>OX421906.1:2816744-12205544 GCA_949128165.1 Lathronympha strigana | reverse complement strand
ACCTCATTTGCATGCATATTTCGTTAGTTCTTTTGTGCGGAATGCTAGGGCGATTCGCAGAAAATGCCGATTTCACCTGTTAATATATTTAGGTAATTCGTACGGTTACGTACTTACATAATAGACTTGTGAGACCATACAATGTTTTGATTTTTCTGTATATTATTTTGCAGACGGGAAATCAAACGACGACGTCTTCTTTGTCTTGAATTTAATGGACTGTAGTGTTCGCATGTAATTTTATTCTTATTAGTAGTAACTCATGCCACTATTTGGGAAAGTACCTATCATAATGAAGTATTCATATATTTCATATTATAATTATAAAACGTGTCTGTTTAGACCCAATAATAAACAAAGTTACGTAATTTTTTGTAATGCCAACTTTTTAAGAATCACCCTAAATAAGTGTCTGCAGTAGTTGTTGGAATGTGCTACATTGTTAGATTTTCATGCAAATTTTACGGAACTATAGATATATACTTTAGTAGATTATATTTTCTAACTACAGTCAGGACCATGTAACTGTTTTTACACTTATCAACAGGCACCTAATGCACCAATATAAGATAATATACTATTTTATATTACGCGTCTACCCCTTTTTATTTTCTTTGCAGGTTAAATAACAAAAATCCTTTCGTATGAGAAATATCCAATATAGCAACTTTTTTTTGTGTGTTTAGATATTATGTAGGTATATTACTTATACATATATTGCAACTTCGAAGGGTCTATCGAATTGATAGAATCCGCAAGTAAATAAATAATTATAAGTGACATTTGGTAAAGGGATTAAAGGCCTCAAAGTTTATTACACGTAGGTGCTCTTAAAATAGACCATCTAACATTTCTTTGTAACGCTTGAGATACTTATAAAAAAAAAGATCTCAAGGCATTTTATTTTAGAATAGCACGTGGTTTTTATAGTTCCGCGAATTTAAACAAAGAGTCTGGGTTCTTATAACTTCGGTAGCCTATACATTCGCCGACATCGCACGATTTAGGACATAGTTATTTCTCAACTGAAAGCATAATTAATTGCAGTTTTGCCCTAAAAATGGTTATCTCTGGTTTTGAAAGATTTAAGTACTTACGTAATAATTAACATGTTGATTAAGGGGACTGGAAAAAGGAGATACTTAATTTAAATTAGATTTGATTTATATTTCAACATCCGTTTTGTGGTTGGTATTATCGAACAACAACCCTAGGCTAGGCAGTCGAAGCAGTCAATGAAATCTCATTGCGAAATTCAAAGGAGTCCAAAGTGGTATAGGTAAAGCTCAGGTGCACGATCACAGCTAAGTGAGACGTCCGCTAAGGCGCACGCGCCGCAATCCGGCTCTAACTATGTAGAACTTTCCCACGATTTATGCTCAACCTTCGATTTTTTCTAGTGCAGACCTCCGTCGATGTGGGAAATGGACTAGGTAAATTGAGTATATATCGTCGAGCATATAATGTTCTTGATAATAGCGTTTTTACTACAATTGCTCGTCTCAGCAGTCAGCACCGACTGATATTTGTGTTGATCATGCACAAATAAAATAAAATAAACTAAAAGTATTATAATTATATTGAATGCACTTATTAATTAAACAAAATTTTAATTGGATGAATGTTTATGTAACTAAATTTGTTTACTATTAGGTAGGTTTATTATGGTTTAAATTGTTTCTTTTATAACCCTTTTTACAGTCGTGTGCTCTTTGACTTAATTGAATGCAAAGGTATACACGTATTTTGGATAGGTAGATTTTGGGGTGTTTTTGCGATCATGAATGGATGTTATCACCTTTTCATATCACCTATATTTAAATATTGAAATACCATCTTTCAATCCAATGTTTATTTTTGGTGCATTTGAGGGGGAATTCAATTAGTATAATGGATCTATTATGATACGGACCCATTAATCTCTGTTCTAATGTTCTAGGTAAGGGTAGTTCTAGTTTACTGTTATCTAGAAGATTAATTTTATTTGATAATAATATACATAAAACTGAAAGACAAAATAATAAATTAAACTAAATAAACCTAAACTGCAAAAATTCAAACTATGCTAAAACCCTATAAATATAACATGAGCTCAAATTCGGAATTTAGCGGTAGGGTGCCCAGAAGACTGGCGGCATTGCCGCGCGGAACAGCAAGGCCCAAGCGTTAAGCGAGGTACGATCCAGCCTTCTAATCCCCGAAGCATCTATGAGGCGCTTGGATAAATATTTAAAAATAATGTGATTCCCAGGACCAAAATCGTCATCCCAAGAAAGTCTTGTTGGCTCCAGTATCGCCGGCATGCCGGCACTTACAAGGGCTCTGCGAAGGAGATCATTGATAATGGCGTGTCTTGTTTGACGACCAGTACTCTTGCTGCAAGAAAGGCCATGGAGCCCGGTTCTATTTACACTAGCGCCACAGATACACTTATGAGGAGCAACACATGTCGCACCCAAACGCAGCGATACAGCAGTTCGGAAAAAGTTATTGCTCAGTATTGTCCCTAGATTTTTGGAAGATATGGCCTGCAACCAAGCACACGACTCCCACTTGCCACAGGCAAGGAGACAAGCGCGCTCAGCGGTAGGTTCTGGTAGACGTTCTATCAAGAAGATTATCCTGCACCAGACATTAAATTTGGAATTTATTAATTTCTGTTATCTTATAATGTTTGCGAAAATTATAACTACATATTCTGGGGTAATTAGTAGTTACCTACCTATTTACATCATCTTTCCACTTCATTTTATTTCTACAACATGTTTTTGAGCAATTGCTTTACATTCGAGGGTGCATTATTTAGCTTAAATTAGGTTAATTTCTCAGACACTGGTGTTCTAATTAGCTCCATTTAGACAATGATTACTTATTTAATTTTATCTCAAATGGTATTTGTGAGTGTGTAAACGGAGTATGAGTATTCGACATGACATTGATATGTCATGGTTGTCACTTACTTGGTAAAGTTAATTCTAATGCCCGTTTTACATTAGCGGTTGATGTAACATGTAATTATTTTATGTGAGATATTAAAAAAAATTAAAAGTAACGAATTTAACTAACTAACTATGCTATTCTATTTCCTTAATTATACCAAGCTACATGACGAAGTTAAAGCAAATGCTCAAGAACACGCTGTATACGTAGGTTAAGAGTTTGTTCGGAAAGACTCTTCTCCTTCCGCACTGAACGTGTAAAACACCTATCTTCTGCAATCTATCTTATTTCGTACACATTTTTTGCCTTTAGAGATGATCTTAGTATGTCGTGGAATCAGAGTAAAGCAATGTGGTGCGTAGTGATTGAGAGAATCATTTTGTTAGTTACGTTATTTTTGCGATGCTGTATCGATAAAGTTAAACGTGACTTAGCCAACTCTGCTCTTACTTAACGGCCACCAATTCGGCATTAATACAAAAGACGGTACTGATAATCTTAAAGTCATTTGTATCATTAATTTTAAAATATGCATCAGTGAAAATTAACATATAATGAATTGCCTTTGTGTGAACTTGCGCAATCATATTCATTATATTTAAGGTGTTATAGCGTTTAATAGTTTCGAATAACCTTCTTAAATAAGTAGTATTCTTTCAAGGGTAGTTGAAATGGTTATAGAAGCTATTAGTAAGCATATAAAAATAAAGTATATATGTATATGTACGTACTGGTACAGTCAAGTGCAAAAATATGGTTCGACGTAATCGACTCATAAATATGGTACGACGCTCTTATTACGCCGGCATAAGGTGCTATGGGACATATTTTTGAGTAAGATGTGCACCACCATATTTTTACACTTGACTGTACACACTGGGTATTCCCTATATGTTATAGAAAAATGTGGCTATGGGGATATTTTTAATATTCTGAGCTTTTGCTGTTTTAAATAAGTCCCGCCGAGTTCCTTAGGGATATCTTCTCGGTTCAAAGGTGTAGGGTTAGAACCGGTGGTAGTTTACTATTTTGGCATCCATGGATGTATTATAATATGTAGTAATATACCTATTATAATACATTAATGGATGTCAAAAAAAGTAACTAAATTGAAAAATAAACTGTTGTTATTCAATAAAAACCACCAGTATGTGACTTAGCTAAGTATAAAATAAATATGCCATAGCTTGATATTTTTTTTTTCCATTTGTCGATACCTAATTATTGTCTACATAAACACACGCCTGTATTCACAAAAGGGGTAGGCAGAACACATCAATTGTCCAACTACCTCTAATTATAATCAATCTGTTCAGTAATTTACCAACACTTTTCAGTTGAATTGTTAACCTGTAACCAATCCTGTAAGGCGTTCTCTGGTTTCGTTCCGGCTACGGGACATCGCCGCACGTAACCGTCGTGCGGTCGCAGCGCACCCGCCGGTTCCCGACACCCTATACTAATTAGATAAGCACGTGTCAGGTTCGCGGTGCGGCGTGCACTGCTTTCTCTCGACATGCGAGTACGTAGTCGGAACTGCGCAAACTTGCTGGTGTTTTCTATGTGTTTTCTTATACTGACCGTTTTATCTAGATTCAGAATTTAGGGAGAATACTGACAGCATGCGAAATAGAAAATACTTCTAAATATAAACTTTAGTTTCAATATTGGCTAAGATCCTGTGACTAGCTCCTATTTGAACTAGTCTGTACTATTAGGTATTAAAAAAATGTAAACAAACAAACCACGTGACTCGGGTGTTGGACCAATAACATAATTTCATATGATAACATTTAGATGACGGATACGAAATGCTGTAACCTCGTTGGCCAAATTGCCAAGTCACGTGGTTTCGTTTGTTTACATAATTTTTAATACCTAAAAGTACGGACTAAGTATAGCCACAGTTACTCCTTTAACGCTCACAAGATAGCTCAGAAACATCTTGACAATCAAAGTTTTCGATTAAAAAACAACACTAAAATCGGCTCATTATCTCAGACAGATTAGAAACGGTCAGATACACACGAAAGCTTATGAAACCCCCTCTTTATAATTAAATTCAATATTTTGTCATTAATATATTTCTCCTATTCATGTAAAAGCTACCAATAAAGTTTTTTTGCTCTATTGGGACTTAGAAAAGACTTCTAGCTGTCAAATTTACGCTGGGCTTGGGCCACCGGGCTGGCCTGGGACCAAAATAAATGTGAGTTTATTTAGTAAAAAATGCCTATTTATTTTTATTTAAAACACGTCCTTGAGTGTTAGCTTACTCTATTTAATTTTGGAGTGTTTAAACAACAGATTCACTATCTTAAGTACTAGCGACCCGCCCGGCTTCGTACGGGTTATTATTATACATATACACCTTCCTTTTTAATCACTCTATCTATTAAAAAAACCGCATCAAACTCGGTTGCGTAGTTTTAAAGATTTAAGCATTCATACATATATACAGACAGCGGGAAGCGATTTTGTTTTATACTATGTAGTGATAGTGATTAAACGAATCTCAAGGAGGCGAGGCGATGCTGTCAATATGCAAGTTTATGTAATGAAAAGCTCTAATAAGCCGTACCTAATAAATAGACATTTTTCGTTTTCGTTTTTTTTTGTTGTTGATCATTGTTGCCTTTTTTTCAACATCCTACTTTGTGCAGCTATGTACATCCACCGTGTATGTACCGTGATTAGTAGGCAGGTAAGTAGGTACTCATTTCGCCATTTTTTTTAAAGCGTTTAATTTCAAAAATGTAAGTTTAAAACAGCTGGAATCGAATGTAGCGATATAATACGAGATATTAATATACTTAGACCGGGTTACTCACGTCTATAAAGTCGAAAATAGCTCGACATGTTTCGGGACGGTCCGCGCCCCATAATCATGAGTGAGAAGCGCTTGCCGCGATTGCTCTGCGCACACTGCGCGCGACAGCGCGTTGAGCACGCCGGCAGACCGGCGCGGGGGGCGCGGTCGGCGCAGGCGCATGCGGCACCGGTATAGACGAGATACTACCGTCTCTTTCACTTCTATTGTCAACTGCACTATTGCACACGACACTTACTACGTCACACTCTAAGGTATCGTCCACACTAAGCACCGGCGCAGCACACAAAACCGTTTTCCAAGCAGGGGGTACTGACCACCCACCATCGCGATTGAAATTTGGGTGACGACTGATCTCGATAGCCTCCCCCCGCGCAATCGCGGCAAGCACTTCTCACTCATGATTATGGGGCGCGGACCGTCCCGAAACATGTCGAGCTATTTTCGACTTTATAGACGTGAGTAACCCGGTCTAAGTATATTAATATGGCTAATACTCACGGGAGTTTGTTTTTAAAATATAATACGAGTATATCCGTAGTTATAATATCGCTGCCTCAAGTTTTGGGTTGGAGGAAATCCATAATTTGTGTGGAGTTCCTACATCAATTGTTTACGCGCTATGAAATTGCAAATTTAATCCTCAACCATCGTCACCCGTAGCTAATGTAATCGTTGTTTAACTATCCGTTATAGTGTTTGCTTTCTTTATTGCCGATAATGACACGCAGCGTGGACGATTTCTCACCGGCGCGGCGCGGCCGGCACGGGCGCACGCAGGCTAATGGCGACTGATCTCGATGTACGGCTCGATAAACATCGCGGCCGCACACTTAATGCTTTCTGACCGACACAAAAATCATCCCTCTATCATTTTAATGGTGACTCTCTTATCGACTCGCTTTGTGAAAGCTTATATTTCTTACGGTTGCGATTGTACTTTAAGCCGGTCTCAATAAATAGCAACCAGACTGTTGCAACTCATCATTAAGGTGTTATAAAATAATGGTTTATCTTAGGTCAATACGAGTATCCACATGTAAATGATACTTAACTCACCTGAGGTCCAAACACACTGTATATAGGTAAGACAAATATAGATGTCGATCAGTGCAGCACTGGCTGAATTCCTTAAGCAACTAGCAATAATAGCTCACGCCGCGGCCACCGAGTATAACGAGGGCAAACATTTTTGAATAACTAACAAATATTCTAATATCTAATGAAGCCATCAACAGACTAACGAACGCTTAACTTGCAAAGGCTGTCAAGCAATTGTTATACCATTCCGCGAACTGCATTGCACTTGGTTGGCTTAAAATACTAGGCTAGGTTTAACTTATGACAAATATTTTTTTTCGGGAGAACTGAATTTTTAATTAAATATTAGGTAATTTAAAGTGAGTGTTTTTTTGGTCATGGAACAGGCGTGAACGGGGCACTGGAGAGGGTCACAATGAGCAACTTTCACGAAATCGCGAAAAAATCTCTTGACATCAATTAACTCATGATTAGGATTTTTTTGCGATTTCGTCGTTGTCTCGGTAGTGAATGTTTCTTAGTGTGACCCTCCCCAGTATCCTGTTCACTCCTGCTACATGACCTAAAAATAGCCTGTATAAAGTGGAGCATTAGGGATCTACTTATAAACCGAATTTAACTTTGCATAAACCATATTAACAACGGTGATCGAACTGAATTCGCCATGAAACCATTAAATGAAATGAGGGAAAATATGTGCATGAATTTAGTCCCATCGTGAGAAAAAATCCGTTAATCGGAGAGCGATTACATTTTACCTTGATTACGACAGCGTGTAATGAATATTGGATGATCGGAATAAAGTCATTTGCTTATGCAAGAGTTCGTATATAGAGGAATTTTCGTTATCGTCTCAGGTTCCGTTAACTTTTCAAAATTGTTACACACTTTAGGGTAGAAACGAAAAAAAACCACCCCCATTTTACGTGTATGTAAGGCACCCTAATTTTTTTCCCATGATCTGTTTGTCGGCATGATCTAGGTATATGTAGGTATATTATAGTTATACCAAATTACAGCTTTCGTTACTAACGGTCACTGAGCTAAGCCACAGGCGGACGGACAGACGGACAGACATGGCAAAACTGTAAGGATTCCTAGTTGACTACGGAAACCTAAAAACGATATACGCGATAAAAAAAAATCAAGTAAACACATACTCGAATAGAACTCATAGAATTCGAGATGCAGTTGCAAATAAAAGTTTGTACGGAACCCTCGGTGCGTGACTCCGACTCGCACATGACCGATTAAAATAAGAGAAGTTTCTGTTTTAAGGCAGGCTTTGGATATGAGCAAAAATATTGAAATTCACCCTCAATCTCCTAAGACGGTCGACCGTTGTGTTGTCGCCACCAGAGGATCCCGTAAATCCCATCACGCAATGTGCAATGTTACTAAACAACAGTGCAACATTACTTAAAGATTGTACAGCCCCGACGAATTGGTTGCAAACACTGAGGCGGCAACCGCGGCAGAGGCTGCTGCGGGTTCTGCGAAATCTGTCCGTGCCGCCGTTTGATTTGATGACTTTTATACCACACTGCGATTTCTATATCCACTGTACAAAAAAAATATACCGTCCAACCCTTTAGCACCAGCAAGGTGCTCATTCTCACAGCGTAGAACCTTAACATGGTGGCGTATTGTGTGGTTCCAGAGGAATTTCCTCGCGCTAATATTCTTGTTGTGGAATGAACTCCCTGCTAAGGTTTACCAAGATACTACAGTATTAGAAACTTCAAAAGTTATTAAAGGGTCGGGTAGGTACATAACCCCTCCCCCCCGGAGCTACACGGTTCATACGTTTACGTTACGGTACCAATTTTCATTAAACGGGCCCATACTTAGGTCATCCTGAAAGTTCCTTGATTAACTGTATACTAATTTTCAGAACAATCGAAACATGGAAAGCTCACGGCCCATTTTTCCGAGGTCCACTTTTTGTATGCAAATGTTGGGTTCTCAGACTTTTGTATGTGTATTAGGTTTTGGGGAGTCCATTGAAATTATAGCTTTTTAAGAAAAAGTGTTATACTGGATTTTTTCTCGTGACTCATTTGGATACCTACCTAAGGTGGTCCGAATTTGCTGGTAAGTATGCAATTTTTGGTGATTCTCTATTATTTATCGCATAACTGCGATTTGAAACTAGGAGATGAAAAGGCATTTATCTATAGTTATACTCATCCATTAGAAAAAAACGAAAGCTATCAAATGTGTACTCGTAATACCTACTACAAACAGTCCAAAATCATGAAATCATGATCTAAGCCCGTTTTTGCTTTATTGTTGAATGCGTGGCCGCATTTACTCGTACACTTGTATAAAATCATTAGTTCCTTTCATTACACAAAAAATGTATTGGTAGAAAATTAAAAAAATGCCAAATAAAAAATATTCAAATGGTAAGAAATCCTAAACTACTGGTGATAACACTGATAACCGAATAAGTTATACCTGTAAAATAGCTAAATAGCTAGGTATATCTGTAGAAAATAAATGTTTTATTTTAGTAGTATGATCTGTAAGCGGGTCATTTCAGTGACTTTCAGTATTGCCCACGTATACATTCTTGCATACCTTGCAAATAGAAAAACACTTCCCAATTGAGCAGTTATAAAGTTACTTCAATAGGTACTTCTAGTGAAACAAAGTACCTATGTATTGGTTCACAGCGTGTTACTTTATGAAACCTGAAAAGCATTATAAAGTCTCCAGTTTTATTAAGAATACAATATGGTAACAACTATTACATACCTACAAGGTGGACTAATTTAGTAAATACTTGTTTGAAAGTCCGTCGTTTAAAATTGATGTCGTCGTATAAAAGTGTTATAGTGCCGCGAGGTGGTTAGGAGCGCTATTCGAGTGTCATTATGTAAGCTTGTTCCATGGCTACCAGTATTTTAAATAACTGATTCAGGTAAGGAACGTATTTCACCGTCAAAGTAGTGTTACCAACAGCATATTTTCCGTGCCTATCGATCAAAGCGGTTTTTAGAGGTCCAGACGTTATGGCGTCTGCCGCGAATTCAGAAGACATAGGTTCGATTCCTGTCCTGAGAACTGGTTGCTTTGGTCACATTTTCATTAGTACCTACATATATGATTTCGATTTAAGTTTACGAGTACATACCTAATGGCCATAAAGTTCATGATATCGTAGCTTATGTCATAACTTTCAGGATATCACGAGATGTTAAATGAACAAAGTCGAATGTGCACAAGATCGGCGCACGCCATAAGTGCTCACTCGAGGACAATGTCCTAAAGGTATATGTGCTCGTTGGTTTGCGGCTCGTACTTTGTAAAATTAATACTAACTATTTCATGTGCCATAACCGTCATGCCCATCACTATTTTATAATATCATGATTTTACTAGGTTTATTTTATACGTGTCTACGAATAAACACCAATTTATAATACATAATTCATAGTTATAAATACATAGATGAATACATTATCTACAAAAAGATTTATTGTTGCTTTAATATAAATGTATTAAGTAGGTATCTAAGTAAGACGTTATATTGTTGGTAGTTTACAAACTTACATTGTTAAAGTCATAGTTGAGTCAGGCAACTCGTGTGACATAATACGTAGCGTAGGTAGGTAAAACCGTTTAAGATGAACTAACAAAATTCGATACGAAATTGTATTTCAGTCATAAATCATGGCCATAAATATTGTCTTCGTAGTAGATGTATTACCTACTCATGTTCAGTTTACTTGAGATAATAAAGATAAGAGTTTTTATGTTGTCGGAGAGAACACGTGCCACCCGTGATTTAACGATTTTTTACAGCTCAATATTGATTGATCAAGTTATACAATGTATGTTCCCCGCGAGTCCTGTAATGGGTTAGTGTTATCTTCCGGTCAGCGACACTGAAATTAATAGACTACAAATCACCGGTGGACTCAGTAAATCACAGTGTTTATGAGTCATTCAAGTCTCCGGTGTGAGGCCGAGCGACCTCCGCACTGATTTGCAATCTCGATTCCTCGATGCAGTGCCTCAATATACATCATTTTAATATGGCCATACTTAGGAACAAATTTGATTCTCTATTTTATGACTCGATCTATTTGATTGCAAAACTTTTCTTGGCATTTGAATACTTAAATTATACTGGGTATACTTTGTTGTATATTTTTGACAAATATTGTTTAATAATTTGAAATATAAATGCAAATATTCAGGTGCGAATTGGATTCAAGCTTAGCGGGATATAATAAGCTCATCATGCATTCTGTGTTATCTCTGCTAGTTCATTTCTATTCATGTTGTTAATACAATTGAAAGAAAACGATATCGTGCAGATATTGGGTTTTATTTGCGAAAGCTCATAAATGCCATTAAGTGGCTGCTGTCTACGGCCGCGTAGGCATCTGTTGATATGGATACAAGACCTTTTGTAGAAAGTGTTCTATGTGCGTCGACGCAAAGCTTCCAGTTTTGGGAGCGAGCACGCACGCGATGACTGGCTTCATGAATATTTAGATGAGCAGTGCTTCATTAGCGCAGTCACTTGTTCGTCGAAGGAAGCGGGCGTGTCGGGATTGTGTTCTCCCTGTAAGCCTGTGCGTTGTCGACGGAGCACCTCTCAGTGCACCATGGGTTCGTTGAACCAAATATGATTTATTTATATCCACGTAATCTTCATTATTCATTCATATTTTTCATTGAAATTTTAAGCTTATCGATGATAATTAAGTCATATATTTAAATCACCTTACCATTTATTATAATTATTGTGTTCTAGTTAAATTTTACCCGATGATTATAATTTTGAAAAAGGATTTAGGTAGGTAAGTAAACTGATTATTTACCCAAAAAAGCTTGCAATTTCTCACACCGTGGCCACAAAACTTAAGTTGTCACGATCCGTCAAAAGCACTGTGAGTTAAGCCCCAGTAGTTATTAGCTATTGTTGAAGGGTCCTGTGAACTTTCACCTTGTTAATATTCATCGTTTCCTCTGTTACTATTTAACCCCGCGCGAATCAACGCTATTGTTCCGACACCGAAATGAAAGTTCTTTATATGCATATTACATCTTCGATTCGACAGATTATCGCGTGAACATAATGTGTATGTGTGTAGGTATGAAAGTACAGACAGTTGGAAATTGAATTTTTTTTTTAAACTAGGTATTGTTAAAAAATTTAGACTTGAATATAATTTGTAGCGTAAATTAGTAGATGCCATAATTATTATATTATTAAATTCACAAGTACAAATCTACACAAAATAATTAATCAGATGTCTCCATTGATCGCGTTTTGGTGATTATTTGTAGAAAACATGCTATAAAATCAGTTGAAAGCTCGAGTACATACCTACCTACAGTTATTTGATACAGTTTTTATGACGCTCGACCGAAAAGATGAGTGTTAGAAATAATAAAAGTTTCACAAGTGTCTCTGTGAGTACACGTGTGTATAAGTAATTCAGTATGTGTCTTAGTGTGTATGCGTGTGTATGTTTGTGGCATTTAAGCTCCCGAACTAATGAACCAATTTCAGTGCGTTTTCAGTTGAAGGTCAGTTTGTTGGAATGATTCTTAGCTATAATTGGAATGGAAGGAATATGCCCTTGAAACTGATAAGAATATTTTTATTTTGATATCTATTTTGGATCAGCATTATATCGGTATAATATAATGCTGTTCCAAAATCGGCTCAGCTCGATTGGATCAGTATATTTCTTAATGTTACCTACTTATATTTAATTATGAAAGTAATTATTGAAAACTGCGATAATATGTGGGAAATTCAAAGCAGCTGAAACGCCAATCGCATCAAGTCATTGTGTGTGTGATGTCCAGTGATCGTAATATTTGTAGCAATTTTGGTGCAGCATAGTGTTTATATTTTTTTTGTTATTAGCGCTAATTAGCTGTCCCAGCTAGAACAGGGCGTACTCGTACATATGTCTTTAAAGCGATAATACTGCACCGAAATTGATACTAAATTTACGATCACCGGCTGATGTCAAAGTCAACGTCTATCTCAAAACCACTTCTATCGGCTGATAAGCTGGAAGACGAATTTTCCCAAAACCCAAAAAAAAAAAAAGATACAACATTGGTTTCTTTCAACTAAATTGCTTTGATTAAAATGAAACACTTTAAAACGGATTTATCGCGTATATTGACCACATATTCTTTCGGTTCGAACCCTTTCCAGCCCTCGTAATCACAGAGTTTCAATGATGACTGTTATGGTATGGTTATATTCGGCCATGATACGCGATGATAAGGGACGCAGTTATGCGTTAGAAGGAATACTCAATATTGCCATCTTATTCTGATTATAGGTAGCTGGTTCCCTTATAATCACCCATCATGGCCGAATATGTAGAGGTGCCATTGGCATCATTCAACCCTACGGTAACTAATGAATACTAATCGCGGTAATATATCCGTAATTAAATCGTTTTGATTTAAATAATCTAAAAAAACTTTCGATCGATCTGAAAGTCCTTACTATCTGTGTCCTTTTATTAAGTCCGCGCCAAAAGCTCGCGATTGACGCTATGCAAGAAAATCATAAGGTTATCCATGTCGCACACAAATTTGCATATATGTAGTGCAAAAAACTAATTAAGTATGTATTTCGTTAACAAGTACAAAATTCGTTTTCAAATGAGAGAAGCAAGACGCGTGCGCTGTTGAACATGATGCGTTCTTGACGTTGGCTTATTACAATTGTGAAAGTAAGATATTTAAGCGGTTGAGCTCTGTACCGTTGACAGGGACAAGGCGCTGGGACGGCCAGCGTGGGCGCGCGGCTCCCGTACCGCCCCGACAATACGCTGCGCGCGCGCCGCGCCGCCGCCGCGAAAACTACAAATCCATTGTGCTGTACCGTACCGAGCCTTCATTAAAATTTGACTTACCTACCTACTTAATGGCAGGTATAAAAATTAACTAGTTTATGCTGAAGCAGCATCTAATTCAGTCGATCATTGAATTTGGTAATCCGTACCATATATAAAAAAGAAACCGGCCAAGTGCAAGTCGGACTTGCGCACCGGAGGTTCCGTACAAACTTTGAGATGCAACTGCACCTAGAAGTAGAAATTTGACGTCAGTCCTATGTATCGACAGATTGGGTTACTTACTTACTCCTTTGCTGTTGCGAGTTTGAAAGTCCTTAATATTATTTTTATTACGTAACCGTTTTCTTAAACTTTGTTTAAAAGTCGGTACTTACAGCATGATATCATATAAATTTAAAGGAATTAAAACCAATCTTAGGCGATTAAATATCAAACTTAGTATAACAAAAGTTTTTTTTATAAAAAAAATATTAAGAAGAGAATGAACCTATCTGTCATTAAGTATTATATTTTTCCTGTAATGTTTATAATGATTTTTACATTGTGTAAAAGCGTAGGGTCATGGTGTTAATAAACCCGATTATGTAATCCGTTCTAAAGTGTTTAATTTCAATGAATAACAATCGCGGTGACAGAAGACAATATTATTGTAGATAAATAGGGGGAAATAGTATTTTTTTTTACATTTTCTTGTATAAATATTTTTTTTTTAACTGTAGATTAATCTAAAAAAAATTTTATGTGCATATCAAGCTTTTTCAAATGATATTCCACATGACCCACCCAACTAGCAAAATTTGATCTTTGAAGTATCCTAAGACCGTGTTTTCGATATTCTTAGTGTACACTTGTATACGTTAACGTTGGTAAGTGTCGAATTGGGCGCAGTTTATAAGAGCGATTGCTCTTACTGTTATTGTAGTACGGTCTTATGAAGATCAATTTTAATCTTACAGCAGCACTCTTTCAATTTCTGTTTTAAATCCAAATAGCCTTACAAGTATCTTACACTGGCATGGTGTAAAGGGCAAAAGCTTTTTGTGTAGCCTCAGTAGTACCGCATTAAGAGCGTATCGCCTTATTTGCCTCTTTGTGATACTAGTGTAAGAATATATAATGTCGTCGAAAATTTTAAGAAATCTTGTTGTGCGTTGTGGTAAAAAAAAAGTTTAAAAAAATGTAAGTATCGAAATGTATTCTTGTTTTGTGCTTTATTTACGATAATTTATATAGTTGAACCAAGTGCGGAATACATTTATTCGAATGAATTGTGATAAAAGTAACATTACGTTCTCGGGCCATTTCTGCGATGCATTTGGAAATAATATTAATTAATAAATTAAGTTATAAAATCATACAAAATTTCGCCGATTTTGCAATTTAAGCTTCTAGTCTCACAGTATTCTGCATCAGAGCATTTATAAGCTCATTAATTCTTAGGAAAGTCCACCATAGAGCTTCTACTCTTTAATATAATTTAGTTAAGAACGAATACACTTATCTTTGTGTTGTTTTTGTGCAGCCATATTGTTATATGGCTGCTTTAGTAAGAGCAGTACCCTTATCATGTCATTACCGAAGATACTATAAAGAACAAATGCTCTTGTAAGAAGCCTTTAAAAGAATGGATCTTTTTTAAGAGTATACAGTCTTACAAAGTGCATCTGTAAGATATTGACCTTATACATGTTTTACGAGTAAGTCTTGTATACATCTTTAGGACAACCTTATAAGTTCCTATAGTCTAAAACATCTGTACGCTTGCCTTTCTAAGGGATCCATTCTTAACCAACACCCTTAAAAAACTTTTATAATGCTTTTGCTCTTATATGTGACAGTGTTCAAGACATTTTTGCTAGTTGGGCAGTAACTAAACTTGTAATTTTTGACGCCTCTCTTATCAGTTATTTTTCATTAAAGCTAAATTAATAGTACATTGTGTATTAAGGGCGGTAAACAAGAAATTACGAACGAGTGTGAATTTAAGCCCGAGACGAAGTCGAGGGCTTTATTTTAACACGAGTTCGTAATTCTTTTACCGCCCGTGGCACACACAATGTTTTTCATCTCACTTGTGAGGAAAAAAGGGGAAATAAGTAAAGCGTCTGTCTCGAAATTTCGTACTTTATTGAGTAATACATAAATAAAACACAGCCTTTAATATCAATTAAGTACTTACTTCAAAATAATGTTTACCTACAGGTTGTCCTGCAGGTATGCAACATAAAAGGGAACTATGTGAAATATTTTGAAGAATATTTTGCTGTATGAGGGTTGTTCTATCTGATCTGACTTTGTTCATTCAAATTGAATATAATTTAGGGATATATTTCAGTGCTTAAATTTGAATGAATAGAGCCAAACTGACTAGGAACTTTTCGAACAACCCTTGTATGCAAACTTAATGTAATGCAAAAATTATTTATTAAAATTAATAGTTACTGTACAGTTGTTAAAATTTAAGATTGCATGATTTTCAGGCAACTTTATATTTTGTGACAAAGCAATGTTTGTTCTGGATTCACTTTGTTTTGGTTCCGCAGAAAGAGTACTCGTACATCCAGCATTTCTATTTAACCCTGATGTAGATGGCTGTGGTTTAGTCACTTCACTTGCTGTTGATCCACATATTACTTTAGCTTTTGATCTTCCAGGTTGTGGTTCCAAGTTGTTTTCACAAGACTTCAAAATAGATTTAGCGATTTGATCACCAATGTGCTTTTTATTATTGAGGGAGTCCTCAATGTATCATTTTTGTTTTTATTTTGCAATAACAGATCAGAGACGCGGTTCGCAATGGCGGATTCTTTTTTTTTTTCGTCCTTTTGGACAGGCTAAAGCTCTAATCCATACTGCCTGCAATGGCGGATCCATATACCGATGAAAACTTTAAGCGGTTAATTTTAGTGGGAATAAATGAAACATAATAGGTAAATGTAAAAATAAACTATAAAACATTTTATTTACATAATAAAAGTAAGTTTATATATATATTTGCAATTAAATTTCATTTTAAATAATTATTTGAAGTAATACAAGTGACAAATAATATTAGGACCTCGTTGCATTGGACCTAAAAAAAATCCTCTGTCATTTTCAAATTAAAAAGCTACTTTACAGCCCTTGGGCGTAATTTAGGATTTACCGACCGCATCGCTTACGTGTAATGACACCTTTTACGAGCAAGTGTGATGAAAAACATATTACAATTCCTCTCTCGGTGTGTGTGTCTGAGTTAACCTTGTTTATAACTATTCCAAATTTCTAATAGGTAGCTGAAGTAGTTCTCGAGTTATTTAACGATGTGACAGACATACAGACATACAGACTGAGTCGCACCATAAGGGTTCCAGGGTCCATTTTGGTACGGAAACCTAAAAACACCATCGGTAGCAGTAGTAAATTTTTGACTAGGGGCTCCCACTCCAGGCATTCAACAGTCGTATATGAAAAACCATAATAAGAAATAAAAGAATGAGGATGTTCGTCAGACACGAGATCATAAAACGAGCCCTAAAATGTTAAACGACTGCTCGAAATTGGTGGTAAGAAGAAATTACAAAATAAAAGGACGAGATTACGGTACTTTGAATGAATTTTCGAGAGAGTCCGTCTTAACCTATATTTCACTTTATGGGTGAACGATTTTTACAGCCTACTGCCGGACAATCCAAATGGCGACGATTCTGTAGAAAGTTTCTGAAATGATTGCGTTAAAGTAATAACCCTTACTACAATCATCTTATACTCAAACAATCACATGTAGCTAAGAAGATTTTCATTTGTCAGGCGGAAAGTAGGTACCTACCTAGAATTTGAGCAACTCTCTAAAACTTGGTTTCGCTCTCTTGCTTTTATGGAGTCATATGCGGATAATCTTCTCGTGTCTTGTTTTGTTGCGGTGGAAGTATTTACGCACGCTTGTCACACGGCTGGTTGGAGTAAAGTGGATTTCAGGAGTAACAAATCGGAGCTGGCCGCTGACAAAGGCCGCGGTGGTTGTGTCGCAGGCGGCGCGGCGCGGCGGGCGTGAGCGTCGCGCGTCCCCTGTCGCACGCCGCATGACAACGCCCGCGATGACTGATTGGGTCCGTCCGTCGCTCCGCACTCGTTCTCTTTGTGCTCTCAAATAATCCGCCGCGTCGTGATCTGGAGTCTAACGGTGCAGGTCCGCCAGCCTATTGAACTCGCTCTCAGTAATAGGCACAATTTTTCAAGCTTTCACATAAGTCCCCGCTAATACTTGTTAAGTTAAGCCAAAAATCCATGATGTGATATATGTATTGTACTGAATAGTGATTGTATTTGTCTAAGTAAATAAAGCTTCACAACTTAACTAATTAGTCACAAAGTTGGTTACGAAATCGAGACCTGTATTTATATGAATAGGTAGCCCGCCGCTAACGATAGTATTAATATATTGGCTTTTATACAACCTGTTCCTAGTCGTAAGGGTAAATCATATTACACAGGCACACCGCACACCTGAGACTTGTGAAATGAATCATAAGTGACAATGCCTATGACAGGCTGTATCCTTTGCATATAAACAGTTATGGCAAACAAGATGTGGTATGTATATATTTAAAGGAAATTATGACATGAGTTATTTCTATTTTCATCCATTAATTGACAATCAAATACATACTCAAGTAATCCTATTTATTAAGTGATCTAGTACATAAGTCTTTTTTAACTTGTCTATAAAACAAACTCCAATCCAATCAAAATCTACTTAATCTTGCGGTTAAAGCCAATCAACACGAGTTCTCACACGGAGGTTAATCCAATGTGTGTTAAAATCTCAGGTCTCACCTGCACACATCCAACCACCTGTTAACTGCAACTCCGCAATATAAAAAAAGAAAAAGAGCGAGCGCCAGCCAGTGCAAAAAACAAGAATCCAAGACGACACGTTTGGAAAATAAAAAAAGCTCTCGCCCACCAGATGGTCGCCCCGACGCCGAGAAACCCGCTTTGAGCAGGTTGTGATTGTGACTTACCACGCATATTCATTTGCGCTTTTGAATGTGGTGAAAATTGAATTACAAAGCCGATTGAAATGTGTTATGATATAATAATCTAGCCACTTTATCGCACTGCTTGTGGATCTATTTTCAATTACATTATGCCTCTAAATAAACTTCTTAAGTGGGTTTGTACCAATCTAACTGTTGTAACTTTGTATTTATACGCAGACAAGTGGTGGGCGGCAGCTAGTTTTAAAATATAATAAATTAAATTGTTTGATAAACGTCTCGTTCTCGTCAAGGAACAGCGATACATTTTCAGGATGCTGCGTGGGACTATTTAATTTAAATGAAAGAGGGTCGAATTTCAATAGACAGAATGGCTTTTCGGTACCTTCTATATTACAAAGGACTAGAAGACTAGAAAAAAATCGAAAGTGGGACAAAAAGGTGTAATCAAATAAATTTTCCAGTCCCCATTACTCCCCACCTTCTTTCTGTCGTTTTCCTGGCCTATGCCATGGCTTGGGGAGCCTGGGGTCCGCTTAGGCTTTGGATTGTTACCCCAGCAGCTCGAACAAGAGACTTACTAGTACTTACCTACCTAGTATCTCACACTCTCGCACTGTTCATACTGTTATGCCCCATTTAATGAGGGTTCTTGGCCCTTGGTTGACTTTACCCTCACGCATAAGTTAATAACGGCGTATTGTAAATTCGACTAAGTGAAAAATCTAGGATATCTATGATGACGAGAATGAAAAATTGCGTTAGTTACTTAAGTGCATATTTTATTTGAGATTCTTAAGAGTGATAGAGGCCAATAGAGTAATGCCTACACCTCCCCATACTGAAGGCCTAGTATAAAAATTGTACGACATTGACTTTTCGACCGCGTCAGCGTATCGAGGGGTCAAAATATGAAAGTTGCCGGATGATTTAAATAAACGGCAAACATAATTTGAACTCTCGATACGCTAACGCGATCGAGAAGTAGATAAGTGTCGTACAACTTTTATACCAGGCCTTCTAAACAACTCTCTATACAGAAAAAAACGACCAGAGTTGTTTTTCCTCCAGAAGAAAAACAACAAACTTTATTTTTCTGGAGGTTGTATGAGTCGATATGGGGGCTTAAATATGGCAGATAACTTGGGTTACTGGTTTTCAGGCACAGAGTGCGAGAACTTGGTGGGGTAGCGTAATTAATTTATTACATGGGTAATTGCAATTTATTATTATTTATTTATCTCTTTATTCATTTTATTTCTTAAGCTAGGTTTTTACAATATGTCTATAAAAGTAAAATATAAAACAACATACAAAAAACAACATATAAAACATAAACACATTATAAAAAACCTAGCCTAGAGTGCCGCCGGCAACGGAGCAGGGCTCAGGCTGCCGGTGGTTAGGGCCGCAGAGAAAGGAACCGCCGGACTATACGCGCCGTGTCCAGGATTACCGCCTTCTGCACCTGACCCTTGATCCATCCACCTAGCGAGAGTCTCTCAAGATGTTTATTTATTTATTATTATTATTTATTATATGGACGGTGACGAAAAGGAATTTAAATCGGTAACGCCATGTATTAGTAGGTAGGTAGTAGGTACCTGGTATACGTATCAATACTCGCAAGTGGTAAATGTCATTCCAATACATAAATAAGTAAGATAATTTTTTTGACTTTGGGTGAATCCTTACAAAGGTCTATCCATTTCTTGCCTAGCTTTTTTTATAATATTTGATAACATGGTTCCTAGAGCGTTCGTTTAGCGGTTCGCGCAGAAATTAATTGGCCATATGTTTTCGTTACGTTATTCATTAAAACTCGTCTCTTTCAAAAGACAAGACCCCATATGGTGCAATATTTTTTTTACTGCAAAAACATAGTGGAAATGTTAAGCCGACAAAACAATCAAATAACAACTCGGACAAAAAAATCGGACGTTCCAACCTGTTTTAAATTTAAATAATGTGTCAAGTCATCACATCACCTTAGTTCCTGTTCCTTTTCTTTTATCTTTTTAACTGTTTTACAAATTAGACCCCGAGAGGCTTCACGCGGAGCGAATATATGAAGGTGTTAACTCGTACACGGGGTCCCTTTTTGTGTCAGAGCGTTATAAATACAACAGGTTACAGATGATAAAAGTTAAATAGACCTAAGACTAAGGCCATTAAGGAATAATCCAATAGGCAACACCAAAGATAGCTGTGTGTTTATTATTGTGGAACAATCTGTGTTTTGTTTAGCAATAAACTATATAAACGTCAATTGTCCATCTGGGGTTAGCCACATGACCCAGTGTTAAGCGTAGGTATTATTGTATGATATTTGACAACTTAACTCCGTGCTACCTAACTAACCCGGACTTAGCTGTCAAATAAATCAAATTAGGTTAGTTGGCTGACCCCGGCTGGTGCGTGTGGCCCTAAATGTAGTATTAGAAGTTTTACTAGAATATACAGAATGGCCTCAGCCACTGGACAAGCCCTGAAATGACACATAGGATTGTTAGTTAACATGGTCATTTGCATTATAACTACAATCTAAAACGGGATATTTACCATATATGTTGAGTGACATAACGCTCAGATTCTCTCGACGGAAAAGCACTACATTCTTAGGATGGTCAAAGTAGCAATAGAAATCCTTAAATATAAAAAATTTAACCGAGAAGATGGTTTTCAGCTGTCGGAGATCTGGTATCCAGTGACCCGAAAGTTCACAAATCAAAAATAGACTGTTCCGGTAAGAAATGCACGGGTTGATACTGTAAGTGTGGTGTGTCGTGATTCGTGAACGTGATCGAGTTTCAATAGAGAATGCGGACGGTAGTAGTGCCAGTGATAACATTGATAATACACAAAATAAGCGAATCCGTATGACGGTAGATCGCTATGGTGTGTGGGTAGATCACAACTAAAAACTCGCAGCTCGTCAGTTTACTCCGTAAACATGGCGCTTTCAACAGTGCCGAAACATCGAGCGCTCAATAAAACAAACATACATGATTAGAACAAAATATAAAATAAAACAAAATAAAACAAAAAATATTTCTAATAATCGACAACAAAAACAAACATATCGTATTACTTCTTCTCTCGTATTAGTTGGAAAATTTGCCACTTGAGCAACGTTGTTCGGTAGTCAGCTTCACTTATTGTAAAATTATAGCTAAATACTGAATGTTATAAACAGCGTCAACTTCCGGCCCCGGAACTTCCGGATGATGATTAAAGATTGGTTAAACGCGATTTAGGATTTGCTGCACACTTATTCGTTATTGTTCACTACATAATAAGCTAACAATATTACACGTCCAATAAAGTTAAGGGGACAACAAACATAAAAAAAAACAGAGAGACCCTTGCCATCTTGAGTATCAACCGGGAAGCCTTCCATACTGTATTTATCATTGGCAGTGTTTTTGCCAATAGCATATTAGTGACACATTACGTCAATCGTTCATCATTGATGACATTTGTCAACAATCAAAATGTTTTAAGAGTGACTTAAATAAAACGATAATCAAAATAGACGCAGAAGGTTTCATACTATGCTATGAGCTTTCATACTATTCTATGAGGATATTAAAATTACCGATTCCACTTAAACATCTGGTAACAAAAAAATCTCTTATCTGACGTAAAGGTTCAGTTCATTTTGCTCATATTGAAATTTTTCTTTATCGAATGCACTCCTCATATTATTTCTGTCGTCTTAACCCTTAAAAGCATGATGATGCATTTATGACACAGAAACGAAACAAGTTACAATCAAGTTCTCTTGGAATGTAGACTTTGTCATATCGTCGTAAGTTCTTAATTTGAAATGAATTTGGTTGTCACTTAGGATGTTTTAGGATCAATACTGTTAATTCATGCATTTAAGGGTTAATACTTTTAATTGATTCAAAACGTAATGTAGGTAAGTAACCATAGAATGACCCATTTGTTAATTTCTACGCAACCAGTGTACTGATTGTTAAGATACTTTCCAGTGAAAGTATACCCCCCCCCAGAACCAGTGTTCTAAACACCTTAACGCATATGTACATACATACGTTTCGATTTTATACAATGGCAAAGTACATTCATACTCATACTCATTTATTAATAATATTGTTACATATTATACGTCACATATATATTCTGCATTAAAATTACAATAAAAATTATATATTATTATGTGGATTATTAAGTTTTAAAATTGTGTATACAAATCAAATCGATATATCATTATAATTTAGAAGTCATTTCAGGAAAGAATAATTATTATATAAAAAGTCAGTTCATTACTAGGTTGATGTCAAATTATAATTATAAAAGTCATTAAGACTGTAGAAGGCGTGTAATAGAAGCCATTTTTTTAATTTACACGTAAATATGCTGGTGGATTCGATTGTCGTCATTTCTGTAGGTAAATTGTTGAAAACTTTGGGACCTATTACCTGCATAATTTTGGAAGACTTAGATAATATCAGTCGGTGGTTGGCGGGAATTAGGCGTTCTTTGCTTCCAAAGCGGGTACGGGTGAGTTTACTAGAGTTAAATGTGTGTATGTGATTACATGAAAGGACTGTTGTTTTACATCGCCGGGTACAAAAAGTATCATACGATGTGCAGCTACCATGCTAATGACGTTTGTCTAGAAACTTGGTTGTTAATGAGACTCCCTTAGTAGGCGAGATTACTTAAAGATTGGGAGTATTAATTGCTCCAGCACTAGCCAGGAAATCGGCCCGCCTTCGCAATTAGTTCCCAGCTTACTGCCCGTGTAACTTATGGCCGACGATAGCAGCCGTCTGGTGTCGCTCATTAATGGATACTATCCATTACTAATATACTTCAAACAACATTTTACATTGTAATTTAGGGGGTAATTTTTCATTCGATTAAAAGTTACTTAACCTAGGTTATAGGTACTAATTATTTTTTATTTATGCTAAATTGACTCATTTGAGTGCCCTTTTATTTATTGAACAGTGTGAGATCAGACGATAACAACAGTGAGTTAAGAATTTAATCACAGATCTTACAGCACCCCCCGAACGTTAACGTTAATCAGTAACAGCTGTTATAGCAATTAGTTTTTTGTCGAGATCTCTCAGTTTTAGCAACACTGGTCACTATAAAGGACACAGGTGGACGAGGAAATAGCTGAGTACCAGAGGATAGGGGCGCTACCTGTACAAAGTCGTGTCGTGTGCGCACCTGTGCCCGCATGCCCTCTGATCGGCGATAGATTAATAAATTGTGATCACGCCACGTTCAGCACGTCAAACCACTCTACATCATATACGTTAAGGCCTCCATTTACTGCAGTCAAATAAAAAAACTTAAACCTGCCGTGAGCCATATAAGTGTGAATGTGATACGAGGTATGACAATTAGTTCGTTATGGCAGTTCCATAAAAAGCGCTGCGGACGCTTGTGTCATTTCTCCGTTCCATTGTCGCTCTTTCGAGTCTTAACAATCAGTTCCTAAATCACAAACATCATTACATATTATGATAAATACGTAAGGTATGATTAATACTCCAGTTATATTTATTCTCGTATTATTATCGGGATATCAGAATGTTGCAAACATTGTGCTGAATCAAAAACAAGATACTATCAATAAAATAATAAATGATTCCACTTTGGCGCATCAACACTCAAGTCGTTAAGGACACTTCACATTTATACTGCGCACGCGCTACTAAGACGCACTTTGTGGCTGCGTATCAAGGCAGAATTGAAATATCTTGTAAGTATTTAAATGCTAAAGTCGTAAATATTAGTGGCATTGATACACGTATATTTCCTTTGTTTATTGTGTATTTCATTATCCCAGTAGTCAATTGAAATAACAAGGTGCAGTTTATTAGGATGAAGACGTCTCCGGGCGGGATGCGCAGTCAGCAGCTAGCCGGACGCGGGGCGCGGGCGCGGGCCCCGGGGGGCGCGCTACGTCGGATCTTATCGCATTTATCTGCTATATTGATTGCGCCCGTGTCGAAAGCCTCGCCTGGCCAAAAGCGGCGCAAACGCAGATTGAAACCTGAATGTTCAAGATGATTGATTACAACGTAATGGATACTGACACTTCGGGACTCACAAAAAATACCGATGCGACAGTATTATGAGTCGTGATTTTGGTTATTTATTTAGGTATACATGTGTTGGGAGGCATTACGGCACGAGCTATATATCAATGCACGATTTCCAATTATTTTTACAAATGAAAAAACATTTCGGGTTCATTCTTCGAAGCACGCATTGTTGCAATAAAATGCATAGCATTTTTGTTTTTGCCTTTAAAATTATCCTACCACATTACCAATTACGGAAATTTCACGCTCTTACGGCCCATAACGGTGATGTAATGAGTTTTAAAGAGCTTTTTGAGTCCGTGGAATTCAAAATCTCTGCAAACAGGCAGGATCTTAATCTGAAGATTGAAGATGGCCGGATATTTTACTTAACTTTTTTCGTTCCGTATTTTCTCTTAGCAAATTTTCTTCGAAGTCTTCTTTTGGCGTTGAATGTGATTTATGAACGTATTCCGAAAATCATTTCATATACATAAGTAATACATTTAATGTCAGGAAGAGACACTTTAAATTCATTAATCGTATGTTCGGCTGTCGGTATAAAATGGTAACATAATTAAAAAAAGTTTTGGCGAATTTTGATGAGGCTAATGCGTCGTCGCGGTCCAGCATGTTATTAAGAATAATAACGGGTGATAAAGCTGTAAATTGCGAGTGCGTGAGGTCGAAGCACCCAGTCGTGGCTCCTGGACAGAGTGTCCACCGCCAATTGATGGATATTACCTGCCGCCGAGTCCACGAAAAAATCGAGGCAAATGCACTTGTCAAGAGAGGTCACGATTGATCTGATTCACTTTTTGTGATATTTAAGAAGTAGCATTTTAAAGTAGTTTTAATGTTAAGTGTGTAACGGTTACATTCGCAATAAAAAGGCCTGTGGCCTCGAGTTGATTTTACCAATTGAAGATAGTATATCTACTTACTCGTATTTTTGTTTATCAATGTATGAGTTATACATCTTTGCACTTTTTTATTATCAGTCTAAAGTATCCACTGGTTAGTCTGATTTTTGACGATCCGCAGTTATTAACTACCTAATCCAAATGATCTTTTTGTAGGCTTTTTTAAAATAATTCTTCCG
The DNA here is from genome assembly GCA_949128165.1 of Lathronympha strigana. Taxonomy (NCBI): domain Eukaryota; kingdom Metazoa; phylum Arthropoda; class Insecta; order Lepidoptera; family Tortricidae; genus Lathronympha; species Lathronympha strigana. The sequence continues at coordinate 12,179,727 of OX421906.1, read as the reverse complement.
TCATTCCTAACGCAAAGGGAAGACTTGGACATCGAGATTAAGCAGTGTGATGAAATATTTGGACGGTGTCCTGAAGGCTCGCCTCGATTTGACAGCTACAGTAGTGTAGTGAGCTACGGACGGGTACAAGCTTAACCGTTAAACGCATGATGATGCATAATATGACATAGAAACGAGACAAGTGACAATCAAGTTCTCTCGGAATGTAGACTTTGTCATATCGTCGTAATTTAAGTTCTTAGTTTGAAATGAATTTGGTTATCACTTGGGATGTTTTAGGATCAATATTGATAATTTATAAATGTAAGGGTTAACTTGCCTTGCAAAGCACGGAAGTACTCATGGTCTTTATACGTAGGTATAAATAATTCAAGGGTGTATCAGTTAAGTCGTTCGTAATAGGTTAGGATGTAACGGCGCGTAACATCCACCTGTCGCGTGCGCGGCGCGTGCAACTGCCAACGGCGTGTGCGCAACCGTGGCCGCACTTGCTTGGTGACCAGCGTCACCCACCGTGGCGGCGCAGCACCTGACGCTCCAATGTGTCGCACTCCGTGTTTCTATGACAATGACAGTACACTGAATGTTTGTAGTGACCCTTTACAAAAAGCGCTGACGGCTCTACATGCCCAGCTTACTAATTGTCGAAGAACAATTGAGTCACGAACGCTATTCTATTACAATACACTTTACAAGGGGGTATCATCTGTAATAGCTTTATGTACAATGTTATGAAATGTTTTTGAAGTCAATTGTTTCGTAAAATTATATCAACGCAGAAAAACTGAAATAGACGCTCTGGTAATATTCAGTATAAGATGCGATAATCGAACATGTTGGTATGATTTTTTTTCATATCTAGCAAAAAAAAGGAAATTATGAGTGACATATTCAGATTAAGAAAAATAGAAAAAGATATTCAAAAATTTAATAGTTACGGGGCTGATGTACCCCATGCAAAGAAAACTGCTTTTCGTAGTCAAATCACGATACTGATTACACCCTCAAACGGATTATGTATTAGGTAAGTACCAGTATTACTTTAAGACCATCTAGATACTATCATACTACAAGTGTTGCCTAATGGCGTTATTCATCATAAACTCACTTCAACAACCGTTTAGCTAAATTATTGTTTATCCTTATCTGCCACTTTGACAATCGCGTTTGTCAGAATGGGAGAAAACATAATTTAACTAAAACTTCTGTGAACTTTTTTATTAATAAGGCGGTAAATCTTTACCACAATATTGCATTGCTTAGTTGCTTGATTAACTATCAAGCAACTAAGCAATGCAATATTTTGGTACATTAAACATTCACTTCTCGAAATACCTGACACTGAGAAAATAGTTGATTGTTAAGTAAGGGATGTCACCAAGTCAACAAGTCTACTTTGCATTTGGAAATAAATTTAAATGTCTAGCTGGGTATTTTACAAAACCATACTAAGCATACGCTTGAGGTTTTTCTTGCGGTAACTTTTAGTCAGCAATTGTAATGTATGGATCAGAAAATCAGAATCCCTGAGCGACGAGTGACTGATGGAAGAAGAGTGCACGAAGTAGAAATATTGACATGGATGTGTGGAGCAACAAGAATAGATCGGATTAAAAATGAGTACCTATGTAAGAGGAAGTTTAAAAGTAGCACCAATAACGGAGAAGAAGAGGAGTAATAGGTAAGGCATATAGTGAGGAGGGATGAAAGTCACATATGCAAAAGAATGTGGATGGGCGGAGAGCGATTGGTAGGCGGAATACACGATGTATGGATTGTGTGAATATGAGGAATAAATGAGTGAATTCTGAGATGACGAGTGATAGGTAGAGAAGAATGAAAAAGGAAAACTTTATGTGCCGACCCCATATAACGTGAGATAAGGGCAGGAACAATAAGAATTCAAGTAAAGGAATAAGTAGTTATTTTATGTAGGTATGTATTTGGAAATTGAAAATCATTACATTGAATTAATTTTATGCAGAATATTAATTGATTTACGCAAAAATATACTTGCAAAGTGAAACTCTCTTGGCAAGAAATAGTTCGCTTTTGATCGCTTTTTTAGTAGATAAACAGTGACACATTTTTAGAGTTCGTCTGTCAGCCTATTTATTGCTTTAAATTACAACATGAATACTTGTTTACGCCCGTTCGTTTATGCTCGCTTGCAAATAACATACAGATATATGACATGTATATATTAGTAACCCGAAGAGCACAGTGGGAGATACGAAAATATTAAGGATGGAAGTAATAACGCCGCACTGGGTGGCCGCGGGCGAGCAACTAGATCGCCTACGCTTCAGCCAGCCAAAGGTTATCAGGGACCGAGAATAGATTTCGCAACCTACAGGTGTATTTCGGATTTGCAACTTTCAATTTTTTGTAAGTATAATGAGAGCATAGTGGGTTTTAGTTAGGGTTAGTAATTTTACTTTAGATGAGGGTACGTAAATATACAACCTATGTCGTCAGCGACTTGCCTAAAATAATGTTGCATAGGGTTTTAGGCTTTAGCACCGTTGAGCATTCGTAATCTCATACTATTCCTGTCGCTTTTACAAAAGACTCCATTTATCACACAACCCAATGCTGTTTAATAGTATATGCTGCTAGTATATGCTGTGTTATGTTATAATCTGTGCGATTTTGTTGGATCAAGAATTTAGAGTAATTTAGGTTAAATTTAGCATCCGCATCCCATAATCGTGAGTGAGTAGCGCTTGCGGCGATTGCTCTGCGCACACATTACTATACTTACTTTGTAGATCACACACTACAAGACTTTATAGACGTGAGTAACCCGATATAAGTATATTAATATGTCTAATACTCACGGGAGTTTTCTATTTAAAATCTTCAACTATTGTTAAAATAATGTTGGAAGTTCTTTTTATTTAGAAACATGTGTGATAAAGAAATATCTACTTATAGAAAAGTAACCAATGCTGGGCGACTAACTCGCTACGACGATTACTTCTATAAATGTCAACATGTATCTGCAATGAAAGTGAGAAAGAAAGAAAGAATTAATAATAATATAAATCTATAATCTACTTATATCAGTACTTGCCTTATTGTAGCCTGAGCAGTAATGTTTTAATTTTTAAATGCTTGTCCTTCATCTTTTGGAATGCATGTATACATTACAATTAATTCATACATTGTTTTAAATATTGTCATAAATGTAAATTATAATTAAGCTATTAATTACGATAATTTAATGTTTTTTTTTCTCTTCTCTCAGGGTAAAAATATAGTAGGTATTATCCAGTGGTGGAAACTGTTTTGGCTGTTGTATTAACTGTATTTGTTAAACTCTGTGTGTAATTATATGCTGTTTGTTTCACTTTGCAAAAAAATAAAATAAAATAAAATCCCAGGCATTCGGATCTCAATAGTTATTATAGTTTTAGGGGAATCGCAAAGAATATTGTCTTTCAGTAATGGTGTAATGCTAATTCAGGTTGCGTTGGAAATCAAGTAGTTATACGCAGGTTTCTTTACCAAGTATCAAGTTTTTAAAAGCAATTTGTCGGCGAATTATTTTCGTAGCTGACTTTAATTAATGTTTACATTTATTTGAGAGATCATTGAGAAATTGTATTGTTGGCATAATAATTTTGTGACTTGGATAATTTATATTATGAAGTGTAATTACCTTATAAAGTATCCTAGAAATGTAATAAAGCAAAAACACTTTGAATTTGGCGAATTTCTTTCAAATCAGGCCTTATAGTTATCATCATGAGGAGCTTATTTTTGTATGGACTTCATCGATAAATAAGACCTTTTGCAAAGATACTCCTCATATCGCGAAACACGTTACAACGCGTGAATATATACCGAAAGTGTAGACAAAATCGAGATCGAGACATACATACCTACGGTACGTATAATTGAGATTCACTTAATGTGTCGCGTCGCGTGTGAGAAATTCACCGAACGTTTGCACGACTGTACAAATATAATGCATCGCAATTGATGAAAACTTAACCCACCCTTAGTAACATCATAGCCACCATTAACGTTCATTGTCACGGAAAAAATATGTTAGGAATTCAGCATTTATACAGGGCACGTGCTGGGCTCATACCGGCGCGTGCGCCGCCCGCGCCACGCTCCGCCGCACCACACCCTCTACCCCTATCCTCGTGACATTACCACTTTTTACTACAGCGCTAACACTCATCTAACCGTCATGTGCACGACAGTTGGCGTTAGACGTAGATAACAATTGAATCCAATAATTAACATGACCATCCAATTAAACAAAGAGCCCGATAACAATCACTTAATATGTATTTTGTAGGTACTTAATTTTGAACGCGTATGCTATATGGTAATCCTGCTCGCTCTCGTGGCAACTTTTAAGCATAAAACCTCCAAATTTTATGATAACTTTCACAACTTGCTTGCCATATATATCCGAATGATGCAGTAATAAGACGGCGGTCTCATAAATGCTTATATTTTGGTACAGGTTTACCTGTAAATGTGTCCGTAAATTACTGTAATGATATAGATATAATATAACATAAAAATCAAGTTCGAACGATCATCTTCGGAAATGGCTGCAATGTGTTTGCACCTGACTTTCAGATAGGTTCTTATCCACCTAATTTTCAATTTCAACATGATGTCCTTTTTGGTAAAATATTTTATTTTTGAAGTAATAAAACTAAAGAATTTTATTTTGGCACATAGGTATGTCGTCACATACTTTTGTCTAAATAATTTAAAATTCAACTAATTATAGTACCACCACCAGAGTGTCAAGATTTAACATAGACTCAATTCACTATTTGTACGTACATACCTAAATTTCAGAAACCCTACAATTAAGAGTCCGGTATAGAGCACGAGATACGACTTTAGCACAATAACGCGCTAAAATACAACATTAACACGTTATCTTTATAAAGAGGCATACCAAAGGATCACAACTACCTATACAAAGGGCCCACTCAGCCACCCAATATTTCGATATCCACTGCTTACTCTCAGTCTCTCATATCCTACTAATATTATGAACGGGAAAGTTTGTAAGTATTGATGGATGTTTGTTAGTCTTTCACGTAAAAACTACTGAATGGATTTTAATGAAACTTTAAGGCACTTGTCTCACCAGCGGCGATCGGCGATCAGCGAGTAGCGATTTTACTTCGCGGGTGAGTGTTTCTCTATGAAAAAGGTTCTCCGGCTGTGAGAACAGCCAGCGATGAACTATAAATACACTTATTTCTTTTATATACACGGGAGCGATTATTTTTTGTTCGTTTCTTGGGCGAGAAAGTCGCCAATATCTCATCGCTTACTCGCGCTTGGTGGGACTAGTGCCTTTACAATAATATAGCTTGTACATCAGAGCACATAGGCTACAATTTATAAAGATATTGCGCAGACGAAGTCGCGGGCACCAGCTAGTTTGTAAATATTGTCAAAGCGACATGACCTCTCTCTGCGAGCTCCCCTCGACGAATAAGGCCCGCTGTTTTACGTCGCATATTTTATAGCGATATTAACAGCAATTTGAAGTGCTGATTAAGAAAAAAAAACACTAGAAATGGGTATTACACTAATCATAGTTTTTTGAATAGAGTATGCCTAAGTTTTATAATTTCATATTCATTTATGTAAAAAAAGTTACTGTTTAGCCAGAAAACTTAACTAATGTTCTTGTATTTCTACCAAAACTTACCAAATTTAACATTTTTTTACTCAACAATTTTGTGTGAAAATTTTCAAAAGTGTTTCATTTATTCCGTAGAAGGCTATATACGTAACAAGAAAAAAATGTTTTATTAAGATTCAATAGCAATAAAGTCGAAAACCAGATTGATGTTTGAAGCTCGCTGATCAAAAAATTTTCAATATTCAATGTTAGAAATTGGTGGATTTTTCAAAAACTGACTACAATTTAAAAAATGTTTTTCATTTATTTCATTTAAATTGAAATTATCTTTCAGTTTTTTGTATTAAAACATGTAAAACAGTTTTTGTAACAATGAAAACTCATGGCAAAAAGTTGAGCTGAATAGGCCAAATTTATATACCAGCCTCTTATGTATATTATGTGAGATTCACTTATTTAAACTTTCACGATTTTCACACATTATATATTTACTAAAACGGGGCTTAATCGTGTATAGATTTTGAAAACAAAAATTTTGAAAATGATTTTGTTTTCAAAATCTATACACGATTAAGCCCCGTTTTAGTAAATATATAATATTATGTGAGATTATCTAGTCAATAGTAATAATTTTATATAATAGGTAAGTAGAGCAGGTGTTTATAAGGGTTTCATAAAGTTGGCAAGGACATAATATGTGATGGTACTGGCAGTGGCGATGCGCCGGAGCACTCGCCCGCTCCGGCTCGGTCCCGAAGGCGGATGCGGGCGCGGGCGGCGCGCGCGGCGGCGGCGCGTTGATGCTCGCACTTGCCGTATTTTATTTATAATTACGGACTGCGACCCGAGACCCGGACCTGTCGCGATTTCACCTGCTATTATTGCCATTTTATTCATTGTTATCACTTTTATTACGTTGCTTGTTACAGATTTTACTGTTTGCAGGTTTTAACGAATGTTCTTAATGATGAGAGTATTTTAGCGCTGATTTCTCCTTATAAACACGCATATGTAACGATCATCTCAGTGAACGGCGTCCGTTTAATTGATATGATTAAGTTTTAATGTGTTTCTTGATGTACATGTAAAAGGAAAGTATAAGTGTATTTGCCATTTACGGTCCACTTTCTTGGGTAGGTCTCAACCATAATAAATGTTCGTGATGTCTGATCGTGATTGTTTTTATTTTAGATTTTTTGAGTAACAATTTGAGTCCAATCGATCTCGCCCGCAGCGACATCGAGCGCGAGCGCCTTTTTTATTGCTATTATTGGAAGAAGTAATAGCTCAGGTGGGAGTGACCTCGGTTAGCATTTATGTGGCTGGAGACCGTCCGTTTAGTAATAAAATACTATTTAATTCCGAGAACATTAATACTGTAAAGTAGACTACTTACTTAAACCTGAGAGGTAGGACGTGTCTAAACTGTAAGGTTAATTAAATCTAACTCCGCTATGAAAAGTCACCGAAAGGCATTTAATTTCGGATTAACACTTACCCGATTAGCTACGACTACGACCTGCCTTTTAACTTACCTACTCACTAAGTACCTACCTGTACCTATTATCTATCGAAAGCATCACAACATGTTAAGATATTAACTTATCATTGACAGTCAATACATTACCGACATGTTGAGTAGGTAGATAAATGATAGAAATGGTAAGGTACTAGTAAATGAGCAGATCGCAAATATGATGTAACCGCGGGTCGGAGGTGAGAGCAGCGCCGGCCCACGCGGGACCGTTATCTATACTGCTTCATTTTTAACCACTGATGCGTCACCGCGCTATAAACTTATAAGTAGGTACCTGTGGACCACCTGTGTTCGGTTTTTCTACTTGTGTAATTAAAGTTCTGAGACGCTATGGATTCTTTAAAACACAGCTGTATCTACATACCTATGTTATAATACGGTCGATTCTTGCAAAAAAATGAGTGATTCGCCACCAAATTCGACGCCAAAAATACGAGATTGCTTGTAGCTTGTAGTAAAAGGTACCACTTTGTCGGTTGCCGATAAGGCGCTAACGCCATAAAGATTCGTAAAAAAATTATGACTTTAATGTAATTTACCATGGATGTTGTACGGACAATCCATCTTCTTATTTTTTTTCTCTGAAAAAAATTGTGATTTCTTATTGTCATTGCGTGTTTTCTGAGCTTTCTGAGTTTGTTTGGTAGCCCAGATATTCATAGACCAGCCAGACATACTCATCTAATATTAAATAATATTATTAAAAGCATAGGGAAGCATATAGTTTTATAGACAAAATCATATTATATAGGTACTACCTACTTGTACTTGTACCTACTTGAACAAGTAAGCGACTACCGACGCTAGTTTACCATAAAACGAGCCACTATCTGCGCATTTATAACATCGTTAACGCTAATGTTATATAAATGTTATATAAATCTTTAGTATGGTCGGTGTAAATTACTAAAGACCCTTTAGAAAGATCTTGATTATCTGTCTATCTAGATGTGTAGGTACCTATCGGGTTCCAGTGAGCCCACGCTAACTGTTATTCCATTTTTAAGTTGGGTCTAACTTTATATGGATGTTTAGTTGTGGTACAGTCGCCATCAGATATATCGGAGCTTCCGAGGTGTTCACATTAGTCACTCAGTATGCAGGAACCCTAAATAATCGAATTCCATGTCTGCACGCCTACCACCAACATCAAAAATTCGCATTGTAGGAAAAACCTCTTTGTCACTCCAACATGCAAATGTGACAGAGATGGAGATACAAATCGACAATCGTTCGATTTTCGTGGTATATTGTAGGTACTATTATTTATTCTGTGGTATAGGCCCAGGGCCTATACCACGAAAATCGAACGATTGCGGATTTGTATCTCCATCTTTGTCGCACTTGCATATTGGTGTGACAAAGAGGTTTTCCCGTCAATGCCAATTTTCGATGTTCGTGGTAAGCCTGCTGATTGTTGTAATGCTTGTCGTACTCCTAAACAATTAAAAATATGAAACAAAGTTTTTCTATAATATATTTTTTTTTTTTTATACTACGACGGTGACAAACAAGCATACGGCCCGCCTGATGGTAAGCGGTCATTTACAATGAAATAACTGCTTTTTAATCGCTTTATTTGATGATCGTTTTTTAGGGTTCCGTTGTCAACTAGGAACGCTTAAGCGGTCGTCAAACTGCTCCGCATCTCGCAGCGACGTCCGTTCGTTGATGCGTTTTTTAACTTTGTATGTAGAATCTTGATTTTCAACCGACTTCAATATTTCTAAAGGAGGAGGTTCTCAATTCGTCTGTTTTTTTTTAATGGATGTTCACTCAGAACTCCGTCAGTACTGACTGAACCGATTTGAATTTTTTTTTGTTTTATGAAAGTAGATGGTTTCAGGTTGGTCCCGTTTTTTTCAAAATCCATTTCTGATGATGGTATCCATGAGGAACTGAGAGGGAACTCCTCAAATTTGAAAGGCATAGTAATTTGGGTATTTTTTTGAGAAACTGGAGCATTTCTTTACAAAACCTACCAGTTTGGTGGAGTAGACCTGATGATCACGACCAGAGGAACAGAGGATGTCAAAGAGGAACTGCTCTATAATACGCGGCCCCAGCTTTATCTTCTGATTTGAGACATTCATCTTTTGTTTGTTACGAAATGCCTTCGAGGTAGTCCTATTTGATTTTAATTATATTTTGATGATGGATATCATGAGGAATTAATGGAGCTGATGCTGAACCCTGGCAGTACCTAATGGAACTCAGGTTTGGTACAATATAGGCAAGTGCTGTTTTCATCATTCGATTCGTGATAACGAGCAATTAGGAGGGAAGTTCACAAGATGAAGCTGATGCTGAACCCTGGCAGTAACTAGTGGAACTCGAGTTTGGTTCAACATACGCGACTTCTGTTTACGTCATTCGACTCGTGTTAACGAGCAATTAGAAGAGCAGTTTACAAGATGGAGCTGATGCTGAACCCTGGCAGTACCTAGTGGACCTCAGGTTTGGTGCAACATAGGCGAGTGCTGTTTTCATCATTCGATTCGCGTTAACGAGCAATTAGGAGAGCAGTTCACAAGATGGAGCTAATGCTAAACCCAGGTAGTACCTAATGGAACTCAAGTTTGGTGAAACTTATGAGAATTCCGTTTTCGTCATTCAACTCTTGTTAACGAGCAATTAGGAGAGAAGTTCACAAGATGGAGCTGATGCTGAACCCTGGCAGTAACTAGTGGAACTCAAGTTTGGTCCAACATACGCGACTTGTATTTACGTCATTCGACTCGTGTTAACGAGCAATTAGGAGAGAAATTCACAAGATCGAGCTGGTGCTAAACCCTGGCAGTACCTAATGGAACTCAGGTTTGGTGCAACATACGCGTGTGCTGTTTTCATTAATCGACTCATGTTAACGAGCAATTAGGAGAGCAGTTCACAAGATGGAGCTGATGCTGAACCCTGGTTGTAATATGTATGTATGTAAGTTTTAAATACGGTGTAAGGAAAATAAAAAAAATAAAAACATAAATTACATTTATTACACTAAACTCCCGTAAGTATTTACTGCCGTCAATATTGTCGAAAATAGCTCGACACGTTTCGGATTTCACACTGCCCGCAGCAGCTCGCTCGCATTCTTCCTTTATTAGTGAGAAGGTATCAAGGTACTTGGTGGTCCCATTTAATTTTAGCTATGATCTTATGATGCAATCCCTGATGCATTTAGAGAGCGCCTTGACTTTCAAAGGTAGTTACTCATATGGTGATTAATATGTTTGAAGTTAACTGCAATAATTCGCTTACTTTAACTTTTACCGGAAAGTCCAAGTGAAGTCGGGTTTTTTTTTTCTTTAAAATTATGTATAGAAAAATCGCATGATAAGACACACTGGCTCCGCATCGACGCGCGGAGGAGCGAGACGCACGACAACTCGCGCGCTCGGACGGAGACGCGGTGCGTGTCGGAGGGTACGTGTACGTCACACCGAGCTCGGCAGTACCGTACGGATTTTAGTGCAAAAAGGACGTGGGCGCAATGGATATCGACGTCGATAAGTTTATTTTTGAAATTGAAAGTCGTTCAGCAATTTGGAATATAATCACTCCAATTTTGCTCAACAAATATTCAAATGATGCGATTGACAAACGGGTGCATTTTTTTTTCTTCGTGTTGCCTTAAATCTAGGTAATCTCTAGCAAAAGACTGCAAGAGCACTCTCTAGCAAGATAATTTATAGGTCTGGTTCTGGTAGGGAGGTACCCAGTGTCTTCTGCGTTTTATGACTCGATTGCATAAAAACCAAACTGAAAGTATCACCGCAGCGTTCTGAATGAGGTCCGTTTCCATTTTATCGATAAATAGGAACTGTTTTCACCTTAACGTTCGAATGTGAAATGAACGCGAGACGGAAGTAACGCGGGACGTCGCGCATCGCAGCTGCGGACGGCGATGCGGAGAAAACTCGGACGTTGATGCGTTGTCTTTGTCTCTGCATGCGAGTCCGTTGCTCCGCGTCTCGCTCTCGCAACGAGACGCGGCGGCAGTGTGACAACCGCTTTATAGTTTCGCCATAATATGGTATATATATTATCTATCTGTCCGTCCGTCTGCGGCTTAGCTCAGTGACCGTTAGTACTAGAAAACTGTAATTTGGTATGAATATAGGTATAATATCAATCATGCCGACAAAGTGGTAAAAACTTAAATTTTTAGGCTAGTACGTAAAGTGAGGGTGTTTTTTTTTTCAACCCTAAAGTGTGAGGTACATATCTTTGGATAGGTATATGAAAAAGGATAGCGGTCTGCTAAAACATTTTTGATATTTTTTTTTTTACTTGGTCAGCCATATTTAGTTTTTGTAAAAAACTTATCTTCTCGGTTAAAAGGACGTATAAGTAGTAAGAGGTTCGAAGATACTCCATTTTTATAGTTATGAGAATGGTACGTATAAGTATATGCCGGCCGGTAAACTACGGAATCCTACACTGAGCATGGCCCGACATGCTCTTGGCCGGGTTATATCATTATATAAGTATCCTGTTCTTGACGTTTAGTAGCTAAACCCATAATTTCTCTGTTTTTGCTTAAGGTGGTCTGGTAGAGAGGATGTTTATGGGTATTAAGTCCGGCTCTTATTATAAGTCAAGGTTCTTTGCGTGTGATCAAATTAAATAAATATATCGTTTGCTTTTATACAGGAATGCCCTTAATACACGTTGTATGCGCGGAACCTTAAATAATCGCATTCAGTGTCTGGTGTCCGGTCTCGTTGTACGCTGTCGTTTTATTTTCTTCCTCACCCGCATAGCATTACGCGGTGACAGATCACCGTGATTATTATTCCATGCTAATGATCGTGACGGGAATTTGGACCGGCTGCGCCATGGTATGCGTAACTTACGTTCATTATAAGACATTTTAATAATTGTTGGTATGTAATTACCAACGGAATGAATTTAATAAACCTAGTTTAAATTAATGTAAGCGTCCTCAGATAGCTTTGTCAGTTTAGCAGACACATTATTTCTAAGTAAACTATGACAATCACGACTAATATAGGAAAAATGTAGTTCAAAGCACTTACAATGTTAAGGTATTCTAGTAAAAATCATAAACTTATTCAATTACAGTTAACAGGCCAATGTAGACGTACAAAAGAACAAAGTAATCTAGATAGATGTTTGTTTGAATATGGGACTAAAATGATTTAGTTTGTTTATACGAAATGTTCCTAGTTTGCTGTTAAGTACAAATGAAACAGAGTACGTATGTGTGTGTTAATAGCGTCGTACGTATTTTAACATTAATCCAGTCATTGAACTGACAGATTCATGACAAATTTTGATTACTTGGGAAATAATTTATAATAGCAGATTTTTTTAGCGTGATGGATATATCGGGAGTCTAGTATTATGTAGGTATCAAAATCCAACAAAATATCGGCACATGCTAATCGTCACAAATATGTACACACATGTTACAAACGTTTTCTTGTAAGATTTCTGTGTATACATATATGTTTTTTTAGCCGTTTAAGATGGGTCAGGACCAGTTTCTACGTATTATTACCATTTGTTTCTAGCGAAATAACACATCTATCACCCGTGCTGTAGGTACATTTAGTAGATTTAACGGTTTCACGTGAATAAGTTGTCTTCTGTTTCGGTTTTAACAGATATAAGACAAATATGTCGTCATGTTCATAAACAAGAAAAATATTTATTACCAAAACATAAAAAAAAATTGACTTAGTTAAGTTTTATTTTTTTACTATTTACCTACTTCCGGGAGAAAAGTTGTGGGATTTTTGCAAATATTATCTATAATATCCCATTCGAACGTTATTGAGACAATCAGGCTATTATAATTTAATGTTTGTCAAAACCGTATATTTCCTGGGTTACATTTAGGAACGACGCGTTGAACTCTTTTCCTTTGACGCTGCGTAAGCCGCGCTACGCGAGCTACGAACATTCTCTCGCAATCTCCCTTTCTCCACAGTTTTCCTTTATAAATCCAAGTGAGAATATGAAAACATCGGACGTCGCGGCAATGAAGTATCAGAATCCATTTGCGCAGATCTACAAAGCTTGACTACTAGGTACCGAAGACTAGTCGAATTAACAGACAGGTAAATCCTTTTAAAAGTTGTGTTTTCTCGTAATTATTTTTATATGACGCTTTAACCCGCTATATGCTTATAGATCTCTCACAGTGATACCAATTTAAGACAACTTTCTCAGATTTTACTGAGAAGGGCCATTCCGCAATGATGAGGGATGCAGTGTTGTATGAATGCTACCAGTCTTTGTTACGTAGTTTTCTGTGGTACTAGTGAATAATCTGTTGAGGTTCGCATCGCCCACGCGTTGACGCGAGCATACCTCAGTCGCAGGCGCAGTATTGGCACTGGATCCCGCGATTTATCACCGCGCGAGCGACGCCGCGCCGTCGGCCGGGCAGCCCGGCGCGTCGGGCTGTGGTCTGTGGCGCTCCTGGCAGCGTAGCATCAGCCTAGGAGCGAAATATTAACAATTATATACCCACTTTGGTCAGGCACTGCATCCATCTGGCATCAACATTTGAGTGCTGATGGAATACATTTAAATTAAAAGAAATTGGTATCATAATAAAAAACTGAATAGTCTGAATACGAGCTACGCTGTAAAGTACGTTTTACAACTCAGACCCGTATTTTTACATATTCTATCAATTGCAGCAGGATTTGCATCTTCGGATTTAACTCTTTCTCCAAGATTCTTCTTAAGATGTCCCTGTGTCTTGATGTAGGTCTTCCGTATCACTAGATAGAAGATATAAATAAATTCTAACCTATCCCTGGCTTTTCAAATGAAGTGGAGCAACATTTTAATACGTTACGAAATGACTCCACGTGTCTCTGTTAACAACAGGAAAATCAGTACTTTGGTATGAGGATTGTTTCATTGTCGTTTAAAATTTCATAATTGCATTCCTGGCTGATGATTCTTCGTTAACAATTTGGGATAAGCAAACGATCCTCGTAAAGAAACTGCTAAAAGCCAATTTTGGTAATCCTCCGGTACCGCAACCAATAATGCCAACAGAAAACTATTGCCTTTTGTCAACATCCGCATGCATCGGGCGGGACACCGCTGTATCCGGGGCCCAGCCTTAGAAACACACGTGCCGTGACATTCGCACCTTCGCCATTGTGCGCACCAACAATATGCTTTATCAGCGCCCTATGCGCGGCTATATAATTATATACACTCAGTGTCAGATATTTCAAGACAACACGATTTGTTTTATGTGAAATCATCTTAAAAGGTCCGGTGATATCGCGAGTATACAGAATGAAAGATCAAAGATGAAGAAAAGGAAGAATATTATATAATAATTCACAGAATAGTAAACGACGCTTTATTTGCTGATTCCTAACTAAATAGGTATAAAATAAAGGTTAAAATAAATTAATAAATCGGCTCCTCAAGGCTACTGATTCTTGTGAGTGCAGCTCTGTTCTTTGAATCCGTGTAAAGAATCCGTGGTCATAAGAACTAGGCGTAACTAATATCTATTCTCTCCTAGATATTGACGAACCCTTTGAACATCTATTAAATATTCATCAGTCTATTACTTTAAGTATTAAACCAGACGGGGTAACAATTGACAGGCCTACCCCTCTGCCGAATGCATATGACAAACAATCATACTCATTGTCCGGACTGACGTTTATCTGACATAGACGACATAGCTATTTTTACATCACGTGCGAATAGCCATACATTTAAAGTGCCTCTTCCCCGTAAAAATCGGCAGACTTTTTGTATAGATAATGACAGACATTGCCAGTCCGGCTGATTAAATATCCAAAGGTCCACTATGATCAATGACGCTTCTCAAACTGAATCCTATATTATATTTTTGAACCTCCGCTACGCTACGCTATAATGACTCTGACTGTACCAACACACCCACCATAATGCCAGTGTGTTCCGCCGCGGGATAAGGCCCGGCGATATGACTAAATCCCGGAAGGTGCATAAATATTGATTAGCTGTAAGCAGCGCGTCGGTATTGTGTCTAAACAATCATTTTATGACCGCCTTTTGTGAATGTATATTAGTTTAAAAACAATCGCGCCGTATTTACGGTTGTCATAAATATTGAACAAATTATAAATAACGATTTGTGCTATTAAATAAGCAGGATACACGAGACTATTACAATTTAACTTCTATATGCCTATAATAAATTTAACTCCAATAAGTACTTGCCTAACTTATGTCACTTGCCTCATTGAAGCATAAGTACTTGTCTTATACATATAGGTACCTATATTCTATACTTGCAGAGGCTATTTTAGTTGCGAGATATGTAAACGTAATTTGAAACATCCCCCAAATTATTTTTGACCGGCGACTTCTTTATCCCTGCAAATAGGAGAGATTTGTGTAAATTTGTAATAGTTTGCCGGATGACACACCTAGTTAGTTAAACGGTCGATACGTCATTCATACGAGTATGTTCTACAAAAGCGGCAAATTTTAGAAGTTGTATTTAATTTTATTTTATTTTATTTTTATTTAGGAGACTAAATACTTTCGTCGGCATATTCCTTTGTATACCAATGCACGGTCTTAAATGTGATTAGCATTAGGATTTAAGACACAGGCTCGGCCTTTATTGAGCATGTTAACACGCGAACTTGTACTACAAAGACTTTTAATTAGCATTAAGACACAGCCTATTTCGTAACTACAATTTAATAGATACCTATTACTATTATGTTCATACAAACAGTTATCTGCAGTTAATTGTAATCGGAGCGAAGTGGACTGGTTGAAATACTTCGGATTAATTTAACAATAGGTACACATGCAGTTAGACCTTGAGCAGGGTGTCAAGGTCATTAGTACAAAATACATTAACTTTTAATTAAAATTAAAATAATGCTAGTAAGTACTTAATACTTTCGTACACATAAGGAGTAGTCCAGTTATTTCAGTGATGCGTTCGTCTTATACAGGCTGTACCGAAAATGCCGAACATAGATTAAATCTGTGCTTGTAAATATTGCTTTACTTTTAAGACTTGTTCTAGTGCATATTGTATGTCTATAGAATAAATGACTATTGACCATTGACTATTAATGGTAGGTCTATACCTAACCGCTTAGTTTCTTTCAGTTTTAACCATTTCATAATCTTATTGAGTTTTAAAACGGAAAATGACTATGTCAATTACAATTTTAAATTATATTTGGGATTTAAAATAATATCAGAAATTACACTTGTCGCGGTTAACTATTAAATATTGAGCAGAACTGTGACTCGAGGTCGAAATATTCCTAAAATGTGAAGATCATAAATTGTAGCACGTCATATCACGAGTGGGTAAGGTAATTTATAGAGAGGTGCGCTTTAAAATCACGTTTATTTGTGCGCACGCGCCGGTGTCGACGCGCGACGTTACAAATCAAGCTTATCGGCGCGGCGACTCGGCCCATTGCCGCCGTCGGCCCTAAATCTAGACAGATCTAGGCTCAGCACAGCACCCGACGCTTCTCCATACACGTAACATTGCATAACCTAGGAACCGATCAATCGCTTATCGCCCCAAAAGCAACAAACAAAAAGAAATACATAAATAATAGCAACTAGTTCTTCGCAAACGAGGTCAGAACGGTGTCGAAACTCATTCGCGTTATCTGCAAGCCGATCGTTTATAACTAATAGAAAAGTTCAAAGTTCTATTAGGCTATTAGGTGTGAACTCTAATTGGTACGGCATATCGCAGGTCGATCTGAGATTAGATAATCACGATGCAAATAGGAACAGAATTAATTAATGAGAATGCATTGGATTGGTGAATGCGCACGTGCCGGCGCGGTGGCGGCGCGGCCAATCACGGCGCGTCGCGCTCGCACGCAGCACATCTCTGTTGCCTCTAATTGGCACTCGTGTGTGTACTCACGTGAATGCTGGTCTCTTTGGGACTAACTACCACACAACAAAACACTGCCGGTGTTAACTAATGCACCATCCACCTCATTTGCTCCCACTGGCTCTTATCTGTCTCGTCGGTGCTATCGCAAGTAATTAGTTTTATTAAGGCCTTCTCTTAGAGATATCTGATTAGTATCTGTGTGATATACCCCGCTTAGATTTCTGTGCTCCTTGGTACAGATAAATAGTCATTGGTGCTAGTATTCTTTAATTATAGTGCCTAGTCCTAATTAAAGTACAACTATTAGTATCTATGTATGAAATTGGAAGATGCCAAACAGTGTTTTTTTAAAGATAGGTACCGACTGAGAATGTTCGCTTCATGGGAACGTGTAAATAAAAAATGCGTATTGAATTTTCTAAAGACACACGTTAAAATAACCGGCAGATATAATCGCCATTCCAAACATTTCCACAGAAAAGTTCCAATATCTAAATGTTTAAGAAACGTGCATTTGCCTGACAGGGTCGGAGGTTAACTGCGGAGATTGTGATCATATTGGACAACTTTCTTACTGGCAGGGTACACGATAATGACATTACGTTTTGATTGGGATAAAATTAGGTATCGGTTGCATCATAACAACATTGACCCGTGTCACCTTACATTCAAATTTAGGACACTTGTTGGTATTAATTCAATTTATCTTGCCAATTCTTATTGGAGCTGTGTTCTGGGATAGAATAAACCGTACCTACGTAGGTAGTTGTTCAATATTAGTACCTACATTGGTATTGGATTTCGAACTAAAGAACGTTTAACGAACGTTACGCGGCGTTTTGTTCACCAGTTATGGGTACGAACACCTAGGGTTAGACAACTAACCCGGAGTTAGATGTCAAATTTCATACTAAAAAACGTTTAACTCCGGTTTAGTGCAAGTGGCCCTAAGTGAGGTTAGTAAATTAAACTAAGCAGGTACTAATAATAACTATCGAGACAAAACCCTTTATTTCTTACTAGATTTTGCCTTCGCTCACGTAAGAAAGAGACAAAAAGTAGCCTATGTCACTCTCAGCCTGTGAAAGACGGACAAACGAACAGACAAACACACTTTCCCATTTATAATATTAGAATGGAGTTTACTTACCTACCTACGTTAGTTACTCATGTGTGTAATAATTAGGAATAAAAATAACTATCTACCTATACCTATGACTATGACTAGATAATATACATTGCTTATCGCGTTTATTAGTTAAACTATTTAGAAAAGATTGAATACACAAATAACTTAGCCAGATTAAGCAAATGGTTTCGGTCACTGCAGAGCAGCAGTCCAATCAATACGTTGGGTATAAATTGATAAGATCATTATTATTGGATCATTATAACTGAACATAATTATATAACGTATTATAAAAACGTAAACAAAAGCATCCGAATCGTTTTCACACATGAAAACGATTAGAAAATCAGCGTTTGCAACATAAGTAAGTAAGAACACGTGTAACATACCTAATATAGAATGAAGGGAGTCAGCCGGGCCGGGCAAGCGGGAGCAGCCCGGTGACCTCGTGGCCGGGTGACCGGCGGCCTGGCGCCCACCGTCTAATGCCTCACCGTCCGACCCACATCCGTGCCCTCTAACCGCCAACCTATTGTCTCCGATTAACTCGCTGCTATAAATGATTACAAGCTTTGTTTACTATAAATTTATAGTGTCGCTGCATATTGTTTTAATTGTGTTTGCTAGCAAGATGCTGCAGGCGCGTCAGATTTTATTAGAAATTACAGGTTCTTATTGGTATGGCAGTTCTTATTGGGATTTTAAATTCTAAATATGGAATCTATTTTCACATTGCTAATGGTTATATCTTATCGAAATTTAAATAAATAAGTTTCTGCGAACGTAATCGTTGGGAGCCCTCTGAGGTCACGTGACGTTCTGCCCCGTCCCGTCCCGTCCTAGTATAAGTAATCCTTAACTATTATTTTTAATCACTAACGTCTGCGAACGATTCCAAATTTCTTAGAAAACCTACTTATAAAGTATACGCATAATAGAACTGGATTTACCCTTACTACTTACAGACATGCAGACGTCCAGATTTTATTTTTTATAATTTCCAAATTTCATCTAGTTTTGTTACTGATAGTGTAATAATTTTGTTGGTAGGTATCTACTAGGTGTGGGTACATTTCGCTCGCACAAATAAGTGAGACCAATTTTGACATACTTTTTTTTTAACTTTAAATCGACTGCGGAATAGTATATGCGTATGCTTCCAGGACGCTGCTGGGGTTGTTACGTTTCTGCTGTGCATTATAGAGGGCTAATGATATGTGGGTAGGGTATATAATAGTACATTACTGCAGAGGCAGCGAAGTAAGGGATTGCAACACGAGTTTGTGGTAACCGGATAAAACAAGTCCTGCAATCTCTCTTCCGGCCGAGGCTTGTACAGTGCTTTTCTCAAACATTGTGAGTAAATATCAAAATGAAAATAACTACTAGGTAAATACTCGTAGTTAATAAGGAAAAAATTGTTTAATTTTCCACGTTTTCTATTTTTTAAAGATGCCATTTGAATTTTCTATTCAAGCACCCACATTTAACATTTCCGATGTCATGTCTACCACAAACTCGTCCTGCAGTAATGCGTTATTACTGCAGAGGCCGCATATGCGGCCTCTGCAGTAATAATGTACTACGAGTATTATTATTCAGTTTTTATAATATTCCGTTTAACATAGGTAGTTCCGTTTTTACAATAAGTACCTAGATACGAAAATCACAAATAGTTGAAGTTCATTGCTGTACACTTCCAAACCAAGTAACGACACCGGTCGTAATAATATTACATTGAACCGTCACTTGAGTTTTATTTTTAGGGCTTCTGTACTTCAAACTGAACAAACGGAGCCCGTCTGTCTGTCTGTCAATAATCTTTATTTCGAGAAAGCGTAGAGGTAGCAAGTTTAAATTAATACCTCATACACAGGTCTGTGGTACCTTGAAGCTGTGAAAAAAAGACTTCTACGTCAATGCAATAAACGCATTCCCCGTACATTTGCAGTGGGAATCAAATGTAGATATAGGGTCATTCCCGTTCACCTAGAATCACGAAAATTGGCAGAAAGCAAGATCTTGTAGCACAAGTACAAGAAAAAATCCAAGAGCCGCAGAATTACACCGCACTGAGAGTTCCGTGTCACCAGGCCCCAATTTCACCACGCTGACAAGTGTGACAATTCCTAAAATGACTGAATTACTGGCGGTATAGGCGTCCATAGGCTACGTAAACCGCTCACCATCACGTGGAATGTGTGGTTGTTTGCTACCGCTTCGATAAGTTTAATAAAATCGTAAAGAATCGCGAAAAAATAGATAATTTCTTGGTGAAGAATATTTTACAATTGTCACGAGATTTAATAGTGTTTTAAAGAATTGTTGGTAGTTTTTCACATAAGAATGATCCTGTGTCGGGATTTCGTAACATATGTCGTGCTTCTTGTGACAAGTGTCAAGAGCTCGTCACAAAAGTATTCGTTTTTAATGCTAATAATTATGTCATCATCTTAACCCTGTGAAAACGAGTGCTGTAAAGGGCTCGAAACGTAGGATCATGGTGTTAATAAACGCGATTAATCCGTTCTAAAGTGTTTAATTTCAAAGCTAATAATTATGGTTTTATTTATAAATGTAAGCGGTGCCCGTAGCCCATAGACGCCTTTAATATCAGTAATAATGATGTTGACAATTGTCGCACCTGTCGCCGTGGTGAAATTGCGGCCAGTTGTGCATCCTTTGTGCGGAATCCTCGGTGAGCGAGTCCGACTCGCACTTGGGTGCTTTTTATTTTTAAACCAGCCGTTTGATTTTTTGTGATTTTACATTAGGATGGATCTGTACATGTCATCGTTGTTATCATACGACCAGACGTCGTAAATTTATCAGCAATCTCGGTGCAGCATTGTTGCGCTAAAAGCATAAGTATGTACCTAATATGCCCTATTCTAGCTGGAATTATAGCTTATTAGGGCGAATAACAGTAAATATAAACCTGTTACCATGACCAATGATCACCTCCTTAAAAAAAAAATATTTTCAAAATCCCATTGTTTCTACTATGATGCACCTAAATTGATGTAATGCGTTACAGTCCGAGTATTTTGTCAAAATTGTAATCAAGATTTCTTCTAATTATTATTATGCAATTACAAAAAAAAGGGTTATGCGTTTAACGTGTAGGTATTTGAGTACACATCTGTTCCCCATTTTTAGGGTTCCGTACCTATAGGGTAACAACTGAGGCTCCGCCGTCCGTCTGCCTGTCCGTCCGTCAGTCACTAGGCTAAAGGTATCTCAAGAACCGTGAGTTTTTACAGATTATGTAGGTATTTATCTTGCCGCTATAACAACAAATCTTACTAAAAAAACAGAATAAAATTAATATTTAAGATGGCTGCCATATACAACAAACGTGATTTTCTTGCCGTTTTTTTTTAAATAATGGCGCCTAAGGGATCCTTCATGCGCGAGTCCGACTCGCACTTGGCCGGTTTTTTATCTTTTGGAGTGATTAGGTACTCCACTTATATTTGACTTTAAAAAAAATACAATTCTTGGTTTTATTGACATGTACGCCTGGAGAAAATTCAGCTTTCTACTTAGTAAGCTGCGGACACACACACACAAATAAAAGGACGTACCTACGAAGCTATAAGGATTGCTAGCGGACTACCGATTCCTAAAAACTTGCATGACATGCAACTAACCCGAAAAATTTGACAGCTAACTCCGGGTTGGTTGGCTACCCCCATTAGCGCAACCGCGTTGCCGTTAGCGGCCATTAATAAACTGAATATTCAAAATTCGGTCACAGGACCAGCCTTTCAGTTTCAGTTGCTTTTTTTTTGTAATTTCTCGGTGTCCATGATTATAACGAGTAGGTTACTTTACTTACCTACTGAATATTTCAATAGTCGCCGGAGTTCAGTATGTTATTTCTTTTCTGGTTCAAAACGTTGCTTGTATGTAATCTGCCGAAGGTACCTTTTGAACAACTTATCGTTACCTATTTTATTATTATCTAGTTTGGTGTAATAACTATTCCGATTCGTCCATCTTATTCCGATTAAACATTTAAGTATTGAATCGTTTTTTTCGTTCGAGTCTGGTCACGATGATCGGTTTGTATTGCAAACAAAACATGGAACCCTATCAAACACAGCCGTGTCGCCCTGCAAGCGACAGCCCTAGCCATTATTCCCAAACTTTCTATTGTTTGCCTTTGAACTACTTTCCCACGTTTATCGAGTGGGAATCGAACCACGAGGGTGATAAATATAAAACAATCAATTTATTTTCAATGTAGTATAGTTTATTTTTCTGTGATTTAGAGGTAACAGAAAGGAACGCAATTCGGCAGTCGGCTCAAATATAGCCTCATGAGTAGCTGTCACATATTTTATATAACTTTAATTTAAATAATACCGTTTTATAACATACTGCTATAATTTTCGTGAAATATATTATTGTATTATAATTAAGGCACTTTGTACATGGCTTAGGATATGAATATATTAAACAAGTGTATGACACTCGGCAAATGCCACATGACTAGCGAAGCCGCTGGAATGGCGGCGAGATATCTCTGTGATATCCAACTTATGCTAACTTACAATAATTATCGTATGCAATATATAATGTTGGTCCCTTACAGCACTTGTAACAAATTACTTAAAACTAGTATTTACAAATAATCTATGCACACAATTTGTTCTCAAAACATTTCAAAGTTTAAATAATAAGAAATATTTAGGGATATTTTAAAGATGATAACAGCGAGTGATATAGTAGTTTGAAAACGAGATCTCAACTCCTGCGGATACAGCTAATTCAGTCTTTTCAGTAGGCATGAATGGTAGGCGCCGGCTGGTGCGGCTGGTGCGCGTGCGTCGCGGGCAGCGCCTCCGGCCGGTACTCGAATGGCGAGCTGCCGGGGCTGCCGCACCCGCTCTCCAGGTGCTTGCTCAGCAACGACATGCGAGAAAATGTCTTTCCACACCCGGAGCATGAGTACTTCTTAACATCTGAATGCGTCTGTAGGTGAGCTCGCAGGTTCGATCTGTCAGCGAACGCCCGACGGCAGTGGTGGCAAGAAAACGGTTTCTCTCCGGTGTGGGTGCGAATGTGACCCTGGAGTAGCCACGGTCGCGAGAAAGCCTTGCCACATAAATGGCACTTGCAGGGCAACGTGTGCGTGCGGATGTGCATCTTGAGTGCTCCCAGCGATGTGTAAACTTTTGCGCAATATTTACAGCTGAAGGATTTGCGGGCGAGACTACCTTCGGCGGCAGCACAGTGGTATTGCTGATGCTTGGAGAGACCGGAGTACGTGGAGTAAGACTTTGCGCAGTCTGGGCATTGGTAGCGAGGGCGCCTCTGGCCGGAGACGGACACTCCGGAGTCTGATGACACTGAACCGGGAGACCGGAGATCTTCGGGACACGGAGGAGGCGAAATTGAAGACGGTGGTGACGCAGGGGAATACCGTGAGTATAGGTGAGAGTGGACAGGTGGTGATAAAGAAGGCGCGGTAGGGTAAATTTCTTCCATCGGGTAGGGGGCGTAGAGTGCAGGTAGATAGGCGTACTGAGGCGTGGGGCGTGCGAGTTCGACCGGCGCCGGGGTGGGCTCGAGACGAGCTCTGCAGGCGGCGAGGTACTCCAGCTGGTGCTGGGGCCACTCGCGGGGCTCTGTCTTTACGGTGGTGGACACGGGCGATGATGCCTTGTTTGGATAATTGCCAGTCTTCGATAGGTCTTCCGGTTTCGTGCTCAGGTTTTCTGGTTCATCGTTTTCCGTAACACCTATTGACAAAATAAATATATTGTTAGTAAATAATGAAATTACCAAAATATACAATTAAAACCACGTAATTAAATATTTAAAAGCACTGTAAAAGTCATAAAGCAGCAAAGCATTACTTTTTAACAGACTTTGAAAAAGGACGAGTATAATTTTTTGATCAAAACTACGTACCTATTAAGGTTTTTTTAAGTCGAGGTTAACATTACTTAAATGTGAATTTAAATTATTGTAATGAAATAGTACCTATACTAAGATCTTATGAACGAACTTTTACGAATTGCCGCTATGAGTTCGTTAGTTAGGCCTATGACTTGTAGCATCTAATAAATAAAAACAATATATTAAAGTACTTACATGGATAGTCATAATAAAGTGTAGTGGCGAGATGGGCGGGGTGCGGCGGCGTAGTGGGCGGCGTCGCCGGCCGCTCCTCCCGCACCAACACCGGCCGCTTCTTCAGCGGACAGTGCGCATACTTTTTCGTCATCATTGCGCGAGAATTTTGCGAATCCTCAACGAGCATCTTCACTTTTTCACAAGCACTTAACAAATAAAGTTTTTTGTTTTTCAAAAGTCCGAAATAAAATTGTATCACAAGTTCACAAAAGTAACAGTCCAAAACATGTAAGTTGCGCCGGAGTCGTAATAGCGAAGTCGTTTGGGACGCGAGTGACGTGTGCGCTCGTCGGCGTCCGGAGCTCGGGTGTGGTGCGGTGAGGGAAGGCCGCGCTTTTATGCGCTCCCCGGCGACGGCGGCCAGGTGGCGGCGGGTAGTCCGCGCACGTGCGCTGCGCCCAATCGGCGGCGGGCGCGGGGCCGCGGCCAATCGTGGCGCGGCGCGGTGCGGGGCGGCGGCGGCACCTGCGCCGCCGCACCCGGCGAGCTGCTTCTCGTGCGATATGCCCAGCTTCAGCACCGGTGTGCAGCCACATACCCACACACCAGCCAGCTCCGTTTTTTGTCCATCACGAGGTTAAGCACCTTTGAACTGCGCACTCGTGTGCGGATCCAATTTCCTAACGAACTTTTCGTCAGTTATCGACACATTAGTAAACACTTAACAATTTAATTAAGTACACCACTGAATCTCAGAAGTCAGAGCACTAAGATAGCTCAACCTCTTTTACTCATCTTTTTTTCAAAGATTCTGATAAATAATTATAATCTACTTATATATTGACGGTTTACATTAAGTATTAACCAAGACTACTTACCTATACCTACTTACTTAATAAAAATAGGATAGGTATTGTTAAAATCTCCAAAATAGGTACTTACTTACCTATTAACCTAACCTACAAAAAACTAAATCAAAGCGACTGAAATACTTACTTTGCGTCTGTTCCATGTGCGACTAATTCGCACAGCAGTTCATATTTTAGTCGCCCCTTTTGTTTTTCTGTTTACCATAAATCTCTGTTAGCCGTTTTGTTCGTATTATTTATTATCCATAATAATATCTCATTATATCTACCTACTTAAATTACCTATGCTGTACCACGTACCTACGTAGTTTAAAATTCATAAGTACAGAGTTTAGATACCTACTTATACTATAACATTTATCACATCTTGCATCTTTCAGATGCACCTTTGATGAGTAATAAATTAAGTGACGTGTAATTTCATATTGAAACAATAGATATGTGTTTATCGCCACAAAAGGTCGGTTGACCGGCAGTATACCTATATGCTTAACGAAGCAAAAATGGCAGTCATCGGACACCGATGACACACAAGCGCCTCATGCCATAATGTTCTTTGTGATATGGGACATCGTATCATACTGTTTGACCTTGTCCTCCTTCCTGTGCGCATGATTATTTACTTTGTTGAGTGATCCTATCTAAATTTGTGATTGTATCTAGAACCGTATATTTACCTTATTTTACTTGTCTTAGTAAATACCTTATTTTCTTCCTTATACTTACATTGTGTATCTTTTCGTCGTCAAAGCTGTTAACTGATCATTAATACTAATACCTATTGCAACAGTGCAGTTAAGGGTGTTGCTGTTTATACTTGTGTTGCTTTATTATATACCTACCTACTTAGGTAATGCAAACAAACAAATAATTAATTTGTTTTAGAGGTAGGTATTAGTTTTTTTTTTTTTTAATTTAAATGTATTTTCTTTGTTTATTTAATTTTATTTTTAGTCATTATTTTCTTGTTATTTAATTTGTATGTAAATAAATACTTTTTCTTATATTTGTTAAGCTAAAAAAAAAAAAAAAAAATGCAAACCATAAATAGGTAATAGGAACTCAATGTGTTACCTACATCCCTACATGGAACTATAACTAGGTATAGCTTATATAGTCTGTTATTTTAAGTAAATATGAAAATACAATTCACAAATCAATCTTAGTAATCTATGATAGCAGTACCTAGTGTATTCGATTGTTTTCTGTTGCTCCAATTATCGTAATTTATCCTTGTTTCGCGGATTTCACAATAGTATATGATTTTGTTGCTTTAATTTATGGACCTACGATGTCTAAAATAAAGAAATAAAGATAAAGAAATTTAATTTGCTTACTTATAATTGTTAATCTCATTGTCCAAATAATTAATTATTATGAATTGATATATTTAAATTAGTCAATAAGTCTCAATCACAGTCACAACAACTCAAATTAACACACATTAATTATATAACAATATAATTAATATGTAACACCTTTTAACTACCATAATTCACGCAAATAAACCTTATCTTATTTTAGCTTTTCTTAAATACATACTAACAAAGCCTCACTTTCTATTCAAAGAGTATATCTGTAATCGTTTAATAATAGGCAGCCTAGAATCTACCAAGATCCAAATCAATACGAAAGTTCAATCACAAAATATGACAGACAAAGTGATGAAGCTAATTTATTATCTTAAGTAGCAAAGATAACTTCAGTGAAGGAGGCCTCGGCCTGTGGGAAAACTTTATTAATGGATGCAGATAATTGTAATCTGATCATAGCATGAATACGACGACTATCTGTCTCGGGAACTGTGCGGCCGAAGAGAGTCCACGACAACGATAACAATAATAACGTGTGGATTTGTGTAACCGGAAACACTCGGAACCGGTTTTTGCCACAAAACGATAACAAAGGTACCTACTTCCTTATGTGTCAAATCAAACAAGATACGTTGCCAACCCCTTCGGGACGCGGAACTGTAACGACCATTTCCTTTATTGTGTTTTTTGCAACCAGTTTATTCTCACAGGTCACAGCTACAGGAACATTGGTTAATTTAGGAATTCTCACAGAAGAAAAGTAGTCGTTATAAAGAATACCACAATGAGAACAATGCGTCTGGTTGTCACTAAGAGGCACTATGAACGTTGACGCCGGCTTCAGCGATGTAGGTAATTAAAAATCACCTACATTTACTTATGTGATGACACATACTTAGGCAAGTATGCAGTTACAGCCTAGCTAGAGCAAAGTGCTGACTCTTCTACCCAGGCCGATGTTCACAGATCAGATAATCGCATCACGATGACGTGCTTGGTACGTGTGGAGAAATTCGCAGAATGACTCAGCCGATATATGTGTCAAGGGATCGACATGAAATGGACATCAATTGCTCGATTATACAGTACCGCCGTGACTAATCGTGATGTTCGCTGGCCGACATTAACGCCTAATTCAGATCAGAATGCAATTTAAGAGATCCCTTGCCCTGGTTAAAATTTCGCAGTATTTATTATTAAGGCAGTTATCACAAATTATAACGGGTTTAATTATTTTTGCTTTTAGGTTACTTTCCTTAAGTAAGTACCTTCCCTAAAAAGGTTTTAAATAACGTTTTTACATTATTGGTGTACGTATAGGTACGTACATGGAATCTATATTGGGATCCATAAATCGAATGCAGCAGCCTTATTTTACTTATAAAACATATAGTAATAAAAACGTAGTTATGTATTTCCCCTGAAGAGCCAAGTATATTATTCCAACACCTGTTAGAAAATGGGAGGTAGGTTATTTTACTATTAAGTATTTAAAAGTGGGGATGAGTATAGTTTTTTTTATATATTGCTACCGTCACAATTGGTTTGGTAAACTACACCTAGCCTCCAAATAAAGATAAAGATTACAGGCCTTTAATTTACTTCTTAGGTTTCATAAATCGGTTCTATTACGGAGATAACTACTTTTTCGTGAATGAATCAACTGGGTCTAAGCTTTCTTTAACTCTTATACTTAGTACCTGCTTAACCTACCTTGGGAACTTATTTACAAATATTTTAAAACAAATCTGTCTCATTCAATAATGTATAACTGACAAACAGATCATATATTCTAAATCAGCTTATTTTTTATCGCAGGAAAGTGATTTTCTACCAAATTCTCGCGTAATGAGTTGTGTTTGTCCTTTGGGAAAACAAATAAGTGCCAATGGTCAACAAGGCGGTGTCACTCATTAGTGCCTAATTAGTCTAAAACCTTGTGATATTAATTTGTTATCTAACTTTACGCTTGGGAAACGTAAACAAATCGGCGGAGGATTCTTGACGGTAAACAACGCATTAAGTAAATAGTTCTTACATCGGAATTACTATTGTAGTCCTAATTAACTCTTAATTGCCTAGGCTACTCGTGGTAAAAGTTGAAATAATTTGTTTATTTTGGTTTGACTTCCTACCGATAGTGATTGATTAGTCATAATTGTTTATTGGGAACAACGAACGCGAGAATATTGTATTTGTATTGAAACTAGCTGTGCCTGACGGGTTCACTGGCGTTTACCAAAGGGTCGATTATCAGAAAATTAAGTACCTAGCTTAGATAGTGTCTTTTATCAGGGTGAATATTTTTGTTTGAGCTTGAAAAATGCACTAAATACCTATTTATTTACAGAAAAATACGCACCTTAATATATAATCTTAATCCACTTTATTAATACCTACATAAATAGATATTTATTTATAAACACCTATACATGATCTCAGCAAATTCTATAATACACCATTACGAAGTTCATCCCATGATTGATAAGTGAGCTATCCCTGTGATAATGTTTGCCGGTGGCAGTAGTGGGGCGGCGCGGCTGCGTCGGCCAGGTGCTATGTCGCGTGCGTAACGGTCGGGCACGAGCTGCGCCGGCGCAGGGGGACGTGCGCTATGGCGGAAATAGCGATGGACAGGGGCGCCGCCGGCAGGTGGTGCGCCATACCAGCCCGCTCTCAATGTCGCACAATTGGCGGGTAATTCCATGCATACATCACCATGCAGTGGCTGATTTCATGCAGTAGCTTATTATTCCTTACAGGAATTTTAATGTCCTGTAATAAAATTTCTGACACTTTGTTAAAGGCCAAGAAAATTTGATCAATAGAAAGCATTTTCAGGAATGAATTCCCAACAAGCTAGATATTATTTTAATACGTTAATTAGGTCTTGAAGATGTATTTACAAACGGAATTTGCACAATTCCAGGAGTTGAGCTTGAATTTTGAGCGCCAAGTAACAAGTAACTGTCAAATTTTCAGTCAGTTTTCAATTTTATGCATCTATATAGATCGAAAATCTTACGTCGGACGGAAAAGTCATTCAGATAGATATTCAATTCAAGAGGATTAAGTTCTACTAATTTGCGAAACTAAATTGCGTAATTAGTGAGGGCCCATGACCCAAAACTGACACGTAATTAAATGTTTTTTTTTTGCATATATATACTTGTGACACATGATAATACGTCTTTAAAAATAACAAGACTTTGATTCTCGAACAACACTAATCGCATAATAAAATTACGGCTAACAATCACGTATTTTTAGTCACTATGCGCGACATGTTTCGGCATATTATGATTTTCAACCGATTTCACAATTTCAAAAGTAGGTTCTCAATTCGTGTGAATTTTTTTTTTAAGTCATTTTTATAATTATTATTTTTATTTTAATGTTTGTTATCTCAGAACTCCGTCATTACTGAAAAGATTTATGAAATAATTTTTTTATCTGAAAGTAGATGATACCAGATGGTCCGATTTCTTTCAAAATCCATTTTTGATGATGGGGATGGGATGGGATGGGAGGAATTGAAGGAACTCCTCAATGGTAATTCCCAGCTCTATCATCCGAGACATTCATCTTTTGTTTGTAAGGAAATACATTCAAGGTAGTCCTATTTGATTATAGTTCTGATGATGGAATTCATGAGGAATTGAGAGAAATCAAATTTTAAATGCATATGCATTCTGATTTGAGGGTTTCCTTAAGTAACTTGAACATTGTTTTGGGGGAGCCAACATTTTGGTGGAGTGGACCTAATGATGAAGACCAGGCTATATATGGCAAAGAGGAACTGGTCGATAAACCTAGCTCTACTTATTATCCTAGTTGTGACATTCATCTTTTTGATGTGATTTCTATTTTGATGATGGAGTTCTTGAAGAATTCAGAGAACTTTCAAATTTGAACGGCACGTGCATTGTGATTAGAGGTGTGCATAATTAGCTTGGGCATTTTCTTACTGAAGCCATCATTTCGCTGGAGTGAGCCTGATGTTGATGATCAGGGATGGCATAATGGAACTGCTCGATAATTTCCAGTCTGTCATCCAATTTAACACATTGTTATTTTAGAAGACCTTAATGGTTTACAAGATAGTTCCGTTTGATTCTAATCCACAGATGTAATGATGGAAGCCCTGAGCTGAGACATTAAGAAAGCTCCTAAATTTTCAAACTTACACTAGTGATGAATTGGATATTTTTGAAGTAAACTGGCTAACTCTAACAAATTAAAAATTTCACTTTTGCCGGAAAGGTGAAATGAAATCAGTTTTTTTTTCTTAATGTTATAATATTAATATATCACACGATTTGGCACTCAAATGTCAAGTTTATACCTCTTTAGGACCTAATGATAAAACGATATCCAGCTTGCTGGGAATTAGTTCCTGGAAATTATCTAATTTTCTTGACATAATATTAAGTATAACTATACTATAACCGTGTATTCTATCTAGAGTGTACCTATTTTAAACATTGGTACTGTCTTGTTTCTACTAAGGTGGCTGAAACATTTTCGTACTTATCGTAGCGTTTCGTATTCTACATTGCCATCAAACAGCAGCATGTGGTAAAACTGTGTATATATGTGTGTGTATATATGTATTTGCTGTATTATTTAGATATTCGTTTGTTCTAACTTATTTCAAATATTGTAGTTAAAATAACTCGGCTAAGTCGAGTTGGAGCAATATACCTAACTGGTGACGTGTTTGGGGCAACTTGTTGGTAGCTGTACGGAAGGGTAGAATCCACTTCCATGATACTATTTTTGGTAGGTATACTTATATGGAGAAGGTACTTTCCTTTTTCTCGTGTAAGTAAATTTTTGGTTTTCTTAACATCTGTATAATAGGTGCCCACATTCGTTTTGTAAACACCATATTATTGTAAAGTCCGACTACGCTAAGTTACCTAAATTTTAATAGCACATACTGTGAAAGTGTTAAGTAAAGTCATAACTTCATAGAAGTTTGATTTTGAAAATACCTATTGCCTATTACTAAACAACACAATGCAATTAACACAATTGTAAACCATGAATGAAATAATTTATTATTTAAATGTTTTGATTCATGTTTTATTAAGTAGTCACACTACTATATATAAATTATAAATTGAAAAAGATGTCATATACCTACTACAGAAAAAGTGACCAAGGCCCCCGTGAGTAGGAATGGAATCGCGCCAGCGATCTCCTGCTCACGCGGCAGAAGCTGGCTGCTCATTGGGGGCCTTCGTCACTTTTTCTGTAGAATATGACATCTCTATCAATTTATAATTTAAAATAACACTTTAAAGTTGGACAGTTCATGTGCTTGGATGTATTACCTACCGCCCGGTAATGAGTATATATCTATAAACTGAAATAGATGTTGTATAGCTAAAGCTATACAACATACATACTAAAGAAAAATACCAACTCCACCGGAGGCCAAGTCGAGAATCGCGCTCGGGTCTTCAGCTTATTTATTTAATTCCTTAGCATGGAGGGTAGATACATAATTATGTAGTTTGATTCATGGGTAACATTGATCAATGACTTTTAAAGTAAGTGTAAGTAGGTATGAAGTTGTTTTCTGGACGCGAGTTTCAGAATATAATGATGTGGTTGGTATGGTAACCTAACACTTCCTTCTTTTATATGTATATGCCTAACACCTAACAGATATATACGTTATGAACGCGTTAAGAGACAAAATAAGTGCTTATACCGGGTGTGGCCTACAATAGGAGCAATAAATTGAATCGTAAGATGTACTCCTCATACTGAACAACATTTGTTCAGCGACTTTTAAAAATAACGTGGATTTAGATTTTTTTTTATTACACTTTAAAGTTTTTTAGTAGACGCAATTTACTGCAAAGTTTGACCTATTTGTACTATGACAAGACAAGAGACGTCAATTAGACTGATGTTAACGCACATTGAAAATACTAATTAATTTGTATGGAAAAGTAAATCCCTACAAATTATACAATTTAAAAAAGTTGTTGAATAAAAGTTGATCAGTTTATTGCACCAAATTAAACAGTTGTTGAATAAAAGTTGTTCAGTTTGCGGAGTTGAACCTACGATTCAATTTATTGCTCCTATTGTAGGCCACACCCGGTATGTATGTAGTTAAAAATGCCTAGCTGTCGATAATGCGTTCGGGCATAACCGCCGGATCTGTCATGTCAATCAATGTATGGTAGATTTGTCCGGCGGATGCCTGACGGACATTAAATACCCGCTACGTGTATGCTATGCAGATCCGACGAATTGCCCGAACGTAGGTACGTATATGGCCTACTTATGCTTTGTCTGTCGGTCTTTTTATAACATCGAATGTCGTATATATTTTTATTATTTTTTCTAGCAAGTTCATAATTATTATATGTAGGTACTTACTTTGTTGATACATACTTATGATGATGTGCTTACCATGAGTTGTATGTAACCGTATTCGATAGCCACTGCGGTATTCGAAAGAAGGTGTGTCGATCTCGCGCCTGCCCGAGTACTGGTAGCAGCGAGATGGATATAGGTAGGTACTTCCGAATGCCGCAGTCGCTATCGAATACGGTTACGTACAAGTCATGGTAAGCACACTTATAAATAGATATTCGGAAAATAAAGCATCCATTCAGTTTTGCTAAGTAGTAGGTTACCTACCCATGATATATGTTTGTCGTGTAACGTAGGTACTCATAATACTCATATGATTCATTTTGCAGACGTACATATAGTTACATTATATTTAATGGTCATATGTTATTAAAAAAGTAATAATAACCCCTGGCACACCTGAGCGCTACCTATATTGTCAGTGTGCGTGCGTTTGTATCATTGTTGGCAGAGCATACATACGTACATAGTCACACAAAGCGAGGCACCCACTAGTGGAGCCTGACCCTGCATTGAATCAGTGCACAGCTATGCCAGCTGCTGGCTCGCAGAATCACATGTCTGTACCCGAATCGCACATCTGCACCGAGTCGATATCGCGACATAGAACGGCGTAACCGTCACCCTTCTCTAACCAAAGCTCTGCAGCATAAAGCTTTTTGGTTACGAGTAAAACGATTAGGGTCTCCCTCATTCATTGTTCCAAATTTAACCGCCGTAAGGGCATAACTCCAAAGTTCTGATTCAGGTGTCGGTGTCGTTTCATCGGGGGAATTCTCTTACATTCTGGTTACCACTAGCTATTTGCTATATCGTAAAATAAACCCTATGTGTGTGAAAATAGGTCATAACTTTATCTGTTAGCTAAAAATAAAAATATATTTACAGTCGCTTTTGGTTTAAAGTAATAAATGGATTTTACGACATTTTGAATCATGGGGCCCGCGCTTGCAGGTAGGTGAGTAGTTTAATTTTGAATAATGGCATAGCTGTGGAGTATTCTATATAAAGCGTACAGGGCCATTCAACGCTTTTATAAACACTTTTAACACAGATGGGTCGATTTTATACAGGCTGTATACCAAATGTGAATATAAAAATAAATTTTACTTACTTAGTTTTTTTTACACGGGCATTGATACAAAATGTGGAAAACATTTGTTGTATAGGTATACTTATACAACTCAGTCTCAGTCTGTGGCATCATTTAAAGATAATCTGAAAAGACTGGCTCTCCAACCAAGTTTCAAATAATTGAGAACTGGCATAGAGTAATATTTGTTCATTTGTGCTATATATATATATATATATTTATTTATGTATGTATTTAGTAGATATATATTATGTATAAATGTAGATATATATTATTATTATTGTTATATATAAATATATACGTAATTTGTTATAACTTGTTGTATTTTACGTACTTAAGTACTTCCTTGTTGTTTTGTACATTATTGTATTTGTTGTTTGTCTATCTAGAACTCGAAGATTCTCCTCTCAACTACTCAAAGGTTAGCTGGAAGAGATCCCTTATAGGGATAAGCTCGCCTTTGTACCTTTGTTCTTATCAAAATGTTTATTTTTACTATATTTGTGTACAATAAAGTGCTTACAAACAAACAAACAAACTTATTTACTTAATATACAACGAAAGAAAAATAAACTAAATGATAAGTACTTACTTCATTACTTAACTGTTTAAAAAACTTGATATTCGGAAAGATAATTGGTACCTAATAGAAAAAAAAATGAAAATAGTTATAATAATAATGTACAAGAAAGTGCATTTCAGATGGATTTCTAACAAATTATGCCTTTCAAGTGATTAAGCTAAAAGTGGCTAAAAAAAATCACGCTGTATAGTTGCAAGCGGCAACAGCTGAGATTTCGGCACACGCTATGCCGAGCGCGCTGCGGCCGGTGCGTCGTGCCGGCCACCTTTCACCCCTCGCAATCCTGCGCAGCCTCCTTACATGCGCATACGCATAGCACAGGAGCGCGACGCAAATAACTTTGTACATTCATGTAACAAGAGTGGCTTACCATTCGGATCTCGTTCTTAACTGATTGACTTAAGGTTCATCTTTCCAATTAATGATCATGAACCCTTCGTGCCGGTACGTACCTACCTATTCTCTTGTGTTAAAAAATAATGTTCATGTTTGCATGATTATTTCCGCGTTTGTTTTCGCTTTTACTTTGAATGCATAAATAGGCATAGGGTTCCGTACCAAACTGGTAAAAAAGGAACCCTTATGGTCGTCCGACTCAGTCTCTCTGTCACATCGTCAAATTTTAATTATCTTATAAAAATGTAAAAAATAACACCCCCAAGAAGTTAAGGAACGAAAAAATCCAAAATTTGTACACCACGTTAACATTATCATAAATATTACAGGAAAGATATAATATTGACACTATCTTCATAATGTTTTTTTAATAAATAAAACTTATCTGAACTACATTGAGTTTTGACGACTCCTTAAATTGTTTTTTTTTACTTACATATTAATCATGCTGTAAGTACCGACTTTTACATAAAGTTTATAAAAGCTGTTTACGTACCTAAATAAAAAGTATCAAAAACAACAAACTCGCATACCTAATAACTCTATGTTGTGTAAACCAAACCCAATCTTTCAAAGTTGCAGTTCAAAGTTTGTACGGAACCCTCGGTGCGCGAATCCGACTCGCGGTTTATTTTCTGATGAATATTTTTTATCTATATATATATATATAGGTATAGGTACCTACACTTATTTAAACTAACTCGGTTATTTGACGCCACGCGTGTTCATTAAATAGATAGAGATTTAGACTGTTTTTCCTCGATATTTTATACTTTTAAATTTTTTAGCTTTCAGTAAAAATAAGCTTTCTATCTGGGTGCGAATGCCAATGCTTTAAGGAGGACTCACACTAGGATGGGACGGGACGGGGCGGGACAGGACGGAACGGTGCGGGTCGGGACGGGACGATCTGTCAATTTTTATAGAAGGAATCACGTGATAGCTCGGAGCCCTCGGATGTCACGTGACGAGAACGTCCCGCCCCGTCCCGTTCTAGTGCGAGTCATTCTTTAGGATGATTCGATTTTTACTTGATTTTTTCTATCTAACAACACTTCAGTCGGCTGCACATTTTCTTTCATCCTTCCCTTCAAGATGCACAATCTTAAAATGGAATGTATGAACATCATACAAGGATTAAATCATCTTATTCCATGAGGTTATTGGTTTTGTCAATTTATATCATTAATCACAAATACCAGTGCGCATATAAAATAATCGTTATAATTTTTAGTTAAGTACATTAAAAAAACCAACCCACATTGCTTGAATTTTTTTCTCGACGTCCTCCTTTGGCGAGCTGAAAGGGGCGCTCGCAGAACTGACCTCTTTAGCTCTTTGCACGACTTCTCGAAATCTCGACACGTTTGTGAGTGAATATGCCTGTGTAAAAGTACACGTCCCTCGCCGTTATTTTATGCGATTCGCT
The DNA here is from genome assembly GCA_949128165.1 of Lathronympha strigana. Taxonomy (NCBI): domain Eukaryota; kingdom Metazoa; phylum Arthropoda; class Insecta; order Lepidoptera; family Tortricidae; genus Lathronympha; species Lathronympha strigana. Next base: position 12,143,368 of record OX421906.1, on the reverse strand, counting down.
TGAGTACCTACATCAAGTTTACACCACCAATTACTTTAAAAGAGGAAAGCTGTAAAAATTAAATAAAAGTTTCGTAGGTGCTGTTAATCGGTCGGCTACATTGGCTTTCAGAGAAACAATACATGCTCTTGAAAACGGTTATTAAAAAGTAGTTTTAAATAACGGTTTCTCTGCAAAATATCGATTCCATTAGGATAACATTTTATTTACGGTTCGTGCATAATTTAAATCCATGGGGTAGACGGAGTTACATCGCTCAGGGAAACAGGATTGGTGCGTTTCCCACATTATGAGATTTTTTTCAGAATTACACCGTTATAGTATTTTTTTGGTTTCTTAGCTGTAAATGGTATTTATAGTGTTTTGGTAAGAAGGGGACGAGCTGGGGTCGCTGGGGCAGCTGCAGCGTGCAGCGTGTAGCCCGGCCAAGTGATCGCTCGGCGCGGCTTAAGCGAACATGACGGGTAACGGTTCCGGCATTATATGTAACCTTTTCCTATACAAACAATTAATGGTTTTACTAAAAGCTGAATTCTGATACACTATACTTGTCCTAGCTGTAGTTGCATACAAGTATTTAAAGGTACCCTACCCGACTACACTTACTTATTACGCTGCATACAGGCGACTAAAAGAGGTACGGAAGATGCAAAAGATTAAACATATTTTTGACGATTTAGACGTCGATTGTACCGTCGGTCTGATCTCAGAGCAGAGAAATAATCTAGATTAAAGGATGCCTCACACTAGGACGGGACGGGACGTCTGTCAATTTCTATAGAAATAATCACGTGATAGCTCGGCGTTTTCTACGGAAACTGGCTGATCGGATTTGTCAGAGTACGCTCCTGGTACTTAGATATTGCAAACAGCTTACCAAGTGCGGGATAAGACTTGACCAATTTAAGGTGTGACCTCCGATTGCGCATATTTACTATGGACATATAGGACTACACTGGACGGATGGTACTTAAGTGATAGGAATTAGAGCAAGGTCAAATTACTTTCCCCACATGTGGATAAAATGCGTTTTTCCACGCTAGTTTTAAAGGATAAAAGCGATTTCCGAGCTAGTGAGTGAGTACAATTGTAAACCAGCAATCAAATCATTTAAGTATTATTTGTAATGAATGTTTTGATTCATGTTTATTTTTACTTTTTAATTAGTCACATTACTATTTATAAATATAAATTGAAAGAGATATCATATATATACTACAGAAAAACAGAAAAAGGCGCCTGGTGAGCAGGGCTGGAATCGAACCAGCGACCTTCTGCTTTCGCAGGGCGTCTGCTGCGAAAGCAGGAGCTCCTTATGAATTAATTAATTGTTAGTTAATGATAAACTCAACTGAAAAATTGATGCTCTGAGAACTCCATATGAACTAGTAGGTACTCATTTATTTTTTCCTGGAGATATATATATAGGTATGTATTAGGTATTGTTAACTAATGCATCTACTTGATCAGGGCAGATCATACACGGATTGCGCGAGGAATTGATGAGACAAAGTGGGAATAGATTTGTTGGTCTATTGCTTGCGACCCATTAAAACTATGTTACATAAACCGAAATATGGTGCCTTATTGCTTAGAACAAACAGTGAACACACAGTGAACACACCCGTTCCGGGGCACCTTTTAATTTAATCAAAACTTGTTTGCACACCCAACAAACGGTGTTTTGTTCGCGAAGGGCGGCCGATCTGCGCCAGAGCGCTGCATAGTTGCACCCGAACACCGGTTTATTTACCGGTTTTGATAGATCTTTTTTTATGTGTATTGAAATTTATTAAAAGCACAGTGAGGGTGCGCGTGCGCGGCGACAACTGCCGAGATTGTTGCACCTGGCCCACGCGCATAGACCGCCGCTAGCACATGTGATGATGATACGTTGCACCCCATTGTTGTTTGATTTATGCGCGTTTCTGACACACATTATCTATTTAATTGAAGCGCGACCCTGTTCCGTAATCTTTTTGGAAGGTTACCTTACCTTACATTACTAGAACGTAGACTTTTCCCAAATTACTTAGGTACTTTGAGACTTTAGAGCAGCGGCGGCAGAGCAATCATACATTGGAAAATAATTGGCGATTTCGAAGACATTAGTCTTGTCTTACTTCCGTCTAGTAGAATAACTAACCCAACATCGAAATAACAATAACTTGTTCGTATAGAGCAGTAGCCGCTTGAGGGCGTGGTTATTGATTGCGTCTGTGGACCACAGGGCCAGCCGCCAGCCAGCCGTCCAGAGCTTCTGGACGCTGTAACTACATTTTGTTAGACGTCGATCGCGTGCGTGAAACGGTGCGCCGCGTCGGTGTAGTCCTGCGTAGTGATCATGCCGGGACCGCCCAGCGCGGACAATGTTGCCCCCTGTACTACTACATTATATTAACCATCTCCTTTCCAAAGCCGTAGAAAAACTATTAAATCATACGTGTAACACATTTTTGAAACCATAAAATCGCTCGCTACCTACGTCACTTAGCTGGGAAATTTAATCCTGTTTATAAATCGACTGATGGTATTAAAATTATATGCAGTGCAAGAATGCATGCATCTCCAAAAGGTTATTGCTTTATTATTCAAGTCCATACATTTACCACAAGTCATTAATAAAGAAAGTTTCAAGAAAGCCCAAGACCGCTAAAAGAAAGTTGATGTCTTAAGTCCAAGCTTTTACCTATACTGGTAACAATACATTAAATTGTCCAATTTTGTGGCTATGTACACATTTATTTACAACTTCATCTTCCCGGACATAAAATGCAGACGTGAGCTGGGTTGCGGTGCGAGATCGCACTTGCATAATAAAATGCGGTTACTGGTCAGACTCGTGGACTCGGTTACGACTAAAATAAACTTCTCTATACGCGAACCAATAGTGTAATCAAGAAATCGAATAAAATGGAAGGTACCTATCGAAGAAACATATTCCGTTTGCGATTTATTTGCGAGAGCTTTATTTATGAGTGAGTATGATAAGATTGCGCGACCGCGAATAGGAAGTTACGAGTTCAGCAATGGAACCGATTCTAAGAAGTGAGCTGAATGTCAGAGGAGGTCGGGCCCGGTACATACGTCGGCCGGCTGTTGCAATGGGTGCCTTTGTCCGCGAGGCATCAATGTCGTCCTCGATGTTGGCGGCATAACGCGGAAACAATGCGCGGACCACATTCGTGCATCGCGCGACTGGCGACCGCGAGCACTCCGCGGCCGTGTCGTGTCGGCGAGCACAGCGATGTTTGTGCCCATAAAGTGTCATTATGGTAACAGTATCTCATTGTTGTTTTCGGCGATGGCCGTCTCCCTATTTTCTCCGCTCGCTGCGTAAAAGCTCGGCGCGTCACGGCGAGTTATAACCAAAATGGGTTACGACCGCCTCTTGCGAAACTTTTACGGGCCATCGTCTCCGACGAAATCTCGTTCGGTTTAATGGCCTACGAATTTTAAGTGCCAAAGAAAGGTAAATCACAATGACGCGCCATGAACTTCGTGATTTGACGAGGGCTAAAGCTTAAATGTTGATTGTAAATACCTAAGTCAACGTTAACCACACCACGGTATTTTAAAAAACAAATTTAATGAATTCATATTAAGTAAAATATGTACGTAGGTACCTATATGTATATATTTCGTAAATAAGATACGTAATGTAAAATAATAGGCCTGGAGCCCTATTCGAACGTGCTTATGTGCTGTTGGATGTGAACTTTCGTGGATATGATCAATATCACTTCGCATGATGGAATGATGCGAAGTGATATTGATCTTCCTGTTAAAATAAGTACGTTAAATGTGCGGTTTAATGAGATTGGTACGATTATCGTATTGTTTATATTGTATACAAATATCATTAAACGTATTGTATGCGGTGTACCGATGTTCTAGATGACACGTAATGACTTCAAAAATTTCAAGATGTCAGCAATAGTCATAGAGAAAACACTCTAGGGAGATGAAGTCTCGGATGAGCTTGTCGCAGATTTAGACGGGAACGTGATATTATTAGTACTTATCATATCACGAGAGCGTCTTAATTATGGAAATCATCGAAAAAGTCAACTCCGTAAGGAGAATCGCATGCAGTTTCTTGTTCTAGGCTGGGTTCTAGGATGTCTAAGAGAAACTCGAACTTATCAAATTTTGCACTCTGTGCATATATCTATCTCTGCCGAGTTTCAGCCGGCTGCACTAATAGGTACCTAGGTCATCAAATTAGTAAAAGAAGCATGTTGGGCCATCTTCAATGTAGGATTCGGTAGTTTCCCGTTCATGGCAAAAAGTAGACTTAGGTATATAAGAGATATTTATTTGCGTAACAAATAGGCAAAGTTTTTATTATATTTATATCGAAATAAATTCGTTAAATTGTAAACGGAGTGTATCTGCTACTTTTATGTCATATAATATATATAATATTTGTCATATAATATTTTGATGCAAAGGTAAGTAATTACCTATACGTGTATTCTTAATAACGTACTTTTTTGCAGCATAATATTATCACACATATTTTCAAGTTCTGTTTTACCTCACTCTGAGCCCACTTCACTTATTTATTAGGGAATCAACCTGCTAATACAAGTTATAGCCGAGAAACAGACCATTTTAGTAACATTATATGTTAAAATTTGGAATACAATAAGAGTATAATCTATAAGGCAAATATAAATCAGAAAGCAAGAGCAAAAGAATTGCAATTTCAATGTAATTTTGAAGTTTCCCAAATTGATTTAATCAAATTTAGTGATTGGAGGGTTTTCATAATTAGCTTGAGCATTTTCTTACTGAAGCCATCATTTTGCTGAAGCAGACCTGATGTCGAAGATCAGGTATGGCATAGTGGAACTGCTAGATAATTTACCAGTCTGTCATCCAATTTGATACACTGTTATTTTGTTTGCGACCTTGGAGGTCTACAAGGTTTTCTGTTTGATTTTACTTCAGATGTAATGATGGAAGCCATGAGACATTAAGACAGCTCCTCAATTTTCAAAGGTAGACGTGTGGTGAATTGGATATTTTTGAAGTAAACTGGCTAACCCTAACTAATTCAAAATTCCACTGTTACCGGGAAGGCCCAATGAAGTCGGTTTATTTTTCTTAAAAATTATTATATTTTTAAAATTTAGAGACAAACTAGAGTTGGCCCCAAGTATGCAGTTGCATGTATTTATGTCATAACTATGTTCTCATGGAAGTGATGTATATCTTATATGAGAATAAAATGTCTTTAAACCTAAATCTAACGTCCCAGACGTGGATGTGAAGTGGATATGCAAAGCTATTACATAGCGGTTCGAAAAGGGCCCCTGGCTGCCTGTAAAATCTGTATGTACATATTTACATAACAATTAAAATACGTTAGGAGGTAACTGATGTAATTTTCTTGTAATTACTGTGTGTAGTGTATGCACAGGCAGGTAGGCATGTAGGTAGGCAAGAGTGTACCTATACCTAGTTATTGCATTTCAATGTTGTACATGAAATACTGAATGCATTGTGCAAGATGAGCGTTTGTTTACCATTACATAATATTGTAGTTCACCAGTTGCCATTGACCCGCAAGTTTAGCTGACTCGGGGTTTTTGTTTCAAAGAATAAGCGGAGTCAGATTTTATAAAATTGATGCCAAACTTGTGTTGTGACAATTGGAGGCTATTGTCCGTATATATGTCCGCTATTGTTACATAATTATTTATAAGTAGGTATTACTTATATCGTCGAATTTTTGGAGTTACCTAACTATATTTTATCATAATATACAGGTACGAGTATCTTGTACAACAGCATGTATATTTAGGTCTTAAAACAATGGAAACAAAATGTTACCTACCCACTTTCTATCTTCTGCCTACGTATTTTCGGCATCACTTTCGATTCTCTTAAACAAATCACAAAGAGCCGAGTTCATTATTAACTTAGTGATTACAGCTATTGTCTTCGTATAATAAAACAATGATTATTTAAAATCTTCATGAAGATGTCAGCCACCGATCAAAGTTATAATAAACAAGCGATAAAAACACGCTTGAACAAGCAAATATAATAGCTGTAATAACATGGAAGCGCAAGACAATGGCGGCCGCTCAGGGCGCGGGCGCAGCGACTGCACTCAGCTAATCACTGGAGTAGGTAGAGCATTCAAAAACTCACTTGCCCGTTTCATTTTTACAAAATTTTATATCGAATTTTAGTTAGTCGATACCTATTCAAAAATTCACTTGGACATTTAACAACTTGAAAATCAATTTGAATTGAGCGTACATGTCGACCTATCGGAGAGTGTCGTCACTGTCGTCTTTCTCAGCAACCCCGACCTACGAAATGAAAGTGTTACCTTTACCTACGCTTTACCCATAGACTACCAACGCTTAATCAAATAAGTAATCTAAAGAATCTCAAAACGAACTCATGTGCCTCCGACTAAGGGGCTTTAAGCTCATGGTTTGATTTTACTCTTCAAGCTGAGCCTCTTTCACTATAGGATCAACCCCGAAATCGCGGAAAAAATGTTGGCTGACCCCATAATACCCCATACACAGTGTTACCGATTAATATATATGATTTTCCGAAATGTATTAAGATGAAATAATAGCTCCTTCGGTGTTCCATGGTAAAAAATGCTCGGTTTGGAGAGTAAATAAAATCAAACCCTGGATTCAAAGCCTCATAGTCGGAGACACCGTGTATGTACTTTCTTATTGTCTTTGCTGATGACGTGTCCAATTTATTTAATTAGTACCTACTATCTACACAACACGATAAATTTATCAATAATTGCAATAAATATCTGTCTTACTCAGTGCTTTAAATAAATATATCTCATACGTACGAGTTCGTGACATGTAGGGATGCAACAGACCCTATTACTGCACATATACTTATTTCACCTAGATTACTCTATTTACCGTCACAATATAGAAAGCTGAAGGCAGGTAAACCTTATAAACTGTGTTAAATGTATTTTATGAAACAAAAAGGGACAAGGGTTTCAGTGGCTAGGGCTAGAAACTATTTCTTTCGATTATACATATATCTATTTGATTATGTAATTTACACAGCTCCATCTAAAAACCAATTGCGCAATTCGAAAAAGGTACTTACCGGGCACTACGGTTCCTGCATTTCTGCATCTCCTCCCCTACTAATATTATAAACGCGAAAGTTAATGTTTGTTACTCTTTCACGTAAAAATAACTGAATGGATTTTAATGAAAATTTACAATAATATAGCTTATACATCAGAATGGCTACAATTTATAAAGATATTGTGTGAAGCAGACGAAGTCGCGAGCACCAGCTAGTACGTATTTATATAGGGAGCATAGAAAGACAGGGTGGTGCGGAATAGGTACGTGAAGGTAGAGGAGTTCCTGATGCGCAATCATGCACAGAAGAATCAATAAAGTTTATTTACTTAAGTAAAAAAGAGCAGCTGTTTGTGATTGCGAGACTAAACCTAAAACTGTAGTGTAACATCCTCGCAATAACTAGCCTGGCATAAAATATAATTAAAATTTACATAGTGTTTTGGTGGAACAAATCAAATTACATTCAACCGCCGGACAAATTTACCATACATTCATTGGCAGCTCCGGCAGATATGCCCAAATTTATATGGCCGGCTAATGACTCTTTCACGCCTGAGACAAAGCTAATGACACCTCAAACATTATAAATTTATAATCCATCAAGCGATGCTAGATTGATGCTGAATGATGGTGGATGCTGGAATACAACACTGTGTCAAATTATTCTTTGGTCAGATGCTGGCTGTAGGGCGTGACAAAGAAATAAGTGATGCCCGAGCCGCGAAGGTGACAACGCCACTCTGTCTGTCCGACGATGACTGCCCGATGCAGTCGAAACATGTCACGCCTATTGTGATAAAAATACGTGAGTTTTAACCGTTGCAAGTTAATGTCAGTATGACTCACGAAAGTTTAAATTATAATAAATAGACATGCTTGGATATCATATACGGTTTCAGCTGCAAGGCCTGCAAGCCTGATTGCGCTTCATCAATACCTGAACTGAAGCTTTATTCATAATCCCAATTTTGTGGTTACGACTTTGATCTTTATATACATCAGTACGTCAGGTTTATAAGTATATCATATATCCTGCAGAACCAGGGTTCTATTGAATTCAAATTGAATAGGTGAGGATACCCGAAAAACTGAGAAACTACACTCAAGATTAGGTATACATAATTTATAAATTATACCCGAGTTCCTACCTAAGTTCATCTGAATCACAAAATTAATTTAACATTAATGTACTTAAAAACTTGTAGGTACTGCTACTTGCAGGTGCTTAGTATTTACCTACGCCAATACCTACTTATAAGTACTTTATGTAATAATATACTCAAAATATGTAATACGAGGATATCAAGGTATAATGCTCTACTTACAATGAACTCCTAAATATTTTTATAAGTTTAAAGTACCTAGTCTGTAATTGTTTTAATTAAAAAGAGTTCTTTTTACTACCGCGACGGTGGCAAACATGCATGCGGTCCGCCGTCCGCCTGATGGAAAACGGTCACCGTAGCCTATGGACGCCTGCAACTTCAGGGGGGTCACATGCGCGTTGCCGACCCATTACAATCTTGTACACTCCTTTTGTGAAGAACCCCATACTGTAATCTTTCAGGAATACCTCGGCAGGGATCTCATTCAACAGCCGGAGCGTCCGCGTTTTTCTGAAACCGCACAGTGCGCGACCATTTTGGAAGCAAGGAGTGCGGATGAGCGCCCTGTCGATGGCGAGCGGTGCGATGGTGAAAAGTGGACTTTGGCATCATGTCAAACAATTCTTCAGAACACAACCCATTGTATAGGCGATAGAACATAGAACACACATAAGGAGGCAAAGTCTCCCTTAGACTTAAGGGTTCAATACCGACTGTGAGTTTGGGATTGGGTTCCCAATGGGATCGTCAACAATTCGTACAGCGCGCCTCTGGACCGAGTCAAAGTTAGTATCCAGGTAAAGTATCCCCTCGCTCTGAATGAATATTGGTAGTGAATATCACTTATAAAGTTTTTATAATGCCTCGAAGTGAAACCCAACTAAAAAACAAGACTTTCGATAAAAAAAACATTCAAATCGGTTTATCCGTTTATGAGTCATACCTCAGACAGACAGATACTAGTCTAATATCAATATTATAAACAGTTACTGTAGTTGCTTACAACATGCTTAACGACACAAATCAAGAAACTATATGTTTTCAAAGTAATCGAAATGTGAACAGGTTGTCCAGGTAAGGTACGGTGAAGTTGAATGGAGGAGTAATCAACGCTATTGATACGCAGTCGCCACCTGCAGAACTTGTTATATTGTTACCATTCGGTCTGAATGACGCCCTGGGGCCCGGGTGCTCCGCTTAACCATTAAATGCGTGAACACCGAACTTAGGTACAACAATCGCGCGATTTGTTTGCCGACTAGTTGAAATATTCGTAAAGTGATAAGTGTTTATTTGCACATGTTGATTGGTAGGTACGGTAGGTACGTTTGGCCAACATGACAGGCTGAGGTTAAACAGAGTTCTGTAAATCAAAGAAGACTTGCCGATTTGATGGCTTACGTTAAATTCAGTTAGTACCTAAATGCTATGCTGATTCATAAGATGTCATCCGCATTAATCCCACGGTTTGAGTGACGTGAATGAAAAGCTATTGTAGCATAGGTACTATATAGGCTTAAGGAGATTAACGTTATTAATTTTAAATAATGAAAACAATCAAGTTTTACGATTTTAAGCTAACATGGTCATTTGCATTATAACTGTAGTTAGTAATAGATTAGATTAGATTAGTAGTAGATTGTAATCTAAAACGGGATATTTATTTAACACTCATATTTACTCCGTGAACATGGCGCTTGCAACATTGCCGAAATATCGGGTGTTCAACTAAATAAACATACATGGTAGATTAGGTAAATATCCCGTTTTAGATTGTAGTTATAATCAAGTTTTAATTTTATTGCCGATTGCATGGTCACTCTATAAATAAAATGCTTGCGTCAACATTGATAACTTTTGAAACAATAAATGATATTTTACCATCTTACCTAGTATCAAATAACACATTATTAACAAGTTCCAATAATTTTAAATTGTATATTTACCAACACACATACACATTTAAAATATTTCATTTAAACATTAGCGGTAAAAGTGTCTACTCAAACCGCGCGCGCCCCGTTAGAAAGCATATAGGATAGGTATATATTTTTTTAAATCATTTTGGAGGCTAAGTTGAATAAGTTCCGTTTTTCTATGTATTGTTCGTTGTTAATTATAATAATTATTTTATTTTTACCGTCGAGTTTCGACGAAAGATAAATATTTATTCCGCCCCCACCAAGCAGAATTGAATTGCCTCTAAATAACTTGATGGCACAAATGTCAAACGCGAAGCAGGTATTTAGTAGGTAGGTATATTACTTCCCGAAACGCATAGTGTGCTATAATGCGTACATAGGGTTCTAAGTCGACGGTTAAGGCTAAAATGCTAAATTGTTTTCTCGTATAAGTGAAGTTTGTCGGTGATAGACCGACAAAGGGCTAAATAGGTATTAATATAAATGTAGATATTAATATAAGTTTGTAACGAGTGATTGAATTATGAACCGTAGAATTGGAGGCATTTTGAAGTTTTTCAAAACAGAATGGAAGCTGTTCTTATTACATTATCACAAGTAAATAAACAGTTAATTATACAACGTGTCCCAAAACTCAACGATTTAAGCCGGCATCACAGGATGGAGCTGCTTATGATTAGTCGAAAAAAAAAGAAAAAAATATATAAGTATCTCAACTATTTCAGAAATTACAGAAAAAAAAGAAATTCATCGAAAATCGACATCGCTAATGGTATTTTTAACGACCATGTCTACAAATATTCAAATATTTCTGTTTCTTTTTTGTTTTTGGAAACTTAAGTAGCTCTGCTATCTAACACAGCCCTTACAAATACCATAATACACGTAGTTTTTACATAAAAATAATCAAAATGCATTTTGTCCCTACATTTTTGAAAGTATTTTTCTATCAGTCCACTTCATTCAATCATCATGGTGTAAAATATAGTATTGACACCACTATGGCAATTATTTTCAAAAGTTGTCGCAACTAACCAAGATTCCAAAATGGTATAATACTTTAGGAAACTTAGTCAAAAAAACAACGGATTTTTAAACAAGAATCGAAATTTTTAAATGTTGATATTAATCACTTTTGAAAATGGTTGTTGTTGCAAGTTTTAAAATTTCAATGGGAAATGTGGGTAGTTTATACTATTTTCAAGTCAGTACACTTTGATCCTTTGTTCGCTGTGCACCGTTCCGTAAATTTAATTGATGTGGCTCTCATACTAACAACTCTTGGCTTTGCTTTTTGGACAGGTGATCTGCAAACTGTACTGACCTGGCATTATTTTGGACTTTGAGTTTGAGATTGTGTTTTGTGTATTGGACTTTTTCCGTATTTTGGATTGTTTAGCGTTTATCATGCCGCTACCGTACACACCGTTGGAATATGCTAATATGCATCTAATTTATGGAGAATGCCGATGCAATGCTAACGCTGCTAGCAGATTGTATCGAGAAAGGTACCCAAATGTTAAGGCATGCGGATTATCGAGTGTTTATTAATGCGCATCAAGCCTTTGCGGAAGGTCATTTCCATTTCACAGGAGACTCACTGGAAGACCTATATTGGAACGCGATGAAGAAGTTCTAAATGAAAAAGAAAACGATTTAAATACCTCGGTACGTGCCATAGAACTAGCTGCGGGAATCCCAAAAAGTTCTGCACATCGAATTCTAAAACGTCATAGACTTCACCCATATCACTACAGGCGTGTGCAGACGTTACTACCGCGGGACTATCCACATCGGGTCGCATTTTGCCGTGCAATGCTGCAAAAGCACAGGGAAGATCCCCAATTCTTAGACAAAGTTCTATGGTCGGATGAATCAACCTGCAAGAAAGATGGCTATTCAAATCTACACAACTTACCTAGTTGAAGAATTGAAAATCCGCACCTGATGAGAGAAGACAAATCTCAGTATTAATTCAAGTTTAATTTATGGACGGGCATCTTAAATGGAAATGTAATTGGACCCTTTGAGTTAAAAGGAAACCTTAATGGTGATTGTTATTTGAACTTTTTACAAAACGACTTGTCTGAATTATTAAAAGACGTGCCTTTACGTGATTTACAAAACATGTGGTTTCAAAATGATGGTTGCCCAGCTCACTATGCCCGTGCAGTGCGAGAATACTTAAACCAAGAGTATCCAGAGCGTTGGATCCGGCGACTTGGTCCTATCTTATGGCCACCCCGTTCGCCCAACCTGAACCCCCTGGACTTCTTCTACTGGGGCTGTCTTAAAGACAGAGTCTACTCAAAACCCATAGCAACAATGGACGAACTTCGCCAAAAAATCAAACAAGCTACGGATCATATCAATGGTAGAAGGTAGAAGATATGCACGACGGATACAACGATAATTTCTAAGGCGATGTCATGCCTGTATTAATGCCGGTGGCAGGCAATCCGAACATTTACTGTAGTATTAATAATGTAGTACCTAAATGAATTTGAAAAAAAGAAAAAAAAAATGTACCACTTCTTTTCATTTATTCAACATTTTTCAACAATAAAATACTTTTTTGGGTACGTGGGGTAAAAGTGACCGCCAACATGAAATAATGTCGATTCTTGTTTAAAAATTGGTGTTTTTTCGTAAAGTATAGGTACCATTTTGGAATCTTGGTTAGTTGCGTCAACTTTTGAAAATAATTTCCATAGTGATGTCGATTTTCGATCAAATTCTTTTTTTTCTGTAATTTCTAAAATAATTGAGATATATTTTTCTCGTCTAATCATAAGCAGCTCCATCTCGTGGTGCCGGCTTATCGTTGAGTTTTGGGACACGTTGTATGTGGCGAATTTAACATACATATTTTGGGTACCTCTCCCTTAAGCGTTGGCCTCCTTAACCTTTTTAAATCTTTTGGACTCAAACATACTTTTATGGAACCCACAAGTGTTACTCTTACCAGCGACAGTAGCGCCAAACAGCGTTGATAACATTTTCACTAATATTTACCTATAAGTCAAGATAATAATCAGTGCACTGGAGTCTGATCATCTAGCTAGGTCAATTGATCAATTCCGAAGTAAAGGATTTGCTAGGAAGGAGAGTTACCCACGTCAATAACTTCCGACCGTTTGGAAAGAATGAGGAATAGTTTAGCTAATGAGATGCAGGCTCTGTCTTCGGATATGGGTCCAAACACTATGTATATTCTTTGATACCTTTATGAAACATTACAACGCAATATTCACTCCTAAATCTACTGTGTGGTTGAAATGGTTGGTGGGCTACTGACGATGACGACCTGCTTAACAAGGGGCGAAATTGTATGAGCTTTATGAAGTACACCGTTTTAACACAAGTAATGAAAAAGAGTCCACATATGCGAGCAAGAAAACCAGATAAAGAGCGGGATAGACCTAATTGCAAGAGCACGCGAAACATGAAAAGGCGATAGTAGGCGGCCGCGTCAAAATACACTGCATAATCAGATAATTGCTGTTTACACGTTAACTACAATTTCTGTAGATAAAAGCTTTTACCAGATTGAAGAACCAGTTATTACTTAACTATTTAACTAAGAATCATGTTTATAAATTCAAGGGTTTCGACGTTCTAACCAAAAACATGTAAAAAAGGACCTATGTTTGAAAAATAAAAGTATCGAGGCTTTTGTTAAAAATCATGTTTTCACGTTTACTAGTTTGAAGGAAATATGTTAAAGTTTTATGTGTATGAATATCAGATACCTAGTTGTTATCAATATTGAGATCTAGACGTCTGAATGATAACAATTTGGCCACTGTGGCCTCTTAAAGAGTACGTTAAGCGATATTTCCATAATAGGCAAGGTTGCCGCTCCGCGCACGCCTCCCAAAGGTCCGGAACACCATTGTTCCGTGATGGGAAAGACATACAAAATTGTAAATTTAATAGGTAATATTATTGTAAATATTTGTACATATATAGCTTATTATATTGTATTTGCAAATTGAATTGTAAAAGTGCCCTTGAGGCCTACTTGCAAAATAAATTTTGATCTTGATTTGATTATTGATTTTGAGGTTGTACAGATTAAGCAAGCCCTTCTTTCCAGTCTGCAGTAATGTACCTACTATTATTTAAAAATTTCCTAATATTAACCTGTCATTGAAAGAATACGATTAGTACATACCTACACATCTTACTTTACATAATTCGTGGAAAAATCAGTGCGTATCCGTTAGGTATTACCTATTTTATAGTGACCGGGCCGGAAGGAAGGTCGACAGACGACTCGGGTCACCGTGCTTAGCTTACCGTAATGTTGCAATTTATTCCGTAATACTTTTGTTTATTTTTACTTCTGTAAACAGCTTCTCAGCGATATGATACGGTGTCATATTATGGATATCGTACCTACCAACCTATACACTTGTCCGGGTTGTTAAGACATAAAATCGTCGTATTGTTAAATAAAATAATCATAACTATTGTATAGGCACAATGTAATACTGCAGGTATTTTATTATCTGGGTCAAGCACAAAACTATGTTCGGAATCTTTCCAGTGGACTTTTCGAAAGTTCCTATAAAGGTTAATTTTCTTATTGAACCCTTATCCATATTAAAAATACTCCTTTTCTATTGAATTGTCTGATAAAAATCATGACTACCAAGCTGTTAACTATTGGCCACAAAAAAGATGTAAGCTGAACATGCGCTTTTTCTTTCCTGTGGTCAATAGTTAACAGCTTGTGGACATGTAGTAATTCTTTTTATCATACAGTGCAATAGAAAGGGAGTACTTTTTAAGGTAGATACGGCTTAAATAAAATAATCAACCTTTATAACCCTTAACTTTCGAATAAGTAGTCCACCGGAAAGACTCTGAACATCGTTGTGTGTTTGACCCATCTCGGTATTATACAACACTAACTTGGGTTCCTGTAAGCCTTACAAACGAAATCAATTACGCATTTCCCACTTTATGAGGTTGTTAACAAATAAGTATATGAGTATGAGCTGTCAATTAAATTCTCATTTAAACAATTAGTGTTCCTTTCTTTCATTACAGATCTATAAGTACTTACCTACCCCTTTGTTGGTTGCTGATATGTTTAATGACAAAATTTTACCTTCAGCCGAAAAACGTCACATATTTTCATTACTGAGATCTATAAATGTGATAAGTCCTGCAATATGTTTAATATGTTTAATACCGTCTACATCACTCGCATCACAAACGTGCGAGTTAGTTGCACAAACAAACCGGATATGAAGACCCATGACCGGAAACACTTGTTTGATCGCTTTGCAGGTACGTTGAAGGTACAAAGCGTACATACACCAAGAAAAGTCCCTCGGGACCCTTTTAACTAACACGTGCAAGGGCTACATTGTGAAGGCATGTACTCATACGTAGCCCCTACAGAATCAAGAACAAGATCCGGATTTTAATGCGCATTAAAGTTACTTTTCTTTATTCAGGGGTATAATAGTATGCGCATAAAAATAGTGGAATACATAAAAGTTACATAACAGCTATTTATAGCTTTACCGCATACGCATATTTAGGTAATGTGAGTAATGAATATAGTACGTATAATTGCAAAGGAATGGCATTGGGCAATGGGCATTTTAAAACGGCTTAAGTATCCATATTGTGTAAGGTGAATTTTTAGGTCATACTGAACACCTGAAACCAACCCTGAAATCACAAATAAGTAGGTAGAATGTCTGTTCCATAGAAACACATAATACGTCGACATTCTAATGCAGACAAATTAAAAAAAAGTGTAAGTGTAAGGAGGCTCCGGGAGTTCAAATCCCGACTTTGGGTTGGGCGCCTACGCCAAATCCTGGAATTATTTGCTAAAGCAGACTGCAGGCTCCCTGAGCCGTGGTATGTATAAGCTGGGAAAACGGTGAAGACGAAAAAGAAGTAATCGGTTAAAAACAATCTGAAGAGGATGACTTTGTTTATGTCACAATATCATAATCATAATCATTTATTTGCACCCATGGTATTACATAAGTTCTTAAAATAAAATAAGTTAGGGCGTAGCAACTAGGGTTTGCAATTCGAATATTCGAATATTCGAATATTCGAATTATTCGCCATAAATATTATTCGAATACAACAACACTCATTATTCGAATAAAACGAATATTTCGAATAGTGCAGATTTTATTCAGAAATTATAATTTTTTACGAAAACCTGTAATAAAATGCCTGTTTTAATTTTATTTTAATTGTATTTCACTTTAATAACTCCGTGGAAACAGATTTTAATTCGAAGTAAAAAAAAGCCTAAAATTAAATCTTCAAAAACTACCCAAATATCGTACTATAATTGGTAAAAGGATTGAGAATTGGGCTACTTGCTACGTAATTTGTTATACATATAGGTCGTCCCACTAGGGTTAAGTTAGCACACAACAACATTGTCCTGTAATGAGATAGAGATTTTGAAATTAAGCACTGTTATTTTTTCGTAACGATGGCAACAGTGAATACAGTGAATTGTAAAATAGACTAAAAAGTTTTTATACCAATGAAAATATATCTAGTAGTATTTTCATTGACACTAACGTTCATTTCATTCATTAACTTTTTTTGTAATGTAATCAGTACTTTATGTAGCTGTGTGTGAAATGATTCAATTCAACTCTCGTGAAACTACCTATACTGAAATAAACAGAAACCCTGAAAGGTCAATAAGCCAACCATTACCTGTGTGCGTACCATGAGTTGTTTTCGATTGCGACTGCGGCACCACTAATCTGACAAGAGCGAGATTGATTGTCGAATACCGCAGTCGCAATTGAATACAACCCATGGTAAGCAGTAAGCACACTGCATAAGAAATAGATCCTGCTCTTAGTTTAAATTTTTCGTGCATGCTGTAATTATACACCCAGTGCCTTATTTCAATGACATGTATATTATATTGACTTGACTTAATCGGTAAATACGATTTGGTTTTACACAGTACAGTCGGTATGCACCAATTTTTGATTGAGTTTACACTCTCTTCAGACCATATCTTTATCCATATCATATCAGCGATTTATAGTGAACCAATTATTCTACGTCAACTTGAGCTAAGCCGTGTCAGTTAAAATTTAATTAACCGCCTAGGCATTGTTACTTGTTACCATACCATTTTATATTTTGCAGTCTTAACAAGTATCAATACAAAAATGATTCTAATAAAAATTATGGTTTATTCATTTGCTTAACTCAAACATGTGGATAAGGTTAAGGTTGAAAAGGATCTGAAGTGTTGCGGGTAGTCTGTAGAGTAGTGTTTTACAAAAAAATCCGTAAACCTGATTCTTCCAGATCTTGACTCGCTTGTGCCCATTCGAATCAGAATCACGATCTGATTGAATCTTGATAGTTAAAAAAATACCACATAAAATCCTTTCTATTTCGCCACATTTTTGTATGCACTTACTTTGAGCATGGCGTAATGAAAACTTAAATTTTATATGGAAATTTAGGGTCATTTTTTTATTATCAGGATCGAATCAGCTCGTGATTCTGATTTGAATGAGCCCATGAAGGTCCAGATCTGGAAGCATTAGGTGTTAGGGATTTTTTTTGGGAAAAGCTTAGATACCAACATTAGGAATAGTCAACCAATCGCTCTTGTTCCTGTAACAATGTTAAAGGAATAAAGCATACCTACATATTTAACAATTAAACTACTTTAAATCATTATTTTGACTTATTTTTCAAAAATATTCGTTTTATTCGAAAAATTCGAATATTCGAATATTGAAAATCGAAGTATTCGTATTATTCGAATACTAAAATTGGACGAATAATGCAAACCCTAGTAGCAACTTACCTATCAGTAGGTAAATGATTTTACAACTAAAATAGGTACTTTATTCAAATCTGTAATATGTAGCTTACATATAAAATAACACTTTTCATATAAACCAGAAGTTTGTTTTTTGTTGTAGCCTATTGCACTTTAGTATATTTCATTAAGTAACTAAAATAGAAATATGTAAATTGAACCACGGCATTGAAGTAGCATTTTAGAGCGATTTTCGAATATTCCTCATAGTAAATTATTTATGAATTGGAAACAATAGGCATTCCGTGTAGTAAAGTGTCAGCGATGCTCGGATAAGGGGCTTGCAACAAACTGGAACACGGGTTATTCAGCTGCGTCAAGTAATGTTCATAGTTGAATGGTTTAGAATAATTGAAGCAAGTTATTTATAAGTTTCCTTTAAGAAGCAAATCATGTGCGCGATCATAGCCGGATGCCGCCACCCTTCGGAGGGCATGCCTTCACAAAGGCATTTAGTCTATTTAAAGACATCCTGCTTAGTACGGGGGCCCAGTCCATCCGCACGTGCGTCAAGTGCCCTGCGCGCACCGACCTGTCAATTACTGTCACCCTCGCCTCACCATCTCGCGACTGTCTGTGTCCGCTGTACCAACTAGTATTCAGTCAGCGCAAAATCTTATCATATCGACGGCTATCTGCAGACTATCCAGATCCGTGGACTCATGATAAAAGTGCAATTTACGATGCAGTCCGTAACTTCAGTGGAATCGTAGTTACTACTTCCGTAACTTTATTAGTTGTTACTCTTCGACTGTTGTTTCTCACCGATAGTTTTATACTGGTCGCTTAATGTTTTTCTTTACCATACCTACACATCTTGAAATTGTAGGAATATAAAAAACTTGGCTTAGCAACTTCAACAATAATGATATTTATTTTTGAAGGAAAATCAAAAATTTACATTTGGCCTATGAATGGATTCGTACCTAGAATTTATTTCAGAGCCGCAAGAACTAAATATAAAGCTATGAAAATGATATCAACAACACAACTAACATCAGATTCCCAAGGTGTGGCGTCACGAGGTGATCGCACACATAATGATACGAACTCCTCAGGAAATTGAGTATCCTGTTCCGCTCAAGCGAACAAGATATTGCTCAACGACAACTAAATTTATCGAAGGAGCATATCTGACAATATAATGGAGGCGAATACAATAAGAACCGATTATAAAGAGCAGTGAAGCGAAGATTATGGCGTTCGATGAGACTTGCGCAGGCGCGGCCCTTGGCGAGGCCGCGCTGGAGCGCGGAGACCATGGATCGGTGCGGGGATCTTCCCGTTACTTACTAAGGAATAGTGAAGGAACCACCAGTTTAACTGGAACCGAGAGGGGTAATAACTGTATGTAATTGGAGGCCATGCTTAGACGGATTTGCTTAGACGGGTGCTAAGTTAGCGAGGAAAATATATGCCCCACTTGTACCAACTACACAGCCACCGATATCACCTGCATTTACTTAGGTATTGAGAAGCACAGCAGGAGACAACTTCCGCTTAAATAAAAGACGTCAAAGTTCAGTGATTGTATTTTTTTACGTTATTATATTATATCGTCCTTGTGGTACTTTTAATAACAAAGGTCGTTTATTGTTTAAGGATGACTCACACTAAGACGGGGCGGGACGGCGCGGGACGGGACGATCTGACAATTTCTATAGAAATACATAATCACGTTAGTTAGTAACTAGTAGACTTTTCTACAGAAACTGACAGATCGTCCGGTCCAGCCCCGTCCCGTCCCGTTCTAGTGGGATTCATCCTTTAGTCCTGTCATATGCGTAATTTTTCGTAATCGCACCATTTATTTATTTAGTTAGCAAAAGCGTTATCCCAATGATAACTATACGTGATGTTATTATATGTTAATATAACGAATCGGATGATACATAGCAACAGTAAATATCATGATCAGTAATAAATTAATCAAACAGTTAATTCTGATTCTTGTGGTAACTCCAGCCAGCAGTTCTGCAGCAAGGACTCGGAAGCAGTGACTACGAGAGGGAAGAGGTGTTGAGGGTAATAATAACTTTAGGGGTTCGTATGATCCTCTGATTTAGCATGCTCGGTAAAATCGGCGGAGTATGTCAGAATCACGCCGCACCGACCACACCTTAAATGATAGATCAAACTGGATATGCGAGCCCTCATGCCTTATAAGCCTCATCAGCTGCCGCCGCCCCACCGCAGGCACTAGCAACCTGCCCGAGACACCGGAGCACCAAGTAGATAGGACAGGAGTGTAGGTGTGCAGTCGGGGAGTTTAGGAGAGACAGGAGGTTAGAGCCGACCCGAATACATAGCATCGTGAAGCCAGCGTGAGGAATATAGATACTATACTTGGTGTATAATAGATATTAGGTGTGTGACTGCATGGTCTCCCCTCCCCCAGATTCTTTTCTTTACCCTTCTGCTAGGTAGACTGATCTCGTGATCTAATATAATATATGCCGCTATCTTTGCCTTGTAATGTTATTATAGCTCTGTTTTGCCATGGATACTGCGTTCTTCTTTTACGGTCATACCAATCGATATTGTAGTATGGATATTAAGCTTCGGCTCTTTTTTCTCCGTTTCTTTGCTTCAATGCACTTACGTAACTTCCCTTATTAAATAATAATAATTTTGAAAAACGCTTAAAGTAACCAAAGGTGTACTTCTAGACGACTTCACATCGATCATGTATGTAATATCACTACAACACAACTCTCGAAATTAATTCAACTAAAACTATACACAGCACGACACAGATGTTTACAAATGAACTATGTAGGTACCTACAAAAAAGGCAAATCCAATCTTCCGTTTTTCCAGTATAAGGCGCCAAGTTCGTAGTGTTTCCTGGAGCGGTGCATCAGTAAAACTTTAGTTGTACATTATATTAGCTACAGGTACTATTTATTGGCTTCTTTGCATCAGGTTTTATTTTTGTAGACTCAATAAAGTAATTTGTACCTATTCTGCCACAAAAGGCACAGAGCATATTAAATAATATTTAAAACGGGTCACTCACGTAATTTAGTCGATTTTCGCTCGACATGTTTCGTTCTTTACGAAGAACGTCATCAGGAGCGCCCACTCGCGACAGAGGCAAGTCGTACACTGCGGGCTGATAATGAGAACGAGGGTAGATCGTCCGCCGTGTCGCCCCCCGCGCCGCTCCCACCGCCAGCTGCAAGTACCAGAGCAGATAGGGCATTAGCCCGCAGTGTACGACTTGCCTCTGTCGCGAGTGGGCGCTCCTGATGACGTTCTTCGTAAAGAACGAAACATGTCGAGCGAAAATCGACTAAATTACGTGAGTGACCCGTTTTAAATATTATTTAATATGTTCGAGTCTCACGAGAGTTTTATAGTTAAAAAGGCACAGAGCAATAAAACAAAGGCTTTTTTTTTTAGTCTGTTAGTAGCTTCCAAACTTCCAAGCTTATGCATCTGGTCGAGGGCGCTGTATTCCGGCCCCTATACAAAAAAAAACAATATTCTCAACTGGGTAGTCATACCTGCTGGTATAAAGTAGTTGTAGGTTTAGATCGCAATATGGTTGTTTCCTTATGCTACTGTTAGGTATTATTCGTGGCTGGCGAAAATGTATTTCCTTTGTGTTGAATCTGTGATTGCCGAGTTTTCCTTTAACTAACTTGATTTAGTTTCCTTTTCTTGTAAGGAAGTCAGCAGCTGCGTTCTTTTAGAATGTACACACTGTCAAAAAAAACTTTAAAATCTAACATGTACATCACCATTGCACTCATAATCTCTGTATCAAAACACAGACCACACAAAACAATCACAAACACTTTTTATTAAAAAAAAACACTACTATTTAATTAATTCGCTTATATAGGACCCTTTTGCCTTAAGTAGGTATACCTAGTGTACACTATAGTTCGATGACCTACATACATGGGTACCGGCTATTTAGAAGCATCGTCAATGCTAGTAGTGTTGGTCAGCTATTAAACGTAT
The DNA here is from genome assembly GCA_949128165.1 of Lathronympha strigana. Lineage (NCBI taxonomy): Eukaryota > Metazoa > Arthropoda > Insecta > Lepidoptera > Tortricidae > Lathronympha > Lathronympha strigana. Next base: position 12,121,410 of record OX421906.1, on the reverse strand, counting down.
GTAACATGCTCAAGAGTCGAGATTGTCACTATTTAGGTAATGCAGGTATACATAATGCAAAGCACCGGACAGCTTTCCCGTTTTTATTAGTTTTTTTTTTTGTTGACCACGGGTATCACGGCCCAGGCCAAGCGGGTATCCAGGATTGCATCATATTTCATTGCGGTAACTTACGATTGCCAGATGAATTGCCAGTGTCCGCTAGGTCTTTGTTTATAGGTTGCATCACTTGCAACGGTGAAGTAAAAAAGGCTTCCTTCTATGGGCAAGACCGCATTTAATTGTTTGCAGACAGAAAAATAGTTCCGAAATGTTTTTGTCTCGCCAGGGTGAAATCTTCGAGAAGTGTTGGCCACGCGCGTTCGTTTAGAGGTAGTCGATAAGTATGAAGTATGTTTAGGTAATTTCTGTATGACCTATGCAACTTTTATGGTGTTATTTCACGCGTACGTTGGTACGTCAATTCAGATAACGTTAAATCGCGTCTGCCGAGTCGCGTCTGCCATAAACCTGGGCTGCCGATTCAAACGTGGAAATTGCGATCAATTGCCCTTCAGTAATATAATTAAGTGTAAGGGGGCGAACCTAACATGTTGAGGTGTGTGCCCATACCTGCGCTTGTGCAGCGCGTCCTCCGTGTAAGCTCAATTTGAGATCTTTGATTTTACGGACTTAGGTCCGTACGGCCTTTAGGTACACGTGCTTTTAGTTAGGTCATGCTAGACATGGAAACGGCGGCCCTTACACTTGTAATCATCTGTAGGCACCTTAAATTTTACACCTATTAATTTACATGCGAAAAGGAACAGTCTCACCGGGGTTTCAGTTGAGCATCGCTATCTAACGGGTCAGTTTCAGCAAACGCACTATATATACACACAACACACTACACTGCACACCATTTAAATTGCTATTAGTAATACACATATGTAAAGTTTAGACGCTATATAGACGAATCGGTGGGCCGGCCGGCCGGCCAGTCGGCACATCTGGGGTTTATGGCACTATTGTTACTGATGGGTTTTGTAAAAAATTAAGGAGCCAAATATGGGCCCAAGAAAGCGACCGTCTCGGTCCGAGGATCGAACAAGACTCCATCATGATCAGTAATAAATTAATCAAACAGTTAATCAGCATAAAATTGAATGCTATCAATTATTTAGACCGCAAATTGCATAATCGTTTGTTTTACTTTTATTTCTATTGCGAACAAAATCAAATACAGACATTCTCGTAACGTAACTCGCTTTAACTCGGTCCCGAAATAAAGGATCGTCATCCCCTCACCTGCCGAACCTACCAGAAGAAATGTTCATAGAGTAGTCCAACTTTAGATCAAGGGAATATTATGCGCCGGATGCACGCAAAATTTTCACTCTACTGAATACCACTTTATTGACAGACATGAACACTCGTTACGTTTGGGGCGTTCGTTAGACGGGTGAATGCCGAACGTGATGAAACGAGAATTTCCTAAGAGTCAAAGAGGTTACTGTTTCTGTCCCTATACTGTGTCCATTTTCGGGGTGCGCGTATCGGCCCTCTTTTACATATCTCACGTAAGAAACATTCTACGACGCTCCGGTGACAACCCTCCTTTTGGGTTAGGGCAACGACCTCGCCGCCTGCTCCCCTAACGAATTTCAAAAATATCGGAACCACATGTTCTTGACCTTCCTCGTACTTTTTCTGTTCTCTTCCTACTGAAATGGAAAGGGAGGATTATTATTTAAACCTGAGCTTATTAAGGACAGGAAACAATCTCTTTTGTGCATTTAGGTACACATTTGTTTTATAAGGAGCAATCAGTAGTAGTACGAGTGCAGTGCTTATCGGGGAAACCCTAAACTCTAAAGGGATAGGTTCAATTGTTTTACACAACAACACTCGGAAATTAATAAAACATGGTGTATTACTAACCTGATATGTAAAATTCAGAAATAAATAATTATTTAATTTATTTGAATCGGGTAAAAACATCACATTTGGATATATTATAATAAAACACCCATTCTTGGGCATAATGTACTTCCTCTATTTCAAACAAAAGTTCAATAAAAATCGTTTTTCTACTCCAGCACTTCTATGTGTCAATTAGATGACTGACAGCGATATTTAAAAAGTAACCATTATAACGTTGTCTGTGGTATTCCATAAGAACACTGCTCCTATGAATTTTCATACATTTATATTAGCGCTGTTGTTGTTTTTTTTTAATTTCCATAGTGGGCACAACATCTTCCCTATTCTGCCACGTTTCTTTATTTTGCTTTTTACGCTATTTTAGCTGTCGTAGAAAAACTAGGGTATGCAACAGCTCATAATTGGTTCTTAAACTCTCGGGTCTATTATTACAAAACTCGGCTTCGCCTCGTTTTGTAACGGCGACCCTCAAGTTTTAAGAACCCTTATTATATCACTGTTGCATAAACTACTATTTAAGTATGAGTATTACCACTACCAGTACCTATCTGTAGTTTTATATTTCCTTCTTCTGAAAAGTTGCTATACAACACAATGATACAAGATTGGTTGCATGCTGCAGATTATTTTCTCTTTGTTTTATTAAGATCTAATTTTAATCGGTCATACGACTGCTAGTTTGACTTTAATTGGGATATTTCAAAAATACGTAAATGGTATTTAAACCGTCGCAACGAATTAAGATGGATCGATACCTACCAATCGTTTAATCAACAAATTATAGCTTAGCCGCGCTCTGACATTTTAATTCTAATCTACGGCCATCATCAAACAATGAAGATATGTTGCAGCAAATAACTACGCCGCTACAATTAAAATTTGGGCCATGTAATGGGGTCGCTGTTAAGTAAATGTTCCTATTATAGTATACTTAGGCTTTTTTTATAATTATTACCAACAAGTTATCACCTCATTAAACAATTGTTTACAATTTAGAATCTCACAATCACAAGTAACTGGGCTCTTTACTAAACGTGGACGAAACTACGAAGAGACGCGGAATATTGCTGTGAAACATTGATTTCGCGTTTCATCTGCCGAGCAAAGATAATTGTGGAGCTCTGCTCGTTGCACAACAGACCACTTTAGCGATGACCGGAGAGGCCACTGTGCAAATCAGTCCAATTATGCAAGTGAATCGATTAGAAAATAAGCAGATGGCTTGTGCGATATTAGATCGATTGATTGTCTTACGTAACCGATGAAACGATGCCTGTGGGTAAACCCACGTTTTAAAAACTTCAGTGATATTAAGTGCCTATTGTATCTTAGAAAGATTCAGGGTAGTGCGTTGTTAGAACATGGAGTTCTTATATGTGACAACATAAACTCCTGGTGTTTTAGTTTAGTTTACTGCTTTCGCGAGTGCACAATAAATTTGGAACTATTTATATTTTAGTTATTTTTGGACATCTCCTGGATCTCCAATATGGTAGCAGAGCGTGTGATGCTTTGGTAGCATCGCTGCGGTGATCAGTTCCAAAAGTGCAAATTCGTTTTAATTATTTTCCAAATTTTATTCGCACGAAAACAAAAGATGGCATCTGCCAGTAAGAATGTTTCGATTGAAAAATTATCCGGAATTCAAAATTATAATTCATGGAAATTTGTAATGCTTATCCACGAAGATCTCTGGGATTATGTGGATGGCAAGAAAAAGAAAGAGCAAGACGCGAAGAAGCAGGAAAAGGCGCTAGCGAATATCGCCTTAAATGTCCAGCCTTGTGTATTTCCACAAATTCGAAATACCAAGACGGCTCGTGAAGCATGGGGCAACCTGCAGAAGGCATACGAAGACCGGAGGTTTATCTCAGCGACTCGGATTGCTGCGTACATTGTTCGCCACAAAACTAAGCGAATGTACGAGTATGGAGGCATACGTGAACAAGTTCATGGATACATCGCATTGCAACTGAGCGACATCGGAGCGGCTTTAGAAGACGACTTCATAGCTGTGATTTTACTCAGCGGTTTGACAAGCGATTACGACCCGTTAATTATGGCTGTAGAAAATTCGAACACGTCACTGACTGAAGTTGACAACAACATCTTCTAGGCGCGCGGGTTTTACGAATTACTAGCACTTGGTAGCATTACTAGCACCAAGTGCTAGTAATTCGTAAAACCCGCGCGCCTAGAAGATGTTGTTGTCAACTTCAGTCAGTGCTAGGGTTTGCAATTCGAATATTCGAATATTCGAATTATTCGCCATAAATATTATTCGAATACAACAACACTCATTATTCGAATAAAACGAATATTTCGAATAGTGCAGATTTTATTCAGAAATTATAATTTTTTACGAAAACCTGTAATAAAATGCCTGTTTTAATTTTATTTTAATTGTATTTCACTTTAATAACTCCGTGGAAACAGATTTTAATTCGAAGTAAAAAAAAGCCTAAAATTAAATCTTCAAAAACTACCCAAATATCGTACTATAATTGGTAAAAGGATTGAGAATTGGGCTACTTGCTACGTAATTTGTTATACATATAGGTCGTCCCACTAGGGTTAAGTTAGCACACAACAACATTGTCCTGTAATGAGATAGAGATTTTGAAATTAAGCACTGTTATTTTTTCGTAACGATGGCAACAGTGAATACAGTGAATTGTAAAATAGACTAAAAAGTTTTTATACCAATGAAAATATATCTAGTAGTATTTTCATTGACACTAACGTTCATTTCATTCATTAACTTTTTTTGTAATGTAATCAGTACTTTATGTAGCTGTGTGTGAAATGATTCAATTCAACTCTCGTGAAACTACCTATACTGAAATAAACAGAAACCCTGAAAGGTCAATAAGCCAACCATTACCTGTGTGCGTACCATGAGTTGTTTTCGATTGCGACTGCGGCACCACTAATCTGACAAGAGCGAGATTGATTGTCGAATACCGCAGTCGCAATTGAATACAACCCATGGTAAGCAGTAAGCACACTGCATAAGAAATAGATCCTGCTCTTAGTTTAAATTTTTCGTGCATGCTGTAATTATACACCCAGTGCCTTATTTCAATGACATGTATATTATATTGACTTGACTTAATCGGTAAATACGATTTGGTTTTACACAGTACAGTCGGTATGCACCAATTTTTGATTGAGTTTACACTCTCTTCAGACCATATCTTTATCCATATCATATCAGCGATTTATAGTGAACCAATTATTCTACGTCAACTTGAGCTAAGCCGTGTCAGTTAAAATTTAATTAACCGCCTAGGCATTGTTACTTGTTACCATACCATTTTATATTTTGCAGTCTTAACAAGTATCAATACAAAAATGATTCTAATAAAAATTATGGTTTATTCATTTGCTTAACTCAAACATGTGGATAAGGTTAAGGTTGAAAAGGATCTGAAGTGTTGCGGGTAGTCTGTAGAGTAGTGTTTTACAAAAAAATCCGTAAACCTGATTCTTCCAGATCTTGACTCGCTTGTGCCCATTCGAATCAGAATCACGATCTGATTGAATCTTGATAGTTAAAAAAATACCACATAAAATCCTTTCTATTTCGCCACATTTTTGTATGCACTTACTTTGAGCATGGCGTAATGAAAACTTAAATTTTATATGGAAATTTAGGGTCATTTTTTTATTATCAGGATCGAATCAGCTCGTGATTCTGATTTGAATGAGCCCATGAAGGTCCAGATCTGGAAGCATTAGGTGTTAGGGATTTTTTTTGGGAAAAGCTTAGATACCAACATTAGGAATAGTCAACCAATCGCTCTTGTTCCTGTAACAATGTTAAAGGAATAAAGCATACCTACATATTTAACAATTAAACTACTTTAAATCATTATTTTGACTTATTTTTCAAAAATATTCGTTTTATTCGAAAAATTCGAATATTCGAATATTGAAAATCGAAGTATTCGTATTATTCGAATACTAAAATTGGACGAATAATGCAAACCCTAGTCAGTGCCGTGTTCGAATTTTCTACAGCCATCTTGATTATCAACTTGAACATTTTGCGCAATAGGGATGTGAATCTGTCAACACACTACACTCACAATGTCCGACTTCTGAGCCGGGGATATTCACTTACGCTTACATTTATTAATGACCGGATTCCATGTGGACGAGATTCTAAAACCGTAAACCCGATTGAAATCAGGGTATTTCTTGAAGCCATTGAGGCTTCCCTTACTTTTCCACTAGAAACGACGATCCGTTGAAAGGATTTTAGGGTTATGCCCTTGAAACGTCAGAGGTTAGTTTTTAAAGTTTTACATGATTAAACCATCATTCATTCTTTGTCTACCTACATCCTAATGTTTTGATTTTTAGTTGTTCACAAGTATTCCTAAATCCTCTTACCTGCCATAAATTTGAAATTAGAGACATTCTAATTTAGTGAAGTACAGCATGTATGGTTCAATTAATTAACTTTGATTAATTTTACAAACGATATAATTCGATAAAATTTGATAAAAATCACCAGAGGAAAGAGATTACTCTTTTGCTGACTATAATCATTGCATATGAAATTTTCGGTTTAACTCTTTCGTTCCGGATGACGAGTTAACTCGTCTTGTGCGATGTGCTCTTACATCCGGTAGACGAGTAAACTCGTTTTATAAAAATTGTCATTACATCCTGGATTAGGGCAATCGGCAGTCACTTGCACAACCGGACACATTGCGTCCTGTACGCATGGTCTTGAGCCATATCTGTTTGCTACAGTTATTGTAATGTTGCCAAGTAGTGAATAAACTTATTACCCCAAAAGTATTCATTACGCATTTGTGTCTAAATATTACTTAACTAAGATTATATGGCAACATTACCCTGATTTTGAGAATATTAGCCAACGAGTTATCTCGTCTACCGGATCTGGAAAGCGTTTTACGTAGCCGAGTTAAGTCGTCTTTCAGACTTAAGAGCATAATTTCCGTAAACGAGTTAACTCGCCTGCAGGACTGAGGAGCAGGTATCATTTCACTGAATTTGGAAAACTGGGTAAATTTTGTGTATGACTTTGCCGGAACGAAAGGGTTAAAATATTTAATTTCGTAAAATAAAATAGCATGAAACCGTGCTCATTTCAGCCCAACCGTGTCTCAGAATACCGTGTGAATCGGTGATCTAAAATGGCTGTAAAATAATTATTTATATAATTAGACACATGTGTCTACTAGCGGTCTACTTTTGTTTAAATAAGCTTTTCAAAAAAAAACATGATCATATCATGTCCGGATTTCAAGCACCTTATTTCTTTCCGTGATTAGTGACCCACGTAGACTCTCTAAATTAACTTTATTAATAACAAATATTTTCTTTTATATCTGGATTTGTAGCCGTTCAACCTCTGCATGATTACACGCTATCTGCTAGCTATACAAAATGTGTGTACTATTTCCATGTCACATTCAATCAATTTAGTGAACCACTGGCCTTTCGATCACCGATAATAGTACGCTGTTAAAAGTAATTAGATCAATATCAAGAAGCGGCAAGTCATTCATTATCTATGAAAACTAGCTCTATTGATATACCCTTTGATAAACTTTATGACTTACGCAAAATAAATACTTATAAAGAGCAAAATAAACATTGCTTAGATTTGATCAACTCTATGTAGGTAAATACTCATACATAATGTTAATGACATACGTAGCGTATGGTAGAGACTGCGGACTATTTAATATGGTTAAGCCCCGTACGCACAATCAATTACGTGCGTTTTCTGCTCTAGCACACATTATGCATTATTAGTTGTAGTTAATTGCAACCATCTTGTAGCAGCGTAATAAAGAAGCGAGTCTCGACGCACAGCTCTCCAGCTGGTAGCAGAATGAACTAATTGAGACACAGCTACAATATTCACCCCATGTTTATGGCTTCCATAGAGCAAGCTATCAAATAAATTCCAGACATGGAGGAAATATCGCCTCGCGTGTAGCGATTATAAGAGCCTTATTTTGTTATCTCAGCATCTTCCAATCATAGTGTAACATTACACCAACACACCGAGCTATGCACGCTACACATGCAGCGTTACATGTGGGTACGTGTCCGCATGGCCGGTAGTTCTGCAACACTAAATAACATGAAGCGAGACGTGTCATATAGTATCCAGGATGGCGCCCGTAGGTCCGACAGTGGGTAGGTAACTTATTAGGGTAGCTTCGCGGATTGCGTGAATGCGTTCACGGTCGCGCTGCCTTTGTTGGTCGCCGCCCTGGGTGGGCCGCTCTATCGCATGCTCCACATTGCACGCCGCGCAGGTACATACACCACGGCGCACCACCATACCGCACCACACACCACGACAACTAACAGACAATGTATTGTGCAATTTGCCTCGCTTACATAATTCTGTTTGGTTAAAGGATTACTAACAAATGAGATATCACGCACCGCAACATCCATTTTATTAGCAAACCTTTTTTTCCATCTGCTGATATCTATACCTGTGCCTACCCAAAGAAAAGATGTGATTTCTTTGTACGAATTGCGAAAGATTATGGGAAATCGATTAAGAGCCGGATCTCAGGATTCTGCGCGTTCCAAATCACCAATTCCTTAAGACTGAGTATACTAATTATGATTCAGCAGTAATTAATTTCGTATTGCTGTTTGGTGATAGAGCTTGCTAAATCATTTAGAATTATGCTATCGTAGCGACATGGCATTTTGTCTTCGAAACAAACTAGACAAAGATAATTTGTGTTGTCTTTATAGCTAACCGGTATTAGGTATGAGTCAGCCGTGATTGTTTAATTCAGTGCTACTAAACGTGTCATGGCGCATGCGCCAACAACAAGCTTGATTCATGCCCGACTCGGTTAATCTCCTGTTACATCAGTCAAACTCAATCTACTTTAAGAAATGCCTTTAGCAATAGATTTTGATACTGCAACACACGTGTTATACAGATACAGTTTAGTTAAAGTTTATACCTATTTCTTGGTCATGCTTTAGGTATATATAGAATCTATACTATATACTCGTAAGTATCTATATTATAGATACTTACGAGTATGGCGTTATTCATAAACGCACTTCAACAACAGTTTAGCTAAATGATTGTTTGTCCTTATCTGTCACTTTGACAATCGCGTTTGTCAGAATGGGAGAAAACATAATTTAACTAAAGCTTTTGTTAACTAACAAATGAATAAGGTGGTTAGCATTAGATTGCTTGTTTTGAATAAAAACGGGACAATTTTGGAGTTTTGTTACGAATTAGGCAATTGGTCAGGTGCAACCATCATTTAGTCCGCTCCTTCGTTTGGTCTCATCTTGTGCCCACGTAAGCATACATTTAAAAATAAATGTAAGTTATGTAAAACCAAAGACGTGAAAAGCCACCACACGTCACCTAATCTAGTTGATGATCGCGGGGGCATGTACCTGTTGCGTTGCGCGCTCCTTTCATGGAATATTCTTCTTGTTATAGAGAGCACACGACACAAAGCGGGTTTATCTGGACGCATTATGAGGAGCATCTCCGCTCCCAGATCGCGCGATAATTCTCGTCGAGTCACAAAAGTGTATTCCGAGGCTCACCGCCTCACGACGCTGCGGCCGCGGCGGCGGCTGCGCGCTTGCGCGGGCGGCTCGGCCCGATGTAGGTAAGGTGATCTCGAACCGCGCTGACCTTTGTGCTGCGGCCAACCGCCGTCGATCTTCTTTGTGTCGCAGCGAGCTTGTCAGCGCTCTCTCAAGAAGGAGCCTTGTTGTCTTTCTTAAAAAGAAAGTAGGTAGAGATATCGATGTAAGTATTGTTCCGCCATCAAGTTAATTCAATATAGTGGTGCTGCTGTCTATCGAACGCTATTTTTGTTTAACATTTGAATAGGCCTCTTTGTACTCGCTGTTTGGAACTTTGAATGGTGAGCAGGTGTGTATGTTGTATAAGGCTTATGGCCGCTGTGCTGTGTAAAGACACTCCTTTACAAATAAGAAGTGTTTTTAAATAGTGAATACCTATTGCTCAATAGTATTTACAGATCAAAGCGTTATCATTGTGATTATCTATATTTCGACACGTAACAAGTTATCTCTGCTCGAATGAGTTCCAATTAATTAAAGTTAATATATTTTCAATATATGGAATCATTCTTGTGTCTGTGAATCAGATTTGAATCTATTTGTGTGCATGTAAATGTTACCACAAAACATATTAGAGTAGACCCACGACAGATCATAAGTCGTAGGTCAATGAGATTATTGTAGAATTACGCTTTAGTTGTCTACCAAAACTATTCAAAACACTGTACCTACTGACAGGCTTTAACATGTAATCAATTCGAATTTGAAAAGTTTGTTGCAATTTGATTCACCTTTTGACGTAAGTACCAGCATTATGATTAATATCACCAGAATCTATGGATATGATATTTTTCAGACGCGCGCTGATTGAAGACTGACGTTATAAAATTAAGTAATTAACTACAAAATATTTTAAACCAACCTTTTTAAATCTTAAACCCATTGGAATCTAAATAGTTGATAGCACCATGATACAATAGAAAGCAATTTGGTAAACCGAAGAGAAAAGAAGTTATCAAGCCATTGTGAAATTATAAAACGATAAAATACCACAAGGGATTATCGTCTGCGTTATGGTCACCCTTTAGAAATGGGCGGTGAAGAGTTGATGTGTCACAGGAGTTGTATAGAAGACATGCATGTCAAACTCACAGACTTTGTCGGGCGTGTCGTGGGACCGAGCGATGCGTGGACTTGCATTCAGAACTAGGCTTATTAACTTTTCATTCACATTACTTTATAAGCAAAGGCTTTCGCCTAAATGTCGGTCACTTAAAATAAAAAGAAGTTACCTTTACAAATTCAAGTTCATTTATTTTAGACTATTACATTATTATAATAGGTACCCTCATATATTATAATAAAATAAAATAAATAAATAAATAAATATTATGGGACAATCTTACACAAATCGACCTAGTCCCACGGTAAGCTCAATAAGGCTTGTGTTGTGGGTACTAGGCGACGATATATTTAATATACAGATACATATAAATACTTAGATACATAGAAAACATCCATAACTCAGGAACAAATATTCGTGATAAACACACAAATAAATGCCCTGACCAGGATTCGAACCCGGGACCTCCTGCTTCGTAAGCAGGGTCACTACCAACTAGGCTAGGAGGCGGTTAATTAATACATTAATAGCTACATTATACCTACGTGTTAGTAAATTACAATATTAAATTATGAAATTAGTATTATTTACGTATGTACGTTAAAATTGTGCCACGGTACTCACGATTGCCGGTTTATGAAAATAGAAAAATATATTTGATTATACGATTTTACGCTAGCATGGTCATTAACATTACTAACTATTTAAAACCAGATATTTACCATGTTTATTTGTTTTTGTGAGCTCAAGATATTTCGTCACTGAGTAAACGGAGTTTACTCCGTGAACATGACGCTTGCAACAGTACCGAAATATACAAAAACAAATATACATGGTTAGTATCTCGTTTTAAATAGTAATTGTTAAATATTTAATTAATTATCTAGTTATTAATGGTTCGATTCGATCATCACAAACACGTAGCAATTGTTTTTGAAATGTTAGATATATCTTAGAGTACCTAGGTTAATTGGACCTGTTGGGAAACACCAGCACATTATAATTATTTTATGTATAATTATCAATCCTAAAACCGTTTCAAAATAAAGAATAGACAATTAAATTGATACCCACAAGTTAACAAAAACAAAGGACAGTGTATTAGAAAAAACAATCGCAGATGACGCCTATATGGCCAGTGGCTGGGCGCTGAGTGGATTCCCGTTGTAACAGATGCGCCAATTTGGTCCATGTCACCTCGTTTCCCGCTAGTAATTATAACAACGTAGGAAACGGTCAGCTGGTATATTTTTTTATCTGGATCAGTTGGCATTTTACAAATGCGTCTGTTGTGTTGACCCATATGTTTTACTATAGAATTGTATTTGCCCCGCTTATCTTTTATATTCTTAAGTATTTTGATATTTTATGTGTAATGTATGTATAAGACGGTCAGTAATTATACCTGCCTACGAGCTACGTAGTTTAAGTATCTTTCATAAGTTCAATCGTACGAAATATTAACTTTTACCTCTCCAGAAGTACCGAGCCTACGCTAACTTTATCCGAAATCTCGCGACAACAGGCAAAATATATTTTGTGAGAGCCTTTAAAGTATTCCATGAATGTGTAATCAGAGAGTTTATTGATCACGGCAAGATTAACTCCAGCCCGCATTGTCTGAATTGGCACGTCTTAAATTTTCCTTTTTTGTGCCAATAACTTAAGGAAATCAAGAATTAATTTTTTTCTTCGCGTGTATGAATGTCGCAGTATATCACAACGGGAAAGAATTATTATTTTTACGGTAAGCTTTCGTAACAACTTTTCAATTGTAAATCGTCATGTTTTACGACTATTTCGCGCACTGAAATAGAATATCTCTGGCATTCTTGAATATAATATATCACCAGTGTCCTCAACGTTAAATGCAAATAAATGCTTATGCGTTACGTATATGGTAAAATATTACGCATATCTTACGGATTCTTGAGTTCAGAGGACGGGTAAAATGCTGCAAAATACTTGGCATGAAGATTGATACGGTATAATTATTATTATTGAGCAATCCCGAAGGGCGTCCTCGTCCTCGCTCATGTGCAGCGCGCATCCTGCGGCGCACGTGCCGTCCACGCGGCCGGAAGCGCCGCCATCGGCCCACTTATGGCGACCTTCGCGATATTTATGTGCATCTTTCAATACCATGTGTTATATAAACAAACTTTCGCCACTCGAGTAGAGCACGGAGATATATTACGTGCAATCGCAGAACGGTGGTCGGTGATTCGTAACCCGCGCCAATGTCATTGTCAATACCTGCCCGCCGCGCGACAGGGGTTATAAACAAACCACGCCGATTTATGAGTCGCGGGCACGCGTCTTCTGTAAACCAGGATAAGTAATACAAGCTAATTAATTAATGAGAACTTGCTGAATTCCCTTATCATTTTCTTACTAACTTACCAGTGCATCCCAGCTAGCTGCTACCACCGGTTTAGAGATAATGTGAATTACAAAATAACACGTAATGTGTTCATGAGCATTAACAATCGATTGTACATATTATGTACTCTTCATTATTTTTGTAGAATTGCGAAATTGATTTGTCATCAATCAATAAACTAGAAGTGATAATACGACCTTTAATCTGAAGGGCGCGGGTTCAAATCCTGCATGCCCGCTCGCACTTGTTTTTTTGGAACTTATAGGTACCTACTAAATATCATTTGATATTTACACCAATCGCTTTTCGGTGAAAGAAAATCATCTTGTGGAAACCAGACTACCGGACCGGATACTTGGAAGTTGGAATGGAATCTCAGATGTCAGACTCTTTAATAAAACTAGCGCCTACCTACTGCGCCAAATCTTGGGATTAGTTGCCACTGTTGCCAGGCTCCCTGCATGAACCGTGGCATTACCCGGGCAAAATGCTAGGAAGAAGAAGATCGATCAATAAACTATAAGAAATAATCTAATAATATATGGTGCAACATGCTTAGATAGATACCCACATAAGATAATTTTAGGTTTTTTTCAGAATTATATTCAGGTTATTTCTGTTGCCTTATTTGTATAGGAACTGTTGACTAAGCATATAAAATGATAAAGCCGGACAGGTTAAGGTGGCTTATCTCGCGCGGTAGACATCCGCACGTCGCGGACGTGCGCTATCCGAGTAACACACTTTTGAATATCGCACCCTGATCGATCACGGAGTCGTGTATCGGACACCACGTGATAAAATGCTTAACTCTCGCTTGAAATAATGATATACAGCTTCGAGACGACATTATTTCTGATCATTATTATTTTTTATCGTGATCAAAAACCTACTTGTTTACAGTAGTCATTACAACGGATTTCTATTTCAGCCAGTCAGAATTTATCTAGGTTGGATACCACTTTAAGCAGGCATTTGTTATTAGTACCCTAAATACCTCCGTTTTAATATGCGTTAGCGCCATGATTCTGACGATGACTTATGACAGTAGTAGGCGCTAATTCTAGCTAAAGATTTTGGAAATGCTAGAGAGTTATCGAAGTATCAACCACTTGAACCCTAATCAATATTGTATGTCAGACATCATCGAATTGAAAATCAAGTGCTAGGTCAATATCATAGAACTAACTGGTCAAGCGTATCCAAGGCTTTACTGAGATGCAGCTGGGGAAGCGATTAGATTGGGATAATATTTTACTAGTTTGTCTGACAAAAGGCAATGAAGTCCAATTTACCTTAAATAGGTATTGCACGTTTTTTAAAACGTGGTTGTGGATGCAGGTATGATTATTCTGCTTAGTTTATTAATGAATCAGCAACAGGCGAGACGACGCAGAATAAGCGCTAGGTGTATCGATCGATTGCACAACGTATTTTCACACGACTAAACACGTGATACATTTTGAGTTCACTCGGACTATGACCTCAGGGCACCTAGCAACAAAAATATTTTAGTTACATACACTTACACAGTTAATAAAATACGATAAATCAGTAGTCAATAATATATGGAGGCAACTGATTGTGCGAAGAACCCCAGTAATAAGAGTGAATCTTGAGTTACTCCGATCTGACATGATACTTGGACCTAATCTGCAAGAAACATTTAGATTAAGCTCTTACGCAATGCAACGAATAACAATAAGCAATCCTCAGGTAAACAGCACAGTTTGTCATGGTTAACTGGAAACACAACATTGCCATTGTTCCTCTTTAAAGCCTGAACAATAACCTGTTCGAGAGCCGCGACGATTTTTTTTCCAAAAATCCTCTTTTATTCGCATTCAAAAAGCTTAATGGAATTTCGTATTGCGCCAGGCATTATACAACGGTGCGGAATGTGGATAAAATCAACAAGGCACTAAATCACACATACCCGATTATTCAATGGGAGTGAAAAAACATTTGGTATTGTGTAAATGCGAGTAACATTTGCAAAAGTTTTGGTGAAAGCACGAATTTAGTCACCTGTAGAGTATTAGGTATAGAGTACTATACTGAGGTTTGCAGATAGAAGGTTCAATTTACTATATAAAATAAATACTGTAAAATGGGGTGAGTTAAGACGAATCCCAAGTTCCAACCTCGATAAAAGTTAGTACTTAGTTATAAGTGGCACGATAATTTATATACCTACCTACTTCGGTACTCAAAAAGTGTTCCGGTTGTAAAAATTTATCAACAGACTTCAAAATTTCAAAAAGAGTAGGTTCTCAGTTCTTGTAATTTTTTATGTTTGTTACCTCAGAACGCCGTCAATACCGAACCCATTTTTTTAAATCTGAAAGTGGATAGTTCCAGATTGGTCCCATTTTTTTTAAATTAAAGAAATCTTTACGAAAATTATCAATTTGGTGAAGCAACGCAGCCTTCAAGCAACGCAGGGAGGTCGGCGTACGTACCGTTTCCCTTCTGCCGAAATACAAGCCCAAATGGGGATACTGGGCTCTGTGTTGTCTTCTAAAATATATCGAAGTGTGTAATTTGTTAGTGTAGTATCAATTTCTATGTGTTAGTGTCATCATTACAGATTGTTTTCAACCGACTTCAATATTTCTAAAGGAGGAGGTTCTCAATTCATCTGAATATATTTTTTTTTTAAATGTATGTTACCTCAGAACTCCGTCATTACTGAACAGATTTAAATTTTTTTTTTGTTTTCTGAAAGTAAATGGTTCCAGATTGGTCCCGTTTTTTTCAAAATCGATTTCTGATGATGGGATCCATGAGGAACTGAGGGAACTCCTCAAATTTGAAAGGCACATGCATGCTGATTTGGGTGATTTCTTAAGAGACTCGAGCATTTCTTTACGAAAATCATCATTTTGGTGGAGTGGATCTGATAATGAAGGCCAGGGATGGCAAAGTGAAACTGCTTGGTAATTCCCAGGACTTTCATCCGATTTGAGACATTCATCTTTTCTTTGTAAAGAAATACCTTCAAGATAGTCCTATTTGATTATAGTTCTATTTCGATGATGGAATTCATGAGGGATTGAGAGTACTCCTCAAATTTTAACGGCACATGCATTCTAATTTGAGGGTTTACTTAAGTAACTAAAACATTGTTTTGGGGGAGCCAACATTTTGATGAAGTGGACCTGATGATGAAGACCACGGATGGCAAAGTGGAACTGGTCGATAAACCTAGCTCTACTTATTATCCTAGATGTGACATTCATCTTTTTGATTTGATTTCTATTCTGATGATTGAGTTCTTGAAGAATTCAGAGAACTCAAATTTGAACGGCACGTTCATTGTGATTAGAGGGTGTTCATAATTAGCTTAGGCATTTTCTTACTGCGGCCATCATTTTGCTGGAGTGGACCTGATGTTGATAATCAGGGATGGCATAATGAAACTGCTCGATAATTTACAGTCTGTCATCCAATTTAACACATTCTCATTTTGTTTGTTTTAAAGGTCTACAAGGGAGTTCCGTTTGATTATACTTCACATGTAATGATGGAAGCCCTGGGAGTCCTGGGACACTAAGAAAGCTCCTCAATTTTCAATCGTACACGTGCGGTGTATTGGATATTTGTGAAGTAAACTGGCTAACTCAAACAAATTCAAAATTTCACTTTTACCGGGAACCAAATGAAGTCGGTTTTTTTTTCTTAAAAATTATTTGTATGTTGTGCACGTTACCCCCCGCAAAAGATGACAGAAAAATTTACACGGTAAGATGTCGCTTTGGCGTCTCTCTTCTAACGCGTTGGAAACCTGCGTTGCTCGAAGAGTTGAGCTGATGATACAGACCAGGGATGGCATAGGGGTAATTCTCACCATATCATCCGATTTGTGGGATTCATCTTTTTGATTTGATTTCTATTTTAATGATGGAATTTTTGAGGAAAGTCAGAGAACTCCTTAAATTTGAACGGGACGTCCATTGTGGTTAGAAGGTTTTCATAATTAGCTTGGACATTTTCTTACTGAAGCCGTCATTTCTTTGGAGTGGACCTGATGTTGAAGACAATATAGTGGAACTGCTCGATAATTTCCAGCTCTATCATCCGATTTGAGACATTTTTATTTTGTTTGTAACATGTGTGAGGATTTGGTGTGTGTCAATGTGTGAGGTAGGTAGTTCCATTTGATTTTATTTCAGAATTAATAGATTGAAATGAGTATTTCATTTCAATAATATGATATCGAATAGCTGTAACCTTAAAACAAAGTGGGATTGAGGAAGAGCATAAATCGCCAAGTAGCACTCGAGTGAGTGGCCAAGCTCGATGTTCACGCCTACGGCCGACCGCCGCCGCCGGCGGCCCTATCTGCCCGTTCTTAGCATATCTGCATCTGTCTACATGCGCACCACTGTGCCCAGATATGGGCAAAAATTTAAACACGAATCTTTACAATTCGTGTGTGCCCTCTGCGTACACACGAATGTTTCGTGCTTTCTTAATGTAGCCGAGGGAAATAAAAATTCTATTTACGGCGGCCTGCGTATACTGCATACCTGACCAGTTTACAGAATTATTTTAACCGCAACTTAATATTTGAATATTAGCTTCAAACTCGGGTAAATCCATTCGTCCCTCTAAACAAATATCTACCTTTTCTTAACACCAAAAATCGCATAATCTGACAGATGGATTTACCCGAGCTTGAAGTTAAGCTACTCATTTTCGCTTACTATAGATGATACCTAATGATTAGCGAGATTTTATCGTAATATATAGCATTTGGCTCAGTTATAAATTGAAAGAGATGTCATATACTACAGAAGAAGTGACCAAGGCGCCCAGTGTCCAGGGCTAGGATCGAACCGGTGACCTCTTGCTTTAGCGGCAGACGCCCTAACTCTAACCACTAGGCCCGACGTAACCCGTGGCCCGACCACGGCTGTGGTGGCACTGGGGGCCTTGGTCACTTTTTCTGTATTATATGACATCTATTTCAATTTATAATTTATATATAGTGGTGTGACTACTTAAAAACATGAATCAAAACATTTATTATAATTAATAAATTATTTAATTCGTGCTTTACAATTGTTTAGCATTTGGCTATTACATACAAGTGGTAATAGAGCCACATTGGTTCAGCGGGCGGATCGGGATCTAATAAATCTGAAAACATTCTAACCTACTTACACATAGGCTACATAGTTACGTTTCCTGTATAAATGTTTTTTCTTGTTTTCACAAATTTAGGTTTCAACTCATCGCGATCAAGATATCTTACACGATTTCTATAGGAGGTACTATCGCGTTCAAAAGTGCATGGGCAGTTTATGAATGAATTAATTTATAAATTGCCCATGCAATTTTGAACGCGTGTGTACATAGCAATAAAAAACAACGCCACAACAAGCAGCTTGATCTTTGTACCAACTTTACTAAGTGATCATACGAAGCAAATCAGATCTAGGTACCTAAGCTCTATTGCAAAGTTTTTGCTTATATTCGTCCGAACATTACCTGCCAGTCCCACGGTCTCGGCGCCTCAACAGGTGTGCACCTGAGCCCGAACGCACTTTTTATGAACATACATTACAAACAAAACGAGCTACATGCTTCGATTCATTCATCTCTCGGCGTGGAATGCTTTTATGCAGACAGAGTAGATCTCAGTTTCTGTCTTGATTCAACTTTGCATCCAGAATTGTATGGTAGACAGAGATAGTTAAATGTAGAGTTTAAATAAGCAAATAGAAATTCACCTTAATAGAACCTAACTAGAATATTTAAACTTAAATTTTTGCACGCGAAGCTGTAGTATTGTTTCATATTTCTTACCATGCATACGTGTTTCATTCAAATAGAATCGATAATATCGAATTGCAAGCAATTGAAATACAATTCTTTCGATTAGTTATGACATGTATTATTAAAATAAAATAATATTGATATATTATTTTATTTTTTGCAGTCATATCATGATGAGCCGAAAATTGCCTGATTCGGCACACGTGACGCCTCACCGCAGCCGACTTGTTCTGGCTGTTCTTATTGTGTTCATCACGTGCTCACGTGTCGCTAGCCTCGTATTCGTACACATATTTCAGCTACTTACCGTCTGAAACTCAGGTCACATTAGATGCAATATAAGCCAATGTAAATAAGAGGTAGCCAATGTTAAGTAATTGAGTTTATACGCTCTGGGGGTAGATCAGGTAGTGTATTTCGATTATTTAGCCGGTAGAGGCGAGCAATCAACTCTGAGGAACTAGTGTAGCCGTGCCCGCGAGTCCGTAAGATTATACCGTAATCGAAGGTAGCACTAAGTCATTTGAGCGATCGCTCGAAAAAGCGTGAAGTGATGCGAATAGCACCCCGACGCAGACGCATACCTATGGCACATATAAATTTGACACTTCCACGCGACACCACATACCTGCCTAATTGTCGCGAGATCGTTATCTCTGTCTACGTTGCGTTTTATTGTACACAATCGTTTATTATGCAATGGATTTATTTTACATTGTCCTGCTGGTAGGTAATTCTCTTAAGGTAAGGTAAGGCTCTTACGTTTATTGGGTAGTCATGATTTACATACTCATTAATCTTATTATTAGCACTATCTATATGTTAGGTACCTAAATACAAAACCTTTTACCATTTATTCTGTCCGGTTTGATTAATTCAAACTATATAATAAGTACCTATATATGATTCTTAAATAAAAAATAAATAAATACTTCACCAACATTTTAGGGAGTAGCGGGTAGGGAGCATGCACTAATAAAGCCGTGATGACTGGCGGAGCAGGGGAGGCCTTTTCCCAGCAGTGGAACAGACCATAGTAGGCTGTCTAAAAAAATAAATAAGGGAGTATACGTTTAGCTACTACTAGAGCCTAGAATTCCATTTTATTCGATTTTATTATAGAGCTTATTTATATGTATATCTTGGAGACAACTTGCAAAACATAGCAATTTCAGTACCACCTCAAGTCCTCAACAAACAAAGGGATCCACCATGCAATACAAATTGTGGCTTAAAAATATAATAATCCTGTAGAAGCCCATACCTTAAAAAGTATACCTAGGCACAATTTTCGAACGAGCGAGCGAAGCGATTAAGTTCTAACCTCTCCCTCACGAATTGTCTCTACTTGGACAATCCGTCGATTGTATGTATGTTTGTATATTTGTTCGACGATAACTCGAGCATCGTTGATCGGATTGTTGTGAAATTCGGCAGGTGGTTAGATGAGATAAATAAAATCTCTAAAATAGGCTATTAGCCAAATCGCTCAAGGGGTCGACGAGATATACGGGTCGCCAGTTCACTTTCGGGGCGAACCACTAGTTACGAGTACCTAATTTGTATTTTTCGGTAAGTCGTACCTACTACCTAGTAATACTTACATAAATCCTCAGCGTAGATTCACCTACAAAGATTATACGCAACAACAAGAATGTGAAATTGTACATGAAGGTAACCTTGAAAGTTAGGAAGAGATATAGGTGACAATATTTGTATTTGTACTAGTTGTTTACATATGCATAGGCGTATCTGGGAAATATCTTAATCAAACACACCAACAAGTCGTACTATTAGCTTTATACCACTTTATCGATAAATTTGTTCTTGATTTGCCGTAGCCCATAAAATGAATGCAGCCGTAACCTTGATCTACACTTACTCATATATACCTAATGCAAATAAAGGTGGGTTTGAAAATACGTAGAATGTATAATATCAGAGTTTTTTAATCATATTTGAATCTCCTTGAACTGATTCACACGAGTAAAGATGTGTTTACATAAAAGAATTTTTACCTGGGTCAGCTGATTTTGCCGATCCCAAGACAAACAATTGCACCGTGCGTTTTCGCATAAAAGTGGAAGGATTTGCAGGTGCACTCCAGCAAATTGTTTCTTGCCTATTCTGGACATGTGAATTGCGTGAAAGTTGTTGCACATCCGTCAAACAATTCTTCATGTTACGTTCAAGTTATTCTCGTGAGAACCTTTCCATAGTAGGTGCTGATTTTGGTCAATAGTTTCATTACAGATGCATCACGTGCAAAATGTGTTTTTTCTTATGGGAATGGCATGTTAACGTTACAGTTACAACCTCATGTGAATAATTTTGCGAAGAACTAAACCAGTTTTTTTGCGATGCTGCTAAGTAGGTTAAAACGATGTTAGGGGAAACAATATTAGGACATGATTTTAGGAGAAATGCATTATCACAAACAGTATTAGGGAATGCAAAATTAAGATAAAAACACCTTTAGCTATTTAACTACACTCGACTTCTAATAAAAAAACATGTTTTTTTTTGATGTCGTATACCTACAGAGGGCTATAATAATCCATATTATAGAGGTATATGCTTTTAGTTCTATTCTGCTGTTTTCTGATTAAAAGAAGACTTTCGGTACACCGGGCCGGGCTGTTCCCCATGTGTCAATTTATATTGAAAATGTCACGTAATCTCCAAGCTTTCCGAGCCGATCACGTGACGCTGTCTATAGAAATTGACACATTGGTCTCGGCCCGGCTCGCCCCAGCCCGGTGTACCATGAGGAATAAACCAATATTTTCGATGTCTATCGTTTTCCTTTAAAATTAACTTACGATTGTAGTAACGTGTCTATTAGGAGCCATAGAACCTGATATCTAATGTGTCCAATAGGTAGAGATATGTTTTATTTCAGAAACATATTTTTGTGTAGGGAATTCATGAACATGTAGCAATGATACCAAATAAGGCGTTAAATAATTAGGTACGAATGATTTTCTCTAACTCTTTCAATAACGAAGGCATTCAATTAACGTCATTAGTTTAAGGTTATTTAAAAATAAACCTTTGTTCTGGCTCTTTATTATTGAATGTACAAGATGGTTAAATTTATTTAAGCAATTAAAACGGGTGTGTAAGTTGATTTAGGCGCGCATTGTGGTGTCCGCGCCGGTTGCGCGGACGCCGCGGCGGCGCTGGCCCCGCGCCCATGCGCCAACAGAGACAAGCTACAGCAGATAGTGCCCAACATCCTGCACTATTAATTAAATTCCATTTATTATGCACATTGCGATAGGACATTTCAAACAAAGGTCTGTTTTGAGAACCATTTATGTACTCATCCAAAAATATGGTAAAACCGATCACAAAACACAAGTATCGTCTGCCAGACCGATTACCAGGGCTGGTAAACAGACATTTTGTGGGCAACTCTCACCAAAACAAAAGGATTTGTGCAAAGGGCTTGTTCAAAAATCATGTATGTAATCATATTTGGCCGAATTTTGAACGACCCATAGTCAGAGGGAGCCATAGGTACAGTCGCGGAATGAAAAGGTTGACCAGTTATCAAATAAATTCATTTACGCGTTGCAAGCACATGTGACCTTTTTTAAATTTTCAAAGTGGAACTATTTGTATTATATTATTTGTACTATTTGTAACTCGTTCGATTAAGCAGATATTGAGAATTTATACTGAACAAGCAAAAACAGATCTTAAGGTGGTCAACCTTTTCTTTCCGCGACTGTACTCGTACTTAGCTAATAAAAATGTAGTTAGGCTAAAAAACTATACTTTAATTAATGCCCTTCCAGCCGAATCAAATGGCCAAAAACAAAACTGAAATGGTGTCCCACACACTATGGTTGATCGCAATATGGTAGACCGTAGTATGGTAGAACACAAGGTGGCCTACTTCAGGATCGCTGACGTCGGATAAGAACTCTGGACACGGGTACGAGTATACACTTTAAAACGTTTTCTTGTTTGTTGACTATAACACATTCTAAGAGCTAGCCACAGAAATATGTGTACAATTTATAGAGCCACGAAACCCTTCTAATTCATGTGCATCTTACTTTCATTATGAATTAATCCTGGCACCTGGCAGATGTTCAGCGGTGGGTGTGGCAGTGGTTGGGCAACAAAGTGGTTTTATAATCGATTTATGGCGTGCAATTTATAGAGCTCTGAGTTTGGTGTCATATAATAGCTAATTATGTAACTATTTAATTCAAATATAATATTAGGTACCAGGCGTTTTTGTAGGGGAAAAAGTAGTGCTAGGTGACGTCCAGTGTGCGGTGAAAAGTGCCAAAGTCGTCTTATTTATAGAGGTCTGGGCCTATGCTTTTCATCAGAATAGATCTTCAAAATCATGTGTGCAAAAATACAGGCGCAAATATTCAGTCAATCACCCCGTTAAACGACGACAAAGAGCAACCACCGCTGAAGAGTGCCAGGCGCCAAGGTTAATATTAATAATGGTAGTATGGCATACTAACTAGAGGGGTTTCGTGGCTCTATAAAGTGGCTAACTCTCCGTCTAACAGTAGTTATAAGCAAATGCTTCATTATTTGACGATCGTAGCATTTTGATTTTGACCCAACAGCATGCTGAATCAACCAGATGATAGGTATCTATATGTCAATAGCTTGTAGGTCTATACCAACTAGCTATTTTATGTCATGTCCTATCAGCAAATATTAGCTAGGTACCCTAACAAGTTTTAATTCCACCATAATAGTTGGATATTGAATTGATACACATATAGTAATTACTAATTACGAAGCACAGTAAATTATAGCGGTTCAATATAGAACCATTGCCATACGAATAAGTTGCTGACACCGAACGAAAAGTTGAAAAACCCCAGCCTGTAGGCAGTAGGCACGTGTTTTCCCTAAACATTATTATTTTATAAAATAAAGGGATCCCATATCAGACAATACGTTCACGGTTTTATAGCCTCCATCTGACAGTCTGTGGAGAACCTCCAAAAAAATCCGGGAAATTCTCGTTAAATGACAGCCCCTACTTACACACAGTAAAGAGGCCTATAGTCTGCCTATGCTAAGTTTCATAGATTTTGATAGCACAGAAGGCCTAGTATAAAAATTGTACGACATTAACTCCTCGACCGCGTTAGCGTATCGGTAGTTCAAATTATGTTTGCCGTTTATTTAAATCATCCGGCAACTTTCATGTTTTGACCCCTCGTCGTACAACTTTTATACTAGGCCTTCTGACTGTGAAAGTGAAAACGTCATAATTTCATAGACTGTGATGTTTGACAGTTCATTTGTTTGGAAGAGATATCGTGGTTTTACACTATGACGTTATTTTACGTACGTGTGAAATAAAGCAAAATAAACACTTGTCCTCGTCTGACAATTGTTAGAGACCTAATTAAACGTGAATCAATTATAAACAAATCAAAACATGAGTAATATGTAGAATCTAACACTTCATTAAAAATATAGAAATAGAATACTTGTAAAGTTAATTCAGGGATACGTGCGTCATCCAGGGTTAGTTAACTATTCTAGGGTAAAGGATGACTCACACTAGGACGGGATGGGACGGGACGGGACGGGATGGGACGGGACGGGACGGGACGGGACGGGACGGGACGGGACGATCTGTCAATTTCTATAGAGATAATCACGTGATAGCTCGGAGCCCTCGGATGTCACGTGACGTTTTCTATAGAAACTGACAGATCGTCCCGTCCCACCCCGTCCCGTCTCGTTCTAGTGTGAGTCTTCCCTAAACTGGTACGTCCCGTACTTTATAAAGCTTAACGCTGAAACTAATTTTAGTTCACTAAACCTGGATGACGCAACTGGCCTTCAGTGGTTGAAATATTATTTGACATGATTCTGTGTTATCTTGTAAACGGTGTGAAGTACTTACAGAAACCGGCCAAGTGCGAGTCGGACTCGCGCACCGAGGGTTCCGTACAAAATTTTGTTGCAACTGCGTCTCGAAGTAGAAATTTGACATCAACCCCATGTGATTGAGTTGTGATTGGATCACTCGTTTTCACGGCATGGAAATATGGTAGACCGGGGACAATTGAACCACTTTTTGAATAATGATTCTCAATTCAGAATGTATAAATGATGAACCAAAACTGTATACATATATGAAATACTAGGTTATTGATCTAAGTATTTTTGAAGGTAATTGATAATTAAAGGTAAAAGTAAAGGTAAAGGTAAAGTATAGCAGAAAAATTTGTCCCTGGGTTACAATTGACCCTTAGCACGGGTCAGTAGTACCAAAAATTGGAACGCAAGGAAAACCCAATTAATATGTTTATTATTTAAATATTTGTTGTTTTTGACCATAACTTCAATCAATATATGCAGTTACATCAGTTATTAGCAGAAACACATTTGATAACACTATTTGAGATTTTATCTCACATTACTATTCCTCGCTTTGTACAACAAATATAGTTAAATGATCATAACCACAGCTAGAGGTAATTTACAGAGTTCTATTTCAAGTCTAATTTAGACTAGAAACAAAGACAATACCGACTTATTCAACAATATTTCTTTCCATACAGTTACTATTGCCCCCTGTTACAATCAACCCCGCCCCAAAATAAAATTAATTTTCATCTACTAAATTTACTAGCCTGATGAGTTAAAAAAGTAACAACAAGCAGCAAACATTAGCATTATTTGGAGTAACGTAACTGTGGGCAAGTACATGGTACATGGAAAATGTGCTCAACTTTTCTAGATTGTCAATCTACTTTGATAATTATTACTACCTACTAGTTTTATGTGCACTTGCCTTACTGATGCGCTTTACCCATCCTTTACTTCTGTTTATACAATGATAATCATTGAAGGCAAAATACAACTGAAAAATTATAACGGGGTCGTTTGTACCGCGGTGTCAATTGTAACAGTACTATTGTCCCCGGCTCACATGTTACTAATGACCCCGAACACCCTGATATTTCGATTCCTTTACAAAAGTAATCGCCATACTGTGCCACAGTAAAAACTTTGATAAATAACCAACCATAAGCCAATACCAATCTAACAAAAGGATTCTTTTGTTTTGAGTAATAAGACAACATGTTACTTTGATCGCTCGAAACCGTCGCAGCCACCGGCCGACTGGTGAGCGGGTCCGGACAAGTATTGCGCTTCGTTGTGTATACCCACATATACATATTTCGTTGTAGTTGCAAAATTATAAGCGATGGTACTATTGTCCCGTGATATTTTTGTACCCGGTCTACCCTATGCAAGTTTGTTTTTCCTTGATATTTTATTATCACGTCAATGTTCTTTTTTAAATTTATTTAAAAGATGGTATTTACAACATGAGGTCATATTATACATGCAAAGAAAAAAAACAATCTCAGGCGGTTAAAATTCAAATTTAGTAGGTACAGAAAAGTTTTTTAAATTAAAATAAATAAATATGACTATATTATATTTTTCCTGTAATACTTATTTATGATAATGTTAAGGTTGTGCAAAAATCTCATTATTTTTCTTCGTAAACTGCGGAGATGCAGGGGGTGGGGCAGAATGGTAACTTTTTTTTACATTTTGGTTATTAATTCAAAATTTTTGTAAGGTAAAAAAATTATAAAAAAATGTGTTAGAATGTGAAAATGATACCTCACATGACCCAGTAACTAAACTATTATTTTTTTCCTCATCTTTTATCTGGAATTTTTCATTGGAAATAGATTAATATTATATGATAAATCCTCTTTCAAGGTGTCGTGTTTAATTACTATTCCAAATTTCCAATCGGTAGCTTTAGTAGTTCTCGACATATTTAACAATGTGGCAGACAGACATAGCCACACCAGCATAAAACCCTTATGTTTTTTACCATTTTGGTACGGAACCTTAAAAACGGTAGAAATTCACTATAATAAATCCGTTATCTAATTTTGCTACTATTATTTTATTTGGTCTAATATCAATGCTATTGAAACTTGCCTGCTGTAGCCTGTGCGTAAACACCGTCGCTATCGATGTCGGCCGATCGCGTCGTGTTAATTACTTTCATTAAGGGCAATTGTCCTGCTCGATCGAACTGATCAGTCAGTTTGCCGCCACTCGATATTTCCACCGGCCAGTGCCATTAGCCCGCCTCTAGTCTAGCTGATCAAATAATAAATATATAGGTGTAGAGCCGCCACTTTGACTATGTTACCCATAGTTTCGTATAGTTTCGTATAGTGCCCATAGCCGGTCGTTAGTCCAGTTAGGTAGGTAGGTAGGTAGTAGGTACTATCTTCAACTGTGGTACAAAAGAATGAAACTGATGATAGATAGGAATTCCAAGAACCGCATATTGACAAATACCTACTCTAAATAAAATACTCAACTCACTGGATTTGTTATCAATTGTCCTGCGGCAATTACTTTACATACAGAGTGCAAAAAATGCTGGTGATTCTTTTACGAGCGTAATCAATAACACATATTTTTTAATTGTTAGGTATCCGATACTTAAACGGACCAGCAGTATTTTTATACTGCTGGCTGCTGGTCCCTTTTTCTGTAGTATATGACATCTCTTTCAATTTGTAATTTATATATATAGTGGTGAGACTACTTAAAAACATGAATCAAAACATTTATTACACTCGTAAATATGTAATAAATGATTTAATTCATGCTTTTCAATTGTACAATTTGAAGAGATATTAATAATTATCTTAAAGCAGTAATATTTAAGAATTCATACATGTAAGAGTTTATGAACGTTTCGTCGAGGAAGTATGGCTTCGTGCTTTATTTAGCCTGTCCATCTGTATGAAAAACAACTTTTAGAGGTCTAAATCTCCGGTTTGCTAATCAACCAGAGATTTAGACCCCTAAAAGTTGTTTTTAACATATTTTTGTCTCCCTTTTTACTAGTGGTGTGAATGAAACAGAGCAATGGAATCGAAGTATTTCGATTTCGTATAACCACACCCTTTGAAATGTCATTCAAATTTCAATGACACTTCAAGCAAGGCCATTTTGTTACTTGCTCGCAGCTAAATGCGATTTTGCTCACTGTTTTTGAGTAACTAAGTACCGTAAACCGGTTACTTTGATCAATTTTGAAGTTTGACACTAATTTCTGACAATCCCATTATACATAAAAATATGAAATTAAAATATAATTATCGGTTTTGTCTCTTCTTTAAATACACAAAATAAAAAAAATTATGGACTTATAGTTTTGTCAAAAAAAAATAAAAACGACACGATCAAAGTTATATTGAGAATACTTTAAAACTACCACTTTTTTACCTTTTTTACAATAAAAGTACAAACTAACCCAGTTTAAAAGCTCGTAAAAAATAAAAATATTTATAATCATAATGTACTGTGTGACTTTGATATGTGGGGTTACATTGATAACATACCAAATGAAACAAACTACAAGCGCTCTGTTAGATTATTTATTGCAAAAAAAAACGTAGGTACTTCGCTTGAACAGGTATAAAAGCACTTAAACGCACTTTAGAATACCTTTTAATCACAGATATAAGCAGCCTTTTTTGATCAATTTCACCACGTATAAGTGATCAAAGACACCCCGAGCCATGGATTCCCCGGCAACGTGCGCGTGTATAGGTTATCGGATTGAGGTTATTTTTTTTCAAGTTCACGAATAAACACTGATTAACATAAGACACCTTAAACAACACATGTATTAGTTATTATTGGCACAAGTATAGTCAAAGTTCTTTAACCTTAAAAATCAGTAACATAAGCGTACTTACCATTAATATTTTTTTTCTAGACGAAATAGTAGCACTACACACGTGTCCGGTTACTATGCGCTGGAGCAACTATCAGTGATGCCAATAAAGAAAAAAAAACTGCTTTGGCGTTTTTCAACTCGTTTAAACGAGCGTTTAAGTAGCGGATGGAAGTTGTTATCAAAGTCGACCCGCAAATCAAAGTAACGTAAGGTTTACGGTACCTACGCCTAAGAAAGATCGTGCTACTCAGGTGAAAAATATTTTAGAAATAATTATTTAAAAATATTGTCACTTTTGAACTATGACAAGAGACGTCAATTAGGCTGATGTTAACGTAAATAAAATACTAATTAGTTAGTATGAAGAAGTGTGAACCTACAGATTACATAATTTTTTAAAGTTGTTGGTTTTGAAGAGTACCTAGGTACGATTAAATTATTCTCCCCTGATATGGGCCACACGCGGTATATACATACACTAAATGACGGAATGTCAATAAGACATAATCTTTTTTACCGCAAAACAAAATACTATCGCGTTCCACCCGAGCCGAGTTGTTTATTGTTTTGAAAACTACAAAACAATAAACAACAAAAACACAACAAGTAGGTACTAAAATAACATATCAATAAAAGTCAACATCTACGCAGGTCCTAATCTTCTTGTGCGCGACGCAACAACGATTAACTGGGTAAGTTGTGTTGGCTGCTTATCTGAGGCATAATTGAGGTCTAGGGTTACTTTATGACATTGTAGGTTATTTCACAACCCGGTGATGCAGGTGAATGGCTCAGTGCGCTTGCGATACAATGTAGCCTTTGCCTAACTGTACATGGATACTTATCCAGGATTTGAAAACGTAAACTGATAAACTGGCATTTGAGTTGGAAATTAAAATTCGTGTAGGAAACGTTTAAAATAAAATTCTATATTTTAACGAATAGTATGAAATTTGTAAAACTAAAAATTAAACTGAATTTCACGAAATCGAAGTGCAGGTGAACCACTTAGATGCGCGTTGATATCATTTGTTTTATACACAGTTCGTCAGTGTATCTATATATGATGGGACAACGCCATTTCAGTTAAAATAAAATTAAGTGTGTAATCAACATACAAAACAAAATGTATGCAATTTCCATAGTTAAGATGTAAATATAATATTATTTCGGTAATAAGGTAGAGACTTTCTATTAAGTAAAAATACCTATCAGTTCCTATCGGGAAATCCCTTCTCCACCAAACCAAATGATCGCTTAAAGTTTAAAGTAATGCCTACTTTTTTTTGAGGTCAAACATAAGAGGAAGATTCTCTAAAGGTACTCAATTATTTTAGTACATATCCAAAAATAAATAATTATTAATAACAAATTAATGACCTATTCTTGTTTTGAACATTTCAAAAATGATTAACTGTCCACGTGCTAAGCAAACAAACCCTTCAAATCAAGAAAGCTATAATAACAGGGGTGTGTATAATTACACTTCGCGGGGATAAATGTTACAGTTTGAAGCTGGCTTTAATTGATATTCGGAGAGATCGGAAGCGCGGCCGCAGCGCCGGGCGGTGCCGGTGGCAGTGGCTCGCGGCCTGCACACAGACTACATGCAGTACGGCAACCAACTGGTTCATTCATATTTAGTCCGAATGAACCATACACCGCATTGAGGATGACTCACAGTAGTCCGTTCCGTTCCGATCCGATACGGGACGATCTGTCAGTTTCTATAGAAAGTATCACGTGATAGCTCGGAGCCCTCGGACGTCACGTGACTTTTTGTATAGAAACTGACAGATCGTCCCGTATCGGATCGGAACGGAACGGACTACTGTGAGTCAACCTTAAATAAAGCTTTTACAAAGAGAATGACACAATTTTACTTGTAAATGTCCCCGATTCTATGAGCATAACGACTACCTTTTGATTCGAAATCAATAAAATTGTGTCTCCACTTCATTTGATACGGTTGCATAATGAACATATAAAGGTAGTGAATAATAATAAGTAAGTTAATATGGTTGTTTCCTTTAAATATTATGAGATCGATATAATGGAATTTGAATGAAAATTATTGTCATTTTTGTCAAAAGGAGGAGGTTCTCGATTCGTGTAATTTTTTTAGGGTTCCGTACCTCAAAAGGAAAAAACGGAACCCTTATAGGATCACTTTGTTGTCCGTCCGTCCGTCCGTCTGTCTGTCCGTCAAGACCCTTTATCTCGGGAGTGCGTGGAGGTATCTAATTGAAATTTAAACTATATACTAAGGTCTACGGTCTCTTAAAACCGTATTCCGCGTTTTCCGAAATTCATCCCCTAAGGGATAAAAAAGGGGGTCGAAAGTTTGTATGAGGTGTGAATCATTACTCAGGTTGCAGACTTAAAACTTCGTTTATAGACTCTATGATACTACACAAGAAAAGTATATTAAGCGTTTTTCGCAATTCATCCCCTAAGGGAAAAAAAGGAATTGAAAGTTAGTATGAGATGCGAATATTCAAGACCCTTTATCTCGGGAGTGCGTGAAGGTATCGAATTTAAATTTAATAAACTATATACTAAGGTTTACGGTCCCTTAAAAGCGTATTCCACGTTTTCCGAAATTCATCCCCTAAGGGATAAAAAGGGGGTCGAAAATTTGTATGAGATGTGAATCATTATTCAGGTTGCAGACTTAAAAATTCGTTTATAGACTCTTTAATACTACACAAAAAAGTATATTTAGCGTTTTCCGAAATTCATCCCCTAAGGGATAAAAAAGGAGTTGAAGGTTAGTATGAGATGTGGATATTTTTTTAAGTTACAAACTTAAAACTTCGATTATAGACTCTTTGATACTACACAAGAAAAGTATATTTAGCGTTTTCCGAATATAATTCATTCCCTAAGGGATAAAAAAGGAATTTAAAATTAGTATGAGATGTGAATATTTCTTTAAGTTACAGACTTAAAACTTCGTTTATAGACTCTTTAATACTATACTAGGAAAGTTTATTTAGCGCTTTTCGAAATTCATCCTCTAAGGGATGAAAAAGCAATTGAAAGTTAGTATGAGATGTGAATATTTCTTTAACTTACAGACTTAAAACTTCGTTTATAGACTCTTTAATACTATACAAGAAAAGTATATTTAGTTTCGAAATTCATCCCCTAAGGGATAAAAAAGGGGTTGAAAGTTTATATGAGGTGTGAATAATTTTTCAGGTTGCAAACTTGGAAACTTCGTTTATAGACTTTCTGATAATATATAAGAAAACCGTATTCCGCGTTTTCCGAAATTCATCCCCTAAGGGATAAAAAGGGGTAGGGGGGAGTTTTAATCATTTTTATGGTGCGGAACCCTCGGTGGGCGAGTCTGACTCGCACTTGGCCGGTTTTTTTAATAATATTGTCTTCTGTTACCGCGATTGTTATTCATTGAAATTAAACACTTTAGAACGGATTAATCGCGTTTATTAACACCATGATCCTACGTTTCGAGCCCTTTACAGCAGTCGTTTTCACAGGGTTAAGATGATGACTGAGAGAATGCGAATTCTCCCCCATCATCTTAACCCTGTGAAAACGAGTGCTGTAAAGGGCTCGAAACGTAGGATCATGGTGTTAATAAACGCGATTAATCCGTTCTAAAGTGTTTAATTTCAACGGTTTTTTTAATGTTTGCTACCTGGGAAATCCCTCATTACTGAACAGATTTAAAAAAAAAAACCCTGAAAAAGGATAGTACCAAATTGGTCCCATTTTTTTAAAAGTCATTTTTGACGATGAAATTTATGATTAATAGAATGTGTCCTTAATTTTGAAAGGCACATGCATTTGTGTGTATTTGCTTAGGAAACTCGAGCATTTGTTGAAGCATTGATGAAGTAGACCTGATAATGAAAACCACGGATGGCATAGCGGAACTGTTTGCTAATTGCCAGTCTCAGTCACTCTATCATCCGATTGGAGACATTCGTCTTTTATTTGTAAGGAAATACCTTCAAAGTAGTCCCATTTGATTATAATTCTATTCTGATGATGGAATTCATGGGGAATTGAGAGAAATCCTCAAATTCTTACGGCACAAGCATTATGACTAAAGGGTGTCCCTAAGAAAATTGGACATTCACGAAAACTATAACTTTGTTGGAGTGGACTTGATGATGAAGACCAGGGATGGCTGCCAGTGGAACTGCTCGATAAACCTAGCTCTAAATATCATCAGATTTGTGACATTCATCTTTTTGATTTGATTCCTATTCTGATGATGGAATTATTGAGGAATTCAGGATTATTGGAGGGATTTTATAATTAGCTGGGGCATTTTCTTACTGCAGCCATCATTTACTGGAGTGGGCCTGATGGCGAAGACTAGGGATGGTATAAAGGAACTGCTTGGTAATTCTTAGCTCTATCATCCGATTTGAGATATTCTTCTTTTGTTTGTAAGGAAATACCTTCAAAATAGTCTCTCATTTTATCAGAATTATATTCTGAATCCTGTTGATGGAATTCATAAGGAATTGAGAGAATCCCTTAAATTTTAACGGCACATGCATTATGGTTTGAGGGTTAAGTAACTTGATTTTTCTTTACGGAAACCGTCATTTACTTGAAGTGAACCTAACGATGAAAACCAGGGATGACAAAGTAGAACTGCTCGATAATTTCTAGATCTATCTATTGATTTGAAGCATTCTTATTTTGTTTCCTCCAAACTCCAAGGTAGTTTCGGTTTATTTTACTTCAAATCTAATTATGGAATCCATGAGACGTTAAGAAAGAACCTTATGGTGATTTCCATATTTTATAGTTTATACTCAAACTAACTCAAAGTTAAATGACCGGGAATTTGTTTTTTTTTCCTTAAAGGTTATATTTATGTTTTAACTAAGATGAATTGATAAGCCATACTGCGTTTCCTACACTAACTAGGTACAAGTATAACTAAATAAATAAATTATTTGATAGCGCCTGCCCACCAAATCGTTTTGAGGATTCTTAAAGAGTAACTTAGATGTTTGTCTGGTAAATATTTGTATTAAAATTTATGGAAATTGGCACAAAAAGATTAAGCGCCGCACAGGCCTATGGCGCTTAAGATCGCGACGTCTACAGCTCACAGAGCCACTAGTATAATATTGCCATTACCAAACTGTACCATCCCCATTAGCGGCCCACGTTGCATGAATTCTATTGAAGTTCCCTCTGCTGTAATCTGGCTACTGCGCCACTGGTAAGGAGCGCAGAACAATAAACTATATTTCTCGATAGGCGATTAACATAATCATTTCGCCGAGCACTAATCGAATGGCCGCGAGCCGCGCCACGTGCGCGTGCGCTTACGGCCACTATACGATATTATACCTACACTTCTGATAATGATAATGGAATGTTTTAGACTAATAACATGGTCAGCGTTCACAGATAACAATTCGATGTGTCTACGTTTGTTATAACGTTTAAACTCCGTCAGTAACATTATGATTACTATTCGTGTTTAGATATGAAATAGATCAGTATTGTTTTTTTTTGTTTCGAATACTTTTGTAAGTCTAATAAATGATTAGATAATAAAGTTTAAATAGAGATTTGTGGTAAATTATATACAACAATGCTGTATCTAAAAATTCTTCTTGTACTGGCACTAACCATTTTATCACTGCAGAATTAACATCAATGGGCCACTATTAAACTTATAAAACATTTTGCCACCTCGATATGATCATGTTAATTTAAAAACACCTTGCTCTAAAGTAATTAATTAGTCACATTATGTTCCTACTTTAGCGTGGATGACGTTTATACACGTCTGTGGGAGGTCTATGTCCAGCAGCGAGCGTGTTTTGTTTAATTATATGATGACGATGATAGACATCAACGCCTACAAACTAGCGCGTACGCCAAATCTTGGGATTAGTTGCCAAAGTGGACCCCAGACTCCTTGAACCGTGGCATAAATCGGGAAAACGCCAAGAAGAAGATGATGATGGACATCAACGGAACCGGCAAATTTTAGATGCCGTCATGATAAAGTAACGCGCTAAACGTATGAGGTTGTAGGACATTGCCGGCGATGTTCGCAGTCAAGTATTCGTGATCAATTGATCATTAATAATTTTCTTTTTTTATATACCTATACTAGCTTTCCGCCCGCGACTTCGTCCGCGTATAATAAGGTTCTTCCTACAGATTTTCATACCTTGTTTTATCTTTTTAAAATGTGACTTGATATAACCTACACATATATAATACAATAATAACAAAATTGAGTTGAAGTCTATGGATACAAAAGAAAACTTTCCGCCATAGAAACTTTCAACACTCTTTTCACCTCTTTATGGGTGGAATTTCCAAAAAAACCATGAAACCGGTTTTCTTTTATTTTAATAAGGAATTGATGCATAAAGTTTCAAATCTCTAGCTCAAAAAAATCTTTATTTCCCCGCTTCATCAATTTTCAACCCCGTTTTACCCCCTTAGGAGTACAATTTTCCAAAACTATGAAAACACTTTTCTTTTGTTCTAATAAAGAGTCTTTTCACAAAGTTTCAAGCCTCTAGCTCAAAAATAATCTCCTTTTCCATACAAAAAACGTTTAACCCCTTAGCAAACAACTTTTTTATATTTTAATAATGAACAGTCTTTGCACAAAGTTTCAAGTCTCTAGCTCAAAAAAAAAAACACCATTTTCAAACAAACTTTCAACCCCCTTTCTAACCCTTTAGAAGTCGAATTTTCCAAAACTATGAAAACACTTTTCTTTAAATTGCAACGGTTAACACTCACGTATTTTTATCACCTTATACATACTTTCGGTACGGACGCGACGCATTTCATTCAGTTCGATAAAGTGAAGTTGTTGGCACGTGAAAAATGTTACGTGCCACGCAAGATCCGTGAGGCCATTGAAATCGGACGTCGCCCTAATTTCAACCGCGACGGAGGTTGGACTCTGCCACCGGCTTGGAAACCAGTGCTTCCTAGAGGGAACGTGAATTTGTGTGGTGACGATTTGTTGGATACGGTTAGTTCGGTGTGCTTGTCGCTGATCCCGTCAGACGATCCGACAATTCAGACTCCCGCAACGACGGCGCCGGATTGCGCGAATCACCCCGCTTCCGCTTCCTCCCGCGCAAACCGTTACCTACGCCGGGCTCGGGCAGCGAAGGTGATAACAACACTCTGTCTGTCCGACGATGTCTGCCCGACGCAGACGAATCATGTCACGCCTATTGTGATAAAAATACGTGAGTGTTAACCGTTGCAATTTGATATCAGTATGACTCACGAAAGTTTAAATTACACACTTTTCTTTGATCTAAATGAAAAGTTTTTACAAAAACATTCAAGCTCAAAAATAATCTCCATTTTTATACAAAGATTTTACCCCCTTTTCACCCCCTTAATTTCCAAAAACCATGAAAACACGTTTCTTAAATTGTAATAAAGAGTCTTTACACAAAGTTTCAAGACTTTAGCTAAAAAAAACCATTCTCAAACAAACTTTCAACCCCCTTTTTAGTTTTTACCCCTTTAGGAGTAGAATTTCCAAAAACCATTAAATCATTTTTCTTTAATTGTAATAAAGAGTCTTTATACAAAGTTTCAAGTCTCTAGCTCAAAATAAATTCCATTCTCATACAAACTTTCTACCCCTTTTTTACCCCCATAGGGGTTGAATTTTCCAAAACTATGAAAATACTTTTCTTTAATCTAATAAGGAGTCTTTTAAAAAAGTTTCAAGTAGCTCAATTCCATTCCTATACAAACTTTCAACCCCCATTTTTACCCCTTTAGAGGTAGAATTTCCAAAAACCTTGAAAACACTTTTCTTCAATTGTAATACAGAGTTTTAAAACAAAGTTTCAAGTCTCTAGCTCAAAACAAAATTCTATTCCTATACAAACTTTCAACCCCCTTTTTACCCCTTTAGAGATGGAATTTCCAAAAACCATGAAAACACTTTTCTTTAATTATAATAAGGAGTCTTAACACAAAGTTTCAAGTCTGTAGCTCAAAACAAAATTACATTCCTATAAAAACTTTCAACCCCCTTTTTACCCCTTTATAGGTAGAATTTCCAAAAACCATGAAAATACTTTTCTTCAATTGTAATACAGAGTTTAAAAACAAAGTTTCAAGTCTCTAGCTTAAAACAAAATTCTATTCCTATACAAACTTTCAACCCCCTTTTTACCCCTTTAGAGGTGGAATTTCCAAAAACCATGAAAACAGTTTTCTTCAATTGTAATTAAAAGTCTTTACACAAAGTTTCAAGTCTCTAGCTCAAAAAAAATTTCCATTTCTATACTTTTTTCTAAACTATTTCTAAACTTTCAACCACCTTTTCACCCCCTTAGGGGTAGAATTTCCAAAAATCCGTTCTTATCTCTCGCCTACGTACTAAAAGGAAGCTTTGGTAAAAATTTCAAGTTTCTAGTCTTAGCCGTTTCGGCTGTGCGTTGATCGTAGATGAGGACAACCTCTTTTATATATATAGATTAGATAAGAGTATATTGAGTGTAATAAGAAGAACATAAAACTCAAGCTGCTCACCCAAAAGAGTATAATTTTTGAAACTAATTCCTTTCATCCAAAGAGGATAATTTGATTAAACCACTTCTTTTGTAAATCAATATCTTCAAACGGATACGAGTATGAGTTCATGCATGAAGTGCAAATTTTGTGGGATTTTGAGAACTACTGAATTAATGATTACTACTACTACTTACTTACCTACGTACTACGTACTTTATTAGGTTCACCTTTTTTTATAACCTACGACTACGTGCAAATAACGACCGTTTTGGTTTTATAATTCTAGAAATTTTATTTCAATTTTTTTTTGTGTGTGATAATAGCGGCCTCAAAAAATTGCATTTGGTAAAACATATTTTCTCATCATCATCTTAACCCTGTGAAAACGAGTGCTGTAAAGGGCTCGAAACGTAGGATCATGGTGTTAATAAACGCGATTAATCCGTTCTAAAGTGTTTAATTTCAATATTTTCTCATTTATTTCGTAAGTACATGTATTTCTAACATAATATGTCGTACCATAGGTACACCAACCATTTGCCATAGCAAAATGTTCTGGAAATCCGTTTTAATTCTGAATCATTATTCAGGTTGCAAACTACGTTTATAGACTCTTTGATACTACATAAGAAAAGTATATTTAGCGTTTTTCGAAATTTATCCCCTAAGGGATAAAAAAGGAATTGAAATTTAGTATGAGCTGTGAATATTCAAGACCCTTTATATCGGGAGTGCGTGAAAGTATCGAGTTGAAATTTAAACCATATATACTAAAGTAAGTATATATAGTAAAGTATAAGGTTGTCTGGAAGAGATCGCTCTTTAGCGATAAGACCGCCTGTTGTTTGCCTCTTTTTCATGTGTAATCTATACCAGTTTGTGTTATTTTTGTTGTTTTGAGGTGCAATAAGGAGTTATTGTATTGTATTGTTGTATTGTAAAGTCTACGATCCCTTGAAACCGTATTCCGCCTTTTCCGAAATTCCGAAAGATGGTGATAAAAAAAGGGGGTTGAAAGTTTGTATGAGATGTGAATCATTATTCAGGTTGCAGATTTAAAACTTCGTTTATAGACTCTTTGATACTACACAAGAAAAGTACATTTAGCCTTTTTAGAAAATCATCCCCTAAGGAATAAAAAAGGAATTGAAAGTTAGTATGGGGTGTGAATATTTTTTTAAGTTACAGACTTAAACTTCGTTTATAGACTCTTTGATACTATACAAGAAAAGTATACTTAGCGTTTTTCGAAATTCATCCCCTAAGGGATAAAAGAAGGGTTGAAAGTTTATATGACGTGTGAATAATTTTTCAGGTTGCAGACTTGATAACTTCGTTTACTTATAGACTTTCGGATAAATAAAAGATAACCATATTCCGCGTTTTCGGAAATTCATCCCCTGAGCGATAAAAAAGGGGGTAGAGGGGGGGATTTTTAATAATTTTTATGATGTACGGAACCCTCGGTGAGCGATTCTGACTCGCACTTGGCCGGTTTTTTTATTTTATTATAATAGTTTCGTCCAGTCTCTGTCCGTCTTACCGTCCGTCCGTATCTCACAGTGGTTATATACTCAGTATCTATAAATCATATGGTAATGATATTGCCGCTAGAGTTGTGAAAAACATATCTTAAAGTCCGGAGGCCCCCATACATTAAAATAAATGTAAAAAAAATGTTTTTACCAATATTTACAAGTAGAGCACATTATCTGAGAGGTCTCCTTCTTCTTTCTATCGTTTATCCGGCTTATACCAGGGCTCGGGGAGCCTGGGGTCCACTTTGAAAACTAATCCCAAGATTGAGCGTAGGCGCTAGTTTCACGAAAGCGCCTGCCAACTGACCTTTCAACCCAGAGGGTAAACTAGGCCTTATTTTGATGTTTTCACCCACCATTCACCGAAACGCGATTGGTAAATATCAAATTATATTTCGTACATAAGCCCCGAAAAACTCAATGGATCCTTCGGATTGAAAGTCCGCACGCCTTACCGCTGGGCCACCAACGCTTCGCGTACCCTACATCATCCCATCAGTATTCAGTACGTCATCTGATAGGTTTTTAGAAATAACTTAAAGTCTCTTAAACAAAAATTTGTTTATTCAAATATTTTTTGAAATAATCGCTCTGAAAGTCTGAAAAAATTTGGCCCCCTCCCCGCTCTAACTTTTGAACGGGGTGGTCCAAAAAATATGGAAAAATTCAGAAAGATAGGAGGATACACGAAAATTTTGTTTAGCAAATTTGGTCAAGTCAGTTTTGACTTTGCATGGGTATATTTCCTAACTATCACTTTTTTATGCAAAACAATAAATCGATACCTCGCAAACGTAAGGTGCTTTCAGAATTAAAAAGAATTAAAAGCTTAATTTACTAAGAGCAATAAACCAATACAAAGATTATCTACGTTAATGACACGGAACTCAGAAGCCTTATAAACCTATCTGATCAAAACCTCAAGACGGCGGCAACAGTACTGTTACTTCGGTTTTATTTCAATTAGATTATAATCTTGTACTCACCTATCTTAATTACTTAATAACATCTTAACTTCTACAAATACCATTACCTACATAGCAATTCTAAAACACGTAACTTGACGTTAAAAGCAATATAATTTACATAATTTGAACGCGCACGCCATACTGTGACGCTATCCATTGATACAGAGGAAGGAGGCACGGGTCGAGGGAGGGAAGGGAGGTCGGAGAAGCTATACCGTAATTTCGTGAGTCAGCCCGTCGCTCCAGTGGCGCAATTGGTTAGCGCACGGTACTTATAAGACAGTGCTCGTGAGTAATGCCGGGGTTGTGAGTTCGAGCCTCACCTGGAGCATATTTTTTTCTTAACATGAATTAAAATAATATGTATTTATGTTGAGTTTTTAGGTTTTTCTAATTTCATACTATTCATCTAGACCACCTTCTAAAAAAATGTATAGGTATATGTGAGATATGCGGTTAGTACTGGTTCATTATAATTATAAATATTTATATTTATATACTTTTATGTAACTATCTATTTTGCATATTTTCATATTTTTTGTGGTTTCTGTTTTTTAGGGTCTCGTATTTTAATTTACATTGTCTAATTCTCTTAAAGCACTAATTTCTATTTTAGTGCATTTAAATATGACAAACTGAAATAGATAAAAATAATATTCTTTTAATTAGGTAAGTACCTACTCAGTTAGGTTTGTTTTGCATCTATTGTCTGAGCAAGTCGAGAAAAAAGATAAAGGTCAGATGTGCAACAATATCTAGTAGATTTTAGTAAGCACTTATAAACATAATAGTAGTAGGTACCTAATCTTACACGTTATCATTATCAAAAACAATTAGTAAGTAGTCATATCGCCTATACAAAGAGCCTATCCATTTAACGAACTACGTTTAGTCTGACCCTTAATTACTTACATTTGTTACGGTTCTCGGGTTCAAGTTATAATTGACATATACTTAATATTATTTCGCGGTGAAGGTATAATGCGGTGAGAATAAGATTAAGACTTAGATCTTAATCGGCGCGTACCTACTAGATTATAGGTATGTATGTAGGTAAGTATATTTTGTTGCGTGATCAGCGTGATAACGCCACCCAAATTAACGATGTTGAAAGTTATTAGTACAACCCGTGTAAACTAAAAACTACATCCTAAACAGAGGGCATGCTGTATTTTGAGTTTTTGCCGATGTAACAACTATAAATCACGGACCAACTCCTAGAAGGTGCTCTGTGGTATGAAATTAATTGACCATTGACTTGATCTTGAGGTGATCGTTTTTATAAAGCGAGCCTGGTTTACCACCACAACTCTTTAATAATATACCCAATATATATAAAAACTCATTTATGTATATTAATTAGTCAATTGAATAATGGGAGTGAGAGTGTAGTTTCTTAGGTGACACACGTCTCTTTGCACAATTGTTCGTGGTTCAAACTACAAACTAAACTGAAGCTGATTTCGAAGGGTAAAATAATGAGTTATGATAGAAATTTTCGTGTAAAAATCATAAACATGCAAATAGTTAGGTGTAAGAATAATTTTACAAATGTTTTTCATTCCGAAATTATACAATAACGATACCAAACTGTGAGTGTAATAGAGCACAGACTTGACGTCTTGCACCGACCATATCGTGACCTGTTTTAGAGGGGTAGGCACAGGGTTATCTCATGATTCGGGGGCCTGTGATTAAAGTGCAGACAGCTCCGATCATCCCTCACTGCTCCCTGATAGTATAAAGTAGTACCGAAATTATACATATTTGATATGAAGTAGTACATGATCTGATCTATTCGCCTGTAAGTACATATATAAATAGGTACATATTTACAAAATAAACAGCCCTGCGGTTACTAACTAATGCGCTGAGTGATCGCCGATCATCGACGGTGCCGCCGCCGCGACCTCCGCGACCTATCTGCCGCACTATTGCAGCTAGGAAATGCATTCCCTATGCATTGGTCATTATTTGTATGGGAAAAACTCGGTTTTTCACCGAAACCGCGGTGTTTTCAAACAAAAACGATTAACTGTTGCATTCCCTAGTTGGCAACTCGTACATTATTACCTACTCTAGCGTCCTGTACTATATAGGAGGTATATTCTAACATTTAAAATTTGCAACATTTCAAAAGGTAACAAATCAATTTTTTTATTTATTAAGCAGAAACATAAACGCTATCTTTTTGCCTCCTTTCACCATTATATTACCAGGACGCGACAGGCCTCATTTAAATGTAAGTACTTTACTTAGAAGTAGATCGTCGACATTGGTCGCATAAACGTTTAGTGCAAAAAAGCGTTATACAGGAAATCCTACGTCTGACTGAGGATGACGTTGCAAGAGGAGTTTCGACAGCCCAAATAGCATGCATGCACGTGTAGTGTACAAAGGGAAGACCGATTCAATTTGAGGAATTCCATAAATTTTTAGTTAATTTTTTTTATGTGGTCAATCTATTCCACAAATCGACCCGACCCGACACGCCGACCCCGAGTCGTGAGGAATGTAAATGTTTTGACCGTGCGTGCGCGAACATCCCTATACAAAATGTAACCCTTTGGATTTTTTCGGCCACCTACGTACGAGGAAACATGCGGCCCGTGCGGGCAGAACGTGCGTCGGAACTAATGTGAGCACGTATCAGAGCCCAACCTTTAGTTTACCGTGTCGATCATTTTATTACCAGTATCAGCAAATACAAATAAAAATAAAATTTTATGAGTATAAAAGGAATGAAATGTCAATCCCGACTTTGGGACAACCGATATATGTAAACAGTTACTTTTACTGTACATATAGAGTAACAAATGACTTGAATCTGCCCCAGGAACCCTTCTTTTTCTTGGCTTCTGTCCGAGAGTTGGACAATTTTGACAATGTCAAGTATGTATATAAAAATAACCATAGAATATATCGTATTTTAAATGGATTGACGCGTTTCAGGGTTAATTCTTCATTAGCTGCACGCTTCGTCGTTAGTTCACTGCACAATAAGCTATAAATATTACACATTAAACAACATTTAGCACACAAAAAACAAAAAACTATTCAAGAGACGCATTCGCCATCTTGAGTATCAAACGACACTCCCTCAGGAACCCTATTCAAATGCGCTTGAATGTCATTTGGATGTGAACAAAACATATATTGTTTGTATACAAATGTCATTAACGTATGTATGCGGTGTACCGATTTTCAGGATGACACCTAATGAATGTCAAAAATTTCAAGATGTCAGCAATAATGTGAAGTGTAATTTCAGATGAGATTATCGCAGATTTTGACGGTGACGTGATGCGTATCATTACACTAATGCGTCTTAAAGGGCTTGAATAGTAGGGTCATGGTGTTAATAAACGCGATGAATCCATTCTAAAGTGTTTAATTTTAAATATTTTAATGCTTCCATTGTTTATGGAAAAAATCGTATTGTGGCACCTCTACACTCTCGGCCGAATGTATCGGCCGAATGCCTCGGGTGAATGCAAACCCCTGTACACACTCATTCGAGAACCTCGGGCGAGGCTCCGACCAGAGACAATTTAAACTTTTTCAGGTAGTTCGGGTGAGTAAAAATGTGTCTTAAATAACTTCACCTTGGGAGAAGCTATTTAAAGGGTTTCTTAAATAGTTTCGATAACCGAAGCTATTTAAGACACCTTTTAACTCGCCCAAACTACCTACAAACGCTTAAATTGTCTCTATATACTCTGTCTCGAATGAGTGTGTGCGTTAATAAACGCGATTAATCCGTTCTGAAGTGTTTTAATTTAAATGAATAACAATCGCGGTAACAGAAGACAATACTGTGTTACATCCGCCCAAGGCATGCGTTCAAAAATCGAAACAACTACAAAAATCTACAATTATACAAACCGGTAGAAGATCGGTTGAGAAATGCGACCTGTAGAGAAGCTCAAGCTGAAACAAACGGAGACCTTCGCTTACGCTTGGTCAATTATAATGAAAAACAATGCAGGTAATACATACATATTACAATTAATTAAGTAGCAACTAATTTAAATTATGGTTATACTGAGTGAGATATACTCATTAGAAACTACATTGTAACCAAGCCACGTGGCGACGGAAACAGAGCAATGAAAAAAGATCCTGCGCCAGCCCATAGTTAATACGGAGCAAGTGAATGATTTGTTATTTACAGTATCTTTTCAAAATTTATTATGATAAACTGAATTCTATAAACAGTCTAACTAGGGATTGCAAACCGGACCGATTTTCAATCCGGTCGGGTTTTCACCAATCCGGCCGGATCCGACCAGATTAGTACTTTACAATACAATACAATACAATACAAATACTCTTTATTGTTCACCAACAAGGAAATAAAAACAATATAAATTAAACACTAACCCTACCCTACTTTACCTAATGCTCTTTTAAAAATTGTTGATTTTTATGTTAAGTATAGAAAGTTAAAAAAGGTACCTTTGCCAGGGGGGGTTCACTCCGCCGATCTGCATGAAATTATAAGTACATGCCGGCGGCA
Organism: Lathronympha strigana; assembly: GCA_949128165.1. NCBI lineage: Eukaryota > Metazoa > Arthropoda > Insecta > Lepidoptera > Tortricidae > Lathronympha > Lathronympha strigana. The sequence goes on along the minus strand of OX421906.1, from coordinate 12,077,332 downwards.
CCCGCGAGGGTGCTTATTCAGTGGTTGCCTCGCCGTGGCCCGCGACACTCGTGCGCGTGTCTCCCGCATACCAACGTCGCAAGCGCGTATTGTAAACGATGAATAAAATAAGGGCAATGAAATAATGCGTTGTTGCGGGTTGCAGAAACAATTACCAAAATTCGGATTGCACGTTTTTCTATGTTCCGGCTTCCGACGCGTGAAAAGGATACCGAAAGTTGAGGTAGCAAGCACTAAATGCTTATTTATACCTATACTTTCATAGTAAATCGAACACAAGAATCAAGTAAATACCCCAACAGCACAGTGTTATACTTGAATTAAATAGGTATCTGTCAACGGCATATCTATATATGTATACCTACATCAAACGAAAATCCCGAGATCGTGATTAAATCGGTACTTATTGGACTCATTTACACCTGGCGTGCGACCGCGAACCGTAACCAAGATCGTAAAGTCTATCTCCGTCTCTGTCACTCGAATAGTAAAATAGTAAATAGTACGTGTGACAGAGACGGGGATAGACTTTACGATCTTTGTTACGGTTCGTGGTCACACGCCTGAGCCTATACCACGAAAATCGAACGATTGCGGATTTGTATCTCCATCTCTGTCACACTTGCATATTGGAGTGACAAAGAGGTTTTCCCGTCAATTGCTAATTTTCGATGTTCGTGGTAGACCCTGTTATGTTTTCGGTGTTATTTACCTAAGTGCTAAGTGTAATAATTTATGCATGTAGATATACCACGCGTGCTATCTAATATTTATAATTCGCGTATTCGTTTCTGACATAGCTGCATAGGTAGTCGATGCTTGCCCCACAGAATAGATAATAGTGCAAAGCTACCGTATCCCGTATCCGCTTATGATTAGGCGGACAGTACGCTTGTTTGCCACTGACGTCGTTTAAAAAAATGACAACCCTATCTTCGGCAAGGTGCGGAGTAATATCGACCTTCGCGCCAGGCAATAGAACTCAATGACGGCGCGGCTCGCGTGCGGTCCGTGCTAATAATAATTAATAGGCACGTAAAAAGGCGGCATTCGTGAACATCAAAACAGAGGGTCTTCTGTACTTGTACTATTATTTATTCTGTGCCTTTGCGGGATATTTTTAATATATTGGATAAAACACATCGTTAGCTTATTGGGTAATAAGTAGGTAACATACAATTTGAAAACATACTTTTTGCAGAAACTATCCTTAGGCAAAAAAATGGTTGTATTACTTCATTCTCATTAGGGGATTCACACTGGAGCTTTTAAAGCGCCGCGTTAAACCCCGACGTTTGTGTTCATACGAACGCTGAAATGTCACTGTGGATTGGCGCGAAATCCAAATTTTCTACGGTTAGTACTGCATTACCCCTACAAATTTTGCGTTTGGTTATATGATCTAGCCCCCACGGTATCATTGCAATAAATGGCGCTTGCAGGAATACAACAACATGGCCAATGACAAGGAACGTGCAAGGAACACGGCTAACTGACAGCGGCGTTCTTCTTCTTCTTTTAAATAATGGCTTCTGTCCGAGAGTTGGACAATTTTGCCAGTGTCACGTATTTTAGTATATTGTATAAATATAATAGTATATTGCCACTAGGGCGACGTTGTTCAGTAATTGACCTCGCTATATGTTAAGTTTATAGCTAAAAGACTTAAAATATACTTAGCTTCTCAGGGGGCCAAGATCCCGGGATTGCCGCTTGATGACTAAAGGAGTGACTGAAATCGTTTCAGAATTAATTCTTCATTAGCTGTATACGGCTTCGTTAGTTTACTGCACAATTAGCTATCAACATTACACATTAAACAACATTTTGCACATAAAATACAAAAAATATTCCAGAGACGCCATCCTCATCCCGAGAAACAAACGACAATTCGACAGTGGCGTTGACGTTTTTTAAATGCTCGTCAGAAAAGAAACATGGAGTTCCGTAAGGTCCATTTGACAGTCAACGTCAACGCTCAACGCCTAAAATCCGAAAAGAACGCCTCCGTGTGAACACATACATGGGTATCCATTTATCTGATTCAAACGCTTTTTTAACGCGCGTTGAAAAAGCTCCCATGCAAAATGATCTCTTAAAGTAATGTATTTACTCGTAAGCAATATTCATTTCGGGAGTCTCGGATACTTACAACGTTACGGATTAGAGTCGTGATAATTCTCTTTTTTTTTCAATGTTTAGGTAGACCAAGTGATTAGATAGACTTATTTTTTCATTTATCATTTAACGACGTTACTAACAGTAGTTTTCAGGTTCGATTCAAATGTTCATTGCAAATTAAAATTGACCCAGTCCAAAGGATGCCAAAAATTTAATGTTTTTAAAGAAACCAGACCTAAAATGCGCGGTTTGTACGCGGTGCGACCTTAAGAAGCAATCAAGTCCGTGCCTAGGTAAACTTTCATTGACGGCATCGGCATCCTTTAGGATACCTACAAGGGGCTATGAAATTTTAAAATAAGAGGTAGGCATTACCAACGTATAGCCATGTCGTTCAGCATAAAATCATTATTATCTTATCTTTAACCATTTGATATATGTACTTCCATAGGTAATGTTCCTGTAATGGACGAACGTGTAAGTCTCAACTTAATTTGAAGTCGAAGTGGAGCATAAATGTAAAAAAACTCCAAGTAAATAACATTTATTTTCGAAATATATACAGTAAGTGTAACTTACCTAACTACCTACCTCTACCTACCTTAAATCTAAAGTAGGTCCTTGAGGCATTGTACCTAGGATGCTGGCGTAGACGTGTGCGCCGCGCCGGCCATTTTTGCCACGCCGCCGCCGCCGACATTTGATCGGCGTGAAATCGGCGTGGCCTTGAATGACTTTCTTTTAATCAGACAAAACTACTTAACACTAAACATTTTATTTGGCTTTTGTAATGGGCTTAAGTAAGAAATAAGATTTATATATCCATGATTATCCTTCCATATATACCTACATATTATTTCATATATAAGTAGGTATTAGGTTCATACATATTGATACATAACATAATATAGATATAATAATAGGTATTCGTCAATAAACGCTATTTAATTAGTGTTACATTAAAAAACATGTTTCTAATGCTATAATAAAGTACTTAGTAGAGGATTTTAACCGTTCTTGCATTGGAAGGCTTCACCCGCACAGTTTTTTATCACTGCAGCTGCACCCCATCCCCTCTTAACACTTGAAAAATACTAATTGGACCTTGGGTTTAGCACTCAGTGTACCTGTGCCTACCGGCGCGGTGGATTGTGCATTTTCCTAACGTGGTGTTTATTTGACAAAGAAAAAAAACCAGCCAAGTCTGACTCGCCCACCGAGGGTTCCGTACATCATAAAAATAATTTTAAAATACCCCCTTTTTTATACCTTAGGGGATAAATTTCAGAAAACGCGGATTACGGTTTTCTTATAATTATATTATCAGAAAGTCTATAAACGAACTTTCCAAGTCTGCAACCTGAAAAATTAATCACGCCTCATATAAACTTTCAACCCCTTTTTCATCCCTTAGGGGATGAATTTCGAAAAACGCTAAACATACTTTTCTTGTATAGTATCAAAGAGTCTATAAACGAAGTTTTGAGTCTGTAACTTAAAAAGATATTCACATCTCATACTAACTTTCAATTCCTTTTTTATCCCTTAGGGGATGAATTTCAAAAAACGCTAAATATTTTTTTCTTGTACAGTATCAAAGAGTCTATAAACAAAGTTTAAGGTCTGTAACTTAAAAAAAAACAAATCTCATACTAACTTTCAATTTCTTTTTTATCCCTTAGGATGAATTTCAGAAAATGCGGAATATAGTTTCAGGGAACTGTAAATACTAAAGTATATTGTTTAAATTTCAACTCGATACGTCTACGCACTCCCGAGATAAAGGGCCTCGAAGGACGGGAGGGTCTTGACGGACTTTCAACCCCCTTTTTTATCCTTTAGGGGATGAATTTCGGAAAACGCGGAATACGGTTTCAAGGGACCGTGGACCTTAGTATATAGTTTAAATTTCAACGCGATACCTCAACGCACACCCGAGATAAAGGGTCTTGACGGACAGACGGCGGACGGACGGACAACAAAGTGATCCTATAAGGGTCCCGTTATTTTCCTTTTGAATAAAAATATTTTATATTCTTTTATAATAAAGATTTATTTTTTATGCGGACTAAGGTCGATTACACGCAATTGTTATATTGTATTGATTTCGATTTTAATAAACAAAACGAATAATTTTGCTTCTTTATTTACGTGACCTTCACGCCGATTTCACGCCGCCGCCGCCGGTTTTTTGGCAAACGCCGCCGCCGATCATTTTTTAATCGGCGCACACGTCTATGCTGGCGGCATTTCCTCGTTGTATCGCAATGCTGATACGTTGTGCGAGGAAGCCACCAGCTCTTCGGTCACCAGTAACATCAACCAATCCCTAAGTCTAACTGACGTTCCCGGCTCGAGTCCTACCTCTACTCTATCTATTTACAGGGTTGGGCCAAACTACTGCCCTCAATGATCTCGGAGTCCAAGTAATTTGTTAAACCTCATTATAATAATTACGTAACCCATTGTTTCAGTAAAATATTCACTCATGACATCTACATATTCGTATATAAATAAGTAGTAAACATAATAATAATTTGGATTTCTGATAGAAAGCCAACACCGAACAAACAGAGAAAGGCCATAAAGATAAAGTCAATGGCTGGGTATCTTTATCTTTAGCAATAATCTAGTTTTACATGGCAGTGAGATACTTAAGGAATATCTTGATTCTGCAACATAAACAGCGAAGTATATACGATGGAAGTCCTGTAGGGACCTTACATTTGATGGCTATAATTTCATGTTTACATATTTCGGGGAAATTGTTTGTATCGTTATTTTTATCCTTGACTCCATACAGTAATTTGCAAAACAAGGTTAGTAATTAAACCCTTTCCAGCAACCTGCCAATTTTAACAAGAATCATAGTAAGAACATCTGCCAATTCGACTCTACTTTTGTGATTGTGGAAAGACAAACGTGGTTGTAATTCCACTATAGGTAGGTAATATTAATTTGTGCAGGTCTTATCACTCTATTATACTGCACCTGACCCTGAAGAATCTAATCACAGCGGCGGCACTTAGCGTTGCCCGCAGTTGTTTTGGGCCACGGGGGAGTTGATCACGAAGTGGTTCACTTTCGTCACCTACAGCGACAGTCGATCAATTAGCTTTATATCGTTAACATCAAGACAACCACATTTAGGTCAACGTAAACATGCAATCTAGCTTTTTAGTGCTACAGCTTTTAGATAAAATTTTATCTCAGTGAAAGCATAATGTCATTCATCATTATACTCTTACTCTATCCCCATTAGTCAAGAACTCAATGAACTAAAAAAATAGGTACCTAAACTAGTTAGATACACTGTAATTAATTATTTTCTTTTCGAACAGAGTTCTTAGCTGTCACAATAGAGTGGAGCGCTGACAGACGGGCGCGCAACGGCAGATCATATCTGTCAAACAGGAGCGTTTGTGTGTGACACGCCGCTACCGTCCGCACCCGCGCACGCCGCCGCGTCCGCGCCGACCTACAGTTACAATAACAACACACCACCGAACCTCTTCACCACTACCATCACCTGTCTGACGTCCGTCATTACACATAGGTACCGGCATTTTACAATTCTTTGTACTACTTTCTAATTGACGTCGACGAGCATTTGCATAAGTATTTAGGCGAATAATTATTCGCATCTTAGATTTATCTTCTTGGATTGTTTTGCGACAGTTGACAATCGTGTAAGTCGGTTCATGATTGACAATTGTCGCGAATCATTCGTGCACGTCAGATTACCTTTTAATCTGAACTAAAATGCTAGAAAGTTGTTTGATCACAATATAATGCAAAGTGGGTGGTCTGATTGGAAGCTATCTAATGTACCCAGGTTCTTGACTGCGTAGCTCATGCACGAGTGTACTAAGTACGTGTTTAGTGGTGCATATTTTTATAAGATAATAACTTACGCAAATGAATTAGGATAGCACCTTACGAGGCATTTCAAAAGAGCACTAATATCGAATTTATGATCCGTATACTCCATTGTGATAAATGTTGAGTTTAACGATGCCGAGTCGGCCTAGGCTCAGGAGATGCGTCGCGAATTGGACTAAAACTCAAAGTGTTTGCCTTAAGCGATTTATCACTTTATGGTCAGCACGAGCCAAGTGTATTTCACGAGCCGGACAAAGAATTGAATCATAAATATTAATCAAGATTGCAATAAAATCGGTACAGCGCACAGTCATACGCGCAGCCGCGGGCTCGAAGCGCCAGCCCACTTACGTTCACTTGTTCTGACGAACATAAATTATTTTTCCGAGTAGCCTCATATCCCAAACCTAATAAGGTACACAAAGAACTGCGAAAGTTTTAATAGTGACAAATGATAGAAGAGAATCACACGTAGAAATAAATGGATAGATGCAATCTGACATTTACAAAACCATGCGTGGGTGAATTGTTGTTACTCTGGCTGGTGAACTCGCGCCACTCGCGGCATACCTGCCGTAAGCGATATATGGCGATACGGTAACACACATATATTTTATCTTTGTTTGTATACGTCCGCGGGATCAGAACCGTTGAACTTATAGTTATTGGATCGCTTGACTGTGGAGCCTGCACTTTACGAGCGAGCGCGGTATTTTCATACATGCGAGTGCATGACAAAGGCTCTTGTTAATTATTAACTGTTTTGAAAGTACGACACGATCAGTTGTCATGTCTCGGTTTTATTAGTAACGGCATATTGCGGCACGATTGCGACCAGAGACGACATTACACGAGAGGGGTCCCATGACTTATTGAATAGTCTTAAGAAGTTATAATGATCAAGTACTGTTTTCAAAACTTGACATACGAGTAGACTAAGAAATTAAGAGAATGTGTTATTATTTACATAATTGAACCTATGCCCATCAACCCATATTTGTAGACCCCATCCATCAAAGCCTAAATAAGGATACAAATTAAATTATATACCTATATTAGTACATCACGATACAAATGCGAAAAAGAGGAAATTCGAAAAAAGTGGCGACATATTAAATACACGTCTGTAAGGGCACACCAATTGCGAATTACTTATTTGCACGTGCATTGTACGACGTTTTACAGTAGGAACATATGGCCCTTTAAATTTTCAACGCAGGCACGTAAAGTGCTCATTATCGCTCTAGGGCGGTAAAGTAATACCTAATGTAAAATTACATAAGTACCTATGTATCAGTGAATTAAAGACATAAACAATGTTTACAACACTCCACACTAATTAAGCGTTATTATACCATAATTATGACAACTGCATGAACTACAATGTTCACAGGTAGTTTGTAAGCGTAATATAATAGCCACAATATTCGCGTCGCACTGGTGCCTAGTAGACTGGAAGTAAATCAACGTTGACGTTTATCGCTAAACAGTAAGTTCAAAGACAATGCGTTGGCAGATCGTTTGGGCATAATGTTGGTGATAGTACAGTGGTAGGAAACAAGAATCCATGGGCATGAGTCAGGCGGGCGCGCTGGCGACGGCGCAGGCGACGGGTGGCGGCCGGGTCGGTGATGGCGCAACGCCTGCGCAGCGCCCGCCGCCGCCGCCGCCGCCGCGCCGGCTCCGCTCCGTCACCTCCGTGCCAATAATCATATTTCACATCTGTGACTACCCATTGTTGGCATACTCAAAAACATAGCTTCACCACTCCACATGCTAGGTACCTAACCAGTGCCGGAGCGTTCAAATAACTTGATTCCTGCTGGCTTCCCTTGCGTATTATTATTAATTTATTAAAGAAAAAGTAGGCCGGATCAGCTCCGGATTGCCCAAAGAACAAATAATACTTGTAATGGAATCTTTGTGCATTATCGAGTACGATGGTAGAGTCGAGTTCATAAATATCCGTGCAGCTGAATGCATATTAATATAATATGTAGGTAACACTTACACCTTATTATCAATGTCCTAATCCTAAGGGTGTACGGATATTTTCTAAGCCCTGGAAATGCTCATATATTTATGTACTCGACTGTACCTAAACCTACCTATACAACGTGTAACACCAGCCACTAAAAACGTCAAACACCCCATAACTCATACTTAGCAACTTTTACTATAAGGCGATAAACTAATTGACTTTTTTATACATTTTGGTTGTGTGATCATGACATTTTGTACGAGAGAGTTTTTTTTTTCGCTATTTTGGGGTTTGTCCCATTAGTCCCATAGGAAAAGTTGCACAGTATGACTTATCAATATGGGGTGTCTGAGGTTTTTAATGGCTTGTGTTAAACCCTAATACCGTTATTCATAAACGCTCATCAAACCTCCGTTAACTAATTTGTCGTTTGTCCTTATCTGTCAATTTGACATTTGCGTTTGATTAAAAGGGACAAAACCTATTTCAACTAATATGGGTCTGTTAAGTTTTTATGAATAAGGCGGTAAGTATAAAACAATAGAAATTCCGAAACGTACCAAAACTTTAAGGTATACACCTATGTACTTGCTTACGGTGGAGGCCTGAAATATCGATGCGATTTTTCTAACAAAAATATGTGTTTGTTTTTAGTAAAAAGTACCACTTTATTTGCACCACCCGGGGTTAGCGACATAACCCAGAGTGAGCCGTTTTTTTTGTGGAATTTGCTAGCTTACCTCCGAGTTAGCGGTTAACTCTGGGTGGTGTAAGTGGGCCTTACTTACAAGCAGCTAGATTCTTATTACCTAAGTAGTAGATAATGTAGATAGATAGGCAGGTATTTGAAGTTAATAGCAAATACACCAATAACAACACACAGCAACGCCGATTCTTATGCTGGACGTCAAATCCTTAGGTAGGTAGATATAGTTGAGCTAATATCAAGCGATTTTGACGACTTGAACCGATAGGCCAAAAAAGTGCAAGTAAATTTTTACGTAGTAGGTACACCTCTAATGAAAAGTGAAAATGTGTTTAGTTGTTTACTCTATACTCCTCGCCATAATTAGGTCTCTCGCCACTCCTCGCCAAAAAAAACCTCACATACCTACTCCCATATTCTTTCGTTATCATGTAAATTAATTTAAAAAAATACTTCTTTACGTCGTATCATCACAGATATAGCGAATAATCCTTTCCGATCGTCAAAACTCGGAACATACGACTACTTCCGAATGGTGCCGATGTGTCTATGAATTACTGTATTATTAAGTTAGTTAGTTTATCTGGGCCTTTTTCCGCAACTCGACATTCATTGTGCCTTTTGGCGTGCTAACAAGGTAGCCCTATTCCAACCACCCCAGCTCTTCAACGAAACCAAGCATCGGTTTTAGGTTGCTAAATGCCTCCTTTAGTGTGTTTGGAGTCCCCAGTGCAGTCTAGGAGAATATGTTTTGCTGTTTCCTCATTTCCCATGCAGGCTCTGCACATGGGACTATCTGTTATACCCATGTTATGTAGGTGTTTGTTTAGTGTATTGTGTCCTGTTATTAGCCCTACTATTTTCCGGAGTTGGTGTCTGGGTGTCCTGAGTAGGGTTTTCGTGAACTTGTGGTTTAACTCTGGTAAAACCTATTTGGTTTGTCTACATGTCACCAGGTTGTCCCAGTATTTGTTGTGAAGGTATCTGTGATATTGTTTTAGTTGGTTTTGTTTTTGTATGTGCGATAATACGTAATTACGTAGGTACTTTATTTATCAATGTCAAATGTCAAACTACCCGTTTGAAGTATATCACACTGAGATGTTAAAACCACCACGATTCTATCATATAAAGAATTCGTTAGGTAAATAAAAATATAACTAGTTACCGAGGATATTCTATTTAAATAAATGCACAGATAAAAAAAAACACTTTATTGTAAATTAGAAATACTATAACATAACAAAAAGGAAACCTCAACATAAAATACAACAAGAAAACCAGCAGTCAAATTAATATAAATAAATATGATCTTCTGATTGGATGTCAAACTACCCGTTTGAAGTATATCACACTGAGATGTTAAAACCACCACGATTCTATCATATAAAGAATTCGTTAGGTAAATAAAAATATAACTAGTTACCGAGGATATTCTATTTAAATAAATGCACAGATAAAAAAAAACACTTTATTGTAAATTAGAAATACTATAACATAACAAAAAGGAAACCTCAACATAAAATACAACAAGAAAACCAGCAGTGAAATTAATATAAATAAATATGATCTTCTGATTGGATGGACGACTTCGATTATGACAGCGGGATAAGAAGAGGAGGAAAGGGGTGGACAGTGTGATGTAAAACAGTATTTCCAACTTCCATATCACAGTCAGAATCAGAACTATTTTCTGGTGTATCATCGTCCGAGTTTTCATGAACGGTAATTACAAAACTAGCCATATGATTTTCCAACTCATGTTCGTATTTTCGGTACTAGTTTTCGTATTTGATGGCGTGGTCACATACTTTGGCCCAAACATTGGGACCAATCATATTAGCCCTGTCCTGTACCAATTGTTTCACAGTCGTCATATTCATACTGATGTTTCTTTTGAATACGTATCCCTTTATTGGAGACCATATGTTTTCAATCGGATTGAAATCAGGATGATATGGTGACAATCTTAGTACGCTGTGTCTATATTCGTTCATAAGTTTATCTATAGAGTATTACACAAAGTCTTGTCTGTACTTGCAAACAATTTCATATATGTATTTCAATTTTTGTTAATGACGGATGAATCAGATCATGTTTTGCTTACGGGCATTTGAAGTAGGAGGTTTTTCTACGTACTTATTATGATATGCAGCATTATCTACTACCAGTACCGAATGTGGAGCTAAGTTCGGAATGAGTTGACTAGGTAGCGATTTTTCATAGTTTTCATTGTTCATCGCATTGTGGACTGATACATTAACAATGCTCCTGGAATAAACCCCTTTGTATTACCAGCAGGCACTATTATGAGACGTTGATCTTTAGAAATTAACTGTTTCACTCCGTTTTCTGACGAGTCAGCCCAGCTTTTAACCGCCAAATGGTAGGTAGATTGATATTCGTTTTTTTTGCAATATTTTACTTACTGTTCGTTGAGAAATTCCACTGGCCTCCGCAACTCGTTTCGGACTTTACAAAAGTAATCAGTATTGTTGGCATCTTTGAATTGGTCATTTTCAGTTAAGAAATATAAATAAATATTGAAAACAATTTCACAGGCTTGCCGATTCGGTTTTCCTTCATCTGAGTGCTTTTGACATGTCTATTAAAAATAAATTAGGTAATACTAACTTAAATATTAACAAAATAATTCTCTGGTATTAACCACTCTATATCAATACTTCGTCTCGCAATGCGACCGTCCCCTACGTTGTCTTGATGGGTACTGAGTGTGAGTGAAGTAGTAAGACAAATACGAACATTTCTGAGAAAATACGCCAGGAAAGGGTTTTTTACTACATCTGTACGATAGAAATATATAAAAAGCTTGGTTTAGTTTCTTTAAACATACATAAATGCAAGAGAAAGGGAGTGAGTGAGGTTAGTTTTATGGAATCTAATTATGACGAGGAGTATAGTGAAAATGTTTTCTGGTTAATCTCCCAAGTAAGTAGTTATTTGAAAACAAACGTTTAAAAAATTAATAAGTATCCAATGAACACAGGTACAACTAACCTGCATCATTTAATGTGGATCATCTTGACGCAGCGCGGCAGTGTAGGCCAATCATCTCAATGGTGTAGGTAGGTACCTGGTTCTCATGGGCAGCGCAGCGTAATACGATATTTATTGATTTCTGACGGAGCGTCGCTTAATGAATGCGGAGCACATTTCACGATTTCTCACGATAGGTTTGGGAACGAGTTTTTTTCTCGTTTCATTTCTCTCGGCAAACAATAGATCACCGAGCGCGGATGGAGGGTTGTGAGTGCGTCGCCGCTTGTGCGTCCGCATATCGTGGATTGGCTCCTGCTTATAAATTGCATCTATGTGTCCGGGTACCTACACAAATAAACAACACCCTTGTATATTCAGAAAACAAATATTATTTGTAGAGTAAAAAAACGCGAGATTGTTCCAGTAGACTCGGAGATATATGCAACCAACCACCAAACTGATACCTATATTCCACTAACATGAAAATCATTACAATAACAAGTTATGTTGTACAATGTTTCAATAGTAATACGAGCAAATACCTTAAATGCACTTATTTGTTTACAACTACATGATCCTACATCTAATATTATTCATTTTTTCATTATGCATTAATAATATAGGTATACATCGTGTTTGAAATTCGAAATTTACACGTATTAAATTCAATTTAAATCAATATATTAAATATTAAATTAAATTATTCGGAGTCAATATGTGAACAACTATGTCAGACAATACACTAATTAACTCCTAAGATATCTTCTTAGGAGTTACCCTAATTACTTCATAAATTAATCATATTATTATGCTTAATCATACTCAATTACATACTAATTCTATATAGGTATATATAATACATTATATATACCTACAGTAAGTATAACTTACCTACCTACTTAGCTCTACCACAGAATAAATAATAGTACAACCTCTACCTATGTACCTTAAATCTAAAAACGCGCGGTCCTTCAGGCATTGTACCTAGGATGCTGGCGGAATTTCCTCATTGTATCGCAATGCTGATACATTATGAATTATTGTAGACAAAACCACATATTTACTTATTAAATAAAAACAGGTAATAAAATAAAACACGTGAGCCATTTTTGAACAACCGCACTACAGCAGAGTCGACTCCCAGGGCGGGGAGTCCCGGCGACCGCGAACCAGTTCCGAACTGAACCTGTCAGCTACTTCCTGAATTACGCATGCTAAAATAATCTCTAACTGCTAAAACGCACATAAAAACTACGCATCTCAAATTAGAATCATAAAGAATTTAAAACATCGTTGCAAATCTTGAGAAACTTTTTTGTTACATATGCATTTTTGACAGCATAAATTACGTCGCGTACCATAAAAGGGGTTAATGATTCTATCCGGCTTCAGACAAGTAGGTACTTTGGAGATCCCACTGCTACCTGACTTGTTCCACTGCATAGATGCACACATTGTAATAGTCACTAATACGAGTTCTATTTATATTGTGAGGATGAGCGGAAACTGCTACCTGTCTCGTGAGAACTGGGAGCGGAAGCTGAGGTTCGGATATTCCATACTTGGAATTATTGTGTCAACTACTTACGTCTTTTAGATCGACATTTAGTACATACTTTTTAGTAACAGTAAATACAGCGAGTAGGTAAAGTGCCAGGATTTTTTAATTACCTACTTGCTAAGTTGTTTCACTGTTGTGTTTATTAAGTTAACCTTTAATACTATCTCGTAATTATAGTAAATAGTTAGATAACAGATGATTCATTGTTTTGGGAGGTATTCATGTGGCCAGTTAAACGTTAACCACAGCTAAATAAGCTGTTTTATATTAAAAGAAAAACTTAAATGACTACCTAGTCAATTTTATCGCGATTTTTAGGTAAGTACCTACCTAGTATAGGTTACATTGATGACATTGATCTTTCAGATTTGGTTGACGCTGGAGATAAACATTACATTTATTTATTTATTTTGTCTTTATTGCACAAAATATAAACTTATCGTACAAAAGGCGGACTTAATGCCATAGGGCATTCTCTACCAGTCTACCTCTACCTATCTAACCTCAGGGCAAAACAGAAAAGAAGAAAGAAAACATACTAAGATACATATAACTACTACTAGTATCGAAATTAAAACATAAACAAATAATAATTAAATGTATACATATGCTATAGGTATATATATATATATATAGGTACCTATAGCATATATATATGTCACCACAAATTGGACATTTGCACTAAAGACACAAATTTTTTCATTGAACTGTCAGCAAAGAAACCCGGTACAGACCTTTTAAACGCGAGCTTGCTTCGAAGGCCGTTCCATAGACGAGCCACCTCAACACAGAATGAATTTAAGATGAAACCAGTTTATGGTGCCATTCAAAATCAAGATCATAATCAAAATATTTATTTTTCAAGTAGGTAGGCATGTTACAGTGCACTTTTGAACGTCAAATTAAAAATAAATAAAGCTACACCGGCTCTAACATGCATTAATTTGAAAAAATACAGTTCAGTTCAATTTTTAATAAAATAAAATACACTTGAAAACATAAGTTTTCCAAATTATATAAAAGTCATTAAGGTGTGCGTCCAAGTGCGTCACTACCACAGAACATATCATTGAATTTGTAGACGTTATGGATAGGCCACACCGCTTGCGTACGCAGCACATCAACGCATGCTGCACTTACACAATTTTCAACCGACTTCAATATTTCTAAAGGAGGTTCTCAATTCGTCTGTTTTTTTTTTAATGGGTGTTACTTCAGAACTCCGTCATTACTGAACCGATTTGAATTTTTTTTTTGGTTTCTTAAAGTAGATGGTTTCAGGTTGGTCCCGTTTTTTTCAAAATCCATATCTGATGATGGGATCCATGAGGAATTGAGGGAACTCCTCAAATTCGAAAGGCACATGCATAGTAATTTGAGTATTTTCTTGAGAAACTCAAGAATTTCTTTACAAAACCTACCGGTTTGGTGGAGCAGACCTGATGATGACGACCAGGGATGTCAAAAAGGAACTGCTCTATAATTCGCGGGCCCCAGCTGTATCTTATGATTTGAGACATTCATCTTTTGTTTGTTACGAAATGCCTTCGAGGTAGTCCTATTTGATTCTAATTATATTTTGATGATGGATATCATGAGGAATAATGGAGCTGATGCTGAACCCTGGCAGTACCTTATGGAACTCCAGTTTGGTAAAACTTACGAGAGTTCTGTTTTCGTCATTCAACCCGTGTTAACGAGCAATTAAAAAAGCAGTTCACAAGATGGAGCTGATGCTGAACCCTGGCAGTACCTAATGGAACTCAGGTTTGGTGAAACATACGCGTGTGCTGTTTTCGTTAATTGACTCATGTTAACGAGCAATTAGGAAAGCAGTTCACAAGATGGAGCTGATGCTGAACCCTGGTAGTAATATGTATGTAAGTTTTAAATACGATGTAAGGAAAATTAACAAAATAAAAACATAAATTAGCAATAATTCGCTTACTTTAACTTAAACCGGGAATTCCAATTGAAGTCGGTTTTTTTTCTTTAAAATTATTTATTTTGTAGGTGACGTTCTGCAAAACGCAAGTGGTGTGTTCTCGCCAAAAGTAGTGGGTATACAGGGTGACTTCAAAATGGTAATACAAAATCAATGTTTTACACACATTTCCCCTAAACTAAGCCTCTCAATTAAGTATCATGCTTTTAAAATAATCGTAAGATTTTTTTTTTTAAATTTTTAATTTATCCTATTTTGTTTGACTTAACATGGTTAACCTACCATAATAATTAACAAAAAAGTTTAAAAAATCACTTTCCTCTTTGGTTGTCAATCACCTACCATGGTATTATGAAGAAAACGTGTTTTGATTAGTAATTGACACTTGTCAAAGAAAATAAGATTTACCGTAATATTTTTATTTCACTATTAAATAAAATGCCTCGACCTTATCCTTATACTAATATTCAAAAGATGGATATGCTTGATTTTTATTTAACATCGCGAAGTACTGTGCGAGCTCAGGTATTATTTAACGAACGTTACCCTGATTGTCCAACACCTACACATGTGTTAATAAATAGTACCATCCAGAATTTACGAGACTATGGTCAGTTTGCAGTTCCGGTGCATGCTCAAGCTCGAGGCCGACGGCCGCGGTATTCACAAGCTTTTCGGAGACGAGTGCTCGAGTATTTTAACCGCAACCCAGAGGCTAGCACAAGGGACGCTGCTGCGAGATTCGGCACGAGCCAATTGTTTATTTGGCGGCTAATGAAAGCTGAAGCAAAACATCCGTTTAAATTTCAAAGGGTTCAGGATATCGTATTAGCAGATTACCCTAGAAGAGTTATTTTTGGTCGTTGGCTGCAGCAAAACTTACACCTAAATATCTTATGGACCGACGAGGCAACTTTTACAAGAGTCGGCATGTTTAACGTCCACAATGAACACTGGTGGGCTGATCGTGATGCAAATCCTCATGTAACTCGCCGAGACTCTTACCAGACTCGTTTCTCTGTAAACGTTTGGGCAGGCATTCTGAACAATTATGTAATTGGCCCATATTTTATTGACGGGAACTTAAATGGACCGAAATATGAAGATTTCCTGAGAAACGTGTTACCGATTTTGCTACAAGAGGTGCCGGAGCAAAATTTGGATAATCTTTATTTCCAGCAAGATGGTGCACCAGCACATTTTGCTCTAAGTGTGCGAAATTATTTGGACAGACAATTCCCTGAGAGATGGATTGGACGCAATGGTCCAGTCGCATGGCCGCCTCGAAGTCCCGATCTGACGCCACTCGACTTCTTTTTGTGGGGCGAAATCAAAAGGAGAGTGTACACACGGGAATCTAATACCGTCCATAAACTTCGCCAAAAGATAATTCAGGCGTTTGATTCAGTAAAAGCCAATGAATTTATTCTAGGCAGACTTAAGATCAACCATAGACGGCGGGCGGACTTATGTGTCCGGGAAGGCGGTGGTCATTTTGAACACATCTTAAAATACGTTTAGGAAAAGTAGGTTCACACTTATCTACTTAAACGTAGATATTTTAAGCTTGTAATTTACGGTAGTTTAGGTACATTAATAAATGATTTTATTTAAACTAGCTCCGTTTATTATTTTCACAAATTTATCAGGGTACTTAAAACTAAACAACAAACAAGTTAATATTGTCTTCTTTTACCGCGATTGTTATTCATTGAAATTTAACACTTTAGAACGGAATAATCGCGTTTATTAACGCCATGATCCTACGTTTCGAGCCCTTTACAGCACTCGTTTTCACAGGGTTAAGATGATGACTGAGCAGCTTAACACGACATGTGCCTTAACCTTGTGAAAACGAGTGCTGTAAAGGGCTCTAAACGTAGGATCATGGTGTTAATAAACACGATTAATCCGTTCTAAAGTGTTTAATTTCAATGAACAAACAAGTTAGTTATACGACTGTCACTCATAGTGATATCGATAATAACTTGCTTTGATGATAACATTGAGTGACAGGTATAACAGTTAGGTATTGAATGTAGTGTAACAACACTTCGGGACTTTAAATATTTGTTTTGTTAGAAAATTGGCGATAATTAAATACAGCTAATTTTAACAACGGGGTGCATGTATTATATAGTTTGGCATTAACTGAGCCACAACCAAGTGTTTTGTATTACCATTTTGAAGTCACCCTGTATATTATTTTTATAACATTAGAGACGACAGGAGGCAGGCACTAGCATATCAAGCACAAAGAAGTAATCGTATTTATAACCTCATCGGGTGAGTGTTGGTTTCATCATCTGCGTAGGTATATTTGACTACACTAAGCGCTGAAAACTTAGACATAACTGTCTCTGCGATACCTAGCTGGCTGGACTAAAATTTCTTTAAGGAATTGTAAAAAATCCATTTTTTTTTCAATTTTGTATTAATTAGAACATCTTTGGAGGAATTTTTCACTAGTTATTATTTCCGTTTATTATTGATGGGCTATTTACTTAATACACCACCATCATGTATGAATCTCTTCCCCCGACAGTCACAGAAGAGAATTAATGTAACATATCCGTGTGAAATATTTGTTCCTTACACCTGCTACTGGTTATGGCTCAGTTTACTTCCTAAAAAAATTAAGCAAAAAACAAACGAAGGAAGCGTAACATAAGTGCTACCGGTATATGAACACGACACACAAAAACACTGATAAAAAACTTGAGACTGCACTTGCTCGGTGGGTTTATAATTGGTTGAAGGAGTACTTTATATATACTTATACATACTTAATATATTATATTATTAATAGTAGCTATATCATGTATCTCAAATTATTACATTTTACTAAACAACATTACTGTATCCATTATTCTCTGATACGAATAGAACCAAGTTCAGTAACCTTGATGTTGTTATCTGTATCATAATAGGGCATTAACAGTATAAAAGCTATCTATCATTTGAAATTAATATGATCAGTGATCGGTGCGGTGCGACAGCGCGGCGCGGCGCGGCGTGGTGTGGTGGCTGGCTGGCGGCCGATATCTGCATAGCTCACGGGCGGAATGGCGGTTAATCAGGTGGCCCGTTACATTACATTGTGCTCGCCGCGAGTTCGAGCCCGACCGAACAGGTTGCCCCAATGACAAAGGAGCAGATTCCATCGTCCGCAATCCGGGTCTGCGAGGCCCACATTATAAATAGTCCGTCGAAATAATCCGTTGTAGCGTGTCACTGCGGCGCCCACCAACGTCGGCCACCGCACGTTTGTTATGCTTAATATGTATCGACCACAAAAACAATTCATTAAAAACTGCTAAGAGCGAACATTCTGATTCTGCGTACAGCTTTAACCTCCCGGTGATTGATAGTCCACGATTTATTAATAATATCTGGGTAAGTAATAGTCGCGGGTGCGCCGAGCCAGTGCCGTGCCGGCGCCCGCGCCGCTTACAACAATACTATGTCATCTTCTTATTACGTTTTTCTATACTAGGATAATCATGTTGATCATTCTTAAAGTCCAAAATACGAAGTAAGTAACATCCTGTTTTTCATTACTTTCGCCTCAAAAACAACGATTATAGTTACCAAAGCAGTAAATAGGTGTAATATAGCTAAATAGGATTAATTATTACTTTATCTCGAAGTTTGATTAGTTCCGGAAAAAAAATGTCAATGAAAGGTCAGCCATGTAACGTTTGTGTTAATAATAATAATGTTACGCTTTACAAGTTTACAGCATCTAGGACGTATCGTGCGAAGCTAGGCATGGTTCCGCTGTAATATTCGACAAAGACATAATTTGCAATACGTTTCCACTAATAACCATAAAGCAAGAAACAATCGGGTTTGGAGTTGGGAAGGGAATCTGCGCGCCACCTGCGCCGCAGCCGGGCGGCGGCGGTGCTTTATACGCCGCGAAACAATGGACCAAACACCTAACTGTAGGTATAAATTTGTTATTTAAAACACCCGGTCCAAGCGTAGTTTACTCAATAAGGATCGCTTGCACCACCTGATTTAAATTGCTTTACAAGCAACAAGTGCGACTTCTATAGAGCCCGGAGCGGTAACTAAACTGCGAGGCTCTACTATATCCGGTGTAGCGTGTGAAACGCATTCGAAAAAACTGTCACATTTGTAATTTTGTAACGCACTTAAAGCTGACAGATAATAGTTCAGTTAAAAGAAGAGCACAATGCATTTTACTTATTATAACCGTTATACAATAATAACCATAGAAATTGCATAATAGTTTCTTTACGAAATCCGTTCCTCCAAATTAATACGGTTGTTAATATTTTAGATGACGAACACAAATGAGATGGCTGTGGGTCCCAGCTGGCAGGGCCCAAGCCCACAGACCGAGATCCAACCGATTATACACTAATATAAAATCATAAACGCTTGTAACGCCCCGGCTGAAAGGGTTAACTCGAGCGCGGCCGGAAATTGATTTAAATTACAGTTTTAACAATATTAATGTGATATCGGACTACCAAGTTTTTGTCCAAAAACTGTTTTTGTTTGACTTTGTTAAATAACAGTTAGAGCAAAGATACTTGGTTAGGTTAATTTAATTATATGTTATCATTTGTATTTATTGATTTTGATATTTTTTTGTAAGTATTATCAGTTTTTTGTTGATTAAACAGCTAATAAAATAAAATAAAACTAAAACTCGTATTTAACAACGAAATTTGCGTGTATTTAAGACCTATAAAACTCTAATAAGTAATTTTACAAAACTAGGTAAGTTCGTTTGATAAAACTAAGTTCGGCAGGTAAGTACTACCCATTTCAGCCAAATTATGTGCATCGGAATAACCAGCCACGCGAACCACGGTGGTTTTAAACTGCAACCGGAAGAGGGCTAAGGTAAGGAAGGTGTAGTGTCTCCTCTACCCAAAGGTTGTCTGGAAGATATCGCTCTTTAGCGATAAGACCGCCTGTTGTTTGCCTCTTTTCATGTGTAATCTATACCAGTTTGTGTTATTTTTGTTGTTTTGAGGTGCAATAAAGAGTTATTGTATTGTATTGTATTGTATTGTAAGGAAACGCAGCACACTTTCCATACATTTTGCTGCAGTCTACACAAAATAGGCTCAATAAAACCGTGTAGAGACCGAATCTGATTAAGTCGTGTGTTTGACTGTTAAAACTGTTTTATTAGGTTTATTATTGATCTAATATTTATTCGGTAGTAAAATTTCAACAACAGAAAAAGTTTATTAGGAAATAGTGTGATGGCGGTCAATTACTGACCCAGCAGGCGTTATCCCGACCGCGGTTCAACAGATGGTAGTTTTTTGTGAGTCGGAGGGCCGGTGCCGGGGTGCCGAGTTTATCTTCAAAATTAACCAAACGATTTGATTGTAGCCCTTAACGAGCCGACTTAGGGTGTATCACAAACAGTCGTATATTATACGAAATATAACTAGAAGGCGGGGGTGCGCCCTATAACCGTATAATTACATGTTGTAGTTGCGCGCGCGGCGCGCTGGCACGCACAATTGGCTTAAACGAGTGTTTGCTTTGAAGTGCCGCCGACCACGGCGCGGTTATCCACGTGCGGTCGCCTTAACCCGTTCTCGAGTAAAGCTTATTAAGCGAGGCTACTCGTTTTACGGTTGTTTAGTGTTTACCCAACGAAGAAAAAAACATTCCTACTCATCTCGCAATTTCATAATCGTTCAGATGCCTAACGAGTTCCAGTAGGCAGACAATTGTAGCGGAGCAGAGATATCGCTCCGAGTAACGCGAGTAGTGTTCGTGAGATTAAATCAATTTAACATGTGTCAATTCAACAACTCCCTAACTAAGTGTGTCATCTATTTGTTATAAAGAGTACAGTTATATCGCACAAATGCCAAGGGCTACATCGATCAATCCAGTGTTGTCGCAAGTGATTCTTAATCGACGGCCGAGTCGAAAGTTGAGTAGCGACATCGTGATGGCGAACTTAGCCTCCTTCCTCGCGCCGCCGGAGTGCGCCCGCCGCCGTACTACCGCACTGGTACAGTACAGTACCCCGCCGCGTTGTGAAAATCCTCCAACCGGCCGTCGCTCACTCTCGATAATCGCGGCGACATCGCATACACAAATTATTAATCTCCTGCTCGTGACTAGCTTTTTCGATAAATCGTTTGCTAAGTCGAGCGAGGTAGAGTGTCCGGTCTGATATGAATTTAATGGGGTGCGAAATTTAAGATTTCATCATTATATGAATCATTATAGCTAGGTAGGTACTTGAACAGCTATAATATACAGTGTGTACCTAAGCTGTGTGTGCTATAAATTAAACCAGGCATAACTAGAATCCATTGGTGGTATAATTACTTAATTAATAGGAGTTTTAAGAGTTTACATCTAAATATGACCCCATAATATATTTTTTTGAAAATTTTCTCAGCAGTAAAATGTATATATATATATATATATGCTCCTGACCGTTATCGGCCACGGCGACTGCTTCAGCTCCGTTGTTGGCGTTCATGTGCTCTCGCGTGGCTAACGTAGCCGATCTTATTTTTGAAGACCCGCGCGCACAACGGGCACGAGAGGACACCATTTAAATAATTGTAGCTGATCGCCGCTGGTGTTCGGGCTTTCAGCTCATCCCTCTCGCCGTCTAATTCTGTACGACGACGGGACTCAAAAATATCTGTCTTTTTGTTCACTAAAGATCTCCACCCAGGACGGTTGGCTGCCTGTATCTCCCACTGCAATGGCTCAATGTCGCAGTTCTTCATGTGGCGCTTAAGCACATCCTTGTACCTGAGTGTTGTGTCAGGCAGTAAAATGTATTGTAAACATAACCTCTGGTGTTGCGGGTGTCCATGGACGACGTTAATCGCTTACCATCAGGTGATTCGTTTGCTCGTTTGCCCCCTATAGCATAAAAAAAAAAAAAAACTGTAAAATTTGACGTTGACAGTCAACGAATGTTTAACGCACCTACCTACCTACCTGATACCAGCCCATTGTTATAGCAAACAACTACTTTATTAGGTAACGAAATCATCGTAGTTCAGCACTTCTGCTAGTTCTGCTGTAAACAAGGTGTTTAATTAAACCTTAGAACCTATACAATATATTGGTATGTACAACAAAAACTACATTTGATAATGTGGTAATATTTGAGTGAGTTATAATGAAGCATAATGAAGTTAAGTTTGTGATAGATTATATGGTGTTGTTATGCTATCGGCAATTACTACAAGCTACGTCTTCTTAGGACAAACAGCGGAATGCGCATACCGTAGTCATACAAGTTTTTTTATTTTATTTTATGGCGCATTTACACATGACAAAATGTCTAAGTAAAACAGCATAAAACCAAGAGTAGTTATGTACCGCAGCCTGCACAATTATGTCGCAAGGCTTCCGAGTGTTACGGCAGCGGCACGCGCCCGGTCACGGAGGACGACCACCCTGCACCACCACATGCAAGTCTAACTTCACGATTACAGTATTCACCGTCTCTTTTACGTCTGTACTACTAGCCAGTGAGCAAGACTATAAGTAAACTTAGTTATAAGTAAACGTTTAGATCGTTGATGTTCAAAGTAGACCCCCTGGGCTACGCCCCATGACCTATCCACCTCCTGCTGATTCAGACCAAGCGTTAAAAGTTTAAAGAGATTATTACAAATTTAGAATACTCTTACTTGGTTTCTTAAGATAACGAATTAAAGGCCCTTAAAAAAAACTGTATTCCGAAGCAAAACTCCAGCCGGACAAGAGTTCAAAGGTTCAAAATCAAAATTGATATGAAAGGTGATGATTTAATGATATGATACGATGAATGCGCTATAATCGAGGTTGTATAGGGTGTCGATGGCAGGTGTTTTTTACAGAGTGTGCGCCGATCGATAAACACACGTGATGGCCCTGTGGCCGAAAACGCCGTCGATCTACTTAACACCTTGATGGATCGTTTTGACGGTACAGATAGTTTACAACACTAATGAAACATAATAACTATCGATAAGTATCGTAAGGCGAACTTAATGGAATTAATCATGGGCCGTAAACGTTTAGCTCCGACAAGTGGGTAAGTATCTCCAATCTATGGGTGATTTATTTTCACCTGCTACGGAACTCGCTCAGCCACTGCAGCTCAGCTATAAATCGACGGAAAGATACGGCCAATATGGGCCACGTACAGTCGCAAAAGAAATGCGCTAAATCACCGAGAAAGCAAACAAGTTCAACACTTATTTGCAGTCAATTAACGCTCCAAAATCTATGGTATGTTTCCGAAATCTGTAACAAATAAATCTACTCTTGATACAATGGGCACAAGTATTTTCCCCGGCACATTTACCGACATTGAATACCTATGTGAGTGATATATGTATAATAACTTCTGTAAAAGGATGCGCAAAAGACTTGAATGAACAAAGCAGAAGCCGGCATCGATTATGTATAATTTTGCCGTTCCACCGGAGTTAACAGACATAAATTAATTAATTGGGTCGTTTGTCAGATGGTTCCTAATCAAGAATAATAACATTAAATTCCCGCTATGACAGATATCGCTACTAAAACCACTCGCTTCGAGACGTTAGTTACATATCGCGACTGATTTATGAATTAGTAATAATGGGTACCTAGCGATAATTTTGCTAACTGTACGTTTACAGGGACAATACACATTCGTTTGTAATGTAACCGTGACATGTTACAAAACTTATTAATCCGGTTCAACGCGAACGGCGGACGTTCGCTTTATTAAAAGCTCATTGTTTTATATTAGATATTGCTACATGCGTTATAGAATACGTCTGTATCTAGGCTAGCGAGATAATGATAGATAATACGGCACAATGAAGCACGCGCCGCACCGGTTCGTTAGAGTAACTGTTGAGTCACGGACCCAAAGATCACCTGACGGGGTGCCCATGACAGCTCGAGATGCGGGCGGCACGCAGCGAGCACGCGAGTGTCAGCCTCTTGCACCACTACTGCCTTCACATGTAGTAAATAATTGAAGAGTCCTGACGAACGATACTAGTCCGTTGTATTGATTATTGATTGATTATATACGAGCATTACCGCCAATACTTAAAATACTTACTTATTAGCAGTGATCGTAAATTGTGTAGCAATTTCGGTAGAGCATTGTTGCGTTAAAAGCATATGTATGCCCTTTTCTAGCTGGGATAGCTAGTTAGAGTTAATAACAGAGATGTCTCCCTAGATTTTTTTTTGTAGAAATTCCTTTATTTCTTCTTATTACGCTGCACCGAAATTGCTACAACATTTGCGATCATTGCTTACAATACATATTGAATTAAAAACTAATTTAGTAGTTAATTACTTACGTCGCTACCTTAGAATCTATAATTTTCGGCCAAAATCGGATAAATGTATAAAAAGTTAATGGAATAAACGGTCATATAAATTATTGGATCATAATGTTTATCCATTTTTTTTCTTAATGCTTCAAGCACCAAATTCCTCGCCCTTTTTGTAACAGGATATAACAGTAGATATACTTGTTACTAAGATTAGCAGTATGCAGTTGGAATAGTGAAAATTAATAGGGCAAGGCGAAAAAGGCTTTAAAGATGGTGATAAGAATACTCGCAATTCCATTAATCCTTCAATTCCAACCATCCAGGCGGTGTACTTCTTGTTTGTTTAGAAATGCAGTGAAACTACTAACTCGTATTAAGAGACTACACACAAGTAGTAAAAGAGGAAAATACTTTCATTTAATTTAATCTTAGTCATGCTACTTGTAGCTAACTTTCCATTACCTACATATAATATAAATAAAAACATTTACACACATTTAATTTATAGCTTTACATTACAACTCGGACCGTTAGTTGTTCAAATGCACTCAAGGAGGCTTATTCGAACTTTACAATTCGTAACTTTTGTTTCTTATGAAAATGACATGAAATTGGCAGACACAACAGTGAGCCCAGTACCGGCCTTAGGTAGTAGCACGTACGTGCGGTGCGATGCGTGCGGTCGCACGGGGCGCCGAGGTTCAGGGGGCGCCGCGCGCAGCTCGTTTTAGAAGTAACCAAGTGCTGCTGGTAGCCTTAGCCACATTTTGCGCT
This sequence comes from Lathronympha strigana, assembly GCA_949128165.1. Lineage (NCBI taxonomy): Eukaryota > Metazoa > Arthropoda > Insecta > Lepidoptera > Tortricidae > Lathronympha > Lathronympha strigana. The sequence continues at coordinate 12,052,054 of OX421906.1, read as the reverse complement.
TAGTTTTGGGTGCCTCTTTGGTTGCCTATTCATAATCATTCTGGAGTCAGTAGAGTATTGAGAAATGATACCTACATTAGCGGCAGACGCCCTAACCGCTAGGCCACTGGTCGACATTTCCTAAGTATATGCAATGCTTTCTATTTAAGAGTCCGGTATACTTTTTAAAATGGAAATCGTTAATAATGAAAAAAACGCATAAAAATTGCAATTACTAATAGTATGAAATAGTATGGAGTATTAGTATGGCAAAAAAATCATTTTCATAAATATATATTATTATTAGTATCAAAACACAAAATTCTTACAGAGCTTGTTTTGCGTGGTGGTTGATTCATACAATATTGTAACTTGTTTTTAAGCTATTGTTTTATTATTTATTTTTTTACCATCAAAATTATTTTCATACACGTGAATCAGGCATAAAATGAAATTTATTTTTCATCTTTATTTTTATGAAATATATTTTATACATACCCAAATACACCTGCTAAAGTTTGTAAATTTTTCTTAAATTTACTCTAGCTAAATGAACATCTGTTTGAAAAAAGTATATGAAAATGGAAAAAAGTGTTTATTCCTTAGTCGACTCATTTTTCAACACATTTGTATAAAATTACATACCGGATAGATATCATTTTGATTGTCAGAAAGTCTCAAATATTTACCTTTTCCAGCAAAAATCACGAGACATTCCTCAGATTTAGGTACATTACTACAAATATAAAAACAAATCCAAACAAGTAGTTCATACATTCCATTTAAATTGAAATTATCTTTCGTAATATGTTAAAGAACTAAAAGAATGCTTGTTAGTGGCTCCAATATAGTATCAAAAAGTTGAGCAAAATCGTAAAAAACGTATACCGGTGTGGAGGTTTTATACAGAAACTATATTGTCTATTTATTTTGATGTCTAGTTTTTTTGATACATTTTTGTTTTACGAGTTGTCAATATATTTTGCTCTGAAACGGTCAGCTATTTTGTATTTATTATAATTATAACCCAGCAGCTATCGAATTCCCGTACATTTTGGTCCTTCGAACCGGATAATTATGATAACGCGTAGTAAAACTACAAAACGGCTGACCACGCCAGCAAAAATAGCTGGGAAGGCGAACTCGGACTCTGCCGCAGCCGCTGCGGGAGGGCCCGGTCGGCCCACAAAGTCAGGCACTGTTACGACCGCGGCCCCCGATACTCCCGCACCGCCTACCTCTAAGGGTTCCGGAACGCCTCGCCAGCTCAATATCAACATCGAGCAGATTTCTCCCAGTATCAGGTCACGTACGTCGTCTTCGCGGTCGTCTGCCACAATTAAGGCACTGAGACTGACCGCGGAGGCCCAATTGGCGCGACGCAGCCTGGAACGAGAACAGCAGCTGTTCGAACGCGAGCAGGAACTCGCACAACTACAAATCCAACGCGAGCAGGAGCTCGCGCGACTCCAACGCGAACAAGAAGTTGCACGTCAGCGACTCAATTTCGAACGTAAGCTTTTAGAACAGGCAAAGCAAGTGGAAGAGCTCGAGATGGAAGCAAATTTAGTGGCTCAAGAAGCTGACAGGCGATCTACGACTCGAACGGTTAGTCAATCGTATTCACGCACTGCATCGTGGGTTCACGACGTGAACCATAGCAGCCGTCGTCCGATCGACAACCATTCCGCTTTAGCTTCAAACAGTATTCCGCCTGCGAACGTAGAGGCTACTATGGTTCCCGTTCAAGAACAAAATTTAGGCCTAAAACCCAGTATTATTCAACCTAACACCATAAATAAGCCTATAAGCCCATATTTCGCACCGGAACAAATTACCACACGCCGTGATTTTCACTCGAATGATGTGATTGCACCGCATCGCAATCATGAAAATCATGTGGTACATCACTATCCTGAAAATCATCAAACTCAATCTGATTTATATAAGAAACCCGTGACGTTTCAAATACCAATAAATGACAATTCGCAATCATTACAAAACTCCGCAGCTTATAGAGGATTGTCATTTATGCAGTCGACTGACAATGTCAACTCAAACAATAAAGAGTGTCAGTTGCCGTCAAAACAACTCGAGTCAAATTATTTCTCGCGATGCGCTCACAAATTACAACTCACTCCTTTCAGTGGTAAGACAACAGAGTGGTTAATGTTTAAGCGCATTTATCGCGATACTCAACATCTGTTCACGCCTACAGAGAACCTAGTGCGCCTGAGCGGCGCGCTGCGCGGGCCGGCGCTGGAGAGCGTGTCCGCGCTGCTGTACACGGCGGAGCGGCCGGAGCAGGTGCTCGACGTGCTCGAGCAGACGTTCGCGCTACCCGAGATGATCGTGCTACACGAGATCGCTCTCGTGCGCGATCTCCCAAAGATAAGCTACGATCAAAAAGATCTTACCAACTTTGCTTGTAGATTGCGCAATTGTATAGCAGTAATTAGAAATTTAGATCAGATAGAGCATATTTATTCGGTAGAATTATTTCATTCAGTGTTAAGTAAGCTCACGCCGATATTGTACAGTCAGTGGAAGGATTTTGCGTACAAAAGCGACAGATCTGTACCTAAAATACAATTATTATCGGAGTTTCTTGATATCGAGGCGATCAAACACAATCGTTTCGGTCTTATACTTGATTACACTAAACGGCCTGGCACATGTATGCCCGATATAGGTAGACGGTTTGGCACGTTTATGCCAGAGTCAGGTAGGCAAACTGGTGCGTTTACTTCTGATTTAAGTAGGCGCCCTGGTACAGTCGGCAATAATAATTCTACACATAAAGCTACACGAAGTGAACATATTCATATGACATCTTTACGTAACACAAATGAATTATGTTGTTATTGTAATAAAAAACACAAACTAACTGATTGTGAGGACTTCAAATCATTATCACTAGATGATAAGTGGGTTTGGTTGCGTGAGGCTAAAATATGTTATAAGTGTCTTAAATCTAAATCACATCGTTGGAAGACATGTAGAGTCGATCGATGCGGCATCGACGGGTGCGTGCGTTTCCATCGCCCGCTGCTGCATTCAGCTGTGACGCCTTTTGCTAGCTCTACTGAACAATCTCCGTATTCCCACAATACGACGGAACATAATTGTGATAAACCTGTTACAATTTCTAACGTTACCGAGTCTCAATTTAACAACGTAATACCAAGTGCACAATCTCAGATACTCTTAAAGGTTATTTCAGTGGTAGTGAGTGGACCCCAAGGTACATATGACACATACGCCTTACTTGACGACGGATCCATGCCAACTATGATTGACTGGGAGGTAGCTCGCCGCATTGGTGCGACTGGCCCTATGCAGACAATCAAAGTTGACGGTGCTTGTGGAATGTCAACTTATCAATCTGTCCAATATGTCAACTTTTCGATCAAGGGTAAACGAGGTTCTGAGACGTTCACAGTACACAATGCTAAGGCTGTTGAATCACTGTCACTATTTACACAAACCATCGACCGAAAGGATATTGAGAAATATGCACACGTAACTGATTTAATTGATATTCTTACAATGTCTGATGCTACACCTAAAGTTTTACTCGGCTCAAAAGACTGGTATTTGACCATCGCCCGTGAGCTTAGGGAAGGTACTAGAACTGAACCCGTTGCCACACGCACCGCTTTAGGTTGGGTTTTAAATGGAGAATCCACCAGTTGGACTAAACCTGTCTACTTTACAAATCACATTTATACCAAAAACGGTGGAGACTGTACTATGGACGAACTTGTCAAAGATTATTTCCGCCTTGATGCCATAGGTATTTCTAAGACTGAAAATGTATGCTCTAAGGAGGATAAACACGCTCTAGAGATTTTAAACACTACGGCCAAGCGCTTGCCCGCAGGTAGGTTTGAAGTTGGTTTGCTATGGCGCAAAGACATTCCACACATACCTGACAGTTATCCTCACGCGCTTTCGAGATTCCTTGGTTTAGAAAAGCGCATGGCTCGTGATCCAGATTTAAAAAAGAAATACTGTGATTTTATAAATAACATGATGTCAAAAGGTTACGCAGAGGAGTGTCCGAAAGAATCCTACCATAATATGCATAACACAAGCTTTACACACCAACCTTTACGTTGGTATTTACCTCATTTTCCTGTCATACACCCTCAAAAACAAAAATTACGTGTAGTACATGACGCGGCTGCCAAAAGTTCAGGAGTCAGTTTAAATACACTTTTACTTACGGGGCCTGATCTTCTGCAGTCACTGTTACACATATTGTTCCGTTTTCGTGAAGGTTACGTCGCAATGACAGCTGATGTAAAAGAAATGTTTCCTCAAATTAGGATTAGGCAGGAGGACCGCGATGCTCTGCGGTACATTTGGAGGGAAGACCCTCGCTGTGAATTAAAAGAATACAGAATGACTTCCGTTATTTTCGGCGCTGCATGCAGCCCCTGCACGGCCTTATTTATTAAAAATCTTAACGCTCAAGAACTGCAAAACTCATACCCTGTCGCTGCAAAAGCTATAGTTCGTGACCATTATATGGATGATTTTTTAGGTAGTCTTGACAATGTTCACCAAGCTGTGCAACTGGCAAGCGATATAGTCACAGTACACAAAGCAGCAGGCATGGAGATGCGTGGCTGGGTTTCCAACGTACCTGCCGCACTCTCTGCCGTGCCGGAGGACTTGCGCGCTCCTCCACCTGAAAATGTTCACGTAGGACCTGAGGCCTTCGTCAGAACTTTAGGGCTTATTTGGCATCCTAAAAGTGACACATTTAGCTTTCGAAGCGGTTCACCAATTCCTGAAAATTATAAACTAACAAAGCGCAAAGTACTGTCCTACTTAATGTGCGTATACGACCCCCTCGGTCTCTTGACTCCACTGGTTATTCAAGGACGTATTTTATTCCAGCAAACATGGCGAACTGGTATTGACTGGGACACTGAGCTACAGCCGGATGTCATCCAAAAGTGGCATACTTGGTCTCGACAACTGGCTATAGTTACAGACGTCAAAATACCTCGTTGGTACAGATGTGGGTTTCAAGGCGAGGCCATCATCGACAGGCAGCTTCATACATTCGCGGATGCAAGCGAAGAGGCATACGCATGTGTTGCATATTGGCGCTTTACATTTACGAACGGCTCCGTGAAGCTGTCTCTCATTGGTGGAAAAGCACGCCTTAGCCCTCTTAAACCGACATCTATACCACGGCTCGAGCCGCAAGCAAGCTTGATTGCTGCCCGATTTGCTAACACGGTGTGTACTGGTCATGATATTCAACCTGATTCAATTTACTTTTGGTCTGATTCCACCACTGTTTTAAGTTGGATTCGCAGTGATGTACGAACATTCAAGCCATTTGTTGCAAACCGTATAGGCGAGATTACTGAAATCACTAATATCGACAGTTGGAAGTTCGTGCCAAGTGGTTCGAATGTTGCAGATGACGCAACAAGATTAAACTATCGCGTTCACGACATCAATCTATCACGTTGGTTCTCTGGACCCGATTTTTTATTACGACCATTCGACGAATGGCCCAAAGAACCATCGTTACCTGAAACTGCATCCACCTTGCAAGAATTAAAACCCTCCAAGGTGCATGTGGGACTAATTAATCTGGACAAACCTTCATCGGTTATTCCAGATCCCTCACATTTTAGTGAATGGTTACGCCTGGTTCGGGCAACTGCACGTATATTTCAGTGCGTCAATAAGTTTCGGTCTCTTTTGGCACACAATTCAAATTCCAAAAACAAAACTGCTAATAATTCTTTACCCAAGCTTCCACCGCTGTCCGCCGTAGAAATGCAGAAGGCTGAAATCGCCATTTTTCGACAAGCGCAGACCGAATCATTCAGTGAAGAATTCGGCTTACTTCAAGATGCCAAGCCATTACCCAAGTCAAGCCAACTGAACCCTCTCTGCCCAAAAATTGATAAAGATGGCCTTCTCAGACTGGACAGCCGCATTAAGCACATGAAGAACATCGATTTCTTTACTACGTCACCTATTATCCTGGATGGTCGTCACCCTAGCGTTCGACTTCTTATTCGACACTACCACGTCCAAGCCGCACATGCCTTCAACGAGCTGGTGATCAATGAGCTTAAACAAAAATACTGGATATTTCGATGTCGCAGCGAGGTGAAAATGGTTGCAAGACGCTGTGCCTACTGTATCAAACGAAAAGCGATCCCTCAAATCCCTCCAACAGGTGACCTGCCGGATGTCCGTTTAGAACACCACAAACGGCCGTTTACGAACACGGGCCTTGATTATTTCGGTCCAGTGGATGTCCGACGAGAAAAGCGTTGGATAGCCCTCTTCACATGCATGACGACGCGAGCAGTCCATCTAGAGATAGTTGCAAGCCTCTCAGCAGATTCCGCTATCATGAGCCTACGTCGCTTTGCTGCAAGACGAGGACTGCCAAATCAAATCCTCTCAGATAACGGCACTTCATTCGTCGGAGCTAATAGACAACTCTGCGAGTTCTACAATGACAAATTACAAGATTTTGCTGCTAGCAAGGGGATAAAATGGACCTTTATTCCCCCGGCATCACCATTTATGGGAGGCTGCTGGGAAAGATTGGTGAAAACAGTAAAAGCTGCACTTCTTACAATATTAAAGGAAAAGTCACCAAAAGAAGAACTACTCCATACCTTTCTTTTAGAGGCCGAGGCCCTAGTCAACTCGCGGCCCCTAACTTACGTCACAGAAAATGGAGAGTGCGAGAGCCTTACACCATCTCACTTCCTAATAGGCACTTCGTCACCCCAACAGCTACCAACTCGTCTCGATGATGATGTATTTATAACTCGAAAAGAATGGCAAAAGGCTTTACGTTTATCTGAACACTTCTGGACTAGATGGCTCAAAGAATACCTGCCTAATTTAAAACCAAGACGAAACTTTGGATCGAATTTTACAAATTTGAAAGTCGATGATATTGTTCTCGTTGTTGACCCTGATCTACCAAGAGGTGTGTGGCCTATAGGTCGAGTGGTAGAGGTTTTCCCGGGCAGAGACGGGGTTGTCAGAGTGGCCGATGTGGCCACCAAAGGGGGCGTACTGAGGAGGCCCACAAGAAAGCTAGCCAGACTAGAACACGAACTTGTGTAGCTTCGCTACACGGGGGGGACGATGTGGAGGTTTTATACAGAAACTATATTGTCTATTTATTTTGATGTCTAGTTTTTTTGATACATTTTTGTTTTACGAGTTGTCAATATATTTTGCTCTGAAACGGTCAGCTATTTTGTATTTATTATAATTATAACCCAGCAGCTATCGAATTCCCGTACAACCGGAATCTTAATCGCTGAAGGCACGTTTTGCCGATCCTACAGCCCAACACTTACGCCTAGTACTGCCCTCTGGGATATCTATTTCAGTTTATAATTTATATTTTACCCATATTGTAGTTGTACCATACAAATAATATAAGCATTGCTTGTACTCAATCTCAGATATAACTTAACAGTTCGCACAGGGCGCCTAGTGACCTAAGGCCGGCTCTGAGTGAGCCCTACTAGAATACTGTAAATAATTTCGTACATGGAATTGGTACATTTTGCCGTGCATCAAAAAAGGTAGTTTTGATTTTTTAAATATGTTATATGTAAGTAATTATGTGGTTATGACATCATTCATCATCATTGTAATTTTTTGTAAGTTTGTATGGGGATGGAGAAAGATTTGAAGTAAGAGACTTGAAACTTTGTATATGGACTCCTTATCAAAATATGAGAAAAGTGTTTTCAGGCTTTTGGAAAATTCGAAAAATAGGGATAAAATAAGGTAGTTTAAGGGTTTTGGAAAATTCTACCCTTAGGTAAGAGGGTTAAATGGTGGTGCAAAATTAGTTTTCATATACTCTAGCCCCCAGCTATATAGGTACTCTATCCCATTTAACCCCCTTAAGGGTAGAATTTTTAAAACGCTTAAATAATATTTTTACAAAGTGTACAGTCACAAGTCAAACATTTTTTTTCTTAATGCAAATTTTGTAACCCTATTTAGATATCGCCTTTAGAGATTACATTTTCCAAAGCCCTGTAAACACTTTTCTTATATTTTACTAAGAAGTCCATAAAACAAAGTTTCAAGTCACTCACATAAAAAAATTCTCCATCCCCATACAAACTTTTTTTTTACCATGATCCGGAGGGCTTCCAAGGTCGAAAACTTGTGTTTCTCATTACTACTTAGTCACATACAACATATAAAAAAATCAAAGCTACCTTATTTGATGCAAGGCACGTCCCTTTTACGTTACGATTTCTATGTATTAATTGTATGAATTTTCACCCAGAGGCACATGGGGGGCAATCTCGACGCACTCTGCGCAATAAAATCAAGATAATTTTGAATAGGCATGAAGGCTTACACCGGCGTAGTAAATACAGTCGAGTTTTGCAACGATGCTTTTGACGGGAGCATTTGATCAACCTCTCTCCCTACAATAATAGACTCCGGCGACCTTCCACGCCGTGCCGCGACTTCACGACTTTACACAAAGACTGTCAGGAATAATTAAAGTAATTACTGTTTATAGTAATTAATGACCCACATAACGTGATATGGTTTGATTGATCTCGGACCTGTGACGAGATAATTATGGCTTGGTGAGGCGCTATTGCCACACGCGGTATTGCAGTTGGTTTTCAATTAATGAATACGTACAGCGCACTTTAGCACAATAGTTTACCTATCACTGTGTTGTGAAACATCTCAGTCGTGCATGCCGACCGCTTTTATTTCATTATTCTATTCATAACATAAGTAAGTTTTAATTGAATTAACAATTAATTAGTTCGTACTTAAATAATATTGAAAATTGAAGGGTAGTCTAAATGTAAAATAGTTTAGTTACTGAGATATAGCGCACAGAATAGCTAAATAGAATTTGGAGCAATTAATTACAATGTATTTGGTCAGCTCTAATAGACAGATTAACATGAATTTTATCGACAAATTATCCCGATATTTATTGCCGTAAAGTTTCATGACTGCCAAACACGGCTGAACACAATCTGCCATTACCATTGCCATTAGGTAAGTGTATAATGGAAAATTGGTGCCGTTTGGTAGCTTTGAACATTTAGCAATCGTGCCAGGATGAATTTTACCTAAATAGTTTCCATTTTTTTAATTACAAAGCTTTTTTTTAATTTCTGCCATTGAAAACGTTAAGAAATAAATACGGTATTAAGGAGGTGTCTTATCGACAAAAACCGAAACAAACAAAGAGAAACAAACAAAAAAAAAGCTGAAACGGAAGACAATAAAATTGACTCCAATTTAATCGTTTTGCAGGTTTCCGCCAACGTCGCCTGCACTAACTAGGCAGGCAATTAAACTGTACCTACATTAAGTAGTGTAATACAATGAAAGCGTGCATTACTACATATTCTAATACTTAATTAAGCTACTGACTTACCTACCTGGGTTTCCCTTTTTAGATTTATCCAATCACTTCATTAAATCTGGAATAAGCCCGTGTTAACATGTCCCGTGTAAATAAATGGTTTTCTGATTAGTAAGCCTTTTAAATGAGTCTTTTTAACCAAAGTCAATAAGGATTATCGATTGCAATTCCGTGTGAGTAAGTAGTAGCGCGCAGGCGCGACGCGCCGCCGATAGCCGCGGGCGCAGCTATCCGCGACACAGACTCTGCATTAGGCTCCTACGCCTGCCCGGGGCGGCTCCTTTGCTCCTACCATAAGCGCATTTAGCATATAATCACGCCTGCATTTCTCTTTTGTGTGCACAAAACAGGAATAAAAGAAGCCTAAGATTGTTAATTATTAGAGACTTGCTATGGCGTGGCATGTTACCTAGAATGCTGTGATCAATAAGGAATTTAATTAACGATATCTACCTATCTATTGTTAATTGACCAATAAATAAAAATAAATAAATATTGTAGGACCATCTTACACAAATCGACCTATTCCCTCGGTAAGCTCAATAAGGCTTGTGCTGTGGGTACTAGGCGACGATGTATATATGTAATAGATATATACATATCAATACTTAAATATATAGAAAACATCCATAACTCAGGAATAAATATTCGTAATAAACACACAAATAAATGCCCTGACCAGGATTCGAACCCGAGACCTCCTGCTTCGTAGGCAGGGTCACTACCGACTAGGCTAGGAGGCCGTTTGATCTTTTAGTATAATTTCAATAAACCTCATTATCTACTGTTACCTAAACCAAAATTTATGTTTTTGTAACAGTATCTGCTTACGGTACCTATTTTATGGAAGCTTGCAACGCCCGGGATATACCTAACACACGCGCATTGGAAGTCTTATAAATCACGTAACGTAGAAAAGATAAATAATTATTGGTTAGTTTAATGCAGAGTAAAAACGTATAGTATACCTAGGTATATGATATTGAGCTCTTCACGACAACATATTCATCTGAGCCCTAGCTAAATTCATTGGAATTAGTTTAATTTTCAATACATTAGAGTCTAATCCTTCTTGTAGACGGGGACATCGTTTTGTTGAGCAGATTGGCTCGCGGGTAGCGTGCGCCGTGCGTGGGCGCGATTGACTTGTCAGCGGCTATCGGGTCACTTAGCGCTGCGCTTGCGCCGCGGCCGCTTATCGTAGGGCGCCGCCGCAGCCGCCCGCGCTACTCACGAGGATTCACTTAAGAGTCCTATAACAAAATCCGCTCGCTCGCATTTCAATATTATTACCGCCAGTTGCGCGCCGGCCGACACGCATCTGTGTGCGGACACACACTACAATCAGGAATACAAACTTATTATCGCCATCCTATTCGAACAGCATAGCAGGTGCGGTTAGTGCGAACGGGAGCGAGCATTCATTCATAGATTTCGTAGTATGTAGCACCGTCGCAACTCGCAAGGCCTTTAGCTTGACGCGCGGACCAAACATTATTGATACTTGCGTCCGAACATCAACTATTACTTCGCGTACGTGGTGTAGTGTTAAAAAATTTAATTTGTATCATCATAACTTCATAAGATTATAAATATTTTTATTCGAACGTCAAATGTCTCTAAATAGTATCCGATGTTATTTTGGAATAGGAATTTGTTAGTGGTACATTTCTAAGCATACCTATTTACTAATAGGTATTGGTGATTGATTTTGGTGGGTGATGGTGATTTGGATATATTTTAGACAGGGATGTTACGGATACTGGATTTGTGACATCCGCGGATGCGGATATCAAAAGGCACACATTCACGGATAGGGATGCGGATGCGGATGTTAGAGTAAGTACATAAAAAACCCGAAATATACAAATATTGTACTGTTTATTCGAATAAAAGGAAACAAACTTGGCATTGCTTGTTGCTATCTGTCAAGGGCGTAAGAACTCGATCGACGAATCTTGAAAACTAACCCAGGAAAGTTTATTTCCGGATTTTGCTCATATAGCAATATGGTTATCCCTGACTAGGGTGGTGGCACCAGTAATGGTCAAGAAACCAGTAACGAACAATCACTTTTATTATGAGGAAATAAGTATCATACATTTATTTTGTGTCAACCAATTGACAACCATATGATGATATTTGAATTAAGAATGAAGTGTCCATCACTCGTGTCTGTCAGCTTAAAGTGTTCATAATGGGTACCGTCACCCTAATAACATTTCTCCATACCTCTTAACATACCCTCTTAACTCTTGCTACTCACTCGTCAGTTGAAAAATTTAAACACTTTGTTCCCACGCCCCATAATTCGCGGGCTCTAATGTAGGAAGGGCTGGAAGGAGGTACTTATTGGGGATCAAAGATCATCAAAGTATATGACAGCCCGGTAATTCGTGGGCGTGGGTTACGAAGGATGGTTAAAGTATCAAGAAGGGTTGGTTGCGGTACAATGACATTCGATAAAATTATTAGATTTTTTTATTTCATACAGGTCTATAATATAATCAAAACTGTAAAATACTTTCGTCAGTGGTTGGTCGCGGTCTATTTACTTTCCCAAACGCTTCCAGCACTTCCTAGCGCAACAAAACAAACATATTGTACAGTCCACAGAGAACAGCACAGGTCCTACCTCTACGAGCGCACGCGCGGTACTGAGGACTCAGCCCGCGCGCATCGGAATTTATACACCATTTGAATATTTAAAAAAAAAATACGGAAATTCAAAAAAATATGTATTTTTCGACTTCAACATGAGCTTAAAAGAATAAACTTTAATGTTGTATACAAATCATCCCAATATTTTGTCAAAATTACTGCGAGAATCCCTGTGTTTGCAGTGTATTTTTATCGAAAAATGTGCATATTCAAAATCGAAGTAGTTGGGTATCTGTGTAAATAATTGGAAATATGGGACCGAAAGTTTAAATAAAACCATGTTACAATACTATATCAACCCGAAAAAACATGTGTTTTCATGTATCGTGTTAAAAGAGATTGAAGTCAAACTTTTGTCTCCGCGCGCTTTTCTGAAAACAACTGCCAGTAATTGTATAGTAAAAGTTAAAACACTGAGTTTTACTTACATTAGAAGCTGAAATTTTTAATACTAGGAAATGAGCTATCAAACATAGTTAGCAACTTTCACATACAGTTCACCGTTTCTTCGTAGTACAACGTCAAAAATCAGCTTTTGTTGCTTTTCCGTACAAATCGTATTGATCCTGTCGTGTAGCGCGGGCGGCGATTCATTCGAGGAAGTAGCTGCAAAGTACTTGCCTACAGGTTAAAGTTTTATAACGTTCCGGAAATATTTATGGGAAATAAACCGGCAACGCGTTTGACTAATAATGAACTAAACGAAATAAAAACGAATGCATTCATACATTCGTTTTTAGTTTGTAAATTACACTATAGTACAGCTAGTACAGATAGTGCAACTACTATCGAGGCAAGTTTTCGGTTCGGGGTGGTAAAGCGAAAATAGTTCCCCTGATATTAGCTACACTTTACTTTGGGCTGCATTGAAATTGTCGCACACTATTCTAACTCGAATCAAATCTGATTACCTATGAGTGTGACGCGTTTGTGTACACATTGGGTTTTTTGTTTGTAGCAATTCTTTTGAACTGATTTCTAAGATGATACCAATGAACCTGAGTTGTGAAAAAGAAAAACGGAGAAAGACAAAAAATCTGCATTATAAAATATAGCTAACTGTACCAAGAAAGTCGCATAATCACGTCATTAATAATGCTACCAGTTTCCACACGCACCTACATTTCAGATTAAAGAGAAGGTGAGCAGACTTTTGTAAATGGATTCTAATTAGACATGCGCAAGAGTGCGCGTCGCGTCGTCGGTATCGCGCACAGAAGCTCTTTCCAATCTATTCTTGTCATGGTAATAAAGCTACTTTCTATCTTTTATTTACTGTCGTGCTGCTCACCCCTTTATCGCGATTGACAACGAGGCGGATAATTGCACTTTGTTAACTATAATACTTAGGTGGGTAAGGCTAGGGAAGTGTTCTTCAAGAGTAGGTACCTACATACGTACCTATTCACGTTCAGTAAACTTGCAAGTTTGTTGGTTTAGCTTAAAATATGACTCACGTAAAGGACGGGACGGAATGAGACGATGTGCCATTTACTATGAAAAGCGTCACTCGATGATCACTTAAACTTCCATTTTCGTTATGCATTCTCATTTATTCGGGGTCGCCGTTCTAATTATGCATAACAAGGCCGGTCGCTCTTTAGTCGTCTGAGAACTTAAGTTTTTATTCTTCTTGTCTTTTTGTACATACAACTATTATCCAGGTTGTCCGACATCTACCATTCCTGCTTCTGGTTCCTTGGTTTAAACACCTGCATGTAAGATCTTTTGTTACTGTACCTAATTATCCACTAGATCTTGTATAGCAGGTGCCATGCATAAAATATGATTGGGATTACATCTAACTGCTAGTATCACAACTGCTAGGAAACAAGGTTAAGAAAGTCAGCCTCAAAACGATGCCCAGTTTAAAACCGTTTCTTGTATGACTCACGTAAATGCTTGCACTTTAACGCAAAAATCAACAATCTACTTTGTAAAGAATATGGGTGATCAGTTCAAAAAAATGCAGACCAGTCCATGTCGTACACATTTACGATTTCGTGTAAATTTCACATAACTCTACTCGGAACAAAGAACACGAATTGTATTCAACACACAAATTATAATAAGTAGCTACGAATACGTTGCAATTGCTATACCGGCAAGTAATTTTATTGTATGTAGTGAACAGTGGGTGCCAATCGGTTATGTAATGAGTCTGTTCCCGTAATGCACAATCATAATAATGGGTATAATGGGGTTGACTTCATCTGTAATCGCTCTCCCCTGAGAACGTGAAATGAAGAAATTAACAGAAACCGACGCCTCCATGAGAACTATTTACCTATTATTGAAATGTTCTCTAATGAGGGGATCATTCTATATAATAACAGGTTACGTTTTCATTGCCTTTATGTCAACTATTAGGTAACTCAAGTTCTCGATAATGTATGCTTAAGCAGTAAAGGGTGACTTTTAATCATAACGGTTATAACGATATCGTTTAAGAATGGGAACAATCTTAAAGCGGCTGTTAACAAATAACCTTTTTTTTCAAAGAATCATTTATTTCTTCTTAATTATATTGTTATTACAATTTAGTTAGCTAATGAAATAGAGAAGAATCATCTTAAAGTCATTAGTGGATGTAAATGGGTATTGGTTAATGGAAATAAATGGGAAAACTTCCGGGCCACTAAGCATGGCTAAAGGGTGGTCGGGAGCAGTGACGTGATGAGCGTAGCGAAGCGCCCGCGCAACACAGGTAACACAACACACATGCTCTATTACAAAGCTTTTTGCTACGCTTGTAATTTATAAAAGGGATTGATTAAATTGAGTTTTGGGCCATGACACTGTGTGATTACTCGACCATTTCAAAGACATACTTACCTACCTAATAATATACGATTGTACAATATAAATTCAAATTAAAATTTCTTTATTTATAAGACAACAATTTGGTCCACAGTTAAATATACTTATACTACATTGAGTTAAATACCTCAATTCAATTCAAATAACATTTATTTAAGTAGGCATGGCAACAAGCACTTTCGAATCGTCAATAAAATCTTAAACTAATTTTTAAATTAATATTTAGTGCAATTCATTGATGCTATTATTATTACACAAAATATATATAGGTGGGGTAAGTTGTTCATCAATGAAACACTAAAAGTCCCACCTTTCTATCTCTGGTGTTTGGAAAGCTATAAGGTGGGTTTTCGAACGAAGATAGACAATTTAGTTGGAAATTGTGTGGCGTTCTTTTTTTCTACTTATGTTAAACAGTTTCTATTTTATATGCATTTTTCCAAAAACTGAGTTTTGTTCCATTGTGTCTTTGAGCATGTTTTCCATGAAGCAACTGATTTTTTACAGAGAAACAGATGAAATAATTACAATCGACAATGAAACAGGGTTAATCAACATTCAAACAATGTTACATAATAGTGGCGTTATATATATTCTTCAATCAATTAATGAGAAAGGAAAGAAGACATCAATGATAGGATTTTGTTAGTTTATTTGGAAAGGCTTCCGACTTACAGATGATTTAGGATATTGCTGAAATATACAAAAGCTTAGGACTGTTCATTGTATGCAACTTGAGTTTCATTAAGAATCAAGAATCGGATAAGCACGTACTGCGTGCTGCCAGGAATGTACTCCTTTTGTAGCCTTGTGGCAAGATTGCCAACTAGGTGGACGCAGAAGGATCCTGAGCACCTCCTTGCTTGGTATCATATACTTTCTTGCAACATATTTTTTTCCTCCATATGAAATACCTGTTTCATTGTAAACTGTTTCATTGAGAGACAACGGCTTATTTGTTACAACTATTCAAAAAACTGCATCAAGAAGTGAACGAATTTAATAGATAATTAGCGCCAGATAAACTTAAATACATATAGAAAACAGCGAAAAATTCAATAACAACAATCTCTTTCCTATGTCTTGGTTAAAAAACACGACACGTAAATTTAAAAAGTTACATTTGGCATACAAATTCACAATAACGCTCGCAGCTTCATGCTCCTTCTCCGAGGCTTACCTGTGTATTGGGGAGGCATTGCGGGTCCTTCATCTTGTCCTTCCTTTATAGTGGTCACTAGCAGATAAAGCCGCGTTTCCGAGATATCGTAAAGTTTCACTGTGTCCGTTTGTTTCAATGTTGAACAACCTACCCTACATATACTGTAGCTACAGATGTCCGAATTAAGGATAATAATTTAACAATACTAATGTCATAATAGGATCGTCAGTCATAAAAGTAAAAGTTGTTAAAAAATACTTGTCTAGAAGTTTCTAGAATGAAATTTTAATGCCACAAAACAAAAATAATAAAATAAAGACTTAATTTCAAAATACAAAATTTTAATACAATAAATCTCATGGAGTTGTATCAATCATGTAGTCTTGTGTATCGTAATATGCTTCAGAAATAAGTTTACTTACGCGTTACAAAATTCGAAAAATTAATTCATAGATAATGCAGTTACTTCTACTGGAAGTTTATTGTAAAACCTACACAATTACCCATGAATGAGTTTATTTTATTTTACGGAACCTAGTGGTGGGCACTCCGAGCTTATCCTTATTTTTAGTAGGTAGTAATAATATATATATAACACTTTTTCCTAAAATTTACATTGTGTTTAAAAACATTGATTGATTATTCATAAATATATTGACAATGCAGTGTCATGATATTAATCTCTTTAAACTTATCTCTTCCTAAGCGAGTCTCTGCGGTTCATCTTATAAATCGATCGAATAGCCTACTTCTGCAGAACAAAAATATTTAGAATTAATCTCTGAAGCACTGCCCCATAGTAGAATACCATAGGACATAATACTATGAAAGTAATGAAAGTAACTAAAATAAACTACTTACATAATCGAGCTGTCTTTACATCTATTAGCAGGCGGATCTTGCTCACTGCAAAAGCTGCAGAACTCAGTATATTCAAGAGATTAGCAATACTATCTCGAATATCTCGATGGGTATTGAAATTTACTTCTAAAGGGAAAGGATTACTCTTTGCGTCTCATTGCTGCATCTGTAAGTATACCTACAACAACCCACAGAAAGAGACAAAACATAGGTGTAAATCATCAGCATCATTTTTTTTTACGCATAACCAGGAATTTTATTACATTTCTTGGTACTTACTTACCTACAAACATTACAACATACATAAAAAACTTGTAAAAAGCACAGCAAATACGCACATGGCGAATGTGTGAAGTTTTGCAACGGAGTCGGCGTTAGAGCTTGCGCCTGCGACGGCCAGATGCGCACGTGCGCGCGCAGGTGAGGGCACACACTGCTTTTTCTACAAACCTTACACTCATTGTGTAAGTTTAAACGATGCTTTGACTGTAACGGTCCCGAACAGCTGGCTGACCCTCCACTATATCAGAATAGCACTTTGATAACGTACCTGAATGACGCAGAATGTGACGTAAAAGACTTTAAATCAACAGTAAAAAAGCTAGGTACATATAAATGTTCTAGAATACACAGCATATTTCTGTAAAATCCTAAGAAGCGTATAAAGTTAAAAAACGTGTTTAAGGATGACTTACAGTACTTCACAGTAGTCCGTTCCGTTCTGATCCGATACGGGACGATCTGTCAGTTTCTATAGAAAGTATCACGTGATAGCTCGGAGCCCTCGGACGTCACGTGACTTTTTGTATAGAAACTGACAGATCGTCCCGTATCGGATCGGAACAGAACGGACTACTGTGAGACATCCTTTATGCTGAAAGCTTGGTATCTACGTGTCTGTTAGAACAGTTAAAGTCTATATTTTAAATATTAATCCAATATTGTTCACTTAAACCGCGTTTTGAGGAAAATACTTGTGAGGAAAAACCAACAGGTACAAAATCAAATCAAAACCTTATGATAGTTATTTAGGTATGTTTACAGCGCAATCATTGTCAACATTTGCCTAACTCAATACTTAACCATGTCTAGACAGTCGTCGGTTCAAGCATATAAGTACAATAGCAATGTAGGTACTTTAATGTAGCGGTCAATTAAACTGTAGGTACTACTAATAATTCAGCAACAAATTCTTACGAGCGCTTGTTTACTTGGGTTAGGTTCGCGTGACAGCGTAGATCCAGTTGCGCTAAGGGCCGGTGTGTTTACAACCAACTTACGTTTGCAGGCGCTCTAACCTACAAGTAAAGGACTTCGAGCTTTGTCTGTTTCGAAGTAAGAGAGCTCGGTATATGTCCGTGGAATTGGTATAAACAGAAAGGAGTATGTCGCAGCGCAGAGCTTACTCACCGGTCGCACGTGCGCGGCGCGCCGCAGCGCCCGCGCCGCCGCCAGCCGCTAATCGCTGCGAGATTAGTGCCTCCACTAACAATCATGTCGATAACTGCAACGCGCACTGCAACTGACAAGTGACAATTCAAGTGCAGCGCATAAAACGCAGATACGGCATACACCAGATACGCACAACATCGACATATTACACGTATTCTTCCAAGACGCACACTAACAAAGTATATGTATGGCCATATATGTCTGCGGTGCACTGTTTGTGGATTGCGGACTGCGGACCTGCCAGGAGTGCCGCCTACAATCCTGAATAGTCACTGTAGCTAGGCAGCTGTTTAACTCCCATTTTATTCGATAGTAGTGATTAGCCAAGCCAATATACATGAAAATGTATGCCGCGTTTTTATGACGTTTTTACTTTTAAATAGATACGCTTAGGGCTTAGGCAGGTAAAAGGCATATCATGAGAGTGTCTGTTTTTCACGTCTCATCCAGTCTATGAAAATCAGTGTCCTCGTGAAAATAAAACATTAAAATACCTAAATTTTAGCACATTTTATTAGTTTTATATTACAAAGTTAATCGATAGGTTTTTGATTAGGCTCCAGAGCAGCCCGCTCGTAAATATCACACATTTAACACACAGTGGATGCTGCATAAAAAACAGATTGTGTCGATACCGCCGACGTGTTTACAGGCCGTTCCATCTATAGCTGCGATAGTTGCGTTATTAATCCGCGGATACTTACTATAGGCTCGACAAATAAGTTGTGTGCTTACCATGAGTTGTGTGAATACGTAACATTAGGCGTTAGCGACATACAACTCATGGTAAGTAACAATTCAGGACTTCACATTGGTAAGTACAATTCAATTCAGTAGAATCACTACTAATTGAATCTAACATTATGGATAGGTATTAGAATACTTTAGAACGATTATTAAAATCAAGATCTCTTAAAACTCGTACTATTCGTTGAGATACCTATTATAGCCATATAGCCAAACCAAAGTTCATTTGTAGCGAAAACTTACAGAAAGAGTTTCTCCAACGGATGTTTTTCATAGGTTCACATATATAAATAATGATGACAGAAATGTTATTTCTTCCTTTAGCATAAAAACAAGAAAATGTCACTTAACATCTTCAGTGAGTTAGCGGGGCTGTCAGCAACTAGAAATAATGATGTAAGTGTATGAAGGCATTGCGTGTTGGAAACGAATTGTAAGCAATACCATGGCGCTTAGGAAGTGGTGCATGTTACGAGAGGTACGAATTGTACGATTCAATGTTGGGCATCTAGTTAAACTTTTAAAGCCAAAAACAAATAAGCATAAGAACTTAACGAATGTCAACGTTGACGAAAACATTATTGTATATATATTTTAAAACTAAGAAGAGTCTTTGGTGACTTTGGTCAATCACGTTTGGTACACTGAAGCCAACCACCACTAATCAGACTATAATCGATGATCAAAGCGAGATTTCAATACTAATAAATAATAATAAATGCTCTAGGTACCTACTTTCAATTAAAAAGTTCAAATAGATACGTTTCACCTAGTAAGGTAAGTTCAGGTGGAGGAAGACGAGCATAGTTTGTTTTACCTGGGCCAAGATGAACAGCATGAAAAGTTAGAGTCAGTCTATGTTAAGTTACCTAGATTATGATAGCACAGAATGTGAAAGTGTTAAGTAAACGTCATAATTTCATCGAAGTTTGACGTTTAAAATAACACTTTCACGTCTGACAGTTAATTTACTGAGAAAAGATAACGTGGTTTGACTCTAGCTAACGAAACAATAATCCTGTACATAAACGTAAAAAATTGTAGTAAATTGTGTAAAATGTGAATATTGCTGGCGTAGATAAAGCTGGGTGATAAAGATAAACTAGAAGAATAAAAATACAGCATAAAAATAGCATTAAAAAAAAGCTAAAGAATTTAATTATGTAATGTTGCCAAACTAGTAGATAATCGCGCAAAACTTTGAAAATTAACGACTTTCGAGTGCGAAATTGTCCCCGTGGTCCCGGAGTAACTCTACTTAACAATGAGACTGGTGATAATGATGATATGGTAATGTCACTCTCGAAACCTGGAAAGTCGTTAATTTTCAAAGTTTTACGCGATTAAGACACGTTTTAGTAAATTTATAATATGTAAAAATAAAAATTGAGTAGAGTAGGTAAATTAGTAGTAGATAATCGGATCAGCAGAAAACTAAGATTAAACTAAGATAAAAATGCCGCCAGCCTTCTGGGCACCCTGCCAGAAGGCACCGAGCTGGAGCCAATTTTTATTTATAGGTTTAGTTTTAATTTTAGTATTAATTGTTCTTTTCTGTTTTGATTTCTTGTTTTTTCAAATTCAAATTCAAATTCAAAATAATTTATTTGTTCAACACAGGTATATACATAAGTACAGGTCTTAAAATGTTAGCGTTGTGTCACTGTGTTGTGCCGTAAAGCGTACAAATTATTTGTTTTTGCATTTAATGGACTGTAACTACATGCAACGCACAGTTACCATTAATTACAGTCAGTTAAAAACTCATTTATGGTGTAATATGCTTTGTTTACTAAAAAATTAAATAACTTACTTTTGAAAACATTCATATTATCTATACATCTAATGTTGATCGGAACTTTATTATAAATTTTTGGAGCCATTCCAAGAACACTTTTACTAAATAAAGCTGTTTTGGAAGGTCTTGAGTTTATTTTATTTCTGAGGCGTACACTTTTGAAACTTAGGAACAGTTGCTGATTGGCTTTAACAAAAATTACAATTTCGAATATATACAGACATGGTAGGGTTAATATGCGTAACTCTATAAAATATGGCTTATATGAATCAGGTGTCTGAATTCCACATAATGATTTGATACATTTTTTCTGTGCTCTGAATGCTAGTTCTCTGTCAACTGAGTTGGCCCAAAATATGATGCCATACCTTAGCGTCGATGTTACACAGGCTTGATAGGCTGTTAAAACAACCGTTTCATTAACAATCTTTCTCAAATTATATAATACGAATGAAAATTGATGTAGTTTCTTACATATAATGTCAATTTGATTTCTCCATGTCAACTTATGATCTACGCTTATTCCTAAAAATTTTGTCACACTTGATTCCTCAATTTGATGTCCCTTATATGAGATATTTAAATTACATGCATAATTTCGTCTTTGTTTAAATGTCATAATTTTGGTTTTTTCCAAGTTAATATTCAAGTTATTGCTAGCTAACCAGTTAATTACTGTTTCTAAAGTCTGACATATTTCGTCCTCATACGTTTCTAGGTCATTACAAGTAAACATTATTGTACTATCGTCAGCGAAAAGAACCATGGGTTGTTCGACAGCTTGCGGCAAGTCGTTTATATAAATAATAAACAATAAAGGGCCTAAAACACTTCCCTGGGGCACGCCGTAATGAATTTGTCTGACTTTCGATGAGTAGGTGACTTCAGTTTTAGTTTTTAGGCAAAGTCTATTTATTTGTGTCAACTGTTTTCTATTGTCTAGGTAGGACTTAATTAAACTATGGACATTACCTCTAACTCCATATTTATATAATTTATCTAGCAGTATTTTATGATCCACAAAATCGAAGGCTTTAGACATATCCATGTAAAGTGCTGATACTGGAACTCTCTTGTCAACATTCGTAATAATTACACGCATTAAGTCAAAAATAGCCATATTAATGGACTTACCTTTACGGAAACCCATTTGTTCTTTTGTGAATAATCTGTTACTCTCAAAGAATTCATAAACAGAGTTGTGAATGACTTTTTCCATAACTTTTGAAAAAACGGGTAACAGTGCTACAGGTCTATAACTGGCCAAATCTTGCTTGTCGCCTTTTTTATAAAGCGGCTTTACAATGCCCACTTTTAATCGTTCAGGAAATTCACCCTTTTCTATACACAAATTGGTTATGTAACTAATCAACGGCGAAATTATACTGGATACTGATTTTACCACTTTAGTATTAATGCCGTCATAACCTGTACTAGAACTATTTTTTAAAGAATTAATTATTATATCAATGTCGTTTGAATTTGTGGGCTTCATAAAAATAGAATTAGAAAGATTGTATGTCATTGTATTCATGTAATTATAAGGATTGTTTTTAGCGTTTATTCCATTACTTGTATTAAGATTAGTTATTGAGCAAGATTGACTCTGATAGTTTGATTTTTTGAGTGTCTGGTCGATGAAAAACTGATTAAATGTTTGCGCAATTTTGGCAGGTGATCTTATACATTCGCCATTTACTACTAACTGGCTAATATTTTCCCTCGGCTGTTTGGATCTATGTTTATTTATAACATTCCATGCTGCCTTTGTTTTATTATTAGCTCTCTTAATATAGTGATTATTTTGTGCTCTTTGGGTAAGCTTAGTAATTTTCTTAAGTCGCATTGAATAATTTTGAAAATTAATTTTATCACTTATTTCTTTTGAAAATCTATATTTCCAAAGTAATTGTCGTTTTCGCTTACAACAGCTCTTAATACCTTTGGTTATCCATTTTGGTTTTCGGCCTGAAGTAACTTTAACCAATTTAATAGGAAAGCACAAATTGTAAAGTAATTCAAATTGATCAGCAAAACAGTTATACGCTTCATTGGGATTATTTGCCATATAAACATCATTAAATTTTAACTCTAGGAGACGTTCCCTGAACTTATTTATATTATCTTGGTTTATGTCTCGTTGTTTTTTAAACCAGAAAGCAAGAACACATGTTTTTTTTACCGGGCATTTTATCAGTTGGGCTGTGTGATCCGAGAGAGCAAAATCAATCACCTCAGCTACACTGCCTCGCACGTTATGAATAATATTGTCAATGCATGTGTTGCTAGATAATCTAGTAGGTACAGATATTGCTAATCGTAAATTATAGGACGACAATAAGTTTTTCAATGTTATAGATTGTGACGTTCTCTTGAGCACATCAATATTAAAGTCACCACTAATTACAATTTTCTTTCCAGTAAAGCACATTTTATTTAATATAAATTCTAATTTATTAAAAAATATGTCAAAAGCGTGTCTGTTGTTTCTTGGTACCCTATATATACTAATAATAATTAATTTGTGATCAATTAATTCCAATCCTGCGCATTCTATTACATTTGGTATGGAAATATTATTCAATTCATTTAATACATTATATTTGTGAATACTTTTTACTAGAATACAGGATCCACCATTCCTGTTATTTCTTGCGAAAACCGAAGCTAACCTGTAATTAGGAATCGCCAAATGAATTTCGTCACCTTGCTGCATATTGTGTTCAGTGACACATATAACATCAATCTTAATTTCCTTATCTATTAGTTCTTGTACGTGCACCCTTAACAAATCAGACTTAGTTAAAAGACCATTAATATTTTGGTGCAATATATTTATATGATTGTATACAATAAAATCATTTTTTACCTTATTTACCGGTGTGTCAATTGATAGTTGAGGCCTCCTGAGCTTAAAAAATTTAACTGATTATAGAATGCTTTGTTAACATTAATAAGAACAGTATTAAGGCTGCGAGCCAGTTTGTATTTTCCTCTATTGTTTAGCTGGTATCCCTTTGAGTCATAGTCTTGAGAACCAAAATATACACAATTAGGTGTTTCTAACCATACATGGGAGAATTTTTCAAATTTTTTATGCAACATAACATTGAAACTACTTACATAGTTATTATAATTTTCGGCATACTTATTCAAACTGTGGATAATATCACAAATAATTACGTTTGTGTGAGAACATTTTTTGATAGTGTTTTCTAAGGTACCAATAATTTTATTTAATGGAGTTACATTATAATCGCTACCGCCACACATAATAACTACACAATCGCCTTTCTTAAAGTCTTTAATTTTCTCTTCTATATTCTGTAGAACACGCTGAGTGGTCCCGTTTTGAATGATATCTGCCGTAAAATCATAGTCATTCTTCCGAATTTTCGCCAAAGGAAGAAGAAGATCAGCTCCATGAAAATCTGATAAAAGCAATAGCCTTGGTTTGTAGTTAATTTCCATAATTTTCTTCACTGGTGTCATTTGTCCTGAATGAGTATCTTTCATTAAGGCGGGCTTCCCCGATATGTCTAAACTTGTTTTATCTAGCATTGTAGTATTTATATGCTCCTCTAGTTGCTTAACAGTTTTTTGCAATGCCTTAGTAGAGTGTTGAATCCGAGAGAGGGTTACTTCCTTGTTTGCCAGTGAGTCAGATTTTTGTTTGCACTTAGTATTTGAAATGAGAGTCCTGCTTAGCTTAATTTGGAGATTTTTTATTTTGGTATTTAATGTCATAACTTCATGTTCTAAGCTTTTGATTTTATTTTCATAAAATTGAATATTTTCTTCCGTGTACATATTATGAATTATTGGGCTCTGTCCTGTATTTTTTGTAGGTGTGGTATTCCTCGAAGGATCTTTGTGTAGTAGCAACAAAACACCAATTTTTTAATTTAACTTCTCTATTTGTTGCTTCTGTTCACAATTTTCTGTGTTTAACCTGGCGACTTCTTCATGAGCACACGATAACTCAGTATAAACTTCTTCTATTTGAACTTTCAATGCTACAACTTGAGAATTTTCCATAGTAGACATATTTGGGAGGCTGTTTGGGCTATGAAACGTGCCATCTATCAGGGTAGAGTCTATCTTGTCTTCGGCATCGTTAGAAATTTGGGACAAATTCTCGCAAGAAGGAGATCTAAGGGGCATTTTCATATGTAATGTTTGTTTCTATGTGTAAATATTGTTACGCCGGTGAAGTAAACAAAACTTTAAATGTTATTTTTCATGCCATAGAAGCGTTTTCAGCAGGCTGAAAAGTTATTTCAGGCCGTTTTAGAGGTGGCTCTTTCACATATTAGAAGATTCAAAATTTACCCCAGTTGCCGTTGTTTTCAGGCGCCTGAAACATGTTTTCATTAAGTGTTGTGTGTGCGTTAAGTGTCTTCAAGTACTGTGTTTAGTGTCTTGTAATTAGCAATAAAGCCTCAGTTTTTAATTAGTGGTTAATTAGTGCCTTTTTAATAAAGTACCCACCACTTAAACAATTTTGGTGTCAGAAGTGGGATAGAAAATGTCATTTACGCTACGTGAGGACGTGCCGATGGGAGTTCAGACCCGGAGCCAAGCTGCAGCAAGTAGCAACGTACCTACGGGAGTTCAGACCCGGAGCCAAGCTGCAGCAAGTCAGAATCCTGCACCAGAAGCCGGTTTATCGGACTCAACCGCCCCCGCAAGACGTAGTCATCAACGCGATATTACTGTTCTTGAAGCAACAAGCGGTAAGACAAGAACAACAAGCGATAGAACTAAGAATCAGAATCAGAATCACAAATGTTTATTGCATAAACTGTCTAGGTACAAGGAGTTATAACTAGGTATATTTATAAAAGTAGCAACAGTTTTACCCTTTCGGGCATACAATCTTTTACATCGTAACCTAATCTAAGTATATTAAGATATAACATTTGATTTATTTTATAATGGCATGGTTATAGAACTCTTTTGTATTGTAGAAGACATGGTCTATCAAAAACTTCTTTAAAGTATTTTTGAAAATATTACCTTCTAGGCTTTTTATCTAGGCACGTTACTACGTGAACAAGCGAGAGAACAAACTGAAATTCTCCGGAGAGACCTGAAGGAACAGGCAAGTATGCTTGGAGAGGTACATGAGACCACGACTGATGGAAGCGGGAGATTAGTGAAATCCAGGGGAAACTAATGAACTTAGACGTTCAGCTTTCTCAGCACACAACCCAATTGACGGACGTCAAGGAAACCGTTAATGACGTCAAGGACAAAGTTGAAACATACAAAAAACGCCTCCAGAAACTGGAAATAAAAGTGGCCAGTGGTACGAGTACTTGCGTATAAGATGCACCCATGTCAGGAAGTGGAAAGTTTAAGGTACCTCCTTTTGACGGCGCATCTTCGTGGACAGCATATAAGCTGCAGTTCGAGTTCCTGTCTCGGGCTAACGGCTGGAGTAAGGAGCCAGCCAGCTCCAGCGGCCAGGGCAGCTCTAACCATAGCGCTTTGTGACGAGGCTTTTACAATACTCGAAGCCTTAGGAGAAGAGAAATCATACGACCGACCGGCTTCTAGAAGCATTGGAGGCCCGATATGGTGATAGCCACTTCAAACACGTCTACAGAGCTCAGTTGAAGGACAGAACACAGGGACGTAATGAGACCTTGCAACAGTGCGCTCTGGAAATTGAGAAGTTGGTTAGAAAGGCGTACCAACGTACATCGGCCTCTTTTGTCGACATCACGCTTGTGCAGGTCTTTGTTGACGGAATACGGGACCTGGAAGTGCGAGCGGCAGTTCGATTAGGGTACCATGGGACTCTGAAAGACGCAATGGCCCACGCTCTGGAAGTGGAAGCTGTGCGCCAAGATTCATCAAGGCCTTTCAGGGTGCGTCAGCAAGGGAGCCGACTGCACCCCGTCGTGAGTTTGGGCCACGATGTTACCGTTGTGGAAAGCGCGGCCACATCCAAACCAGCTGCCCGAATAATCGCAGTGGGAACGAACGAGGGCAAACTCTGGTGCCAAAGACAACTGGCCTATTGTCTCAGAGCCGCAGCAGGGAAACGAATAAAAGCCAGGACTAAGAGACGAGTGCTGGCTGGTGGTCGAAACGTCCTATAGTATAGTCCGTAGTGATCTCACAGGTTAACGACGGGAATAGTCCGATCGTCAAGGGAGAAATTGGTGGAATACCATGTCACCTCACCATCGACTCCGGAGCCCGGAGCTTCTCGGACGGTGATCAGTTCTCGGCTACTGAAACACCTGACCAGATGTCATCTAGTCACCTAGGCATCTCCAGCTGCAAACCGCTACTTGACAGTACATTCCCAACCAGGGGGAGAGCGGAGTGGCTTTAAAAATTGGCGAGAAAAGCTACTAGCATAGAGTGATTGTTGCTAACATAATTTATGACTGTATTATTGGACTAGATTTTATCAGAGGCTATGGTTGTAAAATTGACTTGAAAGTTGGAGTCTTGACATGTGGATCTGATGAGGTGCCTATGGAGGGTGGAGTAAGTGGAAATGTTTACTGTAATAGAAGGACTATCCTCCAGCCGAAGGCACAGGTGCTAGTTCCTGTACGATTGCCATATGACACAAGACAAGGATGTCGTCGTTGCGTAATTGTGGAAAAAGTCATCAATGATAAACTATGGATGGCAACCCGCACGGTGGTAACTACATCATCTAAAGCATTTGTGAGAGTTCTTAACCTTAGTGACACTGAGTGCGTGCTTAATAAAGGATCTCTGGTTGGATCATGCGAAGAAATTTCATGAATACGAAGCTGTCAGAACCCTATAGAGGCTAATAAGGAATCTCGAGATGCTCTATCTTCAATCGACATAGAAAGGTTCTTGGATGGCTCAAGTAACGACCTTACCAAGAAAGAGCGGACTAAGGCACGTAAATTATTGTTGCGATACAGCAATGTTTTTTCTGGGCATGACAGTGACATCGGAAGGACTGGAGTAGTACAACACGAGATCGACACCTCGGCGAGTTCCAGTAGCTCGAGAGAAGGAAGTAGAGGACATAATTGAAGAAATGAGGAAGAGCGGCGTTATCGAACCTTCAACAAACCCGTGGTATTCACCCGTAGTTTTAGTGAAGAAGAAGGACGAGACTATGAGGTTCTGCGTTGACTACCGCGGCCTGATCGATGTAACTAAGAAAGACAGCTATCCATTGTCCCGAATCGATGACACTTTAGACACTTTGAACGGTAGACGGCGTGTGAGGTACACGCCGTCTACCATCATGCGTCACCATCAGCGCTACGCCGACGATATAGTTATGAATGCTGAATGTGCTGAAGACTTGCAACATATGATAGAGCAACTATATCACGCATCTTTGCGAACAGGTCTTAAGATGAATATGAACAAGACAAATGTTATGGCGACAGCCGATCTCACACCGAAACCCATTTCACTGAATGGACAACCGCTGGAGCAAGTGCAGGAATACACGTACCTAGGGTAAGTGATAAAGCTCGGTAGAGACTCGGTGATGGCAGAGATAAGGCGATGAAAACCATTGCGATAGGCCTTCGGAAAGCTGAGCTGCGTGCTGAAATCTAAAATCCCCGGTCGCTTAAAACAAAAGTCTTTATCCAATCTGTGCTACTGACTATGACATATGCTTGTGAGATATGGACACTGACTACTGGGATGATCCACGAGCTCATGGTTACGCAGAATAACATGGAGCGAGCCATGCTTGGCGTAGCGTTACGAGACCGACTCTGGAACGAGCTCATCCGAAAGCGCACGAAAGTGATTGACGTGGGTCACAGGTAGGGAATGCAATCTCGAGCGAGCCATGCTTGGCGTAGCGTTACGAGACCGACTCTGGAACGAGCTCATCCGAAAGCGCACGAAAGTGATTGACGTGGGTCACAGCACAGGGTCGCCAAGGGTAAAATGGGCCTGGGTCGGGCATGAGTGTGTTCACAGATGATGTAGTTCTTTCTGTTCCCGCTATAACAACAAATACTAAAAATACAATAAAATATTATAACTTGGGCCGCAGGTAATAGTCGGCGATGGAATCTGGCGGGCGCCGGCCGTCGATTGTTCTACTGTCCACGTCGCACGCAGGCGGCTAACTAACCGAGCGTCATCAAATACAGAGGTTTTCATTATACACGTCAGCTACCAATGGAACTGCCTTTAACCATCGGAGGTATGGCTACCATGCAAACTGATGGTTCCAGCGAAAATTATGAGCAGATTCCTATAAGTACATTTACCTGGGATATAGAACCAGTAAACTTAAACTTTACAAACGTAGATATCTTTTTTTTCTGACGGTAGTGACTGTTTAATTAATCATATAAAAATTCAGTTTCTTGGCTAGGTCATATAACTCATATATTAAATTGAGTATTCTGGGATTCAATAAATAATAAAAAGAATAAAAAGTCTGGAATAAAAAGAAATCCGAAGGGACTTGCCATCGGTACCATTCAAACTGTATTAGTTAAGCATTATGAATGTTAGTTGTTCATTTTATATATTCAAATAACAATCATTCAAAGCAAAACCCTTTAAGCAGCGAAACCGTTGAATTGTATCGGTGCGATTTCAGGATATTTACCTTACTGTATATATATATATATATATATTTGTAAGTTATTATAACTTACGGAAACAGAAAAACACAATCTGCTTATTACATATTATGATATGATGATATTAACAGTGGTAGCGCGCGACTAAAATAGGTAATCTCCCTAACTACCTAGTTCCAAGTCCTCTTCTCGACGTTTTACTTATTTACCTATCAAGAGAGAGGATAAGCAGGTACTTAGGTAGGTCTGTTCGAGAAACCGTTTGGTATGGCAACCTTTCCGTGGTAATCGAACATTTATACTTAATTGTTTTGTAATGAAAGGTATCTATTTTCTTTTTGTACGTTTAATTAAACACACTTTTCAATAGACTTGGTAGGTATGGATAACGGTAATATTCATCCAAAATAACAATAAAAATATTACTCTATATATTAATCGGATTAAATTCTTATATGTAACGGTGACTGCAGGCAGGTATTGGTTTAATTAAATTTGTTTAATGTGTCAGATCAGCTGATGAAAAAGTGACACGCCAAACCTGTCGAGGGCAGCACCGCGACGCGGCGCACGCGCTAATAACTGGTTGTAAATTATTAAACGAGTCGCGCCCGCGCCGCCGCCGCCCTGCCA
The DNA here is from genome assembly GCA_949128165.1 of Lathronympha strigana. Classification (NCBI taxonomy): domain Eukaryota; kingdom Metazoa; phylum Arthropoda; class Insecta; order Lepidoptera; family Tortricidae; genus Lathronympha; species Lathronympha strigana. The sequence goes on along the minus strand of OX421906.1, from coordinate 12,021,935 downwards.
CTGCCACTTGTTCCATTGTTTGCAATCACAACAAAATTGCGGAAACAGTGACCAGCTGCTGACACACCACTACTGGCTACTTTAACTATTACAATTAAATTGTTACGAAATCAATCGCTTAGATCTACTCCAACAGTAATAATAGAGTTCCGTTACGGAGCTTATTTGGAATAAATCGGAAACACAAACTGATTGATTGGACTGCTTTACATAAGTTGAATTGTATTCTAGGCAATACAATTCTAAAGCGGTTAGTTTCACTGTACAATATCTTCTAGGCTTTTACGAAATAACAAAGAAAATGACGTGATTGGAACGTAAAGCCACTGCCGGTACGGTAATTGTGGCACAGGATCAGTATCTGCACGAATGTGAATTTCGTAAGTCGATTGTGAGGTGGTCAAATTGATCGATGATGTGAAGCGTGCGCGCGCGCCGCGCGGGCTCTGCTTGTCAATTAGGTTAGCCGGGTTCAGGGCCTGGGCTCCAGTGCTCTTATCTGCGTCCCGCTATCTGCGACATTTGCGTAACAAACCTTAACAAGAGGAAAGCTATTCATCTTGCCAATAACCTATGTGCTAACACGATTATCTCTTCATTTTTAGCTGATGCGGATTACGGTAATACGGTTATATACCTACCTACCCAGTCTACTCACTCTTATCTGACGTTAAGTATTCGCCTTGCTTTGAAACAATCACACATAAAAAATTGTCTTTAGGCAGGTAACCAGCTTAATCTGCAGAATGGAATTAAATATGTCTGGGGACAAAATAGCAAAGACCGTTCCGCTCAAACACAAAGCTCCCGATTGCAAAAAAACGACGACCTTCATTCATCTTTCACGATCCATCCTTTTATGTAAACTCAATGAAAATAGTTTAAATACACAAAAAGCGGCACATCACACAGATAAGGTACTTCTGTCTCGTTTTAACGAGAATTCATTTGGATCGATAAAAGCGAGATAACCATATCAAAATAGGATCAGTCTCCCGATTCACGCTCTCGACACTTTTTGCTTCGTTTTAAAATAGATGATGAAATCATAACAAATGAACTGTGAATTTCTAAGAGAAGATGTACCCAAAAGGCCAAACATGATTACGTAAGTACCTAGACGCTAGAGGACATTTTTTGAATTGTTTGCGTTCGACTCCGTTACTTAAAACTATAAAAAACCGCACGAGTGCGAGTCGGACTCACGCACCGAGGGTTCCTTACAAACTTTGAGTTACAACTTGCAACTGCACTTATAAGTAGAAATTTACGTCAGCCGTGCAGCCCCATGTACCGATGAGTAGATTGGGTCGCTTGTTTTCACGGCACGGCATACCTTAGAGTTAGGCGAATTCGTTTTTCCTTGATATTTTTTTGTTACGTTAACGGTTTTTTTTACATTTTCACGGTTCTTACAGCATGGTATCATATAAGTCAAAACTAACAATCATCATCATCATCATCAACCTAAGCTAGTCCACTGCTGGACGTAGGTCTCTCCTCTTAAACTAACAATAGCAACAACAAAGTAGGTATACTTCAAGAAAAAACAATCTAAGGCGGTTTAATTTCAACGATTACATTTTTTATTTTATTTAATGAAATAGGTAATGCAGATACTCGTAGGGTCAATATTATATTTTTCCGTTGTCGTCAATATTATATTTTAACCTCGTGTAAATTCTATATTTTTTATGTAAGGGGGGTATTTTTTCGGGCATATTCCATTAAAAATAAATTAAAACACATCCGAGAGTTGGACAATTTTGCCAATATCAATTATATAAATATGTATAATAATATATTGCCACTTGGGCGACGATGTTCAGTAGTTGGAAAAATAAAATAAAGTCTTCTTTCAGTAAAATATAAATATCTATGATATTTAAGGTACTTTCCCTCCATGTGGCATCGCCGTGGGACAGCCTGTATAATACTGTATATGATATATCCTTTGAAGGCAACAAATGAACTTCGGTTTTGCCTATGGCTCAGCCCAAATCTTTAACTATGTACATGTAGGTACGCCAATGGACTTATTTGACCTCTCTATATAGAACAACTTTTACTTTACCAATTATTTCACTTGCTTTTCATTTGTTTCAGTAGTAAAGTTGGATTCTTCGCAATATATTTGACAATTTAATTAAGGTAAACGATTGATGTAATTTATGAGGGGTATTAATATATGTACCTAAAACAATTTTAAATAAACTTTGTCATTAGTGTAAGGTTTTAGAAGTAACTTATAGGGCATAGGTACCATACATAACACAGCCGCAGCTATAAAATGTTGGGTTCTCGGGTCGATGGCTGCCAAAAAAATTGCGTATCAACCAGCACAATTGAATTCGCTGTAATCTCGGAGGTCGCGTAACGTGCGCCTGAGCGCGCCGGCAGCTGCGTCCGCACACAATAGATCCTTGCAGGTTGGTGCATTCCCGAGACGGTCTCACTTTCAAAGAAATTCATCTTTCGGCGGCGGCGCGAACCAGCTGAGTAAAACTCGACAACTTTGAAGTCACGACTAAATATAATAATTTAAATCAAATGGATGTGCTGGCAATTGACTACATTTCATATTTTCATCTTCTCTATATTTTATGAGCTAATCAGAAAATAGAAGGCACTACGATAGGGATACGATTTTTTTATTGTTCATTACAACTATTTTTTTAAATAAAAAAGAATTTTAGAAATGTATCTAAATTAAATACCTACATATGTGTAAAAATATTCTAAAAGTGGAAATGATGTCATTTTCCCAACTAAATGCAAGGCAGAGTAATTTATTCTTCTTCTTCTTCTAAATAATGGCTTCTGTCCGAGAGTTGGAGAATTTTGCCAAAATCAATTATATAAATATGTATAATAATATATTGCCACTTGGGCGACGTTGTTCGGTAATTGGCCCCGCTATATGTTAAGTTTATAGCTATAAGACTTAAGATATAGTTTATCAGGGGGCCGAGATCGCGGGACTGCCGCTTGATGACTAAAGGAGTGATTGGACTCGTTTCAGCATTCATTTTTCATTAGTTGCATACTGCTTCGTTAGGTAACTGCACCATTTGCTATTAAAAGTTCTTAAAAATTACATTTGACACTGACAGTTATTTAGCAGTGGCGGTTATTGATTTGAATAGTTTACCCATCGTTAGCTTTTGTAAATGTTAAGAACGGTTTGTAATATAATGTAAAACGTTTAAAATTATAGCATCAATTTATGAATGTTTGCCGTTTGCAAAATATTTGCCGTTATAAATTATGTTCGACTGTAAAAACAACTCGAAATTATGCTCTAATGAATGAGTGTATTCCAGAATAATTCCATAAAGAGTTAATAACAAAAAACAGCTTACAATAGGGATGACGACTAGGTTGAAAAACTATTATTCTAATTAATCCGTCAGTTAGATTATATAAAATTATTAGACACGTATTTTTTCCTTTTTCAATTTAACTAAAATTGACGAAGATAAAGAGCATCAAAGTTCCGGGGTGGGGGCTTGTGACGTCACTCCTAGGTAAGAATTGTACCTAGGAGTGACATTACGCGAAACTTGAACGCACTGTATTTTTGTCATTTTTGATTTGACGAACAAAAGAAAAAATACGTGTACAATATTTTTTTATAATCTAAAAGACGGACTAAATAGATTTTTTCAGTCGTCTAGCCTATTATCCATACTTAGTAACTTACTAATATATAAATGGGAAAGTTTGTGTGTGTCTCTTTGATAGTCCGTCTTTCACGGCAAAACGGAGCGAAGAATGACGATTACCGCGAGTGAATTTGCCACTAGGGGCGCAATTGTAATGGGAAATATTAAGGGTAGAAATACTAGAAATGTTGTTTTGGTAAATATCACTAAACCTTGTGTTATTGTTCAATGTTAGGTACTGAACCTAATGAGGGTTGTCACTTGCAGTACTTTGCATTAAAAGTTAACTGCATATAACTTAAAAACGCTTACGAATATGAGCCTAGTTTCTTTAGAGGAAATACAGTACTAAATCTAAACAATCCCCTTTTTGCGGAAAGGATCGTTGTGCCTTTCCACCTTGTATATCTTTGTAAAAATAGCGCGACTTATGGCGTTATTTATTCATAAACGCACTTCAATAACAGTTTAGCTAAATGATTGTTTGTCCTTATCTGTCACTTTGACAATCGTGTTTTGACAAACACGATTGTCAAAGTGTCACTCTGACGAGTGGGAGGAAACATAATTTAACTAAAACTTCTGTTAACTTTTTTATGAATAACTGTTTTATCAAATATTATCACACAAAAACACGTAACCCCTATAATTCACGAAAACACACACTACACATCACTGAAAATAGTTATAAACGAATGTACCTCTTTTAACATCGAAATTAATGTAAAATTATTAATCTTAAATTGGTTTCGCGCCATACAAACTCATACCTACTAATGGCGCTTGACAAGGACCCACGCATGAGTGGCGCCGCCTGGTGAGCGACAATACGGTAGTTCCCATTGACGTGATTTTTTAAGTGGAGATAGTTGAATGGATGGAGAGTGACATAGGCTACTTTTTGTCTCTTTCTAACGCGATCGAAGCCGCGGGCAAAAATTAGTAATTCAATAAAACGACCACAAGAAAGAAATAATATTAGCCGGAGCCTGCGTCTCGGTCTCTCGAATCACCCCGATCCCTTTACAATATTTGCTCGTTCCTATTAAGATTAGAGCAGAATGGCAATGGCGCCGTGCAGCAGGGCTAAAAGGCACATCCAATAACTTAAACTGAAGACCATTCAAATGTACCTACAATTTATAAGATTTCATAAAAAAAATAGAACCTTAAATATCAACATCCCAGGCATCCCAGCGTCAAAAATAACAAACTTACAAGTATTTTTTTAATAATTTCACTATCACCAAGACCAAGGACTTCCTTGATTACGCCAGTAAAGAACGTCATATAACGATTTATTCGAAAATTAATGAATAACGAATTCCAAAATTATACTTTTCTCGAGTTCTTCCTACATCGATAGTTTGGTTATCGAAATGGTTTTAGAATAAGCATTTTATTTTATATGAAATATTCATAAATATCGTCTATTAACGATTTTAACTAAATTGTTGTTTTTTTATCTGGTGCAAAAAGTGTTTGTTTTATGAGAATTAAATAAAAGTGTATTCTTCCTATTAAAATGCTAAAAACCTATATAATACAAAGGGTTAATAATTCGTAATGATTAATGTGACAAGCTACTTATTTCCACATACCTATTGAAAAAAAAACAGTACCTATGCTTTGAGTCCCCTTTACAGCTAGCTAGGCCTACCCACACGTTGCACAAGTAAGTCAAGCAAGCGTGGTTTAAAGTTACTCCTGTGGAAACAGCTGTAGGAAAGCTCCCCTTTACCTGGCCATCCATGTACGCACGTGTTAAGTATATGTGCTTTTGCGTCTTGAGTAAATACGCGGCTCATATTTAGAGTCCTTACATCCGGAGGACGGCATGCCCTCGTGACGATTTTTGTACCGGTTCATTTTATTTGCATAATGCTTTGTAATGGTAAATCGCTTTTATTGAAATGTTTTTACATTTAAATGTAACAGTACCTATGCGTCACTATGCAAATAGAACCGACTATTATGCGGACATTAAATTATACATAAAGTTAAAAACTTAGGAATATAAAGTTTGTAATAGTTGTTATGCAATTACAATACAATTACACCAAAGCTCGGATTTATTTTATTTACGTTTTTTAATTTTATTTAATAGAAAAAGTGCATCATCATTACGAGACATGAAGCTTATGTAAGCGTAGTTGTTGTGTATTTGTTGTTGTTGGGTATTTTATTCATCACAAATAAGTGTAGGGAAGCTGGAAATGATCAATCAATTGTCCAAAGTGAGCTTAAAGTCCCTCCCTGTCACTAGGGTTGGTTTTTAGTTTCTAAGCGTGAGGATATCGAATAAACACACCTGCCAAAGACTTCCGATTCTTTATTGACTATGCAACATGATCAGTGTAATGTCCACGGCCCGTATTCCGTTTGGAACTTTCCATATAATAAATCATGCGTTCTGATTCTGATGTAAACCTATGTTTTATTTATACAGATAATCGTTATTCCCCATTTATGCCTAATTATCATATTATAGAACGTTAAACCGGTGATCTATCTACTTGTGTGTTGAGGTAATCATTGTGTCGGATGAAAACCAAACTGGTCTCCATTGAGAGTCAAAGTAAGCGATCGGAAGCCGAGAGCAGGTGGGACAACCGCTTCCCATGATAAAAGTAGCACCGATATACGTTACGTGGCGTACTGGATACATTCATGAAATTATGCTCAATATATCGAGCAGTAATAAATATTCATTAGTCATTGTTAAAACCCGTAACGTGAGAATGCATCACTGCAATGCTTTATTGCAGCCGATACGAAAATTAGATCAATATTCAAACAAGGAAACACATTTTAAAACAAACAGTCAAATCATTGTAACTGGTGATCGAAGATCTGGCGGTTTCCTCGCACAACGTATCAGCATTGCGATACCACGAGGAAATGCCGCCAGCATCCTCGGTACAATGACTCAAAGGCTTATTTAAGATTTCAGCTAGCTTGTAACTTACTTTATATATTTTGTTAATTATATTTGTGAATTAATAAACGGGATTAATCCGTTCTAAAGTGTTTAATTTCAAGAACTGTTATAATTATCAGAAATTGACAAAAGGTGCCGACAAATTGTCGTCTTTAAGGCTATCCGCTTGGCATCTTAGCCCCACTGATTAATTAATGTACATATTACTGTTATTAATTCTCATTAGCCATCTCAGCTAGAATAGGGCACACAGATGCTTTTAACGTAACAATGCTGCACCTTAGAGCTAAAATTTAGATATTCATCATCAGGAAATTCGAATAAAATTCCGCGACTAAAACCTCCCATAGGATAAGATTTAGATGTACCTAGGTATATATCATGTCCTTGGCGTCTGTAAAAATAAGAGATACTGGGACATAGGAATGTTTGAGCTAATGAGCTAGATAGTAAGTAGAGAAAGCTACCAGGTATTAAACTGGGAATAGTTAAATCGAGAAATAGAAAAAAATATACGGCAAGAACTAAAACCGGCCAATAGTATGTCGGACCAAGCTCAGTGACGACTCCATATTCGTTACAACGGGTACAGGTGGATATAAAATGAATTGTGGCTAGAATTCTATCCAGAAGAAATAGTTTCAAACTTCAATGTCAGAACGTCGGGTTATAAGGTCAGTAACAACTTAGTTTTGTTAAAGGTGCTTATACTCCTTATTAAGTTTTACTTTCATATTTTTAGATCCACGGTTCGAATTCATAAAATCTTCAGGGTTCAGTGAACTTCCTTCAATTAACCCTTTTATTATACAGGAAATGTATGCCTCTTTTGACGTTCATTCAATACTCTCCTGCTCTTATTGTGGATTGACGAGCGTTAAGATTTTTAAGAACATCGTAATTCATTGCCGTTGCGGGTTGGTTAAATCGATCATTCGCTTTAATGGCGCAGGCGACGCGCTCTACTATTAGAATATTTATGCGTATTAGAATCCAGTAGGTAGATTAAATAAATTCCAATACGATAATGAAGCTATACAGACGAGAGAGTGTTGAATTACGCATCTAGTTTATGTCAACGCATCGCTACTTTTCAACTTGTTACTAGTAAAACACCTAAACCTTTACACAGATAAAATTGCACTTAACGACAGATTGCGTACATGACTTGAGATATGGCGAGAGTCTCGACATCTAAATCATGCAAACTAATTACACTAACGCCCCTCCTTATCTAATCTGGGCTGAAAAGAGCCGGTGTGAATGCCAGCGCACATGTGGCCACCGCACGTGTTCATTTACGTCTCAGGAGGGACCACGGCTCTTATCCTAACCGCGTACTGAGCAAACAGCCTCAAAACAACCATTAGAAGTGTGACCACTAGCTACACAAGAGTTGTGTGTCATCAGAGATCAGCTTATACCTGTTCTACTACGTCAAACGCTCGGTAGACTATTAGAATAAAGTGCCAGGAGATAGCGAGAAGCAAAGTAAAGGTAAACAGTCAACAGTGTTCATGTGTGTCAATCCCTTGATAAATTCTACAATGAAAACCCTTATAGCGCTGATACCTAATCGTAAATTTACATTACCTAGTTATGGAACTATGGAATGTTACCCTCTTTATGGGGTCGATTCCACAATGAACCTCAAGAAATAAATTTTCCTACTTAAGTATTGATCCAACACAGTTTGATGTAAGTAACGATATAATTTGATGTAATAAGGATATCTAATGGACGGTGTATGGGTAATGAGACGCCATATGAAAAAATCTTCATTTAGTCGTTTATACTTCTTAGAACCATTTTAACATTGACACCGGTCATTAAGCTGCAACGAGTGAGGTGTTTGGTCATTTCTGTCTTGTCGGTTCGAAATGGCGATGGAACGAAGGAGGTTGGGCCGATATCAGCGGGGTATGCTTAAAATTTGCGGTACAATTATTTATTTCTTTGTTAAACCAGCATGTGTTCCATTCATTGACTTAACCATGAAACAAAGTGAACCTGCAATCAGTTGTTATTACAGAAATGTTTATGTTTAGTGAGATTGGATTAGTTTTCACTGCAAAATCCCATTATCGGGTCAAAAAAGGTGCGTTTTCATTTGGCTACTATTATGAAACCGATTAAAATATCTTGCATGTAACACTTTTTAAATATAAAATAAGATTAGGACTTTCAACTTTTAATGCATTTAACTGTACAACTCTTACAGGTAAGTATCAGAGAAATATCAAAAATACTCCGAATTCGCTCTTAAATGTCCCATGATCGGTACAGTTACCATATAATATTCTTGCACAACTTAGTTACATACAAAAGTAAGTACCTAGGTACAAAATTATACAGTACAATACAAAAACCTACTCTCATACACAAAAATATTATTGTTATAATACCGGGTGTTTCCTGTAATAGGAGCATTTAATTTAATCGTAGGTAGTGCCCCTCAAACCTTACAACTTTTGTTCAATAACTTTTAACTAAATAGTAGTTTCAATGTAGGTACGTTAACATCAGCCTAATTGACGTCTTTTGCGATAATACAAAAATGAAAAAAATCGCAGTACATTGCGTGTGTCGCGCCATCTATACCCAAGTATAAACGACATAGTTGCCTGAATTCTATTTGGGTACAGATCCGCTAGGACGACAAAGTATACAGATAGAAATACACAATGATAAGCTACATGAAAGTCGAACAAGAGGGCACCTTGGACTTAGCAATTTAATGTGTATTTACTTCAGAGTTGGCATCGTACATATCTATCATGAGAGTCTGGTCTACTGGCCTATCCAGAGTGACTCTCTCGTACGATCAGTTACGCCTCCAGACTAGGTACTATCAACTAGTACCCTGGTGCCCAGTGGCACCAGCTGGACATGGGGGCGGTGCCCCCACGGGGTCCTCCATAAGCCTACCCCCTAGACCCGGCCCTTTTACTCCAACTCATAACCGACCGTACTACATGCCTTAATTGCCTGTGTGCATCCGGTACACACTCTGGGGAGCCCAGGGCTCCCCTGTCCAATGTCCTTGCTTGTCTAGGTGCCTATATGTACACCGCAAGATTGAACTACGATCTAGTGAAACTACGTTAACCACGTCCGTTAGTTAACCCCTTGTTCCACCCTCATGTAGCTTAGAATGTCAGTTATAGTATAAACAATGTGCATAGCGCTTACCAGGCCAATCTCCTGTGATCCGGTGGAGGCTCATGCAAGGCCACTTTCCTTGCACCCAGCGCCGTTCCACCGCCTATATGCACCTACCTCCACACTGTATTTTATCCACCATCGTGTCATAGTGTTTTTCCCGCCATCTCGACTGACGTTCTCGCTGTCAGTGTTGCCTCACTACAAAACTTAGTGAATGAACACTTACCATAGTGCATCGCGCTGGGCGCGACAGCGTGATCTAACAAACTTTAAAGTGTACTTAATAAAAATCGCTGAGCACACGTTGTTCAGTTTGGCGAGTAGGTACTACCTACGATTAAATGTATTGCTCCTATTACAGAAAACACCCGGTATACTGCATGCCTACCACGAACATCGAAAATTGGCATTGACGGGAAAACCTCTTTGTCACTCCAATATGCAAGTGGGACAGAGATTGAGATACAAATCCACAATCGTTCGATTTTCGTGGTATAGGCCCAGGTGTAGCTGGAGCTGGACTAATGAACAGCCTCCGCATGTCAAGTTTTAACACCAAGCATTTACCGCCCAAACTATAAACCTTCTACCCAATATACATACGCTTGTATTTAGGGTACATCATGAAGGTACCAATTATGTAATTTATACGTTAACCGGGGTCAAACCTACCGGCCGCATACGAATTTGTAATTGTTTCGTTATTGTCGGTCATCCCCATCAATATGGCACGTCGCAACAGTCGTTAATTTCATTAAGAGCTTATTAAGTGCGCACGCGACTCTGACAGTTGCGTCCGACACGCGCGCGATCTAATCGAAAAACTTATGGTCCGGAACCCCACGCTCCGCTCGCTTTATTTACAAGTTTTGGTGCATCTTTTAATGACGATTCGTCTACTATTTTATGTAAGTAAGGTACTATATTTTGATATGCTAGATATCAATAAAAATATACCAAAATATACTAAAAAGTAGGTACTTAGAGGTATCGTTTTCTAGATTTGTATTTGGTAATAATTTAAATTTGCTATATTTATTTAACTAATTATTTTATGGCGAAAATGTATTTATTTATTACAAGCTGTTATTTAACTTGCAATGTCTAAAAAATCTTGCAACTTCATTTTGAACCAGTTATCTTCAACAGATTGAGCTGAAAATTTTGTACACACGCTTAGTTTAGATGACAATGCTTGTTTAGCTATGTGATGTCATTCTAAATCCAATATGGCGGATTATCCAAGATGGCAGACTCGTTATTTTTCCTGCACTACCACAATAATTATGGGTATCAAATAATGGGCTTGCTAAGTAAAACACGAAAAATAGTACGACGTCAGTGACGTCACATTAAATCTACTATGGCGGATTATCCAAGATGGTGGACTAGTTATTTTTTCTGCACTACCACAATATGGATTTCAAATAACAGGTCTTGCCGAGGAGAACACGAAAATATGCCCAAAAATAACTAAAAAAATAAAAATAAAGTAACTTAAAAAAATAAATTAGGTGTAAGTAATTGCTAATCCTACTAATATTAGAAACGCGGAAGTTTGTAAGTAGGGATATTTGTTACTCTTTCACGTAAAAACTACTGAATGGATTTTAATGAAACTTCACAATAATATAGCTTATACATCAGAATAACACATAAGCTACAATTTATAAAGATATAAGTAGACGAAGTCACGGGAACCAGCTAGTTACAATAAAATGGAATCCGCGGTTAGTTGTCCCATCCCGAGTTAGGCGCTTTTAAGTATGTAATTTGGCAGCTAACTTCAGGTTAGTTGACTATATAACCCTGGTTGGCGCAGCTAGCCCTTATTATTACAAGAAAAAACAATACTTATAATATCTTATCTATGGTTGCCATTTTATCAACTATCACGCCATGCGTCACTTTCGCACTTACATACTTGTTAGAACGTGACAGCCACGGTGATACTGGATAAATAGCCAACCGTAATATGTGGCGTTTTCAGGCTAAAGGTACAGTCACGTCTATAAATATGTATACACTCCAGTGTGCGTAGCCAAGATGCCAATCGCTCACGCTTAATAACGTATCGCAGCTACCTCTCTCTATCACTCTTTCTTATTAGTATGACAGTGACAGTTGCGTTTCGTTAGCGACTGAGCGTGAGCGATTGGCATCTTGGCTAAGCACCCAGAACTTATTATAAGGGTAGAAGGCTCAAAATTAAATACAGATGCATATATACTACACAGAACGACCTAGTCCCACGCTAAGCAAAGCTATGGGTACTGGGCGACGATATAGACGAGAAATACATTGAAAACGTCCACAACTCAGAAACAAATATTCATGATAAACACATAAACAAATGCCCTTACCGAGATTCGAACCCGGGACGTCCAGTTTCGTAGGCCTATTACCTATTAGGCTAGGGAGGCCGTTGATACTCATATATATTTTCTTAGCTGTATATACCTACGTTCATAAATAAATAAATAAATATTATAGGACAATCTTACACAAATCGACCTAGTCCCACAGTAAGCTCAATAAGGCTTGTGTTGTGGGTACTAGACGTCGATAAATATAATAGATAGATACATATAAATACTTAAATACATAGAAAACATCCATAACTCAGGAACAACTAATTGATAAACACACAAATAAATGCCCTGACCAGGATTCGAACCCGGGACCTCCTGCTTCGTAGGCAGGGTCACTACAGACTAGGCTAGGAGGCCGTTAGGGGGCGTTCATGTTGTAGCAAAACAGTTTTAAAATAAAGAACTCAATCTAGCAAAAAAATACTTTAATTATCGTAATTACTTGATTGATACCTAATATACCTATCACTAATATAAATAAAACCTTTTAGGACACCTAATAACATATAATTTCGTAAGGGTTGCTAAGTGCCTCGGTGTATAAAATGTGATAATGTCGGTCCGTGCGGCCTGCGGTCACGGCACGCAGCGAGCTGATGAGTGCGTCAGGTGGTCGCCCTCACCCCTACATGATTCACCAACTAAACTAATTAATAATTGTAATTGCAAACGCATGATATATTGTTGTTCAACTTATGGTAGCATATGAAGGTTTTTAAATGAAGTAATGAAACGGGGTGGTTTTGAACTATTTGATAGCAATATCGTAAACAAGGCGTTGTAGAACATGTATGTACAGGTAGGTACACTCAACTCAGTCAGAAGTAGTGCTGCCATCCGTCCGGGTTTCCCGGATTTGTTCTAGTTGGAGCCCGTCCGGGGAGCGTCCGGCCCGGATTTTAAAAAACTTTCCTGGACATTTTTGGGTTCAGGTCAATCCCTAACAAACTCTAAATTTTTAAATTAAAAATTGATTTCTTTGGTGTCCGGGGAGAGACAGCGATTTAAATGAAACGTCCGGGTTAATTATCTTTTTTGCCCGGTTTCGGCAATGTACGAGATAGCAGCCCTAGTCAGAAGTAGATATCTCTGAAATTTTAATAGGAAATACCTACCTACTCAATCAAACCAACCATCCAAACCAACTCAAATAGGGTAGGTTCAGGTAGGATAGGTATAACTAGCGCCACACAAGTCACGCAACTAATAAGCCGGCCATAATCTATCTATATTTATAAAAGAAGAAGCTGACTGACTGACTGACTGACATATCAACGCACAGCCCAAACGGCTGGTTCTATAGACTTCAAATTTGGCACATAGGTTCCTTTTATGGTGTAGGCGAGCACTAAGGAAGGATTTTTCAAAATTCACCCCCTAAAGGGTTGAAACGGGGGTCCAAAGTTTGTATGGGGAAACAAGATTAGTTAGACTATTTTATCTGAAACTTCACCGGAGTATTCTTTGAGGTAAATGAGTAAACACGTGTTTCAGGTTTCTTGAGAATTTAATCCCTGAAAGGGGTAAAAGCGGTGCAAAAGTGAAAGAATCAACATGGGTATCGTTTATATGGTTTTTCGGGTCGCTAATCACGAAAAAAGCAACGATTTGAAGATCCAATGTGGCGAATGTGGAATACCATCTCCCCTATTGGTAATGGTATGCGATGGGTTTGAAATGTCAACATATGAATTTGAGTGTCGTTTTTTATTAAAATAAGGTAAAGTAAAGTAAAGTAAAGTAAAGTAAAGTAAAATAAATTAAATTAAACTAAATTAAATTAAACTAAATTAAATTAAATTAAACTAAATTAAATTAAATCAAAACAAATTAAATTAAATAAAATAAAATTATTCTAAATTAAATTAAATTAAATCAAATCAAATCAAAACAAATTAAATTAAATCAAATAAAATTAAATAAAAATTAAATCAAATCCAATTAGATAAAAATTAATAAGTAAAAACATTTATTCTCGAAATATATACAGTAAGTGTAACTTACCTAACTACCTACCTCTACCTACCTTAAATCTAAAGTAGGTCCTTGAGGCATTGTACCTAGGATGCTGGCGGCATTTCCTCGTTGTATCGCAATGCTGATAAATTAATTAAATTAAATATAATAAATTAAAATTATATTTAATAAAATAAAATAAAATAATGAAATATAATATATGATAATGACATGAAATGAAATGAAATATATAAAAGAAGAAACTGAATGAATGACTGACTGTCTGACTGACTGACATATCAACGCACAGCCCAAACCGCTGGTCCTAGAGATTCCAAATTTGGCACGTAGGTTCCTTATAAAGTCTAGAGGTGCACTAAGAAAGGATTTTTCAAAATTTAACCCCTAAGGGGGAGATTTGGGGGTCCAAAGTTTGTATGGTGACACCAGATTATTTGTACTATTCTATTTGAAACTTTATAGGAGTATTCATAAAGATAAATGAGTTAACACCTGTTTCAGGTTTTTTGAGAATTAAGCCCCTAAAAGGGGGAAAGGGGTGAAAAAGTATAAAAAACAACATGGGTATCGTTTTTATGGTTTATCTGGTCGCTGATTACGAAAACAACGTAGATTTAAAAAATCCAACGCGGCGATTGTGAAATATTATCTCCCCTGTTGGGACACGACGGGGTCGAAATCTAAAAATATCACTACGGGTGTCGTTATATGTTTATTTCTGTTTCTAGAGATTCCAAATTTAGCACTTAGGTTCCTTATAAAGCGTAGGGGTGCCAAAGAAAGGAGTTTTCAAAATTCATCTCCAAAGGGGGTGAAATGGGGGTACAAAGTTTATATGGGGAAACAAGATTAGTTCGATTATTTTATTCGAAACTTCACAGGAATTTTTCTAAAGATAAATGAGTAAAGACGTGTTTCAGACTTTTTGACAAATTAACCCCCAAAAGGGGAAAAAGGGGTAATATAGTAAAAGAACAAGATGGGTATCGTTTTTTGGGTCGCTGATTTCGAAAACAATAACAATTTCAACATCCAACGATGCAGGCGTGAGATACCAGCTTCCCTGATGGGGTGCGATGGGGTTGAAATCTCAAAATATCAATATGGGTGTCGTTTTTATATTTATTTCTGGTTCTAGAGATTCCAAATTTGGTACGTAGGTTTCTTATAAGGTGAAGGGGTGTACAAAGATAGGATTTTTTAAAGTAGGGGTAAAATGATGGTTCAAAGTTTGTAAAGGGGAAACAAGAATAGTTACGACTATTTTATTTGATATGGGTGTCGTTATCGGGTCACTGATTTCGAAATCAACAATGATTTTCAAATCCAACAACGATTTTCAAATCCAACTTAGCGGACGTGAAATAAATAAAAAAAAACTCCTTTTTAGTATGACGGTTGAAAATTACGTTTAGTATACGCGGGCGAAGCCGCGGGTTAAAGCTAGTTTATAATAAAATTAGCTATAATGATTTTACGTAAGCACAAGGAATGCTACGACTATATCTCGAGCTTATAAATAACAACTGCAAAAAGGTTTGATTGTTTTCCTTGTCGAAGAATTAAATATATTAATTCCCGTAAAACGATCTGTTACTTTAAGTTAATTGGTAAAATAAATATCCCAGGAAGAGAACTACAATTGAACCAACTGTATACATTACGCACACTATCCCTCACTTCCGGTCAGTGTACATCTAAGTATTATTCAGCATCACCATTATGCTGATGCCGCCCCACACTCCAGCATGGTTTGTTTAGACTTATAAAGGGATTTCGCGAATGGTATTATTAACATGAAGTTCAGTTCCCACAGCTTCCAGAGGGGTGAGTGCGGACCTGCCGGGCTGCTCGTTGATTTGTGTGTTATTGTTGGCGATGTGCGATCGGTTTCCGGACACACTCCCACGACAGGCAGATGCAGGGTGCGCCGCTGCGGGCCGCGGGCGCCGCCGTCGCCGCCGCATTATCTCACGAGTGACCCTCGTGGCGCCCTCGCGTGGGAACTGATTGCGCCTATGGGAATAGGGATGCTTCGACAATATTGCACAATTCGTCATCCACCTGAACAATAACATATTACGCGTAACGTTTTTAGGGTGACCTGATTATCCATTTTTTATTGGATAAAAATTGACGAGGGAGTGTATCTCGATTTAAATATTAGCTACACTCAGCGTTATCCAAGATGCATTTTATACGGTCTCAGGACTGCTCGGCTACCTAATCTCGCGTTTTGGCGTAGGCGAAAATTAATTGGTAGCTTTATTAGGATTCATCATTAACATATATCCGGAAAATATCCACTGCTGGATAAAGTATTTCCAAAACGACCGGCTGCCCTTATCCAACGATTCCCTACAGTCGTTAGGGCTCGTTTAAAAATCATGCAATACCTTATGGGGGGAGAAAAGATATCGCAGTCACTAAGAATAGGGTGAACTGGTCTGGTGCACTGATAACCAGACTAGTCTACCTTATTCATAGTGGCCTGCGTTCTCTTGCAATTTGAGTTTTCCGGAGAGGGTTGAAATCATTTTCAAAACCGCATTATTGGAAACAATATGATTAATTTTGGCCAAAATATTGGTTAAAAGAACATTGCTACTTGTAAGTAGTGATACAACAAACAGACACTTGACCCGTCAAAACAGACCCGATTATACAGCGTGTGTCGGATTTACATTGATTTGGCTTTGACTGCGACAGTCGTCGGAGACGCCATTGCATATGCGCCTCCGGCCCCCCACGCCAGGGTGTTTCAATTTTTTATAAGAAATCATGTAGGTATATGTGATATTTTTCAGGAAACCGACACAAACTGACAGATTTGCAAGCTTCTTCTCACCACCACCCCAACCATTTACAATCCGTCGTCGCATCGTTAGTAAACAGAGCACGGGACTTATGCGACCCTGATCATCTAGGCGGAGAGTTAGCCCATGTGCAGAAGGTCTTGCACCACAATGGATATAAAGGAAGCATGATGGGGCGCATGGTTAAGAAGAGGGAAAATCATCCGGCGGTCAGTAGGCAACCAGCGTTTCTGCCGTACGTCAAAGGGGTAACGGACAAAGTTGGAGCAGTATTGCAGAAATTCTCTATTAAGTCTGAATATACGCCGTTATCCAACGTGGCGAATCTCTTGCGCAGCCCAAATGATGTTATACCTTTCCAGAATCCCGGTGTGTACAAGGTGGAATGCAGTTATGGAAGTGCATACGTACATTGGCCAAACGAAGCCGAATGTACAGAAGAAGGTGAAGGAACACAGCAGCAGTAAAAAATCACCAAGTGCATAAGACTGCAATAGCTGACCACCTGTTAACTTTTGGATTGAATCATTGGATCGAGTTGCACAAACCTAAAATACTCTCCACTAAACGTCACTATCATACCCGGATAGTGAGAGAGGCGATTGAGAACAAAAAACATCCCAGAAATTTCAATCTTGAAGCTGGTTTTAATGTATCACCTTCTTGGGGACCAGTGATTCAGAACTTCAACAAACCGCGAGATCTACCTTCGAATCGATGCGCCGATGTTGTGAGTGTTGTGTAACATTTAGTAAAAGGGTCGATCTAACTTTTTCTACCGACCCACGCGTTTAATGTGACTGGGTCCCGTTTTTACGAAACCCTAAAGATGCACTGTATTAACTTTCCTGTTTTTGCATCTATGTAAATAATTGTTTTAATTTTTTAACGTAGCTATGTATGTTATTCATAAGCATGTAATACTAGTTTGTACATACATGGTAGGCAGTAGGTATCCACCATTCCTGTAAGTCATGTATTTATATAATCTCTGCAATGGTAGGTTTTTGTGTTCCCAGTGAGATACGTTTAAATAAGCAACTGCATTCATACTCGTATATGCAATCTAAATTGTAATCATGTATCCGACACTCAAACAATCCGAAAGACTAACCACAGATTCCTGATGGTAATATTTATTTATTTATTTTATTTATTTATTTTATTTTATTGTTAAATTTAGTTACACAGCATAACAGTCAATAAACTAAGGCACTGCGAAACTACATAGTAGGTACACATATTGTAACTTATAATTTAAACATAATAGGTAATAATTTAGAAAAAGCAAATAATAGGCAAGCACTATTGAACAGTAGAAGGACGCACATCCATCTTTTCACAAAACGCCAAACATTCATCACGCACTAAATTATTCCTGCCAGCAAACAAATCACACTCCGGTGCTGATGCTAAGAGCCCATTCAGAAGTTGCAAGGAACGTACTAGAGGGGACTGTTTACGAAACTCAGTGTATATGCAGTAATGTTATACTCGGGTCGTTAGGAGATAAAAATTGTTATATCCGGATTGGTACTGGGAATCTTGGTTTCGGCCATGCCAAGAACCGAGAAATAAAAGGTTTCGAAACGGGACCAGTAATCTCTCTCGGGTATATGGGGCCCGGCCAACATTTTTAGGTTCAAGCCAACCTTATCTGGAACGGACGGAGCTCTGGCGAAAGGCTTTCCTCCTTTGGGGTTGGGAGGTCAGACGGCAGTCGCTTCAGCAAAAGCTGAAACTGCCACAACAGGACCAGTAATGTCTAAGCTAATTACAGACAAAAACAGAAGTAACCTCTCAAAAACGAAACACCCTGCCCACACTCCACGATGCTACATTAATATTTTATTAAGAATACCATTAGGCACGAATTTGTAGTCCGCTTGCTCCACCACTCAACTTTTCATCCGTACATCTGTCTGCTGAATCATGGAAATTTATCAACTATGAAACATTTACACGAATATCTATTCATATATCAGTGGAAATTCATGTAATCCTAAAAAATCTAGACACCGCGAATAAAATTGAACACATTCTGTCTAGAGAAGATGTCACTTATGAATAATGTAAAGTCTTATCAATAATGCCTAGCAACATGAAATATATAACAGCTACGTTTTTTGAACGCTGGACGTCTTCTATTCTTCCCTACATTGAGGTATTGGTGTAAATATTATAATTTAATCGGATGGTGTGGTGTGTGTGCCTGACTTACATGATTAATCATACCTCTACCTTAATCTAAATACAGGAGCAATGAAAACGGGTCACTTTAATTGTTTTTTTAACATTCCGTTACGTCATCTACACGTGTCACCAAGAATGCTACCAACTGGTGAACGAATGACGAGTAGGCGGGCGGTAGTTAAATTACCCAACTTCTGCTTCCAGCGCTAGGACAGCAATAGTAGTGTAGTTAGTCCTGATAGTGGGCCGAGCCCGCCGAGGGGTGGTCAGTGGCAGAGGGCCGGACAGATTGCTCGTAGAACTAAACGGAACGAAAGGATGGGTAGAAATGATCGTACAGGAAGACGCAGCGTAGAAAACCAAGAAGCAAGGTGAAACCAAGACCTGGTCAAGATTTCAGGGAACCCTTGGATGCAGGTGTCACATGGTGGTATATTTTGAAAATCATTGGAAGAGGCCTTCGTCTAGCAGTGTACGTCTTTCGTCTAAGATGATGATGATGATGACGGTGATAACAATACAATACAATACAATAACTCTTTATTGCACCTCAAAACAACAAAAATAACACAAACTGGTATAGATTACACAAGAAAAAGAGGCAAACAACAGGCGGTCTTATCGCTAAAGAGCGATCTCTTCCAGACAACCTTTGGGTAGAGGAGACACTACACTAAGAAAAGTATACATACAGTAGGTGGTGCAAAACTGGAAAAAGTATTATGTGAGAACGAAAATATATGACATAAACAGAAAAAAAACAAATCTACAAAAAAAAAGAAAACAAACACACACACAATTACATATACATACATATAAATATGTTCATACCAAAATACATAAATATATAAATACATATATAACGGCCTCCTAGCCTAGTTGGTAGTGACCCTGCCTACGAAGCAGGAGGTCCCGGGTTCGAATGCCGGTCAGGGCATTTATTTGTGTGTTTATCACGAATATTTGTTCCTGAGTTATGGATGTTTTCTATGTATTTAAGTATTTATATGTATCTATCTATTATATATATCGTCGCCTAGTACCCACAACACAAGCCTTATTGAGCTTACCGTGGGACTAGGTCGATTTGTGTAAGATTGTCCCATCATATTTATTTATTTATTTATATACAAATACAAACTAATTAAGCGAAATGATGATAGCAGATTACTGAGATTACACAGTCAAATTAAAGGAAAACAATAGTGGAATAGAAAATCCTACAAAAATTAAACGCATGACCAACATTTCAGGGTGTAGCTTCAATATTGGGTGTAAACCTGTCATTAAGTAGTTCCAGTTAAAGCTAGATATCTTAATTTTAAATTCTTACTCGTAAACTACTGTTCCTTTATCCACAAAACACAGCTAAGTAACGTCCCAACAACCGGCCAACAAGGCTTTAGATTTTTTCTAAAAGCGCACTCCAAACGCACATACATAACATAGTTCTATTTACACACGTGAAACTTATGTGTCTTGTAACACCCCTCTTTTTACTGTCGGGGATTAATATAAATAATAACTTGGCACATACCTTATACTCGTAGTTTCACCATGTCCGTCCGTCTGTCTGTCTGCTTAGCACAGTAACCGTTAGTACTAGAATGCTACTATTGGGAACGTAGAGGTACTTTGATTATCTATCTACATCGAAACACAAGTTTTTTTTTTCAATTAAATTCTATCGTAGTTACCTATTGCATTAGATTAGATTACTTAGATAGGTGTTCCAAACAGAATATGGTCTTTTAAAAAGTTTTTCGCAAAGAAAATTTTAGGTAAAGTCCTATCCATCTTAAAATCCTAATCTATCTATACAAAAAGACGGGAGCTACAAAACCCAACACTGACTATGGCCCAACATTATCTTGGACGGTATTAATTTTTCATAAATTTACGACGACTATATCGACGTGATTGATACAACCTTAAGCAGGTTTGTTCACGTCAGGTGTTCTCGGGAAAACTATGGAGTAGGTATATATATATATATATATACCTACGGATACGGTACATATGTATATATATATATATATATATATATATATATATATATATTTACATCTCCCTACCCTTCTGGCGTCTTTCCAGTTTGCATTATTACGGCGTCCACCGTTCGTGCTCACGTATACCATATTATTATGACAAATACAGAATGGGTACTAGATAATTAGTATTGTGATATGTTTTTTATTTCGAAAATGCAGTTATTCGTTTATATTCATTTTCCTACTGTTCTTACACCTATTTGAACTCCTTTTTATATTGATGTCCATGTGCCTTCCCCGTATACTTTTGTTGTACCATCAACTTTAACGCCTATGTGGGTTCTATATCAAAAGCAACGTTGCCATACCTCTTTATTTTTATTATGTCAGACAAGGATAGTTGAGTTCTGCTTGATCATTATTTGTTTTTTACATTGTTGCTAAACAAAACACTGGTTGTATTTTAAATCTAGAATGAGTGCATAGTATTATGATTTTGATGTACCTATGTATGTTCTGGAAAGGAAACATTGTGTCTAAATACTTGTGATTATGGGTACGATTGAAATCAATAGAGAAATCCAAGCTACGACCTAGCAAGATTCAATAAATGTGTCCAATGATACTGATAGATTACTTCAAATACCAGAAAATAATGATGTACCTATGTGTATTTCCCGCGTGCCCACATAAAGATTTTGCCACCGTAGTCAATGTTCTGAAAATTAACTTTCTTTGTAAATTAAACTTTCTTATTTCGCGTGGAACCCTCGTCTGAACTCAACCTTGCACAGCCGGGGAATACTAGTGGACAGCAGAGTTAGAATCACCGATCAACCGCACGAACGAAGTTCGATGCTAGTCATGCATTAAGTATGGTGGAACTTCTTAGGTTTTCCTTAGAAAGGGTAAACACTATGCTGGCCGAAATGCTTTCTGATGTTATCGAATGCTAAACAATTTTACAAAAAAATATGCAATTATGCAAATCTTCACCAGAAATTTTTTATGTTTTTCTTGTTAATATAATACCAGATTCATAATTCTTTTTTTTTATTTTCTACGAGTATACCTCAGATCTTGTCTGTTTCATATACCTAGCAACCTTCAACGCTCTTATTTTAAAACAAAAAACTGAAATAAAGTAAAAATGTGTAAGTAATATTTTTAGCATGCCAAGTTTATTGTTTTATTAAGTATGTCGTTTAAAATGAGAGTGTGTCTTCGATTTTATGGGAATGGCTTTTGTCTTAAGAATGTTGAAACCCGGTTTAAAACGATATGACTTTTTCAACAAGTCATTTTTCTTAGACGAAATTTAATGGGATCTAGTTTTGTATCAATTTGGTCATAAAAAGCAACTTTTTTCATTAGTAATTCTAAAAGTTAATTAAATAAAAAAATTGTTTGAGGTCACCGGGGACCGTAAAGCTGGCTCGTTCCTCGCACAACGGATAGGTTTAGGATAGCCATTCAAAGGGGGAACGCAGCCAGCATCATGGGAACCCTTCTGCAAGGTTCGGATCACGGTGACCTCAATTAAGTAGTTAGTTTTTTACTTTTTTCATATATCTGTGTTTTTTCTAATATTATATTGAATAAAAATTGTTATTCTGTTGACATGGCGCTTCTTGCAACTAGTCGGCACAATAAATGCCATTAAATAACAAATTATTTTTAAAATTTTATTCTTATAATTAGAACAATACTAAATAAAGGCCTAGATAAAAAAAAAAACATGGTTTAATCATTGTTTTTATTTTTGTAATTAGTATTACGTATATAAAATTTAATGTAAAATGTTCAGGACTTACGTATGCTTTTGGAATAGCAGTTTTTAGCGATAACTCGAAAATCTATTAGACAATTTTCGTTGGTAGTAATTTATATGTAGGGAAACTGTTAAACATTGGACATAGTTGTACCTAGGACAGTTGGCAATATTTCTATGTTGCCACGGATATTAAAATATTTTATTTATATTATTTGTAACGTTGGTTAATAACTAATAAAATCAACTATCAACAAAACTTGACGGCGGGCGGTATCTCGAAAAAAATAATTAAATATTTTTTAGCTATTGGAAAATAAAACTTTTCTATTTGGTTAAAGTCAAGATACTTAACTACTCGATAGTAGGATCGTTTCAGCCTAATCTTAATTGGAAGTGCTAGTACGAAAACTTACTTGTCCAAAAACTTACTTTGTTGTACCTCGGACACCAAGAATATGTTGTACCTTGGCCCCTATCTTCCTGGTACTGTATTTTGAGTGACAAAGGTTAAATATACCGTATTTTATTAATTAATTATCTGCGTGTTAAGTTATCAAGTAATCAATATTAGAAAAACTTTGTTAAGTGGTTTAGGCAAAAATAAAATATGACAATTGCTAGGCATTTCTGGATAATTTGTATTAGAAAACTGATGAATGATATAAATATGCTAAAAATATATACGACCTTATATGTAAATACCTAATATTTCTATAGATATAATATAGTTCATAAAAATATCCAATCCAATCCAAGATATCCAAGATATGGCCAAGGTAAATCAGGGGTGGTTCCTTGGACACTTTTCCCTATTTTTTTCGTCAACGTATCTTAAATAAATAGTCCAATTATTTAACATCGTATTGTTTTAGTTAGTTTATTAATGGATCTTATGATATTTGAATAAATAAAAGTTTTGCAGCCTTTTGTTTTTTTTTTCTAAAAATCATAAAAGAAAAAACTGTCCGAGGTAGAACAGGTTCCTCTACCTTGGCCATGAATTTTTTTATATTTTTTAAACCGCTGCCTAACTTATTTTGTGGTGAGTTATATTTATGGGGAGCTCTCCAATTTTTTTTTTCTTTAATTGATTTGACTACAAAATCATGTAGCGAATTATAAAATACATTTATGTTTCAAATTTCAATAATCTGTGACATATGGACAGACAGACAGACGGACATGACGAAACTATAAGGGTTCCGTTTTTGCCCGTTTGGCTACGGTACCCTAAAATGATTTATCATTTTTAGGTGTTATCATGTGTGTCATGTTTGGGAAGAAAATTGTCTCGAACTGCCCTATGCACCATACTTACCGAGCAAATATGATAAAATAGTACATTGTGCACGAAGGGTGGTAAGGAGGGGATTACTAACGGGAGTGTTAGAAGCCTGAAGGCCTACCACGAACCACGAACGAAGTTTCACCTCTCTGTCGCACTTGAGTGAGAAATCACAAGTGCGTAAGGGAGGTATACTTTCGTTCGCGGTTCGTGGTAGGCGCTCTGACGCCAAACGTGGAGGGCTTTTAGTGACTAGAGTGTACTATTAATTGGTATTAGGAATGAAAGAAAAAGAATAAAAAATAAACAAGTTTTTACTACTAAAATAATTTTAAACCACAAACCATAGATAATCGTGATACCTAATAACAATAAACAAAATTGGGCATTTAATCGACCCATTCGGTTTTAATGACATAAAATAAAAACTTACATACAAATCAAATATATACTTAAAAAAATCCAATCCAAATAACAAAAGTTGTTTTCCCCAAATGAATAAGAAGAACATTTACTTTAATTGAATCTAAAATTCCGAATGAAAATCTGCAGACCTATTCGAACGTGTTAAACTGGCATTTGACATATGCACTTCATATACCATAATGGTGTTATTCATAAACGCACTTCAACAACAGTTTTAGCTAAATGATTGTTTGTCCTTATCTGTCACTTTGACCATCGCGTTTATCAGAATGGGAGAAAAGATAATTTAACTAAAGCTTCTGTTAACTTTTTTATGAATAAGGCGGTAAGACATTAGCATGTCATATTGACCATTTCCACGGAAGTTGGCATCAAAATGTCAATCCACTGAAAAGCATTTTCCACAGTACGAAAAATATAAAACTATAGCGTTGCAAAGGGGACGCCCAACAGCTTTCAGCATGTACTAACAGTATACGCGTCGGTTGGTAAATAGTTTAAAATTATTAAAGTTTCAATAGCGAGTAGGCAACGACAAATTCTTATTAAGCTAAATAAAAGAACCCTTTATGTCCGTCAATAGACAAAACATATCAAACCGGCAACGTCGCACGAGGAAGCCAAATTCGCCTAAAAACGTACAACTTGTATATGACTGTGTATATTAGCTCGATGTCAGCGCTACGCGCGATAACGAAAACAACATGAACTAATCGAAATATAAATTCATTCAATCTGGTAGGCAAATGGCAGCCACAACTTTTTTTTAAATCGATGTCCAGTGTAGTACTATAGCCATAATAGTTATGTTACAGTGGTAATTCTATTTGACGTCCGTATACCGGACGTCAAAAGCAGGTAGACGCCACTTTAACTGGAATTCAGCCCATGTTGGACGCCAAATTGTTTGCGGAATATAAATATATATATATATATATATATATATATATACATATGTACCGTATCTACTGCAACCTTTCCATAACGCTGTTTCCGAAATATGTACTTATTTAAATATTTGAGCGTAATGTGCACTTGTTTTATAGTGAGAGCTAGGTTCGTTAGTTTGTGTGAAAATGTTCCTATTTATCCCCAAAACAATTTGCCCGATTTGGCTACAGTTTTTGGTTAGGTACATGACACATTTTACTGGCAATAGTTCTTAAATCAATTTATTTTTATAATTTCTACAATTTCAATATAATTATATAATATTTCTTAAATAGGTTTTACTCGGTGTTAAAATTTTGTCGGGACTTTTATTAATTATTATACATTATTATATTACTATTATTACGAGTAGGTACTTGGTAGGTACTGTATCTACATTATTCACCTAATAAGGCCATACCTACACATAAGTAAGTAGGTAGGTAGGTAAGTAGTAAGACTATGTATTTTTTAAATCATGTTTACTCCTCTACATACAACGCTGATTCTCATCTCAACCTGATACACGCAAGTGTTTGCACAAACATTCGACGGCAATGCATGGGCTGATGTGTGGATTTAAGGATCCTTAAGAAACCCAATGAACCATAATTTCCCTACACTTTACCCGCGGCGCCCGCGATGTTTATATACATCTGGGATATCAAACTCATCCGTCCTGAATTAAGCAAATTCGTCGTTGAACTTTCATGCATCCGTACTGTATACCTAATGTAACCGAATCGTCAGTATAAATCACGTTAGCAGTTTAGGTTATCGAATGATAATATCTTCAGTAACAAATGCTTTGTTTTGCAACGGGGACCGGAGATTGATGTGCAACAATTACGAGGGAGCTTCTTGGGCGATAACTCCGCATGTGATGCATCCACAACTAGCTTTTTTGTAGTCTGCTATGGTAATACGCAAACGGAAACAAATGACACGAATGGGACCATTTATTGTTTCAATTTGTATTTTATCACTATTATTAAGTTGATTTACGCTCTGTTTTTGTATGCGACTATAACGTTATAAATAATAAAAATATATAAAACATATATTCGTCTATAGGTACCTCCCTATAAACGAATACTTACACCATGTGTTGCCGGCAAATGTTTTTTTTAAATATTAGGTATACAATGAGACGTAGTTTTCAACCCACCCAAGTTTTAGAATAAATTACTTTCTACATATTAAAAATTATGATGAAGCAATGTACCTAAGTTAGAATAGAAATTGACAGCTCCAACTCAAAAAGTACAAATAGCAGTTTTCAGAAAATAGTGTAGGTAGTAATAGGTACTTACCTAGCATGTTTTGTTAAATAGTACATTACGGTACAAGTACGAAAAGTAGGAGGAAGGGAGTGTTTTTAATCGACACGAGTTGCGAATCCACAGAGCACGGACCTCTTTAGTGTGACAACCTTACATATATATAGAGGAGCCTTTGGCTTTGATTCTCATAGAAATCGACCGTGTCAGGTAATTTTGACATGTTATTGTTAAAACTGCCATACGCGCTATTCATAGGGTTGTGATGTGGGTCGATATTGTATATCGATAGATTAGGAGCAGTTATTAACATTTCACTAAAAATTTCATGAAATAAAGTTATGCAAATATTTTTATTTCTTACCTTTGTTTAACCTCTGTTTCAAAATCAGACACTCAGATGACTTCATTGTTACTTCATTTTATTACTGCGTTATGGTTAAAGTGAATTGTTTATTATATCAGTATTCTATAATGAGGCGATGCTAGTACTATCTTAGTACAACATAAGAAGAGGATATTTAATTATTAACACAAGAAGAGTAAATAAAGAATTGACGCAATTTTAACTACATATTTTATTTACAATAATTTAACTAAGGGCCTGTTTTACAATCTCCAGTTACAGCTATCTTTCAGATAAAACATAACGCGCTCTCTTTCTTTACAAGACTTTTATTTACAGTAATGTGACATACACGAACGGTATAGAACAGTGTGTATTAAGGGCAGTAAACAAGATATTACGAACGAATGTGAATTTAAGGCACAAGTTGAGTCGAAGACGAGGTCGTAATGCTAGTACGGCTCGTGATACACACAATGTTTCTCCTCACATTTGCGAGGAAATAAATAAACTTACTGCAGATAAATATACAATCATTATTAGCGGTAGTTAGTAGAACATTCAAGCAACACAGGAAGTGGTGTCCACATACATAAGGTACCTCTACCTCTTCCGAAGTCCTACTAGAGAGACTAGTCCGTATAAAAAAATAGATCGAAGTGTGCAAGATTTATTAGTGTAGTTGTATTCATTGTTTCTGTGTCAGTTTCACCATTATTGATTGTTTTTGTATGTATAAATGTGTGAGAAGTGCGCCTGTGTGCACGTTTCCCCTCGCAAAAGTTTGGACGGTATTAAGATGTTGCTGTGACGTCTCCCTTCCAACATGTTGAAAGCCTCTGTTGCTCGAAGAGCTCATTCTATACAATGTACTAATTAATATTCGTCGTGACTCATCATCATTATCATCATAAGCCGAACGATGTCCACTACTGGACCTAGGCCTTCCCCAGGGACTGCCACAGACACCCGCAACCTTTACCAGTCAGCCAGCCAGTCGTCAGTTTATCTTGTGGGGGCCTTCCCACGCTGCATCGTCTGGTGTGTGATTGCCATTCGAGAACTCCCCGACCATACCGACCATACCACAAGCCCGTAAAATGGGCGTCATTACAATGTATTCGAGTACCCGTCAACCAATTTTAAGGTTTGCTCTTTGTTCTGATACACACTGTATGGTGTATTGTGTATTTTTTTAGTATTTCAATAATATTTAAATAAAAATTCATCTTACTATTTTAGTAAGGCATATGACATACACTATCGATAACAAATGCAGCGTCGTGTCTCTTCCCTATTTCTCTTGCCCATACTAATTTTATATTGAATTAATTAAATATTATTTAATTACCTGTGATACGAAACGTTTGAATTTTGTTTATTTACAAATTTGCTTTGGTTGGGGCACCCGATTATTGAGCAATGTGGCATTTTTGAAGTATTTTCATTTTATTATTACTCCATGACGGCCCAAGGGGTACTGACTGCTACTGACTGTCACGTACCTATGCGCCGGGCGCATATGCGACACACGAGTTTTGGTTCTCAAGCCGTCTCTCTATAGGCGCGTCGCCCTACGACTTCCAATCTCTTTGTGCGAATCGTACCTACAACGTTTTACAGTACCTACATATGGCTCTTTGAATGTTTGACATAGGCACATAATAGTACATTGTGCATCTAGGGCGGTAAGAAGGGCATTACTTACGAGGGTCTATTGAAGCCCGACGCCGTAGGCGGAGGGCTTTAAATGACCCGAGTTAGTAATCCCCTTACTGCCCGAGGTACACACAATGTTTTTCATCACATTTGCGAGGAAATAAATAAACTCTATACAGGTAAAGAAACAATAATGATAAGCGGTAGTGTAGTTGCACAGTCCACAGTACTCCGGAGTGACTACGTGCTGCGAGCGCGTGGGGGGCAGGTCCTCCGCGAGCTCCGGGCGGGCGGTAAAGTAGTATGAGAATCCTTTAAAACCATGGGAATAATACAGCTCTTTAAGTGTAAGTATGCTTGCATATAATATCACCATTTACGAGCAGGTGTGATGAAATAGTATCTTTTCTACTCCAGTACTTCTATCTGTCAATTAGATGACTGACAGCGATATTCAAAAAGTCTACATTATAACGTTGTCTATGGTATTCCATAAGAACACTGCCCCTATGGATTTTCATACAATATATATGCACTGTTGTTGTTTTTTTTAATTTCTATAGTGGGCACAAAATCTTCCCTATTCTGCCACGTTTCTAGATTTAGCTTTTTACGCTATTTTAGCTGTCGTAGAAAAACTAGGGCATGCAATGCAACAGCTCATAATTGGGTCTTAAAACTCTCGGGTCTATTAACACGTTCGCGGACGCGGATTGCATAGCATCCGTTTTTGTACTTCATCTGGTGACGCGCCTGCTATTGAATCCGTTATTTGGTTTAGATTTCTGCGTCAGTATGCTTACCAATCCGCTTGGCCACAGTATAATATTATTAACCAACATTTCCTCTACCATTCACTAAAATCACAGAATGCATACTGTTATATTTCATAGTTTATGACGGTTAGAAATTATCCTGTGACATCTCAAATTGTGCCCCCCTTTCTGTGACGCGTATGCTATAGCATTCGTCTTTGTATGGAAGACTCCTCAGTAGCCCTTCGCGTGCGTCTGGGAGTGGGCGCGTAAAATGTGGCCAAATTTCGCATGCACACGCTATTTTACGGATTTTTTGTAACATCGTTAGTAATGTTTTTTTTACAGTTTATGTATGTTTTTGGTTGTGGTTTTATAAACAAATCTCTTTACTGATTGTTTTTTGTAGTGCAACTTGATTCTGACTACTGTAAATAAAGAAAAGTGAGGCATGTTTATACTTACTATTCTACTACTCTATAGTAATTATTTTGGTCATATAATCGTGAATATTGTGCCTATTCGTAGTCGATGCTGAGCGCTAACATTATGGTAAGCATGTGGCATGTATTTTGTTTGTGTAGGGCCGCAGTTTACATGATTAAATTCAAAGTTCGGATACTTGCTATGTGCTGGTTGGTGAAGAAGGCCCTAGCCGTTAAATCCTATAAGTATTAGATGAAATATTACTTCTACTTTACTTTATGGCAAAGAATTTATCATAGTTGTTGACGTAGCAGCTCACCCGAGTGAACGGTATGACAGACATGCCAACATAGTCGAATGCTATAACATGCGGTGTCATATAAGATCATATTTTGACTAGGTATTATATCAAGCATCCGAATTGTATAGCATTTGGTGTCACATAGTGTAAAAGAAATGGTTTCATAATGACGGGACTTGCATTGCATTCGACTTGTATAGAATTTCGCGTCACATAAGAATCCTGATTTTAGCTTTATTGTGACAGGTATGCAATAGCAGTCGTAAAATTCCCATACAAAATTAAGGTGTCCCAGAGGTGTGACCAAGCGTCCGCGAACGTGTTAACCTACCTATTCATTTTCAAATACTTATCCAACTTATCCTAATTTTCAAATACCTCACACTTTGCGGAATAAACAAAGAAAACACCCCCACTTAACGTATATGTTACGTACCCTAAAAATAAAAGTCATTTGCATGCCCATTTGTAGGCTGAATACACTGAACGACTATGTAATCTTTTTAAATATCCCTTTTGACTGTATTCAAGCAAATAAATGATTTGATTTGATTTGATTTGAAGTTGTTAATATTTATTGAATTCAATAATTGTTAATAGGTAATCACCATATTCATTTAACTAATTGTATGCTTACTGTAAGAGTATACAAGAAAATAGAGCACTATAACAGACAGATGTTGACTGACTTTTGACCGCCTTGTAAACTCTCCCGGTGCACATGCATTGCCCTTATTGCTGACCAATGAGGATTACCGCAAGTCGATTTTCCGCTAGGGGCGCTAGTGGGACGTGGGTCCTGCGGGAACATTTCAAACGTCACTTTGACAATTCTCTCATACTGACACAGGACCCACGCATGAGTGGCGCCGCCTGGTGAGCGACAATACGGTAGCTCCCATTACGTAACGTCTAAGTTTTCTGGTACTAGCTTGTTTAAACGTGGACAAGGTATAGGTAGTTGACAACTAAACCCTAAAAAGAGGATTTTGCGAATTTCCAACCGCAAGTAAGTTAAAAGAGGTCGAACTTTCTATGGAGAACAAATAGTTTTTTAAATAAGTAACTCAGTTAACTAGTGCCTTGAAACATGAATAAGCAAAGAGAACCGTGCTAAAATAAAACGTGCTAGGTACATTCCTGTGAAAAATCATATGTTAAAATAATAATTATTTTGCGTTGATCTATAAATCAATTTTCTGGAAGCCGGATTGAGTGGATCTTACTCATTTGTACTAGAGCTATCCTAATATGATGATGCAGATAGGCACGAGACGCAACACATTTCATGGACCACAATCGTACTTACGTATTAGGTGTCGTATCACGCGCTTTCATCTGCCGGCACAGACGCAGGACCGCGTCGGAGTTGAAATCGATTACGCCTCCGCTCCGAAGCTATGAATATTTTAACTGATCCATATGATTGACTCATTGTTGAAGTTCGGAGTCATAAAAAGTAATGAATTCGATCCGGAAAGAAAGAAAGTGGCCTATAATAATTGTTCAATTATTGTACCTAGTTGGTTCAACATCGATTGTCAGAAATTTCTTTAAGTGCATAGTGTATTAAGGGCGGTTAACAAGAATTTACAAACGGGTAGAGTTCGTAATTCTTGTACCTACCGCCCGTGGCACGCACAATGTTTTTCATCAGCATCCCACTTGCATTGATTTTGCCCTAAAAAATCAAATAAACGTTTCCGTAAACTTTTCCTAATTAAAAGAATACATACCATCCCCTAAGTCAGAAAGGTTAGGGAAAATTAATTTATGTAGGTACTTACATATTTAAAAACATAATGCTAATGTGATCTTCAAGCAACGGCGTACGTACAGTTTCCCCTCTGCCGCAGAACAAGCCCAAATGGACATACGCGGCTTTGTGTTGTCCCTAATCCGTACACTAAAATATATCGAAGTGTGCAAGATTTGTTAGTGAAGGTAGTTGTATCATTTTCTATTTGTTAGTGTCATCGTTACAAATTGTTTTTTGTATGTAGTGTGTGAGAAGTGCGTCTGTGTTAGGTGGGGTATATAAGGCCCAGCATTAAAAAATATCACTTGTAATGGTACTATTCGTATAAGACATCACGCACACATAGAAGTGGTCGATATAGCGAACCGGTAACAACGCTAGGCTTAGCACGCACCGCCATCTTGTCAGTAGCGTCCATTCAGTCAGAACTGGAGGTCGCGTCTACGCTCCATATTTTTTTTTATGAAAGCAAAGTTTATTTAGATTAAGTTTAGTGATTTATTTCGTGAGGAAGAGTAATATATAATTTTATGGCTATTTTTATATTAAATATTCCTCATTAATCTAGAATTAGTACTAGAGCTTAGAAGGCCCACTGCTTTGTTGGTAACAAGGCCCAGGTTCGGAGTTTATTTTTTTGATCTCTTAACAAGGCTGATTTGATATCAGGTTTCTAATTAAAAATAAGAGTAAAGTACTTGGTACTTATTTATCTTATAAGAGAAGTGTATTAATGTTCATAGGTTTGATTATTTATGAAGCCCTATGTTCAATAAGGCCCAAAAAAATTTGGTTCAATTCAATCAATTTTTTTTGGTTCAATTTGGTTCAATGGTGGTTTTTTTTGTTGATAAAAGTCTATGTTAAAGGCATTGTAACTAAAGAATATTTTATTTTATTTCAATTGACAAATTTGTAATAAAAAAATCGATTTTATACCAACCTTTAGTATAATAAGGCCCAAAGCCAAATATTTCCACCTATTTAGAATATCCTCCTGTTTTGAAGATACCAAATATTGTTTTATGTATATGTTTAAAGTTTAGAAGTTTCAAAACCTGTTATTTTTGTCAGAATGATTATTTCTTTTGAGGGCCTTAATACCCGGCTAGTGTTTATTATGGCCAAAATTGTGCTTTTAAAAAACTTGCATTGCTCAATGGTACCGTTATAATTATGTAACAATCTTGACATATGTAGAAGCATAATAAATGAGAATTCTAAAATGCTTCAGTTTTACATATTATCCTTAATATTTCTAAAAATATATCATTTTGAATAAAGGTGGGCCTTATATACCAGATCTACCTAATTTATTATTTGAAAAAGAGACCTCCCCCCTCATCCCGGCTTCTGTCCCTCCCTCGAGGACTTTTAGTATATTCATCTGGACACTTTAAAAGGAATCATTGTAAGTACCAACTTCCAAAACTACACTAATTATTTGGTCTGATTTCTTTAATTTTCCCACATTAATAGAGGTCTGAACACATGGGAACTAGTTTATAAAACAGAGGTTTGCTTGCCCGGAATCAAACTGTACAGCCTCTGTTCTACAAGCTTCAGTTAGATAACCACGGAAAAGCAGACTGCTCTCAATCTCTAATTTCTAGGCGGCATTGTTACAAGTCGTGGGAATAAATCGAGTGAGGTTTTTGGCAGCCGGTGTCGGAGAAAGATTTGGAATAAAATGATTTCGTGACCGCATTTACGTGGGTCAAGAAGCCTGCGTCGCGATTCGTCTCGTCGTGCTGTAGCACAATGGGGGCCATGGCGGGTCGTGCGCCCTCGGCGCGCCCTGGCCGGTGTCCGTGACACTTGACACGGGAACCCGCGATCCTCGAACTCCACATACTTCCGCGTACAACTTTTTTCGCCTCTGTAATGCCGGGCGACCATTTTGATTGGATCGTCCCAAAGAAAAATAGATAGCGATGGAACGCAGCTGCGTTTACCTGCTTCTGCTTTGCCCGTAGCGAAACGTTTCTGTTAGGTCAGATTTGCTAGTACTAAGTACCTACCTAGGTACAATTATGATATTTAGATAATAAGGGCCGCTTGCGCCAAATAAGGCTAGCAAAGTTACCCGGAGTTAGCTGTCAAATTCCACACTAAAAACGCTTAACCTTGGCTTAAAAATGGTTCAAGTGGCGCTTAGGCAGGCACATGAACACCTACCTACCTTAATTATTTTGCGTTTGTCTAAACTTCAGGCCACACAAATTCCCGCGCATTTTTGATCTGAGGAAACAATTGCTTGAGCCACCTATAAGACGTGTAATGTCAAAATTATTTTCTACTCCGCCCTTCTATTGTCTGATAAGCCAAAGCTGCTGTAGTTTTTTTTTATGTATATGTCTCCCTATTTTTTCATACCGAAAAACGGGGACGCACATAATTAAAAAAAAAACTAGGTACTGCAGCCTTGGCTTGACAGACTACATCTATCAATTAGATGACCGACAGCGATATAAAAAAAGTATAGGTACATTATAACGTGGTCTATGGTATTCCATAACAACACTGCGCCTATACCACGAAAATCTAACGATTGCGGATTTGTATCTACTTACATTTCGAAGGTAAAGGTAAGGTGACCGAAGAGCTGGTGGCTTCCTCGCACAACGTATCAGCATTGCGATACAACGAGGAAATGCCGCCAGCATCCTAGGTACAATGCCTCAAGGACCTACTTTAGATTTAAGGTAGGTAGAGGTAGGTAGTTAGGTAAGTTACACTTACTGTATATATTTCTTACATTTCTGTCACACTTGCATATTGGAGTGTGACAGAAATGCAAGTGTGATAGCACCACCGCTTTGCCAGCCCGATTTCGAGGTACATGACCTACGCACCGCTCTCGAGCCTTATCAAGAAAATGTTAGGTAGTATACCTACTATCTAGGGCGAAGCGGATCAGATTGGTACACCTTCTTTTGAAATAGATTTTAGGCCCATAACTGATATTAAACTAACTACATGTTTTTTTAGTTGACAGTATGCTTACAAAGGTATACAAAATATATATAAAAAAGTACAAATTCATGCTTAATAACAGAGATATATGAAACAAAATTGGGATATTTTTTATTCTGCGCCACCTGCTTTGAAACATAACAAGGGGTACTTTGATACACCATTTTGGGGCACTTTGAGACCTGCACCGCCCTGTACTTAATGTCTCAAAGTGACCCTTAAGGGTCTCACACTGCCCCTGAAGTTTCTCAAACCTCTCCTTGTATTACGCACTATTGTATCTACGCAACATTTTCTAAAACACTATTTACTTTCTTAAGTATTTTTTTTTTTAATATTTTCGTAAAAATGTTATGGGTACCTACTTTAATATACTAAAGGGGCATGGTTCAAAACTGCCCCACTCATTACTGTACAGTCAACCAATTGGAACCCTAGGCCACTCTAGAACCATGTCAAAATGACAAGCAGTAAGAGATTTCTTACAATTCATAGCGTTATTATAACATAGTCCTATAGTAGCCTAGGGTTACATTTGGTTGACTGTACCGAAGTGCCCCAATTGTCAAATAAAAAACAATACATTTGTTAAAAATACGCCACTAAGTATTACTTTGCATATGATAAGCTAATTTGATTACTAAATAGACTTACTAACCGCTAAAAATAATTCCCATCCGATAAAACTTAGAATTTCGCGGCACAACTGGATCAAAATTTTGAAATATTTTTTTTAGTTTGCTACCGCGAAAACATATTGTGACGCGCCAAGAGGCAACGGCTGATTGGCGAGTGTTACTTAAATATACAAAGCCATGTTTTAGTATAGCCGCACGTCAACTTAATTTTGGGCGGTTAAAAACTGCCCCTTATTTATATCTGCCCCGCTTCCCCCTTCTAGAAAAGAGTCACGGTAACGGAGCGGAGCTAGCAAGACGCGGCGCGGCGCAAGAGCATCAGCGTTAAAATATAGGATAGGAAATGGAGATATGAGCAGAAAATACATAATTCAATAAAAATGACTTTTATACAGTCAAAAATTAGTAGTTTCAAAAATATTGGTTTAGAACTGAATTTTGCAAAATGCGAACTCTTCATTCAAAATTCATCTTGGATTTTTGCCGATTTAAAACACAAATTTGACGATCTGGCTCCTAATATCAAGTTAGTAGACAAACGTTCTCTTTGCCTCTTAGGCTCCCCTATATATTTGAAGAATCTTTTCCCGACTATATTTCTAACTCGATATCAAAATTCAAAAGTCACACGAATCGTTTACTCGAAATTAGCCCTCATTATGCTCTTGTGATTCTTAAATTCTGTCTTTTTGTCCCTAAATTTACGTATGTGCTCCGATGCTGTCCTTTTTGGAAATATCTAAATTTACTATCACCTATAGATGATTTGATCAAAATTAGTTTAGAGATGATTCTAAACATTCAGCTGAATGAGCCTTCCTGGTCTCAGGCGTCCCTCCCTATTCGGTTCGGGGGTTTAGGAATTCGCAAAATTTCCAGTGTGGCATCCCCAGCCTTTTTAGCATCCACTCATAGCACAGCCGGTCTCATAGGAAATATTTTAAGGGCTTTGCCCACAAACTATGAGATCGCAAGCTTTGAGGATGCTAAAAATGCTTTTAAAATTGCCTGCCCGGGCAAAGACTTTCCAGACAACCCAAAATCACAAAGGAGTTGGGATAATGTTTACTGCGATTTTACTTACAATACTCTTTTAAATAACTCTACAGGTCCAGATCACGCGAGGCTTTTGGCGTTCGGATCCCGGGAAGCTGGTTACTGTCATCATGCCCATCCTTCGCCCAATACTGGTACTTTCTTGGATCCGGCCTCCCTTAGACTGGCGACTGGTTTGCGACTGGGGGTTTCGGTGTGCGCCACACTCATATCCTTGTGGCACAGACGTGGACCGACTGGGACACCATGGATTGTGTTGTAAAAACAGTGCAGACCGTTTTTCGAGACATGCATCTCTTAATGACATAATCCGTCGGTCTCTTGCCACCATCAACGTGCCTGCTCTCCTTCAGCCGACTGGCATTTTCAGGGATGATGGCAAGAGACCTCATGGGGTGTCCTTGGTTCCTTGGAGTTTGGGACGGATGCTAGTGTGGGATGCTACCTGTGTAAACTGACGCTGGCACCGTCCCATCTCCAACGAACTAATGTAAAAGCGGGCGGAGCGGCTGAATGCGCCGAAATTTTAAAACGTAATAAATATAAGAGACTGGGCAGAGAGTACCTTTTTGTACCATTCGGGGTCGAAACTCTTGGTCCATGGGGTCCCAGCGCACGCAAATTTTTCGTAAAAATCGCGAAACGTCTGGTTGATGTTACTGGTGACCGAAGAGCTGGTGGCTTCCTCGCACAACGTATCAGCATTGCGATACAACGAGGAAATGCCGCCAGCATCCTAGGTACCTACAATGCCTCAAGGACCTACCTTAGATTTAAGGAAGGTAGAGGTAGGTAGTTAGGTAAGTTACACTTACTGTATATATTTCGAAAATAAACGTATTTAAAAATTTGTAAAAAAATAATAATTAGGTAGTAGGTTAGTAGCTATTTAATTGTTCAGGCTCATTTAGCACTGCGCGTTAATTCGACTTCGAGTCGAGACTGCCTATGCTGTGACTGAACTGAGTGATAAATTTAAATACAAAACCGTTAATGGAATCGCAACGAATGCATTATTCTGATTTATGAGCAGCTGAGATGTCCGGCGCGCAGATAATAATAATATAACACATTTAAGCGAAATTTTATTTATTCGACCAACAGATGTGTATGCAGTACGATTATCGTTCATGTTTGTGTTATGATATGAGGTTTTTGTACCTTAAAGTATTCGTGTCTAGGTGGTCGAGCCACAACTCTTGCGTGACAGTTTTTAGGGTTCCGTAGTCAACTAGGAACCCTTATAATTTCGCCATGGGCAATCTCAGTAAAAGTTTAAAGAAAGCTGTAGGTAATTTGGTACGAATAGAGGTATGTAGGTACTTACTTCACTTACTTGCCTATATATCAAGTCAGGGGTAATTTTGCTCCCTAAAAAAGTGAGTGTTATCTTTGGGTAGGTATTTAAAAAACAATAAGTAGGGTTTTTTTTTATTTTCGGAAATAATCGCTCTAGAAGTTTAAAAAATGTGACTCTTAACTTTAGAACCGCAAGTCCAAAAATTATGATCAACATCATGAAAGTAGAGCTTTATTAACACTTTCAAAGATATTGTGGCAAAAAGTGATATCCTCTTTGTAAAAGGGCGTGTATGAGTCGTAGGTACTATATATAACCCTGTCTAGGTTCACATCTCCTGCAGCCCACTATACATACAAGGTTAATGTTACTGGTGACCGAAGAGCTGGTGGCTTCTTTGCACAACGTATAAGCATTGCGATACAACGAGGAAATGCTGCCAGCATTCTAGGTACAATGCCTCAAGGACCTACTTTAGATTTAAGGTAGGTAGAGGTAGGTAGTTAGTTAAGTTACACTTACTGTAAGTATATATTTTGAAAACAAATGTATTGATTACCAAAAAATAATTAAATCAATTGTGTAGAGAATAAGGTTGAGTTTCTTTTGTATTAAAATCAAATGAAATGATGTTAAAATTTGATTAAACTAATTAGTTCTATGGGTGGTCCTTAGGAACCCTACACTAGGCGTAGCCCGACATGTTCTTGGCCGATTTTTATTTTATTCCGGTTGAGATATGTACTTAAGACAAATGTGAAGTTATGGTTCCCCACAAAATTCACATTTATGAATGTTATGCCTTATGCGGCTTATGCCACAGTAGGTAGCCGTACCGGCCGCCTTAGGTACTGCTTGCTACCTACGAGTACGTACGTGCGACGCGTGCGGTCGCACGGGGCGCCGAGGTTCAGGGGGCGCCCAGCCCGTTTTAGAAGTAACCGTGCGCTGCTGTTAGCCTACGCCGCATTTTGCGCTTAGTTTTGGTGCATTTTAAGTTGCCTATTCATAATTATTGTATTTAGAGTCAGTAGGCTAATGAGTTAATGACACATTTGCGGCAGACCTTCTAAACACTAGGCCTTCGGTCGAAATTTCCTAACTATATGCAATTTCGAAAAATCCAAAATTATCTAAAAAAGTTTATGCTTATACAATATGTATATTTGTTTATGTATACCGTGTATACGTAGTTCAACACAGTGCACCCGAAAGAGTTGGTCTGTGTTTATAGTTCAAAAAGTTCAGTCCAGTGGGCGCCAGTTCACCAGTTCGCACAGGGCGCTTGCTGACCTAAGGCCGGCTCTGGTAGGTAGGTACAGTCAACTACAAAGATATGAATACAGCCAAAGTGCCAAATATATGTATACACGGCCTTAATGTTCAGGCAATAAAGTCGTGTATACATATTTTTAGCACTTTGGCTGTATTCATATCTTTGTAGTTGATTGTACCTACACGATGAAATATTTGCGTTCCCCATCCTTACCGCGCACATAGATAAAGAGACCTGATGAAGCTGTGGCTGCAGAAAGTGCGGAACCGCAAAGCCAACACTGGTAAGTAGATAGGTAATTACCAGTGTTGGCTACTTAAGGCTTCGACTTTTAAATCCGCCAAACGTAGGTATTACGTAAAAAAAAACCCTAGATTAACGTCTTTTCGGTCAGTTTAAGACGTTTTTTAGTATTTTTAATTTTAAAATTAATGTAACATAGCGAGTTTAACGATGGGACACATTATTTGATGGTCAACCCAAAAAAGATTACGACAGGCCTATGGAACTCTACGCACGAACTCGAATAGGCCACATTTTATTTTACATGGGCTGCCCACACATCCCGCGCCCACCGATGCACGCCGCCACCAGTATTATATTCTGCTCAAAAGAAAAATAAGGGCCACTAAGTCTTTTGAATGCTACGTCAAAAGCACAACGTGATAGGAGGATGTTTGGTGCCTCGTTTTCAAAATTTATATTTCGGATAGATTAGGTCGATAACTACCTTTTCTGACGTCTAGAAAAAAAATTAACAGCGGATTTTATTTTCAGTTTTCACAAAACATCCTGTATTGTTTTTAGGGTTCCGAACCCAAAAAGGTAAAAACGGAACCGTTAGGTATAGGATCACTTTGTTGTTCATCCGTCCGTCTGTCTGTTAACACCCTTTATTTCGCAAACACGTAAAGGTATCAAGTTGAAATTAATACACAGGTCTTCAGTCCAAAAAAAACCGAACCTCTACGTAAACGCTATCAAAAGATACCTACGGCCATTTGCACTGGGAATCAAAATGTATAGGGTACTTGCCGTTGACCTAGAATCACGAAATTTGGGAAAAAGTAAGAGCTTGTAGCACAAGTACAGGAAAAAAATCGGAAACCATATAATTATATAATTAATTCACGCCACACTCATGTCCTTGTGGCACAGACGTGTTTTTCGAGAAATGCGTCGCTTAATTTATACTTGTCAGCTTTGGAACAGTTACACCAGGCGCTCGTTCAAGAGGAAGACGCAAGAGTCCCCGACTTTTTTGCCATCTGAGTGCCACGTCTGCTGCCTTTCGAGCGAGATTGTTAGCCTCCAGCAACGAAATTCTGTCACTAGTAGCTACAGACTTTAGTGACGAATTTAATAAACATTGGCGGAAATTCCACCGGTCTGAGAATGGCCAGTTATCTATATATGTATATATTTGTTAACCTGGATTCTCCACAGTAGATCACCTCCACGCAGTCAATCAGATTATCGAAAAGTGTTCCGAATTTCGAATTCCGTTATATTTAGCGTTTGTTGATTTTACTAAAGCCTTCGATATTATTACCCATTCTTCAATAATATCCGCATTGCAAAGTGCAAATATAGATCCGACTTACATAAATTTAATCAAAATCGTATATAGTTAACAACAACAAACAATCTAACAATCAATTGTATTACGCGTTCTTTGCCTATTACCGTAAAAAGGTAAACACTTTATCTGAAGCTGCGCTACATTCCTACATCGATAACTTACAAAACAACATTATACGTGACCCCACCGCATTTTGGACCTATGTAAAACGTACTCGAGGTTCAAATCAACCAGACACCTTTGGCAACATGTCATCTCGTGAAGTGGCCGACGCATTCGCTAAGTTCTTCGAAAGCGTTTTCCTGAGGAATGTCCCAAGCCTCGACGTGACGGCTGCTTGCACAGCTGCTACAGCAGAGACGGCATGTACGAATAACCGGCTTATCACTATTGAAGACATAAGTGATGGGGATGTTCGCGCAGCAATTAGACGCCTGCGTCCCAAACACACCCAGGGACCTGATGAGATCCCCCAGTATATTATTAAAGACTGTTGCGAAACATTTGTACAACCACTTACAATCATATTTAACCTCGCATTAAAAACTAAGACTTACCCGTCAGTTTGGAAGACGACCAAAGTACTCCCAATCCATAAATCAGGGTCAAAATCAGATGTTCACAACTACAGGCCAATAGCTGTTCTCTCAATATTCGGAAAGATTTTTGAATCTGTTATATATGCAAAAATATCCAAACAATTAAACGGCTGGTTCTGCGATGAACAACATGGATTTTTACCAAAGCGTTCAACTACCTCGAATCTCCTTAACGTGGTGTCATTAATAGCGAATAATCTCGACCAAAAAAAACAAACCGACGTGGCTTACTTTGATTTTCGTAAGGCCTTTGATCGAGTTGACGGTGACATTTTGCTAAAGAAGCTGAGAATGTGCGGCTTCTCGACTAATCTACTTGAATTGCTTGCAGACTATCTCTCAAACCGCTACCAATATGTGCAATATAATGATTCCAGGTCTGCTCCGTTCCTGGTGTCTTCTGGCATTGGGCAGGGAAGCAATCTTGGTCCACTCCTTTTTCTGATTTTGGTTAATGATCTCCCTGCAACACTTAAATATTCGACATGTTTGTTGTTCGCCGATGACTTGAAATTGGCTTTACCTATTGATAGTCCTAATGATGCCTGTATGTTATAATCCGACATAAACGCTGTCCATAACTGGGCACAAAACAACAGTGTCACCCTAAACGAGGATAAATGTGTCGTCATGTCATTTACGCGCGCTCGTCTCCCTAAACTACATACATATACCATTGAAGGAAAACCGCTGCAAAGAGTTAATGAAGTAAAGGATTTAGGTACGCGGTTTGACCCACAACTCACATTTAACCAGCACATAATTGATGTCTGTAACGAAGCTAGGAGATCGTTAGGGTTTACTATCCGACAAGCTACGTTATTCTCAAGTCGTCAAGCAATTACCATCTTGTACAATTCATTCGTGCGCAGTAAATTGGAATCAAGTGCTGCAGCATGGAATCCCCATGAAAAACAGTACATCCTTCTCTTGGAAAGGGTACAAAAACAGTTCGTTCGATTCCTCTACAAAAGGGTTCACGGATACTACCCGTTCCTCTACCCGACCCTCTTTGTACTTGGAATGGTGGAATACACATCTCTGGAATCACGTAGAAATATCCAATTGGTGAAATACATACTACGATTAATAAGAGGTACGGTACCTAATCCCTCACTACTTGCGCTTATTCCCATGCGAGTCCCGCCTGCGCTGCCAGCCTGCTGCGTCCGCGCAATCGCGGCTTGTTCGCCATCCCTCCGGCCAGGACACGAGCGCTCGCTTCTTCCCCCTTGCACCAGGCTTTAACACTGCTCAACAATATACTGACCAATGACAGCCAGCTTGACATCTTTTTCACGCCTGAGAATCGTTTTTTGACAGCATCCAGTCGATACTTGGAATCCATTGTAACGCCAAGTTCGATTTAAATTGTAATTTTGGTTATATTTTTAATGTAATTATTTTAAATGACATTTGAATTGTAAATGTAAAATTGTAAATGTATCACCTGTGCTCACCTATTATATGTCAATTGATTATTTCATTACTATACAAATTGTTATAAATTAGTACGTAAGGTTGAACTGTTAGTGCTAATTATTAAATAATAAATAAATAATAGTAACAGCACAGCTGACATCAAGCTACAGTCTTCTGGTCCTTCATTCCAAGTACAGCGAGGTGTTAAGCAGGGAGACCCGCTATCTCCGCAACTTTTTACGAGTACGCTCGAAGAAGTCTTCAGGAGCCTGGCAGTGTCTTGGGAGGAGAGGGGAATAAATGTCGGTGGCAAGAGGTTGTCAAACCTCAGTTTTGCAGACGATATTGTTCTCTTTGCCTCTTCCGCCACAGAACTTCAGCAAATGCTCCAAGATCAGAGCAACGCAAGCCTTCAAGTTGGACTTCAAATGAATCGCGCTAAGACGCAGGCGATGACCAATGGCACGAAACGTAGGGTCGAGGTTGCCGGGCAGACTATACAATATGTCGATGAGTACATTTACTTGGGCCAGATAGTCTCTTTCAGTAACAGGCAAGACAAGGAAGTTGAGCGCCGTGTTCAAAATGCCTTGAAAAGTTTCTGGTCCATGAAGGAGCTAATGAAGGGAAGCCTTCCTTTGTCACTCAAGCGCAAACTCGTTGACATGTGTATTCTGCCTGTCCTAACCTACGGTGCCCAAACATGGGCGCTCACAGAAGGTCAGAAGTCCAAACTGAAGGTTTGCCAACGAGCAATGGAGCGCAGCATATTAGGTGTCTCGAGGATGGATCGCATCCGAAACACTACGCTGCGCTCTAAAACAGGCATAGCTGATGTAGGCCAGAAGACTGCCAGGTTAAAATGGGACTG
Source organism: Lathronympha strigana (assembly GCA_949128165.1). Taxonomy (NCBI): domain Eukaryota; kingdom Metazoa; phylum Arthropoda; class Insecta; order Lepidoptera; family Tortricidae; genus Lathronympha; species Lathronympha strigana. The sequence goes on along the minus strand of OX421906.1, from coordinate 11,978,154 downwards.
GGCCGGCCACGTCTATCGCATGCATCCGGATAGGTGGGCTAATATAGCTACCAAGTGGATGCCGCAAGGTAGGCGTGGACGAGGCAGGCCCAGGAAGAGATGGCGAGATGCCTTGGACGCCTTCCTTACTAACTGGCCCGATAAAGCAAAACAGAGGGAGTTATGGAGATCCAAGGGAGACGTTTTTGCCCAGCAGTGGGACACTCTGAAAGGCTATTGAAAAAAAATTTTAAGTAACGTTTCAGTGTTTTAGGTCTTAAGTTATTTTAATTATTTTTATAAAATTTTTACTTTATTATACCTACTTTAATTGTAATTTTATGGGAATCTTGCCTGCTAAATAAAGGAATTTAATTAATTTACCTACTTAATTAATCGGGTCAGCACGTTCGCGGCATCGCACCTTGGCCGTACTATGAGGTCTGCGGGAGCGGCGGCTGAGTTGGCTGGGTCACGGAAGCGGGAGAAGTACGCGGTCCTGGCAAACTACCTGTTTGTCCCTCTTGCGGTGGAGACCGCTGGGTGCTGGTGTGCCGAAGCCCTAGCATTTATTAAGGAGGTGGGAAAGCGCCTGAGGGAGAGTGGTCACGATCCTCGCTCCGGGTCTTTCCTGTCCGTTGCGGTTCAACGTGGAAACCGGCGAGCGTAATGGGCACCTTTGCGTCCGGAGGGGCGCGGAGTGGGTTTCATAATTAATGTGTATGTGTTTTTAGTTAAGGACTTTTTGTAGATTGTAATTTAAGTTTAATTTTATGACATTTTGTAATTAATTTAATTTATTTTTTAGTTACATTTAGTAATAAATATTTAAGTATCTTATACGTTTATATCTTTAAGCGACTGACTTGTAACATTTTACTGTATATTATATAGCAAGTTATCTATATATGTATATATTTGTTAACCTGGATTCTCCACAGTAGATCACCTCCACGCAGTCAATCAGATTATCGAAAAGTGTTCCGAATTTCGAATTCCGTTATATTTAGCGTTTGTTGATTTTACTAAAGCCTTCGATATTATTACCCATTCTTCAATAATATCCGCATTGCAAAGTGCAAATATAGATCCGACTTACATAAATTTAATCAAAATCGTATATAGTTAACAACAACAAACAATCTAACAATCAATTGTATTACGCGTTCTTTGCCTATTACCGTAAAAAGGTAAACACTTTATCTGAAGCTGCGCTACATTCCTACATCGATAACTTACAAAACAACATTATACGTGACCCCACCGCATTTTGGACCTATGTAAAACGTACTCGAGGTTCAAATCAACCAGACACCTTTGGCAACATGTCATCTCGTGAAGTGGCCGACGCATTCGCTAAGTTCTTCGAAAGCGTTTTCCTGAGGAATGTCCCAAGCCTCGACGTGACGGCTGCTTGCACAGCTGCTACAGCAGAGACGGCATGTACGAATAACCGGCTTATCACTATTGAAGACATAAGTGATGGGGATGTTCGCGCAGCAATTAGACGCCTGCGTCCCAAACACACCCAGGGACCTGATGAGATCCCCCAGTATATTATTAAAGACTGTTGCGAAACATTTGTACAACCACTTACAATCATATTTAACCTCGCATTAAAAACTAAGACTTACCCGTCAGTTTGGAAGACGACCAAAGTACTCCCAATCCATAAATCAGGGTCAAAATCAGATGTTCACAACTACAGGCCAATAGCTGTTCTCTCAATATTCGGAAAGATTTTTGAATCTGTTATATATGCAAAAATATCCAAACAATTAAACGGCTGGTTCTGCGATGAACAACATGGATTTTTACCAAAGCGTTCAACTACCTCGAATCTCCTTAACGTGGTGTCATTAATAGCGAATAATCTCGACCAAAAAAAACAAACCGACGTGGCTTACTTTGATTTTCGTAAGGCCTTTGATCGAGTTGACGGTGACATTTTGCTAAAGAAGCTGAGAATGTGCGGCTTCTCGACTAATCTACTTGAATTGCTTGCAGACTATCTCTCAAACCGCTACCAATATGTGCAATATAATGATTCCAGGTCTTATTATACCTACTTTAATTGTAATTTTATGGGAATCTTGCCTGCTAAATAAAGGAATTTAATTAATTTACCTACTTAATTAATCGGGTCAGCACGTTCGCGGCATCGCACCTTGGCCGTACTATGAGGTCTGCGGGAGCGGCGGCTGAGTTGGCTGGGTCACGGAAGCGGGAGAAGTACGCGGTCCTGGCAAACTACCTGTTTGTCCCTCTTGCGGTGGAGACCGCTGGGTGCTGGTGTGCCGAAGCCCTAGCATTTATTAAGGAGGTGGGAAAGCGCCTGAGGGAGAGTGGTCACGATCCTCGCTCCGGGTCTTTCCTGTCCGTTGCGGTTCAACGTGGAAACCGGCGAGCGTAATGGGCACCTTTGCGTCCGGAGGGGCGCGGAGTGGGTTTCATAATTAATGTGTATGTGTTTTTAGTTAAGGACTTTTTGTAGATTGTAATTTAAGTTTAATTTTATGACATTTTGTAATTAATTTAATTTATTTTTTAGTTACATTTAGTAATAAATATTTAAGTATCTTATACGTTTATATCTTTAAGCGACTGACTTGTAACATTTTACTGTATATTATATAGCAATAATATAGGAATATCCTGATGCTTCATGAGTCTTAATTAATTTTAATTTTATTAGGATTAGGGTAGGGGAACCAATAAATGAACGATTAAGCGACTTACCTCACTTTGGTATATTTTTTACGTATGTTATAACCAATTTTCACTAAGATTTATTTTTTTATACTATACTACATATAGTCTAGTTTAGATTAAACTATTCCAAACCCTCTTTAAACTATCCAATATTTTTATAAAAATGATTATGCTCCGAAATGGCCCATTTTCCCCAGAACATGAACAAAGTGCCCTAACTCTGAACATTTTTACCCCGAAAGATGAACCAGTAAAAATGCAAAAGGGAGTACCCTAATTATGAACCGCTGGGCACCAATAGATGAACAGTAGTATAGAAAGACGAATAAATTTAGTTCGTTCAAGTTTTGGGCACGATGTTGATGAAATGAACTAAGAAAAGTAACACAATCGTTCATGTATTGGAATGCAGCCCAATAGATGAACTAGTAAATTCGCTTAGTTCATGTTTTAGGTATAGTTTAATCCAGTGAACAGTCCGGTTTCCATACTAAAACATGCCCCGTAATAATTGAGTTAGACAGGAAAGTTCCGTTCATCTTTTTGTCAAAAAATCAAGGAACAGCAAACTGGAAATTTAAGACATAAATGGAACATCTACCGTTTCCGTAAGGATTTATATACCTAAGCATTTCAAATAACTAACATTTACCCAAAAGTTGAACGCTGTTCATCTATTAGATAAATCTCAAAATATTGGAACCATTTTATGAACAGTTAATATTTGATAAAATAATTTAAAATATGCCATTTTTAATAACGTAAAGAGTAACGGGATTAGTCTAGAATCGTTACCAAGCAAAATAAATAAAATAAAAATGAAATAAAATAAAATTCGTTTATTTCGGACAACAAAGGATCCATATGATATGAGTGACACTTATGCAAAAGCATGTCAGTAGAAACATTATTCAATTTTATACGAATTTATCTCCTTAAATTTTGAAGCGCCATTCTTAATTTCCATACAAACGGCGATTTCGGCGCGAGGCATATTTTCGGTGAGTTCTCTCACAAACACACACACGTATCTATTATTTTAACTTTTATTTAAAAGTTAAAAATATTAACGTTTATGACGGGAAAGTGTTAAAGTTTTAGTAAAATGAAGTACGTCAGGATTTAATTATCGTGATTTTAGGAACAACGTCCAACTATTGGGAGTTGTTCATCTTTTGGTTCCTCTACCCATGTACTACTGGAGTGCAATCTGATGGTACTACTGGAACAGGCATAATGTCAATATAAGAGTAAAAACGACGTCACTATTTAGTGTGGTGGAAAATCTGCTTAGCTGCTTGCTTTAAAGAAAACTTCAGATACAAAATATTTTTCTATTAGTTGGATATACATAGAACAGTGCAAATTAACATAATAATATTTTTATAACAATTTCTATATCTATAATACTAGGGTAAAGTACAACAGTCATAGGTTATGTAGAGTTATTACTACCTCCATGGTGTATAGTCAAGTGCAGTAATACTGACATTTCAAACTTATCATTCGGTAACATTTTAAAACGCAAATACCTGTATGAGTGTAACAGTACTACACTTGCATGTTATTTAAATGTTAATAACAGACTACTATACCTATCTATAAATTTAAATACATATCATATTGAAACTACAGTACATAATTATAATTGGATAATGCATTTAATTGAAACAAGAATGGTTCACAAAACAAACTAAGTTACGTAATAAGGTCTGTGGGTGAAAACCCGTAAGATATCGATTGCTTTCGCGAATATTATTTGTTGTATTTATTTTTAAAAATCCTTTTAACATAAAGAAATTAATAACATTTCAGTAAAGTATAATACTAAGTTAACAAATTTTAACCCCCAATCCCCTCAGCTCTCTCTAGCTAAATTTAGGGTCCTTAGATACATGTGAGTGAATTTAGTAAAACGTCCCACTTTGTCGATTCTAGTTACGGAGTTACGGGCAGTTCAGTCAAATATGGCAAAATCTACCGAAAATCGACTTTCAATGAAAACTGATAGAACGTACTGTAATAAACCTATGATGTTGAGGTCGACGCATAAATGTCCAACTTAAGCACCTTTTTAAGGCCTCAAAGTTTACTGCCCAGCATCCCACTTTGTTGAATACTTAAAAAAAATCGTCGATATCATATTTGTGCCTGTTTTAGGGAAAATTTTCTACTTTGTCGATAAGGAGTTATGAGTATTTTGTAATATAACAAAGCATAAGTTATCTTTCGGTGAAAAAGTTATGTCTCTAAGTGCTATAGTTTTTTTTTTTTTTTAATTCTTCGTACTTGCAAAAGTGAAAGAGCGAAAATTGAGAAAACGTTGGTTAAAGTTTGGGACCGCAAAAAACATACTTGTACTTTGAAGTTATGGAGGGATTGGTATAAAATTATTTGCCATACCTACTTTGTGGATTTTAAATTAGGTACCTAGTCAAAATCATATGTATACTTGTGTAACCTTAGTAGTTTAAATATAAATGTATTCTCAAGCTACAGAAGACAGAAATAGTTCTATGGATTCCTTTAGTAAAAAATAATTATAATTCATTAAATATGAATAGTAGGGTTGGGTAACCATCGACAATCATACTTAAACTATTTAAATATATACAATTTTAAAGCATGAATTAAATCATTTATTAAACATAATAAATGTTTTGATTCATGTTTTCAAGTAGTCACACTACTATATATACTCACCGGGTCACCGGGGACCTTGGTCACTTTTTCTGTAGTATTTGACATCTCTTTCAATTTATTATTTAAATATATGTTCGATAGATATAAAATAATATTTATCGACTCGAAAAACATTACACCTATGTTTTAAAAGTTGATTTTATGCTTGCAGTAATTTTTTAGTGTATGGACCATCGAACCGTCAAAGTGGGACACTAAACTGGAGTCGGAAATAAATTCCGTAAAAAAAGAACAAACAAACGAAATTAGTATCAATGACTATTAGATTAACAATAACAAACCTTTATCTCATCCGTAAAATGAGATAAATATACCAAAAACATACATTTACTACATACACATACATACTGAACAAGCACTAAAGTTTAGTAAATCGACAAAGTGGGACGCTGACCTGCCTTTAGAAAATCACGAAACTTTATATGCATAAAAAAGTAAAATGTTGATAAAAGTGTTTTTAAGTAATCTTATGTTATATATTAAAATACACATGTCATTTGTATTTTTTTATGCTGTACTTTTCATTTTCAATTCATTTTTTAGTAACTTTTTGACATATAACTAACTAAAGGGATCCATAGAATTATTTCTTTCTTTTTTTGCATGAGAATACATTTACTTAAATACAACTTTAATGATAAATCTGCGTGTCGTGTTATAAATATCTATACATATAAAAGACTCACTGATCAACGTACAGCCGAAACTACTAAACGTATGAACCTGAAATTTTCACATTACGTTAAGTGTTTAACGAAGGTAACGAATAAGGAGGGGTTTTGAAAAAATCATCTTCTAAGGGGGTTAAATCGGCGTTGAAAGTTTGTATGGAAGAAAGTTTCTTTTTTTAGATAGAGACTCAAAAGTTGGTGTAAAGGTTTGTTATTAAAATACAAAAAAAGTGATTTTAGCGTTTTGGAAAAATCAACCCCAAAAGGGGTGAAAAGTGTGTTAAAAGTTTGTATGGCGGAATCGTTTCCCTTTTAGTTATAGACTACTAACTTTGTGAAAAGAATCCTCATTAGAGTTTAAAAAAAGTAATTTCAGCGATTTCGAAAATTCGACCCTTATAAGGGTGAAAAGGGTGTTGAAAGTTTGTATGGCGGAAGGTTTTCTGTTTAGCTAGAGACTTTATATTATGTGTAAAGGTTTCTCATCAAAATACAAAAAAGGTGTTTTTATCTATATGCGAGTATACGAGGGGTGGCTGAAAACAAATCTACCTAGCCTATAAAAAATAAACACTGGCCGCTATGAATTCGTGTTCTTCAACTATTCTTTTTTCAAAATTTCGAACCTTTATTTGTCAGTTGGTTTTCATTTGTTTTTCGCATTCGAATGCTTGCAACATGTCGCTAGAGAAAAATAATTTGATTAAAATTGAGCAACGTTCCGTGATTAAATTTCTCACTAAAGAAGGAAATACCCCTTCGCAGATAAAACAACGTATGCTGCCTGTGTTTGGTGATTCTTGTCTTTCGGATTTCACGATAAAGTTCTGGGCTAGGCAATTTAAAGCAGGCCGCGAAAGCTTAGAAGACGATCCTCGTAGTGGACGACCAATTTCTGCCATCACTCAAGAAAATGTGACCAAAGTGAAAAATATAATTCTTGAAGACCGGCGAGTGAAACAGTGGGAGATAGCTCGAGATGTGGGCATTAGTAAGGAACGGGTAAATGAGATAATTCATAGCTATTTGAACATGTCTAAGGTGAGTGCCCGTTGGGTCCCCAAAATGCTGACCGTGTTAGACAAGGACAGACGTGTCAAATGTTGTGAAGAGTTTTTAGACATGAGTCGCGGGAAAGAGGAAGAAATTATTTCGCGGATTGTGACTTGTGATGAGACATGGATTAGACAATGGGACCCAGAAAGTAAACAGGAGTCACTACAGTGGAAATTTAAGGACGAAAAGCCTCCACGAAAATACAAGGTTCGGCCATCGGCTAGCAAACTTATGGCGACAATTTTTTGGGACGCTGAAGGGATTTTGCTTATAGATTATTTACCTAAAAAAACCACGATGAACGCTGATTATTACGCAAATTTACTTTGTCAGCTGAGAGACGCCATAAAGGAAAAAAGGAGAGGCAAACTTAACTGAGGTATTATGATTTTACACGACAATGCACCTGTGCATACGGCTCGCACCACACAGCTAGCCATGACCAGAAATGGCTTCGGATCCATCGACCACCCCCCTTACAGCCCAGCTTTAGCCCCCTGTGACTATTTCCTGTTCAGACTTTTAAAGAAAGATCTCAGGTGGCGAAGATTTTCTACTGATAATGACATGATAGCCGCGGTGAACGAGTTTTTCGACGATAAACCGCAAGATTTTTTTTTAATGGTTTAATGTCATTATTTGACAAATGTAACAAGTGCATTTCGGTAGCAGGAGATTATATAGAAAAATAAAAAAAAACTACCCAGCTATGTCTTTTCTTTCATAGTCAGGTAGATAACTTTTCAGCCACCCCTCGTATATAAAAAGAAACGGACTGACTGAATGACTAACTGACTGACTGACTGAATGACAAATCAACGCACAGCCCAAACCGCTGGTCCTAGAGATTCCAAATTTGGAACGTTGGTTCCTTATAAAGTCTAGAGGTGCACTAAGAAAGGATTTTTCAAAATTCAACCCCTAAGGGGGTGATTTGGAAGTCCAAAGTTTTTATGGGGAAACAAGATTAGTTGGCCTATTTCATTTGAAACTTTACAGGAGTATTTATCTTTAGATAAATGAGGTAGCACGTGTTTCAGGTTTTTTGAGAATTCAACCCATATAAGGGCGAAAAGGGGTGAAAAAGTAAAAAAAACAACATGGGTATCGTTTTATGATTTATCGGGTCGCTGATTACAAAAACAACGACGATTTTAAAATCTAACGTGGCGATTGTGAAATACCATCTTCTCTGTTGGGGCGCGAGGGGGTCGAACTCTAAAAATATAAATATGGGTGTCGTTTTGTTGTTTATTTCTGGTTCTATAGATTCCAAACTTAACACTTAGGTGCCTTATAAGGCGTAGGGGTGCACAAAGAAAGGAGTTTTCAAAATTCACCTCCAAAGGGGGAGAAATGACGGTACAAACTATGTATGGGGAAACATGATTAGTTAAACTATTTTATTCAAAACTACACAAGAGTATTTATAAAGATAAATGAGTAAAGACGTGTCTTTGATTTTTGAGAATTCAACCCCTAAGAGGGGAAAAAGGGGTAACAAAGTCAAAAAACAACATGATTATCGTTTTTATGGTTTATCGGGTCGCTGAAATCAAAAACAACAACCATTTTAAAATCCAATGAGGTGGACGTAAGATACACCATCTTCCCTGCTGGGGTGCGATGGGGTTGAAATCTCAAAATATCAATATGAGTGTCGTTTTGCTGTTTATTTCTGTTTCTAGAATTTCAAATTTGGCACGTAGGTTTCTTATTAAGGTGTAGGGGTGCATTAAGAAAGGATTTTTTAGAATTCACCTTCTAATCGAGATAAGAAAGAAGATCCGAGAGGTTCTTTACAATGAATCTGGAGCCAAAACTGCGAGAAAAGGCCGCCATCTGAAATTTCTTCAGTTATGATCTGATCGTGATGGAAATCAATATCTGAGAATCCGAAAGGTTCTTTTTAAGGAATCAGAAGTCAACATTGATCGTAATATGTACTCGGTTGGTACATATCAAAGGTTTCAAGAGGTTCTTTATAACGAATCAAAGCCGCCAACTTGATTTTGAAATTACGTTATGGTTGAACATATTTTGTACGCGGGCGAAGCTGCGGGAAATAGCTAGGATTTTTCAGAATTCTCCTCCTAAAGGGGTGAAGTGGGGTTTGATTGTATATCGGGATATTGGGAAACAAGATTTATTAGACTATTTTATTCACAAGAGTATTCCTAACGAGAAATGAGTACCTAAATAGGAGTACGAAATGGGGTGAAAAAGTCAACATGGGAAATATGTACAGTAAGTGTAACTTACCTAACGACCTACCTCTACCTAACTTAAATCTAAAATAGGTCCTTGATCAGAATTGCGAAAAGGGGCTCCATCTTGAATTTATTGAGTTTTAATCCGACCTTGATAATAATCGGTATTTGGGGATCCGAGAGATTCCTCAGTAACGAATCTGTAGTAAAAACTGCGAGATCCGGCCGCCATCTTGAATTATTTCGCACATATAAAGGGTTCGAGAGGTTCTTTATAACAAATCAGAGGTCAAAATTGAGACACAACCGCCAACTTGAATTTTTCAGTTTGATCACTTTTCCGACAACCATCCATTCCATTTAAATCCGTTCAGCCAAACGCAAGATAATAGCGGACAAACATACATATGTACATACAAATATATTATACGGGCCCAACTAAGAACCTCCTTATTTGTAGACGGTTGAAAATTATGTTTAGTACGCGGGCGAAGCCGCGGGTAAAAGCTAGTAGAAAATAAATCCATATTCAGGATTGCCATATTTTCATTCTGTTTTTATGTTCAAGCCTCCGTAACATTCAAACTACTAAAGTTACATACATGATTTTGACTAATCCATAAGTATGCCAATTCATTTGATACTAACCACTCCATAACTTCAAAACACAAGTGTGTTTTTTGCCGTCCGAAACTTTAACCAACGTTTTCTCAATTGTCGTTTTCACTTTTGTAAGTTTGAAGAATTAAAAAAAAATTACTATAGCACCTAGAGACATATATCTTTCACCAAAAGATAGCGTATGATTTACCTATACCGCCAAAACATTCGAACGCTCTTACACCCCTCCAAAAGAAGTACCTGAATAAGTGTTCACATATTTTTAAGAGATTAGCTAACTAATCCTGTCAAAGACCAACCTAATTCTTCCTACTTTTGTAGATTTGTCTACAATCTAACTATGGCGACTGATGTCATCAACCCTAGGCGTGTACAATAAAATTATATTTATGCACATGAAAAAAAAATATACTTTTTTCTGACTTCCGATCTATATGACCCCATGTCAATTTTTATTGCATATTTAACTATTTCACTTCAACGGGAAGATTAAGACAGATTAGCAAATATGATATTAAATATATGATTACATCAGTGATCAATTCATTCAGACTTATTTTTTACTGTATATAAGATTTGGTTTGTCTGGTGGATCAAATAAAGAGCACTCACGAACACAGCATTGGCCCTGAAAATAAGAGACATTTTACAATTAGATACCTAGATGCTCCATCACCATCCAATTTATCAGATCTATCACTCTAGCAGATTTGTAAGTAATGCTCGATTTTGTACTTGTGGACATTATGACTTTTGTTATGTCTACAGTAAATACATGTGATCAAAAAGTATTTAGTTAAAGTGAACGCTTTTAATATTCTATAGATAATGTAAAATTTACTGCATATGACATGTCTTGCTTAACCGTGACGGTAAATACGGGGCGTTGCCTTAAATGTCAACGGAAAAGAATAATATCTACCAATATATGACAATCATTGGCATATTTTTGTATGTAGTTTGCACAATGTAACTTTTTTATGACACGGAGGATTCTGAGTCATCATTCAACCCTATGACAACTATATTTATTTGCAAATATTGTGTACTCCCTCACACAAAATTCTACCTTTTTGTTGAATCATAAGAGAATTTATTAAAGTTGCATACAAGTGGTTAATAGCGATGGTCAGACTCTGTAAGGAACTCAAAAAATTATAATTTTATATGAAATGCGTAGTAATATTCATACATATTTTTAAATTGAAATGCAGTGCCTGCCTTGTTTGATACAAATCTTGTATCTTATTTTGTCCAAATCAAAGAAGTCATAAATAATTTTAAAAAACTTACTGTCCTTCCTTGAAGTACTCCTTCAAAGTGTTTGAAAATCTTTTGGAGTATTTAACAAACTCCCTTTTCCTTTGCTCTAACACCTGTTTGCCAGGGCCAGGGGTATATTGCGATACCTCATTGACAGCATCCAGAAGCTTCTTGATAGCTGATGCAATCTCTCTGTAAAAACATACATGTTACCTGTTAGAAAATAGTAGAATCACCAGAACATGTTGTACCATTATTTTATTACCATTGCTTGGTATTATTGATTACATCACGTTTTACGACCCTCAAGTTTTACGAAACCTTATTGTATTACTGTTGCATACTACTATAACTATAACTACTATTTATAAATCAGCGTAAGAGTCAGTGTATGATAATGACCTATCACTATAATATTGAATTAATTATCTTGCCCTCTTAAGTCTTTGCAGTTCCTTCTATTTGATGTTTGACTGTCAGGAAGCATGATTCCTAGTAGACTTAATAGATATGGGCTGAATATTTGGTAATTTGGAAGATAGAGTAGAAACGTAATAAATACAATAAGAAAGAAATTAAGCAAATACAAACTAACATAGGTACTTTATTACCCCTTCTACGTCATTTACTCTACACCTACTTATATCACATTTCTATTTCCACTTCCATCCTGAATACTGTTCCACCAAACACAATACTGAATATTAAGCCCATGTCTACACAGACCCTAATAGGGGATAAGACATTGATAACCTTTTAAAATAAGAAAATGCCAGAGACTAATGTTGAATTGCAGTACTTCTGAACATGCAATATGGAATAATGAAAACTTATTAGGGCTAAACACAGGATAAGATATGTGGCATTGGTTTACCATCATTACTGAACCAGAGTCAGTCTATTTTAAGTTTCCTAGATTTTGATAGCAGAGACTGTGAAAGTGTTATGAAAGTGCATAATTTCATAGAAGTTTGACGTTTAAAATAACATTTCCAAGTTTGACAGCTCATTTGCTGAGAAAAGATAACGTGGTTTGACTCTAATAACATAGACACACCAATGTACGTAGTGCGGTCCAAAAGTTACTGGCTGGAGAAATCTGGCAATTCAAAAAAAAAATGTTATTGTGATCGTCATTTATTCTGCTCTTTCGTTTATAGTTTTTAGATTTCTATCGCTTGCGGTTTTAATTTCACGGCGTTTAAAACAACGGGGAGTCCGAAATTTTTCGAAATGGATAAGTTGGAATATCGTTCCTTACAAAGGAAGGGGTCAGTTCCACCGATATTAAAAAAAGATTAGATGCTGTTTACGGGGACTTGTCTCCTTCATTTGCCACCGTGAAAGAATGGAGTAAGCAATTTCGTTTAGGACGGGAGACCATCCATGACGAACCTCGCTCCGGTCGGCGTGTGGAGGCAGTCACCGATAACTGCGTCAAGTTAGTGGAAGAGGAAGTTCTGAGTGACCGAAGATTAAAGACCAAGAAAATAGCGACAAGAACAGGGCTTTCGAAAACTTCAGTTCTTAGGATTCTTCATGAATAAAGTTAGTGCCAGGTGGGTGCCCAAACTTCTTTCGAGCTTGCAACGAAGTGAGCGAAACAGGAAGTTTTAGATGCTTATAAAAAATACGGAGAGAGTTTTTTGGAGTCAATTGTTACTGGGGACGAAACAATGGTTTTAAACTATGATCCTATTTCCAAAAGCTAATCGATGGAGTGGCGTCGATTTGGTGAAAAGCCACCTAGGAAGGCAAGGGTTACGCAATCCACCAAAAATATAATGGCTACCATATTCTGGGATTGTCACGGAATACTGTTGATAGACATAAAAGAACGTAATACTGTGAACGGCAGGTATTATGCTACCCTTATTGAACAATCCCAGAATGGGGTTCTAGCTCAAGAGGAAGAAAACAACTAAAAAACTTAACACATATACACATAACAAGTATTTAAATATATATATATTATTAATCAAGGAGCGGAATTCTTCATAGCAAAAATCAAACTGTCAGAGGGATTGACCTAACTGTTTTATCGACTTATCGATGTTACGGAATAATATCGCATTAGGTATCCATAATCAACTTAAAAGATTATTCTGTAACATTTGACCTCATTGATAAGCAACTTTCATCTCCATATTAAAGTAAATCATGTCAGCGTCACATATGTCACATGAGTTTTCATGAATGATTTCCGTGCCGTGTTACTAAAATGGTTAATCCTAAAAGAAAAACAATAAAAAAATGGATACAGAAAGATTCGTCTCTTAGTTTCAAAGAAGATTCTTCCACAATTATATTGCTCTAAATGTGACATTCATTTACATCAGTTAAAGAAACATTGTGGAAGTCACTTAGTGAGTAAAACTCATTCGTCACAATGCTCAAAAAGTACGATTTCAGACACATTCTATATAGATTTAATCATATTTTTAGTTTCGTTCAATATTCAATGGAAAAAAATAAACAATTATTAGATTTCGACCCTGTTATTTTGAATAAAGATTAGTTACCTACTCTTAGCAATATTCGTTTTTAATTTTTCATGATAAGTTTCCTATAGAAAATTTAAAATAGAAGTATTTTCTGTTTTATTCTTTACTATTATACTAAAATACAGTGGCGGTCAGCTAATTAGGGACACCGTTAATTTGTTTGTATGTATATCCAAAAGCCTGATTTCATTACTTTAAGTTTGTTTCGTTAAGTGACAAATATTTATCGATAAGTCGATAAAACAGTTAGGTCAATCCCTCTGACAGTTTAATTTTTGCTATGAAGAAAGAAAAGAAAGTATATATATATATATATATATATATATAATATGTTCAACTAAAATGTAAATTATTTAAACTGTCTTGGTAAGAAAATAAAGGGTTTTTTTTTATTGAACAATTATGAGAGGCAATCAAGGAAAAACGTCAAGGTAAACTTAGCAGAGGTGTGCGGCTACTCCATGTCAATGCTCCCATTCATACCACTTCAATCACCAAGGCTGCTGTTGCCAAGTGTGGCTTCGAGGAAATTCGTCACCCACTCTATAACCCTGACCTGGCTCCGAGTGACTATTATTTGTTTTCCAAACTTAAGGCAGAAAATTTTCTTCTGATGATAGAGTGACCCGTGCAGTATACGCCCATTTTAAGCCCAAAACTTCGGAGTATTTTTATAGAGGGATTGAAATGCTAATTCATAGATCTTAAAAGTGTATAGAAATAGACAGAGACCATGTTGAAAAATAAAAATACCTTTGTAAATGTATTAACTTATTTTCTTAATAAGGCCGGAAACTTTTGGACCGCACTACGTATAACTTTGACATAAAGTGCCATAAATTATTGACACAGGTACTTTTTGTCAAAGTTATACATTTATACAATCCCATTTAGATACTATTTTGTACTTTTCCTTCATCTTTCATCCAGATATTTTTAATAACTACAACTAGGGTTGTGTCACCTCAAGATCATTTGTTTTGTATAGGAAACATTCCTGCTTGGGGATATTGTCCTCACTATATGTACAATGTTGTGGAGAACAACACAAGTTTAAGTAAAGTAAACTTACTTTATAGTTTCCAGGAATGTCTTTCTGTCTGTTATTTCATCAGGAATGCGGCTTAAAATTTTCTTCAAGGCAGTAGATTTCTTGTTTAATTCTTGGAATGCCTCTTCTGACCTGTTCAACCTTAGATCAGCACCTGTAATTTATATCAACAACTTTTATTATACCTACTCAAATATTATAATTGTTAACCCTTTAGTAATCACTACCTGGTAAAAATACCCGATATAGATTTTATGTGGAAGAGTTAAAGTTCATTTATGCTAATTAAGACATCTAGCGAGTGCCGCCGGGTTAACAATCACACAATTGAGTAGTGTTTAAGATTAAGTCTTGAAATAAAATTTGTAAAATTGAACAGCCATCCCACTTGCATATTGTTAAATACATTTTAATATTGCTAACAAAAATAGATATCAGTCTTTAAACCCCCTCAAAATCAAAGAATTACAAATGTAGTGAATAGTTATGAACTAGCTCTTTTGGAACTTGTGTAGAGAGATAATAGATAAATATTTACATTCTGCTTCTGTAAGAGCCCCCTGCAAACGCAGTAAACTCTCATTCATATTGACAGGAATATCAGCTCTTCGCATTATCCCAGCCACCAAATCGTAATTAAGACCTGGCACAGCTGCCTCTGCCTTAGTAAGAGCTGCCCGTAATGTCTGAGACGCACCCAAATCATATTTTTCCAGCTGAAATATAAAACGTAGAAAGTTATTACGATGCGACGTGATCCATGGTAGCCTTGAAGTTTATCAACGTAAGTGCCAGCGATTAGAATTATCTCAAATGTTTTCATGATTATCTTGTTTATGAGTTAGCACAAACCTGAGTTAACACAGGACGAATGAGAACGGGCAAAACCAAAGAAGTGACAGGCAGTTCATCGCCCATTGTCATTGTGGCAAAGTTTAGAGATTTAAGATGGGCGAATACAACAATGCTTTGTAACAGCACTCGTAGGCCAAATTAGTTATATGCAATAACACGACACTAATAGAAAGTACAACAAACAATAGAATAAGCTTCACACCACATCACTCATAAACTCGATTATTTCACAATTTTCACAACTACTATTTGACAAGACGACGGTAACCAAGAATGCGCCACCCAGCAAATAACGGCCCGGGACTCCCGAGAGTGCGCGACCCAGCAATTGACGTCCGTAATGTACGTGGATTGATGGGTAGTTAGTTCTTGGGCTGCAATTTGCTGGTCCGTAAATCCTTTTTATGAGGCGAGAATCCGAATCCACTCTTTTTATGGTGCAGCAATTAACGACCCAACAATGCGCGTCCATAAATTCCAGCGCCTTGGCTTCGGGTTATCGGATTACGCAGTGCTGATACAAATCGAGAACTAGCAACCCAAGGACTAACAACCCAGATATCATGGTGCTTTTACATGCTCGGGCTCTCGGCCGAATGATTCGGCCCACCCTAGTACACGCTCATTCGAGACAGACTATATAGATTAAGTTTAAGCCAGACCATAGACAATTTAAGCTTTTTCAGGTAGTTTCAGTGAGTTAAACTGTGTTTTAAATAGCTTTGGTTATTGAAACCATTTAAGACACTTTTTAAATAGCTTTACCCGAAGTGAAATTATTTAAGACACCTTTTAACTCAACCAAACTACCTGAAAAAGTCTGGTCTGGCTTAAGTTTTCTCTATATAGTCTGTCTCGAATCATCGTGTACTAACATGGCCGAAACATTCAGCCGAGAGCCCGAGCATGTAAACGCACGGTCAAACCAAAAACCAATTTTTTTTTCAGAGACCTGTCAATATAGGTAAGTAGTGTCGTTTTGACATGACCACAAGTAATCGGTTTTTAACTCATGAAATTTAAAACTTTTGAAATGACTGAGATAGAGCGCTCGCAAGATCGAAGGTTAAGGCAGGCCGGTGTAGGTACGATGACGAGCGAAGCCAGGAGGAGTGTTAGATAGAACTACGACCTAACAGCGCGCGAGCCGAGCGAGCGAAGCGAGCGTGCCGCGGCAGCGGCCGGCGAAGCACCAGAACCGATTTTTTTCCATCCTTGACTACTGAATTGACTTGAAGGTCGACTGAGTTTTGCTGGTCCGTATATTTTCATTACGGGACGAGAATGTACGATCCAATAACCCGCGTCCATATAGTGGACGCTGATTGATGGGTCGTGAATTATTGGGTTGAGCTTAAAGCCCCTCATTCACGGCAGTCCGCCGGCACCTCCGGCACGTAATATAGCATCGTGAATGTCGTTGCCGCATGCGTGCCGTACGGCAACATCCTGCTAGCTCCGCCCACCTCCTTGCAGTCCGAATTGCACTAAATTACGGTAATAAACAATTGAGAAATGCGGCAATGCAAAAAATATTAATTATTCATTACTAAAAATGACAAAAGAGATGGCGGCATTTTTTTAATTCGAGTACAGTGTATGCGCTACAACGCAGCGCTGCGCATCTTTCAACGAATAAGTGCGAATTGGACTGCCAGGCTGGGCCACTTGCACACCGTGTGTCCGCTACATCCTGCCATGCCGGAGTGCCGGCGGACTGCCGTGAATGAGGGGCTTAACATGGCCGAAACATTCGGCCGAGAGCCCGAGCATGTAGAGGCACGGTTACGTGCCGGAGGTGCCGGTGGACTGCCGTGAATGAGGGGCTTTAGTCCGTGTCCGTCAGTCAGTCTGTCTATCTGTCTGTCAAAACCACGTCAAAACCCTTTGTTTCAGTATTGCTTGTGGAGGTGGACTGTCTGTAGCAAGCCCCCCGTCAAAACTAAGAATATGAAAGTCAAATAATAAGCCCGTCCTTCACTTCCTTACGAAGTACAGGGAGTGTCAAAAAGAGATGTAAGGTGTTTGTTATTTCTCCGATTCCATAGGTTGACAACAGTTTTGCTGATCTCTTTTGATGCAATTCGTCCAAACAGACAAATTAAATACGTCGTTGTAATTTGGTAGTCGGTATCAATGCATTACAACTTAAATATTTTGATAGTGAATTTTTCAAATGTCGTAAGAGCCACATTATTATGTTAGACTTACGACTTGAGAAATCCACTGCCAATTTCAAGGCCGCTAGAAACTGTTGTCATTTGACAGTTGTTTTGTTGTACTGTACTACCTACTTCCATGCTTTAGTTATCCTTCCGTGGTCTGTAGTGGTGTATACGAAAAGTCAGAGAAGTGCAGCAGTGCCTCCTGAATGTGAATATTTTTTGGAGGTTACTAAGGAAAGGAAAGAAATAGATATAAACAACTGCAATTACAGGAATTTCCTGCTTTTGGCGTAATCGAAAAGATAACATGGCTAAAAATACCTCCAGTTCCGCTTTCCGAAAAATAGACATCGATCAATACAATGAAGACAACTTTAAAGAGGATGAAGCAGAGCAAGCCATGCCCACCGGCCCCGATGAGGGGGAAGTTTGTGCATTATTAAATCAATATCCTTTTCAATATGACACATAGCGAATTTCAGTGTTTTGATTGTAGAACAACCGTGTTGTTATGTCCCTATTTGATGACACTGCGTATGAATCATCACTATTCATCACCATTCATTACCATTCATTTCATACATACACTTCTACTTATTTAACTGGCGATCAACCTAACAAATTGTTTCATATAAATCTGTACTGAAATTCCATTCGCTAGAATCCTACAGCTGCAGGTTGCTACTTGGAATCAATAACTATAAAAGAACTCGAATAAGCTTTGAGTCAATTTAAGGTAAGTAATTTAATAGTGGTGTCGTCCCCCTAACTATGTATGTATTTAATAGTATACGCTGGGTTCACCTGTTTGATTCGACGACATAAGGGGTACATAAATATGATATATGAATACACATTTAACATGAGAAGTGGAAGGATGAGTCGACCAATTTTACTCCACTCCAGATGAAGTATGTGTTGCCCAGTGAGGTCTTGCCTCTCTTGTGGCTGTGCCACTTACATGCCTATTGTGGTTTTACCAAGTGCCTTTCCATCTCTAGTTACCATAGCGTGGTTGCACACCCACAAACATCATACAGGTATCTCATTGCGGTGTACCGCTTTCCTAATGGCTATGCACTCTCAGTTGGGCAACGGTCGACTGCCTCCGGTCTATACAGGGGCCAACCCTGGTGACTCTAACCATATTAGTCACTATTAGGTTTCGAAAGAAACGCCATGACAGCATAGACTAAACATTTATTTTTAAAACAAACACAACTTTCACAGGAATTGTCTTGTGCCAACATAACACCTTTCCACCAAAGTTGGCAGAAATATTGATACCAAATAATACATATTGAAATTGAGATTAACTATTTTAACTACTTACAGTAATCTTTTGAATGAATCTACTAGCAAAGTATATTGTAACACCACACAATGGAATGTTATCAAAATCCAATTGTTTCACTCCATTCACTTTCAGGCGGTATCACAATAGGTGGATCAATTTCCTGTGATGGCTCTCTGATCCATCTTTCAACTGTACCACTTAATGAATCCTGTGTCGGCCCAGTTTCAGAGGATCGGTCTACGTTTTCATCACTCCTTGCTCTAATCTGGTCAACATGCCGTGTATGCACCACCCCATCATCTGTCTTCACTTCATATAACGTTTCACTACTTTGCTCCACCACTATACCCTTCATCCATTTTTCCATAGTATTATTATACTTCCTAATATATACTTTTTGGTCCACAGAAAATTTTCTCTGATTCTTACTTGGTGCTTGTGCATTCTTTTTGCTTTGAGTTGTTTCTGGATGCAAAGTAGATAATGCTGTTCTAAATTTCCTGTTATTCAGGAGCTCCGCTGGAGTCTTTTCTGTCACTGTACTGGGAGTTGTTCTTAGATGGTAAAGCAGTTTAGCAATTCTTTCAGGCCATGGTAAGTCACTCTGGCGTTTGATTTTGTTTTTTACTGTCTGCACTGTGCGCTCAGCCTGTCCATTAGAGTTTGGATGATATGGTGGTGAAGTCAAATGTTGTATGGAATTCCTTCTTAAGAAATGTTTAAACTCGTCTGGAACAAAGGCAGTTCCATTATCTGATACCAGCAAATCAGGCAAGCCCTGTTCGGCAAAAATCTTCCTTAGGCACTGTATACTTGTGCACTTGACATGCTAGGTATAATTTCAACTTCTGGCCACTTGGAGTAAGCGTCAACTACTATAAGAAATGTCTTGTCTGTCTAAAAAAAAAAATTCAATTCATAAATGGGCCCGCAAAATCGATGTGTAGACGCTGCCAGGCTTTTTCTGGTGCAGGCCATTCTCTAACCGTCGCTGGAGGGTTGTTGCGCGTCAGCTGACAGCGTTCACACTGCTCAACAGTCTCAGTGATGTCAGCGTCCATACCTGGCCAGTAGACATAGGCTCGTGCATATGCTTTCGACTGTACCATGCCAGCATGTGGTGCATGTATACGTTTTAATACCTCACTTTGCAATTTCTCAGGTATAGTAGGTACAGGCCTATAACTTCTAGGACAAACAAAATCTCTTATTTTTATCATATATTTATGTGACTATACACACCCCCCTACACCTGAATTGAAGAGTACATTTGACCATATACCAGGTTATTTAGATACAATAAGGATATGGACGTTACAATATTATTAATATTAATTCCATACATTAATAATCTTACGGCGAACGTACGAGACCAATAAAGTAAGTAAATAAAATAAGTAAAGATAACTCCACAAAAATATTTCATGTAAAAATTGCTCTTTATTGCTTTAGACCGTCTACTAACAATGCGTTGCCAATGTCACATTTGTTGTGTAATTTTGAAGTGTCAGCGCTCAGACCAATCCTACCGCACCATATTGACGTTGACCAATGATATTTTGGAATTTTTGGGTGATTAAAAACCGACTGAAAATGTTCACCAGTTTGATTGGCAGCGTAGCGTGCATGCGCATATCGAGTGTTTACCCCGTTTTATGTTGACAATTTGTTTGAAACTCCTCTTCCATGTTTTTTAAGTTCGCTGGTGTAGCCCAATCAGAATACTGACTGGTGTCAAAACTCCAGTTGACTCAAGTCGCTTCAGTTCAGTTTTGACTTCTTCCTTCAGAGCATATGGTATTGTTCGGCACTTCAGAAACTTTGGTTGAGAATCACTCTTCAGGATTAACTTTGCCGGTGGCCCTGTATAGCACCCCAGTTGATCGCTAAATACTTTAGGATATTTTAACTGTAATCCTTCTGGTACTTCATCTGAGTAGCAAAGTTCTTCTACAGTAATTCCCAGAGCAGCAAACCAATTTCTCCCCAGGATGTTTGGACCCCTGTCTTCGGCAACTAACATTGGTAACTTATGCTGAGTCGCTTTATATGGTTTATGGTTTGAGAAATTTATTTCTCTAAAAAGAATATTACAATTCACTTATATAGAGAAATACAAACAATCTTAGCATACATTATTTACAAGTGCACGAAAATCATAAAATAACATTTTTTCCACATATATACATACTCGTATATATTCAACCATGACTTCAGCTACTCCCTTTAACTTAATTGGCTGCCGATTCCAGGTAGGGAATGCAAACCGGTAAAAAATTGTATAGGAATTACCGGTTAACCGGTAAATTACCGGTAATTTTCATACAAAATATTTACCGGTTGCATTCTCTAATTCCAGGTTATCAAACTTGTTTTAACCTCTTCCAATTTGGTCTTGAACTGTAAGTTTCTCCATGTTTCAAATGAAATAATTGTCCGAGCAGCTCCAGAGTCAACTTCAAGCTGGACCTCCTTATCATGCAACTTGACTGTGGTAAGGATCTTGTTGTCAGTGTGCTTCGCATTTGCTTTGATATTGACTTGTAGAATTTCTTTCATATAGGAAAAATCTTCTTTACTGTCATCCAGTTCTTCTACCTGTACTAAGTTCAGGTTCTTTTTATTTCGGTTCCAACATACGGCTACCGTGTGCCCAACTTTTTTACAGTAGTTACAGTTTGCCCTGGCAAATTTACAGCCTCTAGGGTTATGATTCGCCCCACAGTGACGACAGGCGGTCTCGCGCTTGCGCGAGCCGACTGTAACTACGTTGGTGTCCATCGGTTCAGAGGTGCTTGCGCTCGTTGTTGGTTTAGTCTCCGGTGGTGTTGCGGTACTGGAACTCTGCGGGTACAGATCGCTTACAGTTTGTTCATATTGGACGCTACGGGTTACGGCTTGCGCGAACGTTAAATTGTCAGTTTTTAGCAGTTCTCGCCGCAACCGAACATCTCTTACTCCCAACACCAGTCTGTCACGCAATTGTCTTTCTAAATCACTAAAATTACATTGCACTGCCAAAGTTTTGATGGCCGAAATGAAAGTTTGCATTTTTTCACCATATCCTTGACACCGCACGTTTACCGGCTTCGAGAATTTCACTTTTTTCGGTTGCAAAAAATTTGTCCAGCACTTCCAAAATGTCTTTAAAGTTCACTTCTACAAGTTTTTTCGGTGCCACTAATGAATTTACAAAAGCAAAAGTTTATTTTCCACATTGTGAAAGAAAAATGGCGCGGGCTGTGTCGAGGTTATTTTCTACGCCAAGAGCTTGTAACGCAAACAACATCTGTTCTTTGTACACTTTCCAGTCATCTTTCTTTTGGTCGAAAGCACCCGGTAATAAAAAAACTAGGATTTAACGCCATTTTCCCGATAAAGTTAATTAATTTTCTCCGCGTCGCCACTATTAGGTTTCGAAAGAAACGCCATGACAGCATAGACTAAACATTTATTTTTAAAACAAACACCGAGGAATTGTTATTTAATCCCTGCCGCTTCTTTCCGCCATCACGCCCTACGCGACAATATTTCCACTCTCACCATTTAGATGGTTGGCAGTCCTCAACTGTGCGCTTTTCCCGAAACTTCCTGCCTCGCACAGCTAAACTGTGAAACGAACTGTCGCCAGCGGTGTTTCCGGACCGATACGACCTTCAAACCTTCAAGAAAAGAGCGTAGTCCCACCTTAAAGGCCGGCAACGCACTTGCGACACCTCTGGTGTTGCGGGTGTCCATGGACGACGTTAATCGCTTACCATCAGGCGATTCGTTTGCTCGTTTGCCCCCTAAAGCATAAAAAAAAAAGGAATTGTCTTGTGCCAACATAACAGTCACTAAGCCGGACGGGGGGCCTGTGGCCCCCCGGAGACCTCCACCATCCCCATAGTCTCGCCACGGTTGCTCCAACTCAGTCGACCGTGCCCTGTGTGTTTCCGGACACACTCCTAGTAACCCAATGTCCTTGACTACCAAATGTGCTGTGCACTGCAAGATTGGGTTACTGCCAGTAGAAAGAACGTTATACTTAAACGGTCTCATCATCTTTCCACTATATCATGCACTTTATATGTCGACAATTATATCATAGTAAAACACTCACCCGTGTTCTCAATGGGGCGCAGGCCTCCTCGAAGCTCGTGGCTCCGCACTCGTCTATTAGACCACGACTTCATCTCACCTCCATTCGTGTTCGTGACAGCTCGACTTTTTTTTGCCGCCATAACGATTTTACATGGCGACTCGCGCTGCGCGCGACAAGTGGAGCCTTAGTCTCAAAAATCAATGTGTATTATATCATAATAACAAAATATATCAATTTCCAAAGAATACTTACAACTTTAATGTGAAGGATCCTAATGAATATTGGGGAGACAATCCTTCACAGTATTCTGGCACAGGTATGGTGTTTAAAATCATTAATCAATCACCATTTTTACTACCAATTATTAGAGAACCACCCTACCACTACCACTGCAACCTATAGGTTGCAGTAGGTATATATACCTACTTGTATGTTTCATTGCTAGGCACAGCCTTCTTCCCATGCAAGGATTGGGCTATAATCCACACATTCTGAAAGTGGATTGAAGATTTCACTTACACTTAGTACTTTGCGGATGCATGTACTTTCCCTTCACTGAAAGTAGGGCTGCCATCTCGTACATTGCCGAAACCGGGCAAATAAGTTAAAAAACCCGGACGTTTCATTAAGGCCGTCCCCTATCCCAATGACCTCGGCGATTTGAGCTTTCTTCCCCTCCCGCTTCCTTTCCTTACCGGTTATACAATACGTCAATAAGCATAAGTTGCCACCTAGGAAGAGCTGCTTGTACTAGGACGCAACCCTATAAACTACTAGGGCCATCTTACACGACTGGCCCCCGTCGCCCGCGCAGGCATCTCAAGCCGGCGTTTTCGGAAAAATGCGTGTAATAGATTTTTCTCGAAAAGTACAAAACCTATCCAAAAATCAGTAGATGCGTTTAAAGTAAACATAAATATATACTGCTTGTCTTAGTTTCTTGTACTTACGACGCATAATAAGGGAGTAGATACAGATTAAAGTAGAAAAAAGGGTTTACGGTTATTTTTTTCTCTCTTGATGTATTATGTTTTTCGACAATTTAGTAGAACCAAACGTAGACCAAATACCTAGCTACATTATATATTTTTTTCAAGCGTTGTGCTTGGAGCTGAACAAAGCCTATTCACTTTAAAAACAGTGAAATAGCCCCTTAAAATCGCAGTCTATCCCCGGACGCTAAATAAATCAATTTTTAATTTAAAAATTTAGCTTTTGCTAGGCATTGACCTGAACCCAAAAATGTCGCAGCCCGGAAACGCCGGACAGTTTAAAAAATACGGGCCGGACGGGCTCCAAATTAGGACAAATCCGGGGAAACCCGGACGAATGGCAGCCCTAACTGAAAGGCAACTGGGCCAACTGGTAAATGTGAAAGTCTTACAAAAACTCATTGGCACAAGCTGGAGTTTTAACCTGCAACCTCTAGTCCAGAATGTCTTCCTAAAAAAAAGCAATGCTGGCACTATGGGTATAAATTAGACATATTTATATTACAGACATAAACATATAAATGTTTCTTTAACTCACAATATACAGGAAAATACAATGAAGCACTGAAAACAGTTTTGGACAATGCACCGATAGGATCTTCCAACCAACAAGTGAAGGTAACTTAAGTAAAAAAATAATAAAAATCCTTTTATTTCAGTGTAGCTTGTAAGATTTACACAAAACAATATGCAAGAAAACTATACCCTTAGAAATCGAATTTTATCTTAATTTTACATGCTAAGTGGCACTTTATAATGTTTTTGACATGCCAAATTCCAACCTCGCTTGCACCATCCTATTGGGCCCTTACAAGTCTTAGCTTGGAATGCCCACCTCTCTTCATGTAGTCTGGCAATATGGCCAGTCCACCACCACTTAAGTTTCTGGGCCTGGCTCATAATAAATAATACTTTTGTTTTCTTTCATAGTATGGAGTGGTTTATCTTATGTATTTGGCATGAAACTATTGTTAGGTGAGAAACTAAAAGTCACTAAAAACTGGCATAGTGCCCTCATGTTGGAAGCTCGCAAACGTGCAACCAATACCAAAGAAGGGCAGCCGTGCAGACCCAGTCAAGATTGCAAGATTATGGAGCGTGTACTGAACAAGAGACTACTGTCGCACCTAGAAGATAACGATTTGCT
The DNA here is from genome assembly GCA_949128165.1 of Lathronympha strigana. Classification (NCBI taxonomy): domain Eukaryota; kingdom Metazoa; phylum Arthropoda; class Insecta; order Lepidoptera; family Tortricidae; genus Lathronympha; species Lathronympha strigana. The sequence goes on along the minus strand of OX421906.1, from coordinate 11,952,844 downwards.
CAGCGACTCCCAGTATGGCTTCCGCAAGGGTCGTTCGACTGGAGATCTTCTGGTGCATGCTACTCACCTGTGGAGCGAGGCAGTCGAGGGGCACGGTGAAGCCCTTGCGGTGTCTCTCGATGTCTCTAAAGCATTCGACAGGGTCTGGCACGCAAGCCTGGTGAACAAGCTTCCAGCTTACGGAGTACCGACCAGCCTGTGCAATTGGGTGAAAAATTTCCTGAGCGAACGTTCGATTCGGGTGGTTTAAGACGGCTACACGTCCAGTCAATGGGCCATTAATGCCGGCGTTCCTCAGGGCTCTGTTCTGTCCGCGACCTTATTTCTGCTACACATCAACGACATGCTTCTCCCAGGTATCTTTGGGTATGCTGATGATTGCACTGTCGTGGACAGATATCTCCTGAACGCGCGGGCTAAAAGAGATGAGGTGCAGTCATGTCGACAGTCCATGGTAGACCGTCTGAACTCGACGCTAAGGGCAGTGTCTGATTGGGGTGACGCCAACCTGGTCACATTCAACGCTACCAAAACGCAGGCATGTCTGTTTTCTGCGAAACGGAATGCTTTTAATATGTCTCCGACTTTCCGAGATGTGTCTGTGCCGGTCTCTGATTATCTTCATCTTCTTGGCATGAGCGTCTCGTCCAACCTAGGCTTTGGGGCGTATATCGAATCTTTGGCCAAATCCGCAGCTGGGAGGATGGGCGTCCTCTCTAAGGTCAAGCGGTACTTCTCACCGGAGCAGCTTCTTCAGCTCTACGTAGCTCAAGTCCGGTCATGTATGGAGTACTGCAGCCACTTATGGGACGGTTCCGTCAAATACCAGCTGGCTGCCCTAGATTCCATCGATAGACGCGCCCGAAAGCTTATTGGAGACTCCGAACTGGTGGAAGGTAGGCTGCAGAGTCTTGAACATCGTAGAAAAGTAGCCTGCCTATCGGTATTTTACAGGATGCATTTCGGGGAGTGTGCGGTGAGATTGCACGATCTAATCCCCCCAGCTCCGTTCTGCCATCGTGTGACTAGACGCGGACAATCGTTCCACCCTTACGTGGTCTCCCTGCCGCTGATTCGCACAAAACGCTTTGCCTCCAGCTTTGTTACGCGAACAGCTAAGGAGTGGAATTCTCTACCTGCGAATTTATTCCCTGCCCACTTTAACTTGGGTCTTTTTAAATCGCGAGTGAATAGACATCTTTTAGGCAAGCATGCTCCATCCTAGACCACATCGGCACTTACCATCAGGTGAGATTGTGGTCAAATGCTTACCTATTCCTCAATTAAAAAAAAATACTTCCAAAAAATTCTGCCTCCCACCATACCCATTCCATTTCTGTACCTGTCTCACGAGACGTAACTCGTCCTGTATGTGCTGCGGGCGGGTCGCACAACCGCAGCGCCCAGTTGATAAGTGCACGCGGCACAGAAGACAGTTGCGCTGGGTGATTGTGTGAGTGAGCCTTTAGATAACGGTCCGTGTGCCTTCCGATACACTCTATGCTGCACTAAGACATCTAGGAATTGGAAGGCTCCGTTGCACCCTTTCTCAATGGTAAACTGCATTTTTAGCGTGCAACCCGCTAAGATATTCAAGTAGCGGTTCCACATCCTTTTCTGACTCCACATCATCCACATACCGCCACCAGCGTTTCGGTTTGTATGGACAAGACTCCAGTGCTTGTTCTCCAAGTAAATATTGGCCACCACAGGTTCATTCCTAATATGTAAGGTATCGTTGGATAGGTATTTGTAAAAGAATAGGGGATTTGCTAAAAAATTTTTTTGATAAAGTGAATAATTTCGGAAATATTTGCTCCAGAAATTAAATAAAAGGTGCCCCCCCCCCGTCCGTCCCCCTCTAACCTTTGAATCGCAAGTACAAAAAATATAATGAAAATAGAGCATTATGAAGACTTTCAAGGAAAAGTAATTTGAAAGCCATTTTAGATTTTTTTGCAAAAAAACGTATCGTCTCGGTAAAGGGCGTATAAGTTGTAAGAGCTGCGAAGACATTCCTTGTTTACAGTTAAATAGAAAAAGCCTTTATTTTTTAAGCTTTTATGAACATTGTATCTATTAAAACCTTTTTTAAGTTCGCTTATTGTGACGGACGCTAAACTACTGAGCATGGCCCGACTAGATATGAGCGCCGCGCCGGCGCGCCGCCGCCGCCGGTAAAAAACCTCGCGCCGCCGCCGCCGACGCCTCCACCGGCGTGGAATCGGCGTGACCTTGATGAGGCATACCGAAATTACACTTATTTTGGAACTTTAAAAATTAAATGTTTTTAATAGCTAAAATCGTTGTAAAAGCCACCTTTCGATATGTTTTGACGAATATTATGTTTAATACTTTTTAATTATTGATTTTAAAATCAACTTTCTTCCCGGCGATGTTTTTTATACACGATGATTTTTAATCAGTGATCGGATACTATTTTGTCTAACTCAGTAATTGATGGGAATCACGTTGCAGTCGAAATTACACGGATTTTGTTTAATCAGAATTTTAATTTTGAGATAAAACTTATCCTTGAATGATCCTTCTCCATATTTATACATATGGTATGGTTGACGCACTGATACGACAAAGGGTCTGCACTACACAGTGTAACGTCAACCAGCCCTTTTACCGTATGTAAAAGAAGTGTCAGATAAGGTTGCTAATAAAATAAGAGGGAGAACTGTTGGGGATGAAGATAGACTACGGACGTCGAAGGACAGTTTCTCACTTGAACGTCCAGTGTTGAGTTTACAAAATAGTAGCTATGGTAGAACCTACATAAGACAAACTAAGCGTACAATTGCATGCCGTATAAAGAAACACATACAAGCGTTTAAAAACAACGAACTCAGAAAATCAGCAGTCGCCGAAACCGAATATCTTTTGGAGGCAGGAAAAAATCGCTGGATTGAGTTACATAACCCTCAGGTAATCTCAACAGGTAATGGCGTGTATGGATGGTGTGATGGCTTCTGTGCTCAACAGGATAAAAACCGGTAGTGATCACCGAATGGTCAGTGGTTCACTGAATATAAATATTAAACTTGAAAGGTCCAACCTGATGAAGTCTACGCTCCGACCCACTCAAGCCCACATTCAAAACCCCGAAAGCTTTCAACTCGAGCTCTCTAAGCGCTTTTCTTGCCTAGTTGTTTCAGTTGACGAGATTAACGACGGGCCAGTGGAAACTGTGCACATCGTAGGGTCTAAGTTCTAAGACCTCAGAAATTGACCGAGCAAACCTTAAAACTCATGGCTACAAGATGCTCACTACAGCTGCAGTCTCCAGATGACGCTAAGTCATACAGGCAGCTCAACAGACGTATATCTAAGTCCTTGCGACATGATCTACGTCATTTTAATACTAACTGTGTTAAAGAGACTATTGAGCGAAACCAAAGGACAAAGGACAAATCTGTTGGGCAAAGCCAGCTGACAAAGTTGAAATGGGAAGACGGCAGCATAGCGTCAGCAAAAGCAGAGGCTTTAGGTTAGAGGTTCTATGGACAATTATACACCGGTCGCAAAGCCCGTTGACAGCTTGGTAGGAGCCCCAAGAGCCAGGCTGTCCAGACACTACACCGAAGATATCCCAGACATCAGTTTGTATGAGATTAGGATGGCCCTAAAGCAGCTTAAGAACAACAAGGCGTCGGGCAATGGCGGAATCACCACAGAGCTTCTGAGAGCTGGTGGAACACCGGTACTTAAAGTCTTCCAGAAGCTTTTTAATCCCGTCTTGTCAGAGGGCAAAACGGAACAGAGGCACATGGAACAGAGGCGAGAGGTGGTGCTGTTCTTCAAAAAAAGGTGACAACAGCCTTTTGAAGAACTACAGACCCATCATGCTCCTGAACCATGTTTATAAACTGTATTCAAGGGTCATCACGAATCGTGTCGAACACAAACTTGATAACTTCCGGCCTCCCGAACAAGCCGGATTCCGACGAGGCTATATTACCATAGACCACATCCATACGCTATGGCAAATTATACAGAAGACCGAAGAGTATAACTTGCCATAGCGTATGGATAGCCTTTGGGAGGTGTACGCGGAGCCAAAACCGACACGCAGAGTCCCTTTAGATCATTTAATGAAATATAAGGAGAACACCGAACAGCTTATGCACCTGTCCGAGTCATGGAACGCACGCAGAGGCAGCACCCGCCAAGGTGTATGGACTATCCAGAATTATTGGAATCTAAAATATACTGGACTATAAGGTGAATGGGGTGAACTAAATACTGAGTAATGGAGAATAAAACCGGACGCCTGCCTAATACAATGTTAAGTAATTTTATTTTCGGCAGACGGTGAGTCGCATATAACATAAGATGGACCCCCACAAAAAGCGACATCTAAGATGGCTCAAGGGCAGTATCAGTATGAGGGCAGGGGTAGAGAGGTGTCCCTGGACTTTAAACATATAGCCAAGTCACCACTTTGGTTTATAGATCTACCCTGGAGAACACAGCCCTCGCGACCCCACCCTGGACGGCTATTTAAGGCAAGCCAGAGGCAGACACATGGGCGGATGACAGAGTCTTTTGTTTGAAATATTGTTATATTGTTACATTATTTAACATTCGAATTTGTAAAATAATCAATTATTTTACTACAAGCTGATTATGTAACGCATAATTAAGGAAATTAGTGATATTTCTTGACTTTTAATCCTATAGACAAGTGTTTTCAAGGCCACGCCGCCGATTCGCCGCCGCCGCCGATTGATTTTGACCGGCGCGCCGCCGCCGACCATTTGGTCATCGGCGCTCATATCTAGGCCCGACATGCCCTTGGTCGGTTTTTTGTTGTTTGTTTTAAAATATTTGCTCATATCAACATTTTTCTTTATTTAATGTGTTCCTCAGTTATGCGTTCTAATTAGATTAAATAATATTAACAATATTTCCTTCCTCCCTTAGAAAATTTCTGTTGTAAAAACGTAATGTAAGTGACCATGGAATGACCCTTTTGATTGTTCTATGTTCGCTGTACTGAGTAGATCTGAGCGGTGAGCGTCAAACAAAGTGGACGGAAATTGAAACGAACCCGCGTTAGTACCGCCATTTTTGAGGAACGTGTGATGTGATGTATGTCGACATTGTCAGTCCTAACATTTTATTCGTCCATCTATACTCATCATCATCAGCCTATCGTAGTCCACTACTGGACATAGGCCTCCCCAATTTCACGCCACCATGATCCATCGAGCTCCTGCCAGCCATCTTGCGCAAATCGTCACTCCACCTTGCCTGAGGGCGTCCTACACTACACTTGCCGAGGCGCGGTCTCCACTCAAGCACTCGTTTACCGCAACGGTTGTCGCTTCTACGTCTAATATGGCCAGTCCACTGCCACTTCAGCTTGCTAATACGGTGGGCTACGTCGATGACTTTTGTTCTCCGATGGATCACCTCATTCTTGATTCGATCCCGTAGAGAGACGCCAAACAGCCCTTCCCATAGCCCGCTGAGCGACTTTCAACTTGTGGACCAGCACTACCGTCAGTCATAACGGGGGGATTTATCCATTATCGCCACGCTGGGCAAGCGGGGTGGCAATCGCAGGGCATAGCTTCTCGCACCGGTGACGCTACTGCCTGTCACCGGCTCACCGGCCTGTTGTATTTAGCTACGCCTATTTAAGATGGATATACTTAGGTACCGCCATCGGTCGGTCGCCAGAGCCTCGTCTGTTAATCAGCATGGTGCACCACGGGCAGGTGAGGTTGGCAATTGGGTCAAACTAGGTGTTATTCTTACGCCTTACACTCCCACACATATGCTATCTATACTACACATATGCTAATAGTAGTAACAGTCACCAGCAGAAGTAACTTAGCACCAAGGTGTTCAAAATTATCTTGTAGGATATGACATTTTAACGTTTTAAGTAATGTTTTTTGTTTGCATATCACAGGACAATGCTCTTACACTCACGTTAAAAGTGTTGCTCGCTATTAAATCTGCACAAATCGAAGATGCCGTGGCAAACCTGTCCCAAGACGACATTGACATCCTGATGAAATACATCTACAGAGGCTTCGAGTACCCATCCGAGGGATCCAGCGGACATCTGCTACTCTGGCATGAGAAAGTTTACAATGTGGGGGGCACCGGCTCCATAGTGAGGGTCTTGTCGGACCGTATGAGAGTATAGACCAAAATATTGTTAACACATATTATTCTGTATAAAATATTTCTTAATAAATTCTATCTTATCTCTAATCTGCGTTTTGTGTCAATTAATTCGCCGTTAGTCGCCGGTGTTTTTAACGCGGCGTTCACGAAGACGGCGCACGACGCAATAATAAGGAAGGCACCGCCGCGTTCAAAAATCCCCGGTACACGCTTACACGTAACGTAAGTAACACAAATAAGTGTTAGAGAAAAGACACTTAACGACTGCAGTCAGTGTCAATATGTAGGTAAGTAGATGGTGTTGATGATAATCCGCTCTTCACTGTATTTGATTGTCTTTATTATAACTAGTCTCGTTTAAAAACTAGAAATCATTTTCTTTATTTTACACTCCTTACATCATTTACCTACCGTTACGAGACGGAGCTGCATTACTAGTGGTAACATTACGTCATTGACCACAACGTCGGATAGGTATAGAAAAAATATAATGTCGCAGGCATAATAAGACTGATTCAGATGTTAATTCGACTGGGCAGAGAGTACCTTTTTGTACCATTCGGGGTCGAAACTCTTGGTCCATGGGGTCCCAGCGCACGCAAGTTTTTTGTAGAAATCGCGAAACGTCTGGTTGATGTTACTGGTGACCGAAGAGCTGGTGGCTTCCTCGCACAACGAATCAGCATTGCTATACAACGAGGAAATGCTGCCAGCATCCTAGACACAATGCATCAAAAATCTCCTAACTATGAGTTAATTGATACTTAACTATCAATTAAGTATCAATTACCTCATAATTAGGAGATTTAAATTAATTTAATTTAACATTAATTTCGTTAAGTCTAGTATGAAATAATAGCTTATCATTCACTGAAACCGTAAGCGGTAAGGTTAATCCTGCTCACGACTCATGAATCAGCCTGTATACTCACACACTATTGAATAGTATCTACCCGTTGTACACCTTATATACGCAAATTATATCATATTTACACAATAAAAATACAGATTTAACCCTTTATAAGGCAGAGGCGATTTGGAAACCACTTAGTTAATAAACATTTATAGAGAAGAACATCCTCTTTTTTATTTAACTATTATGGTATTATATAGCAAATATATCAGGCTTTCTTTTCTTATTTATACTTTTTCGGTCATAATTTAATTTTAGTGAAATTAATTAATCTAAAGTTTGTGGTCAATGAATGCACTATGCCCGTTAAGGGAAGCAAGCATTTGTCACTGTTTCCATTATACTATTAAATACATAGACTGCTAAAATCATAACCCTTTCTTTTGGCTTTGCCGTAGTCGGGTAAAAATACACAAGTCGCTGTATCTAATAATTTCTATTATAGGCGAGTGGTGAGACTGTTATTGGTATGATAATAAGGTCTAATTTTGATAAATCCACTCTCCATCCACGCTCCATCGTGAATTGCAATATTTGCAATAACTGAACTACGTTGTTTGTAGTATCAGGAAAGTGTATCATTTGCCACCTAAGATTAATAAATTTATAAAAGGTTACATGCTATATCGATAAATATTGTACACACACAAAACAAAAACACAGTAAACACCAGTCTGTAAAGAGCATCATTATGTTTGTTGTCAATGTCAATGATTAGGTGTATTGGAAACAGATCATCTGAAAACTCGAGTGCACTAACGGGCAGAGTGCATATAATGACCACATGTTTTTAACCTTTTGGCCGCCGGACCCTGTTCGCCAAGACGCTCACTCACACGCCAGAGCAAATTTTAAGTAAACAACTAATAAAAAGTTTAGGGATTGCAAATAGTGATATCGATATTCATAATTAAAGGTGGAATTCTTCTCAATTTGCCTTTTTTTATTTCCAAACTTAGATTTCTCTCAAAATTTCTAAACTAAACAGATTTACTATACAAGAAAATGTTGAAAATAAAGGACTTTATCATGAAAAACAACAACTAAACATTATCGAATCATGAAGTAATATCACCGCACTAGTCTGTACGAGTAGTCTTCTATACATGTCAACGGCGCGCAGGGCACGTCTTTAGTTCCGACTGACAAATACTGTTTACGCGCGAGTTAAGTAATAATAGCGTCTGAGTCAACGGCATAAGCGCTTGTCGGTACGTAAACTTTATAAACCATAAGATTAGGGACGCGCATCGTGTCTCGATAAATTTACATACTTACCGGAGGGTTTTCGGAGAAAACTAACAGGTGGATTTAATAATATATATATATATATATACAGTATGTATCAGAATGAAAGGCAAAACAAGAAACCCGTTAATGTTTAGATCATAAATATGAGCATGGTACTTACCTAATTCATCAAAAATACGACAGGTTTTACGTGAGGTATAAAAATATACATTTATTATTATTGTGTAGCACCTCCCCTGTATTATTTGTTTACAATCTTATAAATGACATTTCTTAAATTACCAACTGACAGACAGGCGTCAAACCTTGTTGAAGTTTGGATTTTTACCTAGTTACAAACAAATAGTTAACAAAGCGCTTGCGCGTTGCCTATGACTACAGCCATTATTAAAATAATTACCTAGGTTACTTATAAACAGAACTCAAAGCGCATGTGTATTGACATAACAACGTTAATGTTAATTAGTTGCCCCTAGCTACATATCAACAGTACGCAATACGCATGCACTGTCAAAAATCAAAAACGTAAACAAACCCTATAGGATGTTACAAAAACCATTAACCGACTGCAAAAATATGGTCTTCGAGTAATTCATTTAGTAATTTTATGCCATAAAACATGTATTTAGGCACGTGAAATGCACGTCATTACATTGTACTCGAGTTCCCCGTCAACCAGTTTTAAGGTTTGCTCTTCGTTGTGATACATACTGTATATATCGGTTATATATATATATATATATATATATATATATATCGAGTTAAAATGTAGACCTCCGCTGTCACTGCGGTCAATAATTTATTCGGCAAATAAACCGCAATGGACAATTTACTGAAGAAGCTGCCTAAACTTTATCCATTATTATGCCTTTTTTTTTCTACATATACCTACTTACTACGAGTAGTTACCAACAATGACAATAATTGGCAATTAAATGTTTGAACGCTTAAATAAAACCAGATTCGTGAAAACATATTCATTTTAAAAACTTGCACATCAATTGAACTTTCCCATCCCTAGCTGTCTTTTATACATGCCAACGGCGACAGTGACACGGAAAAATGTAGAAATTATAAGCATATTTTTTAAATCCTTTATTATGAAACAATGGATTCATATACCTGCTTAAAAAGTAAATGTATGAAAAAACAAAGGGTCAACAAGTTGACACGAGTACAAAATAATTTTTAAATTCTATTATTTTACCATTTAGTAAGCGGTTGAAACTTTGTCTTGTATACAAGACGACGGCGTTAGTGTATCGTACTATCGTTGTCTTGTATAGGTGACAACGGCGGTCAAAGGGTTAATGATTTCGGTTTTTTTTTGCCGTAGATGTGTTCCCCAGTGCATTACAAACTTGGTAGTGTATTTAACTTTCACGTAGCATATCTGTGTAACTGCGGCCTTATAAAGGGTTAAAGACACTGACAAGACTGACAGTGCTGCACTGATTGGTCGGTCCTGTATTAGGTTTAAGTAATGGTTTCTGACGGAAGATCAGCGCTGCGTTTTTCGCAGCATTATGCTGAGTCAGCGCCTGGTTCGTACCACAACACATTGTCTACAAGCATGTTTTCTTGTTATGAATTGTGAATGTCAAACTGTTTATGCTTACTGCTTACATGTATACTTTTTGTGATGATGTTATTGTTTGCGGATAAATAAAGATTTTTATCTATCTATACTTAGATGGGTCCAGCACCACCTTAATATCTACAATAAATGTAGAGCAAACAAAATCAATCAAGCACCTAACGTTACTTACATAAGAAATTGAGAAAGATATGAATTGCGCGAGGAAGTTACGGCAATAGGCGCACTATTGCCGTAACTAGTGCACTGCCGCGATCGGCGCTGCGGAACTAGCAATAAGTGACCGCCGAAGAAAGTAAACGCAGGCTGCAGCGTGCCGCTCGCCGCAGAGAACGCGACAATATATAAGGCAATCATTACTTTTGTTGCCACTCTGCAGTTTCGGAGGAGCTTGGGCATACGTTCGCAAAGAGTCAAAATGACGGTTAGTAAATAAAATACAATATTTGAATTTTGATAACGGTTACAAAACGCCGTAGGTTGTGGTTTTATAACAAATCATAAAATAAAATTATAAGAAAAAGATTAAATAAATACTTGCCTGCAGTAAGTATACAGATCAAAACGGGTCAGAGACTATTTTTGTACATTACATTTTAACAGTTTGATAAACTCTTGTAACAGTTTGAAGCAAACGAAACAACCCGTTGGCGAATTATTAAGTAGTAGGAACAAGCTAATGAACTTAACAAAAAACAGTCGATTGTTACTCCAATTGGCCTTATTAATTTAAATAATGTACAAATGTATAGGAAAAAAATAAACCTAAGTACCTATATGGCCTCTAGCCTAGAAACAGTCGATTGTTACTCCAATTGGCCTTATTAATTTAAATAATGTACAAATGTATAGGAAAAAAATAAACCTAAGTACCTATATGGCCTCTAGCCTAGCTTAACGGCCTCTCTAGCCTAACAAACCCTGCCGACGAAGTTGGAGGTCTCGGGGTCGAATCCTGGTAAGGGCATATATTTGTGTGTTTATTACGAATATTTTGTTCGGATTTATATCGGGATCCCTAAAGTTTTTATGGTATTTCAATCATTTGTCCTAACACTCATTTGACATATTGTTAATTGCTCTCTCATCGAATGGACTATTTGTTTTTACCCTAATATTTTATATCCTAACGATTCTTAGCCCAAATTGATTAATTAAGTATTGAGAAAGTTGTAGTTTGTAAAGTCGGTTCTGGCGAACGCTGTTAGGTCGCAGTTCTACCTAACACTCCTATCACTCGCTTCGCTCGTCGTCGTACCTACACCGACCTGCGTTAACCTTCGATCTTTTGAGCGCTCTTACTCTGCCAAGTTGCTTATTTTAATGTGTTCTGTACGTTACAACCTCTTAAAATATATGTCATAATGACGCTACTCTCGATGTAAATTTTCTGTGTTGAAAAACTTCGATCTGTGGAGCGATCCCAGCCATTTTCAATCTTAGAAAAAAGATTTTATAAAACAAGTCTTATTGAGCCTGAGCTCACTATAGGATGGGACTATGTGTGGATTATGTAAGCTATTTGTGCATGAAAAATTTTGTGGACATCTTCCAAAATAAATAGGGATACCGATAATTATGCTTCGAACGATTATGGATAATCATTGTTATGATAACTGATTATTAGGACTAATACGGGTTAGGATAAAATAGTAATGGCAAGAGATATGAGGACAAACGTTGTTAGGGATCACGATGAATATAATTAGATAGAATAATTTGTTAATTCAAGGTATTACAACGGTAGTTTTAAAACAGTTTCCTGCAAAACTTGACTGCAGGAGCCATATTATATTAGCTTATGTTATATATAGACTAATAATTATATGTAGGTATATATGTTAACGCTAGGGAAACAAAAACAAAACACATTAGGGATATTGATGTTATGCCATAAATGCTTCGGGTGAATGAGTTTTAGGGCAACCAAACCATTACGTTTAGAAAATAATTGTTATGGCAATAGATCGTTAGAGCTAGATAATACCCATTAGGCCAAACGGTTAGGGTAAGTGATTTTAGGTTAGGACAATCGTTTGTTAGGGATGTCGAGGGAGACCCACTTTGTTCCTGAGTTATGATATGAACGTTTTCTATGTATATTATGAATTTGTCTATGTATGTATGTATATATCGTCGCCCATAGTATAAACTTTCCTTAGTTTAGGACTAGGTCGATTTGTGTGAGATTGTCCCCAAATAATTATTTATCTATATCATAAACATTTATTTATTTCAGAAACTTTTTATTCTACTATGCTGTGCATACTACACCTTCGCCTCACAACACAGCCATATAATACCAGTAGAAAACTACGAAACAGAGCTGCAAGACTTGGGACAACACACGGAAAAACACGAAACACCTGTTAAAGTAATAAAGATAACCAAAACTATCGCTGTAAAGATTCCAGTGCCATACCCAGTGAAGGTCATAGAGAAGGTGCCGTATCCGGTACACGTCAATAAACCGTACCCCGTGCAAGTGCCACATGTCATTCAGCTGCCCAAGGAGAGGACTGTAGAGCTCAGACCGAACCATGAGAACGCTGGCGACGCGCAAACCCACGGTGATTACCGCGTGAATGAAGCCTCGGCTTACGATCATGACGCACCACCGGGGCAGGAACACTCATTCGCACCAATAACGGAACACATACACTTAGGTGACACATTCAACTATGGAGGTAATCAGCATCTGTCGGCGCTCGGAAAGGACTACTCACAGGGAGCCCCAGGCAACTCCTACGGTGCTCCTAACGAAGGACATCATTCATATGCAAGCGAAGCTGGATATAATTATGACGAATCGAAACCTTATAGAGCAATTAAACCTTATCATGGATAATTCTACTAACGTCGCCAGTAATATTTAAGTTCTCAATATTTGTGCGATGAAATCATTCCCACAGATCTGTAAGTTATGAATGTTATGCTGCTGTGAGTGTTGTATGTTGACTTGTTGAGTGATTTAATAATAATTGTTGCTAGATGTGTAAGGGTTGAACGTTAACTTTATTGTGGTCAGGAGTGTGAAATTGCATGTACTTCCTCTGTGTTAACTCAGATTTTTCTTTGTTAATGACTGATATGAGAATGGTGTTTTGACCTATAAAAGTAACAAAATGTCCAGGTCTGTTTTTTGTAACCCGAGTAGGTACCTAGCTACTTACATAGTGATAGTAATAGCGAAAGTTTACTTACCATTTTTAACATTACACTGGGTGTAGAGAAAACAAAATCCCGGTAAATTTTCGAACACAGTATGGGGAAAATTGACAAATGGTAAATTTCCTGGGATGCTACCTGCGTAGACACGGTGTCACCGTCCCATCTCCAACGAACTAATGTAAAAGTGGGCGGAGCGGCTGAATGCGCCGAAATTTTAAAACATAATACTTAAATATAAGAGCCTGGACAGAGAGTACCTTTTTGTACCAAATTTGAACGGCACGTGCATTGTGATTAGAGGGTGTTCATAATTAGCTTGGGCATTTTCTTACTGCAGCCATCATTTTGCTGCAGTGGCCCAGATGTTGATAATCAGGGATGGCATAATGAAAGTGCTCGATAATTTCCAGTCTGTCATCCAATTTAACACATTGTTATTTTGTTTGCGACCTTAAAGGTCTACAAGGTAGTTCCGTTTGATTTTACTTCAGATGTAATGATGGAAGCCCTGAGACATGAAGAAAGCTCCTCAAATTTCAAACGCACACGTGCGGTGAATTGGATATTTTTGAAGTAAACTGGCTAACTCCAATAAATTCCATATTTCACTTTTACCGAGAAGGCCAAAGGAAGTCGGGTTCTTTTTCTTAATAGTATTTTATACAATCGTGATATAATGAAGAGTTTTTCAGTCGAGTACCGTGTTTAAGCCACGAAGCTTGCTGAGTGGCCTAAGTAAGGTACGAGATTGAAAAACTTAATTATGTTACGATTGTGTACAATACTTTTTCTACGAGTCATCATCATCATCATCTATGGAGGAACAATTTCATCATTCAATTTCATTGAATACGGATGTAACACAAAAAGATGTAATTGCGCACGCCGGGCCGCCGGCAGGCCGGCGCGGTCGGGGCAGTCGCGGGGGGCGCGGTCGGCGCAGGCGCGGGGCGCGCGGTCGGCAAAGTCGCAGGCGGCATCGCAAATAAGTATAGAATTTGTATGAAGTTCTATTATAGTTGCCTACAGCGTATCGAAATGAGATATTATAGTTGAGTCGGACTGACTAATATCGAAAAGTATGAGCTTATAGTTTTGTCTATGTACTCGTAATTGACAGATTAAAGTCGGCGAGTAGAGAAAAGTATACATTATAACGTTGTCTATGGTATTCCATAAGAATACTAGGCTCCTATGAATTTTCATACAATATATTAGAACTGTTTTTTTTCTATAGAGGGCATATAGCCTCTTCCACATTCTGCCACCTTTCGAAATTTTGCTTTGTTCGCTATTTTAGCTGTCGTAGAAAAACTAGGGTATGCAACAGCTCATAATTGGTTCTTAAACTCTCGGGTCTATTATTACAAAACTCGACTTCATCTCGTTTTGTAACGGCGACCCTCAAGTTTTATGAACCCTTATTATATCACTGTTGCATAAACTACTATAGAACAATCTGCTAACTTTGTACCTACTATTCAAAGACGTCTGCATGCCTACCACGAACATCGAAAATTGGCATTGACGGGAAAACCTCCTTGTCGCTCCAATATGCAAGTGCGACAGAGACGGAGCTACAAATCCGCAATCGTTCGATTTTCGTGGTATAGGCCCTGTTCCCATAATATAATCGCTTGCAGTGTCTCAAGTGAATTGAGTTTTAATACTCAAGACCGGCCTCTATTGGCAATATACAGTATGTATCAGAACGAAAGGCAAAGAAAGAAAGCCGTTAATGTTTAGATCATAAATATGAGCATGGTACCTAATTCATCAAAAATACGTCAGTTTTTACGTGAGGTATAAAAATATACATTAATTATTATTGTTTTGCACCTCCCCTGTATAAATTGTTTACAATCTTATTAATGACATTTCTTAAATTACCAACTGACAGACAGGCGTCAAACCTTGTTGAAGTTTGGATTTTTACCTAGTTACAAATAAACAGTAAACAAAGCGCTTGCGCGTTGCCTATGACTACAGCCATTATTTAAATGATTACCTAGGTTACTTATAAACAGAACTCAAAGCGCACATGCGTTGACATAACAACGTCAATGTTTATTAGTTGCCCCTATCTACATTACATCTACATCAACAGTACGCAATACGCATTCAATGTCAAAAATCAAAAACGTAAACAAAGCCTATAGGATGTCACAAAAACCATTAACCGACTGAAAAAAGAAGGTTCTCGAGTAATCCATTTAGTAATTTTATGCCATAAAACATGTATTTTAGCACGTGAAATGCACGTCATTACATTGTACTCGTGTTCCCCGTCAACCAGTTTTAAGGTTTGCTCTTCGTTGTGATACATACTGTATGTCATTTCGACTTATGTTGTCGCGCATGTGGATTGACATTAAAAACTATTTTAACAAATAAAAAGTTTTTTAAACCAATAAGCAACTTAACTAATAAGCTTACGTATATTTCTGAGGGAAATAATTGTCAATGTATTGAGTAAAATATCAAAATAATATGTTCAATTTAATTAAAAATACTATTTAAATTTTTAGATCAATTTCCCACGAAGGATATTGATTAAGTATAAAAAATCGAATTGGTGAGGTAATTTAAGGCTTTCTTTGTTTTACCACACTAGTTAGGTAATGTACTATTTTTTTCACTTAGATCATTTTACTTACAAATTACAACATCACCTTCTTATCTTGTAACTGTTCTACAAAAGATTATGCCGGCATCGCTACTTTTTACTCGTTTATTACGATAGGTATAGTTTGCCCATATTATAATGATAAAGCTAATTGTTAACGCCGGTACTTCAATTTGAGAGGTGGATTGACGGGAGTTGAAATGAGCGTACTAATGATTTAAATAAAAATGTGGTTTAATAACCAGTAAAGATAAAAAGTGTAAAAAAGTAGGGTTACAATAGCACGCCTTGGTTGGCGGCTGGAGGACGAGTGGCGCTCGCGGCGCGGTGAGTAAAGCAGGATGGTCCGCGTCGATAAGCAGATTTTTCTTAGCCGTGAGCGTGTGTGAGTGTTGCGTCGAGGTGCGCGAACACATACTGGGCGTTAACACTAATATTAAATGAGAGGTGATGTTGAAATATTTAAATGTGATAGATTGGCGGAGAAAAAGGACACTTGTATAATCTTTCCTCGGTATTCTTAACTAATAGGTATTACTAATATTGTAACTAGCGCAACGACGAATATTATCGCTATTCGGTAATACTCTTTAGAAGTAACTCACAAAAAAATGTTTTGCGCCTGTGAATTATCAAATCTCAATACTTATTATACCTATGTAGATATATTTTGCGCAGTTACTGGACCAGAAATATCACCAGCAAAAACATATCTAAATATAAGACTGGAATGATACAGTAACAAAAAATGCAATAATTACGAAACTAGTTATATCAAATTTATTAAAATAGCATTATTCATTACCTACACATATAATTCTGAATTAAAATCTAAAAATAAATTTAACACAAGAACATTTAACAGTTACCGAAACATCGATTTAATAAATGATCATTCTTATTCTTACATACTAGTTTAAAATTATAATGTACCTATATTGGCTATGTGCTATAATGATAGGTAAGAAATGTAGAATCATAAATATGAAGTCAGTTATCACATCATTTATAATTATTATCATAATTTATAAGTCAGTTAAATGCATACAATAATAAAACGTATGACATACATTTACACAAACTCGTATTCGTTCAACCCTTTAATATTTTTCAATACTGTCAATTTTAATGGGTTTTTGAAAGCGCTGAGCGGCGATACTGTCATGCACATAGCCAATTCAAATTATTTAATTCAGACAAGTAGTAACTTATTCT
The DNA here is from genome assembly GCA_949128165.1 of Lathronympha strigana. Taxonomy (NCBI): domain Eukaryota; kingdom Metazoa; phylum Arthropoda; class Insecta; order Lepidoptera; family Tortricidae; genus Lathronympha; species Lathronympha strigana. The sequence goes on along the minus strand of OX421906.1, from coordinate 11,935,921 downwards.
AAGAGCTGGTAATCGTTACAAGAAGCTAATAATAAAATTGCGTTGGTGAATTCAGAAGGTGGGGGCGTAGACCCCGGGGCGCTCGCCGGCGGAGCGCTCGGCCCGGCCGGCCTCCTGCTCAATGGGGTTCGCTTTAACGCTGGGCCGGAGAGCCAGTTCCACTTTCTCGTCTTCGTCCGAAACGTACATACGGGTCAGGTCTGAAGCGACCGATGCTGTTTCGCTAACGCTGTAACGTCGAAGAAATGTGTTGTCAAACCAATGTTGGGTTGCTGGTATGGTAAGGCCTTAGTAGCAAAACAATACTGTTTAATATAAGTAATATTGATATTTAAGACTCAAATTTATGGCTAAATTTGCGATAATTGTGCATGAAATTGTACCCAGAACGGAAATAACAATCTAAGTACAGGGGACGTATTTGATCTTCTGATTTGACGGATCATCTTAACCGTGTGAAAACGAGTGCTGTAAAGGGCCCGAAACGAAGGGTCATAGTGTTAATAAACGCGATTAATCCGTTCTAAAGTGTTGAATTTCAAGAATATATATTGTCTACGTTTGACAAAAATTCACATCCATGTGTCAGTTTTATTACGACATTCGCACTCCACGGCCTATAGCACGAAAATCGAACGAATGCGGATTTGTATATCCATCTCTGTCACACTTGCATATTGGAGTTACAAAGAGGTTTTCCCGTCAATGCCAATTGTCGATGTTCGTGGTAGGCGTGCTGGTTCACATTGCCAAAGTATTGGCGGACCGACGTCGTCGAGTCGGAGCTGGGGGCTATTTCTCGTACGTTATTAGACTGATGTGACGGTACAGATATCCTACCCCTAATTCGACTGCGAGATCCATTTAAAATGCTAAAGAAGGCAAAATAAACAAAATAATAACCTGCCAAAATTGATTTCACAAACAAACATAAGTATATACATCTCTTTTTGACACTTTCTTTACTTGGTAAGGAAGTGACGAACGGGTTTAACTATGACTTTGATGTTCTCAGTTTTAACGGGGGGCTTGATGTCTCCAATAAGCATAGCAGTGACAGTGCCAATGACCTTCTGATAATGCAAAAAAAAATGCATTCGAATACTCAAAAATAAACAACGTTTCGACAGCTGCTAATCACTCTTTACGAACCTGCAAATCTTGACACTTCCATCCCTAATATCCCTATACATACTAGAAATGTGTACGTTTGTCAGAAAAAACAACAAACTATTTGAATTCTGTAAAAGCACACGTCGTAACAACAAACTCATTCCCCCGGAACCTATTTTAGATATCTACAGGAATAGTACATTACATACCAAGGCCGTTTTAGTGGGAAATGTCTCGGATCCCATGTAATTGTCGGCCGAGGCGAAGCCGAGGTCGACTAACATGTGATCCGAGGCTTTCCCATTTAACCCATTCATTGCCGACGCCTCATATTTTTAATCATCACGCAGTGCCGCCGCCTTCTACGCGACGACGCGAATTCGCGTCCACGGCATCACGTTAACATTTCAACGGACGCGAATTCGCGTCCGCGGCATTAGGTTATATATCACACTTGAAGGACGCGAATTCGCGTCTGCGGCATTAGGTTATTTCACACTTGAAGGACGCTAATTCGCGTTTTCGGCATCGTAAGTGATGTTTTTGCGTCTAAAAACAGTTTTTGTCGAAAACGTATTCAGTATAGACGTGACAGCCGTAGACTGAGCCGCATATATGTTTTTTTTATTGTATAGTTAGATTATAATAAAGAAAGTGTTAAAAGCAAGTGTTTAGATAATGGACAAAAATGGTAAGTATTTTGATATTTTTTTGTGAAGTAGTTATCGGTTCAGTTATTAATAGGGCCATTTTATATTGTTTTTTTTTCCTATTTCAGAAATCGCATGTGTATTTTATACAGAATCGCGAGCACGTTCGATCCCAGTAATGAAAAAAATAAGTGTCTCATAATTTTCATACATTTATTGCTACTTCCACTGAGTTACGGACGTGAAAGTCTATGGAAAAATCGTAACTAAGTGGAAAAAAGATATGAGGACTTTTTTTTCTTATTGGGATCGAAAGAGCTCGCAATTCTGTATAAAATTCTCATTTAAGTTTTCGAAATTGAAAAATAAAGTAAAATCGAAAAAAGCATCTAAAATGGCCCAATAATAGATAGAGATAGGTAATAGGTAAATATATTGTTGGTAATTATACACTTATTTTATTAGACTAATAAAATGACATGTTTTTGCAAATTAGTATCAATATTTTAAAAAAACAGTGGTTCGCAACCTTTTGTTTATATATATATATATAGTTATTCATTTATAATACGTGCATATATTTTTAGGGTTCCGTAGCCAAATGGCAAAATACGGAAACCTTATAAATTCGTCATGTATGTCTGTCTGTCCGTCCGTATGTCACAGCCTTTTTATTCCTAAACTATAAGGCCTATACTGTTGAAATTTGGTAAGTAGGTGTATTCTGTGAACCGCATTAAGATTTTCATACAATCTCAATCCCTTGTAATGTAATACATGATTAAATTACTTACGATAATAGGTAAAAGACATTTATTTACCTATAAACATAATGGGACGGGAATCCGCCTCCGGTTCACCCGAAATGAAAATGTTGAGTATTACAAATGTGTCTGTTTTAATAACCGGTAACAGTATACCTTTATGAAAATAACAAATGCACTGAATCCAGAAACCAGCGACGGTATAATATTATCCTTCATAAATAAAATAACATTTTCGTATCAGCTTTTAAGTACAGTTGATTTCTAGCAAAAAAAACAAATAACTCGTGGACGCGAATTTGCGTCCTTGGCATCACGTTTACGCATACACAGGACGCGAATTCGCGTCTTCGGCATCCGAGATAAGAATTATGAAAATTACAAATGCACTGAATCCAGAAACCAGCGACGGTATAATATTATCCTTCATAAATAAAATAACATTTTCGTATCAGGTTTTAAGTACAGTTGATTTCTAGCAAAAACAAACAAATAACTCGTGGACGCGAATTTGCGTCCTCGGCATCACGTTTACGCATACACAGGACGCGAATTCGCGTCTTCGGCATTGAATGGGTTAACGGCCGAGGTTTGTATACTATTTTTCTGCCCGACGGAGCCGGCAGGCGGCAATTTAGTTTTGCGTAAAGTGGCGCTTACCGGCCGGAGGACTGAAAAGGCCCTTACTACAGGGCAATCCAAGTATACAATCAGCTACCCAATAATATAAGGAATATTGAAAAAAATAACACATTCACCTTACAACTAAGATCACTTTTAATAGAGAAGGAGTACTATTCTATTCAAGAATTTATGGAGGAAGATAGTTTCACATGAGTTGTACTGCTAATATATACTTAATTCATATTAACTCTTACATATAGGTACGAGTACCTGTGCACTGTGTGATATTAAAGTAATAAAAAGATCTCAAATATTTAAGTTAAGAACAAATTATAGAAATGATATAAATATTTAGCATTGTATAAATAAACCTAAGACGAAATTTTATTGCTACCTAAATATTTCAACTAAATTGTTTTTGCTATGCCTAAAATTCTAGATTTTAATAGTAGTTGATATTTTACCTATGTTTGCAATACCCTGACAGGGTACCATGTGTTTCTGTCTTTTATTTTGTTTTTAATAACATCTACATGTACCATGGTTGGCAATAAACGATTCTCATTCTAATTCTAAGCAAGTGTGACAGAGTGAGAAAACCAAAATCTAAATCGTTCGCTTATCATGGACATCATGGTACAAGGTTGGACTAGGACTACAGGTAAGTGTAGGGAATATTTAAGGGGGGGTACACTGATAATATTAATCCACGAGCTAATTTTTCACAAGTTTACAGCAAAGTTTAGACCAAAAAGATTGTATACCTATTAAAAATATTATCTTAAAGTGCGGTTCATTAACATTAACAGTTACTTATTCATTAAATTATTTTGCAATCAGTACATCATATAGCAGTGTACGTAATTATTCAACTCAACTCTCGTGAAACTACCTACATAACATACATACCGCGAGTAGTCACCAAAAAAGCACAAAATAGGATGTCATTTATTTTATTAGTTAATTTCTCTATAAATGACACTGATGATTGTGGAAAAAGTGGAACCAAAATAATTTTCGATGATCTCGATCACGATTAACGTAATGAATTTTTTTCTTTTTTTATTTTTCTTTTTTTTATTTAGGGACTTTTAATCTTATGATTATGCCAGTCCCATCGGACCTTAAACTTGTTAATAACTAACAGTATTGTGTGACTTTATACATACCTAGTACTTACTTAGTAAACGTAATGATTAATGTAGACAATATAGGCAAATAGGTTGCCCTTAATTAAATGCGTATTTTACCGTAATTGACTTACTTATAACACTGCCCGTTGATCGTGAGAAAATGTTTGGAAATGACGCTGTATTTATATGACCTTAATTTTACACTAAATTAAACAGTGGTATAGCTCGAGAGACTGATATTACGATTAAAAAAAAAAAAAAAAATATATATATATATATATATATATATATATATATATATATGTAGCATTAAATTTGAACATTCAAATTGGAATTGATTATTAATTAAGTCTTATAACCCTTTAATGGGCAAAACTGGAAAAATCCTCAATTAAAGGTTCATTGGTAATGTAGGTAGCAGTACAAGAAGATAATGTTATGGGTTGGTAGTTTTTGAGACCATTGTTCTATAAAAAGTCAAATCAAAAAGAAAGTGTTTCGATATTTTTTGAATTTATTGAAATTAAACACAGACAGAATACAATTTGAATGTGATCTAGTAGTGAGTAAGACCCCGGCTTTCATAAACGACTTCTTCGTAACTAATGTACAAAAGTACCAATCGCTTCTCAGCGAAAGAACATATCGTAGGAGAACCGGAATAATTTGGGATAGCTGGACCTTATTTAAAGACTAGTTACATAGAAACATAACTCAACTACTAGACAGCATACAAGACAAGACAACTCGCGGTCACCGCGCATATGCAGTCCTGTACTAATTTAGTATGGAAGCGCGACCATTTATCTCAGCTGCACCCGCGTTGACGATCCGAATCCGTGAGAATTAAAATTATTCAAAATGATTGTGTGTATTGAAATATTCAAAATATGTATTGTCAGACTCTAAATTTTCCAATAATGTAAAACAGTCCATAAAATTGTAAGTTAGAAATAAAAAGAGTACCACTGTTTAATTTAGTAATTTACTTAAGGTACCTAACTTGTATGAAACCGTTAAAAGAAGTGAGTCAATCGCCCTCGTGTGCCTGGCAATGAATGTTTTCTCGATAGAATTAAACTTAAGTCGAATAAAATAAATAACTTAAAATTAGACATGATAGTTAAATGGACAGAATACGTTGACATGACACGTGGGTCTTGGTGCAAACGAATCTAGGTAGACATTAATTATAAAAAAATTACTTGCCTACATTGTCCTAAACAGAACACGATTGTAAAATTACGCCTTTAAACTTTTGACTGTTTAATTAGCTGGACTGGCAATGTCTCTCATTTTCTATAAGATGAAGAAGATAAACGTCAGTCCATGGTCCGTCATGGATGGGTATGATTGTTTGTCATATGCATTCGGCAGAGGGTTGGGCCTGTCAATTGCTACTTTTAATTTGTCTTTTAGAAAATAGGCAAATAAAAATAAAGCGACAAACTTTTTTAAAAATGTAATTGTGTAATAGGTACATACATAGTACTAAATTTATTAGTTTGATTTAATTAAAAGTTTTTTTCATCTTATTTTTAGGTCACTTAAACGACAAGCAAGCGAAACAAAAGCTTGTTTTAAAAAGTTTTTTTTATACAGGTTATTTATTTTTTAGTTATTATTGTGCATTTATTCGTGTTCTCCTCGGCAAGACCTTTCATTTCATTTGATATCTATATTGTGGTAGGGTAGTGCAGAAAAAATAACTTGTCCAAAATCTTGAATAATCCGCCTTAGTAGATTTAAATGTGACGTCGTACTATTTTTCGTGTTCTACCTCGCAAGCCCTTTTATTTGATACCCATATTGTGATAGTGCAGAAAAAATAATGAGTCCGCCATCTTGGATAATCCGCCATATTGGTTGAAATTTAACACTTTAGAACGGATTAATCGCGTTTTTTAACACCATGACCCTACGTTTCGAGTCCTCTACAGCACTCGTTTTCACAGGGTTAAGATGATGACTGAGAGAATGCGAATTCTCCCCGTCAATGAAAAAGGTTACTTGTGCAAACTACCTATTTACTATAGCGTTCAGAATTGCATGGGCAATTTATGAATGAATTCATTCATAAACTGCCCATGCAATTCTGAACACGTGTGTACATATAAAAAATATAAAAATAATTAAAAACAAAAACAAAGGTTGGTCTACAATGCCCAGAGGGGCTCACTCGTATAAAGCTAGTAATACATAGCCTGAAGAGCATTCTATAATTAAAATTAAAAAAATATATAAATTGTAAAAAACCCTGTGAGGATTAAGTTATATGTATTAAGTAAGTTGTATGTTTGTTAATAATTTATTATTAAATAAATAAATTATTTGAGAAACAGAAAATAATAGTACTTGTAATTTTTTCCACTAGGAACTAATAACAAATTAACTCATAAACTAAAAGTTGCGAGAAATAGGCCCCTGCACGAGCTACAAGAAACATTGGTGGGAAGCTGCGCAAGATCGTGACCGGTGGCGAAAAGTGGTGTCGGAGGCCAAGACTCGCTTTGGGTCGGTGCGTCAGTGAGTAGTAGTACTAGTAGTAGTAGTATTGTTTCTTTGTCGTACTTGCATTCGAAAGCAATAGCAGAGAGGTAAAACTTCTGTATTCTCTGGGCTGTTACCTGTTGTTATCCTCCAACTCCGAGAGCTGAGCGATGGAGACCTTAGGGGGTATGATCTCTGGCTGGTGGGGCGCGGGCTCCGCCTGCTGCACCGCCGGTGCCGCCAACTCAGCTAGCTTCTCCACGTCTTCCAGGACGCTTAACAAAGTAACACATTACATTACTTAACATACCATAGCCAACATTGTGTACTGACCATTTATGATCCCTATTAAAATATGATCCCGTTAGGCCTAACGATGGTCAGTTTAGGCTCTTACTGTTATCAAAGTACTACCAAAATACCATTGATTAAATATTCTGACGTCCTTGTTTGTCTTTCCCGTCACGGAGCTTTATAATCATGTCAAATGCAAAACTTTGATATAATTATAAGGCATTTGACTTAATTTGCATCCGTCGTCCGCCCATTAGTAATGACTCTTGAAAACAGCTTATAGACATGGCTCAGAAGTGAGATGGGTCGGTTGTTCTTCAGTAAGGCGTTGTCGCCTTTTTTGAAGAACAGTACTACCACACCTCCGCTCCATGCCTTTGGCGTTCTCCCTTCCAGTAAGACGGAGTTGAACAACTTCTGAAGGGCCGTAAGGATCGGTTTACCACCCGCCTTCAGAAGTTCGGCTGTAATTCCGTCTTCACCAGGCGCCTTGTTGTTTTTGAGCTGTTTAAGATCCATTCTAATCTCGTACAGGCTGATATCCGGCATGTCTTCGTTATAGTGTCGGGCCAGTTTAGCTCTAGAGCTAACGACTCACGACGACGACGGGCGGAAGACCCTAGACCTAGGTCTAGGGCGCCAGACCAACTTCGGGTCTGCTAGTAGAGTGTATAGCTGTCCATAAAAGCTCTCTATCTCACTCAGGAGCTCAGGTTGTCGCGTAAATCGAAGTCAGATAAGCCATTTTTGATTTTTTGCAAAAAGCGTATCTTCTCGGTTAAAAGGGCGTATAAGTCGACTCGTAAGAGCTGCGAAGATACTTCTTTTTTATTGTTATGAGCATGAGATTTATTCGGATCTAAATCGGGATCCCTTAAGTTTTTTATCCTATCTTTGCGTCCCCTAATGGTGCCGGCGGAGTAGAATAGTACCACCCCATATCTTCCCGTGGGTATCGTAGAAGGCGATTAAGGGAGTGTGTGGAAAAGTTTTGATCCCTTGTAACTTTTTCATGCTTTTACTGTTTCATCTGTCCAAGTCTTTCTCCGGTCGTGACGGTCTCCGTCCCACTGGGTCAAGGAGGATGAGGATGAGTATGTGCACCTGTGTTTCGCGCGTACACTTGTGCATGGTAATATATCCTGCGCAACTGACTGCTTCCGAATTAGGACTCCGATACTGCTAAAAGACCTGTGGCGACGGGCTGAAGTAGAGAGGTCTTTTTTTTTTTTTATGCTATAGGGGGCAAACGAGCAAACGAATCACCTGATGGTAAGCGATTAACGTCGTCCATGGACACCCGCAACACCAGAGGTGTCGCAAGTGCGTTGCCGGCCTTTAAGGTGGGAGTACGCTCTTTTCTTGAAGGTTTGAAGGTCGTATCGGTCCGGAAACACCGCTGGCGACAGTTCGTTCCACAGTTTAGCTGTGCGAGGCAGGAAGTTTCGGGAAAAGCGCACAGTTGAGGACTGCCAACCATCTAAATGGTGAGAGTGGAAATATTGTCGCGTAGGGCGATGGCGGAAAGAAGCGGCAGGGATTAATCCGAACAATTCCTCGGAACACTCCCCATAATACATGCGATAGAAAATACAAAGTGAGGCCACATCTCTACGCAGCGCCAAGGGATCAAGCCGATCAGAAATACGTTGGCAGTTGACAATTCGAGCTGCTCTCCGTTGGATGCGGTCTAGAGGAAGAAGCTGGTACTTAGGTGCCCCTGCCCAAAGATGAGAGCAGTATTCCATATGCGGGCGAACCTGCGCCTTATAAAGCTGTAGGCGATGGGCCGGCGTGAAATACTGCCTCGATCTATTGAGCACACCGAGCTTCTTCGAGGCCAATTTGGCCTTACCCTCTAGGTGGCCGCGGAACTGGACTTCACTCGAGATGTCAACGCCAAGGATTCCAATACTGGCTGTGGCAGATAGGGGAGTGCTCTCAAAACGAGGTGACGCGACGAACGGAAGTTTTTTTGCGGTGAACGCGCAAACCTGTGTCTTTGTAGGGTTAAAATGGACCAAATTAAGTCGACCCCAATCTGAGACTTCTTTTAGGGAGGTCTCAATTTCGGACACAAGTTTGTTCCGGCTCTCAATGACCGGTGTAGGAGGCATCACCCGTACTATCATCAGCATAACAATGAATGCCGCTAGTTTGCAACATGTCATTGATATGCAGGAGGAATAGCGTGGGTGATAGCACACAGCCTTGAGGGACACCAGCATTCACAGACATTGAGTCTGAGCATTCACCGTCAACTAGGACCTTAATGCTTCTGTCTGCTAGAAAACTGCTGACCCATTGGCATAATTTCCCGGGGAGCCCATAGCATGGAAGTTTCGAAAGAAGTGCTTTGTGCCAAACGCGATCGAAGGCCTTCGCTACATCCAAACTAACTGCCAGTGCCTCACCTTTACTCTCTATCGCCTGTGCCCAGCAATGTGTCAGGTAAACTAAAAGATCACCAGCCGAACGACCCCTACGGAAACCGTATTGTTGGTCACTCAGCAGCTGGTGATCCTCTAGGTACCAGAGGAGCTGACGATTGATGATGGACTCCATAATCTTAGAGAAAAGGGAGGTTATAGCTATCGGCCTGTAGTCGGATGGATTTGAGCGGTCGCCTTTTTTAGGGATCGGGTGCACCAAAGCTGACTTCCACGAAGTCGGGACTACGCCAGAAGAGTAGGAGAGCCGAAAAAGACGCGTTAAGACCGGCGCCAACTCAGGAGCACACATCTTGAGAACAATTGCAGGGATTCCATCAGGCCCACTGGACTTATGGGTGTCGAGGGAGCGAAGAGCCTTACGCACAAAGCTTTGGCGGAACTGTACATCTGGCATACAGCTCTCGCACCGCGGTATAGTCGGCGGCGCTTGTCCCCCGTCATCCAAAGTCGAGTTGGACGCAAAAAGCTTACCCAGTAGATCGGCTTTGTCTTTTGCGTCGTGGGCCAACGAATCATTTCCCGTGTGCAGAGGTGGAAAAGACGGCGTGCAGAAATTCCCCTGGATAGCTTTGGCAAGAGACCAGAACGCACGAGTTCCCGAGGGGAGACGCTCTAGTTTCTCGCCAATCCTACCAATGTGCAACGACTTTGCTCTGGCAATGGCTCTTTTGAAGGACCTGGAGGCAAAGTTAAACTCCTTTTTTAAAGCGCTGGTCTTTACATCCTGTACCGCCGCTGCATTTACCCAGGCTTGGTAGCACTCCAGCTTTCGGCGAGACGCCTTTTTGCAGGAGCGATCAAACCAAGGCTGGGTTTTGCCACCAACAGGTACCGCAGAGGATGGAACGAAAAGTTCCATTCCCTGAAGCACCACGTCAGCAACAGAGTCAGCAGCGATATCAGGATCAGGTCTGGTCCGATGCAGACTGGGCTTTGTCTGAGGCCTGCATACAGGCGGTCCCTGGGGTGTTGTGTAATGCCGTGGTCGCTTCCATTCTGCACTGGGGGGACAGAAAGGATTCGGCAGCACCAGGGGCGACAAAGCAGCCCTATTTAGGGAGGCACTGCTTTCCCTGCTCAGCCAGGGAGGGGGCTAGAAAAGGTGCCCTAAACAAATGCTCACCCCAAACCTGAAGGGATGGTAGTAACCGTGGCTGCCTCCGCATCTTTTAATTCGCGGTCGATGCAATAAGAAATCCAAGAAAATAACACCCCTTCAGATGATGCTCGGCGCGTGGAACGTGCGAACACTCCTGGATCGCGAAACCAATGCTTGTCCTGAGAGGAAAACTGCAATAATTGCTCGTGAGCTTCGTCGCTACAATATAGATGTGGCTGCTCTCAGCGAAACACATCTTGCTGACGAAGGGCAAAAGGTAGAGCACGGAGGTGGGTATACCTTCTTCTGGAAAGGGCTACCCTTCTCTGAAATTCGAAGGTCTGGTGTGGGGTTTGCGATCAAGAATACGTTAGTCAAGCAATTGCAGGAGTACCCAATACACGTCTCGGACCGCGTCACCACGTTGCGCCTACACCTGAGTGACAAGAATTTTCTTAACGTCATCAGTGTCTATGCACCTACGCTGGATAAATCTGATGACGTCAAGGATCGATTTTATGAGGAGCTTGCAAACACCATCGATCGCGTACCTCCCAGAGAACAGATAGTTCTACTGGGTGATTTTAATGCCAGAGTAGGCCGCGATTTTGAAGCTTGGCCACAAGTTTTAGGTCAACACGGCGTAGGAAAAATGAATAGCAACGGACAGCTGCTGCTTAGCCTTTGTGCACAATATCATCTGGCGATTACGAACACCATGTTCAGACTTCCAGCCAAGCACAAAAACACGTGGATGCACCCTAGGTCCAAGCACTGGCATCTGATAGATTACGCAATCGTGCGGCAAAGAGATGTATCCCAGGTCCAAATCACCCGTGTTATGCGCGGTGCGCACTGCTGGACCGACCACAGGCTTGTCGTTACGAAGCTGCGCCTCCGCCTCCTTCGTCCTCGTAGGTCTAAGAGAGCAAAACCTGTGAGTTTAAATGTAGACCGGCTCAATGACCTCGAGACCAGGAAGGTATATGCTGAATCGATCAATAACAAAATTTCGTCCGTAGACATCAATACAGGTGATGTAGATGTTATCTGGGGGACTGTGTCATCTCATATACTAGACTCTGCTAAGTCTACATTGGGCATAAGAGTTCGTAAGCATGAGGACTGGTTTGATGAGAATGACACGGTTCTTACTGGAGCCATCGACGAACACCGTCGTCTTCTTCGGCAGAACAGAATTGCAGTACAAGGAGGAAGCACTTCGGAATTGCGGCAGAGTGATCTAAGTCTGCGAAAACTGTCAAGGGAAACAAAAGACAAGTGGTGGCAGGATAAGGCTCACCGCATTCAGTGGCTCGCTGACACTAACCAGCTAGGGGAGTTTTATAATGAGATCAGAAACCTTACTAATACCACGCCTCCTGTAAAAGTGCCTCTGAAGCCATGTAGTGGTGATGGCCTTCTCAAAAGTAAGGACGAGGTTTTAACTAGATGGGCAGAACACTTCAACACTCTGTTGAATGTGGATCGGGCCGCAGACCTGGAGCATATTAGGTCAATACCTCAACTCCCTTTTTCCGTTGAGCTGGAGGAGCCTCCGTCTTGCGATGAAGTTACTCTTGCCATTAATCAACAGCAAAACAAGCGTGCGGCTGGCATCGACTTTATACCGGGAGAGTTGATTAAATATGGCGGTGAGGGGTTGCATTCAGTTTTGTGGAAACTCTTTGTTCTTATATGGGAAAAGGAACAGGTCCCTAAAGATTTTAAAGTCTCGCGCATCAGGGCATTATATAAGAGCAAGGGTGACCGCTCTGATTGTAATTCTTACCGTGGTATTTCGTTGCTGTCTGTCCCCGGGAAAGTCTTTGCCAGAGTTTTGCTGAACCGCCTCATGAATATTTCTGAAAAGCTGCTGCCAGAGACCCAGTTTGGTTTCCGACCCGATCGAGGCACCTGTGAAGCTATATTCTCAGTGCGTCAACTAGAAGAGAAAAGTAGAGAGCAAGGACGCCCGTTGTATCTCTGCTTTGTTGACCTTGAGAAGGCTTTTGACAGTGTGCCTCGAGAAGCCCTCTGGGTGGTTCTGGGTAAGCTTGGATGTACGGAGAAGTTTGTAAGATTAGTGAGACTCCTACATGATGATATGGAGTGCTGCGTTGCTGTCGACGACGACCAATCAGACTTCTTCCCCGTTACGTGCGGGGTGAAGCAAGGTTGCGTCCTAGCACCCACTCTATTTTCATTATATTTTTCGGTTGTAGTCCGGGAAGTTCTACAAATTTGCTCCGAAGGCGTTCGCGTCCGTTATCGCACAGACGGCAGTATTTTTAACCTAGCCAGGTTCAAAGCACACACAAAGGTCTCGTATACAGTGATCACAGAAATCATGTATGCAGACGACCTGTGTTTTGTGGCTGAGTCCCCGGAAGGTCTGCAACAGCTAATGTCCGTTTTCGACGAGTCCTGCCGCAGATTTGGGCTCAAGGTCAGCGTCAAGAAGACTGAGGTGATGTCTCTGGACATTCACAGTGAACAGCCGCTGGCCGTAAGACTCGGCGAGGATCATCTGAAGCAGGTTGATAAGTTCCGCTACCTGGGGAGTATGATTACATCTAAGTGCGACCTTGACGCGGAAACTAATAGCAGGATTGGGGCTGCGGCTGCTGCATTTGGTAAGCTAGATCACAAGGTCTTCGGATCACATGATCTAAAACTGGCTACCAAAATATCCGTGTACATGGCAGTCGTGCTCCCTAACCTCCTTTACTCCGCTGAAACGTGGACCGTTTATCGCCGCCATATTCGCATGCTGGATCGGTTCCATCTCAGGTGCCTACGCAAGATCCTAAAGATCCGATGGTTTGATCGTGTTCGGAACACCGAAGTTCTGCGTAGAGCAAATGTGGCTGGGATCGAGGTGTATCTCATGCGACGCCAGCTACGGTGGTGCGGTCACGTGTCGCGGATGAACGACCAGCGTGTCGCTAAGCGCATCTTTTATTCCGAACTTGAGAAGGGCAAGCGTAAACAGGGCGGCCAGTTCCTCAGATATAAAGATGTGCTTAAGCGGCACATGCAAAAGTGCTCCATAGAGCCTTCACAATGGGAGAGGCAGGCTGCCGTACGGACGGAATGGCGGACTGCAATTAATAACAACGTAAAAGACTTTGAGTCTCGGCGGCGCTTAGAGCTCGATACCAAACGTGACGAGTTGAAGTCCCGACCACCTGCGGCAATATTTTACAATTACGTTGGTGGTGTGCTTGTATGCTCGCAATGTTCGCGTTCGTTTATCAATAAGATTGGCTACGTCAGCCACATGCGAGCACACCAAAGACAGCAACGGAGTTGACAGCAGTCACCGTGGCCGAATCGGCCGTGGAGTTATTACTGTTCGTCATAATAATCATTTGTCCTAACACTCATTTGACATATTGTTCATTGCCCTCTCATCGAATGGACTATTTGTTTATTCCCTAATATCTTATGTCCTAACCTAATGTAACCTGCCATATTGATTACTTATCCTAATGTCATGTTCCATAATAGTAATTTAGAATAATTACTATTTGCCCTAGAGATCATGTATCCTAATCATTATTTTTCCTAATTTTATATGGAACTAGCTTTCCGCCCGCGACTTCGTCCGCGTATAATAGGGTTCTTCCTACAGAGTTTCATACCTTGTTTTATCTTTTTAAAATGTGAATTGATATAACTTACACATATATAATACAAATATATAGGTATATAATATTGCACTCCACAAAAAGTAATTAATACTACTGATAACGTTTAAGTTTTTTATTAGGTAGATGTTGGCAACAGGCGGTATTATCGCTAAAAAGCAACATATATGTCTCTTACAGACAACCATCCGGTTAAATAGCATTTAAATGATTACCTACATACTTGAATAACGAAGTTGAGTTGAAGTCTATGGATACAAAAGAAAACTTTCCGCCATAGAAACTTTCAACACTCTTTTCACCTCTTTATGGGTGGAATTTCCCAAAAAACCATGAAACCAGGTTTCTTTTATTTTAATAAGGAATCGATGCATAAAGTTGCAAGTCTCTAGCTCAAAAAAATCTTTATTTCCCCGCTTTAACAATTTTCAAACCCGTTTTTACCCCCTTAGAAGTAGAATTTTCCAAAACTATGAAAACACTTTTCTTTTGTTCTAATAAAGAGTCTTTTCACAAAGTTTCAAGCCTTTAGCTCTAAAAGAATCTCCTTTTCCATACAAACTTTCAATCCTCATAGCAAACCACTTTTTTATATTTTAATAATGAACAGACTTTGCACAAAGTTTCAAGTCTATAGCTCAAAAAAAATACCATTCTCAAACAAACATTCAACCCCCTTTCTACCCCTTTCGAAATTGAATTTTCCAAAACTATGAAAACACTTTTCTTTGATTTAAATAAAAAGTTTTTACAAAAACATTCAAGCCTGTAGCTCAAAAAGTTTCAAGACTTTAGCTAAAAAGAAGCCATTCTCAAACAAACTTTCTACCCCCTTTTTTAGTTTTTACCCCTTTAGGATTAGAATTTCTAAAAAACAAAAAAAGAATTCTTTAGTTGTAATAAAGAGTCTTTACAAAAAGTTTCAAGTCCCTAGCTCAAAATAAATTCCATTCTCATACAATCTTTCTACCCCTTTTTTACCCCCATAGGGGTTGAATTTTCCAAAACTATGAAAATATTTTTCTTTAATTGTAATAAGGAGTCTTTACACAAAGTTTCAAGTCTCTAGCTCAAAACAAAATTCCATTCCTATACAAACTGTCAACCCCCTTTTTACCCCCTTAGAGGTTGAGTTTCCAAAAACCATAAAAAACACTTTTCTTTAATTATAATAAAGAGTCTTTACACAAAGTTTCAAGTCTCTAGCTCAAAAATAAATTCCATCCTCATACAAATTTTCTGCCTCTTCTTTACCCCCATAAGGGTTGAATTTCCCAAAACTATGAAAACACTTTTCTTCAACCCCTTTTTTACCCCTTTAGAGGTAAATTTCCAAAAACCATGAAAACGGTGTTCTTCAATTGTAATTAAAAGTCTTTACACAGAGTTTCAAGTCTCTAGCTCACAAATAAATTCCATTCTCATACAAACTTTCTACCTTTTTTTACCCCCTAGGGGTTGATTTTTCCAAAACTATGTTTTTTTTTCTTTAATTGTAATAAGGAGCCTTAACACAAAGTTCCAAAACAAAATTCCATTCCTATACAAATTTTCAACCGCCTTTTTACCCCTTTAGAGGTGGAATTTCCAAAAACCATGCAAACTGCTTTCTTCAATTGTAATACAGAGTTCTTACACAAAGTTTCAAGTCTCTAGCTCAAAAATAAATTCCATTCTCATACAATCTTTCTACCCATTTTTTACCCCCATAGGGGTTGAATATTCCAAAACTATGAAAACACTTTTCTTTAATTATAATAAGGAGCCTTAACACAAAGTTTCGAGTCTCTAGCTCAAAACAAAATTCCATTCATATACATACTTTCAACCCCCTTATTACCCCTTTACAGGTGGAATTTCCAAAAACCATGCAAACTGCTTTCTTCAATTGTAATAAAGAGTTCTTACACAAAGTTTCAAGTCTCTAGCTCAAAAATAAATTCCATTCTCATACAATCTTTCTACCCATTTTTTACCCCCATAGGGGTTGAATATTCCAAAACTATGAAAACACTTTTCTTTAATTATAATAAGGAGCCTTAACACAAAGTTTCGAGTCTCTAGCTCAAAACAAAATTCCATTCATATACATACTTTCAACCCCCTTATTACCCCTTTAGAGGTGGAATTTCCAAAAACCATGAAAACTGCTTTCTTCAATTGTAATACAGAGTTCTTACACAAAGTTTCAAGTCTCTAGCTCAAAAATAAATTCCATTCTCATACAATCTTTCTACCCCTTTTTTACCCCCATAGATGTTGAATTTTCCAAAACTATAAAAAACACTTTTCTTTAATTATAATTAGGAGTCTTAACACAAAGTTTCAAATCTCTAGCTCAAAACAAAATTCCATTCTTATACATACCTTCAACCCCCTTATTACCCCTTTAGAGGTGGAATTTCCAAAAACCATGAAAACTACTTTCTTCAATTGTAATACAGAGTTCTTACACAAAGTTTCAAGTCTCTAGCTCATAAATAAATTCCATTCTCATACAATCTTTCTACCCATTTTTTACCCCCATAGGGGTTGAATTTTCCAAAACTATGAAAATAATTTTCCGTAATTATAATAAGGAGTTTTAACACAAAGTTTCGAGTCTCTAGCTCAAAACAAAATTCCATTCCTATACAAACTTTCAACCCCCTTTTTTACCCCTTTACAGGTGGTATTTCCAAAAACCATGATAACATCTTTCTTCAATTGTAATACAGAGTTCTTACACAAAGTTTCAAGTCTCTTGCTCAAAAATAAATTCCATTCTCATACAATCTTTCTACCCCTTTTTTACCCCTATAGGGGTTGAATTTTCCAAAACTATAAAAAACACTTTTCTTTAATTATAATAAGGAGTCTTAATACAAAGTTTCAAGTCTCTAGCTCAAAACAAAATTCCATTCCTATACAAACTTTCAACCCCGTTTTTACCCCCATAGGGGTTGAATATTCCAAAACTATGAAAACACTTTTCTTTAATTATAATAAGGAGCCTTAACACAAAGTTTCGAGTCTCTAGCTCAAAACAAAATTCCATTCATATACATACTTTCAACCCCCTTATTACCCCTTTAGAGGTGGAATTTCCAAAAACCATGAAAACTGCTTTCTTCAATTGTAATACAGAGTTCTTACACAAAGTTTCAAGTCTCTAGCTCAAAAATAAATTCCATTCTCATACAATCTTTCTACCCCTTTTTTACCCCCATAGATGTTGAATTTTCCAAAACTATAAAAACCACTTTTCTTTAATTATAATTAGGAGTCTTAACACAAAGTTTCAAGTCTCTAGCTCAAAACAAAATTCCATTCTTATACATACCTTCAACCCCCTTATTACCCCTTTAGAGGTGGAATTTCCAAAAACCATGAAAACTGCTTTCTTCAATTGTAATACAGAGTTCTTACACAAAGTTTCAAGTCTCTAGCTCATAAATAAATTCCATTCTCATACAATCTTTCTACCCATTTTTTACCCCCATAGGGGTTGAATTTTCCAAATCTATGAAAATAATTTTCCGTAATTATAATAAGGAGTCTTAACACAAAGTTTCGAGTCTCTAGCTCAAAACAAAATTCCATTCCTATACAAACTTTCAACCCCCTTTTACCCCTTTACAGGTGGTATTTCCAAAAACCATGATAACATCTTTCTTCAATTGTAATACAGAGTTCTTACACAAAGTTTCAAGTCTCTTGCTCAAAAATAAATTCCATTCTCATACAATCTTTCTACCCCTTTTTTACCCCTATAGGGGTTGAATTTTCCAAAACTATAAAAAACACTTTTCTTTAATTATAATAAGGAGTCTTAATACAAAGTTTCAAGTCTCTAGCTCAAAACAAAATTCCATTCCTATACAAACTTTCAACCCCGTTTTTACCCCTTTGAGGTGGAATTTCCAAAAACTATGAAAACATTTTTCTTTAATTGTAATACAGAGTTTTAAAACAAAGTTTCAAGTCTCTAGCTCAAAACAAAATTCCATTCCTTTACAAACTTTCACCCCCCTTTTTACCCCCTTGTAGGTTGAATTCCCAAATAATATGAAAATATTTTTCTTTAATTATAATAAAGAGTCTTTGCACAAAGTTTCAAGTCTCTAGCTCAAAAAAAATTTCCATTTCTATACAAACTTTCAATCCCCTTTTCACCCCCTTAGGGGTGGAATTTCGAAAAATCCGTTCTTATCTCTTGCCTATGTACTAAAAGAAAGCTTTGGTAAAAATTTCAAGTTTCTAGTCGTAGCCGTTTCGGCTGTGCGATGATCGTAGATGAGGACAACCTCTTTTATATATATAGATAATGACGTTTATCCAATTATTGTATACCTAACCTAACATTATGTGTCCAAACGATTCTTAGCCCAAATTAATAAAGCTGCTAGGTCGCAGTTCTACGTAACACTCCTCGCAGTCCGACCTGCCTTAACCTATATATTTTTGTAAAAAAGTAGGTTCTGGCACTTCGTAGGCCGCTGCCGCGGCACGCTCGCTCGGCTCGCGCGCTGTAAGGCCGCAGTTCTACCTAACACTCCTCCTCGCTTCGCTCGTCGTTTTCAATGTATTTAAGTCTACCCGACGCAGACGAAACATGTCACGCCTATTGTGATAAAAATACGTGAGTGTTAACCGTTGCAATTTAATATCAGTATGTCTCACGAAAGTTTAAATTATATGAGCCAATATATTTATTCCGTTTTATATTTATATTAATAATCTACAACACGTTTCCACAAACCCCTATAGAAAAAGGAGCGCCTGACACTAACATACTCGTAATACACTACAGATATGGATTCCTGTGCTCATACGCACAGGCGTTCATGTTGTAAGTAGTCCAAAAAATTATTATAGGCGAAACTTTTTGATCTGTAACGCTACAGAGTTAGTTGATTTTAAGCTAAATGTAGGTAGCAATTAGGTAGCAAATGTTGGTTAGTTAATAACATGAAAATTGTGCGTCCTTCGCAAAATATGAACTTTGTCCAAACATCCTGATGTCAGAATGACTGGTCAAAAAAAATTAGTGATATCTTTTATTATACTGAGGTAGCAATTATTTGGTAAATGGTAGCAAATACTAGCAAATAAGTAGCAATTTTTACGTAAGCAATCAATGCTGAATTCAACAGTCAACCAATCATTCTGACGCACACAACCTACCAGTTTGGTGGAGTAGACCTGATGATGATGACCAGGGATGTCAAAGAGGAACTGCTCTATAATTCTCGGGCCCCAGCTGTATCTTCTTTTGTTTGACATTCATCTTTTGTTTGTTACGAAATGCCTTCGAGGTAGTCCTATTTGATTTTAATTATATTTTGATGATGGATATCATGAGGAATTAATGGAGCTGATGCTGAACCCTGGCAGTACCTAATGGACACGCAGGTTTGGTGCAACATAGGCAAGTGGTGTTTTCATCATTCGATTCGTGTTAACGAGCAATTAGGAGAGCAGTTCACAAGATGGAGCTGATGCTAAACCCAGGTAGTACCTAATGGACCTCAGGTTTGGTAAAACTTACGAGAGTGTTGTTTTCGTCACTCAACTCGTGTTAACAAGCAATTAGGAGAACAGTTCTCAAGATGGAGCTAATGTTGAACCCTGGCAGTAACTAGTGGAACTCAAGTTTGGTCCAACATACGCCACTTCTGTTTACTTCATTTGACTCGTGTTAACGAGCAATTAGGAGAGAAATTCACAAGATCGAGCTAGCGATTGAAGACATTCTTCTTTTTTACATAAAACTCCCGTGAGTATTTACTCTCGTCAATATCCCCTTATTCAAGAGCGTGCTTTCGCGATGGCTGTTTTTTTCACACTGCGCGCAGCAGCTCGCTCGCATTCTTCTTTTGTTTGTGAGAAGGTACCTCGAAGGTGGTCCCATTTAAATTTAGCTGTGATCTTATGATGCAATCCCAGATGCATTTAGAGAGCTCCTTAACTTTCAAAGTTAGGCACACATATAGTGATTAATATGTTTGAAGTTAACTGCAATAATTCGCTTACTTTTGGAGATAGCAAATTTATTTAAAACACATTTTGAAGTTGAACCTCGGCAGGGGTCAATGACCGTTTCGCTTAGCGCTGAGGCGGACTGTCGGGGGATATATCACCGACCTACTTATTTTTCTGCTAAGGAAATTTCTACTGTCCTGCGAAACATGTCGCGTGGTAAGTCCCCTGGTCATGACGGCCTCAGTATTGAGCATCTTAAATATGCTGGTCCTCACCTGCCGAGAGTACTAGCAATGTTTTTTGCTTTCTCTATTGGACATTCTTATCTTCCCAATGACCTTATGAAAACAATTGTGGTCCCAATAATGAAAAATAAAACTAGCGATGCCTCCGATGAAAACAACTACAGGCCCATATCTTTAGCGACTGTCATTGCAAAAGTGCTGGATAGTTTGCTTGACCAACAATTAAATGTCCACTTGAAGCTGAATGACGCTCAGTTCGGCTTTCGAGCTGGGGTTTCGACTTTTCGACTGAGTCAGCTATTTATTGTCTCAAGCATACTGTCCAGTACTATGCTAAAGAACGAACCCCAGTGTATGCTTGTTTCTTGGACTTATCTAAGGCCTTCGACTTAGTGTCCTATGATATATTGTGGCCTAAATTATCTAAAGAGACAAGCATGAATGGGGAGCTGGTGTCCTTGTTCAAATATTGGTATGAACACCAAACTAATGTCGTGAGGTGGGCAGGATGTGTGTCAGACGTGTACAGATTGGGGTGTGGCGTGAGACAAGGTGGGTTGACGTCCCCAAAGCTCTTCAATCTGTACATGAATCAGCTGATCGATGAGCTCAGCAACACCCCAGTTGGTTGTTCCATCGGTGGTAAACTAATCAACAACATCAGTTATGCTGATGATATGGTGTTGCTGAGCCCATCGATTTGTGCATTGAGGAAGTTGTTAAGTATATGTGAGAGATACGCCGTGACCCACGGACTTAAGTACAATGCGTCAAAGAGTGAGCTGCTGGTTTTTAAAGCGGGCAATAAAACATACGAGACTGTTCCTCCGGTAGTGCTTGAGGGCTTACCACTAAATAGAGTCCAAAAATTTAAGTATCTGGGTCACTGGGTCACGGAGTCTCTAAGCGATGACCTTGATATTGAGCGAGAACGACGCGCTTTGGCGGTGCGCTGTAACATGCTGGCTCGGCGTTTTGCACGATGTAGTAGCAACGTAAAAGTGACACTATTTAGAGCATACTGCCAGTCCTTCTACTCGTGTGCACTATGGACCAGTTATACGCAGCGGGCCATCAATGTCTTGAGGGTCCAATACAACAACGCGTTCAGGGTGCTGATGGGTCTACCTCGCTACTGCAGTGCGTCCGGCATGTTCGCGGCTGCGGGCGTGCCGGGTTTTCACGCCATCTTGCGCAGCAGATCGGCCTCCCTTATGCGCCGTTTAAGGGGTAGCACCAACAGCATCCTGAGTGCGCTTGCTGAGCGCTTGGACTGTCCGATTCTGCGGCATTGGGACGAGGCTCACGCTCCAGTGCGTGCCTCGGCCCGTCGTTACTAGGTTAAGATATTTATAAGTTAACCCGTGTTTGTTTTTTTGTTTATTTTTATTTTTTGTACACTTGTATGGACCCTAAAAAGTCTGAAATAAATGATTTTTAATTTTTAATTTAATTTAACTTTTACCGGGAAGTCCAATTGAAGTCGGTTTTTTTTTTCTTTAAAATTATTGTCCTAGGTAGGTAGGTACGAGTCAACAACTTCGAGTACAGAGCTTTGAACAGAGACCGGGGTGGGCATAACATTTGAATTTCACATAAGTTTCGTCTTGTCCATGTTCATTTTCAAGCCTACCCGTTGAGCCATTACTACACTTCTAAAATTACAGATATCAAAACTAAGTTACTCTTCATTCTTGTATTGACTTATCTGTATGGAATATTTTTAACCCTATGTTTATTGGCGGAGTGTTAATGCCAAATTTAAGTTTCCATATAAGTCACGGACGGCAGACCCTGCAACGGCTGCAACCCATACGATATAATATTTATATGTAATGCTTGTTTACCTTCCCACGGTGCAGGTCAGTTTCAGCTCTTGAGACTGTTGCACTACTTCCAGCCAAGAACGTGTGTTACTTTCGTTTTGAACATCCGTGGTGAAAGCCGAACCTGGCCTGTAATTCATAAAAAAATATTAATGGTAAACATTACTAACATTAGTAATATCACCTCCTACCTTGGTAAAACTATCAAATCCCTGCGCGGTCACCGCCCATATGGAGTCCCGTAATAATTTAGTAGTGCAATGCCACCGCTTATTTTAATTGCTACGTTTACGACCTGAATTCGTGTAAATTAAACCTGGAATGTTTTAGTATAAAATGGTATAAGGTGGTTGATAAAATCGTAGAATTTTATAAGTAGGTAAATAACAGCATATGTGAGGTGACCTGGTTTTTTTGTAAACGCTTCATAATGTGTTGTCTGACTACAGTCTGTGAATAATTTTATTTTCTTACTAGCTTTCCGCCCGCGACTTCGTCCGCGTATAATAGGGTTCTTCCTACAGAGTTTCATACCTTGTTTTATCTTTTTAAAATGTGAATTGATATAACTTACACATATATAATACAAATATATAGGTATATAATATTGCACTCCACAAAAAGTAATTAATACTACTGATAACGTTTAAGTTTTTTATTAGGTAGATGTTGGCAACAGGCGGTATTATCGCTAAAAAGCAACATATATGTCTCTTACAGACAACCATCCGGTTAAATAGCATTTAAATGATTACCTACATACTTGAATAACGAAGTTGAGTTGAAGTCTATGGATACAAAAGAAAACTTTCCGCCATAGAAACTTTCAACACTCTTTTCACCTCTTTATGGGTGGAATTTCCCAAAAAACCATGAAACCAGGTTTCTTTTATTTTAATAAGGAATCGATGCATAAAGTTGCAAGTCTCTAGCTCAAAAAAATCTTTATTTCCCCGCTTTAACAATTTTCAAACCCGTTTTTACCCCCTTAGAAGTAGAATTTTCCAAAACTATGAAAACACTTTTCTTTTGTTCTAATAAAGAGTCTTTTCACAAAGTTTCAAGCCTTTAGCTCTAAAAGAATCTCCTTTTCCATACAAACTTTCAATCCTCATAGCAAACCACTTTTTTATATTTTAATAATGAACAGACTTTGCACAAAGTTTCAAGTCTATAGCTCAAAAAAAATACCATTCTCAAACAAACATTCAACCCCCTTTCTACCCCTTTCGAAATTGAATTTTCCAAAACTATGAAAACACTTTTCTTTGATTTAAATAAAAAGTTTTTACAAAAACATTCAAGCTCAAAAAGTTTCAAGACTTTAGCTAAAAAGAAGCCATTCTCAAACAAACTTTCTACCCCCTTTTTTAGTTTTTACCCCTTTAGGATTAGAATTTCTAAAAAACAAAAAAAGAATTCTTTAGTTGTAATAAAGAGTCTTTACAAAAAGTTTCAAGTCCCTAGCTCAAAATAAATTCCATTCTCATACAATCTTTCTACCCCTTTTTTACCCCCATAGGGGTTGAATTTTCCAAAACTATGAAAATATTTTTCTTTAATTGTAATAAGGAGTCTTTACACAAAGTTTCAAGTCTCTAGCTCAAAACAAAATTCCATTCCTATACAAACTGTCAACCCCCTTTTTACCCCCTTAGAGGTTGAGTTTCCAAAAACCATAAAAAACACTTTTCTTTAATTATAATAAAGAGTCTTTACACAAAGTTTCAAGTCTCTAGCTCAAAAATAAATTCCATCCTCATACAAATTTTCTGCCTCTTCTTTACCCCCATAAGGGTTGAATTTCCCAAAACTATGAAAACACTTTTCTTCAACCCCTTTTTTACCCCTTTAGAGGTAAATTTCCAAAAACCATGAAAACGGTGTTCTTCAATTGTAATTAAAAGTCTTTACACAGAGTTTCAAGTCTCTAGCTCACAAATAAATTCCATTCTCATACAAACTTTCTACCTTTTTTTACCCCCTAGGGGTTGATTTTTCCAAAACTATGTTTTTTTTTCTTTAATTGTAATAAGGAGCCTTAACACAAAGTTCCAAAACAAAATTCCATTCCTATACAAATTTTCAACCGCCTTTTTACCCCTTTAGAGGTGGAATTTCCAAAAACCATGCAAACTGCTTTCTTCAATTGTAATACAGAGTTCTTACACAAAGTTTCAAGTCTCTAGCTCAAAAATAAATTCCATTCTCATACAATCTTTCTACCCATTTTTTACCCCCATAGGGGTTGAATATTCCAAAACTATGAAAACACTTTTCTTTAATTATAATAAGGAGCCTTAACACAAAGTTTCGAGTCTCTAGCTCAAAACAAAATTCCATTCATATACATACTTTCAACCCCCTTATTACCCCTTTACAGGTGGAATTTCCAAAAACCATGCAAACTGCTTTCTTCAATTGTAATAAAGAGTTCTTACACAAAGTTTCAAGTCTCTAGCTCAAAAATAAATTCCATTCTCATACAATCTTTCTACCCATTTTTTACCCCCATAGAAGTTGAATATTCCAAAACTATGAAAACACTTTTCTTTAATTATAATTAGGAGTCTTAACACAAAGTTTCAAATCTCTAGCTCAAAACAAAATTCCATTCTTATACATACCTTCAACCCCCTTATTACCCCTTTAGAGGTGGAATTTCCAAAAACCATGAAAACTACTTTCTTCAATTGTAATACAGAGTTCTTACACAAAGTTTCAAGTCTCTAGCTCATAAATAAATTCCATTCTCATACAATCTTTCTACCCATTTTTTACCCCCATAGGGGTTGAATTTTCCAAAACTATGAAAATAATTTTCCGTAATTATAATAAGGAGTTTTAACACAAAGTTTCGAGTCTCTAGCTCAAAACAAAATTCCATTCCTATACAAACTTTCAACCCCCTTTTTACCCCTTTACAGGTGGTATTTCCAAAAACCATGATAACATCTTTCTTCAATTGTAATACAGAGTTCTTACACAAAGTTTCAAGTCTCTTGCTCAAAAATAAATTCCATTCTCATACAATCTTTCTACCCCTTTTTTACCCCTATAGGGGTTGAATTTTCCAAAACTATAAAAAACACTTTTCTTTAATTATAATAAGGAGTCTTAATACAAAGTTTCAAGTCTCTAGCTCAAAACAAAATTCCATTCCTATACAAACTTTCAACCCCGTTTTAAATAAGATTATAAGGAAACAAGAATACTTTTGAACCGGTAAGTAAAACAAACATGTATAACGACCGAAAACGACAACCGCGAGACTACAACTGTCACACAGACGAATTGAATTTAGAACCAACATTTTAAACTAAAGTATTTACTGTCTATGACAGTTGCAATCAGCCAGTATCAAATTTATATTCCAATACTCCCACTAAATTTGATATGTCTGATACAAAACAGTAGCTATTCACATATACCCATAATACATAACAAAAACAGAACTACTTCTTGTCTCTAAAACAAACTAATTAGTAACAGAACAACTTCTTGTCTGTACAGCAAACAATTACAACATTGAAAGTACCTGGTCTCTAATGTTCATAAATTGAACCGCAGGTAAAGCCTTTGTAAAAATGTCAGCAAGTTGTTCTGAACTAGGCACATACTTAATAACAATCAACTTTTGATGGACCTTTTCACGAATGAAATTAAACTTTACATCTATGTGCTTACTTTTCTTATGAAAAACAGGATTGTTTATCAATTTTATAGCACTCTGATTATCCATACATAAAGTAGTGCAATTGACATCAAAATCTATATCTTTAAAAAATTGCTTAAGCCATAAAAGATTCTTGGCTGCTTCACAACCAGCCAAAAATTCAGCCTCACATGTTGACAAGGCAACACAAGGCTGCTTCTGACTAGCCCATGAAATAGGACCCCCATTCAACATGAATAAGTAGCCTGTTGTTGACTTTCTAGTATCTAAGTCCCCAGCAAAATCTGAATCAGAATAACCAACCAAATCTGACTGCTTTTGATATTTGATACAGATATCTTTTGTTTTCATTAGGTACTTGATTATTCGTTTTACTTGAGCAACATGCTCCAAACTAGGATTAGTAATGTATCTACTTAAAACATTTACCCCAAAACAAATGTCTGGCCTAGTAGCATTTGCCAAGAACAATAGTGAGCCAATAGCTTCACGGTAAGGAAAGTCAATCCTATCGTTTTCATTTTCATTCTTATGAATGGGAACGTTGACATCTACTGGTGTGTTACATGGCTTAGCAGTGCTCATATTAAATTTACTTATTATCTGCTCAATGTATCTTTTCTGGTGAACACATATGCAACCATTACTTTTAACTATTTCTAACCCTACATATTTATTCAAATCAATTTCTTTAATTTGAAACCCTGTCTTCAAATGTTTGACAATTAAGTCCAAGACTCTATTAGATTCAGACATAACCAGAGCATCATCAACATATAAAATCAACAGTGCTTTTGTTTCCTCAAAATTACCTACAAAAACACAACTGTCAGCTTGAGATTGCTTGAAACCAAATTTCACTAAAAACTCTGTGAATTTCTTATTCCAACATCTGGATGCCTGTTTGAGCCCATAGAGGGACTTTTCTAACTTGCATATCTTATTAGGTGCTGGTGCTTGAACACCTTCTGGCACTTCCATGAATAAATTTTCTTCTAGGACACCATATAAGAAAGCTGTTTTTACGTCCAATTGTCGTATATTCCAATTCATTTGAGCAGCAATGCTTAGCAATATTCGAATTGACTCATATCTAGTGGTCGGTGAAAAAGTTTCCAAATAGTCCAGTCCTTGAATCTGAGTAAATCCACGAGCACAAAGACGAGCTTGGTATCTTTCTATTTCACCATCTTTGTTTCTTTTAATACTGAACACCCATTTCGAAGTTATGGTTCTATGTTTTTCACGGTCTACAAATCGCCAGGTGTTATTCTCACGATGAGAATCCAGCTCTTCAGAAATAGCTTTCATCCATTCTTTACACTCTGGGCTATTTACAGCATCATTGTAAGTCATTGGAGCATCCAACTCCATCAAGTTCACTTCACATATATTCATATGTTTTCTCGGTCTTAAGTTGTATGGCATATCAAGTAAACCTTCTTGGTCAATTCCACGAGGTGGCATATAACTCTCGTCATGTTCATTTGCATCGTCATAAGAACTATTAACAAGGCCATCACTCTCTTCTTGTTCCTCTCTTTCTATCAGTTGAGGTTCCTGTACCACTCCCTCTGCCATTCCAGGATCCAACCTTTCAATCTCTATTTGCTCTGATAAATTTTCATTTTCAGCAGCAAAAGTAAATGAAATTTCAGCTTCATTTCTTTCAAAATCGAGAGTCTTTTGTTCGTCAAAAATGACATTTCTTGACACTGTCACTCTTTTTGTTTCTGGGTCATACATCCTGTAATTTGTATGCTCATATCCAACTAGCATCAATTTCCTGCTCTTACTCTCTAGTTTTGTTCTTAGTTGATCTGGTACATGCACATACCCCACACATCCAAACACTCTTAGATGATCCAAACTAGGTTTCATATCATTCCACAATTCACTTGATGATGTACGATTCAACAGATATACAGCACAGCTAACTGCTTCTGCCCAAAGATCATGCGATATTTCACGAGTATACAGCATAGCAAGGCTCGGATACCGGTTAATTTTTCAAACCGGTATCATGTACTTGGCGCAAAACCTTTATATTTCGGTTACGTTCGTGAAACCGTTATTTTTAAACCGGTTTTTAGAGTAATATTTTAATAAAGTTCTTGTTCGTTTAACCGGTTTAGAACAATAAAAACCGGTTTTAGCGACGCAGGATAAACAAGTTACAGTCCAGTTAGCAAAGTTTAAAAAGCACGTCGTTTCGCATATTTAATCATTTTTAAGCGTGTTTTCTTCTGCCGCGAACTAAATATATTCAAAGAAATAATAATATCAAATATTGAAGAAATAATATTATAAATAATATAAATTCAGTATTTCCCACACTATTTTTACTTTTTAGTAGGTACGACTATAATATTCCAAAATAATCACAAATTATGTATTAACAGTTTACTCCAGGTTTGCAAATTATACACTATTGCGGTTTAAAAAAATGTAAGTAATTTATACAGAGTGAATTTTTTATGGGTCAGTGAGGGCACCTACCAGATCCTGTGCTGCTACATAAAAACTATATTTTTAGACCTTCCCTTCCTTTTCGATTTACACCGAATGGAGATAGGCGTTTACAGATTCTAGAATAAAAACCTACATGGTAAGAGAATGTAAGGTAATTTCTAGACAGTATTTTTTTAATGGCGATGTATTCCACTCCTGCCTGAGATCAAAAGAAAATAAGTATGGAAAAAAAATCCGGCTATAAATCGAAGCCCACACAATAGTTTCTATAGGAATATTTTTTTTATTTTCATAGATTTTTTTTTCATACTAATCGTTTTAATTAGCACAAGCCTAGTGGTACTAGGCCCATATTTAAAACAACTTTTTCCTTACATTTACTATGGAGAAAGACTGAAGTTTTATTTATATATTCAATCACCGACGCGGCAGTCTAACATATGGGGAATACCTTGTTAAGTACCTCCCCCGAATATAGATTCGCGCGACTAGGGCATCATGATAAAAAATGGTATAAGAAAAATATTTTAATCTGTCATATTAAATAATAGTGGAATAAGTTACCTACTTACTTGTTAAAAGGTGTTCATGTAAAATCTGGCAATATCAGTGAAACTTTAAGGAGTAGCAGGGTTACAAAGTTCCGACAAACCAAACGTTATCTTGACTTACTGGAGCGCAATAGATTATTATTTATTTTTTAGGAAATGTTGCGCGATCTGTACATCAAAATCTGCCACGCGCGAGTATTTCCGCGTATTTTTGGCATTCAACTAATTGCATAGTTTCTTTTAAGCAACTAATACAACAACAACAAACAAGTTTAATTCCACAAAAATATGATAATAACAAAAAAAACAATTTAAAATATGTATAGATAAGATGCCATAAATCTTCCGCTTGAGGCATAGTTCCTAGGATGCCACGTAATTGCTTTATTTATATTTGTACCTGTAAGTGATTTTAAAATTGATAAAAACAAATAATTACATACATTTATACCTCTTAATTAGTATACTTTCATTTTTAGGGTTCCGTACCTAAATGATAAAAAGGGGGTTCCTTTTTATTATGGAGTGACTCAGTATGTCTGTCACATCATTAAAAAACGTCTCGAGAACTACTTAAGCTACCGATGTTATATTTGGAATAGTTACAAACGAGGTTACTCTAGACACAATTAGAGAGAATCTATCGCATATTTTAATTTACATACTATCAATGATGATTTGATGATGTTACTCGAGCAGATGGAGCGAAAGCGTACTCCACTAGTGGCGACGCGTAGAGAAACGGCCGCAGGGCCGTCCTCAACGAAAGTGGAATTAAGACATTGTGCTGTATGCAGGCTCTACCTGGACAAGAATGGCGGCTGATAGGTGTTTATGGAGCACGATGGAGTAGGCCTTTGCTCAATAACGGGTAGCAAACAGAAATAAGTAATTTTGTAAAATGTATTATTTGGAAAATAAAGACTTATGTTAGGCATGTCTTTCCCATCACGGAACAAAGGTGTTCCGGACATTTGGGAGGCTTACGCGGAGCTAAAACCAACACGCAAGATCATGTCGAAAGGGGACAATGTAATGAAATGTAAGGGGTACACCGAGCGGATGTTGCACTTGCCCGAACCATGGGACGCACGCAGAGGCAGCACCCGCCAGGGTGTATGTACTATTGAGATTTAATGGAGTCCAAAATATACTGGACTATTAGGTGAAAGTGGTGCACTAAATACTGGGTTATGGAAAATAAAATCGGGCGTCTGTCTAAGAAAAAGGTAAGCAATTTGATTTACGGCAGACGGTGACTCGCCCACATAAGAGGGGCTCCCACAAAAGGTGACATCTAGGATGGCTCAAGGGGGCAACACCGGTACGAGTATCAGGGATGAAGGTAAAGAGGTGTCACTGACACATAGCCAACTCGCCACTTAGCTTTCCACATCTACCATCTATTATTATTATATTCTTATAATATTATTATCAATGAAAAATTTATACAAGATGGTGCTAAAATTTTAATTTTAGTTGGTGCGTCATCACGTAATGTAGGGTGTGAAAGTGCCAAATTTGGACTAAAAAGAATGTGTTTTATTTCATCTATACTTAAACCAAAATGTAAAAAAAGATAATTTTCTTATTATGAATTTCATCCGTATGGGACTGATAATTATGTTTGTATTACATTTGAACGGCATCCTGCCTGTTGTTAGGACTAATAGGAAAATATGAAAATGCATTTAGAAAAAAAGTTTTTTTTTGGTTCCATGTCTCATACAAACTTTTTATTCTGGATAGGAATTGAATCAATTAGCACAAATAAATGTTTGTAACAAATTACCTTTTTCTCGTAACCTGTATATATGTTTTTATTCTGTAAAGGCCACTAACATTAATTTAAAATCGAGGAAAGGTCTGAAGATCATTTTCGTGTAACATTTCGGGATCTGTTAGTTGACCCCATTGGCCCGAAAAGAAAATACACCCTGTATGAACTTATATTTTGATTTCTTTTAAATAAATTATTGACACTGTTGGCTGTCACCTATAAATACCAGCTCACTGGTTTGCCTATATTTTTTGACCCGTCTCTAGATACATGTATGCAAAATCATAAAACTAAAATTGTTAAAGGAACCATCCGTTCGTACGTCTTGCGACTTGAACACGAAATCTGGCAACGTCGCGTTTAGACCGTCAAGTTGCTTTTCGGATAAACCGGTTAAATCCAGGTTTTTATTATGTTCTTAAAACGTTTGCGTTCTTGGAGAAAGTTCGGAGTAAAACCGAAATAAACCGGTATAAACCGCTATTTTTTAAACCGGTTCCGAGCCCTGCAGCATAGAGCGTGCACTCTGCATAATGGTTCTCATCTCGCGCTCCGCGCGGCCGTTCATTTCGGGACTATATGGAGCAGTTAACTCATGAGAGATACCTTCACTATCAAGATATTCTTTAAATTCTTTATTTTTATATTCACCACCGCAATCAGTATGCAACACACGCACACTATGCAAGAATTTATTCTTAACTATTGCATTGTATTTCTTGAAATATTCAAGTGCGTCACTTTTGTTCCTAAGAAAGTACACATGTCTATAAGCAGTGGCAGCATCTTTGAATAAAATGAAATATTTCATACCTTGTACTGAGGGCACGCTAATGGGCCCACAGAGATCACTATAAACCATGTCACCTGGTTGCAGCGGGCCTCTGTTGGACTTCAGGAACGGTCTCCGGGCTTGTTTTCCATAGGCACAACCCTCACACACAAAATTGTCACAATTAGTTAAGTCCACTCCGGTGATCACATTATTATTGCACATTTTCTGTATTTCCTTCACATTCAGATGAGCAAGTCTCAGGTGCCAGGTTTGCAGATCAGCTTTTTGCACTAAATTACACTGGTTTAACACTGTTTTCACCTTCAGTTTATATAAGTTATTTCTTTGTAAAGTACCACACATAACAATAACACCGTCTTTGTAAATAAACGCATCACTGTTCTTTTTCACTATTTCATACCCCTGTCTGATAATCAGTCCCTCAGACACTAGGTTTCTATATAGTTGAGGCACATACAAAACTTCTTTTAAGATACAGGTCTCCCACTGGCCATCAACCCACTTATCCAATAAAATGTCTCCTTGTCCGGCCACTTCAAGGATTTCTTTATTGCCCAATTTCAATGGAGCACCTCTGTACTCATGCAATTCTATGAAATATTCCTTTCTAAAAGATATGTGAGCCGAAGCACCACTGTCCAAAAGCCATTTGTCATCTTCATCTGGCTCTTTCCATTCACACTGAGTAACATTAAATGCTAACATATCAGTTTTCTTGTCAGTTTTCTTAGGAGCCCGACATTCTTTAGCAAAATGTCCGCGAACACCACAGTTGTAACAAGGGTAACGATGACCTTGGTGTTCCTTATTGGGTTCTTTCTTACTTGAACTAGGAGTTGGCTTTGTGGAAGTGGATATTCTCTTCTTCATCTGCTTGGACACAAGCAAGGCGGTTTCATTTTCATCTTCCACACTCAAGCTAGCTTCCTCATCCAGTAAACGTGCTGTCAAGTTCGTTATAGTTTGACATTTAGGATCTAATGACATCCATGCTTGACGTAAAGATCTAAACTTCGGAGGAAGAGTACTTAAAATCTTCGTCATAATTGCCGTGTCACTGATACTTTCTCCACTCTCCTTGAGCTGCTTGGCCAAACTTTCTACCTTTGCGATATGTTGAGCTATGTTATCTGTCGTATTCATTTTGTATTGGTAAAACCTCTCGTGAATCATCATTTTTGTCAATTCCGACTTTTGCTCATAAATTGATTCGAGTTTACTCAATATTTCTAACGCAGTTTCGCAGTTCTCAATAAGCGCAATTTGATTGAGATGCATCGCCGATGTCATAATGAACATCGCCATCCCATCATCTTTGTTCCATTGTGTGGCATTCGTTTCTGTTTTGGATTCTTTTATATTTAACCCTTTTGCACGTAATGCACACATAATTTGGAATTTCCATTGCTTAAAATTCGTGCCATCAAATTTTTCAACTTTTCCGGTAACCTCCATTTTCATTCACACACGCCGTGTTTTGTTTTTCTTCCGAGATACCGTTAAGCACTGAATTTACACACTACTTTACCGTCTTTCTGTGTTTCACTACCACTCGCGTGGGCAAAGGGCCCATAACCAAATAAGATTATAAGGAAACAAGAATACTTTTGAACCGGTAAGTAAAACAAACATGTATAACGACCGAAAACGACAACCGCGAGACTACAACTGTCACACAGACGAATTGAATTTAGAACCAACATTTTAAACTAAAGTATTTACTGTCTATGACAGTTGCAATCAGCCAGTATCAAATTTATATTCCAATAGTTTTTACCCCTTTGAGGTGGAATTTCCAAAAACTATGAAAACATTTTTCTTTAATTGTAATACAGAGTTTTAAAACAAAGTTTCAAGTCTCTAGCTCAAAAATAAATTCCATTCTCATACAATCTTTCTACCCATTTTTTACCCCCATAGGGGTTGAATATTCCAAAACTATGAAAACACTTTTCTTTAATTATAATAAGGAGCCTTAACACAAAGTTTCGAGTCTCTAGCTCAAAACAAAATTCCATTCATATACATACTTTCAACCCCCTTATTACCCCTTTAGAGGTGGAATTTCCAAAAACCATGAAAACTGCTTTCTTCAATTGTAATACAGAGTTCTTACACAAAGTTTCAAGTCTCTAGCTCAAAAATAAATTCCATTCTCATACAATCTTTCTACCCCTTTTTTACCCCCATAGATGTTGAATTTTCCAAAACTATAAAAACCACTTTTCTTTAATTATAATTAGGAGTCTTAACACAAAGTTTCAAGTCTCTAGCTCAAAACAAAATTCCATTCTTATACATACCTTCAACCCCCTTATTACCCCTTTAGAGGTGGAATTTCCAAAAACCATGAAAACTGCTTTCTTCAATTGTAATACAGAGTTCTTACACAAAGTTTCAAGTCTCTAGCTCATAAATAAATTCCATTCTCATACAATCTTTCTACCCATTTTTTACCCCCATAGGGGTTGAATTTTCCAAAACTATGAAAATAATTTTCCGTAATTATAATAAGGAGTCTTAACACAAAGTTTCGAGTCTCTAGCTCAAAACAAAATTCCATTCCTATACAAACTTTCAACCCCCTTTTACCCCTTTACAGGTGGTATTTCCAAAAACCATGATAACATCTTTCTTCAATTGTAATACAGAGTTCTTACACAAAGTTTCAAGTCTCTTGCTCAAAAATAAATTCCATTCTCATACAATCTTTCTACCCCTTTTTTACCCCTATAGGGGTTGAATTTTCCAAAACTATAAAAAACACTTTTCTTTAATTATAATAAGGAGTCTTAATACAAAGTTTCAAGTCTCTAGCTCAAAACAAAATTCCATTCCTATACAAACTTTCAACCCCGTTTTTACCCCTTTGAGGTGGAATTTCCAAAAACTATGAAAACATTTTTCTTTAATTGTAATACAGAGTTTTAAAACAAAGTTTCAAGTCTCTAGCTCAAAACAAAATTCCATTCCTTTACAAACTTTCACCCCCCTTTTTACCCCCTTGTAGGTTGAATTCCCAAATAATATGAAAATATTTTTCTTTAATTATAATAAAGAGTCTTTGCACAAAGTTTCAAGTCTCTAGCTCAAAAAAAATTTCCATTTCTATACAAACTTTCAATCCCCTTTTCACCCCCTTAGGGGTGGAATTTCGAAAAATCCGTTCTTATCTCTTGCCTATGTACTAAAAGAAAGCTTTGGTAAAAATTTCAAGTTTCTAGTCGTAGCCGTTTCGGCTGTGCGATGATCGTAGATGAGGACAACCTCTTTTATATATATAGATAAATCATAACTTAAGAACCCATACATATAATTATTAGCGCTGCTTACTTTGAAGTAACGTTAATTATCGGAGCAATGTGCTTCTGCTTTTGTATCTGATTATCTGATAGATGATTTCGGGCGCGGCGATCAACGAGGTCACATCCTTGAGCAAGGACAGGCTCATTGGCACCGGGGATTTGTATTAGTTCGCTGCGGTCTTACTGCCTCTACTGGTAATGTCGTGGAGACGTACAATTATTAGCGTTTCTTAATTACCTTGGAGTAAAGTTCATGATCGCCGCAATGTGCTTCTGCTTCTGGTTGAGCATCTAATAAAAGTTTTCGGGCGCGGTTATCATCGAGGTCACGTCCTTGGGCAGTTCCGACGGCACGGCAGTGGGGAGTTGCGTTGGTGCGCTGTGGTCATAGACGCTACTGGTTATGTCTTTGAGACGTGCAATTTTTAGTGTTTCTTACCTCGGAGTAAAGTTCATTATCGCAGCAATGTGCTTCTGTTTGTGTATCTGGTAGAAGTTTTCGGGCGCGGTGATCATAGACGTCACGTCCTTTGGAAGTCCCGGCGGCAGCGGGGAGTTGCACTTGTGCGTGGCGGACTTGACACAGCTACTGGTTATGTCCTTAATGGAGAACTTCAGTTTGCCTTTAAACAATGCCAAAATACATTATACAAATGTAGTGCATAATGATCACCACCCGCCACATAACCCGGGTTAAGAGTTTTTTTGTATGGAATTTGACAGCTTAACTCCGGGTTAGCGGTGAACCGTGGGTAGTGCAAGTGGATCTAAAATTAGGTACATCAATAGAAGTCAACTTACTTGTGTCAATAACAGCGACTCTGCCAGCCACTTCATATAACACGTCAGCTGACCAGACGTGTGGTATTCTTATGAATACTTTGCCGGTGTCCACCGGCATTTGGAATCCCAGTTTATGCAATAGTTGCAAAAACTTTAGATCCTTGCACATGGTGGCTTGTTCACAGTTCCACGGTACAAGCGGTACGGACTGATTTAGAACTGAAAACATTATCATGGAATCGTAATTGCGTAAGCAATATACCGGGTGGAACGGCTCGACGATCCTTTCCGCAAAAGGGGGATTGTTTAGATTTAGTACTGTATTTCCTCTAAAGAAACTAGGCTCATATTCGTAAGCGTTTTTAAGTTATAGGCAGTTAACTTTTGATGCAAAATACTGCAAGTGACAACCCTCATTAGGTTCAATAACATTTAACAATAACACAAAGGTCAGTGACATTTACCAAAACAACATTTCTACCCCATAATATTTCCCAGTCAATATTACAATTGTGTGAACTACCCACTTACAATAATCTAACTAACCATAGATAAATTAAGACTAAGGGCAGTTATACATGCAGAATCGTAGAATTGAAAATAATATCTTCTGAAGCCTTTATTTTTATAATTCAAATAAACATGTTACTTTTGCATTTATTTCCATACAAATCGGTTAACCAACAGCATTTTCTAGCTTCCACGCACCCCGCCTAGTATGCTCTTCTGGCGGTGTATTATGGGCTTTATGAACCTATTTATTGTAACTGCCCTTAGTCTCAATTTCTCTATGGTTAAGTTAGATTTTTGTAAGTGGGTAGTTTGCACAATTGTATTATTTTGTTTGGGAAAAATATTAATTTTTACTCAGTCTTACCCGTGATAAAACAGTGACGCAAATAAATTGCAAATTACGTGATAAAACCTATTTTCAAAATGCCCTTGGGAGCCCGCGATTACCTAAATTTGCTTATGTTATACGGGGAGTGTAATTATAATGCCGCCGAGACGTTACGACGCTATCGACAAAGATATCCTCCACCACACCCAACTAGCCGTATGTCAATTTTACGGGCCTTTGATCGCGTGGCAAATAATCAGCCCATAGTACCACAAACGGGCCAAAACGACCAACGGGGAGGAGGTGTAGTTCACATTGCACCAAGGTTTGAAGAGCGAGTGCTGCGGTATGTCGAGCAAATTTTTGTAAACATAAAGTGTCACATTACAGTTACATGTAGGTATAGTACATAGTAATAGCAGGGTTGTCACTAAGAAGAACATTAATTAATTTTAATATTTTTACTGATTGTTCGTAACAAAAATATAAACATTACTAATCGATTCTCCTTCACTTAAACTAACCCCCCTTTGCGAGAAGGATCGTCGTGTCTTTCCACCCTGTATAACATTAAACAATTTTCACATCAAACGAATAATTAGAAAGTGCTATTTAAACACGCCTAGCACAACTTTATATGTGAATTCGCGCTTGATCTAAGAAGTCGCGCTTCTATTGACAAGTTACTTATAATGAGGTGGCTGGTGTCCCAGTAAAAAAAAACTTACGTAGAGCATGATAAGACACAGGAGACATCACTGGCACATTGAATCCTTGATTGAACAGCTTGAACTGAAGGATACCCGATTGATCCTTAATAGTACCGCATTCGTTACGGTACCTCTTTTCGATCTGCAATTTAGCGTAACAAGTTTCAAGTAAAACTTGTTGGACCCAGTCGAAACATTTAGTTTTTCCATCTTGTCTTAATTGTTCACATAGTTTTCCAATCTCGACATCCCTCGTTTCTCTATTCATCTTCGCGCCCTTGTCTGTTTTAACTTCCGACTTGGATAGTTTTTCATATTCCTCTTTGTTAATGATATTTTGCTTGTACAATTCTCTGATGACGGAATCTCGAGATTTAACTGTACCGTCTTCTTTAAGGCATTTTACAATTTCACCGACGACATCCGGATGAGTGTTGCATTGCAAACAATTCCAACTTAAAGCTAATAGTTCATCCTCAGTCCACCTGCAAGTTGAGATTAGAATTATACTTCATACTAACGTAATATATGTACTATACATATCTAAGCATAATATAAACGGCCAACATCTTCGTTTAATACCTTTCTTTGGATGACTGGCTCGCACTGCTGTGCGACTTTTTCTTTCCCACCTCGACCGCAGGGTGGACCTTTTCCTTAACAGCTTGCTCGGTAAGGAATTTCTTGTCATCGAATATCTGAGTGTCCATTCTGAAGTTATCAATACTCAGCAGGGCGTGCGGCTTCTTGATAAATGTGTTTATCACATATTCAATCAAATCAGACCAATCCTGTGAAAAAGAAACAATTGACTGTTTATTTCAATAAATAATTGTGAATAACTAAATAATTACTTTGACTTTTTGCCAAGTTTGATGCAAATAATATGACTTTTGACATATCGAACTCGTTTTCGATGTCCTTGCAATGACAAAGTTTAGTCGCCGGGTTACACAAATACATGTTACCTAATACCAAAACATGCGTCCGATCAACCGGGAAAATTGGTATTTTGACATCTTCTTATACCTTTACATCTTCTTACATTACATATATAGGTAATCACAAAAAGATAGATAAGGTCACTACTGGTAACTGGTAACTCTTTATTTTTTCATATATACAGTGTGTAAGTCTAATACGGGCGATAAATTTAACCAAACATAGAATTCATTATCGTTATCAATAATTAAAACATATTTTTAAGTTACACTTAATTATGACCCCATAATTATTTTTTTTATAAAATTTTCAGCAGCAATGTACTTTAAACAATTTGACGCTGACAGTTGTCAACGGATGTTTAAGGCGAGTGTGTTTGCATTACATTGCGGGCCGAATTATTTTGTATGGGTAAAATTTTAATTGCAATTCCATTTAAAAGTTACCTAATTACATTTCTTATGTCCTATACTAACCACCGTTAAGAGGTTCGCCCGTATTAGATTTACACACTGTATATATAACATTCTTTTTAACTTTGAAATAATATAACCACGTTAATTTTTCTCCTAGTTTAACATTCGTAATCACATACGTTGAGGAATTTAGCAAATTACAGGTTTCTTAAGGAGGCAAATAATTTTAACCACAAGTTAAGTGTTTTTTTCAACCGACTTCAATATTTCAAAAGGAGGAGGTTCTCAATTCGACTGAATTTTTTTTTTTATTTTTTTTTTTTTTTTAATGGATGTTCACTCATAACTCCGTCATTACTGAACCGATTTGAAATTTTTTTTTGTTTTCTAAAAGTAGACGGTTCCTGGTTGGTCCCGTTTTTTTCAAAATCCATTTCTGATGATGGGATCCATGAGGAACTGAGGGAATTCCTCAAATTTGAAAGGCACATGCATGCTGATTTGGGTGATTTCTTAAGAAACTCGAGCATTTCTTTACGAAAATCATCAATTTGGTGGAGTGGACCTGATGATGAAGACCAGGGATGGCAAAGTGGAACTGCTTCGTAATTCTCAGGACTATGATCCGATTTTAAAAAATATTTTTTTGTCTGTATATAGATGGTTTCAGGATTGTCCCGTTTTTTTTCAAAATCAATTTCTGATGATGGGATCCATGAGGAACTGAGGGAACTCCTCAAATTTGAAAGGCACATGCATGATGATTTGGGTAGTTTCTTAAGACACTCGAGCATTTCTTTACGAACATCATCAATTTGGTGGAGTGGACCTGATGATGAAGACCAGGGATGTCAAAGTGGAACTGCTTGGTAATTCCCAGGACTATCGTCCGATTTTAAAAAATAATTTTTTTTCTGAAAATAGATGGTTCTAGATTTGTTCCGTTTTTTTCAAAATCAATTTCTGATGATGGGATCCATGAGGAACTGAGGGAACTCCTCAAATTTGAAAGGCACATGCATGATGATTTGGGTAGTTTCTTAAGACACTCGAGCATTTCTTTACGAACATCATCAATTTGGTGGAGTGGACCTGATGATGAAGACCAGGGATGGCAAAGTGGAACTGCTTGTTAATTCCCAGCTTTATCATCCGATTTGAGACATTCATCTTTTCTTTGTAAAGAAATACCTTCAAGATAGTCCTATTTGATTATAGTTCTATTTTGATGATGGGCTTCATGAGGGATTGAGAGAACTCCTCAAATTTTAACGGCACATGCATTCTGATTTGAGGGTTTCCTTAAGTAACTAAAAGAGTGTTTTGGCGGAGCCAAAATTTTGATGGACTTGATCTGATGATGAAGACCAGGGATCGCAAAGTGGAACTGGTTAATAAACCTAGCTCTACTTATTATCCTAGTTGTGACATTCATCTTTTTGATTTGATTTATATTCTGATGATGGAGTTCTAGAAGAATTCAGAGAACTCTTCAAATTTGAACGGCAGGTTAATTGTGATTAGAGGGTTTTTATAATTAGCTTAGGCATTTTCTTACTGTGGCCATCATTTTGCTGGAGTGGACCTGATGTTGATAATCAGGGATGGCATAATGAATATGCTCGTTAATTTACAGTCTGTCATCCAATTTAACACATTGTTATTTTGTTTGTTTAAAGGTCTACAAGGGAGTTCCGTATGATTATACTTCAAATGTAATGATGGAAGCCCTAGGACATTAAGAAAGCTCCTCAATTTTCAATCGTACACGTGCGGTGTATTGGATATTTGTGAAGTAAACTGGCTAACTCAAACAAATTCTTAATTTCACTTTTACCGGGAACCAAATGAAGTCGGTTTTTTTTTCTTAAAAATTATTTTACTTGGCGTTGTCTTCCCGTGTAGTTTAAGGCAAGTCCGTCTAGTAATTATTTTACCTACAATTTACGTGCCAATGCGTTTCTACACCAATGTTCCAAGGGAATGACGTGAGACGATCAAAAATCTAAATATATAAAAGAAGAAGCTGACTGACTGACTGACTGACATATCAACGCACAGCCCAAACGGCTGGTCCTATAGACTTCAAATTTGG
Organism: Lathronympha strigana; assembly: GCA_949128165.1. Classification (NCBI taxonomy): domain Eukaryota; kingdom Metazoa; phylum Arthropoda; class Insecta; order Lepidoptera; family Tortricidae; genus Lathronympha; species Lathronympha strigana. The sequence continues at coordinate 11,895,246 of OX421906.1, read as the reverse complement.
CACGTAGGTTCCTTTTATGGTGTAGGCGAGCACTAAGGAAGGATTTTTCAAAATTCACCTCCTAAGGGTTTGAAACGGGGGTCCAAAGTTTGTATGGGGAAACAAGATTAGTTAGACTATTTTATCTGAAACTTCACAGGAGTATTTTTTAAGGTAAATGAGTTAACACGTGTTTCAGGTTTTTTGAGAATTTAACCCCTGAAAGGAGTAAAAGGGGTGAAAAGTTGAAAAAAATAACATGGGTAATCATTTATATGGTTTTTTCGGGTCGCTGATCACGAAAAAAGCAACGATTTGTCTTCAAATCGTTGTGGCAAATGGTTGTGTTCAATGTGGCGAATGTGGAATACCATCTCCCCTGTCGGTATGCGATGGGGTCGAAATGCCAAAATATCAATATGAGTGTCATTTTTACGTAAATTTCTGGTTCTAAAGAACTATCCGAAACTTCACCGGAGTATTCTTTAAGGTAAATGAGTAAACACGTGTTTCAGGTTACTTGAGAATTTAACCCCTAAAAGGGGTAAAAGGGGTGCAAAAGTGAAAATATCAACATGGGTATCGTTTATATTATGGTTTTTCGGGTCGCTGATCACGAAAAAAGCAACGATTTGAAGATCCAATGTGGCGAATGTAGAATACCATCTCCCCTGTTGGTATGCGATGGGTTTGAAATGTCAACATATAAATTTGAGTGTCGTTTTTTATTAAAATAAAGTAAAGTAAAGTAAAGTAAAATAAATAAAGTAAAATAAAATAAAATAAAGTAAAATAAAACAAATGAAATATAATAAAATCAAATTAAATTACATTAAATAAAATTAAATATAATAAATTAAAATAATATAAAATCTATATATTAATTAGGTTTGACATGTCTTAGGTTATCATCTCTTTTTTCTACTATCCTGCACCAGACTAACAGTTTCGGTTTAGCCCGATGGTTGACTGGTAGAGAATGCCTAAAGGCGTTAAGTCCGCCATTTGTACTTTAATATAATTGTGCAATAAAGTTTAAATAAATAAATATATATAAAAGAAAAAACTTACTGAATGACTGACTGACATATCAACGCACAGCCCAAACCGCTGGTCCTTATTTTTCTTTGTCGCAGTGGTTGAAATGCCTTTACGCATCCCCCCTCGGCCCGGGGAGGCCATAAGGAGGGGGGTATGTAGGACTCGCCGTGATTCTCACAGCCCTACCCACTAAACATTCCACTGCGGCGTCATCCGTCTGCACCGTGCACTCTACCATGACCCCCCCCCCCCCCCGGCTGCCCCAGCTGTGCTGGGGCTTCCGCGCCAAGGGAGAGAGGACTAGTGACGCACTAGTCCTCCCCCAGACGGGTAGGGTCAAACGTTGTGGGCCCACTGGCCCTACTGGGGAAGGCGATTGGCAGCAGCTGCCATGTACTGCGCTCTCCTTCTACCCACCCGCCTACGCCGGAGTGGGTGCGCATCCTCCCTATCTTCGCGCTCCCGCTCCCCAGCCTCCTTTAGGGTGACCACCTCCTCGCAGAAGGTGGTCACTGTCCTCCATTTCGTCTCGCTGCACAGCATGGCTGAAACGACGCTGTGCAGCGAGAGGTCGTCCGTAGCTATTTCAGTCACCATCGTGCGGCGCTGCTCGTCCCAATTGGGACACACAGCCAACGTGTGTTCAGCCGTGTCGTCCGGTGCGCCGCAGTGGTGGCACTGCGTCCCAGGCTCCCGCCCGATTCGACTCAGGTAATGACCGAAGCATCCGTGCCCGGTCATCACCTGAGTCACCCTAAATGTGAGGGCCCCGTGTCGTCGCCCCAGCCATTCGTCCAAAGACGGGAGAATAGCCCCTATAGTGCGGGTTCCATAGGGGCTATCCTCCAACATGGCTTTCCACCGTTCTTTGAGACGGTCCAGGGCAGCCCGTACCGCCCTCTCCCCTTCCTCGGCATCAGGCAATTCCCCCCGCGCCCGCGCTTCTGCCCTCAATTTGTGTCTCTCTGCCAGCACCCGGGCCTCAAGTTCCAACGGCGGGGTGCCAGCAAGGAGGCATACCGCTGCGTGTGCGGTCGTGCTGTACGCACGCACCGCTCTCTGCGCCACTACTTTTTGTGGTCGACGGAGCAGGGCCCGAGTCCGCTCCGTCAGCCTCTCCTACCAGATGGGAGCCCCGTACATTGCCATGCTGCGTTTGTACGCCAACGCCAGCATAGAGGCGTCTGCACGGGGCGTTGGGCCCTCCCACATTGGGGAGAAGGCGGCCCAGTGCCGCGGCCGCACCAATCAACCGGGGGGCAAGTCTGGCGAAATGTTCCTGGAAGTTCCAGCGTCGGTCCAGGATGAGGCCCAGATATTTTATGTGGGCCTTAACCTGGACGTTCTCGCCCCCGACACGGATCTGCATTCCGGCACCAAACCGCCATCCCCGCCCACCAAAAACTATCGCCTCCGTTTTGGGGAGGGACACCCTTAACCCAAGCTGACCGATCCGGTCAATTGTCAGCTGCGTTGCGGCAGCAGCCCTCCTCATCACCTCCGCACAATCTCCACCCCGCACCGCCACCATGGTGTCATCTGCATAACAAATGGTGGCCATGCGGGGAAGCTGGACGCCTCGAATGGCCCAGTCATATGCGAGGTTCCACAGGAGGGGCCCCAGGACGGACCCCTGCGGAACCCCGCACTCCATCGCTCGCATCCTCATCCCACCCTGCCCCTCATAGAGCAAAACCGCTGGTCCTAGAGATTCCAAATTTGGCACGTAGGTTCCTTATACAGTGTAGAGGTGCACAAAGAAAGGAGTTTTCAAAATTCATCTCCAAAGGGGGTGGAATAGGAGTAGGTACAAAGTTTGTATGGGAAAACAAAATTAGTTGGACTATTATATTTGGAACTTTACGGAAGTATTTATAAAGATATATGAGTTAACACCTGTTTCAGGTTTTTTAAGAAAACAATTCCTAAAAGGGGGAAAAGGGATGAAAAGTAAAAAACAACAACATAGGTATCGCTTTTATTGTTTGTTGGGTCGCTGATTACGAAAACAACGTAGTATTTAAAACCAACATGGCGATTATGAAATACCATGGGACGCGATGGGGTCGAAATCTAAAAATATCACTACGGGTGTCGTTATATGATTATTTCTGGTTCTAGATTGCAAATTTAGCAAATTTAGACTTTTTGAGAAATCAAACGGGTAATACATTAAAAAAAAAACAACATGGGTATCGTTTTTCTGGTTTATTGGGTCGGTGATTTCGAAAACAATAACAATTTCAACATCCAACGAGGCGGACGTGAGATACCATCTTCCCTGATGGGGTGCGATGGGGTTGAAATCTCAAAATATTAATATGGGTGTCTTTTTATGTTTATTTCTGGTTCTAGAGATTCCATGTTTGGTACGTAGGTTTTTTCTTATAGGGTGCACAAAGATGGAACAAGAATAGTTACGACTATTTTATTTGATATGGGTGACGTTATCGGGTCGCTGATTTCGAAAACAACAACCAACAGTGAATTTCAAATCCAACTCAGCGGACGTGAAATAAATAAAAAAACCTCCTTTTTTGTATGAGGGTTGAAAATTACGTTTAGTAGGTACGCGGGCGAAGCCGCGGGTTAAAGCTAATATATCATAAAGTTAGAGTTTTAATTCGGAGTAAATACTATTTTTCAAATTCCAAGGCAAGACCGGCATAATGTTATGTATAAGGGGTAGTAAACTTTTTTTGGCAAAAAATTATAACTAATTAATATTTTTTTAAAGCACGAATCAAATCGTGAAGGCATGATAATGTTTAGTTTAGGTAAACAGCAAAAACAGATAGTGATCTCTGCTTAAACGTATGTATATATTTGGACGGACTTGCCTTGTACAAACATGACGGACTTTCCAACTTAGCACTATGTAGGTAAACGTTATCAATGGCTGAGCCAATAATATCAAAACTAAACCAGATTTTGCTAGTTTATACACATAATAAAGATGGCTTGTTCTTATATTACTTACGTAGTTACTTTCTGCTAGGCTATCTCTTCAAAAACTATGTTTAACTTTTTTTTCTATCCATCGACGCACTATCACCTCGAGTTTCAAACACGAACTGACTTGTTTAGGCGGATTACGCCGAAATTGGTGGTCAGTGCGACATTTATTAGAGTGCGTAGGAATAAGAGCACAAATTTGCTTTAGGTACCATCCGAGCGCCGAAGCGGGATACGCTTTAAAACTTAAGAGTTACAGCGTATTGACGGGCTTGCCTTGTAGACGGGCTTATCCGTGACCTTAGAGTTAAATCCAATTTTACGTATAATAAGCGGGTATTTTGGACACTCTCTGACGCACTGTCCCTACTCAAACGGTCGCACGGTCGCAATCGCTAAACGACTGCAGAAGTTCAGTCGCAGTTTATTTATGCTTGTGAAGTTGACCACCCCAAATGATTTTCCCGCAATTGGTATAGCCATATCGTTTGTTTATCGTTAGTTCATGTTTGTTCCGTAGGTAGGTGGTCACTGGTTAACTAGTCAACTTCACAAGTATAGTTTATTTCGCTACAACCGTCCGACAGAGTTTACGAGGGCGCTAACGAATACGGACATGTCAATTTTATGGTAGGAGTACAGCAGTTTCCAATTCAGTTCTTCTGTCGAGTACTTACGTCACATATTTCAAATTCCGACTTCCATATAGAAGTGAACGTCTTCAAGATCTTAGGTTGGTATAAACTGATTAAGCTGTCCAGTTCCCCTCCCACGTGGTGCATGATCGTGAACACGCAATCATTGATGAACTCGCCGTTCACTGCGTAGTCTTCCAGAAGAAGACCGTACTGATACATAATTTCAGGCGTAGCGAACCTGTAAGTATATTTAAAAAAAACTTTAATTGAAATCGCGAATTCGAATGTATGTATGGTTTCGCCTGTGGACTATGAGAAAAACTGATTTTACAATGATTCAAAGTGCTTTAGAGCAATGGAATTAACATGACAATAATTTAATTATTAAAATTAAAAGTTATATTATTTTATAGTTTTCTTACATAGCAAAACTTTTTGTACCGGGCTGATAGCTGAGTCCAAAATTAAAAAAAATGACAAGTAAACGCACTGCGGCCAAATCGTGCGGAAAAGTACAACTTTCCGCACGATTTGGCTTAATAGAAAGCGCACTTTTCGAGCACATGCATTGTAAAATACTTTTCAGGTGCTAAAATACATGGAGGCAATGATGAGCTCGATTTTTTAAGAATTAGAAATAATACGACCGAATTTAAATTGCACAATTGATATCCAATACGTGTTCCGCGTTAAACTGTATTCAATGTGTGTTTGTAGGATAAAATGTACACTTCCCTTTCGTCATACACCTTTGTTTTAGACAGTAGTGTTTCAGAGTTTCATGGAGAATGGAGTTTCATATATTCAATTACTTATTTTAAATTTATTTTCTTTCAGGCTAAACGTAGCACATTGTCGGTTGTTGATAAGGTTGATTTCTAAGTGACTATTTACTTATATGACATTAGTGCCTTATCGATAACCGACAATATGGTACCTTTAGCCTGAAAACATCACATACATATATATGTATATGTAAGGTAAGACTAATGAAGCTCAAATGGGGTTATATGTTTAAAGTGAATATACTTAGGTATGCAGTAATGCATGTCCGTCCTTATGATAACCAAGCACAAAACGACTGCATACATTTCAGGGATGATATAATATATAAAATATGTTACGTATGTCGTTAGATTCATCTTTATTCCGCAAGTGTCACTTGAACATCGTTTTCCGGCTATTAGCCACGGCTCGTGGTAGGGTTAATGCCCGCTGGGTCTGCTTCTTAAAACTACGATTTGGTACAAGTGTCATTTGTTGACCTTCCAAACAGGCCTTATTGGGGTTTTCTCACGATGAATTCCTTCAGCTACTTGTAATTTTTTTTTTTTTACTTAAGTTAGTTGTATAATTCCTTCCCTGTTAACGGTAACATTTTTATAGCAAAAATTGATCCTAATTGTTTTTTGAAAAATCTTAATGTAGTTGCTTTTTACATTTAAAAAAATGGTCCTAACCAGACATAAATATCTAAATATAAAAACCATGGCTCCACCCTAATACCTATTCTACTTATTGAGTCACGCGGCAACGCATGCGTCGCCAAAACATAGGTACTGATATACGTTGCATTGCTTGGAATAGGGGACACATATAAGTACGTATACGTACTGTTTAATGTGGTCTACCATATTGGTAGAACCGGTGTAGTCTGGGTTTTTCATGGCGCTATCTACAAACGTCAGCAGTATGTGGTTTGTCACGATGAGGTCCTGTGAAAAGTATGAAAAATTTAATTAAGAACATAATTAAAATAGATAAGAGTCGTTCAAATGTGGCTACATCATAGTGCGGCAAAATATAAGATCACACTTATAATTAGAAGCCGACATTTTTTTGTAATTAAAAAAAAAATTGATTTAGGATTGTTTTTGTCAATTACATGGCCTATACCACGAAAATCGAACGATTGCGGATTTGTATCTCCCTTGCATATTGGAGTGACAAAGAGGTTTTCCCGTCAATGCCAATTTTCGATGTTCGTGGTAGGCCTGCAGGAACTACCTAGCTACCTACATACAAAAGTTTCGTTCGTATAGATTACCTCAAAAGTGTCAACCCACACATGAATATTGTGTTACAGGGCTTTGAAATGTGAATTTAATTTCACGAAATCTTCTTTTGTATGTTATTTGATAATATTTTCTCCATTCGTATTGGAGTCGATTCGATACACAGCGATTTTTTTTTTATTAAAAAAATGTAAACAATATACTAAGGTCCCTTGAAACCGTTTTCGGCGTTTTCCGAAATTCATCCCCTAAGGGATAAGAAAGGGGGTTGAAAGTTTGTATGAGGTGTGAATCATTATTAAGGTTGCAGACTTAAAACTTCGTTTATAGACTCTTTGATACTACACAAGAAAAGTATATTTAGCGTTTTTCGAAATTCATCCCCTAAGGGATAAAAAAGGAATTGAATGTTATATGAGATGTGAATATTCAAGACCCTTTATCTCGGGAGTGCGTGAAGGTATCGAGTTAAAATTTAAACTATATACTAAGGTCTATGGTCCCTTGAAGCCGTATTCCGCGTTTTCCAAAATTCATCCCCTAAGAGATAAAAAATGGGGTCGAAAATTTGTATGAGATATGAATTAATATTCAGGATGCAGACTTAAAACTTCGTTTATAGACTCTTTGATACTACACAAGAAAAGTATATCTAGCGTATTTCGAAATTCATCCCCTAAGGGATAAAAAAGGAATTGAACGTTATATGAGATGTGAACAGGGACCGGAAAACCCCTCTTTAGGCTTAAGCCTATCGAGTTGGTTACCTAATCATATCTGTTACCCAATGATACTGTAACAGCAACATTCAGTAACCGAATACAAACGGTAAGCGAAATGTTGCTGTAACAGTAACCATAACCCGGTTAACTGCAAAACCCAATCCCGATAGGGTTTTTGTTTGGGGTTTTCTTTAGGTTACTGTTAACCTTATTATAACAAACGATTATACTCTTTACGTGTAAGTAAATTAGATTCAATATCTAATAACAGTAGAGGCTGGCATCGGCAAAGACAATTCCGTGTCAACAGTGAACGATAGAAATGTCGTAAAGGACATATAAAAACCTCGTACTTAGGACATTTGTATCTTGCACTGTTTTTTGGGTCCAACAGGTAGAATAACCCAGGTTTGTTTCATAGTTGTCACTTCAATCAATTTTGAACTATAAGCCGTTACACTAGAGTTGTATTAATAATAACAAGCGGTTTCTACGTCTTACACTTTCAAATTAAAGCGAAGACGGCAACGCGACGGCACGTGTTAATAATTTCTTATTTTTCTTCAAATACACAACAACCCGTTACATTGAACTAGCTTATTTCATCAAATAAAATGCCTTACAACTTCAATTCACGTTATAATAAATAAATATACTTCTATTAATTACGTGAATTTCTTAAGCTTTCGAAAATTAAAAGTGTAGTACTAAACAAAATTGCAATTAATGAAACTGCAACATCATTACGTTTGCTTGCATGTTGTGATTTAAAGTTATTCGTAGTGTTTATTTTGACGGATTTAACTTGTTCAACGAATTTAGTGAATATCTCTTACGAGTCTTACGACTAACGTCGGTTATTTTTTGTTAAGTTATTTAATCAAAACATTCAAAACCATTGTAGTAGGGACGAATAGGTCTAATACTGCACGTGCAATGATAATTAAACAACTTAGGTAGCCAAGTTTACAAGTCGGGCTCGCGTGTAATTTAGATCCGAGTATCCGTGGTACTCGTAGAAACAGATCTTAAATACACGCGGACCTAACCCATCCTTATCCGTTACCATAACGTTTTAGGGCATTTTCAAAAATAGGGTACCATTTTCATTTCTTTTTGAATATAGGAAGTTTTGGGTTTTTTGTAACCAGAATCACGATTACTATTGGAAACAAGAAAAATAGTGTCCCGTTTTTTTTGTCAGCTTTGTAACGCATTTTTTTCATACATTTCGTATCGGCCGTTACAAACCTGACAAAAAATTTTTTTTATGGAAAATTGAGGACCCATTCATTAAAAGGGTGCACTTTTTTCTGAAAATGCCCTTTAACGCATTTCAGTTAAGGTTCAGGTTCAGGTAAGGAACCTGTGTTGAGTTGTATGGCAGCGACTCAGTTTAGGCCCTAAACTCAATCACGTTAAGACGTCATGGTAAGGCCCCTTGGCGTGTAAAGTAACAGTGCATGATAATTAAAATAAAAAGTAGGGATACAAACAAAAAATTAGACATACTCGTAGTACATATTATGATCAATGTGAACAACAATCAAAATACAAAATATTCAGCAAAAACAATTCTACAACGATAGTAAAAAATAATATCGCACTTTTGTCTTAAATCTTCATAATAGGTAGGTCTTCCCATCACGGAACAATTGTGTTCCGGATCTTTGGGAGGCGTACGCGGAGCCGAAGCCAACACGCTGAGACCCTTTCGACAATTTAATGAAATGTAAGGGGTACACCGAGCGAATGATGCACCTGCCCGAGTTATGGGATGCAGAGGCAGCACCGCCAGGGTGTATAGACTATTGAGATTTAATGGAAACTAAAATATACTGGTCTATTAGGTGAAGGTGGTTGACTAAATACTGTATTATAGAGAATAAAATCAGACGTCTGCCTAACAAAATGGTAATAAATTTAATTTACGGCAAACGGTGACTCGCCCACATAAGATGGGCCCCCACAAAAAGCGACATCTAAGAGAGCTCGAGAGCAACACCAGTATGAGGGCTGGGGGTAGAGAGGTGTCACTAAACTTTGAACATATAGCCAACTCGCCACTTAAGTTTCCACATCTAGTAGTTAGGTAATTATTAGGATTAGCTTTTGGAGCCGACGTGCTCATATTAACAAAGGCTCGTTTATAAAACAAAAAAATGGCCTTGCACGTGCAGACTACGGACGGTATCGTTATAAAAATTATGGCAATTTAAAATGATAATATTGAAAGCAGCTCTAGAAATTCCTGCTTCAAAAACTTTACTTGCATTGTTTATACTAATTACTCTCATGAGACAATGACATTTAAGTGCACAAAGATGAATACCGACCGAGTGCAGGCTTATTGTTATTGCCCTTATCGGTTCCACATAAACAATGAATCTCGGCAATGTCTAAGCCGCGATGCGTTATATTATCTTGGTCTGGTATTTTACATTAATATTCTTACAATTTACGTAATCCAGTCAAATTATTATTACACATATTTTGAGTTGATACTTTGTATCCCGATACCTATACCTACTAATTGGTGTCACGGTAAACACTTCCGCTTTTCTATGTTTTCTGTGTGTATGTACACGAATGCATAGAATGAGCAGAAATCTAGATCCTGGATGGCTTTATGGATCTAGGGTGCCATGAAACATTGCTATTAAAGTAATATAAATAGTTAAATACGGTATAAGAGGGCAAGCGTACTGTTGGCTAAAAAGCTATCTCAATGGACAGCGACAATGTGTAGAAGTTACAAAAATAGTTAAAAACCTTAACAAAACGTATAATTCGCCGTTCATCATTAACACATGCGGCGTGCCATCGGGTAGTATACTAGGGCCGTATTTGTTTTTACTTTACATCACCGATTTACCTGGCGCCACACAAAATGACACTATACTATTTGCAGATGACACAACCATAGTAATTAAAGAAAATACAGATGGTTCTCTATGAAATATTATTACATGTACCTACATTAACAAATGTAACAAATTGGTTAGAAAATAATAATCTCAAAGTTAACTTAACCAAAACACAACTGGTTTAATTTCAAACTTATAATAGCAAATCAATTAGATTATCTGCCGATTTTAATGGTGTAAGTACAACTTAATGAAACGGAAAGTGCAGTTTTTCTAGGAATTAAGAATGATAAGTTTTGTAATTGGAAAGCCCATATTAATACCCTTTGTACCCAGTAGATTATATTTTGTATCGTCTGCGAGCAACCGTCTCTGAGGCGGCAGCAACGGCAGCCTATAACGGTTATGTATCGTCGCAAATCTGTTACGGAATAATAATATGGGGCAACTCATCAGATGCTGATAAGCTTTTCTTAGCCCAAAGAAAGTGTTTACGAGTAAGATCTTTGTGTGGAGCATATTACCTAGATAGTTGCAAGCCATTATTTAAAAATGTATACTACCCTTGCCATCCTTATATGTATTTGTTATGTGTATATTCGTAAAACATAATATAGAATTGTTTAAAATGAAAGGAAGGGAAAAACGATATAAACACGATCTAAATACCGACACATCAGACATTAAAACTATTTCAAAAAATACGTGTGGCACTCGGGGACTGCCGCGGTAAAGCTATTGCATATCATTTTGTATCAACTTATGCAATTATAATTATTTATTTATTTTATTCATGCAGTATTTCTTTTTCTTTGATATTAATTCAAGTTACACTTTTTGAGCGTGGTGACCGATAAGAAAACAAATTTTTCTATTATTTAACAAATAAAAAGTTAATATTGTTTAAAATGTTTTTATTATTTTACAATACATGTGGGTTTTATTATCTTACAGTAGCTGTTGGTTATTCAGGAATATTTATCATTGAAACTTATGATAACTGAAATAAGAAACATAAGTTTGCGACTTAATATCCTCTAAATACCTAGAAAATACCGCGTCAATGGTGGTCCCATATTTTGTTGTAGACTCTTGTGGATCATTATTCATTTTCAAATTCAATGTTTTTGATAGAAAAGTTGTCAACATTATTTTACAATATATGTGGGTTTTATTATCTTACAGTAGCTGTTGGTTATTCAGGAATATTTATCATTGAAACTATAGGTTTATGATAACTGAAATAAGAAACATAAGTTTGCGACTAACATATTTGATTTTGGCGGGACTATAATAATAGTGTTTATTTTGACGTTTGACATCGCCGTATCTCTGGTAATAAGAGCTACTGTCCTCAATATTTTGTATAGAATATGACACTTAGCGACATTCGTTTGGAGATATATCCTTTCCTCGATAAAGAACTTTGTAACAAAGTGAATAAAGTCGGTTTCGGTCCGTCGGAGTGGGGAGCGTCAGGTTTTTTTTCGTTACGGAATTTCTGGATTCGGTCCCTGCGCTCAAGGCCCGCGATAGAAGCTATGCAATAGCTTAAAAAAAATTGTAACTCTATGGCCATCAAATTATATTATAATTATTCTTCCTGTACATATGAGAGTTCTTAAAGGAAATAAAATCAGTAGAAAACTCTTGTTCATTGTTAGATTTTGTATATAATTAGATATTGTTATTATAATTTTAGTATTATAAATTTACGAAAACGGGGCTTAATCGTGTATAAACTTTGAAAACAAACCTCCGACGTTTCAAGGGCGACATTGCCCCCGTGGTCCCGGAGAAAGACTGTAATTTTAGTAGTATTTCCGTGAATATACCTACTTAAAAAAGTTATACCCAGAGTATCTCGAGATGCGATATTGTAATGTAATAAAATAAATTATAGATGTTTAATTACTCATTTATTGTCGGTACATTTTCAAATTAATTTAAACACATTACAGAAGCGTCTTGTAAATGTCGTTGTCACACACGATACCGGTTTTCTGCCCTGTTTGGAACATGCCATTAGGCCACGTGTAATTAAGACACGACTCGTGTACACGGAGCCACGTGTCAGCGTGTACTCTTGTAATCGGGAGCCCTAATCTCAAACTCGAACGATTATACAAATTTTGCTCATTACTACGATAATACGAGATACGAAAAAATAATATAATAATAAGTATCCAATATCAAAGTATGTCATAATCATTTGGAGCACCGCTTGCTGCACTTGCTTACAATTAACTCAAATACATACTTTTGTTTTGCCAATGGTAGCAAATAGCGGTCTCAAGTGAAAACACGTCAGACGTCAGCGTGCGTAGCCAAGATGCCAATCGCTCACGCTTAATAATGTATCGTAGCTACCTCTCTCTATCTCTCTTTCTTATTAGCGTGACAATGACAGTTGCATTTCATTAGCGAGTGAGCGTGAGCGGTTGGCATCTTGGCTACGCACCCAGGTAAGAAAAGAAAGTAATTGCCGGCAAAATCGTATTAAGATTGGTAATAAACAAGACTTTTATTGTCGCATTATCACTCTTGACGCATATGTGAGAAATTAAGGAAAGATAAAAACTATTCACCGTTTTATAATGTAAACATTTTAAAATCACGATTTCCACTTGAAACTTATCTGCTATGAATAGTATTGTAGTGTCTTTTTTTAAACCCAATCGCTAATTACCTGCAGAAAATGAAATGCAGTAATACAAAAACCTGAAATATAAATTACAAATTTACTGTCTTAAGAATAAGGGTCAAATTGGAATAGGACGCATTTCACATAAAACCTTTTAGAAATGAAATATGATCTGACCACCTGGATACAATTGTATAATTTATTTTGTAACTTAAAATATTAGCGGAACTCTCTTTCTAATAAAAGGGATTGAAAAGAGACTTCCGCTAATATTACAAGCTACAACTGATTATGCAATAGGCCTCCGGTAGCGTGTTTTGCAAGTCTTAGTTAGAGGGTGGTATTTATTATATTATTTTTGCTGTAGTTGAGTAGTGTATGAACTAAGCATGGATTAAAAATTCAAGAATCCAAATGCATTAAAAATCCAAAAAGTAGGCCAGTTGTCGATTGTAAGAAATATCGGGAATAGAATACAGTGTAGCTAACGTTGCCGGTACTTGGTAGCATAGCGACTGAAGCTTGCACAATATCCTCAAATCGATAAGAAATCTGTTCCCACTTTTTTTAATATCTACCTACGTAAGTTGCAAAATTTAACACAAGCTACAATAATCAAATCAACTTTTAATTATGAAAAATAAACAGACACCTGGTTGACCACGCCTCGGTTCTTAATTTCAAAAGGTTATACGTTGAGTGCATGCTATAACAATTTGAACTTTATTGCCAAAGGAATACTGTTGTTATTAATAAAATATCTCTTGTTCTTTATGGTACTATTTCGTGCAGGTAATTAGCTGTTGGTTTTACAAAGGATAACAATGTCGAGATTTTAAAAAGTTTTAACTTTACCGACAGCCGTCACAAGATGTACTCACAAAATAGCACTATTTGCTGAATTTTATCGCTTCGTAATCTGAGACTAATAGTTATGTTTTGTTTTTAAATAATATCAGAATAATTGCGCTAAGTTACCCATGTATGATGATTATTTACGACTACCTATATTTGACTGATTAACTACAAGAAAAATAAATAAACTTGAGCGTAGTAGAAACAAACGCTCACGCCGCTTTCATTTCTATGTATGATAATAAAAATGTTAGGCTAGCCTAAATATAGTAAGGAAATAAAGAAACGATGCCACACTAAGAGCAAAACAAACCTGGTTCCACAGCGAGCGACAACGTCCTAACTCCTAGCCATGGTCATTCAATATTAAGTCTAATTCCTGGGCGTATAAAGATTACTTTCGTTTGAACTGTTCAAAACAGATTAAAACACTAACAGAATTCATTGCGGTTAGTTACTGGTTAGAGGTTAATTGGGGTTAACTGGACCGATAAGGTTTCCGAATGATTAAGGTTTCCGTATCATGAGTTAACCATATTGGAGGTGTTTTGAAAACAACCTTTAAAATAACCTTATGAAAAACCCGGGTTATGGTAACCGGTTCCGGTCCCTGGATGTGAATATTCAAGACCCTTTATCTCGGGAGTGCGTGAAGGTATCGAGTTGAAATTTAAACTATATACTAAGGTCCTACGGTCCCTTGAAACCGAATCCCGAGTTTTCCAAAATTCATCCCCTAAGGGATAAAAAAGGGGGTTGAAAATTTGTATGAGGTGTGAATCATTATTCAGGCTGCAGACTTAAAACTTCGTTTATAGACTCTTTGATACTACACAAGAAAAGTATATTAAGCGTTTTTCGAAATTCATCCCCCAAGGGATAAAAAAGGAATTGAACGTTAGTATGAGATGTAAATATTTACGACCCTTTATCTCGGGAGTGCGTGAATGTATCGAGTTAAAATTTAAACTATAAGCTCAGGTCTACGGTCCCTTGAATTGTATTCCGCGTTTTCCAAAATTCATCCCCTAAGGGATAAAAAAAGGGGGTCGAAAATTTGTATGAGATGTGAATCATTATTCAGGTTGCAGACTTAAAACTTCATTTATAGACTCTTTGATACTACACAAGAAAAGTATATTTAGCGTTGTCTTCTGTTACCGCGATTGTTATTCATTGAATTGTCTCTGATAAGCCTAATCATTCAATTAAATTTGACAAACCTCTGGTCCTCGCCAAGGAGAAGCGTTACATTCCCAGGATGCTGCGCGAGGCTATTGAAATCAAGAAGGTCCCTAATTTCAATAGAGAGGATGGCTTTTCGGTACCACCAGCTTGGGATCCTGTTTTACATCTCATCAAGGATCAAGCACGACACAGAACTGGAAGACCTTAATGTGGACTTTGTTTAAAAAGATTGAAAACGGATAAAAGAGGCAAAATGGGGTAGTTTTCTTGTCGCTTCTTTCTGCTCCATAAGCCAGTTAGGGAAGCGTTCGTAAGTTGTATGTATGTTAATCCTCACAGGGTTTAAACATTTTTATTTTAATTATAGAATGCCCTTCAAGGCTATGTATTACTAGCTTTATAAGCCCCTCTGGGCATTGTAGACCAACGTTTGTTTTTATTTTTAAATTATTTTTATATGTTTGTATGTAGGTAGTTTGCACAAGTAACTTTTTTGATTGACGGGGAGAATTCGCATTCTCTCAGTCATCATCTTAACCCTGTGAAAACGAGTGCTGTAAAGGGCTCGAAACGTAGGATCATGGTGTTAATAAACGCGATTAATCCGTTCTTAAGTGTTTAATTTCAAAGTATATTTAGCGTTTTTCGAAATTCATCCCCTAAGGGATAAAAATGGAATTGAAAGTTAGTATGAGATGTGAATATTTTTTTAAGTTACAGACTTAAGCTTCGTTTATAGACTCTTCAATACTACATAAGAAAAGTATATTTAGCGTTTTTCGAAATTCATCCCCTAAGGGATAAAAAAGGGGTTGAAAGTTTATATGGGGTGTGAATAATTTTTCAGGTTGCAGACTTGGCAACTTCGTTTATAGACTTTCTGATAATATATATAAGAAAAACGTATTCCGCGTTTTCCGAAATTCATCACCTAAGGGATAAAAAAGGGGGTAGGAGGGGATTTTTAATTATTTTTATGATGTGCGGAACCCTCGGTGGGCGAGTCTGACTCGCACTTGGCCGGTTTTTTTTTTATCTACGAAATACTGAATAAGTAAGTACCTAATTGTAATTATTGTATTACGTGAAACAGGAAAAGAGCGATATTATTAATTGACTTCCTTAAAACGTCGATATACTGTTTTGGCGTTTGTTTTTGTTTGAATTTCGATGTAAACTCTAAATAACCTCTCTTTACAGAAATACATAGGCGTATGTCTGTAGGTACGTACGTAACATACGTCAGAGCTTTCCTGAAAGCTTTCCATAACTCAAAAAGGAAAACTAACCCTTATTTATAGGATCATTGCAGTGTGCGTCTCAAAGTTTGTTTGTCCGTTTGTCAAGACCAAACCCCGGTCAAGAAACCCCTTACTTAAAACGCTAGGTGAAAATTTAAAAAGTAAGTTGAAATAATATCAAATTAACAATAACAATAACAACAATAACAATATATTTATTCACCAATATGTCATAAACAAAAAACAAAGAAACAGTGATCTCGCGTCTGTATTGCCCCTTTCTAAGCGCTCGGTTGTATTGTGCGGCAATTGCAGCGTTAGACGCACGCGATCAACAGAAAGCGTTTGACCAGTATGTTTTACCTGCTGCGGTACGGTAACTGCGTAATAAAAATAAAGCGTGGTAATTAGATTACCTGATGGAAAATTATGTGTGGCAAACGCAATGTGTCTAACGCAACGATTATCGCGTAAAACAACCGTGCGCTTGGAGATTTTTTAAAACACTGAATTGCTGGCACCTCTAATATTTTTTTACTAATTACGTGGCGCGTAATGATGTCTGTCAAGAAGTTTTAAATCAAACAAATAATACGTAAGTAGAAAAAATCCATAAACGTCAATCCGACCAACATTTCAATCATAAACCGGGTCAACCGGGATAAGTACTTCCTTTGAGACTGCGTCATAACTTAAGCCATACTAATGCCCAACCAAGGCACTGGTAACGTCACCTGTTCGACTGATTTCAAAATTATTGTCGTCATCAATTTCAACAAGTCCTTATCCCCAAAACGTTGTATTTTTTGCGTTTCAACTACTGGTTGTGAAATTAAAATCGTACCAAGTATTATTCATTTTGACATTTCTAAAACTCCTTATTTGTATTATTTACCTATTTATTTTACTTTACCCAAAAAGGAAATTTATAATTGGATAGTGATAGTGCCACATTACGATACAAGTGCGAAAAGGAGGAAATTCGCAATAAGAGCGTTATCACACTTGCGACTTGGAAGCGAGTTTTGTATTGAGGCGAACACGTCGCGAGTTCGCTGCGTAGAAGTTTTGTATAGAAATTGCTTTCAAATCGCCCGAGTGTGATAAGGTCAATTTATAGCCACTTAGGGAAGTGGCTATAAATTGAAACAAGACCGACCTAAGGGAGTGTTTTAAATCGACACGAGTTGCGAATTACGTACCTATGCACGCGTGTATCGTACGTTTTACAGTAGGTACATAAAGCCCATTGAATTTTTATTATATGCACATAAAGTGCTTATTATCGCACTTGTGCGGTATTATACATAGCACCATATGTACCTACTTTAAATAGTACATTACCTAACTACTGCGGTAAAACAAAGATAGGCCGAGATCGCAGATGTTTGCGACCCGAGCTGCAAGCGAGGGACGTAAATATGCGATCAAGGGCTTATTACCTCACGTGTTAGGTACATCATTTTATGCCTACACCTGGGCAGAAATCGGCTTTTTCCGTACGCGTAGCGTGCGCAAAAAGGCACTTTATGGCCAGGTGTGGCATAATAGTCATTTATTATACAAGGGGGCAAAGTTGTTGTTTAACTCGCGGGCTCATATTGAGACCCGAGCAAGCGAAAGTTTCCAAAATTGAGCCACGAGCGTAGCGAGTGGTTCAATAACTGGAATCTTGAGCTTTACGAGGGTCTCAAGGCACGAGAGTTGAACAAACTTTGCCGCCGAGTGTAATACAACATTTTTCCCCTCACTATTGCGAGGAAAATACAGACTACATACGATTATAAATCTTATCCACATGTAAGTTATCTTGAAGAAACCATCAAAAATCAATTTCAAAATTTGTCATAGAGTGGGTACGCTCCTGATACTTAGATATTGCCAACAACAGCTTACCAAGTGCGGGATAAGACATGATCACATGACCTATTTAAGGTGTGACCTCCGATTGCGCATATTTACTATGGGCATACAGGACTCACTTATACTGGACTGGTGGTAAGTGATAGGAATTAGATTACTTTGCCCCACATGTGGATAAAATGCGTTTTCCACGCTATTTTTAAAGGACAAAACAGCGCTTTCCGAGCTAGTGAGAGGAAAACTATTTTACAATGCATGTGCTCGAAAAGTGCGCTTTCTATGAAGCCAAATCGTGCGGAAAGTTGTACTTTTCCGCACGATTTGGCCGCAGTGCGTTTACTTTTAATTTTTTTTTAAATTTTGGACTCCGCTATTAGCCCGATACAAAATGTATTTTCTATGTAAGAAAACTATAAAATAATATAATTTTTAATTTTAATAATTAAATTACTGTCATGTAACAATTAAATTGTTTTGTCATGATATGATTTTTTATTTACTCGCACAATGCATAGTAAAACATTGTATGAAACACATGCGTAAAGATGATTTCCTACTCGTGTCGGCTTATACACTCGCTTCGCTTCGCGTTCGCTCGCTCGTGAATAATATGACACTCGTCGGAAATCACTGACTTTCCGCACTTGTTGCATAAATAGCTATTTCTGCCCTCTGGCCGGCAAACGCCACTTTACGCAAAACTAAATTGCCGCCTGACGGTTCCGTCGAGCAGAAAAATAATATACAAACCTCGGCCGGTAAATGGGAAAGCCTCGGATAACATGTTAGTCGACCTCGGCTTCGCCTCGGCCGCCAATTACATGTCTTCCGAGACATTTCCCACTTTAACGGCCTAGGTATGTAATCTACTATTTCACATAGAAGAGCGTTAAAGTTAAACGTATGCCTACCTGTAAGTACTGCTTAGAATGGTATTTCGGATTATAATTGCGCAAAAGCAGCACCAAAAGTGACCTCATTTCATCGGTTTCACACATTTTGTTCTGTAATCTTATAAGAGCATATTTATCGTCAGCACAAATATGCGGAAACTTTTTGTACATTTCAATGGCTTGCACAAACTCCCTGATGGCTGTCACAGCCTAAAAAGTAATCATAAATTAGTTTGACATGCAAGAACCACATAATTATGTAATAATAGAACATTATCACATTGCACTTACCAGATGAAGGCGTCGGCTGCTTGGCTTCAAATCGTTCCCGTCTAGTTTAACAGCCAATTCAAATTGTTCACATAAGTTGACACCCTCAGCGGTCAAATACGACACTATGTCAAAAGATAATACATCGGAAATTTGTTCTAAATCCAACTCAATTTGGGTAGCAAACTTCAGAAAATATGTCACCAACCAGAAAAAATGTGATGTGTCGATTTCCAATAATACGTTAGTAAGGATTTGACTATGTAGTGTTTGTACTAAAGAATTGTAGCCTTTGAGTAAAAAGTCGACAGTAAATTCTTTAAGTACATTGGATATGTCATCATCGGTTGGAATTCGATGTGTGAGCCCTTGTACGTTGATGCTGAAATAACGAATTAAATTTTCACTGATATGCAATGAATTCTGAAGTTCTTATAATGTTAAATGTGAATAGAAATAATCATGTAAGATTGTACTTACATGTTTGCTTTACCCCTTTTAACTATCTTCTTACGCTTTCTCTCTTGTAATGTAACTCCAGTCCGTGCCTTGGTGTTTACTCTTTGTTTAGGATTGTGTGGTTTTTGATGTACTGGTTTTTTTAAAGGTATCTCGTCATCGTTGCTTGAAGTAGAAATTGACTCCTGATTTTCAATTTGAGTTCCATATCCGCAGTCAGAATTTTCAGATATAACCCCCTTCTTCTCGGTCTTTGCCGGCTGTTGATTATTATCCGTGGCGGATGGTGAATCTTCCGAAATCACTTTTTCATCCTGAAATGTTACATCAAAAATCATGATTCTAATAAAATTCCAAATATAAGCAAACAACTGTTTTGAAGATTTAGAAGGTTTCGGACATTATCAGATTTCATATTTTCATCGCCAGTCGATGCGTCTTGGTCTCTCATGTGAATGTCATTCTCATCAGGTAGCGGCGGTTGAAAAGGCTGATTCTCATCTTTCATTGTACCATTTTCGGAGTTTCCCCACCCATTAGTCTCCGAATTTGGCTCGTCGTTACTTTTTCCGCTACAACCCGTATCTGACGAATCTGACGTCGGATCTGAAGTCAACAGAGGAGAAGAATCTTCACTGCCTAAATCAATAAAATAATATTTTGTTGGATTTTTTGTTATCTCGGTAGTAGTAAATCGCCAGTAACTGGCCACCTTACACAAAAAATGAATTTTATTGACCTATAAATAGAGTTTTTTATAATGAGGTGGCCAGTTACTGAAAACTTACAATAAAAATGAACTTTGTTTATAAGTGAACAGAGTTCATTTTTAGTATAAGATGGTCGGTTACTGGACGGTGGCCAGTTACTGGCGAATTACCCTATATCATTTACAACTAAGTTACAATGTCATCAAAGGGGCCAGTATAATTTGCTAACAATACCTCTATCCGGTGGAGAAGTGTTGCTTTCATTATCTTCCGAACTCTCAGAATTACACGACTCGAGCCACATATTGAGAAGTTTGTGCAATGTAACGACATGTTGATCTTTGTACAGCAGTGCTATTAGCTGCACCATTGTAACTCCCCAATTCGTCTGAAATGCAAAATAAATACAAAACACAAACCTAATCTCATTCAATATGGCATTACTTACTTAATAGTTTACATTCATTATCAAGACCTAAAAGCAATCAACAGGAAAAAAAATCGCAGCGCTACTAAGGCTTATGTACCTATAAATATTTTGCAAAAAAAAGAAATTGCAATGTATAAGAGAAATCACAATATAAATTTTAGTTTGCTGGATAGTCACCGATAGATGTTTTCAACCGACTTCAATATTTCTAAAGGAGGAGGTTCTCAATTCGTCTGAATTTTTTTTATTTTTATTTTTTTTTCTAATGTATGTTACCTCAGAACTCCGTCATTACTGAACCGATTTCAATTTTTTTTTTGTTTTCTGAAAGTAGATGTTTCCAGATTGGTCCCGTTTTTTTCAAAATCGATTTCTGATGATGGGATCCATGAGGAACTGAGGGAACTCCTCAAATTTGAAAGGCACATGCATGCTGATTTGGGTGATTTCTTAAGAAACTCGATCATTTCTTTACGAAAATCATCAATTTGGTGGAGTGGATCTGATAATGGAGACCAGGGATGGCAAAGTGGAACTGCTTGGTAATTCCCATGACTATCATCCGATTTAATAAAATATTTTTTTGTCTGAAAATAGATGGTTCCAGGTTTGTCCCGTTTTTTTCAAAATCAATTTCTGATGATGGGATCCATGAGGAACTGAGGGAACTCCTCAAATTTGAAAGGCACATGCATGATGATTTGGGTAGTTTCTTAAGACACTCGAGCATTTCTTTACGAACATCATCAATTTGGTGGAGTGGACCTGATGATGAAGACCAGGGATGACAAAGTGGAACTGCTTGGTAATTTCCAGCTCTATCATCCGATTTGAGACATTCATCTTTTCTTTGTAAAGAAATACCTTCAGGATAGTCCTATTTGATTATAGTTCTATTTTGATGATGGAATTCATGAGGGATTGAGGGAACTCCTCAAATTTTAACGGCACATGCATTCTGATTTGAGGTTTTCCTTAAGTAACTAAAACATTGTTTTGGGGGAGCCAACATTTTGATGAAGACCAGGGATGGCAAAGTGGAACTGGTCAATAAACCTAGCTCTACTTATTATCCTAGTTGTGACATTCATCTTTTTGATTTGATTTCTAGTCTGATGATGGAGTTCTTGAAGAATTCAGAGAACTCCTCAAATTTGAACGGCACGTTTATTGTGATTAGAGGGTGTTAATAATTAGCTTAGGCATTTTCTTACTGTGGCTATCATTTTGCTGGAGTGTACCTGATGTTGATAATCAGGGATGGCATATTGAAACTGCTCGATAATTTACAGTCTGTCATCCAATTTAACACATTGTTATTTTGTTTGTTTTATTATACAAGGGAGTTCCGTTTGATTATACTTCGCATGTAATGATGGAAGCCCTGGGACATTAAGAAAGCTCCTCAATTTTCAATCTTACACGTGCGGTGTATTGGATATTTGTGAAGTAAACTGGCTAACTCAAACAAATTTAAAATTTCACTTTTACCGGGAACCAAATGAAGTCGGTTTTTTTTTCTTAAAAATTATTAAGGAACAAATTTGAAGCACCTTCAGGCAGGCATTTCTGGCAGTTTTTTTATGATAAATCTATCGTACAGACCAAAAGGGCGGTGATCGGGAGAGCAGCGCGGCGACACGAGGCGCTGGAGCACGGGGCCCGCCAGCGCGAGCGCAGGACTCGTTGTCACGGTAACCCCATCACGTAACACAAAGCACGGAGCGATCACCGAAGGTCTGTGGTCACTAATTACTTGGAAAATATCCGCGTGGGCACGGCACTCCGATTGAATTTTAATCAATAATTTTAATTCGGCTTAAATTTCATTGTTTTTAGATGTTAAGCTGTTCAGCTGTATTTTTAACTTTGTTTAACTGTTGCTTTGCTAGAAATCAAATCTGACGACCGGATTTTGCTTTGTTGCCACGAAAGCACGCGCCATATTGTACGATTCGAATGTCAAATTAAAATAAGAATATATTGAGTAGGTACTTTATATTTTGTCGTTATTAATGCTAATCGAATCATACGATTGGGAACTGCTTTTAATTGACATAACTGACAAGCGTATTGCAAGATTCCAAGCTAATGTAGAATTCCAGATTGGAGAGCTGATCACTTACCGCTTCCGGTATAGACATAAGCTTAATGAGTACTTTGTCAATACTTTGGCTAAACATGTTCCAGAGGATCTGATTTTGCACGGCGTGTCCAGATCCATTGATACCTGGAATGGGACTTTTGATATCCTCCGGTATATGTAGTATATTTCTAAGCAACAAAAGACTGTTGCTTATATTTGTGCATTGTTCCGGTGACACTTTTGGCTGATCAGGATCCACATTTTTCTTTAAAAAGTCTACCACCACTTTGGTCGCTCGGGGTCCTGTAAAAGCCGCTTTAGTGGCTGTTAATAACTGGTTTATTTCGAATACTGTATGCAAACCAAAATCTGATTGTGATGTTACTTCAACCGATAATAAGCACTCTATGGGTATTGACAAATTGACCAGTATTCTCACTAGTAATTCTATGGTCTTATCTTCCTTAGCGTGTATTAATAGAGGTATAAGGTCTTTTTTAATGTTTTGCCCAAAACTGATGCTCCTTCGGTAGGTACGTATATACTTGTCTTCCGTTATAATGTTGTGTAAAATAGTTTCTAGGGTAGCTGAAAAAAATATTGAAATTAAAAACTCAGATACGGTGCGAGATGTACATCGCAGATATAATGATGTGCGCCGCAGTAAAAAAAACTCATTCAATGAATCGATTAAATATCGAAATAGAGTCCGACTATGGTAAGTTTCCTAGATTTTCATAGCACACACTATGAAAGTGTTGAGTAAACGTCATAATTTCACATGCTTGGAAGAGGTAACGTGGTTTGACTCTATCGAACTAATATTATAAACACGAAAATTTGTAAGGATGATTGTTACTCTTTCACGTAAAATTACTGAAGGGATTTAAATGAAACTTTACAATAATATAGCTTATAACATCAGAAAACTATGTGTTTTCTTATAAGCTACAATTTATAAAGATATTGTGTGAAGCAGACGAAGTCGCGGGCACCAGCTAGTAGCCTATATTACATTATCAAATAGGTATCTTTGATCATAGGTCATCATACTAGTGCTCCTGGTCGCGACCGTGTTTCGTGTACCCGTAGCAGAATCTCCGTTGCCGTGTTACTCAGCAACGGAGATCCGCTCCGTTTGCTCCGTGTGATTCGGCTACGTGTAATTAAGATACGTAGGTACGTGTACACGGAGATACGTATCTTATTTATACGTAGATCGGATCCAGTCGTGACCGTGACGTTAAGTGTAGATTTTATGCGTGTTATTAAGACCCCCGAATGTAATGCAGGGGGCGAGTTTTTAATTTCAGTTTCCATACTTTTGCATTTTAAATAAAAATTTAAGAGATCAAAAATAATAAGATGCAAATATTATGTTGGAGGCAAAAATAATAGACCAGTACAAATTGTAAAAGATGTGTATTAAAAGAAGCCGAGCGGAGCCGAAGCCGAGATTCGCGGGAACGTAGCCGAATCCAGAAATGGATACGTATCTTTGACGTGGCCGTGTAGTACGGGATCTTAGCACCGCCGGTGCTAAGGCTACGTAGCTACGGTTCCGCGTGTAACACGTATACCACAAGCCCTACTATATACCACCCTTTTTCTCCAATGTGAAGAAAAAGGACGGCATGTAATCTATGGTCAGAGATATTGTTGGCGACTGGCTGGGTTGTGGCCTTTTTTATATGTATTTTAATATATATTTGAATTTGACATGTGTCTTGCAGTCTGCCTTTGTCAACCGTACCGAGAACATTGGTTATATTTGTGATTGTGATTTAATAATAAAATAACTGTTCTAAATAAGTGTTTCCATCAATATACCATCTCATTTATATACAGTCCACACCAGTAGCTATCATTTTGGTCCATTCTCGCCGTAATTATACCATATTCTTTGAAAATCAGTTGTCAAAATTTTTCACCAAACGTCATTGTGAGTTTTCATTTTATATAGAAACATCGTTTTCATTTTTCACGCACAGTTTTTATCATGGTGGAAACACGTAGGATGATAAAGGCAGACCCAACGGCTACGAAATCTGACCAGGTGCATCGCGAACGGCCTGCACGTTCACCGCGCGGCGCCCGGACAGATTTAGCCACAACAAACGACGGTGCTTCGGCATTGCCTTCTTGTAGCTCGGGCACACAAACGGCGGGCAACATCCAAAGCTGCGGGGCACAGTCTGGCCCCGCCGCCGAACGCCCAAGTGCTCGAAATACGCCTGAAAGAGAGGGTGATGTCAAAGCACCAAATGCAATTGTTTCCAGTGGCCACAGTGAGCAGGTGCGTAGCGAGCTCACACACTCATCACGTTCCGCGACGACAATCCGCGCTCAGAAACTTGCTCTCGAAGCAGAAGCGATGCGGCGTCAAATGGATCGTGAGCGTGAACTCGCGCGTCAAGAGGCGGACCGCGAGCGGCAACAGGCGGAGCTCGAGTTCGAACTCGCGCGTCAACAAGCTGTGCTCGCCCGGAAGCAAGCTGAAGCAGAGGCACAGCGTGAGCGGGACCTCGCGCGCCTAGAGTCCGAGGTGGAGCACACCGAGCTTCAAGCGAGACTCGCCGCACTAGATGCCTCAGATAAGTCAGCCAAATCTCGTAGTTCAACTTTTTCTGTTCGCAACGCCGAAAGACGAACCGCGACTTGGGTGTCAGAACAAAATGCTAACATGACTTTAGCAACCGAAAATATGCCTGGTGAGGCAGCAGCTGTCACCTTGAGTAATCCTCTAGGACACCACATGCAGCCGGCCGCCCCTACCAACACGTTATTTTTCAACATGCCCAATGTCAACCAAGCAAGTGTTTCTAATCCCACAAAAGTCGCCGTCACATCTAACTACGAAACCATGGCACACCGACAACTATCTGAGCAACCTACGTTAGACCCTATTTTAAAGCTTTCTCAGGCGATAAATGCCCTTTCGAACAGGCCAAAGAAACCCGAACTCGTCACGTTCTCAGGCGAGGTAAATCAGTGGATGGCATTCAAAAGTAGTTACGAGAGAACTAAATCTAACTTTTCACCTTCAGAGAACCTAGACCGTCTGAACGTCGCCGTACGCGGACAAGCGTACCAGTCCGTCGCGTCGCTCATGTGGACCTGCGGCACGCCCGACGACATCGTGAAGACCCTGGAGCAGACGTTCGCCCGTCCGGAACTCCTGGTTGCCCGCGAAGTCGCAGAGCTACGCAACAGTCCAAAGCTAAGTTCTCCCCAAGATTTAAACAGTTTAGCAAATAAACTTAGAAATTTCGTAACGACCCTTAAGCTACTTAAACAAGGCGAATATTTATATTCGCCAGAACTCTTTCGATGCATCTTGTTAAAATTGAGCGAGCACACTAGAGCCCGCTTTACAGACTACGCATCTACACAAGAGGAACAAAGCTTGTCAAAACTTGAATTGCTGTCACATTTTCTTCTTATCGAGGCGGATAAGCAATTAAAATATAATTTTGTTGCTGACAGTATAGTTAAAGTACCGCCCTCGTCTTTTCACTCAAATCTACCTCGATCCAACGCCCCGAAATTTCCCCTAAAAAAGGAAACTGTACATGCTACGGTATCTAGTGAGAAAATATCTGTGCACTGTACATATTGTAAACAAGGGCCTCACGAGATTAAAACCTGTAAGAGTTTTTTAAATCTAACGGTAGAGGATAGATGGCGCTGGGTGCGAGAAGTTAAAATTTGTTATCGTTGTCTTAAGCCACACCCGCACTCGTGGAACAATTGCCGCGCAAAACGTTGTGGAGTCGACGGGTGCCCTAGACGTCACAACGCGGTCCTCCACGGCACAGGGATGGCAAAGGCTAGTGCAGAAACCAGCGGACAGTGCAACAACTTCCAAGCCTCCGCTGTGAACTTACCATGCCCTGACAACACTGATAATACAGGAAATAAAATCGAACCCTCTGATAAAATTTCTACCACTACTGATTGCTCAATTAATGCGACAGGAACCTCGTCATTGAATTCACGTCCCCGAGGCTTGCTAAAAGTCGTTCGAGTCGTCATCGAAGGTCCCAACGGTGCGTTCGAGACAACAGCTCTTCTCGACGACGGCAGCTCTTCCAGTTTGATTGACGGCGAGGTAGCAGCACGCATTGGCGCGAAGTCCACCGGTCAGGAGCGTCTTCGCATTGAAGGTGTTTGTAATATGACCCATGAAATTGACGTAAGTTATGTCAATTTCTATATTCGCGGACGCAATCGAACCGATCGTTATTTGATCGCGCACGCACGAGCTATGACTCCTTTAGGGCTGCGTGCACGTTATCCAAATTCGATTAATATAAAGGACTACGCACACCTGCTAGATTTATCAAACGAACTTTCACACACTGATGTTTTACCAAAGGTACTAATCGGTGCACCTGATTGGTATTTGTCTATAAGTCGCGAAGTGCGGTGTGGAAAAATGAATGAACCCGTCGCCTCTAAGACTTTGCTAGGCTGGGTACTTCACGGCGCGCATTCTTTGTCGTCGAAACCCATTGAGTTCATACACCACGTAACGGAAGATTTGGACACTCTTATAAAAAGTCAATACGACATTGATGCTCTGGGTATAACGAAAACGATCCCTCGTCGAAACAGTGAAGATCAACATGCCGTTGACATCATCGATTCTTCTGCTTGTCAACTCGACGATGGGCATTTTGAAGTTGGCTTACCATGGAAGGAGGTTTTACCAAAAATCATACCCGATAGTTACCCGCAGGCACTGTCACGCTTCAAAGCCCTCGAGCGACAAATGTCAAAGGATCCAGCGTTCACTGCAGCTTTTCAACAATTTATCGACGACGTGATTAGCAAGGGCTACGCCGAGGAGTGCGATCCGGAGACTTACCACCATCGACTTCCATCTGACGTCTCTTGCGTCGACCCAGATGGATCCATCCGCTGGTACCTGCCAATTTTTGGCGTCTTTCATCCTCAGAAGAAGAAGCTAAGATCAGTTCACGATGCGGCTGCTGCAACAAAAGGCGTAAGCCTCAACAGCTTACTTCTACAAGGTCCTGACCTATTGTCTCCTCTACTCGACGTCTTGTTCCGTTTCCGAGAAGGAGCAGTAGCCTTAAATGGTGACATTAAAGAAATGTTCCCTCAAGTGAAGATCGCCACAAGAGACAGGAACGCGCAACGTTTTCTCTGGCGTGACAAAAATGGCAACCTCAAGGAATATCGCATGTCATCAATGATTTTCGGCGCAGTCTCAAGTCCCTTCATCGCGCTTTACATAAAAAACAAAAATGCGAAGATGTTTGAAGCTGATTACCCCGCTGCCTGTAAAGCGATAATCGACGACCACTACATGGACGACTACCTTGGCAGCCACTCTAATGTTGCCGACGCAGCTCAACTAGCTCTAAACGTTGTCACAGTGCACAAGGCTGGCGGTTTTGAGATGCGCGCATGGACATCCAACCACCCGGAAGCACTCTCACTCGTCCCGAAGGAACTTCGAAGTGATGCAGCTTCAGACGTCTACCTTCCTCCAAGCAGTGATGTTGGCGTCCTAGGCGTTAAATGGAATCCACATAGAGATTCGTTAGGTTTTCGTGCTGTGCCTCAGATACCGACCGAAACTTTAACCAAACGCATTCTTTTATCGAATGTCATGAAAGTTTATGACCCTCTTGGCCTACTGATGCCGGTCGTTATCTGGGGCCGCATTTTGATTCAAAAATCTTGGCGAGCGTCCATAGGCTGGGACACACAGTTGCCCGAGACTTATGTGAACGAGTCTATGGACTGGTTTGCACAATTACAGGTCGCGGCCGATATAAAAATCCCACGTTGGTACATGGACAGATCGGACTTTGCAGACGTTCAGCTGCACATAGTTGCCGATGGTGGTGAACAAGCCTATGCCTGCGTTGCTTACTGGCGTTTTGTTTACAGCGACAATTCCGTATCAACGGCGCTCATCGGCAGCAAGGCGCGCGTCTCCCCGCTTAAACCAGTTTCGATTCCGCGTCTAGAACTACAGGCTGCTGTCATCGCGTCGCGTTTCGCTCAAACAATCCTGCAAGCTCATCGACTTAAGCCCTCCGCAACCACATTTTGGACAGATTCAACAACCGTCCTTAAGTGGATCCGGTGTGATGCTCGCGCATTTAAGCCTTTTGTAGCGCACAGATTGGGAGAGATACTGGAAACTACCAATCCATCCAACTGGAGGTGGATCCCTACCTCTCTCAACGTTGCTGACGATGCAACAAAACCGAAGCGAGTTGTTTTTACCGCGACTCATCGGTGGTTTACCGGTCCACAATTTCTCATTGATCCGCCACACACGTGGCCGACCGAGCGCGTTACTGACGAGGAAGAGATATCATCAGATCCAGAGTTAAAATCGGACCTGATGGTTCTGCTCCTTGACACGTCATCATCAAACTCTTTACCTGATCCCACGCGTTTTAGCTCTTGGTTGCGTCTACTACGCGCCACCGCCCGCGTTCTCCAGGGTGCACGACTATTCCGCCTTAAACTGTCTCGGCAAATCGACTCAAATTCTAAATTGTTTACAGATGGCACCACGTCTCCCCACCAACTTCACGCGTCAGACATGATAGAAGCGGA
The DNA here is from genome assembly GCA_949128165.1 of Lathronympha strigana. Taxonomy (NCBI): domain Eukaryota; kingdom Metazoa; phylum Arthropoda; class Insecta; order Lepidoptera; family Tortricidae; genus Lathronympha; species Lathronympha strigana. Next base: position 11,865,784 of record OX421906.1, on the reverse strand, counting down.
GAAGATGTTGGTCCGTCAAGCACAAACAGAGAGTTTTCCTGAGGAGCTAGCAGATTTGCGATCTTCGAAGCCAGTGCCCAAGAACAGTCGAATTCGGAAACTCGCGCCTACACTTGATGGAGAGGGCCTATTGAGACTAAACACTCGCATAAGTTCCGCACCGGGAGTAAATGATGAGATGAAATCACCTATGATTCTTGACGGTCGTCATTACGTTTCACGACTTTTAATCCTCCATGAACACGTTAAAGCGTCGCATCAGTTCAACGAGCTCGTCTTAAATGAATTACGCCAAAAATATTGGATCTTAAGAGCCAGAGGAACCATCCGCAGCGTAGCCAGCGCCTGCTTGAAGTGCAGAAGGTGGAAAACGCAACCAAGCCAACCTCAAACAGGTGACCTGCCAACAGAACGTCTCGACCACCACAAACGTGCATTTACTCATGTAGGCCTTGACTACTTTGGCCCGATTCTAGTCACCATTTACAGACGCAGTGAAAAGCGGTACGTGGCATTGTACACATGCCTATCGACTAGAGCGCTCCACCTAGAAATTGTAAATTCACTTTCATCTGACAGCGCCATACTAAGTCTCAGACGTTTTATTTCTCGAAGAGGATCGCCCACAACTATATTCTCGGACAATGGGACGAATTTCGTGGGAGCCTCCCGAGAACTGCGCTCTCTATATGACGATTCCGTAATTGAATATGCGACGAACCACAAAATCGACTGGCGCTTCATCCCACCTGCGTCTCCTTTCATGGGTGGAGCCTGGGAGCGACTTGTGCGAACTGTAAAAACAGCACTCAGATCTTGCCTTTCAAAACAGCCTCTGAAAGAAGAAATCCTATCCACACTCCTACTCGAGGCAGAAGCAATAGTGAATTCGAGACCACTCACATATGTCCCATCTTCTCCTGACTCACCGGAAGCCATAACGCCATTCCATTTTATCCTCGGCTCTTCATCTGTCGTACCATGGACCTCTTCGTTGACAGACGCCGATTTATCCCGACGATGCGACTGGCGAAAAACCTTGCGGCTTGCGGACAAATTCTGGGCACGATGGCTACGCGAATACTTGCCGATGCTTCGACCAAGAGGAGCCAACAATACAATATCAAATGTTGGTGTGGGTGATGTGGTGCTAATCGCTGACCCTAACCTCCCTCGTGGCCTGTGGCCACTAGGAAGGGTAGTGAACGTCTACGTAGGGCCCGACGGAGCGGTCCGCGTAGCAGACGTCCACACAAAAGGAGGCGTGCTGCGCAGACCGGCCCGAAAACTTGTAGTAATGGAAACTGCACCCCAGCCAGTAGTCACCAGTTGTTAGTGTTCCACTGGGGGTCCGGTATGTTGGCGACTGGCTGGGTTGTGGCCTTTTTTATATGTATTTTAATATATATTTGAATTTGACATGTGTCTTGCAGTCTGCCTTTGTCAACCGTACCGAGAACATTGGTTATATTTGTGATTGTGATTTAATAATAAAATAACTGTTCTAAATAAGTGTTTCCATCAATATACCATCTCATTTATATACAGTCCACACCAGTAGCTATCAGATATGATCATATACGGACTACGGTATAGTGTAATATGGGACTATAACAAACTTAAAACCTAACATATGCGAGCCATTATATGTTCAGGCAATCCGTCAGATCTCCATAGTGGGTATGTCCGCCGGGCATCCAGACAAATTTCCCATACATTTATCGGCAGATACGGCAGATTTGCCGGAACGTCTATGGCCAGCTATATAGAGTGATTTTTTAGTCACTGATCGGGGTCGAAACTCTTGGTCCATGGGGTCCCAACGCACGCAAGTTTTTCGTAGAAATCGCGAAACGTCTGGTTGATGTTACTGGTGACCGAAGAGCTGGTGTATCAGCATTGCGATACAACGAGGAAATGCCGCCAGTATCCTAGGTACAATGCCTTAAGGACCTATTTTTGATTTAAGGTAGGTAGAGGCAGGTAGTTATGTAGGTAGGTTACACTTACTGTATATATTTTGAAAATAAATGTTATCAAGCCACTGACCTAACTATATGTAGTGAATCTATAGGTCACACTGAACAACTTTAATATTGGATCAATGCCAAAATAGAAAGATTGTATATAAATTTACCTCTTTCTACCTTGTCAATCTTTTCATCCCAATCGTCTCAAAACCCGCGGTCGAATCAAATCATTGGTAAAATAATTTAATTTTATAACCTAGTGCAGTAGTGTATTGTTAGTTAACGATAAGTTATTAAGACTGGATGGAGGACTTTTTATCTTGCCCTTTACTGTATTCGCAATTAATTGTGATCTAGCGCAGGATGACTTCTGCCGCCGTAAGAGAAAAAGGACGTATCTAACCTTTTTTTTCCAAAATTGACTTACAGTCACTTAGAATCAGAAGACATATCTACTGGTATTTTTAATTTAGATTTTTACTGTAGATACGCATTTTCCATTATTGCGGCAGAACTATAATATTAATATCTCTATTTTAAACTATATTTCTTGTGATAAATTGATGAACTCTCAGATAAAACGTTTAAAAAAGTATTTACCGTTACAGTTGTCATTTACGTGATATCCATCTGCGTGCATAAACCCAAGGTTGCTAAATATGCTATGAATCTCTGGACTCCTAAGAACCCACTCCATGTTTTATCTGGAACAAAAAATAATGGTAAATTGAATCTGCAAATATACCTAGATATGCGTTTTTAGGCTAAAGGTACCCCATTGTCGGGTGTCGATAAGGTGTTACTTCCATAAAGATTAATTCGAAAATTAACCTTAAGCGTGAAATTTACACATTTTAAGACTGTATTCATGGACAATTCCAATTTAAGAGTTTTTGCTTAGAAACTAATTGTTAAAACCACCCTGGGAAAGAGAACAACAAAATAAAAACAAAAAAGAAACAAACAAGTATCGCGACGAAAATGTTCAGTAATTTTTTTAAATTTCTAATTTTATTAAGGAACTGCCGTTTTCCGGCTCCAACTTTACCACGCTGACAAGTGTGACAATTCCTAAAATGACTGAATTACTGGCGTTATTATTACAGGCCTCTATGGGCTACCGGCGCCGCTTACCATTGCGCGGGCTGTGTGCTTGTTTGCCACCATTTCTATAATAAAAATAAATTCATAACATATCGTCATTGAAGTACTTAAGTAAATAAAAGGGGAAGATATGGTAACAGGCGCACGTTCGTGTGGCACGAAATATAGGTTACTGAACCTATATTGAAATAGTCGTGTGACGGGCGGCCGATGTGTCAACAGCGTGGTCAATCATGCCGTGTTGCGCCTTTTTACCCGACTGGCCCGACTGCGCAACGCAAAGAAGGGTAATCGTTTAACAGTCTATATTGTATGTGTTTGTTCCTTTGTGGCAAACTAGAGATCAAACGCGTGGGCCGATCTTGATGATTCGCACGTCAATCGATTCGTCATCTTTGCGCAAAAAATATATATAGTACGCTCAATCTCGTCCAGTGTCAATACCGCATCCATTATCCGTCAAGTTTAGCATACGTTAATGTTACCGTAGCTCCTTATCGCTGCGCGCCCGGTGATGCGCCGACGCACAGCAACAGAACTAGTTTGTAAGTGTTTGCATGCCGATTGTTTACTTACCCTCACATTTTTTTGTAATAAACCTTGTAATTGTATGCACTGTACGTTTAACTCAAATATTTTTCTAGTTTTAAGATGTTCTCATGTAAGTGAATTTGTAATTCTTATGAGAATAAAGATTCTTTAACCGTAAATGTCACTAAAGACATGGCAATAATCAAAATTTAAAATCGCTATCATGAGACGCCATTTTGTAAAAAAAATAAATCGGTTGTCTGTAAAGTTGGTTTACTGACGATAGTTGAACGTGACAACGTCATAAGAAAATAATAATGAAATGGTTTCATTTTTCAAAAGAAAATTTTAATTTTATTTGTTTGATAGATATTTTGTATGGATATAGAGAAGGAGGTAAATGGAAATCACAATTGAATTAATCAAGTAACATTTACACACGGTTTCCTGATTAGAACCTATTCGGAATTTTCGATTCGGACCATTCGGACGCCCGAATGCGCATCTTTAATAGAAAATGTTTGACAAGGCGCACACATTCTTAAATTCCGAATTCGGAAACCTAATCAGGAAACCGTGTGTCTACGGCCTACCTAAAACATGAAAATGATGAAAATAACATTGAGTATCCATCCCGCCAATCGAGCAACCGCCATCGACAATAAGGTCCCTTTTACCAGATAAAATGACACGTATATATATTGGGTATATATGTTGCAAATAATACATATGTCTGAAATAAAATTCAATTTGATACAATTCTAATATTTTTTATTAAAAATACATTAATCACACTTTACGAACCATATTTTCGAAAATTTTCACGAGTGACACTTCCCTGTGTCAATTGGCAACATATCAATTAATCTAAGAACAAAGGTGAACCCGACTTGCTGATGATGTCTCCAATTGGCTCACCAGGACTTAACGGCGTGGTGGGAGTCCTTGGCGACCGTGGCAAGTCTGGTTGAACCAGAATATTGCTGATGTTGAGCTGCTGACTTTCTTCAATTTCATCCAAATCCTTTAGATCTTCGACAGTTAAATTAAGTTCATAAAATATTCCCTCAGATGATGACTCAGATAGTGATGATGGCATTGTTGAGACGAACTTCGGTTTTAATAACAGTTGTTGTTTCACTCGATTTTTTTGTTCCTTAGCCCTATTAATTCGTATTATTCGGCTCAAATTGTGACCGCACTTGATACAAAACTTGAAGGTATCAGCAGTTATTGTGAAACATTCGTCGCATCTTAACAATTTATTTGTGCAACTAGGACAGGTACACCTTTTGTTATGCCGTTCCATCCACTTGTTACAAAAGGGACAATGCATTGTTAAATTTAATTATAAATTCTGAAAAATAGTTTTCAAATTTGAATAATATTTACTTCCTTTCAATATTTTCTGCCACATTCTATTCATAAGTCAGGACAGAGATGTCATTTTGGCAGGTGATCCATATTACTGTTTTAGATTGCTAAATGCACTCGAGGCTATTAGAACAAGCAGCAATGAATGTCGTGTCATTTGAACTTCCGATCTTGCACGATGAATGTCGAATATTGCCGAGATGGAACGCCGCAAAGCGAGGTAACGACGCATACGTCATGTTTTTTCGTGCGTGCAGCCGGCTCATCGAATTATAAGACGTTGTCACGTCAATAATTTGAGTGTTTCAACATCTCAAGACACAAAAACAAAGCTTCTATCACTCACTTTCCATTCGTAAGTACTGTTTATAGTATGAAAATATTCTTATTTAGCAAATAATATTCAAAATAATATTTGTTATTGAGTGAGAGAGACAGCTATATATCTAATACCTACGCGAGTAACACGTTTATCCGATTGTCACAATTGCCCGAGAGGTGGCACTGTGTTCAGTGTGTTCTACTTGGCGCTGTTAACATTTTTCCGAAGTTGATGGGGTGGGGACGGGTGTGATCGAAAGTATCATCGAATTGTAAATTATTATTAAGCATATTGAGCATGGTATCTTTTAAAACACTTTTTAAGGTTGCCTATTGTGACGGACGGTAAACTGCGGAACCCTACACTGAGCATGACCCGACATGCTCTTGGCCGATTTTTTCATAGATAAAACGGTAATGGGATGGACAATCAGAAAAATATATGGATACCTTGGGACAATTTTTTTCTCCTATTAGGATCGAAAAAGCTTTTAAAAATTTTGAGTAGAAATCATATAAAAAATACCCATGTTAAAAAAAAGCTTCCAGGAACAGAAAGCTGAATTCCTAAAATGTTGAAATCCCGAAATGTTGACTTTCCCAGTATGTTGAAAGTATAAATTTTGAGAATTCAGCTTTTTAATATTTCAACGTTATAAGAATTCAACATTTTGCGAAAGTGAAAAAAATCAACATTCTGGGAAAGTCAACATTTCGGGATTTTAACATTTTAGGAATTCAACTTTGTGGTCCTGGATGGTTGAACTTACGATTAAATTTATTGCTCCTATTGTAGGCCACACCCGATATATTGAAGAAGTAAATACCAAAATAATGTCAGTGTCAAATTGTGAATATTATTTACGTTGTACTACTTGTACTGGACTCATTCGCTTGCAGGTAGTAGTAAGGTTGGTAGTGTTGATACCTAGTAGTAGGTACCTACCTAGTAGTTGTCCTTGTTGATTGTTGGTGTAGCTACAAATGCTACAATACATACCTACTACTACGGTTCTTGAGATATAGCCCGTTGACAGACATTATTAATAGGGTTCCGTTTGCCACTCTTCGTGTACAGAACGGAACCCCACTCAATAAAAAAATAACACATTTGACGCACAAATAGATGTACCTAATTACCTATGTACGGTCAGCTGCAGAGTTAAGTGACTCCTCCTGCGTAGAAAGTTTGTACGACTGTACGTAGGTACAATAAATTGATAGAAATGTCGTGACATTGTTTCGTTTAAAGCCCTGTCGAGAAAATAAGAATCCTGAAAAGAAGAGGTATTCAAGTAAATACCAAATGGGAATCTGTCCAAAGTTTACTACGTAGATTGGAGCATACCTATAGATACACGTGACACCGACGAGCGCGGGCGGGCCTATAGTAGGTCACGCGAGTCGCGTGGCCGGTGCACGTGCCCGGCTAACGTGCCCGCGTTACGAACGCCGGCGGACGGAGACAGAGAATGGAACGTGCTCGTATCACGCGGTTCGAATTATATTACATCGGGTATTGTTGGGAGTACCCTAATCATTTCTATAAAACTTTTATAACTTATTTAAACAGAAGACAATATTAACTTATTTAAATTAATTAACATTGACAAGTTCCCGGGGAGTAGGTACTATCAACTGCAGAATTGCAGACCCAATTTATGAGTTTATGCATCAATAATATACGAGTATGTAGGTATTGCACGTTGCAGTTTACTGTACCTGATTTTTTGTATGCGTCCCTACAAGTTCCCATGTCCCAGTGTAGGTATGTAGATAGGTAGTAGTAGTAGTAGTAAAACACTTTATTGCACAAAAACAGGGAAAAAAAACAAGATAAATAACACAAATATTTGTACAAAGGCGAACTTATCCCATTTAGGGATCTCTTCCAGTTAACCTTTGAGCAATTAAGAGGGGGCAGAGTGTTTGCCGCGGACACGAAATAGGCATTTAGCGGCCCCGCGCTGCACGCTATCTCTACTACACCGGCGCGTCATCATTCGGGCGTTAAAAGGTTGTAACTTAGAATTCCTCATTTTTATAATCCTTTGATACTGATATTGTATTAATTCACCTAATATTTGTTCGGTTTTTCCAAACGATTTTATTATTTGTATTTGTATTTAGTACTAAAGAAAGGTACCATTCTGTCGGTTATTGATAAGGTTCATTTCTAAACTAATATTTATGACATTCGCGCCTTATCGACAACCGGCAGAATGGCAAGGTGCCTTTTTCTAAGTACAAGCACATTTTTTATAATTTCATATGTGGCTATTTACGGCTAACGGGTACCTTATGGACGGTCGGCGCTTACGTCGCGTTGCAGCGCATTATTATCAGCGTCTTTGTTAACAGCGTAAGCGCCGATCGTCCATAAGGTACCTTTCACAGCAAAACGTCACATATTATGAAATCGTTAAAAAAGTGTGTCGTTTTCTTGGTAAAAGTACCACATTGTCGCCTGTTGATAAGGTTTTCCAAGTGATTCTTTATGTATGACAAAAGCGCCTTATCATTCTTATCAATAAGCGACAATGTGGTATCTTTACCCTGAAAACGTCACATTTGGTACTTCTCTCAACAAGGACGGATAGCTTCACAGGTTTTGTTTTGACGAGCACTTTGACATTCTAATGTTGTCAAGGTCTGATGATGGAGCAGAAAGGAGGTCATCGGAACTCAAGAACGAGTTGATGGAACACCTTCGTGTTTGGACTTGTTGGTTTTGTTTTGACGTGCACTTTGACATTCTAATGTTGTCAAGGTCTGATGATGGAGCAAAAAGGAGGTCATCTGAACTCAAGAACGAGTTGATGGAACACCTTCGTGTTTGGACTTGTTGGTTTTGTTTTGACGAGCACTTTCACATTCTAATAGAAAGGAATTATTTTAAAATTTTGACTTAAGATTCATGTTAAGGACCCCGCCGGACCCTCAGATATCGATTTTTATCCAAATCGGAGTTAATCTCACAAAATCCAAGATGGTGTCGCTTTTTACAATATTTTACGATTTTGATTCTGGATTCATGTTAAGGACCCCAACGGATAGTCAGATATCGATTTTTATCCAGATCGGAGTTGATTTTACAAAATCCAAGATGGCGTCGGTTTTTGCAATATTTTACAATTTCGACTCTGGATTCATGTTAATTACTCCGTCGGATCCTCAGCTATCGATTTCTATCCAAATCGGAGTTAAGCTCACAAAATCCAAGATGGCGTCGCTTTTTACAATATTTTACGTTTTTGATTCTGGATTCATGCTAAGGACCCCGCCGGATCGTCAGATATCAATTTTTATCCAAATCGGAGTTGATCTTACAAAATCCAATATGGCGTCGGTCATGACATTATATAACAAGTTTGACTCAAGATTCATGTTAATCACCCAGCCGGCTTCTCAGATATCGATTTTTATCCAAATCGCAGTTAATCTCACAAAATCCAAGATGGCGTCGCTTTTTACAATATTTTACGATTTTGATTCTGGATTCATGTTAAGGACCCCGCCGGATCGTCAGATATCGATTTTTATCTAAATCGGAGTTTATCGCACAAAATCCAAGATGGCGTCGCTTTTTACAATATTTTACGATTTTGATTCTGGATTCATGTTAAGGACCCCGCCGGATCGTCAGATATCGATTTTTATCCAAATCGGAGTTGATCTTACAAAATCCAAGATGGCGTCGGTTTTAACAATATTTAACAATTTTGACTCAAGATTCATGTTAATCACCCCGCCGGATCCTCAGATATCCATTTTTGTCCAAATCAGAGTCAACCTTACAAAATTTATAAATATTAATAAAGATAATTTATAAATTTTTAATATATTTATAAATATCTGCTCCATCTTCAGACCTTGGAAACCATGCATGGCCCAAGTGCTCATCGAATCAAAACCAACGAGTCTAAGCACGAAGGTATTCTATCAACTGGTTCCTGAGTTCCTTTGGTCATCTTTCTGCTCCATCAACAGACCTTGGACACCACTCATGGTCCAAGTGCCCGCCAAAACAATACAAATGAGTCCAAACACGGGGGTATTACATCAACTACTTCCTGAGTTCCGGTGGCCACCTTTCTACTCCGTCATCAGACCTTGGACATCTTCTACGGTCCAAGTGACACTATATACATATGAGGTATAAACGAAACTAACTATGTATGTCATTCATTTTGAACTGGTTATTATTGCCTATTTCCTTTGGAAACACAAAAAATGGTAAAAAAAATCTTATACCGTTTTGCTACCTATACGTACACAATGAATATCGATTTATTTCAAGATGTAGACGCTCCGCAGAGAGACGTGGTGTCGCTTCGAACAGTAGCGAAGTCGGCTAAGTCGATTTATTGCCTCGGACCTTTAGTATATAATCGGTTACCGGAGGTTATCAGGAACGCAACTTCCACCGCAGGATTTAAAACTAGGCTTAAGAAGTGGCTACTAAATAAATTATTTTATGATTACGACGAGTTCTTTGACCTGCCACTTACGTTATAAGTTACATGTGTACATGTCGTGTAAATGTACCTACAGGATATATATTTTGTAATACATAGTATTAAGTATAGTAATGCCAAAATGACTTGTAACAATTGTTATAAATAAATATTTCATTTCATTTCATTCATTTCATTTCATTTCATTCATTTCATTTCATTTCATTTAGTGTTAATACGCAAATTAAAAAAGTTAGAGCAGCGGACAATAATGTTTCGTTCATACTTACGCCATACATTACTTCACGGCCGCCGGCCAAGAAGTAAATGGGGGGAGCCGTAAACAAGAAACTTCATGTCTTTATTTCGTGACATAAATGCATACATTTACGATCATGTTTGAGAAAATGATTTTTCATACACTTTGGCATAAACGCTGACACGTGTTTTTCTCAATTTTGCTGCGTCTTTGCGTATACTCGTACATATTTACTAAACTGCACATTATTGTAGATTATAAATATACGATATTGTAGACACACTCTTATAGATAATAATTACATGCATCGTGTATGTCTTTGCAAAGAATTGAGGACGCCACAGCCTTAAACGTAACGTTTACGTTGAAAAAACTCTATGCCCTATTAGTGAGTTGCTCATTTTTAAGGTACGCAAATATAACTCATCTATATAATTTAAACTTTCGTGAGTCATACTGACATTAAAATTGCAACGGTTAACACCGATGCAGACGAAACATGTCACGCCTATTGTGATAAAAATGTGAGTGTTAACCGTTGCAATTTTTCTATCTATATGTCTATATCTCAGTATGGATGAGATGATCGGGCATATCGACGTGACGCGTGACCATGATGTCAGTGGGTACCTGTCTCTTACAATCGCCACATATTCAAAAGTCAAGCTTGCACTGTTAATGGGGATAACTTTGTCCATCTTAAGAGTACAGTCAGCACTAGAATTAGCTGAGCAGGTGAGGTGTTCAAAATGATATGGTCACACTCTTATTGTCTCAACAATGAGATCCTGTAGCTGTACCTACGGTTAACAATTTTACATGCTTCCTCTATGATAGGAGCACACGTTGCTAACCATGCTGTAGATAGATAATCATTGTAGATTGTGGTACATTACAAGGGATCAAAATTATATATTTCCGGCGAGGGTGTATGTGTTCCGAATGAAGTAATGGATTCTACAATATAATCCTGAACATAGTGAGGGATTCTAAACTAGAATCCTGACGTGTAATGAGGGATTCAAGCGTTAACGCCCAAGACGAAAATAACGATACTGTGTGACACATACTGCTTTGCACACCAACTAAGAGGAAATAAACAAAACCGAAAACAGCATCATATACCAACACCACAATAATATAATAAATATAATAAATCATTTATTTCGAGTAAGTTACACTCATATCTTGATTAAATATTAAGCTTAATTCTAAAGAAACATGTATTATTAGGAACTTAAAATCTAGAAATGTACTAACTATTTAACTATTTTTCTTAATGTCTGAGTACGGCACGTGTAGCCGACTGCAGCGTAGCAAATAGGGTGAGTCCAGCCTGTCCCCTATGGCCTTCATGATGTTGTTGGGGCTGGCGCGTGTCCGGCGCACCAGGGATGCGGCCCTCTTGCGAATAGTGGCATAGAAGCAATCAACCCTGGCTTCTGCGAACATCCCCGATGCGCTACAGAAACGCGACAGCCCCACCATCACCCGGAAGGCGTTATTGTACTGGACGCGGAGGGCTTCATATGCCCTTTTCGTATATGAAAGCCACAGACTGCACGAGTATAGTGAGGTGCAGTAATGCACGCAGTAGTAAACAATGCCACTAGTTAATGCCCGAAAACGTAAAAATGTGTAGTACTTAATAAACAGAAAAGTGCCACTTTCATCCTTCCCAGCAGGGAAGAAAAGTGCTACTTTGAACCCTCCTAGCTTGAACAGAAAAAACCCTTATCACACCACCTATTCATAATAGTAGATTACGTACCGAGGCCTGTAAAGTAAGAAATGTCTCAGATCTCGTGTAATTGTCGGCCGAAGCGAAGCTGAGGTTGACAAACATGTGATCTGAGGCTTTCTTATTTACTGGCCAAGGTCAGTACACTATTTTTCTGCTCGACGCAGTCAGCAAGCGGCGCATTTGTTTAGCGTAGCGGCCTGCAAGTGGCTACTTGCCGGCCGGAAGGCAGAAAAAGGGTTTTTTTCTGTCAAGCTAGGAGGGATCAAAGTAGCACTTTTCTTAACACTCTCAGCGCCACGAGGGCCGCCGGCGGCCCACAATATTTCGAGTGGAGCAGGCCACCACGAATATTTAGGAACTTTAGTAGCAGGCCACGTGGGTTGCCTGCGGCCCACAAAAGGTACATCTCAGCAGGCCACTATTAATTTTCATAAATTTTCAGTACCTTTACCAGCAGGCCACATGGGCGGCCGGCGGGCCCAACCGTATACTTCACCAGCAGGCCACGTGGTACGCAATGATCCCACAAAAATGAAAATAGCATATTTTGTGACCACCTCTTATTATTATAACAAATTGCGGATAACACTAACATATTTTTAGTCACTACGCGCGACATATTTTGGACATCTTAGAATGCCATTATCAAGTAGCAGGCGGGCGTACAGCCAAAGCAATCCACTTCGCCGCGCGCACTGCTCTCGATGACAAAACCGCTTGAGGATGATTCTATCTGGGAATCGCCGGATCGTTCGACTGCAGATTTGGTTCATCCAATGTAAACGGCGGCAAGCACACCGAACTCACTGTGTTCACTACACTGTCACTAACTGCACTGAACTATTGACTATGGATTATAGGTTTCCATACCGGTAGTACCGACCAGCCATAATCTCGATTAAAGTAATAAGGGCTTGGCCAATCTTGATTGCCTTTTTTTTCGTCCTATATAGCATTTTTCCTTGACCAGCAATCTAGCTTTATCGAAGTAGATATAATGCAGCGCGCTCGCATCGAAAGTATGGTCTGCCATGGCGAGATTGCCATAGTCCATCTTCTTTACTCGGCGTATTTGCTCAACAACTCTCGATAAAAATACCTATCAAATGACAACTCTTAGCCCTGTTGGCGCCAATTCGCAAATGGTCCTTTCCTGTTTTTAACATTTCCATAAAAAACCGAGTTGTTCATGGCTATATTCTTCTTCTTCCTCGTAACGTAACGTCAATGTTGAGGATCTCAACCACGTGCAGTCAGTCTCCACAGAGTGCGGTCATAGGCATATATGTATGCATATATGTATGTATGTATGTATTTATGTATCTATATATACCTAAATGTATTTATGTTTATATAATGTATTTACTGTATATGTAATTAATATTTATAGATTGACTTGTTCTTACTATTTCGGTTTTGACTATTAGTAGCACCGCCCACAAATTTTCTGTTTTGCCTTAAGGTTGACTGGTAGAGAATGCCTTCTGGCATTAAGTCCGCCTTTTGTACGTTAAGGTTTCTTTTGTGCAATAAAGGTTAAATAAATAAATAAATAAATAAAATAGGCCATGTGTACTGCACGGTGCAAACAACCACCAGCCGACCTCTTAATCGTGTCAGTCCATCTCAGACAGGTTCTACCCTGAGCACGAGTGTTATTCATTTGGCCTAGCATCATATGCTTCTCCACATCATGTTTTGATGACCCCATAATGTATCCGAAGAATCTTAGGACTTAATCATGGCATAGCGTGGAGAGCCGTGTAGTAATGTTAAGCTCTTTTAAGATATATATGTTAGTTCTTCGCCAGCACCACATCACAGCTTTTTAGAGTCCACGTTTCGGCGCCTTACATAAATGTCGAGAATACGAGAGCTCAAAACGATCGTATTATACTAATATTTAATATACTAATCCGCCTTAAATATTTTCTCTCGGGTGTCTTTCCGATCACGGAACAACGGTGTTACGCGATGGGAAAATGGGAAGTCTTTCGACAATTTAATGAAATCTCAGGGTAGGTTACACCGAGCGGATGCTGCATCTGCCCGAGTTATGGGATGCATGCAGAGCCAGCACCCGTCAGGATGTGTGGACTATTGTGAGTTAATGGAATGACTATCCTGTTCTTTTTCCTTCCACCGGGCCAGTTACTATAAGCTTTTCTGGGTTGTCCCCAGTCTTCCTGGCTATATGTCTGAAGAATTCAAGAATTCTCCGGAGGCACGTGGTTGACAGCCTGCTGTCCGATTCAGTCCAAGATACGCAAAGAATGTTCCGCCGCCACCACATTTGAAAGGCATCAATGCATTTTCTATCAGATGATTTAATAGTCCAGATCTCGTAGGTTTTGTGCGTGATATATCAATCTCGTCAAATTTTCTGCATCTGCGTTTTTGCCATGCCAATGCGTTTAAATTGACCAAACAGATGATAACAAGAATACTGAGCTTGTAAGCTTTCTCGACGAGTTGTCTTACGTATAAAATTTGCTCCCGGGTTTCCTTGCCTTTAGTAAAATCCGCCTGCTCCTGCCAGATTGGCCACTTCAAGTAGTTCCAGATACGATTATAAAGCATAAGGAATTATGGAGTAGTCTTTTGCTGATGTGAGATAAGTAAACTTATAAACATAAAAGTATTCACATTGGTTATCGGCGCTTTAACATGCCGTCCGTTTATTTCTAATATAAAATATTAGAAGTATAACTTTCAGGCTTAAAGTTGGGATCAACTTTAATTTTGATTAAAGTCTGGGCAACTTATGAGTTACAGCTCAAGGTCCTGGGCAGCGTTTTTGGCAATCTACAAATCCATCATGTCCTTCTCATAATATATAGAACGCCGCTCGTATTTACAGGGCTCGCATTTATCCTGAGTGTCTAGAATATAGACATATATATATAGCCGTTATATTATAACGGCGGCAGTGTGGATTCACGATTACGGGTTTAGATGCATTATCAATTTTTGAAGCCCTGGCTCCAAAAATTGGTCGTCCGAAATTTTGGCCTGCTGGGTGTAGACTTTGATTTGTCAAGACCGAAAAATTGCAGGTGATTTTGATTTTCTAATTGTGGTACACCGGCGGCCCACATGGCCTGCCAGTAAAGTTTATGAAAATCTGAGCAGCCTGCTGGAATTTACTTGTTGTGGACGGCCGGCAACCCACATGGCCTGCCACACCAGAAATTTTGTTTGTTCTATGGCGCTGAGAGTGTTAAACAAATAACTGAAAAGGAATACTCCAATATGCAAAAGATAATAAACATGACAGTACCAAACTAAAGGTAACTGTTGGTTGTTCACATCACATCACAAGGTTAATTAGCTAATATATCTTTACAGTACATATGGTGCTACATTACTATACTACTAGTGCAATAATGAGCACTTTATTTGCCTGCATCTAAAATTAAAAGAGCCATATGTAGTGCAAAACGTTGTACGATACAAGTGCGAATAGGTAATTCACAACTTAATAATTGACACAATAATTGTTTAAGAATGTGCAAATCTAGCCCTTTTTTGCCATTTGTTATGTGATAATCTGTAAATAATGAATTGCCCTGGCCTTTGTACTGCTACAGCAATACGTAAGCATAGCATTCTACAGAGTATTAAATAAAATGTCTTTTTTTATTTACCTCTATATTATCTTCAAGGGTTATCACTTAAAACCAAAAGTTCTTCCTTTACAGGTAAATCAGGGTAGGAATAGGTCACCGTTCACTAACAAATTGATTTTTAACTCACTTCCATAACATTAAACATAGTTATAAGTACTTCTTCTTATAAAAAATTTCGTTGCAGTAAAACACAACAACTAAGTATACAAAAGTTTGTATACTATTTAACAACATGAGAACATGACATAATGTTTCGATTTCGATATGACTATCAGTTATATATTTGTAAGTACGCAAGAAACACAGAGCGCAGAGGGCCTTCCACGGGTAAATCGCGTCAATTACAACATGAAAATAAATCACCTCGAAGATAACAAGTCCCAAGTTAAGTTGACAGATTACTTAGTGTTACCAACTCGAAATCTGAAAAAATGCCAGACACATGCCTGGAAAATGCCAGAAAAATGCCAGATTCCATAGACACCACGGACCTGAACATATCTGGATGGAGCAATGCGACTGCAAAAGTGTGTCCACATGAGATAGTACTACGGTACCGTTGCATCTCTTTCTAATTAGGGTGACTATAAGTCATAATTACGTGGGATATTAGGTTGGGAGCGGTTACGTGAATGATCTGGATCGACGATATATTTAACTTAACGATAAAGACATTTTTTTAAGTCATCATATTTATCACGATCTAGTATCGTCGTCTTTATCGTCTTTCCAGCGTGCGTAGCCAAGATGCCAATCGCTCACGCTTAATAACGTATCGCAGCTACCTCTCTCTATCGCTCTTTCTTATTAGTGTGACAATGACTGTTGCGTTTCGTTAGCGACTGAGCGTGAGCGATTGGCGTCTTGGCTACGCACCCTGATCGTTAGAGAGCATCATATTGGGAGTGGTTAGGCGGACGATAATATGTAAAAATCCAAGATCATTATTGGCCAATTTCCCCCGTACTCTATGGTTCCACCTGGACGGGCCACTCATCGTAATGGATCTTTACCTAATTATCGTCCGTCTAAAACGGGTATCGCATGGGGCAATCATCGGTTCCCTATTATCGACGGTAGGTTGCCCCTCCTACCTTCTCTCGATGCGCTAATTTCTCTTTTGTCTATTACACGGTGCGAGACTGATAATCGGGACACGATTATTGCCACGTGTAATACCCATTTAACCTGGAGGGTTACCATGAACCACTTCTTCTCTCAATGTATGTTCGGGATGGTGCCTCTACATGCTCGGGCTCTCGGCCGAATGTTTCGAACGCGGGCGAATGCAACCTACTACACGCTCGTCCGAGAGCCTCGGGCGAGAAGCTCGAA
Source organism: Lathronympha strigana (assembly GCA_949128165.1). Taxonomy (NCBI): domain Eukaryota; kingdom Metazoa; phylum Arthropoda; class Insecta; order Lepidoptera; family Tortricidae; genus Lathronympha; species Lathronympha strigana. The sequence goes on along the minus strand of OX421906.1, from coordinate 11,849,060 downwards.
CGAGAGGCTATATATTATTTCCGTCATTTTTCATTTGATTAACAAAAGAAAAAATACGTATCGTATATTTTTTAATAATCTAACAGACGGACTAATTAGATTTTTTGGTCGTCCATCCTATTAAGACGGTACAATCGACATTTGTTGAACATGCCGCTGTCTCGAAGAGTCGCTCAGGCATTTTTTTCCGATTGTTCTCATCTTGCTAACGGTGAGTACTAGCACAGACATAATCTCGTAGCCAGAATTATTCATACACTTAAGGAAGGAAGAATACGGTTTCGATTCGACAGACATTAAATTATAATAGCCTGATTTTCTCAATATTTATAGATAATATATGCAAAGTCCTACAAACTTTTCTTCCGGAAGTAGGTAAAAAGTAAAAAAACTAAACTCACTCGATTTTTTAAATTTACGGTTATTTGTCTTCTATCTGTTAAAAGGGAAACCGAAGAAAACTTATTCACGTAAAACCGTTAAGTCTACGAATTGTAAGCATGATAAATGTGTCATTTTATTTCGTAAAGCCCCTCATTCACGGCAGTCCGCCAGCACCTCCGGCACGTAATAAAGTACCGTGAATGTAGTTGCCGGATGCGTGCCGTACGGCAACATCCTGCTAGCTCCGCCCACCTCCTTGCAGTCCGAATTGCACTAAATTACGGTAATAAACAATTGAGAAGAGCGGCAATGCATAAAATATTAATTATTCATTATTAAAAATGACATACGAGATGGCGGTGATTTTTAAAATTCGAGTACAATGTATGCGCTACAACGCAGCGCTGCGCATCTTTCAACGAATAAGTGCGAATTGGACTGCCAGGCTGGGCCACTTGCACACCGTGTGTCCGCTACATCCAGCCATGCCGGAGTGCCGGCGGACTGCCGTGAATGAGGGGCTTAACATGGCCGAAACATTCGGCCGAGAGCCCGAGCATCTAAACGCACGGTTACGTGCCGGAGGTGCCGGCGGACTGCCGTGAATGAGGGGCTTAACATTAGGCCAGGCATTAGGCAAAAAAACTATATTCATCCCTTTTTTCGGTGGTTTTAGCGTTAGAAAAAGACAGTATGATGCTTTCTAACCCACTGCCATGCCCGTATTACACTATATCATATCTCTGATCATAGATTATAATATGCCGCCCTTTTTATTCACGTTGGAGAAAAAGGGAAGCATACAGACCTATGATCAAGCATATATGATAATGTAATATGGGCCGTAGGGCTACGCTGGAAAGTGGAAGCGAAACTGTAAATAAAAAATAAAAGAAACGTCAAAATACTAAATACTTAAATAGTGCGGTGTGGGTGATCCCTTGTGGCTCCTAACGTAAACATTTTTTATACTTTTGAAAGGAATTTACATTCAAAATGACTATTGAGTTTCGAGGATTTGAGAAGAATTCTTCCGACGAAAGTGACGGTGATTCTAGCGACGAATTTGATGACGAAAATGCTTCGGATGATGATAACGGTATGAGCACGTCGTACGATTCAAATATAACCTAATACGCACAATAACCATCAAAATTCTAACAGCACCATCTGTTTATATAAGAGTAATGGTTTTTAAACAATGGTAGCAAGCAGACTACTTAAAAAGTATAATAATATGAATATGCAATATAATTAAAACGAGCTCTTAAATAAACAAAATGTACAACAATATATTCGTATAGAAGAAATCTGACAAGACAATATTAAAAGAAAAATAAGCACATATCTTCTAGCACAATACTTAAGTTTTGGTATATAGATATCAAAACTACTTTAATAGTTTAAATCTATCTTAAATAAGCACAGCACAAAATATACCGTCTCCGTTTGATGGGGCAGGGGCGGAGAGAGATACCAGAGGGATTAAATACATACATTAACTTTTTAAATATGTGACTTCCAGATAGCACAGAAAACAATGACCAAGACATGAGTGGCAATGAAGCTGCTGAGCCGGAAGATCAAGAAGTAGAAGATGACGATGAGGATGAAGTGGTTAAGGCAATAAAAGCTGAGAAAAATAAGCCTCGAGATCATCCTCCCACAATAACAACTGAGGACTTCATTGTAGACATTTGTTTTAACCCTGCTAAAAATTTGATTGCCTTAGCCAATATTATGGGAGATGTCTTATTATATGAGTATAATGTTAATGAAACAAAACTTGTTAACACATTGGAACTTCACCTAAAAGCATGTAGAGATGTAGAATTTGATTCTGAAGGTGTGACTATGTACACTACTGCAAAAGTAAGTATTCAAGGAATTTGATATTCCTCTATTAATAACCCCATATGATGCAAGAAAATTATTAGCAAACAGATTTGAGCTCACTAACTTAGACAAAAATATGTATCTCAACAAACAGGATGTTTTCTGTATATCAATATATTATTCTTATATTTCGCTTTGTAGCGTTAAGACCGCCTGTTGTTGCTTAACTCTTTATGTTTTTATTTATTTTGTTGTATTTTTCTTTCTGTTATGCACAATAAAGAATATATTATTATTATTATTATTATTCTTTACCTGATCTTTCCTTCTGCCAGGAATATTACCTTTTAGAAGTCTTAAGCAAATAACAGTTTTTGAAGCTGTCCTTATATTTTTCTTTCTATTTATATTCTAAAGTACTATACTACTCTATAAACAAGATGCTGATGATGATGATGAGGCTTTAATATTAGCATGCTAGAACAACTGCCATGCATCTTGAAGTTTATAATCCAGTTGTTCCGTGGCAAGTACAGGGGGCGCTAAAATCCCTATCTATTTTCAATAGCATAGACAGTTTGGAACCATATACAGGTTCGTGGTTGAAACACCACAACAACATTTTTAAGTTGCAAGTGCGTTGCGAGCTGAAAATAATTCTGAACATCTCGTTTAATCTATAGTGTTTTCTGTCAAGATTAATAAAACTATGTGACGATGAGACCATAACAACTGGACACTGCTTTCAATATAATGCCAATAAAACTTGCACGGGTAATTCAGTTTTCTGTCTTTACGTTGTGTGTTTCTTTATTTACATGTAAGATGGAAAACATTATATAGACCCGATCAATATTGTAACTGATTTCTCTTATTTTTTGTTTACAGGATAAAGCTATCATGGTAACAGATGTTGAAACAGGAAAGTTAAAGAAAAACTATGAAAATGTACATGATGAACCTGTCTACTCTTTGCTGTGCTTAGATGAAAACAAAATTGTAACAGGTATTACAATAATTGATTCAAACCTAAGTTATATAGCTACTAAGTTTACCATTTATTTTAATTTGAATGGATTCAACATATATTTTATATTGTATATTAGATAGCTTCACTAATCTAAAAAACTAAAGCCACATATGCCAGCTGTGTGCATCTCCTGTCTAAAACTTGTACTTCTGGAACTTACAATAAATCTACTTATATTAATAATTCCGTGGAGGGGTACGGTAGATACGAATTAAATTTTACCTACCAAAATGTAACAGCGTAAAAAAATAAGAGTTTCGACAACTTAAATTGGCAAAATTCTTATTCTCGCGATGGCATTTAAAAGTGTTAATTTGTTGACAAAATTGTGACAAGGGGTTAGGGCTTGCAATATCCGTCCAATTTTGCTATCCGGATATTTCGAATATTTATTATTTTACTATCCGGATATCCGAATAAAACGAATAAAAATCGAATATTTTCATTTTTGCAAAGAAATACCTATAATGTTAGTAACAAAGCCGAAAATAATATTATAAATTGAAAGAGATGTCATATACTACTGAAAAAGTGACCAAGGCCCCCAGTGCCCAGAGCTGGGATCGAACCAGCGACCTCCTCCTGCTTTTGCGACAGACGCCCTAACCACTAGGCCACCCGACAACGGCGACCAGAGTCCGAAATTTCCTAAGTATATGCAATCCTTTCTTATTTTTGAAACGCTTGCGGTGCGTTTCAAGATCTTACGGCTCAGACTTACGTCTACGACATCTCTTTCAATTTATAATTTATATATAGGTAGTAGCGTGACTACTTAAAAAACATGAATCAAAACATTTCTTATATTTAATAAATGATTTTATTCATGCTTTATAATTGTACGAAAATAATATGAAAAATACGTTAGAATTAAAAATATTATGTCATACTTAGTAAAGAAATATTCATCTAATATATTATCAGCACAATTACAGAATTTCGAGACCAATCTTTTTCATTAAAAATAGTTATGTAAATCATTATAAAAAAAAAACAAAAAAATATTATTACAGACAAATAAACAATGTTTACCGCCAGTAAAAACTATCACTAAAAGTAAACAAGTAAATATTATAGGACAATTATACACAAATCGACCTACCACGGCTAGTTCATTAAGGCTTGTGTTATGATTACTAGACAACGCGTCGCGACGTTTGACTTATATAATATGTAGATACATATAAAAGCTTAAATCGCTCAGACAAAACATCTACATCAACATCAGAGAATACATCTATAAGTCAGGAACAAATATTCGTGATAAACACACAAAAAAATGCCCTAACCGGGATTCGATTCGAACACGGGAACTACTTGTAGGCAGGGCCACTACCTAGGTGGCCGTTAACAAAGTAATACAATTAGGATTTAAGAAAGTATACTGAGTATACAAACCAAATTGGCTTTGCAACAAGTTCAAAAATTATTAGATGCATCTGTAGTTAAACAGATAAACAATATAATATATGTAATCGGTATTTAAAAATTAAACATGAACTGTCAATCTCAAATGTCCAATGCTAAAAGGAATAGTAAGAAACTTAATGCTTCTATGCGATCAGCTATTAAGGCCATCCCCTATGCCAATGACCTCGGCGATTTGAGCTTTCTTCCCCTCCCGCTTCCATTCCTCACCGGTTATACAATACGTCAATAAGCATAAGTTGCCACCTAGGAAGAGCTGCTTGTACTATGACGCAACCCTATAAACTACTAGTGCCATCTTACACGACTGGCTCCCGTCGCCCGCGCAGGCATCTCGAGCCGGCGTTTTCGGAAAAATGCGTGTAATAGCTTTTTCTCGAAAAGTACAAAACCTATCCAAAAATCAGTAGATGCGTTTAAAGTTAACATAAATATATACTGCTTGTCTTAGTTTCTTGTGCTTACGACGCATAACAAGGGAGTAGATACAGATTTAAGGTAGAAAAAAGGGTTTACGGGTATTTTTTTTTCTCTTGATGTATTACGTTTTTCGACAATTTAGTAAAACCAAATGTAGACCAAATACCTAGCTACATTTTTTTTTTCAAGCGTTGTGCTTGGAGCTGAACAAAGCCTATTCACTTTAAAAACAGTGAAATATCAGTGAAACAGCCGGGTAGCCCCTTAACGACGTCCGTAGATGGTTGCAAAAGTATCCTGCACTGCACTGGAGGCATATAAATTAAAAACACATTTTACTGTCTTGTTTACAAGTACAACTGAGGTTGTCAGACTATCCTCTCAGTTTCGACACCCGTGGGGAGTAGTCAAAAGTACATCCTATACCCGTTGAAGCTGGAGGTTATCGACTCTTTTTCCACCGCTATCAAAATAAGCCATTTCTAGTGTTGATTTAGGTTTCCAAATATATCTAGAAGGCTTTTTATTTGTAGATAAAGAATTAAAGACTTTGCGCTCTGTAGCTGATCCTTCGGATATGTTGGGGCTTAATACTATGTCGGCTTATTGTGATGAGCTCTCTCAAGTCTTGGTCCCGATTCTAATGCATATTTAAACATAATTATTAAACGGGTCTAACGCGAATTAATTTGTTTACCTTATTTACCGACATTTCGACACAGGTTTCACTGGTCATGGTCGCGGCTGACTGTCCCAGCAAAATGTCAAAACAGAGATTTGTGTAACTACCCAACGAAAAGTCTATGTAGAAATTTGGGGTAAACACACAATTTTTAAACTACCCACAAAACATATGTTAATTATTGTCAATAGTCCGACACACGACACTCACAATATCCCCGCGTACATCCGAAGATATATCCCGTGGCTGCAACTTCTGGATCACTGGTCCCCAAGTTGGTGATAAGTTAAAACCATCCTCCCTATTAAAATTTCTAGGGTGTTTCTTGATTTCAATTGCCTCTCGAACTACTCGAGGATAATAATGGCGTTCAGTGGAGACAATTTTTGGTTTATGGAGTTCAATCCAGTGATTTACCGATTCTAATGGTTGCGGAATTTGTATACAAGTTAAAAATGTATCCAAATAAAAAATCTAACGTTAACGTCGTCTACACTCTATCTATGGACGCTTTTTTAAACTTTTACGAACAATGCGGACATAAATCCATACTGAAGTGCATTATTCGGATTATTCGTATTATCCGGATATGCACTGAGTTTAAATCCGGATAGTAAATTTAACGGATATTCGAATAAAACGAATACTCGGATATCCGAATTGCAAGCCCTAATCCCAGTATAAGTTAAAGTAAGCGAATTATTGCTAATCTATGTTTTTATTTTGTTAATTTTCCTTGCATCGTATTTAAAATTTCTATACATATTACTACCAGGGTTCAGCATCAGCTCCATCTTGTGAACTACTCTCCTAATTGCTCGTTAACATGAGTCGATTAACGAAAACAGCACACGCGTATGTTTCACCAAACCTGAGTTCCATTAGGTACTGCCAGGGTTTAGCATCAGCTCCATCTTCTGAACTGCTCTCCTAATTGCTCGTTAACACGAATCAAATCATGAGAACAGCACAGCAGTCGCCTATGTTGCACCAAACCTGAGTTCCACTAGGTACTGCCAGGGTTCAGCACCAGCTCGATCTTGTGAATTTCTCTCCTAATTGCTCGTTAACACGCGTCGAATGACGTAAATAGAAGTCACGTATGTTGGACCAAACTTGAGTTCCACTAGTTACTGCCAGGGTTCAGCATCAGCTCCATCTTGAGCACCGCTCTCCTAATTGCTCGTTAACACGCGTTGAATGATGAAAACGGAATTCTCGTAAGTTTCACCAAACCTGAGTTCCATTAGGTACTCCGGGGTTTAGCATCAGCTCCATCTTGTGAACTTTTTTTTTTAATTGATATAAATAATAGTTACATAACATTTTATATGACAGTACCGGTAAACCAGATCGGTTTGTCTCGATACCTCGTTCCGCAGTTCTTAATTAATCAAAGACGAAATTCAGTGCAACATAAAAATGCCGTTCTTCATAAACGCTCATCAAACCTCTGTTAACTTATACGTATTCATTGTTTGTTCTTATCTGTCAGCTTAGCGTTTGTTAAAAATGGTAAAAGCGTAAGTTAACGACTTCAGGTCTGTTAAGTTTCCATGAATAAGGCGGTACCTATCTCAATTGTAACACATCTTACACATACGATTTACAATAAGTAATGATTTCAAAGAGAAAAATAAATAAATAATAAAATAAAAATAAAATAAAAAACAACAATGATAATACTTCACTATAGGTACATTTAGAGATGGGTAACTACCCGGGTAAATACCCAAGGGCGGGTATTTACCCGGTAAATACCCGATATCTACCTACCCACGGGTAGATACGCGGGTATTTATTTTTACTTACAAATTTTATGCCTGTTTTTTTTTTGTAAAAAAGTAAAAGTAAAAGTTGTTTATTTGCCAAAAATTATACAAGTTTAGTTTTACCTATGACCACCACACTAGGCTAGGCCTGTCTCGTGGGGCCAGTTACATCGTATACCAATTTATAAATTATCTGTTACCTACGCTGAAGTTTAGGATTTATTAATTATAAGAAGAAATTTTAAAAACAAAAGAAAAATATAAAACAAAGATATGTGAAATTTTGAGTGATTTAAACACAATTCAGATTCATTCTAAAGTTATGGACAAGATGTATCATTATTGTAGTCAGCAGTTTACAGCGTGTTTATTAGTGTGTAACGGTGGGTATATTGTGTATGTGTGTGTAGATATAAAATTACTTAGAATTGAAGCCTAGTTCACTATATTTATTAGATATTTATACAGGGTGTTCTTGGGCATCCGCTTCAACTTCGACATGTGGCTTGGTATAATTAAGGAAACAGAATGGCATAGTTAGTTTTATTAAATTCGTTTTTTTTTCTCATACAAAATAATTACATGCTGCATCAACCGTTAATGTAAAACGGGCATTAGAATTGACTTTACCAACTAAGTGACAACTATTGACATATCAATGTCATGTCGAATACTCATACTCCGTTTACACACATGCAAATCCCATATGAGGTAAAATTAAATTAGAAGCTATTCTCTAGATGGAGCTAGTTAGAATACCGGTTGTTATTACTTATTGTATTAAATCTGTTTTATTACTTATGTTTTACTAGTATTAGTGTCCATACAAATTATTTTTGTTTATTTTTTTCATTTGTTTCTTATTATTAATGTGGTTTGGGATAGTTTGAATGTAGATAGTCAATAAAAATGATAAATCACGAAAAACAGTATAAAACAAGAGTATTTGAAATAACTTCAAAGTCCAGGAAAGGTTTCATTAAACGGGTAGAGCGATCTGAAATTCATCCTCTAAGATCCTTTTGGATCACCCGAGGTTAGCCAACTAAACCGGAGCTAAGCGTTTTTTTACTATGGAATTTGGCAGGTAAATCCGGGTCAGTCAACTAACCCTGGGTGATGCATGTGGCGCTTAGAGGGTTAAAAAGGGGTTGAAAGTTTGTTTTTAGATCGTGTAATTTTTAGTAAGGGACTTAAAATACGGTCAAAGACTAGAGTCAAACCGCGTTATCTCTAAGTATTTTAAGTATCTTACGTACTTATTTAAAAAGTCAAACTTCTATGAAATTATAACGTTTCCTTAACACTATGCAGTATGTGCTGTCAAAAACTAGGGAACATAGCATAGACAGACTCTAGTCATTGTAAAGCGAAAAAATAATTTCAACGTTTTTTATATTCCACTCCTGAGGGGATGAGAGGAAGTTGAAAGTTTGTAGTAACGCTGGGTCAAAACTAAGTACTGAATCTACAAAATTGGCATTTGCACAGCGGGTTACCTTACTTCAACCCTGAATGGGTTTAAATAGGAGTTGAAAATTTTGTACGGACGGAATACTAGACATTCAAATCTTTGTGTGATTACTTTAAAAAAACAATTTTAGCATTAGTATGGATTTTGTTGTATTTTTTTAATGAGACTTTAAAAACTAATAGATATATGTAGGCGAAGTTTACCGGATCATCTAGCAAATCATTATATCGTTGTCAGTATTGTCTTTTTTTCATTGTTTGTTGTAATACTATTAATTTACGCTGTTATAAAAACCGTCAAACAGTTAATACCATTAATTTGCAACTGATGTATATTTGAATCTTTTATTAAATTATTTTTGTTAACTGAATAAACTCGCTTTTTTTAAAACAATTCCGAATGTACAAACGAACTTTCAAGATTCTCACTTTTAAAATCACACAGCCTCATACAATCATTCAACCCACTTTAACCCCTGTAGGGGGTGAACTTCGAAGAACCTTGAAATAGCTTTACTTGTATTTTAATAACAAAAATTATACACGAAGTTTCAAACCTCTCACTTGATATTTTGCACTATCCCCATACATACTAACTTTCAATTCTTCTTTTAACCCTTTTGGGGTTTAAAAAAATAATCATATTATTTGTACTCGTTTTATACCTAAGTAGCCCACCACGAAAATGTCAATTTCTAGCATCATTAGGTTTGACCCTGCGTTAATACAAACTTTCGATCCCTTTTTCTCCCCTTCGGGGAAGCATATCAACAAACGCTGAAACAAGTTTTCTTGTTTTACAATAAGCAACTTTCAAGAATCTCACTTGAAAAATCATACAGCCTTGTTTCAACCCATTTTCAACCCTGGTAAGTTCGTTTATTTTAATAAGAAATGTATACACAAAGTTTCAAGTTTCTCACTTAAAAATTTACGCCATATCGATACAAACTTTCAACCCCATGTTATCCCTTTAGGGGTTGATTTTTTCAAAATTGCTTCGGATCACTTGTATACATTATAAATGAAACCTGATGTGCATGTTTCCGTTTTATAACTACAGTAGTATGGACACGGCGTTGATTAGTCAGTCAGTCTGTCAGGGCACTCACATTTATATATATATACCAGCTTTAACCCGCGGCTTCGCCCGTGTACTAAACGTAATTTTTAACCGTCATACAAAAATGGGTTTTTTATTTATTTATTTCACGTCCGCTAAGTTGGCTTTGAAAATCGTTGTTGGATTTGAAAATTGTTGTTGTTTTCGAAATCAGCACCCCGATAACGACACCCATATCAAATAAAATAGTCGTAACTATTCTTGTTTCCCCTCTACATACTTTGGACTATCAATTTACCCCTAACTTTGAAAAATCCTATCTTTGTGCACCCCTTCACCTTATAAGAAACCTACGTACCAAATGTCGAATATCTAGAACCAGAAATAAACATAAAAACGACACCCATATTGATATTTTAAGATTTCAACCCCATCGCACCCCATCAGAGATGATGGTATTTCACGCCCGTCTCGTTGGATGTAGAAATTGTTATTGTTTTCGAAATAAGCGACCCAATAAACCAGAAAAACGATACCCATGTTGTTTTTTTTACTATAATACCCCTTTTCCCCCTTTTGGGGGTTGATTTCTAAAAAGCCTGAAACACGTCTTTACTCATTTATCTTTAGGAAAATTTCTGTGAAATTTCGAATAAAATAATCGAACTAATCTTGTTTCCCCATACCAACTTTGTACCCCCATTTCACCCCCTTTGGAGATGAATTTTGAAAACTCCTTTCTTTATGCACCCCTAGGCTATATAAGAAACCTAAGTGCTAAATTTGGAATCTCTAGAAACAGAAATAAATATATAACGACACCCATATTAATATTTTAAGATTTCAACCCCATCGCGCCCCAATATGGAAGATATCTTACGCCCACCTCGTTGGATTTTAAAATGGTTGTTGTTAATTAAATCAGCGACCCGATAAACCATAAAAACGATACCCATGTTGTTTTTTTTACTTTTTCACCCCTTTGCCCCCTTTTAGGGGTTGAATTCTCAAAAAACCTGAAATAGATGTTAACTCATTTATATTTATGAATACTCCTGTAAAGTTTCAAATATAATAGTTCAACTAATCTTGTGTCCCCATACAAACTTTGGACCCCCAAATCACCCCCTCAGGGGTTGAATTTTGAAAAATCATTGCTTAGTGCACCGTTAGACTTTACAAGGTACCTACCTGTCAAATTTGGAATCTCTAGGACCAGCGGTTTGGGCTGTGCGTTGATATGTCACTCAGTCATTAAGTCACTCAGTCACTCAGTTTCTTCTTTTATATTGTTTTTAATTAATTTCAACCACCACATTGATAAAGTCATTGTTTGCTAAAATTATACTCGTAAATTCGTAATAATAGATGCACCGCGTTACATTTCTATGACCTAAAACCATAATATCTACGATAAAGAGTATCTACCCTTCGATTTGGGTAGATACGGGTAAATACCGGGTAGATAGGTATTTACCGGGTATTTACCTGGGTGGGTAGATTGGGTAAATACCTACGACCCATCTCTAGGTACATTTATAGCTCGCTGAGTGCATTTGTTATCTGTTTGCGCGCCGGCCGACCGGCCGAGCAAAAAAAAAAATCCAACGGCAAGTATGCGCATGAAACAGGCTGCTCCAAAATAATCACTTTACTTAATTGAAAATATTAAAATGTTTAAGCATCTCAGTTTTAAGAACGCTTGCTACGTTCGTTGGTGTTATTTTATCTTTCCACTCTTTTGGTAACTTGTTCATTAGGTCTGGTATAATGTACTCTGATGTCCGCCTGCCGTAAAAATTATTAAATTGAGGTTTTTGAAGCATTTGATTTGTTACTTGACGTGTATTAACTGGATGAGAGATTAACTGTTGAATTTCACCTCTAAAGTATTGCTCCTTTAACATATGGTATTTAAACTTGGCGTGAACCGGTAGAACTTTGCATATATTAAACAAGTCACTATCACACGTAAGTTCCTTTCTAATTTTATAGGGTACTATTAACTTTAACAGCCTAACCTGTAGTTTATATATTTTATCAAGGTATGACTTAAAAGTACGGCCGTAACTGCTCAAACCATACGAAATAATGCTCTCTACGAGTGCATGATAAACATCTAATCTGACAGTATACGGGATTCTATTTCGCAGGATATACAATCTAGCCATTAGAGCGCGCAATCTAGTGCACACTGAGTCAATGTGGTCACCCCAGTTGAAACTGCTCTCCTAATTGCTCGTTAACACGAATTGAATCATGAAAACAGCACTCGCCTATGTTGCACCAAACCGGAGTTCCATTAGGCACTACCTGGGTTTAGCATCAGCTCCATCTTGTGAAGCTCTCTTAATTGCCCGCTAACACGAATCGAATCATGAATACAGCAGTCGCCTAAGTTGCACCAAACCCGAGTTCAACTAGGTACTGCCAGCGGGACGAAAAAGAAATTTCCGGCTAGAAAAACCATAAATCAAGAAAAATTTGTATGAAAATGAAAAAAAGTTTTTTTTTACATTCGATTCCATTTCTATCCAGTATCAACAAAAGTTTTCTTGGGGTCAACTTTCGGTAATGTACAAAAAAGCCAGAAATTAAAGAAAACCGTTTTCATATACCGTTTCCATTTACTATGGAGAAAAAGTGAACTTTATTTACATTTTTCTGTCACGCTAATCAGTTCTGTTTCATGGAAGGATCATAATACGGTATGAAAATGGGAAAAGGGCGTATTAGGATGACAGATGAATAAGAAAAGTTCACTTTTTCTCCATAGTAAATGTATGAAAACAGTTTTCTTCAATTTCTGGCTTTTTCTCGTGGGACCTTTCACATTCTTACTTATTTTCTAAACCATTTTCACATTATTTTCACAAGATCGAGCTGGTGCTGAACCCTGGCAGTACCTAGTGGAACTCAGGTTTGGTGCAACATAGGCGACTGCTGTTCTCATGATTTGATTCGTGTTAACGAGGAATGAGGAGAGCAATTCACAAGATGGAGCTGATGCTAAATCCAGGTTGTACCTAATGGAACTCAGGTTTGGTGCAATATAGGCGAGTGCAGTTTCCATGATTCGATTCGTGTTAGCGAGCAATTAGGAGAGCAGTTCACAAGATGGAGCTGATGTTAACCCAGGTAGTACCTAATGGAACTCAGGTTTGGTGAAACTTACGAGAATTCCGTTTTCGTCATTCAACGCGTGTTAAAGAGCAATTAGGAGAGCGGTTCTCAAGATGGAGCTGATGCTGAACCCTGGCAGTAACTAGTGGAACTCAAGTTTGGTCCAACATACGCGACTTCTATTTACGTCATTCGACGCGTGTTAACGAGCAATTAGGAGAGAAATTCACAAGATCGAGCTGGTGCTGAACCCTGGCAGTACCTAGTGGAACTCAAGGTTTGTGCAACATAGGCGGCTGCTGTTCTCATGATTTGATTCGTGTTAACGAACAATTAGGAGAGCAGTCCACAAGATGGAGCTGATGCTAAACCCTGGCAGTACATAATGGAACTCAGGTTTGGTAAAACATACGCGTGTGCTGTTTTCGTTAATCGACTCATGTTAACGAGCAATTAGGAGAGCAGTTCACAAGATGCAGCTGATGCTGAACCCTGTTAGTAATATGTATGTAAGTTTTAAATACGATGTAAGGAAAATTAACAAAATAAAAACATAAATTAGCAATAATCCGCTTACTTTAACTGATACCGGGAAGTCCAATTAAAGTCGGTTTTTTTTCTTTAAAATTATTTTAAGCTGGGAAAAGAAAATAACGAATGCTACTTTCGTCCCGAGGGGCGGGTCGGAAGATACACGGTTCAAATTGACAAAAAACCTCGCCAATATATATTATTTATTTAAAATGCATTACGGCAAGGCAATATGTTTATTTATTACTCAGCCACATAAGCTTTAAAAAGAAATATATGGTTTATGGACTTTTTATTATTTAAAAGAATTACGTTTGATTCATTGCAACTATTAGCGAGGGACATAAACGTAACTGTCGATCATGTTAAGGTGGAATGAGGTACCTACCTACGAATGACGCACACGGGTATACCCCTGCGACTAAAGTTGAACACGCTTCATTTCACGGTGTCGAAGGCTTTTCAAAGTCCACAGCCAAGGTCAGCTCCAACAGCCATTCGACACACTGTTCGATTAGATTGCGTAAAGTGTTCGTGTGGTTTGTCCAGGAATGACCGGGGAAACCTGCTTGCTCGTCTCTCAACGTTTCTGCTACTCTTAGAGCAATGCGATTGAGCAGCAACTTGGCTAAAACTTTGGCGGCTGTGGGTAGGAGAGATATGCCTTGCCAGTTGTCGCATTACGAAAGGTCACCCTTCTTTGGGACTAGGAGACCTTGTTTCCACTCATCGGCTACTCGTCGAGTTTCCCAGATACAGATACCGCTGCCGCTGCCAATACTTCTTCGAACGAGGGTGGCGCCGTCAATATACGCAGCAGCTCAATTGGTATTTAGGGTGTCCGCAGCTATTTGGCATGCTCCAGCAGGTTCGAAAGTGTTCAGATCACCTTTGCAGCTGCTGGCTCGATGTACACAAAAGACTGCCGTCTTTACGTTTCAGCAATTTCTTTGCTGCACGTACTCGACGGCCGCTAAGGCGGCGCGTGAGGTCGTACAGTTCTTGCATGACAACGCCTGCGGCTTGCGGCAGTGTTATATAATATAGGTAATATTTATTTATAACAATTTGACTAAAAAGGCATCAAGTATGAATGTGAAAGGCTGTAAAAGGACAAGCAAACCAAAGCAAAGGTGGATGGACTGTGTTAGAGATGACATGGAAAGAAAGGGAGAAAAAATTAAGAAGACGCGTGATACTGACAGAGAGGTATGGAAGAGAAAATATGCTGCGCCGACTCTTACTGCCGGCTGGTACCTAAACCTATTTTTCCAAGGGAAAGCCGATGCTGAATTTATATCAATTTACAGGAGATGATGGAGGTACCGTGAAGCTGTGGGATATGAGGAAGCCTGATCCCATATTCAGTATAAAAATCGGCGAAGAACATGTAACAGATATGATCACCAATGATGCACGGAAATATCTGGTGTGTGCAGGTGGTGATGGTGTACTGACTTCTATTGATCTGAAAGGAAGGTAAGACTGACATAAGCATTGCTACCAATTTCATTCTCCTTATGGTTTCCGCAAATGGAGTTATCATTTCGCATATCGTGCCCTTTCTATGAAAGTACCTTTAAAAAATTACGTACTTACAGGCAAATACTATATAGTCTGACAACCACAGATCGCAGTAGTTTTTTTTTTCTCCCTATTTTTTACTCACAAAAAAGGGACGCACATAAATAAAAACTACTGCAGCCTGTGGGTGTCAGACTATATACACTGGAAAGGAGAAATGCAACGTGCAACTCTAAACGAAATTATTGTAAAAAACCGGCCAAGTGCTAATCGGACTCGCGCACGAAGGGTTCCGTACATTCACTACACCGACCAACCCCCATCGTAATTAAAATTCGGGTGACGACTTATCTCGATAGCCTCCCGTATTTTCCGCGGAATGAAAATTTTCCCTCGCCAAAACGGTTACCTTATCGAATCTGATATAGGTAGTGAGAACCCGAATCCATTGAATGATCCGTCACGGCAGAACCCCGAGTATCGCGATTTTTCATGCATAAGTATCTGATAGTCACGGGAGTTTTCTAATTAATATTGTAAAAATACTATTATAATACGTTTTTAGGGTTCCGTAGTCAACTAGCAACCGTTATAGTTTCGCTCTGCCTGTCTGTCTGTCCGTCCGTCCGTCCGCGAATAATCTCAGTGACTGTAAATACTAGAAAGCTGTAATTTTGTACGAATATGTATATCGGTCACGCCAACAAAGTGGTAAAATAAAAAGTGGTTATAATTTCTTTTTTAGAGTACCCATACACGTAAAGTGGGGGGTGATTTCTTTTTCGTTTCAACCCTAAAGTGTGGCATATCATTGGATAGGTATTTGTAAAATAATGACAATGAGGGTTTACTAAGAACAGTTTTTGATAAAGTTAATATTTTCGGAAATAATCGCTCCAGAAGTTAAACAAAATGTGTCCGGCGCCTCTAACTTATGAACTTTATGTTAAAAAAATATGAAAAAAATTACAAAAGTAGAACTTAATAACTTAATAAGAACTTTCTTGGAAAATTATTTTGAACTCCATATAAATTTTATTTAATAATATACACTTGAAAAACAATTGTCTAAAATCCGCAACATAGGCTTCGTCAGGAGGATACAGATTAGGCTCAGCTACAGGCTTCGTCACATACTTACAAACGATGTAATCCGCAACAGGCTTTGTCAATCATAACCACTAATTAAACCTAGGTAAAATGTTCACCCCGGATCGTACCCGGCTCAAACGTCCCCATGACACTGGCCGCGTTGCCCCGCTGAATTGCCAAAGAGATTTGTTGAACCAGGTACGACCCGGACCGAGGATCGCAACCCCTGTCTCTGAGCCGACGACCCAACACTTTTATGAAATCCTTGGCCTCCGCATCCCAAGATCCTGCAGTTTCTACCGCAACCGGTATGAAGTCATACGCCGGCTCCAAGACAGAGTACTTGGAATGCTTCTGCCTAGCTGCATACTCCGCAGCCGACCCAGCAGCTCTTGTGGTGCCACTCAAATGGGACGGGGCAAAAGTGCTCACGCATGTAGCGTCCCACAAGAGGCACCGACCCCTCCGCCAAGGAACCAACGTAAGACCATCCGGCCTTTTTCCGTCTGAGCGGCATAACCCTGGAGGCTCCAAAACGCAGGGTACATTAGCCGACACTAAAGCCCGGCGAACCACCTCGTTTATCGCATGGTGACGCGAAAAACGCCCAGCACACTTTTGGCAGCTAAGGCCATGGTGACCATCCTCCTGAACCACCGCTCCACAGATGCACCGATGCACCTCACAAACCTTGCAACCCAAGCGCAAGGCAGCCGCGATCCTTAAGGAGTCGTTATCCAGCAGCGTGCCCAACTGTGGGGATGGCAATGCATGAAGCCATGATCCTGACTCGTAGCAAGATGCAGCATGGAGGCGCGCTAAATCCGCGACGCCTTCCTCGCTCAATAGGCCCGCAAAAACCTTCCTACACAATATATCGTCCCAACCTCGTTGAGTGGCAGGATTATTTGGCCGCTCATCAGTCTGGCAAATGGTAGACCATTTGACAAATGCCTCGGCAGCAAAGGGAACCTGGATATCGTGACCATAGTTAGACAAAATGCGAGTCACGAGTCCCAGACTTCCATGAGCCGAGGCAAGAAAAGCCACCACACCTACCTCGCGACACCGACGAATCCCCAGCCCACCATGACGAACTGGCAGAGCAGCCTGACACCACTGTCCCTCACTCAGTTGTACATTAAGTATGGCCTCCAGTGCTATTTTGAGGGTGTCATCCAACTTCGAAACAATATCCTCAAATAACCAAGTTGGAGACGTTCTTAGAATCTACATCATTCTTGGCATGGCAAAGCAGCTCCGCAACAGAACGACAGAAACATGCGCTGACAGATTGCTCAGGTGTGCCTGGGCCTTAACCAACGCCTACCTTTTTTCTTCCAGGGCAGAACCGAAATTGGAGCGCCTAGCAGAGAAAAAGATGACTTCTGCAGGCGCCGAATCCCTGGCAGCACTGCATCGAATTCTGCCATGTCAACGTCCTGGAGGTCACAACAGAAAAGCTCGCACTTAGCCGAGTTTACCTCTAAGCCGATCCCTTTTAATGCTGGCAGTAGCTTTTTCACATCGTCCAGCACTGTTCGTGGATCGCCCCCAATCGTACCGTCATCCAAATACCATACGTTTAAGGGCGAATCCAACGAAGTAATTGCCTTCTGAATGGCCAAGCAAAAAATTAAAGGCCCCAAAGGATCTCCCTGCTGGGCACCAACTTGTGAGGCTATCAGGGAGTTATCAAAAAGCAAATTACTCACAGTGTGGTAACATTGGTGAAGAAACGGGTAAATTGAGGTTACCTTGTCTAAAGCTTCACCAAGAATAGAATCCCTCTCGACACTATTAAATGCGTTCTTGATGTCTATCTTTAGGATAACAGCACCTGTGGCTCCCCTTGCGGACGCAAACGCCCGAGTGGCGTGAATCGCTGCCTCACAACCTTGGGGGGTACCAAATCCTACCTGAACCGGTTGAAGATAATCCGCCATTGGTTCCTTAACCGCTCGACAGCACAGTTTAGCCGTAAGACGTCGAACAGTGCACCCTACTGCTATAGGCCTAATACCGCCGTCCTTCTTGGTAAGGGCGCAAAGAGAAGCCCCGTAGAAATAAGGACAAACAAGGGGGTTGAGTAATCCTTTAAGTAAAAAATTGCATAGTTTTGTTAAGGACTCTAAAAGCCGGGTGCCATTGCTACCTGCAGCAGAAGACGTGAGTTCCCTAAGATGCTGCGGTCTCAAACCATCTAACCCCGAAGCCGACCCATTGTAAAAGGAACCCAGCGCCTCCCCTACTTCATCCGGTTTCACTGACAAGGACGGACTTGAAGAGTCTGGTTCGGGCGGGAACACGAGTGGCCTAGACGGCGACGGATGTTTCTCCCGGAGAGACACCACAGTTGAATCATCCAAAGGAGCCAGCGACGCGTCAGATAAAAGGAGCCGGACCGCGCCTCTCAAGTCACCGTCGTGCACCTTACTCTCTATGCGTTTGTATAAAGATCCTGACTTCCGCAACGTGTCATCCGGGAAGTATAACGTTGCATTGTCCACGTTTTCCTTCACTTTGGAAGTCAAGGACTTCTTTGAACCCTTTTCCGGAACCCTCAGAGCAGAAAAAGAAAAGGATAGCAACGAAAACCAATCCTCTACCCTGTTGGTGTGCACACACTTACACATAATAGAACTCAGTTTATCTGCTGCCAAGGATCGCGCACCCTTAGGAATGTGCTTTAAGACATTAACCTTATTCTTTAGTTCTCCCAATTTGTCAAGGCAATTTTGATCGCGAGTTGTTGCTGGTTGAGATAAATTGACATTATTTTGGGACCCAGGCGATACACTAGGCCCTGGAACCCCCAGGGTGTTTGGGCTAGGAGATAATCGTACAATATCCTGATGGACACGTGCTATGTGTACGTTAAGGCCCCTTGGTATGACATACAGCCTTGGAGAACCAGGACAATAAGGACAGACAGACTTAGCGGGGCTGCTCATTGTTACTTATTATTATTAACAACCAAAAACACAAATCCGAGTTAATCCGTCAAATTACATTTAGACATAATAGAAAACATAAATCCATTTGCAAATCATAATAAATACACAGTCAAAAATTAAAACAATAAATATTGAATCATTAAAAGTACTTTAAAACTGCCTATACCAGTAAACTAAAATGTCAATAAGTTAATAAAAATAATAGTTAAAAAAAACCAAACATGTTACAATAATACATAAAAGCTAAAAAAAAAAAATATTTAAAAAAAAACCAAAAAGTCCATCGCACCTAGGTCTCGAACTGCCGTCTAAATTAGCGCTTAATTGTACTAAACCGCTTGCTAAACCAACTCATCCATGCCGTCTGACGGAGAGTCGACGAAAAGCCGCACTGCTTATTTTCATCCGCACCCATGAGCCTATCGGGAACACAGCTTTGCCAACACAGAATTAAGATCTTGGACGTTTATATATCCACTGTTGTGTTATGGTATCCAGTTGGTCGGAGTCATTGACGCCTAGCTAAATCATTGATTTGGTTCACTGTTTTGAACTTGATTGGTTAAACGGTTTTTGAAAATTTTTACAAAATAATTTCTGAATTAAGTTTGTAATTTAACTGTGTATGCAAACACATCTTTTATCTTGAGTACTTAATTTATCATCCCGCACGTATATTCCTTCTAGTAAAAAATAATGATGCAAATCGATTCACGCGATCAAAAGTTACCCCCGAAAACCCAACATACATAACCCGTCTAGTTTGTATAAATTAGTGACCCAATTGCCCAAGAGATGACACTGTGATCTACTTCGCGCTAGTAAGATTTTTCCGGTGTTGATGGGGTCGGGACGGGTGTGATCGAAAGTATCATCGAATTGATAATTATTATAAGCATATTGAGCATGGTATTTATTAAAAAACTTTTTAAGGTTGCCTATTGTGACGGACGGTAAACTGCGGAACCCTACACTGAGCATGGCCCGACATGCTCTTGGCCGGTTTTTATGAATGATTTAGTAGTATTGACTATTGGTATTATATTTTTTAGGTATAAATTAGTAAGGTACACGTTGTTTGAAATATAAATATAAGTATCTGAACGCACCCGTGAGGTAATGCGCGTTGCAAGAACCCTAACATTTTAGGGCCTATTTAAATAGGCCGAGTTTGATACAACGTTAAACGCGGAGAGACACCCCCCTGGTAATAGGGTCCCGTTTTCAACCGACTTCAATATTTCTAAAGGAGGAGGTTCTCAATTCGTCTGAATTTTTATTATTATTATATTTTTTTTTTAATGGATGTTACCTCAGAACTCCGTCATTACTGAACCGATTTGAATTTTTTTTTTGGTTTCTTAAAGTAGATGGTTCCAGGTTGGTCCCGTTTGTTTCAAAATCTATTTCTGATGATGGGATCCATGAGGAACTGAGGGAACTCCTCAAAGAAAGGCACATGCATGCTGATTTGGGTGATTTCTTAAGAAACTCGAGCATTTCTTTACGAAAATCATGAATTTGGTGGAGTGGATCTGATAATGAAGACCAGGGTTGGCAAAGTGGAACTGCTTGGTAATTCCCAGGACTATCATCCGATTTAAAAAAATATTTTTTTGTCTGAAAATAGATGGTTCCAGATTTGTTCCATTTTTTTCAAAATCAATTTCTGATGATGGGATCCATGAGGAACTGAGGGAACTCCTCAAATTTGAAAGGCACATGCATGATGATTTGGGTAGTTTCTTAAGACACTCGAGCATTTCTTTACGAACATCATCAATTTGGTGGAGTGGACCTGATAATGAAGACCAGGGATGGCAAAAAGGAACTGCTTGGTAATTCCCAGGACTATCATCCGATTAAAAAAAAAATTTTTTTTCTGAAAATAGATGGTTCCAGATTAGTTCCGTTTCTTTCAAAATCAATTTCTGATGATGGGATGGGATCCATGAGGAACTGAGGGAACTCCTCAAATTTGAAAGGCACATGCATGATGATTTGGGTAGTTTCTTAAGACACTCGAGCATTTCTTTACGAACATCTTTAATTTGGTGGAGTGAACCTGATGATGAAGACCAGGGATGGCAAAGTGGAACTGCTTGGTAATTCCCAGCTCTATCATCCGATTTGAGACATTCATCTTTTCCTTGTAAGGAAATACCTTCAAGATAGTCCTATTTGATTATAGTGCTATTTTGATGATGGAATTCGTGAGGGATTGAGAGAACTCCTCAAATTTTAACGGCACATGCATTCTGATTTGAGGGTTTCCTTAAGTAACTAAAACATTGTTTTGGGGGAGCCAACATTTTGATGAAGTGGACCTGATGATGAAGACCAGGGATGGCAAAGTGGAACTGGTCGATAAACCTAGAACAATACAATACAATAACTCTTTATTGCACCTCAAAACAACAAAAATTACACAAACTGGTATAGATTACACATGAAAAGAACCTTATTATCCTAGTTGTGACATTCATGTTTTTGATTTGATTTCTATTCTGATGATGGGGTTCTTGAAGAATTCAGAGAACTCCTCAAATTTGAACGGCACATCATCATCATTGTGATTAGAGGGTGTTCATAATTAGCTTACGCATTTTCTTACTGTGGCCATCATTTTGCTGGAGTGGACCTGATGTTGATAATCAGGGATGGCATAATAAAACTGCTCGATAATTTACAGTCTGTCATCCAATTTAACACATTGTTATTTTGTTTGTTTTAAAGGTCTACAAGGGAGTTCCGTTTTATTATACTTCACATGTAATGATGGAAGCCCTGGAACATTAAGAAAGCTCCTCAATTTTCGATCGTACACGTGCGGTGTATTGGATATTTGTGAAGTAAACTGGCTAACTCAAACAAATTCAAAATTTCACTTTTACCGGGAACCAAATGAAGTCGGTTTTTTTTTCTTAAAAATTATTTACCCTTTGGGTACAGAACCCTAAAAGCAATGGGTGTGTATACCAGAGTGGCGAGTTCGAGTCCCGCCAGAGGCCTTGAACATTTCCACTAAATGACAAGGATTTGTAAATATATAGAATATATGTAGTTACTTAATTTATATTTTGACATGCATGCTCTCAAAATTTGTATGCCGTAAGGCGCCACATAGTGAAACTGATTGACATGTAACAACCTATGTACACCTATGTTGGACAAATAAATAATTTTGTATTTGTACTATTCCTTTATTTTTTAAAATTTATGGTATTGTTCGTAAACGTTTCTGTCTAAAAAAAAATTTTTTTTTCGTTTCAGCAAAATCTACTCAACATCTGAAGATTATGACTCAGAGCTTACATGCATGGGACTGTTTCGATCAGATACAAAGCTACTAGTCGGTTCTTCTAAGGGAAAAATGTATTTGTTTAACTGGAAGGAATTTGGTTTGCACAGTGATGAGTATATCGGTCAAAAACACTCAATTTCCTGTATGGTACCTATTACTCAGAACATTGTAGTGACCTCTGGTGAAGATGGAATACTAAGAGCAGCTCACATGTTTCCTCAGAAGCAATTAGGTGTTGTAGGCCAGCATCGCCTACCTGTTGAATGTTTAGATATAAGCCATGATGGCTGCTATATAGCCTCAAGCTCACATGACAATGATGTTAAATTTTGGAATATTTCATACTTTGAAACTATTGACTCTATTATTGATGTTAGCCAAAAACAAAACAAGAAAAAGGATATGAGTAATAATTTGCCATCAAGTAGTGTTAAAAATGCATCAGAATTTTTTTCTGGACTAGCTTAACATGCGTAAGATATTAAATTTTAGAAACAAAAAATAGTCTTTCATTTCACCTTGCATTGTACCTATGTCTTTTTTAAAAAGCTTGCTCAATTGTTATTCTTAGACCAAGCCTAAGAAAATAAATAAAATTGTCACTGGTTATAAATAAGTATTTACCTAAGACTAAGTCGCCAGCGCAAAGCGGGGCGGAGCTGTCACGACCTGGCCACGGACCTACGCGAACTGCGGCAGCGGCAGCGGCGAGCGGCCGAAACAAACGCAAGAAGCGCATGTAGGATGCCACGAGCCGCCGCCGCTGGCGACAACGCGCGCGGATTTACCCGAGCGGTCGGCGGCAGCGGGGCGCGGAGCGACGCGCGGGGGAAACAAACACACTTAACGATAACGGGCGGTTAACGAGAGAACAAACAATCATATAATTTAAACTTTCGTGAGACATATTGATATTAAATTGCAACGGTTAACACTCACGTATTTTTATCACAATAGGCGTGACATGTTTCGTCTACGTCGGGCAGACCTCGTCGGACAGACAGAGTGGTGTTATCACCTTCGCGGCTAGGACATCACAACAAACAATATTAAGAACAAACAATATTAGACGATTCGCGCGCGAAATTGATTCGGAAATACTTTTACCGATATATTAAATAGCCTAAGTATATAATGGAATGTTTCAATGCTCATTCTGGTGTACTCGTCAAAATTTTTTGGGTACTTCTGTATTCTTCATACAAAACGCTAAATTCGCCAAGTGTATAGCGAAGGAAAAAATATTATTTTTTACACAACTCTCGTGTTCAAAATATCCTGCCTGAAATATGAGCTACTTTCGAGGCACTAGCGAGTAATTTTGGATAACGCCAGCAATAAAACTCCCAGTAGCTCGATTTCTTACACACACCTCAGATTTGATTGGACTCGGTCCAACCGATCTCTCCTCTCTGAAGCGTAAACTCAGAGGGAGAATTCCAGAGTAGTAAATATCGTGTGATGTCGCGGAAGGGTCCTGGATTTTCCCCAGGCTACCGTCCCACTTCACAGCCCGTACACTCCAAAGCTCAGTGCATGGAGCCCCTGTCAGGTTCCAAAAAAAGGATAACGCCATTTTGAATACGTCCCCTCCGCTCGATGCCGCTGACGCTTCTGCGAAGTACGTGGCATTGGCATGCTCGGCTCTCCGCTTTCCCTTGCCGCGCCGCCTGCCGCCCCGCTCACCGCTAAAACGATGTACGTGGCCAGGCCGTCAATAACGCCGGTCGCGCCGCTCTGAGTCGTGGCGTCGTCTACTAGCCCGGTATGTTTGTTTCCCCCGCGCGTCGCTCCGCGCGTCGCAGCCGCCGACCGCTCGGGTAAATTCGCGCGCGTTGTCGCCAGCGGCGGCGGCTCGTGGCGTCCTTCATGCGCTTCTTGCGTTTGTT
Source organism: Lathronympha strigana (assembly GCA_949128165.1). Lineage (NCBI taxonomy): Eukaryota > Metazoa > Arthropoda > Insecta > Lepidoptera > Tortricidae > Lathronympha > Lathronympha strigana. The sequence goes on along the minus strand of OX421906.1, from coordinate 11,824,552 downwards.
TCGGCCGCTCGCCGCTCGCCGCTGCCGCTGCCGCAGTTCGCGTGGGTCCGTGGCCAGGCCGTAAGGTTGTCTGGAAGAGATCGCTTTTTAGCGATAAGACCGCCTGTTGTTACCCAATGCTATTGATTCTTTGTTTCTTTCTGACACTGTTACTGTTATTGGTGCAATAATAGTACATTACATACCAAGGCCGTTTAAGTGGGAAATGCCTCGGATTGCATGTAATTGTCGGCCGAGGCCAAGCCGAGGTCGACTAACATGTGATCCGAGGCTTTCCCATTTACCGGCCGAGGTTTGTATACTATTTTTCAGCCCGACGGAGCCGGCAGGCGGCAATTTAGTTTTGCGTAAAGTGGCGCTTACCGGCCGGAGGACTGAAAAGAATATTATTATTATTTGTATGTCTTTGGCATATCTCAGGACCATGGGGTCCCGGACCTTTGAAAGGCGTGCGTGGGGCCGAAGCCAACAGCGCAGAGGCCTTTTAAGACATTTTAATCTAAAGCCAAGGAATACACGTGGCGGATACCATCTCCGAGCGCACAATATGATACACCCGGAGATGGTCCCCGCCAGGTGCAAAGCTATTGAAGTGCGGCACATTAGCTGCGATGGATCTAAGGTCATTGGGCTATTGATGTGAATGTTGGATGGTCTGGATATTGGGTTATGGGAGGAGACTAGCGGACGCCTGCCGTGACAATCAGTCTCAAATTGTAATAGGCAGGCGGTGACTTGCCAACTCATTTAGTGGGCCCCACAATGGCCGCACGTATAGTGCGACAATGGAGCAACACTTCGGAGCGGCTGTGAGGTTGTCGAGAGGTAAGTCTGCGGTAGCCAGATTCCGGTGATCCGTTCAGCAGGCCGCCGGCGTTATGACATTTTACACTTCCAACCTGGAGCAAAGGTCCCGCTCTTGCGAATCCACTCTGGCCAGCCAGCTAAGGCAAGCACAGAGGTGAGGGCCTTATAAAATAACCCTCTGGAATAGGGGTCCGCGGTGTCGCCACTCACCGTCAGCTCGCCACAAGCTGCCCCCGCGGGTTTATTATTATTATTATTTTTATATGTCTTTCCCATCACGGAACAATGGTGTTCCGGACCTTTGGGAGGCGTACGCGGAGCCGAAGCCAACACGCAGAGGCCCTTTCGACAATTTAATGAAATGTAAGGGGTACACCGAGCGGATGTTGCACCTGCCCGAGTCATGGGACGCACGCAGAGGCAGCACCCGCGAGGGTGTAAAGACTATTGAGATTTAATGGAATCTAAAATATACTGGACTATTAGGTGAAAGTGCTAGACTAAATACTGGGTTATGGAGAATAAAATCGGACGTCTGCCTAACAAAATAGTAATCAATTTTATTTCCGGCAGACGGTGACTCGCCCACATAAGATGGGCCCCCACAAAAAGCGACATCTAAGATGGCTCAAGGGCAACACCGGTATGAGGGCTGGGGGTAGAGAGGTGTCACTGGACTTTAAACATATAGCCAACTCGCCACTTAGGTTTCCACATCTACCCTCGAGAACACAGCTCTCGCGACCCCACTCTGGACGGCCGGTTAAGGCAAGCCAGAGGCGGAGGACTTGGTCGGACGACGGAGTCCCCCAGGAGCGCTCAGGTACGTGGGGTCGCTACTCCCCAACAGCTCGCCACAAGCTGCCCTGCGTTGACTGATTCCACCGGTCGAAACCAGTGGGCGATGGGGTCGTCACATCCCTACGCCAATTATTATTATTATATGCCGATGTTCTGGCGACGTAACGCAATGCTGTTATTTGACAATTTAAAACTTTAATCAAGACGGCTTATACAGTAAAACGTAAACAACTACTATTTAATATGCAGTGATAAAACGATCAAGATTGAATACGTTTATCAACCGATTTCAATATTTCTAAAGGAGGAGGTTCTCAATTCGTCTGTTTTTTTTTTTATGTATGTTACCTCAGAACTCCGTCATTGCTGAACCGATTTGAATTTTTTTTTTGGTTTCTTTAAGTAGATGGTTCCAGGTTGGTCCCGTTTTTTTCAAAATCCATTTCTGATGATGGGATCCATGAGGAATTGAGGGAACTCCTCAAATTTGAAAGGCACATGCATAGTAATTTGGGTATTTTCATGAGAAACTCGAGCATTTCTTTACAAAACCCACCAGTTTGGTGGAGCAGACCTGATGATGACGACCAGGGATGTCAAAGAGGAACTGCTCTATAATTCGCGGGCCCCAGCTGTATCTTCTGATTTGAGACATTCATCTTTTGTTGGTTACGAAATGCCTTCGAGGTAGTCCTATTTGATTTTAATTAAATTGTGATGATGGATATCATGAGGAATTAATGGAGCTGATGCTGAACCCTGGCAGTACCTTATGGAACTCAGGTTTGGTAAGACTTACGAGAGTTCTGTTTTCGTCATTCAACTCGTGTTAACGAGCAATTAGAGGAACAGTTCTCAAGATGGAGCTGATAACTATGCGAAAGATATTTACTACTTTTTTAATAATTTGGTGATTTGACACGGGGTCACAAAAGGAAACGTGGGAACTGATTTAAACATACTTATGTATATTTACTGTTTATGTTAGAAAAGGCCGCCATCTTGAATTTCTTCATTTTTGATCCGTCCCTAACAAAAATCGATATCTGGGGATCCAAGAGGTTCTTTATAACGAATCTGAGGTCATAATTGCGTTAAATGGCTGCCATCTTGAATTTCTTCAGTTTTCATCATATCATGATAAAAATTGATATCTGAGGGTCCGAGAGGTTCATTATAACAAATATGAGGTAAAAATAGCAAGAAATGGCCGCCATCTTTAATTTCTTCATTTTTGATCAGATCCTAACAAAAATCGATATCTGGGGATCCAAGAGGTTCTTTATAACGAATCCGAGGTCATAATTGCGTAAAATGGCCGCCATCTTGAATTTCTTCAGTTTTCATCCTATCATGATAAAAATTGATATCTGAGGGTCCGAGAGGTTCATTATAACAAATATGAGGTGAAAAATTGCAAGAAATGGCCGCCATCTTTAATTTCTTCATTTTTGATCAGATCCTAACAAAAATCGATATCTGGGGACCCAAGAGGTTCTTTATAACGAATCTGAGGTAATAATTGCGTAAAATGGCCGCCATCTTGAATTTCTTCATTTTTCATCCTATCTTGATAAAAATTGATATCTGAGGGTCCGAGAGGTTCAATATAACAAATATGAGACGAAAATTACGAGAAATGGCCGCCATCTTGAATTTCTTCATTTTTGATCCGATCCTAACAAAAATCGATATCTGGGGACCCAAGGGGTTCTTTATAACGAATCTGAGGTCATAATTGCGTAAAATGGCCGCCATCTTAAATTTCTTCAGTTTTCATCCTATCATGATAAAAATTGATATCTGAGGGTCCGACAGGTTCATTATAACAAATATGAGGTGAAAATTGCAAGAAATGGCCGCCATCTTTAATTTCTTCATTTTTGATCAGATCCTAACAAAAGTCGATATCTGGGGATCCAAGAGGTTCTTTATAATAAATCTGAGGTAAAAATTGCGTAAAATGGCCGCCATATTGAATTTCTTCAGTTTTCATCCTATCTTCATAAAAATTGATATCTGAGGGTCCGAGAGGTTCATTATAACAAATATGAGGTGAAAATGGCGAGAAATGGCCACCATCTTGAATTTCTTCATTTTTGGTCCTATCCTAACAAATATCGATATCATGGGGATCTAAGAGGTTCGATATAACGAATCTGAGGTCATACTCGTAATTGCGTTAAATGTATATCAAATTGATTGTTTTGATTTCCGTTTTCGTCATTCAACTCGTTTTAACGAGCTATTAGGAGAGTGGTTCTCAAGATGGAGCTGATGCTGAACCCTGGCAGTAACTAGTGAAACTCAAGTTTGGTCCAACATACGCGACTTCTATTTACGTCATTCGACTCGTGTTAACGAGCAATTAGGAGAGAAATTCACAAGATCGAGCTGGTGCTGAACCCTGGCAGTACCTAGTGGAACTCAGGTTTGGTGAAACATACGCGTGTGCTGTTTTCGTTAATCGACTCATGTTAACGAGCAATTAGGAGAGCAGTTCACAAGATGGAGCTGATGCTGAACCCTGGTAGTAATATGTATGTACCTAAGTTTTAAATACGATGTAAGGAAAATTAACAAAATAAAAACATAAATTAGCAATAATTCGCTTACTTTAACTTATACCGGAAAGTCCAATTGAAGTCGGTTTTTTTTTTCTTTAAAATTATTTAAATTTAGTCAAGTGTAATTACAACATTCAATAACAATAAAGCCAAGCAAGCGAAGGCGAAAAATCAGGGGCTTCGCCGGTCGTGCAGCCCCTTTAATAGACTCGGTGGCCCCACCGGTTGATCCTCCCGCCACTTCGACTGGGAGGGGCTGAACAGCAATGTGACGCCACAGATGGCGCCGTAGCTGTCACGGTTGTGTCACTGGCGATGTCATCGAACACCGCTAGATGGCGCTCTCAACGGTTGGCACCACGGTTGCCAACATTTGTAAAATGTGTGTACACATTTGTGACGATTAGCATGTAACGATATTTTGTTGCCTACTTAATACCAGACTCACAATATATCCGTTACGCTTAAAAAATTTGCTATTATCAATTATTTCCTGTCTAGCTGTCAGTTCAATGACTGGATTAAAACCCTTATCTGTCAGCAGGACAGTTGCTTAACTAGCCTTAATCTATGAGGTTTTTTACTTGCTCCTTTTCAAATCTAAAAAAAAAACTTTCTTCCATACAAACTTTCAACCCCGATTTAACCCCCTTAGAAGATGATTTTTTCAAAACCCCTTCTTATTCCTTAAGCCCGTCATTCACGGCAGTCCGCCGGTACTCCGGCATGACTGGATGTAGCGGACACACGGTGTGCAAGTGGCCCAGCCTGGCAGTCCAATTCGCACTTATTCGTTGAAAGATGCGCAGCGCTGCGTTTTAGCGCATACACTGTACTCAAATTAAAAAAATGCCGCCATCTCTTATGTCATTTTTAATAATGAATAATTAATATTTTTTGCATTGCCGCATTTCTCAATTGTTTATTACCGTAATTTAGTGCAATTCGGACTGCAAGTAGGGCTTGCAATCCGGATATCCGAGTATTCGTTTTATTCGAATATCCGTTAAATTTACTATCCGGATTTAATCAAATCAAATCAAATCAAATCATTTATTTCAGGCTGCGCCCATAAAGTGTTAGTAATATTACAATATACCTTAAAAACTATGGTTAGTTACAATCTTACAATACTATAAATACCTACTATCTAAGGGTTGCGAACATGGAGCTGGGTCCACCGACACAAGAGCGCGGAGTCCCAGCGGTCCGCGAACGCGCTCAGGATCCTGTTGGTGCTGCCCAGTGTCCGGGCTCGCAGAGATGCGCAGCGTTTACGCATGATGGCCGCGAAATCATCAGTGCGCGCCTCGGCGAACATTCCCGACGCACTACAGTGTCGTGGCAGACCCATCAGTACCCTGAACGCGTTGTTATACTGGACGCGCAAGTCGCTATACGCCCGCTGCGTAAAATTAACCCACAAGCCGCACGTATAAAAAGACTGGCAAAATGCCTTGAATAATGTTACCTTTACTGGTCTTGAACACCGTGCGAACCTGCGAGCCAACATGTTACATCTGACGGCCAGCGACCTGCGTTCCCTTTCAATATCGGTGACATCTCTCAAATCATCCGTGACCCAGTGACCCAAATATTTAAATTTTTGTACCCTGTTTAATAGAGTGCCACAGAGCGAGACACCAGGAACGTCTGTGTAGGTCTTTGAGGCTACCTTAAAAATCATCATCTCACTCTTTTTGGCGTTATACTTGAGTCCATGAGCCACGGCATATGATTCGCAGATCGCCACAAGTTTCCTCAAACCGCCAACAGATGGGCTTAGCAACACCATGTCGTCAGCATAGCTGATGTTGTTCATACAAACATCGCCAATATGACAACCTATATTGGTGTTGCTAAGCTCACCAATTAACTGGTTCATATAAAGATTGAAGAGCCGGGGCGAGCTCAGCCCCCCCTGCCTCACCCCGCACTCCAACCCATACTCATCTGAATATGACTTTCCCCATCTTACTCTGTTTCTTTGGTTATTGTACCAATAGCTAAATATTGAAATAATCTCGTGTGGTAACGTGGTTTCGTGTTTCAGCTTATGCCATAAAGCACTATAATCCACTAGATCAAATGCCTGTGACAAGTCCAAAAAACAGGCAAATACAGGAGTACTTCTGTCAGTGTAGTATTGAACAGTTTGCTTGAGGCACATGATTGCACTCTCGGTGGATAACCCAGGCCTAAAACCGAATTGTGAGTCGTGCAAGTCGAGATGATCCGCAAGATGTTTGTCAAGCAAACTGTCCAACACCTTAGCTAAGATGGTAGCTAGCGAAATCGGCCTGTAATTGGACACGTCAGAAGCATCGCCGGTCTTATTTTTAACTATTGGTACTACAGTGGTATACATTAGATCACTCGGTAGGTAACAGTGGCCAATGCACAGGTTAAATAGCATCGCAATTACCCTAGGTAAATGTGGACCCGCGTATTTTAAATGTTCGACGCTAAGATCGTCGAAACCAGGTGATTTACCTCTTAACATTTTATTTATTATCAAGGTTACTTGCTTACTTGAAAACTTAACAGTCAGTGTTTCGGCAGTGACGACCTCAGCGTCTCCCATTGGAGCCCTGGGAGGAAGCGACGACTCAACTCTGAAACGTTGTCTAAAGGCATTTGCTATGTCTTTGGGATCGTACAAACTGGAAACGCTCGCCGGTAGGCTAGACTTGGGACTCAAGTTTTTTGTGCGTTTCCAAAATTCACCAAAACGTTTTTTAGAATGACTTTTAGCAATTATGTCCATCCTAATCTGTTGTTGGTTGTTCTGGCAGTACTTTAGTTTAGTTTTAAATATCCGCCTAGACTCGCACATGAGTTCATAAGTTTCGCCATGCATAGGTTTTCCGCACATTAACCACATTTGATAACGCAATCGCGCCTCCCTATGCGCAACACTAACATGCAGACTCTAACTCAGTTCATATCCGGATAATACGAATAATCCGAATAATGCACTTTAGTATAGATTTATGTCCGTATTGTTATTAAAAGTTTAAAAAAGAGTCCATATATAGAATGTAGATGACGTTAACGTTAGATTTTTTATTTGGATACATTTTTAACTCGTATACAAATTCTGCAACCATCAGAATCGGGACCAAGAATTGAGAGCTCATCACAACAAGCCGACATAGTACTAAGCCTCGACATCTCCGAAGGATCCGCTGCAGAGCGCAAAGTCTTTATCTACAAATACACAGGCTTCTAGATATATTTGGAAACCTAAATCAACGCCAGATATTGCTTATTTTGATAGCTGTGGAAAAAGAGTCGATAACCTCCAGCTCCAACACAGTACTTTTGACTACCCCACCACGAGTCCCCAGGTCCCCACCCCACGAGTGTCGAAACTGAGAGGATATAGTCTGACAACCTCAATCTGACAACCTCAATCTGACAGTAGAATATGTTTTTAATTTAAATGCCTCCGGTGCAGTGCAGGATACTTTTGCAATCATCTACGGACATCGTTATTAGCTGATCGCATAGAAGTATTAAGATTCTTACTTTTACTTTTAGCATTTGACATTTGAGATTGACAGATCATGTTTAATTTTTAAATACCGATTACATATATTGTTTATCTGTTCAACTACGATATGAATTTAATAATTTTTGAACTTGTTGCAAAGCTAATTTGGTTTGTATACTCAGTATACTTTCTTAAATCCTAATTGTATTACTTTAACGGCCGCCTAGGTAGTGACCCTGCCTGCAAGTAAGTAGTTCCCGTGTTCGAATCGAATCCCGGTTAGTGCATTTTTTTGTGTGTTTATCACGAATATTTTGTTCTTGAGTTATAGATGTTTTCTCTGATGTTGATGTATATGTTTTGTCTGAGCGATTTAAGCTTTTATATGTATCTACATATTATGTAAGTCAAACGTCGCGACTGGGGGACTAGGACGATTTGTGTATAATTGTCCCATAATATTTACTTATTACTTTTTTAGCATTATATGTATGGAAAGCTTTATGTTAAGCGTCAGTAAATGACGGTAAACGTTGTTTATTGGTCTGTGATAATATTTTTTGTTTTGATTCATGTTTTTTTAGTAGTCACACTACTAAAAATATGAATTATAAATCGAAAGAGATGTATATACTACAGAAAAAGCGACCAAGGCTGGGATCGAACCAACTTTTACTTAAAAAACATGAATCAAAACATTTATTATATTTAATAAATGATTTAATTCATGCTTTACAATTGTACAATATGTTGGCGCCATATATCGCTTCTAGTTGAAAATAATTTATATTAATTTATAAAGATTATCTAGAAGGACAGCACTAGTTTTAAGTATGAGCCGTAAGATGACGGATCGCACCTTAAGCGTTTGAAAAATAAGAAAAGATTGCATATACTTAGGAAATTTCGGCCTCTGGTCGCCGTGGTCGGGTGGCCTAGTGGTTAGGGCGTCTGCCGCGAAAGCAAAAGGTTGCTGGTACGATCCCAGCCCTGGGCACTGGGGCCTTGGTCACTTTTTCTGTAGTATATGACATCTCTTTCAATTTATAATATTATTTTCGGTTTTGTTACTAACATTATAAGTATTTCTATGCAAAAATGAAAATATTCGATTTTTATTCGTTTTATTCGGATATCCGGATAGTAAAATAATAAATATTCGAAATATCCGGATAGCAAAATTGGACGGATATTGCAAGCCCTAACTGCAAGGAGGTGGGCGGAGCTAGCAGGATGTTGCCGTACGGCACGCATCCGGCAACGACATTCACGGTACTTTATTACGTGCCGGAGGTGCCGGCGGACTGCCGTGAATGAGGGGCTTTAGTTTACACGGCTTACCATAGGTTCGCGATGCTCCGCGATAATATTACGTGCCGGAGGTGCCGGCGGACTGCCGTGAATGAGGGGCTTTATGTATAGATAACATTTTCACAGATAATAAATTTGTTGTAAAAATAGTACATTACATACCAAGGCCGTTTAAGTGGGAAATGCTTCGGATTGCATGTAATTGTCGGCCGAGGCGAAGCCGAGGTCGACTAACATGTGATCCGAGGCTTTCCCATTTACCGGCCGAGGTTTGTATACTATTTTTCAGCCTGACGGAGCCGGCAGGCGGCAATTTAGTTTTGCGTAAAGTGGCGTTTACCGGCCGGAGGACTGAAAAGTTTATTATTATTATTATGTTATGGGGGCCTTTATATGCGATTTTTGAACGCATTATTGAGGGCTAATGATATGTGGGTATATAAATTAATTATATTGTGCAATAAAACAATGCACAAGTTATATTCTTTGCACAAGACAGTAATTACAGTTCGTTTGTTCCATCTCACTCTGTTGTGTTGATAAATTGTAAACTTTAGTAGACCCCGTAACTGATTTTGTGTGTTGTGTATTTGTCCATATGTCACTGTCAAAAATGTGTAACCGAGCTGAAATACCGGTGTACCGGTTTCACAGCAAATAGAATATAACACTACGTTAAGATTTCAGAGTTCCGACTATTTTGTGTTGAATAAAAAATTGTGATTCTTGCTGGTGCTATTATTTAATATGTTGAAACTTGTGCTATTTTTAGTATTTGTTATAGAATTGGCATGTTCTGATGCCCAAGATAGTAATGGGTACTTGACTTACTGTCCTTGCATGGGTAAGCGCTTTTTACTTTGTTTACCGGCATTAATTTTTATTTAAAATTGCAGTACTTCATGTTGTAAATTCCTATAAAGAAAGATTTCAACCTTAACCTACCATATATTTATTTGCAGGGAGATTTGGTAATCAAGCGGATCATTTCTTAGGTGCCTTAGCATTCAGCAAAGCCCTTAATAGAACATTGATTTTACCCCCATGGGTTGAGTACAGGTATGGAGAACCAAGGTCTAGGCAAGTTCCTTTTGACACATACTTTAAACCTGAAGCGTTAGCCCAATATCATGAGGTGATGACAATGGAACACTTCATGTCTGAAATTGCACCAACTCTTTGGCCAAGGGAAAAAAGGTTTGCTTTCTGTTATACTCAAAGACAAGGAGAACAAGACAATAGTTGCAATGCAAAATCTGGTAATCCATTTGGTCCTTTCTGGGATACATATAATATAGACTTTGTAGGGTCAGAGTTTTATGGCCCCCTGAACTATGATGCAACAAGTGCTGCTATGATTGAAAAATGGCAAATGAAATACCCACCTTCAAAATGGCCAGTGTTAGCCTTTACAGGTGATTTCATTACAGTATTAAGCATGATTGATATTGGCATGGTATTTTTTTTATGTTTCTGTTGTATGTGCCTGCTGTTATATTCAAATATTTTTTGTTCCTAGGTGCCCCTGCCAGTTTTCCTGTACAAAGTGACAATAGACCTTTACAAAAGTATATGCAATGGAGTGATGATGTTGCAACAAGATCCAGGAAGTATATAAAGAAAAATATGAGCGGGGGTGGTTTCCTCGGCATCCACCTGCGGAATGGGCAGGACTGGGCACGGGCTTGCCAGCATGTGAAGGACAGCCCTCTGTTGTTTGCTGCTCCTCAGTGTGTAGGCTATAAAAATGAAAGAGGACCATTGACAGAGTCCATGTGCCTGCCATCAAAATCTGATATAATTAAGTATGTTATTAACCAATAATGCCTTAGATTTTATAATTACCATTTTAATATGCCTAATTCTTGATTTTTATTTATATTGAATAGCTATATATTTGCTATTGTAAGTTTTAATCAGTCTAATTTTTTTTAGGCAAATAAAGAGAGTACTAAAGAGACTGAATGACATAAAGTATGTCTTTGTGGCTTCGGATTCAAATCACATGATGGATGAATTAACAAATGGATTGCACAGACTAGATGTATCTATTGTAAACTTAAAGCCTCCAAATCCACACATGGATTTGGCAATCCTAGGGCAAGCTAACTATTTCATTGGGAATTGTGTATCATCCTTTACTGCATTTGCAAAAAGAGATCGGGATGTCAAAGGATTAGGTTCAGAGTTTTGGTCATTCCCCCATCGCAAGAAACAAAAACATGAAGAATTATAAAAAAAATGTTTTTAGGGTTTTTTTTTTGTATGGACAATACCGAAATTCATTATAAATCCCCGGATTGTCATACAATCCAATACCGTGATTGCATGCCCGAGTAACTATTTAAAAAAAATGATGCAGCTGTGAGCTATGTGCTGAACAATATTGGATGTCCCTGTTTTGTTATTCAATGGCATTGGGGATGGATTTAACAGAGAAAGTTGTGATAAATAGCTGTACCAACTCCCAACACATGTAAAGACCATGTTGAAATACTATGTTATGTTTCCAAATGGGTGCCTGCCGTTTTACCAAAAAGACTTTGGTCAAATTTCATTACCCAAACAAATTTTAGCAAATGTTTTATTCGTCAATGCTATCTTTGGCAAGTTTACAATACGCATATTTTCATTTGGTCAAATTTTCTTTAAGCAGAATATTACTACGAAAATTAACATTTAAGCATTTGGTCATTTGCTAAATGTTTTATTAAGGCAAAACAAAAATACACAAAAAAACATTTAGTCAAATTACTTGTTACGACAAAACATTATAAGGACAAAAATTGGAGTTTTAGTGTAAAATAATTTTGCCAAAATAAAATTAACAAAAACAAATAATAATAAGGTTAATAAATATAGAAAGGACCCTACAGAAAACGAACAGCTTTTACAGTAGGTTTAGGTTAGGTTAGAACTGCGACCCCACAGAAAACGAACTGCGACCCCACAGAAAACGAACGGCTTTTCCAGTAGGTTTAGGTTAGGTTAGAACTGCGACCCCACAGAAAACGAACGGCTTTTAAAGTAGGTTTAGGTTAGGTTAGAACTGCGACCCCACAGAAAACGAATGGCTTTTACAGTAGGTTTAGGTTAGGTTAGAACTGCGACCCCACAGAAAACGAACGGCTTTTCCAGTAGGTTTAGGTTAGGTTAGAACTGCGACCCCACAGAAAACGAACGGCTTTTCCAGTAGGTTTAGGTTAGGTTAGAACTGCGATCTCACAGAAATCGTAAATCATAAATAAAAAAATCGTAAATAGTAAACATTACACATAAACAAATTGTTTTATTAAACATCCATTTACCTGTTTAGAATTTGCCCCAAGTGGAAAAAACACCCTTGCAAAAAAACCCCTTCATAATTGGACCTTATGCTTGAGATTGCTGCCTTCTCAAAATCTAATATACAGATTTTTGGCGTCATGTCAATCTCATTTTCATATCCATATTGTATTATTAATAATAAATATATGGACAACCGACTAAATAGAAATGCTAAATGGAATGTTGACGATATAAATCATTTGCCTTATTTTTATTAGCGTAACACATGTTTTGCCAACTGAAACATTTTACTTAACCCTTTGACCGCCGTTGTCACCTATACAAGACAACGATAGTACGATACACTAACGCCGTCGTCTTGTATACAAGACAAAGTTTCAACCGCTTACTAAATGGTAAAATAATAGAATTTAAAAATTATTTTGTACTCGTGTCAACTTGTTGACCCTTTTTTTTTTCATACATTTACTTTTTAAGCAGGTATATGAATCCATTGTTTCATAATAAAGGATTTAAAAAATATGCTTATAATTTCTACATTTTTCCGTGTCACTGTCGCCGTTGGCATGTATAAAAGACAGCTAGGGATGGGAAAGTTCAATTGATGTGCAAGTTTTTAAAATGAATATGTTTTCACGAATCTGGTTTTATTTAAGCGTTCAAACATTTAATTGCCAATTATTGTCATTGTTGGTAACTACTCGTAGTAAGTAGGTATATGTAGAAAAAAAAGGCATAATAATGGATACAGTTTAGGCAGCTTCTTCAGTAAATTGTCCATTGCGGTTTATTTGCCGAATAAATTATTGACCGCAGTGACAGCGGAGGTCTACATTTTAACTCGATATATATATATAACCGATATATACAGTATGTATCACAACGAAGAGCAAACCTTAAAACTGGTTGACGGGGAACTCGAGTACAATGTAATGACGTGCATTTCACGTGCCTAAATACATGTTTTATGGCATAAAATTACTAAATGAATTACTCGAAGACCATATTTTTGCAGTCGGTTAATGGTTTTTGTAACATCCTATAGGGTTTGTTTACGTTTTTGATTTTTGACAGTGCATGCGTATTGCGTACTGTTGATATGTAGCTAGGGGCAACTAATTAACATTAACGTTGTTATGTCAATGCACATGCGCTTTGAGTTCTGTTTATAAGTAACCTAGGTAATTATTTTAATAATGGCTGTAGTCATAGGCAACGCGCAAGCGCTTTGTTAACTATTTGTTTGTAACTAGGTAAAAATCCAAACTTCAACAAGGTTTGACGCCTGTCTGTCAGTTGGTAATTTAAGAAATGTCATTTATAAGATTGTAAACAAATAATACAGGGGAGGTGCAACACAATAATAATAAATGTATATTTTTATACCTCACGTAAAACCTGTCGTATTTTTGATGAATTAGGTAAGTACCATGCTCATATTTATGATCTAAACATTAACGGGTTTCTTGTTTTGCCTTTCATTCTGATACATACTGTATATATATATTATTAAATCCACCTGTTAGTTTTCTCCGAAAACCCTCCGGTAAGTATGTAAATTTATCGAGACACGATGCGCGTCCCTAATCTTATGGTTTATAAAGTTTACGTACCGACAAGCGCTTATGCCGTTGACTCAGACGCTATTATTACTTAACTCGCGCGTAAACACTATTTGTCAGTCGGAACTAAAGACGAGCCCTGCGCGCCGTTGACATGTATAGAAGACTACTCGTACAGACTAGTGCGGTGATATTACTTCATGATTCGATAATGTTTAGTTGTTGTTTTTCATGATAAAGTCCTTTATTTTCAACATTTTCTTGTATAGTAAATCTGTTTAGTTTAGAAATTTTGAGAGAAATCTAAGTTTGGAAATAAAAAAAGGCAAATTGAGAAGAATTCCACCTTTAATTATGAATATCGATATCACTATTTGCAATCCCTAAACTTTTTATTAGTTGTTTACTTAAAATTTGCTCTGGCGTGTGAGTGAGCGTCTTGGCGAACAGGGTCCGGCGGCCAAAAGGTAAAAATTGGTCAAAACACTAGTTGGTAAGTTATTCATTGCCTTAACATTATTAAACTAAATAAAACGTTTGCGTAAAAATATTTTGGGAAAAATAATATTGGCAAATCTTTATTTGGCAAATGAAATTTTGGGAAACATTTTTTGGGATCTGAAATTTTGGCAATTTCTTTTTGGTAAAACATTAGTAACCCTTTCCAAATACATCATTTTATTCTTTTTTTTGGCTTCAATCCCTATCATTTTTCCAAAGAGTAAAATCTTTTCGCAAAGAATTGCGAAAATATACGCACTTTAATGGCAAGTCATTCATAAGCAATGCGAAGATTGTATTACCGACGTTAGATCCCTGAGGTACTGATCGCTCACCAATTATTCCGGGATTCGAGGTATCATCACAGACTTCTGTTACCTGGGATCGGTTACTGAGGAACGAAATGACGAAGTCTAGTGCTAGCCCGCGTACTCCATAATGCTCAAGCTTAGAGGCTATCAATTTGTGATCAACGAGGTCAAAAGCACGAGATAGGTCGAAAAATATTGCAGCAACTCGTTTTTTGGATTCGAGTTTACTGAGAACATTTTCCACCACCTCCCGCGCTGCTCCTATTGTTGATCGACCCGCTTGATAGGCATACTGCTGCAGGCATAGCGATTCATTCGCAGCAAAGAAGCTAACTAGCCTATTACATATGCCCGTCTCAAATATTTTGGAAATTGCTGGTACTAATGATATTGGTCTTTAGTTCTTTTTTGCTACCCTTACCCTTATACACAGGTGTTACCTTTATTATTTTTAAAGAGTCGGGATATATGCCATTTGACATTGAGGTGTTGAGGTGGTTGCATAAAATGTCAAGGAACGTACAAGGCAGAGTGCTCATTGCAAAAGTCGGGAATCCGTAGATGTCTTTCGTTTGCTTTAGTTTAATTTTTTTTTATAATATTTACCAACTCGCATGTCGTTAATGGAATCATGAATATAGTGTTCAGTACTGGTAAGCTGGAACGCATATTGGCCGGCATATTGGCCGACCCTTTCCAATCCCTTTTGCAACTGTATATGGTGGCATCACAGAAAAAAATAATAAGATACAATGGCTATGAAAGCAAAGCGAGCGCGCCATGAATATGCCCAGCCGATCATATACTCCGCGGCGAACAGTGTGGTCGCCCACAGTCGGTCGCAAACTTCGAACGCACACCGTACGCATCGAAAATATTTATAAATTGTGGGAAACATGCCGTGCTGTGCCAGTTTGACGTGCAGGGTAAGAAGTAAGCATACATAGTGTGGCCAAAGCAGGCATTTCATTTCATCTGTAAGCCTTTTTTATCGCAATATTAACGAAAAACTTTTTAAACAGACCAGCCGCCCCAGCCGGGCGACGCCCGAGTCACGTGACGCATAGTGCTGTGCCACGCTCACGCATTGCTGAATGTCGATAATTGTTTCTTATTTTCTCATACTACGTTTTACGTGCTATCTTATTAATCAACAACAAAAAATGTTTGTTTAGATAATCTGGATGTTTAGATATTTGTTACAAAGTGCTAAAGCAAAAGCAAGTGTAAGAATTAAAGTTTAATTCGACTAAAAGATTTTAGTGCTCCTACTTTTTTTTATACGTATCCAAATTAAATTATTTCGCATAATTATTAGATTTGCTTAATTAAGAGAACAAAATTACAGTGAAACCTCGAACTTTTAAGACAATTATGCGTAATTGTGATAAATAATATAGTAAAATAGAGGTATGGGTACAGCGAATGCATATCGTTTACTGTGGTAGGGCACAGCACAACGAATGTCGTCTCGTTCAAATTTAGAGCAGAGCCCAGCTGGGGAAGAACCTTTAACTTACAGAAAACCGCAGTTTAATAACACTAGACCTTACTCATAGTGTTGTGTTTCTGTTGGTGAGTAAGGTCGCCAGAGCTCTAAGATGATTCACTGTGTTGACAGCTGGGGACCCATGGGGCAAAGCTAGCTCCGTCTGCCTTGTCCGGTTGCCTTTAGCTGTCAACACAGCGACTCCTCCTTTCTTTAAAGGGTCGGCAGACGGCAACGCGCATGTTGGAGTTGCAGGCTTCGGTGACCGCTTACCATCAGGCGGGCCGTATGCTTGTTTGTCACCGTCGTTGTATAAAATAAAAAAATTGTCTGTACTTTAGTTTTTCTTATTAGAGATATATATTTTTGCTCTTTTTTGCGAATGCTATTAAAACGGATCTATTTGTAAGAATATTTTATAAATGCTTTGAATACGGGAGGAATATTTACGCAGCACAACACACGTATTATACAAGTAGTACCTACAATTTATTTTACCATACATTTATAGAATTTTCATCACACTTACTCGTAAATGGTAATATTATATACAAGCGTACTTAGAGGCCGAAATGGATTTGCATACAATTTTACCGCCCGCCCGAGGTTCCCGAAAGACCTGCGACCCACGCGCGTCCTGCGTGTATCCACCGGTCTGACTATGGATTGTGCTACTTCACTCCCACTAATAATTATTGTTTATTTATCAGCCTAGTAAGTTTATTTATTTCCTCGCAAATGTGGTGAAAAACATTGTATTTTATCACGGGTGGTACAAGAATACGAACTCGTATTAAAATTAAGCTCGAGTCGAATACGAAGTTATTTATTTATCCATTGTTGTTAATTTATTCTTTATTTATAAACATAGTAAGTTTGTTTATTTCCTCGCGAATGTGATGAAAAACATTGTGTGTTTCACGGTCGGTACAAGAATTATGAACTAGTGTTAAATATAGGCCCGAGTGGTGTTCCTATTCGGGTAATCCGATGCTACGTGTCGTATGCGCCGACCAGCCAAAACACACGGTACCTTTACCCCTGAAACGTCACAAATAACAATTCAATTGCCCCAATTTATCAAGTGATTTTTAACACAAACCTAGAATACTTTGTACTGAAACGACAAATCGGTTTAATAAATTAAAAATGAGATGAGCAATAAATGTATTCAATAAAATGAGATAATGTCATCTCTGACTTTTTTAATACTACGACCGTGACAAACAAGCATACGGCCCGCCTGATGGTAAGCGGTCACCCCAGCCTATGGAACTCCAGGGGTGTTACATGCGTGTAGCCGACCCTTTAAAAACTTTATCACTCCTTTTTTGAAGAACCCCATACTGTAGTCCTTTGGGAAAACAGCGGCAAGCTCATGTCACAGCCGGAGCGTCCGCGAGAGGAAGTTCCTCTTAAACCGCTGAATGAGTATAGCAAGCGTTAATTATAATTAGCTTTAATACTAATAATACCAAACAATCATTTAAAACACAGTTATTCAGCTAGATATATTACGTAGGTACTGTAAAGAGTCAATATTCTATGTTGTAATTATGTATATCTATTGCCTAAAAGTTTTAGGCTAAAACAAAGTCTTGGAACATTATTCGGTTAAACACAAAAAAAGACGTAAAAGCCTTTAATAATGTTGTGATAAGAATGCCTAGAATTTTAATTAACTGTATAATACAGTAACTTGTCGTTTTCTATGAAGATAAATAAAAGAAACCAAAATATTTAAGTGATTTTATTAAGCCTTAACAGCATACACCCTTGGGGGGAAGAGAGACTTCTTTCTGATCTCTTTCCTGGTCTTAATCTTGGCTTCATGCTGTGTGAGGGCCTTGCGCATAGCACGGGTCTTCTTGGGCCTTAAGTCCAGGGGCTTGTACTTCTTGTTCTTGTAGTGGTTGCGCAGGTTAACCTTCATCTTCTGATGGTATACAATGTATACTCGGGCAATGGCTTTCCTTACGACTCGGCTGGAAATTTAAATATTATGTTAGTTAGTCAATGATTTTTGTATTTTGTGGCAAGTTACTATTAGTATAAATAAATTTGACCAGGTTTGCTTCTCTGCCAAAAGGTGTTCATTTGAACTTGCTATGCAATTTATTGATTTGTTAATTTAACAACTTGAGATTCTATTTCCCAGTGTCAAGAATTCTTCTCATTGTCCCATTTGAATTTCTCATCTTGTATAATTATAAATCACATTTATCATGATGTTATTGATGCAACACCAATGTTTAACTTATCCAAAATTTAAACAGTGAAAGTACAAGAATCACTAATATGTTCACAAATTTAATTATGTTTATCCCATTTGATAGAGTATTTTATTTCATTATTAACCAGCAACCTCCTGCTTTCGCAGCAAACATCCTGGTTACAAATTGAGCAAAATTTGATTAACAATACAAAACAAACATTTATTATTTTTCAACCGACTTCAATATTTCAAAAGGAGGAGGTTCTCAATTCGACTGAATTTTTTTTTTTATTTTTTTTTTTAATGGATGTTCACTCATAACTCCGTCATTACTGAACCGATTTGAATTTTTTTTTTGTTTTCTAAAAGTAGACGGTTCCTGGTTGGTCCCGTTTTTTTCAAAATCCATTTCTGATGATGGGATCCATGAGGAACTGAGGGAACTCCTCAAATTTGAAAGGCACATGCATGCTGATTTGGGTGATTTCTTAAGAAACTCGAGCATTTCTTTACGAAAATCATCAATTTGGTGGAGTGGACCTGATGATGAAGACCAGGGATGGCAAAGTGGAACTGCTTCGTAATTCTCAGGACTATGATCCGATTTTAAAAAATATTTTTTTGTCTGTATATAGATGGTTTCAGGATTGTCCCGTTTTTTTCAAAATCAATTTCTGATGATGGGATCCATGAGGAACTGAGGGAACTCCTCAAATTTGAAAGGCACATGCATGATGATTTGGGTAGTTTCTTAAGACACTCGAGCATTTCTTTACGAACATCATCAATTTGGTGGAGTGGACCTGATGATGAAGACCAGGGATGTCAAAGTGGAACTGCTTGGTAATTCCCAGGACTATAGTCCGATTTTAAAAAATATTTTTTTTCTGAAAATAGATGGTTCCAGATTTGTTCCGTTTTTTTCAAAATCAATTTCTGATGATGGGATCCATGAGGAACTGAGGGAACTCCTCAAATTTGAAAGGCACATGCATGATGATTTGGGTAGTTTCTTAAGACACTCGAGCATTTCTTTACGAACATCATCAATTTGGTGGAGTGGACCTGATGATGAAGACCAGGGATGGCAAAGTGGAACTGCTTGTTAATTCCCAGCTCTATCATCCGATTTGAGACATTCATCTTTTCTTTGTAAAGAAATACCTTCAAGATAGTCCTATTTGATTATAGTTCTATTTTGATGATGGGCTTCATGAGGGATTGAGAGAACTCCTCAAATTTTAACGGCACATGCATTCTGATTTGAGGGTTTCCTTAAGTAACTAAAACAGTGTTTTGGCGGAGCCAAAATTTTGATGAACTTGATCTGATGATGAAGACCAGGGATCGCAAAGTGGAACTGGTTAATAAACCTAGCTCTACTTATTATCCTAGTTGTGACATTCATCTTTTTGATTTGATTTATATTCTGATGATGGAGTTCTAGAAGAATTCAGAGAACTCTTCAAATTTGAACGGCAGGTTAATTGTGATTAGAGGGTGTTCATAATTAGCTTAGGCATTTTCTTACTGTGGCCATCATTTTGCTGGAGTGGACCTGATGTTGATAACCAGGGATGGCATAATGAATATGCTCGTTAATTTACAGTCTGTCATCCAATTTAACACATTGTTATTTTGTTTGTTTAAAGGTCTACAAGGGAGTTCCGTTTGATTATACTTCAAATGTAATGATGGAAGCCCTAGGACATTAAGAAAGCTCCTCAATTTTCAATCGTACACGTGCGGTGTATTGGATATTTGAAAAGTAAACTGGCTAACTCAAACAAATTCTTAATTTCACTTTTACCGGGAACCAAATGAAGTCGGTTTTTTTTTCTTAAAAATTATTTGATTAAATTAAATAAACAGTAATTTTGTAATAACTGTATTATCCCTGTTCTTAAAACTCCCAAAAAGATAGAAACAGTTTTACTTACATTTTGGACAGCTTGGAAGCAGCTCCTCCAGTGACTTTAGCTACTCTGAGATTTGTCAACTCAGTCTTCAGCTCTTCCAGTTGTTTGAAGAGCTCCTTCTTGTCCTTCGTACGCAGTTCCGAACACTTAACCTTACCCTGCAAAGAAAATGCGTTTCATCAGGTTTAGACATGACTGTGCAGTATTTAAAGTCCTATAGGGTTTCCGAAAAACTAGTTATTTTTTTCTTGTACTCGTGAATATTGTTCTAGAACCCAAGGAAACTTGTTTATTACTCGATTCAGGAACATGTCTATGACAGATTGAGGTTATGATAATCAAAACAAAGTGGTACACTGTTAAAGAATTCCCAACCTTGGAGGCGAATCTGTACTTAGTTGCATCTTTATGCAGTAAAATACTAATTAAAAACTAAACAAAACACGGCACTTGTAGAAACAATCATTGGTGAACCGCGTTAAAACACACTGTACTATCACTGAAAATAAACACATCAACATCTAAATTATTCCACAATATAATCAATGAGTGGATAAAAAACATATTTGTTTTTAAGATCCGTTCTATTAAAAGAGATTTAATAATATTTCACCAACCATTTTGGAATCTTCACAAAATTCCTCCCTCTGTCACCATAAAAGTTGACGTAAAGAACGTTTATAATAGTGTTGCCATGTAATAGTAACTTGCGCATGTCATGGTGCCTCTACATGCTCGGGCTCTCGGCCGAATGATTCGGCCGCGGGCGAATGCAACCTAGTACACGCTCATTCGAGACAGACTATATAGATACAATTTAAGCCAGACCGCCGGCGGACTGCCGTGAATGAGGAGCTGACCAATAGGTGCAAGCACTGCCAAATTTCAGTGTGGTTTCAAAACGTTCCCATACCAAACTCGCATCTCATTTTCGTTTTGCCTCTTGCTCGCATCAGTTAAATTTTGTTACGGTGCGAGCGAGGGGCAAAACGCAAATACCCGATGTGTGGCGTCGACCGTCGACATTTATCTGTCATGTCCACTTGCAATGCAATGCACTTCAATGCAGCAAGGCAATGTTGCTAAAGCCCCTCATTCACGGCAGTCCGCCGGCACTCCGGCATGGCTGGATGTAGCGGACACACGGTGTGCAAGTGGCCCAGCCTGGCAGTCCAATTCGCACTTATTCGTTGAAAGATGCGCAGCGCTGCGTTGTAGCGCATACACTGTACTCGAATTAAAAAAATGCCGCCATCTCTTATGTCATTTTTAATAATGAATAATTAATATTTTTTGCATTGCCGCATTTCTCAATTGTTTATTACCGTAATTTAGTGCAATTCGGACTGCAAGGAGGTAGGCGGAGCTAGCAGGATGTTGCCGTACGGCACGCATCCGGCAACGACATTCACGATGCTATATTACGTGCCGGAGGTGCCGGCGGACTGCCGTGAATGAGGGGCTTTATCATGCTAATGCTGGGTGCCACTAATCCGCATCCCGCGAAAAGGCAGCCCAATAATCGGCAACCCAATAATTGGCGACCACGATGTACATGGATTATTGGGTCGCCGATTATTGGGCTGCCTTTTCTTGGGTCGAGCAATCTCGAAGCGGGCCAATAATCGGCAGCCCAATAATCCATGTACATCGTGGTCGCCAGATATTGGGTCGCCGATTATTGGGCTGCCTTTTATCGGGTCGGACATAGGGAATGCAAAAACCGGTAGTTTTTCAAAACCGGTAAATTACCGACTATGGCAGATGAAAACCGGTAAACCGGTAAATTACCGGTTTTTATTGTGTTAAATAAAAAACAGCTTTTTCATGCAAATCATTCATAAAACCACATATTTATGTAAATCTATAATAAAATAAGAATATTAGTTTTGGGGGAAAAGTAACAGAAGTATTTTTATAATAAAGAAACTTTTTTTTATTCCCAAAAATCTTAAGCTTTGTTGTTTATAATATGACAATTATCTTGAAGATGATGGGATGTCAGTATTGCCATTGCCACTTAAAAATACTATTGCTAATCAAATCCGTTTCAAAACCACGGAAATGCTTAGTATTGCTTTTGGGCTATTGAAGATGCCGCTTCTACCAGTTGTGATCTAACGTGGCGGCCTGGCAACCCTTTATAAATCATTACTAATTCCCGTTGCGTCCAGAAAGTTCCACATTATTTGGTGTGTAATGTTGTGTGCCTCATGAGGTTGCAGTAGGTATGAGCCTACCAACACAGGTAACTACCGCTCAGACTTTGTGTCTGTTGAGCCCTAGCAGCTCTTTAGGATTTTTGTTGTTGAACCCTTGGATAAGAGCTTTGAATGTGTTTCCTTTGACGGACTTCAACTCTGCGCTTGCTCTCATCTTTTCTCGGTTGTTCAGCATAGAATATTGTCTCTCTCCTGTTTGGTGACTCCGCAGAACCGGCAGAACTCACAATTTCAAAAGTTACCTTATATCTGAGCAGATGCGACAGTTGTCTCTTAAGTTTTTGTACGAACGTAGGTATATCATGTTCTAATCGAATTCAAAATTTTAAGGATTCTTCTACTTGTTTGGCTAAATTCAACATACATAAATCAGCATATTCTATCATTAAACATTGTCTTTTTGTACCAAAATTCACCCACGTTCTTCGTGGTTCACATTTTGGAAACACCCCGGTTATATCTCTAAATTGAACAATTCAGTTTTAGAAACCCTCACCTCCGTTCTGAATATATATTTTGGGGATCTATCGGATCGGAATATTCGGAATCCCTAATTTTTTTACCCTATTTTGCATTACCTGAATCCGGTCATTGATAAATGTAAGCGTAATCGAATATCACCGGCTCAAAAATCGGACATCGTGAGTGTAGTGTGTCGACAGAGTCACATCCCTAGTGCGCAAAATGTTCAAGTTTATAATCAAGACCAAGTGCGGGTAGTTCGTAAAACCCGCGCAGCTAGAAGATGTTGATGTCAACCTCAGCCAGTCTTTCTCCGGGACCACGGGGGCAACGTCGCCCTTGAAACGTCGGAGGTTTGTTTTCAAAATCTATACACGATTAAGCCCCGTTTTAGTAAATACATAATTACCTGATACTGTTTGACATTATGATAATTTGTCCTAAACTCATATGTCCTAATATTGTTTACCCTAACATTGTTTTAACCTAGTTTTCTAGCAGCGATTCGACTCTCTGTGAGGTTACAGTTCTAACATAACATAACCGACTTTTCGAACAGCGGTTCGGTTCTATGTGAAGTCGTTTTTAGGTAATGATTCGCCATCTTTGGGCGGGAGCACCTGGATACTAGCTCGGGCCCTTTGACTCGATCCAAAGACGTGTTGTCCGAATAGTCAACGATCCCAAACTCACAAGCGATATCGAAACCTTAAGCCTAAGCAGAGACTTCGCCTCCTTATGTGTGTTCTATCGCTTGTACAATGGATTGTGATCTGAGGAATTGTTCTAACAAATATATTCTACCACCGCACCGCTCGTCGTCGGCAAAATGTTCACCCGTATACCCTGGAGCCTAAATGGTCTCGTACCGTGCGGTTTAAGAGGAACTTCCTCCCGCGGACGCTCCGGTTGTGGAATGAGCCCCCCTGTCCTTGTTTTCCCAGAGGACTACAGTATGGGGTTCTTCAAAAAAGGAGTGTTAAAGTTATTAAAGGGTCGGCAACGCGCATGTAACACTCCTGGAGTTGCAGGCGTACATAGGCTACGGTGAGCGCTTACCATCAGGCGAGCCGTATGCTCGTTTGTCACCGTCGTAGTATGAAAAAAATAGTTAAGGATTTTGATCATTAGGATAAAACAGTTAGGGCAAGTGACTTTAGGCCAAACGATGTTAGGGATGTCGAGGGAGACCCACATTTTGGCGATAGCTCATGGACCCAGGCTAGCTTCCCTAGTAGGTTTGGTTTGGTGGCCTGGGCATCCGAAATATTTCCAGTGGCACTACCTGCATTCTTTGCTTTCGGTACACGGTGCGCAGAGCCTTATCGGGAAAATTTTAACCCCTTCCATAGGGGTCCTCGAGGCCGCGCATTGTTCCGAGGCCAAGAACGTATGGTACTTAACATCCCCAACACTGACCCGCCAGTCAACCCTTGTTCGTAAAGACAATGAGATGAGCCCATCTGTCGTCTTACTAGCAAGGGGCTGCTAGATACGGCACTTAATCCTACAGATCGGGCTTGTCTTATTGCCACCGCAGAGTGGGAATCAGGTCTATGGTACAGGCTACAGGCATTCCCATCACTAGGCACTTTGCTGGACAATACCACTGTTCGGTTGGCCACCTGTCTTAGGATAGGTGCATCAACAACCGTGCCCCATCGTTGATATGCGGGGCCATCGTAGATGATCTGGGTCACCAGTCACCACGGCCTCTCATGCGGCCGGAGTGCTGGGAGAATCCCTCACCATAGCAGCATCGACAAAGTCATCCGAAGGGCCCTCGTCAGTGCTAAGGTACTGGCAGTCCTCGAGCCCAGGGATGATGGCAAGTGGCCCGACGGAATGACGTTGGTGCCTTGGAGTACGGGTCGTCCTATTTTCTGGGATGCTACTTGTGTAGATACCCTGGCGCCATCCCATATTCCAGGCACCAAAGATTATGCTGGTGCGGCTGCATGCTCCACCGAAAACCACAAGTGTCGCAAATATGCCATCCTTGGTAGCGGCTACATATTTGCGACCGTGGGGCTCAAACGGTCGTCGTCTTTATAGGGACATTCCCTCGTGCCTGGTTGAGGCTTTTGGTGACCAGAGGGCTGGCCACTATTTTTCCCAACGGATCAGCATTGCTATCCAACGGGGCAACGCGGCCAGCCTGCTAGGGGCCTTGCTTAGCTCTGAGGACCTGGGCCTATTTTTTTTATTTGTAGGTGTTTTTTTACGGATTATAATGTATTTGCTTATTTGTTGTTTGTGGTGTGATAAATGAAAACTACCATTTTAAATCTTATTTCTATCATTCAATAAATGTACATAATCATTAAATGTACAAGTACGAGTATCTTAATTAAAATAATATGTAGCCCTGTAGTTCAATTTGTCCTGAAAGTGAGTTTTATCAAATAATTTCCAGTACATTTAGGTTTCGGTAAAAAACCGGTTTCAGCATAGATTTACCGGTTTTTTACCGACCCCAAATCTGGCCGGTTTACCGGTAAACCGGTTTACCGGTAAACCGGTTTGCATTCCCTACGGACAAGCTCGATAGCGGGCCAATAATCCGAAGCCACAGTTTTTACAGTACAATAATCAGCAACCCAATAATCCGCAACCAAATAAATGGACACGAATTATTGGGCTGCCGATTATTTGTCTGTTTTTTATAAAGACTCCTTAGATCGAATGTTAAGGCAGGTCGGTTTAGGTACGACGACGAGCGAAGCGAGGAGGAGTGTTAGGTAGAACTGCGACCTAACAGCGCGCGAGCCGAGCGAGCGTGCCGCGGTAGCGGCCGGCGAAGCGCCAGAACCGACTTTTTTCGCATCCCGCGAAAAGGCAGCCCAATAATCGGCGCCCCAATAATTGGCGACCACGATGTACATGGATTATTGGGTCGCCGATTATTGGGTTGCCTTTTCTTGGGTCGAGCAATCTCGAAGCAGGCCAATAATCGGCAGCCCAATAATCTATGTACATCGTGGTCGCCAATTATTGGGTCGCTGATTATTGGGCTGCCTTTTATCGGGTCGGACAAGCTCGGTAGCGGGCCAATAATCCGAAGCCACAGTTTTTGCAGTACAATAATCAGCAACCCAATAATCCGCAACCAAAAAAATGGACACGAATTATTGGCTGCCGATTATTTGGCTGCCTTTTATACGGATTACGGACTCCTAATCCTAATGCTTGCCAAAGTTGCAAAATAGCGGATTGTCGCGGAAACCGTATGATTCGCTGTTTATCATAACCACTAAATAAAGTGTTTGGATAAACATTGTTGAATAATTTATTGTTTAGCAGTATCAGAATACTCTGGATTGAGTACGGTTACCTTTGTGTGTGTTCCTGCATCTCAAGAGGTTTTAATAACCATGACCGACTCAGAACAAAGTATATGCTATGAAAAAGCATTAGAGTACTGGTCTGAAATTCCGGCTACAATTGATGGAGTACTCGGAGGATTCGGTTTTATTTCGGACGTTGATATTGAAGGATCAAAGTTGTTTCTACAGTCTATTCTCTCGTCTGAAAAACCGCCATCTACTAATTTAAGCCTTGACTGTGGCGCCGGCATTGGAAGAATATCGAAGTATTTACTGATTCCTCAATTCAGTTCAGTGGATGTTGTGGAGCCAGATGAAAAATTTATAAATGCCATTAGAGAATATGTTGGAAGTGATGCCGACAAAATAGGAGATTTATATAAAGTAAGCTTGCAAGAATTTCGACCGGAGAAAAAATATGACGTGATTTGGAACCAGTGGGTATTAGGATATTTAAAAGATGATGATTTGCTTTCATATCTTACTCATTGCAGGTAAACACAAGTAGAATATTTTTATGTTTGGTTGTATGTAACTTAGTTAACAGTCATTACTATCTTATAAAATTTACTAAGGTTATTCCAATTAGTCTATACGTATGAAACTGAATTTTAATTTGTTTGTGTTTTTGTCCTGTGTAGTGGTTGCAGGAATTTAAAAGTGCTCTCCTAAAATATGACAGACAGAGTTTATATTAACTTTTTATAAAACAGTGAAGACAAACATAACTCGGAGAAAATAATGTAAAAGTTGTCCTTAGAGAATATCAATAAGACTGGCAGAACAGTGATGTTTATTTCACCATCAAGAATTTTACCTATGTAGTATTGATTGATATTGATGCCTAGAGATTATATATTCATAGCTACCATTCTGTTGTTTAGGTATTTTATTGAATGAATAACAAATATAAAATAGCAATAGGGATGACGACTAGGTTGAAAAACTATCATTCTAATTAGTCCGTCAGTTAGATTATCGAAAATGATTAGACACATATTTTTTCCTTTTTCAATTCAACTAAAATTGACGAATATAAAGAGCGTCAAAGTTCCGTGGTGGGGGCTGGTGACATCACTACTAGGTAAAAATTGTGCGTAATAGTGACGTTGCGCGAAACATTAAGGCCCTGTATTTCCGTCATTTTTCATTTGAGGAACAAAAGAAAAAGTATGTATCGTAAATTTTTTAATACTCTAACAGACTAATGACTAACGGACTAATTAGTTTTTTTTTGTCGTCTAGCCTATTGTCAATATAGCTCGAAGAACTATACATATACAGGGTATTCCTATTCTTGCGCATTTGCTTTAACTTTGTCATATGGCTTGGTATAAATAAGGAAACAGAATGGCATAGTTAGTTTTATTAAAATTGTTAATTTTTATTTTTTCTAATTTCTCATACAAGTTGCATCAACCGCTAATGATAAACGGGCATTAGAATTGACTTTACTAAGTGACGACTATGACATAATCAATGTCATCTCGAAAACTCATACTCTGTTTACACACATGAAAATCCCATATAAGATAAAATTAAAATAGTAGTTATTTTCTTAATGGAGCTAATTAGAATACCAGTGTCTTTGAGAAATTAGCTTAATTTAAGCTAAAGAATGCACTAGTATTCGACTTGGGCATTTAATGTCAAAGTGACAAGGTTTAAATTTGAATATCGAAAAATCTTCGTAGTTCAAATTTAACCTATATTACTTTGACATAAAGTGCCCATGTCGAATACTGGTGCAGCGTCGAGCACTGATACTTTTACGCTACTTGAAATGAAAGCAATTGCTCAAAAACATGTTGTATAGTTTATCTCAAAATGAAAAAAACATTCAAGCACATTAGAAAGTTTATTAAATAATGCATAACAAAAGGTCATTATAAACTTGTAAAATATGTATATGTATAATTAACGGCCTCCTAGCCTAGTTGGTAGTGACCCTGCCTACGAAGCAGGAGGTCCCGGGTTCGAATCCTGGTCAGGGCATTTATTTGTGAGTTATGGATGTTGTATATGTATATAAGTATTTATATCGTCTATTATATATATCGTCTATTATATATATCGTCGTCTAGTACCCACAACACAAGCCTCATTGAGCTTACCGACTAGGGACTAGGTCCATTTGTGTAAGATTGTCCCGGTATATTTATTTATAATATGAATACCAGATTGATCCACTTTAAAGTATTTCATTTTTTTTTTATTCTACGACGGTGACAAACAAGCATACGGCCCGCCTGATGGTAAGCGGTCACCGTAGCCTATGGACGCCTGCAACTCCAGGGGTGTTACATGCGCGTTGCCGACCCTTTAAAAACTTTAACACTCCTTTTTTGAAGAACCCCATATTGTAGTCCTTTGGGAAAACAGTGGCAGGGAGCTCATTCCACAGCCGGAGCGTCCGCGGGAGGAAGTTCCTCTTGAACCGCACGGTACGAGACCATTTAGGCTCCAGGGTATGCGGGTGAACACCCTGCCGACGGCGAGCGGTGCGGTGGTAGAATGCAGCCGTTGGCATCATATCAAACAATTCCTCAGAGCACAATCCATTGTACAAGCGATAGAATACACATAAGGAGGCGAAGTCTCTCCTTAGACTTAAGGGTTCGATATCGCTCGTGAGTTTGGGATCGTTGACAATTCGGACAGCACGTCTTTGGATCGAGTGAAAGGGGCCCAGCTGCTCCCGCCCAAAGATGGCAGCAATACTCCATATGGGGCCTGACTTGAGACTTGTATAATAACAGTCTTTGCCCCGGAGAGAAGTATTGCTTAGCTCTATTGAGCACACCGAGCTTTTTGGATGCCAGCTTGGCCTTCCCTTCCAGGTAGCTACGGAATTGGACGTCACTGGAAATGTCAACACCCAGGATTCCAATACTCTCTGACATGGTAAGGACTGTGTCTTGGAATTGTGGGACCACAGTAAATGGGGTTTTTTTAGCGGTGAACGCGCAAACTTGTGTCTTAGTGGGGTTAAATCGGACAAGATTTT
This sequence comes from Lathronympha strigana, assembly GCA_949128165.1. NCBI lineage: Eukaryota > Metazoa > Arthropoda > Insecta > Lepidoptera > Tortricidae > Lathronympha > Lathronympha strigana. The sequence goes on along the minus strand of OX421906.1, from coordinate 11,795,268 downwards.
CCTGGCCCCACAGTGAGATATCAGAGAGAGCACTCTCGATGTCTGACACAAGCTTTTCACGACTCTCTAACACAACGGGACGAGGGATGTTAGCACGGCCTGTGTAATAGGCATCCCCAGTACTGTCGTCTGCATAACAATGAATATCGCCAATGGACAACATGTCATTGATATGCAGCAAAAACAGCGTTGGGGATAGCACAGAGCCTTGTGGGACACCAGCATTTATGTCCATGCTATCGGAGCAACTTCCGTCGACAACGGCTCGTATGCATCTGCCGGAAAAAAAGCTGGCAATCCATTCGCATAATCCCCCGGGCAGTCCGTAAGATGGTAACTTCGATAGAAGACCCCCATGCCAAACCCGATCGAACGCCTTCGCTATATCCAGGCTGACTGCCAATGCCTCACCTTGACTCTCAATAGCTGAAGCCCAGCGGTGGGTGAGATACACTAGAAGATCACCAGTGGAGCGACCATGGCGAAAGCCATACTGTCGGTCACTGATCAGATCGTGATCCTCTAGGTATCCCAGGAGCTTTGCGTTGATTATGCGCTCCATCACCTTGGAGAGAAGGGAGGTTATAGCGATTGGCCTGTAATTCGACGGGTCTGATCTGTCACCCTTTTTAGGCACAGGGTGCACAAGGGCGGTCTTCCACGAAGACGGCACCTGCCGTTTGTGATATGAGAGCGTGAAAAGGCGCGTGAGCACTGGACACAACTCGGGAGCACACCGCTTGAGCACCACTGCTGGTATGCCGTCTGGCCCGCTCGACTTGTGGACGTCTAATGATAGCAGCTCCCGCCGGACATCAGTTTGCCTGAATGTAATATCGGGCATGGAGAAACCGCACCGCGGGACGGTAGGCGGTGCGGTACTGCCATCATCGTCCATGGTCGAGTTCGAGGCAAAGAGATTGCCCAAGAGATCAGCTTTCTCCTTTGCACTGTGGACCAAATCACCATCAGCATTTCGCAGTGGTGGTAAGGACGACCGACAAAAATTTCCCTCGGCAGCTTTGGCGAGCGACCAGAAGGCACGACTCCCTGAGGGATAGCCCACGAGCTTCTCACCAATTCTGCCGACGAAGTCGAATTTAGCTCTGGCAATGGCTCTTTTACTGGACCTCGAAGCAGCATTTAATTTGCGTTCATTTTCATTCATTTCAATGAATAATAATCACAATAATAGAAAACAATTTCATAAAAAAAAACTTAATCAACACCATTAAGTTCCATATGTCCAGCAGTTAATGAGATGTTTCATTGCTTAAGACATAGTAATATAGGTATTTATAAACTATCCTTATTGATAACTGATCAAATCATGCCTGTTAATTAAATCTACAGTCATAATAACAAAGACAGAATCAGGATTTGATATGTTTACTATAAACTTTCATATTTTATTTCAGAAATGCTCTATCAGAAAATGGCGTTATTGTTGTAAAAGAAAATGTCACATCTTCTGGAAAAACAGAAAAGGATGATGCTGATTCATCAGTTACAAGACCACTGAAAGAATACATCAAAATATTTGGCAGAGCTAAATTGAAAAGGATAAAACAATGTAAGCAAACAAATTTTCCAAATGGCATATATCCAGTCTACATGTTTGCTCTTGTACCTAACTTGACAACAGAACCTAATATTAAAGATGAAAAGTTATGATACACCTAGTCAATATAACCTAAGCAAGTATGGGTTTACATTTAATGTGAAATCCATAAAAATGTTGTTTTTATTTTTCAAGATAATTTAAATTGTATAACTTAAAAAATATAATCTTTTGATGACTTCAATTTGTAAATGATTATAATATCAACTAATATCAAGATCATTTTATTACATTGTCAAAGGAAAATATTTTATTTATGGAATTAAATTCATTTTCCACAGCACCTAGATGAATACCACGATTGTGCTAAAAATCCTGCATTAAATAATATTTAAAACAGATCACTTACGTAATTTCGACTTGCCTCTGTCGCTGTTGGTCGCTCCTGTCCTGATGACGATATTAACCCTTTAATTAATATAATATGTCAGAAAACCGGTTAATTTTCTAAACCGTTAACATGGCGCGTTCCGGTTTCGTTTGTTAAACCGTTATTTTTAAAACAGCTTTTAGAGGAACATTTCTTTAAACCGGTATTTGCCGCTGGTTTTAAACCGATTCCGAGCCTTGATTGCCAGCATACAATAATACAAATTAAAGCTATCCAATATTCATTACTTAAAATCATGATACTTATAAAAGAAAACCTACTAGTTAACCTGAAAAAAAAAACAAGTCAAAACCTGTATCAAATTACTTTCCACACTAGTGGATAAAATGCGTTTTTACCCGCTAGTTTTTCGAGCTAGTACTTTCAAGGGTCTATCTTCAACGGTTTAGGTTGTGCGTGTCTGACAGCCTGTATAACGCCGACTGTTTTATAATTAACCTATGTTATTTTATTTCTATTAATAAAAGGTATTGGAACTATTGTAATACAAACATATTTCGTGTTGACGTTATTTTGAGGATCGCCAGACACGTACGGAATCAGAGACGGAATTCGTATGTGAATTCATAACGCACGGAATTTGCATACAATTACAAACCCCGCCTCTCAATGTTATTTTTACACGGTGCCCGTGAGCATTGCGAGAGATTTTAACAGCGTATTCCTGAGGTTAAAAGAAACAAAAAATGTCATATGATTTTTGGTCATTTCGACAAAAAAAACATTTTTTTTTCTATATTTATATGCTTTGATACATGGTATATAAATTTAATTTAGAAAAGGCTCACTTAAAATACAATTATTTTTTGGTTGAGCTGAGTTTTGCATAGACATCACAGTGTCACTTTGAGGTCTGTCAAAAATCATGTCTAGACTAGACCATAATTTTAAAGAAAAAAAAACCGACTTCAATTGGACTTCCCGGTATAAGTTAAAGTAAGCGAATTATTGCTAATTTATGTTTTTATTTTGTTAATTTTCCTCACATCGTATTTAAAACTTACATGCATATTACTACCAGGGTTCAGCATCAGCTCCATCTTGTGAACTGCTCTCCTAATTGCTCGTTAACATGAGTCGATTAACGAAAACAGCACACGCGTATGTTTCACTAAACCTGAGTTCCATTAGGTACTGCCAGGGTTTAGCATCAGCTCCATCTTGTGAACTGCTCTCCTAATTGCTCGTTAACACGAATCAAATCATGAGAACAGTAGTCGCCTATGTTGCACCAAACCTGAGTTCCACTAGGTACTGCCAGGGTTCAGCACCAGCCCGATCTTGTGAATTTCTCTCCTAATTGCTCGTTAACACGAGTCGAATGACTTAAATAGAAGTCGCGTATGTTGGACCAAACTTGAGTGCCACTAGGTACTGCCAGGGTTCAGCATCAGCTCCATCTTGAGAACCGCTCTCCTAATTGCTCATTAACACGAGTTGAATGACGAAAACGGAATTCTCGTAAGTTTCACCAAACCTGAGTTCCACTAGGTACTGGCCAGGGTTCAGCATCAGCTCCATCTTGTGAACTGCTCTCCTAATTGCTCGTTAACATGAATCGAATCATGAAAACAGCACTCGCCTATGTTGCACCAAACCTGAGTTCCATTACGTACTACCTGGGTTTAGCATCAGCTCCATCTTGTGAACTGCTCTCTTAATTGCTCGCTAACATGAATCGAATCATGAAAACAGCACTCGCCTATGTTGCACCAAACCTGAGTTCCACTAGGTACTGCCAGGGTTCAGCATCAGATCCATCTTGAGAACTGTTCCCCTAATTGATAGTTAACACGAGTTGAATGACGAAAACAGAACTCTCGTTAGTTTTACCAAATCTGAGTTCCATGAGGTACTGCCAGGGTTCAGCATCAGCTCCATTAATTCCTCATGATGATGGATCATCAAAATATAATTAAAATCAAATAGGACTACCTCGAAGGCATTTCGTAACAAACAAAAGATGAATGATACAGCTGGGGCCCGCGAATTATAGAGCAGTTCCTCTTTGACATCCCTGGTCGTCATCATTAGGTCTGCTCCACCAAACTGGTAGGTTTTGTAAAGAAATGCTCGAGGTTCTCAAGAAAATACCCAAATTACTATGCATGTGCCTTTCAAATTTGAGGAGTTCCCTCAGTTCCTCATGGATCCCATCATCAGAAATGGATTTTGAAAAAAACGGGACCAACCTGGAACCATCTACTTTAAGAAATCAAAAAATTTTTTTAAATCGGTTCAGTAATGAAGGAGTTCTGAGGTAACATCCTCTTCTTCTTCTTTGGCCTCGCCTTTTCCCGTTACGCGGGATCGGCTTTCTCAATCATGCGGCGCCACTTGCTTCTGTCTATTGCGTCTTCTGAAGTAAGACCCATCTCCTTCATGTCTCTCTGAACATTGGTCATCCAGGTAGTTACAGGTCTTCCTCTCCCTCTTTGTTTTGTAGCCATGGATAGGCACTTTTTCACGACATGGTCATCTGGTCGGCGTAGAATATGACCGTACCATCTTAGCCGGGACTCCTTTATTTTATCGGCTATTTTTGCGACCTTGAAGCTCCCTCTGATGTGTACATTGCGTACCCTGTCCTTGAGTGTAACTCCACCGGCCCATCGTAGCATACGCATTTCTGTAGTATGGAGTCTTTGCTCGTGCGTCTTTTTCGCTGCCCATACTTCGCAGCCATATAGCAGCGCTGGTCTAACAGTTGTTTTGTAGACCTTGCCCTTTGTTGTTACTGGCATTTTTGTATCGCACAGGACACCAGTAAGCGTACGCCACTTATGCCAACCCGATGTTGTTCTGTGGGTTATATCTGCTTCAATTGACCCATCTTCAGACAACACTGATCCTAGATATCTGAAGGTTTTAACTCTTGGCAGAGATGTGCCATTAAGCTTGATGCTCTCGCTCACTGTAGCAGTATGGTTGAAATTGCATAGCATGTATTCTGTTTTAGTTCTGCTAATGCGAAGACCATTTTGCTCAAGCGCCTCTCTCCACTGTTCTAGGCTGTCTTGGATTTCTTGACGGTTATCCGAAATTAGGGCTACATCGTCAGCATATAGTAGGTTCCACGGGGTGGGTCGTTGGATTTTAGCTGTAAGATAGTTCATTACGGTGTTAAATAAGAGGGGGCTCAGGGCACTACCTTGATGGACACCGACTTTGACATCAAATTTCTTGGATGTTCCCGCTGGGGTTCTGACGCTCTGAGGTAACATCCATTAAAAAAAAAATCAGACGAATTGAGAACCTCCTCCTTTAAGAATATTGAAGTCGGTTGATAATATATAGTAGCATTATCATATTGCAAGCGTTTCTTACCGAGTGGCGGTAAAATTATGTTTAAATAAAAATTGCAAATATCTCAGAAACTAGCCCTAATCCAAAGCACTTAATATGACATTTTTTGTTTCTGTTAGCCTCAGGAATACGCTGTTAAAATCTCTCGCAATGCTCACCGGGCACCGTGTATACCTGTTACCTATAGTCACCATATTATTATGACATTTAATTGTTTAGTACCTCATATCTCCTAATCGGAGCCATGTCGATATTGAAATTACTAACTTTAATATAATTTCTAACATACTCTCGGTCACTCTCTGTTAGTAAAGTCCAACTTTCCAACTCCACCAGTATTTGTAAGCTCATACAACTCTGAATAATTCTCTCAATCGATATCATAGTTAAGAAGTCCGAATGCATTATTCGAAACTCTTTTAAGTGAATCAAGGGATTTTTATCTAAAAGTTTGAATACAAATTCGTCTGTAATTATTACGGCGGTACCTAAGTGAATATATTCTACATTTAAGCAATTAGTAAGCACAAAAGATAATTGTTCGTCATTGCAAGTAGCGACACAAGTAAACCTCTTAAGATTTCGGAATGGCAATATCTCTAGCTTTTTTGTATATAACGACGTATGTTGTATTAAAGTACAATTATACAGAGTAAAATGTTCCATAAGAGGACACATTTGGCTAATATACATTAAAGCGTTTAGGTCTATTTGATCTACGTGCTCAAGGTGTAGATGTATGATGTTACAGCCCTTAACCTGAAGTATTTGTTTAACTTGATCCCCGTAAAAATCACATGATAGTAATTTAAGCTCGCAGAGGTCCTTAAGGCCTATGAGCATCATTAAATCGCCATGTACGGCGTTATGGAACACAGTCATGCTTCTTATATCTGGACACATATCTACAGCTAATTGCAAGTGATTTGCCGGTGCGTATCGACTGACATAGGTTTTCAACTTTAACGGTCTAGCAGAAGAGGTTGTTAAATCAATGTACTCTAGAACTTTACCAATATCGTCGCAGCGCCCTATGTCTTCCAGGTTTCTGTTCTTAATGAGTAATCTTGCAACGCCTTCATACGTTACAGTTGTCCGATATAACTGAATAGCTTTAAGAGTTAATAAATTAGCCAAAATGTTTATACTTTCATTTGTTACACATTTGGAGCTGGATACATCCAACTTTTCGATTTTTTTACAATTTTGTATTATACAATGTAAGATATTATCAGTGCAGTCGTAATTTATTGTCAGGTATTTAAGATTGTGTAGTTCTTTGAGTGCGTCAATTACGGATCCTTCCATATCTGCTGTTTTCCAGCCCCCAGAAAGCGATCCCAGGTTGAGGTAAACTAGCCCAGAGAGCATTTGCAATTTTGAATAGAAAACGCTACGCATCATTTTCGGTATGATATCGATAGAAACATAAGTCAAATTCCTCGTAAACATAGTCTCAACCATCCTCACAATGACATTCATTTCACTAACGAACTTCCCCATGGATCCTCGGAAGTGCGCCTTCTTAGTGGTTTCCAACAGCGTCGACAGTGCTCTTATAACTTCAGTTACTAGCAAATCGTGAACCATCCATGGAACATTGTAGTCAATGTATTTACGAATGGTATCGATGTGGCGTGACAGTGATATCTGGGCGATGGTGGTGTCCCGCTGAGCTTGTGCTGAAATGGGCGCCATGAGCAGCTCCGCTTGTAATGCAATCCAGTCGCCAAGTCTGCTTAAAGCTAAGCTTTCAAGCGGTTTCGGTTGTTTGTACCTCGACATCCTTAGTTCTTGGTCTGGAAAAGGGCGTTTAAAAACAATTTCAACATTATTTTGTGTAGTTCTATCTAAAATACCTACGCTCTTATTTTAATATCGTATACATTTGAAGGGACATACAACGACGTATCGTACAGTCGACGTCAAAGATATGTTTACACTTTTGCACCTTATTACAATGGGTTAAGGTGTCAAAGTGTAAACATATCTTTGACGTCGACTGTACCTACGGCGATTAACAGTCTTTATAATTTCCTGGTCCCTGACACTAACTGCTCTCTTTTTTGGTAAAAATCATTTTCGTTTCTACGCGACGACGCGAATTCGCGTCCACGGCATCACGTTAACATTTCAACGGACGCGAATTTGTGTCCGTGGCATTAGGTTATATATCACACTTGAAGGACGCGAATTCGCGTCTGCGGCATTAGTTTATTTCACACTTGAAGGACGCTAATTTGCGTTTTCGGCATCGTAAGTGATGTTTTTGCGTCTAAAAACAGTTTTTGTCGAAAACGTATTCAGTATAGACGTGACAGCCGTAGACTGAGCCGCATATATGTTTTTTTTATTGTATAGTTAGATTATAATAAAGAAAGTGTTAAAAGCAAGTGTTTAGATAATGGACAAAAATGGTAAGTATTTTGATATTTTTTTGTGAAGTAGTTATCAGTTCAGTTATTAATAGGGCCATTTTATATTGTTTTTTTTTCCTATTTCAGAAATCGCATGTGTATTTTATACAGAATCGCGAGCACGTTCGATCCCAATAATGAAAAAAAAAGTGTCTCATAATTTTCATACATTTATTGCTACTTCCACTGAGTTACGGACGTGAAAGTCTCTGGAAAAATCGTAACTAAGTGGAAAAAAGATGAGAGGACTTCTTTTCTTATTGGGATCGAAAGAGCTCGCAATTCTGTATAAAATTCTCATTCAAGTTTTCGAAATTGAAAAATAAAGTAAAATCGAAAAAAGCATCTAAAATGGCCCAATAATAGATAGAGATAGGTAATAGGTAAATATATTGTTAGTAATTATACACTTATTTTATTAGACTAATAAAATGACAAGTTTTTGCAAATTAGTATCAATATTTAAAAAAAACAGTGGTTCGCAACCTTTTGTTTATATATATATATAGTTATTCATTTATAATACGTGCATATATTTTTAGGGTTCCGTAGCCAAATGGCAAAATACGGAACCCTTATACATTCGTCATGTATGTCTGTCTGTCTGTCCGTCTGTTTCGGTTCACCCGAAATGAAAATGTTGAGTATTACAAATGTGTCTGTTTTAATAACCGGTAACAGTATACAATTTGTCTTAAAAATCACCTCGGGAAAAGCTTTTTTAAATAATTGTTTTTCTAGCAACATCGCGACTTCGTGTCTTCCGCACCCGAGACAAGAATTATAAAAAAATACAATTTCATTAAATCCAGAAACCAGCAACAGTATAGACGTAATATTATCCTTCATAAATAACATTTTGGTATCCGATTTTAAGTACAGTTGTTTTCTACAAAAAAAAAAACTCGAGGACGCGAAACCGCGTCCTCGGCATCACGTTTACGCATACACAGGACGCGAATTCGCGTCTTCGGCATCCGAGATAAGAATTATGAAAATCACAAATGCACTGAATCCAGAAACCAGCGACGGTATAATATTATCCTTCATAAATAAAATAACACTTTCGTATCAGCTTTTAAGTACAGTTGATTTCTAGCAAAAAAAACAAATAACTCGTGGACGCGAATTTGCGTCCTCGGCATCACGTTTACGCATACACAGGACGCGAATTCGCGTCTTCGGCATTGAATGGGTTAATTCAGTGATCTTTACCGGTACCTATAGCTATAAATCGTCCGGAATTCGCAATAGTTTTTAAATAAAATCATTGGCCCGCTGAACTTAAAATCGATTTATTAAAATATAAATATAAAAATATTTATATTTTTCTTTGTTGACAACAGTAGGTATATAGTGTACCTAATTGATAGTTTTCCAGCATAATAGTTGGAACACACGTAAAAAATACATTTTGCAACGATCGAAGATAAAGGTCTGTTTTATTATGCAAATCATAAGAATTTAGTAATTTTAAACTGTTATAAGTACCCTTTTTATTGGTATTCAAAATGTAATATTTGTGTTGTTTTATATTAGTTATAGTTTCTATTCACTATCGTCAATAAAAATAAACAAATCTAGTGGTACCCACCATGGTATAATCATTGGCAGGGTCAATAAACACAAAGTACAGTTATTGGCATAAGTACCAATCATTGCTATGCTAACATTTGTACCCTAGGGGCCTAAATAGTAAAACTTTTGATGACAAGTTATCCCTAGAAATGTTGAGAATTTCAATAAATCACAACCATAAAAATATTTACTACCAATTGTGAAATATAATGCAAAAACCAAAAAATGGGACAAAAGCAAAAGTGGGCCAATGATTATACTTTTTCCCCTCACTATCTCGGAAAGCGCTGTTTTGTCCTTTAAAACTAGCGTGGATAAACGCATTTTATCCACATGTGGGGCAAAGTAATCTAATTCCTATCACTTACCACCAGTCCAGTATAAGTGAGTCCTATATGCACATAGTAAATATGCGCAATCGGAGGTCACACCTTAAATTGGTCATGTGATCTTATCCCGCACTTGGTAAGCTGTTGGCAATATCTAAGTACCAGGAGCGTACCTACTCTATGACAAATTTTGAAATTGATTTTTGATGGTTTCTTCAAGATTACTTATGGTGCTTTTACATGCTCACCTTAAGGGCCAATGATTGCTCTAATTACATCAACTGGTCCGGCGGCGCTGGCGTTATTTGGAATCCTAACCTTAATAAATATTAAAGGCACCTTTCGTTTCACTTATGAATACTTTATTTACTTGTGAATCCCATATTTCGTTTTGTGTCATATTCATATGTTGCTATTTTAGTAATTTGATAATTTGTAGGTAACATTTTTAATTGGAAATAACTTGAGAAAAAAATATTTAAGTGAACATTTAACTGGGATGCACTACTAATAATGACTTATTTAGTTTGCAAACACAGTTTGTGTCATTTACGCCCACTGGTATTTAATATAACTTTATTATTGTAAAAATAACACAGAAAAAATTATACTTAATTTGATTGTCATCAAATCCTTCAGTCCAAGTCTCATATTTTTTATTTTATTTTTTTTATTTTTTTAATATGGCTATCGCCGCGGAGGCATTGGCCAGCATTACGTCAATATGGTAAGGACATCAAAAAAAAGGTTCAAAACAATAATGAAAGTGAATAAAAATTTTTGTTCGGGAATTTAAACATTTAAATTATTAATTTTGATAAAGTTACCTAAAAGTCTAAAAATAGCAGGGTTCGGAGTTAAAAGAGAAGGCATATGAGTAGGGAGAGGAACTTTTAGAAAAATGAGACCAGAATAAAGATTAGAATGATTGAGCCGAGGGCAAGCCAGAAACAAATGATTCAGGGAGCCCTCATCTAAGCCACATTCACACAGGGATGTATCCCGACAGTGCAGTCTAAACAGGTGGACAATAGAAGAACAATGATTCAATCGCATTCTGATTATGGAAGAAGTCGTGTTTTTACTTAAAAAAATTTTACTGAACCAAGGTTTCAAATCAACATCAGGCTGAAGCATCGAATACTTATGACCTTTAGTTTTGCTAGAAATGTGCCAACGAGAGTTCCAAGAATTGTATAAAAATTTTTTAGGGATGGCGAGAAGGTCCGAGCAACAATTTTTAAAAGGAAGTTTATCACCACATGCCACTGCCTCCTTGGCAACACGATCGGCTGTTTCATTGCCAATTATGCCAGAATGGCTTGGAATCCAGGCAAGAACGACATCTCGGCCAAGGTCAGCGGCGAGTGAGATTTCTTCTTTAATTAAGAAGGGGATAGGGTGATGAAGATTGGAGGTAAAGGGATTGGCGAGGAGCGATTCCAAAGCACTTTTGGAGTCTGAAAAAATGAGAGTTCGTTTTAAACGGGCTACTCGGCTATATTCGAGGCATTTGAGGATTCCAAGGCATTCCCCAGAAAAGACAGAAGAGTCAGGGGGGCACTTCGTTTTCTGAACAATACCATATTGGGAGTGGTAGGTACCAACTCCGACACAACCAGCTGGAGATAATTTTGAGGCATCAGAAAACAAAGTGTGCCAACCGCTCCAATTCTCCCCAACGGAAAACTTGAGAAGATTATTAGCGCAAATATCTCCCTTCAACACTCCAAAATTAAGGAGAACACGGGGCTGGAGAATAGAAACAGCATAAGAATGATTAAACATGGGAAGGTTACGAAAGTGAAACACGGAGTCTTTGATGGTCTTAAATCTTCTTAAGCTAGTAATCAGGCAAGGGGCAGAGCGATTGGTCCAAAAGGGGGAGTAGTGAAACAGGTCATTAAGGAGGGTTAATTTATGGGATATGGGGTGGACTGAAAATTGAAAAGTACGAAAAAGGAAACGATCTGAAAGAAACTGACGACGAAAGCTAAGAGGAGGTTCCACGCATTCTACTTGCAGGGCATTAACAGGAGTGGACCTCATTGCCCCAGAAATGATCCGTAGTGCCTTAGATTGGATAAGGTCCAGGCTACGCATACCGCCCACGTTTGCCGGCTCTAATAAGAAAGTACCATAATCCAGAACACTACGAATAATCGCATTATATAACATTTTTAAGGCGAAGGGATGAGCCCCCCACCAGACACCTGCCAGGCACCTCAAGATGTTGAGGTTGCGTTCGCATTTTGAAACAATGTAATCGCAATGAGCCTTACCGGTTAGTCTTGAGTCAAGAACAAGACCAAGAAATTTAAGATGAGGTTTGATGGGGATGGTGTGGGTGTTGATAGCCACTTGGATGGCCGGGAGAGATAATTTCCTGGAGAAGATGACAATATTACTTTTGGCTGGGGATAGGTCAAAGCCGTGGTTTTCCAGCCAGTCATTAACAGATTTTAAAGAGCTGGAGAGGATTTCTGCCGCAACAGGGATTGACTTATTTCTGGAGTAAAGAAGAATATCGTCGGCGTATTGAAGAATATTAGAATGAACGCTGGAAGAACAAAGATCAGCTGTGTAAATGTTAAATAGTAATGGGCTGAGAACTGACCCCTGAGGCAAACCCTTCCAGAGTACTCTGGTAGGGGCGCACGTACTACTATTGCTCCTTAGGGTAATACGCCGCTCCGAGAGTATCCTAATAATAATATCTCTTAGTCTAGGAGGGACTTTGAGACGGAAAAGTTTATCATGAAGGATAGGAAGTTGGACGTTGTCATAAGCAGCCTTTACATCTAAAAATGCAGCTACAACAGACTCGCCATGGGAACAAGAGATACGGATGTCAGTCGTAAATATACTTAGGTTGTCCATTGTACTTCGGCCCTTCCTGAAACCAAATTGAGACTGAGAGAGAAGATTGTGGGATTCTACAAACCATTCAAGTCTATTTTTGATAAGATGTTCTAAAATTTTTAGTAATACAGACGAAAGCGCTATGGGTCGGTAAGAACAAGGGACCAATGGGTCTTTGTTTGGTTTCAGGATGGGAATTACAAATTGAGATTTCCAGAGCTGAGGGATTATACCGTTAGAGAATATAGAATTGATAAGAACCAAAAAATAAGAGAGCATTTTTTCTGAAGCGTTACAGACGAAGGAATATGGAATGCCATCATGGCCCGGGGAAGAGTCCTTGACATGGTTTAGGACCATTTTTAATTCCACAGCTGAAAATGGAGAGTCAAGGAATTCATTTGAAAATTGACAGTACTCAGACTTAGCTTCCCAATAATTTGGAACATATTGGGGAGCGAGAGTGCTCATAAATGATTCTGCCCACTCCAAAGATGGAGGGTCAAATTAAGTCAAGTCTCATATTAAGTCATAGCTTTCTAAAATTTTTGACAAATTTGTTCTAACCGTGCGTTTACATGCTCGGGCTCTCGGCCGAATGTTTCGGCCATGTTAGTACACGATGATTCGAGACAGACTATATAGAGAAAACTTAAGCCAGACCAGAGACAATTTAAGTACTTTTTCAGGTAGTTTGGTTGAGTTAAAAGGTGTCTTAAATAATTTCACTTCGGGTAAAGCTATTTAAAAAGTGTCTTAAATAGTTTCAATAACCAAAGCTATTTAAAACACCGTTTAACTCACAGAAACTACCTGAAAAAGCTTAAATTGTCTATGGTCTGGCTTAAATTTTATCTATATAGTCTGTCTCGAATGAGCGTGTACTAGGGTGGGCCGAATCATTCGGCCGAGAGCCCGAGCATGTAAAAGCACCATAAGAAGCTGTTATTGTTGAAAAAAAATTTTAGCCACTCGAGTTCACGTCTAAATAATGCTAAAGGTCCCGATGTACCACAGATCTTCTAAGGTCACTTGGGGTAATTACGAAACTGGGTATATTCCGAAAGTTTATAAAAACTACCAAACGCTGCAATACAATATATTTTGTCGGCGATCTCGGAAACGGCTCTCTAACCATTTAGATGTTTGCTATGTGAAGGTTTCTAGGGGTAAAAATCAATCTAGCTTGGTCTTATTAAAAAGTTAAAGCTAAATAATTGCACGTAAAATAAACTATTAGTATCATCTATTTCGCATGTGAACTTTATTTAAATATAAGCATTTGTTCATACTTGCCCTGAGGTATTACAAAGCAGACAAAATGTCAAAACACTGGTCAAAACATATCTGAGTTCGAATATTTTACTAAGTTAAACTACTGTTTCAATATATATATATATATATATATAAATATCGTAGCAAAAGGGAGCATTTGAACTCGTGAATAGGTACCTACTTGCATGTCTTGAACGCAAGGTCAAAACAGTTCAAAAAGAAAAGTTGGATCGTGTTCCTGTATTTCAAAATCAAATCTGGCAATAATGTGCTGTTTTAAAATTGCTTCATTAATTATTTGATCAAACTCTGTATCCGAAATTCAAAGTTCAAAAAACTAAAACTGCCCTCCATCAACCGGAAGACTTCAACTAAACTTAAAACTACCAATAAAACATATGCAGCAGAAAAAGACCCCAACCCGGCTGGTCCCCGTGGGGTTTCAGACCACTACCCTCTAGCAAATAAAAATAACTTTAAGGAACTAAACATAGCTACATTAAACACAAGGACATTGAGAACCCCAGAGTCTAGAACTAGAACTAGCGCTGAAAGACCTAAAATGGGACATCCTAGGCATTAGTGAAATAAGAAGAAACCAGGAGTGTATTGAAGAGAGACCAAACTACATAATGTACTTACATAATTTTAAAGAAAAAAAAACCGACTTCAAATGGACTTCCCGGTATAAGTTAAAGTAAGCGAATTATTGCCAATTTATGTTTTTATTTTGTTTATTTTCCTTACATCGTATTTAAAACTTATATACATTTTACTGCCAGGGTTTAGCATCAGCTCCATCTTGTGAACTGCTCTCGTAATTGCTCGTTAACACGAATCAAATCATGAGGACACCAATCGCCTATGTTGCACCAAACCTGAGTTCCACTAGGTACTGCCAGGGTTCAGCATCAGCTCCATTAATTCCTCATGATATCCATCATCAAAATATAATTAAAATCAATTAAGGCATTTCGTAACAAACAAAAGATGAATGTCTCAAATCAGAAAATACCTGGGGCCCGCGAATTATAGAGCAATTCCTCTTTGACATTCCTGGTCGTCATCATCAGGTCTGCTCCACCAAACTGGTAAGTTTTGTAAAGAAATGCTCGAGTTTCTCAAGAAAATACCCAAATTACTATGTATGTACCTTTCAAATTTGAGGAGATCCCTCAGTTCCTCATGGATCCCATCATCAGAAATGGATTTTGAAAAAAACGGGACCAACCTGGAACCATCTACTTTCAGAAAACAAAAAAAAATTTAAATCTGTTCAGTCATGACGGAGTTCTGAGGTAACATTCATTAAAAAAATAAATAAAAATAAAAAACAAAATGGAAATAAGTGTCGGCTCACAATTGCTTGAATATGTAGAAGAGTACACATACTCGGGTCAACTGATCTCGATTGAGGACCAAACAAGTAAAGAGATAAACACTAGAATAGCCAGCGGCTGGAAGAAGTATTGGTCTCTAAAGGAAGTCATGAAATCAAATGACCTGAGCATCTCAGTAAAAAGGAAAGTCTTCAACACGTGCATTCTGCCTTGTCTTACATACGGTTGCGAAACTTGGGACCTCAATAAAGAACACAGACCCAAATTACAGTGCAGCCAAAGATCAATGGAACGTAGTATGACAGGTACAAGAAAACAAGACAAAGTACGAAACAAACACCTAATAAAGACAAAAAACCAAAGTGACCGACATAGTTAGGTACTAGAATAGATCACAGAAGTGGAGATGGACTGGTCACATGCTAAGGGAAAAACAAGAAAAATGGAGCAAAATAGTGACTGATTGGTACCCCAGGGATTCCAAACGAAGTCAGGGTAAACCTTTAAGACGATGGGAGGACGAACTTGTACTCACAGCGGGCCCTCGTAGGAGGAGAGTGGCCCAAGACAGACAACACTGGAAAGAGCTAGAGGAGGCCTTTGCCAAGCGGCACACTGAAATTAGAGACATACTCTAATTCCAGAATAAAGGGCCTAATAGATAGTTGGCTGGGCTGACGCGGCGCGCGGCGGTCGGCTAACGCTTGCGTAGCTACCCTCGCGCACGTCCTTCACGCCAAAGTCGCCAAACAAAATATGCTTTTCCGATATATTGAAATGCTTTGAATGAAAATGACAAATGTTCAGTGGCGATATGGCACTATAATTATTTAGACGTAAACTATAATTACTATAATTTTTTTTGGAGCGTTAACAGGCTGTTCATAAGAAAAATAAAAATTAAAACAAGTTGTGGAACAATTTTACACAAATTTATTTTAACAACAGCTATCAATCGTCTGAAAGGTGTAACGTACATAACTAACGAACTCTAATATTTTTTTTGAGTATTTAAGGATGAAATATTAGCCATTTATTAATTAGCAGTACTTATTCCGGTGGATGAAAATCACACAAAATGCGTATATCGCTATTGTCATTCCTGTCGCAGCAAAAAAAACCCCTAATTTATTTTTCACTAAATACGGATAAAAAAAGAAATACCTAAGTTTCTGGCTAAGCTGACAGGATGACACAATTTGTTGTCATTAGGTTTGATACAAACATTAATAAGCTGTAATATAAAATAAACGACTTTGGAATTGTTGAAACCTGTAAACTTACTCCTACGGTACGGGTCTAACTAAACTGGGAGTCATTTATTTACAAGATGAGTGTCTTTTTACAACGTGCATTTGCATAGCAATACCGAGCACTCATGCTGACATATTTACGGATGATTATTAATCATCATTTCATTCCATAAACCTATTATCTAATCTTATCCAAAAGGGAACAATATCGTGGAAATCTCGATATAGATTATACGTACCTTGATTAGCACCTAGCTATAAACCAAATTGGATTTTTTTAAAGTACCTAAACAATATTATTGCTATATGTATTCGTTTTCACTTATATCACTCTTCCAAATTGTAGATTTTCTAACATCTGAAAGGAACAGAAACATGAATGATCAAAATAACACGTAGAGAATGTAATACGAAATTTGACAATTCTAAATTTAGTTTCTCCCTCTTTATTGCACTTGCTGGATTCAAGCGAAAGAGACGCCGCGCCGGTATCTAATTTTCGATGTTCGTGGTAGGCTCTCGGGTGTATTTTTAGACGATAGTGCGTTTGTTCCGGTGATTTTATTTTTGTTACCTCGTCCTCATACACAGTATGTGTATTGTGTATGTAAGTAAAATAAAACCCACCAGAATTATACTTTATCTATAGATTTCGTGTTACAGTTAAATTAAAAAAAAATACATCAGTTTATTTGGCGAATTAAGTTAGGCCAGGCCCATATTACATTATCATATCCCCTATGATCATGGAAGATATGACTCATATGTAGATATAATATCATAGGTTTGTTGTAACACTTGTAACCGTGCGTTTACATGCTCGGGCTCTCGGCCGAATGTTTCGGCCATGTTAGTACACGATGATTCGAGACAGACTATATAGAGAAAACTTAAGAGGCCATCAATACGATTTGTACGGAAAAGCAACAAAAGCTGTTTTTTGACGTTGTAATACAAAGAAACTGTGAGCTGTTTGTTAAAGTTGTTAACTATGATAGCTTATTTCCTAGTGTTTAACTTGTAAGCTTCTAATTTGAGTAAAACTCAATGTTTTAACTTTTACTATACAATTATTGGCAGTTGTTTTCTGAAAAGCGCACGGAGACAGAAGTTTGACTTCGTTTATTGTTAACATGATACATGAAAACACATGTATTTCTAGATTGATATAATATTGCAACATGGTTTTATTTAACTTATAGGCCTCATATTTCCAATAATTTACACAGATACCTATCTAGTTCGACTTTGAATATGCACTTTTTTCGATAAAAATACACTGCAAACGCAGGGATTTTCGCAGTAATATTGACTAAATATTGGAATGATTTATATACAACATTAAAGTTTATTCTTTTAAGAACATGCTGAAATCGAAAAAAACACTTTTTGTTTAAATTCCGTATTTTTTTTTAAATATTCAAATGGTGTATAAAATCCAATCCGCGCTAGCCTAGAGCCTAGTCCTCAGTACCGCGCTCGCGCTCGTAGAGGTAGGACCTGTGTTGTTCTCTGTGGACTATACAATTTGCTTGTTTTGTTGCACGAGTAAGTATTGGAAGCGTTTGGAAAAGTGAATAGACCGCGACCAACCACTGAGATAAGCATTTTACATTTTTGACTATATTATAGACCTGTTTGAAATAAAAATTTGAAATGATTTTATCGAATGTGATTGTACCGCAACCAACCCTTCTAGATACTTTCAGTAATACAGAGTTTTCCTCCGGATTTCAGTTAAAATTACAAAACGTTTAAATAAAATTATTTAATTACACGTCCCTTTTTTCATCTTATCGGCTTTGTAACCTTCAATATAATATCACCACCCCAAAATAGAATTCAGTTTGAGTTTAAATTTTGAAAAAAAAAAACTTTTTATTAGTTTGGTATGCTTAGAAATGTACCAATATATGTATGAATATGAAAACTATGAATTGGATCCGGAGGCAGAAAACAAAATCCTATTCCAAAATAACTTCGGATACTATTTAGAGACATTTGACGTTTGAATAAAACTATTTTTAATCTTATGATAAACACAAAACAAATATACAAATTACTCGTAAATTTTCTAACACCACGTACGCCAAGTAATAGTTGATGTTCTGACGCAAGTATCAATAATGTTTGGTCCGCGCGTCAAGCGTCGCGAGGCCATTAGCCTCGCGACGAGTGCTTACAGTCAATGAATGCTCGCTCCCGTTCGCACTAACCGCACCTGCTATGCCGTTCGAAGAGCATGGCGATAATAAGTTTGTATACCTGATTGTAGTGTGTGTCCGCACACAGATGCGCGTCGGCGCGCAACTGGCGCTAATAATATTGAAATGCGAGCGGGCGGATTTTGTGATAGCACTCTTAAGCCAGACCAGAGACAATTTAAGTACTTTTTCAGGTAGTTTGGTTGAGTTAAAAGGTGTCTTAAATAATTTCACTTCGGGAAAAGCTATTTAAAAAGTGTCTTAAATAGTTTCAATAACCAAAGCTATTTAAAACACCGTTTAACTCACCGAAACTACCTGAAAAAGCTTAAATTGTCTATGGTCTGGCTTAAATTTTATCTATATAGTCTGTCTCGAATGAGCGTGTACTAGGGTGGGCCGAATCATTCGGCCGAGAGCCCGAGCATGTAAAAGCACCATAATGGTGCTTTTAAACCGTGCGTTTACATGCTCAGGCTCTCGGCCGAATGATTCGGCCATGTTAGTACACGATGATTCGAGACAGACTATATAGAGAAAACTTAAGCCAGACCAGAGACAATTTAAGTACTTTTTCAGGTAGTTTGGTTGAGTTAAACGGTGTCTTAAATAATTTCACTTCGGGTAAAGCTATTTAAAAAGTGTCTTAAATAGTTTCAATAACCAAAGCTATTTAAAACACCGTTTAACTCACCGAAACTACCTGAAAAAGCTTAAATTGTCTATGGTCTGGCTTAAATTTTATCTATATAGTCTGTCTCGAATGAGCGTGTACTAGGGTGGGCCGAATCATTCGGCCGAGAGCCCGAGCATGTAAAAGCACCATTACATAGCTTTGGTTATTGAAACTATTTAAGACACTTTTTAAATAGCTTTACCCGAAGTGAAATTATTTAAGACACCTTTTAACTCAACCAAACTACCTGAAAAAGTACTTAAATTGTCTCTGGTCTGGCTTAAGTTTCCTCTATATAGTCTGTCTCGAATCATCGTGTACTAACATGGCCGAAACATTCGGCCGAGAGCCCGAGCATGTAAACGCACGGTAAGAGAAATGATAGTGAAGTTCAAATAAAACCGCCTTGATATGTATTACGTATACGGGCAATTTCACTTTTAGGGACACCCCCCATTTTTATGATGTCCCACGTGTTTAATCTTTGTTTACTCCGTTAAGTATTATTTTATTCTAATTTTACTAATTTATACTTATAGAACACATATTTAACTAATAGTTTCGACAAAAGTTTTAGTTAAGATAAGCATAATATAATTATAGTATATTTTTTAAACAGCCAAGATACCGGTTTTTAACGTGTCCCACCCTTACTTCGTGGTTTTGCAAGTCACAACGTGCAATGTTTTTCTACTAAAGCTGTTGAGTTTAAATGTTACCTAGAATATAAAGGGTCTTACGGGGGACATGAACAAAGTTATAAATTGAATCTTGCTGCTTTTGAATTAAAAACTAAATTTAAATAACATCGCTTGAAACTGATGCCACCTGACACGTCAGGTTTGTAACGATCAAAACTACATTGAAATTTCTACCAATCCAAATCAAATTTTGGGAATTGCAACATTAATGACACGTGATCAGTCGGCAAACAATTTTACACCGCCAGTACGAGGCAAGACTTTGTGGAGTGAAGTTGTGTCAGTGGACTGCAGACCGTATACGTTTCGTCAGTCAGGTTTGTGATCAATTTTCTTAAATTATATTAGCTTTTACATACTGTTCATATATTATAGGTGGAAATTGGCAAGCTGGCAACTGTTTTTTATAAAAATAAAAGTTCTATTATGTAAGATGAGTTCAGTGTTAAATTATGACTGTAGTTAAGTAGAAAAACGTGACGTCAGGTTTGTAACAAATCGCTCCGTTACGTATAGGCTGACCCACAATGTTACAAACCTGACTTCATTAGGGTGGTATTACATGGGCCTTCCATTCGAAATCTCGATATCGTCAGTATTTTGTAAAATAATGTAGGAACAATGCATGAGTTGAATACATAGGGCATTTTAACTTTAATTTTTATATACAATTTGATCTTTTGGTCGTGATAGGAGATTTTATCAAAGTATTGACGATTGTTAAATACATTTTAGTTTTAGTTAGACTCTTAGTAGGCAGATACAGTTATTCCCAGAAAAGATGCCAAAGAGATTTTTTTGTTGGATAATCCATTATATTCTATGAATGAATATATAAATGATGCATAGATTTTGACGATCCACTACAGGAGATACTATTGTGACATTGTATGAAATTTTATATCTTGTAATGATTTGATTTATACTCTTATACCTATTCTGACGATCATAATATGAATACTTGTAGATTGACATGCCTGCAATTTATAATGTAATATGTATTATGAAATAAATAAATCTGAATCTGAATGTGCCTAAATTAAGTGAATTGAAGTATTAATCATTGATAAGTTTAACATACTTAACCAATTCAAAGACTCATTATGTTCCTAAATAATTACCGCAGTATCCTATAATAAAACAAATTAATATATTTACAGTTTTTTCATTACCTATCCGCATCATGTAACCCCAGCCTAATAATTTTCAGCTTGTCAGTTTTGTAACTGTCCCACTTGCTCAGTTGCTTTCTTTGGTCTCTATTTCGTTTTCTATACGCTTAAAACCCAACGTTTCTTTTTAATCGTGAACTATCTAAAATATACATTTAAAACAAATGCAACTCAGAACGATATTTTCGAAATGTTGACAGAAATAAACAAAATAAATAACATAATGGTATCAATCGTTATAAAACTGACCTTAAAATTTATTTTCAAGCAATATAAGCTGTTTGTTTTATAAAACGACCTGTTTATAAGAAAACATAAGTAATTTGCAGCAAAACAAATGCAAAATATAGCTAATTACTTTTGTAGTTAAAGCGTGTCAACAAAATATACATTGTTACAAAACTGACCGCTCTGGACTACACTGTCACGTTTGTTTATCAATAAATAAAAAACTAAGCGTATTTATGTGGGACTCATCACAGTTTTATTAACTTTAGAAAATAAACTTCATTTTAGATTAGAACATTTACCATAAAAACAGGTTATTTTTAAAACTCATAATTTTGATCCAGGTGCACGATTTAGTGAAAATGCCCATACGCCCTCAAGCCTATGCTATTATCCTACGCAAGAGTTTATATATTAAAACTATTTAATATGCCCCAATAAAAAGTAAGTCAGACGTTGACTCATGCAGAATTTGAGAGGTTGTAATTTTTTTTTTTTTAACAAATTGGTAAATATTAATATTAGTATGTATGTCTTACAAAAGTTTAATTTAAAGTATAAAATTGGTACATTTCGCGTATTTTGTTAAATATTTTAAGTGTTATGGATATACGAGTATATATAGCCGACTTAAAATTAATATTATCTCATGCTTAAGAACTCGCTACAGGTTTAATTTGAATTAATGTTATTTTGTTTTGTCATCTTGTTTTGTGTCAAAACGGAGGTCACGCTAGGCTGGGCCTCTACCACGAAAATCGAACGATTGCGGATTTGTATCTCCATCTCTATCACACTTGCATATTGGAATGACAAAGAGGTTTTCCCGTCAATGCCAATTTTTGATGTGCGTGGTAGGCGTGCTGGTACTGGTCGCCTAGCGCAAGGTATTACCTTAAAATTGATTTTTAGGCATTTTTCGTACGTAAAATGGAAAAACCAATAGCATATTGCAACTCTCTACGATAAGACGAATCTAATGACCTATAATTTATCAAAATCTGACCATAACTGTGGATCTGATGGCATGTACAAATTTCGTGCTCGCGTAATATATACAGGGCGTCCCAAACTTATGGGACATGAAGGGGAAGTACCTTAAATATCGTAGATAGTGAATTTTGCTCAAAGAAGACTTTATGTTATTTTTAAAAGTTAGTAATTCTGCATTCATAGATTTTCTAAAAATTACTTGCTTCGTCTGGGAATCGAACCGACTAAAATGTGAAAAAAAATCACCCTTTTTTTATGATGCCAATCGAAAGAACAGCTAAAAAATAGTAACTCTGCTTAAGTAACATAGTATTTTAAAAGAAAGGAACACCATAAAATGATTGAGTCAAATTTCAAGAAAGTTATTTATTGCCGAAGACGACGTTCGAAAAGTAGCGATATTATCATTCTAAAGATAGCATTGATTATTCGTAAATAAGTACCCACTTCATAAAATAGGTACTGGCATAAGTTTTCCTTATTATAAGTGCACGTGTGGATAAAATGATAATTTGATAAAACTTAGTATTTCAATACGTCCTCTGTAAGCTAGACAGAAGGCAAATTTAAAACAAAAATAAATAATTGTTAAATTTGAAAATGGAACAGTTTATGACAGCGTTTGTTTGAATGCATACTTTTTAAGATATTTTAAAAAGAAGTGATATTTTTAAATGTTGTTCTTAAATTTGAAAATGGAACAGTCTGTGCAAGCGTTAGTTTTTCGGATATTGATCTGTTTAGTCTTAATTCACTTACACAAGTGTTATTGTGTTAATTTATTGCGAACATGGCATATCAAGTAAGTTTTGATCTAATAGAAGCATATTTTTTGAACGATAAAGATATCTCTAGAAGTTTGCGGTGGTATGGCGTAAAATATCCTGATAGACAAATACCGTCTCGTAAAGTTTTGAAAAGGCTTGTGAACAATTTGAAAACTCTGGGACGTTTCGATAAACGCCCAAGAGAACCACAGCAAGAAAACCATACGATCAACGACGAAGAACTTGGTATTTTAATTTACTTTTCGGCTTTTCCGAAAGCATCGGTGAGAGAAGGAGAACAGGAAATTGGAGTTTCAAAAAGTAAAATACACCGTGTATTAAAAAAACACGGTTTTAAGAGTTATGTTGAAGGACGATTGGTTCAAAAGTTACTTCCGGGCGATACAGAAAGGAGAAAAAATTTCTGTCTTGATATCCAGGCACGCTTGCTCGAAGATCCAAATTTTTTGGATAATATTATTTGGACAGACGAATCTAACTTTAGCAATAACGGTATGTATAACCGCAACAATAATCGTATTTGGTCTAAAGAAAATCCCCTACGAGTCACTGAAACTAATAACCAAGTGCGTTTTTCACTTAACTGTTGGTGCGGACTTTTAAAAAACCGGGTTTTCTTAATCCATTTTTACCAAGGAACCTTGAACACAGAAAAGTATTTAGGAATACTTCAAATTTTAAGGGATAAGATAAGAAACCTTTCCGCGGCGGAGCAAGAAAACTTAATTTTCCAACAAGATGGAGCTCCGGCTCATAATAGTCGGAGAGCAGCAGATTTTCTAAATGAATGTTTTCCTACATGGATTGGTACAAATGGACCGATTAGATGGCCGGCCAGATCCCCGGACCTCACACCATTAGATTTCTTCTTTTGGGGATACGTGAAAGATATGCTATACAAAAAGCGATACGAGAACGTAGGCGAGTTGCAAACAGAATTGTGCCATATCACATCGAGTGTTCACCATAAAATGATAAGAAAATCAACAGGCAGCGGGCTTATTACAAGATTGGCGATTTGCGTAAGACAAGAGGGATCACATTTTGAGCATTTAATTAATTAATTTACAAAAAAATACCTACTTAACTAATTGACTACGGCAGTTTCATGTATGTTTTTTATTTGATTAAAATGATTAATTTCACGTTGTTCCTTTCTTTTAAAATACTATGTTACTTAAGCAGAGTTATTATTTTTTAGCTGTTCTTTCGATTGGCATCATAAAAAAAGGGTGATTTTTTTTTTCACATTTTAGTCGGTTCGATTCCCAGACGAAGCAAGTAATTTTTAGAAAATCTATGAATGCAGAATTACTAACTTTTAAAAATAACATAAAGTCTTCTTTGAGCAAAATTCACTATCTACGATATTTAAGGTACTTCCCCTTCATGTCCCATAAGTTTGGGACGCCCTGTATATAGATGGCAGCATTTTTATGATCATAGATAGGGTCATTTATGGACTTTATGGTATGGTGTAATATGGGCCTAAATCGCAGAAAATTAAATGAAATTGTGTAGTACTTTGTCCGCCTGGCAACCCTGCATTTAATGTCAATGATATTCTCTAATTGTCAAATGTCAAATTGTCATTCTTATTTTTGCCTTTGATCAGTTTCAGTTTGATTGATCATGAATTCATTCATGATAAGTGATCAGCCGTGTGAACTGTGAGTGATTGCAATCTTTTTTTTTATAGAACCTGAATATATCCTTGTCAAGCTAAGTAAAATTGCGAGTTTAGTAATCTGATAGGAAACGTGAATTTACTGCTGTGGGGAAATTTGGATTAGTTAGATATTAGAGCATTGTTTTTCAATTAAAGGATCTGTCAGTTTTTAAAGATAAATAAAGAGCTATGGCTCTACCACTGCCGATACCGCCTTGCGCCAATAGGGATGGCCTGAGCGGTCTGAGCTGCGAACAATTTGAATACGCCAGTACAATGGCTACAACGTTACTTGCGCCAGTGAAAACCGCGAGGCAAATTTTGGAGCACTCAATGTCGGAAGACGATCCTAACGCGAATACTCAGCTCTCCAGTGAAGTAGGGAAGCAGCCGCGCTGGGGCCCGCGGCATAAAGGAGCGCAGGAGCTGGCTGAGCTCTACAGTCCAGGTAAATCTTTTTGCACTTCCGTTACTCAATATTTACTAAAACCCTAGTCTTAATTTAACTAAAAAAGAATGGTTGAGTGATTCCGTAATAAACTGCACTTAGCATATCATACAATATAGTGCCACATTTTATCTAAGACGGTTTGAAAAAAAATAATCTTTTTAATTATTGAGTAAACTGCATGGTACTGAATTTCTTCGCATGTGAAAAGTATTAAAGTATATTTGGGTAATTCCTAAAACCCGAAAATCAGTTTAAATTCCCTCTTAATGTTTACACTGCTCTGGTAAGCATAAGAGTGATATCTAAAATTATAATTTAATAAAAAATGCACCTTAAATGCGTCGAATTTGTGTTGAAATTCCATAGCTTACAATTCTATTTTCAAAATCCTTTGTTTTTGAGATAAGTATTGCTATTATGCTTAGCAGGCCAGTACAGTAGCCTAGCAAAGTCATAATTAATTTAAATTTTAAAGAACCTATAAATGAACCTTTTATCCTGTTCTCTGTTTTATGATTTAGTAAAACAAGACTACCTTTCCTTGTCTTAAACTCTTTTTTATACTTAGTTCTCAGTACAACTTAAGGTATATTTACAAGATTTATTGAAATTGCGATGTTAGATAAAATTGGTCAAATTTTGGAAGCTAAATTAAAACTACATGCTGATTGTTGATTAGGAAATTTTATTCCATTGGTATGCTTATAAGCATGTCATACCATTAACACATATCAAAAGGGACAGCAGACCCAGGGAGAGGGGCTACCAAACCATGATCTTGCTTTCTGCCAAATAATGTAATTTCATTGGTTTTTAGCTTAAATTAGGTATATTTTAATAAGTGAAAATAAAATCAGTTTGAAAATGTATTTCAAAAGATTTCTCTTTATAACAGTAGTTCTGATCTGAACCAGTAAACTGCAGATCACTAGTAGTCCATAAAAGCATTTGTATAGGTCCGCTAGTGTATGATAAGAATAATTATTTTCACTTCAAGTTTGAAAAATTCGAGTTTTAGTTGTGGCTAGACAACATAAAAATGCTTTTCATGCTCTAGGGCATAAAGTAACATTGCAGGCAGCCAGAGCTCGCCGCGGCCAAGCGCTCGCGGCGGGGAGAACCCAAGCGCGCGAGCATGGATCTCTCATTTGCAATGATTTAAAGTGAAATAAAACTTAATATTTTCCTTAAAATCAAAGTGAAAAGCACAGTGTATATCTCAAACATAAATACCCATTTTATCCTCGACTACTATATTAGTCCTTGTTGCACTCGGACCACCTTATGCCCTTGATTGCATTCCCTAATTGTAAGTTAAATAAACCTTATCCCAACTCCTTTGTGATTTTGTCTGGAAAGTCTTTGCCCCGGCAGGCAATTTTAAAAGCATTTTTAGCATCCTCAAAGCTTGCAATCTCACAGTTTGTGGGCAAAGCCCTTAAAATATTTCCTATGAGACCGGCTGTGTGTGGATGCTAAAAAGGCTGGGGATGCCATACTGGAAATTTTGCGAATTCCTAAACCCCCGAACCGAATAGGGAGGGACGCCTGAGACCAGGAAGGCTCATTCAGCAGAATTTTTGAATTGTCTCTAAACAAATTTTGATCAAATCATCTGTATAGGTGATGTAAATTTAGATATTTCCAAAAAGGACAGCATCGGAGCACATACGTGAATTTAGGGACAAAAATACAGAATTTAAGAATCACAAGAGCATAATGAGGGCTAATTTCGAGTAAACGATTCGTGTGACTTTTGAATTTTAATATCGAGTTAGAAATAAAGTCGGGAAAAGATTCTTCAAATATAGGGGAGTCCGAGAGGCAAAGATAACGTTTGTCTAATAACTTGATAGTAGGAGCCAGATCATCAAATTTATGTTTTAAATCGGCAAAAATACAAGATGAATTTCTAATGAAGGGTTCGCATTTTGCGAAATTCAGTTCTAAACCAATATTTTTGCAACTTAATAAGAGACAAGTCCGAGAGTACAGTATTCGCGTCGCCTCCTAGGGTCCCGTCATCTAGGTACCAGACATTGAATTTAGATTTCAATTTTAGGATGATTGGATTTATAGCCAAACCAAAATATGCTGGGCCGAGAGAGTCACCCTGCTGACATCTAACCTCAGAAGATAATTCATTGGACTTGTAAATTAATTTAGAAGAGTCCGAATAGCAAAAGAAAAGGTAATTGTACAGTTCAGGAATTTTGTCCCTAATTTCTGTGAGCAAAGTGTCCCTATTAACCGAATTGAAAGCATTTTTAACGCCAATTTTGACTAAAATTTCACAATCACCAGAGGAAAGGTAGGTCCTCAGAGCATGGACGGCAGCCTCGCACCCACCTTTCGTGCCAAAACCCAGCTGTACAGGTTCAAAAAGGCCCTGTAATTTTGATCGAATGTGTCTAACCACAATTTTGGAAGCCAGACGTCGTATAGTAGACCCCACCGCAATGGGTCTTAACCTCTCAACCCTCCGTCCTTTTTGGTAAGGGCGATCAGGTTTCCGCCGTATAAAATTGGGACAATTTCAGTATTAATTTTGCCTGAAAAAATAAATGTATTAATTTAGTAAGGGAAGAGACAGAATAGGAAATAAGATCCTTCAAATGTTGGGGTGAGATCCCATCCAAGCCGGCTGCCGAAACGGTTTAAATGAAATTACGGCGTCAATAACGTCTTTGCCTTCAATTTGGATTGGAGGCAGGCTTGGTCTACAGGTGGGCTATCAAGTGTGGTACTAAAGGAGCCAGGGGATGTTTTGAAAGTAAGGCCGAAAGGGTATCAGGACTATCTGGCGATAGCACGTCATTCGAAAAAAGAAGGCGAGCGGCACCTTTAAAATCGCCGTCGCTAAACGCTAAACGCAATTGTTTTTTAATTTTGGATGTTTGGCATGAAGGGTATTATAATCGTTAATCCGTTAACACGTGATAAACAGAGCATATTTAATATCTTTCAGTTAGTGATCTACAACTTCTGAAACTGTTGTTTACAGTTATGGACGTTAGTAGATTTATTTAGAACCAATGGGCAAAACTGATCTCCAGCTCTGGGTACAATATTAATGCTACTCAAATGTGGCTACTGGTTTGGGCTGGTGTGGAACTAGAATCCGATTCCATGATATTGTTTTAATTTGTGTAGGACATACACTAACTATCATGGGCCAAACTGCACATACATATAGAGTTGGGCTCCTTGGTCTTTGAAGGGAGCACTCCCATCTCGTTCAATTGGTCTAAGGAACTAGTTCGGTCTTTTGGGTCTGTAGTTCGTTTAGTTCAGTGCGAATTTTGACGTCTGGGAATGAGTAACTGATTTAGGTCTATACAGAGATAATCTTCACCGCGGGTATTTGCGTTTTGCTTCTCGCTCGCACCAGTTAAATTTTGCTACGGTGCGAGCGAGAGGCAAAACGCAAACACCCGATGCGTGGTATAGGCTATTCGTACGAACGTTTTTAATTAATGGTTTTCGCTCCGCCTGAACTGAACTAAAGTTCCTTTCGGTCCAACCCTGGTCTTCGACATCAGGTTCACTGCAGCAAATTGATGGCTTCAGTAAGAAAATGCCCCAACTAATTATGAAAACCCTCCAATCACGTTGGACTGGTTGGACGTGCCCACATTTGAGGGTTGTCTGAATTTCTCAAGAACTCTATCATCAGAGTAGAAATCAAATCAAAAAGATGTCTGCGTTTACTGACCAGTTCCACTTTGCCATCCCTGGTCTTCATCATCAGGTTCACTCCACTCAAGAAATGTTCAAGTTACTTAAGAAAAAGCTCATATCACAATGCATGTGCCGTTAAAATTTAAGTTCTCTAAATTCTTAATGAATTCCACCGTCAGAATATAATTTTAATGAAATGGAACTATCTTCAAGTTATTTCCTTACAAATAAAAGATGGATGTCTAAATTGGATGATAGAGCTGGGACTTAACAAGCAGTTCCACTGTGCCCTCAGTCGTCTTCATCATCAGGTTCACTCCACCAAATGGGTGGTTTTTGTAAAGAAATGCTCGAGTTTTTTAAGAAATCACCCAAATCATCATGCATGTCATGTGTCTTTCAAAATTGAGGAGATCCCTCAATCTCCTTTCTTTGTGCACCCCTAGGCTTCATAAGAAACTTAAGTGCTAAATTTGGAATCTCTAGAAACAGAAATAAACATATAACGACACCCATATTAATATTTTAAGATTTCAACCCCATCGCGCCCCAATATGGATGATATCTTACGCCCACTTCGTTCGATTTTAAAATGGTTGTTGTTAATTAAATCAGCGACCCGATAAACCATAAAAACGATACCCATGTTGTTTTTTTTTACTTTTTCACCCCTTTGCCCCCTTTTAGGGGTTGAATTCTCAAAAAACCTGAAATAGATGTTAACTCATTTATATTTATGAATACTCCTGTAAAGTTTCAAATATAATAGTCCAACTAATCTTTTGTACCCATACAAACTTTGGACCCCCAAATCACCCCCTCAGGGGTTGAATTTTGAAAAATCCTTTCTTAGTGCACCGTTAGACTTTATGAGGAACTTACCTGCCAAATTTGGAATCTCTAGGACCAGCGGTTTGGGCTGTGCGTTGATATGTCAGTCAGTCATTAAGTCACTCAGTCAGTCAGTTTCTTCTTTTATATTGTTTTTAATTAATTTCAACCACCACATTGATAATGTCATTGTTTGCTAAAATTATACTCGTAAATTCGTAATAATAGATGCACCGCGTTACATTTCTATGACCTAAAACCATAATATCTACGATAAAGAGTATCTACCCTTCAATTTGGGTAGATACGGGAAAATACCGGGTAGATAGGTATTTACCTGGGTGGGTAGATTGGGTAAATACCCGCGACCCATCTCTATGCCCAGCTATGGTACATGGATAAAATGCTAAATGAAGAGACAAAGGCGTTTTGGCTCATTAAAAAAAATTGTAATTGTATTCTTTTACAATATAAAATACATTACTCCATTGCGTTTTTTAAGTTGTGTTACCCGTGTTAGTAGTGCAGATATTTAACTTTAATTGTATCACGTTTGTTCTGTAAAGGTCGGTACATATCAGTCGGGCACTCGGGCATGCTTCTGAACTCCTAAAACTCTACCGTAAAACCATCGTAAAACTTGTGAGGGTTTTTCAGAGGCAGGCGAATCAATAAAAGTATGTAGAATTAGGTATATAAATTATTCCTACCTACAAAAATGACAAATGGCTTTCGTTACGTCCGTAAATATAAGGGATATGGTTTATTCAGAAATTGAATGGGTATGGCATCGGCATCAGTCGCCCACTTTATAATTCGTATCGACTATGGGATTAGTCAATTACAGTCATTCGATTTCCAACTGAGCTTTCCTGTCATTATTATAGGGTAGGGAGGGGCATGTTGAGCAGGCGGGTAAGTTGGGCAATCGCACTACTCAAAAACTACACATGCTACGCGGGAACACCTAATGGCGGAAAGTTAGGTCTAAGTGAGAGGGAATAGAGGAATCTATTTATCTAATATAATTTTCCATGCGGCGCCGGAGTTGGTGACAGGGATCGTTTGTTTTTTTTTTGCGCTCAAAAGTAAGAAAACTAGATTGAAGTATTTTTCTTCTAATTTCATGAAAATAGATGTCTCGAAAGTCTGGTAAAAGCTATGACTTAATCAATTTAAGTGTCTTTTGAATTTTATTACCGATTTTGATGCAAGTATGACTCATTTAATTTAACCCTAAGTTTTTCTAAAAAACGTTGCAAGGGGTTAGTTGAGCAGTTAATTGCGGGGTTAGTTGAGCAATGCCCAACACTAGGTGATTGTAAAAAGTGTATAGTTCATAGCTAGCAGAAAACATATGTTGTGGTCGTGTTGACCTTTATACAGTTTTATTTGGCTTGTAAGTGATTAAAAATATATAATTTCGAGTTTATGTCCATTACTTAAATTTCTGTGACAAGTATTTACTAATGACCGTTGATTCCGGATATAAGAATAATGATTATGAGTTTGATTATAATGTATATGTGTAACTAAACTCTTATGAGTAAATAGAAAAAAAATTGTTTTGATTAGTTTATGCGATAAATGTTATCTCTATTACTGCTCAATTTACCACATACCTATGCTCAACTTACCTCATTATAGGGGTAAGTTGAGCGATTCTGATTTCGATTAATTTAGAGCAAATATTAGCTAAATAATGCACGATACAATAAAACATGTCGGGGGATATTTATAGCCAGATAAATTTCCTAGCAATCAAAGTGAGTTTCATTTTTCTGGAGCAATACATTAAGAAAATATAGGGCTTTGATTCCAAAATTGCTCAATGTGCCCCTTTAAAATTATTAATTACAAAGAATAGTTCGAGAACATAGCTTAGCAAAGAATAAAATAAGTTTACTGAACGTTATTGCAAATTACAATGTTACGAGTTGTGATATTGTG
This sequence comes from Lathronympha strigana, assembly GCA_949128165.1. Lineage (NCBI taxonomy): Eukaryota > Metazoa > Arthropoda > Insecta > Lepidoptera > Tortricidae > Lathronympha > Lathronympha strigana. The sequence goes on along the minus strand of OX421906.1, from coordinate 11,763,552 downwards.
GTTTTATTTAGTTAAATGTGTGTCCCAGATGCTTTTGCTTAACACAAATCAAGGAGTGACATGACATGATTGAAAGATTCGCTAACAATACTAAGGTTGATCGGTCAGTTGGTAGAACGGTTGCTCAGGTTGATGGGTCAGGTGAAACTGAAGGGTCGTGTGTTCCATCAAAAGGTAGGGCCGTTCATGTCGCATTTCCCATACATTTGCAACGGGAATTCAAATGCATCTGAAGTACATTCCGCTGACTTAGATTCATGAAATTTGGCATAAAGCAAGATTTTGTAGCACAAGTACTCTGTACTAGAACGTCCGAAAACCGAAATTGAATTGTGTGGTGGTACCTACGGAAACCTTAGTGCACGAGTCCGACTCGCACTTGCTCGGTTTTTTTTATACCGAAGGTCAGCACATACCTAAGTGGTGAGCGCAATAAGGACTACAGTATTTTTGCTCACCAGGCGGCGCCACTCATGTGTGGGTCCTTGTCAAGCGTATTTTTCATTAATTTCCATGTTAAGAGGTACATTAGTTAGATTCTAACTATTTTTCAGGTAATGGTATATGTAGATTCTGTCTTTTAGAAAATTAGAGTTGTGTGATAATATTTGATAAAATAGTTAATTACTATTCGCGCTATTTTTACAACGAAATATACTTCTTTAATAGTTAAACCTGGTCAAAATCAACATTTGCGTAATTATATGATAATATTGGCACTAAAGATGCCTATAGAATATGGATATGACGGATGCTAACGGAAAATCATAAGAATTAAACACATTTTTGATATTATTTATTATACTTAAGGTTTGTACTTATTTCTATATTTAAAACTACTAACTGTTTTCTTTTGGCATTTGTATCATTTATTAGTTACTTTTTAGTAGTTTCTAGTTTGATAACAATAATATGTTTGACAAATAGAAACGTTTTTGTATAAACTAAGTAAACTAACCTCTCAATTTACGGTAATTTACAGCCATGTTATTAAGTATACACTTTAATTTAAAGCTTATTTTATAGCCAAAATATATTTTTTGTATATAATATATTTCTATGTAATAATTCCTCTAAAAGTGAATATTTTTCGAAATAAGCTCGACTAATAAAAAACTAATGAGAAATGTACTGAAAATGACATAAGTATAACCTCTTTTCACATAGGACCCAAGTTCCACTAGCGCCCCTAGCGGCGAATTCACTCGCGGTAGTCCTCATTTATGAAGTTTGAAGGTCCTTTTGTAATGGCTGCATGCAAGCCTTCCGGATCCTAGAACTTAAAAGAAGCGATAGGATAGAAAAATCTTTCAACACGGGCTGTGGTGACTCCAGGAGTCGCAATAAATAAAAAACAAGTTTATTACGAGATCACATGACCGACCATTTAGGGCAGCAAGCCTGCTTTACCATCAGGGATGTAAATGGTAGCTAATGGTAAAAGAATGTAAACTATTTGACGGCTATCTATTAACGTTAAGCTGTAGCGACTCAGGATAATGTACCCACGTCGCAGCATAATTACTTCCCTTTATCCCTTTTGTAACAACCCTATAACATAAAACAGAGCTTAGTTGAATGATATTACTTAACCAAGCGCTAAACCATGAAAATTAACCATTCTATTTGGTGGTTAGTATAGTAGTGACCAAACACCTCCTTAGCTGAATAGCTGCGCAGCTTAGCACATGTCTGTTGGAAAAACAGTCAATTGTAATGCATGAGATGAACATTATAACTTTTGTTTCAACAGGCAAGAGACTGCAGGAATGGGTGTGCGTGGTGGTTTGTTGCACATTGTGCGTGTGTGCGGGCCTGCTGATGGCTCAGCACATTCGCGCTGATGTCTCCTTGTTATTGGCAGCAATAGCTGGTGTCCTAACTGCAGATTTTGCTTCGGGGTTTGTGCACTGGGCTGCGGACACTTGGGGAGCAGTTGATCTACCTATTATAGGCAAAGTAATTAAAGTATATTATTATTAATTTGCTTCCAGCCTATCTAACTTACTCACTTTAACACTATTGCCATTGTGTGTCAATACATTATTGACTAACGCTGCTGTAACGTCCAAACAACTTTTGTTAAATTGTTGGTGTACTTTGACTCGCATGGCTTGGCATTACTATTGTAGTGACGCACATTTCCAGTTTCCACTACATAAGCGCGTAGTTGCTGAAAGCAGATTTAAGGGGCTCGTGCCAGTCAGCTCATACACACTAGGAGTTTCGCTATAAAAAAAAGTCCAACGTAGATCAATAAAATTAAACCTTGTGAAATTACGATCAGTATGTACTTGTTATAAATATTTGAAATTACTTTTTTGATCAAATGAAGATTTTCAAAAATGATTTACTTTAAAGGTGCCTAAACATGTCTTGTCCGAGGTAGACATTTAGTTTTTAAACCGTCTGACCAAACAATATCTAGACGCCAACGAAAATATTGTACATCATTTGATAAATAGTACCTAAGCTGTACGCCTATTACGCCTGATACAGTATAATTTTGCATTACAGATAAGATTAGTGGCCTGGGGCCTGAGTCACGGTATTTTTTTTTGTAATAACACTATAGCCATAGAATCAATCATCGATATAGTGCACCTAGTCCGGTTTTTTTTCACAGACAACTAACCGGACAAGTAGTAAACGGTCAAGGTCTCAGAGAATGTAAATAAAATAGATATACATAATACACGTGTTTTGCGTGAATAAAGTTCGCACGAGGGAATTACCAGCTAGTGAAGGATGATCGAGCATTTTAATCAGCTAGGTACCAAGCCTGCGGTACACTCCCTTTATTTACTACGGTCGAGGACAATTGATACATAAAACCCGACCAAATTTGTAGTTTTAAAAGCATGCACTTTGTATACCTTGGAGGGGTTACCGCTGATTTTGAAGCAGTGTAGGATAATGTACCCCAGTCCGACAATCGCAGCAATTTCAATTGAGCCACATGCTTCTTACTTCATCGATCATTTCCTCAGTAAAGTAATGCGCCCATCCGCCACCGCGTTTTAAAACCTGCGTCCTTGTGTAAAAGTAACAACTAAATTGATTTCATAACGTTAACATTAACTTTAGAAATTTTGAAAATAGAGCCGATTTTCGAGACCCTCGTTAGGGTACAAATTAAATAAATATGACAAACTGGTATAAAGTACCTATTAGGTATCTTTTAGAAAGAGAGTAGTCCATAATCCATAATAAATAATTAAAAATACTTTGCCCCTGTACTTAGAAACATCCAAATTATTGGGAAACACATTGCACCGTCGCATCGACTTTCATCCACATGTCTGTATTCACACGGTAGCGTGCCACCTGCTTTGTTACCTATCAATGTTTTATAGCTTTAGAATGTTAGACAACTTACATGCCAGACTTATCAAGTTATAAGCAAATGGAATTAGTTATTTATTATACAAGGGGGCAAAGTTGTAATCCTCGAGCATGAGCTCGAGGATTGAGACCTTAGCAAGCGAAAGATTCCACAATTGAGCCATGAGTGTAGCGAGTGGTTCAAAAACTTGAATCTTGAGCTTTACAAAGGTCTCAACTCAAGGCACAAGAGTTGACCAAACTTTGCCGCCGAGTGTAATACAACATTTTCCCCTTCATTATCGCGAGGAAAATAAAGACTACATACGATTACAAATCGTATCCACATATGTAAATTATCTTGAAAAAACCATTCAAAACTTCAAGGTCATAAAGTGTCATGGATATATTGCCATTGCCAATAACTTATACTTATACCATAACCGGACGGGTGGTAAGTCATACGAATTAGAGCAAGGTCAAATTACTTTCCCCACTAGTGGATAAAATGGTTTTAAAGGATAAAATACGCACACACATCCTATATATTTTTTCATATTTATCAATATTTTTTTATAATTTTAAACGCGATAGTACCTGTACCTACCCTCATCGCCGGGGTGAGCTTACTTATAGGCTTTCGAAAAACAGTCACTGGATACTAGGTACTCAAAGTACTTACATACAAATAAATGATTACTTACTTACTTACTAAAACCGAGCACGATAAAGAAAGAGTATACGATTATTGTGGAAGTTTCTCATTCTCTACCACGTTCAAAGTGTTAGATTAGCAAATGCTTATCATACAACTGAGTTGATGGGTATGGGTCGTGTCGTACAGTTTTTAGGGTTCCGTAGTCAACTAGGAACCCTTATAGTTTCGCTCTGTCTGTCCGTCCGTCCGCGGATAATCTCAGTGACTGTAAGTACTAGAAAGCTGTAATTTTGAACAAATATGTATATAGGTCACGCCATCAAAGTGGTAGTAGTAGTAGTTCATGGTGGTTTTTTAGAACTTCATAAGTAATCGGCGTATAACACCTTGCGCAGTTAAGAACTTGGCTACTTTAGGTCATTATTGACGACCGGTTGGCGTAGTTGGTAGTGACCCTGCCTGCTAAGCCGATGGTCCTGGGTTCGAATCCCGGTAAGGGCATTTATTTGTGTGATGAACACAGATATTTGTTCCTGAGTCATGGATGTTTTCTATGTATTTGTATAATGGATGTTTTCTATGTATTTATGTATTTGTATATTATATACACAAGCCTTCTTGAGCTTACTGCGGGACTTAGTCAATTTGTGTAAGAATGTCCTATAATATTTATTTATTGATATTGTTACACATATCATACATTTGTGGACGACTTCGTTATGTTTGATAGAGTAGCTAGAGTAGACCATGACGGAATATTGGGATTACATAATAGTTAAGCGTGACAGAACCTCCTTCAAAATTCAGCAGTCAATTTCTATCGCGAATATACTCGAGTGCACCGGGATAGAAGTACATAGAGGCGCCTTCAAAGGGAAAAAGTGTAGCAAGATTTTGAAATGTTCATTTGTTCTCCGTTGCCATGGCACCGTTCCGTAAGGAGGATTGGTTCTAGATTGAGTGAAGTCGCTCATTTCAGGGTTGACACATTTCCGCGGGGTGAAGTATATATCGCTTTTTGTTAGGTACATAAAAAACCGTTTTTCACACAAAATAAATGAATATACATTGTAAAAGGTATTTTAGAGTTATACGAAAGTAAGTGCCAAGTATGACAAGTGTCGACAAGTAAAAATGTACAAGTACTAGTACTTATACATTTTATAACACATTTCTTCAGAAACTTTAGACATGACAGCATATGCCAAAACACAGCTTTACGTAGTAGTCGTAGTAGATGGTTAAGTAGGTAACCTTTTGCATTGGTTCAGCTAATACATTTATTTATGGTGTTAGTCATAGTTAAGACACTAGTTTCTTAGAGAAATTTACTCGAGTTAACCTGAGTAACGGAAATAAAATAAAAACTGGCCAAGAGCATGTGCCACGCTCAGTATAGGGTTCCGTAGTTAACCGTCCGTCACAATTAGCGAACCTAGAAGGGGTTTTAATAGGTACCATGACCATAACTAAAATCGCTGTCAATAAGAATTTCCTAACAATGTAAACAAACCGAACTAACTTTTAAGTTTTTAATGAAATCTTCAAGATTACTTATTTATCTAATGCTTTTTGATGTTACAATAATACGACAATTTCGGTAGTGAATGGTTTCAGGTGGTTTCATGGTGTTTGATGAGGTAGTGTGAAAATACAAGAAGAAACAGTGACAAAACAAACATGTGAATGTGACGCCATTTGTTTATTTGTTAGGAAGTTCCATTGACCGCGATTTTAGCAAAATGAATAATGCCCAGCTATATCAGGCCAAGTGATGAATTATTATCAAAATTTTAGAATAGGCATGACGACTAGGTTGAAAAACTATCATTCTAATTAGTCCGTCAGTTAAATGATCTAAAATGATTAGACACGATTTTTTTTCCTTTTTTAAATTAAATAAAATTGACGAAGATAAAGATCATCAATGTTCCGGGGTGGGGGCTTGTGACTGTGACGTACTTTACGCGAAACTTGCACGCACTGTATTTTCGTCATTTTTGATTTGACGAACAAAAGAAAAAATACGTGTACAATATTTTTTAATAACCTAAAAGACGGACTGAATAGATTTTTTTAGTCGTCTAGCCTATTTATTACACTGCCGGGTATTATGCTTTGTATGCATAATGCTACGTGAGCCTTGGGCCATGCGATAATAAAGCTACATTTTACGGACGTCCGGAAGGGGTGCGAGGAAAAAAGCAAGCGCATGACACGCATTGACCAATCAGAGATCGGAAAGAGAGCGTGGCTTCAAATGCTCCCTTTCACCTAGAATCACGAAATTCGATGAGTCACTAAATCATAGGTCTTATAAGTTATAAACAAGCTACCAGGTCCCTTACTTCGCCGAATTGGTTGTGTATGAGGAAGCACTAGACTAACCTAATATCCATTTTGGGCGAAGGCTATGTGCGATGTTTGGATTTGAAAGCCTCACTTGTGTTTAATTTGGTACTGCTAATTAATATATTTTTTTTATGGGACAATCTTACACAAATCGACCTAGTCCCACGGTAAGCTCAATAAGGCTTGTGTTATGGGTACTAGCTAGGCGACGATATGTACCTATAATAGACAGATACATATAAATACTTAAATACATAGAAAACATCCATAACTCAGGAGCAATTCGTGATAAACACACAAATAAATGCCCTGACCAGGATTCGAACCCGGGACCTCCTGCTTCGTAGGCAGGGTCACTACCAACTAGGCTAGGAGGCCTTTGAAATTAACCAATGAAAGAAGAATTGGCCAAATGAAGAAAACGTATTGATATAGTAGATTGTTAACCAAGGGCTGAAAGGCATGCATTTCCGACGAGGAAGTTAGTGCGCGTCGGAAATGGGTGCCTTTTACCGGAATTAAACACTCTACTTTTCATTTCGAATGCGAGGAAAGTAAAAACACATAAAGTTAAAACTACCCTTTGACTTCTTTAAGAAAGCATCACAAGTGTAGAATATTTAACACAACCACGGCATAAAATAGGTATTTTGTTTCATTGAAAACAAACATAGGTATTTTTTTCAACTGTTTAAGTACTATATTTTTTTCTTATCTGTCATTTAATACGGTGAGCTTTCTATTGTACTTGAAAAGTGGTAAGAATAAATTCACAGCTACAAAATTCTGCTACAATGGGGCTACCGTATTGTCGCTCACCAGGCGGCGCCACTCATGCGTGGGTCCTAGTCAAGCGCCATTAGTATGAGATTGTATGGCGCGAAACCAATATTAGAATTGATTATTTTTCATTAGTTTCCATGTTTAAAGATGTATATTAGTTTCTAACCATTTTCAGTGATGTGTAGATTCCGTGTTTTCGAAAATTAGAGGGTTAAAACGTTCTTGTGTGATTATATTTGATAAAACAGTTCATTAATATTAGCACTATTTTTACAAAGAAATATACTTCATTAATAGTTTAACCTGATCAAAATCAATATTTGCGTAATTATATGTTAATATCGGCACCAAAGATGCCTATGGAATACGGATACTAACGGAAAATCATAAGAATTGAACACATTTTTAAAATTATTTATTACACTTAAGGTTTGTACTTTTTTCTATATTAAAAACTTCTGATTGTTTTCTTATGGCATTTGTATTATTTATTAGTTACTTTTTAGTAGTTTCCACTTTGATAGCAATAATATTTTTGACAAATAGAAACGTTTTTGTATAAAGTAACCTCTAAATTTACGGTAATTTACGCCCGTGTTATGTTTTTTGATAGCCATAATAATTTTTTTTTAGTATTTTATATATTTATATGTAATAATTCCTCCATCCTTCCATATTTTTCGAAATAAGCACGCCTTACATTAAAAACTAATGAGAAATGTACTGAAAATTACATATAACCTCTTTTCGTAGAACCCACGATCCACTAGCGCCCCTAGCGGCGAATTCACTCGCGGTAGTCCTCATTGCCTTGAGCGGGTGATAAACACATAATCGGTTTTCTTGGACTCCATTAAGTAGGTACCCTTTTTGGAGTTTATCATATTGTATTGTAATGTGATATTGAAATAAAACAAGAACTTCACTTGATTCAACATCAAGTGAACTTTGAAAACCTAAAACATAACCTTAAAATGTTCCAAGACAAACATCACATATCACCAAAAATGTTACACCAGCTATTATATTGTATCTTAGCTGCTATTTTCCTTGAATTAGGTACATTGTTGAATGTTAATAAATAGCAGATATCACTTTCGAAATCGTAAACTAAAATTTGTAAACAAACACGAGCTAACTGTTTGTTAAAGTTAAATGCCACAGATAAAACATAGATTACCTATAGGTACACAACTTTTGAATTATTCAAATACAGTGTTGCTAGCGACAATATTTTAAATTTGCCGGGCTTTTCTACAGACAGACTTGGCTTGATCATTTGTATGTAACTGCACATAATTAATTTAAAAAAATCTTTGGAGTTTTATTCCTTCTTATCACCGCTAATCGCTATATTGAACAGCCCCGTTTCATAATAATTGCAAGTTCCGTTCATCTTTTAGTCAAAAAATCAAGGAACAGCAAACTAGAAATTTAAGACATAGTTAAATGGAGTATCTACCGTTTCCGTAAGGATTTACATAAGCATTTCAAAAAAACTAACATTTACCTAAAAGTTGAACGCTGTTCACCTATTCACACGATATTGGAACATTTGGAACCATAACTTGAACAGTAAATATATCATTTCCTTAAGAGGGGGCAGAGTGTTTTCAACGTAAACGACAGTTACGGTTAAGACTGTGGCGTCCTCAATTATTTGCAAAGACATACAAGATGCATGTAATTATTATCTCAAAGAGTGTGTCTACCATATTCGTATATTTATAATCTACAATAATGTACAGTTTAGTAAATATGTCTACGCAAAGACGCAGCAAAATTGAGAAAAACGCGTGTCAGCGTTTATGCCAAAGTGAATGAAAAATCATTTGCTTTATTTTTAAAAACTAACTCTATCCAATCTCAAATATACAAGCTACTGAATTCGTATAGTCTTGTTACATAATACTGGTTCATTAATTAATTATGATTTTTTTAAAACGTCCTAAAAATCCACCATACAAAATTACTATGGAATCTGATCGTTGAAATATAACAAGTGAGCAACACTCGAAATAGTCAGTCGGCCCCGAATGTTCGAAGCGACACCACGTCTCTCTGCGGAGCGTCTACATCTTGAAATAAATCGATGTTCATTGTGTTCGTATACTGCGTTATTAGGTAGCAAAACGGTATAAGAATTTTTTTACAATTTTTTGTGTTTCCAAAGGAAATAGGCAATAGCAACCAGTTCAAAATGAATGACATACAGAGTTAGTTTCGTTTATACCTCATTGTATATAGTGTCACTTGGACCGTAGAAGATGTCCAAGGTCTGATGACGGAGTAGAAAGGTGGCCACCGGAACTCAGGAAGTAGTTGATGTAATACCCCCGTGTTTGGACTCATTTGTATTGTTTTGGCGGGCACTTGGACCGTGACTGGTGTCCAAGGTCTGATGATGAAGCAGAAAGATGACCACCGGAACTCAGGAAGTAGTTGATGTAATACCCCCGTGTTTGGGCTCGTTAGGTTTGTTCTGGTGAGCACTTGGACCGTGAGTGGTGTCCAAGGTCTGATGATGGAGCAGAAAGATGACCACCGGAACTCAGGAAGTAGTTGATGTAATACCCCCGTGTTTGGGCTCGTTAGGTTTGTTCTGGTGAGCACTTGGACCGTGAGTGGTGTCCAAGGTCTGATGATGGAGCAGAAATATGACCACCGGAACTCAGGAAGTAGTTGATGTAATACCCCCGTGTTTGGACTCATTTGTATTGTTTTGGCGGGCACTTGGACCGTGACTGGTGTCCAAGGTCTGATGATGGAGCAGAAAGATGACCAGCGGAACTCAGGAAGTAGTTGATGTAATACCCCTGTGTTTGGGCTCGTTAGGTTTGGTTAGGCGAGCACTTGGGCCGTAGGTGGTGTCCAAGGTCTGATGATGGAGCAGAAAGGCGGCCACCGGAACTCAGGCAGTAGTTGATGTAATACCCCCATGTTTGGAGTCATTTGTATTGTTTTGACGAGCACTTGGATCGTGAGTGGTGTCCAAGGTCTGATGATGGAGCAGAAAGGTGTCAACCGGTACTCAGGAACCAGTGGGTGGAATACCTTCGTGTTCAGACTCGTAGATTTTGTTTTGACGAGCACTTGGGCTATACATGGTGTCCAAGGTCTGATGGTGGAGCAGTAAAGTGTCAACTGGTACTCAGGAACCAGTTGATAGAATACCTTCGTGTTTAGACTCGTTAGTTTTGATTCGACGAGCACTTGGGCCATGCATGGTTTCCAAGGTCTGATGATGGAGCAGATATTTACAAATATATTAAAAATCCATTAAAAAAAAATATATATATAAAATATTAAAATATAAAATATTATTAAAAAGCCATTGAAATCAAGAAATACCCCAATTTCAATCGGGATGACGGTTTTAGAATCTCGTCTACATGGAATCCAGTCATTGATAAATGTAAGCGTAATCGAATATCACCTGCTCAAAAATCGGACATCGTGAGTGTAGTGTGTCGACAGAGTCACATCCCTAGTGCGCAAAATGTTCAAGTTGATAATCAAGACCAAGTGCGGGTAGTTCGTAAAACCCGCGCAGCTAGAAGATGTTGATGTCAACCTCAGCCAGTCTTTCTCCGGGACCACGGGGGCAATGTCGCCCTTGAAACGTCGGAGGTTTGTTTTCTAAGTTTATACACGATTAAGCCCCGTTTTAGTAAATTTATAATGTGTGAAAATCGTGAAAGTTTAAATAAGTGTAATATATTAAAAAATTATAAATTATATTTATTACATTAATATTTATAAATTTTGTAAGGTTGACTCCGATTTGGATAAAAATCGATATCTGAGGATCCGGCGGGGTGATTAACATGAATCTTGAGTCAAATTTGTTAAATATTGTTTAAACCGACGCCATCTTGGATTTTGTAAGATAAACTCCGATTTGGATAAAAATCGATATCTGACGATCCGGCGGGGTCCTTACCATGAATCCAGAATCAAAATCGTAAAATACTGTAAAAAGCGACGCCATCTTGGATTTTGTGCGATAAACTCCGATTTGGATAAAAATTGATATCTGAGGATCCAGTGGGGACCATGACATGAATCTAGGATCAATATTGTAAAATATTGTAAAAACCGACGCCATCTTGGATTTTGTAAAATCAACTCCGATTTGGATAAAAATCGATATCTGACTATCCGGCGGGGTCCTTAACATGAATCCAGAATCAAAATCGTCAAATATTGTAAAAAGCGACGCCATCTTGGATTTTGTGAGATTAGCTCCGATTTGGATAAAAATCGATATCTGAGGATCCAGCGGGGTGATTAACATGAATCTTGAGTCAAAATTGTAAAATATTGTTAAAACCGACGCCATCTTGGATTTTGTAAGATCAACTCCGATTTGGATAAAAATTGATATCTGACGATCCGGCGGGGTCCTTAACATGAATCCAGAATCAAAATCGTAAAATATTGTAAAAAGTGACGCCATCTTGGATTTTGTGAGCTTAACTCCGATTTGGACAAAAATCGATATCTAAGGATCCGAAGGAGTGATTAACATGAATCTTGAGTCAAAATTGTAAAATATTGTTATAACCGACGCCATCTTGGATTTTGTAAAATCAACTCCGATTTGGATAAAAATCGATATCTGACTATCCGGCGGGGTCCTTAACATGAATCCAGAATCAAAATCGTCAAATATTGTAAAAAGCGACGCCATCTTGGATTTTGTGAGATTAGCTCCGATTTGGATAAAAATCGATATCTGAGGATCCGGCGGGGTGATTAACATGAATCTTGAGTCAAAATTGTAAAATATTGTTAAAACCGACGCCATCTTGGATTTTGTGAGATTAACTCCGATTTAGATAAAAATCGATATCTGACGAACCGGCGGGGTCCTTACCATGAATCCAGAATCACAATCGTAAAATATTGTAAAAAGCGACGCCATCTTGGATTTTGTAAAATTAACTCCGATTTGGATAACAATCGATATCTGACTATCCGGCGGGGTCCTTAACATGAATCCAGAATCAAAATCGTAAAATATTGCAAAAAACGACGCCATCTTGGATTTTGTGTGATAAACTCCGATTTGGATAAAAATCGATATCTGACTATCCGGCGGGGTCCTTAACATGAATCTAGAATCAAAATCGTCAAATATTGTCAAAAGCGACGCCATCTTGGATTTTGTGAGATTAGCTCAGATTTGGATAAAAATCGATATCTGAGGATCCGGCGGGGTGATTGACATGAATCTTGAGTCAAAATTGTAAAATATTGTTAAAACCGACGCCATCTTGGATTTTGTAAGATCAACTCTGATTTGGATAAAAATCGATATATGACGATCCGGCGGGGTCCTAAACATGAATCCAGAATCAAAATCGTAAAATATTGTCAAAAGCGACGCCATCTTGGATTTTTTGAGATTAACTGCGATTTGGATAAAAATCGATATCTGAGGAGCCGGCAGGGTGACTAACATGAATCTTAAGTCAAAATTGGAAAATATGGTAAGAATAGACGCCATATTGGATTTTGTAAAATTAACTCTGATTTGGATAAAAATCGATATCTGACGAACCGGCGGGGTCCTTACCATGAATCCAGAATCACAATCGTAAAATATTGTAAAAAGCGACGCCATCTTGGATTTTGTAAAATTAACTCCGATTTGGATAACAATCGATATCTGACTATCCGGCGGGGTCCTTAACATGAATCCAGAATCAAAATCGTAAAATATTGCAAAAAACGACGCCATCTTGGATTTTGTGTGATAAACTCCGATTTGGATAAAAATCGATATCTGACTATCCGGCGGGGTCCTTAACATGAATCTAGAATCAAAATCGTCAAATATTGTCAAAAGCGACGCCAGCTTGGATTTTGTGAGATCAACTCTGATTTGGATAAAAATCGATATATGACGATCCGGCGGGGTCCTAAACATGAATCCAGAATCAAAATCGTAAAATATTGTCAAAAGCGACGCCATCTTGGATTTTTTGAGATTAACTGCGATTTGGATAAAAATCGATATCTGAGGAGCCGGTAGGGTGACTAACATGAATCTTAAGTCAAAATTGGAAAATATGGTAAGAATAGACGCCATATTGGATTTTGTAAAATTAACTCTGATTTGGATAAAAATCGATATCTGACGATCTGGCGGGGTCCATAACATGAATCCATGGTCAAAATTGTTAATTAACGTCAACACTGACGCCATATTGGATTTTGTAATATAAACTCTGATTTGGATAAAAATCGATATCTCATGATCCGGCGGGGTCCTTAACATGAATCCAGAATCAAAACTGTATAATATTGTAATAAGTGACGCCATCTTTGATTTTGTGAGATTAACTCCGATTTGAATAAAAATCGATATCTGACGATTCAGCGGGGTCCATAACATGAATCCATAGTCAAAATTGTTAAATAATGTCAACACCGACGCCAAATTGGATTTTGGAAAATTATCTCTGATTTGGATAAAAATCGATATCTGACGATTTTTATCCAAATCGGAGTTGATATCACAAAATCCAAGATGGCGTCGATTCTTACCATATTTTCCAATTTTGATTCTAGATTCATGTTAAGGACCCCGCCGGATCGTCAGATATCAATTTTTATCCAAATCGGAGTTGATCTTACAAAATCCAAGATGGCGTCGGTTTTAACAATATTTTATAATTTTGACTCAAGATTCGTGTTAATCACCCCGCCGGATCCTCAGATATCGATTTTTATCCAAATCGCAGTTAATCTCACAAAATCCAAGATGGCGTCGGTTTTAACAATATTTTACAATTTTGACTCAAGATTCATGTTAATCACCCCGCCGGATCCTCAGATATCGATTTTTATCCAAATCGGAGCTAATCTCACAAAGTCCAAGATGGCGTCGCTTTTTACAATATTTAACGATTTTGATTCTGGATTCATGTTAAGGACCCCGCCGGATCGTCAGATATAATTTTTTATCCAAATCGGAGTTGATCTTACAAAATCCAAGATGGCGTCGGTTTTTACATTATTTTACAATTTTGACTCTGGATTCATGTTAATCACTCCGTCGGATCCTCGGATATCGATTTTTATCCAAATCGGAGTTAAGCTCACAAAATCCAAGATGGCGTCGCTTTTTACAATATTTAACGATTTTGATTCTAGATTCATGTTAAGGACCCCGCCGGATCGTCAGATATCAATTTTTATCCAAATCGGAGTTGATCTTACAAAATCCAAGATGGCGTCGGTTTTTACAATATTTTACCATTTTGACTCTGGATTCATGTTAATCACTTCGTCGGATCCTCGGATATCGATTTTTATCCAAATCGGAGTTAAGCTCACAAAATCCAAGATGGCGTCGCTTTTTACAATATTTAACGATTTTGATTCTAGATTCATGTTAAGGACCCCGCCGGATCGTCAGATATAATTTTTTATCCAAATCGGAGTTGATCTTACAAAATCCAAGATGGCGTCGGTTTTTACATTATTTTACAATTTTGACTCTGGATTCATGTTAATCACTCCGTCGGATCCTCGGATATCGATTTTTATCCAAATCGGAGTTAAGCTCACAAAATCCAAGATGGCGTCGCTTTTTACAATATTTAACGATTTTGATTCTAGATTCATGTTAAGGACCCCGCCGGATCGTCAGATATCAATTTTTATCCAAATCGGAGTTGATCTTACAAAATCCAAGATGGCGTCGGTTTTTACAATATTTTACCATTTTGACTCTGGATTCATGTTAATCACTTCGTCGGATCCTCGGATATCGATTTTTATCCAAATCGGAGTCAACCTTACAAAATTTATAAATATTGATATAATCAATATTATAAAAGTGACGTTTTCTGGGTAAAGAAAGATACCACATTGTCGCTTATTGATAAGAATGATAAGGCGCTTCTGTCATAAAGAATCACTTGGAAAACCTTATCAACAGGCGACAATGTGGTACTTTTACCAAGAAAACGACACAATTTTTTAACGATTTCATAATATGTGACGTTTTGCGGTGAAAGGTACCTTATGGACGATCGGCGCTTACGCTGTTAACAAAGACGCTGATAATAATGCGCTGCAACGCGACGTAAGCGCCGACCGTCCATAAGGTACCTTTAGCCGTAAATAGCCACATATGAAATCATAAAAAATGTGCTTTTATTTAGAAAAAGGCACTTTGCCATTCTGCCGGTTGTCGATAAGGCGCGAATGTCATAAATATTAGTTTAGAAATGAACCTTATCAACAACCGACAGAATGGTACCTTTCTTTAGTACTAAATACAAACACAAATAATAAAATCATTTGGAAAAACCGAACAAATATTAGTTGAATTAATACAATATCTGTATCAAAGGATTATAAAAATGAGGAATTCTAAGATTTCTAAGTTATAACCTTTTAACGCCCGAATAATGACGCGCCGGTGTAGTAGTGTGCGTGCGCGCACGCACACAGATAGCGAGCAGTGCGGGGCCGCTAAATGCCTATTTCGTGTCCGCGGCAAACACTCTGCCCGCTCTTAATTTTGAAGACAAACGGCGATTTCGGCACGAGGCATATTTTCGGCGAGCTCTCACAACTGCATACACGGATCTATTATTATAGAGTTTAAATGTTTATGGCGGGAAAGTGTTAAAGTTTTAGTAAAAAATATTCCTAAGCTTGTAAAGTACGTCAGGATATTAATTGTGATTTGTAGATCTATTGGGGGTTATTCATCTTTTGGTTCCTCTACCCAAGTATAGTGTAATATAGGACTTGATTATGCTACCTTCAAGATAAGTAGTTTTAACTTTGTAAGTAGTTGTTTTTTTACTTTCCCCGCATTAGAAATGAAAAGTAGAGTGTTTAACTCTGGTATATCTAGGTAAAACGTCGGGAATGCAATCCTTTCAGCCCTTGGTTAACAATCCACTTTTGTGATGCACAACATGTGCGTAAAAATTAGAACTTTGTTGACTTTGGGGTGGTGTTACCTCCTCCACTCCTACAGACAGAGAACTTAAATAAATTCAACATGATATTGTAAGTTTTCGTTTAATTTTTATTATAAGAATGAACAATCATTGTACTCAGTTTTTATGTGACAAATAAACAAATCAATGTTTATAAACAGATATCAAATGTAACTATAGTCGCCGATTTCTAAGTCTGAACTTTTGACACTTGAGTATTGACGTACTTAGTGATGAGGCTAAGACAAATCGTTTGTCAAATTCAGCGATTATTGATTTTAGCGATGAATCGTTTGATTCGATTTTACTATTACGGATTTGTATTTGATAAGACCGAGTAACTTCGACAAACTGCGCATTTGTTATGGTGCTTTTACATGCTCGGGCTCTCGGCCGAATGTTTCGGCCCACCCTAGTACACGCTCATTCGAGACAGACTATATAGATTAAGTTTAAGCCAGACTATAGACAATTTAAGCTTTTTCAGGTAGTTTCAGTGAGTTAAACGGTGTTTTAAATAGCTTTGGTTATTGAAACTATTTAAGACACTTTTTAAATAGCTTTACCCGAAGTGAAATTATTTAAGACACCTTTTAACTCAACCAAACTACCTGAAAAAGTACTTAAATTGTCTCTGGTCTGGCTTAAGTTTCCTCTATATAGTCTGTCTCGAATCATCGTGTACTAACATGGCCGAAACATTCGGCCGAGAGCCCGAGCATGTAAACGCACGGTCATACGATTTTTTCCAAAGTCATCTTACTTTCGTTCAGAAATCAATACTGTTGAATTCTTAAAATGTAAGATAATAACCTTCATAGATAATTTGTCTTATTTTAAATAACATTTTTTTCCACATCGTACTTACTTTTATTTTCGTTTTAATCGTTTTGTTTTGATTTTTTACTGTATTGCCTATTGATAACAAGATCGATTTTTATCGATTAACAGACAGTTGTATGAATTGGAACAGCAGACATGGTCACAACACTAAATTTAAAAAAAAAACGTCGTAGACCGTAACTGTTGGCGTGCTAAATTGTTATCGTAAAATATTCAATAACTAATGTATGAAAAAATTTAACATTCATCACATTATGTTTATGAAAAGTGAAATATTGTGTTTATGTACATGACTAGCTGTAATATCTTTATGGGATTTTGTTTATAATTCCAAAGTGTCTTGCGCGTTTACGTTCTACGGGTATTTCGATGTGTCAAAAGTTCAGACTTAGAAATCGGCAACTATAACAATTTAAAAAGAGCTAACACGATCCTACTCCAGTTTTTACCAATGAGCGGAATTCTTCATAGCAAAAATCAAACTGTCAGAGGGATTGACCTAACTGTTTTATCGACTTATCGATGTTACGGAATAATATCGCATTAGGTATCCATAATCAACTTAAAAGATTATTCTGTAACATTTGACCTCATTGATAAGCAACTTGCATCTCCATATTAAAGTAAATCATGTCACCGTCACATATGCCATTTATGTCACTTGAGTTTTCATGAATGATTTCCGTGCCGTGTTACCTACTAAAATGGTTAATCCTAAAAGAAAAACAATAAAAAAATGGATACAGAAAGATTCGTCTCTTAGTTTCAAAGAAGATTCTTCCACAATATATTGCTCTAAATGTGACGTTCATTTACACCAGTTAAAGAAACATTGTGTTGAAAGTCACTTAGTGAGTAAAACTCATTCGTCACAATGCTCAAAAAGTACGAGTTCAGACACATTCTATATAGATTTAATCATATTTTTAGTTTCGTGCAATATTCAATGGAAAAAAATAAACAATTATTAGAATTCGACCCTGTTATTTTGAATGAAGATTAGTTACCTACTCTTAGCAATATTCGTTTTTAATTTTTCATGATAAGTTTCATATAGAAAATTTAAAATAGAAGTATTTTATGTTTTATTCTTTACTATTATACTAAAATACAGTGGCGGTCAGCTAATTAGGGACACCGTTAATTTGTTTGTATGTATATCCAAAAGCCTGATTTCATTACTTTAAGTTTGTTTCGTTAAGTGACAAATATTTATCGATAAGTGGATAAAACAGTTAGGTCAATCCCTCTGACAGTTTGATTTTTGCTATGAAGAATTCCGCTCATTGGTTTTTACAGAATAACATAATCCAATAAATTATTACTTTGATAAAATTGTACACTTAAGTAAAACTTTTCTATAAACTCATCAATGATTAATAGTAATTGTGGTAATGGAAGAAAACATTTAACTGATTTAACGAGTTGGTTTTATATAACTAGGTTTCTGGTAATTCTGTTACATAACTAAATAATAATTAGCGCGAAATCATACCCATGTGCCAAACGAAATAATAATATAGTTGTAGGACTACAAAGTTCTAATTATTACTTTAAATGTTTGCCCATTTATTCGCGGGGTCAGGAGTACGAGCCACGAGCTTTCGAAAGCATCTTCTAAACTAAATGGTGTCGGTACGAAATAAAGCTAGTATTAAATGCCACGTTTTGAGGGGCCGATTATCGCCAGCCCCTGCCCTTCTGTTCCCTTCCTTCGACTCCCTAAGTTCCCTTTTAACGATTACTCGAGACGAGGCGACCGATCGTCCCCTAAAACATGTCATGTAATACTTAGCTATAGCAAGATATTAAAACATTTAAAACAAGAACTATAAAAATTTAATTTTAAATTAATACAATATTGTCTTCTGTTTCCGCGATTGTTGTTCATTGAAATTAAACACAAAATAAAAGAGGCAAAATGGGGTACTTTTTTTGTCGCAGAAAGACTGCCCCATAAGCCAGTTAGGGAAGCGTTCGAAAGGTGTATCATGTATGTATGTATGTTAATTTTCACTGAGTTTTATAATTTTTAATTTTTATTGTGAAATGCCCTTCAAGCAACGTATTACTAGCTTTATAAGCCCCTCTGGGCATTGTAGACCAACCTTTGTTTCTGTTTTTATATTTTTTTATATTTTTGTACGTAGGTAGTTTGCACGACTAACTTTTTTTTCTTATGTTTTTCATAAGATTAGCCAATGTCATGTTATGTGAAAATTAAAAGTTAAGGATACCAGGAATTAGGAAAAACGGATGTGTCGGGAATTTGGCCAAGTAGGTAACTTTTTTGATTGACGGTGAGAATGCGCTTTCTCCCAGTCATCATCTTAACCCCGTGAAAACGAGTGCGGTAAAGGGCTTGGAACGTAGGGTCATGTTGCTATTAAACGCGATTAATCCATTCTGAAGTGTTTATTAATTTTCGTGACTAAGGGTAAATCGTCAATTCTAGCCATGTTTTACTCAAAATGTTATGTGTTTACCTATAAATAGAATTTATGTTTAGGGTAAGATGTCAATAGTTAGCCACGTTATCCCAAAATAAATTGTCTACCTTTGAAAAAAAATCAGTTTTGGTAGGTATAAAGTCAATGGAGGGTGGACAGTAATACACAATTTACCCTAGACGGTTCGTACATCTAAATTTGTAAATAAAGAAGTAATGTATACGTATTTACTTCGCCCTGTGAATTTAAAATCCAATCGCTATTGTTATCACAAATCCTAGTGGCTCACAATTTATCAGGTACTTAGGCATAACTTCACACTACGCTCAAGATTCCAAATTAGAATCATTTGCTACGCTACGCCAATCTTTTCGCTTGCTCAGGATCAGGACTCGACATCGGCACTTAGAGCAAATACGAACTTTGTTCTCTTCTTGTACAAATATCTGTTCCAATTCTAATCAAAGTTATATCCACCTATTATTGGCATCTATAAGTACGTTATTCATACCTCGTTTGCTTTGCGTCAATTGTACGAGTACACTCACCCGCTTTTGTTTTGTATGACTTTATTACCTAACTT
The DNA here is from genome assembly GCA_949128165.1 of Lathronympha strigana. Lineage (NCBI taxonomy): Eukaryota > Metazoa > Arthropoda > Insecta > Lepidoptera > Tortricidae > Lathronympha > Lathronympha strigana. The sequence goes on along the minus strand of OX421906.1, from coordinate 11,743,587 downwards.
TAATTTATTTGCCAATTTAGCCGGTAGTAGATATCTCCGAGCCTTCCTACACACTCCCTTCTCCCGAGAGTGATCCCAATTAAAATTAATGTGTAATGTCCCACTTTTATTTTGATGTTAATAAAAACACCCTCGTAAGAGATAATATTACTGATACTTTAAAGTGTAAATAGGAAAAAAACTATTACACTTCAAAAAAAATTTTTTTTTAAATCGATCTATAGGATTTATTGATTCAGTTCTTATAAGCCATAAGAAAGTAACCTAATGGATTTTGTTATTTCCAGAATTTCCTGAGACCGTTCCGTGAGCATCACATCGACCCCACTTCAATAACGCGACACGATTTCGTGGAGACGAATGGCGACAATTTCGCTATTACCATACCAGTTCTAGGGCGGATCGTGTGGCAGCTAACGACCTTTGACAACACTAGTATCGAAAGAGAGTTTCATTGGATTGCGTATTGGTACTTCTGTTGTATTTTTGTGGCAATGACCAATCAGGTGAGAACATGAGTATACATTGTCCAGAGTAAGATGGTGTATTTACCTAATAATACCAACGATACCGGTTTATATACAAGGATAATGTCGTACGTTTCAGATCCATAAATGGTCGCACACATACTTCGGCCTGCCGTCGTGGGTGGTGGCGCTCCAGGAGTGGCACGTGGTGCTGCCGCGGCGCCACCACCGCATCCACCACGTGGCGCCGCACGAGACTTACTTCTGCATCACCACCGGCTGGCTCAACTGGCCCTTAGAAAAGCTTCGCTTCTGGCCCACTCTTGAATACGTCATCGAGGCCCTAACGGGCTGCAAGCCGAGGGCCGATGACCTAAAGTGGGCAGAAAAGCGTTCGTAAAAATAATTAATTTATTATTGCTGTTTAATAATGACACGTCCACAACCAAATCAATTAGTAATTTATGTTTCGCTGAATGACATTCAGCTCTGTAAGGTGTAATATTATGTGAGTATGACTGCTGTGTCATGGTAAGCACCATGAGTTGTACATGGCCGTAATCGATAACGACTGCGGCGTTCGGGGGTATGTCCGTCTCGCTCCTGCCAGAGCGTAGTAGAATGATAGGACCGAGCGAGACGGACATACTTTCGGGCGCCCCAGTCCCTATCGAATACAGTTGCGTGCAACTCATGGTAAGCACACTGTTCGTGCTGTATACAGCGATAGGTAGGTGACATTGCCCCAGAGTCCTTTACAAATTGCAGTACAATAGTTGCTACTGCCGCTGCATTGATGTAAATTAAAAATATATTGCCTTAACTGATGTGCCCCGTTAATGGAAATGTCCCCTGTTCTCAGGAATATATCCTAAATGAAAGAACGTTCATTACAATAACCAAAAGAACATATTAAAATATTTTACCTTAATATTTTTGGCATGATTTTATTGAGATTTTAAGGAAAGAGATATACCTTGTGATTAGAAATAAAGCTGTGATAGTTATAATGTTTAGTTTCTAGAAATATAAATATAAATACAATAGGTCATTGGAATATTTCTGGGAACAACAGAAATTTCTTCATAAATCTTGGAATGATTAATACACAATTAGCCATTTTACGGATCCTTAAGCAATAAAGTTAACAAATCGAATTTAACATTTTTCCGACTGACTGCATTTTAATAACACCTCATAAGTTAAAAACCGTAAAATGGTAGGGAAGGATGTAGGGCAGCCAACGAATTAGGAATACATACACAGATAATAATATATGTTCTCCTTCGGCGGTTGGGTTAGGTTAGGTTACCTAGAGTTCTCTTGCTTCTACCCAAAATATTCCTATTAATATAAGGAGCTAACATGATATGCAGTCAATTTTAAATTACCGTGAAAGTTTACGTCCAAGATGAGGTATAAAAGATACCGATGTATTGTAAGACAAATCATTCAGTATTTTGTTTAAGACAGCTTTTGTTAATAAGTAGTATCTATATAAATGGAAGACGTTAAAACACGTAAAAAATTAAGTTTTACATGAGCGTTCATGACATCTGAATTGTAAAGTCAACGTCATAAATCCAATTTTTAGAGATGGAAATATTTGAACCGATCTCTTTTCCGTTCCGGTTCAAGCCGTAAAGTTTACAGGGAGACAGAAGAAAATAAACATTTACGGAGCGCGCCACTGAGCTTTAGTAGGCGACAATTTTGTATCTCATTTTGTAGCGTAAGTGGGAGCAGTACGTTTACTGTTTGACAGATGTTTGAATACAAAAATAATGACATATTTGACAAGAGAACAGGTATTGCCACTGTGGTTTGCATTTAGTTCGCTTCATTTAATTTCTACCTTTTTCTGCTGCCTTATCAATTTATCATGTCTAGGCAACAGTCGCGCGACTGGACGTATGAACCCGCGACAGTCACGCCGAGACCAACATGCCAACAGTGCTGATCGTACATACCTTTAATCGTAAATAGTTATTTGTACAACAAGAGAGCAAAGTTCATATTTCTTCTGAGTGCCAATTTTGAGTCGTGCCTGAGCAAGTGAAAGATTCTATTATAGAATCTTGGGCGTAGTGAAGGACTCAAAGGCACAAGATGCAAATAACTTTGGTCTCGTCTCGAGTTGACCATACAACTTTTCACCTCAGCAGGAAGAAAAATAAATTAAAGCCAAAATGAACGGACAGGAAGGCTTTATTAATTTAAGAATACTACTACACATTAGTATTGCTTATACGTGACGTTTTTCGGGTAACGATACCACTTTGTTGATTGTTGATAAGTAGCTTATGCCATAATGATTCTAAAGTACCTTATCAATAAATTAGTGGTATCTTTTACTAAACTTAATTAGTTATATTACAATTATATTACATATTATATTAACAAAATATTACCTTTTACTAAATTTAAGAACATGAGGTTAGATTCCAAATGAATCTTTATGGCATTAACAACCAACAAAGTAGTACATTTACCCGCGATATGGCCGGGAGGAAACTTAATTCGGCGTTTTCGACCGCTTCTTTCAATTCTTCGGGTGTTGCCGTAACTTCATATCATAACCATCACTACTAGTAGATATCACTCATGTTTTCAGTTCAGATAACTTTTATCTTTAAAGCAATTCAAAAGAGAAGCTATTTTAGCTATTGAGGAAATTTTTAAATTGAGAATGAAAGCCGAAACACTTTATTATTTTTAATAGCGTTCGGATACTAGATATCGTTTATCATCATCATCATTTCAGCCGAAAGAAGTCCACTGCTGGACATAGGCCTCCCCCAAAGATTTCCACAATGACTGGTCCTATATAATATCGTTCGCAACAACGTAAATGGTAAATTGTAGAAATTATTTTACTACAGATTTATATGTGAGGAAACGTGAATCAACAGAAGGTAAATATAAATTATAAAACGTATTTAATATCTCCTTATAAAAATAAAATAAAAATCTCAAAATTTTAAAGTGAGTGATATTGAAAAATGAAAACTAGTACGAGTTTTTGAACGTGGTCCTGGCTCTGTTTAAACATGATATTAGACGGGGCGATTTATCGCGAGCCGTCACTGCCATCGTCCTTCACACAAAACAGAGAGACTAGTCTCTCTGTTTTGTGGTCCTTCATGTACTCCCTCGATCTCACATTGCCTATTCCTGTATTAGTAGGGTACGACGGTACGGGCCCGACAAAACGCACCGTATAGACATGTCCGTACAGCCAGGACAATCAAATTGGCTTTGATGTGATTGTATGAAACTTTGCAACGATATAATCTAATTGCCAATTTGATCAAATTGTTAGAAAATCGGCCTCATCTGGCTGAATGGGCCAGGATGCCATTTACAAAAAAAGTTGCATGTCTTGACTGAACATTGTCAATCTGACGTTTATTTTCCTCACGCTCGCAGCAAAATCGCATTTTGGTCACTGGTTTCGCATAACAAAGTAAGCCTTTTCGAGCTGCTGAGGTGAAAATATATGTAACACTTTCTTTCTTGACATACCTATAGGTTTAATTTGGGTGAAATTTTTTGTTTTCAAAGCTGGATTATTAAGACGTAAATTGAAAATTTTAGGCAGCTAAAACATACCTACTTAATTTAGGATTCGTATTTTAACCTGTATGTATTTTGTTTAAGTAAGCAGCTTATGTAATGTACCCTATATCCGACCTACCTAAATCCGACCTTAATAATATTATAAAGAAGCAAGAGAAGAGACTGTATTATATTATATGTATATGCCGTCAAACATATTGACCATTTTTATATATGTATTTTCACAAGATTATTACAATGACATATTTAGGTGATAAGATAAATTTAAAGATTATCGTTTAAACACTATATCTTAGTGGATATTATGAGTGTAACCTCGATCATTATGTTATTTGTTATTTTGAATAGCAAAACTTAGGTTAAATTAGGGTAACGGACAGGGAATTCCATGTCCTTTACCCTAATTGAACCTATGATCGACGATATGTATTATATAATCGCACAAGTTTATACAATAGGTCTGTGCCTACGTAAAAATCCCCTACTATGTCGTCTAGTTCTCAAAAAGTTTGCCGACACTTGGGCCTATACCACGAAAATCAATGCCAATTTTCGATGTTCGTGGTAGGCATACTGTACGAAATCGTAGATCGTTAAATAAATCAAGTTAATGTACAGTAAACTATTAAAGTCAGTTAAAGATTCAGCCAACTTCGGTAATTGTCGTAAATACCTCGTCTCCCACATAGAGTTATCAATTTACAGATATGACTTTTAATTATGTTACTCGTTGTTTTATTGAATACAATTTAAGAACGAAACGAGCAACAAAACCTCCTTTGTAGCTCAAAACTAACACAACCTTTATATTGAAACTAGCGACCCTTCCCGGCTTGGCACGGATTATTATTATACATTTATATAAACCTTCCCCTTCAATCACTCTATCTATTTAAAAAAACCGCATCAAAATCCGTTGCGTAGTTTTAAAGATTTAAGCATACATAGGGATATAGGGACAGAGAAAGCGACTTTTCAGTCCTCCGGCCGGTAAGCGCCACTTTACGCAAAACTAAATTGCCGCCTGCCGGCTCCGTCGGGCTGAAAAATAGTATACAAACCTCGGCCGGTAAATGGGAAAGCCTCGGATCACATGTTAGTCGACCTCGGCTTCGCCTCGGCCGACAATTACATGGGATCCGAGGCATTTCCCACTTAAACGGCCTTGGTATGTAATGTACTATTGTTTTAAACTATGTAGTGATAGTGATAAGGAATAGTTATTTATTATACAAGGGGGCAAAGTTGTTGTTTAACTCTCGGGCTTATATTGAGACCCAAGCAAGCGAAAGATTCCACGAGGCACGAGAGTTGAACAAACTTTGCCGCCGAGTATAATACCATTTTTCCCCTCACTATCGCGAGGAAAATAAAGACAGCATACGATTACAAACCTTATCCACATGTAAGTTATCTTGATAAAAACATTCAAAATTCAATTTCATAATTTGTCATAGTTAGTCAGTTACGTTCCTGGTACTTAGATATTGCCAACAGCTTACCAAGTGCGCGATAAGACTCGACCAATTTAAGGTGTGACCTCCGATTGCGCTGACTTATGCTGGACGGTTGGTAACTGGTAGGAATTAGAGCAAGGACAAATATTTTTCCCCACATGTGGATAAAATGCGTTTTTCCACGCTAGTTCTAAAGGACAAAACAGCGCTTTCGAAGCTAGTGAGGGGGAAAAATAATTGACTATTTTGTCAGTCTGCCTTCTTAGTGTCAAATAAAACAGTTTGACGTATATGTATGTTTGTATACGTACATTTATGTTTATGAACGCTAATTTCATTCGTGAAAATATTCGATTCTATCAAATTTTATCAAAATTAACTTACCTACTTACAATAGTTATGAATCATGGCTTCAACTAATTTAAAGCGTGGTAAAAAAATTGTTGCTCAATCTTGTGAAATTGTAAATAATGTACATGTATAACTATTTTAGAAAAGAACCAAATTTATTTAAAAAAGAAAGTAAATATCAAAAAAATTTGGACAGGGTTTGTGAACCATCCGGAGTTTAGAAAAGAAGCGTGTTAAAAATTTTGAAGGAAAACGGCAAGCTCTCAGATCGAGCCGTATCATACCGGAAAATAATTAAATTAAATTGATAAAAGTCACCAACATTTTTAACTTGGTGATTATTATCAATTATTAATCCGACGTATGGTCAAAGTGGTTAAGCCCGTCTATAAGGCAAGCCCGTCTACACGCTATAACTCTTGTATTAGTATACACACGCCACTGCGAACTCGGTCGGTAAAGCGGTGTTTCGCACTAGTTCTTTTTCTCTATGATAGATGTCTGACGACAGAGACTACGGCCGCAACTCGACGTTAAAGTTCAGTCGTGTTTCGAACCTCAACGACGAGTGCAACATGTTTGTTTGAAAAAATCAGAAAATATTGAAACAGTCTGAGTATTTGTTAATGAAATGAGTAACTAAGTTGTTTAATAATAGTTTTAACTGTCTCACGCGTTTAACGTAGCCAAAAGGCTTTAATTTTGTAGGTTTAGGCAGGCCTGTCCCACTCGCGCGTGTAGGTATCGAACTGTAAGTACCCCTTGCTAGGGGCCAAATCAGTAGGGACTCACGGGCGAGCGGTGACGCACGCGCGAGAGTTGTTCGTCGCATACCTACGTACTGATTCGAACGCCGTCACAGAATTTTATTTATATTAAAATAACTAAAGGGCGGAATTATTCAAGGCCTTTGGGTAGGTTCATCAGGCCTGTTTCAATTAAGGTACCTATGTCCTATCTAAGTAAGTACCTATGCCTAACTAGTTGCACGCAAATTTATTAAAATTAAACCTACATACCACTTAGACATATCTTAGGTTTATTCGAGCTAAAGTAGAGCAATATAAAAAGGTAGTAACTAAGTATTAAGATTATATTAAAAGAAGACAACATTGATATTATCATAAAAGGAACGAGTTACGCGATAGAAAGAGAGCGCACTTTACGTGAATATAATTGTAGGCATTCAGCGTTGCGCGGTGGGAATTTTAAATTAGTATTATCGTAACATGAGTCGTTATTTCTTTAAACGAGTTGTTGGAGAGGGATTTTTGTACTTGTACTAATATGTATTCTGTGCCGTAACGAAGATCGTAAAGTCTATCTCCGTCTCTGTCACTCGAATAGTAAGTGTGACAGAGATGGAGATAGACTTTACGATCTTCGTTACGGTTTGCGGTCACACGCCTGTTATGTTTTCGGTGTTATTTACCTAAGTAGCTGCTAAGTGTAATAATTTATGCATGTAGATATACCACGCGTGCTATTTAATATTTATAATTCGCGTATTCTGTGTGTGTATATTATTGGATCAAGGGTAGGTACAAGATGCGTAGGTGATATGTACATTGAAATATCTTATTGTCGCCGAGGCGGACCGTATGCTTGTTTGCTACCGACGTCGTTCAAAAAAATGACAACCCTATCTTCGGCGAGGTGCGGAGTAATATCGACCTTCGCGCCGGGCAATAGAACTCAATGACAGCGCGGCTCGCGTGCGGTCCGTGCTAATAATAATTAATAGGCACCTAAAAAGGCGGCATTCGTGAACATCAAAACAGAGGGTCTTCTGTACTTGTACTATTATTTATTCTGTGGTTTAGGTAACGAAATGTCTACTCTTAAAAAATATCTAGTTGGAAAATCCGTCTAAAACGTTTAAGGAAAGCCCGTCATATGCCGATCTTGCCTTAAACCAGATGTCGCCAACTTTTTGCGATGAAATATTCTCTGTCCATATAATATATATGGAATGAAAGAAACCTTAAATTAAGCCTAAAACTTTTTAAACTTGCTTAAAATATATTCACTATTGTGTTTTGTGTTCTTGTACAGTTATCGGTTATTTGACTCAAAAAATGTCTTTTTTACACTTTGTTAGAAAATTTTTGGGGTCGTAAAAAAAGGTTTACGATCTCGTTTTACACCCATATCTTGCCATAAAAACAGAAAAATATGAATAAAATTGAATTGAAACTGTATTGCCCAGACTTCTAAACACATTTTGCAATGGCATAAAATAACGACTCCAATACGGTAGTTGACGTGTCTTTTGTTTTGGGTTACAAATACCGCCGCAATGAATACTAGACGGCCTTACCTTATTGAACACGGGAAGACCGTCTCCTTGCCGAGTTATAAAAAAACCTCCTTTTTTACGAAAGTATTGTTTTTTTACCAATTTGTTTTAGCGACGTTGTACATTATAATATTTTTCGTCGTGTAAGTCTAGACCGTTTATCCTAGAACAAATAATGACCGTATACAATCCGATCAAACTTTATTTTAAATAAGGTATGCCGAACTTGTCCACATAACCCACATTGACCTTAATATCGTACTGTTACTTCATCAAACAGTAAAATATTGACATATATATATATATATATATATATATATATATTTTTTTTTTATATTGTATAGAAGTATAGCTTCAATAAATAATGAATGTTCAAATTCATGTCTCTTCTGCATAATAAACATAGGTCTACCTGTTAGTAATGTCATCTAGGCAGGTGCTATACATTGCGTTTATGATACTTCAAATTGAATGCTACCTAAAAGAAATCGCGGTCATATTTCGAGTTATTTCCGTCTCCGGATTTAGGCCCGAGACCCGAGAAAAGCCGAATCGTTAACTGACTTTAATCGTACTGTATTATGACATTTATGACGATATGGCCAAAAGGACAGTCAAGTCATTTTTTATCAGAAATATTGAATTTTGATTTCATTGATAAGTAATGTTTTTTTTTTGTAATAATTTACAAAAGCTTTTGTCTGGCGGTAGTGAAGTGAAACATGTATTACACTCGGCAGCAAAGGTTGCTTCTCGTGCCTTGAAACCCTCGCAACGGTTGCACCACTCACGATGTTCGTGCGCGGTTCACTATGTTCAGATTTATATAAATATAAATCTGAACATAGAACAAGAAATTTCTTTCGCTTGCTCAGATTCAATCTTTAAGCACGAGAAGTAAACAACCAATTTTCCCCCTTGTATAATACTTAAATAAATATTTATGGCGCCTTTGTTTAATATAGGTTTAGGTATTAAATGACTAAGTATTTACCAGTGAAATTCCAACATTATTTTTGTGCACATACGCATTATTTTTATTCTTCAATAACTTTTGTCGTAACTGTACCTAAAGGATTGCAATTTATAAACTATAGTCTGTAAAGTCGTTATACCGCTGTGGCCCAAGGATTCAATTTATTGCTCCTATTATAGGCCACACCCGGTATGCCCACGTACGGAATTTGGACTGGAGCAGCTATGTTAGAACTGTAGGTTGCACTTCTTTAGCTTTGTAGGTTAGTTCTTTATTTTTAGAGGTTTTAATTTTTATTTTTAAATTTCGAGATGCATTTATAAGCAAGATCACAAATATTAAAGGCCGAATATGCCACTTTTCTAAAAAAAACTGTAGGTATTTTGTATGAGCAACAATTTACTCTATTTACTTATAAAAGCCATTGTCTGCATTGATTTACACCATGGACCTTAATAGAACCTGAATAATACTAATCTTACTACTACTTTTTTGTCAGTCAAAATTTATCCTCCATTAAGACGGGTGATCATAGGAACTCTTGTCAAGTTACAGAATAAGTATTATCATATTTGCATCGTTGTCTATAGACCTCGTAAGTTCGTAGGTACCTAATTCCCTTAATCAAAGCAAGATGCAAGTCATGTTTGACTGGTATAAGAACTTATTCTGGTTCTATACAGATCCGTGGGTTACAGAAATCCGTTTGTAAAATTGTAGATACGCAATTGCGACAAAGGCAAGGCTTCTACTCTATAAAATTACAAAATTACAAGTGACCAGAGAGGCAAAACTTCTAACTGATCTTCTTCAGCTTAGCCTTACTTGTTGTTGTAACTATAAAACTCTCGTGAGACTGGAACATATTAAATAATATTTACTATGACTTGCCTCTGTCGCGGGTGGTCGCTCCTGATGACGTTCTTCGTAATGAACGAAACATGTCGAGCGAAAATCGACTAAATTACGTGCCCTTACTTGTTGTGTTGAATTGAGTCACATTTTATTTATCACACGAGTGCTTAACTACTAAAATTAAAGATAAGGTATGACGCTTTTTACATGGTCGTGAACTCGGAGAGATCGGAGCCAGCGCCCTTGACCGCTAATATGATATATTATCTATCTACAGTTAATTCGACAGAGGTGTGTAGGAGCGGTCTCGAACGGCCTGTGGTGTTGCATAGACTAGTAATTGGGTAACTTGTTAAGACCAAATAAATTTCTTCATTTGTTATTTTTGTATGGCAATAGGCAAAGATTTTATAATTGTATTTCTAAATCAATCCTAAGTTTTAGTTGTTAATAATGGTGCCTTAAAAGCTATAAGCTACTGCAGGCGATTAAATTTGAAAAGTTGAGATTGTTAAGGCGGGCGGTGTGATACAGTGGAGGTTTTAACACATTTACTGCCAGTCAAAAAACGGCGCAGTACCTAGTCGACATACCCATGCAATGTTGAACGCGAAAGCACCTAACCTATACGCGCCCGCCGTACAGCGACGTCAGCGACAACCTGCTGTGCGGGAGCGGGATAAATGCCACTGAATGTGTTAACACTTAACTTAAATATTTGAGGTATTTTTAATTTCGTGTTACAAACATTGTTTATAATATTTAAGAAAACCCGGAAAGCTAAAAAAACTAAATACTTATCCCAGGGAAACATTAAAAATTGTTCTATTGTGTTAAACGATTGTTAATTAATACAAATAAGAGTTTTCTAACCAAATAATATGTTAGTACTGCTTATTATGAGCTTTTATATAGGAATGGGGCCTTATTAAACTGAGATGTGTAGGTACTTTCTACTTTATACGAATTTGATAGATATACTTACTATAAATAGAATAGAAACAAAAAAAATTCAAAATTTCGGCTGTAATCGTCTATGTTTTAAGCATTTATATCTGAACAAAAGCAGAGTAATAAATATTATATTAGCATATTCAAAATATAAAATCGCTGTCAATGGAACTTCCTAACAATGTAAACAAAAGGCGTCCCATGCTTTGTCACTGTTTCTCCTTGTATTTTACACTACCTCATCAAACACCACTGAAGCCATTCACAACTGAAACGGTCGTATTATCGTAACATACGAAACATGAGATAAATAAGTTAATCTTGGAGATTTCATTAAAAACTTAAAAGTTAGGTTACATTGTTAGGAAGTTCAATTGACAGCGGTCTTGAGTACTCAGGTATATTTACGGCCGATAAACACACACACACATTTACAACTCCTGGGCGAGTGATGGTTAATTTTAACCCTATAATAAATGAGGTGGTAAGTGGTAAGATTCCGACTATGCTAAGTTTCCTAGATTTTGATTTAAACTGTGAAAGTGTTAAGTACCGTCCAGTTTCGTATCTTCGCCTGGATTTTGACACATTTCCCAAAAAATCTTTCAAATGTGAAGGTATTTTTGTCTGTTATGGTAAAAAAACCTTTTTTAGTGCTCCTGACTATCACTATAGACCACTAAAGCTTTGAATTTCATAGGTTAACTTGGTAATAAATGGCCCCAAAGGCAATAGGCGATGTTCGGGTGTTTTTCCCAATCTTCGCCTATGGCATGGTTTACCACTAATAATAAACTTTACTGTGACTTACAGTTGTTCAGTCTTATCTCCCTTGAGGGTGTTAATATAATATGGACTTAAACTGCACCAGACTAAGCTCATTTAAAAAAAAAACGTGAAGTAGGCGAAGATTGGCAGCAGTTTGAAGTTGTATCCATACATTCTCTGTAATTGTGCTAGGGCTGCCAAAACTTAACCAACATATCAAAAAAATGGGGGTAATGGTTTATAAAAAAAAAATTTTGTTATTTAAAAAATGTTCTTTAATCAAAAATCGTATCGCTTTGCGTTTATCTATATTTTCATAATGGAGAATAAATCAATTTTGGCTTCTCTATATAATTATTTAAAGCGAGACACATAAATATATCTATTTGGTACCTACTCAAACATCGGTATGAGTAAAAAATAAATAAACATTAGCATATAACGTAAATTAAAATATTTGACTTCTTAATTTAAATTCGCATTTTCTTGCGATTTGCACTATAAATAACAATAAAAATACTGTGTCTGCGACTTATCTAGACAAGGCAGCCATTATACCACCTTGCTCATGCCGTAGTCTGAATAGGTATAGGACATAGGTAGCTTAATTACTCTACTAATTAACTTTCCTCGAAATCGTTAAAAAAGCCCTTGACAAAAATCCAAACACAAAAAAAATATTTCATTTCGGAAACAAGTAATGCCATCCAGCAATTAATATGATAAAATAAATTTGACAACCCTAGGGGTAGGCGAACTTCGGCAACAAGATGGTCGCTAAGTACCCTCACGAACGTTTTTTGCAATTGTGAGTTCTATACGTAAGCTAGCTATTAAATAACAGTTTCATATAAAAAGGAATAGATATAGGATATAATCAAGTAAAAAGTTTAACCTTACCTGGTCTGTATCACTTTTTAAATCTAAAGTTAAATCACTGGCTGAAAAAAACATGCGGTCGTAGTCGCAATAAAACCTCACTGGACGTCAATTGTGTGAAGTTAGCCGCAGATTGTTTGACGAATATTGCCACCCATAAAAAATACTTTGTATTTAGTTGTTTTATATAAGGCTAGCACTAGAAACTTTTTGTCTATGACAACTTATGTCAAACTAGGCGAAATTAGGTAGCTCAGGCGAAGATACGAAACTGGACGGTACCTAAACGTCATAATATCATGGAACTTTTACGTTAAAAATAACACATTAAAGTTTGACAGTTAATTTGCTAGGAAGAGATAACGTGGTTTGAATCTAAGCGTTACGGGCTATTTCGAAGAATACATTTTTTTAAATCTATGCGGTCCATGTCTCTTGATACATAGGTATGCATAACCAACTGCGCTTAGTCCTTAGTCAGGGTTATTTACCTACGCTGTTTTAGTTCCGAGACTTCCGAGATAAATGATGCGAACTTGATAACTAGGTTCCTACACTGCAATTTTTAGGGTTCCGTAGTCAACTAGGAACCCTTATAGTTTCGCTCTGGCTGTCTGTCTGTCTGTCCGTCCGTCCGTCCGTCCGCGGATAATCTCAGTGACTGTAAGTACTAGAAAGCTGTAATTTTGTAAGAATATGTATATCTGTCACGCCAACAAAGTGGTAAAAAAGTGGTTATAATTTCTTTTTTAGAGTACACGTAAAGTGGGGGGTGTTTTTTTTTTCGTTTTAACCCTAGAGTGTGGCGTATCATTGGATAGGTATTTGTAAAATAATGAGCGTTTACTCAGAACAGTTTTTGATAAAGTCAATATTTTCGAAAGTAATCGCTCCGGAAGTTTAAAAAAATGTGTCTCCCCCCCTCTAACTTTTGAACTATAAGTTAAAAAAATATGAAAAAAATTACAAAAGTAGAACTTAATAAATACTTTCTTGGAAAATTATTTTGAACTTGAATAACTTGATTGGTTGAACGGTTTTTGTAAAATTGTACAAAATAATTTCTGAATTAAGTTTGTAATTTAACTGTAAGTATATGCAAACACTTCTTTTATCTCGAGTACTTAATTTATCATGCCGCACTAATCTTACTTATAATAAGAAAAAAATGATTCAAATCGATTCACGCAATCAAAAGTTACCCCTGAAAACCCAACACCCGTCTAGTTTGTATAAATTAGTAACCCCATTGCCCGAGAGATGGCACTGTGGTCTAATTCGCGCTGTTAAGATTTTTCCGGAGTTGATGGGGTCGGGACGGGTGTGATCGAAAGTATCATCGAATTGTAAATTATTATAAGCACTACTCTATTAAAACACTTTTTAAGGATGTCTATTATGACATTTATGACGGACGGTAAATTGCGGAGCCCTACACTGAGCATGGCCCGACATGCTCTTGGCCGGTTTTACAATTTTAATTGGGACTTCTCACGAGTGCTGAACTAAAGACAGATATTAAATTAAATATATCTCGTAGGTACTAGGATTAGCACATTATGTGCCTTTTGCAGGGGATGGGGTTAAACATAATTCGTGTATGTGTGGATACATTTTATATTATTTATATAGGACATAAAGTAGTATATTACTCGAGTAATAGGTACGCATATTAAACTGTACATACAATTGACGCAAATTACCTAATATTGTTTCTGCATATTTATTATAAACTAAACGAGAAGAAGCAATTCAATTATTGTAATGCAACGCTTTAATATTTTATTGTATACTTTACACTGATAAATAAATAAGAGTTGATACAAACATGGTTTCATTTAACTGCGCCATTTAAAACTTCGTGACGGAGGGTACTTCTTTGCTTGTCAGACTTGTTAGAGTAGGTAGTTAATTCTATCGCTTTCGAACCTCCGAAAGGTATTGGTCCAACATACGCGACTTCTATTTGGGTGAATCAACTTTTAAATATCCACATGATGAAATTATGGACTTATATTTTTTTTTCTTAAATTTCATATTTCATTATTATATTTTAAAGATAATTTTCTATAATTTATGATTATGTATAGAGCAGAGCACTTTTTTTGCGAATTTAGTGATTTTTACTAAAAAAAGTTCACCAGTCCAAATCTGATGTCCCCTGGACAACCATTTAAAATTAATTTTTTAACATACCAGACTTCAATTATTGTGAATACAGTACCTACATTGATTAAACAATATAGTTTCATGTTTTATCTATAAATATGGCAATATCGCCCTGAATTTCACAATATTTCCCCTTATCATGTCCCCAGGACAACTGTAACTTCACAGGATCGGAACTTTTCGATTAAAACGCTATATAGTAATAGTAATGTAACAAAATTCCTCCGGCTACTTGGTTTTGTATTGTGCTATTGTATTTTTAAAACAATATGAACTATTCTGGGTGTTAAAACGAAAAAAATAATAATAAGTGGTTTTCAATTCAGGGACAACGTAGTTGTCCCAAGGACATATCTGGTTGTCCAAAGGACATTTTAGAGCCTACAATCTTAAGGAAGGTACTAAATAAAACAAATTTATTGAAGTATTAGCAAGCAGTTTTAATATTTCAGCACACCGAACAACAGAAATATTATTACAATTCTTAATAATCAACAACTTTATAAAAAATATAAGATTTGCAGTTCCTGAGATAGCCAGCTTGGTGACAGATAGACGGACAGACAGACGGAGCCTCCTTAGCCTCCTTCCTCCAATTTGTGTACTTTCCCATTTTCCGTAAGTCTTCCTCTACGCAGTCTATCCACCGTTTTCTTGGCTTTCCTTTTGGTCTCTTTTGCTGCGGCTTCCATTTAGTTAATATCTTAGTTGCTCTAGAATCTGGCATTATTTCTAAATGGCCCGCCCAACGCAGTCGCTGTATGGTCTCCTGTCGCATTACCGCATCTGGCTCGTGATTCATTCGCAGGCGGTATGTTCCGTCTGTTTCTCTTATTGTACCGTAGATTTATCTCAGCACTTTTCTCTCTAACACGGTTAGTTTTTGTTCAATTTTCTGCGTCGTAGCCCAGGTTTTGCATGCGTATGTTACAACTGGCCTTATGATAATTAGGTAGATGACGACTTTTGATCGTAGACTTAAGTACTTAGATCCGAGAAGTTTCTGGCATGCGTAAAAACACTTGTTACCTGCCATTAAGCGAGCCCTTATTTCCTCTTCAGTTTTGTTTTGGGAGGTAAGTATGGATCCTAGGTACCTGAAGCTGGCAATTTCCTCAACGGTGTTAGTTCCGAGAGAAATGTTTAGCAATGGGGCCGGTTGGCGCGTTGAGGACATGTATTTCGTTTTGTCTGCATTGACATGCAGACCAAACTTAATCGATTCTGCTTCAAGACCAACACCGTGATCGATCATTATGGTTTTGGACCTGCTGGTGATAACAATATCATCCGCATTTGCCGCTATTTGTGTGGTGTTATAATCGATCAGGCCGTTGATACCAAGTTGGCGAGTTGCAGCCTCCAATACCAAGTTGAATACTATAGACGAAAGTGCATCTCCCTGTTTGACTCCAGATTCCAGAATATACTTCAAAAGGCTCGGATACTTTATTTTGAATGGCAACTACAGATTTGGAGTGGGCTAGAGTTTACCAGTCTTACCAATTTGCTTGGCACTCCGAGCAGTAACATGCCATACAGTATTTGAGATCGTTTGACACTATCGAAAGCCTGCTTCAAGTCGACAAACATATGGTGTTGATTTAAATTGTATTCGTAGGCCTTCTCCAGCATTTGACTCATCAGATGTATATGGTCAGTTGTAGAGCGGTTCGGCCTGAAACCACACTGATAGTCTCCCAGTATTTCCTCAGCGTATACACTAAGCCGCCTGTTCAGTACCTTAGCGAAGACTTTATATGCAGTCGATAGTACGGTTATGCCTCTATAGTTGCTACATGTACCTTTATCGCCCTTTTTCTTATAAATAGGCAATATGATGCCCAAATCTTATTCCTGGGCCATCTTTTCTCCCTGCCATATTTTTGATACTAGCAACAGTCTTTTTTCCAGCATGGGGCCACCTTTTTTTAGGAGTTCTGCGGAAATAGTATCCAGTCCTGGCGCCTTATTATTTTTAAGTCCTGTAACGGCTTCCTTGATTTCACTAAACGAAGGTGGTAAGAGATCTTCTTAGACGTCGTAATACGTTCAGGGCTGACTTGACCGATGTTTAACAGATCTGTATTCACGCCACCGTTTGATCACTTTTCACGCTCAGTGTGAAGTTTGCCTGTTTTGTCGTGGCACGCATTTACCATGAGCGGTGGTTGGCCCTTCGATGAACCCTGCGCCTTTTTCAGGCTTGGGACCGGCACTACGGTGAGCACAGGTGGAGCAAAGTGACACCATAAGGGTTCCTTTTTTACCATTTTGGTATGGAACCCTAAAAACAATTTAAACGAATTAATCGCGTATATTTTTCGTACATTCATCTCGACGTTTCGAACCCTTTACAGCGTTCGTGGTCCCCAGGGTAGATTAAAAATAAAACATTAAAAATATATTTTTTCACGAAACCTGTTAAGGGTTCAAAACGTCGGGATGAATTTACAAAAAATAAACGCGATTAATCTTTTTAAATCGTTTTATACAGACCGTTTTATTTTCATGAAATACGTGTAAGCAAGTTATTAATTAAGGTAAAGATCCCCGTGATTGAGATAAAATTGTTGTTGTTGATATCTTAAAATTAACCTTATGTCAAAGCGAAAGATCAAAGACTGGGTATTTACCCTATTTAACATCTTATCACATGTATTTACCCTATTAAACATCTTATCACATCATTTTTGTCTAACGGACAACCACATCATTCTTATCACATCATTTTTGTCTAACGGACAACCAAAATGTCCTAAGGACAACCAAATCCGTTGTCCGAGTGACTAGTTGTCCGAGGGACTTTTCTTAAACTTTGACCCGTACAGCAAAAATTAATGATTTGTTGTGATTTATTTCCTCCTTACCGTAACATATACATATAACAGAATCTAGTACGACATAATTTATTCAAATATATTAATAACTTACGAATTTGTGCCGGTGGTCCGATGGACAGACAATAAAGCCACCCCGCACTCACCAATAGTACCCGACCGACTGACGCCGCGAGTGTCGTGTATTCCAAATGGCGGCTAGGCCTATCAGATTACTAGGAAATTAAGCTTGTTGTCAAGTGCCTTACTGGGCCAACTACATTTAGATTCCGTAACAAATTTATGGTTGTCCGATGGAACTGCATGACGCGGATAATTTCAAGGGACAAAATTAAAACGCAAGAAATTCATAAACGGTTTAGTAAAAATATAAGAAATCGGTGTTTTATTGATGATACTTATCCATAAAAATGATTATGTGTATGTATATCAATCCCACAATAGTATTTTTTTTCGTGATTCAAAGTTTTATGGTGCACCGTCGCAAAGGGACAATTTGACCTACTATGAAAACCACCTTTTGGTCCTTCGGACAACCATTAAAAACCGGGTAAATTGTAAAAAACAATTCAATGTTTCGTGATGAAATGTTACGTAATATTACTGGGAACAAAATGGAATGCAAATAAAGCTCATTACCTTTATATAAATTTGTAATATCGATCAGGGACTCTGTACGTTTGATGTTGAACACTTAAAAGTTGATTCACCCATTTACGTCATTCGACTCATGTTACCCTTTGACCGCCGTTGTCACCGATACTAGACATCGATAGTACGATACACTAACGCCGTCGTCTTGTATACAAGACAAAGTTTCAACCGCTTACTAAATGCTAAAATAATAGAATTTAAAAATTATTTTGTACTCATGTCAACTTGTTGACCCTTTGTTTTTTCATACATTTACTTTTTAAGCAGCTATATGAATCCAGTGTTTCATAATAAAGGATTTAAAAAATATGCTTAGGTATAATTTCTAAAATTTTCGGTGTCACTGTCGCCGTAGGCATGTATAACCGCGCGTTTACATGCTCGGGCTCTCGGCCGAATGTTTCGGCCATGTTAGTACACGATGATTCGAGACAGACTATATAGAGAAAACTTAAGCCAGACCAGAGACAATTTAAGTACTTTTTCAGGTAGTTTGGTTGAGTTAAAAGGTGTCTTAAATAATTTCACTTCGGGTAAAGCTATTTAAGAAGTGTCTATAACCAAAGCTATTTAAAACCAGGGACCGGTCCCGTATCCCCTTCGAGGGTTTTTGAAAGGGTATTTCGTTCGACTTTGCTAACCAAAGCCGTTCCCGCTTAAAACCCCTTCATAAGGCTTTTTAAACGACTTTTAATACGGATATCAGTATAGCAAACGGATAGTTAATACCCTTTGCTTAGCGCTTAAAAAGTCGTTCGAACTGCTAACCTCTTGAAGGGGTTTCCCTTATAACGCTTAAGCCATTTTGATCCTTGTATCAAATGAAATAAGAGCAATATTACAGTATTTACGTTGTTGGCGTTTAGCGCGGTATATCGGCAAGCGTTGACGTTCTTTGATAATGCCGCTAGCCGCCGTCGCATTGCAATCAAAAGTAACTTATCAAATAGTAATAAGGTTTAATTGCGTGTGGCAAAGGGCGCGTGTATGTTGCGTCGTTTTGTTGCGTGTCCGTGTTGCGTTTGTGTATATTTTGATTTTCAACCGACTTCAATATTTCTAAAGGAATTGTCTGAATTTTTATTATTATTTGTCATTTCTGTCCGGATCAGCAAACTATCAACAACAAGTGCATCAATAGTTTTACCGGCATGATTTTTCAAATTAAAACCACAATGTAAGGACTCTATACAGTGGACAAGGTTCATAGAACCTAGTCGTTCGGCGTCTTGGCTTGTTCGAAGATCAGGGCTGTCACAAATATTTCGTGACACTGACATGTTTAAATTTTTTTTTTCTTGCGACAAATTAGATTTTTTAGGTGGTGATTTCTCGGAATTTCAAATGTAAGAAAATAAACATTTTACATTTGATACCTATTGTAAAAATAAGTGCCATCTTGGATTTTGTGAGATTAACTCCGATTTAGATAAAATTCGATATCTGAAGATCCGGCGGAATCTTTAATATGAATCTAGAGTCAAAATTGTAAAATATTGCAAAACCGACGCCATCTTGGATTTTGTAACATTAACTCCGATTTTGATAAAAATCGATATCTCACGATTCGGCAGCGTCCTTAGCATGAATCCAGAATCAAAATTGTAAAATATTACAAAAAGCGACGCCATCTTGGATTCTGTGAGCTTAACTCCGATTTGGATAAAAATCGATATCTGACGATCCGGCGGGGTGATTAACATGAATCTAGACTTCTAGAGTCAAAATTGTAAAATGTTGTAAAAACCGACGCCATCTTGGATTTTATAAGAAATATTCCGATTTGCATAAAAAACGATATCTGAGGATGCGGTGGGCTCCATAACTTCTATTGGCAAAATTATAGATTATTGTAAAATTTGATGCCATCTTGGATTTTGTTTGTTGAAATTAGATTAACATAAAAATCTGAGTATCCGGTGGGGACCATAAAATGAAGGTTTACCTTCGTTTTGTCGACGAACTATTTGCCTAATTTCAGTTCGCCTACTTTCAGTTTGCCTAATATCACTTGGTATACTTATTCGTTTCGTCGAATTTTCATTACATCGAATTTCATTTTGCCTAAAATCATTATGTCGAACGCCCGTTTCGTCTAACTATCATTATACCTAATTTCAGTTTACCTAATATTGTTTTGTCTAATATTCAATTGGTATATTTTTTTTTGGTCTAATGTATTTTTTTTTTCTGCCACCCCTAATAATTGGCGACCCAATAGGTCGTGTCTGGGAACATACTTTCTGATGTGGAGGCACGCTCGCTTCGCTCGCGTGTTGTTGGTCACAATTCAACCTAACACTCCTCCTCGCTTCGCTCGTCGTCGTACCTAACGGTGACTCTGGTTGCAAAGGGAGGCCGCGAAAGATTCGGTTCTGGCGCTTCATCGGCCGCTGCCGCGGCACGCTCGCTTCGCTCGCTCGGCTCGCGCGCTGTGAGGTCGCAGTTCAACCTAACACTCCTCCTCGCTTCGCTCGTCGTCGTACCTAACGGTGACTCTGGTTGCAAAGGGAGGCCGCGAAAGATTCGGTTCTGGCGCTTCGCCGGCCGCTGCCGCGGCACGCTCGCTTCGCTCGCTCGGCTCGCGCGCTGTGAGGTCGCAGTTCAACCTAACACTCCTCCTCGCTTCGCTCGTCGTCGTACCTAACGGTGACTCTGGTTGCATAGGGGGGCCGCGAAAAATTCGGTTCTGGCGCATCGCCGGCCGCTGCCGCGGCACGCTCGCTTCGCTCGCTCGGCTCGCGCGCTGTGAGGTCGCAGTTCAACCTAACACTCCTCCTCGCTTCGCTCGTCGTCGTACCTAAACTGACTCTGACTGACTTCGTGAAGGTGATGGTAAGCTAACAACTAATTAAAAGTAAGTATTTTATCTCGCTCTTTACTCTGCCCTAGCCTAGAAAACTAACGAGCGCGAGCTAACCGGGTCGGGTAAAAAAAAAGGTTTATTTCTTATAACCTAACCTTGCTTAAATGTTTTTTTTTTTTCAAGCGGTGGTATCTAATTTTTTGATTAGTATCATCTATTGGTTCCCCTATGTTTGGTATATCTTTTTTCGGCAAATCGATAATTAGTCAAAATGGCAATCGACGAAACGATAATTAGGCAAAATAATATTCGACGAAACAATAATTATACATAATGACCATTAGGCAAAACGACATTCGATGTAATGATTTTTGTGTGAAACGAGTTTATGTAAAATGACTTTAAACAAACCGTTGATTATACTAAACGTTTTTAGGCGAACTGAAATTAGGCAAAAAGTTGTTCGACAAAACGAGGGTATACCTAAAATGAATCTAGGGTAAATAGGTAGGACATCAATTAAAGCTTGAAAAGCAGAGGTCTCACAGTAACCCCTACAAGCACTTTTTGAGCAATCGAGAGGTGAGGGCTTGGAATAAACTCCCAGAGGACGTGGTTTCAGCGCAAAATGTCAACCAATTCAAAAATAAATTAGACAAGCATACTGAATGAATTAAACTGGACAACGATAACTGTGTCGCTGATTACTGGATACAGGCAATATCAGTTGTCACAACTGCCTGCCTGCTTATCAATAATAATAATAAATATTGTAAAAACCGACGCCAACTTGGATTTTGTGACATTAACTCCGATTTGGATAAAAATCGATATCTGAGGATCCGGCGGGGTGCTTAACATGAATTTATAGGCAAAATTATAGAATATTATAAAATTTGATGCTATTTTGGAATATTTTGAATTTTGTAAGTTGAAATTCGATTAGCATAAAAATCGATATCTGACGATCCGGGCTCCATGAAATGAATATAAATTCAAAATTGTAAAATAATGTCAACACCAACGCCATCTTGGACCTTGTTGTAGAAAAACTCCGATTTGCATAAAAATTAAAATTAGACTATCTAGCGGGCTCCATACAAGAACCTATAG
This sequence comes from Lathronympha strigana, assembly GCA_949128165.1. Classification (NCBI taxonomy): domain Eukaryota; kingdom Metazoa; phylum Arthropoda; class Insecta; order Lepidoptera; family Tortricidae; genus Lathronympha; species Lathronympha strigana. The sequence goes on along the minus strand of OX421906.1, from coordinate 11,721,423 downwards.
TGAAAATTATGTAATTTTACAGAAACGGCACCATCTTGGATTTTGTAAGTTTAACACCAGTGGGCTTAAAAATGATATCTTATGATCCCGGTGAGCTCCAGTGAGTTCAATAGCGCTTGTTCGAGTTCAAGGTTCGGGGCACAAGGAACTATAACTTTTTTGTAACATGGTGTAGTTTTTGGTTGAAATTGTCCCAAAAACCTCATATTTTGAGTAGGTATCCGAACCTCTGATCATCCGAACAAATCTCGGTCCCAATTACAAAATAAAGTCAAGTAAATTTCTGTACGATTTTGATTTAACTAGAGGAAGAATTAAGTAGGTAACTTTTGAATTTCGATTATCGAATAATGTTAAGGACCCCACCGGATCGTCAGATATCGATTTTTATCAAAATCGGAGTTTATCACACAAAATCCAAGATGGCGTCGGTTCTTACGATATTTTCCAATTTTGATTCTGAATTATTCTCAAGGACCCCGCCGGATCATCAGATATCGATTTTTATCCAAATCGGAGTTAATCTTACAAAATCCAACATGGCGTCGGTGTTTAAATTATTTAACAATTTTGACTATGGATTCATATTATGGACCCTACTGGATCGTCAGATATCGATTTTTATCCAAATCGAAGTTAATCTTACAAAATCCAATATGGCGTCACTGTTGACATTATTTAACAATTATGACTATTGATTCATGTTATGGACCCCACCGGATCGTCAGATATCGATTTTTATCAAAATCGGAGTTTATCACACAAAATCCAAGATGGCGTCGGTTCTAACGATATTTTCCAATTTTGATTCTGAATTATTCTCAAGGACCCCGCCGGATCATCAGATATCGATTTTTATCCAAATCGGAGTTAATCTTACAAAATCCAACATGGCGTCGGTGTTGAAATTATTTAACAATTTTGACTATGGATTCATATTATGGACCCTACTGGATCGTCAGATATCGATTTTTATCCAAATCGAAGTTAATCTTACAAAATCCAATATGGCGTCACTGTTGACATTATTTAACAATTATGACTATTGATTCATGTTATGGACCCCACCGGATCGTCAGATATCGATTTTTATCAAAATCGGAGTTTATCACACAAAATCCAAGATGGCGTCGGTTCTTACAATATTTTACAATTTTGACTCTGAATTATTCTTAAGGACCCCGCCGGATCATCAGATATCGATTTTTATCCAAATCGGAGTTAATCTTACAAAATCCAACATGGCGTCGGTGTTGAAATTATTTAACAATTTTGACTATGGATTCATATTATGGACCCTACTGGATCGTCAGATATCGATTTTTATCCAAATCGAAGTTAATCTTACAAAATCCAATATGGCGTCACTGTTGACATTATTTAACAATTATGACTATTGATTCATGTTATGGACCCCACCGGATCGTCAGATATCGATTTTTATCAAAATCGGAGTTTATCACACAAAATCCAAGATGGCGTCGGTTCTAACGATATTTTCCAATTTTGATTCTGAATTATTCTCAAGGACCCCGCCGGATCATCAGATATCGATTTTTATCCAAATCGGAGTTAATCTTACAAAATCCAACATGGCGTCGGTGTTGAAATTATTTAACAATTTTGACTATGGATTCATATTATGGACCCTACTGCATCGTCAGATATCGATTTTTATCCAAATCGAAGTAAACCTTACAAAATCTAAAATTCCAACAGTTTTTACAATATTTTGAAATTTCGACCATACTATTCATTTAGGAACTCGTCGCAGTCACAAATACTGATTTCCTGAGAAATCACGTTCTAAAATGGCGTACCTACCTATTTTATTAATTCTCGTATCAAAATACTATAACTTGACAGCCCCAAAAATAGACCTCACAATCTGTACAGAGTTTGTGAGGGAATCCCCATCCGCCCGCTTCCCGCACACCCCCCATCGTTGACGCAAAAATCACCGGAGCTGACTCATGTTATCACTATGATATCGGACACTTTGTCGTACGTACACCAAGACCAAACTATTAAAGGCTATACGACTTCTACGGACCGCCAAAAGTCAGTGACCTTAGTGGCTGACTCAAGTCAAAAATAACCCCGCCTAATGAAACGAAATCAGGTCGAAATAGGTACTTATATATTTCAAGGTTAGGATAGCAAAGGGAAACCCGTTCCTTATGCTAAGCAAGGCTTGTCGGCTATTCAATAAACAATTGAGCCGTTCCAAAAGCTTATTGAAAGAAAGGGAAGCCCTTTCCTACATTCAAGTGACCGCGAAAGGGAAACCCCTTCCTACAGCTAAGTCAAATGAATGGGAAAGCAATTCAAGTGGTAGGCATGTGGATTCGGGCTATTTAATGAACGGCTAAGCCATTCAATGGCTTTTGCCTGGGAAGAGGTTGACCGGTCCCTGTTTAAAACACCGTTTAACTCACCGAAACTACCTGAAAAAGCTTAAATTGTCTATGGTCTGGCTTAAATTTTATCTATATAGTCTGTCTCGAATGAGCGTGTACTAGGGTGGGCCGAATCATTCGGCCGAGAGCCCGAGCATGAAAGCACCATAGAAGACAGCTAGGGATGGGAAAGTTCAATCGATGTGCAAGTTTTTAAAATGAATATGTTTTCACGAATCTGGTTTTATTTAAGCGTACAAACATTTAATCGCCAATTATTGTCATTGTTGGTAACTACTCGTATTATTTTAATATTACGTTATTTATTTAATAAAATAAATAACTGCTCGTAGTAAGTAGGTATATGTCGAAAAAAAAAGGCATAATAATAGATAAAGTTTAGGACAGCTTCTTCAGTAAATTGACCATTGCGGTTTATTTGCCGAATAAATTATTGACCGCAGCGACAGCGGAGGTCTACATTTCGGTTTAAAGAAGAATATTTATTGTCCAAAGAAATTTACAAAAATTTCACTTACACAGACACGACAGAATACGACACATTTATAAAACATATTCAAACCGTGTCGTGTCAATGCATACCAAGAGGATGCCGCTCAAACTATATTCCGGGACTTAGTCCTACCTCAGCAGATCTTCTGAAGACCTACGAAGCACAATATTGCAACGACCCCTTCTCGGCTGACACTATAGCTACGGGTGAGGATCTAATGCGGGAAATATCGGCTAACAGTAACAGAAGAGAGAAATGGTGCCAAGCTGTGAACAACATCGATATGACCCATAATAGCAAGAAAGCGTGGTCAAACTTGCGCAAACTCACTGGCGAACCACCCCCACCAACGAACCCAGGCGAGGTTTCGGCTAACCAGGTAGCAACACAACTTTTGCTCAATGGCAAACCCAGCGGGCGCGTGCCAAAGTCAACACCAGTACCCGCCGCCCAACAAGCCTGCACTAATCTTACCAAGCCCTTTACCCAACACGAACTTGAGACTGCCATCAAACCATTAAAAAATGGTAAAGCTACTGGCGTTGACGACCTGACCGTAGAGCAGATCAAACATCTAGGGCCAAAGGCCAGGAACTGGCTGCTGGAGTTATACAACAGCTGCCTGTCGTCACTCAAAATACCTAGAGCATGGCGTAAGTCGAAGGTAATCGGTCTTCTTAAGCCTGGAAAGGACCCTTCAGACGCGAAAAGTTACTGCCCCATATCTTTATTATGCCACACCTACAAGCTACTAGAGAGACTGCTCCTAAACCGCCCGATTGTTGAACCGCAACTTATCCCAGAACAAGCGGGATTCCGTCCAGGAAAGTCATGTACGAGCCAAACGCTAAATCTAGTGCAACACATTGAAGACGGATTCTAGCTTGGTTTGGTTACGAGAGTGGTGTTTGTAGATCTTACAGCCGCATACGACACAGTTAACACTCAACGGCTACTCCTAAAAGTTAATGACATAACGGGAGATCCTGGATTCACAAACATTCTCCGCGAGCTACTCCACAACCGCAGATTCCAATTTCACCTGCAAGCTGAAAAAAGCCGCTGGCGTTCGCAAAAGAATGGCCTCCCGCAGGGTAGTGTACTTGCTCCGATGCTGTTTAACATATACACTAACGACCAGCCATCCCTGCACAATACCCGACGATTTGCTTACGCATAGGGCATGCAGAACCGGTCCCGGTTCCCGATTTTTGATACCCGGTTCTGGGATGCATAAAGAACCGGGGGAACCGGTTCCACCGGTTCTAGGTGATTAATTTGGATAATTTTTTTTTTAGAGTGTGAAAATAAGTAAGTCACTTAATTATAGAGTATTTTACAGGTTGAAGCACTATTATGAGAAAAATGAAATGAAAAAGTTTATAAATTATATAATCAACATTTATTTGCTTAAAATATCTATTTCTTTTTAAAGAAATATGAATAAGTAACAAAGAACACAACGAATCAGTTTTATCATCGTAATCGTAATATCACAAAAGTAAAAAAACAACACTACAAGTCAGTTTTATCATCGTAATATCACAAAAGAACACAACAAATCAGTTTTATCATCGTAATATCACAAACGAACACAACAAATCAGTTCTATCATCATAGGTAATAAATATCACAAAAGAACACAACAAATCAGTCTTAATGAACGATATTAACTTATTGCTTATCTTTTTTTATTTATTTGTTAAATATTAGTAGTTATTCAAAAACAAACCCAAGCAGTCTTCAACTCTTCAATCAAATTTAAAACTCAAAACAAAAACGTTAATAAAATCTGAAAATAAAAAAACTAAAATCTTCTATGTGAATAAAATAAGTAAATAACCTGCTTAATATAATCTAAATAAAATAATCAGCTTTTCTTCTTCCATGGCCCTTATCCCTTAAACAGTTTTTTTTAGTCTTCTTCAAAAGATTTTTTTCTTGATAATACGACCTTAAATAAATAATAAAATGAGCTGCGTAGGCGATTGCATATGTATCCAGCTGAGGAGAATATACGTTCAGGCTCCACGCTTGTCGGTGGTATTGCTTTCAAGTAATCTTAGTACTTCGACGTTCACGCACAGCACAGTAAGCGGGCGGTGCCGTGCGGGTGCGGGAGGGGGCCGGGCCGGCGAGGCAAGCGACGGCATGCCGCCGCACGCCATCGCAAGTTCGCAAGAATGTAATATTATTACTAATACATTCTATGACGGTTTTAGTAAAAGAAATTCTGGGAAATTAAACCACTTTAACTTATTTTTGAAAACCGGGGGAACCGGGTTTATTGCTTTTGGAACCGGTTCTACGCATACGTTGAAAGAACCGGGTATACCCGGGTATTTCAGAACCGGGTAGAACCGGGTGCATGCCCGTTACGCAGACGACCTAGTGGTGGCGGTGCGAAGTGACAAGTTCGAGGACGCAGAAAAATCACTGAATGCGGCCTTGAAGGTTCTAACGAAGTACTATGAGGCGAACTGTCTGAAAGCGAATCCCCAAAAAAACCCAGTCGTGTGCATTCCACATACGAAACCGGGAAACAGATAGGCAGCTCAAGGTTGCCTGGAATGGAGTCGCCATTGACCATTGCCCTTGCCCAAGGTACCTTGGAATAACCCTCGATAGAACGCTGTCATTTAAGAGCCACTGCGTAAAAGCCCGTCAAAAGGTTACTTCGCGTAACAGTCTGCTGCGGAAGCTCACTTCAACGCACTGGGGCGCCTCTGCACATACACTTCGGACTACTGGATTGGCATTGTGCTATTCGGCGGGCGAATACGCGTGCCCGGTATGGCATCGTTCCGCCCACGCCGGACAGGTTACCTTGGCCCTCAACGACACTTGCCGCATAATCACCGGATGCCTCAAACCCACTCCGCTGAATAAGCTGTACCCGCTGGCAGGAATAGCGCCCCCGGAAACTCGCAGAGAAGTGGCGTGCAGAGATGAAAAATCAAAGCAGGAGAAGGACACACGGCACCCTCTCCACGGACACAAGCTACCACCGTCCCGCCTAAAGAGCCGTAAAAGCTTCATGAGGTGCACTACTTCCATCCGACTCCCGCAGTCCCAGAACCGACTCGATCACTGGGAGAATACCTGTCCCCCCCTGACGATTATGTTCGCCCCTCGGAAACGCTCCCCCCTGGGTATAAGCAACCATGGCCGATTTGGAAAGCCTTAAATAGACTGCGTTCCCAGGTCGGTCGTAGTAAAGAAAATATGCTTAAATGGGGCATCATAAGCGGTTCAGACGCCCTCTGTCCATGTAGGACGACTCCCCAAACGATGGAGCACATGCTATCCTGTCCGGCGTGCCCGCACACGTGCTCTATGCAGGATCTCCGTGATGCAACAGACAGGGCGTTAAACGTCGCTGCCTTCTGGTCCCGTACAGTACAGTATGAAGCCATCGACACGAGAAGAAGAAGAAGACCACTTGATCCCTAGTGGTATTCATATGGTATTTCATAGGAGACAATTACATAGAATTCAAATAACAATATACTTACTTACTACTTACTTACTCCTCTGGCGCAGCGACCCAAAGTGTGTCTTGGCCTCCAATACGAGTGCACGCCACTGATCTCGATCCTGTGCAACTTCTCTCCACGTAGCAGCCTGGAGCTCGCGTAGGTCTGCCTCCACCACGTCGGCCCAGCGGTACCTGGGGCGGCCAACCGGGCGTCTACCTACAGGTTTACCCTGGTTTCTTTTAACGGCCCGATCGTCTCCCATTCGCTCCATATGTCCAAGCCAACGAAGACGGTGCGCTTTGGTGACTCCGATGATGTTCGGCTCAGCGAGTAGCTCCTCAATCTCCAAATTCTTCCGAACTCGCCAACTGCCGTCGGGTCTCTGAATTGGGCCGAGGATCTTTCGCAGGATCTTCCTTTCCGCCACCAAGAGCTTGTTCTCTTCCTTAAGAGTCAGTGTCCAGGCTTCACACCCGTATGATAAAATTGGTCGAATTACGGTCTTGTAAATGCGGATCTTAGTGTTTCTACCGAGAAGCCCGGACACTAAAACTTTGTGCAGGACGGCACTGCATCGCAAGGCGTTTTGGACCCGAACATCTATTTCCTCGTCCCGAGTGTTACAATATAACCACAAAGAATACTCAGGACTACGATACGATTCATAGTAATATTCATATTGTCCTTCGTATTCGATAATTAGACATGATTCAAATAACATTATAAACCACAGAGAATACTCAGCTTTAGGAAAACTAGCTTCGGTAGTTTTCCGCTTCGTAGAATTCCACCAGCAACTCTTATTATCACACTTAGTCAGAACACGTGTTATGGCGGCAAAATTCCGCCAGTCAAATGGCCGACATTTCGGAACTATTGAATGGCGTCGAGTCTCGTTCACCATAGACTATTCTAGGTTCACTCGCCTATTTCCTATTTCCTGTCACCATAGACTAACACTATCACCAAAAACTATCGCGTAGTGTTTATAAACCATAAACTACTTTTAGTAAACTACCCTACTTTCTGTCAAGATTGACAGCTGTGTAGCTGTCAAAGTCATCGCGATGCTCAGCATTCGCGACAACTTCTATGAAATAATGACGTTTACTTAACACTTTCACAGTATATGCTATTAAAATCTAGGAAACTTAGCATAGACTGACTCTAAGCTGTGCCCATACTTTTTTCCTTTATCTGTGCCTAATTTTGTATCCTATGTTCATTAGTTTCTTCAAGGAAATAAATTATTTGTATTTTATTTTGCATTTTTGAATATTTTTTAAGTACCAAAACAAAATGTCCATTTACATAACCGAGTAAAAAAAATAGATACGAAAAGCGAGCGGCGACAACAACACACCTCTTGTTACATGTGCAAGCACTAAAATGCACAACTATTGACTGGCAACATAAAAACTAAATTGTCACTATTGTCAGTGTCATGTCATGATAAAATTGTTAAATGTCACCACCACCTCGATCCGATTTTCAATATTTGATTAGCCCAATGTCTGTTGAGAATTGTCTGGTTTCACCCTTTACAATATTTTTATTGAGTGAATTATATAACTCACGATGAAGGAACGCAAGATGTCGGGACCCTGTGTGACGCCGTCCTCTGAATATGCGGACGCCTTTAGTTCTATTAATGAACGACCGGTAGATGACATATCCATAGAATTTTTCTATAAACCACATACTATAACCCTATTGGCAGTATCTATTGCATCGGTTATTTATACTGCGTTTGTAAGGTATTGTAATTTTGTTATTTTATTATTGTATAACCAATTAGCCACTTATAATATAAAATTAATTTGTCTGATGTAACTAGCAGAAATAATTATCTTGGGGATTTAATGTCCAACTTTCAACCCACCCTGGAATATTTATCTTCTATCATGCATCAGCTGGTCTTCTCTTCCGAAAATTAAGTATAACAATAACACTGTTCTAATAAATCATTTTGGCAAAGCACCAACTAATACATAATATGTATACATGTTTGTTTTGGTTATGGCAGTTGAATTAAAATAATAATTCTCATTAACTGTAATATAGGCAGTTCTACCAGAGGTGAGGTCACGCACACAACAACATTCTCATGTTAGAAATTACTGTTTACTTTTTTCGTACCAATTGCAAGTTCAATGGTGAATTGTAAGATAGGCCAAAAAGTTTTTATTACCTACTATTAAAAAAATACCTTGAAGTGTTTTCATAGACATTATCATTCACTCCATTCATTTCATTTATTTGTTTTTTTTTGTAATCACTACTTCATGGGGTTGTGTGTGTAATCATTCACCTCCTCTCGTGAACTACCTATACCTATGAAACTACAGCAGGGCCTCTTTAATCCAAACACCCAAAATTTATACCCTGTTTGGACTCACGGAGCGTTCAGATTATAGTATGAAGAAATTTTCATAGTAATTTTTCGGAATAAATCACGCATATTTGACAATTATCGTATATTTAAGTATCGTATCGTATATTTATCGTAAGTTACAAGGGGTTCTACATAATAATCACTCAGTATTTATGAAGAATTCCGTCATGGTGCTTTTACGAGAAGTTTATAGCGACATAGAAAATGCTTTACCCCTAAGTGTAAGTAACAGCATTTTTTCCGAAATAGAAATATCAACTTCATCTGCAAACCTAACACCTAAAACGCACTGCGTGGCACTGCAAGACAGAAACTGAGCGGTTGCACAAGTGGAGAGGGGGGTCATTCGGATTATAGAGGCATTCATATTAGCGAGGGTATGGATTAAAGAGGCCCTGCTGTAATTCTGTTATTTTGTAAATATTGTTTGGACTGGTATGATATTCCATTAACCATGTTTTTTATTTGTTTTTCTCTTTAACTACCAAAATTCAATTCAATTCAAAATTCAATTTTTTTATTAAAAATTATATATAATAATAATTTTTATTCTAATCACTCAATGATGGGGGCATAGACATGATTGGTAGTTTGACCTTAACATATAATGGGTAGCTATTTTAGAACAGTATTTTCAGGATATAGCAATTCATAAATACTATTACAAGAAACATCAAAATCCAGAATCAAATATTGACCAAAGCTACATGCCTGCCTAAAACATTCAAATAAATTGCTAATTTTAAAGAGAATGTCCGCAATAAAATAATTTAAACTATTAAAATAAATTGTAAAGAGAATTTGATTCAGGCGTATATATGTAAAAATTAATGAGACGGCCATTATAGAAAACTTAAATTCATATAAAGCATAAGATATTATTATTACACAGCAACTTCATGAAATATTATGTGCAATCATTAGTTCACTTTATCTTATTCTGGATGCCAATGTAATAAAATAAGAAACAAGATAGAATTTGACAGTGCAATATGATGCGGGTAAAAGGGTATGTATTTAGACGATTGTCCATATTGTCATTAACATTATAACCTGTGTTCTTGTGTCTGATTTCCTAGAAACTAATTGCAGTAATTATCATAAAAGTTTTTTTTTTTACTTTTACAGGGATGAATCAAGTATTCAAGAAAACATATGGTCAGGAATATGTTGTGTTGTATTTTTTTTCTTAATAATATCAGTCCTAACATTCCCAAATGGGCCATTTACCAGACCTCACCCCGCTTTGTGGAGGATGGTGTTTGGCATGTCTGTACTATACTTGCTGGCTCTATTGTTCCTATTATTCCAAAGTTATTCTACGGTGTATGAGATAATGTACTGGATTGATCCTAACTTACGTAATTTTCACATAGACATGGACAAGGTAATTAATGCATGTACATAGTTAATCTGGTATGCTTTTCAACTTATATTACTTTATATTACAGAAAAAAAATTGCCTGTCATTGACTTCAAAATATTTTGTTTTCAGGAGTATGCTGTCAATTGTTCAGATATTAGTTTTGCTAAAGTCTGGTCTCATTGTGATGTATTTGCCTGGGGACATTTCTTGGGCTGGATGTTTAAAGCCGTACTATTCCGCCATGCCGGCTTGCTCTGGGCAATATCTATAATGTGGGAAATAACTGAAATAGCTTTTGCACACTTGCTGCCAAATTTTCTTGAATGTTGGTGGGACTCAGTGATATTGGATGTGCTGGTCTGCAATGGTTTAGGTATATGGTGTGGCCTTAAGATTTGTAAAGCTTTAGAAATGAGAGAATACAAATGGGTCAGCATAAGGTGAGAAATTTATTGTTACTTTATTTAGAACATTTAATTAATTAATGCTTTTTATATAATTGTTAAATTTTGTTTTAATTTACATTGGATGAGTACATACTTTAAGGCTGCGCTTAGTAGCACAATATTAATCATATTAGTATTATTTTCTTATCTCATTTTATATATCAAATTGAAGTTTGTCCACATTTCCAATAAAATAAAGACTTTTTAGTATGTATGTTTCACGTATTTTTAGTCATTACGCGCGACATGATTCAGAGAGCTTCAGCCTCCATTATAGTGCATTGAGTGTAGCTTATTATAAATATAACATTATAATAATGTCTCGTGTCAAATAAATGATGTCTCATGATACTTTAAATTTGATGTTTATGTTTCAGTTATTTATTCCATGACATATATTTTCCAGGGACATTTCATCTACTACTGGCAAAATCAAAAGAGCTATTCTACAATTCACCCCTGTCCAATGGGCTCCAGTGCGATGGCTGGACCCTACCTGCACATACATGAGGTTTTTTGCTTTGGGACAACTTGTTGTGTTCTGGCAAATATCCGAATTGAATACGTTTTTCTTAAAGCATATCTTCGAAATGCCGCCGTCGCATCCACTGGTCATTGCTCGGTTGTGCCTTGTTGGCGTCATTGTGGCTCCGTCCGTCAGGTATGAGTTGCTGTTGCTCATGATCAATAAGTCAACCGTTTTTTGAAAGTTAAAAAGGTTATTTAACCAATAATAGTTGCGGTTTACGACGTTTATTTGCGCTTTAAATAGAGCAAGTAAATCTCGGCACGACGGCGGAGGGAAGAGAGGGAGGCGCTTTCCGCCCGTACGTCCCTAAGGGGAACCTCGGTCGCCATACCCCCGCGCTCCTGTGAGGCGCAGGCGAGTATTCATTTAACCTTTTGGCCGCCGGACCCTGTTCGCCAAGACGCTCACTCACACGCCAGAGCAAATTTTAAGTAAACAACTAATAAAAAGTTTAGGGATTGCAAATAGTGATATCGATATTCATAATTAAAGGTGGAATTCTTCTCAATTTGCCTTTTTTTATTTCCAAACTTAGATTTCTCTCAAAATTTCTAAACTAAACAGATTTACTATACAAGAAAATGTTGAAAATAAAGGACTTTATCATGAAAAACAACAACTAAACATTATCGAATCATGAAGTAATATCACCGCACTAGTCTGTACGAGTAGTCTTCTATACATGTCAACGGCGCGCAGGGCTCGTCTTTAGTTCCGACTGACAAATACTGTTTACGCGCGAGTTAAGTAATAATAGCGTCTGAGTCAACGGCATAAGCGCTTGTCGGTACGTAAACTTTATAAACCATAAGATTAGGGACGCGCATCGTGTCTCGATAAATTTACATACTTACCGGAGGGTTTTCGGAGAAAACTAACAGGTGGATTTAATAATATATATATATACAGTATGTATCAGAAATCAGAATGAAAGGCAAAACAAGAAACCCGTTAATGTTTAGATCATAAATATGAGCATGGTACTTACCTAATTCATCAAAAATACGACAGGTTTTACGTGAGGTATAAAAATATACATTTATTATTATTGTGTTGCACCTCCCCTGTATTATTTGTTTACAATCTTATAAATGACATTTCTTAAATTACCAACTGACAGACAGGCTTCAAACCTTGTTGAAGTTTGGATTTTTACCTAGTTACAAACAAATAGTTAACAAAGCGCTTGCGCGTTGCCTATGACTACAGCCATTATTAAAATAATTACCTAGGTTACTTATAAACAGAACTCAAAGCGCATGTGTATTGACATAACAACGTTAATGTTAATTAGTTGCCCCTAGCTACATATCAACAGTACGCAATACGCATGCACTGTCAAAAATCAAAAACGTAAACAAACCCTATAGGATGTTACAAAAACCATTAACCGACTGCAAAAATATGGTCTTCGAGTAATTCATTTAGTAATTTTATGCCATAAAACATGTATTTAGCTACGTGAAATGCACGTCATTACATTGTACTCGAGTTCCCCGTCAACCAGCTTTAAGGTTTGCTCTTCGTTGTGATACATACTGTATATATCGGTTATATATATATATCGAGTTAAAATGTAGACCTCCGCTGTCACTGCGGACAATAATTTATTGGGCAAATAAACCGCAATGGACAATTTACTGAAGAAGCTGCCTAAACTTTATCCATTATTATGCCTTTTTTTTCTACATATACCTACTTACTACGAGTAGTTACCAACAATGACAATAATTGGCAATTAAATGTTTGAACGCTTAAATAAAACCAGATTCGTGAAAACATATTCATTTTAAAAACTTGCACATCAATTGAACTTTCCCATCCCTAGCTGTCTTTTATACATGCCAACGGCGACAGTGACACGGAAAAATGTAGAAATTATAAGCATATTTTTTAAATCCTTTATTATGAAACAATGGATTCATATACCTGCTTAAAAAGTAAATGTATGAAAAAACAAAGGGTCAACAAGTTGACACAAGTACAAAATAATTTTTAAATTCTATTATTTTACCATTTAGTAAGCGGTTGAAACTTTGTCTTGTATACAAGACGACGGCGTTAGTGTATCGTACTATCGTTGTCTTGTATAGGTGACAACGGCGGTCAAAGGGTTAATAAAGCGGTCGAAATCTCATGAATACTAAAAATAAAATAATATAAAGTACTAATGTAGGCAGTTAAATTGAAGAAATAATTCAATAAGTCAAAATTGCATTTGAATAGGTACTGCACATATAAAATTCAGTGATAACCCCTGCATAGAAAGTTTGTATGCAGGGGGGGCCACTTAACTCTGCAGCTGACTCTGAACCTAACATTGAAGCAGACTAGAATTTTTAACATCTATTTCCAGGCAGTATTACATTTACGTAACAGACCCAAATTGCAAACGAGTTGGAACCCAATGCTGGGTATACGGCGCCATAATGGTCACTGAGTCTATGCTATGCATCAAGAACGGGAAACAGCTGTTTGGGCAGGCGCAAGTGTGCAACGTCATTGTGTGGCTGATCATTCAAATACTAGTCTCAATAGGATGTGTTTATGGAGTTGTGGCCTACCATCGATATTTTGCAGTAAGTCAATTAATGTTGTTATACTTCACGTTATTTTAGATATGATTAGGGTTAGGATTCTGGTGGCATTTTAGCACTAAGTATTGTAGTGGAGTCGCCATTGTATATTTTTTATCTTATTTAACCAGTCAGTACCCACATATCTCTCAATAATGCGTTCAAAAATCGCATATAAAGGCCCCCATAATAAAATACTTTTTGGTAAAAACAAACTTCTTATCTGTGATCTGTGATAAGTAGAGTTGGGATGTTTGGTGGCAATGGATGAACAAAGTGCAATGGAGTCGTTGTTATATATTTTTTGATTGAATGAATGAATGAACAAATGATTGATGAACCAATAATGTACTTATAATAAAAAATATTGGTTACATACAAATTTGTTGATCCATTAGAAAATAAATAAAAACATAATATATTGATAAAAAGTATAATGTTGTACCTATTCAAGTTTTTGAGCAATTTTCCATTGGAATAAGTTTAATTATACTACTGATAGTTCAGTTTAATTCAGAAGCAGTAGTAAAATTACTACGTCAATATTAATTCTTGTTTGATTTAAATAGTAGCTTACAATTATATAATGATAATCTATTATAATTTCGTAGCAATATTTTTATTAAATGTACCGATTTTATATCTCACGTTTTTATTAGAGAATAATAAAAACGTCACTTGATTTCTATTTTGGCAGAAATTGACAGAGTAATAAATGAGATAAAAAACATTTGCAGGGACTTTAGGGTGAACCAAACGATTAAAATGTATTTAATTTGTACGTTATACTTATATCATAGAATATACTTAATATGGATTTATAATTCAGTTATGCATTTATTCGAATAAAAAAATATACAATGGCGACTCTACTGCAATACTTGTGCAAAAATCCCACCAGAATCCTAACCCTAGTGATAAGGTTATTATAGCTAAATAATATTATCGTTTTCGATAATATTATTTTTGTTAAAATTTCGAGTACATCTGACACAAGAAAATTTGTTTTGACCTCTATTCTTATATCAGTCGAGATGACGTTTAGTTTAAAACGAAGTGAGAATTGCATACAATGACGCACGTATGTCGCACGTTATTTTGATATCGAACGATATGAATTTTTTTTTAATGCTATAGGGGGCAAACGAGCAAACGAATCGCCTGATGGTAAGCGATTAACGTCGTCCATGGACACCCGCAACACCAGAGGTGTCGCAAGTGCGTTGCCGGCCTTTAAGGTGGGAGTACGCTCTTTTCTTGGGGCCAACTCTTGTTTGTCTCTGAATTTAAAAATATAAATGTTAAACTTGAATGTCAAAAAAAAAAAATATTCCTGAAAGTCTCAATGGCGGTCAATACATATGCGTTTTGAACGTATCATGGAGAGCTTCATGATATGTGTGTATATAAAGCAGTGTATGGTGTATGTAGGTAATTGTAAATAATTAGGCATTAAAACACTCGTGTGATGTTATTTTGAAACTCGGCTAACGCCTCGTTTCATAAACCCACACTCGAGTTTTAAGACCTGTAGGTACATATATTTTTTTCTTCAATTTACAGCCGAGGAGAGGATCGGTTTCGGAGAGCTCGCGGAAAGATGATTAATGTTGGTAAGTGTAACGTGTAATATAATACACTCGCGCTCAAATAATATGGCTTAGTAGGCAAAAAGCGGCCAAGTGCGAGTCGGACTCGCGCACCGAGGGTTCCGTATAAATT
Source organism: Lathronympha strigana (assembly GCA_949128165.1). Lineage (NCBI taxonomy): Eukaryota > Metazoa > Arthropoda > Insecta > Lepidoptera > Tortricidae > Lathronympha > Lathronympha strigana. Next base: position 11,705,997 of record OX421906.1, on the reverse strand, counting down.
TTATGTTGCAACTACATCTAGAAGTAGAAATTTTACGTCAGCCACATGTATCGACAGATTGGGTCAGTCGTTTGTACGGCATGGAGTTAGTATGCGAGTCTGTTTTTCTTGATATTTATTTTATAACGTAACCCAATTTATCTAACTTAAGTTATAAGACGGTACTTACAGCATTATATCACATAAATTTAAAGAAAAAAGAACAATCTAGGTTGATTAAATTTCAACTTTCGGTCCGATTTTTTTTTATTAAACAAAAAAGGGAATGAGTAGGGTCAACGTTATATTTTTCCTGTAATGTTTATGATAATATTAACGTTGTATGAAAAAAAAACATATTTTTTTCCTTCATAAACTTTTGAGATAAAGGGGGGGAATGGTATTTTTTTTTTCATTTTCGTTTATAAATCAGAAATTTGTCATTGAATAAAAATTTGAAAAAAAAGTGCCGAATGTAGCACTTTCAAATGATACCCCACATGACCCTGTAACTAAACTATTAATTATATTTTCAATGAAAAATGCCCGATAAAAGAGGGGCATTTTTCATCTAAAATAAACTAAAACATGTGATAAATCTGCGCTAACTTCGTTTATAACAATTCCAAATTTCAAATCGGTAGCTTAAGTAGTTCTCGAGATATTTAACGACGTGACAGACAGACAGACAGACTGAGTCGTACCATAAGGGTTCCTTTTTTACCATTTTGTTACGGAACTCTAAAACTAGAATATCTCCTAAAATCTCAGTACTTTTCAAGTACAATAGAAAGCACCTAAAAATATATGAATAATGATAAACAAGAACAAGAAATGATAGTAAAAAATGAAACAAAGTTAACTATGTTTGTGATATTTTAATTAAACAAAATATATTATGTCGTTCTTGTGTTAAATATTCTACACTTATGTAGGTAATCTTTCAACATTCTGCAATGATTTCTTCATTACTATGAAGAAATCATTGCAGAATGTTGAAAGATTAAGCCTCGTTTTAGTAAATACATAATGTGTGAAAATCGTGAAAGTTTAAATAAGTGTTCTTCATAGTATTTAAAGCAAAGGTTAAAATTAAACGAACACCAAAATGTCATGTCACTTTTATTTATTAAGTAGGTATACCCTTTTATGTAAAAATGAAGTTCAATACAAGTTAAACATAACACGTAGGATTTAAGGCTTTTTTACATTTACAAGCTTTTTTCACTTTTGAGACTTCATGCATGGTGATCTAATCAGCTAATCCTGTACAATGTTCCATTTTCATCTGAAAAGTTATCATTCACTATTTAGTATCAATACATTCACTTTACTTGACTTTGAAAGTTTTCGATATAGCAATCAAATTAATTGTGGTCTTGTGCGTTCCAAACATTGTATTTATGACAAATTGTACTGTACAGTGTTATTGGTCGTATTTGTTTATAAATTATTCAGTTTTTTTACATAAACCGCTTCTTATTAACATTACTATAACATAACTTCGTAATCATAATTATCAGAAATATTAAATAATTTATTCAGCCAACATTGCCGGTTTTCATTTTGAGATGATAAACAAAAAAGTGCGATGGGCAGTAAATAAAACGATATTTAGTTCGATATAAACTGCCGTTTTTCTTAGAGCAACGCTTGCTTTTCGATTCGTCCGAGAGTGTTGCTATATTTCAGTTTGATGTACATTGCTACTGCGCTGAATGGGCTGTCAGACTATACTTTTTTTTTGACGGAGTGGAGAATGCAGTTACGCACCGTCCCCCGACATCGGGTAGGTCATTTGGGGGGTGTGTGAGACTCGCCGCTCCGTGCTCCTTCTCCTAGCGAGAAGGAAGCAGAGCGACCCTACCCACTAAACTCCACTCCGGCGTTTCCCTCCTGGCCGTTGATGAGGGCACCATGGGATCGAACATTCCACCACAGTGCCCTCCGGCGGCCCCGGCTTTGAGCCGGGGCACCCGCACAAGGAGGGGGAGGTCAGAAACGCTTTGACCTCCCCCCCGACGACGTGGGGCCGTGCAATGCGGGACCCGATCCCGCTGGCCCCATTAAGGGTCTTAGCGAATGAAGGCCATACGCCTTCGACCCCGCCGCCTGCGACGGAGCGGGAGAGCGTCTATCGCGTCTTCCCGCTCCCTTTCCGCTGCCACCTTCTGCGACATACTTCCACCGCTTCCCAATTCCTCTCGCTGCCCAGCATCAAAGCGATGACGCTGTGCAGCGAGAGGTCCGTCAGTCCTGTCGTGCCCTCGAGGGCCGCCCTCTCTGACGTCCAGCGGGCGCACTCCGCCATGGTGTGCTGGGCAGTGTCGTCCTCCTCCCGACATTCCCAGCACCGGGGCACCGGCTCTCTGCCTATCCGGTGCAGGTAGTGCCCGAAACAACCATGTCCGGACACTACCTGCGTTAATCGGAAAGTGAGTGCCCCCTTCTTTCTGCTGACCCACTCGTCCACCACTGGGAGGATAGCCCCGACCGTTCTTACGCCGTCTCCAGGGCCCCCCTCCAAAGTCTCATTAGGCGCTCTTGCGCCTCGCGGGCCGCCAACATACCCTCTTCGGGGTCCGGCAGTACCCCTGCCTCCCTCGCCTCCGCTCTCCACTGATGCCTTTCGGCCAGCACCCCTGCATCCAGCTCCCAGGGCGGGGTGCCGGCAAGGAGGCACGCCGCCGCGTGTGAGGTGGTCCTGTAGGCCCTTGCCATACGCTGGGCCATCACCCTCTGTGGCCGCCGGAGGAGGGCGCGGGTCCGGTCGTTCAGTCTGCCCGCCCATATTGGCGCCCCGTAGAGCGCCATGCTCCTAATCACGCCCGCGTACAGCTTCCTGCACGGGGCGTTGGGTCCGCCCAAGTTGGGCAGCAACCGGCCCAGCGCGGAGGCAGCACCCACGAGACGGGGAGCCAGTCTCGTGAAGTGCTCCTCGAAACTCCACTTTTGGTCCAGGACAAGGCCCAGATACTTGATGTGGGCCCTGACCTGGACCCTCTCCCCTCCCACTCTCAGGGCGGTGTCTCCCCTCAATCTCCAGCCCCTCCCACCCCCGAGGACCATGGCCTCCGTCTTCGGTAGGGCGACCCCCAATCCCAGGAGGCCGATTCGGTGGACCGTGAGTTCGGTCGCCACCTCGGCTCTCCTGAGCACCTCCTCAAGCTCCCGCCCTCGCACGGCCACCAGTGTGTCGTCCGCGTAACACACGGTGGCCATTCGCGGGAGCTGCACCCCACGGATCACCCAGTCATACCCGAGGTTCCACAGGAGGGGACCCAACACAGATCCCTGTGGAACCCCGCACGCCATGGCCCTCTCATTCCTTTCCCCGCCCTGTTCGTAGAGCACTACCCGCCCCGTCAGGTAGTGCTCCACTACCCTCCGTAAGTATAGGGGCACTCCATGGAAGCGGAGTGCCTCCCCAATCACTGTGTAGGGGAGGGAGCCAAACGCATTAGCGATGTCCAGGGACACCGCTACCACTCCCTCACCTCTTCCCTCCGCCTGGACCCCGAAGTTTCTTACAGCGCCCACCGCATCTATTGTCGATCTCCCTCTGCGGAACCCGAACTGGCTATTACTGAGGTTCGGGCCCGTCTCCGCTGGGTGGTGCTGGATGCGAGCCGACAGGATGCGCTCGAACAGTTTCCCTACTTCGTCCAGCAGCACAATAGGGCGGTAGCCAGAGGGAGAATCTGGTGGGCGCCCCTCCTTCCTCAGCAAGCACAAACGTCCCGCCTTCCAACAGGCCGGGTAATCGCCCCTCCCCCAAACAGTCCTCCATGAGGGACCTGAGGCGGTTCCCGAGCCTCTTCAGTGCCAGGAAGAGGACCTTCCCCGGCGCTTTCTTGGCACCCCTGAGCCGTGATATCGCCCCCGTCAATTCGTCTTCCGTAACGGGGGGATAGGCAATGGGGCCCTCCGGTCTGTCAGACTATACTCGGTTATGTAGGGTATCACTTAAAAGGGCTTCATTTGCAAATTCTAAAACAATTTTTTTTTCATAATGAAAAGAAATTGATTTATAAACGAAGATGTAAAAAAATACCATTCCCCCTTTATCTCCGAAGTTTATGAAGGAAAAAATATGATTTTTTTACATGACCTTAATATTAAATCCTCATCCTCAAATTATGTAATAATATAAATATAATAATTATGTTACTTAAATAGGCTTTAATCTCCATTAAGTAGGTACATGTACATATATGTATATAAGAAACGACTTGTAAAATTTGTAATTTTACCAATAAAAATCTCATTCTCATTATCATAAACATAACAGGAAAAATCTAACATTGACCAACCTCATAATTTTTATTTCAATAAAAAAAAACTTTCTGGAACAAAAGTTGAAATTTATCCAACCTCGATTGTTTTTCTTTTTTAATGTATGTGATATCATGCTAAAAGTACTATCCTATAACTACATATAGTTAAAAAAATGGTTTACGCCATAAAAAAATATCAAAGCAAAACAAACTCGCATACTAACTCCATGCCGTACAAACGACTGACCCAATCTGTCAATACATGTGGCTGACGTCAAATGTCTAAGTACTTCTAGGTGTAGTTGCAACATAAAGTTAGAACGGAACCCTCGGTGCGCGAGTCCGACACGCACTTGGCCGGTTTTTTTAATTATAATTTCTAAATTTTGTATCGTACTCAGGTTCATTGACCTTATCAGCTGTTGAAGTATCGTTCGGAACTTTGTTACACCCTGTATACTTATAAAGTAAAAACTGGCCAAGAGCATGTCGGGCAATGCTCAGTGTAGTGTTCCGTAGTTTACTGTCCGTCACAATAGGCTACTTAAAAAGGGTTCTAATAGTTCCCATGCTCATAAAACAATAAACAAGGAGTATCTTCGCAGCTTTTACGACTTATCCCTTTTAACCGACAAGATACGTTTTTTTGCAAGACCTCGAAAATGGCGTAACTGACCTTGTTCAAAATAATTTTCATTGAAATTCTTCATAAAGCTTCGTAATTCATGCATTCATGATTTTGTTTCATATTTTTGGACTTTTGGTTCAAAAGTTAGCGGGGGAGGACACTTTTCTTTAAACTTGCGGTCCGGAGCGAAGCGATTATCTTCTTTTCTTTTTCAAATACCTATCCAACGATACCTCACACTTTAGGGTTACCCCTTGTAACGGGACGAATTTCCCGTTTACATAAATGATTATTACATATTACGCGCGTATTTGACGAGTAGTGTATAGCTGCCTTAAATCTCTCATTTCGTCTATGCTCCAAAAGTTTTAATGCTCTATGCTTTTTAAAACAGAAATCAGCGATATTTGAATTATTTGGAATATTCAACTGTCAATGACAAACAAAGCAACAAAAGTTATTTTTTTTTTATAAATAGAATTGAATGCTATTATACTAACATAAAAAAAAAACAAATATGAGTATGATGTATTTAATTTGGTTGCATTATGAAATTTATGAATTGCATCAATTTGACATTTCTGAGTTCAACCTGTTGTCAACCTACGAAATGGAAGAAATAACAAGCAAACATAAATCTCTTTTTGACACATTATCTAATTGGTAAGGATGTAAAGGGCGGGTGTATATGTTTTTCGCTTGTTATTATAACGGGAGGCTTGAGCCATGCCGACAAAGTGGTACAGTAAAAAAGGGAAAGATTTTATTTTTGAGGGTACTTCCCAAACAAGTAAAGTGGAGGATGTAACGTTCCGTTTTTCTACTACAAACTTCCTATCCTAATAATTACAGTTCCTTCATTTTTACCTAGTAGAGTCAATTTGGCCAGTGATAGTAGTGGGAAAAGTTGTGTCGCGTAGTAAAGCTAGGTTCTTTTGATTCGATAAGTTTGCATAACATTTTTATACGTATGGTAAATTATACCATATCATATAATTATAATTAGTTAATGAGTGATTATATCCATTTAATATATACCAAATGTTACTATACCAAAAAAAGTTATACCGATCATTACAGACCCCCCACTTTAAAACATATACAATCATTTTGATTTACGTGTTGTTTCAGGATTGCTACGCTACCGGAAGTGTTTATTCTATGAAAGAACATTACTAATATCGAATGATTAGATATCAGTTATTATTAAGTAGCGAATATTATATTAAGTAATCAGTTAAATAAACATGCGTCCGGAGAACGGAAATGTAGCTGTGACTACCGAAGTCTGATGTATGCTCACGGATGAGTTTTAGCTATGTGATTATTTTTATAGGACAAAGTTCGTTTGCCTTTGCTCCTGTGTCGCGTTCGACTTCGGCGTTCTGAAGTATATTATATTGTTGATGTTTCCTACCTCACATTTTAATATAAATAAGCTATTTATGTGTAGCCAAACCATGCGCGCTCAGCCTTTTTTTACACTCCTGATAAACATGCTATGTACGAAATATTTAATGTGATATGGGACACAATTATGTGCGCGACCAGACAGAGCCCACACTTCTGTGTGGCCACACGGAAGTGTGGAAATATTTTTAAGCGCATATGCACGTCTAAAAAAACGGTATAATCTGCTTGAACGGAAAATAAACATGAACGGACAAGATGAGCTGATGTCCACATTATGACCAGCGCAGGCACTAAGTAGCTCAGCCGCACCTCGATGTAATGCATTGTGTTTAGTAGTTCTAGTTACAATGTCGACGATGAACCTTGTGCCAATGGCGTAGAGTTCACAGCCGTATGTTATGATTGGCGCTGTTAATCATACAATCTTTGGTTGGCTCGCAATAGTCGCAATAATGCCCTGAACTAGTGGACGCGAGCGTGCTGTTCTTTGATTAACTTATACATAGGTTTCTTTCTACATATACATAGTTAGCTACTTAATATTAGGTAATAATCTGTGTTTATATTTATATAAAAACTGACCAAGTGCAGGTCGGACTCGCGCTCGAAGGGTTTCGTACCATTATCTATAAAAACCGCAATGATATCATGTTTGTTACATGTGAGCCCCCCTTAATTATTTGTTTTATTTTAATTTAATTATTTATTTTTAAAGTGAATATAAAAGTTAATATTTTGTGAATATTTCAAGCATCTACCTGTTGCCGAATATCAATATTGAACAAAAACGAGCAAAAAAATCACGTTTGTTGTATGGGAGCCCCCTTAAATATTTATTTTATTCTGTTTTTTAGTATTGTTTGTTATAGCGGCTACAGTAATACATAATCTGTGAAATTTCGTAAGATACAGCCTGGTGACAGACGGTGAACGGAGTCTTAGTAATAGTGCCTCGTTTTGCTCTTTGGGTACGGAACCGTAATAAACTCTTTCTACAGACCTTTAATACCACGAATATGAGCACTAATGCCCTTTATATATCAGCCATTCATTAATGTCAAAATATATGTAGGTAGATGCATATTAAACACATTTGTAAATGACAATTAAACTGAGTTTGAAATTATATTTTTGCTTCAGAGATATTCTTTGAACTCAGGAACATCAGTGTATGTATACTTAGTGTATAAAATAGCATAGTGTAGAAGAAAATTGGGATAAAACTATCCTTTATGTTAGATGCTAATGGCTCTGGAGTAGTCTGGAGTATAAACTGCAGTACTTAGGTAAGGTACCTATATAGTAACATACCAAAGTTCATAAAAGTTTGTGCGGTAGGTAGCTTTTGCTATGTTTGCCATCAAATTAAGCGATAATAACTAAATTAATGGAAAACTATGGTTTTTTTTTTTCATTTCAAATACACCACAAATTATTTTTGTTTTCCTAAATTATTCTCAATAATTTATATACGGTAATATTGTCTCGACCTACTCATTAAGATTGGTCGGAACTGTATTCAAAACGCATGCTTCTAAATAGGTGACAAGAATGTATGTATTGTATATATAGCAAGTGTTGACTAAAAGCTGTGTGTATAAACTTATAGATAACAATGTAGGTAAGCCGAAAACAATACCAAAAACACTGCTAGTTGCTCATTATGGTTATTTACTTGGTGTGTTGTGATTAGTGATGTGATGAGTGTGTACTGTTTATATTTATTATATGTAGGTATGGATGGACTCCGGTGTTCAGTAATTGGTCTACATGCAACACGTACAGTCAGTCAAGGACTTTAATTTATGAGCCACTTAAGGTTGACAGTCCTGTCTAAATGTATTGAAATTCAGAAGAAAAGTTTGCGAAATGGGTCACAAGTTAAAAACCCCGACTGTACAATACACCTAAGTCAACAAATCAAGACTAACTATAATAAAAACTGCGAAACTGCACGTCTACCACAAATATCGAAAATTGGCATTGACGGGAAAACCTCTTTGTCACTCCAATATGCAAGTGTGGCAGAGATGGAGATACAAATCGCAATCGTTCGATTTTCGTGATATAGGCCCTCGTTGCGAAGGTGTACTCTTACTACAGTACACACCTCAATATTACTAGCTCGCGAAGAGCACGAACTAGTAATAAAGTGGTTTGCCATTAACATAACTGCTGACTACCGACAATGGGAAACTTTTTACAAAGAATATACCCACTTTGGTAATTTGGGAAGTGTATAACTAATTACACCTTGATAAACATAATTATTAGTCACCGGCCCGTAGCTAGAGTCTAATTTCGCAGATCAATTTAAGTGTTTTTTTTTTCGTTTGTAAAGGAAGGCGACTACAAACATGCCCGGCTGGCGGGTTTCCGGTCGTGAAAGTGGTATAGTCTTGACAACCACATATGTCGCAGACGTCGCAGTAGATTTTTTAAATTTATATGACTCCTTATTTTTTTCAGTCAGAAAGAAGGGACGCACATAAATTACGAAATATATCTAGTGCAGCCTGCGCTTGTCAGACATGCGTGACGTTTGTTCTGTCAAACCAGCTTATGCTAGCCCTTCAAGTTTCATCTTCCATTATGACTTCCGAATAAAGAGGAGTTCTTGACGGGCCTGATTTGTTATATACCTACCTACCTAGAAGGTATAGGATAGGGCAATTAACTTATCCATCTTGTTTTTTTTAACTGTCTATATTATATGTTTATGTCATTTCATTTTCAACCGACGAAAAAAACGGAGGAGGTTCTCAAGTCGACGCGGATATTTTTTTTATATTTTTTTTTATGTATGACCACGCATAACTTTTTACTGAGTAGTTCGATTTTGATAATTCTTTTTTTATTAGAAAGGGTATAGTATATACCCTGAAGTTGGTCCCATATAAATTTGGAAAAAAAATCTAACCGTAAGGGTAGGAAAATAGGGGATGATTGATTTTTCACTCACCGATTGTTACGTATGACCACGCATAACTTTGTACAGAGTCGTCAGATTTTTGATAATTATTTTTTATCCAATAGAGTATACCTCGAAGTTGGTTCCATATAAATTTGGAAACAATCAACCTAAGGGTAGGAAAATAGGGGTTGATTGATTGTTTACTCACCGTACGTAATGTATGACCACGCATAGCTTTTTACAGAGTAGTCCGATTTTGATATTTCTTTTTTTAAAGGATAGGGTATATACCTCAAAGTTGATCCCCTAAAAATTTGGAAATAAATCCTACTCTAAGGGTGGGAAAATAGGGGTAATTTATTGTTCACTCAAAGATTTTGAAGCCAGATGAAAATCGCCCAGAATATTTATTGACTTATTTATTTAGTCTTTATTGCACAAAAGAAAAACTTATCGTACAATAGGCGGACTTAATGCCATAGGGCATTCTCTACCAGTCCACCTTAGGGCAAAACAGAAAAGATTGTAGGCGCTGCATCTTATAAAATGTGTAAAGAAAAGACATACTAAGATACATAATATAACTACTACTACTACTATAGTAGAAATGTAAACATAAACATATAATAATATAAATATATAAATATACTATCCAAATACAGCTCGATGAAAAAAAACCGATAATAGAGCACATCCCCAGCGGGGTGTGCAAATAGTTAAAGTCGGATTATTAATGTAACAGTTAATAGCTAAAGCAATGTAGGTAGCTATTGTAAAAGTGATCGGAAATTAAGCATGTAATAATTTGTACACATTATAATCACAGAAAATTATAAAATAAAAACTATTTAACAAAAAAATAAAACCGCCGAAAAACTGAAACTGAAAAGAAAAAAATAATAATTTTGTCTTCAATAACGCTAGTGAATACCTACCCTACAATTACAATTATAATCTATTTATCGTCAATTATAATCGTATTTATTTATAGGTATACAATCTGTTATTTTTGGAGTCGGTGCCAGCCTCAAACAAACTTGAGCACCTTGAGTTGAACGCAACACAAATTTTAAGCAGGTAGGTTAAGTATTTACACAATTTTCAAATCACGCACCAACAGATTGAGTCCCGTAATAGAAATAAATCTATTTATACGTCCATTCATAAGTAGCAAATCTGATCTACAACAAGAACCTTGTATTGGGCGCTTGGCGGAGGTTGCAGTTTTGGAATGTGTGTTCAACTCTTCACTAAGGTTGAGCAAGTTTGTTTGAGGCTGGCACCGACTCCAAAAATAACAGATTGTATATAAATAAATACGATTATAATTGACGAGAAATAGATTATAATTGTAATTGTAGGGTAGGTATTCACTAGCGTTATTGAAGACAAAATTATTATTTTTTTCTTTTCAGTTTCAGTTTTTCGGCGGTTTTATTTTTTTGTTAATTAACGACAGAGTGCAGCTAGTAGGTGGATGTTGCATCATTTTGTGGTTGGTTGTCGATCACACATCACACAGCACTAGAAGTGTACACGTTTATCACTTACAGAAGGTGAACAAGGCACCGTGAACCCTACATTACCTAGGGTGCCACTAATCCGCATCCCGCGAAAAGGCAGCCCAATAATCGGCGACCCAATAATTGGCGACCACGATGTACATGGATTATTGGGTCGCCGATTATTGGGCTGCCTTTTCTTGGGTCGAGCAATCTCGAAGCGGGCCAATAATCGGCAGCCCAATAATCCATGTACATCGTGGTCGCCAATTATTGGGTCGCCGATTATTGGGCTGCCTTTTATCGGGTCGGACAAGCTCGGTAGCGGGCCAATAATCCGAAGCCACAGTTTTAGCAGTACAATAATCAGCAACCCAATAATCCGCAACCAAAAAAATGGACACGAATTATTGGGCTGCCGATTATTTGGCTGCTTTTTATACAGACTCCTTAGATCGAATGTTAAGGCAGGTCGGTTTAGGTACGACGACGAGCGAAGCGAGGAGGAGTGTTAGGTTGAACTGCGACCTAACAGCCAGAACCGACTTTTTTCGCATCCCGCGAAAAGGCAGCCCAATAATCGGCGCCCCAATAATTGGCGACCACGATGTACATGAATTATTGGGTCGCCGATTATTGGGTTGCCTTTTCTTGGGTCGAGCAATCTCGAAGCAGGCCAATAATCGGCAGCCCAATAATCCATGTACATCGTGGTCGCCAATTATTGGGTCGCCGATTATTGGGCTGCCTTTTATCAGGTCGGACAAGCTCGGTAGCGGGCCAATAATCCGAAGCCACAGTTTTAGCAGTACAATAATCAGCAACCCAATAATCCGCAACCAAAAAAATGGACACGAATTATTGGGCTGCCGATTATTTGGCTGCCTTTTATACGGACTCATTACCTACATATAAGAAATATATGTATATTTCATCAGTATTGAATTTCTTATCAAAATAATACCTATTTTTCAGTGCCAATTATTTGAGTAGTTTACCTTAACCCATTCGGTCTCGGTGCTCTCTCTAAACGGAGATAAGATAAATTGTGCGGTATGTACATCTCTACCTACAATGTCAAGTATTGGAAGGGATTATTCAAAGCATCTCTTTGCGGGAATACTTAAAAATAAATAGATCTATATTTGAATAACCCCTTGCAATCGTAAACACTCTGAAGGTACGAATACTTTCGAATGCTGTTATGGATATTGCGAAAAGATTTCCCGATGGCAAAGAATTAAGTATTCCCTTTATCTGCAAATAGTCTCCATTAAACGTGGTGGCTAAGTCACAACTTGATCTCTGATTGACTTGGATGGGATGCCATATGGTAAGAAATGTATTCATAGATTGTGTTTCTAATAAGAGCGCTGGTAGCTTAGCAGGAAGGCATTTGGCTTCCAACTCTGGCTCGAACTAATTAGCGGGAACTTATGTACCTACGAAGTATTTTTGCTGTTGATGTGAAAAATTATAATAAGTACAAGTAGGTATTATTGTGCAACATGAGATAACGTATGTGTGTTCACCTGATTCCGAGTCTCGCTACATTCGAGATTAAAAATTTAAAAGTAATCTAAGCAAACACAAACATTGCTCTCTTGTTGCACAAATAACTATTAGGTTGCCAATTTTAAAATGTATAGGTAATATTAATATGTAATCTCTGGAAAAAAAATGTCCATTGACCATGATGTTTATGTTCTCGTTTCACTAATGAAATACGTTCTTTTGTTTTTGTTCCTCCTACTGTCCAAGACGGAATCATAGCTAATAAAAAATAATGTGGAGTTGTTTATTGTTTCTTTTTTCCTTATAAAATTCAGCGTCTGTTTCAACACACTGACAATGTCGGCTACACAGTAAAGTTCATAGAAACGTTGTGACAGTTCAGTTGTCGCAAAGTCAGCGTGGTGAAACAGGCTGCAGGTCGTGTATGTGTCATAGGCGTTACACTAGGTATTACACTATACCTACGTAGGTATTACACTATACCGTAGGTGATTATAGATTACATGCCGTCCTTTTTCTTCACGTTTGAGAAAAAGGGGAGGCATATATGTAGACCAATGATCAAAGATATTTGATAATGTAATATATATAGGCCACAGAATTGAATGCCTAGGTACTCTTAAATAGGTACATGAAGATAAAAAAGCTTTGGGAGTAACCTTTATAATGTGTTTGTTTTTAGTGAATGGTAAGTATCACTTAGTTAGTCGCTTGTTAAAAGCTAAAGCTCAAGCTGTAAAGGTTCATTTGTGAATAAACCTTAATGGCATTAGTGCCTTATCGGCAAGCGACAGTCTTAAAACAGTCACCACATAGGGGAGAGTCAGTTTTATCGTCCTACGTTTTACTCAAACGTGGATAACTTTTCTCTGGGGGTAGATAGAAATGTGACTGTTTATTCATAGCCGGCTGGTGTTAGCCAAGGTAAAATGTTAGGACCTTTTTTATTTGGAATTATGGTCAATGACTTACCCACAATCGTCCGCAATGCCCGTTGTCTACTTTATGCCGATGACCTTAAGTGGGCGGCTGTGTTATAGATATATTTATTATTGATATATATTATACAGTCGGTTAAATCGTACCTCCACCATTCAAACTGTATAGGGTAAGCATTATGAATGTTAATTTTAGATTCATATACCTACCCATTTTAAAAGCTATACACTGAAATCGCACTGATACAATTCAAAAATATTTGTTTGGTTAAATCGTACAGTCAACAACACACCTGTGTATACAGCCAAAATGCCAAAAATATGTATACACGACCTTAATTCTCTGGCAATAAAGTTCAGTATACATATTTTTGGCACTTTGGCTGTATACACAGGTGTGTTGTTGACTGTACCTATGACGGTCAGCTAGGTACGACTTACCCGACCAGGTATTTTTTTAAATAAATAATATAAAATATATAACTACAAAACTTAGACAATTAGTAAATACCACGCAGTAAAGGTGATAAATATTGTAGTGAAATACTGTTAATTCTGTATTTTTAATCTAGCTAGATCACAAGTTATACAATTACGAAATAACATCAAAAGTTGCATCGAGTATTTTTTCTCTCAAGTTCATTCTTGAATTTTTGTCATTTTTTATTTGGATAACTGATGATTATAACATAGGCGCTCTGTTGGGTGCCCCAAGTAAAATAGGTTGTAAAGTAGGAAATCTAGAGGTGGTATGATTTAACTGGCGGTACGATATAGCCGTCTCTCCCCTGTTAAGTTAAGTTGCTATCAGTTAAACTGTAGGTTTTAGCTTCATTTAAATAAGACACAAATTACAACTAAAAAAATTGTTGATACGTTACTTCAGCTATAGTTGCATTGCCGTTTTCAGCTCCATACCTTGTACTTTGACAGAATTTGAAAGAATGTGACATAATTCCATATAATGACATATATTAATTATTCTCACCACTATGGGTAAATGACCAAGTGGCTTACGTGGCTTTGTTTGTTTACATTATTTTAATCTGCCAAAAGTACAAGGTACATATGTAGTGAAAAATCCTTTTGCTATGGTATTTTCTCGGAAATGTTCGTATTTGTCTTACTACTTCACTCACACTGACCGTCGCATTGCGATTGCGAGACAAAGTATCGATACAGAGTGGTTAATACCAGAGGATTAGTTTGTTAATATTTAAGCTAGTATTAAGTTATTTTTAATAGACACCCCGAAAGCACTAAGACGTGGGAAACGTTTAGATCGGCAAGCCTGTGAAATTATTTTCAATATTTATTTTTATTCCTTCCTGAAAATGACAAATTCAAAGATACCAACAATACTGATTACTTTTAATAAATAAATAATAAATAAAATAAAAAGTATTTAATTCAGGCAATGTGCTTACATCTATAAATTAAATGAAAAAAATTAAATTAAGCTTAACACTGTAGAGGTCACTCACATTAAAAATAAAATAAAATTACAATAAAAAGATATAAGTGCACACTGATATAAGTGCAAAGTCATTTTTTGTTCTGGTCCATGTGAACAGATATCCAGCGCTTAAACACTGGACTCCTTATGTCGTCAGAAACAGCCACAAGTATTTTGTTGCTGGAACAGCGTAGTCTCCTCCAAAATGAGGCAACACGGGATCTAATCACCGCAAAAAAGTCGGGAACACCCGCGTCAGCAAACATGTCCGACGCGCTGCAGCACCGCGGGAGCCGCATAAGAGCCCGGAACGCGTCATTGTACTGGACTCGTATTCTGCTCATTACCTTCTGCGTGAACGTTATCCACAACTGGGAGGTATACATGCCTAAGCAATATGCCTTAAAGAGCGTGGTTTTAACGTCTTTGCCGCATTTGGCAAACCGTCGCGCGAGCATGTTTCCCCTGACGGCAAGGGCCCTCCGCTCTCGCTCAATGTCATCGTTGTCCTGTAGCCTTTCCGTCAACAGGTGTCCTAAGTACTTAAACCGCTTAACAACATCAATTTTCGTCCCATTTAAATACACCCCAGGTACGCTGTCCGGCCCAGAACCTGACACGAATACCATCATCTCTGTTTTGGCAACATTGTATTTCAATCCATGCGCATTACCATAATGCTCACAGATCGAAAGAAGCCTCCTCAGCCCTTTAATCGAGGGGCTGAGCAGCACCATGTCGTCCGCATAACTAAGGTTATTTACACATACATTTCCTACATGACATCCGACATTGGTGCTCCTCAGCTCCTCGATCAGGCCATTCACGTACAGGTTAAACAGGACCGGAGAGGTAACCCCTCCTTGGCGAACCCCACACTCTAGCCTGTACTTGCTAGAGGTTGCGTCACCCCATTTCACAAAGTTTGTTTGGTTTCCATACCAGAATCTCAGCAGACTGACCACTCTACCAGGCACCCGAGACGCACGTAACTTCGCCCACAGGATGTCATAGTTGACGAGATCAAATGCGCGACTGAGATCTAAAAAACACGCATAGATCGATGTTTTGCGCGACGTGTACTGGGTGATGGTGCTTTTTAGACTGAATATAGCGGCGTCCGTCGAGAGACCGGGACGGAAACCAAACTGCGCATCATCTATTTTGATGTTGTTAAGTAGCTCAGGATGAATGAGACGTTCTAACACCTTACTTAAAATGGTCCCTAATGAAATAGCGCCAAGATAGCTCGTTTTATTTTTGACAATTGAAACTACGATAGTACGCATCAATGCCTCGGGTAAATAACTATATTTAATACACAGATTAAACAGACGACATAAATGCATGAAAATTTTGTTACTGGCCCAGAGCAAGTGCTCGACACTGAGCCCATCGTGGCCAGGCGATTTACCGCGTGTCATACTCATTATGACTTTTGAGATATCCTCACGTGTAAATTCTATGACGTTATCGTTGTGACTAGCTTCAGTATCAGGCACATGCTCCGAGGGCAGGGGACTCACCTTAAATCTCTGCGCAAACAGATCCGCGATACCGGACGGTTCCTGGCAGCCCTCAACAGATACCGGTAAATTTTGCTTGTAATTTAGTTTTTTAGTTGCGTGCCAGAATTTGATAAAATTATTTTTTCTATGTAAGGCTAAGATATTCAGTTTAATACTTACTTTAGTAGTTTACTCTCTTCATTTCTTTGGCACCATTTAAGTTTGTTTTTAAATACTGTACGACTTTCACGCATGTTTTCATAATGAGGACCGCTCGATGGCCTCTCCCAGCAACCGTCCAGCACCGGAAGTACATCCTAGCTTTTTCGTGGCTGTCTCTGACGTGATAATTCCAACCCGGCACCTTCCTATGACGATTCCGTTCACATGTACCAGAACTCACAATAGCTGCATTTTGGAGTACATCAATAATATGCATGTAATAGATATCAATACAAACAATGATTTTGTAAGTGCGCACAATGTAGAACATTATCACAGTCACACGTACTTTTGTAAAGTCCAAAAACGAGTTTCGGAGGCCAGTGGAATTTCTCAACGAACAGTAAGTAAAATATTGCAAAAGGAATACGAAAATCAATCTAAGCACCTCCAATAGTCCGAAAATGGCAAAGTTGGGTAGACCAAATAAATTATTTTGTCTAGTTCTTGACGATTTCGACTACAACGTAATAGATTTGTGGATAATTATACAAACAGGTACCTACAATTAAAGCCCTAAAGTCCAAGTTACCCGAAGCTATTAATTTTAAGGGATGTGACACTTTACTCTAAGAAAAATCCTTCGAAAAATGAGTTTTCGGTATAAACAAGTTGAAAACAACAGAAAATTACTTATCGAGAAAGATGACGTTCGTTTAAAAAGATTAAAGTTTTAGGCCGCGATAAAAAAGTACAGATTACAAGGGAGAGACATTGTCTATATGGATGAACATACATACATACATATATCCATACCTCACATTTGGCGGGTAAAAGTTGAGCTGACTCGTCAGAAAACGGAGTGAAACAGTTAATTTCTAAAGGTCAACGTCTCATAATAGTGCATGCTCGTAGTAGAAAGGGGTTTATTCCAGGAGCATTGTTAATGTATCAGTCTACTGATAAAACTGGTGACTATCACAATGCGATGAACAATGAAAACTATGAAAAATGGCTACGTAGTCAACTCATTCCAAACTTAGCTCCACATTTGGTACTAGTAGTAGATAATGCTGCATATCATAATAAGTACGTAGAAAAACCTCCTAATTCAAATACCCGTAGGCAAAACATAATTGACTGGCTGGCCAATCATAACATTCCGATTAATCCGTCATTAACAAAAATTGAAATATATGAAATTGTTTGCAAGTACAAACAAGACTTTATGAAATAGGTACTCTATAGCCTCCTGACGACCGGGTATCAAAATTTGCCAATTGAAATGAAACTTTGTCAAATTGACACAGAGTCAAAATTCCATTGGGGCTTATGTACTAAGTATAGGACGCGGGAAGTCAGGAGGATAGATAAACTTCTGAACGAATATGGACACAGCGTACTAAGATTGCCACCATATCATCCTGATTTCAATCCGATTGAAAACCTATGGTCTCAAATAAAGGGATACGTATCCAAAAGAAACATCAGTATGAAATATGACGACTGTGAAACAATTTGTACAGGAAAAGGATAATATAATTGGTCTGACATGAGTTGGAAAATCAAAACTCGGACGATGATACACCAGAAAATAGTTTTTTTTTATGCTATAGGTGGCAAACGAGCAAACGAATCGCCTGATGGTAAGCGATTAACGTCGTCCATGGACACCCGCAACACCAGAGGTGTCGCAAGTGCGTTGCCGGCCTTTAAGGTGGGAGTACGCTCTTTTCTTGAAGGTTTGAAGTTCTGATTCTGACTGTGATATGGAAGTTGGAAATACGGTTTTCGCATCACCCTGTCCACCCCTTTCCTCCTCCTCTTATCTCTGTCATAATCGAAGTCGTCCATCCAATCAGAAGATCATATTTATTTATATTAATTTCACTGCTGGTTTTCTTGTTTTGTTTTATGTTGAAGTTTCTTTTTTGTTATGTTATAGTATTTTTAATCACTACATACCTAGTATAAAACAAAGTCGCTTTCTCTGTCCCTATATCCCTATGTATGCTTAAATCTTTAAAACTACGCAACGGATTTTGATGCGGTTTTTTTTTTTAAATAGATAGAATGATTGAAGAGAAAGGTTTATATGTATAATAATAATCCGTGCAAAGCCGGGGCGGGTCGCTAGTTTACAATAATTTGAAGTGTTATAAAGAAGGTCTGCAAAGTTCTAGATACTGTAGGTAGTTTTGACTTATAGTTCGACTTTTGGGGTCCCGATCCTTATATAATCATTAGAAACAGCCATGCCACACAAATCCGCCACCTCCATCTCCGTCCGGTTTTGATGACAGAGCATCATCCAAACCGGAATTGGTTTGGTGGTTTTTATCAGTGCATTTATTTAAATTAAATATCCTCGGTAACTAGATATATTTTTTTTACCTAATGAATTCTTTATATTATAGAATTCTGGTGGTTTTAACATCTCAGTGTGATATACTTCAAACGGGTAGTTTCACATTTGACATTGATAAATAAAGTACATAATTTATTTTGATACCTACACGTCACTTAATAATACAGTAATTCATAGACACATCAGTACCATTCGGAAGTAATCGTACCTGTATTCCGAGTTTTGACGATCGGACATGATTATTCACTACATCTGTATAGGTATGTCAGAGATCTGTGTGCAATCAAAATACAATTGCCTTTGACGACAGGCGGCAAGGAACTTGTCCTGGCTTCAGTATATATGCATGAAGAGGATGAGCCGCCGCCCACTGAACTGCAACTGCTGGTCAACCACTGCGAGAGAGCTGGCCTGGGAATATTGATCGGGGCTGACTCCAACGCACATCACCCACTCTGGGGGATGAAGACCAGCAATAACAGAGGTAAGACACTTGTTGAATATCTAGTTACTACCAATCTAAACATTCTGAACGTAGGTGCTGAACCAACTTTTGTAAACAGACGATGTAGTACGATCATAGATCTCACTGTTGCATCAGAAGAGATCAGTGAACTAATTGTGGGATGGCACGTATCGCGGGAGGCGTCATGCTCAGACCACAAATGGATTCGTTTTGATCTACTAGCATCGTTTGTAGAACCCACTCCCAAAAGAAACCCTAGGAAGACGGACCGTACTGTCTTCAGAACGGCCCTAAGGATAGGTCTCGGCCAACCTCCTGAGGGTGCAATACTGGGACCTCCACAGATCGAGCAACAGGTAAATACCCTAACAGACACCCTGGTGGACAGCTATTACACAGCATGTCCTCTAAATCCACCATCCAAGACAGCCATAGCAGGCCAGCAGTGGTGGGGACCGGAACTGGAAAGACTCCGGAAAAAAACCAGGAAACTATTCAACAGAGCTATGAACACAGCGGCCGAGGTGGACTGGGACCACTACTATGAAACCAAGGCTAAGTATAAAAAACGAATGCGGTACTGGAGAACTCTGTCGTGGAGGAACTTCTGTAATAGCATTGAAACATTAGATCAAGCCAATCGGGTAAGGAAAACGCTAGCGTGTAAAACCACGTCCCAATTGGGCTCGCTGCGGAAACCCGATGGCAGCTACACATCCTCCCCGGCTGAGACTCAGCAACTCCTGCTGGTTACGCACTTCCCAGGATGTGTAAATATCAGCACCTCAGATCGACTGGAGGAGGAATACCATGCAACTGACGACAATTGGCAAATGGCAAACAGGATCGTCACCGCCGAAAAATTAAGGTGGGCCATTGACAGCTTCCAACCCTTCAAGGCAGCCGGTCCGGATGGAGTCTTCCCCGCTCTGCTACAGTGGGGATTGGACCTCATCCTGGAGACCCTAACCAAGATCATGAAAGCCTGCCTGGCTTGGGGCTACGTACCTTTGAAATGGAGGGACGTAAACGTAACATTCATACCGAAACCAGGTAAGAGTGACTACACAGATGCTAAATCTTTCCGACCAATCAGTCTCACATCATTCCTGTTGAAGAGCCTAGAAAAACTGTGCGACAGAGACCTGAGAGATCTAGCACTAAGAAACTTACCAATGCACGTAAACCAACACGCGTACAGCTCAGGTAAATCCACAGAATCGGCACTACACATGGTCGTTAGCCGTATTGAAAGGGCTATTGATGACAAGGAACTGTGCCTAGGCACATTCATTGACATCGAAGGCGCCTTTGACAAGACCCACTTTGCAAGCATAGGGACCGCCCTGGACAGTCATGGAGCGGAACCCGGACTAACTAAGTGGATCACGAACATGCTCAACAAAAGGACCATAAGGTATGCAGGTGAACCGCAGGCGGTAATGGCAGTACGTGGGTGCCCACAAGGAGGAGTCCTGTCACCACTGCTATGGAACCTAGTAGTTAACAATCTCATAAACAAACTGAACAAGGAACGGTTTTTCACTATAGGGTATGCAGACGATCTCACCATACTGATCTCGGGCAAATTCGCCAGTACAGTATGCGACCTCACTCAGTCAGCTCTCCGCATAGTTGAGCGCTGGTGTAGGGAATTCGACCTGTCAGTTAACCCCACCAAGACAGAGATGGTAATGTTCACCAACAAAAGGGTGCTTGGCAACTTTACCAGACCAAAACTGCATCAGACAGAGCTACAACTAAAGGATGAGGTAAAGTATCTAGGTCTCATCCTTGATAGCAAACTCAGCTGGACCAGCCATTTAAACAACCGTATAGAGAGGGCGGGGGTAGTCTTCTGGCAGTGCAGAAGAATGATTGGTAAAAGGTGGGGACTCAGTCCAAAAATCACTCTCTGGCTGTACAGGACGATTATACGCCCTCTCTTCTGCTACGGGGCGTTGGTTTGGTGGCCAAGGACTAACCTAACGACCGTGCAAAACAAACTACAAAAACTACAGAGGCTCGCATGCGTGGCCTCCACTGGCTGCATGAGGACCACACCGACCGCGGCGATGGAGGCCATGCTAAACCTTCCACCGCTGCACCTCCACATACAGCAAGAGGCTGCCCTATCAGCGGTAAGGCTACGCGCCCTCAATATATGGTCTGACCTAGGAACTCGGCACAAAACATGCCTGGAAAAGGTGTATGAAGAATTTCCGATGCTCAGGGCAGGCACGGATCGGATTCAAAAATGTGCTGTCTTCGATAAAAGGTACAAAATACAGTTATATGAAGACGATAATCATGAAGGACTCAACCCTCGGGAGCTGAGAATCTTCACTGATGGATCCAGAACAGACGTAGGATCAGGCTCTGGAACATTCTCGGAAGACCTGAACATGTCAATTAGTACTCCGCTAGGTGTCCACAACTCAGTGTTCCAAGCTGAATGTATGGGCATCATAAATGCGGCAGCCGCCATCAACGCAAGGAAGGTAGTAGGATCCTCCATCCGTATACTCTCCGACAGCATGGCAGCGCTAATGGCTCTGAAGAGTCACACTATTACATCAAGTCTTGTGCATGAATGTCATGAACGACTAATGGAGGTAGGTCTAAATAACAAGCTAACTCTTCAATGGATCAAGGGTCACAGCGGATCCCGCGGGAATGATGCTGCAGACGAGCTTGCCAGACAGGGTTCAGGCGCAGGGGCAATAGGTCCAGAACCTATTCTTCCGACGCCCTTTAGCAAGGTCCGTTCATTGCTGCTTGAACGCACCAGGAAGCTCCACACAGCACACTGGCAAAACCAGGAGGATTGCAGGCAGGCCAAATTGGCCTTGCCCAGCATCAGCGAGCGACTTACTAAGACGCTCCTCCAACTTGGCAAGTCCAGGTTAAAAACAATAACCAGTGTCGTAACAGGGCATGGACCTTTTAACAAACATCTTTTTAACCTAGGTGTTACAGACAGTCCCTTATGCCGCGGGTGTATGGAGACGGAAGAAACGGCTGCCCACGTAGTGCTTGAATGCAACGGAGTGGCCCCATACAGGGCAAAACATCTCGGATCTCCGAGTGATCTCCCCGAGGTCCTACGGAACATCAAAGGTTTGATAGGATTTCTCGAGGAGTTGGGATGGCTAGCTGACTAGCCATCCCGCCATCCTTGCTACGCAAAATAGGCGCTAGTCGTCGAGTTGCGGAAACCAGCCCGTGATACAATACAATACAATACAATAGGTATGTCATTTGCATACGTCGTTATCGCGGGTACAATAACCAACTAGATAAAGAGCACATATAACAGAATGTCTATTCGGTAGAAGCGGGCATATTCTGCCTACAGCTACTAAGCATCTAAGAAGCTCTCTACACGTGGAGCTGGAGAGTTTTCGCTAGAAAAGATCTATAATAATTGAAGGCATGTTTACAAAAACAACATAACTAACGTTTTTGAGTTATACAAGTAGTCCAAAAACGGTCTTTAAAAAGGAAAAATGACTAAAGAGTTTTCATTGCGACTGCATAGTTAATCTATTTAAGTATGTATTGATACTCAAGTCAAGTATGGAGGTTGGGTATTAGAAATACCTAATGTTGATAAGTTTTTAACTCGTACGAGTAGGCATAGATGTTCCTCAAAATGAGTTTCGAGTCTGTTAATGCTTGTTTTTCATAATCTTCCTGTACCTACTGTCAAATCGTTTTTGCACCCGCGATAACGACGTGTGGTCATTTGTGAGCGGGGTGCGAGGCTTTGTTATAATGCATAGTCACTTTTAAGAATAAATATTGTATAAATGAAATTAATTGCTTTACAAAGTGAAGTATAATATATCGCGTTGCATTATAATATGTATATAATATAAAATATTCAATTTACACTTCTATAAGTTGACCAGAACAACAACTGCAAGGATGGAAGTTACTCAGGTCTAAACTTATCTTTTTTGGGTCGATTAAGGAATTGTGTTTTAAATTGCTGAGTAAATCCATCACCTTGGCCATGTCAGCCTGTTTAGCTTCATCTTGGAAATATAAAGACAGTTTCGCATCTCTAGCAAAACGCATAAGTATAGCTCCTAGCTCCTCTAACTGCTTTCTCAGGCGATCACACTCTGTTTGGAATATCTTCACCTGGGCGCTCCTTTCTTCGTCCCTCTTTTTCAACAAGCTCCGTTGTTGTTGATACAGTGCCACATACTCGCAAATTGTGTCAGTTTCATTCTGCAATTGCAGTATTATATGTTCAAGTCTGTGTTTTTCATCTGATAGGTCTGCCACTTCTGACATTATTTTCATAAATCTTTCTTGAAGTTTCAACATTGCGTGTTCTTTGGGAATGTTTGAATCTTTTGATGTTTCTGATGAAGCCTTAGTAACACCTTCCACTGCTTCTTCAACTTCATCTTTAACCTCTTGTTCAATATTATGATGATGATGATGTTCGTGGTGGTTGTGGTGGTGGTGATGATGGCCATGGTCACAGGTATCCTCCGTGTCGTGAACATGTTCATGGTCTGTTACATCACTGGGTTCAATAACATTGACGTCACCTGAAAGCTGCTCAAGGCGTCTCTCCATGTCCCTGCAACGTGTTTGTAACCTTATCATTTCCTCATCTTTAGCCATTAATTTAATATGCATATCTTTAGCCTTTTCTTCAAACTCAGCTAATTTAATTGTCAGCTCCCTGTTTAAATACTTTTCTGCTGTTATTTTTTCTACCAGTTCTAATTTGTCTTGACTCTGAAAGTAATGCAGTTTTGATTTAATGGTTTAATGCTTAAAATTATCTTTGAACTCTTGTTTTAAAACGTATAATTATACCTAAATAAGGATATATTTTTAAACAATCGATTTTGTACCTTATCACAAACAGCATAAAATCAATAATGTACAGTCAAGGGCATAAATATCTATACACTTTTTGTCTTTTCAGCCATATGATTCCATATAAATAATAAATAATAAATATTGTGGGACAATCTTACACAAATCGACCTAGTCCCACGGTAAGCTCAATAAGGCTTGTGCTGTGGGTACTAGACGACGATATATATATAAATATAAATATAGATATTGTGGGACAATCTTACACAAATCGACCTAGTCCCACGGTAAGCTCAATAAGGCTTGTGCTGTGGGTACTAGACGACGATATATATAATAGATATATACATATAAATACTTAAATAATATAAAGTAATGAAAAAGTTGTACATATATTTATGCCCTTGACTGTACTTATGTTTGAGATTGTCAATTATTTTTACAGTACACATGGTGCTGCTTTACCGCTCTAGAGCGATAATGAGCACTTTACGTGCCTGCGTCGAATATTCAAAGAGCCATATGTGCTGTAAAACGTCGTACGATACACGTGCGAAGACGTAATTCGCAACTCGTGTCGATTTAAAACACTCCCTACTCTCCTCCTCCTCTCTTCCTCTTTTTCGCCCTAGTATCGTAATGTACTATTACAGTACACATGGTGCTACTTTAGCGCCCTACGGCCATAATGAGCACTTTACGTGCCTGCGTCGAATATTCAATCAAAGGGCCTTATGTACTGTAAAACGTCGTACGATACACGTGCAAAGAGGCAATTCGACTTTTTTTTAAAGCAAATTACACTGTTTTTAGCCGCATAATAACTTATGCGTTAAAAAGCAATATCTCCTTATTTAGTTGAATACATGGATGAACCTTCTGAATTATTTAATATATGTGAAGTTTTATGAAATTATGTACTTATTCATAATTCACACTTTAACATAAATTATAGTCTAACAAGCAAACGGACGCAGTAACAGTAGGTTAGAGAGCATCATACTGTATTTTTCTTACGCTAGTATGACCACCCTGAAAAAAAGGGATGGATATATTTTTTTGTCCTACTGTTACTGCGTCCCTTCGCTTGTCAGACTATACAGAAGGACCTCTTTAATCCGAACCCTGAAAATTTAACCCCCGTTCGGATCCGTGGAGCGTTCGGATTATAGTATGGAGAATTAATAGGGTATTTTTGTATAAAATAAAACAAGCAATATAGTGAAATTTTAAATGTGAACATCTTTAACTAAAAGAAATACCTTCCTTCAGTTGATCTAGAATCTCCCATTTTTGAGAAATAGTCAAAGTAACGTCTTTTCTTTGACGTGGAAGCCATGATTTAAATACAATTACACATACACTGTTGAGATGCACAAACCACGCAATAACAACACAAAACGGTTGGGAAGGTCCGTTCGGATTACAGAGGGGTTCGGATTAAAGAGGTCCTGCTGTATTTCATTTTGGCTGTTTGGCGGGCCTTTCCTTCAAATTTGCGCGCGCAATGCGATTCGAAAATAATGCGCTTCAATGGCGCGGCGCGGTAACTTGTTTACGTAAAACATGTGACTATTTTCTCGCTTTAATATTATGATAAAATGCAACTGTAAGAGAATTAGAAGTAAAACTATAACAATATGTGGATTAGGCCCAATACGACGAAAAGGCATCGCAAGAAGCTTCAAGTAGTGAATAAAGGTCAGACAAACTCATATGCCAATTAACATGTAAGTTGGCATTCTGACATGATTCCGACAGTTAAGTTAACGTAGGTATTTAACGAAAGTTGATAACCACGAATAAAATTTTACGAATTAAAAAATTATATTAGGTCGTCATGACACACTAATAAAATAACACTTGTTACGAACAATTGTGACTAAGAAAAAACATATAAAGGCTTATCAACTTAAATAGCCTGGCATTACTCTCTCCCACCTTTCTCCTTACCAGCTACATAATACTAGTGCAATTCATACCAGTTTAATAAAGGCTTCCTCAAGATCTTGAACACTTGTTTTCAATTTTCTATTTTGCTCAGTAGCTCTTTGTGCAGCTATTTTATCACTGGCTATATCTGCTGTTAATTTTGTAATGCTGATTTGGTCATGAGTACATGACTGGGACTCTCTTACTTGGCTTAAATCCTTCACTTTAGCTTCACTTTCAGAATAACATTTTTGAAGCTCTTCATACTTGTTGTTTAATTCCTTTAGCAATTCCTAAAAAAATATGTATATATTATGTAAAGTGGAAATTAAATGTGTATAAATTTAAGACGAAAAGGATAATCATATCATATAATAAACATTTATGAAAACAAAAGCCAAATAAGATTACCATCGCTTTTTCATAGGTTTGCTGCAATTGATTTATTTCAATATTATCCCTTGCTTTACTGTCCACAGCTTCTTTAAGTATATGGAAATTTTGTAACCTAATTTCCATATCACCAATTTGTTCAACAAGACTGGTTTCCCGGTTTGTCAATTCCTGAACTTCTTTTGTTAATTCCTCATTCTTAATCAGAACTGATTTAAGCTGGGCATTTAAATCATTCACATAATGTTCATAGTGTGAAGTGATTTGGTCTTTTTCTTTTTGTATACTCTTCAATTGTTGTTCAAGAGATACAATTTTCTGTTGCAATCCCACATTAATTTGACTATCTTCTTTTTCACCAACAGGTGTAATATAATCAGCTGCACCATTTGTTATTTGCTGTAAATGCAATTGTGTGACATCCAATTGATGTTGAAGTTTACAAAGTTGACTATTGAGGGAGTCATTTTCAGTTTCTTTAGCTGTAAGTACAGTTTTTGTAAACTCAAGTTGGTCTTGCATGTTGTTATTGATATCAGTCAATGTTTTTTTTTCTGCATTGAGATTTTCAATAACTCTGTCTTTTGACAAAATATCTTCAGTTGCCGCCACATATTTGTCATTCAAGTTCTTCAGATTTTTTTCTAAATTATTAATATGCTGTTTTGATAAGTTATGGCTATCAATAGCTGCAGCATACTCAGCCTCTGTCTGGGATAACTTCAATTGCAAATCATTAACTTTTAATTCAAGATCTCTTTTATTTGATACAAGAAGTTCAGTTACATTTACATGAGAGCTAAATACCTCCAATGTATTGTTTTCGTTTTGGTAAATGTGACTTATTGTTTGTTTTTCATTGTCTATGACCTCCCGCAGATTTACAACTTTAACTGCATCAGCAGAAGCATCACTTTGTGGTTCTTTATTACATTGTGCTTCTTCTTGAGGACCATCATTTAAATTTCCTTCTTTAAGGACAACTTTCTTTTCTTGATGATCTTTCAACTGAAATAAATAACAATACAAAAATTATTAACGTAAAGACAAAAGGTGAGCAAAAGGGGAGAGTGTAATTAAATTGACTAATTTAATCTTCTCTTTTAACCATTGATTGATTGGGTACAAAGAAAAATGGAAATGCCTAATTATGATATATCCTTAGTGTATTGATAAGGATTTATTAGATACTGTGACATAATGTCGCGCGTAGTGACTAAAAATACGTGAGTGTAATCCGTAATTTAACATAATTTCTGTTTTTGTTTTATTACATAACATTTTCAATATTTGTATCCCACCAGGCCCACACCGCACTACAGTCATGCGCCATAAGAAGGGTGTAAAAATACCTCAATGTCTGGTTGAAAACCGTTGAAATCACTGGTCTCCTATGTTATACCCTTATTTGTTTATAATTAGTATCACCCATTTCCAGGTTTACAAATGTTAAACAGAATGTGTATATGACAGTTAAATATTACCTTTTTCCGAGCTAAAGCAAGTTTAGCCGCTCTTGCGTCCATTTTTCTGATTGTTTGGCTTGACGAGTAAGTTTACACCTGAGAATACAAAACACTTTTATAGAAAATTAAGAACACAATCCACTTATGCTACATATTGTAGCTCTTAACTTACTTGTATAATTAAATCGTAGATCTCATTTTCGGACAAACATAATTTCACGAACTTTAATAATAATTATCTCGATTCTCTCAATTCTATAATGTTGTTACGTTTACTGTTTCTGTCAATCATCAATGTCAGTTGTCAGTTTCACTTTCCGCCAGCGCAGAGCGTAACTGTCAATATTATGACCAGAGCGAAAATTTAGATAGGTAGAAGCAGGTGTCTAGGAGTCCATATAAAAGGCAGCCAAATAATCGGCAGCCCAATAATTCGTGTCCATTTTTTTGGTTGCGGATTATTGGGTTGCTGATTATTGTACTGCAAAAACTGTGGCTTCGGATTATTGGCTCGCTACCGAGCTTGTCCGACCCGATAAAAGGCAGCCCAATAATCGGCGACCCAATAATTGGCGACCACGATGTACATGGATTATTGGGCTGCCGATTATTGGCCCGCTTCGAGATTGCTCGACCCAAGAAAAGGCAACCCAATAATCCATGTACATCGTGGTCTCCAATTATTGGGTCGCCGATTATTGGGCTGCCTTTTCGCGGGATGCGGATTAGTGGCACCCGTGTCTAGGACTAGAACGCTCTTTACGGTGGCACCGAGTGCAAGCACCACAGGTAATGCTAAAAACCAAGGTGTATTAACCTATATGATGGAAGGCCTCTTTCGAATTTCAAATTCACATAGTACCTACCATACCAGCATCTATCTCATTATATTGTTACGCCGGTGATGTGAACAAAACTTTAAATGTGATTTTTAATGCTTTTTTGCGTTTTCAGCAGGCTGAAAAGTGATTTCAGGCCGTTTTAGAGGTGGCTCTTTCACATACTAGAAGATTCAAACTTTACCACAGTTGCCGTTGTTTTTAGGCGCCTGAAACATGTTTTCAGTTCGTTTCAGGCCACCCTCTACCAGATGGCACAGTAACCTAAAAATCCGTTTTCAGGGCCCCTGAAGTACAATTCAGTATATGGCGAAGTTTCTCGAAGGAGTGAAAAAGACAGCACTCTTAGAAAGAGCTATACGGCTATACGGAATAGCTATACGGAACATTCGAGAAGTGTGTGAAAGAGACAGCACTCTTAGAAAGAGATAGCTATATGGAACATTCGAGAAGTGTGTGAAAGAGAAGGATAGAAAGACACGACAAGAGTCGAGAATGTTCTGGAATTCTCGCGAACACACCTGCCTAGTACCCAGCCGCTTCTGGAAACTCTGGAAGCATCGCAAGAAGTACTTGGGTACCTCCTCGTGACCTTACTAGAATCGAAGCCGACCTGTCGAGGCAAGATTTGGCTGGAACATTTTGGAACCATCAGGAGTACCGCAGACGGGTATACAGGGTGGAAATAGATTTTTCCCCTCACTAGCTCGGAAAGCGCTGTTTTGTCCTTTAAAACTAGCGTGGAAAAACGCATTTTATCCACATGTGGGGCAAAGTAATCTAATTCCTATCACTTACCACCAGTCCAGTATAAGTGAGTCCTATATGCCCATAGTAAATATGCGCAATCGGAGGTCACATCTTAACTTGGTCATGTGATTGTATAGAGAGAGCTTGTGTAGAAATTTAATATCTTGATGACATTGTCAATCTTATTATGTTTAATTAAGTAGAGGAATTGCATTGTACTATTGTATGTTTGATTTGCATGTTAATTTAGATATTCCAACACAATGTATATTGTTTGCTGAATAAATAAAATGAAATGAAATGAAATGATCATGTCTTATCCCGCACTTGGTAAGCTGTTGGCAATATCTAAGTACCAGGAGCGTACCTACTCTATGACAAATTTTGAAATTGATTTTTTATGGTTTCTTCAAGATAACTTACATGTGGATAAGATTTATAATCGTATTTAGTCTGTATTTTCCTCGCAATAATGAGGGGGAAAATGTTGTATTACACTCGGCGGCAAAATTTGTTCAACTCTCGTGACTTGAGACCCTCGTAAAGCTCAAGATTCCAGTTATTGGAATCTTTCGCTTGCTCGGGTCTCAATATAAGCCCGAGTTAAACAACAACTTTGCCCCCTTGTATAATAAATACCTAATTACGCACAGCAACATTACCGTACTGTATTTATCTCTTCTGACAATTGCTATCATTCAGCGCGCAATTTGAAAATAGTTTCAAATTATGATAATTTTTTTGTGATTTATTTATTAAAAAGTCGTTATTTTTTTAATGCCGAAGAGCCAAAATGAGCGAAAATCACAAGCATTTACGATGATGAACGTATCTTGGTGCTGACCTGCAGCATGCGAAGCATGCCCTGCTAGCTAATGACCTCAAGATATCCCGTGTGAAGATCCCAACAGTTGAGCGTAGACCTACTGTATACCGCCTTTTGTAAGAGGGGTTACTGACAAGTGACAAGATTAGCTACATCTTGAAGTGTGTTTCAATCAAACCCTATTTCAAGCTGATGCCCCAATTATTGAGACTTGTAAAGTCTAACACGCCTCTATAATATGTAGGAATTTACAGGTTTGACTGTGAATGTGGTCTCTCATACATTGTGCATACGGAACGGAGTGCTTAAGTCTGTATATAGTCTGGGAAACCCTACAGGTACATTGTTGTTGCTAGTCCTTGTTATGATTGTAGTATTTTGAAAGGGAGTAGCCTTATTGACGCGCGAGATATTTTCGCAGTATTCTTGAGCTAGGGCAACAGATGACTAAATGTATAGCAAAACTAATAATATCTGTTTCATATTTATTTATGATTTGTCACATAATTATCTATATTACAGTTCATTAATACAGCAATGCAAAATAATAAGATTAATACAATGTAATAAATTATTTTATCACATCCAGTGTTGCTCTTACTTTTAAAATAGAAGACGAAATCATAGCTTGATACGTATTTCACGATCTATAAAATAATTAAACAATATAATAAAATGTGATTGCAATTGCATCGTCAAGTCTAACTTAATCTTAAGTTCAAATATAAAATACCTATCAAAACCAATCTATTGATGACCACGAATTAATCTAAAATGTGTTGCCTTTCGCAAGAGATCTTGTGATACTTTTACGTCACAATAGTATCAAAATTATGAAGGTATGTTTTTTTGTAATTTCATTTCATGATGTCGATAGGTCAAACTCAAAGACAGGTCGTTTTATGATCCTAAAATATTATAATAATGAGTCTGCCTGCGACGAGAACATAATACCAACATTTTTTTAAATCAATGCATGGTATGATTATAAATTAATAAATATAATAAAATGTACCTACTTCTAAATGACAAAATGTATGAATAGCATAATTGCAATAGTCATTAGTACGTGGAGTATCCAGTCTTCTATAAGTTTTATCATAAGTAACGGATGTCGCAAGAAAATACCTATGAATGACTACATCATCCATTTCTCTTCCATGCTTATTTATCTGTATATTATCTTCTAATTGTAGATTAACAGATCAGTTTAAAATACTAAAGACCATATTGAAAATAACCGTTGAGAATAGGTTTGCATGTATTTTGCCTGCGACATACATTGCATTATAATAAGAAAAGTATTCTTACATCTAACCTAACCATTATTTTTTATGTATGCCAGAATGATCTGTGAAAATAAGAGATTGTTCCTAATCACTTTCCGTATATAACAGACATAACATGATAAACGTAAACAGAGCTGCAACTTAGTACACTAGACCGTTTTTTTAGACGTTTTATGAGTTAATAAATAGTGTGATGTAAATTGTTACTGCCAGTGCCAATATAGCCCTTTTCAATGGTTTGTATTGGACTCTGTGGATAAACGGCCAGCACTCGAGCGCAACTCACGTCGGGGCCCCGCTGCTGCCTCCTCAGATGATTTTCGGCCTTTCTTTCGGCTGCCTCGTCGACCTCCATCATTGGTTGATGTATCGTCGACGCTACCAGACTCCTCCGTAGCGCCGGTGTCCTTTTGCTCTTCCGCCATATTACTGCCAGATTCGCCACCGTGAGTAGTATCGGCGCTTCTCTGAGTCATTGAATCGTCATAAGTACTGGTTTTCAGTTGAGGTTTTTCTTCTTTTTCAATGTGAGGGGGACAGTCTATTGTAGTTTTCGGGACGTTTTTCTCGAAATCACTAGCTTTAACTCCAGTTCTGATAACAGTTGAAGGAGCAATTAGGTCTTCTAGGTCCATTTCCCCTGTAGGATGATCTTGTTGCTTGTCTATAGCAGAAATACACTCTGAAGACGCAGATTCTTTCGTCTTTTTAGTGGCATTCATTTCAGGTGTTTGCATTGCTAAGTTTTCCGGTTCATTGCTCATTTCGTCGTGCGTTCGTTTCAAACCTAATGGTACAGATGGATCTTCAGAAGCGAGAGCTCTTGCAATGTATTCAGATGAGCTCTTGCTGAGTTTTTCATAGGCATCCTTTTCCATGTCTTTGACTTTTTTCGCGTCTGCAGAGCTGACTAAGCTAGCGCTCAAGGCACCAGATGCCATTTGTTCCAATAACATTTTACTTATGTCAATATCCTTCTTGTCACCCTTTAATAATTTTTCTTGCACTGCAGCAAATTCTGGTGGCATTTGCGATCTTAATGAATCATATGGACCTTTCTTTTTGTCAGTTTTTGACAAGTCTGTCGCCATGGATTCATGGCTCTCTGTCTCTCTGCTTCTTTTGTCTGATTTTAACTGGCTGACATCATAATTCATAGACTGCTTAGATAGAGATTCTAGTAGATATGGATCCGGTGGTAAAAGTATTTGCGGTAATTGACTTGATTGTTGGCGGTCTGAAACCTTCTGTTGGCGAGACGTTGATGAGCTTGTTACTACCGTAGATGACCTGGGTGTCGTAGTCTTCACTGAACTTCCTCGAGAGGATCCGTGACTTGAGCTGTGCATTGTGGACGAGCCAGAACTTGCGGCCAAGTTATTACTAAGTAATCCTAGTGCATCATACGCCGACGAGATCCCGGAATGCATACCAAATGGATTTAAACCGCCTAATCCCAGTTGCGGATATAACATGTTAGGATTAGGAAATGCGAAAGGGAACTGTGCATTAGCATTTTTAGAACTTGACGCGCTTCCACTCTCAGCAGACTTTCGTGACTTCGATTTAGAATCTCCGACAGCAGCCGCTCCAAGGCTATTCATGTCTAATCCAGAAAATCCAGGCAGGCCCAGTCCAGCTAAATTAGCAAATATGTTGCCTCCAGAAAGGTTACCCAATAAATTCGGCATACTACTGAATGAGCTGAGCAATGGATTGTTTTTGGGATCAAAACTACTCAAGCTAGATAATAACTTAGGATCAAACGTGTTTAGTAGCTTCGGGTCAAAACCTGTTAAATTCGAGAGTGTAGCTGCTAGAGTTTTAGGATCAAATGCACTCAAACTGGACAGACTAGCCAAGAGAGCTGGATTCAACCCTGCTACGTTTTGATTTAGATGCGAACCGGCCGACAAAATATTCGCAGTAGACGAGTCCAGTGTTGGCGGTCGACCTTTCTTTCGTTCAGTCATCGAGCTACTAGGCGCCATAGGCGACTGTCTCTGACTCCGAACGTCTTGGGGTAATTTGACGTGTTCCTTGATTCCCTCCGTCCATTTGGGGTCGATATCGTACATAGGGTTCTCGGCTATCCACTGCGCGAGATTCCTAAGCTGCGGTGCCTTGTGGCCGACGATGCGTTTACCGGTGACGCGGTGCACCACCGGCACGTGCTCGTCGGGCGCCAGCCGCGGCGTGTTGCCGCGCCTGCGTGGCTCCACAGTAGCTTGCTCTGCCAACCATTTGTTCACTTTAGCCTCGTGAGAGTAAGCTTTCATCGTCGCAGAGGACGATGGTACTTTCTGAGGTTTACTGCTATGTTCCAGCGACTGTTGTAAGAAGGACGAGAGATCTTTCGACGTCTGTGGCGAAGGTACGTTGGTGACGGTGACCGAGAATGGTTTTTGAGCGGGGGGCGTCGCCGAAGAGGGTGGAGCGGCGGGCGTGACGGTCACGTCGGGCAAGATGGAGCCGCGCCCGCGCGGCAGCGGCTCGGGCGTCGAGGCACTCGGCCCGCGGCCTTTAGACAAACCTAACACTATTTCGTCTAACTTCTTTCTTTTTTTCTCTTTGCCGACGATCTGCTCGGGTGCGGGCTGCAAATAAAAGGTGTTTTAGTAAAGATCTACAAGATTTGAATTATACAATTGAATTAAAGAATCAATTGAAGAAAGGCGTCCATAACAACTGACCACATTTTTTCTTTTCATCAATTTGGTCAGCGTGTCGTCCAGCCGGCCCCTCGACGCGGAGGCCGACGCGGCGTTGGCGTTGGCGTTGCCGTCGGCGGCGAGCGGCGTGCGGCGGCCGAGGCTGAAGTCCTGCGCCTCGCTGAGGTCGAGCGGCGCCGACAGGTCGACGGGCGCGGCGGGGGGCGCGGGCGCGGGCGCGGGCGAGGGAGCCACGCGCTGGTGCGCGGGCGGCGGCGCGGGCGTGGAGCGGCGCGAGCCCGAGTCGCTGGACGCGTCGTCGCGCGCCGCGCCCGAGTGCGCCGCTGCCGGCGAAGAAAGCAGCGCGTGGAGCTTAGCGCGCTCAGTCTCGACGTCGATGGCGATGTGCCGCTTCTGGCTCTGCTTGCGCTCCTCCTGGAGCTCCGCTTGGATGCTGCGGGTGTCGGACGGCTTGGAGCCGGAGGCGGAGGGCCACTCGCAGTTTTGTACGGCGTGGGCGATGTGATGCAGACGCGTCTCGAGCGCGCGCTCCGTGAACCACATCTCGGGGGTGAGCGCCTCGTCCGCGCGGCCCAGCTTGGCGAGAGTCTCGAGCTCGGACAGCGCGTCCGTGTCGTCGTCGTCGCGCTCCACGTTGGTCGTGCGCTTGCTGCGTCGGAGCGACATTCGCGTCTCAGAAGCCGAGCCCTCGGAGCCCTTCTCGTCCTCGTCGGAAGACGCTTTTTCTTTCTCTTCCGTTTTCTTCGCTCCGCTCTTGTTACTGCTGTACCATTTGCTAGCACAATCCGCGAATGGCAGTTTGGGATCACAAAATAGTTTGTGGTAGGTGTCACCTAATCCGTGTCTGTAAAAAAAAGAGATAGATATTAGTAGACTATACACACGCGTTCAAGTGCATGAGCATTGAGCAATGTATGAATATACATATACTATGGCCATACATTACTACAATGATACTATAATAGTAGTAACATGATATAGGGTACAACACTAACTTGCACACGCCGAGGACGAGCAGCTTGTCGTGCCTAGCAGGTTGCCACCAGGGCGGCGCATCAGCCGAGCGCTCGCAGAGAGCTAGGCGCGCGTCCAGCGCCCCGTGGGGCGCCACCTCCTCGCGCAGCACGCGCAACAGGTCGATTCTGTGAAGCGTGCGTACATTTTAGAGTTCAAATGATAAAAGAAAATTTCACAAACCCTGTAAATTACATGCAGTAAGTATAATTTTGAAGCCTACCTTTCGAGAGTAGCGATAGCTCTCTCTTCGCCGATAGGTTCCGCCTTGAGGTCGGCTCTCGTGGGCAGTTCCGCTTCGCCAACAGAGAGCCCGCACTGTCGCTTGCACATGGCCATAAAAGCCTTCAGGTAGTCGGTGAGCGCGTCGTCACTCTTGGAGTCGAGGCGAGCGAGGGAGCGGAAGCGGCCCCAGCGCAGGCTCTTGGTGGCGGGGTCGAACTCGACGCCGTAGGACGCCACGGTGCGGCGGAACGCCTCCTCGTCGGCGCGGCTCCAGCGCCACGCCGACACCTCGTCGCGCGCCAGCTGCTCCATGCGCTCCCGGCGCTCCATCTTCTAGACGGAATTACAGGTTTAATAAAATGTACGGGAAAACAGGGCCGACAAATCAATCAACCAATTTAAAACGAATTTTAATATTATAAGAAATTCTACCCTGCAAATACGAATAGAAATCATCAAGACGAGTTTGTACGTTTACAAAGTGTTTCTTTTCGTTTTTTTTTCTGACTGGATACAGTCTATATTTTCGTTCCGGAGACTAAAATGACAACCCCAAATGTCTAACGTAAAAATAATGACACAAGCTTTATACAACTAGTCCTGATCTTTGTCCGTTTTTGGTGTATTTGTAAATAACCGACATAAATATAGGTATATTGTAATTATTTTTACACGTGTAATTCAAATAAGTAACAAATAATAAGATCTTCATTGTATTTTACTTTTAAACTACAAAGCATTGTTTAAAACTTGGGTGTCTACTGTCAAAATATATTTTTCCCCTCACTAGCTCGGAAAGCGCTGTTTTGTCCTTTAAAACTAGCGTGGAAAGACGCATTTTATCCACACGTGGGGAAAGTAATTTGACCTTGCTCTAATTCCTATCACTTACCACTTGTCCAGTATAAGTGAGTCGTATATGGCCATAGTAAATATGCGCAATCGCGCACTTCGTAAGCTGTTGGCAATATTTAAATACCAGGAGCGTACTCTATGACTAATTTTGAAATGGAATTTTGAATGGTTTCTTCAAGATAACTTACATGTGGATAAGATTTGTAATCGTATGTAGTCTTTATTTTCCTCGCGATAGTAAGGGGAAAAAGGTTGTATTACACTCAGCGACTCAGCGTATGGGTCATGCTCAACCGATTCCGCACGGCCCGTGACTCACACAAGTGAATGATGAGTAAAATCAAATTTAATGATTTTTAATAGCCATTGTAAACACCCAACAGTTTATAATTTAACTAGGGATATTATAATTATTATAAACTAACCCAACCTAAAAAAAAAAAAAACAATCACAATTGTACGGTGACATATATAACAATATGCGGTATATATATGACGCAGACGCACCTTAGCCTTCTGCTGCAGCTTGAGCTCCTCCCGCTTGTAGTTCCTTTGGTAGGCGGTGATGAGCCGCCGCAGCCGGGTGTTGAGGTCCTGCATGGACGGCCACTGGTGCGAGCCGGCGCCGTCGTCGTCGGGGCGCGGCGACGCGGCGGGCGACGTAGCGCCGGCGCCGCTGGACACGTCGTCCGTGCAGTCCTCGTCGCCTACTGCGCTGCCACGGACTTTTCTTTCTTCACTCCTGAACAGATTTGATTGAAAGATAAAGGATGCTCTCGTGCGATTAATTTCCAAGGTCTTAAGGGGTTATTCTTTTGCAGCGTCGTGTCTTGAGTACTCGTACTCACTTGATATCGGTGCACTCGGTTTCGTCGGGCGGGCCGAGCTTGTCGACGTAGCAGAGCTGCGGGTCGGAGCGCATGGCGAGGTAGTTCTCGTAGCCGTGCACGTAGGTGCCGACCAGCAGCGACACGTCGCACTCCGCGTCCCACCACACGCGCGGCGGCGCGCTGTCCACGCCCCGCGGCACTCGCATGCCCAGCGAGCTGCTCAAACAAACATTTCAATCAAAAACAATGCTAATCAGACACTGAATTCGCATGTTCTATTATAAATTATATATATAATCACTACACTCACCTGGCGTGTATTCCACTCTCTATTTGGTTTGCATAATCACCGATAACTTCATGTTTGATGTAATACATCATGCGAACCCTCAGCAACACCCTGCAAACCAAAAATTTTCAAATACAATAAATACTGTATATATATTATTTAACTTTACTTCACAATATTATATTTGTGAGAATTGTGAGTAAAATTTTAGGGGCATACATCAAAAATAAAGGTAAATTAACAAATGAACACTCACTTGTTTGCGTGTCTAAATAGATGTTTCTTATAACTAGATTCCAAATATGCCTCACAGTCATATTTTTCTATTGAACTCCAATGGTTAGAGTCTTCCCACCTCGGTACATCATTAGGTTTTGGTAAGTCTTTTGGCCTGTTTTTCTTTTTAGCATTTCTACCTCGTGGAACAGGATTGTGAAGGCCACTGTGGTTTCGAGAGATTGTTACTTCTCCATTTTCACAGGGTTCAATCAAATCCCAAATAAAATTTCTAATTTTTTCGTCGCCTTTGTAATGACGTAAGCAATACAGCACCTGAAAGTTTAATAAATAATGATCTTCACAGTCATTTCTTTAATTTACTACATTATGGAAGATATCCAGAACAAGTAAGTGCCGAGTGCCACTTACAAGTTGTATAATCAGAAAAGCACATTGAACTCAGCGAAAGCCTAAAACTTTCTCGGTATTAGCATGGCAGGTCATCATAGAGAAAAATAAAAAAAATAAGTTACTTCGGAAGAAATTTACATTATTATTATAATTTATATATAACGGTTTTAAAATATGAACTTTGTAATAAGAAAATGAAGACAAAAATATACGTACAATAATCCGAGCACAATCTTCAATGACAGGAAGAGTCCAACCTTTTCTAAATTGATTTTTGTCGATAATTTCGTCCCATCGCGCCCATCTGTGATGTAGATTTTAAATAATTAATGTGAAAGCAAGGGCTGACATTATGTACTCTGAAATATGTACATAACAAAAATGAAATGATATATGATATTAAATCTAAATGACGTACCCAAATGTAAGTAAGCCTCTCTCAATCTTGAAGCACTCTGATCTGGTCCAAGATCCGTAGTTGACCTCCTCGTCGACCGGTACGCCCTCATGGCGAGGTATATATTCGTCACTTGCATATCGCCTACCCTTTCTGCCGAGTTTCTCCTTCTTTCTTTTACTTCGTAAACTGATACCTATCAAATGAAAGCATACCTTGCATCACTAGGAAAGTTTTGAGATGCTCGAAATCTATCCATGGAACGCACCCTTATTATGTTTTTAAATAGCATTTTGGAGTATAAATTAAACACCATTCTTAAATTTTGTAAATAAAAAAAAATACTAAGTTATTTTGCTACTATGGGAATAGACTGGCGAAAAAAAAAATTGTATGAAAATGTGAAACTCCAGGACATTAAGGCTTCTTTACTCCCAAGGTGGCGATGAAAAATAATATGAATGCCTGGCGATAAGATCTCTAGGACCTTCTCTTTATTCACATATGAGATTTCTAGATCTTCTTGCACAAATATTTTCGCAGGCACACAATTTCGGAACTACTGCTTTTAGCGTTTAACCCCCTCGTATGGTCCTTATACCCCGAGGTAATTGAGGTTACTTATACCCCTTTTGAAGGCACAAAATCGTCGAAAAATCACTAAACTAGAGAAAAGAGATTCTCCTTTTGCCGACTATAATAATTGAATGCGATATTTTTCGGTTCAAAATATTAAAGTCGTAAAATAAAATAGCATGAAAATGTGCTAGTTTCAGCCCCACCGTGTCTCACAAAAACGTGTGAATCGGTGATCATATCATAAATGGCTGTAAAAATCT
Source organism: Lathronympha strigana (assembly GCA_949128165.1). Taxonomy (NCBI): domain Eukaryota; kingdom Metazoa; phylum Arthropoda; class Insecta; order Lepidoptera; family Tortricidae; genus Lathronympha; species Lathronympha strigana. The sequence goes on along the minus strand of OX421906.1, from coordinate 11,666,780 downwards.
GACATCTGTCTACTAGTGTTCTACTTCTAATGAAACATGCATGCATGCAATATGCATGTCCAGATTTCGAGCATCTCATTTCATTCCTAGTGACCCAGGTACTAGTTAATAATAGTTAATCAAGATAAACAGCCAAGTTTTTCGTTTTCATTAAATTTATGTGATATTATGGTCCGTCGACAGTCTTTTAAATAAAGTTAAAAAATCGATTTACGTGATGATAAAAAACATCAAGGATAAACAAACTCGTATACTAACTCTATTCCGTGAAAACGAGTGATCCAATCAAATTTCTACTTCGAGATGCAGTTGCAATTAAGTTAGCACGGAAGTCTCGGTGCGCGAGTCCGACTCGCACTTGTCCGGTTTTTTTATTTGAACTTGGGACATACCTGTGAGAATGAGTGAACTATGATATAGCTTACCTTCTTCATCTTCCTCTGAATCTGGCGTCTGTTCCATATCGGACATTTCTACCGTGCCGTCATCATGTCCGTATCGTTTGATAACAGTCCGTTTCCTTGGCTCCGTTACGATCAAATCTTCGTCTTCTTTCTTTTCTGTTGTATCAATTTCAGCCTTTTTGGCCCATTTGTTCCAAAAGTCTGGATCTCTTATATCAATATCAGAACGCTGATCATTAGACGCGAAACTAGCTTTTGAAAACGTGGATCCTTTTTCGGATTCCATTTGAATGACTTGCGTTCTCCGAGCCAGAATCATCTCAATGTCTTCTTCACAGAACTTGTCACCGGCATCTTCATCCATCACTGCACCATAAGCGCCTTTCTTTAAGAGATCTTCAATTTCCTTTTTCGACAATTGCTTAAGCCCGGTCTCTTTTCCTTGGGTCGTATTCATACTTTGTAAGATCGCTTTGTCCAATCCAAGTTTCATTGATGCTTTATCAAACATTTCCCTTTCATATGTGTTACGACAAATCAATCTGTAGATTTTAACCATTTTCTGTTGGCCGATACGATGACAACGAGCTTGAGCTTGTAGATCGTTTTGTGGATTCCAGTCACTGTCGTAAATAATTACAGTGTCGGCAGCTGTCAAATTGATACCAAGTCCTCCAGCTTTAGTACACAGCAAAAATACAAATCTATCAGAGTCAGGTTTTGAGAACCTATCGATTGCTTCTTGTCTAAGATTGCCTCTGATTCTACCATCAATTCTCTCATAAGGATAGCGTCTAAAGACAAGGTAGTCTTCCAATATATTGAGGCATCTTACCATCTGACTAAAAATTAACACTCGATGTCCCCCTGCCTTTAGTTTAGGAAGTAACTTGTCCACCAAAACCATTTTACCAGACGACTGAATGAGAGCCTTGTAGTACGCCTCATCGTCTTCGCCATAAGTCTGTTTGTAATCAAACTGTATTTGGTCTTCGGCGCCATTCAATAAATATGGATGAATGCAGCATTTTCTAAGCTCCATCATAGTATTCATCAAGTTAGGTATATTTTGTGCAGAAGCAGTACCCTTTTGCAGGAAACTGAAATTTCTTTCTAAAATGGCTCTGTAGTATTTCTTTTGTATATTTGTTAATTCTACTTCAATAATTGTCTCTTCTTTAGGAGCTAGTGTTTTTTCAACATCTTCCTTTAATCTCCTTAGCATCATAGGTTTTAATAAGGCTTGTAGCTTAAGCACTTCTGATTCAGTTTTCAACTGTCCGAATTCGTTCAAAAATGCATCATTACTAGCAAATTGGGAAGGCTCTAAAAAGTTTAGTAGTGAGAATAACTCATTAACATTATTTTGTAGTGGAGTACCTGATAATAATACTCTATGCTCTAAATGAAGTTGCCTTAATCCCTCTAATAGTTTGCAGTTACGATTCTTCAATCGATGTGCTTCATCAATGACACATGCTCTCCAATTAAAAATTTTGAGTTCTTGAAAATCTGTCACTATGATCTCAAACGTCGTAATTAAAACATTAAATTTTGTTATTTCCGTAATTGGTTCACCTTTTTCATTTTTGTAATAAAATTCATACTCTTGTAACATGCTCTTACTTTGTTGAGAACCATGATAAACCACTACGTTCATGTCTGTCCAGCCTTCAAACTCCCTTTGCCAATTTGGAATGGTAGATAGCGGAGCAATAATAAGGAAGGGGCCTCGTATACCATACTCCCAAATGGCATTAACAAATGTCAAGCTTTGAATAGTTTTCCCCAGTCCCATTTCGTCTGCTAAAATGCAATTGCGGTTGTTATGCCATGAAAATAGAAGCCAATTCAGACCCTCCAGCTGATAAGGCCTCAAAGTATTGCCTCCTTTATAAAGAGGAGATTCTTTCAACTGGACCCAATTATCAGTAGATGGCCGCTTCTTGAATTTCCATTTATCTTTTGGTGGAATTTCACTGAAAATTGAATATTGTTTAATTTTGTCAACGTCGATGTTTTCTTCCAACTCCCAAGTGCTATCCTCATATTGCAAGCTTTTCCACTTCACTAAGTAGTACTTTAATTTACTATTTGTTGCAGGATCTTCATGCTCAGACATATCTATGATTCTTTCTACTTCTATATAATCAGGATTAAAGGGTTCGTCGTCAAGTAGCTCAAAAATGTTCAGTTGTTGGGCTTGTTTCTGTTTGAACCTCTTTATTTTTGAAAATATGCGTTTGTCGCCTTTATATAATTCCTCTTCTGTTTTCCACTCGCAATGCAAGTAAGAGAAATTTCTGTACTTAACATAATATTCTTCAACATCGACAATTACAGGTTTTTCATCCTTAACTTCATTGTTATCTTCTTTCTCAGTATCTGGTTTGACAGTATCACGATTTTCAGTATCCGGAATGATAGTATCTGCCTTTAGCTCTTCTTCTTTTGGCACTATTTCTGATTTGAATGCAGTTTCTTCTTGAACATCAGGTTTATTTTCATCTTGGGATTCGCTCTTTGATTCAGTGGCTTCAGATTGAATAGTCTCTGATTTAACTTCCGGGTTGTCACTGACAGTCGTCTCTTCAGATTTCGCAGAATCCGGTTTCAGAGCAGCTTCTATTGGAGGCGGAGACTCCTTTTTCAGTTCTCTCTTACCCATACGACAAGCGAGTACGTGTTGAACAATCATATTGTCTTCCTCAGAAGTATTAATATAAATATAGTTTGGTTTAGGAGTGCCTTCCAGCCTGCTAGTGTCTTTGGTATTCATTAGTAGATCATCAGACTCAAATTTCTTTTCTTGTTTCGCATTAGGTATTCCTAAACATTCATCGTCTGATAAACGCAACATAACGTCATCAGTATATTTCTTACGCTGTGTATTTCTAGCCGATCTTCGTTTTAAACTATCATCGCCTTCAGGTGGTGGAGAAGGTGGAGGTGTCGACATTAAATCATCAGGTTCACCGTCAGAATCCGGTATCAATCCACCTCTTTTCTTTCTTCTCCCTCCGCCGGGAGTTCTCTTTAGCGCAATTTTCTTACAACTACCGCTTCCAGACGACCGTTTCTTCGTTGACCTTTTCTTAGGATTAAAGGCATCTGGATCATCGTCTTTATCTTCCTGGTCTCTTTTAGCTTCTGCCTCTTCCAATAAATCTTTAATTGCTATCTTTGAGACAGGTATATCGTCGAAATCGGTAACGTTGGTTTCATCAGCAGTTGACCCGTCTTGTGGAATTTTAAGCGAATCGACGCTCATAAAGCTTTGATTCATGGATGCATCTAGTGATTTACTATCGTTAGGATCTTTGTCTAATAAATCGTAATTAGTAGTAGTGTCCGCTTGAATATCTGAAGCGTCTTTTTTGGCATTTCTACGTCTTTTGGGAGCATTTGGATCTTTAGGTTGACGTTTTTTGCGTTCTTTAACAGGTTTTTCACCCATTTCTGCCTTGGGCTCTTTAGGAGTTCGCGGTTTTCTTTCTTTATTTTTCCGAGGGCCTCTTATTTTTTTAACTTTGCCCCCATTAAGGTCGTCTGTCATCATTGCACTACTGTCTAAATTTGTAACATCTTCGGTTAAATCAACATCCATTTCAGAGTTATTTTTCAATCCAGTTCCAGCTGTGACACAATCTTCAGATACTGGAAGTTGATCAAGGGGTTGCATTGTACCAATCAATTTTTCCTTTTTGGCTCTAGGCTTTCTAGGTTTAGCGGGACCTTTACCTCTTCCTCGGCCCGTTGTGCTGGTTACTTGTGGGCTCTCCACCATTTTAGATCCATATACGGGATTTTGAATAGCACAATTCGGTCCGCCATTGCATTTGTCATTCGTTTCATGTTGCTGTAAAAAGGCTAATCTTTCCTGAAGACACCTTACTTTTTCTTGATTTTCAGCTGAAGGAGGTAAACAATATATCTCCTGTATTTGCTGCTGCAGTGATGCCCTTTCTTGATGATGGGATGATGGATACATGCCTGGCATGTGATGGTGTGGCATTGGGTTTGGGCCTAACATCATCATGTTGGGATTGACGTTATGAGGCAAATTGCTCATCATGTTAGGTTGATTAGGCTGCTGCATATTTGGCCCCATGTTGGGACCCATATTTGGGTGCATGTTTTGTACTCCCATAGGCAATCCTGGCGCGTTAGGAATATTTGCAGGAGCATTTAGCGGCATATTAGCAATGTTACTTGTGCCGCTCGGCAAATTAGGTGGAATATTTCCCGGTAAATTTGGATGAACGGGTGGCATACTGGGTAAATTGCCTTGAGTATTATGTGGTGGCAGGCTTGGCGACATAGTATTTGATGTCATATTCAAATGTTGCATTGAATGGTTAGTTGTTACATTGGTTTGCCCATTAGAAGCTGGCTGTGCTGCAGGAGGCAGTGCACTCGGTCCACTTTGATAATTGGCAGGAATATTATGAGGGCTATTACTTTGCAAACTAGTAGATACATTTGTTGGTAGATTGGGTGGAACGCCTGGTGGTAATATATTTGGCATATTACCCGGAACATTTTGAAGATTGCTTGGTTGAAATCCTTGTGGTCTAGTTATATTTAGCGGAGGTAGATTATCCGGCAAATACTGATTAGTTGTAGGTGTACCCAGATTAGGAGGATGCGTCAAAGTATTTGATAAACTATTTACTTGTGCAGGCATCTGAGCTTGATCAATAGGTTTATTAATTATATTTATGACTGGAGTCAATTGCGGACTTGGAACCATTGATTGCTCGTTCATCTTTCTAACGTTGTTTTCTATGGGTTTTGAACCAGTTTCCATTTTTTGTTCTTTATCAAATGAGCTTAAAATCGTTTCTGGTTTTTCTTCTTGTTTCGGAGCAGTTATAGGTTCAGTTTTGGTTTCGCTAGAAAGCTGCGTTCCAAGCTGATTGCTTTCGCGAGGCTCTGATGTTTCAGAAACACTTGGTGCATTGACAATGTTCGAAGTCAAGGTATGTCCAGAATTAGACGTATCAATAGGTACACTCTCTTTAGAGACATTACTTATGCTTGACGGTGGCATAAATATATGGGGAGGATCATTCTCCGTCAAATTTTGGCCGAGTGTGCTTTTCTTTTCCACATCCTTGCTGTCCATGTTAGGGCTAGGTTTAGTCTTACTCAATTCCGGTATTATTGGCGGTTGTGGTGGATCTCCAGGTTTAACAGGTTGCTCGCTTTCAACTGGTACTACGTTGTTCATAGGTTGTGGAATCTTGTTTTGATTCCATTGTGAAGGTGACGAAACGACATGGGGGACAGCCGGAGATGCTGGGTTACGTTGGTATGAGTACTCTGAGCCTGCTGGTAAGACCATTTGCTCAAGTGCTTGTAGGGTATTTTGAGTTGTAAATGACGTAGATGTTGGTGGTGGTCCAGCCGAACTCGGCGATTGAACCACGTTTCTAGGGCCATGAGGCGACGCACTCGGCCCTTTCACTGGAGACATCACGGGGCGCGGGGATAGTTGAGGTGGTTGCTGCTGCTGTTGTTGTTGCTGCTGCTGCTGTCGTGGAGACATTTGTGCTCGTGGGGACATTTGTGGAGATAGTTGAGGAGGAAAAGGAGGGCGGTACTGGGCGGCCCCGGACTCCATGCCCGGAGGTTTAGGCGCATTGTACTGGTTAGTAACATTCACATCCAGAGGGTGCTGCACCTGGTGAGATTGGTAATTCATAGAAATGGAATGGTGGGGTGAGCCGTACGGCATCTGTGATGGAACTGGATGCGATGGGGTACCCGATGATGGAGGCCCTGAAGGTTGCCGCGCCACATGATGAAGTGGTGGCGCTCCTCCGTGGTGAAGATGAACATTTGGATGCCCTTGAATGCCGGGAGCTATGCCACTTGAGTGGCTTGACATGTTTTGGTGTGGTTGATGCTGGGGCACTGTCCCGTGATTTTGCTGACCAAGAGGTAACCCATATTGATGAGGATTGACATCCATCTGCTGATGATAAGTGGGATGCTGACTTATTCTAGATGCCGCCGGTGGATGCATCTGCGTGTAATTTGGATAATTCTGTAAAATAAAACGAAAGTTTTTATTTATTTATTATACATTGTACTTATAAAATAAACGCAAATTAATCATACAAGTCACAAATAATATTAAATAAATAATAAGCCAAACCCACACTGCAATGCACAAAAAATCATATTCTTATTTTAAATTAATGACGATTACTTTATACGAATAAATACGTGAAATAATAATTACGTATTATAAATAACTATTATGTAATAAATAACAAAAAAAATCGCACTCACAGAATTCAAATGGAAAGAAGGTTTCACCTGCTGTTGTCCATAAACTTGTTGTGATGTAGGTTGTGAAAAATGTGGTTGTCTGGGCAAGTATGCACCATTTTGCGCTTGTATTCCTCCTATTGCAGAAGCCTATAAATAAAAAATATCACAATGTTAGTAAATAAGTAAATACAACTTAACATATCGAATGTCTCTTATAAAAAACCTAAAGAATTACCTGCTGGGTGGGATATTGGTGCATTTTTTGCTGATGTTCGTAATTTCTATATGGCGGCGTAATCGGTGCGTATCTGTTAGGAGCTGGAGCATTTGACCAAACTCCCATGTCTCCAATACCTATAAAATAAAATTAATATGAGGATACACATTTTTATGAGAGCATTTAATCAAACTACAGGCTACATGAAATTAAAGTCAGAGAGACTTTGAAATGAGAAAACTTTTCTTGTTACACATTTTACTGTCATTGCATTTCAATTTATACCTGGATGCTCTGGCATGCCATACATGGGGTCAGGCCCCGGGTGGTAGCCCGGGTACTGATGCGACGGGTGTACATGGTGCGACGGATGGAGCGGCGCATGGGGCGGCTGCGGCATGCGCGGACGTGGCGGATACTCTCCATATCCATGATATTCCGGGGCAGAAGGTGCAGCCCCAGGGTTTGGTACAGGTTGCGCGCTGCTGCTTAGCCCCCCAGCACTTCCTCCACCAAACGAAGCCAGTTTCTGAATTGAACTCTCTTGACCTACACTCCCTTGACTATAAGGTTGCCTGTAACTGTAATATAAATTTAGAATAATGACTTTACGTGTGGTACGAGTAGGTATATATGACAAATGATTATGTAAATATTAATCCATTAACCTATTGTCTGTAGAATCCTTATTGTCTCCAGTGACACCCGATGTTGAGCTACCAGCAAAGCTGTCTGTTCCACCAAGATCAGTGAGTCCTTCCAACATACCGCTTCCATCGTCACCAAATAAATTGTATGAGTCCATCACTCTTTTAAGAGTGAATTATAATAATTTGGTGTTGAAGAGTACTATCATTATCTGATGTGCCCATCTTAATCTGAAATTAAGACATACTTTTACTTTAGTTGGCAATATAAATGGTTATTTGTAAATTGTGGCACTTTTTGATTGGGGTTATTATAGTAGTTATACTAGAGCAAGTAGAAATATTTGTTGTCATTATATTTTATTTTAAAAAAATACCTGAGATTGACATTCATAACTTCTTTTTACACACAAGTAAAAAATCGTGTTTAATTATTCCAAATGCAGTAAGTGTCCTTTGGTAGGGTATTTTGTAATGATTCCAAGTTTTAGGAGGAAATTTTATACAATTATAAAGCACGAATCAAATCATTTATTAAATGTAATAAAATGTTTTGATTCATGTTTTTGTGACCTTGGTAACTTTTTCTTTAGTATATGACATCTCTTTCAATATATAGGAAATTTTATTTTTCGAAAAAAAAGAAAAAGGAAAACCAGTCATCTCAATTAGACATTAATTAGGCTAAAATGAAGACAAATTAACTTTTTTTAAACTTATATCACCTTATTTAATACAAACAATGTTTTCAACAATGTATTATGTATTATAATTATATACTTTTGTATCTTAAGCCTATCTATGTATTATTTGTGTACCTAAAAATCTCTTGTTACTTAATATTACATACAAGTCATAAATTTAAACTAAGTTCATTTGGCACATTATTCTTGATATAATTACTATTCATTATTCAATTTTTTTTATTGACATTCAAAGATTAGGCGTAATTTACAGACTCCACCTCCAACTTACGTTGCAGGCTATGAGTTGAACCTTTCGGCAAGATATTTGCCGTCATACAACCCAGATATTTAATTTTTTCTTAATGAATGTGATGTTAGTTTATATAAATTTTAGTTCGCATTGAAGAATATACCTACTCTTACAAATCTTCAAAAAAAAAGCCAACCCATAAAAGTTATTACATCTCTTATAAAATGTTAATTCTTTGGCCAGATCTTAGACATCTTCTAAATTCAAAAATATCTTTAAAAAAATTTGTTGGACGTGGCTATCTCGATAATTAGAATTCTTATATTTCAATCGCCAAATTAATGCTTTTAAACATTGGAATAACTAGCTTTCAAAAAAATGTAAACTTTCCTACAAACTTTAAGTCACAGTATGAAAATGGGTACTTTATGGGTATCAGTGACCGACAATGGCAAAAATATTGCCGTCTTGTAACTTGGAAATGACAAACAAAAAAAAACGTTTTATTAAATTGGATATTCATTAAAAATTACATAAATCGTACGTGCTTTCAAATTTACAAATTGTTGCTCAGAAAAAGATAATGGTTAAAGGGTTAATATTAAATAATTTAGGAGTTAGTAGTAACTGAATCCTAAGTTATATCAGATTTTTACACAAAACTAATAGTACACTGAGCCTCTCAATAATTGTTTGATTTTAACCATGTTCTTGATTAAAAGAAGCCAAAGATCAAGCTTGTCTTATAATTATTTTTTATATGTACAGATTTCGCAAAGTTATTTCTTATTTCAGTTAACAGGTAGGTCAGAATTGGTAATTGGTAGGTCAGAAACGTGGAAACGTGGGCTCTAAAACTGCAGGATAGACGAAGAATCGACGCATTGGAGATGTGGTGCTGGATACGACTGCTTAAGATCCCATGGACAGCTTTCCGCACTAATAACTCAATCCTAAAATAACTCGACATAAAGGACAGACTCTCGTCAATTGTGCAACTACGAGTGCTAAGGTTCTTTGGACACATCTCCCGAAACACGGATTCGATGGAAAGACTTGTAGTCCAGGGCAGGATGGAAGGAGCGAGGGGACGAGGTCACTCACCGACCCGCTGGACCGACCTTATAAAGAAAGCCACGCAGAGTACTATGGTACAGTGCGCACGCTCTGCAGATAACCGGGCGAATTGGAGATATCTTGCCAACGCGGCTAGTCGTGGAGTAGGACGAGGACAACTACCTTAATGTGGAATCACTGCAATAACCACGACCACTCTGTCAAGAGTGAACGACTGAGAAGAAGAAGAAGAAAGGTCAGAATTAGATCACACAGTAGGTACCACAATTAAAATGGGATTTTTAAATTTTGAGTTACAATGAAAAGCTATTAAAAAGAAACTGTCCCTTATAGGATAATTTTGTTGTCCATCCATCCGTCCATCTGTCTATCAAGGCCCTTTATCAAGTTGAAATTAATACCATATGCACAACCAAATGTAGGAATCAGAAAGAAAACGATCTGGAGCAAAACTGTAAGGAAATAGATAAGTGCATGAAAGAAGGAAAGGCAGACAAGGCATACAGTATAATAAAAGAACTCAATAAAAGCTACAAGTCTAGAAGTAGAGCGGTATTAGATGAAGATGGTAATATAATAATTGATAATAAGAAAATTGTTGAGAGATGGAAGAGGTACATTGAAGGTTTATATGACGGGGACGGTTTGGATGACAACGATCTAGAGCCAGAGAGTAATATATCAGAATTTGATTTAGGTCCAGAAATAATGAAAGATGAATTCGATATGGCTATAAAAAGCATAAAAAGCGGAAAAGCGGCTGGAAACGACGGTTTATACATAGAATTAATAAAATATGCAGAGTGTGAGATTTTAAGAAGTACACTACATGAAATTATAAACAAAATTTATAAAACAGGAGTAATCCCTAGAGATTTTCAAGTAAGTAAAACGGTTACATTGCCAAAAAAGCTAAATACTCTGCGCTGCGAGGAGCACAGGACGTTGAGTCTGATATCTCACGCTTCTAAAATATTATTAACAATTATCCAACACAGAATAAGGGCAAAGATCGAAACTCGATTAGGACCAGATCAATACGGCTTTAGGAAGAATAAAGGTACAATGGAGGCAATCTTAGCACTACGGATGATCATTGACCGGCGTATGGATTTGGGTTTGAATACGCACATCGCCTTCATAGACCTGGAAAAGGCTTTCGATAAGGTAAACTGGAAACTTATGATGAAGACGCTAAAGGAAATAGGAGTAGATTATAGAGACAGAAGAGTAATATATGAATTATATAGAGAGCAGGAAACTTTAATACAGATAGGGGAAGAAAAAGAAAGCATTAAGATCAAAAAAGGAGTAAGACAGGGGTGTCCACTTTCGCCACTAATCTTTAACGCCTTCATAGAAAACTCCATCAACAAAATAACAGAGAAGGACCAGGGAGGTGTCAAGTTTAACGGGCAAAAAATTCACTTCGTACGTTATGCTGATGATATAGCAGCATTTGCTGAAAATAGTGACCAGCTAGACTTTTGCTTAACAACATGGACTCAGTTTTTCAGGAATCAGATTTAAAAATTAACATCAACAAAACAAAAATCATGATAGCATCAAAAATTAATGAGATCAATAGACCAATTAAACTAAATGACACTGTTTTGGGAGAAGTCGAGAATTTTAAATACCTTGGGAGTATCATTAACAACAAGTCGAGATGTAGCCAAGATATTATTACCAGAATTGCAATAGCCAAACAAGCCTTTAATAACAAAAAACACATCTTTAAATCAAAAATATCTAAAAGCACAATAAAACACTTTATTAAATCCTACATATGGAGCATCGCCTTATACGCCTGCGAAACGTGGACACTGACCCAAAGAGATAGAGAAAGATTAGAAAGCTTCGAAATGTGGTGTTGGCGGAGAATGGAAGGGATTAGCTGGACAGAAAAGATATCAAACGTGAGGGTTCTAGAGAGGATTAAAGAAAAAAGAAATTTAATAGATACAATAGAAAACAGAAGAGGAATATTAATTGGACATCTGTTACGACATGACCTGTTTCTTAGGAACATCATAGAAGGAAAGATAGAGGGAAAGCGAGGAAGAGGAAGACCGAGAAAAAGTTATTTTAACCAAATAAAAGAGAAGGTTCAGGTTGTGTCGTACCAGAAGGTTAAGGAGTTGGCAGAGGACCGGATGAGTTGGAGATTGCTCCACCGACAAGAGCACAGCTCTTAAGTTTGAAGAAGAAGACACAAGTCTGTGGTCGAATCAAAATGTATAAGAGGGTAGGAGGGCCGTTTGACAAGTTGTTTTAAAAAGTCAAAAAACGTCAGTTTTTTTATACAAATTACATTTATTTCTCGACATAATCTCCCTTAAGGGCCAAACACTTATTCCAACGAGTTTCCAATTTTTTCATCCCCTCCAAATAATAGGATTTGTCGAGGTCTGCAAAATAGCCATTCACACCTGCTATACAGTCTTCATTCGTCAAAAACTTTTGTCCTCCGAGCCACCTTTTTAAATTTGGGAATAGGTAATAATCACACGGAGCTAAGTCCGGTGAATACGGAGCATGAAGAACCAGCTTGAAGCCTAATTCATAGATTTTTGCCATTGCAATAGTTGATGTGTGTAACGTAGGTATCAAACGGCCCTCGTACATTTTTTTTTTGTGTAATAGTTTACGTATGTACAGTTTGGCCCATGATAGTTAGTGTATCTGCAATGTGTTGCATGTGTTAAGAAGTGTCCTACACATATTAAAACAATATCATAGAATCGGATTCTAGTTCCACACCGGTCCAAACTAGTAGCCACATTTGAGTAGCATTGATATTGTATCCACATCGGGTGATCAGTTTTGCCCATTGTTCCTAATCTAATAACGTCCATAACTGTAAACAACAGTTTTATAAGTTAAAATACTTATATCGGATTACTCACGTCAATAGACTCGAAAATAGCTCGACATGTTTCGAAACAGTCCGTGTTTCCTTATTCATGAGTCATGCGTCTGGCCGCGGCGGCTCTACGTACACGAATAAGGGACTGTTCCGAAACATGTCGAGCTATTTTCGACTTTATTGACGGGAGTAACCCGATATAAGTATTTAATAGGTGAAAAACTTAAGTAAGTCACCTGTTGTATGTAGTAGTGAGCAATTCGAATAGACAATACATGTTTAAAATTTGAACACAAATAAAACAAATTCCTTTTCGAATAGCTCACTACTACATAGTACATACAACAAGTGACTTACTAAGTTTTTTACCTATAATGTGTCTGATACTCACGGAAGTTTTCTAGTTTTATAAGTTGTTGATCACTAACTCAAAGATATAAAACATGTCCTTTTTACCACGTGTTAACGGATTAACGAAGTTAACTTTTTTTGTAACGGATTTATTAGACACGCGGCAGCGTGTTCAGCCAAGTTCAGGCGACGCAGAAGGCCTAGTATAAAAATTGTACGACATTAACTCCTCGACCGCGTTAGCGTATCAGGAGTTCAAATTATGTTTGCCGTTTATTTAAATCATCCGGCAACTTTCATATTTTGACCCCTCGATACGCTAACGCGGTCGAGGAGTTAATGTCGCACAACTTTTATACTAGGCCTTCAGGTATATTTACACGAACCATCGGGAGGGACTTTTGACCCCTTTGTTACTCAATATCTACTGAATATAACCGCACGAATTTTACCCATCCATTGGACTCCCGAGACTATCGAGATCGCCAAATTTCATAAACATGGCTTAATATTGTATTGTGTGGCTTAGTATTGAGATATAAACATCCAAATATCGCAAAAATTCATAGGGATTAGACATTAAGAGTCCGGTATACTTTTTTTACTAAACTTTTTAATACTATACTGGAGCAACTAACAATAATTCTGTTAGTTTTTTTAATATATTACGGAAGATAACTTATAACTACTTTTTTGTTCGTTTTTCCATTTTTTTTAATGTACGTAAATCTGAGGACTGCGTCGCGATTTTTGCTCGAAGAGGATTTACCTCTTGAGGCTTTCTGACAATCAAAATGATATCAAACCGGTATGTAAGTTATACATGTGTTGGAAAATGAGTCGTATGAGGAATAAATAAAACACTTTTTTCCGCTTTCATATATTTTTTTCGAATAAATGTACTTTTAGCTAAAGTAAATTTATAACATTTAAAACTTTCGCGATTTGAACACATATTTAAACATAATTATTAAACGGGTCTAACGCGAATTAACTTGTTTACCTTATTTACCGACGTTTCGACACAGGTTTCACTGGTCATGGTCGCGGCTAACTGATGTCCCAGCAGAATGTCAAAACAGAGATTTGTGTAACCACCCAACGAAAAGTCTATGTAGAAATTTGGGGTAAACACACAATTTTTAAACTACCGACAAAACATGTTAATTATTGTCAATAGACCCGCGTTAGACCCGTTTAATAATTATGTTTAAATAAAGTAAATTTAATAAAAATTGCCTAAGTTTAGCAGGTATATTTGGGCATGTATAAAATATATTTCATGAAACTTTTATACCTAATTCACGTGTACGTAGGCTGCCCTCAAAGTTTTGGGAATCGAAAAAAATAAGCATTTAAATGAGATAAAAGTACTTTTATTGTTTTTCGAAGTATTCTCCTTTATGTTCAATGACTTTTTCATTCCTTCAAACCAATTTTTAAAACAGTTATTGAACTCTGAAGTGGGGGTAGACAAATTGGCCATTTTATAAGCGTAGACTGCTTCTTCCTGGGTGTGAAAACGCTGACCACGCAACTTATTCTTGTTTTTCGGGAATGTAAAAAAAAACATTGGGGTTATTTTTTCTCAGTTGAGCAAAGACAATCGGTAAACAAACACTTATGTACCAATCAGCATTGACCGTTCTTTGGTCTTCAAGAGCAATAGTCGCCACGTGACCCGATTTGGAGACAAAAGTTGCCACCATTTTTTTGATCGTAGTATTCGTAGTGCGAGAACGAATAACTTTTGTCGGCTTGGGCTCGACTTCATTCATAGACTCATACTCGAGATTGGTTTTTCGTTTCAGGCTCAGAATATGCGTATATCCATGACTCGTCACCTAAAACAATACTAAAAACGGCATTTGAGCTTCCTCCGTTCAATTTTCTTAAGGTTTTGCGGCACCAGTTGACACGAGCAGTCTTCTGGTCGTCAGATAACAAGTGAGGAATCCACCGGGAAAATAACTTCCTTACACGCAACTCTTGCTGTAAAATTATTCGTATCTGACTCATTCCAATAATCCAATACCACCTGTATATTGTCGTCTTCGATATGGTGCTTCACTACTAAAAGCAGTAGTAGTCAATCGGTCTCCACATTGTTGTTGTGTTAATCCACTTTTAAAGTCGTAATAAATCATAGCTCTAAAACTTTCACGGGACAGTTCCATTTTCACCAGCGACTCGACGACTTTTTTTTCTCTAAGTGGCCAGTGTTTACGGATAATGAAACTATGAGTATAATAAAAAGATATACGTGACAAAATTAAGTTCATAAGTATTAAATTCCCTTTACTTACAGGGCAGTGAGGGCAGCCTACGTATGCAAATAAATTAGCTGGTATCAAAAGAAATACTAAAAAACCAATCGACCGCCTCGTAAAACAAGCTCTGTAAAGTAAATATTGTGTCACAGCGTAGGGATGTATTCTATACAGTGTGGTAACTCCGCCGATTTTTGGGTCATCGATGAGGATGATGAGGAGCGCGCGGGGAAGTGGGCGGGGCGGAAATGCCGCCGAATTTCTATGAATGTTCGGTGGTCTATTTTAAGGGGTGTCAAATGGAAATTAGTTTGCCAATCAGACTGTAAAAGGTGAATCCATGTATATGAAACATTGTTGAAAATTAGTGCTACATTAAACACTTTTTGATTCGATAAAAAAATTGAGAGCTTACTCATCAATAAAAACGGCCGCTATCTTCAATTTCTAGAGTAATGATCCGATGTTGATAAAAATCGATATCTGAGGATCCGAGAGGTTCTTTATAACGAATCTTGAAGTGAAAATTGCGAGAAACGGCCGCCATCTTGGCTTTCTTTAGTTTTATGCGATCGGGATAAAAATCGATATCTGATGATCTCAGACGTTCTTTATAAGGAATCTGAGGTCAAAATTGCGAGAAACGATCGCCATCTTGAATTTCCTCATTTTTGATCCGATCATTACAAAAATCGATTTGCCCCCTAGTTGGAAAACGGTTTTGGGTGCCGCATGAGTGGACTGTGTGAACGTGCCCTTATCGAGTGATGTAGTGAGTGTTGTTTGCAACCCGGTTGGCAAAAGCGATAATGAGAACGAGGGTAGATCGTCCGCCGTGTCGCCCCCCGCGCCGCTACCACCGCCAGCTGCAAGTAGCAGGGCTGATAGGGCATTAGCCCGCAGTGTACGACTTGCCTATGTCGCGGGTGGTCGCTCCTGATGACGTTCTTCGTAAAGAACGAAACATGTCGAGCGAAAATCGACTAAATTACGTGAGTGACCAGTTTTAAATATTATTTAATATGTTCGAGTCTCACGAGAGTTTTCGAGACGTTCTTTATAACGAATGTGAATTCAAAATTGCGATTAACGGCCGCCATCTTAAATGACTTCATTTTTTATCTGATCCTGACAGAAATCAATATCTATGGATCTAAGAGATTCTTTATAACGAATCTGAGGTGGAAAGTTCAAGAAACGGCCGCAATCTTGAATTTCTGAATATTATCCGATCGTAATAAAAATCGATATCTGAGGAATGAGGGTCCGAGCCGTTCATTATAACGAATCTGAGGTGAAAATTACGAAGATTATCCAAAAAATTTATCCAAAAAAAAACAAGCATGTCAAACAAAACGTCCGCCGCGAGTATCAAATTAAAGTTTCGACTTTATCACTGTCTTTATTACACAGCGTTATAGGTATGTAAGAGCGATAAAGTTGGAGACAATGTTTGTTGTTGCAGAAAATATAGAAATTGATTATCTGACCGTCAGGTTTTGGTTTAGTTGCACCATTTTGAGAAAAGTATTATACTTGATTTATTATTAATATTCCTTGTTCACACTTGGACCGTAAATGACGTCCAAGGTCTGATGATGGAACAGAAAGGTGACCACTGGATCTCAAGGATTAGTTAGCCTGATACCCTCGTGTTTTGACTCATTTCTTTTGTCTTGACGAGCACTTGGAGCGTAGATGATGTCCAAGGTCTGATAATGAAGCAGAAAGCTGACCACCGGAACTCTGTAATTACCAGTGATCGGTTATTTGGATTCTCCCTCGCGGGATATCAAGTAGAAAAGTTAATATAGATACGAGTTTCCCGCGATACCGAACAAATCGTTCAAAAATAAAAATAAAAAAATTATTTCTAAGGAATTTTTTACTCCCACCGAGAATATTTCAATCATACGCGAATCAAAAGTTCAATTAGAGTAAGCCACAGTTGTCGTAAAAGATAATCTTAGAGTCCATGAATCAAGTCGATGAAATGAAAATTGAACCGCAAATCACAGCGTGCGAACTTAACGTGGATACTTATTTATTGGATCGCCTTTGAGCTATAAGATCTATGTATTGGCACTTATACGGTAACCTGTGACCTAATATTATAGTATAAATTATACAGCTAATACCTATTTATTTATGCAATCCTTACTCGCCAAACTTTTATCAAACGGTACAAAATGCAAAATGTGTCGTTTTGGAGGCAGCAAATGAGCTGTTAGTGTAAACACTTGTGCTCATTTGTTCGATTTCGACAAAAGAACGGAGAGTAAATACGCGTGTTTATCAGCTACTTAGGTGTTTTAAAGTGTAATAAAATAAACACATTGTATTTTTGTGCCTTTTCTAACAACACAAAGCCCGGATTCCCGGGGCATATCCATACTAACATAATGATTGAGGTCGTTCACCCCGTGTCGAATCCAAAAAACCGATCACTGGTAATTACTCGATTTAATACCGTCGTGTTTGGACTCGTTAGTTTTGTTTTGACAAGGACTTGGACCGTAGGTGGCGTCCGTGAAGTGATAATGGAGCATAAAGGTGCATTGGTTCTATCTTAGTTTTTGATTGGAGGCTTTTTTTAATAGAAGTAGAGCATTACAATTTTAATGATGAATTATTTATTGAACATAAATGTGAAAATGGAAGCCAAGTTCCATATGAGAATATTGTTATTATTGACTCTGCCAACAAAAGCTCTGATATCTAAATGGTGCCAAGTTCCGCAGAAGTCAAAGAATGTGAAGTTAAAGATTTGACTCGGCTAGTTTTTTCGGCAATACATTTTTTTGATATATCTATCATATCATAGAGAGATGCCAATAATAAAGTAGACCTATTTACAACGCAAAACAATAAAAAAGGCGGACTTTGAAACTTTAGAAAATGATCTTCTGTGACACGCTAGACAGAAACCTTTACACCTCCATTTCTTATTAATATAGTATAATTACATATTATTGTTCTGACTACTGGGACCTTTCACATCTCCAAATTTAATGTACAGGCGAGTTCATAAATATATGAGCATTTCCAAAGCTTCAAAAATATATGTACATAACGGCCTCCTAGCCTAATTGGTAGTGACCCTGCGGCCTGCCTACAAAACAGGAGGTCCCGGGTTTGAATCCTGGTCAGGGCATTTATTTGTGTGTTTATCACAAATATTTGTTCCTGAGTTATGGATGTTCTCTATGTAATTAAGTATTTTTATGTATCTATCTATTATATGTATCGTCGTCTAGTACCCACAATACAAGCCTTATTGAGCTTACCATGGGACTAGGTCGATTTGTGTAAGATTACCCCATAATAATTTATTTATTTATTTATGTACACCTTAGGACATTGACAGTAAGGTGTAAGTGTTTACATATTATGCATTCAGCTATTCAGGTAATTATGAACTTGACTGTACATATTATTAACTATAGAGACTTTACATCTCTGTTGGATTCTATAATTTTGACTAGTTACGTATTCTGTAGCATTAGATTTAAGACTATTAACTTAACAGTCTGATGAATTGTGGTATTTACATCATAAAGATATTATATTTGCCTTTGCACCTCCAAATCCTATTAGTATTATTTTTTGATGGTGGGGACCTATTACATCTCCAAACTTAATTTATTATTAACTATAGAGACTATACATGTGTTGCGATATTACTTAGTACATTTCAATATTGTGTACCCAGGTTTTGGCTGTTGTATTATCAGTATTTAGATTATACTTTTACTTATTGTCACTATTTATTGTAAATGTTTGTACATGCAAGTGCTTTAATGTAATGCTTATTGACTTGTAAAAGTGCCCTTGAGGCCTACTTGCAGAATACATTTTTAAATTTTGAATTTGAATTTTGACATTTTGAATTTTGAAAGCTTATGTAGGTCATTCTTTTAAAATGAATGAGATTTTGATGCAAAACTACCGATAAAATATTTAAAATTGTTTTTTAACCCTCAGTTTTTCAAAGAACATTTGTGGAATATTAAGGGTTGATAAGCTTAATATAAGACAATGTTATGTGGTAAGGTAAGTTTATCTTTAGTCCTCTAAAATGTTATTGGTAGTAAAAACTAGCTAAGTCATATCTTTAACTTCTACAAAACTTGGCACCCATTTAGATATCAGATCTTTTGTCAACGGCAGAGTCAACAATAACAAAATTCTCATATGGGACTTGGCTTCCATTTTCACATTTATGTTTTTGGTGGGATTAGCGATTAACGAAGTTAACTATTTGATTAACAGTGTCCAGCTCTGAATAGTATAGTATAGGTACACCAATTTATTAAGACCATATCAGAGTAACAGAATACAAATTTTCATATTTAGATTTGTCAGTAAACTTAATGAAAAGCATTAAAAAAAAAATTATTAGTTAAATGCCCTAAGGGATTAATCATTATCCACTCACTCATATTTCTTATTGTAACTCCCAAGCAGTGCTTCTTCATCTTGATTTTCTGTCTTCATAGATGTGACTTGGCTTGTACAACCAAGGGGAAAAGCTATACGCTTATGAAGTAAAAAACATACAGCGATATAACTTTTTCCTTCAGATATACAGCATGTTCTGAATTACAGGTTTACAGAGTGATCTTGAATGTTAAAGTACGAAAAAATATTTGTAAACGTTCTTCTTTATTGGGAATAGATGATATATTATTTAAACAAATACATTCTCTCGTAAGATTTCAATTTTACAAAAAAAAATATGAACACACATATACAAACATACAAAGACAACAAAAATGAAAGTACAATATTAAATTAAACACAATTTACAACTCGGCATACTCCTATAACAGTGCATGTAATTTTTTCGACATGAAAATATATATGCATATATGTATATATCTAATTAAACGAATAAGTAGCATTATATAATTTTATAGCATCTCATTCAATCACATATAATGAAAGAAGTTGGGGATGTATATTAGTTCCATATATGTCCAGAAATGAGTGCATTAGAAAGGTAACAAAGGTAAGGAAAGCTACAGTTATACGTAGATATCTATAGTGTAAGATGATGATACCTCTTACAAGCAAAAGCCGAGTGCTATATAATATAGAGGAAACATATCTAGACTACATCATTTTCGACAATTCTCATAAAATAACATAATTTACTTAGCTAGTACTTACCGAAAACGCCACACAACAAGGTTGATCTGTGATCACAAAATGGATACCATATTCTAAGAAACTGGGATCAATTAAAATGCCTATAGAATAAAGCCTGCTACTGTGTAATACTATAAGGGCAAAGCCTACAATTGTTTTCTAACGTATTAATGAGATTCAACTCTTAAAACTGCAGTAAAACTCGCACCACTATGTAACAATTACGAACGCCATTACACTCCGTCCATTTTGATTCCCAAGTGTTTTTTTTTTCAAGAGTGCCTGTGACTGTGATTGAACTGAACACATTTCATTCGGCCATGTTGAGAAGATAACAGCCATAGACTATGGCGTGCGTAGCGTTTTTTTTCGTAGGTTGGTTAAACTGATATTGTACTTAGAAAATTTTGTATTGTGCAAGAAAGGTATCAAAACTGTTTTAGTTATTTCTTATTTTACCTGTGGTATAAGTGTCAAGTCAATCAAAAGTGGTGTGCGCTACAAAGATGCTTTAAAATTTGTATTCAATTCTAAAAACAGAAGCATTTGCAATTATTACACTCTTTTAAAGAAGTAGTTTCGATAAAGCCTGGGCACGAGAATCTGTTACAAATGATGAAACTAGTCGATCAAGTCGTGCGGAGTTTTAAGGTCGCTAAGGTGTTCAGGGAAAATACGGACAAAATAAACAGTATAGATTTTTCACCGAGTGGAGAGACGTTAATATCGTGCAGTGAAGATGATCAGATTGTTATTTACGATTGTGAAAAGGGCACTCAAATGATAACTGTAAACAGTAAAAAATATGGAGTTGATTTAATACACTTCACACACGCTAAAAATACTGCAATCCACAGTTCCACTAAAGTTGACGACACCATCAGATATCTCTCTCTTCACGATAATAAGTACATCAGATACTTTCCAGGCCACACCAAAAAAGTTGTAACATTATGTTTGTCACCAGTGGAAGACACATTCTTATCAGGCTCTCTAGACAAAACATTGCGTTTATGGGATCTGCGATCACCAAATTGTCAAGGACTGATGCACTTATCAGGACGACCTGTGGCAGCCTATGATCCTGAAGGCCTTATATTTGCAGCAGGAGTAAATTCTGAAAGCATTAAATTATATGATCTGAGATCATTTGACAAAGGTCCTTTTGTAACATTCAAATTAAACCAAGAAAAAGAATGTGACTGGACAGGATTGAAATTTTCCCGAGATGGAAAGACCATGCTGATAAGCACAAATGGATCAATAATCAGACTTGTGGATGCATACCATGGCACACCACTACAAACATTTACTGGTCATCTAAACAACAAAGGTATTCCAATTGAAGCATCCTTCAGTCCTGACTCCCAGTACATATTCAGTGGCTCTACAGATGGGCGAGTTCATGTCTGGAATGCAGACACAGGGTACAAGGTGTGTGTCCTCAATGGTGACCATCCAGCTCCTATACAGTGTGTTCAATTCAATCCCAAGTTTATGATGTTAGCATCTGCATGTACTAATATGGCGTTTTGGCTGCCTACTATAGATGATGTTTGAATAGGTGTATTTTTATGTCAATTATTTAATTATGTAATTATTATGTAGTTAATGAATTGAGCAAATTTGCGTCATATACTGTAAGAATAATAATAGCAATGTGTAACAATACAAAATTGTGAAGATAATACATGCTACATGCATTACTTGAATGTTTTAAATACAGTATTGTATGTGGGAAGTGGTATTTAGAACATAACTACTTAGTACATGCATTTAGTTCATTCCATGTAAACATATAATTTTAACTATAATGTAAGTTCTAAATTTACCAAATAACAAGTAAATGAATTATACTGAAACAAAAAGTCCCTGATTTCTCTTTTATAGAAATACAATTTCAACACTTCTAGCAGAGATTTTATTTCACTATGCATGCTATGATGATTGATGACATATCAAAGTGGCATACATACCTCCCTCGCCCCGCGCATACACCGCCTGTTTCATACACAGAACTAATATGACAAGAATGATTGTCAAACATTGAAAACTTAACCAAAAACGCTATGGTGTCAACTGTCAATAATAAAATTGAAATCGGAATTAATAAATGATTACGTGAATTATTTTCTTCAGTACACCACCACATTTCTTAAACATAACTTTTCATATTTTTTTAATGCCGACTACCTTATACATATTCTCGTATCATCGAGGGGGTACAAGCGTATACCTGCAACCTCAAAAATGGCTACGTTCTCCAATTGTTGTGTGTCTCTTTTATACTCGTAAAATATTAATATACAACGTGTTTTTGAGCAATTGCTTTAAATTCAAGGGTGCATTATTTAGCTTAAATTAAGTTAATTTCTCAAAGACACCGGTATTCTAATTAGCTCCACTTAGAAAATAACTACTAATTTAATTTTATCTCAAATGGAATTTGCATGTGTGTAAACGGAGTATGAGTATTCGACATGACATTGATTTGATATGTCATAGTTGTCACTTACTTAGTAAAGTCAATTCTAATGCCCGTTTTACATTAGCGGTTGATGCAACATGTAATTATTTTGTATGAGACATTAAAAAAATAAAAATTAACGAATTTAATAAAACTAACTTTGCCATTCGGTTTCCTTAATTATACCAAGCCACATGACGAAGTTAAAGCAAATGCTCAAGAACACCCTGTATATAAAAGATGACTTATTTTTTGCTCACTTTGTTACTCTTTGCGTTAGCGCGAAATCATATCTATGGTCTCACAGGCTTAGCGGGACGTCAGACTTAGGGCTGCCATCCGTCCGGGTCTCCCCGGATTTGTCCCAGTTTGAAGCCCGTCCGGGGCACAAAACAGAGAGACTAGTAGAAGTGACTTGCGACCGGATTACTAGGAGAACGGATGTCGCCACACTCACACAGCCTCAAACACGCACACAACAGTATCTAAAACATGATGTTTATTCAAAAATAAGCTTAAAATTTAATGTAACAACGTTGAAATTATACAACTCATTTTATCACTTACGACATTTCGAAATCCACACTTAACTTGCAAAGGAAGAGGTGTCACCTGGCATCGAGTAGCTGAACTATTATGATCTTACAACACAGTATAGTTCAGCAACACCCCAAAAGATGGCGCATCCTCGTTCTCCCTTCCACGTACGTAGTTTTACCGGTAGTGACAGAGATAGGCACATTATTACACGTTTTGGTTAATGGATAGCGTAGTGAAGTGCAAGACTCGATAATATATCGATTAAAACTTAATCAATAAATATCATACTAGTTCATGTCTTTGACTCAAGAATCAAGCTTGCTTATATAAATTGTAAATGTTATTAAAATTTAGGGTTCCGAACTAAATAATACTAGGTAAACGGAACCCATATTTACACAGGATGTAGCTAAAATAATGATCAGTTTAAGGATAAAATTTGTATCGCCTAATTTTCTTATATTTTTAACCGACTTCAATAAAAGGAGGTTCACAGTTTGACCCGTATGTGTGTATATGTGGCGTTTTCAGGCTAAAGGTACCACATTGTCGGTTGTTGATAAGATTGATTTCTAAGTGATTATTTATGACAGTAGAGTCTTATCGATAACCGACAATGTCGTATGTTTTCGGAAACGTATCTGTTAGATTTTGGAGGTTTTAGTACTTTCTTTAACAGACTTCAAAAAAAAATCTCTGTTTGACCCGTATGTATGTATGTATGTTTGTTCCCAATTATTTCGCGTTTGGCTAAACCGATTTTAATGCGGTTATCAGAAAAGTATTTGTTACATTTAGTAGCTTTTAGTGCTTTAACCTGCATCACGAAACAATGGTGTTCCGGACCTTTGAATCTACAGAAATCCATCCTTCTAGCAGGATTTCCCTTCTGGAGTGCGAGTACCGGATGTAATGGTATTTATGGTATGGATACAGCCGTGCTAAGTGCAGCGTGAACCAAACCCTCCATTGAGATATACCAAGCTGGTTAGCCACAGCTCTGGTCGAAGTAGTGCCTGTCTGCCCTGTCTGGTCGAAGTCTGCCCGAAACAACTCCAAGATTTTTTCCTCTTGACAAGGTTTACGAACTGCAGGTCTTTCAGCATCAGCTTGACGTCATTGAACCGATCCAGTTTCTCGAAAACGTCGATCAGTCGTACCAAACACGCTGACATCAGGTAAACGTCGATTTGGAAGCCGTCGTTGATATTCTCTTCGTGCTGCGGCTGCGTCACCATCAGCAAATCCGTAACAATACAGAATATCCGCGTATTCGTCAAATTGGTAAGCCGCCATTTGATAAAACTAGTCAACAAGATGTCCGAATCGAAGGGATAGTTGAAAGTTAATGATTGTTTACTTGATGCACACAGATCATGAAGCCTCGGTTTATCACGAACACTTCCGAATAATTTCCTTTATTATTAGTAATAACATCATAACAGACGAACCGGTCCTGACCTTAAACCTCAAAAGATAACAAAACAATAAGAGTAATAATAGGTGAGATAACAAAGGTGACACAAACAAACCGATTTCGGATCAGGTACGCTTCTAGCCCAGACGCTACCTGCTCTGTTATTAATGTTATTATTTTCAATAATTTAGTAAAACCTATTAACACATGTACCTTTTCAGAAAGATTATGAGTTACAAAATTTACTTATGTAATTTTTACGTGAATTTACACACATTTTTTTAAGTAATAGACTATAATTGAAAATAAAACGTTAAAAAAATCTTTGACTTGTGATTTATGACCTTTTATTTCTCAAGGGTTACTGATTTATTGTAAAGATTTTTTGTTTATAGTAATTCTTCATTCACTGGCTATACGTAAAACAAGAATTGACTATCCTAATGTATGTAGTTTTTTTGCAATTGGCATTCTTAGATCGCAAGGTGGCGTTTTTCCGTAAAAATCGAAAAACTTAAATAACTCGAAAACTATTAAGTTTTGACCCCTGGCTGACTGAGCCAAAAACATTGCAAATAAGCTCTACAATAACTCCTTTCAAGGAATAAGTCGAATTACCAGTCACCCAGTACAGCAGTAATTAATAAACATATGTACTTATACTTATACAAAATAATACCTATAAACGCGTTTAAACGACAACTTAATCGATATTTCTCTTAAAAAAATGTTCATTCAAAACCCGATTACAATAATTAATCATGTTAGAGAAGACATTATTATTCAATCATAAAAAAGGACATATCGATATCGGTAAAAAAAATATTTAATTTTTTCCCCGCACTAGGCCGAGTAGCGCGTGGTAGCCCGCTATCGTTGCGATATTCTAGAAAGTTCTCTAGTTCTATACTTAGTAAAAAACGACCTTATCATTCGTACATAAAGTTGTTTTTATTTTGAGCCGAAATTTTTTTTCGACATTATATGAGATAATTTTTAAGAAAAAAAAACCGATTTCATTTGGTTCCCGGTAAAAGTGAAAATTTGAATTTGTTTGAGTTAGCCAGTTTACTTCACAAATATCCAATACCACACGTGTACCTACGATTGAAAATTGAGGAGCTTTCTTAATGTCCCAGGGCTTCCATCATTACATGTGAAGTATAATCAAACGGAACTCCCTTGTCAGTGTTGGGCAAAACGTAATTGAATTACTAATTAATAATTACAATTACAAAAAGTAATTGCAATTACAAATTACAATTACAGGGAAAATGAAATTATAATTATAAGTTTCAATTACAATTACAAAATGTAATTATTAATTGAATTATTAATTACATTTTGCAATTAATTACTTATTAAATTACACATTACTTTTGTTTTATAGAATATTTTTGATCACTTATTTTTTGAATAAAATAAACGATCGGTGAAAACTATGATAAATCTACCGAAATCTCACAGGTTGTCGGACGAAATGTTTGAAATGAGAGTAGTGTTAAAGTCTAATTTAAAATAATCTATATCATAAATCAAAGTGTGTTTTTTTTAAATTAATAATACGTATTTGATTGATAAAAATGTTTTATTACTTTATCCCAACCCCCCCCCTGCCCTCTTCTGCTGTTTTTCAGGTATTTTCCTTCTTTTATCTGAGAGCATTCCTTCGTACTTAATATCCGGGTATTCGCTCGCAACTTCTTAGTATTCCGGGATAAAAAATATGCTTAGGTACTTTATATTCTGGAAATATACTATCTGCGTGCCAAATTTCAATCAATTCAAATAAATATAGATACACACATTTATTGTTTTGATTATTACATCATTGCAATCAGACCAAGTAAACACGTATGCTTCTCATTGTTTATAAAAAAAGTTGACTTAAAGTAATTTAGTAATTTAATTTACAAATAAATGTAATTACAATTACAAATTACAAAGTAATTTCAATTACATGAAATTTTAATTACATTCAATTTAATTAACGTAATTGAATTAATAATTGTGTAATTTGTAATTAAATTACAAAAAGTAATTAATTACGCCCAACACTGTCCCTTGTAGACCTTTAAAACAAACAAAATAACAATGTGTTAAATTGGATGACAGCAGCGAACTTAATAAGTTCGCTGGATGACAGACTGTAAATTATCGAGCAGTTTCATTATGCCATACCTGATTATCAACATCAGGTCCACTCCAGCAAAATGATGGCCACAGTAAGAAAATACCAAAGCTAATAATTAGCTTCATAATTATTATGAACACCCTCTAATCACAATGAACGTGCCGTTCAAATTTGAGGAGTTCTCTGAATTCTTCTAGAACTCCATCATCAGAATATAAATCAAATCAATCATACACAGCCACATAACATTCACAAAAAGATCGGAAGTGCAAAAAAGATTGACTAGACAAGCTAACAACTTAATACTCCGGCCACCTATAGAACACTTTATGGAAAAAAAAACATAATATACGAAGGAGCGCAGCTATATAATAATCTGCCAAAAGATGTGAAAGATACCAAATCTGTCGTATTATTTAAAAAAGCGCTAAAACAGCACATCTTAACAAAATACTGAACATTAATACCTAAATATATGGTCTCGTATTAATCTTTAAAAAAAAAATATTAGAAAATAAAAAATAAACAATATAATTAAAACCACTTTAAAAAAAAGTTTCTAATTTCTAATACAATACGTCAAAATCCTGTTAAAAACATACCTAGTTATAATTGCATATAATAAAATATTTCGAGTACACATATGGACATACTACCTATAATAAAACTCAAATAATATAAACAAAAACTAATAAATACATTTACGCAATAAAAATATTTCTTACGGCTTTCTCACATACATGATTATTGATTTAATATACTTACATGCAGATATGGACACATATTTACACGTACATATATATATATTATAAAAAAACATTAATCGGCATGAATATAAAATAATTACATTATGCTGTTGATAACTCGTGTAAGCATAAACCAAACCAGTCAAGTATTTTAAGCGATAATTAACTCTGTACAAACCGCAGTTTAACCGGCCCCTAGTTGTTTGTGTCACTGGTTAAGTTGCTACGCGAGTGAATATTGTATATTATCTCTAGTAGTTTTGCATGCTACCCTCTCTTACCTAGAATTAAGCAACACATTGTTTTCTCTGTAAGTGATTTATGTAAATCTTTAGAGAAATAAATATCTTAAACCATAAACCATAATGTCACAACTAGGATAATAAGTAGAGCTAGGTTTATTGACCAGTTCCACTTTGCCATCCCTGGTCTTCATCATCAGGTCCACTTCATCAAAATGTTGGCTCCCCCAAAACAATGTTTTAGTTACTTAAGGAAACCCTCTAATCAGAATGCGTGTGCCGTTAAAATTTGAGGAGTTCTCTCAATCCCTCATGAAGTCCATCATCAAAATAGAACTATAATCAAATAGGACTATCTTGAAGGTATTTCTTTACAAAGAAAAGATGAATGTCTCAAATCGGATGATGCTGGGAATTACCAAGCAGTTCCACTTTGCCATCCCTGGTCTTCATCATCAGGTCCACTCCACCAAATTGATGATGTTCGTACAGAAATGCTCGAGTGTCTTAAGAAACTACCCAACCCAAATCATCATGCATGTGCCTTTCAAATTTGAGGAGTTCCCTCAGTTCCTCATGGATCACATCATCAGAAAAATTGATTTTGAAAAAAACGGGACAAACCTGGAACCATCTATTTTCAGACAATGTTTTTTTTAATCGGATGATAGTCCTGGGAGTTACCAAGCAGTTCCACTTTGAGATCCCTGGTCTTCATTATCAGATCCACTCCACCAAATTGATGATTTTCGTAAAGAAATGCTCGAGTTTCTTAAGAAATCACCCAAATCAGCATGCAGCTGCCTTTCAAATTTGAGGAGTTCCCTCAGTTCCTCATGGATCCCATCATCAGAAATTGATTTTGAAAAAAACGGGACAAACCTAGAACCATCTATTTTCAGACAAAAAAATATTTTTTTTTAAATCGGATGGTAGTCCTGGGAATTACCAAGCAGTTCCACTTTGCCATCCCTGGTCTTCATTATAAGATCCACTCCACCAAATTGATGGTTTTCGTAAAGAGATGCTCGAGTTTCTTAAGAAATCACCCAAATCAGCATGCATGTGTTCAAATTTGAGGAGTTCACTCAGTTCCTCATGGATCCCATCATCAGAAATGGATTTTGAAAAAAACGGGACCAACCTGGAACCATCTACTTTCAGAAAAAAAAATTCAAATCGGTTCAGTAATGACGGAGTTATGAGTGAACATCCATTAAAAAAAAACATTCAGACGAATTGAGAACCTCCTCTAGAAATATTGAAGTCGGCTGAAAACATTAAAATATGCACAATATAAGATTTACCGGTGGTGTGAAACACCTCCGTGGGCAAAATTTTGCTTGAGGCTGTTGTTTTTACACTCTAAAACCGCACAATAAGGCATCTTTGCAGTTTATTTTCACTATTGTCCAAACCACGATCATACTTGGGCGCTCGTGACTAACTGGCTACTTACTATCTATGGTGCGAGTGTGCGGAGCTCTGCGTACTATTGCCACATGCTCCCCGCCTACGTTACGCTTCTATTAGTCTCTCTGTTTTGTGGTCCGGGGAGCGTCCGGCCCGGATTTATAAAACTGCCCGGGATAAACCCGGACATTTTTGGGTTCAGGTCAATCCCTAGCTAAAGCTAAATTTTTAAATAAAAATTTGATTTCTTTAGTGTCCGAGGACAGTCCGCGGAGTGCTGGCGGTGCGCCGCAATTGCCGCAACCGCTCCGCTTGCGTGCATGTGTGCGTGCGATTTGAGAGGGCGTGACTCGTGGTGGGAGTGGCTTATGAATAGGTATTATGGTAATTACGGAACGGCGAAACGTCCGGGTTTTTTAAATTTTTTGCCCGGTTTCTGCAATGTACGAGATGGCACTCGCACCGCACTGCGGCGTGTGAGTCAGACATTGCACAATGCGCGTGTATAGCGCTATCCCCCTTGCACACGGGTGCGAATTGCATCCAGTGTACTCCCTTTCTTTGGCAGACTATACGAACTATCGGTTCAGACCTTACCGAACTGAATATTCGGTTGCGCCATATCGCTAGAAAAAATAATTTTAAAGAAAAAAAAACCGACTTCAATTGGACTTTCCGGTATAAGTTAAAGTAAGCGAATTATTGCTACTTTATGTTTTTATTTTGTTAATTTTCCTTACATCGTATTTAAAACTTAGGTACATACATATTACTACCAGGGTTCAGCATCAGCTCCATCTTGTGAACTGCTCTCCAAATTGCTCGTTAACATGAGTCGATTAACGAAAACAGCACACGCGTATGTTTCACCAAACCTGAGTTCCACTAGGTACTGCCAGGGTTCAGCACCAGCTCGATCTTGTGAATTTCTCTCCTAATTGCTCGTTAACACGAGTCGAATGACGTAAATAGAAGTCGCGTATGTTGGACCAAACTTGAGTTTCACTAGTTACTGCCAGGGTTCAGCATCAGCTCCATCTTGAGAACCGCTCTCCTAATAGCTCGTTAAAACGAGTTGAATGACGAAAACGGAAATCAAAACAATCAATTTGATATACATTTAACGCAATTATGACCTCAGATTCGTTATATCGAACCTCTTAGATCCCCATGATATCGATATTTGTTAGGATAGGACCAAAAATGAAAAAATTCAAGATGGTGGTCATTTCTCGCCATTTTCACCTCATATTTGTTATAATGAACCTCTCGGACCCTCAGATATCAATTTTTATGAAGATAGGATGAAAACTGAAGAAATTCAATATGGCGGCCATTTTACGCAATTTTTACCTCAGATTTATTATAAAGAACCTCTTGGATCCCCAGATATCGATTTTTGTTAGGATCTGATCAAAAATGAAGAAATTAAAGATGGCGACCTTTCTAACATAAACAGTAAATATACATAATTATGTTTAAATCAGTTCCCACGTTTCCTTTTGTGACCCCGTGTCAAATCACCAAATTATTAAAAAAGTAGTAAATATCTTTCGCATAGTTATCAGCTCCATCTTGAGAACTGTTCCTCTAATTGCTCGTTAACACGAGTTGAATGACGAAAACAGAACTCTCGTAAGTCTTACCAAACCTGAGTTCCATAAGGTACTGCCAGGGTTCAGCATCAGCTCCATTAATTCCTCATGATATCCATCATCACAATTTAATTAAAATCAAATAGCACTACCTCGAAGGCATTTCGTAACAAACAAAAGATGAATGTCTCAAATCAGAAGATACAGCTGGGGCCCGCGAATTATAGAGCAGTTCCTCTTTGACATCCCTGGTCGTCATCATCAGGTCTGCTCCACCAAACTGGTGGGTTTTGTAAAGAAATGCTCGAGTTTCTCATGAAAATACCCAAATTACTATGCATGTGCCTTTCAAATTTGAGGAGTACCCTCAGTTCCTCATGGATCCCATCATCAGAAATGGATTTTGAAAAAAACGGGACCAACCTGGAACCATCTACTTAAAGAAACCAAAAAAAAATTCAAATCGGTTCAGCAATGACGGAGTTCTGAGGTAACATACATTTAAAAAATAATAATAATAATAATTCAGACGAATTGAGAACCTCCTCCTTTAGAAATATTGAAGTCGGTTGAAAACACCATTATTTAATTATGACATCTCGCTTTGTACAGTCAAGTGTAAAAATATGGTGGTGCACATCTTACTCAAAAATATGTCCCATAGCACCTTATGCCGTGCCGGTGTAATAAGAGCGTAGTACCATATTTATGAGTCGATTATGTCGAACCATATTTTTGCACTTGACTGTACCTATTTATATTTTCTGTTCTGTTTGACGATCATGATGAGAATTTGTATACTTTGACATTAACACTAAATTGTATAACTATGTAATTTTCTTCGTGAAATAAATGAACTAAACTAAACTATTCCAATTTTTTAATTTTCAAAAAGCTAGTATAGTTAGGTTATCTCGAAGGTATCGCTCTTTAGCGATAAGACAGACTATTGTTCACCGCTACCAAAGATTTTCTTCATACTTTTTGCCGCTACTTTTAATCTCTTACCGTGCGTTTACATGCTCGGGCTCTCGGCCGAATGTTTCGGCCATGTTAGTACACGATGATTCGAGACAGACTATATAGAGAAAACTTAAGCCAGACCAGAGACAATTTAAGTACTTTTTTAGGTAGTTTGGTTGAGATAAAAGGTGTCTTAAATAATTTCACTTCGGGTAAAGCTATTTAAAAAGTGTCTTAAATAGTTTCAATAACCAAAGCTATTTAAAACACCGTTTAACTCACCGAAACTACCTGAAAAAGCTTAAATTGTCTATGGTCTGGCTTAAATTTTATCTATATAGTCTGTCTCGAATGAGCGTGTACTAGGGTGGGCCGAATCATTCGGCCGAGAGCCCGAGCATGTAAACGCACGGTTATTATAATCCGGCCTCTGATCACCATTGGCAGTACTTAAATAAAAATATGCGATAGATTCTCTCTTAACCGTGCGTTTACATGCTCGGGCTCTCGGCCGAATGTTTCGGCCATGTTAGTACACGATGATTCGAGACAGACTATATAGAGAAAACTTAAGCCAGACCAGAGACAATTTAAGTACTTTTTCAGGTAGTTTGGTTGAGTTAAAAGGTGTCTTAAATAATTTCACTTCGGGTGAAGCTATTTAAAAGGTGTTTTAAATGGTTTCAATAACCAAAGCTATTTAAAACACAGTTTAACTCACTGAAACTACCTGAAAAAGCTTAAATTGTCTATGGTCTGGCTTAAACTTAATCTATATAGTCTGTCTCGAATGAGCGTGTACTAGGGTGGGCCGAATCATTCGGCCGAGAGCCCGAGCATGTAAAAGCACCATAATGTGTCTGGGGTAACCTTGTTGTTTGTAAGTATTCAAAATATAACATCGGTAGCTTAACCTATGACAGTATTGACAGTGTAATATATACATATGAGTCATATCTACTATGACTATTTTTTTTTCTAAGTGACAATTTGATATATATATAAAACTTAAATAACAAGAAAGTAATGACTAAAAATAAGCTTCAATAAAACTATAAAGATAAAATACCTAGCCTAGTTGGTAGTGAGGTGACCCTGCCTACGAAGCAGGAGGTCCCGGGTTCGAATCCTGGTCAGGGCATTTATTTGTGTGTTTATCACGAATATTTGTTCCTGAGTTATGGATGTTTTCTATGTATTTAAGTATTTATATGTATATATCTATTATATATATCGTCGTTTTGTACCCACAGCACAAGCCTTATTGAGCTTACCCTGGGACTAGGTCGATTTGTGTAAGATTGTCCCACAAATATTTATTTATTTATTTTATATTTAATACCTACCTCTAAAACAACCCACACTGCATCATACCCGGCTCAAAGGTTCCCATAATGCCTGCAGCATTCCCCCGCTGCACAGCAATGGAAACCTGTTGAACCAGGTACGACCCTGAGCGAGTGTAGCAACCCTTTTGTAGGAAGCGTCGCCCAAGCTCCTTTATTAGGTGACGAGCCTACAAGCCCCAGGGCCCGCCGTCTCCACCGTCACCTGTACAATTTCATACCCTGATTCCAGAGCAGAGTATTTAGTGTGCTTACCTATCGCAGCGGATTCGGCTGCTGAGCCGGCACACCGTATGTTCCGCCTCAAATGGGACGCCGCAAATGTGCTAACACAGGTTGCGTCCCACAAGAGGCAGCGTCTTCTTCGCCATGGAACCAAGGTAAAGCCCATCAGGTCTTTTGCCGTCCGTGCGACGCAAGCCAGGTGACTCCAGGACGCACGTCACACCAGCCGAAACCATAACCCGCCGTCATTTCGTTTAAAGACTGGTGCCTTGGGAGCCGACCAGCGCACATTTGGCAGTTTAAACCATGATGCCCATTTTTAGCAACCATTAGCTTCGCACACCTTAGCCCCCAACCGGAGTGACACTGCTATCCTCGCCTCAAGGCGCGCCAAATCGACTCCCCCAGGCTCCAGACAATAACATGGTGTGGATGCCCCTGCTCCAAATGACATCCCATTGCCTCTGCACGGTGGGATCGTCAGGACGTGCGTCATTCGGGACTGCTGCTGACCACTTTGCCAGCGCCTCAAGTATGGAGTCGGGGAGTTGTCACCTTTACGATGTAGGATTTGAGTGACAAGCTCCACGGTTCCATGCGCAGGAAAGGAAATCAGTCCTACGTCCTGGACGCGGCGAATTCGGGAGGCTCGCTTGGATCCACTGGGTTTCGGTGAGGTTAATATTCAGAACAAATTCTAAGGTGGACTTAAGTTTATAATAAATTATATTGATTTTTAATGCTATTAATAATTTGATTCAATAGGCCCTTGACACAAATAACCTTACTTTACTAGGAACAGGAAAAGGTAACAAAATATACACTGTACAAATAATATTTATTTAACACGTTAGTTACATTTAATATGTCGTAGTTAGGTACCTAAACTACTAAACTATGAAATTTATGGTATAGTAAGAAAACAATTGATAATTAGGTATGTGTAATATGTTGGTGAAAAAATATGTGCAGACTTATAGGACGAAAAATCATTACAATAAATCTATTACTTGACTATATTTAAATTAATATGAACCCTTAGCTTTTTTCTTTCTTTTCATTGACACTGACGGCTGTAAACGACATAAATAGCATACAGTTTAAAATTTAACCTAAAATTATGTCATCCTAGAAAATGATTTATAGTTACCTAATTAAGGAATACAATATGTTTATGTGTGTTAAGGAAAAACAACATTGTTAGATAATTACCTATGTTGTATTGGTTTTGGACGCGTTTTCCTATAAAATGCTCGTTGGCTTGGTGTGTACAGTCACCTTTAGAAATATAGGTACACATCTTGCTCAAAAATATGTCCTATGGCATCTTATTCCGGTGTAATAAGAGCGTAGGATCATATTTATGAGATAGTTTCGTCGATACATACTTTAGCAGTTGACTGTAACGCACCATAACGGAATTTAAAATGGCTTAAGCAGTCAGATTCTCGATATTGTTACATACTATACAACTTTATTTAACCTTTGAATTATTGACCTAGATTAACTTTTCGCACATGTAACTATGTTTGGTACAGATCTTTGTAATTCAATACGGAAAATCAACATTTATCTACATTATTTGTGATCAATAAATTTTAAGACCTTGTAACAATAGGTATGCCTAAGGTATTAAAGTTACACTTGCGAATATTGCACACTCTAGGTTTTTAAATTTAATAGGTCGGGCGGAGCAAAAACTTTCATACTTTCGGTGATAAGAAACTTTTCTTATCGCCCATAAAAAGATAATTTTAGCCGTAGGTCCCAACCGCGAACTTCAAAATCTTGCTTTGCACAGCAATTGTAAGGAATTTCCAGGTAAAGAAGCGAGGGTGTGCTGTGCCCCGTGCCGTGCACCGCCCGCGAAGGTGTGGCGGCCAAGCGGTACGAGCTTCAAATTTACTACGCGAACTGGGACCCATTTCTCGAACTGGCTCCAACTGGGTCGCTTGACTTCAAACTCGGTAAATCCATCGTTGATCATCAGATTACGCGATTATGGTATAAGAAAGCCCGAGTTTGATGTTAAGCGACACAACTGTCTAATAATATTAGTCTAATATAGTTCGGAAAATAGGCCCCTGTAGGTAGCCCACTGCATCTTTCGCTGTCGGAAAGGCACCGTAACAGTGAAGATTTCTTAGCTATAAAACGTCCAGCCCTCGCGATAACCTACAAAATATATAAATTGTGTAATAATTTGGTTTCGCCATAACAAATAGCCTTTATAATACCTTAACGAGATACAAGATACAACATTCCGATGATACCAAACACCAATAGTACTTTACACCTCAACCTTAAAACAATTTCATAGATTTTCATAGACTTGATTCTACACTGGTTAAATTACACGATTTACTAACTTGCTTTCAAGTTCGCTACATAAAAAAAAACATTTAATGAATTAAAAATTGTTAACAATTATTTGCGTGTCTTATTTCTGCTCATACATACACGGTTGTATTAAATAAATTAATACAGCACACACGTATTATACAAAATAGATAAAAATGGGTCAAAATAAGTGAAACTACATGCGTTACTTTCTGACGACTTTGCGTTTTCCGACATATGAATGAAAAATATGTAAACCCTTTTGTTCTAACGTAATACACCATATACGAGTTGATCTGGAATGTAAATAAGTAAAAACAGAATGGGACTCGGTAATACTCTTATTTAAGATCTTATATATTATATTATATACTCTAGTTAACTTATCCATTCAAGTATGATATCCCGAAAGCAATAGTGCACACTGATGTGTATTGTGTATATACCCACTGGCTGTCACTTGTGACACATTATATAATACTAGAGCAGATACGCCACTCCCATGCCATAAAAATGTTAACGACATATACAGTCAAGGAATTTGAGTTATGTACAGAGAGTTCATACAGAGAGTTTTAAACAGATTTTTCACTTATACAAATATTGTCATTCGGCCGCTGAACATCCTGCGGACCCTGCGGTTATCAATAAAAAACAGGTTAAGTTCCTGCAGACAAGAACGAACTATTTCACAGCCAACTTGAAATAAAAATACACAGAAAACCTAACATACTTTTGCGAACGTATAAATTGATTTATATCAGCCAGAACTTTTATCCTCGCCCTGCCTAAGCATTTTTAACAAACATTAAGATTCTGCCCAATGTTCTCAATAAAGCACACTTTTAATGAGTATCTACTGCCCTTTATGTTCAAATAAATTTGTTAAAAAAAGTATGATTATTTTTATTATTTTATAAAAATACGTATACTTTTTATATCTAATTGGAATTCAATATTATATATAATATTTTATATGAATCGGTCGAGGTAGGCGCCAAAATTGAATATGTGAATAATGAGGATTAACGTCGATTTTCCGATAGTGGCGCTAGTGGAACGAGGGTCCTGCGCCGCCGGGTGAGCGACAATACGGTAGCTCCCATTGAGAGCATTGGGCACAGGGGTTCCGTACAAACTTTTTTGTAATCGTATTTATCTATAAACATGATGCATTCAACTGCATTTCGAAGTAGTAATTTGAAGTCAGCCACATGTAACGACATATTAGGCCACTTGTTTGCACCGCAAAGAGTTATGGCGTTTACATAAAATACAGTTCACCTAAATGATTGTTTGTCCTTATCTATCAGTTTGACATTTGCTTTTGTTAGAAAGGGAGAACATAATTTAACTAAAACGTCTGTTCATTTTTTATGAATGAGGGGGTTAGTATGCGAGTTTGTGTCTCGTTGATAATTATTTATCACTTAAACCGATTTTATTTTTTAAACTTTACTTAAAAGAAGGGCCTTACAGCATGAAATTAGCTTAAAATAAAAATAAATACATTTTAAGGTGGTTTATTTTCAAATTGTGCACAATAGCTATTTATGCAACAAGTGCGGAAAGTCAGTGATTTCCGACGAGTGTCATATTATTCACGAGCAAGCGAAGCGAAGCGAGTGTATAAGCCGACACGAGTAGGAATTCATCTTTACGCATGTGTTTCATACAATGTTTTACTATGCATTGTGCGAGTAAATAAAAAATCATATCATGACAAAACAATTTAACAGTAATTGAATTATTAAAATTAAAAATGATATTATTTTATAGTTTTCTTACATAGAAAATACTTTTTGTATCGGGCTGATAGCGGAGTCCGAAATTTAAAAAAAAATGATAAGTAAATGCACTGCGGCCAAATCGTGCAGAAAAGTGTACTTTTCTGCACGATTTTGGCTTCATCGGCCAAATCGTGCGGAAAAGTACAACTTTCCGCACGATTTGGCTTCATAGAAAGCGCACTTTTCGAGCACATGCATTGTAAAAGTTTTTTTATATTAAAAAATGAAGATATTTAAAAAGTTATAATTTTCCGGTACTTAACATATTTGTTAACATTAATGTTGAGTAAAATTTCATATTTTTTCTTCCGTTCACTTCGAAGATAAGGAGACGGGAATGGTATTTCTTTTTATATTTTCCTTAATTAATAAAAAAAAAAACGCTATAATAAAAATATGTATGTTTTATAATGTACAAATCAAGCCCTTTCAAATGATACCCCACATGATTTAGTTACCTACTAAACTTTAATTTTTTGCTTCCATCATATGAGGCATTTCTGAATAAAATAAAAATATATGTTTAATCATTTTACTTTGTATGTGTCTAAGGGTTAGCCCTTCTTTGTAACTATTTCAAATTTCACATCGATTCCTATACCATTTTGGTACGGAACCCTTGAAACAGTCTGGCAGGAACCACTAAATCAAAACTGTTCTTAATTGAGAACATTGGGCAGGACGAGGTTATGTATCATAGACTTGGTCGTCTGCATCTAGATGGCGCAATTTTATTTACAAATTTTATACGACGGGGTAGGTATAAAGTGTCGCTGATTGACAGTTAATTTTAGGGAACTAGCCTTTTCGGGATGCTTCGAGAGTGGCGGATGCCCCTTGTCGCGCCCGCGGCGGCGGCGTGGAACAGTTAGCAGGCGCAGTTGTCCTTGGCGGCGGGCGGCGCGGCCAGCGGGCGGCCTGGCGACGCGGGCTTGTGCTGCACGCCGGACTCCGCGGCGTTCAAGTCCAGCCTACCGTCTTGAATACTTTGATATATCTTTTTAGCGGTCTCCAAGAATGCTTCTTCCACGTTCTGGCCACTGTAGATAGAATGAGCAAAATGAATTTATCAGAAAACGCATTAAAAATGGTAAACCCTCTAGGGCCCACTTGCACCACCCGGGGTTAGCCGCTTGCCCGGAGTTAAGCCGTCAAATTTCATACAAAAAAACGCTTCACTCCGAGTTATATGACTAACCCGGGTGGTGCAAGTGGCCTTAAGTGCGGTAAAGGAATTAGATTTATGTAAAATTTCGTACCTCATAACAGTGACATCATGTCCCTGAGTGGGTATAATATTGATTGTCACTGTGACAAGGTTAAATAGGCGGACTTTAAGCAGTTGCTATGCTCTCTTCTCTTCTATCGCATGGGACGGTTGGTTGGGACCTCTCAGTCTCACCATGTCCTCCCAACCCGTACTCAATATAATTAATGTTAAATCGATGCCATAGATGGCGCTATAAGTCTCGATTTACCATTACGAAATCTTTACCCTTAAAGATTACGTGATATTTATAGTGTAATAAATTAAAGATGTCGTATAATAAAAAAATATATCATAATAACTCAAATTCAATGCATTATTGTACATTATTGTAAATTTCACCTATATTGCAGCCGCTTAGTTCGCGAGCAGCAGCCCGTAGGAGTTAACGAGCTGTCTAAGTAATATTTTGTATTATCACTAGATGGTGCCACCGCTGGAATGCTTTGCGCAGAGGCGTGTATGGAAGGAAACTGACCCGTTTGCATTGCCTTTGAGTGTAAAACACAGCGGGGAAATCCTGCAGGTTTATGTCTGCGTTTCGTTTTTGTCCACCTTTAAAAAAAGGAGGTTCTCAGTTTGACCCGTACCCATAAATCTATTTAGGTATGTTTGTTCCCGATTATCTCGTGTTTGACTGAACCGATTTTTATGCGGATTTCTGAAAGGCATTTGTTATATTTAGGCTCAACTGCGGCGCAATAATTATTCTAAAATCATTCATTAAACAAATCTTTAGTCAATGCAAACACAAACTAAATGTTACCACATTTAAAAATATCAACAACAGTGCTATCTTACTTGACTTGTGAAAAAATTAATAACACAAACGTTACCCATTACGAAATCTAGGCGTTGCACGAGAAATAAGTCAATATTCGCCCAAACATAATAAACATAAATCAATACAGAAGAACATCCTACATAATGAATGAAGTATTGTGTAAATAACGCATTATTGCAAGATTTGATGTTTAAATACGCGTCAAAACTTTTCATTTTGTACTGCTGTGACCTTGCGCCCGAGACACAAGTGTCTACTTGTCCTATTTCACCACAGTATAACAATAAAACAGTAATATAACTTAGTAGAGTATTGTAACTTATATATGTTCTGGAATATCTAATTTGTAACACTAAGAGCGAGTATTAACGTATTATTTGCATTAAAATAAAATTTACAAAAAGTTTATGTTTAAGTCTTGACGCAATAAACTGCCTGCCTGCCTGCTGTGTGCCTGATCATTTTTACGTGTATCCGCGACGTACGTATGTGTTTATACCTATTGCTTTCTTGTAGAGTCAAACCAAGCTAAGTTTGCAATGATTTTGATAGCACATACTGCGCATGTGTTATTGTACGTATACGTCAAACTTCTATGAAATTATGACGTTTACTTAATACTTTTACAGTCTGTGCTATCAAAATCGATGCAAGCTCAGCTTAGTCGAACTCTATTGAGATGTGTACTAGATAATATAATATCTTTTACAGATATCGTAATAAACCGCTATTTTGACGTACCTAACTCTAAATATAAAATAAGAGATATCCTTATAATAAATAACATAACAAATAGGCTGTAAAAATGCTGATCAGCTTTTTAAGAGCTTACTTACTAGGTATCGTGTGTTCTGGTAAAAGAGGAAAAAAATATATAAGCGGGAAGAACATATTTTTTGGGATAAGTACAATTTTTTTTTACTACAACGGGGCTTAATCGCGTAAAACATTGAAAACTAACCTCCGACGTTTCCAGAGCGACATTATCCCCGTAGTCCCGGAGAAAGACGTTCTTCTCCGGGACTAATTGATTATCATTATTTTATTTTTTTACAAATAAACGGAAATGTAAAAAACATATAACATTCCCACGGCTTGTACCTATCTCCGAAGTTTATGTAGAAATATCTTTTTATATATTCAAAAAACTTTTCCGAACTAAGTAAATTTGAAAATCAACCGCAATACTAACCACTGTTTGCCCCGATCGTTAACTCGCGACCCCAATATCCCGGCAACCCCTTGATCAATTTAGCTGATATCATATTCAAACTTAAAAAATATATATTTATCTCATCTAATGATCTGCCTAATTTCACAATGATCCAATCAATGGTACTCGAATTATCGTCGAACAAACATATACATACATACAAACGATGGACTATCCAAGTAGAATCGGGAAAACTCACGCGCTTCATTCTCTCGTCGAATAATATCGGTTAGCGTGATAAAGATTTATCAATGAAAAACAAACTCAGCCTAACTCTATGCCGTGCATTCGAGTGACCCCAATCTTTCTATAGATAAATAAATAAATATTTAATAATATATAAATAATAAATATTTTTCTCCGTCATGTTTATGGATGAATGCGATAACTAGAGTTTGTACGGAACTCTCGGTGCACTCGGATGTGTTTTTTCCTAATCAGTAATATACCATAATGATAACGCCCTTAAAGGGATCACCAACATTTTTGCTACACTCAATTTGCAGTTCCCATGTTGCTGTCCACCTGAGATAACTTACTTAATATTTTACTCTATTGTGTTAGTCAGCCGTACCGTGTTCTAAACGTGCGCGGTGACGCGGTGAGTCGAACATTTGTCAATATTACGAGACCTCGGGAGCCACAAGTATCATGCGGTTTGAAAACTTTCTTACTTTGGAACGTCAGAATGTTTGACTCGCTTATGCTTGATGTGTGATTGGAATATTTGGAACGTCGGGCTCGGGCTTGCGGTGGGCCCCCGCGGGTGGGCACGGGCAGTATGGTATTGTTGCAAGCGCACGTCAGCCTAGTATAACTTGACCTACAGATCTGCAATATTTATGCATGATGGGGTACCGCGTTTATACGGAATTACTGCCCTCAAACACCCGATCTCGGCAAGGGAATGGAATGTGATAAGTACACGATTTTTGTCAAAAGAAGTGTTTTATTTTAACCCTCCGCATACCAGGTGGAAAATATAGACGTGCCATACAAGGTGGGGTCAAATTTGCACACTTTTAAAAGTGTATGATAATTGTAAATGTATGATAATTTTGGATTTATAATACATTTTCTTATTTTTGGGTATATCTTTTTATTATTAAAACCTTTTTTTTATAATAAAAAATTTATTCTTTTGTTTAACATTGACCCAAAAGTAGTCCTTCTTTGACTGCAGAAAAAATCGTATCTCAGTAATCGAAATGTTTTAATGAGATTGTGATATAAATTTAACAATGATTAAAAACGTAATTTAAGATTATAACATTACAAAGCTATTTCAATCACTTTTAAGGTAAAATACGCAATTTTCGCACACATATAAACAATGTTCCAAAACCACTAGAACACCCTCTACAAGTTCCTATGTATGTCCGAAGTCAACCCCTAAAAAAGGCCGTTTCTCCGAGAACGACCTCTAGTAGGTACCTCTTATGGAACGTACATATACGTTACATCTCCCTCAGCGTCTACTTCCGAAGGGTGTCTGGACACACGATGCTGCAAATCTGCAATGCTCTGATTAGCAATCATTCCCCGGATGAATTGCATCATCTTCCAAATCAGAACTATTTTTCATTAAACATCGTTCCATTTCCTGATTTCTGAGTCAGTGCGGCATTTTCACTTAAAATAAATAATAATTTAGTTATAATTATTTAATAAAAACCATAAAAACGAGATAAAACCTCACGATATCCACTTACCTTTTCGACGACGTCCCGTACAAGGTGGGGTCTGAGACGCCGAAAAACGTCTAACTTCCAAATACGCACACGCCAAACTGACTCACGCATACTGTAGATCTGGCAACGTCATCTGCGCAGCTACTCAGGGTATAAATATCTTACCAGCATGGTTACTGTACTTACTTCCCGATTTATTGGGCCTGGGGTCTGTAATACCCCACCTCGTATGCGGAAGGTTAAAGCAAATCTTTACATGTGAAAAAATCGGTCAAGTTCTTCAAGATTCTGATTTACTTTTAAGCATTGATCTAAGTAAAAGTAGAAGATATGGTACCTACCAGGCGCACGTTCGTGTGCCATCAAATACAGGTTTTGGGACCTAACTTGAATTAGCCGTGTGATGGCGACCAATGAGTCAACAACGTGATCATTTGGGACCAGCAGGCCTACCACGAACATCGAAAATTGGCATTGACGGGAAAACCTCTTTGTCACACCAATATGCAAGTGCGACAAAGATGGAGATACAAATCCGCAATCGTTCGATTTTCGTGGTATAGGCCCAGC
Organism: Lathronympha strigana; assembly: GCA_949128165.1. Classification (NCBI taxonomy): domain Eukaryota; kingdom Metazoa; phylum Arthropoda; class Insecta; order Lepidoptera; family Tortricidae; genus Lathronympha; species Lathronympha strigana. Next base: position 11,623,833 of record OX421906.1, on the reverse strand, counting down.
GGGCCTACCACGAACATCGAAAATTGGCATTGACGGAAAAACCTCTTTGTCACTCGAATATGCAAGTGTGACAGAGATAGAGATACAAATCCGCAATCGTTCGATTTTCGTGGTACAAGCCCAGAGGCCTAGTATAAAAGTTGTATGACACTTACTTCTCGATCGCGTTAGCGTATCGAGAGTTCAAATTATGTTTGCCGTTTATTTAAATCATCCCGCAACTTTCATATTTTGACCCCTCGATACGCTAACGCGGTCGAGAAGTTAATGTCGTACTATTTTTATACCTACTAGGCCTTCAGTATCACGAAATAATGCCGCGTGCGCATGACTGATGATTAGTAGGAAACACCTTTTTTGTAAGGGACTAGGGAATGAGTTAGAGGGGCGGGGCGGGACGTTATCGGTTCGCAGCAAGGTCATTGTCGCTTTTGCAAGCCTTTTGTTTAGGTAAGTACTCTGATGCACCGCCGCGCGCTCGGTATCGATGATTTATGAAAATTTAGGGTAAAATTAAGGCACACTATTTTATTTATTTGGGTTCTGCATCAGCTATACAGCGTGTATTTTTGATATTACCGCATATGTAAAGGGTTATTAGTCCAAGCCCTAAAGAATCTATTTTCATATGTTTCAATTAAATATGACTACTTTAATTTTTTTATACAAAATAATTTAGCACGCAATGTATTGCTACTTTACTTTTGTTCAATACGTCGTACTTAGTTTAGCCACAGCGTATGGATGTATTCCATACAGTGAGGTAACTTCATACACGGCCAGCGGCTCGGCTCGGTGGTCGTGCTGAGGCTCAGGGTTGTCAAAAACTATGCGAAAGATATTACAGTCTGATTGGCAAACTAATTTCCATTTTACACCCCTTAAAATAGACCGCCAAATTTTCATAGAAATCCGGCGGCATTTCCTCCCCGCGCGCCCCCCATCGATGACCCAGAAATCGACGGAGTTAACCCACTGTATAGAATACATCCTTACGCTGTGGTTTAGCTGACTTGACGTAAGAACTGTCACAAACAAGCGATAACTTACGGATTGATCGTGCAATACATTGCTGCTCAATTATTATTTTTTAAATAATCTCGCTCTGTTAGTTAGGACCAAACTTATAATTACTTGTTGTATGGGTTCTTAGCACTAAAACCTTGGCCTGGTTAAAGTTTGTGGTAATATACAGAATACACACTGTATAATAACCTTCTTAAATATTGCCGGTTGCAAAAGATACACACTGTATACACGACAATGTGACAGTATTAATTAGATCATAATTGGTATGGTAATAAGTTTGTTTACCATATTGCCTTTACGTATACGTAATAAGGCTGAAATTTTTATAGGAATAGAACAAAAGTCTCGTGATTTTTTATTGTTCATTTACATGAACTTGTAGATCTGACTTTATAATATCCCATGATTTTGAACGTGTACCTACTTGATGTCATTTTCCTCGCGTTTGTGTGATGAAAAACGTTGTACTTCACTCAGCAGAAAAGTGATTGAGTTTTGATTTTGATATTGTTATTAAAATGTTAATAGCAGTGGTGAACAATTATTTCATTGCTTCCATTTATTGACAGTCATATTGAACTCTATTTCATAAAACGTAACTGAAATTTCTCACATTTAAAACTTTAAAAAAACTGGTATCTACTGTTTCAGTTAGGTTTATTAAAATCATTAACATAGAATAAAATAAAATAAGGATACTCAATCAGCCAAAAATATTAAGCAATAAAAGTGCTGCAGTTGCGGCACTATGCGGGCTATATGAAAACTAGTTTTATTTGAAACGAGACGATTTATTAAGTGCGAACAGCCTAATAAAGATTTAACAGTGTTGGTAGTTCTATGTATAAATTTGACACTTAATGCTTGCGACAATAAGCTCCTTTTCGACTTGACTTTTTTGTTCTGCTTTGTGTGTCTATTAAGTCTATTTCTTTTAATAAGTTAATAATTGAAATGGACTTATATTGGATACACATCGAAACAAACATATTATGTATTTAACATTGTCTTCTGTTACCGCGATTGTTATTCATTGAAATTAAACACTTTAGAACGGATTAATCGCGTTTACGAGTATTAACACCATGACCCTACCGTTCTTAACAACAAAGTTGTTGATTGACGGGGAGAATTCGAATTCTCTCAGTCATCATCTTAACCCTGTAAAAACGATTGCTGTGAAGGGCTCGAAACGTAGGGTCATGGTGTTAATAAACGCGATTAATACGTTCTAAAGTGTTTAATTTCAATATTATTTAACATTATTTATTAATTATATGTTTAATTATTTGTGGAGCATGTACATTTCAATAATAGCAAAGAAGATTTCAACTTATAATACCATATTTTATTTTATTCTGTTTCATTATGAAGTTAGTATATTGTTTAATTATTGACTTTGTTTGCTGACGCTATCTAGATTCACCACCTGTTCAGTATAAGTGAGACCTATATGACCGTTGTAGATATTGGCAATAGGAGGTCACATAGTTAAATTGATCGTATCTTATCCTGCACCAGGTAAGCGAGGGATATAACTAGGTACCAGGAGTAAAACGATGGCACTTTTTGATTTGATATTGAGATCAGTCCATTACGCTTTCTTTCATGTTCGTGCGTGAGGAATGGAATGGACTGAGATTATTATCAAATCGAAATCTACTTTTTTCAATCGCAATGACACGGCCTCTTATTTACAGACGTGATTGTAAGATATAAGGATATCTCGCTTGCACACATGTATGAATGTTTTTGTTTATTTCTGTCGCTCCGTGTGTAATGCGCGCTCGTTTACACAACCATGTAAATCGTATTATTTTATTTTATTTCTATTATGCACTGTGTACATACACATTACCGCAGTGTGCAAGAATTTGCAAGTGTATGTGGGGTTTGGCCTAACTTTCCGTGATGACAATTATGAGCATCAGTCATCTTCCGTTTATACTTAAATTAATGCTTTTAAGAGATGCGAAATATACCTAAACATTTTTTAGTTATGTAGGTAGGGAGGTACTTGGGTACAATCTTCCGTAGGTACCTATGTGACTTATCATGCCTTAAAAGCATTTTAAGCAGGCTGAATAGTGATTTCAGGCCATTCCAGAGGTGGCACTTTCGCACACCAGACGATTCACAATTTACCGTTGCTTTCAGGCGCCTCAAACACGTTTTCAGCTCGTTTCAGGCAACCCCTTACCAGATAGCACAGTTTACGTCGTAGGTGAGATCAAAACTTTATATGTGATTTTTAATGTTTTAGAAGCGTTTTCAGCAGGCTGAGAAGTGATTTCGGGCCGTTCCAGAGGTGCCTCTTTCACATGCCAGAAGATTTAAAATTGACCCCGGTTGCCGTTGTTTTCAGGCACCAGAGACAAGTCTTCAGTGCGTTTCAGACCAGCCTGTACCAGATGGCACAATAACCTGAAAACCTGTTATCGGGCATTTTCAGGACCCCTTATGGGCCCCTGAAGTATAATTCAGTATATGGCGTAATTTCTCTAAGGAGTGAAAGAGACAGCACTATTAGAAAGAGAAAGCTATACGGAAGTTACGGAATGTTCGAGAAGTATGTGAAAGAGAAGACTCGAAAAGGAAAACAACCGCAAAGATGTTCTGAATCATTCGCGGACATACCTAACTACCAGCCGCGTCTGGAATCATTGCGAGTACTTACGGTTCAGCCAGACGTGAGATAATCGCGGCCACACACATAATCAAACGGAGAAACTCCTTTTTTGAAGTCGGTTAAAGTACTGAAACCGTCTCCTAAATGTAACAAATCCTTGTCCGAAAACCGCATTAAAATCGGTTTAGCCAAACATGAAATAATCGGAAACAAACAAACAAACATACATACATACATTCATACTGGTCAAACTTAGAACCTCCTTTTGTTGAAGTCAGTTATATTTTTTTAACACTTAATAAACATAAACCTCCTTGGTCAATTCATTCATGTAGGTACATTTAACTTATTATTAATTTACCTATAAACATATTTATTATTATTTGAAATAACATTTATTTGCGCGATCACTAAAGCATTAGTTGTTTCAGTAAGATAAAATACGATACGAATACGACACAAGCAACCTAGTGCAGGGCCTCTCAAGGTCGCCTGCGCTGCAGACGTAGTGCGATGTGCGATAGTACCTACCTTACAACTTTGAGCGCTGAGGGCGGTGCAACGCCATCTAGTGACACATTGCAACGTATAATAGGCATTGGGTGGATTGAGTGTGTCCTAGCTACAATAGATGTCGCTGAAAACCGACATTGTAGCATCAATTTTATGGCGCCATCTATTAGCATATTTTGACTTTACTTTATGCTACTCCGGAATAATACTTAGGACGGCTCGCGTTTTTACTATGGGATTGGGTATCTGTAGTATATTTGATCTGTGGTCTCACATATTCACTCGCGGCAATATTTCGCATTTCAAAATTCGACAACCGGAATTCAGGACTGATTTTTCGCAGGCAACCTTATACTACCGTTTTCACAATAAAATAATCTTTATTTTCATTTAAATTTGATTTAATTATAAGACCGGTGCAAAATGCTACAACTATCGATTTACCTATTTATACCTGGCAACCCGAGAGTTATGACTGGAAAAGAATAGGCAACCTAACGTTTGCATATTCTATGAGCTTCATACTTTCGATTGGTATGGAATTTGTTTAATAGTCAAACCGGTGAAATATTAAAAAAATAATCTTTTTTGAATTATTAATATTCCTGGACTGAAATTTGTTAGGCAACCCATATGCAATATAATTATTGACATATTAAATTAAATATAAAATATGTATTATCAAATAAGCATCACGGTGAAGGTCGTTTTATATCGGGATCCTATACTAATACTAATTTTATATTGAATTAATTACATATTATTTACTTACCTGTGATACGAAACGTTTGAATGTTGTTTATTTACAAATTTGCTTTGGTTGCGGCACCCGATTATTGAGCAATGTGGCATTTTTGAAGTATTTTTATTTTATTATTACTCCATGACGGCTCAAGGGGTACTGACTGCTACTGACTGTCACGTGTGCGCTGTGCGCATAGGCGACACACGAGTTTTGGCTCTCAAGCCGTCTCTCTATAGGCGCGTCGGCCTACGACTTCCAATCTCTTTGGATACAACAATATTGCAGTTGATTGGTTACTTTTTGTATTTATAATTATTTACAAAGGCCAAAATTTAATAATAATAAATTCACTTTTGGGTGCTGTTTTAAATATATATGAAATTTTTTAATAACAAAAAGTTTGCCAATGGAGTTATACTTATTACTTGTAAGATAAGATATGGACCTTTCATGCTGAAAAATGTAGCGGTTTTCCGAGCTAATGCATTGTAAAATGTTGTATGATATACGCGTTGATATGTAGGCTTTTTTCCAACTCGTGTCGGTTTAAAACACTCACTTCGTTCGTGTTTTATAGTGACCGACACTCGTCGCGAAAAAGCCTACTTTCTACACTTGTATCATAAATAACTATTATATAACCAGCCCCATACCCAGAAAATATTACCAGTTTTAAAAACTACCCCGTATTTATGGAGCCGACCGTACCAAGATCCCGATTATTGGGTCGCACGACCTAGGGACGAAATCATAAAATACCCGATAGTCAGGTTGTCAGCACTGAATGTCTTAAACTAGATTTTGTTATCAAATTCATCACGTGTTAACAACCGATACATACGTATTGCATTAATTATCACAACCGTTAATAAACAATAATGGTGCCGGTAACGAGCCTTTTAACAGATTAAAAACAAAAAAAAGATTAATCCACAAAAAAAATCTAAAAAAAAAACTTACGTTTTGGCACTAGCTTCAACAAACATCAAGCCATTTTCATCAGCAAACTGTTTGGCTTCCTCGTAAGTAACGTCCCTCTGGCCATCCAGGTCAGACTTATTGCCGATCAGGAATATCACAGTGCTCGGGTTGGTCAAGTTACGTGTGTCCGTTAGCCAGCTGCTCAAATGATTGTATGTGGACCTGGAATTGCACAAATTAGAAATGTAATGAAAATAAATATTGCTACTGCCTTCCCTCCCACTGCTGGTCACATTTATCCTCTAATGCACCAGAGAAATTTGGTTGCAGGCGTAGGCTCCCTTCTGCAGCCCACCATACAAAAAAAATTACTATTTTCAATTTTATAATTGAAAGAAAAATGGAAAAATTCTCCGCGTCGAGCGGGATTTGAACCCACGACCTCTCTGAACACCGGTCAAATCACTCTGCCAATTGAGCTATCGACGCCCGATCGACCCCGGCGAATGTTTCCACTACTTCTTTCATTTGGTTATAGGCCTTAGGGAGACCCGTAGCGACATCTACCGCAAATGTTTAACAATTGTACGGCATCGATGTTCTAAGACATTTTAGAAATCATCGATAACAATGCGCTACCCCATACTAAATTAATTTTGTACTAATCAGAGGCGTCTGCAAACGAAATTTACAATTTTATAATTGAAAGAAAAATGGAAAAATTTTAATTTTCGTTTTCTCAAACATGATCGTAAATGTATGCATTTATGTCACGAAATGAAGACATGAAGTTTCTTGTTTACGGCTCCCCCCATTTACTTCTTGGCCGGCGGCCGTGAAGTAATGTATGGCGTAAGTATGAACGAAACATTATTGTCCGCTGCTCTAACTTTTTTAATTTGCGTACTAACACTAAACTTCACACACACAGTTTTTGAACAGCTCAATAAGCTTCAAAATTTGTGCATAAGATTCATATTTGGCCTGCGTAAGTATGACCACGTTTCTAATTTTCGTGCCGAGCTAAAGTGGCTTCCCATTCGTTATCGTCGTAATTCTCATATTCTAGCTCTTCTTTATAATGTTCTATTTAACTCTTATCTTAAAGATCGTTTTACTTATCTCTCCTCTGTCAGGCCTTCACGGAAATATCTACTTGTCCCCCCTCCTTCTTCCACGAAATTTTATAATAACTCTTACATTTCGAGCAGTTCAGCTGGGGAACGCGCTGCCGTTAGACATCAGATGTGCTAAGAAGTCCAGAGCTTCATAAGCCTTTTAAGGAATCATTACTTGTCTCTGCCTTGATTTGCCATTGTGTATGTATATGTATACATATATGGATATTTTTTATTTGTATGTATTTTATTTGGGTTAGGTATATATGTATATATTTGGATGTATTTATATTTATTAATTAAGTTGTTTATACAAATAATGCATAGTTCTGTTTAGTGTATGTGTAGTGTTCTTATCTGTAGGTAATACTTCTCGCGCACTACCCGTTTTCTTTTTGTTTTTTGCAACTTATCTCCTGCTACCCTAAGGTTGTCTGGAAGAGATCGCTTATAGCGATAAGACCGCCTGTTGCTACCTTTATATAATTTGTGATTTTTTTTTGTTTTTTGTCTCATATGTGGTGCAATAAAGAATATTTTACTTTTACTTTTTATTTTCACAAAATCAATTTACAAAAAATTACAAATGTACAATCAATATCCGCCACGTAGGCTTCGTCAAGGGGGTACAATCATAAATCAGCAACAGGCGTCGTCATCACACAAACAATAAAGCAATCCGCAACAGGCTTCGTCATTTTTCAACCGACTTCAATATTTCAAAAGGAGGAGGTTCTCAATTCGACTGAATTTTTTTTTTTATTTTATTTTTTTTTTTTTTAATGGATGTTCACTCATAACTCCGTCATTACTGAACCGATTTGAATTTTTTTTTTGTTTTCTAAAAGTAGACGGTTCCTGGTTGGTCCCGTTTTTTTCAAAATCCATTTCTGATGATGGGATCCATGAGGAACTGAGGGAACTCCTCAAATTTGAAAGGCACATGCATGCTGATTTGGGTGATTTCTTAAGAAACTCGAGCATTTCTTTACGAAAATCATCAATTTGGTGGAGTGGACCTGATGATGAAGACCAGGGATGGCAAAGTGGAACTGCTTCGTAATTCTCAGGACTATGATCCGATTTTAAAAAATATTTTTTTGTCTGTATATAGATGGTTTCAGGATTGTCCCGTTTTTTTCAAAATCAATTTCTGATGATGGGATCCATGAGGAACTGAGGGAACTCCTCAAATTTGAAAGGCACATGCATGATGATTTGGGTAGTTTCTTAAGACACTCGAGCATTTCTTTACGAACATCATCAATTTGGTGGAGTGGACCTGATGATGAAGACCAGGGATGTCAAAGTGGAACTGCTTGGTAATTCCCAGGACTATAGTCCGATTTTAAAAAATATTTTTTTTTCTGAAAATAGATGGTTCCAGATTTGTTCCGTTTTTTTCAAAATCAATTTCTGATGATGGGATCCATGAGGAACTGAGGGAACTCCTCAAATTTGAACGGCACATGCATGATGATTTGGGTAGTTTCTTAAGACACTCGAGCATTTCTTTACGAACATCATCAATTTGGTGGAGTGGACCTGATGATGAAGACCAGGGATGGCAAAGTGGAACTGCTTGTTAATTCCCAGCTCTATCATCCGATTTGAGACATTCATCTTTTCTTTGTAAAGAAATACCTTCAAGATAGTCCTATTTGACTATAGTTCTATTTTGATGATGGGCTTCATGAGGGATTGAGAGAACTCCTCAAATTTTAACGGCACATGCATTCTGATTTGAGGGTTTCCTTAAGTAACTAAAACAGTGTTTTGGCGGAGCCAAAATTTTGATGAACTTGATCTGATGATGAAGACCAGGGATCGCAAAGTGGAACTGGTTAATAAACCTAGCTCTACTTATTATCCTAGTTGTGACATTCATCTTTTTGATTTGATTTATATTCTGATGATGGAGTTCTAGAAGAATTCAGAGAACTCTTCAAATTTGAACGGCAGGTTAATTGTGATTAGAGGGTGTTCATAATTAGCTTAGGCATTTTCTTACTGTGGCCATCATTTTGCTGGAGTGGACCTGATGTTGATAACCAGGGATGGCATAATGAATATGCTCGTTAATTTACAGTCTGTCATCCAATTTAACACATTGTTATTTTGTTTGTTTAAAGGTCTACAAGGGAGTTCCGTTTGATTATACTTCAAATGTAATGATGGAAGCCCTAGGACATTAAGAAAGCTCCTCAATTTTCAATCGTACACGTGCGGTGTATTGGATATTTGAAAAGTAAACTGGCTAACTCAAACAAATTCTTAATTTCACTTTTACCGGGAACCAAATGAAGTCGGTTTTTTTTTCTTAAAAATTATCGCTTACTCTACTCGCTTTTACTTTTATTTTACTTTAAACTGACAAAGGAAAAATTACATACGACCACTAGATACTTGCGACATTAAAAAAAACAAATTCTATGTTTCTATATATATTTATGTGCGGTTAAACGTGGTGCTCGAATAGCTCATTCAAATGGCATCTTTAAAAAATAATAAGGTGGCAAATTAACAGTTTTTTCCTTATTAACTATTTACCTAGTAGTTATTTTAATTTTAATATTTCCTCACAATGTTTGAGAAAAGCACTATACAAGCCAGATTGCAGGACTTGTTTAATCCGTACTCACATCAATCACAAACTCGTCCTTCAATCCCGTAACTTCACGGCCTCTGCAGTAATGTACTATTTTTTGTTTACGGGCTTTTGGCTTTTGGTTGCCAAGATTATGAAAGCGACTCCCATCTCACCTTCCAACCTTATTAGGATTAGTTCAATTTCCCCACGGCACGGTGTTTTCCTTCACCGGTAAGCTATTGGTAAATATCAAATGATATTTTGTACAATACATACTAAGTTTCGAAAAACTAATTGGTAGGTACTAGGTACGAATCGGGGTTTGAAGTCGCACGTTCTTACCGCTGGGCCACCAGGCACCAACGCTCACACAAATTGTGTTCAAAATAATTTTCCATAAAATCCTTTATAAAGTTAAACTTTCATGATTTTTTTCATAAGTTTTGGACTTGCGGTTATAAAGAAGGACATCCCCCGTCTTAAAATCCTGACCGATTATTTCCCAAAATATTTTAAAAATAAAAAAAAATGTATTTATAAGACCCCTACTCTTTTTCAAATACCTTATCCACAGATACCTTAAACTCTAGGGTTAAATTTAAACAAAAACAATAATCAAGTACGAGTATGTTCTGGAAAAAATAGTACATTTCGATGCTAGGGCGGAAAGTATGTCATTATTTCACGAGGCCCGAGGTGTCTTGCCACGAGCCGTAGGCGAGTGGCAATACTCGGGACAAGTGAAAATGACATATCCGCACGTGAATCGAATGACGTTTTTCAATACAGATGCGAAAAAAATTAAAATACTTACATAAGAACGAATTTAAAGTATTTTTATTATTTCCGTGACACGATTGTAATACAGTTGGTATATTAAGAACATCTTCAAAATGTTTATCTTATCTTCTTTACTTTCTCATTTTCAATCTCATAATTATTTCTCATAAACAAAATAATAAATCGCATGTGACAAATCGTATCGTCATGTCTTAGAGGCCCTTCGAATATGTTTATCTGATTGAAAAACGCCTCTACCTACTTTGACTGACGTTTCGTAGGCTCTGTTCCGTTTCATACACACAGATTTATAAGAACTGTTTTCAATGTTAATATTCTTAATGAATGATCATTAGTATGATGAAGAAGTAATTATTGAAATATGAAATATCAATATCTTAAATATTATTGCGTTAATAGTAGGTATTTAGTTTTATTACGGCTCGGTAAAGTTAACGAACAATAATACTCTTCGGTAAGCAGTCATGAATTGGAACACAACTAAATTTAAAAAGATTGGAAAAGTAAAAAGCACTAGTTCGCAAAAACAAACTTTGCGCACGCAAAACAGCCAAAAAAAGGGCACTTTTTGAGCAACTGTATTGAAAAAATCTTTTTTCATCACACTTGCTCGGTAATGGTGTTATAACGCGCAGGCGTATAGAGCGGTTAGAGCCGATTTAGTCCCCGCGGGAGTTGTGGATTTTAGCACAATATAACTCCCGAGGGAGTTAGGAGTTTAGTTTTAAAATATCGTACGTCATTTCACTTCAGACTAAGGAGGTTTTGCATCAGCTAAGGCTTATTTCAAATCTTCAACCTTGGCTATAAACCAACTTTATTCTGTATTAAACTTCAACGGAATATTTATCTACATTATATTTAATATTTTACTATTATTTCACAGATTATTTCAATTATTTCAAGATATTTAGTTTTGAATATCGGTACAATCTGGCAGCATGACAAGTAGCAAGTTCGAAAACTAAACGCAGTTCTTAGTTATCTGTGGAATGTAAAAAACTTGACAATGTCATTTATTTTATTATTGGTCGTCCATCGTTGATTTTTAAAGGCTTCGAAGTGTGTATTATGTGTTTATTTATAAATATCCAGGAAAAAACATATCATTGAATTTCACTAACAAGAACAATAACATTCAACTTTAATAAATAGATTCATTTGTATATTTGTTTTTCCCTTACAAGTGTGATGAAAAACATTGTATGCATCACGGTCGGTAAGAGGATTACAAACTCGAGTCATTAAAAGCCCTCCGCCTGCTGCGTCCGGCTTCTAACAGGCTCTCGTTAGTAATCCTGTACTTACCTCCCTAGATGCACAATGTACTTTTCAATACAGTTGCTCAAAAAGTGCCCTTTTTTTGGCTGTTTTGCGTGCGCAAAGTTTGTTTTTGCGAACTAGTGCTTTTTACTTTTCCAATCTTTTTAAATTTAGTTGTGTTCCAATTCATGACTGCTTACCAAAGAGTATTATTGTTCGTTAACTTTACCGAGCCGTAATAAAACTAAATACCTACTATTAACGCAATAATATTAAAGATATTGATATTTCATATTTCAATAATTACTTCTTCATTACTAATGATCATTCATTAAAAATATTAACATTGAAAACAGTTCTTATAAATCTGTGTGTATGAAACGGAGCAGGGCCTACGAAACGTCAGTCAAAGTAGAGGCGTTTTTCAATCAGGTAAACATGTTCGAAGGGCCTCTAAGAGATGACGATACGATTTGTCACATGCGATTTATTATTTTGTTTATGAGAAATAATTATTATGAGATTGAAAATGAGAAAGTAAAGAAGATAAGATAAACATTTTGAAAATGTTCTTAATATATCAACTGTATTACAACCGTGTCGAGGAAATAATAAAAAAACATTCAATTCGTTCTTATGTATTTTAATTTTTTTCGCATCTGTATTAAAACTCGCCTACGGCTCGTGGCAAGATACCTCGGGACTCGTCAAGTAATGACACACTTTCCGCACTAGCATCGAAATGTACTAATTACTTATTACCACTTTATCGGAGTGATTGATATGTATATTTATACCAAATTACAGCTTTCTAGTGAACGGTCACTGAGCTTATCCGCGGGCAGACAGATGGACATGGCGAAACTATGAGGATTCCTACTTGATTACGAAACCCTAACAAAATAAATAGTATGTTCAATTGTTCATAGGTAGTTAGGTTGACAAAATTAATTTTAGTATGAGGTGGTAAATTATAGAATGGTGACCAATTGACCATGTGTGCATGATGTGATACAGTAATTGACATGTTATGCAAAAAAATTCACTTTATTTAAAGGTAAATCGTGGGCCTCCCTAACCTAGTTGGTAGTGACCCTGCCTACGAAGCTGGATGTTTCGGGTTGGAATCCTGGTATGGGCATTTATTTGTGTGTTTTAACGGCCTCCTAGCCTAGTTGGGACGTTGGTAGTGACTCTGCTTACGAAGCAGGAGGTCCCGGGTTCAAATCCTGGTCAGGGCATTTATTTGTGTGTTTATCACGAATATTTGTTTCTGAGTTATGGATGTTTTCTATGTATTTATTTAAGTATTTATCTATTATACACGGCGTATCACATAACACTAAAAACCTGAAAACCGTTTGTTCAGAATCGAGAGTAGAATCGATTGAGCTATATCTTGATGTTTTTTTTTTGTATTATTTATTAGTTATTTTTTGAATGTCCAGTCTACAAATTCGTAATACAACATTGTGCATATCGCAATGCTAGAGGTTGTATACCTTTTTCAGTATTTAGGGGTATTCTGGTAATAATGAATACTTGGACGATATTTTTTTCCGCTACGAGTTTGACGTTGTTTGTTAGTTTAATTTTAATGTTCATTGCGTTCACATTTCAATTATCATGGCGTTTAGATATACGAATGTGCAATATTGTGAAATGGTAATTTTGAGAGACGACCATCCACATCCTTATCACTATCGCCTGTGTCAAGAGCTAAACCCCCTAGATTATGTGCCCCGTGTTGAGTTTTGCGAGTGGTTCCTCGAAGACTGGAACAGAAACATCCTGTGGACCGATGAGTGCACCTTCACGAGGCAAGGTCTTTTCAACCAGCACGACATGTATATGTGGGCACACGAAAATCGTCATTTAGCCGAAGAAAATTCATTTCAACATCGATTTTCTTTTGCCATACATTCTCGGCCCGGTATTTTTGCCCCGTCTGAACGGAGAAATTTACCTGGATTTTATGACGACCACCCTCAATGATTTACTTGAAGACGTTCCCTTGCAGTTTGTACGTCAAATGTATTACTAGCACGATGGTGCTCCTGCACACTTCCTGATAAACGCCAGGAGACATTGGGACAATATATACAGGCTACATTGGATCGGCCGTGGGGGCCCAGTCCAGTGGCCAGCCAGATCACCCGATTTAACTCCACCGGACTTTTTTTTTGTAGAGTAAAATTAAAACGTTGGTGTACGATGACGGACCAGGACCAAGGACTCTTGTCGAACTACAAAACAAAATAATTGCCTCTTTTGAGACGGTTAAAAATACTCCTGAAGTGCTGCAGTCACTCAGAAACAATTTAAATAGAAAACTCCCGTGAGTATTAGACATATTAATATACTTAGACCGGGTTACTAACAATTACGGGTTACGGGTTAGAAACAATTTAAGGAAACTTGCATTGCTCTGCCGTCGCCAAGGCGGGAGACATTTTGAACAGCTCTTAAACATCCGCGAACACCGTAACTTTATAATATCTATGAATTGAAAGAGTTGCTTTTTATTTTCTTGCCTAAACACACCAACTCACCATTTTTTAAGGGTTCCTTAATCAAAGGAATAGGCCCCTTATTACTAAAGCTGCATTTTCATCTAGCGGTTCTAAACATTTCTGAATCTGAGAGAGCATTCGTTCGTTCGTGTGGTAGATGAAATATGGGAAAACGCACCTTAAGACTTCACTGTCTGTCCGTCCGTCCGTGTGTCCACTTGTCTGTAACCAGGTTGTTATTTCATGAACCGTGATAGCTAAACAGTTGAATTTTTACAGCTATGATGTATTTCTGTTGCTACAGATACAACAACAACAGATACTAAAATCAGACGTTTTGGCCGTCATCGCAACCACGTTCCACGAACGATTTGACATTTACCGACAGTTGGTGCAACCGGGCTGATTTGAAAATGCTCGAGTGTCATAACAAACTGAACTCCAATTTGAAGTTTACTGTGACAAAGCTTTAAAGTGCTTTACAGTGACATAGCTGTCTATTGGTAAACCTTAAGTGTCGTTGCAGTAACGTACACAAATAAATAGTTTTAAGGTTATGATGGTATCTAGCGGAAAGTAGGTGATTTCCGACGAGTGTACAACCCGAAACGATTGGGAAATCATCTTTACGCACATGTTTCATACATTCTTTTACTACGCATTGTGCAAGTTAAAAAAAACTATAATTATTAGTAGTGAAGTGGAGTAGCACAGTCCACAGTACACCGGGGTGAGTGGAGACTCTAGCGTTGCTGTTATAGCTTTGCGGCTGCAATTTCTGCCGGAATTTTTAAACCGAGGAAATTTTTAAATTGACCGGGGTTTTGGTGCGACGGATTGCGCCGTAAAATTCCGTTTTTAGTTTATAAATAGGGTTCAGTTTGTCACCTTTTACGTACATATGAAACTCATAAAACTGATTGCCAGACCTAGATGGTTATATTATAAGTCAAAGTGAATTACTACAAACAACCAAAAGATAAAAGACAAAAAGATAAAAGATAAAAAATAATAAAAAGATAATATACCTACACTAAATGATACCTAAAAAGAACCCCAAAAAAATACTTAAGTAACTGTTTAGGAACTAATACTCATTGAATGAAGGTACGGGTAAACAAGCGATTGCCGACAGCAGAATTAATACAACGCGCAAAAATTATATTTAAAAAAATCTGAAATAGCTTGGTCAGTGAAGATAAAGCCTCAGAAATTTTCTTACACTGATGGCTTGTTCTGTTCTGTGTGGACCTAACAAAATCAAAATTTCTTACCTTCTTGTTATATCATACACCATTAGTGCGCCAGCAGCGCCTCTGTAGTAAGAGCGAGTAACAGCTCTGAATCTCTCTTGTCCAGCTGTGTCCCAAATTTGTAATTTGATTTTTTGTCCCGCTACTTCAATTATCCGGGTTCCAAACTCAACACCTATTGTATGAGGACAGTCAGCCATAACTGCAATAAAATTAAACTGAAGATGTAACAAACAGTGGTTGGGTATTGTATGAAGGAGAGTGCCATCCGGACTGTGGCATTCATGAGGATTGTGTTTTCTAAAAAAACAATCTATTTCCGTACTATCACAATTTGTGGTAGTGTCCTACTGATTCCCCAACTTTTGGGCTTTGTCTTTGGTTTGGTCATTTGGTTTTTATTATCTATTGCTTTTCTATCTATTGTTCTATTTTTGTATTTTTTGAAATTTGTTGCTATGCACCTGTCACTGCGAAAATTGAAACACTTCGTTACCAAGTCCGGTAATTCGCGGGCTCAAATGTAGGGAGGGTGAGGGAAATAGGTACTTTACGTACATGATAACCCGGTAATTCGCGAGGATGGTAGACGAAGGAATGTGAATAAAAACATGTCATTAAATGTTTAGCATTCAAGTCAACTGCTGGTTTCTTTAAAGATCCGTCCAAAAGCTATCCTCTATCCTTATCCTCAATACCTACAATATTGATTTTAAATTCAAATTCCATTTTTCTATGATAGGTCCTTATATGGTAGACATAGTTCAATAGAATAAATAATTAAATATTAGGATATAGTATGGTTATGTGGCTTGGTGATACATTTCACTAAGAACTAAAATTTATGAAAAGCATTATTTTAAGCTGCACTTACATTTTTTCTCTGTGAACTGATGCAAGAGGCATGATTTGCCAACTCCCATATCTCCAATGATTATATATTTGAATATATAAGAATAATTGTATGGTCCTGATGTCATCTTGCTGAAAACAAAAAATATAACACAAAGTGATATTAATGATATTACATGTACAAATAAACGTTAATTAAGCCCATTTAAAAAAACTGGTTAAGTGTAACACCGCACGGTTCCATACATTCCATAAATATGAAAATAGTCATCAATTAATAGAAATATTGAAATTATATACAGTAATATCAGTTTTTCACCTTGGCATAAGTAACTATTGCTACACAACATTAGGTACAAACATTTTTGGCTTGTGGAACAGAAAGGAAATGTAAGGTAAGGGTGTATATTTCAAAATTTAATATATTATAGGTACACCATGTTTTTTTCTATTTAAGGAGACATTCTTCAGGTTAATTTCTCCAAGAAACTAGTGTCCTAACTCTTACGGTTTTTGAGATATTTAAAAACTAAATTTATTAGATGAACCAGTGTAAAAGGTTCTTCATTATCTCCTTATGTTATTAACTTATTTAAAGTTCGTCAGTAAAGAGTTTTGCATTGACAACTATTCACTGCAAGGAGGTTGCTGAGGTGAGTAAGTTTGTTGCCTACGTTTCTTTCATTGTGTCACATAAATGTCAAAATAGTAAATATTGCCTTAGAAAATAAAGTCACTTTCACTGAACATTCTCCTCACGTGTGAAAGTCCTAAAACTACGACATTGGCAAATCCACCTTGCTTGGATCAGCAGAGTAAAAACCAGCAGAAAAAAAAGAAAATGCTACAGTTTTATGAGCGTTTTCAAAAATAGGGTACAATTTCCTTTTTTTTTAATACCTATAGAAAGTTTTGGGTTTTTTATAACCAGATTCACGAGTACTATTGATTTAAAAAAAGTAAAAGAGTGTCCCGTTTTTATGCTCAGTCACTTTTTTCTGAAAATGCCCTTATTATAATTTTTTTTTTTATTATTATTCAAAAGGTGTACATAGTTACATTAATTGGTATTATAACCCGCCAAACTGAGAAACCAGTTTGTTGGCGAGATCGCGCTCATGCTATCTAACAATAGGTAGCTATATGCACCTAGTAATTATTATACTATAATACTTTATAACTAATCCTAAAACATAAACAAGAAACAAGCTAAAAAAAAACTACAAATATAATAATTTAAATAAAATACTTAAATAAAAAATAAATAAATATGGTGGGAAAATCTTACATCTTTGACCAAACTGTTTAACCAAGAGTAACGCTTACTTAATTAATCTACAAAGGTTTGCGTACTAACATACATTATTTTATGAACTAAATCTAAAATCAGCCCGCATACTTCTTCGAAATTAAACCACAAAAGGTTTAAATATCTTACTAGCTTTTAGCTTAAGTTATGCATGTTATATATAAAACTGTGATTCTAAATTAGCTTTTTGAATGTAAATTATCATTTTATGTTTCCGACACGATTGTAAAATTGTTATGGAATAAATTATCTTATCTTATCTTATTCACTTATCAAAATAAAATATTAAAAAAAGAAAGAAAAAAGTAAGTAAGTTCTTAAGATTTGAACCTGGTACCTAACAGCCTAATCTCACTTAATAACCAAACCATCTACCACTGAGCTATGATAAAGTTAAGCTATGTCATACTTGATCTAATCTATCTTTTGTGTAAAAAGATAGTGTCAAGTATCATCTATATAGTGTCATATTTTTTCAAAAAAGGAAACAAACTCGAGCCTACAAATTACAGACCCATAAGCTTGAAAAGTGTGGTATGCAAAATAATGGAGAAATTGGTTGTCCTTCACCTACGTAAATTTCTAGTGAAGCACAAAATAATTGGTGACCAGCAGCACGGATTTTGTCCCCACCGCTCCACGGTATCAAACCTGCTTTCATGCCTTGCTTCCTGGACGGACAGCTTCAACAAAAAAAAACCTGTAGACGTCATATATCTAGACTACGAAAACGCCTTTGACAAGGTCCTGACAAGTAGACTTCTCCGAAAACTAGAATTCATAGGAATACGAGGCAAACTACTTCAATGGATTGAGGCTTTTCTTCGTCAAAGAACTTTTTGTGTAAGAGTGGGTGAAACCTTATCTAGCCAACGAGACATCCATAGTGGCGTTCCGCAAGGCTCAGTCTTGGGTCCAGTTTTGAACATCATCTACACATTTGACCTACCTCACCGCCTACACTGCGACGTTAGCATATTTGCAGACGACACTAAAATATTTGCAAACCCCCTGACGGACTATGATCAACTGCAAAGCGATTTAAACAAAATTGCGAATTGGTCGAAGGAATGGTTGATAAACTTGAATGCTAATAAATGTACAATACTACACATAGGTACCCAGAACCCTCACTTAGTATACAAGCTTAACGACGTGAATCTACGGGCAGTTGAAGAACAAACTGACTTGGGAGTTATCATTGCTTCAAACCTAAAATGGGAAAAACACATAACAGCAATAACAAAAAAAGTAAAGAGCTTTATTTATCTCATCAGAAAAGCGTTCGGAATTCTCACACCTAATATGATGTACAAGATCTACACAACATATGTAAGGCCCATACTGGCGTACGCTTTCCAAACCTGGAGTCCTTATTTTGCAAAAGATATTGACCTACTGGAAAAGGTACAGCGTAGCTTCACTAAAATACCAAGGCAGATTAAGAGACTACCATACGAAAGTAGACTGGAAGCACTGAAGTTGACTTCGCTCAAAGAACGAAGAGAGAGAGGAGACCTTATCGAAGTGTACAAAATTCTAAATGGACATTATGATTTCCAAGACTTCCAATCGCTACTTAAAAGAGACACTAACACCCGGCTAAGAGGGCATCACTTAAAGCTACAAAAACACTGCATGTCAAACAACAACCCACATAAACACTTCTTTGCTAACAGAGTAGTCTATGCGTGGAATAAACTTCCAGAGGAAGTGGTCTCAGCACCCAACATCAACATTTTCAAAAATAAACTTGATAAACATAATAGGAGGAGACAAACCTAGAAGAGGATATCTGGATACAGGCTTACATCAGTTGTCTACAACTGCCTGCCTAAATTTATATGATAATAATAATTAATCACTCCATAGTTTATTCCAGTCACCCAACTCGTCGTATCATTCAGATAATTATTTCTCCCCACTATCATCCCCATCATCACCAACAACATCTTTAATGTCTGTAGATGTTGTGCAGGAGACACACGTCAATAACCCTGTACCCACTACAAACACGACACGTACGCGAAAAAAGTGGACCGAAGAAATGAATAGGTTTATCTGGCGTACAGTCAACCAATTGGAACCCTAGGCCATTCAAGAACCATGTAAAAATGACAAGCAGTAAGAGATTTCTTACAATCTGATTTATAGCGTCACTATGACATAGTCCTGCAGTGGCCTAGGGTTCCAATTGGTTGACTGTACATACTTAATAACTAGCAACCTAGAAACACTTAAACGTGGATATTTAGAACCTTTACACCAACGTTTTCTAGAAAAATTTCCAGATATGGACGCATCTAGATAAAGAGTAGGAGACCAACGTCGAGCTATTGTGAGTAACAAACTATTATCACAGACACACTTAAACGAAATACGAAAAGAAGTTGGAGAACATTTACACAGTACACGTTATTCAGATCACACCCTGATCATCAGACCCTGGCGATACATTTGTATCTCATGACCAATCAATCCTTCGTAACACCCAACCTGGGACACGACACGCATGATGTGGCCACCAGATGTTAATGAAGCGATAATAAAATATTATTTTGAAGTCACCGAAGTAGAGATTAACATGACAGCGTATAGAAAGAAATTACATGAAAAGTTTACAACTTATTTCCCACATTTGTCACATCTATCAGAGCAGCGCGTAGCTGATCAAAGAAGAGCTATAGTAAACAATAAATTGCTCAGTCCTGCCAGAATTGAAGAAATTAAGAATCAGGTTAGATCTACAACAGACGTCACAGACATAGGTACAGTCAAGTGCAAAAATATGGTTCGACATAATCGACTCATAAATATGGTACTACGCTCTTATTACACCGGCATAAGGTGCTATGGGACATATTTTTGAGTAAGATGTGCACCACCATATTTTTACACTTGACTGTACAACATTCAATAGCTCACTACTCGAAACACAGACTGAAGGAAGTACTATAATCATAATCAATGTTAACACACATAACGTGTTTGATGCTTTAGATGCAACGGTGCAGGAGGAGGAGAGCAATCAAAATATTTGTCAATCGGGTGAGCAAATCCAACTGCCAAGCATTAGATCCCGACAGAACGAACAACACAGACCACAGAGTAGGTATATCATAGACGAGGAAAAGATTGAAACTAAATTTTACAGTAATCTAGACAAAACAGGCCACACATTCTTAAACTTAAAATATCTAGAAAGTTAACATCAATAGTTAATTACCTTGACAGCAGCGTTATTCCACCACATCTCTCGCAGGACTTAGGCTTCAGTTCTATTCAAACCATAATTTACACAACAGCCGAATGCGTAGGGGTGAAGCTTGAAGGACCTGCCAGTTTTGCGAGCACAGGAAAACCTAGGAAACCGAATTGGCAAATAAGGCTGGAGTCAAGGATACGTAAATACAGAGCAGACATAGGGCGCCTTCCGCAGTACATTAGAGGTAACAGAAATAGAAGAGTAGTTTCAGCAATAGAATCCATAAGAAACACTTATCATACACATGCAACTTTGGCGTGCTCTGAAAGAAAATCACAAAATGCACTTTTTTCAAATAATGAAAGTGGTTTCTATCCGAAAATTTCATCAAACATCGAAACACCCCAAGGCTCCTCGGGAAACAACGAAATACCCTCAATTGAATCTATGCATCGATACTGGGCCGACATTTGGGGAACACCGGTTGATCACAATCAAAATGCAACCTGGATCAATAAAGCAAGAAGGGGGTACAATTACTTCAGAACCAATTCTCATTAAGAGGGGGATATTCCAAGGGGGTGCTCTGAGCCCATTGTGGTTCTGCATGCCTACCACGAACTTCGAAAATTGGCATTGACGGGAAAACCTCTTTGTCACTCCAACATGCAAGTGTGACAGAGATGAAGATACAAATCCGCAATCGTTCGATTTTCGTGGTAGCAGCCCTGTATGGCATTAAATCCTCTATCTGAACTCCTTGACCAGGCTAACGTAGGTTTAACGCTTAAGTATGACTATACATATACACACCACACACTATCCCATCTAATGTACGTAGATGATATAAAACTCTTCGCAAATAACATTACAGAACTATTTTTATTAGCTGACATAACGCAGGAATTCTCTAAAGATATAGGCATGCAATGCAATTCGGTATTGATAAGTGTAAAATTCATTCAATACACAGAGGTCAAGTTCAGAGCAACACGTACACCTTAGAGTCCGGGGAGCAGATTGAACATATGACCGATCAGGAAACCTACAAATATTTAGGGTTTCATCAGTCCAGACAAATTCATCAAAAACAGACAAAACATGAGCTCACCAGAAAATTTAGACATAGACTAAATATAATTCTTAAATCTCATCTTAATTCACGAAACACCATTAAAGCTATTAACACCTTTGCAATCCCGGTGCTCACATATTCTTTTGGTATAATCAACTGGTCACAATCAGACTTAAAGAAACTTCAGCGCACTATTAATACTAGTTTAACAAAACTCAGAAAACACCATCCTAAATCCTGCATCCAACGATTAACTTTACCGCGACTAGAAGGAGGGAGAGGTTTAATACACATACAAAACCTGCATAATAAACAAATAAACACTCTTAGACACTACTTTCACTCTAAAGCCGCAAACTCCTTGCTACACAAATTTACACTCGAAATTGATCATCATTAGTATCATTACACACCTCTCAACCTCAACGACCGAAGCCTGCAACGCAATGAACAAACTGTAAGCAAACAACAAAAAACATCCGAATGGGCTCAGAAATCTTTACACGGAAGACACCATGCTGACCTCTGCCAGGCCTTCATCCACAAAGAATTATCAAACCCCTGGCTGAAACGAGGAGAACTCTTCCCAGAAACCGAAGCCTTTATGATGGCTATACAAGATCAAGTCATCGCCACCCGAAATTATAGAAAATATATTACTAAAGATTTGAACCGGCCAACCGACTCGTGTAGACATTGTAACAGTTCACCAGAGACCATCCAGCATATAACAGGAGCATGTAAAGCTATCGTACAAACTGACTACAAACATCGTCATGACCAGGTGGCATCTATAATTCACCAATATTTAGAACACAAACATAAATTTATCGAGAAACAAGAACCATATTATAAATACACCCCATCCACAGTATACGAAAATAGGCACAACAAACTCTACTGGGACCGAACAAGTTCTTACTGACAAAACAATTCATTATAATAGACCGGATATAACTTTTTTAACAAAACCAATAAAACTATATTTATCATTGACATAGCCATCCAAAATACACATAACATTCAATCTACAATTAATGAAAAACTGGCTAAATATAAAGACCTGGCCATCGAAATAAAGCGTCAACCGCTTAACTAGAAAATTCTTAACATCTTCAACAATATCTGAAAATACTACAATATAAAAATGATTTTTTTACACTTGGCTATGGCCCATGTAATAAATTATCTACCCTTGATAAAGGAGAAAAAATTTCAAACAAAGAATAATAATAATAACTCTAAAGGATCTTTTTCAATGTAATATTCATTTTCTTTGTATGAAAAACGAAAAATTTCAATTACTTTGTATGAAAAAATAATTTATTTTTTTCATTTCAACTATAAGAAATAGAGATATACTGGTAGAGAGTGCCTTCTGGCATTAAGTTCGCCTTTTGTACATTATTTACTGTGCAATAAAGTTTAAAACAAATAAATAAATATATTAGTATATTGCTTCTATTAACAAAACAAGCAACCTGTCGAATTTAACGAAAAAAAAAAACACCTATATAAAAGTATTATAAGTGGGGTGAATAACATTACACTTTTTAACACATATAGTGGATACTCTAAAATAAAGTTTTGTTTCTAGATCAAAAGTTTATAATTGTATTTGTTATCTAATTAAATTATTAATTACTTAAATATCTATGTTAATGTGTAAAGAGACAACTTTAATAAAGTATCATCCAGACAAGTAACTGGCTAGATTTTGCACTAAGCACTAGCAAAAGCACTGGATTAAGCTGAGTCCTCTGCTCTCTGAATATTGTTAACTTTAATCACTAAATGGGATTTGATGATCAGGCCATTGTTTCTTATATTGTAAGTCCAGTTATATAAAACACATCAGAACATTCAATATATCATCATATGCATAAAGATACTAAAGTATTTTATTTTTAAAAGTTGTAAGTATTATTACCTGATGAACCCAAAACACTCACACAAAAGGAGGAAAGGTTTGCTAGCCACAATAAAAGGCGTATACAAGGCTTGTCACAATGATTGATTTAGTAACACAAATATAAGTTACTACATGCTAAATGTGGCCCAACATGACAACGCGGATTGACAAAATACTTACATTTCTGAATAGTTAAAAGAAAGTGTCAATAGTTAAAACAAAGACTTTCTTAGGTGGTTGTTGCCGTAATTTTCTATTTTTTATAAATCGATGTTTTCACCACTGCCTCAAAGAAACGTCATCACTCAACACTTGACATTAGTTAGGGCACAGACAATCAATAGCTGCGATCAGGATAATGAACTCGTGGGGCCTTGTACAAATCGCATGCAATTTAAGATATATTACGGCACAGATGTGCAAGTTGGGGTCTCTGTCTAAAAAATTGGAAATGCTCACTGAGATAAGGGAATTTTTATTGTAAAAATAGGAAATTAGTAATTTCGTAAATGGAAAATGTAAACGAAATTGTGTACGATTTGTTGCCAAGCCTACAGAGCCTTTTTTAATAGTCTATGGAAATAGTCACTTGACATGTAGTCTATCTTGTCTATCATTTTTGACAATTGGAAAGAATTTCCTTTCCATCATACATTTTACTGCTTTATGAATAGTAAATAAATAAAGGAATTTTATTTAATTCTTACAAATAATTCTATAACCCATAATGGCTGGCCAAGAAAACAACAAACCCAATCAAGACAAATCTGAAGCTGACAGTGAAATTGCGCCAACCGATGAAAACAGTGATGATAATATTTGTGAAGGTATAGTTTTTATAGAATATCACTGCCCTATCTTCTTCGCTCTCCACCTATTTTCCTACCCAAAACAGGAGAAGTTATCTCGTCGTTTTCAGTCATATGTGATACATCATCTATGGGAAAATATTCACATAGTAAGGTATTTAATGTCCCAATACCAAAATAGTTAAATCTAACCAATCGGGTTGTGTCAATGTTAAAAGTCATCTTCAGCATAGTGTCCTATGTCATGAAGCGTAACTCCTGGGTATTAGGAAAAGTCCCTTTGATTATTGTTGCAGCTTTAAACTTAAAAATCATAGCTTTGTGAAAAGTGCTTATTCTTGACACCACTGAAATCAAATATCCTTTTACAGAGTATGTAACGTTGGATTCAAAGTTGGATGAATTAAATTCAGCACTTGACTTTCTGGAGCAGAAGAATGATGACATTCATCAGAAATTGAGGGAGCTTCTTCAGTCTAACATTGACATTAGACAACAACTGCAAAATGAAAACTCAATGTCTTCTCATAAGTAATGTGAAAATAAAGGACATATTATTAATTATAATTTCTTAGTCCTCATTTAGATAATGTTGTTTATTGGAATTGTGATTACAAATGGGATTGAGAGTTGAATTAAATTATTTGTTCTTACTTTTACACATGTAGTGAATCCATTTTATTTTAAACTGATAATCAATGTATTCTCAACCTATACATTGCATAGTATATAGTGTTAGAATATAACATTTGCTATAAGTAAATAATTTTTTGCCAAACTTATCCACTGTCATAAATAACAAGGTTTATTTTGGTTACTTATGTTTTAAGGCCAGTCAAGATGACCTGTGTTAAGGTCAATTCCAAATACCTACTTTGATTTTGTTTGCATGTAAAAAAATTGACATTAGGGCTTATCAAGAAATCATGTGATCATATTTTGGCTACTTTTTGAAATGTCTCACTCAATCAACATGTCTACTGTGATAGAAATATTAACTGATATTTAGCTGTTACTGCCTACTTATCAAATTGTTGTTTTTTCAAGTATTGATCAAGGGCTAAAATCAGATTTTTTTGTGTATGTGAGAGATTCCCTTAAGTTCATAATTTTGTGTAACTGGCCAACAATAATATTCAAATCATTACTCTCAAAAGGCTATTAACATGAAACTTAATAATCCCTGACCACTTATAGTTACATTAAAATGTAAACTGAAAAGTTAAGGTTAATAAATTATTTATTTCACCTACATTTTATTTAATCACTAAGCAATAACAAAATAATAGATCACTAGTATTTTCAAATAAGGGTTGTTGAAACACATTTGTAGATAATTTTCATTAGAGAAATCAGTGATGTGAATCCTTTTTCTCAAAGCGCAGTCCGCAATATCCGCAAGAGTGGTTGCCAGGTTTGTCCTGAAAAATTGATATATTATTGATATTTTATTCAATACCTTGCAAGTCTTTTTATTTTTTATTTTATTTTATTTTATTTCACAATAAAGTTATAAGTGACATTACAGTTAAACACCAATGCGTCACAAAACTTAGACTATTACTAATCGATTATAGTAATATTTCATAATAAAATATACCTACTTAGGTAACATAACAAATTAACACAAGAGGAAATTATATTGGAACAGTTGAGCATCTATCGTCCATCGCCTCACAGAATCTCAAGCATTCATTACACAATGTCGCCCATCGCCACGCAAACAGGTCGCACTCTGGTGTCGATGCCAGGAGCGCATTGAGGTGTGAGAGGGTGCGCGGGAGCGGCGAGTTCCCGCCCGACACGGTGCGCGCCGGCGGCACGGCCAACAGGTCGCGACGTCGCGGGCGGAGAGCTATCCTCAGGACATCGGGGACGAACAGTCGCACGAAACCCTCTACAAGCTCGGGACAGTCCGACTCACCACGTAGGGCTCGACATGCCGTGATGAGGGCATGATAGTTCCGTCTGACCTCTAAGGAGTTATACCCAAGGGAGCCAAGAAGATATTTGGTCGGGTATAGATACGGGTATCTTCCAAATATTTTTTTGTACAGAAATCTTAAGAACGCCTTCTGGACCTTTTCAAGGAGTAAAGCATACGTTGATTCAAATGGGTTCCATACAATCGACGAAGTTTCCAGCTTACTCCTTACTAAGGCATTGTAAATCATTTTTATAGCCACTGGGTAATGGAAATGGCTAGTATTTCGGATCACAAAACCCAGTTTCCGAAAACAGCTGGTGGCAAGCGAAGAAATATGGTTGTGGAAAGTTAGCCTAGTATCGAACACCACACCCAGATCCTTGATAGAGAACACACGACTTATCGGCTCAGGCCCTAGTATATATCGAGCATGTATCGCAGCACGGGAGCGGCTAAATGTGCACACACAGCACGTGGCTGGGTTAAAATGAAGTTTGTTCTTCTCACTCCACCGAAACACCGAGTCGATGTCCTGCTGTAGCGTCTCGCAATCAGCTCTTTGCTCTTTGACACATTAACACATTGAGTCTTAACACATTGAGTGCCAGCGAGTGCTACACAGTATGCTTGTAGCTGATTCCATTGTTTTCCCGCTTTGTAGTGGAAAGAGAGTACCCACAGAAAACTCCCCTAGTGTGTTTCCGGGACTCAATATGTTAATGTATACTTTACTGACAAATACATAAACTAAAAAGTATTAGTATTAAATCCTATAATTGTATATTCCATACTTACCAAGTTGATGTAAACCCTGGGATGTCCTTCAGGTCCACTGCCACCATCACACCACACAACTCTTTGGGTGACTTGCTTTGTAGGAACACCTGCTATAAGCTTTACAGCCCAATTGGGGTTAACTTGTTTAGGAGCATTTTCGAATCTAGCAAGTCTATAGTCGTCTGAACTCCATTTCTAAAAATACAAATAAATTATTCATTAACATTAGTTGGCAGCTAATTTTTTTGGCGATATTGTATAAATTGTGTTTGAAGTATCTGTGGTCATTGAAATTGAACACTATTACAGCACTCATGGTCATGGTGGTCACTTAGGGTCATGGTGTTAATAAAAGCGATTAATCCGTTCTATAGACAATTTTATATCTGTGGTCAGTTTGTTATATAATGTTGAAGAGTTGTTGTCAATATCAAGGTTTCTTTCACCAGTATTTTGATATGAACCGACTTTCTGATGTGGAATAAGCAGATAACACTAGTAAGATAAATAAAAAAATATGGATTACTTGGCCTGTATGGGTTTCTACGTCTTCCTTTTTCGTGCTCACAAAGCGACAAACAGCAGGGTTCACTCTAACAGCTGGGATTTTGTTCAGTATTAAGGGAAGTCGCTTTATACTCATTTTGAAATAATTAAAAGTCGAAGCTCTAAATATGAAAATGTATTTTGCCTACTTTTTGGAAAATGCAAGCGAGTGAAATGTCACAAATGTCAATGTGACATTAAATTGACGTCAAATTAGGTAGCGTTCAAAATACGCGTTAGTCATTATTCTGGCTCTGGTGCTTGCACGCAGAACATGATGGCCGCTCCGCACAATGTGCCATGATAAGGGACGCAGTAATCCCGTTCTGCTGTATAGCTACGTCCCGTATAATGGCCCATTGTGCGGAGCGGCCATGAAACTATGTACCTCCTCCCCTCCACACATTGGGCCATCATTGGTCAGTCTACGACAAGCACGGAAGAATAACTAAAGCATGGAAGTACCCACGGAAGAATAACTAGCGTGGAAGTAGTACGATAACTGTCAAATGAGAACAGTTTGGAGCGATCTATATTTTGGCAGTGGATTTCTCAAATGTCGTAAGTCTAACTTAATTACGTGCCTCTTACGACATTTGAAAAATCCACTATCAAAATATGCGACCAAGTTAAGTTGTAATGCATTGATACCGACTACCAAATTACAACGATGTGTTTAATTTGGCTGCTTGGACCAATTGCATCAAAAGAGATCAGCAAAACTGTTTTCAACCTACGGAATCGGAGAAATAACAAACATATATACATCTCTTTTTGTCACTTCGTAAGGAAGTGAAGGACGAGTTTATGACTTTGATGTTTTCAGTTTTGACGGGAGGCTTGGAAGTACCTTCTTACGACATTTGAAAAACCACTGTCAAAATATTCGACTCAATTAAGTTGTAATGCATTGATACCTAATTACAACGATGTATTTAATTTGGCTGCTTGGATGAATTTAGTCAGAGAGAAGTCAGCAAAACTGTGACAATCTACGGAATCGAAGAAATAACAAACATGTAGACACTTTCTATACTTGGCAAATAATACTAATACTTGGTAAGGAATTAAAGGACGGGTGTATGACTTTGATGATAAGTTTTGACGGGGGGCTTAACGACACTTAGTGTTACTCCTCTAATGCATGTCTGCGTCCTTTAAGACGCCTACTATGGACCATTACGTAGAGTAGCTATATAATTAGGAACAAATTGATTAATCAACGTTCGACGACAAATTCCCCTTAAATTGATTTTAAATCCCTTTGTTGCCCATTCACTGGCACGCCCACCGCTAAACAGCTGCCAGGCGCCCAGATTAATTAATGATGATAGTATGGCACACTAACTAGAGGGGTTTCGTGACTACAAATTGCATACCTATTTCCGTAGCTATCTAACTATCGACACTCAGCCGATAAACAGGTCTTGAGGTTCGAAGATTCGCGGGTTGAGGAAGCAGGGGGCCTACCACATGCGCGCAGAATTACATTAAAACAATGGTAGTAGTGCATATTTTTATTCAATAATATTAAAAAACAAAAAATGGTTATAAATTGCAATGGAAACTATTAGCCGTGCAAATAATCCTAAATAAAAAAAATTGTTTATAGGAATTACATTAGGATTAGACTAGGAGTTTTAAACAAGCCAAGCTACATTTAAAGCGTATATCTGTCACCGTTACATATTGTGAACTCCCTACAGATTATAATTTGACTAGGAATATTATAAACTAACCTAACCTATCCGTTTGTTTACAATGTCGCGCGTTAGCTTATATACTAACGGTATTCCAGGGACCGGTCCCGTATCCCCTTCGAGGGTTTTTGAAAGGGTATTTCGTTCGACTTTGCTAACCAAAGCCGTTCCCGCTTAAAACCCCTTCATAAGGCTTATTAAACGACTTTTAATACGGATATCAGTATAGCAAACGGATAGTTAATACCCTTTGCTAAGCGCTTAAAAAGTCGTTCGAACTGCTAACCTCTTGAAGGGGTTTCCCTTATAACGCTTAAGCTATTTTGATCCTTGTAGCAAATGAAATAAGAGCAATATTACAGTATTTACGTTGTTGGCGTTTAGCGCGGTATATCGGCAGGCGTTGACGTTCTTTGATAATGCCGCTAGCCGCCGTCGCATTGCGATCAAAAGTAACTTATCAAATAGTAATAAGGTTTAATTGAGTGTGGCAAAGGGCGCGTGTATGTTGCGTCGTTTTGTTGCGTGTCCGTGTTGCGTTTGTGATATTTTGACTTTCAACCGACTTCAATATTTTTAAAGGAATTGTCTGAATTTTTATTATTATTTGTCATTTCTGTCCGGATCAGCAAACTATCTACAACAAGTGCATCAATAGTTTTACCGGTATGATTTTTCAGATTAAAACCACAATGTAAGGACTATGCAGTGGACAAGGTTCATAAACCTAGTCGTTCGGCGTCTTGGCTTGTTCGAAGATCAGGGCTGTCACAAATATTTCGTGATATGTTTAATTTTTTTTTCTTGCGGCATCCGCTATTTGAAATTTGATTTTCTAGGTGGTGATTTCTCGGAATTTCAAATGTAACAAAATAAAATTTTTACATTAGGTACCTATTGTAAAAATCAGTGCCATCTTGGATTTTGTGAGATTAACTCCGATTTAAATAAAATTCGATATCTGGGGATCCGGCCGCCGGCGGAGTCCTTAATATGAATCTAGAGTCAAAATTGTAAAATATTGTAAAACCGACGCCATCTTGGATTTTATAACATTAACTCCGATTTTGATAAAAATCGATATCTGACGATCCGGCAGCGTCCTTAGCATGAATCCAGAATCAAAATCGTAAAATATTACAAAAGCGACGCCATCTTGGATTCTGTGAGCTTGACTCCGATTTGGATAAAAATCGATATCTGAGGATCCGGCAAATGAATTTAGGGTAAATATTGTAAAAACCGGCGCCATCTTGGATTTTGTAAGATCAACACTGATTTGGATAAAAATTGATATCTGACGATCCGGCGGGGTCCATAGCATGAATCCATAGTCAAAATTGTTAAATAATGCCAACCACGACGCCATATTGGATTTTGTAAGATTAACTCCGATTTCGATAAGAATCTATATCTGACGATCCGGTGGGGTGCTAAACATGAATCCAGAATCAAAATTGTTCTCTGTCTGTGGTCGCTCCCTCATGACTGAGGATCGTGGTTATCGGCAGATGTGGATGCTCTGCACCTAGATTTTATAATCTGCTTCTGGTTGGCGACCTCCCCCGGGCTCGTTTGCCTTCCGTGTGTCCAACAATGATCAGCTTTTCAAGGCTTTCATCTCCCTTCCTCATTATGTGGCCGAAATAGGACAATATGCGCTGCTGGCAGATTGTGGAGAGGCGGCTTCCGACTCGCAGCTGTAAGAGGATCGATACATTGGTGCGCATGGCGGTCCAGGGTATCCTTAACATACGCGGCCAAAACCACATTTCAAATGCATCGATCCCTTGCCTTTCTCGGGCATGAATCGTCCATGTTTCTAGGCCGTAGATGAAAATGGGAAACACTAGAGCGCGTACTAGCCGAGTCTTGGTCGCGATGCTAATACCTCTCTTCCTCCAAATGACATTCAGCCTGGTCATCGCAGCCTTACCCATGCCATTACGCCTCTTTTTCTCCGGTACGCAGTCGCCATCATCGTTAATAATAATAAACGTAGTGGTCCACGATATCAACCCGTGGGATGATGTTATTTGTACTGGGTAGTTTTTGGGCACGGTCTACTACCATAAGCTTCGTCTTGCTTCTGTTTACTGCTGGACCCATGCGGTTGCTCTCTGTCTCGAGTCTCTGAAACAGCTCCTGCATATCTTTTACAGACGTCGCTAACAGGACCGTGTAATCGGCATATCTGACGTTCAATAATCGCTTTCCAGAATGCCGTCTTTATTATGCGGTCGTTGACTGGTTTATACCCCAGCACGCATTTCTCGACGTCCGCTGGTACCACAAAAGCCACTTTTCTGCTGCTTTCATCCCCTGGTCCCGAGAAAAACACTTTATTCCCAGAGTTCGAGTAAAAATGACCTAGGCCCCTCCAGTGTTCGCTAAGTCCTAGAAGCTGTGTGGCCTTCCTTTGCATTTCGGTTTCTACAGTCTTCAGTTTGCCCGGTTGGTTTTTAGACCACGCACGTTGCATGTTCCAAGTTCCAACGCGATGTGGTTGTCGGGTATTAATGGCGTTTGTGTCACCAGTAACAGAATTCCCATGCGCAGCCTGATGAGAGTGATGAGTCACTGAGGCATGGTCGGTATTATAGTAGACTTCACACCACCCATCCCGGTGGGGTGGCGCCGAGCGTTAGCCGGGTCGCATGACATACTCGCATCCATTACGTTACTATCCATTATGACTTTCTTGGGAAGTAGTAGCAGTGGTTTTCCGTTGCTCCAGGCATTTCTGAGGTTATTTAAAACCCAAGGCCGCTGTTGCCTCTTCCAACCAGTTACCCAGTCAGGTGTGTGGTTATACCGCCATTGCTCGGTCGCCAGAGCCTTGCCCGTTATCTAGCATGGAGCACCACGATGGCCGATTGCCACCGTCGCTAGGCGCGTGCAGATGAGCGACGAGGACAGTTGGGTCGGATTAGCTGTTGGTTCCGTTCTCCCCATACTCCCCTAATTGTTAAATATTGTTTAAAGCGACGACGCCAACTTGGATTTTGTGACATTAACTCCGATTTGGATAAAAATCGATATCTGAGGATCCGGCGGGGTGCTTAACATGAATTTATAGGCAAAATTATAGAATATTATAAAATTTGATGCCATTTTGGAATATTTTGGATTTTGTAAGTTGAAATTCGATTAGCATAAAAAACGATATCTTACGATCCGGGCTCCGTGAAATGAATATAAATTCAAAATTGAAAAATAATGTCAACACCAACGCCATCTTGGACCTTGTTATAGAAAAACTTCGATTTGAAATTAAAATTAGACGATCTAGCGGGCTCCATACAAAAACCTATAGTGAAAATTATATATGTAATCTTACAAAAACGGCACCATCTTGGATTTTGTAAGTTTAACTCCAATGCGCTTAAAAATGATATCTTATGATCCCGGTGAGCTCCGGTGGGTTCAATTCAATAGCGCTTGTTCGGGTTCAAGGTTCGGGGCACAAGGAACTATAACTTTTTTGTAACATGGTGTAGTTTTTGGTTGACATTGTCCCGAAAACCTCACATTTTGAGTATACGAACCTTTGATCAATTACATCGGATACTGCAAAATAAAGTCAATTAAATTACTTTACGATTTTGATTTAACTAGAGGAAGAATTAAGTAGGTAACTTTTGAATTTCGATTACTTATAGAATAATGTTAAGGACCCCGCCGGATCATCAGATATTGATTTTTATCCAAATCGGAGTTTATCTTACAAAATCCAATATGGCGTCACTGTTGACATTATTTAACAATTATGACTATTGATTTATGTCATGGACCTCACCGGATCGTCAGATATCGATTTTTATCAAAATCGGAGTTTATCACACAAAATCCAAGATGGCGTCGGTTCTTACAATATTTTCAAATTTTGACTCTGAATTATTCTTAAGGACCCCGCCGGATCATCAGATATCGATTTTTATCCAAATTGGAGTTAATCTTACAAAATCCAACATGGCGTCCGGGTTGAAATTATTTAACAATTTTGACTATGGATTCATATTATGGACCCTACTGGATCGTCAGATATCGATTTT
Source organism: Lathronympha strigana (assembly GCA_949128165.1). Classification (NCBI taxonomy): domain Eukaryota; kingdom Metazoa; phylum Arthropoda; class Insecta; order Lepidoptera; family Tortricidae; genus Lathronympha; species Lathronympha strigana. The sequence continues at coordinate 11,590,291 of OX421906.1, read as the reverse complement.
TATCCAAATCGGAGTAAACCTTACAAAACCTAAGATTGCGTCAGTTTTTACAACATTTTGTAATTTCGACCATACTTTTCATTTAGGAACTCGTCGCAGTCACAAATACTGATTTCCTGAGAAATCACGTTCTAAAATGGCGTAACTACCTATTTTTATTAATTCTCGTATCAAAATACTATAACTTGACAGCCCCGAAAATAGACCTCACAATCTGTACAGAGTTTGTGAGGGAATCCCCCTCCGCCCGCTTCCCGCACACCCCCTATCGTTGACCCGAAAATCGCCGGAGCTGACTCACTATATCGAGTCCTTACACTGTGTTAAAACTGTACCTAAAATAATTCTGTTATTTTAAAATAAGTACTTAACTCATGTTATCACTATGATATCAGACACTTTGTCGTACGTACACCAAGACCAAACTATTAAAGGCTTTACGACTTCTACGGATTGTACGGACCGACAAAAGTCAGTGACCTCAGTGACTGACTCAAGTCAAAAATAACCCCGCCTAATGAAATGAAATCAGGCCGAAATAGATACTTATAGATTTCAAGGTTAGGAAAGCAAAGGGAAACCCGTTCCTGAAGCTAAGCAAGGCTTGTCGGCTATTCAATATACAATTGAGCCGTTCCAAAAGCTTATTGAAAGAAAGGGAAACCCTTTCCTACATTCAAGTGACCGCGAAAGGGAAACCCCTTTCTACAGCTAAGTCAAATGAATGGGAAAGCAATTCAAGTGGTAGGCATGTGGATTCGGGCTATTTAATGAACGGCTAAGCCATTCAATGGCTTTTGCCTGGGAAGAGGTTGACCGGTCCCTGCGGTATTCACAATTCTATGGTGACATATCCACTCGTATTGAGATCACATGCTATATAGCATGGCCAATGGGAGCTACCAGCTACCGTATTGTCGGTCACCAGACGGCGCCACTCATGCGTGGGTCCTTTGTCAATATGAGAGAAATGTCAGAGCCGTTTGAAATGTTCCCGCAGGACCCATCACGTTCCACTAGCGCCCCTAGCGGAAAATCGACTCGCGGTAAACCTCATTATCCGTGTTAATCCTCATTGGCCTAACTATAATTTAATACTTTTTATATATTCCATGGGAGAAGGCACACAACACAACCCTGATAGATTTAACCTGATGTTTACGGATTTAGTAAACTTTACTTTTTATTCCATCGTATTTAGTTGGAGCTGTTTGTAAATCATTATTCAAACAAACATATCCATTAAAACGTGCCCAAATCTGGCGGTCCCTCACCTCACGCTTTACACTACAAATGGTCCATGGGGTTAAGCATAACAAGATGTTAATTTAAGAAAATACTTTGAGGTTATTAGCATAATGTGCGTCATTTTCGACAGCTCTCTCAGCCAGGCTATCTGCTCCGAACATTTCATCCGCTTGTCTGTCTGCAGTGCTCCTGTAAAAAAAGTATATTTTTTTATCGTTTTACCCAGAAAAGAAGGAAAAGTGGAAATCTTCATGACCTCGAGCGGGACTTGAACCCGCGCCTCTGAGAAACCAGCTCATCACTCTGCCGAGCTACTGAGACCACACCCGTGGCCCCAAATTTCTCCACCATACCCCTCGTATGCCCCTTAGGGGGGCGCTGATTTTTCCTTTGTTTCTGAGAAATTTAGTATCATTTACAGACGTTTCTGCTTAAAAAAATGTTTTATCGTTTAACTATTTTTTTTATTTTTTTATTTGGCTATGGCGTCCACTGGCTAGCGTCCGACAGTTGTACATATAATCCATACTAATATTATTAATGGGAAAGTGTGTGTGTCTGTTTGTTTGTCCGTCTTTCACGGCAAAACGGAGCGACGAATTGACGTTTATTTATTTATTATTATAGGCTACTTTTTGTCTCTTTCTAACGCAAGCGAAGCCGCGGGCAAAAGCTAGTCGTTTCATAAAGAGGAGCCGATTTCGTAAAAAAAATCAATATCTCCAAATCGAAAACTCCAATTCGAGATAAGCGACTGTAAATCACAAACTTATATATTTTTTCTCCAATATGCTCGGAAATGTTCACATTAATGTATCAAAATTGGTACGAAAAGAACCTCCTTATTTACCGACTCAAATAAAAAAAAATCGAATTCATTATTTTACAGTTTTAGCGTCCAGGAAGTTGTACTAAAATCCATTACTGTATTGTTTTTTACTTTTTAAATAAATATTTGGACTAACAATTTTGCAAACAGCCAAATATACTTTAGCCGCAACCAAACCGTGTGCACAGACGGGACAATCTGATTGACATCAAATTGTCAATCTGATCATATCGTGCTTAAAAATGCCCCGTCTGGGCTGGCTTTGTAGCAGTGTAGTAGTTCTAGAGAGAAGGAGATCAAATGCTTGGTTGTCTCGTTCTATCGCGAGTTGCATACGGCTCACTGTGCAAGGTCGTGTAGATACGGCTTAATAAAACTAAAGACATTTCAACTTTTTTTATGAACACAACCGTGCATTAAAAGAAAGTTTAGGCGGGAACCTTATTTTTCCTTTCAAATCTTATGCAAGAATACATTTTATTTCCTTTCATGTTTGGAGAAAAGCACTATATATGCCTCGGACGGAAATAGAATTTCGTGGATTCGTATGTAATTTGTCAGACTCAGCTTCGCTTCGTCCGACAAAAATACTCATCCACGAAATTCGGTTTCCCGGCCTCTGCAATAATGTACTATTTTTAACAGTATTGTAATAGAAATCCTTAAAAAAACTTTGAGTTATGTAACTCACGAAGGTGATTCAGTAGTACTGAAACCGACTGTGTGACGTAACAATTCTGATAATATACCTAAATCGATTTTTTGACGAAGGTGGTTACTCAAACAAAAAAATACCATGAATAAGTGCAATCTTTCAAGCCACACCATAAAAAAAAACACTTAAAAAATTAAATGTTGTCAATTGTGATTACAGTAGGCAGGCAGGGGTCTTCAACCTGTTCTGCTTAAAGGTACGAGTATCATGGTAATGCACATGGTATTTTTTTATACAAGATTATTTTTATATAAAACATCCACTTAAGAAATCTAATTCAGCTGTTGACCGGCCCCATGTGGAAACTTCAAAGGCCGCAAGCCGAATTTCATAAGGGCTTTGTAAAAAAAAAAATTACCTGCCATTGGTGCGATTTATATCTACTTCACCCGACAAACTGTCTGAATCGTCGTTAAGTGATATCTGGGAATCTGAAATAAAAAATACACACAATAGCAACATTCAATGAGTAAAGAACCAAACCGAACTAATTCTAGCCTAGTCTAATAAAGCTTAGTTTACCCTCTGGGTTGAAATGAAAGGTCAGAAGGCCTAGTATAAAAATTGTACTACATTAACTTCTCGACCGCGTTAGCGTATCGAGAGTTCAAATTATGTTTGCCGTTTATTTAAATCATCCGGCAACTTTCATATTTTGACCCCTCGATACGCTAACGCGGTCGAGAAGTTACTGTCGTACAATTTTTATACTAGGCCTTCAGATGGCAGTAATTTGCGTAAAACTCTCAATTTTGGGATTAGGTTTCACATGCATGTTCTTTTGTGTTCCCACACAATAGCCCCATACGGTCCATACAGTATTCTTCCTTAGTGTAAAATGAAGAACGGGTACAGTACCCGAGGTGGCGAGGCGGTGCGTGGTGAGGTACTCGGCGGAGAGGTACGGCGGCAGCTCGTCCCCCGCGTCCCCCGCGGCCCCGGCGTCCCCCGCGCCCGCCGCGCCCGCGCTCTCGGCGCCCAGGCTCTCTACCACCGACAGCCACTGCCCGTTGTGGCACCGGAACCGCTCCACCTATACCCGTATTAGAACATATACGTAGTTTTAGAAAAAAAAAATAACAATAACAATTGATACAAAACTCTGTATAAAGATAATGTATAATTAATTATATACCTTAATTCTAGCTGCCCAATCGTTTTGCATTTGAGAAATAATATCGAGGCACGAGTCACACATCTTTCTGATCTCCACATTTTTATCTTGCATGAGGTCGATGAGATAAGCTGGAGCTTCTGTACAACAAAATATAGTTAAAGTTAGATAGATTTATGAGAAAACATTTAGAGAAGTGATGAAATTAATACCAAACTTTAAATTCATATAATACCACAATAGTTAATTTTGGTTTAACTTTATTAGCAAAAAAATCCCGTCCAAGTGCGATCCGGATTCGCGCACCGAGGGTTTCGTACAAACATTTAGTTGCAACTAAACCTACAAGTAGAATATTTGACGTCAGTCCCATGTATCGACAGATTGGGTCACTCGTTTGCACGGCATCAAGTTAGTATGCGAGTTTGTTGTTCCTCGATATTTTTTTACATATGTAAACCGTTAACTTTTTTTAAAGTCGGTACTTACAGCATGATATCATATAAAATTTAAAGTAACAAAAAACAATCTAAGGTTGTTAAATCTCATGTTTAGCTCAAAAAACTTTTTTTTTATTAAAAAAATGGATGATAGCGTTAGTATTATATTTTTCTTGTAAGTAATATTTATCATAATTTTAATGTTGTGTAAAAATTTCAGATTTTTTTTCTTGTAAACTTCGTAGATAGGGGGGAGGATTTTTTTACATTTTCGTTTATTAATCACAAATTTTTAACTAAAAAAATGTACTTACAATAAAAGTTAGAACGTACAAATCAAGCTCTTTCAAATGATACCATACCCCACATTATAAGTACAGTAGGTTACTAAACTTTTAATTACTGCCGCCTCTTTTATCGGGCATTTCGGACAGTCAGACAGACAGACGGAGTCGCACCATAAGGGTTCCCTTTTTGCCATTTTGGTACGGAACCCTAAAAAGATAGCCAAAATTTGTTTTCTCCGCGTGCGTCCAGTCAACGGTCAATTTTATGCGCTTTGAGCTGAGCACTTAGCCAGCCAGCTCTCTCAAAGTAGTACAGGTAAGGGCCACAGCGTAGGTATGTATCTATTCTATATAGTGAGGTAACTTCATAAACGACCAGCGGCTTGGCTCGGTGATCGTGCTGAGGCTCAGGGTTGTCAAAAACTATGCGAAAGATATTTAGTACATTTTTGATTTGACCCATTTTGGGGTCACAAAAGGAAACATGGGAACCGGTTTAAACATGTGTATATTTACTGTTTATGTGAGAAAAGGCCGCCATATTTAATTTATTCATTTTTCATCAAAACTCTAGAAATTGAAGATAGCACCCTTTTTTATGGATTTTAACCCCAAATTCGTTATTAAAAACCTCTCAAATCAGCAAAAAAATTTTTATTAAATAAAAAAAGAGTCTTTTAATGTACCACCAATTTTAACCAAAAAAAAAATACTTAGGTATGTTTGATATACATGGATTCACCTTTTACAGTCTGATTGGCAAACTAATTTCCTTTTGTCACCCCTTGAAATAGACAAGGAGATCCCCTTTCTCAAAAAATGTTTTCTGCTGTGCTTGAGACAACATTTAGCAATCTTAAATGGGATGAGAACCCCAACTATGGACATGGACTTAAAATCAACGGTACCATACTGACGCATCTTCGATTTGCAGACGATTTGGTTTTAATAACGAAAACAGCTGAAATTCTGCAAAATATACTAAATTAACTTGTAAACGAGAGCGAAGTATTGGGACTGCAAATGAACTTAGAAAAGACTAAAGTCAATCAGGAAATCCTTGATTTTGTTGATGACTACATTTACTTGGGACACACAATATCTATGGAGAATCAGATGGAAAAAGAGATACTTAGCAAGGAGAACAACCAATGCATAGAAAAGGTACTGGTCTCTAAAATAAGTTATGAAGAATAAAGAAATTAATGTCCACAAAGAGGAAGCTATTCAATTCAGTTTCACCGGTTTTAACATACGGCAGCCAAACTTAGACCCAACCAAAGATTTTTTTATTAAATTACAAGTATGCCAAAGGTGGTCCATTGGAGAGAAGCATGCTAGGAGTAAAACTAAAAGACAAAATAAGAAATACATATACACGGTGCTCGTGAGCATTGCGAGAGATTATCACAGCATATTCCTGAGGCCAAAGAAAACAAAAATGCCATGTTAAGTGCATTGGATTAGGGCTAGTTTCTGAGATAATTGCATACTGCTACTACGCGCTACGTGATAATGCTACTATGTGGTATAGTCTGGACATGATTTTTGACAGACTTCAAAGTGACACTGTGATGTCTTTGCAAAACTCGGCTCTACCAAAAAAAAAACAATTTATTTTGTATTTTAAGTGGGCCTTTTCTAAATGAAATTTACTTACCATGTATCAAAGCATATAAAAAAAGGAAAAAAAATGTTATATGATTTTTGGTCATTTCGACCAAAAATTAAACAAAAAGAATTCGACTGACATTTTTTGTTTCTTTTAGCCTCAGGAATACGCTGTTAAAATCTCTCGCAATGCTCACGGGCACCGTGTATATGGTCTAAGACACGTGTAGAAGACGTGGCCATCAAGGTGAAGACACTTAAATGGAGGTGGATAGGGCACATAATTAGAAATAAAGAGAAATGAAGCAAGAAAATAATATGGTGGTTCCTAAAAGATAAGAAAAGAAGAGGCCTACTTAAAGCGAGATGGGAAGACGAAATTGTCAAATTCGCAAGAAAACAATGGACGAGGCTGGCAAAAGAAAAAGGAAAGTGGAAAGGGATGGAAGAGGCTTTTGCAAAACGGCATACAGACCAAACCGATGTTGTATGAATTAAAAATATATACATATAAATTATTTAAGTTTAGTTTAATTGTAAATCTGCATGTAAAATACTGTCTGAATAAAAGGCTTACATTATTATTATTATTATTTGTATGTCAGTTACATAATCTCGGGACCATGGGGTCCCGAACTTTTGGACGGCGTGCGTGGAGCCGAAGCCAGCAGCGCAGAGGCCTTTTGTAAAAGACACTATAAGATGTGATACTAACCGACGGTTATCGGTTAGTAACCGCACTATAGTGCTGCACCTAAGGACAATCCATTATTATTATTTGAAATAGACCGATCAATTTTCATAGAAATTCGGCTGCATTTCCTCCCCGCCCACTTTCCCGCGCGCCCCTCATCGATAACCCAAAAATCGGCGGAGTTGCCACACTGTATAGAATACATCCTTACGCTGTGGGGCTGACCCACCCACAGTAGACAATTTGAATTTCACGCGGTTATCTATTGACAGAGCTCAACAGAGCTGGCTGACCTGTGCGCGACACGAGGTACTCGGCGGTGGGGCGGTGCGCGAGCAGCTGGCGGAAGGCGAACACGGTCTGCAGCACGTGGTCGTCGTCGGCCTGGCGCAGGCGCAGCAGCGCCACCAGCGCGTCGGGCGCGCCCGCGCGGGCCAGCGCACCCGCGCAGCGCGGCTCGGCACCCAGCGCGCCCACCAGCACCACGCCTTCCAGCACCAGCTCCGGGTCGCTGCTGCTATCTACACAAACCACGAACTTCACTTAATCCGGAGAATGAACATCCTTTTTATGCCACACTCAAAGCACCGGATTATGAGCCAGAAAGCCGCGAGTCACTCGCAATAATTACCTACAGTAATGACAAAATTTTAACATCAGAATAAATGTTATTGTCATTATCATTAGAGTTTTTTATTACTTTGTCATTAAGTTTCCTAGATTTTGATAGCACAGAATGTGAAAGTGTTAAGTAAACGTCATAATTCCATAGAAGTTTGACGTTTAAAATAACACTGTTAAGTTTCACAGTTCATCAATAGCCTGAAAACCCGTTTTCAGGACTCCTTATGGCCCCCTGAAGTACAATTCAGTATATGGCGAAAGAGTATAGTTGTCTCTTAGAAAGAGACAACTATACGGAACGTTCGAAAAGTGTGTGAAAGAGAGGGATAGAAAGAGACGGCAAGAGTCGAGAATGTTCTGGAATACTCGCGGACATACCTGCCTAGTACCCAGCCGCGTCTGGAAACATCGCGAGAAGTACTTAGGTACTTACTCGCGAAATTACTAGAATCAAAGCCAGAGGAAAGATTTGGCTGCATTCTGGAACCATCAGGAGTGGCACCGACGGGTATATAAGGGGCAACCCGTCATATGCGATACAGTGCGGATCAAGAGCGAATCGCAGCGAAGTAAAAGTGACGAGTGCGTTAAATTAGTGTGTTTAGTGTCTTATATTTAGCAATAAAGCCTCAGTTTTAATTAGTGCATTTTTCATAAAGTACCCACCCCTCCAACGTAACAATATTATTGTGTCGCGCTCAAGTGCACACCTTTCATTTTCTGTTTTGCTATTTACCGCATTGGTGAAGGAAAATATCGCGAGAAAAACCGATTAATCCCAATTCCAATGAAGTATAACTTCCCTCGGAGTTGGAAGTGTTTACACCAATTATTGTGATTAGTTACTGAGCGGAGTCTAGCCCAGGCTCTCGTATCGAGCTGTATCAAAGATGATGGTTAGTTTCTTACCAGGATCCAATATCTTCATAATGCACGGAATAATATTGTACCGCTCGACGACGGCGAAGATGTCGAGGGCGCCGTTGAAGTCGAGTATGTTGCTGAGGGTGCCGATGCATTCGATCACGAACTCTTCCGCGGCCTCACTGCTTGTTACAGCGCCGGCAATGTCTCCTACGAACTCCTGCAGTAAATGATCATGTCTTAAGATCTAAAAATGTTCTCCGAATGTGCTACCGCGTCATTAGCGAAAGTATGGCTACGTCCCTTTTTCATTTTATTCATATGGACGCAAGACCCAGGCATGAGTGGCGCCGCGTAGTGAGCGGTAATACGGTAGCCTCGATTTGGCAATGAAGTTACAACATTTCGTATCGGTCATCATATGGAATTATGTCATTGGTCCAACATCTGAGTCATGCGAGTTTTGTTTTTTACATTATTTTCATGTGCCAAAAATTACAATAGGCACATATACCATAACAATAAGACGCGGTCGGGATGACGCCGGGTCGAACCCATGCTCGTCGTAACAATGAGTTTTTCAGAACTTACGAACAAAATTTTATTTAATATTAACCAGACGGAGAAAACACCATGGAATTGTAATGTGTAATAATTATGAAGTCTACAATTCTACACGCCGCTTTGGGTCAATTTTCTCCGCATAAGAAACTAGGCTAAAGGATGAATAGGAGATGAATGCCATAAAAATTAAATTATGTAAGTATATATGATACGTAGTAGGGTAAGCGGTCGTAATCTTGCCCCCCCCCCCCAATCATTGGCCCCCTGAACTTAAAATCAATTTATTAAGATCTACGTTTGAGTAGAAGGTAGAAAAAATTATTTATATTCTTCTTTGTTGACATCAGTACTATACAGTGAAATTGATAGTTTTCCAGCATAAATAGCTGGAACACATGTAAAAAAAATCATTTTGCAACAATTGAAGCTATATGTGTGTTTTCTTATGAAAATCATAAGAATTTAGTACTTTTAAACTGTTATTTACCCTTTTTATTGGTATTCAAAATGTAATATTTGTGTTATTTTATATTAGATATAGTTTATATTCACTATCGGCAATATAAATAACCAAATATAGTGATTGGCCCTTCCATGGCATAATCATTGGCAGGGCCAATAAACACAAAGTACAATTATTGGCATGCCAATAATTGTACTCTTGGTACCTATGCCAATATATGTACCCTAGGTGCCAATGATTACACTTTCGTCCCATTTTTGGGTTTTTGCATTATAGTTCACAATTGGTTGTAAGTAAATATATTTATGGTTGTGATCTATTGAAATTCTCAACATTTCTAGGAATAATTGTCGTGAAAAGTTTTACTATTTAGCACCTTATTTGGGAAGGAAAAATGTTGAAACTCGAGGTTCTCCTTAAAGGGCCAATGATTGTACTGCTTACCCTAGTTTTTTATGCTAAATCCAAGATTTCATCGTTTTAAACTATTATTTTAAATCAGAAACGTCTGCGAACGATATCAAATTTCTCAGAAAGAAAGGAAAAGTGGAAAATTCATGAATTCTAGCGAGACTCAAACCTGCGACTCTGGGATACCAGCCCGCCTTCATCGGCTACCAACTGCTGCGCGGCACGTTCGCACCACGCGAGTTTCACGCACAGAGCCAGTAGCACGTCCGTACTGGCACCACCGCCGTTTCCGCTCTCGCTTACATTTATTAGAAGCAGTTACTCACCACAAAGAGCGGCTTGGTCTGCGCGTGGTGCGACAAGTTCCGAACTAGCTTCATCAGCATCGTGTTACAATGTCTGAAGGCGCGGGTCAGCAGTTCCCTGAGCCGACCCTCGGCCGCCATCTGCTGCGCTGCGCGTTCGCACCACGCGAGGTTCACGCACAGAGCTAGCAGCACGTCCGTACTGGCACCACCGCCGATGCCGCTCTCGCTGTTTACGTTTAGTAGAAGCATATCCGTTAACTGAAAATCAAGGTGGTCTTTAAAGCCAGGTCTAGATTACGCGGCATATTTGTTTGTAGCAGGCGCGAACAATGTGGACGTTTATTTTGCGAGCCAGCTCGAACATCAATGATGCCGCGCACATTAACGCAATTAATCTGGATCCCGCTTATTTTTAAATAGCAGAATAAAAGTGAGTTTCAAACATGGAGTAGCAATATTGAAGACTTACCAGTTTAACACAATCTGACTGTGTAAACATTAACTTAACTCTGTCATCCATACTCAAATGGTAAAGGATTTTCATTGCTAAATTAATGTGCTTGTCGTCACCTGCAACATAAATTAGGTACCTATATAAGAAACATTTCCCAACTTTTTATTTTACCACTTCGTCGACATGATTGATATGTATAGGTACCTACTAATACCAAATTACAGCTTTCTGGTACTAACGGTCACTGAGCTAAGCCGCAGACGGACGGACGAACAGACAGACATGGCGAAACTATAATAAGGATTCCTAGTTGACCACGGAACCCTAAAAAGACATTCCGACGAATTCAGAACCCCCTCCTTTTCAAAACGACTTCATAATTTCAAATAGAGGAGGTTCTGTTAACTACGTCAATACTGAACCGATGTTATACATTATCTTTTTATCTGAAAGTAAATGGTTCCTGATAGGACCTATTTTTTTTAATTCATTTGTCATGATGGGATCCATGAGGGCTTGAGGGATCTCCTCAAATTTGAAAGTCACATCCATAATGATTTAGGTGTTTCCTTAAGACACTTAAGTATTTCTTTACGAAAACCATCAATTTGCTGGAGTGGACCTGACAATGAAGACCGGGGATGGCAAAGTGGAACTGCTTGGTAATTCCCAGCTCTAATCATCCAATTTGAGAAATTGTTATTTTGTTTGTGACCTTAGAGATCTACAACGTAGTTCCATTTGATTTTACTTGAGATCTAATGTTGGAAGCCATGAGACATTAAGCAAGCTCCTCAATTTTCAAAGGTATTCGTATTGTGAATTGGATATTTTTGAAGGAAACTGGTTAACTCAAACTAACTAAACATTAAACTTTTACCGGGAAGGCCAAAAAAAGTCGGTTTTTTTCTTAAAAAATATTTGCAAGTCAGTTAAGAAGTCAGTAGAATCTGTTTGTAACTCACTTGTGAAGTTAATAAACTTCTGGAGTAACCCCATTTTAATCATTTTGTTGCGTAGTTTAGTATCAAATGTAAGATTAAATAACAGTTTCAGGGTCACATTGACTAAATCTGCATTTGGTGAGTCCAGTAACGGTGCCAACTTTTCAACAATGCCTTTGGACGCCATGCTATTTTTATTTTCAATGAAAATTGAAAGCTTTTGGAGGAATGATACAATGAGAATTAGTAGGTCGATATTGGAATGCCTTTCCATAGCGCCGATAAGCAGGCCAACAATATCTTTTTTGTGCATCTTCTCCTCTACTTTGACATTGTCAGCTACATTCAGCAGCATGTAGAAAGCTACTCTAAGAAGCTGCTCCTGTCGTTTAGAGAGAGTTTTGAGCTTTCTCCTCATCTGCTCCTCGTCGTTTTTAGAGAGACAATCGTCTGAGGCATTGCACAAGTCTTCATGGTAGCTGGAGACTAGAGAACGACTTTTCTGCAGGGTGACGTCGGCCACGGCCCACGTGCCTGATTTTGGGCGACGCTTCGGCTCTGGAATACGGCTTTTTGGTAATTCACTCTGAAAACAGCCATATAATAATAGTAAGAAGATTAAACAATATTTTTCCTATACAATTGTAAAGCACGAATCAAATCATTCATTTATATAATTTAAGCTTACCATGTAGCACTTTAAGAACTTATTAGCATGTAGTACTTTAAGAAATAAACAGTTTCAGTTTTTTAACCGTAGTTATTGTTTCTAAATAATTAAGTGCAAGTAGGTATTCCATTATGCTATGGTCAGGGTGTTTTGAAATTTTGAATGTATACTTGTTGTTATAGGTAGTTTCACGAGAGTTGAGATGAATGATTTCACACACAGCTACATGATGATTACAAAAAAGTGAATGAATGAAATGAATGAGTGAACTTTAATGTCAATGAAAACTCTTCAATTCAAGATATATTTTTAATAGGTATAAAAACTTTTTGGTCCATCTACAATAAAATTCACTGTTGAAGTTGCCATCAGTAAGAAAAAATAACAGTATGTAATTTCAAAATCTCGATGTCATAACCAAGAAGTTTTTATAAAAGTATGGTACCTTCATGGTCATTGTTGTTGTGTGTTTGACCTCAACTCTAGTGGAATTACCTATACGGCTCGTTCAAAAATCTTGTGATCAATTGATCATATTTGGCCGATTTTCGACCTCTCTTCTGATCTTTATTGGTATTTTTTTATCTTTTTCGCCCAGACCCCCACTCCCCTCATAATGTATGTGTATCTTATGTTGTATTGTATGAAGTTATTCAATAGTTACCTTATCAGGAGTAAGTATCTGTTTTTTCCCTTCTACTTTTTCTTTCCACTGGTCATACCTTTTGAGTTCATAGTCAATGACATCCATACACAGTGAGCCAATTTTGTACTGAATGATGATTGGATGAAAATCATTGTAAGTTGAAAAACAGAAGAATGAGTACACAATATTGGTGCTCAACTCTATGCTCCTTTTCCACTCTTCTCTGAGTACACGAGACAGGGCACTTAGTAAGGCCTCTGTAAATAAATTATGAATTAATACAAGAGAATATAACTATTTCCGTATATTTATTACTATTCCAAGAGGTTAAACATGATATAGGTTTTATTCTCGATCATGTCATGTCAGTCATTCACTATACGAATGTTAGAAATAGTTATGTAAAATACTTTTAAAATCCTAATATGTGAAAATAAAGATTCAATATTCTTAATTTAAGTAACAGAACAGAAGGGAACTACACCCATGGGTCAAAGTGGTCACGGGATACCTATTGGATACAATAGAGCCCCCTGATCCTACATAAGATGTAGCTCTCTCCTGTCTTAATTTTTTTGTCTATTTAAAAAGCTAAATATGAATACCATTGCGGGCCAATTCTATCAAATTGTCAGGGTTTCTAGCAAGCTGTAAAATCAGTGCTGATCCTTTTATTTTCTCTGGGATGTCATCATAAAGCAGTTCCACATAATCATCAACATTGTTCAGGACAGCAACTGGTACACTTTCAACAGGGCTCATTGTGCAATCTGCTCTGAAAGTAAAATAAAAAATCAAGAATAGGTAGCCACACACTAATTCATGTAAATACAGTAGAACCACAATAAGAAGAAACTTGAGAGAAACACTAAACAGTTTGTATCAACAACTTTGCATTTTAAGAGTTGTTAGAACTCTTTTCGTGTAGCGAACTCTATGGTTTAAACAATTTAACTTCAAGTGTCACAGTGTCAGGTCAATAAAGTCGTGGATATTTGTAAACACGTTTTCTTATTTTAATTGAACAAAATCACATTATAGTATAGTAAACATGGCCCTAAGTGGCCCTAACCGAACCGGATAGTTAATAAATAGTGACCTGATGATATACACACAATTTTGATAAGTTTAATCTTGTGACACTTTTTTAGTAGAGTAGACAGCTTAGAAAATGTAGAAACATCCCATATTAACTTCAAGAAGAGTCGAAGCGAGAGAAACAGTTTGGGTTATTTAAACAGTCGGCTTGAAACATTTGAAAATAATTACAGACAATTTATAAATAATCGGCCAAGTGCGTGTCGGAACACGCACAATGAAGGGTTCCTTAGCTGTAAGTACTTATAGTAGTAGTAATTATAGGGTGCTAAAATATATTAGACAACTATTTAGAACACTAACTGAAGCTACAGAATGATTTGCTATTATGTAATTGACACACACGCCACACACAGCAATACAATAACTACCATTAGGTTTACCCCGATACCAGCAGATTTAAATTTCAGTATCTGCTGTCACAAACCTATTAAAAAAATACACAGAGAGAGAGTTCAGTTCAGCAACTATGACTTAAAAGCTTGATAGGCTGAAATCTGACTCAATTTATTAAACACCTGATAAAATATATGTTTCTAATACAGCGTCAATCTGCGAGAAATCTTTCGAATACATAATTAGGTATAATAATAGATATACCTAATACATGTTCTATCTGTTGCACGTAAGTTAAAAAGATTGCTTGTTGCTGTTGTTTACAAATTTTAGTTTCCGAATTCTAAAGTATTATCTGATATTAACAATGTAATTAGTTCAAGGAATATAGCAGCCAATACTCAATACAATACCTGGTATAATATTATTTTTTGGGAGACCACAGGGGCAAACATCGCCCCAGGGGTAGGGGACCCAGAGGCCGCCAGCAAGGGCAAGGTGATGCCCAACGCCGCGGCCACTAAAAATGTTGTACAGACAACCAAGGGGGCGACTTTCCTCCAGGCCAACCTCCACCACGCCATCGCGGCCACTGCGGTCGTAGAAAAACTTTTCGGCGAAAATGGCCTGGACATCGCCCTCATACAAGAACCATGGATAAACAGCAACTCCATGGTAGCCGGTCTTAACAGGGCAGGAAAGGTACTAATACATGAAAAAGGTTCTAAACCAAGAGCCTGCATCGTGTTTAACAGACGTATTAACTTCTTACCTGTTACAGAAATCAGCAGCGATGACACTGTAGCTGCCTACGTCGATCTCAAGGGCAGTGGAGCACGGAAGGTACTGATCTGCTCCGCCTATTTGCCTGGAGATAAACAAGATCCCACAGAAGAACTGTCTAAGGTTGTAGAGTACGCTCAAGCACAAAAGGCAGAACTCATCGTGGGCTGCGACGCCAATGCCCACCACACCATTTGGGGGAGCACTGGAATTAACAAAAGGGGTGAGTTACTCTCTGATTTTATCTTTACTAATTGTCTGCAACTGTTAAATAGGGGCAATGCGCCGACCTTCGTAACTAGGGCAAGACAAGAAGTACTTGATATAACCTTCGCAACTGAAAAGGTAGCCAAATGCCTTTCTAACTGGCATGTCAGTTGCGAAAATTCAATGTCGGACCACAGGCACATAATATTTGGTGTTGATAATTCTCTAGTTAGGGACATAGCCACGCGGAGAAATCCAAAAGACACGTCATGGGAAGCCTACAGGACTGACCTAGAAACCCGTCTAAAGGTAATTCATAAGCAGGTAAAAACACCAGACTCTCTCAACCTGGCAGTCGACCTTATCTCAGAAGGCATGGTCAATGCCTATAAACAAAGCTGCCCGTTGAAGGTAACCAAACATACTAACACAACGACGTGGTGGAACAAAAGGCTGGAAAAACTCCGCAAAACCACACGCCGCATATTCAATCACTCTACCACACCGAATGAGTGGGAACGGTATGGTAGAGCTCTGACTGAATATAATAAGCAGATCAGGAAAGCCAAGAGGCGGTCTTGGAGAAGATTCTGTGACGAAATCGCCCACACACACAAAGGAGCGAGAATTCACAAAATACTCTCTAAGACACCAACAAACTACCTCGGTCTCCTCAAGAGACCAGATGGCACTTTTACTAACACAGAAGCGGAAACCCTAGACCTACTTAGGGTGACCCACTTCCCAGGTTCGTACACCACCAGTAATAAACTAATGTGCGCCCAAAGGAATAATCAAACCCACAGGGCACACAACATCGACTGGAATTTGGCAACTAACATCTTTAGACCAAACAAAATTAAATGGGCCTTGAGTAAGTTCAAACCATTTAAATCGGCCGGAGAAGATGGAGTGTTTCCTGCTCTCCTACAGCAAGGTCAGGACCTCCTACTCCCGCACCTGGTAAGAATATTTCGAGCGAGCTTTGCACTAGGTAAGATACCAGAAAAATGGACTCGGGTCAAGGTACGCTTCATACCAAAGGCAGGAAAAAAGGACTACTCGCAGCCTAAATCCTTCAGACCAATAAGTCTAACCTCTTTCCTTCTAAAAACAATGGAAAGAATCATTGATCAGCACATCAGAGCGCACTACTTGGTGGCAAGACCACTAAGCCAAAATCAACATGCTTACCAAAAGGGGAAATCTACAGAAACTGCCCTACTTGACCTGGTCGACAAGGTGCAAAAAACCCTAGAGGATAAGCAGACCGCTCT
The DNA here is from genome assembly GCA_949128165.1 of Lathronympha strigana. Lineage (NCBI taxonomy): Eukaryota > Metazoa > Arthropoda > Insecta > Lepidoptera > Tortricidae > Lathronympha > Lathronympha strigana. The sequence continues at coordinate 11,573,704 of OX421906.1, read as the reverse complement.
ATGTGCTTTCCTTGATGTCGAAGGTGCTTTCGATAACACACCCACAGAAACAATCCTTAATGGAATGAAATCAAAGGGTGTTGATGAAACCACCACCAGATGGGTCCAGAGCATGCTCTCTAACAGAGTGGCTACTCTAACCCTCAATGCAACAGAGCACGAATTTTACACCACGAAAGGTTGTCCACAAGGAGGCGTCCTATCCCCACTACTATGGACACTTGCAGTGGATAAACTACTTGCAATCATGTGGGACAAAGATTATGATACGCAGGGTTATGCCGATGACCTTGTAGTTATAATCAAAGGACCATGCCTCCATACAATCTCAAACTTGATGCAAGGAGCTCTTAACACCATACTTAAATGGTGTAAAGAAAATGACTTGTCTATAAATCCGAGCAAAACGGTTGTAGTGCCGTTCACAAAGAAGAGAAATCTGGAAAAACTCGGAAAACTACAACTTAATGGACATGAAATAACACTTTCGAGTGAGGTCAAGTATCTAGGGGTCATTTTTGACCAAAAGCTTACATGGAATCCTCACTTAAAAAACATCACACAAAAAGCTAAAATGGCCTTATGGTCATGTTGTCGAATGGCAGGAGCAAGGTGGGGATTAAGACCCAATATTGCTATGTGGCTTTACACAGCAGTAGTGCGGCCCATTATTACTTACGCCTCCGCAGTCTGGTGTAGTAAAGCCAACCAAAAGACAACTATAAATACCCTGAACAGCCTGCAACGCACGGCTTGCTTGACAGCAACAGGGGCCTTTTCCTCAACACCTGGGGCAGCCCTAGACGCACTGCTCAACATCACACCACTCCACCTGCAAGTGCAAAAGGAGGCCAAGCAGTGTATCTACAGAATAAGCACGCTAAACAAGCCCAAATGGCGCTCCCAAGCGCTAACCAAACTCAGGGCTTGGGTTTTCGAGAACAAAACCCTCAGCATGCCTTCAGATGACATGCATACGGAATGTCAGTTTACCAGACTGTACAATGTGGATATACCCCAAAGACACAAATGGGCCAACGACCAAATGTTTGTCGAAAAGGGAAGCCACATTTGGTACACGGATGGTTCCAAGACAGTTGGAAAAGTAGGATGTGGTATCTATGGTGAGAGGCCTAAGCACAGAGCCAGCGTCAGCATGGGCAAACTGGCCTCAATCTTCCAGGCAGAAGTCCTTGCCATTAACATATGCGCGGAAATCAATCTGGACAGAAACCTAAGAAACCAACACATCTACATTAACTCGGACAGTCAAGCTGCTCTGCTAGCACTAGAGTCCCTAGAGGTTAACTCTAGACTAGTCCAGAACTGCAAAAATAATCTAAACGCCCTGGCTAACACCAACAAAGTTACACTTAGATGGGTACCAGGACACTCCAACATTGCTGGAAACGAAGCAGCGGACGAACTTGCCAGAAAGGGCGCGGACACGCCCCTCGTTGGCCCGGAACCGTTTTGCGGAGTTACAAAACGAGAGGCATACTCTCTGCTAAACAATCTTGAAAAGATGAGGGCAATCGCAGAGTGGAAATCCGTAAAAGGAAACACACACTCGAAAGCTCTAATATTAGGGTTCAACAACAAAAACACTAAAGAGCTCTTAGGGCTCAATAGGTACAAAGCCTGTGCGGTGGTCAGAATTCTGACTGGGCACTGCAAGTTGAACAAGCACATGTTTCTAATGGGTAAGAAACAAGACGCAGCATGCAGGTTCTGCCAGGAAACAGAGGAAACTGCAATGCACATCCTCTGCTCCTGCGGACCACTAATGCACAAAAGAAGTATCCACCTCGGTAGGCACGAACTGCAACCCTGTGAGATACACAACATTACAGCCCAAAGAATTTGGAACTTTCTGAACTCAACGGGAATCAGTAATGAATTATAAAGGGCTGCCACAATAGATCACAACTGGTCGACGCGGCATCTTCACTAGCCCAAAACAACAATAATAATAATAAAATAATATTATTTGATAATATGTGATGTTTGTTTTGGGATATTTTGAGGTTAGGTTTTAGGTTTTCAAAGTTTTGTACTGCAAACATTGATATATGAAAATCGAATGAAATTCTTTCTTTTTTCTTTTTTTTTTTCTTTTTATTTCAGTATTAAATTACATGATAAACTCGGGAAAGGGTACTGAATGGAGTCCAAGAAAACCGATTGTGAGTTTACCACCCGCTCAAGGCAATTGCTGTAGAATTTTAAGAATTTATTCTGATCACTTTTCAAGTAGGTACAATAGAAAGTTAACCTGAACAAAATTACCTATGTTTGTTTTCAATATAACAAAATACCGATATAATGCCTTGTTTTGTTAAATATTCTACACTTTTGTAATGCTTCCTTCGAGATTTTCTTTAAAAAGTTACACGAGTAGTTCTAGCTTTATAGTTGTCGAGCGCCAAACTACCTCGTCTTTGCCATTGTCCGTTTTTGCCATTTTGGCTACGGAACCCTAAACAGATGATTCGAACTTGCAGGTCACCTTACTTTCGTAATTATTTACATCTATGGCGGGTACATATTTCGCACAACAAATGCCCGAAGGTGTAAGCTGGAATGGCTTGTCGAATGTGATGCATTAATTTAACTAAATGGGCGGATTTTTATTTTGTTGTCGTTTTTTTTTTCGCGTCTGATTCAAATGAAATTTGGTAGGTAGGAAGAGTTCCTTATTCTCTTCAAGAACGATCCAATTTCCCAGTATGTCCCACAGTTTTTTCCACTGAGTTACGAAATCGTATGGGATTTTCGTAACTCAGTGGGAAATTTAGTACAAAATTGTTGTCGCACATTGGGACTTCGTATCTATCTAACGTAGAATAAGGAACTCTACCTACCCACCAAATTTCATACAATTAACATTCAGACAACAAAATAAAAATATGCTCAAATATATAAAATAAGTGTAAAATTTTGAAAATAAATGTTTTAATAGTTTGAAGAAAAAAAATACACTAAGAAAAATTTCAAAAATAATGAAGAAGTTGTTTATATCATCTACACCGCCAGGATTTGAACCTTCGTCATTCCGATCGTAAGTCAAGCGCTGCAATACGGAGCCGCCGAGGCTATTGGATAAATGCTCCAATTTAGTAGTCTTATGTGTGCAACGACCATTCACTTCACTATCGTCATTTTTATGTCACGCGCAAAACAAAGTGCACCTTATACCGATGAAATAAAAACCTAGTGTTAAGCTTTCGAAAGAAGACAAAGGCAAACTGTCACATTTTACCGAAGAATTAAAACCACTCCATCCAACAACGGATCATGTCATTAAAAAGCTGTCCGCCGAAGACCCGCGTAAATCGGCAGTGACGATTAAAGACGAATTAAAAGAAAACTACAATGTAGATATCCATGTTTCTACTGTTAAACGACGTCTTACAGAGGAGGCCGGGGTTACATGGCCGACGTTCATCTAAAAAACCGCATATTTCGGCAAAAAATAAGACAGACAGATTAGCGTTTGCTCTTCGTCACAAATCGTGGACAAGTAGAGAATGGTCAAAAATATTATGGAGTGACAAGAGCAAATTTAATTTGATGTCATCGGATGTCCCCACAATAAACGTCACGATGTGCGATACCGGTACTATAGCGTTCAGAATTGCATGGGCAATTTATGAATGAATTCATTCATAAACTGCCCATGCAATTCTGAACGCGTGTGTACCCACCCACAGTAAAGCATGGTGGTGGTAATGTTATGGTTTTTTCACGCCACGGGACCGGCCCTCTCGTAAGAATTGAAAACATACTCAATACACACATGATACCTTATGCCAAAGAGAATATGCCACTCGCTTCGATTTCGTCGTCTGGGTCCGTGAGTGTGTGCCTAGGTCGCCGGACTGAGCAACCCCTAATCAGTGAATCGTGAGAGTTCCGGAGGTGGTGGAAGAGTTGGCAAATAATTGGCAGCATTCCTGACTAGTGGATTCCTATGATGGGAGGCGTTATCAAAGTAACGCCGAGCAGTCTGCTTAAAGAAACCGTACATGGAGTTAAGCTTGCAAACTGAGGTTTGTCTGGTACCACGGGGCACTATTCGCCCTACGGAGGAAAGGATTCTGTACGACCTGAAGAGGATTGAGACGTGCCTTACTCATGTGGGAAAATACCACACTTGAGTAACTCATTATGGGACGAACACAGGTTTTGTAAATAATACGAAGCTCGCATTTTTTCGTACCCTACGGATGTGGCTAAGGGAAGTCAGTCTATGATCGAGACTAACGCCGAGGTATTTCACCGCATGCATTGGTCGAAAAGCCGAACCGGTTGCACCCTTGAGTCCAACGGCATATTGTCTGTTGGGTGTTGGGTGGAATATTATCGCTGCGCTCCTATCCGGATTCACTTCAATACGTCAAAAACGAAACCATTGGCGGTATTTCCGCATAAGATCGTAGCGAATGTGTGTCGTATAGAGCGCGAGAATCCGCAAACAACCCTATTAGCAACAGTATTAGTAGCAACGGGTACCGCGAGAACCCGATGGTTATGTACTCCGTGAGGCGGTGCACCTGGTGGACGCGCCAGTGTCCGGATCCAGAGCCAAACTGCTCGTCAGTAAAGATTTAATTTCAGTCGTGAAACTGACAATTCTGGTGAGGATGATGTGCTCATATAGCTTCGCAAGCGAGCTAAGTAAGCTGATGGGCCTGTACGAGGCGGACGAACAGTGGGATTTTCCCGGCTTCTCAATTTCGATGACCGTTGCAGTCTAGTGTGGTCCTATGGAGATAAAAAAGGTATGATATTTTTAAACCTCCACGAGGCTCTATTTATTATTTTATGAAATTGTATTCTGTGTGCCCAATTTGAACTCATTTGTTACTGATTTAGAGATCGCTCAGATTGCTGTGTTTTGCAACTAACAAATACAAAAAAATACTGACCCAAAAATCTTAATTTTGAAGTGTCATTTGTTTCAATTATTTATAACTAGTAGAAAAACTGCAGTATAAAAAGCCATTAAAAACGTTGCCATATTAGATATATAATAAATAAATAATAAAAATAAAAAAGCCTTTATTTTTCCGTTTGCATGAACATTATAGAGTTTGACAAAAGTAGTTTTAATTTATTAATTTAATTAGATGCGCATGCCGACTGGACCCCTCTTCGGGTGAAGGCCACCTCTAGAGATTGCCATTCTTTCCTTTTTTCTGCTAGGTTTGGCCAATTTTTTGTAGGACCAATTTTTTCTATTTCGTCCCTCCATCTTGCCTTTGGATGACCTAAAGAGAATGTCATTGGACTTTCAGGACTGTGTAAACAAACCGCCATATTGAAATTGTCTTTGAATGATGAATTTACTAGCGATGGGGAAGTGCTATTTTAAGTCAAAATAAATCGATTACTAAAATACCAAAAGTAAAACACATCTCATCTTCATATTTTTAATCGGTTCAATCTTCTGAAAAATCGGTGCTTGAAGTTTTACGAGAGTTACTAGTCTTAATTATAAAAGGTGGCGTTACATCATTGGTATACCCTATCGATGATGCTGTCTAAATTTTTCATTTTATGCTCTTCTCCTATTACATGATCCACGCATTTCTTCCACTGCATGCATCCGCATCTGAATTTAGGTATTTATTTAATTTTAAGTATATTATTATACCTTACGCTAAGATCCTTTACTCATTTACTTACCGTGTAGTGTACACTATGCCTATATCAGGTAGATACCGTGAGTACCGGCATTACAATGTCACTAAGTTTAGTTACATCCCTAAACGTCATAGACAAACGTAGAATATAAAAGAAACAAAAACGTCATTGCATTTTGTCGAAATAACGTCACTTTTAAATCGTATTGAATTTTCAATGAAATTTCCAAGATTAAGCAATTTTTCCTATATTATTTGTTTTTTACGAGAAAGGCTATTTTAATAGTGTATGTTTTCAATGACTTTTGATGAGGTGGTGTGAAACTTTAAGGAGTAACAGTGATAAATCAAAGTGACGCCGTTTGTTTACATAGTCCTGAAAGTCCAATGACATTCACCTTACATTTCTGTATCCAAAGGGTCCTTTCCACATGGTCGCAGTCTTTGTCCACCTGTTGTCAGTGTAGCGTGCCAAATGGAATTAGATATATTATAATTAGATATATAATTAGATATTAGATATATAAATGCCTTAATTTATTTTCATACGTATGTACTGAAAAATTTATTACCTTTGAGCGACCTCTAAATGATGTTTAATTACTCTAAAAATAGGCATGATTAGTTAATATCTATTTTGAACGAAAAATAACCTTGTGGTGACGACATATTCTCAACTTAATTTTTTTGGACCACCCTACCGTTGCACGTTCCCACGCGGCTGGAAAGTGACTATTGGCCAGGGCAGCACTGAAGACGCTAACCAGAATGGGAACGAGATGACCACCTCTCCGGAAGCCTCATCATGCGGTTTTATATGCCGTCCGCACCTGGTGACTTCTTTACGCGGAGGGCCCTAACCCATAGCACTGACCTTAACCGATATGTTTATGATATCAGCCCAAATATGAGCGCCAACGTAACTTTGACAAAAGTTTGAAGTTTAGTAAAAAACCGTAGTTATTTGAGCATTGGTTGTTATGAAACGTTGAAAGTTTCAGTTTCGGCCAAGAGCCTGAGACTTTCGGCAGAGAGCCCCATAGTGTACAGGCAGCATAACTATATTCTTAAGAAGTTTTTAGATAATGAACTATCATTTTGATAATGCATGTTAGTTTTTAGCTTTAGCATAAGCTTTAATAATTTGCATGACTTTTACAAAGTCTAAATGTGTACAGCTCAGTAATTAATCATGTAACACCACTTTTATGGGCATTTTCAAATATAGGGTACCATTTTCATTTTTTTTGAAAATATAGGAAGTTTTGGGTTTTTTATAACCAGAATCACGAGTAGTATTGATTTAAACAAAGAAAAATAGTGTCCTGTTTTTTTTCGTCAGCTTTGTAACGCATTTTTTCATACAATTCGTATGGGCCGGGCCGTTTGTACAAAAATTTTTTGTATTGACGACCGATTTTCATTAAAACGGTGCACTTTTTTCTGAAAATGCCCTTATACCACATTTAATGGCAAATAAATATTTCTATTTCTATTGGAGCACATAAAAATGTGTTTCATTTATGAAAGCTCATAGCACCAAACGAAAATCAACCAAATTTATACTTAAGGAAAGTATTTCTTCCTATATAATGTTATGGGGATTAACTCCATGTTTGTTTTATAAGTTACAGAGGTAAAAGAGTGTATATTATAATCTAAGGAGTTGTTTAATCTTATCTAGGGTCTTCACTAATTATATGTGATGAACAAAAAACCCTTATTAATTAAAATAAAATACACAATACACACAATTCACACAATAGTTTTGTACACAATAGTTATTGTGTGCTAAAAAAACTATATTCTAACAAAAAACATTGTAATTTTATTATTCATAATTCACAGTCACTCCTATAGGTGCTGCAGCACTTTGTACTTATCTAGTGACCTTAAGTTACCAAATAAGATGTGATTGGAACACCACATGACCGCACATTCAGTTATAGACAGGGAATAAATATAAATCTTAGATAAACCTACATGTATTGTACAAGTAAAATGACGTATTTAAATAAAGCTAAACTAATCAATGTACTGCAAACAGGATATAGCATAAATAATTTAAAAAAAACTTTTTGTTAGGATACCTACCTGATTTACATCATCAGCTGTTTTAAGTTTATTTTACAGTTTTACAACAAAAGATAAGTAAGATAACTTACCAAGGACAAACGGTAGAAGTACACTGGTAGGTCAGGTCCTCTAAATTTTCTAGTTTTGTTGTAAACGTTGAGCTCTTTTTTGAACATTTAAATATGTCCGTATTGCAATCGATCGATTTCCATGTCCTCTCCAAATCTCCAATCCCTAAATAAATATTTTATTTTGATTCTGACATTTCTGAAAGATGATCTGACGACTGACAGATGAAAAGTCCATAGACTACACGTACTCGAACACAGGTAATGGTGCTTTTACATGCTCGGGCTCTCGGCCGAATTATTCGGCCCACCCTAGTACACGCTCATTCGAGACAGACTATATAGATTTAGTTTAAGCCAGACCATAGACAATTTAAGCTTTTTCAGGTAGTTTCAGTGAGTTAAACTGTGTTTTAAATAGCTTTGGTTATTGAAACCATTTAAGACACTTTTTAAATAGCTTCACCCGAAGTGAAATTATTTAAGACACCTTTTAACTCAACCAAACTACCTGAAAAAGTACTTAAATTGTCTGTGGTCTGGCTTAAATTTTCTCTATATAGTCTGTCTCGAATGATCGTGTACTGCTGATGTTTATCCACAGTCCACACTTCTTTTTGTCTATCTGTGCACTACGATTATCCCTCAACTTGACTCACTTGACTGTGACTGACTAGTTTTCTTGAGATCATTATTATTTACTTAGTGTTCGTAAATAGTTATTTAACAAAGTAAGTTCGGTGTGTTTTTACTATGTGTTTGTCGGTATATGTGGTTGTATTCCCTTAATAACTGATTTAATTAGTGCGTTTCGATGAATCAGTATAATGTCGATTTCTTGTCTATTTCCTTGCAGTGCGATAAGGAAAGGAACAATGATAATAAGTAAGCTAATCTAAAGAAATCTGGAACCCAAACCAACAACCACAACTAAGGTAACTCATTTGAATTATTTGTTTATCTTCTTGACATGATTTCATTGTGACTAATTTTCTGTCAGGTGCATACCCAGTGCAACTCAAGTTGTAAAGTAATTAAAGGTGATGTTACTGTCACTAGAGCAACTGCCGAGGCATTCCTCACGTTTTCTTTCTTTCTACATTGACGTATGATTAGATAAGAGTGATTTTTAATAATTTGATCTAGAATATTATTCTAACAAACCATACATTAATACAAAATGTACAGTTTTTTCGTTTGAGCAAAACTTATTTCATATGATTCATATCTATAATTATTTACAAAGAAAACCGAATAATAGCTAGATCATACTTGAATAATTACAAGAAAAATGTACATAATTATTACCTTAATTTGTGCTTTGAAGTAAGTAAATTAAATTGTTTTTAGTGATAAAGCTTACTATATAATAAATTAACAATAGGTTTTACAATAAATCCATAATTTGTTACAATTATCTACAGGGTACATTCCCAGTCTGTACAATGTGTGTCCAATTTCCTGCTGGAAGATGTTTTGGGACTGGCAAGCCAATTTAAGATTATAGTTAACATTTGTGAACACCAACTTTTATTTGGTTTGGTTTGGTATAATTAGTAAGGTCTGACAGAGTTCTCGGTCTTGGCAATAGAAAAAGTTTGCACCTTGTACATATATGGGTATTCCATTATTTCTTGTACCCAATCAAGAAATTGTTAAAGACAAGACTAAATTAGCCTGTTTGGATATTCTATCAAGGCTAACAAGGGTAAAAAAATTTGCAGTTTGTTATGATTGCTTATTTAACATCAAGCATTGAAAAAGTGCATGAGATGGTCATGCACTTTTTCAATGCTTTCAATTTAATCTCTCTTTAACAGTTTGTAACTTGCTTCTGTATACAACGTTTATGTGATTCAATTTTTATCTTGAATAGAAACTTATAAGTATAACTATAGATTAACAGAGATATCATAACACATGATAAGTTATTATTGAAAACCAACAATTCAGATAGATAGATTAACTATTCATATGAATAACACAGAACACAAGAATGTTTCTGCTCTGAGTTATTACAACAACAATAACTAAACAGTTTACTAAACAAAGACAATGGAATGCCTGTATTTATTTAAACATTTTAGTATGCCAAGTATGAACACTGACAGGCAAAAACCTGGATTTTTGAGTTACGGGAAATAAGTATGGTATCATCATTTTTTTTTGTACAGGTGGCCTATGGAATTCAATGATGTAGTGCAATGAATATGAACTGACCAATTAATCAAAATGTCTGAAGGCACAACATCTCTCACTATTCCCACTTCCTTGACAACTTATCATCAACTCAGTCTTACAGGTACTGGTAACTTGATTTATTTATTATACTAAAGTGTGTGGAATGCATATGGTAAGAAAGAGTTCTTCTAAAAGGATATAATATGTACATACAACGTGTCCCAAAACTCAACGATAAGCTGGTACCACAGGATGGAGCTGCTTATGATTAGTCGAGAAGAAATAAGAAAAAATGTATATCTCAATTATTATAGAAATTACAGGAAAAAAAGAAATTCATCGAAAATCGACATTCCTAGTGGTAATTTCAATGACCATGTCTACAAATATTTCTATTTGTTTTGTTTTTGGAAACTTAATAAGAAAAGGAACAAATAATTTTTCATTTTTTTAATTCATTTACTACATTATTATTACTGCAGTAAATGTTCGAATTGCCTGCCACCGGCATTAATGCAGGCATGACATCGCCTTAGAAATGATTGTTTTATCTGTCTGTGCATATCTTCTACCATTGATATGGCCCGCAGCTTGTGTGATTTTGTGGCGAAGCTCGTCGAATGTTTCTATGGGCTTTGAGTAGACTCTGTCTTTAAGACAGCCCCAGTAGAAGTCCAGGGGGTTCAGGGTGGGTGAACGGGGTGGCCATAAGATAGGACCAAGTTGCACGATCCAACACTCTGGATACTCTTGGTTTAAGTATTCTCGCACTGCACGGGCATAGGAGCTGGGCAACCATCATTTTGAAACCACATGTTTTGTAATCACGTAAAGGCACGTGTTCTAATAATTCAGGCAAGTCGTTTTGTAAAAAGTTAAAATAACCATCACCATTAAGGTTTCCTTGTAACTCAAAGGGTCCAATTACATTTCCATTTAAGATGCTCGTCCATAAGTTAACCTTGAATTGATACTGAGATTTGTCTTCTCATCAGGTGCGGATTTTCAATGCTCCAACTATGTAAGTTGTGTAGATTTCTTTCTTGCAGGTTGATTCATCCAACCATAGAACTTTGTCTAAGAATTGGGTTGGACTGTAGCAAAGGGGGGGCCGGGACTTAGAATATTTTTGGTCGAGGTGGTGTCATTATAACACTATTTTTAAATGATTGTAATGTGTAGATGGCGTCAAAACAAGCATCTTTTATTGGAAAAACTTTTCTCTAAACTTAAAAATGGCCGAGTTAGAGGCCTTCAAAGGTTGAAGTTTTTGAAGGGACTTGTAAAATTTTCATCGAGAGTGGTGTCATTATAACAGTATTTTTAAATGATTGTAATGTATAGATGACGTCTAAACAAGCATCTTTTATAGGAAAAACTTTTCTCTAAACTTAAAAATGGCTGAGTTAGAGTCCTTCAAAGCGAAGCGCCAAAACCGACTTTTTTTAATAAAAAATGCTTTACAGAATGGCACCTTAAGGAAGGTCGGTGTAGGTACGACGACGAGCGAAGCGAGGAGGAGTGTTAGGTAGAACTGCGACCTTACAGCGCGCGAGCCGAGCGAGCGAAGCGAGCGTGCCGCGGCAGCGGCCGGCGAAGCGCCAAAACCGACTTTTTTTTAATAAAGAATGCTTTACAGAATGGCACCTTAAGGAAGGTCGGTGTAGGTACGACGACGAGCGAAGCGAGGAGGAGTGTTAGGTAGAACTGCGACCTTACAGCGCGCGAGCCGAGCAAGTAAAAACTCCCAGCTCATTTTAAAACATCAACCTTTGAAGGACTCTAACTCGGCCATTTTTAAGTTTAGAGAAAAGTTTTTCCTATAAAAGATGCTTGTTTTGACGCCATCTACACATTACAATCATTTAAAAATACTGTTATAATGACACCACTCTCGATGAAAATTTTACAAGTCCCTTCAAAAACTTCAACCTTTGAAGGCCTCTAACTCAGCCATTTTTGATTTCAGAGAAAAGTTTATTAAGAAAAAAGTGGTTATTTCATCAAAATCTTGAAAATTATTCTAAGTCTTTTGTAACCCCTATGTTTTTTGCATTTTTCAAAAAAAAAAACTAAGTCCCAAAATCGGCCCCCCTTTGGTATAGTCTGACCGGGTGAAGTCTGTGACGTTTTAGAATTCGATGTGCGGAACTTTTTGGGATTCCCGTAGCTAGTTCTATGGCACGTACCGAGGACGTTGAAACGTTTTCTATTATTTGAGAACTTCTTCAACGCGTTCCAATCTAGGTCTTCCAGTGTGTCTCCTGTGAAATGGTAAACTTCCGCAAAGGCTTGATGCAAAGTAATAAACACTCGATAATCCGGATGTCTTTGAACAATTGGGTACCTTTCTCGTCGATACAATCTGCTAGCAGCGTTAGCATTGCATCGGCATTCTCCATAAATTAGATGCATATTAGCGTATTCCAACGGTGTGTGCGGTAGCGGCATGATAAACGCTAAACAATCCAAAATACGGAAAAAGTCCAATACACAAAACACAATCTCAAACTCAAAGTCCAAAATAATGCCAGGTCAGTACAGTTTGCAGATCACCTGTCCAAAAAGCAAAGCCAAGAGTTGTTAGTATGAGAGCCACATCAATTAAATTTACGGAACGGTGCACAGCGAACAAAGGATCGAAGAAGAAGGAAGGAAGGAAGAAGCGAAGGAAGGAAGATTGTACTGACTTGAAAATTGTATTAACCACCCACATTTCCCATTGAAATTTTAAAACTTGCAACAACAACCCTTTTCAAAAGCGATTAATATCAACATTTAAAAATTTCGATTCTTGTTTAAAAAGTCGTTGTTTTTTGTTGTGACTACGTTTCCTAAAGTATTATACCATTTTGGAATCTTGGTTAGTTGCGTCAACTTATGAAAATAATTGCCATAGTGGTGTCAATACTATTTTTTACACCATAATGATTGAAAGTGGACTGAAGAAAAAATCTTTAAAAATTGTAGGAACAAAATGAATTTTAATGATTTTTTATGTAAAAACTAGATGTATTATGGTATTTTTAAGGGCTGTGTTAGAGATAGCAGGGCTATTTAAGTTTCCAAAAACAGAAATATTTGAATATTTGTAGACATGGTCGGTAAAAATACCATGAGGGATGTCGATTTTCGATAAATTACTTTTTTTCTGTAATTTCTAAAATAATGGAGATATATATTTTTTCTTATTTTTTCTCGACTAATAATTAGCAGCTACAACGCATATACAACGTGTCACATATTATGTATACCCCGAAACTACTATTTTCACTTCTGCTGAGTGTGGTTGACTAGTTTATACCAGTCATCCACCCCACAGAGTCCACAGACACAAAAGACTGATTTGAGTCAGAAACTGTTTTTAAAATAAGATTACTATTTCATATAAAAATATTTTCTAGAAAAACAGGTACAAGTTACTTTATAGGACTTAAGTATCATTCATTGGTTTACGTTACTATGTGCCTCTCCAACTCGAGCCATTACAAAACAGTTCTTATTGCTTACTTTCCACAATACATATGATTCACAAATAACTATAATTTCTAAAATTTGATGTGCATTTCAGTTGAAACAGCAACAATAAGAAGTTCTGGACTCTTCAAACCAAATCCTTACTTGCAAGTCATCATAGATGACAAAATTTCAAGAAGAACTGAGGTCATCAAAAATACGTTGCACCCAAAATGGAAAGAAGAGTTCACGGTGCTGGTGACAGCACAATCACAATTGCTGTTTAGGCTTGCTGATCACCACAGCTTTAGAAAAGACAATGTTATTGGAGAGAAAAGGATAAGTCTTCTAAAGGTTCTCCTTTCCTTCAATGGGAAATTAGAAAATATAGAGCTGTCAATGGGTAAGAAACTAATTTTGTTACCAGGTCAGTACCCAGTGAGGGACAGGCCCTCAGTGGCGTACTGTCAAATTGTTCTTTGGGCAATCCAAGGCTTATTTGGCCTGCTTTTTCCTTGAGCGGTTTAAGAAAAAATGGGTAGATTAGCTCACACAAGGGAAGCTCGCAGGAATTAAGTTCTATGAACACGCCGCCACTGGTAGCCCTAGCACAAGAGTGTGGTACAGCGTTTTGCGGTCGAGAAAGACAACAAAAGGTGTCTTTTTCAATTGCAAGATACTGGCACAGCACTCTTGTGCTAGGGAAACTGGTGAGACAACTGCGACTTAAAGAGTTCGAGATTAACTCCCACTGTTTTTATCTTACCTTAATTGGAAAGTGGTGTCATGGCCTCATTGGGCATGGAAACAACTTTGACACGTTAGTTATATTTTTAGTGTATCTACTCTTGGCCCAGTTGCTAAATACTTTATTTTTTAATATCATACTAATTCTTTTGTTATTGATTTTAGACTTAATGAAGACTGTATCGTCACAGGAGAACACTGCCAACAGCAATTCTGAAGTCAAAGCAGCAGATTTAGTTATACATTTGGATGGTTTAAAAATTGATAGTTCAGTCCTAAGTCAGTGTCAAGAATTACTAGGCGAAACCAACAGTAGCAATGCGCGCAGTCCCTTGAACGATGGAGTGCGGGGCAGGATCAGAGCACGCAATAACTCCACCCAGGAGTCTGCGAGAACTGGGCGAAACCAAACATTAAGGGTGAGTTCACAATTTTTAGGGTTCCATACCAAAAAGGTAAAACAGATACCCCTATGGCGATGCTCTCTCTTTCTGCCAATCTGTGACATCCTTAAATATCTCGCGAACTGCTTAAGCTATCGATGTTAAATTTGGAATAGTTACCAAGAAGGCTAACCCAGACACATACGAAGTAAAATTATTAAACACGTATTTATATTTTCTATGAAATGGGGGCCAACAATTACAAGTTTAGTAACTAAGGGCTTTATTATATTTTACACAACAAAAAAATATTAGTGGAAAATTATAACTATGTCGCTATTACCATTATTTTATTTTATAAAAAAAAAACTTAACTAATCACCTTAAAATTATTTTATTTTCAATAAATTTACGTCCTTTTGAATAACCTAATGCCTAACGAATAACTCTGCCTCTAACCTCTCTGCGAATTGTATGGGCGCACGACACAGTTTTATTTTAATTCATGTAGTACTTTAGATTTACTACCAAGCCTTATAAGATAACAATAAAAATTACTTTAATGAATTACCTGCAGTAAATTTAGTAGTTCAATATCAATTTTTTTCGTACATACGTAATTTATCTACTAGACATGATTATGTCAATCTTGCGAGCCGAATCTATAAACTATTTGCTTATAAATGTGTAGGGGCTTAACTGGAGAGGTTGATAATGAGTGACTTGATTATTATTTATTTGTTATTCATTATTCATTACGTAGAAACTTGCTTGAGTACATTCTGTTTATTAAGTCAATACCTACTCTTTGGCTAATGTGAAACGTTCCCGCTCCGAAAACCCCGATGTTTGATGATAAAGAATTACCAATCAACAAGAAACTAACTCACATTCTAAGTCTATGCATGCCGTGGAAACAAGTGACCCAATGTGTCGATACATGGCGCTGATTTCAAATTTCTACTTAGAAATGCAGTTTATTGCATCATGTTTATATATAATGCGAGAACTAAAAGTTTGTACGGAACCCGCGGTGTGCGAGTCTGACTCGCACTTGGCCGGGTTTTATAACGTGATTGTCCCTTGACAACTAAAAGTTATTACTTATTAGACAAATTAATATAATATAGGAATTTGATTATTTTCTTAGTATGTTTTGTATGACATCCGGTTAGTATTTCCCTTCGATGTCACTATAAGCGGAATCTACTGTACCTTATCAGTTACGAGATACATTTTTTCTGAGAATAGTGACTTTAGTGACGCAATAGGTATTAATTTGTATAAAAACATTCAAAACCGGTCAAGTGCGAGTTGGACTCGCGCACCGAGGGTTCCGCACAAACTTTTAGTTATCGCATTATCGATAAACATGATGCAATAAACTGCATTTCTAAGTAGAAATTTGAAATCAGCGCCATGTATCGACACATTGGGCCACTTGTTTGCATGGCATGCATAGAATTAGTACCTATGTGATTTTTTTTCTCGTTGAAGGGTAATTCTTATAATATGTTAAACTTTATATAATAGGAGGTATTTACAGCATGATTTTATATAAATTTAAAGGAAGGAAATGAATTTTATGGTGGTTAATTTTGACCAAAAAATCACCAAATCCGAGACGTAGACAATGGACGGTCGGACATGCAATTTATGTTATTGATAAACATTCAATTTCTATAGTAGTTTATGCAACAGTGATATAATAAGGGTTCCTAAAACTTAAGGGTCGCAGTTACAAAACGAGACGAAGTCGAGTTTTGTAATAATAGACCCAAGAGTTTTAAGAACCAATTATGAGCTGTTGCATACCCTAGTTTTTCTACGACAGCTAAAATAGCGTAAAAAAGCAAAATCTAGAAACGTGGCAGAATAGGAAAGATGTTGTGTCTACTATAGAAATAAATAAAAAAACAACAACAGTGCTCATATATTGTATGAAAATCCATAGGAGCAGTGTTCTTTTGGAATACCATAGACAACGTTATAATGTAGGTATACTTTCGCTGTCAGTCATCTAATTGACAGATAGAAGTGCTTAAAAACTTTAAAAGCACGATTCAAATCATTTAATATTTATAGTAAACTGCGGGCCTATATGACATCTCTTTTAAATTATAATCATATTTCTCGTCGAATATATGAATAATATGAATAGATGTTTTAAAACAGATTGAGTCTTCATTGAGCGGTAAACATCAAGTGGGCTGTGCACTTGTTTGCCACTGTCGTGTATTAAGACAAAAAGATGACTTATAGTTATTCAATGCAACCAGCGCGTTCTTAATAAGTAACCTTTTGCGTTAGTCAACCTTGAAAACGTCAAGGTCAATAGCGTTCAATAAATAACGTGAAATGTGACGACTGTGACGCACTGGTAACAACCTAATTAGTTTACTTCACTTTCATTCTAGGCCTTGCGTGGTATGTTAGCTTTATCTCCATCATTATGTTTAATTTTGCACTAGATAAGATACGGTAGTGAAATTTAGCTAAATAGTGACGAGGTATTAGCAATTCATCTCTGATACTGCGAAGAGCTCGCTATCTAGAATATTTTGAAATAATATTCACATGATTCATTATGATAATTACAATACAATACAATAACTCTTTATTGCACCTCAAAACAACAAAAATAACACAAACTGGTATAGATTACACATGAAAAAGAGGCAAACAACAGGCGGTCTTATCGCTAAAGAGCGATCTCTTCCAGACAACCTTTGGGTAGAGGAGACACTACACTAAGAAAAGTATACATACAGTAGGTGGTGCAAAACTGGAAAAAGTATTATGTGAGAACCAAAATATATGACATAAACAGAAAAAACAAATCTACAAAAAAAAGAAAACAAACACACACACAATTACATATACATACATATATATATGTTCATACCAAAATACATAAATATATAAATACATATATACAAATACAAACTAATTAAGCGAAATGATGATAGCAGATTACTGAGATTACACAGTCAAATTAAAGGAAAACAATAGTTACATGAACAGGAACTAAGGAAGTGATAAATAGTGCTTTTTAAGGATAGATTTGAAAGAAGCAACAGATTCAGCACGCCTTATATCAAGAGGGAGAGAGTTCCACAGCCGGGTTGCTTGAAAAGTGAAAGAAGTATTATAAAATTTGGAAGAGGAGGATGGCACAGTCAGAAGCATGTTTTGAGAGGAACGAAGAGAATTGAGATAACTAAAACGCTGCTTGAGATAGCAGGGGGTTGCAGGGTTGAAAAGAATGCTATAGGGAAGTGAAAGAATATGGGAGTTACGACGATAGCGGATAGGGAGCCACTTGAGTTGAGAACGAAAATAAGAAACATGGTCATATTTGCGTAACCCAAAAATGAACCTTATGCAAAGATTTTGAATACGCTCAAGTTTGTTTAGTTGCTCCTCGGTAAGGTCAAGATAAGATATGTCTGCATAATCCAGTATAGGAAGAAGCAACGTTTGAGCAAGCGCAATTTTAGTGGCGATAGGTAAAAAATTACGAAGCCGCCTGAGGGATCCTACTGCAGCGAACACCTTCCTGCTCACCTCGCTCACTTGGGGAATCCAGGATAACGTACAATCCAGAATTATACCCAGGTTTCTTACTTGTTTAGAAAAAGGTATTAGAATCCCATCAAAGAGAACCGGAGGGAGACTATTATAATCAACTTTCGTCATAAATTTGTTACTACCGATTATAATGGCTTGGGTCTTTGAAGGGTTCACTGTCAGACCATAGTTGCGACTCCAGTCTGAAATGCGTACCAAGTCAGCATTCGTGCTCTCAATGACGGACGGAAGATCGCCCAGCCCACCCTGTGAGTATATCTGAAGATCGTCGGCATACAGGTGATAAGAAGATGAAAGATTGTAAGTAATGGAATTGATGAAGATAGAAAATAAAAGAGGGGAGAGCACGCCGCCTTGCGGGACGCCTGCCAGCGTGCTACACCACGAAGACCGCGAAGTATCCACCTTAATTCTTTGCCGGCGACCATTTAGATAGCTATGAAACCAGCCAAGCACTGCAGTAGATACATTAATAGAGCGTAGGATGGCAAGTAGAATGTCAAAGTCAACTGTATTGAAAGCATTACTGAAATCCAGAAGGGTTAGCACAGTAAGCTTTCTATCATTCATGCCCAATCGAATGTCATCAGTGACTTTGACTAAAGCTGTTGTAGTACTATGGCCAGAACGAAACCCAGATTTAAAATGGAAGTTAATTGTTGAAGCACTAGCCGCTCCAGGACTTTGGATAGATAAGGAAGAATCGAAATAGGGCGGTAATCAGAAAAAGAACTAGGATTGGATTTTTTAGGGAGAGGAATGATATCGGCATCTTTCCACAAAGAAGGAAATGTAATGGAAGATAAGGAGAGGTTTAATATGCCGGTAATAATAGGAACTAATATATCAAGGAGAGGAACTATCATGTTACGACTAATGCTATCAACACCAACAGCATTTGAACTGATATAAAGCAGGCTCTTCTTAACGTCGCTATCAGTGAATTGACGAAAATTGAAAGGAGATAAACCTGAACTCGTAAGATTAGAAAGACTGTTAAGGGTATCCTCCTTAACAGGTCCACTAAAAGAAGCTGAAGAGGAAAAATGCTGATTTAATGAATCCAAATTAATGTTCACAGGATGGGTAGACTGTCGAGGTTTTCCAACACCAAGAGTTCTAAGGAACTTCCAAACCTTGGCTGGATCACCATTCTCAACAGAGCTGTGTATGTGGCGCCTCTGGGCATCTCGACATATGGTGCTACACCGATTGCGCAGTGTATGATATTTGGCCTTGTTTTTATCAGAACTGTTAAGTTTGTACTTCGATTTGGCCAAATTTTTCTAATTATAATTATTAATTAACATACGTTTTAAAGGTTCGAAATTTGATTAAAGATTTCAGATTACGAGTAATCTGATCTAAATTTTTGTAGCCGCTATTTTAGTTTACTAGTAGGTAGGTATATGTCCTCCCATTAAAAAAAAAATTGGTTGGTACCCATATTCATAAAGGGTGAGCATAAGAGGTTAAAGCATGCATGGCATGCGGACAAATGATTTAATTGAAAACAATCTACGAAACGGTTGATTTATGGGTATATTTTAGGACATAACTCGTGATTTCTGCGCTATCATCTAATCTAGTTGATAGATACCTAAAACCTCCATCTATTTAATAGCGACAATTAGTTTTTGGAAAGGGACAGGTACGGATAGTTAGTTTTAAAGACATTTTACCGCCTTCAAAGGTAGGTACGTGATACTGAGACTAGGCATGCGTTCGCCAAAATCCCGTTAATAGTTCTAAAAATGATTAGAATGTAAAAATATTAGGTACTTAAATCATCTGTAGACATTTCTGCAGAAGACTACCTTGACGAATATTTTAGTCGATTTATGTAACTTAAATCTAGTCTGCACATGTTAACATAATGTTTGTGATTTAAATGTCTAATTTGGAATGTTGGTACTTATTTCGTGCAGCCACCACCTGGGCCGCCTCCTATGAGCAACGGCGCATTACACCCGGCGTCGGCGGCGACGGACGGCGCGGGCCCGTCACACGCCGAGCCGCCCGCCGCCGATGCCGCGCCTACACCCGCACCCGCCGCCGCGCCCGAGGAGCCGTTGCCCGGCGGTTGGGAGATGCGATATGATGTCTACGGTCGAAGGTAGCTGGGCTACACTTTACCTTTCTATGTTCTATATTGCTAATAATTCAGTACACCCGACGGGCGACGCGGGTCCATCTCACACGTAGCTTTTCGCGGCCGATCTGGGCTTACTATGAGTTGTACGTAACGTAACCGTATTCGATAGCGACTGCCCCAGCAAACATTCTAAGTGCTTTTTCCCAGGCTCTAGAATATATTACTAATTTAGGTAAAAATTACATCATACGCACCACATAAATTCACATATCGTACATTTATACTTCCGGGTGAAAATATTGAACCATTAAAACGTAAATTTCCCTTAATCAATACACCATAAGGTCAGATACTTAAAGGTTGAGAATGAGCAAAATATAAGGTAAAATTAACTTCGTCCCACCAACTCATCTCTAAACGACTTGTTAGTTTTAGTGACTGAATACGGATATAAATTGCCAAAAGATGGACGAGCACTTTTAAAAACTGACGATGTATTTATAGAGCCTATGGGCCAAGCCAAGTTTTGGTATCAAGGTGTAAGCAATTGCTTACAAAAAACTTTGTCAGATATGAATATAAGTACTATATCCAGTATTGAGTATGTCTATTTTTAACAGTACTGCTTCCGAAGTGTGGACTATTGCTATGGCAATATATAACATGCCAAATATAAAGCCGATGTTTACAGGAATTTTATTTTATGGAAGTGGAAAACCACCTTTGGAACTTTATTTACGACAATTTATAAATGAGATGAATAAAATAATAGCGAAAGGCATTAAAATAAATGAAAAAAGATATTGATTCAAATTAAATGTTTTATCTGTGACACTCCTGCTAGGGCCTATCTGAAAGGTAAGATGGGTACTTACTCATGTAGGTACTTACTTACTGTTTACTGTTAACCATAGTTAAACATTTGTGGATGGATTAATTATGCATGTAATTATGTGCTAGTGAGCATTGCGAGAGATTTTAAACAAGAATTCCTGAGCTCATAAGGAGTAATAAATGTTATACGGATTTAGGTCGATTTCGCCATTTTTTTTTCGTTTTTTGCAATGCTATCGGCTAAAATAAATTAATACATTTTTATTCGTAAAAAATGGAATATGCAAAGTATTCCTTGGCATTTTGATATCCAATTAAATATTATTGATTTATCTCATTTTTATTAAGTGGAAAAACCACAGATTGGACACAGATATCCATTATAATGAAATAATCAACCATGGAGAATATTGGGGCCTAACAGGATACGAACCTGAGACCTGAGACCTTCGTCCTGTCAGGCCCCAATGTTCTCCATGGTTGATTTTATCATTAAGTATAATGGATATCTGTTTCCAATTTGTGATTATGATATCTGTCAATAAGGACGTCTAGATTGATCTGAGACTGTTTAGTTGCCATTAACTCTGAAACTAGGTAAACCCAAAAAAGTTTATATGACATTTTAATCTCCAATTATGACAAGGAATACGATGTTAAAATCTTTGGCAATCCTCACGAGCACCATGTACCTATATGTGTATGTACATGTAAACATGTATTCGTTTCAATCATTAGAATAGGTTTTTAATAAATAAAAAAAATGTAAAATAAAATAAAGTAAATATTTATTACTAAAAACATTAATGACTCGAAAAAGTTTCAAAATCTTAATTGTCACATATAACTTTACCAATTAGGGAACCTCTGTGCGTAATATTTATCCTTGGCACCTCTGATCGTAAGCACACCGCCTGCGAGTCGCGGTCATAGCGACGTTGTGATGGCGGTCGCTTCAACCTTAAACGGTTACTCTGCACCATTAGGTCGCAGAATTTAGTATATATTACGTAAAACTGACTTAAATACCAGTAAGTCGTATTTTTAGGTAAATTTTAACTTCTTGGTCGAGCCGACATTTTGTTTTGTTATAATTAGGACGTGTTATTCCAAATTGCATAATTTAGGTATTTTAAAATACGTAGAAAAATAAAATCTAACGGCACTTTTATTGTCATTTATAGAAAAAAAAATATACAGTCAATTTAATGTGTTTACAAACACCGAACACAAATTTACGAACCCCAATTACAAGCAATACATACTACTTATGAGCTTAAAAAAAAGTAATACTTAAGTATTTCGAAAGCCCATCAGTAGTTTTGAATAAAAACCTAACATACTGCACGAGAAAATTTTCAGCGCACAAGATTTCATCGTAATTCCTGCGTATTCGAAATAGATAATTATTTTACGCCAAGTAATGGCCGCCATTCTCGTTGCAAAACTTAAGATTCATTTTTAGTTAGACATTTTGTTTGTGAGCGAAAAGATAATACTCTCGTTATATATTTGTCTCTTTCTCTGCATGCTATTTCATAAAAATAACCTTTCCGGGTAATTAAATCGTAAAAAACACGTTGAAATCATGTTGAAAAATGGTAAGTCTTACCAATTTTGGACATTGCAACCACATGACACGTCGTGGCGACGTTTATTCCACGTCGCAAACGTTACCTATGTAGTAACCAGTAGGTCGCAATGACTAAAATTACGTGGAATCGACGTAGCCGGCACGTGCTTTTTTTCCCCACTTTGGTGGATTCCACGTCGATTCCACGTCGATTCGAGGTAACTCATTTTGGTCACTGTCAGATTTGCGACCTATAATAGGTGGTTTTATCGTTATTTTTACCAAAAATGTTTGCTGGGGCGGTATTCGAAAGTCAGTCCATATCGCTCCTACCAATACTTTGACGGGAGCGAGATGGACATACTTTCGAATGCCGCAGTCGCAATCGAATACGGTTACGTACAACTCATGGTAAGCACATTCGTCTGTACTCGCGCTCATCGCCGCACCCAAGGAACTAACCCCCGGCGGCTGCGGGATGTAAAATGACATCTACGTATATTTAAGTAACTTTACAATGTGTTGTCGCCGTACAACTTGCGCGGTACTTACTGAGAAAAAATGTGTTTACACAAATAAATCTTTTAAAAGATATCTATTTATTTTTATATTTAGGATGGGTAAACAAACATTATTTTGCTATTTAGGGAGCAAACGTATCTCTCGTCTCTTCAACTACCATCACCGTGATTTTTCCAAACGAAATAAAACCGTATGAAAAGATGTCAAGTCGTACAATATAATGCTGGCGAGGGAGTTGAGGGGTTACCAGCCCAAAATGAATTTTTCCACTATTCCTTTCTTTCTGAAAAAAACTATATAATTGAAATTACAAATTCCTTGTATTTCGTTACAAGAAATTGAATGTGTACGTATTTCAATTACAAGTGCAATTAATTACGCCCATCACTGGTCCAAAAACTGGGATAGCGTGAGAGGGGTGATGACAATCGAATGGTCTTATGCTGAGTGGTATTGATTTGGTACAGATACTACGTAGACCACAACACGCGGTCGACGTCCTGGGAGCGGCCGCAGCCGCTGCCGCCGGGCTGGGAGGTGCGGCGCGACGCGCGCGGCCGCGTGTACTACGTGGACCACAACACGCGCACCACCACGTGGCAGCGGCCCGACACCGAGCGGCTTGCGCGCTTCCAGGTAACTTATGCTGAGTAGTATTGATTTGGTACAGATACTACGTAGACCACAACACGCGGTCGACGTCCTGGGAGCGGCCGCAGCCGCTGCCGCCGGGCTGGGAGGTGCGGCGCGACGCGCGCGGCCGCGTGTACTACGTGGACCACAACACGCGCACCACCACGTGGCAGCGGCCCGACACCGAGCGGCTTGCGCGCTTCCAGGTAACTTATGCTGAGTAGTATTGATTTGGTACAGATACTACGTAGACCACAACACGCGGTCGACGTCCTGGGAGCGGCCGCAGCCGCTGCCGCCGGGCTGGGAGGTGCGGCGCGACGCGCGCGGCCGCGTGTACTACGTGGACCACAACACGCGCACCACCACGTGGCAGCGGCCCGACACCGAGCGGCTTGCGCGCTTCCAGGTAACTTATGCTGAGTAGTATTGATTTGGTACAGATACTACGTAGACCACAACACGCGGTCGACGTCCTGGGAGCGGCCGCAGCCGCTGCCGCCGGGCTGGGAGGTGCGGCGCGACGCGCGCGGCCGCGTGTACTACGTGGACCACAACACGCGCACCACCACGTGGCAGCGGCCCGACACCGAGCGGCTTGCGCGCTTCCAGGTAACTTATGCTGAGTAGTATTGATTTGGTACAGATACTACGTAGACCACAACACGCGGTCGACGTCCTGGGAGCGGCCGCAGCCGCTGCCGCCGGGCTGGGAGGTGCGGCGCGACGCGCGCGGCCGCGTGTACTACGTGGACCACAACACGCGCACCACCACGTGGCAGCGGCCCGACACCGAGCGGCTTGCGCGCTTCCAGGTAACTTATGCTGAGTAGTATTGATTTGGTACAGATACTACGTAGACCACAACACGCGGTCGACGTCCTGGGAGCGGCCGCAGCCGCTGCCGCCGGGCTGGGAGGTGCGGCGCGACGCGCGCGGCCGCGTGTACTACGTGGACCACAACACGCGCACCACCACGTGGCAGCGGCCCGACACCGAGCGGCTTGCGCGCTTCCAGGTAACTTATGCTGAGTAGTATTGATTTGGTACAGATACTACGTAGACCACAACACGCGGTCGACGTCCTGGGAGCGGCCGCAGCCGCTGCCGCCGGGCTGGGAGGTGCGGCGCGACGCGCGCGGCCGCGTGTACTACGTGGACCACAACACGCGCACCACCACGTGGCAGCGGCCCGACACCGAGCGGCTTGCGCGCTTCCAGGTAACTTATGCTGAGTAGTATTGATTTGGTACAGATACTACGTAGACCACAACACGCGGTCGACGTCCTGGGAGCGGCCGCAGCCGCTGCCGCCGGGCTGGGAGGTGCGGCGCGACGCGCGCGGCCGCGTGTACTACGTGGACCACAACACGCGCACCACCACGTGGCAGCGGCCCGACACCGAGCGGCTTGCGCGCTTCCAGGTAACTTATGCTGAGTAGTATTGATTTGGTACAGATACTACGTAGACCACAACACGCGGTCGACGTCCTGGGAGCGGCCGCAGCCGCTGCCGCCGGGCTGGGAGGTGCGGCGCGACGCGCGCGGCCGCGTGTACTACGTGGACCACAACACGCGCACCACCACGTGGCAGCGGCCCGACACCGAGCGGCTTGCGCGCTTCCAGGTAACTTATGCTGAGTAGTATTGATTTGGTACAGATACTACGTAGACCACAACACGCGGTCGACGTCCTGGGAGCGGCCGCAGCCGCTGCCGCCGGGCTGGGAGGTGCGGCGCGACGCGCGCGGCCGCGTGTACTACGTGGACCACAACACGCGCACCACCACGTGGCAGCGGCCCGACACCGAGCGGCTTGCGCGCTTCCAGGTAACATCGATTGTACTATTACCACAGCGTAGGGATGTATTCCATACAGTGAGGTAACTTCATACACGGCCAGCGGCTCGGCTCGGTGGTCGTGCTGAGTCTCAGGGTTGTCAAAAACTATGCGAAAGATATTACAGTCTGATTGGCAAACTAATTTCCATTTTACACCCTTTAAAATAGACCGCCGAATTTTCATAGAAATTCGGCGGCGTCTCCTCCCCGCCTCCTTCCCCGCGCGCCCCCCATCGATGACCCAGAAATCGGCGGAGTTAACCCACTGTATGGAGTACATCCTTACGCTGTGCTATTACAAAAGTTAATCAAATTAAGCTATAGATACAAAATTTAACCAGAAAACGAAATTGAGTCATGTCGAGTACAAAAGACCTCCCACTGGGTTCCCCTGCTGAACTGCACCAAAGACTGAATAACATATGACGCAGAGCGGGGAAAGAATACGTTTTTCTCCCAAAATTGCTATTATTGTAAAATCATAAATACCTAAAAAAAGCACACAGAAGAGCCTAGATTATCCAAATCCTCAATTACGCGAACGCCGGCTTTTTGCACGAATCGTTCGCTATCGAACAGTGGGTATTGGGAAATCCTAAAAACCACGGTGTCCACGGTAATAATGTTCTAGTCAGTGCGTCAAAATGTGCGTTTTTATACGTTAATTAATCAGAACTTGCGTCTAATTAGGTCGTGTAATCGAGGTTCCACGCACCTAAATATGAAGTTCAGTCGCCATCAGATATATGGGAGCGCCCGAGGTGTCCAAATATATCTGAACAAGCACTCTAATGCCTTGACAATAGAGTTGATGGTTGTGAGCACCTCGGCTGCTGTGATAAATATGATGGCGACTGTTCCATTAAACGTACGTATTTTTCGTTAGTTTAATACTTGTCTGTGGTTTCAGCACTGGCGCGGCGAGCGCCGGCACGTGGTGGCGCAGGGCAACCAGCGGTTCCTGTACCCGCACCCGCAGCCGCCGCACCCGCCGCACCAGCAGCAGGACGAGACCCACGAGCCGCAACCTGGTACCAAATTGTTTTTTTCTTTTTTTTTTCTATTGACTCCACATTAGCACTGATTATATAATAGTTCTTGAGAGCAGATATTTATCTCTCATAGAAAAAGCGAATACAAACCGTTTTGAACCGGTTACGTAAAAAAACAATTTACTCTCGGCCTCTCACCCCCGCACAACGCTATGGTTGCCTACGATTATAAATATTATATAATACTGGCCGCGGCGTGCATCGGTGGGCGCGGGATGTTTGGGCGGGATGTGGTGCGTCGGTACCGGTACGATCGATTCGAGTTCGCGCGTAGAGTTCCATAGGCCTGATATTAGGATCCAAAATCCACTAAGAAAGAATGCAACAAAGGGGACAAAACAAGGTTAACCCTTTTCCAGGCCCCAAGGAAAATTTAAACCTTAAACTAAGGTTCTAAGGTTCAAATTATATTGCCTCGCATGTGGTCAATATGCGTACTACGCCTGGAAAAGGGTTAAAATGCGAACATAGGTAAACAAAGAGAGTTACTATATGAAGCGACGAAGATTTGATTCTGAAGCGTGTCGTCAGCGTATAATTTCTCTCTAAGCTACAACGCCGCCATACGATTGGCTTAATCATACATAGTGTTGTTTAACCTTTTACATTTCACGTACGCCAATGACGGATTAATCAGTCACAGACCACAGTAACGCAGACCTTAAAGCACACACATAAAGTTCAACTTTACTTTCGACACTTCGTGGCGCCTGAGTGACAGGTTTTGTGTTTTACATGCGGTCAAAAACGTTAAAATCTGGATTGAAAATATAATCCGCCATGAATCGAACCATTGTGCATTTCTCATCAAACAGTTTGGTGACAAAACTTGCAAGAACATAACCTTTGAATGTTTATGATTTATAATCATGCTACATATTCCACGTCACTTCAGTAATACGTGTTATCTAACATTATCTTATCAAGTGCCTATCTAAAGTACTATTTGGGAGGGTGTGTGAAATCGATTAGCATATTTTCGCATAAACTTTAGTTTGGGAGTTTGTTTTAATTATACCTAAATGTACATATGTCACAAGGGCGTAGCAACGTTTCGGTCATGCAGTATCACTACATAGTATAAAACAAAGTCGCTTTCTCTGTCCCTATATCCCTATGTATGCTTAAATTTTTCAAACTACGCAACAGATTTTGATGCGGTTTTTTTAAATAGATAGAGTGATTCAAGAGGAAGGTTTAGATGTATAATAATAACCCGAGCGAAGTCGGGGCGGGTCGCTAGTTTATTTATATTTCTTAACTGAAAATGACAAATTCAAAGATACCAACAATACTGATTACTTTTGTAAAGTCCAAAAACGGGTTTCGGAGTTCAGTGGAATTTCTCAACGAACAGTAAGAAAAATATT
Source organism: Lathronympha strigana (assembly GCA_949128165.1). Lineage (NCBI taxonomy): Eukaryota > Metazoa > Arthropoda > Insecta > Lepidoptera > Tortricidae > Lathronympha > Lathronympha strigana. The sequence goes on along the minus strand of OX421906.1, from coordinate 11,545,633 downwards.
GCAAAAAGAATACGAAAATTAATGTACCTCCAATAGTCCGAAAATAGCAAAGTTGGGTAGACCAAATAATATTTTTGTCTAGTTCTTGACGATTTCGACAGCGTTATACGCAGATTAGTGTATAATTTCCATTTGATATACAAACAAGTACCTAGAATTAAAGCCCTATGGCGTTATTCATAAACGCACTTCAACAACAGTTTAGCTAAATGATTGTTTGTCCTTATCTGTCACTTTGACATTCGCGTTTGTCAGAATGGGAGAAAACATAATTTAACTAAAACTTCTGTTAACTTTTTTATGAATAAGGCGGCTAAAGTCCAAGTTATCCGAAGCTATTAATTTTAAGGGAAGGGATGAAAAATCCTTCGAAAAATGGTGAAATATCCAGGGACCGGTCCCGTATCCCCTTCGAGGGTTTTTGAAAGGGTATTTCGTTCGACTTTGCTAACCAAAGCCGTTCCCGCTTAAAACCCCTTCATAAGGCTTATTAAACGACTTTTAATACGGATATCAGTATAGCAAACGGATAGTTAATACCCTTTGCTTAGCGCTTAAAAAGTCGTTCGAACTGCTAACCTCTTGAAGGGGTTTCCCTTATAACGCTTAAGCCATTTTGATCCTTGTATCAAATGAAATAAGAGCAATATTACAGTATTTACGTTGTTGGCGTTTAGCGCGGTATATCGGCAAGCGTTGACGTTCTTTGATAATGCCGCTAGCCGCCGTCGCATTGCAATCAAAAGTAACTTATCAAATAGTAATAAGGTTTAATTGCGTGTGGCAAAGGGCGCGTGTATGTTGCGTCGTTTTGTTGCGTGTCCGTGTTGCGTTTGTGTATATTTTGATTTTCAACTGACTTCAATATTTCTAAAGGAATCGTCTGAATTTTTATTATTATTTGTCATTTCTGTCCGGATCAGCAAACTATCAACAACAAGTGCATCAATAGTTTTACCGGCATGATTTTTCAGATTAAAACCACAATGTAAGGACTCTATACAGTCTATTATTTATTCTGTGATACAGTGGACAAGCTTCATAGAACCTAGTCGTTCGGCGTCTTGGCTTGTTCGAAGATCAGGGCTGTCACAAATATTTCGTGACACTGACGTTTAATTTTTTTTTTTCTTGCGACAAATTAGATTTTTTAGGTGGTGATTTCTCGGAATTTCAAATGTAACAAAATAAACATTTTACATTTGGTACCTATTGTAAAAATAAGTGCCATCTTGGATTTTGTGAGATTAACTCCGATTTAGATAAAATTCGATATCTGAAGATCCATCTTTAATATGAATCTAGAGTCAAAATTGTAAAATATTGCAAAACCGACGCCATCTTGGATTTTGTAACATTAACTCCGATTTTGATAAAAATCGATATCTGACGATTCGGCAGCGTCCTTAGCATGAATCCAGAATCAAAATTGTAAAATATTACAAAAAGCGACGCCATCTTGGATTCTGTGAGCTTAACTCAGATTTGGATAAAAATCGATATCACATGAATCTAGACTTCTAGAGTCAAAATTGTAAAATGTTGTAAAAACCGACGCCATCTTGGATTTTATAAGAAATATTCCGATTTGCATAAAAAACGATATCTGAGGATGCGGCGGGCTCCATAACTTCTATTGGCAAAATTATAGATTATTGTAAAATTTGATGCCATCTTGGATTTTGTTTGTTGAAATTAGATTAACATAAAAATCTGAGTATCCGGTGGGGACCATAAAATGAATCTAGGGTAAATATTGTAAAAACCGACGCCAACTTGGATTTTGTGACATTAACTCCGATTTGGATAAAAATCGATATCTGAGGATCCGGCGGGGTGCTTAACATGAATTTATAGGCAAAATTATAGAATATTATAAAATTTGATGCTATTTTGGAATATTTTGAATTTTGTAAGTTGAAATTCGATTAGCATAAAAATCGATATCTGACGATCCGGGCTCCATGAAATGAATATAAATTCAAAATTGTAAAATAATGTCAACACCAACGCCATCTTGGACCTTGTTGTAGAAAAACTCCGATTTGCATAAAAATTAAAATTAGACGATCTAGCGGGCTCCATACAAGAACCTATAGTGAAAATTATGTAATCTTACAGAAACGGCACCATCTTGGATTTTGTAAGTTTAACACCAGTGCGCTTAAAAATGATATCTTATGATCCCGGTGAGCTCCAGTGAGTTCAATAGCGCTTGTTCGGGTTCAAGGTTCGGGGCACAAGGAACTATAACTTTTTTGTAACATGGTGTAGTTTTTGGTTGAAATTGTCCCAAAAACCTCATATTTTGAGTAGGTATCCGAACCTCTGATCATCCGAACAAGTCTCGGTCCCAATTACATCGGATACTGCAAAATAAAGTCAATTAAATTTCTGTACGATTTTGATTTAACTAGAGGAAGAATTAAGTAGGTAACTTTTGAATTTCGATTATCGAATAATGTTAAGGACCCCACCGGATCGTCAGATATCGATTTTTATCAAAATCGGAGTTTATCACACAAAATCCAAGATGGCGTCGGTTCTTACGATATTTTCCAATTTTGATTCTGAATTATTCTCAAGGACCCCGCCGGATCATCAGATATCGATTTTTATCCAAATCGGAGTTAATCTTACAAAATCCAACATGGCGTCGGTGTTGAAATTATTTAACAATTTTGACTATGGATTCATATTATGGACCCTACTGGATCGTCAGATATCGATTTTTATCCAAATCGAAGTTAATCTTACAAAATCCAATATGGCGTCACTGTTGACATTATTTTTAACAATTATGACTATTAATTCATGTTATGGACCCCCACCGGATCGTCAGATATCGATTTTTATCAAAATCGGAGTTTATCACACAAAATCCAAGATGGCGTCGGTTCTTACAATATTTTACAATTTTGACTCTGAATTATTCTTAAGGACCCCGCCGGATCATCAGATATCGATTTTTATCCAAATCGGAGTTAATCTTACAAAATCCAACATGGCGTCGGTGTTGAAATTATTTAAGGCCGTCCCCTATCCCAATGACCTCGGCGATTTGAGCTTTCTTCCCCTACCGCTTCCTTTCCTCACCGGTTATACAATACCGGTTATAAGCATAAGTCGTCACCTAGGAAGAGCTGCTTGTACTAGGACGCAACCCTATAAACTACTAGTGCCATCTTATACGACTGGCCCCCGTCGCCCGCGCAGGCATCTCGAGCCGGCGTTTTCGGAAAAATGCGTGTAATAGCTTTTTCTCGAAAAGTACAAAACCTATCCAAAAATCAGTGGATGCGTTTAAAGTAAACATAAATATAAAATGCTTGTCTTAGTTTCTTGTACTTACGACGCATAATAAGGGAGTAGATACAGATTTAAGGTAGAAAAAAGGGTTTACGGTTATTTTTTTTTCTCTTGATTTATTATGTTTTTCGACAATTTAGTGGAACCAAATGTAGACCAAATACCTAGCTACATTATATATTTTTTTCAAGCGTTGTGCTTGGAGCTGAACAAAGCCTATTCACTTTAAAAACAGTGAAATATGCCGGGTAGCCCCTTAACAATTTTGACTATGGATTCATATTATGGACCCTACTGCATCGTCAGATATCGATTTTAATCCAAATCGAAGTAAACCTTACAAAATCTAAAATTCCAACAGTTTTTACAATCATATAATTTAAACTTTCGTGAGACATATTGATATTAAACTATTATTAGTTTTTACAATATTTTGAAATTTCGACCATACTATTCATTTAGGAACTCGTCGCAGTCACAAATACTGATTTCCTGAGAAATCACGTTCTAAAATGGCGTACCTACCTATTTTATTAATTCTCGTATCAAAATACTATAACTTGACAGCCCCGAAAATAGACCTCACAATCTGTACAGAGTTTGTGAGGGAATCCCCATCCGCCCGCTTCCCGCACACCCCCCATCGTTGACCCGAAAATCACCGGAGCTGACTCACTACACACGGTGAAATATTTTAAAATACTTGACTCATGTTATCACTATGATATCGGACACTTTGTCGTACGTAGACCAAGACCAAACTATTAAAGGCTATACGACTTCTACGGACCGCCAAAAGTCAGTGACCTTAGTGGCTAACTCAAGTCAAAAATAACCCCGCCTAATGAAACGAAATCAGGTCGAAATAGGTACTTATATATTTCAAGGTTAGGATAGCAAAGGGAAACCCGTTCCTGATGCTAAGCAAGGCTTGTCGGCTATTCAATAAACAATTAAGCCGTTCCAAAAGCTTATTGAAAGAAAGGGAAACCCTTTCCTACATTCAAGTGACCGCGAAAGGGAAACCCCTTCCTACAGCTAAGTCAAATGAATGGGAAAGCAATTCAAGTGGTAGGCATGTGGATTCGGGCTATTTAATGAACGGCTAAGCCATTCAATGGCTTTTGCCTAGGAAGAGGTTGACCGGTCCCTGGAAATATCCATGGCCGGGCGCCGGGTTGAAAGGGGTTAGATCACAAAACACAGTTCGTAGGTTTAACAGATGTAATGTCTCTCAGCTTGTACACTCCCATCTCCTCCCAATACTTGCTATTCTATCAGTATATATAATTATTTTTCTCCAATATGCTCGGAAATGTTTACATTAATGTAGCAAAATTGGTACGAAAAGAACCTCCTTATGCACCGACTCAAATTAAAAAAAAAACGAATTCATTATTTTACCGTCCAGGAAGTTGTACTAATAGTACATTACATACCAAGGCCGTTTAAGTGGGAAATGCCTCGGATTTCATGTAATTGTCGGCCGAGGCGAAGCCGAGGTCGACTAACATGTGATCCGAGGCTTTCCCATTTACCGGCCGAGGTTTGTATACTATTTTTCATCCCGACGGAGCCGGCAGGCGACAATTTAGTTTTGCGTAAAGTGGCGCTTACCGGCCGGAGGACTGAAATAGTAGATTACATACCAAGGCCGTTTAAGTGGGATATGCGTCGGATCCCATGTAATTGTCGGCCGAGGCGAAGCCGAGGTCGACTAACATGTGATCCGAGGCTTTCCCATTTACCGGCCGAGGTTTGTATACTATTTTTCTGTCTGACGGAGCCGGCAGGCGGCAATTTAGTTTTGCATAAAGTGGCGCTTACCGGCCGGAGGACTGAAAAATCTATTACTGTATTGTTTTTTACTTTTTAAATAAATATTTGGACTAACAATATTGCAAACAGCCAAATATACTTTAGCCGGTCTGCACAGACGGGACAATCTGATTGACATCAAATTGTCAATCTGATCATATTGTGCTTAAAAATGCCCCGTCTGGGCTGGCTTTGTAGTAGTTCTAGAGAGAATGAGATCAAATGCTTGGTTGTCTCGTTCTATCGCGAGTTGCATACGGCTCACTGTGCAAGGTCGTGTAGATACGGCTTAATAAAATTAAAGACATTTCAACTTTTTTTATGAATACAACCGTGCATTAAAAGAAAGTTTAGGCGGGAACCTTATTTTTCCTTTCAAGTTTTATGCAAGAATACATTTTATTTCCTTTCATGTTTGGAGAAAAGCACTATATATGCCTCGGACGGAAATAGAATTTCGTGGATTCGTATTAAATTCGTAGTAAATTCGGTTTTCCGGCCTCTGCAATAATGTACTATTTTAATATAAAGTATTACGCCATACATTTTCCAAAAATAAATAAACGAGCGCTCCATACTGTTTTGTGGACTGTAACTTTACGGTTTAAACATAACGGACTACATCCGAAGTTGTTAATAGATACCATTATATTGTTGCAGCGGCTGGTCGGGCCAGCCTGCCCGGGCCCCCGCCGGAGGGCTTCCCGGCGCGCGCCGCCGCCAGCCTGCCCGCGCCGCCCGCGCCGGCGCCCGCCGCCGCCGCCGCCGCCGCCGCCGCCGCCGCCGCGCCCGCAGCCGCGCCGGCGCCCGCGCCCGACGACGCGCTCGGCGCGCTGCCCGCCGGCTGGGAGCGCCGCGTGCAGCCCGACGGCCGCGTCTACTACGTCAACCACAAGAACCGCACCACGCAGTGGGAGGACCCCCGGACACAGGTAAACGGACACCTACCCATCTGTTACACTATATTGAATAATTCTTACTTAAGAGCGCACCGACTTTTTTCCGCGGACGGCATTTAGCGCGCCGAGCGTGGCTCGCTATCTGTGTGCGTGCACGCGCACACTACTACGCCGTCGGCCCGTCATCAGTGTTACTCGTATGTTAAAAGTCGATAATTTAAAATTCGACATTTTTGTAATCCTGCGATGTCAACGATGAATAAATTCATTTACTATTCGGTTGAGTTTTTTTGTACGATTTTATTAAATTAAATGATATTCTAAAGAAGTTGGTAAGGTAAGTTTGGGTTTGTTGGATTCATTTTGATGAGAAAACTAGGATGCAGGTGGTATCGAAGATCTGATGATGGAGCGGAAAGGTTAGTTGACGTAATACTCCCATTTTTGGGCTTGTTAGTTTTGTTTTGGCGAGCACTTGAGCCGCAGGTGGTGTCCAAGGTCTAATGATGGAGCAGAAAGGTGGCCACCGGAACTCAAGAATAAGTTGATGTAATACCATCGTGTTTCGACTCGTTAGTTTTGTTCTGGCGAGAACTTGGATCGTAAGTGGTATCTAAGGTCTGATGATGTAGCAGAAATATGGCCACCGTAACTCAAGAAGTAGTTGATGTCATACCCTCGTGTTTGGACTCGTTAGTATTGTTTTGGCGAGCACTTGGACTGTAGGCGATGTCCAAGGTCTGATGATGGAGCAGAAAGGTGGCCACCGGAACTCAAGTTGATCCCTTTGTGTTTGGACTCTTTAGTTTTATTCCGACGAGCACTTGGACCGTAGGTGGTGTCTAAGGTCTGATAATGGAGCAGAAATATGGCCACAGAAACTCAAGAATTGGTAGATGTAATACCCTCGTGTTTGGACTCGTTAGTATTGTTTTGGCGAGCACTTGGACTGTAGGCGATGTCCAAGGTCTGATGATGGAGCAGAAAGGTGGCCACCGGAACTCAAGTTGATCCCTTTGTGTTTGGACTCTTTAGTTTTATTCCGACGAGCACTTGGACCGTAGGTGGTGTCTAAGGTCTGATAATGGAGCAGAAATATGGCCACAGAAACTCAAGAATTGGTAGATGTAATACCCTCGTGTTTGGACTCGTTAGTATTGTTTTGGCGAGCACTTGGACTGTAGGCGATGTCCAAGGTCTGATGATGGAGCAGAAAGGTGGCCACCGGAACTCAAGTTGATCCCTTTGTGTTTGGACTCTTTAGTTTTATTCCGACGAGCACTTGGACCGTAGGTGGTGTCTAAGGTCTGATAATGGAGCAGAAATATGGCCACAGAAACTCAAGAATTGGTAGATGTAATACCCTCGTGTTTGGACTCGTTAGTATTATTTTGGTGAGCACATGGACCGTAAGTGGTGTCCAAGATCTGACCATGGAGCAGAAATATGGCCACCTGGACTCAAGAAGTAGTTGATGTAATACCCCCGTGCTTTGACTCGTTAGTTTTATTATGACAAGCACTGAAGAGCGCACCGACTTTTTTCCGCGGACGGCATTTAGCGCGCGGAGCGTGGCGCGCTATCTGTGTGCGTGCACGCGCACACTACTACGCCGTCGGCCCGTCATCAGTGTTATGTTAAAAGTCGATAACTCTCCTGTTCTGTTTTCCTGTTTTTGTTCTTTTATTATGTGTTGTGTGTGATCGTCACGAATAAATGATTCTTATCTTATCTTATAACTTAAAATTCGACATTTTTGTAATCCTGCGATGTCAACGATGAATAAATTCATTTAATATTCGGTTGAGTCTTTTGTACGATTTTATTAATTTAAATGATATTCTAAAGAAGTTGGTAAGGTAAGTTTGGGTTTGTTAGATTCATTTTGATGAGAAAACTAGGATGCAGGTGGTATCGAAGATTGATGATGGAGCGGAAAGGTTAGTTGACGTAATACTCCCGTTTTTGGGCTTGTTAGTTTTGTTTTGGCGAGCACTTGGGCCGTTGGTGATATCCAAGGTCAAACGATGAAGCAGAACGATGGCTACCGGAACTCAAAAAATTGTATGTAATCCATTCGTGTCCGGACTCATTGTTATTGTTTTGGCGAGCACTTGGACTGTAGCTGAAGTCCAAGGTCTGATGATGGAGCACTACTTCCTGAGTTCCTGTAGCCATATTTCTGCTCCATCATCAGACATTGGACACCACCTACGGCCCAAGTGCTCGCCAAAACCAAACTAACGAGCCCAAACACGGGGGTACTACATCAACTACTTCCTGAGTTCCGGTGGCCATATTTCTGCTCCATCATCAGACCTTGGACACCACTCACGGTCCAAGTGGTCGCCAAAACAAAACTAACGAGTCCAAACACGATAGTTTTACATCAACTTATTCTTGAGTTCCGGTGGCCACCTTTCTGCTCCATCATCAGACCTTGGAAATCTTTTACGGTCCAAGTGCTAGCCAAAAGACCCTATATACATATCAGGTATTAAAGAAACTAACTATGTATGTGATTCGTTTTGAACTAGCTGCTATTTCCTTTAAAAGTACAAAAAAAATGTAAAAAAAGACTTATACCGTTTTGCTACCTATAACACGTATGACCACTGACCTATAGTACGTATACTGACACTATGAACATCGATTTATTTCAAGATGCAGTCTCTCCGCAGAGAGACGTGGTGTCGCTGCGAAAATTCGGGGCCGACTGACTATTTCGGGTGTTGCTCACTTGTTAGTTGTTATATTTCAACGATCAGATTTCATAGTAATTTTGTATGGCGGATTTTGAGGTCGTTTTCAAAAAAAACATAATTAATGAATCAGTATTATGTAATAAGACTATAAGACTTCTGTAGCTTATATATTTGAGATTGGATAGAGTTAGTTTTTTAAAATAAAGCAAATGATTTTTCATTCACTTTTGATTAAACGCTGACACGCGTTTTTCTCAATTTTACTGCATTTTTGCGTAGACATATTTACTAAACTGTACATTATCGTAGATTATAAATAGAAGACTATTGTAGAAACACTCTAAGATAATAATTATAAGCATTTTGTATATCTTTGCAAAGATTTGTGGACGTCACACATTTAACCGTAACTGTCGTTTTTGTTGAACAAACTCTACACGCCCTCTTAGGGCCTGCGCTAGCTCACGCGGGTGCACGCGGCGGGTGGATTTAAAATGGCGCATCCGCTCCGTGTACCCGCTTCACTTAGCGCTGTTCATACAATTTCTTATTAGAAGGGCATCCGTTCCGGGTAATCCGCCTCAGCTAGCGTAGGCCCTTAACCCATGTTTAGTGTAACTACCTTTGCAGGACTATTATTTGAAAGCGCTTCACGTTCGTAAATTTCCGTCTGTTAATAATATTTCGTCCCCTTTTGGACATTCTACCATCTGATGGTTGTATTCGCAGGGCCAGGAGGTGAGCGCGTTGGAGGAGGCGCTGCCGGGCGGCTGGGAGATCCGCTTCACGGAGGAGGGCACGCGGTACTTCGTGGACCACAACACGCGCACCACGACGTTCCAGGACCCGCGACCCGGCGCGCCCAAGGGCCCGCAGGGCGCGTACGGCGTGCCGCGCGCCTACGAGCGCTCCTTCCGCTGGAAGCTCAGCCAGTTCCGCTATCTCTGCCAGAGCAACGCGTTACCCAGTCATATTAAAATTACGCTGTCGAGGCAGACGCTTTTCGAAGATTCCTACCACCAGGTGAGATTCGCGCTTTCGTAAATACGAAAATTACGCAAATGCTCGAATTATGCTCGTGTCTGTCACGATTTACGAGGACAATAATATGTTGTGATAATATACACAGAAGCGGAAAAAAATCTATCATATTGTGATTTTTCTGTAAAATATTTCAAATTAGATGAAACCAAGAACTGAATTTGTTGATAACTAATCAAAAAAGGTTATATTGATTTATTCTCAACCAATTATACGCTAACAGGCCGGTACATATTTCGAAATTCAAATTGAATTAATTTTTCTGGAATTTAGCGTCCGTCACTTACACTTACATATCGTGCTAATTCATAATCATAATTGTAAGTAATATCAGTTCCGTCATGGAGACACCTCGTGGAAATAAAAAACTTAACAGTAGCTATACAAGAAGCAATTATAAATGGCTTCACACAATCGACGTTGGCTAAGCAATTTCAAGTTGATCAGTCTACTATATCGAAGGTTTTGAAACGGGGAAAAGCTCACGGAGGTGTCAAAAGACCCAACAGACCTGGTCGCCCACGCTGCACATCAAGTTAGGTAGACCGCAACATTTTGCGAATAGCAAAACACAATCCACGACTCACGGCGAGCGACATTATGCGAGAAATATCGTGTGGAAATTCAGTTTCTGTGTCCGTACGTACTGTAAGAAATCGCCTGATGGATGGTGGACTTCTTGCTCGTCGTCCTGCAAAGAAACCACTAATTTCCAAGAAAAATCGAGCAGCTAGAAAAAATGGAACAGATGGAATCACCTACGTACAACGTCCCGACAACGCTCGCTATGACCCCAAGTATCAGCTCCCTACAGTCAAACACGGCGGCGGCTCCCTTATGGTGTGGGCACGTGTGGGGCTGTTTCAGTGCAAGTGGAGTTGGTCCTTTACATCGAATAAACGGCATTATGACGAAGGAAGTTTATGAAGGAATATTACAAGATGTGTTTCTTCCCTGGGCATGCCAACATTTAGGCAGAGCGTTTATGTTTCAGCAAGATAATGACCCGAAACATTCGTCTAATCTTGTTAAACAATGGTTCACAAAACGAGTTTGCCCAAAAAAAGTATGATAAATCTTTTCTCAATGTGTCTGCGTTAACTTTGTTTCTAACTATTCCTAATTTCAAATCGGTAGCTTGAGTAGTTCTCGAGATATTTAACGATGTGACAGACAGACAGACTGAGTCGCATCATAAGGGTTCCTTTTTTACCATTTTTGTACAGAAACCAAAAACAAAACGCTGAAAATTTATTGAAATGATTATATGTTAACAATCTATGCAACGCACGCTGTTGACTGATCACTCTGCATAAGGGGCCCATTAATTAGTCTCGTGGACGGAGTGTAGACTTGTGGTACATTGTACCCATAGTTCTTCATAATTGAATATGATTAATTATCTTTCAGATAATGAGGCTCCCCGCGTACGAGCTACGCCGGCGACTGTACATAATATTCCGCGGCGAGGAAGGGCTCGACTACGGCGGCGTCAGCCGAGAGTGGTTCTTCCTGCTCTCGCACGAGGTCCTCAACCCCATGTACTGCCTGTTCGAGTACGCCAACAAGAACAACTACAGCCTGCAGATCAACCCCGCCAGCTACGTCAATCCCGACCACCTCCTCTACTTCAAATTCATAGGAAGATTTATAGCCATGGCTCTATATCACGGCAGATTTATTTATTCCGGATTCACTATGCCTTTTTACAAGAGAATGCTTAATAAGAAACTAACGATGAAAGATATTGAATCGATCGATCCGGAGTTTTACAATTCGTTGGTCTGGATTAGGGATAACAATATTGACGAATGTGGCCTTGAAATGTGGTTCAGCGTGGATTTCGAAGTGTTGGGCCAGGTGATACACCACGAACTCAAGCCCAGTGGAGACAAAGAACGTGTATCTGAAGTACGTTGACCACTCTTTCTTTACTCTTGTATTATACTAGGTATTGACTTTCGTGGGTTGCGGTCGATGCGACAGTCGCGTGCGGTTAACGCTCAGCAATAGTCGCACGGCTGCGCGAAGCCATCAGAGATCAGTAGGAATACACACAACTGCACTAACTTCAACGTCAACCCTTAAAGTTAGAGATATAATGGCATGCGTTATGTTTTCCGATATTGATAATTATGTTTTATTGTCAATTGGAACAATGTTAAAAAACAGAAATAACTCAGTATTTAATTTACAGTCAAATAAAGAGCAATACCTGCAACTAGTCACGCAGTGGCGCATGACACGCGGCATCGAAGAACAGACGTCTGCATTCCTTGACGGATTTAACGAGGTATTATTTCAAACTGCTATCTTCTTCCTAGCGTTTTACCGGCTTAGGGAGCCTGAGGTCCGCTTTGGCAACAAATCCCAGAATTTGGCGTTGGCGCTAGTTTTCCGAAAGCGACTCCAGCTGACCTTCCAACCCAGAGGATAAACTAGGCCTTATTGGGATTAGTCCTGTTTTCTCACGATGTTATTATTCACGGAAAAGCGATAAAAAGGTGCCATTGCCGGTTTGTTGAGTTTTATATCGCACTAAAACCTGTTAGAGCTCCTAAAATTTGTACCTTCTTCCACCTCCTGGAGGTCCTAGGGAGCCAGCAATTTGGGTTTTACAGCGCGATGGGCTAGCCCAGAGCGAAATGGCTTCCAACGCTCCGCCTTTAAACGTAGTCCAGACTTACGAGTAGGTTTCGGGCTCAATCTCAAGAGGGGTTTGAACACCAAGATCCCTCAAATGCATTTGTTAGTTTTCGGGCCCGCAGCGTCATGACATGAACATTTAAAACTTATGGCGTGAGCTGTCAAAGTGACCGTGATAATATTGTCTTCTGTTACCGCGATTATTATTCATTGAAATCGGATAAATCCGTTTTAAAGTGTTCCATTTCAATGACCTTTACACTTTCATCTGAGATCTATATTTGCTGGCTTGAATCATGTATCACACACGGCGTGTTTGTCAGAATTTTGCATATTGGAAAAGTTGTCAAAAAGGTTAATGTTGCTCACATTCAACGCTCATGTTGCTCATAGATTGATCTAAAAATCATCATCATCATGTAATATGTGTTTGTTCGTACCAGGTGGTCCCCCTTGAGTGGCTGAAGTACTTCGACGAGCGCGAGCTGGAGCTGATGCTGTGCGGCATGCAGGAGGTGGACGTGGACGACTGGCAGCGCAACACCATCTACCGCCACTACACGCGCACCAGCAAGCAGGTCGCGTGGTTCTGGCAGGTAACTGCTACCGTTCCTCATTTTTATTACCTATAATAGGGATGACGACTAGGTTGAAACACTATTATTCTAATTAGTCCGTCAGTTAGATTATCTAAAATTATTAGACACGTATTTTTTCCTTTTTCAATTTAAATAAAATTGACGAAGATAAAGAGCATCAAAGTTCCGGGGCGGGGTCTTGTGACGTCACTCCCAGGTAAGAATTGTACCTAGGAGTGTACATTACGCGAAACTTGAACGCACTGTATTTTTGTCATTTTTGATTTGACGAACAAAAGAAAAAATACGTGTACAATATTTTTTTATAATCTAAAAGACGGACTAAATAGATTTTTTCAGTCGTCTAGCCTATTATGATCAGTGAGCATTGTTGCGTTAAAAGCATCTAGAATAGCTGGGATAGCGAGCTTGATTGATGATCTCCCTAGATATGCGTCGCTTAACTTCAAACTCGGGTAAATCCATTCGACCCTCTAAGCTAATATCTACCTTATTACCTTTTCTTAATACCAAAATCGCATAATCTGACAGATGGATTTATCCGAGTTTGAAGTTAAGCGACTCATATTTTTTGTAGAAATTCCTTTATTTCTACTATGGGCTTTCTAGTTCTACAAAATTTACGATCACTGATTATAATACATAGATGTGGGAAGGGATGACTCACTCAAAAGTTACTGAATATTAACAGCGCACGAATTCCTTTCCTTAGCGATTCGCATAAGAAACGTTTCATGCAATTATTTTCGGAAAAAGGGGGTATTATGTATATTTTACGTGCATTATGTCCGTGATACGTAAATCACGAACGGGTATACAGATTAAATGATATGAAATCGAAACGCTTGTTTGTCGAGAAGTTTTCTTAGCTATGTTTGGTGGGCATATAATCAAACAGGAGCTTCTTTTACAGTTTGTTCGACAAATGGATAACGAGAAGCGAGCAAGATTGCTTCAGTTCGTGACGGGAACGTGCCGCGTCCCTGTGGGCGGGTTCGCCGAGTTGATGGGCTCCAATGGACCACAACGGTTTTGTATAGAGAAGGTCAGTACAGTTTTGTAACAAATTTCGTAATTTATACAATGTGTTTTGGGTGAATCAACTATTTCTTGTTGTTGTTCTGTCCCGTCAACCAGGGGACAAATGCATCACAGTTTGTTAGAAGAAACGTTGTAGTATCTTCTACTGACATACTTGGTAGATGATCCATCATGCAAAGGGAATAACTACCGAAAAAACCTAGTGACCCAGGAGACCGTAACTATGGCAACTAGTGACAAAAAATGGTTGAATAACCCGTTTATACATATGTATTTGTATGTATATTAGAAACGCTATTATGTAATTTAGAAACCGTTATAGATAGCAATTAAGCAAAATATGTTCATAGGAACCACGAAACCGATTTAAAACAAACCTTGCTATTCATGCACTGGAATACATACTCGCTAGTCACCATTTTGTCGCTAAATTTATCCCACAATCGTCTGTAATGTGCGCTTAATTGAAGAAATACAAAGAACAGATTATTTTAATGTGACAGCCACATGTAAAAATATAAACATGTCTCCATATAAACTCCTATTGGAACGTAATTGTATTTCCATATTTTTTAATCAATTCTGCATCCTACAACATTGATTCAAAATTCTCTGGCTACGCTACCTTAACGAAGGATGACGCTATTTAGAAACCACTTAACAAATAAGCATTTACAAAGAAACTCCTTTTTATGAATGAATGAAAATTGTAGTTGATAAGTCGTTATGTTACTGATTCATATTTTACCAAAAATTAATTGTACGTAATTTTTTGTTTGTGTAACTCTTATATTTTAGTGAAAAAATTATAGGTATAAAATAAAAGAACTGGATTCCGAATCAGCCGAAATAATGACGCCATAAGAGTGCCGCAGTTGCGTCACTTTTTCATGTGGTCTTTTATATACCCACATATAGTCTGACGAGCAAAAGAACGCAGTAACAGTAAGACAAAAACTATATCCATCTCTTTTTTGGGTGGTAATACTAGCGTTAGAAAAAGACAGTACGATATATTTTTGTGATCTACATGCAGTTATCGCGAAATGGTTTTCGATTTAGGGATATTGAACATTTTGAAATGTTGTTGATTAAGTTTAAATAAGTGGTCAATTTATGCACTACGCCTGTCACGCGAATTGTATATATTTTACGAGTTTCACTATCGCTGTCAACAACACTAACGTTTGTTATCGTCTATGAACTCTATGATATTCCTTGAAATTCAAGTGTCCTTACAGGCAGATATTCTTTTATCCGCAGATATCAGCGTATAAGGCCACATATTCTTTTTCTTTTGCACTAGATGTATTTTTGAGCGCGTTGCTAGCATGAATGTGTATTAAAAAGTATCTCTAAGCCTATATGTACCACTTGAGACCCGTTTATAGGTTAATAAATAGTAATGTAAATATTGTTTACAGGTTGGGAAAGATACTTGGTTACCTAGATCCCATACGTGCTTCAACAGACTGGATTTGCCGCCTTACAAGAGTTACGAACAATTATGTGAAAAGCTGAACTATGCCATCGAGGAAACCGAGGGGTTCGGGCAAGAATAAAATACTTTATTTCTGTGATCCTGGCCACGCCTTGTCGTGGCGGGGGTAATTTATCCCTATATTTACTACTAGTGAAATAAAATAATGTAAAATATTACCACAATAATATTATTGCACCACCTCAACGGGAGGAATTTTATTGTTCACCAATGGAATTGGTGCTTAATTTCGTTAAAAGACCAACCAAATACTTGTATGAATATTTTGTTTAAACTATATTAATTACTTATGCATTATGTAGATATCGTTAATGTATTATGTCGGTTATATAAGAATATTTTATTTGAATTATACCTAGCAAAAGTCGTCTATAAAGTTAATTAAATAATTTTGAACCATTTGGATTGTTTTACTTATGGGAAGGCACATTTTTACACGATTATTATTATTAACACCTTTTGATTTTGGATGAATTGCTGATTACTTTATACAGTATGTAAATGTAAACTCACTTAAACCATTCCTTTTTAGATCATTGGCTACACAAATTCCCGTCGGACGTTCTAAGTTGTTCGACCAAAATAAACACGGCACCACGAATATGCTGGAAGGCTGGCACAGGAGACTGAAATCTAAATTTATGAAAAAGCTACCTCTGTTGCAGTTTATATACAAACTCAAAAAAGAAGCTAGTCATTTTGATCACATAATTAGGAACAGTCTGTTTTATTCAACGAGAAAGAATAGACGGAACACTGACATTTTGTTCGACAAAACGTATGAGGAGTATTTAGTAGAAGTAGTCGAGGAAGATATTTCACCGGTAGGGTACATAGACAAAAATGTAATTACAGTAAAATATGTTGGCACGGTATGAATAAACGTATTAATTATATAATTTTAACGGAGATACAACGATTAAGTTCTTTTTTTTTCGATTGTAAGTGTAAACGGAGTAATTTGTTGCTCCCTCACTAGCTCGGAAAACGCTGTTTTCTCCTTTAAAACTAGCGTGGAAAAACGCATCTTATCCACATGTGGGGAAAGTAATTTGACCTTGCTATAATTCCTATCACTTACCACCCGTCCAGTATAAGTGAGTCCTATATGCGTAATCGGAGAGGTCACACTTTAAATTGGTCAAGTCGCATCCCGTACTTGGTAAGCTAAGCTGTTGGCAATTTTTAAGTACCAGCCGACTACCAGGTACTCTATGACAAATTTTGAAATTGAATTTTGAATGCTTTCTTCAAGATACCTTAATGTGGAAAAGATTTGTAATTGTATGTAGTCTTTATTTTGCTCGCGATAGTGAGGGGAAAAATGTTATATTTCACTCGGCGGCAAAGTTTGTTCAACTCTCGTGCATTGAGACCCTCGTAAAGCTCAAGATTCCAGTTATTGAACCACTCGCTACGCTAGTGGCTCAATTTTGGAATCTTTCGCCAAAGAATAGAACGACATAAAAACTACGTAACTATAGAACCTCCCCACAAAACTCAGCCGGACATAAGAAAGTATTTTGTCCTAGCTGAAACGGACACCTTCGCTAATGTTTGGTCAATTAAGTTTTACTAGTCAATAAGTGTGATTATTTTTTGAAGTTGAATAAAGAGAAACAAGTCTTCTCCGTCGGCAGTTATAGGCGATTACAGGCACGCGCCAGAAGAGGGCATAATCGTCCGTGAGTATTTTCCATCCATAGTTATTCCATCATTGCCAGTAAGTAATCGTAGACAATCGGGGAGTTGTCGGTACATATCTAAAGAATTCGTGTCACTTCGCCAACAATCGCCGTGCGGTACACGTGGAGTTAGTCGAGCGAGTATAGTGAAATACTCAAGGAGATTTGTGTTTATATTCGAGTAAAACGGTTGAATGGACGAACGCAGAAATTTTTAAATTGATTCTCAAAGAGCCAAGAGTCGCGGAGATGATGGCCAGTTAAATTGCTAAAAAAATGGTTGCCTGTAAAGTCGGTTTTACGGGCGAAGATTTTACGTGACAACGTCTTTTTCTCGGTAGAATATTTATTGATATGAATATAATTAAATTGCACAATAGGAACTTACTTAACACTATCAACGTTCGAGAAAGACAAAGACAGAGACACAAGCATGCGCCGATTCAATGCGCCTAATTCTCTAGTGCTGCGCGCGCGGCAGACCGATCATAGTTGAGTGGGAGAGAGACGCAAGGTATTCGGCGGGCCTCTCTCTCGTTCGGTGACTCATCGTAACGTTACCGAGCGTTACACTTTTTCATAAGTGACTCCCAGCCGCAACCTAATTTAAGACGTTGTCACGTCAAAAATATTTATGAATGAGCCTTATCTTAAGCCAAAAGCCTAAAGCGAGCGCTTATAAACAACGTTAATTTATTTACTATTTCACAGACACCAATTCGCCTGGCTAAATGATTACAAGTAGGTAGGTACCTAATATCTACACGTACGAAGTTACAAGCTACCTATCTCAACGATTTATCTACCGGCTCTATTACGTAATCAACCAGGTCACATGACTCAACTATAACCGGTTGCAAATAATGAAAGAGAGAAATCATTGTGCTCGATATGAGTATGCTTTACTCGTACGTAATTGTAGGACGAGAAAGTTGCTTGTGCCGCGACGAGAAATGCACTCGTAAAGTCTTACAAGTCGTTCGATTAAGCTTTTTATTAGATGGTGCTATAAGACCCCGTTATGCGGTAACTGTGGTTATACATAGTTGATTCGATAACAATATAACGCTGTGAAACTTAAGACACGATTGTTTTTAGATTAGTTGATTCGGTTATACGTGGGCATTTTCAAAAATAGGGTACCATTTCCTTTTTTTTAGAAAATATAGGAAGTTTTGGGTTTGGAATTAAAAAAAAGAAAAATAGTGTCCCGTATTTTTTGGTCAGTTTCGTAACCCATTTTTTCATACATTTTATATGGGTCGTAAGGTCGTTACAAAACCTTAAATTTTTTTTTGTACGGAATTTTAAAATGGTGCATTTTTTTCTGATAATGTCCATGTATGAAGTCACAAATAGTAGCATGGCAAGCATAAATCTAGAAAGATTTCTGCCTTTACTCTGAATTCTCCGAAAGTCACCAGTTCACATTACGTAAACTTGTCACAGGTGGTTATTTAAGAAACAGGTGACAGGGGAGGAAAATGAAAAAGATCCGAGTGACAATAAAACATCGATGATATGGAATTCAAGGCTTATATTTTAAATGCAAAACTGTAAATCATAAATAATGCAACTATACAATCTTAAATAGAACCAACTGGGAATCTTTGTACATTAAAACAACTTTGAAGTAGCGAAGTCCTTGGCAATTTTCATTGCTTTTTCAAGGGCTTGCGGGTTGTTTCCAGAAGCCTGGGCAGATTCGGCTTTGCCGCCGCCTTTTCCTCCAATAAGTTCCACAACTGATTGGACCCATTCTGATGCCAACAAACCCTTTTCGTTTACAGTTTTAGGTACAGCAGCTAGGCAATATATCTTATTTGAATCCTCATCAACCGAAAAGAACATGGCTGATGTAGTTGGGCGCAGCTGCTTTACTTGTTTCAATGCACCATCAAGAGCTTTTGTGTTGCCTTGAGCTTTAAGCTCCGCAACTATAACTTCCGTTGTCTTTTCATCAAGGCACATCTCTTTAGCTCTCTCGGTCACTTGAGTGATAATTATAGCTTTTGCAGCTCTCTCCTTATCATCCAGTTGTTTCTTTAGGTTTTTGAGCATGTTTCTCAGTTCATCCTTTTTCCAATAGGATATTTGAGCTTGCGATATTTCATTAGTAAGGTCGACAATCCGCTTGGATACATCTTTTTGGTTAAACCCACTTCCTTCTTCTTTGATTGCATTAGCGAGATTGTTGACATCATTTTCTAAGGCACTTAACTTACTTACTGATTTAATGGCTTCAGGGCCAGTCAAAGCAACAATTCTTCGAATACCTTTTGCGATCCCTTCCTCGCTTACAATTACATACTCTCCAATATGGCCAGTTTGGTGTAGATGGGAACCACCACAAAACTCTACAGAAGTTTCAAAGCCATTAGGTCCATCTGGGTTTTTCTCCAATTCCTCAACAGGTATACCAACGGACACAACACGCACAGGGTCAGGATAATGCTCATCAAACATGGCTCTTAAACCCTTGATTTTCTTTGCGTCATTCAATTTTGTATGTTTGGCATAAACAGCTCTATTCTCTTGTATAATGGCTTTGATTTGATCTTCAGCATCCTTAATTTGTTTGGTAGTCATAGGACCCTTGTTAGTAAAATCAAATCTTAAACGATCTGGCATCACAAGAGAACCTCTTTGATCAGAATCATTTCCAAGTACTTTCCTTAACACATTGTTTAGTACATGCGTGCCAGTATGATTATTCATTACAAGACGTCTCCTCTCTGTGTCAATGTGAAGAGATACAGAATCACCTACTTTGAGTACTCCCTCTACTTTACCAATGTGCAAAACATAACCACCCTTAACTTGGACATTCTTAACAGTAAATTCATTACTGTCATCATCTACTTTAAGCATATATCCTTCATCAAATATTTGACCTCCTTGTTCAGCATAAAAATTAGTTTTGTTTAATACTATGCCACACTCTTGGCCAGAGGACACCTCGTCTACAAATTGTTTATTATGTCGTAGAGCTAAAATCTTTGCAGAGCATGGCGCAAATGTATATAGCGCATCTTTGCTAGGAGAAGAAGCTACGTAATTGTACTTGGGTGAGTCATCAGTTACTGGCACCCCAGTATCTTGGAGGTGACTAATGGCGTGAATGTCCAAGCTTATCAAATCTTCTTGTCCTGCAGTTTTACCTTGGGATGCAATTAGTGATTCTTTCTTAGCTTTATCGTAAGCTTCCATATCAATGTCAAGGCCTTTTTCTTCACACATCAGTTGCGTGAGATCAATTGGAAAGCCATAAGTGTCATACAGGCGCCAGGCTACTTCACCAGGAATTGTTTTTGAGTCACCCAGTTTCTCAATAGTTCTGTTCAACAGATTTCTACCCCTAGTCAATGTTTTCAAAAATTGAACTTCTTCTTCATTGATGATTTGTTTAACAGATTCAGGATCTTTTTTTATCTCAGGAAATACATCTCCAAGAATTTCTATAACTGTGTGCACCAGACTTGCAAAAAACCCTGGTTTAGCATTTAGCTTTTCAGTTGCATAACGAACTGCTCTCCTTAAAATTCTACGCAACACATAGCCTCTGCCAGTGTTATCTGGGCAGCCTCCATCAGACAAAGCAATTGTTAGTGTTCTGGCATGATCAGCTAAGACACGATAAGCCATGTCAATACCATCTACATCCTCATCTCCAACTTTACCAGAATATGGTCTAGTGCCAGTGCCAACTTCAATTGCTTTGAATAAGGGCATGAAAAGATCAGTGTCATAATTAGCTCTTTTGTTTTGAATCACTGATACTAGTCGCTCCAGACCCAGCCCACAGTCTATATGTTTTTTTGGTAGGGGTTTCAGGGACCCATCTGTTTCTCGGTTAAATTGAATAAACACCAAATTCCAAATTTCTAGAACATCTGGGTCATCCATGTTAACAAGATGAGCTGCTTCACGACCCCCAATACGATCATAGTGAAGTTCCGAGCAAGGGCCACATGGACCAGTTTCCCCCATTTCCCAAAAGTTGTCTTTCATACTACCAGGCAAAATGTGGGACTCTGGAATACCCAACTGCAACCAAATATTCTTACATTCCAAGTCTGGTTCCAGTCCAGATGCTGCGTCTCCTCCAAAATAAGTTACATACAGCCTGTCTCCAGATAATTTGTATTCCTTAGTTAGAAGTTCCCATGCCCACGCACATACTTCTTTTTTAAAATAATCACCAAATGACCAATTGCCCATCATTTCGAAAAATGTATGATGATAAACATCTTTTCCTACATCATCTAAGTCGTTATGTTTTCCTCCTGCTCTAATACACTTTTGTGTATTGACAGCTCGAACATAAGTAGCCATATCGGAATTAGGATCAACAGAACCTAAGAAGATTGGCTTATACTGACACATTCCAGAATTGGTAAACAGCAAGGTTGGGTCATCAAGTGGTATGGTAGATGAGGAGTGGACATATCTATGCCCTCTATCTTTAAAGAATTGCAGGTATTTGTCACGAATTTGGCTTCCCGTCATTGAAGTGTCCATGTTGTATTTTTTTCTATAACAAAAAAAATTGATTAATGTCAAATTAAATTACATAGGTATTCAAATTATAAATAATTGTTGAGTCTGCCTCTTGATAATATTTTGTTCAGTACCTAAAGTCTGTACTTTTAGGTATTTAAAAATGTAAACAATCGAAACCATGCGATTCGGATGTTGCGACAATGACATAATTTCATTTGATGACATGCTGATATGAAATGCTGTAACCTCGTTGGCAATTGCCAAGTCACGTGGTTTCGTTTGTTTATTTTTTTTAACCGCCTGAGTCCCCACGCGCGAACCTGATGTTCGTCCCTTAGACCCCGCAACTGATATTAACCTAAGCGTCGAAGCTCCTGAGGCTTCGGTGAGCCAGCTCTGCCCCCTGCTGTCCCAACTGAACCTAGACGCTCGGCTCTAGCTGGACGACCCCCTTCCTACCCCCTTAGGTCGCATGGTCCGATCAATCGAAATACGATTTTTTTTTCCTGTTTGCTCGATTGATCGGACTATAAGGACATCTCAAATCCTGTCGGTCCTACTATCGTAGTAATGGGATTTTAAAAGTTCATCGATTACTCCAAAGCTTTTGATAGCATAACTCACAACTCCATCTGGGAAGCTCTTATGTCATGCAAAATAAACAAAACCTACATAAATATTCTGAAAAACATTTACAGTCAAAGCATAAGCAGAGACAAAATGGAAAAAAGAGGTGAAGAAATAATAATAGGAAAAGGAGTCAGACAAGGGGATCCTCTTTCACCAAAATTATTTATAGCTGTGCTGGAAGAAGTTTTTAAGAAAATTAACTGGAGAGGAAAGGGAATTCAGATTCTAGGACGCCACCTGAGCCATCTACGCTTCGCAGATGACATCATACTTTTTGCAAATTCAGCTATAGAAATGCAAAATATGATGAACACTCTAGACAAAGAAAGCAACAAAGTAGGACTATACATGAACACAGGTAAAACTAAGATGATGACAAACAACCGAAGAAGAGCCATATATGTATCAGGAAATGAGATTGAATATGTAGAAGAATATATATACCTTGGCAAACAAGTATCATTCTGCCCTTCTAACAACCAAGATGAAGTAGACAGACGCATCAACAATGCTTGGAGAAAGTTTTGGGCGCATAAAGAAATATTGAAAGGTGAATATTCTCTGCCATTAAAGAAAATTGTAATGGATACCAACATACTACCTAGTTTAACATATGGATGCCAAACATGGATCTATACTAATAAAATAAAAAACGCAATTACAACATGCCAACACGCAATGGAGAGAAGTCTTCTAAAAGTAAGGAAAATTCAAAAAATCAGAAGTGAAATCATAAGGAGGAGAACTAAACTCACAGATGCCCTAGAACAAAGCCTACGTCTAAAATGGAAATGGGCAGGACACATATCCAGATATAAAGACAGGAGATGGACGATAGAAACTACAAAGTGGAAAGGACCTGCAGGAAAACGACGACGGGGAAGACCAAACAAAAAATGGATTGATGACATCACCACAGTAGCTGGCATAGACTGGATAAAAACAGCCCAAGATAGGGAAAATTGGAAAAAGTGTGAGGAGGCTTTTACCCAAAAGGGATCCGCGTTACGTTAAATATAAAGTGTATAACTTTAAAAATATAAAATGTAATATGTACAAAACGTGGAAATAAAAAAGCTATTTTATTATTATTATTTATTATTATTATAGTCCGATCAATCGAGCAAACAGGAAAAAAAAATCGTATTCCGATTGATCAGACTAGTCAATCGAACCATGCGACCTAAGGGTTCCTACCTGACGAACTGCATTCAAGATTAAGGAGGGAAGAATGTCATAATATTGACATTGTCATCCAATCTTATTATTCAGTATCATTCGTTTTTAGCCTAATAAAGCCTTAGATTCGGGTTAAATCTTTATATAAAACTATGACAACACCATTTTATAAAACTAAATAAATATTGCAAATGCTGGATGATATTTAGTTTTTAAGTTAATCCCTAGATGATAGAAACAGGGTGTGATAAATGAATAGTGGATGACTGTTGGAAAATAAGTAAGGGCTTCATGTCCGGAATCAGAATATGAATTTCATATTATGAATTCATAACACACAGAATTACATACAATTTAGCTACTGATCACACAACATCTGATTTTTTCAGATTATGAATCAGATCAATCTGACAGACTTATAGTTTGTGACTACTGCTATATCAAAAATGTTTGTTTGTTTGTAAGCACTTTATTGTACACAAATATAGTAAAAATAAACATTTTGATAAGAACAAAGGTACAAAGGAGAGCTTATCCCTATAAGGGATCTCTTCCAGCTAACCTTTGAGTAATCGAGAGGAGAATCTTCGAAAAATGTCACTAGTTAATTGATTAAAGTTTAAGTGAATCTAAAAAGGACATAGAACAACAAATACATAGGACAATTGACATTCAAAGTAATAACATACGGGTGCAATGTTGCATCAGCTTAGGTATGTAAGATAGTATACTATAGTGTATGTATAATGTGCAATTTAGAAAGGTTATACTGTAGATAGTTTCGGCTAAGTTTTTCGGCGAATCTGTATACCTAATCATTTACAGCATATCACATTATGTTGGTTAATAAATATAATAAAATGATGGTAATAAATATGTACCTACCTAACATATGGCAAATCGAGAAATATGCAGGGAACCTTTCTAAATGACAGCTGCCAGCCATAAGGGTTACAAAATGTTGGAATACTGAAATGGTAATACTAATAGGTTTACCTTTCGATATTGTCACAATATGGTCCGCAAAGTAACTCCAAATTACTTTGGCTTTTCTGAGGTTAAGCCTCCACACAAAGTGAACCTCCACACTAACTCGAAACCAAGACTAGGCTAGGCTAAGCAAGTTGTGTACGTGCTACGTAGTCGAAACGTATCGTATACAGCCCCTCATTCACGGCAGTCCGCCGGCACTCCGGCATGGCTGGATGTAGCGGACACACGGTGTGCAAGTGGCCCAGCCTGGCAGTCCAATTCGCACTTATTCGTTGAAAGATGCGCAGCGCTGCGTTTTAGCGCATACACTGTACTCGAATTAAAAAATGCCGCCATCTCTTATGTCATTTTTAATAATGAATAATTAATATTTTATGCATTGCCGCATTTCTCAATTGTTTATTACTGTAATTTAGTGCAATTCGGACTGCAACGAGGTGGGCGGAGCTAGCAGGATGTTGCCGTACGGCACGCATCCCATCCGGCAACGACATTCACGATGCTAAATTACGTGCCGGAGGTGCCGGCGGACTGCCGTGAATGAGGGGCTTTAGGTTCCCAATCAATTCTTTGTTCCCAATCCTTCCCTATCACATACCGTCAAAATTTTCACCGTACATTCTCTGATCGTGTCGGAAGTCATGGTGCTTTTATATGCTCGGGCTCTCGGCCGAATGATTCGGCCCACCCTAGTACACGCTCATTCGAGACAGACTATATAGATAAAATTTAAGCCAGACCATAGACAATTTAAGCTTTTTCAGGTAGTTTCGGTGAGTTAAACGGTGTTTTAACTAGCTTTGGTTATTGAAACTATTTAAAACACTTTTTAAATAGCTTTACCCGAAGTGAAATTATGTAAGACACCTTTTAACTCAACCAAACTACCTGAAAAAGTACTTAAATTGTCTCTGGTCATATAGTCTGTCTCGAATCATCGTGTACTAACATGGCCGAAACATTCGGCCGAGAGCCCGAGCATGTAAACGCACGGTTAAATAGCTTTGGTTATTGAAACTATTTAAGACACTTTTTAAATAGCTTTACCCGAAGTGAAATTATTTAAGACACCTTTTAACTCAACCAAACTACCTGAAAAAGTACTTAAATTGTCTCTGGTCTGGCTTAAGTTTTCTCCATATAGTCTGTCTCGAATCATCGTGTACTAACATGGCCGAAACATTCGGCCGAGAGCCCGAGCATGTAAACGCACGGTGAAAGCCACTCTAGGCAAAAAAAAATGCGGGCATTTGACATTGACAATCTGTCAATAGTGTTAATTAATTCATTTCACGTGCTAGTTGTGCAATATCACTCATTGTAATTTATTTTGGAGTTATTAAAATAAATAATAAAAGAACGTAGTACTTACGTGGTTCCAAAAAAGTGTGTTATCTTAATTATCATTATGTTTTCAAGAGTATTCGAAAAAGTGCTGTTTTACCAATGTGTTTGTAAATGTATTAAGAATAAAAAATTCTGCAGTTTAGTACAAAAGTACGATGTGCCTAATATCTCTGGAACAAAACCTAGTGCTTTAGGAGAAGCATCACAAGATTTATCTGAATTTACTCCATACTATCCAAAATCTTTTAACCTAGCTGGATATGTAAATAGTTCTGAGACACTACAGAAATTAATTCAACTAAATGTTAATCTAAGCAAGATTGAAAAGAAACCTTACCATGTAGAACAGTTACTGAAATTAGATTTTGAAAGAAATATCAAAGGACACCTGTTCTTCCTAAAAGATTTTATTGACTTTGAGGAGTTAGGCAACTTTATTACAAAGAACTCGCTTATTCTTAGCGAGCCATTAGAAGACCTTAAAGTAAGAATAAATTACTTACAATCTAAATCTTTTTCGGAGGATCAAATTAAAAGAATTATCACAAGAAATCCATTTTGGCTTATGTTCACGTAAGTTACTGAAAAAAATTGCATTTTCCCCATATAATTTCTTTTTTTTTTGTTGCTTTATTATTTCATTTTTAATGGGACAATTCAATAATACGAAGTTGGTACCTAAATAAAAATTTAGTCCTACATAAAGAGCATAAAATATTATAAATTGCATTAAAATCTAATTATTTTTACAGGACAACAAGAATAGACAAAAGATTAGGATTTTTTCAAGAAAAATTCGAGTTACATGGTAAAGAGGTGAGATTTGTTGCCTCTAAGCAGCCAAAACTAATTACATATAGTCTTCACAATGTTAGGACTAATATGTTTGCCTTGAAAGAGGAGATGGGTTTTGAACAACATGAACTAAAGCAATTGATTTTAAATAAACCAAGGCTTTATATGATCAGTAAGTATAAAACAAACTTATAATTTTAATTAAATGTACTATCGCGTTCAAAATTGCATGGGCAGTTTATGAATGAATTCATTCATAAATTGCCCATGCACTTTTGAACGCGTGTGTACATATGTATTTAATAAAACATTTGTAAGATCACTTGTTTGTCATGCTCTAGAAATTAACAACTTAATTTTTAATTTCAGGTCAGAAGACACTTCTGGAAAGATTTAATTACATACACAACACAATGCAAATATCTCATCAAAGGATATTAGAAGAGCCAAAAGTTTTGTTAAGTAGGAACTTCAGAATCAAGCAGCGCCATCTATTTTTAGAGAAGCTTGGAAGAGCTCAGTATGACCCAAAAAAAGAAAACTATGTTCCAATTATAAAACTAGCTGAAGGTACTGATATAGAGTTTTGTAAAGACTATGCAAAGTGCAATGTTACAGATTACAATTTATTCCTTAAAACCTTATAATATAAATTGTTTAACCAGTTTTTCCTAGTATCATTTTGTTTTGAAATGCATTTACTGAATGGTACAAAAGTGTATCAAAAATTCCTGCTACAGTGAATACTCCTCCTACTATTGCACAGATGTTTGTTGCAAAATGACCAATAGACCTGAAAAAATAATAATGTTCAGATATCATTAACCATATACAATATAACTATTAAATATATAAGAACCATATGCTGTTTAATTTAAATCACCTTTCTTTCTCTGTATATTTGACCATCAATGGTGATAGTTCATAAGTGAAAAATGCTCCTGGCATTCCAGATTCCGAATGTACTTGACTAGACTTTTGGTGTCTGGTTACTGAGAATTGATTGGTGTACAAAACTGAACCATCTAATTTTACATATACTGTTGGTACAATTTTTATGTAGTATTGGAACATCACAGCACCTGAAACAGAAATATCATAGTATCATTGAAAAATGAAAATATCCAGTCCATGATAGTAGGTAACCAATAATGCCACTAACATTAATCATTTCAAGTCTGCGGTACAGTAAACATTTCGGCTTGGACATGTAGAGTAAAAATTATTCACCTAATATTATCTCAACTATAATTTCTAATTTTCATAAAACAACAGTGTATGTTTAGGGACGGATACGGATTCACTTTAAAACGGATAAAATCACGTACTCCCATCGTACTCCGTGCGTTTAGTCCTTTACAGCAGTCGTTGGGCGGCTTGTATGATACAACGACATACGACGAGTGCTGTACATCGCAGTGACCAAAGAAATTATTACTAGTTCAACATAGGATTTCCTAAAATCAAAGACCTCGTAAACACGTGTAAAAATACCCCACCGTTTTCTATTATAAAGATATTGAATTACATGAAATAAAAGCAATCCCCGAAAGTGGGCTATTAAACAAATCGCATGTATTCATGTCACATATCATGGATAAATTTCATTTATTGCACCTACATATTCGGCATATTTATAGAATCTAATTTAATTACCGTGATTTTTTGTCAAACCTGCAGGGGCCTTATCTCAACATGCTCCGAGTGCAAGCACCGTAACTTACATGATTGTGCGTATTATTTACGCTGGTAACACGAATGTCACACGAGAAAAAAAAAATGCTGTCAAGTGTCAATTTTCCTGTCAATTGATCGAGACTTGACAATTAATTTTAGGAGTAAAAGATTATTTTATTAGAAGAATCCTATTTAGATAATCTAGTGGACAAAATAAACCATGCCGGCTGTACCCGGGGGCATGTATGGGCACCAGGGCCCTTCTTGTTTCGATAAAATGAAAATGGGTTTCATGATTGGATTTTGCGTTGGTATGGCTAGCGGCGGACTTTTCGGTGGCTTTACGGCGTTAAGGTTAGAAATTTGTATTAACACTATTCTCCGCTTTACCCTTGATAACAGCATTTACAACTGATTACTGAATCTTGCGTAAAATTTAATAATGGTATGTTCTGCATTTGCTATATTTTCCTTTTGCAGGTATGGTGCAAGAGGGCGAGAATTAGTACACTCAGTTGGAAAAGTAATGCTGCAAGGAGGTGGAACGTTTGGTACATTTATGGCTATTGGAACTGGAATTCGCTGTTGAATCAGGCACTATTATATGTTACCTTGTAGTTACATAGTTATTGTTATATTATTTTTAATACATTATTAAAATAAGAATCTATTTTTCATTAAAACCTATTTGAAATAAAATGCTATGTTTTATTATGAAATTATAATCTAACGAAAGTTTACTGTAATAAAAACTAGGCTCATTGAAGGTAAACTCAATAACTATAGTAAAATATATATGTACATAGAAGTATTTTTTTGTGTTTACATTAACTGTACTTCTTTGATTGTTCTCTGTTGAATTGGTTAATACAATTTATAAAATATAATAAGTTTACCAAGGGTTTTTAAGGCAAGTTTTCTTCCGAATCATATATTCTTATGAACACAAACAATATGCTGAAGATCAATTCTTTCTCTTACTTGCAAGAAAAGTAATGAAACTGTAGCATATTTGTATGACTGCACTATGGAATTGTGTTTCAATACTTTCAATCCACACTTAGTGTCTAAACTTTATACACTGTCTATTGCCTTTATGTACTGGTGCAATAAAAAATAAAATAAAATCCAAATGCAAAGCTCAATGAAAAGTGCATAATACGATGTGATTTCATATCATTTTCTCACAAATAAACTAGTAGTGGTCCTTCGTAACCCAAGCCCGCAGATTACAGGGCTATCATGTACTTTCATCCCCAATAAGTACCTGCTTCCCTAACCCCCTCTACATTAGATCCCGCAAATTATGGGGCTTGGGAGTGAAGTGTTTCAATTTTGCAACTGACGTGGGGTAGCAAGAGTTAAACCCTAACCCAAAAAGCTTGTGTATGTAAAAACAGTGATAATTATAAATACATAAAAATTTACCTTCCTTTGCTAAACCCACAACACCATCCAAGGGGGCAGTGTTAGCACTTTTGATGTCTGTTCCAAAGGACAGATGTTTAATTATGTGCGTTGTGTTGAACACTGAAGAAGAATATGGTTGCACATCATGGACATGGACATGATTGATAGTGAAACTTTTACCAGGAGCTATGTGAAAACTTCCACCAACCTTAAATGAAAATTAAAAAATATAAAATTCAATATTTCTCTTTAAAAATTAATTCATATGCATATTGCCTTAATAAACAACACATGAAAAAAACTGGATAATCTCAGATAAATTATGTATTAAGGCATGTTGAAAAATAGGGTATCATTTCATCTTTTTTTTTTTAAATATAGGAAGTCTTGGGTTTTTTATAACCAGAATCACGAGTACTATTGATTAAAAAAGAAAAAGAGTGTCCCCTGTTTTTTTAGTCAGTTTCGTAACGAATTTTTTCATACATTTTGTATGGGCCGTTACAAAACGGAATGGAAATTCGAGGACCCATTTTTATTAAAATGGTGAATTTTTTCTGAAAATGCCCATTAACAACATCAGGCATACCTAAGGTAGTACCATATAGTAAACTGACATTCAGTTTGGAGGTATGTATTCATTGAATACAGTTACAAAAGGTGGGTACACTTTTGTACAATTGAATACACTTACATGCCGAACATACATACATGTTATAATTGTGGGAAACAATTTGCTATAATATAAGCTTAGAACATACCCTGTTTACTTCCATGTAGCCATAAATTTGACACCCTTCTTTCAGTGCCATATTGGTTTTTTCAACAGATTCATCATCTTTACATTGTTCAATTGTAGATAAATCAGGCAAAGCCCATCTTTTTAACTTATATGCTTCTTTAACTTCATCACAGGTGTTGCAACATCTATAAATATTATATAATTAAGTAAGTACATATAAACAATAAAAACCAATTATAGTAAAGTAATTTTAATACCTACATCATTTTAAAGTATTTCTTTCTGACACAAAGTCTACTTACTGATCTTCCTTAAATGCAGCTCCATAGCAACTTCCACATGTGACTATGGCTACTTCTGAAGTATTTTTCTTTACCTGAATAAAAAAAAGCAATGCATACAAATCTATTGAAGCCAAGCTACCTTTACGTAAATTGGTCTAAAATTATCTCATTTTTCATTAGCATAACTAGGTGTGCACTTAACAAGTAGGTAGGTACTGTACCAAGGGCTAAGGGCTCCCGTAAGATTTTTTTTCATTTAAACCCTTGAGTGTGACATATCATTGGATAGGTATTTGAAAAATAATGAGGGTGTTCTAAAAACAGTTTTTGATAAAGTTAATATTTTCGGAAATAATCCCTCCAGAAGTTTAAAAAAATGTGTCCCCCCCCCCTCTAACTTTTGAACTATGAGTTCAAAAAATATGAAAAATATTACAAAAGTAGAACTTAATAAGAACTTTCTTGGAAAATTATTTTGAACTTGATATGTTGAACGGTTTTTGAAAAATTGTACAAAAAAATTTATGAATTAAGTTTGTAATGTAACTGTATATAACGGCCTCCTAGCCTAGTTGGTAGTGACCCTGCCTACGAAGCAGGAGGTCCCAGGTTCGAATCCTGGTCAGGGCATTTATTTGTGTATTTATCATGAATATTTGCTCTTGAGTTATGGATGTTTTCTATGTATTTAAGTATTTATATGTATCTGTCTATTATATATATCGTCGCCTAGTACCCATAACACAAGCCTTATTGAGCTTACTGTGGGACTAGGTCGATTTGTGTAAGATTGTCCCATAATATTTATTTATTTATATTTATTTATTTATATGCAAACACTTCCTTTATCTTGAGTACTTAATTTATCATCCCGCACCTATCTTCCTTCTAATAAGAAAAGAATGATTCAAATCGATTCACGCGATCAAAAGTTACCCCCGAAAACCCAACATACATAACCCGTCTAGTTTGTATAAATTAGTAACCCAATTTCCCGAGAGATGGCGCTGTACCGTGAACTACTTCGCGCTATTAAGATTTTTTCGGAGTTGATGGGGTCGGGACGGGTGTGATCGAAAGTATCATCGAATTGTTAATTATTATAAGCATATTGAGCATGGTATCTATTAAAACACTTTTTAAGGTTGTCTATTGTGACGGCCGGTAAACTACGGAACCCTACACTGAGCATGGCCCGACATGCTCTCGGCCGGTTTTTTACTCGAAGGAATATACGTGCGGGATGATAAATTAAGTACTTAAGATAAAAAAAAATGCATATACGGTTAAATTACAAACTTAATTCAGAAATTATTTTGTACAATTTTTCAAAAATCGTTCAACCAATCAACTTCAAAATAATTTTTCAATAAAGTTCTGAGTAAGTTCTACTTTTGTAATTTTTTTCATATTTATTTTAACAGTAGCTAGAGGGGGCACACTTTTTTTAAACTTCTGGAGCGATTATTTCCGAAAATATTAACTTTGTCAAAATCTGTTTTTAGAAACCCTCATTATTTTTCAAATACCTATCCAATTATAGATATGTGACAACCCCAGCGACAGATGATAGAAGCATTCATAAGAGAATTACTGCTATGCTATGTCACACTCTAGGGTTGAAACGAAAAAAAAAACACCCACCACTTTACGTGTACCGGAGGTACCCTAAAAAAATTATAACCACTTTGTTAGTGTGACCGATATACATATTCGTGCAAAATTACAACTTTCTAGTAATTACAGTCACTGAGATTATCCGCGGACGGACAGACAGGACAGACAGACAGAGTAGCTAAATGAAGAAAGGGTTTTTTACATACAACCTCATTCAGGGTAAAATTGATGTTGAAAGTTGAACAACTTCTACATGGACAATGCTACAGGCAGACACTAAGTAATTTTTTATACAAAAAGATAATCATAAAAATAACTTACAACACTTGTGGACGATATGAATTCTTCTTTCTTTGGTTCTTCTATGGGTGTCCCATTTAAATCCAGTCTTCTTTTGTGTATGTTGTGATCCATTTGCAGGTGTTGTTCTCCAGAAGAGTCCATTGCATCCAGAACTAAATCTGTAATGTGTGTATATTGTAAAAAAATCAGACGAATTGAGAACCTCCTCGTTTAGAAATATTGAAGTCTGTTGAAAAGAGGTTAAATTGTTACATTTAATAATAATCATGTCTCTGGATGTTAGGAGCATCATTGATACACCCCGAGTTGATAACAG
Source organism: Lathronympha strigana (assembly GCA_949128165.1). Lineage (NCBI taxonomy): Eukaryota > Metazoa > Arthropoda > Insecta > Lepidoptera > Tortricidae > Lathronympha > Lathronympha strigana. The sequence goes on along the minus strand of OX421906.1, from coordinate 11,512,593 downwards.
TAAAAAAAAACTGGTTGCTGGTTTGATTGATCGATCACATATCAGTACCAGTAACACAAACCCATGCCTAACTTTTACATATATGGAAGATGCTAGCTATGGAGCTTATGTGTAGAACGAAATGTGTCAGTAGAGATAGGTTTTTAAGGCACTATGAGAAGTTGTGGGTTATTTGTTTGCGTTAATTGACTAACACATTACAAAGAAATTCGAGAAAAATGCATTGTTTTTTAAAAACTAAGATTCTATACTTACAGCTGCATGAGATGGAGGGAACAATAATATCCAAGTTGATTCTCAACTTATGTCCTCTTGAAGTATCTACAAATAGTTCTTCTGATACGTTGGGCGACATGTACGTGTGCAACTCGGACAGGAAAAGAAGAATCATTACAAGAGCGCCGGTAACAGATACTACAATGAAAAACCACGTCATATATTTAAAGATAAGTAATAAAATACAACCGTTCAATTATTTTTCTCCATTACTTGCGGCTCCAGTTGCAGTTTTCACTCTGAAGTCTTCTAAAGTTTTTGCGTAAGCATCAAGTTGTTTAAATCTATCAATTAGCGGTGTAGACATTTTGATCGTGTTATTTACGCTTCGGACCAAACATATGTTTTTATTTACGACTATTTACTTATTGTTTTAGACGGTTACAGAAGCCACTCAGAGTCAGTAACTTAAATTTACATTTGAAAAACAAAAACGATTACTTATATTATAAGCTAGTTATTTAAAAAAGTTAGTATCGCAATATTTGCTAAAGACGTAGAGACAGGGGCCTATAAAAGGTTTAGGTTTGGATATGGTGCGACTTAGATGACAGCTGAGCTGAAGTGAAGTGACTCAAGTCACTCAAGTGGACTCAACTTTCAACTTGACTCAAGTGACAAATTGACAATTCGATTTTTTAAATCCTCTAATAGACTAAAGTATTTAGTACTAAGCCAAATTCCAAATTAACAAAAACCAACTTCAAAAAGGTAAAAATTAAATGTTCCTTTTTATATGCGCTATCAACGTGCAACGACTTTATTAGGGGCAGAGATGGAATTTGTATGCAATGGATTTAAAGCCCCTCATTCACGGCAGTCCGCCAGCACCTCCGGCACGTAATGTAGTATGATCGTGAATGTCGTTGCCGGATGCGTGCCGTACGGCAACATCCTGTTATGGTGCCTCTACATGCTCGGGCTCTCGGCCGAATGATTCGGCCGCGGGCGAATGCATCCTAGTACACGCTCATTCGAGACAGACTATATAGATAAAATTTAAGCCAGACCATAGACAATTTAAGCTTTTTCAGGTAGTTTCGGTGAGTTAAACGGTGTTTTAAATAATTTCACTTCGGGTGAAGCTATTTAAAAAGTGTCTTAAAAGATATAAACCTACAATTTGATATTTATCTTTTGAACATTAAACATTTCCTTCAGATCTCGTTGCTCGAATTTATTAATCAAATATCCCTCTTGTTTCGTGTGGTTTTGATTAATTTCTTGAGTGGCGCTGTTTGCCTAACTCCTGAGACTACAATCTCATAACGGCCCGCCCGTTACTCGTCTTGGTTAATTAGACAAAACTTTGTAGTAGGTTTAGTGATGTTTTACGAGCTGACAGAATAACGTATCACCTGGCCCGTTATAATATTACCTCTATCGCGAGCGCATTTGGTTTAAAGTAATATTTTCAATTTTTTATCCCACTGAGTTACAATTCATAAAGTAAAGACAATAGACAATAAAGAATATAAAACCATACACATATTAATAAATAAATAAATAAATAATACGCGTCGCGACACGTCGCTTACTCGGCCGGATATCAGGTTCAGTTGCAGATGCAAATCTCGATTCAAAAGTCCTTACGAGACGCTCCGCAAGACCATTGGTCCTTGGATGATAAGGTGATGAGCGTATGTGTAATATTCCTTGATTTTTGCAATATTGTTTGAATTCCCCTGATGTAAATTGAGGGCCATTGTCAGAAACAATTATTTCCGGTAGTCCGAAACTATAAAATATATTATCTAAATCGCAGCATAATTTAGACGTCGGAATATTCTTCATTGGCTTAATTTCGATCCATTTTGAGAAGGCATCACTCAGGACTAGCCAGTAAGTACCTTCAAAAGGCCCTGCAAAATCAATATGGATCCTCTCCCATACCTTCTCTGGAATGGACCATGAATAAATCTGTTACACAAATTATTAAGTATCAATGTGGTTTCGTTTTGTATTTATTAAAAATCTTATGGCATGGTTGTTTGAAAACGTATTATTGCCAATAGTTATTCCTTCGTAGTAAACTTCGGAGATTGGAGGGGTGAGAGAGAATGGTATTTTTTTACATTGTCGTTTATAGAATGTGCAAATCAAACCCTTTCCAATGATATCCCACATGACCCAGTAACTAAACTTTAAATTTTAGCCCCCTCTTATATTGGGCATTTTTCATCATAAATTAATAAATAAATATATGGTAAATCCTTTTTTAATGTCTCTGGGTTAATCCCATTTATAACTAATTTCAAATCGGTATCTTAAGCACTTCTCTAGATATTTTACGATGTGACAGACAGACAGACAGACTGTGTCGCACCATAAGGGTTCCTTTTTTACCATTTTGGTACGGAACCCTAAAAACTGGCCAAGGCGGTTTTTAAACATGTCTCCTAAATTTAGTGACTGCCTTTTTACAAAATCTAAAAATCTGGTCAATCTATTTACGTTTAAAATAGTGGCTAACTATCGCCTTCGGGTAGGTAATAGTTATTTGTACAACAAGAGAGCAAAGTTCGTATTTGTTCTGAGTGCTCAAAGGCACGAGATGCAAATAACTTTGGTCTCGAGTTGAACATACAACTTTTCACCTCAGCAGGAAGAAAAATAAATTAAAACCAAAATGAACGGACAGGAAGGCTTTATTAATTTTAGAATACTACTTTATTAATTTAAGAATACAAAATATTACCTCTTACTAAATTTAAGAACATGACTAACATGAGGTTAGATTTCAAATGAATCTTTATGGCATTTGCGTCCTTATTAACAACCAACAAAGTATTACCTTTACCCGCGATTTGGCCTTAATTCGGCGTTTTTGACCGCTTCTTTCAATTCTTCGGGTGTTGCCGTAGCTTCATCACTATCACTACTAGTATCACTTATGTTTTCAGTTCAGATAACTTTTATCTTTAAAGCAATTCAAAAGAGAAGCTATTGAGGAAATTTTCAAATTGAGGATGACAGCCGAAACACTTTATTATTTTTAATCGCGTTCGGATACTAGATATCGTTCACAACAACGTAAATGGTAAATTGTAGAAATTATTTTACTACAGATTTACACGTGAGGAAACGTGAATCAACAAATGGTTAATATTATACTTATAAATATAAAATAAAAATCATAAAATTTTAAAGTGACATATTTAAAAATGAAAACGTACGAGTTTTTGAACGTGGTTCTGGCTCTGTTTAAACATGATATTACACGGGGCGATTTATCGCAAGCCGTCACTGCCATCGTCCTTCGTGCACTTCCTTCATCTCACATTGCCTAATTCCTGTATTGCATAGTAGGGTACGACGGGACGGGCCCGACAAAACGCACCGTCTAGACATGTCCGTACAGACAGGTCAATCAAATTGGCTTTGATGTGATTGTATGAACGATATAATCTAATGAGGACTACCGTATTTTTGCTCACCAGGCGGCGCCACTCCTGCGTGGGTCCTTGTCAAGCGCCATTAGTATGAGTTAGTATGGCGCGAAACCAATATTAGAATTGATTATTTTTCATTAATGTCCATGTTAAAAGAGGTACATTCAATTCTAACTATTTTATAAAACCTCTAAATTTACGTTAAATTAGGGCTGTGTTATTTTACACTTTCAATTTAAAGCTTATTTTATAGCCAAAGTAATATTTTTTTAGTATTTAATATATTTCTATGTAATGATTCCTCTAAAAGTGCATATTTTCGAAATAAGCACGACTTAAATTAAAAACTAATGAGAAATGTACTGAAAATGACATATAACCTCTTTACATAGGACCCACGTTCCACTAGCGTCCCTAGCGGCAAATTGGCCTCATCTGGCTGAATGGGCCAGGATGCCATTTAATAAAAAAGTTGCATGTCTTGACTGAACATTGTCAATCTGACGTTTATTTTCCTCACGCTCGCAGCAAAATTGCATTTTGCTCACTGGTTTCGCATATCAAAGTAAGCCTTTTCGAGCTGCTGAGGTGAAAATAAAATTTACAAATATCCAATATTTTTTCTTTATTTTTTTATGTAATAAGTAAGCCTAATATTAATATTAACGCCTATCCATCCTGGCAGAAAAAAGTGTAAGGCAATGGTCTGACATTAACTTCGTGCCCGCGCTAAATACATTAAAAATCGGAATGCGAAGGATTGTATTTACTAAATATAATATCGTCGAAAAACATAATTTTGGATCTATTGTTTTCGGCCTTTGACACGTTTATTATTAACATTACGTATTGAGTATTATTTACATTATGTGTACAGTCTTTTAAATTAATTTAAGAGATCACTTCTTAACATTGAAACCTTCTCCCGTAGGATCCAAAATCCACGGGTAGTTGTTCGGGCATTCCATGCAGGTGAACAGGCGCAGTGTCTCTCCTGGTAGCTCTCTAGTAGTCAAAGGACAGGCGTTAGGCAATGAGCAGAAAGGCTGTCCTTTCACATCACACTTATCTTGCTTCCATTCTTGGAAGTCTCTCAGAGATGACAACTCTGTGGGATTTTGCATCCATTGGATGACTTGAATGAGTGATGTAAAGTAGACATCATTTTTCTCTAACATTTCTTCAATGAACTTGATCAATTCATCTCTGAATTCCTTTTTCGACTTAAGCCATGAGGCATGGAAGTGCAGACCAAGAGGGGCACGGTTGGTACTGTAGTGGCGGTTGAAGTTATGTCTCAAAAGACGGGCGAATTGGTCACCGGTCTGAATGTTAGAGCAAGAATCGACTACGTGACAACCAGGCAGAGATTCGTCAAAGGTGGGGTCGTCTCTGCGGTCCAACTCGTTCATGACCATTTCCCAAACTGGGTGACTCCTGGAGGGGCAATTGTGCGCATTACCGTTGCACTTGTGAGGCATGCGGAAATACAGTGTGTAGGGCCAGATGGGAACGCGACCAAGAGGAGCTGTGATGGAAGCATCATACACGAAGTATTGGTCAGCCATCATTTCAAATTGCTTGTTGCCACCGACGCGTAGGTAAGGAGCACGCACGCCGATAATGGAAGCATCAGTGATGTTAGCGAAACGTTCAACAATGAGACGAGCGCCAGCCATTTCGGCGAGCCAGTCGTCGTAACTGCCGCTGGTCCAGTATTGCGGGTCATCTTTATGTGTAATCGAGAATACGGAAATTTCGTGTCCCTTACGATGCAATTCTTGAATACCCGCGTAGTTTGAGTATTTATGTGAGACGAAGAAAGTACCACGTATTTGGCAGCCATTGGGGTTGTGGCGGTTCCCGTTGAAAATTTGCTCGTACAAGTCAAGATTATCAACATTCACGGCTCCGTTGAAGGTAATGGTAATCATCTGAGGAACTTGGTTAGGCTCGATTCCACCAGGAATACGAGTGCCATCAGCTGAGCAGAAACAATCAGGCAGAGTGCACTGATTTGGGTCACAGTCGGGAGCTCTGTTAGGATCTACGTCGACAGCTGTAATACAATGAACAAAATGTTATTTACTGTACTAAAGGTAAAGTTTCTCCCGATGCGATAAAGATTGATATGATGAGCATACTCCGGATGGACGGGGGTAAAAGTACTAGTGCTAGTGATTAATTTAAAATCGACTAACGTGATCGATATCGATAAAAAGCATATTTTTAACCATTATCATCATATACAATGGCCAGGTTTTTCTTTTCAACTTTAAAAACATTAAATGATTTGGTACCCGGAAAGAAATTATTTAGGCCCATTTGCACCACCCAGGGTTAGCCGCTTACCCGGAGTTAAGCTGTCAAATTCCATACAAAAAACGCTTAACTCCAGCTTATGTGGCTAGCCCTGGGTGGTGCCAGTAGGCCTTAGTAAGCTAAAAAGGATATTGTCGCCCAGACAAGTCTGATATGGTAAAAAAATTGTTGATCGTATATTATAAAAATGAAATTAAGTATTAAAGAAGTTTATTCCTCAATAAGTACATTTTAGTGTGTGTCGTTTTCTTCTTATTAAAATTCTTAAAGTTACACAATGGAGGTACGTCATTTTTATCAATACAACTAATAAAATGAGTAAAATGTGTCCTCGCACTTTTAAACGTCAGTACAGATTTGCACCAGTCAATCCGATGTTTGAATTGATGAGCTAACTGTGTGCCAACGATGGTACCTAAATAAGAGCATATCTACCGAAAGTAAAGCGTTGCTATATACCCATTGACAAATTATCTATTACTTACTGCAGGCGTTTTCGTCAGATTCGTCTTTGCAGTCGGGTTTTCCATTGCAGAACAATTCCTTTTCTATACAGTCTCCACTTCCACAAGCTAATTTTCCTTCTGGGCAAATAGGCTCATCGGTTTTCAAAATAGGTAATATTTTCCTGGGTTCTGAAAAATCATAATTTAATGTTATCTTTAAGCTTAGCCTCGATAGTATTGAAGGATACTTGTGAGTAGGTAGGTAGGTACATTGTGCAAGTGTAAAATCACTATAAACTGTATTTTTTGTGGTGCTTATAAGATTGTCGCTAATGTGTTTTAAGGATAACATGGGATCAAGTAAGAAAGAAGGAGAGACTTGGCAAAGCATGATAGTGACCATTGTCTAGAGGTGGGGAAACGTAAATGGTTCATTATGACCCAAGAAAATATTAAGTAGGTGTGACATTTATGTTCAAGTATTTAAGTCACGAGTTTAATTAAATTTTGTTATGAGGAATATTATTAAAAGGGCGAAGTTGTAAGATGATTATAATTTCATGAAAGAAAGATGTTGAAAGAACCTCCTCATAAATGGTAGAGATTCATACATATTTATACTATGAGTGCTTTAGAATTGTATTAAAAATACGTGATATAGTTGCCCCTCTATGAACAAAGTTATTAAATAAGTAAGTACTGTTGCGTTCAAAATTGCAGGGGCAATTTATGAATTAATTCATTCATAAATTGCTTATGCACTTTTGAGCGCGTGTGTACCTATTAATTTCAAAATTATAAAATTTTCTTATTACTAGTACGAGTTTATTAACAAAAATTGATTTCCATTTACAATTTTAATTTCTAATTCTGTCTAATTTATGACAATATTCATACAGGGCCTTGTATAAAGTGATTGTTATGTACAACAAAGCGTCAACATAGGGTAACTATAAATATTTAAAGCGTGTATAATACATATCAGTGCCAGTGAGCTTAAATTAGGTTTAGTATATCCCATCCATTGGTATTACAAAAAGGTTAGGTAATGCTGAAAACTAGGAAAAAGTGGAATTAGGTTGGTAATTGTATTTAGCGAATCTAAGAGATGAAGCATAAAGCGTAAACGGTTAGTGTCAGAAAGAGTTTCATGGGCGAGGTGTGGGAGAGTTCTGTGTTGTTGTGGCAAGGAGACACAACACCTGCCGTGTGCGGGGACTGTTGTGAAATCAACTGGCAAAGTGTTTTAAGTTAGTGTTTTTAATTTATCGTTACTAATCACTTCGCTAGTCTCATTTTTACAATATTATTTTGATAGTTACAAGTTTATGCCTCAACATTCTCTCATAAGTAATATCCGTGAAAAAGATGTAAATATCTTGAATAAACACGGTGACTACAAGTTATAAGAAAGTTTATGAGAAATGTTGACGCGTGCGTAGCGGGTCGGTCCGTCCGGGCCGGCCCTCCATCCGGGGCCTCATGCAGAACACCTAATCTACTGTGCAGCGCGGTCCTCTACCCAAGCCCGATTACTCGCTATGCGCGAATAGCATCTTTTCTGCACTTACTCTCGAGTTTGTCACAGTTGGTCACTTTACCCTTCCAGTCGCAGGTTTGTTTATCGAGATCAAAGGCCAGTCCGGATGGGCAAGTGATCTGTTTAAGACCTGACCTAGTGCACCTGCGTTGACAAGAAATTCGCGATTAAATTCAATATAAATGATCAGGAAGTGGAAATGCGGAAGGCTACCAAGTCCGGTTACGATGCGTATAATCCGGAATTCAATCGACGGGACGGAAGCCTAGCCCTCCACAAGACCACTTCCTTCATTAGTCAGAACTTACTTTCTAATTTGTCACAATTCTTAACATGTGTTTTCCAGTCACAGGTTTGGCGGTCGATATCGAAGCCGAGTCCCCCGGGGCAGCGCACTGAGGCGAGCCTGGTGACGCCGTTCTCGCCGCCCTTGTCGCACCTGTACACAGCGAGGCTCTCAGTCTTGGCACCCTCCCTTGGGTGTCAACCCCAGCATGTCAACTCTAGCGCACCGGTTGCGGCGAACGCAGTGTTCCGCCCGCCCAGCGCAAGTTAAACGCATGCGTATCGAAACACTAGAGTTGAGACTATTGAGACTCCAAAATAGGTAAGAGGTATTAAAATAATAATTGTTTTCATAAACCTATAAAAAAAAGGATAAGAGTTTAAGTATAAAATAAGTGGCAGCTACGTATACATAGGTATTGCACATATTATACGCGGGTGCATTTCATTGCGCCTCATTTATCAGTTGTGCAATTAATTAAAGTGGTTTAAGTGGTCAATCTAGTAAACGTGGACTTTAATTTCAGTGGCCATTAGGTTTTCCTCTTGAATTGTAGAAAAACTAATAACTTTTGGTATTTACGTTGAAATGCCAAACTTTTAGTCACTTATTTGTATGAGTCAGATACACGACCAATTATATTCATGACACGATAGTGAGCGTTCCGTTCACAAGCCTGCTATATCAAGGTCTTGCATACTAAAAAGTGCACATAAATAAGTCAATACAAGTCGTCAAACGGCAATGAAACTTTTAATAGGAGTTCTAAGACTTTCCCATTAAATTTGTGCGTGCATCTTTCAAATTGCGCAATAAATACTTGCAATTTCATTAATGAGGTAAGTAGGGCTTAATAGCAGTACGCGATACCTGCTGATGATTGAACGCCGGTTTGCTTAGATACCGGTCATGGAAACTAGTTTGGTTCCAGACCAGTTTTCTCTTCTATGTTTAGAATGGAAAAACAAGCTTGTCCAAAAAGTTATTTAACTTTGATGATTGAAGATAAGAAGACAAGTTAATGTTGTGTGCCCAAGTGTGCTTGTCTTCTTTGTCGTATTGACGTACTATTAATAAAGTTGACCGCGACTTCGTTTGACCTGTGGGGAGACGTATGGTGTCGGTCTCACCTGACGACGTCGCGGCAGTCGCCCTCGACGGTGAGTCGGAAATACTCGTCGGCGGGGCGGCCCTCGCATAGGGTCTCTGCGGTTACATCATCGGAGGGGTTGTCTTCGTCCTGACGCTTGACACGGTCGCAGCTAACTGAAAACAAATTAATATGAAAAAAACGTTATGAGAACATCTAAAATCTACCTAAACATATCACAGCTTCATACTTGAGATAAGACGTTATATAGTTGTCTTTCTCTTATAGGTTACTAAGCCGGATTTGTTTTGATTTATGGAAACTCACAATAATTGAAGTAATTATAAATAAATTCTTTATGGCATTGTATAATATCGTAGTTAAGTTAAGGATGTTAGTCTTTAACGCTTATTAGGTAACGCAGCTCAGCGCGCGATTACAACACCGCGAGTAAAGGAATGTAGGTGCCGTTTCACTGCAGCGTTATGTTGTCGTTACGACTAGTTAAATTTAAACTTGTTTCGAAGGTACGGTTCCTGTGGCAATGCAGCCAGCGACGTGTAACGTAAGCATGATATTGAAAGTGGTTCTGTATTCGACGCGAAAGGAAACTCGCCAGTCGGCACTTCACGAGTAAATAATTTGTTAACAACCGTGAAATATTTAAGCAAGTCCAAGAATTGCAATTCCATTCCATAAATAAGTTGATGTGGCTGTTGAAAGTTGAAACGAAAAGAAATCGAGGTCAGCGCCAGTACCCGGCCACGTATTCGGTGAACCCACACTATTAATATTGGCGAACTTTAACTTTAACTCTGCTATTATGTTTCGTACAATGCAACTGCCAAACAGCTAGTGTATATCAGGTTAGGTGCTGAATAAGTTAAATTGATAACAAACTAATATAATTTCTTATACTGTTTTTTTAGTCAGATCCACTTTATAATAAACATTTATTGAAAATATTCATATATGTAGGTACTTACATGTAATTTAATTGCCTACTGTTAACATACGACCAGGATAATAAAAATATTTAATTTCGTTAAAGAAAAATTTCAATTTCTAATAACTTCAAAATAATAAATACAGTAATAATGAAATACGAACTATAGTAATATTTATCACAATAAATTGTGTAATCAATTATAAATTGTGCGAATTTTTCCGATATGAATATGATAGGTACTTACCGAAGCAGGTAAGCAACAATAGCCCGAGGCACAAGTACGCGTGTCGAGCCATGACGCTCGTCGAGGACTGGCCGCCGAGTCGCGCTGTTCGCTCAGGAAAGTGCAAGAGCTCTCCGCTGCCCCTCTTCACCTATTTATATAACCTTAGACATAGGCCGCACGGCAGGCTGGTAGCGGGCCCGTCCTAGACGCACTGCTACTCCCGGCGATGTACGCTTCTGCACCACCTGCTAGCTTTAATAAGCTCGCCACGCTGTCGTCAACTAAGCACCCAAAGCCTAATGATTATTACTTTATTAACGATCTTTAGGTACACTTTCCAACTGAATTACCGAAGATCATTAATCTCCTATGTAAGTATATTAACAGGAACGAGTCAGTTATATCAGTCCTTTTACTGATGGGCCTATTTATGTATATACTATACGCTTAGTAAATAATTATATAAAACTTAATTGACTTTTTTATTACGTAAGTACTTAACAGAAATTAGTCATAGTAGACTAGATATACGAATATTATTAATATTTATCATAAGTAGCATCGTGCCAATGGGTTTCCTACAACTTACAACGAAATATAATTTCACATTTCCCAGTATTTCTTTTGAAACCGGATTAATAACAATAAGACCTCAGTTTCTCTTGTAGGTAAGTTTAAAGGTCAGATGACGCTCGTTTTCTTTGCAGCACCAATTTCTGTGTGTTCCTTACCAAACTCCGGAGAGGGGAGATGCGTATTTAGTGACTTAGTGTTAGGTGTACTAAATACTACTTTAATAACATACTTAGCCATTGAAAACATAGATAACGATAAGGCTGACTTAAACCCGTAACAAGTGGCTCATTGCTCTGACTACTACCCACCCGGGTTTCAGTAGCTTTTTTTTTACTCGTATGTCCGACTCGCACGAACTAAAACCCTGGGGTGTTCCAAGGCATTTTTATTTTTTGTTGTACGAAAATCATTTTTTGCTAAATTGGAAAATTTTAGCTCTATTAAATTTGCTTGTTTGTCAGAGATGTTCCTAATTAAGCGATCTGTACAACATGTACCTACACTCGCTGACGGCATCATCAGATATTATAGCGCTGCAAGAACATTGGCTCCTCGTCATGACCTAGGTTTTTATTAATGGAATTAGTAGTGAGTTTGGGGTTTTTGCGAAATATTCGGTCGACACATCTACGGGTGTCTTGCGAGGTCGTCCGTATGGAGGCGTTACTTTAATGTGGCGGAAATCTATATTTCCCAACGTGTCGGTTGTGTCGGTTGTACATGCACGAGTGATCGATTGGCTGCGATCCGAGTTGAACTCGGCGAGCGCTAATTCCTGGTACTTACCTACTCAGTATCTACATGCCGGTGGACTGTGAGGAAAATCTAACCACTTTCACGGACTATCTCGCAAACATGAACGCGATCATAGAAGATAGTGGATGTGAAGCCGTGTATGTGTTGGGCGATTTTAATTCGCGCACTGGTACGTACTAAACTAGATTACAGCATACACTTGCTTTCTTTGTTAATTAAACGTTCAGCTGCCGTTTCTCGAAAGCTTGTATAAATTGTAAAACAAGGAAAAGTCTCTGTTTAACTTCTTTTAGTAGACAAGGACTTCCGCTTGTATTACAAGCTACTAGCTTTCGAGGAATAGGCCCCAGAACTTTAAACTAGTTCATACTTACATAAGTAGTTACTTATAACATTGTTCGTTGAAAAGCTCAAACAGAAAATAGGCAATTTTACTAGTTTGAAAAACGATCCGGTAACCTACCACTAATGACATTTCACATTTAACCACATAAATTATCATAATAAGTAGGGAATTGCATTTTAATGAAATTAACATAATTTTATTGATTGTGTGATTTCCTGTACTAGACCGGGCAAAATGTTAATAGATTCGTAAAATCGCAAGGTCGTCATCTATTTCACACTACAGTGGAGAGTGGTATTCTAATTTCAAATTTTATCCAAATGTTATCCCATTTTGATATAAATAAAAGGGCATTTCACTTTCACTCTTAAAGTACCTACGTTTTCTAATGGAACCAAATCGTGCGGAAAGTAGTTCTTTTCCGCATACCCGGCCCCCCCAGAGGACCGCGCCACGCTGCACGCTTCCACAAAATTTAACCCTCTTTAATACTACCTGAATGATTTTTCCGTCCGGCGTATCTTTTTCGAGGTACACGCAAAAAACCTACCGAAATTTGGCAGTCAAACTCAAAAGTCAAGCTCAACTCCTGGAATTGTGCAAACTCAGTTTATACGTGTTTAGGATCTAAAGAAGGTATTAAAACGTTATACAGCTTACCGGGAATGAATTACACAGGTTACAGTAGGTACTGGTGCTTATTGACTTTTCGAATGCATTTAATGCAGTTGATCATGACCTTCTTCTCGCTATACTCTCTCATCTTAATATCTCCTCGGGTGCGGCTGCCTGATTCGCGTCATATCTCTCAGACCGTTCCCAGGCTGTGCGTGTTGGTCAATGTTATTCGGAGTGGTGCGATTTGAATACCGGTGTACCTCAAGGTGGTATCCTCTCTCCTCTTTTATTTTCGATATTTATTAATATCATCCATCACATCCGCACTTATCTGCGCTCACCATCTGTATACAAACGATTTGCAGTTGTATACCCAAGCTGAGGTAGCAAATGTAAATTCAACCATTGCCGCAATCAATGATGACCTGAACCATATTGCTGAATGGTCCAGGAACTTCGGGATTTCTGTAAACGTAAACCCATCCAAGTGCCAGGCCATTATTGTAGGAAGCCCGCGATAACTCTGTAACCTAGGAACCGGTTCTGTCGCTCCAATAATTTTTGATGGCTCGGCAATACCTGTCACGCACGAATCAGGTAAAGGATCTCGGCATTGTCATTGACAGGCACTTATCTTGGGAGGCACAACTTTCAGAAGTGGGCCGGAAGGTCACTGGCACTTTGCGCTTTCTATATAGGCTTAAGAATTTCCTTCACCTGTCCACCAAAAAATTACTCGTGCAGGCTCTAATACTGCCACACATTGACTACGCTGATGTGTGCACTACGAACATTTCCCAAGATTCACTAAATAAGTTGGATCGCTTGCTCAATAATGGGATACGGTTTATCTTCTGCTTGCGCAAGTTTGACCACATCTCACTTTTCCGACGCCAGGTTCCCGATCCGTCAGCGCAGGACTCTGAGAATTCTCTGTTTGCTTTTTTAGAATTCCGTAGTCAACTAGGAACCCTTATAGTTTCGCCAAGTCTGTCTGTCTGTCCGTCCGTCCGTCCGCGGATAATCTCAGTGACTGAAACTCAGAAAGCTGAAAGCTGTAATTTTGTACGAATATGTATATTGGTCACGCCAACAAAGTGGTCAAATAAAAAAGTGGTTATAATCTTTTTTTAGGGTACCCCCATAGGGTACATGTAAAGTGGGGGGGATTTTTTTTTCGTTTCAAACCTAGAGTGTGATAGTGTGATATCATTCGATGATTTTTTTCGTTTCAACCCTAAAGTGTGACATATCATTGGATAGGTATTTGAAAAATAAGGAGGGTTTTCTAACAACAGTTTTTCATAAAGTTAATATTTTCGGAAATAATCGATCCAGAAGTTTAAAAAAATGTGTCCCCCCCCCTCTAACTTTTGAACTATGAGTTCAAAAAATATGGAAAAAATTACAATAGTAGAACTTAATAAGATTTTATTGGAAAATTATTTTGAACTTGATTGGTTGAACGGTTTTTGAAAAATTGTACAAAATAATTTCTAAATTAAGTTTGTCATTTAACCGTTTATACAAAAAAAATGTTTTATCTTGAGTACTTAATTTATCATCCCGCACGTATTTTCCTTCTAATAAAAAAATAATGATTCAAATCGATTCATGCGATCAAAAGTTACACCCGAAAACCCAACACACATATTTCCGTCTAGTTTGTATAAATTAGTAACCCAATTTACTTCGCGCTGTTAAGATTATTCCGGAGTTGGTAGGGTCGGGTGGGGTTCATTAAAACACTTTTTATGGTTGCTTATTGTGACGGACGGTAAACTACGGAACCCTACACTGAGCATGGCCCGACATGCTCTTGGCCGGTTTTTCTATACTACTTGAGCCCTCTGCTCCCAGTTACCTTAAATGCCAATTTAGCTTCGTCACCCCTCGCCCGGGTAGTGAACTTCGTTCCTCTCGTTCCATTAAACTTTCAGTTTTCCCTCACCATAGTGGTTTTCTCTCTTCGTCTTTTACCGTCCAAACTATCCGTTCTGGAATGCGCTCCCTCTGAGAATTAGACAAGCCCCAAGCAAATTAGCTTTCAAACGTTTCCTTTTCAAGCACCTGTTTGATCAGGTTTAGTAGGATTAGTTAGGATCCCTTAACGCACATGCAATTTTATGTATATTATAGAGATGGCAGCTTTCTTTACAGGAAGCTTCAGGGACTGTCGATTGTTGACCGGAAGGACGGTTAGCGTGTTTCAAGATAGATTCTTCATTAGCTGCACACTTCTTCATCAGTTCACAGCATAATACGCTGCTATATTACACATTAAACAAGAAAAATGTTCAAAAAATAAATAACTATTCTTGACATGTCTCAGCCATCTTGCAGTTCAATCGAAAGTCCAAGCACTACTTTTATTTAATTATGTTGTTACAAATACAAATCAATCAAGAATGAAAAATGTCTGAAGTGACTGATGAGGTTGCCTACCTAATAGGTAATCTTTTTATAATTATTAAGTACTAATCAAGTCAAGTACGGAGGTAAGGTAGCATTGATATTCAATAATAGTACATTACTGCAGAGGCCGGGAAACAAGGGCTTAACGGGTGAGTATGTATATAGACGTGCCGAGCGTCAGCGAGGCCGGGTAGCCATACAAAGCCGTTAAAGCCCTTTTCACGGCAAGGCATGTATAGTGCTTTTCTCAAACAATGAAATAAATAAATAAATCTCCAAAAATATGATAGTTTTATTTCTAGACAAACTAAAAGTTAACTTGACGAATTAATGTATCTAACACAAATATTGCTATTTAGCTCGTGGTGATTCCAACACGAATTTTGTCTATAACGATAAAACAGATGATCCATAAATATTTTATGATGTATAAATATGTCGCAATGTAAAATGTACCAAACACAAACAGCATTTGTTATTCTGTGACAATGAAAATTATAACCTCTTTACAATTTTTTGTAATTCCTACTTATCCTTAGATAGACAGACACGTTTTCACTTAACCAAAAAACCAATTTAGGCTAAACAGTTATCGTTACCTATATTAACTAAACACGCATGCATTTTGGGTAGCCATATGCCTTCCGACATTTCGTTTGTCATTTGCGCCATCAATTAATTTAGAGCCAATTCAATTTAACTTTCGCATTTCGCACTTAATTCTGGTGGGGCTCAATGAATAGTAATTTCTTCGTCAAAACTCGATGACAACATTATTATTATAAATAACAATAAACAATAAAACCATTGAAATAGAATAAAAGAATCAAAGTTTTTTAACTTAAACTCCAAAATTATTAAAAAACTACCAAGGCGTTTTTCACACGCGCTTTGAGTAGACGCTTTTACGTTTAAATTTAATATTTGAAATGTACCTATATTTGTGTAAGTAAATTTGCAATAACGTGTCGTTACTTATGATCATGTCAATGTCCATTTTATATAAGTAAAACTTCAAAATATCATTTCTTAGTGGCAGAATGTTATCATGAAACAAAACGGCACGGTTTGAGTAGACACTTTTACCGCTAATGTTTAAATTTAAGTAGTTAATGTTTAATTTGTTATGTTCATGTCGATTTCGATTAAGAATCGACTTATATAATAAAACTGCAAAATATAATTTATTGTATTTTTTAAAAATAGGCGTACTGGCAGAATGTCGTCATGAACCATAGTAATGAAACTGTATAATGGCTAAAAGCCATGTTGCTGTGTACACACATTTATGCGGAATAAAATTAAAATAAATATTACTTCCCGGCCTAGGCCTTCAATTTTGTATGAAATTCCATTACAGGTCTCTCCAGTTGCTCCGCCTGAAACGTGGTACTTTGAAGCCTATTATAACGAACGTTATAACAACATTTCATTGCATGTTTGAGAAAAATAATTATACATTTAAGTCGTGTCACAAACGCCTCTTTATAGGAATGTCATTTCTGTTTTGGTAATAAATACTTTTCATATAGCCAAATAGATGCGAGTGTAGACAATTCGATAGCGGATCAATAAATCTATTCAAGCGGATCACACATCACTTAACGGACCTCGTACGAACTCGTACCTACGCAGGAAACGAAAATATATTATTTATTTTTATGATTAAGTAGATAGTGTTTTAAACGTATGACATGTCTACGAATGCTACTCAGAAGATGGGTGGCCTTGCGGCATATATCCGGGTGTAGTTATTTGGTTATGTAACCGTGTTCCAAGAATGAGGCTCTGCGCTCGCGGCTGGGGCGACGCGGGGACGGGGCGGCGCCGGAGAGCGATGCGGCGAAGCGCTCGCGCCGCGGCGCCGCGCGCCCCCGAGGCACCGGGCGACCTATCGACCGCTACTTCGTGACCTCTCGCTCCTCATCTTGTATTAAATACCGAAACACATAAATCGAGATTAATCGCATAACACCTCAAACGTCCTCTTGCAAACGGTGACGAATTTGTTCCATAATTTAATATAAATCCACCTTGTCAGATTTTGTGTCTTTTCTGTAATTTAGTAGGCCTTATTATAATTTTTCATTAATAATTTGTATACTAGCACAAGGCTTTTAAACATAAATCTTACCTACTTATTGTAAATATGGGCTGGTATTTATCGAACAAAAAGCTTGGGCTGGATTATTACTTTTCGTTGCTTCTCACTGCATTTTACTCGTCCTACCTACCACATTTCATTCAATTCTGACCGGAAAAAAACGACAAAAAAATAAAAATCCGCCCTGATATCAGTATTGGAATAGGTAGTTCTAATTTGAAAAGAATATCATGGAAATGGCTGCGTTATATTTCACTTAACAAAGCTAAGAACCATCAACGAAAAGCTCTTTTTGTCGGATGGTAAGAGTCCGGTATACTTTTTAAAGTGAAAGTCGTTAATAATAATAAAACGCATATAAATTGCAATCCCAAAGATAATATAAAGTATTGCTATTGCAAAAAAACAACTTTGATAAATATGCAAGTGGGACTTAAGGTAATATTTAAGAACCCTCTCTCTCTGAGCGTTATAAAAAAAGTATGATGCTCGCTAATCTACTGTTACTGCGTTCAGTAGGTTGTCAGGCTATATATATATTGGTTGTTTTTAATTTGATCAAGTTTTTTATAAAACGGATTTTTGGTAAGATAATAAGGCAAGTGGATTGCGAAAATACTCGCAAGCTAGTTTATTGTGTAGTAAATATTGTATCGGCTGTGTAAGTAAGTAATCATGTAAATAGAGAGGTTGGGGTGCTTCAGGTGGTATTTTATGTCGCGCCGTGTTTATCTAAGCTCCTTAGGCCCACTTGCACCATCCAGGTTTAGCCGCTAATCCAGAGTTAACCTGTCAAATTCCATTAAAAAATGCTTAACTCCGGGTTATGTGGCTAACATTAGGCGGTGCAAGTGGCCCGTATTGTAATTGAGCAAGAAGCAATAATTGTTTGTGAAACTCAAAACAATTTTTTATTAATTCTATTAATCATTATGTAGCTATAAAAAATCCTACAAGATTATCTAAACGAGGAACATACATAATAATGTCATTATACAATTGTGCAGGTGCCCTGCTTGAGCTGAATGAGCACGGAAAAAACAAAACCTAGCAGTTGTGTCGAGGCTATTCCCCGACAGGTAATTATGAACACCATTTAACCAGTGGTTGTTGTAAAATGCCCTTGGATTAAGTTTACGTAGTATCTCTTTCTATTCTCCGTCTTGTCACTTCCTTTATGATTGGCACTGACTAGTGTATGCATTGTCGTTTTCCATCAGTGTATCGAGGTTTTTGCTTCATTGCATAAATACATACGTAATTAGAGCTTCAAGTTCTAATAAACTTGAACCCGGATGCACATAGTAAAGCCTTGCAGCTTACTGCTGAATAATTGATATTTGCTTATGATGTTAACATCGTTCGTGAGAATTTGATAAGTTCTTTACTGCCAGAGGTACCTAAATATAATTGATTCACATCATTAGGCGCATACAATGAATAGACCTACGAACTTTCTGAAGCGCAGCGCAGCGGCGGGGAAGCACGTCGCATACCGCCGCGGCGCAAGCGCGCGCAACTCTTGCTTAGTAGGTACCTACCTACCACGAAATTTGAACGTTCTAAAATGTATATCTCGCTCTCTATCACACTAGCTTATTGGAGTGATAAAGAGGTTTATCCGTTAATGCCAAACTTCGATGTTCGTAGTAGGCCCTCTGATTCTTCACATTATTTCCTTTCACTGGCGACGACAATGCATGCATACCTACTATGTTTGATATCTAAAGTAGGTATATTGAGTCCGCACCTTTACCTTTACCACACTTAACTTATTGCTAATTCTAATGCAATAAGTACGACGTCTATCGCAGATTCGATTTTAAAACTGTACGATGCACCTACTGATATATCATATGCTGATATATAGGTATATATATATGTAGAGTTGAGTTCCTGTAGTTTCAATGAAATAATAACTGGTTATGTCGTTTAACTCGTGTTTTGCACCGCCACAAAAGTAACAAGAAAGACTGCAGAAATATCTTATAGCGAGTAAACATTGTTCGTTGACCTTGTTAGCTGACATTGTGCCTTCCTAAAGTTAGCTAACAGTTAATTAGGTTCGTGGGTAGCTATTGTGCCCTGAACAAGTATTTATTGCATTGCACTTCTTCAATGGGCCTGCGTTTATTTCGAACCACGATTTAATTTCATATGAGTATTACGTACGTGAGCAAAAGTACATTTATTTGATACATGTTACATTTTGAAAGTCGAAAATATTTGACCGGCTTTAATTTTTAAACCTTGTGGTGAAAAAATATTAACAAAAATATTGATTAAACTAACTTTTATTAACATAAATACTTATTACACGAAATTATATCTCAATATTATAATGTAATGTAAAGCAACGCCTTTTTTGTGAAACAGTAAAAATCGTATGTGTTACCTACATTACCTACGTGTGCCAAGTTGCCTACACATGAACATGACTGTTATTTGGATTATAATACAGCTGTTTCTTTTTACTACTTAATTTTACGACTTAACTTATTAATAATAAATATCAAATTTCAATTTTAATGCCTTCCATCTGGCAACTGTGAGGGAGTTAAATATCAATAATAATTAATGACCCAATGAATATTATAGATGCGATCTAGGTAATTTAATGTTATTATTGTAAAGCGATCAAAATCCGGACGAAAAAATATTTAACATCTGTTATAGTGATTCGTTACCGCAGTGTAGTGTAGTGAGCATGGGTAGTTAGCTAAGTCGCTTTCGTTTGTCATGGTAAGGAAAGAGTTTCATACTGCACTATACGGCACAGGGACCGGAACCGGTTACCATAACCCGGGTTTTTCATAAGGTTATTTTAAAGGTTGTTTTCAAAACACCTCCAATTCGGTTAACTCATGATACGGAAACCTTAATCATTCGGAAACCTTATCGGTCCAGTTAACCCCAATTAACCTCTAACCAGTAACTAACCCCAATGAATTCTGTTAGTGTTTTATTCTGTTTTGAACAGTTCAAACGAAAGTAATCTTTATACGCCCAGGAATTAGACTTAATATTGAATGACCATGGCTAGGAGTTAGGACGTTGTCGCTCGCTGTGGAACCAGGTTTGTTTTGCTCTTAGTGTGGCATCGTTTCTTTATTTCCTTACTATAACCTAACATTTTAGGCCTAACATTTTTATTATCATACATAGAAATGAAAGCGGCGTGAGCGTTTGTTTCTACTATGCTCAAGTTTATTTATTTTTCTTGTAGTTAATCAGTCAAATATAGGTAGAGTCATAAATAATCATCATACATGGGTAACTTAGCGCAATTATTCTGATATTATTTAAAAACAAAACATAACTATTAGTCTCAGATTACGAAGCGATAAAATTCAGCAAATAGTGCTATTTTGTGAGTACATCTTGTGACGGCTGTCGGTAAAGTTAAAACTTTTTAAAATCTCGACATTGTTATCCTTTGTAAAACCAACAGCTAATTACCTGCACGAAATAGTACCATAAAGAACAAGAGATATTTTATTAATAACAACAGTATTCCTTTGGCAATAAAGTTCAAATTGTTATAGCATGCACTCAACGTATAACCTTTTGAAATTAAGAACCGAGGCGTGGTCAACCAGGTGTCTGTTTATTTTTCATAATTAAAAGTTGATTTGATTATTGTAGCTTGTGTTAAATTTTGCAACTTACGTAGGTAGATATTAAAAAAAGTGGGAACAGATTTCTTATCGATTTGAGGATATTGTGCAAGCTTCAGTCGCTACGCTACCAAGTACCGGCAACGTTAGCTACACTGTATTCTATTCCCGATATTTCTTACAATCGACAACTGGCCTACTTTTTGGATTTTTAATGCATTTGGATTCTTGAATTTTTAATCCATGCTTAGTTCATACACTACTCAACTACAGCAAAAATAATATAATAAATACCACCCTCTAACTAAGACTTGCAAAACACGCTACCGGAGGCCTATTGCATAATCAGTTGTAGCTTGTAATATTAGCGGAAGTCTCTTTTCAATCCCTTTTATTAGAAAGAGAGTTCCGCTAATATTTTAAGTTACAAAATAAATTATACAATTGTCCCCAGGTGGTCAGATCATATTTCATTTCTAAAAGGTTTTATGTGAAATGCGTCCTATTCCAATTTGACCCTTATTCTTAAGACAATAAATTTGTAATTTATATTACAGGTTTTTGTATTACTGCATTTCATTTTCTGCAGGTAATTAGCGATTGGGTTTAACAAAAGACACTACAATGCTATTCATAGCAGATAAGTTTCAAGTGGAAATCGTGATTTCAAACTGTTTACATTATAAAACGGTGAATAGTTTTTGTCTTTCCTTAATTTCTCATATATGCGTCAAGAGTGATAATGCGACAATAAAAGTCTTGTTTATTACCAATCTTAATACGATTTTGCCGGCAATTACTTTCTTTTATTACCTGGGTGCGTAGCCAAGATGCCAACCGCTCACGCTCACTCGCTAATGAAATGCAACTGTCATTGTCACGCTAATAAGAAAGAGAGATAGAGAGAGGTAGCTACGATACATTATTAAGCGTGAGCGATTGGCATCTTGGCTACGCACGCTGACGTCTGACGTGTTTTCACTTGAGACCGCTATTTGCTACCATTGGCAAAACAAAAGTATGTATTTGAGTTAATTGTAAGCAAGTGCAGCAAGCGGTGCTCCAAATGATTATGACATACTTTGATATTGGATACTTATTATTATATTATTTTTTCGTATCTCGTATTATCGTAGTAATGAGCAAAATTTGTATAATCGTACGAGTTTGAGATTAGGGCTCCCGATTACAAGAGTACACGCTGACACGTGGCTCCGTGTACACGAGTCGTGTCTTAATTACACGTGGCCTAATGGCATGTTCCAAACAGAGCAGAAAACCGGTATCGTGTGTGGCAAGACGCTTCTGTAATGTGTTTAAATTAATTTGAAAATGTACCGACAATAAATGAGTAATTAAACATCTATAATTTATTTTATTACATTACAATATCGCATCTCGAGATACTCTGGGTATAACTTTTTTAAGTAGGTATATTCACGGAAATACTACTAAAATTACAGTCTTTCTCCGGGACCACGGGGGCAATGTCGCCCTTGAAACGTCGGAGGTTTGTTTTCAAAGTTTATACACGATTAAGCCCCGTTTTCGTAAATTTATAATACTAAAATTATAATAACAATATCTAATTATATACAAAATCTAACAATGAAAAAGAGTTTTCTACTGATTTTATTTCCTTTAAGAACTCTCATATGTAACAGGAAGAATAATTATAATATAATTTGATGGCCATAGAGTTAGAATTTTTTTTTAAGCTATTGCATAGCTTCTATCGCGGGCCTTGAGCGCGGGGACTGAATCCAGAAATTCCGTAACGAAAAAAAACCTGACGCTCCCCACTCCGACCTCCGACGGACCGAAACCGACTTTATTCACTTTGTTACAAAGTTCTTTATCGGGGAAAGGATATATCTCCAAACGAATGTCGCTAAGTGTCATATTCTATACAAAATATTGAGGACAGTAGCTTTTATTACCAGAGATACGGCGATGTCAAACGTCAAAATAAACACTATTATTTTAGTCCCGCCAAAATCAAATATGTTAGTCGCAAACTTATGTTTCTTATTTCAGTTATCATAAACCTATAGTTTCAATGATAAATATTCCTGAATAACCAACAGCTACTGTAAGATAATAAAACCCACATGTATTGTAAAATAATGTTGACAACTTTTCTATCAAAAACATTGAATTTGAAAATGAATAATGATCCACAAGAGTCTACAACAAAATATGGGACCACCATTGACGCGGTATTTTCTAGGTATTTAGAGGATATTAAGTCGCAAACTTATGTTTCTTATTTCAGTTATCATAAACCTATAGTTTTAATGATAAATATTCCTGAATAACCAACAGCTACTGTAAGATAATAAAACCCACATGTATTGTAAAATAATAAAAACATTTTAAACAATATTAACTTTTTATTTATTAAATAATAGAAAAATTTGTTTTCTTATCGGTCACCACGCTCAAAAAGTGTAACTTGAATTAATATCAAAGAAAAAGAAATACTGCATGAATAAAATAAATCAATAATTATAATTGCATAAGTTGATACAAAATGATATGCAATAGCTTTACCGCGGCAGTCCCCGAGTGCCACACGTATTTTTTGAAATAGTTTTAATGTCTGATGTGTCGGTATTTAGATCGTATTTATATCGTTTTTCCCTTCCTTTCATTTTAAACAATTCTATATTATGTTTTACGAATATACACATAACAAATACATATAAGGATGGCAAGGGTAGTATACTTTTTTAAATAATGGCTTGCAACTATCTAGGTAATATGCTCCACACAAAGATCTTACTCGTAAACACTTTCTTTGGGCTAAGAAAACCTTATCAGCATCTGATGAGTTGCCCCATATTATTATTCCGTAACAGATTTGCGACGATACATAACCGTTATAGGCTGCCGTTGCTGCCGCCTCAGAGACGGTTGCTCGCAGACGATACAAAATATAATTAAATCGATGTAGCTTATTACAAAGGGTATTAATATGGGCTTTCCAATTACAAAACTTATCATTCTTAATTCCTAGAAAAACTGCACTTTCCGTTTCATTAAGTTGTACTTACGCCATTAAAATCGGCAGATAATCTAATTGGTTTTGCTATTATAAGTTTGAAATTAAACCAGTTGTGTTTTGGTTAAGTTAACTTTGAGATTATTATTTTCTAACCAATTTGTTACATTTGTTAATGTAGGTACATGTAATAATATTTCTTAGAGAACCATCTGTATTTTCTTTAATTACTATGGTTGTGTCATCTGCAAATAGTATAGTGTCATTTTGTGTGGCGCCAGGTAAATCGGTGATGTAAAGTAAAAACAAATACGGCCCTAGTATACTACCCGATGGCACGCCGCATGTGTTAATGATGAACGGCGAATTATACGTTTTGTTAAGGTTTTTAACTATTTTTGTAACTTCTACACATTGTCGCTGCCCATTGAGATAGCTTTTTAGCCAACAGTACGCTTGCCCTCTTATACTGTATTTAACTATTTATATTACTTTAATAGCAATGTTTCATGGCACCCTAGATCCATAAAGCCATCCAGGATCTAGATTTCTGCTCATTCTATGCATTCGTGTACATACACACAGAAAACATAGAAAAGCGGAAGTGTTTACCGTGACACCAATTAGTAGGTATAGGTATCGGGATACAAAGTATCAACTCAAAATATGTGTAATAATAATTTGACTGGATTACGTAAATTGTAAGAATATTAATGTAAAATACCAGACCAAGATAATATAACGCATCGCGGCTTAGACATTGCCGAGATTCATTGTTTATGTGGAACCGATAAGGGCAATAACAATAAGCCTGCACTCGGTCGGTATTCATCTTTGTGCACTTAAATGTCATTGTCTCATGAGAGTAATTAGTAAAAACAATGCAAGTAAAGTTTTTGAAGCAGGAATTTCTAGAGCTGCTTTCAATATTATCATTTTAAATTGCCATAATTTGTATAACGATACCCTTACCAACAACTCATACCTATCCGTAGTCTGCACGTGCAAGGCCATTTTTTTGTTTTATAAACGAGCCTTTGTTAATATGAGCACGTCGGCTCCAAAAGCTAATCCTAATAATTACCTACCTACTAGATGTGGAAACTAGGGCTCCTGATATCCGTGATGTACGCCGATCCGTAGCTACGTGTTCTTAAGCCCGGCGGTACTAAGATCACGAATTTCACGAACACGCCAAGGTACGTACCTCGTACCTGCGTTCGCGTACGGATTCACGTGACACGCCGTGACACGCCATGATACGTAGCCCGTACCTGCGTTCGTGCGCAGAGCTTCGGGCTCGGTTCCATTGGGAACTTACTTATCGCACGTCTCGTAGGTTCGACACGCCCGGGAGAAATATAAATAAGGACTAAGGTATTATTGAATTGAGTTACCACGTAGTATATTGAATACGGGACGAACGGACAAACATTTACTTGTGAATTAAACTTAGATTTTATTTTTTGCATGAATATAATAGTTATATCTAAGTAATTTATGGGGATATTCTGTTTTATGTATAACCAGCTATTGATTTTCGTCAAAACTAGCGACCTGCCCGTTGAATTGCACTTATATAAATATAAGGTGTAAAACTCCCTAGTACGTATCATTATAATTATGAACTTAAGCAACACTGTGCTACTGGTTGTTATTATTAAATCAAGAGACTTTTTTTCTGTTAAGTATTAATGTAATGAATGAAACGTACTAGTAAAACCTTTGTACTATCAAATAATATAACGAAGCCTAAATATAAAGAAGGCAACCCTAATCCTAAGAAACAAAAGGGTAAAATTCTGCAAATCATCGGTAGGTATGATAAAGGTAATACAGGTAAACAAATTCAACAAAAACATGTACGGGGCCACAGAAAAAAAAGTACACAGCTGCAGTTCTTATCAGTTTCGGACTTTTAGTCACAGCGATAACTTTTCAAGTTTTTAAGAATATTCATGTTGCTTATTTAACATATAGTTTCTAAACCATTTCTCAGTCCTAATAACAATAATTTGTGTCATGTTAGGTATTTAGTGGTAATTTAGGTATTCTTTTTAACTCGAATAATCTTTTCAACACACTTGCTCGTAACGAGGTTCTTATCGTACCACTTTTAGGCTCATAATCCAAGATATTAAACACGCGTACTTTCTCATTATAATTATTGAACTAGTGTGGTAATGAGATAAACCCATCAAATTCAGTTTGTACCCTACAAGACTAAGTTACGTACGCAAACAATACATTCAAATTATGTCGGATTAAAAAGGTTTTTTTTTCAAACAAGTACTTACACTATTTTTAGTCGCATAATAGCTTATGCGCTAAAAAGCAATATCTCCGTATTTAGTTGAATACATGGATTAAAACTTTCAGAATTATTTGATATATGTACAATTTTATTAAATTATTCATTATTTACAATAATTAGTGCTTTAAACATAAATTACAACATTTTTTATTTTGGCTGTTTGGCGGGCCTTTCCTTCAAATATGCGCGCGTAACGCGATTCGAAAAAAATGCGCTCCAATGGCGCGCCGCGGTAAATTGTTTACATAAAACATTTGTGACCGTCTTCTCGCTTAATTATTATGATAAAATGCAACAAAAAGAGAATTAGAAGTAAAACTATAACAATATGTGGATGAAATCTCTGGAACCGCAAAACGCGAGTGTTACCATGAAAATCTAGTTGATGTAGTGATAAATATACCTACTTATTTGCGATGTTTGGGCCTTAAGTGGATCTATTGGTTGAAAATATAAAGTATTGTCATCAACCGACGTCGAAAAGGCATCGCAAGAAGCTTCATGTAGTCTATAAAGGTTAGTCAAACTCATATGCCATTTATAATTCTGACGTAATTCTGACAATTAAGTTAACGTATTTAACAAAAGTTAATAAACACGAATAAAATTTTGATTTTTACTTACAAGTGTGTTGAAAAATGTCGTATGAAACGTGTGTGCATGGTGTACACATCGGCTTCCTTATTGCGCACTCGCTTTTAGCTCGCGCGCACAATATCGACTCGTGTATAATGACCATCATAGCACACGTGTATCACAATGTACTATTTGAGTGATTTGGAATACTATGACATTGCATAGGATTACAGAGGACGGAAGTGACACAAACAACGTTTCCACACCAAAAATACTATTCTAAATACAACACAGTTATGCGTTTAGTCTCGAATATTCTTTTCTTCAAAACAATCCAAAATGAAAATATTTACCACAAATTATCTAATTACTCAAAAAGCAAATTATATCTGTGACACAAAACAAAATGTCAGATTTACATGTTAACCAAGTATTCATAGGCGAAAAAGAATTAACATGAATATTCGTTAAGCTTAGGGCTCCTATAGCCAGGGCTCATATAGCCAGCGCTGCAGAAGGCCTAGTATAAAAGTTGTACGACACTTACTTCTCGATCGCGTTAGCGTATCGAGAGTTCAAATTATGTTTGTCGTTTATTTAAATCATCCGGCAACTTTCATATTTTGACCCCTCGATACGCTAACGCGGTCGAGGAGTTAATGTCGTACAACTTTTATACTAGGCCTTCTGGACTATTTCGGCACATTAAAGAGTACTATTTATTTCTAGATTGAAGGTAATAATGGCATAGGTACTATTATTAGAGTGTTTTATTGTATGACTAACAAGCTAAGCCAACCTACCGGGGTTTTTTTGTAGATAAAAAGTGCAGTTGCACGTGCAGACAAAGATAATAAGATTTGCAAGCGACTTATTACAATGAAACAAACAATATGCATAAGTAGCTTTGGGCTTTACCCTTTGTTCGTGAAGTTGAAAGAAGTGACCGCGATGTTTTGTTTCACAAATTCGTGGTATTTTTTTATTTAATCTGGAGTTTAGAATTTTGCTTTCGCATTCATTGTCATTAGTTACTCCTGACATCACAAATCTTCAATTTATAATTCAGCTGTGAATTTAAAGTTATTTTTGTTGATGTTTCGTTATTTTTTGTTTGTTATTGTTAATGTATGATTAGTGTTACTATTTAACAATGAAGAGAAGTTGGGTTATTTTAGCAACCCGTTTATTAAAGTAGCTATTCAATGTATTTATTATTTGGTTCTTTTCATTTATTACTTACTTAATATTTAAAAGGCCTTACTATTAGAAATAAATTTTAATTTTTATTTAATCGTATGGCTATTTGCATTGGTCGCTTGCTATTAAATAAATACTTTAATATAGGTCTGTTATACATTTTTACAACATGTTCATGTCAACATAAATTTTAATTCAAAAGTAATGAAACGGAATTAGAGCTATGAATAAAAAACACACGATACATTTTTATTCGTAGCTCTTAGAGACCGCATCGTATCTTCACTCAAGGTCGCGGGCGGACCGAACGGGCGTGTTCTTAAAGAACGTGAAGCCGTGATCACGCCTACACGCATCTACACGGATTCACGTACCCTAATTTCACGTAGCCGAACGTCACGTGCGGAACGGACCAGAAAACCGTAGCAGTGAATCACGAACACGGGCGTACGGCTACGGGTTCACGAATCACGGACACGACCGCGAGCCCTAGTGGAAACTTAAGTGGCGAGTTGGCTATATGTTCAAAGTTTAGTGACACCTCTCTACCCCCAGCCCTCATACTGGTGTTGCTCTCGAGCTCTCTTAGATGTCGCTTTTTGTGGGGGCCCATCTTATGTGGGCGAGTCACCGTTTGCCGTAAATTAAATTTATTACCATTTTGTTAGGCAGACGTCTGATTTTATTCTCTATAATACAGTATTTAGTCAACCACCTTCACCTAATAGACCAGTATATTTTAGTTTCCATTAAATCTCAATAGTCTATACACCCTGGCGGTGCTGCCTCTGCATCCCATAACTCGGGCAGGTGCATCATTCGCTCGGTGTACCCCTTACATTTCATTAAATTGTCGAAAGGGCTCAGCGTGTTGGCTTCGGCTCCGCGTACGCCTCCCAAAGGTCCGGAACACAATTGTTCCGTGATGGGAAGACCTACCTATTATGAAGATTTAAGACAAAAGTGTGATATTATTTTTTACTATCGTTGTAGAATTGTTTTTGCTGAATATTTTGTATTTTGATTGTTGTTCACATTGATCATAATATGTACTACGAGTATGTCTAATTTTTTGTTTGTATCCCTACTTTTTATTTTAATTATCATGCACTGTTACTTTACACGCCAAGGGGCCTTACCATGACGTCTTAACGTGATTCAGTTTAGGGCCTAAACTGAGTCGCTGCCATACAACTCAATACAGGTTCCTTACCTGAACCTGAACCTTAACTGAATTGCGTTAAAGGGCATTTTCAGAAAAAAGTGCATCCTTTTAATGAAAATGGGTCCTCAATTATCCATAAAAAAAATTTTTTGTCAGGTTTGTAACGGCCGATACGAAATGTATGAAAAAAATGCGTTACAAAGCTGACAAAAAAAACGGGACACTATTTTTCTTGTTTCCAATAGTACTCGTGATTCTGGTTACAAAAAACCCAAAACTTCCTATATTCAAAAAGAAATGAAAATGGTACCCTATTTTTGAAAATGCCCTAAAACGTTATGGTAACGGATAAGGATGGGTTAGGTCCGCGTGTATTTAAGATCTGTTTCTACGAGTACCACGGATACTCGGATCTAAATTACACGCGAGCCCGACTTGTAAACTTGGCTACCTAAGTTGTTTAATTATCATTGCACGTGCGGTATTAGACGATTTATTCCTATTCGTTCCTACTACAATGGTTTTGAATGTTTTGATTAAATAACTTAACAAAATATCACCTACCGACGTTAGTCGTAAGACTCGTAAGAGATATTCACTAAATTCGTTGAACAAGTTAAATCCGTCAAAATAAACACTACGAATAACTTTAAATCACAACATGCAAGCAAACGTAATGATGTTGCAGTTTCATTAATTGCAATTTTGTTTAGTACTACACTTTTAATTTTCGAAAGCTTAAGAAATTCACGTAATTAATAGAAGTATTTTTATTTATTATAACGTGAATTGAAGTTGTAAGGTATGACATTTTATTTGATGAAATAAGCTAGTTCAATCTAACGGGTTGTTGTGTATTTGAAGAAAAATAAGAAATTATTAACACGTGCCGTCGCGTTGCCGTCTTCGCTTTAATTTGAAAGTGTAAGACGTAGAAACCGCTTGTTATTATTAATACAACTCTAGTGTAACGGCTTATAGTTCAAAATTGATTGAAGTGACAACTATGAAACAAACCTGGGTTATTCTACCTGTTGGACCCAAAAAACAGTGCAAGATACAAATGTCCTAAGTACGAGGTTTTTATATGTCCTTTACGACATTTCTATCGTTCACTGTTGACACGGAATTGTCTTTGCCGATGCCAGCCTCTACTGTTATTAGATATTGAATCTAATTTACTTACACGTAAAGAGTATAATCGTTTGTTATAATAAGGTTAACAGTAACCTAAAGAAAACCCCAAACAAAAACCCTATCGGGATTGGGTTTTGCAGTTAACCGGGTTATGGTTACTGTTACAGCAACATTTCGCTTACCGTTTGTTTACTGAATGTTGCTGTTACAGTATCATTGGGTAACAGATATGATTAGGTAACCAACTCGATAGGCTTAAGCCTAAAGAGGGGTTTTCCGGTCCCTGTACGGCACACTATGTGTAGAATGCTCAAGTGTGTCACTGGCATCAAATTTTCGCTCCTGAAAACCAAAATTTGCTAAATTTGCAAGTATATTACTCTAACTGATGATCTACAATTTTCTATCTATCTACTAATTTCAAAAGATACAGTATAATTCTTTCAGCCGATGTTCCATTGACAAAGACCCTTGCAAACTATAAAGCACAACCTTCAACCTACTTTGTAACACAGTGGTTAAAGATGACCAACTTATGTCACTGAACTGACGGTAGTGACATGTGAGACTTGTTTGTAGACTCGACAGAAACGCCTACTAGAAATCTACCGTTTGATACTTAAGATGGCGGGGCTAAATGTTGTTTAATGTGTGATATTTATAGCTTATTGTGCAGTAAATTAACGAAGAAGTGTGCAGCTAATACGCACACATACATACATACATATAATAATTAATCCTGAAACGCGTGTAGCCGTTATTGAAGCATTACTCGGTTGTCTTGGCACCTCGGCCTCCTGAGAAACTATTTTATTATGTATAGCTATAAACTGAATAAATAGCAAGGCCAATTACCGAACAACGTCGCTCAAGAGGCTAATATAATATACAGGGCGTCCCAAACTTATGGGACATGAAGGGGAAGTACCTTAAATATCGTAGATAGTGAATTTTGCTCAAAGAAGACTTTATGTTATTTTTAAAAGTTAGTAATTCTGCATTCATAGATTTTCTAAAAATTACTTGCTTCGTCTGGGAATCGAACCGACTAAAATGTGAAAAAAAAAATCACCCTTTTTTTATGATGCCAATCGAAAGAACAGCTAAAAAATAATAACTCTGCTTAAGTAACATAGTATTTTAAAAGAAAGGAACAACGTGAAATTAATCATTTTAATCAAATAAAAAACATACATGAAACTGCCGTAGTCAATTAGTTAAGTAGGTATTTTTTTGTAAATTAATTAATTAAATGCTCAAAATGTGATCCCTCTTGTCTTACGCAAATCGCCAATCTTGTAATAAGCCCGCTGCCTGTTGATTTTCTTATCATTTTATGGTGAACACTCGATGTGATATGGCACAATTCTGTTTGCAACTCGCCTACGTTCTCGTATCGCTTTTTGTATAGCATATCTTTCACGTATCCCCAAAAGAAGAAATCTAATGGTGTGAGGTCCGGGGATCTGGCCGGCCATCTAATCGGTCCATTTGTACCAATCCATGTAGGAAAACATTCATTTAGAAAATCTGCTGCTCTCCGACTATTATGAGCCGGAGCTCCATCTTGTTGGAAAATTAAGTTTTCTTGCTCCGCCGCGGAAAGGTTTCTTATCTTATCCCTTAAAATTTGAAGTATTCCTAAATACTTTTCTGTGTTCAAGGTTCCTTGGTAAAAATGGATTAAGAAAACCCGGTTTTTTAAAAGTCCGCACCAACAGTTAAGTGAAAAACGCACTTGGTTATTAGTTTCAGTGACTCGTAGGGGATTTTCTTTAGACCAAATACGATTATTGTTGCGGTTATACATACCGTTATTGCTAAAGTTAGATTCGTCTGTCCAAATAATATTATCCAAAAAATTTGGATCTTCGAGCAAGCGTGCCTGGATATCAAGACAGAAATTTTTTCTCCTTTCTGTATCGCCCGGAAGTAACTTTTGAACCAATCGTCCTTCAACATAACTCTTAAAACCGTGTTTTTTTAATACACGGTGTATTTTACTTTTTGAAACTCCAATTTCCTGTTCTCCTTCTCTCACCGATGCTTTCGGAAAAGCCGAAAAGTAAATTAAAATACCAAGTTCTTCGTCGTTGATCGTATGGTTTTCTTGCTGTGGTTCTCTTGGGCGTTTATCGAAACGTCCCAGAGTTTTCAAATTGTTCACAAGCCTTTTCAAAACTTTACGAGACGGTATTTGTCTATCAGGATATTTTACGCCATACCACCGCAAACTTCTAGAGATATCTTTATCGTTCAAAAAATATGCTTCTATTAGATCAAAACTTACTTGATATGCCATGTTCGCAATAAATTAACACAATAACACTTGTGTAAGTGAATTAAGACTAAACAGATCAATATCCGAAAAACTAACGCTTGCACAGACTGTTCCATTTTCAAATTTAAGAACAACATTTAAAAATATCACTTCTTTTTAAAATATCTTAAAAAGTATGCATTCAAACAAACGCTGTCATAAACTGTTCCATTTTCAAATTTAACAATTATTTATTTTTGTTTTAAATTTGCCTTCTGTCTAGCTTACAGAGGACGTATTGAAATACTAAGTTTTATCAAATTATCATTTTATCCACACGTGCACTTATAATAAGGAAAACTTATGCCAGTACCTATTTTATGAAGTGGGTACTTATTTACGAATAATCAATGCTATCTTTAGAATGATAATATCGCTACTTTTCGAACGTCGTCTTCGGCAATAAATAACTTTCTTGAAATTTGACTCAATCATTTTATGGTGTTCCTTTCTTTTAAAATACTATGTTACTTAAGCAGAGTTACTATTTTTTAGCTGTTCTTTCGATTGGCATCATAAAAAAAGGGTGATTTTTTTTCACATTTTAGTCGGTTCGATTCCCAGACGAAGCAAGTAATTTTTAGAAAATCTATGAATGCAGAATTACTAACTTTTAAAAATAACATAAAGTCTTCTTTGAGCAAAATTCACTATCTACGATATTTAAGGTACTTCCCCTTCATGTCCCATAAGTTTGGGACGCCCTGTATAGTTAGGCCAATATACTATTTATATAATATGTATATGATACACTGATATATTAATAATACGTGACACTGGCAAAATCGTCCAATTCTCGGACAGATGCCATTATTTATTTATAAAAGAAGAAGAAGCGCACTAGAAATACGGCAAATTAAAAAAAACCGTGCTGATACACGATGTCAATTTTGTTTTACGGAAATGGTTACATTATATGCCGGCCATATACGTTCGGGCAATTAAATTTCTCATACATTTATTGGCAGATCCGGCAGGTATGCCCAAACGTATATAGCCAGCTATACCTTCATATTATACCTACTTTACGTACTTATTGCATATCAAATTATATCAAAATTACCGCTAACTACAGTGCTTGTATTTTCTAATGTCTTCCAGAAATCCTCGCATTACCGAATTGTAATTGTAAATTTTATCGTGTGTCATAATTTAAATCCAATACTAAGTAGGAGCACTGTGTTAATGTACGAAATCCTATGTCATACCTTACATATGTACATATCATATTTCTTATTTAAGGACTATTCGTGACTAGCTATTACCCGCAAGATCGTTTGCGTGGATTTCTATTGAATTAGTCATTAGTAATGGTAAGTATCAAATCAACGTTATACTCATATGTCTATTTGGGTTCCCTTGTAACGAGTACCGGAGGATCTGAGGCAGAAATTAAGCGTAAAATAGCAATCACGCGCACCGCTATGGATAAACTATCCAGGATATGGAAGGACCGCAACATCACAAAAGCCACAAAGACTCGCCTTGTGAGATCATTGGTGTTCCCCATTTTTTTGTACGGAGCGGAAACATGGACTGTGAGGAAGAGGGAAATGCAACGTATTGACGCATTGGAGATGTGGTGCTGGCGAAGGCTCCTACGCATATCTTGGACACAACATCGCACCAATGAGTCAATTATAAAAGAGCTCCACATCAAAGAACGACTGTCAACCCTTGTTCGATCCCGCATATTAACGTTCTTTGGACATGTGACACGAATAGGAAGTGATTCTGTAGAGAGGCTAGTAGTACAGGGCCGAGTCGATGGCTGCAGATCCAGAGGGCGATCTCTTCTGCGTTGGACCGACCAGATCAAGGCGCTAACCCAGGAGTCTCTCAACGAGTGCGCAAGGCAAGCTTCCACCAGAGACAGATGGAGAGCGGTAGTGAGACGATGCAGGGAAACACGTGCGACCACGACTACTCTGTCAAGAGTAAACGACTGAGAAGAAGAACCTATACAAAAACACAATTCTTACTGAGCTTGTTTTGCGAGGTTGTTGTTCGATTCATACAATATTGTAACTAGATTTTTTATTACTTCTTTTTTACTACCTAATTATATTGTATAGACGTTAATTAGGCATAAATTATGTTTATTTTTGCACCTGTAGTTTCATAAAATATATTTTATAGATAACCAAATATACCTGATAAACTTAGGCAATTTTTCTACATGTACATTTGTTCGAAATACCTAGAATGGATAAAAGTGCCTAATTTATTCCTTAGACCGCTCATTTTCCAACACATATGTATAACTTACAAACCGGTTTGATATCATTTTGATTATCAAAAAGCCTCAAGCCTCATCGAGCAAGAACCGCGAAACAGTCCTCAGATTTAGGTACATTATTAAAAATGGAAAAACAAAAACAAAAAAGTAGTTCATACATTCCGTTCGAATTGAAATTATCTTCTGTAATATATAAAAAAAACTAACAGAATTCTTGTTAGTTGCTTCAATATAGTATCAAAAAGTTGAGCAAAATCGTAAAAAAAGTATACCGGACTCTTCAAAAACTATTAAATTTGTATAGTCTTCTGTTACCGCGATTGTTATTCATTGAAATTAAACACATTAGACCTTTACTTTAGAAGACTTTGTTGATTGACGGGGAGGATTCTCATTCTCTCAATCATCATCTTAACCCTGTGAAAACGAGTGATGTAAAGGGCTCGAAACGTAGGGTCATGGTGTTAATAAACGCGATTAATCCGTTCTAAAGTGTTTAATATTAAATTTGTTATATTTGTAAACCCGATTCGAATTTTTGTAATAAAATCCTTTGTGGGAAATGTAATATTAATGTAAATAATATTTTGATGAAATTGAACATATTATTTTGATATTTTACTCAATTCATTGACTAGTATCCCCCTCCTCAGAAAAATACGTAAGCCTAAATGTGTTTTCCCCACAATTGAAATGAAGTTGTTATTGATCAGAAAATCATTTCGTTGGTTAAATTAGTTTCTTTAATGTCAACCCACATGCGCGACAATATGAGTCGAAATGAAATATATTTACAATAGAGGCCGGCCATGCGTAATAAAACTGTCAATTCACTTGAGTCACTGCATCCGATTATATTACTAGGTAATTACAATAGCAGACGTTTTTGAATAGAACAAAGTGTGCAAATTGTTTTAAGTAAATTTAGCTACCAGTTAAAAAAAAGGGCTAGTATTTGTCTTGAAAAAAAGGGCTAGTATTTGTATTTGTATGTAAGTAGTACCTAAGCACTTTTGTCAGCTCAATAAAATACTTTTTACTTTTACTTTACTTTGAATACGTTAAATTGATCTACCTAAGTCCATATTTTTTTACACGCTATATCCGTGTGCCCTTAACCTCTTTGGATCAGACGTACCTATTTACTATAATGTGATTAATTTACTTGAAAACCACAATATCAATCTCAAGTTTCTACGTATTCCGCGTATAAGGCGTACGTGTGTCAAAATATTTAGGATACCTACGTGATATGCAGTTGATGGCCAATGATTTGCAATCAATTTCATCAGTGGACAACGATGAAACATGAAACGGCAATCTCCTCTAGGGAAATTCGTTGAAGCTTGGTGTATGGGGCACGGCTGCGACATAACGGCTGTTTTGCTAAAATTGTTCTCAGTTTTATGGATTAAGCTTGGCTGTTAAGATGTGCCGAGTATACCAAAGTCAGAAGGATTGGCTTTTTCGGAAGGTACGGATTGGCACTTTAATAGGTGATCGATGTAAGTAGTCCATTCAAGATCGTTGATTTTGTAAAACTGTTTTACACAAAACCTAGCTGATATCGAATTTGTAAGCATTGAACATTTGAACTCGATATTTTATATTGATATCCAGATTGTATGTAACTCGCTGGCGCTCCATAAAATAAAATAAAAGAATGTTTAATTTCCCACCATTCTCTTCTTCTTCTTCCTTGCGTTTTTCCCGGCTTATGCCACGGCTCAGGGAGCTCTGGGATCCGATTTCGCAACTTATCCCAAGATTTGATGTAGGCGCTAGTTTTACAAAAGTGACAGCCATCTGACCCAGAGGGTAAACAAGGCCTTACTTTGATTAGTCCGGTTTCCTCACGATGTTTTCTTTCACCGAAAAGCGATTGGTATATATCAAATGATTTCGTACATAAGTTCCGAAAACCTCATTGACCTTCAAACTCCCGAGACCTTCGCACTGAAAGTCTCACGTCATACCGCTGGGCTACCAACGCTCTAGTAACGCTTTAATTTCCCACCATTCCTAATTTTTAAATATCTTTGAAAGATATAGAGTTGCTATTTGCAAATATTTTGATCCAACCTGTATAAGTAAGTAACTTACAGTCAAAATTCAACCATCGACATTGAGCGTAACATACACAGATATTAATCGACGAGCGAAAGACAAAGAGGTTCATGGTAGCTAGACATGATATTAATCCCGTCAATTACAAGTTTCACTTCGCGTTGAATTTATACTCAGGATATAATTAAGTAAATAGAAAAGGTGCATTTGATCTTGAGCTACACATGTACGAGTAGTTAGTAGGTAGCCGCGGTAGTAGATAGAAGGCTCTGTTATATTAAGTAGTCAAGTCACCGAGAATCAAGTTCCAGGGTCAACAGCCACTTACAATTTTCGTAAATAAGTACAATCAACTCTAGAGCCTGTTTCCAGTTCTCGAGTATGAGAAGTTGTTTTAATTATTTTTGAGTTAGTTTTATGGTTGAATTGAGACACACCAAAAAAGTTGTCAATTGTTTAGAGATGGGTATTAAAGAAAGCCAAATGGCTTCCACTGCGAAGACGCACTGCGCCTTCAGTTGACTTTCACTGCTTTCACTCTCGGAGACGCAGTCTGCATCGTACTACCCACTAAATATAACGTCATTGCACTAAATGATTGCAAGTCTCTATTTGTTTAGATGAGTCTAAACATTCTAATGTCGCGACTTGTCCTTATTCGCTGAATTTACATCGCGGGGTTGCAAAACATGATGGAAAGTTAGTCAGGGCTGGTGCTAGATATGCAGATGGCTGTAATGTGATGATGTGCAACTGCCGCCCACTAAAGTGTCGTGCATAATGGCGTGTTGGTGGCGCCCGCGACTATTGTCTGCGTCTGCCGGTTGGCTTGTCATGCGTGTCATTGCAATGCGTCAGACAAATACAATCTAAGTACCATAAAGTTATTATACCGCGGGATTATTACGTTAAAACCGATAACGAATGGTTCGAGATAATCAAACAGTCAACTGGTCATATCCTTCAGAAAGAAATGTTGTGGTCTCAATGACAAAACAAACAATACAGGTTGCAACAGAACATTTGTTATACCGGTTTTTATATCTGTACATGTAGATATATGTCCCAAACCACACGAGTAAGTTTTATGGTCATTACCCTTTGAAAGATAAATTTATTTTCCTCCTTCACAAACACTTGTGCGGTACTTATATATTTGTATATATATGCTGGTATAGCTACCTACTCCTCGCATACCTACCTACGTTTTAAGGAGGAATGTTGTTTTCAATTCGTGGTTTAATTAAAGTAGAGCCAGAATGCGTATTAAATAGCTTTGAATATCCATTTATACTTCTAGTTGTTGATTTAAGACTGAGTTAGCGACCGCCACATTGAACCATACTTTACTGTTTGAGCTGAACGGGACTTGTTCAGTTTGGCTAGTAATTGTTGACTTACTCATGCTAGTCACGTCTATCTTGATCAAGTAGCGCTGGAAAGTAATATAAGGTTCAGTTTTGATTTTATCATCACCACTGCCAAAATAAACTCTGACTCAGATGGGTTTTAAAAATGTAATAACTTATTTAAATAAAACTTGGCAGTAGGACTATAACATTACGTAGGTACATGTATATATGTATAGGCATGTGTCTTATACGGAGTCTCTAAGCGATGACCTTGATATTGAGCGAGAACGACGCGCTTTGGCGGTGCGCTGTAACATGCTGGCTCGGCGTTTTGCACGATGTAGTAGCAACGTAAAAGTGACACTATTTAGAGCATACTGCCAGTCCTTCTACTCGTGTGCACTATGGACCAGTTATACGCAGCGTGCCATCAATGTCTTGAGGGTCCAATACAACAACGCGTTCAGGGTGCTGATGGGTCTACCTCGCTACTGCAGTGCGTCCGGCATGTTCGCGGCGGCGGGCGTGCCGGGTTTTCACGCCATCTTGCGCAGCAGATCGGCCTCCCTTATGCGCCGTTTAAGGGGTGGCACCAACAGCATCCTGAGTGCGATTGCTGAGCGCTTGGACTGTCCGATTCTGCGGCATTGGGACGAGGCTCACGCTCCAGTGCGTGCCTCGGCCCGTCGTTACTAGGTTAAGATATTTATAAGTTAACCCGTGTTTGTTTTTTGTTTATTTTTTGTACACTTGTATGGACCCTAAAAAGTCTGAAATAAATGATTTTTAATTTTTTAATTTTAATTTATACGAGTACTCATACATCTGTATGTTTGAAGAGAATTTGATGAAATTAATTACAAGCTGCCTATTAATTATTAGTTTACTATACTTAACAATTTTTAATTTATATGTACCTAGTAGTGCGACTACTTAAAAAAATATATAGTATGGTGGCGCCACCCTTGCTTCTTGTTGAAAATTTTGTGTAAAGATTATCTAGAAGGCAGCACTAGACGTAAGTCTGAGCTGCAGGATTGGCGGAACGCACATTAAACGTTTAAAATAAGAAAGGATTGCATATACTTAGTAAATTTCGGACCCTGGCTGTCGTGATCAGGTAGCCCAGTGGTTAGGGAGGGAGGGAAAGCAGGTGGCTGGTTCAATGGTGGAGCCCTGCTCACCGGGGGCCTTGGTCACTTTCACATATTAGTATAATAAGACATCTCTTTCAATTTAGAATTGGTACCTAACAATTTACATTAGTATTTGCAGATTAGGTCGGAATGTCAAGGTTGCATACTACAGATAATTAATCGGCTTGAAATATACACATTTAAACTAATTATGATTAACAAAACAGATATATTTTGTGTACTTAATTGTCATATGAAGGAGAATCTCGTTATTGAGATGTTTTTGAAAATGTTACTGGTTAATAGAAAAATAAACTTTTGACTTCTCCAGCTTTTAAAATGCAAGTATGGATTGTTTGTTATAAAATGAGTTATTATGTATATTTTTGAAGTGTATCAATATCACTAGATCTGGTTTATCCGCAAAATTTACTATTTGGTGTAAAAATATAGAAAATATTGCAATTCTTTCTACTTACCTGCTGGAGGTGGCAACACCTGATCTCGTGACTCGTGAAGCAATGACATGCTTTTTGGCCTTGTAGGAGTGGTTGGTAGGAGATATTTTTTATTTATTTTATTTAACCTTTATTGCACATAAGAAAACCCTTACGTACAAAAGGCGGACTTAATGCCAATAGGCATTCTCTACCAGTCAACCTTAAGGCAAAACAGGTTATCGATCAGATAGGTATTGAGCGGCTCGAGAAGTCTTGTAACCGCATTTATTTTTGTTGGGGCTGCGTTACTTTTATTATGCTTTTGTATTGCTGCATTCTGTAAAAAATTGGATCTACTTCTTCTGATTAATAATTTTACCACTTTAACTATTTAGGAAATTTTCTAGGTACCTACTATTTACGACGTTCTGAATTTGTTTGTCGTGCTTTTGTATAGTTTTATGGGTTGCACGTTGCACGGTGGTTTTTCATAGTTGGTCTTTGAACTTTGTGTAATAACCACTTGGGAAAAATAAATAAATGAATTTTTATTTTGTATTTTAAATTTTATTTTTTTATCAAACAGACTTACTTACATAAGAAAAATCACATAAAGTATTAAACGGTCCTATTAAATATTTATGTGAGCTATATTACATACAGTTACGAGTAGGTAGTAGGCACACTTACACTACGAACGGGATTATGACCCGGTACACTTCGATTTTACATGAAAACATACTCAAAGCTTAAAATTATTGGAGTACCATTCCGTGAAAATTATATTGTCATTTGGGCTCTGACTTAGAATATGTTATCCATGCAATCTCCACTCTCAATTGAATATGAACTAATGTAGAGCGCGTGGGCTCGAGATCTTCTCAACTCTAGTAATGGCCGTCTCCTGTAGGGTCGTTTAGCCAAGGGTAGTTGACGGGGCACCGCAAGCACGTCTGCAAGTTGATGGTCTCGCCGGGTACCTCCTTCGACGTCAGCTTGCACGAATGTGGCACCCAGCATGATGGAATGCCCTCCACCGCGCACTTTTCCCTCCAGGGCTCGAAGTTCTTGGCTTCGGAAACCGTCCGAGGGTTCTGGATCCACTGAATCACTTGAGTCATGGTAACAAAGTACACGTCGTTATGACTACTGAGAACTTCATCGATCCAGTATAGGAAAGCTTCTAAAAATTCGGGATTGTTCTTTAACCATGCCGCGTGGAAATAAAGTCCCAAAGGCGCTCGGTTTTGATCGTAATGGCGATCGAAGTTATGGTTGAGGAAATTGTAGAATTGATCTCCAGTTAGAATGTTGGAGCAGGAGTCTACCATGGCACATCCGGGTAGGTACTCGTCGTTGGTCGGGTCTTCACGACGGTCTAACTCATTCATGACCATTTCCCAGACGGCATGGCTCCTAGTGGGGCAGCTCTGCAGGTTGCCATGGCAGCGGTGAGGCATGCGGAAGTACATGGTGTAGGGCCATAGAGGTGGGTTTGATAGCGGCGCAGTGATGGTACTGTCGTACAAGAAGGCTTGCTCTTCCATCATGGTGAATTGATTGTTGCCGCCGACGCGGAGGTATGGTGCGCGCACGCCGACTACGCTGTTGTCGGTCACGTTGGCGTATTTTTCGATGATGACCCTCATGCCAGCCATTTCTTTACCCCAGTCGTCGACCGTGGCGTTGCTCCAGAAACGTTCATCATCGTTATGCCTAGGAAAAAAAAACATGGTATAGCGATTTACAAAGGTGGTACTATATTTCAATATCTATAGTGATATATTTAGTTTTTGTATTGTATTTTTGGACTTAGACTTGTGTTTCATTCAAATGGTAAACTTACGTAATTGAGTGCACAGCAATCTCGTGTCCCTTGCGGTGAGTCTCCTGTACGGCGGAGTAGTTGGTGTACTTGTGGGAAACGAAGTATGTGGCTTTGATGTCGCAACCGTTAGGGTTTTTGCGCTTGCCATTAAATATTTCTTTGTACAACTCGATGTTGTTGTTATTGATGGCGTCATCGAAGGTGATTGTGATCATCTGGGGGACGTCGCGGGACGGCAAGTCACCGGGAATGGTGGTGCCATCCTCCGAGCAGAAGCAGTCGGGCAGCTGGCATTGGCTTGCATCGCAAGGCGGAGCTCTGTTGGGATCGTTGTCGATATCTACAACAAAACATAGTTTCTGTTACTACACTGTTTCGTAATTTTATTGCAACGAAGTCGCAACGATCAATTTGCAACTTAGATCATAATTAAACCGGTTTGATATACAAGCTCATATTTTACAGATTTAGGTTTATTTAATTGGCTTATGAATTACTGGTAGGTATGCTTTATTAGCAATAGTGGAAGGTTTTACCATTAAACTGTTTTTCTATAGAGAATAAGTAATTCTGTTACACAGGTTGATGTATCAAAGAGACGCTATTTCGTGTATTTATGCGTGAGCATTGTGCACTCGCACGAGTGTCGGATCGAGAGTTGGAACTTGGAACCAGTATGGGTACTTTCGCTTGATCAAATCACTCACCACACCCGACTGGATTTCACTTTTTGATTTAGAGATACGTACGAGTATGCTCGTAGATTAATTGCAATAAAATTCAAACGTTATTTATTTAAGTTTTTATCTATATTGTTGTGTTACAATAAATGTACCTAAAACGATGGCCTATTCGGTGTAATAAATAAGCTACCAATTGCTTTGTAGCATTATTAGTACTGCGGTCAATGTATGTAATCGTTTATTTTTGTCATGTGCTGTACTTACTTGTTTACAATTCATCGTGAGAATGCGTTTTGAAATTTCCAGTCGCATACCTAATATATCGATTTCGGATATGCAATTATGCACGAAATAAAATTGAGGTTATAAAACAAGAATTCGTGTTTGATTTAGTCAATAATTTCCACACAAGTGGTTTCTTTAATTCTTTTATTAAAATACAAAAGAAAGAGATCGCGCGGACTGGTTCCAGCAACCTTGGAGCGCGACAAGAGTCAGCGCTTTATGATGTAAGCGTGTTAAAGTAGAACCTGCTTTTCCCAGAACGCCTGCATTAAAATGTATCGCGGTCATGAAGCAAAGGATAGTCATTCGAAAAACTCGCGGGGTTAAATGAGACATGAATCATTTGCACTGTGCCGTGCCAGCTAATGAAGCGGCCATTAACATATTCAATCCAATATGAATAAAATAACACCCCATTTGCTTAAGGTGTATTACGACATGGCAGTGAGATGTTTTTTTAGGCCAAGTGATTGGCATTTCGGGCAGGTCGTTCGTCACGCTCACGCATTAAGAGCTAGTTTTTATTTGTAAAGCTACTCCTTCAATATCAGTTCAGTA
Organism: Lathronympha strigana; assembly: GCA_949128165.1. Taxonomy (NCBI): domain Eukaryota; kingdom Metazoa; phylum Arthropoda; class Insecta; order Lepidoptera; family Tortricidae; genus Lathronympha; species Lathronympha strigana. The sequence goes on along the minus strand of OX421906.1, from coordinate 11,469,330 downwards.
TCACTGTCAAATTTGTCTTCTGTTACCGCGATTGTTATTCATTGAAATTAAAGACTTCATCATCATCTTAACCCTGTGAAAACGAGCGCTGTAAAGGGCTCGAAACGTAGGATCATGGTGTTAATAAACGCGATTAATTCGTTCTAAAGTGTTTAATTTCAATTAAGTAAACATATTAAATAAATAAATGTTATGGGACAAGCTTACACAAATCGACTTTGTCCTACAGTACGCCCGTTTAGCCGGATAAATTGTCATTCACCTATATGGAAAACAAACAAATGCTCTTATCAGAATGCGAACCAGGATCTCCAACTTGGTAGTCATGGTCACTACGATCGTTAATCAAAAAACATATTGAGTGCATAAACGTAGGTACTTATCTAATCGTAACATAATTATAATATTACTCGATAAAAAGCTATTATGTATTGTGTACTTTATTGTGTCACAGACACGAAACACTGTCTACGTGGTAGAAAAAAAGTGGTAGAAAGGCTTTCTCTATTTTAATGAAAACTTGTGAATACTGTGGACTGTGTCATGACTTAGAAACAAGTTTTCTATCTGGGTATAGCCATTAAACTGTTATTGTTTTATATTTATAATTATAAGTAGTATGTAAATATATTTATAGCAAGATTTGTACATATTGGGTTCTACATGTAAACTAAAATTATAATGACTGGCTATAATATCCAACAACAGGAAATAAGAGTCGTAAGGTCATCACGGTTATTATACCAATTCATATATGGATGTAGCCGTTGGTTATATTCGTATCGTATTGATGTGGTTAATTGGGTACAACCTAAACACGAGTTTGTGGCGTGGAAACTTACCACAACTGTTTTCATCGGATCCATCTGCGCAGTCTTTCTCTCCGTTGCAGAACAGGCCGCGTTCAATGCATGTGCCGTCTCCGCAGGCCAGGAATCCGTCCTGGCAGAGAGGCTCCTCGGTGTACAACAAGGGCTTCACTTTGCGCTCCTTGTTCTTCAATTTACAGTTCTTAACGGCATCCCTCCAGTCACAAGTTTGCTTCTCGATGTCGAAGTATAGACCAGCTGGGCAACGGATAGCTTGAATGCCCTACGATTAAATATAATAGCCATTAAGAGCCTTATAAAATTATTAATTATATTGATCAATGTGATTGATCGATTTGTAAAGCGTAACAATCTCAATGAGTAGGTAATCGTTTCAATAAACACTTGCGGAATGTGAACGGATGCGTAACTGAGAATGTTACGCACGTCAAGGGCAAAAGTGCCTATCGGACAAAAAGTCTCTGAGTGAAAATAAACTATTGAGAATGTATAGTATTTCAAGTTGTTTACAAGGTAGAAGTGGAGTTTCAATAATGTTATTCAACTGTTTAAGGTCGTCGTCGTGCGTGAAGGAGTGGAGGGTGCGTGTAAAAGTAGTAGGTATGTTACTGTTGTCGGTACTTACCGAGGCGGTGCACTGGATGACGTCGCGACAGTTGTCGCCCTCGCCGGCCACCAGCCGGAACCATTCGCCGGCGTCCTTGTCCTTGCATAGCTCCTGCTCCAGGCTCTCGTCTTTCTTGGCCGTGTCGTCTGCCTGTCGCTTCCATCGGTGCCCTTCGACAACCGCTGTATGACAAAATAAACCACATTAAAATCAGATTAATACACGATTTGTTCCAGTTATGCTTTGGAATATTTCGTGGCCGTAGCGTGCATGCATGTTATGCGCTTTGGTCACCATTACCGAATACCTTCCTAATCTAACACACTTACGATGCATGCTTGCAATCGATTGCAAATTACTGTTACACACGGATATCTACAACATACAGCTGTAACAAAGCGGTATTGACATTTAATTTACTGTTTTTATTCGTTTTAGAACTAAAATGTCACTGGAAGCGTAAAATGTCAAAGGTGGTGAGCGTACGTGACCTTTGACTGGCATCGAAATGTCAGCGCTTGGGCAAGCGACAAGGACGACTCTTTCTTAGTTCTTCTCGTTGTAACAAATCGTAAGATTATGTATGACATTTGATGCCTTTGTGCGCGGCTCGACTGACGAAACGCTTAGAATGCTGTTCCAAAATCAATAGATTAGTTGATATCCTTGAGCTTTTAAGCTATATGCTTAGGAACAGATCATAATATGTGACCTGTGGCCCGAGCGACGCTATTAAATTGATTTAAATATTTATTCCATTGAAAACCTACCAGGTGCTATTTATTGACATAACAGGGCAATCAAGCGTGATGACACAGTGTTACACTAAGCAAAACCGATAAAACCTTGTTCCCACATTCCATTTTATCAAGTTATAGACGCTGTGAGACTCAGTTTTTATCAATTAAAACTTACAGCGGCATTTGCTAATAGGCAATAAGAAAATAGATACGGCGCGTGTGTGCACGTAACACTAGGAAACTGCGCTCTTGCAATAATTATCTAACTGTCTCGCTTGCGAGAACGTCTAGCCGCCGCGCCTGCGCCTCGGCCCTAGCGACAGCCTACTCCACCCAAACGTCACTGCATATCTCATCTTTTTATGTGTTTGTTGCATAGATATTTTATTATATGTGGTTCGTTTCTTGACTCCCTATTACTTAAGATTTATAAAAACCGGCCAAGAGCATGTCGGGCCATGCTCAGTGTAGGGTTCCGCAGTTTACCGTCCGTCACAATAGGCAACCTTAAAAAGTGTTTTAATGGATACTATGCTCAATATGCTTATAATAATTAACAATTCGATGATACTTTCGATCACACCCGTCCTGACCCCATCAACTCCGGAAAAATCTTAACAGCGCGAAGTAGACCACAGTGCCATCTCTCGGGCAATTGGGTTACTAATTTATACAAACCAAACTAGACGGTTACTGTATGTTGGGTTTTCGGGCGTAACTTTTGATCGCGTGAATCGATTTGAATCATTCTTTTCTTATTAGAAGGAAGATACGTGCGGGATGATAAATTAGGTACTCTAGATAAAAAAAGTGTTTGCATATACAGTTAAATTACACTTAATTCAGAAAATAATTTGTACAATTTTTCAAAAACCGTTCAAGCAATCAAGTTCAAAATAATTTTCCAAGAAAATTCTTATTAAGTTCTACTTTTGTAATTTTTTTCATATTTTTTTAACTTATAGTTCAAAAGTTATAGGCACACATTTTTTTAAACATCTGGAGCGATTATTTCCGAAAATATTAACTTTATCAAAAACTGTTCTTAGTAAACCCTCATTATTTTACAAATACCTATCCAATGATATGCCACACTAAACGAAAAAAAAAATCCCCCCCACTTTACGTCTGGTACGGGAGGTACTCTAAAAAAGAAACTATAACCACTTTTTATTTTACCACTTTGTTGGTGTGACGGATATACACATTCGTACAAAATTACAGCTTTCTAGTACTTACAGTCACTGAGATTATCCGCGGACGGACGGACGGACAGACAGACAGACAGAGCGAAACTATAAGGGTTCCTAGTTGACTACGGAACCCTAAAACTGGCTTAAAAAGCCTTTTGATATTTAAGAATTATAAATTAACTTCTGTCCGCAACCATGTTTGAGGCGTTTGAGCATTTAGCTGTTAGGTTACTACGGTGCTCAAACATCGCTCACAGAGATTCAGAAGTCCAAATTGAAAGTTTGCCAGCGGGCTATGGAGCGCAGCATTTGAAGTATTAAGAGAATCGCCAGGACTGGGCACGCCACCTCATGAATCCGGACAGGTGGGCAAGTATTTCCACCAAGTGGATCCCGTAAAATAAGCCTGGACGGGGCAGGCGCAGACGGAGATAGCGGGACGACATGGACGTCTTTTGTAAGAACTGGCCAGGGTAAGCACAAAATCGGGAGCGGTTGAGATCAAGGGGAGAGGCTTTTTCCCAGTAGGTAGTGACACTTACAAAGAGGCTAAGAAATTACCTTCAAAATTAAATGTAAAACGGCTTACTTTCGTCATGTAAATTTTACTAACGTAAAAGTAGCAGTGCTCGATGCTGTTCCGGTATTTGACATTGGCACTTTTTGTCAAAGCCATATATTGTAGATTGAACAACGAGGAGTTTTGATATTCTTATTTAAACCTGGGCACTTTGACATAAAGTGCCCATGGCGAATACTGGAGCAGTGGTGCAGCATCGAGCACTGCCAGCACTTGTAATTCTACGTTATTACATTTTTGTAAGACTTAAGCAAATAAGCATATATTTAAATAAGAGGGCTCCTCTACGTCAAATTTTGCTCGAAATGTTGAGATTAATTAACTACGAACATCAGAAAATTGTGTGACCCACTATAAAAATGATTTAAATCAAATCAAATCATTTATTCGTGGTAAATATAAAATATACGTACAATTACAGACATCGAGAAATAAGACAAATATACAACAAAAATTTAACAAGCATACATACATTTTTGCACTCAAGAAACAAAAGCGAATTATTTACTACGCCTACTATAGGTACTGTCATACCGCTCAGTTAACTATTACGTAGTTTGTGGTTAGTTGAATGTGACGACATAATAGCATTGTTTGTTGCTGCTATTGTTTTAGGCACCAGAACTACGGATATATCTTCATTTAGTAGTCAGTAGTCAATGTAGTCATAGAACAGTGTTGTACCGCGCGGTGTCAGGCTGTTGCACAGCTCAATTACTCACTCGATTAGTGTTTACGAGGCTCTGTTCTCGCAAACCTAACACCTCCTTGTTCCTAAATTTATTGCTGTTTCATGTCGAAATATGCATTGCCAACTTTCTTAGACATATAACATGCAATAGTTGGGAACTTGTAGGTAATTGTCTGATTTTGTCATTTCGTTTTTCCACGACAAAAACACGAATTGTAACTTTTTAGCTTTAAAGATGACTCACACTAGGACGGGACGGGACGGAGAGAGACGGGACGTTCTGTCAATTTCTATAGAAAGAATGACGTGATAGCTCGGAGCCCTCGGATGTCACGTGACGTTTTCTATAGAAACTGACAGATCGTCCCGTCCCGCCCCGTCCCGTCCCATTCTAGTATGACTCATCTCTTATAGACATCTACATGAATAAACATATGTAAGTACACGAGGGTTTTAATAAGATAAACACGTATATAATAATATCAATTAGAGTTTATAACACACAGTAAAAACTGCAAAATGAGCCGTCCGAAATGTTATAAAAAACCTGTTTTATTTGACCCGGATCTACCACGTGCTTAGCAACTTGAAATTATGGTTACGATCTTTTGACATTCACCCTTTTTATTTGTTAATGCTTAATGAATATTATTTTTTATTAATAGACACAGAGAAATTTATTATCGTCTTTAGCGTTTACCGGCCGTCTCCGGCGCGCGTTGAAGTCTTTTATACGCGGGTGAATGAGTCAAGTTTTTTTAATGCACAGCTGCCAATTACATAAACTACATGGTGATTGTCATTAAAATTTCATGCCTTTCGCCAAAATATCATAGTAAAATAAATTCTGAATAACGACGCTGTTTTGTTTTATATTTATTATAATCAAAAATTTAAGTTTGAGCTAAATGAAGTGGGTGAATAATTATAATGGTGACCACTGGTAAGATTAATCTATTTTAAACTCCTAATCAAACTAATAGCGCCATAATCGAAATGTCTGGACTTTGATACGCTCTTTGCAACCGTACTAAACGTAACACAAGGGACAAACTATTAATAATAACTGTGTTTTCATTAAGAATCGACGCGCTGAAGTAGAAAAAGTAGATCCTACTTAAGTTTGTATGGATGTTTGTTACTCTTTCACGTAAAAACTACTGAATGGATTTAATGAAACTTTACAACAATATAGCTTATACACTAGAATAACACCATAAGCTACAACTTATAAAGATATTGCGCAGACGAAGTCGCGGGCACCAGCTAGTAATCTATATGTAGGCAAGTACAATTGAGTGGCTTGATTACATTGCGCAACGTGTGATATGTAGAGCGCAAAAAAGCAGGGGGTTAAGTTTCTCCCAGTCGCGCGGCGGCGCACGCGCGCCTCTCCTAAGTTATAACATAGTAATACAATTTTAAAACTTTAAATGTCTACAATACAACTAAAAATACCCGGACTACGGCGAAGTCAACAGGGAGGGTAATGATTTATTTTTTACCACTTGAAGTACTGTAAAAGATTGTTAATCTAACCGTGCCTAAGAAAACATATTTTCTAACACTGCAACATAAATGTCAGTTCTTTGCCCTTTGCTTGATATCATAGAGATTACAACATAAGTTAACTTATAATTAGTACACTTATTACTAACACAACACGACTATTAACTTCTATTGAAGATATAGACCATTTAATTAATGTCATCAATGATGTATATTAAATGTAATTTGTAGATACTCTTACCCTAAATCCGTATTCTTAAAGTTAGCTCTTTATGTAGCTTTATGTAGCATCATATAAAGAAATAAACATGCCAGAAGACGGTTTGATCTGAATTTAACACAGGAATTTGTTTATTAAGTTGTAATTCAAGGGTTACATGATGCATTTAAGTGTGATCATTTGATCATAATATATCCACCTAAATTCGCCTACTGTTAAAGGTGATGAGCCAGATTCTGACTGTTAACTATTACACAAATTAACATGTTTATTAATTATGCGTAAACATGAGTAGATTTAAAAAGGTTTGACATTTAATTAAGACCCGGCATTGATAATTATAGCGGAATATTTCCAGTGGCATCTTCAACATAATGTTGTAGGTCAAAAATCAGCCGATAGAGGTTGATATAGGCTGCAGTGATTGAGGTGCACTTTAGAGATAGCGTGATGAGACCTTTAGTGGTTATATAGAGGTTTTAATGGCGAGGCTGGGTCGTGATAGGGCGGCGCGCCTCGGTGCTGCGCACGTGTTCGGAGTAGCGAGTGTTGACAGCGCACCTTCCAGAACCAAGAGCAGTACAAATAGACAGTTACTTTATGCGACATACGACGAGCGCGGACGTCGACCGGCTACGTGGCCAGCATACCGGAGTTGACCTTATGAATATTTACGGCCGCCTCTCTACTTTCCTTTTAAAGGCGCTCCCTTCAAACTCGAGCATTTCACTGATAACAGGAAAATGACGCAAACACTCGACACATTAGAATACGTGACGGAAGCTTTCAAACAGTCCGTCAACACACGTGTCTCGAGAAACTTGACTTTCAATCGCGTGCGGGGAGAGGCGTTGTACAGAAAGTTGACCATGGAGAAATAAGAATTAGATAACAAACAGTACCTAATACCTATTGCAAATTAAATTTTCTAAGCGACCAGACGAAAGTTAAAAAATTACGAAAATGTTTACTAAATGTGTACTATTGTGTACATGTGTACTAAAAATAGTTATATTGTCTTCAGTTACCGCAATTGTTGTTCGTTGAAATTAAACACTTTAAAACGGATTCATCGCGTTTATTAGATGATGACTCATCTTAACCCTGTTAAAACAAATGCTGTAAAGGGCTCGAAACACAGGGCCATGGTGTTAATAAACGCGATCAATCCGTTCTAAAGTATTTAATTACAAAATAGTAGTTTATGCGACTGTACATAATGAAGGAAACTACAACACGTGTGTTTTAATGCCTAGTATGTATAGTTGCATACACTACTTTATCTACATATTATGAGTGCTCCAAGATGGGTTCAGGATGCGTAGAGAATTTACCTGCATTGTTACTAGTGCTACTTGTAAAATATTTATATATTACAGATATTAAAATAATGCAATAAAAACTAAATTAAATACATACAGAAACAAACTTTTCACAATTTTTCACTCGTAAACAGTAAAAAGCCAACCAACAAATGACAGTTCGGAATGGCGGTGTTTTGAATCTAGAATAGGCACCCACTTGAATTGATAGCTGTTCCAAATTTAAACTCATAACCTACTATTTTCAGGAAGTAATGTTAGAAATACAGTTTCGTTAATTCGTGCTGGTTGGTAATGCTGGTCATTGCCTATAGTTTAAAAAACCGGCCAAGTGCGAGTCGGGCTCGCGCACAAAGGGTTCCGTAGCAGCAAATATAATAAACTTATTATGTCAATTTATACACCTGGTGAATGGAGCCTAAACTTATAAGGTTCAGCCATCGTTTTCAGTGTAAGCACAATAACTTAACCAAAATTACAGTTAAATCAACCTATCTCAAAAACTATAAGAGATACTTTGATCAAACCAAAAATCGTTGAAAGAGTTAATTAGCATGCATCACCTCTATTTTTTTTAGAATTTTATACCCCGTAGTTATAAAAATAGAGGGGGGGGGACATACTTTTTACGACTTTGAGAGCTGATATCTCAAAAACCGTTCACTTTAAGAAAAATGTTTTTTAGAAAACTTTATATCATTTTAAAAGACCTTTCCATTGATACCCCACACGGGTATGTACATCGAAAAAAAAATTTTCATCCCTCAGTTACATGTATGGGGGGCCCCACCCCCAATTCTTTTTTTTACTATTTAGTGTCATAATTTTGTAGCGGTTCATACAACACATATTCCCATCAAATTTCATCACTGTAGTACTTATAGTTTCCGAGTAAATCGGCTGTGACAGACGGACAGACGGACAGACGGACAGACGGACAGACGGACATGACGAAACTATAAGGGTTCCGTTTTTGCCATTTTGGCTACGGAACCCTAAAAACGCATTTTAGAGCACTAATGATATGTGCGTAGATAAAGTTAGTTATAATAAATACCTCAGGTACTTATTATAGATAACAAGTGTAGGTAATTGGTATTAACCGTTCTTGTTAAATACATAAATAAATTAAATAAATTAATTAATATTGAGGTCTAGGCTACAGGAAAGAACTACTCGTAATTACATTCACATATAAAGTGCCCCTTGCTAAGAACAGAAGAAAACCAATATGATATTTATAAAGTGTTTCTAAGTGTACTTAATACTTTATATTTATACATATAATAAATGTCATCATAAATAACCATTGGCTGGTGTGTGATTGCAAGGAGTGTGCGATTAAACTGGTAAGTGTCTGGTAACGGTTAAAATAATTGTCGGTGGTTATTATGGTCTGGGCCGGTAAATTGTAGATTAATGCCCAGTGTAACTGACTATTTATTCTAAGTATGGTCGTTGGCTGTGACATAATCAACTGTTGCGGATATGCAATTAACGCATCTAACGTTTTATCTGAAATACGTAGGCTTGCGTAATTGTTCATAAGTGCGTGCTAATTGTTCTTTTGTTTTGACTTCAGGTATACGCATTGTTTACGCATGACTAGTTTTTTTCACACACCTATTATTACGCGTAGGTAGTCTGAAATTTGTATGTACGAGTATGTCGTTTATAGAAAGACTCACTTTACGAGGGCGAGTTTCATTTACAAATTACAAGAAACGTTTTAGGGATAACTCACACTAGATTGGGACGGCACGGGGCGGGACTTGACGATCTATCAATTTCTATTAAATGAATTAGGTGATAACTCGGAGCCCTCGGATGTCACGTGACGTTTTCTATAGAAACTGACAGATCGTCCCGTCCCGCCCCGTCCCGTCCCGTTCTAGTAGGAGTTATCCCTAAGACATTTCTTGTAAATGAAAATGATATGATCGGTTATTTAAATTATCAAAAAAACTACCTATTTGTAATTTCCTCTTGGAATAAAAGCGACTCTTTTTTAATTATCCCACGTTATTTTGTAAATGTTTTTTTTCCATTATAATTATCGTTTTGCCCATTATGTTCGATACTAGGAGATGACGTAGTACTATTCCCCCCTGCCTAAACAATATGCAGAAAAATCATATCATTATATGGGCTGACCATAAGTCTATTACTTTGCCATAAAGCCACATAATTTTGACAGGAAATGTTAGTGAAACATACTCCTGTTAGGACAGCTGTATGGGATTTGCCAGTCTCTACGACCTCCACATAGAAGCTTTGCAACCCACACTTTTTTTGCCAAGCACTGCGATTACTTGATAATGACATGAGAATGTCAGTTAAAAAAGAAACAGAGATTTGACCTATAGTTTTACCTATAGTTAGACATGCCTATTGTGATAAGAATTCGCGTTTTTTATCCGTTATTAAGTGAATTTTTTTGGACTACTCGTTCAAAAGTCAGAGGGGAGAGGACACATTTCAGACTTTAAAGCGATTATTTCTGAAAATATTCGATTAATAAATTTTTTGTTTAAGAAACCTGGCAGTTATTTCTAAAGCCCTACCAGATGATATGCCACAAGTAAATATTTGTCAAGATTTTTTTTGGCATTTAGATGCATGTTTTCCTAAAGATATTTTTTTGCAACTTATATGCAAAACTAAGTAGCGGCACACAAAATACACCTCTGGTTGTAATAACATTACCATACGCTTTATAGTTACTGAGTAAGTAAAACCGCTGTGACATACGGACGGACAGGCGGACGGACGGACTGGACGAAACTATAAGGGTTCCGTTTTGGATACGGAACCCTAAAAATTCGTGATTAGTATAAATAAACGTTCGATCACAACCAGAACCATTACGGATCAAATGATTTTCGGCTAAAGACAATGTACAATTTAATGGCCTTTTTAATCTAACGTTTTTTTATTTGTAGGTACATATTTAATAACGTACATGATATTTCATTTAGTATATTAACTAGTATATACACTAAATTTTAGTGTCTAGATAAATACAAGTATTGTACCCTTCCCGAAGAGTCGTAGAGCTACGCCCGTAGCAAACCACTACGCGCGTAGCATTACCCATATCACCCGCAAAAATTTGATTTTTCGTGTAAATAGTTTTGGTGGTTGATGGGGGTTAACTTTTCCTAGGTGTCCTATGTTGTAAAAATAACTAGAATTAGTTTATTTTTTTAGGTAAATAATACATGTTCAAACAATATTACTTATTGTTGTTATGATGCAAATCTAAAGGCGTAAATACTTATTTTTGTAAGTGGTAAATTTTCTAAATAAAGTCAATTATCAAATCACTTACATCCCATTTACTAATATATATATATATATAGCATTTACCTACTTACCTAGTTACATACCAAGGTTAATTAGTAAGTCGAATTGAGTTGTTTAGCACAAACTTCATAACAGGTTTATAATTACGCAAACAATAACGATCATTTGAAATTCTAAACTTGAATTTTAAGTGTATATTTTTGACCTATTAAGAATGAATCGTAAATGTCACAACGCTTCGGAGAAGTAACATATTCTAATGATATGCAATTAATGCGTTACCTCATACCCGTATGACATTGACAATAACAAATAGGTCTCCGAAGAACACTATAAACTTTTCGTATTGTTTTTTCAAGTTAATAATAAGCGATGTAATACAAGGAAAGCATAACCAATGATCCGTTGTTTTCAAAGGGTTTGATGTATTTTTTGTCATTTTACTTCAAAGTCATTATTCATTAACAAAAATTGTAATCGTGTATTGATGTCAATACTTATATACTTAAAAACTTGAACATGCCAAGACACATTAGAGACTTAAATGTCAATTTCACCGTATCGGAGATTTGCGGTACATTGAGATAAGTGGAGAGTGATAGCCAAAGAAGTCACCGGGTTAAATATTAGTTCCTGTTGACAGGTCCTGCTCGGTATAACAGAGGCGATTATCAATTGTGATAAATAAGATAATAAAGGTGTACATGGTGCAATATACTTGTGACGCACAAGGGTGGCTGGGAGATGCCGCTGTGTGGCGCGCGCGTGACGTCAGCGGCACGGTGCGGCGACGGCGCGCGGCCGCGGCGGCTGCGGGCGCAACTCAACGCGGAACGAATGTGAAAGTTCCCGCAGTCCGGCGCAAGCGCGCGCGCCGCCAGGTGCTAAACAGTTGTTTTACCAAACACTTACCTACTATTGCAAAATCTCAAACATTACCCAACTAAAACCCTGTTTAGACTATCTATATTCCGATATAAATCTTTCATTAGTGACCTTTGATACGCAACTGTAATCGTGCCCTGCATGTTGCATCTACAAGCATAAGTATGAGCCGAGCTATCGTGACTATCTATCGTGAAGACTGTTCAACACTATTACCAAATAATTACATGTTTTTATTTCATAACAACAAAATATTTTTCCAATTAGCACGTTTAATAATGTTGTTAAGTAATTAAAAGTTCACTGGTGAATCACGCCGGTATACCTACACTACAAGAGACTGGCGCGATAGGTACTTGCAGATGCAAGGCGAGTGTGAATATCCTTGAAGCGCTCGCGACGCGTTGATGTCCTTTAACCGCACGATACACGGCTGCATTCGCTCGTAAACTCTGCGGAAATACAGCCTACCTCGCGATGAGTTGGGGTCAATTTCACTGTTCACTTGTGCGACACTGACGCAAGCACTGACTAATTAGTGTGACGTCGCGTACCCGTGACGTCACGAGATGGGCGGCGTGTGGAGGCGAAAGGTATAAAGGTTAGGACTCACCGCAGGCGAACAAGAGGCACGCGGCCAGAGTAGTGACACGGGCGGAGCGCGCCATGACGGGATCACAACAGGTCGCTGCGCGGCCGCCGCGCGGTTAAATAGTGGCCTCAATAAGCGCCCCGCGCGCCCCGCTCGCCCACAGCGCGCTTTGCGGCGCCCGGCGCCGGCGCACCACCGACTGCACTCCTCGAACAGGCGGCTGGACCCTGCAGCTCTGGATCTCCACCCGCCCTTCCAGGCTCCTACCCTTAGCAACACACAAAACTCTTGTTGAAACTTAGTTCCCTCGTGTTAACTCCCGAATATGTAGTCTAAGACGCTGCAGTCTGTCTGACTTTTTCTGTGAACTTGGCTGAACACAACACACAGTCGTGTGTATGAATTTAAAAAATGTTAACTATTTAGTCTCGAACTACTTGTATCTTTACAGGAGCAAAGATTACATTGGACAATACGCTTTAACTTACACATTGTTTACAAAGTTTGTATGCAGGGGGAGGGGTCACTTAACTCTGCAGCTGACTGTACTATGCACGAGACGAAATATTTGTCTTTACGATGCCGCTACGATTTGCTGCAGTCAGTTTTAAAATAGTAAAAAACTGGGAGTAGTTTATGTCCGACTAAACAGAAGGCCTAGTATTAAAATTGTACGACATTAACACAAGCGACAAATGACAAGTGAAAATAAAAGTGAGGAGTAAGAAATTTAATTATGCTTTAGATTGATCCAAAATAGGGATCTTTTGATATGCCTATTCGATGTTTCCAGAATTTTGGAGTCTATTATAAGTATATTGTTTATCTCTTAGTAGTCTTTAAATTGACACAAGGTCCCATTTTTTAGGTTTTCGTACATAACTCGTAAACGATAGCCCGTGACAAAAAATGTTTAAGACAAAAGTAACGGTGGGCGCCATTTCCATACAAATGGTTTATTGCATACACTTTATATAAAAATAAAATAAAATAAGTTTGTGAATAATATACATATTTAATCATAATTGTATATAATTGTTTTTGATATTGTTTATGATAAGAAACAAGATTTTGACACTAGTCTTATATCAGTCCGATCCGATAATTTTCCGATAATTTTCATAAGTCCATTTCTAGGGTTCCGTAGTGGACTAGGAACCTTGATAGTTTCGCCAAGTCTGTCTGTCTGTCCGTCCGTCCGTCTGCGGATAATCTCAGTGACTGAAAGTACTAGAAAGCTGTAATTTTGTACGTATATGTAAATCGGTCACGCAAACAAAGTGGTAAAATATAATAATTTTTTTAAGGTACCTCCCGTACACGTAAATTAGGGGGTGATTTTTTTTTGGTTTAACACTAAGGTATGACATATCATTGGATAGGTATTTGAAAAATAATGAGTGTTATCTAAAAACAGTTTTTGATAAAGTTAATATTTTCGGAAATAATTGCTCCAGAGATTTAAAAAAATGTACCCCCCTAGCTTCTAACTTTTGAACTATGAGTTCAAAAAATATAAAAAAAATATATAAAGGAAAATTATTTTAAACTTAATTGGTTGAACGGTTTTTGAAAAATTGTACAAAATAATTTCTGAATTAAGTTTGTAATTTAACCGTACATATATGCACACATTTTTTTTATCTTGAGTACTTAATTTATCATCCCGCACGTATTTTCCTTCTAATAAAAAAAGAATGATTCAAATCGATTCACGCGATCAAAAGTTACCCTCGAAAACCCAACATACATAACCCGTTTGTATAAATTAGTAACCCAATTTCCCGAGAGATAGCGCTGTACCGTGGTCTACTTCGCGCTGTTAAGATTTTTCCGGAGTTAATGGGATCGGGACCGGTGTTATCGAACGTATCATCGAATTGTTAATTATTATAAGCATATTGAGCATGGTTTCTATTAAAACACTTTAAAGGTTGCCTATTGTGAATTGTGACGGATGGTAAACTACGGAACCCTACACTGAGCATGGCCCGACATGCTCTTGGCCGGTTTTTTTTGTATGAAATAGCTATTTCATTATTTTTTGAATGAATACCTCATCCTTAATTTATCCGGGAACGATATACTACATGCCATATAAATAAACATTTTTTTTGTATCAACTCAAAACTAAGCGCGACGGTGCCGACCTTCGCCCCCCTAATTCCCTTAAATAACTTTTTAAATATCGATCCCAACGATAATATATTTATAACTATTTTTATAGAGAATTTAATCAGGATTACTTTTGTCCGAAAGGTCCACCCTTATCCTCCAGTACTTTTAGTATGTTACTTAGCACATATCTACCTACAACTGTACCAAAATTCATTTACATCCGAATTATTTCCCCTAATTTTCCTTCATTTGGTAGGCTACAAAAAACATTTGAGAAAATGGTTGTATCAATAGATACTAGCGGTAGGTAATGAAGCGAAAAATGTTGTACATATAACTATCTTTGTTCATCCCTCGTGGCTCAATATCAAGTTTTTTCACTTGCCGTGAAATCTTGAAAAAACTTTAAAATAATGTAAGAAGTCGTGTAAGGTATCAAACTATAGAAAATTAAATTCTGAAAAAGGGTCCGAAGTTGGCTAAAAAAAACAAGACGGTTGCAAAAATCCGAATAGCTTTTGCAGTTTTTAAAATCATTAATTTAATTAAACGAATTTTGTAACAGAAAGCTTTGTCATACCATATACCTAACAGAAGGTAACTAATATACTATCCTCAGTTTCTTCTAAATTAATTCCTTTATGTGCAATTTTTCATATTTGTGTAATTTCTACCAGGAACAATTTAAACATGCATCTCCTACTTTTCTCTGGTGCCCAGAGTTTTTCAATGTAAGTTAGCGTGGTACGGGCACACAATGAGATGAATGAAGGTTATATAGGTAAAATAATCTTAGGGATGAATGTGGATGGACGTAGAGTGATTGGTAGGCCGATGAGAAAGTAGGGCATAAAAACGAAAGGAGGTTGAATGACGGAGATAAGGGAAAACGGACCGCGGAAGAAAATAGGACGTGGGATAAGGGCCGGAAGAAGATTTTTTCAATGCAGCTATTATAAGTGGACGCGGAGAAGATGATGAACAGCAGCTTCTTCTGTTGGTTGCAATCCCGCGTCATATTATGTTTACTTTTTGCTTTAGTGATTTATTTTAAAGCACGGTCTGTATCGCAGTTGGTTTACGGTGTCTGTGGTTAGATTTCCGCCGTACTGTGATATCAGTGCCTTGGTTCCTATAGACCTAGACCTTTTCTGTTTGCACTTATAGACCCAAATATAGTGGCGCAATTGCTAAATGCTGGCCATATACCTACCCTCGGGCAATCCGTCAGATCTCCATAGTAGGCGTGTCCGCCGGGCATCCGCCAGACAAATTTACCATACATTTATTAGCCGATCTGGCGGATATGCCCGAACGTATATGGGCCGCTAAAAACTTAATACTAATAGAAATTACGATTAACTGCTGATTTAATAAATAAATATTATGGGACAATCTTACACATATCAACCTAGTCCCACGGTAAGCTCAATACGGCTTGTGTTGTGGGTACTAGGCGACGATATATATAATACTTGTACTTTACTTAACTTACTTTTTTTTACTTAATTTGCTTATACGAAATAATTAAGTGTATTATTCAACAATCGACAGTCCCTGAAGCTTCCTGTAAAGAAAGCTTCTTTATACGAAGGAACCGCACAACGATGTTGTTATAATGAATTTGTTATAATTTTTTACTTGATGTTGACAACGTGCCCATGTAGCAAAAAGCCAAATAAATACGATATAATAAAAGTGTATTATTTGGTAAGAGTAATTTAGCTGCTTCTCGTAACTTCTGCAACCATCAATACCTTCTCCGCGTCCACTTAAAATGTCTGCACTGGAAACTCTGCAGAGCTAAGCACCAATATTGCCAATCCCGAAGAATGGGGTTGGCTAAAAGTAGGAGACCCATTACAGCCCAAAATGAGATAATTAAGCCCAGCACCAGACGTATTTATTTATTTATTTAACAAGAACGGTCAATAACAATTACACTTGTTATTTTTTTATATATATATCTAAGTACTAGATGGTAAGTATTACATACATTATATAATTACTAAAATTATAGTACCTAATAATAATCAGGCTTCTCTCTCTCAGAATAGTTGAGGCACTTGGACGTTAGCCTAGGCCAGGAATCAGGGAATATGTATGATTAAACATGATTCAACGCACCTGCAAAACGAACGCAACTGAGGCCTGTGGTGGGCGTGTCGATATTATTGCATTGAAACTACTGAATTGTTAAAATTGTTCTGCACAAGATTATTAGAGTTAGCTTCTATATTAGGTATACTAAGATAATGCAAAAATATACTTGCATGTAAGTTCGGTTCGGTATTTTTGGTTACAGCATCCAATTCGTTTTATTTAAATAATGTTTCTAAAACCTGCAAAAGCTGTCCGTTTTCTGACACCATCTTGTTTGCTCTAATCAGCATCAGGACGATTTGTTTCAGCATGAAATTTCCTATAATTTTGATACCTTACACGACTTCTTATGTTATTTTTAAATTTTTTTCAAGATGGCGGTCTAAATAACGTGTTTGCCGTAGGTAGATTTTGGAAGAGTTTTCGTAAGTATGTCAATAAGATACAATCAAAGAAGTAGAAAACAAAAACCTCGTCTGTGTGCGAATTATTATGACCTTCGCCCATTTGACACTATTAGCTACAAAGTCTCGAGGGTCAAGTTCGCGAGCTTTAAAGTTCAGAATACTAACTGCATAAACAGACAAACCGCATTCCAGTTGCAATTTATGTTTTGGTGATGTGTACGCAGCAACTTCAAAGTAGATAGCGCATATAAAAAGGAAAAGAAGGAATAAAAAGATTATTTCTCCTTTTAAAAAGTCGGTTTCCGTTTATGTTCAAAATTTTTATTTTGAAATTTTTATTAAAATTAAACACTTTAGAACGGATTAATCGCGTTTATTAACACCATGACCCTACGTTTCGAGCCCTTTACAGCATGCGTTTACACAGGGTTAAGATCTTCAAGGTCTTCATTTTAACGGCCTCCTAGCCTAGTCGGTAGTGACCCTGCCTACGAAGCAGGAGGTCCCGGGTTCGAATCCTGGTCAGGGCATTTATTTGTGTGTTTATCACGAATATTTGTTCCTGAGTTATGGATGTTTTCTATGTATTTAAGTATTTATATGTATCTATCTATTATATATATCGTCGTCTAGTACCCACATCACAAGCCTTATTGAGCTTACCGTGGGACTAGGTCGATTTGTGTAAAATTGTCCCACAATATTTATTTATTTATTATTTTAACCCTGTGAAAACGAGTGCTGTAAAGGGCTTAGCGACCGGCGAGCGCCAGTACCGACTGTTTTTTTTATTCCCTCGCCATGGCGACCCCTCATCGGTTTCATCTCACTTACTGTTTAGAACCAGACTTTTATTGTTCAAAAACAATAATATAAAACCCTGTGTAAGCTGTAATTAAAAAACACAAACCTACCTGTATAAAATTTGTCCCAAATGAAAGTCAACATCGTTGTAAAGTAACTCCTTCAAAATTCGCTCGAATACTGTGTAGGGCAGTTTAAACTAAATGTACGAGTACATTATACCGACTAATAATCGTGACAAATGTTCTTCACTTCTAGACTTACTGTTAGTTTACGTACATTATTGTTAATTAGTTTTAAATCATAAAAATTTATTCTTTCAATTTTTCGTTATTTTTCATGTGTTTACATAATCTTATTGTGCAATATGGACGACTTCTCAAATTTATTAATGAAATTCAAATAAAAAGGGTTTTAAGTAAGTGTTACGAATGGAATTCCATCGTCCATGTGAAGAAATTTATATACCGTTTAAAGTTAAATATGAATATAAATTACATTCAGAATCATAAACATAAATATTTAGTTTCAATTCAATCAGACATAAAACGCAACGACCCAATTGTCATACAGCCATAAAAAGATTATAAAGATATATTCATAATTAATTACAGTACGCGTATTACTATTATTATTATAAGCATGTTTCCTTAGTGTTTATGTAAAAATAATGAACATTGAACATTGTCATGACCTTGTCGCCTCTGGTTAGTTAATTTATAGTCTTTGGAGCCTCACCCCCTTCAACTGTCTGATACGGCGTAGGTACATATTTTGTTGTCTTCTCTAGTTTACTTATTACATCAATGTTCAATTTACGTCCATATACGCTTCCATGACTAACAACACTTAGCAATAAACGGTTCATATGAAAACTATAGTAGGTACCTAACCTTTTAAAAGGTACACACGCCTTCAGAATTGCATGGGCAGTTTATGAATGAATTCATTCATAAATTGCCCATGCAATTCTGAACGCTATAGTACATTGGATTAATTTTGAAAAGCATTTTTGAAGTTAGGCATCGTGTTCTAGTAATTATTTTACAGTAATACAAGCAGTAATCTCGCATCGAATTAGAAACGAACCACAACAGCGTTGTATCAACACTGTTAAACAGAATCTCCCTTCAACCAAAGTGTCATTGCAAAACTGTCTCTGATTGTGAGTTGGATGTATCATACTAGTAGACTGTCTGATATCGAAAAGTATGTGCTTATAGTTTTTCCCCTCACTAGCTCGGAAAGCGCTGTTTTGTCCTTTAAAACTAGCGTGGAAAAACGCATTTTATCCACATGTGGGGCAAAGTAATCTAATTCCTATCATTTACCACCAGTCCAGTATAAGTGAGTCCTATATGCCCATAGTAAATATGCGCAATCGGAGGTCACACCTTAAATTGGTCATGTGATCATGTCTTATCCCGCACTTGGTAAGCTATTGGCAATATCTAAGTATCAGGAGCGTACTTACTCTATGACAAATTTTGAAATTGATTTTTGATGGTTTCTTCAAGATAACTTATATGTGGATAAGATTTATAATCATGTGTAGTCTGTATTTTCCTCGCAATAGTGAGGGGAAAAATGTTGTATTACACTCGGCGGCAAAGTTTGTTCAACTCTCGTGCCTTGAGACCCTCGTAAAGCTCAAGATTCCAGTTATTGAACCACTCGCTACGCTCGTGGCTCAATTTTGGTATCTTTCGCTTGCTCGGGTCTCAATATAAGCCGGAGAGTTAAACAACAACTTTGCCCCCTTGTATAATAAATAACTATTGTCTATGTAGAGTAAGCGGTAGTAATCTGACTTTTGAGTAGAAGGTAGAAAAAGAAATTTATATTTTTCTTTGTTCACAACAGTATACAGTGTAATTGATAGTTCTCCAGCATACTAACTGGAACACATGTAAAAAAAAAACATTTTTGTAAATATATTTATGGTTGTGATTTATTCAAATTCTTAACATTTCTAGGGATAAATTGTCATCAAAAGTTTTACTATTTAGCACTAAGCTCGAGGTTCACCTTAAAGGGCCAATGATTGTACTGCTTACCCTGAAAACTTTGCTGAACATTGTTCTATTAAATGTTTTTATATTTTTAACCCAATTTTAATTTTTATAATGAAAATCGTAAGTTCAATTTGAATAGTATTTGATGAAATTGAACATATTGTTTTGACATTTTACTCAATGCATTGACAATCATCCCCCCCTCAGAAATATACGTAAGCCGATATATATTTTCGATTTACTGTCAGTAGGTACAAATGGAATATTATCCATTTGAAAATGTCCATTCTGACATATCCACCTGATCTGCAAATAAATGTATGGGAAATTGGTCTGGCGGATGCCCGGCGGACATACGCACTATGAACATCTGACGGATTGCCCGAACGTTTACAGCCGGCATTGGAATAGTACAAAGCGTACATATTGTTTTGAGTCAATTTAGCTACTACGAGTAGTATCAATGCCTAATATTTGTACCGTCCAATTTATCTACGAGTAAGTCCATATTTTTTGTATGCTAGTATACAGGTATGGCATGAGCAATAAGAGCATATTGGTGCCCTAAATCTCTTTGGATCTGATTTATTTACCAGAATCTGGTTGTTTAATTTGATAGTAATTTGAGAAACTCATCCTATTATTTTCTTTCCTGGATTATTGCGAGGCCCTTAACGCATTTAGGTACCTTCTTGTAGCAAATCTTCTACACACTCGACCCCGACTCTGCCTCCGTTAAAAACATCGGATCCGGCTCCGACAAGTAAAATTTTAGAACTTCCAAAACCCATCTCCGTAACATCCCTATAATAGTCATCCTGATTTACTCTTTTATTATCGCTCACTGGTTTTCAGCGGTGCAATCATTCATGTAATTTTGCTCATTGGGTAATACACTTTCCACATAATTTTGAAATTTTGTGATATCTGTTATATTTACGGAATAATTGCCTGGCTACACTTAACGATTACAGCCTGTAATACGTAGAAAACGTCCATAACTCGGGAACAAATTCGTGACAAATACACAAATAAATGCCCTACAAGTATTCGAACCCGGGACTTCTAGCTTCGTAAACAGGGTCACTAGTGTCACTACCAACTAGACTAGGGAGGCCGTTACTCATACTGATTGATTATACTGGGCGCTCACTAGTGGTCAGTGGTCACAGTAGTAAATCACGGTCCTTATATCCTGGCTGGTGATGCTTTATACGTCTATTACATGATACCTATCTAGCGTCCGATTACAGTATCCTTTAAACTTAATTACATTTTCGAAATGAGCTCTACGCATTGACTTTGACTCCATGTATCTGGATATCTTTATTCATTATCGTTATGAATCCGTGATGGGAAAGACATATTTAGGTATTCTTTATTTGTTCTGGAGCTCCCTTCACTTGGAAATAACCCCTAGGGCTGAAAATGGGGCTGAAAGTTTTAACGAATTCCACGCGGATAAAATCGAGGGAGGAGTGTTAGTAAGTAAGGCGTGATTCTGTACGAGTAGGTAAGATATTAGCATTCAGCGAGTGGTGCAATATCGAAACCCATTTAATAAATGAACAGTCATCAAGTTCGGCGAATTATGATATTAAGAACCAAGTTAATGAGTGTGGCTTTCGAATCAGACCCTAAATATTCAGGGAAAACTTTGTTAGTTAACTATGTCAACCTCGATCATAATGCCCCCGTGATGAGATCAGAAGGTAGGGTATCAATACTTACAATATTTTTGCAAGCTTTATGTCACACCTCCGGATAAGGCTTTAAAAAATCATTTTAAGGAATGAGTAGAAGTAGAACCAATGTAACTTTAAACTACACACAACACCGACCAAGAGCATGTCGGGCCACGCTCAGTGCAGGGTTCCGTAGTTAACCGCCTGTCACAATTAGAAAATCTAGAAGGGGTTTAAGTAGATACCATGATCATAACTAGCAAAAAGGAGTATCTTCGCATCACTTACGATTCATCTAGGTACGTCATTTTAGTAAGATTATATGGCTTAATGCAAATAAACAAAAATGGTTTAGATAACTGACCATGTTCAAGATAGTTTTCCTTGTAAGCCTTTATAATGTTCTACTTTCATAATTTTGTTCATAATTTTTGGACTTGCGGTTCAAAAGTTAGAGGGGGGGAGCACGTTTTTATTAACTTCCGACGCGGTTAATGCCGAAAATGTCATTTTACTTCGTCGGCATGATTGATATGTGTATTCGTACCAAATTACAGCTTTCTAGTACTAACACACGGACAGACAGACATGGCGAAACTATAGGGGTTCCTAGTTGACCACGGAACCCTAAAACTACTAATATCTTTACTTAACATAAAATGCAAAAAATATCATTAATAATGTAATGTGAATTCCAACGGTGGATTTGACACGGCAAAGGTAATAGATTAAGTTGACGTGGAAAATAAATAAATTGAACATTCATAGATATTGCTTTATTTAATAAAATTATAGCCACGAGAGGTTCAACCTTTAGTTGATTGAGCTAAAATGTGTATAAAATTATTAATAGTCACAAATCACAGGAAGATAATTTATCACTAGAAAGAAAAAAAAACGATCTCTCTAAGTAGTTCTAAATAAGTATTAACTACGTACAATAATATCACGATTGAAAGACCTACATTATGCACTGAAATATTGTAGTCCCTATATTACGCACGATACTATAGAGATTCTCAGTAAATATAAATCATCTATTAGATGGCTATATTTTAATAGAACTTCCACAACGGTACATTTCTATAAGTAGGCTAAATATTCTAGGCGATTTTTAACAAAAACTCACAATCTAAATAAAGCTACCTGATAATCCTGATATCAAAGACGTATGATTGGAAACAATATCATATAGGTATGAATATATACAACGCTAGGGTACTACGGACATCTCTAAATGAGGCTAAGCAACATTGATTTTGCCATGGTGAAGAAATGATTATCACATTAATTTGACTACTAAAATACATGGAGATGTACAAATGAGGCAACACCGACTCTATATAGATTTACACGGGAATCTTTTATTATGTAACTTGCATTACGCACGGATGACTGTGCATCACATTATCAGTACACTCGTGATGTTTATCGCACAACAGATTTCACATATTAACAATTTATTGTTGACCCATAAATAAATAATGTGATACGACTTTTACGATATACCTAGTACCTACATCTCCTTGTAGGTATTACTTACACTTTAAATAACCTACGTATTAACTGACGTTAAGCGTATGTTTGTTTACACTAGATTATACTTAAAAATAAAGATTATCAGTTTTTGTCGGTGTCTATTTATTTATAGGCTTGTGGCATTGACATTCACATCCATGGGCCAATATACTTGTTCCATGCGGCATCAGAGCGTTTGGTTTAACATTCGTATATGTAGGTATCGTACTTATAATCATAATTTATTTAAAAATACAGTCAAAATAACATTACATTCAGTTTAAATTCTGTTAAGACGAGCATTGTAGGTGTTAGTGTAACATAACAAAAGTGTTTAAAGGAAGAGGAGGTACCATTGAAATCATAAATAAAGATTTAAAAAAAAAGATTTTATTGTGTCATTTGAAAGTGTGACGAAAATTATACTTAAGGACATAAATGTACCTCTATTTGCCTACATACGTGAATCGAGCCATTAGCTCAGAGTTTTACGGCTGTAGTGTGACGAATGTGACGGATGAACGGCGGCGCCCGGTGGCATAAGGTCAGCGTTATTCAATTGACAGGCATCGTGAATGCGTTGTTTGACCACTTTGGTGCTAACTATCAATCAAACAACCGAACAACTTTACGAAAACATGTGCAACACTCATTACAGAATTCCGACTTTCACGCTATTAGTTACAAGATAATCACAAAATTAGCACTAAGTATCTAGTTTAATCCAGATTTCAACTGTTTCTATAACCACCATAAGATAATTGATATAACACAACTCTATGATAGTGAGAAACCTTAGTAAATGATGACAACAGGTTATTTACTATATTCATGGCATAGTTGTGGATTAATTGAGTAATTACAAGCTCTGTAGTTCAGGTACATGTGCTTACCAAAGTTACCAAAACCAAAGTTCTCGTGAGGAAATTATAGGTATACTTATGGCCTACCTGAGGCATCTACTCCATCCAGATTGAAATTATTCATATTTTTGGTTATAATATATATTTTTAAGGCACAGCTAAAACAATTATTATGAAGAATAAGCATATTATTATAACAGCACCTCGGCCACACAAATACTAATGTTACCAATAATCGTCAATTAGGTATACAAAAATATAGTTGTTCGCTTTTGCCCAAAGAATGCAGCGAGGCGAGAAGTGCAGGTTTATTTACAGGAAGTCGACAGCGACCTTCCCTGGAGCAAAAATTCTAAAAATAATGAACAAGCGTACCTTCAGAGGTTAATATACTTCTGCTTCTACTACTAACCGAAAGTCTATTGGGCTTATTGTAACTTACACAGGTATACACAAATAATGGCACTACAACATAGTGGTCTAATATTATTTTTATATGCGTTGTACCTACAGTTATAACCACAAAAATCGTTGCGCCATGCCACAATTCTAAAGCGCTATGTAATGCGCTCAGAATTCTGAAATATCTTATTGTATGGAATCTACTATGAGTCCTTTTTTATAAAAGGGTAGGGCGGGACACATTGAGCAGTCGGGTAAATTGAGCAATCGATATATTGCGAATACCTTACACGATAATTATGGAATTGCAACAAGTGAAGAGCTACAAATTAAACCATCATAACGAGCACCATGAGAGTTAATACTGACGATACAGTTCCTTTGTTATCTATATTGTTACGTTGGCACGTGTACCTACACCTTGGTAGCTCAAGGGTCTGCAAAAAAACTACCTGCTCCGTAACACTTACTTCTGTTGTTCCCAAATTAGTTGGAAAGTTCTCAAATAATTTGGTATTTTGAAAGTCACCCTCACACTATTGATCAGCTTACCTACCATCAAGACACGTTACTTTAGTTAGTTAGGTTGTTTCCGACTTTTGTCACTTGATTACATTTTACTATCATATGATAGTAAAATGGTAATTCGGTCTACAGACTTTATTCCGTGATCTTTTACTATCAATGACGGTTTTTTTTCTTTTTTTTTTCTCCAAGATGTTCTAGACGTTGCTTAGTTATAATGAAAAAGTGTAAAACTGACGGTTACCAGCCTTGCTCGAGGGTGATGGTCGGGAGTTTTTGATTTTCCTTTATTTCTAAGCATTGTGAATTTTTTATCAGACGTTTCTGCTCAATGTTGAGTAATAAACACAAATGTTCAACATGCCCTGGTCTACCCTACCTATTTTTTTAAATGCAGTGTTTTAAAAACAAAAAAAAAATTCAACTAACATAATTGAAGCTATGAGGTGGAAAGTACAAAAAGAATTCAATGTCAGTCTCAGACAAATACTTATGTATATCGATTCTATTTTTCCAGGCTTTCATGTCTTAAAATATGCACGTCTAGACTTAAACGTGTGGAGAACACACTGATCCGACGAATGTGATTTTTGTTATGCCTGGTATTGTCCCAGCTGTTTACTCGTTTGAAAGCGTTTTCATTTTCATTACATTTTACCTACAGACTAGAGAGTTACATCAAGTGGCGAAAATTGATTAGGTACAGAACGCAATGGAAAAACACAAGTCTCAGTGGTATTTGAGATTGTTTCCATTTGAGCGCTACTACTACCACAAACGTTTAGAAGAATACTTAATGTTTTAAAAGGAGAATACGTGTAGGTAATTGCATCTCGGATAGTTTTGATAGCAACAGGAAAATGTATTAATATTGTCAACTATCCGGAACGCAACACAATAAGGTACAATATTTTCCGTCAATCACTCAGGCAGTTCACGGTGGCAGGAGCGGAACATTCGCCTCGGGGTCCCGCTGTGCCGCACCATTGGCAAGCGCGTCTCCGGCGGCGGCAGTCTCGGTACTATGAGATCTCTGCAAACAAAATAATGCTTTAGATTGGAAACATACACACACATACATCTACTTACCGTCGGGCTATGTCTTTTATTCACGCATACGTGCAATATTTTAATCTAGTACATTTTGTGAATGGGTTAACATTTATGGTCCTTTTGTTTCGAAACGTATCCCCATAGTATGACATTTAATACGGGAGTTACTAACGGGGGTGCGTAATGGTCGATATAAAAATTATTCAAATATTTTAATTTGAACAGTATTTTGTACTAGGTACCTTCGTTCAAAGGGTACGATCGCTTATTGTATAATTAACGTTTGGTATATTATCAAAACACCTATTCTTATTTCGTATATTTATTATTTGGTAACACTGATGTTCTTGTAACCATAATTTGGTACATGGTATAAATATAATTTGGTATATATATACCTATGTCATATGCATATGTATACCATTTATACACGTTGGGCGTAAATAACCTGAAAGATTTTAACCACGTATTTCTGAAATTAAAAGCAAAAAATGTTGTATAACTTTTGACATTTTCGCACAGAAACAAAAATAGTTTTAGATTTCTTGAATACCTAACCTGTAATAAGTCACAATATTTTTTTGAGGTGATGGTTTTTCGCGAAGGTATTTTATATTTATATTTGAATATCAGTCAATAAGTATAACAAAAATAAAACGCGTTTTTGCACGAGTTACGATGAAAAACAGTTTTAGAGATATATGTAATTACTTATCTTTGAAACTAAGCCAAATTCAGTTAATTTCACAAGACATTGTAGTCCTTAAATGTGGTCAGATTTTAAAAAAATAATCGGGTTATTAACGCCCACGGTGCATAACTAGCGTGCGGTATACATTTATTTCTGTATTTGTATAAGTTGCATTATATTTAAGTAACTAACATAAATAACTTGAGTTGCACAAAACTAGATGTAATTATTTTTTTTTGTTCTAACCTAACCTAACAGTAGAATTCACAGTTTTAACTTTTAACGTAATTTTTTGATAGCAAGTCGTTTGTTTAGTAGTCGTAGGTTAAATCTAATCTTACCAACAATTCTGGTAAATCTGGGATTATGTCTCTAATACATTAAGGTGTATTCGGATAATTCCGAATGTCGGAAAATGTCGGGTAATTCCGAAAATGAACTCTAATACGTTGGAAATATAGGTCAGAATTATTTGACATTCAGGATTATCCGACATTCGGAATTACTCGAATACACCTTATATCAAAAACTGACCAAGTGCCAGTCGGACTTGCGCACGAAGGGTCCCGTACTATTATTTATAAAAAAAGAAAAATTATTTTTTTGTGTAAATACAAATAATTTGTTTTTTTTATAAATGATATTATATGTTTAAATGTTTATAAACAAAATTAAATAATTTGTATTTGTTTTATTTTAACTTTAATATTTATTTTTAAAGTGAATAAATAATAAATATTATGTAAAAACTTGAAGCGTCTACCTATTGCCGTCCTCAACATAGAGAAAACAAACAAAAAAAATCATGTTTCTTGTATGAGAGCATCCTTAAATATTTATTTAATTCTGTTTCTTATATTTTTTTATTAACACGCTTTTATTAGCTTCAATTGTAACTATGTATGTAAGAAAATCTTGGAATCTTAATTTGACCCACTTCCCGGTCTCCGATTATGATGAAATTTTGCACACGCTCTATATGGCTATCAAATAAAAATATAAAAAAAAAGTAAAAAAAAAAACAAATAGAAGTATAAAATAAAAATAATAGTTTAAAAAACTAAAAAACACGCTTTTAGCACGCATTAAAAATTACAAAATAATTCGGACATTTAGTTTGATGACTCTTGAAAGAAAGCGTGGAGCGTTTTGTCAAAAAAGAGTAAAGATTACATAAACGCTCCACGCTTTCTTTCAAAATAAATCATAGTAAATATTTAATAAAGATGATTACCTACTTATAACTATTTCGCATAGATAATTATTATCGTTCGTCACGAACTGAAATTGTTTATGTTTACCTGCGATCTAATGAAGATTTGGCAAAAGGAAACTCTTGAGTCATCAAACTAAATGTCCGAATTATTTTGTAATTTTTAATGCATGCTAAAAGCGTGTTTTCTAGTTTTTTTAACTATTATTTTTATTGTTATATAGCAGGAACAGAAATATATCATCTGTGAAAATTTCAACAGTCTAACTATCACGGTTCATGAGATACAGCCTGGTGACAGACAGACGGACGGATGGCCGGAGGGAACGGAGTCATTAAATAGCGTCCCGTTGTACCCTTTAGTTACGGAACCCTAAAAACGGTTATACTAATTTAGATGAAATGGTACTTGAAGTAGGTAAGTTACAACATTTATTATTTTATTGTTATACTCGTATGTTTCTATAATTATATCAAATGAGCGTTATTGCGACTAATATTCGATCAAAAAAGATGAAGTATATATAGCGATCGTTACGCATCCTTACTAACGGTCGGTCAACGGGGAGTTACAGGCGTCGTTTAGACGAGTGTTTAATGAAAATGTGTAATAAAATCATTTTACACAAACATAATAATACTGATACCTTTAAATTGTAGGAACAGATTAAATAATCTATAAGCAGATATTATTATGATGTTTTATTTTTATAGGCAGATACGTACCTACTAATAGGTATTTAGTAGCTAATAATCGTAAGGTATCTACGTCTTATTATTTTTAGTCAAACAAATTATAAATGCAATTACTTCATTGAACAAGATAATTAATGGGCATCACTAAATAATTTACTACGTAGTTTTAACAATGATGCAACTTATTTTTCAAGAAAATAGTGTTCAATTGCTTAAGTACACACAATTACGCTAATATATTTAATAATTAGTCATATACTTGGAAAATACAGCAATAGTTCGGCTATTTCTCATTTGTTCTATAACATAAGAATTAGGAATCTACTTCAAACTTTAAGAATTTTAATTGGTTTTGACCCTGGCTTCGCACGGGTTATTTTTATACATATATATACCTTTCTCTTTAATCACTCTATCTATTAAATAAACCGCATCAAAATCCGTTGCGTAGTTTTAATGATTTAACCATACATACATACATACATACAGACAGCGGGAAGCGACTTTGTTTTAAACTATGTAGTGATTCCTCGACTCGACTACTAATAGTTATTTATTATACAAGGGGCAAAGTTGTTTAACTCTCGGGCTTATATTGAGACCCGAGCAAGCAAAAGATTCCAAAATTCAAAATCTTGAGCATTACGAGGGTCTCAAGGCACGAGAGTTGAACAATGTTTGCCTCCGAGTGTAATATAGTTATTTATTATACAAGGGGGCAAAGTTGTTATTTAACTCTCGGGCTTATAATGAGACCCGAGCAAGCGAAAGATTCCAAAATTGAGCCAATTCAATAACTGGAATCTTGAGCTTTACGAGGGTCTCAAGGCACGAGAGTTGAACAAACTTTGCCGCCGAGTGTAATACAACATTTTTCCCCTCACTATTGCGAGGAAAATACAGTCTAAATGCAATATAAATCTTATCCACATGTAAGTTATCTTGAAGAAACCATCAAAAATCAATTTCAAAATTTGTCATAGAGTAGGTACGCTCCTGGTACTTAGATATTGCCAACAGCTTACCAAGTGCGGGATAAGACATGATCACATGACCAATTTAAGGTATGACTTCCGATTGCGCATATTTACTTTGGGCATATAGGACTCACTTATACTCGACTGGTGGTAAGTAATAGGAATTAGATTACTTTGCCCCACATAAAAAAAAAATAAAAAATAAAAAAAAGCGTTTTTCCACGCTAGTTTTAAAGGACAAAACGGCGCTTTCCGAGCTAGTGAGGGGGAAAAACATGTTTCTCCTCAGTATCACGAGGAAAATAAAGACTATATACGATTACAAATCTTATCCACATGTAAGTTATCTTGAAAAAACCATTTAAAATTTAATTTCAAAAGTCATTGAGTACGCTCATGGTACTTAGATATTACCTACAGCTTACCTAGTGCGGGATAAGACTTGACCAATTTAAAGTGTGACCTCCGATTGCGCATATTTACTATGGCCATATAGGACTCACTTATACTGGACATGTGGTAAGTGGTAGGAATTAGAGCAAGGTGAAATTACTTTTCACACCACCTATTCATAAAAGGGTTTTCTCTGTTAAGCTAGGAGGGATCAAAGTGGCACTTTTCTTCCCTGCTGGGAGGGATCGAAGTGGCACTTTTCTGTTCAAGGACTACACAGTTTTACGTTTTCGGGCATTAACTAGTGGCATCGTTGTGTTGATAGGTATGATGCTGTTTTCGGCTTGGTTTATTTCCTCTTAGTTGGTGTGAAAAGCGGTATGTGTCACACGGTATCAAAATTATTTTCGTCTTGGGCGTTAACGTTTGAATCCCTCGTTAAGCTCAGGATTCTACTTTAGAATCCCTCACTACGATCGGGATTCTATTGTAGAATCCATTGCTTCATTCGGAGTTCAATGTACGCCCTCGCCGGAAATATATCATTTTGATCCCTTGTAACACAATAAAAAGATAAAAGATAACACAGTGGATAAAATGCGTTTTTCCACGCTAGTTTTAAAGGATAAAACAGCGCTTTCCGAGCTAGTGAAGGGTTTTTTTTGTTTCTAATGAAATAATCTACACAACGGGAAAAGTACGCGTTGCATATACATAGAACATATGAAAATTAGCTATATGGAAAACAAAATAGAATTAACCACGCTACCGGTGGCGGCTCATCAAAAATATTCGCAGGAAAGTTAGAATTGATTTGGATTTCCTTAACTTCTTGAATTGTTGTAAAAGATTTCAGCTGGCTGAAAATAAGACATAAGCTGGTACCTGCCTGAGGAGGAAAGCCCATAGAATTCGATTGCAACGGCTTTCCTAATTTCCAGCCATTTAAATATTCTTACAATGCAGCTCATGAACAAAGAAAATATTTTTAGCGCGCCGCCTACTGCTACAGTCAGCAGAAGAAGTAGCTGAGCGGGTAGGGTGTTCAAAATTATCTTGATCATGATCACACTTCTATTATCACAAAAATAAGGATGTGCCAAGATAATTTTAGACACCTATCAAGCATAGCTACTTCGGCTGCTGACTGTACCTACAGACACAGCATACGTAGAGAAGACGTTGATCGCTTCCTGATGAGGGTCGAGCGATCTGAGCGATCTGCGCGGAGAGGCCGGTGTGGGACGCTGGCCTGTCCGGGTAGACTGTTCATATCGACTCTGTTCTTGGCTCTTCCTCAGCTATAACGTCTCAAACTTCACATTCGTTAAGTAAAAGCTTTTCCTCGCATAGATATTGTTAGAAAGTTTTTATGATCTTCGTTCTTATATACCTTTAAAGACGTTTTAATTTCCGTCGTTTATAGCTATCATATTACTAGCTACACTTGAACCTTGAACTTTAACTAACACTTGAACTTTATGTAACATTTCAAATTGAATAATCTCAAAGTTTACTGGTTATATCGCAGCTTTATACAAAGTAACCCCAAGTGGCCGTCACAAACCGTCATCAAAATCAGTCAAATACAGCCTCTACTCGCTTTCCCAGGTTGGCGTAACGAGCAATGAAGTAACACTTACGTTATTTTCCGTGTGACTAGCGGAAGCGTCGCGTTTGCCCTGCAGGTAGTAGGTCATGAGTTGACCCTTGCCCTTGACCGCGACTAGGCCACGCTGCTCAAAGTAGTAGCCGAATGTCTCGAGAATATGGCATGTCTCTTCGGTCACCTGTCGGAAAAATCTCGGTTAGCAATAATATTAGGTCGGGAAAAAAGTCTTTTCGTATTTTGTATGAAAATTCTGTTTGCTCGACGATCTTTGACATCAAAATTTCCTGACTGAAAAAACTCCAAACGAACTTTGTACCACTTTTACTAACACTACCATGGTTCATAAATATTACATATTTTTTACAGCACTTTCGCAACTTTCCTTTGTTTTGTATCAAAAATTTTAAATGTATTAAATTCCTCATCTCATCATCATCTTTTTCATATTTAGTACTATTTTGAACAGGTAATCTAATGATATTATTAAAATCAAACAAATATAAACAGTGAAAGTATAAAATAGTTATTTATTATACAATGGGGCAAAGTTGTTGTTTAATTCTCGGGCTTATTTTGAGACCTGAGCAAGCGAAAGATTCCAAAATTGGGACACGAGTGTAGCGAGTGGTTCAATAACTGGAATCTTGAGCATTACGAGGGTCTCAAGGCACGGGAGTTGAAAAAACTTTGCCTCCGAGTGTAATACAACATTTTTATCCTCACAAAATTCAGTTTCAAAATTTGTCATAGAGTACGCTCCTATTAGTACCTAGATATCACCAACAGCTTACTAAGTGGGGGATAAGAATTGACCAATTTAAGGTGTGACCTCCGATTGCGCGTATTTACTATGGCCATAAAGGACTCACTTATACTGGACCGGTGGTAAGTGGTAGGAATTAGAGCAAGGTCAAACTACTTTCCCCACTTGAGGATAAAATGCGTTTTTTTCACGCTAGGTTTAAAGGATAAAGGAAAGGACAGCACTTTCCGAGCTAGTGAGGGGAAAAAAATATTATAACTTTTTGCATACAAAATACGAAAATACTTTCTCCCCGACCTAATATATGCCTTACTAGCTTGTACATACAGGTGTCCCGCAGCCTTGCGAAGTTGCAACATTGAGTAAAGTAAGCTACTTTCCATAGATACTAAATGTAAAAAAAAAATACGCTGCATTAACGGATATGGTATGGATATACGAGTAACTTCTAGAAATTAACAACATAAAAACATGAAGTTATATCAGGTAAACTGATAAGAAATCCTAATATAAAAGAAGCATAATGAAAATGAAATTTTTCGGAAATTGTAATAAATGATATGATGAGTCACGTCATCTATTTTAGGTCCATATATTAAATTGCCAAAGAGCCCAAAAATTTTCGTTATAAACGTACATCTAGGCAAGTGGCTCAATAGAAAATCAATAAAACTGCTTAAAAGAGTTTTCTTTTTGAATAAATATGTAAATAATGTCGGTAATAGGAATATTTTTTAATGGAATCCCCTTTGAATTATTTGTATCAATATCCTATATTACACAACCTGTATAAAGCATTTCTTGGCATGTTTAAGTGTGGCAATTATTGCTTAAGTTGCAATAAACAAATGACTAACCAACTCAAACTAAGCAAATTCAAATAAATACGGTATTTTACCGTTGCTCGTATGACTAATGCTTTTGAAAGAAACGTGATTAATTAGTATAATAGCTTTTAGTCTGCCGTAACAACACTGTCGCTCTTCTGTAGGTGGCAATGGATAACCGTGACCTTTACTTTCAATATTGTTATCACCGCACTATTGTTTGTGGGTAATTATTTCAAATGTAGGTACATAATATATGTATGCAATTAGTCTACAAACAACCGAGATGGGATTATAATTTTTTTTTCGAACATCAATGGCTATGAGCTTAGATTAGATATATCAATGATCGATAACGTAATTTATACCTTTCTTTTAACCCTCAAATAAAAATTCTCCGCGTATAGCTAGCGGGATTCGAACCCACGACCTCTCTGATCACCAGTCAGATCGCTCTGCCAATTGAGCTATCGACGCCCAACCCCGGCGAATGTTTCCACTATTTCTTTGATTCCATTCCATTCCATTTACCGAAAGTGTTATATCTTGTATCATTTTCGTATAAAACAGATATGGATATATATGGATATGGAGAATTAATTTTGATATAAATATGTGCAGTTTTATATTATAAAAAAGAATTATCGAAGCAAATGTAAAACACTCCCAATTTTTTTTGGCTAAAACATTATATAATGTATTAAAAATTATTTATAACAACTAAGAAAAAAAAGGAAAATACCTAGCATATTGTTTGCAGTTTGTAAAAATAATTATATACTTTACAATGCATGTCCTCGAAAAGTGCGCTTTCTATGAAGCCAAATCGTGCGGAAAGTTGTACTTTTCCACACGATTTGGTCGATGAAGCCAAATCGTGCAGAAAGGTGTACTTTTCCGCACGATTTGGCCGATGAAGCCAAAATCGTGCAGAAAAGTACACTTTTCTGCACGATTTGGCCGCAGTGCGTTTACTTTTCAATTTTTTATTATTTTGGATTCCGCTATCGGCCCGATACAAAAAGTATTTTCTATGTAAGAAAACTATAAAACAATATCATTTTTAATTTTAATAATTAAATTACTTATAAATTGAAATAGATGTCATATACTAAAGAAAAAGTGACCAAGGTCCCCGGTGAGCAGAGGGCGTCTGCCGCGAAAGCAGGAGGTCGCTGGTTCGATCCCAGCCCTGCTCACCGGGGACCATGGTCACTTTTTCTTTAGTATATGACATCTATTTCAATTTATAATTTATACATAGTAGTGTGACTACTTAAAAAAAAAACACAAAAGAAAACATTAATCAAAACATTTATTACATTTAATAAATGATTTGATTCGTGCTTTAAAAAATTGTTTAAAAAATTGTAATTAAATTACTGTCATGTAACAATTAAATTGTTTTTTCATGATATGATTTTTTATTTACTCGCACAATGCATACTAAAACATTGTATGAAACACATGCGTTAAGATGATTTCCTCGAAATCACTGATTTTCCGCACTTGTTGCATAAATAGCTATTATAGGCACTTACAGTTTAAAAAGTAACTAAATAAAATTACACTTACTGTGTACCTCAAGCGGAAAACAGACTTTGTAAACCTTAACAAAATTACTGTGGGAAATTTACAATTTTCGTAAAAGTATTCTGTATAATATTTGTAAAAGATTTTTTTTTATATTGTTATAGGTATGTTATATAAAGTATGTAAAAAAACAAACTTATACACAAGAAATAACAAAGAATTGTTATTTATTATTATTTAAAAGCCGGCAAAGTTGTTATTCACCAACGCAAACGACAAATTAGCTCGCTGGCGGGTTTAAATTGAGAGTTGAACAAGCGAAAAATTTAAAAACTCGGATTTTTAGCGCCGCGAGGGTCTCAAGGTACGAAAAGCAAATAAACTTTGCCGCCGAATGTACTTAATGGGCATTTTCAGAAAAAAGTGCACCCTTTTAATGAAAATGGGTCCTCAACTTTCCATACAAATTTTTTTTATCAGTTTTGTATCGGCCCATACAGCTGACCAAAAAAAAACCGGGACACTCTTTTTCTTTTTTAAATCAATAGTACTCGTGATTCTGGTTATTAAAAACCCAAAACTTCCTATATTTTCAAATAAAATGAAAAAGGAACCCTATTTTTGAAAATGCCCTAATAAACTTTAGATATATTGGTTTAGCATTGACAGTAAATGAAACTTGAAATCAACATTTTTCCCAAAAATCTTGGTCTATTGAAGTTACACCACCAATGAGAGCAACCGGAGAGGAAAGCGACAATAAAGCTACAGTACCTACTGGTCCTGACCAAATTTTATCGAACCTATGGAAAAAGCTCGGCATGAAGGATTTCTTTTCTAACTGACTTGTTAAACAGTATTCTGACTAACATTCCATCACACTCTTTCAAGATTTTAAAACGCATTATAAGCGGAAGACTCACCCTTCTGACCAATATCGGTGAAAATCAAGGTAGTTTCATCACCGGAAAATCCACTAGATACCTACTAATGCTCTCCACACACTCAGGATACTCATGGAACCAAGCCAACAAAACTTTAAATTTGGACTTCTGAATCTCTGTGAGCGATGTTTGAGCACCGTAGTAACCTAACAGCTAAATGCTCAAACAAGGTTGCGGACAGAAGTTAATTTATAATTCTTAAATATTAAAGGTTTTTTAAGCCAGTTTTTAGGGTTCCGTAGTCAACTAGGAACCCTTATAGTTTCGCTCTGTCTGTCTGTCTGTCCGTCCGTCCGTCCGCGGATAATCTCAGTGACTGTAAGTCAAGTCACGCCAACAAACTGGTAAAATAAAAAGTGGTTATAACTTTTTTAGGGTACCTCCCGTACACGTAAAGTAGGAGGTTATAGTTTAAAAAAATGTGCTCCCCCCTCTAACTTTTGAACTATTATGAGTTCAAAAAATATAAAGAAAATAACAAAAGTAGAACTTAATAAGAACTTTATTGGATAATTATTTTGAACTTGATTGGTTGAACGGTTTTTGAAAAATGTACATGTAAAATAAATTTGAATAAAGTTTGTAATTTAACCATATATGCAAACATTTTTTTTTTCTTGAGCACTTAACTTGTCATCCGGCATGTATCTTCCTTCTAATAAAAAAGAATGATTCAAATCGATTCACGCGATCAAAAGATTCAAAAGTTACCCCCGAAAACCCATAATACATAACCCGTCGAGTTTGTATAAATTAGTAACCCAATTTCCCGAGAGATGGCACTATACCATGGTCTACTTCGCGCTGTTAAGATTTTTCCGGAGTTGATGGGGTCGGGACGGGGGTGATCGAAAGTATAATGAAATTGTTAATTATTATAAGCATATTGAGCATGGTATCTATTTTTTTTTAATCTGTTATTTGAAGTTAGGTCCTCGCTTCCAGTACGGACGGCCTAAAACTCTTAACACGTTGTTAAATATTGCACATTTTCATATTTACGAGTATTTGTTACTGTTACTTAATAAAATATTAAATACCTATATAATTATATATTTTTATATACGAGTACATATATTTAATTTCTATATTTATATATACATATACGTAGGAGGTATATATACGTAGGTATAGACAATAAGTATGCATAAGTACGTTTAGTTTATGTGTTAATTATTTAGCTAATAAAATTTTCAAACGATATTTTTGTTGTTTTTATTTCTATTACTTTAGTTATATCATAAGAATCGATTTTGTATAGTTCGCCAACAAATTCATGGTCACAGCTGAAATATGAGTACTTATTTGGGACAGTATTTCTGTAGGTGGTCAATAAATTGTGGAGTCGCGTCATAGCATGGGCAGGTATTATCCCATCCCAGGTATCGCATGGTATCTATTAAAACACTTTTTAAGGTTGCCTATTGTGACGGACGACGGTACACTACGGAACTCTACACTGAGCATAGCCCGACATGCTCTTGGTCGGTTTTTTTTACTTTATATAATGTATAATAGTAAAAAAAAATATTGAGCTATTAAAGGTATTATAGAAAATTATATGTATATGTTTTATTAGAAAAGTATATGTTTTTACAAACTACAATACACATGTTATCTCATTGTATTTTTTTTAATTTAAAATCATTGTATTGTCTTCTGTTACCGCGATTGTTATTCATTGAAATTAAACACTTTAGAATGGATTAATCGCGTTGATTATCATTGATTTTGAATACGTTAAATTATGTTTCAAAGAAAATAATAAACGTGAGTGTTTTACCTTTTGGTTCGATAATTCTTTTTTTTATAAGTAACACGTGGCACATTTTTATTGTCAAAAATGAATTTTCCGTATCTGTTTAATACAAAAATGCCCCCCTCGCTCATGGGGGGAAGCGCACAATTTTGGTCGATTTTGTTCTAGTAGCGACTCTACTATCGATGTTCTAAGACATTTTAGAAATCATCGATATCAATGCGCTACCACATACTCTATTAATTTTGTATTAAGCAGGGACGTCTGCGAACGAAATTTACAGTTTTATAATTAAAAGAAAAATTGAAAAATTGTGGAAACATTCGCCGTGGTCGATCGGGCGTCGATAGCTCAATTGGTAGAGCGATCTGACTCATCTGACCGGTGTTCAGAGAGGTCGTGGGTTCGAATCCCGCTCGACGAGAACAATTTTTCCATTTTTCTTAGGGTTAATTGTAAAATTACCCACATCGGCCATCTTGGATTGGCCGCCATTTTTATTAGCTACCACTTCGAGATGGCCATCATAGTTTTTCAACATCCTAAGTAACATGTTCAACTGGTGTATAAAGCAAATTTGGTACCCCAAAATTACATCTATTTAGAATTTTTGGCCTGCTGGCCCATGGACTATATACACTCATCGGAAATCACCGACTTTCCGCACTTGTAGCATAAATAGCTATTGTTCTTCTGGAGAAAATAATGGTATCCCATCCTTGTTACCAATAGTTAACCATGTAGAATTTGTCATCCTTAAAAGTTCAAGCATCGTCCTAAGACGATATATAAGTTATACAACATTTGAGTGTACTCTATTTGGCATAAGCAGTAATAAATGTTCTAATAAACAAATCGTAATAGTAATAAAAACGCATAGTACTTTTCTTTTCACATTTCTTAACTTAGCAGTTTATATAGTAACTATTATAAATTTGTATAAAGTTGATATTACTCAAATTGCATTGCGTGTGACCGGTAAGGTAATTGTTATACATAACATAATATTATAAATATTTTTAAATATAAACCCTTAGCATGTTTAGGTACTACGCATTTCCATTTGGTTTCCTGCGTAACGTAACGTAAAAAGTGTGACAAACTTATGTAATTTGCAACGTTCAGTGTCATCTTCCTCGCCAATAAATCGATATATTAACGGTTCGTGTTTTGTGGTCTTAACAAAAAAATCGATTATAATAGTACATAATATTGTCTTCTGTTACCGCGATTGTTTATTCATTGAAATTAAACACTTTAGAACGGATTAATCGCGTTTATTAACACCATGATCCTACGTTGCAGTCATCATCTTAACCCTGTGAAAACGAGTGCTGTAAAGGGCTCGAAACGTAGGATCATGGTGTTAATAAACGCGATTAATCCGTTCTAAAGTGAATTATAATAGTACATTTCGATGCTAGTGCGGAAAGTATGTCATTAATTTACGAGTCCCGAGGTATCATTACACGAGCCGTAGGCGAGTGGCAATACTCGGGATGAGTGAAAAATTACATATCCGCACGTGTATCGAACGACGCTTTTCAATACAGATGCGAAAAAAATTAAAGTACATAAGAACGATTTTGAAAGTTTTTTTATTATTTCGGTACGTAACACTATTGTAAAACAGTTGAACTTATTAAAATCATCTTCAAAATGTTTATCTTATCTCTTATCATTTTCAATATCATAATCATTATTTATCATTAACAAAATAATAATTCGCATGTGACATATCGTATCGTCATGTCTAATAGACCTTTCGTCATGTTTACCTGATAGAAAAATGCCTCTACTTTGACAGACGCCGTAGGCTCTGCACGCCTACCACGAACATCGATAATTGGCATTGACGGGAAAAGATGGAAATACACACAGATTTATAAGAACTGTTTTCAATGTTTAATATTTTTAATAATTGAACATTATTATGACGAAGGGGCAAATAGTGAAATATAAAATGTCAATATATTTAATATTTTTGCGGTAATAGTAGGTATTTAGTTTTAATACGTCTTTAAAAGTTAACTTACAATAATACTCTTCGGTAAGCAGTCATGAATTGTAACAAAATTAAATTTTAAAAAATTGGAAAAGTAAAAAGGACTATTTCGCAAAAACTAACTTTGCGCCCGCAAAACAGCCAAAAAAAGGCACTTTTTGAGCAACTGTATTGAAAAAGATTGCTGCAGCAAATAAGTTCCCTTCTGCATCTGCAAACAAGGGAATTTGCTTTGCTAAAGCTCGCTATCCTTGATGTAACATTGACCAAAATGTAGTGATAGGCCTTATTCGCGATGAGTCTGGATGTAGTGGAACTGAGGTGCACCCAGGCGACTGCAGCAGGTGGTGCCGAAGCAGGTGGACGCCTAAGCGCAGTAACAGTGGTTAATTTGAGGTAGGTAGTCGGCTTTTGTTTTTGCTATCCGCGTTTTTTTTGTACTGTTGTATTTTATAGCAGTTAACTTTGGCGTTGCTCTCCAGGTTTTATGCAACGATGGTGGTGTTGCCCCAAATATCATAATGTGACTTGTTTTCGTTGATGACTTCGAACGAGATGGTTGCCGGACCTGTTGCAACTGGGCAATTACCTAGCTGCAGCAGTTACAGTAGGTACCTAGTATTGCAGAACTGCTGCCTAAAGTTGGACTTGTTGCAATCCGTCTTGTGCAGGCTTACCTGTATGCAGCCAGCTTTGCCGGTGCTCTCCATCCTGGATGCGACGTTAACGGTGTTGCCCCAGATGTCGTAGTGGGGCTTGCGTGCACCGATGACGCCCGCGGTGATGGGGCCGTGGTTGACGCCCAGCCGTAACACGAAGTGGTTAAAGGACTGCTCGTTGATGGCGGTCAGCACGCGCTGCAGCTCCAAAGCGAACTCCACCAGGCACGCCAAGTGTGCCCAACGCACCAGCGTACCGTCTGACGGCTAATCGAATAATTTATTTGAACAGTTGTTACAATTTACTTTCATTTCATTTGTCATTCAGCACGCGTCACGCCATGCGGCCAGTCGGCCTTGGAGCACCCAAAATATTATCTGGCTTCCCATCCGTTGGTTTGACAACGCGTTCTCAGGTTGTCAAATCAGGTTGGCAACCTGAGAACGCGTTTTCACGAACGCCTTGAACTTGAAAAGGGAAGAAATTCAAGACGGCAACCGTTTCTCGCAATTTTTACTTTAGGATCGTTAGATAGAACCTCTCGGATCCTCAGATATTGATTTTTATCACGATCGGCTGAAAACTGAAGAAATTCAAGATGGCAGCCGTTTCTCGCAATTTCGACCTTAGGTAAGTTTGTTGTGGGCGATGAGCTAGCAACTTGTCACTACTATATCACAATTTTATCTTTAAACACCTTAATTGCTAGAAATGCTTTTGGGAATACAGGCGATAGTTTATGTTTGTACCTATGTACATATTGACGAAAATGCATACCTGCATTTGTCGAGTGGGATTTAGGCCTGATGCTGCCATGTATGTGGAGCTGATGGTTTTAATTTTAATGATGTCTTTGCTGAATTTTGCATCTTCGAGGAGCTGGAAATAAACATTAGTTTGAGTAAATAAGTATTTCAATACCATAAGTCCATAAGTCATAATCATTTGAATTGGATTTTAAGTAATATTAACTAATCTATAGTTCAAGCAATCGGAAATGAAAGCTTTGTCGACTGTTAGAAATAAAGTTCTGGAATAGGATGTAATATTTACCAAATCAAAATCAGATATGACTTCATTCAGAAATCTTAAGCATTCCAAGCCTTGGTTATTGACGGTCTCCTCCGAATAGAACTCTGAAAACAAAACATCAATATTTAAGGCGCAGGATTCATGACTATGGATAAAACGGAAGAAAGAAGTCTGAGCTCTAGCTTTCTTGCCTTCCGTGGTCATTCAAAAGTAGAAATTAATTTCAAGAGCGCTTGCAAGAATGCTCGCTGATATCGAAATTTCGATCTGAGGTTCAAAGTTTTCATTTGTTTTTTGTACTCAACAGTAAAATGCTTACAAATGCTTACACTCGAGACTACGTTGGGACCAGAATAGAGGATTTAAAATACGAATAAGAATTATGTTCCATTACGCTTCGGGATTAGCCGTACCATAAAAGAAATATTTGTTTTCCTCCGTATGTAACTCGTTAGATCAGTGATTGCTAACCATGTCGACATTATTTTCGTATGTCTCGGAGATTGGTTGGCAACATCTGTTAATTGGATGCCTTGGATCTATACAATATAATTATATCAGACTGTCTTCTCGGGCTGTGGTGTAGGGATGGAACCGGCAGTAGCTTTTTTTTTGACGTTCATAAGTGCATTGTAATGTACCTAAATTGAAAAATAAAGATATTTATCATTTATAATTTTTATCAGAAGTCAGAATGAGGTGCGTTATTTTTTTCAAACGAACACCTCATTGAATCCTGCTCTATTTGGTAAGTACGGCCTCTTTTCCACAAGCAACAGCTTTGCCGGGAGCTGGGGAAATTTAGTATCTACATCTTTTGCTCCAATTACTAAGTGCGGTAGGAAGGGAGGTAAATAAGATACAAAGTTTCGATATTTTCGGCAACTAGGTTCGAAGAAGTGTTATAATAAGCAAGTAGCTACCAGAGAAGTTGGGCATGGAAGCGAACAGCACGCCGACTTCAGCATAGCTCTGGCTGTAGAGATCGCGGTGGTGGTGACGCGCGCCCATGAAGTGACGCGCCACGTGCGGGGGCAGCACGTTGTGTACCAACGCCTATGAGATCATTCATTTATTTAATTATACACGTTAAGAAGCATTTCATCTGATTTTCCATTAACACCTGAGCGGAATTTTAGGGTATCAAACCTTAAGTAACTATCCGATCATGCCTCGCTCTAGAGTAATGGTTTTTAATTAAATCGTATCTTACTTAGCTACCAGTGGCGGGGCGTTTATAGAAGTCGATTCCTACCGGCGTGCCATGCGCGAGTCAATTCATCATCTTTTCCTTAACGACTCAAAGAAAAAGAAGGCCATAGCAATTCCGGCTTGACCAAAGAAAATTTTGACGCTCCGCCGCTGTTAGCTGCCTACATGACTGACTGTTTTAAATACTACTTATTATACTTCATGTATAGGGATGGGAATGATTATACAGATGACAATACAACAACAGATACAACACAATACAGACGTATACAGATAAAAGTATACAGATGCCTAAAGTAGTTTTGTTTTGACGATTCGATTTGATCATAAACCATATTTAATAAAAATTAAACCAATAAAAACTTAAATATGTTTAATTAAAAACATATTTAAGTTTTTATTGTTTTTTTAATGTCATAGTTTACTTGTTTATTATAATTTGCAAACATATTGTTTTTTAATAATTCATTGCAGAATGCTGATGACCTTCACCTTCAGACAGGAGACCCACTAAGCGGCACACGTTCACATATAGAACTAAAGCGATGCAAAACCATGTTCGAAAAAATACCTGCGGCTTCGTTTTAACTAATATTCAGACACAGAACAAACATTCAATATTTAGTGGTTTATGAAATTTATTTAGCTTAACATTTATGCAAGGTGTAGCAAAAAAAAATTTACCCAAATAAAGTTTTTGAAAAAAATGTACCGCGGAATGATTGGTATTCTCTCCTACAGAGCATCATGATGGGTAAAGTATCCGGAAAGCGAAAACGTGGACGACATAACATCCGGGAGTGGACAGGTATCAGGACCGTTGAGCAACTGTTTTCACTGGCACGCGACAACTACTAAAATTTTTAAGAAGCTGAATGCCAACCTTCAATAATGTAGAGGCACATGAAGAAGAGAAGGAACTCTCCACGCGAATTCGAATCTATCGACACGCGGGCTGCCCATGCATACCGTGCCCGCCGCCGGGGTACGCCGCCAGTATCATATAATATTTCTAATCGTAGGCAACCCTAGCGTTGTGCGGGGGTGAGAGGGGCTGATCGTCAATTGTTTTTGCGTGGTGTACAAAACGGTTTGTATTCGCTATTTGTATGAAAGATCTGTACTCAAAAAATCTGTGTATGTTCTTTAAAAACTATTATATAATCTGTGCTAATAGGCCAACCCAACAAACAAAAAAACTCGCGTAATTTTTTTATCTTATCAGTCCGCGTTACTGATGAACCAGCATTTTTGTTATATACCGGTAGAGTAGAGGCCGGAAAAACAGAAATTACTAACAAATAGTTCAAATCTGTTTGATGATAAACGAGCAAGCCCCTCGACATAGTATTAAAATCGTATAACTGAAAAATACGATGGATCTGGTCAAATTTACTGTAGAGCGTAATTTTAGCCTAAGTTTAGTTTAAATTGCTAGCAACATTACATCAATATTTCGCCGGTTATTTTATGGAAGCACACGCAACACGTCGATGGTAGACTTATTATACTCTATTAATCCCATTACGAATTCCCTGTACCCTTCATAT
This sequence comes from Lathronympha strigana, assembly GCA_949128165.1. NCBI lineage: Eukaryota > Metazoa > Arthropoda > Insecta > Lepidoptera > Tortricidae > Lathronympha > Lathronympha strigana. The sequence continues at coordinate 11,425,495 of OX421906.1, read as the reverse complement.
AAAGCGATACCTGGTTCCGACGGCGCAGGTCGGCCGCCTGCTCGGCCTGCCCACGCATGCGCTCGCCGCGCGAGTGACGCGCACGCTCCAGCGATTCCGTCTGAAACCAAACAAACACTTATAAATAGCACGCCACGCCACAGGGTTGTGCCTAACCACTGACCCCGTTTGCCGGTTTTTTTCTATTGCGGCTCACAACATAACAACATAAACATCAACAAAACACAATCCCGATACGGATTATCAACGTACTCCTACAATATTATGTTCATAAATATGTAGGTATTATATGATTGATTGAGATAAATGAGGAATAATGTATAATTATATATTTACTATTAGATGCTTTCTATGTACCTAAGTTAAACAAAAATCATGAAATATTACCAAATCTGAACGCGAACGTGCGAGCCCTGAAAAGTGAGACCTAAGCTAAGAATTAGGTCGAGCATATTATGTACGTACGTACTTACATCGGTGCAGCGTAAAATGTAGAGTATGTGTAAACTGTGCAGGTACCCTTGATTTCTATCTGGTTACGCAGGTTTAGGTGCGTAATTCCTACCTTTGTTATAATTTGATGCTTAGTTTAGGTTTAATAGTAGTTTATGTGATTGTATATAATGAAAGGTTTATGAAACGAGGCGTATATATACAACATTTCATGAGCTCTCCATGATGCGTTCAAAGCGCATATATATCGACCGCCATTACGACTTTTATGCATGAAAACTTTTCTGAGATTCATGTTTAGACATTTATATTTTTAAAATTCAGAGACGGACAAACTAGATTTGGTCCCAATTTTCATATCAATTGACAATTCCATTCAAACTAAACGTCATCTCGACTGATATTCGAATAGAGGTCAAATCACATTTCCTTGTGTGAGAGATGTTCGAAATTTGAAATAGTAGTTTATTTGATTGTATAAAATGAACTTCACACGAGTGTTTTAATGCCTAATTATTTACAATTACATACACTGCTTTATATACACACACATTATGACTCTCCATGACGCATTTAAAGCGCATATAAATAGGTATCGACCGCCAGTGCGACATTCGGGAATAAAACTTTTCTGATATTCATGTTTTGACATTTATATTTTTTATATTCAAAGACAAACTAGAGTTGGCCCCAATTTTCATATCGTTCGAAATAACGTGCGACTTGCATGCGTCATTGTATGCAATTGACAATTCCTTTCAAACTAAACGTCATCTCGACTGATATTAGAATAGAGGTCAAATCAAATTTTCTTGCGTCTGATGTGGTCGAAATTTGAACAAAAATAATATTATCGAAATCGAAAATCTTATTTAGCTATAATAACATTTTCACAGATAGGAAATTTGTTGTAACAAAAGATTATTATTATGGGGGCCCTTATATGCGATTTTTGAACGCATTATAGAGAGCTAATGATATGTAGGTATATAAAAATGTTTATATACCCACACATCATTAGCCCTCAAAATTGACAACCCTAGTATTACGGTGGAAGAACTAGTAGATCAATACGACAACCGTGCGGCATAAATATGGAACTTTACTTACATATCTGTTCAATATGAGCAAAGCGATCACTATAAAAAACAGCATGATGATGTGCCGGGCGAGGTGGATTTGTGCCCTGGAAAATATAAAATTAACATTTAATTCTAATTATAAAGGGCCGCATGATACGCATATGTAAAGACTGACAGTCCACATAGAGCCTTAATAGTTTGCCATGAAATTTGTAACGTAGATAGGGACGTAGGGGTACCTATTACATTCTAAATTCATATTCAATGAAATAGAAATAGGCATATTTAATTCCTAGGCACACAGAAGACGCAATACAATAATCAGAAAAAAAAACACAGTAAAAAGAGGAGTTTCGCGAAATGGATTCATCTCAGCAGCATGGTCGGGACTTCCAGTACATCGCTTATCTTCCGTACCTATCAATTTAAAATTCAGTTAGGTACATACGATAACGACAGCGAGTGTCGACGACCACTTTACTGTTGTATTATTATTTTTTGTATTTGGTAGGACACGTGGCCCGACCTGTACATCAATATCTGACATGCTCGAATATTTCCACTTAGTGATTAATTTTATAAATTAAAAAAAAACGGCCAAGGGCATGTCGGGCCATGCTCAGTGTAGGGTTCCGTAGTTTACCGTCCGTCACAATAGGCAACCTTAAAAAGTGTTTTAATAGATGCCATGCTCAATATGCTTATAATAATTAACAATTCGATGATACTTTCGATCACACCCGTCCCGACCCCATCAACTCCGGAAAAATCTTAACAGCGCGAAGTAGACCACGGCACAGCGCCATCTCTCGGGAAATTGGGTTACTAATTTATACAAACTAGACGGGTTATGTATGTTGGGTTTTCGGGGATAACTTTTGATCGCGTGAATCGATTTGAATCATTCTTTTTTTATTAGAAAGAAGATACACGCGGGATGATAAATTAAGTACTCAAGATAAACAAAAATAAAAATTTTTTTTGCATATTGACGGTCCCAAGTAACACTGTCGATGTCGGATATGCAGAATGACTACTTTCCAGGAGAGGCAATCCAAGTTTTTTAAACAGGTTTTTACTCTATAAAATTGTTAAATTATGGAATTGAGCTATAAATTTTGGGAAAAGTTACAATTTTAAGATACTTACTCTTTAAATGTGCATAAGTAAAAAAAAGAAAATACCTGTGGAAATATTAGAAAATAGCACATCCGACATTTTTATGTGGATATTCATAAAAGATATTGTCGGAAGTGTCACATACTACTTTTTTGTATGGACTTGGTTCATCTAAAATAGTCGTATGTGCCACTAACGACTATAATTACTGGACAATCTATCATAATTTTAGTCGTATGTGTCATTTATTTGCTTGTTCGTTACAACTAGTGGTAAAATACGACAGTTGAATTGAATGTCATCTAAAATTACTTATTCGTACGGCGCTTATTCATACAAAATTATGAGTACTGGCACAACTGACCATGTCGTCTCACCCGCGCCGCGCTCCCGCTAACATTGTTGCAACATCCAACATTGTTAACCGGACGCTGTGTAAGATATGACATTCTTGGGACAGAAAATTTCGGTAAATACAAAAAAAATATAAATTCTGAAAATGTCATATTATAAATTTACATATTTTAAGGCCATTAGTGCAATAAAACAAAAAGACGATTTTGGAGATCCGACAGTGTTACTTGGGACCGTCGATATACGGTTAACACACAAACTTAATTCAGAAATTCTGTTGTAAAATTTTTCAAAAACTGTTCAACCAATCAGGTTGAAAACAATTTTCCAATAAAGTTCTTAATAAGTTCTACTTTTGTAATTATGTCATATTTTTTGAACTCATAGTTCAAAAGTTAGAGGGGGGGTGACATATTTTTTAAAACTTCTGGAGCGATTATTTTCGAAAATTTTAACTTTATCAAAACCTGTTTTTAAAAAACCCTTATTATTTTTCAAATACCTATCCAATGATATGTCACACTCTAAGGTTGAAAAGCAAAGAAAAATCACCCACCACTTTACGTGTACGGGAGGTACCCTAAAAAAAATATAACCACTTTTTATTTTACCACTTTGTTGGCGTGACCGATATACATATTCGTACAAAATTACAGCTTTCTAGTACTTACAGTCACTGAGATTATCCGCGGACGGACGGACAGACAGACAGACTTGGCGAAACTATAAGGGTTCCTAGTTGGCTACGGAACCCTAAAAAGGCTGTAGACGCTTCCCCGCCACTAATAAGGAAAACATCATATAACCTCTTATTCTTCCTATAATTAAATTGTTCGATTCGTATAGGTCCCCACGGTGCTCGAGTTACTACAAATTTAGCATCTTCCCTACAATAACTACAATAACGTATAATCAACGAGTAGGTACATATTTAAATAGTCAATATAGTGATTAGGGTTTCTGATCGAGATTTCTCGAACTCGAGACAACTCGAGAATTTTGGTTTCATTCGAGACGAGAAAAAAATGACCATGACTCGAGAATTCTCGAGTCATGCGCGGCGGGCACGCGCCTTTTCGCCCCGTACAACTAGACTTAAAGAAAATTAACTTGAGAATAATAAACACAGAACTTTTAGTATTTTGTTTTTATAAGTAATACTTCTTCATTACAGTAGGCCCAGTAGGGTAAGTTGATTCTGTGTTAAAGTCGTGACAAGGGCTTCTAATCACGATTTTTTGAATTCAAGACAACTAGCTACACTTTTTAGCTACATTTTATGAGATAAAAATTATCGGAAGTCAAGAAGTATCAAGTCTTCTGATGGACCGAACATCAAAGTTAATTTCGGACGTGACAGCCTTAATGCTCAACTCGTGGTTCTACCTACATCAAAACGACTTTTCCAGCTGTCTATTTATCAATTTTTCTTACAAAAATTATACTTATTATGTTATAATGGTTAAACTACCCCGAAGTGTCAACTATTCAAGAGTCGGATGAAGTCGGCGGTGACGATGATAATTCTATCAGAAATTGGAATCTGAAACTGCAACGTGCAATATCTAAAGAATATTATATATTCTTTTAACAAATATGATATCTGTTAAGAGTTCAGAAATAGCCCACTGAAAAACATCTTACAAAAGCATGTAGATACCTAACAGAAGATTCTGTTGATGCTGAAAGAAGCTACACTGAAACTCATTCCGTATTTTTGCCTTTTATATTTTATTTATTCTGAGACAATCGACGTAACAATCTTCCAGTCCTGTACTTAACTTGATCCTCGTGTTAAATCGTAATAATGTACAGGATCCCAAGCTGGTGATACGGGAAAGCTTCCTTACTATTGACATTAGGAACCTTTTGATTTGAATAGCTACGCGTAAGAACCTAGAGAAGTATAGCTTTATCTGGCGAGAATGAGAGGATTTTCAAACTTTATTGAATGGCTTATATTAATTCGATGGAGGCAGACTGCGATGTTTTTTGGCTGTGCTGGACATCGGCTATGTCATGTGTAAGGAACACATGGAATAGGTACTCCGTTTTGTTAGCCCATCGAATGGGAAATCACGTTCTGCCCAGTGACAACGAGTGCTTTAAAGGATAACTGTCTTGACTCTTCAGCGGTTAAGACTGGATAAAATGCTTAATTCAAACCTCATCGCCAATTCATAGTTATGAAATAGTTATATATAAAGAAAACATATAAAAAGATGTCGTTATAGGTTGGTTTATTTTAAGAGGTTTTGCTTTAAAAGGGTAACAATATTTTAACAATGAATACTTACGGTGGTATACGAAAAACATTAAAATTACTATCCTCCAAAAAAAGACTCGAGACTCGAGAAGACTCGAGAAATTGGGCTCGAGATTTCTCGAAACTCGAGAATACAAATGGGCCGAGAAATCAGAAACCCTAATAGTGATGCAAAATTTAAATAAAATAGTGTCAACACAGTGTATCAACATAGCCAAGGATGCTATTCTCAATGCTTACCTAGTGTATAGCCTCAGATAAACGATAGTAACTTTGATCTTCGATCACAATCACAATACATGGTTTTGGAGATCAAAGTAGGTAATACTTAATAGATCTAAGGTCATAATAGGTCAATCGAGTTGGAATATTTTAGTGTTGAGTAACTGTAGATATTCCAACAATGTTGCAAAGAATCCCGCCGAATGGAACGCGTTCAGGAATGCTTTTTTCCATCAACGCGCCTAAACGGTCAATGAATCACGCGTCTCTGGTGCAGTTAAAGAGATGATTTATTGCTATTTATTTGTAGATCTTTCGTGATCTAGCCAGAGAAAAAATGTAAACAATGTACTGGTGAACCAGTTAGTTTGTTGAAAGAACACGTGTAGTAGTAGCTGTGAACTGACTGATGTTTCTTTGTTTTGATTAATTCCGCTAGTAAATCTAAATTACATAATTATGTTACACTCGGAGTCCCGATGTAAAGAAAAGGTTTTTAACTTTCTTCGCTGACATTCAATCTTGAAAATGAAATAGTAAATGTTATATTTCTTGAAAAAATTATGTTACATCGTCGAGGTATACAAAAAAGGAATCTGCCACATGCTTCGTCAACGTACTATTAGACATAAACAATCCGCACAAGCTTCGTCAACTTTATAAGTAAAAACTACCTTAACACTAACACAAACCTCATCTGCAACACGCTTCGTCAAATCAGACATATATCAAAGTAAAACCCCGCCCCGAGCTGTGCCCGGCCCAAAAGTCCCCATTATGCTGGCAGCATTCCCCCGCTGTATAGCGATGGACACTTGTTGGACCAGCCAAGATCCAGAGCGGGGATCGTTGCCCTTCTCCCGTAAACGCCTGCCCAACTGCCGAAAAAGCTCAAGAGCCTCACATCCCCAAGGACCAGCCGTCTCCACTGCGACCGGCACGAAATCATACGCTGACTCCAACGTAGAATACTTGGAGTGCTTTAGTCTAGCCGCAGCCTCCGCTGCCGATCCTGCCGACCTTAGAGTGTGCCTCAAATGAGATGCAGCAAATGTGCTAACACATGTTGCATCCCATAAAAGACAACGCCCTCTCCGCCAAGGAACCAAAGTAAGCCCATCGGGCCTCTTGCCATCCGTCCGTGACAAGCCTGGCGGCTCAAGTACACATGGCACGTTAGCAGACACCATGGCTCGACGTATAATATCGTTGATTGCATGATGCCTCGGGAAACGACCAGCACATCTCTGGCAACTTAGGCCATGGTGACCATTCTCTTCCACCATTACCCCGCATACGCACCGGTGCACCTCACATACCCTGCCCCCCAACCTCAAATCCACTGCAATCCTCAAAGAGTCATTGTCAATCAATGTACCCAAATGCGGCGACGGCAAAGCATGTAACCACGCCCCCGACTCCGGCTTTGAAATCGCCTTTAGCCGCGCCAAATCCGGCCCCGAAGCACGACTCACCAAATCCGTATATGCGAGCCTACACAGAATGTCGTCCCATTGTCTCTGAACCATCAAATTGTCCGGACGATCATCGGTGGGAGATAGGGCAGCCCATCTCTCAAAAGCCTCCGAAGCATATGGTATGCGGACATCGTTGCCATGAACAGACAGTATACGAGCAACAAGATCCGCCGAACCATGCGCGGAGGCCATAAAAGCGACTAACCCAACATCCTGAACCCGACGCACCCCGAGACCACCAAACCGAATAGGTAAAGCCGCCTGGTGCCATTGGCTCTCATTTAAACTTACATTGAGCATCGACTCCAAGGAAACTTTTAAAACATTGTCCAGCGCTTCTACCTCTTGTTGAAAGGCTGCAAGCCATGTAGGCGAGGTTCGCATAACATAAACCATCCGAGGCAAAGCAAAGCAATTTCGCAATAGTACAAGACCAACATGACCCGATAAATGCTCCAAATGATCCCGCGCTGACAAGAGTGCCTGCCTTTTACTTTGTAGAACCGAACTGACACCCTCCGCGAAAATGGGAGCACCTAACAAATTAAATGTAGCCTTGTTCATTTGCTTAATCCCGGGCAAATCTTGAAAAACATATGCAGAGAAAGATAGTCAGAAGTTTATGGCATGTTCTTGAAAAACTGCCTGATAGGTTTAGTCTTATCTTTAATTTGTTCTACAAGAGTAGAGCACGAGCTGACTACACGATTACACATAAGTATCATCGTTTATGATTCATACGCTCCTCAACTCAACTCATTTTGAATACAAATCGAAACTCATTTTAGGAAAACACATGGGGTGTCAGCATTTAAAAAGTGATGTGAGATGCAACTGAAGGATTACATCCGTTCTGTGTAGCATTAGGTTTACTCAGTAAAGTGTTTCTTATGACTGTTTAGCACATCCGTCCATCTAATGTACTGCAGGACCATGTAGCTGTTTTTGCAGCCTTTTTGCTTTCAACTGTATTACCGCAGCCTAAGGAAGAGGTTTCTCTACGCGTAGTCCGACTTCGAACATGTTTTGATTCTCGTTCAAACATCAAAATATCGGACGCGGCTGTTCGCCGAAACAACTATCGGTATATTGATCGCCGAATCAACCTTCCACATGTCTTGTCCTTCTCGGCCTTCACGAGGTTCTCGTCATGGAGGATGATGATGTCGACGAGCATGGCCCGGCGCTACGATCGATCTATCACAACAATATCAGGCCTAACAGGCAACAATAGTCCTGTTCGTGATGATAGATCGATCCCAATAGAGCGTGGCAGGACCATTTTTGAGAACTGGTACAGGTAAGTACTTGTAGTACGCAACTTCGTGGTTCACACGACCATATTGAAGTGCAAGTTGCTGGTGTATTATAATTCTGGGTACGAGATTATGTCTGCGCAAGTACTCGCCGTTAGCAAGATTGAGAACAACCAGAAACTGCAGAAACAACAGACTGACTCTCCGGGACGACGGTATGCCCGACAAATGTCGACCGTACTGTCCTTCAGGATATACTTCCGCTAGTTATTCGTGATGATAACTTCGTCTGCAATTGCACAGGCAAAACCTTCGGCTACTCCGAAAAGGTCCCCAAATCGTAGCCAGTTCACCGACGCGAGCAGGACTAGGTCGGGCCCCACGAGGGCCCTGTAGAACCGCCCATGTAGCTCTCTACTCTTTTATATCGTCTTGCGATCCTTGGTGCTTAGTACCACAGGTTTGCGCCAGTTCTCATTTGCCAAGGAGGTTCCTATCTACCGCCACCACATCACGATGCATCCCACACTCGTTAGTAAGGAAATACAACGTGTCCCAAAACTCAACGATAAGCCGGCACCACAGGATGGAGCTGCTTATGATAAGTCGAGAAAAAATAAGAAAGAAAAATATCTTAATTACTTTAGAAATTACAGAAAAAAAGAAATTCATCGAAAATCGACATCCCTAATGGTATTTTTAACGACCATGTCTACAAATATTGAGTGCACCCAACCGCGACGATATCTGTACAAGGCGCAACGACCATGGCCAGTGCGCAGTCTGTTGAGGTTGCACCAGGTGCGCCTCGGCAGGACAAACCCTTCTACTTTGTTACCCGGGATAATCCTCGATCCAAACCTTCCATCCATCGCAGTAGCCCATTGTAGCGTCCACGCCCGGTTGGTATTGAAGTGGCTTCTAGTGAAAGAGTGGATGCAATCTTATAAGATGGGTTCCTCGATTTCAAGCGACTCTTTACAGGGTTTGTAAACTAAAAACAAAAAGCTTTCTAATCTTTTTTGCCGGATTTTAGAGTACTCTCTCATTAGGACATCCTTTCTTCGCACCGAGGTATTTAGGCGTGAAGTTGTGTCTGAGGGTTGACCCGTTCAGGGAGACTTTGTGCAGGTGGAAACAACACGTTTCAGTCTTACTGGCGCAAGACGTAAGGCGCCATGCTTTGAAATATATTGCCAAGGTAGCCATATCCTGCGTTAGTGACCGCTCTAAGCCAGTAAAGGTCTTATGCTGACGTACGAGGCAGATGTCGTCGGCGTAGATAGAATTACGAGCTAGAGTGGGAGGCAAATCGTGAATATACAGATTGAAGAGCGTTGGTGCCAGTACAGAGCCATGTGGCAGTCCATTATTCAGCTTTGTCACGCCGCTGACCTTGGAACCCAAGTGCACACGGAAACGCCGTTGAGATAGCATGCTGGATATTAGTTGTAGATAAAAGTTTGTAGATCAGCCCTTCTCGCCAAACCGTGTCGTATGCTGCTGTAAGGTCGATGAACACTGCCCAAGATTTAAGTCCGTTTTGGTATCCCGTCTCTATGTGTGTGGTTAATGATATATGACTTGATATGTGCAGCTGCGCCCGCATCTGAAACCCGCTTGCTCTACTGGAATCACTTTTTCTATTAACGGTGCTATTCGCTTCAGCAAGACTCTTTCAAGCAGTTTATAGGTATTACTCAGTAGAGCTATAGGCGATACAAGAAGGGTCATCGACATTCTTTCCCGGCTTAAGTAATGCGATCACTTTGGATTCTGTAAAAAGTCTGGGTAGTTTATTGGACATCAGAATTTCAGAGAAGAGACAGGATAGCCATTTAATATCACGTGGGCCAAGGTTTAAGAGAAATTAGTTATAAATTTTATCGACTCCTGCAGCTTTTCCAGGCTAAAGGCCCTTTATAGCAAGTTGGACTCCCTCCGCTTTAAAGAGTTTTGACAGTTTGGGATCCGATTTATGATTAGTCTCAGCTTCTGCAACTTTTTCTTTACTTTATTTGTCTCAACCTTCTCTCCTTTTGCCCTGGACACTGAAACTAACCTGTTTGCTATATCATTTGGGTGCAGCGCAGATGATGGGCGAGGTACCGACTATTATCCAGTCACTTTATTTAGCACTCTCAACGCTTTACGACTTGAACGCTTGAAATCCATGGATTAGACAGTTTTCCTCCAATTATGAGACCGGTTTTCGTCCAGAGTCGTTAAGAGTCGTAGCCGATCGAACTATCACCTGTCTTTTGGTAGTCTTTGAAGAGCTCTTCACTTTGTTCACTCCACCCAGGAATGTATTCTCTTCTGAAACGCGACGAAGCATCTGTAGTTATGCACTGTCGGTGGAATAAATCGAACTCCAGCGTCCACTTTAGCTGCATAATTAAGACAATCTGTACAGTTAAAATTCCATCGTGGAACTTGCATAGATTTAGTGAGTGGAATATTCAACCCTGCTTCCGGGTATTACGGGTTTATGTTGGCTGTTGGGGAAGTCACGAAGAACAAGTCTTGCTGTTGGAATGGGTGTACCTGAGGGGTATCTGGTAACAAAGGTCAAGTCCGGGTTGTAATCATTTTTCCAGCGGGCTGAGTGGAAGGTGCCCCTGTCATTGGCATTGAATACTAAAAACAAGTTGCTAGATTCAGCCCATTGTGCCAGAGCCAGACCATTTGTATCATTCGTTGCGTAGCGCCACGATGTATGATGACTGTTAAAATCACCAGTATAAATGCATGGTTGTGCGAAGGTGGGTATCCCATTACTGGCCCAGGTAGCAAGAGGGGGTTTGTAGATGTTTGCAATCCTGAAATCTTCAAACTGTGTGACGATGATAAAGTTGTTGTCCGAATCATCCGCGTAGATGCTGCTCTGTACTTTCAAGTCGGACCGGACGTAAGTGGCAATGCCATACTTATTGTGGTTCAGAGCTTTAACGAGCGGGAAACCTGGTATTTGACCCCTACTTTGGATGTCTTGATCGTCTTTTGTATGTGTTTCTTGGAGGTTTATGAATTCTACAGGACGTTTGGAACATACATTCACGTTTGGTTTTACTTATACCTTCTATGTTCAGTTGACAGATTCGGACTGAAGGCCCGAGGTCTCTGGTCTGTGGGTACTTAAAATAATTATTTCCGGGCATCATATATTAATTCGCAGTTGGTAAGTATCAAAATCTCTGTATCTATCGTTGGGCTACGAGACTCTTGTGATAGCAGTGTAGCAGCTAAGGTTGATTACTTTTTAGCACCACCCGGGAGACACGTGCAAGGCAACACAGGGTCATCTTCTTGCGGACGCGAGTAATCTTTGTCTCCCCAATAAATAAAATACATAGAAATGATAAAACCACATTATTATAAAATTTAAAAATGACAATAAATAATTTATACTGATTAATGAATGATAATACTTATTGATTCTAAACTTTCAAATATAATTATTGTAGGTATATCCCAACTACTTACATATCTTATAAATTTACTTATACGGGACTTAATCGTGTAAAACTTTGAAAACGAACCTCTGACGTTTCAAGGGCGACATTGACCCCGTGGTCCCGATCCCCGTGGTCCGTGTTCAAAGTTTTACACGATTAATTTAAATTTATAATGTGTGAAAATCGTGAAAGTTTAAATAAGTGTTTTCCGACTTACCTACAATCTAAAAGTAGTATGTGTCAGACAAAATAAATAAATAGTTAACTTGGTTTTTCATATATTCAGTAGGTAGATAATGTATGTATATGTTAGTGTAGTCCAACTTTGTATGGAGATAAAAAGTATGATCTTTTTACCTCTACAAGGCTCCATTTATTCTATTATGAAATAGTATTCTGTGTGCCCAATTTGAACTTATTTGTTCCTGATTTAGAGGTCGCTCAGATTGTTGTGTTTTGCAATTAACGAATACAAAAAAAACTTACTAACTGACCCAAAAATCAAAATTTGAAGTGACATTTGTTTTATTTACTTATAACTGGTAGAAAAACTGTATAAATAGCCATTAAAAACGTTTCCATATTATATTTATGAATGCCCTAATCTATGTTCATACATGTTTGTTTGTACTGAAAAAATACTTCCCTTTGTTTAATTACTCTAAAAATGGGCATTACTAGTTTATCTGTATTTTGGACAAAAAAGAACCTTGTGGAACCACCCAAGTACCTATATATGCTTAACGAGGTTCAAGGTACTAAAATAACAGAACGTGTTCTATTAAAACCTCGCCCGCAGCGCCACTTGTTGAAAAATAAAAAATAATTCATTAAAATATCTTCAGTAATAAAAATATCAATAACTGATAACTGACACCCCTTAAAATCCAGCTGAGGTCTGCTGCGTCGCCACTTGTTTTTTCCCGAAATCCGCTCTAATGTTTTGTTTGAAGATGGACAACATGGTATTATAGCTCAATGGACAGACGCACTAAACAGTCATCTTATCTCTGCCATTCTAGTTGCAAATGCAGTACCTATTTGCAGTGGTTGTGCTACGACGACTACTGCAGGTACAATTAGCAGGGCAGAGCTGCCATATTATTTCTTGAAGGAAGACATAATGAGAGAGAAAGAAAAAAAGAGTGGAGTGATACTAATAGGATGTCATAACCAGTCTCGTTGTAGTCAGCGGAGGCGTTGCATTGCAACGGGGTTACACCACTGCGGGCAGCGCGTGCCATTCCAGGGACAGTCCACGCACGTCCAGTCAGCGGCGAGAAAGAGAAAGAAAAGGAAGATTGATACTAACAGGATGTCGTAAACTGTCTCGCTGTAGTCAGTAGATGCGTTGAAGCCGGCGGTGTAGGGGTCGCGGTCGAGGCTGGCGCGGCGGTGCAGCAGCGCGGGCTGCACCGCGGCGGGCAGCGCGTGCGCAGCCGCCAGCAGCGCTAGGAATAGCGCCCGCGCGCCAACCGCGAGCGGTGAAACCCATAGAGCACCGCAGAGGGCGCCTGCCCCTATCTGCAATACAGATCCCGTAGGTACAGATGTAGTGCATGTTTTGCCCTCGTATTTACACGAAAACGCCCGAACGTGTCATGCTATTTCAGTCAGTGTCAGTACTAAAAGCACCGAGGTCGATTGAAGTAACATGACAAGTACGAGCGTTTTCGTGAAAATACGAGGACTGTTGCGTATACATTCCTAACTGTTAGGAACCAGTTGAAGACCTGCAGACTTGTCAATTGTTTAGGAGTTGGTAAGGAAGTACCTTCGTAATCTGTACAATATCATAGGTAATTAATACACTCTGTCTTCAATAAGTAGGTTATATTTCGTTTTGTATTACCGTACCGTATAGGTTATAAGTAGAATATGAAAATATTGCTGACTGTACCTAATTAGAGTAATTCGTTTTAGAAATATTTAATTTGAAACTTCAGTTTGACAGAAACAGTTAGCAAAAAATATCACACATAACCCTGAAATTCTCAACAAACAAAGGCTAGGTCTCATTATGTTGTTGAATTCATAGCATAATTAACAATCCGACTTGTGAAAGTATAAATGCATACTCGTACATTACCACCCACAGACTCTGCTTTACTTGTTAGCACTTGTTAGCATTTTATGAAGATTTATATAAACCGCACACCACATATAAGCATTGCAACAGTCCTTATACTTAACATAATTTAAGATAGGTACTGGTATAATGATAGGTGTAACAATACAATTTTTTTTCAACCGACTTTGCAAAAAAGAAGAGTTTCTCCAACTCCACCAATACTGAACCGATTTTTAAAATACTTTTTTTAATCTGAAAGTAGATAGTTTCTAATTCCCAGCGTTATCATCCAATTTGAGACGTTCAGCTTTTGTTTGTAAGGTATTTCACCTTCAAGATAGTTTCGTTGATTATGAATCTATTCTGAATATGATGATTGGGTTTCTTAAGGAATTAAGAGAAGTCCTCAAAATTTAATGGCAGACGCATTATGATTTTTAGGGCTTCCTTAAGTAACTTGAATATTTTCTTACGGAAACCATAATTTTGGTAGAGTGGACCTGATGATGAAGATCAGGAATGGCAAAGTGGAACTGCTCGATAATTTCCAGCTCTATCATCCGATTTGATACATTTTTATTTTGTTTGTGTCAAGTTGTTTGTGTCAATACCTCCAACGTAGTTCCCTTTGATTTTACTTCAGATATAATGATAGAACGGAATTCATGAGACATTAACAAAGCCTCTTAATTTTTAAAGGTACATGTAAGGTGAATTAGATATTTTTGTAGTATGTAAACTGATTAACTGAAACCAACTCCAACTTTAACTTTTACCGGAAAGGCCAATTGCACTCGATATTTTTTCTAAAAATGATTACATGTTCAAAGTGAATACGGTTATATTAAATATATAAAGGTGGTCGCATCGCATCTCAATCTTACTAATGTGTGACGTGTGGCCTTAAACAAAATGTAACAAAAAACCGACGATTCGCTTAAGGGCGTAATCAGTACCGTGTTATGATTAGCAAAAGATAAGATTTTTTTTGTGTGGGATAGGTCGTCCTAATAGGACTACCCTCCATACATTTATCTATCCCCGTGATTTGTTTTCTACTTTACCTTAGACTGCAATACTAATAGCACCCTTAAACGGATCATTAGAATTTTTGTTACATACTGTATGTCCCATCTAGAAGCTAAAATATATATGTAAAAAGTATTTACATGATAATAGTAAGAGGGATGTATGCAGCGCCGCGCGCCGCCTTGCACAACCGAGTCCGGACGCGGGCTGTCGTCGCCGATCGCGGCCTCGTAGCTTCCGCAGATGATCTGGAATATAGAGTTGCTAGATATAGGTCAACGGTCACGTTAGAGCACGATGTATATGTTAATTACATATGACGTATAATAGTTTACTAATATGGCAAAAAAAAGTGTGTTGTGTCTAAATAGGGAGTGATCTTTATCGACATCTGGAATATGATGTTCTACCAACTTCATATCCCAGTTATGTTAATGATATATTACGATATGGTTTACAATATGGGGAAATTTTGGGCCATATTTTCTTATCTATAAAACAAAGTATGTCTATATTGGGAGGTTATTTTCTCGATATCTGGAATATAATGTTGCTAGATATAGGTCATAGCCGTCATAGGTCACACAACGTTAGCAGTTACCATTTTTTCTAATAATAAAACAAGTCTGTTGTGTCGAAATAGCGGATGAATTTTGACATTTGAGTGGATTAAATCCATGATTAAATATCGAAAGTAAGTAAAAACCTTTTTTCTCAAACATGCAATGAAATGTTGTTATAACGTTCGTTATAGGCTTTAAAGTATAATAGGCTTCAAAGTACCACGTTTCAGGCGGGGCAACTGGAGATACTCGTAATGGAATTTCATACAAAATTGAAGGCCTAGGCCGGGAAGTAATATTTTTTTAATTTTATTCCACATAAATGTGTGACACAGCAACATGGTTTTTAGCCATTATAACAGTTTCATTACTATGGTTCATGATGACATTCTGCCAGTACGCCTATTAAAAAAAAAAACAATAAATTATATATTCGAATATATTAAGTCGATACTTTATCGTTATCGACATGAACATAACAAATAACACGTTATAAATTTAAACATTAGCGGTAAAAGTGTCTACTCAAACCGTGCCGTTTTGTTTCATGATAACATTCTGCCACAATGCCTATTAAAAATAAAAATAAGAAATGATATTTTCAAGTTTTATTTATATAAAATGGATATCGACATGAACATAAGTAAAAACACGTTATTGTAAATTTACTCACACAAATATAGGTACATTTCATATATTAAATTTAAACGTAAAAGCGTCTACTCAAACCGCGTGTAAAAAACGCCCAAGTAGTTTTTTCATAATTTTGGAGGTTAAGTTAAAATGGTGCTTCTACATGCTCGGGCTCTCGGCCGAATGATTCGGCCCACCCTAGTACACGCTCATTCGAGACAGACTATATTTAAGTTTAAGCCAGACCATAGACAATTTAAGCTTTTTCAGGTAGTTTCAGTGAGTTAAACTGTGTTTTAAATAGCTTTGGTTATTGAAACTATTTAAGACACTTTTTAAATAGCTTCACCCGAAGTGAAATTATTTAAGACACCTTTTAAGTCAACCAAACTACCTGAAAAAGTACTTAAATTGTCTCTGGTCTGGCTTAAATTTTCTCTATATAGTCTGTCTCGAATGATCGTGTACTAACATGGCCGAAACATTCGGCCGAGAGCCCGAGCATGTAGAGGCACGGAAAAACTTTGATTCTTTTATTCTATTTCAATGGTTTTATTGTTAATTAATTGTTACTTATAATAATAATGTTGTCGTCGAGTTTTGACGAAGAAATTACTATTAATTGAGCCCCACCAGAATTAAGTGCGAAATTCGAAAGTAAAATTGAATTAGCTCTAAATTAATTGATGGCGCAAATGATAAACGAGATGTCGGAAGGCATATGGCTACCCAAAATGCATGCGTGTTTATTTAATAAAACGATAACTGCTTAGAGTAAATTGGTTTCTTGTTTAAGTGAAAACTGTGTCTGTCTACCTAAGGATAAGTAGGAATTTCAAAAATCAGTAAAGAGGTTATAATTTTCATTGTCACAGAATAACAAGTGCTGTTCGTGTTCGGTACATTTTACATTGCGACATATTTATTCATAAAATATTTATGGATCATCTTGTTTTATCGTTATAGACTAAATTCGTTGCGTCTAAATAGCAATATTTGTGTTAGATATATTATTTAGATATATTAATTCGTCAAGTTAACTTTTAGTTTCTCTAGAAATAAAACTATCATATTTAAGAGATTTTTTTATTTATTTCATCATTGCATGTCTGAGAAAAGCACTATACATGCCTTGCCGTGAAAAGGGATTTAACGGCTTCGTATGGTTATCCGGCCTCGCTAACGCTCGGCTCGTCTATATAATACTCACCCGTTAAGCCCTTCTTTCCCGGCATCTGCAGTAATGTACTATTACTTACCAAGGGAGCAACGTTCGCGACTACAAACATGGCTATGTTAAACGTGCCGCATATTAACTTCCAATACGGACACAAGGCCTTTTTCTGAAACAAAAATATTTGTATTAATTTATAAGCTAATTGTAGGTAACAAACAGACGTGTAAAAACTGAGAGTCTGAACTAAAGGTATAACTTGAAGGTATAATTTATGGTTACGAATGGTTGCGCATGCCTGCGTAGCCTAAAATATAATAACTATTACTGTTTACATAACTGTGACCTTATAGACCGAAAGCTTAGGCATTGACATGGTATTATGCAGTGATTCTACTTAATATGTTTCTTGTAGGTGCCTACTTCCTAGTGTCATTTCATTTCCTATTTCCACTTGACTTCCTGTATGTGTGTATAGTCGATGTGATATGTGTGTTAATCATTTTGCAACTTATACCATTGTAATAATGCGATGAGTGTATTATTATATCTTTATTAATTACGCAGGACAGAACAGGAGCGGATTAGAACTTTAAGAATCTTAACTTGATTTCATAGTAGTCAGAGTGCATCTCAAGCGCTTTTATGTCAGCGAACTTAAAAAACATGCTTTAGGCCCACTTGCACTACCCAGGGTTAGCCGCTAACCCAGCGTTGAGCTGTCAGATTCCGTACAAAAAAACGTTTAACTCCTGGTTATGTGGCTAACCTCGGGTGGTGCAAGTGGCCCTAAGACTAATAAGCTCTAAATAATGACCCCACAAAACCCACGCCACGCGAGGCGGGGCTTACACAGCCACGCCAGCGTGCCGTTTAGTATACAAATGGTCGTCAGCGATGTGGTCAGTTTGACAGATACCGTAAAATTTAATAATATAATAATAAAAATGCCCTGTTGCGCTGTGAAATGCTGTCGAAGTCACACGGATAAACACCACAAAAAAGATGCCATTACTTTTCATCTGTAAATAGTTATTTTACATGTTATTTTAAATTTCTTCTATCCGGGACAATTTTATATGGGGATGGTGTTATGCCAACTTTTGGACAACCGTTGAAATTATAATACAGGGATATTTTTTTTTATTACAATTAAATTAGTTACATCCCGACGTATCAAAGAAGTGAAATAAATAGTGTATCGGTCTAATCAGAATTTATATTTTTATTATTAAATATTAACATAGGTATTTTTCCAGATTAAAAACACTTATGCAAACTTACTTATACAGTCGGTGTGTCTTACTTATGGTATGTCTTTTCCCATTTTTATGAATTTACTGACTTTATTTTCAACTACTTAAATTTAAAGTCTTACATTAGATTATTCTTCTTCGATTATGATAGGTGAGTGAGTGGGTGAGTGATAAAACTTCGACGTTGGATAGTTCTTAAACTATAGGTTAAAATTAAATGTAATTGGGAATATATCAGTCATAATAAAGTCAACATGCTATTGAAAATTCAGGGTTCTAGCCTTGACCAGTGCGAAAAACAGAAGGTTGAAAATGGCCTGAATGGCTTTGAGAAAAGGATGGTACGGCCGTGCCTTTGTTTTGCTCGACTTGTTCGAGGTACTGCCGTGGTACCTCCATATAACATATGTAACTAACATAATGGAGTTAAATAAACCAATAAACTTGGGGTTTTTTAATTAATTTTGTACTAAGCAGAAATGTCTGAATGAAAATTACAATTTTCATAATAGAAATAAAACCGGCCAAGAGCATGTAGGGCCATGCTCAGTAGTGTAGGGTTACGCGTTTATTTTCATTCATATATTGCTTATGTCAATTGAAATATGCTGTCCAAGGCTTAACATATTTAACGACAGCAAGGGGCATCACCATATTCCTAAGATACGCGTCTAAGGGTTCTTATAATTGCCTATAACTTCATGGACAAACAAAATCTCTTTTTTTATCTGATATATTTATGTGACTATACACAACCCCTTGCACATGAATTTAAGAGTACGTTTGACCATATACCAGGTTATGAAAATGAGATCGCGAATAATTAGCACGGTTGCGGTATTATGGACGTTACAATATTATTCATATTAATTACATATATTAATAATCCTACAGCAAACCAACGAGATAAATAAAGTAAGTATTCATTGTTAAATGAAAATTTGATTAAAATTTATCACGACAAAAATATATCATATTAAACTTGCATTTGCATTATTGCATTACACCGTCTACTAACAATGCGTTTCCAATGTCACAGTTGTTGTGTCATCTATAAGTGTCAGCGCTCAGACCAATCCTACCGCACCATATTGACGTTGACCAATGATATTTTGGGATATTTGAGTTATTAAAAACCGACTGTAAATTTTGACGAGTTTGATTGGCAGCGTAGCGTGCATGCGCATATCGAGTGTTTACCCCGTTGTATGTTGACAATTTGATTTCTCCTCACTAGCTCGGAAAGAGCTGTTTTGTCCTTTAAAATTAGCGTGGAAAAACGCATTTTATCCACATGTGGGGAAAGTAATTTGACCTTGCTCTAATTGCTATCACTTACCACCAGTCCAGTATAAGTAAGTCCTATATGGCCATAGTAAATATGCGGAATCGGAGGTCACACCTTAAATTGGGCATGTCTTATCCCGCACTTGGTAAGCTGTTGGCAATATCTAAGTACCAGGAGCGTAATACTCTATGACCAATTTTGAATGGTGTCCTCAAGATAAATAACATGTGGATAAAGTTTGTAATCGTATGTAGTCTTTTTAACTATAAAGAACGAAACATGTCGAGCGAAAATCGACTAAATTACGTGAGTGACCCGTTTTAAATATTATTTAATACGTATGTAGTCTTTATTTTCCTCGCGATAGTGAGGGGAAAAATGTTGTATTACACTCGGCGGCAAAGTTTGTTCAACTCTCGTGCCTTGAGACCCTCGAAAAGCTCAAGTTTCCAGTTGTTGAACCACTCGCTACGCTCGTGGCTCAATTTTGGAATCTTTCGCTTGCTCGGGTCTCAATATAAGCCCGAGAGTTAAACAGTAACTTTGCCCCCTTGTATAATAAATAACTATTGAAGCTCCTCTTCCATGTTTTTTAAGTTCGCTGTTTTATGTACATATTGTAAAGTGTAGCAAATCAAAAACAGGTTTTTAAAGTTTGAATGCCTCTTCAAAACCCTTCACTTAAACAAAGAGTACACGGTTGATCGAGAGCTGATTGTCATTAACATAGTAGACACTGCAATTTCCTAGCATCCGACAAAAAGCATTGATGTTTTTCAGCGATATTTGTATAGCAAAAAAATAACGAGTTCCCCTGGCCTATATAGAAATATTTAATTAGGTACGTTTTATTTAGGTAAGTACAGTCAAGTGTAAAAATATGGGTGGACACATCTTACTCAAAAGTATGTCCCATAGCATTTTATTCCATTGTAATAAGAGCGTAGTACCATATTTATGAGACGATTTTGTCGATACGTATTTTTGCACTTGACTGTACTATAATTATTAAGTTTAATAATAACCGAGTCATATTATCGCTTGAGCCGGTGAGAAAGAACAACAAAATCGAATTAATGAAAATATACGGAAAGTGTGTTAGTGCTAAGTAGCGCATATAGATAGACTAATTGATCTTTCTATCTTATAATTTCATAGTTATTAGGTATATATTTAGATTTGCTTGACATTATAAAGGTAAAGTTGATCTACATAGCTTATTTAAATATTATGTGAGGTCAACTTAAATTTAAAATAAAGCGTAACGGCACCTTGTACTGGGTGAATCGGAAGTACGCGTAGTAGAGGACGTTAATTAGGCCGGTCTCGAGCACGAATGCGAGGTACACTGCGCGCAGCGCCCAGGACTGCGGCACGGCGAAGCTTGCCAGCGACACCACCACTGGCAGCAGCAGCAGGGGAGGCGCCGCCACGGCCATGGGGCACGGATCCGAGCGTCGCGCGTACGCTTTTTCCACGTCCACCGCTTTAAACGTGAGGCAAAGCGTCGTTGCGTCCGCTAACTCCCTAAAATACGCAAACATCTACATCCTCAAAACACAGGAAACGGTAAATCAAGATCAGCTAAGAGTGATTAGGACCGTTTTTCATGTTCATGCTTTGTTTTACAAACGCTATAACGCTCGCCAGCTGCGTCAGCAAGTGATACTTAATCGTAATTTATTTCTGCTTTGTTATGTATTAATCCTAATCATAGTTTGGTAATATAAAAGCTGTCTCAAAGTGACTAGTGGCAGTTGTAGCAAACTGGACCGTGCCGATCGTACAGTGCATTTGCCGACCTTATGAAAATGGAACATTCAATTTTCAGTTTAAATAAATTCCAACTTTGCCAATATTGTGTCCCTCGTAAGAGTGTGCGGGTATCGTAATTTGCCGGGCAAAGTTTGGATGCAGCTAGGGCACAGCGCAGGCAAATACAATATTAATCAGCTATGGATGGTAGGAACATGGACGGGCATGGTCCAGCAAACCGAACGTCAGTTTTAAGGTGAGATGGGCAGGATATTTTTTCTTCAAGCCAAATACTCGTATATTTTTTGCATGATATGAATACACTAAATTATGCAAAAATGATACCTTTATATTTGATCGTATACCTACCTAAACCACTTAGCAAACCCACTTTTGAACCATGCGAAACGGTTACACTATTATAAATTTGGCTCACTAGAAAATGTAATCAAAATACTCTAAACCATGCTCAGGTTGAGCCCACCTCACCTTAACTTAAAGCAAATAATGAAGCCTAACAGTCGGGCCAACCTACTACAGACACTGGAGCTTACTCATGCTTTATGTAAAATGTACACATTTTTACAAAGGAAACGTTTCGAATGGAACTCATTAAGTATTCCAACCAAAGACTGAACAAAATATGAAATGGACTTACTTGTCGTCATCTCGATTCACGAGTTCTTCTTGTAACATTGCGAGTATTTTCAAATCTTCATTGCCCTTGCTCTCGTCTTGCGGTGATAGAACCTACGGATAATGGACGAAGCGATCCTATATGTAATTGAGAAGCAACAAAGTATGAGCGCTTATGAAATAACATGGTTAAAAAGTGCTCGGACACCCCTAATGAAACCGAGAGTTAAACTGAGAGTTTTCAAGCGATCGGTATTAGCTAGACTAGATCTAACTAGGCTAGTGCAGCCCGTGAGCCTAGTGCCCCAGTGTCCTATTTATTTAAGGTTCGTGGAGAGGTCGCGGGGTGGCGGGAGTGCACTCAACTCACCGAGTCCTCGTCGTCGTCTTTGAGGTCGGACATCGTGTCGGCGGAGTCGCCACCCTCCACCGACTCGCCCTCCACTGCACTTTTGTCCTCTCCTCCGAACTAGACACAAACAAAAAAATGTAAACACATACAAGGGTGACTTTGTTCCGCGTCAGTAATTAGCGAAACGCTTTTAAAGCTAAAAGTAACTTATGCTTTTAATGAATTATGCATTGCATATATTCAATAATTTGTCTAATTAATTGTTTTACCAAATTATTCTAAACAAATAGTATTCTGCGTGATAAAATGTACATTGTAAGTTAAAAGTACGTTATTCCAGGATAGTAGGTACATTATGCCGCAGCATTTTGGGTTTTGACGTAAAATAAGGAAACAATCAGTGAAATTATAATTGAATACACTATATCTACAGTTTAAATACTACCGACAAACATATTTTTTATCAAATTTAATATTTTATATAGCCATGCATGACGTACTTTCAAAAGCGTCAGTCGTAACCACGCAGTAGTTAGTATGGACGCGGTTGCCGGTGAGATAGATAGATAGATAATTACTTTTATCATTCCCACAACATACATGTGATGTGAGCGTAAGGTGACAGTGGAAACTTCGTAAGGATTTGGTGTAATGCTGATAAGTTTATTTATATGTACTAATTTTGTAAAATTATAACAAAAGTTTTAACGCTATAGACAAACTTCGCTGCATCGATCGGCTAAAAATATGAAACTTCATTAGGTATATGGCGTTGTGGCGGAATCTTTTCGAAGATCTAAATAAACTCTGTTAACTTAAATGATTCACACCGTTTACGACGTGATTTAAAATATATATATACGTCTTAATTTATTTTTATTTTTTATAGCGAATATTTCCGAAATTATCTATTTGATCAAATTTTTTTTGTAGCAAACTTTATTAAATACCTATCGAACGATACCTCACACTCTAGGGTTCAAACGAAAAAAAAACACCCCCTTCAGCCGTAAAAAAGTTTTTTTCGCTTTTTATTCCACCATTTTGTGGGTGTGATTGATATGTATATTCGTACTAAATTTCAGCACTCTAGCACTAACGGTCACTGAGCATACCCGCGGACAGACAGACGGACAGACATGGCGAAACTATAAGTAAGGGTAGTTGACTATGTAATCCTAAAAAGATCCGAAAGATAATATATTATTGCCCGTTATTGTACATATATATGTCTATTTACGATTTATGATCATTAGTTACACGGGTGCTTCGTCTTTACGGGGAAGTATCGTGCATAAAAAGGCACTCCTACTAATAAAGATACAACACAAGTACCCAGTACTCGTAACAAATGAATAGAAAATGTCCTCTCTCTCGACATAAAACTACATAAATAAGAATATAACTATTTTGACGTGACAACGTCTTAAATTAGGTTGCGGCTGGGAGTCACTTATGAAAAAGTGTAACGCTCGGTAACGTTACGATGAGTCACCGAACGAGAGAGAGGCCCGCCGAATGCCTTGCGTCTCTCTCCCACTCAACTATGATCGGTCTGCCGCGCGCGCAGCACTAGAGAATTAGGCGCATTGAATCGGCGCATGCTTGTGTCTCTGTCTTTGTCTTTCTCGAACGTTGATAGTGTTAAGTAAGTTCCTATTGTGCAATTTAATTATATTCATATCAATAAATATTCTACCGAGAAAAAGACGTTGTCACGTAAAATCTTCGCCCGTAAAACCGACTTTACAGGCAACCATTTTTTTTGTGGCTATTTTCACTGTCATCACGAGACAAAACAATTGGTTTTTAGGGTTCCGTACCAAAATGGAAAAAAGGAACCCTTATGGTGCGATTCAACCTATCTGTCTGTCTGTCACATTGTTAAATATCTCGAGAACTACTTAAGCTACCAATTTGAAATTTGGAATAGACAAAGTTAACGCAGACACATTGAGAGAAGATTTTTCATACATTTTAATTTATTTTCAATGAAAAATGCCCGATTAAAGACAGGGCAAAAATTAACAGTTTAGTTACTGGGTCATGTATCATTTGAAAGGGCTAGATTTGCACATTCTAAAACAATTTAAAAAAAATATAGTGTTTTTTTTTACAAAACAAAAATTTAAATTTAAATTACCATCATACTATACCATTTTATAATTTGGACGAATACTTTGGTAAGATATTTGATTAATAGGTATAAACCAATTGACATGTTAGTTTTTTTGATTTTGTATTTAGTTTTATTTTTTATTTTTTATTAAGGATTATTTTTGTATTTTGATTTTATTATTTTTGACATGTTTTTGTGAATAATAAATATTTAATAAATCTGTGGAAATGATTAAAACAATATTAGGTTATTGACATGTTAAATTGTTATATTACAGATTTTGTTTTTACTTTTTGTTTTGTAGTTGATTATCTCCTGTGATTATGTTTGATATCTATTGTGTTCTATTACTTATATTTCTTCTTTCCTGACATATGTTTAATTATTTCTTTTGTGATATATTTAAGTCAAAATGTACCTACTACTGCATAATGTGTATATGTACTGCTGCATGGTTTCTACCTTATTTGCAATAAAGTATTGAATTGAATTGAATTGAATACCAGAGATAAAGGGCATCTCTGAAGTTTATGAAGGAAAAAATATGATTTTTTTACACAACCTTATTATTATCATATACATCACAGGAAAAATATAACATTGACAGTAACTTCATTTTTTTTAATAAAAAAAGTTTCCGAAACAAAAGTTGTGTTTTAAACCAACATCGATTGTTTTTTTTTCTGACAATTTAAATGATATCAATGATATCACATAAATTGTGATATTTATTTGTTTGTTGGACTTAAATGCCTGAAAATCAGAGACCCAGATAGGAAAAATCCACGGTAAAAATTAAATACGGTATATTACGACCTTACTTTAGTATTATTATTGAATTTAAAGCAAGTTTGGTTGCCAAAGCGGACCCCAGGCTCCCTACATGAGCCGTGGCATAACTGGCATAAGCCGGAAAAACGCTAGGAAGAGAAGATCTTCAAAAATCTACGTTTACTTTACAAATTAAAAATTACCGATTTAAAAAATAATAATTAATACATTAATAATATAGGCCATATTTCGAGAAAGAGGTTAATCGTCGAATCCGACTCGGTTGGGCAGCGTTCGGGAAGCTGCGACACATATTTTCGTCCAATATTCCCCAGTGTCTGAAGACACAAAACAAAGAAACAAGCGTGAGAGTGTTAGCTATACGGAAAGGGGCACGACCCCAGTGTTACGGAAAATTGCATTTAGCGACGATTCCATGTGACCGTAATAATCTTACAGGACTTTATGCTTATACACATTTTACTTTTTATATTTACTTTTTAATTAACATTTGTAACTTTTATCTTGACATTCATTGTATAACTTTAGCAAATTTAAACTTTCTTTGTAAGTTATCTCTTATCTTTGCCCTCGGTAAGATGTTCAGTGCATGTGCACCGAACACGTGACGGCACCGCGACCTAGTTTATGTGTAGCGATTCGGCTGCCCATTTACGTCAGTGCGTTTTACGGCATCATCGCGGTAGAATGCATTCGGGCATCTTACAACATTAACATTTAACATTAACATTTAAGGAAACTTTGTGGAAGCTGATTATACGTACTATTTCCATAACATTTATCTTTTCATTAACATTAACATCTACCGCAAGCTCGCGACCTCAACATTTTGGTCAAGCAAGGCAAGTCTTCGATCAGTGTGTGTTGCCAGTGATGACATACGGTACTGAAACGTGGTCGCTTACAATGGGCCTCATAAGAAGGCTCAAAGTCACCCAAAGGGCAATGGAGAGAGCTATGCTAGGAGTCTCTCTGCGAGATCGTATCAGAAATGAGACCATCCGCAGCAGAACCAAAGTAACCGATATAGCTCTCCGAATCGCTAAACTTAAGTGGCAGTGGGCGGGGCACATTGCACGTAGAACCGATGGCCGTTGGGGCGGAAAGGTTCTCGAGTGGCGACCGCGTACCGGAAGGCGCAGCGTGGGTAGGCCCCCCGCAAGGTGGACTGATGACCTGCTGAAGGTCGCAGGAGTCCGCTGGATGCGGGTGGCGCAGGACCGGTCATTGTGGAAATCTTTGGGGGAGGCCTATGTCCAGCAGTGGACGTCTTTCGGCTGAAATGATGATGATGATGATGATAGGCCATATTTATTCTTCACCGTTTTTGTACCGTTGTTGCAAATTTTCTGTTACGTGAAGTAGTATGTTATGATATTGAACAGCTAATATAAATCTTAAATACTGATAGAAAATAACAAATGCAAGCGTCATAAGCGACATAATTTTATTTAATATTCAAGATATTTCAAAACCCTCTGATTTTAATCATCCTCTCTTTCAATGAAACAGGCTAACATTCAAATTATGATATTCGTGTTACAAAATGATGTGAACTTTTTACTACTAGCTCACCATCTATAATGCATCGGGGAACGGGGAGTATACCATTTGAAAGGCCATCGGTTTTATTTTATCAAGATTACATAATAACTTTCAAAGCAACATTCCAATCCTCGCTGATCGCAATGATATGCAAAAATAAAAGTGAATAATCAAAAGTGAGTGTAGGTGCAACCACGCCTCTATTTTCGAGACGTCTAAGTGCATGTTCAGATATTGATGATCTGATGGCAATGTAATATCGCGTTCAAAATTGCATGGGCAGTTTATGAATGAATTCATTCATAAATTGCCCGTACACTTTTGAACTCGTGTGTACAGTGTGCGTGCCATGAGTTGTTTTCGATTGCGACTGCGGCATTCGAAAGTATGTCCGTCTCGCTCCTACCACTACTCTGGCAGGAGCGAGACGGACATACTGTCGAATGCCACAGTCGCAATCGAATGCAACTCATGGTAAGCACACAGTGCGTATAGTGTGTAAAGGAGATACAATTGACAACCATTCATATTTTTAAGTGCTGCTTTTTATTAGGGTTCCGTACCTCAAAAGAAAAAAACGGAACCCTTATAGGATCACTTTATTGTCCGTCCGTCCGTCCGTCTGTCCGTCTGTCCGTCAAGACCCTTTATCTCGGGAGTGCGTGGGGGGTATCGAGTTGAAATAACTACATAGTATAAAACAAAGTTTCTCTGTCCCTATATCCCTATGTATGCTTATATCTTTAAAACTACGCAATTCAAGAGGAAGGTTTAATTAAATGCATAATAATAACCCGTGCGAAGCCGGGCGGATAGCTAGTTTAAGCTATATACTAAGATCTACGGTCCCTTGAAACCGTATTCCGCGTTTTCCAATATTCATCCCCTAAGGGATAAAAAAGGGGGTTGAAAGTTTGTATGAGATGTGAATCATTATTCAGGTTGCATTTATTTAAAACTTCGTTTATAGACTCTTTAATAATACCCAAGAAAAGTATATTTAGCGTTTTTCGAAATTCATCCCCTAAGGGATAAAAAAGGAATAGAAAGTTAGTATGAGATGTAAATATTTTTTTAAGTTACAGACTTAAAACTTCGTTTATAGACTCTTTGATACTATACAAGAAAAGTATATTTGGCGTTTTTAGGGAAAGGGAAAGGGATAAAAAAAGGGGTTGAAAGTTTATATGAGGTGTGAATAATTTTTCAGGTTGCAGACATGGAAACTTCGTTTATAGACTTTCTGATAATATATAAGAAAACCGTATTCCGCGTTTTCCGAAATTCATCACCTAAGGGATAAAAAAGGGGGTAAGGGGGGGATTTAAAATCATTGTTATGATGTACGGAACCCTCGGTGGGCGAGTCTGACTCGCACTTGGCCGGGTTCTATGATGTACGGAACCCTCGGTGGGCGAGTCTGATTCGCACTTGGCCGGGTTCTATGATGTACGGAACCCTCGGTGGGCGAGTCTGACTCGCACTTGGCCGGGTTCTATGATGTATGGAACCCTCGGTGGGCGAGTCTGACTCGCACTTGGCCGGGTTCTATGATGTACGGATCCCTCGGTGGGCGAGTCTGACTCGCACTTGGCCGGGTTCTATGATGTACGGAACCCTCGGTGGGCGAGTCTGACTCGCACTTGGCCGGGTTTTTTTTAACAATTACAAGTTTTGCTAACTTCAATTTGTATTTCAATGAAAGAGTATTAATCAAACTTCATATCAGTATTATTTACATTGCAAGAACGGTTTTGCCGCTGTAATTAGGTGTTTTCTTTAACTAAACCCAAACTTTGATTATGTTTAGAAAAAAATGCATTTTTTAAACCATTGTACACCTCCAACTACAAGACTTACAATAATGCATGTGAGCTCAAACTGTTCTAAATTAAATATATTTATTACTATGTAGTATTATTTTTTCTTAGGACAAACACTTATGCCAATATTTAGAGCTAAACCCAAAAATATGATTATGTTTGGAAAAATTGGCAATTTTTGAAGTCATGTATCTCAATAATTATAAAATGACCGGTGATGCGAGTGGGCTCAAATTGTTTTAATTTTAATATTCTTTCGAAGATGCAAATAATGTCAAACACCTACAGTTTTTAAATAGTCTTCAAAAACTAAAATAAGTCCGGATTTTTTTTAGCTTTTTACGTACTACGCCGGAAGTATTTTTTTGTTTGTAAAATGCAGTTTCATACTTCCCTTTAGGGCCCATACAGCAAACCAAAAATGCATCTTTACATCACGCCTTGCATTTTACATGTAAAACTTAGTTAGCGTATGTAACTTGTACTTTAGCATTTTCATGTTTTTTTTACAAACGGTAGATTTACTAACCTCTTTTTGTACCTACTTAGACGAAAGGTTAATAAATGCGCTATAACGTTTAGGCTAACATCATAAACAAGTCTGCAAAAAATCATAACTACCGAATTTGACGCACACGGTTAATGTTGTAAGGAACTGGATTATTTACAGAATCCTAAACTGTTTTCAGATTCTTGCGCAGTTAAATTTTTCTGTTCTTTTATAGAATTAGGTATGTAATTCATTTTTCAGTCCTCCGGCCGGTAAGCGCCACTTTACGCAAAACTAAATAGCCGCCTCCCGGCTCCGTCGGGCTGAAAAATAGTATACAAACCTCGGCCGGTAAATGGGAAAGCCTCGGATCACATGTTAGTCGACCTCGGCTTCGCCTCGGCCGACAATTACATGGAACCCGAGGCATTTCCCACTTAAACGGCCTTGGTATGTAATGTACTATTTCAGTCCTCCGGCCGGTAAACGCCACTTTACGCAAAACGAAATTGTCGCCTGCCGGCTCCGTCAGACTGAAAAATAGTATACAAACCTCGGCCGGTAAATGGGAAAGCCTCGGATCACATGTTAGTCGACCTCGGCTTCGCCTCGGCCGACAATTACATGGAATCCGTGGCATTTCCCACTTAAACGGCCTTGGTATGTAATGTACTATTAATCGGCTCGAGACACGGACAGCCTTGGTGCCGTACTGGCGCAGTATCTCCGAGCAGCACTATCTGAGCGTCGACTACACGTATTATTATTTTATTATGATGAATATGGGCCTCTAACCCCCGTCCACCTGGGAGAGCATACACCTGCCGTGTGTGCGGGCGAGGAATCCTCTCCCGTATAGGGCTTTACAGACACGAACGTATAGATGAAAATTACATAATTACGCTATAACGATCCAATCCACATGAATAGACCATTATATAGTATTAATTGAATCGGCCATTTCAATGACTTTGTTATACTTGTCATTATATGGTATTAATTGAATCGGCCATTTCAATTACTGTCTTATACTTAGCAATATAGTATTCATTAAATCGGCCATTTTAATTACTGTATTATACTTGTCAATATGGTATTAATTGAATCGGCCATTTCAATGACTGTCTTATACTTGTCATTATATGGTATTAATTGAATCGGCTATTTCTATTACTGTCTTATACTTATCAATATGGTATTAATTGAATCGACCATTTTAATGTCTGTCGAATACTTGTCATTATACTTCTTGCACTTACCTCTTGCTAAGACCCAAATATATAGACATAATGCACAATGTACGGGTATACAAGTCTACAATAAGATACCAAGTGACATTAGAAACTGTTCGTTAAACCAGTTTAAAAAATCATTAACCAACTGGCTATTAAATAAATGTTTTTACTCTGTACGTGACTTCTTAAACAACAATGAAAATGATTATATATAGGTATTAGAATAATTTATTCAGCTTGAATGACATTTAAAATTATAATTACTATTTAAAACGAGATATTTACCATGTACATTTGTTTTAATGAGCTCCCGATATTTCGGGATTGATATCGGGAGCTCATTAAAACAAATGTACATGGTAAATATCTCGTTTTAAATAGTAATTATAGTGTAAATGACCATGTTAGCTTAAAATCTGACATTTAAAATTGTTAATTTTGTAATTTTAGTTATGTATTTATTTATTTTGATTGGATGACATATTAGTTTTGTAATTTTTGCATGCTCAATTGTGAGTCGAGTACACTGTACAAAAGATTTTGTAACACCATCTGCATACCCACTGTATTCTCGCAAATAAATATTTTGTATTTGTATTTGTATATGGTATTAATTGAATCCGCCATTTCAATGACCGTCTTATACTTGTCATTATATGGTATTAATTGAATCAGCTATTTCTATCACTGTCTTATACTTATCAATATGGTTATATGGTATTAATTGAATGGACTATTTCAATGTCTGTCTTATACTTGTCATTGTGTGATATTAATTGAAGCCGCCCTTTTCAATGACTGTCTTATACTTGTCATTATATGGTATTAATTGATTCGGCCATTTCAATGACTGTCTTATACACAACTATAAGACAGTCATTGAAATGGCCGAATGGTTGAATGGTTTTCATTCTAATTAATACCATGTAATGACAACATTACATGGTATTAATTAGAATGAAAACTTCATGTGGGTTGGAACGTTATCGCGTAACTACGTCCATTATTTAAAGGCCCACTACTACTACTAGGTATCTACTATTTATTTGAGACTCACCGGCTTCAGTACACGGACGATAAAGTAGGTCTTGATGCCGGCCTGGCGCAACATTTCCTCGCGGCGCTCGCCGTGCGCCGGCTCAACTTCGAACTCGTCGTTCAGGAAACTCAGCGTTACTTCCGATATATGCACGCGTCTAAAAATTTTTACCTTTGAAATCGCGTAATTTTGAAAGATATTTTTTTGACATTTTTTTTGTAAGAAAGGAAAAGTGGAAAAATTCATGACCTCTCGCCCACATCCCCATCGCTCAGCCAACTGAGGTTGGGTGGCTGATAATAGTTTAATGAATTCTCAATTATTTAATTCTCAATAGTTTAATAAATAGCTTGAGACTCCACTTGCCGGTTAAGAGGTACTTTCTTACGGTAGATGTTGCTAAGCGCCCCCTGGTGTGGTCTCGGTAGGTCAGTTCGCATGGCGATGGCCGTGTATCCCAGAGTCGCGGGTTCGAGTCCTGCCCGAGGTCATGATTTTTTTCCACTTATCCTTTCTTCCTAAGAAATAATTTGTTTTATTAAACGTCAGTTAGGTACATTTTTTATATTTGATTTTACTTGATCCAGAACTAGGATGCCCTGTCTTTCAGGATTAGGACCGGGGACATGAAAGTATAGAGTCCACGGCAACATCATACCATATATATTATGATCGTCACTCCATCCAGATTAACCATACTGTTTCACATGACTCCTGAATCCGAATTGGAACTATATTTATATTTACATGGCTATTTTACCTGCCTGAGTATATAATGTAATGTTTTATACATTACATACATTTATCCTTATCTTCTTCTTCATTGGGGCTTATGATAGAAACCATATGAGCTTTTAAGTTAACATCAACTTGTCAAAACTTAACTTTTCGGTAAGTTAAGTCTGCTGTCTGTCAACTGGTGTGTCCTTACCCTGCCATCCCACTGCTCTCCATCTTGTTCGCCAGCTCGACGTCGCGCGAGTAGACGTCGAACTGCCACTGCCGCTGCCCAAGCACTCCGGCCAGCACGGCCCCCGTGTGGATGCCCACGCGCATGTCTACTGGAGAGTTTGTTGTTTGCTGTACGTACCTAAACAATAGGTAACGATATCAATAGGTGTTTGATTTAATAAACCTAACTTTATGCAAAGCATGCTTACTGTACCTACTTATATACCTAAATAGTGTATTTCTGTAAATAATATGATAACGAACAACTGCAAGGTTATTAAATATTGGCAACCGATTTACAATAACTTAATAAATAGAGTAGTCCATTAAGTGTCCAGTTAATAAAGAAGACGCAAAGTCTTGTCCGGCTTACCGCCCAAAGAAAATTCTTATTGCGCGCAATTTTGTACTAATTTCGTTTTTAATTACACTCGTGTCATGATCGAATGAGCTCTTTATGGCCAGAACCAGCGATAACACGGGAGAACTAATAACATTTGCTATACGAATCATGAATGTTAATAATGAACCTAAGTACTTATAGATAATACAGTTTTAAATTTGGTCTGACCATATACGAGTAGGTACCTAACTAATGTTGTATTATGAACCGGTAAAATTTAAAACTGTGGGATTGTGTCCCAGATAACCTTGCATATATGTATAGTAGGTATTGAAATTGTAAATAAAAACGAGCCAGAATAGTCTTGCAATTCCGTCATAACTTTACATCCATTCGCTAGTTATCAATACAATACTCACTTAATAGCTTTAACCATGGACAAGCCCATATGTACACAAAGGACGGCATGGTCCGGTTTTTCCACTGGGGCGCCGCTGATACAGTAATAACAGTCCCCGAGAATTTTGATACGAAGTTGCTCATATTTCTGAAAACAACCTTCATTGAATATCGGGACGTGCTAAATGGTTACCGCAATAAACGTAGGTTTATGTCTGAGGATGTCCTAGTACATTTACCTCTGCTAGGCGATCAAATCGAGCAAATAATTCGTTTAAAATTGCAACCAAATCTTGTGCCGAATAAGTAGATGAAATCGCAGTGAAACCCACAATATCCGCATACAGGATACTGTAAGGAAAAAAAAAATTATGCAGGATAAAGTAGTAAAATCTTTGTCCCAACCCAATTTAATTTTGTAGTTCGTTCGTTCGTTACGTACTAAATAGTTAGTACAGGCAGCTACAAAGATATGATTACAACCAAAGTGCCAAAAATAAGTATACAGGACTTTATTGCCTGAACATTAAGGTTCTGTATATATATTTGTGACACTTTGGCTGTATTCATATCTTTGTAGCTGACTGTACCGACCTGACATTTTCATGGCGTGACATGTAAATTTTTTTGAACTGCGTATCAATAAGGCCAAGATCTTTTCGCATCTGCACAGCAACATGTTCCGGAAGCACCGACAGTAATAACCGCTCCTGCAAATAGAACGTGTGCTTACTTTCTGTGTGATTTATATATCTACGGTAAACCCAGACGATGCTAAACCTCACCTGTTCTTTGCTTTGTTGTTCAATGGTGAGTTTGTCACGTAAACTTCTTTTTGTTACTTTGAACGAACATCGTTGTTGCCATTCGCCAACACCATATGCCGTCCCGCCCAACAATGTTGCTCCAAACAGCAACAAACCATTAGATATTTGCTGCGAACAATATGTTTTTTATCAACTAAGTAACATTAACCCAAAAAATTATAATTTATACGGCTAATGTTTACCTGCAAAATGAAGTCGTCAGGAAGCTTGCTTTCCGTAATAATTGCGCTGTAGTATTGAACCATTAAATAAGCGCTGAATGAGATCGTGCTATATAATATCAGGAGCAAATAATGGAATGGTAGCGCGGCTAGCGTGAAATATTGGAGCACGACAGCCCAACCCAGCAATTCGTTATAGGAGTCGCCGAGACGCCGAGACGCGCTCACTAGTAGTTGAATCCAGAGGGCCAGCCAAGCCACATGGTTGAGCGCGAGCCTCGCGGGGCGTAGAGTGATATACACGAGGGCGAGGGCAAGGTTGGTTAGGAGTGCCAGGGCAACGGAGGTGTAGGCGAAGGCCAGGTCGCGCTCGCCCGGCACGAGCGCCGCGAACGCCTGCAGCAGTGCGCCGGCGGCCAGCAGCCGCGGCACGGCGCGCTGCCGCTGCCGCTGCGTGTACGTCGTGTACAACTCCTCTTCCTTCAGGTCCGAGAACCCCCATGGTGGAACTAGGCATACCCAACACGAAAATTTATTCAGCGCCCGCGCTTGCATCGACTTCTCCATTGTTTTCACTGCATCAAACTAAATGTACTTGAGAACCACATGATCACATTTATTTGGCTACTTCAAATTCACATAACTCACTTGTACACATAGTTGAATTTCACCAGACACATGAAGCTATAATATTTATAGGGCCATTACACAAAGTTATTTCCTACATAAGCGATTTTATTGATTCTTGACAGTTAGACAATAATAAAAATAGAATAATCGATTGCGGAAAACACCGGCATTCATTGGGTGAGATCAAATTTAAATATTAGTTTGTATATATATGGCAAATATAGATTAATGAGGAAAAATGAATGTATTCCGTTTAACGTGCAAACCTACTGTGGTTAGAGTTTAATGTGGCTAGGTAGGTTCAGTGCGTCAGAGATCATCAGGCGGAGACTTTCCGTTACCGCCGTCTGATCGAGGACGGCTGTGTAATGAATAAATTACACGCTGAAACATTGTTCCAATGGCCGTCCATTAACACGACTGTCTACTGACCAGCGTTTTGTCCGAACACGAGCTCCCGATACATACACCTACTGATTTCAATATTGACAATCGTTACGACGCACGTAACTAGCGTGACCGTCAAACCAGCCTCTCTTAACGACAACTTATTTGTTTCACTGATTTTTACTCATTGCCACCGTTTATGTTGTGTTATGGAATTTTAATGTGGTATTTCATAACAAAAGAAATGAAGCAAACCTTTTTGAAATGGCTTAAGTAGGTTCCATTTAAATCTAACATGCTGTGAGGTACCTACTCTTTATAAGAATAAGATTCGGTAATTATTTCATACCATATTTGATTTAAAAAATTAACCTTTAATCACTAAAAGAACAACATATGTTCGTTCAATTTATGTTGTTATGGTGTTTGAAAATAAAATATGTAAAACAACATTTTGAGTTAAACGCTTGACCTGCCTAACTCTGACAAGGCTCAGATAAAAAAAGATCAACAATTTTAATATTCACAAGGAAATACATAAACTACCAGAGGGAATCGAATTAACCTACTTTGGTGTGTGGCGTTTGTTCACCGGTAGTAATGGCAACATTAGCAACTAGGATTCGCGCTGAGTTTCCTACTCGTATCCTCTATTGCGTACAGTCAGAAGCGTAGCTAAGCGGGTCGGGTGTTCAAAATGATCTTGACACACTCTTATTGTAATAAGTGTATTAACAATAAGTTCGTGCCAAGATAGATTTGAACGCCTAACCCGCTTAGCTACTTCTGCTGCTGACTGAATGTACCTAGTTCAACGATACATCCATCGTCGTTTGTGGTTGTTTCCAGAATCACATCCGTACCTAATAAAGTAATAATACATTAATTTGACGGTAAAGACGAGTGTGAATGTAATCCGTATCCAAAATAACTGCGGCTTGTAACAACTATTAAATAAATTTAGTCGATTTCTTTACCAAGGATTCGTTGCTAAGGATTTTCGTAGGCAACAACATTGCTTAACCATTGTTAAGAAATTATTACGTGTGTCT
This sequence comes from Lathronympha strigana, assembly GCA_949128165.1. Classification (NCBI taxonomy): domain Eukaryota; kingdom Metazoa; phylum Arthropoda; class Insecta; order Lepidoptera; family Tortricidae; genus Lathronympha; species Lathronympha strigana. The sequence goes on along the minus strand of OX421906.1, from coordinate 11,389,257 downwards.
TGTACCTATTTGATAAACGTAGATTTAGTCGTAACGTAACATCTGACATTAGCATTGTTGCTTGCATTAGCATTGTAATTTTATCGAAATTTTATAGCTAAGTATTTATGTACTTTATCGTTTTTAGGGTTCCGTAGTCAACTAGGAAACCTTATAGTTTCGCTCTGTCTGTCTGTCCGTCCGTCCGTCCGTCCGCGGATAATCTCAGTGACTGTAAGTACTAGAAACCTGTAATTTTGTACGAATATGTATATTGGTCACGCCAACAAAGTGGTAAAATAAAAAGTGGTTATAATTTCTTTTTCAATACAGGTGCTCAAAAAGTGCCCTTTTCTTGGCTGTTTTGCGTGCGCAAAGTTTGTTTTTGCGAACTAGTGCTTTTTACTTTTCCAATCTTTTTAAATTTAGTTGTGTTCCAATTCATGACTGCTTACCGAAGAGTATTATTGTTCGTTAACTTTACCGAGCCGTAATAAAACTAAATACCTACTATTAACGCAATAATATTAAAGATATTGATATTTCATATTTCAATAATTACTTCTTCATCATACTAATGATCATTCATTAAAAATATTAACATTGAAAACAGTTCTTATAAATCTGTGTGTATGAAACGGAACAGAGCCAACGAAACGTCAGTCAAAGAAGGCGTTTTTCAATCAGGTAAACATGTTCGAAGGCCCTATAAGACATAACGGACGATACGATTTGTCACATGCGATTTATTATTTTGTTTATGAGAAATAATGATTATGAGATTGAAAATGACAAAGTAAAGAAGATAAGATAAACATTTTGAAGATGTTCTTAATATATCAATTATCAACTGTATTACAATCGTGCTACGGAAATAATAATAAAACTTTCAAATTCTTTATTATGTTTTTTAATTTTTTTCGCATCTGTATTGAAAAACGTCGTTCGATTCACGCGCGGATATATGTCATTTTTCACTTGTCCCGAGTATTGCCACTCGCCTACGGCTCGTGACAAGATACCTCGGGACTCGTGAAGTAATGACATACTTTCCGCACTAGCATCGAAATGTACTATTTCAGAGTACCTCCCATACACGTAAAGTGGGGGGTGATTTTTTTTTCGTTTCAACCCTAGAGTGTGGCATATCATTGTATAGGTATTTGTGAAAATAATGAGGGTTTACTAAGACCAGTTTTTGATAAAGTTAATATTTTCGGAAATAATCGCTCCAGAAGATTAAAAAAATGTGTTCCCCCTCTAACTTTTGAACAATAAGTAACAAAAATGTGAAAAAAATTACTAAAGTAGAACTCAATAAGAACTTTCTTGGAAAATTATTTTGAACTTGATTGGTTGAATAGTTTTTGAAAACTTGTACAAAATAATTTCGGAATTAAGTTTGTAATTTAACTGTATATGCAAACACTTCTTTTATCTTGAGTACTTAATTTATCATCCCGCACGTATCTTCCTTCTAATAAGAAAAAAATGATTCAAATCGATTCACGCGATCAAAAGTTACGACCCGAAAACCCAACATACTCGTACATAACCCGTCTAGTTTGTATAAATTAGTAACCCAATTGCCCGAGAGATGGCACTGTGTTTCCGGAGTTGATGGGGTCGGGACGGGCACGGGTGTGATCTAAAGTATCGTCGAATTGTTAATTATTATAAGCATATTGAGCATGGTACCTATTAAAACACTTTTTCAGGTTGCCTATTGTGACGGACAGTAAACTGCGGAACCCTACACTGAGCATGGCCTGACATGCTCTTGGCCGGTTTTTAAAACTGTGTAATGTAGGTCAATGCCAATCAAAGCTCCAATCAATATCTCAATATTAATTCATAAATGCCGCTCAAATTTCCGTTAAGTAACTAATTTGTTGTTTGTCCTTATCTGTCATTGCGTTTGCGCTGTATTTGCGTTTGTTAACAAGGGACAAAACATATTGTAACTATTATGTGTGTGTAAATGGGAGTCAGAATGACATTAGCGAACAATTTTGCATTGATGATGAATACAAACGATAAATGTTTCGTACGAAAAAGAGCTTACTAACGTAAGTATTAAGTGTCAAATTCATACACAGAACTACCAACACTGTTAACACTTTATAGGCTGTTGGCACTTAACGAAACGTAACGTTCCAAACAAGACTACATAAAAAAGTGCTGCAACTATCCTGATCCTAACTATATGATTGGGTTTCCAGTTAGTGTATAACGCGGGCCATATACGTTCGGGCAATTTGTCAGATCTCCATAGTGGGTATGTCCGCCGGGCATCCGCCAGATAAATTTATCATACTTTTATTGGCTGATGGCCGTACGCATATGGACGGCATAACACATATTATCGCATATGTTAGCAACATCCCTTTCGTAGTTGAAATTGGTCTAAATAAGTGGGAAGTACCTCCCTTTTATCTCATTCCTACAGATATAAATAATAATTCTACTTGGGTTTAACCTCCTAAGGTGTGTTTAAAAACACCATGATCATAATCTGCTTACCAAAGCTGATTACAGATATATATCAAAACTTATTAATCTACAAATTAATAGCCATAAGATAACGACGGTGTGCGCAAACTAATTACTCTAATTATGTAAGCTAATGACTTTAATTAATTAATTATTAGCTTGAATTAGGTAGGTACTTAATTTTTTGGAGTCTTACGTAATATACCTACGTACTCGTAGGTACCCAATTGTCATTTTAACAAGATTTGGATAATTTTATTTTATATTTTACACTAAGTTGCGTCTTTGCCAATTTACATACATGTTATAAAAAATAGAAGTAAGGTTTCAGCCAACTTCAAAAGGAGAAGAAGAACTTGAAAAATACCTAATTGGAAAATCGCGCATAGGATCATGGAGCATTGTTATTAAACACTTATAATTATAATTCCTTAAAACTTTGTTTACAATTTAATGAGAAACGAATAAACAAAATATAGCATTTTTCAATAATCTAAAAATAAATAAAGGGATTAAATTATTAAGGAATAATAATCAAAATAATATATTGCGCGAAGTCACAGGTAGTCAAGAGGTGATAAAAATTATTTGGAAGGGGTTCAAAACAAGCTGTCTGTACATACGGTCAGTAACCAGAACTACAGTGGCGACAAAAAAGTAAAAAAGTAAAAAAAAAGGGGGTGACGTCACGGACGTCAGCAACAGTGCACGTACTCTCTGTGTCACTCAATATTAAAAATAGAAAAGTAATAAAAGTGGACAAATTAAGCAAATTTAATCAGTGACTTAGCTATAATTTACCTGCCAAAGTGTTATCAAAGTGTTATATAAAGTATTTGTGGACTATAGAGACGATATTAACCACAAGTATAAAAATATTAGTGAGTGAATAAAAATATGACCGAGTGCAACTTCTCTATTCCGGGGGTACTTATAAAAACCTGGTACTACCCATTACACTATTTACGCTACCTTGCACGTAACGCCATCTATCGTGATCCATAATAACATTAATAACTAGCGCGTCAACTGATAAGCCAAACAACGAGTATGACCAAGTGCAAGTGCGCCGCTTGCGGTAAGTTCGTCACGCAGGCAGATGTCGCTGCGTGCTCTAAATGCGAGCTTTTATATGAGCATGGGTGTGTGGGGCTCCCAGAAAAGGGACGAGTGAGTGATTCATGGATTTGTCCAGAGTGCAATAAATATACGCTGAGAGACAACAAATCCGAGACTCCGGTCAAAGCACTGAAAAGTGCCATGGCGAGCGACTGTAACAGCTCTACAGTCTGTAAAATTACAGCAACGGAGTTAACTCCAGAGCTTAGTGGGCAGATTAAGCAGTTTTTTAGAGAGGAATTAAAAACAGTAAAAGACCAATTGGCTCAGGTTCATACAGACATGCAGGATTTGAAAAAAACAATCACAAACTACAATGAGCGCCTGGATAAATTAGAAGAGCGTATGGATTCCTTGGAGCATCGTTTAGAAGAGCAGCAATCAACGAAAACCAAGAAACTTGAAGATCTGGTGGAGAATCTCAAGCAGGAGCTTATTGAAAAAGACCAAGAGTTGCTCTGCAACGATTTGGATATCTCAAATATTCCGGAAGAAAGCGGTGAAAATACATTGCACCTGGTGACACTCGTCGCGGTTAAGTTGGGTACTCAACTGAAAGAGCAGGACATCGTGTTTGCCGAACGTGTAGGATCAAATAAAACGCAGTCTACAACCGGTGAGGGCAGCAGCGACGCAACGACGACAAGCCGACCGCGCACTATAGTTGTTCGCCTGGCGAGGCGCACGCTGCGGGACGAGATGCTGCAAGGCGCGCGGGCGCGGCGGGGCGCCGACTCAGCCGATCTCGGTTTGAAAGCGGCTCCATGTACCATATACGTCAACGAGCGCCTTACTCGATATCACAGGCTTCTTTTCAAACAGACTCGTGACATGGCGAAAAGCTCCCAGTGGAAATACGTATGGACGAAACGCGGACGCATCTACACACGCCGGCAACACGGCGAAAACGCTTACTGGATTAGGAGGGAAGCAGACCTGCGGCGGGTTTTCCATGAAGCTGCCGAGGTACCCGATAGTACTTAGCATGTTAGTATATAATAATCATACCAATACTAGTTACTATTTGTTGGCAACCTTGCATTTACAAGTCAACAAAAATGTTACTGCTTGTATTAATAAGTACTTTCACTTCATTATCATTGCAATTGAATACATTGTAAATAATTGTACTGTAAGTTGTTTTTGGTTAGCTAAAGTACAAAGAGACACTGAATATGGCCGCGATTCACATAATACTAATTTTATAATCGTTTTTGATAGAGCTTAGTAAAAGGAGAACATGTTTGTCGTTGGGACTGTTAAATATTAGGTCAATAAACACGGGCAAGGATGAGTTGGTATGTACTATGAAAAGACTAAGACCAGATATTCTGGCCTTGAACGAAACCTGGCTAAGACGTGGTGAACAGAATATTGCGCCAGTAATTCCGGGCTATGTGTTTAAGCATACACCGCGTGCTGGGGGCGCTCGGGATTTTACGTGCGACGCGGCGTGCGCGCTCGCATCCGCCCACATCCGGAATCGCCACTGGAACAAATGTGGCTAGAAGTTTCATTACTAGGGGGATTACGCATCGCTGTTGGAACAGTATACAGGCCGGAATCTGGATTGTCAGTCAGCGGTGCTATTAATGCGTTGAGCGAATCTGTAAGTACTTTTGCCTACTGTAATCACACCTTTATACTTACCGATTTTAATGTAGATTTATTACAACGTAGTCGAAACACCTCGCTGGAACTGCTGAGTTTCTTATCACAACAGAACCTCGAGCAACTGGTAAAGGAAGCCACACGTATCACAGACCATTGCGCCACTCTTCTAGATCTCGTAATAACAGATTCTCCTTCACTGTGTAAAAAAATCACTGTATATCACAATCCATCCCTTAGTGATCACGCACTCGTTCTAGGCGAATTTAATATAAAAAAACCTAAGGAAAACCCGCGTTATATTAACCACAGAGCTACAAACAAAATAGATGAAAATAAATTTATGTCAGATTTGAAAGCCATACCTTGGAATGGAGTAAAAGAGTGCAGCGATGTTAATGAGATGGTGGAAATGTTTATATGATATTCATGCTCCTCTTCACAAAATACGACTGGGAGAAAAACCACGGCCGTGGCTAACAGACAATCTAAAACTTATGATGTCTTTGCGGGATAAATCTTTGGCAAAAGCTAGAAGGACCAAATTAGATTCGCACATGAATTATTACAAAAGTCTGCGCAACCTAGTAAATAGTACAATAGGATGGGAAAAAACCGCTTTTTTTGAATACTATGTTAACGAAAACGTAAAAAAAACCATCAAAATGTGGCGTTACTTAAAACGATCTTCTGTGTTAGGCTCGAGTAATCAAACTGACATACCACAACATCTAAACAATCCCGATCAAATAAATGATTTTTTTCTTAACATACCTCAAAACCGATTGATGTAGCCATTTGCACCACATCCCGTGAGAAAACTTTAATAATGGAAGCGCCGGTTACAAGGAGGTGGTTTAAAGCTGAGTGTTGCAAAGACCCAGTATATGGTATGCAATGGAGAAACCTCACTTATAGAAACCCCTCTCATCGTCGACGGTCAGGAAGTCACAAGGTGTGACGAATATAAATATCTAGGCTCCATGCTACACTCGTCCGGAAACTTATAGGCCAATATATAGTATCGGATATCAGCCGCCTGGTTTAAGTGGCGAAAAGTCACTGGCGTGACCTGAGATCGGAGGATGCCCGTCAAACAGAAAGGCCGTTATTTTACCGCCGTGGGTTTTCCAATTTACATGTTCATCAATCTCTATGCCAAGTAATGAGCAACTGGGAGTAAGCCGCGGTATCGGCTAGTATTTTATTTCAAGGGGCAGATTTGAAGCATCAAAAATACGTATACTGGTACTTTCTTGGATCCGGCCTCCCTTAGACTGGCGACTGGTTTGCGACTGGGGGTTTCGGTGTGTGCGCCACACCCATGTCCTTGTGGCACAGACGTAGACCGACTGGGACACCATGGATTGTATTGTAAAAAAAGTGCAGCAGTTTTTCGAGACATGCGTCTCCTAATGACATAATCCGTCGGTCTCTTGCCACCATCAACGTGCCTGCTCTCCTTGAGCCGACTGGCATTTTCAGGGATGATGGCAAGAGACCCTATGGTTCTTTGGAGTTTGGGACGGATGCTAGTGTGGGATGCTGCGTAGACACGCTGGCACCGTCCCATCTCCAACAAAGCGAGCAAAGAGAGCGGCTGAATGCGCCGAAATTTTAAAACGTAAAACGTAAACGTATATAAGAACCTGGGCAGAGAGTACCTTTTTGTACCATTCGGGGTCGAAACTCTTGGTCCATGGGGTCCCAGCGCACGCAAGTTTTTCGTAGAAATCGCGAAACGTCTGGTTGATGTTACTGGTGACCGAAGAGCTGGTGGCTTCCTCGCACAACGTATCAGCATTGCGATACAACGAGGAAATGCCGCCAGCATCCTAGGTACAATGCCTCAAGGACCTACTTTAGATTTAAGGTAGGTAGAGGTAGGTAGTTATGTAAGTTACACTTACTGTAGGTATATCCTATGTATTTCGAAAATAAATGTTTTTTCGAATTGTATTAATAAAACTGAAGAAGAAAAAAACACACCGAGGGTTATGTACAAACTTTTAGTTATCGCATTCATCTATAAACATGATGCAATAAACAGCATTTCGAAGTAGAAATTTGACGTCAGCCTCATGTATCAACAGATTGGGTCACATGTGATTTAGTATGTGAATTGATTTCTCGTTGATAATTCTTTATCACGTAAACCGATATAATTTTTATAAACTGCATTTTATAGAACGTATTTACAGCATGATATTAAATAAATTTAAAGAAAATTAATAGATTCTAAGCTGATAAGTTTCAAATTTAGTTCACAAAAGTTTATTTTAATAAAATAAAACCGATTAACTGCGCGTCGGACTCGCCCACCGAGGGTGCCACACAAAGGATGCTGGGCCATTTATGATCTTAGGTACTTAAAAATACTGGTGGCACGGAACTCTCAGTGTGCGGCAATAATACGGTTTTTGGATTTTTTCCTGTATTTGTGCTACAAGCTCTTACTTTTTGCAAAATTTCGTGATTCTAGGTCAACGGAAAGTACCCTATACATTTTGATTCTTATTGCAAATGTATGGAAAATGCGACATCAACGGCTGTATCTTTCGATCACGTTGACGTAGAGGTTTAGTTTTTTCACACCTTTAAGTATTGGTTTAAGTGGTGGTATTAATTTCAACTTGCTATCTCGAGATAAAGGGTCTTGACAGACAGATGAACGGACTGACGGACAACAAAGTGATCTATAATTACTATTTAAAACGAGATAGGTATTTACCATGTATATTTGTTTTTCTGAGCTCCCGATATTTCGGCACTGTTACAAGTGCCATGTTCACGGTGTAACTGATTTGCTGCGAGGTTTTATTTTATTTGTGGTCTACCCACACCCCGTAGCGATCTACCCGCTTACGGGTTCGTTTAATTTGCGCGGTGTCACTACCGCTAATATCGAGAGCTCAGAAAAACAAATAAATATACATGGTAAATATCTCGTTTTATATTAAATAGTAATTATAGTGTAAATGACCATATTAGCTTAAAATCGAACAAAGTGATCTGTTAAGAGTTCCGTCTTTTCCTTTTGAGGTACGGAACCCTAAAAATTTATGAAATAAGCGACATAGTTATATTTTTCCTGTAATATTTATGTTAATACTCACGTTGTGTAAAAATATTATATTGTTTCCTTCGTTAACTTCGGAGATAAGGGGGTGAAATTTTTACATTTTAATTTTTTTATAACAAAATAACAAAAAATTGTTTTATGATGTGCAAATTAGCACTTTAAAATTACACCCCACATGATCTAGTAACTAAACTTTTAGTTTTTACCTATCATATCAAGCATTTTTCATAGAAAATAAAAATATATGTTTTTTAACTTTACTTTGTTGGGTTAGCCTTCTTTGCAACTATTCCAAATTTTACATCGATAACTTGAGTAGTTCCTATTATAGGTAGTTAACAATGTGACAGACGGACAGACAGAGCGTCACTATAAGGATTTATTTTTACCATTTTGCCATGGAACCCTAAAAATCAGGTTGGTTGTGGTTGTGGTATTTAGTCAATGTGCATTTGCCGTTCCTGAACTACAAGACACGTCAATGCTTCTGCCTACGTATTTGCTAAGATGACATTAAGGGATGGAGTCGATTCTGTCAGTGCCAAAAATGATAAAACTCCCAATGCAAAAATAACTTATCTGTAGTATTTTTGTCAAGTTATAATCATTAAGGAACTAAGTTTATCATTACAACAATATTTAGGTACATACTTATTCATATTTTTCGGGGTAAGGTCCTCTTTTTGGAGGCAATCCTAAAAATCACGCGAAGATTCATTGTTCATACACAAAATTTATAAAGATCACTGAAACTAAAGCTCTTTTATTGTGTTTTATCAACAGATAACCAATAAGATTCATTTTTTCTAAGAACATTTAGCTTACTGACTATCGAACGCGGATTATATAGATTTCCCGCCGATTTTTTAGGTGATGTAAGCAATTTTGTAAAATCCTATTGACCCACAAAACCGTTTGTACGTATTTGGGTAGATTGACTTGAGATAATGAAAAGCGGGTTTCTCTTTTGTTTATGTAGGATGTAAGATCGGATTTTGTAATGGAATGATAATTGTACGAGATATTGAGCGCGTCGGTGGTCAGGGCGCGCAGGTCGAGGCGCGAAGGCGGTGCGCGCACGTGTCCGCGCGCGACTGCCGGGCCGCCGCCCACCGCGCCGCCGCGGCCGCGGCCCGCGCCCGCCCGCGCGCTGCGCCGCCGCCCAGGCCCCTACACTACTACACCACCACTTATTTGAAACATCAAACGTAATGTGTCAATGACAAATTCGAAGTCGATTAAACCATGTATTAATAATACAAAAAACCGTCCGCCCGTTTATGCAACAGCGATATAATAAGGGTTCTTAAAACTTGAGGGTCGCCGTAATAGACCCGAGAGTTTTTAAGAACCTATTATGAGCTGTTGTATACGCTAGTTTTTCAACGATAGTTAAAATAGCGAAAAAAACTGAATCTCGAAATGTGCCAGAATGTGGAAGATGTCGTATGCCCACTAAAGAAATTAAAAATAACAACAGTGCTCATATAATTTAAACTTTCGTGAGACCTACTGATATTAAATTGCAACGAACACTCACATATTTTTATCAGTTTATCACAATAGGCGTGACATGTTACCTACGACTCGGGCAGTGATGCCCTAGCCGCGAAGGTGATAACACCACTCTTTCTGTCCGACGATGTCTGCCCGACGCAGACGAAACATGTCACCCCTGTTGTGATAGAAATACGTGAGTGTAAACCGTTGCAATTTAATTACAACAGTGGTCATATATTGCATGAAAATCCATAGGAGCCTCGTTTAGCAGTGTTCTTTTTCTACTCCAGCACTTATATCTGTCAATAAGATGACTGACAGCGATGTTAAAAAAGTATACATTATAGCGTTGTCTATGGTATTCCATAAGAACACTGCTCCTATGGATTTTCATACATTATATGAGCACTGCTCTTTTTTTTTATTTCTTGAGTGAGCATATGACTTCTTCCACATTCTGCCACCTTTCTAGATTTTGGCTTTTTTCGCTATTTCAGCTGACGTAGAAAAACTAGCGTATGCAACAGTTCATATTTGGGTCTTAAAACTCTCGGGTCTATCCCTCAAGTTTTAAAAACCCGCATTATATCACTGTTGCATAAACTACTATTCATAGATCAAGTTCATAACAATGACGAAAAAGGAGTAGCTTCGCAGCTCTTACGACTTACACCGCTTATACGCCCTTTAAACCGGGAAGATACGTTTTTTATTTTCTTTCAAAAAATAAAAAATGACTTCATTGACCCAGTTTCAAATAATTTTCCTTGAAAGTTCATAAAGCTCTATTTTCGTGAAATTTTTCATATTTTTTGAAGTTGCGGTTCAAAATTTAGAGGGGTTGCCGGGACATTTTTTTAACACTCGCAAATAAATTAAGTTCGGCTGCTGATGCCGTTAGGAGAATCACACAACTATAGTCTGACCAGCCAAGGCTGCAGTAGATTTTTTTTTTAATTTATATCTTGGCTCCTCAGACTATATCTGATGTTGAGACAACTTGCTTAGTTTATCATAGTGTAATGTCATACGGCAGGTATTCTGGTTTGGAGCAAAGCAGCAGACATACAGTCTATATTTGTTTTACAAAAAGAACCATTCGTTTTATTTATAAGTATGGTAAATGGACACAGTTCACAAAACAAAGCATATCATATGTTTGTATATATCGTGTAAAACTGTAAAAGTTTGTTAATTCTTATTTTTTTTATTTGTGGTCTTTCTGTTTCTCTATTTTGATTTGATATTGCTTCTTTATAAATATGTCGCAATGTAAAATGTACCAAACACGAACAGCGTTTTTAAATAGAAAACTCCCGTGAGTATTAGACATATTAATATACTTAGACCGGGTTACTCACGTCTATAAAGTCGAAAATAGCTCGACATGTTTCGGGGCGGCGCGCGCTTCTCACTCATGATTATGGGGCGCGGACCGTCCCGAAACATGTCGAGCTATTTTCGACTTTATAGACGTGAGTAACCCGGTCTAAGTATATTAACACGAACAGCACTTGTTAAGGATGACTCACAGTAGTCCGTTCCGTTCCGATCCGATACGGGACGATCTGTCAGTTTCTATACGAAAAGTCACGTGACGTCCGAGGGCTCCGAGCTATCACGTGATACTTTCTATAGAAACTGACAGATCGTCCCGTATCGGATCGGAACGGAACGGACTACTGTGAGTCATCCTTTATTCTGTGACAATGAAAATTATAACCTCTTTACAATTTTGTAATTCCTACTTATCCTTACCGTGCGTTTACATGCTCGGGCTCTCGGCCGAATGTTTCGGCCATGTTAGTACACGATGATTCGAGACAGACTATATAGAGAAAACTTAAGCCAGACCAGAGACAATTTAAGTACTTTTTCAGGTAGTTTGGTTGAGTTAAAAGGTGTCTTAAATAATTTCACTTCGGGTGAAGCTATTTAAAAAGTGTCTTAAATGGTTTCAATAACCAAAGCTATTTAAAACACAGTTTAACTCACTGAAACTACCTGAAAACGCTTAAATTGTCTATGGTCTGGCTTAAACTTAATCTATATAGTCTGTCTCGAATGAGCGTGTACTAGGGTGGGCCGAATCATTCGGCCGAGAGCCCGAGCATGTAAAAGCACCATTAGATAGACAGACACAGTTTTCACTTAAACAAGAAACCAATTTAGTCTAAACAGTTATCGTTTTATTAAATAAACACGCATGCATTTTTGGTAGCCATATGCCTTCCGACATCTCGTTTATCATTTGCGCCATCAATTAATTTAGAGCCCATTCAATTTTACTTTCGCATTTCGCACTTAATTCTGGTGGGGCTCAATGAATAGTAATTTCTTCGTCAAAACTCGACGACAACATAATTATTATAAATAACAATGAACAATAAAACCATTGAAATAGAATAAAATAATCAAAGTTATTTATTTAAATTAACCTCCAAAATTATTAAAAAACTACCTAGGCGTTTTTTCACACGCGGTTTGAGTAGACGCTTTTACGTTTAAATTAAATTAATATTTGAAATGTACCTATATTTGTGTGAGTAAATTTACAATAACGTGTTTTTACTTATGTTCATGTCGATGTCCATTTTATATAAATAAAACTTCAAAATATCGCAATAGGCATTGTGGCAGAATGTTATCATGAAACAAAACGGCACGGTTTTAGTAGACACTTTTACCGCTAATGTTTAAATTTATAATGTGTGATTCGTGTGATTTTGTTATGTTCATGTCGATATCGATTAAGTATCGACTTAATAAATATATTCGAATATATAATTTATTGTTTTTTTTTACATAGGCGTACTGGCAGAATGTCATCATGAACCATAGTAATGAAACTGTTATAGGTAATAGCTAAAAACCATGTTGCTGTGTCACATATTTATGTGGACTAAAATTAAAAAAATATTACTTCCCGGCCTAGGCCTTCAATTTTGTATGAAATTCCATTACGTGTCTCTCCAGTTGCCCCGCCTGAAAAGTGGTACTTTGAAGCCTATTATAATGACGAACGTTATAACAACATTTAATTGCATGTTTGAGAAAAATGTTTTTAGCAAACCCCTATTCTCACACCATAAGGGCTCCTTTTTTACTATTTTGGTACGGCACCCTAAAAATGAATGACAAAAAGGTGGAATAACTGTTTGGATTAAACAATTACCATTCTCTGTAGCGACCTTCTTGTGCTAGAGCTTAAGATTCTATTTAAAAATAATTCAATTTGAACATGATTAACTTTAAAATAAATCAAGTTTATACCTACATTATTGTAATTTTACTAGTAATTCGTTCCCAATCAGCGCTAATCACGACACATTGTTACGCCTCTACGCGCCATTTTCTCTGCAAAGCGGGAAATGCATGTTATCGGCTACAACGTCTTCTCAGTCGGTCCCTCATGGCTGAGGATCGTGACCAACAGTGATGTCCCTCCACTTGGTGCGGTCCAGGGCCATATGGACTGCCCTCTGCATTGAACCACTCGCTTTCTTCATGGTGTCAGCCCACCTAATCGGTATTCCACCCCTGGAGCGTTGGCCTTCAACTTTGCCGAGAATAATGTTTCTTTCGAGAGTGTGCTGGTTAGAACGCATTATATGCCCGAAGAACCTGAGTATTTTCTCCTGGCAGATAGTTGAGAGCCGCTTGGTGATATTCAGTTCTCGTAGTATGGACTCGTTTGTTCTAAATGCAGTCCATGGGATCCTGAGCATCCTTCTCCAACACCACATCTCAAAAGCATCGATCTTCTTCCTATCTAGGGTTTTTAAGCTCCAAGTTTCAGCGCCATACATAAAGATGGAGAAGACCAAAGATCGTACCAGCCGTACCTTGGTTGTATGACGAATACCTCGGTTTTTCCACAGCTTCTCCAATCGAGCCATTGCACCTTTAGCCATTCCTGCCCGCCGACATATCTCCTGTGTATTGCCACCACCGTTAGAAATAAGTGACCCTAAATACACAAACGTATCCACTTTCTCAAAGCTATCCAGGGCATTAGATTGAGGAAGAACTCTTGCTCGGTCTACCACCATGATCTTGGTCTTGCTGTGATTTATCCTCAATCCAACTTTTGCACTCTCTGCTTCAACTTTCTTCAGCAGAGTAGCCAACTCCTCTTCACTCGAAGCTACAATAGTAGTGTCGTCTGCGTATCTTAGGTTGGTAATGTTATGGCCGCCCACCTTGATGCCGAGCTCTATGTCCTCAAGTGCTTTTCTCATAATGTATTCGCCATACAAATTAAACAGTATTGGAGACAGAATACAACCTTGTCGTACACCTCGCTCAGGGCGATATGGCTTTGATAATTTATCATCCAATTTAACGCAGCTCGTGCTTTCAAGGTATAAGTTCTGAATCAAGAATACAAGATGGCTAGGTACTCCCATATTAATAAGCACATCAAACATGGTACTCCATTCAACACAATCGAAAGCTTTAGCATAGTCAATGAAACACAGGACCAAGGGCTTGTTAAACTCGCGACATTTTTCTATGAGTATTCGAACATTCAAAATTTGATCCCGTGTTCCCTTGCCGGCGACAAACCCAGACTGTTCTTCAGGGATCTGTCGAGCTGTAAAAGAAGCTAATCGAGCTTGTATTATGTACAAAAGGATTTTACTGGCATGAGACATTAATGACAGAGTGCGGTAATTTTCACATTTTCTCGTGGATCCTTTTTTGTGAAGAGGAATAACCGTGGATTGAGTCCAGTCTTCTGGCCACTGGCCTGTCTTCCAGATCTTGTTGCACAGTCTGTAAACCAGGCGAATACCTTCTGTACCAAGACGTTGAATCATCGCCGCGGACACACTATCAGGACCCACTGCTTTGTTCTTTAGTTTCCTTACAGCGCTCTGCACTTCCGACAGGAGTATTGTAGGCTCTTCAGTGTATTCGTCCCATTTTCTGTCAATGATTGGCTACAACGTACCGTTACCAGAATTCCTTAGCGGCGAATCATTTATTAAGTAAGTAAGTACCCATTTTTCAACCGACTTCAATATTTCTAAAGGAGGAGGTTCACAATTCGTCTGTTTTTTTAAAATCGATTTTACCTCAGAAGTCCGTTATTACTGAACCGATTTGTTTTTTTTTTGTTTTCTGTAAGTAGATGGTTCCAGGTTGGTCCCGTTTTTTTTTTATCCGTTTCTGATGATGGGATCCATGAGGAGCTGAGGGAACTCCTCTAATTTGAAAGGCACATGCATAGTAATTTGGGTATTTTCTTGAGAAACTCGAGCATTTCTTTACAAAACCTAACAGTTTGGTGGAGTAGACCTGATGATGACGACCAGGGATTTCAAAGAGGAACTGCTCTATAATTCGCGGGCCCCAGCTGTATCTTCTGATTTGAGACATTCATCTTTTGTTTGTTACGAAATGCCTTCGGGGTAGTCCTATTTGATTTTAATTATATTTTGATGATGGATATCATGAGGAAATAATGGAGCTGATGCTGAACCCTGGAAGTACTTAATGGAACTCAGATTTGGTGCAACATAGGCAAGTACTGTTTTCATCATTCGATTCGTGTTAACGAGCAATTAGGAGAGCAGGGAAAGCCACGCTGGCATCCAAAAAGCTCGGTGTGCTCAATAGAGCTAAGCAATTCTTCTCTCCGTGGCAAAGACTGTTATTACACAAGTCTCAAGTCAGACCCCATATGAAGTATTGCTGCCATCTTTGGACGGGAGCACCTGAATACCAGCTGGGGCCCTTTGGCTCGATCCAAAGACGTGCTGTCCGAATTGTCGACGATCCCAAACTCACAAGCGATATCGAATCCTTAAGCCTGAGGAGAGACTTCGCCTCCTTATGTGTGTTCTATCGCTTGTACAATGGATTGTGCTCTGAAGAATTGTTTGATATGATGCCAAAAGCTGCATTCTACCATCGCACCGCTCGCCGTCGGCAGGGTGTTCACCCGCATACCCTGGAGCCTAAATATTCTCGTACCGTACGGTTTAAGAGGAACTTCCTCCCGCGGACGCTCCGGCTGTGGATTGAGCTCCCTGCCGCTGTTTTCCCAAAGGACTACAGTATGGGGTTCTTCAAAAAAGGAGTGTTAATTTTAAACTTTTTAAAGGGTCAGCAACGCGCATGTAATACCCCTGGAGTTACAGGCGTTCATAGGCTACGGTGACCGCTTACCGTATGTTTGTTTGTCACCTCCGTAGTATTAAAAAAAAGCAGTTCACAAGATCGAGCTGGTGCTGAAACCAGGTAGTGCCTAATGGATCTCAGGTTTGGTAAAACTTACGAGAGTTCTGTTTTCGTTATTCAACTAGTGTCAACGAGCAATTAGGAGAGCGGTTCTCAAGATGGAGCTGATGCTTTATCCTGGCAGTAACTTGTGGAACTCAGGTTTGGTGAAACATACTCGTGTGCTGTTTTCGTTAATCGACTCATGTTAACGAGCAATTAGGAGAGCAGTTTACAAGATGGAGCTGATGCTGAACCCTGGTAGTAATATGTATGTATGTAAGTTTTAAATACGGTGTAAGGGAAATTAACAAAATAAAAACATGTGTTACATCAGTTCAAAAATTCGTATAATAGTTAAAGAAAACACATTTATACAATTTAACACGTTATTCGATAGATAACATATCTGAATAAGTTAATACTTATTTTTCTTACATTCCCGTCAATACTGTCGAAAATAGCTCGACATGTTTCGGATCTTCAGAGACCCTTTGTCAAGAGCGTGCTTTCGCGATGGCTGTCTTTTTCATTTCATTTCATTTCATTTATTAATTGCTTTGTGTGTTTACAAAAGATCTTATAAATAGAGTAAATACAATGTTTCAACACAACCCTGTTAGAGCATGGCAATATATCTAAATTAACATTAATTAATTAACAATGCCTCTTTAAGTACATCATTGGATTAAGATCGCTGTAATAATACTGGGTATCATGCAATGCAATATAACAAAATAATCAACATGGGAAAGAGAGATGATAACTGTATTTTCCCGGAATATTATTGATTGGGATAATCTTTGTCATTTCTCAGGTATTCGTCGACTGTGTAGTAGGCATTTTCAATAAGATATTGTTTTAACATTTTTATAAATTTATTTTCGTTTTGCTCGTTTTTTATTTGGTCTGGCAGGTGATTAAAGATCTTTATCGACGAGGGATAAGGTCCGTTTTTATGCATGACTAACTTTGATGCTACTTGTATGAGATTATTTTTTTGACGTGATTCAAACCGACGGGGCACATCTCCGATTCTAGCATACAGTTCAGGGTGATTTTTAATGAATTTACACGATTCTAAAATGTAGATTGAGGGCAGGGTAAGGATACCAAGATTTTTAAAATGTATCTGACTGCTCGTTGGACGCCTGGTGTTTGACAGTATTCGGACACACTCTTTCTGCAGGATGAGTAGTTCCGGTACATCCGTGCTGTTTCCCCACAAAGTCACACCGTAGCTGAGCCACGAGTGTGCAAATGCGTAATACGTCGTTAGTGCAGTTTGTAAATTGGTTGTTTTTTTCAGTTGTCTGAAGGCAAAAATAAATTGGCTAAGCTTTGTTTTTATTTTTTGTACATGGTCCTTCCAGTTTAGATGGGTATCCATAGTTATGCCAAGAAGTGGGAACGAAGAAACGCATTCTATTTTAATTCCATTGAATGAAAAATCTATGTCAAGTTCCATTTTCTGATGAGGCCTAAATTGCATTAATTTAGTTTTAGTAAAATTAATTTCTAAGTTGTGATCGGTTAACCAGCCTATAATTTTTGAAATTATTGCATAAATTTTTTCGTCAAAGTTTGTGATATTTTTACACGAAATTAGAAGGGAGAAATCGTCCGCGAACATAACACAAGTTTCGTTTATGGATTTAGGGAGGTCATTAATGTAAATTATGAATAGTAAGCATCCGATAACGCTTCCCTGGGGGATTGAGTCTAACACTGGTTGAACATCTGATCTGGTAACCGTTATTTCTCTTGAACTTTCGCTTGCATACTCAATGTCTACGTATTGCTGCCTATTGCTTAAATAAGACTGGAACCATTTGTAACTTATTCCACGCACCCCGATACCATGTAGTTTGTCGAGCAGTATATTATATTTTACTTTTTCATAAGCTTTTGTCATGTCGAATAGAATACCGATCGCGTACTCCTTTTTATTTAAAATATCCAAGATGTCATTTACGTATTTATAGGCTGCCAGCGTTGTTGACCTTTTTTTTCGGAAACCGTTTTGTGCATCCGTGAAGATGTTATATTTTTCGCAAAACGAGTACAGCCGGTTGCTCATTGCTTTTTCAAAAACCTTTGATATCGCAGGCAATAGAGCGATCGGACGGTAGTTGTTCGGGTCAGTTTTTTTATTCTTTTTATGAATGGGTTTTATTACCGCTTGTTTTAATGAGTCAGGGAACACACCCTCGGAGAATGACTGGTTTATGATATAAGTGAGAGGTGAAGTTAATTCTGATGCACAAGCCCTTATTAATGTCGGTGGTCACACTGCGCGCAGCAGCTCGCTCGCATTCTTCTTTTGTTTGTGAGAATGTACCTCGAAGGTGGTCCCATTTAATTTTAGCTGTGATCTTATGATGCAATCCCTGATGCATTTAGAGAGCTCCTTAACTTTCAAAGGTAGGTACAGTCAAGTGTAAAAATATGGTGGTGCACATCTTACTCAAAAATATGTCCCATAGCACCTTATGCCGGTGTAATAAGAGCGCAGTACCATATTTATGAGTCGATTATGTCGAACCATATTTTTGCACTTGACTGTACACATACGGTGATTAATATGTTTGAAGTTAACTGCAATAATTCGCTTATACTTTAACTTTAACCGGGAAGTCCAATTGAAGTCGGTTTTTTTTTCTTTAAAGTTATTGTTTGTTAAGTGGGTAATATAAGTGTAAGGTATAAGTGTCTTGTCAAATCATTTGGTCAATGTTTACAACATAATTGAACCCTTTATTGTATAGTAGACTGATTTAAGAAAATAGAATTCTGACGTTTAAAATAACACTTTAAAGTTTGACAGTTCATTTTCTCGGAAGAGTTAACGTGTTTTGACTCTAGTTGAAGTAGTCTGTGATTGCATAAGAATTACAATATTTAACTTTATCGAGAACTATTAAAGTTCATATTTCACCAATTTATTTTATATGACTTAATTGTTTTAAGGGTTAAGGCCACGTTAAGGCCGTTCCTGGTCCCAATGACCTTCGATCTATATCTCTCAATTTTCGAGTATTTTTTATGGCTTATAACATTAACCCCAACGGCCTTAAGAAAATTAGCTTATCATATTTACTTAAATATAAACTGTCTTCGAGATATACGGCATTACACTTTGGCAATTTTAGTCCAAAATAACAGTTTTTTGTACATAACTTTTGCACCAATAAGTTTTATTTTAAAGTCTCTCTAATACGTTATTAGAAACTTCAAATGGATGTAGATTTCACATATAAAACAGCATAAACTTCTTAAGAATATCGAAAAATGTGCTTTTTAGACCATGTTTAAAAAGATCATTAATAATTAATTAACTGTGCATTTTTTTCACAATCCTGCTCTAGCAAGTCAAGATAAAATTTTGATGAACCGATGACAGGTTTATTTTGTAATTCTACTTATAGTATTTGTCGCGGAATATAATGTCAAAACTCGTAAAAAGCCGTCGATTTCCGCGTGGAGCCCCTTAAGTAGGTATATTCAATATACTACGTGGGGTATCTAGGCATACTCGTACCTACTTATAGTTTGTATATGTATGGGATACGAGCCAAGACCGCCTTAGATTAATGGTGTCTTGAAGTAGGCCACATGCCGGCGCGTGATAACAATAAAGCACTCTTTTATTAATGCATGCCCCACTCAATAAAACATCTACAGTCCTCATTAACTATTTATTAGCAATAGAATCTTCGTTAATACATATTTTCAACCGACTTCAATATTTCTAAAGCAGGAGGTTCTCAATTCGTCTGAATTATTTTTTTTTTAATTTTTTTTTTAATGGATGTTACCTCAGAACTCCGCCATTACTGAACCGATTTAAAAAAAATTGTTTTACGAAAATAGATGGTTTCAGGTTGGTCCCATTTTTTTCAAAATCCGTTTCTGATGATGGGATCCATGAGGAACTGAGGGAACTCCTCAAATTTGAAAGACACATGCATGCTGATTTGGGTGATTTCTTAAGAAACTCGAGCATTTCTTTCCGAAAATCATCATTTTGGTGGAGTGGATCTGATAATGAACACCAGCGATGGCAAAATGGAACTGCTTGGTAATTCCCAGGACTATCATCCGATTTTAAAAAATATTTTTTTATCTGAAAATAGATGGTTCCAGATTGGTCCCATTTTTCAAGATCCATTTCTGATGATGGAATCTATGAGGAATTGAGAGAACTCCTCAAATTTGAAAGGAACATGCATGATGCATTTCTTTACGAACATCATCAATTTGGTGGAGTGGACCTGATGATGAAGACCAGGTATGGCAAAGTGGAACTGCTTGGTAATTCCCAGATCTATCATCCGATTTGAGACATTTATCTTTTCAATGTAAAGAAATACCTTCAAGGTAGTCCTATTTGATTATAGCTCTATTCTGATGATGGAATTCATGAGGAATTGAGAGAACTCCTCAAATTTTAACGGCACATGCATTCTGGTTTGAGGGTTTCCTTAAGTAACTTGAACATTTTTTTGGAGGAACCAACATTTTGATGAAGAATTCAGAGAACTACTCAAATTTGAATGGCACGTGCATTGTGATTAGAGGGTGTTCATAATTAGCTTGGGTATTTTCTTACTGTGGCCATCATTTTGCTGGAGTGGACCTGATGTTGATGATCAGGGATGGCATAATAAAACTGCTCGATAATTTCCAGTTTGTCATCCAATTTAACACATTGTTATTTTGTTTGCGACCTGAAAGATCTACAAGGGAGTTCCGTTTGATTTTACTTCAGATGTAATGATGGAAGCTCAGAGACATTAAGAAAGCTCTTCAATTTTCAAACGCACACGTGCGGTGAATTGGATATTTTTGAAGTAAACTGGCTAACTCAAACAAATTCAAAATTTCACTTTTACCGGGAACCAAATGAAGTCGGTTTTTTTTTCTTAAAAATTATATTCCTACTGAAACAGTGACTATTTGATTAGCTAGACCAAACCACTCGCTCATCATCATCTTCCTAGCGTTTTTTTGGTTTTTGTTACGGCTCAGGGAACCTGCGGTCGGTTTGGTAACTTAATAATCTCAAGATTTGGCGTAGGCACTAGTTTTTACTATTGTGACTGCCATCAGACCTTCCAATCCAGTGCAGATTTGGCGCCCTGGGCCAAGTAGCTTTTCGACAGTAAAAGGCCTCCTGTGTGCTTACCATGAGTTGCACGCGACTGTATTCGATAGCGACTGCCCGTCTCGCTCCTACCATTACTCTGGCAGGAGCGAGACGGACATACCACCGAACGCCGCAGTCGCTATCGAATACGGCCACGTACGACCCATGGTAAGCACACAGGAAGGCGGCCAAGCCGCTCCTATCGGGCGGTTTCGCCGCCCTTTGCAGCCTGCCACCCCGGGCCATAGCCCAATGCTGTTGTACGAAAATCTATTGCCGGGGAGTCTAGCTAAAGCGCCCGCTATACGATGTTCCGCATCATACTATGTAGGTATACTGGGTGGGCCCCCATAAAAAAGCAAAAAAAATATCGTAGGTTGTTTTCCTCAAATTTCGTCGGGCCGCTCGGATATTCTGGCAACCGGGCCGGCGGAGGACAGGGATATCAGGCAGGATATCTCGTTGAGGATGGCAGCGGAGGAGCGCAAGCCAACGGTGGCATCCTAAGCCCCAATTAGCAGGAGGGGTTACTGCCTTGGCGTCAGGTGGCAACCGGCCATAAAAACCACAGCCAAACAACCATCTCCTAATCAACATGAATCACAACAATACAAAGAACTGGTCTACTACTAGGGCGTACCCCGGAAGCGACGCACAAGGCGAAGTACGAGGAAATGCTGCAAATGTTAGGGCGTACCCCCAAGGCGACGCGAAGAAACCTGGAGCCGCCGTCCCAAAAGTACGCATTGCCAGTTGGAACGTGGGCTCCATGACAGGACGCAGCTCAGAATTAAGCGAAGTGTTGCTCAGAAGACGCATCAGCATTTGCTGCATTCAAGAGACGAAGTGGAAGGGGTCCAAAGCACGCAATATCGGAAACAAGTACAAACTGATATACAACGGCACAAATGCCAATCGGAACGGCGTCGGGATAGTCGTAGATAAGAACTTCGAGGCTCGCGTGGTCGACGTGAAGAGAGTCAGTGATAGAATCATCGCAGTAAAATTTGCTCTTGATAATCAGGAATGCATGAATGTAATATCGGCATACGCACCACAGATAGGATTGTCGCAAAAGGAAAAATGCTCCTTCTGGGAAGATCTTTATGAGTTAATTCAGTCCATACCAAACACAGAGTCGAAATACATTGGAGCGGACTTCAATGGACACGTTGGAGAGACCTCCGACCAGTTCAGAGAAATACACGGCAACAACGGCTACGGGAGAAGAAACGCCCAGGGCGAGGATATCTTAAACTTTGCGGCCACGTTTAATATGGCAATTATCAACACCTTCTTTTCTAAGCCCCAAGAACATTTAATAACTTATAAGAGCGGAGGAAAGTGTACACAAGTCGACTATATCCTCGCAGATCGACACCTGCTGAAGACTTTTAAAAACTGCAAAGTTATACCTGGCGAACCTTTAACATCGCAACACCGTTTGCTGGTTGCAGATTTCACCACACGGAGACCAGTGACGGTCAAGCCAAAAAGAGCCCCTAAGATACGCTGGTATAAGTTAGAGCAAGAAGAAGGTCAGAGACTATGTGCAGACTTACACATCTATATACATGGGACACAAAATGAAAAGGATGCCGACACGACGTGGAAAGAGTTCCATGAGTTCTGTATCCAGAAAGCCACAACACATCTAGGAATCTCAAACGGAGTAACCAGAGAGAATAAGGACCCCACGCTATGGAACCCAGAGGTCCAACACAAGCTCAAGGTTAAGAAAGACCTATTCAAAAATTGGCAGAACTCAAGAAATGAATCCAGTGAAGGCAAATATCGGGACGCAAAAAAAGAAGCGAGGCGCATTGTTGCTCAAACACGGGCGAAGAATAGGGAAAGCCTCTATAACATGCTTGAAAATGCT
The DNA here is from genome assembly GCA_949128165.1 of Lathronympha strigana. Classification (NCBI taxonomy): domain Eukaryota; kingdom Metazoa; phylum Arthropoda; class Insecta; order Lepidoptera; family Tortricidae; genus Lathronympha; species Lathronympha strigana. The sequence goes on along the minus strand of OX421906.1, from coordinate 11,366,214 downwards.
ACCAATGACAAGCAGATATTCAAAATCGCAAAACAGAGACACCAAGACTCTCAGGATACTAAGGCAGTCAAGTATATAAAGGACTCTCAAGGGATTCTCCTGACATCTGACAAGGGGATAAACCAGAGATGGAAAGAATATTACTCGAAGCTGTTGAACGAGACATACCCATACGAACCAGTTGCTCAGCTACCAACAGTCGAAGGGCCGTGGCCTGTTTTTACACCCGAGGAAGTCCATGTTGCAGTCAGAAAAATGGCAAACGGTAAGGCAACTGGCCCAGATGGCATTCCGGCCGAACTGTGGAAGAAATTGGGTGACTCAGGAGTGTTCTTCTTGACAATTCTCTTCAACAAATTTCCGTTGGATGGCATGCCAGATGCATGGAGGAAAAGCTTCCTAGTGCCGTTTTATAAAAACAAGGGCGATATCCGGCAGTGTGGGAACTACCGCGCTATTAAACTGCTCTCACACAGTTTTAAGATCTGGGAACGAGTACTAAACCAAAGGCTCCTTGAATTAACATCAGTAACTGAAAACCAGTGTGGCTTCGTTAGTGGAAAGTCAACAACCGACGCAATCCACACCATCCGTATCCTAATGGAACACTACAGGGACAACAAGAAGGACTTACATATGGTCTTTGTAGACCTAGAAAAAGCCTTCGACCGCATTCCAAGACCATTGATTTGGCAGGCATTACGGTCCCAGAAAGTCCCGGAATGTTACATACATTTTATTGTCGACATGTACACCAATGTCACGACAAAAGTTCGGTGTCCAGCGGGAATTGGCGATGACTTCTGCGTTGATGTTGGCGTTCATCAAGGGTCCTCAGCCCGCTTCTGTTCAATTTAGTTATGGACTACCTCACATCAAACATTCAGAGACCAACACCATGGAACCTCCTGTACGCTGACGATGTTGTCCTCATCGACGAAGATCCGAGAGCACTAGAAAGAACGTTGGAAACCTGGAGGTCGGAAATAGAAAAAGCGGGACTGAGAATAAGCAGAGAGAAAACTGAATACATGCACTGCAATTTTGCCAACACAAACGCCCTACACACCTTACACCTGCAAAGCACCACGCTAACAACCGTAGAAAGCTTTAAATATCTAGGAAGCGTAATAACCAATGACGGTAATATTGACAACGACATAGTGCATCGTAAAAATACGGGCTGGCTAAAGTGGAGAGAGCTTACAGGAGTACTCTGTGACCCGAGGATGCCCATCCGTATTAAGGGTAAAGTGTATAAAACCGCCGTGCGACCTGCAATGCTGTATGGTGCGGAATGCTGGCCTCTCAAGAAGCAACAAGCCGAACATCTACACGTCGCTGAAATGCGAATGCTAAGGTGGTCCGGAGGTGTAACACTCTTGGACAAAGTCCCGAACCACTACATCAGGGGCACATTCAAAATAAGACCCATACAGGATAAGCTCACTGAAACACGGCTCCGATGGTACGGCCACGTCATGAGAAGGCCGGGAGACCACATGACCCGAAAAGTGCTAGAGTATAGGGATGGACCGAAAAAAGCTGGACGACCCCGACTAACATGGATGTCCGTAATTAAGAAAGACCTAGAGAATAAGAATATCGACCCAACGACGATCCGGAACAGATATTGCTGGAGAAAATTGATTAGGAGAGCCGACCCCAAATAAAAACGGGATAAGGCCAGATAAAGAAGAAGAATATAATCTTCATACCTACTATTTTCAATGTACGTAAACATTAGCCTCATTGACGTCTCTTGTCATAGTCCAAATAAGCCAGCCAAGTGCGAGTCGGACTCGCGCAGCGAGGGTTCCGTACAAACTTGAAGGTACTCAAGTTTGTACGGAACCCTCGGTGCGCGAGTAGAGTATCATTTAGAACCTGACTTTAATACATTTTTATAACAATATCCTGTTTAATCACTAAAATCATTTGTGTACATTTTGAGGAATTTGTTGAAGCTTGGTGTATGGGACGTGGCTGCCACAAAGCGGTAAATTGTTCTCGGTTTTATGAATAAAGTACACTTGACTTGTTATGGTGCCTCTACACTCTCGGGCACTCGGCCGAATGTTTCGGCCGCGGGCGAATGCGACCTAGTACACACTCCTACCTACTACGACTAAAAACGCTTAAATTTTCTCTATATAGTCTGTCTCGAACGAGTGTGTACTAGGTTGCATTCGCCCGCGGCCGAATCATTCGGCGGCACTCAGTGTTAAGGTCCGACCGAGACTTCTTTTTTTGTCTCGGCCGAGACCGAGACCGAGACCGAGATTAAATTGAATTCTCGGCCGAGACCGAGACCGAGACCGAGATTTTATAATAAATACGAAAAACGCGCATTTTCCACAAAAACATGTAATACTCAAGAACTAAACTGTTGTTTAATATAGCCATCACTAAAACACAACATTTACAGTCAAAGCTTGAGAAAAAAACTGGCCAAGAGCATGTCGGGCCATGCTCAGTGTAGGGTTCCGTAGTTTACCGTCCGTCACAATAGGCAACCTTAAAAAGTGTTTTAATAAATACACCCGACGTGACCCTATCAACTCCGGAAAAATCTTAACAGCGCGAAGTAAATTGGGTTACCAATTTAAGTATACAAACTAGACGGATTTTGTGTGTTGGGTTTTCGGGGGTAACTTTTGATCCCGTGAATCGATTCTAATCATTATTTTTTTATTATAAGGAAGGTAAGTGCGGGATGATAAGTATTCAAGATATTTTTTTTGCATATACGGTTAAATTACAAACTTAATTTAGAAATTATTTTGTACAGTCGGTGCCCTCACATAAGTATCCACCCCACGTATGCAAGCGCGTAGCGCGGGTAGATACTTATGTGAGGGCACCGACTGTACAATTTTTCATAAACCCTTCAACCAATCAAGTTCACATTAATTTGCCAATAAAGTTAGCATACTCTAGGTTTGAAACGAAAAAAAAATACTTATTATTTGACCACTTTGTTGGCATGGCCAATAAAGTATATATTCGTACAAAATTACAGCTTTCTAGTACTACAGTCACTGAGATTATCCGCGGACGGACGGACGGACGGACAGACAGACAGGCTTGGCGAAACTGGGTTCCTAGTTGACTACGGAACCCTAAAAAGTTATAATTTGCATTACGTACGATAACACGGTACACTATTATTATTGCTTAATATACCCACCAAAATCGCAAAAAGTGTAAAGAAGGAAGGTTCGGCCGAGGCCGAGAATCTCGGCCCTTTTTGACCGAGAGCCGAGACCGAGATCTCGGCTCGAATTTTGGCCGAGACTGCCGAGACCGAGACCGAGACCGAGATCTCGGTCGGACCTTACTCAGTGTATTTTTTTGCCGTCTGGCGGCAATTATCAGCTGCTAGTTGTCTGGATGAAGTAACACCTATTTTCTAAATCGTTAACCATTTTCTTTTCCGGGGTTAGCTTTCCTTCTACAATAAAAGTGACCAATCATAACATCCCTGGTGACCCGGAGTTTAGGCTTGGCCTCCGGAGAGGACCGACGCGCCCTTTCTCATCCTTCTGAGTATCCAAAAACAATATCAAAAAGATAGGGCAGCGTGCACGTGCATCTTTTGTTGAACTTGTCGCGTGTGCCGAAATCCAGCCGCGAGTGACTATGTGCCCTACTGCGTTGGGTTAAGGTTAACCTTTGCCGTATCCGCGGCCTATTACTCCGGACACAGGCGGATCACCACGTCAACTGCTCTGCAGCCCTGCACCTCCTGGTCGACATGCTGAGGACCTGGTGAGCACGTTCCAATTACATCCTTCCGAGCAGCTCTCCTGATGTTATTTGACGGAGCCTAGGCGGCAACTGTATCGGGATACTTGGTACAGGTATAAAAACCTAGTACTCAGAGTATAACATAAAAAGCTAGTCCATGTTTGCATTTGTTTTTATGTTTGTATTTGTCTTAGTTTCATGACGCATTGGCGTATGCTGTAATGTCGTGTTAACTTATTGAATAAATAAATAAATAAATAAATAAATAAATGGCAAGGTATGTTGTAATGTTAACAAATAACCAATCTATTTTACCAGTTTGCGATACGTGATTGTTAGGTGAATGAATACATGTAATCTGGGTAGGTAACAAAAAAAAATCTCAAACATTGTGAGGAAATATTAAAATTAAAATAACTACTAGGTAAATAGTTAATAAGGAAAAAATTGTTTAATTTGCCACCTTTTTATTTTTTAAAGATGCAACTTGAATGAGCTATTCGAGCACCATGTTTAGCCGCACATAAATATACATAAAACTATAGAATTTGGTTTTTTTAATGTCGCAAGTATCTAGTGGTCGTTGGCTGTATGTAATTTTTCCTTTGTCAGTTTAGTGTTAGTACGCAAATTAAAAAAGTTAGAGCAGCGGGCAATAATGTTTCGTTCATATACACGCCATACATTACTTACCCAAAGGCTACCCAAAGGTTGTCTGGAAGAAATCGCTTTTTAGCGATAAGACCGCCTGTTGTTTGCCTCTGTGTTAAGGCGCAGTGTGTCTTGCGAACACATTTTTTAAACATTCGTAGCGCGTACATAAATAATAATGTGGCTTCCAAAACATATAGATTGTAATTTTGAGGACTTGGTTAAGGGACTAGATCGACTCAAAACATGAATTACTAACTTTCGCTCGATAGAAAATCATCGCAAACATAGGTCTAAAACCCACTATTAAAAATTCCAAAAAAAATATCCAATTTAGCTACAAACATGGGAATTATATCTAATTTAGCGTATTTTTATGCTTGATGGAACTTATCGATTACTTTTTGAAAATAAAAAAAAGTTAAGAAAAATACTTTTTTTAAACCGAAACTGAATACCCCGATCGCACCCGGCCGACCGCTCAGTGCTCGTATATATAAGTTACTCTATGGTGCTCGTTGAGCTGCGTTTGAGGCCGGACCTGTGTCGCTGCCGCTCCGCGCTGCCAAGTGCAACTTTTGTGAATTTTAAAGTTATCCACCATGGGAAATAAAAAAAATAAGAGAAGACGGAAGAGATTTAATCATTTGATGATAGCCAGGGCCAATGCAAGACGAACTAATGCCATCCGGTGAGTACGAACTGCTAATGACGCAGTAAAAGAAATACAGTATTACACTTTCACTCCTATTTAGCTTACGTTCTGTCTCTTAGCTTAGTAGCTAAGAACGATTATTTTCAACCGATTTCAATATTTTCAAAGGAGGAGGTTCTCAATTCGTCTGAATTTTTATTATTATATATTTTTTATGGATGTTACCTCAGAACTCCGTCATTACTGAACAGATTTGAATTTTTTTTTGTGTCTTAAAGTAGATGGTTCCAGGTTGGTCCCGTTTTTTTCAAAATCCATTTCTGATGATGGGATCCATGAGGAACTGAGGGAACTCCTTAAATTTGAAAGGCAAATGCATAGTAATTTGGGTATTTTCTTGAGAAACTCGAGCATTTCTTTACAAAACCTACCAGTTTGGTGGAGCAGATCTGATGATGACGACCAGGTATGTCAAAGAGGAACTGCTCTAAAATTTGCGGGCCCCAGCTGTTTCTTCTGATTTGAGACATTCATCTTTTGTTTGTTATGAAATGCCTTCGAGGTAGTCCTATTTGATTTTAATTATATTTTGATGATGGATATCAAGAGGAATTAATGGCTGATGCTGAACCCTGGCAGTAGCTTATGGAACTCAGGTTTGGTAAAACTTACGAGAGTTCTGTTTTAGTCATTCAACTCGTTTTAACGAGCAATTAGGGGAACAGTTCTCAAGATAGAGCTGATGCTGAACCCTGGCAGTAACTAGTGGAACTCAAGTTTGGTCCAACATACGCGACTTCTGTTTACGTCATTCGACTCGTGTTAACGAGCAATTAGGAGAGAAATTCACAAGACCAAGCTGGTGGCGTTTGACCGTATAGTAGTAATAGTAGTAGTAGATTGTACATCAAGGGCATAAAGTAACCCATTTTAGACGAGGCTATTTATTGGTCCGAGTGCCACGAGGACCAATATAGTAGTCGAGGATAAAATGGGTACTTATGCCCGAGGTATACACTCTGCTTTTCACTTCGATTGTAAGGAAAATATTAGGTTTTATATCACTTTAAATCGTTGAAAATGTAACACCCATACTCGCGCGCTCCACCTGCGATCTTACTTTATGCCCTAGTGCATGAAAAGCGATTTTGTGTCGCCTAGCCACAACACAAAGGCGAACTTTTCGAGCAAGAGAAGTGAAAAATATATATTTTGTGATTTGAAACTCATTACAAATTATGACATATTAATATACTTAGACCGGGTTACTCACGTCTATAAAGTCGAAAATAATAGTATGTCTAATACTCACGGGAGTTTTCTATTTAAAATTACAAATTATGACTTTCCATCTTTATACTACTCGCACAGATTAGGTATTTACAGCCGAGCGCGACTCGCTGTTTTTGTGAGTCACCAGGCACATTGATAATGGAACAGAGAGGTGACCACCGGAACTCAAGAATTAGTTGATATAATTCCCTCAATCAATCAAGCAGCAATATAGTTAACAGCAGTTGTTATTATCAAACGCAAGGTCAGTTGCACATATCTAGTTTTTAGTGCTCCGTAACCAAATTTATAACTATAATAGTACTGCAGAGGCCGTGAAGTAAGGGATTGCAGGACGAGTTTGTGGTAGACGGCCGAGTCGTAGACGAGAATAAAACAAGTCCCGCAATCTCTCTTCCGGCCGAGGCTTGTTTAGTGCTTTTCTCAAACGTTGTGAGGAAATATTAAAATTAAAATAACTACCAGGTAAATAGTTAACAAGAAAAAAATAGTTTAATTTGCCACCTTTTTAATTTTCTAAAGATGCCATTTGAATGAGCTATTCAAGCACCATGTTTAACCGCACATAAATATACATAGAACCATAGAATTTGTTTTTTTTAATGTCGCAAGTATCTAGTGGTCGTTGGCTGTATGTAATTTTTCCTTTGTCAGTTTAGTGTTAGTACGCAAATTTAAAAAGTTAGAGCAGCGGACTAAATGTTTCATTCATACTTACGCAATACATTACTTCACGGCCTATGGCTAACCGTGCGTTTACATGCTCGGGCTCTCGGCCGAATGTTTCGGCCATGTTAGTACACGATGATTCGAGACAGACTATATAGAGAAAACTTAAGCCAGACCAGAGACAATTTAAGTACTTTTTCAGGTAGTTTGGTTGAGTTAAAAGGTGTCTTAAATAATTTCACTTCGGGTGAAGCTATTTAAAAAGTGTCTTAAATGGTTTCAATAACCAAAGCTGTTTAAAACACAGTTTAACTCACTGAAACTACCTGAAAAAGCTTAAATTGTCTATGGTCTGGCTTAAACTTAATCTATATAGTCTGTCTCGAATGAGCGTGTACTAGGGTGGGCCGAATCATTCGGCCGAGAGCCCGAGCATGTAAAAGCACCATAAGAAGTAAATGTGGGGAGCCATAAACAAGAAACTTCATGTCTTCATTTTGTGACATAAATGTATACATTTCCGATCATGTTTGAGAAAACAATATTTATAGAAATTTGGAGCTAAGATGTACGTCCCTGCTTTATGAACCGCTATAGGTACAATAGGGTTTCAAATAAATTATTTATTTGGGCATATAAAAAATTAATATAATTAAGATAAATCTACCCCCCTGAGATTGCATATATACCTTAATATGATATTGAAGAATGTCAAAATGTTATGTAACGGAAACCTTTATCACGCTGTTTCTGACATGCCCTTGGCCGATGTTTATATTTAAGAACGCTAGTGGTGGACATAGGCACCTGACTGCTAAAAACATTTGGTTTACTAATAAAAACATTCTACATTCCGATTCGATGTAGTACTGTTTACACCACTACTGCGCTATCTTACAATACTCGCGCACGGGGGGAGACGAGCGGGGCGCTCTCCGCGCCCGCTGCCAACCTCACCCCCTGACACGGTATTTTTTCGCTGATTTTACGGCGCCTTAATCAAATGTTTGTACCTTGTAAATGTTTTTTTCTTTCTCATGTACTGAGGTGTGCAATAAAGAGTATTCTATTCTATTCTTTTCTATTCTATTACTTCACGGCCTCCGGCCAAGAAGTAAATGGGGGAGGAGCCATAAACAAGAAACTTCATGTCTTCATTTCGTGGCATAAGTGCATACATTTCCGATCATGTTTGAGAAAAAGTAATTATGATTATGTTATGAGCCTTTGCACCCAAATAAAGATAACGAAAAAAAAGAAAATCTGGCTTGTTATGGCTGCAAACGAAACTAGCTATAAGTACGGTGCCTATGTATGGTACGGTATGGAAAGTTATGATGCCGAGGGCCGTAGCTGAAGGTCAGGCATAGTAGTCAAGTCATAGAAAGTCAGGCACTATCGTGTTCGGAAGTGCAAGGGCAATTTATGAAGGAATTCATTCATAAACTGGTTATGCAATTTTGAACGCGTGTGTACCTAGGTCACACTCACAACAGGAACAACAAAATGGTGTTTTTTTTCTCGTTATTTTTTGGTAAAAACTGTTCACTTAGGTGTGATAATTTGATTTTGGTGACAACTGTGTTTACTGAGTTAAAATGATGAAATAGGTAGGTACAGTTGCCTTGTGTATTTTTGTGTGCGTGTTTGCGAAAATGTTAATAAAGTTGCCGTGTGCAAGTACAATAATTTACACGGCTGTATGGCAATCTTTTTATAGTTCCTGCGCTTGTGTTATAAAAATTGTTCTGTCAAGTGTCAATCAATCATGTCAATGTCAAATCGCATTATCTCTCGATTATGTCAACATCTTTGGACGCCGATTGCTGATTTTCATTGCTTTATGCATTTTTATTTAATTTATAATATGCCTGGCCATCAAAAAAACTGAGAACAGTAAGTAGCAAAACAAATTATGTTAATAAATACACTACATAAATTTGACTACTTTATTCGATATGCAATTGGCGGTACATAACTATTCTCAATGAACTCTACGTTATTATTATTATGGACTCAGAAAGAACCAACCATAACCCTAATTCAAACACAATCTTATATTGTTTATGAATAAAAATATTACTACTACTAATGCGTTACTCAGTAGAGGTATTTTCATCTGTACATTCAAAATACTTAAATGCAACTTACACTTTTGTTGCAGAAACTTACCATGGACGTGGTATTCATGAAACCGGTGCAACCTTATGTCTTCAAAGCATTGAAGGATTTAGATATTGCAAGTTTGACAAAATGCACAACCGATGAAATAAGACCCATAATACCATGCTTAGTTCGCATGGCCTTGATATCACCATTAGACATCACTAAATATTGTGCAGAAGCTAAGAAGGATATTCTAACACTACTTTCTGGTATAGACCTGGTTAACTTCATAGTATCCCTTTTATCTATAGAGTTTCATACATTAGAAGTGGATGTAAAGAAGGAGCAACAAATGAGGTGAAAATCTTTATCTTACATTTAAACCTATTAACTTCCATTGTACATATTTACACAGGGTACACCTGAGTTAGGCCTTTGAATTCCAAAATCGAGGTAATCTAAAGAGAGTGTTGGCTAATTACCAATAGGTTAAGCCTGCAATATATGTATGTGAATTATTCAACAACTTGTGTACAATTTATTTTATAATGCTGTTGTTTATTTTTCAGACAAAAAAATGGTTCACAATACACAGAATCGTTCCTTGTGCAAAATATTGTCAATGGCATTGCTAGTGACTTTGAGCAATCTGATTCACCAAGAAGGGTTCGGCTGGTCCTCTCCGAAATACTTCAAATGCAAGCACAGATCATAGAATACAACCAGCACAAGAACACAAGCATTGATTGTGCAATCAAACCATCTGAGCTATTTGACAATGATGTCTATTTGGAGGAGATCACTGATGTTATCTGCATCAGTCTTGCAGAACTACCAAATTTGCTAAATATCTGTGATGTAGTTGAAGTTTTGCTGCATGTTAATAAAGGCCCAATTATAATATCATGGGTAGTTGCTAATATGCCTGACACATTACAAGAAGGTACAGTTTTTATTAACTTTAAAATTAAGCTTGCTCACACAGACACTTTGCTTTTTTTGCTGCACTTTTAAGAAATTGATGCAAAATGCAGTTTGGTCTCTATAGCAAGTCATTCAGACAAATTTGAGGTGTTTGAAATTCATGAAATAAACTTAAAAAATCACAATTATAATGCACTTTCAAACTTGAGGAGTTCCCTTAGTTACTCATGGATCCCATGCATTATCACAGTTTAGTACCAAAACCCAATGGGTGCTCCCCTCACAATAGATACCTACCAATGTTCCTTACGAACAAAACTGAATTACTGTATTCACTCAATTAGACTATAATCAATTCCAAAAAAATGATTGTAAATCTCCTTATTACTTTGAAGTTGGTTGAAAATGAAATAAATTGTATGTTATGCTTATTCCAAAACGCCCACTCAGCCTATGTTTTTCTATTGGTATTTACTATTTTCAATATTTATTTTTACAGTTGTTGAGTCTCTGGTAGCAAACACAGAGAGAGGTGAAGAAGGTGGCATAAGGGCCAAAACACTGACTACACTCTGTGCAGTCTGCCCTTACATGGCGGCATCAGTGCGAGCTAGGGCTGCTGCAGCATCGCGCTTGCCAGCTCTAGTCATAACTCTCACTCTCACACACCATGATGATGACCTGGTAATGATAGTTGTTTAATGACATGATTTTTTTACCATTTTTCCAGAATAACCTGTGGTGTATTTCCTGTGGTTAGCGCTGCCATCCGTCTGGCTTTTCCCCTGGATTTGTCCTAGGTTGGAGCTTGTCTGAATCATTTTTGGGTCAATCCCTAGCAAAATAATATACATTTAAATTTAAAATTGTTTTCTTCAGTGTCCGGGCAGAGACCGTGATCAATTAAACGTCCGGGATTTTTAACTTTTTACTAGATGGCAGCCCTACCGGCAATGTACTATTGGTGGAAGTTATTTCTTTTCAGAATTGATCTTCATTTGAATTTTGTATTACAGGTGTCATTCATGTCTGGATTACTGCTGGGATCCGATCAAACCACGAGAGGCTGGTTTGCAACATTTTTACGCAACTCTCACAAACGCGGCAAAGGAGACGGTCACGCCGCACTCACCAAATTACGCCAAGAGCTTTTGAATAGACTAAGAGAGGCTTCTGCCGGCGTTGACGCCTCTGCGCTGTTAAGACTATACTGTGCCCTTAGAGGAATCGCAGGGATTAAGTTTCAAGATGATGAAGTAGCAGGTCTCTTAAGGCTGGTCACTCAAAAGCCACCTCCTACGCCAGCTGGTGTTAGATTTGTCTCTTTGAGTCTGTGTATGATCTTAGCGTGCCCTTCTCTAATGGGTATGTATATTTCTTAGGACAATAAGAATGTAGTGTGTATTGAATGTAATTTCAATTCTAATAACGTTTATTCAATTTTCAGCCGCAGTTGAACATGAAAAGAAAGCAATCGAATGGGTTCAGTGGCTTGTTAAGGAAGAAGCGTATTTTGAAAGGTAAGTACTTACTTACATGTTTTGATTATTCTAATCAAGTACTAAACATAAAGGAGTCATTCGCCACCAACCAATGGCGAAAGAATGCGTTTGGTTAACGATGTCTGATTCCTGTAGTGCGCGTACGGTTCGCGAATAGCGAGCTAGAATTGAATATGCCACACATAAAATAAAAATATAAAATTTTCTTTACTCATATTCCAGCAACTCCGGGGTAACAGCGTCATTTGGAGAAATGTTGCTGCTGATAGCCATCCACTTCCACTCGGGGCAGCTGGCGGCCGTGGGCGAGCTGGTGTGCGCCACGCTGGGCATGCGCGTGCCGGTGCGCCCCAATGGCCTCGCGCGCATCAAGCAGGCGTTCACTCAGGAAATATTCACTGAACAGGTCAGCGTATATTTAGGTTTCACTCATATTCATTAATCATTAACATTATATACTGTAGTGGATTTAACGTAACACCTAGCCGAAAGATCCATCCATAGTTACTTTACAATGCATTAGCTCGGAAAGTGCTATTTTCAAGGGTAAACTTATGCATAGAAAACGTGTCTTTCTCGCACATTAATTTAAAAAAACCAGCCAAGAGCATGTCGGGCCATGCTCATGTAGGGTTCCGCAGTTTACCGTCCGTCACAATAGACAACTTTAAAAAGTGTTTTAATAGATACCATGCTCAATATGCTTATAATAATTACCAATTCGATGATACTTTCGATCACACCCGTCCCGACCCCATCAACTCCGGAAAAATCTTAACAGCGCGAAGTAGACCACAGTGCCATCTCTCGGGCAATTGGGTTAGTAATTTATACAAACTAGACGGGTTATGTATGTTGGGTTTTCGGGGGTAACTTTTGCGCGGGTAACAATCGGGGGTAACAATCGCGTGAATCGATTTGAATCATTTTTTTCTTATTAGAAGGAAGATACGTGCGGGATGATAAATTAAGTACTCAAGATAAAAGAAGTGTTTGCATATACAGTTAAATTACAAACTTAATTCAGAAATTATTTTGTACAATTTTTCAAAAACCATTCAACCAATCAAGTTCAAAATAATTTTCTAAGAAAGTTCTTATTAGGTTCTACTTTTGTCATTTTTTTCATATTTTTTTAACTTATAGTTCAAAAGTTAGAGGGGGGGACACATTTTTTTAAACTTTGGATCGATTATTTCCGAAAATATTAACTTTATCAAAAACTGTTTTTAGTAAACCCTCATTATGTTACAAATTCCTATCCAATGATATGCCACACATGGTTGAAACGAAAAAATTACCCCCCACTTTACGTGTATGGGAGGTACTCTAAAAAAGAAATTATAACCAGTTTTTATTTTACCACTTTGTTGGCGTGATCGATATACATATTCGTACAAAATTACAGCTTTCTAGTACCTACTTACAGTCACTGAGATTATCCGCGGACGGACGGACGGACAGACAGACAGACAAAGCGAAACTATAAGGGTTCCTAGTTGACTACGGAACCCTAAAAACTGTAAATAATCTAATCATTTCGTACTGTCCAAACGAAGGCATTGTTTGAATAACATTAATCGGACATACATTTTTGTCTTTATTATACAATATACTATCCATTAAAAGTGTAAATATCGAAACAGAAAATCCTTCATGTTTTAATTTTCTTATTAATATAATATTAATAAAATAATTTCATATTTGTGACACACGTAATCCAAATGCTCAATTCGGACCGAGCCTTGTCTGTGGACCGAGCGAACGACAGTTTGGGCGCGCATTGGCTATAATAATATACAATATTATAGTTTATTGGTAGTTTCTTTTCACATGTAAATTTATTAAAAGTATAGCGTTCTAATTTTGGATAATTTAATTTGCTTGTAGTTTTTATATCGCAGTGAAATTAAATAGTGATATTCAATTGATGCCTCCGAAAATTCGTAACGAGGCGCAAATGGTAAGAATATTTTACATAAAAGCTAATTGAAATAACGATATCGCAGTTGATTTTTTACTTTTTGTACTTATAATTATTTACAAAGACCAACATTTATTTATAATAATTTCACTTTTGGATGCTGTTTCAAATATCTATGAAATTTTTAAATAATATAAAGTTTGTCAATGGATTTATACCTATTACTTGTAATATTAGTCTGGTAAGTAAGATAAGATGGACCTTTCATTCTAAAAAAAGGCACGGGCTTTCCGAGCGAATGCATTGTAAAATGTTGTGTACATGTTGAAATGTTGGCTTTTTTCCAACTCGTGTCGTTTTAAAACACTCACTTCGTTCGTGTTTTATAGTAACCGACACTCGTCGTCGGGAAAACGCCTACTTTCTACACTTGTATCATAAATAACTATTATAAATCATCTTTGCAGCCAGTACCTGAGAACATTTATTTTATAATTTTTAACTTACCAGACTCACTAAGGGAATGACATGCAACTCCACTTCCTCTCTTCCAATTCTACTGAGCTAATAATAATATTTCCGTTTCCAGGTTGTAACAGCGCACGCAGTGAAAGTGCCAGTCACTGTAAACCTTAATAGCAACATCGCCGGATACCTACCAGTGCACTGTATACATCAACTACTGAAATCGCGGGCGTTTTCTAAGCACAAAGTACCTATTAAAAACTGGATTTATAGACAGATCTGCAATTGCACAGCACCTCTACACCCTGTTATGCCTGCCCTGGTCGAGGTATATGTTAATTCTATATTAGTAATTAATAATAAAGGCACTAATGAATACGTGAACAAACCAATAACTGAGGAAGAAATCCGGAGAGTATTCAGAAACTCCATATTTGGTGCAAATTTTGACGCACAAAAGAAAGTTTTTCACGTCATGGAGGTGGACAACGGAGAATCGTCAACAGAATTCAATTTAGAGAAGCCTACGTTAGCATCTCAGTTGTTATTGATTTACTATTTGCTACTTTATGAAGACGTGAGATTATCAAATGCAGCGACACTTCAAGCAAATGGAAGAAAAGTAAAAAGTTATTCCGCAGCTTTTCTATCCGAGTTGCCTATAAAATATTTGTTGCACCAAGCACAGAAAGATCAAATGAGTTATGGAGGGCTCTTTAGCCCACTGCTTAGGTTATTGGCGACGCACTTCCCTCAGCTATCACTGGTAGACGACTGGATGGACGATCAAGTTTTCGGCGATTCGTGTCGACACCAAGTAGATGTTAACTTAACTGAATCCTCTATAAACGAGGCATTCCAAAACATTGAAGAAAATCCATACAAGACTGGAAAGATTCTGAAAGCAATGCTGAATAAAAACCCAATTGACATATGGCCATTTGCAGAAATGTTTGTCCGTTATTTCAAAAGCGTACTAGGAGATAAAGTACCGCGTCATATTCAGGAATTATATCGGGAAGTATGGTTACGCTTGAACACCGTACTACCAAGATGTCTATGGATCATGACTATCAATGCCCTGCTTGATATTAGCTGCATTAAAAGCGTTACAATCACGCAAGAAAATGTTTTGGTAGATCCGTTACAAGTATTACGCTGCGACATCAGGGTTTTTAGATGTGGACCAATTTTAAAAATAGTACTCAGAATTTTAGAAGCGAGTTTAGCTGCTTCCAGGAGTCAACTGAGCAGACATTTGCTGGACAAACCTTTGGTTGAGAAGAGTGGTCAGCTCACGTCAGAAGCCGAAAGAGAGGAGTTGAAAAATGCTCTAGTTGCTGCACAGGAGAGTGCAGCACTTCAAATATTACTAGAGGCATGTCTGGAAACAGAAGAAGACCAATCGACGCCTGAATTGATGTGGTCGTTGCGAGAAGTAAGGAGTGTTATTTGTTCTTTCCTGCACCAAGTATTTATCTCTGAACCCTCACTTGCGAAACTTGTGCATTTCCAAGGATACCCTAGAGAACTATTGCCGGTTACGGTACAAGGTATACCTTCTATGCATATTTGTTTGGATTTTATTCCGGAACTCCTAAGCCAAGCTTCACTTGAAAAGCAAATATTTGCTGTTGACTTGGTGTCCCATTTGTCTATTCAATATGCGTTGCCCAAGGCGATGTCCATAGCGCGATTGTGTATCAACACCTTATCGACATTATTGTCCGTGCTGCCGAGCGACTTGCGGCTGGAATTATTTCAACCAGTCCTGAAATCCTTAGTGAGGATATGTACTGCATTCCCCTCGCTTTTAGAAGATATCACGTCGTTATTGCTTCAACTTGGTCGGATATGCGAATCTCAAGCTTCTCTCGGCCATTGCTGGAATGACACCCACATTCTTGGAGAAGGCGCTTACGTCGCATCTGAAACGCAACCTAAAAGCAAAGTTCTAGTAGCTGAAGTTCTTTGCAGAGACATCAAAGTGACTATGTCAGAAATCGTGCAAGCGGCCCTTTTAAATGATAAGATGTACTAATTAAGAGCAGTCTTAAATAAAACAATCACTGAAGCATTTTTTGTTTTATTGAACTTAGTACATAATAAATAAATTATTAGTTGGTTCCACTGGATTCTGCGTTTCGAGTTGCCTGTACACAAATGCACATTGATTTCTTGCTGCGTGGTTTCCAATAACATTGTATAGCTGGGCCTAAAAACAATTAATTGTTCATAGAAAATCTAGCAACACAAGGTGTTATTTCAAGGTGTAAATAACTAATCCACATTGAATATCATAATTAAGTATGATAGTCACGACAATTTTTACTATGCATCTAATTTTGCAATCGTGAAATATAATGTGTTGAGTAAAGAAATTAGGTTAATAAAGAGAGAGTATTAATGTTCCTGGTGGGATTTACATACCTGTAAATACCATGTTTGCAACAATCGAGCTTGGGCGCCCACTTTAGTAAAGTTCTTCTTAACAGTTTCTAGTGTTTCGCAACATGACTGTATCACTTGGAGTCGAGCTTCGCCACTCGTAGGCGCTGTGGCTATGCGGCACTTCGTGTATAACAGCAGTGCTGAAAAACGATTTGGCAACTAATTATTTAATTTTAGCTGAGTAGGCTGTAATAGTGCCTGGCTACTTAAAAGCAGGTTTCTTTAACTTCCCATTTGTTTACATAAATGTTCTAAATTACAGTAGATATGCTCACTGATGCATTGTGTGTTCGCACCTATCATCTTCGTAGTTATTACTTTTAAATTTTACCAACACACAATATTCTACTACTGTATTTGCGATGTAATGACGTGATGACTAATAAATGATGTTTTCATTTTGTATGACGCACAAGTCAAAATGCCAAATAATAATGTCTCCTAAATCGCGTGTACGTAAATCTTTAACAACAAGGTGATTGTACAGAATTTTAATCAATACTAACCTCTGGCCATATCATATGCACTTCCATGAGCCATTATAGAAGGCAGCACTTTCCGCACAAGTATGAGAGCATTTTTGGCGCATCCCATATTCAGCTGCACATTTGCTATATGCATTTCAGCTGTGGCAGCTAAATAATGCAAATGGTATTTCTTAGCCAACGACAATGCTTCGTTTAGCAACATAATATTTGTGGACTGCATGCTACTGTATGTGTGCTGCACTTGAGACATCAGAATCATAGCCTTTAGTCTCAAGGATATGTAATGAAGGCTGTCATCCTCAGTTTTGCAATAGTCTAATATGTCGTGAATGGACTCCAAGGCCTCTGTGGCGTCTCCTTTTAGGTAAAACATTTCTGCCTTTAATAACTGGCTCTGCCATCTATCATACGATGCCAATTGCCTTACATTTTGTTCTGCTTCCTCCCATTTACCTGGAAAACCGTCGGGAGGCTTAGTTTCATGCTACGCTTCATTTGGAAATTTGAAACTGGAGGAGGAATTTGGGAAAGGATTCGTCTTCACCAACAACTTGAAATCTTAAAATGCGTGAAAGTCAGTAAAACTAGGTAGGGTAAGCGGTAGTAATCTGCCCCACAATCATTGGCCCCCTGAACTTAAAATCGATTTATTAAGATATACGTTTGAGTAGAATGTAGAAAAAAAATATTTATATTTTTCTTTGTTGACAACAGTATATAGTACCTATATATAGTTTATAGTTTTCCAGCATAACAGCTGAAACACACGTAAAAAAATAAAACATTTTGCAACGATCGAAGCTAAAAGTGTGTTTTATTAACCAAATCATAAGAATTTAGTACTTTTAAACTATTATACCCTTTTTATTGGTATTCAAAATTTAATATTTGTATTGTTTTATATTAGTTAATAGTTTCTATTCGCTATCGTCAATAAAAATAAACAAATCTAGTGATTGGCCCAACCTACCATGGCCCAATTTACCATGGTGGCAGGGCCAATAAACACAAAGTACAATTATTGGCATGCCAATCATTGTACTCTTGGTATGCCAATATTTGTACCCTGGGGCCAATGATTATACTTTTGTCCCATTTTTCGGTTTTTGCATTATATTTCACAATTGGTTGTAAATATATTTATGGTTGTGATTTATTCAAATTCTCAACATTTCTAGGGATAACTTGTCTTCATAAGTTTTACTATTTAGCAACTTATTAGGGAAGGAAAAAATTTGAAACTCGAGGTTCACCTTAGAAGGCCAATGATTGTACTGCTTACCCTATGATTCCAAATAAAAACATATAACATGCATTATTCATCCAAACTTTTTAACCACATTTAAAAATGTAAAAACGAATATCGACATAAAGGCGTCCTTTAGGGAATTAAAACCATCGCTGATGTATCGTATCACGTAACGTTTGCCGACAACCGCAACCAAATTGGAATAGCCAACCAAATAACAAGCAAACGGCCCAACCTAAATGCATGGACATGTCGTTACCTGCCAACAGCGCCTCCCTCGCTTGCTCCCGGGCGGCGACCAGCCGCGCGGGCGCGGGCGCGGGCGCGGCGGCGGCGGCGGCGGCGGCCAGCGCGCGCGCCAGCGGCCCGTCGCCGCGCCACGCCGCCGCGCACAGCGCGCCCGCGCTCGCCGTCGCCAGCGCCATCGTGTTGTGCCACACGCTGCCGTTGCCGATGTTACATTCTACATATAAATG
The DNA here is from genome assembly GCA_949128165.1 of Lathronympha strigana. Lineage (NCBI taxonomy): Eukaryota > Metazoa > Arthropoda > Insecta > Lepidoptera > Tortricidae > Lathronympha > Lathronympha strigana. The sequence goes on along the minus strand of OX421906.1, from coordinate 11,347,611 downwards.
CATGGACATGTCGTTACCTGCCAACAGCGCCTCCCTCGCTTGCTCCCGGGCGGCGACCAGCCGCGCGGGCGCGGGCGCGGGCGCGGCGGCGGCGGCGGCGGCGGCCAGCGCGCGCGCCAGCGGCCCGTCGCCGCGCCACGCCGCCGCGCACAGCGCGCCCGCGCCCGCCGTCGCCAGCGCCATCGTGTTGTGCCACACGCTGCCGTTGCCGATGTTACATTCTACATATAAATGCATGGACATGTCGTTACCTGCCAACAGCGCCTCCCTCGCTTGCTCCCGGGCGGCGACCAGCCGCGCGGGCGCGGGCGCGGGCGCGGCGGCGGCGGCGGCGGCGGCCAGCGCGCGCGCCAGCGGCCCGTCGCCGCGCCACGCCGCCGCGCACAGCGCGCCCGCGCTCGCCGTCGCCAGCGCCATCGTGTTGTGCCACACGCTGCCGTTGCCGATGTTACATTCTACATATAAATAAACAATTACCATCATCCGTTCAGTAACGTTCATTTCTAAACGAATCTTTATGGCATTAGCGCCTTATCGGCAACCGATCTTTTACTAAAAACAATCACATTTATTCATGGAATGGAACTAAAATAATATTCATAAGCCATTTTGAATAACAACATTGTTGTCGGACTACCCTTGTAGCTATTAGGAATGAATATATGGTCTATCGTGAAGGTACCGAAAGTCAGCTTAGAATTTTACTTGTGTTCAGGTTGAGTAGCAGCTGGCACGCCACTGACGCCATCTCCGTCTTCCCGTAGAGTGACCACAACGCCGCCGTGTTGGCTAATCCCGCCATCGTCAAGTCTGTCATGGCGTGAAGGTAGTTGAGAGAGTCGCCTTTGGTTAGAATCTGTAACATTATCGTTGACATTAGGTGCAATTGCAATGACTCCTTGTTAAACCTCAAAAAACGAATATACTTATATTTTTTTTTTTATACCGGGTGGAACGGCTCGACGATCCTTTCCGCAAAAGGGGGATTGTTTAGATTTAGTACTGTATTTCCTCTAAAGAAACTAGGCTCATATTCGTAAGCGTTTTTAAGTTATAGGCAGTTAACTTTTGATGCAAAATACTGCAAGTGACAACCCTCATTAGGTTCAATAACATTTAACAATAACACAAAGGTCAGTGACATTTACCAAAACAACATTTCTACCCCATAATATTTCCCAGTCAATATTACAATTGTGTGAACTACCCACTTACAATAATCTAACTAACCATAGATAAATTAAGACTAAGGGCAGTTATACATGCAGAATCGTAGAATTGAAAATAATATCTTCTGAAACCTTTATTTTTATAATTCAAATAAACATGTTACTTTTGCATTTATTTCCATACAAATCGGTTAACCAACAGCATTTTCTAGCTTCCACGCACCCCGCCTAGTATGCTCTTCTGGCGGTGTATTATGGGCTTTATGAACCTATTTATTGTAACTGCCCTTAGTCTCAATTTCTCTATGGTTAAGTTAGATTTTTGTAAGTGGGTAGTTTGCACAATTGTATTATTTTGTTTGGGAAAAATATTAATTTTTACTCAGTTTTACCCGTGATAAAACAGTGACGCAAATAAATTGCAAATTACGTGATAAAACCTATTTTCAAAATGCCCTTGGGAGCCCGCGATTACCTAAATTTGCTTATGTTATACGGGGAGTGTAATTATAATGCCGCCGAGACGTTACGACGCTATCGACAAAGATATCCTCCACCACACCCAACTAGCCGTATGTCAATTTTACGGGCCTTTGATCGCGTGGCAAATAATCAGCCCATAGTACCACAAACGGGCCAAAACGACCAACGGGGAGGAGGTGTAGTTCACATTGCACCAAGGTTTGAAGAGCGAGTGCTGCGGTATGTCGAGCAAATTTTTGTAAACATAAAGTGTCACATTACAGTTACATGTAGGTATAGTACATAGTAATAGCAGGGTTGTCACTAAGAAGAACATTAATTAATTTTAATATTTTTACTGATTGTTCGTAACAAAAATATAAACATTACTAATCGATTCTCCTTCACTTAAACTAACCCCCCTTTGCGAGAAGGATCGTCGTGTCTTTCCACCCTGTATACTACGACGGTGACAAACAAGCATACGGCCCGCCTGATGGTAAGCGGTCACCGTAGCCTATGGACGCCTGCAACTCCAGGGGTGTTACATGCGCGTTGCCGACCCTTTAAAAACTTTAACACTCCTTTTTTGAAGAACCCCATATTGTAGTCATATCATACTACTATTAAAATATCACCTGTCTACTCCTAGACAGAGCCCGCTAACAATCTTCTATCTACGCTCGTGTCGCTAACAATGTTTTATACCGTCGTGTCGGTAAGTGATTCTGATTTAATACTAAAATGAGCAAAGAAACATGGTACGCCTGGAGTGAGCCGAGTGGTATGCTTATTATCTAGTATAGACACATAGCCCACCTGGAACACCTCGGCGGGACGCACGCTGTTGACGGCGGTGTGCTGCGCCATGAGCTGCGCGGCGGCGGCGGCGGGGCGCGGCGCGCGCGGCACCCGCGCCAGCAGCGCGGCGCGGCGCGCACGCCCGCCCGCCAGCGCGCCCCACGCCGCCGCGTGCGCCAGGCACAACCCGTCCGCCGCCTCCTGCGCCGTGGCCAGGGCTTCGCGTACGCTCTCCATCGCCAGTGAACTGTACCATACCATACATTATGTCAGAATAGATGATTATGGTTAATGCGTATAGAGACACCGAATAAAGCAGGGATGTCGGTCGCTAGTTACGAGAGTTGAAACTGAAGCTCAGTTCGCCTAACCTCCCAAGTAGCACTTAAGTGTCGGCAACATTTATATACCACCTAATTTAGAACATAGAGTAATTTTTAAGCTGTATAAATAGTACATTACATACCAAGGCCGTTTAAGTGGGAAATGCCTCGGATGCCATGTAATTGTCGGCCGAGGCGAAGCCGAGGTCGACTAACATGTGATCCGAGGCTTTCCCATTTGCCGGCCGAGGTTTGTACCTATACTATTTTTCAGCCCGACGGAGCCGGGAGGCGGCTATTTAGTTTTGCGTAAAGTGGCGCTTACCGGCCGGAGGACTGAAAAGATATGTGGACCACGGAGTATGTCCTTAAACTGCGACCAATCTTGCGGTGGTAGGTTCTGCAAGGGACCGACTGGTTTGCTACCGCCCTCCTGCCGGAGTTAGACGCCAAGTAGCCTTGCTGCGTTCCGTCTATGCGCAGGAGTACCAGTGCCTTTGGGGGATGTTTGAATGTCAGTTGTGTTGCCTGTTGCCGGTTTTTGGATCCTTGAGTGACGTCAGACCGGGTGGCTCACGCCGGAGGGTAGCGGGATCCGAGGCACGGTCTTGCCGGTGGCCGACCGCAGGAAGTTGGGGGCCCAATTGTGCGACAGCCACGTGCATGAGGCTGCCCCGCCACCTAGCGAAAAATCCTGGAATAGCTCCACCGTGCCAGTTGGCGACTGGACGGGAGGACCCGGTGGGCTATTTCAGGGGGGCTCGGGCGTCCCCGCAGTCTCCGAGTGAGCTCCTCATTGTCCAGATTAGCTCAAGTGATCCAATTGGTGAACGCAGCACCTCGACATTCATTCTTAGCCCCTCCCACTCTATCAAACTAATGAAAACTCAAAGAAAAAGGAATAGATTTAAACACCGGCGGCACTTCCTCCCAATGAAAGTGCACCTCACCAACATCAGGGGGTTGCACTCAAATATCGATCCGGTCCACCACCATCTGGAAACCGAAAAGCCGCACCTATTCTTTTTGACGGAGACGCAAATCAAAACCCCAGCGGACGCGGCGTACCTCAACTACCCAGGCTACTCACTGGAACATAAGTTCAAAGTACATGCTGGGGTCTGTGTGTACGTCCGCGACGACATTTGCTGCAAGCGTCTCCGTTGCTTTGAGGTTGCCGGGTTTTCCACTTTGTGGATTTTGGTTGACACAGGCTCAGAGAAAACTCTGTATGCCTGTGTCTACCGCTCGCACAGCGGAAACCAGGAGACAACTAGGCTCTTTGACTACCTCACTGAGATGGCAGATAAAGCCCAACAACGGTACCCTTCGGCCCAACTCGTGTTTCTCGGGGACTTTAACGCCCACCACGAGGAGTGGCTTTACCCGTACGAGAGGACTTGCCACGCTGGGAGGGAAGCGCGCAAGTTTGCCGTATCGCTAAATCTCACCCAGCTGGTAAATGTCGCGACGAGGGTACCGGATGTTGCTGACCATACACCCAATTGCCTAGACCTCCTCCTGACAACTGATCCGGACAGGCACTCGGTTTCGGTCTCAGCTCCGCTGGGGTCGTCCGACCACTGTCTAGTGAAATCCGTGTCGATCCACTCTCCTCCTGATCTCTGCCCTAGGGGCACAAGGAGAGTATGGCGATACGAGTCAGCGGACTGGGATGAGATGCGGCATTTCTTTGCATCTTTCCCATGGCAGCAGGTCTGTTTTTCATCGTGTGACCCCTCGTCTTCTGCCGAGGCTGTTGCGGATGTGATTCGGCAGGGAATGGAGTATTTTATTCCGTTCTCCGACCTCCGACCTCCGACCGAAGCCCCAAGCATGGTACAATTCGGATTGCGCTCGGGCCGAGGCCCTTAAACAGTCTGCATACCAGGCTTGGGTACTAGCCCGCGATACTAAAGCTGGAGCACAGAGGGTTCGCGCGAAGAAGAGAACTTTTAATTCAGCCGCCAGGTCCTGCAAACGGGTGCTTCAAAAGGCTCGATTCGACCACGTCAGTCGTATAGGGGCCGAACTCGCCTCCTACCCTCCTGGTAGTAAGCGGTTCTGGTCCCTGTCGAAGGCAGTTGAATCCAACTTCTGCCGTCCCACACTGCCACCTCTGCTGAAACCTGATGGTACGCTGGCCCACTCCGCGACGGAGAAAGCAAAATTGTTTGCTTCTCTTTTTGCGAGCAATTCGCGTCTTGACGCAGGCTCAAAGCTTCCGCCTACGCTACCTCAATGCAGTTCCTCCATGGAAGGAATTGCTATCCACCAAAAAGAGGTACGCCGAGCTCTGCAGAATCTTGACGTGAATAAGGCCAGTGGACCAGACGGTATACCTGCACGTGTACTTAAGCAATGTGCGCCTGAATTGTCTCCTGTACTGACACGCCTGTTCCGCCTCTCTCTCCAAACTAGAACGGTGCCAAAATCCTGGAAGCTTGCAAATGTACAGCCAGTTCCCAAGAAGGGTAGTCGTGCTGATCCCTGCAACTACCGACCAATCGCCATAACCTCCATGCTCTGTAAAGTCATGGAAAGGGTACTTAACGGCAAGTTGCTGGCATATCTCGAAGCGAACGATCTACTCAGTGACCGTCAATATGGCTTTCGCCGCGGTCGGTCTACTGGAGATCTATTAACATATGTCACACACTGTTGCGGCGAGGCCATCGAGAGGAACGGTGAAGCGCTTGCTGTTTCACTGGACATCTCGAAGGCTTTTGATAGGGTTTGGCACGCAGGACTCCTTAGCAAGCTTCCTGCATACGGCATCCCTGCTGACTTTTGTATCTGGCTATCAGACTTTCTGAGTGAACGGTCGATCAGAGTAGTCATTGATGGCTGCTCCTCAGACCTCATGGCTATTGATGCCGGTGTTCCTCAGGGGTCTGTTCTCTCAGCAACCCTTTTCCTGCTCCACATTAACGACATGCTGCAACCCAGCATTGTTAGTTATGCAGACGACAGTACGGTTGTTGAGAGATATATGGCTGGTGCAGGAGACAGCAGGGATGATATACGTCCACAGAGAGAGGCCATGGTTGAGCGAGCGAACTCGACCCTTAGTCTCGTTTCCCAGTGGGGGGTTGACAACCTGGTCGAGTTCAATGCCACCAAGACGCAAGCGTGTCTGTTTTCCGCAAAACGGAGTCCTTTTCACATGACTCCTACTTTCCGAGGTGCATCTGTACCTATTACCGACAGCCTGGAACTCCTCGGCATGGAGTTGAGTTCGGTCCTCAACTTCGGCTCCTTCATTGAGTCAAAAGCACAAATTGCGGCCAAAAAGCTGGGCATCCTAAACAAGGTGAAGCGATACTTCACACCTGGACAGCTTCTAACTCTTTACAAAGCTCAAGTCCGATCGTGTATGGAGTATTGCAGCCACCTGTGGGACAGCTCAGCTAAGTATCAGCTTGCCACTTTGGACTCAGTGGATCGCAGAGCCAGGAGATTAATTGGCGACAAGAAGCTAACGGCCAAGCTGCAGTCTTTGGCCCATCGGCGGAAAGTTGCCAGTCTGTCGGTATTCTACAGGTTGCACTTCGGGGAGTGTGCGCAAGAGCTTCATGAGCTTATTCCACCGTCCCCATTCTACCATCGGACTTCTAGACGCACGGCCGGACTCCACCCTTACTTGGTAAACATTCCACTAATTCGCACGAAGCGCTTTGCTTCTTCTTTTCTTATGCGCTCTGCCAAGGAGTGGAATTCTCTGCCGGCGTCTATATTTCCGTGCACATATAACCCGACAGCCTTCAAATCAAGGGTGAACAGGCACCTTCTGGGCGAGCTCGCTCCATCGTAGGCCACGTCTTTGCTTTCGGCTAGTCTGTGGCCAAGAGTAAGCCCATTTGTTATAAAAAAAAAAAAAAAAAAATATTTTACAGTAATCATACAGATCAAGCTGTATAAAATTTAAATTTAAAAACCGGCCAAGAGCATGTCGGGCCTTGCTCAGTGTAGGGTTCCGCAGTTTACCGTCCGTCACAATAGGCAACCTTAAAAAGTGTTTTAATAGATACCATGCTCAATATGCTTATAATAATTAACAATTCAATGATACATTCGATCACACCCGTCCCGACCTCATCAACTCCGGAAAAATCTTAACAGTGCGAAGGAGACCACAGTGCCATCTCTCGGTCAATTGGGTTACTAATTTATACAAACTAGACGGGTTATGTATGTTGGGTATTCGGGGGTAACTTTTGATCGCGTGAATCGATTTGAATCATTATTTTCTTATTAGAAGGAAGATACGTGCGGGATGATAATTTAAGTACTCAAGATAAAAGAAGTGTTTGCATATACAGTTAAATTACAAACTTAATTCAGAAATTATTTCGTACAATTTTTCAAAAACCGTTCAACCAATCAAGTTCAAAATAATTTTCCAAGAAAGTTCTACTTTTGTAATTTTTTTCATATTTTATAACTTATAGTTCAACAGTTAGATGGGGGGGACATTTTTTTAAACTTCTGGAGCGATTATTTCCGAAAACATTAACTTTATCAACCTCATTATTTTACAAATACCTATCCAATGATATGCCACACTCTAGGGCTGAAACGAAAAAAAAATCACCCCCCACTTTACGTGTATGGGAGGTACTCTAAAAAAGAAATTATAACCTATTTTTATTTTACCACTTTGTTGGAGCGATCGATATGCATATTCGTACAAAATTACAGCTTTCTAGAACTTACAGTCACTGAGATTATCCGCGGACGGACGGACGGACAGACAGACAGACAGAGCGAAACTATAAGGGTTCCTAGTTGACTACGGAACCCTAAAAAGGACTTAAGTTGTTACGTGACATCTAAAGTTTTAATTATATACTTAAAGCTGTATACAGACTGTATTGTAGTGTCACTTGGCACTTGATGCTGTCCAAAAGAATTTGTCAACTCGTAATCAAATCAAATCAAATCAAATCATTTATTTCAGGCTGCGCCCATAAAGTGTTAGTAATATTACAATATACCTGCGTAATTGCAAGCTCTTATAAGTTTAGTAGCTGTATAATTTATGTCTGTAAGAATATTATAAAACTCAAAAAAAAATAACAGCTCTAGTGCAGCTTTTTTTCTTTATTACTGACAGAGTCGCTTATAGGTGTAATTTTACACTCGTATAAGTATATTCGTTTCATAATTTCTGTCAATGAGTGCATTCTAAAACTATAGGAATATATGACAGTTGTATTACAGCTTTAGTTTGTATTACTGAGAGGTTTGTCGAATGTATCTTGGATTGTTTACGTGTCGCGTATAAAGGAATAAAAATATTACATTGTAAAGCTAATTTAAGTCCAAAAGCTGTAAAAGTGACTTCATAAATTATATAGTACAGTTAATAAGATTATAATGCTTTCTAACTATTCTTTAGGCTGCTTAAAAAAAGTCGCAGTTTTATAATGAATAAAAACCTAAGTATTTGAAAATATAATTAACAACACACTTGGAAATATTGAGTTAAAACTAAAGCTAAGTTATGACTACTAGGTAAAATAAATTGACATAACCCTTTAGTGGGTAACGGCAAGATATTTGCCATCATACAACCCAGATATTTAATTTTTTTCTCAATGAATGTGATGTGAGTTTATATAAATTTTAGTTCGCATTGAAGAATGTAACTCGTTATTACATCAGTATTCACAGTTATTACATCTCTTATAAAATGTTAATTCTTTGGCCAGATCTAAGACATTTAATATCTACATTTGAACAAAATTATTTAAAAAAAATTGTGGGTTTGGCTATCTTGATAATTAGAATTCTTATATTTCAGTCGTCAAATTAATGCGTTTAAACATTGGTATAACTAGCTTTCAAAAAAATGTAAACTTTCCTACACATTTTCAATCACAGTATGAAAATGGGTACTTTATGGCTATCAGTGACCAACAATGGCAAAAAAATTGCCGTCTTGTAAGTTCGTAATGACAAACGAAAAAAAAATTTTTTTTGCTGGATATTCATAAAAAAAAATACATAAATTGTAATTACATAATCGCTTCTAAATTTCCATTAAAGGGTTAGGCCTGGGGCCTTAGAATTTTATATTCAAACATGTTATGGTATATTCCAACCTCAAAAACACATACTCACTGTTCAGTTTTTATATTTTTCATATATTTTTTTTTATTATTTTGCAGGACGTGAATATTTTGCCATAAAAGATACACAACTTCACGATAAATAATAATCGGCACTTGCCTATAATTTGTATTATCCACTTTCACAGTCCTTAATTCTCATTTGAAATGTTTAAAATCCTTTATATTTTTGTCGCCATTACAAATATGAAGAACCAATGAACAATTTAAGACATTTAGTTACTAAAATGATTTTCATTCTCATGGAATTATTTTTAAAACCTTATAATCTTAAATCATACTTAGAAGACATTTTCTGTAGTCTTAAGGTTTCCGTTTACATCGAATTACAACTATAATACAGCTATTGGGATGTATACAGCTAATTTACAGCTCCTAAAACGAGAAAAGCTGTATAGTTTGGGCCCTTTTTTAACTTATAACGGCTGTAGAAGCGCTTCTACAGAGTCTGTACAGCCTAATTGTACAGCTTATGCACTACAAAGAAACTTAAATACAGCTTTCGGTGCTACTTGGGCTATAATATCTATCCTTCGTGAAGGTTATTATAGTTAGACAGAGCCTAATCATGCTGCGTTTTACGCTAGTGGAATAAAACGTAAGGAAAATGTGCCAAACTGCGGGGGAGATAGGTACGAAATTTACTCTTCGATTATTTTAAATTTCGTCATTTCATACGCACTCCTGTTCTCATTCAAAGGGTTATTATTGTTATTATTTTGAGCCTGCTCCTACTTCCCAATTATCCTGAGCAGTCTCTGACCACAACCTGCTAGTACTAGAATAAATCTCAATTATCATAATCAAACTTACTTGTGACCGAACTTCGTATGCATCGCGGCCCTATTAAGAGCGGCGTAGCGGAAACTCTTGTTTCTGTCGTTGCAGGCGCCACTGTTGCCCGTGACACAAAACACCGCGCGATCGAAGCAGTTATAGAGGGAGTCTTGCGCGCCGCAAAACTCTTTCATTCGTATGCAGTTCAAGAAACTGAGGAAGTGCTGAAATGTAATATTAGGGCTAGGGGAAGGCTTATCGAATTTAAACCATGGTGAGACATATTAATATTATAATAATTTACGGATAACACTCGCGTATTTTGGTCACTACGCGCGACATGTCGTCGTCGCGCACGGTCCAAAATATGTTACCCGTAATTCATTACAATACTCTCAACTTGTTGGAGCCGCAGGCTATCAGTTTTACGTTTCATAAAAGGTATACCCTACATACCTAGCGCAGGACGAACTGTTCAGTTGGCGCCCCCTAGCCTTAACGTTTTCAAGCTTAGAACTAATTTTGTATCATATGTTAGCCGTTTTCCGGTTACATCCCAAAAGCACACCTTGGCAACTTAACCTAAAAATTGGCGCAGGCATTAGTTCTAACTACAGCAACTGCCATCTAACTTTATAACCCGGAGTGAACGCTAAACCTTATTAAGGCAGGCAATCATGTTTATTTGTTAGAAAGAGAAGCAAACATCGATTATAGGTTACAAACCTTTTATAAAACGTGAGTTATAGAATAATAGTTTCGTAAGTAGGTAAGTAGTTGCTAAGCCCTAAGGCGCTTACGAGGGATATGGAGGAGAAATTCCGAGCCACGGATGTGGGCTCGGTAGCTCAGCAAAGCGATGGTGGGATCGAGTCCCGACCGAGGTCATGACATTAATTTTTACACTTCTTTTAAGGAAATTAGGTAAGTATCTGTTCATTCTATTCAGATAAGTCTTGTAGGTATGTATTTTTCGTCTTAAGAGGCCATCAATACGATTTGTACGGAAAAGCAACAAAAGCTGATTTTTGACGTTGTACTACGAAGAAACGGTGAACTGTATGTGAAAGTTGCTAACTATGTTTGATAGCTCATTTCCTAGTATTAAAAATTTCAGCTTCTAATGTAAGTAAAACTCAGTGTTTTAACTTTTACTATACAATTACTGGCAGTTGTTTTCAGAAAAGCGCGCGGAGACAAAAGTTTGACTTCAATCTCTTTTAACACGATACATGAAAACACATGTTTTTTCGGGTTGATATAATATTGTAACATGGTTTTATTTAAACTTTCGGTCCCATATTTCCAATTATTTACACAGGTACCCAACTACTTCGATTTTGAATATGCACATTTTTCGATAAAAATACACTGCAAACACAGGGATTCTCGCAGTAATTTTGACAAAATATTGGGATGATTTGTATACAACATTAAAGTTTATTCTTTTAAGCTCATGTTGAAGTCGAAAAATACATATTTTTTTGAATTTCCGTATTATTTTTTTAAATATTCAAATGGTGTATAAATTCCGATGCGCGCGGGCCGAGTCCTCAGTACCGCGCGTGCGCTCGTAGAGGTAGGACCTGTGCTGTTCTCTGTGGACTGTACAATATGTTTGTTTTGTTGCGCTAGGAAGTGCTGGAAGCGTTTGGGAAAGTAAATAGACCGCGGCCAACCACTGACGAAAGTATTTTACAGTTTTGATTATATTATAGACCTGTATGAAATAAAAAAATCTAATAATTTTATCGAATGTCATTGTACCGCAACCAACCCTTCTTGATACTTTAACCATCCTTCGTAACCCACACCCACGAATTACCGGGCTGTCATATACTTTGATGATCTTTGATCCCCAATAAGTACCTCCTTCCAGCCCTTCCTACATTAGAGCCCGCGAATTATGGGGCGTGGGAACAAAGTGTTTCAATTTTTCAACTGACGAGTGAGTAGCAAGAGTTAAGAGAGACAGTATGGAGAAATGTTATTAGGGTGACAGTACCCATTATGAACACTTTAAGCTGACAGACACGAGTTATGGACACTTCATTCTTAATTCAAATTATCATCATATGCTTGTCAATTGGTTGACACAAAATAAATGTATGAACCTTATTTCCTCATAATAAAAGTGATTGTTCGTTACTGGTTTCTTGACCATTACTGGTGCCACCACCCTAGTCAGGGATAACCATATTGCTATATGAGCAAAATCCGGAAATAAACCCGCCAAGTGCGTGCCGGACCACGCATAATTGAAGGTTGTGTACCGTTATACGATGAAAATATTGTGCAAGAATAAAGGCATAAGTGCCTTCACATATCAAGGCACTTAACTGTATTTTTGTAATTATAGTTTTTGGCAAAAAAGGCTTAACCAAATTTGTTCAAAATAAAATAATTTTCCTAACTTCCTGAAGTTTTCACATTTTTAGGGTTCGGTACATCAAAGAGAAAAAACGGAACCCTTATAGGATTACTTTGTTGTCCGTCCGTTCGTCTGTCTGTCCAGTCCAGACCGTTTATCTCGGGAACGAGTAAAAGTTGCAAGTTAAAATTAATACCACATACACAGGTCTGCAGTCTCTTGAAGCTGCAAAAAAACTAAACCTTTACATCAACGCAATCAAAAGATACGGTCATTCCCATACATTTGCAGTGGGAATCAAAATGTATAGGGTACTTCCCGTTAACATAGAATCACAAAATTTGACAACAAGCAAGAACTTCTAGCAAAAATACAGGAAAAAATCCGAAAACCGTATAACTGCCGCACACTGAGAGTTCCATGCCACTTTTGTGCGGAGCCCTCGGCGGGCAAGTCCGACTCGCACTTGGCCGGTTTTTTAGACCTCCCGATACTCGATTAACCAAATTTTTGTTCAAGAAGCCTTTAAGTTATTTCTAAGGACCTATCAGATGATGTGCCAGAAGTAGATATTTGACATAAAAAACTGGAACTCAAAAAAATATAGTGCTTTTAAAAATAAAGTTGATTAAAGTGAGTCAGAAGCATTTTTTACTTATTACCATTTGTTTCTAGCGAAATAACACATCTATCACCCACGCCGTACATTTTGTAAGTATTACCGTTTTACGTCTATAAGTTTTCTTCGGTTTTGCTTTTAACACATAGAAGACAAATATGTCGTCATGTTCACAAACAAGAAAAGTATTTACTACCGTAAATTTCAAAAATCGACTTAGTTAAGTTTTATTTTTTACTTTCTACCCACTTCCGGAAGAAAAGTTTTTAGGACTTTTGCATATACTCGTATTATCTATAAATATCCCATTCGAACGTAATTTGAAAATATTAGGCTATTATAATTTAATGTCTGTGAAAACCGTATCTTTCCTGGGTTAGTTTTCAAGATTCGTCGATCGAGTTCTTACGCCCTTGACAGATAGCAAATAGCAACAACAACAAGCAATGCCAAGTTTGTTTCCTTTTATTCGAATAAACAGTACAATATTTGTATATTTCGGGTTTTCTTATGTACTTACTCTAACATCCGCATCCGCATCCCTATCCGTGAATGTGTGCCTTTTGATATCCGCATCCGCGGATGTCACAAATCCAGTATCCGTAACATCCCTGTCTAAAATATATCCAAATCACCATCACCCACCAAAATCAATCACCAATACCTATTAGTAAATAGGTATGCTTAGAAATGTACCACTAACAAATTCCTATTCCAAAATAACATCGGATACTATTTAGAGACATTTGACGTTCGAATAAAAATATTTTTAATCTTATGAAGTTATGATGATACAAATTAAATTTTTTAACACTACACCACGTACGCGAAGTAATAGTTGATGTTCGGACGCAACTGACGCAAGTATCAATAATGTTTGGTCCGCGCGTCAAGCTAAAGGCCTTGCGAGTTGCGACGGTGCTACATACTATGAAATCTATGAATGAATGCTCGCTCCCGTTCGCACTAACCGCACCTGCTATGCTGTTCGAATAGGATGGCGATAATAAGTTTGTATTCCTGATTGTAGTGTGTGTCCGCACACAGATGCGTGTCGGCCGGCGCGCAACTGGCGGTAATAATATTGAAATGCGAGCGAGCGGATTTTGTTATAGGACTCTTAAATTGTCCTAGAGGCACGTTTCAAATATTTCTGTTCAAGTTTATGTACTTACAATATCCGAATATTCCGGGATATCAGTCATAATTCTATTGATAGTTTTCTGCAACTGGCGTGGTGGAAGAGCCTTATCCTCATTGACCTGTAGTAAGTTTGCTTGTTGTGCAGTGAATAGCTCAGCTTGCTTCCTAGACCATTGGCATTCTTCAAAGCTGCTGAAACAGACATAAATTAACATTTTCAGTTTGCCAGAAATGTCGTACCGCCGAAAAGACAAAACACTGGGAGCGCATCCAAGAACATTCAAAAACATTTTTTTCTGAAAAAGGTTAATAATTTTCCTACTTTGGGTGCCGGGTGGACTGTGTGAACGTGCCCTTATCGAGTGATGTAGTGAAATTGTTTGCAAGCCGGTTGGCAAAAGTGATACTGAGAACGAGGGTATATCGTCCGCCGTGTCGCCCCCCGCGCCGCTACCACCGCCAGCTGCAAGTAGCAGGGCTGATAGGGCATTAGCCCGCAGTGTACGACTTGCCTCTGTCGCGGGTGGTCGCTCCTGATGGCGTTCTTCGTAAAGAACGAAACATGTCGAGCGAAAATCGACTAAATTACGTGAGTGACCCGTTTTAAATATTATTTAATATGTTCGAGTCTCACGAGTTTTATAGTTAAAAAGACACGTAGGTTGTAGGTACATTATTGAACTTTCCATTCGATTGTTGATAAAACATTTGTCACTTGTCTAATGCCGAACATCCGATAACTGGCCCCTATTTCACCACGTTGAAAAGTGTGCATTTCCTAAAATTACTGAATTACTGGCGTTTCTTAGGCTTCCATAGGCTACGGAAATCATCACCATCGCACGGGCTGTGTGCTTCTTAACCACCATATATATAATGTAAATTAAATCGTAGTGTATCAATAAATAGATTATTATTTGGTGAAGACTATGACAATTGTCACGAGAAAATCATTTAATAATAATAGACTTTTAAGAATGTTCAGTAGTTTTTGACATGACATGAGACTCTTTCTGTGTCGGAATTTTGTGACATTATGTCGCGTTTCTTATGACAACTGTCAAGAGCTCTTCACAAAAGTATTTGTTTTTAGTGGTAAAATTGATGTTTTTATTTATAAATGGCATGATGGTAAACAAGGATACAGCGCACGCAATAGTAAGCGGCGCCCGTAGCCTATAAAGGCCTGTAATACCAATAGTAATGATGCTGACAATTGTGACATCTGTCGCCGTGGTGTACCTGGGGCCTGGTGATAAAAATGCGTCTACTGGGATGTTTAGTAACTTATCCCAGGAACACCCTTGCCACCGCGTATTAAAACGCCCTTAGCGCCATTACTGTTACTTCAACGAGGTACTCTTTCTGGTTTGTACATTTGTAGCCATGATTGTTGCGTATGCGTGGTAAAAAAAGGCACCTCTATCTCTCTTTACTTAGAAGTTACATGAATGGAAATTGAAATAAGTAGGTATATTTCAGCAAATATAATTATGGTACTAACTTGTCTCTGTCTATAATATTCATCCTAAAAGATAGCTCAGACGATTTTAGGTCTTCAGGATATGCTTGCGATGTTGAAGGCACTTGGGGATCCACATTATTTAGTTTCTGAAATTAAATAGGTTTTTTGATATATATTAGCTATATTTCTGCCGGGAAGGTGTATAGTGTATTGTAGGTTTTCATACAGGGTGGAACAAAAATGTAGGTGACCCGTTTACTACCTTTTTTATTTTCATGTCCATAAAAAAAAATGTAAAAGAAAAGAAATAATTAAGTCGTTTAAAAAAATGTTGCTTACCCCAGTTACCCCTGATGTAAGTACCTACCTACGTCAGCGCAAGAGCGAATCGCTCCCGTCCTTTGAAGTTAGCCGCCGCGCGCTGCCTACCGCGCCTTTTACCGGCTTTCGCCGATGGCGCCATCCCATCTTGTATCGAGCGGTCACATTGATTGATAAGATCGATTGCGTTTAGCACGAAACATGAATTAATACAGCCATTAAATGGACTTAGCCACCAGTAAACTAAACTGCAATTATCCCTCCATTGGTTCATTGAGTCGGAGATTATTTTCAATAATACCGCCGCCTGCCTACTTCAACGCATTTCTTGCGCCGCTACAAGTTACGGCGAACTCGATGCAAGACAGCGGGTGCGATGACTCTGGCCCGCATTTCTTCCTCTGTGTTGCTCCTTAATCGTACCCCAGAGATAAAAATCCAGGGGTGTCAGGTCCGGCGATCGCGGGGGCCAAGCCCTGGGGCCTCCACGTCCGATCCAGCGAGCGCCGAACTCCGCATTCAGATGCTGTCAACTCCATTTTCACCACAAGTACCACAACACAACACAACGTACCTAATACTATAGGTAGATTCACTAAAGTTGGCACGAATGGAACGAATGAAAGTTATGTCACCTGTCAGTTGTAAGTACTTGCAAAAACCCGATTGTGCGGCCAGCCTATTGGTAAGGCCACTGAATCAGCTGATTCAAGTAAGAGATCGTAGTAAACCTTTTCGTGAATTAGTAAGTTTTATAGGAAAAAAGAATCCTTCATTACTTTTTATCTAAGGCGATTTTTTTTTTAAATATTTTTTACGGATATTACCCACGTGTATACAGGGTGTAACAAAAATATAGGTGATCCGTTTAAGGACGTATATATATACGTGGGTAGTATCCACATAAAATATAAAAAAAAAATTCGCCGTAGATAAAAAGTTATGAAGGTTTCTTTTTTTCCTTTAAAACTTACTAATTCACGGAAAAGTTTACGATCTCACTACTACTACTACTGGTAATCAGCTCATTCATTGGCCCTACTCTCCAATAGGCTGGCCGCACTCGGGTATTTGCACTCTTTGCGTTGTCTTCGAAATTCCTTTTCAATCTTTTGCAAGTATTTAATAGTCTTTCTAAGAAATACTAAAAATGGTAACTTGACAGAAATATCCCTAAACATTTTGCAAGACGCTCCTCATCACGAACTTTCATGTGGTTTTTAACAGTATATTACTTATTACCAGTGCAAAATGATTGATGGCATTTTGCACTGGTAATAAGTAATATACTTTTTTATTCACGCTTCAGCTTGTTCCACCTGCACTTGCACATTTAGTTTTTAGTTTCCAAATGACCAACTGCCGCGAGACCACGGGCCATACATTTTAACAGTTACATTGCATTTAATATCGTCATCTGCACACTTCAACTACTTATTTGTCACATTGATACGAAGAACACGTTAAGAACCAACTGGCAGAATTTACAATTAGTAATTTCAACACCAAACAAGCAAAAATATCATTTGTAGTCGACCTAAACCTGCCCATGCCCCAGCGGCACGCGCACAAAGGCCGGCACGTGCACAAAGGCCGCCGCGCGCTTTCTCAGAACTCAGAACACAACACTACCCTACTACAAAGTAAAGCGTCTTTCACATGGGGTTGATTGCTTGAAATGATGAGCTAAATTTTGTTACATTAAGCGATTATTATGAAGTTTTTTAGTAAGTGTTAGGGTCAGAGTAGTTCTGAAATACTTTATTCAAACGGAATTTGCGGGTTTTAATTCTTGCACCCATTAATACCTAATACGAAATTTAACAGAAGTAATGTTTATCTTTAACTTTTTTGTAGTGTAGTGGCCGTAATTTAACGTATCTTGAATATGATTATTTTTTAATTTTATGATGGTCTAGCGTGAACGCAGCTTTACAGAACGCATTAGTGTTCGTAGAATTCGTAGTATTAGCAACATGCTAAACCAAAAGATCGTATCTTTATTCGAGATTCAAAATGACATACGCTCTTTTGGATTCTGGTAGCGTTTCTGTCGGCAATTTGCAATAGCAAAATTGTTTCAAATTTTGTTAAGTCGCACGTAAACGTCGGAACAGTTTGCATGTTGAGTATTAGTTCTTCTGGTTGCTACAGTGTAGTGTTAGGTACGTTGTGATGTGTTGAGTTGTGTTGTGTTGTGGTACTTGTGGTGAAAATGGAGTTGATAGCATCTGAATGCGGAGTTCGGCGCTCGCTGGATCGGACGTGGAGGCCCCAGGGCCCTGGGCTTGGGCCCCCGCGATCGCTCGACCTGTGCCTCTGGATTTTTATCTCTGGGGTGCGATTAAGGAGCAGATGTTTCGTACACAGTGCAACACAGGAAGAAATGCGGGCTAGCTAGAGTCACGCGACATTCGACCTTGTGTGCGCGGTAGGCGGCGCGCGGCGCCTAACTTCAAAGGACGGGACGGCTAATTTCGCTCTTGCGCTAACGTTAGGTACCTACTTAGCAACTCAGGGGTAAGCAACATTTTTTTAAACGACTGAATTATTTATTTATTTTTTACTTTATGTTTTTTTATGGACTTCAAAATAAAAAAGGAAGTGTTTTTCATAATCACGATTTGATACCCGATATGCCCTTAAACGGATCACCTACATTTTCGTTACACCCTGTATATACCTACGCCCTTAAACGGATCACCTACATTTTCTAGAGAAAGGCATGTTCGAACACAGCAAGTTACGAGTAAGTTAGATAATTTTAGAGCTGCCTCGCAACCACATTGTGGGAGGCTACTGAGAATATACTTGCTGTGCACTGTGCCATTTGTAACCTGGACCTGGCTTAATTGTATAGGTTGTACTAAAAAAATATCACCATAAGCTAGGCAGGATTTCAATAAGTATCTAAAAGGTAGTGACCATGCATTTTATTTAAATATTATTTGAACAAAATTTCATTCTGAGAGGTCTCACAATATGTATATATATCACATACCTCTTTACTCAATGACCTCATCATGAGTCCTGGTCTTCCCCTCTGGTAGTAAAGGCAATATGACTTGTACAGGGATACAACTTGGACAAAAGTAAGCTTGTCTAGATGTAGCATTATCCTTCTTAAATAAAATCCTGAAAATTTAATCACAAATTACAATATGCTGCAGGAAATTATGTGATTGTTATACCAAATGTAACAGACTAATTGATCTTAATTGCATTTGAAAGAAAGAAAAACGTATATTCGGGACGCTTCAGTGTACAAAAACGTAGCAGTTTCAGACAATACGGTTCGAATAATAGCACAGTGTAAGGACTCTATACAGTGGACAAGGTTCATAGAACCTGATCGTTCGGCGTCTTGGCTTGTTCGAAGCTCAGGGCTGTCACAAATCTTTGGTAACATGTATAAGTTTTTTTTTTCATGCTACACCCGCCATTCGAAATTTGATTTTATTATTGTGATTACTTAGAAAATCTCATTGTAACAATATAATACAATATTGTAAAAATCGGTGCCATCCTGGATTTTGTGAGGTTAACTTCGATTTGGATAAAATTCGATATCTGAAAATCAGAGTAAATCTTATAAAATCCAAGATGAGGACAAGTTTTTACAATATTTTAAAATTAACAATAAACTCGTCGCAGTCACAAATACTGATTTCCTAAGAAATTACAACTTACAAATCACGTTCTAAAATGGCGTACCTCCCTCCCTATGTTATTAATTCCCCTTCAAAATACTATAACACTTGACAGCCCCGAAAGTAGACCTCACAATCTGTATGGAGTTTGTGACTATGAGGAAATCCTCCTCCGCCCGAATTTTCAACCGACTTCAATATTTCTAAAGGAGGAGGTTCTCAATTCGTCTGAATTTTTACCGGGAACCAAATGAAGTCGGTTTTTCAACCGACTTCAATATTTCAAAAGGAGGAGGTTCTCAATTCGACTGTTTTTTTTTTTTGTTTTTTTTTTAATGGATGTTCACTCATAACTCCGTCATTACTGAACCGATTTGAATTTTTTTTTTGTTTTCTAAAAGTAGACGGTTCCTGGTTGGTCCCGTTTTTTTTCAAAATCCATTTCTGATGATGGGATCAATGAGGAACTGAGGGAACTCCTCAAATTTGAAAGGCACATGCATGCTGATTTGGGTGATTTCTTAAGAAACTCGAGCATTTCTTTACGAAAATCATCAATTTGGTGGAGTGGACCTGATGATGAAGACCAGGGATGGCAAAGTGGAACTGCTTCGTAATTCTCAGGACTATGATCCGATTTTAAAAAATATTTTTTTGTCTGAAAATAGATGGTTCCAGGTTTGTCCCGTTTTTTTCAAAATCAATTTCTGATGATGGGATCCATGAGGAACTGAGGGAACTCCTCAAATTTGAAAGGCACATGCATGATGATTTGGGTAGTTTCTTAAGACACTCGAGCATTTCTTTACGAACATCATCAATTTGGTGGAGTGGACCTGATGATGAAGACCAGGGATGTCAAAGTGGAACTGCTTGGTAATTCCCAGGACTATCGTCCGATTTTAAAAAATATTTTTTTTTCTGAAAATAGATGGTTCCAGATTTGTTCCATTTTTTTCAAAATCAATTTCTGATGATGGGATCCATGAGGAACTGAGGGAACTCCTCAAATTTGAAAGGCACATGCATGATGATTTGGGTAGTTTCTTAAGACACTCGAGCATTTCTTTACGAACATCATCAATTTGGTGGAGTGGACCTGATGATGAAGACCAGGGATGGCAAAGTGGAACTGCTTGTTAATTCCCAGCTCTATCATCCGATTTGAGACATTCATCTTTTCTTTGTAAAGAAATACCTTCAAGATAGTCCTATTTGATTATAGTTCTATTTTGATGATGGGCTTCATGAGGGATTGAGAGAACTCCTCAAATTTTAACGGCACATGCATTCTGATTTGAGGGTTTCCTTAAGTAACTAAAACAGTGTTTTGGCGGAGCCAAAATTTTGATGAACTTGATCTGATGATGAAGACCAGGGATCGCAAAGTGGAACTGGTTAATAAACCTAGCTCTACTTATTATCCTAGTTGTGACATTCATCTTTTTGATTTGATTTATATTCTGATGATGGAGTTCTAGAAGAATTCAGAGAACTCTTCAAATTTGAACGGCAGGTTAATTTTCTTACTGTGGCCATCATTTTGCTGGAGTGGACCTGATGTTGATAATCAGGGATGGCATAATGAATATGCTCGTTAATTTACAGTCTGTCATCCAATTTAACACATTGTTATTTTGTTTGTTTAAAGGTCTACAAGGGAGTTCCGTTTGATTATACTTCAAATGTAATGATGGAAGCCCTAGGACATTAAGAAAGCTCCTCAATTTTCAATCGTACACGTGCGGTGTATTGGATATTTGTGAAGTAAACTGGCTAACTCAAACAAATTCTTAATTTCACTTTTACCGGGAACCAAATGAAGTCGGTTTTTTTTTCTTAAAAATTATTATATACATATATTTTTTTAATGGATGTTCACTCATAACTCCGTCATTACTGAACCGATTTGAATTTCTTTTTTGTTTTCTGAAAGTAGATGGTTCCAGGTTGGTCCCGTTTTTTTCAAAATCCATTTCTGATGATGGGATCCATGAGGAACTGAGGGAACTCCTCAAATTTGAAAGGCACATGCATGCTGATTTGGTGATTTCTTAAGAAACTCGAGCATTTCTTTACGAAAATCATCAATTTGGTGGAGTGGATCTGATAATGAAGACCAGGGATGGCAAAGTGGAACTGCTTGGTAATTCCCAGGACTATCATCCGATTTTAAAAAATATTTTTTTGTCTGTATATAGATGGTTCCAGGTTTGTAACCGTTTTTTTTAATATCAATTTCTGATGATGGGATCCATGAGGAACTGAGGGAACTCCTCAAATTTGAAAGGCACATGCATGCTGATTTGGGTGATTTCTTAAGAAACTCTAGCATTTCTTTACGAAAATCATCAATTTCGTGGAGTGGATCTGATAATGAAGACTAGGGATGTCAAAGTGGAACTGCTTGGTAATTCCCAGGACTATCATCCGATTTAAAAAAATATTTTTTTGTCTGAAAATAGATGGTTCCAGGTTTGTCCCGTTTTTTTCAAAATCAGTTTCTGATGATGGGATCCATGAGGAACTGAGGGAACTCCTCAAATTTGAAAGGCACATGCATGATGATTTGGGTAGTTTCTTAAGACACTAAAGCATTTCTTTACGAACATCATCAATTTGGTGGAGTGGACCTGATGATGAAGACCAGGGATGGCAAAGTAATTCCCAGCTCTATCATCCGATTTGAGACATTCATCTTTTCTTTGTAAGGAAATACCTTCAAGATAGTCCTATTTGATTATAGTTCAATTTTGATGATGGACTTCATGAGGGATTGAGAGAACTCCTCAAATTTTAACGGCACATGCATTCTGATTTGAGGGTTTCCTTAAGTAACTAAAACATTGTCTACAAACACAGTCTCTATTGAACAGTGTCTATTGTTTTGGGGGAGCCAACATTTTGATGAAGTGGACCTGATGATGAAGACCAGGGATGGCAAAGTGGAACTGGTCAATAAACCTAGCTCTACTTATTATCCTAGTTGTGACATTCATCTTTTTGATTTGATTTATATTCTGATGATGGAGTTCTAGAAGAATTCAGAGAACTACTCAAATTTGAACGGCACGTTCATTGTGATTAGAGGGTGTTCATAATTAGCTTAGGCATTTTCTTACTGTGGCCATCATTTTGCTGGAGTGGACCTGATGTTGATAATCAGGGATGGCATAATGAAACTGCTCGATAATCAACAGTCTGTCATCCAATTTTACACATTGTTATTTTGTTTGTTTTAAAGGTCTACAAGGGAGTTCCGTTTGATTATACTTCACATGTAATGATGGAAGCCCTGGGACATTAAGATAGCTCCTCAATTTTCAATCGTACACGTGCGGTGTATTGGATATTTGTGAAGTAAACTGGCTAACTCAAACAAATTCAAAATTTCACTTTTACCGGGAACCAAATGAAGTCGTTTTTTTTTTCTTAAAAATTATACATCTCCAAATTTAATGTACATATTAGTATAATTTTTTGACTATGGGGACCTTTTACATCTCCAAATTTTATTCGTATTTTATTTTGTCGTTGGGGGACATTTACATCTCCAAACTTAATTTATTATTAACTATAGAGACTATACATCTCATGTCATATTACTTAGTACATTTATTTGAATATTGTTTACCCAGGTTTTGGCTGTTGTATTAATATCAGTATTTAGATTATACTTTTACTTCTCACTATATACCTTTTGTAAATGCTTGTACATGCAAATGCTTTATTGTAATGCTTACTGACTTGTAAAAGTGCCCTTGAGGCCTACTTGCAGAATAAATTTTTGAATTTTGACGCTGGTCTTCTGCAGAAACCTTTTCAATAAAACGTGTCAGGTTGCACAAACAGACAAACATGCATGCAATATAAGTATGCTCTTATTTTTCATTAAATAAAACCTACATATATGTTTACTTTTATATAAGTCTGAGATCAAGATATTGTCTTGTTCAGCTAATAGCAGTAGATGGTAATAAGATAAGGCAGTTTTATTATTTAGAAAGAAATACACACCTGATTGATAAGAAAGTGTGTGTAGATTATGTGAAACAGTTTTTTGTATATTCAAATGTCAGCCTTCAATGTAACAGGCGAAATACAAAAGCTGTAGTCTGCTAATTATAGAGATAAGTTAGATAGAAAGAGATATGGGGACAAATACGGCAATCAGGGCAATGTACTATCAGGTTTAAGAAATGCATGGAAAAATTATGAATGAATTATTTTAAAATTGAACATGCAATTTTGTACATAGAATAGTGAAGATAGATAATTAAATATAAAGATGTAACTTGTAGGTACCTAATACACTGCACCTACTGACAACACATGAATTAATCTCAGTCTGTTCTATCATAAGTTTGTCAACAGCAGAAGTGACACAATCCATGAGAGCACTGATGCCATTCACATAGATGTTCTGTAAGCGCACACAGAAATTCTGCAAATGTACACTTAGCAAATTATAGCGGCCGTCAGTCAGTAGTGCCTCCAATTCTTTAAACTCCATATCTGGACACTGTAAATAACCAAAAAAAAATTAAGATATCTTCATATAATTTAATTTTGTAAATACATTGCTTGCATTTGCTAGTCATATCAATCTATAACATTGCCATACATTTATAACTAACCTGAATAAGTTTTAGCGCTAATAAACAAAAATCTTTTCTGTATTTTGGAGCCATTGTGCAGTCAATCATTTCCTTTGCTGAAAAAGTTTCAGAAATGTAGTTAATTGATCTAATTCTGATTTGAGTTTAATCAATCAATCAATCAATATATATTTATTTCAGACCAAATTACAGTCCATATTTGTTAGTTAATTACAATAAAACCTACTTATATCTAAGAATATATCTAAGAAAGTTATTATAAGAAAAAACTCTAACTAATGAATGTGGGTTCTTACCAGGGTTTTTTGGAAAATGGCCAAAAATTAGCTCCCAAAGACTGTACGCCTAACACCATTTTTGAGAGTGAACATGAAGATACTGTGGGTTCCAATACTGGTGAACGTAAACAAACAAGAAAGTGGGTAAATTATTATGGCTATCCTTAAGTGTCAACCTTCCTGCAGACTTCAGTTTTCTCGTGAACGTGGCGGTTACAACAACGCCGAAATATTGTGAGCTCAATTTTAATAAAAAACCACAGTAAGAACCCATGTTCATTAGTTTGAATGTTTAAGACCCAGTTTAAAAAAAGTGTATAAAACAAACTAAATTAAAATAGTAATAATGATTATCATTATGATTAATGATTAAGCTTAAAAACTAATTTAACTCTTGATTAATAAATATTTTATCTAAAATTCAATAAAATCTTCAATACATGGATAGATAAAAAGTAGTAAGTAGTAGCAGCAGCAACCCATGTTGTTTTACAGCGGCTGTATGAAAAGTAATAGGAAATGTATGAATATTTTATAAATTCCAAAGACAGAAATCAAAATATGATATGTTGTTATGAACCTAAGTTGTAGACCCACCAGATGATAGATCATGAAAATCTAACTCACCTTCTATCTTCAACAAACCATATTCTCTTATAAAAGCGACAACTGCAATTTTGTGTGGAGTAATATTTTCAACGTTGCCTTTAACATTAATAAATTTCATTACATCCAAATTCTCACTGCCGGTATCCATGATTTTGAATCACACTAATCACCTTTTTGCTATAAATTTTGGTTTTGAATTATTTATAAGTTAAATTTCTCGAGTTTATATGAAAATAAATCCGCTGTCCTTCCCACTTTGAAATAAAAACTGTTTTCAGTGTTTTCTTTCCTGGGCCTATACCACGAAAATCGAACGATTGCGGATTTGTATCTCCATCTCTGTCACACTTGCATATTGGAGTGACAAAGAGATTTTCCCGTCAATGCCAATTTTCGATGTTCGTGGTAGGCGTGCTGGGCGGCCTATACCACGAAAATCGAACGATAGCAGATTTGTGTATCCATCTCTGTCACACTTGCATATTGGAGTGACAAAGAGGTTTTCCCATCAATGCCAATTTTCGATGTTCGTGGTAGGCAAGTTGATATTGACAATTTGACATTGTCAAATGCTGTTCACTGCACGTTCTGAAAATCTATAATAATTATAATTTAAACAATACCATATCAGAAGGCATCGTTTATTTTGTTTTTGCTTAAATCTAGTTTAATTTTAATCTAAACACTTTAGTATAATAATAAACAAACCCTAGAAAAAAAATAAACAATACTTCATAAAAAATGGCAACACTGCACAACAGTGCGTTGTTTCTGTTTTGTCTATTGTTCGGTCGACAACTTCAACTTGGACTTGGATATTATATTGTATTGTATTATGGCCACTGGCCTACGCACGGTATTAGTTTTTATTTATTGAGTTTTACACTGTGAGATGTATTAATTTCTGTAAATGGTGAATCATGTTTTGGGGACCGATGCTGCATAGCTTCTTCACAATAATTAATTGGCTTTAATTCACCCTGGGCTTGAAAATTCCTGTTATAAATTCTCTACCATTCATGATTGAAATTTGATCTAGTAAAACACACAGATCGTGTTACTATGTATTACAAGAAGTGATTTGATACGTATGAATCAAAGTGGCTACAGGTGACTACAATTTACGATGGGGAGATTGTGTATTCTTCTAATTTTAAAAGTGCTATGTTCACTGGTTGTTACTGAGACTTCACGTGTTACTGTTTTGCAAGGTGATTCTTTGCCTCACCATGGACGATGCGAGCCGATTACTATTCCATTCTGTCAACAAATTCAATACAATCAAACTATATTTCCAAATCTGCTAAATCATGCGAATCAAAAGGATGCTGGTGCAGAGGTGCATCAATTTACTCCATTGATAAAAGTGAACTGTTCACCAGATCTGAAGTTTTTCCTGTGCTCAATGTTTGCTCCAGTATGCACAATATTAGATAAACCCATTCAGCCTTGCCGGCACCTCTGTGAGTCTGCTAGACACAATTGTGACGAATTAATGGCAAATTTTGGATTCTCATGGCCTGACTACTTAGACTGCACAAAGTTCCCAGTAGCAACGGATGAACACGTAATATGTGTTGGTGATAACAATGCTACTCATGACTCTCGAAAACCCACAGAGCACAAACAACGTAAAGTTGACTATAAGTCGAGTATTGAAAGGGATCCAGCTAAGTTACCAGGTGCAAAAGATTATGGCTTTGTGTGCCCTGCCCAGTTTGAAGTACCAAAAAGCTTTGATTTGGATTATTCCTTGATAGTTGGAGACAAGATTCAACCAGACTGTGGAGCACCTTGTGATGGCATGTTTTTCAAACAAGATGCAAAAAAGTTTTCAAGACTATGGATTGGCATCTGGGCCACTTTGTGTGCAGTAAGCTGCTTGTTCACTGTGTTGACATTTTTGATTGATACTGATAGGTTTCGTTATCCTGAAAGGCCAATAATTTTCTTGTCTGTGTGCTACTTGATGGTAGCATGCAGCTACATCATGGGTTGGGGTGCTGGTGACAGTGTGAGCTGCCAGGGTCCATTTCCTTCCACACATGGTGGGTCAAGACTTACAAACCCCATGCTTATTACTCAAGGAACCAAGCATGAGCCATGCACCATTCTATTTATGGTTGTGTACTTCTTTAGCATGGCTTCAAGTATATGGTGGGTGATATTGACCCTGACTTGGTTCTTAGCCGCTGGTTTGAAATGGGGCCATGAGGCTATTGAAGCCAATTCACAGTACTTTCATTTGGCTGCTTGGGCTGTACCTGCGATCAAAACCATATCAATATTAGCAATGGGAAAAGTTGATGGTTAGTATTATAACATTCATAACTTTTATGAGTATTACCTACTTATATTTTAATTTTAGTTTTATACCAAACTGCTAGTTTCATGGAACTGATGCATTTTGCCCAAATATGAATATGAATATCCTCATCCTGCCCATCATACTCATATTAAGCCATTGAAATTCAAAAACTCATAATTTACTAAAAGTGGAATATGTCACATTATGTAAAACCCTATGGATTTTAATAGTCCGAAATAAATGTTTTTTTTTTTTTTTTTTATTAGGAATCCCATTAGGCAGGATGAGGATAAATGAAAAATATTCAAAAACCATTATTTTTGATAGCATAGCAAAAGGGGCATCTGTAGCATACAAGTATAATATAGTAATTAACATGGAGTCCTGTTCTATGATCATTTGATCAATCTACAAATGGCCTTGGGACCCTGCTACCTTATTTGGTGTTGACCATACAGCATAAATGTTAGACTTCAGACATACATATACATATTCTAAGTATAAAAAAATATTTAAATTTTGTTTTAGGTGATGTCTTGTCTGGAGTTTGCTACGTGGGAATTTGGAATGCAGAAGCATTACGTGGATTTGTACTAGCCCCATTATGCGTATATTTAGTGCTTGGCACAGTATTCCTAATGGCAGGATTTGTCTCTCTATTTCGCATTAGAACCGTCATGAAACATGATGGCACCAAGACTGATAAACTGGAGAAGCTAATGATTCGGATTGGTGTTTTTGGAGTTCTGTATACTGTGCCAGCTTTGATTGTAATCGCATGTTTGTTTTATGAGCAAGCATATTTTGATAGCTGGATGGTGACCTGGCATAGGGACATGTGTTCTTCATCTCTTTACTCCATACCATGCCCTTTTACCCGCCAGGAAACTGAGCGGCCGAAATTTGAAATGTTTATGATAAAATATCTCATGACTATGATTGTTGGTATAACGTCTAGTTTTTGGATCTGGTCTAGTAAAACTTTAGTGTCATGGCGCCAATTTTTCGATAAAATTAAAGGTAGAAGAGTTGAAGCTTATGTTTGATAGAATAAATTAGGGTTAAAGTTGATGTTGTTGCATTTATAAATCAAGTTGGCAGCTATGTGGCAGTTATTTCGTAACATAGAAACAAGGCTGATATTTGTAAATACCTTTTTGTCTCGTTTATGGAGATTATTTTTTAAGTTACATACTTTTTTTACAATATAATTAAGAATCAATGTAATGTAATTAAAATGTATTTTTTACTATCATATCTGGTTTTCACTCATTCATTCAATTTGTTAGCCTTGAATTGACCGACACAATTATCTTCACACACAAACGAAAAATGGGAAATTACGAAATGCCGAAGCTCTTCGGAATAAGACTAATGGCCTGGCCACGACATTGGTCTAAGGCGACTGGCTAAGGCGACCAGCGGCGTAAAGAAGCATGCCACGAGAATTCGCTGTGGGCTAAATCGCGCGCGAATTTACTCGCGCGACCGGCTGCGGCGGCGAGCGGCGCGGCGGGCGGCGAGCGGCGCGGCGGGCGGCGAGATCAAATGCACTGGCGGAAAGAGCCATGCCACGAATCAGAGCGGCGCGGACGGTCTTATGGCCTGGCCACGACATTGCTCGACATTGGTTGGAAAGAGATGGGGGCTAACCCCTCACATTATACTGTGACTATACAAAATGGTTATAATGCCAATGCTATGGCGCGGTCGTGTGGTGGCCTCGCACACAGCTTACCACTGCAATAAACAAACTAAACAAAACACAAAGACTGGCATGTATGGCAACTACAAGATGCATGAGAACCACTCCGACGGCAGCAATAGAAATAATACTAGGACTCACCATTACACATACACATACAGAAGGAAGCTGCAGCCACAGCGCTGCGGCTAAAAAACCTAAACTTGTGGTCAAACCTCAGCTCGACACACAAAAAGATCTATACAACATGGTCTCTACTATGCCAAATTGGAAGCACCGATTGACAAAATACCGAAAACGAAGACTCGAAAGAGGGACTAAACCTCTCGCATGGCTCCGATTCTGTATGAGAACATGGTAGTGCCATTTTCGCCCGTAGTAAAAAACCTCGGTTTAATTGTAGATAGCAGCCTGACTTGGATTCCACAGGTGTCTGACGTTTGTCGTAAAGTGACCAATATGCTGCGATCATTCTATCGGTTCAAGCATTTTCTACCGATCAGCACAAAAACGCTTTTAATTCAGTCGTTGGTGTTACCTGTCATTGATTATGCTGATGTGTGCTACTCGAATATTAACCAGGCGTTGCTTAACAAATTAGATAGACTTTTAAATAATTGTATCAGGTTTATTTTTGGGCTCCGTAAGTACGACTATATATCTTCCTACCGCCGTAAACTGGATTGGCTTCCCATCCGTGATCGTAGATCTCTCAGAATGCTTTGCACCCTCCATACTATCTTATTCGACCCGGCTGCTCCCGGCTATCTTAAATCTAAATTTCAATTTGCAGAGCCTCGTCCTGGTTGCGAGTTACGCACTTCTCGTAGTCTTAAATTATCTATTACTTTTCACCGCACTGGTTTTATGTCTAACTCATTCGCCATTCAGGCAGCTCGTCTTTGGAAAGATCTCCCTCTGCCCCTGAGGCAAGCACAGAGCAAATTCTCCTTCAAGCGCAAGGTACGTAAATACCTCTCTAACTAGCTCATGTGATAGATGTTCTGCATACTTATACTTGGGTACATTATTTATTTATGTATGTATATTTATATTTATATGTGTATGTTTATACAATTATTAAAGCTATGTATAATTGTTGATTTGTGTTTCCTATCTCTTCTCGATGTTTACGATCCTGCACCAAATACAAGTTTCTGTTTTATCCAATGGCTGACTGGTAGAGAATGCCTCAGGCATTAAGTCCGCCATTTGTACTTTTTTTTGTAATTGTGCAATAAAGCTTAAATAAATAATAAATAAATAAACCAAACGAACCTTAGAATTTTTACAGATGGCTCAAAAACAAATGAGGGAACAGGATGTGGTGTCTTCTCAGAAGACCTAAACATACACACATAGACGACATAATCTCAACAGCTGGAGCCAACTGGATTGGATAGATAGAGCCCAAGACAGGGATGAATGGAAGGCGCGTAGCCCTTTCAGATGATACCCCACATGACCCAGTAACTAAACTTTTAATATTTGCCCCCTCTTTTATCAGGCATTTCTCAAATATATAAATAAAAAAATCTGATAAATCTTCTCTCAATGTTTCTGCGTTAAGTTTGTTTATAACTATTTCAAATCGGTAGCTCAAGTACTTTTTACGATATTTAACAATGTGACAGACAGACTGAGTCTTTTTTTAAATACTACGACGGTGACAAACAAGCATAAGGCCCGCCTGATGGTAAGCGGTCACCGTAGCCTATGGACGCCTGCAACACCAGGTGTGTTACATGCGCGTTGCCGACCCTTTAAAAAAAGGAGGATTCGCTGTTTTGACAGCTAAACGGGCCAAGGCCTTTGCTCCGTGGGTCCTCAGCTGTCAACACAGCGAATCCTCTTGGAGCTCTGGCGACCTTACTCACCAACAGAAACACAACACTATGAGTAGGGTCACAGCGTAGGGATGTATTCCATACAGTGAGGTAACTTCATAGTCTTCATACACGGCCAGCGGCTCGGCTCGGTGGTTTATTAATTTTTCCATGAATTGATTTATTAAACACTGGCTGACTGGAGAACTCAAGTGAAACGGCCGAAACGTTTCTAGAATCCAGAAACAACGCTCATGCTCATGGTAAAATGACTACACGCATGGCTGACGACTCCAGACTCCAAAAAACACATAATTTTTAAGAAAAAAAAACCGACTTCATTTGGTTCCCGGTAAAAGTGAAACTTTGAATTTGTTTGAGTTAGCCAGTTTACTTCACAAATATCCAATACACCGCACGTGTACAATTGAAAATTGAGGAGATGTCTTAATGTCCCAGGGCTTCCATCATTACATGTGAAGTATAATCAAACGGAACCCCTTGTAGACCTTTAAAAAAAAACAAAATAACAATGTGTTAAATTGGATGACAGACTATAAATTATCGAGCAGTTTCATTATGCCATCCCTGAGTGATTATCAACATCAGGTCCACTCCAGCAAAATGATGGCCACAGTAAGAAAATGCCTAAGCTAATTATGAACACCCTCTAATTACAATGAACGTGCCGTTCAAATTTGAGGAGTTCTCTGAATTCTTCTAGAACTCCATCATCAGAATATAAATCAAATCAAAAAGATGAATGTCACAACTAGGATAATAAGAAGATAGAGCTGGGTTTATTGACCAGTACCACTTTGCCATCCTTGGTCTTCATCATCAGGTCCACTTCATCAAAATGTTGGCTCCCCCAAAACAATGTTTTAGTTACTTAAGGAAACCCTCAAATCAGAATGCATGTGCCGTTAAAATTTGAGGAGTTCTCTTAATCCCTCATGAAGTCCATCATCAAAATAGAACTATAATCAAATAGGACTATCTTGAAGGTATTTCTTTACAAAGAAAAGATGAATGTCTCAAATCGGATGATAGAGCTGGGAATTACCAAGCAGTTCCACTTTGCCATCCCTGGTCTTCATCATCAGGTCCGCTCCACCAAATTGATGATGTTCGTAAAGAAATGCTCGAGTTTCTTAAGATATCACCCAAATCAGCATGCATGTGCCTTTCAAATTTGAGGAGTTCCCTCAGTTCCTCATGGATCCCATCATCAGAAATTGATTTTGAAAAACACGGGACAAACCTGGAACCATCTATTTTCATACAAAAAAATATTTTTTTCAATCGGATTATAGTCTTGGGAAGTACCAAGCAGTTCCACTTTGACATCCCTGGTCTTCATTATTAGATCCACTCCACCAAATTGATGATTTTCGTAAAGAAATGCTCGAGTTTCTTAAGAAATCACTCAAATCAGCATGGTATACACCCACTTGCCAGAATTTCATTTGCCATAATAGTCTACAGCCATAATATTGTTTCCCATTATTACATATGCAATACTTATTGTTTACTATATTAGTCACGTGCCAGAAACTTTGTTTCCCATAAAATCAATATCAATAATATCATTTGTCATCATCATTGTAAGCCATAATGATCACTAGCCATAATATCATTTGCCATCCATGTCAGGTTGAACCGTGACCATACAGTGACCATACCGACTTCCATTATAATATAAAATTCTATTTAATAATATATAATACAAAATTATGATAAGTCAGATAGATAACTTCCCTACCTATTCAACTCTAAGGCAGGTCAGTTTAGGTACGACGACGAGCGAAGCGAGGAGGAGTGTTAGGTTGAACCGTGACCTTACAGCGCGCGAGCCGAGCGAGCGAAGCGAGCGTGCCTCGGCAGCGGCCGGCGAAGCGCCAGAACCGACTTCCAATATAATATATTATAAAATTCATCATTTCAGGCAAACAATAGACAACCAATCAGCATGCATGTGTCTTTCAAATTTGAGGAGTTCCCTCAGTTCCTCATGGATCCCAGCATCAGAAATGGATTTTGAAAAAAACGGGACCAACCTGGAACCATCTACTTTCAGAAAACAAAAAAAAATCAAATTGGTTCAGTAATGACGGAGTTGAGTGAACATCCATTAAAAAAAAAAATCAAGACGAATTGAGAACCTCCTCCTTTAGAAATATTGAAGTCGGTTGACAACTGCAAAGTACACAATAAAGCTGCTATTGTAACGTAAACAATGAAATTATGAAACAAAGTAGATACTAATCCTCGCCGTCATAGACTTACTCTATGCTCGCCGTAATATCTTACCATCATTGCGCTAATAATGTAGTTATAAGTTGTGATTTTATAATGGTAATTTTATGGCATTTAAAACTATTTTGGGTTCCTTATTCAATAAGGCTTAATTCATGAACAAAGGCACCTACTTAACTAATATTTACGAGCAAAGCAAGTGTGGTAAAAAACCGGCCAAGTGCGAGTCGGGCTCGCGCACAAAGGGTTCCGTAGCAGCAAATATAATAAACTTATTATGTCAATTTATACACCTGGTGAATGGAGCCTAAACTTATAAGGTTCAGCCATCGTTTTCAGTGTAAGCACAATAACTTAACCAAAATTACAGTTAAATCAACCTATCTCAAAAACTATAAGAGATACTTTGATCAAACCAAAAATCGTTGAAAGAGTTAATTAGCATGCATCACCTCTATTTTTTTTAGAATTTTATACCCCGTAGTTATAAAAATAGAGGGGGGGGGACATACTTTTTACGACTTTGAGAGCTGATATCTCAAAAACCGTTCACTTTAAGAAAAATGTTTTTTAGAAAACTTTATATCATTTTAAAAGACCTTTCCATTGATACCCCACACGGGTATGTACATCGAAAAAAAAATTTTCATCCCTCAGTTACATGTATGGGGGGCCCCACCCCCAATTCTTTTTTTTACTATTTAGTGTCATAATTTTGTAGCGGTTCATACAACACATATTCCCATCAAATTTCATCACTGTAGTACTTATAGTTTCCGAGTAAATCGGCTGTGACAGACGGACAGACGGACAGACGGACAGACGGACAGACGGACATGACGAAACTATAAGGGTTCCGTTTTTGCCATTTTGGCTACGGAACCCTAAAAAGAACCGGAGAAGTGGGAGTCGGACTCTTGCACCTACCAATAGACAATTCAGGTTATAATTAATTAATTCCACGCTGGAAGGCGCTGTTCTAAGTAGTTACGTGGTAGGTATTTAGAAAATAAATCTTAATTACACTTACCTACATTAGGTACCGTTTTTAGGGTTCCGTACCAAAATGGTAAAAAAGGAACCCTTATTGGTGCGACTCAGTCTGTGTGTCTGTCTGTCACATCGTTAAATATCTCGAGAACTAGGTACTTAAGCTACCGATTTCAAATTTGGAATAGTTATAAACAAAGTTAATCCAGACACATTGAGAGAAGACTTTTTATTTATTTTTAATGAAAAATGCCCGATAAAAGAGAGGGCAAAAATTGAAAGTTAAGTTACTGGGCCATGTGTGGTATCATTTGAAAGGGCTAGATTTGCACATTCGAAAGGATTTTTTTATAATTCTTTTACAATTAAAAAATATTGATTTATAAACGAAAATGTTGAAAAAATACCATCTTTATCTCCGAAGTTTATGAAAAAATGAAGGAAAAATATGTTTCTTTACACAACTTTGATATTATCTATATAACACTAACCCTAACTTCATTATTATAATTTATATTTAAAAAAAACTTTTCTGAACTAAATTTGTAATTTTAAGTGACTTAGATTGTTTTTTTTCTTTATATTTATGTGATATCATACAGTAATAAATTAAGTAAAAGAAAAATAGTTTAAGTACATGAAAAAAAAACAAGCAAAAACAAACTCGCATACTAACTCCATGCTGTGCAAACGAGTAACCCAATCTCTCGATACATTTGGCTGACTGCTAATTTCTACTTCTAGGTGAAGTTGCAACATAGAGTTTGTACGGAACCCTCGGTGCGCGAGTCAGACTCGCACTTGGCCGGCCTTTTTTTAGATACTTAGATATGAATCCACTGAACCCGGGACTTTTTAAATGGTGTTTGTCCCCATTGGTTCTTTACCCAATTGCCGAAGTAGAGTTGTACTACCTAGGTATTTTAAAGTAAATAACTGACACTATAGAGGGGTTCATTGAGTTGTTTGTAGATGAGAAGGTAGTGTTAGCTGCCGGAATCCAATTTTTAAAATTTATACATTTAAAAGGTTTTCCCCTCACTAGCTCGGAAAGTGCTGTTTTATCCTTTAAAACTAGTGTGGAAAACTTCTCTAATTCCTATCACTTAGATACCATGCGTCCAGTATAAGTGAGTCCTATATGGCCATAGTAAATATGCGCAATCGGAGGTCACAGCTTAAATCGGACTAGTCTTATCCCGCACTAGGTAAGCTGTTGGCAATATCTAAGTACCAGGAGCGTACTCTATGACAAGTTTTGAAATTGAGTTTTGAATGTGAATGTCTTCTTCAAGATAACTTACATGTAGATCAAATTTATAATCGTATGTAGTCTTTATTTTCCTCGCGATAGTGAGGGAAAAAATGACGAATTACACTCGGCGGCAAAATTTGTTCAACCTTGAGAAGTTGAGACCCTCGTAAAGCTCATGATTCGCTACGCTCGTGGCTCACTTATGGAATCTTTCGCTTGCTCGGGTCTCAATATAAGCCTGAGAGTTAAACAACAATTTTGCCCTCTTGTATAATAAATAAAATAATATATAATACATTACTGCAGTGCCATTTCAAATTTTCAATGTGCGCAACAACCTTTGCGCGTTTATCCTTATATTAAGGTCCCCACGACGCACTCATAGCTACAAATTTAACATTTTGGCATCACCTACTATTACTGCAATTGTTCTAGAATCTAAAGTAACAGCATTAGTGAACAGAATAAATAATACAACATTTTTGCTTCTTATATTTACTTCTGAATTAATATAAAACATTAGATAAATAATTGATAATTAAACCTAACCTCCCAGTACAAGAGCACTTAACAGTTCATCCATCCTTTTGCACAATTAAAGTAGAACTTAACATTAAGTTTACATATTATGCTCTGGTATATTTTCCCCAAATGTGAAGCATGAACACTGATGCGATGAAGAGAAGGGACATCACTAAAACTGGAACTGGGCCTCTGTAAAAAAACACATTCTATTAAGGTACATATTGTACTTGTACTTTCACACCACTCATACATATAACTCAACAGAACACTATTTATGCAGCAAAAAAAAATTGTTTATTATATTTATTGGCAACATTTCCATTCCATTCCATTTTCTTTGACAAGAAAAAATATATAGAATAAATAAAAATAACTAACAGCCCTGGCCTCTGGGCCTGGTCCTAAGGATGCTAGCAGCATTTCCTCGCTGAATTACTGTAACTGCCAGCCATCTTATATTAGTTGTATATTATTTTTAAGGTAGTATAATACCAAACAAGAATGATCTAAAAATAAATTCATCCATGTCCCTCTAATGAGTTTTTGTGCATTTTAAGATACTTAATTAAAAGTACAGTCAAGTGCAAAAATATGGTTCGACAAAATCGTCTCATAAATATGGTACTACGCTCTTATTACACCGGCATAAGGTGCTATGGGATATATTTTTGAGTAAGATGTGCACCACCATAACACTTGACTGTACAGAAAAATTTAACTTTTTGTTTGAAACAAATCAAATTATTTTATTTTATATTTTTTGATTTGTTATTAAATTAAAGTACTACATATAAATTATAAATTGAAATAGATGTCATATACCAAAGAAAAAAATCAACACCAACAGAGGCCAATCTGAGGATCGAACTTGGGTCTTCAGCTTACGCGGCTAACACCATAACCACTAGGCCAATTATTGGTCTCACCGAATGCCAGCAAATTTCTCGAGTATATGCAATCTTAGTAACAGAAAGATTTTATCTTTATCATGTTATATGTTATTTTCATTTGTGTCATGTGTGAGAGCTACTTTAGAATCACTTCCTAAAATTGGATTGGCCGAAACCTAAAACACAAATTGTATTTATTTCACTGATCTAATATTGTATGTGACTAATTCTAGCAAATTGAATTCAATAGTAATAAAAAGGAAAATAATAAGTTTACAAATTATGTCATAGAGCTGATCTAATAATAAGATCTCCTGATATTATTGATATAACTCCATTGAGTTTTAATTTGCTAAAAACATCTAGAGAACTGTTGAGATAAAGCACAGGCAATAAATGCTTTGACTTATCAAAAATTATGTTTTTACCAAAAACATATTTCCAACGTACCTATTTCTGTAAAACTATTCCATGTTCGCTTATTTTTTATATACATTTTTTTTTATTCTGATAAAATAAGTAATATTTATTTACTTATTTGCCCCAAGTTATCCCGGATATGATTATGATGACATCAACACTTGTCTGATGATGGTAATAGTGGCCACATGAACTCCTAAACTCCTCAAGAAACAAAACTATAATGAGTTCACATGTGTTAGAGTTATCTCAATGAGTTCTTTTAGATGTTCAATTAAATTACAGTCAGCAATAAAATCATCAATATCAAAAACTATTTTTTGACATAAAACTTAGGTATTTTACTGACATAAACAACAATCTGTGGAGCAAGTTTATAGGTTCATAATAAGTCTCAGCTCCATACACACACACACAAATATCAGCCAACTGCCTCACTTTTGTGGCATCCCAGCTTCCAAATGTTGAACCAATTATGATTGCTTAACATATATATAATAAATACACTAATAAACATTTTATGTAGTATGCTTGAAAGTCTTATTAAACAGGGTTCACTATTCACAGGCAACCAAAGTATATTAATAAGAATAAAAACAGCAAATTTTCAGCACATATGGCAAGAATATAGAATAAATCTCTTAAAAGTGGAAATCTATAGGTACAACTTATTTTACTGGATAAGAAACATAGGAGTGATGGAACTTACACTTTAACTCCAGGAGAATCATCAGTGTAGAATCGCCACATGCCGCCGGAGCCAGCGCCTGTGGTGCGGCTTCTAGCTGCGGTGGTGGTTGTGGTCTTGCGTTGCCTCACAGTACCGCCCGTAGACGAGCGAGGGGCAGCGGTAGCCTTGCTGGGGGATCGGCTCCCTGATCCAACATTTGTCGAGCTCGGGGATGGTGGCTACAACATGACACCAATAATTTAATATACCGTTATAAAAATAAATGAAATTGTATCAGTGAAAACACAATTATGTTTACCATTTTCTTAAAGCTTCTGTGTAAATCTCAATTCACAAAACAGATTCTGGTTATATAGTTCAACACTGATTGAGGATTCACGAACTCTGGATAAAACTTATTGGCCTTTCCAATCCGATTCCCATACTGTTGGCACTTCTATTGCAACGCGTACAGTAAAAATGACACGTCGTCATCAATGTTGCCAGTGTGTGGCAATACTTGTAATTAATTTGTTTTGGACGGCAATGTAAAAAGGTATAAATTAACTATTGCAAATTCACAAATAACATAAAAATTTACATGTTTGTTGCCTAAATTCACCATACTGGTGGCTTATCAGAATCACAGTGAGAATTGCGGCAGATATTTTGCACTAAAATAACATTTTCTGGCAATTCCAGCTAATTAGTCGCGATTCTATTGGTTAAAATGCTGTCAAACTGTCAAGTCAACTGCCATTACTGCGGTGACTGCCAATGGCAATAGAATTGGATTGGATAACTTGGAGGCGGTCTTCCGTTTGATATTCAAAATGGCGGTTGCGTTTCTTGAATAGTTCTTTGTTTTTGTGTGCTAAATGTTGTTTAATGTGTAATATTTATAGCTTATTGTGCAGTAAACTAACGAAGAAGTGTGCAGCTAATGAAGAATTAATCCTGAAACGCGTGTAATCGCGTTATTGACTTATTAATCGGTTGCCCTGGGATTTTGGCCTCCTGAAATATTTATTACGTATAAGCTGTAAACGGAATAAATAGCAAGGCCAATTACCGAACAACGTCGCCCAAGAGGCAATATACTATTTATATAAAAACACTGATATATTAATACGGGACACTGGCAAAATTGTCCAATTCTCGGACAGAGGCCATATTATAAAAGAAGAAGAAGAGAAGAAGATAACTTGGATAAATAAATAAATCCGCCTGGAGCGAGGTAACCTATGTTGATAAAAGCAAATCATGCAATGTTTTGTAGAATTCTTAATATAGGACGTAATTTTTACTCAGTGATTGCTTTATCTAAATCAAATATCATGAATACAGAACAGTGTTACTTTAGATACAATAAAAGCGGAAACAAAATTGATTTAACTTTTATGTTAAAAGTTAAGGAATCTGTAAGACAATTCAATTTAAGTCGAAAACCAACTGAAAGCGTGGAAAATTTACTGACTCGCATAGGAGCCAATGTTCAGAAAGTTGTAAGAAAAGGCAACAAAAAGAAAAATTCTAGCGAAAGTGACGAAATTACAGTAAAGGTGTTTGATGGTGACAAGTGCTTAACTGAAACCTTAACTTGCCTAGATTTATTTTCCTTGCCAGGGCCTGTTAAATTTCAGATCCAAGATCATTTTTATGAGGCCGTGTTTAACGTACCCTGGATAGACAGCTTGAGTTTGCCTCAAAGCATACTGTCAGGGTTTGGAGTTTATCCAGAACACTTTTCTTTCCAAAATGCTGATGAAAAGCAGTGTGTTTACAATTGGTACACTTGTAAGGCAGTAAATGAAAAGGGAAATAATATAAGTGAGTTCCATTTGCAATGGGATTTAGTAGGAACTGGATACTGTTATACACCTACAGCTCAAGATATTGGAAAGAAACTGAAACTGGAATGTATTCCAAGTAAGTTTTTTCATGTGTTAAAATAATATGTGACCCAAATGGTTAGTTGTTGCTTATTTTGGGTTTTTTATTATTGCAGAAAAAGGTGCAACTACAGGACCAGCTGTAGATGCTATTTCCAAAAACAATATTGAAGCTGGTCCGGGAAGATGCCCATTTGAGACAAGGCATATGTTTACTACAAATCTCCTATCTGGCAAGAGGTTACTTTTAATTCAAACTATGCTCATACTTTATATTAAGTATAGTAGTTGCATAATTATTAAATTTTTTCAGCTTCCGTTGCATCAGTTACAACATATTGGCAGACTTGTACTGTGACTCAGATTTTACCAGGACTATACTCCATCCTTATTGTCCACCTTATGCTCTACACATAG
This sequence comes from Lathronympha strigana, assembly GCA_949128165.1. Lineage (NCBI taxonomy): Eukaryota > Metazoa > Arthropoda > Insecta > Lepidoptera > Tortricidae > Lathronympha > Lathronympha strigana. The sequence goes on along the minus strand of OX421906.1, from coordinate 11,307,713 downwards.
ATTACAGAAAGCAACTTATAATGAAGGAGATATTAGGTAAGGGACTATTTAATTAAATGGTTTCAATTAATACAAAAATTTAAATTTAGTTAGTAAAATATTTTCTTTGATTTTCCAGGTTACAATGCAGATATTATATGTCTTCAAGAAGTGGACAAAAAAATGTTTAAAAGCTGTTTCAATCCACTACTAGGTATGATTGGGTTAAAAGGTTTATTTTACCAAAAAGGAAAAGAAGTTGCAGAAGGATTGGCTTGCTTCTACCGAGAAGGAAGATATGAGTAAGTTATTAAAGAAAAACCCTACAGGCAATATTCACTCATTGTTTTTATACTGTTCTATGATAGCTTTCATTATTATTATCCTGTAAAATAATTTTCAGCAAAAATCTAGAATGTGAATCTTCTTTAAAAACCTTGAAACAGATTCGGACATTTAAAACACCTGCCATTCTGACAAGCTTGGCTGGTGACCGGCTGCACACCAAACATTTGATTATCCGAGACGCGATTATACAGAGTTCCCTGTTCATTTGTGAACTAATAGAAAGGATTGTTTGGTGTACAGCCAGCCATAAACTTTGACAACACACTCAACCAATGACATATAGGTACATCCCGTGTTAACCGATTTGAATATCACAGATTTTTTTCCACTTTTCTATCATTATCACAGCAGAAAAGATATAAAATTCAGAAATATCAATAGAGATATAATGCTGAGCCGACAGTTTCCAAGAAAACCATATATCCCTATCCGTTTAAAGTGCATATAGCCTATTGCCTACAAATATCACAAATACATAAACAACAACTGCACTGCAACTGCTGCTTGTACTTAAAGCAATTTATTTTTATTTTTTCAAAAGACATGTAGATGTTATACACTACTTAATATCAGCTACATGTTTGTAAAAGTTAGTCCCACTAAGATTCATCTTGGTGTAAAATAAACCTGTGAGATCATATATTTTACCAAGACGGTTTTTCACTTTGAATTATGTCCAAGTCTAACCACGAACTTCGAAAATTGGCATTGACGGAAAAACCTCTTAATCGCTCCAATATGCAAGTGTGACAGAGATGGAGTTACAAATCCGCAATCGTTCGATTTTCGTGGTATGTACTAGCACTACTAGCCCAGTTTCATATCTGATCTGATATAATGATATAAATCACTATTTTAGGTTTTTGGGAGAGGAGCATATTGTACTCTCTGTGGCACTCAAGTCAAATGCTGAAATGAAACCTATCTGGGATGCTATACATCAAAACAGTAAGCTTGCAGAAAGAGTCTTAGATAGATCTACTGTAGCCAGTGCAACAATCTTAAGGTCGTTTGAGAACCCCAATGAAATACTGCTGGTTGGCAATACTCATTTATATTTCCACCCTGATGCAGACCATATAAGGCTTTTACAAGGAGGGATGGTTATTTATTGGTTAAAACAAATAAAGAAACGGTTACAGGATAAGGTAAAGGCTATAATTGACTGAAATTGAAATATCTAAAGCTCATTCACGGCAGTCCGCCGGCACCACCGGCACCTAATAAAGTACCGTGAATGTCGTTGCCGGATGCGTGATGTACAGTCGCCATCAGATATATCGGAGCATCGGAGGTGTTCACAAATATCTGAACACGCCTCTATTGTCAAAGCGTTAGAGTGCTTGTTCAGATATTTTGAACGCCCGGACGCTTCGATATATCTGATGGTGACTGTACGGCAAGGCAACATCCTGCTAGCTCCGCCCACCGCTTGCAGTCCGAATCGCACCAAATTATTCATTATTAAAAATGATATAAGAAATGGCGGCAATTTTTGAAATTCGACACACGGTGTCCAATCCGTACTTATTCACAGTACAGTCAAGTGTAAAAATATGGTGGTGCACATCTTACTCAAAAATATGTGCCATAGCACCTTATGCCCGTGTAATAAGAGCGTAGTAGGTACCATATTTATGAGTCGATTATGTCGAACCATATTTTTGCACTTGACTGTACAGTGAATAGCAGCGCTGCGCATCTTTCAACGAATAAGTACGGATTGGACACCGTGTGTCCGCTACATCCAGCTACGCCGGAGTGCCGGCGGACTGCCGTGAATGCCTACCTTAAGGCTTGTGTATATTTTTTAAATTATGTTCTTGGTTTAGTTTTCAGGTCAAAGGGTGTCTTTAATGTTATGTGGAGACTTTAATAGTGTACCCTCATGTGGAATATACCAGTTGTATACTACTGGGAGTGCACCTAGTTCACTTCCTGATTGGAAATCAAGTATGTACTGAAATGTTTCACTTATTTTTTTACTCATTATGATTTCTGTATTAATCAGAAATTCCCAACGGGATCAATAGTAAGACTATTGATCCCGTTGGGAATTTCTGATTTTCAGGGTTCCGTACAAAAATGGTAAAAATAGGAACCGTTATGGTGCAACTCAGTCTGTCCTGTCTGTCTGATCTGATGTCTGATCCTAGACCCAAGGGATTTTGTTCCGGGATCTCTTGATTCTCTTGTCAGATTGCTTGTGGAGAAGTCAAATCTAAACATTCTAAACTCAATAGCCAATAGGCGGGCCCACACAGAGCGAGCCGCCTCGCGAGGAAATTGCCGTGTTAAACAGCTCGACCTGTGTAGACGTGTTTCGCCCGGGTGAATCGTACGATTCGTACGCGCGGCCGAAATGCCTCGGGCGAGGCCTGCATGCCTACCACGAACATCGAAAATTGGCATTGACGGGAAAACCTCTTTGTCACTCCAATATGCAAGTGTAACAGAGATGGAGATACAAATCCGCAATCGTTCGATTTTCGTGGTATAGGCCCTGTCTACATCGTATCAAAAGAAGCTGGCTCGCGCGGCAATTTTCTCGCGAGGCGGCTCGCTCTGTGTCGACACTGTGGACATGGCTAATGAAATTTGTTGGGCAGGTGTAAATCTGAGTTGGATCTCTTGGTGAAAGTTTTCATTTTTTAACTTGCAGAGCCAGAAGAAGCCGTTCATGATCTAAATCTTCAACAAGACATTCTCCTGGGAAGTGCATGTGGGACACCCCAATACACAAATTTCACTGCAGGTTTTGCAGATTGTTTAGACTACATTTATTATGAGAAAGCCAATTTGGAAGTTGAACAGGTTTGTATTTGGAACTTGTGTACAAGTATTTGAACCTATTCAAAAGATAGATGAGGGAGAGGGGCTCTAACTTAAACTCTAACTTCCAAAAAATATAAAAAAAAACATGAAAGTATAGAGCTTTATAAAGACTATCAAGGGAAATTATTTTTAACATGGTCAATCAAGCCGTTTTTGTTAAAAGTCCTTCGCTAGGTTCGCTAATTGGAACGGACGGTTAACTACAGAACCTTACACTGAGCGTGACATCTTGGCCGTTTTTTATAAATATTGTATCCTATCATAGATATATGATAAAAGAACTGGATACCCAATCGGCCGAAAAAAATGACGGCATAAAAGTGCAGCAGTTGTGACTCTTTTTCATATAGTCTTGTTTGGAACGTGACGTTCCAACCGCCTATACATATACTTTTAAGGTCTGTGTATGAATTTGACATTGCTTACATTAGTAAGCTCTTTTTCGTACGAAACATTTATGGTTTTGTATTATCATCAATGCAAGTTCGCTAATGTCATTCTGACCCACATTTTTTAACGTTTTTGTTCTGCTTTGTGTCTATTTCTTTTAATAACTCTATGTATCCTATTGTTTTTTCAGGTTGTGCCATTTCCCAGTATTGAAGAGCTACAAGCCCATACTGCCTTACCAAGCATAGTTTTTCCTTCTGATCACATTGCTTTAATTTCGGATCTTCGTTTTATTGAATAACAATGTAAGATATATTTTATTATATGTAGGATATAGGTGTTATTGTAGTTAAATAAATTATTTGTTTTTAAACTGGTAAACCAATTAATTAAGTATATAGGTTCGTGTGTGCGATTGCTTCGATCATCTCACGGTTGGCATGATCTCATGATCGTTTTTTTTGCTTGTAGTACCTATCTGGGATATCGTTGGTGGCTTGGCGGTAAGGGCGTGCGACTTTCAATACGAATGTCGCGGGTTCAAGCCCCACCTCGTACTAGTTGCCTGGTGTACTCGTATGAGTTATTCATAGCAAAACTTATGTGCTTACGAAATATTATTTGATATTTACGATTCGATTTTCGGTGAAGGAAACCATTGTGAAGAAACCTGACTAACCCCAATATCTAGTTTACCCGCTGGGTCGGAAGGTCAGGTGGTAATCACTTTCGTAAAACTAGCGCTTACGCCAAATCTTGGGATTATTTGCCAAAGCGGACCAGGGCTAGTACGACGAAAATCAAACGATTGCGGATTTGTATGTCCATCTCTGTCACAGTTGCATATTAGAGTGACAAAGAGGTTTTTCCGTCAATGCCAATTTTCGATGTTCGTGGTAGACATGCAGGCTCTCTGAGCCGTAGCACAAGCGGGGACAAACGCAAGGAAGTAAGGCTACTGTTACACATGCTCATTACTAGCATGCTTATTAGCAAGCGGGGAAGTGGGAGGGGCCCCGCTCCCATCCCCTCTTGCTAATGAGCATGCTAATTAGCACAAAGCATGCTAGTAATGAGCATGTGTAACAGTAGCCTAAGAGATCTGGCGAAGCACGTCTGAAGTACCATCTCTGTCGTACGTGCGTATTCGAGCGAATTAGGCGCGGAAACGAAGTCATCATAATAGCATGTCTATTAGCAAGCGGGGAAGTGGGAGGGGCCCCGCTCCCAACCCCTCTTTAGCATGCTATTAAGCACAAAGCATGCTAGTAATGAGCATGTGTAACAGTAGCTTGCATTAATTAATTCATTCGTTCGTCATTAAAAACAAGACTATGGTTTCACGAGACATTCGGCCGAGAGCCCGAGAGTGTACAGGCAGCATAACAGAGATGCATCACTTGGTGTTACCCTCATAGAAAAAAATATGTGTAAATGTCCATCAAAAACTGAAGTCTTCTGTTGGGATTGAAACTAGATAGATAGATGGGATACAGGGCGATTTTACCATTTTTTAAACTGTATAAGAAAAGAAAACAGTGATTTATTTACATAGTGACATTATTGACAGATAATGTATTGTACTGAGAGCTTTGTCATGCGGATGATCAATTTCTGTGGTACGTATAACACCGCGCGAGCGATGTGTGGACGGTGCATTTGCGGTGGTCTGGTTGTTCGCGTCCTTTGATGCGTGACCAAATGCCGACAAGAGGACGGATCAGCGAGTTTCGGGATGATGCCCGAATATAGGCGAATAAGTAAAGCAGGTACTTTATTCGCCTAGCTAGTAATGAGCATGTGTAACAGTACCTTTATGTTACTGCGTTCGTTTGCTTGCCGGACTATATAAAAACGATGTCACATAACATAAGCGATGTTATGGACACTACACTGCGGGTATTTGCGTTTTGCCTCGCTCGTACCACTCAAAATTTTCTTCAGTGCGAGTGAGAGGCAAAACGCAAACCCCAAATGTGTGGTGCCAGCTTTACCGATGGTAAATATCGAGTGTACATCCTAGTGGATTATGTTCCGGATCGTAAATTTCTAGCAGTCCTAAATTCAACGTTCTGGCCCTATACCACGGAAATCGAACGATTGCGGATTTGTATCTCCATCTCTGTCACACTTGCATATTGGAGTAACAAAGAGGTTTTCCCGTCAATGCCAATTTTCGATGTTCGTAGTAGGCGTGCTGGCCGTGCTGGATCCCCTTTTTAAGTTTGTTTTTACGTCAAAGGCAGAATGGCTCAGTGCTTTAGCCTGCCCAAGTGCACGAAAATAAAAAGCTTACGTCATGGTCATGACACTTGGGTACATACACACGACGTGACGTGAACGTGACATCGTGAATTGTGACCGTGCGTTTACATGCTCGGGCTCTCGGCCGAATGTTTCGGCCATGTTAGTACACGATGATTCGAGACAGACTATATAGAGAAAACTTAAGCCAGACCAGAGACAATTTAAGTACTTTTTCAGGTAGTTTGGTTGAGTTAAAAGGTGTCTTAAATAATTTCACTTCGGGTAAAGCTATTTAAAAAGTGTCTTAAATAGTTTCAATAACCAAAGCTATTTAAAACACCGTTTAACTCACCGAAACTACCTGAAAAAGCTTAAATTGTCTATGGTCTGGCTTAAATTTTATCTATATAGTCTGTCTCGAATGAGCGTGTACTGGGGCACAGTGTTCGATTTCCCTCAAAAAATTTCCCTATGCTGTTTATTGCATAAATCAATCAAGGAATGCATTTTAAATGCAAGACTAGAACACCCAGAAGTCTATTTCAAATACTTTTTTTTATAAAAAATAAATTATATTTCATGACCTTGACATCAAAAAATTACTAAATAAATTCTACAGAAGTATCTGATCAAATTTTCGCTTTTTAGTCAATGTAATTCGATAAAAGAGCCTTTTGCGCATATTTTCTAGTTCTTAGTTTTGGAATTTACCCTCTGGTTACCGAGTTAATCATATAAATGCAGATTTTTTATTTCATTTTTTTTCTCCTAGAAAACTCAAAAGTGCGACATGTGACTAGCACTGACAGATTGCTCTTAACTAGGTCTACCGCTGGTAAAAAAATCACGTTCCACTATCGCGGCGTTTGGGAGTTATCGAATTTAAAAATACAGTGTTAGGGTTGACACTCAAAATGACCTTTAAGTTTAGTCAGAATTAATTCAAAATTTTCCTCTATAACAATTAGTGTATATTGTTTAGACATACTCCAGGTACATAAATAAAAATACAGAATGATTTTTTAAGTGAGGTTTTTTTGTCGTTTAATATTTTTCATTCGATGATGGTTCACATGTAGCATGGGGAGGGGTCCACCCTCGTCAGGCTTATTATGCTATAACTCCATGCCCACACATGTGAAACGGAGAAACGGGGGTGTGGCACCATGGAGCCGTTACAGACCCATGGCGCCACTTTGCCTCAGCAGGGGCTTACCCAACCTGCTGAGGGATGTCCATCCTGCTGTGGGATGTCACCTTTCTGCTCCATCATCAGACCTTGGACATCATTTAGGGCCCAAGTACTCATTGAAACAAAATTAACGAGTGCAAACACGAGGGAATTATATCAACTTATTCTTTAGATCCAGTGGTCACCTTTCTGCTCCATCATCAGACCATGGACGTCATTTACGGTCCAAGTGTGAACAAGGAAATGAACCTTTCCAATAATAAACCAAGTGTAATGCTTTTCTTAAAATGGTGCAATTAAACCAAAATTATTGGTATTTAAGGTAACTAAGTAAATTCGCGTTAGACCCGTTTAATAATTATGTTTAAACATGTGTTCAAATCGCGAAAGTTTTAAATGTTATATTTTAAACCAAAGCTGCAGGCCTAAGATGGTTATCTACGAATTTCATTAGATAATGCTATAAGTTAATAAACTGACAAGGCTGACGCATCTAGCGTTACGGTGACTGCTGCCAAATACAATTGCCATTATATTTGGCAGCGGCCATATAGGCCATATAGCCATATAACTGCCATTTGACAGAACTGTTTAAAATTATCAGAAATTGTCAGAAAGTGCCGACAAACTGTCGTCTTATCAGGCTATTTGCTTTGCATCTAAGCCCTCATGGGCAGATAAATTTCTATATTTTCTGCAACCATACACATTATCTCCATCTTTATCGCTCTTACATACCTATATCGATGTGTAATAAAGGCAGTGATAAAGTCGAACCCTTCAATTTCATACTGGTAGCGGGCGTTTTGACATGCTGCCCGTTTTTTTTAATAATAAAATTTGAACTATATTTTTCTTCTATTGATAAGCTATTCAAGATAACTAAAATGTCGCGGTACGAACATTATAAATACCACCGACCTTCTGTTTTGGCTGTTTAGGGCCAATGCCTTCGTCCTATTTGATCGTTTCAGCCGTTTTAAAAAGTCTAAATGAATGCATCAAACGCACGAAACAAATGAATTTAACGTCTTTTTGGGTGCTTATATCTCAATAACCAATTAAGATATATTTATGAAATTTGGGGATCTTGTTTGTCTCGGGAGTCCAAATAGGTGGATAAAATTTCGTGTGTTTATATTCAGTAGATTTTGAGTAACAAAGGGGTCAAAAGTGCCTCCCGATGGTTCGTGTAAATATACACCTGAACTTGGCTGGACACGCTGCCGCGTGTCTAGATAAATAAATATAAATAAAGTTTCTCATGTTGTTCCTTAATTTAATTTCATCAGATTTTTTAATTACTCCGACATTTCATATTTGTTTGACCTTTAGTGACAACCCTAAAAAGTATAATTTGACCTTTATACGTAACTCCCAAACGCCGCGATAGTGGAACGTGATTTTTTTACCAGTGGTAGACCTAGTTAAGAGCAATCTGTCAGTGCTAGTCACAAGCCGCACTTTTGATTTTTTTAGGAGAAAAAAAATGAAATAAAAAATCTGTATTTATATGATTAACTCGGTAACCAGAGGGTAAATTCCAAAACTAAGAACTAGAAAATATGCGCAAAAGGCTCTTTTATCGAACTACATTGACTAAAAAGCGAAAATTTCATCAGATACTTTTGTAGAATTTATTTTGTAATTTTTTGATGTCAAGGTCATGAAATATAATTTATTTTTTATAAAAAAAAGTATTTGAAATAGACTTCTGGGTGTTCTAGTCTTGCATTTAAAATGCATTCCTTGATTGATTTATGCAATAAACAGCATAGGGAAATTTTTTGAGGGAAATCGAACACTGTGTGGGGTGGGCCGAATCATTCGGCCGAGAGCCCGAGCATGTAAAAGCACCACGGCATGAAATGGATGGATCGTCTACGCGTCTTTGTCTACTAAACTTCAACAAGTTTTGTAATTTGTATGTTTTTTCGGAAGGGGAGATTAAAAATCCTTAAGTAATAATTCAGTGTCAAGATGTCCTATAAAATATACTCAAAAACAAATTCTTACGTCTTGGGTAGAAGCTACCTTGGCAATACGTTCTTTGGTAAGTTTTAAACAATAATAATGATCAAGTCGCGCAACACTACGTCCTAAATAATTTATTTACCGGTGTCGTTGTTTAACAGGTGGCACTAATCAAGTAGGCAAGACTTTACATATATCGACGAATTTGCGATTCCCGTTAGCAGCCGCTCTAAAGTTGCCGACTAATGTGGTCGACATCAACGCTGCTGAAATGGGTCGCTTTTCTCCCTTGAGGGAACGAGACATATCTGGTCCCGTCATTAACGCATATGACAAGAAACAGGATTTCTCGCAAATCGATATAACAAGCCAACCAGACCCTCATGTGAACAAGTATGATTGTCGTGGGGCTGTAAACCTTTGCTCTTCAATGCAGAGTAATGTCCCGAGCCCCTTCAGTGGGAACCACACACACTTGAACATGCCAGGCTCTCAGTGGGGACAGGGCACCAAATACTTATCAGATCATCTCCACAGTGCTCATTATCTCACATTAAGGAATGAGTACAGGGACAAAACCATGAACTCGGGTAAGAGTCATAAGATTACTTACTAGTGCTTGGTTCTAAACTAACACATCATCATACTCATAAGTAATTAAATTTAATATAGTTTATGTCTTACTAACATATTCTTTTAATGGTTTACTGGTTGTTGGTCATTGTGCATACTATCTTATTTTAAAAGCAATTATTAATTGAAAGTAAATTGTTTTAGTATCATTGTTACTTTTCCAAAGCATAGCTGTAACATTGGGAAGAAGAAACATGAGTACTATTCCAAATCCCCCAGTGAGTGCCAAAGACAAGTTGAAAAATGCTATCAAAGAGTATGGCTCCACTGTGATAGTATTTCATGTCACAATATCTCTGATGTCATTGGGAGGATGTTATCTCCTAGTGTCTAGGTATGGTACCTTGTGCTGTGTATTGGTTTCATTTTGACAAAATTTTGGGTCTTACTATTATAATAATATTTTTTTTTTCTATCATCTAAGTCCTTTTACACTAAAATCGCCATCAATTGGACTTAGTAACAATGTAAACAAAAGGCATCACATTATTTTGTCTCTGATTCTCCTTAAATATTCACACCAAACACCACCTCAGCAAACACCACGGAAACTGAAATGGTTGTATTATTGTAACATACAAAACCATAAGATAAATAACTTAGTCTTGGAGACTTCATTGAAAACTTGAAATGGTTTAGAAGTTTAAGTTATTACAACACTATGGCAGTTTGTTTACATTGGTAGCAAGTTTTGATGGATATTTTCGTTTATCACATACAATACATGTAATGTTGGCAATGTACTACTTCACACCCTTAGTTGCATCCTATCATTTAGAAATGTAATATCTTTTACATGGGCTGGTTTTCTTTTCTTTTTGTATTTACACCACTATCTGTGTCATTATTTGAAGAAAGCTGGCTTATTCATGCTTTCATTATTCATGAAGTTTTGAATTGACAGAAAATAACATTACTGTGCAAATTTAAGGATGGCACACAAATAGGGCTGCCATCTCGTACATTGCCGAAGCCAGACATAAAAGTTTAAAAACCCGGATGTTTCATTAAACTCGCGGTCTCTCCCCGGACACTTAAGAAATCAATTTTAATTTAAAAATATATGCTGTTGCTAGGGATTGACCTGAACCCAAAAATGTCCGAGTTTACCCCGGACAGTTTGAAAAATCCGGGACGGATGCTCCCCAGACAGGCTCCAAACTAGGACAAATCTGGGGAAACCCGGACGGATGGCAGCCCTACACACAAAGAAGACTAAATTGATGCTATTAATTTATTCTTTTGCAGCGGCGTGGATCTAGTTGCAATCCTGCAGAAGCTGAATATAGGAGAAGGGGTGGTTTCTAAATTAGCATCATCAAATGCAGGCACTTTTGTTGTAGCTTATGCTGTGCACAAAGTGTTTGCCCCAGTGAGGATGGCAATCACATTAACAGCAACACCCTTTATCGTGAGCCATTTAAGGAAAATAGGGATTATTAAAAGGAAACTAAATTCTGATGCTCAGAAGTAATATAAAATGTGGTATTTTAATGGTGATGGTATTATCTAATAAGACTATCTTGTAGTTACAAGATGATTCTCGAATGTGACTCTAAAATCAACATTTAGTGTGATTTAACACATTTAGAATGTTATTGTTATGTCATTACGCATAGCGTTAATTTAATATGCAGACAGGATGCCTACCGCGAGCATCGAAAATTAGCATTGGAAAACCTCTTTGTCACTCCAATATGCAAGTGTGACAGAGATGGAGATGCAAATCCGCAAACGTTCGATTTTCGTGGTATAGGCCCAGATATTTATAGTCTTGTTATTTTTCAAGGTTGTCAAGAATATTTAGTGTTTATATTAACTTTTACAAACAATATTGAATGCAAGTAAATAAATAAAAAATTACCTATTATATTCTTAGTTTCTGTAAGATTCCTTTATCCCTTTATTACATACTTAAGTAAGTACATATATTACACTCACTAACACCAGATATACTTAGCAGTGTTGGGCGTAATCAACTACTTTGTAATCATAATTACAAATTCGATTACATGTACCTAGGTTAATTACATGTTGTAACAACTACTTACTTCTTATTGAGAGTACTTTGTAATTGTAGTTAAAACTAAGGACATTAATTAATAATCAAAATTACCTACGTATAAGTTGACTTGGGGTATTTACGATACAAAATTTGACTACTTAGTTGATTAGACGACAGCATTTCAGGTAAAAAATCGTGTTATTTTTTAGCCTTTATTTTTGTATATCTTGCAGATTGATGAATATACTTATGATTAAAGCCCCTCATTCACGGCAGTCCGCCGGCACCTCCGGCACGTAATAAAGTACCGTGAATGTCGTTGCCGGATGCGTGCCGTACGGCAACACCGGGCAGGATGTGCCTTGAATCCTGCTAGCTCCGCCCACCCTCTTGCAGTCCGAATTGCACTAAATTACAGTAAGAAACAATTGAGAATTGCGGCAATGCATAAAATATTTATTATTATTATTAAAAATTACATACGAGATGGCGGCGATTTTTAAAATTCGAGTACAGTGTATGCGCTACAACGCAGCGCTGCGCATTTTTCAACGAATAAGTGCGAATTGGACTGCCAGTCTGGGCCACTTGCACACCGTGTCCGCTACATCCAGCCATGCCGGAGTGCCGGCGGACTGCCGTGAATGAGGGGCTTTAGGGGCATTGCATACAAAAATACGCTGCTGTTTTGTTAATACATAGGTATTTTATGACTCACTTTTTTTTGACATTTGGGGAAAATACGAAATATGCCTGGGTAATTCCGAAATAGTTGAAAAGTAGACCTTACAGTGCTTATATACTGGAGGATTATTTTTATTTTTCATGTGTAGATGCCCTTACTTGTAACGTGAACTTTGTTAATAGTTTCGCTTATACTGTATAGGATTGATTACTTCGGATTTAACCCGGTAAAAGGAAGTGGTTCTCAACATTTCCGATACATACCTACGCATTATTTGAAGCAGATAATAAAAACATATTTAACTGAGAAATTACTTTATTACTTACAAGAAACTTGCAAGGAACTTATACGTACCTAATATAAATTTCTATAAGTACACTATATATCATTCCTTCCAGAGTTTACTTATTTTAAGGCACACAGATAGGTAGGTACTTAATAGACGATCTAAACATAACGGTTTATAAAGATATCAAAAAGGGTTGTAATTATATCAGCAAACCCTAGGAACTTGTAAACAGACACAATTGAAGTCTACTATGTAACACTTTTAGTCCTGGTTAATAGTCAATTTTAACAAAAATCTTAGGCACTAATCCCACCGCCAGCGAGGAAGCGATGAGCTGTCCGCTATAAACACGAACCTAGATAAGCACTCCCGTGACGTGATAAAAGAGACACGGCGATGTTTATAGTTACTCGCCCAGCGGTGAGCACTTATGATAATTAACAATTCGATGGTACTTTCGATCACCGGGAAAATCTTAACAGCGCGAAGTAACCCACGGTACAGCGCCATCTCTCGAGGAATTGGGTTACTAATTTATACAAACTAGATGGGTTATGTATGTATGTTGGGTTTTCGAGGGTAACTTTTGATCGCGTGAATTGATTTGAATTATTATTTTTTTAGTAGAAGGAAGATACGTGCGGGATGATAAATTAAGTACTGAAATAAAAATAAATGTTTGCATATACGGTTAAATTACAAACTTTATTCAGAAATTATTTTGTACAATTTTTCAAAAACCGTTCAACCAATCAAGTACAAAATAATTTTCCAATAAAGTGCTTATTAAGTTCTACTTTTGTAATTTTTTTCATATTTATTGAACTCATAGTTAAAAAGTTAGTAGGGGGGGACACATTTTTTTTAAACTTCTGGAGCGATTATTTCCGAAAATATTAACTTTATCAAAAACTGTTTTTAGAAAACCCCCATTGTATTTCAAATACCTATCCAATGATAGGTCACGAAGGGTCATTTAGGTTGAAACGAAAAAAAAAAACACCCCCCACATTACGTGTACGGGAGGGGGAGGTACCCTGAAAAAAAATTAAAACCACTTTTTATTTTATCACTTTGTTGGCATGACCGATATACATATTCGTACAAAATTACAGCTTTCTATTACTTGCAGTCACTGAGATTATCCGCGGACGGACGGACAGGCAGACAGACTTGGCGAAACTATAAGGGTTCCTAGTTGACTACGGAACCCTAAAAAGGTCTCAGAATTTTCAAACTTATTACGTACTCTCCATTTTGTAACCCACGGAATATATTATTTCTTGAGTTGTAACCACATAACCGCTATAGGTATTTATACTAAGTTTTTGAAAAATGGTAACGGCACGCGGCATGGAAATATATATATTGTGTTGTATATGTCAAGTGTATCCATGTATCTTTTGTAATGCAAACTTATTGAATAAAAGTCTTATTATTATTTATTATACAAGGGGGCAAAGTTGTTGTTTAACTCTCGGGCTTATAATGAGACCCACGCCACGAGCGTAGCGAGTGCACGAGTGGTTCAATTACTGGAATCTTGAGCTTTACGAGGGTCTCAATGCACGAGAGTTGAACAAACTTTGCCGCCGAGTGTAATACAACATGTTTCCCCTCACTATCGCGAGGAAAATAAAGACTACATAAAATTACAAATCTTATCCACATGTAAGTTATCTTGAAGAAACCATTCAAAATTAAATTTCAAAATTTGTCATATACTTTCACCTGGTACTTAAAATTTGCCAACAGCTTACCAAGTGCGGGATAAGACTTGACCAATGGTCCGACACCGGCACATATTTAGTATGGACATATAGGACTCACTTATACTGGACGTGTGGTAAGTGATAGGAATTATAGCAAGGTCAAATTACTTCCCCACATGTGGATAAAATACGTTTTTCCACGCTAGTTTTAAAGGATAAAACAGCGCTTTCCGAGATAGTGAGGGGAGAAATATAATTGGGACTCTTTTTTTTCTCCTTCTTCTTTGTCGTATCCTCATGTCTGATCTGAGGGACTTTTTTCTCCTAGTAGGATGGAAAGAGCTCCTGATTCTGAGTAGGAAAAACATTAAATTTACCTGCTTTAGAAAAAAAAATTGGATATCTTCTCGCGAAAATATACAATAATGTCAATAAGTAATTCTATTTTAATGTTTAGAATCAATCAGAATTGATTTTTTAATAATTGATTAAGGCTTTTAATTTAGAACCTTTCATGTATAGTATTATTTTATCATTTCTACGCACCTATTTTATGAAATCCGACTTCTGAAAAATCAAAAGACGACCGACTTGTTTTTTTAACACATCTCAAAACTTTTTTTCAGCATAAGAACTACGAAGCGAGACTTGTGACAGAGGGATCCGTATTAATATTTGTGAGAGTAGGCGGAATTCGATACTATTACACACACTTATTCGGTCGCATTAATCAGACGAATTATTTCATGAGGGAAATATTTCTTCGGGCCTCGAGAGATGTGTATATCGTATAATCCACCATTCCATTAACAAACAACGTGGGATATAAGTAGGGGTAGTACATTTCGATGTAATGATTATGATGGTAGTTATATAGATGACATAATGGTAGTTATTTACTTAACCCACGGTGACGACGGCGAACGAACCTCAATAAAATTAATGCTTTATGCCATGCTTGTGCTAGTATTATACAGTGAGATTATCCGGGGTATTTCCCCTCCCTCGACTCCCTAGGTTCCCTTTCGATTATTACACGGGCCGATGCGACTGATTGGCCCCGACGTTACATATTTGTACCTACATTATTTTTAAATTCATAATTTTATTTATCTTAATCTTAATATTATATATTTATCCCCATTGGGAACAAATTGGTCAGCGATAAAGCGCACCGGGCTAATTCATACTACCTAGTAGGAGGGGTCAAGAACCTACAGACGTGCCACTTGGTATTGGGTCAATGACTTCCATCTTCATTTTCTCCAACAAAATATAAGTATGTACAGTCAACTACAAAGATATGAATACAGCCAAAGTGCCAAAAATATGTATACAGGACTTTATTGCCTGAACATTAAAGGTCGTGTAACTTATTTTTGACACTTTGGCTGTATTCATATCTTTGTACTTGATTGTACATACTATAATTTATGAAACAGTAGCTGGCACCGTTTTTTGGAAAACATATTTATTGCCCCCTTCAAATCATGTGTGTAAGGAAGTTCAGCCACGAACAAAATAGTAGGTAAATACCTACAACAATATAGCCCAGTACCCAAGTTTATTATTCTAATCGATACGTCAACGTCAGAATAGTGGTAGGAGCGAGACGAACATACTTTCGAATGCCGCAGAGTCGCAGAGTAGTGCACACTCGTGCTTATTATATTATCCAACATGAATAAGTCACGCTCACGTCACGAATATGCGCATTGATAATTTGATACAGTAAGTAGGCATTTTTTAAACTGCAGATAGCAACATTATGTGGTTATATATTGTAGCTTCATACATTTTAAGTTTTGTCATCCGAATAGCGTCTTACTTTTCGACCTTTATACGTCAATAACCCAATTAAGATAATTGAAGCGTCCATTCTTGTTTACACAGATATGGCAGCGTTAGATAATACACTTACACATAGGTATGTATCCACAGTGTTTGGCTTGAATTACTCTTATTTGTCATACATATAAACGTGCTGTTAGCAGTTAAATAATTAAATTCTTTAAATTAAAAACGTCGGTGCGAACATGTTATTTAGGGTGTTTTTGTTTTTGTTGATATCTGCTAGTGTTTTTAGTAATAACAGGTATGTGATTACTTATATCTTTAATAAATCGCAGGCAGGCACCTTCACATCACATAACTTGCTTAGGTTACCTGGCTAATTTTGAAATATTTCTTAAACAAATAGGGTGGATACTCCGGTCCCAAACCAATAAAGGAGAGATTTTGACTTTAAAGTGTTGTTATGCAAAATAGTATCAACCTTTATTACTAGTTTATGTTTTATGTGACAGATTATTTATTTAAAAGTATTGATTTGAAAGGAAATCGCTTAAAACTTAATAGTTTTTTTATTATTGAATTTAAAAGTTCAAATTTTGGAATGTACCCTAGTTTGACCAGTCGGCCCCAGTTGTTGGCCAGGTTTTGTACCAGAGGTTGACCAATTTTTAGAACAACGAATAAAAATAAAATATAGGGTTTTTGATATAATCATCTTAACTTTATAGTCTGTATAGTGTATACACATCTTCTTCTTTATATAAAAAAAAAAACTTTTTTTGGCGGCATATTTAATCTAAAGCAAGTTAAAAATAATTTTTTTTTAACAAAATTGGTCGATCTTAGGAAAATCTTTTTTGTATGCAGTACCAATGTCAAACCACACTGGTCAGTGGTCAACAACTGGAAAGAAAATATTTTTGTATGCAGTACCAATGTCAAACCACTGGTCAACAACTGAAAATAAGGCAATAGCAACCATGCACTAGTGTGTGGGGTCTCTAAATATGCCACAGATATGAAAAAAACAATTTTAAGACAAGAAATGAAAATTTGTACAAGGAGCCTATTCTTGACCAACTGGTCAACCTTAGGAAATCCAAACAAATGATGTACCTTTAGTTAACCAGCCAAAAATTAGTTTGAAATATAGAAGATACACTTGAAATTACATTAAAATCGTTAATTAAACCATTAAATAACTTCGAAAACAAACAATTACAACAACATTCATACAAAAATCATATAAATTCAATTAAAATAGTCTTACATGCCGAAGCACGCTCCTTATTACAATGGCGGTTGAACGACAACTGACAGTGATACGAGTAAGTAAAGTAAAACGAATTTATTGGCTACTCTGTGGTTATTTTTCTAGCAGGTGACGTGATTGGTTGATTCGATATAGTTGTCAGAACCTATATCCAACATAAAAAATAACGGCCAGCGGCGGGAAATCTTATAATTTAGGATCAAAGTCTCAAGTGGTCAACAACCGGTGCGTGGTCAACTATAGGGTCAACCACCCTACCTTGCCGACTGGAGCAAAGTCCAAAATTTATTTTCTTCTATTTTTATTAAGTAGGTGCCTACTCATCAAAAACCCTAACAAAGAATCCAAGTGTGTAAAGTGTGTTAGAACCTTGCCACTTTAACATAGATTTGATTAGTTATAGTAGGTACCTATACCTAAATCCTTAATACTGAATTCAAATAGGTACTTACCTAGAGTGTACCTTAATGTCTGCAGGACAGATGTAATGTATTTCAGCTTTATGAAAACCACTTACATTTAGGTTATTTACTTTTGAACTAGGTACAAACAAACAAACTCGAAATTTTCATGTTAAGTAGTAAGTAATATATATTTATTGTAACAAGATATTAAATAATATTTAAAACGGTATATACGTAACGGTATATGTTCGAGTCTCACGAGAGTTTTATAGTTAAAATATTGTAACAAGATTTGATTGCAAATGCTTGCAACAATTAAGTTAGCCTGGGACCGTATTCAACTCGTAAAAATAACCTTTATATCATGTCCACTTGTAAGTATGTTATGTTAATATAGGTAGAACGAGGTAACCATGTCTACCTGTGGCCTGGTCAAGACCTGTCATTCTGACTAGACGAATAGATTTAATAGCAATGACTACGTATCTTTTTACAAGTGTTTATTTAACATTCAATGTAGCCCCACTCTGGGTCTTATTTGATCTCAAATTGCAAACTCAACCTAACCTTGGGCGAGATTTAGGTTCATTCATCCTATATAACTTCTAGAAGTTCTAGACGCCTGCCTAAAGACCAGTCTGCCATAAAAACTCGTTTTGAAAGTGTATATGTCAATAACTTTTTATTTTTGAATAGCGATACAAACACCGTGAACGGTGAACAATATATCTTCGACTTCACTGGAACAGATGGCGTGGAAGGATGGCAGGAGCAATCGGATACCGTGCGCTCTGTGGGAATGTCTAAAGCAGTTCTAGTCATGCACCAGAACACAGAATATAAGCGTGCTATATTTTTTGCCCTACTAAATCCTCAAACCAACGGGGCAGGCTTTGCCGGAGTCAGAGCTTTACGGAAATATGATCTGACGGGGCATACCAAGTTGCAGTTGAGGTGTCGCGCCCAGGGACAGTTCAATGGCTTCAAAGTTGTCTTACGGCATAAGGATCTGAACAATGAGCCAAATTGTTCCTTTGAGCAGTATTTTCAAGTAAGTTTAACAGCAAGGGATGTTTACTCATTGTCGCCACCTTAGGTACTTGATGAGTTAGGTGGGTACCTACTTATATGTAGATATACAACTGTACAGTGAATGCTACTTAAGTCGACCCCTAGTGCGATGGTCACTATAGGTGTGGGCAAAATGTGTTTTTTAACCGACTTCGAGAATTCGACGGAGGTGGTTATATATATACAAACGAGTAGGTATATTCGATGGTGTGTATCTTAAGTAGGTAGGTATATTATCGTTCAATTCAAA
This sequence comes from Lathronympha strigana, assembly GCA_949128165.1. NCBI lineage: Eukaryota > Metazoa > Arthropoda > Insecta > Lepidoptera > Tortricidae > Lathronympha > Lathronympha strigana. Next base: position 11,288,632 of record OX421906.1, on the reverse strand, counting down.
CCGGTTTATTCTACGCGCATGCCGGTTATTAGACCCAGGCCAATATCGTGTGGACTGAATTAAATTTTCTGGGGTTAACAAAATAAGTCGGTACCTACCTACTTGTAGTAGCCGTAGTAGGGGAGGTCAAGAGGGATTTCGATAATAACTCCTCAAAGTAAGTAATACTTTGCCCCCTGTTAAGTACCTCCGCCGAATAAGAGTCCTTAATATAGATTTGCGCGTCGGAGACATAATGTCAAAAATAGTACAGTGAAAAATACTCTTACGCGTCAGATTAAGGAATTATGGATTAATTACTTGTAAAAAAGTCTCCATTTCAAAAAACCTGACGATTTCAGCGAAACATAAAGGAGTGGCAGGGTCATAAAGTTGCAACAAATAAAATGTTACCTTGACATACTGGAGCGCGCTAGATATATTTTTAAGAGACGTTTCACGATCTGTACACGTTGGAGTATTTCCACGTAATGATTTTTTTACATTAAAAAAGTGTAGTCGCTTCCCCCAACAATGAAAAAGAAAACATCATTTCAGCTTTTCTTCTTCCTATTAACTAATCTTTCGATTCCAATAGGTCCACATGACGCTCTAGTTACTACAAATTTTGCACCCTGGCCTCGAGCAACCATTTTGGTCGCAGACTCTTAATTGTTTCGTAACATGTAGTAACAGTTCGCACACAATGCGACCAAAAGCAATTATTTAGTAGATAACCTGGTGTCGACACAAAGTGCACACAATGCGACCAAAACAATTTAGTAACCAAGTGTCTACACAAAGTGTCGAAACATTTTTATACACATTGTGTGCAGTTTGCGACCAGGTGAACGTGGTAGGAACATAAAGTGGTAGCATTGTGGTAACAAGTTACGTAACTGTTAGCGAATTGAAATGACAAGTGAACAGAAAAGCTCCTTGCAAACCAAACCTTGTCAAGCTGTGCTAGAATATATGCTTCCAGCATTTAAATACCTGTCCTAATAATAACAAATACATGTTCATGCATGATAAAAATCGTAATTTGAAGATTTGAAAAATATCTCGTGGCGAATCTGAGGTCAAAATTGCGAGAAACGATCACCGCCATCTTAGATTTCTTCAGTTTTGATCCGATCGTCATAAAAATCAATATCTGAGGAACCGAATAGTTTCTTTAATTAAAACGGAACAGTGGTCGAAATTGCGAGAAACAGCCGCCATTTATTTTTGATTTGATCATGACAAAAATCTATGTATAAGGATCCGAGAGGTTCTTTATAATGAATCGGTAATCAAAATTGCACGATTTTTGACCTAAGATTCGTTAATAAGAACCCCTCTGATCCTCAGAAATCGATCACGATCATATCAATTATCAATAATGAGGAAAAAGGTGGCGGCCGTTTCTCAAAAACTTCAGATAACCGTTATAGTCTGACAGCAGATTTTTTTAAATATAATTTCCTCCCTTTATTTCGGTCCGAGAAAAAGGGACGCACAATAATTTAATAAAATCTACTGTCAGACTTGGTTTGTCACACATATAGTCTGACATACTTACTAGTTAAGTCGACTATTATTTTATTGTTACCTCGAGTTCGCCTAGGCCGACAATTAGATGTGATGTGACCTCGGGTCACACACACACATTTTCAACTTTATCGGCCTAGGTATTTTTTTTTTACATATAATTCGTAATGTTTATTTTATTTTGATAAAAGACGGACATAGACACAGTAAGGTTTTATTAAACATCAAACCAATTAAGCACAAAAACGAAGAATGTTACATAAAAATACACCTTAAAACTAACTTTACAACAAAAATAGTTTTATAAAGAAAACACATTTTGTTTTCCGGTTGAGGGAACAGTCACCAATTACCCAACTATCGGGTACAAGAGTAATGGTCAGGTACTGCCCATGTTGTACCTATCCATTTCAAAGTTTGAGAATATCTGAAAGCAATCAATCAGAAGGAGCCATTTTGTAAATCCAGTAACTTTGTTACTAATTTCGGTAACAAGTATACCTACACATGTGTGTGTGTACACATAGTGGTAACATTGAGGCTACTTTGTGACTGAAATGTTTTCTAACCTTAAATATGTATAAATCACAATTAACAACGTTATTGTTATGTGTTATTGTTGCTACTAAAATATACGAAACTCTCTCAGAAAGCTCTGGACTGGAAGTTTAAAAATGTATCAATTAATGAAGTTATGTACACTTGTCCAGAGGCATAAATTCTTACATTGTTGGCTAAACTACGCTAATGTGGTGGCGCGTTGATAAATTTCGATTCGGTTACGTAAATTACTCGAGCAGTTTAATTTCCCATAAAAATATAAGCAATTATATTACGTAAAAAGTATTTAAATACTTACGTTTCATTTAAAAAACTTTTGATCATGGCGTCCGCGTCACTTGTCATTATTTTTTAAGGTCTAACCAGTTAATGGTACAAAATGACGACAGATTTTTGCAAAAGTAGTCTCAAGCCGGTAACATTGTTACCACACGGCGACCACACGTGTCTGTGTCGAATCTTCCCCATTGTGGTTGCATTTTGGTAGCGGTGTGCACACTGCGACCGAATTGTGACTGAAATAAATCTGTGTAGACTTTTCATGTGTTAACATGTTACGTAACGGCGACCGAAAATGGTTGCTTGGTAAATAGTAGGGGAGGAGATCGCCTCCCCTACTATAGATATATTACGAAAAACATCGGTTAATTTCAAACTGTATCATCTTTCATGTGCGCTTGCCTTTGTAAGTACTTAAAATTAACTTTTTTTCCAGGGTCCGAAAAATGAATTTGCAGTTCGTGACCTGCCCTTTTCAGAATTTAAAGCATATTATCGTGGGAAACGAGTCAGTAATGAGACCCTTGATATATCTCAAATAACTAGTATTGGTATTCAAATGTACGGAGGCGTGTACCAACCTGTTAAACAAAAAGGTCCTGCAACTTTAGAGATAGACTGGATAAAGGCTGTATAATAAGTTAATAGGTAAGTTTCCTGTTGCTGCGCGAGAATGTGAACAAGCAGAACTCTTGTGAAAATGTTGAGATCAATTTATGTAAATACTTACATCATTTTTATCATAAACGTAATTCTTATAGTTATTACCCACGTAGCTCCATCCCAAGATTCAGTTCATTCTTTTTTATCCACCGCCAAAACCAAAGCTGTCTTGATAAAAAATGGCCAAGGTCAACGTGAGTTACACATGTTTGTTAACATTTCGTTTGACTATTTAAACAAGCACGCATTAATAGTAGGTTTGCTACTGCTACATAATAAAAGAGGCATTATAATAAGAGTGTTTTTGTATTATTAATCCTTCGTAACCCACGCCCTAAACGAATGCTCTAAAACGGGTTTAGTTTAGAGACGCAGACTGTTTAATGACTCGTGTCAATAGGATGGCGCAATGATGATTACCGCAAGTCGATTTTCCGCTAGGGGCGCTAGTGGATCGTGAGTCCTGCGACTCCTGCGGGAACATTTCAAATGTCACTTTGACAATTCTCTCCAAGCCCCCGTCAAAACTAAGAACATCAAAGTCATAAACTCGTCCTTCACTTCCTCATCAAGTAAAGGAAGTGTCAAAAAGAGATGTATATAAGGTGCTAACAATTTAGTCACGGATATTTTACCGCTGATGGTACTCGGTTCTCGCAGTACATTTAGGTATGAAACATCATAAGTTTTGCTATGTTTTTTTGGAGAAAACTAGGATTATTAAATAAGTACTCATTGAACATATTTTAGTACCTCTTTTACCTAACACCTAACTGGCCACTTAACGTCAAATCAAATACTCGATTTTTAACGTCATGCTAAACATCTTGTCAGTTAAATTTGCACATGGTGATTATTTTTAGACGGAATTACAATTATTATTTGTGTTCGGTAAATGAAAAGAAAAAAATTATATATAAAGGTTCCCTAATTATAGTTTAAAGTTAATTGTTTTAATACAATGTATTATCTCTTAAAATATCCATGACTAATTTGTTAGCACCCTAGATAAAGAAGGCCTAGATAGTGTGTCCGTATACCAGCAATGAAGCCACTTCAATGTTGAAAAATATTCAACATTTGGAATGACGTCTATCAGGGCTCAAGGTCGTGTCATCGCAAAAACATCTCCCGGTTTTTATTATAAAATTAAGTAATAATGGTTGGTTGTGCAGTGATTGGGTGTTCTAACTATCTTCCAACACAAACACAGCACGTAAGATCACATTCCACTCGTAAGTATTAAGTTTTATGGTATATTTTTACTTATTTACAAATGCAAAAAATTCAAACGCCGTTGTATGAAAATGTTGCCGGAACAATGATTATATTTCCCTCCGATTGGGGCATAATAATTACGTTCGAAAATGTCTATATTTGCTAGTGTTTCGCTTATTGTTATTTCTATTTACATATTCGTTTCCAATTATAATATTTGTTACCAAGTTTTAAGTTACATTTGTTTTTTATCTATCTAGTATTCATTTTAGGTTTCCAGTTGACGAGTATCTCGCCGCCCGAATGGCTAGCGAAAATAAGGCTGAATAGAAATGACCAATTATGGAAACCGACTAAATATAGTAAAATTTGCTCTGATCATTTTGAAGATGAAAACAAATACCAGACTAAAAATAAGGGTTCTATGGAACCTAAAATTAGATTTGTTATTATAAATTCCAAACCTACGCAATTTAAAACAATTTAGTATCACTAAAATTAAATGCCTTAAATCCCTCTACTTTAGACGCGCAGGGTTTTCCTGGCAACATTATTTCCTTCCCTATGTGTGTGTCGCCGCGTGTAAATACAAGCGTCGTCGCACGCACACATGAATTCACTTTTGGCTTCAACTTGGACGGTTTAGTAGTTTGACGTTAGGTCTCTAGGCCTAATACCTTTATGGTTAGCACCTTATATGTTTGTTATTTCTCCGATTCTGTAGGTTAACAACAGTTTTGCTGATATCTTTTGATGCAATTCGTCCAAGCAGCCAAATTAAATACATCGTTGTAATTTGGTAGTCGCATAGATTTAAAAAAAAAATACTCTGTGGTAGTCGGTATCAATGCATTACAACTTAACATTTTTGTGTAAGTTATAAAGTTTTTATGTTTATGTTATGTTACTTAGTCGCATATTTTGATAGTGGATTTTTCAAATGTCGTAAGAGGCACGTTATTAGGTTAGACTTACGACATTTGAGAAATCCACTGCCAATTTCAAGGCCGCTCCAAGCTGTCATTTGACAGTTTTTGTAGTACTTCCATGCTTTAGTTATATATTCTTCCGTGATTCTCTCATACTGATACAGGACCCACGCATGAGTGGCGCCGCCTGGTGAGCGACAATACGGTAGCTCCCATTGCAACAATCTGGCAAGTTTTTCTTAAATTATATAGAGAAATAACCTAGGAAATATACGGTTTTGACAGACATGTCTTTCCCATCACGGAACAATGGTGTTCCGGACCTTTGGGAGGCGTGCGCGGAGCCGAAGCCAACACGCAGAGGCCCTTTCGACAATTTAATGAAATGTAAGGGGTACACCGAGCGGATGTTGCACCTGCCCGAGTCATGGGACGCACGCAGAGGCAGCACCCGCCAGGGTGTATAGACTATTGAGATTTAATGGAATCTAAAATATGCTGGACTATTAGGTGAAAGCGGTGGACTAAATACTGGGTTATGGAGAATAAAATCGGACGTCAGACATTATTATTAAATTTTAATAGCCTGATTTTCTCAAATTGCGTTCGAATGGGCGATATTTATAGACTTTAAAATTTTCTTCCGGAAGTTGGTAAAAAGTAATCAATAAAACTTAACTAAGTCAATTTTTGCAATTTAAACCTTTTCATACATTTCAAGGCTGCTTACGACACTGTCCTACGAGATTTCTTGTACGGAGCAATGGCTGAATTTGGAATACCACCTAAACTTATCTTCCTCACTAAAATGACAATGCAAAATTCACAAAGTACCTATGGTCAGGGTTCAGGCAGATTTTTCAGAACCATTTAGCACTCATGAGGGACTAAGGCAGGGCGATGCTCTCTCATGTCTCCTCTTTAATATAGTTCTAGACAAATGCATCCGAGACGCTAAAATAGATACGGCTGGTACCATATTATATAAGTCCGTTCAAGTTTTGGGGTATGCAGACGATCTAGACTTGGTCGGAAGAACACTACCAGCAATGGAGAATGCGTTCCTTGCCCTAGAAAAATCAGCCAGGGCAGCCGACCTCCTAATTAACGTGGAAAAAACCAAATACCTCAGAGCCTCGAATGACTCCCATGAACATCAACCAAATATTACCATAGGCAACTACACATTCGCAACAGTTAAAGAATTCACGTATCTTGGTGCCATTATTACACAAAACAACGATATATCGGCCGATATCGGCAATCTAGAGAATAATGGATGCCAATAAGAGTTATTTTGGAATGTCAAAATACTTTCGGTCTAAATTACTGTCAAGAACGTTAAAACTCACTTTATATAGGACGTTGCTGCGGCCGATACTAACTTGGGTGTTAAGCAAATCAAACGAAAATCGGCTACTGGTTTTTGAAAGAAAGATTTTGGGGAGGATTTTTGGCGGCGTGCTGGAGGACGGATATTGGCGATCGCGGTACAACCAGGAGCTTTATGACCCCCCAAAAGTCACTAAGATCATAAAGATAGGCTGCCTACGCTGGGCCGAAAATTACTGCTTGGTAAACCAGATGGATCCCGTGGTAAAGGAAGACCTAAGCTCCGGTGGTTGGACGGCGTCCATAAGCATCTCAAGACGCTGGGAGTTTTCAAAAATGTCGTACGATGTACATTAACCCATTCACTGCTAATGACGAAACATTGTCGTCACCCCTCTACACGTCATTTTCGCTACAAAGCGGGAAATGCAAGTTATCGGCTACGGCGTAGCGTATTAGCGTAACGAATAATCCTTAGCGGTGACTGTGTTAAAACAAAACCGGCCAAGTAAGAGTCGGAACGTACGAAGGGTTCTGTACCATTATCTATAAAAACCGCATAAAAATGTTTGATGTATGCGAGCCCCCTTAACCTCAACATAGATTTTATTGTTTTTTAGAATTTGCTGTTATAGCCGCCTCAGATACATCACATCAACAATCAAAATTTCAACAAACTATCACGGTTAACCCTTTAACCATTATTTTTATCTGAGCAACAATTTGGAAATTTGAAAGCAAGTACGATTTATGTAATTTTTTTAATGAATATCCAGCAAAAAAAGTTTATTTTTTCGTTTGTCATTTCTAAGTTACAAGACGGCAATATTTTTGCCATTGTCTGTCACTGATAGCCATAAAGTACCCATTTTCATACTGTGACTGAAAGTTTGTAGGAAAGTTTACATTTTTTTGAAAGCTAGTAATCCGGTCAAATTAGACCAAAAAATAAGAGTGAAGCTACATTAATTCCCACCAAGCTGAAAATCGGTAAGATTGTTTAAAATACGATGAAAAATAAAATTTGGAAGTTCCCCATCATTCCCCTGTAAGGAAAAAAAAATTCAAGGTCAAAGGTCGAAAAAATGAGTTTTTTGCGATTTTCAGCAAAACGGTTAGTTTTATCATAAAAATACCGTAGACATATATGTAGATCATAAAATTATCTACAAAAAATGTAGCAATATGCATGGTAGCATACTTTTTTTTCTACGAGCCACCCACAGTGTGAGATATGGCCTTACTTGCGGACATCCTCTTTTTATGTTTGAAATTAGTGCATCTAAGGTCAACGAAGAGGGTTATGAAACACCTATGTCGATAACTTACTTTAAAACGGAGATATAATTTATTTTATGAAAGGTCATTGACCTCTTGGAAAAATGTTTTTGTCTATTAATTACAAACGAGTCAAAATTATCCATATTAACCTAGTGTATATGATACGGTATTCAATAATATACTACGAGTTAAACCCACATGACTGTAATTGCGTTGGAATTGAAAAAAAATCGTAATTTGTATAATTAAATAAAATGTATATAAAAAATTAACTATTTTACGGTCGCATTTATTTCCACTTGTAAAATTTGCTACATAGTTTTACCTTTAACCTGTAAAAATCCTGAATCTATATCTTGCGAGACTTTGGAGATATCCCATTTCTATGTTTTTTCTGGATTTCTATGGAAATAGGGTTGTCACAAAATGGAATTAAGACAGTAATATTTTTTTGTGTGAATTATTCTATCAATTTATAAGCAACGTGGAAAGTCAGTTTAAATGATCAGTCTTGGATAACTTGTTCGTCTGTAGTCAAAATTATTTTATCAGCTTCAGTGTAATCGGGCTCTGAATTATGTTCTGTGACTTTGATGAGATAAGGACACTCTTGGGTAAAGGCTTTTTTTCTTTTTGACGGGTTTGTTGTGTTAACAAAGATAAATACGGGTCTGAACATTCTAAAGCTCGGTAATAAGTCCAACATTGTGGTTTTGCGATCAAATTTTTGGGTATGGTGTTGTCTATCATAACGCCAATACTTATTTCTCGATTCCCCTGCCTGTTCGGAAAGCATTCCTATAGGTATTTCGCTGGATTCTATAATTCGACCACCATGCATTAAAATTTTATGTAATGTTACCGACATATACATAGAACCAAGAATACGTGTGTAAATATTTGATAGCAACAGATTTACAAAATTCTTCAAATTTTGCACAATCAATCGACAGCCCACATGAAAGCGCTACCAAAATAGTATAGAGTTCGTCCACCAGCCATTCGTCCAAGTACGAGCAGGGCGCCTCGTAAGACTCTGCAAGGCACGGCCGAGCCGGTTAATTCAGGTCTACGGGTCGCCACGCCTTGTAGAGCGCTCTACGTGTCGCGCTTGCACTACTCCGCCGTGGCTAAAGACGTGGTGGAGTATGTCCACCGGAAGACTGGCTATACGCTGAGAGTGCAGCAGCTGCAGTCGCGCCACTACGTGCACTTCAGCTCGTTTGTGGTGCGCGTACTGCTGCCGCTGCAGGACACCATCGCGAGCGCAGACTTCTGGCCGAAGGGCGTCGTGTTTCGGCGGTTCCGGGGTAACTTGACGAATCCCACGCCACTGGTTCAGACGACGCAACGGAGCCACGCTATTGCGTCGCCTAGTACTAATTGATTTTTGTTTGTTATTGTCTCTCTTTTGTGTTATATATATATTTTTATGTATAATTTCTGATTTTCACAGTGCATTGGTATTAAACTGTAAAGCTGTGTTAATTTTTTTAATAAAAAAAAAACAAATTAATAAAAGAATAATTGAAAACTCAAGGAATATGGGTAGAAATATTACTACATTCTAAGTAGGTGTACCCGAGAGATGAAGACTTATTTTATAATGCATACGCTCGGAAAGTACATGATTTAGTGACTACCGCAAATAATTATAGGCGTAAAGGACATGCAGCGTGCATTATAATGCGTTATAAAATGTTGTATGACATACGTGTTGGAATGTAGTTTTTTTATACTTTCAACACATAAATAACTATCACACATAAATAATATGAAATCGTACCTAAGATATGAACCGTAATAAGAAGACATTAAGATCGACTTAGGAAATAGTGACAACCCTATGTAACATTTTGAAAATTCATATCTCCGAAGTCTTGATGTTGTTGCGTTTGATTTTTTTTGTGGTAGTAGTTGTTACTGTAATAAACAAATTAACATTGAAAAAAAATGCGACCATGCCCAGATTAACGAGAAAAAAATATGTGATGAAAACATATAAAATTAAGTTTAGTGAGCAAACTGACCGTAATTATGCTAATTTATATAGATGAACGGGTACTTTTAGTGTATAGTTATGATATGATATCGTTCTTTTTTAGTAGAAGTAATAAGACTTTGAGTAAAGACGTTTCTATGGTTTTCATAGAATTTTCTCGATTTCTCATATAACTCCGAAACTATTACAGATATCAACATGAGAGTTTTTAAATGTGTTTAATATTCGTATTATCCTTCTTTTAAACACATAAAAACAGGATGTCCGCAAATAAGGTCATATTTCACACTGTGCCACCGTTTTTGAGATACAACGATTCAAAAAGTTGTAATCGTCATAATATGCATGAGTACGCCACGTATATATATATATATATATATATATATATATATATATATCTCTCTATAGCTGTAATATGTTAAAATATTTTTCTATTAGCCATGTCTGTAAGCTGTTTTCAAGAGTCATTACGAATCGTCTCGCACGCAGGCTTGATGACTTCCAGCCTCCCGAACAAGTCGGTTTCCGTAGACCACATCCATACGCTTCGTCAGGTTATACAGAAGACCGAAGAGCATAATCTGCCTCTCTGTTTAGCGTTTGTGGACTACGAGAAAGCCTTTGATTCGATCGAAACCTGGGCGGTACTACAATCTCTCCTACGGTGCCAAGTAGATTATCGCTATATCGAAGTGTTGAGAAGTGTTTGTACGAGAGCGCCACTATGTCAGTCCGACTCCAAGACCAGAACTCATGGCCTATTCCCTCGCAGCGGGAAGTCAGGCTGGGAGATATCATCTCTCCTAAGCTGTTTACCGCTATACTGGAGGATGTTTTCAAGACTCTGAACTGGAGAAGGGTAGAAACGCGCTACGTACACTACCTCAGAAGCAGAAGACCTGCACCCATGAGATGGACAGATACAGTGCAAAAGGCTACTGCGACAACTCTACAGGCGACTATACAAAAGGCGCAGGCCAAGGCCTGGAATGTCACGTCCCTCAGACATGAGGTATCGATCAGGAAGATACACTACCTCATAGGTGGCGTGGAAACGTGTGTTCTATGTATTTATGTATGTATTTGTATATTATATATATATCGTTATCTGAGTACCCGTAACACAAGCCTTATTAAGCTTACTGCAGGACTTTGTAAATTTTCGTAAGGTCCTGTAATATTTATTTATTATGAAGATTACAACTTTTACAACTTTTTGAATCGTTCTATTTCAAAAACGGTGGCTCGTAGGAAAAAAAGTATTGATACATTTTTTGTTGATAATTTTATGATTTACAATTTCTGTTGAGGTATCTATGATATGATAAAACTTACCGTTTTGCTGAAAATCGCGAAAAACCTTTGACCATGAATAAAAAGTTTTCCTTACAGGGGAATGATGGGGAACTTAGAAATCTTATTTTTCATTGTATTTTAAACAATCTTACCGATTTTCAGCTTGGTTGGAATTAATGTAACTTCGAATGTCTAAATTGGCCGGAGTATAGTTAGGTATTCCAATGTTTAAAAGCATCAAGATAGCCACGTCCAACAATTTTTTTAGAGATATTTTTGTTAAAATGTCTAAGATCTGGCCAAAGAATTAACATTTTAAAAGAGATGTAATAACTTTTGGGCTCGCCTTTTTTTTGAAGATTTGTACGAGTATACTCTTCAATGCGAACTAAAATTTATATATAAACATCACATTAATCGAGAAAAAAAATTAAATGTCTGGGTTGTATGACGGCAAATATCTTGCCGTTACCCACTAAAGGGTTAATGAGGTACAGCCTGGTGACAGACGGATATTTTTACCCTTTTTGGGTATGGAACCCTAAAAACATATCAAACTAACGTTTACTGGCATTGATGCGGTTATGGATATTACAGTACTGGTTCATACTAGAGGTGGGCGCCAGGCCAGTGTTCCGGGGGTCCTCTGCCCTGTGCTGTGGGGTGCTGTCATAGCAATGCTGCATTCTGGTATTTCCAACGGTTTCTGAATGCATTTTAGAGCAATAACAATGTATGTGTAGATAAATCGTATATTGTCGTCTTTTTCCGTCGGAATTAGTGAGGGATTAATTATTCTATTAATTAATGGTTTTCGTATACACCATGGTTATAAAAGGTCATCACACTGATTATAATGATAAGCAAACAAATCATCCATACTTATACACTTTATTAACTATAATTACGTTATCACTGTAATAATAACAAAGTAGCAAATACATCAGGTATTCAGGTCCTCCACTAGTAAATGCTTACCGTGCTCTGCTCGGGAGTAACAGAGTGAGTGCAGTCATAGCGTCAGGGAAAAGAGAATGATAGTTGACGAGCGGCACGTACGCGGCCGTGATGACGCGGCCCGCGAACCAGCGCCCGTGCAGCGTGTTGACGGACGCCACGGCGGTGGCGATGGTGGGGCACTTGCAGTACACGTTGCCCTGCGGAGAGGCTTTATCCACGTACACGTGGAGAACGCCACCATGCTTATTGCACTCGCTGATTACGTCGTCTCTTATTTCGATATCCCAGTTAGGGTTGGTTTCGCTGTAATGGAGAACAAATACATTTTAACTAATGATGAATAAGCACTAATAATAAAAAATAATGAGACAAATTGGGTGTTAAAAAAACATAGAACTCGATCAACTTCAACCCCTAGTTGAATATCATCATAATTATAGATTAAATTAATAACCCCTTTCAAGCAATATGTTGAATGAGGGGCGTGAGTGTGCCAATGAATGAATGAATTGAATGTACACTAATAACATGCCAATGTACATGTTGAACGCGATAGTACATAATAATTCAATTGTTGACAAAAGACAACCTTTTTATGTCCTAATAAAATATAGAGGCACAACTAGGCAAAATATAACTAGATGACCAGGCCTACCCTACATATACAGGACATCCCACGGCTATGACACATGGGGGGAAACTATAGTCTGAAAACCCAACGATCTTAGTAACAGTAGGAAAAAAACTATAATCCATCCCTTTTTTCGGACTGATAATACTGCCGTAAGTAAAATACAGTATGATGCTCTCTAACCTATTGTTACTGCGTTCGATTGCTTGTCAGACCATATCTTAAATATTGCAGATAGACTTTACTGAAAGGAAACTTCATTTTGATTTTTTTAAAACAATACAAACTGCATTAAAGGTATTTTAATGAATCAACTGTCTGAACCGGGAATTGAATGTGCTAAATATGACAAAAACCTGTTATTTTACTGTACTGATTGAAACCTTCAATTATAAGAATTTATGTCGTCTAAATAATGTATTATATTAAATAAAATAAGACCATTATACAGTGTGTATTCTGAATATTACAACACACTTTAACCAGACCAAGGTTTTAGTGCTAAGAACCCATACAACAAGTAATTATAAGTTTCGTCCTAACAGAGTGTAATTATTTAAAAAAAAAAATGAGCAGCAATGTATTGCGGGATCAATCCGCAAGTTATCACTTGTGACAGTTCTTACGTCAATTCAGCTGAGTACGACGTACTGAACAAAAGTAAAGTAGCAACTACATTGCGTCCTGAATTATTTTGTATGAAAAAATAAAAGTAGTAACATTTAATTAAAACATATGAAAATAGATTCCTTAGGGCTCGTACTAATAACCCTTTAAATATGCGGTAGTATCAAAAATACACACTGCATTGATATCAATTTCAGGTGTCTTATCCTGTTTCCTTCTGGTGCATGTAGGTTACGTGAGAGTTAAATTCAAGTATTTACTTGGAGGGATCGAACATATTGTTGAGCATGAAGCATTGCGTGGCGATAGGAGGCGCCACCTGGGGCTGTGGGGCCACGAGCGCAGAGCCACTGCCCATGAGGACCGACGCTGCGCCTGGTGGTATCTGAAATAAAATCAAACATTTTATCTGGAGCTGTACATTTTTGCGATTTTTTTGCTGCTTAACTATGAACGATTATATTTTTGTCGAATCACCTGGATTGATGAGGAAAGTGCAATTCACTTATACAGCTTTTAGTTCAATCCAGGGATCGGAAAACGGTATTTTTGGCGTACCGGTATCGCTCACTCCGCCGCAAACGGAAAGGATTTCGTTTCTGTTCTCGGTTACCGGTAAAAGAACCGTTCAAATAAGATACCGGTTTGTGCCCATTTTGTTGGAAATTCGTTCCTGTGGAACGAAATTAATCGGTTAAATTGAAAAATTCGAAACGAGATAGAACGTGTATTGCTGTCTCTTTTATACGACTACTGGAGTACTCAGGAGTACGCAACCTGCTTTACTCGACTTAGAATATTTTATTCCGATCCTTCTGTTTGCTTGCAATTATTATCGTTTATTTATGTTTAGTCTAGTTAATATTTATAATCGTTTTTATAACAAAATGCAATGTTTTATTTAGTTTCATTCAACTGTGCCGTTGTCTGTTTGTAATCTGTAATAAAATCTTGATAGTTAAAATTAGCTCATTTCCCGATTGGCAATGCAATATTATTAGGGTTTGCATTATTCGTCCAATTTTAGTATTCGAATAATACGAATACTTCGATTTTCAATATTCGAATATTCGAATAAAACGAATAAAACGAATATTTTTGAAAAATAAGTCAAAATAATGATTTTAAGTAGTTTAATTGTTAAATATGTAGGTATGCTTTATTTCTTTAACATTGTTACAGGAACAAGAGCGATTGGTTGACTATTCCTAAGGTATCTAAGCTTTTCCCAAAAAAAAACCCGAACACCTAATGCTTCCAGATCTGGACCTTCATGGGCTCATTCAAATCAGAATCACGAGCTGATTCGATCCTGATAATAAAAAAATGACCCTAAATTTCCATATAAAATTTAAGTTTTCATTACGCCATGCTCAAAGTAAGTGCATACAAAAATGTGGCGAAATAGAAAGGATTTTTTGTTTGCAAGTTTCAATCAGATCGTGATTCTGATTCGAATGGGCACAAGCGAGTCGAGATCTGGAAGAATCAGGTTTACGGATTTTTTTGTAAAACACTACTCTACAGACTACCCGCAACACTTCAGATCCTTTTCAACCTTAACCTTATCCACATGTTTGAGTTAAGCAAATGAATAAAGTATATTTTTATTTGAATCATTTTTGTATTGATACTTGTTAAGACTGCAAAATATAAAATGGTATGGTAACAAGTAACAATGCCTAGGCGGCTAATTAAATTTTAACTGACGCGGCTTAGCTCAAGTTGACGTAGAATAATTGGTTCACTATAAATCGCTGATATGATATCTCTAAAAGTAATAAAGATATGGTCTGAAGAGAGTGTAAACTCAATCAAAAATTGGTGCATACCGACTGTTCTGTGTAAAACCAAATAGTATTTACCGATTAAGTCAAGTCAATATATACATGTCATTGAAATAAGGCACTGGGTGTATAATTACAGCATGCACGAAAAATTTAAACTAAGAGCAGGATCTATTTCTTATGCAGTGTGCTTACTGCTTACCATGGGTTGTATTCAATTGCGACTGCGGTATTCGACAATCCATCTCGCTCTTGCCAGAGTAGTGGTGCCGCAGTCGCAATCGAAAACAACTCATGGTACGCACACAGGTAATGGTTGGCTTATTGACCTTTTAGGGTTTCTGTTTATTTCAGTATAGATAGTTTCACGAGAGTTGAATTGAATGATTTCACACACAGCTACATAAAGTACTGATTACAAAAAAGTTAATTAATGAAATTTATTATTTAGTCGTATGGCGTACATTCAACAGATACATTCAACTATAAATCTAAATCAAGATGAGTCAGCCACGTGATGGCCTCGTCACTGAGGGTGATCAGGTCTTCCGGAGGTCCATCGGCGTAGCGTGTTATGGGGCATTCCTCGATAATGTGCTGGATTGTTTGTGCAGCAGCACCACACGTGCAAGCCGGGGGATTCTACCCATCCGCAGCGATGTTTGTAGTAAGCACAGCGACCGTGGCCAGTACGTAGCCTGTTAATCTTGCACCAGTCCCGTCTTGGGAGGTCGGACCCTTTGATTTTGGAACCTGGGATAATTTTGGAGCCCAATTTCCCCGCCATCGCCGAGTTCCAAGACTGCAACCACTCAAGTTTCAGGTCAAAGTTTGAGTCAGCCAGGCTTTTGTATAAACTGTAAGCAGCGTTCCTGGATTTTAAACGGCGATGGGCAGGGTGCAAGAATTCCTCGTAGATTGGTAGGTTCGGGTTTTTCTGAATCTTTCCTGCTTCCCGTATCAAGGCATCTTTCCTTCGCAAGTCAGGTGGGGCGATGCGGGAGAGTACTGGTAGCCAGTGGCAGGGTGTTGATTGTAGCGTGCCAGAGATGAGTCGCATCACCCTATTTAGTTCGACGTCCACTCTAGAGGTGTGGGCACTGCCTAGCCAGACCGGTGCACAGTATTCAGCCGTGGAGTAAACCAAAGACAGCGCGGATGTTCTCAGGACTTCGGCACTAGCTCCCCATGAGGTTCCGCTCAATTTCTGGATGATGTTGATCCGGGTCTGTAGCTTTCGGGCTGTGCTGCTTAGTTGGTGTTTATACGACAAGGAGCGGTCTAGAGTAACGCCTAGGTATTTTGCTTTTTATTAATGAAATGAACGTTAGTGTCAATGAAAATACTACTAGATATATTTTCATTGGTATAAAAACTTTTTAGTCTATTTTACAATTCACTGTATTCACTGTTGCCATCGGTACGAAAAAAGAACAGTGCTTAATTTCAAAATTTCTATCTCATTACAGGACAATGTTGTTGTGTGCTAACTTAACCCTAGTGGGACGACCTATATAACAAATTACGTAGCAAGTAGCCGAATTCTCAATCCTTTTACCAATTATAGTACGATATTTGGGCTGTTTCCACGGAGTTATTAAAGTGAAATACAATTAAAACAGGCATTTTATTACAGGTTTTCGTTCAAAATAATAATTTCTGAATAAAATCTGCACTATTCGAAATATTCGTTTTATTCGAATAATGAGTGTTGTAGTATTCGAATAATATTTATGGCGAATAATTCGAATATTCGAATATTCGAATATTCGAATTGCAAACCCTAAATATTATGATGACGTGGAGCTGATCTGATGATAAAGCCTGGTATCCACATTTGATGATAGGGCCTGAAGGTGGCCATAGGAAGTCCGTAATAAAACGACTTAATCCCATCGAGTCTGGGCTGGGTTTAATTTGTCTTGACGAGTATTTTGTCTCTTAATGGTATCAATCGAGGGTCTGGTAATGGTGCTGGAATGTGGATGTAAGAACTTCGTTATAAAACGAGACATAATTGGAGAACTAATTTTTTACCTCATCGTATGTAACTCGTTGCTTACTTGAATATTCAAAAATATACAGGCTGTTTTTTTATATCCGTTAAATTTGACAGGTTGCTTGTTACGTTAATAGAAGCTGCGTTGTAGGTCGCTTATAGTCGAATAAAAAAAATTTTTTTTCGTTGTTCATACAAAGTAAATTAATTTTACATTGTAAAAGATCCTTTAGAGTTACACAAAAGTTAGTGTCAAGTATGACAAAGCTTAACTTTATCTGTGACCGTTCGTCCCAACGCAACTTGCTCAATCCTTCCTCTAGTTCCGCTAACTTTTCGTCGGTCCGCAGTAGACGCCTGTTGTAAGTTGCCAGGGCCAGGAGTCGTCGGTGGTGGTAGCCGGATCTTTGCCGGAGATTCTTAGCACCCCTGACCCCGTGACTTCAATTAAGTGTTTTTACTTTTTTGTGTAACATTTATAGAAATCAAACTATAGGCATATTGATAACTAGAAATGATCTATGCAATACCGTCAAATGCGCCATGTTTGCCACCAGGGATATCTTTGCCCAAAAACACATTTTTAGACAAAATTTATACAGCGTAATGTGTGGAAGCTATTACAATACTACTATTTTTACCAGAAAATAGGTAATGGTCGCAATAAAACTATATATCACATCTATGTCTAACCGAATCGTAGAAATCGGAATCGGCAAACTTTAAATGTAGTTCGAAAATCGCGAACTAAAATTTGACAAAAATTATATGCAATATATTGTTACGCCGGTCATGTGAACAAAAACTTAAAATGTGATTTTTCATGCCTTAGAAGCGTTTTCAGCAGGCTGAAATGTGATTTCAGGCCGTTTTAGAGATGCCTCTTTCACATACTAGAAGATTCAAAATTTACCCCAGTTACCGTTGTTTTCAGGCGCCTGAAACATGTTTTCAGTTCGTTTCAGGCCACCCTCTACCAGATGGCACAATAACCTGAAAACCCGTTTTCAGGCGTTTTCAGGACCCCTTATGGGCCCCTGAAGTACAAATCAGTATATGGCGAATTTTCTCGAAGGAGTGAAAGAGACAGCACTCTTAGAAAGAGATAGCTATACAGAACATTCGAGAACTGTGTGAAAGAGACCACTCTTAGAAAGAGATAGCTATACGGAACATTCGAGAAGGGTGTGAAAGAGAAGTATAGAAAGAGACGGCAAGAGTCGAGAATGTTCTCGAATACTCGCGGACACACCTGCCTAGTACCCAGCCGCGTCTAGAAGCATCGCGAGAAGTACTTAGGTACCTACTCGCGAACTTACTAGAATCGAAGCCGACCTGTCGAGGCGAGATTTGGCTGGAACATTCTGGAACCATCAGGAGTACCGCCGACGGGTATATATAGCGGCAGCCTGCAGCCACAGAGTAGTTCAATTCTGAATGCGATACAGTGCGAATCAAGAGCGAATCGGAGTGAAGTAAAAGTGACGAGTGCGTTAAATTAGTGTGTGATAATTGTGTTCAAGTACTGTGTTTAGTGTCTTGTGAGTAGCAATAAAGCCTCAGTTTTAATTAGTGGTTAATTAGTGCATTTTTTATAAAGTACCCACCCCTCAAACGTAACAATATGCATGTATAAAAAAGTGAGACCCCTTAGATGATTTTTCCGAGTTTGTGTTATAAAAAATGAAGCGTAGAATATTCCCTACATGATGGAAACTAAAATAGCACTATGCCCGCCGATCGACGAAACAGCGCCGCCGCACGCAGACACATGTCAGGATCGGCTTGTTTGAACTTTCGACTTTTTGACCCCCCCACAGACGAAGGGTTAACCGTTATTATTTCGTTCGCGCGAACGTTAAAATTACGTTATCTATACTTAACGGTAATCACGAACATTTCGATTTCATTTTGTTCTTTCCATCAATTTACCGGTTAATTGTCGAACGAAATAAAGAAATGCAATTACAACGATATTAAACGTTAAGCCAATACCGGTTCCGATCGTTAAGTTTATTTTTTTATTTAAGCTTGTGTTTCATTAATCAGCTTTCGCCGACACTCCACTGCAAGTTTGGTATTCGCGTTGCGTGTTCGGTGTGTTCGCCAAATATTCGTATTGGAGACCGAACACCACGAATACGACATCCAGATCCCTTGGGTGCCAACAGGCGAGTTTGGCATTTGGGTGTTCGGGATGTTCGAGCAAATATTCACGAATATAAGCAAATAAGCCCTCCACACATCGTCTATTCGGCCAACACAGCAAATACGCGAACCCGCATACTGCAGTGAAGTGCCGCCTTTGTATATATTCTCATATTATTTTCCGTCTATGATGCCTTCAAAAACCGTATATAAAGACCCCCATAATGAAAAACTTTTTTTTTGCAACGAATTTGTGAAAATGTTAAGCTAAATATGTAAAAATTTCGAAAATCTCTGCACGGCTAGCACATGATGCGCGCGGGACGACAAAAGCCGCGACATAGAGCTTTCTCGATCTTTCCCGCGAATCCGTAGCATAAGATGCGCGCGGGACACCGGTGACGCGCGAGCATATGTCAAAGCGACACAAGTTTCTCGACTGACAGTTCCACGCGGGATACTTGCTCAAGTCGTAGCACAAGTGCACTTTAAGAGACAAAATACCTCGCGATTGAACGTCAGAATGCGAGAAATTGTCTTCGAGCCGGGTGGGTGGCGACAAGCATATTTCTTAGATGTTTTGTCTAATTTACTCCAATTTAACGTTCATCAAGACTATTCCAACAAGTTCAAACTAAATGATAATAAGGCTGGGCTTTTATTACACAGTTTTTTTAGGTCTTCATTATAAGACAAGCTAAATGTATCTGCCTACGAATTTGGGAATTTAGGTAATTTAAAAGTGTTATAATATTGATTGTTTCAGAATGACTTTTTTCCCTATGTCTATTATTACACGATCACAATAACCCAAACAAAGGCAGCTCATGGCATCCACGTTGACACCCCCCGGTACCTGTGAATTTTAGCAATTGTTAACCGAGGCATAAACGCACGCATACCTAATGAAATACTTATTTGAATAAGGTCCTAGGGTACTTATATGTAAATATACGTTGATCACTACCTAGTTAATCGATAATATGTAGGTACCAATTCAGGCGTTTTAATACCTACACGTAAGTAACGAGAAACTACCATTCAATTTCATATTTAATTTCCAGGCTCCCGATCCGATAGAAAAGCGCGTATCTTTGTAGAAGCTGAACCAAATAGTTGTTTCATACAGCTAACCCAAGGCAAGAGGAAGATGAGCTCGATGAGCTCCATAAACGCAACCAATATTTTTTATTTATACTACTAGCATGCACGCATATTTGCATATTTTACCGAACGCCAAGACTATAATATAATAAAACAATGCGTAAAAATAAATTCTTTATTTTTGCCTATTATGTACATTTACAAAACTTGAAACAATATTTTCCACAAAACTCGTTCAAACTCCATTATACTGTGAAATTTTGAGACTGCAGAAATAGTGTAGGTGGGCTTGGGGCTTACAAGATATAAGGTACCAATATGCTGGCGTGGTCAGCTTGCCATGCCCTACGTCTCCACTTTACCCATAACGTCGTTCTATCTTGTTTTGGGTTTACCTCTGCTTCTTTTACCAGAGATGGAAAGTTGTAGTAGGCATTTTTCCAGTGTAGTTAGGTCTCCTTCATACGAGGCAATACTATCGTAGAGCCTCCTCTCCTGCGTTTTGTCGGCCATGTCCCGCACGTCCAGACTGCCGCGCCGCACATGAAGCTCATCCCATGTTCATTTCGGCAAATTTATATCGGCCTTAGAATACTTTTATATACTTATTATCTCAGACCTTTTAGTTTGCCCGGCATTCTTTAGTGTAGGCGGAACAATATTTTGAATAATCTGTTAAAGTATAGATACACGTATACTTTTATTTTCTTTCCGAGTTTTGCTTCGTCGTCCATGTATGTACGTAGCCATTGACAGATATGAAAGTTTCTATTATTTATAGGTAAATCTTTTGCAAGATAATCTCAATTATTTCCACAAATCGTGGAACATCAGTAAGACGATGTATTTTCTTCGGACAAAGAAATAAATTAATAACAACTACATATTTTGTAGATCAATAAAATAAACAAAGCGACTTCAGATTTTGACTTTTGACACATTGGCATTTCGGACTTCAAAAGTCATATTTGCTATCTCTTTAATCATTATACTGCGAGAACGAGACAAAGTTATCGTGGTTAGTGATGTTCCATTTTTAAGGTTTACCATTCACTCATCATTGGATTTTTTAATACCGATTCAGTGTTGCCACAAAATTACAAGTTTGTTCCATTTATATATAGCAACACAAGCTAAGTCGCGCGCGGGATGGCTCTCCCGCATGGAACTGCTTTCTCGCACTTGCAACTCGTGCTACCGAAATCGAGAAAATGACAGCTAAAGAGAGAAGTTTGAAAGGCGCGACTGCCTTTTGTCGCGGAGCGAGCTATCCCGCGCGTAATCATGTGCTAGCCGTGCTGATAAACAAGGAAATTTGATTTGACCTCTATTCTAAGGCCGACATTACACTGGTAAATTTTACTTACGCAAGTAGGGACGAAGCTTTATGGAAAGAATAAGACAGTTATCTTCATGTCCTATTCTTGCATATAGTCTTAGTCTTAGCCTTAGTCTCTACTTACGTAAGTAAAACTTACCCGTGTAATGCCGGCTTTATATTAGTCGAGATGGCGTTTAGTTCGAAACGAAGTGTCAATGAGGATTACCGCGAGTCAATTCGCCACTAGGGGCGCTAGTGAATAGTGGGTCCTGCGGGAACATTTCAAACGTCAATAAAAATGAGTGGCGCCGCCTGGTCAGTCAGGGACAATACGATAGCTCCCATTGCAAACAATGTCGCACGTTATTTGGTATCGAACGATATGAAAATTGGGGCCAACGCCAACAGTTTGTCTCTAAATTTTAAAAATATAAATGCCAAACATTTAAAAATAAAATCTGCATGAAAGTCGTAATGGCGGTTCAAATAAGCGCATCATGGAGAGCTCATGATATAGGTGTATATGAACCAGAATTGTAAATAATTAGGCTTAAAACACTCTTGTGATGTCCCACACTCTGCCTTTCATTATACAGAATCACATAAACTACACTATTATATCTAGTTTTTGTACCATACAACGATAGTAATAATGTTTAGTGACCCTGCTTACGAAGCAGGAGGTCCCGGGTTCGAATCCTGGGCAGGGTATTTATTTGTGTGTTTATCACGAATATTTGTTCCTGAGTTATGGATGTTTTCTATGTATTTACAGTACGATTAAAACCAGTTAACGATTCGGCCAACCTCGGTAATTGTTCGTCCTCACATAGAGTTATCAATTTACAGATATGACCTTTAATTATGTTATATGTATTTCGTGTCATTTCCGTCTCCGGATTTAGGCGATGATACCCGAGAAAAGCCGAATGGTTAACTGATTTTAATTGTATATTGTCAGTATTTATATGTATCTATCTATTATTATTTATATATATCGTCGCCTAGTACCCACAACACGAGCCTTATTGAGCTTACCGTGGGACTAGGTCGATTTGTGTAAGATTGTCTCACAATATCTATATTTATATTTATGTTGCTTTCCTTACAGAAGACTGTAATTGGGTAAGCTAAATTAAATCATTAAGAAATCTTTGCAATGGCCTAACTAAGAGTGTACATACCTGCAATCCTGTTCCTTCTGCTAATTTAAACATTAGTTGCAAGCGACCGGTAGCCCCAAGATCAACGCCAGCTCTGTCCAGCTCATCAGCATCAAACCGCGTACTTGAACCTCCGTCCGTGCGTTCAGTCACATTTCCTACTTTCATGGGTCTTCCTGCTAATTCGAACCCATTTAATTGCTCCATAGCCTTTTTCGCGTCTGCAGCATGATGGAACTGAAATGAAAGTTTGTAATTTGGTACAACCTGTGGTACAACTAAGAGAATTGTAACTACAAACTAGACTCACTGACTTATGTTTGTTAAATTTCCATCGTAAATGGGAGAAGAAAAAAACATATAAATGCCATAATAGAAGTCAATCTGTTTTATTAAAATCGCCGCAAATGGAACTTACTAACAATGTAAAAAAAGGCAGTAATGTTTTTTCACTGTTTCTACTTGTCACACTGCCTTATCAAACACCACTGAAACCATTCACTACTGAAACGGTCGAATTATCGTAACATACAAAACATAACATAAATTACATAGATAACTTAATCTTTGAGATTTCATTAAAAACGTAAAAGTTAGGTTATTATGATCAATATGCCAGTTTGTTTACATTGTTTGCAAGTTGGATTGATGGCGATTGTACAACTAATGTCTTTATGTAATGATTGATTGCTTACCGTCAAGAAGCCGTATCCTTTACTTTTGCCACTCTCAGGATCAGTCATGAGTTGGATATGATCAATTTTGCCAAATGGTTCAAATATGCCTTTCAGCATATCTTCAGTGATGTTAAAGTGCAATGATCCAACATAAAGCCTTGTTGGTCCATTGCTAGTCTTTGGTGCTAAGTTAGGCAAGGTATTGCCTACTCTGTTCTTTTCGGCTTGTGTATGTTGAACTATAATAGGAACGCCCAGCAGCTTTTGTCCTGTCAACCCAAGAGCCTGCAAGACAAAGTAATGGGTTTAATATTGTCAAAACTGCCTTTTTAGTAACACTGTTATTTTGAATATGTAAAATAAAGAAGAACAATGCAAATTTAATTGATATTATTCATTGAAATGAAGTGCTTTAAACAGGATTTATAGCGTTTATTAGTAGTTTTGGTTTATATTTTTGTATGTAGGTAGTTTGCACAGGAATGCTGAAGTTTAGTCCTCGCGGTTGGTATTGGTTTGTTCAGTGATAGTTAAATTTTGGTTGAAGAATTGGTGGCCTCGCAGTAAGGCGTGCGACTTCCAATCCGGAGATCGTGGGTTCAAATCCTGCTGGCTTGTACCAATAAGTTTTTCGTAACTTTCGCTTTTCGGTGAAGGCAAACATCGTGACGGAACCGGACAAATCCCAATAAGGCCTAGTTTACCCTCTGTTTTGGAAGGTCAGATGGCAGTCGCTGTCGTAAAACTAGCGCCTACGCCATATCTTGCGAGTAGTTGCCAAAGCGGACCCCAGGCTCCCTGAGCCGTGGAATAAGCCGGTAAACCGCTAGGAAGAAGAGGTAGTTTGCACAAAGTAATTTTAGGAAGAATTCTCATGTTCTGTCATCATATATCTGTGATAACGAGTGCCCTTTACAGGGCTCGAAGTTAGGGTTATGGTGTTAATAAACGCGATAAATCCGTTTTTAAGTGTTTCATTTCACACAACAAAAAATCTTTAAATATATATTTCAATACATACCAATGGTACAGATTCAGCATCTCTAAATTCTATATAAGCAATTCCTTTAAATCTTCTAGTTTTGTTACATGTTATGAGTCTCACATCTCTTACTTTACCAACAGATGAGAAGAATTCTTCCAAGTCTTTAGCTCTGATTCTTTGAGAGAGTTGCATACAAAACACAGTGCGTAAATCTCTTTCTTCTGGTGGTAATTCATCAAGTTTTGGTTCTGTACCTCTAGATTTGGATCTGCATTCTCGTACTTCTTTTTCTTTCTCTAATGATTTTTCCTTTTTGTGCGATATTTCGCGGCTGCGACCTCGATCCCGGTCTCGGCTACGCTCCCTGTCTTTGCTGCTGCGGCGCTTTTCGCGATCGCGTTCGCGTTCACGGTCGCGATCCCTATCCTTGTCACGCTCCTTCCCTCCTCCGTCTTTGTGACCACGATCTTTATCGCGATCTCTATCACGCTCTCTGTCACGGTCTTTACGCCCACTTCGGTCCCTTTCACGATCTTTATCCCTCCTGTCTTCCTTGTCTCTTGAACGTCGAGAATCCTTGTCGCGGGATCTTCTTCTTTCTTTTGATCTGCTGCGCCTGTAAATGTTATATTACGCATTATAACAAAATAATTTATGAGAACAAATTATAATCATGATAATAATTTATTAAGCAGCTTCCAAATACACAATAATCGGATTTTTCAATATTTCTCACCTTCGACTGCTCTCCCTGTCCTTATCTTTGTGCTTATCAGAGTACTTGTCCCGATGTTTTGATGAGGAATTGTTATCCTGTCACACAAAGCACAAGGTAGAAGCAGCGCCACAGCAACACACGCCGAGTGAATAAATAAAATTGCATTAGTTTAATTATAAAAACTTTGTTTTACCATTTCACCAGTGAAAACATGGTGGTCTTCACTAGCAAAACAGCTAAGAGTTACTGGCATCAGTTTGCCTAAGTTGCTGTTGATAGAAGAGTTGCTTATAAAACAATCTGCTGTCGTCCAAGTCATGGTCGTTGCGATGCCCTCATCTAAACTTACCGGTCGATAAACCACTGACAAAGGACGCGCACAGCGCTAACATCACACAGGGATACTTCTGCAAAAGATTTATGTCCCATCAGGTTTCGTCTTGTTTAATATATCCATTTGGTAAAGATCATTTTCAGTATTGATTTATTTCACATCCAAATGATTTTATTTTTTAAAAATTGTACAACTTTAATGAAATAAATAATAGTTAAGTGTATTGGATACCTCTCTGTCTGTTCAGGTCGGTGAAGTATGCTGGACTATTACCACAAAGTTCTATAAATACAAGAAATGATTCTCAAATGTAGTTTTGTCATAAGATTTAACCATTTGGACTGTTCAAAGATGTTAAAAAGTATGCATGCAAAAATATTTAACAAAAATTATAATTATACTGAAATCTGCATAGAAATCAAAATGAAACATCTTTGAACAGCAAACCTAAGGGGTACTTGACAATGAATATAATAATGACTGTAGGTATAATATTTAGGCCATCATTTTTAATGAAACATACATATCAAAGTTATAAAAACTAATCTGGAAATCTCCAAGTGAAATCAATATCTTTATTCTGTATAAAGCATAGTTCAGTTAGAACTGGCACGCGGTTGGCGCAAAATTTTAAAAACTTAAATGTCAAAAATTTTAAAAATTACTATCGCAATTTGACGTCCATATTTTGAAGTCTTCATGATAAAAGTTTGTTTTTAACACGTTTCTGTATTTTAAAATTATAGACCATGGAAGTTGAAAGGCGAAAATTGATAGTGGACAAATTCCTAGAAAATCCCTCTTGGTCCGGGTCAATGATCGCTAGATCGTTAAAATTACCAAAAACAACCGTATGTAGGGTCATACAAAAGTACAAGGAGTCCCTGTCTCTCGATAGGAAGCCACAACTCAACCGAAGATCTGGCACTAAGGACAAGAACTTGGAGAAAAAAGTGTTAAAGGCCATCAAAGGAAATCCAGGTATGTCGGATTATGATCTGTCTCGCAAATTCAAAATGAGCCGCAGTACTTGCAGACGTATTCGACTTCGAGCTGGATATAATAATAATATAATAATATAAGCTTTTATTTCCTTAATAAATAGTTACATTACAATGCTTTGCTTTATTTCTATTTTTAAACTTCTTCATCTTCATCATAAGGACCGCCCTGAGCGGTAAAAGCCTCCTCCAAAGCTTTCCAACTTCCTCTATTTTTAGCTACCTCTGGCCAATTGTGGCCCGCTATGTTTTTTATATCGTCACTCCATCTTATGAGTGGTTTTCCTCTTCTTCTTTTTCCCTGGGGCAGCCATTCTGTTACTATCTTTGACCAGCGTCCATCTTCGGTTCTTTGTATGTGTCCAGCCCATCTCCATTTGAGTTCTAATGCTTGCTTGACTGCATCTTTTGCTCCGGTCCTCTTTCTGATGGTCTTGTTCCTTACATCTCTTAGTTTCAGTCCTAAATAGCTTCTTTCCATACCTCTCTGACATATTTTTATTCTATTTAATGTTTCTTTCTTTGTAGGCCAGGTTTGGCATGCATATGTAAGGCAGGGTAATAGGCAAATTTTCATGGCTTTTGTTTTTATTTTTGTTGACATTTTACTTTTGAAAATTTCCTTTAATGACCAATACTTATTCCACGTTCGGTTTACCCTTCTTTCAATTTCTTTTTCCGTGCCTTGTTTAAATGAAATTAAGTGTCCTAAATAGATGTAGTCTTCCACATACTCCAGCGGTGTTGAGTCTAACATAATCTGCAGCGGCATGGAATTTGTCATTACTTTTGTTTTTTCTTTATTCATATGTAGTCCCACATTTTTACTTTGAGTAGCAAGAGATTGCAGCATAATTTCCAACTCCTTTGGGTCTTCTGACATGAGTACTATGTCATCCGCAAATCTTAAATTAGTCAGATATCTGTCATTGACTTTTATTCCTTTGTGATTCCAGTTCAACGTTCGAAATATATGTTCTAAGACTGCTATGAAAATTTTTGGGGACATAGGGTCACCCTGTCTCACTCCTTTTTCTATATTGAATACTGGTCCTTGTCTTTCCATCTTGATGCGAGCTGTGCTTTTCCTATATATTTCTTTTAACATTGCAAGATATTCTTTGTTCACTCCTTGTTCTGCCAGCGCTTGCCATATTGATTCATGGGATATGGAGTCAAACGCTTTGCTATAGTCAATAAAGCTGATGTATAGGGGTTTATTGAACTCCTTATATTTTTCTATGATGTTATTCAACGTGTGGATATGGTCCACTGTAGAAAAACCTCGCATGAATCCTGCCTGCTCCAAGGGTTGACTTTTATCTAATATTTCTGTCAGTCGTCTTAGCATTGTTGCAGCAAAAACTTTGTATAGGCATGACATGAGGCTGATAGGTCGATAGTTTGACAGCAGTGTTGGGTCTCCTTTCTTGAATAGTAGTGTTATTTCAGAGTCTGTCCATTGTTGAGGTATTGTTTTGTCTTGAAGAATATCATTGAATATTTTTGTGAGGGGGATAGTAAGTAAGTCTATTCCTGCTTTAATCATCTCATTGGTTATGGTTATCCCATCGGGGCCAGAACTTTTTCCATTTTTAAGATTTTTTATTGAGATTTTTATTTCGTGTTCATCAAATGCCAAAACTTGTTCTTGGTTTACAGATGCTGCTGTGTTTTCAGTATGTATATGTTGTTCTTTTTTATATAGGTTTTTATAAAATTCAGTTGCTGTCAGCAGTAGGTTTTCCCTGTTTGTGATTTTTGAGCCTTTTTTGTCTTGTAGTTTGCTAATGAGCTGTTTTGAGTTTGAGAGTTGTTTGTATGCTTTCTTTACTCCTCCAGTATTTTTCAGATGTTCTTCTATCACTTGGAGTTTATATTTGTGCTGGTTGTTTTTAATTTTTTTGTGTATTGTTCTGTATAGAATGCTAAGCCGTAGTTTTTCTTGTTTTGTTTTGTGGTTTTTATTTTTAAGTGTATGTTGTTCTTCTTTCAGGTTAATAATTTCAGGTGTAATAATATGTTGCATGGAGTCCTCATGTTTTGTGGAGCATGATATTCTCGAGCTGTTAATTATGGTTTTTTCAATATCATCATATTGTTTTTGAACAGACTGGTCTTCGTTGTGTTTGTACTTTGAAAGTTCCTGTTTGAATCGAGCTGGATATAAGAGCTATAAAGCCATAAAAAAGCCAAACCGAACTGTAAAACAGAACAAAACGGCAAAAACACGAGCGCGTCTCTTATACGACCGCATTCTGACAAAATTCAAAGGCTGTCTCTTATTGGACGATGAAACATATGTCAAGCTAGATTTTAATCAACTACCGGGTACCAAGTTTTATATGGCCAAAGTTAGAGGGGATGTTGACGAAAAATATAAGTTAGTAAAACTTGAAAATTTTGCCAAGAAACATATGATATGGCAAGGGATCTGTAGTTACAGCCTTAAGACCAGCGCTTTCATTACATCATCTACAATGACGTCCGAGGTTTATATGAAAGAGTGTTTGCAAAAACGCCTTTTGCCTTTTATTAAAAAGCACAATGGCCCAGTAAAATTTTGGCCTGATCTGGCTAGCTGCCACTACTCGAAAAAGGTTCTGGAGTGGTATGCTTTAAATAATATTGATTGCATACCCCGTGATATGAATCCTCCGAACTGTCCTGAGTTTCGGCCAATCGAGAATTACTGGGCAATTATGAAAAGTAAATTGAAGAAAACTGGTAAAACAGTACAGGACATCAATTCTCTGCGCTCCACGTGGACTCAAGTTGCTAAGAAAGTTGAAAGAAGCCTTGTCCAGAAGATGAGCACTATTAAGAATAAAGTCCGTAATTTTGCACGTAATACTAATTAATGTACATAATTTCAATAAAAACTGTTAATTAAAGAAATATTGTTTAATTTTAATCACATAAAAGTAATGTATCTTAATTTACTTAGAAATGCTTGGACTTTGATTGCGTACCATTTCTATGTGAACTATGCTTTAGCATGAAGTCTTCATATTAAGCAGGAGATAGTTTAATTTATATACTAAATAATACAATAAAGCTGTATGCGAGAATATTTGTGTGACAAATAAATAAGTACAATATTTACACTAATGCTAAAGGACTCGCATTATTTTCCTTAATAACTTATATTATTTTAAGGTTGTCTGGAAGAGATCATTAGGGTTTGCAGCATTTTTTTGCGTCAACCCTAAAGTAAGGTATTGTTACATAGGTATTTGAAAAAGAATACCCCTATATTCTAACATTTATGGTAAAGTAAATATTTTCGGAAATAATTGCTCTGGAAGTAACAAAAATTGTGCCCCAAAAGTTCGTCATATATTTTAAAATTCGTGAAAGTAAAGCTTCAAAGACCTTTTGGAAAGGAAAATTATTTTAAACATGGTCATAATAGCAATTTTTTTTTTAAATATCATACGGTCTTAGTTAAAAAGATGTATAAGTCTTAATCAAATTCTGTTATGCCATATCCTCTTTGGCTCTACAAGACTGACTAGCTGGAAATTTCCTTCTATTTAATTTAACCTTAAGTTAGCTCTTAAGAGTAATTACAATGCAAAACCCGGACAGATGGCAACCATACCCTTATCCAAATCACCTACTGGACTATAACCCTCACTTTCATTACCACTAACTTCCGCTGTCACTTAACCTCAACCTCAATCCCAAATAGTTGGTATTGGATTCATGAAATGAAAAATAAAATTCTAACCTCGTATGACTTTTTATAATTCAATTTCATTGCAATAAGAGTTTGATATTGTGATCTGTGCACACACTGTGCTTTACGTGTCCTTTAGCATTGGCAATTAATTCTGAAGAACCCTTGTTATAGTAATCATAATCACCGAATAGCAATACATAATTACTAATCATAAATTCAATATCTACAAATACGGCTTAAGTATATTAAAGCCTAGGTGAAACTTACCGATTTGTTATATGGAGCTTCTAGCATCGCCTCCACGTCTAAATCTTCAGCCATTCTGCAAAGCAAACCGAAAAGATGACGAATATATATGGAAATTTACTGTGTTGGAGAGTTGTTAGAACAGGGAACAAAGATAATATCCACTTTAAGATGTTTTATTTAAGGAACTGGAACAGAACACAACGCGTTGTACTAATGTAACGATCAATCATTATGACAAAATGGCGGAGTGAATAAAACGAAACAGATTTACTGTAGATGTTTTTCATAAAATTCTAGAGGCAAAAGAAAGAACATACCTGCCGGGTTTTAACGAATACGGTACATCCAATAACACTAAATATTTATAATTGCTAGCAAGCAATATCTTCGAATTGCTATGATCAGTATGATCGGTCGGTATCGGTAGTAGTAGTCAATGAAAAGCGTCGTGACGTGAGTAGTGTTACCGTGCCTCTACATGCTCGGCTCGGGCTCTCGGCCGAATGTTTCGGCCATGTTAGTATGGTGCCTCTACATGCTCGGGCTCTCGGCCCAATGATTCGGCCGCGGGCGAATGCACCCTAGTACACGCTCATTCGAGACAGATATAGATAAAAAATTTCAGGTAGTTTCGGTGAGTTAAACGGTGTTTTATGGTGCTTTTATGGTGCTTTTACCGTGCGTTTACATGCTCGGGCTCTCGGCCGAATGTTTCGGCCCACCCTAGTACACGCTCATTCGAGACAGACTATATAGATTAAGTTTAAGCCAGACCATAGACAATTTAAGCTTTTTCAGGTAGTTTCAGTGAGTTAAACTGTGTTTTAAATAGCTTTGGTTATTGAAACTATTTAAGACACTTTTTAAATAGCTTTACCCGAAGTGAAATTATTTAAGACACCTTTTAACTCAACCAAACTACCTGAAAAAGTACTTAAATTGTCTCTGGTCTGGCTTAAGTTTTCTCTATATAGTCTGTCTCGAATCATCGTGTACTAACATGGCCGAAACATTCGGCCGAGAGCCCGAGCATGTAAACGCACGGTGATGGTGCGTTTACATGCTCGGGCTCTCGGCCGAATGTTTCGGCCGCGGGCAAATACAACCTACTACGCTCGTTCGAGAGCCTCGGGCGAGAGGTTCGGACGAGAGGCTATTTGAGCTTTGTCATGTAGTTTGGGAGAGTAAAAAGATGTCTTAAATAGCTTCGTTTAGGAAGAGAGAGACCCATATAACCGCGCGTTTACATGCTCGGGCTCTCGGCCGAATGTTTCGGCCGCGGGCGAATACAACCTTCTACACGCTCGTTCGAGAGCCTCGGGCGAGAACCTCGAACGAAAGGCTATTTGAGCTTTGTCATGTAGTTTGGGTGAGTAAAAAGGTGTCTTAAATAGCTTGGGTAAGGTAAGGGTGACAGTATTTACAAACAGTAATTTAATGCCCATTTTATATTTGCATTGCATTGTAAAATAAAAAAAATTCCGATCCGAGGAAATGGACGAGCACACTTTGCTTGCTGCTGCTGCTGTGGCACTTTGTGCCGCCATGAGCTTATACAGATATGTGCACATTTTCCATAAAAAAAAAACTAAAAAACAACGGCGAAGACGTAGATGGTGGATGATCACCATGCACCGAAATCGGACATTGTAAAGCCCCTCATTCACGGCAGTCCGCCGGCACCTCCGGCACGTAATAAAGTACCGTGAATGTCGTTGCCGGATGTGTGCCGTACGGCAACATCCTGCTAGCTCCGCCCACCTCCTTGCAGTCCGAATTGCACTAAATTACGGTAATAAACAATTGAGAAATGCGGCAATGCAAAAAATATTAATTATTCATTATTAAAAATGACATAAGAGATGGCGGCATTTTTTTAATTTGAGTACGGTGTATGCGCTAAAACGCAGCGCTGCGCATCTTTCAACGAATAAGTGCAAATTGGACTGCCAGGCTGGGCCACTTGCACACCGTGTGTCCGCTACATCCAGCCATGCCGGAGTGCCGGCGGACTGCCGTGAATGACGGGCTTAAGTGTCCATGTATATTTTTACGATACGATACTAACGATTTTTATATCGGTTGTGACTGTTGTCACGTATCTTGTTTGCACTTGTAAACTTTGTTTAATTATTGTTTCAGACAAAGTATGGAAACTCTGTTAGCAGAATTGGTAGCAGAGCCTTCTGGGGAATTTAAGAATTTTGGCCCATATAACTAGGACCATAGGTATATATGCCTCCCTTTTTTCACCAACGTGAAGAAAAAGGGCGGCATATAATCTATTGCCGTGTTTACATGCTCGGGCTCTCGGCCGAATGATTCGGCCCACCCTAGTACACGCTCATTCGAGACAGACTATATAGATTAAGTTTAAGCCAGACCATAGACAATTTAAGCTTTTTCAGGTAGTTTCAGTGAGTTAAAGTGTGTTTTAAATAGCTTTGGTTATTGAAACCATTTAAAACACCTTTTAAATAGCTTCACCCGAAGTGAAATTATTTAAGACACCTTTTAACTCAACCAAACTATCTGAAAAAGTACTCAAATTGTCTCTGGTCTGGCTTAAGTTTTCTCTATATAGTCTGTCTCGAATCATCGTGTACTAACATGGCCGAAACATTCGGCCGAGAGCCCGAGCATGTAAGCGCACGGTAATAGCTTTAGCCCCTCATTCACGGCAGTCCGCCAGCACTCCGGCATGGCTGGATGTAGGGCACACACGGTGTGCAAGTGGCCCAGCGTGGCAGTCCAATTCGCACTTATTCGTTGAAAGATGCGCATCGCTGCGTTGTAGCGCATACATTGTACTCGAATTTTAAAATCGCCGCCATCTCGTACTTCATTTTTAATAATGAATTATTAATATTTAATGCATTGTCGCATTTCTCAATTGTTTATTACTGTAATTTAGTGCAATTCGGACTGCAAGGAGGTGGGCGGAGCTAGCAGGATGTTGCCGTACGGCACGCATCCGGCAACGACATTCACGGTACTTTATTACGTGCCGGAGGTGCCGGCGGACTGCCGTGAATGAGGGGCTTTACAATGTCCGATTTCGGTGCATGGTGATCATCCACCATCTACGTCTTCGCCGTTGTTTTTTAGTTTTTTTTTATGGAAAATGTGCACATATCTGTATAAGCTCATGGCGGCACAAAGTGCCACAGCAGCAGCAAGCAAAGTGTGCTCGTCCATTTCCTCGGATCGGAATTTTTTTTATTTCACAATGCAATGCAAATATAAAATGGGCATTAAATTACTGTTTGTAAATACTGTCACCCTTACCTTACCCAAGCTATTTAAGACACCTTTTTACTCACCCAAACTACATGACAAAGCTCAAATAGCCTTTCGTTCGAGGTTCTCGCCCGAGGCTCTCGAACGAGCGTGTAGAAGGTTGTATTCGCCCGCGGCCGAAACATTCGGCCGAGAGCCCGAGCATGTAAACGCGCGGTTACATGCTCGGGCTCTCGGCCGAATGATTCGGCCCACCCTAGTACACGCTCATTCGAGACAGACTATATAGATTAAGTTTAAGCCAGACCATAGACAATTTAAGCTTTTTCAGGTAGTTTCAGTGAGTTAAAGTGTGTTTTAAATAGCTTTGGTTATTGAAACCATTTAAAACACCTTTTAAATAGCTTCACCCGAAGTGAAATTATTTAAGACACCTTTTAACTCAACCAAACTACCTGAAAAAGTACTTAAATTGTCTCTGGTCTGGCTTAAATTTTCTCTATATAGTCTGTCTCGAATGATCGTGTACTAACATGGCCGAAACATTCGGCCGAGAGCCCGAGCATGTAAACGCACGGTTGGTGGCAGAGCGTTGCCAGATGGTCACGAAAGTCACGTTTTGCGTGACTTTTGACCCTCTCGCGTGACAAGTACGTGACTTGTGATTTTAACGAAATTTTCGTGACTTTTTACGTTAGCGAATTTTCAAATAAAATTTATTTATAAAATTAAATATATTTTTAAATATAACCATAAAATTCACGACACCGCTAGTATCGAATTGTCTATTGTCAATGACAATGACACTGACCCTAGTGAGTGACCGTTAGCGTTACGATTTGCGTCTAACATCATGCATATATCATAGTTATGGCGGGATGAAACTTATTAAGTAATTATTAAGGTGTGATTTTGTCTAATAGCAGTTGGCAATTGTTGATTGGTTTAGTATGCAATGCTTCATTTTTTTTTAAGTTATTCAGTTTCATTTCATTATTTAAGTAACTCATGTCTCAAATGTATGTTGCCTTTAGGTGGAGTAGGTCACTTTCTTAAAAAGTCACTTTCGAGATAGGTCATGTTCTGATGATGCCACTTTTTGAGAGCGTCACATTCTTTAATCACCACTTTCTGAGTTCGTCAGTTTCGGATTTTGTCACATTCTGACTTCGTCACATTTTGCGGCTGTTCTGTACATTGCCGCAAGTTGACTCCTAAGACACTATTGATACAGGACAAGTATCGATTGGCTTAAAAAAAGAGAATGAAAAAATTCAAATTTTCCTTTTCATACTAATTTTATGGGAAACGTTTAGCTAGGGTGAATAAATACAATTCTGAATTTTGATTGAGATTTTAACGGAATATTTTCATAAACGACCCCAATATTTTAAAACTTATCTTTGAGAATCCATTTATGTAACATACCTACTCATGACCCTTTTTGGGTAAGTGTGGGCAGCTACCAGATTGCAGGGTATATTCTACGCGAAAATGGAAACCATTTCTCGATTGTAAAATAATAAGTTTATAAATTTTAGAAATACAGGTTGCGAACTCGCGAGAATAAGTTATTTTTTTGCCAATTTTTTCTATGGCAATTGATCTCATTCATATCTAGGGTCAAAAACTTGTGTGGAGCAAAACATTTCTCCTAGGAAAGCCTAAATTAGAAAAAAAACTTTCCAATACTATTAGTATGAAAAGAAAAAAGATATTTTAACGTGCAATTTTTTATGCCAATCGATCCCATTCCTATCCTGTATTAATCTGTCTATAGTTTCTTAGGGGTCAACTTGCGCCAATGTATAGAACAGCCGCAAAATGCAAAAAGTGACGAAGTCAGAATGTGACAATCTCCGAAAATGACGAACTCAGAAAGTGGTGATTAAAGAATGTGACGTACTCAGAACGTGACGCTCTCAGAAAGTGGCATGTTCAGAACATGACCTATCTCGAAAGTGACTTTTTAAGAAAGTGACCTACTCCGCCTATCCTTTAGGTGGAGGTAACAGCGTGCGACTTTCAAAGGACCCAAGGTACAGTCGCCATCAGATATATCGGAGCGTCCGAGGCGCTCATAAATATCTGAACACGCCTCTATTGTCAAGACGTTAGAGTGCTTGTTCAGATATTTTGAACGCCTCGGACGCTCCGATATATCTGATGGCGACTGTACAAGATACGTACGAAATATCAAGTGAATCGCATTTCGGTGAAGGAAAACATCGTAAGGAAACCGGACTAATCCCAATAAGGCCTAGTTCACCCTCTGGGTTGGAAAGTCAGATGGCAGTCGCTTTCGTAAAACTAGTACTACTAGTGGGCTACGCCAAATCTACGCCAAAACGGAGCCCAGCCTTTTTTCTTTTTTTTAATACTACGACGGTGACAAACAAGCATACGGCCCGCCTGATGGTAAGCGATCACCGTAGCCTATGAACGCCTGCAACTCCAGGGGTGTTACATGCGCGTTGCCGACTCTTTAAAATCCATATCTGATACTAACCCGTAGTAGTAACGTAGTAGTAACACTAAGTACATCAGTGACAAACCAAGTCTGACAGTAGACTTTTTTGATATGTATGCCTCCCTTTTTTTCGGAGTGAAAATGAAAAGGAGGCAGACTTTAAAAAAGTAGACTATGATGAACCAACTACAGCATGTTCTGCCGTTCCTGCTTATGAAAAGTATATAGTACTTTTGCATTTTGTGCGTTTTTCTACGGCCAAAATTGATTAAAACAAAAACGTGAATTTTCAAGCAAAAACGTGACTTTTCGGGAAACGGAACGTGACTTGTGACACGAGAGCCCTGGCAACACTCCCGACTCGACTGTCCCCGACA
The DNA here is from genome assembly GCA_949128165.1 of Lathronympha strigana. Taxonomy (NCBI): domain Eukaryota; kingdom Metazoa; phylum Arthropoda; class Insecta; order Lepidoptera; family Tortricidae; genus Lathronympha; species Lathronympha strigana. Next base: position 11,252,083 of record OX421906.1, on the reverse strand, counting down.
GACAGACCCCAGTCCAGTCCAGTCAGTCATCTTTATGTGTTTGTATACTATATGTATACTATTAAAAAAACTGATTTACTCGTGCGTTTGTCTGTTTCATCAACGATTTTAGATTGTAGTTTTGATTGGTGAAATACTTATCATAGTCTCAACAAAACTAAATAACGTTGATACGACAGTATGACGACAGCAGCCAGGCCCACTTTTGATCCTGCCAGAGGGGGTACAGGTCGTGGTGAAAAAGATCTTAGTGCTATATCACGTCAATATTCCAGCAGAGATTTACCAGGCCACACTAAACTTAAATATAGGTAAACTAATTGTAGCTATGTGGAATTGAGGGTCTTAAAGAATATATCATATTCTACATATCACTGTGAGTGAAATATTTGTGTAAATTTAATAATTGTTTATTACAGAGAACAAGGACAAGGTACCACTGATGAGTTGCGCTCCCGCGACTTTCGCAAAGAGTTGGATGACAGAGAGAAAGATGGAAAAGCCCCTAGTGCTCGCAGAATAAATGAACCACCAGTAAAACGCGCCAAAGTTGATCAAGTTCCGGCCGCAAGCTTGGACGCTGATGATCCTTTGGAAGGTGATTCTTCAGATTCCGATGACTCTGATGATGATACTGCAGCACTGTTGGCAGAGCTGAACAAGATAAAAAAAGAGAGAGCAATAGAACAGGCTAAAAAGGTAAGCATTATTTGTAAATTTGGTTACAGGTATTTCTTTATCCACTTTGTTGCCTAAATACGCAATACTGATAGCAGGCAAAAATCTATATGAAGGAAATTAATTTGAAATCTGGTACTTAAAGTACTCCGACTTCATGAATATGATAAACAAGTGATTAGATGAAATTGAAGTGATTTATTTGTCATAAACAAGCTTTTAAATTATGTTATGTTTTTTGCGTAGATTTTTAAGATTTAAGGTTTTCATTTGGAAATATACTCTATTTTGTATCATGAACTAAGAGAAAATGCCGGAATGACATGGAGGAGGAAAACAGAAGACCGGAAGCTGTGGAGAACTCTTGGGGAGGCCTTTGCCGAAGGGCAAGCTGATGGAAATATAACAATTACATCCAGCCAATGAAACTACAAAGAACTAAAACACATCAGCATAGAGGCTATAATAAATAAATAAAAAAAAAAAAAAAAAAATTTGTATGATATGATTTCTAAAATAAATTTAATTTCAGGAAGCTGAGCGGAAACAAGAGGAGGAAAGAATCCGCATGGAGAACATCTTGTCTGGAAATCCATTATTGAACTACTCTGCAGCGGGACAAAAGAATGACTTGAAGGTAAACATCTTATTAAAAATCAAAATTTTTTGGGAATTTGAATTCTGTGTTGAGACTTGTTTGATTTTTACAGGTTTAGACTACTATTCAAGGTTTTTTGTCGAAAGGGTGTAAATAGTTCTACCTGTAGTCTCCCGCTGCCACAAATTCTGGTTGAGGACAGTATGTGATTGCTTTTTAGTAAAAGGTACCATGATTATTGATAAGGTTCATCTATAAATGAATCTTTGTTGCATTACTGCCAGGGCTTGGAGCTGGTATTTTTTAAAACCTCCTAATTGCCCAATATTCATTATTATTTTATGCTCTTTTTGTAGGACTCAATCATGCATTTAAGTAACATCTTCTTATATTTAGATAACCCCATCAAAAATAAATATAAAATCCGAAATAATACTGGTACTTTTGTATGGAGATAATACCCGTATTCAAGCCCTGATTACCACCTTATTGGCTAGCGACTAAGTGGTACTTTTAACTAAAAACAATCATATAATATTATAAAACAATTAGAACAAATATATTGGGGTAGACAACAGATTAATCTAAAATTTCCATTATCATTCAAAATCAATAATTTTACTGGCTAGCTTATTAGTCAATAGCTTTTGCTTTTAAAGTAGGCTAAGTTTATTATAAACACTATTTGGTTTATTACTACCAAAACATACTAAACCGACTAAGACCACCTCCAAATTCTCGAATTCTGTTTAAAATCGTTATTAGTGCCCACTAGTGTATACTTTTGAAACCTTGTACCTTCTATATTGCAGTTCTTTCTCATCCTATAAAAATACATAATATTATTTTACATATATTTTTCTAATTGCAGGTAAAGAGACGCTGGGATGACGATGTTGTGTTTAAAAACTGTGCACGTACTGAACCTGATAAAAAAGCTAATTCTTTCATAAACGACTCCTTGAGATCAGAGTTCCACAAAAAGTTTATGGAGAAGTATGTTAAGTAAGTAATAGAACTGTGTTGTTATAAATGTAAAAATTACCTTTAATGATATAATAATTAATAAGTAATAAAGAATGGTTGAAGTACTAAATTAGGTTTAATTGTATTTTAGCACATATTACTGCACATTTAAGTGTACCCACGTGCCGTCTATATTGCTAACAATGCAAAAGGGGTAATAACATGTCAGAATCATACTGAGATTTGTGAATTTAAAACGCGTTTTGATCTTTACTGTACTGAGCAATATTAGAGCTAAGGGGATAAGAGCAATATAGGGTTAAGGGGTAAGGTGTACAGAACAAGATGTAATGAATTATGTTTTCACGGCGGAACTGATCATATTTATCTGGCTATTTCAATTAACTAGCTTACAGTGGATAATAAAGTTAATTGAGGTAGAAAGATGAATTTGGGCATTTCTGTTTTTACTCCATAGCCATTTGTTCACTACATCTGTACATAATTATGTGGCTTTACATATCAAAACCTTTTATTATGGCGGCTGTATAAGGTATTTTCAGGTTGGGTTTCGCAAAGGTATAAGCGCAAAATACATAAGGAAGACTCCACACATAAGGAAATATAGAAACGTCTGCTAACGAAGCCAATGGGTAAGTCTCAGTAGCTCAGTTAGTAGAGAGATGGGCAGGCAGGGCAGGGCGAGATCAAGTCTCGCCCGAGGCCGTGCGTTTCCAGTTTTCCATTATCTATAAAGCATTGTGGGACCGTTAGCAGACGTTATTGCAAATTAACATTTTTAGAATAGTCATAGCCTGTCTTGTCATAGAAGCCTTCCTGGTTTATGTTTCCTAAAGTTGCCGATATTGCGCTGTACGGCAGAGTAATGAATAAAATGAATCGGTCGGGGCCGATGTCGTGTTGTGTCTGGTCTCCGGAGTTCCCGAGAGAATTTAAAATAAATAAATAAATGTCTTCCTTTAGTTCTGCGGAGACGTTACTGCAGTGTATATGGGTGTATGGAAAACAGCTACAAATTTTTTTTCCCTTCACTAGCTCGGAAAGCGCTGTTTTGTCCTTTAAAACTAGCGTGGAAAAAAGCATTTTATCCACATGTGGGGCAAAGTAATCTAATTCCTATCACTTATAAATTTACTAAAACGGGGCTTAATCGTGTATAAACTTTGAAAACAAACCTCCGACGTTTCAAGGGCGACATTGCCCCCGTGGTCCCGGAGAAAGACTATTCCTATCACTTACCACCAGTCCAGTATAAGTGAGTCCTATATGCCCAATGCCCATAGTAAATATGCGCAAACGGAGGTCACACCTAAAATTGGTCGTCTTATCCCGCACTTGGTAAGCTGTTGGCAATATCTAAGTACCTACTCTATGACAAATTTTGAAATTGAATTTTGTTGGTAGCTTCAAGATAACTTAAGTACATAGTACATGTGGATAAGATTTGTAATCGTATTTAGTCTTTATTTTCCTCGCAATAGTGAGGGGAAAAATGTTGTATTACACTCGGCGGCACAGTTTGTTCAACTCTCGTGCCTTGAGACCCTCGTAATGCTCAAGATTCCAGTTATTGAGCCACTCGCTACGCTCGTGGCTCAATTTTGGGATCTTTCGCTTGATCGGGTCTCAATATAAGCACGAGAGTTAAACAACAACTTTGCCCCCTTGTATAATAAATAACTATTATGCCACACCTGGCCATAAAGTGCCTTTTTCCGCACGCTACGCCTACGGAAAAAGCAGATTTCTGCCCAAGTGTAGGCATAAAATGATGTACCTAACACGTGCCTCGCTTGCTGCTCGGGTCGCAAACTTCTGCGATCTCGGCCTTTCTTTGTTTTCCCGCACTAGTTAGGTAATGTACTATATTGACGCTACGCAGCCCTTGCTGTCCAAAGCAATAGGTACTTATTAAAAATCTATATACCTACTCTATACTCTTAGAATGAGAATTTATTACACTTTAAAATGTAATAATCAGGTAGGTGCAGTACTAAGAGCAATATATTTGTTTCAATTACTTTCTTGAACCTTTCCACCTGCTTGTAAACTCCCGGCATTATGAAATAAACCCAATTCTTTATAAGTAATATAATTTTCAGTCCTCCGGCCGGTAAGCGCCACTTTACGCAAAACTAAATTGCCGCCTGCCGGCTCCGTCGGGCTGAAAAATAGTATACAAACCTCGGCCGGTAAATGGGAAAGCCTCGGATCACATGTTAGTTGACCTCGGCTTCGCCTCGGCCGACAATTACATGGAATCCGAGGCATTTCCCACTTAAACGGCCTTGGTATGTAATGTACTATTGATATAATTAACGTCAGCGGGCTACTAGTCTATCTACATTCTTTCAAAGTGCAAACGATAAAGCGACTCACCTAACTTTAGTATTGTTTTTACGTATGTTATAACCAATTTTCACAAAGATTATTTTTCAACCGACTTCAATATTTCTAAAGGAGGAGGTTCTCAATTCGTCTGTTTTTTTTTTGTAGGTATGTATGTTACCTCAGAACTCCGTCATTACTGAAACGATTTGTTTTTTTTTTGTTTTTTGAAAGTAGATGGTTCCAGGTTAGTCCCGTTTTTTTCAAAATCCATTTCTGATGATGGGATCCATGAGGAACTGAGGGAACTCCTCAAATTTGAAAGGCACATGCATAGTAATTTGGGTATTTTCTTGAGAAACTCGAGCATTTCTTTACAAAATCTACCAGTTTCGTGGAGCAGACCTGATCATGACGACCAGGGATGTCAAAGAGGAACTGCTCTATAATTCGCGGGCCCCAGCTGTATCTTCTGATTTGAGACATTCATCTTTTGTTTGTTACGAAATGCCTTCGAGGTAGTCCTATTAGATTTTAATTATATTTTGATGATGGATATCATGAGGAATTAATGGAGTTGATGCTGAACCCTGGCAGTACCTAATACTCAGGTTTGGTCCATCATACGCGACTTCTGTTTACGTCGTTCGACTCGTATTAACGAGCAATTAGGTGAGAAATTCACAAGATCGAGCTGGTGCTGAACCCTGGCAGTACCTAATAGAACTCAGGTTTGGTGCAACATAGGCGAGTGCTGTTTTCATGATTCGATTCATATTAACGAGCAATTAGGAGAGCAGTTCACAAGATGGAGCTGATGCTGAACCCTGGCAGTACCTAGTGGCACTCAGGTTTGGTGCAACATAGGCGAGTGCTGTTTTCATGATTCGATTCGTGTTAACGAGCAATTAGGAGAGCAGTCCACAAGATGGAGCTGATGCTAAACCCTGGCAGTATACCTAATGGAACTCGGGTTTGGTGAAACTTACGACAATTCCGTTTTCGTCATTCAACTCCTGTTAACGAGCAATTAGGAGAGCGGTTCTCAAGAAGGAGCTGATGCTGAACCCTGGCAGTAACTAGTGGAACTCAAGTTTGGTCCAACATACGCGACTTCTATTTACGTCATTCGACTCGTGTTAACGAGCAATTAGGAGAGAAATTCACAAGATCGAGCTGATGCTGAACCCTGGCAGTACCTGGTGGAACTCAGGTTTGGTGCAACATAGGCGACTGGTGTTCTCATGATTTGATTCGTGTTAACGAGCAATTAGGAGAGCAGTTCACAAGATGGAGCTGATGCTAAACCCTGGCAGTAATGGAACTCAGGTTTGGTGAAACATACGCGTGTGCTGTTTTCGTTAATCAACTCATGTTAACGAGCAATTAGGAGAGCTGTTCACAAGATGGAGCCGATGCTGAACCCTGGTAGTAGTATGTATGTAAGTTTTAAATACGATGTTAGGAAAATTAACAAAATAAAAATAAAAATTAGCAATAATTCGCTTACTAAATTAACTTATACCGGGAAGTCCAATTGAAGTCGTTTTTTTTTAAATTATTATATATTATACTACATTTTGTCTAGTTTAGATAAAAGTATTCCAAACCTTCCTTGAACCATCCAATATTATAACCAGTAAAAATGCAAAATGGACTACCCTAATTATGAACGGCAGGGCACCAATAGATGCACGGTATGACGGTAGTATATGAAGACGAATAAATTTAGTTCGTTCAAGTTTTGGGCACATGTTAAAAAAGTAACACAATCGTTCATGTATTGGAATGAAGCCCAATAGATGAACTAGTGAAATCTCTTAGGTCATGTTTTAGGTATACTTAGTTTACTCTAGTGAACAGCCCGTTTCCATACTAAAATAAGCCCCATAAAAATTGAGTTAGACAAGGAAAGTTCCGTTCATCTTTTAGTCAAAAAATCAAGGAGCGGCAAACTAGAAAGGAAACGTTTCCGTAAGGATTTATAAAAGTATTTGAAAAAACTAACCTTTACCCAAACCTTGAACGCTGTTCATCTATTGGATAAGTCACACAATATTGGAACCATTACTTGAACATTAAATATATCATAAAATAAGTTAAAATATGCCTTTATTAACAACCCTTTACGTTAGCGGGATTAGTCAAGAATCGTTAACAATCAAAAACATGTCAGTAGAAACATTATTAAATTTTATACGTATTTATTTCCTTAAATTTTTACGCGCCATTCTTAATAAAATTTCCATACAAACGGTCATTACGGCGCGAGGCATATTTTCGGCGGGCTCTCACAGCTGCATACACGGATCTATTAATATAAAATTCAAAATTCAAAAATTTATTCTGCAAGTAGGCCTCAAGGGCACTTTTACAAGTCAATAAGCATTACAGTAAAGCATTTGTATGTACAACAACAATTATACACAATACATTTACAGTTACAATATATAGAAGTAAAATTATAATCTAAATGTTGATAATACAACAGCCAAAACCTGGGTAAAGAATATTAAAATAAATGTGTAATATGTGCAAGAGATGTATAGTCTCTATAGTTAAAAATAAATTAAGTGTGGGAGATGTAAAAGGTCACGTCAAAATAAAATACGAATAAAATTTGGAGATGTAAAGGCTCCCCAAGTGTCAAAATAAAGACGGGAGATGTAAACGGTCCCCATCGTCAAAAAATAATACTAATAGGATTTGGAGGTGTAAAGGCCTCCAAACGTCAAAATATAATATATTTATGATATAAATACCACAAGTCATCAGACTGTTAAGTTAACAGTATTAGATCTAATGCTACAGAATACATAACTAATATGTATCCAAAAAGTCAAAATTATAGAATCCAACAGAGATGTAAAGTCTCTATAGTTAATAATATGTACATTAAATTTGGAGATGTAAAAAGTCCCCAAGGTCAGAACAATAGTATGTAATAATACTAAATTAATTAAAATTAAATTAAATAAATGGAGGTGTGGTTCTCCAAGTGTCAAAATATGATGTAACAGCCAGTAACAGCATCGCCTTGAGCATCATGCAAACCACTCCGGGAGTTAAAAAAAACTAAAGTTTAAATGTCTATGGCGGGAAAGTGTAAAAGTTTTAGTAAAAAATATTCCTAAGCTTGTTAAGTACGTCAGGATTTAATTATTGTGATTTTTAGGAACAACGTTCATCTATTGGGGGTTGTTCATCTTTTGGTTCCTCTACCCTACCTACCTATGTGCGTACGCACACGTGCGTAGGGTGTGAAAACCGGGTTATGTTTGTATGAAATTTCGGTTAATAACCGGTTTTTTCCGAACAATTAAAAACCGGTTTGCTCGGCCTAGGGTGTACCATGAGTTGTATTCGATTGCTACTGCGGCATTCGACAGTATGTGCGTTTCGCTCCTGTCAGAGTAGTGGTAGGCGCGAGACGGACATACTTTCGAACACATACACATACACATGACACAGCACAATACATGGAATCAATGAACTAGGCTACTTAGGGCCACTTGCGCCAACCCGGGTTAGCAAAGTAACTTGGGGTTAACTGGTAAATTCGGTACTAGAAAACGCTTAACTCTTGGGTTAGTTGGCTAAACCCGGATGATGGAAGTGGCGCTTAGACGTGTAAAGCACTTGATACACCTTACTTTAATCAGTAGCTGACGAGCGGGATACCGCGAAGCGTTATCCTCGCATTTTTATAATAATAATTTATTTGTGTATCTAATCTAATGCTGACTGATGTGATTTGGTATTGCTATACTAATACTTAATAGTACTTAGTTAATAGTATTAGATAATAACATCTTACTTGATATAAAGTCGGGATACATTTATAGTTATTTTGTACTAACCCTGTGCTCCTGAACTTTCGCGTCGCCGCTGCTGCAGTTTAACTACTGAGTTGTCCTTATACTGTGGGCAAGAGCTGGCAGGATTCACGAAACACGAAACTACTATCTTCATCGCCAATTTAACTCGCACTTTGCTTAGAAAGACCAGAAAGTTTGACCTTCAATGCTTACTAATCTCTGGATTTAATTACCTACCAGAGACTTAAGTATATTCTGTAGTAAAGTTGAAGTGAGATGAACAAGGCCTTCCATTTAAATTTGGCATCTGTTTTCAGAGTCTAATTTATCACTGATTTCTGACATGTCGTGACATGGATGACATTTTGGGTAGCAAAACTAGTGATTATGGTTTTCTATCTACCTACTTAAAAATCCACTTTAATATATTTCACGGCTAATTTACGCCGAGTAGAAACTGAGTTATTGGAAATGGTCGATATCGTGCGTGTTTTATAGTCCCTAATGTACGAGTACAAGGCGTGAGTGAGGTTAAGCTGAGCGCGGCCCAGTGTCGATGCCGCTCTTGGATTGTTTACGTTATTCATCATATTGTAAGTATGCGCCTAAAGCTCAGTTCACACTTCCTCCTTGCGGTAGGTACTTATTTGTTAATTACTTACAACTTTTATAGTTATACTATCTTCTAAACAGGCGTAGGATTCTCCTGGATACAACTCAGTAACAGAGGACGCCAGCAACTCAGCCATGATCTAAGCTTTGAAAGTGCTATCAATCCTTAATACCTACTTGGTATGAGATTAAGAAATCATTCATTTTAAAAGTATTTCCTTTGCCGAATTCACTCATTACGAGGTTTATAACAGTTTAACCAGAATGCAGTGCAGATTTGCATATCCTACCTAAATATGTATTATACACAGTAATGGTAATTAAGATGTAGATAAGTAGGTATACATTTCTACTATCTATATATACTTAGTTGTAAAGTAAATACAGAGGGACGGATGTACGGAGAGCGGAGACTCAGAGAGGCCTTATCATTGCGATAAATATTGACACGCCACGGGTCAAATGCAGTAGATGCTAGCTAGTGCAAATTTGCGATCGTTTGGCAGTTTTGGTACGTAGGTACTTACCTACCTACCTACCTACCTTCTTCGACTCGTGATATATTCGTTCACTGACGCCATAACCATATGTATACGAACCAATACGACACACTAATATATAATGAATACTTGGATTATATTGAATGTGGGCCCTAAAAGAGACTTAAGTCTTGTTCGTGGAAATAATCCAAGTTACAGACCGGTTTGTTATACCGGCTACATGGCTACAGTGGCTGTGCTTGCGCCAGTATAGACGTAGCTTTAGTAGTGGGGAGAGTGGCGACTGCGGCGGCCCACCTTGAGTGGGCAGGTTCAGCGGCTGATCCCGTCCGCGCCTCCGCGCTCCGCGCGCCGCACTCACTCGGTCCTCTCGCGCCAGTCGAGCGCGCGCTTACGCATCATCATGGTCGGTACAGCGTGGCGGTGTGTGTGTTTGACATTGTTTATTGTGACGGCGGAGGCCGTTCTCTCGGGGTTGTACATCGACAACGGAATCGACCAGACAGTGATCCAGCATGCGATGACGCGGGACGAGCGCATGGTGGTGGAGCATGAGATCCTGGAGCTGCTGGGGCTGGGCGAGCGACCGCGGCGGACACGCGCATCGGCGCTCGACCGCTCGGCGCCCAGCTTCCTCCTGGACGTGTACAAGCAGCTAGCCGAGGAGCACGAGCAGGCGCGCCCCACTCGCAGCTCCGAGATGGCTCTCAGCGCCGACGAACATCATGCCATTGACGAAAGCGATCTCATTATGACGTTCCAGAGTAAAAGTGAGTACCTATATCCTTCCTTCTCGTTTAAGGAATTAACACTAATTTACTAACGGCGACATGCGTAGGTAGACACAAAGTTGCATGGGTAATAACAGTTCGTTACTTATATTTACTGTGTTTTGTATCCTTATACTCCTGTAATGGTAGGTCATGTTTAGTATTTTATAAATGTATTTAAAAAAATTAAGTGGCAATTAGTGGCCTATGCTAGATACGTACGCAATTTTGGCAGTAAGATGCAGGTGCCCTTCAAGCTGGCTTGATAATTAAATGGAGCCCGAAGCTCGAAGGCGGCCATAAAAACCGTTTGTTAAAACAGCGCAACCTCATTACCTAAGTTTACGAATTATTTTAACGAGTAGCTGCATGTATGATTGTTGGAAAAAGGACAATCGCCAATAAAAACATGCGTCAAAAATATTTTTTGGTAAAAAATATCCATTAAGTTTTCAAGTCTAATACTTAATCCATGTATAGGTCGCTATGTATTTTTACGATAGGTATAAGATTAGGAAGGAAGCTAGTGAAGGGCTGATGTTTAACTAGAAACAAATGTAATTTCTACCTCTACACAATTGTACAGTTCTCTAGCACTATGAGGTATCTTTGTTCGTCTTGGCACAGGACATTAGGTTGTAAATGTTATTAGTGTTATTACATAGGTACCTATGCCATAAATACATCAGTACCTAATTATATATATAGGACATCCATTTTGCATACTCGTATCGTAACTCTTGGATTAGACATGATTAGGTGTACCTAATCATGTCTAACGCATGTATGACCACGCATCTAATTATACCTAACAGTTAATGTTTTTAAAGAATACAACTTTCTAAGTAGATATAGCTATTTCGTTTAGATAATAATCAGCGGCTCCCGTTTCCTATTCATTTGCAACTCCAGTAGTTCTAGCACGCGAGTTAGAAATAAAAACATTTAACAAAAAAGAAAATCCGACTTCAGAAAGGGAAAAATTAAATTCCATTAAAATGCGCTACCACGGATTTCTCTACGTCATTTCATTAAATATTTTCCTGTGTGGAAAGTGGACCGCGGTTTTCATAGTAGAAGAATTACCTATAAAGTCAATATTTACAATTCTTCACATCAGTCAAAATACAGTTACAAAAGGCGGACTTAATGCCATGAGGCATTCTTTACCAGTCAACCTGCAGGCCAACCAGAGAAGCACTTTTGGACATTGTTGCGGGATGTGATATCTATCATTTAGTATTTCTTGAATTTAAACACTATTAGGTAAGTAGGTATAGTCTTTTAAATCAGTTTCAGTCTGGGTTTCGTTCTGGCCATAGTACTACAACAGCTTTAGTCAAAGTCACTGATGACATTCGATTGGGCATGAATGATAGAAAGCTTACTGTGCTAACCCTTCTGGATTTCAGTAATGCTTTCAATACAGTTGACTTTGACATTCTACTTGCCATCCTACGCTCTCTTAATGTATCTACTGCAGTGCTTGGCTGGTTTCATAGCTATCTAAATGGTCGCCGGCAAAGAATTAAGGTGGATACTTCGCGGTCTTCGTGGTGTAGCACGCTGGCAGGCGTCCCGCAAGGCGGCGTGCTCTCCCCTCTTTTATTTTCTATCTTCATCAATTCCATTACTTACAATCTTTCATCTTCTTATCACCTGTATGCCGACGATCTTCAGATATACTCACAGGGTGGGCTGGGCGATCTTCCGTCCGTCATTGAGAGCACGAATGCTGACTTGGTACGCATTTCAGACTGGAGTCGAAACTATGGTCTGACAGTGAACCCTTCAAAGACCCAAGCCATTATAATCGGTAGTAACAAATTTATGACGATAGTTGATTATAATAGTCTCCCTCCGGTTCTCTTTGATGGGATTCTAATACCTTTTTCTAAACAAGTAAGAAACCTGGGTATAATTCTGGATTGTACGTTATCCTGGATTCCCCAAGTGAGCGAGGTGAGCAGGAAGGTGTTCGCTGCAGTAGGATCCCTCAGGCGGCTTCGTAATTTTTTACCTATCGCCACTAAAATTGCGCTTGCTCAAACGTTGCTTCTTCCTATACTGGATTATGCAGACATATCTTATCTTGACCTTACCGAGGAGCAACTAAACAAACTTGAGCGTATTCAAAATCTTTGCATAAGGTTCATTTTTGGGTTACGCAAATATGACCATGTTTCTTGTTTTCGTTCTCAACTCAAGTGGCTCCCTATCCGCTATCGTCGTAACTCCCATATTCTTTCACTTCTCTATAGCATTCTTTTCAACCCTGCAACCCCCTGCTATCTCAAGCAGCGTTTTAGTTATCTCAATTCTCTTCGTTCCTCTCAAAACTTGCTTCTGACTGTGCCATCCTCCTCTTCCAAATTTTATAATACTTCTTTCACTTTTCAAGCAACCCGGCTGTGGAACTCTCTCCCTCTTGATATAAGGCGTGCTGAATCTGTTGCTTCTTTCAAATCTCTCCTTAAAAAGCACTATTTATCACTTCCTTAGTTCCTGTTCATGTAACTATTGTTTTCCTTTAATTTGACTGTGTAAAATCAGTAATCTGCTATCATCATTTCGCTTAATTAGTTTGTATTTGTATATATGTATTTATATATTTATGTATTTTGGTATGACCATATATATATGTATGTATATGTAATTTGTGTGTGTGTTTGTTTTCTTTTTTTTTTTTTTTGTAGATTTGTTTTTTCTGTTTATGTCATATATTTTTGGTTCTCACATAATACTTTTTCCAGTTTTGCACCACCTACTGTATGTATACTTTTCTTAGTGTAGTGTCTCCTCTACCCAAAGGTTGTCTGGAAGAGATCGCTCTTTAGCGATAAGACCGCCTGTTGTTTGCCTCTTTTTCATGTGTAATACCAGTTTGTGTTATTTTTGTTGTTTTGAGGTGCAATAAAGAGTTATTGTATTGTATTGTTGTATAGAGCTTTTTGAGTTTGAGCTTTTTAAGGTACCTATTCTAAAATTAATGGATTCAGAAACAGGCTTTGGCAAAGATCCCGAAGACAACATTTCTACAAGTATGTAATATGCTAATATTTTATTAACATTCTGGGAAACGAAAGTATCGGATAAATATCTTAAAACAAAAGTACCATTTACAAGATTAGTCTCGACGTTTGAATCGTAGAACATCAATCAGTTGAAAACATAATGATCTCAGGTAGTTCACGTCCAGGTAGCGCATGACTCAGTCTACCGCATGCCACCATGATTGGACACCGGGCGGTCCGGCGACAGACGGGCTCGACGTAAAAAATCTTAATTTTATGATTCAGTCTGCCCGGGTTCCTGTTAATAACCGGGACTTTGTCTTAGCAAAACCAGAGCGTGCCCGACCTCCGACTTCGCATAATTGTTAACACAGGATCATGTTATAAGAATGAATTGTAGGCGAATCACGTAAGAAAAAATGTAGCAATGCTGCACGATTTTATTGATTTAATAATTTACTTCCTACTCCCTCAAGGGGGTAATCCAAAATAGTACATTTCAATGCTAGTGCGGAAAGTATGTCATTACTTCACGAGCCCCAAGATATCTAATAGGCACTACACGAGATGAGTGAAGGATGACATTCTATGGGACCAAATGGGAGGTAACACCGTTCGATAAAAAAAATCACTTAAATCGCGTTGTAGCACATAGTAATCCGTAATTCTTTAAAAATAAAAAACCCGGCCAAGTGCGAGTCAGACTCGCCCACCGAGGGTTCCGTAAGGTGCGTTCGGCAAAGTTTCGGACGATTTTGGGTGGGTTGAGATAACGTTGGATGAAAAAAAAAACTCAGCTTGTGTGTAAGATACGGACATAATTCAAATCACCATTAAATATTCTATTACACTAAAATTTGATATTTTTGTAGACCCAGGTACTTTCAGGTACTGTACACTAGGTTTTCAGGTACGTGTGTACTGAGTGTTTAAATTTAGGAAACATAAAATAAAATTGACAAGATTTTTTTACCTAATGGTGTAAAAACGGACGAGCCTATAAGTTAGTTCGTATTGCGGGTAGCAAAGAGTTAACTATTGGAAAATATCCGTTGCTGTCCCGTGACTAACATATATCAGAATTGGTCAATCAGTTCAGTACACAGGATTGTCATTTCCGACACGGTTTTAATTTTTTCACTTTTTGAAGAAATTGTGGTTTTCAATCTTTTTAGTGGTGTCAATGACCCGTCAAAGGGGTCAATGGCCCCAGGTGGTAAGGTTGAAATTAGTGCTAAAGTGGTCTAAAAAGAGGATACAAAATAGATACACGCATTTCAAATCCGTCTTTGTTTTTATTTTAGGTTTTTAGCCCTTTTCATGAACGCACGCAAGCCCACACACACTGTATACGTTTGTGACTCGCAAAAAGTTTGAGCATTCCTGAGGATTTAAGGGGCTACCCGATATTTCACTGTTTTCGGATGATTAGCGTCCGATCTTAAACCACGTCGGGTAAGACCGTATCTTCGTCTACAGGTGTCGTATCGTAAATTCAATTAAAATACAGATTTGTCACAAATTTAATAAAAACCATATGCAGTCTGTAAAAAAAGTAAAGGTAAAAAAGTGCATAGATTTACCAGTTATATCTAAAAAATTGGCGAAGGGTAATTCCGGATACAGCAAAAAAATATTGTTTTGGTACATTTTTACTTAATCGCTCATATTACATGACTAGTCAGTCGGAGCAACAAAAGCGGACTGAAGGTGGGGCCAAAATGGCGCATCACGTCAGCAGCGTCAGCTTGCCATCATTCAAAAAAATCCCCGCAATGGGCCAGAAATCGAATCATACGATCTTACTCGTTGTCTGATCTTAGTCGAACGCACTAACTTACATCATAAAAATGATTCATAACTTTCAACCCCTTTTTTATCCCTTTGGGGATGAATTTCGATAAACGCTAAATATACTTTTCGTTTGTAGTATCAAAGAGTCTATAAACGAAGTTTTAAATCTGCAACTTGAATAACGATTCACATATCATACAAACTTTCAACCCCCTTTTTTATCCCTTAATGGATGAATTTCGGAAAATGCGGAATACGATTTCAAGGGACTGTAGACCTTAGTATATTGTTTAAATTTCAACTCGATACCTCTACGCACTCCCGGGATAAAGGGCCTTGACGGACGGGAGGGTCTTGACGGTATTTTAACCCCCTTTTTTATCCCTTAGGGGATGAATTTCGGAAAACGCGGTATACGGTTTCAAGGGACCGTAGACCTTAGTATATAGTTTAAAATTTCAACTCAATACCTCCACGCACTCCCGAGATAAAGAGTCTTGACCGACAACAGACGGACGGATGGACAACAAAGTGATCCTATAAGGGTTCCGTTTTTTCCTTTTAAGGTACGGAACCCTAAAAATACATAGAGACGAATACTTATATAACCGCCTCCGTCGAATTCTCGAAGTCCGTTAAAAATTTATAGGTACCTAGTCTCCCGCGATACACAACCCTTGTAGGGAATCCCCTTGAATCTATGTTTGTTCTAAACTATGAACTAAACGATGTATAGTTGCCGATTTCTAAGTCTGAACTTTTGACACTTGAGTATTGACGTACTTAGTGATGAGGCTAAGACAAATCGTTTGTTAAATTCAGCGATTATTGATTTTAGCGATTAATTGTTTGATTCGATTTTACTACTACGGATTTGTATTTGATAAGACCGAGAAACTTCGACAAACTGCGCATTTATCATACGATTTTTTCCAAAGTCATCTTAGTTTCGTTCAGAAATCAATACTGTTGAATTTTTAAAATGTAAGATAAAAACCTTCATGGTTAATTTGTCTTATTTTAAATAACATTTTTTTCCACATCGTACTTAGTTTTATTTTCGTTTTAATCGTTTTGTTTTGATTTTTTACTGTATTGCCTATTGATAACAAGATCGATTTTTATCGATTAACAGACAGTTGTATGAATCGGCAGCAGACATGGTCACAACACTAAATTTAAAAAAAAAAACGATGTAGACCGTAACTGTAGGCGTGCTAAATTGTTATCGTAAAATATTCAATAACGAATGTATGAAAAAATGTAACATTCATCACATTATGTTTATGAAAAGTGAAATATTGTGTTTATGTACATGACTAGCTGTAATATCTTTATGGGATTTTGTTTATAATTCCAAAGTGTCTTGCGCGTTTACGTTCTACGGGTATTTCGATGTGTCAAAAGTTCAGACTTAGAAATCGGCAACTATACCTAGGTACGAGTAGGTACATAAAAGAACATAATAACAATAAATCAATTGCTGGCCATATACGTTCGGGCATATCTGCCGGATCTGCCGATAAATGTATGGGAAATCTGTCTTACGGATGCCCGGCGGACATGCCCACTATGGATATCTGACGGATTGCCCGAACGTATGTGGCCGGCAAAAGAATAAACAATTTTTTTTTTCTTTTACATGTACTAGTGAATAACTACGTGTTATTTAATTATCAACCAACGCAGTTTGTTGCCCATCTATATAATTCGATTAGTTGTTTACGCATGACCGATAACATTATACAAACATTTGTAAAGCACGAATCAAATCATTTATTATTTGTCATAAATATTTTGATTTTTTGTTTTTTGTTTTTAGGGTTCCGTACCAAAATGGTAAAAAAGGAACCCTTATGGTGCGGCTCTGTCAGTCTGTCTGTGTCTGTCACATCATTAAATATCTCGAGAACTACTTAAGCTACCGATATGAAATTCGGAATAGTTATAAACAAAGTTCACACAGACACATTAAAAAAAGATTTATCACATACACTTCAATTTATTTTCCATTAAAAAATGCCCGACAAAAGAGGGGGCAAAAATTAAAAGTTTAGTAATTGGGTCAGGTGGGGTATCATTTGAAAGGGCTAAATTTGGGCATTCTAAAACAATTTTTCATAATGAAAAATTTTAGATTTATAAACGAAAATGTAAAAAAATACAATTTCCCGTAATCTCCGAAGTTTATGAAAAAAATACGATTTTTTTACACAACTTTAATATTGTCATAAATATTACAAGAAAAATATAACATTTACCGAAACTTAATAATTTTTTTAAATTAATAAAAATACTTTTTGGAACAAAACTTGAAATTTAACCAACTTCGACTGTTTTTTTTTCTTTAAATTTATGAGATATCATGCTAAAAGTACTGTCCTATAACTAAATTTAAATAAATTGATTTACGTCATAAAAAATATCAAGGGAAAACAAACTCGCAAACTAACTCCATGCCGTACAAACGACTGACCCAATCTATCGTTACATGCGGCTAATTGACGTCAAATTTCTACTTCTAGGTGTAGTTGCAACATAAAGTTTATACGGGACCCTCGGTGTGCCAGCCCGACTCGCACTTGGCCGGTTTTTTTAAGTATTCACACTACTACCGAGTCCTAACCAAGGCCCCATCTGCTCACTGGGGGCGTTGTTGGTCACTTTTTCTGTAGTATATGATTATGCATGACATTTCTTTCAATTTATAATACACAAAACATACCTACGATTTCATGAATTACAAATTAAAAGTATTAACAGATTATGTAGATCGCCGCAGCGCGAAATCTACTTATAGAATTACTGTTTATTGATCGGGTTTACAATGTTTAGAACGCAATCAGTTCAAGGAAAACTTATCAGGCCGCTTCCAAGAAACTTCCCTCCTAGGTATATTTATTTACAATAAGTGTGTCGTTTTGCAGCTAGCGTAATCGCATTTTTTTTTGTATGTATAAACACGTGCATTGACTAGGTACCTACCTGAGTAGATGTGGATTTGACGCAATAATCAGAATAAATAATGATTAAATTTGGAATTCAAGGCGTGTTTAAGTAATTAATAAAGCAACAGTACACGTGCACTGGGGTCGTATTACACCCGCCGAACGACTCGAACGGACACCTGCTTCTGAGTTCTTACATTTGCATGCAAATCGCCTTTCCTATAAGCGATTCTACTCTTATCTATATTATGTAGGTTCGTAGTGTTCGTACCAACAATCTGCATCGATTATTTACATTACATCTCAATTCTATACGTAGGTATAAAAGCACTATGTACGTAATGTAGTTTCTGGGAGTTTGACGACGAAAAATTTGTGGCTAAAGGTCGATCACCTATTTATACAATATTTCGCAATTTTTTGACTTGCAAAGTCGTTTGCCAGTCTAAGGTTTGATTGCGTACCGAGGTCTAATATTAATGATTCACAGTAGGTAATTGAGTCAGGTTACGCACTGGAATAGATAGCTATGCATACGTGCATACCATAGTATCGTCAATTGTGAATCTGAATGGAATATGTAATTGTTGTCGTCCAGACGTGTGTGTATTGTCTATAAAGTCTGTAATAGACTATCTTAGGCATTTACTATAATATGCTATATAGGTACCAGTGGCGGTGCACCAACAATATTAGTGACTACACTAACTACCTTATTAGTACTTAGTATTACATGTGTTCAACTGCCTGATGTTCCGTTACTGGTAGATATTGCTAGGCAAGTGAAGTGTACATAATTAAATAATGCCTACCTATCGCTTAGGCCCTTAACCTATATTTGCTGTCTAGGTTAGGTCATTGCATATTGAAAGTAAGTACTGGTTTTTGTTATTTAGAGCATCACTTGGGTGCACTCCGGCATGAGCACGGCCGGCACGTGTGGTTTGAAGTGGCGGGTGCGCCGCCGTCCGCCGCGCTGCTCTCTGCCGAGCTGCGCCTGCACCAAGCGCCTGTTAACACCGACGACCCGACGGCTCTTTACACGGTCGTCGCGCATCGAGTCATCAGCGTCAACAGTTTAGGGTAACTTTCCTTTTGTGGTACCAAGGTCAGGGTGACCTTGAACTATCGGGAGCTATGTTGGCGTCCGTGTACTCTTACCTTAGTAGGAATTCATAAAAACTAAATTACAAAGCAGCTGTTAGTGTTAGTCGATGGCCTTAACATTTAACAAATTTTAATAAATTACTTACATGAACAAATAACTTGATTTACTTGTTATCACATTACAGAAATCTACAGCTAGAGAAGGTAGCGGCAGTGAACACAAGCGCATCTTCAGAGGGCTGGTTGGAACTAAACGTGACGGACGCGCTCAGCGCATGGCTGACCGCGCCCGCCGACAACCGCGGGTTCTTCATCACCATCCACCCGCACTCGCAGCCTGGTACGTTATTAGTAGCAATGTCACACACAGGGCCGTGGCACACAGTGCTCGTGACAAACTTTTCATTTCCACCCACTACCATTAGCAGTCAGGTAGTGAGCATTCTCACGAATCTGAAAAGCGTTAACGTCTCACACTGCATGAGAACTGATCGAGCCCGAGCGTTCGCTTTGCGAAGTTGTGCTATCCGTTGTTTTAGACTAAATAGTAAAGCGTTTACTTCATAATCAGTAAATGAAACATATTCTAGATCATTTTGTAACTTTTTAAAGACAAAACGTACATTTCAGAACGTCATATGAAACCAGAAGAAATCGGGCTAGAGGAACCTCGAGGAGCCATAGTGGAGGGCAAGCAGCCCTTCCTCGTGGCTTTCTTCAAGAGCGGGCCAAAGTTAAGCGCTGCGGACGCCAGCGGGCGAAGGAAGCGAGAGGCGCGGCGGTGGCGGAATTCAGGCTCTTCGGAGAATTATCTGAGGAACCCACTCACAGGTTAGTTCTGTAATCATAATCACGAATAATCACAATCAGGCCAAAAAGTAGCATATAAGTAGGTCGATTCCGAAAGCTGGCGCGGAAAATGTATGAAACTATCATTAATTTCACAAACATTCCGCGCTAGCTTTCGTGAATCGATCTGTACACTCTTTATTGTAATAATTAAATATAATGCAATGGTGGCTATCGTATTTTCGCTCACCATGTGGCGCCACTAATGCGTGGGTCTTGTATCCTCCCATTACTTTACACGAATTGAGTAGATAATTAAGCATGGATCACATTATTTCAGACACATCACACTGGACAACACGAAGTTGTGAAATTCAGACCCTCTACGTCAGTTTCAAGGACTTAGAATGGCAGGTGAGCATAATTGTCCTACTTAATTTATTATATTTTATGCTGAATAGTTAAACTTAGACAGGCAAGGAGAGAAGGATCTCTCCTTGCCTTTATCCCTATTCGTGGTCGGCCCCCCTAATACTTTATCGCCATAGTTGGCGGTTTTGCGTCATTTCTGGAGTTAAACTTAGACTATTGTTATAAATAGATACCTAACTATACAGTGTGTACCTAAATATAATTCGGGCAAACCTCTTAACGGTGGTTAGTATATATTGAATTAAAGTCACTACTTAATACTTTATTGTGCTTAAATCAGTAAGTAAATGTACGCGTTTCCTTGGCCGCCATTAAGAGGAACAAGAGCGTAGGCCGCTGACAGCCCAGCCACAGATTAAAAACGCGGGAGTAAATGTCGTAGAATATAACAGTATAGGACATAAGAAATGTAATCATTTATTTGTCAAACATAGGTGCAAGTTAAAAATTACAAACGAATTCTAAGCCTAATAATAAAACTTAAATTACAATACACTAAATAACAGCTAACTTAAACATAAACTAACTATACCTCGGTTGGGCTCTCACCCTGCCCACCCAAACGTGCTAAATATGCTCGCGGCATTGCCGCGCTGGATGGCACGCGATATTTGTTGAACAAGGCAGGAGCCCGATCGGGGATCGCCACCTCTGTCGCGCAACCGTCGTCCCAGGGCTTTAACAAGTCTCTTGGCTTCCGCACACTATGGCCCAGCAGTTTCCACAGCGACCGGAACAAAATCGTATGCCGGTTCCAAAATAGCTTACATAGAATGTTTAAGAGTGGCCGCCTTCTCCGAGGCCGCACCTGCCACCCTGCCAGTGTAAGGAAGGTGAGATGGAGTAAAGGCGCTCACGCAGATAGCGTCCCAGAGCAGGCAGCGACCCTGGACCTTTGCAACCAGCGTCAGGCCATCCGGCCGCTTTCCGTCCGAACGGCTTAAACCCTGAGGCTCCAACACGCAAGGCACATTCGCCGAGACCATGGCGCGACGTATCAAGTCATTGATCGCATAGTGTCTCGGGAACCACCCTGCAGAGCGGGAGCAGCTCAGGCCGCGGTGCCCATTCGCATCCATCGGTGACCCACATACACAGCGATGCGGCTCACACACCTTGGAGCCCAGCCTCAGAGCGACCCCCACCCTCAAGGTGTCATTGTCCAGCAGGGTTCCCAGATGAGACGACAGAAGTGCGTGCAACCAGGCTCCGGACTCGAGTTGCCTTCCTGCTTTAAGTCGTGCCACATCCTCCACATCAGCCCCCTCCAACATACGGGAGTATGTGCGCTCACACAAAGCGTCGTCCCAGTGCCAAGGTGGGGTTGTCCGGGTGCGCTCCCCCCGACGAACGAGCCAACCACTCGTCCAGAGCCTCCTGCACTAACGGAAGGCAGAAATTGTCGCCATTCGTAGATAGTATCCTAGCAACAAGACCTACCGACGCATGAGAGGAGGCGAGGAACGCCACAATCCCCATGTCCCGCATGCTGCATGGTTGTAGAAATGTAATGTAATTAGATAACTTTTACTAAAATAAATAGATCAATTTATTAAATACACAAATGTCAATAATAATACACATAAGTCAACTTAAAAGTACTCTTAACCTAAACCCTGCGATACTTAGACCAAAAAATAAAAATAAAGCAGGAAAAAAAAACATCACCTAAAACATACTATCCTAAATCTAAAAACGGCCCCTGAGGCATGGTACCGAAAATGCTGGCTGCATTTCCCCGCTGAATAGCAATACTAATACGTTGAGCGAGGTAACTGCCAGCTCTCCGGTCACCTGTTACCTCCCTCAGTCTCTTAGATAAAACCCCAAAAAGGGACAAAGCGCCCGGGCCCCATGAACCCAGTGTCTCGACGCCAAAAGGAATGAAAGTATATTGGGCACCGAGTCCACTGTATTTCCCCACCTTTGCATTTTCAGCTGCCTCCGCCGCAGCTGCTGCCCTCACCGATGTTCGGTGGAGATGGGACGGGGCCAGCGTGTCCACACAGGTTGCATCCCACACCAACCACTCCACTTTTACTTAGAATTACAATTATAAAATCGATACAAAATAATTCGGCCCGCAATGTCACGCAAACAAAGTCGCTTTAAACGCTCGTTGACAACTGTCAACGTCGACTTTTACAGTTTACTCGTATGTATACAGTACCTTCATTGCTAATGAGAAATTTTTCAAAAAAATATTAAGGTTTCATAATTAAGTGTAACTTTAAAACACCTCTTACTGCAACGGCTTCTCTAGCCTTGAGTCCTATATGCCCATAGTAAATATGCGCAATCGGAGGTCACACCTTAAATTGGTCATGTCCATGTGATCATGTCTTATCCCGCACTTGGTAAGCTGTTGGCAATGTCTAGAGTGTTAGGAGCGTACTTACTCTATGACAAATTTTGAAATTGATTTTTGATGGTTTCTTCGATATAACTTACATGTGGATAAGATTTATAATCGTATGTAGTCTGTATTTTCCTCGCAATAGTGAGGGGAAAAATGTTGTATTACACTCGGCGGCAAAGTTTGTTCAACTCTCGTGCCTTGAGACCCTCGTAAAGCTCAAGATTCCAGTTATTGAACCACTCGCTACGCTCGTGGCTCAATTTTGGAATCTTTCGCTTGCTCGGGTCTCAATATAAGCCCGAGAGTTAAACAACAACTTTGTATAATAAAAAAAAACTATTGTTTTATTGAAAGCAAACATAGGTAACTTTGTTTCACTGTTTACTATCATTTTCTATTGAACTTGAAAAGTGGTAAGAATAAATTCAATAACATTTACATCAATTGCCTTGAGCGGGTGATAAACTCATAATCGGATTTCTTGGACTCCATTCAGTACCCTTTTTCGAGTTTATCATGTAATGTTATTCTGAAATAAAGATAGAACTTCATTCATATCAATGTTTGCAATAGAAAACTTTGAAAACCTAAAACATAACCTCAAAATATCCCAAAACAAACATCACATATCACCAAATAATGTTACATCAGCCATTGTATTGAGTATTAGCTGCCATTTTCCTGGAATTAAGTACATTGCTGAATATTGTTATTGATAGCAGATACACGTATTAATCGTAAACTAAGTAAACAAACACAAGCAAACGTTATGTTAAAGTTACATGCCACAGATAAAACATACCTTACCCATACACAATTTTCAAATTACTTATTAAAAATACAGTGTTGCTATTTTAAACCACGATATTTAAAATTAACCGCTCTTTTCTACAAATAGAGTTTGGTTGTTCTTCTAATAGTATGACTAATATGTTGTATTTTGCATAAATAAATAATTGTGAATGAATGTGTGGCTGTATAACTTTACCTGTGGACCCGGGTATGTCCTAAAACTACGACAAAGGCCACCAGTGGATCGGCAGCAGCATCCCTGAATAACAGTGGACACTGTTCTTGTCACCACTATAGAACCAATGAGACACTTACATTTGATTCGAAAAATCAAAATATTTTAACAAATTCACAATCGCTACAATAAATTTCAATATTTTTAGAGAAAGAACAGAACTAAACCCGTGGATTTGTTTCTGGCGTGAGTAAATAAGAATATTGTTGACAATTTGTTCTGATTGGTGTTTACAAGTCGAGAACCAAGAGGAATATATATTAGTTTGCAACCCTAGGGCCGCGATGCTTCGGTTTCTACCCGCTTCATAGATAAACAACAACCAACTTTCAAAGCATGAGAAATGAAAATTATATTTTAAACATGTTCTCTGGGCAAAAACTCCTATAACTTTCATGTTTACTAATTAATTGAAACCATTAGGCATATCCATTGATTAAATGAAATAAAATAGTCTTAGAACAAAGGTAACGTTGTTGTTGTGATTATTTTCATAGTATGCAAACAATATGTTAGTTTAGTTACTGTAGTTCCTAGGTACATATTTATTTTATCATATCAGGTTTTCTTGTAATATTTCTATGAATCGAAGGTGCATGTTATATATGCATTGGTATGTTTTATTAACAGATAAAATAACTTCCTACAAATAACTACTAGTGCGGGCGATGATTTTATGTTATACTTATTCAATACTAGCTTTAACCCGCGGCTTCGCCCGCGTACTAAACGTAATTTTCAACCGTCATACAAATAAGGAGGTTTTTTTATTTATTTCACGTCCGTTAAGTTGGATTTGAAAATCGTTGTTGTTTTCGAAATCAGCGACCCGATAACGACACACATATCAAATAAAATAGTCGTAACTATTCTTGTTTCTCCTTTACAAACTTTGGACCATCATTTTACCCCTACTTTGGAAAATCCTATCTTTGTGCACCGCTTCACCTTATAAGAAACCTACGTATAAAATTTGGAATCTCTAGAACCAGAAATAAACATAAAAACGACACCCATATTGATATTTTGAGATTTCAACCCCATCGCACCCCATCACGGAAGATGGTATCTCACGTCCGCCTCTTTGGATGTTGAAATTGTTATTCATTTCAAAATCAGCGACCCAATAAACCAGAAAAACGATAGGTACCCATGTTGTGTTTTACTACATTACCCCTTTTCCCCTTTGTGGGGGTTGATTTCTCAAACAGCCTGAAACACGTCTTTACTCATTTATCTTTAGGAAAATTCCTGTGAAGTTTCGAATAAAATAATCGAACTTATATTGTTTCCCCATACAAACTTTGTACCCCCATTTGACCCCCGTTGGAGATGAATTTTGAAAACTCCTTTCATTGGCACCCCTACGCTTTATAAGGAACCGAAGTGCTAAATTTGGAATCTCTAGAACCAGAAATAAACATATAAAGACACCCGTAGTGATATTTTTAGATTTCGGCCCCATCGCGTCCCAACAGGGGAGATGGTATTTCACAATCGCCACGTTTGATATTGCAACCTACGTTGTTTTCGTAATCAGCGACCCAACAAACCATAAAAATGATACCCATGTTGTTGTTTTTTTACTTTTTCACCCCTTTTCCCCATTTTAGGGGTTGTTTTCTTTAAAAACCTGAAACAGGTGTTAACTCATTTATCTTTATAAATACTCCTGTAGAGTTCCAAATAGAATAGTCCAACTAATCTTGTTTCCCCATACCAACTTTGTACCCCCATTTCACCCCTTTTGGAGATAAATTTTGAAAACTCCTTTCTTTGTGCACCCCTACGCTTTATAAGAAACCATAGTGCTAAATTTGTAATCTCTAGAAACAGAAAAAAACATATAACGACACCCGTAGGGATATTTTTAGATTTCGACCCCATCGCGCCCCAACAGGGGAGATGATATTTCACAATCGCCACGTTGGATTTTAAAATCTACGTTGTTTTCGTAATCAGTGACCTGATAAACCATAAAAACGATACCCATGTTGTTTTTTATACTTTTTCACCCCTTTTCCCCCTTTTAGGGGCTGAATTCTCAAAAAACCTGAAACACGTGTTAACTCCTTTATTTTTATAAATACTTCTGTAAAGTTTTAAATAGAATAGTCCAACTAATCTTGTTTCCCCATACAAACTTTGGTGCACCTTTAGACTTTATAAGG
Source organism: Lathronympha strigana (assembly GCA_949128165.1). Classification (NCBI taxonomy): domain Eukaryota; kingdom Metazoa; phylum Arthropoda; class Insecta; order Lepidoptera; family Tortricidae; genus Lathronympha; species Lathronympha strigana. The sequence goes on along the minus strand of OX421906.1, from coordinate 11,226,151 downwards.
AACCTACGTGCCAAATTTAGAATCTCTAGGACCAGCGGTTAGGGCTGTGCGTTGATATGTCAGTCAGTCATTCAGTCGGTTTCTTCTTTTATATATATATAGATCATTGTCTGAGTAATTTAATTTAATTTAATCTAATTTAATTTGATTTTATTTAATTTAATCTAATTTAATTTGATTTAATTTAATACATTTTAAATTTAATTTTTACATTTAATTTTATTTCATTTCATTTTATTTAATTTAATACAATTTAATTTAATTTTTTACAATTTTTTTTCATTTCATTTTATTTCATTTCATTTCATTTTATTTTATTTTATTTCATTTTATTTTATTTTATTTCATTTTATTTTATTTTATTTCATTTTATTTTATTTTATTTCATTTTATTTCATTTCATTTTAATTTATTTTATCTATTTTATTTTGTTTTGTTTTATTTTATTTTACTTTACTTTATTTTAATAAAAAACGACACTCAAATTTATATGTTGACATTTCAACCCCATCGCATACCAACAGGGGAGATGGTATTCCACATTCGCCACATTGGATCTTCAAATCGTTGCTTTTTTCGTGATCAGCGACACGAAAAACCATATAAACGATACCCATGTTGATTTTTTCACATTTGCACCCCTTTTACCCCTTTCAGGGGTTAAATTCTCAAGAAACCTGAAACACGTGTTTACTCATTTACCTTAAAGAATACTTCGGTGAAGTTTCAGATAATTCTTTAGAACCAGAAATTTACGTAAAAATGACACTCATATTGATATTTTGGCATTTCAACCCCATCGCATACCAACAGGGGAGATGGTATTCCACATTCGCCACATTGGATCTTTAAATCGTAGCTTTTTTCGTGATCAGCGACCCGAAAAACCATATAAACGATACCCATGTTAAATTTTTCAACTTTTCACCCCTTTTACCCCTTTCAGTCCTTTTGTCTTCGATCAGTGTGTGTTGCCAGTGATGACATACGGTACTGAAACGTGGTCGCTTACAATGGGCCTCATAAGAAGGCTCAAAGTCACCCAAAGGGCGATGGAGAGAGCTATGCTAGGAGTCTCTTCTGCGAGATCGTATCAGAAATGAGACCATCCGCAGCAGAACCAAAGTAACCGATATAGCTCTCCGAATCGCTAAACTTAAGTGGCAGTGGGCGGGGCACATTGCACGTAGAACCGATGGCCGTTGGGGCGGAAAGGTTCTCGAGTGGCGACCGCGTACCGGAAGGCGCAGCGTGGGTAGGCCCCCCGCAAGGTGGACTGATGACCTGATGAAGGTCGCAGGAGTCCGCTGGATGCGGGTGGCGCAGGACCGGTCATTGTGGAAATCTTTGGGGGAGGCCTATGTCCAGCAGTGGACGTCTTTCGGCTGAAATGATGATGATGATGATGATGACCCCTTTCAGGGGTTAAATTCTCAAAAAACCTGAAACACGTGTTTACTCATTTACCTTAAAGAATACTCCTGTGAAGTTTCAGATAAAATAGTCTAACTAATCTTGTTTCCCCATACAAACTTTGGTCCCCCGTTTCAACCCCTTAGAAGGTGAATTTTGAAAAATCCTTCCTTAGTGCTCGCCTACACCATAAAAGGAACCTACTTGCCAAATTTGAAGTCTATAGGACCAGCCGTTTGGGCTATGCGTTGATATGTCAGTCAGTCAGTCAGCTTCTTCTTTTATATATTTAGATAATACTTTAATAAACATATTAACAATACAAACAATATATTTAGAGAATAGTTACTTCCAGTAAGAACATATTTATTATTTTCAGGATTGGATAATCGCACCCGATGGCTACGGTGCTTTCTATTGCAGTGGGGAGTGCAACTTCCCCTTAAATGCACATAAAAACGCCACCAACCACGCCATAGTGCAGACCTTAGTACACCTTTTGAATCCCACGCAGGTTAGTACAATCAAATATATTGTTTTATATACCCACATATCATTAGCCCTCAATAATGCGTTCAAAAACCGCATATAAAGGCCCCATAATAATAAACTTTTTTGTTACAACATATTTCTTATCTGTGAAAACGTTATTATAGCTAAATAATATTATCGATATCTATAATTCTATTTTTTTTAATTTCGAATAAATCTGACTCATATATATTTGATTTGACCTCTATTCTAATATCAGTCGAGATGACGTTTAGTTTGAAACGAATTGTCAATTGCATACAATGACGCACGCAAGTCGCACGTTATTTTGATATCGAACGATATGAAAATTGGCGCCAACTCTAGTTTGTCTCTGAATTTTAAAAATATAAATGTCAAAACTTGAATGTCAGAAAAGTTTTCATTCCTGAAAGTCGTAATGGCGGTCGATATGTATGCGCTTTGAACGCATCATGGAGAGCTCATGATATGTTTGTATATAGAGCATTGTATATAATCGTAAATAATTATGCAAAACACGAGTGTCGAACATTATATACAATCACATAAACTGCTATATACGTTGATTGATTGATCTGTGTTTAAGATTATTTCCTATCATTCTACAAACGCATTAAACTTACTCGAACTTTTCCTTCTTGGTTTTAGAGTAAGTAATGATTTTTCAAAACAGAATTTGTATATTAATTTCTGTGACTGTTTTTTTTCTTTTCTAAATAATATATCAAAATGACAAAGCACAGCAACAGCCCGACACAGATATTGATAATAATTGCTCTAGTTTTAAAAACCAAGTAAGAAACAGTCTAGTAGGTACATCTGTTAGAGAAATTAAAACTTTGAAGATGTAAAACACTCGCGTTCGCTCGTTTTTTGCCATTGACACTCGTTTAAAATGAGGACAGACATAAAGTCTAGATTTATGTATGGATTTATGTTAGTTTCCAAAACAGTTAAAACTTAAAAAATGTGTGAGTTTTTAACCACGTCAATGCCAACGTCATACGGCCCTACAGGGGCCTGATACTTAGCGTGAGGGCCATAATAAAATTAACTTGAGTAAGATTTATCATATCCTACTAATATTATATACGCGAAAGTTTGTATGGACGCTCTGTCACGTAAAAACTACTGAATTTAATGAAACTTTACAATAGTATAGCTTAGACATTAGAATAACACATTGACTACAATTTATAAAGATATTGTGCGGTTTGTACTCAAGCGCGCTACGCATTACCAACTAAAGATTGGTGTTTCGTGTTGCTAATTTTTATAATTGAATTTGTATGCATTTTTTTTTCTTCTGTTATAGGATAAGTATTTATGGGTCACTGGGCCCGGAAAATGGTTGATTTAATTTAATTTAATTTTAATATATTCAAGGTGCCGAAACCATCGTGCGCGCCGATCAAGCTCTCGCCGATATCAGTTCTGTACTACACGGACGACGCCAATGTGATCCTGCGCAAGTACAAGAACATGGTCGTCAAGAGCTGCGGCTGTCATTAAATCTCTTTTTAAGCTTAGTATTGCGTATGCATCATTTGTGACATATTTAGGCTAATGGTACGGCATTGTCGGTTGTTGACAAAATTAATTTCAGTTTATAGCAGTAGCGTCATATCGATAATTGTCATGCTAAGGTACCAACCTTCAGATAAAGGTAACAACCTTTAGCTGAAAACGCCACATGTACTTACTTAACGTCGCACGTTCTACTCGCAGCCCAGTTATGGCAACGGTAAAACGGGGTCAATGTGCTTGGGACAAACGCTTTTTTCAGTAAAGTGATCTAGTTAATTTGAGCCAAATTCATGAACATTGTTTTCAGCACGTACAACATTGCCGACACGCGAAACATACTGCCTTCTTAAGGTGACATTCGGAAGCTAACGACATTGTCGAGGTTGCATAACATCCGCGAAACATTACAATTTGTTGAATGAAATTGAGTGGCGACACTGACTCTAAAGCCGTAGCAATCCAGACAATGATACAGTTTCTTCACTTTATTTAACAAGACGAACGCATTGACATTTCCCATTATAATGAAGCAAGTGCTGACGACGGCGATGTCTTAGCATTCGAATGTAACCCTAGCTCTACGCGACTTTGTCACCGGTGAACAGCAGACCAATTCAAAAAGTAAACCAAATGTTTTGATGCCAGATAAATAATGTCTAACTGTATTAATAACTACGCAGCTGGCACTAAATGGTATACTTCACTTTCATACGAAACAAATGTATTGCAGTATTTGCAGTTAGATACATTAAATATGCATGTCTAATAATATCCGACAGGGTATGATGACAAATTAAATATAACGCCAAATGACCTTGAGCCTTCATAAGTTTTCAACTCTAATAGTAATGGTAGGTATAGGAAGTTAATAAACTTATTTGTGTGCCAACCATTTGAAGTCATTTATTTTATAATGTTTAAGGTAGCTCCTATGTAGCAGTAAGTTAATTTAATTTTTTTTATAAATATGCAATAAAATGTTTTACTGCAAGTGTTGTTTTGTTTCGGTGAAATGCCACTTTTGGCAGCTATGGCTATTCCCACTCCGGCCATTCCTTTACAATATATTGGTTGTTTTTAGGGTTCCGTACCCCAAAAGGAAAAAACGGAACCCTTATAGGATCACTTTGTTGTCCGTCCGTCCGTCCGTCTGTCCGTCAAGACCCTTTATCTCGGGAGTGCGTGGAGGTATCGAGTTGAAATTTAAGTTATATACTAAGGTCTACGGTCCCTTGAAACTGTATTCTGCGTTTTCCGAAATTCATCCCCTAAGGGATAAAAAAAGGGGGTTGAAAGTCCGTCAAGACCCTCCCGTCCGTCAAAACCCTTTATCTCGGGAGTGCGTAAAGGTATCGAGTTAAAATTTAAACAATACACTAAGGTCAACGGTCCCTTGAAACCGTATTCCGCGTTTTTCGAAATTCATCCCCTAAGGGATAAGAAAGGGGGGTTGAAAGTTTGTATGAGGTGTGAATCATTATTCAGGTTGCAGACTTAAAACTTAGTTTATAGACTCTTTGATACTACACATGAAAAGTTTTGTTAAGCGTTTTTAGAAATTCATCCCCTAAGAGATAAAATAGGAATTGAAAGTTAGTATGCGATGTGAATATTCAAGACCTTTAACTCGAGAGTGCGTGAAGGTATCGAGTTGAAATTTAATCTATATTCTAAGGTCTACGATCCCTTGAAACCGTATTACGAGTTTTCCGAAATTTATCCCCTAAGGGATAAAAAGGGGATTGAAAGTTTGTATGAGATGTGAATCATTATTCAGGTTGCAGATTTAAAACTTCGTTTTTCTACTCGCCTACTTTAATCTGTCAAATACGAGTACATAGACAAAACTATAAGCTCATACTTTTCGATATTAGACAGTCCAACTCAACTATAATATCTCATTTCGATACGCTGTAGGCAACTATAATAGAACTTCATACAAATTTTATACTTATTTGCGATGCCGCCTGCGACTTTGCCGACCGCGCCCCCCGCGCCTGCGCCGACCGCGCCGGCCTGCCGGCGACGGCGTGCGCAATTACATCTTTTTGTGTTACATCCGTGTTAAGTTAATGAAATTGAATGATGAAATTGTTCCTCCATAGATGATGATGATGATGACTCGTAGAAAAAGTATTGTATACAATCGTAACATAATTAAGTTTTTCAATCTCGTACCTTACTTAGGCCACTCAGCAAGCTTCGTGGCCTAAACATGGTACTCGACTGAAAAACTGTTCATTACATCACGATTGTACATTACCTAACTAGTGCAGTAAAACAAAGAAAGGCCGACATCGCAGATGTTTGCGACCCGAGCTGCAAGCGAGGGACGTAAATATGCGATCAAGGGCTTTATTTATTACCTCACGTTCACGTGTTAGGTACATCATTTTATGCCTACACCTGGGCAGAAATCGGCTTTTTCCGTACGCGTAGCGTGCGGAAAAAGGCACTTTATGGCCAGGTGTGGCATAATAGTACATTGTGATACACGTGTAAATGTAATAGTGGTATGTGTGTATAAACCACCGCCGCAACCAGGTAAAATAAATAACTTCACATCTTTTCTCGATAGATTCAATCAGTTAATCGAACTCCGTTCGCTTAAGCAACAAAAAGTACTTATAGTCGGCGACTTGAATGTGGATTTGTTGACAAATTCCACCGAAAAAAAGCTATTAATTGACTCCATAACATCTGCTGGACTTAAGTCACTTATATCCTTCCCTACAAGAATATGTAAAACTAGAGCATCCTGCATAGACCACGCATATAGTAACATGTCAACTGACGACATCGTAAGCGTAACTTATTTTGAAATGCATGTGTCTGACCATAAATGTACAAAAATAACTTTTAAAATGGACACAACGCATCAATGTAATAAAGTGATATGGAAACGGCTGTTTTCTAGCTATAATGTTGACCAATTTAATTTTAGTTTATTTAATTACGACTGGAAAATTGTCCTAAATAAACCTGTTTGCATGAATATAACTGTGAATTCTATACTTGACATTATAACAAATTTCTATGACCTACATTTTCCTGTAAAAAAATATCCACAAAAAAATGTTGCTAAGTCTTGGGTAAATGACTCAGTGAAGGCCTTACGCTCGCGTTTGCAAAGTATCAAAAAGCAGTTATGTAACAGTCCTGACGATTATCATTTACCCATAGAGTTGAAAACGACCGAAAGCGCGTACTTCAATGAGTTATGCATAGCTCGGAGGGATTATATTAATAAATCAATCGCCAACAGCAATAATATTAGCCGAACATCATGGCGTGTAATTGCAGCGGAGACTGGTAGGCATGTAAACAAAGGCGACGCTCTCGAAACACTGATAAGCGAATCAGCTGGTCTGAGCGAGTTACAGCGCTGCTCTGCTTTGGCCGCTGACCTAAACCGGTTCTACGTTGACGCGAATATTAACTCGAATGCATTCGCCAACATCCCATTAGCGCTGCAATACCTAAATAATCACACGGAGCGACATGTGTACATTTTTTATTTTAAAGGGTTTTCCCGCCAACAAGTTGCTATAGCGGTTAAGAAAATAAAAAGGAAAAACTCAACTGATATTAATGACATGTCAACGCAATTATTCGACATGCTCCCCTCATTTATTGTTGATATTTTTTGTGTATTATTCAATGATTGCGTAAATAACGGAATCTATCCCACTAATCTAAAAAAGGTTAAAGTCCAACCTGTATACAAAGGTAAAGGCGATAAGCGTTTGCTAAAAAATTATAGACCTATTTCGTTAATTCCAATCTTCTCAAAAGTGTTCGAACGATTACTAAGCGACGAGCTGATGTCCTTTTTTAATCGAAACAAACTACTAAATAGACAGCAGTATGCGTACCAGCCGGGCCGGTCTACGGTAGATGCGGCGCGTGACGTCATAGCCAGAGTGACGAACCACCTAGACGGGCGGCGACAAGTGGCAGCGATCTTCTGCGATCTATCGCGCGCCTTCGAACTCGTGAGTCATTCACTACTCCTGGCCAAACTTGAGCACTACGGTATTACGGGAAATTTTCACAGGATAATTGAATCCTTCCTCAAGGCACGCAAACAGCTCACGTCAGTAAATGGAACAAAATCTGACCTGCTTGTACTGGGTCCCAGCGCTGTCCCACAAGGTTCAATAATGGGAAATAACCTGTTTATTCTACTCATGAACGACTTCACCTCGGCCTCAGACCAGGCGGAATTTGTTCTATTTGCTGATGACGGATGTGTCATTGTCGCGGCTGAAACCTATGTTCTATTAAAAGAAAAATTGCAACAAGTTATGAATCAGATATCGTCTTGGTTTTCAACTAATGGCATGGTACTAAATGTGGAGAAAACTAATATTGTCCACTTTAGTCTGCGCGGATTGAGTGAGCACTCACTAAATATTATGTGTAATGGTAATCCTGTACCGCAAGTTGACATAGTAAAGTATCTTGGACTAACCATCGATGCCGGTCTTAAATGGGCACCCCAGATTGATGCATTGTGCCAACGGCTATCCTCAGCTTGCTTCGCTCTCAGCAGACTGAGACCGAGCCTTGACTTAATAAACATAAAAAAAGCCTACTATGGCTATTTTAACTCCATATTAACCTATGGTATAGACCTATGGGGCTACGCTGCAGAACGTGAAAGAGTGTTCAGGCTTCAAAAGAAAGCAGTGCGCATCATTGCTGGGGTATGTTGGGATCATCCTGCGAAAGACTTGTTCAGAAAATATGAGATCCTAACGGTGCCCGGTCTATACATCTTAGAAGTGGCCAAGTACGTTAGAAGTAACATTGAGCTTTTCGCCACCAACGCTGATGCTCACGGCTCCATTAGCCGGCGGCGGCACGAACTAAACATACCACGCACACGCCTCGCTAAAGCTAAGAAAGGTCTTAACTGTATTGGTCCGAAGATTTATAATGTAATCCCTCCGGCTATAAAGCAAGCTTCCAGTTACAAGTCGTTTGTACAGCAAATTAAATCAAAATTAATAAAAAGCGCATTATACTCAATTGACGAGTTTTTCGAAAGTGGACTAGAATAAATTATATTTTTACAATAGTGTCTGACATGTAATATATATATTTTATCGTTCTATTTAAATATTAATACCAGATTGTACACATGTACCTACCTAGTGAATAAGATGTAAGTAACTGTAGAAAATGAAAATGACGTGTAAAATGTAAATTTTATTAATAAATATTTGTATTGTATTGTATTGTATTGCTATGATGGTCATTATACACGAGGCGGTATTGTGCGCGCGAGCTGAAAGCGAGTGCGCAATAAGGAAGCCGATGTGTATAATGGCCATGCACACACGTGCCATACGACATTTTTCAACACACTTGTAAGTAAAAATCAAAATGTAATTCGAGGTTATTAACTTTTGTTAAATACGTTAACTTAATTGTCAGAATCATGTCAGAATGCCTACATGGTAATTAGCATATGAGTTTCACTAACCTTTATTGACTACTTGAAGCTTCTTGCGATGCCTTTTCGACGTCGGTTGATGACAATATTTTACATTTTCAATTAATAAATGAATGAAATGAATGAATGAATGAATTCTTTATTCGAAACACACACAATACAAAATATACGCTTAAAAATAACAGAAATGAAAACTAAGTTTTACATGTGGTTTCTGAAAAGGATAACACTCAGCATGTGTCGCAGCACATATAGTGTTACGACGCTGATTTTCAGTGTACCCATTGACACGAAAAACAAACACAAAACGATACATAACATATAAAGACAGAAGCGAGATACAACAGAATGTGCGGTGCAGAAAATTATAGACAAAAAAAAAAATTAAATAAAAAAAAAAAAATATATATATATATATAATGAGCATAAAACTAGATATTAATAAGTTAAGTTAAGTGAGCTATAACACAGATCGGCTAGGTGGAAATCGTTTGTTCCTTGAGTAGATGCAGTTTTAGTTTGCTTTTAAAGACGAACAGAGAGTTAGCGTTTCTTATTGGTGGAGGAAGATTGTTCCAGCACTTCGTGGCCGCGTATCGGAAGCTGCCACGGAAACTAGCCGATCTTTGCCTTGGACAAATTAAGCGTAGGGCTTGCCTCACATGTTTCTGGGAGAACGTTAGGCGTTCGTAAAGGTAAGAGGGCTGTTGGTTCTGAACGATTCCGAACAGGAGTGAAGCAAAGTGTAGCTTTCTTCGACCCTCCATTTTAAGAAGTTTGCCATTGTTTAAAAACGGTGTTACATGAGATCTTGGTGGCATCGGGAAGCAGAATCTGACACAGGCATTCTGGAGTCTCTGCAGTTGAGCTTTAGTACGAGACAACAGGCAATTTCCAATAACCGTATCCGCGTAGTTAAGTTTGGATAGCACAAGAGTGTCACAAAGTTTTATTCGCATATCTACACTTAAATAGTTCCGAAGCTTGTACAAAACTTTGAGGCGATAAAAACAATTTCGTATAGTTTCTAAAACGTAGTTTTCGAACTGTAGTTTTCCATCCATAAGTACTCCCAAATTCCTAGCTTCCGACACGCGAGAAATACCTTCGTTTAGTATACGAATCTGTGGATTGTGTATTATTGTATTTGCCATTTGGTGTTTTGTACCTAGTATTAAAAATTTAGATTTTAATGGATTCAGAACTAAGCTGTTCTTCTCAGACCACTGTGCAACCCGACTTAGATCTTGATTAAGTTTTGAGACAGCTACATTTGTGCTTTCTGGCTTAAAAGAAATATGTATTTGTAAGTCATCTGCATACAAGTGACATTTACAGTTTTTGATGGCATTTATTATATCGGCACTATATAGTATAAAAAGGATAGGCCCTAAAATGGAACCCTGTGGGACGCCTCTAGTGACTCTAAATCCCGAAGCTAAGGCCCAAACGTCACAAATAAGTAGGTATATTTATCACTACTAAGTACAACTAGATTTTCATGATAGCACCCGCGTTTTGTAGTTTCAGAGGAGCCTAATCCACATATTGTTATAGTTTTACTTCTAATTCTCTTATAGTTGCATTTTATCATAATAATAAAGCGAGAAAACAATCAAAAATGTTTTACGTAAATAAGTTACCGCAGCGCGCCGTTGGTGTATTTTTTTCGAATCGCGTTGCGCGCGTAAATTTGAGGCGAAGGCCCGCCAAACAGCCAAAATAAAAAATGAAATTATTTATGTTTGAAGCACAAATTATTGTGAATTTTGAATAATTTAATACAATTTCACGTATATTTAATAATTCAGAAGGTTTAATCCATGTATTCAACTAAATACGGAGATATTGCTTTTTAAGGCATAAAGTTATTTATTATGCGGCTAAAACAGTGTACTTTATTTTGAAAAAAAAAAAAACTTTCTAATCCGACAAAATTTGAATGTATTATCTGTGTACGTAACTTAGTCTCGTAGGGTACAAACTTAATTTGATGGGGTTATCTGATTACAACACTAGTCCAATAATATAATGAAAAAGCACGCGTGTTTAATATCTAGGATTATGAGCCTAAAAGCGGTACGATAAGAACCTCGTTACGAGCAAGTGTGTTGAAATAGTACATTGTGCATCTAGGGCGGTAAGAAGGGCATTACTTACGAGGGTCTACTAAACTTTAAATGACCCGAGTTAGTAATCCCCTTACTGCCCGTGGTACACACAATGTTTTTCATCACATTTGCGAGGAAATAAATAAACTCTCTATACAGGTAAAGAAACAATAATGATTAGCGATAGTGTAGTTGCACAGTCCACAGTACTCCGGAGTGACTTCGTGCTGCGAGCGCGTGGGGGGCGGGTGCTCCGGGAGCTCCGGGCGGGCGGTAAAGTAGTATGAGAATCCTTTAAATCCATGGGAATAATACAGCTCTTTAAGTCTAAGTATGCTTGCACATAATTTTTATTTTATTTTTTTTATTCTACAGAACACATACAGTCATATACAAGAAATATATGTTACAAAAACCACCATAATATCACCATTTATGTGATGAAAATAATTAAAATATATAATATATATAATATATAATATATATAATATATAAAATAAAAAATAATTATAAAGAAGAAATAAACGACGAGTACTTGCACATTGCATGCCTGTGCATTGTATTATTCTTATTCACCAGGATTATTAACCAGCAACTCTCTATTTAATACGGTCTTGTGGAACACAAAGTGCCGTATTACAAGTACCTATTTACATGCGCCAGTTCCCGAAAGTGGTCGTGCCACGTTCTGTTGGGGTCGATTTATCATCACGGACAGGACTATTGTAGCCAATAAGCCTGACATCGTGCTGGTTAATCGACGCAGCATCGGGCCGTGACCCTTCATGACGAGAATCTCGTGGAGGCTAAGAAGGATAATTCCAGAAAGTAGGTACGTAGACTTGGCTCACGAGATAACCGCCATGTGGGATATTGACTCGACGACTCAAGCACGGCCATGAAGGCAGCGACCCGTTACCGAGATATAGGCATAAATTATGCCTATATCTCGGCAACTTCGATTAACATCAAATAGTAAACTTCGTTAATCGATAATCCGTTACTAAAATATCGTTAATCCTTTAACTTTAACTTAAATTTAACGCAAGTTAAAGTTAATCGTAAATTGGGTAACACTGGGTAAAATAGCATTTTTTTAATATTTTTGAGTTAGTGATTATTTTATAAAAATGTTACTTTTAGTTACGGCAGTTAATAGATAAGGAACAAAACTGATCTCCTTATCTGGACACAATACCTAATATAGCCACTCAAATGTGGCCACGGATTTTCGGCCGGAGTGGAACTAGAATGCGATTCGACGATTGTGATGTTTTAATTTGTATAGTTACAGCCATTCTTTATACTTAAATACCTACACACACTGCGTATACATACTATGACGGACACTACACAAAATTTAAAAAATACGCAGTATTTCTATTCACACAAAATTAATGACTTTTCTATCTAAGCGCTGGCGGCGCTGAATATTGAAACAATCAAATGAATTTTATGGTTATTATGAACCTGTCACATTTCTTCGCATATTTATTATTCACCGGTCCAAGCGTACTTGTGAGAACGTAGTTTTCGCGGCGCGGCGCGATGTGTGTAGACATTTTTACATTAGGAACTAGAATTAAAGATTAATGAAATCGGAAATCTTTAACGGAAGTTAATGATTCCGTTAAGAGTTTCTAAAATTAACTTAAATGTTAATATTTTAATCAATGCTAACTTCGTTAATTAACTATTAACGGATTAACGAGTTGCTGTCCAGCTAGGGACATAGGGGACTAGTTAAAATCACTTCAATACGGCGCTTGAAATGTATATACATATATCGGGTAACTATATAACCGATAGACAATAAAACTGCTATCATCATGAGTCGTCTTCGCTTATACAAGTATGATTTCGCGCTAATATGTAGTTAGTACATACATATACCATATTAGTTCTGTGCCTCCGTTTTGCGAGAATCGCAACATAAGTAATCAGAACGCTATAAATTATTATCAATTGAAGTAATAGTTTTTGTTTACAAGTGCATATTTTACTATCAACACAGCATAAACATTGCTTCGATAAAAAGTAGGTTTAAATATAACTTATGCGTAATCGTTTTCTGGTGTCGTGTTTGTTATCATTATCAGCTGCCGATAAAAGTTCCTGAATCGAAGTCTTTATAGTAATCGGACAATCTTAAGTTGATTCAATGTTGTGAACGTAAAAGGTGTCTGTACTAAACAATTTTATTTGTGCCGTCAGAAATTGGTAGGATCATTGTTGTTTGGTTCTTAGAACCGCGTGGTTTTTGTTAAGTTTGAAAGCACAAAAGCGCTGGGTATTTCGCGAGGCAGACGCGGACAGGCCGGTCGCGCGGTTACTTCAAGGGCGTAACAGCCTCCAGTGTTCGTCAGAGGCATCACGCCGACACCGCTCCGGGCCACTTCGGTCCACGCCGCCGCCGACGCCGCGCTCACCACTCGCCGCTCTGCCCGCCATATTCGATTTATATAAACAATGCCCACGAAGACGATCGACAGCAACCACCTGTTGTGAACTCTAATATATTTGTGAAGTGTTGCAGACTCAAAAATGTGGCTTTCCGTTACGTGTTTGTTCTTACTCACTGGTGTTAATTGTGTTTTAAGTGAATTAAAGGTATTTCATAAGTGTTGTCCAAAGACTCAAAGTCTTGTGAAAATAATTGATGGAAATGAAACTTCGATTTTCCAGTGTGAAAGTCGTGAATCTACTAAATTAATGTATGAAATATCTACCTCGCCGTTGATAATATCCGATGACATAGAAGTAAGCTACGGGATGCCAGATGAATGTGAAGAAAATGAAATAGAGGAACTTAAAACAGAGGGGATGGTGGAGTTAACTTCTCAAAATAATTTATGTTATGACAGATTAGTTTTAGAAACACGAGATGGTGAACTGACAGAAAACATTCCGGAAACAGTAGTTTTAAAATGTAAATTTAATGAAACTGAAAACGCGACAAGTTCTATCTTAAATATTGATCGTATTAGAAAGTGTTGTCCAGAAAATCAGACCTATGATGTCATAAATAATGTTTGCACAAATAGTAATGATGATATTGATGAGGAATGGTTAGTAGAAGAAATCAGAAACATAGGTCCGCGAATATTTGAAGTTGACACAGGAATACATTGCAAAGAAGCACAGTACGCACTAGACTTGATGTCCGGTGAATTCTCCTTGGATGTTTACGGTAGTAGTTTGTTTGCTTTAAGAAATACAATGGCTAAAGAACAACGAGTTGGTGAAGGAGAATGGTGTATGGATCGTAGAAAAGATGATAAGGGACTAGTCGCTAGAGTTTGTGCAAATAATGCGTCGGTCTTTGGGGCATATCCCATAAGAAAGTGTTGTCCAGTAGGGGAGCACTATAAAGTCCAACATTGCAAAACTACAAGGAGCGATTGTGTACCCAATACGGACCACGAGTTAACATTTAATATGTCGGTATATTTGGATCCTATGAGAAAGAAGTATGAAGATTTTCCAGGTGAGTGAACCTCTACTGTTGTATTGTCAACGTAACGTTAACGTTATATGTGTTGTTTTCACGGCAAAGGTACCGCATTGTCTCTTATGGATTCCGAGATGTTGATGATTTTGTTAATCAAGTCGAAATAGAGAATTTTATGTTTTGTTTATAAATATCTTCTACATACTTTAAATAATATTGTGTATTATAAAAGTTAAACATTTCTACTACAATTAGGAAAAAATCGTACTCAAAGTTAACGACTAGGGAACCTCATTGTCGCTCAAGCTTATGAGCGACAATCAAGTACCCATGTAATTACACTTTTTTGTTTAGAAAATGATAAGTATATCGAATTTAAACTATCGTCTCGTGAGACATATTAGTATTATAATAAAGCACGGATAACACTCAAGTATGTTTAAGTTATTTTTTTTCTGTAATGTTTATCTTTTTTAAGGATTATCCCCAGTTGTGGCAATAAATGGATTTTATTTTTATTTTATTTTAAAAGTATGTTTAGTCACTACGCGCGACATGTTTCGGGCATCTTCGGATGCCAT
Organism: Lathronympha strigana; assembly: GCA_949128165.1. Taxonomy (NCBI): domain Eukaryota; kingdom Metazoa; phylum Arthropoda; class Insecta; order Lepidoptera; family Tortricidae; genus Lathronympha; species Lathronympha strigana. Next base: position 11,211,094 of record OX421906.1, on the reverse strand, counting down.
TATCAAGTGTCGAGTACCGTGCGCGATAACGCGGGGGGTGTACTGAGTTTCGTTTCGCCGCGCGCAGCGCTCTCTGTTTTAAATCGACACAAGTTGCCAATTACCTATTTGCGCGTCCTTTGAATATTTGACATAAGCACATAAAGTGCTCATTATCACACTAGTAAATACACTTAAGGCGACAATCAGGGACCCTAAGAATATTCAACTTAACAAGTATTCTTTAAATGAGTAAAGCTGGCAAAAAGACTTTTCTTTTTCATAAAAATTAGTTATGGTATTGTTACATAATAATATTTGTATAGATTTATGCACATATAGTGCAGATATTATGTTAAATAATGCAACTAGAATTGTTATTATTCTAAAGTTATGAACACCGACAATGTGGTACCCTAGCCTTAGCTGCCGTATTTGATTAATACTATTTTAGTGCCACTTGCTCCAACCAAGGTAAGCCGGTAACCCGGTAGTAGTTGTCAAATTCCATATGTAAGAAGGGCTAAACCGGGGTTAGTTGGCTAACCCCAGTAACCCTGGTTGGTGCAAGTGGCCCTTAGTTACTTATATAATTTTATTATCTTTATTAGATTTGCTGGGAATCCGTTCACACATCCGATGTCCAAGAGGAAGATTTGTGACCGACAAAAATAATTATCTAGACCAGCACAGCTTGAACGTGGATGGTACTATACAGCTGCTGCACGCGGCTGAAGACAATTATTGCGTAGAGGAGTTCGACAGACGGCACTGCCATGACGACAACCCAGTCATGATCGAGGCCGTGCTTTGCTTCGTAAGTTCAGCCGAAGCCGAGAAAAATTTCTACTTGTCGTTTGTGGTAAGTAATTCGTTTGAATATTTTTTTTTGCTGTAGGTGCAGTTAGCAAAATATGTGCCTACGATAGAGGTGTTATGTAAAAGATAATGGCTAACTGCATAATGTATACTTGTATGTAAAAATGAAATGGAAGTTGTATATGTGAAGTTTTCAAAAGGAATTGGGTCGGTGTGGGGACTATGAGTCCTAACCCTGCTGAACGTGAAAAGAGGCCTATGCCTATTTCATCTAAATTCATTTTCTGTTTTCATTGGGTTCTATACAATACGTAAAATATAATAATTCAATAATAAAACATACACAAGATAACATACATAGCTTGATATTATTTTAAGGTTCCAATTAAGGATGACTCACACTAGAACGGAACGGGACGGTGCGGGACGGGAAAATCTGTCAATTTCTATAGAAAGCGTCACGTGACATCCGAGGGCTCCGAGCTATCACGTGATTCTTTCTATATAAATTGACAGATTTTCCCGTCCCGTCCCGTCCCGCCCCGTCCCGTCCCGTGCTAGTGTGAGTTATCCTTAATTCCTAATAATTCTGATCATGACCTTACTACCTACTATATTTATATTCAACTATATTTTCCGGATACTTTATCCTTATCCTATTTTACTTTTTATATAGACGACAGTAATCTAATTTACGTATCTTATACAGCATAGCACATTTAAATTTGCGCTTGTTTTTTCCTCGACATTTGGTCTATGTAACTTTTTATACTTTCATGACAAACACATTTATACTGTATTGATGTTAATAAACGAACCTTTCGTTGAAAACTCAGAGCCTCTAACGGGGAAAAGCAAAAAAATTCGTTGCGTTTTTTATGACAAGTATAATGGGTGCTATATTTTGAAGAGTTTTTGTGTATTTAAGTATACTCCTTTGTTATTTACTATTGACATAGTGGTCATGATTTAGTTATAATTTTTAAGAAAAAAAAACCGACTTTATTTGGTTCCCGGTAAAAGTGAAATTTTGAATTTGTTTGAGTTAGCCAGTTTACAATTATAAAGCATGAATTAAATCTTTTATCAAACATGATAAATGTTAGCCAGTTTACTTGAAAAATATCAAATTAACCGCACGTGTGCGCTTGAAAATTGAGAAGCTTTCTTAATGTCTCAGGGCTTCCATAATTACATCTGAAGTAAAATCAAACGGAAGTCCCTTGTAGACCTTTAAGGTCGCAAACCAAATAACAATGTGTTAAATTGGATGACAGACTGGAAATTATCGAGCAGTTTCATTATGCCATCCCTGATCATCAACATCAGGTCCACTCCAGCAAAATGATGGCCACAGTAAGAAAATATCCAAGCTAATTATGAACACCCTCTAATCACAATGCACGTGCCATTCAAATTTGAGGACTTCTCTGAATTCTTCAACTAATCAAATCAAAAAGATGAATGTCACAACTAGGATAATAAGTAGAGCTAGGTTTATCGACCAGTTCCACTTTGTCATCCCTGGTCTTCATTATCAGGCCAACTTCATCAAAGTGTCGGTTCCTCCAAAAAAATGTTCAAGTTACTTAAGGAAACTGTTAAGTTTTTATTTATCATCCATCCTTTTTGGTTCATTCATCTCATTTAAAAGTATATATTCGGTTGGGGAAAAAGAAAAATATAGTTTTGACAGTCGAGTCAAGTCAGGGGAAAAAAGCGGATCAAATTGTTTGAATATCAAGAAGAATTAAGCTGGCCAGCGAAGTCGGGACAAATATATCCACGGGTGAGTGTAGGGCTTATTATATATATTGTTTTCTTTTTGTTTGTTCACCATGTGCCCGGAGGCGTGGACAATAAATTCAAAATTATGAACCAGCGCATAAATTAACAGAAACCCTCAAATCAGAATGCGTGTGCCGTTAAAATTTGAGGAGTTGTCTCAATTTCTCATGAATTCCATCATCAGAATAGAGCTATAATCAAATCGGACTACCTTGAAGGTATTTTCTTACAAAGAAAAGATAAATGTCTCACATCGGATGATAGAGCTGGGAATTACCAAGCAGTTCCACTTTGCCATACCTGGTCTTTATCATCAGGTCCACTACACCAAATTGATGATGTTCGTAAAGAAATGCTCAAGTGTCTTAAGAAACTACCCAAATCATCATGCATGTATCTTTCAAATTTGAGGAGTTCTCTCAATTCCTCATAGATTCCATCATCAGAAATGGATCTTGAAAAAATGGGACCAATCTGGAACCATCTATTTTCAGATAAAAAAATATTTTTTTAAAATCGGATGATAGTCCTGGGAATTACCAAGCAGTTCCATTTTGCCATCCCTGGTCGTCATCATCAGGTCTGCTCCACCAAACTGGTAGATTTTGTAAAGAAATGCTCAAGTTTCTCAAGAAAATACCCAAATTACTATGCATTCAAATTTGAGGAGTTCCCTGAGTTTCTCATGGATCCCATCATCAAAAATGGATTTTGAAAAAAACGGGACCAATCTGAAACCATCTACTTTCAGAAAACAAAAAAGAAATTCAAATCGGTTCAGTAATGACGGAGTTCTGAGGTAACATGTTGTTGTTGTTGTTGTTGTTGTAGGTCCTAGGGCACCCCGGAGGTGCATAGGGCCTCCACAAGATCCTTCCACCAGTTCTGAGGTAACATACATACAAAAAAAAACAGACGAATTGAGAACCTCCTCCTTTAGAAATATTGAAGTCGGTTGAAAATTAAGTAGGTATATGGCATATAGGTAAACGTTTCTAATCTACCTATGTAGTAGTATATAGTCGTCTAGTAGTCATAACACAAGCTGGACTGGCGGGATTATTTATTTAGGTACTTACTTTCATCTTTCCTATCAACATGAGTTTTCACGCAAAAAATAACACTATATTATTATTTATTATACAGTGAACAGTAGTCTTGATAATTTTTGACATGAGTCATTCAAAAATCCGGTTAAGCGCGAGTCTGACTCACGCACTGATGGTTCCGTACAGATTGTTGGCTATCACCGATAAACATGGTCATGCAATTAACATCATCTCGAAGGAAAAATTTGACGCAAGTATAGCGCCATGTGTGGCCATGTATGACAGTTAACTCATTTTTAGTTAGTAAGTGGGCTGTTTTTAAAAAAATCAGTTAATCCTAAAGGATTAGCAATAATTCTGTATTAGTTAAAACGCGTGTTATCTTATAAAAATCGTATTAAATAAAACGAGTAGTTGTCACTACTCGTTTTTTTCATTACATTTCATTCATTACATTTTTCCGGTAATATATGTATTATATGGTAATGTTAATGTTCTGTAAAACTTTCATATGCTCCATAAAATAGACAGACTGAGAACCCTAAAACATATTCGTTATACAGCCATGACTGAAAATAGTATAAAATGTTGCGACCAGCTGTACCACCCGTATTAAGTACGCAAATTTGGTAGGTACCTATTTATATATCACCTTCGATGATTCTTTTGAACTCTAAATGCTATTTTATTATACCTGTGTACAAATATGTTTGAGATCCATCAAAGGCAGACACAAGACTGAAATAAATCTGTTTTTACTTTCGCTAAAAGTCAAGTGTTTACAAAAACATCAATATGAATTAATCAATGTTGCACTAGTATTGCCTTTGATATAGCAACTCGTACCAGAAATTCTATAGAAAAAAATCAAATTCAACAGATGAAAATTCATAGCTGCCAGAGTGGTAATAGGAGCGAAACGGACATACTTTAGAAACACGCAGTCGCTAACTCCTACGGCTACGTACAACCTCCAAAGGCTAATGTGAAGCTGTAAGATTTACGCTTGTTTCTATTATCGTCACTATACGATCCTAACAGGATTGGCAATACATTTGGCATATGTCGATGGGCGATCCTGTCTTAAAAGATCACAATATTCACAATTCACAATTACAAATTAAGATTTCATAAACTGTTTATTGCTCCTGGAAATATTTTTCTTACTAGAGAGTTAAAATTGTCAGGATTTTAGCAATAACCCGTTTTTAATGATAACGCGTATTTCCGATAATGTCTTGGCAATAGCTAGTTTTGAGTAGGTAATTGTTCAAAAATTATACAATTTTAAAGCACGAATCAAATAAAACAATTAAAGGCACGGCCGTACTCCGTGCCATCCCTTCCTCGAAGCAGTTCAGGCGATTTTCAACCTCCTGTAATTTCGCGTTAGTTAAAGCTAGAAGTCTCAATTTTCAGGGACCTGTTGTCTATAACAGAATATAGATATATTCTAAACAACGTTTTATTTGAGCTTAGGAAATTTCAGACCCTGGCTGCCGTGGTTGGGTAGCCTAGTTAGGCTAGGGCGTCTGCCACGATTATTTGTACGTTACGTACGAATAGCATTACATTTACCCCTACCGCGCAAAAATCGGCGCACTTTTTTTTTTGTAGTAAATGATAGACACTGCCGGTCCCGCTGATTAAATAGTCAAATTGTAAAACATACTTTTGTTTACCGTACAAACCATTTGTTATAATATAAAATAAAAATTTAGGTACATTTACCTATATTCACTAAAATAAATTGAATGAATAGCAGATACATATGAAATTATTGTCATACATATGTAGATACATAACAAAAAGCACTCATGCTCTCACCCAGCTCTCACCCCATATCTATTCAGTTGAATAGAAAAATCATTCATTTATTTTCAAAATATATACAGTAAGCGTAACTTAACTACCTACCTACCTTTACCTACCTTAAATCTAAAATAGGTCCTTGAGGCGTTGTATTGTACCTAGGATGCTGGCGGCATTTCCTTGTTGTATCGCAATGCTGATACGTTGAGGAAGCCATCAGCTCTTCGGTCACCAGTTACATTTCTACAAAAATTTTGCGTGCGTTGGGACCCCTTGGATCTAGAGTTTCAACCCCAAATGGTACAAAATGGTACACTCTGCCCAGGCTCTTATATTTATTACGTTTTAAAATTTCATCGCTTTCAGCCGGTCCGCGCGCTTTTATTTTAGTTCGTTGGAGGTGGGACGGTGCTAGCGTGTCTACGCAGGTTCAGGTTACTTCAATTGAATTGAGCTGTATTTTCTTACCAACAGCTGAACACGATATCCGCGGTGTGCTTGGCGTTGACCTTCCTGGTATACGTGTCGCTGCCAGAGCTACGCAACCTGCATGGACGCACCCTGATCTGTCACACCGGAACCATGCTGCTGGCGTTCTCGTTCCTCGCCAGGGTTCAATACGACAAGGTGGAAAATCATCTGTGCGTGTTCTTTGGTAAGTTATATATTATTAGGTACCTATATTTTCTGTTTCTTAAATTTATTTAAATGATTAGCGATTTTTGAAGCGGTCTTTCAAATACCCATCGGATTTAAACTACCCTGAGTAATATTAATTTTAAAATAAAATTACTATTTAATTACGCACGTAATTTTAGGGTTCCGTACTAAAATTATAAAAACCGGCCAAGTGAGTGTCGGACCTCGTATTATTAAGGGTTCCGTACCGACATACGATGAAAAAATTGTGCAAGCAAAAAGACGTAAGTGCCTTCATAATATTAAGGCACTTTGTAATAAATAGTTTTTGGCAAAAAAAAAATGGCTTCATCTTATATTCTATCTTCCTGAATTTTTTCACATTTTTTGGATCTCACGTCCCCACTTTCGGAGCGATTATTTCTGAAAATATTTGATTAATCAAAGTTTTGTTCAAAAAACCTTGATGATGTGCCACCAGTAGATATTAGGCAAAAAAATGTTTTTACATTTACTTAGGTACATGTATGGGACCCTCCTAAACATATTCTTTTTCGCAAATTTTATGCAAAATTAAGTAGCGGCACACAAAATACACCTTTAGCTGTAATATTATTACCATATGCTTTATAGTTACTGAGTAAAACCGCTGTGACATACGGACGGACGACGCTATAAAGGTTCCATTTTGCCATTTTGGCTACGGAACCCTAAAAAGGAACCCTTACGGTGTGACTCAGTCTGTCTGTCACATCGTTAGATATCTCGAGAACTAAGTCCTTACTCGTATTTTCAATTAATAATGGTTCATGTGGTCATCAAAGTGTGATTTACAAACGAAAATATTAAAAAAATAACACCCCCTCCCTTATTTCCGAAGTTTGTTAAGTATGACATTTTTACACAATGTTAACATTCTTATAAATATTATAGGAAAAATATAATATCTACCCTACCTTCATATTTTTTTGAAATAAAAAAAAAAAACATTTTTGAATTAAATTTGAAATTGAACTGCCTTATATTGTTTCTTAAAATTTATACGATATCATGCAGTAAATACCGTCTTTTAAATAACGTTTAAAAAATATCGGTTTATGTCATAAAACGTTATCGCATACAAACCCTATGCCGCGCAAACCAGTGATCCAATCTGTCGATAACACTGACATCAAATTTCTACTTCGAGATACAGTTGCAACTAAAAGTTTCCACGGAACCTTCGGTGCGCGAGTCCGCCTCGCACTTAGCCGGATTTTTTATTTTAATGTTGCGTTGCGTGCGCTGCCGGTTGTAGTCGACGCTTGAAATGGCGACTTAATCTCTGCGAAACAAAATTCGTAAATGTAATCCTTAAGTTTGTTATGATATTCAAATTTTTGCGAATTAATAAAAAGTTATTTTCGCTTTAATCTGAGTTTGAATGGTGGTTATGAATTTGTTAGTTACAATATACTTATTGAGCAGGCACAACACGGGTGTACGTGGCAGAGTAAGTAGCGCATTTCCTTTGAAATGTTCATAATTGGCTTAATAGGTATCATATTTTGGTCAGTGATTGAAACTTCAAATAGACAACGGGACTCAATTACAGAAATTACTTTCAAATACGGTAAATGTACTAGTGCTCTACTCTCTAATACCAAATAGTTGACACTCCGCTGTCAGGTCTATTGCTGGCAACTTAACATGCAAGATGACAACTACTAGAGCGGTATCGAGCACTTGTACGTTTACCTTATAGGTATTTTTTTAATTTTCTGAATTTAAAAATACATTGTAACTAAAACTATGACAGTACTAAAAGCATATTTACAATATTGAAAACCTAAAACTTTACAAACCCATCATGCTAGTTACATGGCACATCAAAATTACTATGGCTAAAAGCCTTAAAAAATAAAAATAGGCGTAAGGACGTGAATTCGCCTAGGGATGTGAATTGGCGTAGGAATGTGACATCCCCATCACCCACCTGGTCTGGTTTCGACCTGTGCAATCAGTCAACGCAGGGCAGCTTGTGACGAGTCGTTGGGGAGTAGCGACTCCACATGCCTGAGTGTTCCTGGGGGATTCTGTCATCCGTTTTATTAGGCAAGAAGCGTCCGGTTTTATCCTCCATAACTTAGTATTTCGTCCACCACTTTCACCTAATCGTCCAGTATATTTTTGATTCCATTACGAGTAACTCTCAATCACCCTGGCGGGTGCTGCCTCTGCGTGCTTCCCATTACTAGCAACATCCGCTCGGTGTACCGTGTACCCCTTACATTACATTAAATTGCCGAAATTTATTGAAATTGTGATTGGGCGTCTGCGTGTTGGCTTCGGCTCCCATTACGCTTCCCAAAGGGCAGGAACACCATTTTTCCGTGATGAGAAGTACAAAAAAAATGGGTTTGAATTGACAAATATACCTACTAATAATTTTAAAGAAAAAAAAACGACTTCAATTGGACTTCCCGGTATAAGTTAAAGTAAGCGAATTATTGCTAATTTATGTTTTTATTTTGTTAATTTTCCTTACATCGTATTTAAAACTTACATACATATTACTACCAGGGTTCAGCATCAGCTCCATCTTGTGAACTGCTGTCCTAATTGCTCGTTAACATGAGTCGATTAACGAAAACAGCACACGCGTATGTTTCACCAAACCTGAGTTCCATTAGGTACTGCCAGGGTTTAGCATCAGCTCCATCTTGTGAACTGCTCTCCTAATTGCTCGTTAACACGAGTCGAATGACATAAATAGAAGTCGCGTATGTTGGACTAAACTTGAGTTCCACTAGTTACTGCCAGGGTTCAGCATCAGCTCCATCTTGAGAATCACTCTCCTAATTGCTCGTTAACACGAGTTGAATGACGAAAACGGAATTCTCGAAAGTTTCACCAAACCTGAGGTCCATTAGGTACTACCTGGATTTAGCATCAGCTCCATCTTGTGAACTGCGCTCCTAATTGCTCGTTAACACGAATCGAATCATGAAAACAGCACTCGCCTATGTTGCACCAAACCTGAATTCCACTAGGTACTGCCAGGGTTCAGCATCAGCTCTATCTTGTACACTGCTCTCCAAATTGCTCGTTAACATAAATCGAATCATGAACACAGCACTCGCCTATGTTGCACCAAACCCGAGTTCCATTAGGTACTGCCAGGGTTCAGCACCAGCTCAATCTTGTGAATTTCTCTCCTAATTGCTCGTTCACGAGTCGAATGACGTAAACAGAAGTCGCGTATGTTGGACCAAACTTGAGTTCCACTAGTTACTGCCAGGGTTCAGCATCAGCTCCACCTTGAGAACTGTTCCCCTAATTGCTCGTTAACACGAGTTGAATGACGAAAACAGAATTCTCGTAAGTTATACCAAACCTGAGTTCCATTAGGTACTGCCAGGGTTCAGCATCAGCTCCATTAATTCCTCATGATATCCATCATCAAAATATAATTAAAATCAAATAGGACTACCTCGAAGGCATTTCGTAACAAACAAAAGATGAATGTCTCAAATCAGAAGATACAGCTGGGGCTCGCGAATTATAGAGCAGTTCCTCTTTGACATCCCTGGTCGTCATCATCAGGTCTGCTCCACCTAACTGGTAGGTTTTGTAAAGAAATGCTCATGTTTCTCAAGAAAATACCCAAATTAATATGCATGTGCCTTTCAAATTTGAGGAGTTCCCTCAGTTCCTCAACGATCCCATCATCAGAAATGGATTTTGAACGGGACCAACCTGGAATCATCTTCTTTCAGAAAACAAAAATATATAATATAAGTACGGTTTCGAAATTATAGTTAGTACCTTGTATAAAAAATGAAATTTACCATCGCTTGCACGTTATGGTTTTTAACTTACCAACACATTTAGATTATGGAGACTATGGAGGAATCTGGTCTTCAAGAGAATGACATGATGTCACGATCCTCAGCATTGAGGGAACGACTGATGATGATGACATTTAGATTAATATATCCTCTCTAGTATAAGAGAAGACGGTACATTACATATACATAGTAAGAGGGTACTTGTATGATTAATACAGAAAGCAGGATGGAACGATCATAAATATAATAGAGGTGTAACTAATTTATTGATCATTGTTCAAATGCATTAAGAATAGTTCTACCAACTTCTAATGAGGCGTTTTACGTTCAGTGACGTAAGCCAATTTCTACAGAATACCACGCATACCTATTAGTTTTAACTAATACTATTTAATATGTACAGATAAAAGTATACTTACGTACAAAAAACAGCAAATACCTACCTCATCAGGAATGTTCGACGATTATTCGTAGCGTTCATAGCTCAAAGGAAAAAATAAACAGGATCTGGTAATAGTTCAAGGGCTCGTCTAATGCATATATAGAGTATATATGTTTCAATATAATCCCCAGCTGTTTTTTGTTTATAATATACCTACATGTTATAAGTTTTAGTCTTCGATTTTACTATACGAACAATATTTGCATAAACCCGCAGTGGTATTTTAGGAAAACTACTACCACTTGACCTTCCAACCCAATAGGCCTATTTGTATATTAGCTTGGTTTCCTCTAGTATTTCTTTTTATCGAAAGGCGACTGGTAAATATGGTAGGGGAACCAAAAAATGGTCGGATAAGCGACTCACCTAACTTTGGTATTTTTTACGTATGTTATGATCAATTTTCACAAAGTTATTTTTTTATATTATACTAGGCATATATTCTAGTTTATGTAGATTACACTATTCCTAACCCTCTTTAAACCGTCCAATATTTTTATAAAAATGATTATGTGCTTAAATGGACCAATTTTCCCAGAATATGAACAAATTTCCCTAACTCTGAACATTTTACCCAAAAGATGAACCAGTAAAAATGCAAAAGGGAGTACCCTAATTATGAACGGATGGGCACCAATAGATGAGTATAGGAAGACGAATAAATTTAGTTCGTTTAAGTTTTGGGCACGATGTTGATGAAATGAACTAACAAAAGTAACACAATCGTTCATGTATTGGAATGCAGCCTAATATATGAACTAGTAAATTCTCTCAGTTCATGTTTTAGGTAGGTAAAGTTTAACCAAGTGAACAGTCCCGTTTCCATACAAAATAAGCCCCATAGTAATTGTCGTAATTGAGTTAGACAAGGAAAGTTTCGTTCACCTTTTAGTCAAAAAATCAAGGAACTGCAAACTAGAAGTTTAAGACATAAATGGAGTATCTATCGTTTCCACAATATTGGAACCATAACTTGAACAGTAAATATATCATAAGATAGCGGGATTAGTCTAGAATCGTTACCAAGCAAAAACATGTCAGTAGAAACATTATTCAATTTCATACGAATTTATTTCCTTAAATTTTGAAGCGCCATTCTTAATAAAAACTCCATACAAACGGCGGTTTCGGCGCGCTATCACAGCTGCATACACGGATCTATTATTTTAGAGTTTAAATGTCTATGACGGTGAAAAATTGTTAAAGTTTTAGTAAAAAATATTTAATTATTGTGATTTTTAGGAACAACGTTCATCTATTGGGGGTTGTTCATCTTTTGGTTCCTCTACCCTAATTAATATTGCTCTCACCTATATATTATTTAATATCTCTAGTAGGCATGCACAGGAACAGGTCTATGAATAGCACTAAGATATTTTTTTATTAAGTCTATACTAATTTAGGAATACGAAAGGATCTGTTTAACAACATAATTAGTAATAGGTAATACCACGATCTTAATAACACAAACATTTGTTCAGCAAATAGGTTTCAAAACAAGGACGCTTTAAGTTAAGTTAAATGAACATCAATATACAAATGAAATTGTATACCTACTGACTACGAGTACACAATCATAATTATTATGTATTAATTGCACTCAGGGATTACAGATATAGAGATCGTGTACAAACCGGCTTTAAAAGTCCACCAACTTTTTAGCGATACGGTCATGTGTGTGATGTTTGATTTTTGTTTAGGGTACATGATCTACTTCGGGTTCGTGGCGGCGTTCGCTTGGCTCAACGTCATGTGCTTGGACATCTGGTGGACATTTGGGTAAGCCGATGTTTATGTTTCATACTCGTATTTTATGTAAAAACTTTATATTAAATTAACTTTACAATAATGTTTTGTTTTAAGCGTGTTATCATAAAAATCCGTTAGTTCTCACTTTGACATTTAATGTCAAAACAGTGTAAAGCACTAGATATGTTTATTAAAATTAACAGACGATATGAGAACCTCCTCTTTTTTGACATTTTGAAGACGGTGGAAAATTGGCCTGTTCGCGTGTTTTAGCGACAATGACCTGTCTCCTCACTGAAAAATACCTGATTTAAAATTTAATTATTATATTTATGTAGGAGGTAAATATTTAATAACTTAATTTCTATCGTTATCATTTTACTCAAGATCAAAAATCCGAGAAATCGAGACAATCTCGTTTGATTGTCGGTAAAAAAGGAGAACGGCCCAAATACATTTTAAGATTGATTTAAATGCACTCATAGAAATAAATCACAGACGACCTAGTAAAATCGTATAATAAATAAGTCCTTTGACGATTCTAATCGACGATAATAATAACAAAATCATATTTCACAGATCGGCAAATTCATAAGAATTGATAACAGTTCATGATGAAATTGATAATGTAGTTCGTATGATTCACACTTCTCGTACCTCAATCTTTAAGAAATTAGGGGAATGTGTCTGGCTGTGAAATAAATAAACTATTAAAAAAAGCACTTACTCAAATGTGCAATGCAAACAGTTGCACGTTTGAATAGGAGCTATATACGAGTAAGTAAGTACATTTATTTGGTAATCAATCTAAGATACTGTTCTTAGATCAGATTTTGTTTGCGTAAACTCGTGGTTACGCTGCTTTCTAAGTATATCTGCTCTAGTTCTTAAAATTCTTTATTCAATCCCGGAAGTTGGCTAAAAGTGGGGTTTTTCTTCAGTCTTCATAATTTCATAATATAAATGGTTAGGAAGTTTAGTGGCGATGTCGGTTTTGGAGAACGTCTGGAATGGCATGTTTGCAGGCATATAGTGTTGAAATTAACATTACCAACCAAATAATATGACCAAAATACTTATTTACCATACTGTCTGAGCAAGAAAGTTCAAATTGTAACATCTTTTTTGAAAGTTTCCGTTTGTTTCCAATAGTTATATCTATAGATTCGGTTCGGCATGACTAATGTTCTTCTCGAAGTAAACACAGATCAGCGCGGGTGGGAGGCATGTTTCTTCACGTTCACAACTTATAATATTTTATTTATTTATAAAATGCCTTGTTGAAATGTCTTATATCTTGGTCTATATAGCAAAACTTTTATTTGGTACTCAAGTCGTTTGTCGCAATGTGGCCAAATATTTGTTTTGCAAGTATTACTGGTATCAATCGGTTTACTTTACAAAACTATTTGCCAGCATACGACCGGAGTGTTTGCGACGGCTCATCCTATACTTCAACCACTATGTACATAATCCACTTTGAATGCTTGCTATGTTTTATAATTTCAATCTTTTAGTTACAAACATCTAAGTGGTATTTTTGGAAATAACGTTTTCGTAGTGATGCGATTTAAACAGGTCAATATAATGAAGCGACAAACTTTTGGTATTTAAATATATAACTTGAATTGCGTCAACAAGCTTACTCAATGCCAAGTGTTATAAGTTTGTGTAGATATAATATAGGTAGGGTAAGCAGTACAATCATTGGCCCTTTAAGGTAAACCTCGAGTTTCAACATTTTTCCTTTCCAAATAAAGTGCTAAATAGTAAAACTTTTGATGACAAGTTATGCGTAGAAATGTTGAGAATTTGAATAAATTACAACTATTAATATATTTACAACCAATTGTGAACTATAATGCAAAAACCAAAAAATGAGACGACAGTATAATCATTGGCCCCTAGGGTACATAATATATATTGGCATACCAAGAGTACAATGATTGGCATGCCAATAATTGTACTTTGTGTTTATTGGCCCTGCCAATGATTAATACCATGGTAGGGCCAATTACCTCCTATTTTCTACCTTCTACTCAAACGTATATTTTAATAAAGATTTTAAGTTCAGGGGGCCAATGATTGGGGGGTTGGGGGAGGCGGCAAGATTACTACCGCTTACCCTACATTTGAAAATTTTGGAATATCAGCGTTGACACTTGTTACTGTACAAAATGAAAGTGTTATAGTAAACGCACCGATAATGGACGGCGTATGGGTAATGAGACGCTATGTGAAAAAAAATCCACAATGTCTTTTTGAAACCATTTTAACATTGACACCGGTCATTTAGCTGCTAAAGATTGAGGTTTGAAATGGGGTGGTGGAACGAAGGAGGTTAGGCCGATGTCAGCGGATTAAGCTTAAAATTACCGTCACGATTTTGTATTCGTTTATTAAGATTGTCATGTGTTTTGTTCATTGAGTTAACCATGAATCAATGACAATCTGCAATCAGTTGTTATTGCAGAAATGTTTACATTTAGTGATATTGGACTAGTTTTCACTGAAAAATCCCATTATCGCTTCAAAAAAGACGCGTTTTTTTGGCCACTATTTTGACACCGATAAAGATATCTTACATGAAACACTTTTTTAAATATAAAATAGGAGTAGGACTTTCAAGTTTTAACTTCTTTTACAGTACAACTTTTATAGGTATCAGAGAAATACAAAAATACTCCGAATTCGCTCTTAAATCCATGATTGGTACAGTTTCTATATATGATGATACCCAATAAAACGCAGTGAATTGTATTGTAACCTTCCATAAATGCAAATTTGATAAATAGGACAGAAATAACACTTCACTTGTTTCATGACCCTATCGTAGTGCTCATTTCAACGATTCAGAATCGGTAAACAAGCCGAGACGGCTCGGCTTAGTAACATGGAAATCGAGCACTAAAAACATACAAGATATAGATACAGTACAATGTGCGGAGTAATATTGCAATGGATGCTTAATTATAAATATAGTTTATTTATTACAACTAATATTTACAGTCTTTTTATAAATAAACAAGTAATTCCATTGAGAACATTTAACGGCTTCCTAACCTAGTCGGTAGTGACCCTGCCTACGAAGCAGGAGGTCCCGGGTTCGAATCCTCCCATAGAAATAGTGATAAACAAACAAATAAATGCTTTGACCAGGATTCGAACCCGGGACCTCCTGCTTCGTATTTATACATATATGTATCTGTCTGTTATATATATCGTCGTCTAGTACACACAACACAAGCCTTATTGAGCTTACCGTGGGACTAGGTCGATTTGTGTAAGATTGTCCCAGAATATGTATTTATTTAACATAAGTTTTAAAGATACTGTACGTTCATTGCATTTTCATTTCTCATGCTCTGAAAGTGCGTTGTTGTTTATAAATAAATAAATATTATGGACATTCAAGAACAACAGACAAGAACAAGACAGCAGAACAAAGTATCAACAATGTTCTTATTTACTCACCCCAGAAAATATCTCTCAAAATATCTCTTTCGCTCAAAATATTGGAATTTATAGTAACGAGTATCATACGTAAAGATGTGAATTTATTTTAATTTTTCGATCCAAATGTAAGTGTCTCATTGGTTCTATTTAGCGGTGACAAGAAGGAATAAACCTAAAAACTTTTTTTTTACTTTGGTATGTTCAGGTAAGCAATGGCAATAAGTTATACAGCCACTCATTAATTCATACTAACTTATTTATGCAAAATATTAGTCATACAATTAGAACAACCCAACTCTGTTTGTAGAAAAGCGCGGCAAATTTAAAATATCGTGGTTAGCAACACTGTATTGAATATTGAATAAGTTATTCGAAAATTGTGTATAATTAGGTATAATAATAGGTATATCTAACAGATATTTTTTCTATGGCACGTAAGTTAAAAAGTTTGCTTGTTGTTGTTGTTTACAAATTTTAGTTTTCGATTTCTAAAGTAATATCTGATATCAACATTCAACAATGTAATTAGTTCAAGGGATATAGCAGCCAATACTCAATACAATACCTGGTATAACATTATTTGATGATAATTATGTGATGTTTGTTTTGGGATACATATTTAGAGGTTAGGTTTTAGGTTTTCAAAGTTTTGTACTGCAAACATTGATATATGAATATCGAATGAAGTTCTTTCTTTATTTCAGTATTAAATTACATGATGAACTCGGAAAAAGGTACTGAATGGAGTCCAAGAAAACCGATTGTGAGTTTATCACCCGCTCAAGGCAATTGATCTACAATTTTTTGAATTTATTCTGACTAATTTTCAAGTTAGAAAGTTAACCTGAATAAATGATAGATAAGAAGAAGAAATTTGTTTTCAATAAAACAAAATACCTATATTATGCCGTTGTTTTGCTAAATATTCTACACTTTTATAATACTTCCTTCAAGATTTTCTTTAAGAAGTTACAGGAGTAGTTTTAGCTTTATACTTGTTTTTTTTTTACTTTCCTCGTATTCGAAATGAAAAATAGTGTTTAACTCGGGTAAAAGGCACCCATTTCCGACTCGCGCTATTGGCGCTCTCACTTCGTTCGAGCGCCAAACTACCTCGTCGGAAATGGGTACCATTCAGCCCTTGGTTAACAATCTACTATTTCACTGCACCTAATGAGTGTGCTCAGAAAAATGGTGTACTGTATTTATTTAAATACTTTAAATACCATAGAATACCTACATTAACTTAATTACTAACTGTTTTTGGCTATGTGTGTGAAAAACCACGTATAAAAACGGGCACCTACTCGTATACTGCCATTTTCCCGCGGTCTCCCCGCTTCTATCTGATCTAATTGGGTTAAACAACAAACAGCCGTAGGTGTTGACTCTGCCTATAGTACGATTAGCAATCACAGTCTTGCTACATGACACGTTTACTTATAGTTATGTGTTCTCGTTCTTGTTTTTTACATATCTATTACTGTACACTTGAACGTAGGTTTCACATAATTATCTAATTCGAAGAACAGTTTTTGCATTTACTAGCATTGATAAAAATAAAATTCATAACTTATTGCTATTGTTCATAGTTGATTCAAGTTGTTTAGAACATGATTTCCCTAGATCTTAAATCTAGCAATTTGCATACATGGATATTTAGAATCGCGCAGCGTATAAAATGACGGTTGGTTTGAAAAAATATTTTAAGTAGATAGTGATAAATATGGATCTAGAACTATGAGAAGAGATGGAATTACTTTAATTCATTAAATAATTTATTATTGATTTTAATTTACGGCCTCCTAGCCTAGTCGGTAGTGACCCTGCCTACGAAGCAGGAGGTCCCGGGTTCGAATCCTGGTCAGGGCATATATTTGTGTGTTTATCACGAATATTTGTTCTTGAGTTATGGATGTTTTCTATGTATTTAAGTATTTATATGTATCTATCTATTATATATATCGTCGTCTAGTACCCACATCACAAGCCTTATTGAGCTTACCGTGGGACTAGGTCGATTTGTGTACAAATGTCCCACAATATTTATTATTTATATTATTTATTTATTTAATTTAATTTAATGAATTAATTTAATTTATTTTAGTTTTTACTTGGTATTATTTTAGTTTTTATCTAGTTTTATTTTAGTTGTAGTTTAAATATACTATACTTCTAGATTTAAATTTGTGTTTTAATATGTTTTATTTTAGTTTATTACAATAAATGTAATTTTTCATTCATTAAAGTAGGTACCTAACCTACCTTAGATACCATTAGTTAATACATTATGATAATGTATTAACCTAATTGAATGAACGTATTTATACGTTAGTTTACTATAAAGTACGTGAATTACCGATAAATGTGAATATTTTTCAGGCTATAGGTACGACGGTTTCGCTAATTGAAACAGACAAGGTTGTGACGTGACAGACACGCATTGTCTAAATTGGCTTTTAATGAGAATCAAATAGCCAGCATAAGTTGCACTTCGTAGTAATAGAGTCATCGTAGGTGAGGCCCTAATTAGACCTCCCATATACCAGTCTCAGTGGGGCACGAACGTGTGTTATGCCAGACGCGTCACTTTTGTATTGCGATAACGTTTTCACAATATCCATTAAAGGTTGGGCACTGCCCAATGCTGACTCAGCGAGTGTCATATTTAATTAGGGACACTGTTTGTTTATGACATTCATATTTAAATAGTCTTTAGTTGTTGAGAACAAAAATGCCTGTTAGGTAAAATCGGGGTTGGACTGTTATAATATCATTATATTGCGCTATAATAAATAAATAAATAATAAATAAATATTATTGGACAATCTTACACAAATCGACCTAGTCCCACGGTAAGCTCAATAAGGCTTGTGATGTGGGTAATAGACGACGATATATATAATAGATATATACGTATAAATACTTAAATACATAGAAAACATCCATAACTCAGGAACAAATATTCGTGATAAACACACAAATAAATGCCCTGACCAGGATTCGAACCCAGGACCTCCTGATTCGTAGGCAGGGTCACTACCAACTAGGCTAGGAGGCTGTTAAATCATGAAATACTTACTAAAAATCGCGAAAATCCTGTCAAGGGTTATTAAGTAACTAGAAATGAATCGCATCAAGCAGGTTTCTTTCATGGTTAATTTTTTCACCGTCCAGGCTATCCAGCTTTGGGATGATCTTCCGTTGTCCGTCACACAAGTTCAAAGCAAAAGTTCACTTTGAAGCGAATGGTTCCCAAGCATTTCACTGAATTTATATATTTATATACATAAATAAATAATTAAAAAAATACATGCCTTTTATACTTTTTTTATAGTGCAATAAATGTTTTAATATACTTAGACCGGGTTACTCACGTCTATAAAGTCGAAAATAGCTCGACATGTTTCGGGACGGTCCGCGCCCCATAATCATGAGTGAGAAGCTATAAATGTTCATATAAATAAATAAAGTGAAACTAAAAATGTAGTTCTAACTCTTATTTTGCTTATAAATTCCGTAAAATTGCCGTCAGCTATAAACATTAAAACACTAATTGCATTATGTTAGCAATTTCCCATTGAACTGTTTTGTTTGTAAACACACTTGTCGTTTGATTTATCTGGGGTTTTATTGTTATCGCTTAATTAGCGCCATTATCTGATAGTACGTCACCCAAGTAATCCGCCATTAGCCACTCAACCCCCCATGACCTGAGCTGTAATGGGAAGCAGTAAAATATATTTATTGAGTCGTATTCTTTATACATACCTAAATACTTTCACTATTTTGTTGTGTAGTAAAATAGTATTAGTTAAGCTCTGTAAATTTAGCTATACTGTTAACTACTTTTAAAAACTCACTAGATGGATAAAGAATTAAGTTTAGGAGTTTTACTTACCTATTATAAACTGTAATTGATGTCATATACGAAAAAAAACCAGCCAAGTGCGAGTCAGACTCGCCCACCGAGGGTTCCGTACGTCATAAATATGATTAAAAATCCCCCCCCACCCCCTTTTTTATCTCTTAGGGGATACATTTCGGAAAACGCGAAATACGGTTTTAAACGAAGTTTCCAAGTCTGCAACCTGAAAAATTATTCACATCTTATACAAACTTTCAACCCCCTTTTTTATCCCTTAGGGGATGAATTTCGGAAAACGCGGAATACGGTTTCAAGGGATCGTAGACCTTAATATATAGTTTAAATTTCAACTCGATACCTCCACGTACTCCCGAGATAAAGGGTCTTGACGGACAGACGGACGGACGGATGGACGACAAAGTGATCCTATAAGGGTTCCGTTTTTTCCTTTTGAGGTACGGAACCCTAAAAGTAACCAAAGCATACTGACCAACATTAAACGTACTACGCACAACACATTCACATTACCAATAAGTGACAATCGGAATGAATCAGCAGATTCGGTTATTGTTCACCGGATTGTGTTTTCCAATACCTATGTTTTACCAAGACTGTTTTTAGTTTCTACTGTCATTATTTACTTTGACTAGTCACCTTACTGCCTAACCATTGTTCAATGAAAATACTAAATTGTGTTTTTTGAGAGCAGGAGAAAGGCTCAAACATTTGACACATTGACAATGAGTGCTGTAAAGTTATAGAAACGCAGGCTATGTTCAGTTAATATACGCGATTTAATTCGGTATAAGGTTCACTCACTTGACGATCTTTTTGTGAGTTTGTGATGTCTAGAACACTCTAATCTCATATCTAATCTAATCTAATCAATGGAGGTAAAACCCGATAAATCGAGATAATTTTTCATTGAAATAAGAACATAGCGTAAATTGCACATAGTTCGAATTTAAAAAACCGGTTTACTCAACTTATCGGGTTTGACCGCTAAACCCTCGCAATTACTGTATTCTAATGACTGCTAATCGCGGTAACCGAAGAAAATATAATGCTCAACAACTAACAAAAATTTCCAAACTATTTTCTATAAAAACATTCAAATTACTAAGTGCTGTAGACGTACCTCATACATTTATTTGGAGAAATTCCTCGCCTTCTGTATAAACGAAAATAACGAAATTAAACAATGTGGTCCTTCGTACCGGATCTATAACGGTTAACTAACCCTATTTCTTACATTATATTTTGATTACAGGAGTGTCCGCACCGTGCATCCGCTGCGTAAATCCGGAGCTGACCGACGCCGATTCCTCTGGTATTCCCTGTACGCATGGAGCTTCGCGATTGTGTTGACGTTGACAATGTTCCTGTTGGACAAGTATCCAGTTTCTAGAGTTTTGGATGCACAAATTGGAGCGGATATGTGCTGGTTTGGCACTCGTAAGTATTATGTATACGAGTAAATTACCAGAGAAGGCAAGCTATATTTCCATGACATGTAAAACTTCTTTTTTATGTTTTTTATGCGTGAGTTTAGTTAGGTAATTAAGTCGATTAGCTTGGGCTTCTGTTGTCGGGATACCTGCTGGTAAAACAGTTATGCCAATTACATGAAGATTCTAATCCTATCCATCGTATCTGAACTCCAAATATCATACATTCTTAGGAGATAAATGTTGGAGAGTAATTCTTAGATGAGGGCGGGGCTTTTAAATTGGACGGCGTGATGCAATAATGAATGAAGCGACAAAATTGAAAAACTGGTAGAAAAATCCTTACGGCATTAGGTCCGACATTTGTACTTTCTTTATTGTAAATAAATAAATTAGTAACTGGAACATGGAATCAACCTTTTTCAAACGGCCACTCTTTACAAAGTAATTGTTATTACCTAAGGGGAAATTATAGCTATGACCGTTGCTCTTTCTGGTTCTCCATACACCCATTAATTTACTCCCAGCCCCCGTTCATAGTTATCGTTGTGTTTCTTAAAATTTTGACAAAATTTTAGTTTTCTGAGATAAAGTTTTAGTTAAGTTCCTTAAATTACTTTTAATTTTTCAGTGCAAAACTCCAACACGGACTGGCCGCACTACATTTTTTTCGTGATCCCGATGGGTTTGGTGACGTGCACTAATTTCGTATTGTGGGTGATGACGGCGCGGCACTGTGCGCGAATCAAGTCTGAGGTGCATCGGCTGCAGGCGGGGTCCGTCGGCGACCGAGCCAAGCGCCGTTTTCGGGTCGATAGAGCCAAGTTAGTATTTGCATTTTTCCTATTGAAATTGAATACAGCCATTAAGGATGACGCACACTAGGATGGGACGGGACGGGACAGGATGGGGCGGGACAGGACGATCTGTCAATTCACTTGTTGGACCCCAGTACGATAAGATCTCGTGCATCACCTGAGGATGCCGCGTAGAGAGGCGAAACACGTGTCGAGTTTTATATTATTGGTGGTGGTTTGTTATATCTATTTGCGTATTTATTTTTTGCGGGAACATTAATTGCGTGCAAAAAATACGCAAGTAGGTATAACGGGTTGGCACTAATTAACTAGCACGTTTGGCGAAATAGTAAAGTAACATTATTTTCGTTGTCGATCAGTCAATGTCTATACAAGAAATCGCGTCATAGCTCGGAGCCCTCGGATGCCACGTGACGTTTTTTTTATAGAAATTGACAGATCGTTCCGTCCCGCCCCGTCCCGTCCCGTTCTAGTGTGAGTCATCCCTTAATCACTTTCTTCTACTAACATATATACGGCCTGCATTTAGCAGTTATAAAATAAACTAAGTAGTGGGTAAGTGGGTCCATAAGCAGTGTAACTAGTGAGCATTAGATTAATTTCTTCGTTCTGATATCCACGATTTTACTCATTATTTAAAATACG
The DNA here is from genome assembly GCA_949128165.1 of Lathronympha strigana. Lineage (NCBI taxonomy): Eukaryota > Metazoa > Arthropoda > Insecta > Lepidoptera > Tortricidae > Lathronympha > Lathronympha strigana. Next base: position 11,188,752 of record OX421906.1, on the reverse strand, counting down.
AAATCAATAATCTACGAATCTAAAAAACCTGCTCACACAATTTCACGTAAATCGGCTGAAAAAGGGATCTAAGGAGGAGAGCAGTCGCACAGACACCCGAACATACGAAAGCATTTTTGTTAACACCCAGCCAATATAGTACATTGTGCATCTAGGGAGGTAAGTACAGGATTACTAACGAGAGTCTGTTAGAAGCCCGACGCAGCAGGCGGAGGGCTTTTAATGATCGAGTTTGTAATCCTCTTACCGGCCGTGATGCATACAATGTTTTTCATCACACTTGTAAGGGAAAAGCAAATATACAAATGATTCTATTTATTGAAGTTGAATGTATTAGAACAATCGCTCTTGTTAGTGAAATTCAATGACATGTTTTTTCCTGGATATTTATAAATAAACACATAAAACACGCTTTGAAGCCTTTAAAAATCAACGATGGACGACCAACAATAAAACAAATGACATTGTCAAGTTTTTTACATTCCACAGATAACTAAGAACTGCGTTTAGTTTTCGAACTTGCTAAGTCATGCTGTCAGATTCAAAACTAAACATCTTGAATTAATTGAAATAATCTGTGAAGTAATAGTAAAATATTAAATATAATGCAGATAAATATTCCGTTGAAGTTTAATACAGAGTAAAGTTGGTTTATAGCCAAGTTTGAAGATTTGAAATAAGCCTTAGCTGATGCAAAACCTCCTTAGTCTGAAGTGAAATGACGTAAGAGATTTCAAAACTAAACTCATAACGCCCTCGGGAGTTATATTTAACTAAAATCCATAACTCCCGCGGGGACTAAATCGGCTCTAACCGCTCTATACGCCTGCGCGTTATAACACCATTACCGAGCAAGTGTGATGAAAAAGGTTTTATGTATCGGGTATGACGTACGTATGTCACATGTTAAGATTTTACTGGAAAAGTCGAGTTCATAAATATGTGTGCAGCAGAAGGCATAATATGTAAACACTTGCACCTTATTGTCAATGTCCTAACGGTGTTCAGATATTTTTGAAGTCTTGGAAATGCTCATATATTTATGAACTCGACTGTACGATGTTACATGGATGTTACAGATATATATTGACCGGAAAACTGTGGGTAGTGATGGGTGCTGGATGGTTGGTCGAAATGCTGTCCACGTTGGCGGTGAACCCGAGATGGCTTTGGGAAATCATTGACCGCATCAACGAGCTCCAAGGAGTCTTCATATTCTTCATCCTTATCATGAAGCCGAAGCTTTATTACTTGATCAGGAAGAGATTAGGTAAGAATCAGTTGCGAGGGATTCCTGTTAGACAAAAATGTCGAGTTAAAAGGGCTGATAGCAATAGTCAATTAGATCTAAGACAATCTATAGCATGCCTACACATTAGTGCACAAAAAAATTTGGTAGTCTATCTAAGGTCTCTATATGCACCGGAAATGAATTGCACCAATGTCTAGGGGAAAATATCGCTACCTATGTGACGGAACCTATGTTACCTACCTATGTAAAGGGAACTAATGCAGAAAAGCTAGGAAATAAATAATAATAATTATTTATTATTATTACTACGAGTAGTTATTGCGTCCTACCTAGATGTTGACTGGGTTTGTAAAAACCGCGTTATAATATTACCAGATGAATTTGCCTAAACTAGATTGCAAATATTGCAATATTGGTTCAGCGATATTTTATCTGGCTATCAAAAATTCGTCAATGATATGATTGATACCGTTAAATACATGTATTAGGCGGTGATTTCAAGTGCCTTAATCGACAAATGAGTCACATACATACGTATGTGCGCAGTTATTCTACTGATTATGCTTAATTATAAAACAGAACATATTGTTTTTTCAGGTTGCTCACGGATACCGATTGATACAAGTATATATTGATTTTACTGTCGATTTCCTTAATTCAATCTATTTTCTCTACAATAACGCTACTCTAATCGTAGCTCATGCACTGGATTCTCGTAATGTAACAAAATAACGGGTTCTCGTTGACTCTCATAAACTTATTGTTTCTCCATAAGTTCCATTTCAAAAAATTGTAACTTTTAAAACTTAATATCAAATGTTCAGTTCCATAGGATTGAGTAGGTCTTCATAAAAAAGCAAATTGTCCCACAATATTTATTTATTTATAAAAGGCCAGTGAGCCACATTTCTCGGGCAGAACAGATTTGAATAGGATTGGTTAGAAGGTGGGAGCGAAACATGGTAGATGGTCATAAAGAAGATGTTTTACATATTTAATCAACTAATGGTCTCCTCGGTATTGAATGTGACTAATTTTACTATGACGTCGAGATAATGTTTCAATACTAAAGTTCATTGTTATTATTTACTTTTTCCGAATGTTTCATAAAATATTATAACTAGTGGATCTGTGAGCTGTATAGAAGTGTCGCTAAAAGTGAATGGTGGAATTTAACACAAAAGACTTAAGTCCCATATACCAGTGGCATTAAATTGTTTGTGGCAATATTTACCATTTTGAACATTTACCTAAAAGGTAAACGAGTATAAATTCTACGTGTCTCCTCATCCTTTAGTTGGACCACGCTAAGTCCTCCTTCTAAGTTTTACGTGAAGTACCTATGGCATTTTCATACAATGTGAGCATGGTTGCACTCTAACCTGCAGGACATCCGGACCACAAGACTTAATAAACTAGTTTTTCCCAGGCTAAACCCGAGACCTTTGCATTGATCAATCAACTATAGATATAACTAACTATATTGTTTATCAATAACAATCGAAACTATAATTATATGAGAGCCAATATAGACACCACACTAACTCTAAAATCTCAATGAAAAAGTAACTAAAATTATTCGTAGCTTTATGCGCTTATTTGTACCTACCTGAAACACAATTCCTAAATATGATTGGACTAATCAAGTAATATTTCAGCGCCACTAAACGTTATTTATTTGCTAATCACATATCTATTTAGCGCCACTGTTGTTGTGTGTTCTCATATGCAATTACATCATCATTCTAACTGGCACGAATATTAACAGGACTGGAGAAACCCGACGCGCAGAAAAATGGCACATCATCTTCCGGTCGCACGTCTTCTACCTTCCTCTCCCGGACCATCAGCACTGATGAGCGTACTAACTTGAGGACTTCGCTGCCCGATTGTGTTAAAAAAGCCTAATTTCCGACTCTTACCGAAATGTGAATGAATTACAAATGAATTGACTGATGTTTATCACAGTCTGCCAGATAGAAATCTGTGTACACACTTCCTTGCCTTTGAAGTTAAAATCAACAATTATGTATCTGCGTGTGTTCTGCGCTTTAGTGTACAATGGCCCTTATACTTACATAAGTTCTAAATCCATGGTACGTTTGCTTTTAACACCAACTATTCTAATAAAATAACTAAAAAGGTTACCTACAGGTGTACACGACCAGTTTACTCATTATATTATATAACTTAACATTATAAAACGTACAACGACTTAACGCTTACGACTGCATTATTTGTTTTACGTAAAAACTATTTCTGTTTGACTGACCTTACACTGAAGCAAGATTGGGGCAAGCTGTCGGTTTAATAATTGGTATACCAGAAAGTGGCGTTTTTAACATAATTTGTGTTAGGATGGTAGCTGTCACCCACATGTTACTTCAGGGGCCATACCCTGACGTCTTAACGCGATTCAGTTGACGACCTAACCTAAACTGAGTCGCTTCCATAACGAGGGGTAAGCGGTCAAACCCGATAAGTCGAGATAATTTTTCATTGAAATAACAACTTTGTGTAAATTGCACATAGTTCGAATTTCAAAAATCGGTTTGCTCGACTTATCGGATTTGACCGCTCACCCCTCGAATTACAACTGCGTGCGTAGCCAAGATGCCAATCGCTCACGCTTAATAACGTATCGTAGCTACGTCTCTCTATCACTCTTCCTTATTAGTGTGACAATGAAAGTTGCGTTTCGTTAGCGACTGAGCGTGAGCGATTGGCATCTTGGCTACGCACGCAGGGATCTTGAAGAGATCTATCGAAAATATTATCAATCGATATTGTTAATAGAACGGCAGAGAAAAGGTAATCCTATTCTCTGCCGTTCTTGCGTATCGAGCGTTAAAGATACAAATTCACGGTTCTACGCCTCGGTCCTGTCCTGGGGCCTTACCATTTACCATGACGTCTTAAAGCGATTCAGTTTAGGTTAAATTTATGCTCAGCGTGCGTAGCCAAGATGCCAATCGCTCACGCTCAGTCGCTAACGAAACGCAACTTTCATTGTCACACTAATAAGGAAGAGTGATAGAGAGACGTAGCTACGATACGTTATTAAGCGTGAGCGATTGGCATCTTGGCTACGCACGCTGATCTTGTAATTGAGTAGTAAATAAGTAATCAATCTTTCTTAAACCTAAATCAAATGATTACCATGAAATTAATTAGCTACCTACATAACGAAATAAAAATTAATTAGGCCTGTTGAAAAACCTTAATGTGTCGATGTCTAGCTCCTAATTATGATTTAGCCTACAAGGTGCAGACCTTTGGACCCTGCCTGTCCGTATGGTTATGTAAAAGTACCTTAAGTTGGTTGTTTAATAATTTATGAGTTTGACTGAACAATACGTTTGCTAGCCAGGTGCATAGAAAAAGATCCATTTGTATGTGCCATTATTTTTTATTTATTTATAAAGAGGAACGAAACTTTGTGATAACTTTATCACTCATCTACGTAGGTAGACTATTTCAATTCGCAGACGCGACTCGAAATCGATGAATAACAATTAAATGTGAAGCGAAATCATACAATAAAAATGGCATAAAAATCTGCGCATAGCTTTGCACCTAGCTGTCAAACATTATGTGTTTCGTATTAACATATGTTTAACGTTAGCATTTAATCTAGTCATAATTTAAGAGTAGAAGAAGTAGAATGCATAGTACTTACTTATCTACTTAAGTATTTAAGTGATTAATTGATACTGTCCCATAAGTGTGGGCTTAATAGTGAACTAATTGTCTAGATGTCATTACTTATTAGGAAATAGAGTGTTTTATTATTTAATGTCTATTGTATTTGGTTATCCACCACTGCTTACTGCTATCAATAGCCTACCTTGTAAATCTTGTAATTATCCTAGTAGCTGCCAAATGAGGCCGTTTTCAAATTTGAACATTCTAAATTTATTTTTAGGTAGGTATATACCACTGACGGAAGCCGAACAAATTAGACTTGCGTTTAATGTTTGATAGCTGATTAGTATTACATTCTTTTTCTACTCCGGCGTGCGTAGCCAAGATGCCAATCGCTCACGCTTAGTAACGTATCGTAGCTACCTCTCTCTATCGCTCTTCCTTATTAGTGTGACAATGACAGTTACGTTTCGTTAGCGACTGAGCGTGAGCGATTGGCATCTTGGCTACGCACCCAGCACTTCTATTATGTCAATTAGATGGTAGACAGCGATATTAAAAGAGTATACATTATAACGTTGTCTATGGTATTCCATAAGAACACTGCTCCTATGGATTTTCATACAATATAATAATATGAGCACTATTGTTGTTTTTATTTAAATTTCTGTTGTGGGCATAACATCTTCCCTATTCTGCCACTTTTCTAGATTTTGCTTTTTACGCTATTTTAGCTCTCGTAGAAAAAATAGCGTTCTTAAAACAGTGATATAAGAACCCTTATTATAATTATCACTGTTGCAGAAACTACTATTGCAGTGTAGGTCATTAGGCCGCTTTAGTATTATAATATCGATATATTTTGAACCAATAATTTATTTAGGTCGAGGTGGTGCCGAAAGTAGGTACTAAAATACATTTAAATAATATTAATGGTTATTTTGCTAAGCTTGCTAAATAATCTAGTTACTTACTTTAAACATTCGCCGTGTGCATCAAATCAGGTAGTTACGAACTATTTTTAGTTTTTGAAGTTCTATTAAAAAACCATAGTCTTTTGGACATTACTTGCTATAAAGCGTTAAAAGTATATTAAATTTTGAACAATTCGATCTACCGTGCATCACCGTAAGCCTTATAATTTTTGAGAACCAATGCATTCAAAAAGACCTTTTTCTACTCGCCGACTTTAATCTGCCAATTACGAGTACATAGACAAAATTATAAGCTCATACTTTTCGATATTAGACAGTCCAACTCAAGTATAATATTTCATTTCGATACGCTGTAGCTGTAGGCAACTATAATAGAACTTCATACAAATTTTATACTTATTTGCGATGCCGCCTGGGACTTTGCCGAGCGCGCGCCCCACGCCTGCGCCGACCGCGCCGGCCATCTTTTTGTGTTACATCCTTGTTAAGTCAATGAAATTGAATGATGAAATTGTTCCTCCATAGATGATGATGATGATGACTCGTATGGAGGAACAATTTCATCATTCAATTTCATTGACTTAACAAGGATGTAACACAAAAAGATGGCCGGCAGGCCGGCGCGGTCGGCGCAGGCGTGAGGCGCGCGCTCGGCAAAGTCTCAGGCGGCATCGCAAATAAGTATAAAATTTGTATGAAGTTCTATTATAGTTGCCTACAGCGTATCGAAATGAAATATTATAGTTGAGTTGGACTGTCTAATATCGAAAAGTATGAGCTTATAGTTTTGTCTATGTACTCGTAATTGGCAGATTAAAGTCGGCGAGTAGAAAAAATACTATTAAGTCCGTCTTTTAGATTATAAAAAAATATTGTACACGTATTTTTTCTTTTGTTCGTCAAATCAAAAATGACAAAAATACAGTGGGTTAAGTTTCGCGTAATGTCACTCCTAGGTACAATTCTTACCTAGGAGTGACGTCACACGCCCCCACCCCGGAACTTTGATGCTCTTTATCTTCGTCAATTTTAGTTAAATTGAAATAGGAAAAAATACGTGTCTAATAATTTTAGATAATCTAACTGACGAACTAATTAGAATAATAGTTTTTCAACCTAGTCGTCATCCCTATTATAACGCACTATTACTATGAAAGCACAATAAATCGTTATACAGCGACAATTGTCTTTTTCTTCACATAAAATCCTCCACTCTGGTCCCTCCAAATCCTTTGGTCCCTCCACTCTGTCCTTCAATTTATCAGTTAAGCCATAGCAGTAGTGTTCTCTTTATTTTAAATTGTATCTTTCATTTGAAACGTTCAAAAATTCTTTATTTTCATTCCTAGCACGAAAGGATCATAAAAAATACTATAGTGGTAGCTCTATGAGTGGTAGTTAATAAGGATGACTTATACATCACCCGTTCATGTATATTTAGCTACTTATTAGCTATTATATTAGCTATCAGCATATTCGCACACTCACAAATAGGTAGTACACTTATTTTTTAGGTTTGTGCTCGTCTAATAATAGTACATTACTCCAGAGGCCGTGAAGTTAGGGATTGCAGGATGAGTTTGTTAGACTCGGCCGGATTAAACAAGTCCTGCAATCTCTCTTACGACCGAGGCTTGTATAGTGCTTTTCTCAAACATTGTGAGGAAATATTCAAATTAAAATAACTACTAGGTAAATAGTTAATAAGGAAAAAATTGTTTCTGATTGATTCAGCTTCACTTCGTCCGACAAAAAATACTCATCCACGAAATTCGGTTTCCCGGCCCCTGCAATAATGTACTTACTTGTTGTAGTTTCGTAAAAACATAAGGTAAGTAATAAAACTCGAATACTTTTCCATAAATATAATTCTAATTTGTTGTTGTTTTAGAACAATAGAAATAATATTTACTTACCTACAAAATGAAATAACACACGTTTTATGAATATAAGTACAATATGGTCCCTTAACAATGTTTAATTGATATATGGTATAACCATAATTTTATCTACATAATATTGCTACAATTTAAGAAGTAGTATTTTAAGACCATAACATATATCTACACTTAGACAGTACTTTGTACATATTCAAATACTATTTCTATATCACTCAGTTCATCTAAAATACAATTAAGAATACTGTGAAAATACTAATTTATTGGCACCTATGCAGGTATCATACATTTTATTTTTTACCTTGAATCTAAAATAGCAATAAATAGGTAATATTATAATTCATTGTTAACCTAAATAAATAAAACAGTACCTACCTACAGTATATTTATATCTATATCCATTGTTAAAAGCGAGGCCTACATATTGCCGTAAAACTATTAAGTATTTATATTTTATCACAAAAAAAAACAAAGATTTAACACACTTCTAAATATGTACGTATGTAAACAGTTGATAGTGTGAGGTCATATAATTTGTTACAATGCAAATCTTTTTCCAGTTACCAGGAGGAGTGAAATTTACAACATTTATTATTAATATAATTATTTACAAGTGAAGTAAAGTAACTTGATGTCTCAAGTGTAATTTTCAAAAATAGTATTTTATTGCTAAATCATGATGCTTCTCTGTGAGTATTTTCAGTATTTACCCGTCCTAGCCGGCGGTGAAACCAGCCACGTGCTACTGCAGGAGTTGGTGGTAAATACTGTAAATAATTCATCATTATACATTTCAGCACCAATATGACCTTCGGTATCGGTCGTTCGAGAAGGTATTGTTGTTCTTCTAGCTATATAGAGAGTGAGTGGATCGGTCAAGAGCGGTTGTTGGGCTGGACAGTAATGGGCGTGGGCGCAGGCGTGCTGGCGGCGGTGGGCGCCGGCGTCTGCGTCTGCGGCGAGTCCGGCGCGTGCGCCTCCGCGTCATGATCCGCCACCTCTTCCTCGTCGATGATGGAGATGTCACGGATCGACGGCCGGTGCGATCGGCGCCAGCCTAACGAACAAATAAAAACATTAATACTTGATTTCAAGTCCAACCTAGAGGTGAGCCGTAGGCAAACTGAAGTAATAAGAGTCCACAATCAATAGTATTGTTATAAGGGCATGATACAGATAAAATACATGGAATAAAGACCCATAACGAAAATCCTATAGTTGAAGGTTAAACTAGGCGAATTTACAAGTAAGTATCCATTTGGCATTCATACTTATGTTTTTATCCAGAGCATTACCGAGAGCATCCTTAACAAAAATATACCAAAACATACAGGGTATAACGAATTGACTTAGTGGTCATTTGCACGACTAGCTACCATTTACCGTATTCATTAGACTTTGAGTTGTTTAATCCCTCCACCACTACTCGTAAACAAAAGTCGTTGCATAATTTCATTCTATGAAACAAATACTAGATTGTTAATCAAATGCTGAAAAGCACGCATTTCCGACAAGGTTCGTGAGAGCGCCAATAGTGCGAGTCGAAAATGGGTGCCTTTTACCCGAGGAGTTAAACAGTCACGTTATGTAATACTGAAATATTCATTTCGAATGCGAGGAAAGTAAAAAAACAATTATAAATTTAAAACTACTCCTTTACCTTCTTGAAGAAAATCTTGAAGGAAGCATAATGCCCATATTATGCCATAGCATATACCATACCATACCATACCATGCTATACCATATAGGATCATGAATTATATGCCGCCCTTTTTCTTCACGTGGGAGAAAAAGAAAGGCATATAGATCTATGAACAAAGATATTTGATAATGTAAGGCCTTACAAATGTAGAATAGTTATTTAACACAAAATTAAACGGCATAATGTATTTAGTTTTATTCAAAATAAGCATAGGTTACTTCGTTCAACTGTTTACTATTATTTCTTATTCTTATCTATCCTTTATAAATTGAAAGAGATGTCATATACTACAGAAAAAAGTGACCAAGGCCCCCAGTGCCCAGGGCTGGAATCGAACCAGCATCCTCCAGTACTTTTTCAGGTAGTTTGGTTAAGTTAAAAGGTGTCTTAAATAATTTCACTTCGGGTGAAGCTATTTAAAAAGTGTCTTAAATAGTTTCAATAACCAAAGCCATTTAAAACACCGTTTAACTCACCGAAACTACCTGAAAAAGCTTAAATTGTCTATGGTCTGGCTTAAATTTTATTTATATAGTCTGTCTCGAATGAGCGTGTACTAGGGTGGGCCGAATCATTCGGCCGAGAGCCCGAGCATGTAGAAGCACCATCATAGGTTTCACTTACTTAGTAAAGTCAATTCTAATGCCCGTTTTACACTAGCGGTTGATGCAACATGTTATTATTTTGTTTGTATGAGAAAAAAAAACGAATTTAATAAAACTAACTATGCCATTCTGTTTCCTTAATTATACCAAGCCACATGACGAAATTAAAGCAAATGCTCAAGAACACCCTGTAGAACCAATGAGACACTTACATTAGATACGAATAATCAAAATAATCTTACAAATTCACATAATATGTGAATTTGTAAAACGTACGATAATCGCTACCATAAATTCCAGGTAATTTGAGAGAAAAAACTGTACCCGTGGATTTGTTTCTGGGGTTAGTAAATAAGAATATTGTTAACGCTTTGTTCTGCTTGGTGCTTACAAGTCGAGAACCAAGAGGAATATATTCATTTGCGACCCTAGGGCCGCGATGCATTGGTTTCCACCCGCTTCATAGATAAAAAACCACCCACTTTCAGAGCATACACAGAGTTATTCGCTAAGGTGACACCGCGCCAGGTCCGCGCGAGTTCTGTGACAAACATTTTAATTGGCATTTCTTCCGCTCTTACACAATATCAAGATGATATCCATAAAATGCATAGTTCAACAATAAATTAAATATTTGAATACAAGTCGTATGAGAGTGAATTTAATAGTTTTGACCCCGAAAATAGAGTTGATTGTACAATTTTTAAGTAGTTGAAGTAGATGAAGTTTAGGCCTGATATAGTAGCATGGTTGGGTAGGTTTAGTTTAGTACTGTACAATAAAGGATAACTCACACTGGACGGGACGGGACGGTCTATCAATTTCCATAGAAATAATTACGTGTTAGCTCGGAGCCCTCGGATGGCACGTGACGCTCTCTATAGAAACTCACAGATCGTCCCATCCCGCCCCGTCGCGTCCTTTTGTAGTGTGAGTCATCCCTAAAAGAGAGTTTAAAGACCAGGTTACCTTCTAATACAGGTGGTTTAGTAGTCTTGGTGAGCAGCCGAGGCCCGGTGAGTGTAATGACGATCGCCCCGAGAGGAGCGGTGATAACGATCGACAGAATGCAGATATTTAGGACGATGTCCGCGTATCTCTCCAATTCTGGGTCGACGGGTACACCTGTGAGTTCTGCCATCTTCTTTACTGAGTCCAACGCTACTGGTCCAAGCGCAGCCTGTTCAAGAGAAAAACATTTTTAATCTTAGTTTGCTTGCGAGTGTTTGACTTGAGCTTGCGATGATCGCGTTGTCGCGTTGTATTAGAGCGATCCCTCAGAATTATAAAGCAAGTAAGTTAATGGTAAGTTCATTTGCGGCATACCTGTACAGTAGCTTTGGCCATCCAAGAAAGACCAACGAATATTTTTTCTTTCATGTTCAGGTTACTCCTCACAGCGCAGATGCTAGTTAACGTGGCACGTAGAATCATACACCCGAGTAGAATTCCTCCACCGATAAACACCAAGTGCAGCTCCAGGTCAGCGATCTGTCAATTTAAAAAGGGTCGTGAAATAATATTTATGCGAAAGTAATGGAGCCAACCCTATTGTCAATTGAATAATTGTCTGTACTAAAATTTGATTGTTTCAGTAGCTTGATGAAGGATCTGTGGCCTTACCATGCCCTCTTAACGCGATTCAGTTTATGACCTCAACTGTGTCGCTGCCATACAACTGAGCAGAGTTAAGAACCTAAACTGAATCGCGTTAAGACGTCATGGTTAAGGCCCCTGTTGTGAAGTGCACTTTAACGGATGAGTGTGATGAGCACTGATGTATAAAACGCCTGGCTTTTATTTTAGGTTCGAAGGTAAAACTGCAGTCGAGGCCGGTAACTTGCGCTCCTTATGATAAGATATTAGGATTTGAAGGACGTACCACAACTTGAGCGCCAGTAATGGAGAACAGCATAGGCTCGAAGAACATCCAGAAAATTTCGAAGGCGGTGGCCACAGGATTGTCTTCCATCTCCCAACCCTGCTCCGACCAGTTCTTACCGGCGAAGAAGGCAAAAGCGATCACCGCTAGGGGTCCTACAAATGTACGAAAATATTACTGCGAATCCATACATGTTTATGGACACATACGTATAAATACTATATACATGTGTATATAAGTGGTATACAGTATTTATATTTAATCCCTACACATGTATAAATAAACAGTAATCGCATTAAATTTAAGGTTAAGTAAGCCGTGGATATGAAAACAATGATTCGATTTAGTATTGAGGGAACTCATTGTCTGATAAACAACCCAACCCAACCTGCCTACGAAGCAGGAGGTCCCGGGTTCGAATCCTGGTCAGGGCATTTATTTGTGTGTTTTTCACAAATATTTTCGCCTGGGTTATGGACGTTTTCCATGTATTTAAGTATTTATATGTATCTATATATTATATACAGGGCGTCCCAAGACTATGGGACATGAAGGGAAAGTACCTTAAATATCGTATTTTGCTGAAAGAAGACTATGATATTTTTAAAAGTTAGTAATACTGCATTCTAAAATATTTCTTACGTTCGGGTTAACCGAAAATTGACCTCTTTTTCAATAATAATCTTTTTGCCTTAAATAAACTTGATTTTTCGAAGATGGTAAATTTTATTTTTGATCAAAGTAACCCCAAAACATTTCAAGATTTTAATGAAAGATTAAAAAGTTGATGTTCTCATATTTTTAACGCCTAATTGTAGAAGGTAGAGAAGTTTAAACTTTAAAATCGATCAATGTAACCCCAGTTTACGGTACCTTAAACATGGATGAGATTTTTTTGATACCACGATGGTGGCAAACAAATGTACGGCCCGCCAGATGGAAAGCGGTCACCGTAGCCTATGGAAGTCTGCTACTCCAGGGGGTCACATGCGCGTTGCCAATTACTAACAATATACCTACTCTTTTTAATTTCCTCGCGATAGTGAGGTAAAAAAATTGTATTACACTAGTGCCCTGAGACCTTAGCTCAAAATTCCAGCTTTTGAATTTGAAACTATGAAGTTCTTCGCGTAATCTGGTCTAATACAAGTATGAGAGGTAAACCACAACTTTGCCCCCTTTAAATATCTAACTATTGTAAATTTGTTTAATGCTTTACCTCCACTCACAGTTGTGATACATTTCTGGAAAGTTAATTTGTTTGGATATATACTACTTGTACCTAGAAGATTTTTCATAAAATAATGTTCTAAGGCCACAAGAAACTTTCGCAGTTCTTATTTGTTGTTGCATATTTTGATAAAATACCCGTACACTGCATAATTCTGAAAAACTATATGACAAATTTTTAAATCTCGAATTTTATAGTCCCGATTTTGAAAATACCAACCTATCAAAACTCTGATCATCAAAAATTCCAACTCATGAAAGCACGAATATTTTAAAATTCGAATAGACGAAAAACCCGATTTTTTTAAATTCCGGATAACAGAACCGAATCAGTATTAGATTCGGGATTATTTTAATCGGAATTTTAATATTCGTGCTTTCATGAGTCGTAATTTTTTCGGAGTTTTAATAGGTCGAGATTATAAAATTCGGGATTTTATAGGCTTTCTAAAAAATCGGAATTATGAAAATCGGAAAATAAAATTTCGGAATATTTGCGTGATCCCATAAAATACGGACTTGCAACCCATTTCTAACAGAAAAAAATCAAGTCATCTTTGGAAGTTTCTGACAAGACACTGACCTGCTCCGCCCCATCCGATTTCTTCCGAACCAATAACGGATACTATCCCACCAGCAAGCAACATCAGCACTCGAAGAGGCACGACAAAAGCATCGTTCTTTTCCGGCACAACCTTTAGCAAGTAACCGCAAGCTCCACCGAATACTATGCCAAGGATGATACTTAAGGGGCCCTGAAAAATATAACATTTTATATGTTAATCCCACATAACTTCACACATGGATATATTATCTGTAAATAATTTAATTAATCAATTACTATTTTATTTTACTTTAATTAGTTATAAATTGTTGAAATTAAAGACTTAGAACGGGTTAATGACGTATATTACACCCTACGTTTCAAGTCCTTTACAGCATTCGTTTTCACAGGGTTAAGATGATGCCTAAGAGAATGCGAATTCTCCCCGTCAATCATACAAAAAAATACTTATAACAAAATAAAGGTTAATAAAGGTTAACATTATAAACTAAAAAAACCATGTGAGAATTAACATACATACAACTTACGTACGCTTCCCTAACTGGCTTACGGGGCAGAAAGAAGCGACAAGAAAACTACCCCATTTTGCCTCTTTTATCCGTTTTTAGAGATTAATCCGTTCTACTTAAAGTGTTTAATTTGAATAAACCACAATCGCGGAAACAGAAGACAATATTAGTTATAAATAGAGTTGGGATGTTTGGTGGCAATGGGTGAACAAAGAGCAAGGGAGTCGTTGTTATGTATTTCTTGATTGAATGAATGAACGATTGATAAACCAATAATGTAAATAACATTGTTAGGTTTTATACAAATAAATTGATACTTAAAAAATAAATAAAAACAGTTATTGATGATTTCTACATTGACAGAAATTGGAAAAAAACTAAATATACAAAGTAATAAAAAAGGTAAATGAGATAAAAAATATTTACAGTGAATTCAGGGTCAACCAAACAAGTAAAAGTTATTTAAATGTTATATTACAAAATATGAATTTATCATTCAGTTATTCATATATTTAAATAAAAAATATATATACAAAGGCGACTCCACTGTATTACTTGGGCTAAAATGCCACCAGAATCCTAAGCCTAGTTATAAATCAATTTGATATTATTAAATTGCGAGTTGGTCTCCTTGCGTGCTTTGCTTTGGTTTATTGTGTACGATTTTACGCCTGTTCTTTCCCCTCTACATAGTTAAATAGGTTTTTTCACTTCATAGACCATAGAATAATAGTCTAAGTATCGTCTATGATTCTAACCCCTTCTACTTATTTGGTCGCCTTGGTGGAGGCTTTTTACCGTGCCCCGGGATCTAATTAAATATACGAGTACAGATGATGTCAATAATCATGTCCGATCGTCAAAACTCAATATCCCCGAATACTTACGAGCGCTGTTGGCGTGTCCATAAATTATCACATTGTTTGTTAAAGTGTATAATAATAATTAAATACAGAACTTTATCAGTAATCGACAAATATCGAAAAATATGTTTTAAATCAGTAGTTATTAAATTGATGTGACACTTACCGAAACAATATTCATAGTCATAGAGGCATTCGAAAACATTATTGAGGAGACTATTCCGAACACGGCTACACTGGCAGCGTCGTCGACTCCAGACACAGCGAGCACCAACGTAGGGATGCCCTTTGACACTCCATATCCCTTGTTTCGGAGTCGGAACAGGCAGGGCACAATCACGGCGGGCGACACAGCCGCTACTATCGATCCTAGTAGGAATGCTGCAAGAAAAACGTAAATTTCAATTAGAATAAGCCTTTGCTTTCATTACGTGATGCGGTTTGTATCCTGTGAAAATAGAATTGATTTAGTAAAGATTCAAAATTTGTCGACGGTGATGTATTCATGTTTTATTTCAGTAGCTCACACGAAAGTACTCCTAATTGTTGATTAAAATAGTGAGCAATGAGCTTATTTAAACTCGAGATCAAACTTATTTACATCTCGTCATCTCGTGAATTTATCGCCACACATTAGAGTCTTAAACCCTAAATAAGAATCACGAGCGTAGTAGCGAGTATTCTCGTGCTCCTGAGTCTTTTGCTTTCTCGGCACTCAATATTGAAGCAAATCGTACTTTGATATTGTTGCACTAATAAATATTTTTTTAAACTTTATATAAGGGTTCCAAACGAGGGTTCCAAATCCCAAAATGTATTAACACCAAATCGGGCAAATACGATCGGGCAATCCGTCTGATCTTCATGGTAGGTATGTCCGCCGGGCATCCGCGACAAATTTCCCATACATTTATCGGCAGATCCGGCACACATGCCCGAACGTCTAGCCTGAACGGCCAGCTATTGGCTCAGCAAACAATCAAATATGCTGGGAGATATTTAAATAATTGATAAAAAATCCATCGAAGTTTGAATTTTGTTGAGTAATTCCTATTGACGGTAGCAGCTATAGCAAGATTTTTATACGTACTAACACAATTAGGATAGTGAGATTCCATTCAGAATTGGATAAGGCCTTGTGGGAAAAAATCGATTGCATATCAAATCAATTATTTTTGTACGAGTCTCAGTGATGTGAATGTGTTAGATACTTTTAGTGACTTTAATAGAAGTATTGTACTACTTGTACGAGTATCTATATCACAACATTGATAATAAACTTTTCCCTCTGCTTTAATACTGGCGGCGGCGTGCGCCTGGGCGCGGGATGTGTGGGCAGCAGCCCGCTCCCTCCAGCTCGGAAAGCGCTATTTGATCATATCCTAGCGGGGAAAACCGCATTTTATCCACTAGTGGCGAAATTAATTTGACCTTGCACTATTCATATGACTTACCCCCCAGTATAAGTGAGACCTTTATGGCCGTAGTAAATATGCGTAATCGGAGGTCACATCTTTAAATTGGTATAGTCTTATCACGCACTAGGTAAGCTATTGGCAATATCTAAGTACTCGGAGCGTACTCTATGACACTTTTTGACCTTACAAATACAAAATATTAATTCGCAGTAAATTGACCTTGGCTTTTGAATGGTTTATTCAAGATAAATTACATGTGGATAAGATTTGTAATTGTATGTAGTCTTTATTTTCCTCGCGATAGAGAGGGGAGAAATGTTGTATTACACTCCGCGGCAAAGTTTCGTGCCTTGAGCTTTAGCAAAAATTTCAGTTTTTGAACCACAACTACGCTCGTGGCTCCATTTTGGAATATTTCACTTGCTTGGGTCCCAATATAAGCCCGAGAGTGAAACAACAACTTTGCCTCCTTGTATAATAAATAACTATTGCCGTTCGGTAAGTCGGAGCCTGTACCTACTACACTTGCGGCAGCGAGTGATGGCACTTTTGACACATGACTATAGTGTTGTGAAACACTTCAAATTATTATCGTAAAAATTTCAATCAAGTGCGAGACTGCTACTTTTCATGTGAAGTTTTGTAAAATTGCGTGGACATCTTGGTGGATTTTGAGTAGTCATGGTCTACGTACCCCAATTCCAAGGTAGCCCCAGCAAGAAGTGCGCCAAAACAGCAGACAGAACGCACTCGAAGGTCCAGGGGATCAAAGCTAGTTTGATTACAGTAAAGAAGAACTTTTTCATGGCGACGGGATCCAGATCCAAGCCGGCTCGTGTTAAAATGATTGTTAGAGCTATTTTCCTGCGAATGATAAACATTAGGATATTAGATCCCTAAGTTAAATCTCGTAGTATTTGAGTGCACATTTCAGCACGTTTAAATCTTGGTTTGCTAATGGCATCGGTAACAATAAATGAAAAAAATGTGCTAGCAAAAGGGCGTAAGTGCCTTCAAAATATCAAGGTTTTAACGTTCTTTTAAAATAATTATATTTTTTTTTAAACTGAATCGTTTTAAGACATCATGGTAAGGCCCCCGTTCTTTTTTAAATACCTATCCAACAATACCTTACACCTTAGGTGTTAAACAAAAAAAAAAACATCCCCACTTTACGTGCAAACATACCCTTGGGGGGATGTTTTGGAAGGTACCCCAAAAAATATATTCCCACTTTTTATTTTACCACTTTATTGGCATGATTGATGTAGGGAAACTGTTAAACCTTGAACATAGTTTTACCTCGGACGGTTGGCAATATTTCTACGTTGCCACGGTAGTTAAAATATTTTCTTCTTTTCCTTTGCCTTCATCCCATTATTTGGGGTCGGCTCTCCTCGTCCTCATTCTCCAGGATCGTCTGTCCTGGGTTGTTTCTGAATTTAGCTGGGCTCGTTCCAAATCCTTTGACACCGTGGACCACCAAGTAGTAGGCCGGCGCCCAGGACCCCTCGAGGTCTCCTGAAGGGCTAGGGCTTTCTTCACGACATGGTCGTCACTCCGCCTCATAATGTGTCCGTACCATCTCAGCCGGTGTTCTGTAAGTTTCTCTGTTATGGGCGCTACTTTGAAACTTCCTCTGATGTGTTCATTACGCACCTTATCAAGTCTAGTTACACCAGCTGCCCACCTCAGCATCCTCATTTCGTTGGTATGGACTTTCTGTTCGTGCACCTTTTTAATTGCCCAGCACTCGGCACCATACGTTAAGGCAGGTCTTATTGCCGTCTTGTAGACCTTGCCTTTGGTCTTGATTGGCATTCTTCGGTCACACATAACTCCCGTGAGATCACGCCACCTCTGCCAGGCAGCGCTGACTCGGTGTGTGACATCTGCCTCAATATTGGCATCCGCAGAGAGCATCGAACCCAGGTATTTAAACTGCCGCACCTTAGGCAAAGCGTTTCCCTGAAGGTATATGGTACGCGGATTAGGGATGCCAGTACTGAAAAGACATTCCATATGTTCAGTCTTGCCTCTACTGATACGCAGACCATTACTTTCCAGTGCGTTTCTCCATGTTTCTAAATTCTCCTGCATGTGTTGCGAGCACTTATCGACCAGCACTACGTCGTCGGCATAAAGTAGGCACCACGGAAGAGGCGATTGCAGGTCTTTGGTGAGAAAGTCTATCACTAGGTTAAACAGTAGTGGACTCAGTGCCGATCCCTGGTGCACTCCAACGTTTACCTCAAACAGTTTGCTGGCTCCTGCCGGGCATCTGACTCTCGTACCTATGCCGTCGTACATGTCTTGGACTATGCATATGAGAGGTTCTGGGACTCCTTGAGCTCTCACAGCATGCCAGACGAGCTTTCTAGGCACGCGGTCAAACGCCTTTTCCAGGTCGATAAAGACAAGGTGCAAGTCTTCACGATTGGAGCGGTGCTTCTCCATCAGAATTCTAACTGCCTGGATTGCATCAGTTGTCGACCTAGAAGCAGTGAAGCCGAACTGGTTTGCTGACACATCCACGTAAGGCGATTGTTTATAATCCTTTCCCAGATCTTCAGAGTGTGTGAGGTGAGCTTAATTCCTCTGTAATTACCACACACACTTACATCACCTTTGTTTTTAAAGAAAGGCACTAGATAACTTTGTCGCCACGAGTTAGGGATCTTGGTGGTAGACAGTATCACATTGAACAGTCTTGTGAGCCATTCCCAACCAATAGGTCCAATCTTTTTCCACAGATCAGCTGGTATCTCATCTGGACCGACGGCTTTGTGATTTTTCATTTTACCGACAGCTATTTGGACTTCATCAACGGTGACTTCATGAAGGGGTCCCATGGTTGGTGCAATCTGCTCTAGTGGTTGGCTAGGGAATTCCTCGTTCAATAGATTTTTATAGTATTGACACCATCTACTGTTGATATCTGCGTCTGATGTTAACAACTGGCCTCCTTCGTTACGTATATACTTGTTACATTTTATATCTAGTGAGGCCCTGTGCCGTTGTCTAGCAATTCTGAACACTTCGACATCTGTTTTGGCGTTTTCAAGTCTGCGGTAGATTTGTTCTTGTGAGCTCGCCATGGACTGTGCTACCTTTTGTTTTGCTGACTTTTTAGCTTTCTTGTACTCCATTCTGTCCACTTCCAGGTTTGAGAGATGCCACAGCTTGAAAAGATCTCTTTTGGATTTTATTGCCTAGTTAGTTAATATATCTAGGTAGTTAAAATATTTTATTTTTGATTATTTGTAACGGTTTTCAATAACGAATAAAATCAACTATCAACGAAATTTGAGAGCGGGCGGTATCTCGAGAAAAATAATTAAATATGAATTGAATCATGAAAAGTTGGTATTTAGAACTTTACATCAAGAATAAATAAATAAAGCCTTATCTTAATTAGAAGTGCTAATACGAAGCTTATTTTTCTAAAAAGTTACTTTGTTGTACCTCGGACACCTAGAATATGTTGTACCTTGGCCCCTACCTTACTATCTACAGTATTTTTTTTAACTTAAGGTTCGATATTTCCTGTATTATTAATAAATGTAAGTTACCATGTAATCAATCTTAGAAAAACTTCGTAAATTGTTTTAGGCAAAAATTAAATATGATAATAGGGATGGCGACTACGTTGAAAAACTATTATCTATTCTAATTAGTCCGTCAGTTAGATTATGTAAAATTATTAGACACGTATTTTTTTCCTTTTTCAATTTAACTAAAATTGACGAAGATAAAGAGCATCAAAGTTCCGGGGTGGGGGCTTGTGACGTCACTCCTAGGTAAGAATTGTACCTAGGAGTAACATTACGCGAAACTTGAAGGCACTGTATTTTTGTCATTTTTGATTTGACGAACAAAAGAAAAAATACGTGTACAATATTTTTTTATAATCTAAAAGACGGACTAAATAGATTTTTTCCGTCGTCTAGCCTATTGCTAAGTATTTTTTCTAAAATAATTTGTACTAGAAAAATCTATTGAATGGCGTAAATATCCTAAAAATAGCTATGATTTTATAAAAAATACTTAATATTTTTATAAATAAAAAAATATCATGTCCGAGGTACCACGTGATATGTCCAAAGAACATCTGGGGTGTTGTTCCTTGGACACTTTTCCCTTTTTTTTCGTCGACGTATCCTATCAAAATAAACATATGAATCCTTTAATTTCGTGTTATATTAGTTAGTTTATTAATGTATCTTATGATATTTGGATAAACAACAGTTTTACAGCCTTTTGTTTTTTTTTCTAAAAATCATTAAAGAAAAAACTGTTCGAGGTAGAACAGGTTCCCTATATTCATACCAAATTACAGCTTTCTAGTACTAACGGTCACTGAGCTAATTAAGCAAGACGGACGGGTGGACAGAAAAACATGGCAAACCTATAACGGTTCCTTGATACTTTAAGACTATAAATGATTACGGAATTCTAAAAAGCATACGTACGATCCGTTTTGATGTCACGCTAAAACGAAGGTTTTCTGTTTAGTTAATTGCTTAGTTTTTATCGACGCAATTAGCGCGCCCATGCCCATAAAATAGACTCCTGCATAACATAGTATTCTTTTAAGGGGTGACTCACACTAGAACGGAACGGGACGGGGCGGGACGGGACGATCTGTCAGTGTCTATAGAAAACGTCTATCGAGCTATCATATGATTCATTCTATAGAAATTGACCGTCCCGTCTC
This sequence comes from Lathronympha strigana, assembly GCA_949128165.1. Lineage (NCBI taxonomy): Eukaryota > Metazoa > Arthropoda > Insecta > Lepidoptera > Tortricidae > Lathronympha > Lathronympha strigana. The sequence goes on along the minus strand of OX421906.1, from coordinate 11,167,530 downwards.
GTCCCGTCCCATCCTAGTGGGAGTCATCTCTAAGAATTCGTTTCTAGAATTGTGTAAGTTTTGCTGGCTAATCCTACCACCATTCATTCATAAATATAACTGAATAGAAAAACAATTAACGAACCTTATGTACGAGCAGACTTTTTGGTAGTCTTCGTCAAAGTGGACCAAGCCAACATTTTTCAAAATAATTCCCACGATGAGCATTCCTATGAGCGCCGGGAGCGTGGTTATCTTCACCATCAGCCAGCCGCCGAAGTAGGCCGCGATGGTGATCGCCGTCAGCATGAACAGCTGCCCGCCGGGCGCCGCGGTGTCGCCCATGATGATCCATACACCCGCCCACACCAGTATGCCTGCACCGAAACACTTTTAAACCACCTACAAATACCCCACTTTCATACAACTTTCTACCTACTTAAGTATTAATCAATTCATAAAAGTCGTAAATGCTGTATTTACCAATGATGAATACTGATAAGGTTTGTGCGAACTGCCGGTACGACGGACATAGCGGGTATGGACATATCTTCTGCCAATGAGGAGGTTCCCACGAGGGAATGCCGGAGTCTTCTTGATGACACTTTGCGCAACAAGCGTACCACCACGACCTAAAAACAATCATAACGTTGTACCCTAAAATGAACGCTACGCATGACTCATTATTAACATTCACCGTGTAAGTAAGTACGCATGCTCACCTTTCTATGTGTTCACTGTGCTGCGATAAGGCTTTCTTGGAATAAATAGATGATGTCGTTGAATATTTCTTGTATCTCCCTTCGATGTGAGTCGGTCGTTCTGTGGAGCAGACACAAGTGTTACTCGAGACTTGAGTGAAGACAGTGATGGCAATCGATACAGTTTAATATAGTATTGTCGTATTGTTCATGTCATGTGAACCGTCAACTGTCCTCAAAGACATCTGCTCGTTCCTACACTCGCAGCCGTTATTAACTCCAGTTATACTCCGTTACTTGGAACCAGTTGTTTATTTAAGGAACGATTAAATCTTTGCATGTGTAAGCGTGACGAATCACTTAACTTTCATTTAATTAATCGGATTTGTCAAGTCGAATGTTTTCATTACGAGTATACAGAATGTCCTTAAAGTGTTAAAATACTTTTGGCAAAATATTGACTAGGGAATGTCTAACAAATAAAAAACAAAACCTATGGTAATCAGAACAGTTCAGTATGAGCGTAGAAATTAACATTTTATTTTATTTTATTTAATTATCAAACTTACAACAAAAATACGGTACAGACAAAAGCCCTGCAAAACTGTTTGAACATTTTGACTGCAGGAGGAATTTATAAAGTAAATATACTGAATTTTCTAAGTACAACAATGTGTATATAATAATCTATTTTTTAAACTATTACAACTATTCGAGGGTATTCAATTTAAGGTATTTTAAATTGACTGTGATCAAAGGTTAAATTTTAGGCAAGTTGTATGTAAGAGAGCATTTCAGGTTATATTAATCAAATTGTTTTAAATGTCAATTTAATGTAATTTTGCATTGAATAATTAGTATAGACGGTACTAGCAGGCCAATGAGAGCTCCATTGGCATTGTATATTATCTCTTATCCGTTGTGCGGGGGCGAGGGAGGCCGAGTGTCAATTGTTTTTTGCGCGGCGTTCAAAACGGTTTGTATTCGTTTTTTCTATTAGAGATATATATTATGTGGTACTAGATATACTAGTTATAATGTATCCTTTGGAACCCGTTATGTTTGAAATCGGAAATTTAATTTAAATAGGCAACAAGTACAGAAGTTTCTCCAAGACTTACCCCAAGATGTATCCAAGTCGCCTGCCATAGCATTGTGCAGGTTGCTTTTTCGCCGCGAAGGCCCTTCTGCTTGACTTGATACACGGCCATTCCTAAAAACAAAAATATTACGAGTTGGATCTAGAGTTAAAAATAATCCTTTAATTATTCGTCTAGATATATTTGGATTTTATTTTTCGCTTCCATGTTATCTTGGTTACGGTTGTTTTTTTAAATGTATTTTGAGAAGTTTGAAAATAACACGTATCGGTTAAAGTTGATGACTTTTCATTTACGTGTGGCTACGTAAACTGGAACTCATTAAAAAAAAATTAAGCCAATTCGTGTATGTCTAAGATTCCTATACTAATCTAATAAATGTTGCCAGTTACATCTATTAGTTGTGGGTATAGTTTAACAGGAACATACTCGTAACATATACGGCACGGGCCCTATAACAGAAGCAAAAAAATCATAGTTAATAATTAGAATTAAGTACCCACTTATTGTTGCTACGCCCTAGTAGGGTCCATGTTTGTACTTTTTAAATTTAAGAACACCTAATGTAATACCATGGTTGCAACGAATAAATGATTATGATTATGATTATGGTAATACTCCCCAAACTGAACAACGTTTGTACAGCGACTTTGAAAAATAACGTGTGTTTTGATTATTATTACACTTTAAAGTTTATTTGAAGACGCAATGTACTGCGAATTTCGACATTTTTGTACTATGAAAAGAAACATCAATTAGGCTGATGTTAACGTACATTGAAAATACTATTCAGTTTGTATGAAAAAGTGAAACTATTTTTAAAGAGTTGTTGAACTGAAGTTGTTAGGTTTGAGGAGTACTATCTACGATTACATTTTTTACTCCTGTTGTGGGGCCCACCCGGTATATGTAAGGTATATATTAGTAGGAAAATATCATTCAATTATACTGTATTATCAAATAAGAAAAATAATAAAATTAGTCTATGGACTTGTGTTTTGAGGTTAGTTTCTAAATCTAGGTAGTAAGATTCTAAATCAGATAGTTTTCAGCGCGAAGACAGCTCATTTTCGCTAAAAAAGGAGAACGGCTCAATTAGTATCCTCAAAAGAAGCCTATTCATGCAAGTTTTGCACTTTGGTAGGTAATCGGATTATTGAAGGCGGATAGAGTAATAATTAAATTAGTTCAGTATACTGCCAGTGTTAATGCCAGAGTTTAAATAAAGTACTTAGGTAATGTAATGAAAAGTGGGTCAACGTTTAACATAATTAGTAAATTTTTATCAATTAGAACTTAAGAACTTAAGAACCAAGAATTCTTTGTCAATGCATCTCAGCATTTTTTGGCCACGTTATGATCATATATGTATATGCGTCCCTATTTCTTCAGTTGAAAAAAAAGGGAGGCATGTAGATCTATGATCATAGATATACCTAATCATAGCTATATGATAGTATAATATGGGTCATATTTCGACCCTCGAAGACCCGGGGATCCAGTGTGGAAAGCGAAATGACGCGATAAAGATTTATTGAATCAGATGTTACTTTGCGGAGTTCTTTTTTATTTATTTATATTACGATAGTAATATTACTTTGCTAATCGGCCAAATAAAAGTGAAAAATTCAAGTGAAAGTGAGTTAATAGTTTCTGTGAAGGCCAACCGGAGTAGGGCGGAAGCCTATAAATAGAAGTGTCCGTGCGAGACATGAACTTCAACGCGCCCAAGAGGTTTCCTTAGTCTACTACGGTTGTGTCCCTGGGGCCTTACCATGACGTCTTAACGCGATTCAATTTAGGCTCAGTTATATGGAAGCGACTCAGTTTGGGTCGACAACTGAATCGCGTTAAGACATCATGTTAAGGATATTAAAGGCCTATTTTTTCAAAACCTATATATAGATTTGAAATTGATCAGATTTGTCAGAAAAAATATGCAAATTACAACTTCATTTATGCCATGATTACTCTAAGTCTTACAATAAGGAATGTTCAATGAACAAAATATTGAAGAGGAAATGATGTTACCCTCGCCAAAACGGGTGCGATAGCCGTACACGTGGTGGTTATAGTTTGATTGCGTCGACGACCTTCCTTGTGTTTCGTGAATAGGCAGAACGAGTTTTTATTCTGGGAAGCATTTTGGGGGTTAAGCATTCTGCGAATTCTTTTTGATGTCTTTTTCTGCCTGCTTATTTTTTCACGCAATGCATCTATAAATGAGTGTTATGTAGTAGAAGGCACGAAGTATCTGCAGTGTATGTAGTGGGTATTTCATATACTCAACCATGATTAGGTGATTATTCATAAGGCGCATAGGTATTATTTCTGCATGAAGGCGAGTCAAGTTAGGTTGAGAAACTTCATATGATTAGCAAGAAATAACTGACTGTGAATTTTTTAGGGGAAAGTACGTTAATGTTTGTCGATAAGGATGATTACGTATCGCATCTTTATACGAGTAACGCCTAAGGTATACCTATATGGTGCTAGCAAATTAGCTACCGATATTTTAACAGATGATAGTATTCCGTTCCTCGAGTACATTTAAGTATGGAACATTATAAGTTTTATGATGTTTTTTTTTGTAGCAAAACTGAAAAATAAATATGCTACGTAAAATCAGTCATAGTACCTCTTTTACCCCTATAAATCAAACAAGTATATCTACTTGACCGGCAATGCAATTTGTAAGCGTTTTGACAGTTAAATGTATATGGTGATTATATTTAGACGGATTTTTTTGTTCGGTGAATGAAAACAAAAAATGATAAGAAAAGATAATTTAATTTCTATTTAAAGTTAATTGTTTTAAAGAATCGCTGCCATACAACTGAGCACAGTTAAAAACCTAACCTAAATCACGTTAAGATGTCATGGTAAGGGCCCAGAACTGTACCCCAGAAATGTAGCTACACTGATCTGAAGTTCCAGCCGTAACCACCAACTGACAGCAGTTCATCTGTTTAGCGTCCGCAGTTCTAACCTAACCTATTTTTTTATGGCAGTTCGTTTGTTTACCTTGTACCTAATTATTTACTTTTTTGGTAAATCATAATCCCAATATGTCTCTAATACATTATATCTAAAATGATTATGCAAAGTGTTGGTACTATAAACAAAATCAGCATCATACCATTTGTTTATATTAAACTAGGTGGTACCCGCGACTTCGTCTGCGCAATATCTTTATAAATGGTAGCTTATGTATTATTCTGATGTATAAGTTATATTATTTTAGTTTCATTAAAATCCATTCAGTAGTTTTTACGTGAAAGAGTAACAAACATCCATACAAACTTTCGCGTTTAAAATATTAGTAGGATATACCTTATAATAAATTTAAGGTTATGAGATGTAATTATCAGTAAATAATCAGCAAATTATCAGTAAATAAATACTGATAATTACATCTCATAACCTTAAATTTATTATAAGGTATAAAATAATAATTATATCATTTGTGAGTATATTATTGGTTGTTACATGATTCAATTATTAAATCAAATGAGAGTTATTGCGACTAAATTATACCAAATAACATTATAGCGATCGTTACGCACCCCGAAAGAAGTTTTCTCCGTCTGTTTTTTGTTATAATTTCGTCCGGTAGTGCGACAAAGAAGAGAGGCAGACTTTCGTTCACGGTTGACACGGTTCGCAGTAAGCCCTCTGAAACTTGGTATACCATACTTAACTGTTATGCCAAAACTTCGCGAGTTTTCAACGACAGGGTGGTCGCTAGGAATACCATGAATAGCTGGTGTTTCATGATATGGCCTTTCATATAATGCCTATGCACTCCATGTTCAGTTTTGTTGTGACAAAGATTGGGCATATACTGTGTCTATAATGTGCGCGTAATTGTAAATACAAGGATATTGCCATGATACGAGTATACAAATTATTCGTTTTTTAATAAAATTGCGTCCCTTTGCTTATTGCGGCCATGGTAAGTATTAACTTTAGGAAAAAGGACGGTGAAAGCACATTTTCTACATATATCGTACTACTTTTCGCCTTCAATTTCGTAGTACTTAGTAATCAAGGCTTTCAACTTCGTTTTCACCCCTTGTAGGTTGAATTGAAAAAAAAAAACATTTTGTACCGTAGTTTCACGTCATTTTAAGAACATATTCCTTTGTAAATTTTAACCTACCTGCAACTGTTAATACGGGTAATTAGACTTACTTATTAGTTAGGTACCTGATAATTTTACATATGAGTGTTATCTTTTAGTTTCTCATAGCTACTTTTCTTGTAGGTACTTCATTATAAAGTGCGATGGGTAACTGGCAGAACAATAAAGTATGATTGTCTGACGGGGGTTTAATGCTGTGCATGGCGATGGTGACCGTCGCGAATCGCGGCAAGCCTCTGCGAGCCGTCATGTACTCGCTTGTGAATTGTTGATCCTATGTGGGTCACATTGGGTACTACATACTCATACCTATGATCACAGCCACACCATAAACGCCTTTAAAAAGCTTACGATATGGCTTACGTTGTCGCGTTATTAGAACTCGTAAATGTCATGGTTGCGCGAACGATTAATAGTTATATATCAATTCGCATACTAGTTACAGGAAAATACATTTTAAAACACTTAGAACGAGCATGAGCGTTGAGATTGATATACAGGCTTAGAAAAGTTTGATAAATGAGATGACGTAACAGTGAAACGTGTGTAATCTTTTGTTTAGCGACTTTAACGCTTGCAAGCGGTAGGTACCATTGACATAATTAGAGAACATTTGTGATCAAAATTCAAACGATTTGACACTTGTGGATACATAATACATATAAAAGCAGTGGCGCATTTAGAAATTTGCCGCCTGTAGGCTATGTAGATTTTGCCGCCCACTCGAGTAGGTAGCTAGGAAAATTGCGGGGAAAGTTTAAGCGCAATTATTTATCCTCATCTATTTTCTTTTCGGCCTGCCTGATAGTAAGCTACCTTGTATTTTACTTCAAAGATTCACATGCGCATTGCGCGGTCCCATAAGAACCTACACACTACTTTTTTGAAAGGCTTCATACAGTAGTCTTTTAGGAAAACTTTGGCACTCTGGCAAGTAGTTCATTTTACAGCTAGAGCGGCCCTTTGGGCTCCAGGGTGGGAGCATGGATGCCAAGTTGACGAGGAGCGATTCAGTTATTTTAGATTCGATTATTTACTAGGTACCTACTCTTCTCTTTTCGCAAAAACTCTAGAAAGTGGTCGTTGGCAATTTGACAGTTTTACTCGTAACTAACAACGTGATATCGGCGTAGGTAAGACATTTGTCCATTGAGTCCTTCCTAATTATTTAGGTAGGTACCCCTTTTCCTTTGACGGGCATCTGGAATCTGAATAAATACTGGTACTTATCTTAGCGTCAATTGCAACACCCGGGCTTAGCCAACAAAACAAGATGTAAGCGTTTTTGTATGGAATTTGACAGAAAATTCCAGGTTTGTTGGCAAACTGTTGGATCTAAATTTTATTTTATATTATGACATCTGAATGTACACAGTTTAAACAATAAATGACACACTTATCTTATCTTATCTTAAAAACCGGACCTTGGATGTGCGCTTAAAAATTATAAAAAATCTACGCATTTTTTAAACATTTTAAAATACCTAATAAATTCCAATAACACTAAAGTCAATAAATAGTTATTATACAAGGTTTCTTAATTAATTGTTTAACTCTCGAGCTTATATTGAGACCCAAGCAAGTGAAACCCTCCCAAATTGAGCCACGAGCGTAGCAAGTGGTTCAAAAACTGGAAGCTTGAGCTTTACGAACAAACTTTGCCACCGAGTGTAATACGCTATTTTCCACCGCGAGAGGTAAAAACCACGTACGATTGTAAATCTTGTCTAAATGTAAGATAACTTGAAAAAAAAAACAATCAATCAAGGTCAAAAAGTGTCATACAGTTACTCCTCGTACTAGGTGTTGCCAATAGCTTACCAAGTGCGGGATAAGACTTGACCAATTTTAAAATGTGACCTCCGATTGCGCATATTTACTACGGTCATATAGGTCTCGCTTATTAAAGCCAGTTTTAAAGATTAAAAGAGCGCTTTCCGATCTAGTTTAATGCGCTCAGTCACAGACAACAAATCAATATACTTAGGTAGGTATTTAGCTTTAAATTTATCTGAAAACTAAATTAACAAAACAATCTGAAAAATAGTCGCATATTTATACCTAGGACTGACTGATAGAAGTGATAGACAAGAAATGGCGTATGTTTCTGCGCCTTTTTCTTCGCAAAATCATTAATTAATTTCCAAAATAGCAAGGTCATTGAGTTTTTCTTGGCCCAACGTAGACTACAAGTAATGTTTGACACGTTTTAGGCAAGAAAACCTTATTAAATTATACTTTAATACTTCGAGGATCTCATGTATTCTTACGTATTTAGATGAAATTAGATATAGGAGTTTTCGCGGGTAATCAATCGATCTGGCTTAGTCTCAATAGTCTATTTAGATATGAGACTAAAAAAATTAAGATATGTATTTATTTAGTCTCAAAAACTAAATAAAGCTGCATTTCCTTAGGAAATTGCCGCCTTTAGAGATTTCATGATTTTGTTTTTCGAACTTATGCCAGATCAGATTTAATTTTTAAATTAAATTTGAAAGTGTAAAAATTAGAATACCACGAAGTCGAAAAAGTGTATTTGTGCCTTTTTCTCTTGAGTCCTATAGGGAGATACACATATTTTTAAATGTTAGTGCTAAGCCAAGGCACTCTGGTTGTTTAGCTAATACAGGAGGCGGCAAAATCGGCATATGTTGTATTCAAACTCTTAATAAAAATGGTGAAACAAAATTCTGGTCGGCCCAGAGCGGCAAAATCTAAACAAACGATTACAATATGCCAGATCAGATTTAATTTTTAAATTCAATTTGAAAGTGTAAAAATTAGAATGCGCCTATACCACGAAGTCGAAAAAGTGTATTTGTGACTTTTTCTCTTGAGTCCTATACACATTTTTAAAATAAAAATGGCGAAACAAAATTCTGGTCGGCCCTGAGCTGCAAAATCTAAACAAACGATTACATCCTATAGTGCTGTACCTACAATTTAACTTAATGTAGTTGGTGGAAACCGGGCAGCGACACTATTTCGGGAATTGATTAATTATTTATGTGACTTACTTAGGGTACTAATTACTAAGGCTCACAGCCATTGGACCTTAGTTGCTTCTGACTCCACCCTGCCGCCGCCAGCAGCCGCCTCAAACTTACTTACTTAAACAATTTCATTGACGTTGGTTTTTTTTGCACCAAATTTGCCGCCCTATGCTTCAGCCTACTCAGAAATATTGTAAATAACTTAATCTATTTAAACATAAATTATTTTGTATTAGTAAGACGTCTAGAGTATTTCCGTTGCCTGACATATTTTAACCCTTAATTAGATAGGTAATGTTCGTCACGATGAACATACACTTTGATCACTCTTATTGTATTTTTTCCTAACCAGAGTCTTTAGGACTCAGCATTGAGCGCCTAGAAGGCTTTGGAACTCACGGCCATCCCTTTATTTGACAAATTAAGGGTTTGTCATGACACACATGAGAGTGAATATCATGACACATTTAATTCACTAGTACATACTATACTACAATAGCGTAAAAACAAAGTTGCAGGCGGAGTACAAAGAAACAATTCAGATTCACGCTTATATTTTGAAGTACTTTATTTCCGTTGAACCTATTTATTTTTTGTACAATCATTTCATTTATTTTTTAGCCACTTATTGCTGAGTTATATTAGGTCGTTTTACACGTGCTTGATGCATTACCATCCATGTGTTTAGGAATTTGGTTGTAACCGAAACCTGACAGACACCTATTAGCTAAGCTGCACATCACTTGGATACAGAAGTACCAGTAAAGCCCCGCCTGGCCTCAGTTGACGCATAGGCGATATGAATTCTGGAGTCAAATTACCTACACTAAACGTATTCTTTGTATGATATGAGACACAAAATTATTCTTTGTATGATATGAGAGACAAACGTTTTGTCAGTAAATTCTAACACCGTTAAATAGTAAATTGCAAGATCCAAATCAGGATTGCGATATTTGCATAGCCGGTCAGGTTGAACAGGACTTGGCTAATAACTAATAACCAGTAATACTATATAAAATTAACATCTATGTGCTAAAAGATTTGTTCAATTAAAGTAATTGAGATTTGTCAAAGCAAGTTGTAATTTCTTCAAACGCTTCAATCATATTTACAGTAGGTACTTAAGTTTACACAACACTAGCAAGTAGGTTACGACTAATAATTAATTATACATATGTACATATCGTCGTAACTACTCGCCTCGTAAGGAGTTACTGTAGGTCAGTAAACGACTATAAACCTGTAGTTCTTTTAACAAATAGGCGCTACTAATTCGCATGTGATTCAGCGAATTAAGTGTTTAATAAATATATACTACATTATAATATTATTCACAGTTTACACTTTTTTTAATAACAGCAAACAGTCTTATGACATACGTAATATTTACGGAATAATCGCTTAAAGAATTCACCCTGTATGTGAAATTCAACCCGCTTTGGTTCAGCGTGGGGGTTATAGCCCAATCTGTCTCGTGAGAGGAGTGAGGCCTGTGCCCGGCAGTGGGACTTATATCAGGTTGAATTATTATTATTCTAACCTAGGTTCATATTTTTTGGCATAAAACTGAATAGCGATTAAATAGTCAGCTAAGTCTGACTTTCTTATATACTTAACTGTTTTGTTATAGTAATAATAAAACGAATTTTCGTAGGTTTCGAGACCTCTAAAACCTATAATACACTTAATTGTGATATTTGGATGAAAAATCTGAAAACGTGTAGTGTAAGACTCTTGATATTATGATGACATACTAATATTAAGTCTGTCTGTCTCTGTTACCTTTTCACGCTAACATCGCTGAACGGATCACGATAGACTACTGGGAAAGGACATATGATCCTTTTTGTTATAATTGCAGACGAAGTCGCGAGCAAAAGCTAATATGAATGATAAATAATTAGGTTTTTTTAAAATTCTGGGTTATGTTATGTACCTATTATATTAACTATGACCACCTCACCACAAAAGCGAATCGATTGACACCTCTTCCATCGAAATCAGTGCAGTAGTTTCAACGCTCGAGTGGAACACACGACACAAATATAAAAACATAGACTGCCAAAAAACATTATCCCCCCTGCTTCGCCGTAGTCTGGGCAAAAAATATTTATTTATTAACACGGGTAGATTTAGATCACATGTTTTACATGCTTTGGGAATTAAAAACGGGTGGATTCATTTTCTAATAAGTTCCTAGTCTAGGCATTTAAAACTTAACATGTAATAACTTACTGTATATATTTTAAAAATAAATGATTTATTTACAACAGAAGTACCTAATATTCAATGGTATTAATGGGGTAAAAAAAGGAGTTTATCAGGGGTAGTTATATTAAACTTTGTAACCTAACTATTAGTGGTACACAGATTTATTATGATTTTTGAACAATAAACAACTAAGCTTATAAAATGTAATACTTACCAATGCCGGTTGGTGAGAGCTTCTGTCTCAAGGGATGAGTCGGATGGTAAGTAGCTGTCGTAGTGACAATTACTAAGGCTGCTGTGAGACATCCTACATGGCACTCGGGGATTGTTCAATAGACGGAAGGAGTTTAGCGGTAGTGTAGCGTGCGTGGAGGCATACTGTAGAGCCCAGCGCGCTCCATACCTATGGCGCGGCGAATGTGCATCTTATAACAAGCGAAGGTTCGGCTGCGGCTGAGCCGCGCACCGCGCCTCACCCCGGGCACGTGACTGACGACCGAAGCTGAATTTCACCGGCCGGCGAACCGGTCATTGGCCGACATGTAAAAAACTCACTTAGGAACAACAGTGAGCCCTGTGCCATAGAAATGCGTGTACGTAGCCCGCGGCCAACGCAGCGTTTATGTCGATACGTGGACGACGACTAAATACTTCGATTGTTAACCGTACCGCGGCGGAAGTCTGCAATATGTTGATACGAGAGTTCCAAACAACGCTAGGTACCTACAGCAGAGCCGCCCGCGCCGCCTCGGTGTGTACCCACTACCCACACCCGCGCATGTTTGCAACCTCGCGCCCTCTGACAAGACACGCGGTGTTTTAGTGTATGAATCATAAGTTGCGGTTACGATTTATTATTTTTTATGCTAGTAGTAGATATTTACCGTAATGTGTACTCAATCGCTACAAACCTATTAAGTAGGTAGATGTTATTTTTAGATAATCCAAATAATAACAGTATAAGACTGGAAAGTTACTATTAGCGGTGTAAACATTTTTAGATTCGCTCAGCATAATAGGTATATTTTTTCTACTCCAGCACTTCTATCTGTCAATTAGATGACTGACAGCGATATTTAAAAAGTATACATTATAACGTTGTCTGTGGTATTCATTTTCATACAATATATTAGCACTGTTGTTGTTTTTTTTTAATTTTTATAGTGGGCACAACATCTTCCCTATTCTGCCACGTTTCTAGATTTTGCTTTTTACGCTATTTTAGCTGTCGTAGAAAAACTAGGGTATGCAACAGCTCATAATTGGTTCTTAAACTCTCGGGTCTATAATTACAAAACTCGGCTTCGCCTCGTTTTGTAACGGCGACCCTCAAGTTTTAAGAACCCTTATTATATCACTGTTGCATAAACTACTATTAAATGATCGGCGTAATTGCTTGCTATTGCATGCACTTTATAAAGGTTTCGTAGGAATCTTGATATGATCCAAAACAAGACAAGAGAGGTTTTGTTGATTTCTTATTTTTCTTAGTCAAAGGGTGTCATACTTCCTGGCGGTGACATGATATCTTTAGGAATTCAAAGCCACATTAAAAATTTGTACGTAATTTGTACGTATTCGTACGGTATTAAAAAAAAATTGTACTACACGTACTTACGAGAAAACAACGATCAATCTGTCACCGCTGGGAGGGATCCTTCCTGGCGGGCGCTATCTGTTTTAACTATGTTCCAGTCAACTTTTCAACTTTCTGCTGATACAGAAAATTTGTACGTAATTTTTACGAATTTGTACGTTAATAAACAAAAATAGTACTACACGCATTTACGAGAAAACAAAGGAGGATTAATTTTTATTAGAGTTTCATGCCAACGCTGAGGTACCCGGTGAATAACTGAGATACCAATTATCAACGTTATAACTTGTATGGTTTTTTTCATGTTTGGTTGTAGGTTCTAAACAGGAAAATATGTCATATGTTCCCGTTATTAAATGTATTGCATATAACCTACCCTTACAGTTATTTCCTAACCTAACCTACCTTTCTAGCAGCCGTTTGTTTTTGTTGGGTGTCGCAGTTTTAACCTAACCGAACAATTTTTTCTGGCAGCTGTTCGTTTTCAATTGGTAGGGTATCATAGTTTTAGCTTAACCTTTTTTTGTAAAAATGAGATATCTTTAACGATAAACATTATATTTTATCCGATGCACATCTTTATGCTCAAAAAGCCTGGCCAACTAGAAAGAAATATAGAGTCTATCTATGCTAAGTTTCCTAGATTTTGATAGCATAGAATGTGAAAGTTTTAAGTAAACGTCAGAAGTTTGATTTTAAAAATAGCACTAAATTATGACAGTTTATTTGCTCGGCAGAGATAACGTCGTTTTGACTCTAGTAAGGTAATGTTTTATTCAAATGATCATTTATGACATAGAATTAGTGTGAGAAGGGCCATTATGCGGTATTAGTTATGACAATCGAAATTAATTATGACAATTTTTTTTATCCCATTGGATAAATAATACATTAAGTACTGAAGATGCTGGAAAAAAGGGGCTTGACCTATACCTACAAGAAACCAATTGAGCATTTTAGCCTAACCTGTCGAGTTATGTCTAAAATAACTAAAGACCGCTATTTCGGACCCCTAATGTAAATGAAATATTTTGAGTGTGTATTTGTGCAGGTTGGTTCACAATTTATAATTATTGGAACTAGTTATTATGTTTAATTTGGTATGTTCATAAATCAGCAAAATATCATTTATCGTTTTTTAATAGGTGTAGTGTAGTGGCAGAGTATTTTAATGATCCAAAATTGTTAAAAGCCTTGATGCTGTGTCACAGATCTAGTGGCAAAAAAAATTGTTGCATGTTTGAGAAATAGTCGATTACGTACCGAGGCCTGTTAAGTAAGAAAAGTCTCAGATCTCGTGTAACTGTCGTCCAAAGCGTAGCTAAGGTCGACAAACATGGGTCTGATCTGAGGCTTTCTTATTTACTGGCCAAGGTCTGTACACCATTTTTCTGCTCGCCTCAGATAGTATACCTAGTAGATAATGTTAAAATGTAAGTATGTACTAATACAAAACGGTTCTTGGTATATACTGTCCACTGTATTGGTCAAGACCTAAATGAACCGATTTAATAATAAGACTCCATTCATCCGTCGGGTACTGTAGGTACCACAAAAATGAACTAATTAGCAGCTTTTAAGATAGTTGCAACGAATATATATTTTTGGATGAAATGAGGTATATGATATAAGGAGTTACATAAATAGTTTATATGATGTATCTAGATTGATTGGTATGTAGGAAAATTTCATACATATACCTACTATTAGGAAAACCATAAGGGGTTTTTGTCGTAGAAACAGGTTCTGAGTGTTCTGACGGCAGTGGTAAATACATATTAAAGAATAATGATATCAATTTTGTGTTGAATATTAACTGGTACATATCTACATACTTAGTGACTGGCAAATGAGGAAATACACATAAGGAAGAGGTTATACATAATTACCAACTGTATTCCGGATAATGAGTTACTAATTATATAAAATGATATTGATATAAAGTAACGATACAATATCTAACTAAACACACGTGATAAATATGAAATAAGATTATAGGGCACTCAACTTTTAACAGACCTATTAAGCGGTCGAACTTTTACTGGTATTGGGTAGATTTAAAATTGCTTCTAATATGCCGTTCAACGTGTGTTAATACATATTTATACGCCTCTTGCAGTACAGTCACCTGGAATAGTAAATAATAAAAAAATACATAAATATTATGCGACAATCTTACACAAATTGCTCTAGTCCCACAGTAAGCTCAATAAGGCTTGTGTTATGGAACTCATTGGTACTGTACTATACAACGATATAAGATAGATAGATACATATAAATAATTACATATAAAACACCAATTATTCAGGTAGCTACAAATATTTGTGATGAACATAAAAATAAATGCCCTGCCCAGGATTCAAACCCGGGATCTCCTGCTTCGTAGGCAGGGTTACCAACTAGGTTAGGAGGCCCTTTTAATTTATTGCGTGCATTAAATAAATAACCACATAGATGCAAAATACTCGAATGTCGATGCCTGTTCAAAATAAATCAATAGTCGCCATGACGAAATATCTAAAGTGTCCGTGACGAAATGACTGAATAGAACGTGTGGTTTTTTTTGTTATTACGTTTTTGCTTTGTACGAATTCACTTGACAATTATCACGCTCGAAATCATGTGACTCTGATACACAATAACCTTTAACAAAAATATATTGGACCGAAATAGAAAAACATGCACTTATTACATGCTGTGCATCAGGCCTTCAGCAGTCTTCGCTACAAATACCTATACTTACGCAAATATGTGCCGTTTCTGGGGAGTTTTAAGCTCGATTCAACAATTAACTTTGATTTGGCATATTAGTCTAGTAATCTTTTTTAGCTTATTAATTACCAACTACCTACTTATTATAAACGCAATAACTATACACCCAATTCTCATAATAAATTATTTATGACTTCTGTCGCCAGAATAAAATAAGTGTGTATTGAAATTTATATACCTACACTTGATTAAATATTAATTAGGTACCTATTAATTTTTAGGTTTAATGTGATGTGCATATTGGTCAACATAGTTATTTTGGCAGTGGCAAATGTTTTTGCAAAGGCCTCAACGTTATATTCAGTGAGAAATGACTTTAATAAAAATAAACAGCTACGAGCTTGTCGGACTATGATTAACGCAGAGTGTCATAGTACCTAACCATTACTATGGTTCACATTATTTACCAAAAAAGGGAATAGAGGGTATTTTACTGCTGAAAACACTCTGATATTCAGCTAAAACATTTAGTTTATTTTTGTTGTCCGTTAGAAGTTATTTAGTCCGTAGAAATAAAAATACCTAACTATGAAAGTTTGCAGTACAAACCAATACCATTTTAAGCAAAATATATACAGTGTGTAAATCTAATACGGGCGAACCTCTTAACGGTGGTTAGTATAGAACATAAGAAATGTAATTAGGTAACTTTTAAATGGAATTGCAATGAAAATTTTATCCATAGAAAATGATTTGGGCCGCAATGGAATGCAAACACGCTCGCGTTAAACATTCGTTGACAACTGTCAGCGTCAAATATTTTATAGTACATTGCTTTTTTTAGTACATTTATTATAAGTAAATTAATTATGGGGTCATAATTAAGTGTAGCTTAAAACTATGTTTTAATTATTGATAAGACTAATGAATTCTATGTTTGGTTAAGTTTATCGCCCGTATTAGACTTACACACTGTATATATCATTTTAGTTCTAAATAAGTCCCCAATGTCAATTACAATACTATTTCTTTCACAAAGAAATTAAACGTATGATTCATTATTTTACGTATGATAAATTATTTTGGACATGACATTTATTATAATTTAGAAAATATTCATATAGACAGATAAATAATTTATTGTTAACAAATGACTTGATGTACATATTAATTAATTGCTAATTACTTCCCTTAAGTAATGACTGTATATATAGTAGTTGTAGATTAATTATTTGCATGCTACAATGTAGTAAAATGGTTGATGAAATTTATTGTAATTACCATCTTTAATGTACACTATTTTCTGCAAATAAATGAATTATGAATTATAAATGCATCTTTCGTTATTTATCTTTCTTATGATAATGACCTCTATAAATGAAATTTCTTATACTGAAACCTCTATTATCGAGATCCTCTATAATTGAAACGAGATCCTTTGTATCCTGGATAACTGGTCAAGACCGGCTTAACAGAAAAACCTGGTTAATTGACATCAAACTGTGCCTTGAAATTTCAATTAGGCAGGTTTCACTAAACTTATAAATACATGTATATATACACACATACACTAACACACAAACACACAAACGTACACACACACACGCAACCTTTGTGCGGAACCCTCGATGTGCGAGACCGACTCGCACTTTGCCAGTTTTTTTAAATAAAAACATACATGTTTAGATTTTTACACTTAAAGCAATAAGCAAAATCGTTTATCTAAATAACCCATGAGTCATTGTAGTTGCCCTAATGCATAATGAAAACTGTTTTAAATATAAACATTTGACACTAATGTAAGACACCTACAATTAAAATAGAGGTAAACCTTATGTGAAAGGCACAGTCTATTCTTATTCTCAATATAAACAACACGTCCAGATGATTGGACCCCTGTTTCCAGGCATATAGTTTTGTTTATTAAAGGAATCTTTTGTACTGAGAGGTCTCCTTTAAGTGGTTCTGTGGTTATCCAAGGCAGTCATGTGATGTGTGCAAGAAACATATGACTAATTTACTGCAAACCGAGCACAACTGGCTATTTGGATAGTGAAAGGTACGCTATTATAAAGACGGCACGGGTGCGTATCTCTTTATTAAGCAACACCACGGCAAACTACTTACAAGTAGAATGTTTACCTTTTTACAAAGGCTTTTTCGCGAGAAGAGATCCAAAAACTTTTTTTTCTTAAACGGGTAAATTTATTGATTTTCATTTCTCATGCTCAGATCGTGGGTTGTTGTTTATCGATGAAGCGCAACTAATATATAGTCCTCTTGGTTCTCTACTTGTTTAAAGCACCAAGCACAACAAAGTGTCAAAAATATTCTTATTTACTCACCCCAGAAACAAATCCACGGGTATAGTTCTTTCTCTAAAAATATTGGAATTTATTGTAGTGATTATCATCATACGTAAAGATGTGAATTCATTAAATTATTTTGATTTTTCGGATCAAATGTAAGTGTCTGGTATTGGTTCTATAGTTATAGCGGTGAAAAGAAGGAATAAACTTGCCTGTAATGCCATACGACTTACTTATTAATGCAAAATGCAAAATATTAGTCATAATATTAGAATAGCCCAACTGTTTGTAGAAAAGCGCTGCAAATTTAAAATATCGTGGTTAGCAACACTGTATTTGAAAAAGTAATTCGATAATTCTGTAGGTAGGTATATGTTTGACCTGTGGCATGTAACTTTAACAAAAATTTAGCTTGTGGTTGTTTACTAATTTTAGTTTACGGTAAAATTTTTAAAGTAGGTACTTAATAATATATCTGCTATCAACATTCAACAATGTACTTAGGTAATTCAAGGAAAGTAGCAGCTAATGCTAAGTAATATAAAGTCGGAAAAAGGTACGGAATGGAGTCCAAGAAAACGATTATGAGTTTATCACCCGCTCAAGGCAATTGCTGTAGAATTTTGTTAAATTTATTCTCACCACTTTTCAAGTACAATAGAAAGTTAACCTGTATTAAATGATAGAGAGAAGGAGAAATTATAGTAAACAGTGGAATAAAGTTACCTATATATTATGACGTTGTTGTGTTAAATATTCTACACTTTTGTAATGCTTCCTTCAAGATTTTGTTCAAGAAGTAGAAGTAGAAGTAGTTGTTGTTGTAGAAGTAGTTGTAGCTGCTTTTTTACTTTCCTCGCATTTGAAAGTAGAGTGTTTAACTCGGGTAAAAGGCACCCATTTCCGACTCGCACTATTACAAACTACCTCGTCGGAAATGCGTGCCTTTCAGCCCTCGGTAAACAATCTACTATTTCCTCACGAGCTCTGTCGATCCTACTAGAAGAAAAAAAGACTCCCAACCTTTTTTCCATTTTTATACCCTTTTTTCAAACACTTTGTAGGTACAGCGGTTACAAAATGGAGAGTAGGTACATAAAACGTTCTAAAATTTTCAAAAGTTATTTTCTCGTAGCTATTTTTCCTCGCTCGTTATTCTGGGTACAAAATATATTGCATTATTTATGAGTTATACATATGGGGTTTCTGAGGTTTCTAGTGGCTGGTGTTACACCCTGTGTAAGTAGTGTAGTAGGTATATGATCAAGTAAATGTAATATTACTACTTATGTTTTGGGCAAATGAGTTGAAAATAAATTATTTAAAAAAACTTAAATAGCATACGATAGGTTTATTTCCTGACAATAATAGTTTTCTAGAGATTTCAACATTTTAATTATGCTTTCGCACTAGTAGAATAACAACGCCTGAATATTTAATACAAGCAATATCGACGAAACTGAAAGAAGCTTTCTGTATTCTGTATTCTTTGGCAATACCAGCATGACTACCACGAACACCGAAAATTGGCATTGACAGAAAAACCTCTTTGTCACTCTAATATGCAAGTGTGACAGAGATGGACATACAAATCCGCAATCGTTCGATTTCCGTGGTACTAGCCCAGTAGGTTATGCTCTACACGTTTTGCAACTACCTATTGCGAAATGATTTAAAGATCTCATAACTACAGTACAAGTACCTACTACGTTTTTTAATGGGTTGTTTATTGTTTGCCCGAAATTAATTTAAAATAATATCATTTACCATTTTCTTTATTTTTATCATTTACTGGTTCGTACCACAACACATTGTCTACAAGCATGTTTTCTTGTTATAATTTGTGAATGTCAAACTGTTTATGCTTACATTATAGTTGTATACTTTTTGTGATGATGTTATTGTTTGTGGATGAATAAAGATTTTTATCTATCTATCATTTACCCGAATTTCTTTTGGCATATTTTTATATCCCTTAGCGTTTTGTTTACCATAAAAATCATTTGATATATTCTTGTTTACCCGAACATTGCTTGTCAGAATGATACACATGCCATACTCGTTATTTTCCATAACATTAAGTGCAATAATATTGTATCCATATATCGATTATAATATAATACTCTTCTTTAAACTACGTACAAGATTAATATTTAAATTACATTATTTTCCCAACTGACACGACAAGTAGCGCACGTTTGACCTTTGAAGTTTGACTGCCTAAGTATATCAAAAATTAGAGAATCACACTGTACTTTTCTTATCCCAAAAAAAGGCATGGAGAATCATACGCGTATACAGTTTTTTTTATTCTACCGTTAATGATATATATATATACGTTCGGCCAATCCCTCAGATCTCCATAGTGAGTATGTCCGCCGGGCATCCACCCGACAAATTTTCCATACATTTATTGGCAGATCAGGGGGCCGATTTTTGAGATTCGAACGCTCGAAAATTTCATTCGAATGTGAATAAAAACGAAGTAGAAAGAAACTCCACTAGCCTTTCGAGTAGTAATTCCAGTGACTTTCAAAAATACGAACTATGGTATCATGCGAATATAATCGTAACAAAATTTCACGTGCAATTAATTTCGATCACTTGTTTTTGTATTCGAGTGTTCGAATCTCAAAAATCGGTCCCCTGGTGGATATGCCCGAACATATATATATGGCCGGCAATTGGTCTGTATTTATTTTTTTGCTTGGCCCTTCGAACAACAACACCGGCTTTCTCATGTCATGGCTTCATGTGTTGCATAAAGTTTCGATCATTATTTTATTATAGACTATAGATTATCCATAGAATTAACCTAAGATTATTTTATACATTATATATATATATATATAAATTTATTTTGTTTAAAGTTTTAACTAATTAAAATATAAGAATATAGTAAATACAAAAGTTATAGAGTCAGTCTATGTTAAGTTTCCTAGATTATGATAGCACAGAATGTGAAAGTGTTAAGTAAACGTCATAATTTCATCGAAGTTTGACGTTTAAAATAACACTTTCACGTCTGACAGTTAATTTACTGAGAAAAGATAACGTGGTTTGACTCTAGTAGTTGCCTGTTTGATATGTAATCGCCGTGCGAAAAGTCTTAAGTCGAAGCAGGAGGTCCTGTCAGGGCATTTAATACGTACAGTCAGACCAACGTGGAAGACTTCAGTATTTCCGAACGAAAACTTGAAAACGTATTTTTTATAAAAAAAAAGATAATTTCGGTAAGCTACATGCCTGCCAAATTTTATGCTCTCTGCCGGATGTGACCATATTTTCGAAATTAATTGGACTCGGAGGATTGTACGGAGGGCACTATCAGAATAATAAACATGCACCATTTGGTGAAAGTAGTAGACTCCCTAAATCCGACTGCTTTGAAATATGTATATAATATAGTAATAATAAATAAGTATGACATTTATTTTCAAAACCTACCTACCTCTACCTATCTTAAATCTACAATAGGTCCTTGAGACATTGTACCTAGGATGCTAGCGGCATATCCTCGTTGTATCGCAATGCTGATACATTGTGCGAGGAAGCCACCAGCTCTTCGGTCACCAGTAAAATCAACCTGACGTTTCGTGATATTTACGAAAAACTTTCGTGCGATTGGATCCCATGGACCTAGAGTTTGGGCCCTAAGTGAAAGAAAAAAGTACTCTTTGCCCAGGCTCTTATATTTATTACGTTTTAAAATTTCGTCTCTTTCAGTAGCTCCGCCCGCTTTTACATTACTTTGTTGGAGGTGGGACGGGACGCTGCCAGTTTAGTATAGATACAGTAAAGTGTAAAAATATGGTTGTACACCATTGACTTATTAAAATATATGGACACAAAAAAAAATGTGGGTTAGAATGACATTTTTGCATTGATGATGATACCAACGATCAATGTTTCGTACGCAAAAGAGCTTACTTACAGCATTAAGTGTTAAATTCATAACAGAACTACCATCAGTGTAACTTAATAAGCTGTTAGCACTTATCGAAATGTTACGTTCCAAACAAGACTATATGAAAAAGTGCCACAACTGCAGCACTTTTCTGGCGTATTTTTTTTCGGCTGATTGGCTATCCAGTTCTTATATTCTATATCTATGGTGTATACATATTATTCAAAAATATGTCCCTAAGTGTACCATATTTATGAGATGTTGTCGATACATATTTTGCCCTCCACTGTACATAGGTCATCAATTTTATGACATTATTATATTTTAAATTATAAACCGAAATAGAACGTATTAAAAATAAATCAATACCTTCAGTGCCCAGGGCAGGATTTGACCTGCAATATCGGCACACGCCATAAAACACAACACAATACTATGCATAATTTGAGATCATCCCATTTATCGCATCACCCACCTTTTTATGTTTGGATGCGTTTCTAAATGCATCCGTCAAGCATGTATTGTGGCATATAATAGTACTTTGATTTATGTACCATTTAGTAACTTGTCACAGTGGCAATCAATATTTTAGTCATTATAAATCTACTAAAACGGGGCTTAATCGTTTAGAAACTTTGAAAACAAACCTCCGACGTTTCAAGGGCGATATTGTCCCCGTGATCCCGGAAAAAGACTGGCTGAGGTTGACATCAACATCTTTTAGCTGCGCGGGTTATTACGAACTATCCGCACTTGGTCTTGATTATCAACTTGAAATTTTGCGCACTAGTGATGTGACTCTGTCGATACACTACACTCACGATATCCGATTTTTTTTAATAATGTAGGCAGAGTAGAGTGATAACGCAGTGAGATATTATTATGTAAATATTTATTATATTATAATAAATTATACAACCACAATTATACAACTCTAATTCAAACTTTATAGATGGCCAGCGTTATACTTCCAACACCCCCCCATAACGTGGGCATCATCATGGCTTCATGCCACGCCTAGCTGCCGAGTGAACGCCTCGTGCTTGACACAGCCCAGGGTCTTAGTGAACACATCTGCTATCATAGCATCCGTTGGGATGTATACAATTTCTACATTAAATCTATCAAACATATCTCTAACGTAATGAAATATTATTTCTATGTGCTTGCTCCGTCTGTGAAGAGTATGATTGGTAGCAAGCTGAATAGCAGATTGATTATCACAATACATCACTATTTTACAACTAGTCTTCATTAACAATTCTCTAATTAAAGCTTGCAGGAAGACCGCTTCTCATAACCTTTTATAATGTAGGCAGAGTAGAGTGATAATGATAACGCAGTGAGATATTATTATGTAAATATTTATTATATTACGACGACCGGTTGGCGTAGTTGGTAGTGACCCTGCCTGCTAAGCCGATGGTCCTGGGTTCGAATCCCGGTATGGGCATTTATTTGTGTGATGAACACAGATATTTGTTCCTGAGTCATGGTTGTTTTCTATGTATTTATGTATTTGTATATTATATATATCGTTGGCTGAGTACCCTTAACACAAGCCTTCTTCAGCTTACTGCGGGACATAGTCAATTTGTGTAAGAAGGTCGTATAATATTTATTTATTTATTTATTTATTATAAATTGTACAATGTGACATACCTACATGTTTACAAAAAGAAAATCATAGAGTGACAACAGAAAGAATACGGGCCTTGACAAACTTTTTTGAGCCGGTGATATTCGATTAGGCTTTTTATTAATGACCGGATTCCATGTAGACGAGATTCTAAAACCGTCATCCCGATTGAAATTGGGGTATTTCTTGATTTCAATGGCTCCTATGGAAACGACGATTCGTTGAAACCACAGACTTGTTTACCTGGCGAGTTTTGATAATGTGTGAAAATCGTGAAAGTTTAAATAAATATTATAGTCGCTAGGGATCTGATTTTATTGTTATTGTGACTAAGTACGGTACGAAATGGTACATACATCATAATCCTTTACCGTACATAATTCTACTGTTACCTTTCAGAAGGTGCATTTTCTCTGTCTTTGCTATTTTCGTCGGCCATGATTGAGACTTTTCTCTTGTTGTCCGCAGTCGAAGCTTGGGGGTTGGTCACGAGTGACGGCCTCAGTGGCTTTGGGGCTGCCTGCTGTTTAGGAGGCTCGGGCACCGGCGGGGGAGGGTCACCCTCTTGGGTTTCTAAATCGCTCAGGTCGAATGGATACTCCTTTATAGCAGTCATTCGGATGCTTGTTTTCCGGACCTGAAATTAACAGTTACACATTTAGTAAAATACGGCTGACCCGATAGAGAGCGTTAAGGGTCCAGCGGTAAAGCGTGTCTTTCAATCCACAGGTTGCAGGTTCAAATCCTGCCAGCTCGTACAGTCTGCCACACAGCTCTGAATACAGCCTGATAAATTTACTTTAAGAATAAAATATATTTAACTATTTTACATTATACATAGAGTAGGTATATATATAATATAAGGTGCAAAAATTTGCTTTACATGCGGAAATATTTACAAAACTTGGCGTTTTTATTGTTGTACCTAGGGGAATTATTTAACCACGATTAAAATGAGATTGACTAGGTAGTTAGGTACCTACAATCGCATTCAAAAGTGAGTGAAGTGCATGGGCAATTTATATAAGAATTCATTTATAAATTATTACCCATGCATTTCATTCACTTTTGAACTCCACTTAACTGCTGTTCTTGTTTGCTTGTTTTTGCTTTTGCTTAATGTGTGCTTGTTTTTATGAAAGGTACTTTGTCACTTGTTGATAAGGTTAATTTCTAAATTAATCTTTATCGCATTAGCGCCGTATCGGCAAGCGATAATGTTGTACCTTTTACTGAAAGCAGTCACATATGTCGATTTAGAATAATTACATGAAATGACACTGTCAACTGCGGAGTGTACAGATAAATGGAAAAAAATCATTCAATAGGTAGCTATGTTGAGGCACTGGTCCCACTAGTGACCCGATAGGCGATCAGCGAGAGCAATATATATTTTTTAATACTACGACGGTGACAAAATAGTATACGGCCCGCCTGATGCTAAGCAGTTTCCGTAGCCTATGGACGCCTGCAACTCCAGCAGTGTTACATGCGCGTTGCCGACCCTTTAAAAACTTAAATACTCCTTTTTTGAAGAACCCCATACCGTAGTTCTTTAGGAAAACTGCGGCAGGGAGCTCATTTCACAGCCGGAGCGTCCGCGGGAGGAAGTTCTTCTTAAACCGCACAGTACAAGACCATTAGGCTCCAGGGTATGCGGGTGAACACCCTGCCGACGGCAAGCGGCGCGGTGGTAGAATGCAGCCGTTGGCATCATATCAATCATCATATAATAAATATCAATCGGACAGCACGTCTTTGGATCGAGTCAAATGGCCCCAGCTGGTATCCAGGTGATCCCGCCCAAAGATGGCAGCAATACTCCATATGGAGTCTGACTTAAGACTTGTATAATAACAGTCTTTGCCCCGGACAGAAGTATTGCTTAGCTCTATTGAGCACACCGAGCTTTTTGGATGCCAGCGTGGCCTTTCCTTCCAGGTAGGTACGGAATTGGACGTCACTGGAAATGTCAACATCGTCGATCCTAATACTCTCTGACATGGTAAGGATTGTGTCTTGGAATTGTGGGACCACAGTAAATTAAGTTTTTTTTGCGGTGAACGCGCAAACTTGTTTCATGGTGGGATTAAATCGGACAAGATTTTCCTGGCCCCACAGTGAGATTTCACAGAGAGCACTCTCGATATCTGATACAAGCTTTTCACGATTCTCTAACACATCGGAACGAGGGATGTTGGCACGGCCCGTGTAATAGGCATCCCCAGTACTGTCGTCTGCAGAAGAGTGAATATCGCCAATAGGCAACATGTTATTGATAGGCAGCAAAAACAGCGTTGGGGATAGCATAGGCCCTTGTGGGACACCAGCATTTACGTCCATGCTATTGGAGCAACTTCCGTCGACAACGGCTCGTATGCATCTGCCGGACAAAAAGCTGGCAATCCATTTGTATAATCCCCCGGACAGCCCGTAAGATGATAACTTCGATAGAAGATCCCCATGCTAAATCCGATCGAACGCCTTCGCTTTATCCAGGCTGACTGCCAATGCCCCACCTTGACTCTCAATGGCTGAAGCCCAGCGGTGGGTGAGATACACTTGAAGATTACCAGTGGAGCGACCGTGGCGAAGGGCATACTGGCGGTCACTGATCAGGTCGTGATCCTCTTGGTATCCCAGGAGCTTTGCATTGATTATGCGCTCCATCACCTTGGAGAGAAGGGAGGTTAAAGCGATCGCCCTGTAATTTGACGGGTCTGATCGGTCGCCCTTTTCTCTACGCGGGCGAGTGATTCGCAAAGGAAAAGTACTCGCTGACAGTGTGAATAAATAGTTTTTTCAGAAAAGTTATGCAAAGTCGACTTTTCCGGTTACAAATTAGGTCGTAAAGTGCTTTTTTGTGGTCAATCAAAAATCAAAAAGTTGCATAAATTGCAGTCTCGATTTCGCGTCAGAATAGTTGCTTACAAATGCATAATTTGTCGAGCTCCAAACTCCAAACTTATTCGAAAGTTGAGACTGTCATATAAAATGAAGGCATTGGCCCTAAACAGCCAAAACCAAAGGTACGGTAGTTATTATTATAATGCGACATTATAATTTTCTTGAATGGCGTATAGAAACAATACAGGTAATTTTTTACTAAAAAAATAAATGGGTGGCATGTAGGCATGCAGTTTGAAATTGAAGGTTTCAATTTTATCGGGTTTTGGTTTATTCGCACCAGTTTTGAGAAAAGTACTAAGTATACTTGACTCGGCTGGAAAGTTATTAGCAGCGTTCATATTAATTTAAACGGACTCCTTAAGCCGTCCATAATATTACATGTACATAATATTCAGCCTGCAAATTGCCTTTTTCCATGCCTCGATAGTAATATAGTTTTGCAATAAATAGTTTTTTGTTAAAATTTAAAAAATTGCTTGATGTTCAAAATAATTTTCGTGGTAATAAGTTCGTCTTATATCCTATGTCCTTTGATTTTTTTCAAATTTTTTGGACCTTTCGTTCAAAAGATAGAGGCAGGGGAGGGAAGGATTTTTAAGGGCAATTATTTATAAAAAAACTTGAATAATAAAATTTTTGCTCACGGAATCTCAAAGTTATTTCTTAAGACCTATCAGATGTTGTACCACAAGTAGATATTTGTAATTTTTTTTTAAATTTACATGTACCTAATTAAATTTTGTTCTGCAAATTATATGCAAAACCAAGTAGCGGCACACAAAATAGGTACACCTATTATAAATTGAAAGAGATGTCATATACTAAAGAAAAAGTGACCAAGGTCCCCGGTGAGCAGGGCTGGGATCGAACCAGCGACCTCCTGCTTTCGCGGCAGACGCCCTAACCACTGGGCTACCCGATCACGGCGACCAGAGTCCGAAATTTACTCATCATCATCATCATCATTTCAGCCGAAAGACGTCCACTGCTGGACATAGGCCTCCCCCAAAGATTTCCACAATGACCGGTCCTGCGCCACCCGCATCCAGCGGACTCCTGCGACCTTCACCAGGTCATCAGTCCACCTTGCGGGGGGCCTACCCACGCTGCGCCTTCCGGTACGCGGTCGCCACTCGAGAACCTTTCCGCCCCAACGGCCATCGGTTCTACGTGCAATGTGCCCCGCCCACTGCCACTTAAGTTTAGCGATTCGGAGAGCTATATCGGTTACTTTGGTTCTGCTGCGGATGGTCTCATTTCTGATACGATCTCGCAGAGAGACTCCTAGCATAGCTCTCTCCATTGCCCTTTGGGTGACTTTGAGCCTTCTTATGAGGCCCATTGTAAGCGACCACGTTTCAGTACCGTATGTCATCACTGGCAACACACACTGATCGAAGACTTTCGTCTTCAGGCACTGCGGAATATTGGACGAAAAGATGTGCCGCAGCTTCCCGAACGCTGCCCAACCGAGTCGAATTCGACGATTAACCTCTTTCTCGAAATTGGACCTACCTAACTGGACAGTTTGTCCTAGGTATATATAATCGTCTACAACTTCGAGTGTAAAGTCTCCGATTGTCACTGGAGTTGGTGCTACATGGATATTCGACATGATTTTCGTCTTATCCATGTTCATCTTAAGACCAACTCGCCCGGAGGCTCTACTGAGGCTAACAAGCATCGTACTTAAATCCTCCATGGTCTCAGCCAAGACTACTATATCGTCAGTAAATCGAAGGTGAGTGAGGTACTCGCCGATTACATTGATGCCTAGCCTTCTCCAGTCCAGAGTCTTGAAAATATCTTCCAGTGCAGCGGTAAACAGCTTAGGAGAGATGACATCTCCCTGCCTGACTCCCCGCTGCAGCGGAATAGGCTTCGAGTTCTGGTCTTGGAGTCGGACTGACACAGTGGCGCTCTCGTACAAACACTTCAACACTTCGATATAGCGGTAGTCTACTTGGCACCGTTGGAGAGATTGTAGTACCGCCCAGGTTTCGATCGAATCAAAGGCTAACGTATGATTAGTTCATGTATTATTTTGATTAAAACGTCATAACAAATTATAACTATGATAGTGCTAATGGTACTTTCGAATATCATTCTCATTTCGGACCTGTATTGATAATTGGAACGATACCTTAGGATATTATTCTCTATCATATCGAGGTCTGGTTCCATCATCATCTAGACTTAACTTCGAGTTCGTTTTCCTTCGAATGAGTAGTCGAGTTTATGGGCTAATTCTTGGCCTTAATAGAGAATAGATGATGCCTAAACGATTGTCTTAAGAGCTGACATTGACATTCCATGTAGTCTCAACAGGTAGGCACCACGATAACACACCTAATAGTATTTGTATTATATATTGTTCGTTAGTAGGTAGGTAGGTAGCTTAGGTAGACACTGATAGTATTCCTAGTATATAGGTATAGGTCGTTAGTATTCGTTTATCTATTAAGTACAAACACGCATATGCATAGTAATAAAATAAATAAATTATTTTTCTATGCATATTTTATAGTACCATGAAACTGATTTATATATTTAAGTAAAATGCGTAATTTTTGCGTTCCGTACAAAAAGGAACCTCAGTCTGTCTGTCTGTCACATCGTTAAATGTCTCGAGAACTACTGAAGCTACCGATTTGAAATTTGGAATAGTTATAAAAAAAAGTTAACGCAGACACATTGAGTGAAGATCTATTACATATTTTAATTTAAGAGGGGGCAAAATTAAAAGTTTAGTTACGGGATCATGTGGGGTATCATTTGAAAGGGCTAGATTTAAACATTCTAAAAAAATATTTTTAACTGTTTTTACAATGATATAGTTTTGATTTATAAACAAAAATGTAAAAAAAAAACCATTCCTCCCCTTTATCTCCGAAGTTTACGTTAATATCATTACAAACATTACAGGAAAAATATAACATTGACCCTAACTTCGTAACCTTTTAAATAAAAATAACTTTTTGGAATAAAAGTTGAAATTTAACCAATTTAGATTGTTTTTTCAAAAAATATCAAGGAACAACAAACTCGCATACTAACTGGATGCCGTACAAACGGTTGCCCCAATCTGTCCATTCATGTGGCTGACGTCATTACTTCTAGGTTTCAACATAAAGTTTATACTGAACCCTCAGTGCGCGGGTCCGTCTCGCACTTGGCCGGTTTTTTTTTAAATTTGGCTTTTAAAAACACCATCGTTAGTTGGTACTCTTTATGTACTTTGGATATTCTTCACTATAAATGCGAGAACCTAATGCAGAAGTTTTATGTATACATACATATTTATTAAAAATAAACTAAACTCTAATTATTTAATCCTCACGGTTATTTTAATCTGTTGTCTACAACACACCTCATTTTTATTGTTCCCATTTTGAATCAATTAAAATTTTTAAATCACTATCCCGGCGGCGCGATCGTAATGTGTTGGCAAAAGCTGCGCGCGGGCACTCGTGGTGTCCAGTTACAGACACAACCGTCCGGCGACTGAATCGGTGTAACGCTTCAGACATGTAGCCTGAAGGCTTCAACTAAGTCATGTTTATGTCTTAGCCGTACCAGAAAAAACGTAAGTTTTATTTGCTTGCAAAGTCACGTTGTAGGTTGCGTCTTTTTTCTTTTGTTATTGTAATTCCCAATTACAAAAGAAAAATAATTGTACAATGATTGTACAATTTCATTAACATATGATCTTCAGCGAACTTCGGATTTTTCGACATTTATTTTTTATGGCATTCGGAATTACCCGAATACACCTTAATTTACAAAACATACAAGTAGCTTGTAAATAGAGAAATGTATTTCGCGTCAAGTAAAATCACAATCACAGAATATTTAATAGTACCTACCTACTAAAGTACAGATCTCTTTCCTACATTTGACGTTTAGCTTGCAAATGTCAAGATTAGGGTTGTCGCAATTTGTATAAACGTAAAAATAGGAACAAAATATGTATCGTTACATTATTTGTATTATAAGAACACGTTTTTATTAATTATTTATTAGTATTGGTATTAATTTGTCTAAGTGTAAATTAGTATGCGTTGTTTGAAATATAAATGTTATGGCCCAAGTGAAAATTGGACATTATTCATAAGGCCCGGGCATTACGCATAATGCTATGTGGGCCTTAGGCAATGTGATAAAAAAGCTACATTTGACGAACGTCCAGACGGGGTGTCTACGGGTGGGGGAGGGAAGCAACCGCGTGACACGCGTTGACCAATAAGAGATCAGACAGCGTGGCTTCTAATGCTCGTTTTTTTCACGAAATTTGGCACCGGACGGTTGTTTATGTTGAGCAATGGATTAAATACTAAGCAGGCTTATTAAGACTTAGTTTAATCCAAAGCTGTTTACTGCTGCTCTGGAATATGTTTTCAAGTTTCTGGACTGGAGGGAGAGTGGCATCAACATCAATGACGAGTTCATCACTTGGCCCGATACAGCTGGATGGCAGCTTATTCATAACGCCCGGGAATTATGCCCGCATTAATCAGTTTAGTCCTGCTCATAACATAAATATATCTGATCTTACTCGTGAGCTAATGCGCGTTGCGCGATCCCTGACAGTTTATGAAAGCAAAAGTTTAATACTTACGTGAAAGTTGAGTTGCTCAAATTTTCATATGTTTCTTAAATTGTGTGTTGTATGATTTATTTCGCTTCTTTTGTTGTGTGATTGCGTATACAATTGTACAATGATTAGGTTTAAATCTATACAGACAAAAAAACAATTTAAAAATATAACTTAAAACTTTTTAGTCTCAACTGAAATTACTCCTATAGTTCCTACTATACCTACATACCTATATATTACCTACCCGATAAACAAGTCATTAAAATAAACATCAAATACTTGTTAAACACTGCACGTTTTGTCCATAAAATAAATGAAAAAGATTAGAGTTTTAAGATAACTGCCCAAACTTTGTGTAAAAGCCACATCCAGTGCCACTGAACTTTTGCATAAGTAGTGGTTGTTACACTAAACAAACTTTATTTAACTATGTCTTTACATAGGTCTGACAACGAAATAAACTAATCACTCAGATCACCATACGTTCAGTTTAGTTCAAAGTCCCGAAGAACTGTGCAATGGCATGTTATAAGTTGTTTCTTTTAACGATCGGTATTAAATTGAAAAAGTAAATGCATGAAGCTATTGACAGATCTGGTTGTTGGGTAGCACTCCAGTAATTTATTTGCTTAAGTGGTCTCATCACAGTCATGTGATCGCTCACGAGGATCCGACCACGAGTCCCGTCGGCCGGCTGTGTACTTGCGCCCGCGCCGTCAATCGGCCGCGCCACGCTTATCGCTCCACAACGACATTAATTGGATTGCTCACCCGAAGCTAGTTGTGATGGTTTACTTGTTGTGACACTCCAATTTAAACGTAAAAGGATAATGGCCTCTAAAAAATAACACAAGTATCGGAGCTCGATAACCTTATTGTAGCTAATTTACCTGAGGCACAACATCCTTATTATTTTTCTAGAAATTTTATTACGTTACAAATCAGTTAAATACAAGAAAATAAATAAAAAACAATTAAACTCAATTTCACTCTTCGTTACTTGTTTTTTTATTTTTTTTTATTAAAAAAATATTTTGAAAATATATACAGTAAGTGTAATTTACCTAGCTACCCACTTCTAACTACCTTCAATCTAAAATAGGTCCTTCAGGCATTGTACCTAGAATCCTAGCGGCATTTCCTCGTTGTATCGAAATGCTGATACGTTGTGCGAGAAAGCCACCGGCTCTTCGGTCACCAGTAACATCAACCAGACGTTTTGGGATTTCTATGAAAAACTTGCGTGCGCTGGGACCTCATGGGCAGTTTCGACCCCAAATGGTACAAAGGCTCTTATATTTATGACGTTTTAAAATGTCGGCGCTTTCAGCCGCTCCGCCCACTTTTAAATTAGTTCGTTGGAGGTGGGACGATGCCAGCGTGTCTACGCGGGTAGCATCCCACACTAGCATCCGACCCAAACTCCAAGGAACAAAGGACACCCCATCGGGTCTCTTACTATCATCCTTGAATGCCAGTCGGCTCAAGGACAGCAGGCACGTTGACGGTGGCAAGAGACCGAATTTATGTAATTATAAACTGTTCTTTAGATGTGCTATCGATGCGAATTCAGTGGTGTATTCCAATCTCTTCTTGCTCCGCGTAACGGGCACAGACGGGGATGATTATGTGGAGGAATATGTGCATGGATATCTATTTTCAACCATGTCCACCGAGGACAAATGGGAATAAATCAATTTTCTTATTGTAACCTGATGGCTGCACTTTGTTTTAAATTACAATATTTAGCCGCCAATAGATGAACATATATGTATCACTTTACTTGACAAAACCTCAACCGTACATTTAGTTAATAGCTCAGAGAAAATGTTAACCATTACATGCTTATGACTTACTATTTGTGTCTTCTTTGTTGTTTAATATGGACATGCTTTTATTTTAGTATGCAATACTAGCTTTATAATTTACAATACGAGTGAAACATACATTTTTAACCTCAGGATCATTCCCGTTTCAATTAATTCTATGATCTTGTTAGTTTTGATATGTAATCATTATTTTCATGATGGAGATGACAAAGCGAAGGAAGTAATTATAAAGAAATAATTAAGAAACAATCACTTATTGATGATGAATTGATGACAGTCATTATCTAGTAAAAGAACTAGACCATAATCGTAGAATTGCAAGACGCCAGGACACGAATACCTATTTATGCTTTAAATAAACCGGCCAATAGCATGTCGGGCCACGCTCAGTGTAGGGTTCCGTAGTTAACCGTCCATCACAATTAGCGAACCTAGAAGGGGTATAGTAGGTACCATCACCATAACTAGCAAAAAAGAGTATCTTCGCAGCACTACGACAAAATATTTTACTAAGAAAATATGACTTTTTGTAAAAAACACGAAAATTACTCATTGACCATGTTCAAATTTTTGTTAAAAATATTTTTCCTTAAGTCTTTATAAAGCTCTATTTTCATGATTTTGTTCATAGCTTTTGAAATTTTTTATTTATATTTACCAAAAAATACTTTTAACAAATCCCTTTTATTATTCAAATACCTATCCAACGATACCTCACACTTTAGGGTTGAAATGAAATAAAATCAGTAAAATCACTTTTTATTTTTATTTTGCCACTTTGTCAGTATGATTGATACGAGTATGTAACTTCATACCAAATTAAGTACAGCTTTCTACTACTAACGCCTATTCAGCTAAGCCGCAGACGGACGGACGGACAGACAGACATGGCGAAACTATAAAGGCTCCTAGTTGACTACGGAACCATAATAATCTAAGTTATTGCTGGAACACATTCCTTGCAATATCATACCACGACTTGTACTGTATTTTCCGGAAATCGTTTTTCCGAGTCGGGATTAATTCCATCCGCAATTTCGCATTCGCGAAAGGCCGCTATTGAGAAAAAATAATCATAGCAAAATATGCGAATGGTTAGGAGTGCGTTCGGGAGCTATTGAGAAAAGATAAGGCGGTAAAAATTGCGAATGGAATTAATCTCGATTCGGAAAAAAACGATTTACGGAAAATACCACGGAGTAGTTTATTAATTGGTGGAAAATACAGAACACCTCGCAAGGCCCTACCGGAAACCTTGCTGAATTAATTAAAAATATATTTAGGTACTTTTACGCCTAATATCGAGTCATGTTTCAATATGAATTGTTTTATACTGATATCCAGAAGCGTTAGTAATATCTAAATCTGGCTGTAATAGTTCACCATAAGTGGTAGTGCACTAGAATATGAAACACAGCTACATATTTGTGAATATATTTGTATTCTACTCGCTCGGCATTAGGACTGATTAGTATTACGTTTACTTACTAATTGTTTCATCAATATTTTAAAGCGTTAGATTAACACCTAAGTATTAATTGCTATCGTTACTAGTCGCGTGTTATGAACAATGTACTAATGTAGACATTTAATCGTTCAGAACGGCGTTAATATCTTTCAGCCGTGGATGTCAATAAACAATATCGCATCTTTGTGTGAGCGAATGCCTCTACATTGAAAGGTCTTATGCCCAATACATGCTGTCTTTACTCTCGACTAATTGAATCAAGGTATTGATGCGTTTGCGCCATGATAAAGTCATTTGTGCAAACGTCTTCTAACTGCGTCGTCACGACATTTTTATGTCAACATTGCCTGTGGATACAATGAGTTACTAAACTTTACTTATATTTTCACTCGTTTATGTTGTTTTATTTAGACCTCGGTGAACGTCCGGTAATCGGACAAGCTTCAAACCACGAAGAGGCTGTTCGAGCAAATCGACTTTAAGGTTTGATAAAAATCCCCTGGCTTTTGAGATATTTGCACTTTTCATAATTTCAGGTTTTTGGTTTCTTATCGCACTGTAATGATGATGAAAGCCACAAATGAAAAGATCTTTACGTACGGATTTTTGAAAAACATTCTCAAATAGTGCTTCTAACTGACCGACATTAAAGTGTTTTCGTAGTCGCAGCGATTTTTGTAATCAGGCTTCAATTTAAAAAAAAAATAGTTTTGACTAACATTTTCTATTTACATTTGAACGAAATTTTGGTTAATAACCGGTTATTAAGCAGTTTTTCCATACAATTAAAAACCGGTTTGCACACCCTGTAGGTTTTTCCAAAGAAAGATTATACCTTTAATAATGATTAAGAGTGAAATTTTTTACACTTACTTAATGCCTTGTTTAGAGATAACGTTTATTTGCGATGTCGCAATTGCTTCACCAGCTTATCTTTAGAATTCTGGTATTGTATTATAAGTTTAAAAAAAAACCGGTTTCAAGGACTGATCTAAACCGTGGAAATAAATACAGACAAATATACTAATCAAAAGAAAATAAGAAGAAACTGTGTGGCCCCACTGACAGTTTCGATAATAACACGAAAATTAATTTCATGATTATTGAACAATGTGAAACAATACCTACTAATTTAATTTTTATAAACTTTAAAAACAACCGAAGCTTTGTTTTATTGTTATTAAAAAACAATACAAGATGTTTTGTGAAAACTACAGCATGTGTATTGAAATTTGTAAAACATTGACAACTAATTTAATTTTTATAGGCCTTAAAACAACCAAAGCTTTATTTTATTGTTATTAAAAAAACAATACGAGACGTTTTGTGAAAACTACAGGATGTGAAAAATGTAAGAGAACTTGGGAAATTACATTTTTAATCTTATTCGGACAAAAAATCTCGTGACCACGGATTAAAAAAATAAAATTCATACTAAAAAGAACTTAATAATTTACTCATTTACACGTTACAAAAAATATAGGCATTACGACTTACACTTTTCTGAAATTCTAGTTGAAACAGGTACGACTTTAAGGACCCATCAGTATTAATTTAAATAGTAAAAATAAACTGCTGTAAAAAAAATCCTGGACGTTGAAGTAAAGGTAGTCAACGGTCTAATCTATCTGATATTTATATTTGGAAAACATCCTGCTATCACATTATGATTTTTAAGCAGCGTTCAAAATACTTAGTAGCCCTTATTTTCTTTTGAGTAGTATTATTATATTGCAACCGCAAACCTATTAGAAGTAGTTGAGAACGTAACCCTAAAACACGTTAAGTAGAAAAATATGTGCAGAGAATGAAATACAGGTTTGTCTTTACCAAAATAAGGTTAATCGAATTGCAGAAATCTCACAAAGAAAATAAATTACGCCAAAAACTCCAACACATATTATCTCTGTGTGTAAAAAAACAGTATTGTAATATAACGACCGCGTGAGATATACCTGCGTACGCAAATGACGTATGTAAACACTCGGTACAATTGACACTGCAAAATTATATGTTTAAATAATCTAAACGATTGAGCTACATGCATCGCCATCAGAGTTTTGTGGTTCAGAAATTTTTCTTCAATGCGCTTTATATTTAAACACAAATATAAACATATGCCACACACAGATAAAACTTATAGAAGCGTCAAAGTAAACAAAACAACACTGACCATTATGAAAGCACGCTGTCTTCTTCCTTGTACACAGTCACTAGAAACGAATTAGTGCCACTTTAAGTGGCTTTCTTTATCGTGTGTGTGCTACTGTTGTTGTGTAGATAATAACTATGATATTAAAAGGTTAGCGCTGCACTGGCCGGCGCGGCTCCCCTGCGTAAGTGGCACCTACTCGATGTCACGCGTAGCCCGACTACGACCATGTCAATTAGAATACAACAGAACTGTAAATTATTGTGAGTACTTTGAATCAATATCGTAAATATGTGATTACACGTTGCCGAACATGGGTTAAAATACGTTGCGAAAGTTACCCCTTTTTTCTAATGGTCCCCGGTCACAATGATATTTATTTAAATTTAGCACGTATTTAAATATTAATTTCATCTAATTATAATATCTATTATTGTTTAACTCATTAAAGTTGAAATGTCAATTAATTGTAAATCTGTGTTCAAAGTAATAAGTTGATCAGTATTAGGGAATGCAACGGTTAACCGATTTTGTATGCAAAAACCGCGGCCTCGGTTAAAAACCCAGTTGGTAGTGACCCTGCCTGCTAAGCCGATGGTCCTGGGTTCGAATCCCGGTAAGGGCATTTATTTGTGTGATGAACACAGATATTTGTTCTTGAGTCATGGATGTTTTCTATGTATTTATGTATTTGTATACTATATTTATCGTTGGCTAAGTACCCGTGACACAAGCCTCCTTGAGCTTACTGCAGGACCTAGTCAATTTGTAAGATTGTCCTTTATTATTTATTTATTAACTGATTGAATTCCCTAATCACTGTAAATCACATTATGTGAATGCCTAACAAAGTACCTAACAAATGTTGTCCTCAAAAAACAGCTCGGTTGCCAAAAATGGGCTATTGCTTATACTTTACGAATAGAAGGTCGGCAATAAAAAAGCGCTATGATTAAATCGATTATTAAATAAATGTAGACTCTGTCTCCTTATTAATAAAGTTGGCTACTAAAATATTCATAAATTGACCATGCAATTCTGAACGCTATAGTACATACATAATGTTTTCTTAAATATATTGACAGTGCAGTGTCATAATATTAATCTCTTTAAACTTATCTCTAAGCGAGTCTCTACGGTTCATATTATAAATCGATCGAATAGCCCACTTCTGCAGAACAAAAATTGTATTAATCTCTGAAGCACTGCCCCACAGTAGAATACCATAGGACATAATACTATGAAAATAACTAAAATAAACTAATCGAGCTGTCTTCACGTCTGTTAACTGACGGATCTTGTTCACAGCAAAAACTGCAGAACTCAATCTATTCGAGAGATTAGCAATATGGGGTTGGAGTTTAGAATCTAATGTTATAGCAAGAAAAGTTGTACTGTCAACTATTCTTGCTATAACATTATGCTTTACGTGATTCGTGACAAACTTGATAAGTACCTTTAGTCTTTTTCTCATTCAATAATAAATTATTAACATTAAATCATTTTACTACTTTAGAAATAGCATTGTTTACATCATCACAAGCTTGTTGCTGTCGGTTGACTTTGAAGATAAGTGACATATCGTCTGCAAACAATGCTATATCATGGTGGGTCTCTACGAGGTATGGCAAGTCGTTTATGTAGATAAGGAAGAGAAAATGGCCCAATATTGATCCTTCCGGTACACCCACAGAGACCAGTGACCCAGAGGTGATCGCTGTCCATTAATGTCGACCCTTTATATTCTTCCTTGCAAGTACGACTTCAGTAAATTCAGTGCCGAATCTCTGACTCTATAATAGTGGAGCTTCCTGAGCAAAATCGGGATATTTGCGACGAATAATTTAATGATTCCCTTCAATAGGGATGACGAATAGGTTAAAAAACTGTCATTCTAAATAGTTCGTCAGTTAGATTATCTAAAATCATTAGACACGTATTTTTTCCTTTTTCAATTGAACTAAAATTGACGAAGATAAAGAGCATCAAAGTTCCGAGGTGGGCTGGTGACGTCACTACTAGGTAAGAATTGTACCTAATAGTGACGTTACGCGAAACTTGGACGCACTGTATTATCGTCATTGTTGATATGACGAACAAAACAAAATACGTGTATGTACAATATTTTTTAATAATCTGAATGACGGACTAAATAGATTTTTTTGTCGTCTTGCCTATTGAAGAAGCTTTGACCTCGATAACTCGAAAAGTGAATTTTGACCTCTATGACCTTAACAAAACCGGTGTATTGTTTTGTCACCTCTTTATCTCGAATTTATTAAATTTTATGCTAAACTTTACGCAAGCAAATTAAAGACAAATGATTTAAACCCAATGCGAATGCAAACACAAGTAAAATAAGCACAAATCCTCGTAATTATGCTTTCCGGTTTTTTAAGGGAATCGCAATACCTAGTGTATAATAAATTAATCCCGTGTTGCTTTCTCTCACTGAATTGTTATAATTGGTGACATTAAATACGAAAACTTAAGGAATTCGTCAAACGAAATCGTGCTATTTTACAACAAAAGATGATCATATATTGAGTAATTTTCAAAACTAGTAGAATCGGCCTTCAGTATGCAAGTCCTGTTTGTAACTGTCTACTTATGATGCGGGAGGCGATATAATTTTTCCTCTCTAATTAATATTCCTGTACCGTGCCGATGTCATAGTCAGCAGTGACGTTTTCAAGGCGATTAGAAATATGGTCATATCTTACAGTATAATATTAATGATCAATATGATCATATAATTTTATGATTAAATCATAAAATAATATTGTATACTTAATACTATTTTTATTGTATACGTAAATTCAACGATAACAGTTGTCATTCAAGTTGGAAAGATTACGATATTTGATTGATTTAGCGTCTGGCCGGCACGTCGTCTAAATAGGTGCCGTGTACTAGGGGCTTACCATGGTATGGCGTCATAACGCGATTCAGTTTAGGGTCAGTTGTATGGAAGCGACTCAGTTTAGGTCGTCAAGTGAATCGCATTAAGACGTCATGGTAAGGCCCCGGTACACCGCCAACAGGACGCAGGAGGGTAGTCTCATACTAAATATAAAATCAAAAATGTATTCTGCATTAAGGGACACTTTCACAGGCCAATATAGCAGTTATATATAGTGGCATAAAAATACATAGTACATATGTATTGTGTTAAATACGTCTTCTTTGCCAATAAACGGCAGTGGCCATAGATTGTACGTAAAAGATATGTAACTGTTTACTTTTCCATTCATCGATTTGGTTGTCCAAATAATATCTTGCGAGATTCTCGTGATAAATACGGAGGTTATTCAAACCTATAATCGGGGAACCAGCCTTGATCCAACACAAGAAGATAGGTACTGTCACTTGATAGATGGTTATCTCGTGTCGAAGACATATCAGCAAGAGCAATACTTACGAGGTAAAGATGTTAAGATTCATCTTATCGACCTTTATCGTTACCATGAGTTGCTCTCGTTATCGACTACGCAATTCGAAAGTATATTTTTCGTTCTTGCTTGTTCTTAACTGGTAGAAACGAATACTTTTGAATCGCACAGTCGCTATCGACTCGTGGTTAAGTAAAACTCATGGTAAGCACATTTATCCGAAACCCGGGCTACGCTGTTGAAAGTTTCAGGAATGACCCACTTCAAGATGCAATGGAAGGTAGGTAAAATTTATTTTCCGATAACATA
Source organism: Lathronympha strigana (assembly GCA_949128165.1). Taxonomy (NCBI): domain Eukaryota; kingdom Metazoa; phylum Arthropoda; class Insecta; order Lepidoptera; family Tortricidae; genus Lathronympha; species Lathronympha strigana. The sequence continues at coordinate 11,127,574 of OX421906.1, read as the reverse complement.
ACTTTTTATTTATTGATGATGTATAAATCATTGGGTTGTTTTCGAAATAATATTGCTGGCTATTTGCAAAAAAATAAGTCGGGAATTTCTACGAAGCCTTTAAAAAAACTCCAATCCCAGTGTTTTTACTGACAATGTATTCTCGATGTAGGAAAGTTACAAAGTTTGAACGTATGTTTAAGAATGGCTGTATTTAAATTATGGGTACGTAACGGTCGCTATAACATTTTTTGATATATTATTGGTCATTAAGATATAGGATAACAATTAAGGGATATAATGCACTTTTTGTAAAACAACATTTGGTATAATCGGATAAAAAATATATACATGACAACAAAATAATAACTGACCCATTTCGGGAAGAAGTAAACTTTATGAACATTTTTAAATACATACTTTATTATTTTAGTTGTTGTTGTTGATGTAGGTCCTAGGGCACCCCGGAGGTGCATAGGGCCTCCACAAGATCCTTCCACGCCTTTCTATCTTGAGCAACCTTCTTGGCTTCGCTCCAGCTCAGTCCTACGGCTCGCACGCAACTCGCTCTCCACGCTCCGCCGCCACGTGTGTACAGGGCGTCCACGAGCTCGCTTTCCGCCTTGAGGCTTCCACTCAAAAGCGAGACTGGCACTGTTTGTTGCTCCTCTTCTTATTATTTTAGTAACGTAAGATAAAAAAAATCTTCATAATTTTTAAGAGACATTATTATTTAGTTAAAATTAACAAGTGAAAAGATCTTCAGCAAAATTCATTCCAAAGAGTTTCTTATTACCTACATAAATCTCGGGCAAAAAATACACTTCACTTAAGGGTAAACAATGATTTATGCGCGATGCCGTAATCAATCGACTTCGTAATTGAAATAGGTAAGTACTTACGTACCTACGTTCTTACTGACTGTCTTGATTGTCAATGAGCTACGTATAAATGAAGGTTAATGCTTTTATCAGATTTTCCCCATTGAGTACCATTCTTTTACAATTCAACAAGACATGATAAAAATTTGAAGTAGGGCTCAATGTAGTTCATAAAATTGTTTGTTAAGTAATTATTCATATAAATAATATATGGCCAACATTGTTCAGAAAAACAAATCATACCCGATATCGATGTTGCATGACTTGACCTAACAATTTTATTATTTCCTGCATTACACAACCCGTTTTCATTACACTTGCTGCTGAGCAAAAGCAATTTAAGCCAATATATAATAATACAGAGAGCAAATACAGTTATTAGTAATAACTTATTACAGACATGAGATACGAAAGACAAAAGCCAATTTGTTTCACAATCACATGAGAAAATTTTCAAACAATGTGATATTTCTGTTGTAAACTATTATTTATATCTAGATCATAAATGAAATGTGACTTATTTATATGACTTAATGAATGATATAAAAATCCATAACTCCCGCAAAAATAAACCTATTACATCCTCTGCACTTGCACCTCTCACGCTTGTAACAGCCATTAATTTGGATTGAAAATAAAATGAAAATAAATAAACATGAAAATGTTTATTTTGATTACGAAAAATTAATATTGCATGAGATCTCCAAGTAAGTAATAAATATACTTGTTGCAGAATACCGAACATATCTTTGATTATTATACAAATAGGCAGAGTGGTATGCAAATGGTCTTTTGGCGAAGAGAGATTTTGTGTTGGTGGCAATAACTGTATCTTTCCTTCTTTGTGGTGTTGTAGGTGGTTCATAAATTATAGTTTTATGTATCTTTAAATACCATAAACCATGTAGGTAGAAGACAATAGCAATAGGTATATTAATCATGACATTAAAAGAAAAGTATAAATTTTAAATTCCCCGCCAACAGTGGATTTATACATTGCTACCAAAACTATACACAATATGAACAAAATGTGATTGATTTAATAAAAAGGCACCACTTTGTTGATTACCGATAAGGACCTAATGCCATATATATTTATTCAGAAATGCACCTTATCAGGAACCGACAAAGTGTTACCTTTTACTAAAAACAAGCGTATGTATTTATAACCACAATTTGGCGAGTTTATTAGTTTAAATATTGGTATTCACTTATTCCACACCGGCGTAGTAAACATAGGTACTTAATTAATACAATGTGAAATTATGTCATTACAAATTATGAGTAGGTATACGCGGTGAGTAGGCATACTTACGCATTCATGAGGTCAAATTTCAAACATCAAAAGTCAAAACGCTAAAAAACCTTCTTTGGCGAATTTGACCAAAATTCATGACATTTTTTGCTCTTTATGACATCAGGAATGCGTGGTTATTTTTGTTATTACTTTGAAAGTGCAGTTTTAGTAATAACTGTGTGAAGGATTATATGTATAAATAAATAAAAAACCACCACAATAACAGACTACTTACCAATTAGTGAACGTTCCAATGGGTTTTCTCTACCGACCACATCAATACAAAACTGTGTACAGCCGAAACGACAGTGTGGATATTGTTCTAGTTTTCGTCTATATATCAAAATTCGGAGTCATAAATGACATATTTTCATTGGATACGAATAATAATAAAATAAAACCGTCACAACACAATAAAGGTAAGTATCTTGACTATCGCCGATTGTGATAGCGCGGTCGCCGACAGCTCTAGGTGACGAAGATGGTAGCTAGTCACGCGGATCAAGTGGCCACCTTTGATTGTGATAAGGGATAAGGGTGAGATGAGAGCAACACGCGGCTGTGGACGGCGGCAGACTGGCGATATCGCGGCGGGCGAACAACGGCTGCGGAATCTGACTTCTCTGTAATCTACGTGACTGACCGACTAAGGGCATATGACAATAAATTCACGAAACTATTCATTCAATGACCTCCAATTTTTTTTCATAGAACACGTGTTTTTAACATCCTTCCATTACAATTAAGACACAACGGCTACGGATCGTAGAAAATGACGTCAAGTGTGCGGCAAATAAGGGATTTCTTTGTTCCGATAATTATAACGATGGTGATATTAGCTCCTCGTCATGGGACTGAATTCACATTTACCTATGTTTAAAACAAATCTAATGCTGTGTTTACATACGTTTGATAGAGGCGACTGGTTTGCTTGTTACTTTCCGCCTTTTTTAGGGTTCCGTACCTCAAAAGGAAAAAAAACGGAACCAATGTTTAATCATTTTTATGATGTACGGAACCCTCGGTGGGCAAGTCTGACTCGCACTTGGCCGGTTTTTGTTATTTACCGTGTCACGTGAAATACACAATACTGACAAAAGACATGAACAGTAAACAGGTTATGGTAAATAAGCGAACAATTTGCCAAGAAGTTTTGTTTAATGTAGTTCTTGGGCCTAAATTGTTTTCAATTTCATAGTGGAACTTGTTAAGTATGGTTTATATCAAATTGGCGAGATTACCAACTCAATTCACTATCAAGAGAGTCAATTTACTATGGTTGAAAAGTAGAAAATCAACATAGTAGTAGTTGGTAATGTATTATTTATGTTATGAGTGTCTTGCACGACACCGATGTGACACGAATCCCGGGAACATATATTATAATGAGGAGACATTTCAGGGATATGAAATTCCGTAACTTGGAAATGAGACGACGTCTGCGATAAAATAATAACAAGCACAATGTCATACCCAAGTTATTGCAGGTTTTTAGGATATTTAGGAAACTTTCTCATAATATTATTGACGAATATAACCAATAGTGCGCGAAGACAAAAAAAAGTGTGTTTTGGTTGGGATTAAGAATATATTTTCGTTTTGTACGGCAATTAAAAAAACAATAAGGCATTAAACAAGAAAATTTTATCAACTTTGCGCAAATAACTTCGACTAAATGAAACAATAATAACACAAAAGTATTCAGCAACTTCGTCATAAACCTGCTGATGAAAACCTCACCTCACACCTCATAACGTATTATATGTAAGTAACTAACTATATCATATCAAGGGACTTTTTTGTTGGCAAGTGCTAACAAAAGTTTTTGACAATGTTAACTTCAAATCAAGCAGCAAATGAGCAAAACTGCCTTACGTATTATGATAATGATGCCGTACTATTTAGAGGCGTTTTAATCAAAGGGTAAGAAGCCTTAATTCTCCTCCTAGTATCTTAGATATCATCGTAAACCATCATTTGAAAAATTGGACAAACAGTCAATGCCAATAACCTAAATTAAACACTGGTTTAAAGTTAACACAACATTATCGGTATATGACTTACCTTATTACATTGTTGGGATTACTTCATAATTTAAAGATACCTACATCATGATTACTGCCACTCAGCTTCTTGTTTGGTGTCAAGTATGAAAATGACGAAAACTACGTGACGAGGAAACGTACCTATTTCGAATCATTATGCATCTTACGTCACAGTTGTAGATGTTGTGGATTATACCGGTTGTCACATGTTTACCTTATCTGCTGACAGTTTGTATGAACTCGTAAATTCTGATAAACAATAGGATAATCCTATTGAAACTTCAATCATATTGCTACTTAAACCTTAGGTATATAAGTGCGAATATAAAGTTTCAATTGCTTGTTAAGCACTTGACCATTATTACTGATATTATATCTAGAACAGAGTACATACCTAATTAAGGAAAGGAATTGTGACATTATAAATAAGTATGAGTGTTTGTATGTTAAGACGATTATTATTCAATCACACAAAAACAGCTGCAATGATTTAGATAAAATTTGGCTTACAAGGACCCCTATTTTAGATTTTTTCTTGGGTGGGAGAAGCCGGGATTTTTATGTCATAATAAGCAACCGTAGCATAGGGCCATGGTAGGTAACTACCGGTACAGTCACGTCTATAAATATGTATATACTTCGGAGCTTATAACTGGGGGAAAAGGTTCAAACTTGAATACAGGTGTATACATATTTATGTAGCCGACCGTACCTACAACGGTATGGTATACTTCCAAATCTGGCTCTAACACTAAAGAGCACCGAAGAACATCGTCAATAAGTAAAAATCCCTTCAGGTAAAGAACATGAAAGAGGTGGTTTATTTTGCTATATTAAAGAGTCCTCGCCGCTCTGACCGTCAGATCACTAAACAAAGACGAGGAATTAAAATTGATTCATAATATTATGTTGCATTAGTCGAATTAAAAACCCTTCCTATTTTTGAAGTCGGTTAAAATAAAATTAATCTACAACAAAAACGGCTCGTCGCTACAGAAAACTAACTTTATAATAGGCAATAAAAAATAAAATATGTATTTGTAAATTTGTTTTTCAATGTCACCTACTTCCTGTACTTAGGTATTTAAATAATGCTTTAACTACTTTAGTGTTACAACTACGTGTTGGTTTGTGAACTGCATCACTGAAAAGTACACAATTTTCAATAATTTTACGCCGGATGGTTATAAAATAGTAGATTGTTAACCAGGAGATGAAAGGCACCCATTTCAGTCGAAGTACAGCGCTCGTATGAAGTGTCCAAACCCATATAGTGCTTTTCACCCGATTTCAACTCTTCTTTTCATATCGAATATGGTTTAAAAAAATAAAGGAATATTTAAAAAATATATCTAAAAATAACCTTCTGAGAGTCTCGAAGAAACATTTATTAAAAAAAAATATCCTGTGAAAACGAGTGCTGTAAAGGGCTCGAAACGTAGGGTCATGGTGTTTATAAACGCGATTAATCCGTTCTAAAGTGTTTAATTTCAATGAATATGAATCGCGACAACAGAACAGTAACAATAGGCTTTTTTATTTTCACTTTAAAAACACATAAGTACGAGTGGAGTGCCTATATTTTTTAGGGTTCCCTCGTCAACTACCATGCTTATGCCATGGCGGTGTGCCGTAGCATAAGAGGTAAAAATACTAAGAAGAAAAAACGTCTTGCATGTCCACATTCATCTTGCATGTGTGTTTATTGCAAGGAATGTCCCAGTTTCGCCTTGTCTGTATATCCGTCCGTCCGTCTGCAGCTTAGCTCAGTGACTTTACTGAAAAGATGTAATTTCGTATAAAAATACGAAACTGCATCTTTGCCGACAGAGTGGTAAAATAAAAAGTAGATTTATTTTTTATTTTTAGGGTGCGTATAAGTCGTAAGAGCTACGAAGATATCGCTCGTTTTTTATTGTTAAGATCATGGTATATATATATATTAAAACCCTTTTTAAGTTCGCCTATTGTGAAAGACGGTTAACTACGGAACCCTACACTGAGCATGGCCCGACATGCTCTTGGCCGGTTTTTTCTTTTTGTTAATTATTTAGTTAACAATTTATTATTTAGCACTTTATTAACTTTTCTGTACGATGATTAAGGAAGCCTTCAACAGGTTAGAGCGTAACAAAACACCCGAACAATAATTCCACAGCTGATAAGGTCAATGACCCTCAGTGCCATGCATGTGGAATAAATTCTTTTTTGTATTGTCAAAAACTTTATTTTTTGTATCCCGTTTACTTGTTAATTCAAAATCTCAAAAAATTACATAAATAAAAACGTAAACCCGACGTCATTTTTATCGATATCCACTAATCAAATTAGTTTAACGTGTCCTCGCACTATTAAACGTCAGTATTAATATCCGACGAATAAAAGAAACTAAAAAAATATCGATCACATAGTATTCCGTACTGTCAACTGTTTGTACAAAACATTACGCATATTGCTGATGTCGTGTATACGAACGAATAGAAGATCAAGGTATGTATGTTGGTGGCTAGTTGTGAAGCGCTGTCGAGAGATCAATCATTTATGACAGAGATACCTATTGGTTTTCAGTTGCGTGAGTATGTTTATAGAGAACACTCACGCTACAGATAGTGGACTTAACTAATTCTTGTTGCAAAATTAATTTACGGCCCATTTATTGGGATTGTGTCGATATATTTTTGATTTTATTGGGAAGTACAGTAGATCCTTAAAAACAGTGATTAGGTATCTATTTATTTGGCACTATCTCGAGAAATAAGATAAGTGAAGCATGTGATGTGCTCTAAGTTTACTGGGATCATGACAGCGTAGTAGGTATCTATATTCTTACACATGCATCAACATACATACAAAAATAGTTTACATTGCCTTGCCATATGTAAATAAATTATTATTTGACAGTGTTGTGGCGGTGAAAACATCTGTTAAAATAAGTTTGCTATCGAACCTTGCAAGAATATTAAATGCAGCATGCAGAATTTGAGACAAGAGTTACTTAATTGAAAGTTTACCGATGTAGCAGAGCGGGATGTCCGTCCTGTTCCTCCAGTGGTCTCCAGGTGCAATTTGACAGCTTCCACCCCAGAGCGCTTGGTGCGTGTGCGATCTGCTGATTTTTCTGCATTCACTGAATGTTTGTCCCCTCGAACATCCGACTTCTTTCCACTTTGCTTGGATTCCCGCACTTCTTGTTTGGACCCCTTGACTTCTTGTTTTGCTCCCCGAGTGTCTTTTTTCAGTCTACGGTCTCTCGTCTTCATTTTATTATTATTTTACAATATGACAATGTTCATTCAAATATCACGCGATATATTTACTTACTGTAAAATAGAAAAACGTCCGGAGAATAAAAGTCTAAAGATAAGATTTGCGTCGAAGGTGAATGGTAAGTGATGATAAAAAATAACACAGAAATCAGCTGCTTGCAGTACGTGACTGTATAGGGTCTTTATGTTAGCACCTTGTCGCGGTCACGATAAGGCCTTCAACCGGAGTTGGGTCGGGTGCCTAGGCGCAGGAGGCTGCGTGGCGGTCGCGACTGCACGCACGGCGCGGCGGCTCGAGGGCGGACGGGCCGGTGCCACTGTCACGCGGGATCCGCGTTTCAGTAGGTCCAGTATTTACACTAACACTATTTACGGCTGCAAGTCGTGTGATACTCTGTGATAAATACGCGAGTGTGCAATCGGGCGTCGGGGCCCGGCCGGACTGCCGCGCGCGCTTCGTTAGTGGTACGCGGCAGCCTGGCAGTCATCGTTTCGTACTTCGCACTAATTGAAGGAATCTTGTGATAGAAGAAGTACACATCACTGTGTCAAGATCATTAACACTAATGTTTATTACGATGAGAACATGGCTAGGTCACGATTAACTAGTTACGCAGGTATATCTGTCATTTATTTGGAACTATTAAATAGGTATCAGGTATTTACCTGCTCCATTCATTTACACGCTCTATGCTAAATTAGATTAAACTTAGATTAAATTGTTGTTATTAAAAGAAAAAAATGCATAGTACCTATAATAAACCTATCTTTTAATAACGCTATCTTTGCAATTTGCCTATGTTTTTTTTAAAATGTAATTTGATTATCCTAACTACGTCTATTCAAAGATGGGGAATTCGATTAATGGTTTAATTTCATTGTTTTCGATTTTATATTAAAGAGAACGTGACGTTTGGCTTATTAAAAGAGCGTAGAGTTTATTCAACAAAAACGACAGTTACGGTTAAATGTGTGACGTCCACAATGCTTTGCAAAGATATACAAGATACTTGTAATTATTATCTCAAAGAGTGTGTCTACAATATTCTTACATTTATAATCTACAATCATGTACAGTTTATTAAATATGTCTACGCAAAGATGCCGTAACATTGTCAGAAACGCGTGTCAGCGTTTAATCAAAAGTGAATGAAAAATCATTTGCTTTATATTTAAAAACTAACTCTATCTAATTTCAAATATATAAGCTACAGAATTCTTATAGGCATATTACATAATACTGATTAATTAATTAATTATGATGTTTTGAAAACGCCCTTAAAATCCGCCCTACAAAATTACTATGAAATCTGGACGTAGAATTATAACATGTGAGTAACACCTGAAATAGTCAGTCGGCCCCAATTGTTCGAAGCGACACCACGTCTCTCTGCGGAGCGACTTCATCTTGAAATAAATCGATGTTAATTTTGTACGTATACTGTGTTATAGGTAGCAAAACGGTATAATTTTTTTTAAATTTTTTACGAATGACATATATAGTTAGTTTCGTTAATACCTGATATGTATATAGTGTCTTTTGGCGAGCACTTGGGCCGAAGGTGGTATCCAAGGTCTGATGATGGAGCAGAAAGGTGGCCACCGGAACTCAAAAATAAGTTGATGTATTTAATACCATCGTATTTGGACTTGTTAGTTTTGTTTTGGCGAGTACTTGGACCGTAAGTGGTGTCCAACGTCTGATGATGGAGCAGAAATATAGCTACCGGAACTCAGGAAGTAGTGCTCCATCATCAGACCTTGGACTTCAGCTACAGTCCAAGTGCTCGCCAAAACAATACCAACGAGTCCAAACACGAATACCATACGAAACTCGTAATTGATTACATAAATTTAAAGTTGGAAAACAGCTTCAGGACTAAGGTAATCGTATTAATTAAGCATGGAAAATCTATTTTAACTATAAAACTCTCGTGAGACTCGAACATATTAAATAATCGAGTCGAGCGGAAATCGACTAAATTACGTGAGTGACCCGTTTTAAATATTATTTAACATGGAAAATCTGCCTATCTCTGTAACGGTAGGTACATTCATTGTTGAATTCTAAATGTCTGAGATATCTTTCTAATACCTACACGACTTTTAAGTCTAGTTTAAGTTCAATATAACATGTAAAATTGTAATGGATGTTTTCCTGCAATGCCACAAAATATATACGAAATTGTTATGCCACAAAGCCAAGCGTGTCAACAAAAATTTGCCGCTTGCTTTGTCCAAACAGGCTTATAAACAACCGGCATGGTAAAACACGCGGTAGAATAAGCATAGGTACAGTCACATGCAATAATATCTCACAACATCAGAACGTGAATTTTGTTTAGAGCACTAAGAGCGTGTGCTTTACAAGCTTTCATGTGCAACATACCTATTCAAATTATGTTCTGTGCGAACATTTAGTACCTACCTATTAGTAAGTAGTAATAAAACATTTTATTGTACAAAACAAGGATATCTTAATAAAAACTTTGTACGAAGGCGAACTTAACCCTTTGAGTAATATAATAGGGAGAATTTAAAATGTTACTAATGTTAGTCATAAGGACTGCTAAACGACATCAAAAGAAAACCAAAAACTTCCAATTACTACATTACACCTATCTATAACTAGTTATAGCCAATGGGTCTCCGCGCGAACTCAAATTGATCGTCTTCTGTCTTGTGTCGGTACCGATACGTGAGCTGCCCACATATCCCGCGATCCAGTGCACGCCCCCGCCTGTATTATGCACCTAATATTTCTAATCGCAGACAGCACTAGCGTTGTGCGAGGGTGAGGGGGGCCGACTGTCAATTGTTTTTGCGCGCTGTTCCACTTCCAAATGGTTTTTACCTATTCGCTTTATCTATGAGAGATAAATATCTGTTCTTAAGAACTATTATATAATCTGTGCTATAGTTGCATCGATTTTGATAACAAATACAGTGAAAATGTTAAGTAAACGTCATAACTCACAATTTCATAGAAGTTTGACGTTTAAAATAACACTAGAACAGTCTCTAATATCCAATATACAGGGTGGAAATAAATTTTGGGTCAGTGAGGGCAGTTACCAGATCCCGTGTTGCTAGGCGAAAATGTTCTTGGGAGACCTTCCTTCGATTTCAAATGAATGAAGATTAGCGTTTACAGGTTTTGGAAAAAAACATACAGGGTGCGAGAAAATGGTAATTTTTGATAAACGGTTTGTTTATGCCAATCGATTCCATTCCTGTCGAGGATCAAAAGCTTGTATGGGACCAAAAAGAAATTTCCGGCTAGAAAAGCCGTAAATCGAGAAAAACTTCCCCCATACAATTTGTATGAAAATGAAAAAAGTTTCTGTCTGTAGCATTAGATTTAAGACTGTTAACTTAACAGTCTGATGACTTGTAGTCATTACCTCATAAAGATATCATATTTTGACGCTTGGTGAGCCTTTGTTACACCTTCAAATCCTATTAGTATTATTTTTTTCACGATTGGGACCTTTTACATCTTCAGTCTTTATTTTGACGCTTGGGGAGCCTTTACATCTCCAAATCCTATTCGTATATTATTTTGACGTTTGGGACCTTTTACATCACCAAACTTAATTTATAAACTATAGAGACTATACATCTCATGCTATATTACTTAGTACATTTATTTTAATATTGTTTACCCAGGTTTTGGCTGTTGTATTATCAGTATTTAGATTATACTTTTACTTACTATTACTATGTATTGGAAATGTTTGCAAATGCAAATGCTTTAATCTAATGCTGATTGACTTGTAAAAGTGCCCTTGAGGCCTACTTGCAGAATACATTTTTGAATTTGAACTTTGAATTTTAGATACTTGTATACATAGGAAACATCCATAACTCAGGAACATACTATGATAAACACACGAATAAATGTCCTGATCACGATTCGAACCCGGAACCTCCTGCTTCGTAGGCAGGGTCACTGCCGACTAGGCTATAAGGCCGTTTAAAATAATAATTATACAACCAAATATATATATCTATTCAAAATCGAGAAAGAGGTATTATCGCGGCCTATCTAAAGAACAGCCATCGAGTAATAAAATAAATGATTAACTTACAATACGATATGCAAGATAGAACGGATTAATCGCATATATTGACTGCATTCCCTTACGTTTCGGGGCATTTATAGTGCACATGCATCACAGGGTTGAACCCTGCCTGTGATAACTGTTACGAGTATACAGGTTGTAACAAAAATGGCGGTGGCGATCCGTGAACCTTATCACTGTAATAAGGCGCGTAAGGAGCGTATCACCAGTATTTTTACATCCTGTGTACATTCAACCGTGTGAGATAACTGTTATATACGAAATTTCACTTAATCTATCATAAGCTCTCTCCAGTAAGTATTTCTATATTCTATATATTTCTAAAGAACCACAAAAATATAAGTATAAGGCTATTCTATATATTGAGCTTACTCAGCAAGTAAAATCGTTTAACAAAAAAAAAATCAAAGCCCACATACTCGATTAATTAAGTTTGTAGAGCAGCCTGAACAATATCAATTCTATTAATTGGATAAATACTATACCCACATGAAGAAAAGATCCATAGCTCATTACTCATAAACAACTGTTCACCTTGGAATTCCATCCCAGTGGGAATGATTGTTCCCGACCGACAGGCCGTCATTCATCACTTCATTAGAGAATATAGAAAAATATAGTGATTATTAGCGCCCTCTCTGGCAAACTCATGACAAACAGTTGTTTGCAAGCTAGTTCGTTTGCCGGTGTTGGGCAGAAAAGATATTCGTTCCTTTTAGTGCGTAACCTTATCAATAGATGGCAGTTGTTTTATATCTCAGACGTAGTTTCACATGAATGAAGTAGATGGCATTATTTTCAATATAAATGTTACACGAGCTTGTACAGTCGACGTCAAATACAAGTAAACATGTTTCTTCTAATTGCTAAGGACTATGATGAAAAAGTGTTAACATAGGTTTGCACGTCGACTAAACGAGTACATAAATTTCCCAGAAGAATGTATGAATCATAATGTTATCGTGGTATGAAATAAATCCTGAAGGCCATCATTTCTTTACACTTTTTAACAATAAAAGGTACTTTCATGTTGTATAATGAACCTACTGTCGGTGTTAATTCATTGGTGTTATCATTTTATAAACTACTAGCTTTCCGCCCGCGACTTCGTCCGCGTATAATAGGGTTCTTCCTACAGATTTTCATACCTTGTTTTATCTTTTTACAATGTGACTTGATATAACCTACACATATATAATACAAATATTTTCTATTGCGTTTACGTTTAAGTTTTTATTAGGTAGATGTTGGCAACAGGCGGTATTATCGCTAAAAGGCAACATTTGTCTCTTACAGACAACCATCCGGTTAAATAGCATAAATGATTACCTACATACTTGAATAACAAAATTGAGTTGAAGTCTATGGATACAAAAGAAAACTTTCCGCCATAGAAACTTTCAACACTCTTTTCACCTCTTTATGGGTGGAATTTCCAAAAAAACCATGAAACCAGTTTTCTTTTATTTTAATAAGGAATCGATGCATTAAGTTTCAAATCTCTAGCTCAAAAAAATCTTTTTTTCCCCGCTTCATCAATTTTCAACCCCGTTTTTACCCCCTTAGGAGTACAATTTTCCAAAACTATGAAAACACTTTTCTTTTGTTCTAATAAAGAGTCTTTTCACAAAGTTTCAAGCCTCTAGCTCAAAAAGAATCTCCTTTTCCATACAAACGTTTAACCCCTTAGCAAACCACTTTTTTATATTTTAATAATGAACAGTCTTTGCACAAAGTTTCAAGTCTCTAGCTCAAAAAAAAAATACCTTTTTCAAACAAACTTTCAACCCCCTTTCTAACCCTTTAGAAGTTGAATTTTCCAAAACTATGAAAACACTTTTCTTTAAATTGCAACGGTTAACACTCACGTATTTTTATCACAATAGGCGTCAGGACGTAAGGCATTCGGCGGTAGCGGAACATACTTTTGGTACGGACGCGACGCATTTCATTCGGTTCGATAAAGTGAAGTTGTTGCCACGGGAAAAATGTTACGTGCCACGCAAGATCCGTGAGGCCATTGAAATCGGACGTCGCCCTAATTTCAACCTCGACGGAGGTTGGACTCTGCCACCAGCTTGGAAACCAGTGCTTCCTAGAGGGAACGTGAATTTGTGTGGTGCCGATTTGGTGGACACGGTTAGTTCGGTGTGCTTGTCGTTGATCCCGTCAGACGATCCGACAATTCAGACTCCCGCAACGACGGCGCCGGATTGCGCGAATCACCCCGCTTCCGCTTCCTCCCGCGCGAACCGTTACCTACGCCGGGCTCGGGCAGCAAAGGTGATAACAACACTCTGTCTGTCCGACGATGTCTGCCCGACGCAGACGAATCATGTCACGCCTATTGTGATAAAAATATGTGAGTGTTAACCGTTGCAATTTAATATCAGTATGACTCACCAAAGTTTAAACTATACACTTTTCTTTGATTTAAATAAAATGTTTTTACAAATCATTCAAGCTCAAAAATAATCTCCATTTCCATACAAAGATTTTACCCCCTTTTTACCCCCTTAATTTCCAAAAATCATGAAAACACGTTTCTTAAATTGTAAAAAAGAGTCTTTACACAGACTTTAGCTAAAAAAAATCATTCTCAAACAAACTTTCAACCCCCTTTTAAGTTTTTACCCCTTTAGGAGTAGAATTTCCAAAAACCATTAAATCATTTTTCTTTAATTGTAATAAAGAGTCTTTACACAAAGTTTCAAGTTTCTAGCTCAAAAATAAATTCCATTCTCATACAATCTTTCTACCCCTTTTTTAACCCCCATAGGCGTTGAATTTTTCAAAACTATGAAAATCCTTTTCTTTAATTATAATAAGGAGTCTTAACACAAAGTTTCAAGTATCTAGCTCAAAACAAAATTCCATTCTTATACAAACTTTCAACCCCCTTTTTACCCCTTTAGAGGTGGAATTTCCAAAAACCTTGAAAATACTTTTCTTCAATTGTAACACAGAGTTTTAAAACAAAGTTTCAAGTCTCTAGCTCAAAACAAAATTCTATTCCTATACAAACTTTCAACCCCTTTTTTACCCCTTTAGAGGTGGAATTTCCAAAAACCATGAAAACAGTTTTCTTCAATTGTAATTAAAAGTCTTTACACAAAGTTTCAAGTTTCTAGCTCAAAAATAAATTCCATTCTCATACAATCTTTCTACCCCTTTTTTAACCCCCATAGGCGTTGAATTTTTCAAAACTATGAAAATCCTTTTCTTTAATTATAATAAGGAGTCTTAACACAAAGTTTCAAGTATCTAGCTCAAAACAAAATTCCATTCTTATACAAACTTTCAACCCCCTTTTTACCCCTTTAGAGGTGGAATTTCCAAAAACCTTGAAAATACTTTTCTTCAATTGTAACACAGAGTTTTAAAACAAAGTTTCAAGTCTCTAGCTCAAAACAAAATTCTATTCCTATACAAACTTTCAACCCCCTTTTCACCCCCTTAGGGGTAGAATTTCCAAAAATCCGTTCTTATCTCTCGCCTACGTACTAAAAGGAAGCTTTGGTAAAAATTTCAAGTTTTTAGTCTTAGCCGTTTCGGCTGTGCGTTGATCGTAGATGAGGACAACCTCTTTTATATTATATAGATTAATATATAAGCGATATAGATCATTAATAAAAACAATCAAGAACTGAACGACGTTAGTAGTATGGATTTGAGATCGTCAATAGGGATAAAACAAAGAAACAAGAGATGGTTTTTTTTGTATTTGTATTATTTAGATGGTTTTTTGTTGTATATATATATGTGCCCAGAATTTGGACAGGTGTGAGTTAATTGCTGCTGCATGAGGTGGTTATAGCGTTGTTGCAGCGTTGTCATCTGTCTAAGGACTCTAAGGGAACGTAACCAAACTACTTGACAATTTTCCAAGCGTGGTATGTATAAGTCAAGACCCCTTCCTCTTGTTTTCACGTAGTACCTATAATATAAATATTTTTTGCAGAAAGTTAAAAAAAATAATGGCTCGTAGGCCTTTGAGTGATGTGGCGAGACTGGAGACGTTTTGGTGATGAAGTAAACCGTGGCGCGTGAGTCCGCTTCAATTAAAATGTTTCTCTAACAATTTCTACTGGAATCCTACCCGGTTTAGTTTAGAGTGGTACTTTAACGAACGAGCAATTCTTTTTTTGTTAGAAAGGGTCCCATAAGAATTTGTTTCTTATCTGGTGATACGATCCATGAGGAATTTTGAGAACATGTTTTTTTAACTGAAAGAAGCATTCTCTTTCAGAAAACTATAAATTTGTTGAAATAGACCTGGTGATGAAGACCAGGGGTGGCATGTGGAACTTCACATTCTTAAGCTGATAATTCGGAGCTCCACCGTCTGATTTCAGTAATTATTTTTTGTTAATTAGTAGTTAAGTCGGTGCCAAGCCAAAACGCTATTCATTGCAGAATCGGTTAAGAATGCATAATATCGCAATTTTTTTAATTTTCCACAATATATGTCATAAAGTTATCAGGCCATTCGTTTTTGTACAATGTTAAAGTGAGTCACCCAAGCTAGTTCCTCATTACTCATCCTTTCCGAACCTAACTGCAAATAAAAAATAAAACATTTTATTTTTCACTTTTTGAAGAGTTTTGAAGTCGGTTTTATAACGGCTAATCTCTCAAGCAGGCTTCGTCACGCAATCACCATTTAATATAATTAATATATCAATTTTATACGGTAGCAATGTTATAGGTAGTTTCAAATTTCAAACTACATAATACGTATATATAGACAGTTCGCCCACGTGGTTATATTCTCATCTACTGTTGATAATGTTGTTGCCTTAACTCTGATCAACAATATATTGTGTGGTAAACAATATAATTTGTATGGATATACGTATCAAGTTCACGTTTGCGCTTCCTATTAATAATAAACCAAATCACACAGCTTATCAGCACAATAGAAATAGAGGTGTAATGTCAACGGTTGTCTTGTTGCCGTAAATAAAACTAGATAAGTGTGAAGTAACTGATTTATTGTGATTTACCTTGTCGTACCATGTACTTAACAAATATGTATTAGATTTGAAATGGTGAAGATAAGCGTTACATTTACATGGTCGAAAAATACACGCAAAATGATAATGAAGTAAACATATTAAAAGAAAATTCATAGAATTTTCTTTCACATATTCTGTTTCTGAGAATCTTTATTTCATGTATTTTTAATTCCAAAACTATTGTTTCAACGCCTATTTACTCCAATGAAATATATTTCATACAAACACAATTGAATGAATTTCTACCTATTCTACTCTAAGGCAGGTCAGTTTCGGTACGACGACGAGCGAAGCGAGGAGGAGGAGTGTTAGGTTGAACCGTGACCTTACAAGCGCGCGAGCCGAACGAGAGATACGAATTTCGAAACATGAAATGTTCTTTCCAACAACAATATATGATCAAATTTCTAGAAAGGAAGCGTAAAATCACATTCGTGTTTTAAGACCTCTTCTTAAGTAGGTATCAGTAGCATAAACTACTATTTCGTGTATTTGGTTTAAAATTTTGGCTGCCCGTGCATTACACGTAATTCACTACTATGTGTTGGTATATATACATCAGACGTCCTTGCATTACATAAAATGAATGTTCGTTGATATGATGGACAGTCAAAGTGTTAACCTACAACTTCAACTTTCATATGGTCAGAGATAACAAAACTATACACCGTGCGCGCCAGTAGGTACTAATCTAAATGGGTACATATGTATGTAGGTAAGGTCAATAAAACCTTTTTACAAAGGGTATTTGTTTACTTATATTGTATACTTTCCGCAATGACCTAAGTGATAATTAGAAAATAGTCTAGTGGAAGTCACATATATTTATGTGTTCTAGAAAATCTAGACACTTAAAACCAGAATAAAATCTAAAAATTATGGATAATCCTACCTTGAACACTGGCTTGGTGCACAAATCACGCAAGGTTTTTCCTCTTGGTGATCTTTGGTGAGGTTTTAGATTAAATAGCTGTAAATTTATGACAAATCGTTAGATATTGCGAAAATGTATTCAGGTCATAACGTATTATAATATTTATAAGTAATATAATATAAATATACATTCACATTTGTATCTGTACCCAGTAAGTAGATATAATGAAACAAATCAGCCAAATTGAAAACCAAAATGCGACAAATATCCACACTATCTTTTCAATTTTAATTCAAAATGTCCGTTCGGCCACTTTAAATTCATGAATTCCTCGCAAGAGTTTTATTTCCAATATAAAATTACCATATAAAAGTAAAATCGATGTAAGACTACGAAAACTATTCGACTAATACTTATATTTTTAAACTAATATTTGTATTATAATATCATGTATGTATACCTAGACACAGCTTCTCCTAGAATTAGGTTTTATCTTCACAGCTTTTCTTTGGTCTTTCAAGTAATTTTGGTCCTAAATGATTAGTAAGTAGGTATCCTATGGGGGTTGTGATGATTATGGCTTGGACTAGGAGTCGCAGAACGTTCTCGGCGTACTTCAAATCTTTCTCGTACCCCTGATAGGGTCCGAGAGAAATGATCATAGTTAGAGCTGTTGGGGCCAGTACTGCCTGTAAACACACAATGAAAACAATATTATAAATATCAGTAGTCTAGCAATCCAGCGAGGAAATGTTGCCAGCGTCCTCGGTACCATGCCGCAGGGGCCTGTTTTAGATTTATTTTAGTTTTTATCTAGTTTTATTTTAGTTTTTAGTTTAGTTATACTTCTAGATTTAAATTTGTGTTGTAATATGTTTTAGTTTAGTTTAATAACAATAATAACAGATGAAGAGGCATATCTCATCAAAAACATTTTTATGCAAAATGTTGCCATAGGAGATCATATGTCAAAAAACGGCCAAATAGGTATGATCACATCATTTTTGAACGAGCCCTAATTTTATGTTTATAATTCGAAAGTAATATCAATAAATAAAAGATAGGGTAAGTACCTCAACGATGGATTTGGGTATCCAAGTGCAACAGACGAAGAGTCGTTCTTTGAGGGTCATGTCCCAGCAGACGAGCGCTGCCGTTGCTAGTCTCACAGTCAGGCAGATTAACAGGATTGCTAACCCACTCAACATAACTTCCCAGATATCACTGTCAATCTGAAAAACAAAACTCTGTTACAAATATTTGCATAGTTCGAAATTTTTTTTTCTTGATATATTTTCGTTTTAGGGCTTACTGCTCTGCTTGCATGGTAAACGGTCTGTTGTGGAATTTTGGTTTTGAAAGATAAACCATCCCATATCCATTTCTAGGGTTATATATAGATTATATAGGCCTTTTTTACTTAGGTATATCGGTTTAGTATTTATTAGTTAATAGGCAAATAAACAGAATTCATACTTGTTTTGATTACATAATACGATTTCTGTTAAACGGGAGACTTGTTTCTTCAAGAGTCATCTTCAAATAACTTCAATTGAGTCAACAATCAAGGCGCTTTCTGTATCTGAGTTTTTATTGGTCTAAGAATACTTGTACCTAATTGGAAGTGCAAAAATAACGTGACCTTATTTTTTCTTTTGATTATCATGGTGTATTGACGATATGATATGATTTTAACAAAGAAAACTGTCATGACCACAAAATTGATTTAGAGGATGATGAAAGCTAGCTCTACAAAGTATTGTTCGTTTTATAAAATATGTAAGAAAAAGTCGAGTATTAATCTAATAATTTACGGCGCTTTTCTTGTTAGTTAATAACAGCATTTCGGGATTGTCGGGACTTTAGCTAAGAGAATTGGAAAGAGAGAGAAGAGACCTTTACCCAGCAAGGGGACACACAATCAGGCTAATAAAAAAAAAACCCAGATAAACAAAATGCATAAGTGAGTAAAAACAGTATTTCGCGTGGTTTTTTGTTCGTTCAATTGATCGATTGTTCTTTCATCGCTTTGTGTGTCAATGTTGTGAGCTGCGTGATTGCCGCGATTGGTGCTTATTACGCGGTGTGCGCTCAATTAGCTGTGGCCGCTTGTTCAATAACGTTTTCTCGGCGTGGCGTTTGCCGTAGCAATCTTTGTACGGATTAACGTTCACTGTACATTTCAGAGTTAGCATATTAGTAAAAACAGACATGTTTAAATTGTTTAAAATAAAATACTATTGTAGCTTATAATATATATATACTAATTTATACGTAAGTTTTGAAAAATAAACTGCTAAATAAATCTTCGTACTTCTTCCTCTGTAAGTGGATAATTGTTAACCTACAAAGCGGGAGGAAAATGATACATTTCTGCTCTAGGGCGTTTTACTTTCCAAATGATTTTGTGCCTTAAATTTTACTAATTGCAATAAAAATTCGTTTTAAAATGATTGCAGTGTATGATTTCCATTCTAATATTTATTTCCCGATTTCATAAATGAGGGCATTATAACTTAATTTTTAAAATAAAAGTTTCTCTCGTACTACAAGGTTACGTTTAGCGTGCCAAAATACCTCGACTGCAATGCAAATATATATGTGTGCCTTTCACCCCTAAGTTATCGTTTATCAATCTACTATTTAACGTGATTTTGATAACATATTAACATTTGTTCTATTACAGCAAAAAAACTCAATTATTGTTAGTTTATGTGATTGTATATAATGCCTAATTATTTACAATAACATACACTGCTTTATATACACACCTATCATATATTATTATAATACTCGTATTATCGAAGTCGATAATATTATTTAGCTACAATAACATTTTCACAGATAACAGATAACAAATTAGTTTATTATTATTTATATGATGTTTTTGAACTAATTAAAGATAGCAAATTATAAAGTATTGTAAAGTTAAGTTTATTATCATTAAATGTCCTAAATAATACATCATCATTTCAGCCGAAAGACGTCCACTGCTGGACATAGGCCACCCCCGAAGATTTCCACAATGACTGGTCCTGCGCCACCCGCATCCAGCGGACTCCTGCGACCTTCACCAGGTCATCAGTCCACCTTGTGGGGGGCCTACCCACGCTGCGCCTCCCAGTACACGGTCGCCACTCGAGAACCTTTCCGCCCCAACGGCCATCGATCGGCCAGCGATTCGGAGAGCTATATCGGTTACTTTGGTTCTGCTGCGGATGGTCTCATTTCTGATACGATCTCGCAGAGAGACTCCTAGCATAGCTCTCTCCATTACCCTTTCGGTGAATTTGAGCCTTCTTATGAGGCCCATTGTAAGCGACCACATTTCATTACCGTATGTCATCACTGGCAACACACAATGATCGAAGACTTTCGTCTTCAGGCACTGCGGAATATTGGATGAAAAGATGTGTCGCAGCTTTCCGAACGCTGCCCAACCGAGTCGGATTCGACGGTTAACCTCTTTCTCGAAATTGGACCTACCTAACTGGATAGTTTGCCCTACGAGTAGGTATATATAATCGTCTACAACTTCGAGTGTAAAGTCTCCGATTGTCACTGGAGTTGGTGCTGCATGGACATTTGACATGATTTTCGTTTTATCCATGTTCATCTTAAGACCAACTCGCCCGGAGGCTCTAGAGGCTAACAAGCATCGTACTTAAATCCTCCATGGTCTCAGCCAAGACTACTATATCGTCAGCAAATCGAAGGTGAGTGAGGTACGAGTGGTACCAAACGGGACAAATATGCGGCCTTGGGTACTACGTATTATTTTGTACCAATCGCGGTCGAGTCTTCTGGATGCTTGGGGTCTGAGGCGATTGCCTTTGTAAGGGAGGTGGGACGTCGGATTAGTCAGAGGACGGCTGACGCCCGCGCGGGTTCGTACCTGGTGCAAAGGTTGTCCGTCGCCATTCAGCGTGGTAACGCGGCTAGTGTGATGGGCACTTTTGCGCCAGGGACGACTCGCGGGGGACTTTTTGACTAGGCTTAAGCTTAGTCTTAAGTAATTTTTGAGTGTTTGTTTAGATGTTGGTCTTGTACGACTTGAAATGTATCTCCTCTTTATGATAAATAAATTTATTCATCTTTTATGGTAAATCTATAAATATTAATTACATATACAGTAAATACATTATATAAACATAAATACATTTAGGTATATATAGATACATAAATACATACATACATATATATAGATAAATACGAGATTCATCGAAAATAAACTTTAAACTTTCAATCTGCTAGCTCTAAGAGCACGGACAGACCTTTTAAAGGCACATTTGCTAGGTGATTCCTTGACATTAAGGGGAAGGGTGTTCCACAGGCGCGCCACTGTAACAGAGAAGGATTTTGACATAAAACCAGTGTGGTGGACAGGGATGGAAAGGGACAAATTTCCAGAAGAACGAAGTTGACGATCACGAGACACGCCGTAATAATGAAATAAAGACTTGAGGTATGTGGGAGACTGCGGGTCATGGAGAATAGAAAAGAGCGTACAAAGCATGCGAATATTACGTCGCTGACGAATAGGAAGCCAGCCAAGCTGAGAACGGAAGGAAGACACATGATCATATTTCCGAAGACAGAAGATGAAACGGATACAGTTGTTAAGAAGGCGATCCAGCTTATCGAGAAGTTCCTCGTTCAAGTCCGGATAACACACATCACCATAATCGATTATGGGCAAAACTAAGGTGTTGACCAGTAGCACCTTCGTACTAATAGGCAAAAAGTGTTTGAGCTTATTGAGATAATGGAGGGAGCCCATTACTTTCCGGCTTACTTCAGCAACCTGTGCCCTCCAACTCAAAGTGCTGTCCAAGTAAACGCCAAGATCCTTTACACTATGACTAAATATATATACAATATTGTGTTTGAGTATGGTGTATGGTGTTGGTGTGTGTGGTATTGGTATTTCTGGCTCACGTCTGAGAAAACATGGGTTTCAGAGTTTCATTAGATATATTAACTGATTTCTTATCCCATCCTAAAAAATTTCATAATTTCAATTAGATTACAGAGCTTTGCTCGGTCGCCCAGATATTACTTTTTTATTTGGTAATTGAAGGTGTACTGTAAAAAAACGTAATTAGCTAATTATCCATTATTATATAGTTTTTAGGCAAAAATCAATCAACTTGGAAATTCAACTAAGAAGCTCAGCTATTCCTTGTAAAGTTTTCTATTATGCATCTCATCATGTCAGACACACTACTTGGAAGAACCTGGAAACTGCAGACGCCGCATGAATTTAAAAATATCGGTTAAACCATTTTATATTCATATCATTCATACCAAAGTTTATCGGAGACCACGGATGGTGCAAAGTGTGGAAAGCTCCTGAAACTAATAACAAAGTTAAATTCATTTCGCAAAAATAAGTCGAGTTGTACTAGTATGCGGAGCGAGAGGTCTATATGCCTATAAAAAATACTCAAATCGCAACACCGTTATCCAATTTAGGAGCACTCTTGGAATTTTTTTGCCAATTTCGTTCGTTTTATTTGTGTACTTATCAGTAGGTATTTGGATGAATGGATAATTTTGTTAATGAATGCTTTGGAAAGAATGCTGTTAAAACAATCTTCATTCTTTGGTTGTTCACAAAAATATTTTTTGATAAGTACTCGATTGATGTAACATTTCAATTTAATTTGAGAGCAGTCTGTCAAAGAAATAAAAACCCATTATACACGTGATGCATGAGGCGACCCTTGGTATGTCTGTAACTTTGATATCCCTAATAAATGATCTTTTATATTTATTAATTATTTTCTGTTTGGCTTGTTTGACGAATGAAACCTTAGCTTTTTTTCCTTCTTAGATAGTTTAGCGGAGACAATATTTAATAAAAAGCACAATACTAAGTGCTTGGAATGTACTGTCTCTCTTCTGAGGTGTAATGTATTTATAGTCCTTTGTACTATGAAATTGGGTTCTCCAACAAGTTTGTGCGTTTTTAGGATTCTCCACATTTGCAACGCTTAAGTACCTATGTGGCTTTTTTAATGATACTTACATTCGTGGGCGATCATGACCGCATCCCATTATGCCTGTATATTTGTTTGCTACATTAATAATCCATAAAAATCGGGTATTAACACAGTCATCATTCTATGGCAGTTGGTTAAAAAAATTACTTACCACAAAGAAAGCGCCCGTGTAAGCAAACACAGTAGGCTCACAAGCAGCCCAAAACACCCGGTACGCTGTCGACGCGGGGTTGTTGTTTAGTTTCCAGCCGTGTTGCGCCCAGTGCATCGCGGCCGTGGCGTTGCAGGCCAGCACCGCGACGCCGGCTAAACATTCAAAACATTATATAAGTTTAGTATAATCAGGATTACCTACAGGTTCCAATCGTCTTTTGTTTTAGAAGCAAAGTCTGGTCAAATACTTAATGGTTTCTTGGATTTGGTATATCCTCGTTACGTCCTGCCCAAGCATTTACAACAAACATTATGATTCTGCCCAATGTAAGACACTGCCCTAAGACAATTTTTGTGTGAATTAATATGTTTAAGACGAGTAGTATTTTTATATTATTTTTAGGATATAAGGACTATGTCTGTTTATAAAATGTATATATATACCTAAAGTTTTTATAAAAGTTATATGTACCTACGAGTACGTACACTTTTTATATAAAAATTTTACATAAAATTTTATGTGAATAATAAAGCACATTAAGCACAATTTCCATCCTTAAAAAAAACAAATGGGCAGGAACTACTAAATCAAAACTGCTCCTAATTGAGAACATTGGGTAGGACGAGGATATGTAACGACTTGCAGTTTTTCGGAGCGTCATTTGCTTTATTCTATGCGAGTTTGTCATAATTTCGGGCTATTAGTTCGTATACACTAGCAATTTGCGGGCGAGTTAAAAGCGAGGGCTATCAGCGAGTTCGCTGGTTAGGTTTTATCAATAACGGAACTGACCAAATGTTTGATAAAAAATATGGATTATTAATAAGTATAAATACAAAAGTATGTATGTTAAGTAGGTATTCGTGTTTGTTATTAACACAATTATGTAGGTATATACTTTTATGGCGGTATTCATAAAGGCAGATCATACACAGTTTAGTTGATTGACTGTTTGTCCATATCTGTCAGTTTAAAATTTGCGTTTGTTAGAAAGGGAGAAAACATAGTCTTAACTTGTTTGATGATTAAGGAGGTTAGAGTATGCGCACAGCGCAGTGATGGTTCTCAAAGTGCACTAAGGCATTAACTTAAGATACATCATTTTATTTGTTTCGATGCCGCCATTTAATCTTGCATTTGTAATTCAAGATCCAGAAATCTACGACAAATACGTCATTGTCAAAAGTGTCAAAGTCACTTATGTCACTGCGTTGCCTGCCTGCTATACTGCCACAAGTAAAAAAATATTTTTTTTGTATTATTGCAGATTCGTATTCCGAATCGTTCAATTTACGATTTTATTCCGAGAGCCATAGCAATGTCCTTAAGAGCCTTATTTTTACATGACCAAATTGATCTGACCATAAATCAATCAGTCGACTCCCTGCAAGACAGCCACTTCCCAGTCAGCCACTGGTGTCCGCGGCATTTTTGACTTGTGACTCTATAGCATAATCAAGTTTTCGAGTTGCGTCGCGTTGCAAGTTGTGTTGATTAAGTTTTTAGATTGTGTTTACAATGAACTCCTTGAAATTAAAGCAGAATGAACTATACTCTGCTGTGTCACAGCAGTAAGTACCAATTTCACTTGTTATTATAAAATCGTCAAGCCTCTATCGAACAAATCGCAAAAAGATATTTAACCAAATTTAAACTTTGTTTTTTACTAGTGCGGTTCAATATGGCTCGTCAGTGAGTATGAGACTAGGTATATGTTTAAACCCAACTAAAGAAAGTTGAGCAATTAAACATGTTTTCAAAAATGTGTACGTGTTTAAATAGCTATTGAAGGTTTTTGTGTGTGCATCACAGAATCTGATCTATAATATTCAACGGATATAAATGCGTGAGATGTCGTATAAATTGCGTTATATTTATGCATAGGAACGTCACAGAGGGCATTTTAAAATTAAAAACATTAAAATGATTGCGTTTGTTTGGAAGATTTTAGTGCCGAAGTTATTATTGACTGGTAATATACGATTTTAAGCTAAAATGGTCATTTACATTATAATTACACCATATTTCGGCACTGTTACAAGCGCCATGTTCACCGTGTAACTGTTACGCAGTGACTTTGTTACGGCTACAAAGTTTTTAATACATGTAATTATTTTGGTATTTTGATTTATACTTGCATGTTACCATTGTGCAATAATTCTTCTTCGGTTTTGAACGCATCTCGAAAACTTAAAAAGATGTTTCTGCAATACGGCCACATCTCTGTATACCCATCTTAAGTGCCTTGTATCTTTAAAAAAATACACTTTAAAAAAAAGTGATGTATTCATGAGAAAAATTATATCATCCCGAGAATTACAAGCCAAATTTAAAATGCATTGGCTTAAAAATAAAGGAATAAGGCAAGGGCCTTATTATGAGGGCATAGTTCGGAGCAGTAAAAAGGTTTACTGCTCAGAACTATGCTGCTAAAACATTATCACGTGATTTCTGAAAAAAAAACATTTTTTTTTGATGTGCCAGTTATGCGAACTTTTTGTAATATGTATCTTTACATTGGTCAACATCATTCTAGTGATAGCCCGAATATCTCTTTCATTCCTATTGCAACAAAAATCAAACTGGTGAGTCCTTAAGAACCCTAAGATTATTTAAGGAAGGGGATCCTAAAATAATCTTAGGGTTCTTAATATTATTTTAGGAGAATAACCACATTTTTTAAGTAATTATTTTTAAATAAAAAATTTCATTTTTCAAAAAAGTTGAGGCATGGAATCCTCTATTTTCATTGCATTTTAATTTTTTTTGCATGGAAAGGTAGGTAAACAATAAATATCACAAATTAATTTAAAATCTCAAATCATATCAAATCATAGCCCAAAACACAAGCCCTTAAATTAAAAAAATCGAGTGGCTCCCCTTCCCAAATCAATCTGTAAGTAAAAAGGCGCCGCCATGCAAAAGGGATTTCCTCGTTCATCACTTGCCCATAAAGCTTAGACCGACGGGTAGTAGGTATAGTCTGACAAACCAAGGCTGCAGTAGAACTTTTTATTCATTTATACGCGTCCCTATTTTTTTCATACCGAAAACAAGGGACGCACATAATTTAAAAACGAAATCTACTGCAGCCTTGGCTTGTCAGCATATAAGGTGTTTGTCTAAAAAATTGCAAAAAACCTAAACTCCACTAACTTTGCGCTGTTCTACCATATATATAAGAAAATACCCATAGGAAAACTGGGTGTATTTTACCTGTGTGCCCGACGATATGCTAGGTTACACACACGATAAAGACGACGATGCTCGATCTTCTTTATCGTCGATACAGATCGTCAGTGTAATAAAAATAATAAATAATATGGGCCCCGATGTAGATCTGTCCGCGTCGGTGAACTGGTTACGATTCGGGGACCTCTTCGGAGAAACCGAAGGTTTTGTCTGTGCAATTGCGGACGAAGTCATCATGACGAATAACTACCGGAAATATATCCTGAAGGACGGTACGGTCGGCATTTGTCGGGCATGCCGCCGTCCCGGAGAGTCACTCAGGCATATTATTTCCGGTTGTTCTCATCTTGCTAACGGCGAGTACTTGCACAGACATAATCTCGTAGCCAGGATTATTCACCAGCAACTTGCTCTTAAATACGATCTTGTGGACCACGAAGTGCCGTACTACAAGTACGCACCTGCGCCAGTTCTCGAAAATGGTCGTGCCACGCTCTATTGGGATCGATCTTGTAACTCCCCCCCCCCTTAACAAATTATTTTATAACTAAATACCCTTTAACATTAACTTATTTAATTGGCCTTGTGATTCGTCTAGATTAGTGGACCCTAGTTTGTGACGCAGATAACCTTAGTTCTTTTGTGTGGAACAAACTGTTTCCTGGACTCTAACCTGTGTTATTTAGTTGATTTTAAGTTCTTATTTAGAGCATAAGATTCCTTTAGTACTTGATTATCGTTGAAGTAGAATTGGGAGTGAAGGATGATGAGTGAATCAGAGACATGGTTTATAAAAATTTACAGTATATTCATTTATTGAAGTTAGATGATGATAGGACTATTCAAAGGAACAATTTTCTTAGATAATTGAATATTTCGATGATCAAAATAGATAGATATAATCTTTAACAATAATCGAGATGGTAATCAAGTAATTAAACGTTTACAACAATTAAGAGAAGATCAAAGGCGTCTAAGGTGAGTATTCATAGTAGGGAATTTACAAGATTATGATTTTCATATGTCAAAAGGGTAGTATTTTTAGTATATGTGATCAATATATATTATGTATATAAATATAATTTATTAAAAGGTAATACTCTGCTACCCCTATTAGTCTCTCGATAATGGTAAAAGAGCTTATACTACTGGGCTAATCCCGAAACGTCCTATTCACTGAAAATTTGTCTTTAATACCTAACAAATATCACTCTGGCTTCAGCTACTAAGCTCTTTTCCACTGGATGCAGTCTGAGAGATCCTATCTAAACCCATCAGTTTATTTATATTATTATTTTTTCAATGGGGCTTCTTACGGTCCTGCCTATTCCTAATGAGTTGTAGGACTCTGCGAAAGGCTTTAGTAACGTTTCACAACCTATGTCACTGCCTGTGATAGATAAAGAAACGTTAAGTATCTATCATGTGAACCTACCTACTTTTGTTTTCTTATAAAACGAAACAGTGCGTTATTTCTGAGTTTGTTAATGTAAATACGAAGTGCCTTAATTCAATTGCAAACAAACCACCTTTTAAAAGTAAATAGCTAAGTTCTGAGCATTTTTCTACTCATAACTTAGACTAAAGAGGATTCTGAACATCTTTTTGCTCATATCTCAGGAACTGCTCTTGCCTGTCCTGAGCCCTAAGAACTTCACCATTATTTTATTCTAGAACAGCTTGTTCAAAACGCGATTAAATGTAATAATAATTGTACAACCTTGTTGCAATTTCAAACACCTCGTTGCCACACCAATAACTCAGGAATTCAAATAATGATTGTTCTAACAATAAATGGTTGAAAATACTATAAGTTAGGCATTTTGATTTAGCAATCGTAGACCGTTAATTATAATATTCCTTTTTATTTTATATTTAATCCCATTTTATGAGTATTTTGTTACAATTAAAGTGCGAATGATTTTAGAGCCTAAAAATAAGAACTGAAATGATCCTGTTGATATTTCTTCCTAAAAGCTATAATTTATGTCCATCAATGTTTATCTTTGGATGGAAAATGAAGCATTAATCGCATGATTCTAGGAGAGAGTAATATCAAACCAAGTTTTAAACCTTTCTAAAGATACCATTGATCTGCTCTGCTTGTCAATGTTTTCTTCTCAATAAAATTCTTAACTGAACCCCACCTAGATTCTAAAATCAACCCCTAACGGTGTGTGCGAAGTTACTCTAACATCCCCTTCCCTAATTTACAGCAAAACTGCACAAGTCATACTTACCAACGACTTGTGACATTTACTTTAATCGTGTTCCCTAAGTAAAAGAACGTTCAGTCCGCGAAAACTGATGGTTTCAACCTATAGGCGTCATGTATCAGCCCCCTCAACCACGGCCGAAGCCGGAAGTGGTTAATAGGCCAGTTCTACCGTTAATACAGGACTGAGGATAGGTTTTAGGAAATATATAAATAGGGACCTATACTTCAGGCATCGCATGGGTTCCGTGAGTCCTGATCTCAGGATGGTTTGACTAAGAAACCCCCACTTTCGCCATGAAACAAACTGAAGCACAGGGGGAAATTCACCAGCCAACAAAAAGGCTATATTGGTGCCAGACACCCCAAATCTGGTCAACTTGGACTCAAGAATGTTTTCTTAACACAGCAAGTGAAAACAAACTTGTGGCGTACTTTGCGAACAGTGATTCTGGTTTTATAGATAATAAAAGTTTCTTAATAACAAATTACGTAACAAACTTCCCCTTAATAAACTGAAAACTTCTTGGTCACCTTGATCCAAGTTCAAAACCACGGAAAGGATCTCTCCGTAAAGTTAAACAAAGACCATATTCCAAAACCTAACTCAACAATTATATTGCTAAGTCTAGCCCAGAACTTCGGTGCACCAGGAAATACCCCTTAATAGTATAAATGAAACGCTTGTAGTAAAAATCAAAGTCCGGCTTAACGCATGGAATTTCTTCCTGCCTCAGCCTACAGAGACTCATTCTACAAGGAAATACCCCTTAATAATATAAATGAAACGCTTGTAGTAAAGAATCAAAGTCCGGCTTAACGCATGGAATTTCTTCCTGCATCGGCCTACAGAGACTCATTCTACAAGGAAATACCCCTTAATAATACAAATCAAATGCTAGTAGTAAAGATTCTCCAAAGGAGTCAAAGTCCGGCGTAACGCATAGAAATTCATCTTGCATTCGCTTACAGTGACTTATCCTACAAGTCCAAAGTCGCAGGGATTTCTCCTAGCAAAATTGAACCAGAGAAAATATTTAGAGAAACTTTACTTACCAGAGCTCTTTCTTGCGTTACGACCAGTCTCACTGAGTGTCCCAGATTGAATGACTCCGTTGGGCCCGGCCCCGTCTATTTATACCATTCCGCCGGCCTAGGCATCTGATCGAGTTTTGTACCATTTCATACGATTTGGTACCATCTCATACGATTCGGTGCCATTTCATACGATTTGGTACCATCTCATACGATTCGGTACCATTTCATACGATTCGGTGCCATTTCATACGATTTGGTACCATCTCATACGATTCGGTGCCATTTCATACTAAAACGTTCCTTTCAATACATTAGCGCTAAATCTTCATAATAAATTGGAATCTTCGTGTTGCATGCGACAATGCTGCAAGAAATCCAAGAAAAATCCTGACGCGGCTACCAGGGCATCATAACTCTCAAGGAGGTTTATATTAAACTGGCATTCTCCCAAAATCACTCTTAATGCTTAAGCAAGAAGGTTTATATTTACATGCCAAACATACTCCAATAATCGATCCGCCCCAACGTGATCCACGTGTCTGACTATGTTGTATTCAAAATGTATCCATGGTATGTTTTTATTAAGACTCATATTCCCGTGTCTAATATTATTTATAATAATTTTTATGCTTGTTTATTGTCTCAGCCAATGAGTGAAAATTTTACGTAATCGCAACGCCTTTTTAGTCGGCCATTTTGTTATCTTATGTAATGGATCTTTTATGTACGCCGAAACTCCGAGTCATCGGACATCTCTTTCTATCCTATTAATATATCTCGCAAAAATGAGACGCAAATATTTTTCATCCGTTGCCTAGATGTAGTTGTTTAGACAGAGACATTACCAGGAGATTAGAAGTACTTAGGAGCCAAAACATATTTCGTTCAGCGATTCTTATAACATGTTTTTAAGGACCTACAAATATTTGGATGATTTAAAATATGATTTAAATTTTCCTTTTTAATTAATGTTGTAATTATTAGCATGTTTTACTTATTTAAATGTGAAATATAAATATAATGTAAGGATTTTTACGTAAAACTTGGTTTCTAAGTTAACTCCTTTCGCATGACAGCTACTTATTACTAAACGAAACGTTTCTGAAGGTATGAAGTGTCAAAACAATGTTTACACTAATGTTTGTCTGTAAAAAGTTTATTTCTTATTATTTCGATGGATAAATTGAATAATGAATATAGTAAATGGAGCCATAAATGTAACAAAGTGAATTCAAGTGAACCCAAAGT
The DNA here is from genome assembly GCA_949128165.1 of Lathronympha strigana. NCBI lineage: Eukaryota > Metazoa > Arthropoda > Insecta > Lepidoptera > Tortricidae > Lathronympha > Lathronympha strigana. The sequence continues at coordinate 11,096,277 of OX421906.1, read as the reverse complement.
GTACTTGTTGGAATATGACGTGAAATCGTGACAAACACAACACCGGATTTTGTCAGGTTATTATTATGTTTATTTTGCTTTCTTTTGTATTTTGGATGGGTCTCGCAGCCGAATTATGGGTAGGATACCTGTACCGTCACAACCGCCCCTAATCGTAAGTTTTTTTAATGATGCACGGCTGTGATTCATGAAAAACACTTCGATTTACCAACTTTTCTACTATAGTTGTAAGAAAAATCTAGATCCGTCGGCAGTTTTCCCCCCTTTAAATGTGTGATGTGTATTCCAATAATAAATGACCGTGAATGCCGCAGCATTGAATTGGGCCCATCAGAATTAAGACAATTGAAACCTGAAAGCTTTTTCCCCAGAAACCAAGCTTTGTCAGAGATACTGGGTTGTGAGGCCAGCAGACCCTAATAGTCCAAATTTGTTCTTTCACCCTGGATACATCAAGCTTACTTCTGCCTCACCCAATGATCCACCGCCAAACAATGTACTCGGCACTAGTGAAACCACAAAAATTTCCCAAACAAAGCGAAGAGACCTTTAATTTTTATTGGTACGAAGCGTTCATTTCTCAGCCCCATTGCCAAAAATTCGAACCACATCTCTCTACCTCACCATTCCCAGCCATATGTTACTGGTGCATGTCTCGTACATGGAATAAGACCACTCGACCCTTAAGCTTGCCTTCATTTTTTTTTTTCGTTGAATAGCAAACTCAAAGTTTCACACACATAAACACCAAACTCGTGGTTAATACAACCAAATTGGTTGATAAATTGTCATAAGTAAAATAATTAATTAAAAACACTGTACACAGTATATTTGCTTCGCATTATTAAAACTGTGTCTTAAAATAAGACATCAAAATATATCGTAGGGTCCTCGCCTCTTTGACGATCACGGCCCTCAACAAATGTGTTATATCGAATGTATCTTAACCAAGACAAGGTGTGTGGAGTTTTGATATAGTTTTCATACCTTGTGTAGTATTGCTCTGCAAAATCTACCCTTGTTAAATGGGTCTAATCTTATAATAAAGATTACTAACCTACGTGATAAGACGTTGCAGAACAATTGTCCCCAACCACCCCATTTCTTGTCCCCTCGCAAATACCGACTGAACTAGTCCGATTACATTCTAGCCTTTGTCTCTCTGTATCGATCCTTTTTCTCATAATGCATCCATCACCTTCACTGATCACATTTTCATTCATCATCTCATTTCCGATAATAGCATACATCTCTCTAATCACTACCACTCAAATCATCATTCATTCCTCCTCTTTTACGCTTTCGCTTCGAGCCATACAGCCAGCCAAAGACATGATATGTAATCAGTGTAAAACTCACTGTAAATGAATATGCTAAGAATTAAAACTTCTAATTGTTGACTATATTTAGGCAAAGTGCCGCTAGAAATGACCTAACGCACGCAGTACCTAAAGTAGAGGTACTCACAACTTCTATAAATTTAATCAATTAAACATATTGAACTCAATTTTAACCGATCCGCTTTTACGTCCGCTTTACCGTTAATAAAGTATGAATAAGTACGTACTCATAAAAAATTAGCATATGTTATTATTTGTAGCTATTTATTACTCCCGAATGCGAACACACGATCCATCTTGTCGACTCACTAAACTCATCTTTAATTACAAAATTAAAATCTTATTCCATCAAACCGTCTGATTAAATCGTTGAACCAACATACAAACGTACCCACACATAAGTATACATCAACATACTTGTATACAACTCTAGAAGTCTAGACCGTTTCAGTGTTCTTGAAACACACTCGTCTTCGCTCTTCTGTTCAATAATAATAATAATATTATATGAAGTAATGTATAATATCCATTTGTATTGAATTCAAAGTACATACGGCTTAACTAAAATATTTGTTCGCATAAGAAAAATCTATTATCACTATTAAATCGAAATTACGATTTTGCCGATGTAATTCGTCTTAGTTTGTTGCCGTAAAGTGTCGCCCTTTAGCTTTTTGAAATAGGTACTTAAAAACCTTAAGGTACATATTTTATTATTGAAAATATGTTTATTGAAATAAATTGTATGACATAAATTTAATTAGTATAGTCCGAAACAATTTGACTCGTTACCTACACTCGTGTACAAATAATTATAAGTATGTACCTGTTGTACTCTGTTATATAAAAATGTAATTAAACCTTTAAGTGTATGAAAACGTATTTAACCGATTTATAGTGCACTAAACTCGCAATAATAATATTTATTTATTTATTTATTTATTTAACCTTTATTGCACAAAAGAAACCTTAACGTACAAAAGGCGGACTTAATGCCAGAAGGCATTCTCTACCAGTCAACCTTAAGGCAAAACAGAAAATTTGTGGGCGGTGCTAGTAATAGTCAAAACCGAAATAGTAAGAACAAGTCAATCTATAAATATTAATTACATATACAGTAAATACATTATATAAACATAAATACATTTAGATATATATAGATACATAAATACATACATACATACATATAGATAAATACGAGATTCATCGAAAATAAACTCTAAACTTTCAATCTGCTAGCAATAAGAGCACGGACAGACCTTTTAAAGGCACATTTGCTAGGTGATTCCTTGACATTAAGGGGAAGGGTGTTCCACAGGCGCGCCACTGTAACAGAGAAGGAGGAGGAGGGAGGAATATTATGTTGTATAAAAATATACCCCGACGGTACGTATATCTATTGCTCCGACATTATGTACTTATACATAATCACCGAACGAACTATAATATTACGCCAATAAACGCATTTGCATTGCATATGAAAATAATCTACGCTAATTGCTTCTCGCTTAATTACCAAACCTTCACTTCTTAACCGATCAGTCTTCGTTTAACTATAACGCCTGTCAAAACTAGTGAAAAATGTTACGCATTGCGTAAATAACCGCAACGGAAAACATATGAGGTTCAAGTACAACGTACAACGAGTATTTCCACGAATCCTCCTCTCAATAAATACCGATATCTCGAAATCGATGCAAACTCAATCAAACTTCTACCAGTCGACCTAAGCAATCTGAGAAAAATCTTAACACCGCGTTCTACGTTTACTTTGCGCATGTAACAGCGACATCTACCATGAAATTGGGTAAGCGTCGTAACTGGTTCTTATATGTGTAACTATTTATTTATAAGGAAAATTATAAACACAATGATAATTAAAAAATCTAAACATAACAAAAAAAACTAGGCTTCGTAATCTTCATTCTAAAGGAGAAATAATTTCCGACTAGCGTTTTCATCGATATTGAGGACTACTAGCGCCATCTAGTTTTTCGAGACTAACTTATGCCGCACGCACGAACGCACACGCTTATGCCGCAAAATGCCTTAATATAATTTTGAAATCATTGCGTAAAATTGCCAAAATGCATTACGCCAAATAAGCACTTAAATGTACAAAAACAACACATGCAACAAAATATACCTACCTATGTATCTCAATTGCTTGAGAAACAATCTATCGTAAATCATATAACGCGTAAAAATAATATTTTTTTTAAGCAGTGTTGAAAATTCTCCTTTTGGGCAAACCGGACCTGACTTGTCTTTTCAAATTGATAAGGAAAAATGCACTACGTTGACATTCGCAAGGAAAGCCTGCACATGCCACCTTCCACGAACATCCGGCCAATAAAATTGAAATTTGTCAAACATCCACACAGTTATCTATTTCAACCAAGAAGTTAATTAAATGTCTGTCAATCTAGGGTTCCTCACAATGTTAAATTTGTTGATTTAAATAATAATATAAGCTTAAAAAACTTTTAAACCCTTGTAAAATGTATATAAAATTAAAAATTGGAAGTCCTGTAAACATATGACACATTAAAAAAAATACAAAAAGTATTACTTAGGTACTACCAGGATTTGAACCCGGTCACGTAGACTTTACTCAATACAACATTTCGTTGATCAACTTAGCCATATCGACTTAATCAATTGAAGGGAATTTAGCCATCTAAAGGAACCCATTTTTATTTCTCTTCGTTTAGTATTTTTGCGATAGAGAATGTCAACATTTTATGTTTCACACTAAACTTAAGAAATCACTCAAAATTGTGGAATTGTTTTAAAACTGTGCCACTAGAATAAAATTGACATGTAGAAAATGTAACATGTACCTAAAATATTTGTTATAAAAATCCCGTCAAATCGTGATTTAATTTCAGTCAATAAAAATAACTTGCATGCTAATAATATTGTGTACATACCCTGCACCATACTGGAATCTTGATCTGCTGATATGAAAACACTCTCGCAGCACATTAATATTCATCGAAAAACTTATCCAGTATATTCTTTATTATTTAATAAACGCTACTACACTCGTGTTATTTGTATTTTACATCAAAACTTAATGGTTTTCTTTTCTTCGCTGATGTCCAAAATAAACCACGTCTACTGCCCTGCCTGCCACCAGCTGTCTTCATCTTGTACTGCCGCTTGCTTCCCTCGTAGTGATCCTTATTTGAAGTCTATCGAAACCATGGTTGATCCACCTTCGAAAAACTCAGCCACGAAGCCATGTTCCATCCGCTTTTCTAGCTACCACTAACTTTTCTTTTGTCGTCAACTGTTCTGACATATTTATTCCAAACAGAATCTTCCACAGCCAAACACTAAGTACACAATCAAACGCTTCACTGTTTCCACACTTTAAATCACTTCACTATCTGTTATTACACTTTACACTAAACACTTTCTCTCTTTTCGTAATAAATTAAAATCACACGCGAACTAAATAAGTAAAATAAGTTATTTCAACTTGATTCTCCCGACAACTGAACTCACAGTGAGTTACTCACTTGACATTCGTTTAGTATTGCTAATTTTAAAATTGCACCACGTTCAAACTTTACCACACGGTGGAGCTGTTAAACGAAACATGATTATTTTAAAATCGTGTATTTGTGACATATTATTTGGATTTAAATTAAAATATCGAGGAGAATATAAGTTTTTATGCAACAAAATATATAGAAATAGTGAATTTTATTCATTTTGTACATAGACATTTCGATGAGTCGATGCCGGAACGTTAAAAAGAATGGCTCAAACAAAATATTTCATTTGACAATACGGGTCCTTGTCAAATCTGTCATTTACCCAACAATGGCTGCCATTTGCCTGCGCAAGATCAACTATTTGAATTATTTAATATGGCACGATTCTTATTGCGACTGAAGAGAAAAAGTACATATTTTAGTCGGTGCATAAGTTAAGATACTTTAAAAGTGCCTAACTCAGTTCTATTGTGCTAAAACAGTTAAACAGTTAATTATATTTACCAACAACTTGTTTCAACGTTCAACAAACTTCATTGATAATCAATCCGTTGAAATTTATGAAAAATTCACAGTATTCCTTATTAAAACGTGCTTCGAAGAGAAATTGTTACTACCCAATGAAGCCAAATAATCAACACGTGCAGTTTAAAGTACTTAACCCATCTAAAAGCAGAAAGCACAACTCAGGTAAGTCAATTTATTATTTACTAAATAACCCGCTCGTTTCATCACTATGTTTTATCACGAACCAACCCTGGAGAGAATAATTGTTATCATTGAAAGCTAATCATCAGTTAAACTTCTGTAAAGTTTAGATATTTGATACTGAGATATAATTTATTACCATATTAAAATACCAAAAGTTTATTACTTCATTGTTTTCATGATATCTACCTAGTAAGTACCTCTCATTTTAATCAATCATGTCTGTATTTTTCAGCAATAACAACAATATCTGTTATCCTAACCAACCATATCTGGAAAACCCACCGCAAGAACCAATTGTTATTGAAGTGAAATCTGTATAATTTTTTCATACTAAGAGGATACCTGATTCTACCTGACAATAACATACAAGACACACGTAAGTAGTACCAATCTTTTATTGAAACCTAGCTTTAAACTTAGCCATACTAAATTCAAATGTTTGAAATTTTTCATCGTTCTCTAATTCTGACAACATAAATTTTTATTTTATTCTTATTGTTTCACAATAACTTGTCATTGTTGATAAAGAAATTGTTATTAAAGATGCTTAGGGATATATTACCATTACCAAAGCTCACATATTTTAATATTTTCTATTTTCAATTTTCAGGTGACGACTCTGATACTAGATCACAGATATTCAGAAGTTTTGCTATAACATATGTATGACTGCTACTCAAGACAGGTAATTTATTTATTTATTTGATAAATATTAGACAAACTTTTACAAAAGATCTTGTGTTTTTAAAAAAAAACCATATCATCGCAGTAATCTGAGTTTCTGCTAACCCTGATAAAACAAATCATGGTCCTACCGAACTATTGACTATCTTATTTAATTCTAATTTTATTTAGTAACCTAACTTCAGTCTAGTCTAATAAACTTCCAACTTACTATAGCATATCAGATAAAACATAGATTCTCAAACTTTTAAGGAAAACTTTATTATGAACTTGATTTTTGTACTTGATGAAATTTTGATTTTCTACCACTAACAGGTTCTAAAATCGTCAACTATGTTGAAAATGAACGTTGTGTCCACTTCGTGTGAACCAATACTGCCTTTGCAGATAATAAATTGCACAAAAATTATCATTTCCCATCAAAAATGTTCATCAAATATCGAATTTGAAACTGATTTCTATGTCCTGATTGTTTTAGATGTAATTCTACATACATATATTTGCCCCATTGTAGATAGTCTATGAATGTAATGACTACTTATTATATATTCAATGTTGTTCTATCTCATTTCAGGATGCTGAGTTGTAGTGCTGAAATTGCTGTCTGGACCGATCTATTGAGCCTCCTAATCGAGAAACATGTCTTCTCTGATGGTCATTTCATGCACAATCTGATTATGACAAGACAATAGTAGCATATGCATTATGAAACTGCATTGAAGGTACTTAGCCTAAACTTATCTTCTACATATGTACTTACTGACTATGTAAGGCCCTACAAATCGTTATTTGCCTATCTTTGAAAGTAAAATATGTTGGAAGGTTCATGTATGTTTATTAACCTATGCACACATACATACATGCTTGAAGAGGCATATCAAGAGTAGTATATCACTCTGTTTGACAGACATATTTACTTGAAGTGGTGTATCATTTAGTTCTCTGAGTAATTGTACTTCACCCTAGCTTGAGGCATTTAATTTTGAAGAGATACTTTAACTAATGAAGTAACTACTCTATGGGCAGTAATGCATTGCAAATGCATTGTATAGGAATGTTTCCAATACCAATGTTCGCCCCCATTTGTTTAGTCTCAACTGCAGCAAACAAATTCTCTGACTATCTGAGTATAAAGGAAAACATTCGCATTATAATAATTGAAAATGCGCCCCCTGTTTGTTTAGCCTCTACAAATCCTAGCAATCATCATCATATCAGTTAAAATAAGAAAATAGAACACTTCTAAGTTATATTGTGTATTGATTTAAAGAATAAACACTAGCCGTCAACAGAAGGCGTCACTGTTTATGCATCATTCTCATATGCAACTACAGATCTCTTGCAAAAATCTAATTGGATTTTACACGCCCCCTAGATACTCAAACTATATTGCACTTATAAATTTAGCTGTATTGATAAATATTTAAGGATATTCATACATGAAGGAATCGAACCTGTATACCTACTCTTACTGTAACTTATCTACATACTGATATTACTGATATCAACTGTATATAGTTTCTCAAACTAGGTTTCCAGTTTTTCTACTAAATATTAGACTTAACAGCATACTAATCGATAACCTGTGTTTAATTTCAGACACGGCTCTCCTAGCAGATGTCAATATCAAGAAAATATTCAGGAGAGACCGATATTCAAACATGAAAAGCGAACCATGACGAAACTACTTTCTGTACTAATGTATTTCCAAGATCTATTCTAGTCTAGATATAAATTTCATTGTCAAGTAAACTAGATTGATTTTTAAACTACTTAGTTGAAAAATAAATAATTGTCCTATTGGAGTTTTATTTGAAGACGATATATGTATGTATTTATGTGTTTAAGAATCAGAAACAAGCCCGCTGACACCCTCCTTTTTCACGTACAACAAAATGTGACACGAAGGCCACTTTAAAACTAAATACTTAAATGAATTTTGTTTTAATACTGAAATGCTATACTTTAAATTATGACATTGCCATTCAAATTGTATTTTGTTTTTATTCCAAATTTTGATCATGGCTCATCATTATGTATCGTTGAGGCTACTCTAAGATAAGTAAGATTATTTTTAAAATGGAAACAAGTGTGTAACACAATCCTGGTCTACGGCTTCTCAAAATGTAACTCCCCCCCCCTTAACAAATTATTTTATAACTAAATACCCTTTAACATTAACTTATTTAATTGGCCTTGTGATTCGTCTAGATTAGTGGACCCTAGTTTGTGACGCAGATAACCTTAGTTCTTTTGTGTGGAACAAACTGTTTCCTGGACTCTAACCTGTGTTATTTAGTTGATTTTAAGTTCTTATTTAGAGCATAAGATTCCTTTAGTACTTGATTATCGTTGAAGTAGAATTGGGAGTGAAGGATGATGAGTGAATCAGAGACATGGTTTATAAAAATTTACAGTATATTCATTTATTGAAGTTAGATGATGATAGGACTATTCAAAGGAACAATTTTCTTAGATAATTGAATATTTCGATGATCAAAATAGATAGATATAATCTTTAACAATAATCGAGATGGTAATCAAGTAATTAAACGTTTACAACAATTAAGAGAAGATCAAAGGCGTCTAAGGTGAGTATTCATAGTAGGGAATTTACAAGATTATGATTTTCATATGTCAAAAGGGTAGTATTTTTAGTATATGTGATCAATATATATTATGTATATAAATATAATTTATTAAAAGGTAATACTCTGCTACCCCTATTAGTCTCTCGATAATGGTAAAAGAGCTTATACTACTGGGCTAATCCCGAAACGTCCTATTCACTGAAAATTTGTCTTTAATACCTAACAAATATCACTCTGGCTTCAGCTACTAAGCTCTTTTCCACTGGATGCAGTCTGAGAGATCCTATCTAAACCCATCAGTTTATTTATATTATTATTTTTTCAATGGGGCTTCTTACGGTCCTGCCTATTCCTAATGAGTTGTAGGACTCTGCGAAAGGCTTTAGTAACGTTTCACAACCTATGTCACTGCCTGTGATAGATAAAGAAACGTTAAGTATCTATCATGTGAACCTACCTACTTTTGTTTTCTTATAAAACGAAACAGTGCGTTATTTCTGAGTTTGTTAATGTAAATACGAAGTGCCTTAATTCAATTGCAAACAAACCACCTTTTAAAAGTAAATAGCTAAGTTCTGAGCATTTTTCTACTCATAACTTAGACTAAAGAGGATTCTGAACATCTTTTTGCTCATATCTCAGGAACTGCTCTTGCCTGTCCTGAGCCCTAAGAACTTCACCATTATTTTATTCTAGAACAGCTTGTTCAAAACGCGATTAAATGTAATAATAATTGTACAACCTTGTTGCAATTTCAAACACCTCGTTGCCACACCAATAACTCAGGAATTCAAATAATGATTGTTCTAACAATAAATGGTTGAAAATACTATAAGTTAGGCATTTTGATTTAGCAATCGTAGACCGTTAATTATAATATTCCTTTTTATTTTATATTTAATCCCATTTTATGAGTATTTTGTTACAATTAAAGTGCGAATGATTTTAGAGCCTAAAAATAAGAACTGAAATGATCCTGTTGATATTTCTTCCTAAAAGCTATAATTTATGTCCATCAATGTTTATCTTTGGATGGAAAATGAAGCATTAATCGCATGATTCTAGGAGAGAGTAATATCAAACCAAGTTTTAAACCTTTCTAAAGATACCATTGATCTGCTCTGCTTGTCAATGTTTTCTTCTCAATAAAATTCTTAACTGAACCCCACCTAGATTCTAAAATCAACCCCTAACGGTGTGTGCGAAGTTACTCTAACATCCCCTTCCCTAATTTACAGCAAAACTGCACAAGTCATACTTACCAACGACTTGTGACATTTACTTTAATCGTGTTCCCTAAGTAAAAGAACGTTCAGTCCGCGAAAACTGATGGTTTCAACCTATAGGCGTCATGTATCAGCCCCCTCAACCACGGCCGAAGCCGGAAGTGGTTAATAGGCCAGTTCTACCGTTAATACAGGACTGAGGATAGGTTTTAGGAAATATATAAATAGGGACCTATACTTCAGGCATCGCATGGGTTCCGTGAGTCCTGATCTCAGGATGGTTTGACTAAGAAACCCCCACTTTCGCCATGAAACAAACTGAAGCACAGGGGGAAATTCACCAGCCAACAAAAAGGCTATATTGGTGCCAGACACCCCAAATCTGGTCAACTTGGACTCAAGAATGTTTTCTTAACACAGCAAGTGAAAACAAACTTGTGGCGTACTTTGCGAACAGTGATTCTGGTTTTATAGATAATAAAAGTTTCTTAATAACAAATTACGTAACAAACTTCCCCTTAATAAACTGAAAACTTCTTGGTCACCTTGATCCAAGTTCAAAACCACGGAAAGGATCTCTCCGTAAAGTTAAACAAAGACCATATTCCAAAACCTAACTCAACAATTATATTGCTAAGTCTAGCCCAGAACTTCGGTGCACCAGGAAATACCCCTTAATAGTATAAATGAAACGCTTGTAGTAAAAATCAAAGTCCGGCTTAACGCATGGAATTTCTTCCTGCCTCAGCCTACAGAGACTCATTCTACAAGGAAATACCCCTTAATAATATAAATGAAACGCTTGTAGTAAAGAATCAAAGTCCGGCTTAACGCATGGAATTTCTTCCTGCATCGGCCTACAGAGACTCATTCTACAAGGAAATACCCCTTAATAATACAAATCAAATGCTAGTAGTAAAGATTCTCCAAAGGAGTCAAAGTCCGGCGTAACGCATAGAAATTCATCTTGCATTCGCTTACAGTGACTTATCCTACAAGTCCAAAGTCGCAGGGATTTCTCCTAGCAAAATTGAACCAGAGAAAATATTTAGAGAAACTTTACTTACCAGAGCTCTTTCTTGCGTTACGACCAGTCTCACTGAGTGTCCCAGATTGAATGACTCCGTTGGGCCCGGCCCCGTCTATTTATACCATTCCGCCGGCCTAGGCATCTGATCGAGTTTTGTACCATTTCATACGATTTGGTACCATCTCATACGATTCGGTGCCATTTCATACGATTTGGTACCATCTCATACGATTCGGTACCATTTCATACGATTCGGTGCCATTTCATACGATTTGGTACCATCTCATACGATTCGGTGCCATTTCATACTAAAACGTTCCTTTCAATACATTAGCGCTAAATCTTCATAATAAATTGGAATCTTCGTGTTGCATGCGACAATGCTGCAAGAAATCCAAGAAAAATCCTGACGCGGCTACCAGGGCATCATAACTCTCAAGGAGGTTTATATTAAACTGGCATTCTCCCAAAATCACTCTTAATGCTTAAGCAAGAAGGTTTATATTTACATGCCAAACATACTCCAATAATCGATCCGCCCCAACGTGATCCACGTGTCTGACTATGTTGTATTCAAAATGTATCCATGGTATGTTTTTATTAAGACTCATATTCCCGTGTCTAATATTATTTATAATAATTTTTATGCTTGTTTATTGTCTCAGCCAATGAGTGAAAATTTTACGTAATCGCAACGCCTTTTTAGTCGGCCATTTTGTTATCTTATGTAATGGATCTTTTATGTACGCCGAAACTCCGAGTCATCGGACATCTCTTTCTATCCTATTAATATATCTCGCAAAAATGAGACGCAAATATTTTTCATCCGTTGCCTAGATGTAGTTGTTTAGACAGAGACATTACCAGGAGATTAGAAGTACTTAGGAGCCAAAACATATTTCGTTCAGCGATTCTTATAACATGTTTTTAAGGACCTACAAATATTTGGATGATTTAAAATATGATTTAAATTTTCCTTTTTAATTAATGTTGTAATTATTAGCATGTTTTACTTATTTAAATGTGAAATATAAATATAATGTAAGGATTTTTACGTAAAACTTGGTTTCTAAGTTAACTCCTTTCGCATGACAGCTACTTATTACTAAACGAAACGTTTCTGAAGGTATGAAGTGTCAAAACAATGTTTACACTAATGTTTGTCTGTAAAAAGTTTATTTCTTATTATTTCGATGGATAAATTGAATAATGAATATAGTAAATGGAGCCATAAATGTAACAAAGTGAATTCAAGTGAACCCAAAGTGTACTTGTTGGAATATGACGTGAAATCGTGACAAACACAACACCGGATTTTGTCAGGTTATTATTATGTTTATTTTGCTTTCTTTTGTATTTTGGATGGGTCTCGCAGCCGAATTATGGGTAGGATACCTGTACCGTCACAATCTATCATCACGGACAGGACTATTATAGCCAATAAGCCTGACATCGTGCTGGTTGATCGATCGCAGCGTCGGGCCGTGCTCGTCGACGTCACCATCCCCCATGACGAGAATCTCGTGAAGGCCGAGAAGGACAAGTCCAGTAAGTACCTAGACTTGGCTCACGAGGTAACCGCCATGTGGGAGGTTGATTCGGCGATCATTGTACCGATAGTTGTTTCGGCGAACGGTCTTATAGCGAAGAGTCTCGACCAACATCTCGAGAGGCTCTCGCTACGAAGTTGTGGTTGGATCAAGGGTCAGATGCAGAAGGCGGTAATACTGGACACTGCGCGCATAGTCCGAAGGTTCCTCTCTTTGCCGCCCTAACCACCGGCAGCCTGGGCCCAGTCCTGTTGCCGGCGGCACTCTAGGTTAGGTTTTTTATAATATGTATTTGTTTTGTATTGTTTTTTTTTTGTATGTTGTTTTGTATTTTATTTTTATATACGTATTGTAAAAATCCTAACCTAAGGAAGAAAATAAATAAACGGAATAATAATAATAAATATTATGGGACAATCTTACACAAATCGACCTAGTCCCACGGTAAGCTCAATAAGGCTTGTGTTATGGGTACTAGGCGACGATATATATAATAGACAGATACATATAAATACTTAAATACCTACGTAGAAAACATCCATAACTCAGGAGCAAATATTCGTGATAAACACACAAATAAATGCCCTGACCAGGATTCGAACCCGGGACCTCCTGCTTCGTAGGAGGCATTAGTGTAATGGCTCAAAGTTGGGTCATTTCATTCGTAGCGTGGTTTTGTCATCAATGAAACAAATTTAAGTGTCAATATAAACGATTATGTTTCTTTATTATTGTATTGTCACTCTTGTTAGATTTCTTCTATACGAATATATAGTTGTACATTTTGTTTATAGTTGTACATATTATTCATAATATATTGCATATTATTATACTTTTCTAAGTGGTCTCCAGTGACAGTAAAAACACTAGTTTAATAATAACAACCATAAAGCGAGCTACATACCTACTATTTAGACATTTCAATATAATGAATCACAACTGGGTTTTTTTCTCACCTTCAGCTTTTAAATTATTGCACAAATGTTATTCATGAATATGAACACCTTCAGGTGTTACATGTAAAACCATGCCAACTTTGCAACTAAAAATCACAAAAGCTTAATTAGGGTACCAAAATGGTAAAAAAGGAACCCTTATGGTCCGATTCAATCTGTCTGTCTCTCTGTTTGTCCTATTGTTAAATATCTCGAGAACTACATAAGCTACCGATTTGAAATTTGGAATAGTTATCCCAGACACATTGCGAGATAATTCATCATATATTTTAATTTACATTGAATGAAAAATGCCCGATACAAAAGGGGTCAAAAATTAAAAGTTTAGTTACTGGGTCATATGGGGTATCATTTAAAAGGGCTAGTTTTGCGCATGCTAAAACAATTTCATAAAAAATTTCACAATGGAAAATTTTTGATTTATAATCGAAACTGTAAAATACGATTCCTTCTTTATCTCCGAAGTTTAACAAGGAAATATATGATTTTTTTACACGACGTAAATATTATGATAAATATTACAGGAAAAAATTAAATTTGACACTAACTTATACGACATTTTTTTACATAAAAAAAAAACTATTCGGTACTAAATTTGAAATGTAACCAACTTTCATTGTTTTTCGTGCACGAGTTCGACTAGCACTTAGGGGTTTATTTTTTTGAAGCGTCCTGTATTTGTGTAAAAGTAAATATATAAAATTACTAATTTTAATCAGAAGACTAAAATTACTACATACATAAGTGTGAGCAACTCAGCTTTGTAACCAAGGCCACTCAAAATAATCTTTAATATTAAGATTAAGGTCTAGGTTATATGAAAGAAAAAAATGTTATTCTTATTGAAATAAACAGTTAAAAATTTTAATTTTTTTTTTTACTAAAAAATAAATTATCTTACCATATTTTTCTGTAAAAACGTATATAATATTGTTGAGGGATTTTCTTGCAGTGGCAACATCGGAGTAGGTTTTTTGGTTTTTAATTACAAATGCGAGATTAATTTTTTAAGTGCACATAGTTGTCTGGAAATTTGATAATTTCTTCCGCATACTTAAATGTAGGCTCCCCAAAGTGATGCTCTCGGAAAAGTTTTAAAAGAGTTTTTCATTTAGGAAGTTTCACAAGATTTTAAGTCAGGGTAGGGGTTTGGGTAAGTTATAAACTAATTTAATTACCACATTTAGTAATAGCTACCTTTTCTGTTATAAACCTTTAAATTTCTTTCTGTCTTAACCTAACGTTATGATGTTTACAACTATAACATTCAGCACTGTAAGTTACTGTACTGTAACCCTATCATAAAAGTGTCGCGACAATATCTCACGCGTGAGATAGACACGATTTAATTATTTCAAAATATATTTTGCTAAAGAATACATCATCAAAAATGCTGCATCTGAATGAAATCGAGTTACAGTAAAACTGATAACAAATCATAATGATATTTATTTTCAAAATCAGAATACCTACTCTCTTGAAATTATATTTTAGTGGGAACTGCCTCTTCAAAGAAGTTTTCACAATTAGTAATTTTCGAAAGGACATACCGGTTCCAGCCCAACCAAAGCGTACGAGTATAAAATTGGCGAAGAGTCCGCCGACCAGCACGACGAGGATCCGGAGCTCAGTGACGTAGTAGTCGCGCGAATGCGGCGCCAAACCCGCTAGGTGGCCCCACGCTACTCCGAGGCCTACGCCCACGAAAAGAGTAGTTCCAGCCTGAGGGAATCATTACATAAAAAAAAATTATAAATAGGCCTGATTTTTCCTACACAAATTCCAGCACTGTAACTCTCTCTGTACTGCAACTTGTATGTAAGCTTATATCATACCACAACTTGTACTCTTAGTACTCCTACATTTATTTGATGATATTGATGATCTATCAAATAAGTAAAAGTATGACAAAATGATGACAATTATCGTACTCTGACTAATCAATTGATCAGTCGAAACCAGGTAAAAAAAACTAATGAGAGGATTACAGTTTGCATGTACATTTTCTTTTTTTTTGGCAAATGGTCCGTTTCCATCAATTTAACATCTCTAATCATATTTCAGAGGACTCAACAATGTGGCAACCCTGGGGTATTAGGGTGTCACATTGTTGAGTCGATGGAAACAATTTATTTATTTTATTTTATTTTTTTATTGCAAAGAGAAACAAACAGCATATAATTACACACAGAGTTTAACAAATACAGTTAATACAACAGCCAAAACAGTTTCCACCACTGGATAATACTATATTTTAGCTCTGAGAGACGAGAAAATAAAAACATGCAATTTTATGAATTTTATTCCTTTTGTAAATAAAGAAATTTATTGCTTTAATTATTTACCTGGAATCACATTCAACTGCAGAATAAAGACGTGCGAAACTTATTATTCGTAGACCAATCGACATAGTTCGTTTAACGCTGTGGCTTACCGCCTGCAGCTGAAGAATGGCTTCAAATAAATTGTCATCGCTTTTACTTTAGAATCATTTTTTTAATACTACGAGGGTGACAAACAAGCATACGGCCCGCCTGATGATAAGCGGTCACCGTAGCCTATGGACGCCTGCAACACCAGGGGTGTTACATGCGCGTTGCCGACCCTTAAAAAAAAGGAGGATTCGCTGTGTTGACAGCTCAACGAGCCAAGGGCTTTTGCTCCGAGCTGTCAACACAGCGAATCCTCTTGGACCTCTGGCGACCTTACTCACCAACAGAAACACAACACTATGAGTAGGGTCTAGTGTTATTTAACTGCGGTTTTCTGTAAGGTCGAGGTACTTCCCCAGATGGGCTCTGCTCCAGATTTGAGCGAGACGACATTCGTTGTGCTGTGCCCTACAACACTAAACGATATGCATCCGCTGTGCCCATACCTAAGGCTTCAATAATATATTAATATAAATAATATATTAATATATTTAAATAGGATTTAGGGGAGGCTATTGACATGAAACGTTTAGTTTACTTTGAAATATTTGTTTTATGGTGTAATTAAACAAATTAATTAGCTACTTGTCACCATATTATAGCAAAACTAATTTATTTAAAAAAAAGGGTGTGATATCTTGGTAAAATTTTAATTCGTTGCCAATGTAACCAAAATAACTTATTGAATAAATTAGAAATACTGATTCGAAATAGTAGAACATTTCGATGCTAGTGCGGAAAATTGCCATTACTTCACGAGTAATACTCGATACGAGTAAAAATGACATATCCACTTGTATTAAACGGTGTTTTTCAATACAGATGCGAAAAATATTAAAAACAAGTATAAGAACGGATTCTAAAGTTTTTTTGTTACTTCTGTAATACGACTGTAAAACAGTTGAACAATTTACATCTTCAAAATTGATACTTATCCTCTCTACTTCTTATTAAAAAAATAATTAACGTGACAAATCGTATCGTAATGTTTATAGCGCCTTTGAACATGTTTGCCTGATTGAGAAACGCCTCTACTTTGACAGACGTTTCTTAGGCTCTGTTCCGTTTCATACACACAGATTAATAAGAACTGTTTTTAATGTTAAATATTTTTAATAAATTATATTTATTATGATAAAAAGGTAAATATGCACAAATCAGAAATAAGAAATAAGTTGGACTCTAGTGCTTGACGCAAAAAAATGGTTCATGGTAGTTTCGTAGTGGTTCTAGGTGGTCCGGGCTCTTAATGAATCCAATAAGAGAATCCTCAGCGGTGGGCACAAAATACCTTTATATATTTATAGGTGTCAGTGTCTCCCGAAAACATAAAGCTGAAGATGAGTCCATAGACGCCGACGCTGAGTGCGGTATCAGTGCCGCCTGCAGTGCACACCAGCTGCACCCAATTGTGCCCAGATTCGCTGGCGGAACCTAGTCTTACGACGCCAGGCATCACCACCGCCCAAGACAACGAGCAGTATACTGAGCCGAGGAGGAAACCTGGAAGTATGTATATTACTTAAGATTTATATTATTTTTATCCGCAAACCAAGTTAAGTTTCCCAGGCACACTCCAATTTGGGTAGGTATATACATTCCTCGTGTTTTCTTACATTTTCTGTTACATCTCCATTAATGCAATTTTCAAAAAGAGATTTCTAGATCAACGGATTTTTGGTTCAAGCCAGAGCAAAAATTGGTAGAGCGTAATTAGCTTATTGAGTTATTGCTTTTTATACAACTGTAAAATAATCCTGCAGCGAATGATTTTACGCTACACAGTTACTCTAACACTGAATAAATCAATTCAACAGTAACAATTTAACAAACAGAAAAATACACAGGAACGAAATTTTATTCATTACGACACTACAATTTAATTTGTTTGTGCAGTATTCAACGGGCTATTTGCTGGCGTCAATGTAAAATCCACAATACAAATTGAAGGAAGAGATTAAAATGAGAAAATAATAAACAAAATGCGCTATTGATGTTGTTCCGCTTCGATTATTGATTGTAAATCGGGCCAGTAATTAAAGCTGCAACTACAGGTACGAGTTCGACGTGTACCTATGCTTTAGGGTTATATTTTCAATGCTTATCGATCTCATTGCGTCAGGCGCACCAGTATAGATGTGAGCTCTGATCGCGAAATGTTGTTAAGAAACATGATGTCACCGTATTAAGGAGGAACTCACAATCGGAGTAAAATCTTTTGTGAATTAGATAGCAGAAGTCAGACCCGAGTACAAAGACCGAGTGCAAAGCGACCCTGAATGCCAGTGCTTCTGGTGCCTGCAATAATGCGAGCTATGTGGTGAAAATGCATTCAAACCCCTTGCAATACGAGCCCCGCAGCAGATTTTATTGAATTGGCTTTGTACCGCACACAACGCGCCCCATTGTGTTCTGCGGCCGTGACAAATTTTATTTTATTACTCCAGTATATGGAGTGTGACATTCACTAACGATCGAACATCGGAACTTTATATTGGGAAATTTACGCAATAGCTCTCTTCATTATAATAAATAATGTTATATTGTCCTGACTGAATCACTTCCATGAATACGATACGCCAGAATATTGCTCAGCTATGCACGCACAAATATGAATAGTGAACATAGTCATGCCTCAATCCAGGCTATGTGGTTTAAACACTAGGTCACATTTATGAAGAGTTCATTGATAACATCATCATACATCGATATCTCTTAACTAAAATTTAATCATTATGACGGGTCCATCTAGTGGTTAAACCTTTTTGCAGCCATAAACTTGATACCAACTCAGAACATTACGTGCTCCAGACGTCACGACTTCATATCAAATAGGCACCTATGAGTTTACCTATGTTTATTTGTTGCTTGGCGATGGTGGCACTTTATTTTATTTTTTACGTGGCGACGAAAAGGAATTCAATATAAGAACCAATTAGACAGACAATTTTTCGAATCTAAATCCCTCAGATAATTCGACTCATCCGCTTACACATTCGAGCAACCACATATACACAGATTTATATTACACTGTTTATAATTTATCTTGTCACGCTCATTTTTTGTAGTCAAAAAGGACTACTCACCCCAAATCCACGGAAAATTTAACAGAAAGTGAGAGCACACTGCCACCGTCACCACTTCGATGACCCAAGGAATCCCGCCAAGCGACGCTACCCGTTGCCAGTTGCTTTTCATGTATTCCACATTCCATCCTAGTGAACCTTTTCCAAGTACCACTACTGGATATATTTTCCTATAGGAATAAGGTGTAAATTATAGTATTTTAAATTATGAACACCATAAGAGGTAATTAAATTCACATTATGTTTTACACGCTATCATCTGGTTTAAATATGGGCGTTTCTGATGCGTTTTACAGACCAATGACTTACTAAAATCTTATACCCGTCAGTAGATACACTGAATCATGGGTACATATCTATCATTTGTATACATGATTGACATAAACGAAAGAAAAAATCATTTATTTTCAAAATATGTACAGTAAGTGTAACTACCTACCTACCTACCTACCTCTACCTACCTTAAAGCTAAAATAGGTCCTTGAGGCATAAGAAACGAAATATATTTATATAAATATTTCCATATTAACGCTAGTGAATATTTAAACTATTGGAGTGTCTTGAGTTAATTACTAGTGCCTTTTCTTAATAAGTCTTAATTTGGCGAGACACTACATTTTGCGCCTGAGTAGATCAATAAATGATAAGAACTTTAAAGTCAACGGGGTCAATTAAACTAATAATTAACCTACTCTAAGTCTACAAATACAAATGAGCGTAAGTTTTAGGTGCACCTACAGTACGTAATAAGAATATTCATGTAAAAATAATTTTGTCAGTGAACAAAATAGCGTCTTAGTTAAAAATATACAGGCTTATACTTTAGGCTACTGAGACAATAATACTCACCGCAAAAATCCATCAACTTCTATGTAGTCGCGCATATCAAGGAAACCCATGTTTTGAGCCAGGATGCCAGTGAATAGAGCGGCAAGCATTCCAGGCATGGTTGTAAGGGCTTGAAGAGCTTGCCCACTGCCCCAGGCTACTGCTGCCACAATGCCGAGTCGGAACCACTTTCCGTCCCACCCCCAGTTTTCGCCCCACTGACTCCACGCCAGACCCCATGCCATCAGTCCTGTAAGCATCATTTTCAACAATATTTGTAAACTTGGATGAATTTTGGCATATTAAAAGCCAGTGACATAGTAATAATAATTCTGACAAAAAATTGTTAATGAAATCGTAAAAACAACTGAGCAACAAAAATAATAAGTAAAATAAAGTGGTCTAAAATTGAGATGCGACGATATAGGTACTTAAGTACCATTGGATTATATTAACTTCAATGGATCATGCTTAATTAAATAATTTCTCAGACATGTTATATCCAAGGTACTAGTAAGAACAGTACCTATAAATAAAGTATTTTGGTTTTGAGAAAGCGCCGGTAATAAGTGCAATTTACAAATTATTTTGAAAGAATGTTGAAGTATTTTTGTCACATTTTATAATATATGAGTCGGAAGCATCACTTTACTACAAAATTTGTTTCACATCATTCATTATTTTATTTTATTGTGTTTTTAATTAATGCGTGTGTCTCGTCTTAATGGAATTGATGAAACGGACATTAAAGGAAAACTTTAATTAATTAATAAAGGATAGTAAAGAATAACTAATAATTTCTTCGTTTTTTAAAAATGCATTGCATCGGCAGCACTAAAAATAGTTAGTTTGATTTTCGTCATTATACATGACGTTGTTACTTCTTCTTCAGTTACCATGTCCTAACGGACGTCGGCGACCACCATTGCCATGTCTTTTCGACTCTTAGCCATTCTTGCCAGTGTGGCTGCGTTATTTATATTAGTCCATTTTTTAATGTTGTCAAGCCAGTTTATCCTCCTTCTTCCCCTTCCCCTTTTACCATAAACTTTTCCTTCTAATATTAATCTTAATATATCGTATTTGTTGTTTCTGTAAATGTGGCCAAAATACGATATTTTCCTTCTTTTGATTGTAGTTAATAATTCCATCTTTTTCTTCATTCTCTTTAGCACTTCCACGTTCGTTATTTTGTCTTTCCAGGATATTTTAAGCATTCGTCGATATAACCACATTTCAAATGCGTCTATTTTCTTTTCCATTGCTTGGTTAAAGGTCCATGTTTCACATCCATAGAAGAGCCCGGACAGAACGTAGCACTTGACCAGCCTCCATCGTAACTTCATATTTATATCTTTGTTAATGTATAAAGATTTCATCTTAATAAAGGCACTTCGCGCTATTTCTATCCTAGTTCGAATTTCCTGTTCTGCATCCCAGTCTTCGTTGAGCCAACTGCCCAGGTATTTATATTTCTGTACCTTTTCTATGGGTGTATCATCAACCCGTAAGATTAGCGATGGTTCTAAAATTATGTTGGACTTTCTTACGACCATCAATTTGGTTTTACTAATATTAATTTTTAAATTGTACTGTTTTATTTTGATATTTAATCTATTTAATAGTTGCTGCAACTCTTCAGCGTTGTTTGCCAGTAAGACTGTGTCGTCTGCATATCTCAAGTTATTAATATACTTCCCATTACATTGGATTCCCATTTCAACTCCATCAAAGGCTTCTGCAAAAATGCGTTCGGAGTATAAGTTAAATAAGCCGGGAGACAATATGCACCCTTGTCGGACACCTTTTAGTATTTTCAGGTCTTGGGTGGTTTTGTCACCGACTTTGATATGAGCAGTTTGATTCCAGTATAGATTGCTTAGGATTCTTGCGTCTTTGCTGTCTATGTCTGTCAAGTCAATGACTTCCATTAGCTGCTGATGATTAACGGTGTCGAATGCCTTTTCGAAGTCAATGAAGCATAAAAAGACATCCTTTTGATGTTCTAAACAGTTTTGCACCAGCACCTGGATTGCTAGCAGTGCCTCTCTTGTTCCTAGACCGTTTCTAAAGCCAAACTGTGTTTCACCAATGCAGGCATCAATTTTACTGTAAGTTCTATGGTGAAGTACTTTAAGGAAAACTTTCAATACGTGGCTCATAACGCTGATCAGCCTATACTCATTACACATTTTCGCATTCGGTTTCTTGGGGATTGGCAAGAAGGACGACTTAAGCCAATCGTCAGGGAGATCTCCTGTCTCATACACCTTGTTAAATAATATAACTAATATATCTAAACCGTATGTATTTAACAGGTGCAGTAATTCACCATGCAAATTATCAGGCCCGACAGCTTTTCCGCTTTTCAGAGTTTTAATGGCTTTAGCAACTTCTGTTTTTACTATTGGGGGGCCATCATAACCATTCGAGTTCATCCCCATCAACGGTCTGGTATCATCAAATAGTTTTTTAATATAGCTTTCCCATTCTGCTCTTTGATCGTCGACATCCGTGAGTAGCTTATTTTCACTGTTAGTTAGTTTTCCGGTGACATGCTTACGTCCTGTGTTCGTGAAATCTTTTACTTTTTTGTGCAGATTAAAGCTATCGTGCTTTTGGTCCAGCTCTTCTATCTCTGTGCATTTTGACTCTAACCACTTATCCCTTTCGTGTCTTATTAATAATCTAATTTTGTTATCTATGACTCTGTACTTTTTCTTATCTATTTCTTTAAACTCTCTTCTTTCATCCATTAATTTTAAAATTTCCTTTGTTATCCAAGGGCATTTAGTTTCCTTTTTGCAATAGCCTAAGACTTCTATGCTTACTGTTTTTGTGGTATTTTTAAATAGCTCCCATATTTGTTGAACATTCAGGTTTTCTGTTTTTTCACCCTGAACTAAAGTTGAAATTTTTTCCCTTAGGTCTTTATTGTATGCGTCCCTCGCTTTAATCTTAAAGTTTTCATCCTTTAGTTTATTAATATCGATTTTTCGGTGGTTGTTACCAGTGTTTTTTTTTGGAGCTTTGAGCTTTAATTTTAGTTTTACAATTAAGGGATTGTGATCGGAGCCAACATCCGCACCAGGATATGTCTTTGCGTTCAAGACAGAGTTTCGGAATCTCGCCGGAATGAGTATGTAATCAATTTGATTACGGACAATATTGTCGGGACTGTGTTTAGGGGAGGACCAGGTGTACAGTCGTCTTGGAGGATGGTTAAACCAAGTATTAGTCACAACAAGGTCCTTTTCTATGCAGAATTGAACTAGTCGGTCACCAGTCCAATTTCTCTTCCCTAGTCCGTAGTTACCCACATGTTTTCCGACTGCGCCGTTGCCGATTTTTGCATTCATATCCCCCAGAACCAAAGTTACTTGATGTGATTTCAATGATTTTAATACTGTATCTATCTCTTCGTAAAATTCTTCAAGAATCTCGGGGTTTTTCTCTGCTTTTTCTGTTGTTGGGGCATATACCTGCACTATATTGACATCAAAAGGATGGCCATTCAGTTGCAGTAGAATAATTCTTTCTGATATGGGTACAAAATTTTTAACACAACGATTACGACAACGACGTAACGTTGTTACGATAGCAATGAAATAATATGAAAGAATTAATCATTTACTTACCGATTATTGTTAAAGTAAATGGCTGAATGCATAATGTGGCAATTCTTGGCTGGTCAGTATTTGATTTGGTCTCCACAGTTTCTGCACTATCTATTTTATTGACCTTGTCTAAACTTATGATTGGTGGGTATTGAGGACCACTAAAAGAAAAAGTAAAACATATTCAAACATATAAATCACTACAATCAAAAGAGTAATAATGAAATAAAACCAAAACAATCAGTAGTATAAAGAAATAATTAACGAATTAAAATACTGCTTAGTTAACATGTAGTTTTCGAAGTAATTCTATGATTAATTCAAAGCCATCAAGAATTTAAAAATATATATCAAGAAATATCTTACTGTAAGTATCTTGTACTAGACGCATCGCCTTCCCTTGGCCTGTCTGCCATCGTTACTAATAATCGTCCGTCTTCATTCATCAGTTTTAATTACCCCGAGTTATCTTGCTATCAAACTATACCTCTACCACGCTTTTTCCTAGGGTGGTATTGAAAGCAGGTAGATATATGGTACTTACTCACGTTTTAACTTCCTTATTCAGGCCTTCTGTGTAGATACCGTTATCGATGACTGCGACCGTCTCCTTATCTGGAGTAATTAAATAATTATCAAATCTGAGCGCGTCATTGTACAAACACAGCATATTTAAATCAGTAGTTTAATTGCCTCGTAAAGTATCCTCGTGTTCATAGAAGCTCTTTCATTCACTCGATTTGTGCATTTTGATAACAATTTACCGTGGGTAACATTATTTCATGTAGCTTCGAGAATGTAAATTATTACTTTTTATGTTGTTATCAAGGTTATATATATTTTTTTTATTATTTCATCATTTAAGCACTCTAATGCTGAGGTTTTTAATAACAGGTATTTTTATTAATTTCGACTTTTACTGAACTTTACATAAAAATGGAATCCTATAGAGTGTTATTTCATGAGGTCCGAAAACAAAATTTTGAGGTCAGTAAATCATTTTACTCGTAATTATGTCGATTATTCTTAAATAAATAAACATGCAAATGGGGAAATAGAAAAAATATAGTGATGCCTCCCCTGAACTGCAGAATTCTGATGTTCTTAATTAAATATTTCGTATTTTTATTGAGATTGAGTTCGTCTGTGTGTATTTTTTTAAAATGTATGTTCACCGATTACTCCGATCGCCTTCAACCCATTTATGTTCGAAAGGATTTCCTTCTAATATTGTAATAAATTACGGAAAAATCTCAAGTATTTTCAGTCACTACACGCGACATGTTGAAAGGATATTAGGATTCCATTAACAAGCGTTGAGCCCATTGCCCGTCTCGCCGTGCGCACCGCCTTTGATGACAAAATCGTCACGCATGGTTGGTAGCTACGGATTGGAATTTTTGGACGTTGCGTTGTTACTCTTAGCTGAGGTGAGAATATTTCAAGAAGACTATTAAAATATGTGACTTTATCAAGTGTAAGGGACACTGTTGACGGTTTATATATGTCGTCGCACGATCCCGAAAGTCATATTTTTGCATAATCACGAGGGGTACGCGGGCGCAGATTATCTCGTGCGTAACGGTTTGTCGAAAAATACGACCCGCTCGGGCAAATTGGTGGCGTCGGGTAACCACTCGAAGCAAGTATGGCTTCAGAGCTGCCATAATGCCCCCAATATTTTACATTATTTTCACAATTATTTATTTATTTATTATATTTAATTTCAGATAGTGTCTAATTATCGCTAGGTATTCCGTTTGTAAAAATTTTGCTCTGAGAACTAAAATATTACCTTCTAATCTAAATATTAGCGGAACTCTTCACTATTGACGACTATTCGTGGTCTTGAATTTAAATACCATTTTGGTTCGGTTTCCGACTTTCACATTCAAATATATTTTATTCGGTACAGTGTACCCACGCTAACGTTTTTATTTCTAAATATGGGTGGGGCCTTCAATAAATTGATAGATTAGTAGATGTTCTAAAGCAAACTCCGTGGAATTGGTGCCTTTTAGCGCATTCTGTCTAACACAAGGTGTATTAACTTCTATATGATCGCTTCTATATGATCGACTGCCTCTTTAAAATTGCGTGTGTGTGGGTTGCGCAAATTCACATAGTAAATTTGCGCAACCCATATACCTATTTAACATATTATGACTAGGTAATAAAAATAATAATGTTTTATTTAAATTGTCCTTCTAGATTTTTGATTGTAGTCTTTCAATATGGTGAACACACGTTGCAATAAAAAGTTATGTTTACTGGCAGGAAAACGTTTAAAGTAGGAGAAAAGCAACATATAACACAAAAATGTATACACCAAATTGTTGACTAATATGTGTAGAATTTATCAATGTGATCACTAAGTGTTGAGGTAGTTAGCAAAGATTATAAACTAGCATCATTTCCCTGTTTTACGGTTCCGTAGTCAACTAGTAACCCTTATAGTTTCGCCATGTCTGTCTGTCCATGCGCCTTTTCGGAAATAATTGCTCCAGAAGTTAAAAATAATGTAAGAACTTTTGAAAAATCATGGAAACAGAGCTTTATGAAGACTTTCACGGAAAATTATTTTGAGCTTGGTCAGTTGAGCCATTTTTTACTTTTTTGCAAAAAAACGTATCTTCTTGGTTAAAAGGGCGTACCTATAAGTCGTTAGAGCTGCGGAGATACTCCTTTTTTATTTATTGTCATGTATGAGCATGGAATCTTTTAAAATCTTTCTTAATTTCGCCTATCGTCACAGATGGTAAACTACAGAACCCTACACTGACCATGGCCTAACATGCTCTTAGGCGGTTATTTATAAAATGCTGTAAAAACAAAAGTATAAATTGTCAGTTATAATTTTTGTATGAAGTTTTAAAATCCGTAATTAATATTTACTATGCGAACAAAAAACAAAAATCAGAAGACGTCGATAAAATAAAATAAAAACATTAAAAGGCTACCCTTTTGAACACAACCATGACAAATTTGAGCCGAATATGAAAAATATTAAAACAGTGAATCCCAGGCAAAAAACAAAATGTGAAGAATGTGTGTTTGTGTGGTAGAGAATGCCATTTGGCATTAAGTCCGCCATATGTACAGTTTTCTGTCTTGCGCATTAAAGTTTAAATAAATAAATAAAATGTGTCAAAAATTAGTCGAGCGCACGAAACATTAAATAAGTAGTAATAGTCGCATTTGAAAAATCTGTTTTTAATTAACTACATTTACTGGTATTGCTTATATTGTAGTTACTACAAAAACCGAACTAGTTACAAAAAAAACCAGCCAAGTGCGAGTAGGACTCGCCCACCGAGAGTTCCGTACAAATGATGCACCCCCCATTTATTTAGGTACTTAAGAGACAACGGGAAGTGCCCCATACAATTTAATTCCCATTGCAATTGTATGGGTAATGTGACATAAATGGCCGTATCTTTTGATTGCATTGACATAGAGGTTTGGTTTTTTCACAGCTTCAAGCGACCATAGATATGTGGTATTAATTTCAACTTGCTACCTTTACGCGTTCCCGAGATAAAGGTTCTTGACAGACACAGGGACGGACGGACGGACGGACGGATAACAAAGTGATCCTATGGTTCCGTTTTTTCCTTATGAGGAACGGAACCCTAAAAAGTAGGTAAGAACTAATATAATTATAGTAGATTACGTATCGAAGCCTGTAAAGTAAGAAATGTCTCAGATATCGTGTAATTGTCGGCCGAAGCGAAGGTGAGGTCGACAAACATGTGATCTGAGGCTTTCTTATTTACTGGCCAAGGTCTGTACACTAGTTTTCTACTCAACGCAGTCGGCAAGCGGTGAATCCGTTTAGCGTAGCGGCCTGCAATTGGCTACTTGCTATTGCTGTTAATATTAGCGCAATAAAGACAACTATGTTTAATTAAAGCTCAAAGGTTTGGCGTATTCCGGTTCTTCAGATGAAATTTTATTCCATAGACAGACATTATTGGTGGCTAAATCTGAATAACCTCTTCTTCTTCTTGTTCTTCTGCCTGCCATCTGACCTTCCTATCTAGAGGGTATAAATAAGCTATAACCCAGGGAAGGTACGGTTTTGACAAACATTAAATTATAGGTAATAGCCTGATTTTCTCAAATTACGTTTGAATGGGATATTTATAGATAATAAAAATCCTACAAATTTTTTTTCCGGAAGCCGGTAAATAGTAAAAAAATTAAACTTAACTAAGCAGTTTTTTTTTAAATATTCGATAATAAATACTTTTCTTGTTTGTCAACAATACGCTATATTATTATTTGTATTCTATCTCTTAAAATCGTTATGTCTACAAAATGTACGGCGCAGGTGATATGTGTCTGGTCCCATCTCATTTAAAACGACAAAAAAACCATCTACATAAAGTAGTTTATGTGATTGTATATAATGAAACGCATTAAAACTCGGCTAACGCCTCGTTTCATAATAACATCACACGAGTGTTTTAATGCCTAATTATTTACAATTACATACACTGCTTTATATACACACATATCATGACTCTCCATGATGCGTTCAAAGCGCAAATATGTATATCGACCGCCATTGCGACTTTCAGGAATAAAAACTTTTCTGACTTTCAAGTTTTGACCTTTATATTTTTTAAATTCAAAAACAAACTAGAGTTGGTGTTAATTTTCATATCGTTCGATATCAAAATAACGTGCGACTTGCGTGCGTGTATGCAATTGAAAATTCGTTTCAAACTAAACGTCATCTCGACTCATATTAGAATAGAGGTCAAATCAAATGTGTTCGGAATTTGAACAAAAATAATATCATCGAAATCGATAATATTATTTAGCTATGATAACATCACAGATAAGAAATTTGTTGAAATAAAAAAGTTTATTATTATGGGGGCCTTTATATGCCATTTTTGAACGCATTATTGAGGGCTAATGACAATGACAATTTAGAACATGTATGTACATATTTGTGACGATTAGCATATAACGACATTTGTGGGCTATTGTTGCCTACATAATACTAGACTCACAATATACCTATGTATCAGTTACACTAAAAAATCACCTATTATAAATTATTTCCCAAATAACCAAAATAACAAGCTGTTAGTTCAATGACTGGATTACTCCGGTCTCCTTACCTTAGAGTGGCATTCAAATTAAATAATAGAATATTAACTAGTATTGACCAAGGATGGAATGGCACCTATTTCAGGTGTCAATAATACAAGACTGAGTTAGACACACTACTTTTTATATCGAGTACGAGGAAAGAAAAATACAGGTGTATCGGCTACGGCGTAGCGCTAGGAATAATCCTTAGCAGTAAGTGGGTTAACATATCCTTGTAGTACGACAGTCACGATATTTTAATTTTTTTCTTGAAATATGTAAAAGGAATAATATATAAAAATAGCACGAAATATCAAATATACTTTATAAATTGACTAAAACGGGGCTTAATCGTGTACAAAATTTGAAAATAAACCTCCGACGTTTCAAGGGCGACATTGCCCCCGTGGTCCTGGAGAAAGACGGAGACGGAGAAGAGTGTGTGAAAATCGTGAAAGTTTAAATAAGTGTTTTATCAAATATACTTGTTCTCAAATATGTATATTATAATTAGCCAACACTTAGAATATTTAACGTTTTTTGTTTAAATACGTAAAAGGAATAAAACATAAAAAAGCCAGAAAATGACCCTATTATAGCAACTGTACTTGCCCGGGATTCAATATTGGCGCTAGAAGCAAATTTGCTCTTTTTGCTCTTTTGTTACAAAAATAACAATTTTCAGCGAGACCCACCTTTTAGGTAAGCTGGGTCACGGCACTTTCAGTTAATAAGTTTCTCTTACCAATTCTTAGTTACTTAAATCACTTTTTTTTTTGTAACTAGGTCGAACAATATGCCTATGGCTCTACGATATATTAACGCGT
The DNA here is from genome assembly GCA_949128165.1 of Lathronympha strigana. NCBI lineage: Eukaryota > Metazoa > Arthropoda > Insecta > Lepidoptera > Tortricidae > Lathronympha > Lathronympha strigana. The sequence continues at coordinate 11,066,787 of OX421906.1, read as the reverse complement.
TTTTTAAAAATTCATAAACGCAATATTTTCCGACTCTTTGCTTGCACATAATCGAAAATTGAAAAAACTAACGGTTTTATGTGCTGGTCCGATCTAAACGACTAAATTTTATACAGGCGTAAAGTCTCATACAACTTGGTTTTGTGATTAATTCATGAAACACAATTCTTATTTTTATTAAATACATGAAGTCGTTTGTAATTTACCACCCGCCGCAAAGATAACTAAACCATGGAGCAATATCTAGTCATTAAGTAGTTACTTACTTAAAGTTTGACAAATATTTTGAGAATAACGGGCTCATGTTAAATTGTCGAAAAATGCCTCTGATCTGAATCATTTGAAAAAGCCTTCAAATCCGACTTTATGTGTTTTTGTAACTTTGCAATGGAGAATGATAGAAACACGAGTGTGAGCTTGTTAGAAAGATGTTGCACCAACTATAACGATTATGTTAAAAATCGATTTGGTCGGTTCGTCATATTCGACGATATGGAATTCGAGTTGAGAAATATCTTTATCATTTTACCACGAAATTCTTCAAATCATATGCTTAAGATGAAATTCTCTTTACAGGGTTTTAAGCAATTAAATTACTTTTAATAGAGAGAATGTTAAGATTTTGGGTTAAGAAACTGGCTATTAAGGACCGTATCGTTAATTATGGAAACAGATAAAACTTGGTGTAACTGTTTACAAATGTATTATTATGTAATACTTTGTTCTTAGGCATGATCTGAAATGATATCTGATTGAAAGCAGTTTTGCATTTTTATTTTATTTTAGGGACTTTATAGTGATTTCGATATTATCTAACAAATATATTTTAGACAAGCGTATCGATCTCAATTTGAGACTATTTTACTGACTTCTTGGTACGATTAAAAAAAACAATGGATTTTAATGAAACTTTACAATAATAGGTATAGCTTATACATCAGAATAACTCATAGGCTACGATTTATAAAGATATTGCGCAGACGAAGTCGCGGGCACCACCTAGTATAAAATATAATTAAAACTCGAAAAACTAACCTACACTAAACGTAGGTAGGTATATTTAAAACATACCCCATTCAATAATGCTTTCTTTTGCTATAATAAATTACCCTGTGTTTTTTAGATTTTTATGTTTTTTGTATATAATATTTTTATGTTTATAATATGTGTCAATAAATGTTGACTCTTAATGATATTTCAACATTCACTTCAAATAATATTCTATGCAGTAAAATGAATTGTTACCACATAAAATATTCAATATGAAAATGATTCCAAATAAACTTGGTGGACTATTGAATTCCACGTGATATTATGCTGGTAACAAGCAATTTTTATTAATGCGAACTTTTATACACACAATTATGGTCGCTGTCCACTGAAATACATAGCTGTCAATATTTCCAGTCCTATCTTTATACCAATCATGTTGTGGACATATGAATACACAAAAGCTAGTTGCAGTTTTGCATTATTTTAGTATTTTCGGTTCGCGTTTTGTATGTTATTTATTTTTGTATGTCGTAATAATAATTAAACTACGAAATTTGGAAATAATTTAAGTGGCTCTTTCAAAACCTGGCTCCTCCATGCCACTTCTTCCGTACCTCATGTTCAATAATCAAATGTAACAACATTGAAAATTGTGCACTTATGTTTGTTGACTTAAAAACCTTGAATTACAATTTGTTTACACGAAAATAAATGACAAACCTTATTGGTAGAAACCTCTTTATGTAATATTTGTAATGTAAACAGTTTGCGCCGTCTTGCGCTTTTACATTTTTTTTAATATGCGATTCTATGCGAATATAAATAAAGTAAAAAAAAAACTTACCACGATACATATTGATTGAAAGTCTTGAAAGAAACAAAACTCTTTTCAGTATATAATTAAGAATCACTAAACTGTTTTAAGATAAAAATGTTGAGTACTAGCATTGTGAAACGAAATTGTTTAACAGAGAGATCTCTACGGCAGGTCAGTTGACTCTCGTGCGCAAGGCACCGACTGCGCATGGAGTTCTGGTGACAGGAATGACATGGATCGAATCAATAAGCATTAAGCAAAGCAATTGGTAGGTATCCTGCCTCTACTAGAGTGTGTCTATGCTAAGTTTCCTAGATTTTGATAGCACCGACTGTGAAAGTGTTAAGTAAACGTCATAATTTCATAGAAGTTTGACGTTTAAAATAACACTTTCAATCTTGACAGTTCATTTGCTGAGAAAAGATAACGTGGTTTGACTCTAATATCTAAATCCCAGTTTCTTACTCAAGATGTACCTTTTGTTGTGGGTTATGTAACTTAATAAAAAATGATAATTACCATTTTCTGGCAGTTATGCCGCTAATATAACGGTTTTATTATCTCTCTCTAGGTATGTAACTATTACTTTTCTTCGGTGACACTAATTTGCATCATGAATAAAAAATCAGAGTATTTTTAAATTTTAATTGTGCTCTTTTATGGCATTATCAATTAAAAAAAATAAGATTTTATAAATCTTAGTAAAGCAATTTGCGGTGAGTCAGGGTTAGATTCTACTACTGCAAATTCAATTTTTCAGCATTTTCGGCATGTGGCTTGATCAAGAAATAGTAGTTGATGCGTCTGCACATAATGAAGGGCATTACAACACGAGTGTGGGTTTATGAAACGAGCCAAATACGACAGTCATAATAACACAACACGAGTGTTTTAATGCCTAATTATGTATAGTTGCATATACGACTTTATCTACACACATATCAAAGGTGCTCTAAGATGGGTACAGGAACCATAGAGAAATGACCTGCATTGTTACTAGTGCTACTTGTAAAATATCTATAGATTATAGATATTAAAATAATGCAATAAAAAATAAATTGAACACATACAAACACAAATTATTTATTAGGTACAACTCGGAATTCCGGCGAACGAATGAACTCCCTATTCTTGTGTCACTCGAGATCAAATGTCGGGCGATTTATATTAAAAAACATATTGAATTGGCGTTTCATATCGATAACTGTTTTATTATCTCTGTATACTAGAATAGACACCTACTTGAATTTGACAGCTGTTCTCAATTTAAACTCATAACCTAATGTTTTAGGAGGCAATGTTAAAATTACAGTTCCGTTAATTCCTGTTGGTTGGCAATGCTGGTGAACGTATTTTAGAGAAGTGATGATATGTGCGTATATAAACATATAAACATGAATAAATAAATTCTTAATATTTATTTTAAAAACAGTTTACAGAATAACAGTAAAAACCAAAGCACTGCGAATCATCAAACACAAAAAAGAAATACATGTCCAAACTTAACCACTACTTACTTATAATTTAATATATGTTTATTTGGAGATTATTATTTAATGAGGACGTGTTATTTGCACACGACAAGCATGATTTATAACTTAGGTGATGATTAAGCTTAGTAGACAGAAATTCATTTAAACATTTTACACTGCACATTAACTTTGCCTCCAGTTAACAATTACATTTTTTCAAATATTCTTTTGCAACACAAACGAACACTTTAAAAGAGAAAACCTTTGTACGTAGTACTTACTTACGTACTTTTCTGAACCTTGTAGATGTTTTTTTATTATTATGGTACCCCCCCCCCCTAAAAATACAGTCTAATTAAGCCAAGGGTCGAAATCTCTCCAACAGTCCTGAAATTCGCTATGTATGGCAATTGAAGGACCTGTTTTCCACACCATTTGACGATTGGGGACCTCGAGGAACCGCCGCCATCTTGGGAAATGTGTATCTTTTTGTAGAAATTCTAGTTTTGCTCCAATTTTACGCAAGGTATGAAAATGCAATGTAAGCCAACATTAAAGCTCATTAAATTCTACATTAAAAGTCCTACCCAACTTTCCGAAAAAAATGCTCCTTCTTAGAAAAAACAATTCCAAGGGATATTCTCTGGATACGAAACTTGCCTGAATACGATTCTTCCGTATTTTCATATATTTATCCATGAAATAATCCAATATCCACACTTACCTGACTGTGGCTCGCAAAAAAAGTAGGTTGATGTTTAAATACTGAACATTTTATACATCCTGTAGCGTATATATGTGGATTTTTACAACCGACAAAGCATTCGATTTCATTGGAGCTGAACAACGAGTCTATAGGTATTAATATTATTTTATAAAAATCAATATGGTGGCCGTCAGAGGGCACCGATATTGAATCTGTATTGAGTTTCTGTAGCGCCTAAACTATAGAGCGGCTTTCAATAAACGACACATCAATAGGTGAGTAATGAACACACCAATGCAATATAATATTACATTTCTACAATTGTCAAAGAAAGATTGAGTACATCGAAGAAATGTGAATGAAATACAGATTTAAGGTAGGGTTAAAATGATAGTGACCAATAATGAAATTGCATACCTGTGGTCTCTGTGATTCCTGTTTAACTTGCGTTTCTGAGAACATGAATTTCGGGAAACCACATACATACGGGAAACTTACTAAGCTTTTGTTTTGACACACACAGCATGTACATAGAGAAAATCATTTCAAAAATAAATTTAGAAATCTAAAAAGAGGTAGGTACATTTCTTAAGACGGACGCCCAATCCCACTTATCCCCGATATTCAACACAGCCTAAGCCTAGAACTAGACTGAAAATTTGATGGATCCTGTAGGATGCATCAGATTTTTAGTTCTTCAATCATCATCCTACTTTTTTGTGAGTCATAGTCGGGTAAATTGTTGATATTATTTGGAGGAAACCAAGAATTAAAAAAAAAAATTACACATTTTCCATGTTGGCGGCGGTTTCACGAGGTCCCTAAACGTGAAATGGAATGGACATGAAAACAGGACCTCCAATTGCCATACATACCAAATTTCAGGACTGTTGGAGAGATTTCGACCCTTGGCTTAATTAGACTGTATTATTAAAACTATGTTGTGAATATTTGTCTTCAAATTGAAATTGCTATCTTATGTTTTATAAAAAAAAAACCTAATTGGTTAGTTCAGTAACTTTTAATTAGATAAAATAGTGCAGTGTCAATCAGATGGCCTAAAAAATATTAATTACTGGGCCTGGTAAAATATAGTACTTGACACTTGACTTAATATATTCCTGTTTATTTATTAGCGTGCTTAAGCGAAATTACATGGTGGTAATTTTTGTTCCAAAAAGTAGACTGAAAATTAAATAAATTAAAATTATTTACGAGTGGGCAGCCCAGCCCGTACCCGTATATATTTTTTTTCTACTGATAGAGCTGGCTGGCCAGGGTAAAGGGTATTTGACGCTAAATCACAAAAATAAACTTTAAAAATAATCGCACACAGAAGATTCAGTGTAACATAATTATTTTTATAATATTTTTTTGTTATTTTATGTTATTTAATGTCAAAAAATCGCATCTGCAAAATTTAACAAATCGAGGGTTTCAATGTCAAAAACTGCCGTTTTGGTCTTAAAATGTAGGAATGGAAACCATAATTATGACAATCAGAAGTATGAATATCCCACATTTTTTAAAAACGTTTTATGTAGCTAACTGAAGCTAGGTGAAGATGATGTTCAATTAGTTCGCTTGCGCGTAAATGAAATGTTCCTATCAATAATTAATATAGTCTGGCAAAACAAATTTCACAATAATTGTAGGAACAATATTCATCTTTTTTGTAGTGATAAAACGTAAAGCTTAAGTAAATAACCCACAATACTAGCCTTATTGATTTTACCGTGGGATTAGGTCGATCTGTGTAAGATTGTCCCACAATATATATATACATATATATTTTCTGACTTTTGAATGAATGAAGGAAGATCCTTGTCAAATGTTCCCCTCATGATTACTCTTAGATTTATGTAAGTAGGGTAAGTAGTTAGTAAAAAAGACAATATTATATATCCAGTAGTAAGGTTTATTAATATTCAAATTATGATTATAAATTTACTAAGTACAGCTACTATAGTAGTTTAGTCAACGGTGATATACTCGTAATAAGGGGTTCTTAAAATTCAAGAGTCATTGTTACAAAACGAGACGTAGTCTGATTTTTTAATAGAAGCCCAGAAACTTTGAAGAACCAATTATGAGCTGTTGCATACACTAGTTTTTCTACGACAGCAAAAACAGCGAAGAAAGCAAAATCTCGAATGGTGTCAGATTGTGGAAGATGTCGTATACCAACTATAGAAAAACAAGAGTGTTATTATATTTTATGAAAATCCATAAGAGCATCTCTTAGCGATGTTATTATGGAATACCATAGACAACGTTAATATGTATACTTTTTTAATATCGCTGTCAGTTATCTGATTGAGAGATAGAAGTGGTGGAGTAGAAAAAAAAGTAACGTATCACTAGTGTATTACAAAAATAATGAAGTGTACTTATGCTTATAAAATAAATTAAATAATCTTTTGTTCTGATTCCTTATGTCTGTAGATAAAAAAACGTATTTAAATTTAATACTGTGAAGTAATTGATACATTTCTGTCTATTACAAAATATTATTATAATAATCTATATATTTATGAATACAACACACAATTCACAAATTGCTGCATTATTTTGCGTATGTATGTTTGTTTTCACAGAGAGCTTCCTTAAGAAGTACAAGTACATTTTTTAGTTGTTAACCTGCTCGTAAAGTTCGTAATAGAGCTGAAATATTACTTTTCCTTTGTTACTTTACACATACTTACTAGTATTTAGTGAAGATTGACATTTGCAACCCAAACAATTTGGTCCTATAAAGACAAAATCAACTAACATACCTTTACACCTTTCAACTTTATACATTGTTCATTTTATTAGGAGCTATTTTAACGCCTCGACCATGACACACTCAATTCAATATTTTTTCTTGAAATCTTAAGTGCTTTTTCTTCAAATTAACTTAGCTGAAAGGTTGCATAGACAGATAATAAAATAATCAAACTATCTAAAACTTTCATTTTATGGCTTTGATGTACAAGCATTTAAAAAAATATAGTAAATCAAAGTTGACTTTGATGAAAAAAAGAGGTATTCCTTGTAATGAGATACAAAGGGCGGTGTAGTCAGGGCCTGTCTGGTCGATGTAGCTCTGAAACAATGGATTAACTTTAAAGGGTTTATTAATATAACCTAACTAGAACTATTCGCTATTCTTGATTATGATTTTGTAATAGCCAAAACCTCAATTTAATAGTAGATTTGATTTGATTTATTTCATTATAATGAAATTTAATGAAATTAAAACGTTTAATTCACGCAAATTGTCCATACATGGCTAACCATGTATGGACAATTTGCGTGAATAGGTACTAAGTACCTACACAAAATAATAAACAGAAGCATATTAGTATTTATAAAAAAATTGGTTATTAAACCTAAAACACAAACTAAAATTTGAAAACAAACTAAAAACTAAATTGAATTGAATTTCACCGACTAGATGGCCCTTTATCGCTGGGTATGGGTATGTAGCTGCATCCAACGATCTTGGAATGGGCAATCTAGTCTGCTGGCCAAAACACGTAAAAAATATAATAATCAAACAAAAAAACAGTACCTACACATACGATAAACCAGAGCATAGTTGCCTATCGATAGTGATTGTCTACTTTTAGATAAAACAGTGTCAGTAGTTATTTTTTTTCATATTGGTAATTGATATATACGGATTTAATGATAACAACTGCCAATATTTTAGAAAATAAAGCAATTATTTTTTAACAAACAAACAAAAATATATAGTAGTGTGACTACTTTACTAACAAGTCATTTCATAAAATCATTTGATTTGTATCAACATAACAAAAAAAACTTTGCAGTTAAAAATGTATGGACTATGTGACTACGTTTTGGTCTCCGCTACGTTGATGAATTGAAGTTTTATATGTGTGGGAGTACCTATGTTGATGGACAGGTATAGAATTCAGTTAAAATAATAAATACCCTCAGGAGCAACCCTCGACTCTTGTGAAAGTAGAATCGGCCCTAAGAGAGTCGTTAGGCCCGACCCTAAAGTCGACGTTATGAGTATTGCAATAACGATGATATTCGAATGCTGCTCCGCAATCTTTCTGTCTTGGGCGCTGCTATCCTTCCATAGAGAATCTGTTGCTACTCGGACCAATACAGCCTGAAAAAATATTATCGTTCAAGCCATATCTTTATTAACAATAATATAATAATAGAGTGAGCACTAACAGCCAACAGTCAATCTGATATTCAATTTGGGAATAATAATCCATTTACACACAATTCAAATTGCTGGAGTTTCTTTTTGTAGTTTGATTTCAAATTGCGTTAATTGCATGTCTTGCCTCAATGAGCCAAAATAAATGACGATGACGCAACGATGCAACGCAATAATAAATCATAAAGTGAGTTTTCGGCTGCATATTTTTATTGAATATAATGAAATGATCTTTTTAACTTTAAACTTATTTTTCAGTTAGCAGTACATTGCTTTTTTAATACCAAATATTAAAAGCGTTTTAGATAAAACATTTTTGATACAAACTGTGTCAATAAAATCTGTCTGTCTGTGTGAAAAATAAAATGTCATTAAAAACATGAAAGGACGCAAAAGTTACTAAACCTTCAGTATGTATAAAATTACTGTAGTATAATTTACCCGTTAAATACACTTAAGGATGACTTATACTAGAATGGGCCGATGTAGACACCGGACTGACCCCCCCCCCTCGGACTAGACACCACCCTGGCACCGGTTGACGATCGCTAGCTGGGCTTCCCCCAATGGGGTTCCACCCGGCTGGCTCGATCTCGCCGGTGTGAAGATGACCCGGACAAGACCACAGGAGCTCACAAAGCTCCCCCCCAATGACCCAGCCATTTTCATGGCCGGCGGCAGAAACCGCTGAAAGGGGCCAACGCCCTGACCAGCATCCCCAGATCCCCCTCGGGGGTTTCTGAGATGACGTCCTGATGATGATGAGTGAGTCATCCTTTACATAATCTTATTAGATACAAAACATAATGCACGTTATTTATGTAGTTAATAAAATTTGCAGTAGCGCTGCTTCTAGATTAGGTAACTTGTTGTAAGGATTATTGGTTACGGTTTAACTAAATACTTAAAGCTTTTAAAATTGTATGATTAAACGAACTTACCTTAAGTGAAGTTCTATCATAATTTTACGAAGCTCGTTGTCAGAGATATTACAAGGTAGTTTATGCTGCTTGCAGTAAACGTCATCACATTTTCAAAGATCATAGAAAAAACAAAACGCTAATCCCGACGTCATGTTGGCAACACTGTGTGGTCTGGTCTTCATTACGTTCAAAGTTCTTCATGAGCAACCCTATATTAATGGGGAATGAATACGTGTATTATTGGGAGGGTCGGGAAACTAGTCTCTGACAACGAGCTTCGTAAAATTATGATAGAACTTCACTTAAGGTAAGTTCGTTTAATCATACAATTTTACTCCGCTCGTTGTCAGAGATATTACAAGGTAGCTGTTTAAAGCAGGGGTTGCGAGTGAAAGTTATTTACAGTACAGAAAAAGAAATAACATTTATTATTTTAATTTCCAACAAATTTTCTTAATGAGAAATAAACAATTAAAAATAGTCAATAATCAACTTCTATTACTATCTTCTATAACATAACAATGACCATGTGTAGAAGTATACATACTATTATGCACCCTTATTTATTCATAGAGTTACAAATGGTGTTACTGAAGGATGTGGGATCATCTACTAAGGGTCTATCATAAAATCTGGCAAAGGTGGAAGAGTTGTTAGTCCAACCTGCAGTTCTGCGTATTAGGTCTATGCTGATCCCACTCCTTTTAGCAGCCGAGGTCGACGAGTGTCTGGTGCTGTGGGCAGTAAAAACATTGGTATCTACGCCGGCCTCCCCAAGAGTTGATTTGATCCAGCGACTAATTGTTTGGGTTGAAGCGCTCCTAATTGGTTTTTTATAGGTAAGTATAAGGTTTCTTATATCACCTCTTAAATTGTTTATAAGATTGATATAAGATTCTAAAGTCTTAACTGGGCATATTTCAACTTTTTCATTAAAGTATGAGAGATGTAATATGGGTTGCGAGGCACCGGGCTTTGAAGTTTTTATTAAATTTGTTATTTTTATTTGTACTCCATTACTGTTAAAATGTATGTTGTCAACAGTAATGAATGACAAAGTTTGTACCCTATGACCAGTTGTTAAGGCAAGAATTGTGACAAGTTTTTTAGTTAATTTCTCTATGCCGAAAGAGCTATTTGGATAACATGTTGAGAGGTAATTTAAGACTAAGCCCGGGTCCCAAGTAATGTCATATTTTGGTTTAGGAGGCTTTGTTCTAAATACTCCTTTAATGAATCTTTTAATAGAGTTGTTTTGACCTATTTCAGGTCCTAATAGCAAGGATAATGCGGATCTTGCAGTGTTAATAGAACTATATGAAGCATTATCTTTGACCCGATCAGTTAGGAAAAGGAGTACTAGATTTATTGAAATGTCAAGTGGGTTAGAGCAATGTCTATAACAAAAGTTCCACCAGGCTTTGAGTACACAATCATATTGTTTGTATGAGCTAGGTGCGATGGAGTTTAACATGATTGGAATGGATGTTGATGGTATGCCGCGCTTTAGATATGCTTCCCGGATAGCAGACCTGCAGCCAGGGTAAGTTGCCGATGGAGTGGGTGAAATTGTCTGAAATTGGATAATAGTAAGTTTTTATTTGGTTCAAAAATAATTAACTCTTTTAATAACAGCGGTTTTATTATTGGGAACCAAGGTTGTGAGGGCCAATAAGGGAAGATAACTATTCCAGTTGCCTTGTCATTAATTATTTTTTGTACAGTCTTTAAAAGTAAGGAGAACGGTGGGAACGCATAAAAGAAAAAATCTGTCCACTCTATGGTGAATGCATCTATTGCATAAGCCTCCGGATCTCGTTTCCAAGAAACGAATTTTCTACATTTTGTATTGATTCTGGAGGCAAACAAGTCAATAGAAGGGGTACCAAAAGATGTTATAACTGTCTTGAAAGCATCTTTGGATAGTTCCCACTCTATATTCTTTTTTCTTGACTCTATGTCGGCTATATTTTCTTTGGTGTTTACATAGGATGCATATATCCAAATGTCCCTCTGTTCAGACCACAGCCAGATCTGTCGTGTTATGTCGTTTAAATGGGCAAATTGAGTTCCCCCATACTTATTTATATAAGCAATTGCGGTAGTATTATCGACTCTGAGTAGGACCTCACAGTCGTGTACGTCCCTAGTAAAGCATTGTAGTCCTAATAGGGCAGCTTTTAGTTCTAAATAATTAATATGGCAATGTTTTTCTTCAGTGGACCATGAACCTGAAGCGGTTTCAGTTCCACATACAGCACCCCAGCCAGTGTTAGATGCATCTGTATGAATTTCTAATTTGAACTTGTATTGTTTTATTAAGTTATGTTTGTGTAGACTAGATAGCCACCAATCAAATTCCTGAAATATGTCATCCGATAGGGGCATTATTGTATCATAGTTGTCATTAGAGGATAATAATGCCAAGTATTTATTGCGTTCGAGTATCTTGGTATATAGCCAGCCATATGGGATGGCAGGGCATGCTGAGGTAAGTAGGCCTAAAACTTGTGCAAAGTCTCGGATTTTACAATGATTCCTGTTTTTGAGATGGTTAATTTTTTGTTTAATTTTGGATTGTTTATCAAGAGGTAGGGCAAGGGAGAGATTCTTAGAGTTCAATATGAAACCTAAATACTTGCAGCGCTGCTCAGGTATGAGAATGCTTTTGTCATAATTAACTTCAAACCCTAAATCTGTTAATAGTCTAGTTATTTCCTGTAACTTAGTTTCACAGTCCAGTTTATTTTGAGCAAGACAGATGAGGTCGTCTAAATAGATTGTTATCTTTATACCTATACTTCTCAAGTAGGTGGCAACTGGTTTCAAAATCTTGGTAAAAACATATGGTGCAGTACTAAGACCGTAAGGCAGGGCATTAAACTGAAACATTTTATCATTGAATTGAAATCTCAAAAATTTCTTTGATGATTCTGCTATTGGTACAGACAGATAGGCTTCTCTTAAATCAATGGTGCCCATAAAACAGTTTTTTGTCATTAATTTACAAGCAGTGCGAATATCTTCTAATTTAAAGTGTTCTGTATCTATGGATTTATTTAATTGCTTAAGGTTAAGGATGAACCTAAAGCTACCATTTGACTTAGGGGTTAAAAAGATAGGCGAAATAAATTGCCCTTCAGTATAACTACATTCTGATATAGCGCCTAAAGCTAATAGCTTATTTATTTCCAACTGAATATGACACTCTTCAGTATGGGACCACTTCTGCTTGTTAGGTATTTGCGGTGGGAGTGGTCTGGCAAACACAATATTATAGCCTTGTAACCAATCCAGCAGGACGGGATCATCCGTTAGTAACATCCAATTATGGATGTGATTTTTTATTCTACCTGCATGTACCTGATCTAGTAGCGGCGGTGGTGATGATACTTCCGGGATGTGTACTTCTTCCGGGGTGGTGCTGCGCGATGCGGTGCTTGTTGCGTTGGAGGTCTTCGTGTTGGTCTCTGCCCACCGCGGCCTCGGTGACTGTTGGATTGGTACTGCGATGGGCCCTTCCAGTTTAAAGGTTTTTGAGTTGTTGTAGCTTTTTCAGGTACTTTAATTTGAGCTGCAGTTCGTTTAACTGATTGGATACATTTTATCTGCTCGCTAAGGCCCTCTCCAAACAAAAACTTATCTGTTTTTGTATCCTTGCAGGCTTCCTGGACCGCCTTTGTTGCACTAGAGAGTGCAAAGAACTTACGACTTATGTTGTCATTATGATATATTTCTGCAGCCATTTTTGCAGCATCATTTATTTCCTCTATCAATCTTTTAGTATTCACATTGCCATGTATTACTTCAGTTAGAGTTTTACCCAGACAGCTTAAGAGCTTTCCAACCATATTTTGTTTGTTGATGATTCTCTTGTCTCTATTAATAGAGATTTCAGAGAGTGTTGCAGCAATTTCTTTATTTAATATGGGAGCGTTGGCCAACTTGAAATTTTCAGGAGTTTTATATTTACCAAACAGGGACTCTCTCTGTTCCTTTGTCAAGCCCTCTGTAATAATTTTTGTCCATCGGATGGAGAGTTCATTGGTGATCGCTTCTCCTGTTTCATCTTGTTCTTCCCCTTCATGGCCAAGAGCGAGCAGTAGTTCCTCAGGAAGTTGATCTTCCTTTTTCTCTGAAATTGTAATAAATTACTTTATAGCTTTAAACAATACTGAGACAAGTTGTCTATCCACTAGTGATAGCGCATTAGTCTTTGTTTTGTGAATGGTAATATATTGTGGTAGGGAATATTAGTGACAGGTTGTCTATCCGCTAAGTGATAGCGCATTTGTCTGATTAAAATATGTATATAAAATAGGTATAGAAACCTTGGAAATTCTCTTAGGTATCTACCTGGTTCTGGGGTTGGTGAGAGCAGGGCCAACGGGGGGGGCTCCGTTTGGGGCGGGGGAGGCGGTGGCGGCGACAAAGGTGCCGGTGGCTGGGAAGTCTCGGGCAGCGGTGATGATCGAGTCGGTGTCAGCTTCGTCGGCGCGGTCAGCAGCGGCGGCGTTGACGGTTGTGGTGTATGAGCACGGGAGTATGATCGCGATTGTGAGCGTCGGCGGATCCGAGAATAAGACCGCGATCGTGAGCGTCGGGCTCGGAGATGAGAACGTGATCGCGAGCGTCGGTCGCGTGGTCGTTCCTTCAATTTTCTGTCCAATTTCTTAATCTTCTTTAATAAATACTCGTACGAGGCATCCTCATATTTCCGTTTTGGCATGTTTTTCAAACGTTTTGTAACTATTTCACCACAAATTACTTTCTATCGGCGCAAAGAGTGAAAACCGTAACCGTTTGTAACTCGTGAAGACAAGTAAAAGAAGAAACGGAAGTATTTCAAACATAATTTAAGAAACAAAACTTTGTTTATCTATGGTCCGTTATGATTTTTTATGTTGTTATACGTCACTGATGACGTATCCGGTAATTAAAACCCGGTCTCGAATATGCCGAACCAAGTTTACCAAACGTCATGTAACTTAACCTAACCTATGTATTTACCAAAAGCGTAAAGCCGCAATCCAATTATAATAGAAACAATGGAAAGGAACCATTATACATGTTTGGTAATGGTTAAAAAGGACGCTCAGTATGTCTAACAATAATATAATGTTATATAGTACTTACATTGCTGTCTCAATCTGTACGATTGCTTACATACCAAAATGGCTCTTCTTTCTTACTTTTCTCCTATTGTAGATCACTAAACCTATAATAAACATCGATAGAACACTCACTTTCACCATATTTATTTATAAGAATTAATAATTTGATTATTTTATTGAGAGATCGTGACAACGTTTGACACACAAGAAAACATAATGAAGACCAGACCACACAGTGTTGCCAACATGACGTCGGGATTAGCGTTTTGTTTTTTCTATGATCTTTGAAAATGTGATGACGTTTACTGCAAGCAGCATAAACTACCTTGTAATATCTCTGACAACGAGCGGAGTAAAATTCTTACGGAATTACGCAGTAAGGTTTAAAAAGAATTCGTAAATCAGTTTGACAAACTGGCAGACAGGGCACTGCTTAAGACATTTAAGGTAAAACCTTGAACTCCAAATCTCCACTAAGGCGGATGTCACACTGGATGCGATTCGCACCGGATGCCGGCGCACCGGTGTGCAAGGGGGACAGCGCTTCACACGCGCATTGCGTTGTCTCACTCACACGCCGGAGTGCTGTGTGAATCGCATCCAGTGTGACGCCCCGCTAAGCGCCACTTGCGCCAAACAAGGTTAACCGCTATTTAACCCGGCATTTACTGTCAAATTCCAATGTATTATTATTTTTTTGCTTATGTTTTCTTCTGACATAAATTGAAAGAGATGTCATACACTACAGAAAAGTAACCAAGGCCCCCGGTGAGCAGGGCTGGGCTTGAACCAGCGAGCTCCTGCTTTCGAGGCAGACGCCCTAACCACTCAAAAATCAAAACATTTATTACATTTAATAAATGATTTGTTTCGTGCTTTACAAGTGCATCTAATAGGTCTTTCAAAATAACTGAACTTGAACTTGAACACTAGTTAAAATATTAATATACTTAGACCGGGTTACTCACGTCTATAAAGTCATAAATAGCTCGACATGTTTCGGGACGGTCCGCGCCCCATAATCAAGAGTGAGAAGACTAGACTAGACTAGTTAAAATATGTAATTGTTGAATAACATACATTTTGCGGCTTATATTCATCAAGGAATGTCTAATCGAGGAACACGTCTCAGCTATCATTAGTGAAGAGCTGTTATTGACAACGCTTAACGAGTGCTTGACAAGCCTTTCACAACATAAGTATCTGGCCTCTAATGCCGCATGTTTGTCATGGATTTAAAGGTCAAGTTACAATACGCACGTGTGCTAGAAGATGAACATAAAACGTTTTGTAAATGAGCGGAGATGGAGCGAGTGCCGCATTTAGGGTAACGCGACGATAACACCGAGGCGCTGTCCTAAGTCCGTACTCAACCCTGCGCAATGCGGTTCAAGTTACGCGTCCTCATCTTTACTTATACAACTTACACTTGAGTCCACCTACATAAGATTTACTAAGTAGTTTATGCGAGGAAATGTAAGTTAGTGCTTGCTGGATGTAGGCACTCCATCAACATTTACAACATTATATGTATGTAAATGTTACATTACATAAACACTATATTATATCAGTAAAAATAAGTAATAATTTATCGAAATGTTTTTATCAGGCTTAAAACTCACTGTATAGTCATTTATTTTTTCTCACTCAAGTGAGAATTCCAGAGTATTACAATGTTATTATCTTTAAATCAATTAATAATTTTAATTAATTGTGATTTAGACTAAATTATATTCATTATCTCACGTCTTTTATTTCAAGTGGAAATGTGCTCGTTTTAAGAAGATAGGTAGAATATAATTTGAAATCATGTACAGCGTTCAGAATTGCATGGTCAATTTATGAATGAATTCATTCATAAAGTGTCCATGCAATTCTGAACGCGTGTGTACCTCGATAAAAACATAAGGTAAGTACTACATCAAAACGTGCTCAGCGTAAATTAACCATCATTTGCGAAATGTAGGAATCTTAATCGAAATTAGGTAATGCCCGGTTGCCCTGTAGCCCGGGCAATAGAATACGGCTACGGTATCTCCTGCCTGTCGTAAGAGGCGACTAAAAGGAGTCCTCGGGGTCGTAGACGATGGCAGCTAGGGACTGCCATCGTCCTAAAACAAGGGGGAACCCTCAGCGGCGTGACGCAAGGGTGGCACTGGCGAGTTCTATCGAGATCCCAGAGCCACCCTAATTGCGTCGAAGAGGAAAAAGGGGGGTTTTTAGTCGGTGAGACTCCGACATAACTTCTGCACTGTCCCTGCGGTGCAGAAGTATCCATAACGGATTTTTCCTCCCCATTAAAAAAAAAAAAAAAAAAAAAAAAAAAAAAAAAAAAAAAAAAAAAAAAAAAGGTAATGCCCGGTAGAAATAAGGTCGAGGTGAATTAAACTGGAGTCCGTTGGACGCTCGGCGGTCTATCCCGCACTAGTTAATGAAAAATATCACTTAAAAGTTATATTAGGACGGTGACAAGGTCGGCGCGGCGGCGGAGCGGGCGGATCACTTGACTATGATTAATGGCTTGCACATGTAACTAACGGACCGTTTACCATGCAAATATCGGGCGATCGATTCCCTGAAAACACCCGATTATTGTTCAATATTTATAGGGGTATTTTTCCGTCATGTTTTTAACGGAAAGTGAAGACTATTACGCTTTTTGAGCTAGCGTCAACAGTAGTAGAGTAAAATTTTGTAATCTTTAACAATACAAGAATATAGGTACACACGTGTTCAGAATTGCATGGGCAGTTTATGAATGAATTCATTCATAAATTGTCCATGCAATTCTGCACGCTATAGTACATTAAATAAGAGGCCGGTATACCTTTTTAGAATTTCGCCGGTATACTTTTTTATATTATCTCTATATTGGACCTAACTAACTAGAATCTTGTTGTTAGCATATAATTTAAATTCGAATGAAGTGTATGAGCTACTTTTCCATTTTAGATTTTTATTTTAAATCTGATGGCAGCTTCGCGATTTTTTCACTAAAATTTAAATACTTGAGGCTTTTTGATAATCAAAATGATATCAAACCGGTATGTAAGTTGTACATATATTCTGTGTTGGAAAATGAGTCGTCTAAGGAATAAGGAATATTTTTTTGAACTCCCATATTATATTTTTTTCGAATAAATGTTTGTTTAACTAGAGCACAATTGAGAAATTGCCTAAGTTTGGCAGATATATTTAAAATATATTTCATTAGAAATAAAGATGCCAAAATAAACTTCATTTTATATTTAATTAAAGTGTACTTATGAAAATAAATTAAGTGGTAGTACAATATTGTATGAATCAATCACCTCGCAACAAAAGCTCTGTAAGACTTGTTATTTTGGATACTAAATAATAATCGTATATATTTATCAAAACTATTTTTTTGCAACACCAATACTTCGTACTATATTAGCGATTGCAATTTAAATGTGTTATTTTATTATTAACGATTTTCACTTTCAAGTAGTGACCGGCCTCTAAACGTCAAATCACGAAAATTAACTGCAATAAACTTTACAACGGTATAATTGTACCTGTAGCTATAATCGTTTGTAGATACATATAATAACTTTGTATTATTATCACATATGTATTTTAGTATCAAAACACTGTTATCTCGAATATTTGACGGCGCCTAGCAATAGCGCCATCTACCCAAATAACATTGAAGTTCTTTGATTGTCATATTAAGTTAGCTTAGGTTAAACGTTGTTTTGTATCGATGATAGCTAAGTAAGGTGACTGCGCACAGTAGCAGCGCCATCTACCTGATCAAGAGTGAACTTACTCGATTGCTGTAGTAGGTTTGCTCTAGCGAAGCGTCGTATCGTTGGTAGCGTGGCGATCGTTATACCTGCAATATAATCTAAAAATAGACACGAATAACGATCGCAGGCGCACCAAGTCCTCGACGAATCGCTAATATCACTGTTAATTGTGTTAATTGTTGCAATTGAACTATGTTATCGCGTAAAACGAATACAAATGTGAAATTAGTGGATTAGTGGTGATTTAATTGTATTTTGACTGTGTGATTTATTGTTAATTAATGAATTAAACGCAGATGTGATCATTTAGTGTTTTAATAACGCTCATTGCTCAAATACCCACGATGTCTAACCAAGATAAGGCCACTCCTGCACCTACATCAGAAGTTGGCGATAAAGAGCAGGAAAATGAGCAAACTCATGGAACTTCTGTCTCGAAAGTGTTGAACCACATGGAAGCATTGTTTTCGCGGGTACTAGCACAGCCACAAACCGTGAGTAATGCAAGTAGATCGCCTAAGCTCTTGGAATTCAATCCTGATGATTTGGATGCTGATATTGATGGTTGGTGTAATGTATCCGAGCTAATTATAACAACCAAACAGCTTGAAGGTGTTGATTTGCTGGTCGCTCTCTCAAGTGCTTTAAAAGGGCGTGCAGCCACATGCCTGACAAGGCTGAATCTTAAAGAATTGACATGGGATATTGTTAAGCAGGCTTTGATTGCTAGGTTTTCTAAACCCAAATTGTATCAAGATCACTTTGATGATATATTACGTTTTGAACTTGGTGCTAAAGAAACGGCACCTGAAGCAGCCATGCGTTTGTGGAATTTGATTGAACGCATACCCAAATTAGAAATGCTTGAAGAAATTATGACTGGCTTTGTGATATCAGTGTTGTGTCAAAAAGATAACCTCATACGCCGAGAATTAAATGCTAATACGATCACAACTAGAGCTCAACTTTTTAGAGTACTTGGAGGAATATCTCTTAAACGACGATTTGAAGGAACTGATTCGAAGGAACCGGAAATAAAGCGCTCACGCACTGCCAATGATAAATTTATTGGGAAATGCCATTACTGTGGTGTCGCAGGGCACAGACAAGCTGATTGCAGAAAACGACGTCAAGAAGATTCTACGTCTGGATCATCTACGTCACAGGAATCTGCGAGATCGACGCGCCTACTGGACAAACCAACAGTCGTATCCTGTTACACATGCGGAAAACCTGGACACTTGGCCCCTGCGTGTCCAAACAGAAGCAGCAGTAAAGCGGCAACGGTCAAGGAAGTCAACCTGTGTGAACATCGATCCTCAAGAGGAACCCTGGAGACGTCTTCCGGTGAGCGTGTCTCCTTTTTATTTGATAGCGGGTCTTCTTGCAGCCTATTAAGGGAGAGTCAAAGTAAACTTTTTCCAGGTACTGCGAGTAATGATTTTGTGTATCTTAGCGGTATAGGAAAGGATAACATAGGGTGTACAACTCAGATCTTTAGTAAAGTGACAATCGGTAAGGTTACCGAAACACTGCTTTTTCACATTGTGCCTGATAACATCATATCGACGCCGGCTATAATTGGTAGGGATATTATTGAAAAGGGAGTATGCGTATATATAGATGATGATACCCTATCATTTAACTACAAAAAAAATGTTAATCTTTGTGACGTATCATCTAAACGGCCAATTACAGATGTCGAAACAGATTTGCAAGGGAAAGATAAAGAGGCTCTTTTAGAACTTTTAAATAAATATGCTGAACATTTTACTGACGGGATACCTACTAGTCGGGTCAAAACGGGAGAGTTGAAAATAGATTTGATTGATGAGAATAAAATTGTAAAACGTTGTCCCTATAGACTTGCGCCGATCGAAAAACAAATAGTTAGGGAAAAAGTGCAGCAGCTTTTAGAATCTGGGGTAATTAGAGAAAGCTCTTCGCCATTTGCTAGCCCGATACTCCTAGTGAAAAAAAAGGACAATTCAGACCGGTTATGTGTAGACTATCGCGGACTCAATGCCAACACACGCCCTGAACACTACCCGTTGCCTCTTATCGAGGAACAAATCGACCAGCTCTCAGGTTCCAAGTATTTTTCATCACTGGACATGGCTTCTGGGTTTCACCAAATCCCTATTCACCCCGATTCTGTAGAAAGGACGGCTTTCGTGACACCAGAGGGCCAATATGAATACCTTACTATGCCTTTTGGCTTGCGTAATGCACCGTCAGTGTTTCAAAGGTGTATTACTAAGGCTTTGCATCATCTGAAAGATAGGCCTCTAATATACATGGATGACGTTCTGTGTCACTCGACTTCCGTTGCTGAGGGTTTGCAGCGCCTTGATGACGTTTTAAGAGCACTTTCACAAGCTGGATTTTCATTTAACTTGCAAAAATGTCACTTCATGAAACAAAGTATCAATTACCTAGGATATTCCATTCAGTCAGGTGAAGTGAGACCAAACGCTCGAAAAATTAAAGCTCTGGTCGATTCTCCCCAACCCAAAACGGCTACACAAGTGAGACAGTTTCTGGGTCTCGCCTCTTACTTCCGGAAATTCATTCCCAACTTCTCTCATTTGGCTGGCCCACTATACCCCCTGACAAAATTAAAAGGGCTTATACAATGGACAGACCAGCATGAAAATATTCGCAATTCAATTGTTAGCATTTTAACATCTGAGCCGGTTTTGACAATTTTCAACCCAGACTTGCCGGTAGAGCTTCACACTGATGCAAGTTCTGAAGGCTATGGCGCGATCCTCATTCAAAAGAAGAATAATTTGCCTCACGTCGTAGAGTATTTTAGCAGAAGAACGTCTGAGATCGAATCGCGGTATCACTCGTACGAGCTAGAAACTCTTGCGGTCGTACGCGCAGTAGAACACTTCCGCCATTATCTTTATGGTCGCCGATTTCAAGTATATACCGACTGCAATTCTCTTAAAGCGTCAAAATCTAAGGTCGATCTAACGCCACGTGTTCACCGCTGGTGGGCTTATTTACAGGCGTATGACTTTGACATAATTTACCGCGAGGGCCGCGGAATGGAGCACGCCGATTACTTCTCACGAAATTTGACACCTGAAATAAATGCTGCAAAGGGTTCTAAAGCGGACACTAAAATGGTTCAGTTTGTCGAACTCCACCAGGGCTGGTTATCTGTAGAGCAAAAACGCGATACGGAAGTTAAGGACTTAATCGCCAAATTCAACAACGACCAGCTACCTGAAACTGTAGCCCATACCTATGATGTTCGGGAAGGAATACTGTTTAGAAAAGTAATGCGAAATAAAATTGTTTCATGGTTGCCAGTAGTTCCACGTTCCTTGATTTGGACTTTAATAAATCATATTCACAATGAGATACAGCATTTAGGAAAAGATAAGACCCTAGACAAATTATACGAGCAGTATTGGTTCCCTCAAATGTCAAAGTGTGTGCGCAAATTTATTGACTCGTGTATAGTTTGCAAATCATCAAAAGGTATTTCTGGTGCTCAACCTGTTCAGCTCCACCCGATACCGAAGATTCCGGTGCCTTGGCACACTGTACATATGGACTTCTCTGGAAAGTTGAGTGGTAAGAGTGACCGCAAGGAATACTGTTCGGTAATGATTGACGCGTTTACTAAGTATGTGCTCCTTGAGCATACTACGTCCCTCGATGCAAACAGTGCTGTCAAGGCGCTTAATAAGGCTGTTACCCTTTTTGGAGCTCCAAAACGTCTCATAGCAGACCAAGGCAGTTGCTACATTAGCTCTGAATTTAAAACCTATTGCGCTAAGCATAAAATTGAACTTCATTTTATTGCAACGGGATCCAGTAG
This sequence comes from Lathronympha strigana, assembly GCA_949128165.1. Lineage (NCBI taxonomy): Eukaryota > Metazoa > Arthropoda > Insecta > Lepidoptera > Tortricidae > Lathronympha > Lathronympha strigana. The sequence continues at coordinate 11,044,965 of OX421906.1, read as the reverse complement.
GGCCAATGGACAGGTCGAGCGCGTAATGCGTACCCTAAAGAGCTTACTGACAATTATAGAAAATGATGCAAATAAAACCTGGCGTGATGAATTAGGAAATGTTCAGCTCGCAATGAACAGCACCAGGTCTGCTGTTACTAAATATACCCCCACAGAACTGATGTTTGGGATTCAGGCTCAATCTCTAGGTATAGCTAGTTTAAACTCAGATCCAACGAATTCTGAAACCCGGTCAAACCTTAATGTTATTAGAGAGGATGCCTTAAATAATATTAACAGGGCTGCTGCATCAGAAATCGAACGTTTTAATCGAGGTCGTGCGGTCATTAAACCGTTTTCTACAGGAGACTACGTGTTTATAAAAAGCAGTGAACGTAGTCAAACAAAGCTAGACAGAAAATTCAAAGGTCCGTATTTAATAACGGCTGTACTTAATAATGACCGGTACGAGCTCAAGAGCTTAACTCATCCTAACCGCACCTTTAAGTATGCTCATGAAAACTTGCGCGCAGTACCTCCAGGGCACGAAGGTTTACTTGAAGTTTCAACTAGTTTGTTGCATGAAGAGGAGACCGTGACGGCGGCAATAGATGTCGATGATAGCTTGCAAGTAGACAATAATGATAGAAATAGTTGTGACACCTTAACTGCCGGTTCTGATACCATTTCTGTCAGTCACTCTGATACACTTACTGCAGGTTCAGATACCGATAGCGTATATTCTGACCCCGAGACTATAGAAGTACAGTGCGAAGTCGAAGTTCATACCGAACAAGGTAGTCTGTAGCTTAAGGTAGTGTGTTCTCACGATGTATGGTCTATATATGGTATAATGTTGCAAAGTTGGTCGAAAGGACAGTGTTATCTATACCAGAGTCTGGTCGATACGCTCGTCCGGTCCACACTTTTAAGATGGTAAGATGGTTGTTAGAGAGTGTCATCCGGGCCAAAGGGTCTTTGGTTGGAGGGATGCACTTATCTATGCCAACTACGATGTTTGTGTGTTGATTGGTCGAAGGGACAGTGTCGTCCGGTTCAAGCCCTGCTTTTCATTAAGTTATCGCTGATCGAAGGGACACACTCGTCCGGTCCAAATCAACTAGATAATAGTCGACATTCTTGCTTTTCTTGCAAGTTTATCAGGCTGGACGAGCGGATAGATGGGTCAGTCGTTGGTTTGTTACAGGACTATTCAGTGGAATCCGCCCGAGGACGGTCGACAGTCAGTCTGGCCGTGACGGCGCCTAGCAATAGCGCCATCTACCCAAATAACATTGAAGTTCTTTGATTGTCATATTAAGTTAGCTTAGGTTAAACGTTGTTTTGTATCGATGATAGCTAAGTAAGGTGACTGCGCACAGTAGCAGCGCCATCTACCTGATCAAGAGTGAACTTACTCGATTGCTGTAGTAGGTTTGCTCTAGCGAAGCGTCGTATCGTTGGTAGCGTGGCGATCGTTATACCTGCAATATAATCTAAAAATAGACACGAATAACGATCGCAGGCGCACCAAGTCCTCGACGAATCGCTAATATCACTGTTAATTGTGTTAATTGTTGCAATTGAACTATGTTATCGCGTAAAACGAATACAAATGTGAAATTAGTGGATTAGTGGTGATTTAATTGTATTTTGACTGTGTGATTTATTGTTAATTAATGAATTAAACGCAGATGTGATCATTTAGTGTTTTAATAACGCTCATTGCTCAAATACCCACGATGTCTAACCAAGATAAGGCCACTCCTGCACCTACATATTTTAATTGACACACCTGTATTATCTTCTCTCGTAACTGTCGTAACTAAGCAAACAAATAAATAAGTAAGGAAGTACATCTTATAAGATTTCTTTAGCCTTAATTATTGCCTTGTCGATATGAAGACTTACTCGTATGATATGAGACTTTGAACTTAGAATTAGTTTAACAAGTCTAAACTTGGGGGCGTCGCCGGTCATAAATATGTTTTTTTATTAACCTAATTCTGAGCAGAACTTATTCATATCTACATAGAGTCTGACTACATATAGCGAGCACCGAATTAGCAACGATAAAGTAGGTAACACAATAAACATAATTTTTTCAATATTTTCAATAGGTAATTTGTCTTTTCCAAGTAATTGCAAGTCACCGCAGAGTTAGGCTGACTGAGTCTATGCATTTTACGCTTAATTTAGATGTATGATGTAATTAATAATGAACACCTTACCTCAACTATAGCTTTGGGTATCCAAGTGACTGCCACAAAAAGGCTCTCCTTAACTGACAGTTCTCCTGCAAGAGCCACCAGGAATGCTGTCAGCATCCGCAATAGCAGCGCCAAGAAGATGCAGGCAACTATTCGCCCAAACTCTTCCAAGGTTATTTGCGATACCTGAATAAAAAATATTAATTAAATCAACTTCAAACTGTTTTAGTATTTTCTCGAAATAATATTGTAAATGACGTCCGATTAAATCAGCAACGAAGACAAGAGAACAAATGAGGCAAAATGTCTCAACACAATGTACCCAACACAACACGTTGAGTATCTAATCTAAGCTAACCTGACTCCGGGGTCACATAAAAACGCTTCTAGTGAATTCGCTTTACGCTGATCCTGGCAACGTCGATTACCATACATATGTGAAATTAGTGATTTGTGATTTTGTGAAACAAGAGTTCAAAACCATTGGATGCTTATTGTTTGTTCAACGAGCCCTTTTCGAGATACAGATCTGGAAACAGACTTTAAGATCAGTTAAGTATCAGTCGATAATAATCTCGGACGTCTCGGTGTTTAAAATAAAAATATGGTTTTTCGTAATCTACGAGCCTACTTGAACTATTTGAAACTACTTCGCGATCATATAATAAAAACAGAAAAAACAGTAATATACATAAAAACAGTATAATTATACCATGATAAAAAACTAAAAAAAAACCTGTCAAACTTCTGTCTGTCACTTTGCACAGCGATATTTTTGGCTCTTTTTTCAATTTATACATGGCTCTAGATGCCTAAAACCGATTTCTTTTTAGCAAAAAACATCAAATTACTGTGCAATAGTGTGGGCAGGCCCAACACTGAACAAATAATAACATATATTTTTATTTCAGAGGTTGCGGCCTTGTTCGGCAATGTCATGTCGCCCTGACGGACGACGTCAACTCCTTTTAAGAACTATAAATATTATTATTTTTGTTATCTTGTGTTTAAGTATTTTGTGTTTTTGTTGTGCTTTAAGTGTGTAGTGTTCTGTGTTACGGTAAGAGCATGCACGCCGGAATCTAAGGCGATGGCATCTTACGACTAAATTTTAATTGTATACAATGCAGGTGCTCTTTTACAACGCCGCGCGGTTTAAACATCCATATTTCTAAAAGACACCGTCTCTGCATCAGCCAAAATGACGCTGGTTTGAATTTAGCCCCACCAACCACCCCCAACCGCCCGACCAATCAAATTCTATCCCTTTCCATGTATACCCAGCGAACTTAAAATAACGTGCCCGTTGTTAAAAGAGTTCCGCGAGGCGCAAGGATCACAGCCGCTAACCACCTTCCAGGCCTAGTTATGAAATTGATGATTGGCACAATCTTTTCCTATTTTCTTTAAATACCCTTCATGCCAAAAAGGATAAAGCAATTTCTTTAACACAAAAAAATAAAAATAAACAATTGCGTTTTGGACACAACTCCACACATTTCTCCCTATAAAAGGTGTGCCTTCCACCTTTAATAGAACTAAATACAACTGTACATGAACAGAAATACCTTCAAACATATTCCCTCGATATCTACCGATCACTAGTTCGTGTTCGTCCAATAACTATTAGGTAAACCTGTTATTAAAATTAACAACCATAGACGAGGAACAAGGGCGGTCTATCCGACACTTGAAGAGCTTGCCTTGCCTCGGGAGTTCTAACAGCACGTGCCGGCTTCTCCTGTTAGTTGTATATTTAGGAATAGTGAGTATAACTCTCATACATTGAAAGGAAATACTTTCAAACGGATTAATAGCTGGCCATATACGTCTGGGAAATGTATGTAATGTAATGTATGGGAAATTTGTCTGGTGGATGCCGGAAGGCCTCTATGGAAATCTGACGGATCGCCCGAAAGTATATGACTGGCAAATCGCGTATATATATTGACAACATTCCCCTTACAGCAGCACTCCTTGTCATAGGGTTGAAAATGAGATTTCTCTCTAACAATTAAAGTTATATTGTGAAAACTGCCTTCATACAAGAATATAAACATGAAAACAAAAACATAATGTATGACACATGCCATATATAGGTACTACATGCATACTACAATCAAAATTAAAAAGCGAACCGAACGTAATCAATACGTGGGCAATACTGATAGAGTTATACTATCTAAAAGTATTTGCGGTTACCATTAATACAAAATTGCATTATAGTGACCATTAAATGTAAAAGTTGGATATATTCTTCGTTTCTACACTGGATATCTGGATATTCAAATACCCCTATTTCGCAATGAAAATGGATACATGGAGACTTAGACTGGGAACGTTTTAGTACACGCCCTGGGCGCTTTTCTTACATTTTCTCCGGATAGTTATTTATAGTACCATTTTTATAAGAGTCTCGAAATATGATTACGTGTATGAGTAAAATTGGAGTAGAGATCCGAGTCAATATTCCTTTTAAATAAAAACGATAATAATATGAATAACTAAAGTAAAATGGAATTTACAGTCATATGAGAATCTTAATTATTATTTAAGTAGTCGGCATAAAAAGATAGGTAATAAGACAGGTATTGTTGTATTTAATAGGTTGTACGAGTATCAGCACCAAAAACTGTGTCGTGATACTCAGATAGTCCTACAAAAACAAATGCAGCCACGCTGGCACCACCTTACAGCTTTGTACCGTGTAGCTATATGAGTTTAGTTACGTTAAATAAGTTACCTCCAAAAAGTAGCCGCTTAAAGTGAAGAGCATCGGCTCTAAGATCCGCCATAGCAGCTTGTACACCTCCGAGACGGGGTTGTTGTTGATAGGCCAGCCGCGCCGGCTCCACCGCGTGGCCGCGGTCGCAGCGCATACCATGATAGCCACTCCAGCTATAAGGCAATGAAACAAATTTAAATTCTGGTGTCTTAGTAGAAATAATATTTGACGGTTTACTTCTTGTATGTTTAAGCACTTGCGAGACATGTCTCTGAGAGCTCATCTCAGTCTCAAAGTCTCAATTCAACTACTCAACAGACTCAACTCAGTGCAAAGTTAACTTAGATCTATTGGAAATATGTCGCACAAGTACCCAATTAAAATTCGAACTCGAAGATTCTCCTCTCAATTACTCAAAGGTTAGCTGGAAGAGATCCCTTATAGGGATAAGCTCGCATTTGTACCTTTGTTCTTATCAAAATGTTTATTTTTACTATATTTGTGTACAATAAAGTGCTTACAAACAAACAAACAAACAAAATTACTTGAATTATACCGTACAATGTATTGTATTTAAGAACTTTACTTGTAAGTATCGTAAAACAAAAATAAAATCAAGAAATAGGTACACAGAACATAGCCATTGAAAAAAATTACGAACATGTTTTGCTCATTGCATTTCATATTTGATAAGTAAGTTATAGTCGGCCATATACATCGGGCATATCCGCCGGATCTGCCAATCAATGTAGGTATGTCAAATTTGACATACCCACTATGGAGATCCAACGGATTGCTCGAACGTATATGTCCGGCTTATATCGTGAGTAATGTTAACTTCCTTGAGAACTTATTTCCAAACCCATCGATTGTACTTCCGTCATTCAATTAATCAAAGAAAATGACAGGTTTATAGATGGTGGGTTGCACGTTTCAGGTGCACCGCTCACCACCGACAGGGCGCTAATACACACACCTTGAAACCTAAATGGTCGCGATCTGTGTGGTTTAAGAGCAATTTCCTCCCACAGACGCACCGGCTGTGGAATGAGCTGAAGCCGGGTTCCATATGGCGGGCCTTATGCTTGTTTATCACCGACGTGGTATCAAAAAAAAGTCGCCATCGCCGGGATTTATCATCTTAAGCGCTAAGTAAATTTATTTGCACACACACGCACAAAGTAGAATGTAGCGCCATATGCTATACTAGCAGCAATTTCATTTTTGAAGGAATTGTCCAATTTACATATCTTCCTGACGCATGGAGTCCCAGAGTCGAACCACGTTATCAATTCCATGGAAATGAATTGCCAACTTTAAAAAAGTGTTATTTTAAACGTCAAACATCCATGAAATTATGACGAGTACTTAATACTTTCACAGTCTGTGCTTTCAAAATCTAGGAAACATGGCATAGTCGGACTCTACACATAGGTATTTTTATTACAAACATTTTGTTTTATGTCAATTTGACAGAGTCATACACATATTGCATAAACTTTGACTTCTTGTCAATTTACACTTGGGAAGCAAATTTTGAAAACCAAGTTACCACCTGGTGTAACTTAACTGGAGTAACTTTAACCCCTCGATGTTAACTCATTGGGGGGTTAAACTTACTCTTCTTCTGGCTTACGCCACGGCTCATAGCCTGGGCTTCACTTTGGCAACTGAACTAAAGCAGGTATTTTCATTATATCTCCTCATATTGAGAAAAAAATAACATAAGAGATTATAATGTGTAATTTAAAAGAAAAACAACTATGGCATTATTTTTTCAGATGCATTACTTTCTTTATATGGAATCGATGGCGCTAGCTGTCATGTAAACAAGTGCTCCGCGATTTTTTATTGCTAAAAATAATTAATTTAGTTAATATGAAGAAGATCTAAGCTTTAGGCATCGATAACTATGTGACTAAGCTGTGGAAGTGTTATCTCAGTGCATTATGACTACGAAGTGTAACAAAATTAAAAATTCCTACAGACCTCTTAGTGTTGGTTTTAAGACGTAATTTACAATAAAACTGTGATTTAAATAATAACTGGACGTTCCGTTTGGTCCAAAACAGTGACCCAAATAGTAAAAACTACGAATAAGAGCGAAATTGAATGCAAATCGTAAGAAAGTAAACATAAAAGTGACCGTTTGAACATTTAAATCGGATTTGGACTTTGACCCTAGTTTGATCTCGCATTATGATTGTGCCTGTGTGTCAATGTCACCTACTAATCCATAAATTCGAACGATCAGACTGTGCATACTTGGCTCTGTGGTAATGGTCGGGACTGTGGAGCGAAGAGCCCCTGTTCAAATCCTGCGGACAGAAAACTTTTTGTATTTTTTTTTTGTTGTTTTTGTGTGATGCATGACAAAACTGTGAAAAGGAGTGACCAAGTTCGAATCCCACAGTGCAACAAAGCTATGACTTTTTTTTTTGTTTTGAACTTATTGCATATTTAGTTTAATCTCGATCTTTGACATAATACTATTTCCGATTTGAACTTTTTTTTATTATTTGACTGTATTCATACAAAGATATAATAATGGCACCTAAACCGATCTGCACGAAGTGTAAGCTAACAATTCAGGTTAAACACTACTTGAAATGTTCACGTTGCAAAGAAACATACTGTCTTGCCTGCACCAATACCGAGAAACGATACAACCTGATGGATAAAAACGCCAAGTCCAAATGGATTTGCATGACATGCAACAAGAAAAAAACACCACTGAATAAAAATAGTTTAAAGATCCTTAAAAAAACGCTTCCTACTGAGTCTTCGACTTCTACGCCAAAAGTAAATGTTAAAAATGTAGCGGATGGGAGCAAGTTTGAGGCAGAAGAGACAACAACGCCTGGTACAAAGAAAGACACCGTCAAAAGTCGATCTAGCCCTCCCATTGACCCTTCCGGCGTATACAGCAGAACGCCTACGAAGATCGACAATGTCAAAAGTCTGTCTAGCTCCCCAGCCGATCCTTCTGGCACAAGGAACCCTTCGCCTAGCTCTCCTGACGTCCCTATCAGCGACGTAAACAGCATACTACCTACTATCGTCAAAAGTCGGTCTAGCTCTCCCGCTGACCTTACTGGTACAAACAACACAACGCCTGCGACGAACGACACCGTCAAAACTCGATCTACTTCCCAAGCTGACTTTGACAGCGCATGTATTAAATCGCCTACTGATAATGGCTCCATCATAGGTCGGCCCTACACTACAGTCGACGATATCGACACAAATAGCACACCGTCCACTGATAACATGTTCGCCAAGTCTCTGCTTCGTACCTCGCCAAGCATTACTGGAACAATTAGTACACCGTCCAAGAATAACGTAACAATGAGAAAACCAGTCCAAAATAGACACCCATCATTAGAAAAAGAATTTTCGTCGGACACGGAATTCACCACTAACTTTTTATCAAATTCATTAGCGTCCGAAGATGATGATAGTCTTTCCAGTTCAGACAACCTTCAAAACAGAAGTCTACCAGCCTTATTACATATCACTGAACAGACAATAAAGGACTACGACCAGAAGATTATGAATTTAGAGATGAGACTTCAATCGGCGGAAAACGAAATACAAAACCTCATTTGTGAGAACGGAGCTTTGAAAAAACGTCTAGAAGGAAAAGACCACACAATTAAAGGTTTGGTTCGTATATGCTCGACTCCACCGCGGACACCAAAAAATAAAAATAAGCGTAAAAGTATAAAAAACAAGCAACAAGGCCATAGTCAATCAAGCACTACTGAACAATCAGAGACCAGGAGTGTAGAAAACACAGAACACAAAAACTCGTGTACACAACAAAACCTAGACGAAGCTAACTCTATCAAATCAAAAAACGTGAAACCTGATATACAATTTAGTAGACAAAGTAAAGCTCATGTGGCCAGTAAACTGTGTATTATAAGCAACACCAGCGGTAGAGCAGGAAAAAAAATCTTGACGGGGATGCTGGAAAATTTCGATGATTTCGATTGTATACATTTCGCAACTCCAGGAGGACGAGTTCGAGAGCTTTTAAACTCCCTGCCTATGAAGCTCCACGATTATACAAAAGAAGATTGCTGTATCTTACTAATCGGAGAGCGAGACTTCACAATAAATGAGGATTTCGAGCATGTGGAGCTCGTACACGAAATCATATCTGCAATAGATATGATATCTCATACAAACATTGTTGTGTGCGCGCCGACTTATACACGAGGAGCCCCGATATTTAATTATAGAGTAGAAATATTTAATACTTATCTCAATCAATGTCTACAAAAATCTCATAGCGCACATTTCTTTGACTCTAATTTAAACTTAATGTTAGACATGTTTTCTCCGTATTCTGGTATAATACTACCCATCGGCATGAAAAATATACTAAGTAATGTTAAACTTATATTACCCTACATTGTTGATGTCCCTACACAATCACAAGAAAACGGTGACGCGAACTATTCCTTTCGCTCACAAGAAAACAGTGTCAAAAATACTTCATTTCGTTCCTTTAACGAATGACCAAAAACGTATAACTATCATGCACCAAAATATAGCTGGTCTACTGGGGAAAAGGGACTTAGTAGAGGCGGCAATAGTCGATTTACAGTCACGGACTGGAGGTATCGATGTTATTTGTTTTAGTGAGACCTTTATCAAATTTGGAGCTATTGCAAATCTTACAATGAGTAACTAGAGTGTTGCATCATCATATTGTAGAGAGGGTGAAAGAAGAGGAGGCACATGCATCCTAATAAAAAACAACCTTGAATTTAAGACTTTGGATTTTGTAACGGCATTATCTCAGAAATATGATTTTGAAGCATGTGGCGCAGAAATCCCGTTATATAATGTGATAATCGTGTGTATTTATCGCACACCAACAACCAACGTTAACTTTTTTTTTTCCTCACTTAGTAAACTTCTGCATAAGGTAACTAGAAATAAAATGAAGCATGTAGTCATATGTGGAGATTGGAACATAGACTTTTTAAAAGAAAGTAATGTAAAGAAGGAGTTAACCTCAATCTTGGCAAATTACAACCTAGATAATCATATTAAGTCCCCGACGAGGAAAAAATCATGTATTGATTTAATTGCCAGCAACATACTGGACTGTAAACCTAATATCTATAATCTAGATTTGTCGGACCATGAAACTTGTCAAATAATTTCGTGCAGTGTTAAAATTAGCAATAAATTTAAAGACCGACCTAAATTCTGGCATGAAATAATAAGAGACTACAGTCAGGATAATTTAAGGAAGTTTAGTGATTGTATGTCGGCTTTATCATTTACTGACGTAATTAACCAATCTGATGCAAACAAAGCTTTTAATGAGTTTCATGGGCTTGTTGTGTTGTTTTATGATTTGTGTTTCCCCTTGATCAAAAAGACAACTCGTTATAAGCCCATCATGAATAAGTGGCTTACTAAAGGAATTAAAATTTGCTGTGCAAATAAACGAAAACTGCATCGGGCAGCAGTTAGGTATTCTGAAAATAAAGAACTAAAAAAGCAATACAAAACTTACACCAGGTTGCTGAAACGATGTCTGCATAAATCTAGACAAATAGCTAATTATCGTTTCATTAAAAACTCTAAAAATGTATCTAAAGCTGCATGGGAAATAATAAAAAGCAACTGCGCTGTTAATAATAACAACAACGAAATAATTAAAGCTCACAATATGGACTCAAAAAGTTTAGCAGACAAATTCAATGATTTTTTTATAGACTTGACAAACAAGAAACAAGGGAAAAATATAGAGTCATGTCACAACATCCAACAAAACATAAATAGCCTATTCCTTTCTTCAGTAAGCCCGTCAGACATCCAAAAAGCAATAAAACAACTGAGTAACACAAACTCTACAGGATATGACGGCATATGTACTAAGGTTTTAAAACTAAATTCAGATGCTTTGGCAATCCCCCTGGCGCACATAATGAATAAATCATTTCTACAGGGAGTATTTCCTGAACGGTTAAAATATTCTTTAATAAAGCCAATCCATAAAAAAGGTCCAAAAACAGATCTAAATAACTACAGGCCAATTACCCTCATTCCTGTCATATCGAAAATTTTCGAAAGAATCATGTATGATAAGATTATGAATTTTATAATAAAAAACAAGATTTTAGTCGAAAATCAATTCGGATTTAGAAAGAATAGCTCGACATCTCTAGCATGTTTTCATCTAATAAGAGAGGTAATTGAAAGCCTGGATAAACAAACTCCAATAGTTGCGGTGTTTCTAGATATGACCAAGGCTTTTGATTTTGTAGACCATGGAATACTACTGCATAAATTATACAGATATGGCTTGAGAGGTCCAGTGTGGGAATGGATTGCTAGTTACCTTAAAAACCGTCAACAGTGTGTAGAGATTACCAGCATTGATGGTCATGACAAAATTACACATAAATCGAGCTACAAACCAAACACATTCGGTGTCCCACAGGGCAGTATTCTGGGCCCGTTGTTGTTTTTATTATACATTAATGATTTGCCAAAAGCCATAAACCATAACTCCATCCTATTTGCAGACGATACTACCCTACTCATTAAATACGACTTTAATACGCCATTTGATGTGCAAATTCACCAAGCTTTAGTAAATGTAATCGATTGGTTAGATAACAATAACCTACAAATTAATATTAATAAAACAAAAATTGTACAATTCCAGACATACCGCAGTAAACATATTGACATAGAAATTAAGTATAATGGTTCGAAAGTAGAAGAAGTATACTCTACGTCTTTTCTTGGCATAAATATTGACAAATTCTGTAACTGGAAAACACATATTGACACATTACGCTCTAAGTTGGATCGCTTTAAGTATGCACTTTATCGCATTCGTAATGTGGTTTCGGAAGCAGCTGCGCTTACGGCATACCATGGGTATGTGTCATCCCTATTGAGGTATGGTTTAATCTTATGGGGAAATTCAGTAGATGCAGATATAATATTCCAAACACAAAAAAAATGTATAAGAACTGTGTGTGGAGCGGAATTCTTGGAACACTGCAAACCCTTATTTAGGCACAAAAAAATTTTGACTTTACCTTCGATGTATATCTATGAAATATGCATTTTTGTCAAAAAGCACCCGACGTGTTTCAAAACTATTATCACAAACTCAAAAAGAGGTAAACATCGATTTAACTTAGATATACCCAAGACGAACCTTTCACTGAGTAGGAAAAACGTGCATTGTATGGCGATTAAACTATTCAACACTTTTACTGACGATTTTAAAGCTCTTCCAATAAAAGTGTTCAAGAAAGCATTATTGGACCACTTAGTAGATAATTGTTATTATTCAATAGATGAGTTTATGACAGCATGTAATTTATAGGTAATAGAAAATTTTATGTAAACTTATGGTGCATTATAATAATAATAATAGAAAAATAATAATAATAAATCTCACGCCGCTCTCCTTGGCTAACGAGAATTGGCGCAAACCTGTGGTACTAAGCACCGAGGACCGCAAGACGGTATGGAAGAGCAAAGAGCTACACGGGCGGTTCTACAAGGCCCTCGCGGGCCCCGATGTAGATCTGTCCGCATCGGTGAACTGGTTACGATTCGGGGACCTTTTCGGAGAAACCGAAGGTTTTGTCTGTGCAATTGCGGACGAAGTTATCATGACGAATAACTACCGGAAATATATCCTGAAGGACGGTACGGTCGACATTTGTCGGGCATGCCGCCGCCCCGGAGAGTCACTCAGGCATATTATTTCCGGTTGTTCTCATCTTGCTAACGGCGAGTACTTGCACAGACATAATCTCGTAGCCAGGATTATTCACCAGCAACTTGCTCTTAAATACGATCTTGTGGTCCACGAAGTGCCGTATTACAAGTACGCACCTACGCCAGTTCTCGAAAATGGTCGTGCCACGCTCTATTGGGATCGATCTATCATCACGGACAGGACTATTGTAGCTAATAAACCTGACATCGTGCTGGTTGGTCGATCGCAGCGCCGGGCCGTGCTCGTCGACGTCACCATCCCCCATGACGAGAATCTCGTGAAGGCCGAGAAGGACAAGTCCAGTAAGTACCTTGACTTGGCTCACGAAATAACCGCCATGTGGGATGTTGACTCGACGATCATTGTCCCGATAGTCGTTTCAGCGAACGGTCTCATAGCGAAGAGTCTCGACCAACATCTTGAGAGACTCTCGCTAGGTGGATGGATCAAGGGTCAGATGCAGAAGGCAGTAATCCTGGATACGGCGCGTATAGTCCGGCGGTTCCTTTCTCTGCGGCCCTAACCACCGGCAGCCTGGGCCCTGCCCCGTTGCCGGCGGCACTCTAGGTTAGGTTTTTTATAATATGTTTATATGTATTTTGTATTGTTTTTGTATGTGTTTTTGTATTTTACTTTTATAATCATATTATAAAATTACCTAGCCTAAGAATTACAGAAAATAAAGAGAATAATAATAATGATTAATAGAAATGACATAGAAATATTAAATATCTTAATTGTATTGATCGAAATTGTATTTAACACTATCGCAGTGCATGTGTAAGTTTAATTTAGATTAATTCAGGTACTCTTGTAAATAATTTGTTTATACATGATAATTATTAGGCTAGTTTAAGTAATAATATTTGTACGCCATGTATTATGGTAAAATAAGGATGGAAAACTACATGTAACACCAATTTATACCCTTATTTACACAAATAAACTATTCATTCATTCATTCATTCATTCATATATAGGTACTTGTACTTACATTACTACGTAGGTACAGATTTGTATATTACTAAGTTGTATACGCAATGCAAAATAAATCAAAAATAGAATACTAATCAAGTTAAGGTAAGGTGGTATCATCTTTTAAGCCGCCATCTTGTTACGATCCGCCGCTCAGTCGACAGTGACCGCCCGGAGTATGTAGACACGTATTATGTGCCATTTTTTGAACGTCAGCATTTTGTGGCAAATTTGTCGATTTTCATCTTATCCCGTGATATTTATAAGGTATTATTAAGTAGAAAAGATTTATACACTATTTCAATCTTAACCCTGACCATTCCATCCTAACCCGTCTATGTTTTAGTCAAAAATTATATTTAATTTATTATTTTTATGTATTAGAATGGCCATAGACGAGTTTTACTGACATAGTTTTTACATGCTTCCGAATTTAGATAACCGAAAGGAATCAAATAGTTTTTTGTTTTACAAGGGTTTCAACACGACACCGTCTATCTCATCAAAAAACCATTAAATCTTCCCCCACCTTCCCTTACCTTGTCATTTGAAGGTATGGATTCCTTTGCGTCCCTTGCTTGTAACGCCATCATGCCTTGCGTTTTATATTTTGCACTCAGACGATAGGTTATTAAATGCGCTATAACGTTATTAATGCATTTTTTTCTTTGCATAGTTAGTTGAAGGGATATTAAGCTGAAAACGTTAGCTAAACTTAAAATTTTAATATGAACGAATAAAAAATCCTATTTTGAATCATAATTTCTCAAAGACTTACGGTAATGCAAGGTAGCTCAAATTGTTCTAAATGTAAAATACTTTAAACGTTTTTATAACAAGTAACGCCCAAAGAGCTACAGTTTTTTTATTAATCATCAAAAATTAAAAATTGGCCTAAATTTTCGGAGTATTTTTTTTTCAAAGTTGCATTCGGCGCATTGAGGTCACATACTTACATAATTTATTGGGCTAACATCATAAACAAGCCTGGAAAAAATCATAATTTGACCAGATTTGACGCACACGGCGAATGTTGAAACCACGTTGAAACTAACTGGATTATACCTACCTACTCTTTTCTTATGTATTTCTTGCCAGTTACAAAGTAACACGAGCGCAAAGGACATAACCATTATTATTAGTACATACTCGATTTTACTACAAGTCTTACCGCCTATGCATAAAATATAGACAGGGTATCTAATACATTTAAGTGGATAGTGTCTTAGAGCGGCCTTTTTCTTTTTATTTCTAGTAAAATGACTGCGACGTCGGTATCCTTTTAGCCCCCGAGCACTGAGGGCCTACCACGAAGATCAAAACCTGGCATTGACGGAAAAACCTCTTTGTCACTCCAATAAGCAAGTGTGACAGAGAGGGCGATACCAATTTTCGATCGTTCGATTTTCGTAGTACCAGGCCTGGGGAACGGGCGAGATGCAGTTATCTTGCGGATTACGTGGGTGTATACTTATGAAGTATGAGAAGTAGCTGTAATAGACACGAATACTTAACACAGTGATTCCTAAGAGTAGGTGTATAATGTTTTAGATCTATAGTTTTGAAGACTTGTGTATTCTGCTGAACTGTACAGCCGATATTTTCTGTGGGCAATAGATAACAGCCTGTGGGCATGTAGTGATGATTTTAATCATACTGCTCAATAAAAAAGGAGTAATCTTTACTGTGGAGGAGTGATATATAATAGCCCTTAACTTTTGGATAGTCCATCGGAAAGACGTGTATAACAAACCTTTTTGTATTTGACCCACAAACGCCACGAATCGACACACTGCAGCATGTATTTTGATATGGTCACGTATTCTAAAGATATTGACATTGGCTTTAAAGAACAAACTCTTTTCCTCTTATTCTTTATTTGAAATGTTCGTATAACTTAATTTTTCCTAATTTAAAAAATCAGCAGGCACTGTTTACTATTTCACTACTTTTAATTTATTTTAATCTTCTCTATTACTGAAATGAAAACATACCTACCTTGGCAATTCTCACGAGCGTTTAAACCGCCTTATTTCTTCGGAGATATTTTTAATTAACAAAGTTTCTGTACATTTTTATGATATTTTGTTGTTTATGACAAAAATGTGTTCAAAGAAATAAAATTACTAGAGTAATCATAATATCTTCCAAGCACATGAAGTCCCAAACTTTAAAGCGTTATTTCTATGAAAACTTAGCTAAAACGGACTTATATGTATACAATATATAACTAATTGTTATTTTTTCATAAAACTAATGCGGTCTTGTAACTACCTAGTTGAGTGTAAATTTAAATTTGTAGTTAAATAAAAAAAATACACATTGTTTAGATAGACTGCTAATATTCTAATCATTCATGTAGTCGAATAAAATATAATTCTAGGACTATCATGCATGACAATAATACTTATACTATCATGCTGACATCAACAAACGTAGCATGCTACTCTTGATTGATTTAGATTGAAATGAAGGTTGATAAACTATTAAAATGGCTCTTCGTGCTATGACACAATTATCATTTAGAAGAAAAAAAAACGTTTCTATCCTCATCTTTTATACAACGTTTTTGTGATACTTACCTAATTAAAAAACATTAGTAAACAGCCAATTAGACTAGGATGTCTAGTTGGTAGTGATTCTTCCTGCGAAGCTAGCGATTCCAAGTTCGAATCCAGGAAGTCTATTTATTTGTGTGTATAATATCATGATTATCATGAATATTGTGCTCCTGAGTTATAAATGTATTAAGTATTTAATACATTTATAACTCAGGACCCAGTCTATAAAAGTCCACTGCTGGACAAATGCCTCCCCCAAGAATCTCCACGACGACCGGTATTGCGCTGACTCAATACATCTATACTACGAAACGCTTAGCGTGATATCGACGCATATACATTTATAGGAGCACTGTTTTTTTTTAAATTTCTTTAGTGGGCATACGTGCTGCCACTTTTGAGATTTTGCTTTTTTTGCTAATTTAGCTGTCGTAGAAAAACTAGCATATGCAACAGCTCATAATTAGTTCTTCAAACTCTTGGGTCTATTATTACAGAACTCGACTTCGTCTCGTTTTGTAACGGCGACCCTCAAGTACTAAGAACCCTTATTATGTCACTGTTGCATAAACTACAGTTTTTTCAATGTCATGTTTGGTTGTAAGTAAGTGTACGTTTGATGTGGATCTTGAATACATTTCTATTGATCCACCTTTTTACAGAACAGTTTGACTTTAATACAGAACATATATAATTATACTCACAAGTGCCTCCCCATCCAATATACCCTCCTACGTAGTTGAGTAGAAGACCTCCAGTGAAAATTAACAGACTTCTGATAGTTGGTGCGTAAACATCTTTCTGGTCCGGCAGGCAGTCTACTAAAATACCCCATAAGATTCCTAGACCAATGCCGACAAATATTGCCAGGAGCATCTGAAATAAAATGGAATGTTTTTTTTATTTTTTTTTATTAACCTACTTCAGTGTCTCATTGTTGGACAAACATGTCAATATTTGTCTATCTTCGTCACTCCGATGCTTGCAAAACATCAGGAAAACATGAAAATGACCATGACCGCTTGAATGGAACTCCCTTCTTTCACTCCACTCTATCGTTTGTATTTCCAGCCATTTGGTTAAAAATTACAACCAAATCTTCCTGCCGTTTCCTTTGTTTGTTTATCCTGACCCCGGCCTGACCATGGAATAACCCATCTAGGGTTAAAATCATAATGATGAAAAATATAAATGGTAGAAAAAAATGTATTTAGTTACGTTTATGCTATCCTTAGAAAATAACTATGTTATCGTATACCTAATACAATTTTAACACAAGTGTTAGACTGGAATGGCTAAATATTTCCACTTATTACTCAATACATCTATACTACGAAAAGCTTAGCCTGATATCGACGCATACATATATACTTAGAAGCAATTGAAGTAAGTATTATAATTTCTTATCGTACAATAGATTGAGAATAGATTATCACGCAGGTGTTACAGACCTACGATAATACTTATATAACGGTAAGAATAAACTTAAGTAGCAATATAAAAATATAAAATGTTTTATACCTATGAAGTTCTAAACACTTCACTACCTTTACACTTTATCTGAAACGCATTTTTTTATTCTGCTCTTCATTTCAATTATGTTTAAATCATCAAATTATCATAATTTCCTTTCATACCTCACCTTTACAACCCTGTATGCCAGAGGGCATGAGACGAATATCGCGCTATTTATGACGCCAAACAGCCCTTCTGTGACGGCGGTGTCCAGTCCGCCCGCGTTGGCGACGAGATGCGCCACCTGGTTCTTGGTGCCCAGGCCTCGCCCGTGAAATGCCATGGCAGTGGGCACTATCACAGCTGGAGATACAGATGACAAGATGGCACCTAGATGGAGACCTAGAAAAGACATTTGATTTAATCCAGTATGCCATTCCATGTTTTAAGATATTTGCTGGCCATATACGTTCGGGGATATTCTGCCGGGTCTGCCATTCAATCTATGGGAAGTTTGCCAGGCAAATGCCCGGTGGATATACCTACTATGGAGATCTGACGAATTGCTCGGCAACTACCGATTTCCCTATACCCAATAGATGAATATCTGATTTCAGCGAGTCTCAAACGCAACGATTGGAATTCATTTTAAAAGTATTGTGAGCAAAATGCCAGTGCAATCTGCAATACAACTTAGTTTTAAACTTTTACGAGTAGGTAGGGGAGTTATTAATCGAACGGAGAATGTAATTTTCGTACGATTATCTTTGATCATACATTAAACTAAATTAAAGAAAAACTTTTAAGGTGCTCAGAATTAAGAATTTTCTAATGACAAAACCTGGTAGACACTTATTTTAAATTTAATAAAAAATCCGAGCATTTTGTAAAACGAATCACTATAACGTTCTTTACAACGCGATGGCGCTTAACCGCGAACTTCTGCGTCTTATGAGATTCAACGACTTTCAATTTGGTCTTATGGAACAACTTAGGTTATAATCAGCAAAAGGAATATACTCCATCTCATTGGGCAATGTTATGATGATCCCGTGGACCAAAAAGGGGTAAAACTAATCTGTACGATAACCATGAATAAGTCGAGAGGAATAAGAAAATTTCCAAACGGAAATGTTGATGCAAGTAAATTCAGGAACCACATTGAGATATAGAGAAGATTCTGGGGGTAATTGCTGGAAGTACTATTATGCTTTGTCAACAACTTGGCAAAGAGTTTCTTTATCCTCGATCAATTCATGATAATGACTAATAACAATCATTGAATCTTTTTTTTGTTAAATGTTTTAATTAGCTTTCATTCCATTACAGCGTTTTGCCATTTGACAGCTCGTAGCTTTTCGTGTCTGGAGTTCATCATGCTCGGATAAATGAAAACCTGGCTCGTTTAGCTTCTTGCTGCTAACTATATGGTATAATGTATATGTAAATATAATATGTAACTAATTTATACTACGTAATGAATTCTTATATACCTAAACATAATTCTGACAAACATATTCATATAAGTATATACTGTGTTTATTGTGTCCGAGTGGAAAAGTAATGCCGCACATAAAGATAATCGACACAACATTTATCTATTAAATAATATTTAAAACGGGTCACTCACGTATTTTAGTCGATTTCTGCTCAACATGTTTCGTTCTTTACGAAGAACGTCACCAGGAGCGATTACCCGCGACAGGGGCAAGTCGTAGTAGTCGTGTCGTTTTTTTAATAAAATAAAATAAAATAAAGTTAAAAGAAATTAATCGGTTTACGTGAATTATTAACGAAAAACCAACTCACATACTAACTTTCTAAATTTGTACTTGCAGTCTATTGCATCCTGTTTTGGGTGAATTCGGTAATTCCGGTTTTTATGTGCCTATTTATTTGTAGTAAACAGTTTAGCGAGGATTTCTGTAAAATGTTTAGTTTAACATTTTACAGAAATCCTCGCTAAACTGTGACGTTTGATTGCGATAAGAATTAATGAAATGGTGTTATAACAGTATCTAAAATAATAATAGCAGCAGCTTTAATAACAAAACCTGTTTTTTTTTAGTATTTCCGTGAAACACGAACTCACCCCAATACCATGGATATTTGAGAAGTACATGAGCAAAGACGGCTGTAGACAAACACTCCACGATCCAGGGCAGAGACGCCAATGAGAAAACTTTTACCGAATTATATTTAATATATTCCCAGTTCCAACTGAGAGGCCCCTTCGACAAGATAATCACAGGATAAATTCGCCTGAAACAAAAGAATCTTCTTAAGCACTCCTATTCCATAAACCCGGCGAATTGATTTCTACCAGCGGTTATCGAGATCCAAATTAATTGTTTAAGCATTTGGGAAAATAAAACCTTTTCTATTCTTTTATGGGGGAATGAAAAGCACTTTTGTTGATTGGAGTTTTAATTAGGGTTCTTAAGTATTCACTAAAGTTGAATTGTTTTCCTGTCGAAAACAAATCCGGCAAAAATATAATAATTAGGTATGAATAGAAAAATAAGGGAAGAATATAACTAGGTAATGGTAAAAATATAATTTATTGATTTTTAAAATTAAATTTGAATTTAAGTCTGTTACTTAAACATTATAGACGAGTATTTACAAAATTCTTTTTTTTTTCACGCCTTGGCTGTCTCATATTCTATCTCAAAGCTAGTATATTTGATGACGATGTCGTCACGCCGCGTACAGGATGATTGCAATCATTAATCATAAAACATGTATTGAAGATAGTAGGTAAGTAGTGTTTTAATTTTATGTATATCGAGAGTTTTTGAAATTTATTTCCAACAACCTTAGACATGCGCTTGATTCTATTTTCTACGTTATTAAAATGAAAATGAAATGTGGAAGATGTAGGTAATAAAATGTACGTATAAAAACAAAACAAATACTTTAATTTACCTTTCGCGTATTAAGTACCTGCCTATTAATTATTCCACTTGTGAATAGATTACTGTTGAAGTCATTGTACATGATCAAAATGATTGACGACTAATGAATCAAATAATTAATAATTACAATAAAGCTATTTGGGATCATTCTATATGCCGCGTGACGTCAAATTGATGTTGTCATTGGCATGAAAAGTACGGGCCCTGCTGACTAATTAGTATTGTTAGGAATTGTGAATTAACATTATTTATTTAAGTAGAGCTTTAAAAAGAACATTATTCTAAATAATAAGATTCAGATGATATTTATATTTAACGAAACGAAAGAGGTTAATTGCTAGGTTTACTTGTATAAATATTTGGAATTTGAGTTTAGATCCTTACTTGACTCGGTAAAAAAATGATATACGTAAAACTCTTTCTAAAGGTTTTTTCAACCTCACCTTAAATGATAATCCAATGCATCAGCAGCAGGGTCTTGTAAATAGTTATCTGTTCCCAAGTTTCTGTACAATGCACCGACTAATGTCATTCCTACGACAGGGTTCAGGGTGGTGTATCTCTCGAGAGTGTGGCCAGCAACGTACCCCACCGCTGCCAAGCCAGACATCTTGAACAGATACCCGCTCGGGAGGACGGCATCTCGCAATATAAACCACGAGCTTCCCCACAATGTCACTCCTGAAATATTTCATTTAATATGTTATATCTTCCAGAGAATAGTAAATTACCTAAAAGTGTTACTCTATACAGTACCGCAAGGGTTCGTGTTATACACGGTGCTATTGATTAATTTTGAATTAAGCATTGTGTAGGTATACCTATTTACATACAAAATGAGCAGTTAGTAACACCACTCACAATCTTTCTGGCGGTTGTTATCCGACGATATCATCTAGTTTTCGGTAATTATTTTAATATTTTCAAACTCCAAAAAGCCCTTTTTTCATGTTGTACAAATTTAAAAACTGACTGTGCTTATTTTACAAAAAATGGTAGGACGTTCAGACTGATTCAATTACACAGGAGTGCGTCAGTACTAATCGGGCAGGTAAGGGAAATAAATCCTTTTACTGTACGCAGATTGCCAGATTTACCACGTTTAGCTGGTACCGTAGTACAATTTCCACCATTGCAGTCCCATGCAGCCTAAGGTGTAGTCAAAGCGCAACACTACATAGCGTCATTCAAAACAACGCTTAAATTCATTTATTGTGCTTTAATTTTACTATGAGCGTAGTCAAGCAAAGTTTAGATGTAAGAAGACGTTTTTCGTTAAGAAGATATAAATACAATGTAACAATTTCCAATAGCATAAATTTAATACAAACATAGCGCCACCTACAATTTTGCGTGCGTTGTGTGGAGGCTGTCAGTCTTCTATATTTACTAGCCTCTGGTTGTAGGTACGAACGCTGTCACGTAAAGTTGTTTTGATTTCACTGATTCTGAATGTTGTGAAAAATGGATGTGAATAATGCTGTAGGATTGTTTCACTATTTCTTTACTGGCTTGGTTACATTAAAATTGTGAAAGCGTTACTGCAGAGTTTTATGACACCGAGAAACGAGACAGTATGCCTCTGTTGATGTCGTTTGTCATGTGATGGATTTGAATTTTGCAATCGCGACAACAATGTGGAATCGATGGCAACTCAATTTATCAAGGAAGTCGACAGACCCTACGTCCACTTCCCGCAGCATACAACATCCTGCACAGCAATGCTTTCGCAAGATAAATACGAATTTATTTATTTCTCAATGAAATCTTTAGGGTCACTTTCGCCAACCGGGGTTAGCCAAGTAATTCGGAGTTTAATTTTTAGCGTTTATTACATTATGGAATTAGGTAGGTATGTCATTTTTCATACAAAAGTTTTTGCAGGTTTATAATATGATGAAGTTGGCAAATATTGTGTTAATTGTCTTATTATTTTATCATTTAGTCGATCACTTTATGTTATTTGAGCGGAGTTGATAAATAATATTGTCTTCTGTTACCGCGATTGTTATTCATTGAAATTAAACACTTTAGAACGGATTAATCGCGTTTATTAACAACCATCTCAGTCATCATCTTAACCCTGTGAAAACGAGTGCTGTAAAGGGCTCGAAACGTAGGATCATGGTGTTAATAAACGCGATTAATCCGTTCTAAAGTGTTTAATTTCGGAGTTGATAAAATTAATTAAATGAAATTTCGCAATTATTGCCTTATTTGAGTATTTTCAGAATTCTATAAAAAATGAAAAAAAAAAAAATCTTCTTCCTAGCGTTTTCCCGGCTTATACCATGGCTCTCTGAGCGTGGGGTCCGCTTCTGGCAACGAATCCCAAGATTTCCTTCCAACCCTTAGGGTAAACTAGGCCTTATTGGGATTAGTCTGGTTTTTTCATGATGTTTTTCTTTACCGAAAAGCGATTGGTAAATATCAAATAATATTTCTTACACAAAGTTCTGAAAAACTAATTTGTACGAGCCGGCAGGATTTGAACCCGTGAATTTTGGATTGAAAGTCGCACGCCTTACCGCTGAGCCACCAACGCTTCATACAAAATGAAAAATATATTTTAATCCCAATAAAAGGTACTTAAGTACATATTTTTATATTCGCGCATATCAAGCACGAATGTTTATATTCGTCAATAATAAATAGTATTTAAGAAATCCTAAATATCCCAACACACATCGACATTGGTAGTTATCAGTTATCTAGGTATCAGTTAGATTTCATTATAACCAAACAGAAACATTACCAACTGATCAGTACATGCAAAACTATGCCCGGCGCAGACCTCTATACAGATCACAATCTTCTAATTAGCATATTTAATTTCACAGGTAGCAAACCAAAAAGAAAAAGTAGACCAAAGAAACTTGATCTCAATAAGCTCCAAGGATCTAATAGCAATTATAGGGTGCAATATAGCAATAAGGTAGGATCTATGGTGGAACAGTATAAGAAAGATACAATAGATAACATAGATGATATTAGTATAGAAAATAGATGGAATAACATAAGGGATACTATCAAGTCAAGTGCAGAAGAAACATTAGGAAAACAGAAAACTACACCTAGGAAAAAATGGTTAACTACAGAAATTATGGATCTGATGATAGAAGAAGGAAATTTAGAAACAAAAACGACGAGAAAAGTATAAAACAATATAAATATCTTACAAATAAGATAACCTTAAAATGCACGGAAGCAAAGAATGAAGATATTAAGAAGGCATGTGATAATATAGACGATTGTATGAAAAATGGTAAGATAGACAAAGCGTATATGATAGTTAAGAGTTTAGATAAGCGTCACAAGTCAAAAAGTGCCACAATAATGGATGACAATGGTAACATTTTGCTGAACAACGAAGACATTATTCAACGCTGGACTCAATATATAGAAAAATGGTACGAAGGATGTGGTTTAACTGACAACGACATAGAGATAGTATCGGAGGTAGATAAAGATAGTCTAGGACCAGTAATTTTAAGAGAAGAGTTTGATAGAGCATTAAATAGTATCCCACATGGTAAAGCAGCGGGAGATGACCAAATGTACATTGAACTTATAAGTAAATCAGAGTGTGATTCTATGAAAGAAAATTTTTTTACTATAGGGAAGGATATGTATAGCACAGGGGAAGTTCCAAAAGATTTTAAAATATGTAAAATAATCACTTTGCCTAAGAAATTGAATACTCTTAAATGCGAGGAGCATGGAACATTAAGCCTAATATCGCAAGCCTCTAAAATACTTTTGAAAATAGTACAAAATAGAATAATACCGATAGCTGAAAAGTATTTAGGGGTGGACCAATATGGTTTCAGACGGGATAAGGGTACTAGGGATGCTATTCTTGCTCTTCAACTTATTATTGATAGAAGAATGGACGTAGGCCTTAACACACATATAGCCTTTATAGATTTATTAGAAAAAGCTTTTGACAAGATAGACTGGATGAAGATGATAAACATTTTGAAAGCAATTGGTATAGATTATAGAGACAGGCGTATTATACATGCACTATATAAGGAACAGGAGACTATAGTAGAAATAGGTCAGGAGAAAAGACAGGCAAAGATAAAACAGGGCGTGAGGCAGGGTTGTCCACTATCTCCAATCATTTTTAATATTTTCATTGAAACTGCCATAAGAAAAATCGTAGATTCTGGAAAAGGAGGTGTTAAGTTCAACGGAAAAAGTTTTATTTCATTAGGTTCGCTGATGACATAGCAGCAATAGCGGAAAATTCAACTCAATTGGAACAGCTTGTATCAGAAATGGACCACATATTCACAGAATTTGGACTTAGCATTAATATGAATAAAACAAAAACACTTATTGCATCTAAGAATCAAAACAAGTTAGAACCCATAAAAACCAGAGACAATACAATTGAACAAGTCGACAGTTTTAAATACTTGGGTAGTATTATAACAAATAACTCCAGGTGTACTCCGGATATCATTACCCGTATAGCTATGGCCAAGAAAGCATTTAATTTCAAAAAGAACATATTTCAATCTAAGATATTATCTCGCCATACCAGAAAGCGATTTATTAAAACTTACATTTGGAGTATAGCGTTATATGGAAGCGAGACGTGGACGTTAACTCAGCGTGATAGAGAGAGATTGAGTGCTTTCGAAATGTGGACTTGGAGAAGGATGGAAGGTATAAGCTGGAGAGAGAGAAGAACAAACGAAGAGGTGTTGAATTTGGTGGGTGAGAAAAGAAGCCTGTTAAGTACGATAGAGAACAGAAGAGGAAACATGTTGAGGCACCTGATACGTCATGACGACTACATAAAAATGATAATTGAAGGCAAAATTGAAAAAAGAAGAGAGAGGGGAAGGCCGTTTTTAGATCAAGTCAAAGAGAAAGTTAAAGTAGTGACGTACCAGGAACTCAAAACAGTAGCAGAAACAAGACCCGAGTGGCGATTACTCCACCGACAAGAGCAAGGCTCTTAAATTTATGATGATGATGATGAAATATCCCAAAAACCTCAGTTTTTTTTAATTATTATAGAACAATCGAAGGGATGTTTACAAAAACAACATAACTAACTACACTGGTTGACACCTCCGGTCGTTACAAATGTGCCTTCAGAAGTATCAACCAGTCTAAGCAGTTATGTTGTTTTTGTAAACATCCCTTCAATCTTACACAAATCGACCAAGTCCCACAGTAAGCTCAATAAAGGCTTGTGTTGTGGGTACTAGACGACGATATTATATAATAGATAGATACATATACTACCGACTAGGCTAGGAGGCCTACCTGCAATAATTTTGGTATAAAATGTGCTTATGCAGATCCGCCTTAACTCTAGGTTAGGTGGCTTACCCCGCTTGGTGCAAGTGGTTCTAATTGAAGTCAGGGTTTAATATAAGAGGGTTTTAAAGAACGTTAAAATAGATTGTTTGTGGTATTTTTTTCTACATGAATTGGAAATTCCCTCGAAATATCGTAATGTTAGAAAAAAATCGTAAAAATAGATAAACACATTGCAAGTTTAGAGTCCCAATCTATTGAACCAAATCTACATTTATAATTACACTACAATATTTCAATATGGTATACTACGGAGTAAATGTAAACAGACGGATGAATTAAATATAATACCCAATAAATGGACGGTAAAGCAAAGTCGATAAATATTATTAATGAAACTTCAGCTAAATCTTACCATCATATTTGAAGCACAAAATGTGTATAATGTTGTATTTTACCGCTAAAAATGGTTCATATTTTTTTCATGATTAAATAAACTGATTCAGTCCTACTGTTTAAAATGCCGTGGGAAAGGATTCTTGCAAAACAAACTACTTATTTAAGTACTTACCGCATATACATTTGTCAAGCACGAATTATATGTTTAGGTTCATGTTTTTTTGTTTTACAATTTGCTTTACTATTGTATAGTATGGTGGCGACACCCTTGCTTCTAATCTGTAAAGATTATCTAGAAGGTAGCACTAAACGTAAGTCTGAGCTGTAGGATCGGTGGAACGCACCTTTAACGTTTAAAAAAATAAGAAAGGATTGCATATACTTAGGAAATTTCGGACTCTGGCTGCCGTGATCGGCTAGCTCGGTAGCTCAGTGGCTAGGGCGTCTGCCACGAAAGCAGGAGATTGCCGGTTCGATTCCAGCCCTGCTCATCGGGGGCCTTGGTCACTTTATCTGTCGTATGTGACATCTCTTTCAGTTTATTACTTACCGCATATCAAAACAGCCAGGTATTGTTTCAATTCCGTCGCACTAGGGGCCGCATTGATTAGCATTCCTGAGCCTCCCTTACTTGCATTGTTAATATTCCCGCTGAAATAGACTTACAACCATTATACAGTGTACACATTACTGTCAATTAACTACTAAATATCCATAAGCATCTAACAAGACAATTATACTCAAAAAGTTAGTTATAACTGTTTTTATAGTCTAGCGGAGTCACTAATAGCACGGTAGGTTGGAGTAAGTTAAAACGTTTTTTTTACGGGGTAAAACAAAAGGCACACGTAATGCTGCCAACCCAAGAACGGTCTTTTGCCTTACCCTTATCCATTCAAAAGTACTCAGTTCAAAAAGTATGTATAGGAATCGAGTAAAAAGAAAGCAATAATGGTCTAGACACCCAGATAGCGCTAGGAAGAGAAAACCAGGAAACCAAAAGAGACAACTACTTCGGAAATCTTAATTTAATTATCTTAACTGAACTGTCTAAACAAAGCTATTCAAACCGAATATGGTATTTCTTTGATGAGCTCTCTTTTTAAAATGGTTAATAAATTATAATATTGAAAAGTCTTAGTTAGTTATATTGTAATGTATGTCAAGTTCATTTAGGTCACCGGCGTTTTAAGGGAACCGTAGCGTAGATATTTAAGTACCCGATAGCATAATTATTTCTCAGGAATATATTTTTATCGTAGTAAACAAAATTGTACATACTTGATTGTAACTAGGTGAAAGTTATACATCGAAGCGTAACTATACCTATAATAGGGAACTATTATACCTATCACAAGGAATTAATCAAACACACAAACAAAATATGTACAGATAAATACTTACTCACGTTTTGGAAGGATGCATCTCAAAACAAGTCGCGTTATTATTCTGCGCTACATCTACGTTTCGTTTACCTGAAAAATTTTTCTCATTACAGGCAGCGTCAAAAATATCTAATATATTATTCCATTGTTATAAGCGCCAATTGGTACAGATATTTTTGGCTCTGACTTTTCAATTATCCGAACACATAATTACGCACGCTAATAGGGTAAGACCACCAGTGAATGAACACCCCCCAGTGAATGAACAAAATCACGTTTTTTGCATAAAATAAGAATTATGGCGATTGCTATCACTTGCAGTATTTTTTTTCTTTTTCAACAGTAAATTTCCTATGCAATGGAAACAAATTGTAAATTTATTTTAGACCAGATTCAATACGGTAGACGTTTGAAGTTTACGTGTTTCTGGTTTTGATTTTTTTATGAAGAAATTAGATTCTAGTTAAGAACAGGGTACATTTGCAGTAACATTTGAATTACCTATTTGATGTTTACCAACACAAGGTTTAGTTATTTGGTTAGATTAAGAGTGAAACTTATCATGAATGTACACTTTGCTAACTTATTTTGCACAACTTTGCATAACTTAAGTATTTAATTTTTACTGTTCCATTACTGGCTTATCAAATGGTGTTAGCCCAATTTAATTTGTATTCCAAATTTGACGTTAACGTCATGGTATTCGCTTGTGTTTTTGAGATTCTGTATAGAAAACGTTTCTGATGTATTCAGCCAATATTGGACCATGAATAAAAAATACATATTATGATATTACTATAGTCCATTTACTGGATTTTTCATGCCTTTGTATGAACATACAGATATATGGATTGTTCACTGACTAGATTTCTTCTAATTCTATGTATGAAGATACACAATATACATGTGTACAAATATTAATAAAAAGTGTACTATTTTACTACCAACGTTTGGACCCGTTTTTTCTTTCGCTCGTTGTTTCTTGTTAAAAGATTTTTTTCCTTTTTATTGCATTTATTGCTTCTATTTTGTGGCCAATGTGTTTCTATCATAATGATGAATAATATTCATTATATTCTATTTTAGATGGTGCCTCAATGTTTTACGTAATGATTACTAAAGAAAATTTAGTCATTTTGTTTTTAAAATGATTTATAATACTGATTTAATAAAGCTAAATAATGTTCATTCACTGGGTTTCACACTGGTCATTTATTGGATTTTCTGTTCAATCACTAGGTTTTTCGGTACTTTGTGATAAAACATTCTATAACTCTAAAAGTATAAAAATAATAAAATATCGCAGAAATTACATTCTAGTTTATTAAATGACGATTGTTTAAAAAGCATAATATTATAAAAATAATTAATAAATACTGAGAAATTATTTTTCAAAATTAAAAAAAAATGCTTAAAAGGTTTCATTCACTGGTGGTCTTACCGTACTCAACTCCTATTCCAAAGACTACTTTTTATAGATACCTACAACATAATTCTCACAGGACCCGTAATGGTTGTACCTATAATAGTATTTTTTTAAAGGTTTTACCGCGAATCACTTTAATTATTTTAAAGTCTGTTGTACAAGTATATGACTTAGCTTGCCTATTCAGCTTTGAAGATAAGATTTTGTGTTACAGATTATATAATTATAATCGCGCCCCTGTTAAATGTACTTTAAGCCATTAACTGAACCTGGTTTCTAATGGATATTCGTTAGCATACACACGTACGTATACGTACGTATAATATCCTGGAAACTTGCGTCTCGTGCTTACTATGCATGAGGGATCGAGGGGCATACCCCCTATTATGCGTGCCAATAGTCGAGGAATATTGCTCTAGCTTTTCAGGACATAGTAATATCAAAATATTGTTTACTAAATACGCGTGTAGTTATACGTTGCCACCATTTTTTTGTTACATAGTAATTAAATCGAGAGGCGTGAAATTCACGTACCAGTGTTGTTGAAAAAGTAAACAAATAAGTGTAGGTATTATTGTGTAAATGTTTTTTTTAATTTTAAAAATGTGTTACTATAGATACCTACATAACTCAGTAATTTATTCATAAGAAAATATTAGCACAACTCGCGTCTCTGTATGTTTATACATTTCATGGGAATAATAAAGGTTATAGCAAAATTAAAACAAATGTTTTTTTTACGGGTTGTTAAAACAAGCTGATTATAAATTGAAAGACCGATTTTTAAAATTATGTCGGGACTGTTATTTTGAGAAAATTCAATTTGATTATTATTGTTGGAAAAGCATAACATGAAACAAAAATATCTGTCATCACCTTAAGCACAGTTTTTATACTATTTTTTCCTTAATAGTGATAGGATACTGCTACATTTTTATTACAGTTTCAAGACGACATAACCACTTTAAACAGACACTTACCGGTTTCACGGCTATCGCCACTCATCTTTCGGTAGCCCAACTACGAATCGCCTCATACATAATCTATCACTTTGTCATCACACACACTTCCTAGTACTATTACAAAAATCACTCAAGATCACAACATAAAAACTCGGACCAATATTATTCTCTGGACGGTCAGTACAACCGTGTGATCTCGTTAAACGTTCTTCTAATAATAAAATTCGTCGCATGCGCACTGTGTTCAATTGCCATAATTGAAAATACATTAATCACTCGACGTCGAAGTCATCAGAAGTCCGGTAATACAATTGAAGTAGTTTTGAAAACAGTAAAGAAAGTTATTCAACATGACGTGTAACGACACGGAAGGGGCAAGGTTGTAATGTGATGTTGCATATGCATGAAGAGAATAACGTAGGATGCCCACAAGGTACCTTTCCTTCCTTGGGAATCCGTGCCATGACACATGGAGATCTATTAATCCTTCGGTGTTCGCCCGTCTGTCAACGGGTTGTGTCTCAAAAACCATAAACAACTGTTGTTTTTAAAGTTTTAACAAAAAATATTGAAATCAAAAAGTTGTATTATTTGAATTACATACATAAAATTACAAAACAGTTTAAAATAAATATCAAATATTATTTTTAATACGAAAATAAATAAACTTACTTACTTACTTAGAAGCAGTTTTACACATTTTAATATTTTTCAATACTTACCTACGTCATTTCTTATTACTGTGTAGAAGCAAGAAGGTACAGTAATGAGAAATTACGTATTTCTGAGAGTTTTTTAATAAGCGTTTTTGAGAGTCAAGGTCACACTGAACTTTGATTTTTTAGTAGTTATAATCCCTTTTCATGATGGGACGCCATCTATAAAGCATGGCAGTAGAACAAACATACTACGTTTCTTCTAAAAAGCTGTGCTGCGTTTGTCCTCTGGCTGACGGGACAGAATAATAACAAGAAATAGTTAATTCACCCTTATAAGTGGCAACATCGTAGTGTTGTCGTCCCGTTTTCGAATATTTATATTGATTTGATAGGGACGGCACTACGATGTTGCGACTTTTTAATTTCTACCTTTTTCTGTCACATAACACTGTACAGTCGGGTTCATAGATATAATATATGAGCATTTCCAAGCCTTCAAAAATATCTGCATACTCTTAGGATATTGATAAAAATATATAATTGTTTACATATTATGCATTCCTCTGCACCGATACTAATGAACTCGACTGTACTAGTATTATGCAGGACGAGCCATTATATAATTAGCGCTCAGGAAAAATTTCATTACTTTGATGGATCTGAGCAATTATAATGATGATAGCTTATAAAAATATTTGCTCCACTATGTGTTGTGTCTATTAGTGAAATTTGTTATTACTAGTGCCTTTGTAATCTGCAGACCTCGCGAGCATATGGTTTTAAGCGCCATGGACCTTTGTGAAGTATAAGTCCCTAGTGCCAATTTCCTCAGTTTCAAACCCATATTCATACCCATTCCAAATGCCATAATACAAGTTATTTAAAACTCGAAGTAGGCAGAGTAATTTAAAAGAAAGTATTTTTGTGTTTTTTATTCTTCATTTCTAAAATGAAAATACACACCATTGTTTAACAAAACCTTGGGCCATTTTTTACATGTCTACTTGGCACGATTTCAAACAAGTGTTTCTATTATTAGTTTTCAGTGACAAGTGTGTGTTTATAAATAGAATGGTTTTTCTATCTATACGTTATTTTAACTCAACTGCTTTAGACGTATCTATAGATTGTGTAGTAGTAGAACGTAGAGTTGATTAGTTGCTTTAGGTCTTTTCTTCTTCTCAGTCGTTTACTCTTGACAGAGTAGTCGTGGTCGCACGTGTTTCCCTGCATCGTCTCACTACCGCTCTCCATCTGTCTCTGGTGGAAGCTTGCCTTGCGCACTCGTTGAGAGACTCCTGGGTTAGCGCCTTGATCTGGTCGGTCCAACGCAGAGGAGATCGCCCTCTGGATCTACAGCCATCGACTCGGCCCTTAGGTCTTTTACCTATTAAAATATAACGCCACTAGTAAAGATGTATGGTTGTTTTTCTATTTTTTTCTATTCGTTCCTTTACTTATTGTATTATTATTTTTTATTATCTTCAAATGGGTAACCCCATTACATTTTTAAAACTGTATGTCCCACAAAACGGTTTTCACAGTTTGATTGTGGGATTAGAGTCTCTATTTCTCTAACAGCAGTTACTTATCTACTAACTTAAAAACTATTTATATAATGATTAAACATTTTAGATTTAAACTTGGCTCTGTTAGTCGCCTGTCTGATATCTGTCTGATATATATCGTTTGTTGGAGATGTTGTCGTTTGACGTATTCATAATACGAGGCAATTTTATTACATACACCGATACAGCCGTCACGGTATCATCATAATCGCAATAATACATTTTTATCTCTTATCGATTACATTTGACTAAGTAAATGTACCCATTCCGTTGAAGTTGAATATAGTGTCAGTGTAAAAAGTGTATTTTCAGAGACTACTTATTCTTGAAAGTATTTTGAAGTCGAATCTAATTTTGAAATTTGAACTGGTTTTGTTATCGTTATGATACGACCATGATACGACCAGGTTTTAACACATTTAACTAGTTGTTCGCACCGAACGTGAACTTGCGACCCCTTTATCTCGGCAACCCCTCGACTGCTTTGGCTCATATTTGAACTTAAAAATAACATTGATCTCATCTAACAACCTGCCAAATTTCACGACGATCCAATCAATGATAATCGAGTTATTGTCGAACAAACACTAAAAAAAAACATACAATCATACATATAAATACAGGGTGTTCTTCATTTTCTAAATTAAGCTAATTAGAATACCGGTGTCTTTGAGAAATTAACTTAATTTAAGGTAAAAAATGCACCCTTGGATTTAAAGCAATTGCTCAAAAACACGTTGTATACATACATACATAAAAACGACGGATTGCCCAAGTAGACTGAAAGAACTCCGCTCACTTTGCTCGCTCGTTCAATAAGTGCGTGTGAGGTGCGATATGATACGATGCTCTGGGAATTTCGTGCGCACTAATCAGCGATCTTATAGTAAAAAATAAAACATAACAAAGATCTGTACACTTCTCTTTGTCTTTAATACAATTTGCAGGAATGAGGACTACCGTATTTTTGCTCACCAGGCGGCGCCACTCGTGCGTAGTTCCCTGTCAAGCGCCATTAGTATGATTTTGTATGGCGCGAAACCGATATTAGAATGGATTATTTTTCATTAATGTCCATGTTCAAAGAGGTACACTAGATTCTAACTATTGTTCAGTGATGTGTAGATTCTGTGTTTTCGAAAATCAGAGGGTAATGCTTTTTTGTGTGATGATATTTGATAAAACAGTTAATTACTATTAGCGCTATTTTTACAAAGAAATATACTTGTTTAATATTTTAACCTGGTCAAGATCAATATTTGCGTAATAATTATGTTAATATTGGCACTAAGAATGCCTATGGAATAGGGATGCTAACGGAAAATCATAAGAATTAAACACATTTATAGTATTACCTATTTATTATACTTAAGGTTTGTACCTACTTATTTGTATTAAATAAACTCTGACTGTTTTCTTTTGGCATTTGTATTATTTATTAGTTACTTTTTAGTAGTTTCTAGTTTGATAACAATAATATTTTTGACAAACTAAAACGTTTTTGTATAAACTAACCTCTGAATCGACGGTAATTTACGGCCGTGTTATTTAACACTTGCAATTTAAAGCTTATTTTATAGCCAAAACATTTTTTTTTAAATATTTATTATATTTCTATGTAATACTTTCTCTAAAAGTGCATATGTTTCGAAATACGACTTAAATTAAAAACTAATGAGAAATGTATTGAAAATGACATATAACTTCTTTTCGTAGGACCCGCAGTCCGCTAGCGCCCCTCGCGGGGAATTCACTCGCGGTAATTCTCATTACGGCACGTAGACAGTGCCTTTGATCATAGATATATATATACTGTTAAGCCGCTGAATGTTGAATGCAGTGCATTCAGCAGAAATAGTAGTAAGCTAGGCATAGAACCAAGATGTCTCTTAAAGCGATATGCAGTTTCATTCTGTATTAATGGATATTTGTTCACCCTGAGTAAAAGATAGCTTTCAGCAATGCAACAACTTGGCGGTCTCTAGGTGCACCATCAAAAGGAAGTCATTCCGGCAGTAAACAATAACGCACGGTCGGAAGCGTCTTTCACGCTAGACCGGCTTCAGCCAAGTTGGCAAACGCGAGCCTCTAAAGAGCGGGCAATTTGCGCTGTAACACCGCCGGATACTGGCTGCTCATTAACTATGAACGCCGTCATCAAGATGCTTCTTCAGCAGAAAAAACGGCGTTTAACAGTAGCACTCTCCTCAAATAAACGCTCCGGCTGCGAGGTGCTTTTGAACTGCAACCGCTACAAAGTGCATATAAATTGCACTGCGAAATTGAAGCAGAGATATGAAAAGGGACGTCGGGGTAAACTTTTGAAAGACAAGCTATGGGCACTTTAGAATCCGCAAGCACTTTAAACGGAATAAAAAGAAGGGCGGAATGTAACTAGTTACTTTTTTTCTAAAGCCATTTAAAATGAAAATACGTTGAATAAAAAATGGGATATTGCCAGGGTCTTTTTTATTAGGGTTCCGTAGTCAACTAGGAACCCTTATAGTTTCGCTGTGTCTGTCTGTCTCTCCGTCCGTCCGTCCGCGGATAATCTCAGTGACTGTAAGTACTAGAAAGCTGTAATTTCGTACGAATATGTATATCGGTCACGCCAACAAAGTGGTAAAATAAAAAGTGGTTATAATTTCTTTTTTAGAGTACCCTCCCATACACGTAAAGTGGGGGTGATGTTTTTTTCGTTTCAACCCTAGAGTGTGGCATATCATTGGATAGGGATTTCTAAAATAATGAGGGTTTACTAAGACCAGTTTTTGCTAAAGTTAATATTTTCGGAAATAATCGCTCCAGAAGTTTAAAAAAATGTGTCCCCCCCCTCTAAATTTCGATTACAAGTTAAAAAAATATAAAAAAAATTACAAAAGTAGAACTTAGTAAGAAATTTCTTGGAAAATTATTTTGAAATTGATTGGTTGAACGGTTTTTGAAAAATTGTACAAAATAATTTCTGAATTAAGTTTGTAATTTAACTGTATATGCAAACACTTCTTTTATCTTGAGTACTTAATTTATCATCCCGCACGTATCTTCCTTCTAATAAGAAAATAATGATTCAAATCGATTCACGTGATCAAAAGTTACCCCCGAAAACCCAACATACATAACCCGTCTAGTTTGTATAAATTAGTAACCCAATTGCCCGAGAGATGGCACTGTGGTCTACTTCGCGCTGTTAAGATTTTTCCGGAGTTGATGGGGTCGGGACGAGTGTGATCGAAAGTATCATTGAATTGTTAATTTTGTGACGGACGGTAAAGTGCGGAACCCTACACTGAGCATGGCCCGACATGCTCTTGGCCGGTTTTTTTGAAATAAAGGTTTACTGTAAAATGCGGATTACACGTACGAGTAGATATATTATGCTATATACATTGTGGATATTTGGTATAGCAGTGTAACCAGGAGACTAACTTACATTATGTTATTGATCATTTCCACGGAAGTTCGCATCAAAATGTCACTTAAACACGTTCAAATTGATTTCCAGCTTAATAAAGCCCCAAATACTTAAATAGGAAACAAATAGGAAGGAATTAAATCCATAGAGCAGCACGCCTACCACGAACGTCGAAAATTCACTTTAACGGAAAAACCGCTATGTCACTCTCATATCGCAATCGTTCGATTTTCCTGGTACTCGCCCAGGTTCCAAAGGTCCGTTCCAGGCACAAAAAGGCCTCTTGGATAGGTTTCCAAATAAATACAAACAATTTAATCGCTATTTATATTTTACGATTATCATTTTATTTCTGTAATTGAACGCATTTGACCCCAGATCTCTATAATTGAAACAGCGCTAAATCCGTTCCGTTATTTGAGTCCTCCTTATTATCTCAACTATTGAAATGGGCTTCATTTATTTATTACCTTCATAGTTGAAGTACGCTACATTCTTTGTTATAACAAGTAATAATACATTTTATCAAAATTACATCAGTTACATCCTATTATTTTTATATTTCATTATTATTTTCTTTAAGGGGCTACCGCATATTTCACTGTTTTTAAAGTGAATAGGCTTTGTTCAGCTCCAAGCACAACGCTTAAAAAATATATATAATGTAGCTAGGTATTTGGTCTACATTTGGTTCTACTAAATTGTCGAAAAACATAATACACCAAAAAAAAAAAAAATAACCCTGAACCCTTTTTTCTACCTTAAATCTGTATCTACTCCCTTATTATGCGTCGTAAGTACAAGAAACTAAGACAAGCAGTATATATTTATGTTTACTTTAAACGCATCTACTGATTTTTGGATAGGTTTTGTACTTTTCGAGAAAAAGCTATTTACACGCATTTTTCCTAAAACGCCGACGGGCGACGGGTGCCAGTCGTGTAAAATGGCACTAGTAGTTTATAGGGTTGCGTCCTAGTACAAGCAGCTCTTCCTAGGTGACGACTTATGCTTATTGACGTATTGTATAACCGGTGAGGAAAGGAAGCGGGAGGGGAAGAAAGCTCAAATCGCCGAGGTCATTGGGATAGGGGACGGCCTTAAGATAATAAACTAGTAACGGATGACTTATACTAGACCGGGACGGGATGGTCGGGACGGGACGATCTGTCAGTTTCTATAGAAAACGTCACGTGGCATCCGAGGGCTCCTCCGAGCTATAAAGTCTATAGAAATTGACAGATCTTCCCATCCCGCCCGTCCCATCACATCCCGTCCGTCCCGTTCCGTCCCGTCCGGTCCCGTCCCGTCCCGTCCCAACCTGATGTAAGTCATCCTCAAATCAACTACGTGGGTCACTAGGAAATAAATGAGATGCTTGAAATCTAGACATGGAATGCGTATTATGGAATGTGTATCATTTTACTTAAAAATACGTATTTAATTAGAAGTAGAAAGCCAGTACTTACCTAGTCAGATTTGTTTAATTATGTAGGTGAATAACCATATAACAGCCATTTTAGATCACCGATCCGCACGTTTTCTGAGACACGGTGCGGCTCAAACGAGCTCATTTTCATGCTATATTATTTTACGACTTCTAATATTTTAAACTGAAAAATTTCGAATGCAATGATTAAAGTTAGGAAGGAAGGTATTATTTTTCATCACGTAAAGCTTTTACGACGATTTATCAAGACTTCAATAGGGGTATAAGTAACCTCAATTAGGAAAATATCATATAGAAGGGACCTATCGCTATAAGCAGTAGTTACAAAAATTTGTGCTTGCGGAAATATTTGTGCAAGAATATCTATGAATCTCACATGTGAATATAGAGAAGGCCCTGAAGATTGTATCGCCAGGCATTCGTATTATTTTTTTGCCATCGTGGGAGTGAGGAAGCCTGATGTCGTGGAGTTTCACATTTTCATAAAGAAATATAACTTCATATTTTTCTATTTATTAAATTTATGAAAATTTGGCAATGGTGTTTAATTTATACTCCAAAATGCTATTTACAAACATATAGGTTATATTAAGTAGATTGCAAGCAAAATGATCTTTGAATATAAATAAGTAACTTAAATAAGTATCCAATTCAATATTTTCAAGGTGCTTTCAAGGCATAATGGTACCTCTATTTATAAACGCAACCCCTAATTGGCATAACCTATTTCTGAACCTGAATACTTTGTACGACCTGCTTAAATGCAACAGGTAGTTAATTAACACAAAATTTCCGATTCCTTGAGATATCAATTACTTATCCAGGTGTCACATATAACAAAATTATCATCGATTAAAATCTGTGGTAGAATACATAGCGTATAAATAAATACATACGAAACCTTTTCATAAATACATTATATTTCAAAACGTATATTTCAAGCAAAAAAACCTTTCATGGAGATTAACATTTCAGCATAATTTCTTTATTCCACGCTCCGCATAAATTGCTTTTGAAACAGCGTAAACAATATGTACACATATATTATTATAAGCAGGCCTCTGAGATCGTCTTATGAGTTCACAGAAATACTGTAGGGAATTTTTAATTACATTCTCGTAAGCAAGATTTCTGAAGTCAACCCTGTATCCCCTTGAATGTATTAGCAAATATAACTGTTTATATACCTACACTGAATAACATAATCTCTATTCCATAGAGCGCCCGGTGTCATCTTTAAGAGTATTCTGATTTATCAAAAGTGCCTAAAGAGTCCTCCAGTGAGTATTTACATAGGCGATCGAGCGGAGCATATGAAACGTTATTGATTTCGAAAGTAGTTTGCCATGTACTTCGTGTATCTTGTAAGCTTTGTTGAGGTGCGTATTCTATGTTCAACGAGCGACGACATCGGTGATATCGGTGAGCTTTGAGTGTTTTCGGGACCCGTGTTTGTTGATTTTTCTTTTATTTACTTGTTTAACAATTATTTAGACACGCAACCCAATGTTCGCATGCAATATTTGTAGGACTTTTGAGTTTTATTTTATGCAATCACTCTAGAACAATTTTTATTCTAGAGCTCTTCTTAATAAAACTCAATACTTACATTTACCTTTATTATGTAAGAATTGAGCTGTGAATTTTGATCGAAACCCACCATCAAAATCAAAATATTGGAACATGATATTTATTACCATATGTATATTGAAACTTTAATGAATTAATCGTAATCTTTGTTTTTCACTCGACACCAAAGTTATTAACCGTGAAACTCACAAAACAAACTACTTTTAATTGCAATTCGTCATCTTTTACTGGTTTCAATGGGCTTTACTGGCAAACGACTTCGCACCCCAAAACTATTAATTTTTTATGCAATGGCTTTTCCATTTATTATTGCTAACTGTTAATGGCAGGGTGAGGTAATATTTGAATGTTTAAAGAATGTGCCATATGGGGCGGCGGCGGAGCGGGCCGCGGGCCGTAGGTCAGTAGGAAGGAAACCGCCAATTACAGGTGCTTCCGGCGGTCGCCCATTGTTTCCGCTTCTCTGTGAGCCCTGAATCTACACAAAATAGCCTATTCTTCGTTGAGCATTATTAACACATAGGTTTTGTTTTCGTGCAAGGTAATTTAAAAAAAACAAGAAAGAAATATTTTAAATACCTTTATAATTACATGTATCCAATGATACATGGACAATGAACATTATAAGGTTGAAGAAAACCACTTTATCATTTAGTGCGCATGCATGTTATGTTACCTGGGTCTAATATAAAACGATGTTCGGAATCTTTCCGGTGGAGTTTTCAAATGTTAAGAGCCATGAAGGTAGGTAGTAGTAGTAGAAAGTAGTAGGTGAACATGAGAGTGAAAACTATTATATTATTATTTGCTTTTCAATAATAATTTGTCTGCAATTAAAATTATTGGCAATTGATGTTTAAAAGTTTATCAATTGATGAATTTAAACAAATCAGTACATATCTCATTATAAATCGGGACTTAATAATCTAAAACTTTGTATACTAACCTCCGAAGTTTCGAGGGCGGGGAGTATCTAATTTGTTATCTCATACATCTCATCTTGTTATTGAGCTCGTTCATTTAGTGTTTTATAAATACCTATTTCATTATTTTATTTTTAGTTTGTTTGTTAGTTTGTTACCAGACCCATAAATAATAACATTTTACAGCGTGTATTTTTAATATCAGCTCAAATTTTTTTCTTAAAAAATAATTCAGCACGCAATGTATCATTACTTTGGCGTGACGTCCCAACTGTCATAAGTGATAACTTTTAACTGCTGTCAAATAAGTGCACCTACTCGTATTAAAGATAATTTATTTTTGGAGCAAGTTAAGCTAATATAGATATATAATTTTAAACCCTGTATACATGCTAACAAACATACATCAGTATTTTTCTTTACATAAAACAATGAAAACACTGTGGCGATTCTACTTTTCTTTACGTCACTTGTTTCTATCTCATTACTTATTCAAGTAAACTTAGCAGCAGATACTTTGAAATCTTTATTAACAACTCCATTTCAA
This sequence comes from Lathronympha strigana, assembly GCA_949128165.1. Lineage (NCBI taxonomy): Eukaryota > Metazoa > Arthropoda > Insecta > Lepidoptera > Tortricidae > Lathronympha > Lathronympha strigana. Next base: position 11,004,764 of record OX421906.1, on the reverse strand, counting down.
GCATTCGGAACAACCTAATGGATAACTCACACCAGTCCGATCCGATCCGATCCGGGACGATCTGTCAGTTCTATAGAAAGAATCACGCCATAGCTTGGAGCTCTCGGAGGTCACGTGACATTTTGTATAGAAACTGACATAATATCGTCCCGTATTGGATCAAATCGGATCGGACTGGTGTAAGTCATCATTAATGATGCAATTATTAATTAATTTTTTCGTTGGTTACCGCGGTTAGTACTCATGAAACGAAACACTTTATACCGGATTCAATCGCGTGTATTAACTACTTCCCTACCCTACGCTATGACCCTTTTACAGCACTTGTTGTGACAGGATAATGACGACTAAAAGTTGAAGTATTAGAAGGATTACAATTAATATTTAACATGGATTAGGGTAAATCGTGAGTTACTGACCACTTTCAAATAACTGGCCACCTTATACTCGTATTAAAAATGAATTTTGTGTACCTATAAATAGGATTTTTGTATAAGCCATTATGAACAAAGTTATTTTTTGGTATGAGGTGACACGTTATTGGAGGCGGCCAGGTACTAGCGATTAACCCTATACAAGGAAAGAAAGGAAAATATTTATATTTATTTATATTTTATTTATTTGATATGTGATCAGGAATGATCTATTAGAATCTTTCCCTTTCCCCGCGGGTACCTTGTATAGAAAGTAAACGGTTTACTAGCAAAAACACTTCCTAATGAGAGCGCTACTCTGAACGGTTGGCGTCTTTTAAGGTGTGTTTATCTACACACATATCATTAGTGCTCTAAAATGCGTTCAGAAAACATAAAAATGACCAGCATTACCAACCAGCAGGAATTAACGGAACTGTAATTTTAACATTACCTCCTGAAAACAGTGGGTTATAGGTTTAAATTTTAAACAGCTGTCAATTTAAAATGGATGTCTAGTCTTAATTCAAACGCCGCTATTCTGAGCTGTCATTTGTTTGTTTGCTTCTAACTGTTTACGAGTGAAAAATTTTGCAAAATTTGTTTCTGTATGTGAATCAAGAGTAGACTCCCACTTGATTTGCCAGCTGTTAAAAATTTTAACTTATTACCTACTATTTTCACGAGATAATGTTAAAATTTCAGTTCCGTCAATTCCTGCTGGTTGTTAATGCTGCCTATGGTTTCTAAATGCATTTTACTACTATAAACTACTATAAACTACTATTGTATAGCCCCTTTCATTGACTATTCTACAAGGTCATAATATTTTTCACAGTTTTGAGTAATTTACGGAGTAGGTACTTTTAAATTTACGAATCAAGGGATGATTATGTAAACGATATTTCTAATGTACACTTTCAGATTCCTCGAACAAATCTATGCAAATTTAACACCTCCGCATTTTGCTGAGTAAAAGAAATGCAAAATGTTGAGCGGCAACATTGAGGCTACGAATATTTACATCGTTGGTTTCATCTGACGCAGCGTCGTGCGACTTAACGTTGGTTCAATTTCGAATAATAAAATAAGTTGCCAAATGTCAGGCGTGATTATGTCCGCAACGTCCGCAACCCATACCGAGGGATTTTAATACTTTTGTTATTCATGAAAACATAAGACTTCTTATCCGCCCCTTTCTGATTTTAAATTAGCATAAGGGGAATCTTTTTAAATTCTTAAAAATACTTTTATTAATAAACCGAAATCATCGACACATCAGGTGACCAGAGAGCTAGTAGCTATTTTGGCCTGAGGATAAGCTTAGCTATATAAGGAGGCAACGCTGCTAGCGGTCTAAACGGCCTCCCTAGCCTAGTTGTTAGTGACCTTGCCTACGAAGCTGGAGGCCCCGGATTCGAATCCTGGTAAGGGTGTTTATTTGTGTGTTTATCACGAATATTTTCCAGAGTTGTGGACGTTTTCTATACATATATGTATGCATTTTTCTATATAATATGTATGTATATCGTCGTCTAGTAGCCATTGGACAAGCTTTGCTTAGTTTTGGACTAGGACGATCTGTGTGAGATTGTCGACAAATGTTTATTTATTTATTCTGGGTAGCATAAACCAAGGACGTGACCTGGAGGGTATTCTTTATTTATGGGTATATTTTAAGTTTTAATATAGTTTAGCTTTATTTTGGTTTATTTAGTGGCAACGTTGGTCACTTTTTCTTTTATAAAGTAGTACCTACGTAAAGACACAATTAAAAAAATACGATATTAAATACTTGTGCTAGTAATGAAAATTCATGGGTACGCAATAAATAATGAAAGGCATAAGTACTAAAAGTAATTATTAATCTGTAAAAGTGAACTTTTATTTCATAAAATAATCCCGCACGATTTAAAACCGGGGCTGAAAATGTTTACATACCTGCAGTTAATGTATTTTTAATGTTCTGACTTATGACTTACGTACGTAGGTACTTAGCAAAGGCGAAAAGTTGAACTCTGTAGAAAACTCTCGGCGTTGAGAGTTGTATTTACATTTACTGTGGTAAAACATTACTAGACAACACAGTACCTAAGCAGTGAGCTAATGGTACTGTGTCAAAACTCAGCCAATTAACGATTTCCGATTGCTTGATAGCTTAATTTTCGAAATCAAATATATATAGTATAGGTAAAAATCCACCTTGTCTTCATTTCTCAGTGTTTCTCACTGCACATTTTATGGGCATAGGCACCGTTAACGGCTTCCAGAAAAGATTTTTCTATAAACTCCATTTAAGTTAATATTATTTATTTAGAATTCCTCTAAACGCAAACCAATCTTTCTGGTTTATAGATCAAATATTAATAGTGGCATTTCTATTATAGCTTATAAATATTCGCAAAAATACTTCAAGGTATCGGCGACTCGCAGGACCGCTGGGGTTGGGTAAAAGGCATTCATATTAGAGCCACATCATTTTTCACATTCCTGGCTACTTTAGGTAGATTAAAAAACTATTTGGAATACATAGGTGTATCTTTTAGTTAACATGAATATGTAGGTATTAACACTATTAACAATGTCACCTAAGTAGGTATTAGTTAGTTCTTTCAAACGTACTACTAGGTACCAGTTGTGTAAATACCAAAATCATCTAGTTACGTAAACATTTTATCAGATATTACATATTGAGGTCCGTACAAAAATATGACGATCAAAATTAGAGTTGGTGATGTATTATAATACTTTATTCATGTATTATAATATTTACCCAAATCGACCTACATAGTTCCACGTAAGCTCAAGGCTTGTGTTGTGGGTTGACTATAACTGAGGAACAAAATCCGTGATAAAAACACAAATAAATGACCTGACCAGGATCTCAAACCGGGACCTCCTGCTTCGTAGACAGGGTCACTACCAACTGGGCTAGGAAGGAGGAAGTCTACTATTGGTGGCCGATAGTTGTTAATCCAAGAGAAGTTTACGATATTTTGCATCAGGCTGGCAGTAAATCGAGCACGAAACGTGCCGCCTACAGTCGCAGCATCCGAACCGGCAAACATGCTATATTCGTAGAATATTCAGAGCCCGCTTTCACGTAAGCAAACGCTGGCCTTCTCACTACAACATGTCAGGAAAACGTTGATTTTTGTATTGGCATTTTTAGCTTAAATACATCGAATAATAAATTGTATACCCTTTAGATAATTTGTTAACTTATAATCAAGGAATAGTTACAATAAGCGTTTGTCAAAAAAAACATTTTGATAGAAACTTTTATCCTTTTCTTTCAACGGTAAAGTAGGTAATACTAATCGAGACATATTTAGTAAAAACAATAACAATGAGATTATATTGATTTATCAAAATGACTCCTATATGGCCCCTTTCTGTTGTCAACATTCGATCAGCGAGATGGTAAACAGTGGATCCAAACAAACAAATAAATAAATATACAAACAACAAACATGACAAGCTAAATAAAAGCTTTTAAATAAGAAATGCCCTACAATTATTTTTAATACTAAGGTCTCTAAATACAGCTGTCTCGGCCCCCAATACCAGTTCTTTCCATTTGGGGTCGAGACGCTAGGGCCTTGGGGTAGGGCTGCGCTGGACCTCCACAAAGAAGTGAGCAAAAGATTGAGAGAGGCAACAGGTGACCCTCGCGCCGGCGGCTTTCTCGCACAAAGAAACTCTATTGCGATTCAGCGCGGGAATGCCGCTTGCGTGATGGGCACACTGCCGAGCGGTCCGGCTTTAAGTTTGTAGGTTTGTCTATTTTTAAGGTTAAGATTAGATTTATCAATTACACTGTTTACTTTTAATTATTATTGGGTAATATATGACATTATTAATTAAAAAAAAAAAGTAATAAACTAATATAGCCAACTACATATTATTTCACAATGTGTGTCGTCATAAAATAACTGTTTGTTTAGACGATACCAACAATTACTTCGAGTTGAAGCTAACTAGATATCGTTTTACTAGAGACGCTAATTGACTGTGACACGTTTAGTAATAAAGCGTCACCTAAATGACAATGTATTCATTTAGTCAATATGGGTTATTGACAAACTTTCCGGTATTATCTGTTATAAGATATAGGTATACCTACATACTACACCGTTCAAGTGTGTAGGGGGAAGCGGGCCAGATAAACACAAGGGGCAGTTTAGAACTACCACCTTAACTCCTAAACTACAAAATGAAGTTTACCTGCAGCAACACTAAAACAAGGCTTTTTATATATAAGTGACACACTGGCGGCGGCAACACTCGCCAATCAGCCGTTGCCGCTCGGCGCGCCACAATGTGTTTTCATGTGTAGCAAATTAAAAAAAATACGAAATTTTGATCTAGTTGTGATACGAAATTCTAAATTCCAGCGGATAGGAATTGTATTTAGCGTAAGTCTATTTAGTAATCAAATTAGCCTATCACATGCAAGTAATACTCAGCGGTGGATTTTCAATAAATGTTTTTTTATTTATTTGGGGGCACTTAGGTACAGTAAAGAGTGGGGCAGTGATGAACAATTCAAAGTGCCCCTTTAGTATATTAAAGTACCAATACCATTACAAAGAAAAGGTTAAAGATTAAAAATACTCAAGAAAGTATACATAGTAATACAAGGGGCAGTTTGAGACACTTAACGGGAACTTGGAGACACTAAAGACGGGGTGGGGCATGTCTCAAAGTGCCCCAAAATGGTGTATCAAAGTGCCCCTCGCTATGTTTTAAAGTGCCCCGCAGGTGGGGCAGAAGGAAAAATATCCCATTTTTTGTTTAAATTTATATACTTTTCTCTGTTATTAAGTATAAATTTGACAAAAAAAATATGTTTTGTATACTTTAGCAAGTATACTGTCAACTGGGTAGAAAAAACATGTATTTTATGGTAATTTAGGGGCCTAAAATCAATTTCAAAAAAAGGTGTACTAATTTGCCCCGCTTCCCTCTAATGGTTCAACTTATATTATCTGATTTCGTAGTTTGAAATTATTAGATGTAGGGATGTCGTTAGCAGTCGTATTGCAAGTACTAGAAGATTAATTTAGTATGGAACGCCGCTTTATTATTGGTGAATTCTTGATCTTACTTCTGATTCTTACGTATAGCGAAGTATAAATACGAATCATTTATTCGTGTAAAGTTCAATTAAGAAAATCACAAAAGCAAAACATAAAAGACAATTACAGCATAATACTTTACCATGAAATAGACTCGTCTCAGCTCAGCATAATACGCTGATCTTCCGGCGAGATGATTTTGTGGGTCAACTTTTAGATATACGAATGTGCAATATTGTGAAATGGTAAGAACGCTAGCACGCTGCAATGACAATGTTAACTTAGCGGTAAGGCGTTATCAGGAGGAGTTTGGTGTCACCCGTGTCGAATGCCACCATGGCCGCAGCTACTCAACGGCTTCGGGACTACGGTTCTTTTCGAGAAAGGCATGTTCAAGTGAACCCTGCTTTCGAGGAGGCCGTTTTAGAGTATTTTTGCGTTAATCCGACTGCAAGCACACGACAAGCTGGTCGTCGGTTTAATTGCAATCACAAGGTTATTTGGAGAATTTTGAGAGAAGACCAACATCCTTATCACTATCGCCGGTGTCAAGAGGTAAACTCCCAAGATTATGTGCCCCGTGTTGAGTTTTGCGAGTGGTTCCTCGAAGACTAAAACAGAAACGTCCTGTGGATGAGTGCACTATCACGAGGCAAGGTCTTTTCAACCAGCATAACATATGTGGGCACACGAAAATCCTCATTTAGCCAAAGAAAATTAATTTCAACATCGATTTTCTTTAAACATATGGGCGGGAATAATAGGGCCATAGATTCTTGGCCCGGTATTTTTGCCCCATCTGAACGGAGAAATTTACCTGGATTTTCTGACAACCACCCTCATTGACTTACTTGAAGACGTTTCCTTGCAGTTTGTACGTCAAATGTATTACCAGCACGATGGTGCTCCTGTACACTTCCTGATAAACGTCAGGAGACATCTGGACAATCTTTACGGGCTGCATTGGATCGGACGTGGAGGCCCAGTCCAGTGGCCAGCCAGATCACCCGATTTAACTGCACTGGACTTTTTTTTTGTGAAGTAAAATTAAAACGTTGGTGTACGATGACGGACCAGGACCATCGACTCTTATCGAACTACAAAACAAAATTATTGCCTCTTTTGAGACGGTTAAAAATACTCCTGAAATGCTGCAGTCACAGGAACAGCTCTTAAACATCCGCGAACACCGTAACTTGTAAATAAAATTGTAAAGAAGTATTTTTATAAGAAGTATTTTTTAAATATTTTTTATGTACTGAATTGGTTATTCATGTAAATATCTATGAATTTAAAGTGTTGCTTTTTATTTTCTTGCCTAAACACACCAACTTACCATCTTTTAAGGTGTCCGTACTCAAAGGGATAGGACCTTATTACTAAAGCTGCATTTTCATCTAGCAGTCCTTAACATTTCTGAATCTGAGAGAGCATTCGTTCATTCGTGTGGTAGATGAAATATGGGAAAACGCATTAGACTTCATTGTCTGTCCGTCCGTCCGTGTGTCCGCTTGTCTGTAACCAGTTTGTTATTTCATGAACCGTGACAGCTAAACAGTTGAATTTTTACACATATGATTTCTGTTGCCAAAGATACAAAAACAACAGATACTAAAATCAGACGTTTTACATAATAAATTGAACTCGTACCTAATTAGTCATTTTAAATGTTGGGTTAAGTTTGCTTACTGCGATTTCCTGTCACATTTGAAGTTTACTGTGACAAAGCTTTAAAGTGCTTTACAGTGACATAGCTGTCCATTGGTAAACCTTATGTCGTTGCAGTAACGTACACAAATAAATCGTTTTAAGGTTTATTATGGTAGCTAGCAATTATTTTATTGAGTGTAGAGTTAAAAGTGATGATACAAACGATAAATGTTTCGTACGAAAAAGAGCTTACTGTCATAAGTATTGACAAGCAGTAAAGTTTGAATATGTTCTGTGTGCGTCTGACAGCAAGTGTCATATTCATACACAGAACTGCCAACACCGTTAAAACTTTAATTTAGAATATAAGTTTTAAGTTTTATGATTTTATTTTACATATATTTTATTTTAGGTACCTTAATAATATTAATTACTAACTTAGTTTTAAAACAACAGAATAAATGTATACTAACACAAAATGGACCATGTTGTCTGAAATAAAATATTTGAATTTGAAATTTGAATTTGAAACGTCGCGTTCCAAACAAGACTGTATGAAAAAGTACCGCAACTGCGGTACTCTTATGACGTCAATTTTTTTGCCTAATTTGGTAGGTATCCAGTTTGGTGATGGGATATTCATGGGGTTCTTTTATTCTATATCTATGTATGGGAGCAACGCCAAGATCGCAAAAAAAGGTTGTCCCCATAGTACCCATTCAAAACGTTAAATATCTAATTTCCCGAAACGTATACAACCAATGATCGATAATAAAGTAGAATTAAATTGAACTATTTGAAGATAATTTTCATATATAACCTATACATTCATATATATTATACACGATAAGTCATTAAATTCAAACAAGTCTTAAACAGCGGTCTGAACCAAGTCCCGCCGCGCCTAAGAGCCTTCACTCTAATTTTAGAATAAGTGCTATCTAACTTGCAAGCTGTTTGAAAGCCGCAGTGCAGCTAAATACGTGAGCTAGACTTCACATATACGAGTATAAACCAGTCTTAAAAGTTGAACTGTATTGTGACAGTGTAAGAGTAAGGTAGAATTGGATATTTAGATATTTTACTTTATTATACGGTATTGTGGCCCAATTTTGTATACTGATGGTCTTGTACTCTCGATACTGTGTGTAATAAAATTGTACACAGTATCGTTTTCTAGTTAGTGTTATTTTCTTCTTACGTTCCGTGAATACAAATGGAAAAATACCTTATACAGTATTGGGGTTTAAGTGTGTAGTGATCAAGCATTTCAGGTTGATTTAATTTAGTCTTATCTTTGTTCTTCGAATGAGCAAATTCCCAACCATATTGCTTAATTATTATCTACTTTTTACATAATAATTAAGCGAAACGGTTGGGAATTTGCTCATTTTAACTACCCGTGGCTTCTGTACTGGAACCAATAAACCAAAATTTCGGTACTTGTGCCGTATTTAAGTGCGAGCAATACAATTTTTATCGAATGATAAATGTCAAAGCCTCAATAAAATATTTTTAGGAATACGGAGGTTTGTGGTGTTAACCTAAATAACTGCAGAGATAAAATGTAATTGGAAAACATAAATATTTTTATTTGTTAGTGTGCAACTTGGAAATACCGCTAGAGGCATCGCGCATTTTGGCGTTTATCGAATTTCACTGCTTGTTATTTTTTATGTCAAAAATTACGATATACATTTTTAATTGAATATTGTACTCATATGTACCTCTATCGGTGTTTTCCGACTTGATTTGTGTGGTAGGGCCTAATATTAGGGTGGTAAATATTCTAGTTATTATACATGAAAATTATTATATTTATATTATTTTCTTAGTTTATCGCGATTAGTACCTACTCATTCAAATTTAATAATTACAATTTAACGGATTAAGGATGACTCACACCAGTTCCGATCCGGGACGATCTGTCAGTTTCTATAGAAATAATCACGTGATAGCTCGGTGCCCTCGGAGGTCACGTGACATTTTGTCATCCTTTAATCGTTTATATTGACTACATTCCCCTAGGTACGTTTCTTATGAAGAGACTCGCTGCGATTGACAATCTAAAGAAAAACGTGTTAAAATACTTATATAGGATATATACCTACTTACGTTAAATATCGTCGAAAATGGCTCGATTTTTTTTTCTTTGTCGACACACGAGTACATTGCTGTATGACGTTACCTAGATGTTAAAACAGCTTGGAAAAGCTTTGTGTCGATGACCACTGAAACAAAGTAAATAAAGTATCTATCGCTTTGGTTTACTTGTTTTATCCGCCAAGTAAATACAGTACCTAGACAGTTTTTAATCGAGTTATTTTGTAATATTTGTCAGTTTTTATATGTTCAAAATACAAAAAAAAAATTATGTCTGCCCAATTATACATACAGCAAAGTTATCTACAAACAAGCTTTTATTGATATAAAAATAATCGTATAAGTATATTTTTATTAAACTACACACGTATTGTCATAATTTTCTGACATTCGTTCTTTAGATATTTATTAAACGGTGTTTGACAGTAGTTAATGGCGGGCAAATTGCCCGCTTGCGCTTACACAACGTAACAATTTATTGGGCCAAGCATTAATGATGTTTGCTTAGTTTCATTAACATTAGTTTTCTTAGGATTAAAAAAATGTGACCATTAAATAAATTAAATAAGAAATTAAAAATAAATAAGAACAAGGACAAGTTTATTGGTAACTGTTAGATTGGAGAGCGGGTCAATTGAACCGCAAACAATTGAAGGGTCGGGATGGTGTGTCAGTTTCTTTAGAAAGTGTCACGTAATCTCCGCGCTATCACGTTATTACCTCTATAGAAATTGACACATCAGCCAGGTCTAGCGTGACGTGAACTATCCGTCATATGTTTTTGTTGGTAAAGCCTGACCAGAAATAGGTAAACGATAATTGCCAAGAGGGCGCTATTATTTTTTATTTATATGGCAACAATTCAATTTAGTCTGGATAATGTGGACTAAGCATTCGTTTTTTACTTCTATTCAACCTTATCCAAATCCTAATATATAAATGATAAAACTCATTCATTTTCTCGCATTTACATTATAACATAATATAACAATAACGAATTTGCTATAACCAGACTATAACAGTCAAATCAAATCAAATCAAATATTTTAATGTAATAAAGTAATAAGCATTGTACAGTGACAGTTGTACAGTGACAATTTATCATTAAAATTATGGCCAGTGTACGAAATTAGTACCCATGAAATTCGGCAACATGGTGAATGATTTAATACCACTGGATCGGTTTTATACACAAGGTTTTATGCACAAAGAATACTTAAATCGGCTCACTATCTAGTGAACCATACAGTGCCACGAGACAAATAAGTTAGACAAAACTTTCAGTTTTCAGCTGACCAAAGTAAATATTTACGAGTGAAGTTATGTTTCAGTTAGTTTTCGGTGCTATTCATTTTAGAACAATTAGTTAGAACCGATCCCTAAACGCTGGACAGACCAAGTAGCTTAGTTAGTTAGTTAGTTAGTTGTGCTGGGCGTTTTCCGCAACTCGACATCTATTGTGCCTTTTTTGCGTGATAACGAGGTAGCCCTATTCTAACCACCCTAGTTCCTCCACGAAACTTAGCATATGTTTTAGGTTGCTAATTGCTTCCTTTAGTGTTGTTGGAGTTCCTAAGTACTTACTCCTGTATACTTCTACCTGTCCGCATTCTAGGAGAATGTGTGTTGTCGTTTCCTCTTTCTCCATGCATGCTCTGCACATAGGACTGTCTGTTATGCCCATGTTATATAAGTGTTTGTTTAGTGTGTTGTGTCCTGTGAATAGTCCTACTATTTTCCGCAGTTTGTGTCTGGGTGTCTGCAGTAAGGTTCTCGTGAGCTTGTGGTTTAGCTCCGGTAGGACTTCTTTGGTTTGTCTACATGTTTCCAAATCATCCCAGTATTTATTGTGAAGTTGTTTGTGATGTTGGTTTAATTGGTATTGTATGTACGATAAAGGAAGTGGTATGATAGGTTCGGGTCCATATGTTGGTGTCTCTGAGCCTCTCCTCGCTAGTTCATCCGCCGCATCGTTCCCCCTTGAGCCACTATGTCCTTTTATCCATTTTATAGTTAGTTTGTTTCCAGCCTCGCTTACCTTTGTGAGGCTGTTATGACATTCGAGTGTGAGTTGTGTGGTAAATTTGTCGCTGCATAGCGCTTGTAGTGCCGATTTACTGTCTGACAGTATTAATATGTTTTCATTTTTAATTTGTCTTCTTTGTATTGCATTGCAGGCTTCTATTATTCCCACACATTCCGTTTGGAATACTGTGTTGTGTTCTCCTAGGGGCTTCGAGATGTGCATGTTTAGGTCTTCTGAGAAGACACCACATCCTGTTCCCTCATTTGTTTTTGAGCCATCTGTAAAAATTCTCAGATTCGTTTGGTTTAGTCCCTCTTTCAGGTCTTCTGTTAACGATATGGCATATTCCTTCCAGAAGATCATCGTTTTCGGTATTTTGTCAATCGGTGCTTCCAGTATTGGCATAGTTGGCTAGTTGTCATAGATCTTTTTGTGTGTCGAGCTGAGGTTTGACCACAAGTTTAGGTTTTTTAGCCGCAGCGGTGTGGCTGCCGCTTCCTTCTGTATGTGTATGTGTAATGGTAGGAGTCCTAGTATTATTTCTAGCGCTGCCGTCGGAGTGGTTCTCATGCATCCTGTATCCATAAAACTACTGAAGCTAGAACGTTATAATTTGCACAGTGGACTACTTATTCAACGAGTACAAATAATAAAAGCGACTTTGACACTTTCTACCTCTAAAAGGTTTAAAAGTGGATTGAAAGTTGTATTGGGATAGTGTACAAACGTATAAATGAACGACTGGACTAGAACTGAAAATTTATAAAACAATAAAACAAATCTGCACGTACGAAGTCGTGGGCAACGGCTAGTGACAATACAATACTCTTTATTGCATATCTCACACGGATGAAATACAGTTACAAGAGAAAACAACAACAACAACAACAACATAGGTTTTTCCTTACATTTAATTTATTTTTTTTGTCAATAGTGACCCTAGTTTCAGCTACGAACCTTGAGTACCTACAAAAAACTAAAATAAATTTATTTCGTGGTTATGTCACATAGCGAAGTAAAGTTTACTAAAAGGTTGGATACAGGACTCAATAGAATGAATGTGTGTCTGCAACTTCCTAAAAGAAGTTTTCTTATGAACCTAACTTGTGTTTAAGTAAATTCACGTGCATATTAAAATTGTCATAACCTACGGTAGTTACTAACCATCAGGTCATTAGTTGCCACCATCGAAGTGGGTCAAACACAAAATGATGTCACACGTTTTTCCGGTAAATTTGTCAAAAGTTCAGGCCTATAAAGGATAATTTTCTTATCAAACCTGTAGTACTCACAGACACCAGGGGAACAAGTATATGGCTCGTTACGTCACCAGTAGCTAGGAACGACACGCCCGCTCTCACCAACGGCTCTCACGTGACTGTCGCCCCACTACCCGTGAACCCGAGACTACATCATCCCAACCATACTCAATAATACAAACACTACATCCCTTCCTTATTACAATTTTATTAAAATAAATCAGTAGATGTAAGCTACATTTTAATTTATAATCGCAAGAAATTCCTTAGTCTTTAATTTACTGTTTCCTCGTCTTCCCTTTCATTTTGATTATGTTCCTTGTTTTCTTCATCCTCATTTCTGACTTTCCATTCACCTTCTATTTTCTTCAAGTGGATCACATTTCGTCTCAATGTTTGACCAGTTTCTTCGTTTCTCACTAACACGTCTCCACCTTCCGCTCGTTCGACTACATGCGGGGTTGGTTTAAAGTTAGCTGTCAGTTTATTTTGCTTTTCCATTTCTTTAACGTATACTTTGTCACCTTCTGCAAATGGTGCCTCCTCTGCTCTTCTCTTTCTGTCTCCATACTCTTTCCCTTTCGCCTTATGTATTGTGTCCCTGTCTCTCACCTCGGAATCGTCCAAACCGTGTTCATTGTATAGTAATGATGGAACTTTGTCCTTATTTTGCCTATTGAAAAATAGTTCAGCAGGTGTCTTTCCGGTTACTGAGTGTGGTGTCGAATTGTACATCATTAAATACTCCATTACTGCTTCTTTTGGGTCTTTCTTTTGTATCTGACTTATTTTCAGCCTTTTGACTATATCCCGATTTTGACGCTCCACTTCTCCATTCTGCTGGGGCCAATAGGGAATGGTGTTAAACAGCTTAATATTGCACTGTTTGCAATATTCTTTGAACTCGTCACTTACAAATTGGCGACCATTGTCTGCTGTAATAGAAGTAGGGTAACCGAGGCGGCTAAAGATTTCTTTCAAAAGTTTTATAATCTGTGAGCTCGTAATTACCTTGGTAAATTTAATCTCCTTGTACCTGCTATAGTAATCGATAACTACGAGCAAGTAATCATTATTTGGCAAAGGTCCTAGCAGGTCCATTGCGATGTCCACCCAGGGAGCAATTGGAAGCTCACGGCGCTTCATGGGCACCGGAGGAGTCGGCAGTCCCACTAAGGTGCAGGCTTTGCATTGTTTTACGATGGACTCTGCATCTTTATCTATGCGTGGCCACCAGACTTTTGCCCTCAAACGACCTTTCATTGCCACTATCCCTGGGTGGCCTTCATGGGCCGCTTCCAGGACACTGTTCCTCAACTCTTTCGGTATTACGATTCGACTGCCTCGTAAAAGAATGTTGTCATAAAAGCAAAGCTCAGGTTCAAAGACTTTGTATTCTTTTACCGATTGGTCCCAATCATTACTGTAAATTCCTTTTTTGACCTTCCTTATGTCAGGATCATTTTCTGAGCTCTTTGTAATCGTGTGCATAGACACAGCATGAGGACGAGCTTCTTCCACTATCTGATGTACATAATCTTCTATTTTACCTAGTGGTACATCGGAGTATGTACAGAGCCGAGACAAAGGGTCGGCAATATTAACTTTGCCTGGTTTGTAACGAACGTTAAATTGGTAAGTCTGTAATCGTAAGACCCAACGCTCAACCCGGGCACACGGCTTTGACTTAGGACCAAATAAAAATTCCAGTGGCTTATGATCTGTGATCAGATCAAATTTCTTGCCAAACAAAAAGATACTGAAGTGCTCCACTGCCCAGACTAAGGCCAGCGCTTCTTTTTCCGTTTGGCTATATTTTCGTTCCAGAGATGATAGCGTTCGATTGCCGTAGGCAATTATCCTTGGGCCTCTACCGTCTTTCTGAATTAAAATGGCTCCTAGCCCAACTGGACTCGCGTCTGCGATAACCTGAGTTTCATCGTTCGTGTCATAATAACCCAATGTCTTGACTGTAGATAACGCTTGTTTTAATTGACTGAATGACTGATCCTGTTCTTCTTTCCACAAGTCCTCAATACTAGCTTTTCTTGCTACCTTAAGTCTCAACAAAGCTTTTAGTGGTTCTGTCATGGTGGCAAGATTAGGCAGCCATTTATTGATATAATTCACTAATCCGAGAAAGCTTTGGAGTTCTTCGATTGTTTTAGGAGTACGAAATTCTTCGATGCTAGTCATATATTTTCTTAATGGTTTGACACCCTCGGGTGTTAATTCGTGTCCGAGAAAATTAACTTTTTGTGCCTTATATACGCACTTGGCTTCGTTCAGTAATACGCCGTTTTCTTTTAAGGTTTTAATCACTTTTTTAAGTCTATCGTCGTGCTGCATTTCGTCCTCTCCGAAGATCAAAATGTCATCTATAAAGTTTATTACTCCATCAAGTCCTGTTAACATTCTCTCTAGTATTTTTTGAAATAACTCAGGGGCGCAGGTGATTCCGAACATTAAACGCTTATAACGGTATAAACCCTTAGATGTGATGAAAGTTGTCAGGTGTCTCGAATTAGGATGAATTTCCACTTGATGGAAAGCGTTTTTAATGTCAAGTTTTGAAAAATATTTTCCTTTTTTTATCTTAGGCAATAAGCTGTCCATACAAGGTAGCGGATGGTTTTCCCTTAGAATTGCCTGGTTTGCGCGCCGCATATCCACGCAAAGACGTAAATCATCATTGTCTTTTAAAATAGGCACGACTGGTGAAATCCATGCAGAGGGCCCATGGACTTCTTCGATAATGTCGCTATCGAGTAGTTCCTGTATTTTACGATCTACTTTCTCTTCGATAGGAATTGGTATACGTCTATAGGGTTGTGATACGGGTTTGCACGTCTCGTCAATAGGAATTTCAATAAGAACGTCTTTAAATTTCGGAAACGGCTTGTATGTATGCTCAACTTCATTTACTTCCACGCCTAATCGCAAGACTCCCAAACGAATGGCGGTATTTTTTCCTAGCAGATCTCTAGAGCCATTATTGACGACATACACCACTGTTGGATCTGCCTTCCCATTCGTTTCAATAATTGTTTGAAATTTCCTTTTTATATCCAAAGGTACTTTACCACCATAGGGGTACAAAGTAATATCTGCTCCTTCTTTATGGTTGCTCGACTTAACTTGGTTTTGTTTTAACTTTTCCCAAGTCTTGTTTGTGATAAGGTTAAACTTGCATCCAGAATCTATTAAGAGATTTACTTTGACCCCTCCCACTGAACATTCTATTGTTGCATCATCATTTACATTAAAAATGTAATGGACTTTTTCTGTTCTAGTTTCATCCTCAATTGAGTTTACTGTACTTTCATTTTTTTGTCTTTTCGCTTTTCTACCTTCCTCTTGGCTAGTCTCCATCTTTCGTTTTTGAGGCCTATTACTCCTACACAACGCGCTAAAATGCCCCATTTTGTCGCAGGCGTGACATTTTTTTAACTTTGCTGGACATTCCTGATTTGGCGAAGTATGCGCAGTATAGCCACACCTTCCACATTTCTGCGCTCTTGGTTTGTTAGAGCTCACTTTGTGTTGACGGTTCCAAATCGCATTAACGTCAGAATTGTTAGATGCTGTATTTTTGTTTTGACTATATCCTTCCAGCTGATATCCTACCGCTTCAAGTGTATTGGCTTCAGCTATTATTTTGTCTAAAGTGACACTATCTCCTAACGTCAATATTTTTTTTCTCAGCTCTGAAGATGAACATTTATCTACTACTTGATCAATTAAGTTTTCTTCGGAACACTTAAAATCACATTTACTCGCTTGGTTTCGCAGCCTAACTACAAATTTTTCGAACTTTTCACCTTCCTCTTGTTTTATTTGACGGAACAGGTGCCTTTCGTAAATTTTGTTTTTCTTTGGAAGAAAGTATCCATCCAGTTTCTTAACCGCAATTTTGAAAACGTCATTTTCCTCAGAAACGTCAACGTAGGCGCCTGGTAAATTATAAATAATTTCTTGAAGCTCGGATCCACCCAAAAGTAATAAAGTAGCTCGTTTTTTCTGAGCGCCTTCAATTTCAGTCGCATCTAGGTAGATTTGTAACGACCTTTTCCACCTTTCCCAACGCAAAGCGATTGTGGCGTTGTCGCCTTCGAGATCAAGTTTTTCGGGAGGTGGAAGCGAATTTGCCATGGTTGGAGTATATTTGGGGCGACCTGAAACCAAAGTTACCTATTGACCACCTAGTCAACATGCGTATAATTTGCGTCCTATCAATAATATGCAAAAACCGTTATGTACTCACTATATGTAAGTACACTCGCGTATGCGATGTATTGCTTAAATACACTTACGCACGGTTTACAATTCTATGTAGGCCCGTACTGCCTAAACACACTTACGCACGGTTTACAATTTCATGTAGGCCCGTACTGCCTATACACACTTACGCACGGTTCACAATTTCATGTAGGCCCGTACTGCCTATACACACTTACGCACGGTTCACAATTTCATGTAGGCCCGTACTGCCTATACACACTTACGCACGGTTCACAATTTCATGTAGGCCCGTACTGCCCATACATACTTACGCACGGTTCACAATTTCATGTAGGCCCGTACTGCCTAAATGCATTTATGTATCTACCTACTATTGATATTTACGTTCTTGTCCATCCTGCTTATATATGCTCTTTTTTTTTAATAAAGTTACTACAATGTAAACCTTTTATTACTACTAAATGTATTAGTACTAACTAAATTCATTTTTTTTGACAAGTTTACAAACTACGCTATATTGTAAAGTGTCTCAATTCAAATTAACTATCATAATTGGTAAAGTACGTTCAATTTTAAAATCATTAGATACCCGGTTAATATAATATAACATTAGAATTAAATGCTGCATCCATAGTGTTACATAATACTTGCGCACATCTGTTATCAGTGAAAAACAATGGATGACGCAGCCTTCTAAGCGAGGTTTAGCCAACCCATTATTCAAAACCCTACATTACTTTAGTAATATTCAACACAACAACCCCGTAAAACGGTAAAACGGTAAAAAGGTAAATTGTGACTTTGTTTACTTCAAATTACCTACATAATGGTGCAGTTTAGATTTATCGTGGTTTTAAATGTTTATACTTTTTCATTAGATGGCTTAAGTTTTCCTGTTATCTACCTAATATTCTTCCTAACTGTATAGTTTATTAATTGAACATAGCAGGATGGACGGTTGTAGGTACTCAACGTAAACAAGTATGTTCTTATTGAGACACACCTCTTTTCTTTTGCGTAAATTGATGTTTTTATGGTAGGTATATATTTTTCTACTGACCTTTTTTCTCGTCGCCACATGTAGTACTCACAGACACCAGGGGAACAAGTATATGGCTCGTTACGTCACCAGTAGCTAGGAACGACACGCCCGCTCTCACCAACGGCTCTCACGTGACTGTCGCCCCACTACCCGTGAACCCGAGACTACATCATCCCAACCATACTCAATAATACAAACACTACAAAACCCTTATCCATATTAAAAGGAATTTAATTTTATGATAACAATCATGATTACCATAAGCTGTTAATTATGAGCCACTGAAAAGATTGGCACTACTACACACTCTTTTTTTCCTGTGGTTAACAGTTTGTGGATGTGGACATGTTATATTTTTTATCATACAATCCAATAGATAAGGAGTACCCCTTTATGCAGATATTTAAGGATTGAATAAGAAAATCAAGCTTAATAGCCCTTAACTTTTGAGTAGTCCACCGGAGAGACTCGGAATGGTATGTTTGACCCGAGTACTTAATATAAATGAAATACCTAAACTTATGAAATGTTATCTAAAAAAATCGATACACACCACCAGGTCAGCGCAAACTCTAAAGTAATACCCGAATGTTGAGCCAAAACGCAACTAGTTAGTGTACTATTTACTTTAGCACGACCTTACTTAAACATACGTTTTGGCTACAGTCTCGAATCTGTGGACTAATATAAAAAAAAGTACATACAACAAAAAAATATTAATGGACCCCGGGCTAAACGTGGTTTCAGTTAAATATCCTGTGATTCAGATATGTTGTAGAATTCAGTGCCTTGGACATATCAAAATTCCAGGACATTGAACTAAAACCACATTTTCCATACTTTAGGCCCGGGGTCCTTTAGCATATTTATAGTTTACAAAATTCTAGAAAAAATTGTTTGCGCAGTATGAAGCTGCTTTTTTATGACGCAAAAATAAGGACGCAATAATAAATTTGAAAATAAGGAGTTTATACACGGAGATTTAATATTAAAATAATACTGACGATAAAAGTCTCATTTCTTAGTAACGTAAACACGTAAATAAACAATTCTCTTAAAGCGAACGAAATAAGGTGAAATAATGGGTTCGAATGAAATGGACCTTTTCTAATTGGGCTTGCAATTTTGATGAACCAAGCTTCGTTTTAAGAAAATAGGCTTCAGCTTCAACACAATTAAAAACCATTATCATTTTCTTTGAAATTTACATTAAATATATACATTTAATTACATACTCTAGTATCTTTTAAATAATCATCGTACCCATGTGGTACATAGGTTGAACCCAAACTAACCAGTTTGGGTTTATTTTAACTTTTATGTCACGCCTTAAAAAAATTAAGAACATGAACCTTAACATTTGTTTTAAATACTAAATGATTTGTTTCGTGCCCTAAAATTGTACAAATTATTTTCTTATTTAAACATTCGAAACGAATATAGGTATAATCTATGGTAAAATATAAAAGAATATACCTATAGATGAACAAAATACTAAAATTGTTATGTTTCCGCGATTATTGTTCATTGAAATTAAGCACTTTTAGAACGGATTAATCGCGTTTATTAATACTTTTGTTTTTATTTTATTTTTTATATTTTTGTATGTAGGTAGTTTGCACAAGTAAGTTTTTTGATTGACAGGGAGAATTTGCATTCTCTAAGTCATAATTCATTATATTATAGTACATAAAGGCGACCTTTAGTTGCATTATTGTAGTATTTCTCCTCAAACGTTTATTATAGTGTTTTATGCTCCACCAGTGACTTCTTTGTATGCTCGCAAAGATCGAAAGGCCGTTAAAAAGCCGTCTATTGGGTCAATCTACGTTAGGGTTGCCATACGTCCCGGTACGCCGGGACATGTCCCGGTTTGGAGCATGATGTCCCGGCGTCCCGGCCGATAAGCAAATTGTCCCGGTTTAAAAATGATAATAGTTATTTACTTCATTTAGTAGGGGACAGGACTTAATTTAAAAAAATACCTACAATAAACACGACTAACTATTAGGCTAATCGTACGTGGATAGAATGACTTAAGCGCTGACCCATGTCCATTCACTTTTTACGAATTTACATTAACAGTGTCAAAACAAAATCTCCTTTCAGTTCCTCGAGCTTTTTCACTATTTGTTAAAAAAACAACTTCCAAAGTCGCGGGAAATAGCAGACATAAGTTATATTCTTAGCATCACCATTAGTATGTTAGCCTGTCTTGAATTACTTTTCATTACTCTTAGTAAAAGATACTATCCCCGAATTTCTGTAAAAATGTTCGTTCAAATATAGATAGAACAGTTTCTTGTCGCGTGCGAGCAGAACTTTGAACAGCTGAGTAAAAGAATAAGACATCGATTTATTTATTTAACTGTAGGATCCCTGTCGTTGGCATCATTTTGATACATAAAATATTTGTTCGCTCCTTTTTTGCGATCCGTTATTTTGACTAAGATTGTACGTGTTCTGCAACATTTTTCATTCCTTGTTTAATTTTCATTCAGCGTGTTTGGTGGCCGGGCGTTGACACTGTTAATTTAAATGAAAATTTACAAACCAACCGATTAAGATTCTAAACTAACCAAGGAACCCTTATTGACTTAGTCTCGAGAACTACTAAAGCTGCCGATTTGAATTTGAATAGTTATAAACAAGGTTAAATCAGACACATTGTCAGAGGGTTTATTACGTATTTTCAATGTTAAATGCCCGATAAAAGAGGGAACAAAAATTAAAAATTTAGGGGCATCATATATCATATCATTTCATGTGGGGTATCATTTGAAAGGGTTTGATTTTCAAATTCAAAAAAAATTTTTTACAGTTATTTTATTTACTAACGGTAATGTAAAAATAAATACCATCCCCCATATCTACGAAGTTTAGGAAGGAAAACAATATGTTTTTTTTACACAACGTTAACATTATGATAAATGTAACAGTAAAATATAATATTATACCTATCTCCATTCATATTTTTTAAATAAAAAAAATCTCTCTTATGAACTTTTGAATTTTAACCGCCTTAGATTGTTTTTTTTTTTATTTACTTAGGTATATGAATTCATGGTGTCCAAAAAACGATTTAAGTACGTGATAAAAAAATGACAAAAACAAACTCGCATCCTAACTATGCCGAAAAAAACGAGTGATACATGGGACTGACGTCAAATTTCTACTTCGAGTTGCAATTGCAACTAAAAAAATTCACGGAACCCTCAGTGCGCGAGTCCGACTCGAACTTCGCCGGTTTTTTATTAAATGTCCCGGTCTGAGTCCTCACGTTTATGGCAACCCTAATCTACGTAAAAGTAACATGAGTCATGACTTCATTGCGAGCTTATTTGGATTACAAATGTAAATGAACGATAGTCAAGGTATTCATTTTTGTGTTTATCACGAATTTCTAATTCTATTTGATCCTGAATTATGGATGTTTTCTATGTATTTAAGTATTTATACGTAAATATCTATTATCCGACGGCCCAGAGCTTGTCGCCCGTGTGTTAAGGCTGTACGCCCCGGATGTTCCGAGAATAAGCTTGGCAACGACTGCTTTTCGCTGTGCCGACTACGCGTACGGTTTCGCACAGGAACTCACCAATTCCTCGCGCGTTGTCGCTTCTGAACGCGCTTCTGACATCAGCTTTTGAGTGTGACATGTTTGCGTGGCGATGGGCAGCTGTGTGTTACGAATGTCTGAGGTTTTGTGAGGAGATGGATGACAGGCCGTCCAGTACTTGACCATTACTATTTCTATTGTTATTATCTGTATTATATTGTTGTTGTGTGAATGTTATTACTCGGCGTATTGGTGAATTCTGTAATGTGGCTGTAATATATTTGTAAATAATAAATAGTAAAAATAAAAAATTATATATATCGTCGTCTAGTAGATACCCACATCACAAGTCTTATTGAGCTTACCGTGGGACCAGGTCGATTTGTGTCCATTTTAGCCTCTGGGAAGGAATATCAATTAACACTGAAATTAGTTTTCTCGTTAAGCAATAAGCAGTCAATAAACGATCTTTCAAGAATCACACAAGTTTCATACAAATTTTTATCCCGTTTTCAACCTCTTTGAAGAATGCATTTTGAAACACTATGAAATCGCTTTTCATGTCTTGTAATAAGACATCCGAACACAAAGTTACACGTTTCTCACTATAAGTTTTACACCATCCTCATACAAACTTTCAATAAAATGAAAGAGAAGATGTAATAAAATGGTGACTCACGTTACTCTTGCCACGGATTGACCCTATTGTAGTCTTTACAACACATACTGGATGCGGGCAGTGCATCACGTTTAGCGAGATTAAAGCAGGGGGCGTGCTCGGTGAGGACTTTCCTGGAAACCCATTAATTTTGTTCAACGCCTCACTACTTACAACGGGCGCTAAGCTGCCTGCCTTACCGGGGTGCAAAAAGTATATTCAGTGGCCGAAGTTGGATTACAGTTCTGCAGACCAGTTCGCATTGTTGTTTCTTAAAGGAAAACTAAATAACATGAACAAATTAAAACGTATCACTGTCATGAGCAAACATAGTTTTGAGGAGAAGTAAATGGGTTACATACTCATAACTAACTTTTAGAATACATTTTATATGAGACCGTAATTACCGGTGCGCCCCTAACAGGATGCTTCAAAGCCTATTGAAGTAAAGCACATTGGATGATAATAGTAGATATTAGAATCACGTTATATAATAATATGTTTACACTTGAACAGTAGCCATAGTACCATAGATAGTGACAGTTACTTTTCTCGGCTTTCCCGCCAATACAGTGACACACGAGACAGCGGATGTATGCTATTTTAGCTACACGCATAAACGCATACACTACAGATGACATGAGTTGTATGCTTATTAAATAAATAGTTGTAGTTTTTTAACACATACCTTTGTGTATTTCTCCTTAAAAGTTTTATAGGGTTTTATGCTCCACCAGTGATTTCTTTGTTTGTTCGCAAAGATCGAGAGGCCGTTAAAAAGGGTGCTATTGAAAATTTCACAACACATACTGGATGCGGGCAGTGCAGCACGATTAGCGAGATTAAAGCAGGGGGCGTGCTCGGTGAGAACTTTCCTGGCAATTCATTAATTTTGTTCAACGCCTCACTATTTACAACGGGCGCTAAGCTTCTTGCCTTACCGGGGTGCAAAAAGTATATTCATAAGTGACCTAAGTTGGATTACAGTTCTGCAGACCAGTTTGCATTGTTCCTTCTGAAAGAATAAGTAATGGGGGATGGATGAAAATATCAGAAGTCCTATACCAAAAATATGTGCAATTTATGACATGACGTTAATGACAGGAAGTGACAAGAGAAAAGTAATAGTACACTGAGAAAAATGTCACTTTGAGGTAATCTTAAAATATCGTGATGTCCGTCTAAATTAGGTGCGTTGTCCTAAAATAAGGAGATATCATGTCAATATTGCGTTATAATTGAAATGATTTAGGACGTAATAGAATTGTTTGGGTAGATAATAAAATATTACGATACTTGTCATAGTAAAAATTGGTCACAGTAAATAATATTATCTTCATCAAATAATAACGTTATGTAATAGAAAATGACCCGCCATCCTATAAATTTGTATGATATTTATAAATAAGAGTATAACTGTAAAAAACAATGACAGTGTCACCGTATTTTTACAGATTTCATAGTATTATATAAAGAAGTATCTCTAAAAATACGTTGAAGTCCCATTAATGTAGTATGATAAAATTATGTATGTTTTTAGATGACGCATTATTTTTTAATATAACAATCATATTGTTTTATGTGAATCCTACTAAAATACGAATACAGAATCTTCTTATTTTTAGAGTAAGGATCAAAATTTAATATTACAGTCATCTTATTTTAAGTGATTCCTACTAAAATACGATGACAGAAACTCATTTACGAGTACGATCCTAGTAATCTGTGGTAGCATCCAATTTTGTATGATTCCTACAAAAATACAATGACAACACCTTAAAAGATATTAAACTGGTCACACTAATATCAGATGACTGAGTGAGTTGGCTTTTAGTTGGTCTTGGTCAGTCACATCAGTCAGTAGTGTGTGTGTGTCGGGTGGTCGGTTAACGCACGGGTCTCATTTTGTGAGTTTTGTTGGTGAATGGTGATGCCACGTGAATCCGTGTTACAAGTGACGCAACGGTTTACTACCTAATAGTTGATCATGGATCAAGCTACGCGTGATTTGCTTACAAAATGAAATTTGACCCACTACATGACTACATGGAACGTTTTGAAGGTAAGTTGATTGATGTACCTAGTCTAGGTTATGGCTTATGGCACATGGTTTCGTTTCAATTTGGCAAAAATGCTTTCGTATGTAGGTACGAGTATGCCGGATGTCTGTAATTTTGTGAGCATGCTATACCTTTTGCATATTAACTTGGTATCTTCATCATCATCATCACTTAGTTGGTAATACTATAATTACCATTTGTATTTCAGATGAGTACCATACTGAATTCGTCAGCAGAGGGAAGACAAATAATAGAAATTGGACAGAAAACGGGCGCCGTACCGTCAGACGTGCATGGGCGTTTATGCAAGTTGCTAATGGAGAAGCTTATAACTGCCGAAAATCCTGTGCTTCAGACTGATTCCCAGCTGCTTACTCTGTCCTACGACATCGGCAGATTATTTAAAAAGGAGTCACCACCCCTATATTACGCGCCGTATTTGCCAGCTGACGCTTACCAGGCTAAGCGCAGCATCTCCGGCTGGTTGGTCACCGCCAGAAGGGCTCGACGGCAGTATTTAGTTTCTTTGAGCCTTATAGAAAACTTAGAAAAGGCTAAGTCGCGATCCCGCTCCAAGTCCACTCCAAGGAAAGACTGCCCTGCACACGCTGGTATTGACCTGACCGGACTTAAAGAAGGTAACTCTCTTTCTAGACTTTTCTGTTTTCGGATTGCGTTTAATTATCTAGGGCGGAGTACAGAAAAACAATGTGAATTAGCTCAAATTCTCGTTTCAATTTAAAAATTTCTGAATCTAAGAACCATAATTATTGTACAAATTATTAGTTTCTCTTTTATTTTTCTGTGCAGGTGAAGCGGAGGTCGTAGAATCTGCGTTGGAGCACCTGTCGCATCCTTCACCTGGTCCGTGGCAGGAAGTCAGCACCCTCTGGCGGGAGACAGTTCGAGCCCGCCTCCGGTACTTGTACTACGAGGAAGGGACATTACAGGAGTACTTTAATAAGTATCTTATCCTGAAGTCAAGTGACGGGTGGCGGCTTCTGACGTCTGACTTCGAAGCACTTTTCCCTGATAAATCCGGGGGCCTCGACGCCTTGGACACTTCATCCGAAACAATAATAAAAGTTGCTCGGCAGAAGCTCAACGCCACCAAAGACAAGTTTCTTCGCCAAATGATAGCTGACACATTGGCCATTTGTGACGGTAAGGAAATTATTCTGGTCTGTCCCCGTTTCATAAAAAATAGGTCACTCTATCGAAAAAAATGGCTTATTTAACATGTCACATAAGCGATCCTACAGCCACTTGCGGCAATTTTAGAGGCGTCTGTATAAAGGAACAGTTAGTGACAAGTTGCTAGCTTATCGCCTAACCGAACCAGCCCTTCCTGTTTCCCTTAGCCTTTTACAACATGCAGATGATGCAGCTGTATCCTTTTTTTAACGTCCCGGAACAACATTTCATTTCATTTCATTTATTTTCTTAAACAATTTACATTGTGTTAGAAATAATACATACACGGGACATTCAAAATATATATAACACATAATTATCTAATTTATCCTTTATACCTTTCCCTATTTACTCAGTTATTGATGATGTGTTGTGTAAAATACTGTATTATTCTTTTCTTTCCAGATGAAAAACCGGAGACAAAATTAATAGCAGCAGTGTTGCTCATCGGCTGTCTATTCAATATACCTCCAGCCCGTCGGTCTAAAAAAGACTGGCAAGCGTCACGAGCCGAGATATTGGACGGATTTGTGACCCTTGTGGATACTGAAGCGGACGTGCAAGTGACAATTGAGGAGCGTCGCCATAAGCTTCAGCAGATCGGTATCACCCTGCAACCATTTATTATCTGGTGCCGCGAGTCAGGTGTCTCCTTCATAGTTTGTGACAATACGTTTTACAAGTTCACAACATTGACTGAAGCCGTTGATGTGACTTTTAAAATATTTCATGCTACTGCGGCTAAATATTCTACAGAAAGCTATAACATTTGGATTATTATCCAAATTGGTTTTTACAAAATCAAAACACCGTTCGCTCGTTTGTCATAATCTATGAAGGAGACATTAGTCACTCTTGGTGTCACAATTTAACTAAGTAAGTTAAGATGAAGTGTTACAATTGTAAAAAGAATTTCTCCACGTTTTCTTCCCTTATTACTCACATAAGGAAAGAATGTAAAAAAAAATATTACTGGCGTTTTTAAATGTGGTGCAGACGCATGCTACCGGCATTTCACTGACGTTAGGCAATTCAGAAAACATGTTAATTTAAATCATTTGTGTAAAATACATACTCCTTATTTCCCATCCCACTAATGCGAGGTAACACGTCATATATTACAAGTAGATGGCACCTTGACTAAAAATATTGATAATTCTGTAATTATTCATATTGATACGGTGCCTACTTTCATTTGGATATTAATAATCCTAAGCTTATAAAGTTATAACCCTCGTAATATTACGTCTTCCTAAACTTTTATTGTACATGTATAACAATTTTATTAATTGATTCTTCATGCAGACATATAAATACTGTAATAATTATGTGCTTTTCCGAAGCGACTGCCGACCGCAACTGCATGATTTTCCTGCCGATTGCATTCATAGTCGCTTCGGAATGTATTATATTAAAACGCTTGGTTCGTCGACCGACCGACCGACACTCACCAGTGACCAACTGACCAAGACCAACTCACTCACTCATCTGTGAGTTATTATTATTTCTATTTTTTTAACGTCATTTCTGTCGAAAAAAGCCGACATATAAATACTGTAATCATTATGTGTTATTTCGAAGCGACTGCCGACTGCAACTGCATGATTCTCTTCACCCATTGCAGCCACAGTCGCTTACTGCGTATATTATCAGTCACTATTTCTATATTTTAACATCTTTGTTGTCGATAAAATAAGCTAAAATGTAACACATTACTTATACAAGAATCACACTGTACTACACGTAGATGGCACCTTGACTAAAAATATTGATAACTCTGTAATTATTTATTTTGATTCATTTGGATATTAATAAATAACCCTTAGCTTATAACCAGTGATCGGAATAGGTAGTGCAATTTTCCTACAGAGGCTAAAAGTGGAGACTTCATTGGCACAATATTTTTTAACATTTGGTTCCGGATTTGCAACATATTTTAAATGTATTAAATTAAATTAGTGTGTCTAAAGTTGGAACAGATGCAAAAAGTGGAGTGGGTGGAAAAAAGTTATAAGGAAGTCTCCACTTTTTGCCTCTGTTCCAACTTTAGTCACATTAGCTACTTTATCAGATCACTAATTTAAAACATTTAAACCATGTCCCAAATCCGGAACAAAATGCCCTTAAAAAATATCTCCACTTTTCGCCTCTGTTCCATAAAGTTTAGGCAAAATTGCACTATCTATTCCGATCACTGCTTGTAACCCTTGTAATATTTATGTCTTTTCAAACTTTCTACTGTACATGTATAATAATTTTATTAATTGATTCTTCATGCACACATAAATAAATACTGTAATAGTTATGGTGCTATTCCGAATCTGTCTGTAATTATTCATATTAAATTCCTGCGCTATCTTATAAATAAATACCTATCATTGATTCGAATTTCTGTTTCTATTATTACATACATACATCCGTATCGTAATATACTCGTATTCTAATTTTAATTGCACTAATCTGGTTATTTCCTGTTTTCTTTACTTTACATGTTCATTTCTTATTCATAGACAAACGCATCACCAAGGTACCTTCTTCCTATTTTTTCACGGGCTCCCCATTTTTTAAAGGTTCCAATATGGTTCTTCAGATGTTTAAATATTTAGCTTACCAATATAATTTTTAATTTAATAATATTTAAAAGGAACGAACCATAATTTGGACCTTAAAAATAAAAGGATCACGTAAAGTAGAAAGACGGTTTAACAATAAAAACAGCCCGTAAAGTAATGGAATATAACCATATTGTATACAGGATGTAACAAAAAGGGCGTTACAAGCCGAAAGAGAGTTGTTAAGGACATATCATTTTGAACAACTTTCACTATGGGACCGACTTGATGGGGGCAACTTTATTTTTCACTCAATCATACAAATCAGCTGAGCGCTCGGCTCCAAAATTTACTGGGATAAGAAAAATAAAGTTACTTTGATCAAGTCGGTCCCATAGTAAAGGTTGTTCACAATGATGTTCCTAACAACCCCCTTTCGGCTTGTAACCCCCTTTTTGTTACACCCTGTATGAGGAAATAGTAAAAATAATAGGACCTAACCCGAAATACGAGGAAAGCATATGAGGAAGTCATCTCTAAATAGTAGGAAAAATATTAGGACCTAACCTAATATATGAGGAAGTCATCTCTAAATAGTAGGAAAAATATTATGACCTAACCTAATATATGAGGAAGTCATCTCTAAATAGTAGGAAAAATAATAAGACATAACTGGATATACGAGGAAGTCATCAATAAATAGTAGGAATAATTCTAGGACATAACTGGATATATGAGGAAGTCATCGATAAATGGTAGGAAAAATAATAGGACATAACATGAGGTATGATGAAAGGAAACATAAATAGTAGGAATCATAATCATATATTGTATGCTGGTCCTACTAACGCCATAGTGACAGTCATCTTAAACGCCGTTATCATCAGCAACATCATTATCATCGTGCTTTTTGGTGATGTCAGTATGCTCCCTACTTTTAGTGAATTCATCTTAATTTACGGTGAACAGTTTTCTCAGTGTATGCCGCCATCATGTAGTAAGGAGTTCAGTTGTTAACAGTTTGAATACCCGCCCTAAGCGAGTTGAGAAGGCACGGACAGTTCCGACAAAATACGACGGGAAAACATTATTCACTTCATCTGTACAGCAATATTTTTAATAATTAAACTACCCAAGCATGAAATTCCATCAACGTCCCGCTTGAGCTATATAGCCATAATACGTTAAATAAAAAGTGCATGCAAAGATTGCGGACTTATCATGCAGCAAACGCAGGAATACTTGGCGTCGAGAAACGGAGTGTTTTAGAGGAATTTAATTTTTCCGAGACATGCCAACAACCTGACACTCGCTGCATTTAATTTCCTCCCATTCTTGCTTTTTATGCGGCGTTATTTCGAAAATAGTACCTGCATTCAAACTATAATATTTGTAGATAATCCTCGTCTAGCCTGGTTTGTACGTACCTGCGTATAAATAACTTGAGTAATTTTGAATCTTCGTACATTTTGTTTCTATTTCTCGATAAATGTTGTTAAGTGGTGCTTCAATCTTCATCTTATTTCGTAACAAGCACAAAAAAGCTATTAAGCTCACGAAGCGTGAGTGATTATTTCATGGTCGATCTATAAAGAAAATAGAAAGAATACTTATACTTTTATTATAAGTAACATGTACTCGTAATGTCAAAAACTTTTAACCTAAACCTTATTCTCTAATTTAAAGTGTTATAGTTATGAATGAAAATTCAATACGGAAAAACTTTATGCGGGGTCCAAAAGCATAAATTCTTTCACATTTTTATACAAGGTTATTTTTATAAGTATAAAAAAGGAATGTACACCGATTTCAAATAACACAAATAATCACACATTCCCATTCGCTCTTATTACATTTGAGGCTTTTTGTATGTGATTTCCGGGAGTTATTTAATATGCTAGGCACTCGTAGCGTGTCAGGTACTCGTTCGTTCTATTGCCATACACATTTAGGTACAAAGGTAGTCATAGTTTACTAGGGACCACTTGTACCACCCAGAGTTAGCCACTAACTCGGCGTCAAGTGTTTTAAAGTATGGTATTGTCCGATTAACTCCGGGTTAATTAGCTAACCCAGGGTGGTGCAAGTGGCGCTAATTGAACGAGACAGCGAAGTTCTCAGAGTCAACTGCGGCAATCCGATATTAATTATACTAAGCTGTAGTTTGCAAATGTTATCCATGTATTTTAGTATGTTTGTTTGTAGCTAAGCTATATTTGATTACGGTGAGCAGATACGGCTTAATTAATTCCTAAAGCAGAATTCTGCGTAAATAAAACGATGTGCAGTATATGTAGGTAAAAAGCCTGCAGGTAATCATTTGTTACAATTTCGAACCCACAAATCAGCGCGCGTCGCGTGTCCATCAATAGGCTATCATCAGCACAACTAGATGTACCTTCAACCAATTGGAACCCTAGGCAACTGTAGGACTATGTCATAGTGACGCTATAAACCAGATTGTAAGGTAAAATATATTAAACCAAACGGTTAAATTATTATTTATTATTTCATATACTTAAAAGCTTATTCGCTGGTAATTTGGTTTTCAAAAATAAATATCAGTTTAATAATGTTAAATTTCACAGTCACATCACAGTCAACCTTTTGTCATTTTCACATAAAATCTAATAAAGTCAAATAGTTTTAAGTATACTAGTAGTAGTAGTAGTAGTAAAACACTTTATTGCACAAAAACAGGGGAAAAAAAACAAGATAAATAACACAAATATTTGTACAAAGGCGAACTTATCCCATTTAGGGATCTCTTCCAGTTAACCTTTGAGCAATTAAAGGAGAACTGGAGATGTTAGACATGTGTATGTGTATTGTATAAATTACATTAAAAAAAAAAGAAGAAACCCAGTTAGTTCCTACTATATAGGTAGCCCAAAAACTATTAAATATAAATTACATACTATAATTTATGAAAAAGAATACATAAACTACATACATCAATAATAAATACATACATACATATACAAGTATATAAAACCGCATATATCTTACGTTTCGTCCGAAAGCCATAACTTCTTTAAATTCGCCTTCAGCGATGCGACCGATTGACACTGACGGAGAGAAGGCGGTAAAGAATTCCAGAGTTTAACCGAATAAACCGAACCGAATAACCGAATGTAAAAGATTTGTCATAAGACCGATGCGCATGAGGTGGAATTGACAGAGAGAGAGTATTACTGAGCTGTAGTTTATAAATGTAATTTGTGTATATTTGATATGTGGGTATAGCTAAACAATTTTTTTTTAACGACGGGCAAATAAGGTGATGACATAAAGCAGAATACTTCGTAAACTACACGACTAAGCACCTAGTAAAAAAAACTTAGATCATTCGTGACAATTGCGAACCCACAAATCAGCGCGAGTCGCGAGTCCAGTGTGCGTACCATGTTGCATTCGATTGCGACTGCGGCATTCGAAAGTATGTCCGTCTCGCTCGTACCACTAATCTGGCAGGAGCGAGACGGACATACGGACGAACATGGTAAGCACACTGTCAATCAATAGGCTATCAACAGGACAACTAGATGTACACACGCGTTCACAAGTGTATGGGCAATTTATGAATGATTTCATTCATAAGCTGTCCATGCAATTTTGAATTCGATAGTACCTATTGTGCGCCACACTCAGTGACTACAGCATGCGTAGCCAAGATGCCAATCGCTCACGCTCAGTCGCTAACAAAACGCAACTGTCATTGTCACACTAATAAGGAAAAGTGATAGAGAGAGGTAGTAACGTAACGTAGCTACGATACGTTATTAAGCGTGAGCGATTGGCATCTTGGCTACGCACGCTGAGGCAGTGACTCGGCTGGTGCGGCTAGTCTTGCGTGGATTTACCAACAAACGCATAAGCAGTAATTGAAATCGCTTGATTACATTAAAGGAGAAAAGCCATAATACATATTAAACCGAACGGTTATATAAAATAGTTTAATTTGACACATCCACAGTAAACCTTTTGCCATTTTCACAGTTAATCTTACGTCATATAGTTTTAAGTATACTGATAGTACTAAGCTTTAGTTTGTAATTTTAATTTGTATACGTTTTATATACGTGTCCGTAGATAGATTAACATTTTAAGCTATTGCATAGCTTCTATCGCGGGCCTTGAGCGCGGGGACCGAATCCAGAAATTCCGTAACGAAAAAAAACCTGACGCTCCCCACTCCGACGGACCGAAACCGACTTTATTCACTTTGTTACAAAGTTCTTTATCGGGGAAAGGATATATCTCCATACGAATGTCGCTAAGAGTCATATTCTATACAAAATATTGAGGACAGTAGCCCTTATTACCAGAGATACGGCGATGTCAAATGTCAAAATAAACACTATTATTTTTTCCCGCCAGAATCAAATATGTTAAATCGATTTTGTAATCGATGCATAATATACTGGCTGGATCGAATTAAAGGCAAAAGGCGCCTAATTTTTTATTTAGACTGCGAATCGTTTTGTTTTTTTAATCGATACCTTAGTGCAAATGCAAAGTCGTACTAAGTACCATTTTAAATTTGTGAATTTAGCACGTTAGTGCACAACGGAATAAAGTGGAAATTTCATTGGTATAAGAAATATTAGTACCTACAAAGAAGTAGAGTATCGAAATATGCCTTTGTCTTGTTTATCAAATATTTTCTATTGGTATATTAGATTTGTTCCTTATTGTGATAATCACAAAGGTGATATTGCTGCGTGCTGTAAATATTTTGTTTGTGGTGTTCGAAGACGATGATCACCGTATGTTTTTCGCCTATAAAAAAGCTCTCTTTCACTGCAGACGAAAATGTACCCAAATTTATTTTAAGTTTTTTTTGTTCAGTAGTGTCTTAAACAAACAGAAATTAAACTTAAGTAGGTACATATTTGTCACTACTGACGAAAGTGCACAAAAAATACAAAACTGTGTTTTTAGGAAATGAGTTGAAAAGTGACCAATGTGCCGGGATCCATTAAATCTATGTAAATATGATATGTTTAATGCTGTGATAAATTTGATAATAAATAAAATCACTAATAATGGTAACTTTGTAGCAGCCCGCTGTCTCCACAACCAAAGGCATGAACATGTATTGTATCCATGTCCTATAGACCTAAGTTGCTTATCCACGAATGTCATCTGATAATGATAATGCTATAAGTTCATGAAAAGACAAGTTGCATGGATAGTGCGACGGTGATTGCTGTCAAATGTGAGTAACTGTATAGAATTATCAGAAATTGTCATACAAAGGTGACAAACTGTTGTCTTATTACGTTACGCTATCCGTTTGGGATCCCAGAAGGGAGCGCACACTTTTGCCGCTTCGCCACCGCTAGAGTTTCGGCAGAGGGCTCCTGCTACGTGGGAAGTGCGAGTAATATGGGTGGTCGAAATTGTGCTAACGCATGTAACATCCCACACTGAACACCGCCCCGTTTTCCACAGCACCAGGGTCACTCCATCTTGCTATCAGTGCGGCTAAACCCAGTGGCTCCAGAACGGAATGAACACCCGCTGACTGAAGAGACCTCAGGACATATCATTGAGGTCTTAGTGACGCGGAATCCAACCACTACAAATACGGCAACTCAATGTATATATGGCTGTCAACACCCACCATGCATTGTACAAGCGGATGACATACATACCTCATAGCGGGCCCAGGGGAGTACAATGGCCAAACGCAACGATTTTGCCTTTGCGCAAAGAACAATGTCACAAAGCCAGTACGGTTTTTATATTAAATATTGGACAAGGATAGTTTATAAATAAAATCAGATTTTTTTGTACGATTACTTTTCTAAAACGGCTTATTACTGAATATGCACAACTTGATGGATTAGGATGGCACTTATTACAGTTCTATCTATATGGCACTAATGGAACTAGGTATCGCCTATATCCCCGTTAAATTGATTTGATTAAAATTATTTTAACTTTGCGCAAAAACATTCTTAGATCATGGCATGCCATTAGTCTCATTATACATTTTACTTAATAATGGCATCAATTTTATTTTTGTTGTCTAGCAAACTGATCTTGCGTAGCGATGTTGTCACAAAACCAGCACGGTTTCTTCAATTACATTTTGGACAAATTTCCATGCGATGCTAATATTGTAAATTTGATGAACTATTATCTGTTACCAATTCACACTAAATTAAAAACGCTGAACGGATTAAGGTGAAATTTGGCATGGGGATGTTTTGACTCCTAGGAAAGGACAGAATAGTTTTTGTTATGAAAATCATCCTATATAGAGGTGCAAAGGGGAAGGAAGCAAGTGAAATAGTCAAATCTATAATTGCATGGGCAGTTTATGAATGAATTCTTTCATAAATTGCCCATGCACTTTTGAACGCCTGTGTAAATGCGAATAAAGGCCTCTGCCGATCCTATCATAAGATCGTCCTTGGTTGAGATGAGACATAATATATACCTAATGAAAGTTTATAATTATTATATGCGTGACGTAATTATTTTGGTATCCTCGCAATGTTTTTCTTCACTGGGAAGTTAGTTGTAATCAGGTACCGACTGACATTCTGTGGGTTAAATTCAGTGAGCTTAAGGCAGTGTTGTAAACCGTGATCAAAAACACTCGGCCTTGATTACTTATTTCATTGAAAGATAATTTATGTCAACTTGGACGTACTTTTTAGCATATCTACAGCGTATCCAGCCACTGAAAGATTAATATGTGGTCAAAGATACATACAGCTGTCACAAAAATGCTGGTGATTCGATTAAATGTGTAATCACTAATCAGTATCGAATTGTGGTTAGGAGAATAAATAAACAAAAAATGTTTGACAAAAAAAACATTTAGTCCTATTTTTTCCAAATCAGATTACAATATTGATCACCAGCATTTTTGGTATATCCTGAATTATTAACGAGAACAAAGAATAACAGGTTACTGTAGTTGCAAGTTAGTTGTTTGTTTTATACGGCCCCGGAATTTAATTAGCAATTTACAGTTCAAGTCAATTTGGTATTTAATACTTATGGTAATAAAAATACACTACCAAACATTATAATACTGCGCAGACGAAGTCGCGCTAGTAATTGCATAAGTTGATACAAAATGATATGCAATAGCTTTACCGCGGCAGTCCCCGAGTGCCACACGTATTTTTTATATAACGCAGCATATTAGGCATTGTCAAATAGGAGTAATAAATGTCCTTAAGCAGAGCACCTAGTAAAAAAAGTTTTGGTAATGATTCGTGACAATTGATTATTCGTGACAATTGCGAACCCACAAATCAGCGCGTGTCGCAAGTCCATCAATAGGTTATCATCAGGACAACTAGACGTATTGTGCGCCACACACACTGACCACAGAGGCAGTGAGTCGGCTGGTGCGGCTAGTCCTGCATGGATTTATCAACAAATACAATACCGGTAATTTATTCGGATAAATTTGATTTAATATACATACATACATACATTAACGATTAAATAAATAAATATTTAACAATACTCATTAATTAATGTATTATAATACTAATTCCGTGATTACGTTCATGATGTTCTTGATATCAAGCTTAAGAGGCCTTTTTGTATGCTGTAGAAATTTAGACATTTTTAAATTGCAGGCAAGTGCAATGGCGCATTTGCATTTTCATTCAGGGTTTCGTACCAAAATGTTAAAAAAGGAACCCTTATGGTGCGACTCAGTCCGTCTGTCTGTCAGTCTGTGTGTCTGTCTGTCTGTCTGTCACATCGGCATCGTTAAATATCTCGAGAACTACTTGAGCTAAGTACCTATTTGAAATTTGGAATAGTTATAAACAAAGTTAACGCTGACACATTGAGAGAAGATTTATTACATATTTTAACTTATTTTCAATGAAATATGCCCGATAAAAGAGGGGGCCAAAAATTAAAACTTTAGTTACTGGGTCACGTGAAATATTATTTGAAAGGGCTACATTTGCATACTAAAACAATTTCTTTTACAATGAAATACTTTTGATATATAAACGAAAAAGTAAAAAAAAATACCATCCCCCCTTTATCTCCGAAGCGTGTAAATGAAAAAAATATGTTTTTTTTACACGACTTTAATATTATTAAACATTACAGGAAAAATACAACATTAACCCTCACTATATTAACTTTTTTTTTAATAAAAAAGTTGAAATTTAACCAACCAACTCTTCAACAAGATTGTTTTTTTTTCTTTAAATTTATGTGATATTATCATCGATTTACCGGCGTCATAAAAAATATCAAAGAAAAACAAACTTGCATACTAACTCTATGCCGTACAAACGACTGACCCAATATGTCGATACGTGGCTGACGTCAAATTTCTATTTCTAGGTGTAGTTACAACACTAAGTTTATGCGGAACCCTCTCGGTGCGCGAGCCCGACTTGCACTTGGCTGGTTTTTTAAATTAGGGTAACGGACAAGAATTTCCCTTACCCTAATTGAACTTGCGGTTGACGATATATTGAAATTCCAACTTACATCATTATTTTTTGCATCTAAATACTTAGGTATGAAATAATCAAATGGCATTTTTATCACCGTTGTAGGATTTGTTTTTTTTATTTATTTATTCTATGACACTTATTCATGACTGAAATGGAACTTTATTTACTGTGAAATATTTAAACAACATTGGTACTTGCAGGTCTCTCGTACATAAATAAATATAAATAAATATTATACGACAATCTTACACAAATCGACCTATTCCCACAGTAAACTCAATTAGGCTTGTGATTTAGGTAGTTGACGACGATATAGGTATATAATAGAAAGATACATATAAACACTGAAATACATAAAAAACATCCATAACTCAGTGACAATTATTTGTGATTAACACACAAATAAATACCTTGACCAGAAGCAGCATTTAAACCCGAGACCTCCTGCTTCGTAGGCAGGGTCACTACCGACTAGGCAAGGAGGCCGTACATACCTATCAATTAACTAGTCAGCATGAGTGAGGAGACCATGGAGGATTTAAGTACGATGCTTGTTAGCCTCAGTAGAGCCTCCGGGCGAGTTGGTCTTAAGATGAACATGGATAAGACGAAAATCATGTCGAATATCCATGTAGCACCAACTCCAGTGACAATCGGAGACTTTACACTCGAAGTTGTAGACGATTATATATACCTAGGACAAACTGTCCAGTTAGGTAGGTCCAATTTCGAGAAAGAGGTTAATCGTCGAATCCGACTCGGTTGGGCAGCGTTCGGGAAGCTGCGACACATCTTTTCGTCCAATATTCCGCAGTGTCTGAAGACGAAAGTCTTCGATCAGTGTGTGTTGCCAGTGATGACATACGGTACTGAAACGTGGTCGCTTACAATGGGCCTCATAAGAAGGCTCAAAGTCACTCAAAGGGCAATGGAGAGAGCTATGCTAGGAGTCTCTCTGCGAGATCGTATCAGAAATGAGACCATCCGCAGCAGAACCAAAGTAACCGATATAGCTCTCCGAATCGCTAAACTTAAGTGGCAGTGGGCGGGGCATATTGCACGTAGAACCGATGGCCGTTGGGGCGGAAAGGTTCTTGAGTGGCGACCGCGTACCGGAAGGCGCAGCGTGGGTAGGCCCCCCGCAAGGTGGACTGATGACCTGGTGAAGGTCGCAGGAGTCCGCTGGATGCGGGTGGCGCAGGACCGGTCATTGTGGAAATCTTTGGGGGAGGCCTATGTCCAGCAGTGGACGTCTTTCGGCTGAAATGATGATGATGATGATGATGAGTAAAATGTAATAATTTACTGTAATTAGGTAGGTACCTTAAATCAGTATCTAGGTACAACCCGTATTAACTTAATGTGATAAGCAAATCCTGAAATAGTTTATAATATCGATAGAATATTCGCAACCAGTGAATTTGGACATGTTTATTGCTAATTAATGTATTAGTTAATGCCGTATCAAATGTATGTAACTAAATTTTACTACTAGATTTAAACATGCCTTTATTTATTTATTTATTTGTGATTAGACCACAACAGTGAGTATAATGAAAATGTAAGTAACTGATTAAGAATGACTCACACTAGGACGGGATTTGACGGGACGGGACGGGACGGGCGGGACGAGACGATCTATCAATAGCTATAGAAATAATGACGTGGTAGCTCGGAGCCCTCGGATGTTACGTGAAGTTTTCTATAGAAACTGACCGATCGACCCGCCACGTCCCGTCCCGTTCTAGTGTGAGTCATCCCTTATAGTGATTACCACATAATAGTGTATTCTTAAGCGTACATAACTGGTAGTTATGATTTACTTTTATATTGTGAATTACAATACGTTAGGGATTTTTTTCTCTCTCTAAGTATAAAATAAAATTGTCTTCGTGACGGATTGTATAAGGTGCTCGTTAGTATTGCAAGATGTTTTAACGGTGTATTCCTAATATCAACAGAAGCAAAATTATTGTAAAGAAAAAAAAACTGACTTCATTTGGCCTTTCCGGTAAAAGTGAAATTTTAAATTAGTTTGAGTTAGCCAGTTTACTTAGTTTACTTTAGATCCCTGGTGTGGGATGCCACGTGCGTCGACACGTTTGCACAGTCCTACATACAGGGCACCCGTGTTCAGGCCGGTGCTGCAGCCGACCAGGCACAACTTCGGAAGCGTCGCAATAGTACATTACATACCAAGGCCGTTTAAGTGGGAAATGCCTCGGATTCCATGTAATTGTCGGCCGAGGCGAAGCCGAGGTCGACTAACATGTGATCCGAGGCTTTCCCATTTACCGGCCGAGGTTTGTATACTATTTTTCAGCCCGACGGAGCCGGCAGGCGGCAATTTAGTTTTGCGTAAAGTGGCGGTTACCGGCCGGAGGACTGAAAATATTATTACTGCTCTTTACTGAAAGACTACGAGTTTGCGGCGCTTGCCGTAGAAACAATGGGTCCTTGGTCGGCTGTTATGAAGTCTTTTATGGGGGCCTTGTCGAAAAGGCTGGTCGAAGCCTCAGGAGACCTCATAGCTGGCGCCTACCTCTCCCAGCGTATCTCATTAGCTATACAGAGGGGTAACGCTGCCAGCGTTATGGGGTCGATGCCGCAGGCGGAGCTTTTGGGGTTTTCTTTTTATAGCTTAGTTCATCATTTCTTTTTTTTCTAGGTAGGTAAGTATTTTCTTTTTGGGAAACACCGCAGGCAAAAAGTGTTTTTTGTCGACTTAGTTTCTTCCTTTTTATTGTGATGTTTGTAGTTTATAGTCCTGTTTGTTATAATTATAGTATCACCTAGACTACGTGCGTGCGTAGCCAAAATGCACTGCAAGATCATTGTCGCACTAATAAAGAAGAGTCATAGAGAGAGATAACTACGATATACAACGAAGCGTAAGCGATTGGTTACGCACCCTGCTGGGCTTGACGGAAAATCAGCGTCGCAGAGTGTGGCATATGGCTCATTCAGTGCCATCAAGTTGAGTGAGGACCATTTATCGCATAATTAGAGTCAGACCACGTTATCTCTGCCGAGCAAATTAACTCAAACTTTAAATTGTTATTTTCCGACAAGGTTTTTTACGTCAAACTCGCCAGCATTATGGTAAGATGAGTCAATTTCGTGGCACTCCTTTTATTATTATCATTCTAATTTTTTTCTGCTAATTGTACTGTATTTTGTGTGTGTCATCGAATAAATTATTTTTATTCTATTCTATTCTATTCTAAACTACTATGGAATTATGATGTTTATTTAACACTCACATTTTGTGCTATGAAAATCTAGGAAACTTAGCATAGACTGACTCTAGTTCGTCTTGTATATGTTTAATTTATTTTGGTTGTTGTTGTGTGCTAATAAATGTATTTTTTCTTTTTTTCTTACTTAGAACGAAAAAATGTTTGTTAATCTTTGTCCTCGAAAAATCCCATAAAGCAAATTTAATTGAATTATATATATTTGTACACACACAAAAAATACAGGTTTAAATTTTATATATTAGTTATATTTTAAAACAAAGTCAGTTGCTGATTATAGTAAAGTTAATTTGCAAGTAGTTAAACTTTGTGTTTGCCGTACTCATCTACTCCCAATCAACTCGGAATACAAACACTGTTAACCTGTAAAGGTACGATACGGAAATTACTTGGTTTAGTTTTACTTAGTTCCAGAGCTGTTTGCGGGAAAATTTGCTTTCACAGCACAATTGCCGGGCGGTGATTTTCTTGGGCGGTGATTAAACAAGCTGCTGGATACTAATTATATCGAAAGGAGAAAGGGATTAAGAGGCCGACCACGATTTGAAAGTGAAAATCTTTAATAATTAAATAACGCATATAAATACGTATGAAGTAGGTATAGGTTTTGCATAAGAAATATTTTGATATATATACCTCCGGCCTTCCGGTCTTTAACGGCCTCCTAGCCTAGTCGGTAGTGACCCTGCCTACGAAGCAGGAGGTCCCGGGTTCGAATCCTGGTCAGGGCATTTATTTGTGTGTTTATCACGAATATTTGTTCCTGAGTTATGGATGTTTCTATGTATTTAAGTATTTATATGTATCTATCTATTATACAGGGTGGAACGGCACGACGATCCTTTCCGCAAAAGGGGGATTGTTTAGATTTAGTACTGTATTTCCTCTAAAGAAACTAGGCTCATATTCGTAAGCGTTTTTAAATGATAGGCAGTTAACTTTTGATTAAAAATACTGCAAGTGACAACCCTCATTAGGTTCAATAACATTTAACAATAACACAAAGGTCAGTGACATTTACCAAAACAACATTTCTACCCCATAATATTTCCCAGTCAATATTACAATTGTGTGAACTACCCACTTACAATAATCTAACTAACCATAGATAAATTAAGACTAAGGGCAGTTATACATGCAGAATCGTAGAATTGAAAATAATATCTTCTCAAGCCTTTATTTTTATAATTCAAATAAACATGTTACTTTTGCCAAGTTAGTCGTATTTCCTACTAAATCATACCTACGTCAACTAATCTTTCTTAAGAAAAGTATTTAAACTATCAAACCAAATTCGATCGTTCATTTACTTCATCATCTGACAGCCAGTACCACCCTGCCAGACCCAATCCTACTTAACATACATTAACAACACATTAGGTTCATAAAGCCCATCCTATACCTACCGCCTTAATAGCATACTTCTATCAAGAATAACAACATGTTTGTACATACACTACATGTATACTACCCACCCGCTACAATATGGCGGTTGCCTCCCGGCCCGCTTTACAGATAGGGTATGCAATCGGTTTATTTCTTAGGTATTTCCATACAAATCGGTTAACCAACTGCATTTTCTAGCTTCCA
This sequence comes from Lathronympha strigana, assembly GCA_949128165.1. Taxonomy (NCBI): domain Eukaryota; kingdom Metazoa; phylum Arthropoda; class Insecta; order Lepidoptera; family Tortricidae; genus Lathronympha; species Lathronympha strigana. Next base: position 10,963,619 of record OX421906.1, on the reverse strand, counting down.
CGCACCTCCACCCCGCCTAGTATGCTCTTCTGGCGGTGTATTATGGGCTTTATGAATCTATTTATTGTAACTGCCCTTAGTCTCAATTTCTCTATGGTTAAGTTTGATTTTTGTAAGTGGGTAGTTTGCACAATTGTATTATTTTGTTTGGGAAAAATATTAATTTCTACTCAGTCTTACCCTTGATAAAACAGTGACGTAAATAAATTGCAAATTACGTCATAAAACCTATTTTCAAAATGCCCTTGGGAGCCCGCGATTACTTAAATTTGCTTATGTTATACGGGGAGTGTAATTATAATGCCGCCGAGACGTTACGACGCTATCGACAAAGATATCCTCCACCACACCCAACTAGCCGTATGTCAATTTTACGGGCCTTTGACCGCGTGGCAAATAATCAGCCCATAGTACCACGAACGGGCCAAAACGACCAACGGGGAGGAGGTGTTGTTCACATTGCACCAAGGTTTGAAGAGCGAGTGCTGCGGTATGTCGAGCAAAATCGAAGTAATTTTTGTAAACATAAAGTGTCACATTACAGTTACATGTAGTGTAGGTATAGTACATAGTAATAGCAGGGTTGTCACTAAGAAGAATATTAATTAATTTTAATATTTTTACTGATTGTTCGTAACAAAAATATAAACATTACTAATCGATTCTCCATCACTTAAACTAACCCCCCTTTGCGAGAAGGATCGTCGTGTCTTTCCACCCTGTATATATCGTCGTCTAGTATCCACATCACAAGCCTTATTGAGCTTACCGTGGGACTAAGTCGATTTGTGTAAAATTGTCCCACAATATTTATTTATTTATTTTATTTTATATATGTGCTATTATTTTGTATCAAAACCACAGTTTTTAAAGTGCTTATTTGGCCAGGTGGTTGATTCATACCATATTTTAACTTATTTTCTTACTTTTTAATCACTACCTACATAGTACCTATAAAAAAAGTCCCTTCCGTAAAAAAGTTCCGTCTGTATGTATGTATGCTCAAATCTTTAAAACTATGCAACGGATTTTGATGTAGTTTTTTTAATAGATAGAGTAATTCAAGAGGAAGGTGTATATGTATAATAATAACCCGTGCGAAGCCGGGGCCGGTCGCTAGTTGGGCATAAAATGAAGTTTATTTTTATGAAATATATATTGCTTTGGCATTTTTCCTACAATTTAAAAAAACAGGGTCTATTTATTCCTTAGTGACTCATTTTACAACACATATGTTCAATATACATACCAGTTTGATATCATTTTGACCATCATAAAGCCTCAAGTATTTACTTCTTCGAATAAAATCGCGAAACAGCCCTCAGATTAAGGTAGATTCTTATAAATCGAAAAACAAAATCAGAAAGACAATTTATACATTCTATTCGAATTGAAATTATCTTCCGTAATATGGTAAAAAACCTCAGCGTTCTTGTTAGTTGCTCCAATATATATAAGGTGCTAACAATTTAGTCACGGATATTTTTACCGCTGATAGTACTCGGTTCTCGGAGTAAATTTAGGTATGAAACATAATAACATAACATAAGTTTTGTTATGTTTTTTTGGAGAAAATTAGGAAACAAATTTGCAACGTTAAAACTGTTAGTGTGATTATTAAATGAGTACTCATTGAACATATTTTAGTACCTCTTTTACCTAACACCTAACTGGCCACTTAACGTCAAATCAAATACTCGATTGTCAACGTCATGCTAAGCATCTTGTCAGTTAAATTTGCACATGGTGATTATTTTTAGACGGAATTATATTTTTTTTTTTCGGTAAATGAAAACAAAAAAGTTATATACAAAGGTTCCTTAATTATAGTTTAAAGTTAATTATTTTAATACAATGTATTATCTCTTAAAATATCCGTGACTAATTTGTTAGCACCTTATATATGATAGGTACTTATCAAAGATTTGGGCAAAATCGTAAAAAAGTATACCGGCCTCTTAAATAATTCTGCTTTACAAACAGTAATCGAGGGGTAAAATGGTGAACATTGTTAAATGAGAAGCAGTTACGCAAATGTTTGGAGGCCTAGCGGTTCGGCGTGCGTTTATCAATTTAGGTCGCGGGTTCCTATATCATACCTATTTATTCGGTTTTTCATAACTCAGGTTTGTTCAAAATATATGTACAGGTAAGTATATATCATATATATTAAATATGCATATATTTTAGTTGATATGAACAAAAAATTCTCGTTTAGGTATACGAGATGGATTTAATAATACAATGAGTAAGTAGTTGACTTTAGCAAATTTGATTTACAAGTATTCAAACTTTGCGTTTGACGTGCTCACCTACTTCCAATCAACTCGAAATACAAACACAGATTAACCTGTAAAGGTACGATAAGGAAATTACTTGGTTTAGTTTTACTTAGTTCCAGAGCTGTCTGCGGGGAAATTTGCTTTCACAGCACAATTACTGAGCGGCGATTTTCTTGGGCGGTGATTAAACAAGCTGTTGGATACTTATTATATTGAAAGGAAAAGGTAAGGAATAAAAGAATAAAAAAATCTGCGGTTTTAACGTTAATCGAGGGGTTGTAAAAATTGTTAAATGAGAAGTTGTTACGCAAACGTTTAAAATAATTAAGGCATGCGTGCGCCTTTTATACTAAGGTATTACACGATCTTATCCTACTAATTTGGATTTTTAAAACATACGTATAGGTGCGTTCAAAATAAGGCTATAATATTAAAAAATAAAAAGCAGCTTTTTTATATTGCTGTTCGGTGAAGGGAAATCATAAGAAAGCGGGAAGAATTCTAAGTCGACTCTATTTATCCTCTTTTTCGACTCTATGATTTGCTTGTCGGAAAAACGTTAGAATAATTATGATGAGTAAAAACTGCGAACGGGTCGGGGTGCGATGAGACGATCAATCAATTTCTATAGAAAGAATCACGGATAACTCGGAGTTTTTTATAGAAACTGACAGATTGGCCCAACCCGGTCACGGCCCGACCCGTCCTAGTGTGAGTCACCCTTTACACTGTAAGAATAAAATCCATCTAATCACTACAGTGGCTTGTTATCACAGTCACCACGATTAATACAAACCCCGGTCGCTTTACCATAGTCACTATTTTTATGAACATTAGCGATTACATTAGTTCCTGTCAATTTACCGTCTTATCGGAACCGACAACCCATTCATTACGGCCGATTGCGGGCTACGAGATCTGTCAGCAATTTGACGCAGCCACAAGAAATTAGGTTATGCAAATTGGACGGTTATTGAGCCTCCCGTGCTGTCATTCAAGTAAAGCCAATAGATATCACTGTTAGATAAATACACAATTTTCTTTGAGATAGCTGAAATTGGCGTTTGCTTGGTCGCGACAGATAAATCGCTAAATATACCTAAGTACACTTTCATTTTGTCTACTTTAATATTTAGTAATCGTATGAAACCATCTTTGCAGAACAATATTAAGTTTAAAATTGATGACTATTAATAAGTAACTAATAATAGGTTATCAGTTAGTTACCTATATTGGTTGATACTATCTTAAGCCCCTTGAGGTATTTTATCCAATACCTCTGAGACGGAGTATTTTTTTCATATCAGACACGTTGTTTACAAATAGTTAGCTTTTATTTGATTTTTATTTAATGATAAATACTTATGTCATTATTTATTACGTATCTTACATCATCTATTATAATGTTGTGTTTTATGTTTACAATGAAGAATAAATACAATGGTATATTTAATTTTGCTGTATTATAATACCCAATTAAACAATTTGCAATTTCCACCAGCTTTATCTCGTACTATATGTTAATGTGATTAATAATATGAAATCTAATTAGTATGAAATAATTAAGTACTAATCGGAGCGGTTATTTAAAATTCACCCAAACAGGAAGCACTTTCCTGCATAAACACTTCCCGTGTTTATGGATTAGATAATTATTAGTTCGGAGCTTAACAATGTAATGAGCGCTGTGCTTGACTGGATAGTAAACCTCTCAGCTTTGTATACACAAGTTGATCCATGGCTCAAATTGTAGGTGAGCAACTTCGCTAACAACCCTAACTGAATTGTGTTCCTAGTGTGAATTCTGAAGCTGTAATAGCACTAGTAGAAGGTAACGTCAACAAATACGGTTTACAGCGGGCGACATGCGAGAAGGAAGGTATTAGGTTTTAGGTGGGAAAAGAGAATGGGTTTAATGTAGTACTGGATATGATAGTTCGGAGCCCTCGGGTGTCACGTTACGTTTTCTATAGAAACAGACTTATCGTCCCGCCCCGTTCTAGTGTGAGTCATCCCTTAAACTTAAAGTTTTCAGAAATCGGCCTCGTTAAATTTTGATAAATGTGAAATTTATATTCCAGACCACAATCCACTTGACAAAAACAGTGTAAAGCAATTCAATATAGTTTCTCCAAATATTTCCGTTTATACAAATTCATCACTCACATTATTAGGTTCATCCATATTCAACGAGCTACTTTACAAAATCAACCCCCGTCCTCTTTATCATGCGTTTCTGCTTATTCACACCGAAGTTCCTGTATTTGCTTGAAAAGTTCCGTGGATACTATCATCCATTGACATCTCCCTTCAGACAACACTTTCAAGAATTGTATATATTTATTAAAGTGCGTTCCGCCAATCATACAGCTCAGACTTACATCTAGTGCTGTCCTTCTAGATAATCTTTACAGATTATTTTCAACCAAAAGCGAGAGATGGCGCCACCATACTGTTCAAGGATGAATTACTTCAATAATTTATTATTTATAATAAATGTTTTGATTCTTGTTTTTAAGTAGTCACACTACTATATATTATTATATAAATTATAGATAAGAATAGTATACTAAGACGAATTATATATACAGGTTGTGTTGCCCTTAAAAATGGTCTACTATTTTCCAGATGTCGCTCTTTGCCAATTGGAACGCATCTGAGATGTCATCTGGCAGACAATCCGCGGTACCCACACACGGACAAAGCAAGCTCGGATTTGCCCGGCCCGTACTCGATCCGTTGCTTTTAGCTGTTGTATGTATGTTGAATTCGTGTCAAATTCCTACCATACATTGACGGATTAATGTCCGCCGGACGTTCGACAGACAGATCTGGCGGAAAAATCTATACGTATATATAGGCGGCTTACGAGTATGTAACAGTGAAATATTAAGCAACCGTCGGGTTCACTTGAATCCTAAGTGGGAATAAACACAGACTACGCAGACACCTCATTATGTTGCATTTATAAATAGAACCATATAAAATACCTCACATGCTATGTTTTACTTGTAGAGTTTTACGATTCTATCAGCACAACATAGTATCACTATTTTATACCTACCATAGTACTACCTATCGGATCACTCCTAAAACACATTACCTGTAAAAAAATTAACTGAAAAAAAAAATGCTGACATACTAAATAAATATTTAAGTACGGGACTATGCCTGGTGATCGCGAGTTGTCTTATGAGAGTTATGAGGTCTGTCTAGTGGTTGAGGTGGTCTGTGATATAAACATAGATAGGAAACGCTTTGGGATCCGGATTTACGGTTTTAATTTCAACGTTTAGAATTCCCGCTTGTTTCGCTATAATAAGATTTAACTATATTCGTTTTATCGAATGTGTTCTGTTGGAATTAATTTGTAACGGTGTAACAGTAATCTGCCTGGCAACTTCGTAACCAACTTTCCATTTAATACCCGTACACTTTGCATTTATAATTTACTACGAAAACGTTAAGTTGAGGAAAGGTTTCTGCAGTCACAAAACATATTACTTATTATTTAGCTTGCAACTGCGCTTTCTTTCGCGTAGAATTAATTAAAACTTACAAACTATTTTTTATTCTTTTCAAAGGTCGAATTAGAAATTTGTTTCTATGTGGATATTAAATAAATATATCAATTTCATATAGCAAATTTCTATCTACAGCTTTCAACACGCTGCACGCTGTTTTATTGCATTATATATGAACATAAGTCTAGTCTTTGATAAAGTTCAGGAAATGCCACAAATAACTAATTCAACGAGAAACGGAACTGTTATAGTGTGCGGAAAGCAATTTGTTGCTCCTTGCATTCACAAGGCATTGTGATCAAAGGTAATGCGCTTAGAGCTCATACATGCAACGACACGCTTGCAATCTTGATTCTACGTTACATCATACAAAATCGTCAGTTTAAATTATCGCATAGGAATATTAAAAATATTGCAACCTGGTGTTAAATAAATTAAAGTAAAAAGCACTAGTTTTTGGTCTATTGGATTAATTATGTGAGTTATAACTAATATTTGAAACGGGATAATTACCATGTATGTTTGTTTTATTGAGCACCCAATACTTCGACACTGTTGCAAGCGTCATGTTCACGGAGTAAACTGATGAGCTGCGAGTTTTAGTTGTGATCTACCCACACGCCATAGCGATCTACCCTCTTACGGGTTCGTCCCGTTGACATAGAATCACGAAATATAGCAAAAAGCAAGAGCTTGTAGCACAAGTACAGGAAAAAACCCAAAAACCGTATAATCAATTAATCACTACACACTGAAACTTCCGTGCCACCAGTATCTTTAAGTACCTGAGGTCATAAATGGCGGGGGGTCCTTTGACGAGTCCGACTCGCACTTGGCCGGTTTTTTCCTGCTAAAATCGAAACAGCTCGCGGTTTTGAGTAGAAAACACAAAAAAAAAAATCCAATTGACAAAAGAAGATACATAACATGCGCGGCAATTCATGATATGCCTAGGAATTTCATGATCTGGCGATTTAACATCGGCCGCCGACATATTATACATTGTAATCTGTCAGCAGGTCGTAGTAATTATAGCCAATTTAGAGATACTGACTATACATTAAAACAATTGTATAGGTATTGGTTTAAGAAATAAAATATTTAGAAATTCCGATATATTTTTATTCTTATCTAAAATGTCCAAGCACTTCATTAATATTCTGTGGCTTGGTATTCAAATACAGGAAGTGTATCTATTGCGAATTTATGTAGTCATTCTAATCATCGCAGCCTCTCAGCGCTCTACTCTACCTGCCGGCGGCAGCGAGTTGGCTGCATTCGCAATCTGCATTGCACTGGGATTCTCTATTCAACTCCGAAGTGCATTGGAAGTACGCAAACCTTCTACCCCAAGGAGAGTCGATACAACATTCGTAAAACCTTCTTTTTATCGGGATAACTGGCTTCAGTATACGGAGAAGCTATTTCTCAAATAAGTTGTTTAAGGTGCACCTACTTGCAAGCCGAACTTTTTTAAAAGTTTAAACAAACAAACCTTTTATTATAACTTTTTTACTGATTTAATTTTAAATGCTTGAAAGATATTGCCCGTGTGGTGACGTGTTAAGAATTTCACCACCACCTTTTCTCCCATGGGTGTTTTTGAAGTTGAGTGTGGTTTGAGGGTTAAAGTTTGGTGTACATAGACGATGAGTTAACAACCTGTCAATGCAATATCACAATTTCGTTATCCTTGAACCCCTTTGCATAATGAAAAAATATATTGCTGAAAAGGGCATTGAACCTCGAGCAGTTTCATATGCTCTGCCTTTTGGATATACAAGCGTAAGTTTATGTATGCATTTAAATATATATGTATAAATCTACTGTCATATATTGAAATTGATGGTGGGTCATCATCTTAACTCTGTGAAAACGAATGCTGTAAAGGGCTCGAAACGTAGGGTCATGGTTTTAATAAACGCGATTTATCCGTTCTAAAGTGTTTAATTTCAATGAATAACAATCGCGGTAACAGAAGACAATATTATATTTATTTATTTATTTATTTAAACTTTAATGCACAAGACAGAAAACTGTACACATGGCGGACTTAATGCCAAATGGCATTCTCTACCAGTCAACCATAGGGCTAAACAGAGACATTTAAGTTGGTGCAGGAAATAATTATTTTAAGGGAACAATCAACTGTAACAATGAATTCTAGTAACAAGGCTATAGCTACACATACAATTAAATATAATACATATATAATATTCAAATAAACTAATACATACTATTCATTTACCACCTAATTTGTTAGATAACACGCTGTACTGTATTAGGTTTATAAGTCAATAAAGATTATTTATTATTATTTATTTATTTATTATATATCTAACGGATGGAGAAAATTACGTATATTCCTCAGCAAGGAGATGGTGGCGGAGCAGTCGTTTGATGACGGGTTTGCTTGGGGCTTGTCGAATAGGTAGAGGTAGCGAGTTCCAAAGACGGATTACTGAACGGCGAAAGAGTTGGACATAAAACCAGTACGGTGAAACGTATTCGAGAGTTTGAGTGATCGGGCGGAACGAAGTTCACAACCTGAACGGGGGGTGTCAAAAGAAAACTTGCTTTTAAGGTATTCTGGAGTAGAATGGTCGAAGGGTCGGATTATACTGTCATATATATAAATCCACTGTCATGTACAGATGTACCTAGTGTATAATGTTTTGCCCTCGAATTTTCTCGGAAACGCTCGTATTTGTCATGCTACTTCATGACATGAAAACAATCATTTAATAAATATAAGAGCCTGGGCAGAGAGTACCTTTTTGTACCATTCGGGGTCGAAACTCTTGGTCCATGGGTCCCAGCGCACGCAAGTTTTTCGTAGAAATCGCGAAACGTCTGGTTGATGTTACTGTAGGGTTGCCATAAATGTCAGGACTCAGACAGGGACATTTTATAAAAAACCGGCCAAGTTCGAGTCGGACTCGCGCACCGAGGGTTCCGTAGAAACTTTTAGTTGCCACTGTATCTTGAAGTAGAAATTTGACATCAGTACATGTATCACTCGTTTTTACGGCATAGAGTTAGTATGCGAGTTTGTTTTTCCTTGATATTTTTTATGACGTATTTCGTTATTTTTCGGCAACTCAAGCACATTGAACGAAAATTAAACAAATTAGTAACATAAAAAGTGTTGCAGAACCTACAATCTTAGTCAAAAAAGGAGCGAAGAAATATTAATAAGTATGTCAAAATGATGCCAACGAGAGGGATCTTACAGTTAAATAAGTAAATCAGTATCTAATTTTTTTACTAAGGTGTTCAAAGCTCTGCTCGCACGCGACAAGAAATTGTTCTAGGTATCTATATTTGTCCATAAATTTTACAGAAATTTTACGAGTAATTAAATATAGGCTGGAAAGTAATTCAACGACACAGGCTATCATACCAATAGTAATGCAAAGAATAAACTTATGTCCGCTATTTCCTGCCGCTTTGGAAGTGGTGTTTTTTTTTACAAATAGCGAAATAGTTTGAGGAACTGAAAGGAGATTTGTTTGGACACTTGATGTAAACTCCTAAAAAGTGAACGGACAAGTGTCAGCGCTTAAGTCGTTCTTATTCACGACAATTAGTCTAATAGTTAGTCGTCTTTATTGTAAGTATATTATTCTTTAGCAAGTTCAGTCCCCTACTAAATAAGTATAATTTTTTAACCGGGACAATTTGCTTATTGGCCGGGACGCCGGGACACCATGCTTCAAACAGGGACATGTCCCGGCGTACCGGGACGTATGGCAACCCTATGTTACTGGTAATCGAAGAGCTGGTGGCTTCGTCGCACAACGTATCAGCATTGCGATACAACGAGGAAATGCCGCCAGCATCCTAGGTACTCAAGGACCTATTATAGATTTAAGGTAGGTAGAAGTAGGTGGTTAGGTAAGTTACGCTTACTGAATAAATTCATTGATTAATATGTCCCAAATGTACGATATTCATATTAACTAGAATATTATGATCATAATCCTTTAATGTCAGGATTTGACCTCCTTGACGAGGACATCCGGGTGTATTCCCATTTGTGGCCGCGGGGACAGATAGGAAAATTTTCTAGCCCATCTGTTACCCCCTGGGATACATAATATTACACTAGGCTGTTGCTTTATCTATCAGGATCCATAATCGTAGTATAAAATATGTTATTTGTAGTAGGTAAGTCAGACTTCAAAGTCCAGCCGACGCCAAAGATATGTACACTTCAGCACATTAGTCCCTTGTAATAAAGTGCAAACGTGTGAATATGTTTTTGGCGTCGACTGTGCAATATATTTAAAGTATATTTGGGTTATAATGGTATAGCCCAAATATACTTGAAACAACATAAAATATAATGAGGGCTAAAATAATATGCCCTATTTTGAGTTTTTCTTTTAAATCAATTTGTGCAAGCATACCTACGTGTATGTATAATTTTAATAGGTAATAGTAAAGTCATCCTGAAGGTTTACATACTATTAAAACAACATTGATGAACACGAAACAAGTGCACAATCCGGTCTCACGTCCGGTCATCGAATTGAAGACAAATGGGAATATTAAAAAAAAGATTTGTGATATCTTTTTCTAGTATATCTCTCCAAAAGAGAAGCGTTAATCACGTCTATACATCTCTAACCATTAATTAACTATCTAATTACTCGGTACGGGTTAATCGCACTTATAATTAATGAACCTATTGCAAATTATCTGCTCAATATACAAGTACCGTAACTTTTTATGGGTTTCGGCGACGCTATAAATCTCTTTATTTGCCGACTACTGCCGAACAAAATATGATAATATTAATATAAAATTCGGTACATATTTATGTTATTACACTCACCCAGACAAGCAAATAGGACAAAATCGTTATTTAAAACGTCACCGAATATTGTTCTGCTTGTATTATCACCAGATCAAGAAAAATCAAAAAGCAATGGACGTCTTTTGACTATACGCATAATATGCATGCATTTAAGTAAGTATCTTACCTATGTGCTTTTAAGATTTACCTATATTGTAAACCTAAAATTAATAAATTTTTATAATATCAACAATATTTTTTCTTCGTCAAAAGTAATAGTTCCATAATTTACGATTTAACATTTCCATTCTACTGAAGCTTTCCAGTAAAATATGCATTCACTTTCATTTAATCTGATTCGACTGGCCGTTATGAAAATGTCAAGACGCATCAGAAATGGTGAAAGAGTCGCCTAAAAGGAAATGACATTGGTTTTTATTAACGTCCGCTCTCGTAACTCACGGTGATTTATTTTTGTTCTAATCTCCGCGGTCTTTGCAGAATGGCACCCTGTACGTAAATTGGTACGAAATAGTTCGTATACGTAGTGGTACTATACATTTTTAGCATTTTTCTTTCATGTATTGCAGGCATCTTTATTTGTAAGGGAATACCCTGAATATTTTGATCAAAATTGTTTTTTTTTTTCTATATCTACCAGATGGGAAAATCTTTTATTCTTAACTTAAGTACCTAGAGCTACGAAAATTGTAATTAAAAATAATGTCTTCTCTATGATAATTCAAATTTATAACCAACACCCAAAACATATATCGGAATGTAGACCAAAACTATTTAAAAGTGCATTATCTGGTTGGTTTTTATCTAAATACTTTTATTCAGCCCAAGAATTCATGCCTGACGCAAACAAATAAAAGTTTTTTTCTTATCAATTGACAACTTTTAATATGAATTAAATTAAATTGTAATTTATATACTTATTAGTTAAGCCTATTATTAATCTAAAGTTTTGATAATTAGTCTATTAATGACTTAATGTTATTCAAAATCTGATATTATGTAATTTAATCATTGTAAATATTGTGATAGTCTAATGTTTTGTCATGTGATGTTTTAATTGTCTGCTTGCCGATTTTATGGTAGAACATAAGATCAGCTAAATAACTTTTGGTTTGGAATAATTTGATTGTAAAACACATAAAACATTAGCATTACAAATCACATAAAACATTACAGCTACGCAGAAAATACTCATTTTGAGCACCCTGCTAAAGTACCGATGTACTTATAATGAGTAATTGAACCTTCAATGGGACTCGTGAAAAAACAGAAAGCTGAGTAAGGCACGTAACACACTCACTGCACTGCCTGTTGTAATGCCAGAGTTGTCACTTGATACATTGCAATCACGTTTAAAGTCAGTCTCAAGCTAACCAGCGCGCAAGATCCTCAACATACAAATTATATTTGCTCTACGGGCAATTTATCGGGTGTTGTATGTAAATTTAGTTTGTATTCCTTTGTACCCGACCAAACTTACTAACATTACATTCGCCCCACTTTAAATTGTGTGTGCCGGACGTCCGACGACGAGCGAATAAACGATCAATAAACGCGAGATTACTATTAAGAATAATAATTGATTGCTTAAAGTAAGTCATAATTAGCAATAAGTTTCAATAAAACCTTTGTTAGGTTTCCCAACATGGGACATATAACAGCTCATTTACTCTATACCTAATCTCAAGGCATAATGAGCCTCCATAAGTCCATACCTAAATACATTATCTTGTAGTTGTATACTCACTTTTACTACTTAAATGCAAACCCTAAATGATATCCTACGTTTAAGTCAGTAATAATTACTTTGATCTTGTTTTATTACTTTGATTAGGATACCTAGGTTTAATACGTAAGCACATAATGCAATGTACCTATAGGTTAGAAAATAGAGATATCTACTTCTGTACTAACCATGTACATTAATAATGGGAAGGCGTCCAAGGACAGTGATCTTGGAAAAGGCACTGTAAAATATAGCCACACACCTTCACATTATGCTGTGCGTCACATTATGCTTCTAAAAATAAATGAGGATGTTAATTACAGTTAATAATAATTTACTTCGTAAAGTCCTTTAGGATATAAGTAGGTACTTTTACGATCGCAAAGAACCATTCATGATTTATGTTATAATCGAATTTGAATATCACGCATCAGTGTGCGTAGCCAAGATGCCAATCGCTCACGCTTAATAACGTATCGCAGCTACCTCTCTCTATCACTCTTCCTTATTAGTGTGACAATGACAGTTGCGTTTCGTTAGCGACTGAGCGTGAGCGATTGGCATCTTGGCTAAGCACCCAGGCGATATATATCGCAGTAGTACATACAGATCGATTAACGAAAACGCGGAATGTCTATGAAATTAATGACATTTCATGCATTTTCCACACCAGCTCTCGTGAATCGATGTGTAGTTCCATTTTAGTGAATGATAATCAGTGATGGTAAATTTTGTAGCGATTTCGGTGCAGCATAGTAGATATAAAGGAATTTCTAGGTAGGTACATATTACTGCTATTAACTCTAATTAGCTATCTTAGTTAGAATAGGGTATACAGATTCTTTGAACTGCACCGAAATTATTACAAAATGTATGATCACTAATAATAATATTTCAAATTTTATCATCAGTTTAAAATTACGAAATGTGAGTGTCGGTACGGAATTTAATTTCGGCACCAATGCGTCCGTAAAGTGCCTTCGCCCCTCCTCCTTTCGTACACCTGTTAACGTGTTCCTACACGAAACTGTAATAACATTGTCAAACACGTATTTTATTTATACTGCGAAGTAGGTTGTTAGCTAAGAGAAGGGGGCGTGTAGAGGGCTATGATCGATATCGTATTAACTGTGTAATACTGAATGATTCTTCCAAACTTTTAAATATTCATGCTCTTGCTGTGCTTTTAAAAACCAGCAGTATGAATGTTTAAAATCAAATAATATGTATCTAAAACAAGAATACTACATTCTTTGAGTAGGTATTAAACCATACGGAGTAGCAATACCAAATGCATAATATGATAAACAATCATACTCATTGTATGGACTGACGTTTATCAAACATAGCTATTTGTACTTTAGGTACGTATTATCAAACTGCGTTTTAAAAGGGATTGAGCTCATATGCCATTTTTGAATTAATGCATGAATCATTTCATGCATTGGCATTTGTAGAGTGTGCAGATTAAATAAATTGTTATTTACGAGTAAGTGCAATGATGCTTACTGTCATTACTATATTACTAACGCTCAAGTAATAGTTTATATGTTATGAGAAAATATTCCACTACGATTGTTACCTACGAAGTACAAAAATAATCAAGAAAGAGGCACGCTCACGTAAAAATTATGTTAACTCTTGGATTAGTGAATTATAATATTTATTGTTTTTTATTTAAAATGAAGAGAAAATAAATAATATTCATTTATATATGTTCAATTTCCTTTCAGATGTTGACAGTAACAAATTTTTTTTGTCCACAAAATACTAGTAGGCACTACATTTTTGTTATTACATGCATATGATAAAGCATACTTTGTAAATCTATTATATCTATATCTATGAAGATATCAAAGATTTAATTATGATCGAATCCCTTTCTCACCGCGGTTTGATAATACGAATCGAAAAATCGGCAGACTTTTTTGTATATAATGCGACAGACATTGCCAGCCCGGTTGATTAAATAGTCAAAGACGACATTGGATTTCTCTTTCTTGCTCATGACATTGAGGCGATGAAATTGAATTTAAATTTGTGCCGTCTTTTTCACTAAAGTGATTTCATGTCATCCAGTTTGAGTAAAAGATCCTGTATCTGGTTTGTAATCTGGCTGTTTTAACTCTTAGCGGAAAACATACATTGTTAACATGAGCATAAGGTAAACGTACATATACTAGAGCACGACGCGACCCCAATACATGTCATCTTTAACACATTGACAGCTAGCGAGTGCTACGTGCTACGCTCGTAGCCGATTCCGTCGTTTTTCCGCTTTGTAGCGGAAAGCGACCACCCACAGAGAACTCCCCTAGCGGGTTCCCAGCACTCAATGTGTTAAAATTATGTACAATACCAATAGAGGTGACAGATGCGTGTCATATCACTAGGGAGTCGAGCCCACGTGTACCTAATCGATATTAATCGTTCTGTATTTCTGTACTGCTTTTTTTTAAATATAATAATTGTTGTTCTCGCTCATTATTTTTTGCTATGCTGAGCATACACGCTTTGGATAACATTCCGAACCAAAACCTGTATATGTACCTACCCTGTTCTCTATTTACTAATCCAAATTCCTAATAAATATAATTAATTGATGACCTGGTGAAGGTCGCAGGAGTCCGCTGGAAGCGGGTGGCGCAGGACCGGTCATTGTGGCAATCTTTGGGGGAGGCCTATGTCCAGCAGTGGACGTCTTTGGGCTAAATGATGATGATGATGATGAATTAAAAAATACTTAATACAAACAACTATACGATGTTGCAGTTTTAACAGTAACCGGCAACTATACGAGAACAATACACTCATACAGTTATTCCAATTAACATTTAACAATCTGGTTATATGCAAATTTACATCCTACAGATATTCAGAAGCTTAAGTTTGGTACCTCGCAATTACAACTAAACCACTTGGATATGTTATGCTACTACATATGTACTTATGTCCATATAGTAATGCGGAACTTAGTTATATTTGCAAACTGTTCAAACATATTGAAATCCACTCGGGGCTTAGCACCTTGCTTAAGCAGATAACGTCAGCGTGAAAGTAAAATAGAAAATATTATTTTGTAAACCTGGGAGCTTGTAACGGAAACTTTCGTACATCTGTATCTGAGAACGAAGTTTGAACTTTGAGTTGATACAGTATTAACCTAAACACGATTTATGATGTGTATGCGTAGTTTCAGTAGAAAGTTGAGTGGATAGAGTAAACTGCTAGAAAGTGACGAAATAAATAGGCTCATAATTTTCACAATATACTTACTTTCAATACATCGAGAGATATAAAAAAATGGCAACACAACGTTTCAATGAAAACTATGTAGAAATAACGACTCCTGTTAATGACTAGTACGATACGAGCAGGAATTTTAAAATGCATACATATATATTTTTTAAAAGACTTTGGTGTCTACATTGGACCTGCAGCTTCATTTAAGTACTTGTAAAGCGAACTCACTAAAAAATGAATGCTCGAAAACTTTAACTAACGACGATGCATTAGGTCTTCTTCTTTTTTCCTAGCGTTTTCCCGGCTACTACCGCTCCGGCGTTTATACGGCTCAGGGAGTCTAGGTTCCGCTTTCAACTAGTAGTACTACTTAAGTTCCGAAAACCTCATTGGTACGCGTCGGGGTTTGAACCCCCGACCTTTGAATTGAAAGCTGGGCCAACAACGCAGCATTAAGTACCTACTCGTACTTAAATGGAACAGTTAGTTAAATGGATCAGTGGCTACGTTTTGACACAATTTAATCTACACACATGTACGTTGCAATCAATATAAAGTTCCTGATGAGTTTTATAAAACAACACCATACACATAGCATTATTATTATTTATATATCCTTTAACCATAAGATAATTAAAGCAAACTCTTCATCTAAAACGGCGGTTGTAATGACAAAGTTGATTAACCAACGAGATGCTCGGATTAATATTTCCAGCCATAATTATTTTCCACTAACTAAAAGCAGCTAGAAATAAGGCCCTAATTATTAAGCTCAGGCTGCCGTGCCGTCTCTAATAGCGTCATTTGTTGCTGTCAGAAGAACCCGGGCAAGATATTGTCGAAGCCAGTGCACGTCGTTTCGTAACCCGGATGCAACAGCGCTCACTGACTGGAAAAAATTACAGCAAAACGCTGATAACACTAAACCCTGCACCACTAAAGCAGTGCTTGGATTACTGCTATCCCTGTCACACTGTTAGATTTCCCCGACAAATAGCTCACTTTGTCGGATTTATCATTTTGTTACTTAGAGCTATGATGGGTGGCGTTTTTCCGTGATCGGAGTTTAGAACAAGTCAATCAATATACTTTTTGGTAATGTTGGATTTCATGCTAGCGTAGCCGAAAAAATACTGGGAATCACAACTTAGCTTACTGAATCAAACATTGGCACTTTGCTTTTACTATTGAAGAAATAATGACGTTGCAAAATTACTTATATTCATTTTGAAAGAACTTGTATACCAGCAAGAAATTATAAATTTAAGCCTGATTTTAGGGTTCTGTAAACCCTAAAATCAGGCTTAAATTTTTTTTACATATTAAAATCCAGTGCAACGCAGTTGTATTTTTTTTTAATAAGGGAAGTAAATTAATGTTATCTGCTTACTTACATTATTACATTTATTACAATAAATGTATACAGTAGGTACGATGTCGCACGGCCAACATTGTCCATATTCGGGTTCAGATCATATACGGATATCCTGCGAGAAGGCCCGTAAAGGCCACCGTTTAGTCTAATCGTTATTGCTGGTAAGGTTAGTTACTCAAACGGATTGTTGATATTAAAGCAACAAGTAAGCGACCATAGCCACTATTTTAGTGTATATACTTAATAAAAAGGTAAACGCACCAGAACTCAAAATAGTGACAAGAGCTATGTGATCAATCTGTCAATTTAAGATGCCAGATCTAAGTACCTACATGAAACTAAATGCTTGGTCATGGCTCGTTGAGTTATATAGTGTGATACAAAACAACGTTGCAATAAGGAATATGCACTACATAATTGTTTTTATGCTGTTGTAATATAATTAAAAAAGTCAAATGTAATATAATTATAAATCTTCTTTCAAGCGTTTAAAACGCTTCCTCGGCGTGACGTCAGAATGTATGGCAAATAACAAGTGACGGCGCCGCACGCCGCCGTACAGCCGATACAAGTGGTTTTAGCGATAGGCGTGGACTTTGACATCGCACTCGACGCGGGGGCGTTGCAACTGGTTTCAATTTCCCAAATTTGTTCGCAGTTTCCAATAATTATTTTGAAATTGAAAAATAAATAACATTAATAAATGTTGAGACTGATACCTATATTATGCTAATTCAAAATATCTCAAAAAGAAAGGAAAAATGCATGACCTCGGGCGGGACTCGAACCCGCGACTTTGGGATACCAGCCCACCGCTCTGCCAACTGAGATACCGAGATTACACTCGTGGCCCTAATTTCTCCACCATATCCCTCTCATCTCATTGACAAGTTGCCTGGTCCAGCCGCAATGCCGGATTCCAAATTTGCAGAATGTTACCTTAATGCATTACTACGAGAATGTTGTTTGCGATTGGAACGAAAATCAAACAAATCTAGGGTCACTGCGGCTAATTGTCCAGCTAATTGGCAATTTTATTGCACTTGTAATCCGCACGAAGTTATGCAGCGAACTCCGTGGGTAAATAGACGCGATGGCGAAGCGGTGCGGTGCGACACGGAAAAATCCAATCGTTGATACCTATGGACTATGATATGCTATGGTAGCGTCCTACATAGGCACCATTCGTACAGTTTTCACTCTAACCTCTCTAAAATAATAACTGAGACTCAAATAAACATAAACTAAACACCACTAAATAGTCCACCTATTTGAAATTGATAATAGTGGAGTTTAGTCTTAATACTAAGCGACAAAGCAAAACTATGTCGATTTTCGTAAAAAATTAATGCTGCATACAGTACATATTTCCTCGCAAGATATGTATCTATGTGTACTCTTTCTTCAAATTTTTACTAGTATTTAAAAAACAATGCCCGTAACAATAATATTTATCTCATGTTTAATGTATTTAATTAAGCTCACGTAGGGTATATTCGTACACCATGAGTATACTTACATTTGTATGACTGAATGAAAATACCCCCATACGATATAGTCATGTAGAAAATCCCAAGATTAATATACATTTTATAATCTATGGAATTTGGTAATATACATTACAAACAAAAAACATTGTGATTGTAGCAAATATAAGAAGAGATACATAAATGCGTCTAAAGATACATCGGAAAATTACTTTAAAAGAGCAAAAACACAGACACGCTCTTTTTAAGGAAACCAGAAGACTTACTGTCACCATTCTTCGTGGCTATCCTATGCGTATTAGAAGGAGTCTTTCCTTCCATGCAAAACGAATGTCTCAGCGTGTTTTCTCAATCGAGATATGGCCAATGTATGAATGTTCCCCGTGTACTAATGGTACCAAACTACTACCCCTATCAACAGTTTCTTCCTCGACATTTATGAAATTTGAAGGCGAAATGGCATAAATGTCATCGCATCGGCGCATTGCCTTAATATTGATATAATGCTCGTGCTTGGAGTGGAAACTTACAATCTTATTGCCCTAGTTTAAAAAAAAATCTCATTTTAAATTATTCGGCAGTAATCAGTGCGATACATTAGGTAACGAATTGTATATTTAAATTCAGCCGCCATTTCATGGAATTGGCCACGATACAAAATGAATCGGTAGGTAGAACGGGCAGTAGCTACAATAAAATTGAAAAAATAGGGTTCAGCGGGATTGGGAAGATCAACGATACCACAGGCGATAACCAACTCGATGGGGTGAACGAATAATCGTTTTACCTTTTCCTTTTACGATTATAGGCGATCGGTACCTTAAACATTTTATTTCTTATCTGCTGCATGTTATGTATTTAACCAAGGTCATAAGAATAAATGTGAGCATTGAAGATTAATCAAAACATTTACGAAATGTTATCATCGCACTATTTATGTTTAGCTGTTTGTTATTTTGTCTATTTTTTATCTATTTTACTTATTATAAATAATTATAGTTAAGATAAGCCTATGTGAAGATAATTAAATAATTCTGTTAGTGTTATTGATACAGGAAGAGGCCAGTGAATGACGGAATGACGGATCAAAAACCGGCCAAGAGCATGTCGGGCCATTCTCAGTGTAAGATTCCGTAGTTTACCGTCCGTCACTATAGGCAACCTTAAAAAGTGTTTTAATAGATTGCTCAATATGCTTATAATAATTAACAATTCGATGATACTTTCGATCACACCCGACCCGACCCCATCAACTCCGGAAAAATCTTAACAGCGCGAAGTAGACTACAGTACAGCGCCATCTCTCGGGAAATTGGATTACTAATTTATACAAACTAGACGGGTTATGTATTTTGTGTTTTCGGGGGTAACTTTTGATCGCGTGAATTGATTTGAATCATTCTATTTTATTAGAAGGAAGATACGTGCAGGATGATGAATTAAGTACTCAAGATAATTTTTTTTTGCATATACGGTTAAATTACAAACTTAATTCAGAAATTATTTTGTAGAGTTTTTGAAAAACTGTTTAATAAATCAAGTTCAAAATAATTTTCCAATAAAGTTCTTATTAAGTTCTACTTATGCAATTTTTTTCATATTTTTTGAACTCATAGTTCAAAAGTTAGAGGGGGGGGGACGGGACGGAGGGACACATTTATTGGCGTGACCGATATACATATTCGTACAAAATTACAGCTTTCTAGTACTTACAGTCACTGAGATTATCCGCGGACGGACGGACACACAGACAGACTTGGCGAAACTATAAGGGTTCCTATTTGACTACGGAACCCTAAAAAGTGAATACCTACAGTAATCTGAACCGAGATAGGTTTATTTACCCAACTTCAGTAAAGCCAAAAGGAATGCTTTCACTAGACTTTGCAACCCCGGAGTTATTTATATGACATTTTTGAAATCTATGGCCAACTATGCTGGTAATGTTATCAACAGTCCGATCTTCGGCTATCATTTAGTTAGGGAAGAAAAATGTACCACCTGTGTGTATGTACAGGTAGAATCAATAAGCGGATAAGACTATGCGTCAAAAGTACCTATTTATAGTTTTCTAATACATAGCTCTATGAAAATATATAAAACAAAAAACAAATAAAAAAATCAGTCATGTGCGAGTCGGACTTGCTCACCGAAGGTTCTGCACAAAAATTCTCCCCTCCCTATTTATGGCCTTAGGTACTTAAAAATACTGGTGGCACGTAACACTCAGTGTGCGGCAATTATGCAGTTTTCGGATTTTTTTAGTAATACAAACCTCAACGTCAACAGTTGTTTTACAAGCTCTTGATTTTTGCCAAATTTTATGATTCTAGATCAACGGGAAGTATCGTATACGAGTAGGTACGTGTTCATTCCCATTGCAAATGTATGTATGGGAAATGCGACATAAACGCCCATATCTTTTGACTGCATTGACGTAGAGTTTTGGATGTTTTACAGCTTCAAGAGTTGCAGACTTGTGTACTTGCTACCTTTACGCGTTCCCGAGATAAAGGGTTTTGACTGACAAAATAAATTAAAAACAAAGATATTACAGTGAATTTTGAACCCAAGTTGGGAGGTTTTCGACCATAAAATTGGAAGGTTTTAAGGTGCGTAAATTTTTGAATGTCATTTGTGTCGAATATCCTGACTAAATAAAATACTTTAGATATCGTCACCAACAGGGAACTTCAAATTGTTATCAGACAATGCTAAAGTAAAATATGTAAATATTAGCCTTTAGTTCGCAATTTCTACCTCTCAAAATATTATAGTGTTTAATATTTAGTTACAATAAAAAAAAAAGGTTGACTGGTAGAGAATGCCTTATGGCATTAAGTCCACCTTTTGTACATCAAGTTTTTTTTCTATTGTGCAATAAAGATTAAATAAATAAAAAAATAGTGTCAGATAACCCTGTTTCGGGAAAAGTGCCACTTGACGCGTAGAGTAACTCCTGGATTGTGCACTGTTGGCCAACTACTACCGGATATATGTTGTATGGGTTCATTATGTCGAGATGAATCATGAGAACTAGTGAAGCTGAGTAACAATGTGAGTGGCTCAAAAGAGTTGTTTTAAGAAGGAAACTTAAAAACAAAGATATAAAAAATGCAATAATGTATTACATTACACGAAATATAACCCAATGTCAATCAACAACTGACATAAACCTCAACAACGCGAGTACACCAAGGCGTTATAGAAAACCCAGCTAGAAAAATTGTGTTTTCACTAAATACCGTTGTTCACGGTAGGTATTACACGTATTTAATGACATTTCGGGCAAATTGTATGACTAAATAAATATCACTTTAGATATCGTCAAATGACCCTCACTTTGTTATTAAAAACTACTAACCTAAATTTAAAAAGACCCTTAGTCTGCAATTTCTACCTCTCCAAATATTATGCTGTCAGACACCCCCATTACGGGCAAAGTGCCACTTGGCGCGTAGCGTGATTCCTGAATTGTGCACTGTTGGTCAACTGCTACCGGATATGTGTTGTATCAGGTTTATAAGTCATGAAAACTCATGAAAACTATATCAGCGCCGTAATTCGATTCCAAAAAACTAACCGAGAACTGCGTCGAGCAGAAACATAGTGTAGGTACAGTCCTTGTCCAGTAAATAAGAAAGCCTCAGATCACATGTATGTTTGTCAAACTCAGCTTCGCGTCGGACGACAATTACACGAGATCTGAAACATTTCTTACTTTACATGCCTCGGTACATAATCTACTAGGTAACTATTAAAGTTTCGAAAGCTGTAGTGGATAATAATATTATATTAATCGAAAACAACCAACCATCTTTATTTGTTGGGAACTATTGAGGTTCTTGTACGAGTTTAATATTTCATCAGTTGTTTATCTGCGTTGTCATCCCGTAACTTCTGAAAGTGAGTACCTGTTGGAGGAATTTTAATTAATCATCATTTGAGATAATAAAGTTGTGAAGCGCGTTAGAGTCAATCAATATTTCCAACAACTAATTAACGATGATACTTACTTTTATAAATTGAGTGTTTTCTTTTAAACGGGGACATTTTACAGGACATTATAGAGCTCGTTAAAAGTTCGACTGGAGTAAGTTCCTAAATATAGTTATATTATTATTATTTACTTTTTCTCTGTACTATATGCGCTGAGTTTGCGTAAGCATTAAAAGGACGTTATCAAATATTTCTCTTTTTAATATTTGTTTTTATAATGGCAATTGAAATATATAATCTGTGAAAATTTCAAATGTCTAACTATCACGGTACTTGAGATACAGCCTGGTGACAGACGGACGGAAGGACTTTACTTCAAAAATATCCAATTCACCACACGTGTTTTTTGAAAATTGAGGAGGTCTCTTAAAGTCTCAGGGCTTCCATCATTACATCTGAAGTAAAATCAAACAGCACCTTGCAGCACCTTGTAGACCTCCAAGGTCGCAAACAAAATAACAATGTGTTAAATTGGATGACAGACTGGAAATTATTGAGCAGTTCCACTATGCCATCCCTGATCTTCAACATTAGGTCCTCTTCAACAAAATAATGGCTTCAGTAAGAAAATGTCCAAGCTAATTATGAATACCCTCTAATCACAATACACATGCCATTCAAATTTGAGGAGTTCTCTGAATTCCTCAAGAACTCCATCATCAGAATAGAAATCAAATTAAAAAAATGAATGTGTCTACTAGATAGCTAGGTTTATCGACCAGTTCCACTTTGCCACCCCTAGTCTTCATCATCAGGTTCACTTCACCAAAATGTTGCCCCCCCCCAAAAAAAACAATGTTTAAGTTACCTACGGAAACCCTCAAATCACAATGCATGTGCCGTTAAAATTTGAGGAGTTCTCTCAATTCCTCATGAATTCTATCATCAGAATAGAACTAGTAATGACGGAGTTCTGAGGCAACAAACACTGAAAATAATAATAAAGAAAATAAGTTTACCCGGCTTATGCCACGGCTCACGCTTTAGGAATTATCGCAAAATTTAGCGTAGGCGCTAGTTTTACGAAAGCGACTGCCATCTGACCTTCCAACCCAAGATTAGTTCGGTTTCCTCACGATGTTTTCCTTCACCGAAAAACGATTGGTGCCTATTAAAGTGTTTATAGTTTTATGGTTTTCTTTTGTTAAAATTGTTACTTCGTACGCGAGGTGTGAAATAAACGGCACTAGTAGGTATTACTTATCACAGAGCTAATAAACATTTTTAGACTGTATTTGACGACCATAGCCGTTCATTCCATTTACAAAGATTGAAACGAGAGACTTCAAAGAGTTATATAAAGCTGGCACGGCACCTCAACCCGAATGCTTTCAAAGAGCCATTTCGGCAGATAATGCAATTTGTTACAAGTCGTTAGCTCATTTACTTTTATTATTAGTGCCCATTAAGGACGCCATTGCTCTCTCTGAACCACGTGAAACGGAGCGGATTCTGACTCGCCGCACACTCCAACACTTCCATTCACCATCTGGTTATTTAAGCTGCATATTTAAGCTAATTGAGATGATTACGTCTGCATCATTGAATTTGTCCCATAGTAGATGGAAAACGCTCCGTGCGAATTATATAACGTAATATATTTATAAATGTAAATTCCAAAAGCCCTTTACAAATTATTTCCATTACTTAGTTATCATTTATTAAGCTCGTGCATGAGAAGAGGCCTGTGGCTACCCGTTTTTTTGTTGATTATAGGTTTACATTGGCAATCAAAACGAGTAAGTTATGTGTAAAAACTTACATAGCATTTACAGAGGCAATATTATGCGACTATAGCAGAACAAAAAAGGCTATCGCAAAAGACTTAATTTTAGGGACAAACCCAAGATGGTAATGGTCAAAAATTTATAACTAACGATTTCTTACATTTCCACGAAAAGAAAAAGTTCAAGGAAGGGCAAATAATTGGGGTTTTACGATCGTCATAAAAAACTTTTGAATAGGTAATGGAAAAAACCTCAAACGCTGCGTTAAATCATAAGCATGCTTAAATTATTATTCGTAAAATGTTTGATGTAAAGTAAATGTGGTTAAAATTTTGAGTATAAGAGGAGTGCAATGGAAATAGAACGTACAAATGAGTGTTTACGAAAGCGTCGGCAACAAAAAAGACCGCATAATTTCGAATTGGAGTGGCCATTACCCACGCCGACTGTGGAAAGAACGCTCGCAATTGCATTGAAAATGTCGCTTTTAATTTTTGAAAATGCAAAGCGTAAATTCGCATTTGTGGTGGGCACGATAGCTACCGGCCTAAAAGCTCCAGCGATGTAAGTCCTCGGTAGGCTTTGTTGCTAATACAAAGCCCTCGCTCACATACAGACCGCTTTATGAAAAGTTTGTGTCATCAAAGTTGCCGCAAGATAGTGTTTGGCGTGCGGTAGCATTATTTTAGATTTGGCTTTCCTTTGTGGAGAGTTTCGATTAGTGAAAGGAGGTATTAGTTAGAGCAGCCAGCATGAAATTGGACAATTAGCTGCGTTGTAAATTCGATCGCAGATTTATCGCGATATCGAGTAGAATTCCTCTCACGCGGGGCTGCTTCGAGCGTGGCGATTTTCGAACTGCTTCTGCTCCTTTATGCCCTTTGATATATTACAAACCGCCACACACCGACTTGGTAATATCACTATGATTTATCCGCACGTCGCAGACAATCCTACACCAGAAGATGTGTTGTCGACTCAGTGAACGGCCTAAGATTAATATTGCGGTGGTAATATGAGACGTGTAGTTTTTCTTTCTTCTATGAATCATTTATTACATAGTGACACATATCGTCACGTCTTAATAAAGCAAGAGAGGTATTGATTTTAAAAGTAAAACATATTCAACTATTTTTTGATTAAAAGTGAAACAAACATCAAGCAGACGTATCTGGAGAGTGGAATATTGTGCTTTTATTCGACGTCTCCAGATTAAAAAGTGGGACGAGTCGCTACAATGAGAAACAGGGTGGGGCGGATTTAGCAAAGGAGGGTAAAGTCACAATGCGAGGATGACGCTTGGATAGAGCCTCTGAGAACCTCTCGACGGGAACGTATCTTATATACACTAGCCACCTCCACAGTCGATGGATGAAATAATTCGATTATTGTTTCAACTCTTAATTTTTTTTTAACAATTATAATATATTTGAAAATAGTTATTAACGTTTCATAATATGTGTAGACATTGACTTATTAAAAGAAATAGACACACAAAGCAGAACAAAAACGTCCAAACGTGTGGGTCAGAATCAGAATGACATTAGCGAACAATTCTGCATTGACGATCATACAAACGATAAAATGTTTCGTACGAAGAATAGCTTACTGACGTAAGGATTAATCAAATTTATACACAGAACTACCAACACGGTTAAAACATTATAAGCTGTTGGCACGTAACAAAACGTCATGTTCCAAACATGCAGCACTTTTATGCTGCTCGGCTGATCGGGTATCCAGTTCTATTAGTCTATATATATAGATAAACCTGTACCAGAAATAGACACAACATAAAACATTAATATTGATATTGTTATTTTTTTAACCATTTTAACTGTATACATTTTGTATTCTGACAATATAACTACAGCGTAGGGATGTACTTTATACAGTGTGGTAACTCCGCCGATTTTTGGGTCATTGATGACGGGCGCGCGGGGAAGTGGGCGGGGAGGAAATGCCGCCGAATTCCTATGAAAATTCGGCAGTCTATTTTAAGGGGTGTCAAATGGAAAATAGTTTGCCAATCAGATTGTAAAAGGTGAAGCCATGTATCTGAAACATAATAGTCTTTTTTCTCTAACATGATCGGATATGTATGCATTAAAATTACGAAATGAAGACATGAAGTTTCTTGTTTATGACTCCCCACATTTACTTCTTGGCCTTAGGCCGTGAAGTAATGTATGGCGTAAGTAAGAACGAAACATTATTGTCCGCTGCTCTAACTTTTAAAATTTGCGTACTAACACTAGTTTCGACCTGTTTTGTGATGTTTTAGTGCGGATCATGCGGGTGGGGCTAGGTTATGCTTGAATCTACTTTCAAATCGTCGAGGCTGGTCGGTAAAGTTTGGGAAAAACTGTGGATGTGGACTTCCTGACGAATTAACAAATTTCTAGAATGTAGATTGATGCAAGAGTTAGAATTTTATACTTAATGAAATAGGGCCCATGACTGTCTGAAATTGTAATATTGGCCAAAATTCTTCTACATTCTTTTTGTATAAGAAATAGCTCAATTGCGTGAGTACTGTTTCCCCAAAGAATAATCCCGTAGCTAAGCCATGAAAAAGCGTAGGCGTAAGTAGGCTGGTAAGGCACATTGAAAGTCGGTAGTCGGTAGTCGGTATATGTACACTTTAGATTTTTTGAATATGCGGTTTCAAGTTAATATGAGTATCTATATCCAACCCAAGAAGGGTAAATGCGTCAACACATTCCAGTGGGTGTCCGTTAATATCTGATGCGTTTTTTTATAAGACCTGAATTGCATAATTACCGTTTTCGAGAAGTTATACTCCAAATTAAGGTCAGTTAGCCAGTCTGTTAGTTTGGTCAATATATACGTATGTATTATTTAAGTTGTTTTGAAGATTTAGATCGTTATGACATGACGTTAAAACCGAGATGTCGTCGGCAAAAAGTACACATAATTCATCAATGAACAATAAACAGCCGATACAGCTTCCTTGAGGAATGTCATGTTTGACTAATTGCACGTCCGATCTCACACTGGGGATCGTACCTGTTTTATTATTATGGTGTTGTAACTCGACTAATTGTTTTCGATTATTTAAGTATGATGTGAACCATCTATGTGCCGTACCTCTAATTCCTATTTCGTGTAATTTGTCCAACAGTATTCTATATTGCACTCTATCGTAGGCTTTGGAGATATCTAAAAGAATACCAATTGCGTATTTTTTGTCGTTTAAAATATTCAAAACTTTTTGTACATAGGTACTTATAAACGGCCAGCACAGTCGATCAATTCTTTCGAAAACGGTTTTGACTGTCATTGAAAATATTATATTTTTCACAGAATAAATTTAAACGTTTACACATCGCTGATTCGAAAATCGTTAAAGAAGTTGGCAACAAAGAGATCGTTCTGTAGTTATTAGGGTCCGTTTTAGCTCTTTTTTTATGATCAGGTTTTATAATTGATGTTGAAAACATCAATCAGGTCGGTCAGAATATGTTCCATCAGTAAAAGATTGATTAATTAATGTATAGTATTGCAATGTTAATTCTTCGGCACAGCTCTTAATTAATTTAGGTGGTAGTTCGTTAATACCGCAACTATTTTTATTTTTTAAGTGGCGTATAATTGTGCTTACCTCGTGCGGCTCGACCGGTCGCAAGTACATTGTGTTTAGTGTCCGAGGCACCTGTCGCCCGCGCGGCAACTCTCCGCGGTGACGCCTCCAACTGATGCAAAAAATCCTAATTTAATGAGGACTACCGCGAGCCGATTTTTCGCTAGGGGCGCCAGTGGAACGTGGGTCCTGCAGGAACATTTCAAACGTCACTTTGACAATTCTCTCATACTGATACAGGACCCACGCATGAGTGGCGCCGCCTGGTGAGCGACAATTCGGTAGCTCCCATTGGAATGCATCGGTTTATGGTTTCTTTTAATGTGCTTTCGAATATGTGATAGTTCTCGTTAACATAGTTGTTGGGGTGTAGTTTTTGGTTCCAATAAATTTTTTGTAGGTTTAATTTAAATTTTATTATATTATCAGCCGTAAATGATCGTTTGTATGTTTTTTTCCATGTAGTGAAATCTTTTTTTTGGTGGTCTTTCGTAATTTGGGTAAATAAAAGCCGTATATAAAAGTCGTTTCTCGCAATTTTCACATCAGATTCGTTATATATAACGTCTCGGATCTTCAGATATTGGTTTTTATCACGATCAGATGACAAATGAAGAAATTCAAGATGGCAGCTGTTTCTTGAAACTAAACCTCAGATTCGTTATAAAGAACCTCTCGGATCCTCAGATATCGATTTTTATCTCTATCGTATCAATACTGAAGAAATTCAAGATGGCGGCCGTATATCGCAATTTTCACTTCAGATTCCTTGTAAAAAACCTCCCGGATTTTCAGATATAGATTTTTGTCAGGATCGGATCATAAATGTAGAAATATACTATGGCAGCCGTTTCTCGCAATTTTGACTTTAGATTCGTTATAAAGAACCTGTTGGATCCTCAGCTATCAATTTTTATCACGATCGGATCAAAACTAAACAAATTCAAGATGGCGTCCTTTTTTAACATAAACAGTAAATATACATATGTTTAAACCGGTTCCCACGTTTCCTTTTGTGATCCCCTGGGGCCTGGGTCAAATCAAAAGTTTACTAAATATCTTTCGCTTAGTTTTTGACAACTCTGAGCTTCAACGTGACCACTGAGCCGAGCCGCTGGCGTTGCATGAAGTTACCTCACTGTATAGAATACATCCTTAGGCTCTGATATAACTGATGTATTTTGTATCTTTAGGATTAAGTATTTGTTTTTTAGTTATTGTTTACTTGACTTTCAAAGGTGCTATGTTGATTGATTCTGTTTGAATAAATGAATACTTTTGAGTTTGAGCTTTAGTAAGACGTTTGACAACGTCTTGATGTGCCTTTAAAACTCCACTATTATATTTAGAAAAACAACATTACAAAACCGTTTC
Organism: Lathronympha strigana; assembly: GCA_949128165.1. Lineage (NCBI taxonomy): Eukaryota > Metazoa > Arthropoda > Insecta > Lepidoptera > Tortricidae > Lathronympha > Lathronympha strigana. The sequence continues at coordinate 10,934,456 of OX421906.1, read as the reverse complement.
TTAGCTATTTCCGAGCAATAAGGGTGCCACGGGAGGCTCGTAACGTATGAAATGTGGTAATTTTAACAATATTTGAAAACATTGCGTTGGCGGCACACGGAATGTTTAAATTGCGGTTATTTGACGCTAACAGCCTCTAAATCCTAACCAAATGGACTCCAATAAAAGTAGCAAAAGAAGACGTTAATATTAGGTAGATATATCGCAGAAATCATGCGGGTCACGTATTCGAGGAAACGTAAACTATTCCTGTCGTTATGTTTTTATCGCCAATGAAATGGAACAAATAAGTGGTTGCCGTTTTATTGCAAATTACTCATCATGTGTATGTATATATACCTACATACAGTGTATGTAACTGCTTAATTGCGCCGCAGTTACTTCGCTCACAATGTATGATAATACTTGAACTAATATTTTTATGGCAGCAATATTTACATAAATTATTATAAATCAAGAATACACTTTCAGTATGCCTTAAAGAGGTAATAGTTTCTTGTCATGTAGCTTATATGTATTATTAATTAAATATTAAAACTTTTATTTATTCCAAGCAAAAGCATTTTTGCATATCAAGAAAATACATCCTCGTAAAATAAAATACATGTTAAAATAAATATTCCATATATATTCTCTTTTCATGTGTAATCTATACCAGTTTGTGTTATTTTTGTTGTTTTGAGGTGCAATAAAGAGTTATTGTTATTGTTGTTGTTGTTATTCCCCCCGCGGCATGGTACCGTAGACGCTGGCAGCCTTTCCTTGCTGTATTGCAATACAAATATGTTGGGCCAGCAAGCTGCCAGCTCTACGGTCGCCGGTACCGTCCACAAGCCTCTTAGAGATATCCTTAAAGAGGTTGCGGGCGCTCAAACCCCATGGGCCGAGGGTCTCGACGGCGAACGGAACAAAGTTGTATTCGACGCCCAGACCCCTATATTTTTTTATTTTTTCAACCGACTTCAATATTTCTAAAGGAGGAGGTTCTCAATTCGTCTGAATTTTGTTTATTTTTTTTAATTTTTTTTAATGTATGTTACCTCAGAACTCCGTCATTACTGAACCGATTGAAATTTTTTTTTTGTTTTCTGAAAGTAGATGATTCCAGATTGGTCCCGTTTTGTTCAAAATCGATTTCTGATGATGGGATCCATGAGGAACTGAGGGAACTCCTCAAATTTGAAAGGCACATGCATGCTGATTTGGGTGATTTCTTAAGAAACTCGATCATTTCTTTACGAAAATCATCAATTTGGTGGAAGGGATCTGATAATGGAGACCAGGGATGGCAAAGTGGAACTGCTTGGTAATTCCCAGGACTATCATCCGATTAAAAAAAATATTTTTTTGTCTGAAAATAGATGGTTCCAGGTTTGTCCCGTTTTTTTCAAAATCAATTTCTGATGATGGGATCCATGAGGAACTGAGGGAACTCCTCATATTTGAAAGGCACATGCATGATGATTTGGGTAGTTTCTTAAGACACTCGAGCATTTCTTTACGAACATCATCAATTTGGTGGAGTGGACCTGATGATGAAGACCAGGGCTGACAAAGTGGAACTGCTTGGTAATTTCCAGCTCTATCATCCAATTTGAGACATTCATCTTTTCTTTGTAAAGAAATACCTTCAAGATAGTCCTATTTGATTATAGTTCTATTTTGATGATGGAATTCATGAGGGATTGAGAGAACTCCTCAAATTTTAACGGCACATGCATTCTGATTTGAGGGTTTCCTTAAGTAACTAAAACATTGTTTTGGGGGAGCCAACATTTTGATGAAGTGGCCCTGATGATGAAGACCAGGGATGGCAAAGTGGGAACTGGTCGATAAACCTAGCTCTACTTGTTATCCTAGTTGTGTCATCATCTTTTTGATTTGATTTCTATTCTGATGATGGAGTTCTTGAAGAATTCAGAGAACTCCTCAAATTTTAACGGCACGTTGATTGTGATTAGAGGGTGTTCATAATTAGCTTAAGCATTTTCTTACTGTGGCCATCATTTTGCTGGAGTGGACCTGATGTTGATAATCAGGGATGGCATATTGAAACTGCTCGATAATTTACAGTCTGTCATCCAATTTAACACATTGTTATTTTGTTTGTTTTATTATACAAGGGAGTTCCGTTTGATTATACTTCACATGTAATGATGGGAGCCCTGGGACATTAAGAAAGCTCCACAATTTTCAATCGTACACGTGCGGTGTATCGGATATTTGTGAAGTAAACTGGCTAACTCAAACAAATTCAAAATTTCACTTTTACCGGGAAACAAATTAAGTCGGTTTTTTTTTCTTAAAAATTATTGACGCCTCTGCAGCCGCGCCTGCCTTGGTTGTAGAGCCTTGAAGGTGTGACAGCGCTAGGGTGTCAACACAGGTGGCATCCCACACCAGCACCAGTCCCATCCTCCACGGGACACTAACGACATTCCATCAGACCTCTTGCCACCGTCCCTGAGAATGCCTGGAGGCTCAAGAACAGCTGGCACGTTGATGCTGGCAAGAGACCATCGGAGAATGTCATTAAGCGCAGAAGCGGCCAGCGCTCCTCTGGCAAGAGAGCCCGTGGTGTCCGAGTACATCAACGCCAACCCTGCTGAAGCACCTGTGGGGCGCACAAACCCGGACGCCCAGCCGCGGACAGGTCGCAACGCGCACGGTGTGGGGCTATAGAAATGTCCCAGTATGAATTGATGGGAACGCGCGCAGCCAACTACCGGCTTCCCTGGTCCCAGCCGCTAAGAGCCTGGCGCGTTGAGACCCTGTGCTGCGGCTTTTAAGAGAATCATAAATAATTTTACACATGATGTCGTCCCAGATCCTTTGGGAATGTGGATTTTCGGGAAAATTCTTATCAGGGCAGGCTATGGACCAGGCGTTTTTGGCCTCTGATAAGCCAACAATGTCATAGTTTGAAGGGCAGGCCCTTAAGATTTTTCCTACAAGAATTGCAGATCTATTCAAATAACGGATAACACTGACGTATTTTCAGCCACTACGCGCGATATGTTCTTATGATAATAATTACATATATCTCACGATAGTTTAAATATAACTACTAACCCTACCTGTTGCTGCTTAACTCTTTTTGTTTTTTTTTTCTTTCTGTTATGCACAATAAAGAATATATTATTATTATATTACCTTTATTTATTTTCGTTCCTAAGTTAGGCTTTACCAATATGTCTATAAAATATGCATATAAAAGTAAAATATAAAACAACATACAAAAAATAACATATAAAACATAAACACATTATAAAAAGCCTAACCTAACCTAAGCCGGCAACGGGGCAGGGCCCAGGCTGCCGGTGGTTAGGGCCGCAGAGAAAGGAACCGCCTATACGGACGGCCTATTTGAACGGACTAAACGCGCCGTGTCCAGAATTACTACCTTCTGCATCTGACCCTTGATCCATCCACCTAGCGAGAGTCTCTCAAGATGTTGTTCGAGACTCTTCGCTATGAGACTGTTCGCTGAAACGACTATCGGGACAATTAACGTCGAATCAACATCTGTTAAGGCGTTAAGGATGATTTTGGGTTGCTGGGCATTTCGATAACTCAAACAACGTGTTCTCTTGGTGCTGATTTATTTAAAACTAAAAACTTCACATCGATAGTGGACTGTATAAACTATCTATAGCTAGGTATGCACTCGCGCGTATAGCAAAGTACCGTAACTTAAACTAATTTGGACATTCCGCCCGCCAAGAACATAGTTCTTAATTTACACGGCAAAATCACTAAATATAAAGTAACAAATCTGTTAAACATAACAAGACACTTAAAACTAATACACCATTGAAAGTTATGTTAACAATCGTTTCATTTAGTTATTACACACAGTTTACTCACTGGACGCTTTAAAGTTCCTGATTTACATTTTACAGTAACAACTCTTGTAATATTGTCAGGTCCAGTGTGTTTTTGTACAATCTTGCCTAAAATCCATTTTGCAGGAGGAATATTGTCCTCTTTTAAAATAACAATATCATTTATCTCAGGTTCAGTAGAACAATTAGAATTCCATTTATATCTCTGGTTAAGGTTAACTAAATATTCTTTATACCACCGTTTCCAGAAATCAGATACAATCTTCTGCGTTAAGCGCCATCTATCTAAATTACTCACATTACAATCAGGGTTATACTCATCAGGTATATTTATTAAGGCTTCACCTACCAAAAAATGACCCGGTGTCAAGGGTAGAGGATCACTAGGATCGTCACTCAATACTGATAATGGACGCGAATTTAAACACGATTCTACCTGAGCCAGGACCGTCGATATCTCCTCATAGGTAAGTGTGCTACTCCCTATTACCCTTTTTAGATGTCCCTTAGTGCTCCGGACTCCAGTTTCCCAAAGACCGCCGAAATTGGGAGCGTGCGGAGGGATGAAGTGCCATGTCGTATGCTCCAATGTAAGTATGGCTGCTATTTCATCAGGTAATGATGACTTGGCAGTGTTAAACATGTATCTCAACTCTCTGTCAGCACCGACGAAATTAGTGCCGTTGTCACTATATAAGTCTTTACAGTAACCTCTCCTTGCAGTGAAACGTCTGAATGCGGCAATGAAACCCTTAGCTGTCAAATCTGTAACTGCCTCGAGATGAATTGCCCGAGTTACCATGCACACGAACAGACATATGTAGCCTTTATAAGACTTGCTTCCTCTACCTGGTGAGAACCGTATATTTATAGGGCCACAGTAATCGACTCCTGTAGATTTGAAAGGCTTACTGGGTTTCAGTCTCGCTTCAGGTAGAAGTCCCATTAGAGGAATACACTTTTTGTTTGAATATCTCAAACATGTGACACATTCTCTGTAAATCTTCTTAGCACGGTCTTTCGCTTGCAAGATCCAGTACTTTGACCTCAAGAAATTTAATATTAATTGAGGACCGCCATGCAAAGTACGATGATGGGCATCAATGATTAAAAGCGTGGTAAAATGATTTTTACCAGGCATAATCACTGGGTGTCTCGTGTCGTAATTTGCATCCGATTGCTCTATCCTTCCACTAACTCTTAATGTCCCCTTTTCGTCCAAAAAAGGACAAAGAGTGCGAAGACTACTCTTTTTAGGCACAACGCCTCGATTCTTTAACTGTTTTATCTCATGGGAAAACTCTTGTTCTTGAACTCGGTTAATACACGATCGCAATGTATTATCTAACTCCTCTGAAGTTATAAAACTTGAAAATTTAACTCGCTCATTTTTTGGCAATTTTAGATTTAGTATTCTTCTACAGTATGAAAGAACTTTTAGCAGTCTCGATAATGAAGAAAACCTCGAAAAGATGGGATTTTCTTCCTCAACATGAGATATAACAGTTAAGGATGTGACTCTCTCCTCCTCATGTGTATCCTCCACGATTGTGTCGATTCTCTCAAAGTCAGGTTGTGCTAGCCATTCCGGACCATGCCACCAAAGCGAATGGTCTAGCAAGTCCTTCGGTTGTAAACCACGTGAAGCACAGTCAGCAGCATTAAGCTCAGTAGGTACATGACCCCACTGCTCAAACTCTAGGATATTCAATATCGTCGATACTCGATTACTCACAAACGTCGTCCAACGAGCTGATCCTCCCTTTAGCCAGGCTAGGACTATTGTACTGTCTGTCCAACCGTGTAGATTCTCTTTAGATACTTCCATTACCTGTGCCACCTCAAATATAAGTTTAGCGGCTAAGGTTGCAGCACACAGCTCGAGTCGTGGTATTGAAATTTCTCTTTCTGTCGGGGCTACTTTGGTCTTAGCTGTTATCAAGTGCACGTGTACTCCGTTCTGCTCGTCAGTCACTCGCATGTAAACCGCTGCCGCAAAGGCTGCCCTTGAAGCATCTGAAAATACGTGAAGTTCGACCTTTGAGCTCGATACGCTGTTCAACCATCTAGGTATTTTCAGCTGCCTCAGGTTCACCAATTCTTCTCTAAATGACTGCCACTCTCTCAATAACTCTTCTGTTAATGGAGAGTCCCATTCCAGGCCCGATCTCCATAACTTTTGAATGAATATTTTGGCTACAACCACCACAGGGGCTATCCACCCCAGTGGATCGTATAACCGCGCTACGTCTGAGAGCACCTTTCTCTTTGTAATTGGTGTTTGAATGTCACATAGATTTAGGGCATATTCAAAATTATCAGTATCTCTATTCCAAGTCACTCCAAGAACCTTAATTGTCTCGTTCAGTTTTATGTGCACTGTCTGGTCACCTAAATCTTTACTCTCTACTATCTTCTCTCGTACAGTTTCAGAGTTAGAGTTCCATTTTTGAAGCTCGAATCCACCAGATCTCATCAACTCATTCATTTCGTCAAATATCTTTAGTGCCTGAGCTTCCGTTTCAGTTCCAGTAATTAAGTCATCCATATAAAAGTCTCGTTTTGTTACTCTCGCCGCTAATGGATACTTACCTTCTTCTAACTCTGCAAGCTTTTGTAACGACTTGACGGCCAAGTACGGCGCACAAGCAGTCCCGAACGTCAGTCTCAATAGCTTGTAGTGTTGTATAGGCTCTGTTCCGTCTGACTTAAACCGCCAAACGATTCTCTGGAACTCGGTGTCCTCCTCAGCTACACGAACCATCCTATACATTTTGATGATGTCTGCCACAAGGCAAATTTTGTGTGTCCTAGCTCTCATTAAAATGTGTCTCAAATCTTGTTGTAATTTGGGGCCAACAAGAAGGTCGTCATTTAGTGATACGTTATTGTCTCCCTTACTCGAAGCGTCGAAGACGATTCTAACCTTTGTAGTCTCCTTGTCCTCTCTGATCACGGCGTGAAAAGGTAGGTAGACTGCCTTTTCATTCTCTAGCTCTCTCTCACTTACTACTCGCATGTGATTAAGACTCAAATACTCCTCCATGATTTTGTTGTACTCTTCTCTAAGTTTAGGTTCTCTCAGTAGTTTTCTCTCTAGAATCTCTAATCTCTTGATAGCAATTTTCTTAGAATTGCCGTATTGACACTTAGGGTCCTCGGTTGTGAATGGTAGTCTTACGACAAGCCTACCATCGTCGTCTCTCTCAGTTGTTGAATTGTAAAACTCCTCACATTGTAACTCGCTCTTAGTCATCTCTTTTTGTACCATATTAGGCTCGTTCTCGATCTCCCAAAACCTTTTCAACAAGTCATCTTCCTGAACATAAACATGCATACTTGTAAATTTAGTAGTACTTACATTAGTCGCAGATGCCCTCAATGCTCGTCCAGACACAATCCATCCAAGCATCGTGTTCTGAGCGATCATACTGCCATGGTTCTTCTCTGTGCGCTTGATCAAACCTCCAAGTATGATGTCGGCGTATACCTCGGCACCTAAAAGGATTTCAACCTTACCTGGTGTTGTATACGTTGGATCCGCTAAAGGTAAGTCTTCGATTTCTCTCCACTCAGCCACGCTTAACTTAGTAGCTGGAAGCACAGGGGTTAAAGAGCGTAATATATATGCATATACATCGACAAAGCTCGCTGGGTCATGACGTGATATCACGCGCAATGAAACCATATACTTGACCTTCACATTAAACTCCTCTAGCATTGACACCGAATCATTTACAGGTTTACGTGAAAGTCCAAGGAATTGTACAGTTGACTCAGTAATAAAAGAAGCCATGCTTCCTTGATCAATTAAAGCTCGAATAGTTTCTTTACAACCAGAAGAATTAAATACCTTAACTCTAGCAGTCGCGAGTAGTACTCTGTTAGGTCGAAGCGCACCTCTCGAAAACGCAGTAGTAATACGTGTGTCACCTCGTGTGTTGCTCGGCTTCTCGGGTTGGGCACTCGGTGACGCTGATGACGCAGCAACCTCGCTCGTAGTTCTGGTCTCCGCATTCTGGTTGATCTCTCGCTCGAAGTGAAGAAGAGTGTGGTGTCTCCTTCCACATTTACGACAACTCGACGCCTGACATTTTATTGCAGAGTGTGTGGGCATCAGGCAATTAAAACACAGTCTATTGTTTTGCACAAACTCTTGACGTTCCTTGGGATTCATCGATCCAAACCGCTTGCAATGATAAATCTGATGGGTCTCATGACACATGGCGCACTCGATGTCACTCGTCTTGGCTTTGTTCTCAACAGCCGCGTGAAATGTTTTAATCTTAGCTATAGGCTTAGCTGGTGGTGCCGGGCGGGACGAGTTAGTATCGATCATCTCCAACGATCTGAACCTGCACTCTAAAAACTCACGCATTTGCTCCCAAGTCGGTAAATCGTCGCCTAGCATGTTTAAATGCTGCTCCCACTGCTTAATTGACTCAGTGTCCAATTTCGTAATCACCAAATACACAATAATTACGTCCCAAGTACTCGTGCTAATGCCCATATTTTGCAACGACTTCAAACATGTCGACGTGGCGTCCAACAATTGTCTCACAGCGCTCGCAGACTCCGTGTGTATTTTCTTGATCGAAAACAAGCTCCTCATAACGGCATTGCAGTTATATCTCTTGTTATCATAACGTCGAACTAGTTGTTTCCAAGCCTCATCATAATTTGCTTCGGTGGTCGAAAAATTGCTTAATAAACTCAGCGCCTCTCCAGACAAATTGCTCTTTAAATAATGCATTTTTTGAACCGCCGTTATATTTTTATTAGTATGGATTAACGAAGAAAACATATCATAAAACGTTTGCCATTCTTCATATTTGCCACTAAAAGTGGGCAAAACGATTCGAGGCAATTTTACGTCGCAGGTACTATTGTCATTAACCACCGCCATGTCACTAGCTCGTGGTTCTGTCTCAATCGGTTGCAAAAACGATTTCAATGTTTCTCGTAAAACCGTTTTGTACTCCACATAAAGCTCCTCGAACTCCTCATTCTTTTTCTGCGTAAAATATGTAGCCGTTCTCTCCTTTGGCGCTATTGAAATAATCGCCTTATGTCCGCTTTGAAACTCCTTAAATTGTTGCTCAAGTACTTCAAGCCTAGTTTCTACATAAGGCTGTTTGATTCTCTCTTTAGGTGACTTTTTGTAGTTCTTTTGCGAAGTCTTCAAATTATTGATTAACTCCTCCTGATAACTAATCAGTTCTTCTAACGTAGGCATGATGACTCACTCAAAACTCTCAAATGTTCGCCGATATACGTAGAATAACTAACACTCAGATGAAATGTCTCTAAAACTCGGTTTATATTGCTCAGTTTGTTATTATAACTCACTCACATGATTAAGCGTAAGAAACTTCAGCTAAAAAGTCTCAAAAATCACTTATAGATACAAACAGTTTTAAATGTTCAAACTCGATGTTATTACGCATTATTGTAATTGCACTTAAAACTTGCAGTTAACACTCGCCGGCTCATCCTTATCTCGTACGCCTATTGTTCTCGAGCGCCGGCCGCTTGCCCACAGGTGCGAAGTTATCCGGTTCGTTTGGACCATATGTTAAGGCGTTAAGGATGATTTTGGGTTGCTGGGCATTTCGATAACTCAAACAACGTGTTCTCTTGGTGCTGATTTATTTAAAACTAAAAACTTCACATCGATAGTGGACTGTATAAACTATCTATAGCTAGGTATGCACTCGCGCGTATAGCAAAGTACCGTAACTTAAACTAATTTGGACAACATCCGACATGGTGGTTATTTCGTGAGCCAAGTCTAGGTACTTACTGGACTAGTCCCTCTCGGCCTTCACGAGTTTTTTGTCATGGGGAAGGCGGCGAGCACGGCCCGACGCTGCGATCGATGAATTGGCACGATGTTAGGCTTATTGGCTATAATAGTCCTGTCCGTGATGATAGATCGATCCCAAAAGAGCGTGGCACGACCATTTTCGAGAACTGGCGCAGGTACGCACTTGTAGTACGGCACTTCATGATCCACAAGACCGTATTTACGGTTAAAGAATCTTTATTCTCATAAGAATTACAAATTCACTTACATGAGAACATCTTAAAACTAGAAAAATATTTGAGTTAAACGTACAGTGCATACAATTACAAGGTTTATTACAAAAAAAATGTGAGGGTAAGTAAACAATCGGCATGCAAACACTTACAAACTAGTTCTGTTGCTGTGCATCGGCGCATCACCGGGCGCGCAGCGATAAGGAGCTACGGTAACATTAACGTATGCTAAACTTGACGGATAATGGATGCGGTATTGACACTGGACGAGATTGAGCGTACTATATATATTTTTTGTAGTTGGTTATGTTATATTTCTTGTTTATTTGTTGTAAGAAATTAAAGCAAATGTTTTAATATTTTTATTTTATTTTATACGTTGGTCTTATACTGACTTCTTTTATGTAAATTTTAAATAAATTTATTGTGATTATTTATTTATACTTACTTGTTTTCAAGATTGATGATCACCATAATATAATGTATGTTTATTATATGAATACTAGTATAAACTATATACTTTTGAGGGGAGTAATATGACAAAGAAAGAACAGTAATATATATATATATATATATATATATATGTATACATATATATATCTATATGTATACATATAAATATATTTAAAAAAAAAATACATGCATCTTTTAGATACATATAAAACTACTTACTTATAGATACTTATTTAATATGGCAAAACCGGCCGTAACATTTAGTAATTTAAGATTATTTACTTATTTTAGGTTTTTGTTTTATTTATTTCATTTTAGGTAAATTTTATTCAACAAATCATGTGTTTTTAAGTATTCAAACGAGTTATTAAAGTTTTAGATTGTTAATGATATGGTATTTCAGATACTTTTTGAATCGGTTTATAGATTTTAGTTCCTTAATATCTCTTGGTAATTTATTATATAATTGAGCGCCTTCAAATACTAAACTCTTCTTCGCGTAGTTTGTCCTAGGATGATGTAATACTAGGTTATCTGCGTTTCGAAGTTTTATCCTTTGAAATTGATGTTTTTTTGAGAAGGCTTGTTGAGTATGTATTCTTTTATCGAGAATTTTGCGTATTAATAGGCATGTGTGATAGATATATGTTTGAGAGATATTCATTATTTTGGTTTCGGAGTAAATTTTATCAGTTGATGTTAGGAAGTTGTAGTGAAATAAGGTTTTAATTAATTTATTCTGAGTTATTTGAATTTTGTTTACGTTAGTTTTTGCGGCGGTTCCCCAGACCTCAATGAGGTATTCAATATGCGGTTTCGCAAGAGCATTATAAATTAAAAATTTTATCTTCCGCGGTAAACATCGTGCTATATTACGGATAGCTCCTGTAAGGGAAAGTAGTTTTGCTTTAATTTTTTCTATATGCGGTTTCCACGTCAGTTGAGAATCTAGGATCAAACCAAGATATTTTTCATTTGCTTTACGGTTGATGACTTGCCCATTAATAGTCGGTGGAGAGAAATCGTCAATTTTTTTGTTTATCGCAGAAAAAATTACATAGTTTGTTTTAGAGACGTTTATAGTAAGAAGATTTGCCTGGAACCATCTGCTTAGGAGATTTAGATCGTTTTGTACATTTGGCATAATATCATCGATAGATTTACCACTATAGAAGATACTTGTATCGTCAGCATATAACGTCAAGTCCCCACCAAGTCCTATGTCTTGGATGCTGTTGATGTAGATCAGAAACAAAAGCGGGCCCAGGATAGAACCCTGCGGTACGCCGCATGTTACGGATCTGAGACCGCTTTTGTCCTGACCTATTTTTACAACTTGTTGACGATTTTCAAGATAACTCCTAAGTACATTGTATGCTTTGTCTATTATGCCCGCATTATTTAACTTTTTTAGTAATATTTCATGGCTTACTGTGTCAAACGCTTTTCGGAGGTCTATAAATATTCCAACGACGAGTTGTTTCTGATCAATCTTAACTTTTATTTTAGTGACAAGGTCGATTGTTGCCGAGAGAGTATTGGATTTTGGCCTAAAACCGTATTGTTTCTGTAATATAAAATTTTTGGATTCTAAAAATTTATCTAAACGTGCATAGATAACCTTTTCGTAGATTTTTGATATGGTCGGGAGAACAGAGATGGGCCGGTAATTTCCAGGTTCTGACTTGTTACCTGATTTATGGATCGGGGTGACTTTCGCTAATTTTAAGTTATCAGGGAATGAACCCTCCTCTAAGCATTTGTTTATACACTGCGAAAGTTCCTGGATTATAACAGGGGAAATACATTTTATGGATTTAGCAGTGATTCCATCTAACCCTGAGCTTGTGTTCGATTTAAGGTTGTAAATTATTTTAAGTATTTCATCTGTGGTAGATGGTTCTAAGACTCTAAGTTTAGTACCTTTGTCAGTATAGTCGTAGTTTTGCATGTCAACAGCTGGGATTTGGCTTGCTAGACAGGAGCCCACCGTAGAAAAATATTCATTAAATTCTTCGCAGATTTCCTTTGGATCCGTCACAATTCTTGTATCCACTTTTAGCTGTGATGGGTGGACGATATCTTTTATTTTGTTATTTGAGAGACTGTTGATCAGATTCCACATTTTTTGAGGTTTACCTGTGCAAGCTTTAAAGGATCTGTGATAGTAAGCGCTTTTTGTTGACTGTATGCTTTCGGATACTAGTTTTCTTTCGTCTTGTAACTTCTGTTTTAGGATTTCATCATTTTTATCAATTTTGTATTTGTGCCATAGTTTATTTCTTCTGTCTATTCCATGTATGATTTCCTTGTTGATCCATTCTTGTCTCGGTGGGTTCTGAATTTTAAACTTTGTTGTTCTACTTCTCGATAAACAAGCCATCAATTTGGCCTCGAAAATATTATAAACGCTGTTGTTATTGTCTTTCATCTCTTCTATGGTTTTATATAATTTTTCATAATCGAAAGCTTTGTACTCTATTACTTTCTTTGTTGGGGGCTGGTATTGTTTGACCTCAAAGTAAATTTGTTTATGATCAGCCATTGCTGAATCTAATAGGCACAAATGAAAATCGTGATGTTTTAAGTTTGAGCACACATGATCTAGTATTGTACTTGTCGTTGATGTCTGTCGAGTACTATGTTCTTGATCTATCTATTTAAGAGTAAGTTGCTGGTGAATAATTCTGGCTACAAGATTATGTCTGTGTAAGTACTCGCCGTTAGCAAGATGATAGCAACCAGAAATATTATGCCTGAGTGACTCTCCGGGACGGCGGCATGCCCGACAAATATCGACCGTACCGGCCTTCAGGATATATTTCCGGTAGTTATTCATCATGATAACTTCGTCCGCAATTGCACAGATAAAACCTTCGGTTTCTCCGAAGAGGTCCCCGAATCGTAACCATTTCACCGATGTGGGGAGATCTACATCAGCGCCCGTGAGGGCCTTGTAGAACCGCCCGTGTAGCTCTTTGCTCTCCCATACCGTCTTGGGGTCCTCGGTGCTTAGTACTACAGGTTTGCACCAATTCTCCTTTACCGAGGAGAGCGGTGTGAGATTCCTGTCTACTGCCACCACATCACGATGCATCCCACACTCGTTGTTAATGAAATAATTCCTAAGATTGTACACCTCACGGTTGTGAACGATTTTGGCGTTTATACAGCCGCGACCTCCACATTTCCGTGGGATGTACAATCTCATAACAGACGATGTGTGATGGTGTTTTTTGCGTTTATAAAGCCGTGACCTTCACATTTCCGTGGGATGTACAATCTCATAACAGACGAGTGTGGGTATACCATACGATGCGTGATGAGCAGTAGGCGGACTCGACGATCCAGGGCATCCAGCTCGGTCTGAGTCCACCTCAGTATGCTGTGCTGTGCTGTGCAGTATGCAGTGGGAGCAGGGACATTACCCAAGTGTTAAATGCGCGCACCTTGTTGCCACCTGACAAAACTCTATTAAGTACTTTTGTCAACCGACCAAAGAAGCGCTGCTTTTTCGCCTGTCTAATACTCACGTCCTCAATACCCAGCGACTGTGACATATCAAGGTATTTATAGATTTCTGTTTCAGAGATAAATCTGAACGACATTATCTCAGAAAGTTGTAAATTTGATGAAATTACTACTTTCCCCCGCTGTACACACGCGTTCAGAATTGCATGGGCACTTTATGAATGAATGAATTCATAAATTGACCATGCAATTCTGAACGCTATAGTACATGCATAATCGCGCACATATCGACACCAAATTCCATTTTGATGGCTCTACTGAAAACTTCAGTGGTTTGCAATAGCTCCAACAAACCTCGGTCATTTGGTGCAAATAGTTTGAGATTATCCATGTAAAGAAAGTAAGAAATGACTTCACCCTCTCTCCGAAGCCGGCAACCTATCTCCGAATCCTTCAACAGGGTGCTGAGAGGATTCAAAACTAGGCAGAACCACAGGGGACTCGGAATGTCACCCTGGAATATTCCTCGCTCTATCCTTATAAAGTCCTGCGGCCCAGGAGGACCATCTCTGCCTCCTGGTTGACAAATGACTGTGGTCCACTGCCCCATACAAGCGCCTAGGAAGGATATTAAAGCTGCATCGAGTTTATACAGCTCCAATATCCTTCTCAGCCATGAATGAGGCACCGAATCATAGGCCTTTTTATAGTCAATCCAAGTGGCTGACAGGGTTCCCTTGTTCCGGCGAACTTGTTGGCAAATGGCCATATCAATGAGGAGAAACTCTTTAGTACCACGGCACCCAACTCTACAACCATTTTTAGAAGAGGCCAAAACATTGTTTACGACAATATGCGCGTTTATTTTTGCTCTCAATATGGATGTAAGGAGCTTGTAAAGCGTGGGCAAGCACGTGATGGGTCGATAGTTTAGGTTCCGTGGTACTACCGGACCTATAGAGCAGGAAAGTTATACCAGTTGTTAAGGAAGATGGCAGGGAACCAATCTCAAGGGCTTGTTGAAATTGCGTTGCCAACCGCGAGTGCGAGCATCGAAACCACTTAAGCCAAGAGTTGTGCAATCCGTCCGGTCCAGGACTTTTCAAGTTCTACGCCGTACGGATGGCACAACTTACGTCTGCGGGGCTGATGGTGATAGCCCATATAGGTTCGATGGACTCGCAATCACGTTCGACCAGATGCTACGCCAAAAAACAGACATGGCAGCAGCATCCGACGGGCGCGCGTCGGGCACACGCAGATTGGTTTCCTCCCACTTCCGGTATAATTTCCTTTGATCACGTTGGAAAAGACGTTTCTGCTGGAATCGATCCACAAGCTTTTTGTGGCGACAAATACGGTTCGCCCATGCATAGATTTTCTGCTTCAGAAAGTCGATGCGCTCTGTGACATGTGGTGGCGGGGCTCGATACCCGTCCCCGCGAATGCTTGGTTCACAAAACGCATTACTCGGGGGCGATTATTACCCCCCTGAAATAAATCAGCTTTGCAATAAGAGCCCTAAATGAACAGTCCTGCTCCATCCAGTTCCTGAATGAATTTGACAGTCGTGATCAATAGAAAATTGGTGTATCAAAAGCCGCTTGTTATTATTAGCTCTTGCTACCTTAAATCTAAAATTGGTCCTTGAATAGCGGCATTTCCTCATTGTATCGCAATGCTGATACGTTGTGTGAGGAAGCCACCAGCTACATCAACCAGACGTTTCGCGATTTAATTAGCTATGTAAGTATCATTTACTGTGTATATTTTGAAAATTATTTGTCAACCTAATTGGGTACATTTGAGTAAAACTCCTTACATAGAATTAATCATTTTAATGGTTTATTCAGACGTAACAGAGATCAATCAGACCACTTAGTCACATGAAATGTACTTAATCGTAATATAACAGCCTCAATTGTAATCAGTATTCCCTTCAAGGGGACTTAAGTAAGTAAATGTGAGCAACTCACAATTTAACAAAATAATTATATGTCTTGTTTTAGTTCTTTAGAACATGACATTTTTTCTTACCCTAGTTATCACATTAATTCTGTTTATAAGCACAAACATTTAGGTATAATCATCAAAAAATAAACAACACGAAAACATAACAGGTTCTTCCTCCAGAGGCTCCACATCCATCTCTTCCACGGTCACTTTCTCTGCCGTTAGCCAAATCAGGTTCACCTTCCGATTGCAAATAATCGCTATCACTGATTGATCGCCGTTCCCGTTTTGGAGTACAAGGAGTCACCACATTCGTCGTCAGAAGATATGAAGTCACCAATATCAGAATTTTCTCAAAAGTTTTCGATGTCGGTGTCCTTCAAATCTATAACAAGTACAAATATTATTAAGTGATTGTGCCCAATGGGAATTTAAAATCACATTATAAAGTTTTGCAGTAGTAAAAATATAAAAATTAGAAAAAACTTCCAAATTACTATCTATTATGACGATTTAACTATTAAATTTCAAATTTAATTACTTTTTACTTAATTTTAAGGTAGGATTACATTGATAATAATGGATTAAACTTACCTCGTTGCGGACGTCGTGACATCTTGACTTCGTGGATTAACACTAAAGAAAGATGGTGTGTCTATGCAATCCAAAATGGAGGCCCCACCATTGAAAGTATTCCAACCAATCAGGTGCAAGTAGTAAATTCGCACTAAAGAGTCAATTGAGTGTTTTAGCCACGAAATTTAAAAATGTGATTTTAAATCACACTGAGCACAAATACGATATTAATTAAATAATATTTAAAACGGGTCACTCACGTAATTTAGTCGATTTTCGCTCGACATGCTTCGTACTTTACGAAGAACGTCATCAGGAGCGCCCACTCGCGACAGAGGCAAGTCGTACACTGCGGGCTAATGCCCTATCTGCTCTGGTACTTGCAGCTGGCGGAGTGACCCGTTTTAAATATTATTTAATATGTTCGAGTCTCACGAGGAGTTTTACGATATTAATTTGTTTATGCTCGGGCAGGACCCGTGAAGTATAAATTGTCATTTAGAAATCACAATGGGTAGGACGAGGTTAAAGCTTATTATATATTTTTTACTTATTGGTTATAATAAAACCTTAGTTGTGCAACAAATCTAGATACGTATGCGTATTATACCTGCGTGGTATTGTACCTGTATGTTTGGAAAATCATTTTTTTTTATCTACATTCTAAACCATTATATTCAAGCGTCATAATTGTGGATCATTTGGCAAAAGCCCGAAGCTGTTGTGCTATGTGTGTCAACAGTTTTGTTGTGTCTCGTCGCGCTGAGCCAAATCGGATCAGGAATATATATATATATATATATATATATTAGACGGTGTAGATTTTTGTCATAAACGTTTCTTTGTATAAATTGTTGAATCTAGGACTTTTTTTGTCTAGAAGAGAAATTATGCAACAGGACCCATTGGGGCAATACGTTTCATATACTCGTACATTTGTTTTTATAGTAAAAGGGCACTTAGTTAGAATTGTACACCATACTTTAATTATGTTACAGCTCTGACATGTAGTCGCAGTTTAATGACAATATCGACCTTTACTTGTGTAGTTTTTATACACTAAAATTATAAACTGAAGTAGAATTCATATATAGGAAAAAAAGTCGCTACGATTTTAATAGACAACCGCAATCTGATTGGCCTGGACGAGTGTTTTCGCAAATGCAATCAATGCAGGTTCGATTTTGACCCTGGACTCTGGGGGTCAGATGTAACATTTTACAGTAACGATCGGTGATGTACGGGTTTAATTGTTCTTCTTTTAAATAATGGCGTCTGTCCGAGAGTTGGACAATTTCGCCAATATCAAGTACATAATTATTCTCAATATATATACGTACTCATTCTCATACTCAATTTATTTATTCATGACACAAAAAAAAAGTAGACTTTAAGAAAGTGATAGCTTGGAGCCTTCGGAGGTCACGTGACGATTATTATAGACCCTGACAGATCGTCCCGCATCGGATCGGATCGGATCGGATGGGTGTGAGTCATCCCTTATCCATCAATTACATTTAAAAACAAATACGGTCACCATGTAAGAAACATGACATATTTAAATACTGTTTTCTATTACGAGTACTCTTGAGCAGACTTTATAGTTAAACTGTCGTATGTAATATTATTTATTTTTAACACGCTTTTCCTTCCTAGTATTTTCCGACTTATGCCACGGCTCAGGGAGCCTAGGGTCTGCTTTGGCAACTAATCCCATGATTTAAAGGCGCTAGTTTTACGAAAGCGACTGCCATCTGACCTTCCAACCGAAAGGGAAAACTCTCCTCACACACAAACTCACGATGTTTTCTTTCACTCAAAAGCGTTTGAGATTAAAAGTGCCACGTCATACCGCTGGGCCACCAACGTAATAGTAATGTTATATCATTTATTCCAATAAAATTAACGAGGTGAAAAATTTGGATTACCTACACTTGTAGGCAAAGATTGTTTGTTTCTAGTGGCTCGAGATCATCGCAATGCTCAAGCTTCAAAATAAGCATGAGAGATATTAAACATTAACTTTGCACGCTTGTATATATATCAATCTTTTCACCGCCATGTCAAAAAGTAATAAAGGTAAACTCATACTTGATATGAACTCATACTTGACACGATCACTTTCGCTTAAGTTATACTTACTAAGTACCAAAATGTGGACTCCAGACTCCAGCCTACGATCGTCAAACGAACTAAGGCTGCTTTTGCAACACGAACTTTTCGTACACAAACAGCACCTAGTACATTTAGCGTTGAACTTCATAATGGACTACATAAAGCCCCTAGGGTGATTTGTACAACACTCAACCACAGTAATACTGAGTAAGTAGTACTGAGGCCGCTATGACAAACAAGGCAACTTGACTAACCACACAACAATATTGTAGGGAAGTTGGCACATGGCACTCGCCCGTGCAAGTCTTGGTTGTCCTATTAGGCAAGCGCTCCACACTTGACTCGCGCTTGGCCCCTGCGACGTTCAAGTTTTGCATTTCGTTTTCAAGTTAGCGGAATTTGTGTGGTGCACGTTTGCATATTTCATGGTGCTTGGAGTTCTTTGTCGTCTTACTTAGATTTACGCATATTCTAGAAGGAGGTAGGCTTAAATCGTAATGAACAATACTGCGCTTTGCCTGTAGTATTTCACTCCTGCAAATTAATAACCCAAATATAACTTCTGTTTCATATCAAAAGACAAATTTTACAAAATATCTGAATAACAGTGAGATTGCAGGGATATTAGTCTATAGAAAATACGGGGAAAACGCATGTGGACGTGGGACACAAAGCCTGTAGCGCGGCTTGCCAACTTAGCCGTATATGTACTCCAATACGGCAGATTTATACGTCGGCATCCGCATATACCAGCAATTGAAATCTCTCTTAGCTATTACTCGTTTTAAACCATTTTCGTAAGTACTACACTGTTTTATCGTTATCAAAATTTATGTTTGCGTTAAAACTTTCTTAAAATATCAAATATTCCGAATTATTAACCACCGTCTGACATCTCAATTAACAAATGCTAGTGATTAAATTGTAGCATCAGCGTTAACAAATTAGTTAAATATTTTAGATGGTATTTGTATTCTTAAGTACGTCAATTGAATTTCAGCTTTGGTCTTTTTAATTTCAACTAAAATCTCAGCGCGCCTCGGTTTTTTCGGTAAGGATAACCATATTGCTACGACAGAGTTTCTTATGACTTCTATGCTATCAGCTGCGGTGTACTACGAGTTAGAGCTAGTGCGCTTGGAATACAGTAATTTTTTTTATTTAATTTTACTAAATACGACATTACATGCGATTTCATTAAAGTCCCAAATGTGCGAATTTAATTAAAATGATAGTGTTGTATCAGGTTAAGTAAATACAAAGAGGTTTCTTTGATCTCAAAATCGTTTTATATTCGGGGCTACTCGAAATTTATATTAAGCGGTTTGAGTCAAAAGCTGAAACGTTGTAAGGTTGGAACGGTCGACTTTACCGACGTATTGTTTAACGATGGATTCATTAAGTACAATGTTTCACAAGTTTATTCGTATCAAAATTGTACGGTACGATATATTTAAGTTTTGTAGGCAATGTATAAACATTTAAAAACAGTGTAATAAAAATACTTTAAACTATGTAGGTAAATAGCGTACTTGGTTTTTTTATTTTAAATAATAAAGGTTAGCAAAAGCTTCTGAAGACTAATTAACAGACTGAAGAAGAATTAAAGTGCTCAAACATTGGCTTGTGTATACATTATGTAAACATTCTTGCTTATTGAAAAGTGAATGAATTTTTATGAAATACTTTACAAGATATTCATTTTACGACATCGTTTAAAATGAGTGAAATGTCGTAACATTTGCATATTCTAAAAATATTTGGGAGCTCACAAGAAAGAAGTGAACGCTACGCTTTGACACTAACGGCCCTCTAAATTCTCTCCGAATAGATTAAAAGGAAACCTCATAATAGCAGGAGGTAGCTATGAACATTCCTTGAAGCACCATAATTTTTCTTGGGGATTTTCGGAAAATTAAGAGCTGTTACTTATATAGTTTACAATCTTGGATTAAGTAGTTTAATTCCATAGTTTGGAAACTATTATGACTTAATGATTTAATAAATACATCCACCTTCTTATGGGTCAAGTCAAGAACAAAATTAAATATATCAACAAATAGGTTTGTAGAACCTCAGTCGACGGTCAAATCTGTCGCCGCTCATCAGCAAACATATTTTTAGCCTTACTTAATAGCGGTTAGCGGACATTCTTACACAAATCGATGGATTTGAGGTGGTTTTGTTCCATTGAAACAAAACACGTACAAAATATATTCAATATGCCACTTACTGGAGCGTTGAAAAGTTTTGTATAGCTTTCAAAATAACGTTACGCAGTTTCATTACCGTATTTTCTTGTTTAAATCTAATTGAAAAATAAATACGTATGCTTTAGTTTTTTTTTTAAATATTTATTGCGATATTGGACTTATTTATGTGAAAAATCGTTATGTATGTATACTTGGTTCCGTAAAAAAACATCATTCATTTCATGATTTTTACAAATCAATATAAGTATTTCGATCAGAATTTCGTACGATGGATGTCATAAATCCGGTAATCGCATTAGTCAGGTGTCACGACCCTGGGGCTAAGTGCACCATATCGAGTTATGGCGTCGCCGACCGGCTTCACGCGCAGTTCGCTCGAGGCGGTGGACCCGCAGTAAGTATTTCAATCACTGTCATATATGCTAGAAATACAGCCTAGATTTTCTTAATACCAACATAGGCAACTCCGTATTATTCATAAATTATGTATTAATCTGGCTACGACTACCAAATGTTACGTATATACCAAAATCAATCAACATATATAAACAAGTTAGTTAAAAAAGTTCGGTAACAATTTGTCGTACTAGAAGCTTACAGGAAATCTCATCGTAATTTATGCTTAATGTTATTGTTTCTTTAATTATTTTTTTTCTATTAATTATTAAACTTGAAATTTATTAAAAGGAAGGTATTACGTGTGACTGTAATGTTAATAATCTTGACATGACTTAACTGACTATGTGTAATGTGTAATATAAATGACAATGTAGAGGTAATAATAATATGTAAGCGAATTGGTAATTAACTGTAATGCTTATATTATGTTTAAATAAATGAAATGAAATGAAATCTCTTGGAAATTATATTTTGTGACACAGAATTAATAAACGTGTCACTAATTACAGTTCGCAAATGACCAACATTTTAATTAAAATTACCAGATCATTCTATTATAATTATTTACATAATACTTGATAATACATACCTAAATTCGTAACTGCATCAAAAACACTTTATATTATATTGTACCCATAAAGTGTTTTTGAAAATTTCAAAGTGCGTTCGAATGTAGACATGCAGCGCGTGCCGATCGGCTGATGCTGGTCGTCGAACCCAAAGTCGAAACTGTAAGCAGCGAGTACCTCCTAAGATAGTAAGTTAGATATTTCGCGGCACCATTGCTCTATTTTGCTTAAAATCAACGTTCAGTGATTCAATTTTGGTGAGCAAATCTGTTATTTGGGAAGTATACATTATTAGGAATTTGTACTATTTTTTTTTTAATAAGTTAGTATCTATTTTGTTATTATTAAAGTCACACAATTATCGTTACCATTTAAGTTGCTTTTTAAAAGAAGATTCAATAACTTATAAATTAAGTCATTTCCTACATACCTTGCTTATGTCACAACAGCATTTATAGTCATATTATAATCCGAAAATTAAGCAATAGGTATTCATGAACACTAACGCCGTTATTGTCGTTGAATGAACAAAAAATAAATAAGACAGCATGAAATTGTACGCGTCTCGCCCGCCGCTGAAAGGCACAGACGGGACAATTAACCCTCAACTGCAACTCACTTCCCAACAATTAGTGCAAACTTTACTTCGATCACTAATTCGGTGGTGAATAATTTGACTTTGACGTTTAAAATTTATTGCAGAAATAATAGAAGCAGCACTACTTAAAATATATATTTTATCTTATTATGCGAACCACATGAGTAGACTTATTATTATTATATTATTATACAGTAGAATTATCATTTAACGAGTTTAAATCTTTGACCATGGACAACGGGAGTAGACTTGTCTGACATTTTCTCTTTGGGGATATGGTAGAGTGTATTTATGGTTATTCGTACGGTTACGTAGTAATAGACATGTCTGTCCATGCAATCATATGATATTTCTGTATATTATTTTGGCAGAGAGTATGAAGGCGGCTCCATTGTATTGAACATAATGGTTTAAATTAAATGATAATTCTGCACATGAGTAGAATTACTAATTAATTTAAACTCCAAATAATTAATATTGGTTGTGTGTACGCGACTACGGTGCCAACCTGGCTTTGGACACCGTGATGTAGGTACTTAGTATCGATGTAAAATAGAATGAAAGTTCAAAACCACAATTAGTATGAGAGACCCAAATATTCTAATTTTTGTTTTCCCAGGGAGCTAATAAAACACTGAAGTAGCCATCCAGTGAAGCATACCGGTCATTTATTTTTAAGATACTTAACACTATGTAGCAGTCACAAGCTAGGTATTATTTTATCCACCTTAGGGCGGAAAAACCAGAAAATCCATTTGCAAATAGAGCCTTAGCGCTCTCTCGAGTGTTGGTTCGCGTAGTGCTCTAGTTAACTAGGGAAATGTGACGCAATTTCGTCACGGCTACTTTGAGCGCGACCTCTGCCAATCTCTGAAATGGGAAATGTGTAGGTAGGTTAATGACAGTGTAGGGTTAACAAATATTTACGTTACCCGCAAATAGGATAGTTATCTGTGGTTACACGAATAAGTGGAATGCAAAGTATACTGGGGTGCAATGAAAACAAGTAAATTAAAAGCACTTATACTGGGGCCTTACCATGACGTCTTAACGCGATTTAGTTTAGCTATGCTCAGTTGTATGGCAGCGATTCAGTTTAGGTCCTAAACTGAATCGCGTTAAGACGTCCGTGGTAAGACCCCCGAATCTGACTTTTGGTCCTAAGAATGGTACTTTGATTACTTGACTATGTTTTAGGTTTTAATTTTTTTATACCAAGTCGGACGGTACGGTCACCGAAGCCTATGGACGTCTGCAACTCCATAGGTGTCACATGCGTGTTGCCCACAAATTAAAAACTTGAACACTCTTTTTTTAGGAACCCCATACTGTAGTTCATCCGCCACAGCCAGAGCGTCTGTGGCAGGAAATTTTACTGAAACCGCACAGCGCGCGATCATTTATAATTCGTGAGGTCTAAGATCCACCTTGTGACATTTGTCTATTGAAGTTTGTAGAGATCAGGCTAAGAAGTATGGTTTATCGAATTTAGCGATAATTGGCGATTTGGTACAATGGATTAAATAGACATTTTCTGAACGTACAAATATCGTTTGTTGGTTTATATCATTAATGAAGTAATTTTTTTTCTTGACATTAGGTTTCATTTTATTTTCATTTTTTTCTGCTTTTAAATAATATATTTATAATCGATTTATATAAACTTACGGAAATGTCATGTGAATCGTGTTTCCGTGTAGTTTTAGAGATAATGTAATTTTTAAAGCATTTTTTCATATGCAGGGAGCGTACAATTGCTGCCGGTTTCGTCATAATGACGTGTATAAAACACACAGGATGTTTTTAAATACGTAATGAGTTAATGACAGATAAAGTCTATCAACGTTCGATTGTAATTCGAACGTAACAGTTTTGACGGTATTCAATGACAGCAGTATTCGTTCGAACGTAAAACCTGAAACATGCTCTATGAAGCTTGACGTCATTTGTCTGTCATCGGCATGAAAAGTACGCTCCCTGTTCATGTGTATTAAATTTTAACGCATTTTGAATGTGATTTTGTCTTAGTCTTGTCAAATGTAATTGACAGAAGTCAAATTGAAAAGCACCATCTTTTTTTGCTTCACCTACGTGAATAAACGTAACGTATTCTAGCAAATAAATATTTCTATTCTATTCTATTCTAAAATCTTTAACTATGCATTTTTTGAGATTATTTTAGTAACTATAATATAAACTAAAATATTTATTATAAATTTACTAAAACGGTACTTAATCGTGTAAAACTCTGCGGGAACACGGGCGCAATGTCGCTCTTGAAACGTTGAAGGTTCGTTTTCAAAGTTTTACACGATTAAGTCCCGTTTTAGTCAATTTATAATGAGTGGTAATCGTGAAAGCTTAAATTAAATATTTATTTTTGTTAAGTAAAGCACCCAAAACACGAAAAAAATAATGAAAATAAAACTACAAACCTTTTTTTTGCCAAATTTGAACTTAATTCTTATAACTTTAAGCCACACCTGGCCATAACCGAAACGCCGACGGAAAAAGCCGATTTCTGCCCGAGTGTGGGCATAAAATGACGTACCTAACACGTGAGGTAATAAATAAAGCCCTTGATCGCATATTTACGTCCCTCGCTTGCAGCTCGGGTCGCAAACATCTGCAATATCGGCCTTTCTTTGTTTTACCGCACTAGTTAGGTAATGTACTAATTTTCATCTCACTAGCTCGGAAAGCGCTCTTTAAAACTAGCGAGGAAAAATGCATTTTATCCACTTGTGGAGAAAGTAATTTGACCTTGCACTGATTCCTATGATTCACCACATATGTCCATGTAGTACCTAAATATGCGCAATCAGAGGTCACATCTTTAAATTCGTTAAGAGTCCTATAACAAAATCCGCTCGCTCGCATTTCAATATTATTACCGCCAGTTGCCCGCCGACACGCATCTGTATGCGGACACACACTACAATCAGGAATACAAACTTATTATCGCCATCCTATTCGAACAGCATAGTAGGTGCGGTTAGTGCGAACGGGAGCGAGCATTCATTCATAGATTTCATAGTATGTAGCACCGTCGCAACTCGCAAGGCCAGTAGCTTGACGCGCGGACCAAACATTATTGATACTTGCGTCCGAACATCAACTATTACTTCGCGTACGTGGTGTAGTGTTAGAAAATTTAATTTGTATCATCACAACTTCATAAGATTAAAAATAGTTTTATCCGAACGTCAAATGTCTCTAAATAGTATTCGATGTTATTTTAGAATAGGAATTTGTTATTGGTACATTTCTGAGCATACCTATTTACTAATAGGTATTGGTGATTGATTTTGGTGGGTAAGGGTGATTTGGATATATTTTAGACAGGGATGTTGCGGATACTGGGTTTGTGACATCCGCGGATGCGGATATCAAAAGGCACACATTCACGGATAGGGATGCGGATGCGGATGTTAGAGTAAGTACATAAAAAAACCCCGAAATATACAAATATTGTACTGTTTATTCGAATAAAAGTAAACAAACTTGTCATTGCTTGTTGCTATCTGTCAAGGGCGTAAGAACTCGATCGAATAATCTTGAAAACTAACCCAGGAAAGATACGGTTTTGGGAGACATTAAATTATAATAGCCTGATCTTCTCAAATTACGTTCGAATTGGATATTTATAGATAACATATGCAAAAATCCTAAAAACTTATCTTCCGGAAGTAGGTAGAAAGTAAAAAATAAAACTTAACTAAGTCGATTTTTGAAATTTACGGTAGTAAATACTTCTCGGTTTTCTTGTTTGTGAACATGACGACATATTTGACATATTAAAAGCAAAACCGAAGAAAACTTATAGACGTAAAACGGTAATACTTACAAAATGTACGGCGTGGGTGATAGATGTGTTATTTCGCTAGAAACAAATGGTAATAAGTAAAAAATGCTTCTGACTCACTTTAATCAACTTTTTGCCGTGACAACGTCTTATAAATTGGTTTGCCGGGTGACACTTCAAGAAACTGCGTTACGCTCCGCTCACGTTATGCGCTCACAATGAGAGCGAGTGAGAGGCACGCGTCCCTTCCACTCGGGCATGGTTAGCCCGCCTAAGAGCGAGAGAGACAGACATAAAAAGTGAAAGGCACGCGTCCCTTCGCGCGTAAAATTATTTTACCACTCAAAGTCGTTGTCACGTAAAACTTTCGCCCGTATACCGACTTTACAGGCAGCGGATTTTTTTTAAAAGCACTATATTTTTTTAAGTTCTAGTTTTTTTGTCCAATATCTACTTCTGGCACATCATCTGATAGGTCCTTAGAAATAACTTAAAGGCTTCTTGAACAAAACATTGGTTAATCGAGTATCGGGAGGTCTATAAAACCGGCCAAGTGCGAGTCGAACTTGCCCGCCAAGGGCTCCGCACAAAAGTGGCATGGAACTCTCAGTGTGCGGCAGTTATACGGTTTTCGGATTTTTTTCTGTATTTTTGCTAGAAGTTCTTGCTTTTTGTCAAATTTCGTGATTCTAGGTTAACGGGAAGTACCCTATTCATTTTGATTCCCACTGCAAATGTATGGGAATGGCCGTATCTTTTGATTGCGTTGATGTAAAGGTTTGGTTTTTTTGCAGCTTCAAGAGACTGCAGACCTGTGTATGTGGTATTAATTTTTACTTGCAACCTTTACTCGTTCGCGAGATAAACGGTCTGGACTGGACAGACAGACGGGCGGACGGACAAAAAAGTAATCCTATAAGGGTTCCGTTTTTTCTCTTTGATGTACCGAACCCTAAAAATGTGAAAACTTCAGGAAGTTAGGAAAATTATTTTATTTTGAACAAATTTGGTAAAGCCTTTTTTGCCAAAAACTATAATTACAAAAATACAGTTTATATGTGAAGCCACTTATGCCTTTATTCTTGCACAATATTTTCATCGTATAACGGTACACAACCTTCAACTATGCGTGGTCCGACACGCACTTGGCTGGTTTATTTCCGGATTTTGCTCATATAGCCATATGGTTATCCCTGACTAGGGTGGTGGCACCAGTAATGGTCAAGGAACCAGTAAAGAACAGTCACTTTTATTATGAGGAAACAAGGTTCATACATTTATTTTGTGTCAACCAATTGACAACCATATGATGATATTTGAATTAAGAATGAAGTGGCCATCACTCGTGTCTGTCAGCTTAAAGTATTCATAATGGGTACCGTCACCCTAATAACATTTCTCCATACTGTCCCTCTTAACTCTTGCTACTCACTCGTCAGTTGAAAAATTGAAACACTTTGTTCCCACGCCCCATAATTCGCGGGCTCTAATGTAGGAAGGGCTGGAAGGAGGTACTTATTGGGGATCAAAGATCATCAAAGTATATGACAGCCCGGTAATTCGTGGGCGTGGGTTACGAAGGATGGTTAAAGTATCAAGAAGGGTTGGTTGCGGTACAATGACATTCGATAAAATTATTAGATTTTTTTATTTCATACAGGTCTATAATGTATTCAAAACTGTAAAATACTTTCGTCAGTGGTTGGTCGCGGTCTATTTACTTTCCCAAACGCTTCCAGCACTTCCTAGCGCAACAAAACAAACATATTGTACAGTCCACAGAGAACAGCACAGGTCCTACATCTACGAGCGCACGCGCGGTACTGAGGACTCAGCCCGCGCGCATCGGAATTTATACACCATTTGAATATTTAAAAAAATAATACGGAATTTCAAAAAAATATGTATTTTTCGACTTCAACATGAGCTTAAAAGAATAAACTTTAATGTTGTATACAAATCATCCCAATATTTTGTCAAAATTACTGCGAGAATCCCTGTGTTTGCAGTGTATTTTTATCGAAAAATGTTCATATTAAAAATCGAAGTAGTTGGGTATCTGTGTAAATAATTGGAAATATGGGACCGAAAGTTTAAATAAAACCATGTTACAATATTATATCAACCCGAAAAAACATGTGTTTTCATGTATCGTGTTAAAAAAACACGAAGTCAAACTTTTGTCTCCGCGCGCTTTTCTGAAAACAACTACCAGTAATTGTATAGTCAAAGTTAAAACACTGAGTTTTACTTAAATTAGAAGCTGAAATTTTAAATACTAGGAAATGAGCTATCAAACAAAGTTAGCAACATTCACATACAGTTCACCGTTTCTTCGTAGTACAACGTCAAAAATCAGCTTTTGTTGCTTTTCCGTACAAATCGTATTGATGGCCTCTTAAGTCTTATCCCGCATTTGGTAAGCTATTGGCAGTATCTAAGTGACGGGAGTAATTATATGGCAATTTTTGACTTTGAGTTTTGAATGATTTCATTAAGTGGTGGCTTCCTCGCACAACGTATCAGCATTGTGATACAACGAGAAAATGCTGCCAGCATCCTAGTCAAGGACATATTTTAGATTTAAGGTAGGTAGAGGTAGGTAGCTAGGTATGTAAGTTACACTGCAGTCAGTTTCCTGGAAAAAATCTCCATACTCTCCGATCGCCAGTTTGGTTTTCGCGAAAAGAGATCAACTGAGGACGCAGTTGTGTTGCTGACAAAACTAGTTTCAGGATACTTAGATAACAACGAGGCCTGCATTGGCGTTTTTCTAGACCTAACCAAAGCATTCGACACCGTTTCTATTCCCATTTTACTAAGAAAGCTAGAACTCATACCTATGAGTCCATACCAATCCAAAACGACTCCCCTAATACCTATTAGGGGAGTCGTTTTGGATTGGTTTAATAGCTATCTGTCAGGCCGAAAACAACGCGTTAAGATTGACCAGGATGGAAATGTTTGTTAATTTCATTAAGTTAACTTATATTTGGATCAGATTTGTAAACATATGTAGTTTTTATTTTCCTCGCAATAATCAGATGATACACTCGGTGGCAAAGCTTGTTCAACTCTCATTCCTTGAGACCCTCGTAAAGCTCAAGATTCCAGTTGTTAAATTTATTTTTGGATTTTGGAATCTTTCGCTTACCGAGGAAGCGAAAGTTTCCAACTTTCAAAAATAATTCTCAATATTTTGCCCCGTTGTATAATAAATTACATTGTTTATTTTTACTTCAGGAATGTATGGTTAAAATATTTCCCTTTCCTTAAGGGCACTTTGTATAATAACAATCTAAACGCATCCAGAATGAATAACCGGAAGTTATTTGACATACGTTTTATATTATATTCGGGATCCGCAGCCGCTATTATTGTTTCTTATTAGGGAATCGATTGGCGGGTGCCAACCGATTCCCTATCAATAAACTTACGATGTCCGTATGTCTCTCACAGGGTTCTATGACTTCTGTCTCAAGAACTGTAATTGGTAAATAAGTTTTAGAACGTTAATTTTCATTTCTACTGCAAAAATAAATAAATATCTAATATAAAAAAACCGGTCAAGTGTGAGTCTGACTCGCGCACCGAGGGTTCCGTACACACTTTTATCATTATATTGTGATCCGTTTGCACGGCATACAGTTAGTAAGTTCGGTTTTTGTTAATAAATCATTATCACGTAAACCATTTTTTCACGTTTTTTAAAAGTAGGTATAAATTTAAAGAAAAATATACATGCTAAAGGCGGTTAAATTTCAAATTTCGTTCAGAATGCAAAATAATTGTACATAAATATAGAAAAATGTATTTGACAAACTGCAAATCACTATTCTAAAGGATTACTCACAGTAGTCCGTTCCGTTTCGATCCGATACGGGACGGTCTGTCAGTTTCTATACAAAAAGTCACGTGACGTCCGAGGGCGCCGTCGACTTGATACTTTCCATAGAAACTGACAGATCGTCCCGTATCGGATTGGAACGGAGCGGACTACTGTGAGTCATCCTTAATTCTGCATATGAGTTTACATAACTAATGTAATAAAGGTCTTCTGTTGTCGCAACATACAAAATGACAACCTCAGACGATATCAGGGGTATAAAGGAGCCAGAGCTCGTTCAAGCAGCGGGGTCCCGTTTATTAAACACACAACGTTAATGAAATGTACATAATTATTCAGCAAAAAACACATTTACTAAAGTATGGCAAGGTAACTTAAATTAAATGCAGAGGCTGAGACGTTAGATGAAGCACGGCTTTAGCAAATTTGCACGGGTATACACCGTACCGCATTCAAAGCTGAGGTTTTGTAGGGTAAGCGGTAGTAATCTTGGCCCGGTCAAGTGTGAGTCTGACTCGCGCACCGAGGGTTCCGTACACACTTTTATCATTATATTGTGATCCGTTTGCACGGCATACAGTTAGTAAGTTCGGTTTTTGTTAATAAATCATTATCACGTAAACCATTTTTTCACGTTTTTTAAAAGTAGGTATAAATTTAAAGAAAAATATACATGCTAAAGGCGGTTAAATTTCAAATTTCGTTCAGAATGCAAAATAATTGTACATAAATATAGAAAAATGTATTTGACAAACTGCAAATCACTATTCTAAAGGATTACTCACAGTAGTCCGTTCCGTTTCGATCCGATACGGGACGGTCTGTCAGTTTCTATACAAAAAGTCACGTGACGTCCGAGGGCGCCGTCGACTTGATACTTTCCATAGAAACTGACAGATCGTCCCGTATCGGATTGGAACGGAGCGGACTACTGTGAGTCATCCTTAATTCTGCATATGAGTTTACATAACTAATGTAATAAAGGTCTTCTGTTGTCGCAACATACAAAATGACAACCTCAGACGATATCAGGGGTATAAAGGAGCCAGAGCTCGTTCAAGCAGCGGGGTCCCGTTTATTAAACACACAACGTAAATGTAACGATCGAAGCTATAGGTGTATTTTCTTGTGAAAATCATACGAATTGAGTACTTTTAAACTGTTATTTACCCTTTTTATTGTTATTCAAAATGTAATATTTGTGTTCCTTGATATTAGTTACAGTTTATTTTACCATTATAAGCCAGAATTCCTGAAAAAACACTCAAGATGACCTAAAAATAAGCCGGCTGTGATAAGTACCTACGGTTTATATGAACGACTAGTTGATTGGTCCCTGTGCCAATAATAGTACTTTGTCTAAAACAGCAGTAACTTAATGTTGGCAGGGCCAATGATTATACTTTTTCGTCATTGGCCATAAGTAACATTTATATTACTTTAGTTACCACTATGAAGTGGTTTCGGAAAATTCAAACCTTAATGGGTTTTTTAAAAATGAAATAAACCAAGTTTCTTAAAAAAAACAAAGACCCTGGAATAATTTGTGTGTCATATAGGTAAAAAACAGTGACCAATTAGTAAAAATGTTAGAGTAGTTTGAAAATTGAAGTAACATTTTTATGCAGCAGAAACCTGAAAAGTTTTTGTAGAGATTTATGATCAAAACTTACAAAGCATTTAACCCCATAAGTACTTACTGCGAATGTTAAATGGGCCTTTGTTGTTTAGTGCACGCAATACTCATTCTGTTGGCTGACATGCAGTTTAAATGCTGTAGAATTACTTGTTCTTTATGGAAGGATAGAGGGCACAAAAGATCAGTATTTTAAACAAAATTACGTCACACAGACAATTATGAATGCTCTGAAGAACTCTTTGACATGGTGCCTCCGTCTCGTTTTTACCATCGCACCTCCCGCCAAAGGAATAAGGTTCACCCACATTTCCTGGATACATGGCACACCAAGAATAAACGGGCTTCTCGCTCGTTTTTACCCAGAACATGTAAAATGTGGAACGACCTACCTCCTGAGGTGTTCCCTTTGCGATATGATATGGGGTTCTTCAAGAAACGAGTGTTCAGGGCTTTAAAAGGCTCAAAGGTCAACAACGCATGAGTGGCTCTTCCGATGTTGCTTATGTCCATGGGCGGCGATGACCGTTTCCCATCAGGCGGCTCGTCTGCTCGTTTGTTACCTTTCCCATTAAAAAAAAAAATATTCTGGAAGAAACTCTAATGTAATGTTACATCCATATATCGGCAAAAATGTGGAACCATACTTTGCACTTAGACCTTCAGCAATTTCGTTTTTTTATCAATTACTTTATCAAATTTCAATTAACTGCTTAAGAGAATTACTTTCACGCCTTCTACGCGTCTTTAACACGTTTTCTGCAATCATAATAAATTTCATATTACATTTATTTTACCAAATCTACTTACGATGAAACGTATGTTGTGGATTTTTACAGGTGTGTACTTCTTTCAATGCAATAAATATTTGTGACTAGAGTTTTACCAAAATCCAAGCATCTTACTGTTTTAAATGAGAGCAGTAAATTCAAATTTATATTTTTTTGTATTTTTACGTAGGTAAGTACAATTGCAAGTAGTTGAAACAGTGCTGCACGAGGTGCCATAGGAACCAGTAGCCGTAGCCAAGATGACAGTTGCATAAAACGCCAGACCACACGTAAACAATCTATCGAAATGTAAAATGCAACCAAAATGGCACGTAAAAATTTCCATACATTTTATAAGTTCCCATTAACGATGTCGATAAACCACCACTTGGCTAACTTAAACGGAACCGGTTTCATAATTCTCCGAATTTTAAATTTCAGAATTATGCATAGTTTATAATATTCTTCGCGTCTTTTCTAGCCTGAAATACTATTTTCTTTCTTTGACCTGCTTTGCATAATTTTGGCTCGATAAGACATACTTGATTGAGATACCCTATCATGAGGTATCTATAAATACCACACACACATCTTCTTTATTGCACACCTTAAACATTAACAAGAATCCAAAATGTAAACACAATCAAATGGCTCAGCTTGACAACTATACGTATCGTTGTATCAAGTCATGTTTTTTTCTTGCTTCAAAATAAATAGAAACTCTTAAGAATGACTCATACTAGAACGGGACGGAAAGGGGCGGAACGAGATGATCTGTAAATTTCTATAGAAAGAATCACACCTGACCTAGGAGCCCTCGGACTTCGGGGGTCACGTGACGTACGAGTATTCTACCTCTATAGAAACTGACAGATCGGCCCGGCCGGTTCTAGTGTGAGTCATTTTTTACCCTAGTTCCAATTTTAACTAACATTCTATAAAATGAGAAAATGGAAACCTAGGCATGGATTTTTACTAAACTTTGAGAGGATTCCATCCAAAGTAATGTTTGAGTTCACTGGACCGACTCCTAAATTGCCTCAATGTTAAAAAAAAAACATTCTCGAGGTAATTTTATGTAAAACTTTGTGTGGGAAACTGGTGATTTCCGCAAACTAATTCCGAAAAATTCCGAGAAAATTTGCAGAGTGAAGATATGAGTTTTTTTCCGAATTTGGCATCATTCCCAAAACCGGACATTTAAGAATTTCTGAATTTAAACTCAATCGGCTTAACCACTTTTATCTTGTGTATCATTCAGCGGTTAATGTAGACCCTTTTTTACTCCAGTTCAAGTCTTTCATGATGGCAAATTTCTAAGTCACTTACGGTTCACTGATGATATTGCTATCTTCTCGGAAACATCAAAACAACTAACGAAAATAATAGAAGAATTAAGCACACCATCGGTTTAAAACTAAATGCTTCAAAAACGAAAATAATTACCAACAACATGAAGAAACCTATTTTAATAGACAAAACAGAGCTAGACTATGAAGAACGATACCTACTCGTAGGAAAACTGATTTTTTCAAGAGCCTCAACCTGCAAAACCTCAAGAGATATTGATGAAATAAACCGAAGAATCAACCTCTCAAGGGACAAATTTTGGTCCTATTAAGAAGTATTGTAATCAGATCTCCCGGTGAAACTTGAAAAAAATTATGGATTCCTGTCTTCTACCTTGCCTGACCTAACGAAGTCAAATGTGGATATATATTAAAGAAAATACTGAAAAAAATCAAATTTGTCAAATAGCAATGGAGAAGAGTATCCTAAACATAAAACATAGAGATAGGCAAAGAAATTCAGACATTAGAAATAACACCAATGTTATATATATGCCCTACAATATGCTAAACGCCTCAAGTGGAAGTGGGCAGATCACATAGCCCGATACTTTGACAACAGATGGACAAAAACTGCTGAAAGTGAAAGCCTGGATGGATGTGGTCAAAGACAGAAGGCGTTGGTCAAAGTTGGAGGAGACCTTTACCCGAAAGGGGACCTTAATTAAATAAATAAAAATAATAACAATTAATATGTTTATTAAGGAATAAAGAAGGTTCATTATTTTTATTATCATTCAGCGGTAGTAGTTTTTTACCGCGAATCGCATGTGCATCGGATACGTTTGCTGCTCTGAGGGGAAATTGCTAAGGACTGGATTTCGCTTTTCCTCTGTGGTCGCAGTCGTACTTAAACCACCCGGATTAACTTAATCATAAGGATTACATATTTGAATATATTATTTTTATACTGAGTACGTTGAGACTGGTCAACCGTGATATGTATATAAAAAAATGATTTTAATAGTGAGAATAAACACAATTCAATTATATACTATTTACATGAAAATATCCACCCACTATTAGAGTAAGTCTATGCTAAGTTTCCTAGTTTTTGATAGCACAGACTGTGAAAATGTTAGGTAAACGTCATAATTTCATAAAAGTTTGACGTTTAAAATAACACTTTCAAGTTTGACAGTTCATTTGCTGAGAAAAGATAACGTGGTTTGACTCTAGTTGAAATTATTTTATAAATTAAAATATAAAATAAAAATATTAAAATTGTTGTCTACGTGACCAAAATCATATCATATTTTGTGTAGAATAAAATAGTTATTTTTATCAAATTAATCACCTACCTAAAGTATTTATATAAATTGTCTACGATAAATTGAGGTACAACAGTCTAACAATTACTTTAACTAACATTATTTATAGAACTGACTAAAGTCAAGTTTGTAACAGAGTAAGAAACAGATTTTATTATTGCTGGAAACGACAATATGTTGAACAAATAAAAGCATTTGTAGCGGCCACTCTGCTGTCACCACAAATTGGATTGACTCTCCGGATAGAAATATACGTCCGCTCCCTGCGGTGCATTTGGGCCGCGATTGCGAGGCGACGCGGGAAAATGTTTTCTACAACCCTAGCAAAAGTATTCTACGAGTAGGTACTACTCATTAGGTACATGTCTGTTTGTAACCATTACACGTTTAAACCTGCATTGACCTCAAGACGTACGTATGTAACTCGGCTGGTTGATCAAATGCAAATTTTTTTTGTGGTCTTTGGTAACCATCCTGCGATGTATGTAATGTTAGAAGCATCATCATTGGATACATTTATAAATATTTTTATGAAAATCATCATAAATTTGTATAATAGTATCAAATAAGTACCTACATTAAGAAATAACTCACACTAGAACGGGACGGGACGGGGCGAGATGGGACAATCTGTCAGTGTCTATAGATAACGACACATGACATCCGAGGGCTCCGGGCAATCGCGTGATTCTTTTTATAGAAACTGACATCGTCCCGTCCCGCTCCGTCCCGTCCCATCCCATCCCATCCTTGTGCGAGTCATCCTTAAAGCGAACTTCAAGAATTTCAAGTTTACTTGTTAACCTCAAATATGGTGTTTACCTTGTGATGAGGTGCGAAACTGTAAATATATGTTTCACGGCAACTACTGTACGTATACAGGGTTACCTTAGCCATTGGACAAAGCCGAAACGTATATAATTATGAGTAACGGTGTTAAGAATCAATACACAAAGTATCATAACAATCGGTGCAGTGGTTACGAAGAAATTAACAAATTACTATTTTCTACTTTGGAGCAGCCTGTATGCAACTAAACTCATGACGTAATAAATCCTCATAGAATAGTACCTACGAAACATTCTCGTTCTTTTTTTATTATAATTTAACATTTATTTTCAAAATATAACTATACAGTAAGTGTAACTTACCTAACTACCTAGGTACCTTAAATCTAAAATAGGTCCTTGAGGCATTGTACCTAGGATGCTGGCGGCATTTCCTCGTTGTATCGCAATGCTGATACGTTGTGGGGTGCCACCAGCTTTTCGGTCACCAGTAACATTTTTTATTATGATTTGAATGTATGTTACTTATATTACTTTGATTGTTGACAAGTGTCATCATTGAAGAAAATGGGATATCACTAATATGCTACAGTCAAAAACACTGCCAATGATAAATTTATTTTTATTGGCAATTATTGGAAATAACTTTTGTTTGTGTTTTTTTTTTAATTTCTAATAAAATAGTACATTGTGATACACGTGTGCTATGATGGTCATTAGACACGAGGCGGTATTGTGCGCGCGAGCTGAAAGCGAGTGCGCAATAAGGAAACCGATGTGTATAATGGCCATGCACACACGTGTCATACGACATTTTTCAACACACTTGTAAGTAAAAATTAAAATTTAATTCGAGGTTATTAACTTTTGTTAAATACGTTAACTTAATTGTCAGAATCATGTCAGAATACCTACATGGTAATTAGCATATGAGTTTCACTAACCTTTATTGACTACTTGAAGCTTCTTGCGATGCCTTTTCGACGTCGGTTGATGACAATATTTTACATTTTCAATTAATAAATCCCGAAGCTAAGGCTCAAACGTCACAAATAAGTAGGTATATTTATCACTACTAAGTACAACTAGATTTTCATAATAGCTCCCGCGTTTTGTAGTTTCAGAGGAGCCTAATCCACATATTGTTATAGTTTTACTTCTAATTATCTTATAGTTGCATTTTATCATAATAATAAACCGAGAAAACAATCAAAAATATTTTACGTAAATAAGTTACCGCAGCCATTGGTGTATTTTTTTCGAATCACGTTGCGCGCGTAAATTTGAGGCAAAGGCCCGCCAAACAGCCAAAATAAAAAATGAAAAAAAAATACGTGTGGCACTCGGGGACTGCCACGGTAAAGCTATTGCATATCATTTTGTATCAACTTATGCAATTATAATTATTTATTTATTTTATTCATGCAGTATTTCTTTTTCTTTGATATTAATTCAAGTTACACTTTTTGAGCGTGGTGACCGATAAGAAAACAATTTTTTCTATTATTAAATAAATAAACAAGCACACAACGCGGTGTCGACAACGCCGTGTCGAAGACTGCCGAACTGAAACGACGTTAGACGATGCACGGCCTTCAAGCCACACCTCCGTGTCCGTCGGAGTGGGGAGCGTGAGGTTTTTTCGTTACAGAATTTCTGGATTCGGTCCCCGCGCTCAAGGCCCGCCATAGAAGCTATGCAATAACTTAACAGACGATTTGAGAACCTCCTCCTTTAGAAATATTGAAGTCGGTTGAAAAAGCAATACGCGGACATATTCATCAACAAATACTACTACACTAATACTACGGAGGCTAGGGGGAACTATTCTTAAAACCTCGTGAGTTCAATGAAAACTCGCTTAGCAGCCGTAAAAGCAGCTGATGGCGGCTACACAAAATATTAGTCGAGCGAAAGATAGATTTATACTAGTAAAAAAAAAGTTAATTGTAGCATTTAAGAGCTATTTGTATTTTTAAGGGAATTGGTCCTTTTCAGTTTTATTTCTAACAGTAAAGTTACAAAGTTACCATTATTAGTGACTAGCTGTTACCCGCGACTTCGTCTGCGTAGTATTATAATGTTTGGTAGTGTATTTTTATTAGCATAAGTATTAAAGACCAAATTGACTTGAACTGTAAATTGCTAATTAAATTCCGGGGCCGTATAAAACAAATAACTAACTTGCAACTACAGTAACCTGTTATTATTTTTTCTCGTTAATAATTCAGGATATACCAAAAATGCTGGTGATCAATATTGTAATCTGATTTAGAAAAAATAGGACTGAATGTTTTTTTGACAAACATTTTTTGTTAATTTTTTCTGCTTATCACAATACGATACCGATTACGCATTTAATCGAATCAGCAGCATTTTTGTACAGCTGTATGTCTCTTTGTATCTACCACATATTAATCTTTCAGTGGTTGGAATACTTTGTAGATATGGTAAAAAGTACGTCCAAGTTTACATAAATTACTCGTATCTTTTAATTAAATAGGTAATCAAGGCCGAGTGTTTTTGATCACAGTTTAAAACAATGTCTTAAGCTCACTGAATTTAACCCATGGAATGCCATTCGATACCTGATTACAACTTACTTCCCAGTGAAGAAAAACATTGCGAGGATACCAAAATAATTACGTCGCGCATATAAACTTTCATTAGGTAGTAGGTAAGTATATATGTCTTATCCAAGGACGATCCTATGATAGGTTCGGCATAGGCCTTTATTCGCATGTACCTACTCAACATAAGATAAAAACAAAACTACTGTAAAAAAGTGCAATGCACAGTATTGAATTGACTATTTCACTTGCTTTCTTTCCGCTTTGCACCTCTATATAGGATGATTTCCGTAACAAAAACTATCCTGTCCTTTCCTAGGAGTCAAAACATCCCTATACCAAATTTCACCTTAATCCGTTCAGCGTTTTTAATTTACTTTGAAATGGTAACAGATAAGAGTTCATCTTTACAATTTAGCATAGCATGGAAATTTGTCCAAAATTTAATTGAAGAAACCGTGCTCTGGTTTTGTGACTGCTTCACTAACGCAACATCAGTTTGCTTGACAACAAAAATAAAATAGATGCCAAGTAAAATGTATCTAAATCTAACGACATGATCTAAGAATGTTTTTGCGCAAAGTTAAAATAATTTTAATCAAATCAATTTAAGGAGGATATAGGCGATACCTAGTTCGATTAGTGGCATATAGATAGAACTGTAATAAGTGCCATCCTAATCCATCAAGTTGTGCATATTCAGTAATTTTTAGCCTTTTAAGTATAGTAATCATACGAAAAAATCTAAGCTTAGCCATATTATACATTGAGTTGCCTTCTTTGTAGTGGTTGGATTCCGCGTATCTGTCACTATAGCCTCAATGATATTGTCCTGAGGTCTGTCAGTCAGCGGCTGTTCATTCCGTTCTGGAGCCACTGAGTTTAGGCGCAGTGATAGCAAGATGGAGTGACGCTGGTGCTATGGGAGACGGGGCGGTGTTTGGTGTGGGATGCTACATACGTCAGCACATTTTCGACTACCTATATTACTCGCACTTCCCACGTGGCAGGAGCCCTCTGCCGAAACTTTAGCGGCGGCGAAGCGGCATTAGTGTGCGCTCCCTTCTAAGATAAGATCCCAAACGGATAGCGGGATACTTACGTAATAGGCCAACACATTGTTACATTTGTGTGTAAATTTCTGATAATTCTATACAGTTACTCACATTTGACAGCAATCACCGTCGCGCTATCCATGCAACTTGTCTTTTCATGAACTTATAGCATTATCATTATCAGATGACATTCGTGGATAACCAACTTAGGTCTGTAGGACATGGATACAATACATGTTCATACCTTTGGTAGTGGAGACTGCGGGCTGCTTTGGGGGAACCCAAATTGTTCTGCATGACATAAGCCGTCGACTCAGACAAAAGGGAGAGGAGCCCGATCCAAGGTTGTCCGTAGCCATCCAGCATGGAAATGCCGCTAGTGTTCTGGGCTCTTTTGCACCAAGAATGGCGAAATACGGGTTATTATAATAAGACTTGTATTCAATTTATACCATTAGGTTACCCATTTCATTTCATAGATTTTGTTTGACAAAACCTACTAAACTGCTAACAGCGCCATCAAACAAATCTAGAAGACTTCGCGGCTTAGTATGTTTCCTTAGAACGAAACAGTTAGATACCTACAGCTCTTAAGTAGTTCTACGTGTAATATATAGATGGCAGTGTAATAAACATAATATGAACGGGAAAATGTACCTTTTATGCCTTTGTGCCCATTTCTTCCGATAAACGTATTAAATGTGGCACAATTTTATTTAAAATAAGTTCTGCTGATTAGCAAAATATTGCCAGAAAACCATGAATTTGTCGTGGCATATTCACTTACTTCATATCTAAGCAAATAGATGGCGCCAGTGTACCTGAATTAAAATATTTTTTGGATTTTTGAACATTATTAATAACTGTTGGAATTAATCAACTTAAATTTACCGTAATATGCTTCTTAAACGGGAAATCACGTAGTAGTACACGTTTAAAGTATTTGAAACGTATGAAGTTTGCATTAATTGCAAATGTTTTACATCACGCTATCGACATTTTTAAATCACATTGCATAAATACAACTTCCAATTTACTAATTTTAATACTCTATTGCAACTTTCAAAAACCCTCTAAAATTTTTTCGCTTATAATATTAGTGGGATTTTATTTATTATCAAATCAAATTTATGACAGCATTAAACATATCATATTTACATAGATTTAATGGATCCCGGCACATTGGTCACTTTTCAACTAATTTCCTAAAAACACAGTTATGTATTTTTTGTGCACTTTCGTCAGTAGTGACAAATATGTACTTAAGTTTAATTTCTGTTTGTTTATGACACTACTGAACAATACAAACTTAAAATAAATTTGGGTACATTTTCGTCTGCAGTGAAAGAGAGCTTTTTTATAGGCGAACAACATACGGTGATCATCGTCTTCGAACAATATTTACAGCACGCAGCAATGTCACCTTTGTGATTATCACAATAAGGAACAAATCTAATATACCAATAGAAAATATATTTGATAAACAAGACAAAGGCATATTTCGATACTCTACTTCTTTGTAGGTACTAATATTTCTTATGCCAATGAAATTTCCACTTTATTCCGTTGTGCACTAACGTGCTAAATTCACAAATTTAAAATGGTACTTAGTACGACTTTGCATTTGCACTAAGATATCGATTAAAAAAACAAAACGATTCGCAGTCTAAATAAAAAATTAGGCGCCTTTTGCCTTTAATTCGATCCAGCCAGTATATTATGCATCGATTACAAAATCGATTTAACATATTTGATTCTGGCGGGAAAAATAATAGTGTTTATTTTGACGTTTGACATCGCCGTATCTCTGGTAATAAGGACTACTGTCCTCAATATTTTGTATAGAATATGACACTTAGCGACATTCGTATGGAGATATATCCTTTCCCCGATAAAGAACTTTGTAACAAAGTGAATAAAGTCGGTTTCGGTCCGTCGGAGTGGGGAGCGTCAGGTTTTTTTTCGTTACGGAATTTCTGGATTCGGTCCCCGCGCTCAAGGCCCGCGATAGAAGCTATGCAATAGCTTAATTATTTATGTTTGAAGCACAAATTATTGTGAATTTTGAATAATTTAATACAATTTAACGTATATTCAATAATTCAGAAGGTTTTAATCCATGTATTCAACTAAATACGGAGATATTGCTTTTCAAGGCATAAGTTATTATGCGGCTAAAACAGTGTACTATATTTGGAAAAAAAAACTTTCCAAGCCGACAAAATTTGAATGTATTATCTGTGTACGTAACTTAGTCTCGTAGGGTACAAACTTAATTTGATGGGGTTATCTGATTACAACACTAGTTCAATAATATAATGAAAAAGCACGCGTGTTTAATATCTAGGATTATGAGCCTAAAAGCGGTACGATAAAAAACTCGTTACGAGCAAGTGTGTTGAAATAGTACATTACCTAACTAGTGCGGTAAAACAAAGAAAGGCCGAGATCGCAGAAGTTTGCGACCCGAGCTGCAAGGGAGGGACGTAAATATGCGATCAAGGGCTTTATTTATGACCTCACGTGTTAGGTACATCATTTTATGCCTACACTTGGGCAGAAATCGGCTTTTTCCGTACGCATAGCGTGCGGAAAAAGGCACTTTATGGCCAGGTGTGGCATAAAACTATTTTTCTACTCCGATACTTTTATCTGTCAATTATATGGTCCAGCAAACAAATATAAAAGCATGTCTTACGCAATTTCAAAAAAGTATATGTAGTCTATACTTCATAAAGACCCTAGGGTTATTATGTGATATAATGCAACTGCTAACAGGAGCGCTACCACGAAGTCCGAAAGTCGTACTTCGGATAGTGCCATCCCTTTCACGCATATGTAGAATAAAGTGAGAGCGAAGAAGACGGCACTATTCGAAGTTTGATTTGCGGACTTCGTGGTAGCGGCGCAGAGGTGCCCTGTGAACCCAACAAAAATAAAAATAAACCGACTTCATTTGGTTCCCGGTAAAAGTGAAATTTTGAATTTGTTTGAGTTAGCCAGTTTACTTCACAAATATCCAATACACCGCACGTGTACGATCGAAAATTGAGGAGCTTTCTTAATTTCCCAGGGCTTCCATCATTACATGTGAAGTATAATCAAACGGAACTCCCTTGTAGACCTTTAAAACAAACAAAATAACAATGTGTTAAATTGGATGACAGACTGTAAATTATCGAGCAGTTTCATTATGCCATCCCTGATTATCAACATCAGGTCCACTCCAGCAAAATGATGGCCACAGTAAGAAAATGCGTAAGCTAATTATGAACATCCTCTAATCACAATGAACGTGCCGTTCAAATTTGAGGAGTTCTCTGAATTCTTCAAGAACTCCATCATCAGAATAGAAATCAAATCAAAAACATGAATGTCACAACTAGGATAATAAGTAGAGCTAGGTTTATCGACCAGTTCCACTTTGCCATCCCTGGTCTTCATCAT
The DNA here is from genome assembly GCA_949128165.1 of Lathronympha strigana. Classification (NCBI taxonomy): domain Eukaryota; kingdom Metazoa; phylum Arthropoda; class Insecta; order Lepidoptera; family Tortricidae; genus Lathronympha; species Lathronympha strigana. The sequence goes on along the minus strand of OX421906.1, from coordinate 10,891,687 downwards.
CAGGTCCACTCCACCAAATTGATGATGTTCGTAAAGAAATGCTCGAGTGTCTTAAGAAACTACCCAAATCATCATGCATGTGCCTTTCAAATTTGAGGAGTTCCCTCAGTTCCTCATGGATTCCATCATCAGAAATTGATTTTGAAAAAAACGAGATAAACCTGAAACCATCTTTATACAGACAAAAAATTTTTTTTTTAAATCGGATGATAGTCCTGAGAATTACGAAGCAGTTCCACTTTGCCATCCCTGGTCTTCATTATCAGATCCACTCCACCAAATTGATGATTTTCGTAAAGAAATGCTCGAGTTTCTTAAGAAATCACCCAAATCAGCATGCATGTGCCTTTCAAATTTGAGGAGTTCCCTCAGTTCCTCATGGATCCCATCATCAGAAATAGATTTTGAAAGAAACGGAACCAACCTGGAACCATCTTCTTTAAGAAACCAAAAAAAAATTAAAATCGGTTCAGTAATGACGGAGTTCTGAGGTAACATCCAGTAAAAAAAATAAAAATTCAGACGAATTGAGAACCTCCTCCTTTAGAAATATTGAAGTCGGTTGAAAACAACACTAGATTTACAACGAAAATCAAAACTACCAACTTAACAAACAACTGAATTTATATGGTTTGAAACAATAACAAAACTAAAATAGTTGCTGCCAACATAAGAAAAAACGCAAGTAAATGTCAGTTGTAAAAAAAAAATACCGTGTCTATGATTACGTTCTGTCGACTGTCATTTGTCACTATCCATTCGAATTTCCCGCTCTTTCTTATGCTGTATTGCTGTTTATTTAGGATTCTTGGAATAGTTGTGGCATATTTAGCATTCTTATTAGAGTTTGGAGTGAAAAATAATAATAGGTCAACCACATCCACCACACTCCCAATATAAATATTTCTAACAACGCAATTCACAATTTTCATCTTCATGTTCATAAATGAATAAAACTAAATTTTCTTAAAACAAACTACGTTTAATTTTGTGTTTTATTTAATCCCTAGTCGTAGAAAAAGTAATGTATGCAACGTCTTTATTAACAATTTTCGGCTTCGCCTCAAATTGTTACACACGCCACTCACCTTTTTTGAACCCTCTTATACAACTATTGCATAAAATACTATTACAGTAGAGCATTGACTAAGATGTAGCCCTATGTGGGATTTCTGGGTTGTCAATGGCTGAGTTCACCTGCAGGTATAGGGGAGAGTCGGTTATATTGTACCACTTTTTACTCAAATGTGTATATCTTTTTTCTGAAGGTAGTAAGAAATTTGACTGATTATTTATATAAAAGTTCAATTTCTTGGCTTGGTTATATATTAAATTGAGTATTCTGGGATTACATTAACGATCTGAGAAAAACGAAAAACCGAATGGACTACAATCGGTACGATTTAGCCAACGAGTCGGTTAAATCGTACCACCACCATTCAAACTATGTAAGTTAAGCATTATGAATGTTTCATGTTTATTTTATATTCAAATACCAATTATTTAGAGCAATACACTGTAACTGCACGGATCCTATTCACATACAATAGACCAGGTATTATTTGAAATAAATAGTATAAAATATATAACCTCAAACCTTAGACAATTGATAAATTAAATACCACTCATTAAACCTAATAAATATTGCAGTGAAATACTGCTAATTCTGTATTTCATCAAATCACATCAAAATTTACTTCGAGTTCGATGAAAATAATTTTTTGTTTCTTTTAAGTTCATTCTTGACTTTTTGGCAGTTTTTATTTCTATAACTGATGATTATAACATAGAAGCTCTGATGGGTGCCCCATAAGCAAGTAAAATAGGTTGTTAAATAAGAAATCTAGAGGTGGTACGATTTAACCGATGGTAGGATATAGCCGACTTTTCCCTATAACCTGTATAAAGTTGCATCTCACGACAGTAAATAAAATACGAGCGAGCGGGGTACTCGGAGTATACTCCGAGTAATATCAAATCATGTTTTATTTTCAATTCCGAATGCGGTCTTAAATATTGTAATATACATAATAATTATATGTACCTACTTAATTCGAAATTGGAGTGTAGGTACTGTCTTCAATTTCCAGTTAATTATTTCGTTCAAATTGCGAAATGCAGCAGTCGGCACGTTTTATATGCTTATTAGCAAAACTTGGAGCGCGGAAGTTCAAATAAATTGTAGCGTTGAAACAGTTGGCTCCTAAACCTCAGTAAATTGTTGACATAAACGGTTATGAGATATCTGCTCATACCGCACGCGCCCGCCCGATCCCTTGTTGTCGTCGTTTGCATCCGGAGTGTTCAGGCAGGATCGAGTACGGATCCGAGACGCTGTATTGTCTGCTCCAAATTGCCGTAGTAAATAATAAGTATAACCTACTTTGTCTACAAATGTTTTTAACAGTAGAAATGTGAGCATGAATATAATGTGTTATGGTTGAGCTTTCTGAATTTATGGGCACCAGGCTTCACTTGTTTTGAGTATGACTGTAGGTAGCATTATATCTTGACATTATTAACCAACGTCCTCAGCCAACCTTTACTAGCAACCTCTTGGGAAATTGTGTCTGGTTTCCGAATCCCGTTTAATTAAACGTTATTAATGAAAACGAAACCTTTGAAAAAATAATGTTATCTACAATGACATGTATGTTATATTTCATATATATTATGCATGTGTGCAGTGTTAGCACATACCTAAATACTTAATCTCGAAGTGTTGTAAGAGATATTTATCCATAAATATTGTAGATATTGAAGAGGAACGCTTTTACATTTGTAAATTGTAATTCCAATCAAACGAACTTTAGAAAATTAGGAAAATAGTTGGTCGTTAATTAACACATGTAAAGTACCCAACCCCGTACACGAGATAAACTCCTATCGGTCTCGAACGGAGTACTTTATCGTGTGTGTTACAAAAGAAGTAACTTGTGTACCTCTCGTAATTTATTAAATAGGGACTTATATAAAGAATAAATATCACTTCTAAACCGAATTTTATTGTTTATAAAATATACTTGCACACTTGCATAATTCGGCAAGTGAAATTCCCTAGGCCTAGGGCGCTTCATTGATAAACAATTATCTCATCATCATCATCATTCAGCCGAAAGACGTCCACTGCTGGACATAGGCCTCCCCCAAAGATTTCCACAATGACCGGTCCTGCGCCACCCGCATCCAGCGGACTCCTGCGACCTTCACCAGTCATCAGTCCACCTCCAAACAATTATCTATTTCAAAATAAAATAGCAAAGAATACATTTTCTTTAGTACAAAACACAGCTTTACAAGTCGTCGTCCTCACACATCCTCACTTTAAAAATTTAATAGAAACCTTAAACGGACTTAAACGTCCATATAATGTATTAATATCTTAAAAATAGATGTTGAATAGGTTTAATTTTATGTTTGGCAAAAGTTACATTTGGATTGTTACTGCAGTGTTGCTTCAGGAAGAAAAATACGATTTCTTTGCCAAAGTCCTTGTTTAATTGGAACCTTCAACTTCCCCAACCAACCAACCCACCTCCATCACTAATTTTATCAAAGAGAGTATCATATATAATTACCCATTTCTAGCGTCTGCATTGGTGCATAGCAATATTTCACAATTGGGATGTTATCTTAAACAAAGTCGAGATTGCTTGTGAAATGAACATCAGTTCTGCTAACCTACGTTTGTATTATGGAATCTTTCCTTGAGCTCCTCAAATAATATAAGTAGAAAACGCTTTGTTTTACTAAACATAGTAAGTCGACAATGCAGTGCGCTTTGTCATACGTAAAGTGATCTTTATGATTTCAGAAAGAGAAAATTTAAATTTGGTCGCATTCCAAACGGAATCCTTGCCAACGCTCTCTCTTGAACGGATTTATGATCTCCCCCGAACAGCTAGCTAAATGCTCAGGAAACAATGAAATAGGCGACTGCGATTCGGCCGCAGGTTACGTCTAAAACTCACGCTAAACCGGACCGGGACGGGCCGGGACAGGCTGGGCCGTGACTGATGTATTATATTCATAGTATATTCATATTCATCTTTATTGATAACAATTCATATCGAAAATCGACATGTATGTCGAACTTTCATTAAACAAGATAAATCGATAATAAAATAATATATTGACATTAAAAATTAAAAACTATATATATAATATTAATGTCAAGTGTAAAATACAATACCTTCAGACATATTACGTACCTATTTGTTAGGTAAATGAAATCATAGTAGTAGTTAATGCAACAGTGATATAATAAGGGTTCTAAAATTTTAGAGTATGTATTAGATAGCAGTATATTAAATGTAAGTAAACTATTATTTTGCCTCTAAAATTACTTTAAATCGAAAGTGTAAAATAGCCGTAAATTACTGTAAATTTAGAAGTTACACGTAAAATAATTTATACAAAAAAATATATTTGTCAAAAACATTATTTTTATTGGACTTCAAACTATAAAAAAAACTAACAAATAATTCAAATGCCAAAGAAAACTATCACCAGTTTTCATCTTTAGTACCTACCAAATTAATATATAACCGCCAATTTGTTTATATTGATCAGGTTAAAGTAGTAAAGAAGTATATTTCTTCGTAACAATAGCGTGTCTTACTATTTAACATTTTTATCAAATAGGTAGGTATTATCAGTATTATCACTCCTTAAATTTTTCGTAAAAACGGAATTTAAACATCATTAAAAAATTGTTAGAATCGAATGTACACCTTTTACGTGAAAATTAATAAAAAATAATCAATTCTAATATTGGTTAGAGGTGAGACGTATTTACTGGAATAGGTTTTTGGAACGTTTTGGCTTGGACGCGTGAGTACGCGATCCCACCCGCGAGTCTCTTAGTGTACGAGTATTTAGGAGTACGGTGACGACAACGTTCCGCTGACTTGAAAAGTAGCATGATAGCAAGTTTTAGTCGATATTACATACGTTTGAATTTTAAAAATACGAAGTGTGAAGACGCAGAAGGCTCAACTACGACGTAAGACTCAGTCCGCTTTTTACTTAGTACGTCTCACCTCTAATATTGGTTTCGCGCTATACAAACTCATATTAATGGCGCTTAACAAGGACCCACGCATGAGTGGCGCCGCTTAGTGAGCAAAAATACGGTCCTCATTGACACATCCGTCCCAGCCCGCTCTTGTGTGAGTCATCCTTAAAGTTAATGTGTTTTCAGTCGCCTAAACAAATTATTTTCAGCACTAGCAGTTGGATATCTTCCTTAGAATTGTGGCACTGGTGGAGTGAATGGTAAAGTTAAATTGGAATGTTTGAATGTAAAAAAATTTGCATCAGTGGAAACACGAGTGGAAAGCCAAGATAATAATTTTGAGAGATATATGTGATTAGTATATTATAATATAACATATTAAAATAATAACTGGAGGTATCAGAAATTGTTAAGGTGTCCGCACCGCATAATTTATACCTGTAACAAGAGCAATAAATTAAATAGCAGGTAGTACTCCTCAAACCTAACAACTTTTGTTCTAGACCTTTTAAAAATGACGTACTCTAGGTTTTCACTTTTTCATACAAAGTAAATAGTATTTTCAATGTACGGTTACCATCAGCCTAATTGACGTCTCTTGTCATAGTACAAAAATAAAAGAAATCGCGTTCATTAAAGCAAATAAAGTTAATTGCGTCTTCTAATAAACTTTAAAGTGTAATAAAAATCAAAACACACGTTATTTTCAAAAATCGCCGAAAAAACGTTGTTCAGTTTGGCGAGGACTACCCACGATTAAATTTGTTGCTCCTGTTACAGGCAACACCCGGTATACCAATAGGTATGTATCTTTAAAACATTTGTTGTAGTGTACAAACGGCCTCCCCAGCCAGTTGGTAGAGACCCTGGCTAAGAAGCTTGAGGTCCCGAGTTCGAATCCTGGTTTGTTTATCACGAATATGTGTTCCTGAGTTATGGACGTTTCCTATGTATATATATATGTTAGGGTAGTTCTTATTTTCAAACTTTAAAATTTGAATGGGGCACCCCGTTATTGTGTTTACTAACATAGAAAAAAACTAAGTCTGTTTTTTTTTTCAAACAAGTTTTAGGTGTCTCTAACAATTTTAACTATAAAACTCTCGTGAGACTCGAACATATTAAATAATATTTAAATGCAGTCTGCAAGTAGCAGAGCAGATAGGGCATTAGCCCGCAGTGTACGACTTGCCTCTGTCGCGGGTGGTCGCTCCTGAAGACGTTCTTCGTAAAGAACGAAACATGTCGAGCGAAAATCGACTAAATTACGTGAGTGACCCGGTTTAAATATTATTTAATATGTCTCTAACAATGACTGAAAATTAAAAATTACGATAAATTAAGACAAAAATTACTTCAAAAGTAACATCAAGCTGTTTATGCATACAGTCTGAACGCCTTTGTATCAAATATATCCTTAAACACATATAGCACATGTAAGTTTACCATGCATAAAAATGTCTGTATTATTTATTTAGTGCTCTAATGGGCCGCCGCTATCAGTTTAATCTCTTCCTGTAATCTTTGGTCCCGGCGGACGTGTATTGGTCATTTGCCCGAGTCCGCTACCCTATGTAGAGTCGAGCTCATATTCGTACATATAAAATTGCGCACCTTAATCCATTCGAATAGGCATAAAAATACATACATCTCTGGGCATCTTTGGGCAGGGGCACCTAAGTACCAGCTTCTTCCTCTAGACCGCATCCAACGGAGAGCAGCTCGAATTGTCAACTGCCAACGTATTTCTGATCGGCTTAATCCCTTGGCGCTGCGTAGAGATGTGGCCTCACTCTGCATTTTCTATCGCATGTATTTATTTATTTATTTATTTAACCTTTGTTGCACAAAAGAAACCTTAACGTACAAAAGGCGGACTTAATGCCAGAAGGCATTCTCTACCAGTCAACCAGTGTATTATGGGGAGTGTTCCGAGGAATTGTTCGGATTAATCCCTGCCGCTTCTTTCCGCCATCGCCCTACGCGACAATATTTCCACTCTCACCATTTAGATGGTTGGCAGTCCTCAACTGTGCGCTTTTCCCAAAACTTCCTGCCTCGCACAGCTAAACTGTGGAACGAACTGTCGCCAGCGGTGTTTCCGGACCGATACGACCTTCAAACCTTCAAGAAAAGAGCGTACTCCCACCTTCAAGGCCGGCAACGCACTTGCGACACCTCTGGTGTTGCGGGTGTCCATGGACGACGTTAATCGCTTACCATCAGGCGATTCGTCTGCTCGTTTGCCCCCTATAGCATAAAAAAAATACATATTTTTAAGCTCATTTATACGCATTCTCAATGACAGTAAAGTAAGAATCTTATGGGGTGATTTTTATGCTTTAAGCCTTAATCCCTTAAACAATGGCCTTTGTACCATTTTTTGCAAGGGCTACCGGCACGCGCCAATTTGATAATATAGTTTAAAAGCAACTGTACGTCATGGTATTATGTAAGGTTCGAATTCTTGTCCAAAAACCGTCTTATTTAGTGTGTCTGCACGGTTTTAGGCCATTTAGGTAGTCATCGTCCTACGTCCTGAAACCGTGTTATCTAGACTAGAATATCCCTTGCAAAAAATTGTACATAGGTCATTGTTTAAGGGATTATGAATCGAACCGTCAAAATCACCTGAAAAGATTCATGCTACACCAAACTACATAAATATAGTCACATAAAATGTGAACTCAGAATTTAGTAACTCTTTTTAACTGCCCCGTATTTTGGTACTATGCAACGTATTTTTCCCCGTAATCGCATTAATATTAATGAGGCTAAGGTAACCTGTTGCTGAACTCGGTTACCTTTTTTACTCAGTTTGACATTTTCCGATATTCTTCACGTTCATTTTACCGAAACTAAGAGCTTCATTATTAAGCGTCGAATCGTCTATTTGTCTGCAGGCAGATCGGGCGCGGGGCAAATAAATTCATTTAGTGGGTTAATTATTAGTCAAAAGAACAATGATGTAAAGCAAAGTATCCGTTTTCGACAGAGATTTATGTTGCAATTCCAGAAGGTGAGGGGAAACAAGCCATTACTGACGAAACATTGCGGGATTTGTCGACGCCGCCCGTCTGAATATTCATCTCTATCAATCAAGTTGCGTAAATAACATTGCGATGAGACAAAGGCCTCGTTATCGCTAAGGAGTTACGGCCTGACCCGGAATAATAACATAACTATTTCTCACTCGTTCCTTTCGACTCCTCGTTCTTTGGGTCGGAATTAACAACTCCTCTGGTTTCGCTATTATGTAGATAATGAGAGATGGATGAGGATGGGTTTCGTATTTAATTAATTTTGTGTGGTTAACGTGTTCAGGTGTCCCACGGCTATGCCACAGAAATGAAAGAATTTTAACCACCACCAGTTGGTTCAGAGTGGTGGTGGTTAAACTTCTTTGAATGCAATACGCATTGTTTTAAAAATTAAAATGACGTTTCGTGTCAGTAAAATTGTCTATCTTCAATATTTAAGATGCCTACTTTCCTCCATGTGGCATACCCGTGGGAATCGAACTCGCTAAACGTGGTAACAAAATCCTATAATTACACTATAATAATTATGTGATATTAACTATATAGTTTACAACTAAATATAATTACATAGGAATTCTAGTATTTAATATATTAATAAATATGTATAATATTACATAAGATTGCATATGCGTTAACGGCTTCAAACGAATCCTACTAAACCTGATCAAACAGGTTCTTTGAAAAGCAAACGTTTGAAAGCTAATTTGCTTGGGGCTTGTCTGATTCTCAGAGGGAGCGCATTCCAGAGATAGCTTGAACGGTAAAAGACGAAGAGAGAAAACCACTATGGTGAAGGAAAACTGAAAGTTTCACGGCACGAGAGGAACGAAGTTCACTACCCAGGCAAGAAAGAGTATGTCAAACCATGCTCAGTGTAGGGTTCCGTAGTTTATATTTTAACACTTTGTCGGCATGATTGATATGTATATTCATACCAAATTACAGCTTTCTAGTACTCACGGTCAGCCTCAGCCAGAGCTAAGCCTCAGAGGAAAAGACGGACGGGCGGATAAACAAACATGGCGAAGCTATAAGGGTTCCTAGTCGACTACAAAACCCTAAAAAATCTTGAAAAAAAAATTTTGAATGTATATTGTTTTAAAAATAAAAATGAAGTTTTCTTGCAGTAAACTCTCCTGCAGTATTTAAAGCCTATTTTTCATACCAGTGACTAAAATGACAACCGCAAAACTAATCATAACAGCTTATTACAACTAGTGATCTTTGTATACGGTTATAGGTACGAATATAGATAAATGTTACCTACTGCCTAGATATAATAAGATATATTTCTTATTTCCAACATACCAACATACAATTTAAATTGCACTTGCACACCTGCTTGCAGTTGCAATATTCCCAATTTTTGTATAGAAAAAAAATATCTATGGAATGGAAACATAGACCATTCCAGCCCGAGAACGACAAAGAATAGATGCATTCGAGATGTGGTGCTGGAGGCGAATGCTCAGGATACCCTGGACGGCCAAACGTACTAATGTGTCTATTCTTTCGCAGCTGAACATTAAAACATGACTGTCTGTCATGTGTTTACGTCGTATACTTTTATGGCCACATCATGCGAAGAGGAGACGAGAGCCTTGAAAAACTGGTCGTGGTTGGGGGTATTGAAGGCGAGAGAGGCCAAGGCCGTTCACCAACCAGATGGTCTGACCAAGTCAAAGAAGTAACCTTTTCAAGCAAATTCCACCAGGCGGTGAGGGCTGCGATGGACCGGGACCGATGGAGACAGATCATCAAGTCAAAATCACCTCGTGATCACGATCTTTAGTAATGAGGGACCGATTTAAGAGAGAAGTTAGTATTAAGTAATTTTTAATAGACATGCCGAAAGCATTAAGACGTGGGAAACGTTTAGATCGGCAAGCCTGTAAAATTATTTTCAATATTTGTTTATATTTCTTAACTGAAAATGACAAATTTAAAGATACCAACAACACTGATTACTTTTGTAAAGTCCAAAAACGAGTTTCGGAGGCCAGTGGAATTTCTCAACGAACAGTAAGTAAAATATTACAAAAAATAATACGAAAATCAATCTACCTCCAATAGTCGGAAAATGGCAAAGTTGGATAGACCAAATAAATTATTTTTTCTAGGTCGTTGACGATTTCGACTACAACGTTATACGCAGAGTAGACTAGTGTATAATTTCCAATTGATATACAAAAAAGAACCTACAGTGAAAGCCCTAAAGTTCAAGTTATCGGAAGCTATTAATTTTAAGGGATGTGACTTTAGTCACGAAAAATCCTTGTAAAATAAGTTTTCGGTATAAAAATATTGAAAGCAACAGAAAATTACTTATGGAGATTCTTACTACTTATTACTTATCAACTCATCCCAAACTTAGCTCCACATTCGGTACTAGTAGTAGATAATGCTGCATATCATAATAAGTACGTAGAAAGACCTCCTAATTCAAATACCCGTAAGCAAAAGATGATTGACTGGCTAGCCAATCATAACATTCCGAATGATCCGTCATTAACAAAAATTGAAATATATGAAATTGATTGCAAGTACAAACAAGACTGTGGAATACTCTATAAGTAGATAAAATTATGAGCGAATATGGACACAGCGTACTAAGATTGCCACCATATCATCCTGATTTCAATCCGATTGAAAACATATGGTCTCAAATAAAGAGATACGTATCCAAAAGGAGCATCAGTATGAATGTGACGACTGTGAAATAATTGGTACAGAAAAAGGCTAATATGATTGGTCCCGATGTTTGGGCCAAAGTATGTGACCACGCCATCAAGAACATGAGTTGGAAAATCATATGGCTAGTTTTGGAATCACCGATCACGAAAACTCGGACGATGATGCACCAGAAAATAGTTCTGAATCTGACTGTGATATGGAAGTTGGAAATACTGTTTTACATCACACTGTCCACCCCTTTCCTCCTCTTATCCCGCTGTCATAATCGAAGTCGTCCATCCAATCAGAAAATCATATTTATTTATATTCATTTTTTTATGTTATAGTATTTTTAATTCAGAATAATGTGAAGTGTTATAAAGAAGGTCTGCAAAGTTTTACTGTAGTTTTGACTTATAGTTAGACTTTTGGGGTCCCGATCTTTATAGAATCATTAGTTAGAAACAGACATGATTAAAACAAATCCCCCTCCTCCATCTACCGTCCGGTTTGGATGACATAGCATCATTCAAACCAGAATTGTGTTTTTTATCAGTGCGTTTATTTTTATAAAATATCCTCGGTAACTAGTTATATTTTTGTTTACCTAACGAATTCTTTATATGATAGAATCGTGGTGGTTTTAACACCTCAGTGTGATATACTTCAAACGGGTAGTTTGACCTTTGACATTTATAAATAAACGTCACTTAATAATACAGTAATTCATAGACGGCACCATTCGGAAGTAGTCGTATGTTCCGATTTTGGACGATCAGAATTATTCACTACATCTGTACTTAAGTAGCCTCAATCCTTTTTGGTTAGAATTGGTTGTGGTACATCACTATTTATGTGATGTAATGGTCCCTGTAGACTCTCGGGCTCTCGGCCGAATGTCTCGGGCTTTCGGGTAAATGTCTCGGGCGAATGTCTCGTAAAACTATTAAACTATTCTCGATTTGAGTGATGAACGAATTAATGAAAGCATGCTTTGTTTTATAGTTTACAAATTGTATTGAGATGACACCTGTTATCTTACCGAAGCTATTTAAAACACCTTTTAATTCACCCAAACTGTACCTGAAAAAACTTTTACGGTGCTACTTTACCGCACTAGGGCGATAATGAGCACTTTACGTGCCTGCGTTGAATATTTAAAGGGCCATATGTACTGTAAAACGTCGTACGATACACGTGCAAAGCACGTAATTCGCAACTCGTGTCGATTTAAAACACTCCCTACGGTCGTGTTTCAATTTATCGCCACTCGTTTCGAATTTCCTCTTTTTCGCCCTTGTATCGTAATGTACTAAAATTATCTATGGTCCGATCCTCACCCGAGGTTCTCGTATGATTCAGGGTTGCATTAGTCCGAATTGTCCGAAACATTCGGCCTATAGAGTCTAGAGGCGCCATAATGAACAGACAACCCACGAAACGTTCATTTTGGGGTCCGTATCTAAAAATCGTAAAAAAGTTTCGGGACCATTAACTATATAGTAATAGTATTTAAAAAAAAACCGACTTCAAGACTTCAAACGTTTCAGTTAGTAACGCTATGTGTTGTCACCTCCGTTTGTTTGATTTCCCGTCCTTTCTGAATCTTAAAGCCAATTAAAATGAATATGTTTTATTTTTCACTTTTTGAAGTCGGTTTTATTTATGTTAAAAAAGTTTTTATTATTCTAATTTTAGTTGGTCAGTACTAGTAGGTATGATAAACGCAGTACTACTAATGAACAAAAAAGAATTCGTCAAATCAAACGGTGGAGCTCGGAATTATCAGTTTAAATATCTATTACATAAGTAAGATTTATCAAACAAAAGATTACACGTTAAAGCGAGGGTTATAATTATTAACCCTTAATCAAATAACGGGAAATTATTTTCCACTTCATCACCCACCACAAAAAAATATATCTTTTTAATGGCATTACTGAGCGATACCAATCACACAGATTTAAAATCTTAGTAACATTTTTAATTTTAAAAATGGCAACACTTTTCGAATGGCCACCATTTGTGACTATACGTAAAAGTCAAAGTCAGTTGTCATGATTTTTTGTGCAATAACAAGAGCTTTTTTTGTGTTTTGAGGCTAAGTGCAAAAAAAAATCTGGTACTCGTAAGTGAACACTAATATAAACTAGACTTATTTTCCCTGTGTTCTTGAATTAATTTAAATTTCTCGGATCAAATGTAAGTGTCACATTGGTTCTATTAAGCGTTGACAAGATGGAATAAACCTAGGAAGTTTTTTTATAACTTTGATATGATCAGGTAAGCAATGGCAATAAGTTATACAGCCACAAGTTAATTCATACGAACTTATGTATGCAAAATACAAAATATTAGTCATACAATTAGAACAACCCAACTCTGTTTGTAGAAAAGGGCGGCAAATTTACAATATCGTGGTTAGCAACACTGTATTTGAATAAGTTATTCGAAAATTGTGTATAATAAGGTATAATAATAGGCATATCTAATATATGTTTTATCTGTGGCACGTAAGTTAAAAAGTTTGCTTGTTGTTGTTGTTTACAAATTTTAGTTTTTGATTTCTAAAGTAATATCTGATATCAACATTCAACAATGTAATTACCTAGTTCAAGGGATATAGCAGCCAATACTCAATACTATACCTGGTATAACAATATTTGATGATATGTGATGTTTGTTTTGGGATATTTTAAGGTTAGGTTAAGGTTTACAAAGTTTTGTACTGCAAACATCGATATGTGGATGTCGAATGAAGTTCTTTCTTTATTTCAGTATTAATTTATATGATAAACTCGGAAAAAGGAACTGAATGGAGTCCAAGAAAACCGATTGTGAGTTTATCACCCGCTCAAGGCAATTTCGGTAGTTTTTTTTATTAAATTTATTCTGACCACTTTTCGAGTACAAAAGTAAGTTAACCTGAATAAATGTGATAAATATTCTACACTTTTGTAATGCTTCCTTTAAGATTGTTGTTCTTACTAAGTATTATTTTTATTGAGAAATAAAAATAACAAACATACTCCACCCAAAAACTAAACAAATAGAATCACTTGCGTAAAAGCTGCAACGGTTCTTACCGAGTTGCCAGCAGCCGTAAGAAAGAGTGACAAAACTTCATACCTGTGCCTATACTACGAAAATCGAACGATTACGGATTTGTATCTCCATCTCAGTCACACTTGCATATTGGAGTGACAAAGAGGTTTTCCCGTCAATGCCAATTTTCGATGTTCGTGGTGACAGCACCAAATTATTATTCACCGTGGCACAGGCCACGGTGAATAATAGTTTCAATAAGTACTTTTTTTATACTACTGCGGCGATTTTCAATATTCTAAGATTTCAAGATTTCATTGTTTCTGAAATAATTTTAATTCCCACGTTTGAGTTTTTGATTATCAAATAAGTAAAGTTTGACCCGAGAGAGAGCAAAAAGTAATCTTCATAATCTGTATGCACAACATTTCATTGCTATTCCACAAACGAACACGTTTTACATGGCTTGATTGTTTGTAAAAAATATTAAATTACTTTTTCCTGACCTGTTATAATATAATACATTTCGGCCTCACCCTCCATTAACCATTTCAAACATACTTTGCTTGCACAGCGGTGTAATTGACACCACATTAATCCGTGTTGTGCATGCCCAGTTTATTTTTTTCAGCAACAGAAGGGCAAGCGTGCACAGTTTATTTATTTCGCCAGCTATGTGCCTCCCCGTAGATTGTTTAGCATTCTCTGAGAGAGTTAGTAATATTTATCATCATAAAGGTATAGGTTGTTGTGCCATAGCTTATCGTTTTCTTTTAGTAAATGGTTTAGGTTGATGCGGTACCCGATCTTTTCCATTTTTGTTTGTACCCAATTAAGAAATTGAAATTAGTCCGTTTGGTTACGTACTTTTTCAATGGATAAAATAAATAAAAAAATATGTTAAAAACCGTATATTCTAACAATGCCAACAAACCATAGATATAGGATAAAGAACTGGATACCCAATCGGTCGAAAGAAATGACGCTATAAAAGTGCAGAAGTTGCGACTCTTTTTCATAAAGTCTTGGTTTGGAACCTGACGTTCGTAAGTTCCAACAGCCTTTGAGAGGTATGGACCCAGCGGATGCATATCATTTAGTGTGGTAGAGCACAGCACAACTGAAAACCGCAGTTTAATAACACTAGACCCTACTCATAGTGTTGTGTTTCTGCTGGTGAGTAAGGTCGCTTCGCTCGTCCCCACTTCCTTCCTTCCTTGCTTCCTTCCTTTTTTTAAAGAGTCGGCAACGCGCATGTAATACCCCTGGAGTTGCAGGCGTCCATAGGCTACGTTGACGGCTTACCATCAGGCGGCCGTATGCTTGTTTGTCACCGTCATAGTATAAAAAAAGCCTATATACTTTTAAAAGTGTTGGTAGTTCTGTGTATGAATTTGACACTAAATGCTTACGTTAGTAAGCTCTTTTTCGAACGAATCATTTACATATGGTTTTGTATCATCATCAATGCAAGTTCGCTAATGCCATTCTGACCCACATTTTTTGACGTTTTTGTTCTGCTTTGTGTGTCTATTTTTTTTTATAAGTCAATGCAGCAAAGATAATAAAATATCCAGTTTGTTACGATTTCTGATTTAACATTAAAAATGTGCGTAACCAAATGGACTAATTTAATTTTCTCTTTAACAATTTCTTAATTGGGTATAACGAAAAATGGTAATGCCCACCCCCGAAGCTGTAATTTGGCATTGATCGAAATTAATTTAATAGGCATAATATTTTTGTTAAATATCATAACCCAAGTCGGATTATTATTATTAAACATTATGTGCTGGTCCCAACCGATACCTTTTAGTAGCACATCGTCACCTCAAACATATACCTAATTAAAAATTTTGAACAGAAAATAATAATGTAAGCTTAGAAATACAATTGAAAGATTTTATGTAATGAAAAGTTTGACTGGGTCAAAAATCGCATCGTTTGAATTGATGATGGGATTTTTTATACTAACGTAATGAAATCCATAGCAGCGATGTTATCTGGCACGCACAGCCCTAACGGCAATGATGGGCACCGACGTGTAATGCGATGTCGATAAGCGATATCACTGTCGTCTTCATGTTTGTAAGTATATGACACTACCTGCATTTTTGCTAATGATCCACTTATTTGAGATTTAAATACTACCCATATTTATTAATTCACTTTCGTAAGATTTAAATTTAGAGATTTTTAGAGGGTATTGATAAAGTCGGGTGAATGTTTCGGCTTAGACCAGAACCTAATAAACTAAGCCATGTGTGGTTGACTACCTAAGCCGTGCTTGCCATATTGATTAAAAGGAACAAATTCTTAGATACATGAAGCCTCAGCCTATTGAACGAACAAAATTGTTTAGTACTTCTGAACAAATCTATCAAGTCATGTAACTACCTACTGACATTATTCTACAAAGAGACAACTTAAAGATACAAAAGGCCGTCTTACACAAAAAGTGAATAAGCACAGTAGACCTTAAGAAATTCTATACCCTCAAGTCAACCTTTATCCACGTTCTGTAAAGTATCAAGCTCTATTTCATCTATTTCCGTCAGTTTATTCATTTAGTTAGTAGCAATTTGAAAATGGATCTCATTTTGTTTCATGGTAGAGGTCGCAACTGAGGTAAAACCGCGTAACGATGTTTATCTTCCTAACGAGAGGCCGGATACGGTAGGATCGCAGACTAATAATTTAACGTAATATATTCCATTACTAAGTATTAGGTATCTGACAATAAACTACGTATGTTAAATTAATCAGGACATGGAACTCTGATAATGATCTCCCATTTATAGGAAACACTAAAGAGTAATGAACTAATGAAGTACTTTGATGTTCAGTGGTTTTTGTCTCAATTATAATTTTCTTCTAAACTTTTTTTACCTACCGTCGGTTCCGCTGTATAGGTTTTTCGCTAACAATATTATTATCAAACTAATTATAATTGCAAGTAATGCAAGTGCAACAACAATATTAAAATATAAATAAGACTCAGCTAGTTAATTTCTGCATGTTTTTTTCAGATTTTTTGTAAAACTGAGCTATCTCTGAATAAAGCTCCATGTGTAATTTAAATATGTAAGTATTTCTCTGCTTATCTACTGTGGATGGAAATTGCACCGCGCGGGTGCGGGCGGGTGAGGACCGGAGCGCTCTCGGTCTGCGGAGAGAATCTTAATTTTCCACAAATAAATGCAAATATCTGAGCCATCCAGCGCCACATAACTAGTACCACAGCCACAAATAATTTCAAATTGAAAACGCCGCCGTACTTTCGGGTAACTTGGAGTTATTCGCAATAAAACAAGGGACTGCCGCATCACCTCAAATTCTTGGAAAGTTAATTAACAATTTTGATGGCTTGTTCTCGTGGTGATAATAAACAAAATCAATATCACGTACAGCAGGAACCGTGGTGTAAATTAGAACGCTTTCGGAGGCGCGCGCGTACTTTATACTTAGTTAATGTCGCGACACTTTGCGATGAGATACGCTAATGGTTTATTATTACAACAATCGAGGCATGTTTGTTGAGCTCAGGCTTACTTCAACTCTTTGCTAATTAACATCATAATATATTAACTTTTGGGGCCGCATTCGCAACTCGTAATTGAGACACGTTGCTCATCTCGCTTTTGAAATAGTATTTTATACAATCGTGTTTTAATAGGGAGCGTTTCAGTAGAGTACCGTGTTTAGGCCACTTAACAAGTTTCGCTTTAACGCTCGCCTAAGTAAGGTACGAGATTGAAATGCTTGATTAGAACACTACTGTAAATAATACTTTTTCGACGAGTTAATTAAAATTGGTAATAAGTTAATAATTCAGATGCGTTATATATTTTTTTTCGATGTTTTCCAGTTGACCAAAGCGAAATGATATATTTCCAGCGAGGGCGTACATTGAATTTCGAATGAAGCGATGGATTCTACAATAGGATCCCAAACGTAGTGAGGGATTCTAAAGTAGAATCCTGAGCGTAATGAGGGAGAACTACTTTCCTGGCAGGAGCACGACGGACATTCTTTAAAAACGCTCAATCTCTAACGCCTCCGGCTACATACAACTCATGGTAAGCACCTTTTAAGCTAATTATAAAATAGACCGTGTATCGTAATGCAAGTTATGATTTTTTTTTTCAAACGTTGGATGTAAATTAAATGTAGGTACTGTTTCAATGTTGGCTATATTAAACAACAGTTAAATTTTGGTTAATACAGTTTTTTTTGTGAAAAATGCTTGTTTTTCCGTGTGTTATAAAGTCTCGGTCCTGGTCCCAGACTGGTCTTCATTATCAGATCCACTCCACCACATTGATGATTTTCGTAAAGAAATGCTTGAGTTTCTTAAGAAATCACCCAAATCAGCATGCATGTGCCTTTCAAATTTGAGGAGTTCCCTCAGTTCCTCATGGATCCCATCATCAGAAATAGATTTTGAAAGAAACGGAACCAACCTGGAACCATCTTCTTTAAGAAACCAAAAAAAAAATTAAAATCGGTTCAGTAATAACGGAGTTCTGAGGTAACATACCTACATTAAAAAAAAAATTAGACGAATTGATCACCTTCTCCTTTAGAAATATTGAAGTCGGTTGATAATATTTGAAACTTAGAAATTATTTTTCATCGATTTTTCTTCTTCTACTTTATACCTTATGTAGATATCGTGCAACCACATCACTAATTAAGTTCCAGAATGATCTGATTCGGTTGACAGAAAATCAAATAAATTATTTTTATCCTTATCAGAAAGAAATAAAAAGTGGAAAAATTCATGATCTCGGACGTCGAGTCCCGTCCGAGATCATGAATTTTTCCCGCGACTCTGAGATACCAACAGATCGCTCTTCCAACTGAGCTACCGAGACCACGCTCGTGGCCTCGAATTTCTCCACCACATCCTTCGCTTGGTTTTGTACTAATGTTTATTCAAATGCTTGGAATGAATACGCAAGTAACGTTACCAGTAAAACGGTACCATAATGCATGAAACGATAAAGTTCACAAGGTAGTTTAAGAAAACTATAAGGATAAAACGTATATACGAAAATGTCGCCTGAACGATTATATTCTGTATCCCTAATAAAATGCTCAATACTAAAATATGAGCAGATGATAAAACTTTCATGCAAAAACAATTGTTATTAGAATGTGCTTTAAGTAAATGGCCTACGTAGGTATAACGTGTGCAAATACTTAGTACCTACGAGTACAATACATTGGTCACTAGATAAGTGTTGCAATAGACAAATATGAAACAAAGAGGTAACCTATAACATATACTTACATCATAGTACATACTACCTCTTTGTTTTATATGTTTCATACTATATTTTGTTAGACAATGTTTGGCGAGAAAACATTTTGTAGGTTTAAAGTATAAAAAATTTGGCGTTGTCTAGAGACGACTTACGAATTGAAATTGGATTCAGCGTATTTGTAATGGCCTCTCGTCACAGATGCCATTCTTTTCGCATTGCTTTGTCAAAGGAATTTGGTGAAAATTCCGAGAGCTTATGTCCATGCAGCCAAAAATCGCGATACAAATATAGGCCATGCCGGTCTTTGGTGACTTATTTTTGAAACAGCATTATATTTGGTAGACTGATGCATGTTTTTGCAACTTAATTTCTTGGTGGAACCATTATAAAAATATATAACTATCTGTAAAGATGTATTAAATATGTCTAAATATTACTCATTCTGCTTTGGATATTCCACTATGACGCGTATTCTAGTAATTTCATTCGACATTATTACAATTAGTGTTTTTACGAAACCATTTGCGTAAATGTATATAAACTATTGAATCATAACATACTCTTCTTTTGTAATCCTTTACTTACCACGCTTGGTACACAATATACTTTTATGCTCCAGGAATATTTTATACATGATATACAAATATACGATTTTTTTCTTTTTTTTCTTTCTAAAAATATTTGAGGTAAAGGTATCTCATACAGATCGACCCAGTCCCAAACTATGCAAAGCTTGTTACTATGGGCAGTAGGCGACGATATACGTCCTTATATAGATAAATACATAGGTACATAATATACTACATATAGGACTAGAAAATTAGATATATAAAAAGCATTTCTAGGAATTAATTCTCAGCAAGCTAGGCATCGATTTACGAGTAATACCTTCACTAGGTCCTAAAGGCGTGGCAACCGAGTTTACACAATTTCATAAGTTGAGCTAGACTTTTGAGAGCCAAGTAACTGTCAAATATTTGGGTCATTTACAGTTTTTTGCGTCTAGCTTGAAAATGGTACTTCAGGCGGAAAAGTCATCCAGGTACGTATTAAAGAGGGTTAAACTCTACGAGTACGTTGAGTGAGTATTTTAAACTTCAAAGTTGGTTACGTGGTACAGCCAAATTAAACAAAACCGCGTCACACTGTTTTAGCCGTCAGAGCAATAATTCTTCAAAATATTTGACTAATCAAATTCTTGTTCAAGAAACATCATAGTTATTTCTAAAGACCTATTAAATGGTGTACTACCACAAGCACATCAAAGGAAAGAAACAATAATGTAATTTAGTTACATGTATGGGGTGCCCTCCCCCCCTATAAAATATGAATTTCAATTTATATACAAAAGTAAGTAACGGCACACAAAATAAACTTCAAAATGTAATATTATTAACATATGATTTATAGATATCGAGTTCAAGCGCTGTGATATACCAACTTTAAGCCTCCCCTCAGTAAGTCTGAGATGTAAGATTGGCGGAAAGCACCTTAAGCGTTTCAAAAATATGAAAGGATTGCACTTAGGAAATTTCAGACTCTGGCCGACGTGGTCGGGTGGCCTAGTGGTTATGGCGTCTGCCGCAAAAGCAGGAGGTCGCTGGTTCGATCCCACTAGTATGTGACATCTCTTTCAATGTATAATTTATATATATTAGTGTGACTACTTAAAAATATGAATCAAAACATTTATTATACAATTGTAAGTATCAGCACTCAAAACACATACCTGTATTAATAGCATATATTATGCTTTCGAGTTACATCTCTTTCAATTTATAATGCTGATACTAACTTTGCACATAAATTGCGAAAATAATATTTTTAGGGGGGGGGGGCTATAGGGGGGGATAATATTTTAAATCATTATTAATACATGTTACTAAATGTATTTTTTTTTACTTTTTGTGATTACATATGTACTTGCTTGTACACATTATCTAATAGGTCTTTAAAAATTACTTTGAGGTTTCTTGAACAACAATTTGATTAGTCATAATGTTTTCGAAAATAATTGATCTGAAGGTCTAAAAAAGTTTGACGCAGTTTGTTTTATTCTGGCTGTACCACTTAACCAAATTTGGGTTTAAGATACTCATTCAACGTAGAATTTAACCCTATTTAATACTTACTTGAATGACTTTTCCGTCAGACGTACCATTTTCGAGTTAGACGCAAAAAACTGAAAAATTACCAGAAATTGGACAGTTACTTGGCTTCCAAAAGTCTAGCTTCAAAAGTTCAGAAGTTGTCCTGGAATTGTGCAAACTCGCTTGTCACATCTTTAGGATTTAATAAAGGTATTTAAACGATATCCAGCTTGCTGGGAATTAGTTGTTCCTGGAAATTATCTATTTTTCTTGGCCTAATAGAAAACGTCCATAACTCAACAACACTGATTATCCGTGATTAATACACACATAGAAGCCCATACCAGTATTTGAACCCGGGACCTTAAACTTCGTAGGTAGGGTCACTACCGGCTAGGCTGAGAGGCCGTACGACAATGTATTTATTTCTACTATGAATTTATTTGTTATTTTCAACTGTTGTGATGTTTATAAATAAATGCCCAGTATAGGGGTTTAGGGAATATTTTCCATAGCGTCCTAGGATTTCATTATACGAAGTGTTCTTCCCAATTGTGGTAAAATGGCTTTATCACTCGCGCAAAATGCAGCTGTAATAAGACGTTAAGAAAAATATTCAAAGTTGTATTGCAAGTGACTCCTTTTACTCAATGAATTCCATATTGCATTTTCAGTGTATTTAATTTAGATATACAAGAGATAAAATGCTCTTCGTAAGCGTTCAGTTAAAATAATCCATTATGATGCTTTATTTCACAGGGTATACTTGCTGAATTTCCATTGTTCATACGTTAAGTAATAATTATCTTTATTGAGATTATCAATTTCTAAAATAATATCATTGGTTTTATATGGGTTAGTCCTTCTTAAGTTATGACAACACAAATTACATAAGAGTGGATACGCATCTAAAGCGCTTATATACTATATATCCATCAGAAATCATACCTATAATTTCTAGACATTGTAACATGAATAAGCCTTAATGTTCTTCAAGTGATATACTCACTCTGTATGATGTTTTTCACATACTCGTAAAGCTAAACCTCAATATTTGTCGTGTTTTCATATGAGTGGGCATTAAATTGTTGCATTACGTCGTCGACTTACTCTGATCCCTCGGGAAACTCATAAAGAACTGCTCAGAGCTTATCCCTCTCACCGAGGCCAACCCCACAACACTCATTTTCATACATGAAATTCAGGTGTGGAATTTCCCTTACTTTCTTGCCCTCACCAAATATTAAATTCCCTAGCCGATATATTAATATTACTTATACGTAAACGCGGGCTTTGCTATTCGGTGATAAAATTGCTCTACAAAGTCATTTGAAGTGATTGTACAAAGCGTTCCATTCTTAGAATCTCTTTTGAATCAAATACCGCGATTCGTTCATTTCAAGAGTCAGTAAGGTAAGTTATGTAAGTAGGTATAGAAAGATGATAACTTTTTTCATATCGTACATAGATCATATATGCAAGTAAACATAACATGTGATAAAAATACGTGAATTTTAACAGTTTTTAGATTTTCGTAATAAACTAGGAACCCTTAAAGTTTCGCCATGTCTGTCAGTTCGTCTGTCTGCGGTTCAGCTCAGTGACCGTACCTCCCATACAGGTAAAGTCGGGGTGTCTTTTTTGCCGTTTCAACCCTAAAGCGTGAGGTATCGTTGGATAGGTATTTAAAAAAATTAGAAGCTTTAAAAAAATGTGTCCCCACCTCTAACTTTTGAACCGCAAGTCCAAAAAATATGAAAAAATACATGAAGATAGAGCTTTATGAAGACTTACAACAAACATTAATTTGATCTTGGTCCGTTAAGGCATTTTTGAGATTTTGAAATACAGGTATCTTCTCGGTTAAAAGGGCGTATAAGTCGTAAAATCTGCGAAGATACTTCTTTTTTATTGTTATGAGCATGGTAACTATTAAAACCCTTTCTAAGTAGCCTATTCTGACGGACAGTTAACTACGGAACCTACACTGAGCATGGCCCGACATGCTCTTGGGTGTTTTTTAAATATTAATGTCAGTATTATAAGATTGTTTTTTTGGTAATCCTTACGTCAGCCGACCCAATCAACTCTAGTAAGCTGATTGTAACTTAAGCGTATCGATATAAACCTGCATTATAGCTATAACATTTAACAATACAATAATTTAGTATCATCTTGTACAGTTTGCAATAAATAATGTGTTTGAAAATGAAATTGTGGCAAAACTTAAAGTAGGTATGCGCTTAAAACTATTGAAAGTTCATACTACGTATTTTCATTTAGGTACGTACCTAATGGGGAACCCTGTTATCAGCTATGGCGTAGCGCTCGCTACCAATGTAGCTTTACGGTGAATGAGTTAATGTATTTTTTATAACGAAGTCGAGGTTATCAAATTTATAAACCAGTAATTCGCAACAACTTCCAAGCAACGCGGTGAGGGGAGTCCGCATAAGTGCCGTTTCCCCTGTGTCGAAGTACAAGCCCAAATGGGCATACGTGGATCTGGGGTTGTGACTAGTCCGTACACAAAAATAGTTCAGAGCGTGCAAGATTTGTTAGTGTAGTTGTATCATGTTCTATGTGAGACTGGTTTTTGGGCGTTTTGTGGGAGAAGTGCGTCTGAGTGTACGGTTTCCCCCACAAAAAGTGACAGTTTTTTTTATGGTACTCACCATTAACTTATGTTGTAATTATAAGAGATGTCATAACGGCTTCCTAGCCTAGTTGGTAGTGATCCTGCCTAAGAAGGTATGGTAATAGTTTTTTTAAATTTAAATGTATTTTCTTTGTTTATTTAATTTTATTTTTAGTCATTATTTTCTTGTTATTTAAGTTGTATGTAAATAAAGTCTTTAAGTAGATTAATATTAAAGAAGCAGGAGGTCCTGAGTTCGAATCCTGGTCAGGGCATTTATTTGGGTGTTTATCACGAATATTTGTTCCCGAGTCATGGATGTTTTCTATGTATTTAAGTATTTATACGAATATATCTATTATATATATCGTCGTCTAGTACCCACATCACAAGCCTTATTGAGCTTATAGACGTTTCTGCAAGAGAAACGCTGAATTAGAATGTATAAAATTAATGCTTACGTTTTGAATTCTATCGCGTTTCTCCCAGGCAAACGTGCAACTAATTTAAGATTGAAATGGGAAAAGAGTTTAACTGGAGTATCGACTTTTCCGAATGAAAAACCACCGTAATTTTTTGCCTTGACATATTATTACATTTAAGGGTGTGCCGTAAAACCACCTAACTATGGTCTATGTCCACACAACTACGATACAACGTTATTAAGAACAATACCAAGAAGGTTTTTATTTTATATTTTCGTGAGTACGTGTTACTATTGTTTTATCATAGAACTGTGTTTTACAAATTAATAATAGTCACATAAAAACATAATTTTGGAATATAACAAGTTAAGTTGGTACACGGAGAAATCATCTAGTTCCCTTTAACAGATTTATTGATTATATGGGACAACTATATTTTTACATGCAATATGACATTGCTGTTAATTCTAGAATATTGTAAAGAGCATAATTTTCGAGTCAAAAAATATAGTTGTCACACATTTTTTCCGTGTAGGTTTTGGACTATAGCAGGGTGGTTTAATTAAACTTAAAAATTGTGAAATATGTAAATAAAAATCAGAATGACAATTTAATGTTACTTTTTACCGTAGAAAATGATCGCAGATTGCCTTGATGGGAATTGTCGTTACCGTCCCCAGTAAATCGTTTTAAAGCAATTAGTTATCCCATAGCAGATTTTTAGCCCCAACATTTATCAAAAAATTTAATGTTGAATAGCGGAGAGGAAATTAATGTTAAGAAATTGGGTGGTTAAAATAAAATGCAAAATCACGTCGCAAACAGGTGCCTATCTACTCGTAGCCGAATTACATTAACTTCTTAAGCCGTCACTTACTTCTACTAACTGTCGAAACTTAGTTAACAAGGCAAACATCATTAGGCTTCGTAGAGGAATGATTAAATAACTATAACTTCGGCTAACTTATGTATTTGTGTAAGATTGTCCTATAATATTTTTTTATTTAATTATTTATTGTTGATTTATTAAGTACTTTACTTAACTATATTCACGAGTCCATTAATTTTTAAAACTACGAGTTCCACGATGTTTTGAACTTCGTACAAAACGAATATATAAATTGAATAAATGCTTTGCTATAATTGTAATAGAAGTTTTACCTGTCTACATAACGTTATGTTACTTAAGGATCCTGATCGGGCATTTATTTAGTTATGTTTCTATGTAGATATTTAAATATTTATTTGTATCTAACTATTATACAACACAAACCTTATTGAGCTTACTGTGGGACGTGATTGATTTGTATAAATTTGCCTTGTGATATTTATTTATTTATTTCGGAATATTATTGATTCAGTGGATAATTACTTAACAAATATTTGTCTGAAATTAAAAGGTGCTGTTAGCTTTTATTTTGAATATTTAAAATAAAAGCTAAAATAACCTTTTCTTCATGCCATCATTCCACGTACTTACATAAATCAGGTCACAATATTAAACAATTTCAGAATTGTGTATTCGTGAGTGCTGAAATACTTTCTCATTTAGGCCGCCATGAAACATTTTTATTACTTCTGGGGCAAGATTAGAGCAATACGGCCAAAATATATTTATATCCAAAACACAACCCCCCTCCCCCTGTCCATGACACAACATATCTTCAACTCCATTATAAGCGCAGTCGTGGAAGTAGTTTTTGATTTAGTGGCAAAGTTCGAATGAAAAAAGCGCTAGCTATTCGACGTTTCGACACCATTTATTTCTCACTTTGTGCTGTTTTTTTGCAGTGCTCAATCGGGAAAAGGTCACTTGAAAAAGTTGAAGCCGGGCTCTAGTGTGCTCCCGCACGTGACTAGGAATTCGTATTTATAAACAATCTCGCCCTTCAAAAAGGTGTACAAATATTGAACCATTTCACGTTTTCTGATAAGTGGGCTGTTTTTATCAATTATCAATTTAACTTTCAGTATATCTACGTTTTTAAATGGTATTTGTTTAGAGAGGATATTATTATGTCTTGGCAAAAGATTAGTGCAGCGTCTGCAAAGTCACGTAGTTGGCGTGTGGAGTGTCATGCCCTGCAGGTAGGCCGTGTGTGTGTGTGGTTGCGAGATGTAGCAGTTTTATGCTGTCACACGCGCGTTCACCCCACATTAAATTCATCGCCAGTACACTTAGTGGCATAAATTCTAAGTACGTATTGCATTTTGTCTTAATTGTCAGCAACTCCTGCAACCTCATATGTTTGATTTTGTTAGCATGTTTATAGGCACTAAATAAATTCTAAAAAACTTATTAGCCTTATTCTTAGTGATATATTTATTTAGGCATAACATACACTGAGAAATTATAGATAGATTGCCTAGCAAGATCAGAGGCCGAATATATATCTGAAATAATTAACTTTTGAGAAAAGTATATATTTGAAACGTTCAGCTATCTTCACTAGGTATATAGAAATAAATAAATATTTGTGGACAATCGCACACAGATCAACTGGGTCCCAAATTAAGCAAAGCTTGTACTATGAGTCCGAGGTGAAGATATACATATGTACATAAGAAATCCATATAGATCAACCTTCTACATATGGCACTACATGTGAGCAGAAATTAATTTAAATAATCCTTAAATTTACGATGTCTGACGCAATCAGCTAACTCGTCGACACATATTTATATAACTACGTAGAAAACATCCATAACTCAGCAACAAACTCCATGATAAACACACATAATAATTATAAGCGCTAATTTGGTTGGCTAGGGCCGAAATCGGTTTTATAAGTTCTTAACGGGCTGCATGACTACATGCTTTTAATACTCGTACACATATTGTAGAATTATTTCGTTAATTAAGCGATGCTTATTGTGTACCTAAATTTCTCGTCTTCCTGACACTTTTCACATTCTATGTAGATAGATTTTGTTACATTGGCAGGTTTGTTTTTTTAGGATTAGAAAAATAACGGCTGACTTTGCCTACGTTTCTTCAATTATTTCAGTCATCTCTACAAAGTATTTAAGTAAGTTTACTTATTTCCATTAAATTTATGTTATGATGAAAAATATAAGATGCAGAATTGACAACATTTCAAAATTTTAAATGTTCTTAAATCGAAAACCATTTCGAGATATACGCCTGTAGATCACATAAATATATTTTTCAATTTTTTTTTCGCAATATTTTAGTAAAAATCCTTAAAAATAGTTTAAAAGGTAAGTGACGTCACACAGCTGATTCAGAGCTGCCACTATAACCAAAAAAAATCTTCCGGCTGGGTTGTCACATGAGTCTGACAGTGTCACTTGCCGCACTTGGCACTAACCCCACAGTTCAAATTATTCGGATATTTACTGGTGATTTTCTTGTACTTTTCGTGTGTGATTTTGATCCTCACTGCAACTCCACCTTCTCATGGACTTAAACGACGCTTAAGATTAGCTGAATACATTTATTTAGGTGATAGTCGCAAATAAATAGTGCGCTTGTAGGTAAACGATCCAAACCGGCTGCTGAACACCACTCAGCTTTATTTTCCGTTGGAACAGTAAGTAACATTTTGGTAGGCGGTAAACCCGTTTTATTTGTGCATGTTTTCATAAAGCAATATTTAACTCACGGCATTTTAATAAACCAACAACAAAAAATTCAGTGTTTGTTTACGTGTTTTGACGTTCGTGACGTCTGCCGTGAATGTCAGTTTGGCTCAGACTATTTAAGGTTTGAAATTAAACGTCGATATCCGCATCAAATTAAAAAAAATTCAATGATTTTTTTAGTGTATGAAACACAATCATGACGTCCCAAGGCTGACTCATGACGTTTGTTACTTACGCCTTTCCTGCCCGAGTAACAATATAAATAGATTTTTAGACAAAAATATGAGTGTTACGCAAATAAAAAAAATACGTGTACCATTAATTGGTCCATTCTTTCGAACCATACAATAAAAAGTAGCACTTAAAAATATGAATGGTTGTCAATTGGCAGCGATTTTTAGAAATCGCAGGATTTTTCTTATCCTAAAAAAACCCGCCTAGTGCGTGACAGACCAAGCATAATTTGAGGGTTTTGTACCGTCATACTATGAAAAAATTTGCGTAAAAAAGCGTAATTTCCTTCAAAATATCAAGCGCCCTTTTATAAAAAAAATATTTTCGGCAAACATTAAAAAACGGCTTGACTAAATTGGTTCAAAATATTTTTTGTCGTTAGTTCGTTTTATATCTTATCTTCCTGAATTTTTAAAAAATTTTTGGACCTCCCGTTCACAAGTTAGATGGGGGGTGGACACACTTTTTCAGCCTTTGAGAGTGATTATTTCTGAAAATATTCCATTAATCAAAGTTTTGCTAATTAAACTTTTATGTTATTTCTAAAGACCTATCAGACGATGTGCCACAAGTAGATATTTGTGAAAATAGTAAGTTAGGAAGGCAAGTTAGGAAGAAGTACGAAAAGTTTAAAAGTCAGAGCAGCTGACAATAATGTTTCGTTCATACTTACGCCATACATTACTTCTTGGCCTTAGGCCAAGAAGTAATTTTGGGGAACCATAAACAAGAAACTAAATGTCTTCATATCGTGACATTAAGGGATACATTTCCGATCATGTTTGAGACTATTTTTTTTTTACATTTTGTTACATGTATGGATTGGCGACCCTAAACATATTTTCTTTTGTAACTGATATGCAAAACTAAGTAGCGGCGTACAAAATACACCTCTAGCTATAATATAATTATCATAATTATTTTATATACTTACTTAGTACTGTGGCATACGGACGGACAGACGGACAGATGAATTGGACGAAACTATAAGGTATCCGTTTTTGCCATTTTGGCTACGAAACCTATTTAACCGATTTCCTAGTTACACTGAACATCTAATACATTCAAAGTAAAAAATATAAGTGTAGAACTATATAGGTACATTGAAAACATCATAAATATTCCTTTCCATTTTATAAATTCCTGGTTTTTTTTTTGCACCGTACATGTACTCCATTATATTGACAATTGAATAAAGAGCAGTAATTTCATCTTATTATCTCTTATTATCGTGCGCGCGCTTCGCCTGCCGACTACCCGGCCAAAATATTTTAACTCCAAATATTGCATTTACCAGCTCACGGTCCAGTATTTAAATGTGATCGTTTGACTAACCGAGCAGAGCTTAGGTGCTTTGTCGGGTTTTATTTAATTTAAAAGCAACATGAAATACTAACCAACCACTGAAATTCAATTGAGTTCCTCCGTCGATTGATGTTGTCGTTTTACATTTGCTTTTATACAAACGACAACGTACCTAGGTAAAGTTTGAGCTTACACGGTCTGAACACTTTCTTTATCGAAAGATGCCAGTCTTTGTGTCAAGAGAGAAAAAGGAGGAAAAGTTGACGTCCAATCTGGTGCCTACTTTTAGAAATGAGAGCGTCGGTCTAAAGGCGTATGCCGTCGCGAAGAAGTTTCTAGCTGGATACAATACTTTACTCCCAAGTGAAACTAATTTCAAATATTTGCCAGCCAGACGGAATTCTCAGTACCGATAACTTGAACAAATACAAAAAAAAATCTGCATTGAACTAAAATACTTTAAGACGGAATAAATCACGTATAAAGCAATACTGATTTAGTCCGTTTTAAAGTGTTCTAAATTCAATGACCACTGTTTTTGCGGTTGGTTAAAGTAAAACTTTTTTTTTTTAATCTTTATTTAAAAAAAACAACTTAAAGGGTTTTTTCACGAATGAAAATGTCACCCTCATTGTGACAAAACTTTATGCAGCTGACCTTCAAATTAAATGTTTTATTTTTCTTTTAAAACAATATACATTTTACATTTCAACATTTTTAACTAAAAGTCATAAATTTTTTTAACACCATATCCTTTGTTACAAAAATAATTTCAATAAAAACGTTAAGTAGTGGCACCCCACAATATTTGTATATGCAATTTTAACCTTCTTTTATAAATTGAGGTATTTCTACGGGTTGAAATGATCATTTAGAACTTTACATTTAGTTTGTAGTTGAGGTATTCGACGCTTGTCTGCGAACTTTAAAAGGACATCTCGACAAATTCAAAATTATTTGACTGTATGACAATGGGTATTGTCTTTCTCTTAAAGGGTTGAGCGCGAGTCTGGGACAATGAGCTCATTTATTCCTTCCCTTAGGCGTAGACGCAAACTACGGCCACAGGATTAACGGGGTGAACACGATGAAATAATTACTTTCAATTACTGTAAGAAGAACTGTGCAATCCTGTTGTGTAACCGCACCACTATCCATCGCTATAACTACTGCTAAGTAAAACTACTTATACCTACATGCCTCAGTGTTAAGTTATCAAACGGTAATGTAGCCAATGCGTACACAAAATGTACTTGACAGTGCTGTTGTTTCCATCACTTGATTTTAACTAGAAGTTGACATTTGTGGACACACGAAAACTGAAAAACAATTTTAGAAACAGGTAAGAAAAGGAAAAAATCGATAAGCATGTACCGATAGTTTATGGCGTTCAAAAGTGCATGGGCAATTTATGAATGAATTCATTCATAAACTGTCCATGTAATTTTGAACGTGATACTTAGTACAATCAGCATCAATAGCAGTGGAGAGTGGATGGTAGTCTTATTCGCTGCTATTTAATTAATCAGTATGAAGAACTACAAGTATTAATGTGAAAAATAATTTTAAGTACGGACTGTAGAGATATCGTAAAATTTGTAGCAATTTCAGTGCAGAATAGTAGAAATAAAGAATGGTATTTTAAATGATATTGATTCTGACTACACTTCGATCGTTTAAATAATTTTGAACAGTAATAAATACGTCGGTCTAGGCTAAAGATATAATCAAGTCATAAAGTGAAGATCGGTAATTTATCTTCCATTTTTAGTATCTATGCTGTCAAATGGACTTGGGCATAAAAAACTCAATGGAAGAGAGACTGATATCTTTACTAGGAGCTATAAAACGTGCTTTTTGGAGAACCCTTGAAATTCTTTCCATCATTTCAAGAAACCCTTGTCACTCCCATTACAACCCCCGACGCGAGCGGCCGCTCTGATCCGCCCGTCCTTCATTTACAGGAGTTATGGCCTTCTCATATTTCCTAAATGGCGTGTACTTTGATCTTGACGAATTTGGAGTCTCAATTTATGCATGTTTTTTTTTGGATTCATGTGTAATAAGGAATTATCAAAATCATTACTTTTTGTTTACCTAATTCATATTTATTATTTAATCCACACTTCGCTTTGTTTTATTTTTTGTTTGAAATACTTCACGCTTGTATTTCAAAATATACATATAAAAATATTGCCACGCCTGATCCTGCATGCTGAATGCTCCGAACGTTATTTAATCGTAACAAATATTTGTATTACTGTGTTTTATAACTGTGTTTTATTCAAATATGTTTTTTAACTCTATAAACACTTACTAACCCAATTCATTACCCAACAATCAATTTATTTATTCAGGTACTGCCTGACAACACCCATCTAAGACCGTTGATGGTTCCACTAGGACCTAGGTACAGATCAATTCACGAAAGCTGGCGCGGAATGTCTGCTAGCTTTCGTGAATCGATCTGTATATGATAGAGTCCGTCTAAGCTAAGTTTCCTCGATTTTTATAGCACGAACTGTGAAAGTGTTAAGGAAACGTTATAATTTCATAGAAGTTTGACGCAGAAAATTTGACAGTTCATTTTTTTTTTCCTATTTGGCTTTTACTCCCAGCTCCTTGAAGTAAGGTGGATTTGCCAATGTCAAAGTTTTGAGACGACAGTTAATTTGCTTAAAAGAGATAACGTGGTTTGACTCTATGGCATTAGGCCTAATTTTTCCCCTCTAGGTTGGGAGTTCTGATAACAGTCGCTTTCATGAAAACTACCGCTTATTAATCCAGTAATTGAACTGACAGCTTGTATGAAAATTTTGATATGATAATAGCTGATTTTTTCAGCGAAACGGATACATCGGGAGTCTAGTATTATGTAGGCAACAAAATCCAACGAAATATCGTTATCTACATACTAATCATCACAAATATGTATGTATACACATGTTACAAATGTTTTCCTTGTAAGATTTGTATGTGTATATGTTTTTTAGCCGTTTAAAATGGCTCAGGACCAGTTTCTACCTATTACTATTTGTTTCTAGCCCAATAAAACATCTATCACCCGTGCCGTACATTTTGTAGATTTAACGGTTTTACCTGAATAAGTTGTCTTCTGTTTCGGTTTTAACAGATAGAACCGTAAATAAAAAAAATTACTTAGTTAAGTTTAATTTTTATACTATTTACCTACTTCCGGATGAAAAGTTTGTGAGATTTTTGCATATATTATATTTATAAAAATCCCATTCAAACCTTATTTGAGAAATCATTATAATTTAATGTCTGTTAAAACCGTATATTTCCTGGGTTATATGTCAAATCTTAAGATTAGGTTGTGCCGTGACATAAGCTGATTAACTATATGACGAGTTAATCAACCAATGATTATAATTATTTGTAATCTATTATTTTAATTTTCTTGATCAATTACTTCGACCAATTGTAAAGCATGAATTAAATCATTTATTATTTATAATAAATGTTTTGATTCATGTTTTAAGTAGACACACTACTATACATAAATTATAAATTGAAAGAGATGTCTTATGGGCATTTTCAAAAATAGGGTATCATTACCTTTTTTTATATAAGGAAGTTTTGGGTTTATTATAACCAAAATCACGAGTAATACTATTGATTTAAAAGAAGAAAAAGAGTGTCCCGTTTTTTTTGGTCAGTTTCGTAACGTATTTTTTCATACATTTTTTATGGGCCGTTACAAAACTGTCAATTTTTTTGTCTGTATAATCGAGGTCACATTTTCATTAAAATGCACTTTTTTCTGAAAATGCCCATACTACAGAAAAAGTGACCAAGGTCCCCGGTGAGCAGGGCTGGGATCGAATCAGCGACCTCCTGCTTTTGCGGCAAACGTCCTAACCACTGGGCTACCCAATCACGGCAACCAGAGTCCAAAATTTCCTAAGCATATCTTATTTTAAACGTTTAAGGTGCGCTCCGTCCATTCTACAGCTCAGACTTACGTCTGAGCCGACCAAATTTTTATTTTGAATATAGTTTCATTAAAACCTCACTACTTGCCTTATCCATATTCCTGCGTCACGTGTACAGTCAAGGGCATAACTCTATCTATACACTTTTTGTCTTTTCAGCCATATGATTCCATATAAAGTAATGAAAAAGTCGTACATATATTTATGCCCTTGACTGTACCGTTGTGTTAACCTTTAGACTACTTTAACTAAATCACTAAAGCATCTACTTAATGGTGTATTACGGGTAATATAAGCATAATTTGTGTCGATAGCTCTAAAATACGGAGCTTAAGTTAACTTGCACTTGTGCAAACAAACCACGAAGACGATAAATTAAACGCTTCTAGTACCGCTACCACGAGTTGACGTAGTAAACTAATTTACGTTTACTACAGTTGCATCTCACCCCTATCAGCACATAAGTACGAGCAAGATGCACTGACTGAGAGTTGATACAGATGCTAGCGAGTATACACACACAGCAGCAGACGCTAAGCTGCGCCGGCTTAGTCGTCTCCGCGCCTCGCGGCCACGCACGTGTTAATACACCTCAAGCCACAGTCGGGACATCTAGTTCTATGTCTAAACAGGTCTTCTATTTGTTTATTTAAGAACGAAATCTCATTGTTCGAAGAACAAAAGTGGGCCAATTTGCAGTTTCTTTCAAATTACATTTAAAAAACTAGTTTTAAATACCTGATGTTAATTCCTAATACACCTACTTATTAAACAGCTGGTTTCCTCGCACAGCGTATCAGCATTGCGGCACGACTATGAAATTCCGCCGGCATCCTAGGTACAATGCTTTAAGGACTTAGGTATTTTAGATTTAAGGTAGGTAGATGTAGGTAGGTAGGTAGGTAAGTTAGACTTACTGTTTATATTATTAAAATAAAAAGTTTGCGGTTCAATCAATCATAATTGATTATTTGTAATTTTCATTGTATTTTTTTCGTTTACTACGTTAGCTGAATTTTTATTTTTATTTTCTACATGCTTAGGCTATATAAGTTTCTAGAACGTTCCCTGCTACCCCAACGTTCTCCGTACCGTCGTGTTAGCCTTTAGGCTACTTCCACTAAATTACTTAAGCGTCTACTTAATGGTGTATTACGGGTAATATAATCATAATTTGTGTGGATATTTCTGTAAAAGACGGAGCTTAAGTTAACTTGCAGTTGTGCAAACAAACCACTGAGACGACAAATTAAACAGTCTCTAGGAGCAGACGCTAAAGCTACGCCGGCTTAGGCGTCTCGGCGCCTCGCGGCCACGCACGTGTTAACGGATCTCAAGCCACCGCACAGGCACACCTATGTAGTGTTTAAACAGGCTACTTATACCTCATTGTTATTTGAGACATACACATGATCGATTTCTTCAGTTTTTATAGTAGTAAGAGAAAATCAGAGCACCTGAATTAGCAGAATTGTATATTAATATTACTTTGATATTCCTTTAATATCATATTTATTTAATTTCTTACATTATTACTTTTTTAGTTTTATTTATTAAAATACATTCAACATTCTAAAATTACTTAATTAAAGGTACACAATTTAAACAATGTCAGTCACTAAAATAAAACTAAATTACCTACACTAAGCAAAATTTCAATTATATCCTACATACAACCCATTCTTTGCCATTCCTGGTGCAAACATACCCATAATACTGGCGGCATTCCCACGCTGAATGGCCAAAGACAATCTTTGCATCAGAAATGACCCAGAACGGGGATCCTCCCCCTTCTGTCTAAGTCGACGGCCTATGTCTCGATTTTCCTTTAATTAACAAATTTACTAGAAATAACGTTATAATTTGGCGGAATATCAAAGTAAGATTATTGGCGTAATTGAACTTAGGGGGAAAAATTCCTAGTAGTAGAAGTTAATCAATTACAATTTTGAGCTAGTTAGCTAGTATTAAGTGATTCTGGTTCCATTTTTTTCTTCAAGACAATGAAATTATCCTTGAACAAAACGTAATAGATCTTATTTAAACTTTTACGATTTTCACACGTTATAAATTTACTAAAACGGGGCTTAATTATGTACAAGTTATTTACGTAACGTTTTAGTAAATTTATCTTTTTTCAATTTTAGGTATCTCATACTCGGCCGAAAGATCATTAATCGCCACAATCCACAAACATACTTATTCGTGAGCTAAATTGTAAAGACCAATGTATAATGACTCCAAAAAAGGAGTTAATTATTTTACATATCTACGTAGGAATGTTTTGATAGGTACGCTCTTTCAAGTGCTAGTAGCTTTTTAATTATACGATTTTAAGATAACATGGTCATTTGTATTATAACTACGATCTAAAACGGGATATTTACTATGTTTTTTTGTTTATTGAGCACCCGATTTTAACATACACGATAAAAATCTTGTTTAGCTTTTCAATGCATAGTTGTTTTGTAACTAGATACGTATGTAATTGGTATGTAAAGTAAAATATAACTTGAGTAAAATTATAAACTAAGAACATGCAAAAAGCATTAGACTAACTAACTTTGCATGAAATTCATTTTAAACCCTTATAAAGTAAGCGCTAGCTAAGAAAGAATTCTCAAAATACAAGCCCTGAAGGGTAATAAAGGAGAAGCCACGGGATCCGCCGCGGGCCCGAGATGACTATTTTGTATGGAAATAAACAGGATTCTTGTTTTGCCAAGGTAATCCCGTACACTACAGCAATTCTACATTTTTTGTAAGCGTGTGCTATTTTTATTCAAATAATTTGCTAAATGGGTTTTCTGGTACACATTGGTCTAATGTTGTACAGTAGAACCCGCTTCGATCACGTTTAATACGATTTCCCTCATAATACGCCATTTTACCCCGGTCCCTGCTACTTTAGGCCTGTTTTCATACATTTTTTCCCGGTTAATACGACTCGTGTCCCGCTTAATACACCATCTTAAAGTTCTTAAACCCAGCCGTCTAGCATCATTGTAGAATACTATTACACAAGGGAACGCAATTCTAGCGACATCGCCGCCTGTCCTGAAGTTTTTAGCGCTGATTAAGCGATCGGCTAATTTTTTCGCTTCTGAAAATATAGATTTCATTCGCTCATTGTTTTGATTTGTTCTAATTTTCATATTGTTGCGAGTTATTAAATTCTTAACATCATTCGTGTTGGCATGTTCAGTTACGTCAAAAATAAAAATATTGTCACTGAAAGAAAACAAAACCACATTAAAAGTTTACAGTTAAAAACCACAAACAAAAAATCAGTTACTGACTTGCAGTTACTGGTTTCTACCCTACGTCCCATTTAGGAAACAGAGAAGATATATTTAAATTTTAAAAGATAAATGCAGGTCGGGAGGAGTTAAAAAAAGAAACTAGAAAATTTTCTAGTCGAATGGCTTCACCGAGCAGGGGCCTTAAACTTACCCTTAAGTTGTATTACTCGTATGTGAGAAATCACGTAAAATCGCCAAAAACTTTTTTCACGTTTAATACGATTTCCCGTTTAAGAAGCTTTTTTTGCTAGGTCCCCTCAGAATCGTATTAAGCGGGTCCTACTGTATATATAATCTTATATTAAGCAGAAAACCTTAGTGTATTATAATATTAATATACGTATGTGAACATAATTATTATTAATCGTTAAAATCCGTCTAAGTTAAGTTTCCTAGATTTTGATAGCACAGTTCATTGAAATTAAACACTTTAGAACGGATTAATCGCGTTTATTAACACCATGATCCTACGTTTCGAGCCCTTTACAGCACTCGTTTTCACAGGGTTAAGATGATGACTGAGAGAATGCGAATTCTCCCCGTCAATCAAAAAAGTTACTTGTGCAAACTACCTACATACAAAAATATAAAAATAATTTAAAAATAAAAACAAAGGTTCAGTTCAGTTCAGTTTTTTAGAATAGAATGGCTTCTGTCCAGTGACACAACTTCGCCCGTATCAAGGTATGTATATTGCCACGTGGGCTAAGAGTGTATGACAGTTCTTTTGCTTGTACGCAGTTTAGAATCAAACCACATTGTCACAAAACGTGGTTTGACTCTAGTCTACTTTATTTAATTAAAACATAATAGGTACTTAGACTCGCATTATTACTGAATTTGTTACTGCGAGTTTTATTAATAAAATCTTATTTAGGTAGGTCTGATTTAGTTTTTCTTGGGCCTGAATATTCATTAGTACATAATTACCTATTTAATGTTTCAAGACCGTATTAAACGATATAAAAAAAAAACATTTTGAATAGAATTGACTTAGTAATGGGAAAGGAGAAAAGCATACTTGTAAACTGAAGCTCCACGGGCTGATACCGTGTCACTTTCCATCCATTTCATACATAAACGATGATTTACTTACAAATTGTGAGGCGAATGAGCGTTTTCAATTTATCAGTATGTTTTTTAACTTAAAAGGCCAAAATCCCACTCAACTTATGCGAGTCTTCTGCCTATATAACAAAAACTTTAATTATAATTTTACTTAACCGTTTAATGGGTATTGCAAAGCCAAAAGAATACGAACATAATTTAAATTTTGAACACCCCTCTGTTTACATTGGGTGTTAAAAGATATAAAACAGTTAAATCACGGGTCGCTGCAGCGATTGAGTAGCTTCCGGGTCGTCCAGTGTTCCGGTGCTAATTAAATTTATATCACGCGCAATTTATTATTGACCAAGACGAGGGTTGACAAGTGTGTGAAATTTGCAGAAATTAGTTAATCTTAAGCGTAAATAGCGCCTAAACGCGTGGTTCTGCCGGACTTCGACGAGATCTCCACAGAAAGTCTTCATATTCGTCGCGTAACACTTGACGTTTTTAACAGAGTTGAATACTTTGCATACTTTATAAAATAGTCCTTGTAAAACATGTATACGGATGTAATTGAGGATATAAATTAATGTCCTTGCTAGTACGTCTGTCTAGTGCAGCAAATCATTATTATTCATTTCACCACGATAGAAAACAATTGCAGAAATAATAACAATATTAAAGTCATCATACAACGTTTATTTCATTTTACGTATTTTTTTACTGTAATTGGTTAATTTGTTTGAGCCATACTAATATGTCTTATTTGTATCACTCACTTGATTCTGATTGTTTCACCAGCGATACTTCTGACCATAATCTCTGAAGTAAATATGGAGTTCCCCGAAATTAGATTGAGACTAAATTGATTTTTACTCGATTTTGAGATTGACCCCGAATATACATTGTTTATTTAGTATGACAATTTTTCTATGGAGTCAACAGGGAACCCTTCTTCTTACAACCTGTACTCTTACACTCAGAATCAACCTGTGTATAATTCACATTCAACTGTACCTTTTCATTAATAATACTTTTAATAAGACTTAGTGTCGCGTTGTTTTATCAGTGATTCGAGTCGAAGCATGCGGGTCGTTAACAATACGGACCTCACTCACAACCAGCTGTTTAATAAGGACACGCCTTAGAGCGGCCTTTCCGCCGTGTCAAACAATTTGACGCATTTACAATGACCCGAGAATTTATACGAAGTGACATTTAAATCGTAAATTTAAATAGCTGCATAATAAACACGAAGGGGCCTTACCACAATATGTTTAAAAACAATTCGAATTGCAGAGCAGTTCAATATAGGAACCTAAACTGGTCGCCTGAAATTGCAACCATGACGTCAACCATTCAGAGCTGAATCTCAATAGCTTACCAGTGAATTAAAGACCGATATTTTCACTGCACAATAACTGAATCACTGTCATACGAAAAGGATGGCGCTACAGAAATCGTATAAATCTATCTCGTTTTAGCCTTTTGTCGTATGATTGTTCGAAAATCAGAACCATTCTGTAGTTAACTTATTTATTTATACGTTTATTTTACATAGAGTTGATATAATAAACATGTGAATGCTGTATTTTAAATAGAAAACTCCTGCAAGTATCAGACATATTAATTATTAAAATAGCTCGACATGTTATTTCACAATAACATTTTGTTTTGAGTTATTTTCGACTTTATTGACGCGAGTAACCCGATTAAAGTATTTTAATATACCTGATGATTGTCGGGTTTTTATCGTTTACCGACGTTGCTGTCACTTTCTAACAAGTATGTATGTGCGAAAGTGACGCATAGCGTGATAAGCGATAAAATGGCAACCATGCTAACCCTGCTGGATGTATAACTAAGAACAACATTAGTCACTTTTTATAAGATCTAGTGTTTCCTGTTGGAAAAATAAGGTAAACATAAACCATTGTTTCATATTTTTTCGTTATAGCTAATGTTTAGAAAGTCTTGCCCATATTACTCTATACTATATAGGATCATATCTCTGATCATAGATCTCCAACTTGAAGAAAAAGGGCGGCCTATACATCTATGATCAAAGATATTTGATAATGTAGTAATATGGGCATTCGTGGCAATAATATTTTCTATGCAGTGGGATATCACATTCCTTTCTTCCAAAGTATTCGGAAATACTTAAAATATGTTTTTGGAAAAGTGTAATTTAAAAATAATGTAAGAAAAGAGAATACAATATTAATAATATTAAATAATAAAGCGGTATGTGTAATAATAGAATTAGAGACCGTAAGTTCCCTAAGGGCCTCTGTTGAGACCGCTAACAGCTTACATTTTACAGATTATATTTATAAATGCAGATTATATGTAATCATTATTCAAATACTAGGTCAATTGCAGATTTCCAAATGCAATTATGTATAATGCAGGTTAGATCTAAATCTATACGCTAGGCTTTGGTTCCTGAATCATCGGTTTAAGTTCTTTGCAAATTTCGAGCACTCATTCCGTTGAAAGTCGAGACCGTCTTATTACAATGGCTTAGTTTTTTTTTAAATATCGGGCGTCCGATATCAAAAACTCAATTAATTAAGTACCTAGATGATGAACAAGTTGTACTTAGGTAAATTTTCCTGCTCGTAGGTACAGTCAGCCACTCAGCTATCAATACAACCAAAGTGCCAAAAATATGTATACAGGACTCTATTGCCTGAGTATTAAGATCGTGTATACATATTTTTGGAACTTTGGCTGTATTCATAAATGTGTCGCTGACTGTACGTCGAATAAAACACGAAATTCAGTATCTATCATTAATGTTACAACCAAGCGTTTCAGAATAATGCGTCAAGTGAGTAACTTTCTATGAATTCCAAAATTTTAAATTACAGCGACTCAGTTTTGGCTAAAGTGTTAAGGTGATGGTACAAACACGAACGGTAAACTTGACATTGAGTGAAATAGCTGACTCGCTTATCGCTCGGTCGGTCGAATCCGGATTGCAATAACAATGTCGTGGTAAGAAATAGTGACTCAGTTCAGTTTAGGTCCTAAAATGATTCGCGTTAAGGCGTCACGGAAAGGCTCTAGAACTTAATACTCCTTATTGCACAACTAATAAAAGCAAAACAGTTCAGAAATCCAATTAAAATTAATGTATAATTGTAGGTATAAAGTATAATAGTTTACGTGATTGTATATAATGGAAGGTATTAAAACTCGAGTGTGGGTTTATAACATCACAGGAGTGTTTTAATGCCTAATTGTTTACAATTATACAGGGTGTTCTTGAGCATTTGCTTTAAATTCGTTATGTGGCTTGGTATAATTAAGGAAACAGAATGGCATAGTTAGTTTTATTAAATTCTTTAACTTTTTTTTTAAATTTCGCATACAAAATACCTGTTGCATCAACCGCCAATGTAAAACGGGCATTAGAATTAATTTTACCAAGTAAGTCACAACCATGACAATATCAACAACATTGTTTCCATGACCAATATTATGTTTCTATTTTCTTATTACTCTTAATTTTATGTATAATGATACAAAAAATACAAATAAATACAAATACAAATCGTTTATTTCCTTGAACAAAACAATGAACATAATGATAGTGTTTTAATGTTTATAACTTTCATTTTCTCCTTTTATTATTGTTATTATTTGTTCAAATTTTAATTAATTCTTCTGTAATGTTAGTTTCGAAATAAAATGTAATACAGTGCATGTATGCATGATTCTTAATTAATTTCGTATGTCCTATGGGCACAACATAGTGATGTATTTCTATATGACCATCTTATACAATGTATTGTTGTATTAAACCTATGTTTGACGAATAAATGATTCTGTATTCAATTCTGTATGCAAAATAATTACTAACATTATGTTAGACATGTGTGTGATTTGCCCACTATGAAGCCGATATTTAGACCATCTGATAATGCCTTTGTAAAGCTACCGGCTCTGAAATCTCTGAATACATATGGCTTATACTAGGAGGTAAGTGAAACGAAGTTCACCAGGTCATCTAGTTTCTTCATAAAAAAGTGTTCTTATCATTGTATTCTTCTTCGGTATTTTCTTTATTTTTTCTTTTCTTTTTGATGGGGTTATCTAATAATACGAAGATCTTATTCAAATGCTTGATTGAGTTCTACATAAAGAGCATTAAATAATTCAGAATATTGGGCAATTACGAGGTTTCAAAAAATACCGGATCCAAACCCCGGTTATGGCACATTCGGTACCAATGACTCAATGTACAATGACACAATGTTTTGCTACATTCACATTTCCCTATATCAGCTACGCTCGTAGCGCGTGCTACGCGCGTATTTTATTGGAATGTTTATACTTGCAAACCTTGATCGTAGCCATCGCTTGTCTGATATTTTCCAAACAAAATATTCTCTCTCTATGCACGGCTATTAGTACGACTGTTAGTATATTACGTTAAACACATGTCAGATAAACGGCAGCCCAGTTGTGCAAGATTTTTGTCAGGGGGAAATCCTGCTGAAAGCAGAGTCCAGTAGTCTGTGGTCTAAGTATGCAACTATTTACCTTAGCACTGTAAAATACCATTTTAAACTGCCAACAAAGTTCAGCGAAGTAGCATTCGGCAATTTCTCACAATAGGCGAGTTGTGAATATGCAACCGGCTCATTGGAATTCCGAAGTGCATCGCTACGCGTTCAAGGCCAGCGCTTTGAGGAATGCCGCCACCCCACGTTGCGGCTTCCGCTGTTTGACGTGTTGATCGTTGTCACGAATTGGGGAAGGTAAAACACAAAATGCCGCAATAAAATAAATAATAGTAAGCAAATATATTAATATTCAGAGATAATTATCCACCTTGGATCAAGTCACAAATTTACTTATTATTGGCAAGTCTATGCGAACTAAAAAATATATTTTATCTTTGATTGCAATTTTGTTTCTTTATAAAGTGAAAGAATGTGATATGTGAGAAAAATTAGGTAACTTGAGGTTTTGAGCACTTGCCCTCCAGGGCCCATTCAGTTTTCAAACACTATATGTATATGCTTAAATGTGTAGAAAAAATACACTTAAATAGGTAGTGGTTGTAGATGTAAAATAATTAACTAATTATGAATCTAATTTAGCGTCAACAACCATTTAAATTTAAATTATTTTCCTTTCAACTTGAGAATTAGTTTCTGGAAAAGGGATTTCCCCGCGACAACCATTTGCGGGTAAAGCTGACCACAAACAGCCTCACCGGGTGGGCGCTGCCCGCTTCTGTGATCTCACTGATGTATTTACGCACCGCGAAGTATTTGTAAGCATGTTTACATTATGATCAAATGCATGGGTCTGGAAATTTGTAGGGTATATTATGTAGGTACTTGTTTGAATAATAGAGCAAGTCTTTCGGTGCGTAGATACGAAAACTACCATAAATTATATTCACTGTGAAGTACTTTCATATTAACTATTTATTTTTTTAAAGACACCAGCTATTATAAAAGTAAGCCATTATCATCTAGTGCTTTTGCTTACTCAATACTTTAAGTAAGCAAAAGCACTAGGCATTGG
Source organism: Lathronympha strigana (assembly GCA_949128165.1). NCBI lineage: Eukaryota > Metazoa > Arthropoda > Insecta > Lepidoptera > Tortricidae > Lathronympha > Lathronympha strigana. The sequence goes on along the minus strand of OX421906.1, from coordinate 10,848,485 downwards.
GTGCAAACTGGAATTGAAATGAGAGATATTAAATGTAAAACACCGCGATACACCATGATTAGTCTAAATCAGTTACGAAGTTGTTTAAGAAGCTTATAAAAGCTGGAAGTACACCAAACCGGAACTTGAGGAAGCTTTTGTAAAAAAATACGATAAATAGGATCTTCTAAAGAAGGGGTGTTCTTAAATCACCAAGATTAATTTTCTGCGCACATAATTTATATCAGCAAACCAGGACGCGGGTCGACGAGACCATGAGGCAATTTACAAACTCGAAAATCGTGGAAGTTCGTTAATTATTCGGCGGGGGCGCGTTGGGACTCACGTTTATTGACAATTAAGACAAGGCTGGGCCGCTTTGCGTGCCTTATTGCTCCGCTTGCGGTTGCGGCCGGCACCTTCTGCTTCAACCAGCCTATACACCGCCCTAAGCTGGATTTCAGATCACCATTCAATAAAGTACTGATTGAGAGGAGTCCCGATATTGTTTGCTCAACTTGTGACTGTTATGACCCTTGTTTGCCGATCTGTATTTAAAGTAGGGATTTGCGTGAGTAACTTTATATATCTATTGATGTAGGTACATTATGTTAAGTAAGATATTGCTATGTCAATTTGAACAAGGTAACAGTCGCATTATATGGAAACGAATATGACTAAACTGTTGAAAGTTAAACCTTTAAATTTAAAAATTGGCATTCTGACTCACAAGCTCATAATGTTTTTGTTTTAAAAAGTAATCGGATCCCAGGGAAAGCCCTTAAGCTCAGACTTTACTAACCTAGGCTTTATGCCAAGTTTCAGTTTTCTAAGATATCAATCAAATCTGAACTATATAAAAGATCAATGAAACTTAGTGTATTTTAGGTTATGTCCCTGATAACTTTTGGACGTAAATAAAAAAAAATGGTTCGATAGTACCCCGATTTCTTTTTAGTTTGTCTTGGCGAAAGTATTACCATGCCCCCGTATCTTCATACGTCATAAAACACTATTAAGAAAAAAAAATTCAAGAGTGAAACCCTAAAGAAGAACAAATGAGGTACACTATAAACGACCACTTTCCCTAAATCTGAAAAAATGCATTAGTTCTCACTTAAAAGTAATAGAAAACTTTTGGTACTCAAAGAACAGAATAATGGGAAATAAACCCACAGCAACTCCAGAAAAGTTTTAGGTAAACAAGTAAAATCCATACACTTTGGAAACTTGCAAAGTGTGTCATGTATCGTTGGTATTATGGGGGTCTACTCTGTATTCACAGCGAATCTGGGGCGGCGAGTAAGCCAAAACGGGGAGTATAAAAATGAGTAAAGTGATAGTAAACGACGGCCGCCCAGGATCGGATGTTATAACTTTTCCATTTAATAGATTCTAAAAGGAGCTCAAAGACATAGACCGATATTGGAATCTCCATAAAAGTTTTTGATGCTTTTGGGTAAGTATGGTAATATATTGAAATGTATTACCAAACATTTTCGCATTTCTTGGTTGCTAATTCAAACTTCCAATTGCGCTTTATTTCGGTTGATAGCGCAGCGTGAGAATTCAGTTGTGTCAATGTAGTTTTCTATTTAGAAACCAGGTTTTTCGATTCTTATAAAAATGAATATAAAAAGGTACATTTTACAAAAACTTTTCTGTGATAATTACGAATTTTATAAGAATAGTTACTATACATACATATGCAACTACAATACTAGTCAAGGATAAAATTTTTAAATAAATTTTTGTATTCACAATTATGATAAAATTTAACAATATTCCGGTGAGAATGTGTCAATGTTGATATTATTATTTGTATAAATGACCACGAGATGTCATTGAAACAAGTCTAAATAGTCTCTTGGAGGTTAACGAGCTTTCATAGTGGTGAACAGCAAGCGTAGTCGGCGGACCGCATGGGTCGCCGAGCAATGTGAATGTGAGATTTTGTTCTAGTGAGTTTGGCTAACAGACACGCAGTGGAACAGTGTCGTAATGAGGACTACCGCGAGTGGATTTGCCGCTAGAGGCGCTAGTGGAACGTGGGTCCTATGAAAAGAGGTTATATGTAATTTTCAGTATATTTCTCATTAGTGGGGCCCGTAATTTTCATACCGATGACAGATAAATGACGTCAAGCTCCATACATCATGTTTTAGGTTTTACGTTTGAAAGAATAAAACTGTCATTGAATAGTGTCAAAACTATTACGTTCGACGTTAGAATCGAACGTTGACAGACTTTATCTATCATCGACTCATTTCGTATTAAAACATTATGTGTGTTTATATACGTCATTATGACGAAACTGGCATGAAAATTACGGGCCCTTTAATAAGTTTTAATTTAAGTCGTGCTAATTTCGAAAAATATGTACTTTTAGAGGAATTATTTCATATTAAATACTAAAAAAAATATTATTTTGGCTATAAAATAAGCTTTAAATTGAAAGTGTAAAATAACACGGCCGTAAAATACGTAAATTTAGAAGTGTGTAAGTGGCGCCGCCTGGTGAGCAAAAATACGGTAAGTAGTCCTCATTGGTGTGCAGCTTTTCTAAATATGTTTTTGTTAACAATTTTTTATGCTACGTAGATTAACTTCACCTAATTAACCATACGGATTAACCCCTACTTAATTTACACGATAAAATTTACCGGCAAGAAACAGAAAACCTTATCATATCAAACAATAATATTTAAGTGTGGCATCGATTCACTTTGTGACACTACCCAATACGCAGTGTCTACGAATAGTCGATCAACAAAGCTAGTAAACTACAGCTCTCACGATGAAATATATAGCAGAAAGTAAATGTCGAGGCTGGTGCCAGTTAATGATTAGAACGTCATAAAAGCGACTGTTTGGTCTGATCTGATCTACAATCGTTTCTCAGAGTATCGTTAGTAACTAAAACATCAACCTGGGTAATTTTATTGCTTTTAGCCCCTTCTTCTTTTTCTTCTTTTAAGCATATTTGCGTCCACTGCTAGACATATGCCTTTTTCATGGATTTCCATATTGATTACGCTGATATCGCCAACAGAGTTGCATAACTAAAGTGGCCATATCTGCCGCAGGGATGATGACAGCTCGAGCGAGTATTGCTATGAGCCACGAGGTATATGGTTGAACGACATTAAAATTAATGATTGGAGTTGTCCCACATATATATAGTCATTTGTCAATTGAAAGATAAGTAACAGAACACTACTGATGATATCGGATAAATATTCGAAGAAAAGATAAACCTGACACAACAACAAAGCTAAAAGCCAATCCGCGAGAAAGTCAATAAAAAAGTGTTAAGTTAAATACCTTTCTGGATAGTAAAGTGTTATTATAATATATAAAGACATTTATTGAAAAACAAAATAGCATAAAACTTTTCCTTTTCAACCGACTTCAATATTTCTCAAGGAGGAGGTTCTCAATTCGTCTGAATTTTTTTTATTTTTATTTTTATTTTTATTTTTATTTTTATTTTTTTTTTTAATGTATGTTACCTCAGAACTCCGTCATTGCTGAACCGATTTGAATTTTTTTTTTGGTTTCTTTAAGTAGATGGTTCCAGGTTGGTCCCGTTTTTTTCAAAATCCTGTTCTGATGATGGGATCCATGAGGAACTGAGGGAACTCCTCAAATTTGAAAGGCACATGCATAGTAATTTGGGTATTTTCATGAGAAACTCGAGCATTTCTTTACAAAACCCACCAGTTTGGTGGAGCACACCTGATGATGACGACCAGGGATGTCAAAGAGGAACTGCTCTATAATTCGCGGGCCCCAGCTGTATCTTCTGATTTGAGACATTCATCTTTTGTTTGTTACGAAATGCCTTCGAGGTAGTCCAATTTGATTTTAATTAAATTGTGATGATGGATATCATGAGGAATTAATGGAGCTGATGCTGAACCCTGGCAGTACTTTATGGAACTCAGGTTTGGTATGACTTACGAGAGTTCTGTTTTCGTCATTCAACTCGTGTTAACGAGCAATTAGAGGAACAGTTCTCAAGATGGAGCTGATAACTATGCGGAAGATATTTACTACTTTTTTAATATTTTGGGGATTTGACACGGGGTCACAAAAGGAAACGTGGGAACTGATTTAAACATAATTATGTATTTTTACTGTTTATGTCAGAAAAGGCCGCCATCTTGAATTTCTTTATTTTTGATCCGACCCTAACAAAAATCGATACCTGGGGATCCAAGAGGTTCTTTATAACGAATCTGAGGTCAAAATTGCGTTAAGAGCGGGCAGAGTGTTTGCCGCGGACACGAAATAGGCATTTAGCGGCCCCGCACTGCTCGCTATCTGTGTGCGTGCGCGCACGCACACTACTACACCGGCGCGTCATTATTCGGGCGTTAAAAGGTTATAACTTAGAAATCTTAGAATTCCTCATTTTTATAATCCTTTGATACAGATATTGTATTAATTCACCTAATATTTGTTCGGTTTTTCCAAATGATTTTATTATTTGTGTTTGTATTTAGTACTAAAGAGAGGTACCATTCTGTCGGTTGTTGATAAGGTTCATTTCTAAACTAATATTTATGACATTCGCGCCTTATCGACAACCGGCAGAATGGCAAAGTGCCTTTTTCTAAATAAAAGCACATTTTTTATGATTTCATATGTGGCTATTTACGGCTAAAGGTACCTTATGGACGGTCGGCGCTTACGTCGCGTTGCAGCGCATTATTATCAGCGTCTTTGTTAACAGCGTAAGCGCCGATCGTCCATAAGGTACCTTTCACCGCAAAACGTCACATATTATGAAATCGTTAAAAAATTGTGTCGTTTTCTTGGTAAAAGTACCACATTGTCGCCTGTTGATAAGGTTTTCCAAGTGATTCTTTATGACAGAAGCGCCTTATCATTCTTATCAATAAGCGACAATGTGGTATCTTTCTTTACCCAGGAAACGTCACTTTTATAATATTGATTAATGATTATATCAATATTTATAAATTTTGTAAGGTTGACTCCGATTTGGATAAAAATCGATATCCGAGGATCCGACGGAGTGATTAACATGAATCCAGAGTCAAAATTGTAAAATAATGTAAAAACCGACGCCATCTTGGATTTTGTAAGATCAACTCCGATTTGGATAAAAAAATATATCTGACGATCCGGCGGGGTCCTTAACATGAATCCAGAATCAAAATCGTTAAATATTGTAAAAAGCGACGCCATCTTGGACTTTGTGAGATTAACTCCGATTTGGATAAAAATCGATATCTGACGATCCGGCGGGGTCCTTAACATGAATCCAGAATCAAAATCGTTAAATATTGTAAAAAGCGACGCCATCTTGGACTTTGTGAGATTAGCTCCGATTTGGATAAAAATCGATATCTGAGGATCCGGCGGGGTGATTAACATGAATCTTGAGTCAAAATTGTAAAATATTGTTAAAACCGACGCCATCTTGGATTTTGTGAGATTAACTGCGATTTGGATAAAAATCGATATCTGACTATCCGGCGGGGTCCTTAACATGAATCCAGAATCAAAATCGTCAAATATTGTTAAAACCGACGCCATCTTGGATTTTGTAAGATCAACTCCGATTTGGATAAAAATTGATATCTGACGATCCGGCGGGGTCCTTAACATGAATCTAGAATCAAAATCGTAAAATATTGTAAAAAGCGACGCCATCTTGGATTTTGTGAGCTTAACTCCGATTTGGATAAAATTCGATATCTGAGGATCCGACGGAGTGATTAACATGAATCCAGAGTCAAAATTGTAAAATAATGTAAAAACCGACGCCATCTTGGATTTTGTAAGATCAACTCCGATTTGGATAAAAAATTATATCTGACGATCCGGCGGGGTCCTTAACATGAATCCAGAATCAAAATCGTTAAATATTGTAAAAAGCGACGCCATCTTGGACTTTGTGAGATTAACTCCGATTTGGATAAAAATCGATATCTGACGATCCGGCGGGGTCCTTAACATGAATCCAGAATCAAAATCGTTAAATATTGTAAAAAGCGACGCCATCTTGGATTTTGTGAGATTAACTGCGATTTGGATAAAAATCGATATCTGAGAATCCGGCGGGTTGATAAACATGAATCTTGAGTCAAAATTGTAAAATATTGTTAAAACCGACGCCATCTTGGATTTTGTAAGATCAACTCCGATTTGGATAAAAATTGATATCTGACGATCCGGCGGGATCCTTAACATGAATCCAGAATCAAAATCGTTAAATATTGTAAAAAGCGACGCCATCTTGGACTTTGTGAGATTAGCTCCGATTTGGATAAAAATCGATATCTGAGGATCCGGCGGGGTGATTAACATGAATCTTGAGTCAAAATTGTAAAATATTGTTAAAACCGACGCCATCTTGGATTTTGTGAGATTAACTGCGATTTGGATAAAAATCGATATCTGACTATCCGGCGGGGTCCTTAACATGAATACAGAATCAAAATCGTCAAATATTGTTAAAACCGACGCCATCTTGGATTTTGTAAGATCAACTCCGATTTGGATAAAAATTGATATCTGACGATCCGGCGGGGTCCTTAACATGAATCTAGAATCAAAATCGTAAAATATTGTAAAAAGCGACGCCATCTTGGATTTTGTGAGCTTAACTCCGATTTGGATAAAAATCGATATCCGAGGATCCGACGGAGTGATTAACATGAATCCAGAGTCAAAATTGTAAAATAATGTAAAAACCGACGCCATCTTGGATTTTGTAAGATCAACTCCGATTTGGATAAAAAATTATATCTGACGATCCGGCGGGGTCCTTAACATTAATCCAGAATCAAAATCGTTAAATATTGTAAAAAGCGACGCCATCTTGGACTTTGTGAGATTAACTCCGATTTGGATAAAAATCGATATCTGACGATCCGGCGGGGTCCTTTCCTTAACATGAATCCAGAATCAAAATCGTTAAATATTGTTAAAACCGACGCCATCTTGGATTTTGTGAGATTAGCTCCGATTTGGATAAAAATCGATATCTGAGGATCCAGCGGGGTGATTAACATGAATCTTGAGTCAAAATTGTAAAATATTGTTAAAACCGACGCCATCTTGGACTTTGTGAGATTAGCTCCGATTTGGATAAAAATCGATATCTGAGGATCCGGCGGGGTGATTAACATGAATCTTGAGTCAAAATTGTAAAATATTGTTAAAACCGACGCCATCTTGGATTTTGTGAGATTAACTGCGATTTGGATAAAAATCGATATCTGAGGATCCGGCGGGGTGATTAACACGAATCTTGAGTCAAAATTGTAAAATATTGTTAAAACCGACGCCATCTTGGATTTTGTAAGATCAACTCCGATTTGGATAAAAATTGATATCTGACGATCCGGCGGGGTCCTTAACATGAATCTAGAATCAAAATTGGAAAATATGGTAAGAATCGACGCCATCTTGGATTTTGTGATATCAACTCCGATTTGGATAAAAATCGTCAGATATCGATTTTTATCCAAATCAGAGATAATTTTCCAAAATCCTATTTGGCGTCGGTGTTGACATTATTTAACAATTTTGACTATGGATTCATGTTATGGACCCCGCTGAATCGTCAGATATCGATTTTTATTCAAATCGGAGTTTATCTTACAAAATCCAATATGGCGTCAGTGTTGACGTTAATTAACCATTTTGACCATGGATTCATGTTATGGACCCCGCCAGATCGTCAGATATCGATTTTTATCCAAATCAGAGTTAATTTTACAAAATCCAATATGGCGTCTATTCTTACCATATTTTCCAATTTTGACTTAAGATTCATGTTAGTCACCCTGCCGGCTCCTCAGATATCGATTTTTATCCAAATCGCAGTTAATCTCAAAAAATCCAAGATGGCGTCGCTTTTGACAATATTTTACGATTTTGATTCTGGATTCATGTTTAGGACCCCGCCGGATCGTCATATATCGATTTTTATCCAAATCAGAGTTGATCTTACAAAATCCAAGATGGCGTCGGTTTTAACAATATTTTACAATTTTGACTCAAGATTCATGTCAATCACCCCGCCGGATCCTCAGATATCGATTTTTATCCAAATCTGAGCTAATCTCACAAAATCCAAGATGGCGTCGCTTTTGACTATATTTGACGATTTTGATTCTGGATTCATGTTAAGGACCCCGCCGGATAGTCAGATATCGATTTTTATCCAAATCGGAGTTTATCGCACAAAATCCAAGATGGCGTCGCTTTTTGCAATATTTTACGATTTTGATTCTGGATTCATGTTAAGGACCCCGCCGGATAGTCAGATATCGATTGTTATCCAAATCGGAGTTAATTTTACAAAATCCAAGATGGCGTCGCTTTTTACAATATTTTACGATTGTGATTCTGGATTCATGGTAAGGACCCCGCCGGATCGTCAGATATCGATTTTTATCCAAATCGGAGTTAATCTCACAAAATCTAAGATGGCGTCGGTTTTAACAATATTTTACAATTTTGACTCAAGATTCATGTTAATCACCCCGCCGGATCCTCAGATATCGATTTTTATCCAAATCGGAGCTAATCTCACAAAATCCAAGATGGCGTCGCTTTTTACAATATTTGACGATTTTGATTCTGGATTCATGTTAAGGACCCCGCCGGATAGTCAGATATCGATTTTTATCCAAATCGGAGTTGATTTTACAAAATCCAAGATGGCGTCGGTTTTTACAATATTTTACAGTATTGATCCTGGATTCATGTTAAGGACCCCGCCGGATCGTCAGATATCAATTTTTATCCAAATCGGAGTTGATCTCACAAAATCCAAGATGGCGTCGCTTTTTACAATATTTTACGATTTTGATTCTGGATTCATGTTAATCACCCCGCCCGATCCTCAGATATCGATTTTTATCCAAATCGGAGCTAATCTCACAAAGTCCAAGATGGCGTCGCTTTTTACAATATTTAACGATTTTGATTCTGGATTCATGTTAAGGACCCCGCCGGATCCTCAGATATCGATTTTTATCCAAATCGGAGTTTATCGCACAAAATCCAAGATGGCGTCGCTTTTTGCAATATTTTACGATTTTGATTCTGGATTCATGTTAAGGACCCCGCCGGATAGTCAGATATCGATTGTTATCCAAATCGGAGTTAATTTTACAAAATCCAAGATGGCGTCGCTTTTGACTATATTTGACGATTTTGATTCTGGATTCATATTATGGTCCCCACTGGATCCTCAGATATCGATTTTTATCCAAATCGGAGTTTATCGCACAAAATCCAAGATGGCGTCGCTTTTTGCAATATTTTACGATTTTGATTCTGGATTCATGTTAAGGACCCCGCCGGATAGTCAGATATCGATTGTTATCCAAATTGGAGTTGATTTTACAAAATCCAAGATGGCGTCGCTTTTTACAATATTTTACGATTTTGATTCTGGATTCATGTTAAGGACCCCGCCGGATCGTCAGATATCAATTTTTATCCAAATCGGAGTTGATCTCACAAAATCCAAGATGGCGTCGCTTTTTACAATATTTTACGATTTTGATTCTGGATTCATGTTAATCACCCCGCCCGATCCTCAGATATCGATTTTTATCCAAATCGGAGCTAATCTCACAAAGTCCAAGATGGCGTCGCTTTTTACAATATTTAACGATTTTGATTCTGGATTCATGTTAAGGACCCCGCCGGATCCTCAGATATCGATTTTTATCCAAATCGGAGTTGATCTTACAAAATCCAAGATGGCGTCCGTTTTAACAATATTTTACAATTTTGACTCTGGATTCATGTTAAGGACCCCGCCGGATAGTCAGATATCGATTTTTATCCAAATCGGAGTTGATTTTACAAAATCCAAGATGGCGACGGTTTTTAAAATATTTTACAATTTTGACTCTGGATTCATGTTAATCACTCCTTCGGATCCTTAGATATCGATTTTTATCCAAATCGGAGTTAAGCTCACAAAATCCAAGATGGCGTCACTTTTTACAATATTTTACGATTTTGATTCTGGATTCATGTTAAGGACCCCGCCGGATCGTCAGATATCAATTTTTATCCAAATCGGAGTTGATCTTACAAAATCCAAGATGGCGTCGGTTTTAACAATATTTTACAATTTTGACTCAAGATTCATGTTAATCACCCCGCTGGATCCTCAGATATCGATTTTTATCCAAATCGGAGCTAATCTCACAAAATCCAAGATGGCGTCGCTTTTTACAATATTTGATGATTTTGATTCTGGATTCATGTTAAGGACCCCGCCGGATAGTCAGATATCGATTTTTATCCAAATCGGAGTTGATTTTACAAAATCCAAGATGGCGTCGGTTTTTACAATATTTTACAATATTGATCCTAGATTCATGTCATGGTCCCCACTGGATCCTCAGATATCAATTTTTATCCAAATCGGAGTTTATCGCACAAAATCCAAGATGGCGTCGCTTTTTACAGTATTTTACGATTTTGATTCTGGATTCATGGTAAGGACCCCGCCGGATCGTCAGATATCGATTTTTATCCAAATCGGAGTTTATCTTACAAAATCCAAGATGGCGTCGGTTTAAACAATATTTAACAAATTTGACTCAAGATTCATGTTAATCACCCCGCCGGATCCTCAGATATCGATTTTTATCCAAATCGGAGTCAACCTTACAAAATTTATAAATATTAATGTAATAAATATAATTTATAATTTTTCAATATATTTGTAAATATATCATCATCAGACCTTGGAAACCATGCATGGCCCAAGTGCTCGTCGAATCAAAACTAACGAGTCTAAACACGAAGGTATTCTATCAACTGGTTCCTGAGTACCAGTTGACACTTTACTGCTCCACCATCAGACCTTGGACACTATGTATAGCCCAAGTGCTCGTCAAAACAAAATCTACGAGTCTGAACACGAAGGTATTCCACCCACTGGTTCCTGAGTACCGGTTGACACCTTTCTGCTCCATCATCAGACCTTGGACACCACTCACGATCCAAGTGCTCGTCAAAACAATACAAATGACTCCAAACACGGGGGTATTACATCAACTACTGCCTGAGTTCCGGTGGCCGCCTTTCTGCTCCATCATCAGACCTTGGACACCACCTACGGCCCAAGTGCTCGCCTAACCAAACCTAACGAGCCCAAACACAGGGGTATTACATCAACTACTTCCTGAGTTCCGCTGGTCATCTTTCTGCTCCATCATCAGACCTTGGACACCAGTCACGGTCCAAGTGCCCGCCAAAACAATACAAATGAGTCCAAACACGAGGGTATTACATCAACTACTTCCTGAGTTCCGGTGGTCATATTTCTGCTCCATCATCAGACCTTGGACACCACTCACGGTCCAAGTGCTCACCAGAACAAACCTAACGAGCCCAAACACGGGGGTATTACATCAACTACTTCCTGAGTTCCGGTGGTCATCTTTCTGCTCCATCATCAGACCTTGGACACCACTCACGGTCCAAGTGCTCACCAGAACAAACCTAACGAGCCCAAACACGGGGGTATTACATCAACTACTTCCTGAGTTCCGGTGGTCATCTTTCTGCTTCATCATCAGACCTTGGACACCAGTCACGGTCCAAGTGCCCGCCAAAACAATACAAATGAGTCCAAACACGGGGGTATTACATCAACTACTTCCTGAGTTCCGGTGGCCACCTTTCTACTCCGTCATCAGACCTTGGACATCTTCTACGGTCCAAGTGACACTATATACAATGAGGTATAAACGAAACTAACTCTGTATGTCATTCATTTTGAACTGGTTGCTATTGCCTATTTCCTTTGGAAACACAAAAAATGGTAAAAAAATTCTTATACCGTTTTGCTACCTATAACGCAGTATACGTACACAATGAACATCGATTTATTTCAAGATGTAGACGCTCCGCAGAGAGACGTAGTGTCGCTTCGAACATTCGGGGCCGACTGACTATTTCGAGTGTTGCTCACTTGTTATATTTCAACGATCAGATTCCATAGTAATTTTGTATGGCGGATTTTTAGGACGTTTTAAAAAAATCATAATTAATTAATGAACCAGTATTATGTAGTAAGACTATACGAATTCAGTAGCTTGTATATTTGAGATTGGATAGAGTTAGTTTTTAAAAATAAAGCAAATGATTTTTCATTCACTTTGGCATAAACGCTGACACGCGTTTTTCTCAATTTTGCTGCGTCTTTGCGTAGACATATTTACTAAACTGTACATTATTGTAGATTATAAATATACGAATATGGTAGACACACTCTTTGAGATAATAATTACATGCATATTGTATGTCTTTGCAAATAATTGAGGACGCCACAGTCTTAACCGTAACTGTCGTTTACGTTGAAAACACTCTGCCCCCTCTTAAAGGGCCGCCATCTTGAATTTCTTCAGTTTTCATCATATCATGGTAAAAATTGATATCTGAGGGTCCGAGAGGTTCATTATAACAAATATGAGGTGAAAATTGCAAGAAATGGCCGCCATCTTTAATTTCTTCATTTTTGATCAGATCCTAACAAAAATCGATATCTGGGGATCTAAGAGGTTCTTTATAACGAATCCGAGGTCATAATTGCGTAAAATGGCCGCCATCTTGAATTTCTTCAGTTTTCATTCTATCATGATAAAAATTGATATCTGAGGGTCCGAGAGGTTCATTATAACAAATATGAGGTGAAAATTGCAAGAAATGGCCGCCATCTTTAATTTCTTCATTTTTGATCTGATCCTAACAAAAATCGATATCTGGGGATCCAAGAGGTTCTTTATAACGAATCTGAGGTAATAATTGCGTAAAATGGCCGCCATCTTTAATTTCTTCAGTTTTCATCCTATCTTGATAAAAGTTGATATCTGAGGGTCCGAGAGGTTCAATATAACAAATATGAGATGAAAATTACGAGAAATGGCCGCCATCTTGAATTTCTTGATTTTTGATCCGATCCTAACAAAAATCGATATCTGGGGACCCAAGGGGTTCTTTATAACGAATCTGAGGTCATAATTGTGTAAAATGGCCGCCATCTTAAATTTCTTCAGTTTTCATCCTATCATGATAAAAATTGATATCTGAGGGTCCGAGAGGTTCATTATAACAAATATGAGGTGAAAATTGCAAGAAATGGCCGCCATCTTTAATTTCTTCATTTTTAATCAGATCCTAACAAAAATCGATATCTGGGGATCCAAGAGATTCTTTATAATAAATCTGAGGTAAAAATTGCGTAAAATGGCCGCCATATTGAATTTCTTCAGTTTTCATCCTATCTTCATAAAAATTGATATCTGAGGGTCCGAGAGGTTCATTATAACAAATATGCGGTGAAAATGGCGAGAAATGGCCACCATCTTGAATTTCTTCATTTTTGGTCCTATGCTAACAAATATCGATATCATGGGGATCTAAGAGGTTCGATATAACGAATCTGAGGTCATAATTGCGTTAAATGTATATCAAATTGATTGTTTTGATTTCCGTTTTCGTCATTCAACTCGTTTTAACGAGCTATTAGGAGAGCGGTTCTCAAGATGGAGCTGATGCTGAACCCTGGCAGTGACTAGTGAAACTCAAATTTGGTCCAACATACGCGACTTCTATTCACGTCATTCGACTCGTGTTAACGAGCAATTAGGAGAGAAATTCACAAGATCGAGCTGGTGCTGAACCCCAGTACCTAGTGGAACTCAGGTTTGGTGAAAGATACGCGTGTGCTGTTTTCGTTAATCGACTCATGTTAACGAGCAATTAGGAGAGCAGTTCACAAGATGGAGCTGATGCTGAACCCTGGTAGTAATATGTATGTACCTAAGTTTTAAATACGATGTAAGGAAAATTAACAAAATAAAAACATAAATTAGCAATAATTCGCTTACTTTAACTTATACCGGAAAGTCCAATTGAAGTCGGTTTTTTTTTCTTTAAAATTATATCTTATTGGAGAGGATTTTTGGGAATTAAATTGAATGGTGTCGTGTCCGTCATTAATCATGAGGGTTCAGACTTGTTCACGATTCTCTTGTGAACTTTTTTCTTTCTTTCTTTTTATTTCTTAAATGAATTTCCTGTTTTATTTTGCTGACACTTATGTACTGAAGTTTACTTGTTTACCTCTACGCTACGCAGAGCGCTGTTATACGGGTTATCTAAACAGCGCTTGATAAACGTATACGTTTATCAAGCGCACTCTTTGATCCTTTACAACCAATGATACAAATAAATAAAACCGGCCAAGAACATGTCGGGCCACACTCAGTGTAGGGTTCCGGTTCAACCGTTCATCAAAAAAAGTGAACTCGTAAAAGGGGTTTTAGTAGATACCATGAACGTAACTAAAAGTAGTATCTTCGGAGAACTTACCTACGACTCATATACACTATAACTTAAGTTTATATCACAAAAAGGTTGAGTAAACGTCAACGTAAATAATAAAATAAATATTATAGGACAATCTACACAAATCGATCTAATCCCACAGTAAGCTCAATATTGCTATGTAAGCTAGTAAGCTAGTAGTAGCTAGTTGTAATATTATCCTATTATCTGTTGATCTAAAGGTTTGCTTCACTATTCTATAACTTCTTTATAGACAGATGTTATAAAAGCTTTAAATATGGCCAGTACATAGCAATATCACTCTATAGTAGTATGTGAATTCACCTATACGTATTTCATTTGCCGTATAAAGTTTCCCTGTTTACCGTTATATGTACACATTGCGTTATAGCAGTGATGAATATTGAACAATACAAACATTTAGCGATATTGTGGTTCCCCAGACCACCTCAATAGTAAATACATGGTCCTTAAGTAGGATTAACGACGCCGTAATGTAGCATTGTTGCTATGTTTTTAAATTTAGTTTTGTTCCACTTGATGACTACTTACCAAAGTTACTTTTACCTAGATGTGGAAAAACTAAAGACCTACTATTAACGCAAAAATATTTAAGATATTTATATTTCATATTTTAATACTTATCTCTTTATCGTTATAATTATTTATTTATAAAATATACTAAACATATAAAACCAGTACTTATTAAGATGTGTGCATTAAACGGAACAGGGTGCGTAGCCAAGATGCCATTCGCTAACGCTTAGTAACGTAGCGTATTTTTCTTTCGCGACTGAGCGTTTGACATCTTGGCTAACGCCAGGGCCACCAAAACCGCCGCCAAAATTGCCGCCAAAAATACATGCAGCGCAATACCAATTGTACTATTAATTATTTCGTTAACTAGAAGTAAATAAGACAAGGTAAAACATTTAAAGACGTTATTTTTTTTTACTATATGTACAATGATGTTACAGAATTGATAAAACACTTTAAAATTTGTTCCTTTTGTATTTTTATATTTTTCGCAATTATATTAATAGTATTTTCGTAATTGTATTTCAAACGTCGTTCGATACACGTGCGGAAATGTCATTCTCCCCTCGTCCTTAGTATTGCCACTCACCTACGGTTCGTCTTCGACTTACTTTCCGCACTAGCATCGAAACGTACTATTGAAATTCAACCTAAAGTCTATAGAGGTTGATAATTACAAAAAACAAAGTAGCAAATAGTAAACCTGAATAATATTTTCCTAAAAATCTAATGAATGTATACGAAATAATAGCAACGTAATTAAGACCACGTAGTGATTTGTCATTGTCGAGAAAAAATGCTCTCGGATCTGGAAACCATTAATTCCCCGTACACCACTTGTAAAAATTGTCACAACATATCCGGATAGTTTTTGCGCAAAGAAATGGCTATGTTCTATCTAACGCGCAAAAACTTCGGCATCCCTACTTTTTTTCTTGAGTGCGTATCTTTATTTATTTAGTACCTACCAACAAATGTAAATTGGTTTTACAAAGCTGCATTGCTTTTAACACAGATCAAATAAAGGTCTAAATTAAGTATTTAGATGCTCGTTAAAGTTAAAGAATTGTAGATCGTAACAAGTGTTAAGCATTACATTTCTTAACTAGACGTCTACCGACATTCCAACTAAAATATTCATATTAATCTGTTATACATAGTTCAAAAACGATATTATATTGGTACCTATATCTAGTACGTTAAAAAGTGAGTTTTACGCCAGACGCCAACACGTGGTAAATTTATGAAATTTATTCTTTATTAAAAGGTGAAAACTTTAAAATAAGTATCTAGGAGTTTTTTTTTAATCAAATTTGTTTTGGTCAAATTGGATCTCATACCACTGCCCTGGCTAAAATGTTTATTGTTATGAGTTATTAAACCTCTGAAAGACACTTCTTAATGTAAAATACTGATTTTGTTAACTATAAAATATAAGTTTCCGAGGTACAGGAAGTTAATAATGATATTTCTCGTGAAAAATATTTGTTAATTAATTAATTATGATAAAATTAATAATGACAGATTCATATTATCATGCAATGTATGATCTTACCGCACAAAATGTATTAGTGCCCTTAAGTTGGACGATGTCAACAGTTAACCTGCAACTCTACATTAATAATAGATAATAGAGGTACAGCTTTAACTAGATATTTACTTATAATTTTTTAATGAAATATTTTCTATTCATATGACCGGCTAGAAGAGTGCAGGACACTCGGTCTCGTCCTAGTAATGTATCTCTACATTTGGCTGTGTAATTATTGTGCCACTTTTTACTTTTCTGCATTTTCACAGCAAGCTTTTTGAAAGCAAAAACTTTCTGTTTGTTCTGGGTCCATTGAAACCTTTTTGTTACACAATGACAACACACGTCGGCACATTCAAATCTTTACGCTTTGTTCGCCAAAAGCGAAATGATTAAAGTAAAGCACGAGCTTAGGAAATTTATAAGCACGTTTTCCTATACAAAAGCAAAATTTAAATTAATGACAAGCTCAGAATTATGAAGGTAGAACAGTCGGAAAGGATAAAAAGTAATGAAATTTGTATTAACTGAACTTTCAGCGCTGAGTCATTTGGGTTTGGAGCAAATCAGCTTCGGAGAAAGCGAAGATGTTAGCTTATATTTCGTCTTGTAAAGTGACGCTTTCGGAAATGTATTTGGTCTTTTCCTTAAGATTTTCTTTTCCGCCTTTTACTGGCTTTTCTTTATAATGACGTAATTTGCCTAATCGCAGCCAACCTCTCTGATTTGACTTCAATGGTAATGTAAATAATGTTGCACTCGATTAAACACCAAGTACCTAACTTTTACTTAAAATTACCGGTGAGTTTTGCGAATCGAAAAAGGATTTATTAAACTTATCTATTGTTAAAAATTGTTTAATACATTTGCAGTCGATTTGTTATATGTTATGAGTTTATTATTATCATTATGCAGTTATATATTCTAACACATTTCTAAATTTGTGTGATAAAAGAAACCTTATTTTTTTCCCCTCGTAACAACTAATGCATTGCTCTCTTTACGCGCAGACTCAAAGTAACAATAAAGGAAAACAGATTAATTATGAATCAAAGTCAGTGTGAAAGTACTTGATACAAAACCAATAAAGCTTTGGATTTGTGAACAATTTTGTGTTTACTTGGTTGCATGTGCACGTATAATAAATAATTCATTGAAATCCCAGCAGAGCTCGCGACGCGGCTGACAAAAATCGCTTTTCGAGTGTGGGAACTAGCAGGCGGGGGGTGATGATACCTCAGTGCAGGCGCCGGATTGGACATCAGAATTGAAAAATCTCAACTTGATTTGTTATTGATGTGCGAACTTGATGACAGTCTTGACAGGACTCACTGCGCACTTCGTGTCAAATAGCGACACTTGCACCAACCAGCCAATGGCCTCCTAGCCAAATCGGTAGTGACCCTGCATACGAAGGAGGATGTTCCATAATATTTATTTATATTTTATATCCGGGGTTAGCCAACTAACCCGAAAATAAGCGTTTTTAGGTTTATAATTTATTGGCTAATCCCGGGTTGGTTGACAAATCCTGGTTGGCGCAAATTAAGTTAGGGTTGTTAAACTTCGAATTAGCCTCTGTATAAACGGTACAGGCGCTGCCACCACGCAAACAAATTGGATGCTTAAAATTCAATTTGAAGGTTTCGCGGTCCGCTTCAATCGTTCGGCCCGTTCGTTGCAAGCTGGACTCGCTCACACATCCAAACGAACGCAATTATATCGCCGTAACTTTGGATGATTTTAATGGAGTCCTATTTTGCGTGAGGCGCAGTTAATAATAACGGCAATCATAAATCCGTCTTAAAATGTCGTTGTTTTTAAAAGGCTGACTTAATAATTATGTACTGATACCTGATATATGGTAGGTATATTTTAATTGATTGGTGATATTCACTGTGCCTTGGTTATTCTTTTTAAAAATTGGTCACCACGACGATCGAGTAACTACCAATTTAACAACATGACGTACTATGATTAAACGAGCGAGCGAAGTGAGCATAGTTCTCGCAGTCTACTTGAACAATCCATCGTTTGTGTGTTTGTATGTTTGTACGTACGTTTGTATGTATGTTTGTATGTATATTTGTATATATGTTTGTTTGTTCGACGATAAATCTAGTATCGTTGATTGGATCGTCGTAAAATTTGACTGGTACTTAAATGAGATAAATAGAATTTTTAAGTTTAAATATGAGCAAATTCGGTCGAGGGTTTGCCAAGACATAGGGATCGCAAATTCATGTTCGGGACGAACCACTAATATACCTAAAACAGTAAAGCTTTTAGTAAGCTGTTGTGTCCTAGTGGTATAATTTTCAATCCGCACGTCGTGGGCTTAAAATCTGCCTTGTACGAATTTTTAGAACTTATGCACATATCATTTAATATTTCGATATTAGGAAAGGAAAACTGCATACATCCGCGAAGTACTTACTTAGCGGCTGCGGTAGGGGGAGTCCAGATGACTTGATTAGATGGGAGACTTGAACCATTATATGTACCTACTAGCTGTTGCCCGCGACTTCGTGTGCGTATAATTCAATTTTGTTTCACTTTTAATAAGAAATCTGAACAAAGTTTCAAGTCGGTAACAAAATTTTTCGCTATTCCCACACAAACATTACAAATTATTGATTTTGCTTTAATACCAATTTTCAACCCCCTTTTATCCCATTAGGTAGTATATTAATTATGCAGCCAAGAGACGAATTTTCAAGACTCTCACTTGAAAAATGATACAGCCTCTATACAATAATTTTGCCCATTTTTAACCCCTTTAGTGGATGAATTTTTGAAAAACACCGAAATTCCTTTTCTTATATTTTGATGAGAAATCTTATCACAAAGTTTCAAGACTCTCTGAAGAAGAAAAAATAGGTACGCTACCCCGTATAAACTACAACCGTCTTATTAACCCTTTAGGGGAAGAATTTTCCAAGCATGTTTCTTACTAAAGTGTGTTTATTATATAAGTAGCCTTCTGTGCAAATTTCAACTTTCTAGTATCAACAGTTGCGGAGGCTGAGACAGCTGAAAAGGTCCCAGCTCCGTCTCCTGACCGGCGCCATAACAGGTCATGCCTTATTCAACAAACACTTGCATACTTTGCGTGTTACAGACAGCGCACTCTGCAGGGCCTGCTTGGAGGCAGAAGAAACAGCCGCCCACGTCATCATCGAATGCACTGGGGTGGCAAACTACCGGGCACAATACCTCGGTACACCGAGGTCTCTCCCGGAAGTCGTCGGCAACATTAAGGGTCTGCTAGGCTTCCTGGAAGAGCTGGGTTGGTAGGAGTAGTGCCGGCAACCCACCACGCAAAATAGGCGCATCATTTGACGTCGAGTTGCGGAAACTAGCCCGCGTATACCTATAACCTATAACCTATAGTATCAACAGTTTTGACCCTCAATTAATGCAAATTTTCAACCCCTTTTTATCCCTTTTGGGGAGGTATATTAATAAACTCTGAAATTAGGTTTATTGTTACATAATAAGCAGTCAATGAACCAACTTTGTGGTTAAAGAAACTTTATTATCTCAAAAGAAATATTACATTTCACTTAATGAGATTTAAGCATGTATTAAAAGCTATGTTACGCTCGTGAGCGTTAGAATAAGTACATATTATTTACAATAATTGTTTAAGTCGTTGTTACAAACAAATTGTGATATTTATAACACGTAGGTACACAAATATTACAAAATAGTGTGATTAACAAACTTTGGAGGTAGAAATACATGTTCTTAAAGAAATAATATACACGGTTGCTACACGACTGCACTGTTAGCGGTATCTCGCCAGGGCCGCATTCAGTTTTTGTTTATGGGGAAGTTATTCATAATATATGATCTCAATTTACTTTTGAAACTTTGCATGGAATGAACTTCTTTTATATGTTGTTGTATACAACTTTCAAGACTCTCACTTGAAAAATCATACAGCATCCATACAGAATTTCAACCCATGTTTATCCCCTTTAAGGGATGAATTTCTCAAAACCATGAGATTCAAGAAATGTTCTTGTATTTTATTAAGTAAACTTCAGACAAAGTTTCAAGTCTCTAACTGACAATTTTACGCCATTCCCATACAAACGTTCAACCCCCTTTCTAACCCTTTAAGGGTTGAATTGTTCACACATTATAAATAAAACCTGATGTGCTAATTTCAATTTTATAGCTTCAGTAGTTTCGGCTCTGCGTTGATTAGTCAGTGAGTGAGTGAATCATTCAGGACTCATTATATATATATATATATATAGATAAAGAAAAAAAAAGAAAAAAAAACTTTAGCACATAAAGTTTTGTGTCATGTCCAGATAAATATCGTTAAGCGATACCTATTGGGTTGGTAAAATAAATAATTAGGTTTAGCACTTTTTTAATAAAATGGTTCAAGGCAAGTCTCCCGGACTCACCTAGATACGAGTATGTTGAAATTATACTCTTTATGACAGGCGTGTAAAATATTCGAACGAGCGAACGAAGCGAGTGAGTTCTCCCAATCTACTTAGACAATCTGTCGTTTGTATGTATGTATGTTTGTATAGATTTATCTACGTTTGTATGTATGTGTGTTCGACGATAACTTGAGTATCATGGATCTTCATGAAATCTGGTCAGATGAAATAAATATAACTATATTTCAATATCGGCCAAATCGACCAAAAGGTTGCCGAGATATAGGGGTTGCGAGTTTACGTTCTGGGCGAACAACTAGTTAAGAAAAAATAAGACAAAACTCTTTAAAGAAGATATTGTAACTAACGTAACTGCCTATCTATTTTGTTTCGAGTCTATTATCGATCGTATATTAAATATAGTTAACACAATTTTCCGTTGAGATCATTTGTGTGTAATATGTCGACAATGCAAGATAACGTTTTGGGTGGTGAGACGTTGTGCCCCTTGCGGGAAACACGCGATGGTAAATTAAATACCAATTTTCTTAACCAGTTGAAATACTAAGTCAACCAAATTACAATATTAATTTTTAAACACCAAAATAATGCAATTGTGTCAGTCAATTTATTAAGGAAATCGCATGCTTTTTGCTACAGCCGCGTTGTTGCTACACGCCGAATGTTGCATCAAAAGGTGCACTATTTGAGAAAGCAGTTAGTCGTTCTGAATCCTGCGTAAATAAGCTCAACTAGAACACCCAACAATTTAAGCCAACATTATGTAAGTCGCTGTTTAATAAAAAATAATTTAAAAGTTGAATTAACTACCTACTAAGCTAACTTTTCCGCGCCGTGGGACGTTCAAAGATTTTTAAAAGAAAGAATGTAGCAGGATAAATTAAAATTTTTAAATAGAAGTGAATATTTTAAAATATTATACTTAAAGATGTATTTTCAATATATCTTATGAACAATACACGAGGGAAAAGTAATAGACTATAAAAAAAACCAAAAGTGTAGCGAGCTTGCAGAGATGGAGTATCCTGTAGTTGATGTTGCGTCGTATCGTCTCAATGCCGTCTGGAAGTTTTGTAATCCTCTGTCCTCCGCTAAACTTTTCCAATATTGCGAGCATAACAAGCTTACATGCGCATCTAATCCGACAACAAGCGAGCACCTTTGAGACTACGCAAACTTTTCATACGGGACACTTATTTATTCATTGCCCGTAAAGTTATTTTCGTCACAGCAAAATTAGCTTATTACCAACATTTTACGCAGTAAACCTACACATACTCGTATCTTATGAAAATCATGAAGCAAATCATTTGTTATGTTATCCCGAAATAAGAAAAGACGTCTCAAAACAGAATGACCTGTACTAAATAAAATATAGTCTTTATCCAAAATGTTTAATATGTACAAAAAATAAAAACACTTTTTTATGCTACAACACTTTTAAGAATAGTTGCGTAACCTTTTTTAGTTCCTAAACCTACATACGAGTAGGTAGGTACATGTTTAATTTATAACATCAATAATTCCGTGAGTAAATGACAGAAGGTACATACTCAATATCTCGTGTACCAGAAATTTAGTCATATGACAGGATGGTATTCTAAAAAGGATGACTCACACTAGCATGGGACGGGACGGGACGGGAAAATCTGTCAATTTATAGAAATAGAGAGATTTCTATTGAGAAAGAATCACGTGATAGCTCGGAGCCCTCGGATGTCACGTGACGCTTTCTATGGAAATTGACAGATTTTCCCGTCCCGCCCCGTCCCGTCCCGTCCCGTTTCGTTCTAGTGGTCAAAGTCATCCTGAAACTCTAGGTTTTTAAATTTCCAAATGACTAGAACTATTAAATATTTATTTCATCTGCCTTGCCTACCCCATACTTGCTTACCTCAATTACTTGCCTACCCCATATACCTAATTATATTTTATTATTTATAATTACGATACATAAGTATGTAAATAGCCAATGCGAACACTCGAATGCTTTTATTACTTACGTGCTGCAGCAATAATATTAATTCGCAGCAACAATAGTATTGCTAGAGCACTAGCAAATAATACTATCTCCTATATACAAAAATCAGAGACTATTCAGACTTGAATTGGCTCAACCTCCACCAGTCCCTTAATTTAATTTACCAAGGTAAAAGAAAAAACTGAGTTGCTTTCCGAAAGGCTTGGGCTTTTCCATTACTTGGCGTGCCTTTCTTTGCAATCGGCTATTATCAGGTCCCATTCGATTAATGCTATTGCTTGGTTTTCTGACCAAGTCAAATGGAATGGACGAAAATTTGTATCAGGGCATTTTCAGAAAAAAGTGTACCATTTTTAAGAAAATGGGTCCTCGATTTTCCCAACAAAAAAATTAGTCAGTTTCAATGGCCCATACAATATATATGAAAAAATGACGAAGAAGTTACGGAACTGAACAAAAAAGGGACACTCTTTATTTTTTGAATCAATAGTACTCGTTGTATTGTATTGTATTCAGGTTGTAAAAAACCCAAACCTTCCTCAAATTAAAAAAAGGAAACGGTACACTTTTGTCTGAAAATGCTTATCTTCCTCTCTATCGCACTTACATATTCGAGTAAAAGAGTTAAGTAGGTTTAAAATTCGGAAATTTCGATGTACTGCAACTCGTACTTGGTGGCTGCAATTTTCAGCGCGTCGCAGCTATGTTGCGACGTTACCGAACGAACTAAATTAATCACACCATGCCACCTGCGGACAGCGCTTTAGTTAACTTCTAACGGGTGATTCGATCATCTCCTCCAAATCGTCAAAATTTGGTAGTTTTTTATCAATAGTAAAATTCACTGCAATCAGCGTGATTTAAAGTTTTATTTTTATGAAAAAAATAAAACTATATTTTTTTACATACTATAAGAATGTTCGATTTAGATATTAATGAACCATTTTAAATTTGAAGATAGAGTGGACACTTCTTATTACCATCTCATTCACCAGCATTTTACCGTAGCTGGTAACATTGTTTGACGCGTTGGTTTCTCATACATTATGTCTTTGGCCGCAACGATGATTATTTTTCAAATCATTGTTCAAACCCCTTATTTATGTATGGTAGGTACGATTTGGTGAGAGAAATATTAGTAACGGCAATCAAGTGTACCAATATCCGATTATCCGCATTTGTCTAATATTCATGGAGCTTTAGCCTAAAGCTTCTATGATCATTATATCCGATATATAGGTAGGTATACTCCTAAGATGTTAGAATCTGTAACTTTGTGGGGTACAAGATCAGGCTGGGGTAATTTATGACCCAATATAGGATTATTGATTTTAATAGTTTAAGGCAAATTTGAAGACGACGTTATCATTCGGAAGCAAACACCAATAATTTCAGAATGGGAAACCCATTATACCCAACATTAACCCATAGGAAGCTTAACAGTTAATGAAAAACAAAAAGTAAGTATTTATTGATTTTAGTGTCCAAAGTATACACTACCATATAGGTACATTGTTTTTATTGTGTACCTACTTAATAATACCTGGCCTAGCCCGTTATGTCAACATTTTCATTACTTTTTAGTAAATGTTAACTGTATTCTAATACTTAGATAGGTATATTTTATAAGTCTTTTCACCTACTGTAACTTGGTTTAGTAGGTTTGTTTGAGATTATCTCATAATATTTATTAAGTAATTTATTACATTTCGATATTTATTTTTTAATACACTTTTGTTTTAATTCTTGTTTAAGAAAATACATCACGCTGTAATGATTTTTTTGTAGGAATGTCTAATAATAAATGATATATTATATCTCATTTCCTTGCAGTCCTTAATATTTATATTAGGTAGGGCGCACCGAAATCATCGGGAATTATATATTAAAAAACCTAATTAGTATAACAACTTTTTCGATGCGTGATTACTCGCATTTTATTAAAACTATGAAATAAAGTCAAAATGTAGCAAATTGTACGGGACCCAGTAGGAAAATAATTTTCTTACTCGCAACTTCTTATGTAAAATAGTTGGTATTGGAGTAATTCAAATCCCAAAACTTATCCGTATTTGCTCGTGTCTAATATGCCGATAATTTTTTATAATATTTTCTACAACCGCAAGATTCACAGGCGTAACCGCTGTTTTAGGTTGACCCGTAGATTGTACGGTACTCAGTGACCCGCGATCTCGATGAAACTCTGCGTATCATCTATACATTATTGTTTAGGGAGGTGCTTCAACATTTAAAATAGGAAAAAGGTCACTGAGACACCCATTTTGATATAAGCAAAAGTTATAGTAAATTAAAGGCACGAAAAATTTCACGAGAGAGTTCCATTCTGATGAATGACCTGCCACATTCAAATATGTCTATGAAAACAACTATTATATATATTCTATAAATGTCATTTGCTATTCTAAAAGGCCAGTAATCAAACGCAACAAAAAGTTTATGTACTAACTAGGTTTCAAATGTATGTTTTGCAATAATTTCGGTGCGCACCTCGTAATACCTAGCAACTTCGTATTGTACATATAACTCTCGCCCAGGTTGTAAGCTGCGTTATTTCCCGTATTCCCAAAATGTCATATATTCTCACCATTCCGGCTTTATAACTAATTCCTTCGCCGTCCACGCAAGTCGTTTTGTTTGTTCTCGACTTGTTCTTAACTTATTTACCTAACGTGTTTGTTTCTCAAACTACAAAAGTTTATTTTCCCATATAGCGTTTCATTCTTAATTACACTACAAGCAAGCGACAGCCAAGAACTTTATCAACATCATCTACATGTACACGTTTTCAAACTATCCGTACGTGGCCCTGATTGTGATTATTCAAATGTACGTTTGGGTGATCCTTATTAATCGCTTAACTTTTAATCAAAAAGCTAAAATCCTGAAAAAAGAAAGCTTCCAAAATGATCATCAGTTACGGCTGTCAAAAGGTACATACTATAAGTACGCGTACGTAGTGTTTTATTTGTCAACCTCTTTCTTCTTCTTCTCAGATTCTATTTCGTGAATGTGGCTAGAAACATTTAAAGAAATGAAACAATAAATAAATATTATGGGACAATCTTACACAAATCGACCTAGTCCCACGGTAAGCTCAATAAGGCTTGTGTTGTGGGTACTAGGCGATTATACAGGGTGTCCGGTAATTAATGGACAACCTTTTAACCACGTATAGGGCACCTTATACTGCTCCAGAAAATCGACTTTGAGTTTTAGTAAAAATCCCCTGGTTTTCGAGATATTCGCACTTTTGTTATTTTTCAATTTTTGCATTCTTATTTCACTGTAATGATCGTACATGCCACAAATGAAAAGATTTTAATGATCTGTTTTTTGTTTAATATTCTCAAATAGTGCTACTAACTGATTGACATTAAAGTGACTTCGTAGTGGCAGTGTTTTTTTTGTAATGTGGCCTTAATTTAAAAATTTACATTTTTAGACTAACTTTTTCTACAAGTTTAACCGCCTGTGTTGAAAAAAAAATGTATGGAAATAAAAGTGGCCAGCTTCCTGAAAAATAGTTTACTTAATGGTGATTCATAAATGGTATGACACATGATATTTATTATTTCATGAAAAAAGATTTTGCCGTTAACAATCAATAAGAGCGACAATTCGATTCCAGTAATAACACTGTCATTACCGGATTTGTTCAGAGATTACATTTATTTGCAATGTCGCAATTGCTCTCACAGCTTATTTTTAGAATAATGCAATCATGGTATTGTACTCTTCGTGAAAAAAAAGGATCCTGCTACCGTTTCTAGTGTCCTAATGATCGGTAGTGATAAACAAAGGGCAAAACACCATCGTTCTTAAGATACGCTTTAACATGACATCAAAAACATGTATCAAAAAGGGCAGCTAGTTACTGCAGAGCAATGGGTAACTAACTATCTACCTAATTTACTAAAACTACCTACTAACACTAACTAGCAGAGCAGTAGATTCAACGTCTTCTACGCAGATAAGGTTGCGAGCGGAAGCTAATTTTAAATAAAACAGATTTCATACTTCAATTCTTTATTATTCGACACCATATTTTATTTTATGCATTTCATCTTAAAATGCCATATTGTAACAAAATGTCCTGGTTAATTAGAGAAGCAACAAGTAGGTAATTATTTTACCTACTACTGTTGTTATACTTATTATAATTTAACAGAACTATAAAATATTTAATGTTAACATTTGGGATTAAATATTTAGGTATAAAACACATATTGGCAGGAATAATAATTAAGTTTTAACTAGTTACATTCGGCTGGCTGTTTTCTATCAATATGTTATCATGTTATTATAATATAAAGTGGTGGCCAACCAAATAGGGACACAATAACCTACAAATGTGACTTTACTAATTTGATGACACTTTAAAAAGGGTTAGACTAATATTTTTATTAAAGCCATAGATTTTTCCAATTCCAATAATGTTCAGTATAGTATATAATGAGTTTCTGTTTTGAAAAATGATTCGTATTTTTTAAAGATTTAATTTTTTTCCCGTTTCAATCCTAATTATAATTTGAAATGAGAAATGTACCTCACAGTGATAAATGAGAAATATATTACACACTAAAATTAACTTAGTTTTAATGGGAATAAGTTGATTGGCGATAAAATATGTCAAGCACTTTTAAATTTTTATCAAATATGGCGTCGTATTTGTAGGCAATCGGGAAAAATGGTGTCCCTAGTTGGCCACCACTTGAAATGAATAAATAGTACGTATATAAGTTTCATTGTATTTCGCAAACCGTTCGGCAAAGTGTCCACAAATGGTTTACCAATAACATAATTTTTCACTTATCTCGATCAAGTGTTAAAATAAGTAGGTTATTCGTTAATCACACACCAATGCTACGAAACGGTTAAGCTTCAGCTTACGAGCAACTGTTTAATCAAATAATATAACAGCAACAAATCACTTAGTGTAAACAACAATAATCTTGAATTTAACAAATTCATTACAACCATAACAATTCTAAGTAGAGAAGCGCATTTAAGTAGAGAAGGTACGAATATTAACAATCAATTCCGATTTTGTTTTTAGAGTGCGTCAGTTGTAGGTAAGATTTAGATTGGAACGTTTCTCATGACAAGTAATATGCTAAGCAAAGTAATAATAGGCAGTTTCTTCCCTTTCCGACAGAAATGTTCAAAAAGATTAAAGAGACATTTAAATTATCTCTAAACGTGTCCTGGTTCTATTAAACAAATCAATCAAGTATATGATTTGGTTTTTACGCCTGAATGGTAAGCCATATTAGAAATTAAGATTACGTTCGTTCTATATAGTGATATAACATCTTGCTCATAACATTGCTAACTTAATAAAGTAATCTAAGGAAAAGTACATGAAATCCGCAACTTTAAGAACACCAAATGCTAATAATATTACTGCGAAAATCTACTGGATGGTTAACTTAGATGTACTGGAACACGGCACGTGTTGGTCATGAATTCACGAGACTCGAGTATGCGCAATTTCTGACTTTTCATGTAACCACACACCACTCGCTACAACCACTGGCAGACTCATTGGTCCGTTACCGTGGTGAAAATTGTAGTATTCAGTTACCTGACATCGGTTGTAATGAAAAATGCTATCACTACACCCAAGCTGCCGTTAACTGCGGTGCTCACAGAACAAACAACTACTGCAGGTATAAAACTTTGGATAAGCTGGTTACATATTTAAATATCCTACTAGTTAATGTTTTCGTAATTTCTTGATGAATAAAGTTTTTTTTAGTCCCTATTGTGAAGCTTGGGTATTGGGTACCTACAGATTGTTTTGAAACAAATTAGGCACTTCACTCAAAGTTGAACAACTAGTAGTAGCGAGTGGTTAAAGAAGGTATACATGATTATTCATTTATTTTGCTCGCCCTAAACAAAATTTAAACAAAATCTTAGCTACACATTTTGTCACAATGTGGATACCGATATAACTTTTTAATTATTTATTCACTCACCATTACATTATCATCAATTCCTGTGAAGATAAGATACGGACAAGTACTCAAGCACAAAGATATTCATTTTCACAAGTTGATGGAGCCAGTGTACGAATATCTATAACATAAACTATATTAGGCACAAGTAACCTGAATTTACACTACAGATCGGTCAAAAGCTGGCATCAATTGCCCTCGAGAACGTAAAAATGTTGCATCGTGCAAGACAATGAGACTTGTATTTCTCTATTACTAAATATAGCTTTTACAAGAGCCGAAACTATTAATTAACAATATGAGTACACATTACCTGCACCAAAAATATTATAGTGTAGGTACACATTAAACAACATAAGATGACATGAGATGAGCAACTGGCGGGGTTAATTATGGAAATTAATTAAACCATTAGAATCCCGATATTCAACAGGATACTAGATACTCTTGATATGGTTGAAACTCGTATTCTGTGGTTAGAATGACTAGAAATCTTTAAGGTTTTGTGCGTATCATATGTAGAAATATTATCAGTAGGAGTGGTTTTGCCCGTATTAAATGGTCTATTACCCTGTTTACCTTGAAGTCATTGTTAGGTTTTTATAAGATAAACAGTCCTCACATTACCAATGGTTTCGTTAAATAAGTTAGCGCTTCTGAGTACTCATCCGTTTGTCATTTTGGATCTCAATTGTTACTTATCAAAAACTACTCAAAGTAATATTATAGTCACTTAAAGTAACTTTACAAAAAATTACAACATTCAAATTTAAACTACTTGAAATACTTTTTTTATCAATATGTACAACTATCAGTATTTAGATCACTTCATTACTAAATTATTGTTATATTCACATGTAATTTTTATAAGTTTACATACAAATATGTTCACAAGAACCTACAATTCCTTCTTATATATGAAGGGTAGAAATAATATAACAGTCACGGTGCATAACCAGTCTGTAGTGTTGAAGGTGTCGGCGAAGGGCGGCTGTTGAAGTCACCCGAAAAATTATCATGGAGTGTTTATAGATTTAGACCACTCTGTAATTTCTACTATGAATGTCTTTTGTCAAAAGTTTGCCAGCCCCCGGGGATATTGCTACCTGGATTGTGTGAAAAATTACTGTGACTTACACATACTGTTAATCTATTTCCACACCTTCTATACAATAGCAAGTAGAGCGGAAGAGAGAAGAAGTATTACTTACATATTTACAGCTGCAGATTCACATAAGGCAGAGAAAATTACAAATATTCCTCTAACTCCATTTCGCTGTATGCACATTTATTATTTATCTAATATACTGTTTCAATATATACATTGTTACTTTACTCTGTCATATCCCAATATTCTAATTAATATACACGTAAATTGGTAGCAAATTCATAATATTTTCTTTTATTTTATTAACAACAACCTCAGCGACATCAAGGAACTCTTATACTGATATCTCTTGTATCTGTACTCTCTTCTTCATGATGCCGGGCGGGGCAGGCGTGGTGGCGGCGGGCGGCACGCGCAGTATCCCCGAGCTGCTCCCGCCGCCCGAGTCGGACTCGGGGTTGGACTCGCACGCCGCTTCCGAAGGGTCGGGTACTGGGCCGAACTTAACTTGTGTAGAACTATCAACTACTCTAGGTTCAAATGTGCTAGTTCTACCTATCGGATCTTGTCTTCCATCCACTTTTTGAATATCAGGTTTTATTGTGTCTATACCGATACACACTACACTACCGGCTTCTATCGCACTGCCGACACTCACGTCCGGCAACGACCGACGCGCTGCCCTATGTTTCTCGTCATAACAGCTGTATTCACCAAACGTAGGCTCACCGCAATCTGATAACGTCCGTAGGTCAAATTTAGAACTACTACCCCGTGGCACGTGGGCAGATTTACACTCATACCCGAAACCTTTCGCGTCAAATTCGCGCACTTCATAATCAAGTTTTCCATCATAGTTATCGGAGGAGGAGGAGCTTCCCGCTTCAGCCAAATCATCTTTCAATCTTCGGGGACGTGAACCTCTCTGATGATATATGCCAGCGAATATGAGAACGTTGAGAAGTAGAAGAAAACACCCGACTGCAATCGTGACGGTCAAAGCAGCAGTGTATGACTGATAATGAGAAGAAGCGAGTCGCCGCAGCAAAGCGTCGTCAGTTTGCGAAGGTGTCGTCGTGACATTAGGAGGACACTCTGTAGGAATGGCAGGGGGTAAGACGGAGGGCCGCGGAGGCGCAGTGCGCGGTGGCGGCGTGCTGCGGCCGCTTTCGCCATGTCCAGGACCATCCAGATTAACGACATGCGGAACATGTGTTCGGGACAGAGTCTGCACTCTTACTGCACCTACGAATAAAAAAGTACCTAATGCATATTTGTTTCATAGAAAATGCACAGGTATTTCATTAGATATCAACTGAGTTTACCTTCGTAATAACTAAGATCTTCACTGAAATGATGATGCCGCATGGCAGCATCTGGCATGTCAGGTCCGGGGCGGTGCAGTTGCGGGATGAGGGACAGCCAGAGCGACATCTTGTGGCCCCGGTAATGGCTGCGCATTTCGGGCTTACTACCTGTACCGCAAAACGAAAGCTAATTGAAATAAATGAGCGACACGGACTTGTTGTAATTATACTGTGTTGGACCCAAAAGTTTGTTTACAACCGTGTTTGTGTAAAACCGTACCCAAAGTTTAATAATCCGATATTAAATAGGGATTTACATTTTAAAAAATAAGTTCCTATTTGTAGTAAAAGATTATGACGCGATCCTAATGGTGATTAGAATTTATTGGAATTAACTTGACAGAACTTGAATGATATTTAAAATGAAATTTGATCCAATTTATTATAAGACAGTTACGCACTGATCTCCAGGTAGAGCTGATTAATGGTGTCATACGTGTCCCAGTAAGGCGTCTGGTTGGGGCCAAGCCTCGGCTGCTCTCCCAGCAGTGGGCTGGGCGGCGGCGTCGCAGACGGCTCGTTCGGGTTCCTGCCGAAATAAAAAATATCAAGATAAATGTACTATTTCTCGCGCTAATGACCAAAAGTTGGCACCCTGCTGTCACTTCTATTGATAGCGGCTTAACATTCAAGATGGCAACTACGTATTAGGGCGGTGTCGAGAACTTGTACTATAGCGTTCAGAATTGCATGGGCAATTTATGAATGAATTCATTCATAAACTGCTCATGCAATTCTGAACGCGTGTGTACCTAGTATATTTACCTTATTAATGCCATAACAAAATAAATTACTTAGCAAATCACTGCAGTTATACATTTTAGTCTCATTTTATTTGATAAAAGCATCTTAGAAATATGTACTTTATTCCCTTAGAATGATGCATAAAACGAAATACATAAGTAGGCTCATTAAAGTTTCTTAGCTGAAACAACATAAACTCCCTTTAAGGATGCTTCCATAATTTGAAGTAAGTACACATTATACGCGTCTTTGTAATTAACGTAAACAGCGCTGTTATTTGATGCTTTTTGGTTTTCTTACAGCAGACAAATTATATAGGCAAATAACATTGATACACGGACGAGACTTAGTGACACTGTTGTGTTTGTTAAAAAAAACTTTGAATTATTGCGTATATCAATATAATATAAAAAACGTGTTAGGTTTTAGCTGTCTGTATTTAATTCAGAGGGGCATTACATCTACGTAATTATATTTCTGATTTAAAATAAAATAGATAACTAATTAAAGTTGCTTTTATCATATTACAATATACCTGTCGTAAATATCGTTATTTGCTTTATGTATTAAATAAATATATACCTACTTAAATATTAACACATTATGAGGGTGCAAATGTGTTTATTTGAACACGTTAATAAACTTATGTATAATTTAGAAGCTACCTGCTATTTCGTGCCATGTTTTCCTACGTATTAATAATGATCAGTATTGCTCGTGGTATCTCTCGGATTACCCCACTTTGTGTAATACGAAGTCAACTGAAAGGGGTACGCGTATTTTGATTTCATACGTGATAGGAATCTTTTCTCAAATCTTCAGTCGGTAAATGCTTTACGTAACAATATTATCGTTTTAAGGTATTTCATTTTATTACGTCTTTCTGACAATCTGTATAATCGGGTATCTGTATTTTATAAAATCGCTAGGCTTTTTGTATAGAGTAAGAGCTAAAATGTGATGTACAATGTAACATTGTACACCACATTGTATTGGTTTTTTTGTACATTACCGAAAGTTGACCCCAAGGAAACTATTGATACTGGATAGAAATGGAATAGATTGACATAAAAAAAATACATGTAATAGTACATTGTGCATCTAGGGCGGTAAGAAGGGCATTACTTACGAGGGTCTATTGAAGCCCGACGCCGTAGGCGGAGGGCTTTAAATGACCCGAGTTAGTAATCCCCTTACTGCCCGTGGTACACACAATGTTTTTCATCACATTTGCGAGGAAATAAATAAACTCTATACAGGTAAAGAAACAATAATGATAAGCGGTAGTGTAGTTGCACAGTCCACAGTACTCCGGAGTGACTACGTGCTGCGAGCGCGTGCGGGTCAGGTCCTCCGCGAGCTCCGGGCGGGCGGTAAAGTAGTATGAGAATCCTTTAAAACCATGGGAATAATACAGCTCTTTAAGTGTAAGTATGCTTGCATATAATATCACCATTTACGAGCAGGTGTGATGAAAAAAAACTTTTTTCAATTTCATACAAATTGTATGGGGAAAGTTTTTCTCGATTTACGGTTTTTCTAGCCGGAAATTTCTTTTCGGTCCCATATAAGCTTTTGATCCTGAACAGGAATGGAATTGATTGGCATAAAAAAACAGTTTGTCAAAAATGACCATTTTTTTTTTTTTTTTTTTACTTTATTGCACATAAAACAAAGTACAAAAGGCGGACTTAATGCCAGAAGGCATTCTCTACCAGTCAACCATCAGGCCAAACAGATACAAATATTTAGGTGCGGTAACAGCATAAAGCGAAAGGTTAAACAGCAATCGATATATTAACAAATTTTTTCTCGCACCCTGTATGTTTTTTTCCAAAATCTGTAAACGCCAATCTTCATTAATTTGAAATCGAAGGAAGGTCTCCTAAGACCATTTTCGCCTAGCAACACGGGATCTGGTAGCTGCCCTCACTGACCCAAAATCTATTTCCACCCTGTATATATACGTAGCAGATAATAATATATATACTTAGGTATAGACATTAACATGTAAGCTTGTATATGGACTTAACATATGCAAATTGAAGTTAATAACTGAATATATTAATTATTGCGTTCTAAATCAATCAAGCTTAATTTAGTTTGTATGCAGCTGGGATTAGAGGTTCCGATGGATGCTTATGCATGCTGCCGGCGACTTACCCGTATTTAACGAAGTTGGTGATGTAGTGCATGCATAAACGCGAGACTCGCTGCTCCTGCTGTGTGTAGTTCTGCGCGTGGTGAGCCAGGGACAGTGGGACACCCAAGTAGTAAGGCAGTTCCTCGCCGTGCACTGAACCGGGACGCTACAAAATATGTATATATTAATGTTTGTTAGGTACAGTCAGCCACACAGCTATGAATACAGCCAAAGTGCCAAAAATATGTATTACAGGACTTTATTAACTGAGCATTAAGGTCGTGTATACCTATTTTTGGCACTTTGGCTGTATTCATAGATGTGTGGCTGACTGTACCAGAAAGTTTTTGTTGACACAAATCAAATATGTCAACTTGTTAATGAAGTAGTAATAGTACCATAATATATAAATTATAAATTGAACACAGATGTCTTATAAGTACTAAAGATGTATCTTTAGTACATGCGTAAAGATTTTTATTTAGTATAGGCTTTGTCCATCGGAAGCCAAGTAAGTAATAATGATGATTTTATTCAAAAATCACATATTGGCGGCAAACAAGCATACATCCCGCACGGTAATAGGCCGTAAGGTAATAGGTGTGTGTGTGTGTGTGCTGTGCAGGTCTGGCACCTACACAACACAACAAGCCTGAAATTGTGTGTGTACTATTTGTCATCATACTAAAATCTAACCTGAATTTCTCAAAGTCGTTCAGAGGTAAGTGGAAAACAGAAAGTCACACCCTCACCTATTTTTGAAAAAAAAAATCGGAAGATTGGTGGATAGGTAGCTATTATAAATTTAAAATTAAGTATTATGCTAATTAAATTAAGGTTTATTTTACTTGGACGCTTATTGTCTTTTTAACTTCCTATGGGAAGTCATAAAGTTTGTGATGTGTTATTATGGTAGGTTAAAAACTTAAGGCTGATAAACTTTAGGTTAATAAATAAAATTAAATTTTGTGTAAAATCACTACATAAATGTCGACGAAATGAAAATCTACTTTAAGTCATCACAATAACACAACCGGTGTTACAAGCAGGTATCACATGGCAAACTATATTTTGTCGAGACAAATAATTGCGGAAGTAAAACGTACCTGTGGATAATCCTTGTCCGGCGAAAGGTGGTGAAAGTGCGAAAAGTAAGTGGTTCCACCGCGGAGAGCATGCAGGTACCCTAACCTGATAAGTGGGGCCGCCGTTCTCCCGTCGCTGAGCACCTAATGGAAGCGCAAAATGGAATTACACAAGGTGTACCGCAGACTATTGACTGAAATGAAACTCGAGAGTTTACACAAACGGCGCTGACAACAGCCAAATCAGCGCACCCTGTTCATTTGTATGGGAGTAAACGAGATCGCACTACCACCGGCCCGCCTAGTTTTAGAAGAAAATAACACAAAACTCGTTAGCGGTGTAGATAAGTATCATTAAATTGTGATTTTAATGGTAGACATGATGAATTTTAGACCAATCTTAGCAATTATTTTCTATCGAGCCGATTTCGTGAAATGAAAAATATTCCTACTATAAAATGTTTGTCTATTTCCTGAGTACCAGCTAGCGGCCCAATTGTTGCAACAGAGCCGACGCTAATTTCTTACCCGAGGATGCAAGTCTTTTCTAATAAAGCCTTTCACCGCGCCCATCTTGTATTCAGTGTGCGCGAGCGTCATTAACTTCCTTTGTAGGACGCGGGAACGCTCGGTGAGTTGCGAAAACCACTTGAAGCTTAATTGAGATCGTCTGCGATACCGCCGGCTCGGGGCGCTCGAGAATAGTCGACTCAGCCTGTCAGTTATCAACTCGGAGCCCACTATCGATATCGTGATCACACAGAATCCATAAATATACGCAACATCGTTATCTCACAGACAATATAGTATCAATAATTAATAGCAACTTCGTAACATTCTGTAGGAAGCAGGGAGCGTACCCGGAGGGCATTTAGCAGTGTCATCACACGTCTTTTCTATTAGAAGTATGTAATTGAAAGTTTGTCTTCGGAAGGCTTTTACCTGATAGACTGTTCATAAGTTGATTAAAAGTTTAAGTAAGAAGAAAGTTGAAAACATACCTCAAGCGTAGCGTCGCGGACGCTGAGGGGGTTTTGCAGAGGTTTGTCCCAATCCGTGTACTCGTTCTTCAGGGTGGAATATATTTCGTTGAGGTGGTAGTAGTAGGCGTTCCTAACGAATGTGCGCAGAATGCGGTCCCGGCGGCTCTCGTTGAAGCCGAACTCCAAGTCTTGAGCGTTGAATTCCAGGTAAGATTCTGCAAGGAATGGCATGTCACTCATTTGCATATTTATGATCCGGCCCCACGGAATCTATTCAATAAGTAGAACAGACTTTTAATGACTCTAACAAACTAAGTTAAAGTATAAAACAGTGTAGTAGGTACATATAGAACTTCAAATTTCGATAGTTGTATCGTAGTTTTTTTTTTAAGTTTTAGTTGAATTGTGCGTAGGTATGTATTCAATTCGGGTAACCTTTACGTTAATAGTGAAAGGAATAACAATTATGTAAAATTACCAGTAGTGGTGAGGCCAAACAATAGTTCTCTGTGAGGAAAATCAGCGAGCTCGTGGCCAGCGGCGGACGCTACCGCGGTAGCACCGGCACCGAGCCTCGTGCTATCGGTGGGCGGAGGGGTCTGGGGATGGAGAACAAAAGTCATTGAACTAATTGGTATTGTATTCGGTTGCAAAACTAACTTTTTTTAAGTACTACGACGGTGACAAACAAGCATACGGCCCGCCTGATGGTAAGCGGTCACCGTAGCCTATGGACGCCTGCAAAGGAGGATGCGCTGTGTTGACAGCTAAAGGGGCAAGCTTTCCTCTGTGGGTCCCCAGCTGTCAACACAGTGAATCCTCTTGGAACTCTGGCGACCTTACTCACCAACAGAAACACAATACTATGAGTAGGGTCTAGTGTTATTAAACTGCGGTTTTCTGTAAGGTGGAGGTATTTCCCCAGATGGGCTCTGCTTCAGATTTGAGCGAGACGACATTCGTTGTGCTGTGCCCTACCACACTAAACGATATGCATAACGCTGTGCCCATACCTCTCCCCCTCTCTCTATTTTGTCTGGTTAATAATAAAATATTACAATTTGGCTATCAAGGATTATTTCCCTTTTCGTAGACCGCAGCCCAGCAGCAAAATTTCAACAAGATAAAATCATTAGAAGCATGCGTCAAGTACCAAATACCTGAGTTTTTACGAAATATTTTAAAATGATAAGTTATACTCGTATTACTATTACAGGCTTTACGAAGCTTCCGTATGGCGGATGAAGTTTAGTCTCAGCATATGTTAAGGTTCCGCGGACGAAACTCCACGAAAAGTGAACTTGTTGAAGTCGACTGTAATAATCCAGATTAGTTCAGAACTCAACTGTTTTGTAAGACAGATTAGTTTAATCCCTTTAGGCTTTTCGTCCAAAGCAATTTGAAACAGATTTGGGCTAAATTAGATAGGTAGAGTAGGTACCTGGTCGACGAACGTGAATTTCTTGTTTGAATGTCGTGATTTCTACGAATTTAACTAGGTTTCCTGATATAACTTTCTTTAGACACGTTTATTGAATATAAATGAATGAATATCTAATCAGATGTCAACATTAACATTCAAGTGAAATCATCTGCAAAAGATTGAATGCTTCCAGCCAGATTGCACGAATCTAGGTATTGTATTACAGGCAAGTGAAGCAACGTTGTCACGTTGGAGATGTCCGATCAATTAATCTAATTGAGCTGTGGTGCATCTACATACTGGCCCATATAGCACAGTCTTGAATATCTTGAATTAGAGACAAGTATAGACTTAGTTACTAGGGCAACCTAGACGTCCTGGCTAGATACAAAATAGACATTTCATGGAAACAAAGCGCTGGGACGACAAAGCTCAATTTCGGTTATATGCTTGTTTGAATGAGTTAAAGCTGCCTCTTGGACCGATGAGCTTCAATCTCAGGAGGATCATGTTCAAAGTTATGAATATTCAGTTATATTTTAATGATTTAAATTTACAATTTTCATTGTGGAAGGATTTAAGTGGTAGAAAATCTGAGAGACGAAATATTTAGAAGTAATTGATGCAATATCCATATTTAAACTTGCTGTAATTCTTGAGAGTACCTACTATCAGTGAGTTCATATTACTTAATTGAATTTTCTGAATCATATCAATGCATTTACGTTTACATTTATAAATCGTTCAGACATCAGCAAAAACCATGCGAAATATTTGTTTTACATACTAATACCTACGTGTACCTGTACCCAGTTCAGCATATACAAAGATAGATACCTACAATAAGAGTATGAATTATGTAGTCATTATAATATGTTTTAAAGTCAAATTGTTTTATTATGGCAAGTATTAGGAACCCTACTCTATCAGTCAAACAAACAAAGCTGTAATTTCCTGAAATATGTCGCGCAAGCTCTTATTTGTAGTTAGCTGTCTAGTCTACAATTACTTATTATCTATTTTTAATTATCTTGGTTACGTATGTACGTTTCAGTTTCCAAAATTCTTATAACTTAGGAAAGTTCCCGACGTATTCTACTCTACAGCAGGTCAGTGTAAGTACGACGTCAAGCGAAGCAGTGACGACGAGCAAAGCAATGACGACAAGTGTTAGGTTGAACTGTGTCCTTACAGCGCGCGAGGAAGAAAGCCACAAATCGATAAAAAAGCATTTGCCTTACAATTACTATGAAAAGGAAAATTTTATTAGTTACATGCTCTTTTTTATGGCAATCGAACCCATATCTATCCGGTATCAATAATTTATTAGGGGCCAACCAGCGGTTATATACATAACAGCCACAAAATGCAAAAAGTGACGAAGAGGTCAGAATGTGACAAACTCCGAATTCAGAAAGTGGTGATTAAAGAAAGTGACGTACTCAGAACGTGACGCTCTCAGAAACAGGCGTCCTCGAAAAGTGACATCTTCAGATCATGACCTATCTTGAAGGTGATATTTTTAAGAAAATGACGTACTCCGCCTACAGGCTAAAATTGCTGCGAAGTAAGCATTCTAAGTATTGATTATTCATACCTCGCAATCAACTAGCAAATCGGTGGCATTTGACAGTTTTATGTCAGGGTTGGTGATTACTATGAATCACTTCCTTATTTTACTCGTATTGTAGGTATGATTGATTGACAAATTGATAACCATATTTACCCTCTTTTGATATATTTATTCGATATAATTATTGAAAAACACTAAAATTTAAATGTCATCCTTGTTAAATGGACATTTCGCGAGAAGAGATCCAAAACTTTAGTAAATTTAAGGTTTTTCTACTCAGAATAACGAGCTCTTTCAATCTAGGATATAATAAAAAAAACGAGAAAAATGGGTCTCAAAATGTTCAAACGTTTTATATACTCTCCATTTTGTAACCGCTGTACAAACTCTTTGTAAATGAAATATGACGAAATGGAAAAAACTAATTTGAAGTCTTTTTTTCTCCTTATATGATCGATAAAGCTCGTGATTCTGAATAGGAAAAATATTAATTTTACCTGTTTTAGAAAAAATAGTTTTTGTATCTTTTCTCGCTAAAATACCCAAATGCACTTTTTTATGAATTCACGTATTTTCCGTATTTCATTCAAATATTCACCAAGAAAAGGAATAAAGGTTTCTCTTCACATTTAGTTTAGAAGATCAACCAGATTTAAAAAGTGAAATATAACAAAATTTACAATAGAGAAGAAGGTTCAGATGGATCACAGTTTGTATACAATTCACGAAGGTGCCATTCATTAATTACATTTCTGGATAAGGACGCTAATATAAAAGAACATAGTTTGTTTCAAAACGATGCCGAGGTATATGAAATATATTTTAAAAAATGAATTCGACAATTTGAATAATGCCTGTTTATTTGTTCTTAGTTAGTACAAAATGACAACGCTGACGTCAATCTGCTATCGATTTGCTAGTTGGGTTGCGGGGTATGTGAAGTGAAGTGAATGTGAATATGAGAATAATTTTATGTGTAACAATTTTCTT
The DNA here is from genome assembly GCA_949128165.1 of Lathronympha strigana. NCBI lineage: Eukaryota > Metazoa > Arthropoda > Insecta > Lepidoptera > Tortricidae > Lathronympha > Lathronympha strigana. The sequence continues at coordinate 10,808,266 of OX421906.1, read as the reverse complement.
TAAAAATGTAGTCTGTGAAACAACTTACAACCACCTTCTGTTCTTCATAGATTCCGCAATCAGATTAGACTCTAGACTATTCCAACTCGCCTAATAAGACAATACGGAAATATTCTAATTCAACAAAAAAAAAACGATTTACATACAATTTACTGAGTGTTCGCGTAACACAACACAGATACCCTTAATTGAAAATTAGTAGCAATGAAATATACATAATTAACTTACTGAAGTCGAATAAACTATACGACGGCACTGTTATAGTGCGATACCGGGCAGGAACCGCGGCGTGTCTAGCTGCGGCTGGACTCGCCGCGGGCCGCGACCAGTAGCAGCTCGGCCAGTGGCTTGTTGCGCAAGCACGGCCCCAGTTCGTCCTCTAGCAGGTCGCCGTGGCATCCCATCTGCTCCGTCGCCATGAAACATCACATAATACTTACCGAGAACGGATTGACTTTTACCGTGCGGTCAACGAAGGGTGCGAAGCTGGGCAGAAACCGCGGCGGATTCAGCTGCACGGCCAGCAGCTCTGCCAGAGGCTTGTTGCGCAAGCACGGTGCTAGTTCGTCTTCCTGCAGATCGCCACGGCACCCCGTGTGCTCCGCCACTATGAAATATGACATAATACTTACGGAAGACGGATTGACTATAACAGTGCCGTCGACGAAGGGTGCGAAGCCAGGCAGAAACCGCGGCGGGTCCAGCCGCACGGCCAGCAGCTCGACCAGTGGCTTGTTGCGCAAGCACGGCGCCAGGTCGTCCTCCTGCAGGTCGCCGTGGCACCCCGTCTGCTCCGCCACCTATCAACCATCACAATTAAATATTCCTTTCCCTAAACTGCCAGCTTCGAAGAATATTTAAGTTTTAAACAATTCAAGCCAGCAGTCAGCCTTCACTATCGGCCTCATCTCAAAACTCAAAGTCGCTCAATAAGCTATGGAGAGGGCTATGCGGAGTTTCTCTACGTGATTGAATCAGAAATGAGAAGATCCGTAGACGAACTAAAGTCACCGACATAGCCCTCCGGATTAGCATACTGAAGTAGCAATGGGCAGGCCACATTGCACGCAGAGCAGATAGCCGATGGGGCCTCAAAGTGCTCGGGCGGAGACCACGGCTTGGCAAACGCAGCGACAGATGACCTTATGAAGGTCGCCGGGAGACACTGGATGCAGGTCGCTTCGAACCGGTACATATGCAGGTCCAAAGGGGAGGCCTATGTTCAGCAGTGGACGTCTTATGGCTGATATGATGATGATGATTTTTGATTTACTCAAGTACCTACGTAAAAATTGTGTTCATTTGATTTTATGTTGCATCCTATTCCATCCTACATGTAACTCCATTACTCACGAATCATTACAAAAACGTGTATACAGAACTAGAAACTGAAACACCATTGAAACGAGAACACAATCATAAAGTTTACGATGTCAATCGCACATTTAGATTACCGTGTCAAATACGAGTAATAACATGCAAAATCATGTAGGTAACTATATAGAGACAGAGGACAACCTCGAGTTAAACTCGAAAAGACCCTATAACAGTTACATCTCCACGGATGTAGACTCTAGTTACCAACCGGTACGTAATAGCCAGCCAGACGGCGTTATATAGCTAGAAGCGACATTTGCCAGCTCCACATTCCTTATGGGTTACCTTTCTTTTTATAGTAAGTGGCTCTCTCTGCAATGCCCATGAGCTTAGCCCCGACCCGCTTAACAAGATGACACGCTTCAGAAGCTCTGAAAGAAAAAAGCCTTATTTAATTTTGCTATTTCGAACACAAGAATCGGCAAGATAATCAAATCTGTCCTCAAGTAAAACATTTGTTGCTTCCTTCCTCTTTATTATTTCAAATCCTGTTTTTTTAAGTTGCCGGGCTAAGTTCTGGTCGACCAACCTTATTTTTAATTACGTTTGAGATAGCTCTTGTGTGCGTGCCTGGCGCGGCTAGCCCCTTTAATCGCATTAAGTTACGGACGATATAAACGGGATGTAGGTGCGCTACGCGAAATAATGAAATCTCCACAGGGCTTACCGTCGGTGAACGAGTAAACAACAGCTAATTGTATTATTTAGACTCGCGTTAAACATTACTCTAAAGCATTAAAGTGGGTATGTAACAGGTCAAAATAAACATTTTATTTGAGTATTTTGAATCAATTTGGGATCATTTTAAGATAAATATTGTAATAGAGAAAACGCATTGATCTAACTATTTAACAAAGTGTGTAAGTCCCTACCTACCAGTGGCATTGCGTTCATATAACTCGCTTCCCTTGCGTGAACCAAACTCGCACATTATTCCTTAACAACTCTAAGAAAAAGCAGGCGAAATCAACTCCTGCTTGCCAAAAGAACATGCTGACGCTCCGCCACTGTTACCTACATGTTTTTTTTTTCTTTTGAAGACCCAAGCAGTAACATGTATTACAAAATATATCTAAATCATATCCTGTATATGAAAATCCTTAATACCTAATAAGATGAAATATTAGGTTTATACGAAATATTTATTGAGATACAAAAGCGCGATACTTGTCTTGGCATAATTCTACTTGTTTAATGAGAACTTGTTACATGGAAGCATGGCAAATATTATAGTTATCCTTCGTGTTCTTGTATTTATCCTTTCAGTTGTATACATATACAATTCCGTCCTTATCCCTAGCTGCAGGCGAGACAACGAGGAGGTTGGCGAGCGCCGCGCTTTCCGATGACCTTCTACGGGTTTCAGCTGAACGCCAGTGAAGACCCGCCATCTGATCCATCAGCCCGAAGCTATCATGCGTTGATCTCTTATCAGAACAGTATTTAACAAAGTATATGAATTCCATCCTTACCCCTAGCAACAGGCGAGACAGCGAGGAAGTTGGCGAGCGCTGCGCCTGTCCCGTGGCCCATGAGGGTCACCCGCTCCGGGTCTCCACCGAACGCTGGCAGGTTCTCGCGCAGCCAGTGCAGGCCTGCCACCAGGTCCATCAGTCCGAAGTTACCCTGCGCCGACCCCTTAGCACCAGTCTTTAAAAAACCTGGCAACAATTCATACACCTTAGTAAGAGGTGACTTTTGAAACCTTAAGACTTCCATCCATCTGAATTGGCTCGTAGTATAGTCTTGTTTTTTTTTAAATATTTTTTGTATTCCCTAAAACAGTCACTGTAATATAATTATCAAAGCACTTAATCGTATTAAGTGCACATGTATCAACATTATCAATTACGTATTTTTTCTGTACAATTGTAAAGCATGAATATAATGATTTATTATTTATTATTAATAATAAATGTTTTGATTCATGTTTATAAGTAGGCACACTACTACCTATATATAAATTATAAATTGAAAGAGATGTCATATACTACAGAAAAAGTGACCATGGTCCCCGGTGAGCAGGGCTGGGATCGAACCAGCGACCTCCTGCTTTCGTAGCACCCAGGTGCCGCGTGGGACCTTGGTCACTTTTTCTGTAGTATATGACATATGTTTCAATTTATAGTATTTTTTCTGCTTATAATGAAATAAAATTACCTAATCTTTAATTAACAAAAATAAATTATATATATTACTAAATGTAAAACGTGTTTTACTTCACTAAAACCTACCTCTATTTGCATACGATTTTAAATCTTTGTGAATAGGTAATACAAATCTGGGGGCATGGCAGTGCCCCCAAAAACTCGAGCAGAACAGAACTGCCGTGCCTTTGGCTGTACCATCCTTTTCTAGAAGCAGTTCAGGCCATTTTCAAATTTCGCGCTGGTCAAAACTCTAGAACCCTGAAGTTTTAGTATCATGTTGGTTATAACATGATATCGATTGATATAAAATTTAATTTGAACTTGTAGTTTAAGAACTATCGAAAGTCAAAGTTCTTTAGTTTGGTCACTCACTCACTCACCTATCATCAAAACTCTAAGGTACAGTGGGCCAAGAAAGTGGTTTACCACTTTTGACAAAAGTTTCTGCGAGCTCTAACGATCGCTAAGGTTGACTTGACACTGACATAATATTATTGGCAGGAGAAATCGACCTTGTTGTCTCATGACGTTCAAACGAATCACAACCTTAGGGTGGTAAATCACATTTTTGGCCGACTGTACTTCTAGTAGACCCGGAAGCTTCAACTTTTAAACGTAAGTACGAGTAGTTTATAGCCTACCAACTCATAGACAATTAAAAAAAATAGAAATTCATACCAACTGAAAAACAAAATAAAAGTAAGTTTGTAACTTATGTAGTTCATCCAAATATTATAGGTACCTGTCAGTATAAATGTCCGAGTCTCCTACAAAAAGAGATCAGATCGCATCGAAAACATTACATGTAAAAAGACACTAATCTCGCGATTTGGGCTCTGTGTTCCCGGTACAATTTGAAAATAAATAGGGTAGTCGGCGGAAGTCGAGTTCTATGGACACCGCCCCAGTACCGACGAAAATAACCGACTTGTTCAAACATTACATCACATTTTTTGCAGCATTAGAACTGCGGTACGAGAATTGTGTCTTTTTATATGTAATTTTTATGATAGGTACCTGTCGAAAAAGCTAAATAGGTTGTCAATGAACAGGACACTTGTTTTATTGAGACTCAGAGAAAGTTGACAAAAAAAACCTTTTCAAGATTTCAATGCCGTTGAGAGCCATTCATTAGTTACATCAAACAAGATAAGGTTTTTAAAGCTCCAGCTTTGATAAAATAAATAGAACCTCCAACAAAATTTCGTACGGTAGAACACTAAAGAGTTCTCTGTATCATTTTAAAATCACACCGCGGCCTGGGATAATGGACGAGATAAAGGCGAAAGACCGGCCACATTGTAAATACTTTACAAATGAAACCCTGGAATTATATAATACATTCCATTCAATAGGTTTTTACATTGTTTTTGGAATTTTGTGCTTAATATCTATAGAAAATAATTGAACACACCTTTTTATCAAGCTAAACGATACAATTGCCACGTATTCAGGTATTCAGTCGTAAAAAAGAAAAAGAGACTCGATGGTGTCGGTAACCCGAACTCGAGTGACGACGAGAAATCGACGTAATGACTACCGCTTCAAATGACTTATGGGTTTGGCGGAAGTATAACCTCCAGTTTAATTAAAGTTTGTGAACCACATGTTATTGTATATGCAAGGCGTAACTGCACAAATCTTTGACTTTCTATTCAACCGCACTGACAACGTCTGTCATTTCCTATACAAAAAAGTCTGCCATTTTTGCGGGGGAGGGGCACGTCAAATGTGCAGCTATTCATACGTAACTTACAAATAGCTTTGCAGATAAACGTAAGGTAGTCCATACAATGAGTATGAAACTACGAGTATGTCATACCCATTCGGCAGAGGGGTAGGCCTGTCAATTGCTGCTCCGTCTGGTTTATAACTCAATGGTACAATAATAGACATAAAGATACAGCTTGGCAAAATAGAGCAGACATTTGGAAAGGCTACATCGTAGTGTCGTCCCGCTTTCTTAGATATATTGATTTGAAAGGGACGATACGTACGATGATGCCACTTTTTATTTCTACTCTGTTTTGCCAAGCTATACCTACTTTGTAGCCATAAAATAAATTAAATGTTTGCTTAATTCCAAAGGATTAGCAACATAAGAAAAAAGGACAGCGTAGCGACGTTTAAAGCGATCTTAAATAAAGTAGCCGTTTGACATTTAAACTCGAGCAACCTCGATTTATTCACTCATGGCCATTATAAAAAGCTTCAAGCAGCAAATAGGCCATAAATGGGCTCTTTGTACGTCAGATTGATGACTAATGCCGCAAAGATTCGCCAAGAAATCCACTGGAAGACTTCCCAAACAGGACGGGTACACACAAAGCGTTATTGAGAACTTTTAGCAGACTTAAAACCAATTACAACGAAAAGAAAAATTCAGACAGACATTCGCCAAATGAGAAATAACTATGGGACTAACTCGAAGTTTTATTATTTTATGCTTACATTGTTATTAGTTACCTTCATAGAAAATAATTTGAAAACAATTATATTTTTTTTAAAACCTTATATGATTTTTGGTCCAAAAGTACCTAGTATTTTTGGACCAAAAATCGGTTGCCTGATATTAAACGCTAAAAACAAAAGCAAAATGAGAAATGACGGCCAGGTAAGCAGAGCTGTATTGAAATTGACAACCAAGTGGAACGCGAAATAATACCTCTCAGGCGAGATTTTCCTGCTATTCGTATGCCGTATGCCGTATGCCGGCAGTGGCATTTATTTTGTCATTATTATTATTTGCATGAATATTCAGCGGGACTTTGGGAAACGAACAAACCTAACCTATATAGGTGCGTATAAACAACTTCCTTTTAAACATCTACCCACAAGTCCGTTTGTTAAATTTTACGCTTCATTTGTCAATGTGCAATATGTGCATAGATCATTTAAAAAGTGATATTTCAAAACTGATTCGTAAACAATAATTGAAAGTATTTCATAGAGCATTTGTTAAGGGTAGCATTGGTCTATCTAAAAATTATGAAGATCTGCAAAGCTATTTAAATGCCACTGTCGACATAATTCCTTAGTAATATGTTTTTTTATAACATAAGTTAAAAATTAACACAATTATGTCGTTGATACTCAGCATAAATTATAATAAATATGCTCCACTACAAGTAGAATCCATTTAATGTACCTAAGGGCCGATTGACTGAGGAAAACCGACTATGACCTTTAAAGAGACTATTATATACTATCAACATAAGTACGATTTAAGTATAAATAAGAATAGAGGTTTTTCATATAGAACTTGTCTACTTAACATACTATATGTCGATCGTCAGTACTTACCCAATACACCTAATCTAAAGTTGATAGTGACTACAATGATGTTGCCGTGCGCTGCTAATGTGGTGCCGTCGTAGGCATTGCCCGAACTCCACTCGTAAGACTCTCCGTGCACGAACACAAGGCACGGCAGCCTCCCGCCCTCGTTCTCGCCTTCACCTATCAAACAGTAAAGCTACTTATAAATTGGAAGAGATATCATATACTACAGAAAAAGTGACCAGGGCCCCCAGTGGCCAGGGCTGGGATCGAACCAGCGACCTCTTGTTTTCGCGGCAGACGCCCTAACCACTGGGCTACCAGGCAGGGCAGCCAGGGTCCGAAATTTCCTAAGTAGGTATATGCAATCCTTTCTTGTTTTAATCGCTTATAATACTGGGGGCTTGGTTACTTACGCTGTAGTATATGACATCTCTAACCATTTATAATGTATAATAATATGCTGTAGTGTAATAATGTAATAAAATCATTTTTCACTTGAAAAACATATAAAAAATTGTACAATATAGCCACTTTCAAAATAAGAAAAATACTATTCATATTTCTGCAACTGTTTAACTACATGTTGCGGGAATTTAATTTCATTTGTTTTTGCAAAAACGTCTGGGCTTTTCCCAGACTTCACCACGATAAAGCGAATTAAAAAGGCACGATTATTGATATGATAATAGCTACAGCCTTCTAAAGGTATATGGTTCCGGCCTGTTAAAAAATAACACAAGATACATGACGATACACAATGAGCTTACACCAACTTGTTCCATGGAGGTACTATAGCGTTCAGAATTGCATGGGCAATTTATGAATGAATTCATTCATAAACTGCCCATGCAATTCTGAACGCGTGTGTACATTAATAAGCTTACACCAGCTTTGTCTATTTTAAATATTTTCAAAGAAAACGGAAACATTTCAGGTAGGTAATTATGACCCAAATTATATTGTAATGTGCTTAAGTTTTTCGGTACTCTTATTTTTTCCTGAACTATTTAATATTTTTCCTTTGTAGGTAAAAATATTGCGTATCATACTTGTGGAAAATCTTTGGTGTATATAATTAGACAAAGACCACTGACAAAAAGTTATGAACACCTAACTGCCCTAATACCACACACTTGATACAGTTACCGTAGTACCTACACTACTAATGGTTGTGTAGAAAAAAAACATAAGACCTTTAGGATGATCTAACTACTACACTTTCACGTTTAAATCACGTTGACGTAATTATTATTATTTATATAATCAAAATTATAAAAATATACACCAACTCTCATTCAAGCAAGAATATGTAGGTAAGTATATCACGTTATCCACACGATAACTCCAAACATAAATTTGCCTTATATGGATATAAATTTTTGATATTTTATGCTAATGACAAATATGAAATAAAATATTATTGTTGTCAATTTTAAATGTTTTTGATAGGCACAAATATATTATATTATACAAAAATATTAGTATTTATGCTGATATAAGATGACAGATGATGACAACCCTATTTACTAGTACAACCTTTCATCCGACTTAAAAATGCGGCTTAGAAATATCTATATTTTATAACATATCATCAGTAATCGAAATTTTTGTACCAATTTCAGTGCAGCACAATAGAAATAAAGGAATTTCTACAAAGAAAATCAACGGGAGATGAGCAATTCAAAATACATATTACTTTTATTAACTCTACTTAGCTATCCCAGCTAGAATAGGGCATACAGATGCTTTTAACGCAACAATGCTGCACCGAAATTGCTACAAAATTTACGATCACTGCACATCATACAGCATCACAGCTGGGCGCCAGTGCAATGTAAGACTAAATTACAATTACTAAGTTTTGATAATATTAAATAATATTTAAAACGGGTCACTCACGTAATTTAGTCGATTTTCGCTCGACATGTTTCGTTCTTTACGAAGAACGTCATCAGGAGCGCCCACTCGCGACAGAGGCAAGTCGTACACTCAACTAAATTACGTGAGTGACCCGTTTTAAATATTATTTAATATGTTCGAGTCTCACGAGAGTTTTATAGTTAAAATTACTCAGTTTTGATTATTATTTATACTCGTATTGATACCAAGCTCAAACTTAACTATTAAATAATCATTGCCGATAGCTTGTATACCTACAAGCTAATAGCTTTAAGGATAATTCTGCATTCCCGTGAAGTGCTCGGGCAAATTATACTTAATCTGACACTGAACTGACAGTTGGGATTCAATAATGAAACATGAATATTGCCTTCATCCACCTCACAGTTTACAGGTACTCAATACTCGTTACAACAGATGAAGAAAGGTGAATTAATACATTTTTTTTTTAGGGTTCCGTAGCCAAAATGGCAAAAACGGAACCCTTATAGTTTCGTCATGTCCGTCTGTCCGTCTGTCCGTCTGTCCGTCTGTCCGTCTGTCACAGCCGATTTACTCGGAAACTATAAGTACTACAGTGATGAAATTTGATGGGAATATGTGTTGTATGAACCGCTACAAAATTATGACACTAAATAGTAAAAAAAAGAATTGGGGGTGGGGCCCCCCATACATGTAACTGAGGGATGAAAATTTTTTTTTCGATGTACATACCCGTGTGGGGTATCAATGGAAAGGTCTTTTAAAATGATATAAAGTTTTCTAAAAAACATTTTTCTTAAAGTGAACGGTTTTTGAGATATCAGCTCTCAAAGTCGTAAAAAGTATGTCCCCCCCCCTCTATTTTTATAACTACGGGGTATAAAATTCTAAAAAAAATAGAGGTGATGCATGCTAATTAACTCTTTCAACGATTTTTGGTTTGATCAAAGTATCTCTTATAGTTTTTGAGATAGGTTGATTTAACTGTAATTTTGGTTAAGTTAAAATTAATATTCATACATAAAAGTACAAGGCAAAATATCGGGAGAGTTTAGGCTCCATTCACCAGGTGTATAAATTGACATAATAAGTTTATTATATTTGCTGCTACGGAACCCTTTGTGCGCGAGCCCGACTCGCACTTGGCCGGTTTTTCTCATGCTCTGAAAGTGGGTTGTTGTTTACCTATGAAGCATGCGGAAAACGATGCGTCGCGGCCCCTATGGTTGCAAACTAATATATACGTACTTATTTCTCTTGGTTCTCGACCTTGTAAGCATCAAGCAGAATAAACTGTCAACAATATTCTTAATTACTCGCGCCAGAAGCCAGAGAGAGCCAGAAGTCCACTTGTTGTTTTTTTTGTTTCAAGTTATTAGTATTGAAAGAAAAAAAATGGAAGTGGGCAGGGCATGTTGTCCGATATACGGATGACAGATGGACTGTACGAATAGTTACATGGCCTGGACCACGGGGCAAAAGACGCAAAGGTTGGTCACGTGGCAGGTGGGCTGACGAAATAGCAGCCACTGCGGGTCGAAATTGGCTACAGGCAGCCCAGGACAGAGATAAATGGAATTCCTTGGGGGGGCAATTATCCATATAAAAATTATATTTTGTAATTAATAATATTAATATTTTATATGGAAACTATTTCAAATATGTGTGGAATGAAATAAAGCTTTATTATTTGTTTCTCCTTTGCGGATCACGGGCCTGTACATCCCGGTCTTTTGGTAGGCTTGCGTGGGGACATAGATCCAACACGTAGAGGCCTTTTGGAGAATTTTGCTGTGTAGTGCACCTGCTAGAACCCATTCACGGGTGCATCAATAGATACCCGTGAACCGGTCTCAGCAGGCGTTGGAGCTATTGTAAAGAAAGTGGAAAGAATACCAGGCCATGGCGTTGAGGTTTGGGTGGATCAGAAATGGACTATTACAAAGAGTTCCGGACACCTGCCATAACAATGTTTAAAACAAATTATCGAGGCAGGCGGTGACTTGCCGCCGACTAGATGGGCCCCTGAAACTGCCGTCGCAAGGACGGCCAGGAGCAACATCGGTGTAAACGGCTCAGGGGTGTCGAGAGGTGTGCGCCGCTTTCTACCCAGTGGCTGTTACCAGCCACTGTGCCCACTCGCGTCTTATGCATATTTCACTTCCACCCCTGGAGCATATCGCTCTAACGACTCCTCTCTGGACGGCCAATGAAGGCAAGCCAGAGCTGAGAGTCCTACGGGTCCCCTTGGGGTCCACTCCGACCGATGAAGACACGCCGGAGACGGAGACCCTGACCGACTCTCTGGAGCACTCGGGTCCGTGGGGTCGTTACTCCCCAACAGCTCGCCACAAGCTGCCCTGCCAAGCTTTATTATTATTATTCACTTTATTGATTTCATTTCTTAACTTAGGTTATTAAAACATGTCTATAAAAGTAAAATATGTATAAAACAACAACAGCAATAAACAATATATAAAACATAAACACATTATAAAAAACCTAAGCTAGAGTGCCGCCGGCAACGGGGCAGGGCCCACGCTGCCGGTGGTTAGGGTCGCAGGGAAAGGAACCGCCGGACTATACGCGCCGTGTCCAGGATTACCGCCTTCTGCATCTGATCCTTGATCCAGCCACCTAGCGAGAGTCTCTCAAGATGTTGGTCGAGACTCTTCGCTATGAGACCGTTTGCTGAAAAGATTATCGGGACAATTATAATATTATTATGTATTGTAGCGATTATCATACGTAAAGATGTGAATTCGCTAAATTTCGGATCAAAATGTCTAAGCATCTCATTGGTTCTATATAGCGGTGACAAGAAAAAATAAACATACAAAGTTTTTTTTAACTTTAATTTGTGCAGGTAAGCAATGGCAAAAGTTATACAGCCACATATTAATTCATACTTACTTATCTATGAAAAATACAAAAAAATTACTCATACTATTAGAACACCCCGACTCTGTCTGTAGAAAAGCGCGGCAAAAAAAATTGTGGGCTAGCAACATTGTATTTGAATAAAGGATGACTCACACTAGGACGGGACGGGACGGGACGGGACGGGACGGGGCTTTTTTTAGTATGGAAGGCGTCACGTGTTCACAGAGCCCAAAACTCTGACAGATCGGAAGCATCGGAAGGCCCCGTCCAGCGCCGGCCACGCTTTTTTGGTATGAAATTTGATCGGATCGGAGAGCACGGAAACAATAAGCTAAAATAAGTAAGTTACCAAATGTCATAAACTTGTATGTGAAATATGAGGGCGCAGCTGCTTTCTGCTTAGTCGGTTTATATTACTTGGGACAAGGAGGAGTTACTTACAAAGACTGTCAATTTCTAAATAAAGTCGCCTTTCTCGTGATGATTGCCGGAATGAAATTATTTAAAGCGTTATAAATCAATTTAATTAAAATATATTTACAGCATGGAAATGCTATAGATAAATTATTCTTAAGAAAGAGTTGATTTTGATCGTATGTAAAATATTATAAATAACTTTTACCTACGATATCCAAGGCAACGTGATCTAATTGAATGCAATAATATATTTATAACTTGTAATACCAAATGATTCTTATATTTGATTCACTGACAAATTTTCACGCATTTACATAGTACAATTTAATCTTCCGTGACCCATACTGACATGAATATGGAAAAAAAAACGGTTGAATCTCTCGTATTTTAATCACAATTGGCGTGACATGTTTAGGATAGGACATCGGATAGGGTGATGTCACCTTCGCAGCACAGCCAGCACCCGTTTAGAGAAAGTCAGGAAGTGTTAAAAATATTTATTGTAGATAATTATACGCCTATAACACTCACTGGGGACTCCAATAACACTCAAGGAGGCATTTAGCAACCTAAAACCGATGCTTGGTTTCGTTGAGGAGCTGGGGTGGTTGGAATAGGGCTACCTCGTAGCACGCAAAAAAGGCACGATGGATGTCGAGTTGCGGAAAAGGGCCCAGATAAACTAACTAACTATACGCCTATGCTACACAGTGTGAGGCTAAGTCACCATACAAAATATCAAGGTGATATTAAAGTAGAAAATAAACTCAAGATCTGTACGGCCGGTTGGTTTATCAGAGTATTATACAATATTGGATTATGTATTAACAAATACAAACAAAACATACAAATTAATTTATACGTATACTGGTATTAACGGTTTCCCGAAGAACGTCTTAAATATTACGGTTAACAGTCTTCATTATTTACTATTCTGCTACTGATTGGAACTTATGTTACCACAGACGGCTCGAGTGTCTCAGAATATACGTCAAAAAGAGGTATATTGCTAAATGTCATAAATTGCTGCGTGAAATACGGGCGTAAGGATAATATTTTATTTAGTCGGGTTAATCAAGCACGTGGTATTGCTGCTATAAAAAAATAATTAATATTAGATAAAATGAGCACGGGTTTTTAAAATCAAGTGCTGGTATTTGCACATGGTACATACTATTAACAATTACGTTTTTTTAATCGCTTAGGTAGGAAGAAAAAAGTTTTTTGTAATTTCATACATGCCAAAAACCGCTTTAACTGTATATGTATATGTAAGTATAAAAGCTATCGTGCCATTTGTGTACTGCCACTGTACTCCATACTAATATAATAAATGCTAAAGTAACTCTCTGTCTGTCTGTTACCTCTTCACGCTAATATCGCTGAACGGATCAAGATGGAATTAGTAGGTATGGGGATAGTTTTACTCCTAGAAAAGGACATAGGGCAGTTTTGGTCAACTTCTACGGAAACGTAGTCGCGAGCAAAAAATAGCAACATATATAAGCGTTCACTAGTCGCAAGTAGGTATTTCGAAGTATGGTGCGATTCGACAAGCGCCCTTGTAATAATACAAAAAGTGTGTTGTTTCATCAAATTTATTTATTTCTAATAGAAAATTACATTTATGCACAAAAGAATACCTACATGCTTGCCTGATAGCAGTTATTTTGCCTTAATGTAGGTAAGTAACTTTTTGACTTTTTGCGGTATAGTTTGATCACATCAGTTTGATCGCAAAATATGACGAATTCATAAAATGTTCTTCAAGGTATGGAAGTACGTAAAGCTTCTATTGAAGTAACATAATATATACAGCGTGCGAACTAATTTTGACAGAAAACGTCATAAAACCTAAATATGTTGCTGGCGTGGTAGGCAAGACCAATAGAGGTATGATTGCGCGCTAACGCTATTACATATTAGTTCTGTAGGCACGACAGCACACGCCATTTTTAGGTTTTTGGCGTTTAAAGGGTTAACCTTTTCGCTGCCACGGTAAATAGATAATAAAGTACGTCATGCTCCCGGCAGAACCACCTCGTTATTAATGAAAATAGAAGCATCAGAATGTATATAAAGTATACAAGTATCTACATAATTCTTTGGCCATCTGTAACAAATCTACATGCCTGGGGTCCTTGTAAACCTTGTTGTACAGAAGTCTTGAGTCTTGAAGAAACCACCATAATTTATTTCATACCACACATACTATTTACACATAAATGCAATCAAATAACTTTACATCAATTTAACATGTATAATGTAGAACTGATGTATATGTGAAGTGTAAGAAGTATATGTGGTAAGAAAGATGGTAAATTGCTTACAAATGTTAGAAATAAATATATATATATATATATACACTATAGATACATTCTGATGCATTTATTTTCATTAAAGACGAGGTGATCCAGCCGGGGATCATGCCATTATAAAGTGCCACCATCACCAAGTAACAAAATAATCATAGCTAAACGTATATTTGATATGAAGTCATGGCGTGTGAGGCACGAAATGTAGGGATAGGTGAAATAGTCGTATTTTTATAGGTACCGTAAACTAGGACTACTTTGACTTTTGTGGTCAACAATTCACTTAGGTATATAATGTACAAAAGAACCGGATTTTTGAGCACAGGTTTTAGAGTTTTATAATTTTAACAGAAAAACATGATAAATTAATGAATAGCTTCATGGATTCATCATACTATTATATTTCTAATGCTCATGCTATTGCACGATAAATTACTAGTTGTTGGATTAACAATCGATGAACGCACCATTTCAAGTAACCTGAGTTTTCCGGTACCTATACATCACTTGTATTTGGAAATCAAACAACAACTAATTTCAATTTATTGGTAGGAATAAATACTTCTAAGACTTAGGTGCTAAAAATTCTTAGTAAAAGGTTGAATACGTATTTAACAAGAGTATAGGTACAAAATCTTCAGATACAATCATCTTCCGATTGCCGCATGCCAAGTTCTTGATGCAGAACTGTAGCTTGGTGTCCCGTATTGTCCATGGTATATGAAATTAAAATACAATAATAAAAAAAAGGTTAAATCGCTGCCTATTCATATTTTAACTGTAAAAACCTTTGTGACAGAATGACCCGACTAAATTCATGATTATAGGTCAACGGGAGGTATGACGTATCCTATACGTACATTTTGATTCTCTAAACAAATGTATGGGAATGTATCGATGTATGGGAATGTATCGATGTATTCTCTGATTGCGATGATGTAGAGGCAGCGGGGTGTCACTAAGCGTTCTACGGTACCACCAATAGGTAGTGCCTTACTAGTACTAGGGCAGCCCTAACTATAACGGGTCTAGGCGGAAAGACGGACGGATGGACGGTCGGATAGATAGACAGACGGACAGACGTACAGCAAAGTATAAGGGTTCCGTTTTTTTCCTTTTTACGGAACCATAAAAACAAGACCTTCAGTACAATACATACTTTCAACCGTTTTCTTATCTTATTTAAAGTCAAGAGGCCCTAACGAATATACTTCGACCCATTGGGATCCATCCACATCCACCCCTGAGCTCCATCTCCATGTGAGGGAATATGGAGCTCAGGGGTAGTGCTCTGAATTCCTTTGGCTCCAGGTATCCTGCAACAGGGTCAAACACAAAACGATGTTCGGAGTCTTTCCGGTGCACTTTTCGAAAGTTTGATTTTCTTATTGAACCTAGCCACATAAAAAAGTACTCCTTTTTTTTTAACTGTATAATAAAAATCATGTCTATATATCTAAAAGCTGGTAACTGTTGGCCACGGGAAAGATTGGCTGTACAGTTCAGCTGAACACACACTTTTTTTTCTTGTTGTCAAACGGAAGAATTTCTATTGAGGCAGCTAGAAAACGCACGATAATTTAAGAAATGTCATAAAATGTGTGCACTTTCTCTCACTACCAACTGATAGAGAATTAATTATCCAAATGTATAATGTGACAGTGATATGTTAAAGAAAAACCGGCCTAGTGTGTATCGGGCCACGTATTATTAAGGGTTCCGTACCGTCACACAATGAAAAAGTTGTGCAAGCAAAAAGGCGTAAGTGTCTTTATAATATTAAGGCACTTATGTCCTTTTGTAATAACGTTTTATATCCTATCTTCCAGATTTATTCAAAAATTTTTTGAGCTCGCGTTCAAAAAAAAGTAAGAGGGGGACACACTTTTTCAGAAAATATTAGATTAATAATAGTTATAAAAACATCTAAATTATTTTCAAAGGCCTATCCGATGATGTGCCAAAAGCATATTTCTGTTCGCAATTTATAGGTAAAACTAAGTAGCGGCATACAAAATACACTTATAGCTATAATATATTATGTATCATATGCTTTATAACTACTGAGTCAAATAGCTGTGACAAACGGACGGACGGACAAACGGACTGGACGAAACTAAAAGGGTTCCGTTTTACCCATTTTGGCTACGAAGCCCTAACAATGACTATACAAGTTAAAAACTATTTTTGCATGACAACGCAATTTTGACACACATCTATATAGGTATTACGATTTATTATATAAAACTAGGTTTAGCAAAGGACTAAAAGTTTTTAAAATAATACTACATCATTTAACTAAGTATGTTATCAAGAACATTGACTGAGTGGTATGTTGTGGAGTAGGAGTAAATAAGTATAAGGATTAGCTATGCCACTGATCTGCTGAAAAATTTGTTTAAGAATGTGCAAATCCGCCCAGCCTGCAGACAGATAGAAAGACAGATAGACAGACACACAGGTGAACAGATGGTCAACGAACAGACAGACGGACGGACGGATTGACAGGCGAACAGACGGACAGACAGACGGACAGACCGACGGACGGACGGACAACAAAGTGATTCTATAAGGGTTCTGTTTTTCAATAATAATAATAATAAATCGTAGAATATTTAGAAATAAAGTCACTTGGTTTATAAGGTATTCCGTTGAATTGAGAACCTGTTTCAGTATTAGATGTCGCCCAAGAATGAGTACTACTATTATGAACTTATTGTACTTCATTAAAAAAACATATAAGTTAAATATCCCTGTTTTATATTTTTAGATGTAGAGTTCGAAAACCCTGACTACTTAAAAATACTTTTTTGTATTTTAATGAACTTAGGTACCTACTTATTAAAATACAAGAAAATTAAACTTCTTACTAGGTGGTCAGTTGCCCATTCTTGTAAACTTAGAACGCAGCCCATTTTTGAAAATAATAGTTTCACGAAAGGGAGTCCAAATCAGCGTTTATACAGGCTGATTCATAAGATGTGAGTAGGATTTCTACTACTATTATAAAGCGTACTTCGTAATCAACTTTAGTTTTCTGACAAGCTTTGTTCTTCAAATATTACACTCCGGAAACAAGCGTTCTGTTATTTTCTTTTAACGGAACCCTAAAAAACCGCCATTACACACATACTTACAATAAAACTTTCTCGGTTTTAGTAAGAAGTCTATATACAGGGGCACCATTGTAAATCTCTCCCTCATAGGCAGGAGCTGTCACTAAGCGTGTTACGTTATTACTTAGTAAGGCAGACTCTTACTATAAAAGGCCTTGACAGACAGACAGACAAATGGACGAACGAACTACAAAGTGATTCTATAAGGGTCCTGTTTTTTTTTCCTTTAGTGGGAACCCTAAAAACAAAACTTTCACTACGCACTTACAATACAATCTTTCAACCGTTTCCTTAAACCCTCATATTACTTGTCTTGTATTTTTCTATATATGTATACGTCACAGTAAGATTGTGAAAACCACTAAATTGTATATATAATTTTCTTCGTGAAATAAATGAACTTAACTTAACGGCTTATAATCTAACTAGGGAGATTCTAATGTATGGGAAAATTGTGAACTGTGTCGAATCGTTCTATAGATGATTAGACCACCGGTTGGCGTAGTTGGTGGTGATCCTGCCTGCTATGCCGATGGTCCTGGGTTCGAATCTCGGTAAGGGGGTTCCGAGGAATTGTTCGGATTAATCCCTGCCGCTTCTTTCCGCCATCGCCCTACGCGACAATATTTCCACTCTCACCATTTAGATGGTTGGCAGTCCTCAACTGTGCGCTTTTCCCGGAACTTCCTGCCTCGCACAGCTAAACTGTGGAACGAACCGTCGCCAGCGGTGTTTCCGGACCGATACGACCTTCAAACCTTCAAGAAAAGAGCGTACTCCCACCTTAAAGGCCGGCAACGCACTTGCGACACCTCTGGTGTTGCGGGTGTCCATGGACGACGTTAATCGCTTACCATCAGGCGATTCGTTTGCTCGTTTGCCACCTATTGCATAAAAAAGGGCATTTATTTGTGTGATGAACACAGATATTTGTTTCTGAGTCATGGATGTCTTCTATGTATTTGTATATTATATATATCGTTGTCTGAGTACCCGTAACACGAGATATTTTGAAGGCAATTACGCCTTTTTGCTTGCACAATTTTACTATAATATTTATCAACCCATAATTATGTGTACTTAATTTCAAAAAGTGCAAATGACGGACTTAATATCTTGAGGCACTCTCTACCAGTCAAACAGAAACTTGTCTTTGGTACACGATCATAAACATTGACAATGAATTCTTAGACACAAACCAAAAATAATATATTGTTCTATTAATTGTACAGTCTACTACTAAGATATGAATACAGCCATAGTGCCAGAAATATGTATACAGGACTTTATTGCCTGAACATTAAGGTGTTACCCGCCTGTAAGGGTGCCGCGTAAAAATTGCGATGTCCATATAAGAGATATAACCATACCAAACCTTTTTTAAGAAGCACTTGCAAAAAAGTGTTTGCTGTCCAAATCTTCAATACAATATGGAAAGAGCCATAGCCTCTTAAACTTCCACGTATCCTAGTCGAACTGTGACATTAACTATCTTCGTTTACTTGTATTGATTACAATGACCAAATATCTTTTTTGACGATACCAAAATGCCCGAGCTCTCCATCCTAAAATAGAGGGAGCTGGTTTTGAACGAATCTTCAGTAGTCAAAAACCTGCGAATAATACTTTATTTTAATAATTACTTATCTTTAAAATTATACTTTCGGGAAATATTGCTTAGGTACGCTCTTGCTACTCCCTCGTCAGAAAAATTGTAACACTTCGTTACCAAGCCCCTTAATTCGCGGGCTCTAATATAGGCAGGGTGAGGGAAGGAGGTACTTATTTATTATGTATCAAAGTACATGATAGCCCGCGAATTACCGGGCATGGTAGACGAAGGATTAATCCTTCCTCCACTTTTAAAGTCAGTTGTAAGTAGGTAACTAAATAAATATTTCACAAACATGCTCAGAAAGTCAGTCTCATTTCATTCCCAAATAATAGACGTAAAGTATCTAAGTAATCATTTAACCACCTCTAGCAGGGCGCGGACGCAGCGGATAATAATGGATTTTGTAGGGTTAATTCCACTCCTAGTGGAAAAAAAAACCTCCTGGCCCCGGGGGCCCCGCCCCGCAGGCCGCGCCTGGACGTAAATGTTCGAAAAAAGCACTAGATAAGGTGCCGTGGCGGAAACAAGGGTTGCCTCGCCCCAGCAACCACCTCGTCAGTCAATCCCTTACTTTCTCGCCTCGCCAATAATGTACCCTCATCACAAATACTCATCAAATGTATCCTCATCATCATTTCACCCTCGTCACAAAAGCTAATCGGCTCAGTATAGTTTTGTATGTATCTATGATGTTGCAGTAGAATACACTACACAACAAACCCACATAAATAATAATTATATAGTGTTTTGTATTTAAATATTGCTTATGATGATACCTAATATCTATATTTTACCTGAATCAGCAAACAGACTGACTATTTTTCTTGGAATGAAGCGCCGAGCGATAATGTACATAAGACAAACTCCACAAGTATATTCCGACGCATATTACTATTACACACGATGCAGGAACATAAAAATATAATGTATTATTATGTATTAATAGTTTAATAGCAATCGCTAAGATTAAATATTATTAAAACGGTGAAGCAAAATACATTGACATTTAAAGTCGATGACAGCTAGCAAACCTGCATAACATCGATGCGCGCGCAAGAGCGCGAGGCTTGACAAAAGTGACATTTGAAAAAATCGTCTAGCCCGGATAGCCCGGACACCTCGGATAGGCCCGTCCCGTGTCGGTGGGTAATCGGTGACAGCTTAGAAAGATCGGAAGCCCCGTCCCGTCCCGTCCCGTCCCGTCCCGTCCCGTCCCGTGCTAGTGTGAGTCATCCTTAATTCGAAAATTGTATAATAGGTAATCTAATCTATGCTTTGCATGTAATTTTATCAAAAAGTTTGCGTGTTTATTTGCAAATTTCAGTTTAGGTTTTTTAAAGTAATATCCGCTATCAACATTCAATAATGTATTTAATTCAAGGTTACAATACAATACAATCACTTTTTTTCTTTATTTTACGTATTTGGAGTGCAAGAAAATCGATTATGAGTTGTTGCAGCAATGCAGAAAGTTGTTGAATTTATTCTCACCACTTATCATTTACAAAAGAAACCTAAACTGAATAAATGATAGACAAGAAGAATAATTTATGTGACATTTAAATAAAACAAAACATATTATTATGCATTTGTTGTACACTTATATAATGCTTTATTGCCACCCTTGGTTAATAATTTACTATTTCCTCTATGAATTTAAATTTCATTTTCACGGATCATTTATGATAACTACGAAGACCCAAGAAATAATTCCCAATGTGTCAACATCAATATTATTCGATTTCCGCTATACTCAAGCATTAAGATGTAAAATGATCTTCAAACAGCTCCCAAAAGAAAAATAAAAGTCAAAGGTAAGAATTTATTCTTCTGACAAAAACAAGTCAACCATAAAAAGCCTTTGTACCCTATCTGCGAGTCTTTGATGGCGGTAAACTGATATTGTAAGATATACTGTCTAAACACGTAGGTGACAAAGTAATTTCTTTTGAATACTACGAAATATTAAACTCGCATTTGAAAAATGGGATTGTGAGCGGAGGTTGAGGATAAATAACGAATTTCTCGTAAAAGAAAAAACGTTCGGCGTGCGTAAACGAAAAACCATTTGCAAGTGACGGCCCTCATTAAAAACTAATAACGTTGAATATAAACATAGCATCGTTTTCATTATTATCTACAAATTTAACATTGGTAGGCAGCTCAATATTCCGGCACAACTTATCAAACGAGAAACTTATCAACTTATCGGAACGTTCCCTAAATAAATCTCAACCCACACACCGCTTAAATTAAGAACATGAATGTTTATAGTAACGACATGGGTTCACAATAATCGGATAGGTACTGTTACATTCAGATTCTTAACAAGGACCCTGCATTTTGGGAAACAAAAAATCATATCAGCTAATATATTTTTGAAAGTACGTGCCTTCTAAAAGTAGCTGTGTAAATAGACAGGTGTCACTTAATTAGGTATTAACAGATACTAAATCATTGATACATTTGATACATTTAACCAATCTTACATATATAATAAATCGTTTGAATCTAGTTCCGTCTCAAAGGTTCTTTTTACATTTACCCAACTGTTGCTGTACAAACGTCTTCGAAGTTTCTTGAGGTGTCGCTACAAGGTGTCTCAGCCTCACTTCCGCACTGCTTGCAGGGGTAGGATGCACTGCAATGCACTACGGAATTGAGGCCTCAACACCTTCCGCCGTGGTTGCTTCCATATTGGACGATCTTTGATGTTTTTTTCCAGTTTACCATTATTTTGAAGCATTGTTTTCATTAGCAAACGTTTTTTCTCAAAACCAAATTCATGGAGTGATTGTGTTTGCACATTCCTGGTATTACTTGAAAGATATTTTTAGTGAAGTGGATATATAATTTCCTTGCTGGGTATAAAATAATTGGATCTTTTTTTCGTTCAGGTAGTGTAATAAAGATGCAGTGTCTACATCAATTCGTATGTTTATAGTTATTTAAATGGGTTAGGTATGTAAAATAATTCAATTTAAAGCTTAAACAAACACGTCGGAGAGGTTGAAGTTCTTACTTTAAGACCTGTGGCTCCGTTAGGACCACTTAGCATCGTTTAATATTTAACTTCAATTAAAAATCACTTTGACTTTAGATCTTAACTGCTGCTGCATTAATACTACCTATACACTTAGAGATGAACTCCACTGAAAGCAACATGTATTAGTATTGATTATTTAAGAAACAAAATGTTAAATCACAAAAGTTAAATACAAATAAATATAATTTATATAATTTAATTTTTTGTGAGTCATACTGAGATTAAATAGCAACGGTTGAAACTCACGTATTTTTATCACAATAGGTGTGACATGTTTCGAGTGCATGGGGCAGTCATCGTCAGACAATGAGAGTGGTGTTGTCACCTTCGCGGCTCGGGCACCACTCCTCGAGACCGGCGTAGGTAACGGGTCGCCCAAATCGCTCCCTAGTAGAAGCGTGCCCAGAATGCTGGCAGCATTGCCACATTGTATGGCAATGCTGATCCGCTGTGCTAGATATGATCTAGCCCTCTGGTCACGCGTCGCTTCGAATATCCTGCGGCTGCATTCTTTAAACACTCTGTGGGCGCTTTAGTTAGTTTAGTATAGTTTTCACTCTAGTCGTCAACCCTATAAACTATCACTTGTGAATGCCGTGAATTTACTATAAAAATATAATATATCAGGAAGAGATATTAAAATTCTCATAGCGGGTTACTCACGTCAATAAAGTCGAAAATAGCTCGACATGTTTCGGAACAGTCCGTGTCCCTTATTCATGAGTCATGCGTGTAGCCGCGGCAACTGCTCTAACGCACACTGCGAGCCCCAGCGCGGTCAGCTCTCGACTCCACACACACAACACACATGTCGAGCTATTTTCGACTTTATTGACGTGAGTAGCCCGCTATGAGAATTTTAATATGTCTGATACTCACGGGAGTTTTCTTATCAGGAAGAGGTCTATGGAGCCTTTTATTATCTTACTATCAAATAAAGTTAGAATGGGTACCAAAGAATGACGCAAACGAAATAAACCACAGAATCTTGTAACCATACCATTCAAACTTTCATGAGTAAACGGCTAAAACTTTAGGAAGCACTGGCTTCCAAACCAGTGGCAAAGTCTAGCCACCGTCGCGGTTGCCCGGCGCAGTCGAAACATGTCACGGCTATTGTGATAAAAATATACGAGTAGTTTATAGCCGTTTTTTTAATTTTAGTCTCGTAACAGTACATTATTACCTCATACAAATCTATGACTGAGTCGGTTGCTGGATAAGCCGTTTTTATTTACATTCAATTAATCGTCAAGATCTACTTCAATTTAGTGTTTGCCAACGACCATAATAAATTTCACATTTATCTAATTTTAACTCATCGTTATCATTTTTGCTAGCACTTGAACTACCAAAAAATATCAGATAAAATTGTTATGTCATTGTCCCAAATTGTTTTTTGTAGATACGTTTTATATGTCGGAAAATGCCTAAATTAACGTAGATGTTTGCAAATCCGTGCATATTTATAGAGCATTTTGGTTAACGGACAGTGAATTAGCGAGGAAATAACCTGAATAAAGCACGAACAGCCAGCACAGATTAACGAGCGCGCCCGGACTATCATCACCATAACTCGTCAACAAACGACGTCAGCCCTATTATGCTATATTATTGTTCCACTCTAAACAACAGGTGACAGCGGAAATCTGCGTATAATAAGTTCATTTAAACACTCATTAAACCAGATCTTGGGCAAATGATAAAGTAAGGATTCTCACGTCGACACTCTCGTTTATTGCATAATGAAACAAATAGACGCTTCATTGTGCTCATTGTTATTATTTTCGCATTTTACATATGAAAAAAGTAGCAAATTAGCTTTTTGCTAAGTTAAACATGAACGCACTTTTACCTCACTGCAGTTGAAAATAGCAATGCTTCGTCGATAAAAGGTGTCAACATCGTATAAAATTCCACGGGTAGCCGTGCGTTGCATACAGTCGCTCTTAAAGCGCTGCGGCACTTACTTCCCAAGTTTCCAATAGCCGCGTGGCATGTCGCTTCAGAGCCCAATTCAGGCCTACTACCGCAAAAATCGACCGAAATTTGTATCTCCCTCTCCTTCGCACTTATATATTAAAGCGAAAGAGATGCAGCACAAAAAATCGTTTATTGATGTTTGCAGTAGGTTCTCGGGGTTACATTTCGGGAATGGTGGTAATCGATACAATAATAAATTCGGAAACTCGGTGTTTACGCATCGCCGCACCGCATTTCCGCAAAGTTAACAATGAATCCGCTTTAATACTTGATAAGCGGACGATTCAATACCCCTTTCTTGATAAACAGGCTAATAATCCTTTTATTCAAAACTTTACCTATTGGCCTATTTCAAATTAAATGTTGAGATCCTGAAGATTAATACTTTATTAATGAAACATTAATTACTTACATATAATATTGCCATAATTTTTTTCTAATGTTGTCAATGTTTCTAATTTAATAATATAGTGAAATTGAGTATATTGACATTTATTTTTTTCGCGTATTTTTAAATGCGTTTCATTCTGTAATAATATCATTGCCTTTAACATCTATTCAGAAAATAACCGCGTGACTTGGTTATCGAGCCAAATGTCGTCATTCCATATACTATTAAAAAATGGCCAAGACACGTGGTTTTCTTTCATGCACGCTGTAAATCACCATACAGAATAAACTAGGTAAGTGTAGTTATAAGTAACATCAAATATCCCGCACCATTGACAGGAACATAGATGTTGACGTAGAGACAATCCTCGCTCTGATTGGCCAGCAGTGGCAGCAGATGCTCGAGCTGACGGATGCGCGCGCGCGGGTGTAGCAGCAGGGCCTCCTCGCGCGGCGCAGCGGCGGGGGGCACCTGCGGGCACGCTGGGCCCGACGCGTCCGCCAGCCGCGTGGTGCGCCACTGGGATGGGGTCACCGGCGGCATGTATCTACCAATAAATGAGTTATGTTAATCTTAGTATGTCTATGAAAGCAATAGTTAAGTACTTCTCGCACACTTGTCTGCTTAGACTATTTGAAAGGGTTTTATCTAAAACATTTTTATGGTAAATAACTAGCAGGTATGTGTAGATTTTGTAAAATTATTGCAACTTCATACAAAAGTATCAAGAACATTCGGGATTTGAACCCACAATAGTTTTAATACCGTGCGCCTTACCGTACCTATGCAACTATTAGTGCTCCTTGGTAAAAACTTTATTTCTGAAAGCATTTTCTAACAATACAGCGAAATCCTTTGTCCTTTCACATATAAATATAGTAACTATAAAGTCGCCTTTTCAACCCGATTGTAAAGCTGATGTCGTTAAAAAATCATGAAAACTATTAGGTATCAATTATATTATTATTAGGGTCCAATCTCGTTTGCGTTGTTCACAAATCCTCTATCTCAAAGATCAATTGAAGAATTGACTCGTATATATTCGTGAATATATCTTGTGTTTTATAAAATCAACAATTATGTAATAAATATAGGTTTCCTACCTACACAGTTAGAAATGTTAACCCAAGAAAGATAAACTCAAACTCACCTAAGGCTTCCAAGCGGTGGTGTAGCATATGGCACTCCAAGATAAGCTTCAACCTGCGGATGCGAGTGGACGACGATACCCCGCAGAGGGCCGTATTTGGTCCGCACGACGCGCGTGCTGTACTTGTGAGCGGAGAGCGCGGCCGCGCAGCAGACGAGCCACGCGTGAAGCGCGGCGCGGTCCGCTCGCATCACGCGCACGGGGCGGGCGCGGGAACGGCGCGGGCGCGGACGGGACGCGCCGCACCTGCGCGTCACGCCTCCCGCCGCCACCGCGCGCAAGCGCTCGCGCACCGCCCCACGCGCCGGCTCATCCTGACACGCCCTTCTCCCGTGCACGCGGCCACTGTTTTGATATAAAATTAAGCAAACATAACATAATAGTCATGGAATTTATCCCTTATACAGAGATACATGCTCTCATAAGGAATACAGTTCACAAAAACAATTTAATTTGATATTATCTTAACAACTCACCCGTCTCATGTTTTTGGGGCGGCGAAATAAGGCTCAATTGATTCAACCATTGGTTTTACCTAAAACAAACAATTTCTTGTTACATTCCTCTGCACTCTGTATTATTATTAAGTATTAAGTAGATGTGTTCATTCGTAGACTACCTATAGCATAGCTATACTGGGAATTGTTCCCCCAGGGTTACCGGGTCAGCGTTCATTACAACGTTACTGCGTAATAACTACGCCTTAACTACGTTATCTGCCGTCGTCAACAACGTGATATCGAAAGAATACAGTAAACGGCAAAAGAGATAGTGTAGTGACATATAAAAACGTCTCGGGCTTATATAGTTAATGCATGAACATACTTGATCAAACTCAAGTGAAGTGTAGTGAGTCATCATCTTAACCCTGTGAAAACGCGTGCTGTAAAGGGCTCGAAACGTAGGATCATGGTGTTAATAAACGCGATTAATCCGTTCTTAAGTATTTAATTTCAATACTTGATCAAGCTCAAAATTGACTTTATTTTTAACACGCTTTTATAAGCTTCACTTGTAACTAACTATGTATGTAAGAAAATCTTGGAATCTTAATTTGACCCACTCCCGATAATTTTATTTGTAAGATGGTATTTATATTGTTTTAACGTCAAGCCCTAGGTACTAATTTTTGACTCCATATTTAGGTTAAACATACCACCTAACCCGGTGAATAAATAATTCATACATTTAACGTACTTTTCTGCGGGTTTTTGTGTCATTGACATAATTTTCAATTTGCGTCACATTAGTTATCTACACAGTTAAATCTTAAAAGGGGAAGTAACATCTGCGAAAACGTTTTAAGTGTCAAAATACATTTATGTAGGTTTAACATATAAATCGATTGCTTAAGTTAATTTTAAGAACACCTACTAAATAATGAAACAGTTCGTATTATAACCCTATTTTTATAACTTGTCTCCTTAACTTAAATGTTATTAACCGCCCGTCAATGTTATTTTTTTAGCAAACCAATTTGCCTTATCCTTTCGCTCGCAATACACTTAGTCGAAAAATGTTTACTTTAACAGACCTATCCGATTTTAATGGAACACAAACACGACAACAACGCCGCGGTTCTAAATGAAATTTACAGTTTATTGCAACCTTTGACAAAATACAACCCAACGTAACTTGGCAAATTTTACCTTCCTCTCCTTACAATGAGAGTTCAAATTAAAGCGTTTGTCAACTCCGTGAGCATTGTTACCGCCCGCAGTCTTAATGCGGTTGCTTTCCACTCCGAAACTTGAACGAATAATTTGTTAAAATTTTAGGCATTCCTAATTGTGTTTGCTTAGCGAATATAATTATTACTCGGGCAAAGTTATTATAGATACTTGTATTTGGATAAACTTCAGACAATTTCATTAAAATATATTGTAAGTTAAATAATTTCTATTTACAATACAGTTTTCCAAGTGGGCTGTAATGTTAGATTGACTTTTTTTAATGATTACCTGTACAAGTACACGAGACAAGGGTAAAATCTCACCAACAATCTTTCCATCAACCATCTGCAGAATAAATATAAAGATGTGTGTGTGCCGGATATGTGTCGAGATTTTTTAATGGGGGTGGCCTGTTTTATAATCATGTTCAATTAGTGATAAATATTACTTGAGACTCGATACTTAATGATAAATATTTCATTGAAAAGTATAAAGTCAAGTAGGCTAGGGAACCTAGGCATATTGTACGTTTCAGAATATCACAAGATGTTATGAGCTGACAAAAACAGTTTAGCTGCAGTAGAAAAATTCGTCGACATTCTTACATATTACGACATTATACATATATAAACGGTTTTCGAATTTTCATAGTTTGAGAGATTGTATCCAACTGCTGGTCCCTTCCATTCTATGTAGTTGGTTATCTGTAGATTAACTGAGTTAGCTACAGATAATTAGGTCAGATTAAACCATACCAAATAGTCAATGTCAAATTAGTCGCTTGACCTTGTTTGGATTTGTCCAGTTTTCTCCCTAGCATAGAAATTATTAAGCATAATGGAATCAACGGGGTAAACCGCGGCGCAAACCGGGATTATTGAGCCACTTGACTATATGTGTATAATTTAAACTTTCGTGAGTCATACTAACATTAAACTTGGAAAACGGTTAGTAATTCGCGTATTTTTATCATAATATACTTGACTATATTTCTAACTTTATAATGCAAATCGATATGGCAGATGTCAACTGTCATCTATTGATAACATGGAACATTTATTACACGGCTAAATTACACAATTTTTGGCAAAAGCCCCACAATCCCTTTTCCCGATTGTACACACGCATTCAAAAGTGAATGGGCATTTTATGCATGAATTCATTCATTAAGTGCTTAAGCCGTTTTTAACGCGATAGTACATGTGTATATGTGTACAGTTTCGGTTTAGCCCGATGGTTGACTGGTAGAGAATGCCTAAAGGCGTTAAGTCCGCCATTCGTACTTTAATATAATTGTGTAATAAAGTTTAAATAAATAAATAATAAATAAATATCCAATCCAACACAACGTAGCCTTATTATTTTTGTCATTATCATTAATGGTAAATTATGTTTTGATAGTATAGTCTAGCTGTGTCATTGTTAACCATACAGGTCAAAAAATCATCATTTCCTCAAAGGTTAACTGGAAGAGATCCCTCATAGGGATAAGTTCGCCTTTGTTGTATCAAATTGTCTATGTTACTGTGTTTCTTGTATTTCTTGTGTTATTGTACAATAAAGCTTATACATACATACATACATACAGGTGTCCAGCGTAGATACTCGTATTCATGAATGTTTCCGCACGCCTGCCTTATTCAGTTGCGCAAGCGACTCACAAAGAGCCGGGGCCGACATCAATCACGGCCATGACACGCAAGAGCTTTGTGATTGTCCCTCATTTCCCATCGCAGACCTTGATGTCTCTCAAAATATGAGTTTAATTTTATGGTACATATAGAGAGTGACCTCAGCCATTGGGCAAACCCTGAAATCCAGCATGAGGCTAGAATCTTAGTAATGCTCTAAAATAAATGTATTTTTTTTGATTAGAAGTAATAATGATTATTGCTATTTCCAAACAAAAGCTATTTCCAATAATCGACTACAAAAAACTCTATTTATCATTGGCAGTGTTTTTGGCAGTAGCATATTAGTGTCACTGTAAATTTTCTTCAATGATGACATTTGTCAACAATCAAAGTGAGATAAGTCAAAGTGATGTCGAGCTATTTTCGACTTTATTGACGTGAGTAACCCGCTAATTACGTCATGAGTTTTAGTTACATACAGGCTGCTCCTAAGTAACAAATACGTAATCTGTTAATTTATTCATAACCACTGCACCGATTGTTATGATACTTTGTGTACTAGTTCTAAACACCGCACCGTAACGCATACGAGTATATACGTTTCGGCTTTGTCCAATGGCTCTGTATATGGTGACCCCTTGTTGTATGGGCAACACATATTGAAAATTAGTTCTTAGCAGAAACTACAGATAAGATGTAGGTTACGGCCGGAGAGTTATTTTAGATGAATGATTACAGACACAGTTGCATAAAGTACGAAATGCAAAAAAAAGAAGGGAATGACAGGATCAGAGAAAAAAAAAGCACGATATTTGAGCTAGAGTCTTTCGATTTTTTTTTAATGATTGTCCACTTAGCTCTTTAAATTAAACCTTGTTGTCATTGCATCCTAAGCGTGACATCACCTATAGTAACGATACTTATATTATAACCACTTTCCATGCCACCATTTTCTACGCGCTACGCTCGTAAAAAAACCCAGTGTTTTCCGTTTTATCTAACTGAGCGGCTAGCAGTGAAATCACCTAGCGGGAAAGTGGAAATGTATCGACGTAAATAGTACGCAAAATAAGTGATTGGCAACTGGCAACGATTTGGGGGGAATTTTTTATTTATAGGATTTTTTATTTATTTTATGTTTGTGTTTTAATGTTTCGTAGAATAATTTTTTGTCATTCTTTTATTTGTTATTAATCAACAAAAGAGAAAAATTATTACAGATTGCAGAATCCTGAAAATTATATTTTCGAATTAATAATGTCAAGGTGTTGTCATTATAGCAATAAATAATTCAGTGCAAACCGTTTTAATTAGTGCCATTAATTTGCGTATGAAAATGGCCGGGTTTTGTTGCGGACGTCAGAAAGAATAAGCGGGGACAGGAGAGCTCTCGAAATATCTAAAATGAGGTCGTTATGGAAGACATTTCCCCTTGAAACGTTTGTAGATTTATTGTTTTAGGGGTTTTGACAATAACCAAATGGTGGTGAATTAGTATCCTCCATCCCTTGTCATGTCATGCGCCTTAGCTTACACTTCGGCTTTGTAATATGAATTTAAGATAATTTAGTACCGAAAAGGTTGGGAACAGATTTTGTACAGTTAAAAATGTAAACGCGTTTTAAGTACAAGCCAGACGGTGAAGAGTTTCCCTACCTCTAGTCCAGTAAAGTGCAATTGTAGATACTACTTATTCTAATTAGAAAATAAATACAATTTTATAGCCAATTAGGTATATACAACAAATGTATGTATAAATATTTAAAAATTCAGTCGGTCGTAAAGTTTCTACGTTCAAATCAGTTGTCTATAAGGCCTAAAACCCAACATCTAAGCTGTTTTCTTCTTACACACCCGATTGGATGTCCTCGCATTGGCTACGCAAATTCAAATAAATGGGTCTGTTTATAGCAAAACTAACAAATTGCAGATATTTAAGATAAACCTACGTCTATGGTAGGTAGGTACTCAGAAAACATAGAAGGCTAGATTTACTGTGTATTAATTGAATACCGTGTAATATTTTTGTAATAAATCTCACACGTCAGTTTTGGGAAACATCAATCTGCGGGTAACATGTTAATCTTTTTAAGCGTGATCGAGCTGCGCGCGTGGGACTGGCACCCACACGTCGCCTTGCTGGAGATAACGCGTTCTGCCGAGCTCGCGCCCGGCGCCAGCCGCGCTCTGTGATCGATCGCTTGCCCATTCAACCGCTTTGCATAAATGTTGCCATCTTAAACTTCATTCGCAACATTACCGCCATTACATGCTCTAATGCTCAACGCTGATATATTACGCCACACGAACACCGAGTGTATGTAGTGATTACGTAACTTGATCTCATTCTAATAATACAATGTGAACACGGACCCTCGACACATCTGATTGTGTGTCCCAATTTGTTAGGAAAGTTTCTCTACAAACACGTAAAGTTGGATTAACTCTAGTACATTGTGAAACCTGCAGAACAGGTGCTGACAAAGTGTTAATTAATCTATGCTTACCCGGTGAAATTACATCGCGTGCGCATCGCTGCGGAGTAATTGGTAAATACCA
Source organism: Lathronympha strigana (assembly GCA_949128165.1). Classification (NCBI taxonomy): domain Eukaryota; kingdom Metazoa; phylum Arthropoda; class Insecta; order Lepidoptera; family Tortricidae; genus Lathronympha; species Lathronympha strigana. Next base: position 10,776,794 of record OX421906.1, on the reverse strand, counting down.
AAAGAACTCATTATCTGACTTGAAGGTTTCATTAGAAAAGCGCTACACAGTAAGCAATTAGATTAAAGCGAATAACATTAAACGCTAGAGGGCTGTTTCTAATACTTACTTAATTATAATATATTAACCGTACTATGTATTCTGCATGATTTAGAAAACAGCTCAGTTGCGCTATTAATTAATTAGTTGCGTTGTTGGAGATAAATATTTTCTTATGATACAACATTTACTGATTTCAGAGAAAACGTTATAGAGCACTTCTCTTCTAGTTATTACTTATACAGTTTATGAGCTACGTGTAAAGAAAACTGAGTGTGTAGATACCTAAGCAATTGTTGATCGTGGCTATAGACTATTAGTTTATTGATTACATTAAATATGAAAAGATTTAAGATGCTATCAACCATTTTGTCCACGGGTTTTTAAATCAACAATTATTCTAATTTTTGCATAATGCTAGCAAAGTCTAGGTCAACGCATTGAAATTCTAGTTTTAACATCTTAAAATGCTGTCTAGTCTAATTCGTTTTCTTATGGTTATGTCTAAACGGGTTTTTTACCATTCTTTGTTATATCGTATTGGAACATCTTTTAGTGTCGTCCCTTCTAAGTAACAGACTAAGGAATCCATCGCTTGTCTTCACGCGGCCCGGGCGAAGTGGGCCGGCATCGGCACCGGCACAAGTGACGCGACGGGCCCGGACAAGTGGCGAATTGGCGTCATCAATCACCACCGCCGCCGCAGCTGTAATGGGCCGAGCTCGTCTTCCACAAGACACCCGATCAACTCCACACCCATTAAGCTCGAGACATAACCAATTTACTCTAAACTACTGATCACACTATATAAATTAACTAATTTTAAAGATTGCCGAGATTTGGTAGGTACCAATAGCTCAATAGGTGTCAATAGCGTCCATTGCCAAAAACTGTTCAATTCAATTTTCTTATATATTTCAACATAATACCCTAGGCATAGCCCTGCTCACCGGAGGCCTTGGTCACTTTTTCTGTATAGTTTAACTTTATAGTTTCTTTAATTTCAAACCCCATGCGCGATGATTGTCAATCCTTTAGAAAGTCATGCGTGATAAAACTGTCAATTCACTTGAGCGACTGCAACTGCATGCCATGCGATATTATAATCCAGTCATTCAACTGACAGCCTGTATGGAAATTTTGATTACTAGGGAAATAATTTATAATAGCTGATTTTTTTAGCATAACGGATATATCGGGAGTCTAGTATTATTTAAGCAACAACATCCAACAAAATATAATTACATTCTAATCGTCACAAATATGTACATACATGTTACAAACGTTTTTCTTGTAAGATTTTTATGTTTTTTAGCCGTTTAAAATGGGTCAGGACCAGTTTCTACCAATTACCATTTGTTTCTAGCGAAATAACACATCTATCACCCGTGCCGTACATTTTGTAAATTTAACGGTTTTATGTGAATAAGTTGTCTTCTGTTTCGGTTTTAACAGATAGAAGACAAATATGTCGTCATGTTCACAAACAAGAAAAATATTTGATACTGTAAATAAAAAAAACGACTTAGTTAAGTTTCATTTTTTTACTCTTTACCTACTTCCGGAAGAAAAGTTTGTGGGATTTTTCCATTATTAGAAATATCGCATAATAGAAAATCAGGCTATTATAATTTAATGTCTGTCAAAACTGTATATTTCAGGTTATAAATGTGGCCGAATTGGCCGACCAGTCTAGGCATGTACCTAATTCACTTGTCGGACGCCAGTACGACAAGATCTCCTGCATCTCCTGAGTATGCCTCTTAGAGAGGCGAAACACGTGTCGAGTTTTGTATTATTGGTGGTGTGTGTTGTATCTATTTGCGTATTTATTTTTGCGGCGGGAGGGTGGGAAGATTAGTTGCATGCAAAAAATACGCAAGTAGGTATAAGGGGTTGGCACTAATTGACTAGCACGTGTGGCGGAATAGCAAAGTAACATTATTTTCGTTGTTAATATGGAATTCCGCAAAGTAACGCCTGATTCAATAAATTACTGAATATGAACCTGACCTGGGATCGCCCCTTTTTTCGGATATTCTATGACCAAAATTTTTGACGAAGGACTTAGCCTCGTTGCCCACTCGTTTCTACGGCGACGGGAATAAAATTGTACCTACGCATATTTTGTTTTGTATTAGATATGTTTAATCGTATGTTTTTTTTTGTATGTATATATTGTATATTTATTATCTGTGTTGTTTGCGTACATTTGTTCATCACTCTGCCACCTACTGGATATTTTATTTGGTCTTACTGTTCTGCATTGTTCTTTTCTCTCGAAAATGTATTTTTATTTGTGTGAGATGTGTAAGAATGAGTATTGTATTGTAGACTACTGTTAGCAAGTTAATTCTACTTTTAGGTATAACGAATGTCTAAGCGATTTGTCTTATTACGTTTTTTACTGAAATCTTAAATGTATATTTCAGTTTAGGCATATATAAAACTATTATACATTATGACTTTGCCATATCTCGGGACCATGGGGTCCCGGATCTTTGGGTGGTCTGCATGGGACCGAAGCCAACAGTGTAAAGCATAGGACACACGTGGTGGATATCATCCCCAAGCGCACAATTATGATACATCCAGATATAGTCCCCGCCAGGTGCAAAGACTGCAATGCAGCACTTTGGCCGCGATGGGGGCAAAGGTCATTGGGTTATTGATTTGAATATTGGATGATCTGGGTAATGGGTTATGTTAGGAGACCACCGGACATCTGCCGTGACAATCAGTCCCGAAATTGTAATAGGCAGGTGGTGACTTGCCAACTCATTTAGTTGATCCTACAATGCCTGCACGCACAGTGCGATAATGAGGCAACACTTTGGATTGACCATGATCTAGGCTTCGACCCCACTCTTAAATCTAGACCTTATAAATAATCTTAATCCTAGAATAAATAACCTTGAAAACAACTCTAAATACTAGCTTTCCTATTCTCTTAAACTACAACCTAGGCAAATTAAACTAAAGTATTATAACTACCTAAATCTAATTAAATCTAAATTAATACCTACAATCAACTAGTGTTTGTATAATAGTTACTAAGATAATAAAATTGTTATTTTCTACTTAATTCTAATGATTAACGTCCCATTAGCACCTCCCTATGTATTGAATAATTAGGTAGGATATTAATAGGTGACAGTTTGGCACAGACAGCTCGCAGAATATATATTTTTAGTCTAGAGCCAGTGCTATTCCCGAAAAGGGTAAGTGTTGCATTAATCATATCTTAGTAAGTAAATTTAATATAGAAGCTTAGCCAGTATTGTTCATGCGAGTACATAATAGATACGTAGCAACCGAGAAATAACGGTACGTAGAAGCCATGTTGACCTTTGGTCTCTCTTTGTCTAGATTGACCATGTGCAAGAATATTCTAGGTTAACCATTACATTTCAATTAGGCTTACATGAATAATTGTGGGAATTATTTATTCATCAATTAATATGAATCAGTAGTCATGTAGAAATATTTCTAGTTTTATTGATTTAGATTAAGTATAAGGTTTTTTTCTGCATAAAAAAGGTGCTTACTTCGTCTATCCTATGTTTGTCTATTTTTTTCTTTATGCTGGTTTTCGCAAGATGATTTTGCCCGATTTAAAATTTGTTAGCCTTTGCTTATAAATAATGAAATGTGCTACTTAGCTTAGCTTTATAGAATAAATCAACACCTATTTATAATTTTTAGTTGTATTTCTACAATATTATTTATAAGAAACGGTTCTCTTAAATAAAAATAAATAAATCTTTACAATCACGCTTACTCTTCTACTGCACCGCTTTCTCTTTGTAATGTTATGAGAATCCCATGCTGTCGTAACCTATGGTTACGGGCCTGAATTGCTTGCGCAATTCATTCACAGCCGCGAATTTTAATTTTGCTTACAAGTACCATCCAGCATGTGTTTCTCATTTGAGGTGCGAGGCTGCGAGTCTGCGAGTCTGCGGTAGCTAAATTCCAGTAATCTGTTCAGCTAGCCGCTGGCTATATCACATTTTACACTTCCAACCCACACGGGCGACTCCAGTTCAGCCAGCCAGCTATGGCAAGCACCCTAAAAAAATAACCCTCTGTAATAGAAGCACACGGTGTCAGCTCGCCACAAGTTGGCTCCACGGGCTAGTGGTCCGCGGTGTCGCCACTCACTTATATATTATAAGAATATCTTCAAGTTTAAAAGCTCGCATCCCTTATAGGTAACACAGTTACTGTGACGACAATCCTTACTTACTGTAAGTAAAGATTGTCGTCACGCGAGCGGAGTCGGCAGGCACGAGCGACGCGGGACAAGTGGCGAATTGGTGTCATCAATCACCACCGCAGCTGTAATAGGCTGAACTCGTCTTCCTATTCACCCATTAAGCTTGAGACATAACCAATTTACTCTAATCTCAATTGTTGATCACACTATATTGCGTTTTGCCGCTAAGCAGTCTCGTTTAATCACGGATTTTTTGTCACAAGCAACCTTCCTTATTTCGAACTTTGATTGTTGACTTGGTTAATTAAGTGAAGAAGGTCTACACTCTTACCTGAGTATCTGTGGTCGACCAATACATTATTTATTATTTTTATGCACATTTTAATAAGTACTTCCTTTGAAATGAAGTAGTTTTTCTACTGAAAATTGAAATAGATAGATAATTTATATGGGAGATTAAACTTTCATGCTCACATTTTGCAAAAAATACAAAGTACATAAACGATATATTGGTTTTCGTAACATAGTTCCTACCATTTTCTAAAGTAACATATTTACTTTATGAAATGGTGAACCAGTGCTTCCGGATCTAACTAGATTTACTAGATGCAACTGCAAACAATATTATTCAACAGCTTTACAGTTGGGTACCTGTCTTTGTCCTTTTTCTTTCTAGTCGATAAATAACGGACTCACGACCTTAATCCCAAGTGGGTAGTCAGAAGTACGCTGAAAGTTAATCGTCGTGGAGAATGGCTTAACATTCATGCTGGCTTAACGGCATCTATTGTGTTTTAGTACTTCAGTGCCTACATATGGTCCGTTTTGTGTGACTTTAATTTGCGGCTAAAACATGCTTTAACCTCGAAACAATGACTCCTCGTTTTCTTAGAAAACAAAGGCTCGAGCAAGTAGATATTGCAAACATATTTTCATATATGGAAAGAAACTGATAACTGAAAACCTTGGCTTTGTAAGAAATTACACTTCCTAAAGACTATGTAGGTGCTTATAATTTGTAATATATGTATCGATAGAGCGCCTTTTTTACAATAAAACATTTTTAAGATTGATATTTTATAAAATAAAAAAATATTATCATTTTATTAGTAGGTACTTATAATATAAAGAATTCGGCAAAAATTCTAGGTAGTTTCCAATTTATCCTGAATTTAACTAGTCTCTGGAATACTTGGCGTTCAAAGCACTTTCGACCTATAATTTAGTACATTCAAATCGTCTCGCACATCAAATTTGGGTACCGATACATCATAACTATCATAAGGACTTCTGAGAATGGATGTTGAAGCGAACTGCAATTAATCAAAACCAAAACGTCAGACCCGTGAGATAGACACTCTGATATCTATAAGTATAGGTACTACATATTCAGACATGAATTTTAGTGGTTTGCTTGAGACAATAAGGTGAAAAGGATTATTTGGTATAAACGTCATGCATGAACGTAGGTCCGTGCGTAGTGAGGACGCAATCTGACAAAAAAATTAAGACCAACGGGCGCTTGTCTGTGGACAACTATCACGTCACATTAACTGTAAAGCAGCATGTCACAACAATACAAGGAGACGAGACTTCCGATTGATACTCAAGATGACGAGGATGTCTCTGCTACCGAACAACGGCAATATACTGTACAACACGATATATTACATACCGTGTGTGGCCCATAACCGGGGAGAAGAATTTGATCGCGGGTAGTAATTAATGTATTTAGCTAAACAAAATCGATGAAATCCGGGAAGCCTTTCTTTAAAACAAAAAGAAGATTACAAGGACACACCACTTTCGATAGCGCTAAGAAATAAATATAGGTAAAATTTTGGTACGTGTGAATGACACAGCTAGCTGTCAATGACGTCGTCGTTTATGGGAGACACCACGGGCGGTCTAACTTTGTGTTTTCCCATTATGCTATAAAGTAACGTATTTGTCGACTGCATTTTAAAAAAGATCATGTCGGGCTATGCTTAGTGTAGGGTTCTGTAGTTTACCGTCAGTCACAATAGGCGAACCTAAAAAGGGTTTCAATAGATACCTATAATGCTCACAAAAATACGCCCAATACGCCATTTTCACTGATTGTGAGAGGATACGTTTTAAAAAAAAAAACAAAAATAGTGACCTAGTTTATAATATTTTACCTTGAAAGTCTTTATAAAACTGTAATTGAACGAATTTTTTCATATTTTTTGGACTTTGGGTTCAGCGGGACAGTTTTTGGACGGTGTAGGGGAACATTTTTTTATTTATTTCCGCAGCGGTTATACCCTAAAATATTATTCACTTGATTAAAAAATATTTTAGCAAATCGTATTATTTTTCAAAGACCTAAGTACCCAAGAATATTTCACACTTTAGGGTTGAAACTTGACCGAAACTTAGACTTTTTCAATGAAAAACGCGTTGCGAAATATGTACAAAACGTTACATATATACCTACAAGGGAGCGACGTAATAATGACCAAACTGATCGTTTTAGTCTAGTAGTAGTACTATTACGCGATATTAAGGCATTTCCAACTTTGACTGAGGATTTAATAAAATACAAAGGTGACTAAAGTGAAAACTATTTTATTTTGGCGATTTGTCTTATAAGATATGTTCAGGATATTATTTTACCCCGTAGGTTTATAGAAATTATTCGTTATTTTGCTACACCCTTAGTTTGTCCCTAACATTTGGCTCTGGATTTAATTCCGGGAATCATTGCACATAATTCCATGATATCTACAACGGCGGCTGGGTAAATGAACATCTTTTCGGTCTGATATTTTTCTGCTGATGTACTTTGTTATTAGTATATACTATTGTTTTCCGTGAATATGTCCGTTTCAAGGGAACGAATTATTTCGTGCTTTACATTTGTGTGGTACTCTTAATTAAGAAGACCCGCAATATGTCATTATTATTCACAAGTTAACACTCCATATAAAGAGACAAAAAACATGTGTCAACATTTTTATTACTATCCCGGAATAGTGTACTTTTTGTTACCTTAGCAATAAACCAAATTAAACTGTAAAAAGGAGGTACTTAATGAAATACGGGAGCCGATGCGGTGACACAGGTTTTCCGGTACTTGTTTCATAAAGGTGGAGAGCCCGGACGATATCGGCTGTCTCCTCGAGTGGCCTATAGGAAGAAATGTGGGGCTATTTGTGCTGGGCCTCTCAGCACTCGAGCACCCTCGCGCAGCCGGTGAACAAACTAGATTAACTTGCCGACCTCGCCGCTCTGTGCCCGATTCTTAGGCCCTCCGGTATTACATCGCGTTCAATATTTTAGATTATAGATTAAACTGGCTCTTTTTAATGAATTTACAAGCGATATTAAACATTTAAGGCGAGACGATACTTCTTTATCGCTTGTATAGTGTATTATGCTCTGGCGAATTATTTGATGCCTACGACGGCTCTATACAGCTGCAGCTACCGCTCGCTGTCGGCAAGGCGATCATCGCTGAAATGTTTGCAAATACCTACATGATTTCGGAGGATATTTTTTTCGGCTTGGGACGGAATTTATTTAGTGTGAAATACATAACTACCTGCATAGGGTTTCTCGAGACACTAGGTATATGTATTCTGGAATTCTTAAAAAATGTGTGTACTAGTTTGTAAAAGGTTTACGACTCGTGAATGGCTCCCATCTGAAATCGTTCAGATCTGAAAGCGTTCATAGGCTACGGTAATCTCATTTATTATACCGGCCATGTATGTATATGGCCTGACAATTAAGTGTCAGTGAAACATTTTGTGCGCAACTGTGACAAACAATGCATATCTGTAGCTGGCGACCTATATATATATTTATAGGTAGGTAGGTAGATATCGGTGGGTACGTACATAAACGTAACTTAGTACCTATATTGAAATTTTATCGAAATCTTAAATGGATAAAAGCGCCAAGATTGTAAAATGGTTGACTGGAAACTCTTCGGTTTAGAGAGAAATCAAGTCAAAAGACTGTTGTCTTCATATTATTTTTTTCGTAAAATAACGTCAAAGCTTTTAGCTACTATTAGTTTAACACTCATTTTTCTTCATAGTTAGCCGTTGATTGCCAAAGCCGACCCCAGGCTCCCTGAACCGTGGCATAAGCCGGGAAAATGTTAGGAAGATGACTCATTTTACTTCGGTCTCCTAATTCCCAAGTAACATGAAATTCCAATTTAAAGACAACATAAACTCTACTATATAAATAGTATATTTAACCGTATAAACTAGTGTGGGTGGGTGTTACGCAACAATACGATAAACGTGAAAGCCAGAGAATATAAGTAGTTTAGGAAACTCAAGTAGTGTGCGACTCTTCCCGGGTCGCAACAACAATATAGAAGCGGCCAGTAACGCCCGCAATACATATAAAATCAATTTACCAAAGCCGCGAGCGCCGGCAGCAGCCAACCATTTCTAGTTTATGTACAAAAGAACAAAACTGTCATTGAAATCATTTCAAAACAACATCTTTTCTGAGGAAAATATTGATATTAAATACAAAAATAACGTATACGTTTGCAATAAGACATTTGACATCTAACTCCGGGTTAGTTGGCTAACTCCGTATGATGCAATTGCCGCCGACATAGAGATTGCAGGAGGAAACATGCTATGGTACAGTCAACCAAATGGAACTCTAGGTCACTGTAGGACTATGTCATAGTGACACTATATAAATCAGGCTGTACAAAATATCTTACTGTCATTTCGATATGATTCTAGAGTGGCCAAGGATGCCAATGGGATGACTAAACCTGTAAATTTTTAGGGTTCCGTACCAAAATGGTAAAAAAGGAACCCTTATGGTGCGACTCAGTCTGTCCGTCTGTCTGTATTTTAAATTTGGAAAATTTATCACATATTTTAATTTATTTTAAATGAAAAATGCCCGATAAAAGAGGGGGCAAAAATTAAAAGTTTAGTTACCAGGTCATGTGGGGTATCATTTAAAAGAGTTAGGTTTGTACATTCTCAAACATTTTTAAGAAACATTTGTACAATGATTTTTGTTTTATTTATAAATGAAAATGTTAAAAAAATACCATGAAGAAAGAAATATGATTTTTTTACACAATCTTAATACTATCATAAACATAATACGAAAAATATAACATTGACCCTAACTTTATTCTAGGAACTAAATTTGAAATTTAACCAACTTAAATTGTTTTTTTTTTCTTTAAATTTATGTGATATTATGCTGAAAGTACTGTCTTATAAATAAAGTAAACAAAAATGGTTTAAGTGTTAAAAAATTATCAAGGAAAAACAAACTCGCATACAAACTCCATGCCGTACAAACTAGTGAACCAATCTGTTGAGACATGTGGCGGACGTCAAATTTCTACTTCTAGGTGTAGTTCTAACATAAAGTTTAAACGGAAACTTCTATGCGCGAGTCTGACTCGCACTTGGCCGGTTTTTTATATTAAGTCGGATTTAGATAACACCACATACCTACTTATGTTTCGAGAAATTGAGATTTCTTAAGGAATTTGACTGGCCGACGCATGTCTTTCGCTATATCCGCAACTTAGCAACGAGATCAGCTTGGCAACCTTGCCAACGAAGATTTGGCGCAAGCACTAGTTTTAACAAAAACGATCTAATCTGTCGACCATTACAACTTTAAAGCATGAATCAAATCAGGAATGTCCTTACTTGTGTTCCTTCCTGTATTAACTAATTTCAATAAAGATTGAAAGAGGTGTCATTATTTCAATTAAATCCTTTGTTGAAATTAGTCCGGTTCTATATCTTTCCCTAAAAAGCGATTAAGGAATGTTATTGTGTACATACGTTTCGAAAGACTCATCAAAATCTACCGCCATTAGCCTTACCTACCCCAGCACAGAACAACAATTATGTTTAAAAGAAAGGAAAAGTGGAAAAAATCATGACCTCGAGCGGGACTCGAGTGATGTTTAAAATAAATCAATTTTTTTAGGATTGCTAAAGTAAAAGTGTCATCTCGTCAACCTTTTCAAATTTTGTGTTACGAAAATTGTTAGGTACCCGTTGTCTTATCTTTGCTCTGCCAGTCACGCTCCGTTTCGGCGTTTGATCCCCAGCCGTTCTTTAAAATTATTGCCGTTTTCTTAGGATTTTAATTGGATGCTGAAACAATTATCTCGGGACTGTGACAGCGTTAAATGCGGCAAGGGCCCCCATTCCCCTGCGTTTCCTTAGGTATTTTAAAAAGGAATGTACTATGAGAATTAATAAAATATTAAGTATAAGCGAATTTGGGAAAAACATCTTGGATTAATGAAAAAGTATATGTGATAGTACCTATGAATTATACTACTTAAAGGCTTAAATAGTTTTTGGATGATATTTGACAAACAGATAAATAAATAAACAAATAATAAATATTCGTGATAAACACACAAATAAATGTCCTGAACGATTCGAACCAAAAGAATTATAGTAGATGTATTATTTAAAACCTCAATGTCAAAAAACGTCTCGCCACACTTGGTCTTCATTCGAGATAGGTGTGCGGCGAGTCGTTCAGGTGAAACAAATGCAAGCGTATGCGAGCAGCCTCAGTGCCCGCTGCTGCTATACCTTTAACGCTTGATGCCAAGGTGCCCGCCAGGCTGAACGCTTTACTGGGCGCTGGTTACTGAGATCGTACTATTAACGCCATGCCCTGAAGCGTTCTATAGAAGTACCTAATACCGTCTTCCTGTACATATTGACGCTGTATGCAACTAAATCATACGGCATCCGGAGACTAATTGCATGTAATTCTTGTTATTCTGGGTTGCGATAGTATGAAAGACGTCATTTTATTACGCTTACATTTCATAGATAACATTATAACCCAAGTGGCAAAATACTATACAATACGAAATATTGTATTGATATTTTGATATTCTCGACATTGGCAAAATTGTCCAACTCTCGGATTGAAGACATTAAAAAAAAAAGAAGTTAGTAGACAGGGTGTAATCTATTACGTGATACAAAATTATATAATCTGATTCTACTCATGATTGCTAACAACTTTTTCTATGGGACCAACTTTGAAAACGACATCTCCAAATCGACATCTCCATACAAATTGTGTCAAAGTATCGGACACTTTTACTATGGGAGGTGGATTTTTCTTCTGTCGAAAAGAAAAATAGACCTCCCATAGTAACAGCGTGCGACAGTTTGACACAATTTGTATGGAGATGTCGATTTCCAGTTGTCGTTTTCGAAGTTGGTCCCATAGAAAAAGTTGTTATAGCAATCATGAGTAGAATCAGATTATATAATTTTGTATCACGTAAAAGATTACACCCTGTATATGTTGAAAAATACAGTTCTTGAGTTTTAATATAGGTATGTATAACGCAATAAAAAAAGTGTCGTTAAAAATATATACATCTTCAGTATGTGTCTTATTATTCAGCTAAAGATTACGCAAGCGAACCAATGTTTTCAGGTTATATGTGCCTATTGTGCTGCACTTGTATTATTCGAAATGGGAATTGCGTACTTGAAAGGATAGTACGATTCCAACACATTGAATTTCCGTGCAATTGCTTCAAATGGCTTTCACTATTTTATAGTGCGTACGAAACAAATGATTTTGCTGTGCAGTACTTTTAACTTAAACACTTATGAGTTTTTTATAGTGTCTTTCTCTCTATATTTTTACTAAACTACGTATAGGTATGTATATACATACAACTGATGTTTCGTACAATCTGTTAAAATAATTATTTTAATTGTTTCATGAAAACTTAAAATAGAACGCATATAATAACTCATAGCCTGAAAATACTTTTCTCATGCGGTTTAGGGACTGCCTATGCAGTCCGTATCCGTAGCCACATTCTAGCCAATCAGACTTAGCGTCCACCTAATGGAAAAACAATTACTCTCCTTGCAGGAACAATACATCGAATGGAAGGAAATTTTCCCAGTCCCCTGGCTGACCAAGGTAATCGATGTTTCAGCATGTTGGACAGTGTCATGCCATTTGTTACACAAATTGCGCTCGTTACGACCTGAGCATAAATGATAACGATGATGGCTTATTCTTAGTTTACGTAATTTTAAAAGATTAGTGATTTTTCATGATGAACTATTTGGTTTAAGGGTGACTCACACTAGAACGGGATGGGACGGAGCGGGACGGGACGATCTGTCAGTTTCTTTAGAAAACGTCACGTGACATCCGAGGGCTCCGAGTTATCACGTGATTCTTTCTATAGAAATTGACAGAACGTCCCGTCTCTCTCCGTCCCGTCCCGTCCCGTCTTAGTGTGAGCCATCCTTTATGTCCAATTTCTTTAGCTGGTTTGTCAAAGAAATTTTACTGTACTGTTTTCCACTATATGAAAAATTATCTGCTTGTAATGAGTAATATGTTGTCTGAAATAAATAATTTTTATTTTATTTATTTTTATTTATTTATAAGCAACTGTGCAATTATTTCTTCAAATTAAGTGTCTAACAGGTCATCATCGCCATACAATGTTTCAACCCTGCGAGCGTGATTGGGACCTTTGGGCGAGGTATGGCGCAGAACGGGTTTTAGATTTTGGAAGTAGATATTTGGTTTATATTGTTTTATGGGTTTAAATTTTAATTTTATTACTTTCTTTTTTACTATGTCTCTATTACGTATTGTTTCAATTAGGTGTTATAAAAGAAAGTTCCTAAAAATTCATCATATTTTATAGATTAATATTTATACCTATACAGGCTGCAGTCATTAAGTGTAGCCAGGTGACTACTCCGGCTTACTCCGTAAATATAACAGATATCGAAAGTGCATTAACCAATGAGTAAAATGCTGTTCGTTATAAGACTATGCAGTTTATACATGTGTAGTCACTGTACCATTATGAAATTATTCAAGTTCACTTTATAAACGATAGCTTTATTATGTTATTACAGTTAATTCTCAAGTAGTTTTAGATCTTACGACCTTTTTTTAGGCTATAAGTCGTCGTACTTGATGTAGAGGAAAGTTTAAATTTGATATTTAAAATATGACTACTTAAATATATAAATAAATAATAAGGTATTAATATATTTTTCCCTCACTAGCTCGGAAAGCGCTGTTTTGTCCTTTAAAACTAGCGTGGAAAAACGCATTTTATCCACATGTGGGGCAAAGTAATCTAATTCCTATCACTTACCACCAGTCCAGTATAAGTGAGTCCTATATACCCATAGTAAATATGCGCAATCGGAGGTCACACCTTAAATTGGTCATGTGATCATGTCTTATCCCGCACTTAGTAAGCTGTTGGCAATATCTAAGTACCAGGAGCGTAAACCTACTCTATGACAAATTTTGAAATTGATTTTTGGTGGTTTCTTCAAGATAACTTATATGTGGATAAGATTTATAATCGTATTTAGTCTGTATTTTCCTCGCAATAGTGAGGGGAAAAATGTTGTATTACACTCGGCGGCAAAGTTTGTTCAACTCTCGTGCCTTGAGACCCTCGTAAAGCTCAAGATTCCAGTTATTGAACCACTCGCTACGCTCGTGGCTCAATTTTGGAATCTTTCGCTTGCTCGGGTCTCAATATAAGCCCGAGAGTTAAACAACAACTTTGCCCCCTTGTATAATAAATAACTATTTACTCATAAACGCACTTTCGATATCAGTTTAAAGTTTTCTGATATCTATTAAGTAGGTATATTTACGGAATAAGCGCCAGGCTACACTTAACGATTACATTCTGGGGCCTTACCATGACCTCTTAACGTTAACGCGATTCAGTTGCCGACCTAAACTGACTTGTTTCCATACAACTGAGCCTAAGCTGAACCTAAACTAAATCGCGTTAAGATGTCATAATCGTCAAAGGTAATAAAGTATAGTGTATAGATTTAATATGGAATATTTGAAATCGTACAAGATACAGATTTCTCAGAAAGAAACGAAAAGTGGGAAAATTCTGACAGGATTTGAACCTACGACTCTGGTATACCAGGCATACCAGCCCACCGCTCTGCCATCTCAGCTTGGCCCCAAATTTCTCCACCATATTCGTCGTATGCGCCTTAGGGGTGCTTTGTTCGCAGACGTAACAATAGTTTCGTACAAGACATTTTTATAAGTTATTGATTGTAGGAACATATAGCTAGTACGTTTATATACTACCTTACTTTTACTGTTGTTGCAAGACTTGGAATTTAGTTTTACCTTTCTTATTGTAGGGAATTTTACCAACCGCTGTGTATTAAAATACGCTTGAACTATTGTTCTCATATTTTGAGAGTATGACAATTGTTACTTCAACTCGAATAACTGTAAAATAATATGAATAATACATACTTGTTATCCCTTTAAATCCCTAATCCCTATTAAAGGTTGTACCATGCTATCCGGCTATATATAAAGTATAGCCGGATAGCATGGTACAACCTCTTAAATAAAAATGCATTTTCCTTTTACCTGAACCATAATAACCTATATACTTATATTGCCTTTACAAAGTTTTAACCTTTGAATGCTTGCAACTTTTAAAATAAATAATAAGCCTGTAATTCTTTGGGTTTTTTTTATCGCTACTGATCCGATTTTTTGTAAGTAAATTTGATTTGCCGTATTGTGTACATTAATAGTATATTTATGCAAAAATGACCTTATTTATATATGCACAACATATTTAAGATGAGCCATTCCATGAGATTTCAACAAATCGAGTGTTCCATATAATTTTCGTTTTAAACAACAAAAATTAAGGATATACTTTATGGTGAAAGAAGTGCTCAACCACAGCTATGTTTTTATCTTTTAATTTTGTCCTTTCGAAGTAAATATAATAAAACGCCAGATTCCTTTTAAATGTCTTTGCAAAATGAAAGTAGAAAGACAAATAAACAGGAACGATACTCAAATATTCAGTTTATTTAATATTTTATTGTTCACTAGCCTCCCCTCGCCTTTTTCTGAATTGAAGCAGCCGATTTAGAGTCTAGGTATAAATACTGACAGACAACACAGCCATAGACATGTGTTTAAGCCATAAACATGGTTTGAATTTTATATTTAAAAAATATATTTTTTAACATAGTAAGGCACCAGCTTCTATAATGGAGTCAAAACTGGGTTGAAACGACTTGAAACTTTTAACGATTTCCATGAAGACAAAGTATATTTATAAAAAATAACAGATGGTTGTCATTTATAAGGGTATTTACTTTCTAAAACGTACTTCATTTGCGTTTTTTGCAGAAACAATTTAAACATGATTCCGTTAATAAATCTTGTAAAGCGTTCAAATTAGATGCTTATGAGGCCATTTCAGTATAATTGAAATAATAGATCAGCGACGAAAACAAATTGGATTTTGTGCTATGCAAATGTAATTGTTGAACAGACGTCAGTGAGCTAGTGTTGGATAAAGGAACAATGGCTTGTTTTTTATGTCAGTAATCAAAATGTATAAGACAGTCATGTTATAATGTGCCCATTACTATATAGAGATAGAGCAATAAAGTTCATCAATTTGTAATATTCTATGTAATATTTTGCGTAAGTAAGTTCTAGATAGAGGTCATTATTTTAGGACTAGTTAAGTGCATAAAAGAAAAGGACTTCCGGTTGATATTCAAGGTGGCGACGATGTAATTTTTCGATTTTGTCTGTAAACGTTGTTTAATTTGTAATATTGACAGCTAATTGTGCAGTGAACTAACGAAGAAATTTACAACTAAAGAAGAAATAATTCTGAAACGCGTTTAACCATTATTTTAGTCATCACCCGGCAGTGCGGGGTCTCGGCCCCCTGAGAAACTATCTGTTACGTTTCATAGCTATTAACTTAACAAATATCGAGGCCAAATAATTAATAATTCATTTTCATAATTCAACCTCCAAAAGATTGAAAACGAGGTTGAAGATTTTAACGTGTTACACTATTTTAAATACATTCAAATGTACCAAATAACTAAATTTTTGAATAAATTTATCATATTGTATATTTTTCTTACACAATTTCAATTTCAGACATTAAAATTCTGTGAACAATAAAAAATTTTTACGAAACATATTTATACCGAAATATGTTTCGTAAACAGGTTAAAATTGTATAAAGTCGGTCGCAATCATGTTTGCAAACCGCGCAGCGCCGTTTAAATCGGCTTCCAAATAAGCTCAAAGTGAATAAAGGTTAAATTGCATATAAATTAAACTCGTTTATTATTTTGGATTTCCTCTTTAACAACGCATGGTCGCTCAGAAAATTGTTCTATCACGATTCCGTATGATTGTTTGTTCGCAAACCTTACTTTTTTTAATATCAGGCTATATTTTAATTTTAGTGTACCTACCTATCCAATAGTCAAATTTTCGGATTCATGGAGGTTTTATGACTATAGAGTCCGGAAAACTGGAACAGTTCAGAAAATTAATTAACACTATACCTCTGAAGTTGCAGACATTCATAAGCTACCGTCACCGCTAACCATTAGGCTGTTCGTATACTTGATTGCCATATACGAACCATAAAAATAAAACAATTGTATATACCACTAACAACTATCTACCTACATGAATAGCCTCACATAAACACGTCGACTATGAACAAGCATCGCTTTCCACCAATAGCTCTAACAAAGAGTTCTGTTGACTAAAACAACTCGTGATGTACAACGGGCTGAACAGAAAAATAACAAATAAAACGGCTGATGCAGTGACGACTCCATCAATTCCGCTAGATCCTTTTCCTCCCTTTGTTATGGAGCCCCTCACAAACAAGTACGTATCAAACGTGGGAATAAATGCATTAATAATTGTAACCGATTACACAAGTTAGCTATGCACCTATTTTAATAGTTGTCTAATACAGGGCCAAAGATGTAAAAATATCTGTAATTTCATGAAATTAAAAAGTTTTTAATATATATGTTATTAAAAAAAATATCTCGTATATATGATTTTAAATTTTAGGTAATTGGATTAATAATATAACCCTCGGCCAGTTGTAACTAAAACATTGAATAATGAGAATAAATACGCAAAACTTGACGCAGATGGCGCTGATATAATTTGAACTATCGTGAGTCATACTGACATTAAATTACAACGGTTCAAACTCACGTATTTTTATCACAATAAGAGTGACATGTTTCATCGTCGGAGAGACCGAGTGGTGTTGTCACCTTCACGGCTCGGGCATCACCCGACAGTGATCGCGACAGTGGTCAGGCAGTGAAAACAGCATGCAACATGCAATTATAAGTATAATAAAATCTGTTGGCGACGTAAGCCTCTCCCGCCGACCTCTAGCAAGTCGACAACTTTGATAGACTCTAATATGGCATGTCTCGTTATCGTTGCCGCCGATAATGGCCAATGCTAACAACAATCCCATTTAAAAAAACCTTGTTTCCTAAACAAAAGACGATATTTTATCTAATTTACATCGTTACATTATTTAAAATAATATTTGTTGTCGCCGGCTCTGTAGGTACTATAACTGTAACTGGTGTTGTGTTAATTTGATTGAAACTGTAGTCAATTTGTTAATTAAACTTGCTTAAATATCAGCGGGATGCGCTAATTCAACTCGAAATAAATTATGGAAAGCGTAGGAAATTAACAAGTAACAGTGTAATGGCGATGTAACTCATGTAACAGTGATTAACGCATCAACATTATTTGTATGTTTTGATTAAAGTTTTACCTAATGGTAAAGTTAACATTATCAATCAGAAAATGCTGAATGTTGGTTCAAAATATTAACTATGTTGATACCAATTGATGTCCACTAATAAACATATCGTAGAGAAAATATAATTCATGTATACCTACGCTCCAAATTAATTATCTTTTGTTTTCAGCAGCGAACTGTGTTTATATCATTGGCGGGAATAAAACGCGGGAGACAAATATTAATTGTCTCGCGTTACCGCATCAATAGGGCGCGCCGCGGCTGCGCATTGTCGATTGACATTATGTCAACAACTTTCTGTAACTATAGGCTACCTATACTTTAAGGATGACTAACGCTGGGCCGGGCCGGGGCGGGTCAGGCCGTGACCGATGTGTAAATTTCTACAGACAGAACAGTTGTAAAGCACTAATCAAATAATTTATTATTTTTAAGTAGTGCCCCTGAGCACTGGGGCCCTGTGCTCAGGGGCACCCAGGGTGCGTAGCCAAGATGCTAATCGCTCACGCTCAGTCGCTAACGAAACTCAACTGTCACTGTCACACTAATAAGAAAGAATGATAGTGAGAGGTAGCTACGATACGTTATTAAGCATGAGCGATTGGCATCTTGGCTACGCACGCCGGTCACTTATTCAAAAGCTCGAAGATCACGCGACATTTTCCATAGAAGTTGAGACATCGGTCACGGCCCGGCCCGTTCCGTCCCTGTGTACCTCGAGTTATCTTGAAATAAACTTGAAAATCACTCCCTCTATGGCTAAACTCAAAGTCGCGCCTGGCTGAGTTCGGATCTTTAATTCTAATCCCAATTTATGCCATTTTTCAATGATTTCAAACATAAAGGTATTGTCAGCAAACATAACTTAATAAAACTACCTAGTTAAAACAAAACTAATGTATAAGTTACATTTTTCAAAAAAATCTAAGATAAGTAGTTAAGTATAGGTTCAAGTCCCGCCCGAGGTAATGAATTTTTCCACATTTCATTTCTTTTTGAGAAATTTGGTATCGTATGCAGACGTTTAAGCTTAAAAATAACAGAATACTTATGATTCAGTGTTTTCTCGTTTTTTATATTTAAAACGTTTGTGCTGTCTGATTCTTCTTTTATTAAAAAATACGACATCTAATGCTGGTGCTACTACACATGTGCTAATTCACATGAAATCAACTAGAGAGAAATTGAAAATGATTGATTAAACTGAACTGTTTTGGCATAAATCAGTAGTTGTCCACATCATCTCTGCATGACTGCACACATTATAGAGCTCCCAAATTAGCTAATACCAGCAAACAGTCGATCCATTGCTTCGCTTTTAGAATTTAGTCAATAACAGTAATTTATCTCAACTGGATTTGAGGCCATTAAACTCGCTATAGCCACTTTATATGGTGATTGGGTGATTTGAACGGAACGAAAGCTTCGTCTTATTTTATTTATTTAATCCGTTGAAATTAAAAATCTAAAAGTGCAATGATTATACAAACTTAATTCTATCTAAAATTCGTAAATTTATAATCATTTTTAACATATGCAGTTTGGCAGTCATGAAAAAGAATTTCTTTTCGCTTATAAAGTACTTTCCTTTAAAAATATGCCAATAAACCAATGGAATCAAACGAAGACAATAATTTAAAGCAGAAAGTAATGTGGTTACTGAATTCAGAAACTTGGTTATAAATCACAAATATAAAAGATGGGCAACTTAAGACAGTGCTCTTTGAAGTCGCTGAACATAGAAGGTCTCGAAACTTTGAGGGCGCGCGAGTCAAAGGTAAAAGGGTCACGGCCATCAAAGATAATTGAAGGCTTCTTAAAAGGTTTAACGGAACAAAGTAACAAGTAATCGTAACTGTGCACAAATTGAACCTGCTTAAATAAATGTTTCCTCTTACCACAAAACTTTACAGCTTTTGATTAGATATTAATAATAACTGAACTTGGTAGAATAAGGCATAGCTTAATAACAACGCTCTGTAGTAAGAAGCCATGTACCGTAAACCTGGGTAACTATACCCCGATAGGGTAACATTGCCCACCCATAATAACACATATTGTTGTAAATTACGTATATAGAGGTACTAACTTCTTAAAAACCATGGCGTAATATTACACCAGTTGCTTAGTCATTGTGTGTTGTTTTAAAAAATGTAGTAATTTATTGTTTTTATGAGTGGGCGATATTATCCCGTAGGGCTAAAGTAACTTGGGTTTACGGTACCTGTAGATACGGAACAATATTTATGGTTACATTTCACGCTCGAACTCTTATAAAAGATGAAGATATTATTTAAATACATTCCTGAAAACATCATACAACACCAACTTGAACTTTACGCATTAGGCAATAAGATAAGAACCAAAGACTGTCCGGCGAATATAAGTAGACCACGTTATTCTTCGCATAACTTTTCTAACG
This sequence comes from Lathronympha strigana, assembly GCA_949128165.1. NCBI lineage: Eukaryota > Metazoa > Arthropoda > Insecta > Lepidoptera > Tortricidae > Lathronympha > Lathronympha strigana. The sequence continues at coordinate 10,756,454 of OX421906.1, read as the reverse complement.
ATTAAATAAAACGTTTCCCTGGCCTGACATTTCTTCAAATATTGCTTTTCCCTCCCTTTCTTTCTGTCTAATTTGATGGAAATATTAATGAAACAAACAATGAAGAAACAGAAAGCACATTGTTTATTTTCGGTTTGCCTGTGTACTGAAACAACTTGTCTGGACTCAATTAATTTTCCCTGGGGCTTTTGCTAATAGGCACTTTAAAATGGATAAGGTTATAGGCTGAGAGCTGGCAGCTTGGAGTTCACTTTATAGTAAAATAGTAGATTACGTACCGAGGCCTGTAAAGTGAGAAATGTCTCAGATCTCGTGTAATTGTCATCCAAAGCGAAGCTAAGGTCGACTAACATGTGATCTGAGGCTTTCTTATTTACTGGCCAAGGTTTGTACACTAGTATTCTGCTCGACGCAGTCGGCAAGCGGCGAATTTGCTTAGCATAGCGGCCTACAATTAGCTGCTTGCCGGCCTGAGCCCAGAAAAACAAATTAATGTAGGTAACAAATATATTAAATTAGTTTTACATTGACATTTATATTAGTAGGCCTGATGAGCTGTTCTGATACAAGTTGGAAGTTGATTAATGAGGTATTTCCTATGAGGTTTTTAGATCATTTTCATCACACTTGCTCGTAAATGGTGATATTATATGCAAGCATACTTAGACTTAAATGAACTGTATTAAGCACATGGTCGTAATGGATCTTCATAGTACTTTACCGCCGAGCGGGCCCCGCTTAGGGCCCCGTGCCCCACGCGCACGCCGCGCGTAGCCGCCGCCCACCCGGAGTACTGTGGACAGTGCTACTACATTAACGCAAATAATTACTGTATATTTATCTGCCTAGTAAGTTTATTTATTTCCTTGCAAATGTGATGAAAAACATTGTAGGTATGTATGACGAGCGGTACAAGAATTACGAACTCGTGTTAAATTCACACTCATTCGTGATTTCTGGTTTACCGCCCTTCATACACAATGTACCGCCACGTCTATAAATATATATACACTTCGAAACTTATTACAGGAGAAGAAGGTTCAAAATTGAATACAGATGCATATATATTTATGGAGCCGACCATACTATTACGTTAAAGTTGTTTTAAAAAAATGTCATGGCTTTTAAAAACAGCAAATAAAATACGACCATATAATATATTATATCTCTATTGGTAAACATTTATCTACTGTCAAGTTTGCATATGAAATAAATATTAGGGTATCTATTGTAAAGTCCTTGCGAAATATATTTTTCTGCCTTCCGGCCGGCAAGTAGCCAATTGCAGGCCGCTACGCTAAACAAATGCGCCGCTTGCCGACTGCGTCGAGCAGAAAAAGAGTGTACTGACCTTGGCCAGTAAATAAGAAAGCCTCAGATCACATGTTTGTCGACCTCAGCTTCGCTTCGGCCGACAATTACACGAGATCTGAGACATTTCTTACTTTACAGGCCTCGGTACGTAATCTACTATTGTTATAAGCAGCAATTCTAATGCCCTTGGTGGAGGAACTCTTGCTGAGGCATTTTGTTATTCACAGCAGATTCGAATTCTCGTTCGAGCAGGTTGCTATTTTCTTAAGCGCTCCATTTCTTATTGCCCCTGTTTCCTGACCCCAATTCAATTTAGAACCTAGTTTAAATCTTTCCTAATCCTTGTACAGCTAATAAAATACCTAAAGGCTACTTATCCTGATTTTATATTTATAGACCCATTTAAGTACTTGTATTTTTCAAGTGAACGCTTAGTCTTTTAAATTAAAAGTTTTCGGAAATGTTCATAGCTAGAATTTTTAGAGCTAGAGTTTCGCAATTGTAATGCCATAATTTCCATTCCATTGGGGACAATTTCTGTACTTAAGTATTTAAGTCACCATAAATAATGTTTTTCGCATAATTTGTCTACACTAAAATATACTACAATATACATTAATATACTTTAGGTAATTAATGGCTCGTTTACTTGAAAAACCGGTTAGCCAAATGACAGTACCGAAATGGCAATAAAACTACTACTGAATATTCTTACGTTGTCATTGTTCGATATGGGGCCTTACCATGGCGTCTTAACGTGATTCAGTTGACGACCTAAACTGAGTCGCTTCCATACAACTGAGCCTAAACTAAATCACGTTAAAACGTCATGGTAAGGCTCGTGGTCCAATTAAAAGCAGAACTACAATTTTTGTGGCAAGGACAACATATTTAGGTCAAAAAGACTCCTAAACAAAAGCGTCATTATACTCCAATACATAATCGTAAATCGTGTGAACTTCCGCCCCCTTCAAGCCAATTAATTATTATACGGGGCGGTAACGAAATAAGTTTTAATTAACCGTGAACAAGGCTAAATAAACCTTTTCACAAAACAAAATATTGGAGATTTTTGAAAATCCTGAAATGAATATCGGTGAACACAACAAACAATTCCGTTTAGAATTTCAATTAAGAAGTTAGAAAGACCTATTAAAATTCGACACGGCGCTTCAGAGGTTACCCCGTTAGCGTACAATAGCGACATAAACGTTGACGTGAGCTTTTAGTTGTAGGATTTCTACCATTTCCATACTAAATTAAAGCAGTTTATCTTTAGTAATAGATTACCTACGTAATCAACTAAAAAATTGTTGAATACCTTTCTATCCATTCATGAACGCCGACATTATTTGTAAATAGTATGGCGCAGTAATACGAGTAAACTGATCCGTTAATTGCCATTGTATGTAGCTAAATAAGCTACATACATATTAATTAAATTGAAGGTTTATTAAAATTCGATATAGATAGCAAGCGGTGCGAGTGACCTTCACAAAACCTTTTTCGGTACGATTTAGCCTGTCTGTGACGTCGTTTAATCACCGTGACAAATGTACCGGCGCCGGCGCCCCATCGAGTGTCCGCGTGCCGGTTTCCGCCTCGCTTCCATTAAAATTACCTTGACTTAATTTAACCCGTTTTTCATTGACCCTAGCTAACATAAATAATCAGTATATTTTACATAATAATGTGTGGTTTAAAGATGACTCACACAAGGGCGGGACGGAACAGGACGGGGCGGGGCGGGACGATCCGTCAAATTCTGTAGAAACAGACAGATCGTCCCGGCACGCTCCGACCCGTCCCGTTCTAGTGTAAGTGTTCTAGTCTAATGAGGATGCTCATTGCCAAAGTTCCTAAAAATTTACAGCTTTACGAAACACTGATATTGCCTAAGTAAATTAATTCACCAAGACAAAACAATATGTTATAAGAGTAGTCTCATTTAAAATAACGATATAGGAAAAAAAACGAAATTATAATTTTTCATATTTCTCTTTATAGATAGTGTTCTTTATTACGTTTTTTTTTCGATTTTTTTCTACTTGCATCAAACTCAGGGTCATTGACCTTATTAGCTGTTGAAGTATCGTTCGCAACTTTTGTTACACCTTGTTTAAGATCTATTTTCAATTTAAAACATTTTGTATATAAATACGGAATAATTTTATGAATACTACGAGTACATAGAAATACAATAATATTCGCAAAAAATACTTACTACATAAATTAAAGCCATATCTAAAGAGCTTATTTGTTTCATTGACTTTAAGCGCAGTAAATTTGGAGTTTTGTTTTCACCAAATAATGTTGATCAGACTTCTAAGTGGTGAGTTATTTGGAAATTCTAAATGCCTGCTCGCCCTCGTTAAATATCCAAGATCTCGTAGGAATCTTCCGAGCAATTAATTAAGTCGCCTTAGATAGAATAATAATTACTTTTCTGAAGCATAAAGATTTCGATATAATTAAAATTTGAATACGCCATCCATATTTCTTAGTCCACCAATATAAAAAAGGAGGTTAGACGGCTGTCGTATAATACGAGTATCAAGACAGATCTCAATAACCAGATTTTAAATTCAGTGCATTGGTATGATACGAAGTTGAGGCGACTCACAGCGAGTAAAGTTCGTATTAAATCAATAACAAAAAAAATTAAGAATTGTGAAATTCGATTAAGCGTTCAGCAGGAACAAATACTAATTACCAATATTCACTGGTTAACACTAAATTCGCCACAAGGTTCACAATTGGCATTTTTACGCAATACCTTTTTCAAGGAAATATTATAAAAATTCAACTGTGTTATTTTGTGTCCGAAACGCACGTCAAAACAGAGCTAAAAATAAGATGACCGCCTGCTCTTTGGTTTCTTGCCTAAAAATCAATACTCAATACTCACAGCCTTTTCTGTCCAGCTGCGAATCCGACAGTTTTAGGAACCTTAAACGTATGCTGCTATACCTAAATTAAAAAAATTGTTATCTCATACATCGACATATGTAACAAACCGAAAATAACTTTGGAATGGCGTTTTGTGAAATGCAGTCTTCACGAGAAAGTATTTTATACCAATTTCTACTCGATGGCTTTGCAACTTTATAAAAAAAATATCTTACTAAACAGGCGGGCGTACTCAGAAGTGGTCTTATAAGAGCCCCGTCTGTTTCAAAATTTTGGTACAACTGGCGTGATGTGGTGCAAAACAGGAAAAAGTGGCGTTCTCCTGTGTTGTAAGCCATGATTCTCTTTGAGTGTCTGAGCCAGTGAAGTAGTAGTAAGGTACCTTATTACTTATTACTGTAAAGGGATCGGCTTAGCGAGCAATTATAAATTACTAGCTGTTGCCCGCGACTTCGTACGCGTAGAATTTAATTTCGTTTGTAATTATTTTCTTACACAATAAAATATTTGGAGTATAATAAAAATATCCCGTTGCTTATTAATCATATTATATATTGTGTTCAACATAAGTAGTCCACAAGATTCAAACGCGCGACTCTGGCAGAGCGGTGGGCTGGTATCCCAGAGTCGGGGGTTCGAGTCCCGCCCGAGGTACTTAATGATTTTTTCCACTTTTCCTTTCTTTCTGAGAAATTAAGTATCGTTCGCAGACGTTTCTGCTTAGAAATAATGGTTTAGTATGGATGGGGACTATGGGGTAGCACATTGTTAGTGGCGAATTCTCAATATAATTTATATTCTTTTTTTTTTCTGTAATGTTTTGTAAGGTGTGCAATAAAGAGTTATTGTATTGTATTTTTTTTTTATGCTATAGGGGGTAAACGAGCAAACGAATCGCCTGATGGTAAGCGATTAACGTCGTCCATGGACACCCGCAACACCAGTGGTGTCGCAAGTGCGTTGCCGGCCTTTAAGGTGGGAGTACGCTCTTTTCTTGAAGGTTTGAAGGTCGTATCGGTCCGGAAACACCGCTGGCGACAGTTCGTTCCACAGTTTAGCTGTGCGAGGCAGGAAGTTTCGGGAAAAGCGCACAGTTGAGGACTGCCAACTATCTAAATGTTGAGAGTGGAAATATTGTCGCGTAGGGCGATGGCGGAAAGAAGCGGCAGGGATTAATCCGAACAACTCCTCGGAACACTCCCCATAATACATTCGATAGAAAATGCAGAGTGAGGCCACATCTCTACGCAGCGCCAAGGGATCAAGCCGATCAGAAATACGTTGGCAGTTGACAATTCGAGCTGCTCTCCGTTGGATGCGGTCTAGAGGAAGAAGCTGGTACTTAGGTGCAGGTGTATTGTATAATTTAAGACTCCACGTGCCTATTAAGTCGTACTTTCTTACGGTTGATGTTACTAAGCGCCCCTCTTAGGCACATACAAGGGCTACCCGACAGAGGGCGAACGGCGAAATCCCTAGCGGGCATGAGGCGAAGCGTAAACGGGACCTGGCACAGGACCGTATGCTCCATCAATGGGAGGAAGATCTGGGGGCGTCAACATCAGGCCTTACGACGATTGAGGCAATTCGTCCCCATTTAGATCGCTGGGTAAAACGACGCCATGGGTCTCTGACCTTCAGGTTGGTGCAAATGCTCTCCGGCCACGGGTGCTTCGGGGCGTATCTCCACCGCATACAGCGGGAGGAGTCTCCGGAATGCCACGAGTGTGGTGCACAGGTAGACACGGTGCGCCATACACTCGAAGAGTGCCCCGCATGGGAACTCAACAGAGCCGCATTACGGCAAGCAGTGGGAGCCAACCTTTCGCTTCCACAAATTATAGATACGATGCTTGACAGTGAGAGGGGCTGGAGAGCTGTGACCTCTTTCTGCGAAGATGTCATTTCGCAGAAAGAAGCCCCAGAACGGGAACGTGAATGTGATCCTGCACAGCACCCAATCCGTCGTCGCAGGCCGGGAGGTCGGCGCAGACTCTATGCGCACCTGCTACCTCCACCATAGTAGACCCATGAAGGAAGTAGGGGAGCTTCCACAACTAAAAGGGTAATGGTCGGGGGGCATTGAAAGAATGCCTTGAGCCTGCAGCTCGACACTCCGGGCTGCCCGCTGGAGCGGCGCAGTAGAATGCTCACTGCGATCATGCGCCGTCCCGTCAAAAGCGGAGGAGGTAATCGTTGGGTTTTTAGACGGTAGTCGGGGCGCTTGCCCGGTAGTCCGTCATACCCGTCTCGCTCTCCAGGGACGGGATGCATAAAAGCATTTTCCCAACGTAAAAAAAAAAAAAAAAAAAAGGCACATACAAGGGCTATAATGGAGTAATTCGGGGTCACGGGTGTGGTCTAGGTGGCTCAGTTGGCAGAGCGGTAACCCAGAGTCGCGGGTTCGAGTCCCGCCCGAGGTCATGATTTTTTCAACTTTTCCTGTCTTTCTGAGAAAATTAGTTTTCTTGTTTTACAATCAGTGGTCTATAGACGAACTTCCAAGCCTCTCATCTGAAAAATTACATAGCCCCTATACAATCTTTCAACCCATTTTAATCCCTTGTGGGATGAACTTCGGAAAAACCTGAAATCACTTAATATTGTCTTGTGTGTTGTATTGTTTGTGTTTGCACAAGTAACTTTTTTTATTTATTGACGGGGTGAATTCGCATTCTCTCAGTCATCACCTTAACCCTGTGAAAACGAGTGCTGTAAAGGACTCGAAACGTAGGATCATGGTGTTAATAAACGCGATTAATCCGTTCTAATGTGTTTAATTTCACTGAAATCACTTTTTTGTATAGTGATAAAAAATCTTCACACTAAAAAAATTACACTATTCGCATACAAACATTGAATCCCTTTTTTAATCCCTATAGGGGTTGACAATGTCATACTTACTTTTTGTTATCTGTATACGTTTTATAAGTAGCCCGCTGTGCAAATTTCACCTTTCTAACATCACTCTTTTTGACTCTGCGGTACCTAATGCCTACTATCAACTCCTTTTTATCCCCTTTCGGATGAATATCCCAAACTCTAAGTCTCAGAAGAGACTTCGCCTCCTTATGTGTGTTCTATCGCTTGTACAATTGATTGTGCTCTCAGGAATTGTCTGATATGATGCCAACGGCTGCATTGTTATTTCTTCCATTTCGTAGGTTGACAACAGGTTGAACTCAGAAATGTCACATTGATGCAATTCATATATTTCATAATGCATCCAAATTAAATCCATAATTCTAACTTACTCGTCGATGTCAACGCATTACCACTTAACTTGGTCGCATAGTAGTCACGTCAAAATCTTTAAACGACTTTCGCGTGGTATCACATAAATTTTAAAATTCTGTTGTTAATACGCAATAAACTTGTGAAAAAGCAATTCAAGAAAAGATTTAACGAACACAATATTATTATGTCTTCTGCGTTTGAAGATTGTTTATCCCATACAGGAAAGAAAGAAAATTCGGACGAGGCCGTATCTTTTCATCGGTAAGTTTTGATTAATTTTGATTATTTTAATGTAAGGATCCTAGTCTAAACATGATAATACATATTAGTTTTTTTATGTAAGTATAACTGCGTTCAATTCTATGTCTATATTTGCATGTATTTTAGCAAACTATAAAGGTTATGTTTTTCACATAGTGTTGTGGTGTGTATCTATCGACATACAATGTGTTTGAACACGGGTGTCGGAGCCGTTAACCACGTATATTACGATGAATTTTATGGACTAATACTTATTATAAATTGAAAGAGATGTCATATACTAAAGAAAAAGTGACCAAGGTCCCCGGTGAGCCGGGCTGGGATCGAACCAGCGACCTCCTGCTTTCGCGGCAGACGCCCTAACCACTGGGCTCCCGATCACGGCAACCAGAGTCCGAAATTTCCTAAGTATATGCAATCCTTTCTTATTTTACACGTTTAAGGTACGTTCCGCCAATCCTACAGCTCAGACTTACTAGATAATTGCCTTCTAGATAATCTTTACAGATTATTTTCAACTAGAATAATATTTCAAAATATTTATTACATTTAATGAATGATTTGATTCGTGCTTTAAAATTGTGACTAATACTTATGTTTTAGTCAACAATTTTTAAATTGCGCCTCTTTCAAGTGTTATGTATATAGGTAGTGCATCAAGATCAAGAACAATATTTATACATATAGCTTGGCTATAGTTACCTATATCTACTAATAACCATAGTGATTGATTAACCTAATTACCAGTTAGTTACTGATTTTACTTAGTCTCCTATCTGACAATAGCCCACTTTATGTTTTATTTTTTATAAAGGATGAACTGAGGGATTGCTCTAGTAAATAGGCCGAATCGGACTTAGAGGACTTTGTATTCTCAAAATTTAAATTTAGTACCTTGACACAGTAAAAATAAAATCAGATCCCTGGCGGCTATAATATTGATTTTCAATGTGACAAGGTGTAAAATAGTACATAAATCAAATTCCTAGACTGTATTTAAAGTCCCTATGACGTTCCGTGAAAGTTCAAATTTGGCTACCGCAGAAACACGTCAGTGATTAAGAGTTAAGCTTCGTCACATGCAAACTTTGAAAAATAATTGTTGACATGTTTTTAATTTTAAATTTAATTTATGTACCTAACTTATTATTTTTAATTTTTCTTTTTTTTCCAAATTGTTTGTGAATTTTATTTTATTATTGATTATTTATGATTGTTAAATTAATGTTATTATTATTATAGTTAAAATGTGTAAAATGTATATGGACCTGGTCTGAAATAAATATTCTTATTCTTCTTATTCTTAACAAAAAAAAAACATTTAAAAAAAACACTTCTTTACACCCATATTTTTATAACTAATATATCGACATAAAAGTTGACACAGCATATCCCTAGCCAATCAAATCAAATTAGATCACTTTGACATTTCTTAGTCAAACCTGTTGTCACGCAGTGGAGAAATAGCATACGTATATTCGTCTTTTTTTGACAGGTGCTTTAATTGGTAAGTAAGTTAAGGATGGATGTATGTATATCAATTTTGTACGGGATCTATGCTAGTTATTAATCCGTGATTCTCAAAGAATAGCTTCTTGGTTTGACAACACCGGCTAGCAATCTAAATTTAAATAATTGTAGTGCCAGTACTTCCATTGAACCAAAGAGGCTGTGAAGGTAGTGAATCTTTACTTAACAGTACCTACCAACTTAACAATATCCTATGATATTAGATAGGTACTACAAGTAGACACGTGAAGAGGTAATAATTTGTAAGGAAATTTTCCTCCCAATATTCGATCTTACATTATACTATAAAGTTTTTCCCATAAAATATCCATTATATTAGATCACGGTCGCCTTTTAACTTTCACGCAGATTTTAAACGGTGGTTACGGCCACCCACTCAAGCGTAAGTGATATTTTAAAACTTCAAATTCAACCTAAACTTTCCACCTATCTAGATTCAATTAGTTTTTGATTGAGTATGAATAATGATATTTAAAAATCTGTTATTTATTTATTTAAACTTTATGGCATAAAATACAAAAAAAACAATGGCGGTTTTATTGCCTAATGGAATGTTCTACCAGTCAACCATAGGGCTCAACAGAGACACCAAATAAATTTTTAAAATAGAATTAAGGACACACACCGACTTTTAAAAATACCGCTTGTTTTGATTATTATAACACTTTAAACTTTAATATTGTCTTCTGTTACCGCGATTGTTATTCATTGAAATTAAACACTTTAAAGTTTGTTTGACGACGCAATGTACTGCGAATTTTTACACATTTGCACTATGACAAGAGACAAAGAATACTATTATTTTTACGAAAAATTGAAAACCTACAGAGCCAATCATTTTTAAACGATGTTGAACTAAATTTGTTAGGTTTCAGAAGTACAACTTACGATATATTTTTTGCTCCTATTATGGTCCTACATACATATTACATGTAACCTAACTACGTCTACCTACCTCAAATCTAAAATAGGTGCTTGAGGCATTGTACCTAGGATGCTGGCGGCATTTCCTCGTTGTATCGCAATGTTGTATGTCGGAAATATGTAGTAGTATATTATAATAGTATAGTATATTATAATGATGGATACTATTCCTACTCTTCTTTCTGCGCAGGTGCTTACGCAGCATCCGCTTAAACGCGAACTTGCTTTTGGCTTGTCTTATACGTACTCGTATAAAGAGGAAGCGAAGTTATTGTATTAATAATGATACATATTTTATTGATAAAAACACAAAGTTCATGTTCAGTGTTCATTTTGATAGCTTAAAACGGGGTTCGCAAAGTAAACATCTTGTGACTTTTGCGCTAAACCATGACAAGTATATTTACAGAAGGCCTAGTATAAAAGTTGTACGACATTAACTCCTCGACCGCGTTAGCGTATCGAGGGGTCAAAATATGAAAGTTGCCGGATGATTTAAATAAACGGCAAACATAATTTGAACTCCCGATACGCTAACGCGGTCGAGGAGTTAATGTCGTACAACTTTTATACTAGGCCTTCTGTCGTGAAATTCACCTAAGTATAAGTATAAGTATATTTCTTTAAATATTAGATATAGTTAAAGAAACAACACAATACTTTTCGAAGCTGAAATCGTTTTTATGGAACTTGTAACTTTTATGGGAGAATCGAAAATTGGGGGACGCCCGCCTTCGCCGGCCACCGGTCCTAATTAGGGACACCTCTGTCAGACTCCTATACGCAAAAATTAATGCGAGTTTTCAAAACTCCTAGCGGCTTTAGGATTTATGAGGTGTAGCTTATTAACTGCGGCCCTATAATTTACTTAGGTAAGCGTGGGTGGCCCTCTCTTGTTTATCTAAATATAGAATAAATAGAGTATTTGTAAATATATCCACATATTATAAGGTAAGGTGGAGGAAGATTGAATGGTTTTTTGATGTTATAGACAGTGTTGTGTTGAAACCTTTGGCAATTATGTAAAATTAAAATTAGACTGATTCCTTTCGGTTGTCTAAATTAGAAGGCATGGCCAAGGACTATATTTTTGTGTTCTGTCGGTAAAACTCGGCTACGCCTATTCTAATACATAAAAAATATAAATAGTTGTCTAAAACATAGACCGATTAAGATTGAATGGTCGAGGGATACAATTGCAATAATATCTAAATCAATAAATCTTATCTACTTACCTTATAAATATTACGGGATAAGATTGAAAATCGACGAATTCGCCACAACATGCTGACCTTCATGAAATAGCACATAACACCTGTCTACACACTCCGGGGCGGTCACTGTCGACTGCGCGGCGGAACGTAACAAGATGGCGGCATAAAGGATGATATCGGAACTCAAAATTTTAAACCAAATAGGGAGTCATATGAGGATTTTAATATTTTTTCCGGCATTGTGGTGTGGGCATGTCTTTCGCATGGACGGTATTCTATTTGGAGTTAGCAGAGGGTCAGCGGAAACACGGCGGTCAACGCCTGCGATATAAGGGCATGCTCAAACACCACCTTAACTCTTCTTGGCGGTCAACTGTCTTTAAGTCTATCAAGTCAATTGAAGAAAAGCGCCTCACGAGCCTTGACACAAAAAGACAACTACGCAGAGAAAGTCCTAAGCCCTCCTACGTGTACACATACAACGAAGCGGGTCAACTCTTCTGCCATGAGTGCAGAAGAGTTTTTATGAGCAAGTTCGGCCTGGCCAGCCACATAGGAACCCACAATAGGAGAAATCCATAAATTGCTGGGGTCGCCAATGTCGCCATCATCGCAATCGATGTGGAGGACTATATGTATAATTATACTCTTATAGACTGAAAAATGTTTTTTTTTTTATAGAATCACTAATTTATAATTCTATGTGGTGCCGTAACGACATCATGAAAACACCATCATAGATAGGGTGGTTCTCATTCTAGGCCAGCAGGAAGAGTAATGCTTGTTTCTATTGTATAAGTATTCATTTTAAATGGTGTCTCTCAGAGTGACGTGATATGGCTAACTGTTACAAAGTGACATAATATGTCAAAGGGCTCACTCGAGCTGATTCAAAATTAAATAAGTCTGACAGAAAGCTTTCTAGTCTTACCTAATTAACGCGATGCTAAGTGCTTATGCTATGTGCATTTATTATCTATTCGTGGTTCATAAATAGGACATTTTAGATTTCGGTGTCGATAAGTATCTTAAATAGGTAAATAATATTAATGTTAGGACCTAATATAAATACTTAATTATTAATTATAGTGATAAATCCGCTTATATGTGCTTGTTTTTAGCAAAAAATACCACTTTATCGCTTGTTGACAAGGTTCCTTCCTAAATGAATATTTATGGCATTATTGCCTTATCGACAACCGACAAAATGGCTCCTTTTACTATAAACAATCGTACCTATACACAGATTTCATATGTGTTATACGACATTTAACAATTTTATGTTGTTATTTATTTATTTTATTTTATTTTAAACTTTATTGCACATTAAAAGAAGTACAAAAGGCAGACTTAATGCTTTAAGGCATTGTCTACCAGTCGACCATAGGGCCAAACAGAGATTTTCAAAAGTGGGTGCAGTTAGAAATTATCAATGCACTATGCATTTATAAAAATAGAAAATGAAATGTGCAAATACTATAGTGCAGCGGTGCGTGAGGGGTCGGCATACCTTCCTACATATCACACTAAAAGTCCGTGTGGCTTCAGTGATGCATATTTTTAGCACACGAGATTTCAAATCAAGAAAAGGTCAAAGGGTTAGTTCAGGCTTTTTATGTCCTTTGTGTCATGACTCATGGTAGAAACGAGGATTAACTAATGTTTTATCCGACGAGGGTAATTTATCATGCGATAAAATGATGGTGCAACAGATTTTCAACCAAAAAAAATCAAACCTCGATAGTCCAACGGGAGCCTCGCTGAAAGTTCGTTTAATTTAAAAATGCATTTATCGTTATTGCTCTCAGAGGACGGCGGGATGCCGGGTCACACCCGGCCGGCCAGCCGGGATATAGGAGCGTTAGGATAAACCTTCACAGGCACCAGCCGCTCTGTCGTACAATTCTAAATCAAATTTGATTGAATTGATTTTATGACAACGTATAAGCTGCACTAAAATAAAGGGGTAAAATTCGATTTAGTTACGAATATACGTTTGCATCCTTACATGTACTTACTCTGAAAAAATAATCCTGCAGCGCACTTGTTTTAAAACTATTTCTTTGATTGTTTTCTCTGCGTCAAAAATAATAATTCGTGTTGTGTAAGTAGTCACATTATCATGAATAAATTATAAATTGAAATATAGAATTGTCATATACTAATGAATAATGGGTCCCAACAACCAGACTCACTACATTTGCTAATCTCTGGTAAGTAAGTTATTCGTAGACTACTCGACAGATTTTTATCTTTTTAGTATTATTCTTCTTCGTTGGGTTTTCTAATTACGTAATTTATTCTTTCAGAAATATTGTTATTAATAATAGCTCTTATTTCTGAAAATATCTACTTCATTTTTACACTATACGTTGATGGTTGGGTTTTTTTTTTCGTACGTAGCAAGGCCAATTTTCCCAATTTTTTATTTTATTTTAGGTTTATTTTAAAATTTAGTTTTATTTAATAGGAATTCGTTTTATTTTATATGTATTTTTTTGTAGTTGTGTGTACTTAATATTAAATTCATGAAGTAAGAAGTAATTTGCATATAAATCTAAGCTCCAGTTAAAATGTCTCCTATATTTTATAGTTACCTAGGAAAATAAACAGACAGCAGACATGCTAAACTATAAAAGTCCGGTCTATATAATTTTGCCTGCGAAACCCTAAAACTTATTCATCTTTATTATCATTAACACCTTATTCATTAATCATGAATTAATAAATATAAATAAATAACCTCTCTGTAGTAGTTAACCGCTCATTCCAAGTACATAAAGTAGACGGCCCAGTGGATGACTTTTTTACGGTTTATTAAAAAATATAAGTAAGCGGTTGTTAATCTAATCCCAAAACAGCGTCCATTTGACTGTTAATCCTATCTAATTTGATTGTTTGTAGTAAAACTTTTATGGATTCAATAAGTATTTCTGAGATAGGTTTTATGATCAGGTGCTTTGGTTAGTTTTGCGCGATCACGCTTAGCTAATCTGTTAAGACTGTGCATTGTAAAAGTGAAGAGAAAACAGGATTTAATTCGATATTGATAAGTCTTCATAAGAACTGATTTTAATTATAGAACAAACAATGGATTTTGTGTATTCAAAGTTGATTAATTTCTATATGTTAGTATTTTGGAGGCTTGTTATACACAGGGACATAATTATAGCGTGTAGTAGTGAATGACATTGACACCCATGTTAAGATTATGCATATTTTATGATTATATAGAAATTAATTATTTTAAGCTTTTTTGAGCCGAACGGTAATGCCTCCGACTTTGTCATTATTAATAATGTATCTGCAGTTCAGCAATCATCTCTGAAAACTAGATGCAATGCCCTGTCATACACTGGGCCACTGATTCTATTTTTCCATAGTCATCCAGGCAGGCCATTTGAAATTTTGCATGTCATTCACTGGTACAATTCTAGGTGTCATGGAAAATTTGAATTATTTATTAATGGTTTAAAGATATACTATTTATCTACAACCTTGAGGAAGAACCGCTTTATATATTTGCATATACTTATAATAAGTATGTTTCATAGTTAAGTAGTTTTCTTCCTAAATATCTGAATTTCCATCTTAAAGTGTTATCCACTGAGCCGCTTACCTTACCTTACCTTAGCTCAATGTTTATTTTCTTTGATGTTTTCAGAAACTTTGCATCCACTAGACTCTTTAATTATATATATATAATTAAGGACTAAAACGTCTAGATTTCTTGATGCACGCAAATTTAAATGAACTTTTAAACTACAATTTAAGTTGGTGTAAGTCTTTAGTGTCACTTACAACACTTTTCGAATTCAGATTCAACTGGTATACATACAATTGTAAAACATGAATTAAATCGTTTATTAAATATAATAAATGTTTTGATTCATGTTTTTAAGTAGTCACACTACTACTTATATACAAATTGAAAGCGATGACATATACTACAGAAAAAAAAACTGGTATATATAATTGTATCTGATTTTAACGCATTAACAATATTATACACAAGTAAAGGATTTTTTTTTTCAAGTGAAACTCTTGGGATAAATGGCTTCAAAATAATTGAAGGTTTTTCGAATTTGTTGTGTTAGATTTCTTTCATTGAATATATTTAATTGTTTCATAAACGATTGAAAACTGATCTCATGTAAACATAAAAAGCTTATTTAAACAATTTTGCCAAATTAAAATACTTATATCGGGTTACTCACGTCAATAAAGTTGAAAATAGCTGGACATGTTTTAGAACAGTCCGTGTTCCTTATTCATAACACGTCTGGCCGCGGCGGCTGCTCTACGCACGCAATTTTACCAAATCTTTAGTTAATAATAATGTGTAATTTGTTTGATCAGTGATGTTCCGTGTATATTTAGTAGTTTCGGATTTCTATACAGTGTCCCTTTAAAAAAACACCCCCCGTAAATAATTGTTTATGTGCATGAAATATATATAAATTTTTGCAAACCTCTTTTACCAAATAGGTTGAACCAAACGAAATCTGAATATTTCATCAAACCACACACACACACATGCACTTTATCATTTGTAGAAAGTACAATACTAATTATCGATTGATTGGTGTGTAATAATAATGTTATTTTATTGGAACAATCCATACAAGCAAAGAAACATATTATAGCAATCAATCAGTATTATTCGGATTGGTTTCCTGATTGCGAAGGAACATTTTATTTGTGTCCAATACATCAAAGACTTGTTTGTAATCAATATCGTGTATCTATAAACATAAATAAAATATTACTAGAAGAAATATTACTTACCTTTCCTTATTATTTATTTCTAGTCGAAATTCGGAAATCGAGAGAAAATTACACTTTGATAATAAGATATTTTTTATGAAATATTATTTTTTGAATTGTAATGGAAACCAATGTTTTATTAACTGAGTGACTGATTTCGAAAATATTTAGGTCTGTATACAACGATTTACGATTGTTTACCATTTGTGAGGCATTTATGTTATAGGTAAAAAAGAGGGAAATAATACGTTTGAGTAAGAGTATTATTGTTACAGTAAACCAAATACACATTACAAACCTTGTAGTCTGGTTATTTAATAACTTAAGTAGGTACTTATATTGTAACGCACAAAACCAGTAAATTATTCACTTAGAAAGAATAAAAATGTCTGTGAATATATGACTTGGATAGGAAAGCTTTCCAAACAGCCATAAACTTCCAACCCTATAATTTCGAAACCGGCAAGTTAAAGCTCATGGTGTCTATCAACAAGAATGACCCATAAAATATACACAGACAAGCCAAGAACGAAATTTTTACTTTATGGAGCCATAAACAGGTGATGTTGTGGGGGCCGTCGAGGCCGCTGGCGGGCAATATAAGTGACGTGCCTAATAAAGCTGTGAACAGCCAATTATTTTGTTACTGACACGTTTTTCAACACCTCCTGATACGTAGAGTTGAATGCTTGTCGTTTTTCTAATTGATACTTAAGGTTTCATGGTTCCGCAAATTTGAAACGATAGGTTTTTAGAGCGTGTAAAATATTAAGGATAGCTATATTCTGTAAACATTTTACTTGAATACCTATCACTCAATATCCTATTTGTTTCACAAAATGGACGTTGAATTCATTTAATTTTCTTACTCATGCACCTGTCTATGCAGGTATCACTTAAACTCCATCAGCAGCACTTTCAGTAAAACTTCCTTCAGCAAGAACGTCCTAATAACGAATGGACCAGCTTCGGCCGGCAACATTCTCGCAGGCTTTATAATTAGGCGGGGCCCGCACATAGACTTCCATCTAACAAACAAACTTTGTTCAAAATGTGTTCCGGCGAAATTCGCGCCTCTAACGACTCTCATAACAAATCAACCTTAATTACCAATTCCTCTCCTTAAACAGACTTCTCGGCAAACTTGAAGACGTATTCAAACTGTAATGAATAACAATCAGGGTTACTAGCATGACAATTTACAATGTCTCTACATTCTACTCTCTACTATTCTACGGTCTACATTTACCAACTCAGTTACATCAAAGGTATCCAGATGCCCGTAAACCTAGTCTTAGTAAATACAAAGTGGACTTCTAGTAAATTGGTACCTACGTATTTCTAAAGTTAAATCATATCATAGCCCTTTGCTGAAATTTGAAAGCAAGTCAACACAAAAGGCTATTTGGCAAGAAGTTAGTCACTGTATAGTTACGAGCCACAGTACAATGTGACGTTACATGTGATACGTACTCGTAAGTGAGGATTTGACTAAACGGCCCGACAGAAGGAGCAAAATATCCTACGGTGAGTTGCTGGGTTCGAGCACTATAATTGATTCAAACTGGCCGCCTGCCGCGGTTGTCGTCATATCTCATTGTGGACACAGTAAGCACTAATTATGTCGAGTACCCTGCGTTCTAGCGCAGGGCATTACTCTAGTAATGTGGTATGTGAGCGCTACCCGGCCTGTTTCTGCCCTGTAGAACATGTTACAAACACATTGAAAATTACCATTAGCAATGATGGATCTAATTTGTTTGTTTGTTTGTTTGTAAGCACTTTATTGTACACAAATATAGTAAAAATAAACATTTTGATAAGAACAAAGGTACAAAGGCGATTTGATTCGACAATATTAGGTTAGTTATTTTTAGATCCTTAAGCACAAATTAAACACCTAAGTAAATGAATGCAAAACGGAAATCGAATTAAAAAAAATAGTCTTTGTACACACTATTTACTACTATGCTTGATTACATGGGAATAAGCGAAAACATCCCAATTATCAGAACTGGAGATACTACTTTTATAGTATAATAGTGTCGCTCCTCAGATCTAAATCTGATCGTAGTTTGTCCTACGCTTCATAGGTCTCTAAAATATTCTCAAAGTTTGTTAAACCTCTAGTTATGCAAAGACTTTAAGTTGGGCTTACGCCTGTTAAATAATTCATCACTATAGAGGTCGTGCTAATAAATAACTAAGCAAACTGAAGAAGTGTAAGTAGATAGACAAACTTTTCTATCAGTCTGGCAGTCGGTCTGTCCGGTGTACTATGTGGAGCTGTGAGTGTAAAGTTTAAGAATCAATTAGCGGACACGCTGCCGCCCCGTTCCATAATAATTCATGTGTCTCGTTGACACAGTACATCGTACATCACATCACCTTTACATGGACCTTCTGTTTCATTGGTGCGGTGCTAACTATGGTAACTTAAGGATTGAACAGTAAAGAGGTTGCTCCAGACCAGTTAACGTGGGAGACTTGTCCAAATAAACGCTAAATATGACTAACAAGTTTACCCTTGAAAATAGACAAAAATTAATTAAGTCTATAAGTATGGGTCGCTTTAAGTTCATGGACGTACAAAACATTTAAATAGGTACCTACAAAACTTTACATTTCGACTAAGCTCACTTTTTTGTGGAATAATCATTTCTGTGTGGCTTCTGTCGTAAAGTGCTCACTGCGGATTTTTCCGTACTTTTCGTTATTCTAAATGGTTATTGGCTATTGGCTTTAAGGGTTATTCCTGCATTTAGGTCCGCAGACCGCCAAACTAAATATCATCGTATCTATCCGAATAACGACACTAATGCTTTTTATGTATGTAAGTTTATTTACATATTACAAAATGAAACCATTCCAAAACATCATGTACATACCTACTTAGGTATACAGGCATGTATGTATCGCCTATATAAAATTTTATAGCCATGAACACATATTGACTAGGCTCAATTCAATGCCTAGTCCTGTATATTGTCCTAAAACTGTGAACAGTAATAAATAATAATAAAATTTCTTTATTACGATAATATAGTAATATATAATACACGACATGTATAAGAAACATAATTTGTTGGTTTGGGGTGCAGTTTCCCATATCCAAAGATGGCAAAATTCCAATCTTGTGGATATGTAAATTATTTCCAGGATTCCTATTTTCAGTTAATATGTAAACATAAGATTGAAAATTAAATTTTAAAAATTCAAACCCCGTCGCGGACTAAGTATTTGTGGAACATAACTTTATTCATAAGAACATAAGGTAAGGTAAGGTAAGGTATATTATAAAGGTGTAGGTTATAAAGTTATGTTCCACAAACAGTTCGGATATAAGTAGTAAAATAATTTGATTTCGGGGAAGGGAAATGAAGTGAGGAATCCAAACTAATTACAATATGGCCCAGCCTCTTCAGTGGGTTTAAACATTTTTTGCGTCTTATTAAACCGACAAAGTGGAGAATCCATGTATTCTTTAACAAGGTATTTTATATGTTTCTTATTTTAAACTTTAAAACTTACATTTTCATGTTTTGTTAAAAATCCTTTTTAGCTTGAATATATTACGTTTCAAACAAAATCCCCACACTTTGTATAACCTTACGTAATATACATATTACGTAAGGTTAGACAAAGTGTTTTAATTAAAAACTTAGCATCAACTTATAATGATTGTTTAATTCAAGCTTGTTTTCATTGAATGTTGTAGGTAGGAATGAGATCAATTTATAATAATTCAAGTTCTTCGGTAACTTGTAACTATCCAAAGTAATTTTTTTTTGGAAAATTTGTTTTATCGATTACTTTCACAAGGTTATAAAATTTTAACTTTCGTGTATCATCAAAGACTATTAAAACTCACGTATTTTTATCACAATAGGCGTGACATGTTTCGAATGCTTTGGGCAGGCATTGTCGGACAGAGTGATGTCGTCACCTCCACGGCTCAAACAGCACTGCGACCGGCGAAGGTCGCCCGCGTCGATGTAGACAAGATCGACCAATCCGGCGTTGTCGATGCAGGAGTTCACTTTATTGATTAAGTATGCGTAAATATTCATCGTTTTTTTTTTCAATATTCACATATTATTTACAAAGTTTAAGCAAGGTTTACTTGCCATCGCTAAGTTGGTATTATAGTTATTATAAAATAGTGCAAGCCCACATTTGCAATTTCACTTAAGGATAACTCACACTAGCACGGGGCGGGACGGGGCGGGACGGGGAGGGACGGGAAAATCACGTGACACGTGATAGCTCGGAGCCCTCGGATGTCACGTGACGCTTTCTATGGAAATTGACAGATTTTCCCGTCCCGTCCCGTCCCGTCCCGTTCTAGTGTGAGTCATCCTTAATTTTCTCTATTGATAACGGTATGACAATGATATTTCTACCAATAGTTGCAATAACGATTGATTATTATCATTTTTCTTATTGTGACGGCATTACAGTAGCACATGGCAATGACATGCGTCAGATAAGACAAAAACATTCCTGTTACTGTTTGTCAATACGTATATTGTTTAAACAATTCCTACATTCAAGAAAAACCATACGCATTTCTCCATCTATAGAAAGTAGGCCTTAGTTTCTATAGATCATTTACTCATTTTATGAGATTGTTTTATAAGGTGCTAATGCCATCAAGATTCATTTAGTACCTTATACACAATCGTCAAAGTGGTACCTTTTACTAAAATCAAGCACACATTGAATAGAAGATTGAGATGCCTAAGGTTAACAAGTAGTTTCACTTTATAATTACTATTTAAAACGAGGAATTTACCATGTATAACATGTTAGCTCTTGATATTTCGTAAATTAACATGTTAGCTTAAAATCGTATATTTTGACTTTAGAACAGAGTGAGAACGCCAATAGTTAGAATCTAAACTGGTTAAGCAAACATTATAAACAATTTAAACATTCTACTTTTTATTTCGAATACACAAGAAGTAAAATCTACTTTATCAAATACCTATGTATTACCTACGTAAAATGTGACTAAAGTAGTTGTATCGGTAGTATGAAAATGATTGTCAGTTATGTACAAATGGCCTTAATATAAAATTGAAAATCATATTATAATAAATAACGGATTACACACACGTATTTTTAGTCACTACGCGCGTCATATTTCGGAAAGCATCGGTCCCCATTATCAAGCGGTACTCAACGCTTGTCAATGTTGAATGAAACTCGTACAAAAAAAAATGTGTTACGTTTAAAAATCGTTTAAAAATCCATTATACCCAAACTTTCATCACCAAGTGTAACCATGGAACATGAAACCTTGGTGGATGAAAAAAATATACTTTCAGTTTCATGACACTTCAAAATAAATAATAAATTATTTGCGTAACATAAGAAATGAAAAATATTTGAAGTCATTGTACGAATAGTACGAATGCCCTTTTACTTGTCTTAAGTGTAATGAATATTATACATATTCAGAGCAATTAGGATCTGACCCTTCCCAGCGAATCCGTTTACAAACTCGCAGCGGCCACAAATCTGTACAATTGAATATGCCCCAAAACAACTAGCATACAACTAGTAGGTGTAAACACCTGGAATGTTTTCATATTTAATATGGCAGAAATATAATGTTACTATAAGATAAGTACCTACGTAACCGTGAAATATTGCATTTATGGATACATATTATAGTTCTGTTAAAGAAAGTTAAAATATATACACATTTTATTTACTAATATTTGTAGAATAAATGTAATTTAAAAAAACATGAATACAATGCGGTTTTCTTATAACATGCGAAATGACTCAACACTTCATCACCACTATTGTTTCATTATGACAGCTAGTGAAATGATATGAAAAATTGAATAGTTCTATAAGGTCGCCACAATCTATCACAATATACCTATTAAGTATGTCCCTGTTATTCAGATACCATGAACCATGACTGTGCAATTTTTCTCGAATTTGCCTCCCAAGCCCAAATCTAAGCTTAACATGGAGGTCCCGGGTTCGAATCCTGGTACGGACATTTATTAGTGTTATCACGAATAATCGTTCCTGAGTTATGGACGTTTTCTATCATGTATTTATTTATCTATATAATTATGTATATCTTCGCCTAGCACCCATATTACAATCTGTACTTAGTTTGGGACAACGTCGATCTGTGTGAGATCGTCCCAAAATATAAAATAAAAAAATGTATCCAAAGATACCTTGTTCACTGACAAATAATAAGTTCGATTTTGATATACCTTATTGTTTGAACAGTTCTGCTTGCTATTGTGGTGTGTATTTTCAGCTAAACATTATTAATATGCAATATATCTGTTCTCAGAAGTCGAGATGAAGGTGAGAGTGCTTAGTTGAGCCATTAGAACAAAGAAGAATGTACTTACCTTAATATATGTTGAATGTTACTTAAAAACGAAGATGGGTTGGTAGGCGGGTGGATGGAAAGAGTTTCCCCATTATTTGGCTCTGCCAAAGCGAATGTGAATAAACAGCACCGACACGCGTGACTGGAATAAATCGCAATATAATATTCAGGGAGGAGGGGCAGAGTACAAACTTTTTTGTACATAAAAAAATTACTTATATTTTATTCAATACAAAACTGTGCTCTGAATTTGAGGAATAAGGAGATTTTTATTCATAAACCTGACAATCTGAAACAACTGTGATAACTTTGCAAATTATGGGTCTTATACAAGTGTTCTTTTAAAAAGTATGGTCTGATACGGAATTCAGAGATAATCAATACTCTATACCTATTTAGATACCTGGAAACATAATATGTATAATTGTATATACCAAAATAGAAGGTACTGGACACAATTGCAGATGTTTGATATTTTTATTAGTTAAAAGTGGGTGTAGACCAAATCAGATTTTGCGTATTCATAAATATGTGCATAAGAACGTGAGCACTAAGCATATATAAACACACATTCAGAAATTGCCTCTTGTTTACCGGGCGAATCACGAACAAATGTACGTTAAAGTGGTGTTCGAGTAGGACTGCTGCCGACGTAGGAGTAATTATTTAGGCCGAAAGGGATCTTGAAGGGTGCATTTCTCAAGGAGAGTGACAGTGCGGGCGGCACGCACCTGCCCCACCGCTACAATTTGTTACCCGTCTGTTCCGCACCGGACACTGCCTATAATGCCATCTATTTTTAGTATTCGTACACCGATACGACAAGGATATCATTGCAAGTTTTGCACAACTGTATAATTTTTTTATTATTCCGTTACAACAAGAACACTATACAGTTTCGTTAATATGCCGGTCCTATTGGCCGCGAACTCAGTTCAGTCATCATAAGTGCTTGAAAGCTGTATTCAAGCTCTATTCATTATTGTTAGTAATATTTATGCATAAATTATCATACAGATAACACAACATGCTTCTAAATAAAAAACTGCATTATATTTTGGCATTATAAATTGAAAGAGATGTCATATACTACAGAGAAAAAGTGACCAAGGCCCCTGGTGAGCAGCCCTGCTCACCGGGGGCCTTGGTCACTTTTTCTTTAGTACTTATATGACATCTCTTTCAATTTATAATTTATATACAGTAGTGTGAATACTTAAAAAAAACATGATTCAAAACATTTATTACATTTAATAAATGATTTGATTCGTGCTTTACAATTGTATATTTTAGCAGTCTATCATCTGGCTAGGTAGAATTGCAGCAAAGAAAAACGAATGGTATCACTAAATATCATATTCCTTGACAGGTTGACTTGCCGTGGTTGCCGCTTTGCCGTCACGGGTGGAGCTTACATTTAACTCCGTCAATCGTTTTATCAAGATCCCTCTTTTACAAAGCTGCACAGCAATGTGTTTTCAACCAGAATGATCCCTTAAAGGTTATTCGTCTGTTCACGTACGTATCCTTACATATTAAGGGACCTTGTCCTCTGCGTTGAGGGTAAAAAACCTTTTTATTCTCTAAAGTATCCTACAGCGACCTAAAAAATGTGATATAATTAAGAGGAAAACAGGTTGAACATGTTATTAATAAGCGAACTTACGAATATGATGAGCATGCGTACTCGTTAATTATCTCCATCTTACATTTTAATTACTACAACAGATTGCGAGATGAAAAGATATTTTTTGCACATTCTATGAGATTAACCTGATTAAAGGATGTGAGGTTTGTGTTTAAATAATCATTGTTACTGTATAAAACCCCGTATTTATAAAACTTAACAAACCGAAATAAAATAAAGGGATAAATGACTATCAACAGAAAGTTTTATTTAATAAAACATAACAGAAATAGAAAATCAAAAACTATGCTACCTATTACCTTAAAAACTATTGGGACCTAAACTATATGTACGAACATCCGACCCTTTATCAATATATGTAGATACCTAAAATAATATAATAAAAAGAACATTTATTACAGTTTTATTGAAATTCTTGTTTTGTATTTCTGAATAGCAAACAGTCACGAATACGTCAATAATATAATCTCAGTGGTTGGTTTATATACCAAGTTACTGAACCTTAATTTCACTCAAAACCACTTTTTCTATTATTTTTAGTTGAGGTATAATGCTATTATTTAATTAATGGCCTGTCTCTTCAGTTCAAGCCAAGCTTAATCGAAATATCTAGAACAATTTCGTCTTCAATGCCCTTTTTATATTTGCGACTTCATAAGATGATAATGAAATAAGAATATCTTTTTTTAACATTTAACAGTCTAGACGGTGAGATATGAATCGGGCAGAGTCATACTTTTCATGCCGCAGTTGGCGCCGGGCTTAATTAAAATATCTAGGGCGCTTAATAATAGATTTGATTAAACTGTATTTTTAATACCGTATTAATTTTATGTAATTTACTACGATACTTACGTTTACAACGTTTGTAACCTTAAAAAATATCGTAAAAACACAGCAATAAATCTTTCTCTGATGTATGTGTTCCAAAATGGTCTCGTCAAAATAAATACAAAAGCGTTATCAACCGGCTCTAGTTCTTGTGGCTGACTGATTGATTATTAATGTTCGAATTGTTTGTCGGATAAAAATTAAATATGAATGAGTATCAATGGCGATGATCAGTTGTATTGTATGTTAGTGAGACGTGTCAGCGACGAACCGCTGAGCGATGCGCGCGGTCTCGCCCGCCCCGGACCCATTCATTATTCACTGCGGACGCGATTGGACGAGCCACCTCACGCGCACCTGCTCGCATATTCCATTCATCCGCTCCTTTTGCCAATTCACTCTTTAACACCTCCTTACGACCCACTTCGCGACCTGAATAAACTAACAAAATCTCTAGGGAACAGATTTGTTATTCCCACCAACGGGATAGTCTCACAATAACTAGAACGAAAAATGAGAAGGTCCATAAAAGGATCACATCGCATTTAGTCGACATCGCGAACGGTCTAGAACGCAAAATAATTTTTTATATCACTAGGTAGGTTAGGTTTGTTATATACTCGTAGTTATCCAAGTTAACTTCAAATGGCCGAAGGCCAAATGGCACAGAAAAAGTTCTAGTTTCTAGTTCCAGGTCGTTTGCTGAGTGGACTAAAAGCAATGTAGACAATATATTACACTAAAACTAAATTATTACACATCGTTTTCCGTTCTAAATCAACCGCGACTAACCTAACGAAACGTGGAGACCAACGACTGACAAAAGTGTTTAATTATGAAATAAAAAGCAACGCCGGCTAAAGTTTTAGAAAAGTTAAGACAATACACGAGAATAAGTAAAGCCTTAGGAGTTAAAACTTGTAATCCTCCTGAATCCTGGAAGTTTTTTTATCTACTCCGACGATTGCTGCTGTTTAGGAATACGAGAAAACCCGCGGTGTGCCACGAGATTGTGTTATTTAATTAGTGAAGCGTGTTTTGTAGTGTTGACTCTTGTTAGCGCTACGAGAACAAAGTGCTAAGACGGCACGCTACGCCGTAGCGGGCCCGTAGCACCTACGAGTGTATAGTGCTACGAATTGTCTTCACGTTATTCATTTTCATATGCACTTTATTGTTTTGAAATACTTTATACGTAATGTAACTTACGTCTTAATTGAGTCTGTCAAAGATTGAACTACCCAAATCTTGATTCTTATAACTCTAGATTTTTATAACAAGATTAACGATAACGATTAACAAGATTAGAAGCTACCAATTGTCTATACTATTTAATAGAGGGTTTTCTAAGGTACAGAGAATATCTATTTATGGTTCTATTATTGCGTACACGAGCTTACTATTAAACAATGCCATTATTATAGTTATTTCGCATTTAATACGGTATTGAAAATGTAAAAAAGAGCAACATCCGACACTAACAAATCTAAAATTATCTGTTATCGAATCATCAACAACATTTCTTCATTAAATTATTGTCCTTCCACCTTTATGGTGCATTTTCGCTACATACCGGGAAACCCATGTTGTCGGCTACGTTATAGCCGAGCGGTGAAGGATTTCTCGTATTCTTATATACTTTACTTAATCGCTTCCTTCACTCCCTTTAACTCATACAGCGCTGAGGAGCTCTCGGAGCGCTACGCCGTAGCCGATAACATGGGTTTCCCGCCTTGTAGCGAATATGCCTCGGAGAGCCGTAGCGACGACGTTTAACGATTAGTGCTTAATGAGTAAACAGTACATACAATTCAACAAAAGTTTTACTAAAGCACTATCTCATCATATACCTACCTACTCATAGATTACAATTTTGTTTTGCCCTGTAATTACTTTCACCACAAGTCCCCAAGTCATGATTTTTTGTGTGTGAGGGTTGAATACGGCTTATTCAGGGGTGGTCAACCAAGGTCGGGCGCGAAAATTTTAAATTGCCCCGTGGTCGCCGCCGACGTGACGGGAATGAGTCCCGCTATCTCGTCATATTCTCGTTCACCAGAGGTGTAAGAAACATGTTCGTAATTTTCACACAATATTGAACTTCTCGCGCCATGGGGCGATTTATTTTGTTGATGCTCCGTGTGATAAAATCTTTATACTGTAGCTGAACACGGGTGATGCAAACGCTATGATCCCCAGGAGTCCTTTTTATTTATTTAAGTTGTATAAGGTAATGAGGTACCTGTTTTATCTTAACGACTCTTGCATTCTATTGTTACAACTTTTTTAACAGTTACGAGAACGTTGAAAGGAAGTTGTAAAAGTTTAACTGCGATTCTCTCAATATGCTTCATATTCTTTCAATCCTATTTCGATTGTTTGCATTATAATAAAAAGGATCCTCATCTTACATCAAGCTGCATATGCAAACGATTTTATAAATACGATACATATATGATATGACACATATATCTATTTAAGTGCGTAATTAGTATTAAGGTAATGGTCTGATTACGGAAAATTAGCATTTTTGTATGGATGGTTGGCCTGTACTAACGACCTGTCCCTTATAAAAAAAATATTTTTTTCGCGTCAACTTTCTTTTCGTTTTTTCCAATTAGTTAGACCACGATACTGATTACGCCCTTAATCAGGTCACCGCAGTTTTTGTTACACCATGTATAAAATGTGCCTTCATTAGGTATTTTACTAATGTAGAAGAACCTATTCATTACTATTCGTAGAATGGAAACATTACAATTCTGCAAGAATAATAAATAACAGAACATAAGTATCACAAATGTGATGTAGATTTAGAGATCACCTGAGAGTCGCAAATCTACGTCAAGTCAACAACCTCCGTGCGCGGTACGAGCATACGCGTAGGTACATTTCCACAAGACACACGACACGCTCATAAATCTATACGCGAATTTGAACCCGGAGCGCCAAGCGGCCGTCTACTATTTTTATGCTTATTACGGCGTAGAAAAAAGGTCTATTGGTACATCTGTGAGTTATTCTTATATTAAATATTTTATGCGCGAAGCCATCGTAAACCGGAATCAAGAAATTTATTAGCTGCCTCCTTTTATATCCGTCGACTCTCTTTAGATAGGGTACTACATTGCGAATTATTTGTTTCAAGATAGTAGATGTTACGATAATAGCCCAATTACAAACTCGGCATTAAAATTGAGTAGGCGGCCAACATCGCACGCAGAATGAAGTTAGACTGTAGTACCGTCCCGCACGCCGTAACATCTCAGCTGAGGTCGCGCAGCACGTATCGTATATACACGTCAGCTGATAAGAGCGCGCTGAGGGCGCTTACAAGTTGTGATAATTAGCGCGGGCCCTTCGACACGCGGAGAAATACCGCCCGTCGCCGCTCCCGCGATAACGTGCCCGACCCTTATCTCTATCTTCCTTACCGTTTGTCATAAATTTTATCACTCCGATGAACGGATGCTGCGAAGACCTCTTTTTTCGGTTTCTCTCCTCCACCGAATTAACGACCCGTGAAGTCGTGAGCAACGCTCAGTCTTATTTTTTCAGTCACTGGCACGAACACTTGGGATATTAATTTCGAAGCACTCAAATATTACGCATCGTAACACTTCACAAATTATGATATGATTACTTTAGTTTATCGTTCTGTGGGCCGTACCTCTTTAGACCATAAAACATATTTTTATAGGTATAAATAAAATTGTAAAATAAATTTTTCGTATTGACTTAAATAAAGTTACCACTTTAAAAAAACAGTTTTTATCAGTTAATAAACTATTGTATGATAGAGATAAAGTTTCAATAATTTTCAGGCGGTGTTTCACTAAGGGCAATTCCAGTTAGTGTGACGGTTTGAGGTTGTTCAAGTGTTGACGCGGTTAATGTTACGCGGGGAAAGTGTATCGCCGACGTGATTGGGTCGGCGTCGCTCGGCTGCGGCCGGCTGCGGACTGCGCGGCTGGCGGCTGGCGGCTGGCGGCGCTCGCTCGCCCCGAGCCGTCGGCCGCGCGCGGCTCGGCGCACGCGCCCCGCTGGAATCGATACACCCCACCCCAACCGCCTGACCACCCGCCAGCCCCCAGCCCACCACCTACGCACACACGCACCCGCCGCTCATCTCACACTCGCAGAACACTGATATTGCGAGAGCATGCCTTTTTTAAAGTTTTCTTGACATTTTCCCTAAAACGCAGAGATACCTATAAAACCTATAGACTAGACCTTAAGAATACATTTTTTTCAGAGATACTTTGCAAATACTTATATTTATAATATTAGGCACATGAGATGTACTTTGAATAAACTTAATAGTGAATCTAATGAATGTAAAATGATATTGATATCAACATTTAGTAACTGTCTTGTCCTTGTCGACGCGCAGTAAAGTTGTGCAAGTTGAACAACAAAAGTTTATGCCAATTTAGTTTTTCACTGGGGCCTAATTACATAGTTTTGGCTGTAACTACTTTTTACGTTGCTAATTTGTGACACCTTTCAAAACTTTTCATGACTGAATATTAATGCCCTTTTAACACTATTATTTTAAGGTATTAACACACACAAGTAATAACCTTGAAATACGCGCAATGTATATTTCAATACCCAACTATCAAGCTTTACTGATTCGTTTACTTCACTAATGATTTTCTAATGAAATCAAAAACTCGCAGAATACCCAACACGGAGAAAAAAGTCTAGTTTCCCTGAACAAACTTATTGTAAAATGTATATGACAACAATTTTTTTTTACTTTAATGATTTCAAAAAAATTGTCACACTTTTATCCGTGAAATGTCTTGTGTTACGGATTAGAAACAAGAAATAGGTCTACTTTATATTTGAAACCAACTCAGACACGGAAGTTGGAACTATAACGCTTACGGTGCCGTCTGCGTCGTGTCATGCGTTATTAATGTTATTATCCTTATTTAATGGAGACGTCAAGGCCTTTATTTCGAAGAGCCGGACTTAAGAAACGCAACGCAAATTTATTGCGCTCTCAATCAGGCCCCATGGCTATACATTTTGTGGAGTTGAATCGCACAATCCATTCCCCGGCAAAGAACGCATTGTGGCGCGAGCCCCTTAGGATCCGTAACCAGCGATAGCGAGACTTTATCCGCATCAATGAGACAATTAAAAGCATTAAAGAATTATTGTGCTACACGCGCAACACCAATGTCTTATTATTCGTATTAACTAATCAATATTGACATGTGATAAGTTTTACAGTAACGAACCTAAACTACTTCCGTGCCCATGTGCTTGGTCATTTAGCAATACAAACTAAATGTGAACAACAAAATTAACTTTACTTTGAAACTTACAAATTTATTACACTAATGGAACAAATTACTACCTAGAAACCTACATCTATAAATATTACTTTAGATAAGCTGTCTCGATAAAAATGAAAATTTTCTCTCGTCCACGAAGCCTCTGGCATCCCGCCTTCCGGCGCTGAACCTTTAGAGATCCGATATCGAATTTAGTAATTCAGACCTCTCTGTTTAATAAACTATATAATAATTTTACTTTAATCAAGAAAAACTTTTTGATACTGGTATCTTTATGTGCCGGTGCGTTAAGATTTCTGCCAAGGATACAGATATTATTCATATGGCTAAACAAAGCACCTGTTACCTAACATCCAGTAAAGGGTAACGACGCATCACATGTCATCATTTTAACATACCCGTCGCATTTTGCGTGAGAATAAAATAAGTCTGTATTTTACCCGACTGCTACAAAGCCAAACAGATATTGTAATGGTGTAAATATATGAGCACCGGCAATCTCATATTGAACAACGATCTTAGATATTCCTATAATCTCAAAGAAAAATGCGAAATAAGTACATAAACTGTATTATATATACCTATGTATTTAAATTCCATACATTTACTAGGGAGTCTATACTACCTGTTAGTAACTCCATAAAACAATACTAAGACCTATAATCCTAGTAACTAGTCGAAAAATGGTAAACTATTTTTGCTCTTATACTAGCGACCCGCCCCGGCTTCACACGGGTTATCATTATACATACAGCATTTGCTTTAACTTCTTCATGATGCTTGGTATAATTAAGGAAACATAATGGCATAGTTAGTTTTATTAAATTAGTTTTTTTTTATTACTCCTACAAAATAATTACATGTTGCATTAACCGCTAATTTAAAACGGGCATTAAAATTAACTTTACCAAGTAAGTGACAATCATGACATATTAATGTCATGTTGAATACTCATACTCCGTTTACACACTTGCAAATATACCATATGAGATAAAATTAAATAAGTAGGTAATTATTTTCTGGTACAATACCAGTGTCTTTGAGAAATTAACTTAATTTAAGCTAAATAATGCAACCTTAAATTTAAAGCAATTGCTAAAAAACACGTTGTATAAACCTTCCTCTTAAATCACTCTCTCTATGAAAAAAACTGCATCAAAACCCGTTGAGTAGTTTTAAAAATTTAAACATACATACATACATGCAGACAGCGGGAAGCGACTTTGTTTTGTACTATGTAGTGAAGTATCCAACGATTAATAGTTATATTTAAGTACTAGCTACATATAACAATACCTATTTAAGTACTAGCCTCTGTCCACGTAAAAGTCTGTACCTATTTACTTAAAAGCATCTTAAATATGAGTTCAATTAAAAAATGCTTTTTATTGGAGCTGTGATCGCGATTGTATTATGGATTTTCGGTAAATGTTAGTTAACAATATATAGCTGAATTCTCATCCAGATGTTCTTAGAATCAATACAATATTTAAAGTAATTTAAAATTTAAATATTAGAGACAGCCAATAACCCCAAGATAGCCAACTATCTTCGATTACTCCCCACACTAAAGTCACATGTAATTTCTTTCTCACTATAGTTGAGAAAAGGTTGCAATCCTTAGGTATATTGAGAATAAAGTAACAAGACGAATGACGAACGAGAATAAGACTATTCTCCAACAAATAAAACTCCAAAGACAAAAAATTCTGCTAGCCGCGAATTTTTTATCTATATTGGCCGTAGTTTTGATTCTCGAGGCTAACATTGAAATATTTGACTATAACTTTTGAGTCTTGTGAACTTGTGTTTCATGCAAAATTGCCATCCCTCAATAAGATGTTTTAGAAAAAATACCTTCTAATTTTAAATATTCATAAAATAAAAATTAAATGTATACCTCTTATTTGGCCATCCTGTATATTAATATATGGATAGAACACGTACTAATCCGCATTTAAAATATGATTTTTTTCCGGCTTAAGTAACTTTATGCATATTAGTACCGACAGTCGGACCGTGACTACGAGTAAAAATTTACATAACCATTATAAAGGTTTTCCCAATTTCCTATTATCCTCCTTGGCGGTGTTCCTATCAGTTCTATAATATTATTACAACCGAATCAACAACCATCGGAAAATCATTATTATAATAAGTTACCATATATTCGAAGTGGTTTTCCATAAATAGGTAACCAACATTTTTTTTTAGTTTTAAATTATGC
The DNA here is from genome assembly GCA_949128165.1 of Lathronympha strigana. Classification (NCBI taxonomy): domain Eukaryota; kingdom Metazoa; phylum Arthropoda; class Insecta; order Lepidoptera; family Tortricidae; genus Lathronympha; species Lathronympha strigana. The sequence goes on along the minus strand of OX421906.1, from coordinate 10,723,912 downwards.
CTTGGTTTTACTTAGAGTACCTAATCTATAAACTAATAGTATACCACCACCCAAGTAAAAGTAGTTAACCAAGAACATATTGACATTTTATACGCCGATATTCAATAGTCAAAATTTACCGGATTTAGCAAATCGGTGCGGGAAATTGGAGCAAACTCCTAGCGGGCCGTAACCCCTCCGGTGGCAATAAATGGTGTAACATCCGCACAGCTGTCTCCTGCGTGCCGTGTTGACAACGCGTACATATCTAAGGCCGTAGGGACTTGAGGGTTTTTGACGTTACTGTAGTACCACCGGCAAGATGAAAAAGGACGCCGAACGGAATCCTTTTAAGATTCTACACTGAAACAAGGTGTATATTTTCACTTAAGTATTTATGATTAACTTCTAAAAACCCAATGATGTATGGGTAATACGCAGCCACTTCTGTCATCCGGTAACTGACAGGCCTGACAGGACTGGAGTGACTGTGTTTAAGTAGTTAAGTATTATTTTTAAGTAGTTTCAGTGTTTTTGGAGCAAATAATACAGCATTTGTCGTATTAGTTTTCGATTATATGATAACCAACTATATTTCATTTAATGCGCTTGTCACACTTATTCCTTGACAACTAAGTGCCACTTGCACTAACCAGGGTTAGCCGGCGACAGCTTTATTCCATATGAAATAAGCGCTTAACTCCGGCTTATTTGTCTAGCCCCGGTTTGCGCAAGTAGTGTTTTTACCTCGGTAGCCAATCTTCCCGACTAGCGGAGTTCTAACCCTTATATTGACAGCGGGTACGTAATTATCCCATTTTCCCACGCCCTCGGATACACTCACGTAGACATTTCATCAAACTTACTGATTCCCAAATTGCCCTTTCCTTGGCAATGTATTTTAAAGATAAACTCCATTGACCTGACCAATATTATATCCCAATATCCAATGACCCAGTTATTACGGTTGTCCCGTATCAGTAAGTTACAATAGTTCTCATATCAAAACGTTGTTCAGTTTTTATTGCGTCGAAAAAACTGCTCTTCTAAGCATACTAGACAAGAACCACAAATTATGTGCACAAAACGTACAGAGATAGCGCTCAGGAGTTTACTAATAGGGATTTGACAAATTGCCAAATGCCACGGGATATATTTGTACCTATTATTAGCCAGATAATGTACGTATAATTATCAAATAACTATTATTTTATGTTTGAATGTCGATCCTGTTGTGGTTCAGCTTTTGTCTAAGATAGTTCGTTAACGCATTAACTCGATTAATAATCCAGTTAATTGTTCATATTAAACAGTTAATAGGTTCATTCCATGACTACTTTGACAACAGTACTTACTTACAAATCTAATATAAAGCTAAAAAATTAGGGAGAAGCTCATTACATGGCAGGTGTGTACTTGTGTAGATAGGGTGGCTGGCAATCAATGAAACAACTTTTATTGGTCTTCCTTTTACTACTTCTTTTCCTTCGAGGCCTATAAATAAATTCCTCTGTATTTGCTGCGGGTGATTGAAAACATACTTTAAGGGTTATTTCGTGGATAGGGTTTTGCCCTTGTTGAAAATTAGATTACGGTTTTTGTTGAGAGATAAATCTTGCTTGGCCAAGACAAAAAGAAAGTTTCCGTGTAAAAAAAAATTGAAATGTAGACTATACCTACAGACCAGAGGCGACCCGTTCAAAATATTAGTAAGAAGTGGGAGCTAATTTAGATTTCCTTTTCTACGAATAGACACGAAATATGTAAAAAACGTTAGATTATAAAATAACATTTTTTATTTCAAAGTTATAAAGTAACGGTTAATTGTAAACTAAACCTTTTGTTAGCAATAGGTAGGTTAGTTCCTAAGGTAGCTTCATATGCCCGAAGTGCAAATTGCCTAGAAATAGGAACTTTGCTGGGCGGGTCTCGGTCGACTTATTAGAATCTTGCATTATTTTATTATGTAAATAAACTACTTATGTGAATAATCTAACAATGATTCGACATATTTCACAATTTTTTTATTATTTAATTATTTTAAACTTTATTGCACATTAACAGAAGTACAAAAGGCGGACTTAATGCCTTAAGGCATTCTCTACCAGTCGACCATAGGGCCAAACAGAGATTTTCAAAAGTGGGTGCAGTTAGAAATTCAGACACAGAGAGAGCAGAGCTAGTAAATTACCGTAAATTAATAATAAGTAATTTTCCGTTAGATTACAATCTCCCTAGTCTATATATATAAAAGAGGTTGTCCTCATCTACGATCATCGCACAGCCGAAACGGCTATCTATATATATAAAAGAGGTTGTCCTCAACTACGATCATCGCACAGCCGAAACGGCTACGACTAGAAACTTGAAATTTTTACCAAAGCTTCCTTTTAGTACATAGGCGAGAGATAAGAACGGATTTTTCGAAATTCCACGATTTTTCGGAAATGGAATTTTTTTTTGAGCTAGAGACTTGAAACTTTGTGCAAAGACTCTTTATTATAATTTAAGAAAAGTGTTTCCATGGTTTTTGGAAATTCAACCTATAAAGGGGTAAAAAGAGGGGTGAACGTTTGTATAGGAATGGAATTTTGTTTTGAGCTAGAGACTTGAAACTTGGTTTTAAAACTCTGTATTACAATTGAAGAAAAGTGTTTTCATGGTTTTTGGGAATTTCACCTCTAAAGGGGTAAAAAGGGGTTGAAAGTTTGTATAGGAATGGAATATTGTTTTGAGCTAGGGACTTGAAACTTTGTGTAAGAACTCTGTATCACAATTAAAGAAAAATGTTTTCATGGTTTTTGGAAATTCCACCTCTAAAGGGGTAAACAGGGGGTTGAAAGTTTGTATAGGAATGGGATTTTGTTTTGAAACTTTGTGTTAAGACTCCTTATTACAATTAAAGAAAAAAAAAATCATAGTTTTGGAAAATCTATTTGAAAAACAATGGGGGTAAAAAAAGGTAGAAGTTTGTATGAGAATGGAACTTATTGATTTTACTTGAAACTTTGTGTAAAGACTTTTAATTACAATTGAAGAAAACCGTTTTCATGGTTTTTGGAAATTTACTTCTAAAGGGGTAAAAAGGGGTTGAAAGTTTGTATAAGAATAGAATTTTCTTATGAGCTAGAGACTTGAAACTTTGTGTAAAAACTCCTTATTACAATTAAAGCAAAGTAATTTCATAGTAAATTCAACCCTTATGGGGGTAAAAAAGAGGCAGAAAGTTTGTATGAGAATGAAATTCATTGTTGAGCAAGAGACTTGAAACTTTGTGTTAAAATTCTTTATTACAATTGAAGAAAACCGTTTTCATGATTTTGGGAATTTTCACCTCTAAAGGGGTAAAAAGAAGGTTGAAAGTTTGTAAAGGAATAGAATTTTGTTTTGAGATAGAGACTTGAAACTCTGTGTAAAGACTCCTTATTACAATTAAATAAAAGAGTTTTCATAGTTTTGGAAAATTCAACCCCTATGGGGGTAAAAAGGGGTAGAAAGTTTGTATAAGAATGGAATTTATTTTGAGCTAGAGACTTGAAACTTTGTGTAAAGACTCTTTATTACAATTAAAGAAAAATGTTTTTATGGTTTTTGGAAATTCTACTACTAAAGGGCTCAAAACTAAAAAGGGGGTTGAAAGTTTGTTTGAGAATGTTTTTTTATAACTATGTATTTGTAACTATGTAGGAAGAACCCTATTATACGCGGACGAAGTCGCGGGCGGAAAGCTAGTTAGATTATAAAGCGCCTACAAACAGAGAACAAGATAACGGCAAGCCAGCAGGAGTTGAGTGTTTTGAGACTGACATATTTATAGGGTACACATTTTACGCTTAAAAACGCGTTCTTCTAAATCACTTTCCCCGATCATGAGAATTTCTGAATAAAATGGATCACAGTTGCTGTAATCCTTCTATTAGCATTAGAAATGCGCGTCTTGTCTCCACTCATCCGAAGGATTGGTACGTGCAGCGTAGAGCTATCGTCACTATCTCATTTATGCGCATTTTATATCAATCTGTGAAACTAATCTTGGTAATGGACCGCAAAAACAGCATACATATACGACGCGTTACTACCTTTATGAAACTTCGATATATTTTAGTCCTTGAAATAGTATATGATCTTTCTAGCGTATTTACTAGAAACCAGGAAGCCTAGGTTCCGCTTGGGAACCTTATTCCCCTATTTGTCACATGCACTCATTTTTGTCATTTGACCTTTCAATCGCGCGATTTTGGGATTGAAAGTCGCGCGCCTTACCGTTAGGCCACCAACGCTGAAAGCGCAACAGGTGGTAAATTATCAAATAAGTTAACAGCAATCTTAGCATAAAATTCTTACTTAATAACAAAAATTCTAATTCATAACACTTTTATTTACATACCTACTTAGTTCAAAGTTAAATTCGAAGTACCTAGTTTCCAATATCGGAATCAGATGGCATGTAGCCTTAGGCTATATTCCTATTGTGAAAAGATTGCTGCGCACTATCGCCGCATCTGGGCCTTATTTCCCACTCTTTACATACTTGCCTCTGATTACTGTACTTAAGTAGATAGAGTTACCCGCGCCCAATGAAGTAACTAAAGGACATAGAATATTGTGGTGCACCTGTCATCCTATAGAGAATATTCACATAAGCTTTTAACATAATTAAGTACCAGCGAGTGCTACGCGCTGCGCCCACCGTTTTTCGGCTTTATAAAGGAAAGAGACTACGCACAGAGAACCCGCCTAGCGGGTTCTCGATACTCAATATGTTAACAAAACCCCTTACCTATATGACATTAGTAGACGGTATATTTAACCTCGCTAAATCTCTAAGCGCGTAAAATGGCGCATGCGAGGAAATGTACGTACCTATACATTGCTTCCTTTTGTATACCTTTTCAACCGACTTCAATATTTCAAAAGGAGGAGGTTCTCAATTCGACTGAATTTTTTTTTTATTTTTTTTTTTTTTAATGGATGTTCACTCATAACTCCGTCATTACTGAACCGATTTGAATTTTTTTTTTTGTTTTCTGAAAGTAGACGGTTCCTGGTTGGTCCCGTTTTTTTCAAAATCCATTTCTGATGATGGGATCCATGAGGAACTGAGGGAACTCCTCAAATTTGAAAGGCACATGCATGCTGATTTGGGTGATTTCTTAAGAAACTCGAGCATTTCTTTACGAAAATCATCAATTTGGTGGAGTGGACCTGATGATGAAGACCAGGGATGGCAAAGTGGAACTGCTTCGTAATTCTCAGGACTATGATCCGATTTTAAAAAATATTTTTTTGTCTGTATATAGATGGTTTCAGGATTGTCCCGTTTTTTTCAAAATCAATTTCTGATGATGGGATCCATGAGGAACTGAGGGAACTCCTCAAATTTGAAAGGCACATGCATGATGATTTGGGTAGTTTCTTAAGACACTCGAGCATTTCTTTACGAACATCATCAATTTGGTGGAGTGGACCTGATGATGAAGACCAGGGATGTCAAAGTGGAACTGCTTGGTAATTCCCAGGACTATCGTCCGATTTTAAAAAATATTTTTATTTCTGAAAATAGATGGTTCCAGATTTGTTCCGTTTTTTTCAAAATCAATTTCTGATGATGGGATCCATGAGGAACTGAGGGAACTCCTCAAATTTGAAAGGCACATGCATGATTATTTGGGTAGTTTCTTAAGACACTCGAGCATTTCTTTACGAACATCATCAATTTGGTGGAGTGGACCTGATGATGAAGACCAGGGATGGCAAAGTGGAACTGCTTGTTAATTCCCAGCTCTATCATCCGATTTGAGACATTCATCTTTTCTTTGTAAAGAAATACCTTCAAGATAATCCTATTTGATTATAGTTCTATTTTGATGATGGGCTTCATGAGGGATTGAGAGAACTCCTCAAATTTTAACGGCACATGCATTCTGATTTGAGGGTTTCCTTAAGTAACTAAAACAGTGTTTTGGCGGAGCCAAAATTTTGATGAACTTGATCTGATGATGAAGACCAGGGATCGCAAAGTGGAACTGGTTAATAAACCTAGCTCTACTTATTATCCTAGTTGTGACATTCATCTTTTTGATTTGATTTATATTCTGATGATGGAGTTCTAGAAGAATTCAGAGAACACTTCAAATTTGAACGGCAGGTTAATTGTGATTAGAGGGTGTTCATAATTAGCTTAGGCATTTTCTTACTGTGGCCATCATTTTGCTGGAGTGGACCTGATGTTGATAATCAGGGATGGCATAATGAATATGCTCGTTAATTTACAGTCTTTCATCCAATTTAACACATCGTTATTTTGTTTGTTTAAAGGTCTACAAGGGAGTTCCGTTTGATTATACTTCAAATGTAATGATGGAAGCCCTAGGACATTAAGAAAGCTCCTCAATTTTCAATCGTACACGTGCGGTGTATTGGATATTTGTGAAGTAAACTGGCTAACTCAAACAAATTCTTAATTTCACTTTTACCGGGAACCAAATGAAGTCGGTTTTTTTTTCTTAAAAATTATTACCCTACCATACCGTACTTTTATATAACGAAGATGAATTTGACCCCTTATATACATTTTGATACTCGTAGTAAAAAACTAAGACTTACATATTGAAAATATGCATGTATGTTCCGTGAAAGCTTTTAATACTTATTTTAATCCTAGCACTCCGCATAATGATACCTATCAACTGTCTTGCGTATTCGGATGGTAGTTTGATTTGGGTTAAGGATGAATCAAACAGACGGGACGGGATGGGATGGGACGGGACGGGGCGGGACGGGACGATTTGTAAATTTCTATAGAAATTATCACGAGATAGCTCGGAGCCAGCCCTCAGATGTCATGTGACGTTTTCTATAGAAACTGCCAGATCTTCCCGTTCCCAGGTACCAATTTCATAACATGTTATTTTTGATTTACGAGTACATTGCATTGCGTTGTTGGTTACGTACTTAGTTGTGCGTCGAGGAACTAATATTAAATGACAATGACGTAATTGTGCCTTTGGAAAAGATTTAACAATTAAACTCCTAATGGCACAACTAATGGTGCATACATACGAGTAGTTGGTTCATGACCACGAGGAAAGCGGGTGTGGGACTAGGATGATTTGTATAAGAATGTCCAATGATATACATTTTTATAAATTAAGTTTTTGGCCAAAAAAGTAATTTTTGATATAACCTTTTATCGTTGACTGTACTTTCTTTTCCACGGTGAACTTATACTCATCGAGGCAGTTCCAAAAAAACCCATAAACAATGGGGTTTGGTTGTTTCATCACAGAGTTCCTATGTCCAACTCCGGTCTCCATCATGAAATCAGCTCGATGGCTCCATATCATTGTATTAATTGTATTATCAACTATCTACTTCTAGCGTATGAAGTTTGAGCTTATTAAATCCAGCTTGCAAGGTTTAACCGTTACAAACATACTAACAAACATATATTGCAAGTTAAATAAAAGCTTGTAAATACTAGTCACATTACGTTTTTACGTATTAAGTGTCCGAGACCTATTTTTCATTGGCAACTAGGAATATAATTTTTTTTTCAGGCAACTAGTTGCGTAACAGGATTATTACATATTTTTCAACAACTGGTTGCGAAACTTGGTTGCCAAAACGGCTGGAGGGCCTTTTTGAAGGGTGGTAGTACTAGCGAAGACAGAAAAAGACAGCATGATTCTTCCAGTCTATGCATAAATTAGAAGAGATCGTAGCCAAGCTATAAAAATGTGTACAAACTCTCATTTACACAAGCTCCGTTGAGTTGAAGTTATCCACTTTGTAACTGCAACCAGCATCGACCCGCAGCACGTAATGACAAAAAACCTGCATCGAGATGCAACCATAACAAAAAAGAAGGTCCGCGACGGTATCACAGGTAAGTGGTACTCGAGTCATGTTTGCCGCGTGCTCCACTGCAGTCTGCTGTTTGCGCACAAACACTCGAGCGCGCCCCACGCGGCCCTGCGCCGTACATGCCGCGGTAGTGCCGCTACACGACACTATTTCTTTCATTTTGGTTATACGCCTTAGGGAGACGCGTAGCAACATTTACGAAAGTGTTAAACACTTGTACGGCATCGATGTTCTAAGACATATTAGAAATCATCGATAACAACGCGCTACCCCATACATACTAAATTAATTTTCTTTCAATTACTTATAAAATTGCAGATAATTGCTGTTTACAATTAAACTACTTACAACTTTTGTATAAAAAAGCTTTTACCATATTTAAAATCTATTTATTACTCAACTATTTACCGAATAATCATGTTTAAAATTTAAAGGTTTCGACTATCTAACCAAAAACATGTAAAAAAGGATTTATGTTTGAAAATTAAATGTATCGAGGCTTTTGTTAAAAATCATGTTTTCACGTATATCAGTTTGAATGAAATATGTTGAAGTTTTATGTATATGAATATCTGGTACCTAGTTCATCTAGATGATAACAATTTGCCTCTGTGGCCACCCGTTACTATTAGAGGTAACACAAGAATTATATATAAAACGGAGATAAATTCCAAGTGGAGGAGACAACATTCAACATTGTATTTGTAGTTTTAGCACTTTATTGACAAATAAATAAATTAAACTCATAAACCAAATATCGCGTATAATGTTTTATTAGTTTATATTTAAATAATATGAAGGGATATTGATATTGATATTGTAAAAAAAAATATTTAAATTGTGTGCCAATAATGTAAGTCATGTCATGGTCATGGGGATGTAAGAGGCGTACACACGATCTAATCGCCTCAAGCCAACCTCTCCTGCCCGTGGTACATCCTGCTGACTGACGAACGAGGCTCTGGCGACCGACAAATGGCGGTATACCCATTCGCAAACGGCGCAGCTAAATACAATAGACCAGTGATGGGCAGCAGCGTCACTGGTGCGAGGAGCAACGCCCTGCGCTCACCAACCCGCCTGCCCAGCGTGGTGAGTAAGGGCCTTTCATAGGGGGGATCCCCTATGAAAGGCACCACAAATAAATGGCCCACCTCCCGGTACCGACTAAGATAACCGACTTGTTTTAACATTACATCTCAATATAATGTTTTGATGGGATACTTCAATACTCTGATCAAAATATTAAAATTCATATACAGTGTGTAAGTCTAATACGGGCGATAAATTTAACCAAACATAGAATTCATTAGTGTTATCAATAATTAAAACATATTTTTAGGTTACACTTAATTATGACCCCATAATTAATTTTTTTATAATATTTTCAGCAGCAATGTACTGTAAAATATTTGACGCTGACAGTTGTCAACGAATGTTTAACGCGAGTGTGTTTGCATTACATTGCGGGCCGAATTATTTTCTATAATTAAAATTTTAATTGCAATTCCATTTAAAACTGTTACCTTATTACATTTCTTATGTCATACTAACCACCTATAAGAGGTTCGCCCGTATAAGATTTACACACTGTATACAAGAAAAGTCCAGCCTAGGTACAAAGCCTCAAGGACCTAATTCAGATTTAAGGTAACGGGTAAGGTGAGGTAAGGTAAGGTGTGTTTGTAGAGGTAAGTAGGTAGGTAGGTAGGTAGGCAGGTAGGTAACTTACACTTACTGTAAATATTAATGAAAACCAAATTATTTCGTTCGACAATGCGATGCTGGATCGCAACGATTGTTTTTAAAACAAATAAAGCATTTGATAGCGAAGGAACGTTGACGTTCCAGCCATGTTTGTAAGCAATATGTGGAAAAATGCAAACGACTTGGCCAAATGCGCGGCGTGCTCACGAACAGTGGCGTCTTTCGGTCACTGCTCTGACGCCCAAATAGTTTATGACACAACAGTATGAATCTTGAAAATACACAGGGTATTTTTTGCGAAATAATTGGTTCGTTCATCCATTTCGGCACATCGGATATGGACATTCGCCCGAGTTATCTTGCTTAGTAAAGCGTATAAGTATTATAAAATTAAACCCGTAGAAACAAAATCTAGCGTGGATTCCAGAGAGGGAATTTTTTATTTCAGTGATGGCAATACTCATTGGAATTAAAAAATCCTGTAGGTACAGTTTTGAGGGCTTGCAGTTTGCCCATGCCCGGCGATTGCTCGTTAGTGCTAATCATTGTTAAAGTAAGTACCTATCTCGAGTGGAAACGCTGGACTAGCAATTAACTAATCAACCAAGCATAAACATATTCTTATTATATAATTTCTAATTAGTAAAAACCTAGATTGTTGATGTGAACATTTTAAGTGAATTAAATTAGTTTTCTGGATAAATTGACGTTTAAATACTTTAAAACTAGTAAAATTGATTGTCATATGGTAAATAAGCGTTGTTTGTGCTGTTTTGTTGCGGTGTAAGTGGAAATCCTTCAAGATTAGTGTTTTATAATTATTTATTATTATACAAGGGGTCAAAGCTGTTGTTTAATTCTCGGGCTTATATTGAGTCACGAGCGTAGCGATTGGTTAAAAAAATTGAATCATGAGTTTTACGAGGGCCTCAAGGCACGAAATTTGAACAAACTTTGCCGCCGAGTGTAATAACTACAACATTTTACCCCTCACTACCGCCAGGCAAATAAAGCCTTCACGATTACAAATCTTATCCACATATAAGACAAGTTATCTTGAAGAAACTATTCAAAACTCGAGGTCAAAAAATGTCGTACGCCCGCTCCTGGTACTTGGATATTGCCCTTAGCTTACCAAGTGCGGGATAAGACTTGACCAATTTAAAGATGTGACCTCTTATTGCACATACTTACTACGGCCATATAGGTCTCATTTATACTAGAGGGTTTGGTTAGTCATAGGAATTAGAGCAAGTCAAATAACTTTACCCACTAGTAGATAAAATGCGTTTTCTGCCACCAGTTTAAAAGGATAAAACAGCGCTTTCCGAGCTAGTGACGGGGAAATGTTTTTACTAATTTTAGTACATTTTGATTGTTATGTCTTACATTACTTACCTATTTATTTAATGAGTCCTTAAGTTCGAAACACAAGTGAAAATTGGATATTGTCCAAGGTCCTGACAGCACACTTTACTATTAAATTCAATTCAAAATTTGCATGGAAAGGCTGACTGGTATAGAAATGTTGAATTTCGCGTGTTTTTCTACTGACAGAGCTGGCTGGCCAGGGTATATGAATACCTTCGCTCGGCTTATTAAGAAAAAAATTGTACTTAGGTACTTCTTAAATACTTGGTTTATTTCCTTCTAAGGTCAAGTTAGGCTTTTTTGGTCCAGGTTACCCTGCGGAATTCTTTACGTGTCGCCACTAATGTGCAGATCTACTAAATCATACTCTTATTATTAAAAGTGTTTTATGAGTATGCTAATTCCATATTGGCTTAATTTTTCATAAGGAATTTTGCCAACTTTAAGCAAATATGCATCTGAATTTCCAAATCCATATAATTACTGTTGAGCGGGAGGGAGTGGAGGCACCAGATAAATTAATATTATTGGCGAAAAAATGCGACAAATAAAACGTTAAAGAGTTTTTTTATTTATTCTTAAATAAAATGTACAATCGCGTTCAAAAGTAGACGGGAAATTTATGAATGAATTCATTCATAAACTGCCCATGCAATTTTGAACGGGATAGTATCTACCAATTAAGAGCAACAATTAATTTATTGGCGAATTGAATTGAGTGGAGCAATAATTTTATGCGATCGCCCCTACACGAAATTTATAAATATTGCAAATTCGTTCTCACCTATTCGTATTAGCAATATTATATAATTTGATTACTTATATCCAAATTGCTATGCCAAAGTTACTGCTCAAATCAAAAGTAGGTAAGTCGAGTAATAATATTGTTTAACCAAAATATGCATCATTTTAGTGCATCAAGATTTTTTTCCGAAAACGTGAGTAATTACGAGTATTTAGAATTTGACTACAGCTTCGCTTAATCTTTTCCCTTTCTGGAGCCAAATTCATTTGGCTGGAAGACAATGAAAGGAATAATTTGACCATGAATATTAATGAATTAGAATTCGCACTCATCTCGCTGTTCTAGCTTTTATTGCGTATTAATATAATGACTCCTGAATGCCTACCAGGATATCGATAAATCCTCGTAATTCAGTCGCAGGGATTAAGAAGACTTTCCCTAATATAATTGCTAAAGGCGAATTTAAACAAGTTATGTTTGTGTGACGATTCTTCATCTTAAAGATGTATGCGGTTTTGTTTTGTTGTTGTTTTTTTTTTATATTATTATTGACTTTGTATTTATGTGTTATAAGTATATCTATGTAGGCATGTATATGGTTGTATATATCTATTGTATTTTCTTAAATTTTGGTGTGTAGTATATGTCTTGTAAGTAGGGATAATTTAGCAATAGGAAGTTTTTGGTTTTCTTTTTTTGCCGCGTTGTACAGTACGTGTGTCTGCCTCAATTACTCAAAGGTTAACTGGAAGAGATCCCTTAAAGGGATAAGTTCGCCTTTGTACAAACTTTGTATTTCTTTTTTATCCAGTTTTTGTTTATCTTGCATTTGTACAATAAAGTGTTCTACTACTACTACTACTACTACTACTTTCCTTGTTTATTATGCCGTAGCACATTAGGTAGGTTAGGTAGTAGATATGCTATTTAATATTGTTTTCTGTTACCGCGATTGTTATTCATTGAAATTAAACACTTTAGAAAGGATTAATCGCGTTTATTAACACCATGATCCTAACCCTGTGAAAACGAGTGCTGTAAAGGGCTCGAAACGTAGGATCATGGTGTTAATAAACGCGATTAATCCGTTCTAAAGCTAACATGGTCATTTGCATAATAACTAATATTTAATTACCATGTTTGTTTGTTTTATTGAGCACCCGATATTTAACATGTGTGGGTAGATCACAACTAAAAACTCGCAGCTCATCAGTTTACTCCGTGAACATGACGCTTGCAACAGTGTCGAAATATCGGGTGCTCAATAAAACAAACGAACATGGTAATTATCCCGTTTCAAATATTAGTTATAAAACAATAGTATAGCCTTGATAGAACCCTATTTAAGTCCATTAGCTTAAAATATCGTTTCAAATCTATAAGAATGAAGAAGTACGAGTTAGGTATTTGGTATTCTGGTTTTGCCTTATGAAGTGATAGATTCTCCACCGGTACCGCTTGGTGAAAAGAGTGAGTTCCATACAACCAACTTATAGTATTATACAATAAATAAATAAAAACATTTATTCTCGAAATATATACAGTAAGTGTAACTTACCTAACTACCTACCTCTACCTACCTTAAATCTAAAGTAGGTCCTTGAGGCATTGTACCTAGGATGCTGGCGGCATTTCCTCGTTGTATCGCAATGCTGATACGTTGTGCGAGGAAGCCACCAGCTCTTCGGTCACCAGTAACATCAACCAGACGTTTCGCGATTTCTACGAAAAATTTGCGTGCGCTGGGACCCCATGGACCAAGAGTTTCGACCCCGAATGGTACAAAAAGGTACTCTCTGCCCAGGCTCAATACAATACAATACAATACAATATTCTTTATTGCACACCAACATGAAACAATTAAGAAAAACTTCAGTATACATAAAATTTGGGTAACAATATCGCTAAAGAGCGATCTCTTTCAGACAACCTGTAGTATTTATATGTGATAACTAAGTAGAATTTGGTTACAGATAGAATATCAATTAAAATATAGGTTTAAAGGTAAAAATATAATTTATTAGGAACCAACACACAGCGTAACACGCTGCCTAGCAGCGCCATGACATAAGAGTGCTAGAACGAGACACTCCTATATCTGTCACACACAACAGATATAAAGCCTTATTACATTGTTATCAACACCCCCTTTCAATGTAATAACGTTTGACTAACATAAAATAAACAATACTAAGTCCTCTGACTAACACAAAATACTTGTACCACTGTAACAAGTCCTAAACTACTTCATTAAACCGCACATGTTCACAAACTTTTGTAACATAACATTTTTAAGAGACTTTGTAAACATGTCAGCTATTTGGTTCTCTGTCTTAACATATTTAATGGTTATTTTATTTTGTTCTATAAGCTCCCTTATAAAGTGGTACTTAATATCAATATGTTTTAACCGTTTTACAACATTGGTCTGAGCAACTTTAATGGCAGACTGATTATCACAAAAGAGCACAACAGGAGATACACCATTAAAGTTCAAATCAGTTAAAACATTAATAAGCCAACAGGCTTCGCTACCCGTCATACTAAGAGCAACATATTCTGATTCTGTTGAGGATATACTGACTGTGCTCTGTTTCTTAGAGCACCAAGACACCAAGCAGTTAGCAAAAGTAAAACAGTACCCGGTTGTTGACTTTCTGTCTCTAAGATCACCGCCCCAATCAGAATCACAGAACCCTACAAGCATTTCATTGTTGCACTTATACACCAATTTATAATCTATAGTGTGTTTGATGTACCGAAGAACCCTTTTCAAAGCTGCTAACAGCACGTCACTGGCCGAATCCTGATACCTGCTTAATATGGACATAGCAACACAAATGTCAGGCCTAGTACCTGAGGCAGCGTACATCAAACACCCAATCATCTGTCTACAAACATTTTCAGTACTATTATTTTTACATTTTTCCCCTTCAAGCACTTGTGTGTTGAAGTTATTGTCCATGGGGGTACTAACTGGTTTGCAGTCATACATATTGAACCGCTTTAATACTTTTTCAAGATATTTCTTTTGACTCACTTCAGTAACTTTACTTTCTAAATTTTGTTTAACATTTATTCCCAAGAAATCTGAAATGAAACCTAAATCCTTCATTTCAAATTCCTTTTTCAACACTGCTTTTAACCCCATGACCTGTTTTTCACTAGTACCAAAAATTAACATATCATCAACATATATCAAAAGATACATCTGTTCCTTACCTTCACATTTTGAATATAGACAACTGTCAGACTGAGACCTCTTAAAACCCTCCTTAATCATAACAGAGTTAAATTTGTCATTCCAGTACTTAGGGGACTTTTTAAGACCATACAATGCTTTATTTAACTTTACAATATTTTTACCGTCTTTGTATGCACCCTCTGGTAATTTAATAAAAACATCCTCAG
The DNA here is from genome assembly GCA_949128165.1 of Lathronympha strigana. NCBI lineage: Eukaryota > Metazoa > Arthropoda > Insecta > Lepidoptera > Tortricidae > Lathronympha > Lathronympha strigana. The sequence continues at coordinate 10,708,833 of OX421906.1, read as the reverse complement.
ATATTTCCCCATACAAAAATGCCCCTGTCACATCCATTTGATGAACTGGCAGATTTAACTTTGTAGCTGCGGCTAAGAACAATCTAAATGTTGCCAATTTGGCCACTGGAGCATATATCTCATTTAAATCCAAATCACCGTCTTGTTCGAAGCCACGAGCAACAAGCCTAGCCTTATATTGAGTTTCATCATTGTTTTGTTTAATTGTATATACCCACTTGCTACTAACCACCTTATCATTAATCTTTTTATCACAAACAGTCCAAGTATTATTGTCTTTCAGGGTTTGCAGTTCCCTTTGCATAGCCTTTTGCCACTCACACACATTTGGACTATTTACCGCCTCCTGATAAGTTTTAGGTTCTGGTATGTCACCTACAACATTATTGCACTTGTAAAATACAGTCTGCTTTTTAATTCGCTTACCTCTGCCTAAGAGTTCTTCATTATCCTCTACCTCGGTGCCGATTTCGCTATCAGTGATCTCAACTCTGCTGTCCTCAGTCTCGGTAGGTAGAGTACTGTCAGGCTCATATTCAGGATCTAGGTCATCAGGATCTGTGGAGCATTCGATACTTACTTGGTGATCACTGTCGGTGTGTTGTACCTGTGAACTCGAGCTACTCGCTGCACTTTGACCCTCCTCTATAGCCTCTCCGATGTCTTGACATGGCACCATACATCCAGGTTTTGAAGTAGGTAAACAAGCTGACTTCTCTGACTTCTCCGTCCCTTCAACCATAAACACCACATCTCGTTTGGTTTCGACATCTCTCTTTTCAGGAAAATAAATTCTGTATCCTTTCGTAGTTTCTCCATATCCAACTAGTATACCTCTTTCTCCTTTCGGGTCCCATTTGTGTCTTTTTACCTTAGGGATATGGGCATAAACAGCACATCCAAACACTTTGAGGTTACTAATGTCGTAACTTTTGCCCGTCCATAGCTCGTATGGAGTCTTTCCATCAACTGAGCTTCTTCCAGTTCTATTTATCACGTAGGCAGCTGTGTTGACCGCTTCCGCCCACAAACTAATAGGTAAATCTTTGGCACATAACATTGTTCTTGCCGCTTCCACCAGTATACGATTTTCGCGCTCAATTCTTCCGGATTGCTCGGGTGTGTACGGTACTGACGTTTGATGGACTATTCCCTTGTCTTCCAAGAACTCTCTTACCTCTTTGTTTAAAAATTCCGTACCACAATCTGTTCTAAAAATCTTTACTTTGTTTGACGTTTCATTTTCCGCTTGAGTAATAAAATTTCTCACACACGCCTTAATCTCGTCTTTCCTTTTAATAAAATAAACCCGCCTGTACTTGGAGTAATCATCCTTGAACACGACGTAATACTTCGATCCTCCGATCGACGGTTCCTCCATTTGACCGCAAGTGTCCGCATGAATTATTTCACAAACTCTGCTGCTTACATTTTCACTCGCTGGGTAGGGCAAACGGTGAATTTTACCCTTTAAGCAGCCCTCACAACTTTGAGTTTGAGACTTTGTAACTTCAATGTTATTTTTCTTCAGCACATCTTTTACATAGGTCCTATTTTGATGGGCCAACTTTTCATGCCACTCGTTTAGGTCCACGCACTTAACACCGGCCACATTTGCTGCGCACATATTTGTAAAACGAAAGTCAAAATAATACATGGTTCCGCAACGCTCAGCAATCGCCATCAATTTATTTTCTTTGTAAAATTCACTCGTGTTGACACGAGTAACTTGGACATAACCTTTTGACGTTGCGCAGTAAACAGAAAACAAATTTGTTTTTAATTCCGGCACATAAAGTACGTTATCAATGACAGTGTCAATCCAGTCCTTTCCATTCGATACTTGCACCGCTATCTGTCCGACACCGTGAACACTAAGTTGCGCACCGTTCCCTACGGTCACGAATTTATTGCTTGTACTTACATACGATGAGAATAGTTCATAATCACGACACATATGGTCACTGGCTCCCTGGTCAACAAGAAACCTCGATTGCTTAAAATGTTCACCACTGTTTACACTGTCAACCACGAAAGCATTCTTTTCTTTGTCCTTCTTAAAACGGCACTGGCTTTTTAAATGTCCCGGTTTATTGCAAAAATAGCACCTTATTACACCTTGACGACTGTCATTGTTTTGCCGCGTATTCTCAGTTTTATTAAAACTACACTCGCTTTGATAATGTCCCATTCTGTTACACAGAAAACACTTTACATTCTTCTTGTCTATCTTCTTTGCCACAAACGCCGAAGTTGAAGGCAAATTCTTATTTTTCTCTTTAACTCTTTCTTCTTCTATCAGCAGTCTGGCAACTAGGTTGTCGTAAGTTTGTTTTTCACTGGGGGCAGACTCCCAAGCTGACACGAAATGTTTCAACTCTTCAGGTAAAGACATGAGTACCTTCGTAATAACAAACTTATCAGAAATAGTCTCCCCTAATTGCTTCAGCTGATTTTTCATTTCCTGTATCTTAGACAAGAAAACGGACATTTCCGTACCTTCTTCATACTTGAATTGAAAGAAACGTTGCTGTACTATATGAATACTCGTTTCAGACTTCTGTTCATACACACTTTCTAACTTCCGCCACATCTCCCTTGACGTTTCGCACGTAATAATATGCAACATGACTTCTTCTGTCATTCTGGTTACCATCAAAGCCTGAGCTTTTGCATCTTTCGCCTCCCATTCTTTTGCTTCTTCGGGTTTTTCAGGTTTCACAGTAGAGCCGTCTACTATCTTAAAAAGACCTTGACCCCGCAGCGATACGGATGTCTGGAATTTCCATACGTTCCAATTCTTGGAACCCTCCAACCTAATTGCAGCCCCTGCTACCCCGATCTGTGTAGAATCCATCTTATCAACCGTCCTGTAGGCCCTCCTTCCTTGAACGAATATTTCGTACAAGTAATGTCCTTCCCGGTGCGAATATTCAAAATGGTCGCCGCCCCGCAAACCGGTATTTTTGAAAAAACTTTTAGCACTACAGTTTTTGACTTTTTAAGCCTATATTTATTTATCCATGCTAGTTAATGGACTGGGCCCATAACCAGATAGAATATCAATTAAAATGTAGGTTTAAAGGTAAAAATATAATTTATTAGGAACCAACACAGAGCGTAACACGCTGCCTAGCAGCGCCATGACATAAGAGTGCTAGAACGAGACACTCCTATATCTGTCACACACAACAGATATAAAGCCTTATTACATTGTTATCAACAGTTACTCCTGAATATAAAAGTATGCTATTTACAATACGAGTATTCTAGTACTCACTGCAATGTAATTTGGCGTCTTAACACGTTCCCTATGGCATTAGTTAAAAGCCCAACTTTCACTATGTGGACAACCACGAAATCGCGCAAAGTTAAGTATCAATTACTAATGATGAGTATTGGGATTTTTTTGCGATTTCGTCGTTGTCCCCATTGTGAAAGTTGCTTATTGTGACCCTTCCTAGTACCCTGTTCACTCATGCTACATGTAGCATGAGTGAACAGCTAGATGCTACATGTTGGGTCATGCCCAAATACACCCAGTAAAATAAATTGCTGTTAATACTGGAATATTTTAAAGAAAACCATTTTCTATGAAAGAGAAAAAATATAAACAGTTATAGGGAATTACACTTTATGGTCTTTGAAAACCTGCAATTTAAATAGTTTGAATGTTTTCATTGTATAGGGGTTGCAAACCCACCGGAACACTTTTCAAAGTGTAACTTGTCTCATTCAAAGTACACGATGTGCTGGGTGTAAATGTCAACAAAGTTGCGCTATGCTCCACACGCGGATAGACTAGGGGAAGGATAAAAGTATATTATATTCCCGAGACCACCTAGGCTAGAAGAATGATGTCGTTTACGAAGCAGACATTATTTACGAGCGCGTCATTCAGTGAGCAACGACATGGCTAAACGTGCTCTCTTTATTCAGGTCTCCCAAGCGGCGGCATGCGAGTAAACTAGTAGTGCATTTCTGTGAGGGCTCTGCTCAAGTATTTTTTAATAAAAGTTTCACCTTAATAAAATGAATACAAAAATAGTCTACATTTTGGGTGGCGAATAAAGTAGATAGACTGTTTAAATATCTGTAATGCTTCTATTAAACCATTTTATTTAATATGTCAACTTACGAATACGAGTAGAAATTACGACGTGGGACGCAAATGCAAACACACATACCTTTGCAACCTACGTCAATATGTAACTCTCATAGTATTGTGGTTTCATTGCAATGAAATTTACGTATATATGTAGGATAGGATGTATAGTTGAATTTAAAAAAAGACCTTCAAACGTAGGTAACCGAATACATATATTTTATTTGAAAATTTATATAAATGTTAGTAAGCGATAATATAAAAAAACCCCCAATTACGAGCCGGATTCGCCCTATGAGTATTCCGTACAAAAGACGCCACCCCCCCTTATGACCTTAGGTACTTAAAATTACTGGTGACACAGAACTCTCATGTCCATACGATTTTCGAATTTTCTCCTGTATTTGTGCTACAAGCTCTTACTTTTTGCCAAATTTTGTCATTCTAGGTCAACGGGAAGTACCCTATACATTTTGATTCGCATAGCAAATGTATGGAAAACTAGCTTTTACCCGCGGCTTCGCTCGCTTTAGAAAGAAACAAAAAGTAGCCTACGTCACTCTCTATCCCTTCAACTATCCCCAATTAAAAAATCACGTCAATTTGTCGCTCCGTTTTGCCGTGAAAGACGGACAAACAAACAGACACACACACTTTACCGATATACCGTATGGATGCGGCATAAATGGCCTGTTTTGATTGCGTTGACGCGGACGTAGAGACGAACAACGAAGTGATCCTATGAGGGTTCCGTTTTTTTTCTTTTGAGGTAAGGAACCCTACCTCAAATAAAAATGGTAACTGAAAGAGACTTTTCATGTCTTAGTGTAAATATTCTGATAAAATAGGAAATAATTGCTCGCATAAATGTTTATTTATAACGCATAATTGTTTGCCACGGTTTCTGTTTTTTTGCTTTTCACCACATTCGCTTGTTAAGACTCTGTTTGTCTTTATTTAATATGGGGTAAAATTGCTTTTTTATTCACAACAGTACAAAGAAGTGCAAGTTTTGTTTTTGTATCTTCACTGTAGATGATATACTTTATTGATGGACTTTAAATAATTATTTTTATGATAAGAAATAATTAATTTTATAAGTACAACAATATATATAATCAATTTTTTAAACTATTACAACTGTTCGAGGGTATCCAATAAATATATCTTTAATTTTCTTTTAAAAATCCGTAGGTCTTGTTCAAGGCGGATGTCCGCAAGTAGACTATTTAGTATGTATATAATAGTACTATTAAAATAAAATAGTACTATTGACGATACTTAATAAGAATCCGCATATTACGTAACTTTTGACGCATTCATACCCTTTATTCTTCTAGGCTTTTATTCAGCAACCACCGTTCCAATCAAAATTATGTCAAATTTCAGTTTTAGCAACATAATTGATTTTATATGCGTAAATAATTCAGAAAATAAAATTTATTTTGTAAAATCTCAAACAAAACTTCCAAAAACGTTGCAGCATGTAATTTTGTGCTCATACAAAGTACGTGTGTACGTAAAACAATGTTTTATACAAAAGACACTCCATTGTCAGTTTTCGCACCGTATCCAGTTAAGTTCCATTCGATTGCAGTGAAATGTATTAACATATACGTTATATAAATGAAATTGATTTAGTGAGGTTGTACGTGACCGGAATTGTAAATCGCTCACACTTCCCGGATTTTACTTTTTGGCACTGCTTTGAACGAAGATTTAGTGTGCTCGATTAATTTTTAATATATATTAAAATACATCATAATACTTAAGTGCTTACAGTGCAATGTCTATGTGTAAACTACGTGGAACTTATGTTGCACATCTCTGTCTCTCAAATTGAGGGTAAGGTAGACATACCCTACCGATTCTACCTTACCACCGACTCCATTTATGACTATGCTCTCAGTGTGGATTGGAATTTTGTATTTAGCTACATGTCTATATTTGATAGCTGACAATGATGCCCCAGAATCTGCTAAATATGATGCTGATGATAAGTGTACGTAACAGTCGCTGTCAGTGGCTAATATGGTATGTTCTGGTTTAGTCACGAAAAACTGCTTTGGGACTTCCGGCACGGGGTTTGCATCTTCTGAGTTATCATCCGCTTGTTGGGCCATAATGTTAAGATCAAGCTGGGGACGCGTACCTTGATAGCGTCGGGTATACGTACCTCTGTTTGGGCGGGTCCGTAGGTCCTGGTTTCGTGACGTAGATGGCTGTGGCTGCTGTTGCCAGTCACGACTTTGGTTTGAATATCCGTAGCTGCGGCCTCTGAAACCGGCTGCAACCCTGTGGCCGCCCCCCCGGAAACCTCTGTATCCGTTCCTATTACCTCTGCTTTGATAGAAATAGGTATTTTTATACATACCCATTATTTCTCCCGACGTGGCTGTTGTAGCCATTTCTTCGTCCTGAGCGCCTTGAATCGCGTCCTTGAGGGAGGTATAATTCCTTGCTGAAATTATTGTGCTTAATCTACGGTTCCGTAAGCCGTCAGCAAATTGTTTAATTGCATATTTTTCATTAATTGGTTTTAAAATATCATAACACGTCGTGTTCCCATCGGCTTGCGTCACCGTAAGGTCAACAAATAAGTTTGTCAACTCCTTCCCGTAGTCTGAAACCGATAAATCATTTTGTCTAATTTTTTGCATCCTACTCTGGATAGCCGTGGCTGCTTTTTTGGGTTATCATTCTGCCCTCATATCCATAATCAAAGTTTGTACGGTGTCATATTTAGTCTTCATTTTAAGTTTAGCAGCCTGCGACAATCTACTCTTTAAAACGAAGTTTATTAAATTTTGTTTACACCCAGAATTAGCGAGAATTGAATCATAATATTCAATATTGTCTATTAATTGCTTAGTACCATTTTCTTCGTCTGTCATGCTTGGCAAGAGGCTCAAGGCCGTTTTTAATTCGAACGTCGACATGGTTAAACTATTTATCTCGCTCTCTCTGTTCGCAGGAATATCCTTACGTCCTTCAACTCGCTAAACAGTGATTCTAAGACACTTGCCATACATATATGATCGATATAATACTAATGAATCGAATGGTATGTAGTTGCAATACATTTAAAATTACGTTGCTATATTCCCATCGGGATGAGTTATAAGTAACTTACTAATCTACTTACAGTTTTTATGTTGCACTTTCACATTTACCCTTTAGCACTATCACTTCATTTATGGAAATCGAATGCAATTAAATTTACTTAACTCCCGGATCAGATCAAAGTTCATCAAACGTTGAGCACTCAATGAATCATTCGGTGACCATATACGGAGGCGCGGCAAACATCGGGCACGAGTGGTGTCGTGTGGCGGCGCGTGCACTGCAGCTACGTTCGTAATTGCAAGTTCAATACTCTATTCCAATCAAAACACGTTGACTTGTAAAATGTTCCAAATTATTAGATGCCGATATTCTTATTAACTTGACATAATCACCGTATTATACCCCTGGCACCCTTGGATATAGTTTTGGCTGAGCGCCGTCAATGCCTGCGGGGTCTGCTGGTGCACGACGAAATACTGATCCCCGTAAAGTATTGCGATGAATTTCTCGCGTTATCCATCCCACATGGCACCTTCGATACAGCTTGATAATGGATTAGAGTAGACCCAAAATTATGGATAACACTATTATAGACAGCATTATGTTAGCCGTTGTAACGTGAAATTTCAGCTCTTCAACGGAGGCGTTGTTGTTGCCTCCCGCTGAGTTTTGCACCACTATTGTTTCTTCGGACTTGGACTGCTGCTTCCCCATTTTGTTGGTATATTTTTCGAACACACACACACGTCAAGATCACGAAACTGAATTTGAATCAGTGGTACTTCGCAACCGATCTATGTATCTGCCTATAGCTGGAGAGCGGTCTCAAATCCGTATTAGGCACGACGCGTGCACGAGTCGATAACCTGTCACGGTCGCCATGTACGGAGGGCGTTGGGAATGATGTGAATCAAACAAATGTTAGGCTCTAACTGGGTTGTATTCGGTGCAACGGACGGATATATCATGTACATAAGGTTGAGTATACAATGAATATATATCTTACCACTACACATTGCAGTGGTATACAATTATAGACTTTTATATTTGGTCAATAGGAACAGTTTTCGTGTAAATGATATCTCTATTTCATACTGTTTTTCCAACTTAAGCAACTTATTACAAGCTCAGTTCCTATCTCCTTCTCGTGTGCAGTCCCTACAATGGATGTCATGTTTTGAAAAATGCCCAGAAGAACTAACTAACTAACCTACGCTACTATAGTGTCGTACTTGCAACCAACTGAAGAGTTCATTCAGTTGAGTGCAAGCAATTTGAACGCTAAAGCCATCTAGGGTAGATTGTATCTTGAGACCCATAACAGCATTGCGTAAATAAATAGCGCCAAAACCGGTTTTTTTTACTATTCGACTTGGTTGTTCTGAGAACGCAGTTGGAATACCATGGATGTATCTACTCGTCGTCGGTCGTGAACACTTTAGCTAGGAGTTTACCGCGCAACTGGTAAACTCCTAGCTAAAATGTTTACAATCTTCTACTGTGACTCCCGACTCGACCATGCAAACGCCCGGAGTGCCGAGTATAGGTAATTAAGAGGTTTCGTAAATTATTTATTTATTTTCTTTATTCATCATTTATCTTAGGTTAGGTTATTATAATATGATTATAAAAGTAAAATACAAAAACACATACAAAAACAGTACAAAATACATATAAACATATTATAAAAAAACCTAACCTAGAGTGCCGCCGGCAACGGGGCAGGGCCCAGGCTGCCGGTGGTTAGGGCCGCAGAGAAAGGAACCACCTGACTATACGCGCCGTGTTCAGGATGACTGACTCTTGGTCCATCCATCTAGCGAGAGTCTCTCAAGATGTTGGTCGAGACTCTTCGCTATGAGACCGTTCGCTGAAACGACTATCGGGACAATGATCGTCGAGTCAACATCCCACATGGCGGTTATTTCGTGAGCCAAGTCTAGGTACTTACTGGACTTGTCCATCTCGGCCTTCACGAGCTTCTCGTCATGGGGGATGGTGACGTCGGCGAGCACGGCCCGATGCTGCGATCGATCAACCAGCACGATATCAGGCTTATTGGCTACAATAGTCCTGTCCGCGATGATAGATCGATCCCAATAGAGCGTGGCACGACCATTTTCGAGAACTGGCGCAGGTGCGTACTTGTAGTACGGCACTTCGTGAACCACAAGATCGTATTTAAGAGCAAGTTGCTGGTGAATAATCCTGGCTACGAGATTATGTCTGTGCAAGTACACCCCGTTAGCAAGATGAGAACAACCGGAAGTAATATGCCTGAGTGACTCTCCGCGACAAATGTCGACCGTACCGTCCTTCAGGATATATTTCCGGTAGTTATTCGTCATGAAATGATTATTATTTATTTTTCACTTTATTTATTTTTTACCTTAGGTTGGGCTATATAATATGATTATAAAAGTAAAATACAAAAACACATACAAAAACAATACAAAATACATATAAACATATTATAAAAACCTAGCCTAGAGTTCCGCAGGGCCCAGGCTGCCGGTGGTTAGGGCCGCAGAGAAAGGAACCGCCGGACTATACGCGCCGTGTCCAGGATTACCGCCTTCTGCATCTGACCCTTGATCCATCCACCTAGCGAGAGTCTCTCAAGATGTTGGTCGAGACTCTTCGCTATTATTACTATTTTCCAGGTAAAGTAAAAATGTACTGGTAGTTTCAAATATATATTGTTTCAATTCATCGGTACTAAAAGTACATTTGAGAAGACCATTTTTTCGCTTATTCAACAAGGGGTAAAGTTGAAAATGCAATGTAACTCGAACCTTTTTTGTAAGTACCTAGTTGGCGCTTACGAATACAAAAGTAGATAATACTATTATATTAATACAATGCCTTTGTAAGTTAATGAGCTCAGTTATAAAAAATATCAGTAAAACTCACGTAGTATCCGAACACCCAACTCTTTTCTTTTTATTAAAGCCGAGTTGCATTCTCTGTACTTTATATTTTACAGTGTAAAATATTACAAATATCCAAATTGAATACGTAACTAAACACGATCAGTAGCTGCTATGAAATACATCGCTGCCGTCACTAGGGAAACGTCTGCAAAGTATCGTCCGTTTCACTTTGTCTTGCTTTGATCTCTGACATTTTATCAACACGTAAATAAATTCTCGTTGTAGAAATTCGTGCGAAGAGCCGTTAATTTCGCTCTTCGATAAATAAATAGTATAAAGACGAAATATATGACACCTTAGACGGATCAATTTATCATCATCATATCGTCAATAATAAAACATTACATAGAAATACTGTTACAGTAAGATACACATTTCACATTGACTGAAAAGTGTAATTCACTGTGAAACCCGAACCGAGGCCTGATAAGTTTTATTTACTGGGAGCATTCAGCGATTTACAGTTATAGCCACCATTGTTTCAAATATATGTAGATTTTATGTCAACATATTTAATGTAAAAATTTGCTTTCAGTTTCATTTAACCCGAGATTATGGATATCAATCTCATTTAACATTTTTCACCGAAAGGGCAAATAGCACTCGGGAAAAATATATTGAGGTATAAATTGAAAGAGATTTCATAGGTACCTAATCAATAGATAATATTTACATATTATTTTCAACTAGATGCGAGGGTGGCGCCACCATACTATACGATTGTAAAGCACGAATCTAATCATTTATTTGTTAGATTATCTAGAAGGCAGCACTATTTAGATGTAAGTCTAAGCTGTAGGATTGGCGGAACGCGCCTTAGTAACTGTTTAACAATTAGAAAGGATTGCAAATACTTAGGAAATTTCGGACTCTGCAGCGCCGTGGTGGAGTAGCCCAGATCTGCCACAGAAGCAGGAGGTCGCTGGCTCAATTCCAGCCCTGCTCACCGGGGACTTTGGTCACGTTTTCTATAATATATGATGACATTTCTTTCAATTTATAATTTAGGCATATACGAGTAAGTGTGACTAGTTGACTACTTAATAAAAAGAATAGTTTAAAAAACTAAAAAACACGCTTTTAGCACGCACTAAAATTGCAAAATAATTCGGACATTTAGTTTGATAACTCAAGAGTTTTCCCTTTACCAAATCTTCATTAGATCGCAGGTAAATATAAACAATTTCAGTTCGTGACGAACGATAAATAATTATCTATACGAAATGGTTATAAGTAGGTAATCATCATTATTAAATATTTACTATGATTTATTTTGAAAGAAAGCGTGGAGCGTTTTGTCCAAAAAGAGTAAAGATTTACTAAACGCTCCACGTCACACGTGTACCAGCCATTAGAAATTAAGTTTGAATGTAAATTTGTTGAAAATACGGTAATCAATATCAAACTAGAAGATGTAGATATCAACCCCAGCCAGACTTTCTCCGGGACCACGGGGGCAATTTCGCCCTTGAAACGTCGGAGGTTGTTTTCAATGTTTTACGCGATTAGTCCCGTTGTAGTAAATTTATAAACAATATAAATATTCCAATAAGTTCAAGTTCAAAACCTGTAATGTCATAAATAACACATGTCAAAAATAAATGACAATTAAAATTACACTAAGGGCCACTTGCACCACCCTCTTAACTCAAGGTTAGTGGGCTGTCACCTGTCAAATTCAATATAAAATGGTGGGTTAACCTCAGGTTAACCCTCCATAATAATAATTAAAGTTATAGTTACTAATGTTATGGAAAGGAGTTGTCCACTGATGAAATATTTTGCAAATCATTGGCAATAACTGTTCATTAGTCATCATGTAGGTATACTAAATATTTTAAAAATCGTACACTGAAATCCGTAGAAAAATGAGATTAAAATCGTGATTTTAATGTTCGTTTTTAAGTAAAATAATAATATTTTGGTAAATAAGTACATCTGATCCAAAAAGACTTAGGATACACGAATGCTCATGCCATTCTATGCCGTATAATTCAATCAATTACCTGTATACTAGCGTATAAAAAATGAACTTACATCGATGTGACGTATTCAAGACGAATATTAGGCATTAATGAAACTAGTAGCTAAATTTCTTTAAGTCCTTTATTTCTGATAAATTTAAGTATATTCTGTACTCAACATTTCGGTTACGGTTTACGATGTGTGATGTCTGGAAATCGGTCAAATAATCGGTAAATTTTATTTTTTAATTATATAAAAACTTGAAAAATCAACCATTATGAGGGTGAAAAGGGGTAAAAAAGATAGAATAAAAAGAAAAAAAGAATTTCACCATACACTTGCCAATTCACATGGAACGAGCAAAACAACATAACATTTTCGTAAGTTTTTTACTTTTTCATATATACAAACAAAATTGAAATGTACTTTGTAGTGATCGTTTTCCAATTAAACAATAAATGGGCTTTGTTTTCATAATTTTTATTTAGTTGAAGTCCCTTGTTGCAAAATAAAATCGATTACCTTAATTTTTCGTTCATAAACCCTTATTTTTACGAGAAAGTCAAGCAATTATTTTTTAAATGATTTGCTACAAACTAAGTGCAACGGATCAAAGTCTCCCCTGACCCCCCGCCACTAGACGACAGTTGGCTCTCGATGGCTTACGGTCTATATCGATTCAGGACCTAATATATATACATAGTGACAAAATGCAAGGTCGTGCAAGAGAACCTCGACTATTTTATGCCATTTATTAAGTTATGTAAAGTAACGTTATGCTCATTTTATTTAACCCAATCCATCGTTATGACAATTGACGTTATGCGAATTCTACTAAATGTTATGCGTAATCAGATGCCAACTTAAAGTAGGAGTATTAAATTATGCGACTTAAAAAAATAGATAAAAGGAGAATAATCAACTTCATATATTTAGATAGGTAGGTACTTAATATAGCGAGCCATCGCGCCATCGCCCCAAGCGAGATCTCGAGATCGAGACATACCTACGAGGGACAAGAAACAAGAACGCAGCTGAAACAAAATGTTTTGTGAATTTGGTACCCTTCGGGACTTCCGCGTGCGTCAACAGAACAAGGACGAGACGAAAAACCTTTTTTTAGATTACACGACGCCTTTCATAATTGTGGAGACTTGAGACGCCTGCCTGCTGACACCTTGACGTTTATAATATAACTGTTCCTTTGAACGGTTTTCTTTTATTAGAACACTTGTTAAGAACAATAATACACTAATGATTAATAATTCGTCAATCGTTATTTAATTTAGTTTTATTTATATTTTATATCTTTAGATAAATAATTTGATTTAGCACTTTTATTACTAAAATGGCTCAAGTCTCCCACCTGGTCATGTCTCCCGGACCTAAACCAGGGGGTCTTGGTCCGGGGTCGGGTCTTTCTTTATATATTAAACTACAAAATTCCTCTTGCCAAATTTCAAATAAAAAATTTCTACTTTGAAAAATGTTAAGTCGGTAAAAATGTTCAAGCGTATCAATGGTAATCACGTGCCGATTTGATTGAGTTCATTAACAACACATTCGGATAAGAAATTCGGATAATATTAGGGATTACATTTGTCAGCATGGTAAAATGAAGGCCTACCACGAGCATAGAAAATTAGCATTGACGGAAAAACCTCTTTGTCACCCTTTTACGCAAGTTTGACAGAGATTAAGATAGAAGTCCGTAATCGTTCGATTTTCGTGGTACTAGCCCTGATGTGATGTAAAGGTGACGTATTTGATGAAATACGATGAAGAAAAGTTACCATTTCTGTTACGCAGATTATTGTTATTAAATACAAAAAAATATCGTTACCTTACCCATAGTACCTAGACAAATTTGGCTTAGTTAAGAAATAGGTTGGTCTTTGAAAGATTGTCCTTCATAGGTATTTATTTTTATTTAATAGAACCATTAAGGATGACTCACAGTAGTCCGCTCCGTTCCGATCCCACACGGGACGATCTGTCAGTTCTATATTAAATATAGAACTGACAGATCGTCCTTTCATCAACATCGTGCCCAAAACTTGAACGAACTAAATTTATTCGTCTTCCTGTACTACCGTTCATCTATTGGTGCCCAGCCGTTCATAATTAGGGTACCCCCTACTGGTTCGTCTTTTGGGGTTAAAATGTTCAGAGTTAGGGCAATTTGTTCATATTCTAGGAAAAGATAGGATAGGTAGGTAGAGGTAGGTAGTATACAGTAAGTGTAACATAATATATACAGTAAGTGTAACATATCAAGTATGTTACACTTACTGTATATATTTTGAAAATAAATGTTCATGTCTTTCAATAATTGAAGATTACATCTTAGAAACATTACCACTTCTAATATATATAAGCAAGGAAGAGTCAATATGCATAATTTTTTAAATATGGTTTAAGGGATTCTGGTTTAGGTACTTGAAATTGAGGATGAGGTATGCCACATAAAGAGCTAATGCATGTTATGAAAATGAAATAACATGCATGAAACATTCATCCATGAAAATGGTGAACCTTTTAAGGGCGTAACCAGTATCGTGGGCTGATGTATCAAATTATAATGTATTTATTTATATATAGTAGTGTCACTACTTAAAAACATGAATCAAAACATTTATTATAAATTATTTGATTCATGCTTTACAATTGTATATCAAATTAATTCATCATTTCGTTTTGTTTTTGAATTGCTCTTATGTAGGCTCCTATTCTAAAATAATATAAAACAATAAAAACAAAAATAGTGACTCAATTAAAACGTACAAGTGATATAATTCAAGTAAAGTTACCTACGCCTACTACAGATATTTACATAAAACAGTCTGATAAAATTATATGATGTAAACAGTATTTTAATTTCACAGCTCGTTTTCAAGTTTTGATAAAGCCATTCAAATCCCTATTTAATTAATAAAACGGGAGTAGTCTCTAATTACGGCATAAATAATTTTACAGAGTCGTTAATTGGCAATAAACAGTCTTAAAGCACGGACATTGACAACGTCTCGGAATTAACTAGGTATATGGTTAGGTATTCTTATTCCCGTTAGGTATTTAAGGTATTAAGGGTTTCGCAAATGCTTAAGAATTCCACAGTTTCATTTAATGACTTCACAAGAACATTACTTATTCACGTAAAAATACATTCTTAACGAAACATTGTTGAAACTGTAGAAATACTTACTATGAGAAAAAATTAGGCCATTCTAAAATATCTTACGTTACCTGTTGCTGACCTCTGTAGCCAGCTTATTGTTTTATTCAATGCACGCGAGCATAATTTACTGTGCACTTGTGCGACGGCGCCTGTGCCAGAGCGTATTTTCGACATTGTTACCCTTTGCAATAAACATTACTATTCTCGCTGGGATATTTATTTTCTCGCTCGCGCGGACATTGCTATCATATTCACTTTAGGCAGACTCGCGTTCAGGTAAATACGCTAATACGTTGCAAACAGTAAATACGGTGGAATTTTGAAATGGGATTTGGATACACGGAAAACCTATATTTGACTAGGTGTCGAGGCTCGGTACAGTACGGTAGGAACGAATAGCTCTATTGTAATAAATAAATAGGTGGGTTTGGGACAAAAGGCCCAGTTTGTCAGAATGGACTTATTAGGGCATTTTCGCGAGAATAGATCCAAAATATTGTTTCTTAAACAGATAAATTTAATGTTTTTCCTACTCATAATCATGATCTGAGTAAGTCCCAATGTTTTAGTCCATTTCGTTACCATTTTTCAAACACTTTGTACAGCGGTTACCAAATGTAGAGTAGGTAATACGTTTGGAAATTTTGAGATCTTTTTTTCTCCTAGATTGAACGAGCTCGTTATTCTGAGTAGCAAAAACATTAAACTGACCAACCTAAAAAAAAATCTCGCAAAAATACCCAATTGGTAGTTCCTGAATTTACATAACATAAGCTATAAATTCATGAAAGGATTCTTCTTTAAAAAGTGGCAGCTGGATTAACGACGATAGTCAAAGGTTGCGACGACATTTAACACACTTTTATTTAGAAGTTATGTACTAATATATGTACTCCAATGTATCCATTCATATTATTAATTAATTAATTTCTTTATTTAGGACCAACAAAGGATCATGTTGTTAGTATACATCTTAAATACTAGCCTATTCTAAGTGTTAGTGCTTATTACTAAGTAAGTAAGGTAGGTAGGCATAGGTTCGTTGGTTTTATTTTATTAATATGTAAGTAATACCGGATTCAAATTTGGCGTGAGGTTTGTTCAGTGCGATCGCATAGGTGACCTGTCAGCTTATTTAAGTCCGCTCTAGACGACACCACGCTCTATTCTATTGAGTTGCTTTAGAATTCAAATGGATAGAATTTACATATTATAAGCAACCAGTTATGTATATCATAGACATTTAAATATGAGAATATGATCGTCATTCAAGTATTCAAAATGTTGACGTCTGTCGGTTTTTTATATCGACTGCGTGTTAAATGTTTCTAAGATCAAATGTTTAATTTAGAAACAACGAAATTATGTTTGCTATTCCACCAAACGTGCTAGTCAAATAGTGCCAACCCGTTATAAATAACCTACTTGTGTATTTTTTGCATGCAATCAATGTTCCCACCCTCCCGCTGTAAAAAGAAATACGCAAATAAATATACATAACAAACCACCGCCAATAAAACAAAACTCGACACGTGTTTCGCCTCACTAGGAGGCATCCTCAGGAAATACAGGAGATGTTGTGGTACTGGCATTAGGGTGTGCAAACCGGTTTTTAATTCTATGGAGAAACCGGTTGATAACCGGTTATTAACCGAAATTTCATACAAATAAAAACCGGTTTGCACACCCTAACTGGCATCCGACAAGTGAATGATATGTCCAGACTGGTCGGCCATATTTATAACCTGGCCACCCCTTAGCTTATAAACACCGTCTGGTGTTTGAGAACGGGAAAAAGTCATTCTTCCCATTCTCGAATTTATCTTTCCCATTACAAAGTTTCGAGCGCAAGGAGTTATTTGTCTTAAAACCCACACTAATGCCGTTAGATATAAAAAATTTGTAAATCGAATCTGACAATTTACTTACGTCAGTGACTTCAGTGAGATGCATGGTGAACCTTAATGTTCACCATTTACATTTATTTAGTCATTGCCAAATCAATAATTACAAAGACTACAGTATTGGGTTGATAAAAAGAGTGCACAAGTTTTTAATGGGTCGGCAACGCGTATGTGACACCCCTGGAGTTGCAGGCTACGGTGACCGCTTTCTATCAGGTGGGCCGTAAGCCTGTCTGCCACCGACGTGGTATTAAAAAAAGATCGTTTCAAATGGAGATCTGTCATGGAATTATACACTACATAACGTAGATGTACCATTTCCTTGCAGTAGCACACATTCTTCATTTACAGCATTCCGTTAAACCATCCGCAGCAACGATTACTGTTTGGAATGTCGACTTTTATATGTTTACTCGATTTAACGACTAGAAGGGTTGCGCTCCAAATTCATATAAATACAATTCCCTAACGGTTGGCAAACAGCTATGAAATGGATTATAATTGTAACCCACAACAACTGGTTCAAAACAATCATGAAACAACTTTTATGTAAGAACTTCGACGGTTATGAAAGCGGGTCCTGGTATTAAATGCATTTCAAGGACTTACAGCTTACAGCCCACTCAAATTAAATAGGGCGCTTAAATTATTCCGACATAATTTTTATTAAAAATAACAACTTTCTAAATTAAGTTTGTAATCTAACCGTATATGCAAAAAAAAAAATTTATCTTGAGTACTTAATTTATCATCCCGCACTTACCTTCCTTCTAATAAAAAAAATAAAAAATTAATGATTCAAATCGATTCACGCGATCAAAAGTTACCCCCGAAAGCCCAACACACATAATCCGTCTACTTTGTATAAATTAGTAACCCAGATTTTTCCGGGTCGGGTCGGGTGTATTTATTAAAACACTTTTTAGGGTTGCCTATGGTGACGGACGGTAAACTACGGAACCCTACACTGAGCATGGCCCGACATGCTCTTGGTCGGTTTTTTCTTTTTTATTATTTCCGATTTCTGGATGGTGTCAGTTAGACTTACAGATAAACCATATTTCTAGTAACGGAAGCGGTAAAGCTGTAAAATATTGTCGAACTCTAGTGAACATGTCTCGGAAAACGATTAATGCCACATATTGTAATAATGCACGTAACCAAATAAAAAAATATATATTAACTACATTGTAACACGCTTAAAACACTCGCCTTGTTTTCATTTCATACTTTTGTTTTAGAGTAACCGTACTCCGAGCTACCAGGCTGAGTGGTAAAAAACTTGTAATTTCCAGGAGTAAGAGCAGCACTTTTATATCACATGATAATATTGTCACTACCGTTTTATTACTGGAAAAGCAATAAAGTATGCGCCGCTATAAAATAATCTAAAAAAAATTATAAGAAGAGACGTTCAATACACTACTAGAAGACAAAGTTTTCATTATGCATGTTCAGGCATATACTTATCCAGCCTTTTATGTAATCGTTATCTAAACACTAACCGCCTTATTCATAAATATACTAGGTCACTGAAACCGTTTCATGCCCAGTATATGCTGGGATCTGAAGTTATAACCCGCGTAGCTACAGTAAAGGACCTCGGTGTCATCTTTGATACTAAACTGACGTTTCGCGATCATATCGAGGCGCTAGCTGCAGATTGTTTTAAAAGGCTGGGATTCATTGTCAGAAATGCCCGTGACTTTACCAATCCAAAAGCAATTAAATTACTGTATACGGCCCTCGTTCGGAGTAAGCTGGAAACCGCTAGTTTAGTATGGAACCCAGCCGAGAGTACGTATGCGTTGCTTTTAGAAAAAGTACAAAAGGCATTCTTAAGATTTCTTTACAAAAACATGTACAAGTATTATCCATTTTTATATCCTACTAAATTCTTGTTAGGATGCCTCGATTTTAATTCTTTGCAAGTAAGGCGTAACCATAAGCTTCTGGTTATGGCTTGTAGTACTTTGCGGGGAGACTCTGACTGCCCTGACCTAGTGGCACAGATAGTGAGGCTCTCTATACCTTTTCTATCCAAGCAGGAGCTACGGCCTAGAAATCCCAACCTTCTTGCCACTCCCACAACGCGTACTGTAGCGCGCCAAAAGTTTCCCCTCGTTCGAGCTCTAAAATTTCTGAACGCGCTTCTGTTATGGGCGCCTGAAAGTGATTTGTTTGCGAGTCGATGGGCAAGTGTGTGTAGCGTCTGTCTGAAGTATTGCGAGATGATGGACGGCAGTGCTGTTTTATAAAACTGTATTTGTAAAGTGTTGTCTTTTGTACCTACTCTAGTATCTAAGTCTGAATTGTACAGTTATTTGGTCTATTCTGTTATACTGTATAAATTATGTTTGAATAAATAAAATAAAATAAAATAAAAAAGTTAACAGAAGTTTTAGTTAAATTATGTGTCTCCCATTCTGACAAAAGCGATTGTCAAAGTGACACATAAGGACAAACAATCATTTAGCTAAACTGTTGTTGAAGTGCGTTTATGAATAACGCCATAAGCTTGTTAAAGCGAGTACATCAGTCTACGCACCTAATACCAGCATTTTGTTAGAAGTAAACTAAATACTGCCCACTTCCACTTGAGGCGTTTAGCATATTGTAGGGCATCTATAACACTGGTTCTTTTCCTGACGTCTGAGTTTCTTTGCCTATCTCTAAGTTTTATGTTTAGGATGCTCCTCTCCATTGCTCTTTGACAGACTTGAATTTTTTTAGAATTTTGTTTATTATATATCCACGTTTGACTTCCGTAGGTCAGGCAAGGTAGAAGACAGGAATCCATAATTTTCTTTTTCAGTTTTACTGGGAGATCTGATTTTAATACTTCTTTATAGGACCAAAATTTGTTCCATGAGAGGTTGATTCTTCGGTTTATTTCATCAATACCTCTTGAGGTTTTGAAAGATATCAGTTTACCTAGGTATATGTATTGTTCTTCATAGTCTAGCTCTGTTTCATCTATTAAAATAGGTTTCTTCATGCTGTTGGTAATTATTTTCGTTTTTGAAGCAGTTAGTTTTAAGCCGATGCTGTTGCTAACCGTGCTTAGTTCTTGTATCATTTCCGTTAGTTGTTTTGGTGTTTCCGAGAAGATAACAATATCATCAGCGAACCGTAAGTGACTTAGGAATTTGCCATTTATGTAGATACCTTTTTTCCTCCAGTTCAAGTCTTTCATGATGTCTTGGAGTACGGATATGAATAGTCGAGGTGACAGGGGGTCACCCTGTTTAACCCCTTTACAAATCTTTATTTCTGGTCCTAGTCGGTCTAACTTAACTCTGCTTCTGCTGTTAGAGTATATGTTTTTTATTATGTTGATGTATTGTTTAGGTATCTGCTGGTTGTCTAAAGCCTTCCATATACTTTCATGAGATATTGAGTCGAAAGCCTTGGTATAATCAATAAATGAAATGTATAGCGGCTTTTTCAACTCTTGGTATTTTTCTATAATTTGTTGTGTTGTGTGGATATGATCAATGGTACAGTATTTTTTTCTGAACCCTGCTTGCTCTATTGGCTGATGTTCTTCGATTTTTGCTTCTATTCTTTTCTCTATGCATGATGCAAACAGTTTGTAGAGTGTAGGCAGTATGCTGATTGGGCGATAGTTGCTTACATTTTTTGGATCACCTTTCTTATATAGAAGTATTATTCTTGATTCTTCCCACCTTGATGGAATTTTTCAGTCTTGCATAATTTTATTAAATAAATGTGCCAGTGAAGTTGCTAAGATAAATTTTCCTATTTTTATAGCCTCATTTGGAATATTATCTTGTCCAGGGCTTTTATCATTTTTCAAAAAGTTTATTCTTCCAATGATTTCCAGTTCATCAAAGACTTTAATTGTTGTTGTGGGTAGTACGGTAGAGGGTGAGTATGTTTCAAGTCTGCGGTCACAATTATGGTACAGGCTTTTATAGAATTCTGTTGCTATATTGACTATGTCTATTCTTGTCTGTTGTGTTTTCACTCCTGTGTTTGTTGCTAGATTTGGTATCCATTCCTTAGTTTTTTTCAGTTGTTTGTGTGCTTTTTTCATACTCCCTGATGTTGAAACATATTTTTCTATGATTTTTTGTCTATGGTTGATGTAGTCTTTTTTTGCTAATTTATTTGTTTTTTTGAAGAGTGCTGTTAATGTTTCTCTGTCTTCTTTGGTTTTTGGGTTTTTCTTTAAAAGTTCTGTACGTTTTTTCAACATTTCTTTAGTTTCTGTTGTAAAAATAGATTTATTTTTCTGTATTTTTGCCGAAGATGCTTCGCAGATACTATTCTTGATTACTTTTTCAAATTTTTTGTAGTATACCTCTATGTCTTCGTTTTCATTTAGTTGTAGGTTCTCAGTTTCCCTTTGTAGAGAATTTAGAAAAACTTTTTGGTTATCTAGATCTTTTAGATGAGATATGTTGTTGTTGAAATGTTTTCTATTTTTACATTGTTCCTTTAGTATGTATGTCCCTCGTACAAGCCTATGGTCACTAGGGTAGTTGTGAATGTTTAGAATCTCAATGTTTGTAAATTGTTTTGCACAGTTGGTTAGCATATAGTCGATTTGATTTTTATATTGTCCGTTTGGTGAGGACCATGTCCATTGTGTTCTTTCCTTTTTTTTAAACTGTGAGTTGAGTAATTGTAAGTTTTTTTCTAAGGCAAACTGCAGTAGCATGTCGCCTCTATTGTTTCTGGACCCATAGTAAAAAGGTCCCATAACTCTTTCTTCCCCTGGTTTTCCTTTCCCAATTTTTGCATTGAAATCTCCCATTAGTATAACTTTTTTGCTTGTTAGGGTTTCTGTATCTCTGAGTTGCTGATAGAATAGTTCGATATCATTATCAGGAGCATCTGCCGTTGGTGCGTAGGCTTGCACTATAGATATCTCGGTTTTGTTGAATTTTAGGTTTAAAATACAAATTCTCTCTGATATTCCAATGTAATTTTGTATATTATTTTTATATTTATTTTTAATTAAAAAGCCTACTCCATATTTTCCTTGTGTTTGTCCTGTGTGGCAAAATATGTAGTCTTCATCTTCTAGAATTTTGGCCAAAGACAGAAGTCGTTGGTCAAAGTTGGAGGAGGCCTTTACCCGAAAGGGACCTTAATTAAACAAATAAAATAAGAAATTAAGCAACTATGTAAAAAAATTATGTTTATTAAGGAATAAAGAAGGTTAATTATTATTATTATAAACTAAATACTAGTGGTTCGCCTCGAACGTGAATTTACGACCTCTAAGTCTCGGCAACTCCTCAACCGATTTCGCTCATATTCAAACTATTTTTTTAATCCTATCATTTAAGCAGCTGCCTAATTTCACGACGATCCGATCAATGGTACCCGAGTTATCGTCGGATAAACATAGGTACATACATACACACATACAAACGATAGATTGTCCAAGTAGACTGGAAGAACTTGGCTCACTTCACTCGCTCGTTCAATTACGTTAGTTGTAGATATATTATCAAAGGAAACCATATTTCCTTAAATTTTAACTGCTTAATTAACGTAGTTGTTAACACCGCAGTCGCCATCGCACGAAGTAACGTTATATATTACTTAGAATGGAACACGATTTCGGAATTGGCTGTGTGTCGATTTAGAACAGAGCTACATTCAACGTACGGACATTGTGCAGCAAGTGTGTGCATTCTCCAAGCTGCATTCCTCGGGGACATTTGAAACGATTTAATTTATAAATCCTCAATCTTCACTTTACTATCATTTAGCTTGGCAGAATGTTTTATAAGCTTCGTTTTAAGTACATCGTTGAGTGACAATTATTCTCCAAGTATGATAAAGAGATTTTCAACGTTGAAATCAAATCTAATTTATTGTTATAATAAAAACAGAAAATGCACTCACTCTAAGTAAATGTCAACTATTTGTCCTACTACGGTTTTGGGGATATAGCCCACTTCGGATTGAAACGCATGCCATACTGCTGGGCCACCAACGCTCACCGCGGGGAATGATATTTAACTTTTAATTTTATTTCAATAACTAACTTATTATATAAATACAAAAAACCCATAAGACAACATGAAAGGAAAAAACGGAAACCGTACATTTAATCGAATATGTATCACCATATAGAATGGACACTGCATAAAAGACTTGCCAAAAATCGTTCTTCCATATTTTATTTACAATGGGAACGTATTTGGGCGTACGAGTACGCGCAATGCAGCGTGCTCTAAACAATCGTTCACAGTCCAATCGCCGCCAACTGATTGAAACAGGGCGACTAAAACCGCTGCAAACCCACCTCGTGTGCTTTACTCCACTCCCTGTAGGCACATTATTCTCGTAGTGGAATGCATGCCTTTTTATTCAGTTTTTTATGGTCGATACAACGAAAAGGCTAACTGGACAAAACTTTAATCGCTTTAGATCAAACAAACTCTTTGCTGTTTATCCGAAATGCACGAACACGGGTAGAGTACAAAATAGGACATGAATACAACGCCACAAGATATTGAGAACAGCAGGTAGGTAACTAGCCATTTACAGTATGCTAAGTTGTAATGCAATCAACTAAGAACAATACAGTGAATGTAGATGTTCCACATTTCATAAATTATCTCTGAATAGGGTACTTACAGAGCAAATTTATAAAATGTTGGTTTCATTCATTTCATTAAATTCTCGTGTAACAAAGTTTCTTTGCCAGCAATTTACTTCGCGGTTTGCTGTCGCGCACACAGCATTGGAGTCAAAATATGCTCGCACATTATTTTGTTTATTTCAGAAACTAAAGATTAAAAGTGATCACATACGAATATGCGTTGTCATAAAAAAAATTGCACTAAAAATAAATTCGTTGAATAACGCAAACATCTGGCTGACGTAGCGGCTCGAACATTTTGAAGGCGTGATATTTTATTAAAAATTCAGGATGCGATTGAACGGCGTCGAGCGGTAGTCTAACTCATTACGGGGAAATGAAGTCGGTGCCGCGCAAATGATGCGACGCCCGCGCGGTTATCCCGATGAGCGGCCATGGACCTACATAACTGAACTAACAATCTATCTATCTTCTATCTATACATAATTATAATAGAGCAAAGTAGGGTCAAACATCTGTACAGTCAAGTGCAAAAATATGGTTCGACATAATCGACTCATAAATATGGTACTACGCTCTTATTACGGCATAAGGTGCTATGGGACATATTTTTGAGTAAGATGTGCACCACCATATTTTTACACTTGACTGTACATTAAATATATGTGTATGTAAAAAAATGAGTTAGGAGCTCTTAGAATTGATAACAGGGCACATTTCAATGATTTTTAGATTTTTTGTCTGTTTGTCTGTGCACGTGATGCTCGAACAAACACTTGTTCGAGCATCACGTGAAAATGGCTGAATAAAGTTAGATGCAACCTTCAGTGGCACGTTACGGGGATCTGATCACCGTAACGTGCCACTGAAGGTTGCATCTAACTCCATTCAGGGGATCAAGTTCAAGGGGATCTCTCCTTAACGATCCTGTCAGGATGAAGGCTAAAAAAATATATTATTATCCGTGGACGAAGTCGCGGGCAACAACTAGTGTCCATAATAAGGCGCATTCCGCAAACTCTGGCTTACCTACTCACTTACGCACCTAGCTTACTCTGCTGAGTTAGCTAGGTGCCAAATATGGCGCTAATCTTTGGCAACTCGTTAAATATATCAACCGTTGTCAAATAAATGACGATGCTTTCGCTTTCCTTCAATATTCAGACTACGTTATTTTGTGTCACTTTGAAGGAAAGCCTACACCTTTATTTCGGAATGGATGTCTCTAAAATCAGCCTAGTTAGCTACATGCTATGGCGCTAGTGTGTTTGTCATATAAATTATGGAAACTATCAGTCCAGGTATTATGTTGGTCCATGGAGCGGCTAAATGCGCGACACGCACGCACCCGGCATCCGACCGGCCGCTATGAAATTTGACCTCGTTCATAATTGCACGGGTACAAACTCACAGTTTGCCCTGCGTTCTGCTGATACGTTAAATACATACTACAAGGATTTTAGAGGTAGTTGAATATGGTTAGAGAGCTAATCGCGTTTCCCATTGTTTTGTATGCGCAATGCGCAACAATGGCCAACTGTATGTGTGAATACACAAAAATAGTACAAGTGTAGTGTAATATTTTCTACGGTTACTACCGATTCATCTTTAACTAATACCTCTTACCATATTTAGACTAATACTACATTAATTTTCCCCTGACACGCGCTGTTATATCCTTTAAACTAGCGTGGATTTTTTTTAATCCACTAGTGGTTAAAGTAATTTGACCTTGCTCTCATTCCTATGACTTACCACACTACCCAGTATAAGTCCTATATGGCCATAGTAAATATCCGCAATCGGAGGTCACATCTTAAATTAGTCAAGCATATCCCGCACTTGGTAAGCTGTTAGCAATACCTAAGTACCAGGAGCGTACGGTATGACAAATTTTGAAATTGAATGGTTTCTTCGAGATAACTTACATGTGAATAAGATTAATAATCGTATGTAGTCTTTATTTTATACTCGCGATAGTGAGGGGATAAATGTTGTATTACACTCGGCGGCAAAGTTTGTTCAACTCTCGTGCCTTGAGACCCTCGTAAAATCCAAAATTTCAGTTATTGAACCACTCGCTACGCTCGTGTCTCAATTTTGGAATCTTTCGCTTGCTCGGGTCTCAAATGTCTCAATATAAGCCCGAGAGTTAAACAACAACTTTTCCCCCTTGTATAATCAGTAACTATTGAAAGTAAGTTTTTACTTTAGCTGTGTAAATATGGCACAGAACCTATGTACGTCTTAATCTTTGACTCAACTATTGTTTTAGCGTACGGGATGGGCTGGATATTTTATGTCGTCGTATTTTTACATAGGTGCTTTATGGAATTCGATTCTAGGCTTTGTTATACTGAAAAGTGAGCATAGTTAATCAACCCTATATTATTTTTTAATTATATGCGTGTCATTTTAAGCACCTTTGAAACCAAATTAGCGTACGAATAGTACTAGCGTATTAGTAGCGTACATTTTAAATGTGATTCATTTATAATAATTAAGGAATGATTTGTATTTTTGTGGCTCTCGATTCTTCTTTCTACGTATAAAATTATAAGGTTTAATCAGGTATTACAAACCATCATGGCCACCAACCAAACAAAGGATACAAAGGTTGAAACATTTTTTTTTTTATAATCACACGAATTAAAAACCTCTTGAAATTTAGAACTCGGTTGAAATTACTTCTTAAATACTTTTTAGTTTTATATTTGGCGAACAAAAATGTTACATGAGACGCAATACGTTAATATGTAATTACACAAACCGCGTTTTCTCGCATTTTACGCCCTCGACGAGCCGGGGGCGCTACACGAGATATCTTATCGATGCTCCGCTGCCGAAACCGTCGCGGATCGATGCATACCTACACGTATGCAGCACCTACATGCCGCAATAATGTATTTCTGGAAGCATATAATAGTTTATATATTGATTTTAGACTATTCTATGTGCACTAGAATCACATGCACAATGTATGCAAATTATCTGGCATCCGCCGATATGGCAATAGAAGTTAAGGATTTTTAGGGGATCCGGAAAACACTATGAAAGAGCTAGCTGTGTGTCGATAGAACTTCCCACAGATTTGACTAATTTTCACGCAGTTGTGCACTTTTCCTACAGCATACAAAGAAACGTAAAATAACATACTGTTCGCACCTACACTGGTATACTCGTATCGTATCTACAATTGAACAAATACAAAATAGTACATTACGATACAAGGGCGAAAAAGAGGAAATGCGCAACGAGTGGCGATAAATTGAAACACGACCGTAAGGAGTGTTTTAAATCGACACGAGTTTGTAATTTGTAAAGATAATTTACAGTAATTAATATAATTTATATAATTTTGTTCCTTTCGGCGTCGAGACCTTTGGTCCGTGGGGCCCTAGCGCTCTGAGTTTCTTCAAAGACCTATCGAAGAGACTCAGAGACGCCACAGGAGACCCAAGAGCTGGCAGTTTCCTCGCTCAACGGATAAGTCTTGCAATCCAGCGAGGAAATGTTGCCAGCGTCCTCGGTACCATGCCGCAGAGGCCTGTTTTAGATTTATTTTAGTTTTTATTTAGTTTTATTTTAGTTTTTATCTAGTTTTATTTTAGTTTTTAGTTTAGTTACACTTATAAATTTACAGTACACATGGTGTTACTTTACCGCCCTAGGGCAATAATGAGCACTTTACGTGCCTAAGTCGAATATTCAAAGTGCCATATGTACTGTAAAACGTCGTGTGTCGTCGTCGTAATGTACTATTAAAACTCCTCGCTAAACGTAATTATTGATAATTTATGCTGTGGTGTATTTAATGCAACAACGTAGGTTTTTTTCTAAAAAACACTTACAAAGTTTTGCGTCAAACCTGTTTAGTTACGTCATGTATCAGGCTATCGAACACTAGAATCCGTTCCCTCTAGTTTAAACGGGAGTTAAGAGATTCATGAGCGCCCGTTCTGCAGAACAAATGGAAATCGCCCATAACCCCACTCAATTTTGAAGCGGTGCCATTATAGTAAAAGTCCTCTTCCTTATGATATTAGGCATGTTATAGCATACATAAATCAGTTGAACTCATTTATTCCGGATCTGATTATTTTCCATTACTCGAAATAGGACGTCCGGCTGCCTTCCGCCGGAATACCACGCTACGCTCCGTGTTGTTAATAAAAATGATGTTGTTATTATTTCATTCGATTATGGCACTAGCTGATAATATAAAGCGCTGTAAGTAGTTAATTAAAACCATACTTTTGTTGCGGAGTTTATTTACCAGGCGTAAATAAAACATGGTCAATTCACGAAGCTTAGTTGGATTTATGTAGATATTTCAGTTATTAACCACTCTCGTCCTGCAGTGCAGTGTGTGAAAAAACACATTTTCGCATTTAAACGCAATATTTAGAATTTTATAACAAACTTAATATTAACGATTAAATAGTTGTATTTACTAGTATGTCGCCAAGTGTCACCTACAATCATAAAGATAATGCACTGCTTATTTGCAATCTGTGTCTTGCGACATAATTTAAGACATTGAAAAACATACGTTGGGACCTTCAAAAGCGCCGAGATCGACCGCCATCCAGTCCGTAACGCCGTAAGAATTTCCAAACCCGTAGCTTATTGAAGAACGCAAAGTTGTACAAAGATACATCATTTAATAAATTTCTCTTCAATATAACGTATTGTGTGCAGTCACTACCTGTCTACAGTACCTAAGATACGAACATTTGTAAGTTATAAAAACCTTTGCTGAAAACCCTCAACAAATAATGTAGAGAATATTTACTAAGACCCCATTGTGTTACCAATTATCATAAAAAGATTAAATTGGCCCCGAATAATTTCATGATCAAATAATTTTACTGAGAAATTATTAGTATCAAAAAACTCCAGTATCCACTGAAGATAATAAATTATTCAATCGGCAAATTAAACGGTTAAGAACTTTGAGATTTAGATCAGGTGACGACTTTAACATGATATGTTTAAATTCAATATTTACTTTCACGCTAGAACGGGCCGGGACGTGGCCGGGACGTGGCCGGGACGGGCCGATCTATCAGTTTCTATAGAAAACGTCACGTGACCTCCGAGGGCTCCAAGCTATCACGTGATTCTTTCTATAGAAATTGACAGATCGTCCCGTCCCGCCCAGTTCTAGTGTGTGTAGTAAACGGTTTTGTCTTTTACTATATCCTTTATATATAAACAATAGCCTCCTAGCCTAGTCGGTAGTGACCCTGCCTACGAAGCAGGAGGTCTCGGATTCGAAACCTGGTCAGGGCATTTATTTGTGTGTTTATCATGAATATTTTATATTGCATATATCTATTATATATGTATATGGTCGTCTAGTACCCACATCACAAGCCTTTTTGAGCTTACCGTGGGGCTAAGTCGGTTTGTGTAAATTTGTCCCCTAATATTTATTTATTTAATGGACTCTAATGTACCAATGGCCCAAGAAGTGGCAGAAATAGTTTGTTCCGAATATATTTCAACCGGCATCAAAATTCAAAATATATTTTTTTTTGTTACCTGATGATTTGGGTGATTTCTTAAAACACTCGATCATTTCTTAACGAAAATCATCAATTTGGTGGACTGGACCTGATGATGAAGACCAGGGATGGCAAAGTGGAACTGCTTGGTAATTCCCAGCTCTATCATCCGATTAGAGACATTCATCTTTTGTTTGTAAGGAAATACCTTCAAGGTAGTCCTATTTGATTATAAAAGTGCCAAGAGCATGTCGGGCCCTGCTCAGTATAGGGTTCCGTAGTTTACCGTCCGTCACAATAGGCAACCTTAAAAAGTGTTTTAATAGATACCATGCTAAATATGCTACTAATAATTAACAATTTACACCCGTCCCGACCCTATCAACTCTTGAAAAATCTTAACAGCGCGAAGTAGACCACGGTACAGCGCCATTTCTCGGAAAATTGTATTATAATTTTCGAATAAAGTTCTTATGAAGCAAGTTCTACTTTTGTAATTTTTTTTATATTTTTTGGACTTAGTTCAAAAGCTAGAGGGGGGGATACAATTTTTTAAACTTGTGGAGCGATTATTTCCGAAAATACTAACTTTATCTAAAACTGTTTATTGAAAACCCTCATTATTTTTCAAATACCTATCCAATGATATGTCACACTCTAGTGATAAAACGAAAAAAAATCAACCCCACTTTACGTGTACGGGAGGTACCCTAAAAAATAAATTATAACCACTTTTTATTTTGCCACTTTGTTGGCGTGATCGATATACATATTCGTACAAAATTACAGCTTTCTAGTACTTACAGTCACTGAAATTATCCGCAGACACGGACGGACAGACAGACAGACTTGGCGAAACTATAAGGGTTCCTAGTTGACTACGAAACCCAAAAAAAAAACATTCAAACGAATTGAGAACCTCCTTCTTTTGAAATTATGAAGTCGGTTGAAAATGGCGACCATGATACGCTATATTGTATAGAAATAAAAATAGAAATCGATGGTTGAATATCAAATGGGGTATCATTTAATAGAGATTTGAAAATCATTATTGGTATTATTTTATCATTTTTAATTTTGAATAGCCATTTCGGAACTGCAACTGTACTGTCTGCGATTTAAAGTTAATTAAAGGCGAGTACTTGCACAGACATAATCTCGTAGCCGGAATTATACGTCAGCGGCTGGCTCTCATGTACGATACTTTGAAATCCGAAATACCATACTACATTTACCAACACACCTGCGCCAGTACTCGAAAATTCGCTAGGTGGCTGGATCAAGGGTCGGATGCAAAACAAATTGTTGAAGCCCCTTATGAGAACAAGCGAAGTTGTAGTTTAACTATAAAGTTCTAGCTGTACAATCTGCAGCAGAAGTAGCTACTCGATTTTGGTAAATATGAAATTTATGATGAATTTATGATGAGATCCGTGAAGAATTGGGAGAACACCTCAGGGCACAAGCATAGGGAATTGGGTGCTTTTTTTAAGAAACTCGAGTATTTTTTTACGCAATTAGTGAAGTAGATGATTAGTGATGATGAAGACCAGGAATGACATAAAGGAACTGCTTGGTAGGTAATTCGCAGCTCTATCATTCAAGGTTAGTTAGTCCCATTTGATAAAAATTCTATTCTGATGATGGATGACAATCATGAGGAACTGAGGAAACTGCTCAAATTTAAACTGATTTGCATACGAAAATCATCATTTTGACGGAGATTTGTTGTGAAGTTGTTTATGATCTTGGTTTATTTGGGCTGTACATATGTACGATAAAGGTAGTGGTATGATTGGTTTAGGTCCATATATCGGTGTCTCTGAGTTACCTTCCTTGCTTACATTCGTGAGGCTGTTGTGACATTCGAGTGCGAGTTGTGGTATGGCAGGAGTCCTAGCATTATTTCTAAGGCCGCAGTTGGAGTGGTCCTCATGCAGCCTGCGGTTGCCACACATGTTAGTCTATGTTATATTTAGTTCTTCCTTTGCTTTGCTGTGCTTAGTTGTGTTCGGTGCCACCACACGACTGCACCGTAACTGATCATGCATCGGCATTATTACCTACCATCTTAAATAGCTACAGTATGATGTGCGGGGCGAGCCCCCATTTCTTGCCGACCATTCTTTGGCATTGCCATAAGGTTACTGTTGCTTTGTTTAGTTTATTTTCGATGTGTTTGCTCCAGTTGAGTTGTCATCTAAAGTTATACCCAAGTAATTAACTTCCTTTGAGAGTGTTAGTCTTGCTCCAAAGAGCATAGGCATTTTGTAGGTATGTACCCAATTTCCGTTTTTGTGTAAAGAGAATTGTCGGTCTTCTTTAGGTTTATCATTAGGTCATTCTCCTTGCACCATTCCCCTACTATCTTTAATTTGTGTTAACTCACATAGCGTGGGGATTACTAGGATTACTCACCAGGTAGTAATATATGTAGGTATTTATTATACCATCAGGTGGTAATATAGGTATTTATCAATTTTAGTGTCCAACCGAAACACGATTTTTAGCCGAAACCGAAACCGAATATTCGGTTTTTTTCTGATTTCGGCCGAAACCGAAATTTTTGAATACGTGTCAAAATATTTAAAATTACTGTACAAATCGTAAGGAAAAGGTTATTGCAAGGATTTCTTATATGAGAACAGTTACTTTTTTTGAATATTTAATGAAAATAGATATAATTAGAGGTTACTTATGAAATTTTAAACCAAACAAAATCAAATCTTTAAACTTTTAAACAAAGTTACGTAATTAATATAATACCTGGACAAAGTCAATTGCAAGATAAATCACAGCTTAAACATAAATCAACTTTTACATACATTATAGTATTATCACTGTAATCAGAGATCTATAAACAAAGTTTTATAATAATACCTCGTGTGACAAAGTCAAACATTGCAAGAGAAATCACAGCATTAATGCTACTTTAACATTAATCAACTTTGTCACTCTCTTTCTACACATAATTATGAAATGATCACTTCAATCAGCGATCTTGAAACAAATTTATCAAGATCGTTACAGTAGTCATGCTACTTAAACACTTATCAACTTTTACATACATTATAATAGGGTTAATAAGGGATTATTTTACTGCAGTTATCAAGACTTCACTAATTCGCGGCATAGATATTATATTATACAAAATAAACAACCTATTCTTATCACGTCTAAACTAAATTCACAATCCTAATATCAAACGTATTGTTAATTAATCACAGCATAAAATGCAGTAACAGATTCTAAAAAGTAAATAATAATTTAATAAATAACACTCACCAGATTTTGACTGACTGCCTAGACTGCCAACAAACCACTATGTGGTTTGGCAGAAGAATATATGTATTTAGAAGTAAGCAAGATCTGTGAATAAACGTTATTTATTTATTTTATTTTATTTTTATTTGTCGCGCGCCACGTGGTTCACAAACAAACGTCACAAACTGCATGCATACTACTGTCGCTGGTCCCAGCTGGGCCGGCCGCCGATACATTACCTAACGGCCTCCTAGCCTAGTTGGTAGTGACACTGCCTACGAAGCAGGAGGTCCCGGGTTCGAATCCTGGTCAGGGCATTTATTTGTGTGTTTATCACGAATATTTGTTCCTGAGTTATGAATGTTTTCTATGTATTTAAGTATTTATATGTATGTCTATTATATATATCGTCGCCTTATTGAGCTTACCGTGGGACTAGGTCGATTTGTGTAAGATTGTCCCATAATATTTATTTAATATTTACCTATACCTACATTACCTACCCGACCGAGCGGGCCCGAATTAAGCCGAGCGCTCCCGATGCGAGAGCCGCGAGAGGCCGCGAAGTAATTTCGGCCCGGCCGAAGGTTTCGGCCGGATTCTGGCCGAAACCGAAACTTCGGCCGAAAACACTTTTTTGGCCGAAATTGGCCGAAACCGAAACCGAAACTTCGGTCGGGCACTAATCAATATCAATATAATTACGATTAGAAAAGCGCAATATAAATAAGACCGATACCATACGTAGAAAATTAATCGAGTTAGGCCGGCGAGGTATACTTGTAATAACTTCGCCATCATTCCGCTTACCAAAATACCGAGTTACCAATTGCTATGAGAAGCCATTTGCATTCGTTAAGCCCAGAACAACACTGTTACCTATTCGCAATAAGTTCCAATAAACGACCCGCCTAAACTTAACAATAATGAACGAAGCCTACCTCCACTAACGAACGTAAATATAAACTACTTGTAACCAACTTTGTCTTCTTAATAAATGAACAGAAATAAAACGGCCAGTATCCAAGCTCGTGCTGTGAAACGCGTTCTTCATTTGCGGTGGAACAGTCGATGTCTCATATAGCCTGTACGTGATGGGAATGGGTATGGTGTGGATGATTGGCCGCCCACGAACCTCTCTCATTGTCCACTTCCAACTTACTAGTTGTATGAAGTCTTTGTTTTTGTTTGTTTAGGTACGAATACTAAAGAAAATAAATATTTTTATTTCTATCTTTTTGTAATTAAATGAGCTTTTCGTGATTTTTGCTGTTTTTGTTTTCTGAGACAAACAACATAAAGACGAATGCATTGTTTTCCATATTTTCTCTGTCAACTAAATTGCATTTAACTCGATGAGTCACGTTTTTTCTGCAAGTAATCTCAGAAAAAAGGGACCGAAGGAAAATCTTGAGTGACGCAGGTCGGACAGCCTCGGATACATTTGTCATTACACACTTTTCAGGCTACAGCCTCCGTCATGTTAGTGTCGGGGCGACAAAATCGAACGAATAGATATTTAATTCGCTACATGACTTACATAATTACATAATTTATAACCAACTTTGTTTAACGTAAAACGGACATTAATGCAAGTTTAAAACAAATACTCATTTTTATATAGTAAGCTTTTTTTTTCAATATCAGGTACCTACCTATGTATTATGAAGATTCTACGTAATAATTTGGTACAGAAACAAAAATAACACTAATAATAGGGAAACTGGGGATCGAGCTTTAAAAGGAGTTTTCCGACATTTGGTACCATAGGTGTCAATAGCGTCCATTGCCGAAAACTGTTCTACTAAAATTTAAACCCAATACGATTTTTATACTGATAATCCTACGTGGGTAAAGTAAAATCGATTTAATGAAATTTAACATATTATTTTGATATTTTACTCAATTCCTTGACAATTATCCCAATACGTATTTTCCCGCAGTCAAAATTAAGTTGCTATTGGTGTAAAAAAATTAAAAAGATTAAATTAAAATAGTTTCTTTAATGCACATGCGCGACAATATGAATCGAAATGATATAATATATTGACAAAGGGTACAACATTTATTTTAAAAATATATACAGTACCTAAATATAACTTACCTAGCTACCTACCTTAAATCTAAAATAGGTCCTTGAGGCATTGTACCTAGGATGCTGGCGGCATTTCCTCATTGTATCGCAATGCTGATACGTTGTGCGAGGAAGCCACCAGCGCTTCGGTTACCAGTAACATCAACCAGACGTTTCGCGATTTCTACAAAAAACTTGCGTGCGCTGGGACCCCATGGACCTAGGTCCATATACTAACCTTTTTTACGCATTCTAGCGTACGATTTACAAAAAAATTGCAAAAAATTTATCAGTGGACAACGATTCTCATTAGAAGGCAATCTCTAGTATAGGAAGATTTTTTATTATATTTTGTCAATATATACACAAATACAGTATGTGCAGTCGAATCGTATCGAGTTGGTTCCTTATTGTAAAAATTGCAGCGCACTCGAGTTGGCTAGGTACTGAAATTGGAAATCTGAAAAAGCTGCTGTTAAGTAATGCTCGTTGAGTAGTCAGGCGTGCTACTTCCAAATTGAAGGTCAAAATCTTAGCCCTTTCAAGTTATTTGGTTAGTATTTTACTTTTTAGTTCATAGGTATTATTTGGTTACGTGAATAGCTAGTTGTACAGTGAATGAAACAGACTCCTAGACCCATTCGCTAAACCAAATATGCTATAACGAGTGGGAATATTTCCCCATTCATCAGGCATCAAATACGCACAGAACAATTGCATGTTAGCTACAATCTTTCAACGGAAAATTGGTTTTACCTAAATAGGTTATATTGCGTATTGTAATTTGTCTTGTGTTTGTCATAACTTAGCATTTTAGTAATTTATACAGGGTATAAAGAAAATGCTGGTGATCCTTTCAAGGGCGTAGTTAGTGTTGTACCTATTCTGATTAGGGAAAAATAGGAGTAGTTTTTACCTCGTACAATATATTTTTCCTAATCAGACCACGATGCTGGTTATGCCCTAAAACGGATCACCAGCATTTTTGTTACACCTCGTCGATAAGTATGTATTAACAACCCCTTACGGCATGAATTATTAAGGGGTCGATAGAAAAAATATTCTTCTACAAAATATACTTATCTTTTTTTCTACTCTTAACACCTTTTTAAATAGAAAACTCCCGTGAGTATTAGACTTATTATCTTCGACTTTATAAACGTGAGTAACCCGGTCTAAGTATATTAATATGTCTTAACACCTTTATATAATTCTGGAGATTTTAAATTCAAAAATTAAGAAATTACAGAGTGATGCCATTATATGGCTTTGTATTCGTTATAGTGTCTAAACATATTTGGTTTAGGTTATAGGTTAGAGATTGGAGGTCGCTTGAGAGAGAAAGGATATGATCCCCGCTCTTGATCATTCCTGGTGCAAAGGTTATCCATCGTAGTTCAACGCGGTAAAACGCAGCGAGTGTGTTGGGCACGTTTGCGCCCGGAATGGTGCGGGGTGGGTTATTTGACTAGGTTTGTAGATAAATTGACAACCTTTCATTCATTTTAAAATATGCTCGTTTGTATGGAATTTAAATTTATATGTAGTTAAATTCTAATTTTAATTTTAATTTTGTGGATATTTAATTACCTTTTGACATGTTTTAGGCTAAGTTCTTTTGGAAGCTATTATGGTGTATTAATGAATTAATTTGGTTATAAATGATATATAATAGGTTTATTAGGTTATGAAGTGTCTAAACATATTTGGTTTCATATGCAATTAAGTAAAAAAGAGTGTCGGTCATATTCGGCTTATCATATGCATTAAGGAGTTTTTTACTGTTCACTGTATATTACTTCCAAAAATTAATCCTTCGTAGTATTATGAAGCACACAAACTTTTCGCGTATAGGTTTTGCTAGACTGCTGAATGAGAGTCAGGTTTTTCTAGCGTATGTATGTATCTGTATTAACACATTGAGTTCCGGGAACCCGCTAGGGGAGTTCTCTGTGGGTGGTCGCTTTCCGCTACATAGCGTACAACGACGGAATCGGCTACGAGCGTAGCGCGTAGCACTCGCTGGTACTCAATGTGTTAACATATTTGGGTGCACTGCATTATAAGCAACGAAAGATTGATTTCTAACAGCACACAGTTTACAGTAAATAAAAAAATGACTCTCTTTTATACTTGCAATACTTACATGCATGGGAAGCCAAATATGGCCGATACTGATTTTGACTTCAGTACATAGCCAAATAAGGCCTGAACTAAAATCATGATCAAATATATTTAACAAATGCCATATATATCTTGAAATGCCATATATATCTTATGTTTAAACTTTCTGTTTATATTTTTTTCGTATTCTCATTTACCTATTTATCGTTGTTTTTCAGTACACAAGTTTAGCTTTTTCCACCGCACCGAAGCGAGCAAACGCAACCAACTTACTCTCAACATTTCTATGAAAATCGGTACTTCACCACAATTTAAAAAATATATTCCAATACACAAAGACTGGTCTTATAGAAATAACATTGTTTTTTTGAGATTCGATTTAAGGATTACCATTAAAGAGAAAACATTTATTTTCAAAATATATACAGTAAGTGTAGCTTACCTAGTAGCTACCTACGTCTACCAACCTTAAATCTAAAATAGGTCCTTGAGGCATTGTACCAAGGATGCTGGCGGCAACGTAATCAGCATTGCGATACAAAGAGGAAATGCCGCCATTTAAAAAATAATACATTTTGGTTGTCACATAAGGCTTCGTATGCAGTAAGGGGTAAAAGGGGGTGCAAAAGGGGTTAAGTAATTGTTAAACTATGTATTAATACGTCTTAACTAACTAAGTCTTCACTAAAAAGTCCACTATTGATGGAGCAGTATCTAACCATCTGGTTTAAACAGGGTCACTGAACACATATTTCTCTGTACAGTTATTTGTAACTTGTGAGTGTATACTAGTTAGTCCAAAAAAAATCATATGTGCTCGTGAAGTTCACTATGTTAGACTATGTTAGGATATAATTTTAATTTTTAGTGCAAGTTTTGTTTTAAGTAAAACTTAGGTTGAGAATGACCATGTCAAAATGATGCAACAAAGGTGATACTTGACTATTTTGCGAAGTAAAATCTTGGGAACCGATATTTTTATATCACGCGTACCCATTTTATCAGATTTGAGGCGTTCACAGTCCATCAAACAAAATGGCAGTGGCAACTGTGCCCTTGGGTAATCTCAGTACACGCGTAGGCGTCCAGAGGCCTCCGCGACACGCTCCCAATACCACTGCTATCTCGTTCACATACATTAACTCGACTCGGTTTTCTTTCTAGAGAAAACTTGGGTGAGAGATCTGTAACAGCTATGTGATGTGGCATCTGGTTTGCCTGGAGCAACGTTTATGTAAGCATTGTGAAAAAGGCCTCAGCTGGAGTCGTCAAAGAATAAAATCACTTCACTCTTTATGTCCCAAAGTTACGTACCTAACCGAGACAAGAAGTTTCTACGACTCTGTGTGGTAAATAACTATGTATGACGCGTAATAGATATTTCTTATTACTTTAGATAGTTATTCAACTTCGTGGTATTTCCTTGAAATAAATGTAATTAGAGGGATAAAAAGTTATTTTAGTGATGCCGATTGTCGACGGATGATGTAATGAATGAAAATAAACTTCGGAACCCAAACATAACTTTCGATTTTACTATACTTCTTCTTTTGTTGTTTTAATATTTTAAATCAGTTGTAAGTTCAAGAGTTTAGTTAAATTAAATATTTCATTATGAGTTGAGTGAGAACGTTTTATTGCGAGATATTTTAGGGCGCGAGGCGTCGTCGGGCGCCGTGTGCGCCCTCTAACGAAGTTACGGCTGGTCGGGGACTCTTCCGCTCGTCTCGTTTGCTCAGATTTATGTTAACTCGTTTAATTACAACAACGGCTAACAGCCTTGGCGACTCCTAAAAATTCTGAACAATCTTAACAAAAAAAGGAACATTTTGAAAGAAGACAATTACCGAAGCCCCAGGGACGATCAATAGAAATCTGCCTTCACTTTGAAAGTGCTCTAACTTTAATTTGGAAGACAGATTTTGTTTTGTTTTGTTATACTGATTTATTAGACAAATGGATCGGATAGTGAATTGAGTGTATAAATATATTTAACACATAATAAAGTGAGGGTAAGTGTCTATAAAGTTTTATGTGCGCCGTAAAAGTAGGCACGCAGGCATAGAGCTGGTCCAATGTGACATTGTGCCACGGGAGGGATAAAATAATGTCGGGAACAACCGTCGCGGCACGACTCGGCACCTTCGCACTGATAACTGCAGATAACACGCTACGCATGCTCCCTCTTTCATTCTGCTACATTTGTAACCTCAGGTTTGTCACAAAACATAAAAAAGAAGTTTGAATATCTTGTTGTATTTACATGCTCAATACATTATTTTTTTATGCTAGTTGCCTAGTGTATTGGGGCCGTGCAAAGCGGGATAGTCTTGTATTGTCTAATATAGTCATTGACTTATTCAAAGAAATAGACACACAACGCAGAACAAAAACGTCAATAAATGTGGGTCAGAATGACATTAGCGAACTTGCATTGATGATGATACAAACGTTAAATGTTTCGTACGAAAAAGAGCTTACTTAAGTAAGCATTAAGTGTCAAATTAATACACTTTAAAAGTTTATAGGCTGTTTTTCACTTAACGTAACGCCGCGTTCTAAACAAGACTATGAAAAAGAGTCGCAACACTTTTACACCTTTACACTTTTACACTGCTACACTTTTACGGCGTCACTTTTTTTGGCTGATTGGGTATCCAGTTATTTTATCCTATATCTATGAATATAGTATAATATACAGTACGATTAAACTCAGTTAACGATTCGGCTTTTCTCGGGTCTCGGGCCTAACCCCGAAGACGGAAATGACACGAAATAAACGGAATGTATAGCACCTTCCAAGATGATATTACTAACCGGTAGACCTAAGAAATTGATTATGCGGAAGCGACATGAATTTGAACATTCATTATTTATTGATGCTATACTTATATACAATATTCAAAAAATACATATATTATATGTCAATATTTTACTGTTTGATGTAAGTAACAGTACGATGTTACATTGGATTAATAATTGATAATAATCACCAAATTAAAAATTTTGGTGATTATTATCGTGACTTGAAGGCATACCAATAAGATCCTATGGTAATCCTTCGCCTTCATAATAATCTCAATGCTAAAGTTACCTACAGGGCGGAAATTTAATATTATCATATTACGGCACACACTATGTGTGGTATCCCCAAATATCCAGTTTCTGACAAGATTTGTAAATACCTATAACTATATTATAAATGACATAATGCGACCCTCCGACATCCTTTCTCCCGAAAAAATTGGTTACAAACCTTCGCAACAAGATCAGTAGGTATGTTTCTAATTTGATATTAAGGGCGTATTTCGATTGACACACTCGCATATCGCTAGTTAAAAAAATAAGTCAAGTAAGTAAGTAAAAAGATAAAAGTTTAGTAAGAATTTCAAGGTGTTTATATATCAACGGCTGCGCTGGCCTGACGTCGTTTAGGGTTCACATTTAAAAGTAATAGTTATCTAGTGTAGGTAGCTGCTGCGCACCAGCTCGCACAAGATTGTTAGAGTTTAAAGTTGTAACATTTATTACGTATTATTCAATAGTATTTGCTATAGTCGTAAATAAATCACATCGGGCAAAGTCGCCGTTCGGCACATTGGCATATTTGTGACAACAGAGATTAGAGCTGTCCCACCCAACCAGGGACACCCCCGCGCGACGCATTAGCGCATCCATTTCGGGTTAGTCTAATCTCTGGCAAACAGATCGTGTTACTACTGCTATGCCTCCAACCGCCAATTTGTTTTATTTATCCCTTTCTTATCGTCATTATCATGCGCTATTTTCGCTGTTGCTTGCGACTTCGTACGCGTTGTATTTAATTTTGTTTGTAATATTTACTTAGACAATAAAACATTTGGAGTGTATTAAAAATTCAGTCGCTTATTATAAATTGTGTTCGTTATAAAGTAGTCCGCTGCAAGTTTCAACTTTTGCATAAGTAGTTTTCATCCTGCGTTAATACAAACTTTCAACCACTTTTCCCCCTTTGGGGGGAATATCAATAAAACCTCAAATTATTTTTTTCCTTTTACAATAAGCAGTCAATAGACAAGCATTTAAGACTCTCACATAAACAATCACACAACCTCTAAACAGTCTTTAACCCCGTTTTTACCCCTTTTTACGCCATCCCCATACAATTTATCAACCCCCTTTAAAAATTTAGGGGTAAAATCGCTTCTTATTTCTTGTACACGTTGTAAATGACACCTGATGTGCAAATTTCAACTCTCTACTGAAGTTCAGTAGTTTCGGATCTGCGTTGAATAGTCAGTCACTGAATGGATGAACGAATGAATCATTCAGGACACATACATTATTTCAATACATCCCCTCTGCCAAAAGAATATGAAGAAAAATCATATCAATGTATCGGCTGACAAGTCTCTTACTGCGTAACCTTACTAGGTAACACATAAGTACGTGCTTTCTTCTATGAGTTCAAATGCTGTATTTGGTTAATGCGGCATAGAATCTCTGAGCCAATGACTTCAAGCGCGACATAATATAGCAGACCGCTGTGTTGCATTTCCTTTCCAGCGACATTTACCTTAATCGTATCGATGTTTTCGAACAATACAGAATCTGGACTCTGTCTTGAAGTGGAAAAAATCATAACCTTGGGTGGGGTCAATACCAAATAGGTACCAAATTTCTCAGAAAGAAAGCTAAAGTGGAAAAAATTAGAGTCTCGGGTTTGACTCCCGCACGAAGTCATGAATTTTTCCACTTTTCATTTATCATTAATTATATAGGTACTTTTTGATATTTTGATTCAGACATATTCATTATTAACATTATTTTACACTATATAATTAACATTATACAGTGTAAAAACATCCATAATATATATTTACTTCTTTCATGTTACGAAATTGATAAAACATTTCAAATAATTATTCAAATCTACTCGCTACATTCATATTTATTTCGCTCTTATCACAAAACTGTTTCGAATGAAAGACTTGTGCAAATAGCATTTTTTAGTAAAAATCTCGAGTTTCATTTGTATACATAGGCACCGCTGTTAGCCTCGCGTTTTATTGACAATGGTAGAATAAAGCATACGTTGGAAAAGGTAAAACTTTTTTCGCTTTGTAAAGGAGAAAACGACTAACGGATAATTCTGCGAGGCATGAACAGGCCCCGTGGTACTCGCACTGCTATATGTATTTACCTAAATCAAAATGATGAAAGGAAAAAGTGCTATCGTTTCCTTATTTTTGTTCGATTTCCGAATACCTTTTCACAAAGCCACATAACCCGATACGTGTTTAACTCCATGATTACCGTGTTTTGTTTGTTTGTTTTTACCTTTGAAGTTTAAGCATTGCCTTTATCTGTACATAGTTTATATGCCGTTAAGGAACCAGGCAAGGAATTCAATTTACTTTGTCATCAACCTTCAAGATATCTATTTCAAAAGTTATGTGGAATTTCACAACTCTATTGAATCGGGTAAATTATTGTAAACCATACTTGCAATCAAGAACGTCTTTCGAACATTATTCATTTAATTAGTATGTACCTATTATCGAAGATAGACGAATCTTGATAGGCGTAAGAGAAAATTCTGTTAATCTTGATGGTAGGTATATCATACGTGATGTTGCATGGCCTTCATACGCACTTGATCGCAATAACGTAACGCTTGAAACTGCGGCCACGTGCCGCGAGATGTCCCGCAATTTAGTTTTTAACATGTAAGTAATGTGCTAAAACGGGACTTAATCTTGTAAAACTTTGAAAATGAACCTCCGACGTTTCAAGGGCGACCTTTCCTCCGTGGTTGATTCTTTCTTCGGGACCACG
Source organism: Lathronympha strigana (assembly GCA_949128165.1). NCBI lineage: Eukaryota > Metazoa > Arthropoda > Insecta > Lepidoptera > Tortricidae > Lathronympha > Lathronympha strigana. Next base: position 10,666,304 of record OX421906.1, on the reverse strand, counting down.
GGGATAATGTCGCCCTTAATTAAAATAATAATGTGTGAAAATCGTGAAAGTTTAAGTAACTGTTATGTAAGTAATGTATCATACGTGACACATTAAAAATAAAATTGCCGTTACAATCGCCAAACAGGCAGACTGGGAGAATCCTGTCCGCCTATTTGCAAATGTGAGAACACAGAAAACGTGTCCCGCTTCACGGCACGCTGCCACGGTATCTATGCGCACTAGACCATTGCAGTTCAACCGCGAGAGACTGAAAATGATAGACAAAGGACCATATCCATCGTGGTCATCATGTTCGATCGGCTTAATGACTTCGCCACATTTCCCATTAACGTGGAATATATTACATCGGTTAATAGGAACTCTAATTTTATTATCAAAACGCCGCAAAATAAATATCAATAAAATACCGCATTGCTTTGTTGAATACTATCAAAAATCGAACACTACATACTCAACTTCTTATCCTTTTCAAAGTTGTATGATGTAAGAAAAAAAATTGATCATGATATGTAGCCGCTGTAAGTCTCGCTGATCTAGTGAAATATGAAACATGTAGAGGAACTGGCGGCGAGCCAGATGCTTGCATCACACTATAACAAAGGGTTTCATATCAGGAAATTGTTCGGAGAACAATACGAGAAAATATATGCTCCCATAAAAACCCGTGAGGCATCACGCCTTAACCTACTCGGCCGCAAAATTACGAAAATCGATCAGCAACCGACGAATGCTCTACAATTGGAGCTTGTTTGTCGACTTGAGATTATGCAAACTGCTCAATCATTTATTTGTCAAAATTTAAATCGAGAATGAGAAACATCGTTACATATAAATTATTCATTACGAGTACGTGCCAATACGCACTATTTGTGGTTTTAGATCTGTTGTAACACGTTACCGAGTAGAGGAAAAACGTTTCGTTTACATTAATTTATAAAATTAGCATTCATAAACGGATGGACTTACTGTTAGCTTCAGATAATTTTAAGCAATGTTTTTGTACAAGTACCTATGTCAAAGCCGTTAACCACGTATATACGCTGAATTTTATCGCCAAATCACCTACCTTTTTTTTCAACCAATATTAAATGGCGCCCCTTCAAATTTTAATGCCACCAAACACAACTGCACTTGGTCAATTGACCATTATCTGTCCAAAAATCCATAGTATATTATCGTACACGGTGGTTTTGCCTAACCAGTGAATGAACAGGTCAGTTCCAATGAATGAACTACTAATACAAACTATGATTTATTGAGTTAAACATTTTCAAACCTTTACTTATATCAATAGAAACCTTAATAGATATTAATTTCTGAAAAGCCTTGTTAAGAAATAGTAAATATATAATAATATGTATAATTCACTGGTGAGGCCAAACCAATGCAAGAAAATTTTAACTACTTAGTGAATGAACCACCCATCTGCCTATTTTCAACCGAGTTCACAATTTCAAAAGGAGGAGGTTCTCAATTCGTTTATTATTAGTTTTAATGTTTGTTACCTCAGATTTCCGTCATTACTGAACCGATTTTAAAAATTATGTTTTTATCTGAAAGTAGATGGTTCCAGATTGGTTCCATATTGTGATTAGATGGTATTCATAATTGGCTTAGGCATTTTCTTATTGAAGCCATCATTTTTCTGGAGTGGACCTGATGTTGAAGGTCAGGGATGGTATAGTGGAACTGCTCGATAATTTTCTGTCTGTCATCCAATTTACAACATTGTTATTTTGTTTGCGACCTTGTCTACAGGTCTACAAGGTAGTTCCGTTTGATTTTACTTCAGATGTAATGATGGAAGCCCTGAGACATTAAGAAAGCTCCTCAATTTTCAAAGGCACACGTGTGGTGAGTTGAATATTTTTGAAGTAATTCCAAATTTAACTTTTACCGGGAAGGCCAAATAAATTCGGTATTTTTTTCTTAAAGATTATTAACGTTATGTTCGAATACTGGCCATTCGAAAGACAAATACATTTTAATCAAAGCTAGAGTGTGTCTACGCTAACTTTCCTAGATTTTGATGGCACAGACAGTGAAAGTGTTAAGTAAACGTCATAATTTCACGGAACTTTGACATTTAAGATAACACTTTCAAGTTTGGCAGTTCATTTGCTGAGAAAAGATAACGTGGTTTGACTCTACTTTAATCGATTTATTATTATACAGTTACTAAACTTAAAATAGTGCATAAATAGTAAAACACAGTGTTCCAGTGAATTAACGACCCGATTCATCCATTGGATTTAACGTGGTTTAAGTTCTAGTTTGTAAACACTGAATTAATAACCACTATGAACATGATATTACAAAAAAAATGTTCCTATTGCCAGAACAAGTCCTAGCTTTTTAAGTAAAATACGCCAAGTATCCGTAAGATATACTAAATATGTACAATAAGACATTAGATACACGGTGATAGAGATACATACACCTCTTCATACAAAAAATCGTAAGACGCAAAAGTCTACTTGACATCACCGCCATGTTGCTACTGTTACACAGAAATGGACAAGAGTCTTACCAAAATCTCAAAAGTAATGCCGGTAATTTAAAAAAAATACTTTGTTCACTAAAAAAGTTCTTTTACTAGTACACTTACCCTAGTACTTTCCAAAGAAAAGCACAGTATGATTATCTCTGCCTGTACAAGAATTAGAAGAGATCTTGGTCTTACTCTCATAATACCTAGATATATTTGATAAATTGGAATTTTTACTTGTACCATAAAATAAGCCCTTTCATGATTTAAATCATAGTTTTAAAAGCAAGGCAACTAACATAATGCTGTACAGTCAACCACTTGAAACCCTAGGCTACTGTAGGACTATGTCACAGTAACGCTATAAATCAGATTCTAAGAAATCTCTTACTGCTTGTCATTTTGACATGGTTCTAGAGTGGCAGGGTTCCAATTGGTAGACTGCACTTAGACATATTTCAGGTGGTGTTTTACACCTATATGTTAAACAATATTAATTTTACAGCATGCATAAAATGATGTGCATGCTGGGCCCTGGAGTGTGATCTGTATCTTTAACTAATATGTGACCGGTCCATGTTATTCGTTCAATTAAAACTTAAATGTACTAAGTACTACTTAACTGTTTTTTAAGATGGCACATAAATGTAATAAGTGTTCACAGTCAGTGTTGATAACTTGATACCTATTTAGATTTTTTGTTTTTTACCCAACTCTTTTGTGCGCATGTGTGAGCGTGTAAATGCTAGCATAAGTTTAGTTTATTTAAGACTACCTTAATACTAACAGTGAGTTCCTGTAATTGGTTTTTCGTTTTTATATCTTGTTCTATACTGTTCATTTCTAGTTGTTAGTTCTCCTTAACTTAAATAAATAAATAAAATAAACTTCTAGAAAATTACTGGGAAAACGCAATTGTAGACGCAATATTTTCAGACACTTTTTCTGTTCAATAAATGTGAAATCACTTCCTAAAGTATAGTATAGTATTCTTTATGGGAGTTTTTTTTTTCGATTTCGGAGTTGTTCAGTATGACTTGTGAAAAGTTGCTTAATATGACTTAGGTATACGTATAGGATGTCTGTGGTTTCCAGTGACTGGTGTTACAACCTGTATTTCTTGTTAATGGAGAACTATTACGTTAAGTGTACATATATGTAATTACCAATTTGTTGGCACAGGCCTACACGCTGCCATTCAAAAAACGCCACAAGCACGCACACATGTCCAATAAATAAACAAGCGCAAATTGACAAGACAAATCCAAGATATACACATAGGAATGTATTTAGTTTAAATTTACTTAGTATGCGGAGTTCAGCGTGAAACACAAATAAGGTTACTCGATATTTATGATGCAAGAATGCTTGAGTGGAAAGGGGATAGTTTATAGCTGGGGCTGTATCGAGGAGCATGGGTGTAATCCGGAATCCGGACCAAGCCGCCAGTTGGCGCACGGCCATTCTACGGTGTTGCCATTCTCTTAGTTTTTACAATGTAACGACTACCGCATCGCTTCACGGATATACCAACTTAGCTTACGACTCCATACTCTGAAGTAAAATATAAGCCATGAGCCACATTCATTCTGCATTACTCGTGGTTATAAAATAACAGGTCAGCACAGTCATGGATACATTGTTTAACTTTTCTGTTGCGGACTTTTGATATACTTAGCGGAATAGCATCGCTAAATGCAAATTGTAAATTCTACTTTCTTAATTCACAGTTTGGCAAGGTTAATTATCATCAGATGATTTTATTATTATACTAACCTTATCATCCCGTTTTTCTCTGGAAAATAAAAATAACATAGCTTCTTTTCAAATTAGTTTGTAGTACTGCTGGTAAATTACAAAAAAAAAGAATTTTCACACTCGTGTTAATCCAAGCTTTAAACTTCTACTAGCGACTATAATAATCTATTGAATTCAGTTTGTGGTTGTGGCGCACAGCAACGAGAAAATGTACCACGTTGAATTATTGATCAGAGCAATCGCGAGCCGAGCTCACCGTAACAACATCATGATATGGATCTACTCAATCATGATTAACCTTCGAAGCCCATCATCAGATCTGCATCAGTACCATCAATATGCATAGAAAGGTAGGAATGCAAAATTGTAGCTCAACTGGAAAAGGGATATTGATATTGACTGCGTATAGATAGTGACCGCGAATAAAAGCTAGCTTAACCTATTTTGCCAAACAGTAAAATCAAACTTGTTACAAAATCGTGTGAGTTGTGTTCCATCCAAGCGCTCGTTATTTTTTGTTGAGCGCTGCTGCCGATGCCGGCTGCGCCCCGGCGGCCGCGGGTCTGAGGCATCTTTTTTCATTGTCTTTTGCAAATTGCTAAATTTCTCCACATTTTATTCGCTAGTTCAACTAGCTTTACTAAGCTTATTTAACTTGCTAGGCGTAGTAGTGGCAGCAAAAATTAGACGTATTTTTTTTTAAACTTAACACTAGTTGGTACCCCTAAAATGTAATGTAGGTATTCTGAATTTGCACACGAAAAGTAATTTTTATAATATAAAAATTGTATAATATATAAAAAACATACTACTTACAATGACTCTATGTTTTATGGAATGACGCTTACATATGTTATATTTTACACATTTTTAATTACATTTATGTTTGTCCACACCTTACCTAATACATTTAAAAAAACAATTACAGTCTTCTATAAAATGGCTCTGCAAAACAATTACTCGGAAGTAGGCTGGAAGACGCTAGCAATAAACAGACGCATAAATAAGCTCAGCCAAGCAAACGTAATCCACAATTAGCTAACAAGCCCACGAATGCCGGCATGTGATTCTTAATAATGAAACCAAATAACAGATTGGCTTACATCGACTTAAATGAAATAGGCAATCAAAGTCGACGTTTGTCTAGAACGTTAGAGTCAGTTCAATCTATTGTTAGATTAGCATGGAGGCTATCGAATACTAATAATACTGCCGATTGTATCATGAAGTATGCATAGCATGGAACCGGCATCAGCTATAAATACAAAGATCGATGTGGCAAATGCACTCGACGCGAGCGTGTCCGCTCCGTCGATGGCGTCATTCTACGCCGTGTACCAATTATTGAGCCTTTTGGAGGCTTGGCTGACGGAAGGATCCATTCGCGGTAAACTGACTTCATAACTAAACATCTGTCATTGTATTTATGCGAAAGTTGATTTCTGAATCGTAGTGTTTAACTACCGTACAAAATAATTTTTATTAGGGAATTCAAGATTGGTAGGATAGATTTGGGATTTTTATTTGAGTCTTTATTATAAATTAGAAGCTTTTCTATTAACTTGTTTAACACATAATTGAATTCTATAAGTATAAAACTAAATCAGTATTCAATTAAAACTAAAAACAGCTTCCTAAACACCAAAATACCCCCTATAATAGATATACTTCGTCCAGCAGGTCTACCTGCGGCAAGGATACCTCTCTCTTTTTTCAGCGAAATCCACTGAGAGAGGTAAGCACAAGCAGCTACTTGATCTCCCTTAACGTCGACCAGCCGCGCCGACAGAGCCCATAGTCTCCACTGCAAGCACCACAATCCTTGACAAAGGACGATTATTTGCAGCGCTTACCTGGGTGCGTAGCCAAGATGCCAATCGCTCACGCTACGAAACGTATCGTAGTTATCTCTATCACTCTACCTTATTCGTGTGACAATGACAGTTGTTTTTTGCGACTGAGCATTAGAGATTGGCATCTTGGCTACGCACTCTGGGCCTTGCCAGCCGCAGCGCCAGCCTGTGTGCGGGTCGCGTAGATGTGCGCAAACGTGTCAACACAAGTTGCGTCCCAGGTTCCGCCAAGTTAGCGTGGTCGCACTTTATTACTTACGAGCGTGTAGATTACCGCGTACCGGAAGGCGCAGCGTGGGTAGGCCCCCCGCAAGGTGGACTGATGACCTGGTGAAGGTCGCAGGAGTCCGCTGGATGCGGGTGGCGCAGGACCGGTCATTGTGGAAATCTTTGGGGGAGGCCTATGTCCAGCAGTGGACGTCTTTCGGCTGAAATGATGATGATGATGATGTGTAGATTAAAACATAAACATCTGATATACCGGGTGTTTCTTATAACAGGAGCAATACATTTAATCGTAGGCAGTGCTCCTCAAACCTAACAACTTTTGTTCAACGACTTTTAAAATTTATGTATTCTGTAGGCTTTCACTTTTTCATACAAACTAAATAGTATTTTTAATGTACGTTAACATCAGCCTAATTGACGTTTCTTGTCATAGTTCAAAAATAACAAAATTTGCAGTACTTTGCGTCTTGTAACAAACTTTAAAGTCTAATAAAAATCAAATAAAACGTTTTTAATCATTTTTTTTTTAAGTCGCTTAACAAACGTTTTTCAGTTTGGGGAGTACTGCCTACGATTAAATTTATTGCTGCTATTACAGGAAGCACCCGGTATATCATTATACTTAATTTAGAAGATAGTTAAATGTAATTGAAGAAGCAAATTAGCAATTTGTAAGTTTTATGACATGTAGGAAAATTTTCCAAATTTTCCTGTACCTTATAACATGAGAATCAGTTTACCGAAAATGGAGCAATCATATAACCAACCGGAAGAAAATAACATTCTCACGTTTTATTGGCCAACTTATTCAATGTTTACTGTATTTTCACGCATGAAATAAAAAAATAAAAGCAAGTAGCTACAATAACTAGGTTAGAGGATGCGATGGGATATTATTTTTTTATTAGAATAACTTATGTATGGCAGATATTTTGACGCCTTGCCTCGTGTAATACTATTGCAGCTGAATATATTGAGATATAGCATTGACAAAGATACATTATCAAGCTGGCGGCAATAATTCGAAGACCACTTTTGTGTTACTAGCACAAAAATTATTAGTTATTCGAGATTTCGATGATATTTCATGAGATCGATATTTGTTTACAAGTTCCTTATGCCTGTGTCCGTTGCTCTGCTCAAATGATATTCGGTTAGGATAAAAACTCTAAGGCAGATATATTTTCAGAAAAAAGAAACCTACTTAACTTATGTTCATCCCCAAGGCTTAACCAAAATTACTAAGTTAACCTACTACAATGTGTGATTACTCGAAATGAATTATAAATTATACGCTGCCAGCTTTATTACTGCCATAAAATGACAAAACTACTGACCCTTGTCGCCACGTGCATAATTAAGTGACGAAATACGGTTACTACTATGGTAAACATTTTATTCAAAGGCATAAAACGCTCGAGGAAAATTTACTAACATAATTTGAACAGTAAAAGCCAACCGCTAACCCATTCGAACGACGATAAATCACGAGGAAGTTATCCGCCAACGGATGCTGTAGCGCTCGTAGACAGGCTACGGCATCGGCGTAGCAGTGCTACGCGACTTAACTCTAAACGAAACGGTGAACTGTTCGAAGTGAAGAATCGCTTTGGTAATCGAAGAAAACGGATTATTAAGTAAATAATCAAAATTTTTTTTTCATATTATTAACCTGCTACTCGTAGGACTATAGTATGGGCCTTGATCATGAAATACGTTAATAGGTGATTAGAAATATCTCAACGACTAAACTAGCCTATTTTTATAGCCTAGCATTATTAATGTATAATAAACTTCCCAGCTCTACAGACCGTTGTCTATAGTCTGTTGATCTCTGTACATGTAGCGTAACTGTTTCATATGATTAGAATTGTATAATGTACAATCACCTGTAGTATTAAAAAGAAACAAATGACGTCGTTTCATCATTCTAAATGTATAAACACTAACAGGAAAGCTCATATTATTGGTTATATAATCATTGTTATGTTATGATCTTTTTAATCGAATAATAATGTATAACTAACACTCGCCTATATTTTCATTCAATTGGATTTGAAACTCGTGAATTAAATCTAATATAGTTCATGTAGTTATATAGTCTATATTAAAATTAGTATGTCCCATAATTACTGGCTTCATGTTCATCCTTTGCCTAATTCTGGTACATTCTTGGATCCAGCCTCCCTTAGACTGGCGACTGGTTTGCGCCTCGGGGTTTCCGTGTGTGCGCCACACTCATGCTCTTTCATAAGGCACAGACGTGGACCGACTGGGACACCACGGATTATGTTGTAAAAAAGTGCAAGCCGTTTTTCGAGACATGCGTCGCTTTATGACGAAAACCGTCGATCTCTTGCCACCATCAACGTGCCTGCTCTGCTTGAGCCGACTGGCTTTATCAGGGATGATGACAAGAGCTCGAATATTATAATTATTAAACGGGTCTAACGCGAATTAACTTTTTTACCTTATTTACCGACGTTTCGACACAGGTTTCACTGGTCATGGTCGCGGCTGACTGATGTCCCAGCAAAATGTCAAAATAGAGATTTGTGTAACTACCCAACGAAAAGTCTATGTAGAAATTTGGGGTAAACACACAATTTTTAAACTACCCACACAATACAATTTTCAAATCGCGAAAGTTTTAAATGTTATAAGAGCTCGAATGCTAGTGTGGGATGCTACCTGCGCAGACACGCTGGCACCGTCCCACCTCCAACGAACTAATGTAAAAGCGGGCGTAGTGACTGATAGCGCCGTAACGTAATAAATATAAGAGCCTGGGCATAGCATACCATTTTGTACCATTTAAGGTCAAATTCAACTTGAAACTCACTGTACATATATATTTTGTTAGTTATTTCTAAAATAGTTATTTGAAATAAATTATTTTAAAGTATTTGACATTTAGATGGGACATAGGTATAATTGTAAATAGATATGAATTTATTTAAATACACATCATACAAAAACTGCATGGCAGATTTAGAATAAGATCGTCAAACAAATAAGAAACAAATATAATAACTTAAAAAGTAATATTACTACTGATATTGGAGATAAATACGGATTTGAGTAACAATGGAAGATATATTAACGAGCAAAACCTTTTTAACTATAAAACTCTCGTGAGACTCGAACATATTAAATAATATTTAAAACGGGTCACTCACGTAATTTATATCTTTATGGAGTGGCTAGAAGAGAACGCTTTAAAAAGCACGCCTGTGGTACCTTTTTTTTTTTTTTTTTTTTTCTCGATGTGGAAATGCTTTGCGCATACCCCCCGGCTAGGGAAGCCATGAAGGGGGGTTATGTGGGACTCTCCTCTCATAGGGAGGGGCCTACCCACTAAAACCACACCGGCGTTTCTCCGCACTGCCGTTATGGGGGGTGTCATGGGGTCGATAACATTCTTCCATAACATCCCCCGGCCTGCCGCCAGGGCTCCCGCACCAAAGGAGGAAGGAATCGGAAAACGCTACGATCCCTCCCCCAGACGTGTGGAGTCTATATGTGGGCCCCTAACCCACACTCCACTAGGGGTCTTGGCGGGCAGCAAACTGCGCCCGCCTCCTCCCTCTACGTCTGCGCCGGAGCGGGAGCGCGTCTGCCCTCTCTTCGCGCTCCCGTTCCGAGGTCTCCTTCTGTGTGATGACAGTTTCACAGAAGGAGCCCACTGCCTCCCAAGATCTCTCGCTCCTCAGCATGGCTGCCACGACGCTGTGAAGCGAGAGATCACCCACCCCGAGAGCGCCCACTAGAGTGCGGCGTTCCTCGGCCCAGCGATCGCACACCTCTAGGGTGTGCTGGGCCGTATCGTCCGGGTCGCCGCAGTCATGGCAGATCGGGCTGGCTTCGGGCTTCGCACCCGTGTCCGGTCATTACCTGCGCCAGCCGGAACCCGATCGCGCCGTGCGCCCTCTCCAACCACGCCTGTGGTACCTAGATATTGGTGGCGGTATGTGGACGATATTTTTGCTGTCATCTCTAAAAATGGTCTGCGGGAATTCACGGAACATCTTAACACCTTGCATCCGAAAATCAGGTTCACTGTGGAGGAGGAGAAAGAAGGAGAATTGCCGTTTTTGGACGTCCTGGTTATGCGTAAACCGTGTGGTCGAGTGCATACTACAGTTTACCGCAAGCCGACGCATACGGACCGGTATCTAAGGGCAGATTCACACCATCATCCTTCGCAATTGTCCTCAGTACCGAGAACTTTGATTAATCGTGCCTTTAGTCTGTGCGATCCGCAGCACTTAGACCGTGAGCTGAACCACGTGAAATGTGTGTTGGAAAACAACGGGTACAATTGGAGGCAAAGTAAACGTGTTGCGAACACATCGGCGCGTCGTCGATCGGCTGCAGTGGAAAGGTTGCCCTTATACCTGCCGTACATTAAGGGCGTGACGGATAAAATCGGACACTTGTTACGCCGTAGATATTGCATCAAGACGATTTTCCGTCCAAACACTCAGCTGAGACAATGGTTGCGTTCGCCGAAGGACAAGGAGCCCTTAAATGGTCCTGGGGTATATATGATTCCGTGTTCTTGTGGAAAGAATTATATTGGAGAGACCGGCCGGAATATTTCTACGAGACTCACAGAACACATACGTAGTATGAAATACCGAGATGGCCGTGGTTCTGCGGTAACGGAACACGTATTGGACTCGGATTCGACGCACTATATTAGGTTTGATAGGGTAACCGTGTTGGCTAGAGAAAAATTCGTAGTTCAGCGGAAAATACGGGAGGCTATTGAAATAAGTCGTCATCCGAACTTCAACCGTGATTGTGGTTGGTCAGTGCCTCCCAGTTGGAAAACGGTTTTGGGTACCGCGTCAGTGGACTGTGTGAACGTGCCCTTAGCGAGTGACGTAGTGAGTGTTGTTTGCAACCCGGTTGGCAAAAGCGATGATAATGAGAACGAGGGTAGATCGTCCGCCGTGTCGCCCCCCGCGCCGCTCCCACCGCCAGCTGCAAGTACCAGAGCAGATAGGGCATTAGCCCGCAGTGTACGACTTGCCTCTGTCGCGAGTGGGCGCTCCTGATGACGTTCTTCGTAAAGAACGAAACATGTCGAGCGAAAATCGACTAAATTACGTGAGTGACCCGTGTTAAATATTATTTAATATGAGCAAAACCTTGTATGTTGTTTATAAATAACGATTAGAAATAACAGCATAGCTTTATTAATTATAATTCAAAAGCGATAATGAAATGAGATTAAGATTTGAATCTTAAATATAATTTAACATAAGATTGATGTAAATTAACTTACGTGGCTATCAAAGGAAATCTTGACTGAGCTATTGTACGCTTGGATATTTTAGTGAGGTACAAAATGAAGATCTAAGTCGAATATTAATTCTATTGTTCTCGGAAACACAGAGGAATCAATTATTGAAGTATTCCTCCTGGCTCGCAGTTTGAGCTGAACACATCACTTTCTGAGGCGAACTTCATTCAATAGGTTAATTGTAAGGAATTATAAATAAAACGAGATTATTAATAATAATGAATTTATTAAATCTATTATTTTTATCTATAATAAGTATGAAAATGTAACTACCGCTCAAAATGAGTACCCAAAAAATTGGTGCCGGCTGGTGGTGCCAATTTAACCATTTAAAACAAAAGTAAACTGATACTTTTACTACAGTTTTAGGTAGTATATTTTGTAAGTGAAGTGTGTATCGAGAATAAATTATGGGCGCCCTTGAAGGGCGAAAAAGTGGAGCACATTTTAAATTGACGTTTATTTATGAGTTGATTTGTTATACAGACAATTTGACACTAATAGACAAACAGTCTAAACTGTAAAAAATAGAACCTTGTCCATACTAATATTATAAATGGAAAAATGTGTGTGTGTCTGTTTGTTTGTCCGTCTTTCACGGCACAACAGAGCGACGAATTAACGTGATTTTTTAAGTGGAGATAGTTGAAGGGATGGAGGGTGACATAGGCTACTTTTTGTCTCTTTCTAACGCGAGCGAAGCAGCGAGCAAACTAGGACATATATTTCGCAAATGTCGCAAAACTCCACAAAGAAAGATTTTTTTAATTGCTTCTAAGGGATGACAACGGGGTTCAGTTTTAATGTTTTCTACGGCGCCTTAGTCGAAGTCGAACTAGTGTGGGTAGGAATATTTTACCTAGTTTCTATGGTAGCTTATCATCATCACACATAAGCCGTGTTGCTGCCATGTTTGAGTTCATTCAAATAACAGGTATCCGCAGCTTTAATGATGACCAACACTAGAATGGAACGGGGCAGTACGGGACAATCTGTCAATTTGTATACAAAAAATCACGTGATAATTCGGAGCCCTCGGAGGTCACGTGACGTTTTCTACAAAAACTGACAGATCAGCCCGCCCCGATCACGTCCCAGCCCATTCCTTCCTCATCAACGTCATCCTTTAATCGCTTCAACTGATTTCTAATGAATAGTTATAGGCTCTAAATAATCAAATGAATAAGTACCTATAAGTATTTATAATTCCATTTTTATGAACTGTGGAACGGTCTCCACATTTAAATAAATAGCGTTTATGTTTCGAATGAAGCAAGGATAAGTGTTCGCTCATAAACATGCGCGCTACCTGGACCCTACCTTTGGGTATTGAAGCCGTTACGTTACGACGCTGAATGGCCCGTTTTGTGCTTACAACAGAGAGTGCTTCGCTTCAAATACTCTATTTGCGACTTGAGAATTTTGAGCCAAATGAGGGGCAAGTGGATTCGTTAACGCAAATGCTTTCCGTTCAATCGAACTCTAATGGTATTCCCTGAACGAACGTTGTAGGGACCGGCAACGGCGGGCTAGTAATGAAAGGGTTTTTATACGCAGCGAAATGCTCTCTATATCTAAAAATATGTATACTTTTGGTGGAACATATCTCTAGGACATCTCCCTTCCAGATTCAGTCTGTGTAAACAGTTGCAACTCCCATACTCTTAACGACTCCCATCCTCATAGGGCCTCATAGGGATAAGTTCGCCTTTGTTGTATCAAATTATACTTCGTATCCAAATCGAAGATTACATATATTTACTAGCAGCAGTACACGGTTATGTGCTGTCCTTGTCACACATTTAGAGTTATAATATTATTCAAAAAAAAAACTGTTCTCGCTCTCGCCCGCCGGGTAATTAGGAACGGCAGCGCTCCCAGCGGCGTGGTTTATCATTACATGTTTTTGTGTCTGTCCGAGTCACACGTATTTTCTCGCAAAAATAGTGTTTTAGTGTATATCTATTTCAGATTGAAGGATTAGGGTGAGTGATTTTACACATCTTCAGAACGATGAATTCAAATTACAGAATAAAACCGCGGCCTAGTTGCCGTTTAACGAATCTTCTTTCGGAAAGTGATTTTGTCCAAATGTTTGATTTTGCTTTCAATATATGTGTGGTAGATTACAATTTAAAAACGAATGTTAGTGTGGTGTATTAATCATATAATAACTAAAAGAATAGATCAAGGAATATTTACTTTGTTCGAAATAATGCTTTTACATCTACCTTCTTTTTTCTAAGTTAATATAAGTAAAGTACATGTTAAAGGCACGGGTTGTTGTTCGTAGATTAACATACAAATTTAAACCTAATTAAGAGAACTTTAAGGTTCGTTATGTATTTACGCGTTATAGTATTTACGCGTTATAATTCGTATCATATACATATTATAATAGAAGTATTGTAATTTGTATATGTAGGTAGTGAATGTTGTGGATCACATTTCTATGATACCTACATATAAAATTGTAGATGATATCTTTACGATAATAGGACTCAACACGACTTAATTAAAATTAAGTCGGATATTAATATGGTCGTACGTACCTACTATTAAAACCTCACCGTTTAGGAAGGTGGTAACCAAAACGGAATAATTTTACGAAGCTGAGTGAGTTTGCTAACACAAACCTCATTGGAGAGTAAATGGTTTTAACCCAATTGAATTACCACGAAACTAATATTCCTGTTTATTGAAAGCATGAACCGGTATATACTGAAGTAATACAAACAACGACTTAAATTTTGATTTAGTTTCCTAGAGAAACTTCATATCATATATATATATATATATATATATATATATATACATATATATATATATATATATACGAAACGAAAATAAATTTTTTTTTTTCGTAGGCTATATCGATGAAATAGGCTTAATCTTATTAAATACCCTACGCTGCTCCGCTTTAACAGCGCCGAGTTACGTGACATAAATCGCGTGTAAATTTGTATAATTTTGCTCCGTTTCAACAATTATGCCACAAAAATTGTGTCAAATAAGCTTGCTTTAACAGCGTTGAGCTTTAATACATTAATTATGTCAAGGATCGTCCGCTTTAGCAGCGTTGAGGTACTCCACATTAATTGTGTCGAGGATTCCAGAACTTTGCTCCGCTTTAACAGCGTTGAGGTACTCCACATTAATTGTGTCGAGGATTCTAGAACTTTGCTCCGCTTTAACAGCGTTGAGGTACTCCACATTAATTGTGTCGAGGATTCTAGAACTTTGCTCCGCTTTAACAGCGTTGAGGTGCTCCACATTAATAGTGTCGAGGATTCTAGAACTTTGCTCCGCTTTAACAGCGTTGAGGTACTCCACATTAATTGTGTCGAGGATTCTAGAACTTTGCTCCGTTTTAACAGCGTTGAGGTGCTCCACATTAATTGTGTCGAGGATTCTAGAACTTTGCTCCGCTTTAACAGCGTTGAGGTACTCCACATTAATTGTGTAGAGGATTCTAGAACTTTGCTCCGCTTTAACAGCGTTGAGGTACTCCACATGAATTGTGTCGAGGATTCTAGAACTTTGCTCCGCTTTAATAGCGTTGAGGTGCTCCACATTAATTGTGTCGAGGATTCTAGAACTTTGCTCCGCTTTAACAGCGTTGAGGTACTCCACATTAATTGTGTCGAGGATTCTAGAACTTTGCTCCGCTTTAACAGCGTTGAGGTACTCCACATTAATTGTGTCGAGGATTCTAGAACTTTGCTCCGCTTTAACAGCGTTGAGGTACTCCACATTAATTGTGTCGACGATTCTAGAACTTTGCTCCGCTTTAACAGCGTTGAGGTACTCCACATTAATTGTGTCGAGGATTCTAGAACTTTGCTCCGCTTTAACAGCGTTGAGGTACTCCACATTAATTGTGTCGAGGATTCTAGAACTTTGCTCCGCTTTAACAGCGTTGAGGTACTCCACATTAATTGTGTCGAGGATTGTAGAACTTGCTCCGCTTTAACAGCGTTGAGTCTCTCCACATTCATTGTGTCGAGGATTGTAGAACTTTGTTCCGCTTTAACAGCGTTGAGTTTCTCCACATTAATTGTGTCGAGGATTGTAGATCTTTGCTCCGCTTCAACAGCGTTGAGTTACTCTACGTCAATTTTGTTGATGATTGTACAACATTGCTTCGCATTAACAGCGTTGAGTTTCTTCACATTAATAAAATCGTGTTGAGGATCGTACAACTTTGCTCCGCATTAACGGCGTCTCCTATTACATATTCTACAGGAATTGTGTAGAATGTAATAAAATTTTACTCCATCAGGTTGTTTTTACCATGATGAGACTTCTTTTCAATAGTAGCATTCCGATTATCAAGATATAAAACACTCCACGTGTCTGTTCTTTATTATAACAATTATTTACAAAAATAGTAATTCTCTTGCTGCTGTAGCGTACTGGTCAATATTTCGTTATCCTACAGTAGAATCGAAGACACCTGCCACTTTTTTATTACAACGTTCTACTCAAAAAGGAAAAACTTACCGTATTAACCATTACCAACCACTTGAATTATTGTTTGGTCTCAGTATAAATCTGTATGTATATTTTATAACAAGATTTCTTTAGTACTAATCTTGCAATTAAGAAACTACTGATAGCTTGTTTTACTAATTATACAACTTGTTTTTGTCTTCCTTTTTTACTTCGATATGAAATACAGGCTATCAGTATACAATCACTATGCAGGGATTCGTCAGTAGAGTTCAATTAAATGAACGAAGTATAATTTAAAGCAGGTATATTCAAGTAATGTTAAAATTATATCGACGATAATACACACTCCAGTGTTTTGTTTCACCTAAAAGGTTATTGAAAGTAATTTCATTCTTTATTAATGTCGTTCCTCACTTGGACACGCACAGCATGTCATGCATAAGTCCAATCTAATAAAAATATTCATATAATATTTACATAATAGTACCGTTTTATTTTATTAGGCACTCATGTATGAAGCTAATTATCAGGAACCCATAGGAGCGTACGGATTTGACTTCGATATTTTATTTTATTTTTCCTACTTATATGTAGTATTACAATTCTCTAAACATCTGCTAGTAAATATATGTAATCTTCGATTTGGATACGAAGTATAATTAATAATCAAACGAACTTACCTGTGAAGTTTGATTGGAATTATACGAGTATCCAAATCGAAGATTACATACTCCCAACCCTCCCAGACCCTAAAAATTAAAATAAAATCGTCTCTGGTCCTAACACAAAAATATCTATGTGCTCTAAAATAATGATAAACCACGCCGCTGGGAGCGCTGCCGTTCCTAATTACCCGGCGGGCGAGAGCGAGAACAGTTTTTTTTTTGAATAATATTATAACTCTAAATGTGTGACAAGGACAGCACATAACCGTGTACTGCTGCTAGTAAATATATGTAATCTTCGATTTGGATACTCGTATAATTCCAATCAAACTTCACAGGTAAGTTCGTTTGATTATTAATTGTCTATGTTACTGTGTTTCTTGTATTTCTTGTGTTATTGTACAATAAAGCTTATACATACATACATACATACTTTTTATTAAGTTGTCTCCGGAATTCGTCCACATAAAAATCGTGTAATTTTCAAGAGATGACTCACACTAGAACTGGCCGGGACGTGGCGGGCCGCTGTTTCTATAAAAAACGTCACGTGACATCCGAGGGCTCCAAGCTATCACGTGATTTTTTCTATAGATATTGATAGATCGTCCGGTCCCGTCCTAGTGTGAGTCATCCCTGAGGGTTGAAATTCAAAAAGAACCTTTCATAGTTTAGATATATGAAACTTAAAGAATATGATATATTCTAAACATAGTGTTTATTTTAAATAATCTCAATTGGAAATACAGTATACAAAAGCATATTATCTGACTCATACTTTTGAACTCAATCACAAGGCTCATGAATAATAAAGATTATAAGCTTGTTCAGACATACCAGGAAAGAATTGAATAAAGAATATTCTTCCGACATGAATTTAAATATCCTGCAGCATATTATGGGGTGATTTAAGACGTGTGCCCGGGCAAAAGTGTGCGTGATAAAAGCAACTTGCACGTGTAGATATTCGTGTACTTATTCTGCGACTGTATTCAGGCACTACAATATAGTCATACAGTAAAAGACAGGCAGATAAATATGTGACTCACAGCATCACGCTCGCACATGTGTAACTGTGCATTGGAGTGAGCGTGAGTATGAAATCAATACGTTTTCGATATCATTATGATACTTTTAAATACACATTCGACAGTATGTCCCTATTTTGACGCGTTTCAAAAGCTTTCCTTCATAACACTTAATGAACTCGCATGTTAAGATGTAGTTAGTCTCGCAGAATTACTTAAAATTATATGAAAATACGCGGGCAAAAAAACTACCTTTATACCTTTAGATATCTCCCGTTAAGTATTTTTTTACAAAAGGTAGGTACTTATTTTTTCTTCTATAATGCTGTGTACTATGTGGGCGAACGAACACGGCGGTGATGCGGTCGACGAGGCCTTTTTTTACATAATAAAAGTGAAAACAATTTATTTGAAATATCTTTTTCAGATTAAACTAACAAAATAGCTAGTCAAACTACCTACCTTAGATCTAAAATAGGCCTTTGATAAATGACGATGGCGTTGCATGTACACCTTGTCAAATACATATATTCGAATACACATCCTCTTAATTTAGATCTAAAGATATACGGATTCCAAGGCATCAAATTATTATTTTAAGTAAAAGAGTATGTTGACGTTGAGTGTGGGTCTTAGATACCATACTTTAAAAAACTGGGATTACATATGATTTCCGCAGTGACTAAGGAAAAGAGAGTACAAAAATCTAACACGCACGCACGCGGCACGCAAGTGAAGGATTTGCTTATCTAACCAGAAACTCTTTGTGTTTAAAACAGCTTTATAATGCCCCAAATGATCAATTGTGGGCTCCACGTATAGAAGACATTGCGGACAACCAGAAAAATGCTGCTAGACTTCAGAGCTCACCATTGTTCATGGTGTGGGGTGCAGTATGTAAGCGGGGAAAACTACCTTTAGTATTTATAGATATCGGCGTAAAAATTAACGCACTACTTTATAAGCTAGGTTTCGCAGGAGATTGTTGCCCCAAATTTAAAAAGTAGGTTTGGGAACCGTTATAATGTGTTCCAACAAGACAGAGGTCCTTCAGACACGGCAAATGCTGTTTAATCTTAGTTTTCAGCTAATTTAACTGATTTTTTGCCGAAACTTTGACGGCCACTTGTCTCTTCAGTTTTTAACGTATTAAATTGTTTAGTTTAGCCATACATGCTTTCGAAGCTACTTAATTATAAAATCATAAACCTGGACAATTTCAAAAAGGTTATCGAGCGTATTTGGGATGAAATGCGAATGGAGTAGTGCATGCCGCGTGTGTATCACTCGAGAAGCGTTTGAGGCTTGTAAAAAAAGTTGTAGTTGGAATTATTCCGAAACATTTGTTGTAAATACAGTATATAAGTGTGCCATTAAGACGATGTGATTTTAATCGTAATAACTAATAACTATTCGTAAATTTGTTTTATTCAACATCGGCACTGTATTCGAATATATTGGACACGGGGTACACACGCGTTCAAAAGTGCATGGGCAATTTAGGAATGAATTCATTGATAAACTGACCATGCAATTTTGAACTCGATAGTACCTGAGGTATTATTGTACCTGGGATGCTGGCGGCATTTCTTCGTTGTATCGCAATGCTGATACGTTGTGCAACGAAGCCACCCAGCCCTTCGGTCACCAGTTACATCAACCAGACGTTTCGCGATTTCTACAAAAAACTTTAGTGGGCTGCGACATAATTATTTAACTCAATATCCTCGATTCGAATATGATATTAAACATTATCTACTGGTTAGTTAAGTATCTTCATTTAAGTTTTAAGTCAAAAATGTATTAAAAATTTGATTGACTCCCTTTCTTAAAAGGTCTTTGAAAAATACTTACGACAGACAGATAAATAGTTACGACAAAGGTTATGGTAATTTCAACCAACTGCCAAATATATATGATACTCTTCTCTTAACTCTAGGTAGTAAAAGATCAATATCTTGAATTTATTTTGTTTAATAATTATATACCCGGATAATAACGATTTAGCTAGAATTTAGTAACTTTCGAATGTTTTTTTTAATGAGGTTTCTTAATTAAAGGTGATTGAAGGTGATAAATTGTATGTTTTATATTTGACCACAATAACCCTGTTTAAGATAGTGTAACCAATAAAATAATCATGATTTACGTCAAATCACTCCAAAAATATATACGTACTAATTTTAGAAAGGTTTTAAAGGAATCTTTCATTAATCTAGGAATCAAAAGGATTTACTATGCGAAAGGAATTTTCTTATTAATCATATGCCGTAAATCATATATATAGGCCCCTTACCTACCCCTCTAGCTTAAATTACCTAATCTTATGTCGCAAATGTAAACATAAAATCATAACAAAGTAAAGAAACGAGAAATATGTTGCAATTTAAATGTTACATCACAAACCACCCTGAGGGATACCTTCGAGCCAAATAATTTATTTTAGTGTCAGAAGTCACTCTTGTAAGATCCTTAGTATTTCCAGTGTTACTCTACGGTGCAGAAACGTGGACAGTTAAAGAGAGAGAACGGAAGCGCATTGACGCTTTGGAAATGTGGTGCTGGAGAAGGATGTTACGAGTTTCATGGACTCAACGCCGCACTAATGTTTCCATTCTGCAGCAGATCAAGGTCAAACAGCGACTCTCGGCAATCGTTCATTCTCGAATACTCAGTTACTTTGGCCACGTCATGCGCAAGGAGGACTACGCTATGGAGAGACTCGTTGTCCAGGGTAGAGTAAATGGCTCAAGATCTAGGAGACGCTCCCCATTAAGATGGACGGACCAAGTAAAAGCCCTCACGGAGGCACCCCTAAACCTGTGCGCGCGAAATGCCGGCAAGGGAGAAATGGCGGGAGACAGTAAAAAGGGCTTCAACAACCTCTATGACCACGACTACTCTGCCAAAGAGTATACGACTAAGAAGAAGAGTCACTCTAATAAAACAAAATTACCATCGAAATAAAATTATCAATATTAGATTATATATAACCCACATCGAGCTTAATTTTATTTGCTGATTTAGATTTAATTGTTTACAGTGACAAAATTAAGTAAGGTTATTTAAAATTTGCAGTAGGACTGAAAAACATTATTACACTATTATTTATCGTCAGATAATTACGTAACTGAGCAATCGCTTTTCGGTGAAGGAAAATGTCACGAGGAAACCGGACTAATCCCAATAAGGCATAGTTAACCCTCTGGATTGGAAAGTCATATGGCAGTCGCTTTCGTAAAACTAGCGCCTACGTCAAATCTAGAGATTAGTTACCAAAGCGTACCCCGGACTTGCTCAGCCGTGGTATAAGCCGCGAAAATGCTAGAAAAAAGAAAGAATTACGTAAATGAGCAGAAGTATACCTACATAAACTACTATTCATTGCATACCGTAAAACGTTCCTACTTTGGTCCAAAATTTGCTCCACATTTTTGAAATCACTTAACTATACAACATATTGATAAGTATAGTGGTTAGTAGAACAACGATTGTGGCATTATGCGGTACTTGCAGTATAAAATCATTCTGTTTTGAGAGGAATATATGAACCTGACCATAGGAGCAAACTTAAGCTAGTCTTTGTCTAACTTTGCCCCTAAATGATATTTGTTAGTTGGAGTAATTTCACCTCTTTATCTATAATTTTGCTCCCTACAAATTTTAGGTGGGTATAATTACACCATTAATGATATTAGAACAAAAAATCCGGCTCTGTAGCTGATCCCGATATTTTTTTTAGTAGGTAATCGATTGCAATATTTTCTATTTTACCTACTGACAAGAGAATGAGACCAAAAAACTTGGAGTATTGTTACCCAGTGGGGAGCAAAGTAGGACTGTTTTACGGTAACATAAACGGATCAATTGAAATGCCAGCTGCCTTGGAATTGCTTTCGACAAAAGTAACCACATCGAGAGGGTAAATTAAAGGTGGAGCAACTGATAGGCATGCAACGAACAGGAGGTACAGTTAGCAATAAAAGTGTGTATACAGACAATTTAATTCTTTGGCACGCTGTAGGTCGTTAGTTAAGTCCAATTTCACTTATAAGTACTAACATAGTTTGTAATTAGCATTGTATGTGTACTCGTTTAGCTATTAACAAATAATGAGGTCATGTTATTTTGGAAATTGAATAAATGAATTGAATTTAATAAAATTGCAAAGCAGAACCTCTGTCGATTTTGGTTTAATTTCCCGAATCTGAATCCGACGTTGTACGAGTACATATTGTATTTAGTTTTCATGGATATAATTAGGAGACACATGTTCATTCAGAATATTTTAATGATGAATTGTAACAATATTATTTAGGACTAACCGTTAAAAAATAAGTTTACTTAATAACTGACAGATTTTAGGAGTCGTAAAACATTGCATAAAAAGCCCAAGGACACATTAAATATTTCATGATGGCAATATCGCAACCTTTTCAATTGCAGGCACCTTTTCAATAGGCAGTGAATACTATTTGAAATGACGTTCCTTCTGTGTCGTGGCGTCATCAGCCTCTCATAACAACATTTCCAATAAACAACAAAATATCCCATTATTATTCATCACCAAATAACGCCCTAAGAAATATTCCCGAGCTCTGAACTCAATATAACACCTACGTCGGAGTTCGGAGTGTCACCCATATTATTATTCTATCTCCGATTTTGTACAAAGTAGTCTGATACCACTTTATAATAGATTGAGTTCACTTGGGACGTTTCTATCGATATGTTACTCCAATATAAAGAATATTGAAGTAATATAGAATGGTGTAAATACGATGGTATATAAAAATGGTAAATATAAAAAGTATCAACAGTTTAAATAATTTAGATAATCATGAAGATGTTTTCATAAGGACTCTGTGGAAATGAGTTAAGATATTCTAACTAATATGTAATGACCACAAGTTCTTACCACGGTTTTTTTTGTTAAATTCGAGCTCTCGATATTCAATGAGAGAATATTGTTTACGATAAAAAGTCAATGTTTTGCTTACCTACCTAAGTTCTTTATAGTACAAATCCTTCCATCAATACGAATTTATTATCTTAAATAATAATATCTCTACTTACTAGTAACTACTTTCTTTAAAATGTCCTATTCGAAAATTCAAATATTCGTGCTTTCACGAGTCAGAATTTTGATGACCGGAGTTTTGATAGATCGAGTTTTTCAAAATCAGGGTTTAAAAAATCGGAAAAAAGTCTTTCAGAATTATATAGTGTACCCCGTGTTAAACGCCAAAAATATCTGTATTTTCTGAATAGCTAATAGTCTTAAATAACACGAGACCGCTCTCTATTTTAGTGTGACAATCTCAAGTACATCTTTGAAATGTTCATGATAACGCGCGCCGTAAAACTGCGATGGGAGCGCCTAATCTTACGGCGGCGGCGGTGGACGATGGCCGATAGAGATAGCGGCCATGTATCTTCACCCTCCACTCAACCGACCGAACAAGTGCCGCAATATGGCGGCAATACCGTGTAATGATCTGGAGCTTTATTACATAACTTCATCAAGTCTATATACAATACAATACAATACAAATACTCTTTATTGTTCACCAAAAAGGAAATAAAAACAATATACATTAAACACTAAAATATAAACACTGGTAGACAACAGGCGGCCTTATCGCTAGGAAGCGATCTCTTCCAGACAACCTTTGGGTAGAGGAGTCAATACACATGGAAATCCAAACAATGTATAGGTAAACCAAAACTGAGTACATAATTAATTTAATTAATTAATATAACAAAAAATTTAACATAAAAGGGAAGTCATACACATACTTATATACAAAAAATATATAAACATACATAAACATACATATACATAAATATTACAAAAGCACAGCATAACAGTAGGAAAACCGTTAAGTAGAAGAAAAATAAAAATCTTTCAGTTTATTTTTGAAAATTGGCAATGACTTAGCACGTCTAATGTCGACAGGTAGAGAGTTCCATAAAATAACCGCCTGGAATGAAAAGGAGCTCGTGAAAAATTTGGAGCTGGAAGAAGGAACTGAAAGAAGCAAGTTTTCAGCACACCTAGCGGAGGTTACATAATTAAAACGTTCTTTGAGGTAGCGGGGAGTAGCAGGATTAAAAAGTATGCCAAAGAGAAGTGAAAGAATGTGAAAGTTACGTCTAAGCCGGATAGGAAGCCACTTGAGTTGGGAACGGAAAGAGGATACATGGATATATAGTTGTAGGTATCTAGATTTGTTTGTGTGATTTATCCTATATCTATATTGTACCTAGACTTGATCGTTTTATTGAAGAACGTACATACATAGGTCATTTAATTATCTATAAGCTTAAGTACTTCGAAAATCACGTCAATTTAATGATCCAGGTATCTCTTAATTACATAAGTTATCACATTATAAAATTTAGACTGCCTTAAGTACAGTCGCGAACCGGGACTGTTGAGCCACTTAACTACATTTCTAACTTAGCCTTGTAATATAATCGGTATGGTGAATGTCAACTGTCATCTATTGATAACATCGGTGGCAATAATTACAAAAAAGGCAAGTGGCTCAATAATCTCTGGCAATTTGCGACTGTACCTATTCAATTAAATCGAAATTATTGCTTAATTAATGTGCTCCTAATATCAATCTTTTAATATCATCTAATGCGTCGTAATCACTCTCCCGCTTCCATCCTCTCTCTGTTCAAGTCCCAGAATCTTCTTGAGGATCCTTCTCTTCGCGACCATGAGCTTGCTTCCCAACTTCAGAGTCAGCGTCCAAGCCTCGCATCCATTCATCCAGCTTGGCCTGATGGTAGTCTTAAACACTGCTGACCATCTTAGGGCGTTCGGAATTCGGATGTCTATTTCATCAGTCCCACGTATTTGAACTTGGACTTTTATTGTTTTTGAGCCTCAACAGCCTTCCGAAATTCGTCAAAACTTGGTTTCTCTACGTCTACACCGTCATTTTTCTGCTCTGGTTCTTTGATTTTTGCCATTCATTATTTACAGCATCATAATCCAGTTACCTCGTCACGTCGTGAGGGCTCATGAGCATCAATCTCATGTTTTAACGTAACTGTTTTTACTGTTTTGTGCGACCCTGTATTTATATTTTCTGTGTTAATAAATAAATAATAATAATAATAATGCCGCAGGGCAGCTTGTGGCGAGCTGTTGGGGAGTAACGATCCCACGGACCCGAGTGCTCCAGAGAGTCGGTCAGGGTCTCCGTCTCCGGCGTGTCTTCGTCGGTCGGAGTGGACCCCAAGGGGACCCGTAGGGCTCTCAGCTCTGGTTTGTTTTCATTGGCCGTCCAGAGAGGAGTCGTCAGAGCCATATGTTCCAGGGGTGGAAATGTTAAAGGGCATAATGCCGCGAGTAACTTTGGAGAAAGCGCAGCACCACCTCTTGACACCCCTGAGCCGCTCACGCCGGTGTTGCGCCTGACCGTCTGTACGATGGCTCAACAGGTGCCCATCTCGCGAGTGGCGAATCACCGCTTGTCTAGATAACATTGTGACCAGAACTCTTTCCATTTCATTTACAATAGCTCTAATGCCTGCTGGGACAGGTTCACGGGTATCTATTTCTGTACCAGTGAATGCGTTCCAACAGGTGTTAACGGCCTCTGCGTGTTGGATCTGTATCCCCAGGTACGCTTTAAAAATGACCGGATTCGAAAAACCCCAGAGTTTGAAACGGAGATAATAATAATGGTATTGGCCCAATGAATAATCCAAGTTTGTGACCTCCAGCGCCGAACGCAACTTAAGGCGGTATTTTCCGACGCTTCGGCTGATGAATTAGAGAATGGGCATATGGAAATTAGTGAATGAGATGGTAAATGAGCTCGCGCGTGGTAATGCTCGTAGATTAGTAGGTATTTAGTTCTAGTTAATATATAAATCATTTTATCGAGACAAGACAGGGTCTTGATAAAATGATGCGAAAGCAGGAGAGCGAGTCATAATTATTGCTCTATACGGAGGCAACACCAACAACCTTGACAAGCTGCGGTACCAACTATTTGCCAGGGCTGCAATCTGGCTAGATTACCTCCTGCTCCTCTGCTCGATGTCCTATTTACGGACTTATCATAGCGTACGAATTTGTACTTGCATTCATCATTTTCAATTCAACTGCTCATATATAATATTCTTACAGGTACAGGCATTTCTATAAGTTTGAAAAAATTATAAATTTTGAAAGGCTTATTCTCAAAAAAAAACATATTGTAGCAAAGTCTTTAAAAATTTCCTGAAATAATACTATCCAAAACGAGTCTTTTTAGGTTATAATCGCCAAAATCCGAAAAAAGTCCGATATCTTCGTGGTTTGTTCTATTTTTGACTAAGTTGCGTTCGGCGCTCGAGGTCACAAACTTATAATTCATTGGGCTAACATCCTACAAAATATCATAACTACCGGATTTGACGCACATTTTCAGCATGTGCGTCAAATCCGGATAAAGAAACTGGATAATCAGGGTCTGTTATAATAAGATTTGTAAGAAGACCGTTGGCGAGTATCCATTTTTAACTGTTATGAGCTCCTGATAAAATGTGCTCGTCATATTTGCCCTGATTAAATTTGAGTTGTTGTATTATTATGTAATGTATTATCGATGATTTTTAATTTCGGTCTGTACTAATTGGTGATTCAGTCGCTTTCTGCAGCACTGAGTAGCAAAATTAAATTTTGGTCAGTGATTGTGCCGTTGTGCTTCACCCTAGAATCAATTTCGTTATCTGGAATTCGCAGCGGTCTAGCGAAGCGATTTATCCAATTGCTGTTATGAAACTTATGAAGTTCGCCATCGTTGCCTTTGTATAGATACCTACGCAGTTTCGGTGTAATATCAACCATATAGAAATGATTTGTGATTACCTAAATGATTCAACAAACTTTCAAAACTTTTCAAAATTGCTACACTAAAACTATACAAATTCGTGAGGTCGCACGTAGTACCTACCTATACTCGCGTCCCACCACTTCGCGTGTTTTTTTAACCACACGCCTAATAATATTTACACATGAACTTGCAAAAGGATTTTAGACAAGTGAAAGTGTTACCTCTTTCGTAGTTAGGCAGTTAGGGATAACACACTAAGTTACATATAGTACACTGAAGTAGCTTTCGTGTAATAGAAATTAAGCATGAAACTCACTTTCCCGCTACTTATAAGGTAGTGGTTAGATGACGCCATAGTCGTAAACGGGCTATCAACGGAGAGGAAATAGGGGCGCGGCCGCGGGCGCACGCACGGAAATGAAGCGGACGCAAACGCTTCCTCGCTTACACGCAGCTAGTTAAATATCTCTCTCGGGTATGGGGCAAATCTGTGCTCTTAACCAGCGCTGGCCAGTGTCTGTCTCAAAAGTTAACCAGTGTTACTCTGAACTCATATAGCGCTTAGCTACGATTGTAGATCGGATCGCATATACACGGGAGCGGGCTTTGAGAGCTTTAAATCTGATCTTGATTTGACATTACAGTACATAATTAAAGAGTGTTAAAGTTTTTAAAGGGTCGGCAACGCGCATGTAACACCCCTGGAGTTGCAGGCGTCCATAGGCTACGGTGACCGCTTACCATCAGGCGGGCCGTATGCTTGTTTGTCACCGTCGTAGTATAAAAAAAATAAAAATTAACTAAAATCGCCGTCAATAGAACTTCCTAGCAATTTAAACAAAAGGCGTCACATGTTTCGTCACTGTTTCTCCTTGTATTTTCACACTACTTCATCAAACACCACTGAAACTATTCACTACTGAAACGGTAGTATTATCGTAACATACAAAACATAAGATAAATAAGTTAATTTTGGAGATTTAATTAAAAACTTTAAAGATAGGTTATTACAATCCATTCGACGTTCCATTGACAGATATTAAATCAACATTCGACTTTAGCCTTACGCTCTCGGTAGGATCGGAATATCATTAAAACTGTGGCCGCAAGACTCACTAATGTCTGTATTCCGTCTCGATGCCACTTGTAGATGCGATCATTGCGATCAGTTGGGCACCAAACTGATACTGTTTGGGTGATCACGCTTGAACGTACTATCGCGTTCAGATTTGCATGGGCAGTTTATAAATGGATTAATTCATAAATTGCCCATGCACTTTTGAACGCTTGTGTACCTACCTATATATGTTATTTCAGCTGAATGTAAGTCATAGTCATACGGGTTGTTACAAAAATACTGTTTTTACATTTAGAGCATTTTGATTTGGATTAGGAATAAGTAGGAAAACAATACTAGATGGCAAACATTTTTTTAAAGTAACAAAGAAACTGCCTAAATGAGTTTATGTCATTAATAATTATTATACCCGAATTCTAAACCGGGATCTCCAGGATCGAAACTGGGTTGGGGACAAAATTTCAAAACTAAACAAACATATGCAAACAAATCGCCCTAGATATATCGGGCAGCTAGGACCACAACTGCTCTCGACGTGTATGCTCTAATGTTTGTGTTCCGCTTCGATGCCTCTTAGCAGAGGCGATCAGCAGAATGTAGACAAAGTTCAACTCCAAGCCCTAGCATTGTTTACGGTGTAGATAGATCCAATTAGTCGAAGATGGTGTTGATTAAGTTCACAAATTTTGGGTTTAATTGCCGGCAATTAAATTAACGTTCGGGCAATCCGTCGGAACTCCATAGTGGGTTTGTCCGCCGGGCATCCGTCAGACAAATTTCCCATACACTTATTAGCAGATCCCGCATTTCGGTTTAGGAAATTTAGAAAATAGTATTTTGTATATAATTACCATTACTTTTAAGTCTTACTAACAAAATATGGATATTAATCTAAAATAAAGATCTCAATTTCAATTAGCCCGATTAGCCCGCAAATGAGGCATATAAATAATAATGCAGTATTATATATTATGTAATATTATCTCCAAGTAGTCGGCTACCAGAGTACTAAATCGTATTTCCGTTCTAAAATTGGATGTGACAGATGTATAGATTAAACAGGACAAATGGCAATTTAAGATCTTTCACTCGGCATAAACACGAACGTTACGAGCCAAAGAAAGTGAAAAATATTTTTTCCGCCGCACCTACTTAGAGTAACGGCGAGGCATGTAGGTAGTTGTCGAGTCAGCGCGAAGAGTTCGGAGTGACAGAGTCACCACGTCACCCTCTTCTCATTACATCACCTGTCCCCGCCACGCCTCGATGCCGCGACATGCCACAATAGCATTTGTGTCTATGTGCACGATTTTCTTTTTATATACTTAAACTATTTAATAATCCAAAACTATATTATTAATATACTAGTTTCTCTAAAAGTGGTGATTCTAATGCCTACACGCAGCGTGCGAGAATTCGTTTTCTCGAACTAGTGCTTTTTACTTTTTAAGTTCCAAACCATACTTACGACAGGTACGCAGTTTTTGATATAACATTAATTTTTACTTCAAAATTATGAAACTACAAAATCTTCTATGAATACTCCTGCTCATAAAAGAGTATACATTTTATATCTCATTAAATGAGTGTTCTTGATCACATATCGCAGATCATCACAAATTTACCACTTGAACTCTTTTTGAACGATTTGTTTTTGTTTATTGATATTACGTACCTATATGTAGGGGAACCTGTTCTACCTCGGTCAGTTTTTTCTTTTATGATTTTTAGAAAATTAATGAATAACCGCAAAACTGTTATTTATCCGAATACCATAAGATAGATTAATGCTGAACCTATCCTACCATCGAGTAGCTAATTATCTTGACATTAACCTATTATATAAAAGTTTTTTGTCTGGTAGCAAAACATGAAATGATCAGCCTTGATGTAATGTTCTAAATTCCAACTTTTCATGACACGAATCATATTTAATTATTTTTCTCGAGATACTATCGGCCGTCAAGTTTCGTTGATAGTTGATTTTATTAGTTATCAAATAACGTTACAAATAAAGTAAATAAAATATTTTAATTACCCTGGCAAGGTAGAAATATTGCCAACTGTCCGAAGTAAAACTATGTCCAAGGTTCAACAGTTTCCCCTACAGTTGACGTCTGTAATGTCTTGTACTTCTGTTTTGATACGGTTATAGTACATTGTGCATCTAGGGAGTAATCCTCTTACCGACCGTGATGCATACAATGTTTTTCATCACACTTGTAAGGGAAAAACAAATATACAAATGAATCAATTTATTAAAGTTAAATAATACCTACACATTAAAGTTGGTTTATAGCCAAGTTTGAAGATTTGAAATCAGCCTTAGCTGATGCGAAACCTCCTTAGTCTGAAGTAAAATGACGTACAATAGTTTAAAACTAAAGTCATAACTCCCTCGGGAGTTATATTGTACTAAAATCCATAACTCCCTAGGGGACTACACCATTACCGAGCAAGTGTGATGAAAAAGGTTTTAATGCTACTAATTACTGTCGCAACATTTTGTTCGTTTCGGTATTGTAACCTCAAAGCCGGTGGTGCTAGTTTGCTGTCACTGTCAGTGTCACTGGTGAAGAATGGGCTCGTTCAAAAATAACTTTGAAAAAAGTATTTTTGTTTTATTATTGTATTTGTATTTTCTCGCAACTATATTAAAAATCGTCGTTTACAACTAGTGTGAAAGTGTCATTTATCACTCGTACAGAGTACAGTCAGCCACA
Organism: Lathronympha strigana; assembly: GCA_949128165.1. Taxonomy (NCBI): domain Eukaryota; kingdom Metazoa; phylum Arthropoda; class Insecta; order Lepidoptera; family Tortricidae; genus Lathronympha; species Lathronympha strigana. The sequence continues at coordinate 10,635,871 of OX421906.1, read as the reverse complement.
CAGCTATGAATACAGCCAAAGTGCCAAAAATATGTATACACGACCTTAATGCTCAGGCAATAAAGTCCTGTATACATATTTTTGGCACTTTGGCTTTATTCATAGCTGTGTGGTTGACTGTACTCGTGGCTTTATGACACACTTTTCACACTAGTTGTAAAATGTACTATTATATCACCATATGAGATCAATAATAACGTTAAAATAGTTAGGTTTTTCTTTTTCAACCGACTTCACAATTTCAAAAGGAGGAGGTTCTCAATTCGTGTAAATGTTTTTTTTTGTGTCTCCGTTTCAAACTCTCGGGTCTTTCGAGCCCGGTCATTATTAAAGCGTACGCGGGGATACAGATCCAACATGCAGAGGCCGTATGGAGAGCTTTGATGTCATATGGAACGCCTGTTGGAACCCATTCACGGGTACAATACAACAATAGATACCCAGTAGATTTTTTTTTTGTTTGTTACCTCAGAACTCCGTCATTACTGAACCGATTTTAGAATTTTTTTTTTTATCTGAAAGAAGATGGTTCCAAATTGGTCTCATTTTTTTCAAAATCCATTTTGGATGATGGAATCCATGAGGAATTGAGGGAACTCCTCAAATTTTAAAGGTACATGCAAAAAGATTTGGGTGATTTCTTAAGAAACTCACGCATTTCTTTACGAAAATCATTAATTTGGTTGAGTGGACCTGATGATGAAGACCAGGGATGGCAAAGTGGAACTGCTTGGTAATTATCAGAACTATCATCCGGTTTGAGACATTCATCTTTCACCTTCAAGGTAGTTCTATTTGATTATAGTTCTATTCTGATAATGGAATTCATGAGGAATTGAGAGAACTCCTCAAACTTTAACGGCACATGCATTCTGACTTAAGGGTTTCCTTATTCACTTGAACATTGTTTTGGGGAGCTAACGTTTTGGTAAAGTGGACCTGATGATGAAGATCAGGGATGGCAAAGTGGAACTGGTCGATAAACCTAGCTCTACCTTTTAGCCTAGTTGTGACATTCATCTTTTTAATTTGATTTCTATTCTGATGATGGAGTTCTTGAAAAATTCAGAGAACTCCTCAAATTTAAACGGCACCCGCATAATTTTGTGATTCATAATTAGCTTGGGCATTTTCTTACTGAAGCCACAATTTTGCTGGAGTGAACCTGATGTTGATGATCAGGGATGGCATAATGGAACTGCTCGATAATTTCCAGTCTGTCATCCAATTTAACACAATGTTATTTTGTTTGCAACCTTGGAGGTCTACAAGGTAATTCCTGAGACAATAAGAAAGCTCCACAATTTTCAAACGTACACGTTTGGCGAATTAGATATTTTTGAAGTAAACTGGCTAACTCATACAAATTCAAAATTTCACTTTTACCGGGAAGGCCAAATGAAGTCGTTTTTTGTTTTCTTAAAAATTATTACTTATTTCTGTTCTTTCGAATGTTGAAGAACAAAGTAAAGCTAAAGTCAGTACCTACGAGCATTTCGTTAACGCTTTACCTTTTGAATGCTCACATAAAGGTTCCTCAAAATATATTCTGCAAGCGCGTCAGCAAAAAGGTTGAAACATGTTGTTTCGCTAGAACACCCTCTTAATTGCTTCCTGCTTTTAAGAAATGCAATGTTCAATTTACTTAATAGAGAGCTAATTAAGATATTTACACATTATTAAGTTCATTATACTTGATATATTTTCGACACGTATTAGCGCAGCGATAAATATTCAAGGGCTATATTTGAATTGCTCAAGAATTTAAACAGCTATTTTAAGTCAGCGAATAAATTAAATCGATTTGGACTGGCGGCTTTCCTGATTTCCTCCGTAATTTGATCACCGAGGTTTGAGACCGCTTGCTTGAAAGCGGTTTTATTTTATATTCGACGGCCGTATTCGTACGGCACATTTGCTTCCAATTCAATTCTCTGCGCGGCTCGTTGCAGCAGTGAATGAGCCATCGCCGAGATTGTCTCAGCCGCGCCCTCAGTCCGCGCTGCTATCGGTACGCATTCAGCAAATAGTTCCGTTACACTTTAATTAAAATTCAATCTAGCTATTTATGCGTCACGCTCTTAGAGATTTGTCCCACACAAGCGCAAGCGGGTAAGCGCAAACCAATGTATTTCTAGTCAGCTTAGTTACAAAGTCAAATTCTCATGCCAGAATAGATTTGTTGGATAGCTCAACGCCCGCGTAAATATACCCACAGCCAACGTTAATAAACCCGCTCTCATCTTTGTAAAACGGTTATTGTTATGTCAAACACCTGATTTGAGGCGTTAAGTACCTTATTGAGGCGTCTGCATTATCATACACTTTTATATTCTTGCCGAACGTAAATGAGGCCCTTGGGCCAATAACGAAACAGTTAAATGTTTAGGGTGTAGGATTTCTAGGTTATAAAAGTTATAAAAACTCACTAAGCATCAATAAAATGAAAATAATGACAAAATTATACTTTTGCTTTCGAGAAAAACAAGACAAAATAAACTAAAAACCAAATATGTTTTACGATTTATTACATGAAAATTCAAGTTAGAATTGGGCCCTTACCATGACGTCTTAACGCGATTCAGTTTAGTTTCTTAACTGTGCTCTGGGACCTGGCCATGACGTCTTAACGCGATTTAACTTAGTTTAGGTCCTTGCGTTAAGACATCATGGTTTTGAGCTTGTTGACGTAAAAAAAGTACGTTTAATTATTCGTTAAATAGCTATTAGAATTTTTCGAATAAGCTGTCAATACGGACACGGTGTAGCTTACCTTAACTAATACTTAACTATTTAAATTTAAATTGACCAGGAAAAGTTGCTTATTTAGAAAATAAATTAATTTGGCCTTGTGATCATCTAGTACACCTACGTTATGAACCTTAGAACCCATCGTCTTTTATGTGTAGACTAATTAGATTTGGAATCCTACATTTGAAATATTATCTCTAACGACCTAAATATTTGATCATATGAATCCTAGTCCTAGTTGTAATGAAATATTATATTAATTGAATAAGATAAGAGAGGCCTATAAATATTTTGTTTTTAGTATTTTTTTTGTTTATTGTAAACATCTCCTACCGGTCCTAACGTGACCAGATGCTATGACAGCAGCAAGCCCTTTTTGTCTGTATTACCTACGATTTTCCTGTCTAACCCATAATAAGTCTAGCTAGCTGAGGAAAATCTTCATAGCTACGCATACAAACTTTGCCTACATCATACTGCCATAGCCGGATGGAGACGGGCCAGCTAACCGAAATAATATCCATTTTGTTTTGTGTTATTATTAATGGATATTTCCTATGCACAGTAAATTAAAGTCTAAAATTTACCAGTGTTTCGGAACCTAATGTCAGACAAGAAGAAACACCAAGAAACTTGTCTGTCTATTTCCTAACTATGTTTGAAATACCGCGACAATCGTATATTAAATATGACTTAACAACCTTTATCAACCCCTTAATAGAAAAGCTCAATTGTCACTAGTAATATGCTCCGCCAATCACTAGCTCCCTATAACCAAATTACTTAGTATGTCCTCAAATAACGTGGTTCCCCTAATCTCACCCAATATAAACATTATGTAAATTACCTTTATATCATATTTAATGTACGAGCCTCAGAATTCCAATCATATACTATCTACCTGTTATATCAAAAATTCTGTAAAACCTAACACTGTTATTTACTGTTGTAAACAAAACCAACCTTTTAACCAATGTGTAAATGAATTATAACAATTATACTAGCACCCTGTGTAAAACTTTTATTCTATCCCAAAATCACCTATACCAGAGAGTATGCTTATCCTAAGTCACCTGAGCTGGCAAAGGAGTTTTGCCAGACTTCTTCTCTAGATCCGATCCGTCAGGCACCAACTCCTTTCCGCTAACAACTCCTCTGGACTCTCGAACAAGTTTTCCCTTCTTGTTAAGGAAAACGCAGCTAGCTAAATCGTTCTCACAATTCAGACTTTAATTTAGGCAATATATTTCACTCCACTCTATAATTTCACTATAACACAAAATGACAATAGTTTATTTTTAGAATGTCACCACTCGAATAAGTACACTACCGCACAGTGTAAAAATCACTACTTGCTACTTGGAAAATGAATCTTATTATAACGTAACACGACTCAACTTAGAAAAACCGTCGAAAGCACGTCACGCGTTTTACAATACGTAAGTCAAAGTTCAGGCCACGCCGATGACCAAATCAAAACTATCCCGAATATGGTCTTGTCTCTGCTTATATTAGGACCGTCCTCGCTGAAAGCTCAGGCCTTCGAGTCCTTTTTGGAATTCGTAACTCCCACGGCCTTGGTGTGCGCCAATAGCCACTTATTGTAAACTTAAACATCCACTTAACTAATTTATTACCCCTTGTAAAAATTTATTGCTCATTAAGATTTGAGTTTAAATAAGCGTTGACTGATTTATATTCTTTAATGGTTCATTTTTAATAAAATAATCTTTTTGTTTTAAAGTTATATTTAAACTAATTTTATAAATCGCAATTGTATTTATTCAAATTTGACCAAAATGAATCAGTTTTGTATGATTTAAAAAGAATTCAGATCAATCGACTGCATCCATGCTTATATTTTGTTAGCTAGCCAGAAACTGTCTAGTTACAATCGCCCCTTCGGGAATTTGCAATGTATTGTTACTCACATACATGAAAAATTCTCGGACTCTATTGAAAAGAAAGAAAAAAAACTAAATCTGTTGGTATTAACCCCAGTCCCCCCATTAAACGTGTGGTGTGTGTGGTTTGTGTTTAAACCAATACTCATTGATTGCAATTGATTCAGTACAAAACTCAGACCTCTGAACTTTAGTAATGAACCATGACCGTCTTTTCGTCACGATTTTCTCACTTGCCCAGGGTATTGGGTCGTGAATCCAATAAACTCTAGTAGTTCGATCTCTTGGTTGCACCCTAGTCTATGGGTCTTTCTACCCGGCGACTTAACCACATTGTCCGGTTAATAAGCGAACCAGTGAAACCTCCCTCCACAAAGTAAGAAAAACGATTTGGTATAAGTACTGGAACGTTCATACTCCATTAATTAAAATTCGATCCAAATTTAAGAACCAAATCACAACTTCCAATCAAGGTTTCTTGGAGCATGTCTCAAACATGAACAAGATATTTGACTTCAGACTCATTCCCATAATAATGATGAAGTGCTTATGTTAACAACAACTAAGACCTTTATAATACTTTGATAACTTGTATCAAAATATTATGTGTACAGACACAACATAGATATAATTCAAAAATACTATGTAATGTCTGCATTTGTAAAAAGATAATACGCAAAGAAAAGAAAATAAAAGTATACCATTATCGATATTACCCTAATAAATTAGACTTATACAAATATTTAATAAACATTTCAACATTTTAGCATATGAAAATTGGTCCTACTGAATGTGTTAAACGTATTTTCATACTTTTTATTTATAAATATTATTTTAAAATAAAGAGGAAAACAAAAATATACTGACCTAAATTGTCAGTGTGTCCAATATATCTACAACTTAAATATAATTTGAATACCATTTTAGTAATAAATTATAATTTATTGACGATGCATGTTCGTTGACATGTCATCATCTAAGTTTATATCAAAGATCTTACTCATGATGAGGTGTGTATACCCATTCATATATGTTTGTGTGCTCTTAGCTTCTTGTAGAGTGTGTAGTCAACAAAAACTACCCTTTCAAAATGGGTCGAATCGTTATACGATTTTAGCCTACTGATAAGTATTTGTTGACTAATTTGTGTATAACAAAGATACCAACACATTTAGGTAGATTGCAATCTGGCATTTGTCTATCCATAAAAATCCATTCGCACAAAAAAAACTTAAATTTTTCATACATCCCTTTCAAAAACACCAGATAAACATCATTTCTCTCTATTTAATATAATTAAATATCACTCACTGCCTTTTAGTTGCCAGTTCACTCAATTTCTACAGATAGTCAACGCCTTTGATGTACAATCAATACAAAATGCATAATAAAAAAAAACGAATAAAACTTAATTTAAAATATAAAATATTCTTGACTTCAAAGAGTGTAAATCATTGATTTTAATTTAAACTGCAATGATTTATGTTCTAATTTTTGTAACAGTTTATTTTTAAATCATACAAAAACCTTTCTACTAAATATGTTATGATGATAACGTTAATAACGTTTTAATTTAACGAAGTCATTTTTATCATGACAACACAGTATACGTCCTGTCAATGTCACAAAAAGGCGCGCGCGCGCACGTGCACGGCATAGCACAGTGGAGATAGCGTCGGTTTTGTTTTTATGATTAGGGGTGCGTCATTGTTTTACCTGTTTTTGCGCAGTTCAGAATATTATCTCTAGAGGAAGAGTTTAATGTTGTGATGTTTTAAACTAAGTGAAGTGTAATGTGGAAAATTATGTGTAAGTGTGCGCCTGACCGAATAATTGGTAAGTTTAAAATAATTTACATCCTATTTATTTAACTTTGCTAATTATCTTGGCATTATATTCTTAATTGAAACAAAATCCATAGCTCCCTGTTGACGAATTCATATAACCTGAAAAAGAAAACAATGCAGACAAAATGTTATTAAATAGTTTAATGGTTAACTTGTTTAGCCTAATTTTTGTAATTGTTTATATATTTAGTAATTGATTTTATAAAAATACAATTTTTATAATTTTTCCCTTAATAGTTTAGACAAACATCTTTTGGGTTAGCAAGTAATTTTATTATAACGTCACTTATTTAATTATATTAAACATGAATCATACCTATATATTACAAATATTGTCTACTCTATTTCTAGAAGTATAACTCAATATAAAAATTTGCGTGCGAATGGCACAAAAATCCCACTCATTTATAAAGTATTTGAAATCAATAACTTTTCATTTTGTACAAACTTTGAGTAAGCGTCACGCAAATTGCAACTGCAGGTAGTTGACCCTAGCCTTTTTTTTCAATGTTTACAAGCGGGCGAGTTCGTTTCTGATAACTCGAAGTCTATTTTTAGAACATGAGCATTATTTATTTTAAATGCGTTTTGTTTTTGTTTAATTTTGTTCTTATCACGTTTTCAGGTTTTAATAGCAATAAAATGCTATCTACGGTTAATTCAATTTCCCGATAATGTCACGGATTCTTTATGTAAGTATACTGATCTAACCGTATTGTTTTTATACTTCTTAAATATACGAGTATTTCTACTATGATTCAATTGTTTTTTTTTTTCGATTTTCAGTTGTTTCAACTGGTGAGATGATGTTACGTGCCACTATGAAATCATCTTTCTGTTGCATCACTATTCTTGTGTTGCTCCTGTTCGCTGCGAGATCTGACTTCTTCAATCCATAAAAGGTAAACAACTTTCCTATTTATTCTTAGTCACCATGGTAGAGAACGCTACCTCATGATGTACCAATCGAAATGGTCCGATGAGTTATTGATATAGTGAATCTAGGACAACGCACGACTAAATTCGCTGACAATTTGATGAAGATAAAGGATACGAAACGCATTTATAATTTTTTATACGTACTTTATTTAAAAAAAATATTTTTTTTTTTTTTAGAAATTCCACCACCCCTAAGTGCGTCTTCGTGTAACATATGGTAGCTCAACCCTTTAAAATATATGTAAATATATATTTACATTTTTTTAAAGGTTTTAAGATATTACATTTTTTTTTTCTTGTTGAGTGATATGAATCAATTTACCAGTATACAATTCAATTACCAACCTATCTACATATTCATGAGTGTGAACACCCAAAGCGACTTGTATGTATGAATAGTGTTACTTCCATACACACGAACTACCTATATGGCGGATGTGGACTGAAGACCCTGCTCTAACCTACCTATCATTTTACAATCATGTTCTCTTTATATCTAAAACGATTTATCACTAGCCAAACATTTGTCTGCAAAAGTTATATAATATAATCTAGTTAAAATCATAATTACTTGTATACATTCATAACACAAAAACGACTTATCACTAGCCAAACATTTGTTTGCAAAAGTTATATAATATAATCTAATTAAAATCATAATTACTTGTATACATTCATAACACAAAAACAAACCTTCAAATATCTTAATTTTATCTTTATATGATTTCAGCTACTCTACAACAATAAGCGTTCCTACACAGACTACTTTGCGAGACAACAACACATAATGAGCCATTGTAAGTAAGTATGAGACATCTAAACATGTTATAAAATTATCTATTTATCGTTCTTACACTTATAACTATTATTTCCTACTCTATCATAAAATATTATAATATCTAAAACACTGTTATTAATAACTAATAATATCTCTTATTCTACATACAAACAAAGGTATTGTAACTTCTCTAATTAGACACATTTGTTATTACTAAACCTTAAAATTATTTTGAACCTAGTTTTCCTCAGATCAGCTAATCACTTTTATAATATCTTGACAAATGTATGGTATTAAATTTGCCTCGGACTATGTTTGTATACGGATCGACCAAAATATAGACGTTCGGAAAGGGTATCGCCGCAATTACATAAGGACCTTCGTATATAGCTTCAAACTTTTTCGTAATCTTTTGTTGAGCACTCGATTTATTTAGCTTTCTTATTTTGACCCAATCACCGATTTGAAACTGTATTAATCTGAAATTTTGATTAAATTTTGCTTGCCTAGTATCTGCCGCTTTCTTTAAGTTTTCTCTTACCTTTTGTCTTACATCCGCTATGTTTTTCTTCATGTGACTAATTACTTCCCTGTCAAATGATAACTGTGTAGGTTGTCCATACATTATTTCGCAAGGAGTAAACCCGGTACTGTCATGAAATGAGTTGTTATACAAAGTCTCTAATTTTGGTAATATTTTCACCCAGCTTTGATGTCGTTTTTCACAGTACATCCTAAAGAAAACTCCAATTTGGCGATTCGTGCGTTCGCAAATATTAGGACGGGGGTTCCTAACTGTAGTGTATATAGTCTTAACCCCCTTTTCACTCATAAATTGTCGCCATTGAGCTGAACTAAACTGTGAACCGTTATCTGTAAGAACTGCTTTTGGATGAATTATTTTAAAGAACTTTTTCATGCTAACTATTACAGATAAGGCCGTTGCCTTACGTAACGGATATAATTTTACGAATTTACTAAAAGAATCTTGTACTACTAGAATGTAATTCATTCCAAACTGTCCTGTCGGTAAGGGCCCATAAAGATCTGCCATAACTAAATCTCCGATATCATTTGACACTATAGATTTACACGGTCCTACATACTTTACATTATCATTTTTCACCATTTGGCAAGTATGACAAGATCTTATCATTTTTCTAACCTCTCTAGAAATGCCTCGCCAGTAAAATCTATCCTTTATATATTTCATGACTTTATACGCCCCTTGGTGTCCCATTTCTAAATGTACTTGTTTAATAACGTCTTCTACTAATGATCTAGGCAAATATATGACTTTATTTTGAGAATTATCGGAAGTGAAGTATAATATGCCGTCCTGTAAAGAGCATCTTTGAATTATTCGACCTGTTTTTTCACTAACGTCACCGTTTTCTAGTTCTTGTATAATTTGATCAATTTCAGGATCTTGTTTTTGTAAGTCCTTTATTTTTCTTAATTTACCTATCAAGTCTTTGTTTTTCTCAGTCTCAGTGTACAAAATCTCCGGTAAACGCACTTTATCCTCTTGTAATAAATCAGATTCAGGAGGGTATCTAGAAAGCACATCTGCACCTATATTTTCTTTACCTTTAATATGTTGGACCTCGTATTGAAATTGTTCTAGATAGTTAATCCAACGTATAACACGCGCGTTGTATAATTTCCAATTTTTGACAAACATTAACGCCTTATGGTCGGTCTGAATGATAACCTTCGACCCTCGTAAATAAGTTTCAAATTTTTGTAAACAGTTAATAACAGCGTAAAATTCCTTCTCTGACGTAGAATAGTTCAATTGAGCCCCTTTTAATAATTTACTATGAAAACCAAGAACCCGCATCTGACCATTGTCATCAAGCTGATAAAGAATCCCGGCTAACCCTATCCCTGAACTGTCCGTTTGTAAATAGTAAGATTTGCTAAAGTCGGGATGTTGCAGTTGAATTACGTCTATGAAAGTCCTTTTAATTTTATCAAACGCTTCTTGTTCGACTATACCCCATTGCCACGTTACATTCTTTCGCAATAAATTACACAACGGTTGTATATTTTCACTATAACTTGGTATAAATCTTCTGTAAAAATTGCATAAACCGAGAAATGCCCTCAATTGTTTAATTTTCTTTGGAACTGGAAAATCCTGAATAGCTTTTATTTTATCTGGGTCGGTTCTTATCCCATCGGTTGATACTATATATCCGAGCATGTGCACTTCTTTACATAAAAACATACACTTTTCTAAGTTACATGTTAATCCCGCTTTTTCTAGTTTTCCTAGGACTATATTTATGTGTTCTAGATGTTGTTGTAAACTACCGGTGGTAATGATAGCCAAATCATCTAAGTAATTGACACAGAATTCGCGTACGTCATGGCCAAGTATACAGTCCATAGCACGGCTAAAGCTTCCGACAGATGTTTTAAGACCTTGAGGCAAAACATTATACACATAAGATTTTCCGTTGAAACTAAAGCCTGTATATTTTTTACTCTCTTCGGAAATTGGGATTTGAAAATACGCATTATTTAAATCAATAACGCTTATAAATTTTGCACCGTGAAATGAGTTTAGAACGTCTAATTGCAATGTAGGTTTCTCGGTTTCCGCTATCATGTATTTATTTATTTCACGCGCGTCTAGCAAAACCCTTATTGTACCGTCTTTCTTTAAAGTAAACGTCAAAGGACTACAGTATTCCGTTTGTGTACGACTAATGATGCCTTGACCTTCCAATTCGCGTAATTTTGACTCGATCTTATCACGATAGGCATATGGTATAGGATAAGTCCTTTTTACTATAGGCGCGTGCTTATCCATTTTAATGACATGTTGATAACAATTAGCCCTACCCAAGTTAGAATCGAACAGATTTCTGTGTTTAGCTAGGACCGTATGTAAAGCCTTTTTGTCGATATCTACCAATGGTACTCCTACTTTACAAGTTATTTGTATCTGAGGTTTTTCTGAGCTTTCTATCGAACATTGGTCTCCCCACCCTATCGCATTATATCTATCGTGAAATGGTATGAAGGTGCTAGCTCCTTTATATTCAATGTTAACTCCACACTTTTCTTTTCTAAGGTCTATCGAGACTACGTTTTCCTTCAACCAATCGAATCCTAATATCAGTGGAAAATTCAGATTAGGTATTACAACGAACCCGATTTCTATCTGTAGGTCATTAATGCAAATAGGTAATAATACCTCTATTTTGATATCTTTACTTTTGTGCCCTGAAGCTGATTTTATGTTAAAAGTCTTAATAGGCATTACTGGAATATCCGGATATTTATTACGAATGACGTCCCAAAACTCCTCGGATATACACGTCACATCGCTGCCCGTATCTAATAATGCCCGTATTTCAAGATTACGCATACGTATCACTACTTCGCACTTAAACGTACTCGGTTCAGGAATCTCCTTTATCTCTTCAAACACAGACGCGACGAACTTATTGTCTACATTAAACTCTATTGACTCGCTTTTTAGTTTTAAGACATTAATCAGATCATGTAACCCTATTATATTTACTTTTTCTATATTACTATAGCCTAACCCGACTCCTGATTCGCCATTCACTACTTCTACCTCTATGGGCGCACGTAAACCGTTATTATTTTTACCTAATAATTGTCCAGGAACCCACTTCATGTTATACATCATTTTTAAGATTTTGACCCTATCATTAGAATTAGCTGATCCGGGGACATTTACATCAGCTGCAATTAGTTTTCCGAATCTTCTATGACGATCTCTCGCCCGATGGACGCTGCAGTCGCCTCCGGTCGCCTCCAGTTTGGGTATGATGTGGTTGTTTTTTTCTTATCGAGATGCTGTTTTGACGTTCCAGTTGAAGATGGGATAGGCCTTGGTTCCTGCTTGTTCACGTCATCCATTGAATGTAAAAACTCGGCAGCTTCAAAAATCGTGGTCAGTTTTGATGTTGCAAATGCCTGCTGAATGTATCGAGGATAATGCCTCATTATATCAGCGACTAGCTGATCTTCTGGGATGGCATAACTTAACATTTTGGCTTGCCCGACGATCTTAACAAAATAGTCGTGCATAGACTGAAACTTGGATTTGTCCCACACTCCATGCACAATGCTTCTCCTCAACTCGTTTTGCTCATGATTTCCCCAATATGACTTGAGAAAATCCGTTTTAAAATCAGTTACTGTACTCCACCTATCTTTGTACAGTCTCGCCCACTCTCGTGCCGTACCGTCCATACATTCCAAAACCATTTCAATAACATTTTCTTCTGCAGATAGTTTTTTTAGGTAAACATCCAAATCCTCTAAAAAGGTAATTGGATGAGTTTTATTTCGATCAAATTTCGGTTTCTCTACATTGGCATTTTTGATATTATAGATGATTGTCGTTTTTTCTTCCCTTGTAAGATCCTTTTCACTTACATCTTGTGTTGGAGCCGCAGATTCAACCGCCTCTTCTTGTACTGGACTGATGGCTGAGTGTAGTTCATTCCTGAGCTGGGCTAGACCATCAGTCATCTTATGTTCGGTCCGTTTTAGTAAGTTGTAAAACATCCCGCGTCTTACTTCTGTCTTCTTTTTTATAATCCGGCGAGCAACAGCTTCCCTTTGCTCTAGTCGCTCTACGGTATTTCTAGGAACCATAGGTGTTGTAGCGCGAACACTTTTGCGAGTTGGTTTTGGCTTAGCTGATGCCGTACGTTTCTGTGTCGTTGCCCGTCGGTTTGCCGTTTTGTTCATTTTGTTCACTTTTCTGTTTTTATTTATATTTATCACTACACTTTCACTTCACACTTGTTTTCACACGACTCCCTAAACACATAGTATAAATACATATATGTATACGTACGAACGTACACAAATATGCACATATACATTTGACGTAAATACAACAATCTAACGCCCCCTATCTTATTGTATTTTTTATGGCAGTATAAGGTTAATTTTAAGTGATAACTTTTGTTTTGTTTTAACTGTATAATTAATTATTTTTTCTTTTGTTTCAGAAAGTAATGATCCCTAACACGCTATTTCGAAAATATCAAGCCAAGAAGAGAATTAATTAAAAATATCATACCTATTGTACCTGATGAATACCAATATATTTAAAAATAAATTTAGTCAATGTTACTGTGAATTCCAAATCAAATTTGCTCACATTCCAGCTTTCTTACGGCAGCAAAAATGTAGCCCAGGAAGGCTACTTAAAGCAATATAACTAATCCTGGTCACTACAGCACCAAAAATGTAGCTTACCTTAACTAATACTTAACTATTTAAATTTAAATTGACCAGGAAAAGTTGCTTATTTAGAAAATAAATTAATTTGGCCTTGTGATCATCTAGTACACCTACGTTATGAACCTTAGAACCCATCGTCTTTTATGTGTAGACTAATTAGATTTGGAATCCTACATTTGAAATATTATCTCTAACGACCTAAATATTTGATCATATGAATCCTAGTCCTAGTTGTAATGAAATATTATATTAATTGAATAAGATAAGAGAGGCCTATAAATATTTTGTTTTTAGTATTTTTTTTGTTTATTGTAAACATCTCCTACCGGTCCTAACGTGACCAGATGCTATGACAGCAGCAAGCCCTTTTTGTCTGTATTACCTACGATTTTCCTGTCTAACCCATAATAAGTCTAGCTAGCTGAGGAAAATCTTCATAGCTACGCATACAAACTTTGCCTACATCATACTGCCATAGCCGGATGGAGACGGGCCAGCTAACCGAAATAATATCCATTTTGTTTTGTGTTATTATTAATGGATATTTCCTATGCACAGTAAATTAAAGTCTAAAATTTACCAGTGTTTCGGAACCTAATGTCAGACAAGAAGAAACACCAAGAAACTTGTCTGTCTATTTCCTAACTATGTTTGAAATACCGCGACAATCGTATATTAAATATGACTTAACAACCTTTATCAACCCCTTAATAGAAAAGCTCAATTGTCACTAGTAATATGCTCCGCCAATCACTAGCTCCCTATAACCAAATTACTTAGTATGTCCTCAAATAACGTGGTTCCCCTAATCTCACCCAATATAAACATTATGTAAATTACCTTTATATCATATTTAATGTACGAGCCTCAGAATTCCAATCATATACTATCTACCTGTTATATCAAAAATTCTGTAAAACCTAACACTGTTATTTACTGTTGTAAACAAAACCAACCTTTTAACCAATGTGTAAATGAATTATAACAATTATACTAGCACCCTGTGTAAAACTTTTATTCTATCCCAAAATCACCTATACCAGAGAGTATGCTTATCCTAAGTCACCTGAGCTGGCAAAGGAGTTTTGCCAGACTTCTTCTCTAGATCCGATCCGTCAGGCACCAACTCCTTTCCGCTAACAACTCCTCTGGACTCTCGAACAAGTTTTCCCTTCTTGTTAAGGAAAACGCAGCTAGCTAAATCGTTCTCACAATTCAGACTTTAATTTAGGCAATATATTTCACTCCACTCTATAATTTCACTATAACACAAAATGACAATAGTTTATTTTTAGAATGTCACCACTCGAATAAGTACACTACCGCACAGTGTAAAAATCACTACTTGCTACTTGGAAAATGAATCTTATTATAACGTAACACGACTCAACTTAGAAAAACCGTCGAAAGCACGTCACGCGTTTTACAATACGTAAGTCAAAGTTCAGGCCACGCCGATGACCAAATCAAAACTATCCCGAATATGGTCTTGTCTCTGCTTATATTAGGACCGTCCTCGCTGAAAGCTCAGGCCTTCGAGTCCTTTTTGGAATTCGTAACTCCCACGGCCTTGGTGTGCGCCAATAGCCACTTATTGTAAACTTAAACATCCACTTAACTAATTTATTACCCCTTGTAAAAATTTATTGCTCATTAAGATTTGAGTTTAAATAAGCGTTGACTGATTTATATTCTTTAATGGTTCATTTTTAATAAAATAATCTTTTTGTTTTAAAGTTATATTTAAACTAATTTTATAAATCGCAATTGTATTTATTCAAATTTGACCAAAATGAATCAGTTTTGTATGATTTAAAAAGAATTCAGATCAATCGACTGCATCCATGCTTATATTTTGTTAGCTAGCCAGAAACTGTCTAGTTACAACGGGGCACTACGTCGTAAATGAAGCATAAAGCCGCACTTAGCGTAACCTTTTCCGCTCATTCAATAACATAGCCGTGAAATAAGGAATAAAATATAACAAATTCTCGTACATTTACGCACGACGATGGACTAATAAATGTTGGAAAAGAGAAATAATTGACCAGCTTGTGGATAGCAGAAAGGCGTCAAACATATTGCGCTGTTCCGTTTAGTGTCGGTGGATATCGAGTATTGCCTACGAGTCTAAATTTGAAGTCGACTCAGTTTTACGAAAGTCTTTTCAGATGTGAGCTGAAGTTTTTCATCAATAGGACTATTTTCTTGGTGTCTCACGCCAACAAGATTATGCTTCGTATCCTAAATAACAGACTCGGCCACTTCCTCGATAGTCAGATATCGAATTAACAGTCTGGATTTGTTCCCGGGAAAGGAACGCGTTGTCAGGCAGATAATTCTGGGAAACATGGAGGGCAATCGCAGCAGAGGGAAAATACCAGTACGATGTAAGGACACAATCAAGAGGGCTGCAAAGTGTAAGGATTATCTGTCTTTTCAGATGTGAGCTGAAGTTTTTCATCAATAGGACTATTTTCTTGGTGTCTCACGGCAACAAGATTATGCTTCGTATCCTAAATAACAGACTCGGCCACTTCCTCGATAGTCAGATATCGAATTAACAGTCTGGATTTGTTCCCGGGAAAGGAACGCGTTGTCAGGCAGATAATTCTGGGACACATGGAGGGCAATCGCAGCAGAGGGAAAATACCAGTACGATGTAAGGACACAATCAAGAGGGCTGCAAAGTGTTGTCTTGTCCAAAAACCGGACTGCATAGAGGTCAGTTGCATATGGTAAAGATCCTCAAACATGAGGGAACGACTAAGACGAATACGTCCCTAAACACCCTTCGTCCACAAACAAGACAATTTTTAAATAAAAAACTATATAGGTCTCTAGACGAGACTTGACCAACACTAGCTCTACTCCTGGAATCGCTTGCTCTCCGCTCGACCAGCGACTCGAAGGCAGGAAGTGAGAATTGCACCTTCGTGCCAGAATAATAAAATATGAACCCAGCATTATTCTCGCAACTTTTTGCTCTTACTTTGGACGTGTTAAAAATGCTACACCGCGGGAAGCTATATCTTTAACTAGTTTTCACCTTGCTTACAGTAGAAAAGATTTATAGGGAAGTTTCCTCTCGGCATTTGATTTGTATTTCCGCCTTAGTGAGAATCAGAGTAGCTGCTTGGAAAAACTTTAAATTGGCTACTCTAGCATTCCAGGCGCTAAACGTAAAGTTATAAGCATTTGCCTAAGTAGGTACTTAGACAAATAATTTTTTTGTTTTTCAAGACACGTAAATCAGGTGATTTACCAGTCTTGGGAAATTTATCTGCTGAATATAGTTACGGGAAAGGTGTCCGTTTTTTTTTAGTTCATTACTAAAAAAACAGTCAACAATACAACAGTTGATTAGTTTAGTTCGTTTTTTTCATAAAAAATAATATTTTACGTGTCAATAATATAGGTACATAAACATAAGCAATTTATAAAGACTATTCATCGCCATTCAACGCGGTAATGCCGCAAGGGTGATGGGTACGTTCACTACGTTTGCGTCGGGAATGACACGGGGCGGGTTATTTCACTAGTATATATGGCATGTTTAAATTTATTTTTTTATAAAACTGGTCAATATACTATTGTAATAATATTGTTATTTGTAATTTAACTAAAATAACTAAAGTAGGTAAGCGCTATACGGGTACATCGGTATTCATTATTATTTTATTCATGGCCTTACTATCCACGTGCAGTTGCGACACAAGTATGATATTAAGTTTATATCTAGATTAAGACTTTGAGTTACCACTAATTAGACGTGTGCGCCGCGCCGGCGCGCCGCCGCCGCCGGCCATTTTTGCCACGCCGCCGCCGCCGACATTTGACCGGCGTGAAATCGGCGTGGCCTTGAATTACTTTCTTTTAATCAGACAAAATACTTAACACTAAGCATTGGATTTGGCTTTTGTAATGGCCTTAAGTAAGAAATAAGATTTATATATCCATGATTATCCTTCGATATATACCTACATATACCTACGTATTATTTCATATATAGGTATTAGGTTCATACATATTGATACATAACATAATATATATACATAATAATTATAACTTTTTCTGCCTTTTAAAATAAAGTCTCCTCTTTTAAATAATTTTACAATGCATGTGCTCGAAAAGTGCGCTTTCTATGAAGACAAATCGTGCGGAAAGTTGTACTTTTTCGCATGATTTGGCCGATGAATCCAAAATCGTGCAGAAAAGTGTACTTTTCTGCACGATTTGGCCGCAGTGCGTTTACTTTTCAATTTTTTTTTAATTTTGGACTACGCTATCAGCCCGATACAAAAAGTAAATTCTATGTAAGAAAACTATAAAATAATATCATTTTTAATTTTAATAATTAAATTACTGTCATGTAACAATTAAATTGTTTTGTCATGAAAAAAAAAAAACATAATATAGGTATAATAATAGGTATTCGTCAATAAGCGCTATAGTCTGACAAGCGAGCGAGCGCAGTAACAGTATGACAAAAAAACTATATCCATCCCTTTTTTCAGGGTGGTAATACTAGCGTAAGAAAAAGACAGTATGATGCTCTCTATCCTACTGTTACTGCGCTCGCTGGGTTGCCAGACTATATTTAATTAGTGCTACATTAAAAAAATATGTTTCTAATGCTAACTAAGTAACTAAGTACTTTTAGTAGACGATTTTAACCGTTCTTGCATTGGAAGGCTTCACCCGCACAGTTTCTTATCACTGCAGCTGCACCCCATCCCCTCTTAACACTTGAAAAATACTAATTGGACCTTGGGTTTAGCACTCAGTGTACCTGTGCCTACCTGCGCGGTGGATTGTGCATTTTCCTAACATGGTGTTTATTTTGACAAAGAAAAAATGAGTGAGGAACACAGTGACGAAGGACAAACTGACAATATCTAAACATATATACCTGTATGTGGTCATTGTAATCTCTTTAATCATTAATTATAAAAAAAAAATATCTTATACTTTTTTTTATAATAAAGATTAATTTTATTATGCGGACTAAGGTCGATTACACGCAATTGTTATATTGTATTGATTTCAATTTGAATAAACAAAAGAATAATTTTGCTTCTTTATTTACGCGACCTTCACGCCGATTTCACGCCGAAAACACGCCGCCGCCGCCGATTTTTTGGCAAACGCCGATAATTTTTTAATCGGCGCACACGTCTACCACTAATGTCGATTTAATAGCAAGCAAGGTTTAATAATACAGTTTTAAGGTTATTAGTAAAAACAATACCTATCGCTTTGTACAAATTTTAACTTCACAGGTAGTGAGAGATTACAATAGAAATACCTTTAGGTCCTACTTACAACTAAAGTAATTATTTTAAACGGACACAAGCTGGGAAACATATATCATATACATTCCTCATACCTCAATTTTAACTTTATTAAAAATTGCCACCAGTAGAAATGTTCACTTTCTGTAGCTATGTTGACGTACAAAGGACCTACGAGGTTATTACTATTGCACCAGTGTGCGCTCCCGGGCGTGAGTGAAACTGCGCCACTAGGTAGCGCATGCAGGTATTGCAGGTACATAGCGATATCCCATTCCCATACCGGAACTGGAAAATCGCCTGCATTATGTAATAATTATTGAGACATTGAGCTAGTAATCAAAACCGGAGAAAGCAAGCAGATTACAGATAGACAGATAGATATTACAATAATGCAATAAAAAATAAATGGAACACATACAGAATCAAATTTTGCACAATTTTTCACTCGTAAACAGGAAAAAGACAACAAACAAATGACAGTTTGGAATGATGGCGTTCCGAATCTAGAATAGACACACCCACTTGAGTTAACATAACATAAGCTACTGTTTTCAGGAGGTAATGTTAACATTACAGTTCAGTAAATTCCTGCTGGTTGATAATGCCGGTAATACAATAAGCAACGCCCTATTTTTTCTGCACTTTTTAGAGCACTAATGAATGATATATGCGTAAATAAAATAAACTATATAATAGAATTGAAATCATTTTGACTGATATTAAAATTGAGGTCAATTTGAGCAGGTCAAATCAAACTGCTTTGTTCTTTGGAGATGTTGGAGATAATAATATCGATTGTTAAGCAACAAAATAATGTTCCCGACCTCATTACACAGTTCAGTAATAGTAGATTACATACCAAGGCCGTTTAAGTGGGAGATGTCTCGGATCTCATGTAATTGTCGGCCGAGGCGAAGCCGAGGGCGACTAACATGTGATCCGAGGCTTTCCCATTTAACGGCCGAGGTTTGTATACTATTTTTCTGTCCGACGGAGCCGGCAGGCGGCAATTTAGTATTGCGTAAAGTGGCGCTTACCGGCCGGAGGACTGAAAAAAAAATTATTTCTCTAAATATTCTTCAAATTATACACGAGTATTTACTGGAATACTCAAGGTACCAGGTGAGCTCTCAATATATATAAGATATATACATTTTTCTGATGTTTATTACGAGTACGTACCTATATAGTACGTATATAACGGATACCATTAAAAAAAAACAAATCACATATTCTGAGAGACCGGCGCCTATTCTGGTTAAGCTACGTACGCACTAATCGTATTTAATGCCGTATTTATCGAAAGTATATTGGATCGCACGCAATCCGCTTTCACAGAGCGCATCGCATTAACTATGAGATTCTATTTGAATTTAATTGCAATTGAAGAAGCTGGCTGACGGCAAGCTATTGTCCTTGAATATATTTAAATAAATACACTTTTATACTTAAATTGCAATCCACTTTTACTTACAAATTTTTAAGTATTAAACTAACAGACATCAAGTTTTTCGCTTTCCATTAAGTTTGCCTGGGTCCACCCTTTTGTAGTCGCCTCGGCACGCCGTCCAGACCTATGACTTCCACCAAAATGGAAATTCCCTAAAAGCTTTTCTTATTAAAATCTTTACTATACGATTATGTGATAAAAATGTAATATAGCGATCAAAGAAAACATTGTATGTGCATCACACACGGTACTTATCAAGCTAATACGATCCTAAAAATACAATTGTGGGAGAGTTCCGGTTTGAGTGGGAAGCTGTTTGTTTTGTCGACACAACGGACATGTTACTAATACAGATAATATGTATATCTATATGTTTATTTACATGTATATGAACATGTATAAGTCTTATACGTAGGGTAAAGTCCCAGTAAGGTAAAACAGTACACAACCTTAAACAGAGTCACTTAGCCATGCGCATATTTGACTTATTTTTTCATGTGTCGATCATCGGTCACACGCGGCTCATCCAACATAAATGTTTTTATACAAAATGTGTGTAAAATGAATTGTGTTAGGACGACACTTGACGCCGGGCCTGACACGGCACATTGTGAACTTTCCTTTATCTGGTAAAAACAATGAAGCAGATTATACCTGCCGCTTGCCGCTTTCAAAAGGGTTGAATTTCAATTAGGGGATAGTATCGCATAACCAATTAAATACAAGTAGTTTTGTCCGTCTCTCCGTCACAGCAAGATAAATGGCACAAATATATTGAATAAATATACCTATTAAGCTAAATATAATTACACTCTTTTTTTCTACAAATCATGCACGCTCATAATCATAACTTGAATATCTTTCATTTCATTTCGAGTTTGGTCAGCAGATCCATTAAACAGATCGCATATAATTTATTATTGCTAATGCGCTAGCGGTTTGGGACTCATAATTTACCTACTTCGAAGCTCGCTAGTCATTAATACTCATCTACATAAAAGTAACACACGACCCGGTTTATCTTGGCAATTTTATTAATTGCTTGGGTTTTGCTTAGGATGTCGTGCAAATTTTTTATAAAACAGGTACGTGCTATGGCGTAGCGCTAGATTCCGACTATGCTAAGTTCCCTAGATTTAAGGCACAGGCAGTGAAAGTAAGTAAACTTCATAATTTCATAGATGATTGATGGTAAAAAATAACTCTTTATAGCTTGACAGTTCATTTGTTTGGAAAAGATAGCGAGGTTTGACTCTACAAATCACGTAAACCACTGAAATACTAAACTCCTTTTTGTCTGTTACTTAGCAGCTAAGAGTTAACATTCTGGTTTTAAGGCTTAAATACTTCAACCAAAGAAGCTAGCTACTAATGGTTGTACAAAGGTCAGTGGAGCTCTAGGGAAAAATGCAATGCTACAAAGTGGCAACAATAAACTGCCAGCGTTTACGACTTAGGTAACTTCGGGTCGTATTTGCGCGGAAGACAGCGCAGGACGATAACGAGGTTTACGCGAGGTGATTCGATATTGGTAGATTTCCATTAAGATGCTGATATTTGGCACTTGATACTGAACCACTTAAAAGCGTTGGTGACCCAGCGGTAAGCCGTGCGAGGTTCAATACGAAGGTCGCAGGTTCAAAATCAAATCCTGCCAGCTTGTACAGATGTGTTTTTCGGAACTTATGTACGAAATGCCATTTGATATTTACCAATCGCTTTTCGGTGAAGAAAAGCACCCTGAGGAAACTGGACTAATCCAATTAAACCTAGTTCACCCTCCGGGTTGGAAGTTTAGATGGCAGTCGCTTTCGTAAAATTAGCGCCTACGCTAAATCATGGGATTAGTTGCCAAATACGGCATGGCATAAGCCGGGAAGACGCGAGGGAGAAGAGTAGGAGACTGAACTCCTTAAACTGATAAGTAAGCTAATTATATTGCTTACTCTATAGCTGTATGCATTTTGAAACGTAACTGGCTAAATTCGAACGCCGTGCATTTTGTCATAAGGAAATATCAGATGCATGCCCACACATCGACAGCTGGAAGGTGCTGGAAGTCGGAACGTGTGTCGCTCCAGGCGCGGAAGGAAGCGCCCAATGACGGAGGCGGCACACGCCCGCACGGGAAACCCGCCTGATTTACTGCCAACAACGCGCTAGACCATTCTCTCTTAATACACACTTATCTACTTTCGTATATTTAATCTACATATTAGCGACGTGTCACGTACGAGTATATGTAAACATAAATTGTATGTTTAAGTGCCCGTGTTTACCAGATATCTTTTTTAAAATTTTCTACCGCAGTATAATCTTGCATCGTTGTTCTCGCAAATGTAGTCCCATATTTGACAAAATAACAAATTGAACCAAATTAAAAATAGATGTTATGGCATCCTGAAAAAAAGACCAATTACATCGCAGGCCAAGCCGGCGATTGAACCCGGGTATTCAGCTTACACGGCTAACACCATAACCACTAGACGCTCGGAAGACCCTGAAGATCCGGGGAACACAGGGGGACAAGTTTATAATTTATTTATACTACCTAAGTGTTACCATTTTAATAAAAAGTCTAGTACCGTTATTCATAAATGCTCATCAAACCTTCGTTAACTAATATGTCATTTGTACTTATCTGTCAATTTTACATTTGCATTTGATAAAAAGGGTAAATATTTAAAAGGCGGTAAATATTTAGTTAAATAATATTATTTGTTTCAACAAAAATGTTGAAGAACATTGTTTATTTTCGATAATATCTATGACCTCCGCTCAGACCTCTGCTAATAATGAAGCAGAGTGGGTTGTTCAACATTGAAACCAATGGACTTTGCGATATCTCGAAAATGGGGCTTTGTTGGTTAGTGCCTTATATCAAGGAAGGACTAGATCAGGGACCCTCCCACTACCGGGAGGTAGTGGGAGGGTCCCTGAGATATCCTTCTCCGAGGCTTGCCTGCGTACTGGGGACAGTACGCAGGCAAGCCTCGGAGAAGGATCACGAGGCTGCGAGCATTCTTGTGATGTCGTACACCAAAAGTAATTTCTTTCGTAATTTTTAACCAAGATATAGCAAAAATATTGCTCATATTGAATGGTTTGTTGTATTCTATATTATATGTATTTAAGTTTATCTGGCGCTAATTATTTATGAAATTACCTAGTTCACTTCTTGATGCAGTTTTTAAATAGTGTAAAAAAATATCCTGTTGTCTCACACTGAAACACTTTACAATGAAACAGGTATTTCATATGGAAAAAAAATAATGTTTCAAGTATGTGTATGATATCAAGCATGGGGGTGTTCAGGATCCTCCTGCGTCCGCCTAGTTGGCAATCTTGCCCAAGGGCATAAAGGGAGTAAATTTCTCTTCTGCAGTACGTACCCGATTCTCGGTTCTCGATGAAACTCAAGTTGCATACAATGAAATAGTTTTAAGCTTTTAAATATTTCAGCAATATCCTAAATAATTCAGTATGTCGGAAACCTTTCCAAATTAACCAATTATAATTGTTGTGTCCCTTCCTTTCTCATTAATTGATTGCAGAATATATATATATAATGCCACTATTATATAACATTGTTTCAATGTTGACTAACCCTGTTTTATGGTAAATTGTAATTATTTAATCTGTTTCACTGTAAAAATTCAGGTGTTTCATTGAAAACATGCACGAGGACACAATGGAACGAAATTAATTTTTTGGTTTCATATAATACACTAACTGTTGAATATAAGTTGGAAACAAGAATGCTAAACAATTGCCAACTAAATTATTTTTATTTATTTATTTGAAAAATCACACTCATAACTTTTAAAACAACAGAGATAGAAAGATTTAAACTTTTAGTGTTTCGTTGATGAACAACTTACCCTACACTTAAGGTTTTATGGAAATTCGACAATTTTCGGATCTGGATTTGACACCGATGTACATACTCGTATTTTCTGTACAATTAGGATCGGGAATGCAGACCCTAATAATTTGTTTTACTCTTAAATAAAAGTCTACGCAACTTTTATTTTATGGCAATAATAACCTGTACCTATATTCTCGCATTATAACTACGTATAAACCTTGACTGTATGTTAAATATTAGCAACTGAGTTGCATACTAATAAGGCAAATTGTAAATCCAGCAGGTAACATTAAGCACGTTGCCAAAAGAGTCATTAAACCAAGCGCGCTACATACGAGAGTACCTATAAATACGAGTAGATCAGAATATATAATTAAACAGAAACGTAATGTTTGAACGGCACTTTAACCCGCAGTTCTAATACGCACAACTCCGTCGCTGTGTAAATAAGCTCCGGGCGTAGCTTATTTACTACTAATACTTATGAGCTCCATTATGTACGTCGTCGCCCCTGATTACTGGGCATTATTTTGTACACAGCTTACGCCTCGCTTTTGTGCGATATAAAAATCCATTCGTTAAGATATACTCGTATGTATCGTATAACTAATATATTATTGCGATAGGAGAACAAATAAGTGTCAATATTGTATACACAAAGCTGATTTAACAATAATCAATAATAATCTACTTATTACCTATTGATTGCAGATATTTTTAGCACTATGCGCGGCGCTACATTTACCGTCTGCTGAACAGACAAACTCCTCACATTTTAGTTCAATTATGTTTTCTCCCTTTCTAACAAAGGCAAATGTCAAAGTGGCAGATAATGACAAACAATGTAGCTAAAATGTGTTTGATGTGCTTTTATGAATAACGCCATTAGAGTTTGTAACTAACTATATTATAGCACTTTGTCCGATGATGATGACCAAATGTATTGATGTAGTAGAAACATGTCACGCCACGCCTTTGGGATAAAAATACGAGAGTTTTTACCGTTTATTTATAATAAAAACTGTGTAACCCCTTAATTATGTACACGGGTTACTGGTTATAGGTAACTTTATTGTCATTAATAGGATCCATAGTCAATCAAAAATCTGACACCCTCATGCTCAATAATTGTATATCCACAAATAATTAAGGAAAACGCCTACGCCTACGCCTTGGTGATACCTATTTATCTGAAAAGAATAATAGTAATAACTAGTAGAATGAAAGTACAAGTCGTGTTCTTTCTCAGTTTTATCTGTTAATATGGAACACCTGCACTTAACGTCTTCAGCTGGTAAAGCTTAACAATAAATGAAATTTATTGTCCCACACGTACAGGCAAGTACAGGCGACCAGGCGTGAACCAGGGAGGGAGGTCACGTATCATCATGCTTGGATAATGGGGCGCGCGGATAATGAAAAAATACACACAAAAGAGTAGGCAATTTATGTATCCTACCTGAGGCAAGTAACTAAGATCGATATTGGAGAAGCTGTGTTGAAAATTTATTGGTGCGCAATAATTTAGGCAATATTGGAGTCGTCAAGACATCGCCCATACAAAAAAACACTCTTAGAAATAATCTTTTATTTTCAAGATTGTGGCTCTAAGAAAGTATATAGGGCGGGGATGCAACCCCTTCTAAATTATGAAATTATTTTAATTACTTTGACAAATTTATAAATTTTCTTTCAAATTTAAATTTATCAGTGCTCTTTTAAAAGTATTTTTGACACTATTAGGTTTGCTTACTAAATCGTTAACGACATCACTGGGAAAGCTGTTTAGAGCTTTAGGTTTGTTATTCATAGATAAAAATATCAATGAATAACAGAGTGTGGAGTTCGTACATAAACTCCACACTCTGTTATTCATTGATATTTTTTGTAGTTATGAAGTTAGGTACTTCCTGGAGACTACGAAGGTTATCTGGTCTTTTGTATCTTGAGAGCTCTCCCAGTCGATGCTTATACTCCAGTATCATAGCCAATTTTGCCTTATCATGTACACTTAACACTCTACAATAGTTAAATAATTTTTCATAGTTATTTCTACATTGTAAAAGAACTGAGCGAACTATTTTAGTCAGTTTAAATATGATATTATACAATAATATTTATTTATTTATTTATTCTTATCCCGATGTACTCTTTGTGTACCTAGCGGCAGCTGAGTGTTTCTGCTTGCCTTCAGAATTTGAAATCGGTTGAGAATTTTCTTTTACATTGCTTACTTTGTAAACTTACAGATTCATTTAAGTATTTAGATTAGATTTTTTTAGTTATTTCTTTTAAATACCACGAATTCACTAAAAGATCGTCAAGTACAAAAAAAGTAACGAACAACTTTACTTCACCCAAGATTTATAACACAATCAGGTTTGGCAGCCTTATAATTGAGTTTGTGTGTTATTTGTATTTAATTTGATTTAAGTTTAGCTGTAGGGTGCGCAGAGCGATGAAGAAGAAAAACAACCATACAGACAGAACTAGACACAATTAGAATTAATTCAAATATATTATAGACACATAGTTTAGTTTTATTTATATCTTATTGGAAATTAACATTATATTTTACATGTCAAGATAAAATAAAATGCGTTCACAAAAGGATCGTCACATATTAAAAAACAAGAAGAATAATAATAATAATTTCGAAACCCGCCATCACTGTTTCGGAGCAACGATTATCGGATCAGGTGCGCGTCATTCAGCGGTTATAAAGCGGTTGGATGACGCGACGCTTGATCGGCTTCGCCTGGAGGCTCTCACTGCTGCCGCAGTCTCCCTTCGGCACGAGACCCGCCCGCCATGTCGCCGATGCGGTGCCGCACCCGACCTGGCACCGAGGGCGCCGCGGGCTGATCCCAATGCTGACGAGGAGGAGTTTGCGATTCAGAGTGTGAGTACTTCAGCTAATGAGCAATTGAGGAGGACTTTGGATTAGACAATTACGCAGTATCGCTCCACAAACAATTCTAGTCCGCGATTACCACGTTTGCCAATTAATAGGCGTAATCTAGCGCTAATGAGTGCCCTGAATGCTTTGCTAGAACTGTATCTACAGACTAGTAACGGTTTAGATGATACACACTTGATCATGTACTGCGGGGCCATCGCGGCGTGCCGTGTTGCTCGAGTCAAGTTTCCGGACGCTGAACGTGCACCTAGGACCGCCGGGGGTGTCCCTGTGTGGCAAGTGCGGATCGAGCGACGTATCAACTCATTTAGGACTCTTACTGTAAAGTTGATCTGCTTCAGGGGGGCAATAATCGCCCCCGAGTAATGCGTTTTGTGAACCAGGCGTTTGCGGGGACGGGTATTGAGCCCCGCGACTATATGGCCAATGTCACAGAACGCATCGACTTTCTGAAGCAGAAAATCTATGCATGGGCAAACCGTATTCACCGCTACAGAAAGCGTGTGGTACTAAGCACCGAGGACCGCAGGACTGTATGGAAGAGCAAAGAGCTACACGGGCGGTTCCACAAGGCCCTCGCGGGCCCCGATGCAGATCTACATCTGCCCGCATCGGTGAACTGGTTACGATTTGGGGACCTCTTCGGAGAAACCGAAAGTTTTGTCTGTGCAATTGCGACGAAGTTATCATGACGAATAACTACCGGAAATATATCCTGAAGGACGGTATGGTCGACATTTGTCGGGCATGCCGCCGTTCCGGAGAGTCACTCAGGCATCGTATTTCCGGTTGTTCTCATCTTGCCAACGGCGAGTATTTGCACAGACATAATCTCGTAGCCAGGATTATTCACCAGCTACTTGCTCTTAAATACGGTCTTGTGGACCACGAAGTGCCGTACTACAAGTACGCACCTGCGCCAGTTCTCGAAAATAGTCGTGCCACGCTCTATTGGGATCGATCTATCATCACGGACTGGACTATTGTAGCCAATAAGCCTGACATCGTGCTGGTTGATCGATCGCAGCGTCGGGCCGTGCTCGCCGACGTCACCATTCCCCGTGTCGAGAATCTCGTTAAGGCCGAGAAGGACAAGTCCAGTAAGTGGCTCACGAGATGACCGCCATGTGGGATGTTGACTCGACGATCATTGTCCCGATGGTCGTTTCAGCGAACGGTCTCATAGCGAAGAGTCTCCACCAACATCTGAGAGACTCTCTCTGGGTGGATGGATCAAGGGTCAGATGCAGAAGGCGGTAATCCTGGACACGGCGCGCATAGTTCGATGGTTCCTCTCTTTGCTGCCCTAACCTCTGGCAGCCTGGCCCCGCCCCGTTGCCGGCGGCACCCTGGGTTAGGTTTTTTATAATGTGTTTATATGGTATTGTTAGTGTATGTGTTTTTGTATTTTACTTTTATAATCATATTATAAAATGACCTAGCCTAAGAATTAAAGAAAATAAAGAGAAAATAATTTCAAATACCTAATAAATAATGACTACGTATACGTACAGAATAATAGGACTTTCTAAAAATAAAATAGAAAGTATGTGACATATCAAATACAATTTACATTTAAATAATCTATTTACAAATAATATAATGAAATGAAATAAAATGAAATATACAGTAGTGTGTCCCTCGACCCATAACAAAATAGTGAAAGAAGTTTCAATTTTCATTTATTAAAAAACAATACGAACTAGATTCAAATAATTACATATGTTTTCCTGTCTGAATCGGGAATCCAACCTGCTAAATGTGAAGTTTTTCTTTACTGCACTGACTGAAAAACTGAAACATAAACATTATTTTATTACTTAATGATTTTTTAAAGTACGAATGCCGATACTTCACTCCGAGTGTGTTTTAGAAATATAGCATATCCCTATTTTGCTATGATTGGTGCGATCTCAGTACAATTTACAACCTCAAAACATCCTCAAAACGTAAACTTGTACTGGGATGTAATGTGTCATCACAATGTCTATCACAACTATATAAAAAAGATAATCTGACAACCTACTTCTATTAATTTGTAATTAAAGACTTCACAACCATATTTGGGTATCTAAGAAACTCGTGCTAAACTTAATTACTTAATATCTCGAAGATGTTGTAAGTAACAAACCATTGATACCTCTAAAGTAAGTTTTTTTTAATGTTATTGACCCGTCCAAAGTTTTTTTATCCGGCACAAAGTTCAAAACTATGCCTAACCGTAGCCGCGATTTGATAGTTCAATGAGGCTATAAATCGTGAAAGCACGTAGAATATACATACTATAACGACATGCACATAAAGCCTATATATGTGTCCACACATTGCAAGCCGTGGCTCGGTGGCTCGACCGGAAGAAGGTGATAAATTGCGGCCGAATTTTAATTAAAACCAATTTAAAACCGTTGTCATCGGAAACAGCGGGTGGACAAACTTTGCTGCTTTCCTACAAACGAAACGCACAGACCATGTAATGAATACACGCTGCAATGCTCTTACTTGGTTTAATTTTTTAAATATGCTGTGCATTCATGCCACATGGTCGCGATCCCGTGTAACTCTAACTGTAAGTGTGCAAATTGAGTGGACGGTGATCATGCTGTGCAACAGCGCTTAAGGTTCAAACAAATATGAAAACGCATGCAGGCGGTTTCAGGCGGTTTCGTGCACTCTTAAAGTTCCTTTGCCGCTTTTAGCTACGCTGCCCGCGCAGCTGACGTCCCGCTATACCGAGACCTTACCCTAAACTGTTTGTCGTTTCAATGGAAAAAGTACCTTTTCCATATTCAATATGTAGTACAAATAATATTCAATTTTATAATTGAAAGAAAAATGGAAAGATTCACCGTGTCGAGCGGGATTCGAACCGACCTCTCTGAACACAAATATCGCGTCTCCCTAAGGCGTATAACCAAATGAAAGAAATAGTGAAAATATTCGTCGGAGTCGATCGGGCGTCGACAGCTCAATTGGCAGAGCGATCTCACCGGTGTTTAGAGAGGTCGTGGTTTTGAATCACGATCAACGCGGAGAATTTTTCCATTTTACTTTCAATTATAAAATTGTAAATTTCGTTCGCAGACATCTCTGCTTAATACAACATTAAATAATTTTCATCCATAGTTCTAAATTAATAGGGCAGTATGAATGTAGGTAATCAATATGCAAATGCAATATGGTTTTGACTGAATCTAGTTTAATCCGTGTTCTGTGAGT
Source organism: Lathronympha strigana (assembly GCA_949128165.1). Lineage (NCBI taxonomy): Eukaryota > Metazoa > Arthropoda > Insecta > Lepidoptera > Tortricidae > Lathronympha > Lathronympha strigana. Next base: position 10,605,657 of record OX421906.1, on the reverse strand, counting down.
AAACCTACCTTATAAATTGAAAGATGTTATATACCACAGAAAAAGTTACCAAGGCCCCGGTGAGCAGTGTACGATCGCGCTGTGTTCGGGTAGCCTAGTGGTTAGGGCGTCTGCCGCGGAAGCAGGAGGTGGCTGGTTCAATTCTAGCCCTGCTCACCTTGGTCACTTTTTCTGTAGTATATGACATCTCTTTCAATTTATAATGTTTAATGAGACATACCTATTATTTTCGAAATATATACAGTAAGTGTAACTTACCTAACTACCTACCTCTACCTACCTTAAATCTAAAGTAGGTCCTTGAGGCATTGTACCTAGGATGCTGGCGGCATTTCCTCGTTGTATCGCAATGCTGATACGTTGTGCGAGGAAGCCACCAGCTCTTCGGTCACCAGTAACATCAACCAGACGTTTCGCGATTTCTACGAAAAACTTGCGTGCGCTGGGACCCCATGGAATAAGAGTTTCGACCCCGAATGGTACAAAAAGGTACTCTCTGCCCAGGCTCTTATATTTATTACGTTTTAAAATTTCGGCGCATTCAGCCGCTCCGCCCGCTTTTACATTAGTTCGTTGGAGATGGGACGGTGCCAGTGTCTACACAGGTAGCATCCCACACTAGCATCCGTCCCAAAACTCCAAGGAACCAAGGACACCCCATCGGGTCTCTTGCCATCATCCCTGAAAATGCCAGTCGGCTCAGACCGACGGATTATGTCATTAAGAGACGCATGTCTCGAAAAACGGTCTGAACTTTTTTTACAACACAATCCATGGTGTTCCAGTCGGTTCACGTCTGTGCCACAAGGACATGAGTGTGGCGCACACACCGAAACCCCCAGTCGCAAACCAGTCGCCAGTCTAAAAAAAACTTCTTCGATCTGGACCTGTAGAGTTATTTAAGAGAGTATTGTAAGTTAAATCACAGTAAACATTATTTATAATTTATATTTAATAGTGTAACTATTGAATTGATTTGATTGATTCAAAACATATATTACAAATAATAAATGATTGATTCGTGCTTTACAAATTGTAAACCTACCTTTATTCAATTACTAGCTTTCCGCCCGCGACTTCGTCCGCGTATAATAGGGTTCTTCCTACATAGTTTCATACCTTGTTTTATCTTTTCAAAATGTGACTTGATATAACCTACACATATATAATACAAATATTTTCTATTGCACTCCGCAAAAAGTAATTAATACTACTGATAACGTTTAAGTTTTTTATTAGGTAGATGTTGGCAACAGGCGGTATTATCGCTAAAAAGCAACATGTCTCTTACAGAAAACCATCCGGTTAAATAGCATAAATGATTACCTACATACTTGAATAACAAAGTTGAGTTGAAGTCTATTGATACAAAAGAAAACTTTCCGCCAAACTTTCAACACTCTTTTCACCTCTTTATGGGTGGAATTTCCAAAAAAACCATGAAACCAGTTTTTATTTTTATTTTAATAAGGAATAAATGCATAAAGTTTCAAGTCTCTAGCTCTAGCAAAAACTTTCAACCCCCTTTTCACCCCCTTAGGGGTGGAATTTCCAAAATCCGTTCTTATCCCTTCCCTACGTACTAAAAGGAAGCTTTGGTAAAAATTTCAAGTTTCTAGTCCAAGCCGTTTCGGCTGTGCGTTGATCGTAGATGAGGACAACCTCTTTTATATATATAGATAGATAGATAGATAAAGATAATTGAGACCAAACGTTTCTTTAATTGTAAACGTTTAATTGTAATAAGGAGCTTTGTTTCAAGTCTCTAGCTCAAAACAAAATTCCATTCCTATACAAACTTTCACCCCCCTTTTTACCCCCTTATAGGTTGAATTTCCAAAAACCATGAAAACGGTTTTCTTCAATTGTAATTAAAAGTCTTTACACAAAGTTTCAAGTAAAATCAATAAGTTCCATTCTCATACAAACTTTCTACCTTTTTTTACCCCCATAGGGGTTGATTTTCCAAAACTATGATTTTTTTTTCTTTAATTGTAATAAGGAGTCTTAACACAAAGTTTCAAAACAAAATCCCATTCCTATACAAACTTTCAACCCCTTTTTTACCCCTTTAGAGGTGGAATTTCCAAAAACCATGAAAACTTTTTTCTTTAATTGTGATACAGAGTTCTTACACAAAGTTTCAAGTCCCTAGCCCAAAACAAAATTCCATTCCTATACAAACTTTCAACCCCCTTTTTACCCCTTTAATGGTGAAATTTCCAAAAACCATGAAAACACTTTTCTTCAATTGTAATACAGAGTTTTAAAACTAAGTTTCAAGTCTCTAGCTCAAAACAAAATTCCATTCCTATACAAACTTTCACCCCTCTTTTTACCCCCTTATAGGTTGAATTTCCAAAAACCATGAAAACACTTTTCTTTAATTGTAATAAAGAGTCTTTGCACAAAGTTTCAAGTCTCTAGCTCAAAAAAAAAAAATATTTCCATACAAACTTTCAACCCCCTTTTCACCCCCTTAGGGGTAGAATTTCCAAAAATCCGTTCTTATCTCTCGCCTACGTACTAAAAGGAAGCTTTGGTAAAAATTTCAAGTTTCTAGTCCTAGCCGTTTCGGCTGTGCGTTGATCGTAGATGAGGACAACCTCTTTTATATATATAGATTATAACCTCTATTATAAGGCAATTTTTCCCTTTAAACGCGGAAAACCTGATTAAGTAGCCCGTGGATGTTTGCAATACAGGAAGTTACTAAAACAGAAGGAAAGGTTGGCTCGAGAGTGTTAGTCTTAGTTAGGCGCATCCGACAGCTGTTGGTTTTAATCGATAACTTAAGGCGCGAAATATATGTTTGAAAAAATGCGGAGATTTATTTTTTTTGGTTGCGTACTACCGACGAAAATATTAATTTTATGCGATAATATTATGACTAATATTTGTTAGTGATCTGACAGATAATAAAGATTCTTGGTTTGCACACTAAGTAAGGATTTACTAAAAAGCTAGATTCATCAGTACTAAAGCTAATCATCAATCATAACCAAGGACTATTTAACTATGATGGATGTCTTATCTTAGTAATTTTATTGAGGCGTGATATATGGACCTTGAATGAGGTTACAAGAAAATTAACTTTTTTTTTTTTTTTTAATACTACGACGGTGACAAACAAGCAAACGGCCCGCCTGATGGTAAGCGGTCACCGTAGCCTATGGACGCCTGCAACTCCAGGGGTGTTACATGCGCGTTGCCGACCCTTTAAAAACTTTAACACTCCTTTTTTGAAGAACCCCATATTGTAGTCCTTTGGGAAAACAGTGGCAGGGAGCTCATTCCACAGCCGGAGCGTCCGCGGGAGGAAGTTCCTCTTGAACCGCACGGTACGAGACCATTTAGGCTCCAGGGTATGCGGGTGAACACCCTGCCGACGGCGAGCGGTGCGGTGGTAGAATGCAGCCGTTGGCATCATATCGAACAATTCCTCAGAGCACAATCCATTGTACAAGCGATAGAATACACATAAGGAGGCGAAGTCTCTCCTTAGACTTAAGGGTTCGATATCGCTCGTGAGTTTGGGATCGTTGACAATTCGGACAGCACGTCTTTGGATCGAGTCAAAGGGGCCCAGCTGGTATCCAGGTGCTCCCGCCCAAAGATGGCAGCAATACTCCATATGGGGCCTGACTTGAGACTTGTATAATAACAGTCTTTGCCCCGGAGAGAAGTATTGCTTAGCTGCTGAGCACACCGAGCTTTTTGGATGCCAGCTTGGCCTTCCCTTCCAGGTAGCTACGGAATTGGACGTCACTGGAAATGTCAACACCCAGGATCCCAATACTCTCTGACATGGTAAGGACTGTGTCTTGAAATTGTGGGACCACAGTAAATGGGGTTTTTTTAGCGGTGAACGCGCAAACTTGTGTCTTAGTGGGGTTAAATCGGACAAGATTTTCCTGGCCCCACAGTGAGATATCAGAGAGAGCACTCTCGATGTCTGACACAAGCTTTTCACGACTCTCTAACACAACGGGACGAGGGATGTTAGCACGGCCTGTGTAATAGGCATCCCCAGTACTGTCGTCTGCATAACAATGAATATCGCCAATGGACAACATGTCATTGATATGCAGCAAAAACAGCGTTGGGGATAGCACAGAGCCTTGTGGGACACCAGCATTTATGTCCATGTTATCGGAGCAACTTCCATCGACAACGGCTCGTATGCATCTGCCGGACAAAAAGCTGGCAATCCATTCGCATAATCCCCCGGGCAGTCCGTAAGATGGTAACTTCGATAGAAGACCCCCATGCCAAACCCGATCGAACGCCTTCGCTATATCCAGGCTGACTGCCAATGCCTCACCTTGACTCTCAATAGCTGAAGCCCAGCGGTGGGTGAGATACACTAGAAGATCACCAGTGGAGCGACCATGGCGAAAGCCATACTGTCGGTCACTGATCAGATCGTGATCCTCTAGGTATCCCAGGAGCTTTGCGTTGATTATGCGCTCCATCACCTTGGAGAGAAGGGAGGTTATAGCGATTGGCCTGTAATTCGACGGGTCTGATCTGTCACCCTTTTTAGGCACAGGGTGCACAAGGGCGGTCTTCCACGAAGACGGCACCTGCCGTTTGTGATATGAGAGCGTGAAAAGGCGCGTGAGCACTGGACACAACTCGGGAGCACACCGCTTGAGCACCACTGCTGGTATGCCGTCTGGCCCGCTCGACTTGTGGACGTCTAATGATAGCAGCTCCCGCCGGACATCAGTTTGCCTGAATATAATACCGGGCATGGAGAAACCGCACCGCGGGACGGTAGGCGGTGCGGTACTGCCATCATCGTCCATGGTCGAGTTCGAGGCAAAGAGATTGCCCAAGAGATCAGCTTTCTCCTTTGCACTGTGGACCAGATCACCATCAGCATTTCGCAGTGGTGGTAAGGACGACCGACAAAAATTTCCCTCGGCAGCTTTGGCGAGCGACCAGAAGGCACGACTCCCTGAGGGATAGCCCACGAGCTTCTCACCAATTCTGCCGACGAAGTCGAATTTAGCTCTGGCAATGGCTCTTTTACTGGACCTCGAAGCAGCATTTAATTTGCGTTTCACATCAGAAGCGTTAGGATCCTTATCAGTAACGGCAGTAACTTGCAGAAAAATAAGTGTCCCGTCATAGGTAAGTTAACACTTATTTTTCGGCAAGATAATTTTAAATTATTTAAAAGCGAAATCTAATTATATAAATCTATTACAGTACGGTGTGTAAATCTTAGTTTCGGTTTCGGTTTCGGCCAATTTCGGCCAAAAAAGTGATTTCGGCCGAAGTTTCGGTTTCGGCCGCGCCGAAATTTCTTCGCAGCCTCTCGCGGCTCGCATCGGGAACGCTCGGCTTTATTCGGGGCGCTCGGCCGGGTAGGTACCTATAGGTAATGCATCGGCGGCCGGCCCAGCTGGGACCAGCGACAGTAGTATGCATGCAGTATGTCGCGACAAAATCTGGTGACTGTTGTTTATTTATTAAATTATTATTTACTTTTTAGAATTTGTTAATGCATTTTATGCTGTGATTATTGAACAATACGTTTGATATTAGGATTGTGAATTTAGTTTAGACGTGATAAGAATAGGTTATTTGTTTTGAATAATATAATAGGTACCTATGCCGCGAATTAGTGAAGTCTTGATAACTGTAGTAAAATAATACCTTATTAACCCTATTACTATCCCTTACATATGTAGGTAGGTATGTTATTTTAAATAACTTAACTTATAAAGTTATAAATAGCAGATATATAACCTATTTATTTGCCGCAATGAACTGAAGACCTACTCTTACCAAGTAATACCTACCTATTGACAGAAAAGTTAAATTGGTACGTTAGTCATAGTTATGCTAGGGTTGGCAAACAGAAAAGAAAGGTTAATACTCTAGAAACAATAATTAGATGGTTAAAATTTAAATATTTCATATTTTTTTGACAAAGTTGACTTATTTTAAAGTAGCATGAATGCTGTGATTTCTCTTGCAATGTTTGACTTTGCCACACGAGGTATTGTTCTAAAACTTTGTTTATAGATCTCTGATTACAGTGATTGATAATACTATAATTTATGTAAAAGTTAATTTATGTTTAAGCTGTGATTTATCTTGCAATTGACTTTGTCCATGTATTATATTAATTAGGTAACTTTGTTTGAAAGTTTAAAGATTTGATTTTATTTGGTTTAATATTTCATTATTTACCTCTAATTATATCTATTTTCATTAAAAATAAACATTTTTTATTTTGTTTAGCAAAAAAAGTAACTGTTCTTCTATAAGAAATCCTTGCAATAACCTTTCCCTTACGATTTGTACAGTAATTTTGAATATTTTGATACGTCTTCAAAAATTTCGGTTTCGGCCAAAATCAGAAAAAAAAACCGAATATTCGGTTTCGGTTTCGGCTAAAAATCGTGTTTCGGTCGGACACTAGTACTATACGGGCGAACCTCTTAAGGGGCTGCTTTTAAGAAAAACTCTTTATAAACACTTTTCAACGTCAGATTGATGAAAAATAAATATAATATACAAAAGTAACACTTCATTCTAGTAAACATGTCAAACTATAAAAAATAAAATTAAAATTGAAATTGAAACATCTACCGCTTACCTCAGTTACTGTTAGTAGTAGAAAGCTGTAATTTGGTATGAATATACATATCAATCATGCCGACAAAGTGGTAACATAAAAAGTCGAAATCTTTTATTTTTAGGGTATTTTATACACTTAAATTGGCGGAGGTGATTTTTTTAAGTTTAAAACCTAAAGTATGAGTTATCGTTGAATAGGTAATTGAAAAGTAATAGGGGTTTGCTGAAAACATTATTTGATAAAGTAAATATTTTCGAAAATAATCGCTCCGGAAATTTAAGAAAATCTCTGTAACTTTTGAACCGTAAGTCCAGAAAATTTGAAAAAAAATTATATAATAATTTTAAAAAAAACCGGTTTTTTCTGGCCTTCTCGGTAAAAGTGAAATTTTGAATTAGTTTGAGTTAGCCAGTTTACTTCAAAAATATCCAATTCACCACACGTGTACCTTTGAAAATTGAGGAGCTTTCTTAATGTCTCAGGGCTTCCATCATTACATCTGAAGTCAAATCTAACCTGACCGCGCGTTTCTGCAGACGGAACACTCTTTCCCAGTCAGCACATCGTCCCCATAGCTCCGCACCATACTGGATGAAAGAGTGCATCGTAGCAAAATAGCACGAGCGCGCCACCTCATCTGACACCAACCTGACCACTCGCCCCAAGGCAAAGCACGCACTGGCGATTCTGCCGCTGAGTCTGTCGATATGATGGTCCCACTTTAGACAGGTATCAATTTCGAAACCAAGAAACGTGCTCGTTTTCAACTGATCCAAAGCGATCCCATTATCAGAAATAGCGAGCGGTCTTGTGCTGCGGCCTGCTCGGTTAAGGCAAGCTAGAGGCGGAGGACTTGGTCGGACGACGGAGTCCCCCAGGACCGCTCAGGTACGTGGGGTCGATACTCCCCAACAGCTCGCCACAAGCTGCCCTGCGTTGACTGATTGCACCGGTCGAAACCAGTGGGCGATGGGTTCGTCACATCCCTACGCCAAGTTAGTTATTATTATTATTATATTTACTTATAATAAATGTTTTGATTCATGTTTTTAAGTAGTCACACTACTATATATAAATTATAAATTGAAAGAGATGTCATATACTACAGAAAAAGTGACCAAGGCCCCCAGTGCCCAGGGCTGGGATCGAACCAGCGATCTGCTGCTTCCGCGAAAGCAGGAGATCGCTTACAATCAAAGAAAATAGACCAATGATCATTTTCAACACGTAACGAAATAACACCGAGTAAATATACCATTTTTAGGGTTTCGCAGTCATCTAGGAACCGTTCTAGTTTCGCCATGTCTGTCTGTCCGTCCGTCCGTCTGCGGCTTAGGTGACCGTAAGTAGTACGTAGAAAGCTGTAATTTGGTTGATACACAATATCAACCATGCCGACAAAGTGGTACTTAAATAAAGTGGGGGGTAATACACGTACGTAAAGTAGGGGGTATTTTTTTTTAATGTTTTAACTCTAAAGGGCGAAGAGGATATAATTATCGGGATCCCTAAAAAAAATTATCAGATTTTTGCGTTCTCTTATACGGTTCGTCATAATGATCATTTGTCCTAACACTCATTTGACATATTGTTCATTGCCCTCTCATCGAATGCACTATTTGTTTTTGCCCTAATATTACATGTCCTAATTTAACCTGCCATATTGATTACTTATCCTAATGTCATGTTCCATAATGGCCTAATGATGTTTATCCTATTATTGTATTACCTAACATTATGTATCCTAACGATTCTTAGCCCGAATTAATTATATTTATTATTAATAGAAAGTTGTAGTTTGTAAAGAGTGTTATGTAAAAGAGTCGGTTCTGGTTTGGCACTGTTAGGTCACAGTTCGATCTTTGGAGCGCTCTACTACGCCATTTTCAATTTTAGAAAAAAGTTTTTTTGATTATAAAACAAGTCTTATTGAGCCTACTATGGGACTATGTGTGGATTATGTGAGCTATTCGTTAATAAAACATTTTGTGCATAAAAGTTATTAGGGCATCTGACGTTATGGCAAAAATAAATAGGGATACTGATAATTATGGTTAACATGTTAACTATAAAACTCTCGTGAGACTCGAACATATTAAATAATATTTAAAACGGGTCACTCACGTAATTTAGTCGATTTTCGCTCGACATGTTTCGTTCTTTACGAAGAACGTCATCAGGAGCGCCCACTCGCGACAGATCGACTAAATTACGTGAGTGACCCGTTTTAAATATTATTTAATATGGTTAACATGCTTGAACAGATGAGTTATAGGACTATCATTACATTATGGATAATAATTGGTACATATGACCATTGGTTGTTAGGACTAATACCGGTTAGTATAAAATAGTTATGGCAAGAGATATGAGGACCAGCGTTGTTAGGGATCGCGATGAATATGCCAAAACACATTAGGGATATTAATGTTATGCCATAAATGCTTCGGGCAAATGAGTTTTACGGCCACCATTACCTTATAGAAAATAATTGTTATGGCAATAGATCGTTAGAGCTTTGTCCATCTGGACAAAACGTTTAGAGTAAGTAATTTTAAGACAATCGTTGTTAGGGATGTCGAGGAAGACCCGTGTGAGGTATCGTTAAGTAGGTATTTAAAATAGGGTAGGTGGGTAAAAGAGTGTATGCGTAGTGCTCAGAATATATTTAGTCCTTTTTGTTAGTTGTGGTTATGGTACCTACTAAAACCCCTTCTAGGTTCGCTAATTGTGACGGACGGTTAACTGCGCAACCCTACACTCAGCATGGCCCGACATGTTCTTCGCCGGTTTTTTTTTCTTTTTTTTCTCTTCATCTATCTTCTTCTTAAATACTATACATTTTATATAAATAAGCTTTTATTGAAAAGGTTTCTGCGGAAGACCAGCGTCAAAGTACGCAAAAGGTACCTTGACATCAAGCTGAGTAGAAACCTTTTCGGTGACGCTATTATTCTAACCGTATTGTCTTTATAAATTGAAAGAGATGTCATATACTAAAGAAAAAGTGACCAAGGTCCCCGTAAAATCGTATTGTCTTTTTTTATATATTTTTGTACACTGAAGCGTCCCGAATAAACGATTTTCTTTCTTTCTTTCTTTCTAACAGGAAAGAAATCGGGCCTGTAAGTTTAAAGTTTTTCGCTGACGAAGAATCAGGTGAAGGTAGTTGATATATAATTGTATGTGTATAAACTATATAGCTTCTTTATTTATTTATTTATTTAAAACTTTATTGCACAATACAAATGGCACAAATGGCGGACTTAATGCCTTAAGGCATTCTCTACCAGTCAACCAATGGGCTAAACCAGAAAGATTAAGTGGGTGCAGGGATTTTCGTGTTGAACGGACTTGATTTACTTACTACTACAAAAAAAAAAGCTATATTCATAAACTTACACAAATACATATACACATAAACATACATATACCTACATAATATATATACCTTATGTACCTTGTACGCTTCTTTCTCTTTTTAGCAGGACTGACGTTACAGGCAAATTCATATAAAACGTTACATAGGTTGCTGCTTGCTAGTAAAACTTTGAACTTCACGACTCAAAGTTTGCCTGCACACCTAACGATTCACGGACAATTTAACCGAACAATTCAACTGCACGATTTCCTCCTACACAAGCTTCGTATTCAGCATTTCAGTTAAAGTTACTTCGACTTTGATCTTCTATTATAATATGTTACCTATAGGCTGTGACGGCGAGGTACGCAGCGGATGCTTGCTTACTGAATGTTTTTTTGTTTCGGTAGGTATTTATGATTAAAACACAAAAAATGTTTGAAAAAAGAATCCTAAAGTCTGAATGTGATAACTTAAAGAGTCCGGTATATGTTCAAATACGCGCAAGATACGACTTTTGCACAATAACGCGCGAAAATAAAACATTTACACTTTATCCTAATAAGTACTCTCAGTCTCTCATCTTTGTAAATATTGTCAAAGCGCGGAGCGACATGACCTCTCTCTACAAGCTCTCGAGCTGAACTGCTGCTACATTTATTACGTCGTATATTTTAGTGGTTTTAGTGGGACTTGACCGGGCTGAGTCTGTCTGTCAGTTTCTATAGAAAACGTCACGTGACCTCCGAGGGCTCCGAGCTCGTACGTGATTATTTCTATTGGAATTGACAGATCGTCCCATCCCGCCCCGTCCTGTTCTAGGGTGAGTCATCCTTTAAGCGCATCTTTTATTCCGAACTTGAAAAGAGCAAGCGTAAGGAAGGCGGCCACTTCCTCAGATATAAGGATGTGCTTAAGCAAAAAAGGACTCCATAGAGTATGCAATGGGAGGAATGGGAGCAGCAGGCGAAGCGACCATGTGGATGGAATGGAGGGCTGCAATAAACACTCAAATAACAGATTACGAGTCTCGTCGGCGTTTGGAAGATATCAAGTGTGACGAACTGAAGGCCCAAACACCTGCGGCTACATCCTATAATTACGTTCATGGTGTGCACACATGCCCGCAATGTTTGCGTAGGTACGTGTATTAATAAGATTGGCTCAGATTTCAGATTCAGACACATGCCAGCACACAAAAGTCAGCAACGGAGTTGTTAGCAGTCGCCGTGGCCGACTGGGAGTTATTAACATGGGTTTATGATTAGTAAAGGTGAAACGAGATCGTGTCGTGATTGTCGCTGAATGGGTTAAGTTACAACTTATTTCTATGGTAGATAATACGGCAACACCCTACTTTTTCGCAATAAATCAATCGGCCAATATATCTGAAATAAAACTACACCCTACTTTTTCGCAATATATCAATCGGCCAATATATCTGAAATAAAACTAGATTGACCTAAGATAGCACTAAAATAAGGTCACTATTTTAGTACTAAATAAATGTAATAGTTATCGCAAAGAATACGTTTTATATTTAAGTAATAAGACTAATATGTATTAAACGTGACTTCGTTTAAGACCACGTAAGCATCTAATGGTGATGTGATATACGTAATGAGGTCCTTATAGAACTCGTAGGCCCCGTCCCGCGGGACCGGGACCCTTCCCGCCGAATATCCATACCCATTTGCTCTCTAAAAGCTTTTATACTTTTCTACTCGCATACATACTTATGCAAGAGTATCAATATTGTCAATAAAAGGGTTCCTCACATTCTCCGTAAATACAATAATGTGATGTACTTGAATATACACAAGGAAACTCGAAATGGCCATTGCTCTTTTTGTCTTACGCCAAGGAAAAGTAAAAATAAAATTTCTGATACTCTATATAACTGACACAACATAGCGTGGATGGCGTAATTTATTAGGGTAATATCATAATGAAATAATAGATTTTTTATGGTAAGTAATATTTATGAAAGCTGACATTTTACTACACTTTGAATTATGCAATTGGTACCTGAATCTAAATTTATTAAACCGACGAAATTTAGGAAACGTTGTATGTACGACTATCGACTGACAAATGTTTCGATTTTTTCAACACAGTCAGTTTGGTTTATACGTTTGGGAGCAATACCACAGGCAGACACACAGATAAGTACACATATGCCAAAGGCAAGTACTTTACAATACTCATGTATTTTCTGCATACTGACTATAAGTCATTTTCTGGCCGCGACGTATCCTGGACCTTATAGCCCAGGTTTTCCCAAAACGAGGTACACAAACCCCTCTAGAGGTTTGTCAGTGGTCGCAAAAAGCCACTGCATTGATGGGACATAGGTAACTGGCTTGCTACCGTGTTAAACAAATGAGTTTCGAAATAAATCCTTGAAAATGAGGTTCACAGTCGCCTGGGAAATTTATTACGCGGAGTTACAAGTTTGAGAAAACCTGCAATGGCCTAATCCATCTCATCTTCGGGGATGCCTATGCTTGATTAAATCAGGCGTCACACCGTTTTTTATTTTGTATCAATTTAGATGTACTATGCGCATCAAAACTAATTTCGTTTGTGGCGTTTAGAATCAACAATATCTACCTTAAAAAAAATGTTTAAAAAAGTGTCTGCGATTAGGTAAAATAACTTGCTCTTTAACATCATAAATTGAAAGAGATGTCATATACCTACTACAGAAAAATTGACCAAGGCCCCAAGTACCCAGGGCTGGGAACGCACGCACCTTAAGCGTTTCAAACATAAGAAAGGATTAAGTACATATACTTAGGACATTTCGGACTCTGGCCGCCGTGGTCGGGTGGCCTAGTGGTTAGGGCGTCTGCCGCGAAAGCAGGAGGTCGCTGACTCGATCCCAGCCCTGGGCACTGGGGCCTTGGTCACTTTTTCTGTAGTATATGACATCTCTTTCAATTTATCATTTATATATAGTAGTGTGACTACTTAAAAACATTAATCAAAACATGTATTACAATTAATAAATGATTTAATTCATGCTTTACTATTGCTCTTTAACATTTAATTCAACAAATATTTTCTTCTCATAACCTCTAAAGCACTTTAAGTACGTACACATTTTATTTAAAAACGATTTAACGACCTACTTGAGCAGCTAAACTTTAAAATTAGGCGAAACTACGTTCTGTACTTTAGTACTACCACAGCGTAGGGATGTATTCTATAGTGTGTAACTCCGCCGATTTTTGGCTCATTGATGAGGGGCGCGCGGGGAAGTGGGCGGGGAGGTAATTAAATTAAATTAAATTAAATTAAAATCTGTTTATTTCGAGTAACAAGACTCATAAATAATTAACACACAATTAAAACAATTTACACACAATTAACACAATATACATTAACCACGATACACACATACAAATAAAACAATTACTTAAAATTCCACTCTACTGGACTCGTGGTTAAAACAGTGACTTTGACCACCGTCATCTTCCTCTCACTGTGTTAACCACCAGGCGCATGAAGTCCGCAGCAAAATGAAATATAAGGACAACATTTATTTCCAATCATGGCCAGGACACTGTTGGGACTAGCGCGAACACGTCGCACCAGGGATGCGGCTCGCAGACGCATGGTTGCTTTAAAACAAGCCACATGTGCCTCCGCAAACATCCCTGATGCGCTGCAGTACCGCGGCAGCCCCATCAGCGCCCTAAACGCATTATTGTACTGCCGCCGAATTTCTATGAAAATTCGGCGTTCTATTTTAAGGGGTGTCAAATGGAAATTAGTTTGCCAAGCAGACTGTAAAAAGTTAATGTACATATATGAAACATAGCTTATTTTTTGTTGAAAATTAGTGCGACATTAAAAAGACTCTTTTTGATTCGACAATAATCGATTATTGAGGATTTGAGTGGTTACTCATAATCATAAAGAATAGGTGAAAATCCCTAAAAACGGCCGCTATCTTCATTTTCTAGAGTTTTGATCCTAAGCATCCAAGAGGTTCTTTATAATGAATCAGAGGTGAAAATTGGGATGTCGCCTTGGTTGGAACTAATTACTTCTGTAACTGTGTTTCTTGGGTCACTATTTTATGTTCGAATTGTTCAATAAAAGAATTAAGAAGTACCATATAAATATCGATACTTATGAGAAAATTTGGTGTGACAATGTGCACGACTTGCATTGTTTGATCGACAAATATCATTTTATTCATGAGTTTAACCTTAAGGAAGAGTTTTGTTAGTGCGGCTTCGTCCGGCACTATGAGATTTATCGTATGAATTTTATAAAGACCGTGATGCAAAAAGTCACAGCCAATCTTTCAATAGGTTGGGCAGAAGCTCGAAACATATTTGAATGTTTCAAAGTATCATGTAATCTTGCTTGTAGTTCATCGAAACTTCTGATTGACATCTTGAAATAATCAAAAAACTTTTCCTCGTCTTCTTGCAATTTCTAAAATAGTTTGTAGAATTCACCTTCAAGTAACCGTTCTACAAGTATTGGATGTACATGATATCTTCGCCGCCTTCTATTTCGACGTCGGCGCAAAAAATAGCGTGCACATATTAGAGCATTTACAGCAAAAGGATTCGTTTTTCTTTACCACTGTACACGCGCGTCGCAGTTTGCTGTCAGCGTAGCACAGAAGGCCTAGTATAAAAATTGTACGACATTAACTCCTCGACCGCGTTAGCGTATCGGAAGTTCAAATTATGTTTGCCGTTTATTTAAATCATCCGGCAACTTTCATATTTTGACCCCTCGATACGCTAACGCGGTCGAGGAGTTAATGTCGTACAACTTTTATACTAGGCCCTCTGAATGCATTTTCTCGACCGACGGTCAGCGCTGACGGTCAAGACCGAAGGTCAGCGCTGACCGTCGGTCGAGCACTGTATCAAGCCTTAATCGCAATTTTCACTTCAGATGCGTAATAAAGGACCTCCCGGATTTTCAGGTATCGATTTTTGTCAGGATCAGATCAAAAATAAAAAAATGCACTATGGCGACCGTTTCTCGCAATTTTGACTTTAGATTTGTTATAAAGAACCTCTCGGATCCTCAGATATCGATTTTTAACCTTATCGTATCAAAACTGAAGAAAATCAAGATGGCGGCCGTTACTCGCAATTTTGACATTAAATTATTTATAAAGAACCTGTCGGATCCTCAGCTATCGATTTGTACCACTATCGGATCAAAACTATTTTTCTAACATTACTAAAATAAATAGAAAATATACCTATGTTTAAACCGGTTCCCACGTTTCCTTTTGTGAAATCAAATGGGTCAAATCAAAAGCTTACTAAATATCTTTCGCATAGTTTTTGACAACCCAGAACTTCAGCGCGACCACCGAGCCGAGCCGCTTGCCGTGTATGAAGTTACCTCACTGTATAGAATACATCTTATGCTTATTTTGTGATGACATTACAACTTGGAGTAAAAAAAACATATTTTTGTAAATATTAAGAAAATTAACGAAAACAGAAAATTAATGACAGGACCGATAATGCCTCGGCAAGTAATGTGTCGAAGAAAGTTAGGCAATTAGCGCGAAAAACACAAAAAGCAGGCTCGGCGGGCGTTATCGATGATGCCATCCATTTCAAAGTCCCATTAACCGCAGAGGGGCCTACGGCGCCGCGTATTACTCACAACTTGACCATCAGCTAATTATCGATTCTCCATTTTTATGCTAATAAATATTAGTACTATTTATCGATGGTTAGATTCATTCTTGAATGGTGATTTTATCTATCAATGATATGTGATTGTTCGGATTCGTTTGGAGATGGACCTAGCCCCAAACGAAGCAAAGCTTGTACTATGGATAAAACTTAATGAAGTCATTATATGTATAATTACAACAATGTTCATAATATAGGACTGAACGCTGACTCCACGGTCAAACTAAATGTTTACTTTTGTGGAGCATATAAATGACACAATATATTGTAACTTACGATTGTTATAGATAAAATCACTACATAGTATAAAACAAAGTCGCTTTCTCTGTCCCTATATCCCACAGAGCACGGACCTCTTTAGTGTGACAACCGTAAGGTTGTCACACTACCAAAGCCAAAGCCAAAGGCTCCTCTATATGTAAATATAGAGGAGCCTTTGGATTTGATTCTCATAGAAATCGCCCGTCAGGTAATTTTGACATGTTATTGTCAAAACTGGCATACGTGCTAATCATAGGGTTGTGATATGGGTCGATATTGTATATCGATAGATTAGGAGCAGTTATTCACATTTCACTAAAAATTACATAAAATAAAGTTATGCAAATATTTCTATTTCTTACCTTATTTTAACCTCTGTTTCAAAAACAGACACACAAATGACTTCATTGTTATTTCATTTTATTACTGCGTTATGGTTTAAGTGAATTGTTTCTTATATCAGTATTCTATAATGAAGCGATGCTAGTACTATCTTAGTACAACATAAGAAGAGGACGTTTAACTATTAACACCAGAAGAGAAAATAAAGAATTGACGCAATTTTAACTACATATTTTATTTACAATAATTTATTGAAATTAAACACTTTAGAACGGATTAATCGCGTTTATTAACACCATGATCCTACGTTTCGAGCCCTCATCATGGTGTTAATAAACGCGATTAATCCGTTCTAAGGTTTTTAATTTCAATGAATAACAATCGCGGTAACAGAAGACAATATTACAATAATTTAACTAAGGGCCTGTTTCACAATCTCCAGTTACAGCTATCTTTCAGATAAAACATAACGCGCTCTCTTTCTTTACAAGACTTTTATTTACAGTTATGTGGCATACACGAACGGTATAGAACAGTGTGTATTAAGGGCAGTAAACAAGATATTACGAACGAATGTGAATTTAAGTCACAGGTTGAGTCGAAGACGAGGTCGTAATTCTTGTACGGCTCGTGATACACACAATGTTTTTCCTCACATTTGCGAGGAAATAAATAAACTTACTGCAGATAAATATACAATCATTATTAGCGGTAGTTAGTAGAACATTCAAGCAACACAGGAAGTGGTGTCCGCATACATAAGTACCTCTACCTCTTCCGAAGTCCTACTAGAGAGACTAGTCCGTATACAAAAATAGATCGAAGTGTGCAAGATTTATTAGTGTAGTTGTATTCATTGTTCATGTGTCAGTGTCACCATTATTGATTGCTTTTTGTATGCATAAATGTGTGAGAAGTGCACCTGTGTGCACGTTTCCCCTCGCAAAATTTTGGACGGTATTAAGATGTTGCTGTGACGTCTCTCTCAACATGTTGAAAGCCTGTGTTGCTCGAAGAGCTCATTCTGTACAATGTACTAATTAATATTGGTCGAGACTCATCATCATTATCATCATCAGCCGAACGATGTCCACTACTGGACATAGGCCTTCCCCAGGGACTGCCACAGACACTCGCAACCTTTACCAGTCAGCCAGCCAGTCGTCAGTTTATCTTGTGGGGGCCTTCCCATCGTCCGTTGCAATCAAAATCGTTCATCATTCTATCAAAATTTAGCAAATTTTAAATAAGTCTACTCAACAATTTTGTGAAAAAATGTTCAGAAGTGTTTTACTTATTCCATTGAAGACATTATGCTCAATCAGAAAAAAAGTATTTTACTAAGATTTAGTAGCGACCTTATTGGTCGAAAACTGGATAGATATTTGAAGCTCCCTGAGCAAAAAATTGTAAAACAGATGTTTTTTTTTATGCTATAGGGGGCAAACGAGCAAACGAATCGCCTGATGGTAAGCGATTAACGTCGTCCATGGACACCCGCAACACCAGAGGTGTCGCAAGTGCGTTGCCGGCCTTTAAGGTGGGAGTACGTTTTTTTCTTGAAGGTTCGAAGGTCGTATCGGTCCGGAAACACCGCTGGCGACAGTTCGTTCCACAGTTTAGCTGTGCGAGGCAGGAAGTTTCGGAAAAAGCGCACAGTTGAGGACTGCCAACCATCTAAATGGTGAGAGTGGAAATATTGTCGCGTAGGGCGATGGCGGAAAGAAGCGGCAGGGATTAATCCGAACAATTCCTCGGAACACTCCCCATAATACATGCGATAGAAAATGCAGAGTGAGGCCACATCTCTACGCAGCGCCAAGGGATCAAGCCGATCAGAAATACGTTGGCAGTTGACAATTCGAGCTGCTCTCCGTTGGATGCGGTCTAGAGGAAGAAGCTGGTACTTAGGTGCCCCTGCCCAAAGATGAGAGCAGTATTCCATATGCGGGCGAACCTGCGCCTTATAAAGCTGTAGGCGATGGGCCGGCGTGAAATACTGCCTCGATCTATTGAGCACACCGAGCTTCTTCGAGGCCAATTTGGCCTTACCCTCTAGGTGGCCGCGGAACTGGACTTCACTCGAGATGTCAACGCCAAGGATTCCAATACTGGCTGTGGCAATATGTGGATATGTGGATGTTCAACAATAGTGGATTTTTTCATAAACTAATTACAAAATTGAAAATGTTTTTCACTCATTCCATTCACGTGGAAATGGTCTTTTGTTTTTCGTATCAAAACGTGTAAAAATATTATGGCAACTATGAAAAATCATATCAAAAAGTTCGACCGAATTTATATAATGGAGTCATAAGGGCCTCCGCTAGCTGACGCGGATTACCCGGAATGGACACGCATCTAATTAGATATTATATGAACGGGGCGCTAACTGACGCGGGCGCGTACAACTCATTTTAATAGCGAACGGGATCCGCGAGCGTGTAGCGGAGTCTCTAAAACATGTAGGTACTTAAGCCCGTAAAATGGGCGTCAATACAATGTATTCGAGTTCCCGTCAACCAATTTTAAGGTTTGCTCTTCGTTCTGATACACACTGTATATTTTTTTTTATTATTTCAATAATATTTAAATAAAAATTCATCTTACTATTTTAGTAAGGCATACACTATCGATAACAAATGCAGCGTCGTGTCTCTTCCCTATTTCTCTTGCCCATACTAATTTTATATTGAATTAATTAGGTACATATTATTTACTTACCTGTGATACGAAACGTTTGACTTTTTTTTATTTACAAGTTTGCTTTGGTTGCGGCACCCGATTATTGAGCAATGTGGCGTTTTTGAAGTATTTTTATTTTATTATTACTCAATGACGGCCCAAGGGGTACTGACTGCTACTGACTGTCACGTGTGCGCCGTGCGCATAGGCGACACACGAGTTTTGGCTCTCAAGCCGTCTCTCTATAGGCGCGTCGCCCTACGACTTCCAATCTCTTTGCTATATCCCTATGTATGCTTAAATCTTTAAAACTACGCAACGGATTTTGATGCGGTTTTTTTTTAATAGATAGTGTGATTCAAGAGGAAGGTTTATATGTATAATAATAACCCGTGCAAAGCGCGGGTCGCTAGTGATAAATAAACTAGACTTCGATATACATACTTATATACATAGAAAATGTCCATAACTCAGGATAAACATACAAATAAATTACAAATAAATGCCCTTACCAGGATTCGAACCCAGGACCTCCACCTTTGTAGGCAGGGCAGGCCTATATCATATCATATAACTTAGGTATTCCCCGACTACGTGTGTACAAAAGGCATGTTATGATGCAAAATACATACATTTCTCAACACAACCCATATATTTATTACATTAGTAGGTATCGTGTCGCCTTTTTTATAAATACTACCTATCCCTGCGTGGGAGTCAGTACCTACATAGATTTAGGTGAAAAACTTATTAGATTAGAAGGACCTGTTGTATTAGTAGTGACCTATTTGTAGGTAAGTATAGGCATTTGTTTTATTTGTGTTCATATTTTAAATATGTATTGTCTGTGTATTGTTTATTTGAATAGGTCACTACTACATACAACAGGTCATTCTATTAAGTTTTTCACCTATAGTTCATATTAGTGTTTTTACCCTCTTACTTGGTAAACGAACATCAGCTGAATATAAACGGGTGAGCAATTTATTACCAAACCGGCCAAGTGCAAATCAGTCTCCTGGAGGTTTTTGGTGCAGATGTTTTTATTTAAAGATTTTAATAATTTATGTCCAATACGTGCATTCAAAATCACGTATTTTATTTAAACTTTGCACAAAATACAAAAAAAAATTCAAGTGGCGGACTTAATGCCTAATGGTTCTCTATCAGTCAACCATAGGGAATTAAATACAAAGTTTAAATAATTTTAATTACTTCTACATGTTTTGAACATGCATACAACTATTTCAGATATAACTAACAAAATATATAGGTACAGTAAGTTACAAGCTACCTTAGATCTAAAATAGGCCCTTGAGGCATTGCCCCGAGGGTGCTGGCGACATATGGCGACATCTGGCTGGCGGTATTCCTCGTTGTATCGCAATGCTGATACGTTGTGTGGGGAAGCCACCAGCTCTTCGGTCACTAGTTACATCAACCAGACATTTCGCGATTTCTACAAAAAAATTGCGTGCGCTGGGACCCTACGGACCTAGAGTTTCGACCCCATGCCTACTATACCATAATGATGGACACTATTCATACTCTTCCGTCAGCAGGTGCTTACGCATCATCCGCTTAAACGCAAACTAGCTTGGGGCTTATATAAAGAGGAAGCGAATTCTAATGACGACTTGCCAGGACCGAGAAGGAATTGCTCATGAAACCAGTGCGGTGACCAGGAATCGAAAGTTTGAGAATACGGGAGGTACGCAGCTCACAGACTGCTTTTAAGGTATCCAGGAGTAGAAAGTTCAAACATATAGAATAGAGAAAAGAGTACAAAGAATCCTGAGGAGTCTCCGGCGACGGATAAAAGGAAACGCGATCGTAGTTACGGAGGCCGAAGATAAATCGTATGCCATTGTTAATTTTTGTGACATCCGTCGTGCACCCATCACCATAATCAATAATTGGTAGGATCAGAGACTGGAACAATTTTTTTTTCAATACTAGAATACTTACTGGAATTATGTTTTTCAATTTATAAAGCATTCTCAGTGTTCCAGAGACCTTCCGAATTATATCTGCCAAGCGGCTATTCCTAGAAAGGTGAGAATCAAGAAATAACCCCAGATTTTAAGCCTTGTTAAGCACAGGAGTGCACCCGCAACATCCCTGAATTTTTAAACGCACCCAATACTTAACACACCAAATTAATCGAACGTCAATTACCTAATTGCATCCATTGTAATCATGCGTAATTTTAAAAAGAGATTATGTAAAA
Organism: Lathronympha strigana; assembly: GCA_949128165.1. NCBI lineage: Eukaryota > Metazoa > Arthropoda > Insecta > Lepidoptera > Tortricidae > Lathronympha > Lathronympha strigana. Next base: position 10,584,490 of record OX421906.1, on the reverse strand, counting down.
TAAAAATATATAGAACGGACGAGTGTAGCGAACGAGTTCTCCAAGTCTGCTGCATACTGTTTGTATACTTTGTATGTTTGTTCGATGATAACTCGTATCGTTGATCGGATCGTCATGAAATTTGGTAAGTGGTTAAATAAGATTAAAGTATTTTTTTAATTCCAACACAGAACAGCATATAGCCAAACCAATCAAGAGGTTGTTAAGATATAGGGTACCCAGCACACATTCGGAGCGAACCACTAGAAATGTAGATATAGCAGTTTTCTCTTCTAATTAATTAACTTAGTTATTTAAGCTTTTCGGGTTGCCTGACAGTAAAAAATGCATGACTTTCAATCCGGAGCTCTCTAGTATAAATCCCAACAACACTATCATTTGATATTTTCCAATCGTTATTCAAGACCCAATATTAGAGCAACAACAAAAGCCACCGACGCCTTAAAATATGCTTTAAAACTAAAGTGCAAATGGGCAGGCCACGTTGCAAGGCTCATGGACAGAAGATGGACAATAAAAACAACTATGTGGCAGGGCCCACAAGGATCAAGAAGGAGAGGAAGACCGCTGACACGATGGGAGGATGAAATTAAAAGAACTGCAGGTTCAAACTGGTCTCAGATAGCTCAAGATAGAGAACAATGGGCAATTTTGGAGGAGGCCTTCACCCAGAATGGGGTTCTTGCTCAAGAGGAAGAAAACAACCAAAAAACTTAACACATATTAAAACAAGTATTTAAATATATATATATATATATATATATATATATATATATATATATAATATCTTAAACTAAAATGTTAATTATTTTAAATTATCTTAAACTAAAATGTTATAAACTGTCTTGGTAAGAAAATAAAGGCTTTTTTATTTTATTTTTTATTATTCTAGACCCTCTACAAGGCACAGTTTTCCCCCTGTGTTGGAAGATCAGATGTCAACCGCTTTCGTAAAAACTAGTGCTTGCGCCTAATTTAGGCTTCCTAAGCCGTGTCAACAAAAGGGCTAGAAAGACGTTGATGTATTTGTAACTAAATAGTTAAACAACTAATTATGCTTCTATTTACTATACTACAACATAGTATAAAGCCAACAACATAATTGCAAGTTCACTATATTTAAGCTCGTTGCAAGTACCATCAAGCGGATCCTGCTTGAATGAAATCGCTTTAATGTTGTTTAATTCGAATGAGCACCACACGTGCCATATACAATCTACATGCATAAGATATATCTACTCCCTTTTTATAGGCTAAGGGCCAGCTGCGGAAAATGTATACAACGTTAGGATTAACGAAACCCCCTACAACACGCGAACGGAATTACCTAAACATCGATCTTTCAATAAATCTCTTTGGCAGTTTGTCAAATCTGAGAAGTGAGAGGTTGGTCTCGAAATCTAATACCCTTCTTCCGAGGCCAGCTTTTCGTCTATTAATTGCACACTGAATCACATGATCGAAATTGTTCACTGAGTTTCTTACATTGTATCACTCAAGTATGTTTATGCTGAGAAGAAGCGTGGTTTCTATTAATTCTCTTAAACAAGCAATACATACATAACATACCTAAAACGTAGTTGGTAAACTTGGGTCTTTGCGTATGTATGATTAAAATATTATAATGTCCAAGTAACTATAATTTTAATTAGGTCTTAGCATTTTTGTCGACATAGAATAATGTTCGAACGCGATATCTTGCATAATAAAGTAGTAAAATAAATAGCCTACAGTTAATTAAAAGATTGCTCAAAGTGGCATTACTGTAATGGGTGCTTCTGTAAAAAAGTTAATTAGGTTAGAGCGGCGAGGCTCGGTACGCTGTGGCTGTCGTTAGAGAAGCACAAACGGCCCTTTTTCTGCCCCAGTCTCTTCAACTACTTACACAAACAAGTATAAAAAGAGTTGACTTACATTACAATTGCAACGGTTAACACTCACGTATTTTTATCACAATAGCCGTGACATGTTTCGTCTGCATCGGGCAGACATCGTCGGACAGACAGAATGGTGTTGTCAGCTTTGCGCTTCGCTTTTAAATGATATGAAAAATAAAATCTCGGAACTTTTCACGCTTTCATTTAATAAATTACTATGGACCATTCCGATAGTGCTGCATTAATCCATTCAGCGGTAATAACGACACGTTGTCGTTACACGTCTACGCCCCATTTTCTTTACAAAGCCTGAAGCGCATGTTATCGGCTACGGCGTAGCGCTACGAGAAATCTTAAACGGTGAATGAGTTAAGGCGCGTTATTTAGGTAGGTAGCTACTATTAGCACTAGCTTGTTTATCGATGTGATACAATTGGTTTCATAAGTACGAGTATGTGTAGATTCACAAGTTTGCAGCAATACATCTACGGCGGTTTGAACGCCACGCCGGGTCCCATAAGATGCGGTCAGCTCTGACTTGAAAAATTTATCCATATGGAGAGGTGGGAATTTTACGCAGTGTTTTTCTTATAAGTACATATATTTTCCTTAAATATTGTACGTGTGAAAAAACTGAGCCTATGCATATTTATTGTGTATTGAGTCTAAGTAAATCTTAATATAAGACTCATTACAGTACAGAGGCATGTTAATTAAACCTTGAATTCATAACTGTAGAACATACAATGAAGATAAATTCTTATTTCTAATATACTTTTGCGTTTACAAATAATCAACAGAAAGGAAAACCTGTACTGTAGCTAAATAAATAATATAGGTTACCTACAATAATTAAATTACTTTAACAACCAGCGTTTATTATTCAGCTGTCATCACGGTGATATAATAATATGAAACCTGCTTTAATATGTATATCGCATAAATCATAATGAACGATTTAGCGGAATTAGCATAATTATAGAATTAACATTGTTCCGGCTTACTATTCAAAGCTCCGAGCGGACTCATTCTCAAACAACTCACCGTATGTATTAAAATTATATTGATTTACACAGGCCCTCCTGTCCTGACGTCAGGTTGGCGGGTGGACCTATATTTTAAGATATCTTGTTTCCACGAGAGGTACACAGAATTTTATTAGAGGTACCAAATAGTACGTAAGAGGTACCAAATATCAGGCTAAAATTCATTCCCATCCCCCAGGTCCACCTGTCATATTTTATATTTGCATGTGGAGGGTGGTTGTAGAAAAGAATGAATACAACAGTCTCAAAGCAACGCTCGTCTTTAATTCACGTCCCCTGTTCCCCTACAAATACCTACACTTTACATGGCGCAGCCGGTTTTTAAAGTGGACTAAATGAGTCTTGAATATTTTAAATATCATATCATAAACTGAAGAAGTGTGTAAATAATCATAAAAATTGTGTGAAACTACCATTGTGAAATATAAAACCATGGAGGCCATTTTGCAACCGCCACAACCATTTATATTCGAAAATAACCTTGTGAACGTTACATCTGGTAACCTAAGTAAAGAGTGGGACAAGAGGAAACAGGGTTTTATGATTTATTATGAAGCATGTGAACTGACCAAGAAAGATGCGCCATTCTGACGCTCACGAGCCGTCAAGGAGGTGAAAAATATCTAAGCAAGAACACCGACGCTCTGACAGGAAACGCGTGCTAAGATATTTGTGAGATCTTGGCTGCTCCGATACACCTATCTGATGGCGATTGTACCTATATTTTCCACTACCATAAACACGTGTAAATGAGTAGAAGCGCGGTAATACATTGAGTGACACCGTTTGTTATTTGCGTAGCCGTTCCCGACATTATGTTGAGGATAGCGACTTCGAACAGAGAACCCACATATATAGCGGGTGCCTGGCACTGAATATGTAAGAGGGCGCAGAGCGTCCAGTGGCGCCCTCATTGGGGGCATTGTATTTTGTAATAAAATTTTCCATTTCTCTATAATCCATGGTATCATCATTGTAGCGACCTACTAATTCGCCAGCTATTTGTCTATATTATATTATGATACTTACTTATAGTCTTATATTACTTAATTTGGACTTTATCACATAAACGGGAAAACACAAGTGTGCGTGTTCTCTGCTAAGAAAACCCCATTTCCCATATCGCCTAAATTTCAGAGCATCCCTCTCTCCATCTCCAAGAGTATCGGGATACTTGGTGTCGAAATCACGAACGAAGTCCAATTTCGGAATCATTTGGAGCACAAAGCCAAACTGGCCTCTAAGAAGCTTGGAGTGCTCAACAGAGCGAAACAGTACTTCACACCGAGTCACCGTCTTTTGTTATACAAAGCGCAGGTTCGACTGCATATGGAGTACTGTTCCCATCTCTGGTCTGGTGCTCCTCAGTACCAGCTTCTCCCACTTGACTCCATCCAGCGTCGGGCGGTTCGTGTTGTGAACGACCCCGAACTCACTAACAATTTAGAGCAGCTCAGCCTCCGGAGAGATGTTGGCTCTCTGTGCCTGTTCTATCGTCTGTACAATGGGGAATGCTCTGAAGAACTCTTTGACATGGTGCCTCCGTCTCGTTTTTACCATCGCACCTCCCGCCAAAGGAATAAGGTTCACCCACATTTCCTGGATACATGGCACACCAAGAATAAATGGGCTTCTCGCTCGTTTTTACCCAGAACATGTAAAATGTGGAACGACCTACCTCCTGAGGTGTTCCCTTTGCGATATGATATGGGGTTCTTCAAGAAACGAGTGTTCAGGGCTTTAAAAGGCTTAAAGGTCAACAACGCATGAGTGGCTCTTCCGATGTTGCTTATGTCCATGGGCGGCGATGACCGTTTCCCATCAGGCGGCTCGTCTGCTCGTTTGTTACCTTTCCCATAAAAAAAAGTGACTTTTCGCTGTTTAGGTGATAAAGCAAAAAATAAGTAAATCGAAATTATGTGTCGTACTTAGACCAAAATTTGGGGAATAGGTTTTGTTGGGAAACGTGTCATGTAATACGCTGGCAGCGCGCAGCACGCGCACAAACTGAGTGTGTTAAACTCAAATGAGGATTACCGCGAGTCGATTTTCCGCTAGGGGCTCTAGTGGAACGTGGGTTCGCGAGAACATTTCAAACGTCACTTTGACAATTCTCTCATATTGACACAGGAGTAGCGCCGCCTGGTGAGCGACAATACGGTAGCTCCCATTGGATTTAAATCATACCATGTCAAACAAAATGTAGGTCTAGGACAGAGACGGATCTACCTACCTATATATAAAGCCTCCCCTTGATACGTTTATTTAAGAGTTAATTTGAGGAAAAGCTTATCTTAAAACCTGCTTTGAAGATTTTCGTTGCCAGTTTCCGTTACTTATTTACGTGAATAATTTAACATTTCTTACTGACAGAATATCCGCTTGCAAGGATTTCAATAGGTAAGCTACAATTTTTAAAGGTGTTACTCTTAGGGGGCGGGCGCCTCTTTTTTTTTCCTTAGAAAATCCACTCTGTTGGTTAAAATTAAAAATGTTTGCTTGTATAGCTGGGTCGTAGGAAGCTAAGTATATATCAAACTTTACTTATTCGTTAAATTTTGTGTTTATAAATAAGTAGGTACCTGTTGAAATGTATTTTTGACTTCTGATATATTCCCACTGCTGGGGCGATAACATTCAACACAAGATGAAAATGAAAATAAATGAAGATGAAAATAAACTTTACATCTTGTGTTTATAAATCCGATGATACGCTTAAGATTCAATATTAAAATTACTTAATTTCCCTTAATTTCCCTAGTCGAAATATTGCGTTATATCATTACCGATGTTTATCAAACATAGATAAGTATTGAAACTGATTGATTGCTTCAGGCGTTGGTGGCCCAGCGGTAAGAGCGTGCGACTTTCAATTCGAAGGTCGCGGGTTCAAAATATTCAAACCCCGGCTCGTATCAATTGCTTTTCGGTGAAGGAAAACATCGTGAGGAAACAGGACTAATCCTAATAAAGCCTAGTTTACCCTCTGGGTTGGAACTTGGAAGGTCAAAATTATATCCGGTAATCAAAAGACCCTAGGGTATAAACATATAAAGAATAAAAAAATCGTGAGGTTTAATAACTCTTCTTTTATAAATTGAAAGAGATGTCATATACAACAGAAAAAGTAACCAAGGCCCCCGGTGAGCAGGGCTGGGAACGAACCAGTGACCTCCTGCTTTCACGGCAGACACCCTAAACACTAGGCCACCCGACCACGGCGACCAGAGTCCGAATCCGAAATTACCTAAGTATATGCAATCCTTTCTTATTTTTGAAAAGCTTAAGGTGCGTTCACGCCATCTAACGGCTCAGACTTACGTCTAGTGCTGTCCTTCTAGATAATCTTTAAGCGAGAGATGGCGCCAGCAGGAGGTCGCTGGTTCGATCCCAGCCCTGGGCACTGGGGGCTTTGGTCACTTTTTCTGTAGTATATGACATCCCTTTCAATTTATAATTTATATATAGTAGTGTGACTACTTAACCTTTTGGCCGCCGGACCCTGTTCGCCAAGACGCTCACTCACACGCCAGAGCAAATTTTAAGTAAACAACTAATAAAAAGTTTAGGGATTGCAAATAGTGATATCGATATTCATAATTAAAGGTGGAATTCTTCTCAATTTGCCTTTTTTTATTTCCAAACTTAGATTTCTCTCAAAATTTCTAAACTAAACAGATTTACTATACAAGAAAATGTTGAAAATAAAGGACTTTATCATGAAAAACAACAACTAAACATTATCGAATCATGAAGTAATATCACCGCACTAGTCTGTACGAGTAGTCTTCTATACATGTCAACGGCGCGCAGGGCACGTCTTTAGTTCCGACTGACAAATACTGTTTACGCGCGAGTTAAGTAATAATAGCGTCTGAGTCAACGGCATAAGCGCTTGTCGGTACGTAAACTTTATAAACCATAAGATTAGGGACGCGCATCGTGTCTCGATAAATTTACATACTTACCGGAGGGTTTTCGGAGAAAACTAACAGGTGGATTTAATAATATATATATATATACAGTATGTATCAGAATGAAAGGCAAAACAAGAAACCCGTTAATGTTTAGATCATAAATATGAGCATGGTACTTACCTAATTCATCAAAAATACGACAGGTTTTACGTGAGGTATAAAAATATACATTTATTATTATTGTGTTGCACCTCCCCTGTATTATTTGTTTACAATCTTATAAATGACATTTCTTAAATTACCAACTGACAGACAGGCGTCAAACCTTGTTGAAGTTTGGATTTTTACCTAGTTACAAACAAATAGTTAACAAAGCGCTTGCGCGTTGCCTATGACTACAGCCATTATTAAAATAATTACCTAGGTTACTTATAAACAGAACTCAAAGCGCATGTGTATTGACATAACAACGTTAATGTTAATTAGTTGCCCCTAGCTACATATCAACAGTACGCAATACGCATGCACTGTCAAAAATCAAGTATATATCGGTTATATATATATATATATATATATATATATATATATATATATATATATATATATATATATATATATATTATATCGAGTTAAAATGTAGACCTCCGCTGTCACTGCGGTCAATAATTTATTCGGCAAATAAATCGCAATGGACAATTTACTGAAGAAGCTGCCTAAACTTTATCCATTATTATGCCTTTTTTTTCTACATATACCTACTTACTACGAGTAGTTACCAACAATGACAATAATTGGCAATTAAATGTTTGAACGCTTAAATAAAACCAGATTCGTGAAAACATATTCATTTTAAAAACTTGCACATCAATTGAACTTTCCCATCCCTAGCTGTCTTTTATACATGCCAACGGCGACAGTGACACGGAAAAATGTAGAAATTATAAGCATATTTTTTAAATCCTTTATTATGAAACAATGGATTCATATACCTGCTTAAAAAGTAAATGTATGAAAAAACAAAGGGTCAACAAGTTGACACGAGTACAAAATAATTTTTAAATTCTATTATTTTACCATTTAGTAAGCGGTTGAAACTTTGTCTTGTATACAAGACGACGGCGTTAGTGTATCGTACTATCGTTGTCTTGTATAGGTGACAACGGCGGTCAAAGGGTTAATAACATGAATCAAATCATTTATTATATTTAATAAATTATTTAATTCATGCTTGACAATTGGACAGTATGGTGGCGCCATCTCTCGCTTCTAGTTCAAAATAAAAAGTTAAGAAAATAAGCTGAAAAGTGACAATGACGCCACTAATGACCGCGTCACTGCCGCGTCAGTATCGCCGTGTTCGTAGTTCGAACTTCCTACACGCCGTCATGTACCTACTTATTTATACAGGGTGTCCCACGGCGATGCCACATGGAGGGATAGTACCTTAAATATCAAAGATAGGATATTATGCTGAAAGAAGACTTTATATTATTTTTAAAATTTTATAAAACTGCATTAATCATAATAATAATAAATTACAGTTCTACAGGGCCCTCACGGGGCCGGACGTAGCCCTGCTCGCGTCGGTGAACTGGCTACGATTCGGGGACCTTTTCGGAGAAACCGAGGGTTTTGCCTGTGCAATTGCAGACGAAGTTATCATGACGAATAACTACCGGAAGTATATCCTGAAGGACGGTACGGTCGACATTTGTCGGGCATGCCGCCGTCCCGGAGAGTCACTCAGGCATATTATTTCTGGTTGTTCTCATCTTGCTAACGGCGAGTACTTGCACAGACATAATCTTGTAGCCAGAATTATACACCAGCAACTTGCACTTCAATATGGTCTTGTGAACCACGAAGTGGCGTACTACAAGTACCTACTTACCTGTACCAGTTCTCGAAAATGGTCGTGCCACGCTCTATTGGGATCGATCTATCATCCATCACAGACAGGACTATTCTAGCCAATAGACCTGATATCGTCGTGATAGATCGATCGCAGCGCCGGGCCATGCTCGTCGACATCACCATCCCCCATGACGACAACCTCGTGTAGGCCGAGAAGGACAAGTCCAGCAAGTACCTAGACTTGGCGCACGAGGTAATCGCCATGTGGGAGGTTGAGTCGGCGATCATTGTACCGATAGTTGTTTCAGCGAACGGTCTTATAGCGAAGAGTCTCGACCAACATCTCGAGAGGCTCTCGCTACGAAGTTGTGGTTGGATCAAGGGTCAGATGCAGAAGGCGGTAATACTGGACACTGCGCGCATAGTCCGAAGGTTCCTCTCTTTGCGGCCCTAACCACCGGCAGCCTGAGCCCTGCCCTGTTGCCGGCGGCACTCTAGGTTAAGCTTTTTATAATGTGTATTTGTTTTGTATTGTTTTTTGTATGTTGTTTTGTATTTTATTTTTATATACGTATTGTAAAAAATCCTAACCTAAGAAAGAAGATAAATAAACGAAATAATAATAAATTGAAAAATTTATAGGGTCCAAATTTATTTGCATTCTAAATATTCAATTTTATGGACAAATATGTCGGATATACGAGTGTAAGACCAAGTGTTTCTTTGAGAATTTTTAAAACAGGCATTAACAGTATCGATTAGTGGAAAAGGAAACAAAAGTTTATTTTTTTAGTATTTATCTGGTTAGGTTTTCGGGCGAAACAAGCTAAATTAAAAAAAACTTAAAATGTAGTTATAATAAGTCTGAAAAATAAAATAAAGTCTTCTTTCAGTAAGGTACTTTCCCTCCATATGGCATCGCCGTGGGACACCCTGTATAGAACCTATGTGCTTACCATGAGTTGCACGCAGCTGTATTGGATAGCGATCGCGGCGCTCGAAAGTATGTCCGTCTCGCTCCTACCATTACTCTGGCAGAAGCGAAACTGAGATACCCCCGAACGCTGCAGTCGCTATCGAACGGCCACGTACAACTCATGGTAAGCACCTGTACTCATCGGTTGTACTTATCGCCCTGTCGCGGGGAAACTAACGCGGCGTTAGTGGAGCCAGTGTCGGTTTGCTCGAAACTCCAGCTTTAGTTAGATTGTCCTTATTAACTATTTATCTAGTCAATGTTTGAGAAAAGCACTATACAAGCCTCGGCCGGACGAGAGGTTGCAGGACTTGTTTAATCCGGCCTCGTCTACGACTCGCCTGTCTACCACAAATTCGTCCTGCAATCCTTTACTTCACGGCCTCTGCAGTAATGTACTATTTACAATATTCTTTTTTGAAATTAAACACTTTAGAACGGATTAATCGCGTTCTAAAGTGTTTAATTTCAATGAATAACAATCGCGGTAACAGAAGACAATATTAATATTCTTTTTGTTACTTTATATTGTTTGTGCTAGGTATGTAATGTTTTATTAAATTAAACTATTATCGGCCCGCCTTTTTGGAGATTTATAGTTATACGAGTAAGTATATTTTTCAATGCGAAATTTTATATCAGCTAACATCACCTTCAAACCTTTTGGCCGCCGGACCCTGTTCGCCAAGACGCTCACTCACACGCCAGAGCAAATTTTAAGTAAACAACTAATAAAAAGTTTAGGGATTGCAAATAGTGATATCGATATTCATAATTAAAGGTGGAATTCTTCTCAATTTGCCTTTTTTTATTTCCAAACTTAGATTTCTCTCAAAATTTCTAAACTAAACAGATTTACTATACAAGAAAATGTTGAAAATAAAGGACTTTATCATGAAAAACAACAACTAAACATTATCGAATCATGAAGTAATATCACCGCACTAGTCTGTACGAGTAGTCTTCTATACATGTCAACGGCGCGCATGGCTCGTCTTTAGTTCCGACTGACAAATACTGTTTACGCGCGAGTTAAGTAATAATAGCGTCTGAGTCAACGGCATAAGCGCTTGTCGGTACGTAAACTTTATAAACCATAAGATTAGGTACGCGCATCGTGTCTCGATAAATTTACATACTTACCGGAGGGTTTTCGGAGAAAACTAACAGGTGGATTTAATAATATATATATACAGTATGTATCAGAATGAAAGGCAAAACAAGAAACCCGTTAATGTTTAGATCATAAATATGAGCATGGTACTTACCTAATTCATCAAAAATACGACAGGTTTTACGTGAGGTATAAAAATATACATTTATTATTATTGTGTTGCACCTCCCCTGTATTATTTGTTTACAATCTTATAAATGACATTTCTTAAATTACCAACTGACAGACAGGCGTCAAACCTTGTTGAAGTTTGGATTTTTACCTAGTTACAAACAAATAGTTAACAAAGCGCTTGCGCGTTGCCTATGACTACAGCCATTATTAAAATAATTACCTAGGTTACTTATAAACAGAACTCAAAGCGCATATGCATTGACATAACAACGTTAATGTTAATTAGTTGCCCCTAGCTACATATCAACAGTACGCAATACGCATGCACTGTCAAAAATCAAAAACGTAAACAAACCCTATAGGATGTTGATGTTACAAAAACCATTAACCGACTGCAAAAATATGGTCTTCGAGTAATTCATTTAGTAATTTTATGCCATAAAACATGTATTTAGGCACGTGAAATGCACGTCATTACATTGTACTCGAGTTCCCCGTCAACCAGTTTTAAGGTTTGCTCTTCGTTGTGATACATACTGTATATATCGGTTATATATATATATCGAGTTAAAATGTAGACCTCCGCTGTCACTGCGGTCAATAATTTATTCGGCAAATAAACCGCAATGGACAATTTACTGAAGAAGCTGCCTAAACTTTATCCATTATTATGCCTTTTTTTTCTACATATACCTACTTACTACGAGTAGTTACCAACAATGACAATAATTGGCAATTAAATGTTTGAACGCTTAAATAAAACCAGATTCGTGAAAACATATTCATTTTAAAAACTTGCACATCAATTGAACTTTCCCATCCCTAGCTGTCTTTTATACATGCCAACGGCGACAGTGACACGGAAAAATGAAGAAATTATAAGCATATTTTTTAAATCCTTTATTATGAAACAATGGATTCATATACCTGCTTAAAAAGTAAATGTATGAAAAAACAAAGGGTCAACAAGTTGACACGAGTACAAAATAATTTTTAAATTCTATTATTTTACCATTTAGTAAGCGGTTGAAACTTTGTCTTGTATACAAGACGACGGCGTTAGTGTATCGTACTATCGTTGTCTAGTATAGGTGACAACGGCGGTCAAAGGGTTAAGAAAAAAAAATAAATATCTATTACCCACTAAAGGGTTAAAATATATTTTGTCTTTTCTTAACAAACGCATATGACTGACAGATAAGGACAAACAGTAAATGAGTTAACGGAGGTTTGATGAGCGTTTATGAAAAACGGCATTAGTTGTTTACTAAAGCAGGTAAGTCCCAATTTACACTGACAGCATGAGCAGGATACCGATTTCGCGCTACGCTTGCTTGTAACGCTGGGCTGGATGGCTCGAAAAGCGGACATTCGCACTTTTTTCAGAAAGTCATTTTTTGAAAAATGCTATTCGATAGAGAATTATATAAGGAACAATAAATGTGGTATACATTTTTTTGAAATAAGTAAGGCATATTGACAGCAGAAAAAAATAAACTCCGTTTTATTGTATGGGACCCAAAAATAGGTACCTATCTTGTTTCTCCGAAACTATTAGAGGTCCCGTCTTCTACCTTTGTTTTTCTACTTTTATAGAGTAGGAAACGATAAGCAGATTTTTTTATACAGGTGCTGTTTTTTTTGGGTAATTTCGAAAGCAAGTGGGGTACATATTTAAACATAATTATTAAACGGGTCTAACGCGAATTAACTTGTTTACCTTATTTACCGACGTTAGGTAGTGGGGTAGTGGGGTAGTTTCGAAGGTCTAGAAATGGTTAAGAGTTTAAGAACCATATTCTTTTTTGTTCTAATTTATTCCCTCAATAAATCCCGCTAATTCACGGTAAACAACGCGGTATGGCGTCCTAACAAGTGTTCCCAGCGTAGAAATTGTTCCCAGTTTAGTAGAAATTTGTGATTGCGACTTAGGCGGTTGTCACACTGCCGCCGCGTCTCGTTGCGAGACGCGGAGCAACGGACTCGCATGCGGAGACAACGCACCAACATCCGAGTTTTCTCTGCATCTCCGTCCGGAGCTGCGATGCGCGACGTCTCGCGTTACTTCTGTCTCGCGTTCATTTCACATTCGAACGTTAAGGTGAAAACGGTTCCTATTTGACGATAAAATGGAAACGGAACTTATTCATAACGCTGCGTTTATACTTTCAGTTTGGTTTTTGTACAATCGAGTTATAAAACGCAGAAGACACTGGGTAAGACAATAGGGATGTCTATTTAAAAACCAGACCTATAAATGGGTCTTTGGCTAGAGATTACCAAGATATAAGGCAACACGAACAAAAAAAGTTAATGCCCTCCGTAACATCGTCTATCAATCGCATTGCAAACTTGACCTATCATAGCATCCCACATCTGTACCACGCTGAACATCAGGATGCTGACACTGAAGAAATAGGCCGAATAATATTATACGAGAAGAATAAGGAACTAAACTTACCTACACCTCTCACTACTCATGACATTCATCAATATGCCGTCAGCTACCTTTTGCTGGCAGCAGCTATCTTAGTTGCCATTCTTCGGGGAGTAGGAAGACGCTATCCTCATCTATGTAATCTAAGGAAGCGTAAGCATTGCTCACTGCAATCAGTGAAGCCTCACTACGAGGATATAGAACTACAACCGGTACCAGAGGAGAGAAGCCGGCCACAAGCGAGAGCGAGATCGACGAGCAGCCCCGCACCGCGCCTGACTCCACATCTCGCGTCCAACGACAACGTGGCATTCAACTTTTAATCTGAATTTTATTTTGCAATGGCTTTTCCTTCTATTGACAACTATCTTAAGTTTTCTTTTTCTTTTGGGGTTGCCAGCATGTACAGTTCACTACTGTACATATTTTCCGTTTACGTTGCGACCTACTTTAGGCTACCTTTAAACACATTATTCATAAGACATTATATACCTAACTAGCATACGAGACGTATCAATTGAAGGAATAGTCAACCAACTTATTAACTTGTAATCATTATATACGCTTTAATAAACCAGTATAACTTAAACTCCGTGTCTGCAATCATCTCAGCATAATCAACCTTAACAAGCAAGTGTATAGGCTAACTGGCCCATACAACGGCCTTAAATTTTCAAGGCATCAGCATCCTAAAATACAGTTGTTATCACTTAGTCAGTGAACACATTCGCCTTCTTTGTTGCATTGGGTATCAAATTCAACGTCGAGCCTTTTATATGCCCACTGTCATTTAATTTTGATGTTCGTATTCACTTCGTATTTGAAAAAAAAACAACTAGGTATAGGCTGGTTAAAATTATTTTCAATAGTTCTTATAATTATATATCTATAATATGTACATGTAGGTATTAAAATTAACACTGCATAATTTAAGCCGTCTTATGTAAATTATATATAACAACAACACAGCACCTTAAAAGTTTCGTTTTAACAATTAATATAGGTATGTAGTCAAAGCAATTTAAAACATTAAAATGAATTCTTTACTTCCTACTCACATAACGAGACCTAGTTTTCAGACATTATATGTCTTAGGCTGCCTTTCTACCACAGAGATATATTATTATTATTCTGTAACTAAACCGTGAGCGTGGTTAAAGGTCTTCAAGAATCAAAAAATTTAAATAAACTCAACTATAAGTATAAGTAAACAACTTGACCGGTTCGATATTATTTTTAGCTACGCAGCTTGCAATTCTGTTCATTTTTTAGCAGTTTGTTTCTTATGAGCAAATATAACTAGTGGTAAAAAAGAGCTATATGGTCACAGGTAGAGTTCGAACGCGCGAGGAACACGATAAATGGCGCACACCGATGCCTCACTCGCACTATCCCCGGTCGCGGGAGCGGGACAAGCGTCACCGGCCGGCGCGGCAGCGGCGCGCGTAGTCGGGCGCGAGCTGGTGCAGCCACTGCGCCTGTATGGCGGACACGGTGACGAGGTAGGGCCGGCGGGTGTGCAGCAACTCCGTGTACAGCACGGCGGCGGGCGGCGGGCGCGCGGCGTGCAGCGCGCCCGCCGGGTGCAGCGCCGCCGCCGCGCCGCCCCCCGTCACGTAGCGCGCGCCGCCACCCATCGCGCCGCCCCGGATCCATGCGCAGTTTGTAAACAGACCGCTCACCAAACATTTAAGAAGCTGTAATTAAACAATCCGTCACTGTAGGATGGGCAACTAATTACAAGCGCAGATGCAAGAGGAATAGTACATTATTGCAGAGGCCGGGAAACCGAATTTCGTGGATGAGTACAAATTACATACGAATCCACGAAATTCTATTTCCGTCCGAGGCATATATAGTGCTTTTCTCCAAACATGAAAGGAAATAAAATGTATTCTTGCATAAGATTTGAAAGGAAAAATAAGGTTCCCGCCTAGACTTTCTTTTAATGCACGGTTGTGTTCATAAAAAAAGTTGAAATGTCTTTGGTTTTATTAAGCCGTATCTACACGACCTTGCACAGTGAGCCGTATGCAACTCGCGATAGAACGAGACAACCAAGTATTTGATCTCCTTCTCTCTAGAACTACTACACTACTACAAAGCCAGCCCAGACGGGGCATTTTTAAGCACGATATGATCAGATTCAAAATTTGATGTCAATCAGATTGTCCCGTCTGTGCAGACCGTTTGGTCGCGGCTAAAGTATATTTGGCTGTTTGCAATATTGATAGTCCAAATATTTATTTAAAAAGTAAAAAAACAATACAGTAAAGGATTTTAGTACAACTTCCTGGCCGCTAAAACGGTAAAATAATGAATTCGATTTTTTTTAATTTGAATCGATACATAAGGAGGTTCTTTTCGTACCAATTTTGCTACATTAATGTGAACATTTCCGAGCATATTGGAGAAAAAATTAAGGCAATATAATGTCACAAGTCGCTCAAAGTTCGAGCTCTTTCTAGACATATTATTAAATCTGCGACATATGAAACTTCACTATAATACATTACTGCAGAAGCCGGGAAAAAAGGGCTTAACGGGTGAGTATGTATATACACGAGCCGAGCGTTAGCGAGGCCGGGTAGCCATACGAAGCCGTTAAAGCCCTTTTCACGGCAAGGCATGTATAGTGCTTTTCTCAAACATGCAATGAAATAAATAAATAAATCTCCAAAAATATGATAGTTTTATTTCTAGAAAGTTGACTTGACGAATTAATATATCTAACACAAATATTGCTATTTAGTTCGTGGTGATTCCAACATGAATTTAGTCTATAACGATAAAACAGATGATCCATAAATATTTCATGATGTATAAATATGTCGCAATATAAAATGTACCAAACACGAACAGCACTTTTTATTCTGTGACAATGAAAATTATAACCTCTTTACAAATTTTTGTACATAATTCCTACTTATCCTTATATAGACAGACACAGTTCTCACTTAAACAAGAAACCAATTTAGTCTAAACAGTTATCGTAGGTAATATTAACTAAACACGCATGCATTTTGGGTAGCCATATGCCTTCCGACATCTCGTTTGTCATTTGCGCCATCAATTAATTTAGAGCCCATTCAATTTTACTTTCGCATTTCGCACTTAATTCTGGTGGGGCTCAATGAATAGTCATTTCTGCTTCAAAACTCGACGGCAACATTATTATAATAAATAACAATGAACAATAACACTGTGGCAGAATGTTATCATGACGGCACGGCACGGTTTGAGTAGACACTTTTACCGCTAATGTTTAAATTAATAATGTGATATTTGTTATGTTCATGTCGATATCGATTAAGTATCGACTTAATATATTCGAATATATAATTTATTGTTTGTTATAACATATGAATATATAATTTAATAGGCGTACTGGCAGAATGTCATCATGAACCATAGTAATGAAACTGTTATAATGGCTAAAAACCATGTTGCTGTGTCACACATTTATGTGGGATAAAATTAAAAAAATATTACTTCCCGGCCTAGGCCTTCAATTTTGTATGAAATTCCATTACGTGTCTCTCCAGTTGCCCCGCCTGAAACGTGGTACTTTGAAGCCTATTATAATGAACGTTATAACAACATTTCATTGCATGTTTGAGAAAAATAATATATGCAACTTATCTGCACATACATCTCATTTTCTTAAAACAGTTCAGTCGCATAGGTCTTTCAACTGACTGATAACAGTTCAGTTGATTTGGCACATGTTTAAAAGACACTATAGAGACTACATAGAAAATTAAAAAGTTACCGAAATAGCAGTCTCGATTTCGCGACATAATTTGTAACCGGAAACGTCGACTTTGCATGGCATTTATGAGAAAATCTAACTAGTCTCTAAAGTGTCATTTAAACACGTGCCAAGTTGAACGACCGGAATTCGTGTTTACACTTTTTGTTCAAACCTGGGTATTTACAATATTTAAATAGTGTAATATTTTTAATATTTGTCCTATTACCTACCTGGTCTGTAGCGTTTCCACAACTTGCGACAGCCAGGTTAAATCGCTGGCATATGGCTAGTAACTGTTGTCGTACTTCACTGGCGTACACCAAGTTCTTGTGATTCAAATAATTCTCTTTACACCATTGCTGTAATCAAATAATAAAGGCAATTATAAATGCACTTTGTTGTTAACTTTATTAAACCACGCACCTAGGTTAAATATTATTATTATTTATTATTTAAACTTTAATGCACAAGACAGAAAACTGTACACATGGCGGACTTAATGCCAAATGGCATTCTCTACCAGTCAACCATAGGGCCAAACAGAGACATTTAAGTTGGTGCAGGAAATATATAGAGGACTAATAAAGAAAAAATATATAGAGGACTAATAAATTTCCGTTAAATCAGAGCATTACACGGCGCGATCCATCGGAGCGATCATCGGGAGTACCTTGCTCCTTCCTATCCTCCCTCGACTCCCTAGGTTCCCTTTCGTCTGTTACACGGGCCGACGCCACCAATTGGCCCCGACGAATCGCGCAGTCGAATACTAGCATTAGGTGTTGATCTCTAATATTAGCGCCTTGTGACTCTAACAGGTTATCAGAAAAGGTCCAATCACAAAATGTAACTTAACACGTTCGACTCCGGCAGCGTTTCACTGAGCCCTTAAGCTCTTCTTCTTCCAGTGCCATCTCCTACCGGAGGTCGGCTACCATCAAGGCTATACGGACTTTAGACACAGCCGCGTGAAATAATGAACGTGTGCTCTGCTTAAACCAGGTACGAAGATTTTGGAGCCATGAGTTCCGCCTTCGCCCGGATGATCTTTTCCCTTGGATCTTTCCCTGTATTATGAGTTGAAGGAGATCGTACTTCTCGTTTCGCATAATATGACCAAAGTATTGCAGCTTTCGTGTTTTGATGCCCTTAAGAATCTCGACCTCCTTATTCACTAACCGCAGCACTCTCTCGTTAGATACTCTATCCGTCCATGATATTTTCAGGATTCTTCTGTAGACCCACATTTCGAACGCCTCCAAGCGTTTACACATATTTTTTGTCAGTGTCCATGATTCCACTCCGTACAGAAGAACCGAAAAAACATAGCACCGTGCTAAACGCACCCTGGTAGAAATCCTCAGCGAACGATTGCAGAGAAGGTGCCCGAGTTTCGTGAAAGCATTACGCGCCTGTTCAATTCTGCACTTAATCTCGACGCTATGATCGCTCTGATCGTTTACAACGCACCCCAGGTACTTGTAAGACTGGACTCTTTGAACTACCTGATTTCTTACAACTATATCAGCTGTTGTAGCTGTTCCAGACTTTTGTGGCTTTCCAACTATCATAGTTTTAGTCTTTTTCAGGTTAATATTTAGTCCATAGCTTGAGCTAACGGCATCTACGCGTTCGAGCAAACTCTGCAATTCTTCTTGATTGGACGCCAGTAAAATAGTATCGTCAGCATATCGTATATTGTTTATTAAGCGGCCGTTCACAGAAATGCCTTCTTCCGCATTATCTAAAACCTCTGCAAATATGGCTTCCGCATAAATATTGAATAGCAACGGGGAAAGTATACACCCCTGTCGCACACCACGCATGATATCGATTGTCTCAGTCAGCTCCTGCCCTACTCGCACCTTAGCCTTTTGTTGCCAATAGAGGTTTTTGATGATTGTCAGGTCTCTAGCGTCAAGTCCAATGTCACTAAGAACTCTGATTAACCTATCATGTTGTACTCTATCAAACGCCTTCTCGTAATCGATAAAACATATGTGTACACATCGATTCATATCCCAGCAATGTTGTAAGAGTACTTGGTAGCCAAATAGTGCATCACGGGTCCCGAACCCATTTCTAAATCCGAATTGAGTATTAGAAATATTTTCTTCCACTTTTTTGTAGATTCGATTATGGATTACCTTCAGAAATATTTTTAATACGTGACTCATCAAGGATATCGTTCTGTACTCAGGGCACGACTTGGCGTTGTTAGTCTTAGGAAGAGTTACGAAGGTCGATAGTAGCCAGTCCTGTGGTATTTCTCCACTTTTATATATCCCATTAAAAAGGTGAACAATAATCGGCAGGTTTTCTTCTACCAACAGTTTTAAAATTTCGCTAGGAATTTGATCTGGTCCTACAGCTTTACCTGGCTTTGCAGATTTAATAGCATTAATGACTTCTTCCTTCATTATGTCAAGTCCTCCACTGTCGGAATTTGTCATATGCTGGTGACTTCGTGCATCGCTAAATAGTTTGCTAACGTAATCCTTCCATATATTCAGCTTTTCCTCAGTTGACACTGCGGCTTTTCCTCTTTCATCCAGAAGCGTTAGTGATGGGTTAGGCTTTCTATACCCTAAAACTTCCTTTATCTTCTTGAACATATTAAAATGGTCATGTTTACTTTGCATATCTTCTATTTCCTCGCATTCATCATTAATCCACTGGTCTTTTGCTTCTGCGCACTTACGTTTAATTTCCTTGTGCAACGCCTTATACTTTACTGGATCAACACCCTTCATCTCCCTTCTCCTAGTCATAAGCTTAAGAATATCGTCTGTAACCCAATCCTTCTTCTTAATGACTTCCGTGGCAGTTAAAATCTCCGAAGCAGTGTTGACTATTGCTGCTTTAAGATTATCCCAAGTTCGAGTTGGTTCTTCGGGGAGAAGCAGTTCTTGTTTTTGCAGCTCATTTACTCGGTGGTTTAGTTTGGCATGTAATTTTAAACGTATATCTCTTTGTCGTAGTTTTGCAGTGTCTATTCTAGGCCTCTTTTTCGAGGACGACAGCTTTTTCATTTTGACTGCGACTGTTGCCACTACCGGATTGTGGTCAGAATTTACATCTGCACCCGGATAGGGTTTAGCTGATTTGAAACTATTTTTAAAACGTTGGTTCACTAATATGAAATCAATCTGATTTCTTACTATGTTTTCTGCGGTATGAGCAGGGGATGTCCATGTATATAGACGTCGAGGTGGTAGCCCTTAAGCTATGCCGGGCGAAATTATCGTAGTCACGTATTTAATACTACGACGGTGACAAACAAGCATACGGCCCGCCTGATGGTAAGCGGTCACCGTAGCCTATGGACGCCTGCAACTCCAGGGTGTTACATGCGCGTTGCCGACCCTTTAAAAAAAAGGAGGATTCGCTGTGTTGATAGCTAAACGGGCCAAGGGCTTTGCTCCGTGGGTCCTCAGCTGTCAACACAGCAAATCCTCTTGGAGCTCTGGCGACCTTACTCACCAACAGAAACACAACACTATGAGTAGGGTCTAGTGTTATTTAACTGCGGTTTTCTGTAAGGTGGAGGTACTTCCCCAGATGGGCTCTGCTCCAGATTTGAGCGAGACGACATTCGTTGTGCTGTGCCCTGCCCCTACCACACTAAACGATATGCATCCGCTGTGCCCATACCCCTCTTAAATCATATTTGTGTCACTGGCATAGGAGTACGAATAACATGGTCACAAATACGTGTCAACTGGCATAGTTAATAGGTAAATTATAAAATGACACAGATGTGTGTCATCGGCACTGTATAAGGGTCGGCGACGGTGACTCATCGTCTATGATCAAAAAATTGTTACTCCCATGCCAGTGACACATACATATGTGTGATTTTATTTTTACGCCTTTTCTCAACAATTTTTTTTTTACATTGAATGTACAGATATGTTATTAAAATATTAAAAAACGTTCGACTCAGGCAGCCGTTTCACCGAGCCCTTAAGCTATGCCGGGCGAAATTGTCGTAGTCACTGGCATAGGAGTACGTATAACATGGTCACAAATACGTGTCCACGGCATAGTTTGCGGGTAAATTAGAAAATGACACAGATTTGTGTCATCGGCACTGTATAGGGGGGTAACATTTACTAAATTTCAAAAACTCTCCGATTTTGGAACCAACGCATATTTCGATTTAATATTTGAATAACATAACTGTACATTCAATCTAAAAAAATTAAATTGTAAATTCGTTGAGGAAAGGCGTAAAAATAAAATCACACAGTCACTGGCATAGGAGTAGGAATTTTTTGATCACAGACGCTGTGTCACCGGCGCCGAACGTGTTAAGAGCCCATAACTTTAGAGAGGTTAATGTTTTCTATTAATTCATGTACAGGTACACTCACCTTCTTCAGAGTTGCTTTGCAAAATGCTTTATAAACGTTTAAAAGCGTCATGTGATCACCCAAAGGCGAGATGAATTTCTGTTTGACTTTCAACGCTTCTTCCCGTTTGTGCATAGGCGTGTGAAAGATGTTTTCACTTGACAACATGGCGACTAAACTTAAGGCCTGTAAAAATAAAAACACAAACATTAAAGCACACTGAAAAATAACACGATTATAATGTAACAAGTACAGCAAGTGACGATAGAATGGCATTGTTCAATTAAAAATGCAAACCTCGTCAAGACAGTCGAATTCAGGTGCACTCAGGAGTACTTTAGCATATTTTGGGTCAATAGGGAAAGATGCCATTTTCTTCCCAAGCGCAGTCAATTTTGGACTATTCTCGTTATCTATGGCACCTGAAAAATAGCATCAAATTATTATTACTACTTGGTAACTAAGTATTCTTAATCGCAACATGGAAATGTGGATATATAAAGTAGTAATTAGGTATATGCACATGGTACAGGTGGTTGGTATACTGTAGACAATTTAAAGCTTACCTAGTTCTTTTAATAAAGTCAGCGAAGCATTGATAGAGTCGAGCGGCGGAGTGTCGATAAGTGGAAACGTGCTAGGTTCAATGCCTGCAGCGATCAACAATAACATTGTCGGCGCTAGTGGACATCTGTAAAAAAAATTACATCGTAAGGGTCGGGAAATAGGGGATTACTGCAGGGAGCCTAGGATACGAAAACGGCAATAAGTACTATTTTAATCAATTACGGATAGCACTCACGTATTAGTCATATTTATTTATTTATTTAACCTTTCAGCACAAAAGAAAACCTTAACGTACAAAAGGCGGACTTAATGCCAGAAGGCATTCTCTACCAGTAATATTAGTCTTAATATTAATATTTCACAATATTTTTAATACGGCCACACTATTTCAACAAATAGCGTTTATGTGACCTAAATCCAAACGTTGCAAGTAAAAATAAAGAAAAATGGCGGGATCTAGAAGACCGTGTGAGAATAAATATGCGTACGTATTTACCGTACCTGACAATCTCGGGGGTACTGTGCGCTGGGCGGGCCGCAAAGTCCTTAGCCGTGAAGAGGCGGTAAGCCGCGCCGGCGGCGGTGCGGCCCGCGCGGCCGGCGCGCTGCCACGCCGCCGCCTGCGCGCAGGCGCCCACTCGCAGCCGCTCCGCGCCGGTCGATGTGCACCACGTCCTACAGACAACGTAATGGGAGCTTCCGTACTGTCGCTCACCAGGCGGCGCCACTCATGCGTGGGCCCTGTATCAGTATGAGAGAATTGCCAGAGTGACGTTTGAAATGTTCCCGCAGGACCCACGTTCCACTAGCGCCCCTAGCGGAAAATCGACTCGCGGTAGTCCTCATTGTTGATTAGATATCACTTAACACATTTAGCCCCTCTCTCCTCCACGCCCGAAAATGCTCAACGTGAAACATTCTAACTGTAACAGTCTAACACGGAGAGCACAATTTCTCAGGGCTATTGAAGATCTTCTTTAGCGTTTTCCCGGCTTATACTCAGGGAGCCTAGGTCCGCTTTGGCAACTGATCCCACGATTTGGCGTAGGCACTAGGGTAACACAGATAAGAGATGGACAATAGAATCTACGAAACGGACAGGCCCCGCAGGTAAAAGACACCGTGGTAAACCAAAAAAGAAATGGATAGACGACATAATTTCAACAGCTGAAGCTAACTGAATAGATAAAGCCCAAGACAGGGATGAAGGGAAGGCGTGTGAGGAGGCTTTCAGTCGAAAGGGATCCACATAGATTAACTTTTGTTAAAAGAAAACAAATGTAATTTACTTGTATGTGGAAATAACAAGGTATTTTATTATTGTTATTATTATACTAGGGTAAACTAGGCCTTAATATTGGGATTAGTTCGGTTTCTTGGTAATGTTTTCCTTCACCGAAAAGAGATTGGTTAATATTATAGACTCATTGGACAGACACAAAGTCGCACGCTCTTACCGCTGAATCACCAACGCTTCCCAAGGCTACTATTGAAAATAACTTTGAAAAAATATACATCTAAATGAACCTTACCTCTCTTTTACGACCCCCGTATCAATGACACATTTTATTTGTGGGATAGTGACAGAAGCCTCGGCAATATTCGTAGCTAGTACCACTTTCCTCATCCCTGCAGGGGTTTGTTTCCAGACTTGCAATTGTTTGGCAGCAGGAAGTCCAGCATATAGAGGACATACTAGTAAAGTAGGTCCTGGGACTTCCTGAAATGATATCAAGAATCAGTTGGTCCATCTTCTGTATTTACGTGTAAGTACGCCAAAGACAATTGACTTTATAGACAAACAAAGTGCAAAAAGCTAAATAGAATTTAGTAAAACGCCTATTTTACGGTTTTTTATGTCTATTCTTAATACTTACTTTAGCTATTTGCTTAATGTTGTACATAACTGTTTCAATTTCTTCTTGTCCCGTCAGAAACACCAGAAAATCATTGCTAAAAATAAATTCATAGTATTGAGAAATGCACTAGAAAATAATACCAAGAATAGTACAAAGTGTACTCAAACTAGCAATTGGCTCTTTGATAACTATGAAGTAAGTCTGGTTACCAACTGACATTCATGTAAAATGAAATTATAAGCAGTGGTTATGTTTTACATGTTTTTTGTTTGATAGTTTGCAGTGCTGTGGTTTTTACTGTTATGCTGGAAACTTTAATTTTAACTATAAAACTCTCGTGAGACTCGAACATATTAAATAATATTTAAAACAGGAGCGACCACCCAGTGCCCAGGCAGTGTACGACTTGCCTCTGTCGCGGGTGGTCGCTCCTGATGACGTTCTTCGTAAAGAACGAAACATGTCGTGCGAAAAATCGACTAAATTACGTGAGTGACCCGTTTTAAATATTATTTAATAAGCTGGAAACTGTTTTAAAAATTCATTAATAAATAAAAATCGCAGTTAATAAGCCTTAATGACTACTCACTTAGCTGGCATAGTTCTATGAAGTTCAAACAATGTGCAGACTGCAGCATATTGGTAATCTTCCTGTTTCATCTTTGAATGGTAGATAGTAACTGGATGCGTCCGGCCTTCCAAGTAGACCACTGGGCAGTTGTTGAAGTATGTTCTGAATGTGTCCACGTCCATTGTTGCAGACATTACAATAACCTACAGATATGTAATGTAATGATTACTTTATCTAATACCAATAATTTTCTGGACTTGCTCCTTGTCAGAAGCACATTTGTTATTATTAACAAACAATCGGAAAAGTGCCAATGTACACTATGTGCAGTCAGGAGCAGAAGTAGCTGAGCAGGTGAGGTATTCAAAAAGATCTGGACACACTCTTATTGACACAACAATAAGGTTGTGCAAATAAATTTTTAACACCTTGCCCACTTAGCTAGGTACTTCTGCTGCTGACTGTTATGTTGTCAAGACAATCATGATGGATTTGCAGCCTCCATTGCATGACAATTTAGTTAAATTCACTTGGCCTTTAGAGCAAAGCAAATGTTTATAATAGTCTTAATTAAAATTATATTGAAATAAGTACCTTAAGAGGATTTAATTTCTTATCTATTCTTTCCTTTTGTGCTAGTTTAACAATGCCAAATAGCACATCAGTGCTCACTGTGCGTTCATGGGCCTCATCTAGTACCACAATGGAATACTTCTTCAGCAAAGGATCAACTATTGCTTCCCTGAGCAGCATACCATCTGTTAAGTACTTTAGTTTTGTTCTAGGGCTAGTCATGTCTTCAAATCTAACTGAATACCTGAAAAGTAATGCTTTAAGTATAATGCATACAAATATAAAAATAATAAAACACAGGCAGAAGATGCAGGATCAATTCCTGTCCTGGGCCAATGCATATACTAAAGAACTCTCTTTCTTAATTAAAGTTTATAATTTATGTACAGTAGAATACGATTAGTATGACTCCGCATAAAATAACCAACCAATTTTTAGTGACCTAAATATATGTAGGCATATGGTTGGTTTTCATACAAGCCACTATGAAAGTGCAGTGCAATTAGTATGACTGCTTATGTCGACGGACCGCTTTTAACGACGGGATTTCACACGAAATTGTTCCGTTACAATGATGACGACCATTGTAACCAAACAATACACACAAGATAGAACCTTTGTTTAAATGTAAATGATTTAAAACCTAAATGCGTAATGGTTTCTTCTCGTGTAAAAAAAATCTTGGCAATTTACAAAGGCTTAAGCTGCATTGTAATTGGGAAGTACGAGTAAATTGTTCAACAATTTATTTCGCTAAAGTGAAAAATATTCTCATTTTCGATTGTTCCGTGAGTTACATGAACCACTATGAATTTTAATGCATTCTCATTATTTAAATAAATAAAAACATTAAAATTGACAGGTTGTTTAGTACGACTTCCGGTTAGTACGACGTTATATCGGTTATATCGCCGGTCACATGAAATTGGTTTAACCAGATTCAACTGTATAGTAGAGTGACTACTTTAAAAACACAAGTCAAATATTAATAATACATAATTTGATTTATTCTACAATAATAATATATAAAGGCCTCCTAGCCTAGTTGGTAGTGACTCTGCCTACGAAGCAGGACGTCCCGGGTTTGAATCCTGGTCAGGGCATTTATTTGTGTGTTTATTACGAATGTTTGTTCCTGAGTTATGGATGTTTTCTATGTATTTAAGTATTTATATGTATCTATCTATTATATATATCGTCGTCTAGTACCCGCAACACAAGCCTTATTGGGCTTACCGTGGGAATTAGGTTGATCTGTGTAAGATTGTCCCACAATATTTATTATTTTATTTATTATTTTTTAGTATAACTTGCACTGTGATATTCTGTCCACAAAAAGCAAAATTTCAAGGTTATTGTTTAAATAGATAAATTAAAATAGAAAAGGTTTATCTGAAATGAACACTATACACATAAAATACCAAAAAAAAATAAGAGTTATTACCCCACAATATTCCCTATATTAGAGCTCATTTCAGCAGCAACCCTGATTGCAATAGTAATGGCTGCAACCCTCCTTGGTTGTGTCACAGCAATGCAGCCCCCTCCTTCTAGGCGCTGCTCATGGATCAGTTGGGGTATTTGAGTTGTTTTTCCACTACCAGTTTCACCAATTAATATCATTGTATCATTTTTCCTAATTTCTTCTAATAGTCTAAAACAAATTAGTAATCAGTTATATTTCACATAATGTTCCTTAATTTGAAATGTAAAATTTTGGAAACATAAAAATACATACCTGCCCCTAACTGTATACACAGGCAAGCGCTTCCTTGCTTCCAATAGGTTTTCTACAACAGGTTGTTTTACAGGAGACTTTTCTATGCCATTTTGAGTCATACAGTTAGAAATCAAAGGTCTATTTTCTGCATTGCAGATTTTTTTCTTTTTTATATTCAAGTTTTCTGTAAAGATTTTTCTCTTGAAATTATCAAGTTTGCCCCCATTCTGCTTGCCCATTGCCGTATATTTGGAGTCCATGGTAAGGATCTGAAACACAAACTGAAATAAAAATAAACTGACTGGAAGGTCACTGAGACGATATGATTATAGTTACAATAATTTAAATAACCTTACCAAAGATCTTCTCTTTCTACGTATAGATATATTATATGTTTATATACTTTGACACTGTTGGATTATTTTTATGAGTAATATTATAGTGAGCTAAAGTATACTGTTTGACATTGATAGCTCTGGAACCTGGAATTCCTGGAAATATTTCATGACACAATAAACACAATATTGAGGACTACCGCGAGGAGTCCGTATAAAAGGCAGCCAAATAATCGGCAGCCCAATAATTCGTGTCCTTTTTTTTGGTTGCGGATTATTGGGTTGCTGATTATTGTACTGCAAAAACTGTGGCTTCGGATTATTGGCCCGCTACCGAGCTTGTCTTGTCCGACCCGATAAAAGGCAGCCCAATAATCGGCGACCCAATAATTGGCGACCACGATGTACATGGATTATTGGGCTGCCGATTATTGGCCTGCTGCGAGATTGCTCGACCCAAGAAAAGGCAACCCAATAATCGGCGACCCAATAATCCATGTACATCGTGGTCGCCAAATATTGGGGCGCCGATTATTGGGCTGCCTTTTCGCGGGATGCGAAAAAAGTCGGTTCTGGCGCTTCGCCGGCCGCTACCGCGGCACGCTCGCTTCGCTCGCTCGGCTCGCGCGCTGTTAGGTCGCAGTTCTACCTAACACTCCTCCTCGCTTCGCTCGTCGTCGTACCTAAACCGACCTGCCTTAACATTCGATCTAAGGAGTCTGTATAAAAAGCAGACAAATAATCGGCAGCCCAATAATTCGTGTCCATTTTTTTGGTTGCGGATTATTGGGTTGCCGATTATTGTATTGCAAAAACTGTGGCTTCGGATTATTGGCCCGCTACCGAGCTTGTCCGACCCGATAAAAGGCAGCCCAATAATCGGCGACCCAATAATTGGCGACCACGATGTACATGGATTATTGGGCTGCCGATTATTGGCCCGCTTCGAGATTGCTCGACCCAAGAAAAGGCAGCCCAATAATCGGCGACCCAATAATCCATGTATGTACATCGTGGTCGCCAATTATTGGGTCGCCGATTATTGGGCTGCCTTTTCGCGGGATGCGGATTAGTGGCACCCACCGCGAGTACTGTACCGCGACTACCGTGAATTCGCCGCTAGGGGCGCTAGTGGACTGTGGGTCCTACGAAAAGAGGTTATATTATGTCATGTTCCGTACATTTCACGGAAGAATAACTAGCGTGGAAGTAGTACGATAACTGTCAAATGAGAACAGTTTGGAGCGATCTATATTTTGGCAGTGGATTTCTCAAATGTCGTAAGTCTAACTTAATTACGTGCCTCTTACGACATTTGTAAAATCCACTATCAAAATATGCGACCAAGTTAAGTTGTAATGCATTGATACCGACTACCAAATTACAACGATGTGTTTAATTTGGCTGCTTGGACCAATTGCATCAAAAGAGATCAGCAAAACTGTTTTCAACCTACGGAATCGGAGAAATAACAAACATATATAGATCTCTTTTTGTCACTTCCTTTACTTGGTAAGGAAGTGAAGGACGAGTTTATGCCTTTGATGTTTTCAGTTTTGACGGGAGGCTTGGTACATTTAGCGCATTAGCCTAGGATAAAAAAAAACATATGTCCTATGCCATGCCCGATATGTCAATGTCATGTCGTTGTCGTATTGTGTTTCCATTTTATATCTATAATCTAAGTTCTTATTAAACTAATAAACACGAAGTACATCAAAGACATCTACCCAAAAATTTGTCATACATTTAAATTATGATAAGTTCTAAAGTGTTTCAACGAAGTTTTAGTCAGTATAAGTACTTATGCTCCGAATTAAAAAATCCTTTTAAAAGAACATGGGATACCATTGCTAAAGAATTGCCGGCTATTTTCGGCTTGAATAACAAAACACACAATTATCCAGAACATGCTGATATCGTTATTATTGGAGGTGGTTATATGGGCTCGTCTGTTGCATATTGGCTTAAAACAAAAGCTGGGCATGGTCTTTCCGTGGTTGTCCTAGAAAAAGATCTAACAGTAAGTTTAACTCGTTCGGTTTATAAGCCTACGCATTTCGAAGCACCTGGGATATGAGTGTGAATAGTCCAAAAGTTATATTATTATACCTATATTGTATTTGGCTGTAGAACTACAATGACTACAGTGTATAGTCTCATACCAGTGAACAGTAGTCATGCACTAAAATAAAGTGTCTTACATTTTGCAATTGCATTGTTTACAGTATGCTGCAGCAAGGAAAAATGTAACATTTGGATCACTAACACAACATTTCTCATTGCCAGAGAACATATATCTTTCTCAACATAGTGCTGAGTTTTTTAGAAATGTAAAAGATAATTTGGGTCCAAATGTTGACCTAAAATATGTACCAAAAGGGCACTTACTGCTGGCTTGTGAAGAACATGCAGAGAAACTAGAGCAAAATGTCAATATTCAAAGAGAGTATGGTATTAGGAATGAATTGTTAAGCCCAAAGGAAATACAAAACAAATTTCCTTGGATAAACACTGATGATGTCAAACTAGGTCTGTATTTTAAAATATACATATAATTATAGATAGTTATAGTATATATACTTATAATTAATAATATACATATATTTTTCTAGGCTGTTTGGGATATGAGTCTGAAGGCACTTTTGATGCTTTGGCACTCCTTGGAGGTCTTGTAAAAAAATCTGTGGATATGGGAACAACTTACATTCATGCTGAAGTTACTGGATTTGAATTAGAGAAACAAAGAGATGTGTTAATGGAGGGTATCACACCTGGTTCATTTGAAAGGATAAACAGAGTTGTGTATAGAACACCTGACAATGAAGAATACTCAATTAAATTTGCTGCATGCATTTTAGCCACAGGACATGAGTCTAACCAAGTTGCCCAGTTAGCTAAAATTGGTAATGGTGATGGACTATTAGCCATACCTCTACCAATAGAAAAACGGTATGCAAAACTTAATAATACAATGCCAAACATGCCTGATTTGTATTGACATCATAATAACAATCTTATAAATTAAGGTCCCAACCAGACTTTTTTTTTCTTGGCTGACTGAGGTTAAAGTGAGTTCACAGCTGAGACTGAAACCGAGATTTTATAATATATACGAAAAAACGCGCATTTTCCACAAAAAACATGTAATAGTCAAGATTAAACTGTTGTTTAATATATTTATTTATTTAAATTTAAATATTACAGGACATTCTTACACAAATTGACTAAGTCCCGCAGTAAGCTCAAGAAGGCTTGAGTACTCAGACAACGATATAAATAGTATATAAATACCTAGAGAACATCCATGACTCAAGAACAGATATCTGTGTTCATCACACAAATAAATGCCCATACCGGGATTCGAACCCAGGACCATCGGCTTAGCAGGCAGGGTCACTACCAACTACGCCAACCAGTCGTCATATATAGCTATCACTACACAACATTTACAGCCAAAGCATGAAAAAAAAAGTTATAACTTTCATTACGTACGCTAACATAGTACACTATAATTGCAGGATCGAGATTCTCGGCCCTTTTTGGCGAATTTTGGCCGAGACTGCCGAGATTCGGTCGGACCTTACTTGTAATATATGCATAAAGTTCAAATTGTGACATTTACATTTCAAAATATTTTTTTGTATAAAATTAACATTATTTTCAGAGAGTCCAATGTATACTCCATAGAGAACATGTCCAGTAATACTGGCTTAAATACACCTCTTTTAATGGACACAAGTGGAGTATGGATAACAAAGACTGGCCTAGGGAACAACCTTTTGTGTGGTGCAGTCCCACTACTTTCACAGAGTGCTACTGGGCTGTTTGGTGATGAATACACAGACAAAATTATAAAACCCTCCTTATTTAATAGAATCCCACAATGTAACTTGGCACAGGTAAAAACTCAAAACATTATCTAGACTAGAAAGATTTATAAGATTTGTTCCTTATTTGATTTGTTATTTTTCTCAGGTGACCAGTATTGCATCTGAAGCATATGACTATTGTCATTATGATGACACTGGTATTTTGGGGCCCCATTCATATCACAATAACTTGTACATAGCTGCAGGATTTGGAAAGCAAGGTAAGTTTTATTTAAAAAAAAGCACGTTAAAGGTTTATTTTCGAAATACATATATACTGTAAGTGTAACTTACCTAAGTACCTACCTCTTTATACACATAGGCCTCCTCAGCGTTCTCCAGTCCTTTCCGATTTTGGGTTCTCCTCATCCATAGATGTCCGGCAAACTGCCTTATGTCATCGGCCCATCTTTTCCGAGGTCTACCTCTCTTTCTTTTTATATTCTTACTAGCTGTAACCCGCAGCATCGCCCGCGTACTAAACGTAATTTTCAAACGTCATACAAAAAAGCAGGTTTTTTTATTTATTTCAAGTCCGCTAAGTTGGATTTGAAAATCGTTGTTTTCGAAATCAGCGACCCGATACCGACACCCATATCAAATAAAATAGTCGTAACTATTCTTATTTCCCCTTTACAAACTTTGGACCATCATTTTACCCCTACTTTGAAAAATCCTATCTTTGTGCGCCTTATAAGAAACCTACGTACCAAATTTGGAATCTCTAGAACCAGAAATAAACATAAAAACGACACCCATATTCATATTTTGAGATTTCAACCCCATCGCACCCCATCAGGGAAGATGGTATCTCACGTCCGCCTCGTTGGATGTTGAAATTGTTATTGTTTTCAAAATCAGCGACCCAATAAACCAAAAAAACGATACCCATGTTGTTTTTTTACTATATTACCCCTTTTCCCCCTTTTGGGGTTTGATTTCTCAAAAAGCCTGAACCACGTCTTTACTCATTTAGCTTTAGGAGAATTCCTGTGAAGTTTTGAATAAAATAATCGCACTAATCTTGTTTCCCCATACCAACTTTGTTTTGTACCCCCATTTCAACCCCTTTGGAGATGGATTTTGAAAACTCCTTTCTTTGTGCACCCCTACGCTTTTAAGATACCTAAGTGCTAAATTTGGAATCTCTAGAAGCAGAAATAAACATATAACGACACCCGTAGTGATATTGTTAGATTTCGGCCCCATCGCGCCCCAACAGGGGAGATGATATTTCACAATCGCCACGTTGGATTTTAATATTTACGTTGTTTTCGTAATCAGCGACCCGCCGTGCCAAATTTCTCTAGGACCAGCGGTTTGGGCTGTGCGTTGATATGTCAGTCAGTCAGTCAGTTTCTTCTATTATATATATAGACAGGGGATCCACTGTGTTACTGTTTTGGTCCACTTCTTTTTAGTTTCTCGGCACATGCGACCTACCTCTACCTACCTTAAATCAAAAACAGGTCCTTGAGGCATTGTACCTAGGATGCTGGCGGCATTTCCTCGTTGTATCGCAATGCTGATACGTTGTGCAAGGAAGCCACCAGCTCTTCGGTCACCAGTAACATCAACCAGACGTTTCACGATTTCTACGAAAAACTTGCGTGCGCTGGGACCCCATGGACCAAGAGTGTCGACCCCGAATGGTACAAAAAGGCACTCTCTGCCCAGGCTTTTAAATTTCGACGCATTCAGCCGCTCCGCCCGCTTTTACATTGGTTCGTTGGACATGGGACGGTGCCAGCGTGTCTACGCAGGTAGCATCCCACACTAGCATACGTCCCAAACTCCAAGGAACCAAAGCCTCCCCATCGGTTCTCTTGCCATCATCCCTGAAAATGCCAAATGCATGAGTCGGCTCAAGGAGAGCAGGCACGTTGATGGTGGCAAGAGACCGACGGATTATATCATTAGGAGACGCATGTCTCGAAAAACGGCCTGAACTTTTTTTACAACACAATCCATGGTGACCCAGTCGGTCCACGTCTGTGCCACAAGGACATGAGTGTGGCGCACACACCGAAACCGGATCCAAGAAAGTACCAGTATAAGGCAAAGGATGGGCATGAAGCCAGTAACCAGCTTTCCGGGATCCGACCGCCAAAAGCCGCGCGTGATCTGGACCGACTGGACCTATAGAGTTATTTAAAAGAGTATTGTAAGTTAAATCGCAGTAAAGATTATCCCAACTCCTTTGTGATTTTGGGTTGTCTGGAAAGTCTGCCTGGGCAGGCAATTTTAAAAGCATTTTTAGCATCCTCAAAACTTGCGCTCTCACAGTTTGTGGGCAAAGCCCTTAAAATATTTCCTATGAGACGCCTAGCTGTGCTATGAGTGGATGCTAAAAAGGCTGGGGATGCCACACTGGAAATTTTGCTTCCTAAACCCCTGAACCGAATAGGGAGGGACGCCTGAGACCAGGAAGGCTCATTCAGCTGAATGTTTAGAATCGTCTCTAAACGAATTTTGATCAAATCATCTACTATGGGTTATAGTAAATTTAGATATTTCCAAAAAGGACAGTATCGGAGCACATACGTGAATTTAGGGACAAAAAGACACAATTTAAGAATCACAAAAGCATAATGAGGGCTAATTTGGTGTAAAGATTCGTGTGACTTTTGAATTTTGATGTCGAGTTAGAAATATAGTCTGGAAAATATAGGGGAGCCCAAGAGGCAAAGAGAACGTTCGTCTACTAACTTGATATTAGGAGCAAGATCGTCAAATTTATGTTTTAAATCGGCAAAAATACAAGCTGAATTTTGAATGAAGAGTTCGCATTTTGCGAAATTCAGTTCTAAACCAATATTTTTGAAACTACTCTTAATAAGAGACAAACTAAGTCAGAGTCAGAGAGCACAGTATTCACGTCGCCTCCTAGGGTCCCGTCATACAAACTTTCACGTTTATAATGTATAAAAAAACCGGTCAAGTGCGAGTCAGACTCGCCCACCGAGGGTTCCGTACATCATAAAAATGATTAAAAATGGGGCATGAATTTCGAAAAACGCTGAATATACTTTTTTTGTATAGTAAGTAGCAAAGAGTCTATAAACGAAGTTTTAAATCTGTAACCTGAATAATGATTCACATCTCATACGCACTTTCAACCCCCTTTTTTATCCCTGGGGGGATGAATTTCCGAAAACGCCAAATACACTTTTCTTGTGTAGTATCAAAGCGTCTACAAACGAAGTTTTAAATCTGCAACCTGAATAATGATTCACATCTCATACGCACTTTCAACCCCCTTTTTTATCCCTTAGGGGATGAATTTCCGAAAACGCGGAATATGGTTTCAAGGGACCGTAGACCTTAGTATATAGTTTAAAGGCCATTGGGCGTTTTTGACCCGCTTTATGAAAGTTCGTGTACAAACACCAAACCAGTTTTAAATTATAGAGCTTAATTCCGCTTCTCAAAATATGTCAAAATCTTCAATTTATCGACCGGTAGAAAAAAGTTTTTCAAAAAAATTGGCTGATCATGTTATGTTACCTATAATTTTCCAAATTAGGTGTTACGGAAACAGTGTTTATATCGATTTTTTTAAAGAAAATTATAAAATGTGGAATATATAATATACTAGCGACCCGCCCCGGCTTCGCACAGGTTATTATTATACATATAAACCTGCCTCTTGAATCACACTATCTATTAAAAAAAACCGCATAAAAATCCGTTGCGTAGTTTTAAAGATTTAAGCATACATAGGGATATAGGGACAGAGAAAGCGACTTTGTTTTATTTATACTATGTAGTGATTAAGTGCGGTCAATCAACAGTAAAAAAATAATAAATAAAATGCTCATTTTGCTACCATGGCTCCATCTAGAGACAAGCAGAACAATTAAAGCGTAGTTAATTAATGCTCATCGCAATTAATTAACTAAAAACAAACACATTCCTCAACTCTCCCATGCTCTGCAAGAATGCGACCTATACCACTGAGTTGCAGATACATTTATCTACACATCTAGCTCTATTTCGTTAGTGTACGCCGCCGTGCGTCAAATATCCGAAAAAATGCCCAATGACCTTTCAACTCGATACCTTCACACACTCCCGAGATAAAGGGTCCTGAATATTCACATCTCATACTAACTTTCAATTCCTTTTTTATCCCTTAGGGGACGAATTTCGAAAAACGCTAAATATACTTGTCTTGTGTAGTATCAAAGAGTCTATAAACAAAGTTTTAAGTCTGCCACCTGAATAATGATCTGGTATTATCGAGAAATCCGAGTGGAAGTTACAAGCTCATTTTCATTTTTATATAAGTTACTTGAGGGTTTTTAGTAGGCGCAAGAGCCGGAATTATCTAAAATTATATTGTAAAACACCTGTGTAGTGCTTCTTAAAAACTAAGCACGTCAAAAACAAAACCAGTAATAATATCGATATTTTGTTTTGCCATCACTATTGTTTTTGTAGTTTTGTTTTGCTTTATTGCGGTGTCTCGTTGAATCATGCCAATGCTTGGCGCTCAAAAGGTTAAGTCTGCCACCTGAATAATGATTCACACCTCATACAAACTTTCAACCCCCTTTCTTATCCCTTAGGGGATGAATTTCGGGAAACGCGGAATACGGTTTCTAGGGACCGTAGACCTTAGTATATTGTTTAAATTTCAACTCGATACCTCTACGCACTCCACAGATAAAGTGTCTTGACGGACTTTCAACCCTCTTTTTTTAATCCCTTAGGGGAAGAATTTCGGAAAACGCGGAATACGGTTTCAACGGACCGTAGACCTTAGAATATACTTAGTTTAAATTAAATTTCAACTCGATACCTCCACGCACTCCCGGGATAAAGGGTCTTAACGGACGGACGGACAACAAAGTGATCCTATAAGGGTTCCTATAATGTTTTTTCCTTTTGAGGTACGGAACCCTAAAAAATAAAGAAGTTGATTCCACTAGCACATTCAACAAATTATGCCGAGCTCCTTGAATCCTATACCAAGTGAACCCAATTAGGGAGCTCTTGGCCGCAAAAGTATTAATGATCAATATTAACAAAAGGTATATTAATATGGCTCACAATAGTTTAAATTTGTTGAATATTAACAAATGGATTGAATAAGTGAATAATGTGTGATAAGATTTTGACTGAGCTTTTTGTTTGTTTTAATTTTAATCTTATATACATTGGGTGTTCATGAATACTTTAAGTATATAAAATGTAACTATGTTGCATTGTTTGCCCACAGGTTGCCAACATGCACCAGGTATTGGAAGAGCTATTGCTGAGCTAATTGTTGATGGTCAATATGTCTCTACAGACCTAACAAGGCTGGGCTTTGATAGATTTCTCACAGACAGCCCATTAATAGAATTTAATATTTATTAAGTAATTGAAACAAATTAAATATATAGCTACTTAACTTATTATAAAAACACGTGTTTTATTTCTTTTCTTTATTTATAATTCACAAAGAAACAGGTTGACAACAAATTTCCTATTCACAAACTGACGGATAATAAGAAAAAATTACTTGTAAATGCATGGTCAAACTTATTACATAAAAAAATTCTAAGTAGAAGCAGCTTAACAAATTAATAATGAAATATTTATAATAGTGATAAAAACTATCAATCAACAACACATCAGGTGATACTGTAACTCAGCAACAGTACTTATAGGTAAGTATCAACATAATTATATCAGAAAGTCATATATATAACTTCCATATTCCATATAATTTAATTGCCTGATTACCTGAATTTCTTGAAAAGCATAAATTAATAGCACTAGCTAGTTACATAGAACATAATTTATTGAGCCTGTCTACTTGAACTGTGGTGGTGGAGCGCCAAAAAGAGCCCCACCCTGCTTTGATGCCACACGGGATGGAGCAAATCCCAACAACTTCTGGATATTTTGTCTGCAAATCATTAAAACATAATTAATTTCAATTATTATAAACTAGGTGGTGCCCGCGACTTCATCTGCGCAATATCTTTATAAATTGTAGCCTATGTGTAATTCTGATGTATAAGCTAAGCTATATTATTGTAAACTTTCATTAAAATCCATTCAGTAGTTTTTACGGGAAAGAGTATTTGGTGATACAAATTCAAAATATATATGAGTAATATAAAAGAGTGTATAATCCACTAATATCTAGTCTAGTAATTATTGTAATATGTATAAGTACCTAATACTCATGGTACACAGAATGTACAAGAATATAAATGAGCAATCAGAGAAGTCATCTCCAGGCAGGTTTCTATGACTTAATCCTTGGATCCATGAAATTGGGTAAAAAGGCAACTTGGCCACTACTCTTCCGTCAAATCTGTAAGTAAAAAAGAAGATAATAAATACACACACAAAAAAGTACAAGTATGGTCAGCAGCAGAAATTGATAAGTAAACAATGTGTTCAAAATGATCTTGTTGTTGTTGTAAATCACAGAGCACCCTGGAGGTGCATCGGGCCTTCCAAGCCTTTCTATCTTGAGTAACCATCTTGGCTTTGGTCTAGCTCAGTCCTATAGCCTAGTCAAAATGAGCCTGGCATAATTTATGACACTGAGTGTGTCAAGATCATTTTAAAACACCCCACCCGCTCAACTACTTCTGCAGCTGGCTATACAAGATTTCCAAATGTAAGAGAAATATAAACCTAATCAGCTGGACCAGCCATATAAACTACCGTATAGAGAGGGCGGGGGTAGTCTTCTGGCAGTGCAGAAGAATGATTGGTAAAAGGTGGGGACTCAGTCCAAAAATCACTCTCTGGCTGTACAAGACGATTATACGCCCTCTCTTCTGCTACGGGGCGTTGGTTTGGTGCAAAACAAACTACAAAAACTACAGAGGCTCGCATGCGTGGCCACCACTGGCTGCATGAGGACCACACCGACCGCGGCGATGGAGGCCATGCTAAACCTTCCACCGCTGCACCTCCACATACAGCAAGAGGCTGCCCTCTCAGCGGTAAGGCTACGCGCCCTCAATATATGGTCCGACCTAGGAACTCGGCACAAAACATGCTTGGAAAAGGTGTAGGAAGAATTTCCGATGCTCAGGGCAGGCACGGATCGGATTCAAAAATGGGCTGTCTTCGATAAAAGGTACAATATACAGTTATATGAAGACGATAATCATGAAGGACTCAACCCTCGGGAGCTGAGAATCTTCACTGATGGATCCAGAACAGACGTAGGATCAGGCTCTGGAACGTTCTCGGAAGACCTCAACATGTCAATTAGCACTCCGCTAGGTGTCCACAACTCAGTGTTCCAAGCTGAATGCATGGGCATCATAAATGCGGCAGCCGCCATCAACGCAAGGAAGGTAGTAGGATCCTCCATCCGTATACTCTCCGACAGCATGGCAGCGCTAATGGTTCTGAAGAGTCACACTATTACATCAAGTCTTGTGCAAGAATTTCATGAACGACTGATGGAGGTAGGTCTAAATAACAAGCTAACTCTTCAATGGATCAAGGGTCTGATTCTGCAGACGAGCTTGCCAGACAAGGTTCAGGCGCAGGGGCAATAGGTCCAGAACCTATTCTTCCGACGCCCTTTAGCAAGGTCCGTTCATTGCTGCTTGAACGCACCAGGAAGCTCCACACAGCACACTGGCATAACCAGGAGGATTGCAGGCAGGCCAAATTGGCCTTGTCCAGCATCAGCGATCGATTTACAAAGACGCTCCTCCACTTGGCAAGTCCAGGTTAAAAACAATAACCAGTGTCGTAACAGGGCATGGACCTGTTAACAAACATCTTTTTAACCTAGGTGTTACAGACAGTCCCTTATGCCACGGGTGTATGGAGACAGAAGAAACAGCTGCCCACGTAGTGGTTGAATGCAACGGAGTGGCCCCATACAGGGCAAAACATCTCGGGTCTCCGAGTGATCTCCCCGAGGTCCTACGGAACACCAAAGGTTTGATAGGATTTCTCGAGTTGGGATAGCTGGCTCACTAGCCATCCTGCCCTCCTTGCTACGCAGAATAGGCGCTAGCCGTCGAGTTGCGGAAACCATCCGGAGATACAATACAATACAATAAACCTACTTATAAATTAAATGTTGATATATTTTGTGTTAACCCGAGCTAGTTCTAGAGCCTCCCATATGGCATTATGGCTGATGGTGTCGAAAGCCTTGCTGTAATCTATGAAGCCTATGTATAGTGGTTTGTTGAACTCTTTATATTTTTCAAGTACTTGTTCCAATGTATGTATATGATCAACAGTGCTGTATCCCGAGCGAAAGCCTGCTTGTTCTACAGTTTGGGCCTCGTCGATGTTTTATACATAACACAAAATATATCAACATTCTTAAGAACATATACAAAAACAACACTAGCAGAGTAAAGTTAGACAGAAGGGGGCAAGTAATAAAAATCGAACGAGGTGTGCGACAAGGTGACCCACTCTCACCTAAGCTCTTCATCGCAGTGCTTGAAGGAATCTTCCGGAAGCTTGGATGGAAAAAGAATGGAATAAGAATAAATGATCAATACTTAAGTCACCTCAGATTCGCTGACGACATAGTGCTATTTTCAGAAACTGCCACAAACCTAGAAATCATGATGAGAACACTAACTGAACAAAGCAGCACAGTAGGACTTGAAATGAACACTAGTAAAACAAAAGTGATGACCAACAGTTATGAAAACCCTATAATAATTGGTAACGAGACAATAGAGTATGTAAATAACTATATATATTTAGGTAAACAAGTATCATTCTCGAAAACCAGCAACGAAGAAGAGGTTAACAGAAGATCAGCTATAACCTGGAAGAAGTACTGGTCTCTTAAAGAGGTTCTGAAGGGAGACTACAGCATGACATTAAAAAAAGTGGTGAGTGACACCTGTCTCCTGCCATGTCTAGTCTACGGCTCACAAACATGGGTATACACCAACAAAGTGGAGGAAAAAATCAGAACTACACAGAGAGCTATGGAGAGAAGTATGATGGGGTTGCGGAAAATATACAAAATAAGACACACAATAATTAGAGAAAAAACTAAGGTAGCCGACGCCCTTACCCATGCCCTAAAGCTTAAGTGGAACTGGGCTGGCCATGTGGCCCGGATGACAGACAAAAGATGGACCATTCAAACCACAAAATGGAAGGGACCACATGGAAAACGCCTCCCAGGCAGGCCGAAGAAACATTGGTCAGAAGACATTACCCAAATAGCTGGAAAACACTGGATGAAGACAGGAGAAGATAGAGAAAACTGGAAAAAACTGGAGGAGGCCTACACCCAGAGAGGGATCCATGTAAACAAATAAAATAACATGCTCAGAAAACCAGAAGAAAGATCATGGAAGGAAAGGCTATAATAATAATAATAATAAATTAAATAATAATTTCAAATTGTTAAAAGTAAGCATTGGGTATACTCACATGCTATTGAACATACTAAGTAAAGCTGTGAAAGCAAAGCCTATGGCAAACATGGACTTCATTTTAACCAAAGACAAGTCACGGTTGTTATTTTTAAGCCTCTCCTCTTCACGTTCAATCTTCTTCTTGTGTTGTTTGTCTAAAGAGTCACCATGGGCCTCTTTTCGCTTTTCCACTAAAACAATATTTAACTTTTGAACTTTAAGAGCCATAGATTTACTAAGACTTAATTAATAGCTGCAAAAATGGTAAAACTCCATTTCCCTGATATATTCCGAGTACGAGGAGCATGTATTAATAATAAAATAATAACTGTTTATGAAAAGAGTTTATTGAAAATACATGGTTGCTTTTATTAAATGCAGTCATACAATTTTGGAAAAGCCTTTTCCTTAATTACCTAAACAGGCATGTTTAACCAGTAATCGATGTATGCCGATCATAGTAGCATTCTACTTACATTTTTTACTTTGTCGTTCCACCTCTACTTTAAGTTTTTGATATTTCTCTGTTCTGTATACAAGAATCCATGTCAAGCCTGGAAAAAATGTAAGAATACTGTATACTTATATATTTAAAATAAAATTAATGACCAACGTGTCGTATGCCAATACATTTATCAGATGATTTTTCATACACTAAAATTTAAAAATTACCTTCTCCTAAAAAGGCCGTACATATCGAAATGAAAACAATTAATAACGAATCGCTCCACATGTTTACTTAAGCTGTTGAGGAAGTGAATATACAGAATATGAAACTCAATTTCTTCTCAGAGTATAAAATGTTTATAATAAGCTCATACGAGTAAGAAGTAAACCATTAAATAATTAAATTAATCTACTGCCCACTGACCAACTGTGACTATACGACTATTACACTAATTAATGTAATGTGACTGTCGGTGTCGTCTAATTTAGTATAATTTAGTGACATTGACATACATCAACGCGACAGTTCTGCCAACCTGCCAACGCAACATTATGATCCGAATTGCACCTGTTTATTACCGCCAGAATAAAAAATCAAGAAATGCTTTTATTTAAAGAAAAAATATAATATTTTTACTATTAAAACTTATTTCAAAGCATACGTAAGACACAGTTTAAAATACATTTTTAAAAATTTTGAACCTTAAGTAGCTATGTTTGTTATCATATGTGCATAATTGAAAACATTCGTATGTTTCGGAACTAATATTCAATTGACCGAATGAACCGGAAATGTAAATGTGGATATTTGTAAAGCCCCTTCCAATTGAGACAATTTTACGCACAATCTGATTTACAGCACTATTACATTACATGGCACAAGTAGACTCTCGAGCTCTCTGCCG
Organism: Lathronympha strigana; assembly: GCA_949128165.1. Lineage (NCBI taxonomy): Eukaryota > Metazoa > Arthropoda > Insecta > Lepidoptera > Tortricidae > Lathronympha > Lathronympha strigana. The sequence goes on along the minus strand of OX421906.1, from coordinate 10,542,763 downwards.
AATGTCTCATGAATCCATTTAGATTCTCGTTCAATGATGAACGAATGAATATTCATATTCATAGTTTATCAGATTTTCGTTTTTGAATGATTAACGAATGAATATTCATAGTCATAGTTTATCACGGATTAATAACTAGCATAGTTTATAATTTATTTATTGAGATGACACCTGTCACCTTATTGATATTTAAAATACCTTTTAACTCACCACCCGAAAAAGCTTACATTACAATTATATAAAATTGTAAAGCACGGATCAAATCATTTATTAAATGTAATTTCAATTTATTAAGCTTAAATTGTTTCTGGTCCAAGCCTCACCCGAGGTTCTCAAATGAGTGTATTAAACATGCCTACCACGAACATGTAATATGTACTATACCCTGGACAACAATCTCTGTCAGAAGAATATTATTTTAATGTATATGCCTTCCTTTTCTTCTCCCCGGAAAAAAGGGAGGTGTATAAATAAAATAAATCTACTGACAGAGATTGCTGTCCAGGGTATGGTACATATTACACGGCGCTATTTATCGGGTGCAATCGATCGCATTGGCCTGTGCATTCGCCGTAAGGAAACATAGGGAGTCGAGGTAGGGTAGGGAAAGACAGTGTACCCCCGATGTTCGGCTCCGACGGATCGCCCCATGTAATACACGTCGAAATGTAAAATACTGGTCTTCCGTTCGAAGGAGGGCGAAAAAAGAGCAAAGTATGATCGTGCCGGCGAACCGCACCGTGTAACGTACACCGTGCTTGTAGACAAAAAAACAGTCACGAGTCGTGAGTATAGAATATGTTAAATAACTTACAATTATCATTGGTACCAGATAATTGTTACGATTGTATCTCGTTTGTTTCCAATAAGGTTACAGTAATAAGCAAAAAACAGAGAGACTAATAGAAGCGTAAATGGTCTCGTACCGTGCGGTTTAAGAGGAACTTCCTCCCGCGGGCGCTCCGGCTGTGGAATGAGCTCCCTGCCACTGTTTTCCCAAAGGACTACAATATGGGGTTCTTCAAAAAAGGAGTGTTAAAGTTTTTAAAGGGTCGGCAACGCGCATGTAACACCCCTGGAGTTGCAGGCGTCCATAGGCTACGGTGACCGCTTACCATCAGGCGGGCCGTATGCTTGTTTGTCACCGTCGTAGTATTAAAAAAAAAAAGCGTAACGTAGGCGGGGAGCGTGTGGCAATTGTACGCAGAGCTCCGCACACTCGCACCACAGATAGTAGCCAGTTAGTCACGAGCGCCCAAGTAAGATCGTGGTCTGGACAATAGTGAAAATAAAATGCAGAGATGCCTTATTGTGCGGTTTTAGAGTGTAAAAACGACAGCCGCAAGCAAAATATTGCCCACGGAGGTGTTTCACACCACCAGTAAATCTTATATTGTGCATATTTTTATATTTTCTCAAATAATGTCGTCTTCCGCGAAAAAAACTTTCGGCTCAAAATAAAAAAAACTTTATGTACGAATGATAAGGTCGTTTTTTACTAAGCATTGAACTAGAGAACTTTCTAGAATATAGCAACGATAGCGGGCTACCACGCGCTACTCGGCCTAGTGCGAGGAAAAAATATAATATATTTTTTTACCGATATCGATATGTCCTTTTTTATGATTGAATAATAATGTCTTCTCTAACTTGATTAATGATTGTAATCGGGTTTTGAATGAATATCTTTTTAAGAGAAATATCGATAAAGTTGTCTTTTAGACGCGTTTATACGTATTATTTTGTATAAGTACATATATGTTTATTAATTACTGCTATACTGGGTGACTGGTAATTCGACCTATTCCTTGAAAGAGGTTATTGTGGACCTTATTTGCAATGTTTTGGCTCAGTCAGCCAGGGGTAAAACTTAATGGTTTTCGAGTTATTTAAGTTTTTCGATTTTTACGGTAAAACGCGATCTAAGAATGCCTATTGCAAAAAAAAACTACATACATTAGGATAGTCAATTCTTGTTTTTGTAATAGCCAGTGGACAAAGCATTACTATAAACAAAAAATCATTACAATAAATTAAATAAATAAAAGGTCATAAATCACAAATCAAATATTTTTATTACGTTTTATTTACAATCAAAGTAATCATAATCATAATCATTTATTCGTTGCAACCATGGTATTACATTAGGTGTTCTTAAATTTAAAAAGTACAAACATGGACCCTACTAGGGCGTAGCAACAATAAGTGGGTACTTAATTCTAAATTCTAACCTAACCTAAGCACACAATTACACAATCTAGGAATGTAGCATTACAATCTGTACCATAATCATATGTGCATACATAATTATATAGCAATTGAAATTTAATTAATTGGACATTGATATGCACATATCAGCTACAAGCTGCCTGTGCATTATTATTAATAATTAATTAATTAATCGTCCATGAACTCTTGTAGAGTGTATGGGCGTTTGGTAAGTAGAAAGCGTTTGAGTTTATTTACGAAATTAGGATACTTAGATTCATTTTTTATGTACTCGGGTACTTGGTTATAAATTTTTATTGACATGGAATAAGGACATTTGTTGAACATGTGTAAGTTAGCGGGGACTGCTTGGATTAGTTTATTTCGGGGGCGAAGATTATGAATTTGCGGGTTAGGATTTCTGGGTTTATCAAATAAATTTGGATGTTTCCGAACAAACTTGCAGGTTTCTAATATGTATAGGGATGTAAGGGTGAGTATATTTAATTTTAGAAAAAGTGGTTTACAGCTTTCTTCATCTCTTATGTTACAAAGTACTCTTACACATTTTTTCTGGAGTAGAAATAGTTTGTTAATATTGACACTATTGCCCCACAAGAGTATTCCATACTGAAGCCATGACTGAGCAAAGGCATGGTATGCGCAAACAGCGGTCTTAATGTTTGTGTTTATTAATATTTGTCTGAGTGCATATGAAAATCTCGATAACTTGACGGAAATTTTTTCTATGTGTGATTTCCAATTTACATTTTCATCAATATTCAGTCCGAGTAAGCAGCAAGAGCGAGAAAGTTGTAGTTTGTCATTTCGATAGGAGTAGTTAATTTCTAATGCTGATCTCTGGTGGGGTCTGAATTGTATTAAGTTTGTTTTTTGCAGGTTAACGTTAAGATTGTGGTCTTCTAGCCATGGCAATATGGTGTTAAATATAGTGTTTAAGGTATTTGTGACTTCGTCTGTGTTTACGCTGGGAAATATAATCGAGATATCGTCCGCATAGAGTAATGATTTAATGTTAAGAGAGTTTAGGAGTTTTGGTAGGTCATTAATATAAATAATAAATAAAATGCAACCCAATACGCTTCCCTGTGGGATAGAACATGTAGTGTTTATAGTGGACGATCGGATTTTGGATTGAGTTTTTGTGTTGTCATCATAATATTGTACTTCTACTTGTTGTTGACGGTTCTGAAGGTAAGATTTGAACCATTCAAAAGCACAACCCCGAATGCCTATACCATACAACTTGTTCAAAAGAATATCATGCCGCACACGATCATATGCTTTGCTCATATCTAGAAGCAGCCCGAATGCATATTTCTTATTGTCTATTAATTTTAAAGCTTCCTGAATGAATTTATAAACTGTCAGTGTTGTAGACCTTTGTTTTCGGAAACCGTATTGCCGCTCATCAAAAATATTAAATTTATTGCAGAACGATGTAAGTCTGTTGGCCAGTAAATTACTTAAAAAAATGTGTGTGAAAATTCACGTAAAAATTACATAAATAAATTGTGTAACTCATAATCTTTCTGAAAAGGTACAAATGTTAATAGGTTTTACTAAGTAATTGAAAATAGTTACATTAATAACATGGCAGGTAGCGTCTGGGCTAGAAGCGTACGAGTACCTGATCCGAAATCGGTTTGTTTGTGTCACCTTTGTTATCTCACCTATTATTACTCTTATTGTTTCGTTATCTTTTCAAAATGGGCATTAATTACTGTTTGTAAATACTGTCACCTTACCCAAGTAATTTAAGACACCTTTGCATTCGCCCGCGGCTGAAACATTCGGCCGAGAGCCCAAGCATGTAGAGGCACCACCATAGCCAGTTTTGCCAACATAAAACTTTGGTATCATTCACTCATTCATCCGATCGACAGAGGGGGGGAGTGATTCAATGTTCGATTCGATCGATTCGTTCTCGTTCGCCAGCCGTGCACCCGGACGGACTGAACGTCGTCACTGGCTAGCCCGACCCAGATAATATTATTTCTCTCTGAACCAGTATATTTTGCGTGTATCTGATATATTTTGATCTATTCACAATATACTACTATTAACTGACGCAATAATCTAGCTCATAAGAATAAAAACCTTTCTGATACATAACTACGCAGTAGGATTAGGTAATAGTATAATACCTAAAATACTCGGTGGAGCCTGTTAAAGGCACTTAAATTGAATAGTGATATTAAATAAGACTTAAGGAACTGTATGGACTTGCAAATTGTGGTTAATTTTAGTGCATAAGATTGGAAACCAGTCGTTGCACTGTTTTATGAAATGAGCCGCCATGTTGCCTCAGCAGAACAAGGCGTGGCGCATTCGTGAAGCTGTATAAAAATAGCTGAAGTAAAATTTTGTCCGATTCATCATGGTAAGTTTAATTTGCATTACAATTATTTGGGAAAAAAATAACCCTTATAAATCTAAGTTCTAGCCTTAGCGTTACTTGGACGCCACCATATTGATTTCATGCATGCTCTTTTGTTGACCTCGTTTGACGTGGACTTTGGACTATATAGGCGATACAGCTCTATTGCGATATATTGGGTTAATAATGTTTATATTACTCATTAATTATAACTATCACCACGACATGATAATTATTAATAATAACCCTCCAATTAGGTACTTACTCATCGCTATTCTTTGTTCGATATTACGCAGTTGACGACGTTGACGTGGCTTTCTTATAGCAATGTTATTTACTTAACTAGATAATTACAATCTGGCTGTATAATACCTATAGTTTTATTAGTAACTTATGTCCAGTCTTTTGCGTCGTAACCGAGTTCACGGAGTGTTTTTTTTTTAATCTACGAGCTGTGTCAGTTCCGTAATGGATTTGGTTTGCGTTATTTTCCCTTCATATCAATCACCATGAGTAATTTTTTAGTAGCTTTCACAAGTCAAATTTTACCAAAATCGACGACGTATTTGTACACTGCTTCCTCACGACAATACCCTGGCCTAATATGTGATTATGGCAAATAGCGATACAATATCAAATCAAATGGTCCTCATTATATTATTGTGAATACACAGGTCTTCCGAGTAAAAATATAGATTACAAACTTGATGCCGCTGATTCAGTTCGTGTGACCGTGCCTCTACATGCTCGGGCTCTCGGCCGATTCGGCCCACCCTAGTACACGCTCATTCGAGACAGTCTATATAGATAAAATTTAAGCCAGACCATAGACAATTTAAGTACTTTTTCAGGTAGTTTGGTTGAGTTAAAAGGTGTCTTAAATAATTTCACTTCGGGTGAAGCTATTTAAAAAGTGTCTTAAATAGTTTAAATAACCAAAGCTATTTAAAACACCGTTTAATGGTGCTTTTACATGCTCGGGCTCTCGGCCGAATGTTTCGGCCATGTTAGTACACGATCATTCGAGACGGACTATATAGAGAAAATTTAAGCCAGACCAGAGACAATTTAAGTACTTTTTCAGGTAGTTTGGTTGAGTTAAAAGGTGTCTTAAATAATTTCACTTCGGGTGAAGCTATTTAAAAAGTGTCTTAAATGGTTTCAATAACCAAAGCTATTTAAAACACAGTTTAACTCACTGAAACTACCTGAAAAAGCTTAAATTGTCTATGGTCTGGCTTAAATTTAATCTACCTAGATTCATAGATAACTCTATATAGATCATCTATATAGAGTTATCTATATAGATGAGCGTGTACTAGGGTGGGCCAAATCATTCGGCCGAGAGCCCGAGCATGTAAAAGCACCATAACTCACCGAAACTACCTGAAAAAGCTTAAATTGTCTATGGTCTAGCTTAAATTTTATCTATATAGTCTGTCTCGAATGAGCGTGTACTAGGGTGGGCCGAATCATTCGGCCGAGAGCCCGAGCATGTAGAAGCACCATGAAGGTTTGCATGCCACAGGAAAAAAATGCAACATGCAACTCAAATTTTAGCCAATCTAGACCATAAATAACGAAGTGAATTATAACTGTTGTTATTTATGCGAATTTGCTTTGATTTAAATTATAATTCTAGCAAAAGTTATCTTCAGTGATCAATTTGATGTAGGTTTGTCAAAAATGAAATGATGTCTTAGTTAGATAAAAGTTTGCCACCCATGTGTTATTTTAAAAGCTACAATAATAAACTATACAGGATGTTCTTTACCATTTGCTTTAACTTCGTCATGTGGCTTGGTATAATTAAGGAAATAGAATGGCATAGTTAATTTGATTAAATTCGCTAATTTCAATTTTTTAAATATCTCATACAAAATAATTACATGTTGCATCAACCGCTAATGTAAAACGGGCATTAGAATTGACTTTACTTAGTAAGTGACAACTATGAATGACATATCAATATCATGTTGAATACTCATACTCCGTTTACACACATGCAAATCCCATATGAGATAAAATTAAATTAGTAGTTATTTTCTAAATGCAGCTAATTAGAATACCAGTGTCTTTGAGAAATTAACTTAGAATGTGCCCTTGAATTTAAAGCAATTGCTCAAAAACACGTTGTACAAGCAAATTTGGTTAATTGTCTTGTAGTCGCGTCGACCTTGTAGTAATAATACACACAGACCAGAAAATACTTATCCCGTGATTATACCTTTATCAGCTAATCGTAAAACCCTGATAGTCATTACTTTGGTCAGTAGTGGATGTCTACCATACATTACTGTAATCCTCCCAACTATTTTAACCTTTTCGACGCCATGTCAAACGCACAAGCTATCACTCAGACGCCACGTCATCGATATGTCAAAACTGAAGTTGAACTTTAAGCTTTACCAGAGTAGGTTTATTTTACTCTGTGGTCTGTGACCGATATATCGGCTATTGGCGTTGAACCTGCGGTGCCAATATATACGCTAGGGATGTTACGGAGGTTCGGCTTCGGCTCCGATATACCGAAACTTTCGGCTAAATTCACACCTCCGGCTTCGGTTTCGTCTAATTTTAAGCGGAGGTTTTAACGGAGCCGAAAGTCAGCGGCGGCGCGCGGCGTGTTCCTAGGCGTACAAACAGGTTTTGACTTGTCTCCCCGGGAATCACCCCACGTGTTTTACGACAATTTTTCGACCTCTGCAGGGTGAACACAGGGTTGTAGGTATAATACTTCTACTAAAACTAAGGCAGAAATTTCGCCTCGAGTTACATAAGATCCAATGGGAACGAAGTCCACTTCTCAGGGAAACTGAATCAAAATTGACAATCTTGTTTGCAATATTTTCCAGACCAGGCTACTCGACAGACTCACTCGCGTTGTGCTAAGTTCCACCTTCACCTCCGGCTCCGGTTTCGGGTTCGGTTTCGCTTTCGGGTTCGCTTTTGGGTTCGGTTTCGGATTTGCTTTCCGTTTCATTAAAACAAATTTAAAACCTCCGGTTTCGGCTTCGGTTCCGATAAAACCACCTCCGTAACATCCCTAATATACGCCTTTGGCGTGGAAAAGGTTAAGGCCCATATTACTCTATCACAAATCTTTGATCATGGGCTATATGCCTCCCCTTTTCTCCAATTTGATATGATCAAAGATATGATAATGTAATATGGGCCTAGTACAAGTACAGACCTGTAACCACAAACTATTCGTGCGTTGTTTCAACTCTTTATCTCTTGCATATGCAAGAATGAGAGACAGGCTACTAACAAAAATGTTTTGAATGTTTGCGTTCGGCTCGCAGTTACGTGTTTTCTTTTTTTTAAATTATATTTGTTGAGTGGCGGAGCAGAGGGGAGGCCTTTGCCCAGCAGTGGGACACAACATAGTAGGCTATATAAAAAAACAAAATGTTGAAACCAAAATAGGTTTTGATATGTGAAGAAATAAGTGATTGTGTTAGAATATATTACGATATTCATATACGGGTCCACACGCCGCTGCGATGTTAGGGATAAAGCGAGCGGAATAGCGCTATGCTTGCACACTGGAACCGCATACAGATCTTATATGAAATGATTGAACTTATAAATTCAATGCGATCAAATAACAATAACATGAGGGTTGTAATAAGGCTCTATCTCTTACTTTAATGAAAAGTTTATGAAAGTGTCGACATAAAAAAACCGTTATATTGACGTTGGAATAGGTAATAAGTAATAAAAAAAATCTAGGTATTCCTGTAAGCTTTTATTGCTTACGTTTAAACACCAGGTTCCAGTTGCACGCAAGTCGGGTATCGAGATTGGCTGATAACGCCAAATAAATAAAAAACCGTTATTAAAAAACGGGCCTTCAAAAGACGAAATTAGAGGCTGAAGGTAGTCGTCAATATCGTAAAAAACTAAAATTAATAAAATTAACTTTGCAATATTTTTTTTTACTTGTAACTATAATTTGAAAAAGGAAAGCAAGACAAATTTAGCAAATTTTAGTAACTACAATACTTGTTTTGGATTAAAAATATATTCGAACTATAAACCATTCCGTTTCAAATGAGTTAAACGCTGAATACGGCGATGTACAGTGTACAATGTTAAACGTATACGTATGGTATTGTACAGTCAAGTGCAAAAATACATATCGACAAAATCTTCTCATAAATATGGTACTACGCTCTTATTACAATGGAATAAAATGCTATGGGGCATATTTTTAAGTAAGATGTGTCCACCCATATTTTTACACTTCACTCACGCAATAAAAATTAACAAAATTTTGTTACGCGTTAATTGTGACAAATATGAACACTTATTTCAAACGTTTTTCTTGTGAGATTGTTACGAATGTATTAACTGAAATAAAGTTAGAGGAAACAATACAAGTAATTTAAAAAGATTTTATAAATATACATATACAGCTTTAAATTTTTTGGTGAATCTACTTTGTTACCTACGTAGGTATATTTTATTGTGTAATATTACCATAGGTAATCGGTTAGTTGTGTAAGTTTTGTGACGCATTGGTGTCTACACTGTAATGTCACTTGTAACTTTTTTGTGAAATAAATACATAATATTTCCTTATTTATTTAAAATGCGTCAGAACAAGGTTCTACTTATTACTATTTTGTTTTATATCATCATTGCCGTAAATTTGAAGATTGAAACTGTTTACGCGAATACGCTTTTTTTCCGTTTCGCATCTAAAAGATAAAGATAAAGACATAAATATCGTTATGTTAAAATCGATTAAAAATGGTTGGTACCGTAAATTAAAAACTACTTTTTACCTACTTCCGGACGTAAAGTTTGTAGAATTTTTGCATACGTTATCTATAGATATCCTATCAGTAGCGTTAGTGGCCCAGCAATAAGAGCTTGCGACTTTCAATCCAAAGGTCGCGGGTTCAAACCGCGGCTCTTACCAATGAGTTTTTCGGAACTTATGTACAAAATTTTTTTTACCAAAGCGTTTTTCGGTGAAGGAACACATCGTGAGGAAACCAGACTAACCCCAATAAGGCCTAGTTTACCCTCTAGGTTGGAAGATCAGATGGCAGTTGCTTTCGTAAAACTAACACCACGCTAAATCTTTAGGATTCCACAAGTTCCCTGAGCCAGCATAACCCGGAAAAATGCTGGGAAGAAGATATTCCATTAGTGTGTATTTTGAATAAATCATAATTTAATTATTCGCAAAATTGTATATTTCCTGGGTTATCGCGGCCATAATAATATCAATTCTCACTGTGACTAGGTACGAAGTGGTACACAATTCAAATCCTTTAAAAAAAATTTTTTTTTAATTTAAATGCCATAATAGTAAAATTTACGATAAGATTATCCTTTGATGTTTTGATTTAAATATTTTAGGCTGTAAGTTGTACTGTCTGTTTTCGATAAGGCGTTAATACCATAAAGAACGTACGTTTTATTTATCGTAAATAATTTCGAGGGAAAACCCTGGCAATGAGATAGTAGAGTATAGTTAGGGCTGCCATCTCGTACATTGACGAAAACGGGCAAAAAAGTTAAAAAACCCGGACGTTTCATTAAAATCGCGGTCTCTCCCCGGATACTAACGAAATAATTTTTTATTTAAAAATATATGCTTTTGCTAGGTATTGAACTTAACCCAAAAATGTTAAAAAATCCGGGCCGGATGCTCCCCGGATGGGCTCCAAACTAGGACAAATCCGGGGAAACCCGGACGGATGGCAGCCCTAGGTGTAGCTCATACACCTATCATTATTTTTTTGAAAGCATCAAATAGGTTAGAGCAAGTGTTAAGGTTATGCTCCATACTCTTGCTGTTATTAATTCTGACGTCACATTGTAATTTGATAATATTAAAAGAGAAAGAGAAAATTTTTTTGATGAGTTTTAGGCTGTTTTCAGTTTAAATAGCCACAATCGTTTGTTTTAAACAATTAATTGATGCCATGACAAGTACTTTGTCTAAATCTATATCTGATACCAAGTGAACTTAAATAAAGGCACGTATATTTACAGCGCACGTTATATTCATAGGAGACTTAAACACTCATTCGCAAATGCTAAACCTTAAATTTATCTAAGTAATTTGATGATCTATTTAATAACTATGATCCCCTCCCAACAAAAACGAATCCATTGACACCTCTTTCATCCAAATCGGTGCAGTAGTTTCGACGCTAGAGACACACGGCACAAACAAACATACATAGACACAATCGTTACCCGTTCCTGTTGGCTTCGCCGTAGTCCGGGTAAAAACGAACCCTAGGAGGTAGTTAATAGTTATTAGTGTAGTATGTACTGCATTTTGGAACGTACGAAAACTTTTCATAGCCAAATAGCGAAACATTTTTTACTTACATTTAAAAAAGATACCTTATGTGCTGGTCCAAACACCTTATGGTGCAGTGGGTGCATCCATGCTTTGATGATCTAATGTCTCACTCCTAGGTTACATTTTATAATGTAGCCAGTAATCTGATTACATGGTTACTTACGTGGCACTCTTCCAATATCTATAAGGACATCACTGCTGAGTACCTTGTAAAATAATGTTTATTTTGTTACAGCCACGCATTGACCCGATTCAATTATTAAATTGCCTCAGTGTACTCCTGTCTCCTGATGGTGGTATTAAAAGCAGAGATGAAGTTCAGAGGCTTGCCAAGTAAGTTCTCATATCATGCATTAATATTTTTATCGTTTTTACAAACAACCATCTAATAGATTTGTTTTTCTTTTTCAGCCTTATGACAAAATTTTCAAAAAAATTGGTATCAAAGTGCATATATATTCAAATATTGAAATGTACAGAAACTGATCTTTTGGGTTTATTTATGGGATCAGGAGGTTGGCGACTCGTTCACATGTGGCTTACTGAAAGTATAGTCGCCAAAAATTGGCCCTTAGTTAGAGAACTATTGGAGCTTTTACTACTATGTCCTGTTGATATAGAACATTTAAAAACAAATAATTGCCCAAAACTCGTTAAGGAATTATCCAAGGAAGGCAATCAAATAGGTAAGTTGCACCTTTTTCGATATTCATAATATCCATTACACTTACATAAGATGAATAATTAGTTAATTACAATATCGTACTAATACTTTTTTGGCGGCGTTTAATTTATTAGCATTGAAGCAATCATTATATTTATTTCTCTATTCCCAGTTAATTTGAAGATCATATCGTCACAGAATGTAAAAAACTATTTTTAAGCTTGTCTTATCCTTAAAGCACTGTTACATTATATCTTTATTAACAGAATATGTTTGTTGTAGCAATCAGAGCACTCGCTTCTAAACTCGTAGAGCAGTGGCTTAAAACTGTAAAAGGTGAACCGGTTATTCCTGTGCAATCTGCAGAAATACCCCAAATAATAATAGACGCAGAGAAAGAAATCAATACAGACTTAGCTGTAAAAGCTGAAATCCCCGACTTTGACAAAGTAGATCAAGATGAAATACATACAAAACCAGAAGAATTTCCTGCTGAGAAAATAGAAAGTAATGGTCTTCAAGACACTAAAGAAATATCAGATAAAGAAAAGGAATGTTTGCCGGTACTTAAAATTACATTGAAAGACGGAAAGCAAATACTATCACAAGTAGATGAGGAAGATAGTAAAGAGAACGACAAAACATCTGATAAGGAAAAGCCTAAAGATAAACATAAGAGCAAGTCAAAAGAAAAATCACATGATAGCAGTTCCAAATCCAGTTCTTCAAAACATTCTAGTAAATCGGGATCCTCAAGTGATAAGCATAGAAGTAGTAAAACGGATAGCCCTAGTCACCATAGCAGTAAGGATAGGTCTAAAGATAAAAATAAACATTCTTCTCATAGTTCTAAGTCTAAAAGCGAAAGCGGACGTAGGTCATCTAATGAGAAATCCAGCTCTTCCAGTAGCAGATCCAAAGAAGATCGTAGCAGTAAGTCGTCTGAAAAAAGCAGGAGTAAAGACAAAACTAAAGATGATAAAAGTGAAAAGAAGAAAGAAAGCTCCGAAAAAGCCCCTGAAAAATCTGACGAAAAACCAGGACCTCCCTCTATTCATAAATTAGGAAAAATACCGAAATTAAGCGACGTTAAAAAAGAAAAACCTTCAATATCAATAGAAATTAGAAAACCAGATGAGCCTAAACCTAAGACTGTGAAAACATTTCATTCTAAATTTAGGAAGCATGGTCTCGAAGAGGAAGTTAAGCCTCCGCCTAGTCGAGCTTCTCTATTGAATAAAAAGCCTCCTCCCCCTGCATTACCACCTACAGTATCAATACCTAAGAGGCCATCTCCTGTACATAACGAAACTCCACCAGAGAAAAAGCCAAAAACTGTCGAGCCTGTTGAAAAGCCTGGCGCTATAAAATTGATACCACCTAAACCTAAACGTAAGTATCATTCTACTACTAACTGTCTTGATGCATTATTCATATTTTTTATTTTTGCAGGTTTCGCGCCATGCTATAGCAAAGTGTCTTCGAGTGTTAAATATTTAATTAGCTATATCAACAGTGGTAAGTCAATAATGTATAACAAAAAGGGATCCAAAGTGATTTTTTTGTCTGTAAAGTATTTATTGCAAATAAACGGTGAACTAATACCATTCTTTCGTTGAATATTGACCTGATTTGTTCAAAGACAAGCGTGAGGTGCACACGCTAGCCCGGCACGCGCCTTCATTGGTTCCGTGCAAGACTTGCTGCAGTGCTGTTGAGAACAACTGGTCTCTACGGCTGAAATCTACGGCTGTCGGTCAACTAAGGTCTATACGAGAAGGAATAAAGCTACTTTTTGACAGTTTTAAACATAATGTATAGTATACAATATGCGACAGAAACGTTATAAAATCGGGAACGAACATTGGCTGTACCAATCGAGGATGCTGAAGATATTGTAAAGAAAAGTAGTGTAGAATGAGTTTTATCTCGACATCCTGCTTCGTGTTGTGACTCGGTCCATAATTCCTTTAAATCTTTTCTTTTTGATAATACTTTCACTATGCACTCGAATTGTTGACCGTGTACAGACCTGTACTAGGGCAAATAATACACATGCCAGATTAAACTTGATTAATTAATTTTGGGGTAGAAATAAAAACTTAAAAAGTAACTTTTCAGACATTATTAATGTAACGTAAATAATGCTTTTAAAGTATAATTGCTAAAGGTCTTGAATATAAGATGAGTTTTATCATGTCATCTTATAAGGGTGTTTGAAGTAAAATTCCACTCTTCTGTCACTGGGTACCCAAAAACTTAATATTGTAATAATCGTGATTTCTGAATTATAATTATGTAGAAAATTAAAATTCTGAAGTTAATGATTAAGCGTAATCTGTATTTCCCAAATAATATGAATGACGACGTAAATGCAAATGACTGCCTATTTTATCCTAGTATGTGTACATGTACATTCAATGTTTAAGGACACCACGAATGATGCTCTGGTCATAACGTGATGGTTATTATTTGAATGTATGGTACTATGAGAGATTTCAATTTATGTCCCGATTTCTCAAAATAGTCGACGGATACCCATCGAAGTATAAGTTACGACGACTAGCTTAAACACCGAATGTTCAGTAGAAATCGCACGCGAATGTGTTATGTTTTGCTGTTTTTCTTTGTTCTCATTACAGTCTACTATTCTGATAACGAGGATAGAATTCAAGTCAGGCCATTTCACAATAGCTGTACGTTAAGGTAAGGATAAGACAACACGACAGAAAGCTCTTTTTTTCTACTCGATGAAAAGGCTTGGGCGATCTATATATGATAGACAGTATAGACACTGTATATTATACCTACCGAACCTACTCGTTAGAAGTAACTTGGTCAAAGCCTTTCAATTACCAGGTGTAAATACTTGCCTAAATAAAGGGTTCACTAGTTAAACTGTAACTTACAGCGCCGCTCACATTTATACCCTCATTGGCACACTGAAACGACGTTACAATTTCTTACTTGATAAAATACCTTATAGGTATTCAAAGTTTTTTAAATAAGTAATAGAGTAATTTTAAAAGGTAAATATAGCTAAATGTGAATGGGGTTAAACATCCACAGATTATGTATATGTTTGTATTATTTAGAAACTACTTGGTCATATACCGTAACCAATTATAGGTTAGTAGTCTTATTGGCATATCTTCCGCTTTGATTAATTGTCAGTTAATTCATTAATCATATCATAAACAAGAAATTGGTATATTTTGAATCCCTTAATGAAAAAAGAAAATCGCCGTATGTTTCAACAGTGGATCATACATTTGCAGACACATCATGTATTATTGGGACCCACGGCGTACATTCCTTTTTGACCTGCCTAGAACTTATAATACTAAAGTACAATCATTAACAGCGTATATATACACGCATATATTGTGTCTGCTCCTGATATATATTTTTCAAAGCCAGTTTTCGTCCCAAGGAGGATAAAATGGCAATTCTAGGATTGTGGTCAGTCACTTATGTGCCCTATAAGGCACAAAATTAGTAGAACCTACAGTCGTGGCCAGATAATTGGACAATATTTATTTTCCCATACAAACGCCTGCAAATTTGATAATAATTTAAAAAGTAGTTGACCAAATTTTTTAAGTAACAATACAATTCTCGACTCGAATGTATTGCAAAGTTACGTAAAATACCAAAATTACTTATTTTACTGTAACCTAATTTGAAAAATATGAATGATCCAACAAACACTTCAACTTAATGAGGACTACCGCGAGTTGATTTTCCGCTAGGGGCGCTAGTGGGACGTGGGTCCTACGGGAACATTTCAAACGTCACTGACAACTCTCATACTAACACAGGACCCACGCATGAGTGGCGCCGCCTGGTGAGCGACAATACGGTAGCTCCCATTAGGAACATTCATACATTTGTTCCTATTTAACGCCTTTTCATTTACATAAATACTGCTCAAGGAAAATACGCCGGCAAAGCACAGAAATGCCAACCTAACTTAAAGCAAGCAAACTATTCTATTGTTCGCATCTCACCAACGGTTGGTACGTTCTACTAAATAAATGACGCATTGGTGGGTTTCATAGGTGCCAATCATTGGGTAGTTTGGGTAAACAGTAGGGTTACAGTGTTGACGTTTCGACCACAAGTGAGCTGAAGCGGCGTTTCGCCATGGAGGCCGGATCGCGGTGTCTCAAGCCATGGTCGGCAGTTGTGGCTTAGTTTTTATGGTACGGCGCCACGTCTAATTCCACCTAGATGGTATTAGACGTGGCGTCGTACCATAAAACTCAAAGCTACGCGATCCGCAATATCTATTAAGACCTACCGGATACGAAATACCGTTAGTCAGTAACTTTTTTATTCAAAATTATTTAAATTCGTTATTTACCCTTCATACAAATTCCCCGCATGGTTAAAAAAAGTACCTGTAACGTACCTATCGAGTTAAGTAAATAAAATCCTACCTTTTAGTAACGGGGACTAACTAGAGCAATTACTACTAAACGATGTGTTTAGTAAACATGGAATCGGATGAAGTTTAATAGTGGCATTTTTTTTTCGAATAAGTAATGTATTCGCAACTAATTAGTTACAAAAAGCTATAGTTAACCAAGTAAGAAGACAGGTTACGAAAATGTTGGTATACGGCGCCCAAACTACTTACAAACTTGACAATTTACTTCAGTATCAGACATAAGTTTTGATGGCAGTAATATCAATTAACTAGGGACTTCCTTCCGATTTTAAATTTATCTATAACACTGAATACTTACTTCAAAAAGACATTTTATCATTAGCTATTAAGTTCAAAGGATAAAATAAAAATTAACTAAAATTTTCTCACAACTACCCATCAATGTAAACTATATACTTTTTAGAAATTTTAAAATTCAAATAATTATACGCTAACAAGTAAGTAAACATTTTATTTTTCCTTAATCGGCTTCACAGTATGAAGTCCGTATGGACTTCATACTGTGCAATAGGTATGCAAGTTGCATATTCGTTATATAAGTTATCTCATGATCATATCATAACTACTGTCTTAAGAAAGTACAATTTATCGATAAAATAATATCGCGTGGAAGTCCCTAGCTAAATTTTATTCGTGCTACCAAAACTTTCATGTCTGTATTCAGTAAGTATATTGATCGTTATAGGGTCCCGTAATTAACTAAAAACTCTTGTAGTTTCGCCATGCCTGTCTGTCCGTCTGTGTTTTAGCTCAGTGACCGTTAATACTAAAAAACTGTAATTTGGTCTGAATATACTTATATAATATATATCTGAACCTACATTTACCTCATAAATTACTTTTTTTTTGTTTCGTCCCTATATGTGAGGTATTGTTGGTATTTAAAGAAGAATAGGGGTAAGCAAACATTTTTTATAAAGTGAACTATTTCGGAAATAATCGTTCCGGAAGTTGATGAAAAAAAAAGAAAGAAAATGTGCCTCCCCCCTCTAACTTTTGAACCGCTAGTCCAAAAAATATGACACAATTCATGAAAATAGAGCTTTATGAAGAATTTCAAGGAAAATTATTTTGAACTTGGTCAGTTAAGCTGTTTTTTTATTTGTTGCGAAATCTTCTCAGCTCATCTCAGATAGTAACGTCAAATTACTATGGGATTTTGACATTAGTATCCAAGAGTAAGCGTTACTCTTGGTTAAAAAGTTTGGTCAAATCCGGCCTTAACCGAGATGATACGTTTTATGCAAAAAAAATTAGCTTAACTGACCAAGTTCAAAATAATTTTCCTTGAAATTCTTCATAAAGCTCTATTTTCATTTAGAATTTAACCTTATTTACAACCAGCAAAGTGGTCCTTGTACTAAAAATGCAGTATTATTCTTATGTAGCTTAACGCGTTCGGTGACAGGCGGTAGATGTAGCGTGCAGCTTAGGCCTCCCCTAGCTGACGCGGATTACCCGGAACTAGTGATGTGCCGTTCCCGGGAATATTCCCACACAAAGGGAACATTGGGGAATTTTGAAAGTGTATAGGTTTACATAATGTGTGATCGAGAATTCCATCAACACGTTATGCATTGAACTATTTTCCGAGACATCAAACAGTGTAACTCACTTAAGAGAGTAAATTCCCAACGTTTCCGGGAATATTCCCACTGTTCCTGGTAATATTCCCATAGTTTGTAGGAAAGTAAAAAAGGCCAAAAAAATCGAAACTTTTATTTACAAAAACTTTACAAATCATCTTAGTTTCATTACAGAATCACAGTAAATTATGTATTTTTTTAACGGTGCAGTACCTACTTATTACGATATAAATACTTTAGAGCGAAATATGCAAAAACATATGCATTCGTATTGCACTATTAAAAAACAGGCTATGATAAAAAAAATATTCAATATATTTTCACATGTTAGGTATTCATAAAGACATTTTTATAATAAAAAAGTTACACAAGAGTACATACAATGAAATAACACGGAGAATTTTCCTTGCTCTATATAACTTACCGCTAATACAACTTTCGACTTCTGATAACTTTGCAAACAGAATAAATAACTCCCCCGCCTGGTTTTACTGGCAAATGGAGTGTAATGTTCAGACTTTTCTTCAGCAATCCTTCTATATTCTTGCACCACGAATGTGGGACCGTGAAATCGTTTTGATGACATTGACAATGTTTTTAAACAATGTTCTAATCTTTAATAGTTTCAATATATTATCTCCTATCAAAAGAAGTGTAGCTAAACACCCAGTCCATTGTGTTTGACCGTATTTTTCGTGCAGAAGTTTGCCAAAACGCACCATATTAGCAACTTTATCTGTTACTACTAAAAAAACTTTGTCGTGTCGAATTCTTCCATTATATTTGATACCTGATCACATAGATTATCAGATGTGTGTCTGTTATTGACTGTCTCGATGAACTTGTAAAACAAGGGCTTCGGAGCTGTTTCTGCGCGTATTGATAACACTAGATACGTTCGAAGACTGAAGAAATGCAACACGGTTTATCTTTTTAGAGGGAGACAACCTATATATTGAAAGAAAGAGATAGCAACATAATATCCACAAAATGCATGGCCAACAGGAGTAACAATTTTGTAATCAAAACAAAAGCTTAAATTTTAGTACATATAGTATTGTGTGTATCTTTGGGTCGTATAAAGACGAGGTTTTTAGCTAAAGTAATTTTATTCTGCGTAGTACATCAAAATTAATTGACCTATTTTTTTTAATGCCCAAGTTGTATTGCAATATTCCGCTGTTTTGGAAATATTCCCGGGAACAACAGGAATATTCCAGCGGCACATCACTACCCGGAACGGACGCCCGTCGAATAAGACATTGTATGAACAGTGCTAAGTGAATCGGGCCCACGGAGCGGGTGCGCCATATCTACTAAATCCACCCGCTCCGTGCACCCGCGCCAGCTAGAGTTGGCCCTTACTGTGCATTAAATGCCTACAAAACTTCATAAAATAGTCTTCCTCGATGAACTAACCCAAAACGATGAATTACCTATTTGCTACTCCTCCGTCGTTACTCTTTCCCTGACAAGTAAGGGCTAATTTCTGGCTTCCGAACAGACACTCATTTGACAGTTTCAGAATTAATTTGAAAACAATGTTCAAAAACCGATATTTGTTCAATGAGGAATCTGCCAAACTTGTTAATTTGCGAAGTGTAAGGTAGAGGTTTCTCCGATTGTTTAGGGTTCCAAACCCAAAGGGTAAAAACTGGACCCTATTACTAAGACTGTTCGTCTGTCTTTATTTGGCTGTTAATCTAATTCTTAGTTAGGTACATTTCATGCCATCTCTCGCGTATTTGCATTTCCAAAAGCATATTTCTATAATAGACCGACTTCGGCGCAAATCGCAGGTGATTCCTATAATTGTAACAAAATTGCGTAGTCTTCTATAAGCTCTATTATAAACACACTTGCCCGTTCTTCGTAAATGTATTTGGACATGTGGTTAAAAAAACCAAACAATTGTTTTACCTCAAGAGCGATTATTCCCGAAAAAGATTTATTTTACAGAAAATGTTTTTAGCAAACCCCTTTTATTTTTCAAATAAATCACACTAGGTTGAAACGAAAAAAAATCAGACCCCCAACTTTACGTGTAATGGGGCCCTGATTTTTTTTATTCCTGCTTTTTATTTTACCACTTCGTCGGCATGATTAATATGTATATTCATACCAAATTACAGCTTTCTGCACACTTAACGGTCACTGAGCTAAGCCGTAGACGGAAATGGCGAAACTATAAGTGTTCCTAGTTGACTACGGAACCCTAAAAATATTAACAGAACTTAAATAGGTAGCAATAAGCGGACATAACCAGTTAAACTGTATAATAAGCTCGTAGCCTGTGTGTAGGTAAATGTAATATATAATGAGCAAGTAGTACCTAGGTATCTATAATATAACTAGGTGGACTAACCCCAATATTAAACAAAACATTAGAATTTTTAGTACTCATGAATAGTTTAGTGGGTTTTTTGGTTTATTACAATATTTCATGTTCATTTTTGGCACACCCTACTGACAACTATTACACGTGATATGCCATTACACTTGTATTATATGTGGGAGTGAGAGCCTACAAAATATACCGTTAATGGTAACCGGTCAGGTAGCTAATTAATTTTTAATATATTTTTATATTCATAGTAAAGTGAAGGACGAGTCTTTGTTAAACGTAATAAAATCAGATGTACACTTCATCTTCCTTCATACCTTGAAAGTTTTTCAAAATAAAAACCATTGGGATAAGATAGAAAGGTTTTTTAAGGGATAAGACAAAGGCGCACGTAACTCGTAACATCATGCTACCAGCAAAGCAAAATACGTCAATTTGTCTCCCGTGTGTTGGGCAAGCTAAAAAGCTTTTTATCTTGCCCAATGAACCCTATATTTAACGCACAAAAACTGTCCTTCCTTACAGAGAATTGTACCTCGGGTTTTGCGAAACACCCGCGTGATGAGAGAGTGTAACAAGCAAACGTTTGTGCTGAATGTGGTATTTTAGTAGCCGCCTATATCTTAAATCCAAACCTTTGTGGTTACCATGAGTAGTACGTAACCGTAGTCGATAGCGACTACGCCACTCGAAAGTATGCCTGTCTCACGAGTTGTACGTGACCGTATTAGATAGTAACTGCGGCATTCGGGGCATGTCCGTCTCGCTCCTGCCAGAGCAATGGTAGGAGCGAGATGGACGTACTTTCAGACGCCGCAGTCGCTATCGAATAGTTTTGTGCAACTCATGGTACCAATACTGTGTGCTTACCATAAGTTGCGACTGCGGCATTCAACAGTATGTCCTCGCTCCTGCCAGAGTAGAGGTAGGAGCGTGACTGACATACTTTCGAATGCCGCAGTCGCAATCAAAAACAACTCGTGGTACGGACACTGTGCTTTTACTGTTCGACGAGAAGTCCCTTAGTCTAGCTAGTGTAGATTGACCCTCGACAACCTAGATTCATAAATACTTACCTAACAACATTGATATACCTGTACGTATACATATATGAATCTGAGGCTAAGGTCAGCCTTCTGATATCAAAAGGAACCTGTCCCCCTATTTTCTACGATTGTAAAAGTACGGCATAAGCTCGGCAGCTACGGCTAATAGTTTTACCTGTCTCCCTATAACCACACCAATCGGAGCTCTGAAGGCCTAGTATAAAAATTGTACGACATTAACTTCTCGACCGCGTTAGCGTATCGAGGGGTCAAAATATGAACGTTGCCGGATGATTTAAATAAACGGCAAACATAATTTGAACTCTCGATACGCTAAAGCGATCGAGAAGTATGTGTCGTACAACTTTTATACTAGGCCTTCAGAGTTATAAGGCCTAGTATAAAAGTTGTACGACATTAACTCCTCGACCGCGTTAGCGTATCGAGGGGTCAAAATATGAAAGTTGCCGGATGATTTAAATAAACGGCAAACATCATTTGAACTCCCGATACGCTAACGCGGTCGAGGAGTTAATGTCGTACAATTTTTATACTAGGCCTTCTGGTCGGTGGTCCGTCTACGCTACGACTCAACCGTTAACGACTTGATGTGCGTTGTTGGTATTGTGAATTGGCATAAAAGAGTAGGTACCTATCTAAAACGAGGATAAGATAATTTGCATAACGTTAGCTAGGTATTTTACAAATGGATTCGTCATTCGATAGGTTTAAATCATTAAAATTCATTAATAAAACATTTTGAAACGGATTCATCGCGGTTATGACCATACGCGACACATTTTAAGCCCTTTACAACACTAGTTATCACAGTGTTGAATGATGATGATCCGTTTGATAGATAAAATCCGTTTTTAAGTGTTTCATTTCAATGAATTCGAAGACTATATTAGATTCTCGTAAGGTAATATGGTACTATTATTTTCGAAATATTGTCTCCGAATATCTGAATTAGTAGGTATAACCGCCACTGAAACTGCCCTCCTTAATAAAATATCTTAATAACTATAATAGGCTTTGATCAGTGTAGGTACCATCTCTTAATTAGGATTGAATTTGGCTATAAGTACAATGTAGGTTGACTATCGGCTCCAAATAATTATACAAAGGAAGAAAACATTGTTATTGATGCTTATGCATTGAGACTTGAGCAAGCGATAGATTCCAGGATTGAGCGTATCGAGTGGTTTAAAGACTAAATATTTATACTTAAATGTTAAATATGTAATAACTTTTTCCCCTCACTAGCTCGGAAAGCGCTGTTTTGTCCTTTAAAACTAGCGTGGAAAAACGCATTTTATCCACATGTGGGGAAAGTAAATTGACCTTGCTCTAATTCCTATCACTTACCAACTGTCCAGTATAAGTGAGTCCTACATGGCCATAGTAAATATGCGCAATCGGAGGTCACTTCTTAAATTGGTCGACTTTTCCCGCACTTGGTAAGCTGTTAGCAATATTTGAGTACCAGGAGCGAACTCAATGACAAATTTTGAATTTTGAATGGTTTTTTCAAGATAATTTACATGTAGATAAGATTTGTAATAGTACTTAGTCTTTATTTTCCTCGCGATAGTGAGGGGAAAAATGTTGTATTACACTCTGCGGCAAAGTTTGTTCAACTCTCGTGCCTTGAGGCCCTCGTAAAGCTCAAGATTCCAATTATTGAATATGAGTTGTGGAATCTTTCGCTTGCTCGGGTCTCAATATAAGCCCGAAAGTTAGTAACAACAACTTTGCCCCCATGTATAATAAAAAAACTATTTTTCTTAGCGGTGTGTGTATGTGGGTTTACGTCGTTATTCTTACTATTTATTTACTCTCGGCAGAAGGCTTACGCCTAGAAGCCGCCGTAACGCTCAAGGTTCCACCGGTTGCACCACTCGCTACGCATGGTCTGTTTCTGCATTAATTCCCACAAGTTTGAATTTATAACAAGAGAGCTAAAAAACTACTCTCTTGTACCTATAATCAATTGTTAATCATTTTCGACGGTCAGTTAATATCACTGGATTCCTAACGCATGATAAGAATTTTGCTGCTATTGAGCTTATATTGTGTAACTCGCGTTCGCAAAGGAATCTAAGGAGAAAGTTAATTAACTGGGCAAGACAAAAAATTACGTATACTTAATGTTTCCTTTCGGGCCTTACTTGCATCTACGCACACAGAAGCGATGAAAACGGTTGTATAATTATAAAAAATGTTTCATACAATGAGACGGATTTATATAACTAATGTTGACCACGTACACGTTGATATAGCAGACTATATAGGTACTTGAAAATGAAAAGTATTGTTCGACCACCGAGCATCGCACATAGCGGCAACAGACTGCAACAAATAGATAATGATAGCCAGTGGATAGCCACCTCCGAAATGTGTAGGTACTTAAGTGAAAGTTTAATCTAGGTTCTAGTATTTATATGACCTAGGTAGTAGGTAAACGTACATATATCGCAATGATGCTCATTTTTTCCAATTTCAGTTTAGGGTCACTTTCATTTAATTGATCTATTAGACTATTAGTTCCCTTGTTTTTTTGGGAGATTTCCGTTTTGTTGGTTACATATAGACGTCTTTTCATAATTTTGTGTCTTTAGTCACTCACATCTGTAGCTAACTGAACCATTTAAGTAGTATAAATAAGTGGAAAAACAACGCTCGCAGAGTTATGAAAATCCGACGTTTATTATAGCTTCACAGACGATTACTACTGCCATAGTCGCAAAACTAGGTCTCAAGTTTGCTTTTACTAGGTCAAGAAGTAAAGTAAAAATGGAAAACGTACGGCCTTGGGCGAGGAACTCTTCGCGGTTTTGGGGTACAGTTTTAATACTTTTCCTTTAGTTCTATGTACCTATAGTGGTGTCGTTCGCAGACGTTTCGGCTTAATACAAAATCAATTACGTGAAGTTGAATCTCTTGCGGCTTGCAAAATTACTCTCATTTCGTAAATAAGTCTGAAACACATGGATATATAATTATGAGGTAGGTAGGTACCTACTAATCAATGTGCCGCTACTCCTTTCATACCGTAATGATAAACATTAAATTTATCCAAAACGAATGCATTTAGGTTTAGGATAAGTACCTAGTTGATTGTGTATTATGACCCTTATGTTATACATTGTTGACTTATGTTTTTTAGCTTTTCCGAATTAGGCACAAACGGACATACGACTTTGCTTATGTTGGCAATAAATACATTATAATTATGAGACTGCGCAGGTGTTTAAATGTCTGTGAATATTTACTAAAATGAAACTTAACAAAAATATCCCGTTTAATAACTACATTCCCTGTGTTTCGAGTCCTTAACATGCACTCGATATCACAGGAATGAATGATCACATCATAAAAATGTTTCATTTCAATGAATACTAATCCCGGCAGTAGAATACAATATTATGTGTAAAATGAAATATTTAACCATTTTAAATGTATGTTTGTCTTGGTCTTATATAACATTCTTAAACCTATCGAACCTTATCTAATAGCTTGTTTTTTTGTTACAGCTATGCTATTATTGGAGAGCGACATGTTCATGGATGCTCTTAATGCATCAGCAACTAACAAAAAGGAGCCAAAGAAGAGAAAACGACGAACCAGTGGTTCAAAAGACGGAAACGCGCCGAATGATGGCTCCCCGCCGCATACACCAAATTCCATTGCCAGTCCAACGAGTGAGAGCAAATCGGTGCCACCTAGGTTTTATCAGGATACTTTGGATACGGAAGAAGATAAAGATAAACAAAGTGATAAAGTTATCGATAATAATGAGAACAAGGACTCATCGGATAAAGAAGCTGATGAATCCATGGACATCGCAGAGCCGCACACTTTGACCGTAAATGGCTTGAAAGGTGTTTTATGTTATCACAAAAGAAAAGGTCCTAAAAAGAGCATCAGGTGGAAGCCAGAATCTGAACTAGAAGAGATACAGTATTTCGAGCTGGATGAAACCGAAAGGGTTAATGTTACTAAGACTTTCACCGATATGAAACATCTGGAAAGGATAAACGAAAGAGAAGCTTTCCAAAAGGGAAGGAACATTAGTAGCGAAGACGTTATGGAAGAGAAAACAAGTTGGAAGCCACTAATTCTTATAGATGCGAAAGGACAAGTGCATGTTGACCACGGGAAAAATAGTAAAGAAAAAGACATTCAGGCTATTCGGCAGAAAGGGACATTACAGCCGCTTTACTTCCATAAATCAATGATACCTGATTCACCATTAGAACCAGATCCCGAAACCCATACATATTCGGAACCAAATACTATTCCTTTAGAAGATGTAACTGGTAATCAAGACAATACTAGCGATTTCAGAAACATGCCGTGGCCAGAACCAAAGGGTATTGCCCCACCAGTATCTAGTAGTAATATCAATATGCCGGCAATGTTCCCAAATAATATGACACAGTTTCCAAATGGCTTTCCAACTGCAGGAGTTCCCTTTCCAGGTGCGCCTGGATTTCAAGGACCGCCTGGAATGGGGCCTGGCGATTGGCAAAATGGCGTCCCTCCTCAAATGATGGCAACTGGTATGCCACCCGGCATACCGCCGGGAGCGCTTGCACCAGGAGCGATGCCTCCTGGAAATATGCCGCCTGGTATAATGATGACTCCTGAAAATATGATGATGACTCCAGAAATGTTCGTAGGTGGACCAAATGGCATGTTCCCTCCTGGACTGGTCCCAGATGGGTTCAATATGCAGCCGAATATGTTTCCTCCTGATTTCAATATATCTGGTCCTCAAGGACCTCCTGGTGCTGACGGATTCTCTGGTCCAGGAAATTTCCGTGGCTCTATGCGTGGTCGTGGCTCCGGCGGTCACTGGCGTGGCAAAAACTCTGGCAACTGGGATGGTCCTCCAAGAGGCAGAGGTGGCCATTCTCGTGGAAACAAAAGGCCTGTTTGTATATATTTTCAAAGAAAAGGATCATGTAGACAAGGCGATAACTGTTCGTTTCTACATCCTGGTGTAAATTGTCCATATTAATCTTAAGTACCTAATGTTACTATTATGTAATTAGTTTAAACATTTTGAGAACTCGCAAAATTGTCCGACACATATTTTCGAGTAAAATGAATACATACTTGGTTGTAAGTTAATTCATCTATAAAGACTGTTAATTATATCTAAATGTAAATTTGTACATAATATTAGGATAGAGTTTATATAAAACAGTGCAAATAAAAGTTGCAAATTGAATTTACATTGGTCCATTTTTTTTCTCAACCTTGAATCTTGATCGTCCCCCGTACATCAGGGTAGGACGCCTAATAGACTGGATGTCTAAAGTACGGTTACGAGGAACTCACGGTAAGCGCATTTGAGTGTTTTTCAAAATAAAACCATTAAAACCCGAAAACCTGATTCTTCCGGATCTAGACTTGCTTGGGCTCATTCGAATCAGAATCACAAGCTGATTCGATCCTGACAATAAATAAAAAATCCCTTCCATTACGTCACGTTTCAGTATGAACTTACTATGAGCGTGGCGTAATGGAAATTCTGGGACAATTTTTTTATTATCAGGATCGAATCAGCTCCTCATACTGATTCGAATAAGCCCAAGCAAGTCCAGATCTGGAAGAGTCAGGTTTTTGGGTTTTATTTTGGAAAAAGCTCATTTTACTGCAGACGCCTTAGTCAGAGAAATAAAGACGACGAACCTTTTAATGATGAAATTTAAGAGCAATCTTTGCAATTATTTTCGTTGTTTATTTCGGATTAAGGGCCTGGCCACATGTCCACGTTGCGGCGCCGCCAACGTAAAACGGCACGACGCACGACGGCCAACGTGCCGTCGCACGTTGTTTTTTACGTTGCCGCCGACGTGAAAATTAACGTCGACGTTGCCGTGGCACTGTGCCTTGTACGATGCCGCTGCCGTGAGAATGAATGGTGACGGTGCCGCGGCACGGTGCCACCACATCGGCGGACGGCGCACGTAGGGTTTGCAATTCGAATATTCGAATTATTCGCCATAATTATTATTCGAATTCGACAACGCTCATTATTCGAATAAAACGAATATTTCGAATAGTGCAGATTTTATTCAGAATTTTTTTTTTTTACGAAAACCTATAATAAAATGCCCGTTTTAATTGTATTTCACTTTAACAACTCCGTGGAAATCGATTTTAACCCTAAAAAAACCGTTTTAACAGTAGACTTATTCTTATTAAATTATATTTTTCTTTTCATTTGCCCAAATTCATTGAAGCCTAAAATTAAATCTTCTAAAACTACCCAAATATCGTATCATAATTGGTAAAAGGATTGCGAATTCGGCTACCAGCTATGTAATTAGTATTATAGGTAGTCCCACTAGGGTTAAGTTAGCACTGTTAGCAGACAACAACATTGTCCTGTAATGAGATCGAGATTTTGAAATTAAGTACTGTTCTTTTTTCGTACCGAATGGCAAGTTCTACAGTGAATTGTAAAATAGACCAAAAAGTTTTTATACCAATGAATATATATTCAGTAGTGTTTTCATTGACACTAACGTTCATTTCATTCATTAACTTTTTTTTGTAGTCAGTACTTTATGTAGCTGTGTGTGAAATCATTCACTTCAACTCTCGTGAAACTACCTATAACTGAAATAAATAGAAACCCTAAAAGCTCAATAAGCCAACCATTAACTGTGTGCGTACCATGAGCTGTTTTCGATTGCGACTGCGGCATTCAATAGTAAGTCCGTCTCGCTCCTACCAATACAACACACGGTAGACACACTGCACAAGAAATAGATCCTACTCTTCGTTTTAATTTCTCGTGCATGCCGTAATTACACACCCAGTGCTTTATCAATGACATGTATATTATATTGACTTAATCGGTAAATAGTATTTGGTTTTACACAGTACAGTCGGTAGGTATGCACCAATTTTTGATTGAGTTTACACTCCAGATCTTTATTACTTTTACAGATATTAGCGATTTATAGTAAACCAATTATTCTACGTCAACTTAAGCTAAGCCGCGTCAGTTAAAATTTAATTAGCTGCCTAGGCATTGTTACTTGTTACCATACCATTTTATATTTTGCAGTCTTAACAAGTATCAATACAAAAATGATTAAAATAAAAATAGACTTTATTCATTTGCTTAACTCAAAAATGTGAATAAGGTTAAGGTTGAAAAGGATCTGAAGTGTTGCGAGTAGTCTGTAGAGAAGCGTTTTACAAAAAAAAACCGTAAACCTGATTCTTCCAGACTCGCTTGGGCTCATTTGAATCATAATCACGATCTGACTGGATCCTGATAATCAAAATTTTTTTACTATCAGGATCGAATCATAAGACCCATCCTCATGTATGGCTGTGAGGCCTGGACACTAACACAAAAAGAAGAAAGTCAACTCCTGGTGGCGGAAAGGAAGGTTTTGCGTAAGATTCTGGGACCTGTCAAGAGAGACGACGGCACATGGAGGGTCCGGAAAAACATTGAGATCCAGAGGCTGGTGGCCGAACCCAACATCATCGGCGTAACAAAATCACACAGACTTCGCTGGTTCGGTCACCTACTCAGAATGGGAGAGGATCGTGCTGCCAGGAGAGCGTATATGGGATGTCCGACTGGACGTCGCCCGGTTGGGCGACCCAGGTACCGCTGGGAGGACACTGTGCAGGCAGATCTGTGCAGTCTTCAAGTCAGTAACTGGCAAGAAGTTGCACATGATCGGAGCAGGTGGCATGCTCTCGTTTCGGAGGCCAAGACTCTCTTGGGTCCCTGAGCCAAATTAGTTAGTTAGTTAGTTAGGATCGAATCAGCTCGTGATTCAGATTTGAATGAGCCCATGAAGGTCCAGATCAGGAAGAATTAGGTGTTCGGGATTTTTTTTGGGAAAAGCTTATTAGACACTAACATTAGGAATAGTCAACCAATCGCTCTTGTTCCTGTAAAAACGTTAAAGGAATAAAAGCATACCTACATATTTAACAATTAAACAACTTGAAATCATTGTTTTGAGATATTTTTCAAAAATATTCGTTTTATTCGTTTTATTCGAATATTCGAATATTGCAAATCGAAGTATTCGTATTATTCGAATACTAAAATTGGACGAATAATGCAAACCCTAGGCGCACGGCTCGGTAGTTTTATTTAGCTATTAGCCTGGTCAACGAATGATTCTAGATGGAATGGTCAAACTTTAATATCGAATATATCTATCATATATCGTCCCTATCGACCTGCTCTAGCGACGGTCCATCGCCATGAATGTTAGGCTTTGGTTTTGGCTGATTCTTTTAGCGCGTCCCTCATCCCTCTTGCATCAAAAGTTGACGGGAATCCAAATTGTTATTCTTTTTTTTCGTAAATATAAAATCACCACATTTATTTCGTGGGTGCTCAATTGGGCAATCATGAAGAGGACACTTACATAACATGTTTTGGCAGCATGTTACCCCTTTTTTTTCTTTGAGTCGTATCAAGCAGTGGCTGAGATAATCTTAAATTAAGCTCGATAGGTTGTCCAGAATATATTTACTAGACGTCAATAAAAACATCAAAAAATCCTAAAATAAAAATAATAACATATAGCTTTGTATCAGATACGGCCTAAAATACTCTCAGATTCTCAGGAGTTTCAAAAACAAAAGAATCTCAGACGAAATAATACACATGTCAACAATTAGGCCAGGTTCATTTTGTATTTATACTTAACGATACAATCTTTAGTTTTATAATTTATCAATAAATTGGCTATGTTTTCATAATTTTTATTTAGTTCAAATCATTATCTACAGGGTGTCCCGAACGATACTTCTACAGCTGATAAGGTCAATGACCTTGAGTAAGAATCAAACCATTTATTATTTGTTATGAATGTGTTGATTTGGTTTAGTTTTAGGGTTCCGTATCACAAAAATGAAAACCCTTATAGGATCACTTTGTTGTTCGTACGTGTGTCCGTCCGTCCGTCCGTCCATCGTCTGACAAGACCCTTTATCTCGAAAATGCGTAGATGTATCAAGTTGAAATTAATACCACATACACAAGTCTGTAGTCCCTTGAAACTGAGAAAAAACTAAACCTCTACGTCAACGCCATCAAGATACCGCCGATTATATCGCATTTCTCATACATTTACAATGGGAATCAAAATGTATCAGGGTAATTCCCGTTAATCTAGAATCACGAAATTTGGCAAAAAGCAAGAGCTTGTAGTAGGTACAAGTACAGGAAAAAATCTGAAAACCGTATAGTTGCCGCATACTGAGAGTTCCGTGCCACCGGAATTTTAAGTAGGTACCTAAGGTCACAACTCACAAATGGGGGAGGGGTTGAGCATCCTTTGTGTGAAACCCTCGGTGGGTGAGTCCGACTCGCACTTGGCCGGTTTTTTAAGTAGACACATTACTATTTATTATAAATTGAAAGAGATGTTTCTAAATATGTAATTTTTTTTTTAAGTTGTACCTATAATTTTGCAACGGTAAATGATAGGGGAAACTGTTGAACCTTGGACATAGTTTTACCTCGGACAATTGGCAATATTTCTACCTTGCCAGGGTAATTAAAATATTTTATTTACTTTATTTGTAACGTTATTTGATAACTAATAAAATCAACTATCAACGAAACTTGAGGGCCGGTAGTATCCCGAGAAAAATAATAAAATATGAATGGTGTCATAAAAAGTTGGTATTTAGAACTTTACATCAAGGCTGATCATTTCATGTTTTGCTACTAGACAAAAAACTTTTATATGATAGGTTAATGTCAAGATAATTAACTACTTGGTGGTAGGATAGCTTCAGCCTAATCTTAATTGGAAGTGCTAATACGAAGCTTACTTATCCAAAAAGTTATTTTGTTGTACCTTGGACACCAAGAATATGTTGTACCTTGGCCCCTACCTAACTGCTACTGCAATTTTTTTTTTTAACAGAATGTTCAATATTTACTGTATATCTAATTATTGGTTACCTGCGTTTTAAGTTATCAAGTAATCAGTCTTAGAAAAACTTCATAAATTGTTTTACGCAAAAATAAAATATGACAATTGCAGAGTAATTTTTCTAAGATAATTTGTACTAGAAAAAATTATTGAATGGCATAAATATGCTAAAAATAACTATAATTTTATAAATAATACCTAATAATTTTATAAATATAATATAGTTTATTAAAAATATCGTGTCCGAGGTACAACGGGATATGTCCAAGGAACATCAGGGGTGTTGTTCCTTGGACACTTTTCCCTTTTTTTTTCGTCGACGTAGCCTATCAAAATAGACATACCAATCCTTTTTTTTCGTATTATATTCGATAGTTTATTAATCTATTTTATGGTATTCGGATAAATAACAGTTTTGCGGTTATTAATTTATTTTCTAAAAATCATAAAAGAAAAAACTGACCGAGGTAGAACAGGTTCCCCTACATATATTTATGCATATGTAGGTAAAAGTATAGTTTAAAAATAAATTAACTATCTAAAAGTTTTCTCCAAGAAGCTATTGTCTCAGATAAAGAGTTCCCAACATGTATAGCACAGAACGAAAAGAAAAGTGTGGAGGGATAAAGATTTGATCAAAATCGAGCATTTTTCGGAACTCGTATCTGGACACCATATAAAAATTATAGTATGTCAGGCAACGCGACAACGCAACGTGAATTCACTCAATCCGGCATAACGTGTGTTTGCACGGCGCGCGGCGAGGCAACGTGCATCTGTACGTTGCGCGGCAACGTATATTTTCACGTCGTGCGACGTGCCGCGCAACGGCACCGCGCCGTTTTACGTTCACGTCGCCGCAACGTGGTCATGTGGCCAGGCCCTAAGGTGTTGTCAGCTGCTTAAGGACTCAATACGGTGGAGGCGGTGCAGGTACATAACAATGAACAATGTAGCCCCCACTCCCCCCCTAAATGCATGGTGTACGATGCAGCGTACATTACAAAGAATTAAAAATCGACCAAGAGCATGTCGGGCCATGCTCAGTGTAGGGTTCCGCAGTTTAGCGTCCGTCACAATAGGCAACCTTAAAAAGTTTTTGTATAGATACCATGCTCAATATGCTTATAATAATTAAAAATTCGATGATACTTTCGATCACACCCGTCCCGACCCCATCAACCCCGGAAAAATCTTAATGGTGCTTTTACATGCTCGGGCTCTCGGCCGAATGATTCGGCCCACCCTAGTACACGCTCATTCGAGACAGACTATATAGATAAAATTTAAGCCAGACCATAGACAATTTAAGCTTTTTCAGGTAGTTTCGGTGAGTTAAACGGTGTTTTAAATAGCTTTGGTTATTGAAACTATTTAAGACACTTTTTAAATAGCTTTACCCGAAGTGAAATTATTTAAGACACCTTTTAACTCAACCAAACTGCCTGAAATTGTCTCTGGTCTGGCTTAAGTTTTCTCTATATAGTCTGTCTCGAATCATCGTGTACTAACATGGCCGAAACATTCGGCCGAGAGCCCGAGCATGTAAACGCACGGTAACAGCGCGACGCGAACTCGACCACGATACAGCGCCATCTCTCGGGAAATTGGGTTACTAATTTATACAAACCAGACGGGTAAAGCCCCTCATTCACGGCAGTCCGCCGGCAATCCGGCATGGCTGTGCATACCACGAAAATCGAACGATTGCGGATTCGTATCTCCATCTCTGTCACACTTGCATATTGGAGTGACAAAGAGGTTTTCCCGTCAATGCCAATTTTCGATGTTCGTGGTAGGCATGCAGGAGGTTTTTAGCTAAAGTAATTTTGTTCTGCGGAGTACATCCAAACTATAAAAGTTAATTAAAAAAAAAATGCCTAAGTTGTATTGCAATATTCCCCTGTTTTGGGAATATTCCCGGGAACAAGGGAATATTCCCGGGAAAATTCCCGTTCCCTGGAATATTCCAACGGCACATCAGTATACGCGTGTGCTGTTTTCATTAATCGACTCATGTTAACGAGCAATTAGGAGAGCAGTTCACAAGATGGAGCTGATGCTGAACCCTGGTAGTAATATGTATAGGAAAATTAACAAAATAAAAACATAAATTACATTTTTTACATAAAACTCCCGTAAGTATTGTCTATTTTCGACAATATTGACGGTAGTAAATATTGTCGAACGCTCGACATGTTTCGGATTTCACACTGCGCGCAGCAGCTCGCTCGCATTCTTCCTTTGTTTGTGAGAAGGTACCTCGACGGTGGTCCCATTTAATTTTAGCTGTGATCTTATGTTATGATGAAATCCCTGATGCATTTAGAGAGCTCCTTAACTTTTCACTCATATGGTGATTAATATGGTTGAAGTTAACTGCAATAATTCGCTTACTTTAACTTTTACCGGGAAGTCCAAATGAAGTCGGTTTTTATTTCTTTAAAATTATTTTATTACATATCTTTTATTAATTAAAGGAAGGTATTATGAGGAATTTATCTCAGATGTATTATTATTTGAGATTCCTTTTTTACTTTTTTTTCGACTGATCATGATGGCATTAATTCACTGTTAAAATTACAAGTAAAATAAAAACATTAAACACTTTAGAACGGAATAATCGCGTTTATTAACACCATGATAATTCGCAGAGAATTCGCATTCTCTCAGTAAAGGGCTCGAAACGTAAGATCATGGTGTTAAATAGTCTGACAAGCCAACGCTGCAGCAGATTTTGTTTTTAAATTATGTGCGGGAGGTTTCGGTTATAAAAAAATAGGGTACATGTAAGGGTTAATCTGCCGCGCCCGAGTTAACCCCGAAAGCCGCGCTTGCTAAATTGGTTTTTGGCTAGATTGGTTACTCGAGCGTCATGGAATTGAAATGTTAGTTGATAGGAAAAATATAAGGTTATACCTATGACGTTTTCTAATGAACATCGAAAATTGGCATTGACTTGACGGGAAAACTTCTTTGTCACTCCATTGTGCAAGTGTGACAGAGATGGAGATACAAATCCGCTATCGTTCGATTTTCATGGTATAGGCCCAGAACGTGTGTCAGCTGTAAGCCCCTCATTCACGGGCTTCACGGCAGTCCGCCGGCACCTCCGGCATGGCTGGATGTAGCGGACACACGGTGTGCAAGTGGCCCAGCCTGGCAGTCCAATTCGCACTTATTCATTGAAAGATGCGCAGCGCTGCGTTGTAGCGCATACACTGTACTCGAGTTTAAAAAATGGTGCCATCTCTTATGTCATTTTTAATAATGAATAATTAATATTTTATGCATTGCCGCATTTCTCAATTGTTTATTACTGTAATTTAGTGCAATTCGGACTGCAAGGAGGTGGGCGGAGCTAGCAGGATGTTGCCGTACGGCACGCATCCGGCAACGACATTCACGATGCTATATTACGTGCCGGAGGTGCCGGCGGACTGCCGTGAATGAGGGGCTTATATTATGTGCCGGAGCGGAGGTGCCGGCGGACTGCCGTGAATGAGGGGCTTTATTATAAACGTGCCTGGGCCTATACGACGAAAATCGAACGATTGCGGATTTGTATCTCGATCTCTGTCGCACTTGCATATTGGTGTCACAAAGAGGTTTTCCCGTCAATGCTAATTTTCGATGTTCGTGGTAGGCCTGCAGAATTTGTGACATTGACACACAGACAAGATAACCTAAAGACGTAGCATAGCCGGGCGACCCCCTCTGTCAAGCATACGGTGAATTCACTCCATATTAGAGACACGCCCCCATTGCTAACTTCAGTCTGCGGCCGGCGTTCGTGCAGGTAATATTGTTGTATTACGGAGGTTTGAACGTGATGCAAAATGCATTATTGTTGCGTAAAATTGTGTGGCAAGAACACAAAAACATCTGGTGCGCAATAAGATGGTATTTCGTTTCACAGGTAAGCAGATTTTTCTAAATTTCAATTAAAATTAAAAATTGTTGAAGCGTGAAATCTAATGAACTCGTTGATGTCTTTTTACAAAGTCTCTTTCTAATACTTTGCTCGATGTATAACTCCTTCCTTGTCTAGCGTAACGAGCAACGTATGCCCCAATGTCGTCCGAACTAGAGATGTCCACAGTGTCTGTTTGTTTACTATCGATAAGGTAATTACGACTAAATTAAAAAGTCTCTATTCTCAATCGTAACCAGCAACATACCCCCCACGAGTCTATCCGAACTAGTGATATCCATAATGTCTGTTTGTTTACTATGGATAAAATAATTACAGTAAAAATTAAATAATCATTGAGGTTTTGTGTAAAGTGTTCTTAAAGTATAATTTTAAATTTTTCCTCCGATTCTATTTTGATTGGTTTCCTGCTCCAAGCAGTGTCACATGTTATGCGTTATAGTTAGCGTTAATTTGTATTTTTGTAACTAAAAGTTAATGACTGTACAAATAAAAGATTATTTTTTCTACTCGCCTACTTTTATCTGTCAATTACGAGTACATAGACAAAACTATAAGCTCATACTTTTCGATATTAGACAGTCCAACTCAACTATAATATCTCATTTCGATACGCTGTAGGCAACTATAATAGAACTTCATACAAATTCTATACTTATTTGCGATGCCGCCTGGGACTTTGCCGACCGCGCCGGCCTGCCGGCCATCTTTTTGTGTTACATCCTTGTTAAGTCAATGAAATTGAATGATGAAATTGTTCCTCCATAGATGATGATGATGATGACTCGTAGAAAAAGTATTGTATACAATCGTAATATAATTAAGTTTTTCAATCTCGTACCTTACTTAGGCCACTCAGCAAGCTTCGTGGCCTAAACACGGTACTCGACTGAAAAACTCTTCATTATATCACGATTGTATAAAATACTATTTTGAAATGTGTTTTATTTATTACACCAGAAATGATATATTATGATATTTTCGTTGGTAAGTCGTTGACAATGATTTGATTGTGACAGCGATAGACGCTGTATTCATCGATACTTTTATCGATATTCCGAAGTCACTCGCGGCCAGCGGACATTTTTGGTTCACGCCTCCTTGACCTTGAAACGACTAATCACAGCACAGTAAGTGCATGTTACGCCGCCCGCACCCCTGCATTTTTGGCAGCGTCGGTTTGAATGAAATAATTGTATAAAGCTACGTCTTTAGGTTATCTTGTCTGTGCATTGACACTACTGACAGTAAAACAGTGTTGCCAGAAGCTCCGAATTCCGCATTTTCGCTTACAGGTGCGCAATCCGCTTTATGGTAATGCGGATCCGCATTTTTAAATTGTGCAATTTTTACTGTATATAAAATTATAAAAATCTCGGGCTCGGATTTAGGGCCATATTACGCTAAACCGGATATGGTCACTACCCGAAAGCCGAAAGTGAACAAGATGACGACGTAGAAGAATTTTTCCTTTTAATTTAAGTAAAAAAAACTGGAGAGAATTAAATTCCGCTTTTTTATTTAAAAATCCGCAGTTTTGAGTTTTTGTATCTGGCAACACTGCAGTAAAACGTCATTATTGGATTGTCATTTCATTCATTTCATTTGAAAATCACCTCTGCAATGAGACAAAAAAAGTGACTTTTTATCTTATATTTTTTATTTCTTTTGATAATATTAGAATAATGGTACCTGTACATGAAATTATTATAACACTGAATCATTCAATTAGTGAGACATAGTGTACGTTGACAAACTTTGCGAGTGCAGTGCATTATTGACAAATATAATAGTATAGTAGTCATTTACCGTCGACAGCGGGAGCATGCAGAGCTGGTTCTTCGCTCAAGACCGTAAGAAACTAAAAACTAGAATTCCTCCAAAATCGCTCGTCAAGCCGCCACCGTCACCACCGAAAATGTATACGGAAGAATGGAAATTTAGTGTATCCGTTCCATACGCTAACGTTAGCCCTCGGGATACCGTCGTTATTACCGGGAACATACCTCATCTAGGCAGTTGGGATTATTTGCAAGCGATTTCCCTTGAAAAGGAGCTGGGTTCAGAAGTGTGGTCTAAAACTATTACAATTCCAAACACATGCGAGATTTATTATCGCTATGCCGTGTGTACCTTAGATGAGCATAACAAGGAGGCAATCATTGTACGGTCCTGGGAGACCAATGTTGGTCCAAGAGTTATTAAAGAAAATATGCGGCAGCCATCACTAGATGTCTATGGGGACTATGATGGCAAGACCAGGATCTGTAGGGGATGGCTGACTAGTCAAACATTACTGCAATTAAAATTTGTTAAAAATCCATTAAAACTTAAGACTCGTTTATCTGGGAGACTCATTAATATAAAAGTAACTCCAGTCAATTTAAGCTTTGGAACTGAAGGTCAAGTAGAAGATTCATTAAGCACTGACACTGCTGAGGCACCCACTGGAGTTTTTGTAGAGGTTGCCACATTAGACAATGATGCTTCCCTTTGCCAGCTGCACCCACAAGAGCAGTTTGGAAAAGAGTACAAGCCTAATGATATTCTTATTGTTAATATAATGATGCAGAAGCCTGACGCTGTGGCATATTTAGTTGATTTCTATTGCTATAGTACAAGGGCTTCTGCCCAGGAGCCACCATGTCACGTTGGTTACACATACCTACTGCCCAACATGTTCAAACCTTCTGAAGGTACTTTAGAATTGCCAGTGACATGCAGCATCAAGCACAGACCTCTTGGGACAGTGAACATTCAGTATTTGACTATAAATCCCATGGCCGACAACAATCTAAACACTTTTGAAGTGTCTTATGCAAAGCATTGGAATCCATCTTGGACGGGGTTGGAGGTAGGGCACCGTGGGCTGGGAGCTAGCTTCAAAAAGAAAGAGTAAGTTTGTTTATATATTTAAAAAAAAGTCTTAGTCAAGAATGACATTACTTTTATTTAATTATTAAAAAAGTAAGCTATTTTACTAGATCTTAACATATTTATGAAAAAGTTTATTTAATGCGACTGCAATTGGGCATCAAAATTTAGTATAGCATTTAGCTACTACAATTTATTGCATTTCTTTACATTGTTGATTGAGAAATTTTAAATATAATGCTAATACCACTAGCTGAACCATAAGTAAAGCTAAATTCTTTCAAGTGCAGAATATATTCAAACCACCGAAACATACCACCTCTTTGATGCTCAATTCCAAATTACTCTTTAAAATGTAATCTGACAATTTTCAGAGGAAATTCTATTCGCGAAAATACCATAGCTTCTCTTAAACAAGCAGCTGCAAGTGGTGCAGACATGCTTGAATTCGATGTTCAGCTAAGTAAAGATATGATACCAGTTATATACCATGATTTTTATGTATGTATTTCTATGAAAAGAAAGAAGGAAGTTGACTTCACAGAAATGCTAGAATTGCCTGTGAAGGACTTGACTTTGGAACATCTTCAGAAACTTAAGGTATAATTTGACACACCCATATTACACAAGATTCATCAATTTCAAGATTTAAAAAATGTGGATAGTCCTGTCTCATATATATGTATATTATTACACATATTGAAGCCAGATTTCACTTAAATTATAGGTATTTCAAATTAACTGGTTTTGACAAGTTAATTTTAATTTTTATAGGTATATCACTTAGTTGAGGGGCGAAGTCACGAAATCTTATTTTTTGATGAAGATTTAGAAGAACACCAACCATTCCCGACATTAGAACTGGCTTTAAACACTATAGATAGTCATGTAGGTTTTAATGTTGAACTGAAATGGACAATGGAAATGGAGGACGGCACATTTGAGCTCAATAATCCATTTGACATGAACACTTATGTTGACAAGGTAAGTGAACTGTGTTAAAATAATCTAAACAGCTTTTAAAGAACGTCCACAACAAGGTATATAGTATGTATAAGATTGCAGGGAAAAAATCTTTTGATACCTGAGATGATAGTACAGAAATGAAAGGGTGTTATGAGCTTAATATTTTGTCTGTTTTGCTTGTTGGCAAACACTCAAATTAGCACATCTCTAAGGAGCTCTCTTACAGATGTTGTGCCAATTTGACTATTTGTTTAAAAAAAAGTGTAGGCTGTGTTAATGGTTTTTCCATACATATGTTTTGACTCACTAGATAAGGAATTTTAGATATAGGTAACACTGTGTTTTAAGCAAACTTCTGATATTTGTTGTAGGTCCTGGAAATTGTTCTGAAACATGCAGGAACAAGAAACATCGTGTTTTCCTGTTTCAATCCTGATATCTGCACAATGGTCAGAAACAAGCAAAACAAATATCCTGTCATGTTTCTAACTGTCGTAAGTAATTGCGCTCCCAAGACTTACTGGGCAAACCGGACCCATAACCTATGTAATAAAATATTTAACCCATGGTAGCCGTGGTATGTCTAAGCACTGATCAGTGCCCTCTTATAATGTATAGCCTGGAAATATGGGTGGTGATTGATTCTCTTCAGCGATGCCATATTGACTATCGGTACATCGAAGTGTTTGTATAGTAACGCCACAATGTCGGTTCGAGTACAGCAGAGCACGAAGGCGATTCTGTTGCGAAGACGCCTAAGGCAGGGAGACGTTATCTCTCCGAAACTGTTTACTGCAGCAATGGAAGACGCCTTCAAGCTCCTGGAATGGCAAGGACTTGGCATCAACATAAACGGCGAATACATCACTCACCTTCGATTTGCCGACGACATTGTAGTCATGGCAAAGTTGATGGAAGAACTCAGCCCGATGCTCGATGACCTCAACCGAGTTTCTCAACGGTTAGGCTTGGAAATGAACATGGACAAGACGAAAATTTTGTCAAAATTGTTTTGTGACAATGTTATGCCTATCCCAGTCTCTATTGAAAGCTCGGTTCTCGAAGTTGTTGACTCCTACATCTACCTAGGACAAGTAATCCAATTAGGTAGGTCCAACTTTGAGAAAGAGGTCAACCGCCGAATCCAACTCGGTTGGGCAGCGTTCGGGAAACTATGCAATGTCTTTTCGTCCGACATACCTCAGTGCCGAAAGACGAAAGTTTTCAATCAATGTGTGTTACCACTTACGGCGCTGAAACGTGGTCCTTCACTATCGGTCTCATCTCAAAACTCAAAGTCGCTCAACGAGCTATGGAGAGGGCTATGCTCGGAGTTTCTCTACGTGATCGAATCAGAAATGAGGAGATCCGTAGACGAACTAAAGTCACCGACATAGCCCTTCGGATTAGCAAGCTGAAGTGGCAATGGGCAGGCCACATTGCACGCAGAGCAGATGGCCGATGGGGTCAAAAAGTGCTTGAGTGGAGACCACGGCTTGGCAAACGCAGCGTAGGACGTCCACCCACAAGATGGACAGATGACCTTGTGAAGGTCGCCGGGAGACGCTGGATGCAGGTCGCTTTCAACCGGTACATATGGAGGTCAAAAGGGGAGGCCTATGTTCAGCTGTGGACGTCTTATGGCTGATATGATGATGATGATATAAATATTTCATCTTAATGTTTTAATAAACCCTACAATTTAATGTTTATTAGTAAACAAATAAATAATAAATAAATATTATGGGACAATCTTACACAAATCGACCTAGTCCCACGGTAACTCAATAAGGCTTGTGTTATGGGTACTAGGCGACGATATATATAATAGACAGATACATATAATTACTTAAATACATAGAAAACATCCATAACCCAGGAGCAAATATTCGTGATAAACACACAAATAAATGCCCTGACCAGGATTCGAACCCGGGACCTCCTGCTTCGTAGGCAGGGTCACTACCAACTAGGCTAGGAGGCCGTTTTATCGATGAAACACAGATTGTGCCTACCTCATGGTTACGTTATATGCCAGTCATGATTCATAGCTGCTTTACTGCATGGCTTTAATTTACTAGAGGGCACTATTATAATATTATCCTTTTTATAATTACTTACTTAAAGTTACATTCTACAAATTTTGCATAGACTTCATAAAAAGTTGCATCTCCCGTACTTAATACCAAACAGGTTCACTAGATGACAATGAACTATAACAGGGGCTCGCAATCATTTTCAGACCGCGGCGCACTTGCAATTAAAATTTGGTCTCAGCGCCCCAACCTAGCTACGCTATTAGAATTAGAAGATAGGAATCGCTGCGCCCTTCTTTACTTGCCACAGATTGGAAAACCCTGAACTATAAATAGTGTATTATGCTTTATTGATTAATATTGTGTTTGGTTTCAGGGTGTGACAAATAAATACAAGCCATACAGAGACCCCAGATGTCTGTCAATCCCAGCTGCAGTACAAAATGCCGTCAGTTCAGACATTTTAGGCATAGTTGTGCACACAGAAGACCTGCTTAGAGATCCTACCCAGGTATTTATATATTCTATATGTTTTCTTTGAAAGGAAAGGTGCAGGTGCGTGTAGACTTTTAAGTAACTACACTTGTTCCAGTAAGTCTACTGTATTTTTTAAATTACAGTCCACAACTCTGCGCGCGCAGATATACTGGATTGATTTTTCCGACCTGTAAAAATCTAAAAATTGAGTAATATGTAGGTGGACATTTGATAAAATCAAAATCCACAAAGCAGCTTTCTTATTCATATTTATTTTTTCATAATAGGATTTTACAATCGCTTTATGACGTCATCACATCAACATTTTGTAATCATAGTTAATAATACAAAGTCATTTTACAATCGATAATAACATTAAAATTAAAGATAAAACCAATTAAATTTTAATACCAAACGTAGGTACCTGTTAACTCCAAGGGTTAACTTCGTCTAAATAGTCTGTTATTTTATAATAAACCTTTATAAGTACTACAATTTTGTAATTACATATATTATTAGTAAGAATGTACGTAATGTAGCTAGGTGCATATTTGTTGTGATAAATTGGTCATAACTACCTACACTACATGACATTTGGCTGACCCTACATCGACGAACAAATACTCCAATGTCCGCACGGTCTTTCACGTGACTATAAATAAATCTCACGCTTCGTATAGTTCACGTGTAGAAACAACGTAATAACGACTGCGCGTTGGCTAAAGTCGTAAACCCATAACTCTTAACTATTACAAATTGAGTTAAGAGATTTGCAGTTTTAAAACAATTCACTTAAACTTGCAATTCGATTACCCCATTCTCATTCATTCTCCTCAGTCTTTTGCACCACTCGGGGTTTGCCACATAACCCGGAGTTAATCGTTTTTTTAATGGAATTTTTGCAAGGTTGCGTAACATACCTAATTTAATAAATATCGATGATCCACTAAACATTTTAACTTAATAAGGAACGAATACATTTGTTCCTAATTAAGTTGAAGTATTTATTGAATCATCCATATTTTTTAAATTAGGAATTTTACGGGACTTTGCAAATTTTGCAATACATTCGAGTACTTAATACCTTATTTAAGCATGGATAAATTGTATTGTTATAAAAAAATTGGTCAATTACTTTTAAAATTATCATCACATTTGCAGTCCTACTAGTAGGTATTTGCATGAGGATTGATAACTTTATGACACATCTTCCTAGCGTTTTCTTGGCTTATGATGCCACGGCTCATGCAGGGAGCCTGGGGACCGCTTTGATAACTTTATGAAATTATAACTAATATTTAAAACGGGCTAATTACCATGTATGTTTGTTTTATTGAGCACCTCATGTCTCGACACTGACGCAAGCGCCATGTTCACGGAGTAAACTAACGAGCTGCGAGGTTTTAGCTGTGATCTACCGTGTAGTCAAACCGACGAGAAAAAAATGTCCATGACTCGAGAATTCTCGAGTCATGGACATTTTTTTCTCGTCTCGAATGAAACCAAAATTCTCGAGTTGTCTCGAGTTCGAGAAATCTCGATCAGAAACCCTAGTTATGGTTTAAGTGAATTGTTTCTTATACCTATCAGTATTCTACAACGTGTTTTTGAGCAATTGCTTTAAATTTAAGGGTGCATTATTTAGGTTAAATTAAGTTAATTTCTCAAGGACACTGGTATTCTAATTAGCTCCATTTGGAAAATAACTACTAATTTAAGTTGTCACTTACTAAGTAAAGTCAATTCTAATGCCCGTTTTACATTAGCGGTTGATGCAATATGTAATTATTTTGTATGAGAAAAAAAAAAATAACGAATTTAATAATGGCATTTAATTATGGTAGCCACTGATGTTGAGAAATGGTGCATCTAGAAGGCCTGCGTATAAAACTAGGCGTTAATTATTTTATTTATTTATTTAGTTATAATTTTTATTTTTTGTTACAATTTAAATGTAAGTGCACCTTAACTGTATTTTAAGATTGTACACTAACCACATATGGATCTCTGATTCGAAATAAATAATTTGAATTGTATTGAATTGAATAGAATTGAATAAAACTAACTATATGCCATTCTGTTTCCTTAATTATACCAAGCCATATGACGAAGTTAAAGCAAATGCTCAAGAACACCCTGTATAATGAAGCGATGCCAGTACTATCTTAGTACAACATAAGAAGAGGATATTTAATTATTAACACCAGAAGAGAAAATAAAGAATTGACGCAATTTTAACTACATATTTTATTTACAATAATTTAACTAAGGGCCTGTTTCACAATCTCCAGTTACAGCTATCTTTCAGATAAAACATAACGCGCTCTCTTTCTTTACAAGACTTTTATTTACAGTTATGTGACATACACGAACTGTTCTATACAACAGTGTGTATTAAGGGCAGTAAACAAGATATTACGAACGAATGTGAATTTAAGACACAGGTTGAGTCGAAGACGAGGTCGTAATTCTTGTACGGCTCGTGATACACACAATGTTTTTCCTCACATTTGCGAGGAAATAAATAAACTTACTGCAGATAAATATTACAATCATTATCATGTAGGTACTTAAGCCCGTAAAATGGGCGTCATTACAATGTATTCGAGTTCCCGTCGACCAATTTTAAGGTTTGCTCTTCGTTCTGATACACAATTACACACTGTATATTTTTTTTAGTATTTCAATAATATTTAGTAAATAAGAATTCATCTTACTATTTTAGTAAGGCATATGACATACACTATCGATAACAAATGCAGCGTCGTGTCTCTTCCCTATTTCTCTTGCCCATACTAATTTTATATTGAATTAATTACATATTATTTACTTACCTGTGATAGGAAACGTATGAATTTTGTTTATTTACAAATTTGCTTTGGTTGCGGCACCTGATTATTGAGCAATGCGGCATTTTTGAAGTATTTTTATTTTATTATTACTCCATGACGGCCCAAGGGGTACTGACTGCTACTGACTGTCACGTGTGCGCCGAGCGCATAGGCGGCGACACACGAGTTTTGGCTCTCAAGCCGTCTCTCTATAGGCGCGTCGCCCTACGATGCCTCTTTGTTTGGTACCGATTTCGAAAGTTTATAGCTCCGTAGTGCGGGAAATCTGCAGCCAGTGCCGTGTCGCACAGCACTACAAGGTAAAAATGCGAGAGTTATGGGGCCGACTTACTACGAACATCTACCCGCGGATTTAAAAAATGAACGTAATGAAGAAGCGTTCAGACGCAGACTTAAGAACCTTTTGTTGGATAAAGAATATTACTCTGTAAAAGAATATATAGATATTTGAGTACATGATGGAAATTAAATAAATAAATAAATTGCAGAATTTATAAATTGACATCATTGCTAACTTGACATTTTTATTTAATTTAATTAAACTTTGATCAGTAGTACATAGTACTAGCGTATTGATCCTGACATATTTTCAATTTTGATGGGTACTTCTAGTACAACTTTTATTTTTTAATTATTTCTTTTTGTGTCGA
This sequence comes from Lathronympha strigana, assembly GCA_949128165.1. NCBI lineage: Eukaryota > Metazoa > Arthropoda > Insecta > Lepidoptera > Tortricidae > Lathronympha > Lathronympha strigana. The sequence continues at coordinate 10,497,991 of OX421906.1, read as the reverse complement.
CATTTATAATTTTTAATAAATTAATATTTTAGTTTTTACATTTTGACATTCCTTTTAGTTTTTTTTTTATTGTATCTTATTTTTATTGTGTTAACTATTGAAGTTGAATTTCCTTATTATTATTATTTATAAATTTTGAATTGTTAAACGATCATTAGACAAACAGTAGTATAAGCGAAAATGTATATTTAACTGTATGAGATTTGTTTAATGTGATAAATAAACTAAACTAAACTAAACTAAACTAGCTCAATGTGGTGTCACCCTCATTTGTTTGATTACTCATCCTTTCCGAACCTTACAGAAAATGAAAAATAATGCATTTTATTTTTCACATTTTGAAATCGGCTTTTTTTTTGTTAAAAAGTTTTTGTTTATATTGTGAACTGACAGAAAATTATGTTAATTTCCAGGTCAAATTGGCTACGGATGCCGGGTTGGTGATATTCTGTTGGGGCGATGACAACAATGACAAGACAACCATCAAGAAACTGAAAGACATGGGTCTTCATGCCGTTATATATGACAAACTTGACCAGTACATCACTAAAGAAGTGAAGGTAGCTATAATTACTCTTCCTAACTTAGTCGAGATTTAAGGCTAGGTTATACCGCTGGCGTGTTCTGCAAGTTACTGCATGCAACTCATACAAATACGAGATGCGCATATATCTCGATTTCGTTGGCCCTGATGCGACGCGAACGGTATGACCTAGTCATTAGGTTTTTTTTTTCATTTCTTACGTAGGGTAATAGAATTAATGTGATTGTTTATAATTAAACGTTAAAAAACTCGAGCGCGGGTTTCAGAAACGAGGCGTCAGCCGAGTAACATAATAAGATCACACGAGTGTTTTAATGTCAAATTATTTACAATTACATATACCTACTGGTTTATTTACACACATAGCATGAGCTCTCCATGATGCGTTCAAACTGCATATTTCCACCGCCATTACGAGTATTACGACTTTCATGGATGAAAACATTTTTGATATAATAATGTTGACATTTATATTTTTTAAATTCAGGGACAAACTAACAGCTAGCCCCAATTTTCATATCATTCGATATCAAAAAGTGAAATTGTTTGCAATTGACACTTCGTTGCGAACTAAAAGTTATCTCGACTGATATTAGAATAGAAGTCAAATCAAATTTCCTTGTTTGTCAGAGATGTTAAATATTATCGAGGTCGATAATATTATTTAGCTATCATGACATTTTCACAGATAACAAATATGTTGTAAAAAAAAATGTTTATTATTATGGGCGGTTTTTGAACGCACAATAGATGGCTAGGCTGATGATATGTGGCTATATAAACTATACTAATGTCGGGTTTAATAAGTCCCATCAGCGTTTTTATAATACAGGCGTTCTTTGCTACAAAAATAGAAATCAATGAATAATTTACCTTATTTACTCGTACTCTACCTTGTATAGTTTACCAAATATTAGGAAGTAGTTTGATTTCAAACGAGTGATTAAGTACTGATGGTTCTATTAATTTGAGTAGTATACTAATACTACGACGCGTGTAAATTATGTACATTGTAATCACTCTAATAATTACGATCACAAAACACGTACCTAATGCTGCTAGCATTAGTACTGCTTTTTTTTGTCTATCACTCTACTGCACCCTTTTTCTCAAACTTACTAAGATCTTCTACGTCGCAAACTCTTGACTGAGGATCGTGACCACCATAAGTCGCTTTCTGTTGAAATGCACTCCAGACGTTGGTCTTCTGCCTTCCTTAGGGAACCTTGGAAGGAGTAATTTGTGACTTCTATATTCGCGTCTGACCATCTGTTTGGGTACCCTGTTTCGAGTAATGTCGGTAATTTGAAAAAAAAACTACCCTCGACATAAATAAGCAGAATTCTTGTTTTAGGAAAAATAGTTAATTTTGTTCATTCACTAGAAATGTTCATTCATTGGTACACTCCCTCTACCTTCCCTTTTCGTGTACATAACGATTTAGCCAGTAGCTCCTAAAAAATAGAGACGCGTGTATAAGTAGATACATGTTTTAGCGCGTATGCGCGCGATTTGATTGTGTGGCAACTTCAGAGGGTTACGTGCTGTAATCGCAAGCGATGTGGCCTGATTTTTACCCTCGGTTAGGATTTTATTTTGTTTCGCTCGCTTTAAACTATTTAACTCGCAAAACAGGAGAGCATATTCCTGATGGAAGCGCGTGAATCACAGCGTGATGTCATCCGGATGGCTGCTCTGGAGTCGCCCGCGCCCGCGTCCGCCAGCAGCGCGTCCGTGGAGCTCCCGCAGGACGTGGCGCGGCCCTTCCTCGACCTCGAAGCCCGCCGCAACGCCGCGCCCTCCACAGTCACCTCCCTCGAATCTCTCGCTTCCACCGACGACGAGGACAGAAAGTTGAAGAGAAACAGGGACATTATATCTTGCATTGATAAGGAGTCCCAAGTGAAGGAGCAGCGCCATAGCTTCCAAGGCCTATTTCCGTCCGGCGACAATAAGACAGCGTCCATCAAAAAGTCGCGTAAGAGCGACGCTGAATGAGTTTATCTAGACGTTACATAGTTTATTTTACTTTTATTTTGCTCAATTTAAAGTTAATTTGTTATTACTTTTGCTGGAGATCAGTATAAACGGGTTACTTTGTAATTTGTATCAAAACATCCCGTTTTCATAGTTCGTCAGTTTAGATTTATTTCATCGGTACAGGTATTAATTTAAATTGTTTCCATTAATGTAACATTTTTAGCAGTAAATACTTGAAATATTTATTAAAGTAAAACGATTTCGATAATTTCTGGATAGTTTGCTATTATTATAATTTATAATCATATTTTTTACGTCGAGCATTAATTTGAATTAGTACAATTGCATGCAATTTTTATTTCTTTTTTACTTAGTTCCTTGCATATATACTTGCCTACTTAATTTGAATTTTATAACTACAAGTTATAGTTACCACTTTAAAAGTAAATATTTTCATCATTCCTCATAGCTCAAGTATTGAAAAGTCTTTTAAAGTTACACCCAGAAAATAAATTTACTATGAGTCACTAACAGTTGTTCTAATTCTGGCATCAGCAGAATTTTATAGATTTAAAGAATAATCCGGCTTTATGTTAAATCAAGTAATAACTTACTTTAAGCTTTCTGTACGCGCAATAACCTATGCACATCGGGTATGTACCTATGTTAAGAATTGTCGATAAATATAAAAGTTCTTAAAAAGCCTACACCTACCTTAGGTAAGGCTACCTATGATGAATTACTTAAAAAAGGAAAAACATAAAAATAAACTGATCAACTTAAGATCCAATCGAATTTAATAGTTTTAGGGTTCCGTAGTCAACCCCTATATTTTTGTCATGTTCGTCTCTGTCTCTCCGCGGTTTAGTTCAGTGAACATTCGTATTAGAATGCTCCAATATAACATGTTCATGTTAATTAGTATGCTCCATTTTGGCAAGTTCATGGCCGATATATTACAAAAAATACATATTTTAAGTTGGCTCGCATTTTCTGACAAATGTGGAACTACTAACACTACAAAGAGCGTGACACGACATACGTTTTGCCAGTAACATTTTGGAGGGTATACCTATAAAATTTAGTAGGTACCTACCTATAAATAAATTAACCTTTTTTGTAAGCCGCGCTTGGTCGCATTCTTGAACAATATAGTCGTCATTTCGCCCCATAATCTTCATAAGGCTATGAAATAAAATCTTACAATCCATTTACAAAACACGTAAATATACCTAAGTATGAAGCTCCTTTTTCTACACAGGCGTTCAATCTTGCGGGTAGTTCCGGTGGAGCTCTGCAACATTTTAAGAATACAAATGTAGTTTTTAAATTTCAAAGCACATTTTTGATCGGTTAAGTCTAAGCGCATAGATTGTCTGTGTATCTAAATACTTACTTCGCCTGTTTTTGTTTATCAAATTAATTTTGATGATATAGCTTTTCTTCGCTTCTCTTTTACTATAAAACATGTAGTTACTCATTACATTAGAACAACTTGGAACAACACTGAAAGAATAATAGCCAAATAATTTGTTTGTCTGTGATAAGTAGTAGATCAAGTGCGTAGATAGATAGTGAAATTCATATTAGTTATAGATGTATTGTACGGCTAAATTAAATATATTTTCTGTATAATTTTTAAAATTTAATAAAGTGCATTAAAACGTTTTCTTTGTTTAATTTATGCATTCGTTTATGTTATGTATGCATAAAATTATATGCATTCGTTTTTCTTGTATTACAAAATGCTTTGCTATCTAGGTTAAATCGTATTTTACATTGGATTGAGTCCTGATCGTGACTTAAAATATACTTATTTTTAGTGTTTTGAACACCTACACTATTTATTTCAATCTCATTTTAGGCGATTTACCCGAAAAGCTAATATCGGACTATTATATATGTCCTGAATGAAATAAAAAAATATGATATTATAAATTGAAAGAGATATCATATACTACAGAAAAAGTGACCGAGGTCCCCGGTGAGTAGGGCTGGGATCGAACCAGCGACCTCTTGCTTTCGCGGCAGACGCCCTAACTTTCACTTTTGTTGTCACTTTTTCTGTACTTAGGATATGACATCTCTTTCAATTTATAATTTATGTATACGAGTATATAGTGGTGTGCCAACTTAAAAACATGAAACAAAACATTTATTATAAAGAATAAGTGATTTAATTCATGTTTACAACTGTAAATTATGATATATTTATATATAATTATTGCTTATCTGCTCTATCCCATGCTAAAGACTGATTCATGGGGTAACATTGGTCAACGACATTTGAGCTATAAAAACTTCACTTTTGAATTTTTTGAATACAAGTTTGAGAATTGTATGATGTTCTTGGCAATCTTAACAGAAGTACATAATAAACGTATTGCCAATTAAATGGCTAACATATTAAAAATCGATGAACAATGTTACCCCATGAATCAAAGTACCCCAGTTTACTAAGTATCGTATTTAACTTACATTGACATTTATATTATTAGTGGTCGAAAAAGGAAGAAAACTTGAGCAATTAACAATTAACTAATTTTAAATAACAATAAATAATAATCTACTTACATGAGAAGTAACAGCACCATCTAGTGAGCACTTCGAGATGTTACATTGTTGGGTAGGGTCAAACTCTCTTCTAAATAGATTGAATGAGCCAATCTACAACAATTAGGCTACAATTACATTCACACGGCATAATTTTTCTCGTATACCGTATACGAGATTTTATCGAATATCGTAGTGACAGCCAAATTTGTATGGCAATTTTTAAAATCGATCACACGGCGTCTATACGAGAAAATCTCGTATTCGAGACATATTTTTTACCGTATACCGTAGGGTCTTACCACCGGGGATGCGAGATTCTCGAAACGATCTTATCGAATGCGATACTCAGTAGCGCTTAACGTTACGTTGAGAAGTTCACACGGACAAACATGGTTTCTCGTAGGTATACGAGACGCACGCGGGGGCAGGCAGATTCTCATGTTGGTGTTAGTACGTGGCAAGGTGGTCTGCTCCAATCTTGATAATAAATTGTCAAAGCTGGCTGATGACATTCGAAAATAATTTTAAAAGACACGCTCATCATTTCTGAGGTCTTGAAAAAACGATGCAAATCTTCTTTCTTCAATCCCGTTTTTAATAAAGGATGGACCCAATATTTTCTCGGGCGCCGATACCTCCTCCTCAAATACCAATATAAAATAATTGAAATACGGGGATCCTTGTCGGCTTACACTCAACGACTGATGATGTGGCGGCAGGTTGCATCGAATATACGCCGTGTGAACGGCTGTCACGTATACGGGGAGACCACATACGTGAAAAAACCGAATGGACCTCGCACCGTGTGAATGGCCGTCCCGTATACGGTAAAACCGTATGCGAGAAAATATCGAATCGTATAGTCGCCGTGTGAATGTAGCCTTACGGTTATATGGCCTGCTTTAGGATCGCCCTTCTGCGTGACGCTAGCCGGTTTTTAGGGTTCCGTAGTCAACTAGGAACCCTTATTATTTTTATTTGTCACTGCTAGAGTGTATTTGTATTTGTGAGTGCTGTGTATTTGTAACTCTGAAGTGTTATTTTAACGTAAAGCTACTGTTAAATACACATGCTCATTACTAGCATGCTTTGTGCTTATTATATTGGAAGAGGGGATGGGAGCGGGGCCCCTCCCACTTCCCCGCTTGCTAATAAGCATGCTATTAATGAGCATGTGAAACCATCACACTTTTATGAAATTATGACGTTTACTTAACACTTTCACAGTCTGTATCAAAATATATGATACTTAGCATAGACGGATGCATATGTTCATAATCTAAAATGGAGTTTTGTGATATGACATGTCTGTACAAAGGATACTGCTGGTTCGTCGAAATCTAGCTGAAGGTACTTTTGTATAGGTACTTAATATCATCAATAAATTGCTCTAAATAGGTATTAGTTTAGGATTTTGTTGGCGATAACGACGAACATGCTTTTTGCTACGCGTACTTGTACCTATAAATGATATTTGAATTGAATTGAATTGCACAATATGTTTTCCTCTGAACCTCATAGCTCTTTAGCTCTAGCGCTCTTTTTTCCTTAAGGCCTTATTACACGAAAAGTCCCACCTCATTTCGATGACGGGGCGATTTTATCAAGGGGTCGATTTCTTCAAGAAAAATTTCACCATATACATTTATTTTTCTTTTATGAATTAAATGCAACAAAATGTATCTAAATTTGTTACATTACATTATATTACTTGAGGTAGGTATCTTGTTATGATTACATACTAATTTGATGCATATTTTCAAAATTGTAAGCTTAATTTGCATAGGTACTTCATCATTTGATTTCAACCGACTTCAACATTTCAAGGAGGTTCAAGGTAAGGAGGTTTTCATTCAATTCGTGTAAATTTCTATGTTCAATCGATTTTTTTAAAATTTATTGTTTTAAGAATTTTAACAGACTTCTAAATTTGAAATAAGAGGAGGTCCTAAATTCGTGTTTTTTTTTCATGTTTGGTCAGTCAGTCGCGCGCGCGCATCGCATAGTGGTGGTCGCGTACATTTACGATTGACGATTTCTCTTCGGTGTCGTGAAAAATGTCGAACGTTCGAACATTACAGTGCAATTCGTGCCGGATCGTTATAAACGAGCTTCTGGCATATATACAAAATAAAGTGTCGGTTGTTGATGAGATAACGCTTGTGAGAATATGCAAATCGTCATACAGTACGGATGAAATAAAAACATCAAAATCGTTACTTTTTGATTCCGTTCCGACGGATACACGCAAGGTTTTAAGAAAAAGTAAAGGCAAGGAAGAACGGGACTTAGTTGATATTATAAACCTAATTAAATCAACGGAACCTGACCTAATACCAGTTTTTGTGGCCCGGCAACTTGAACGTTTACCGCCGATTCTATTTAATAGCCTGGACTGTACTAAGCTATTAAAGGATATGGTTCGAATGCAAAGTGATTTAGATGAAATTAAAGCGACTTATGCGACTATGGAGCACCTAAGGGAGGTAAAAACAGAACTCCAGAGCATCAAACATGATTATAAGCTGCCTTCGTCAGATCGAAATGTTAATTTGAAAAGAGGAGCTTGGGCTCTTAATACGTTTGATAGCGGACCAATGGGCATTATGCAGTATAAGTCCACGTCAGGAAACAACTGCGATGAGTGTGAGGATGTAGGGGAAATACGTCCAAAATGACATATATGTACAAAACGACACAGGCGGGTTATTTAGAATTTAGTGGACTTCAACACGAAACTGACAGTGTCACTACGCGGCCATATTGGTTTTCTATAACCTGCCACATTTTGAACGCATCCCTTTCATTCGTCTGGGTGGCATGGCCGAAGACAGGTATTTACACGTCGCGAGTTTTTTTCATACTGACAAAGTTTTTGTACAAATGATATGTTTTTTGATATTGCACTTATTAACGTAGCATTTTATTCATTCCTTAATCATTAATCTTTATAATTAATAAGTTATTTTTGAGTAAAGCGCTGTGTGTATTTATTTATAAATTTTGTTTTTTTTTAAACGCTGTACGGACAAAACAACATACATATACAACGGACAAAATGGCATAGGTATGTCATATTGTCCGTAGCAAGTTCAAAAAGCAAACTCCAGTCAAGAAGATGCTTTAACTGCGACTACCAATTCCGGTCCCTCGTCTTCTGCCGTCTTCTGCTCTTCCTGTTCCTATTGAGGTGCTTTCTCCAGTCCCCAAAGGACGTTTCATCAGTGGCCAAGGGAGACGTATACCAAAAACTCGACATAGCTCATTCGTTGACTTGTACTTCTAATATGTTGGAAATAAAATCCAGAATTGAACCCAAAGCACCCCCAGCAAAGAAAAAACGCAAAGTTGCAAAAAAGTTGTTTGATGACAAAGACGAGGAAGAAGGTTTTCCTACTTGCAAAAAAGAATGTGCTTGCATTTACTGTAACGACCTCTATTCACGTTCTAAGCCTGGAGAAGACTGGTTGCGGTGCTTAAAATGTTCGGTGTGGGCTCATGCTTCTTGCGTTGATGTTCCGAGACGAACAAAGCGTTTCATTTGCGAATTTTGCCAATAATTATGTAGCTTTTACGTATATGTCATTTTGTCCATGAACAATGTGTCATTTTGTCCGAAGCATATGGACAAAATGAATTATGACCGATCTCAGTTAAATGTTTTTTAATTTTTTTTCTGTTTATTTTTTGCTAAACATGTTTATAAGGTTCGATAGGTTAAGGACCAAAGATGATTAATGTAAACTATGGGTGCGTTGCAAAGTACCATTAAAAAGTTATGGTTAAAAAACAAAACTATATGTCATTTTGGACGTACTTCCCCTACAAGAAACAGAAAATATAGACAGGAATCTCAAGAATAGTGTACAGGTGGGTACGCTTAAGTCCGCGCATGACTCAGAGTTGCATCAACGGTCGGCCGTCGATAAGGTTGACAATGGCGCGCAGGCGGTAAATCATGCATCGAGCGAGGTGCGCTCTGGCAACGCTCACGACAATACCCTCTCCATAATACAGGCCGGGCGTCGGAATCAACTGATAACGCACGTAAACAAAGGAAGTTCCGAGAAGCAATGTGATGCAAAAACGTCCTTAGTAAATCATAAACAAGAGCAACCGATATATAAGAACGAGGATGAGGGATGGAAGGAGGTGAAGAACCGTAAAAAATCGTTGAAATATCGACGACAGGGTAAATATGGTATTGCTAAGGACCTGCAAGGAAATTTTAAAGCGGCGGAAAGAAAAATCCCGGTTCTTATTACAAACGTACATAAGGATACCACGCAGCAAGACGTCATTGAATACATTTGTCGGCAAACGAGCGAAACTGTTTCTTTACAAGAAATATATATAAAGAAACGTTGTGACTATAAGGCTTATAAGCTGTACGTGTCGGAAAACAAGCTACCAATGTATTTGAACGAAGAGTTATGGCCTGAGAATATCATATTTAGGCGTTTTATAAACGATAAATTTAAATATCGGAACAGGGATGCCTCTGCCGTGATCGATCCTAAAATAAGAAAATAATGTCAAAAAATCAAATTATTACATTTGCGAGTTTTAACTGCAAATCAGTTAAACGTTCCATAGAGGATGTCCGGGATTTGTGTCGTACTTGTGATTTGGTGGCCCTGCAGGAACTGTGGCTTCTTCCAGAAGATATCCCGTATCTTAGTACAATAGACAGCTCTTTTGGTTACACGGGAAAGTCACCAGTTGATACATCAGCCCAAATCTTGGTCGGCAGGGCTCATGGAGGTGTTTGTTTACTGTGGAGAACTAGTGTATTTCCTAACGTAACGGTAATAAACTGTGAGTCTAACAGAGTGTGTGCGATTAGAGTTGACATTAGTGATCGTCCTGTAGTTGTGATGAGTGTGTATATGCCAACAAATGCACCTGTTAACTTGCCGGAATTCACGGACTGCCTGGGTACGGTGAGTGCAATCATAGACGAGTATGGTATAGACTCTGTTTATATATTAGGCGATTTTAATGCATCCCCCGGGGAGTTATTTTTCCAAGAACTGATGCACTTTTGCACAGAACAAAATTGGTCGTGTATTGACGTAGATAAATTAGGGCTAACTTCACAAACATACACGTTTATTAGTGATGCACACGGCACCACTAGCTGGCTTGACCACGCTATCTTGACCCAGGCGGCCGTGCATTCTGTGCGCAATGTAAGTGTTCGGTATAATTGCTACTGGTCAGACCATTTTCCCCTTATACTTGAGTGCGATCTGCAACTAGTAATACCTAAACTGTCGAGTAGGTTAATATCGGACAGTAAAGTAATCTGGGGAGAGAGATCCGAGAAGCAGATAGCACTTTATAGGAGGGAAGTCCATGCTAGATTACGGAAGATTGGCTTTGATAATAACTTCACTGAGTGCGCAGATTGTTTTTGTGATAACCCGGCGCACAGGCGTATTCTTGACACCATGTATAGCGATATTGTTAAATCATTGTGTGATGCAGCTGTATATGGTAGGGGAGGTAGAAAGAAGGGGAAGCGTGGTCAACCGGTTGCGGGATGGAATAAATACCTACTGGATGCTCACCGAACGGCTAGGACTAAGTATGTAGAATGGATAGCTTGTGGGAAACCGCGGTCGGGTTTTATGTATGATGAAATGTCAGCCAGTCGGCGGCTATTTAAATCCCGTTTAAAATGGTGCCAGAATCATGAAGACCAGATAAAAATGGATACCTTAGCAGAACAACATGCTAAAGGTGATTTCAGAGGTTTCTGGCGTAGTACCAAAAAACTAAACATTCGTTCAGGTCTTCCGGTGAGTATTGGGGGTGTGAGTGATCCATCAAGTGTAGCGAACATCTTTAAGGAGCATTTTCGTGTACAATCTCCGCTAGGCCCTTGGAGGGGGACGCCCGAGGCTCAGGTTGTCAACGAGGAGGTAGGGATAAGATTTAAAGCTAAGGATGTAGCAAGCGCGATTAAGTCTATCTCAAAAGGCAAATCCCCAGGTCACGACGGCCTGAGCGTCGAGCATCTCCAACAAGCCGGCCCTCACATATCTGGAATCTTAGCTATGTTTTTTAACTTGTGTATGAGTCATTCGTATATGCCTGCTGACATGTTGAAAACCATAGTGGTGCCTATAGTGAAAAATAAAACCGGCGATTTAGCAGACAAAAGTAACTATAGGCCCATTTCACTCGCCACAATTATAGCTAAGGTGTTTGACGCTGTGCTTAAGACACAGTTAGATAAATGCTTAAAACTGCACGATAACCAGTTCGGGTTTAGGCCTGGGCTATCAACGGAAAGTGCAATACTGTGTCTTAAGCACACCGTCAGATATTATACAGATCGTAATACACCAGTGTATGCATGTTTTTTGGACCTTTCCAAGGCTTTTGATCTGGTGTCCTACAAAGTGCTGTGGAAAAAGCTTAAATTAATGAACCTACCCAGGGAGCTAATTAGCATCTTCCAGTACTGGTACGGACACCAGACCAACAGTGTAAGGTGGGCAGGAGCCATGTCGGAAGAGTACGGGTTGGAGTGTGGAGTGAGGCAGGGGGGTTTGACCTCTCCTATACTTTTCAACCTGTACATGAACGCGCTGATCGAGGCGCTCAGCAAACAGCATGTCGGTTGTCAAGTGGACGGAGTTTGCGTAAACAATCTGAGCTACGCTGACGACATGGTGTTGCTGAGCGCGTCGGTCTGCGGATTGCGGCGGCTTCTAACAATATGTGAGGAATACGCCTTGAGCCATGGGTTAAATTATAATGTGTCGAAAAGTCAATACATGGTTTTTGAGGCCGGCAGTAAGAGCAGTACATCCAATGTGCCACCAGTTAAACTAAATGGAGCTGTAATAGAAAGAGTATACACCTTTAAGTATTTAGGACATGTGGTTACAGCCGACCTCAAGGACGATGCCGATATGGAGCGTGAGCGAAGAGCGTTGTGCGTCAGAGCGAACATGTTGGCTCGCAGGTTCGCGAGGTGTTCCAGCGGTGTACGGTTAACATTGTTTAAAGCGTACTGCACGTCGCTGTATACCTGCAGCCTGTGGGCTAACTACACTCGAAAGGCCTACGATGCAATTCGCGTTCAGTACAATAACGCGTTCAGGGCGGTGATGGGGCTGCCTCGCCATTGTAGCGCGTCAGGCATGTTCGCGGCGGCGCGCACAGCGTGCTTCGCCAGCACAATGCGCGTGCGCGCCGCGGCGACGGTGCAGCGCGTGCGAGCCAGTGCTAACACCGTCCTGGCCATGATCGCGGACCGCTTTGACTGCGGCTATATCGGCCACTGCTGTAACAGGCATGTGCGCACGGGCATAGGTTAATTTTGTTTTAAATTAAGTTGTTAGTTTCTAAGTAAAAAAAAAAAAAAAAAAAAAAAAAAAAAAAAAAAAAAAAAAAACATGCTATGAGCCTTAAGAAGCTTGAAATAAACGAATTTTAATTTTATTTTTTATTTATTTTTTTATTTTGGTACCTCGGAAATTGAGGAGAAAGGATTGAGGGAATTCAGGAAAAGGAGGAATTTGGTTTGGAATTGAGGGAACTCCTCAAATTTGAAAGGCACATGCATGGTGATTTGGGTGTTTTCTTAAGAAACTTGAGCATTTCAACTGACACTGCTTTCAATGCAATTTCTCAATCGTGCAAGTTTTTGCATGATCCGACGTTTATCTGACACGTATGTGTACTAGGTACGTAATATACGAATAGCCATACAACCCCCCTATCCACAAAATCTATGGTCTAAGCATATGGGGGTATGTGCAACAGTGACTAACGTGAAATGAAACATTATTAAATAAGTAAAAAGTATTATGTATTTCTTTTAAAATTACATAAAAATATGTGTATAAGGAATTTTATTGCTTAATTCTAATGTATTAAGTACTTGAACAAATTTGGACGGAATGTTAATGATATGATAGTTACATCTTTTAACATACTAAATATGAGCAGGTATTTCTTAATATATATTAATACACACAATAACACCATTTACACGCTGGAGCTAAGTTACATACTACATTGTAAGTTCATCATCATCACATCAGTACATAATAAAATTTTGCGATTTTATATATATGTTTCCACGACCATACATTTTGTATTGATACACTATTGTAGATATCTATACCATAATACAAAACATGTATCAAGTATATGAAGATATAATCCAATATATATTTATATAATCCAATACTTATACAAACACCAGTTGTTAGTAAAGAATGTAGAGATTAGACGTACGGTCAGCTGCAGAGTTAAGTGACCCCTCTTGCATAGAAAGTTTGTATGCAGGGGGTCACTAACTCTGCAGCTGACTTACTGTATTATCAAACCGCGATCAGAAATCGATTCGAAAGTACTGTATAAGTAAATGTAGGATAAATTCATAGTTGCAGACACTTATAGATAATAGATTTACAACCATTTTCTTGGTAAATGCTGTGTCATTTGTTTTATACAAAATATAAATTTATTCAAGTATTTGACAACTCTCTCATCACCGAATTACCCGAAACCTAGTTCCATAAAGCCAACGCGTTGAAAAGTGAAGCCATAAATTGGCTGCCTCCATTTCTTTCCCTATTAATACTTAATCGAATGAAATTGCTATAGGGCAATGTATGGAAATTGAGAAAAGTTTCTCAATTGAAATGGCTTCACTGCGTTTGACAGAACGTACCTTCTAGTGTTGTTATTTGTCTCTCATTATTTTTAAACGATTTTCATTTCATTGAAGCTCGATTGAATCGGGAAATGTCGTGGAATATTAAACGGTCGGTGCCGAGAAATCGTCTACAATGTGTTAACATATTTTAATAATGGGTAGGTAATCAGGTACTGGATGCTGTTTGTCATGTGTTTCATTTAATTTGGTAATATAATGTATTGTTTCCCATGTTTTAGAATTTCTTCGTGAGAGAAGCATTTTCATGTATCTGCACACTGAACCAGTCACAATGTCATTTCATGTACTTATTAATTCATAAATGACGTATGTGCTCAATCGTACTGTGGATCGCGGTTTGATAATAGTACCTATAATACTAATAAAAATTATTTAAAAGTATAATCAAATATTTTAAAAGTAAATTTACGTGAATATGTTTAAAAGTCCAGCTCCAAATATATTAATTTTCTCTTAGCTAAAAGTTTAAAACAACGTTCACAAGCTTTGGCTAAAATTTTTAAGAAAAAAAGAATCGCTTGACTAGCTGCATTAGATTGTGATCTTACTTCAGTCGAAAAAAATGTAAATACTTTTTATTTATTTATTAGACTTTAATGGTTTACCAATTCCGGTTCATGATGTACGCTTCCCTGACATACACAGGTCACAGGCGAACAGATGAACAGGAAGATTATATATGATACCCTTGATGAGAATCCTTTAGAGATTACTTTGAAGGCCGATTGAAGAGCCTTGAATTTAGTGTCACTTATAACAAGTGCACGTACAACCTTTTGCTCCTTACAGAAAAGACAACTTTTAACGCCGTCACCCCGTCACATACCTTTTTATATTTCCTTAAACAAAACTTAATCGATAACGTAGTTATGTAAAATAATAATACCTACTGAAAAAATACCATAACAATATATACTTACAATGGATATAATAACACTGCATGAGCTGTGAAAATATTTGAAAATACTTATATAGTATTTGTTTCTTAGCCTTTGTTAGAACATAAAAAGAAGAGCGCAAATAATTTAATAAATATTTTAATAATAAAAAAAGTTTAATCGATGTAAAAGAACAATCTGCACTATTATTTTTAAGCACCTACATTTGAGAAGTAGGTAGGTACATATTAAGAGTAACAAGCAAAAATAATAAACTAAATATTTAAGTTGTAAAATACGACGTAAAATAAATAAGATTATGGCTCCTTCTTTGTTAGACCTTTTTAATTTAAAATATTTTTCGTCTCCAAACTTGTCACCTATATGTATTTAAATGATGAGCTTTCAGCATTCGATACCCAAAACTAGTACTATTTACAAGGTCTCATCTTTTAGGTAGGTACGTATAAATACATTATGTTCAACTAAATCGTTTTACAGTGCGGCTATTTTTATTCGTGTCAAATATTAACGAATTTTTGCTTTGGGATGATGTTGTGCGATTTTATAAATTATGCAGAAGATTAATAATAGTTAAACGAATTCATATTTATAATACCTAAAAAAAATATTTTCTAGTAAAGTTTACTAAATGGCATTATACTTATAAATGAGGTCCCAGCTTCATATAACATGCATGAGACCGAAACCAAGAAGTAAATATATCTCGAGAAACTGACTGTTATTTTCGAGCAACGCAAGTACAGATTCGGATACACATTGTTAGTCTCTAATAGATACTTGTCTCTGGTAATACTGTACATAAATACCAAATGTATCAGCTGCACAGATAACAATTATTTATAACAATTCTAACACAATACAACCCATAGCACTTAAATAAATAAAAAACTTTACGGATGTTTAATACCACAGGTCAATAAATAGGTAAATGTTAAATACATACGTATATATGTAATAAGTTATCGGTATAACAATGCGATTCTTATACGTTTTCTTAACCTAAATGATATGTTACTATACAACACGATTGGACGGATTCAATAATACAATAACATTAATACAGTTGAACATTCTGATTCGGTAACATGAAAAACTTGGCAATGCCAGCGGGTGGCTTGCATTTGAGGTGCTCTTCTATGAACTGGCAGGGGCAGACGTATTTCTCGCCATGACGGCCTGGCACGGTGCTGCTTAGGTTAAGTCTGTTTTTGGCAGCCATGGCGCCCCATCGGCCCGCGTACCGCAAATAGAGAAGCGCACCTCTTTCCTGCAGGAGATTATACTCGTTAATTATATTCCCACGGAGAGGCATGGCATGGCATAGAGTTCGTGGTCATGCCTTAATATAACAGGTAATAAATACAGCACACAAATTCATACAAAATTAAAGTGAACTTATAGTTTGATAGTAAAACAAAATGGAGTTATATAAATTAAAAAAAATCTACGGTCAGACTTGGTGTGCCACGCTATAAGTCTAGTCCACCTACAACTCGTTCATAGTTGTAGGTGGTTCATTTGGATATATCAAACATAAAATAAATGTGCAGCGCCATCTATTTCTTTGACTAAACTTTGAGGTACACGGCTTTTTACGAATATTAGCAGTCTGTATTATTACTATTATTAGTCACTATCAAAATGTGTATTCGAGTAAATCCAAATCAATTCTAAAATGGACTCTTTTAAGTACAATAATGGAATTATACTTTTTTAAGTGATTTTCGGATTTATCCAATATTCGAGATCACCCGAATACTAACTACGTGATGCTTTATATCGCAACATACCTACAAACCTATGTGATTCCCTCCAAATCTGTCTTTTCATGAAAAACTACATCACACATTTGGCACAAAAAACAAATCTTTGAATCAAAGCGAGAAAATAATATTCGAGTAGATTATAGGTTGCATCTTCTACTACACCGCCCGACAGTAGCTCTTAACCAACTGATGCTACCCGAATGAAAATCGAGGCGAACTATTTTTTCTCACTTTAATTGAAAAACTACATCTCTAGAAGATAAACGTCCAACAACGATACAGAAATCAAACGCTTCATACAAAACAAGAAAATACGCCAACTACAAGCTATAGTCAAAAAAAGACTTGCCAAACGGAAAGAAGTTTGGTCAGTCGAGCCCGCGGCGCCTGAGCCAGCTATTGCAGGTCGGGCAACAGGCTCGCGTGTCTCGAGGCTCTTTATTCCTCAATATCTCCTCGACATATTGACAGGGACAAAGCGCTTGTGTTAAGTGGCGCGGCGCCGCGGGGTTTCCGGCTTCCTCGTCTAGGGTCCAGTCGAGCCGGCGCCGAAGGAAGTCTTTGCCCCATCGCTGCAGGTACCGGAGGTACAACTGGTCTGCCATAGCCTGCACATTCATATGCTTTTACCCGCCACAATATATAAGTAGGTACAATAAGATTAATATAATGTGACCATTACCAAACCGCTGGATTAATTATTTTGTGCAGATAGTATTTACATGAGAGATGAGAGATATATTCTATACTTTATTAAAAGCATTGATTTGTTAGTAAATATAGGTAAAATATGTATTTTGTACGGCCACACCGCTTGCGAAGGAGCAATATCTACGTGGTAACATGCTGCGTACGCAAGCCATGTGGCCGAAGGCCTAGCCATTATTCCTATAGTCGTTCGGATTGCAAAAGCTTGTAGGTACAGTCAGCTGCAGAGTTAATGCCGGATATAACGGAGGAATCCATTTTTTTAGGGTTCCGTACCGTAGTCAACTAGGAACCCTTATAGTTTCGCCAAGTCTGTCTGTCTGTCCGTCCGTCCGCGGATAATCTCAGTGACTGTAAGTACTAGAAAGCTGTAATTTTGTACGAATATGTATACTTATCGGTCACGCCAACAAAGTAGTAAAATAAAAAATGGTTTTGATTATTTTTTTAGGGTACCTCCCGTGCACGTAAAGTGGGGGGTGATTTTTTTTTTCGTTTCAATCCTAAAGTGTGACATATTATTGGATAGGTATTTGGAAAATAATGAGGGTTTTCTAAAGACAGTTTTTGATAAAGTTAATATTTTCGGAAATAATCGCTCCAGAAGTTTAAAAAAATGTGTCCCCTCCCCCCTCTCTAACTTTAGAACTTCAAGTTCAAAAAATATCTACTGAAGTGGTCTATCTTCGCGCTGTTAAGATTTTGCCGGAGTTGATGGGGTCGGGCCGGTGTGATCGAAAGTATCATCGAATTGTTAATGATTATAAGCATATTGAGCATGGTATCTATTAAAATACGTTTTGAGGTTGCCTATTGTTACGGACGGTAAACTACGGAACCCTACACTGAGCATGGCCCGACATGCTCTTGGCCGGTTTTTTTTCTTCTTGAACATCTTCCGCGAACGTCTAGCGATTGAAAGTTTACAACGCAATTGCGTGAACAAGTGCATGTTCGCGCGAGTGCGCATATTCACCAAGTCAAGTCAAGACGCACTTTTGGAGAAGGCCATACACGTTACGTTAGGGTATGCCTGCGCAGTTTTGACTGTCCACTTGTTCAGTTCAACTGCACAGGTGAAAATGTGTGTGTGGCATTCGACTTTGCAGTTTTCTGTATAGCCAAAACTGTGATGCAGGTGAACTGTACAACCAAAACTGAGCAGGCATACCCTAAAGTGTATGACCTGGTTTACTGGTAGTTATCTACACTACACGTAAGGCAGGTATTTTCCCGAAAATGGCACATATGTAGGTATACCTACAAGACCAGAAGCGCATTGTTGAATATAATATAATAAACCATAAGTACCTAAGTTTACAACCACTTCTGAGTTAAAAACCGGCCAAATGCGTTTCGGACCACGCATAGTTTAGGGTTCCGTACCATCATACGATGAAAAAAGTGCACGCAAAAATTCAGGCACTTACGTCCCTTTCTAATAAATAGCTTTTTGGCAAAAACTCAAAAACGGTTTGACCTTGAAAATAATTTTCGTGGTAAGTTCGTCTGATGTGACAGTTAGAGGGAGAGAGAGGGGACACTATTTCAGACTTTCTTATGGTACTTATTCAAAATAACTATTTTATTCGGAATTCAAATAGTTGCAAACAAAATTGAATTCTGCGCGCACGAAGTCGCGAGCAACAGCTAGTATGATATAATGTATGACTTTAGGTACATAAGCTATCTTGTTATCGATTGTTAATTGATGTATTGAATTATAAATATCTACAGCAAATAGCAATTGAAAGCAAGGGTATGTATAGGAATCAAGGGAGCACATGTGACATGAGCCATTGAATTTAGTAAGTACTTACTTTTATAACTCATTGAGTGAAATTAAATTGGTATTGTTTTTATTCAATATCAAACAATTCAAACAAATTTTCTGTTTTGCCTTAAGGTTGACTGGTAGAGAATGCCTTCTGGCATTAAGTCCGCCTTTTGTACGTTAAGGTTTTCTTTAGTGCAATAAAGGTTAAATAAATAAATAAATAATGGTTGATTTTATACCATATACGTCGACGTAGCGTCACGATAATGTAGGGATCATAGGGATAGTAGAGGCATTTGATGTATAAGATTATTAAGCAGTTGATTTTAAATAACTTTATACACTTTTACAGGAATTAGCACATATAAATATATTAAATACCAGTCAATTATTATTTTGGTCTGAACTACTTCGAGGGCAACGCGTGACATACAGTGCGTTTTGACGAATCGTATTGTAATGAATTAATGATCGACCATTATGCAATTTAGGTACTGCTTCGCTAGACCTGCAGTGTGCAGGAGGTAACCTAACAAAATCCGTTTAAATCCCTTGTTTTCTTTCATCATCATCATCATTTCAGCCGAAAGACTTCCACTGCTGGACATAGGCCTCCCCCAAAGATTTCCACAATGACCGGTCCTGCGCCACCCGCATCCAGCGGACTCCTGCGACCTTCACCAGGTCATCAGTCCACCTTGCGGGGGGCCTACCCACGCTGCGCCTTCCGGTACGCGGTCGCCACTCGAGAACCTTTCCGCCCCAACGGCCATCGGCAATGTGCCCCGCCCACTGCCACTTAAGTTTAGCGATTCGGAGAGCTATATCTATCTCATTTCTGATACGATCTCGCAGAGAGACTCCTAGCATAGCTCTCTCCATTGCCCTTTGGGTGACTTTGAGCCTTCTTATGAGGCCCATTGTAAGCGACCACGTTTCAGTACCGTATGTCATCACTGGCAACATACACTGATCGAAGACTTTCGTCTTCAGGCACTGCGGAATATTGGACGAAAAGATGTGTCGCAGCTTCCCGAACGCTGCCCAACCGAGTCGGATTCGACGATTAACCTCTTTCTCGAAATTGGACCTACCTAACTGGACAGTTTGTCCTAGGTATATATAATCGTCTACAACTTCGAGTGTAAAGTCTCCGATTGTCACTGGAGTTGGTGCTACATGGATATTCGTCATGATTTTCTTCTTATCCATGTTCATCTTAAGACCAACTCGCCCGGAGGCTCTACTGAGGCTAACAAGCATCGTACTTAAATCCTCCATGGTCTCAGCCAAGACTACTATATCGTCAGCAAATCGAAGGTGAGTGAGGTACTCGCCGTTCTCCAGTCCAGAGTCTTGAAAATATCCTCCAGTGCAGCGGTAAACAGCATAGGAGAGATGACATCTCCCTGCCTGACTCCCCGCTGTAGCGGAATAGGCTTCGAGTTCTGGTCTTGGAGTCGGACTGACATAGTGGCGCTCTCGTACAAACACTTCAACACTTCGATATAGCGGTAGTCTACTTGGCACCGTTGGAGAGATTGTAGTACCGCCCAGGTTTCGATCGAATCAAAGGCTTTCTCGTAGTCCACAAACGCTAAACAGAGGGGCAGATTATACTCCTCGGTCTTCTGTATAACCTGACGAAGCGTTTGAATGTGGTCTACTTTATTTATTTAGAAAATATTTATTTATATATTTATTTATAAAATATTTATTTATATTTATATTTAATATTACTTTACTGAAACGTAAATAACAATATTTTGCTTGATAGCCCTTCAGTTTTGGAAAAAAAATCAATAACAATTTCTAGTGTAACAAAATGCGTCAGTGACTTTGAGGTCATTGCGTCTGTGCAACGCATTTGTCCCAATTTTAGTGATCATCAACCTTTTCGCCTGTACGTATTTTTAACAGTAGGTACAGTCAACCACACCGCTATGAATACAGCCAAAGTGTCATAAATATGTATAAACGACCTTAATGCTCAGTCCTGTATTAGTATTTTATACAATCGTGATATACCTAATGAAGATAATATTGTCTTCTGTTACCGCGATTGTTATTCATTGAAATTAAACACTTTAGAACGGATTAATCGCGTTTATTAACACCATGATCCTACGTTTCGAGCCCTTAACAGCACTCGTTTTCACAGGGTTAAGATGATGACTGAGAGAATGCGAATTCTCCCCGTCAATCAAAAAAGGTTACTTGTGCAAACTACCTACATACAAAAATATAAAAATAATTTAAAAATAAAAAACAAAAGGTTGGTCTACAATACCCTTTCTTGTCGCTTCTTTCTGCTCCATAAGCCAGTTAGGGAAGCGTTCGTAAGTTGCATGTATTTTAATCCTCACAGGGTTTAAACATTTTTTATTTTAATTATAGAATGCCCTTCAGGCTATGTATTACTAACTTTATAAGCCCCTCTGGGTATGGTAGACCAACCTTTTGTTTTTTATTTTTAAATTATTTTTATATTTTTGTATGTAGGTAGTTTGCACAAGTAACCTTTTTTGACTGACGGGGAGAATTCGCATTCTCTCAGTCATCATCTTAACCCTGTGAAAACGAGTGCTGTAAAGGGCTTGAAACGTAGGATCATGGTGTTAATAAACGCGATTAATCCGTTCTAAAGTGTTTAATTTCAATACCTAATGAAGAGTTTTTCAATCGAGTACCGTGTTTAGGCCACGAAGCTTGCTGAGTGGCCTAAGTAAGGTACGAGATTGAAAAACTTAATTATGTTACGATTGTATACAATACTTTTTCTACGAGTCATCATCATCATCTATGGAGGAACAATTTCATCATTCAATTTCATTGACTTAACACGAATGTAACACAATAAGATGTAATTGCACACGCCGGCAGGCCGGCGCGTGGGACGCGGTCGGCAAAGTCGCAGGCGGCATCGCAAATAAGTATAGAATTTGTATGAAGTTATTATTATAGTTGCCTACAGCGTATCGAAATGAATATTATAGTTGAGTTGGACTGTTTAATATCGAAAAGTATGAGCTTATAGTTTTGTCTATGTACTCGTAATTGACAGATTAAAGTAGGCGACTAGAAAAAGTTTTAAGTACAACAACTGTAAATCAGGATTGTATAAATGCGTCTACAGATAAAGGATGCAATTATCCTGATTAAACTGTTTTCTATCGAAGGTCTAAATTAGCTGTTTTTTATGGCTCGTGTTGATTTTATCCCTTAGAATAGTGTCGTATCGAAAATGCATTACTTACAGGAAATTTTAAAAATTCAGCTGCACAGATATTTATGAACTCGACTGTACTAAGCCTGGATATTCAGTTACTAATTATCGTTGACGGTCAACTGAACGGTCTGTATGCAACTTTACAAGTACACTTTCAACCCCATATTTACCTTTACGATTTCGTAAAGCCTACCGTAAGCGTCGAATTATCGAAATTTTGTATCAATGTCTCTTTTTAGTTCAAATAGTGTCTCTTCTTTTTAGTGCAAGTGCTAAGTATAAACGGGAGATACCAGTTTTCGGTTTTTCGATGTTCACGCTAGCTAGGAGGACGTACGTAATTATTTTGCTATACTTATAAAAAATGTTAATAATATTAGTCTGTTAAATAAACAAGATTCAAGAGATAAAATAAAATACCTACATAATATTAATAGAATATAATCCCGAAGTCAGAAAGCAGTGTGTTAAGCGATTCACACCTCTGTTAAGATAAAACTGATAAGATAAGATTTTAGCATGACTACATCGGAGCGTGTAAGGTTTCTTTGAAAATATAGCATGAAGTAGCAAAATAATTTTAAAAATATTAATATGTTTAGTATTAAGTAGTTAGACACACTCCAATGTCATTGGTTTTACAATGCTAATTGACTGTTTATAATAGCATGAGAATGTTAAGGATATGGCATACATCAATTTGATCCAATACTAGACAATAATGACCTTCTGTGTCACACACATTTTCAAAATTAGTCATATGTGGGTACATACAGAATGTGCTGTCTCGCAAGAAAATTATTGCGCGAAGTTGCTATGTCTATGTACTCATGCCTCACAGAGACAATCTAAGGGACATCAATACAGTCTAGGGTACAGTCACCTGCAATAGTATATGACGCTAGGAAGGCTGCAAAAATATGTGACATGCTCTTATGGCGGTACAAACAAGAATGTGTCAGATTATTTTGCAGCCTTCATATAGTCCTATACTATTGCAGGTGACTGTACTTTTCTTGTCCGCACAAAAATTTCCTAGTGAGATGGTTCATTCTATGCAAGCCCATCCAATAAATTTATATGAAATATATTTCTATATTGGATTTACCTGTTTCCGAGATAATCTTGTTGACTGACTTCCTTGAATCACTATATCATTTGCCGACACATCAAGTCTCTGTTCCCAGCCTTGCATAATAGTTTTGCCCTCTTCACTCTCAATAAACTGCTGGATATGAGCCACACAGGGACCGGAATCAAAGTAAATAAAACAAAGATTAACTTTATGACAAGAGATCTTTCCTCGATCATCCAAGGCCAATATCAATTTGTGTTTATTTAGCAACTTATTAACGCTTGCCAAACATTGCTCCAGTCCTTTTGAAAGAGTTAATTTTACCCACATACAAAGGAATATAGCAGCAGCATTAAGTACTAGCCATAAGACACCAAGAGAAAACAGTAAGAGACCTGTCAATCCGGAAAATAGAAGAGCTAGGAGCACTAGGAATGCAAGAGTTATCCAACACACAAGGACACGCTTGTAGCAGATATTGTAAAGAGTGAAGCGGGCATCATTTACAAGTAATTCCATGGCATGGACATATTCCTCAACAGTAAGCTGAAAAACAAAATACAATTAAGTACCAGGTAATTTCTTTTACAAATATATATTTTTTAAAGTCACAACATACAGTGAGTCCTTGAGCCATCAGTTCTTCAGGAACTAACTCCGGCCTGAAGCGTGCTGCTGTAACCCATGGCCACTTGGTGTTTGATGGAAGTATGGTTACTATGATGTCACCATTTGCTAAAAAAGAGAATGTGATCAATAAATGATGTGTAAACACAGTGTGTAATTTTGGCTTAGTTGCGGTCATGTGTGGTTTATGTGTTTAATTGATAGCTCTTAATGCTTTAGAGGTTTGACAAAGACACCGAAGGTTTTTTTATAATTAGTTTTGGAGTTATTGTGATTTGCGAGAAAAACCCATAGAAACCATAAAAATGCATTTTTTTTTTTCAGGTGCATTATATGCAAATAAATTAAATATGTTCTCATAAAAGAAGTTTCTAACCATAGCTTTGCAAAAAAACTGCATAAAAAACACGTTAAATTAAGACACAATTAAGGTTTTTACCGAAGATAAAAACTATTTTTTGTGGGTCAGTGTCTTAATGGTCGCATTTATTTTTTTAATAGACTGAATTTACACATAATAATATACTTGTATATTAAATGCCAGCTCATAAAAATGAAGGGGTGACGAAATATGAATTTTTAAAATTTTTGTTAAGGGTTGTCACTAACTTTTCTATGGAAATTTAATTATCATGTTCAGTCATATTAATTGATTCTGCTCATAAATAAGATCGATAATTTTGGTTTATTATATTACTTATATCATTCAACCACTCATAACTTTTTAAAACAAAAACATTAAAACAAAATCAGCACAATTTTCTTGTTTGTAATAGGCATTATTATGTTTGACTCTTAAAAAATTGTGCTACGCAAAAAAACGTTGGGTCATATCTTCGATGAAGGATATTTTGTAACAATTTGGCTACCAAATACGTCAAAAAATACGGCTAGTACAATATGACCGTCACGGTTCATAAAATACTGATACATGGTGCGAAAATCATAGAATCTATTTCCTTACCCATTGGAATGCTCTCAGAACAAACCGGTGAATTAAGGAACAAAGTTTGGCGTTATGATCGAGAGCCCCATACACGCATATTAGACCGCAAAACCACTGTCCTTGACTTGGTTCACTGAGCTTTAGAGTCTTCTGACCCTCTTTTGTCGACTATGTCAGTTGGCGATAGACAAAAAAAACTAAAACATTCTGCCATTCCAGACAAAGTTCTGCAACTTTTAAAACCCACAATGGATAACGTACTTATCCATATATGACGACCCGTCACCACTAAAATATTCTGATGATACTTCTAGTGAATTCGAACGAGATACTGACGACGATAACGAAAATAACAACATTGTATTATCATCTGAAGAATTGTATTGTGATGATTGATGATGATTGATAAATTTCATCTAAATTGATTCAGCCGTCCTTGTGTGATCGAGCAACAAACATCCAAACTTACAAGCATTTACATTTATAATCTTAATAGGATTTATTTTTGGCGTTAGTTTTGGACAACCCTATTTCCTTAGAAATTTCTCAAATACTTAGAAACGCTATATCTATCTACCCCTTCTATTGTCGTGTGTAATTTTTAAGGACATAATAAACAACAATATTCTTCATATTTATGATGAAGAATAAAATGCGACCGACACAAGACTAAATTAAAAATCAATAAAAAGTGAAAATAAGAAAATCTTAAATAATTCATGTAATACCACAGTTACATTTCTTTTTTTTTTTATACGCATAGATAATGCAATGTTGCGTTACGTAAGATGCTAACAAAAATAATAACAATTATATTTTAGGAGAAAAAAATATATTAATTTTTCCGTAAGGTCATTGACCTTTCACAAAAAAAATCATTTCTCCAAAAGTATACCGATATTTACCAAAGGATTTTATATCGATTGTTTGCCATATCAAGCTCTTTCGAATAAACACATAAACTACACGTGGCCGCAGCTGGGCCAAAATTACACACTGTGGTAAAGTTCAAATCAAATACAGTTTAACACATTTAGTTAAGCAAAAGAGATTCCAATTAACACTTTCGACACCGCGTACCCGCCACACGGGCACTCATAAACTTTACTCAGATCCTCGGCCTACTCGCTAGTCGGGCAAGAGCTATAAACCTACATGCGACGCCAAAGTACCCGACAGGCGGGCAAACATAACCTACACGCGACGCCAAAGTACCCGCCAGGCCAGCAAGCATTGCATCTTCTCTACGTCCTGTCGGTTTCTGGGGTATTGTTCGAAATTTTGCCTGGTTGCGAAAGTGTTAAAATCACGGTCAATCCCACTTCCTAACAATGTAAACAAACCACCATATTGATCATAATAATCTAACTTTTATGTCTTTAATGAAATCTCCAAGATTAAGTTATGTATCTTACAATATTTTTAATATCTTCATTTATTATTAATACAATTTAAACAATGTCAGTCACTAAAATAAAACTAAATTACCTACACTACAAAGCAAAATTTCTTACAATATTACAACCTTAACAGTAGTGAACATCTTCAGTGGTGTTTGATCAGGTAGTGTGAAAATAAATATAAGGAGAAACAGTGACAAAACATGTAATAACTTTTGTTTACATTGTTCATAAGTTCTATTGACTGCAATTTTAGAATTAAACTGTTGTCACTAAATAAAGCTAAAGCCATGATAACTTGTTTCAGAAATCTTTATTGAACAAACATATTTAATTCCAAATTATGAATTAAATAGTGTATTTTATAAGTGGCATATTCTATGACTGAAACATGCATAACAGATAAAAAATATTTTAGCTAGGTAAAAATCCAGTTATTATTTGCTAAGTGACTTATGTAAGTAGGTATATTTTAATGAACAATACCTAGAAAGATGTAAGTAAATTTTGCAATGAGTCACTATATTACTAAGGGTATAAAAGTATAAAGTGATACATAACTAGATGCGTCTCTCTCTCTCTTGTTGTTCCTTCATGACATTGCGCATGGAGTGATGGTATGCCTCCATCGAGTCCTGTCCAAAAAATACTTACAAAAGCCAGTACGAATGTTAACAAATTCAACATTTTTAGTTAATGTTGGGTGAGGCGCGACGTCCACAGATTTCTCCCCACGCTCTAGGTTTACATGCACTGATTCAGTTTTCAACACAGCTGGGTGTACCGACGCCGTGGGTTCCGATGTACTGGGTGCAATTGGACTAATTGGAGCTGCCGCTGCAGGAGATATCTCCGACAGAGGCACAGTAGATAGAGAAGTATCTTCTTCAAATTTCACCCAGTCTTTTCGTGGTTTTTCTCTGTTTACACTGCCATTTAAATCACTTATTGGCGGATTTTTTCCATTTTCTTCTAAGTTACTCATCGCGAACCGTTAATTTATGTTTTATTAAGTACTGAAAACAGTTGTAAAGTATTTCTAAAAAGCCACAACACCACACACCCAGACAAATGTCACATTTGCCATGGGTGCCACTAATAAAGCCCCTCATTCACGGCAGTCCGCCGGCACTCGGGCATGGCTGGATGTAGCGGACACACGGTGTGCAAGTGGCCCAGCCTGGCAGTCCAATTCGCACTTATTCGTTGAAAGATTCGCAGCGCTGCGTTTTAGCGCATACATTGTACTCGAATTAAAAAAATGCCGCCATCTCTTATGTCATTTTTAATAATGAATAATTAATATTTTTTGCACTGCCGCATTTCTCAATTGTTTATTACCGTAATTTAGTGCAATTCGGACTGCAAGGAGGTGGGCGGAGCTAGCAGGATGTTGCCGTACGGCACGCATCCGGCAACGACATTCACGATGCTATATTACGTGCCGGAGGTGCCGGCGGACTGCCGTGAATGAGGGGCTTTAAAAACAGATAGCGAGCAAATTGCTTAAAGTTTTAAGTTTACCGTTTAATTTTCAAGATTACTTTATTTTGTTTAGCTAATTAATGTTGTAATCGAGTACCTATGTTCACACTAACCCACAACAGTACTTACCAATTGTCATTACGGTTCTTTATTATTTACATATAATTTGTTAATATTAAGGAAATTTCATGTTTAGACCGCTTGTAATGAACACTAACCGTTCGTTTCTAAATAAATAAATTAATTTATTTTCTTTTAGTGTATCATCATTAATATAACTTATTTATATTTATCACTAAATATGCTAGTTTTTTATTTTCATTTTGCACAAGGATGTCCCTTAGCAAACCCAAACCCTCGGAAAAGTCGGAAACTGCCGTCGTTTCGCCCGCCGCGGTCACATTTTAGAACGACCATACGCCCGCCGCCCGCCGCGTGCGGCGACTATCGCCCGCCGGACGCGGCGCACGGCGGCTGGTCAGAACGACCGAGGCCGTAAGGCCCTGGCGGACTTATTTTTTTCTGTCTTTAAAAAAACACTGGACGTCACATGGTGTTTTGGGACATTTGATTAAATGACAGGCGAATTTTGTAGTATTTTTTAATAAGTACACAGCATTACAGTATTTCACAGACTACTAAGAAGCAGTATTTGCAACAAAACGTGACTTTATTCTTACCTGTATGAGTAGTGAAATGTTCAAACACTTTGCTTTTAGGTCTCATGACCAAAGCAAAGTGTTTCAAAGACTCAAGAAATGCAACACGGTTTATCTTTTTAGAGGAAGGGAGACAATCTATATATTGAAAGAAAGAGATAGCAACATAATATCAACAAAATGCATGGCCAAAAGGAGTAACAATTTTGTAATCGAAACAAAATCTTAAATTTGAGTATATAGAACAGTACAGGCTAGTATGATATGTATCTTTTGGGTAGTAGAAACAGGAGGTTTTTAGCTACAGTCATTTTGTTCTGCGGAGTACATCAAAATTATACAAGTTAATAAAAAAAAAATGCCCAAGTTGTATCGCAATATTCCCATGTTTTGGGAATATTCCCAATGGGAAAATTCCCGTTCCCTGGATTATTCCAACGGCACATTTCTACTCAGAAGAGATACCGTGGTTTCACTCTAGGGTATTATCGATAACCGACAACCTTTTACCAAAAACAATCATGTATTAAATAATAGTTTCATAATATTTCCTTCACGATTAGTAGGTGTAGGTAGTTTGAAATGAAACACTTTAAAAGGAATAAAATCGCGTATATTACAAATTTCTACATTTTGAGCTCTTTAAAGCACTTGTCACAAAGTAGAATGATGATGATGATTGATGACTATACCATCCCATGTGCATGGGA
This sequence comes from Lathronympha strigana, assembly GCA_949128165.1. Taxonomy (NCBI): domain Eukaryota; kingdom Metazoa; phylum Arthropoda; class Insecta; order Lepidoptera; family Tortricidae; genus Lathronympha; species Lathronympha strigana. The sequence continues at coordinate 10,468,923 of OX421906.1, read as the reverse complement.
TATGTGAGTGTAATATTCAGTTGATATTCAGTCAATCATCAATCAGTCATTGTGACTCTAAACGTCGGGATGTAGTAAATACACGTGTGTTGATACTCTATGTTACTTTCTTATTGAACACACATAATGATCTAGGTACGTATTATAAAACTTCTCAGACAAATAAATATCGTGCTATTTCCAGGGAACTAAACTATTAATTATATTAAATATATTATATTAATTATACAACTCTCAGTCTCTCAATCAATACGACAAACGACATCAACGTGCTCTCGTCATTCAGCTGTTTTAGATTTGTGTACATTATACATATCTGTTATACGTATTGCGGTATTTTGAATTTAAATACAGAGCGCGAAAAGGCCCTTTTTTAGGGGTCCGTAGTCAACTAGGAACCCTTATAGTTTCGCCAAGTCTGTCTGTCTGTCCGTCCGTCCGCGGATATCTCAGTGACTGTAAGTACTAGAAAGCTGTAATTTTGTACGAATATGTATATCGGTCACGACAACAACGTGGTAAAATAAAAAGTGGTTATAAGTTTTTTTTAGGGTACCTCGACTACACGTAAAGTGGGGGGTGATATTTTTTTCGTTTCAACCCTAGAGTGAGACATGTCATTGGATAGGTATTTGAAAAAAGATTAGGGTTTTCTAAGCACAGTTTTTGATACAGTTAATATTTTCAGAAATGTTTCCCCCCCCACCTCTAACTTTTGAACTATGAGTTCAAAAAATATAAAAAAAATCACTAAAGTAGAACTTATTATGAACTTTACTGGAAAAATACACATTTTGAACTTGATTGGTAGAACGGTTTTTGAAAAATTGTACAAAATAATTTTTAAATTAAGTTTGTAATTTAACCGTATATGCATTTTTTTATCTTGAGTATTTAATTTATCATCCCGCACGTATTTTGCTTCTAATAAAAAAAAGAATGATTCAAATCGATTCACGCAATCAAAAGTTACCCCCAAAAACCCAACATACATAACCCGCCTAGTTTGTATAAATTTCCCGAAAGATGGCGCTGTACCGTGGTCTACTTGTGCTGTTAAGATTTTTCCGGGGTCGATGGGGTCGGGACAGATGTGATCGAAAGTATCATCGAATTGTTAATTATTTTAACATATTGAGCATGGTATCTATTAAAATACTTTTTAAGGTTGCCTGTTGTGATGGACGGTAAACTACGGAACCCTATACTGAGCATGGCCTGACATGCTCTTGGCCGGTTTTTATTATTAGGTTTCCGTAGTACTAGAAAACTGTAAATTGGGTACGATTAGTGGAAAATAGTTATTTACGTACGATACAAGTGTAGAAAGTAGGCTTTTTCTGACGAGTGTCGGTTACTATAAAATACGAACGAAGTGAGTGTTTTAAACTGACACGAGCTGGAAAAAGCCTACATTTCAACACGTATAACATACAAAATTTTACAATGCATTAGCTTGGAAAGCCGCTACATTCTTCAGAATGAAAGGTCCATATTTTATCTTACCAGACTAAATATGAAAGATATTTTCTTTTGTAAACCTAAAAAAGTAAATATGTTACTATACCTATATATACTTATATTAAAATTTTTATTTTTATTTCGTAATTTACACTTTTAATGGATTGTATATAATTTATAAACGTGAATATTTTATCAAAAAGATAAATGTTATTCAAATAATGCCTTGGTTTGGACGATGCAAAAGATTAAGTTTTTTTAATTAAAAAGCTACTTTCTCGCACATGTGTGAAAAAGAGTCACTTTCTATGCATAAGTTTACTCTTGAAAATAGCACTTTCCGAGCTAATGCATTGTAAAATATATTTTTAGGGTGGGTAGGTACCTCCCTTACACGTACCTAAAGTGGGGGTGATTCTTTTTCCTTTCAACCCTAAAGTGTGAAGTACCGTTGGATAAGTACTTATAAAATAGTTAAGGAGTTTGCTAAAAGCATTTTTTGATAAAATAAATATTTTTTTTCAATAATCTCTCCGAAAGTTAAAAAATATGAATAAATTTAAGGCTTTATAATTTTACAAAAGACTCAAGGAAAATGATTAGATGAGCGCAAATAGCGCAATACGCCATACAACCACTATAAATAGACAGCCGCTTACAAAGCGGGCCAGTCGGACGATGTTAAGCAACATTTCTACTAACCAATTTTTTCTGTTCATATTTATCATTTTACCCTTAATGTTTTTTTTTTGTCAGAGGTGGAGGTAATGCTCATGCATACTGCTGGCCCGGTTTCCAGCAGCATGCCCGACTCGGCTGGAGATTGCTCCCAGCCGCATACGGACTAAACCCCTCCACCCTGTATAGCGTTATGTAACCAGAAAGTTGGCGCTAACGGTATACGCCTTGTTTCCGGGTGTGTGAGTGTGTAAAATCCGGGGGAAGATTAATGTGTGTGTTTGTGATTTGTGTAGTGTAGTGTGTGTGTAAAGTACCTACGTGTTTGCAGATGAAGCAGCCTGTCATAGGCAAGCCGCTTGATCTGCAGGAAGAGAGATGTGAAAGGAGAAAAGGGATAGAGGAAGAAAGGAAAGGGATTATTTATATAAATACACATTTTTTTATGTATATATATACACATTTTGAAATATATATTTTTTAAATTATTTTTATATACCGTTGAATTTTTTTAAGTTTTTGACTATATTCTCTATTAGCGAGTGGAAACTTTCATTTGTGGATTCTTTTGTTATTATATCAGTAATTGCGAATAGGTCCATATTAAAATTTTGACTTAAGATTACATGGTTGAGACGTTGGGTTGCAAATCTTGGGCAGTCGGTAATTAAATGTTTAAATGTCTGTTCAATTTGGTCTATGGGCTCGCATGGGCAATGGTCATTGTTTGTGATTTTAAATCTGTAGAGGTAGGCTTTATGAAAGCCGTGATTACTGAGGTATTGAGTGGTTGCAAATGTAAGTGAGTTTATACTTATGTATTCTGATAGTTCGTTGTATGTCGGCAGCAGCGTTTTCGTGTATTGGCAGTTATTGGGGTTGTTATACAACGACGCCTTATGTTCACGAAGTTCGGATTTCAGTTTAAATTTAACATGGCTTATGGGAACCAAGTTGTAGTCTGGCGCCCGATGTAATTTAGTGGCAGCCTTGGCGGCGACGTCGACTGCCTCGTTGCCCTGTATGAGCACAATGAGCTTTCACCCAGAAGAATTCTACGGTTGTTTGCGTGATGTATTTATGCAGCAGCTTATGGACTTGGTTTGCCAGACTATTGTAACTGTTAGGGTTTGCTATTTCCGTAAGTCCCGATCTGCTGTCGCTGAACACAAGAATTTTGTGTGGGCGAGCCTGGCTCTCGAGTGCGTATCGGAGACTTTCTTTGATGGCAAATAGTTCTGACTGGAATACGGTACAGCAATCGTGGAGTTTAAATTTTTTAGTTATTGGGTTGTTTGTTGAGTTTGTTTTTTCGATTACAAATGCTGACCCCACTTTGTCTTCGATCTTACTACCATCAGTGTAAATGTGCCATGTTTCAGGTGTGCCAGTCTGTGCATTACTGCTGATCACTTCCTCCAGTTCTTCTGGCGTATTTAGTAACTGGTGCTCAATTCTGCGCCTGTCCGCTGGGTGAAGGAGGTCCGCTGGTTTGACTAGAGCTTCTATTGGTAGATCATCTGGTAAGAACGTTGCGTGACCATTGATTCTAGTTAATTGTATTTCTGCAGTGTACTTGACTTTATCTGGTAGAGGAGTCAGATTTGCCAGTGTTATCGACAGAGGCGTACTCAGCGTTCTAAACCCGCGCACGCATTTGACTGCAAACAGTCTCTGCAGAGATAGTAGCTTTCCCCTGACATATTTATGTTTTAGTGCAGCCTCCCATACCGATGCCGCGTAGGTGAGAATGGGCTCAGCGACGTGCTCGTAGATTGTACGTATATTCTCTGGGTGCACTCCCCACGTTGGTCTGATGTAAGTCTGCAATTTGTGGTAGAGTTTTTTGACTTTCTCTGCCGTGATCAGTGCGTGCGTCACAAATCTCAACTTTGCGTCTATAGTCACCCCCAAATATTTTAGGGAGGAGCAGAACGCAACTGGGTGTGAGCCTATGACGACTTTGGCGAGGTTGGCTCTTTGGGTGAAAGCTATGAGTCTGGTTTTTTCATGGCCAAATGTGAGTTTTACGCTCTTCCCCCATTCTTCGACCATCTTTAGAGCTTGGTTGGTCACAGTCTCTAGTTCCTGAACCGTTTTGGATTCGGATATAAGGAGCACGTCGTCAGCGTATGCTTGTATATGACACTCAGTGGGCAATTGCATTTCCAATAAGTCGTCGAGTATGAGGTTCCATAGGACCGGACCAACGACGGATCCCTGTATACATCCTCTGGATGTAGCTTTCTCAACAAGGCAATCTGCGAACGCCAGTTGTACGCCCCGGTCTGTCAAATAACTGAGGAGAATTTCGTATATGTTTTTCTGACATTCTATGTGCTTTAGTCGTCTAAAGATGGCAGGCCACCACGCGTTGTCGAATGCTGCCTTAATATCCAAAGAAACAGCCAGTACCTGCGGGCCTACCACGAACATCGAAAATTGGCATTGACGGAAAAACCTCTTTGTCACTCTAATATGCAAGTGTGACAGAGATAGATATACAAATCCGCAATCGTTCGATTTTCGTGGTACCAACCCTGTTTCTTGTTACTTTTTGCTTTTTCTATGATCTTCAGCGCGTGGTGGATTGCATTGGTGGTGGATGTCTGTAGCCTGAAGCCAAATTGCCGGTAGATAACGTAATTGTTTTTATGCATGTGATAAACTAATCTATTTATTATCAATTTTTCCAGTAACTTTCCGAAAACTTTAACTAATCCAATTGGTCTGTACGCCGAGGTCTTAGTGTAATCCGCCTTGTTAGGTTTTGGAATGATTTTTGTTGTTGTGATTTTCCAGCAATCAGGGAAGTACTTTAACGCCAGGCACCTGTTCATTATAGCAGTGATTGATCCTGGGAATAATTTGGTGATCTGGAAGCAGATGTCTGCGGTCAAATGATCTGATCCTGGCGCTCTTTTATGACTGATCGTTAGTGTTTCCTTGGAAACGGACCTTAAAAACCATATAAACGATACCCATGTTCATTTTTTCAACTTTTCACCCCTTTCAGGGGTTAAATTCTCAAAAAACCTGAAACACGTGTTTACTCATTTACCTTAAAGAATACTCTTGTGAAGTTTCAGATAAAATAGTCTAACTAATCTTGTTTCCCCAATTTCCCCATACAAACTTTGGACCCCCGTTTCAACCCCTTAGGAGGTGAAATTTTAAAAATCCTTCCTTAGTGCTCGCCTAGACCATAAAAAGAACCTACGTGCCAAATTTGAAGTCTATAGGACCAGCCGTTTGGGCTGTGCGTTGATATGTCAGTCAGTCAGCTTCTTCTTTTATATATTTAGATAACTAACAATCGTATTTTAATTAATACCTAATCGTTTGAACATTAAAATTCACAGTCAAAGTCAGTGACGTGCCTATTTCTAAAATCTATTGATTTGTTTGCCATATGCGATGCAGATGTAGGCGTTAAGTTGGGCAATATTCATAACGCTTACCTATCAGGCTTACCAGCATGTCTGATCCACGAAAATGCATCAGTTATTACGAAACCATGGGTCAAAACATAATTATAAACAAGCTCATTATTAAGTAGAAGAGTTTTGTGAATGGCACCGCGCTAAGCGTATGCGCGGTTGGCAGTCGGCACTTGCTGACCGACTAGTCCCTCTCTACCTGCCCCAAACTATTAGCCTTCGCCGCGATGCCGTTTGACCGGTCCTCTCACTCACACTCATGGGACAAAATCTCGCAAATTCACTCCCACTCACCAGCCGGTTTGTCCGTCTAGAGTCTACCACACATACGTTGAATCAACGGTCGTTTTGCTTCGTATTATGGCTAAACATGTTGGTTTGAGCGCGGCCTCATTCCGATGTCAATAATAAAACTAAAAACTTTTACAACTTAAATTGATATAACATAAATAATGTCCATGAATTAATACAGTGAACTATATACCTAATAAAAAAACTCAAATGAATGAAATGAACGTTAACGTTATTTGCCAAACAAGATTCGTCAAAGTTTCAAACTGGTCAAAAGTTGGAAAAGTGCAATTTTGGAGTTTGGTGCAAATGTGTACGTTTTTTTAATTATTATGTGTCGTTAAAAAGGTTCTATGCGTTAATTAAAACTTGATATTTAATTGAAGTTTAAATCCCGCAATATGATCCAAGCCCCGTCAAGAAATATGGAATCATTACCAAAGCAGTTTGTATCCGCGATGCGGACTTTATTCGATATTATGGATGATAAACATACTGGGTACGTAAAGCTCAAGGATATCGAAAATCGATGGCGAGATGATCGAACCAAGGGTTTGCCCAGAGGAGTTATAGAGAGCCTTCAAAAGGTCGCCTCCCACGACGGTTTGCTTACATTTGAACGATTTTGTACCGGCCTTAAAATATGTCTGTTGTGCAATCAAGTTGAAAATAATTCAGATAAAGTTAACAGACATAACGATGAGGAGTCAGGTGGCGGCAACGTTCAAATAATCACTAACAATCAGGGCCACCATCGTCCACCGTCGGCGCCCTTGCTCGATGTAGACGGGCAGCAGGACAAAAATTGGAATAACATTAAAACTACAGAAACGACATCGCAGCAAAGAACTATCAGTATGCCGCAGCTGCTAGGCCGCAAAGATGGTCCATTTCAAGAGATGCGGCATCACGGATCGGTAGCAGCAATAAATAAACACGACCGGGTTTTCGCTCCTCCAAAACCGCCAAGATTGGAGAAGATTTCTGCAGAAAGGAAGGAACCCTCTAGAAGCTTCAAAACAGATGAAGCGCCACGATTTGAACCTGAAGATATTGGGGATGTAAAAATTGACTTCGACGAAGTGGCTCGATCGGGAGAGGAGGCCAGTAGAGGCCTGGGAGATGGAAGACCGTCAAACGACACACAAGCGCAAAGCATGCGACGCACGCGCCGTCGCGAGCCTCGGCGGCACACCCTACATAACGGTGTGGACTATAATCTTCTCAAACGAATGAAACAGATTGAACAGGAAAAGGATGTGCTACTACAAGGGTTGAATGCAGTCGAAGAGGCAAGGGAGTGGTATTTAAAACAGTTAGGAGAGGTCCAGGAAAAAATGCGACATGCTGGGCGGATGGGAGCATATGTTGTAAGTTAAAGAAAGCTAACTTAGGTATATAAACACCGTTGCCGTTTTATTCATAAAAGCTCATCAAACCTCCGTTAACTAATTTATTGTTTGAGTCGCTTGACTTCAAACTCGAATCCATCTGTCAGATTATGCGATTTTGGTACTAAGAAAAGGTAATACGGTAGATATTTGCTGAGAGGGTCGAATGGATTCATGAAGTTTGAAGTTAAGCGACACGTTTGTCCTTATCTGTCAGTTTGACATATGCGTTTGCTAAAAAGGGACAAAAGATGTTTTTGACTAATATAGGTCTGTTAAGTTTTTATGAATAAGGCGGTAACTTTTTAATGTAAGTCTTTTTATATAACTTGCAATACTTGCGTGCTACACCTACCTAAAGAGATTTTTAATAAAAATATGTAGTCCATTTAATCCATTTTTCGACGACTTGTCGCCCTGTGACAAGCTGTTCTGATAGCCCTTCCATTTTTGCCGCCATGACTTGTAACAACAATGCGTAATCAGAGGTCTAACTTACGAGATACCTAGGTTGTAGCAAAGTAAGCAGTAGGTAACTAACCGTTGTCTAACAGACAACCCTGATATTTTCCAGGAGCCGTGGAGCGAAGCTCATCAGGAGCGGCTGGAGCTACTGCGAGCGCGAGTGCTGGAGCTGAACCGGCAGCTGGGCGCGCTGGCGGCGGGTTGGCGCCACGGTCAGCTCTCGCTGCATATGAACCTAGCTCTGCCGGCCGCGCCCAACGCGGGCGTGTTCACCTCGGTTTCCAAGCAAAACCGCATGCTGACCGAGGTTCGTAGTTACAAATAGGCGGTTCCATGCAGAACAACTGGCCTTGCTTCGAAGAATAATTGCACTTTGCAGCAGCTTGGCCTGTGAGGACGCGCCTCGCCCGAAGTAAACGCTCCCGCGAGGTATGTCTACACCAATCAAGCTGCTTCGCGCGGCAAATTCTTCGGAAAGCGGCTCGCTCTATGTGGGCCCATACCTACTTACATTATTATCGGCCAATATTTTAGTTTATAACAGCCAATAAAAAATATAGGAAAACGAATGTTTAATTATGACTAACGCAAAACTTCCTCCTACGAATCAAAAAAAGTAATCGCTTGCGTCTGTGTAGCATTTATATTGAAAATCAAATGTTACCTACGTGTGATAAAAAACTAACAATAGTTATGACCTAAAGTTTTTGTCATGTAGTGATTACTGGCACACCGCTTGTGCCAACTACTATTATTATTAAGTATATTTTTACTTTTTTGTAAGACTGTTGTACTGTTACATATAAACAGCATGCTACTTGAGTACCTATAGTCTAGCAAAGTCAGCATAAAATAAGACAATTGGATTCTCAAGACTATTATTTCCAAGAAAATGCCAAGATTGTACATAATTTTAGGAGTTTATTTTATAGATATTTTTTGTTGATAGTTCTATACTTTGTTTCAGGAAGTAAATCGGAAAAATGAGAGAATAGCTGTTTTGGAGAGGGAAAAGTCTGCTCTGATCAGAGAGGTGCTAGGACAACGGAATCGGACAAAGATAATGGATAATTTTGCATGACACATATATATCCTATCCTACTACATATCCTATAAATGTATCTCATACATATATTTCATTAAATTTTATATTTCCTAAAGTAAAAAACACACATATAAGAATCATGTTCTTGATTTTAACTATAGTAAGTATACTCTAATTTTTAATTCAAGTTGGAAAACTAACTTTTTTTTATTTTATAAAAAGTACTAACTTAATACTTACTTAATTAATAGAGGATAGCCACTGAAGTTTGGTTAGATTTTTGGTCTTTAATTATAAATTGGGGTTTTACTAAGTCAGTAGAGTGGGGGTCTTCTCTCTATCTCTATTATATTTTAACACACCATAGCCTGCCCTAAAATGATCAAACTTTAGTTTTACCTTAGTAGCCATTATTGCCCTAGGATAAAATAGGCCCCTGAAACACCACTCGGAAACACTTTTAAATATTCCTGCTTATAATAATGTGATCCAAGAATTCTATTGGTTATAAAATATGGATTTATATAATATTTTAAAACAAACTACACAGCTGTGTATATTTTATTTCCTTGTGATACTAATTAACAATAGTGCCATATGTAATAAAATTCTATTTATACTAAATCGGAACTGCAAATAAAGGATGCATGGTTACATTAAAGTAATATAATCAATAAAATGTTAAATACAACCTTTACTGAGTTAATTCTTTCTTGTAATATAAGGAGTAGTCATATTCCCTGAATGGCACATCATACGTGAGGTTGCCCTGGTCCCATGCTCGCTCGATAGCCACTAAGAGTTCCTTCTGCTTCTTTCGGCACAATCCTGTTTTAAATGCATCTAGTATCTGTAATGAGGAATATACATAAAAATTAAAGTTGGAAAAGATAGTACGTACATCTAACAAATAATTATGCAGTCAAATTGCATGGTACACATAGTTCATAAAGTTAAAGAAAAATATAAAATTTGTGGCTCATGCATAAAATTTAAGATTCTTACCTGGCCAGTGTGCTCCGATATAAACTGCTCCAGTAATTTAGTGTTCCTGTGATCCAAAACCAGATATTCATCTCTGCAAATAGGGCAAGGGTTTCCTGTCGAAATGATACCGTTCCTTACACATGTTTTTCTCGTCTTCCTTGGTGCAAAACCGCCTTTGTGGTTACGCCTGTACAGAAACCATAATGGTTTCTCTCCATAAGTCTGTTGGTATGCTTTGCTTTGCATATATCTTATACTAGTTTCTGGGGGAATAATTTTCGTCCTGTCCTTAGCTGGATCAATTGTTTTCTGTTCCTCGCTCTCAGCAGTGTCGGCCGGCTCACAGTAAAATCGAACACTGGTCCTAGCTTCGACTAGTATCAGTCTACGAATGGATGATTGTAAACCACCCCACAGCGCCATAGTTAAGATTTTCCGTGTTCTTATGAATGATAAACAAATTTAGTTCCGAAGAAACTATTAACTGAATTAGATAAATGCACGAATGAGGCAAAGGCAAGGCATATGTAATATGTCACTTTGACAACTGATGGTTTTTTTGTGCAATTTGGAGTCAAGTTATTTTACCGTGCGTTTACATGCTCGGGCTCTCGGCCGAATGATTCGGCCCACCCTAGTACACGCTCATTCGAGACAGACTATATAGATAAAATTTAAGCCAGACCATAGACAATTTAAGCTTTTTCAGGTAGTTTCGGTGAGTTAAACGGTGTTTTAAATAGCTTTGGTTATTGAAACTATTTAAGACACTTTTTAAATAGCTTTACCCGAAGTGAAATTATTTAAGACACCTTTTAACTCAACCAAACTACCTGAAAAAGTACTTAAATTGTCTCTGGTCTGGCTTAAGTTTTCTCTATATAGTCTGTCTCGAATCATCGTGTACTAACATGGCCGAAACATTCGGCCGAGAGCCCGAGCATGTCCGCGCGTTTACATGCTCGGGCTCTCGGCCGAATGGTTCGGCCGCGGGCGAATACAACCTTCTACACGCTCGTTCGAGAGCCTCGGGCGAGAACCTCGAACGAAAGGCTATTTGAGCTTTGTCATGTAGTTTGGGTGAGTAAAAAGGTGTCTTAAATAGCTTGGGTAAGGTAAGGGTGACAGTATTTACAAACAGTAATTTAATGCCCATTTTATATTTCGAAAAGGCTACAGTACAGTAGACCACATCCACACAGTGCGGCAGGTTATACAGAAGTCTCACGAGTGTAATCAGCCGCCGTGTCTAGCATTTGTGGACTACGAGAAAGCCTTCGACTCCATTGAAATCTGGGCTGTTCTGGAATCTTTGCAGCGATGCCAAGTCGATTGGCGGTATGTGCAGGTGTTGAGGAGCCTGTATAGCATGGCAATGATGTCTGTTCAAGTCCAAAACCGTAAGACAAACCCTATACAGCTGCTAAGAGGAGTGAGACAGGGAGATGTTATTTCTCCGAAACTGTTCTCGAACGCACTGGAGGACGTCTTTAAGACCCTGGATTGGACTGGGATGGGCATCAACGTCAACGGCAAATACCTCACACACCTTCGCTTTGCTGACGACATAGTCATAATGACAGAATCGCTGCAGGATCTGCAGAGAATGCTGCACAGTCTTAACGCTGCCTCACTTTCGGTCGGTCTCCGGATGAACTTGGACAAGACCAAGGTCATGTTCAATGAACGGATAATTCCGGAGCCGATATCGATCAGCGGCGAGACGCTTGAAGTTGTCCAAGAATATGTCTACCCAGGGCAAACCTTGCAGCTGGGTAGAGACAACTTCAAGCGAGAAATCTCTAGGCGAGTGCAGCTGGGCTGGGCAGCGTTCGGGAAGCTGCGTCATATCTTTTCGTCGCCACTACCGCAGTGCCTAAAAAGCAGGGTTTTCAACCAGTGCGTCCTACCTGTGATGACATACGGAGCCGAGACGTGGAACATGACGGTCGGGCTGGCTCACCAACTACATGTCGCTCAGCGTGCAATGGAAAGAGCAATGCTGGGTATCTCGTTAAGAGACAGAGTCCGGAACGAGACTATCCGGCACAATACCAAAGTAATGGACATAGTCCATAGGTGTTGCAAGCTGAAGTGGCAGTGGGCCGGTCACGTCTGTCGCAGAACCGATGAGCGTTGGAGCAAAAGGGTTCTCGAATGGGCACACCTCGGCAAACGTAGTGTGGGACGCCCTCCTGCCAGGTGGACCGATGACTTGAGAAAGGTAGCTGGTAGTGGTTGGATGAGGGTCACGAAAGACCGTACTTTGTGGCGCACCCTTGGGGAGGCCTACGTCCAGCAGTGGACTGCAATAGGCTGATTGATTGATTGATTATATTTGCATTGAATTGTGAAATAAAAAAAATTCCGATCCGAGGAAATGGACGAGCACACTTTGCTTGCTGCTGCTGTGGCACTTTGTGCCATGAGCTTATACAGATATGTGCACATTTTCCATAAAAAAAAAACTAAAAAACAACGGCGAAGACGTAGATGGTGGATGATCACCATGCACCGAAATCGGACATTGTAAGTGTCCATGTATATTTTTACGATACGATACTAACGATTTTTATATCGGTTGTGACTGTTGTCACGTATCTTGTTTGCACTTGTAAACTTTGTTTAATTATTGTTTCAGACAAAGTATGGAAACTCTGTTAGCAGAATTGGTAGCAGAGCCTTCTGGGGAATTTAAGAATTTTGGCCCATATAACTAGGACCATAGGTATATATGCCTCCCTTTTTTCACCAACGTGAAGAAAAAGGGCGGCATATAATCTATGATCATATTTGGTACAGTGTAATATGGGTCTCTCTCTTCCTAAACGAAGCTATTTAAGACATCTTTTTACTCTCCCAAACTACATGACAAAGCTCAAATAGCCTCTCGTCCGAACCTCTCGCCCGAGGCTCTCGAACGAGCGTAGTAGGTTGTATTTGCCCGCGGCCGAAACATTCGGCCGAGAGCCCGAGCATGTAAACGCACCATGTGGCCGCTACATCCAGCCATGCCGGAGTGCCGGCGGACTGCCGTGAATGAGGGGCTATATGCAAGCACCAAGTCAACCACTAAAGCCTAGTTTAGCCACTAAAGTTTAGTTTGAAATAATTTAATAATAATTTAATAATAATAATAATTTTTTTGGCGTAGGGATGTGACGACCCCATCGCCCACTGGTTTCTACCGGTGCAATCAGTCAACGCAGGGCAGCTTGTGGCGAGCTGTTGGGGAGTAGCGACCCCACGTACCTGAGCGCTCCTGGGGGACTCCGTCGTCCGACCAAGTCCTTCGCCTCTGGCTTGCCTTAACCGGCCGTCCAGAGTGGGGTCGCGAGAGCTGTGTTCTCGAGGGTAGATGTGGAAACCTAAGTGGCGAGTTGGCTATATGTTTAAAGTCCAGTGACACCTCTCTACCCCCAGCCCTCATACCGGTGTTGCCCTCGAGCCATCTTAGATGTCGCTTTTTGTGGGGGCCCATCTTATGTGGGCGAGTCACCGTCTGCCGGAAATAAAATTGATTACCGTTTTGTTAGGCAGACGCCCGATTTTATTCTCCATAACCCAGTATTTAGTCCACCGCTTTCACCTAATAGTCCAGCATATTTTAGATTCCATTAAATCTCAATAGTCTATACACCCTGGCGGGTGCTGCCTCTGCGTGCTTCCCATGACTCGGGCAGGTGCAACATCCGCTCGGTGTACCCCTTACATTTCATTAAATTGTCGAAAGGGCCTCTGCGTGTTGGCTTCGGCTCCGCGCACGCCTCCCAAAGGTCCGGAACACCATTGTTCCGTGATGGGAAAGACATACAAAATAATAATTTTAACTTGCCTTAACCGGCCGTCCAGAGTGGGGTCGCGAGAGCTGTGTTCTCGAGGGTAGATGTGGAAACCTAAGTGGCGAGTTGGCTATATGTTTAAAGTCCAGTGACACCTCTCTACCCCCAGCCCTCATACCGGTGTTGCCCTCGAGCCATCTTAGATGTCGCTTTTTGTGGGGGCCCATCTTATGTGGGCGAGTCACCGTCTGCCGGAAATAAAATTGATTACCGTTTTGTTAGGCAGACGTCCGATTTTATTCTCCATAACCCAGTATTTAGTCCACCGCTTTCACCTAATAGTCCAGCATATTTTAGATTCCATTAAATCTCAATAGTCTATACACCCTGGCGGGTGCTGCCTCTGCGTGCGTCCCATGACTCGGGCAGGTGCAACATCCGCTCGGTGTACCCCTTACATTTCATTAAATTGTCGAAAGGGCCTCTGCGTGTTGGCTTCGGCTCCGCGCACGCCTCCCAAAGGTCCGGAACACCATTGTTCCGTGATGGGAAAGACATACAAATAATAATTTTTAATATTAACAATGGTAACAATAACTTAAAGCGGCAACACTGAACAATAGTCCTTTCATGGTGCCTCTACATGCTCGGGCTCGCGGGCGAATGCAACCTAGTACACGCTCATTCGAGACAGACTATATAAGCCCCTCATTCACGGCAGTCCGCCGGCACCTCCGGCACGTAATGGTGCGTTTACATGTTCGGGCTCTCGCCCGAATGATTCGGCCCACCCTAGTACACGCTCATTCGAGACAGACTATATAGATAAAATTTAAGCCAGACCATAGACAATTTAAGCTTTTTCAGGTAGTTTCGGTGAGTTAAACGGTGTTTTAAATAGCTTTGGTTATTGAAACTATTTAAGACACTTTTTAAATAGCTTTACCCGCAGTGAAATTATTTAAGACACCTTTTAACTCAACCAAACTACCTGAAAAAGTACTTAAATTGTCTCTGGTCTGGCTTAAGTTTTCTCTATATAGTCTGTCTCGAATCATCGTGTACTAACATGGCCGAAACATTCGGCCGAGAGCCCGAGCATGTAAACGCACGGTAATATAGCATCGTGAATGTCGTTGCCGGATGCGTGCCGTACGGCAACATCCTGCTAGCTCCGCCCACCTCCTTGCAGTCCGAATTGCACTAAATTACGGTAATAAACAATTGAGACATGCGGCAATGCAAAAAATATTAATTATTCATTATTAAAAATGACATAAGAGATGGCGGCATTTTTTTAATTCGAGTACAGTGTATGCGCTACAACGCAGCGCTGCGCATCTTTCAACGAATAAGTGCGAATTGGACTGCCAGGCTGGGCCACTTGCACACCGTGTGTCCGATACATCCAGCCATGCCGGAGTGCCGGCGGACTGCCGTGAATGAGGGGCTATAGAGAAAATTTAAGCCAGACCAGAGACAATTTAAGCTTTTTCAGGTAGTTTGGGTGAGTTAAAAGGTGTCTTAAATAATTTGACTTCGGGTGAAGCTATTTAAAAAGTGTCTTAAATAGTTTAAATAACCAAAGCTATTTAAAACACCGTTTAACTCACTGAAACTACCTGAAAAAGCTTAAATTGTCTATGGTCTGGCTTAAATTTTATCTATATAGTCTGTCTCGAATGAGCGTGTACTAGGTTGCATTCGCCCGCGGCCGAATCATTCGGCCGAGAGCCCGAGCATGTAGAGGCACCACAAAAATTCAAGTGCATGTCAACCCTGTCAACCACTACACCTACAGTGTTGCCGGTTTACATAAGTAATCTTTTTTGCTTGTCTTGCTTGTGTTGACGTTTCATTCATTTCAATTTTAGAGATTTCAAACGAATTTTAACGGCCATTTCACTCATTTCTTTGTTTTCATAGTCTACTCGATTCGATGTTTAGTTACTTTAACACATTTATACTAATTATCAGCGGTAAGTGGTATTAACAGTGTATTATATAAGTAATTTCAAGAATTCGTGAAAGTTACACTGTAAGGGGTTTTCATCGTACTGAAAATGGATTCTACTGGAGACACTCCTGTTGTGTAAGTTTTTTACTATTTTATTTTGATAAAAGTGACGATATCTTTAAACAAACGATAATATCACTATTAAATCAATTTACGTTTCAGCCCTTCTACGAAACGTTAATGTTTAATATTGGCTTGAAGTACTCGATTCTATCAAACTGTTTACAAATCTTAACAGGTAATTTTCCCGCATTAAACTTAAGATCTAATAGATAAGGATCTAATAAATTTAACGTGGCATGATCTGTAGGCGTCGAAATCATATTTCTCCCTTAGGCCTTAACTCTATATTCCCCAATGGCACATCTGAGTATATACTTATTATTATTAGTAAAGTACTCCTACCTTGTCGCTTGTTTGTAAGGTTAATTTCTAAACTAATCCTTTTGGCATTAGAGTCAAAGTACATTATCTCTGCCGAGCAAATGGACTATCAAACTTTGAAGTGTTATTTCATACGTCACACTTCTATTCCTCGTTACACTATATTCCCTGATGGCTCGTCTGATTATATACTTGTTTTTATTAGTAAAGTACTCCTACCTTGTCGCTTGTTTGTAAGATTAATTTCTAAACGAACTCTTTTGACATTAGAGCCAAACTACATTATCTCAACAACGCACACTGCCTACACGCTCTCAGTACCAATACAATATTTGTAAAACCAGGCATAATACAGCCTTACTGGGTGAAAGTGTACTGGGAATGGCTCCTAAAATATTTAATAAAATTCCAGACCAAATAAAAATTAAAAATAATTTCCGGTTTAAGAAGCACTTAAAATCTTATCTTATTAATAAATGTTATTACTCCATAAATGATTTTTTAAATGACATTTAATTGCAAATTTATATCGACTTAATTCTTTTCTATTAAATAATTGTAACATGCTTATTGAAGTTGATTTATCTATTATTGTTGTAATTTAATTATGTAATTTTGACATACATTCTGTATTATTTAAGTCGTAATTTAATTATGTAATTTTGACATACATTCTGTATTATTTAAGTCGTAATTTAGTTATGTAATTTCATTGTGTAATTTTGACATACATTCTGTAATATTTAAGTCGCAAATTTGAAATTTTGTACGCCAATAGGCATAACACAGAGTTCCTTCTATATGTATATTGACACCCTTTGTATCACCTGTGTTATACAAATAAATGATCACTTACTTACTTACATTATCTCTGCCAAGCTAATAGACTGTAAAACTTTGAAGTGTATTTTAAATGTCACACTTCTATGAAATTATGACCAGACTCCGTTCTCAGTGGTGAAAATTTATTTAAATGAGGGTTGTCAAATTTACATGAAGTCTGAAATCCTTAATTTGCATGTTGTACATAACTTTGTCTTAATAACATACGGTCAAAATGTATTGAAACTAGGGTTGCCAAAATTACATAATGTCTGAAATCCTTAATTCGTCTGTTGTACAGATTAAAATTAATTAAAAGAAATATTAAAAATACATAAAATCCACAAACATTGAAATTTAAACTAGCTTATAAATAATAAATAAAAAGCTGGCTCCAGCTCGGTGCCTTGTTGTGGATAACTTCGCCTTAGCAAAATATGTAAATTGTAATCTATGTCAAACACAATACAAATAATACATTTCTAGTTAAATGTAGTGAAGCAAGCAGTTTTAATGTAAAAAAATAAAAACCGGTATATATTCTTATTTCGCCTTTGTTTCCCAATTTTGCCTACTGTAATAAAATATGACCAAGAAAATTGTGTATATACTTATATCAAATTGTACGCATTGAATGACCTTACTTGAATTTTACGATTTATGGTAAAATTATATTACTTACACATTTGTTAAGGTTACCTACCAAAGGAGATTTTAGGGTAGGTAGTTTTGCCAACCCTTGGTTTCAATGAGTTTTCATTTTTTTTACAAGAATGACATGTTTATTAGTATGTTACAATAAATACCCACTACAAAATTGTACTGTGACTTGTACCTAAATGTTACCAATAAAAAATTTCATTTCATTTCACCACTGATAATGGGGTCTGATTATGACGTTTACTTCACACTTTCACATTCTGTGCTATCAAAATCTAAGAAAGCATATACAGACTATAGCGCCTTATTGTTGGTTGCCCATCAATGTGGTACCTTTTACTAAAATTAATCACATGTTGTTTATTTTAAGTACATTTTAACAGGTTAAGTACCTCTGTTTTATAGACTTAAACAGTTTGTTAAATCAATTGTGTAGAGCAGGGATTCTTAAAGTTAGGGGTCCGTGGCATGACTATCAGGGGTCCGCAGTAGGTCAGTTAACCGTAATCATATTTATTAGGAAATTGTGTCGTAAAATTGACCAGACGCATCGTACATGAGATCTAGAGAAGTTTTGAAAGCTGAATTTCATGTCAAATATCTTGGCGAGTTTTGGTGTTCCTTGAGTGAAGCTCCCTCTTCTTGTCAAGCGAGCTAGCTATGTCTGTTCTGATCCTTTTTGCTACTAAATATCTCTGCGAGTCAGGGTTCTCGACTCTGGTGTCAATAAAAACAAAAAGTCGCAATCGATTGAAAGCCGCAGATGACATGCGCCTTGCGGAGCGATATCTCCGAAAATATTTACTTTATCAAAAATAGTTTTAGCAGAACCCCTATTCTTATTTAAATACCTATCCAACGATACCTAACATTTTAGGGCTGAAACGAAAAAAAATTGTTTACCCTAAATATAAGTTTTTGGATTTTGTATTTTACCACTGTTGGCGTGATTGATGTTTATATGTAATATTTATACCAAATTACAGCATTATATTCATAACGGTTACTGAACCAAGCCTTGATCTCACGTTGGATACCACATGTACTTAGTGAAGACCAAAAAACGACTCGCGTTAGATGGTGTCGCAAAACGCTGCGGCAATTCAACCGAGGAAACTCTAAACACGTTTATGATATTGTCAGTGGTGACGAATCTTGGATATATGCTTACGATCCGGATTCTAAACAGCAGTCGACTGTTTGCCCTTGTAGGCCCTTGTAGGCTGTACAGTCAGCCCCACAGCTAACAATACACCCAAAGTGCCAAAAATATGTATACACGACCTTAATGCTCAGACAATAAAGTCCTGTACCTATACATATTTTGGCATTTTGGGTGTATTGTTAGTTGTGTGGCTGACTGTACAGCAAACAATGAATGAATAAGGAAATTCCTGGCTCCTTATGACTTGCACATTGATTTAGGAAGTTCGTTTCCACTCGTCACTCGAAATTTTGACGTAAAATTTTGCCTAATGGGAGGTTTCACAAAAAAAAAAATAAAAAAAAATTGAGATGTCTGGTCAAGTTTGATGTAATTTTCGTGTAAATTGAGGATGCTTAATTCATTTCTGATATTAAATTTTTAGCTTTGAACGGGAGTGGCTCCCCAGAGCGTTCTCGCCCTAGCGCGCTTCCCAAGTTTAGGTATTTCTCCGCATCGACCACGTGACCAGACGCGCGCAATGCTAGACATCGACGAGCGCCGCGCGTGCGACGGGTATACTATAGCGCGCTCAAGCTGTGCATTTTACCTTGATACTTAAATCAGATAAACTTACGTTACTTTGATTAGTAATCATTGTTTACAGTATTTTGCGTAAAATTGAGTTTGCAGTTTATAACTTTGATACTTGTAGTCTTGTACTAACTGAATTTAGTACTAACTATGTAATTAAAATTATTTTCCTAGGTACTTATTTCCTTTGATAATAATAATCAACTTTCCTTAATAATACCTACTTAGTTTGTTGCTATTTTAGTACTGAGTTTCTATTAATAATAGTTTTCATTTCACGTTAACGTTCGATGGTATCAATTCTAATGAAGCGCCAAAAATATGTATACACTACCTTAATATTGAGAAAATAAGATTGTGTACGTATATAATAATATATTTCTGGTAGTACATTTGTATAGATGTTATTAGATTTGACTGTACAAATGCGCAAAGTTGTTGTCAAGCTCTCGTGTTAATATTGAGAATTGAGACCCGACCCGACCAAGCGAAAGCTTTAAAAATTTAAATCTTGAGAATCTTGGTTTTGTTTAAGGTACGAGAGTTAGACAAACTTTACTGCGAAGTGAAACACAACATTTCTCATCACATTAGTCAGGAAATTGTTAATGATCGTTATTTCCAAGTTAATTTCTATTTCTTTTTATTTTTATATTATAAGTGCATATAGAACAAAACACTTAAATATTCCGATTTTTTCCGATTTTCATAATCCCAATTTTTATAATTCTGAATTTTTATAAATCCTATACATCAAATTTCCGTATTTCACATTCTCAATATTAAAAATCCGATAGCGACTTGAACGAATACAAAAAAATCCAATTTTTTATATTCCGAAAATAATTTATCCGAATTCAAAATTCCGAAAACATAATATTCTTTCGGAATTACGGTGGTTCGGTAACTTCGTAATTTTGGAGATTCGGAGTTATGGAAATCAGAAAAAAAACTCGCCAGCATTCGATGGGGCCAGGCGGCCTTGTTCCCGCGTAAGCTGTGGATCAGAGTTCGATCCTCGGCTTAAGCTTCCGATGTTGTTGATTTTTTTCTCTTTAGTTTTATGACATCTATTTCAATTTATAACATGACAATATGTTTATGGTCGTTGTTAATCCATAGTTGTCACCACCCACGTAGACAATGACAAACCATGATTAGCAAACTGGCTTCAACCTACAAAAAATACAGCAAATCAACGTGCCATGTTTTTTTTTACCCATATAGAGGGATTTCGTAATAATAACATAGTGGTTCCGAACCTACCATGGTACATCACTACTCATAGCAATACTTACTTCAACATTATAAATGCGTAACATTACTTTTAAGCTTCCCAAGCTTTTGCCAAGTTCTCAAACACGGTAAGTATAGTGTAAACCGGTACTTAGTCTCCAGGTTTTAATTACCAGCTAGTCTACTTGTGTTCAACCAGACAATGCATTTGATTTCAAACATGGTACGTATAGTGTAGGCCGTTACATAGTTCCTGGCCTAGCCATCTAGTTACGTATCCAGGTCTTTGTCACCACCCGGTCTACGAGTGCTCACCAAGACAATGCATTTGAGCTCAAACACGGTGCATCTAAGGTAAGCCGTTACATAGTTCCTGACCCAATATTCTGGTTACGTTTCCAGGTCTTAATTACCAGCTGGTCTACTTGTGATCAGCAAGACAATGCATTTAAGCTCAAACACGGTACGTATAGCGTAAGCTGTTACATAGTTGCTGGGCCAAACTTCTGATTACGTCTCCAGATCTTTGTCACCAGCCGGTCTACGAGTGCTCACCAAGACAATGCATTTGAGCTCACACACGATGCATCTAAGGTAAGCCGTTACATAGTTCCTGACCCAATATTCTGGTTACGTTTCCAGGTCTTAATTACCAGCTGGTCTACTTGTGCTCAGCAAGACAATGCATTTAAGCTCAAACACGGTACGTATATTGTAAGCTGTTACATAGTTCCTGGCCCAAATTTCTGGTTACGTCTCCAGATCTTTGTCACCAGCCGGTCTACGAGTGCTCACCGAGACAATGCATTTGAGCTCAAACACGATGCATCTAAGGTAAACCGTTACATAGTTCCTGACCCAATATTCTGGTTACGTTTCCAGGTCTTAATTACCAGCTGGTCTACTTGTGCTCAGCAAGACAATGCATTTAAGCTAAAACACGGTGCGTATTGTGTAAGCCGTTACATAGTTTCTGACCTAGCCTTCTGGTTACGTATCCAGGTCTTTGACACCTGGTCTTCAAGTGCCGCGACAAGTCTTATGTGAACGGTTACAGAATCAGCACTGTCTTCTGATTACATCACCTAGTCCTAATCAGCAATTACTAGCTGTTTTTAACGGCGGTTTCCAGGTCTTACCAACAACTTACTACGAAAACATCACGTCCTGGTCACCAGCTGATGATTATTAAAAAAAATTACTATAGCTAATATATAAACAACAATTAACAGGTTATGTCGATTTTAGTGTAAGTCATAATAAAAATATAGTGAAATAATACGGATAATAATAATCGAACTCAAATGAATAGTAATAAAATTCAACTTATTAGTTTTAATTGTAAAAACGTGATCCGCTCTGTGAACTGTGTACGAAAACTGTGTCGTAATGCAGATGTAATTGCATTGCAAGAAACGTGGCTGCTACCTCATGACATATCGTTTCTGGGGAGCATTGACGATAACTTCGCATTTACGGGCAACTCGGCCGTAGACACATCTAACGGAGTTCTAAGAGGAAGACCTCACGGTGGAGTTGCTCTTCTGTGGCGGAAATCTACGTGTCCGTGTGTATCAGTGGTGAAGTGCAACAGCGTAAGGCTGACCGCAATTAAAGCTGTTTTTAATAATCGGTCCGTTCTATTTGTATCTGTGTATATGCCTACCGCGTCGGCCGATAATCTAATTGAGTTTACCGATTGTTTAAGCGAGATTAGTGCAATAATTGATAGTTGTGGTTCGGTGTCAGTTTATATACTCGGGGACTTCAACTCGCACCCAGGTGAGCTATTTAACCATGAACCACTGGACTTTTGTGCCGAGCAATCGTGGACATGCATTGATATGGATGTTTTGCCTAGTGACACTTATACTTTTGTGAGTGATGCGCACGGCTGTCGACGCTGGCTGGACCACTGCGTTGTGACTAGTGCGGCGAGGCAGTCTATAGTAAACGTTAATGTGATAAGGGACGTCTATTGGTCAGATCATTACCCTTTACTTGTCGAGTGTAATATTAGTACTATAACACCTAGAGTTGTATGCTCCGATAATAACAATGTCAATAGAGTGATCTGGGGTGAAAGGGACAGGGAACAGATAGACAAATATCATGAGTTATGTAATTCTAACCTCAGGGATTTTAACTTTCCGAGTGATTTCATTGAATGCGCTAATAAGAAATGTTTTAATCAAGATCATAGGTTGTTATTGGATAATATATATAACAGGATAATTTGCACACTTAGAGAGGCGGCCGAGTGTAACAACAATTAAATCATCAACACAAATAGAAATCGAAATTATCAAGTATCTTGATCGGTTGGTCGCGGTATCACGGTCTATCTTATCTTTTTAGATATGTCTTTCTCTTTTTAATCATCTCTTTCTCTTTCTCGCAAACTTCACTCGTAAAAAGAAGGCCCGCGGAGCAAAGCGATACGTCCACTCTCTAGAAGGCATGGGGCCAGACTGACGAGCACGCGCCGCGCGCAATCTTATAAACGGGGTTTTGATAAAAAATCTAAATAAATATTATTTCGTTGTTTTTGTCACTTTTTTTTATTAAATGAAGTAACCAACGAGTTATAGTCTCATAAAAATGACAATCTGAACCATTTACTGCGTAAGTATAATACTAAAACACGCCGTGAATTTTGCAAAAATTGCGTAGTTTTCATCAGTAAGTTTAGTTAAACAGAATCTGAAATTTACTAGTTTTGCACAATACAAAAGTTAGATAGTGTAATGTTCTTTCGTAAACCAGTTTTGTTTTGTATAAGATCATTACAGTGTAGGAATAGAGTGACGTATAAGACAACATGTTTCGGCAAATTTCAACAACGGCCGCGAAAGAATTGGCTAGAATTGCATATAATTATCTAAAACTTGTAAATGTAGACAATACAAAATTTAGCTTATGAGTTGTATATTATGTACATATAAATATTTTGATCTAAAAGTCTAACAATCACATAGTACATCGAGCCCGAAAACCGCGTAAATCATTGATTTCGCGCTTTTGTGGTATAAACGCTCTTAAAGGCAAAAGGATTCCTTGTTCATCGTTTGCCGTATAATTAAGTGTAGAGTAGTGTAGACACACTACTATCAGTAGGTAACTATGAAGATAGTTGTCGATTTCTAAGACTGAAGTTTTGACACTTGAGTATTGACGTACTTAGTGATGAGGGAGGCTAAGACAAATCGTTTGTCAAATTCAGCGATTATTGATTTTTAGCGATGAATTGTTTGATTCGAGTTTACTACTACCGATTTATTCTGGTTAAATAAGTAAGTTAAAAAAATAAGTAAAAGCGAGAAACTTCGACAAACTGCGCATTTGACATACTTACGATTTTTTTCTAGTCATCTTAGTTTTGTTCAGAAATCAATAACTGTTGAATTCTTAAAATGTAAGATAAAAGAACCTTCATGGTTAGTTTGTCTTATTTTAAATAACCTTTTTCGTTTTAATCGTTTTGTTTTTTTACTGTAGAAAACTTTGAAGGGATGCGATTTAATAATGAATAATGACGAGGGAAAAAAATATACAGGGTGATAGTCAATAAAATTCATCGTACTATATGTGGTAAACGGCTACGACATACGTGTAAAACACATTGTAGATATATAGCAGAATTTGCCAACAACAAGTCGAGGAAAACAAAGGCACGATTATACCTACCATCCTTGTTTCAAGGTAAATCAGGCCATTTTCAACCTCTTGTATTTTCATACTCACATACTTAAATCGTTTAGTTTACGGTCTATCATGTCATAGGAAACTTAAAAATTCCAGTCGCTGTACATGCGATTATTAAGTTACTTAGACGGAATGGGTACACAAACAACGTGCGTACGTTGTGGGTTGTTCACGACGTGTTCTACAACATACCTATTTAACATAATTATTATCAAGAATATCAAGTAAATATGTAAAGGTAGGATTTTGATATTTAAAATTCCACTTGAATTACTTACGCAAAAAACTCTGTTTTATCATTAGTGACAACATCTTGCAATAGATGGCTCGGCGTGTAGATTAAATCCCATCAATAACATTACGTGTAAAAAGTCACAAGTCTCGCTCCGCAGAGTCCGCAGTTCTTGTGCTACACAAAAGTCAAATACCTACATAGAAATCGTCCCTGACTCAGGAACAAATATCTGTGTTGATCACACAAATAGGTAAATGCCCTTGCCGGGATTCGAACCCAGGACTATCGGCATAGCAGGCAGGGTCACTACCAACTACGCCAACCGGTTGTCAGGTTGCGTTCCTTATCTAGTTCTTACTCATCATATATAAAAAAAAAAATTAAGTTAAAGTAAAAATAGGTTAAGATTTGATTTAAAAATACCTAATATAAGTACTTATTTGTAACCTCCTGTAATAATAAATGAGATACATTTCAGAAGAATATACCTACCTCACTTAATTGTATCGATCAACATCGGTTCCATGTTCCATTCTTTGAAAAATTACAATACAGGTGGACAAATTTGGTGTCTCCAGTAACGAAGGGAGAAAAAAATTGGAATTGAGCTTGACTTATGAGAGCCAAGTAACTGTCAAATATTCGGTCATTTACTGAGTAAATCTTCTTTCAAGTTGTAGAGGTAGGGTTCGGCATGATCTATTTTAACTTCGATCCATACTTATATAACTTTAAAAGCAGTCTTTTGTATTGTGACATACAAAGTCAAAAGCTTCACTCATATCCATAAATGAAATGAAATGAAATGAAAAGAGCGAAAAGCTCGCGATAAAGAGCGTGGTTACTGGTACCTTTGCATCAATGCATTCAGTTACTCGTTTAATTAATTTAAAAGCGGCTAGAGATGTGCTTCTGCGTTTCTTAAAGCCATTTGGTTCGTCACTAATACTATTACTACTAGATGGCTGTACGTGATATTTTCAAATACTTTTGAAAAAAAATAGAAATGAGCGTGATATCGTTCTGTAATTCTCTGGCAAACATTTGAGACTTTTTATATAATGGTTTTATTTAACCACTTCGTCGGTATGATTGATATGTACCTATATTCATACCACATCACAGCTTTCTAGTACTAACGCTAACGGTCACTGAGCTAAAATGCAGACGGACGGACAGACAGACATGGCGAAACTATAAGGGGACTACGGAACCCTAATAAGAGTGACTTTTGAGACCGAAACGTAGCTACGGAACGCCACAGGGCAACATCTGCATGTTTAGTGTTCTTTTAATATATTATATTGACCCACCCGATAGGACCCTTACATTAAGGGAAATTTCCTGGAAAATGGCGACATTAGTTGGGTGCATTCGAGATTTTTGCGCGACACCACAATATGTGAGTCGTTCTAAAACGCTTTAGGTATACGTTAACAGATTAATGTTTATTTTGTAGCTCTGATGTTTTCTCGATAGTCAATTTATATTTAGGTTTACGTAATCTTAATTTAACTTAAAGGAAATAAATGTCCCCCAAAACACTCGCGCGTCCAGGAAGTAACGCATAAATCGAAATTTGGAGCAGCGCTACGTAACGACGCTGCCACTTCTATTTCTGTGTGTCGAAGAGTGCATGTTGACCCTATATTCCCATCCCTACTAAGCGTAGGCGAGCATACGACTTAGAATAACCAGTGTAAATGTGACCCCTAGCTCCGTAAGGCCCAAACTTCATTGATCTTATGATGGCACTAAAACTGTGTAATCGGAGAGCGCACTTATACTGATTTACCCGAGTGACCGAAATGGTCGACGTGAGTCGATTCGTCTTTGCTCGGACTGCGATTGATCACCTCTGGACGCAGCATCCGTCGCCCCCCTCGTTCTTTGTAACATCGCTCCTAAGTTCTCTTGCATCTCTTTCCCTCCCATTACAATGTAATTGTATCCGTCTCTATTTACGCGCACGGGAGCATGCGAAAACTCCCGAGTCCCACCCGAAGTCCCGTCCTAAATTCATTCGCTCAGTCTCATATTGTGCCGTGAAAAACAACATCAACGTCCAACTAATTACCTTACAAATAATATCTGAAATCGGTCGTTAATAATAGAGTATTCTAACTAATGAGTATAAATATAATAATAACTTCGTCGCTTTAAGTTAATGAGTGTCTTTACAAAGCTATGTGATTGTGTACGTATTTATTACGTAGTAGTAAACAATTGTCAATTATCTATAGGCCGTAGTGTGAAGCGGACAATTGTATGTTTATCTATTGTGGTTGATTGAACATATAATAATATGAGACAGACGTTGAACGAGTTCAGTTCATTTGCATGCAATTAGTTGTCGATTCTTAATTATTGTGTAAAGCCAGTGCCTTAACGTCGCCGCAAATAAGTTTTAAATGTGAAGTTCATAATTTTCATAAAACGTATTTTACTGAAAAGTTCCTAGTGTGTAGGTACATAAACGTACAAAATGGCAACGTTACCGAGGACATCTAAACATGGGGCTGGAATATCTTCACCTTTTAGGTAAGACGGTAATTTTTTTAAAACAGAATCAGTATTAGAATATTATGGCAAATATTATAGAACTTCTGGGTGCAATGGCAACTCATAAAATGTTGGCGGGAAACTTATAGTACGTAGTGCGGTCCAAAAGTTTCCGACCTTACAAAGAAAAAAAGGAAATACTTAGTTATATACGAGTACATCGCTTACCTAGTGCGGGATAAGATTTATTTTTCAATATAGTCTCCGTCTATTTCAATACACTTTTCAGATCTAATGAATTAGCATTTCAATCCCTCTATAAAAATACTCCCAAGTTTTGTCCTAAAAATAGGCGTATACTGCACGGGTCACTTCATCATCAGAAGAAAATCTTCTTCCTCTTAAGTCTGCCTTAAGTTTGGAAAACAAATAGTAGTCACTCGGGGCCGGGTCAGGGGTGGGTGACGAATTTCCTCAAAGCCAGACTGGGCAACAGCAGCCTTGGTGTTTGAAGCGGTATGAACGGGAACATTGTCGTGGAGTAGCCGCACTAGCCGCACACCACCTTTGCTAAGTATACCTCGACGTTTTTCCTTGATTGCCTCTCGTATTGTTCTATAAGGGTAGCATAATACCTGCCGTTCACAGTGGTATTACGTTCTTTTATGTCTATCAAGAGTATTCTGTGACAATCCCAGAATATGGTAGCCATTATCTTTTTGGAGGATTGCGTAACCCTGGCCTTCCTAGGTGGATTTGCACCAAATCGACGCCACTCCATCGATTCCCTTTTCGAAAGGGGATCATAGTATAAAACCATTGTATCGTCCCCAGTAACACTAACAGTTGACTCCAAAAAACTCGCGCCGTATTTTTTAT
The DNA here is from genome assembly GCA_949128165.1 of Lathronympha strigana. Classification (NCBI taxonomy): domain Eukaryota; kingdom Metazoa; phylum Arthropoda; class Insecta; order Lepidoptera; family Tortricidae; genus Lathronympha; species Lathronympha strigana. The sequence goes on along the minus strand of OX421906.1, from coordinate 10,441,205 downwards.
AAGCATCTAAAACTTCCTGAGAGCATGCTTTTTGCTCACTTCGTTGCTAGCTCGAAAGAAGTTTGGGCACCCATCTAGCACTAACTTTATTCGAAGATTGTGAAGATGTTCATTAAGAATCCTAAGAACTGAAGTTTTCAAAAGCCTTGTTCTTGCCGCTATTTCCTTGTTCTTTAATCTTCGGTCACTCAGAACTTCCACTTCCACTAACTTGATGCAATCGTCGGTGACTGCCTCCACAGGCCCACCGGAGCGAGGTTCGTCGTGGATGGTCTCCCGTCCTAAACGAAATTGCTTACTCCATTCTTTCACGGTGGAAAATGAAGGAGACAAATCCCCGTAAACAGCATCTAATCTTTTTTTAATATCGGTTGAACAGACCCCCTTCCTTTGTAAGGAACTTGATGACGGAACGATATTCCAACTTATCCATTTCGGACTTCCCGTTGTTTTAAACGCCGTGAAATTAAAACCGCAAGCGATAGAAATCTAAAAACTATAAACGAAAGAGCAGAATAAATGACGATCACAATGACTTTTTTTCGAGCCGCCAGATTTCTCCAGCCAATAACTTTTTGACAGCACTATGTATGTACAAACAGCAACACCCTTAACCGAAAATCGGTAGACCTTATATGTAGTTACTAGCTTTAACCCGCGGCTTCGCCCGCGTACTAAACGTAATTTTCAACCGGCATACAAAAAAGGAGGTTTTTTTATTTATTTCACGTGCGCTAAGTTGGATATGAAAGTCATTGTTGGATTTGAAAATCGTTGTTGTTTTCGAAATCAGCGACCCGATAACGACGACACCCATATCAAATAAAATAGTTGTAACTGTTCTTGTTTCCCCTTTACAAACTTTTGACCATCATTTTACCCCTACTTTGAAAAATCCTATCTTTGTGCACCCCTTCACCTTATAAGAAACCTACGTACCAAATTTGGAATCTCTAGAATAGCGATGAAAATGACATGAAACATACAAGTAGGCATCTTTCAAACGCCCCTGTATTTTTCAATAAAATACAGTATCATTCCTTGCGGATCTTAGATTGAATCTCTCGCAAGTTTAAGTATATTACGTGTGAAATGCAATGTATTTTTCGCATTATTGTATTATATTATGAAAAGTGATGCAGAATATAATGGTTCTCATACAAACCGGTAAGTTTTCATTTCGCTCAGACTATATATCTCTATATCAGTTAGCTAAATAGGTAGAAATTATAAATTATGACGATATTTACTAATTGGAATCGTTATTGTGTTCTATGTGACGTGAAAGTGAACGTCAATTGGACAAGCAACTACTCTCCGGTGGGTTTTGGCGTCCCGCAAGGAAGCATCTTAGGGCCCACCCTATTCTTAATTTATATAAACGATCTTTGCAACCTTAATATCCCAAACGCCCAAATCACAACCTTTGCTGATGACACTGCCATCTTATTCATTGGATATAGTTGGTTGGAGGTACAGTCAGCAGTGGAATCTGGTCTAAAATTAGTCTCCGATTGGCTTAGTTGTAACTTGCTCACATTAAACATCTCTAAGACTAAATATATCAACTTTTCTATCACTAATTATAACCAGCCAAAATTTCCGTTTACAGTTAAAGTTCATGGATGCCATAATGATACATATTCGGATAGTGAGCCTAACACTAACACTACTACTTGTAACTGTAAATTGCTTGAAAATGTCGATCATATTAAATATCTAGGTATAATCGTAGACCAACATCTTTCCTGGTCTAGTCACATTCGTTATCTCTCGGACCGTATACGTAAGCTAATCTTCATCTTTAAATAATTTTTAAGAAAAAAAAACCGACTTCATTTGGTTCCCGGTAAAAGTGAAATTAAGAATTTGTTTGAGTTAGCCAGTTTACTTCACAAATATCCAATACACCGCACGTGTACGATTGAAAATTGAGGAGCTTTCTTAATGTCCTAGGGCTTCCATCATTACATTTGAAGTATAATCAAACGGAACTCCCTTGTAGACCTTTAAACAAACAAAATAACAATGTGTTAAATTGGATGACAGACTGTAAATTAACGAGCATATTCATTATGCCATCCCTGATTATCAACATCAGGTCCACTCCAGCAAAATGATGGCCACAGTAAGAAAATGCCTAAGCTAATTATGAACACCCTCTAATCACAATTAACCTGCCGTTCAAATTTGAAGAGTTCTCTGAATTCTTCTAGAACTCCATCATCAGAATATAAATCAAATCAAAAAGATGAATGTCACAACTAGGATAATAAGTAGAGCTAGGTTTATTAACCAGTTCCACTTTGCGATCCCTGGTCTTCATCATCAGATCAAGTTCATCAAAATTTTGGCTCCGCCAAAACACTGTTTTAGTTACTTAAGGAAACTCTCAAATCAGAATGCATGTGCCGTTAAAATTTGAGGAGTTCTCGCAATCCCTCATGAAGCCTATCATCAAAATAGAACTATAATCAAATAGGACTATCTTGAAGGTATTTCTTTACAAAGAAAAGATGAATGTCTCAAATCGGATGATAGAGCTGGGAATTAACAAGCAGTTCCACTTTGCCATCCCTGGTCTTCATCATCAGGTCCACTCCACCAAATTGATGATGTTCGTAAAGAAATGCTCGAGTGTCTTAAGAAACTACCCAAATCATCATGCATGTGCCTTTCAAATTTGAGGAGTTCCCTCAGTTCCTCATGGATCCCATCATCAGAAATTGATTTTGAAAAAAACGGAACAAATCTGGAACCATCTATTTTCAGAAAAAAAAATATTTTTTAAAATCGGACGATAGTCCTGGGAATTACCAAGCAGTTCCACTTTGACATCCCTGGTCTTCATCATCAGGTCCACTCCACCAAATTGATGATGTTCGTAAAGAAATGCTCGAGTGTCTTAAGAAACTACCCAAATCATCATGCATGTGCCTTTCAAATTTGAGGAGTTCCCTCAGTTCCTCATGGATCCCATCATCAGAAATTGATTTTGAAAAAAACGGGACAATCCTGAAACCATCAATATACAGACAAAAAAATATTTTTTAAAATCGGATCATAGTCCTGAGAATTACGAAGCAGTTCCACTTTGCCATCCCTGGTCTTCATCATCAGGTCCACTCCACCAAATTGATGATTTTCGTAAAGAAATGCTCGAGTTTCTTAAGAAATCACCCAAATCAGCATGCATGTGCCTTTCAAATTTGAGGAGTTCCCTCAGTTCCTCATGGATCCCATCATCAGAAATGGATTTTGAAAAAAATGGGACCAACCAGGAACCGTCTACTTTTAGAAAACAAAAAAAAAATTTAAATCGGTTCAGTAATGACGGAGTTATGAGTGAACATCCATTAAAAAAAAAAAAAAAAATTCAGTCGAATTGAGAACCTCCTCCTTTTGAAATATTGAAGTCGGTTGAAAACTAAGGCGTGTCTCTGACAAAAAAATTTTGAAATCAGTTTACTTTGCTTTGGCTCATTCGTTGTTAACTTATTGCATACCGGTCTGGGGTGGTGCTGCCAAAACTCACCTGCTTCGATTAGAACGTGTACAAAGAGCTATTCTTAAAGTTATGCTCCTGAAGCCGATCAGATTTTGTACGAGAACGCTTTACTCCACAGCTGAGGTCCTCACAGTTCGGCAACTTTATATTGAGCGGGTGTGCTTAAAACAACACAAATATGCCCTTTACCCAACTGGGCGAACACGTTCTGTTGGACGTAGAAAACGCAAGGTTTTTGACTCTGTTGCACACAATACTGCATTCTATCGCCGACAATTAAACTTCCTTGCACCCTTTCTTTACAACAAAGTCAACGAATATTTGAACATCATTAATAGGAATAAGTACAACTTGGTAAAAGATGTTCGTAATTGGGCTCTAAAACTAGACTATGCAGAAACTGAAAAGTTATTTGACATTACAAGGTAACAAATAGTTATTTAAATCCACGCCCCTTATTCATACGTCAAATCCTTGCCTCAGTGTAAATATTTGTCTGTGTTGGTCTGTTGTAATAAAATTGGTATTTGTTTGAATATTACATGTACCTTCTTAATAATCAGTAACAATTATTATATGCCAGCACCTATTTAGTATGCCGTGAAATACTTCATCTCCACTCACACACACTAACACATCCACCACATCCACACATAAACACATACTCTTACACAGGGAATTCACACACGCACATTTACATTTTAATAGTATAAATATTATAAAGCTAGTTGATACCTTGTGAAAAAGAAACATAATACGTAGTAAACTTTGTATTAAGTAATACGTACAAGTGTCACAGTAATGTCAGCCAATGACATCACAACAATTGGAAATAGAGTAAGTGTAAACTTGAAATTGTAATTAGTTAAGTTATCTTTTTATACCAATCTTCCTAATGCTTGTTATGCCATCAATCTATGCGGCGTCTTTAGAAATAGCGGTGGTTTATTCCCTGGTCCCTATAAGACAGGTTTACCTAGTTTAGGGCACAGGACACTAATCCTAGGCTTAACTTTCTATAAAAATTAAGATAACAAATACATGTACAAACATACAACAAGCTGTAATTTAGATTCCCAAATAAATCATTTTTCATTTTCATTAAAAAAAAAAAATGTTTACTATTAATACACGAAAACGTCACGTGAGTAACCCGATGTAAGCATTTTAATATGTATTATACGTGTATTGTCAGACAAACGTCAGTTTTGTTTTTTTCGAAAGTTACATGTAATTTATAGGAATGATACAAAGTTTTGCAAGAAGAAACATGAATCTTTCGCCATTTTCATCGCTACTCTAGAACCAGAAATAAACCTAAAAACGACACCCATATTGATATTTTGAGATTTCAACTCCATCGCACCCCATCAGGGAAGATTGTATCTCACGTCCGCCTCGTTGGATGTTGAAATTGTTATTGTTTTCGAAATCAGCGACCCAATAAACCAGAAAAACGATACCCATGTTGTTTTTTTACTATATTATCCCTTTTCCCCCTTTTGAGAGTTCATTTCTCAAAGAGCCTGAAACACGTCTTTAATCATTTATCTTTAGGAAAATTCCTGTGAAGTTTTTAATAGAATAGTCCAACTAATCTTGTTTCCCCATACAAGACCCCCAAATCCCTTAGGGAGTAAATTTTGAAAAATCCTTAGTGCACCTGTATACTTTATAAGGAACCTACGTGCCAAATTTGGAATCTCTAGGACCAGCGGTTTGGGCTGTGCGTTGATATGTCAGTCAGTCAGTGTGTCATTCAGTCAGTTTCTTCTTTTATATATATATAAAAGAAGAAACTGACTGATTATGTAGTATGTAATATCAAATATACACCCTGTATAATAGCCGTGTTAGCCGAATGTTAGTCGTAATTGAACATTAGAAATTATTGAAAAGAAAATTTAACATTGGAAAGGTTAATGAGAAAATATTAATGCGCATTGATTTTAATGTGCACTGATCCTAATCGGCATTAATATTAATGTGATTCGATTGACTAAAAATTAACTAATGTTTAGTGTTTCCCTGGACATTAAAAATGATATTTTTTTAAAGTATGTATTATAAAAGTTATTAAAATTAATAATGCACATGTATCTAAGCATAAAAAGCCTTGTAAATTTAAAATGTTACGATTCATCTTATGATTTTTTTTTTAATGAATTTTTTATTGTTTTTCATTTCATTTCATGTCATTATCATATATTTCATTAGTTTATTTTATTTTATATTTTTTTTTTTTATTATAATTTACTTTACATTATTTGATTTGATTTGATTTGATTTGATTTTATTTTATTTTATTTTGTTTAACTTTACTTTACTTTACATTAGGTTAGGTTTAGGTTTAAAGACATTTATTCTCATATAAGATATACATCACTTCCATGAGAACATAGTTATTACATAATTACATGCATTTAATTAGATTTTTGTCACCGCAAGAATGCAATATTATATTTAGGGTAAACACATACCTGTAGCAAGATGAAATGAATAAAAATATCGAGACATGCAAAAATATTACTATTTACTACTACTAACTAGGTTACTCATTCAACATATTCATTATTTGTTTACCAGTTTACGACTAATAAGCGCAGATTTTAATGGTTTGCTATAATGTATTCCGCGAGTCCCTTTTTGAATGCGTTGAGTGAGTTTACAGTTTTAACATCAATTGGTATTTTATTGTACAGGAGCGCACCTTCAAACGTAACCGTTTTTTTACCATAATTAGTTCGTATTTTAGGCAAAGCAAGGAAGCTCGCGCGGCGTTGACGACTGCAGAGGTTTGGAACATTTTTCCTTTTGGTAAATATTAAGTTGGTGTGAATGTCCTTATTTAATGTTTTTCTAATAAAAATACAGGTGTTGTATATGTATAGTTGCCTAATGTTCATCAATTTCGTTTCCGAATAAATTTGTTTTGTTGGTGTTAGATAATGATAGTTAAAAAGCATTTTGATAATTTTGTTTTGCAAGACCTGTAGTTCTTTTATTTTTGTTTTGACAGCACTTCCCCAAAGCTCGACAAGGTACAAGAGATGTGGTTTTACAAGAGCGTTGTATAAAGTAAGACGTAGTTGTTTTGGAATACATTTAATAAGGTTACGAAGTGAGCCGCAGAGTGTTGCCATTTTAGTTTTTAAATGATCAATATGGGTGTTCCAAGTTAACTTTGAGTCAATGTGTAAGCCGAGATATTTTTCGTGTGATTTCTGTTGCAATGGGATATTATTTATTGTGAGCGGTGCGTGTGGTGGTATAGGTTTGTTTTTAGCTTTAAATATGACATAACATGTTTTCGAAACATTAATTGTTAAAAGATTATATTGGAACCAGTTATATAGAATTTCTAGGTCGTGCTGAGCTTGGGAAATTATGTCATGTATTTGCGAGCCAAAGTAAAAGAGAGAGGTATCGTCTGCGTAAAGGGCAATGTGTCCATTTAATCCTAGTCCATGAACATTGTTGATATACGCTAAAAAGAGCAAAGGCCCTAAAATGGAACCTTGCGGGACACCGCAGGTTATCGGTAATGGGTCACTCTGATTATTGTTATCTATTCTGACAACTTGCGTTCTGTTTGTTAGATATGATTTGAGCATTTGCAAGGCTTTACCTGTTATTCCAATGACCTCTAGCTTTTTTAAGAGTATATTATGACACACAGTGTCAAAGGCTTTTTTTAGGTCGATAAAAATGCCTAGAACTATGTTTCTGTTGTCAATATTATGTTTTATTTTTGTAACAAGGTCAATAGTTGCTGTTAGTGTATTACTTTTAGGTCTAAACCCATATTGTCGTTCAAAAATAAAGTTAATTTCATCAAAGTAGCTGTTTAATCGTAAGTATAACACTTTTTCGAGGATTTTAGACAGGACCGGCAAAACAGATATTGGGCGGTAATTACCAGGTTCTGTTTTCGACCCGCATTTATAAATAGGAGTAACCTTTGCAATCTTCAATGAGTCTGGGAAAATTCCATCAAGTAAAAGCCCATTTATCACGATTGCTAATTTATTTGCTATCAACCCTTTTATACATTTTATTATTTTTGTGCTTATACCGTCTAGCCCTTTACTACAGTTTGAGTCCAAATTATTAATAATATTTATAATTTCTTTTTCAGTGCATGGTTTGAAACAATGCATTTGAGGCTTTGACGGCATAGGTTGTGGTAAGCTACGTTCAAAATTGTTGTGGAATTTCCCCGGTATTTCATTTGCCAATTGTGATCCTATTGAAGAGAAATAAACATTAAATATTTGACATATTTCGTAGGGATCGGTTATTTCATTTTTGTCTACTATCAATTTTGAAGGAGCGCATCTGTCTTTGGTTTTATTATTAGCTAAAGTATTTACTAAATCCCACATTTTCTTTGGCTTGTGACTATATTTGTTGAATTCCTTGTAGTAATAAGCGTCTTTTGTTTCTTGAATGATTTTAGCGACTTGGTTTTTTTTTGTTTGATATTGTTCTTCTAATGTGTCATCGTTCGGATTTTTCTTAAGTTCTGTCCACAAAACGTTTCTTTCATTAATTTCCTTTATAACGTTTTTATTAATCCAGTCCTTTTGTGGTTGATTGATTATTTTTGTTTTCTTGACTTTGTTATTTTCAATACACTTAATAATCTGATCTTCTAATGTTTTAAACTCCTGATCCATTTCGTCTATGCCTGCCTTTTCAGTCATCTCATAAAGCTTCTCGTAGTGTACGGCTTCATATTCGACATACGCTCTCATTGGTGGTTTCACTTTTTTAATCTCTAAGTATAGGTGTTTGTGATCTGATAGTGAAGAATTTACTGTTATCATGTGAAATGTATCTTCCCTCAAGTTTGAACTTACATGGTCCAAGATAGATTTTTTAGTCGATCCTTCTCTTGTACAGTAATCTTTATTTATCTTATTGATAATCTTATGCCCCGCCTCTTTTAAAAGTTGATTGTATTGTTTGTTTATTTTGTCTTTGGTTAATAAGTCGACGTTAAAATCACCGAATACTATTGCCCTTTTTTTCTGTTCCAGCTGCGACTCATATTCTTCAAGAAAATCATTAAAATTTGTGTGTCCAGGTCTATATATTACGCCTACCTCGAGAGAATACTTTTCTAGCTTGATCCATAAGTAATTGATTCCTTTCTCATACTTGGATTCTGACAAACTATGTTTGAGATTGTTGTGGATGTATGCTGATACCCCGCCTCCGCTGACGTCAGTTCTGATTTGTAATAGTGCGTGTAATTTGGGATTTGAAGTTGTAAAGCTTGAGCTTCTGTGTGAATCCATGTCTCTGTAAGTAGAATGACATGCACAGTATTTGGTATAGCTCTAAGGGCACATTTTAGTTCGTCTAGTTTGCCTTTTTTCCGTATACTCCGAGCGTTAAGGTACAGGAAAGTAAATCGGGACTTGTTTTTTGGAAAATTGTCGTAGCTATCAAGTATTTCATATGAGTTTCCGATGTCATTGTGAGAAGTTGTATTTTTTGTTTCTAGTCTTTTGGATTAGTCTTAACTATTTTCGGCGTTCCGTTAATATATCTAATCGTTAAGTCCTTCTCACCATTTTCTTCGCGACGTTTAAGTTCATCTCTAAGGTTTTTCAGGTAGTTCTGCTGAGCTGGGGTTTGGTCCGAGTAAACTTTGATATTATCTGGTAATGTACTTTTGTTGCGAAGTAGTGCCTTGGCAGGCTCTGGTGCACCAAAACATACTTTAACACTGCGAGGCTTTCCTGGAATATATTTACCTACTCTAAAGGTTTTCATAGGTTTCGGAATGTTTTTGTTCGTTAAAGAAATAATTTTTAGTACTTCAGCTTCATCTGCGGCTATTCTTTCTTCTGCAGTGGATAAGTTTGGTTCTGGTATGCCCACTAATATGACATGTTTCTCCCTGTTGGTACGGTCTTGCATTTCTCGAATTATTTGTTCTCCGATGTGTGGCTGATTTTCTATCTCAAGTGGTGCTGGTGTCGATCTACAGGATTGTTTGACGCCGTTTAGATCAGATTCTAGCACTTTTATTTTTTTGTCACCCAGTGAAATGGATTCCTCTAACCTTGTGATGTGGCTTTTTATATCCCTCTGCTCGGTCAGCACGGTAGACGTTGACGCCTTAAACTCATTCATTTGTGCCATAACTCCATTAACTTGTTCTCGGAGCTCTTTATTACTTTGTTCATTAGATGATTTTATGTCCGCAATTTGAATTTTTATTTCGGTGATGTTATTCTGCATTGTTTGTATTATCTGTTCGTTAGACTCAGTGTACATTACTTTATTTTAGTAAAAAACTACACTCAAATTTATATGTTGACATTTCAAGCCCATCGCATACCAACAGGGGAGATGGTATTCCACATTCGCCACATTGCAGCATTGGATCTTCAAATCGTTGCTTTTTTCGTGATCAGCGACCCGAAAAACCATATAAACGATACCCATGTTAATTTTTTCAACTTTTCACCCCTTTTACCCCTTTCAGGGGTTAAATTCTCAAAAAACCAACACGAGAAAAAAATACTCCTGTTAAGTTTCAGATAAAATAGTCTAACTAATCTTGTTTCCTCATACAAACTTTGGACCCCCGTTTCAACCCCTTAGGAGGTGAATTTTAAAAAATCCTTCCTTAGTGCTCGCCTACACCATAAAAGGAACCTACGTGCCAAATTTGAAGTCTATAGGACCAGCCGTTTGGGCTGTGCGTTGATATGTCAGTCAGTCAGTCAGCTTCTTCTTTTATATATTTAGATAGACAATAGGGGTTGCAAATGATCAGTTAACAATGTTTTAGGTAAGTAGTAAAATTTACCTGACCTGGGATCGAACCCGCATTTTTGTGTTGCCTATGCTTTGCCTTTATACATCCATTATAGATCTAAAATCTATGTACAAATGATAATAAGTATTAAGTATATGATATTGTCCTTTTTCTGAGTTTGCCTTATTGACTGATTCCATCGCGCTGTCACAACGACTAAATTTCCCTAAGTAGGGATAAGTAATAATATAGAAGAGAGGACTAAGTGAAGAGTTTGTTTTGAAATTGGTGGTTTTTTAACAGCAAATACTTCAGTTACAAAAAAAAAACACACTCGAATGTTTCAAACTTGAGGAAACCATTCGACATCAAATTCGACAATTTAATGATTATAATGATATACAAATGGATGAATATTGCACCTACTCGTACCCGTGTCATGGAAGCACGCAGATGTAGCAACTGCCAAGGTTTAAGTACTATTGAGAAGACTTGCATCTAAAATGTTCTTTTGGATGAAAATGATGGAGGTACAGTCGAGTTAATAAATATCTGTGATGCTGAATGCATAATATAATATGTAAATCTTACACCTTATTGTCAATGTCCTAAGATTCCTAAGCGTGTACAAATAATTTTGAAGCCTTAGAACTGGTCATATATTTATGAACTCGACTGTACGTAATTAATATTGGCTATGGAGAAAAAACCGGACTGCTGCCTAATCAATACCATTTTTTGACTTTTTAATCACTGACTGTCTGGCACGTCTGTCATTTCCTATACAAAAAAGTCTGCCATTTTTAGCGGCATGGGAGGGGCACGTCAGATGTACAGCTATTCGTACGTAACGTACAAATAGCTATGTCAGATAAACGTCAGTCCATACAATGAGTATGAAACTATGCCATACCCATTCATATGTCTGTCAATTGCTACTCGGTATGATTTCAACTCAAAGATACCATCTGATTACATCAATACCGACTTTATTTACGTCAAACGGCCAATTATAGCCTCCCCACCTACCTTTACTCCCAAGGTTCCCTTTCGCCGATTACACGGGGTGAGGCCGAGAATCAGGACCCGTTTATCGCCCCATGTAATACCCGTTTAAGACAAACCTACCTTCTATGTCATACGAACTCATAGGCGTGTCTATAGTAAGTCTTACCAACTTACCGGCCGTATACGCGGGGTCGCTACTCCCAAACAATCTCCCCACAACCTTGTCTGCATTGACTTATTGCACTGGTGAAAACAAATGGGCAATGGGGTCGTTACATTCCTAGGCCATAGGGTATTCTTTCATTATTCAAATTCAAATTCAAATTATTAATTTCAGACAGGTCGTCCATATACACATACATTAGAGAAATGAAATTAAAATTAAGATTAAAATATAACAATAAAACATAAAAATATTAATAACTTATTTAGATGTCAAAATAAAATCAAAGTACGTCATAATAATAATTGTCATTCATTTACGTTGCGCAGTGTGGGCCCTGACATGTAGGTCTATAAGTATTTTAGTGATTGGGCAGTCTAAACGGTTAGCTAATGTGTTAAGGATGCTATTGGGGCTATCCCGCGCTCTGCGCGCCAATGAGGCGATTCGTTTGCGCATAACGGCATGAAAGCCGTCCGTACGCGCCTCTGCGAACATGGCTGACGCACTACAATAGCGCGGCAAACCCAACAGCATCCTAAACGCATTATTGTATTGGACTCGTAGGGAATTGAGGGCCCTTTGCGTATAATTGACCCACAGGCTGCAGGTGTAAAACGATTGACAGAAAGCTCTAAATAAAGTGGTTTTCACTTCTGTGGTACACCTCGCAAACTTGCGCGCCAACATGTTGCTCCGGACCGCCAATGCCCTACGCTCCCTCTCCACGTCAGCGTTGTCCGATAGGTCATCGGTCACCCAGTGACCCAGGTACTTGAATTTTGACACTCGCGTTAGCTGCGTTCCGTCTAGTGTAATAGGCGGCACTGTGTCAAATTTACTACCGCGTGGATTAAACACTAGCAGCTCGCTCTTTTTTGAGTTGTACCTGAGTCCCTGAGCATCCGCGTACCCCTCGCACTTATACGCGATTCTAAAGTTTTGATTAAGTATGCATAACTAAATACACTGATACTTTACGTACCAATTTATTTCCAGCACGAGTCCACGGGCGCTTCAGGAAATGAGCATGCTGGCTCAAGAAGGATTGGGTGAGGCTTTTTACATTTTTCTTTTAAGCAATACAAAAATAAACAATGATGTTCCGGATGGTGTTCGAGGGTGTCAGAGCTCTCAAGGATCCACAGTATTGGCTGTGAGAAGCCTGTATGTGACCTTTAACATAACAACAGTAAATCCTTGTATAGGTAAGGATTAATTGGCAACTCGCGTGTATCCACTGCGTAAAATCAAACTATTAGGAGTTTCTGAATTGTTACTGCATTAAAAAAAAAAATATATGCCCATAGATAACACTGTCGCCAGCGGCATCAGTATGAAGCAGTATGAAGAACAGCTTAATGGATTAAGAAAAGAGAATTTTCACTTAAAGCTAAGGATATATTTCCTAGAGGAAAAATTAGGAAGCGGCTCACCACCAGCAGTTCAGGTAATCCATTTATTTTAGAAACACGTTTAAGAATGAGGTTGGTCCTTATAGATTGGATAGTTAGCTGGGTCTCAACCGGTAAATATTTTGTATGAAAATTACCGGTAATGTACCGGTTAACCGGTAATACCTATACTATTTTTTACCGGTTTGCATTTCCTAGCTGGGTCTTGCCTGAGTCTAGGCAGCCTTCGTGAGTTAAATCCTCTGTTAGTCACGGTCAGGACGTGCCTCGCCTGAGGCAAAGAAGGTAAGGCACGTCCTGACTGCCATAGGAATCGCCTCATGAGGCTGCTCGCTCAGTCAGGAGTGTCAGGACCCGGCTATTCACGAAGGTGCGCGGTTTCATTCGTATTTTCATGCTTCTATTGCTATAAAAGATAAGGTTTGAGAAATATGCGAGGCATCGTAAATGGATGATTATGTATATTCATTATTTCAAATTTGTACAGGGTCTTTTGGAACATAACGTTAGACTGCAGGTTGAGGTAGAGGAACTACGAAGGCAGTTAAGTGACAAGCAAGAACTTCTAGCGGTTGCAGCGGAAGCCATAGATGTACTTGAACACCAGGTATTGTAGATTATAATTTTTTTACAACAATCAAAGTTTGTCTTAGGATAAATTGTATTCTTACTCTACCTACACCTATTAACTGAGTTACTTGATTACAGTTTTTACCTAGTGGGGAAAACATTTCGTAGGAATTTATAGATTCATTTCAAACGAACCTCTCTTTAATCCCCTAAATTTTGCCATGTAATTTTACGTAATTTTAGTCACTGTGCGCGACGTGTTTCGGATATCCTATGACGCCATTATCAAGCGCCGAGTACCGTGCGCGATGAGGCAAGTAAGCATATGTCGCGCAAAGTGACTGTAAATACGTAGATGTTATCCGTAATTTTATTAAAAATATTAAATAATTTGTACCTACTACATCTTAACCTAGTTATTTGACAAGTCGTTAGCTCGTCTAACAAAATAGTAAAAGGGACACGTTCGGTTTAGACCCAGGACGTCTCTTGCTTCCCCGTAAAGTTTACCGTGTGCAAATTACTTATTTCGTTTCAGGGCTCCATGTCTGCCGATAGCATTGAGAATTCAATGAACCACGGCAACGAAATACCCAAGGAAGTAAACACTCAGGTATATAAATATTCTATCACCCTGTTTCATGTTCAACATAAAAAATATATTTATCTTCGAAATACTTACTAATTTATTTATTTTCAGGACACAGTGAAAAACCAGGCTATCGACGACACGTGTGCATCTGAATCTGCTGGGTAAAATCAGTTTTTTTTAATTAGTACTTCAATATTTGAAATATCCCTTTTTAGGGTTCTGAACCAAAATCGTGAAAAAACCGTGTGCGGACCACACTTAATGAGGGTTCCGTACAGTCATACTATGAAAAAATTGTTCAAGCAAAAAAGCGTATCATAAGCGTAAAGCGTAACTTCATTACATATATCGAGGTACTTACGACCTCTTGTACAAAATAGTTTTTTGGCAAAAACTAAAAAACGGCTAGATTAAATTTGTTCAAAATAATTTTCGTGGTAAGTTCGTCTTATATCCTATCTTCCTGATTTTTTTCTCATTTTTAGGACATCCCGTTCAAAAATTAGAAAAGGGGACACTTTTTCAGATTTTGAGAGCGATTATTTCCGAAAATAACAATTAATCAGTTTTTTGCTCAAGAAACCTTAATGTTATTTCCAAAGACCTATCAGATGATGAGCCACAAGTAGATATTTAGCTAAAAAAATATTTTTGACATTTAATTATATGCCCCCCCTAAACAATTTGTTTTACAACTAATATGCAAAACTAAGTAGCGGCACACAAAATACACCTCTAGGTGTAATATCATAACAATATGCTTTATAGATACTGAGTAAAACCGCTCTGACATACGGACGGACGGACGGACAGACGGACTGGACGAAACTATAAGGGTTCCGTTTTTGCCATTCTGGCTACGGAACCCTAAAAAGGAACCCTTATGGTGTGACTCAGTCTGTCTGTCACATCGTGAAGTATCTAGACAACTACCAAAGCTACCAATTTAAAATTTTGAATAGTTATAAATAAACAAGGTAAACCGAGACACATTGAGAGAGAATTTATCATATATGTTAATTCATTTTCAATGAAAAACGCCCGATATAAGAGGGGGCACAAATTGTAATGTTAGTTACTGGGTCTTGTGGGGTACATGTACATGTACCATCGGAAAGGGCTTGATTCACATTCTAAAACTTTTTTTAATTCTTACAGTGAATTTTTTTTGAGTTAGGTATATAAGAAAATTTCAAAAACATGACCATTTCCTATTCTCGGAAGTTTATGTCATGAACAGTGAAAATAAGTGATCCAATCTGTCGATACATGGGGCTGATGTCAAATTTCGAATTCGAGGTGCAGTTGCGTTGCGACTATAAGCGCGAGCCCGAATGGCACTTGGCCGGTTTTTTAGATCAGTATGTTATTGTATGTAAACAAATAGTGTTTTCCATTCCAGGGATTATTTATGTGTCACGACAAATAATAATGATATGGATGAGTTAATCAAGCTACGCAGAGAAAATTCTAAAGCTCTTCAGATGATAAAGGGCTGCATGAAGAAAATTCAGCAGCAAGATAAAGAAATAAAAAGGCTCAAATTGGTAAGATAAGAAACTATAATTTACCTCTTGTGTTCGTATGTTTTGAAACGCCTGAAAATTTATGACAATTCAAATAACATAAAGGGTTGAAATAATTTTAATTATGTTATTTATTACTTTTTTGTAATAAAAAATACATTATAATTATAATACGAATTACCAGTAAATTTAGTTCATTTATAACAGGACCTTAGATTTTCAAAACAAGAATCTTACCTATTTGTTGTTTTGTGCGCCCAACTTCTTCATTTTCTGTTTGAAAGTAGCCAGATTTGGTTGAAATTTTACATTAAATAAATAGCCCTATTACCTATGAGTGTTCAAAAAAGGTAAATTTTCACAAAATAATCAAACAGGTAGTTATAAAACCGGTCTCAACTCAACTTAATATGGACCATTACGATGATCTACTGTTAATGCGCCGATCTGTTTTTTACCATTTTAATGAGTATTTTGTTTTTTTGACTTCACATGATTTTTTTTGTTCATATAGTAAGTATTAAATAAGGATTTTAAAACGTCATGCAAAAAGTATAACTGACAATTTAGACTTTTCTTTTTGACAGCACTTTATAAAATTATACTATCTTACAAAATATCCTTGCTATCAAAACACAATGAGTATTTTTACTCACCAGGCGGCGCCACTCATGTGTGGGTTTTTGGCAAGCGCCATTAGTGTGAGTTTGTATGGCGCGAAAAAAATATGAGCATTAATTTACAAGTTAGAAGAGGTTCATTAGTTGAACTATTTTTGAGTGATGTGTAGATTTTGTTTTTTCGATGATTAGAGAGGTATTACATTTTTGTATGATAATTGATAATATTTCATAAAACAGTTAAATAGTAATTCCCGGCTATTTTTACAAATAAATATTTTTTTTTAATACTTTAACCTAATCAAAATCCCCATCTGGGTAATTATATGTTAATATCAGCACTGGTATAGTGCTGATATTAACATATAATTACCCAGATGATATTAATGCTGATATTAACATATAATTATGGAACACGGATGCTAATGATAAATTATAAGAATTAAACACATTTTTAATATACTTTTCATCACACCTGCTCGTAAATGGTGATATTATATGCAAGCATACTTACACTTAAAGAGCTGTATTATTCCCATGGTTTTAAAGGATTCTCATACTACTTTACCGCCCGCCCGGAGCTCGCGGAGGACCCGCCCCCCACGCGCTCGCAGCACGTAGTCACTCCGAAGTACTGTAGACTGTGCAATTACACTACCGCTGATCATTCTATCAATTCATTCTATTGTTTCTTTACCTGTATAGAGAGTTTATTTATTTCCTCGCAAATGTGATGAAAAACATTATGTGTACCACGGGCAGTAAGGGGATTACTAACTCGGGTCATTTAAAGTCCTTCGCCTACGGCGTCGGGCTTCAATAGACCCTCGTAAGTAATGCCCTTCTTACCGCCCTAGATGCACAATGTACTATTATTTTACTTAAGATTTGTACTTAATGTACTTATTTTTATTCTAAAAACTTGTGATTCTTTTGCTTTTGGCATTTCTATTATTTATTAGTAGTTTGTGGTTTTATAACAATAATATTTTGAACAAATAGAAATGTTTTTGTATAAAATAACCTCAAAGTTTACCGTAATGTACGGCCATGTTATTTTACGCTTTCAATTATAAGCTTATTTTAAAGCCTAAATAATAATTTAATAGTATTTAATATATTTCTATGTAATACTTCCTGTAAAAGTACATATTATTTTGACTTGACCGTTATTCGATGCTTATTAATTGAGAAAGCCACGTCGTTTCCCGCCATGATATTGCTGTATCTTTCTGACATGTAACCATATTTCTCTCTTTTCCTCCACCATTAGTGGCCCACAACCTGGCAGTGGGGATGAGTTTCAACTTGGACGAAATCCCAAGTTGGTTGGTCATTGGCGTCTCGTTTCCCGCCGCGGAAGGTCGTGCTAACCAGTAGTACGACTTTGATTTAAAGATTTCTTTTCAAATAATAGCTTGTGTCAAGCAGAAGTATATTTTAGGATAAAGGGTTTGAAAAATAGGTGATCTAATCCTGCAATATTCGCACGTCATTTGTGACGACATATTCACGCAAGTAGAGTCAAACCACGCTATCTCTGCCGAGCAAATGAACTGTCGATACTTTAAAGTGTTATTTTAAACGTCATACTTCTATGAAATTGTGACGTTTTATTAACACTTTCACATTCTGTGCTATCAAAATTTAGGAAACTTAGCATAGATGGACTCTTATCTTCGAGCAACTAGTTATTATTAAATTTCTGTGGCAAAGGTTTTCGAATCTACCCTCTATACTTTATTGGAAGAATTAAAGTTATTTACTTAAACGGTTTTTGCCGTTCGTTACTTATTGTAAATTTGATAGTAGTATATCTAGACGAGTAATAGACGATTTCCTAATTGCACACCAAGACAGAAACACGCTTGCCAGGCTGGTGGAGACAGTTGTGAAGAACCTAGAAACCTTGGGGTGGTTGGTCGATTACGAGAAATCCCGATTGACTCCCCAGAAGGCACTGGTGTATTTAGGTGTCAGGTGGGATCCCTGGTAAAATCAAAAACGGCTTCCAGAGGAAAAGATTCCTTTATTGACACTTGACAGACAGGATCTATCAGATGCTTTCTGCAGCAAAAACGAGCCGGAAAGATTTAGAGCGGTTGGTAGGACTGTTGAACTTTGAAAGTTTTACAGTCCCAAGGGGCAGATTAAACTACCGTCCCTTGCTACACCTTCTCAATTCAGTGCCTCGCTTTTCGAGCCAAAGCCAGACTTATGCCATTCCATTAAGGGTAAAGGAGGACCTTCTCCAATCCACGTGCTTCCGCCGACGCACTTCCTAACAACATATGCGTCAGACCTGGCTTGGGGAGCCCAATTAGACGATCAAGCTCTGACTGTATTTTGGACAGGATCGGAGCAAAAGTTGCATTGCAACCAGAAATAGATGCTTGCCATCCAGAGGGTATTAGAAGATCACTCTCTGTACCTAAACAACTCAACAGTACTTGTTCAATGCGAAAACAAAACGGTATTGGCTTACTTACGCAATCAGGGCGGGACGAAATCAAACCCGCTCTTAGAGTTAGAGTATCAGATTTTTTACATTTTGGAAAATTACCACATTCACCTAAACTTATTTCACATATCGGGAAAATACAACAGCCATGCAGATCACCTATCTCGCCTGCGCTTGCCACTGGTGGGGCATCTCCCTCCGGGGTAAACCTTCCTCAGATCGATCTGTTTGCGTCTCACAAAGCACATGTAGTGATCAACTACGCCTCGCTGGACCAAAACGACCCGAGAGCTTTATTTCACGACGCATTCTCACGAACATGGAACTACAATCTAGCCTGGGTGTTTCCACCACCTTACCTTGTGCCGAAAGTGCTGGCTCATCTCAATCAGGCAACAGGCGTGTACCTGCTAGGGGTGCCACGATGGAATCGTGTCTTTTGGCGAGCAGATCTCAGGACACGCGCCCTAGTAGCTCCCTTCACTCTTCGGCCTCTGGAGAGGTTCCTGATCGATGTCGGGACAGGCTTGCCTCCACCAAAAGTTCAGGAAATGATGCTAGAAATGTGAAAGTGTGGGGGTGGTCAGAGAGCTTGACTGTTGGAATTCTGATCAGATTAAGTTGCTTGAACAATCCTGGCGTACTTCTACCATGAAAACTTACGACATAGCGTGGAAGAAGTGGGTCCTCTGGGCTACTAATCACAAGGTGGACTATACAAAACCATCAGGTTCGGATTTAGCAAAGTAGCTATCCGACCTCCATCAAATTCATAAACTCTCTTATAGAACCATATTACTTTGTAAGTCCGTTGTGTCAACACTATGCAATGCAGAAGTTTCTGGCATTTTAAGTACACACATTCTTGTTAAACAAGTAATCAAATCAATTGCCTTGCAGAAGCCTGTTTGGCAGAAACCTATTCGGAATACAGAAATTCTTGTTGATTATTTGAGTAAGTGCAATTTTAACTTAGAAAGTCCTTTTGAATCATCTAGGCACACCGCAATATCACTACTCCTTTGCTCTGGCAAGCGAATCCATGACTTAACATTTTTAAAAATTGATGATCAACATCATATGCAATCTAATGATGCTATTGTTTTCTGGCCGACATTTGGCTCTTAGACAGACTGCGCTGATTATCGCCAGTCTGGGTGGAGATTGTTGCAAAATCCTGAGTGTCAAAACTTGAATGCCGTTTTGGGTAAAGCACACTGTATCCTTATTAAAAGGCAGGCGTGGGTTAGCAAACTCAAATCATTGATTTGTAACTTTAAGAGGTGAGGTTAGATGTGCCTCCCGAACAATCATTTCGGGATGGATCAAAAGTTTGTTGAAGGCAGCCCGCAGCAGGCTTTACGGCAAGCCCAGGCAGCGTCCGCCCCGCTGTGGCGTCAAAAAATTGGGTAGACGAAAAGAGAGAAATATGGTTATATGTTAGAAAGAGATAGCAATATCATGGCGGGAAAGGACGTGCCTCTCTCATTTAATATGCTTCGAATAAGGTAAGTAAATTAATATGCGTTTTATTCGTAGGTAAATCGCGGCTATTTTTCGAAATAAACTTAAAAAATGACGTATACCCTCTTTTCATAGGACCCACGGTCCACTAGCGCCCCTAGCGACGAATTCACTCGCGGTAATCCTCATTAATTTGGGCCAAGAATGTTTGCATTTTAATAACTTGAATGAAATTGAAAACAATATATTATTTAGAACCAGTATTTAATACTTTTTTTTATTACACTATCGCATTTCGTTACTGGCAACTCCTGCATCGATACTTTAAATTCAGAGAAATTTGGTGTATGGGACGCGACTGAAATTTGTTCTCGGTTTTATGAATTACACTTGCTTCTTAGATGTACCGAGTATGCTAAAGTAAGAATCGAGCTTTTCGGAGGCTACGGAATGGCGCCTTAATAGGCTGATGTGGAGTTCAATGCTTAGCGCTCCATAAAAATCATAAAGAATTTTCAATTTCCTACCAATCCGCATTTTTTTATTTCTTTGTTTGAAAAATGTGGATGGAGTGTTGCTACTAGCAAATTAAAACCCCAGCCTGTATTTATCAGTAATAAAAAAGTTTAACGGGATGACTCATCTGAAACTTGAAATTTTCAGGATAAGGAACAAGCTCATATGCAAGAGGTCAGTGTTTCGCAGATTGAAAAATATGATGAAATTCTAAAATGCAAAGATGAACACATCAAGGACCTTGAAAATAAACTCAGGGAACTACAGAAGACAGTCGATAATGGACAAAACGTAGAAGACGCCGGGTAAAACAAATTTTTTTTTTAGGGATCCGTTACATTTACATTGGCGAATAAATACTTATGCTTTAGTATTTGACCTTTTTTGCCTTATAATTGCTTGATTTTGGATGTATTTAGGTTAAATTGAAACTACTTACAGGTCGGCGGATTTACGGTATTCCATAAAAATAAATAAAATAAAAAATATTTATTGAGTAAATTAAAGTTGTCACGTTGCTTACATTTTGTTAATGTGGCTACTTAGGTATACGTAATGATTACATTTTTGAGTTAAGAGGGGGCAGAGTGTTTGCCGCGGACACGAAATAGGCATTTAGCGGCCCCACGCTGCTCGCTATCTGTGTGCGTGCGCGCACGCACACTACTACAACGGCGCGCTCGGGCGTTAAAATGTTGTAACTTAGAATTCCTCATTTTTATAATCCTTTGATACTGATATTGTATTAATTCACCTAATATTTGTTCGGTTTTTCCAAACGATTTTATTATTTGTGTTTGTATTTAGTACTAAAGAAAGGTACCATTCTGTCGGTTGTTGATAAGGTTAATTTCTAAACTAATATTTATGACATTCGCGCCTTATCGACAACCGGCAGAATGCAAAGTGCCTTTTTCTAAATACAAGCACATTTTTTATGATTTCATATGTGGCTATTTACGGCTAAAGGTACCTTATGGACGGTCGGCGCTTACGTCGCGTTGCAGCGCATTATTATCAGCGTCTTTGTTAACAGCGTAAGCGCCGCTCGTCCATAAGGTACCTTTCACCGCAAAACGTCACATATTATGAAATCGTTAAAAAATTGTGTCGTTTTTTGGTAAAAGTACCACATTGTCGCTTGGAGATTAACTCCGATTTAGATAAAATTCGATATCTGAGGAGCCGGCAGGGTGATTAACATGAATCTTAAGTCAAAATTGGAAAATATGGTAAGAATCGACGCCATATTGGATTTTGTGAGCTTAACTCCGATTTGGATAAAATTCGATATCTGAGGATCCGGCGGAGTGATTAACATGAATCCAGAGTCAATATTGTAATAACCGACGCCATCTTGGATTTTGTAAGATCAACTCCGATTTGGATAAAAATCGATATCTGACTATCAGGCGGGGTCCTTAACATGAATCCAGAATCAAAATCGTAAAATATTCTAAAAAGCGACGCCATCTTGGATTTTGTGAGCTTAACTCCGATTTGGATAAAATTCGATATCTGAGGATCCGGCGGGGTGATTAACATGAATCTTGAGTCAAAATTGTAAAATATTGGTAAAACCGACGCCATCTTGGATTTTGTAAGATCAACTCCGATTTGGATAAAAATCGATATCTGACGATCCGGCGGGGTCCTTAACATGAAAATTGTAAAATATTGTAATAACCGACGCCATCTTGGATTTTGTAAAATCAACTCCGATTTGGATAAAAATCGATATCTGACTATCCGGCGGGGTCCTTAACATGAATCCAGAATCAAAATCGTAAAATATTGTAAAAAGCGACGCCATCTTGGATTTTGAGAGATTAACTCCGATTTGGATAAAAATCGATATCTGAGGATCCGGCGGGGTGATTAACATGAATCTTGAGTCAAAATTGTAAAATATTGTAATAACCGACGCCATCTTGGATTTTGTAAGATCAACTCCGATTTGGATAAAAATCGATATCTGACGATCCGGCGGGGTCCTTAACATGAATCCAGAAACAAAATCGTAAAATATTGTAAAAAGCGACGCCATCTTGGATTTTGTGAGCTTAACTCCGATTTGGATAAAATCGATATCTGAGGATCCGACGGAGTGATTAACATGAATCCAGAGTCAAAATTGTAAAAAAATTTAATTTTTTAATTTAATCCAGAATCAAAATCGTAAAATATTGTAAAAAGCGACGCCATCTTGGATTTTGTGATATTAAATGTGATTTGGATAAAAATCGATATCTGAGGATCCGGCACAGTGATTAACATGAATCCAGAGTCAAAATTGTAAAATATTGTAAAAACCAACACCATCTTGGATTTTGTAAAATCAACTCCAGAATCCAGAATCAAAATTATGAAATACGATTTTGATTCTGGATTCATGTTAAGGACCGCGCCGGATAGTCAGATATCGATTTTTATCCAAATCGGAGTTGATTTTACAAAATCCAAGATGGCGTCGGTTTTTACAATATTTTACAATTTTGACTCTGGATTCATGTTAATCACTGTGCCGGATCCTCAGATATCGATTTTTATCCGAATCGGAGTTAAGCTCACAAAATCCAAGATGGCGTCGCTTTTTACAATATTTTACGATTTTTATTCTGGATTCATGTTAAGGACCCCGCCGAATAGTCAGATATCGATTTTTATCCAAATCGGAGTTGATTTTACAAAATCCAAGATGGCGTCGGTTTTAACAATACTTTACAATTTTGATTCTGGATTCATGTTAAGGACCGCGCCGGATAGTCAGATATCGATTTTTATCCAAATCGGAGTTGATTTTACAAAATCCAAGATGGCGTCGGTTTTTACAATATTTTACAATGTTGACTCTGGATTCATGTTAATCACTGCGCCGGATCCTCAGATATCGATTTTTATCCAAATCTGAGTTGATCTTACAAAATCCAAGATGGCGTCGGTTTTAACAATATTTTACAATTTTGACTCAAGATTCATGTTAATCACCCCGCCGGATCCTCAGATATCGATTTTTATCCAAATCGGGGTTAATCTCACAAAATCCAAGATGGCGTCGCTTTTTACAATATTTTACGATTTTGATTCTGGATTCATGTTAAGGACCCCGCCGGATAGTCAGATATCGATTTTTATCCAAATCGGAGTTGATTTTACAAAATCCAAGATGGCGTCGGTTTTAACAATATTTTACAATTTTGATTCTGGATTCATGTTAAGGACCGCGCCGGATAGTCAGATATCGATTTTTATCCAAATCGGAGTTGATTTTACAAAATCCAAGATGGCGTCGGTTTTTACAATATTTTACAATTTTGACTCTGGATTCATGTTAATCACTCAGTCGGATCCTCAGATATCGATTTTTATCCGAATCGGAGTTAAGGTCACAAAATCCAAGATGGCGTCGCTTTTTACAATATTTTACGATTTTGATTCTGGATTCATGTTAAGGACCCCGCCGAATAGTCAGATATCGATTTTTATCCAAATCGGAGTTGATTTTACAAAATCCAAGATGGCGTCGGTTATTACAATATTTTACAATTTTGACTCTGGATTCATGTTAATCACTCCGTCGGATCCTCAGATATCGATTTTTATCCAAATCGGAGTTGATTTTACAAAATCCAAGATGGCGTCGGTTTTTACGATATTTTACAATGTTGACTCTGGATTCATGTTAATTACTGCGCCGGATCCTCAGATATCGATTTTTATCCAAATCGGATACAATCCTACAAAATGGATTTTTAATCTGAAATAAATGAATATTTAATTTAATTTAATTTAAAAATCCAAGATGGCGTCGGTTTTTAAAATATTTTACAATTTTGACTCTGGATTCATGTTAATCACTCAGTCGGATCCTCAGATATCGATTTTTATCCGAATCGGAGTTAAGCTCACAAAATCCAAGATGGCGTCGCTTTTTACAATATTTTACGATTTTGATTCTGGATTCATGTTAAGGACCCCGCCGAATAGTCAGATATCGATTTTTATCCAAATCGGAGTTGATTTTACAAAATCCAAGATGGCGTCGGTTTTTACAATATTTTACAATGTTGACTCTGGATTCATGTTAATCACTGCGCCGGATCCTCAGATATCGATTTTTATCCAAATCTGAGTTGATCTTACAAAATCCAAGATGGCGTCGGTTTTAACAATATTTTACAATTTTGACTCAAGATTCATGTTAATCACCCCGCCGGATCCTCAGATATCGATTTTTATCCAAATCGGGGTTAATCTCACAAAATCCAAGATGGCGTCGCTTTTTACAATATTTTACGATTTTGATTCTGGATTCATGTTAAGGACCCCGCCGGATAGTCAGATATCGATTTTTATCCAAATCGGAGTTGATTTTACAAAATCCAAGATGGCGTCGGTTTTAACAATATTTTACAATTTTGATTCTGGATTCATGTTAAGGACCGCGCCGGATAGTCAGATATCGATTTTTATCCAAATCGGAGTTGATTTTACAAAATCCAAGATGGCGTCGGTTTTTACAATATTTTACAATTTTGACTCTGGATTCATGTTAATCACTCAGTCGGATCCTCAGATATCGATTTTTATCCGAATCGGAGTTAAGGTCACAAAATCCAAGATGGCGTCGCTTTTTACAATATTTTACGATTTTGATTCTGGATTCATGTTAAGGACCCCGCCGAATAGTCAGATATCGATTTTTATCCAAATCGGAGTTGATTTTACAAAATCCAAGATGGCGTCGGTTATTACAATATTTTACAATTTTGACTCTGGATTCATGTTAATCACTCCGTCGGATCCTCAGATATCGATTTTTATCCAAATCGGAGTTGATTTTACAAAATCCAAGATGGCGTCGGTTTTTACAATATTTTACAATGTTGACTCTGGATTCATGTTAATTACTGCGCCGGATCCTCAGATATCGATTTTTATCCAAATCGGATTCAATCCTACAAAATGGATTTTTAATCTGAAATAAATGAATATTTAATTTAATTTAATTTAATTTAAAAATCCAAGATGGCGTCGGTTTTTCAAATATTTTACAATTTTGACTCTGGATTCATGTTAATCACTCAGTCGGATCCTCAGATATCGATTTTTATCCGAATCGGAGTTAAGCTCACAAAATCCAAGATGGCGTCGCTTTGTACAATATTTTACGATTTTGATTCTGGATTCATGTTAAGGACCCCGCCGAATAGTCAGATATCGATTTTTATCCAAATCGGAGTTGATTTTACAAAATCCAAGATGGCGTCGGTTTTAACAATATTTTACAATTTTGATTCTGGATTCATGTTAAGGACCGCGCCGGATAGTCAGATATCGATTTTTATCCAAATCGGAGTTGATTTTACAAAATCCAAGATGGCGTCGGTTTTTACAATATTTTACAATTTTGACTCTGGATTCATGTTAATCACTCAGTCGGATCCTCAGATATCGATTTTTATCCGAATCGGAGTTAAGGTCACAAAATCCAAGATGGCGTCGCTTTTTACAATATTTTACAATTTTGACTCTGGATTCATGTTAATCACTGCGCCGGATCCTCAGATATCGATTTTTATCCAAATCTGAGTTGATCTTACAAAATCCAAGATGGCGTCGGTTTTAACAATATTTTACAATTTTGACTCAAGATTCATGTTAATCACCCCGCCGGATCCTCAGATATCGATTTTTATCCAAATCGGGGTTAATCTCACAAAATCCAAGATGGCGTCGCTTTTTACAATATTTTACGATTTTGATTCTGGATTCATGTTAAGGACCCCGCCGGATAGTCAGATATCGATTTTTATCCAAATCGGAGTTGATTTTACAAAATCCAAGATGGCGTCGGTTTTAACAATATTTTACAATTTTGATTCTGGATTCATGTTAAGGACCGCGCCGGATAGTCAGATATCGATTTTTATCCAAATCGGAGTTGATTTTACAAAATCCAAGATGGCGTCGGTTTTTACAATATTTTACAATTTTGACTCTGGATTCATGTTAATCACTCAGTCGGATCCTCAGATATCGATTTTTATCCGAATCGGAGTTAAGGTCACAAAATCCAAGATGGCGTCGCTTTTTACAATATTTTACGATTTTGATTCTGGATTCATGTTAAGGACCCCGCCGAATAGTCAGATATCGATTTTTATCCAAATCGGAGTTGATTTTACAAAATCCAAGATGGCGTCGGTTATTACAATATTTGCAATTTTGACTCTGGATTCATGTTAATCACTCCGTCGGATCCTCAGATATCGATTTTTATCCAAATCGGAGTCAACCTTACAAAATTTATAAATATTAATATAATAAATATAATTTATAAATTTTTAATATATTTATAAATATCTGCTCCATCATCAGACCTTGGAAACCATGCATGGCCCAAGTGCTCGTCGAATCAAAACCAACGAGTGTACACGAAACACAAAGGTACACACAAAACACGAAACACGAAGGTATTCTATCAACTGGTTCCTGAGTACCAGTTGACACTTTTCTGCTCCACCATCAGACCTTGGACACAATGTATAGCCCAAGTGCTCGTCAAAACAAAATCTACGAGTCTGAACACGAAGGTATTCCCACCCACTGGTTCCTGAGAACCGGTTGACACCTTTCTGCTCCTTCATCAGACCTTATCTGGGAAAAGGGACCTTATTGTTGGTGGCGCTTACGGCGTTATGAACGACATTCGTATACGGATATCGCCTTACGCGGTTCAAGTACTAGTTTAGACAATTTAGATTTAATTTGCCTTAAACAAGCAGGTAAAATATTATTCTTCAGAAGCACGTAAAAATAACAAAATAGACTTACCCGATTTTGCCACTTGTGTGGCACAGTATACGTACACAATATATCTCAAGGTGAAAACGCTCCGCAACGAGACGTGGTGTCGCTTCGAGAGGTCGGGGCAGACTGGCTATTTTGGGTTTTGATCACTTGTTATATTTCAACGTCTAGATCCCATAGTAATTTTGTATGGCGGATTTTGAGGGCATTTTAAAAAAATCACAATAAAATAACCAAAGAGTATTTTGGCATAAAATAAAATTTCCAGAGTAGCTAACATACTTGAGATTGTATTTAGTATGTTTTTAAAATTACAGTAGTATATTTTTTTTTCAGGAGACGTTAAACGCTAACACACGTTTTCACAAGTTTAGTGAACTTTTGCGTTGATGTGTTTAGTAAAGTATACATTATTTTCGATTATTATGAAAAATCCGGTGTAAACATGCTCTTTGAGAACCTGTTAACATACATTTTGTATATCTTTGTAAAGAATTATGACCCTGAGACGTTTAACGGCAACTGCTGTTTTCGTTGATTTTACTCTGCCCCCTCTTAATAATGTGTAGGTATAACTTACCTACACACAATAGGAAAAACATCCAACCGACGCTCGTGGACCCTATGTACATGTTATAAGGTTCCATAAATATGTAATATCTGGCTTTTCGATTCTGCATTGGATTGTATTGAGGCAACTTACTCTCGTGATATAGTTTTATATTATATATTTTTTATTCATAAAGGCGATTTCATTACTTACTTTTTTATTTTTTCAGGAACTTGCAACAATTGCTTACTCGACGTCTCCAGGGTTTAGCATACTTTTTGGATAAGCTACTGGCACATAAGTAAGTAATAGGTATTATATTACTCCTTGTTTACTGTTCTTATATCGCTATTGGTTGGTATTTGTTTCTGTATATATTAATAAATATTTCAATGGTTCCAGGTGTGTTTTAAGTGAAGAGAAAAAGAAAATGGCTGAAAGTATTTTAGAACAAAGTCTAGCTCTACCCGTGGGTTTGCAGTTAGACGAAACCATTTCACCTGAAGGATTTAACTTCGATGAAAGCAATATGGATATCTCACAAAATCTTAGAATTGAGGACTTAACAATAATGTTCGGGCACCATGGGCTATGTAGCGGCGATGACAACAAACACATGAACAGGAAATCTATGCGTCACCTTTTGCAAAACGAATGTCCTTCCGAATCGGAGTGTTGGTCAGAACCTGACAGAAACGTATCTCTTGCACGAATTGGACTGAATGACACGCCATTAGGAGCCAAGGAATCTACTTCAGATAACAACAGACATAGGTCAAGACGATCCCGCGTCTCTTATGGCTCCCGCTCCGAAGACAAAACCACAAATGAAGCCGCTTTGATTGACGAAATACATCAACTTACAAAACAGTGCGAGGAACTAGAATACGAGAAAAAAGATTTGAACAGCCAACTGGACTTTGCTAAGACTCAAATAGATGATCTGATTTCAGAAAAAGACGTACTGAAATCGACACTTGCGTCCGAACACTCTAAAGTTGACGAATTAAGTAAAGATTCGGAAAACATGAAATCTACTATTTCGTCTCTGCAGTTAAGGATAAAAGATATTGAGCAACAACTTGTTGATGCTATTCAAATCAGAGATAAGTTACGTTCCGAAAGGCAAGAACTTGAATCTACATTTTTGGAAACAGAGCGAGCTCTGCGGCGCGCAGCAGATGACGCGACAGTCCAGGCGTCGCAGGCAGCATTAGAGAGAGCTAGAGCTCAACACGACAAAATGCGTATTGAAAAAGATCTCGAAGATGCCCGAGAAAATTTAGCTAAGTCCTCCGAGGTCATTGCTAATCTGGAGATGGAAGTAGCACGTAAGGTTGCTGTAGAAGCGTGTAACCGAGTTCAAGAGATTCCCCTGGCGCGGGAGGTCGAGGAAGAAGACCGGTCGACATCGCCTGATCAGGGCA
The DNA here is from genome assembly GCA_949128165.1 of Lathronympha strigana. Lineage (NCBI taxonomy): Eukaryota > Metazoa > Arthropoda > Insecta > Lepidoptera > Tortricidae > Lathronympha > Lathronympha strigana. The sequence goes on along the minus strand of OX421906.1, from coordinate 10,411,794 downwards.
TTGATAGCGACAGACTATCGAGCCTTGAACATAACGATGCAGCTACTATGTCCACACGTGAGTACATTTTTTTTAAATTTATTTATCCGAAACATTTCTTAAAATAAACAGTAAATTTTGGCAGCGAGCGAAACCCGCGCACGTCTTATCTGTCGCTGCTTTTGTCACTCGTTTACAGTTTACAGCAAAAAAACCCGACACCGACGCTTTTTACCGCATATTTTATACTTTAACCCGCTGCGATACGGTTCATGCACGGTAGTTCCACGCGGTGTCGGTAATAAGAGTAGGCATGTAGGTAGATAACGCTGGTGCTGTTTTTATGAACAGCTCGAACGCCCATCGTTAGGAGACAAAAACATAGTTTTTATTATAATTTTACACTTGTCCCTATTGCTAATTATGTTATCACAAACATCATTAGGCCATTGGTTTAATGTGTAAGGTAACATGAACTCCCACATTCTTTTCCCATACACATTATTATATGCAGGTAAGACATATCTTGGCATATTACTTAGATTTCTCAGATTTTGGGATCTAGATCTATGACTAAGGTTATCTATGTTTGATATTTCATCACTGCAGACTATCCTATGGAATGCTATTAATTGAATATTTAGCAAAGTCTTAGGCATGCATTGAGATCAGTCTTATTGTACGGTCACGGGCTTTAATTTTTGAGCCGTTTAGGGTTCCAGATGATTTGGTTGTTAATAATACCACCTCTTGTGGAAAAAAGCTCATCAAAACTAACCACCCACCTTTGTGAAATATCCAACGTAAAGTGAGCCCTAAATGGCTCATAGTCCGTGTCTGTACAGTGCTGGCAGCAACCTTAAATAAAAAAAACCGGCCAAGAGCATGTCGGGCTATGCTCAGTGTAGGGTTCCGTAGTTAACCGTCCGTCACAATAGGCAACCTTAAAAAGTGTTTTATTAGATACCATGCTTAATATGCTTATAATAATTAACAATTCGGTGATAATTTCGATCACACCCGTCCCGACCCCACCAACTCCGGAACATTCTTAACAGCGCGAAGTAGTAGACCACGGTACAGTGCCATAGACGGTTATGTATGTTGGGTAACTTTTGATCGCGTGAATCGATTTGAATCATTATTTTTTTATTCAAAGGAAGATACGTGCGGGATGATAAATTAAGTAAGTACTCAAGATAAAATGTTTGCATATACGGTTAAATTAAAAACTTAATTCAGAAATTATTTTGTACAATTTTTCAAAAACCGTTCAACCAATCAAGTTCAATATAAATAATATTATTTTCTAATAAAGTTCTTATTAAGTTCTACTATTGTAATTCTTTTCATATTTTTTGAACTCATAGTTCAAAAATAAGAGAGGGGGGGAGGGACATTTTTTTAAACTTCTGGAGCGGTTATTTCCAAAAATATTAACCTGAACAAAAACTGTTTTTAGAAAACCCTCATTATTTTTCAAATACCTATCCAATGATATGTCACACTCTAGGGTTGAAACGAAAAAAAAACCCATTTTAAGTGTACGGCAGGGACCCTAAAAAAAATTACCACTTTAAATTTTACTACTTTGTTGGCGTGACCGATATACATATTCGTACAAAATTACAGCTTTCTAGTACATACAGTCACTGACATTATTCGCGGACGGACGGACAGACAGACAGACATGGCGAAACTATAAGGGTTCCTAATTGACTACGGAACCCTTAAAATGATTAGGTATTATTTCGTATTTTTTATTAATTTTACTTAGTGTAGGTTTTTTTTAATAGATTTTATTTATCTACTAGCGACCCGCCCCGGCTTTGCATGGGTTATTATTATACATATATATTTTCCTCTTGAATCACACTATCTATTTAAAAAAACCGCATCAAAATCCGTTGGGTAGTTTTAAAGATTTAAACATACATCGTTGCTATTCGCTGTCCGCGATACGCACACAGCTACTGGAGCTCGCGAGCCGGTGCGCAGTAGAAACCTCCTTTACTTTTATACACCCCAGTAGGGTTAACATGGTTGCCATTTTATCGCTTATCACGCTATGCGTCACTTTCGCACATACATACTTGTTAGAACGTGACAGCAACGTCGGTAAACGATAAAAACCCGACCATCATAGACTAGCTGGTGAGTGCGTACAAATCATGTCGGATCAGGAAGCTAACCACTCGGGCTCGGACTTAGAAATTCAGGATAGAGAACGCAACAGCACGCCGCCAAACTTTAGCCAACAGCGTGGAAACAAAAGAGTGAGAGAGAGTCCCGGTACGGAACTTGAAAAATTTAAACACGAAATGAGAAGCTTAATTGTATTTCGATATGGGGTGGAGCCACTAAAACAAAAATTTTACAACTAGAAAGAGCTCAAAGAGCACTGCTAAAGGTCATGTACTTTAAGCCTCATAGGTTTTCAACCGGAGAACTTTATGATCTATGCGGCCTGTTATCAGTTAGAAAATTGTATGTTTTACATGCTGTGTTAAGACAACATAAATCCACACCGTATTATCCTATCTCTCAAACAACTTGAAAAGAAATTGAAATATATCCCTACACATATAGATAATGTAAAATAAAAATAATAAACTGGATTAAAAACAAAACCTACATTGAAATAGAAAATCTACTGAAAAAATGAATTTTTTATTGATCATATGTAAGAGTTCTCTATTTCACACACACACACACACACACACACACAAAACCCGACTGCGTAAAACCTAACTGAAAAGAAAGAAACAAGTCAAGTGTTGATTGATAATCACATGAAAAAATATTATGTAAACATCGTGATTTTAAACAGTCGGGACCCATAATTTAGGAGATTGTTGCCGGCTGGGTCCCGACTGTAAAGAAACCTAACAATGATTTTCAAATCACTATTCAATAATACCCCACTTGATATTTATCCATAGTTTTTAATTTTTTTTTTTTACAAAATGGCGTCTCATGATCGCGATTTTAAATTTTGATTATTGCCATGTCTTTAGTGACATTTGCGCAAAGATGACGAATCGATTGACGTGTGAATCATCAAGATCGGTCCACGCGTTTGATCTCTATATAGTTTGCCACAAAGGAACAAACATACATACAATATAGACTGTTAAACACATTACCCATACCCATTCTTTGCGTTGCGCAGTCGGGTAAAAAGGGACACCAACCTGGACTTTAAATTGTTTGCTACTGAATAAATCATTTTTTTTTATACATAGGAATATAGGGACAGAGAAAGCGACTTTAGCCCCTCATTCACGGCTGTCCGCCGGCACTCCGGCATGGCTGGATGTAGCGGACACACGGTGTGCAAGTGGCCCAGCCTGGCAGTCCAATTCGCACTTATTCGTTGAAAGATGCGCAGCGCTGCGTTGTAGCGCATACATTGTACTCGAATTTTAAAAATCACCGCCTTCTCGTATGTCATTTTTAATAATGAATAATTAATATTTTATGCATTGCCGCATTTCTCAATTGTTTATTACTGTAATTTAGTGCAATTCGGACTGCAAGGAGGTGGGCGGAGCTAGCAGGATGTTGCCGTACGGGACGCATCCGGCAACGACATTCACGATACTATATTACGTCCGGAGGTGCCGGCGGACTGCCGTGAATGAGGGGCTTTTGTTTTATACTATGTGATATATCATTAGCCGTCTACAATGCGTTCAAAAACCGCATATTAAGACTCCCATAATATTAAACTTTTTTGTTATAAGTATAGCTAAATAAAATAAAATCGACTTGGATAACATTATTTAAAAAAAATCTAACGTATCTGAAAAACAAGATAATTTGATTTGACCTCTATTCTTAGGTATATCATCGAGATGACGATTATTTCCAAACGAAGTGTAAATTGCAAAAAAAGTCCCACGCAAATCACATGTTATTTGATATCGAACAAAATGAAAATTGGGGCCAACTCTAGTTTGTCTCTACGATTAAAAAAAAAACAGAAAAGTTTTCATACACGAAAGCCGCAATGGCGGTCGAAATATGGTCTAAGAAATAAGGCCTGACGTAGATTCCTGAATTTCTCCCTCCTCCTTTTTCGGAGTGTAAAAAAAGAAGGCATATAGATTGAAATTAAACACTTTAGAACGGATTAATCGCGTTTATGAACACCATGACCCTACTTGTGCAAATGTTGATTGACGGGGAGAACTCGCATTCTCTCAGTCATCATCTTAATCCCGTGAAAACGAGTGGTGTAAAGGGCTCGAAACGTAGGGTCATGGTCTTTATAAACGCGATTAATCCGTTCTAAAGTGTTTGATTTCAATGAATAACAATCGCGGTAACAGAAGACAATATTAAGGTATATAGATTTTTAAAAAAATTACTGCCAGACTTGGTTTGCTAAACTATATGCGGCTTGAACGCATCATGGAATTTCATTAACCCACACTTGTTTATACAGTCACTACTATTTCTCCTTTCTTGTTTTCAGGCTCATTATATGAAGAAAACGTGTCTTTGAAGCAAAAACTAGCAAGAACTAAAGCTACTCTAGCAGATACGCTTGCTCAACTGAATGCTGCGAATATGAGGAAGAAAAGCGTTCAACGCGCCATCTGTCGAGAGATCCACATAACCCACGGCGTTCTACGTAAAGCTAGAGACCATATGGAGAATCCGAACTGATTATTTATGTACAAATAAAAATATATTTTTGTACACTTTTTGAGACGGTAGGTATTTAGTCTTGTGCTTTTCACAATTGTTGATAGGACTGTCCATAACATTAATTTTATAATTCGCATGTTTTAAGCGGATAAGAAAGGTAACATATCGTATTAAGTTTTCTAATTAAGATGTACAATTAAATGATCCTGACTTGTATTATAATTTATAATTAATATTGTTTTACGTAATAAAATACAGTGAATAAAAATTGAAAATAAGGTCTTAGTTATTCTTACAAGTACACCCGCTTTCTCAATTTTATTTGAAAAATAGGTAAATTCTGAATTTATAGATAATTAAATCATTTAACCTCATTTGAGATGGCAAAATAATTAAAAAGAAAGAAATATTAAACGCCGAACGCCTAATACTGTTCCGAAACGATCTTGTAATAAAGTGGATTTTCACTCATCATCGGGAATGCGAGCGTAAAGCTACTGATACACATGCTCATTAATAGCATGCTTATTAGCAAGCGGGGAAGTGGGAGGGGCCCCGCTCCCATCCCCTCTTGCTAATAAGCACAAAGCATACTAGTAATGAGCATGTGTAACAGTAGCTTTAGTCCGAAGGCAAGGAACGACGATCATTAGGTATTGAACGTGTAATAGTGGATCGTGATGAATCGAGAACAACTCGATTTGGAACGGTTTCGATGTTTCACATCGCGTGTGTAGTGCTGTGTAGAAATTTAGTGCAATATGTTTTACCCTTGGAAACGCCCGAACGTGTCATTTAGTACTGACACCGAGTGAGTACCGAGTTACCGTAGTAAGTACCGAGATCGATTGACGACCGGTTGGCGTAGTTAGTAGTGACCCTGCCTGCTAAGCCGATGGTCCTGGGTTCGAATCCTGGTAAGGGCATTTATGTGTGTGATGAACACAGATATTTGTTCCTGAGTCATGGATGTTTTCTATGCATTTATGTATTTGTATATTATATATATCGTTGTCTGAGTACTCGTAACACAAGCCTTATTGAGCTTACTGCGGTAAATTCAGTAAAATGTGTAATTGTGTAAAATGGCTAGGGTGCGAAAACAACACGTCGAAATCAACAGCGTCGGCGAGTTACCGGTGAAAAATTTCCAATTTAACGCTGAGTGCTTATTATGCCCAGGTGAATTTAATCGCTGCAAGACTTTTATTCATGTTAGGTATTTACCTACTGAAACGAGGTAAGTATTATCACAATATTATTTAATTGCCCCTCGTCGCGCGGTCATCAACGCTGGAGTGTTTTCGCGAACTGCAGTCTTCCCTTACTACGGTGCGGTGTTCACTCTCCATATGTATACGTACTTACTCCTCAACATACACCAAAGCTCGTTTGTTAATTTTATTACCTTGATAGGTCGCTAATATTTAGACAGAAGGTACACTGTAACACCTTCTCGCAACACGGAAGACACGTGAAGTTAAAAGGGAATCACGTGAGCAAAAAAGCACGCGAATGAAACACTTATTGTTGATTAAGTAAAAAAGAAAATTACATAAATGAAACCTATACCTACTGATTGTTTGTTTGATTTATTCAGAAATTGTTTCTGAATAAATCAATCAATCAATCAGACATGTATTGACATAATTGTGTTTGAAAAATTAGTTGGACATAGAAACGCCTCTTGCCTACGAGCAGGTACCGCGTGCCTATCCAGATAATTAATTAAGTGTTGTGTTAGTGATATAACCAACATGATCTGTTTCAAATTAATTAGTTAAGTGTACCAATGATTTTCCTAAGCGTTATCTCATTAAAATAAAGAGCTAAGTGAAGCAAGAAGCGTCGAACAATTGAGATAATATCACCGCCCCCAAAGCAGCTTGTCAGGAATGTAACAAGCAACGAAAAACAAAGAAAAATTAGAATTGACGGATTAACATTCAACACATCATCATCATCATCATATCATCCATAAGCAGTCCACTGCTGAACATAGGCCTCCCCTTTGGACATCCATATGTACCGGTTGGAAGCGACCTGCATCCAGCGTCTCCCGGCGACCTTCATAAGGTCATTTATCCATCTTGTGGGTGGCCGTCCTGCGTTTGCCAAGCCGTGGTCTACACTCAAGCACTTTTCGACCCCATCGGCCATCTGCTCTGCGTGCAACCAACACATATTAAACACATAGCGAAGAGATATACCCCAATGGTGAAGACAAACAACGACAACGAGCAGCACTTCATCAACGCTCATCCCCTATCGTAACCTGTCTCTCCTCATTTCCAATATTGGCTTAAGGCTGCATAGCCGGCTGATTGTGGGTTACGGCCGCGGTGGTAACTCGTCCCTCCCCATCCCTGAGCGTGTCACTCCCTACAAATTTGTGCCCCCTGGTATGCTGGCTAGGCCAGAGCAGGCATGTCCCTGGCTGGGTGTGGTACCTATGTTCATGTTCATGAATATCCTGTAATATTTATTTATTTATTGAAGTAGCGTGACAAATACGAGCGTTTCCGAGAATATACGAAGTTTAAACAAGCCTAATAGTGCAATACCTAGTATACCTACCTACACACCACGCTAACGAACGTTCGTTGGCATTTTCTATGTCCACGCTGATTTGCATAGGCTAGGCCAAGAAAACCACCTCAAGGCCGGCGAAACCCATTCGTTGGCGTTCGTTGGCTTGGTGTGTACATATAGTCTGACAAGCCAAGGCTGCAGTAGATTTTTTATTTTATTTATATGCCTCCCTATTTTTCCATACCGAAAAAAAAGGGACGCACATCATTTAAAAAAAAAATACTGCAGCCTTGGCTTGTCAGACTATACGTAGTATGTCTATATAGTTTGTGGTGTGTACGCAGCTTAAAGGTAGGCATTCACGGCAGTCCGGCTAGCGCACACACGGTGTCCGCTGTGCGAGTGGCCCAGCCTGGCAGTCCAATTCGCAGTCATGCGTAGAAAGATGCGCAGCGCTGCGTTGTAGTGCACACACTGTACTCAAATTTCAAAAATTGCCGCCGTTCATCATTACGAGTATGTAATTTTTATTAACTAATATTTTATGCATTGCCGCATTCCTCAATTGCTTATTACAGTTATTTGGTGATTTTACATCCCATAACCAAACTATTGTCTTGGTATACACCAATAATCAAAATGGAAATTAGCAAAATCAAAAAGAATATAATCCCTTGGACCTGTCACCCTGCGACTCCGTCAGCAACATTCACGCTCCGGCGGCAGTCCGCCGCACAGACCGCCAGGCGCCAAGGCATTGAAGCCCCTCATTCACGGCAGTCCGCCGGCACCTCCGGCACGCACGTAATAAAGTACCGTGAATGTCGTTGCCGGATGCGTGCCATACGGCAACACCGCACCGGGCAGGCATTTTTTTTTTTTTTTTTTTTTTTATGGCATCGCGCTCCTGGCGCATTCAGCCAGACAAGTAGTAAAAGCAGGGAAACGGAATTAAAGGTATAAAATACGGATTGGACAGAATTTGGAAAAAAGGATCAGATCAGGAAAGGATTAGGTCATAATATTATAACTTGATGTCGTTACGTGAAAGGAATGAACATAATATTTTATAAATAGGTATGGATATAGATAAATCATAAATATGAAGGAGTGATGAAATGGATGTGGGAAACGGAATATTGAGAATTGACAGCTGACTAAATAATGCGGACCGGTCATAAAGGTTACAATTATTTGAAAAGAATATATGGTTGAGGTCCGCGGGATCAGCTCCGCAAATACATGCTGAACTGGCCACACGTCCTAGCCGTGCCAGATGTTCTGGCGTACATGTGTGACCTAACCTCATTCGAATCAACATGCTGGTGAAAGGTTTTGATAATGATATTTTGGCAAACCAAGGTTTGGCAGGAATGCACGGTTGTATACGTCTATAGTGTGGAGCCACAGTCTCTGCACCAGATGACCACAGTTCCATCCAAGCCCTACGCAGATGAAACTTTGGTAATACTAAAAGATCTTCAGCAACATTTTTGTATGGGGACATGTCCCCACAACTAATGGCATCTCGAGCTATCTTATCCACCTTTTCATTACCCTTAATCCCTCTATGTCCTGGGATCCAGGCAATGGAAACAGAATACCCTTTTACATGGCATTTCAATAATAGGCTACGTATTTGATAAATTAGTGGATTGTTACATTTTGATTTAAATGGATATCTTGAAATTGCTTGAAGTGAGCTTAAGGAGTCAGAAAATATAATGGATTTTTTAAGATGCATTATAATAATGAATTCAATTGCTTTCAGGATTCCAAGGCACTCACCACTGTACACGGAGGATTCGGGAGGCAACTTAATCTTTTGATATATATTAGACTGAGTATGAAGTACACCAATGCCAACACAGCCACTAACTGACAGCTTGGAAGCGTCTGTGTACAAGTGATGAGTACCCTGGCCATGTGTTCCAATAAAACCTAAAAATTGTTGACAATGCTCCACATCATATTTAAAAATACCTATATCAAGGAGAACTGGAGGATCCCGAATTAGAGATTCATATTCATACTGATATATGGGATGTGTTGAAAAGCTAAAGGTAGGGGCTGGGAAAGACTTGAGTTCTTGAAAGCTGTTTATTAAACAAGGAGGGTGTTTATGTGTCCAATAATTGGAGTTAGATATCTGGAATAAAAGGTTTGGTAAAATAGACCACAGTGGATGATTTGAAAATTGAGAGCATCGGAAAATGTACCTATCACAAAGATATTGACGTCGTAAATGAAGTGGCGGTTCAACACACTCAACTTGCATAGCTTTTATTGGACTGGAATTCATAGCTCCACAAATTACTCTTAGAGCTTTGGACTGAATACCATCTAGCTTTTTAAAACCTGCAACACTTCCCGGCTCAAGCAGAAATGTTCCATAATCCAAGATACTCCTTATCAGGGCATTATACATAAGTTTCAAGCAATATGGGTGAGCTCCCCACCAAACTCCTGATACACACCTGAGAATATTCATATTTCTCTCACACTTAGAAACTATATAATTACAGTGTGGCAGGCCAGATAATTTTTTATCAAGAACAACTCCTAGGAATTTAGTTTCGTTTTTAATGGGAAGGGTGCAGTTATCAAATTTGACATGGAATGGAGGAGGAAGCAATTTTCTAGTGAATAAAACTACTACACTTTTTGTAACGGAAAGTTCTAACCCATTAGTATCAAGCCACATCTTCAATAAACCTAAAGAGTTTGTGATGGTCCTGCTGGCCTGCTCTACAGAAAGATTTGGTGTATATAACAATAAATCATCAGCATACTGCAAGGTCCTTACCAAACCATTTAGGGATGATTCTAAGTCAAAAGTATAAATATTGTACAACAAAGGGCTTAGTACTGATCCTTGAGGAAGTCCTCTCCACACAGTGCGAGAAATTTTATTGTTATCATCCACAAGAAGGTTAATTGATCTCTGAGACAACATGTTTACTATGAAGTTAGTTAACATTGTTGGTATACCCAAAATATGCAGTTTTGTTTGAAGTATGGAGACTAAAACATTATCATAGGCAGCACTGATGTCTAGAAAAGCAGCTACTACTGATTCTTTTTGAGAAAAGGCTAATTGGATATCAGAAATTAGTATTGCTAAACTATCATATGTAGACTTACCTTTGCGAAAGCCAAATTGACTATTGGACAGTAATTTATTCTTTTCAACATAATATTCCAAACGATTTTTAATTAAATGTTCAGCAACTTTAGCAAATACAGAAGAAAGGGCTATTGGACGATAAGAAGAGATATCTGTTGCTGGCTTACTGGGCTTTAAAATTGGAATAACTACTTGGGATCTCCATGAATCCGGAACTATGCCAGTTTGAATAACTGCATTAATTATATGCAGATAGTAAGATAAAATGCTATCACTTGCATTAGCCAAGAAAGAATAGGGAACACCATCTTCCCCAGGTGCAGTATCTTTCATATTTTTTAAAACACCTTTTAATTCATTAAATTTAAATGGGCTATTAAAAGTATTGCAATTAGAGGGGTAGAATACAAAGGGAAGAGGTTGAAAAACATACTGTTCAGGGACTGAGGCGGGTGCTAGTTTATTCATATATTGCTGAGCGAGATTAAGGGGCAGCGGGGGACTAGAAGGCTTATTGTATGCATTTTTAAACCTCTTTATATTGTTCCACACTATGGAGGGCTTAACATTAGGGTTAAGGGATGCACAGAACCGTTTCCACCCTTCAAATTTTTTCTTCCGTAATAATTTTTTTGTATCACGTGCAATCTGCATGTATAATTCAAAATTCTCATTAGTCATGAAGTGACGGTATTTTCTTTCTGCCTCTAAACGTTTCTTAATGGCTTTAGAACAATCTCCATCCCACCAAGGAGGAGAGGGAATTTTACCGATTGCACTATTTTTCAGAGGGAATGTCGTATCAGCAACTTCAATAATTATCCGTGCTAAAGCAACTGAGCAACTGACTACACCATCATCATTTACATTGGGCAACTCAGACATTTTCTCTTCAACTCGGCTTATAAAGAGTTTCCAGTCCGGGTTACATAAGTTATATTTCAGCATTGGGCTACGTTTTGAAGATGGAGGGACAGATGAAGGAAATGAGACTACAATGGGATAATGATCACTACCAAATGAAGATTCTAAAGTATGCCAGGTGAAGGAAGATGCAAGTTCAGCAGAGCAAATGGATAAATCAACAGCACTGACCGATTCTGAGGGAGCTGTTTGGCGTGTAGGAGAACCAGTATTTAGTACACAGAGATTGAATTCATCTAATATCCGTAAGACGCGTTCTCCGTTATAATTGGATATTGAACTCCCCCAAAACTGGTGATTAGAGTTTAAGTCTCCTAAAATTAAAAAAGGTCTAGGAAGAGAGGAAATTATATTTTCTAATTGATCAAAAATGAATGATGATTGAGATGGAATATATACAGAAACAATGCATATGTTATTTACAATGGCAGCAATGATGGAAAGATCATCACTGTGAGATGGAAGATGAAGAGGGGTAAATGATGAAGAATTCCTGACGAGCAAAGCTACTCCACCACCAGCCCGCCCGTCAGGACGGTCCTCTCTGAGGCATGAGTAACCTGAAGCACTAAGAAAAGCCCCAGGTTTAAGCCATGTCTCCGAGAGGGCAACAATGAAAGGATTGTATTTATTTAACAAATGAATTAAATCTTGTTTTTTATTAATTATACTTCGACAATTCCATTGAAGAATTTGGTCCATTATTAATAGTAAAAGCTAGATTTTCGAGTAAAGGGGCAACGTGGGACGATATAATAACATTAGGCTTGGAAAGGTGATTAATTAAGGACTGAATAGAGTCAGCTATATCTTCTTCTTTATCAGGCTCCTGCTGTCTTAGTGCACAACCATTAGGGGGGGAGGGGATAGAGAATTCCCTAATAACTGCCTGATGAGCAGCCACGTCATAACCTTTGACAGTCTTTTTAAAAGCAGAGCGAGGTTTCATAAATATAGGCTTCCTATTACTATTATTTTGACTACTATTTTGACTATTATTTTGACTAATAACTGGTCTATTGCCTGGATGACTGCTTGCATTTGGAACTGAATGCTGAACTCTACGGGGTGAATCTGTTTGAGGAGTGTTTGTGGGTTGAAACTTAAGAACATCTGCAAATGAGATTGAGGCTGCCGGATGTAATTTAACAGCTTCACTATAGGATATGCAGTTATTAGCCATAGTGATTTTAATTTCCCTCTGTCTTTTGTGCTCTGGGCATGACTTATTTGTGGCGAAATGAAAGCCATTGCACAAACAGCAAATGGCCTCATCCTCCTCCACAGAACAAGCATGACCGAGATGCATCTGCCCGCACTTGAAACATTTTGGTTTTGATCTGCAATTGGTCTTGGTATGACCAAACTTAGTACAAGAAAAACACTGTATAGTAGAGAAAATATACAATTCAACAGGAATTGCATTGTAGCAAGAAAAAATTCTTTTCGGTAAAATTTGACCGTCAAAGGTTAAGACAACTGTCTCAGAAGGTTGCCAGGAAACAGAGCCATTAACAACCACTCTGTGGTTTAGACGTCGCACTTTGAGAACCTTTCCACACCCAATGGGTACAGAAATATTTAGGACAATTTCCTCATCCGTCCATTGTTTTGGAATGCCTCGAACCAGACCCATACGAGTCACTGAAAAAGTTGGTATATATGCTGTATAATTCTCTTGCTCCAGACAAGAATCGGTGACAAACAAATTTGCATCTATGTGGGATGAAAAAGCCATTGCTATTCTGGTCCTACCTATGCGCTTCACACTTCCATTTATAATATTCTTGAAGCCCTTTTTAACTAGAAATTTACCAAAGGAGACCGGGTGCAGAGACGAGTTAGGCTCTGTCTGTTTAAGTTGAACGTGCACCGTAAAAGGCGCAACGTCTGAGGATGAAAATAAATTTCTGCCTACCTTTGTGTTGCTACTGTCGGATTCAGACTTACTTGTCGTGTTTGATTTGTTTAAAGTGTCGGAATTTAATTGATTTGAATGAGATTGGGTCTCTAGTGGTTTTTCTGGTTGTACAGTTTGGCAATCGCATGTATACTCCCCACCGCTATTCTTTCTCCTTTTTTTAATGCAATTTTTGCATCTTTTAAACATTTTTGGTCTTTTAAGATCACTCCTGCTGCATACAGAAGTGTCCGTGTCCATGTTGCTTGATTCAACCTCAATGTTCATCGCAACCTGGAGGCTACCGCCTCCAGGATCGGGGGGATCCTCCCCCATCAGATTATAAACAAAATAACTTACCTAATATGTTATATTTACACTATTTATATAGAAAAAACAATAATTACAAAAAATGCTAACTAAATTATATACAAACTACCACTATCCTGATCTTAATCCTATTATAAATTAAATTAAAAGAAAGAGAAACACCAAAACACAACCGCCACGTTTCACGTTTCCCGCGCTTTTTCAGGATGTGCCTTGATCCTTGAATCCTGCTAGCTCCGCCCACCGCTTGCAGTCCGTCGCGCTGGGCTGTCAATGTTGCTGCCGGAGTCGCAGGGTGACAGTTGACAGTTCGTAGTGTATAATATTTGTTTTCTTTGAGCTTGCCAACTGCCATTTTGTTTGTTGTGGTTGTGTCAACTGAATGGACAGCACGGGCTTAGCAGATTTTATTGAAACGTACAAAGAAACCCGTTGCTTATGGGATGTTAAATCACCCAATTACAGCAACAGACAAATAAGGAATGCGGCAATTAATACATTATTAATCATATTTAAGAAATATGATGCCGAAGCTAACCTTTTGACAGTGACTGGAACGGCGAAGATTTTTGACATTCGAGCAGAGATGTCCGCTACAACGCAGCACTGCGCATTTTTCATCGCATAACTGCGAATTGGACTACCAGGCTGGGCCACTTGCACACCGTATAGCCCCTCATTCACGGCAGTCCGCCAGCACCTCCGGCACGTAATAAAGTACCGTGAATGTCGTTGCCGGATGCGTGCCGTACGGCAACTTCCTGCTAGCTCCGCCCACCTCCTTGCAGTCCGAATTGCACTAAATTACCGTAATAAACAATTGAGAAATGCAGCAATGCATAAAATATTAATAATTCATTATTAAAAATGACATACGAGATGGCGGCGATTTTAAAATTCGAGTACAATGTATGCGCTACAACGCAGCGCTGCGCATCTTTCAACGAATAAGTGCGAATTGGACTGCCAGGCTGGGCCACTTGCACACCGTGTGTCCGCTACATCCAGCCATGCCGGAGTGCCGGCGGACTGCCGTGAATGAGGGGCTTAAAGCCCCTCATTCACGGCAGTCCGCCGGCACCTCCGGCACTTAATAAAGTACCGTGAATGTCGTTGCCGGATGCGTGCCGTACGGCAACATCCTGCTAGCTCCGCCCACCTCCTTACAGTCCGAATTGCACTAAATTACGGTAATAAACAATTGAGAAATGCGGCAATGCAAAAAATATTAATTATTCAGTATTAAAAATGACTTAAGAGATGGCGGCATTTTTTAAATTCGAGTACAGTGTATGCGCTACAACGTAGCGCTGCGCATCTTTCAACGAATAAGTGCGAATTGGACAGCCAGGCTGGGCCACTTGCACACCGTGTGTCCGCTACATCCAGCCACGCCGGAGTGCCGGTGGACTGCCGTGAATGAGGGGTTTTTGTGCGCTACATCCAGCCATGCTGGAGTGCCGGCGGACTGCCGTGAATGAGGGGCTTCAACAGCCCAGTGCGCGGCGGACTGCAAGCGGTGGGCGGAGCTATATAGCAGGGTTCATTCAAGGTCCATTCACGGTACTTTATTTCGTACCGGAGGTGCCGGCGGACTGAGGGGCCCAAGGTAGGTAGCTTGGCTTCTATAAAAAAAGTACCAGCGCTGTCTATGAAAATAAAAAATAAGCTTCTAATTTAGGCGCGCAACTTTAAAAAAAACCTTTGTCGGTGTTTAATACTAACAGGTTTCAAACTTTCTATATCTTAAATTTACGTAAATAATTTATTTTATGAGATGGAGTATAATTATCACTACTCCATAAAAAATCCGGATTTGAGAAATACCGGCTACATTGTCGCAATGGCTAATATACAAGACAAGCATGATAGATCGACTCCTTCCCATTACCATTGGAAAGTTTTAAAATGCAGGTAAAATTTTCCAACGTTAAGTTCTTTATTCACATCCTAATTTAAATGTTAACAAGGTTTTTCAATGTCTTTATACCTAAAATACTTAGCTAACATTATCACTAATATCATAATATTACTTAATACCTATACAATTATAAATTGAAAGAAAATGGAAAAATTCTCCGCGGCGGATTCGAACCCATGACCACTCTGAACACCGGTCAGATCGCTCTGCCAATTGAGCTCAACCCCGGCGAATTTTTTCACTATTTATTTTATTTGGTTATACGCCGTAGGGAGACTCGTAGCGATATTTTACCGCAAGTGTTAAACACTTGTACGGCATTGATGTTCTAAGATATTTTAGAAATCATCGATAACAGTGCGATTCTCGCTGCTTAATACAAAATTAATTACTTAAAATGATTATTGTTCCCCTGAACAGGATGATTATATTTTCGAATTCATCTATATTGGCATGTCCGGATAAAAAAGACGTAAAAGAAGTTCACATAGTATTCAACAAAGTGGGCGATGATTACGACAAACTGAACTCGCTGTTTATGAAATTCTCATTAAGACAGGTACGTTATAGTAGTATTACCCCATTATTCCGTGATTGAATAGACATACAATAATAATGCCTATAAAGAGCTATATCTGATATAAATATCAGGAGACCACAAGCTTTAGGAAATAGAACCTTGGACCTCTGCTGGTACTAGGGGAGGGTGAGGTATATTATGATCCCGGAAAAAACATGCTATGGCCAAAGCTGATGGCAAAAATGCAAGTAGGGTGGTTGACCCTATAGTTGGCGTGGTCAACTGTTGACCACGCACCGGTTGTTGACCACTTGAGACTTTGATTCTAAATTATAAGATTTCCCGCCGCTGGCCGTTATTTTTTATGTTGGATTTTAATATATTTAACAAGTGTCCTGATCTGTGCCACCCAGTGACAAAGAATAGGACAATTGTACCTTGCTAACACCTTCAAAATGCTGTTTTGACTTTTTCTGACACGGTCCATCAAAGATGCAATTTTCTTCCTCATGATCGCGTGAAACCCATCCGTGTGAGCGTCCGCGAACATTCCAGAGGTACTACACCATCTTGGTAGTCTCAACAGCATTCTAAAGGCGTAGTAATAAAGGTTGATACTATTTTGCATAACAACACTTTAATTTAAAGTCAAAATCTCTCCTTAATTGGTTTGGGACCGGAGCATCCACCCTGAAAAATATGTAGGTACGTAGTTTTATTGCGTTGAAGTATTTTGTAAAAGTTTAGGAAGGGCCTTTTTATACACACCTATGTATAAAATTATCCCGGGGTTAAAGTTAAGGAAAGTCTTCACAAAATTATGACGGGTAATTATTTTCCCTTTTTGTGCCTTTTCCTTTATTAAGTATTGGTTTTGTTGAATAATTTTCATTTTAATACGGTAGTTAGGTATGTTTTTTAATTCTGCTATACTATATTTTATTTCGTTACCTTCTCTAGGAAGTTTTTCTAGGGCGTTTAGCTACGGGGTAATATGATTCCAGGACCTATACCACAGAGTCCACAGAGCACGGAACTTTTTAGTGTGACACGTCGCCCTACGACTTCCAATCTCTTTGACCTATACTGTACCACGAAAATCGAACGATTGCGGATTTGTATCTCCTGTCACACTGGCATATTGGAGTGACAATAGTTATTTATTATACAAGGGGGCAAAGTTGTTGTTTAACTCTCGGGCTTATATTGAGCGAAATACTCCAAAAAGAGCGTAGCGAGTGGTTCAATAACTGGAATCTTGAGCTTTACGAGGGTCTCAAGGCACGAGAGTTGAACAAACTTTGCCGCCGAGTGTAATACAACATTTTTCCCCTCACTATTGCGAGGAAAATACAGACTACATACGATTATAAATCTTATCCACATGTAAGTTATCTTGAAGAAACCATCAAAAATCAATTTCAAAATTTGTCATACATACGTACTTAGATATTGCCAACAGCTTACCAAGTGCGGGATAAGACATGATCACATGGCCAATTTAAGGTGTGACCTCCGTTGGCGCATATTTACTATGGGCATATAGGACTCACTTATACTGGACTGGTGGTAAGTGATAGGAATTAGATTACATTGCCCCACATGTGGATAAAATGCGTTTTTCCACGCTAGTTTTAAAGGACAAAACAGCGCTTTCCGAGCTAGTGAGGGGAAAAGAGGATTTCCCGTCAATGCTAATTTTCGATGTTCGTGGTAGGCGTGCTGGGATCATTTTATACACATGACGAGGGATAATTTTAACTCCAATACAAAAATTTAATATGTCGATCAAAATAACATTCAAAGACAATGAGTGGCATTTAACATTGTTTAAATAGCTGCTCACCTGTTTCTGTAGTATGACATCTCTTTCATAAATTCAGTCTGACCATACTACATATAATAAGATAAGTAAGTAAAAGGAATGTAGTCGGAATGGCCCCAAGAATATTCAGTTGTTACATCTTACTAAGTTTAAAAATGCCTCAAAAAACTTACTACTCTATAAAGGAATTTTTAAATGACAAGGATTTGTAAATATATCTTAGAATATATTGTTTATTATTTTATTTCAAAAATTTAACACAGCATTACAGTTAAATACCAATGCACTGTGAAAATCATAAATTATGCATTAAAAAAAATGTATAGCACAAAAAAAAATAATAACAAACAAAAATCACTTAGTTCTAGGCGACGCAATAGCATGGCTCCGTTGCGTCGTCTGAACCTGAACCAGTGGCATGGGATTCGGCAGGTTGCCCCGGAACCGCCGAAACACGACGCCCTTCGGCCAGAAGTCTGCGCTCGCGATGGTGTCCTGCAGCGGCCGCGGTACGCGCACCACAAACGAGCTGAAGTGCACGTAGTGGCGCGACTGCAGTGTGAATCCCTCCTTATCCACAACGGTGCATGAGGGCTTCTCTTTAGGAGCCCGTACTTCACCCGTATTACAGGGTGCGTTTACCCGGTTCGCTGCGACTTGCTGACCGGCGACTTCAGCATAAACACGCTGACGTGACTTCGACAAAGGTGGCGGCCGAACGTGCGGGGGGCACGCGGGCGGGGAAACAGCGCGAACTGCACATTTTACAACGTCAGCCACGCGCAAACTAACCGACTCGGCACATCGGTCATCGGTCTTGAAATTTGAAGCCGCCAACCGAGCAGGGGCGCTATTTCGCAAACTGGCTACTTCGTTGCGTAATTCGGCGATTGTGACTTAGGCCGCTTCAAATTTTAAGATAACTTCGGCTAAGCTTGTTTTAAGGGCCACGATGTCTTCAAACAAGCCGCGAACATCCGGGTGATCCGGGGTATTAGGCGGCAGGTTAGAGGCTCCCGCCGCGACAAACTCCGGAACTCGGTCTTCGTACTCCCTCAGGATTTTCTTAATATCACTGAGGGACTTTTCACCTTCTTCGTCTTCTCTCCGGTGAGGAACATAAGTGCCGGCAATTCCTAGGGACTGGCACAACACATGCTTTGCTGTACAGATGTCATCGACGGAGAAACTCGACGCCCGTGAACTGAACTGTACAGCAGTCTCCAGGTCTATCCCTCCTTCCCGCGTCAGCTTCTCTTTCTGCTGCAGAAAGGCGAGGAACTCGTTCACGATGGGTAGACTTCCGGCACTCATCGCGTCAAATCGCAGAGCAGCGGCGAGGCCACGCTAATTTCGCAATTAATTATTTAATTACTCATCAATGCGTCTACGTCGCTGCGCGCATTGGACACGACTATCATATAGTTATTTAATTTATATTTTGACATGCATGCTCTCAAAATTTGTATGCCGTAAGGCGCCACATAGTGAAACTGATTGACATGTAACAACCTATGTAGGTACACCTATGTTGGACAAATAAATAATTTTGTATTTTTATTTTGTATATCGGTCACGCCAACAAAGTAGTAAAATAAAAAGTGGTTATAATTTTTGTTTAAGGGTACCTCCCGCACACGTAGGTAAAGTGGGGGGTAATTTTTTTTTCGTTTCAACCCTAGAGTGTGACATCATTGGATAGGTATTTGAAAAATAATGAGGGTTTTCTAAAACAGTTTTTGATAATGTTAATATTTTCGGAAATAATCGCTACAGTAGTTTTAAAAAATGTGTCCCCCCCCTCTAACTTTTGAACTATGAGTTCAAAAAATATGAAAAAAATTACGAAAGTAGAACTTAATAAGAACTTTATTGGAAAATAATTTTGAACTTGATTGGTTGAACGGTTTTTGAAAAATTGTACAAAATAATTTCTAAATTAAGTTTGTAATTTAACCGTATATGCAAACATTTTTTTTATCTTGAGTACTTGATTTATCATCCCGCACGTATCTTCCTTCGATTAAAAAAAGAATGATTCAAATCGATTCACGCGATCAAAAGTTACCCCCGAAAATCAAACATACATTACCCGTCTAGTTTGTATATGTCTACTTTGTTCCGAGAGATGGCGCTGTACCGTGGTCTACTTCGCGCTGTTAAGATTTTCCGGAGTTAATGGGGTCGGGACGGGTCTGATCGAAAGTATCATCGAATTGTTAATTATTATAAGCATATTGAGCATGGTATCTATTAAAACACTTTTTTAGGTTACCTATTGTGACGGACGTTAAACTACGGAACCCTACACTGAGCATGGCGCGACATGCTCTTGGCCGGTTTTTAATAAAGTCACGTTAAGTGCTCACACCGCTATGACACTCGGAGAGGCAGCTGTTAGGAACTTAGGGGTGCGGGGATGACGTTTTTTGCATATTTGAATAGATGACGTTAGTAGTCATTTATCTATATACGGCGAGGGAACATTTATCCCCATGGGATCGTATTAATTACCTCACCCTCCCCTACTACCCGCCGATCCAACCAAACCCTACACTCTACCCTACCATAGAACCTAAATACCAGGCTACCGTGAACCGCAGACTAAAGTTTTGCCGCACTTGTGCACAAAATTAGTTATTTAATTAGGTAGAGTATGTCACAAAGGCAAAACTTTGTTCGCAGTTCCCGGTATAGGCTCTCTGAACGCAACGGAACCTTTATTTTTGTTGCTCATCGAATTGACTAAGTAATGTCATATTTTCATAATGAAACAATAAATCCGTATATATAATATAATTTTCAGTCCTCCGGCCGGTAAGCGCCACTTTACGCAAAACTAAATTGCCGCCTACCGGCTCCGTCGGGCAGAAAAATAGTATACAAACCTCGGCCGTTAGATGGGAAAGCCTCGGATCACATGTTCGTCGACCTCGGCTTCGCCTCGGCCGACAATTACATGGGATCCGAGACATTTCCCACTAAAACGGCCTTGGTATGTAATCTACTATTAAACTTTCGTGAGTCATACTGACATTAAATTGCAACGGTTAACGGTGTCTGTCCGACGATGACTGCCCGATGCAGTCGAAACATGGGCACATGGCACGCCTATTCTGATAAAATAAGATACGTAAGTGTTAAGCATTACCATTTAAATCCGTATAATTTGCTAGGACGGCGCTATTCGTGCGACGACGCCAGAAATATTCCAAATGTGTTTCACATACACCTTGGCGGCGAAAATTGCTCCAGCGTGGAATGTCCTCGGCTACAATTATCTTATAAACAACAGGGATTTCCTAACTACCAGTGGCTTACAAGAGGGAGTTAAATATGCATTAGCATCTGACGGTAAGCGGCTAATACATTGATCGTAGCGTAGGTAGGTACATAGTAGGTACTCCTTCTACAAGGCGCATTGTATGACACTTATCACTTACTCGTATGTAATACATGTCTATGTAATAGACTAAGAGCAGGCCACGCTATATAGGCGAATACGCGAAGACTATAATGACCCCTAAACATAACATAACTCACAAGTCGATTTTTTTTAAATTACCTATTAGAGTACACTTTAGACTAATCGAGAAAAATATTGTCTAACTGTTTTAGATAAAGCTTTGGGTAAAATATAGGTATTTGTTACCGACGCGTGTAAAATCAAGGAAAGATTATGCAAGTCATATTTTCTATCTTTATATTATTGGATTAAACTATTTGAATGTCACCTGTCATTTTATAACAAATTTGTCGAAAGCTTTCTTGAAGCGAGAAAAACCTACATATTTTCTCCAAAAAAATACTTAAGTACATCCAAGTACCTGAAATGTGTTAAAAAATTATGTAGATAACGAATAGGTTCCATGTCTAACGTATTCATCAATAGTTTCAATTTATATGAAGAATTCAACTTTTAAGGTCTTCTGTTAACTTCAATAAAAATCTAGAAATTTTCAAGTTGGTACATTTTGTTCATTAGTATTATAGAAATGCATACACCGAAATTATAAGAAATACATCAATAGCTCTAAATTTTATGATCTTATCAGTTCGCATCATAATTCGAACTCGAAGAGATTTGAGCGGGATAGTCTATCGCGCTACGGCCCGTGCTGTGCGACCAATCACATCACGATTACGCAACGCGTTTCTTACATTTCGTTTGTGCTACGTATTAAATTATGATCTGTAATGTAAATATTAATTTGTTAATTTTAAATTGTAATCCATATTGGTACCTAAAGCAAAATTGTTTTCTTCTTTAAATAAAATATTAAATGCACGCGTATTATAAAATTATTTATTCAAATACTGTTTAATCACTATTTCTAAAGAAACCTCATTTAGACCGATATTAGACAGACGATGTGTCCTTTCAAAGGGTACGCAGTGAAAGACTTAGATTTTTTTTTAAACATAGGAGTCGTAAAAGACTTCGATTTTATTTTGACAAAAAGTGAGATATTCATAAGTAAATTTAAAAAACTTAGTTTTTGTACCAGAAGTAACTACTTGGTCAATTTTCGATGGTTGTTGTGCTATAATGACACTTACTTTATACGGAGGAATTGTGTAGAACACGCTAAAATAAGCATGTTTTGTACGGACATTTTTTATCTAAAATCAAAAATGGCCGACTTATTTGACCCCAAAGATGAACAATTTTAGATCTTACTAAAATTTTCGATGGTTGTTGTGCTATGATGACACCTACTTTTTATGTTAGTATCGTTTAGAGCACGCTAAAATAAGCATGTTTTGTATGGACAGCTTTTTTCTAAAATAAAAAATGGCCGACTTATTTGACCCCAAAGATGAACAATTTTAGATAAGTAAAATTTTTGATGGTTGTTGTGCTATGATGACACCTACTTTTTATGTTAGTATCGTATAGAACACGCTAAAATAAGCATGTTTTGTATGGACAGTTTTTTTCTAAAATAAAAAATGGCCGACTTATTTGACCCCAAAGATGAACAATTTTAGATAAGTAAAATTTTTGATGGTTGTTGTGCTATGATGACACCTACTTTTTATGTTAGTATCGTATAGAACACGCTAAAATAAGTATGTTTTGTATGGACAGTTTTTTTCTAAAATAAAAAATGGCCGACTTATTTGACCCCAAAGATGAACAATTTTAGATCTTAGTAAAATTTTCGATGGTTGTTGTGCTATGATGACACCTACTTTTTATGTTAGTATCGTATAGAACACGCTAAAATAAGCATGTTTTGTATGGACAGTTTTTTTCTAAAATAAAAAATGGCCGACTTATTTGACCCCAAAGATGAACAATTTTAGATCTTAGTTAAATTTTCGATGGTTGTTGTGCTATAATGACACCTACTTTTTATGTTAGTATCGTATATAACACGCTAAAATAAGCATGTTTTGTATGGACAGTTTTTTTCTAAAATAAAAAAAATGGCCAACTTATTTGACCCCAAAGATGAACAATTTTAGATCTTAGTAAAATTTTGCGATGGTTGTTGTGCTATGATGACACCTATTTTTTATGTTAGTATCGTGTAGAACATGCTAAAATAAGCATGTTTTGTATGAACATTTTTTTCTAAAATCAAAAATGGCTGACTTATTTGACCTGAAAGATAAACAATTTTAATTCAAAGATTCAAAGTATTTATTTGCATCGAACACAGTATAGGTCTTACAGTTAGAATGGTTAAGTCCAGTGCATTCAACCTGCATGCAGGCGTGCAAATATTTCGAATAGCGTGCAGTATTTACAGTACTATATACAAATATATTAACCTTTTATGTCTTAATAATTATATCTAAAATTATAAAAAATATGTCAAGATAGATAAAAATGCATGAAACAATGTGTAAATTATGAACAAAACCCAAAAATAAAAATAAAAAACAAAAAACAATTGTGGTAGGTAATGAATGCAAATGTCAATAAAAGCCTGGGCCCTGCTCCGTTGCTGGCGGCACTCTAGGTTAGGTTTTTTATAATGTGTTTATGTTTTATATTTTTTTTTGTATGTTGTTTTATATTTTACTTTTATAGACATATTGTAAAAACCTAACTTAAGAATGAAAATAAATAAAGGAAATATTAAAATAAAAATGTCAGCTATATTCTAAATATTCTTTAACACTGTAGAAGCAATGGTCTAAAAGCCAAGAAGTCAATTTATTCTTAAATCTATTGCCTTGCAGGAATTTTATGTCAACAGGTAATTTATTATAAATAATTATACACATATTAAAAGCATTCTTATCATAAATCATTTTATGAGCACGTGGCTTGTATAATAAATCCATAATGTTTTGTCGGGTCTGTCTGTTATTCATAGTTGCACCTCGCGTTTTGAATGAAGTTTTGTGGTTGTTTACAAAAATGCATATATCCCTTATGTACAAACACGGTAATGGCAAAATATGCCATTGTTTAAATAGGGGGATACATGGTGTTTGGTGGTTTAGGTCTTGCACCCGGCAGGAGCGCAGCTCCCGCCTTAGTCTACGATGGTTTTTTTTATCCGTCCAAATAAGATAACTTCACAGCTGGCTGTTGGTTGTCACTTTAGACAGCGAGCGAGCGAAGCGAGCGAGCAAATCCTCCGGGGCAGAACCGACACGGATTTGGTTAGGTTAGAAGACTAAGGCGAGAGCTTCGCTTCCCTTATTAAAAATAAATAACCTGGAAGTCTAAGGCGGGAGCGAAGCTCTGCCCGGGAAGGTCTTGCTCGCTCGCTGTCAAAATCATACCATCAAAAATATTACCAAGACATAAAATTGCGCATCTTTTGGGTCAAATCAGTCAGTAATTTTTTATTTTAGAAAGAAACTGTCCTTACAAAACATGCTTATTTTAGCGTGTTCTACAAGATTCTACCATAAAATGTAGGTGTCATCATAGCACGATACCCATCGTTTTTTTTGTAATAGCCTGTTTTTTGTCCCACTGCTGGGCAAAGGCCTCCCCTCTCCTTATCTAATCCTCCCTGTGCTGGGCAAGATCCCACCAATACCGCTGAAATGCATCCAAGTCGTCCCGCCATCTGTTTCTCGGTCTGCCTCTGCCACGACTATACCGGGGATGCCAGCTAGAAAATTTGACTGTCGTAAAATATCTTCTATCTTTCGAGTCAAATAGGGTAGACTGGGGACGATTAAAACAATTTGCCTTTAACCGTCTGTGACCGTCATATTTTTATGAGTTGAAAGATGTCCGCACAAAAACTTCATGGTTAGTTATCTGGTTCCTAAATAAAATATATTTGGATGGTCTATAATGCATAGTTTTGACAATGACGTAATAAAGAAAATAGGGCAATGTGGTTCAATTAACCCCACATGACTGTCAATTGAAACACTATGTGAGGTCAATTGAAACACTCAAATATCTTCGGCACAATTAAAGTACTTATATTTGTTTTTATCTTTTTCATAACTTCCTCTGCATACAATGAGCTCATCAGAAGTTCGCAAGCATTACATAAACATTTCTCAATTTATGAGCATCTGAAAAAAAACGATAAAAATACTTGAACAAAAAAATATAGCTCTTTTAGTCTTCTTTGTCGCTGCTACATTATACAGTTACCTTAAACAAAGTAATTTTAATGCAATTATAAGATATAACTTTAAAGAATCGCAAAAATAAGCATAATTATGTTTCATACAAAAGTGCTTGTTTCACCTATAACAATGTTTCAATCATAACCATTCCCACACAATTCGAGACAACGAGTGATGCAGACATCGGGATGTAATATTCAGTAATAGACGCCATAAAGTATTATATTATATTTCTAGCTTAAAATAATCAGTTTAAATTGTTTTATTATGTATACTTACTTAAAAATGTATACCAAATAAAAAAAAATGTTCCGTAACTCTGATTTGAATTTTAGTAGTAGGCGACCTCGTTAATCAGTTGTTGCTAATAGTACATTGTGCATCTAGGGCGGTAAGAAGGGCATTACTTACGAGGGTCTATTGAAGCCCGACGCCGTAGGTGGAGGGCTTTAAATGACCCGAGTTAGTAATGCCCTTACTGCCCGTGGTACACACAATGTTTTTCATCACATTTGCGAGGAAAAAAATAAACTCTATACAGGTAAAGAAACAATAATGATAAGCGGTAGTGTAGTTTAGTTGTAGTGTAGTCCACAGTACTCCGGAGTGACTACGTGCTGCGAGCGCGTGGGGGGCAGGTCCTCCGCGAGCTCCGGGCGGGCGGTAAAGTAGTAAGAGAATCCTCTAAAACCATGGGAATAATACAGCTCTTTAAGTGTAAGTATGCTTGCATATAATATCACCATTTACGAGCAGGTGTGATGAAAAATGTATTAATATGCTTGACATATGTGTTATTATATGTCAAAAATATCAAATCAACATATAAAACATTCTGTAACAAGTGTTGCTATATGGCGATATACCAAAATAAAATAACATATTATGTTTTTTATGTGACATAAAACAAAGTAGTTGTGCTCACCGCATCAAAATCAGT
This sequence comes from Lathronympha strigana, assembly GCA_949128165.1. NCBI lineage: Eukaryota > Metazoa > Arthropoda > Insecta > Lepidoptera > Tortricidae > Lathronympha > Lathronympha strigana. The sequence goes on along the minus strand of OX421906.1, from coordinate 10,385,580 downwards.
TTAGCCGAACGAGAGAAAATCGTGTACAAAACAAACATAAATACAAACATACGGGTCAAACTGAGAACCTCCTTTTTATGAAGTCACATATTCTCAAAAAATCAGTATAAAAAACATCGAATATCTATAATTTAACAACTAGGTCAAAAACTACACAAGTGAATAATATTGTCTTCTCTTACCGCGATTTTATTCATTGAAATTAAACACTGAAGAGAAGAGAAGAACGGATTAATCGCGTTTATTAACACCACGATCCTACGTTACGAGTACAAGTGAATTTGAAAAATGAAAGAACAAACTTGTGCATCGAATACAGAATCTTATATTATATTATATTCTTATATTATATATTATTTTTTTCGATATTTGTTCCTGAGTCATGGATGTTTTCTATGTATTTATGTATTTGTATATTATATATATCGTTGTCTGAGTACCCGTAACACAAGCCTTATTGAGCTTACTGCGGGACTTAGTCAATTTGTGTAAGAATGTCCTGTAATATTTATTTATTTATTATTTATTTATTTATTTATATTTCGCCCACCACATTTTTCAGTTCAAAGTCAAATATTATATATAAAAAGACTCGAACGCTGATCAACGGCTGTTAAAAACATTCGTTTATTCTTAAATATAACACCTACATAATTTAATTCGTCAAAATACAAGAGTGAACGAAGTTATAAGAAAATATACGAAAACACAAATACTTATTTTACACCGCGTAAACCTGTTTTGGCTCGTGGATACTCCCGTAACGCACCGGCGCTCGAGTGGTACTGGCCAAGTATTCGAACATGGCTGGTCATGTTTTCAGAGTGATGCGTCAGCCGCGTAGGTATTATAGTTTTCGAAAAATTTGAATAATTTCAATTGTCCCCTTTCTACCCTAAATCGGCCATTTTTGATTTTAGAAAAAAAAACTTCAAACAAAACATGCTTATTTTAGCGTGTTCTACACGATACTAACATAAAAAGTAGGTGTTATCATAGCAAACCAACCATCGAAAATTTAACTAAGATCTAAAATTGTTCATCTTTGGGGTCAAATAAGTCGGCCATTTTTTATTTTAGAAAAAAAACTGTCCATACAAAACATGCTTATTTTAGCGTGCTCTACGCGATACTAACATAAAAAGTAGGTGTCATCATAGCACAACAACCATCGAAAATTTTACTAAGATCTTAAACTGTTCATCTTTGGGGTCAAATAAGTCGGCCATTTTTTATTTTAGAAAGAAACTGTCCATACAAAACATGCTTATTTTAGCGTGCTCTACACGATACTAACATAAAAAGTAGGTGTTATCATAGCACACCAACCATCGAAAATTTAACTAAGATCTAAAATTGTTCATCTTTGGGGTCAAATAAGTCGGCCATTTTTTATTTTAGAAAAAAACTGTTCATACAAAACATGCTTATTTTAGCGTGCTCTACACGATACTAACATAAAAAGTAGGTGTCATCATAGCACAACAACCATCGAAAATTTTACTAAGATCTAAAATTGTTCATCTTTGGGGTCAAGTAAAACGGCCATTTTTTATTTTAGAAAAAAACTGTCCATACAAAACATGCTTATTTTAGCGTGCTCTACACGATACTAACATAAAAAGTAGGTGTTATCATAGCACACCAACCATCGAAAATTTAACTAAGATCTAAAATTGTTCATCTTTGGGGTCAAATAAGTCGGCCATTTTTTATTTTAGAAAAAAACGGTCCATACAAAACATGCTTATTTTAGCGTGTTCTATACGATACTAACATAAAAAGTAGGTGTCATCATAGCACAACAACCATCGAAAATTTGACTAAGTCCAGCGCACTAATTCTGGTAAAAAAACTAAGTTTTTGTTAAATTTACCTATGTATGAATATCGCACTTTTCGTCACAAAATTTTAAGTCAAACCGCCCCCGTTCCGCGCGAAACACACGTGATATTAATTCCCGCGCGTAGCTTCGAGCATTTGAATTACGCCTAGAATTGATAAGATAATAAAAGTTGAATCTTTCGATGAAATCCTTAGAGTTTCCGTATACATACTATTTAAATGATTTTGAACTAATGACCTTGACTTGAAAATTATGACATTTTTTTTATGGCTAGGAGAATTTTTTTAAAATTCTAGTGCCTACATAAATTTAAGCTATTGATGAATGTGTTAGAAATGGGCTCTAATAGTTATATTTAATAATATTAAATGCATTTCAGTTACCATAAAGCACTTGCGTAATGTTTTCGAAGAGTAATATTTTTTTTTAAGTTTTCATATTATATTGAAATAAGCTCTGGTCAAATATGTTATTAAATGATAGGCGACGTTCAAATAGTTAAATACGATTATCTGAAGAAAAAATTTTCCTCTTGTATATTTTTTCCTTAGATTTAAAAGGTTGGTAACGAATTTTTTTTTAATTCCTAAAGCAATATCAAAATCTGTTATCTTTTTTTTTTACGCTTTGTTCTAAGAGTATTCTAACCGTCGACAAATAATATCGCTCTTGGGAGTTGTAAAATTTTATTTCCTTTACGTACCGTACTAATATGGCCGGCTGAGACATGCTTAACTCACATAAGTAGGTATGTATTCAAATGTAACATGACGACATGGCTCTTTTGACCTCGTATCGCTCCGTCGTAAATACGCAGTGGTATGTAGGTACTTATGCAAATTGTAAAATGTTTTAAATGATAAAAAAATAAATTTCAGAATACCACACCGATCTGGCTCTGACGCCGGTGAACATAAATATAATCAAAGCAACCGAAGATATTGCCGCCGGCGAATATGTTAGGGTTCTACCAAGGTAAGAGTACAAACTAGTATCATCAATTGGTTACATACCTACACAGATGTTTCATCAAAACTTTCCAAATACCATCAGATAGGATTGTAAGTATTCAAATGCTTAGGAGCCCTTTTTCAATAAAAAAAACCAGCTAAGTGCGAGTTGGACTCGCGCACCGAGGGTTCAGTACAAACTTTTAGTTGCAACTGCATCTCGAAGTAGAAATTTGACGTCATCCCCATGTATGGCGTGAGGAGTGAGCCTCGTGTATAGTCAGATTGGATCGCTCGTTTTCACGGTATAAAGTTTAATAGGCGAGTTTGTTTCCTTGATAATTGTTCATCACATAAACCGATTTTGTGAAAACTTTATACACTTTCGCAACCAGGCAAAATTTCGAACAATACCCCAGAAACCGACAGTACTCGCTAGGCGGGCAACGACGTGCAACTCAATGCCGCACGCCGCGAACCCGCTAGGCGGGCAAGCGGCGGGGCGGACGTAGAGATGGGTAACTACCCGGGTAAATACCCAAGGGCGGGTATTTACCCGGTAAATACCCGATATTTACATACCCACGGGTAGATACATCTTCTTATACATTTTAATTTAATTTAATTTCTTTATTTAGGACCAACAAAGGATCATGTTGTTAGTATACATCTTAAATACATCTTAAATACTACCCAACAAACAATTTAACCTTGAAAATGAAACCTATAAGGTCTAAATTCTTATAGTTGTTTTAAAAGAGCTTTAATTATGTCTATATCCTTATAATGGCACTTTATAAGACTGTTTGGCTAATATTGCCTTTATTCTTATAAATAGGCTGTGTACACGTTAATATATCCAATTAATATGGCTACAATAAGGGCTCTCAATTTGTTAACCTTATAGAGGCTACTTACATTCCCTTGTAGCCATATAATATTCAAAGCCTTATAAAGGATTTTAATATGGCCAATAATTCTCATAAAAGTAATGCATAGAGTAACTATGAGGGTTTTGAGCTTATACGAGCATTTTATTAGATGTCTATCGAACAAGAGAATCATAGCTGTTATATAGTCTTAACAAGGCTAAAAGCAATCCATGTTCAATTATATAGTCATTCTAAGGGTATTATTCTCAAAAAGGCTACATTAAAACATTTTACATAACTAAATTCGCCATTTTGAATGTGCAGCAGCGTGTGAATCGAATACAGAATTTCTAAAGTTTTCTTAAAAATTTATTCAAAAAATGGAAGAAGTTTAAAAGGAGTGGGTGGGTACAGAAGAAAAGTGAAAAATGTTTACGAAAAAATGGTCGCGGGCATCACACCCGCCATTTCTACTTCTACAGTGATATGAAGTGACCAACAAGAATCAGCAGGTGGTTCCGTAGGGGATTATTTTATCGAACATGCCAATGAACAGGAAAGCAACCCGGAAGAACACATTTGTAGCAGTAGTGATAGTGAAAGTGATGCAGACACTAAAGAAGAACATGTCATTTTGCATAACGTGAGGTGGCCTTGGAAATTGACACATTTTATTTTAAGAAAGGAATGTTTTAATTGTACGTATCACACTCTTTTAAATTTACCTTCACACTTTGTGATAAGTCGTGAACACATAGACGTTTTGCAACAATTTGCTTGAATTTTTTGTCAAAACCGTTAACAAGTCGCTTAATTAAGCGACTTATTTACAGTTTTCTTAAAATAAAATGTGTGGATTTCCAAGGCCACCTCACGTTATGCAAAATGAAATCTTTTCGTTTTAGAAATTTGTCCACATCCGCGAATACTACCATTTTAAAATCTGCGGACTAGCAAAATGTATATAGCTGACTAGCTGTACGGGTTTTCTCTTGTGAGAAAGGAACCCTAACGATTCTAAGATGGCAGAAGCATAAACAACATTGTTGCTCTTATACAGTTTTCACTCTTATAGAATCCTTGTACGCGCTGTGCGAATTGCTTTTGTTCTTATAACAGCATTATTGAAACCATGACTAAATTATTTTCCACATTTTTAGCAAAAAACTATTTGAATTCGAGGGCGCGTTGATAACACAACCCACTGCGTACCACATTTTACCGTACATTTGAATTCCCACACAGTTTTCACTATGAACAAGCACATATCCAAGTAAACTACATACAATAAATCAATAACTTACCGTTTTCTTTACATTAAAATGGCTGACATTTGTTGCACAAATGTAAATCACTGAGCGAATACACTTAATTTACTTTGTTTTGCCGTTATGAGTATTATTCCCTTGTCTTTGTCAACAATAAAACACGTATAAGGATGATTGCCCTTATTATGGATGTCAATATGTTCCTTAAAAGTATATCGGCTTTTTAAGAGAGGTTTTTCTCGCCATTATAAGTTGAACGCCCTTTTTGTATGCCATAATATAGCGCGTATAAGAAAAATAAGAGAATAATAAAGTGACTACAAGGGAGGTATAAGGTTATTATCCTTATAAATTGTGCCCAAATGCACCCTTATTAGCCATAACATGGCTCTTATAAGAATAATATTTTTGGCAATATTAGCCACTACAAGAGGATTTTTTGTTTGTTGGGTAGCCTATTCTATCTACGTGTTAATGCTTATTACTAAGTAAGTAAGTAATACGCGGGTATTTATTTTTACTTACAAATTATATGTCTGATTTTTTTTTTGTTATTACTTACCTATTGTATTAAATCTGTATTATTACTTATGTTTTAATAGTATTAGTGTCCATACAAATTATTTTTGTTTCTTTTTTTCATTTGTTTCTTATTATTAATGTGGTTTGGGATAGTTTGAATGTAAAATAAATAAATAAAATAAATAAAATAGCCTTTATTTACGATCCTTTTACATAAGTTGTTACCATTTTTGTTGATGATTTACTGTTGTTATTTATAGTTTTTATTTATTGTTATTGGTTTCCTTGTTTGGGATCCCCTCTTGGGTAAAGGCCTCCTCCAGCTTTTGCCATTTCTCCCGATCTTGAGCTACGTGGAGCCAGGCCCTGCCAGCGACTTTAGTTATATCATCCATCCAGCGCTTTAGTGGGCGCCCCCGGTTTCTTTTTCCACTCCCTGGACCTTTCCACTCCGTCACTTCGTTTTGTCCATCTCGCGCTGTCATAGCGTGCAATGTGTCCTGCCCATCTCCATTTCATTTTCTTGACGTGTTGTAACGCATCAATTATTTTTGTTTTCTCCCGCATATCTTTATTCCTGACTTTGTCTTTCAGTTTAATGTTGAGTAAACTCCTTTCCATTGCTCTTTGACACACTGCTATTTTTTGGGCATTTTTTTCAGTTAAACTCCAGGTCTGACATGCATATGTTAGTGTTGGAAGGATGCAAGAGTCCATTAGTTTCTTTTTTAGTGGTAACGGCATGTTGGACTTAAATACATGTTTCAGTGACCAGTAGCGTTTCCAACTTGATGTTATTCGTCTCTCTATTTCTGTGGCATCTGTGTCCTGGAAAGATATATGCTTACCAGTTTGAATGTAGATAGTCAATAAAAATGATCAATCACGAAAAGCAGTATGCGGAAGGTGTATAAAACAAGAGTATTTGAAATAACTTCAAAGTCCAGGAAAGGATTAATTTAACGGGTAGAGCAATCTGAAATTCATCCTCTAAGATCCTTTTGGATCACCCGAGGTTAGCCAACTAAACCGGAGCTAAGCGTTTTTTTACTATGGAATTTTGCAGGTAAATCCGGGTCAGTCAACTAACCCTGGGTGATGCCTGTGGCGCTTAGAGAGTTAAAAAGGGGTTGAAAGTTGGTTTTTAGACCGTGTAATTTTTAGTAAGGGACTTAAAATACGGTCAAAGACTAGAGTCAAACCACGTTATCTCTCTAAGTATTTTAAGTATCTTACGTATTTAAAAAGTCAAACTTCTATGAAATTTTTACGTTTCCTTAACACTTTTGCAGTATGTGCTGTCAAAAACTAGGGAACATAGCATAGTCAGACTCTAGTCATTGTAAAGCGAAAATATAATTTTAACGTTTTTTATATTCCTCTCCTGAGGGGATGAAAGGAAGTTGAAAGTTTGTAGTAACGTTGGGTCAAAACTAAGTACTGAATCTACAGAATTGGCATTTGCACAGCGGGTTACCTTATAACACGCGGCTTTTAATACTTCAACTCTGAATGGGTTTAAAAAGGGGTTGAACATTTTGTACGGACGGAATACTAGACATTCAAATCTTTGTGTGGTAACTTTAAAAAAACAATTTTAGCATTAGTATGGATTTTGTTGTATTTTTTTAATGAGACTTTAAAAACTAATAGATATATGTAGGCGAACTTTACCGGATCATCTAGCAAATCATTATAGCGTTAGTATTGTCTTTTTTTCATTGTTTGTTGTAATATTATTAATTTACGCTGTTATAAAAACCGTCAAATAGTTAATACCATTCATTTGCAACTGATGTATATTTGAATAATTTATTAAATTATTTTTGTTAACTGAATAAACTCGCTTTTTTTAGAACAATTCCGAATGTACAAACGAACTTTCAAGATTCTCACTTTAAAAATCACATAGCCTCATACAATCATTCAACCCACTTTAACCCCTGTAGGGGGTGAACTTTGAAGAACCTTGAAGTGGCTTTACTTGTATTTTAATTTTATTTATTTAATCGTATGGCATAAAGAAACATACATCAAAGAATCGAATAATACATGAAATAATTTTGTCACCAAGGTAGATCCAAGGCTTTTAGCCATTTGGCTGCGTCAGTGGTGAGACAGAACAGGTCTTCGGGTCTTCCGGGGTAGGCTCTCAGGGGACATTCCTGGACTATGTGTTGTGCACCACAATCACATCTGGGCGAGTCGATCCAGCCACAAAGGTGTTTAAATTGTGCGGTGCGGCCGAACCCTGTGCGTAGTCTGTTGAGCTTGCACCATTCGTGTCGTGGAAGGCTGAACCCCTTCACTTTCACGCCGGGTGAGATGAGGTTGCCAGCAGATGGATCTGACTTTGACTGCCAGTCCGAAGTCCATTTCTCTTTAAGCCCAAGTCCAGATTTTATTAAAGACTTTGCCAGTTTGCACGGTGGGTGGCGAGATTTTAGACGGTGATTGCAGGGGCTGGTGAATTCTAGATGCCCAGGGAGGTCCAATCTGTTTAAAGCTCTGTTAAAAGCTCTGTATTTTAATAAAAATATTATATACGAAGTTTCAAACCTCTCACTTAATATTTTGCACTATCCCCATACATACTAACTGTCAATTCTTCTTTTAACCCTTTAGGGTTAAAAATCAAACTTGATTCATATTATTTGTACTCGTTTTATAAGTAGCCCACCACGAAAATGTCAATTTCTAGCATCATTAGATTTGACCCTGCGTTAATACATACTTGCAGTCCCTTTTTCTCCCCTTTGGGGAAGCATATCAACAAACGCTGAAATAAGTGTTCTTGTTTTACAATAAGCAACTTTCAAGAATCTCACTTGAAAAATCATACAGCCTCCATACATTGTTTCAACCCATTTTCAACCCCGGTAAGTTCGTTTATTTTAATAATAAATGTATACACAAAGTTTCAAATTTCTCACTTAAAAATTTACGTCATATCCATACAAACTTTCAACCCCCTTATTATGCCTTTAGGGGTTGATTTTTTCAAAATTGCCTCAGATCACTTGTATTCATTATAAATGAAACCTGATGTGCATATTTCCGTTTTCTAACTACAGTAGTATGGGCACGGCGTTTATTAGTCAGTCAGTCTGTCAGGGCAATCACATTTATATATATATATATACTACTCGCTTTAACCCGCGGCTTCGCCCGTGTACTAAACGTAATTTTTAACCGTCATACAAAAAAGGGTTTTTTTTTTATTTATTTCACGTCCACTAAGTTGGATTTGGAAAGCGTTGTTGGATTTGAAAATTGTTGTTGTTTTCGAAATCAGCGCCCCGATAACGACACCCATATCAAATAAAATATTCGTATCTATTCTTGTTTCCCCTTTACGTATGTAAAGTATGTATGTTTGGACCATCATTTTACCCCTACTTTGAAAAATCCTATCTTTGTGCACCCCTTCACCTTATAAGAAACCTACGTACCAAATGTCGAATATCTAGAACCAGAAATAAACATAAAAACGACACCCATATTGATATTTTAAGATTTCAACCCCATCGCACCCCATCAGAGGTGATTGCCGCCTGTCTCGTTGGATGTAGAAATTGTTATTGTTTTCGAAATCAGCTACCCAATAAACCAGAAAAACGATACCCATGTTGTTTTTTTTACTATATTATCCCTTTTCCCCCTTTTGGGGGTTGATTTTTAAAAAGCCTGAAACACGTCTTTACTCATTTATCTTAAGGAAAATTCCTGTGAAGTTTCGAATAAAATAATCGAACTAATCTTGTTTCCCCATACCAACTTTGTACCCCCATTTCACCCCCTTTGGAGATGAATTTTGAAAACTCCTTTTTTGTGCACCCTTAGGCTTCATAAGAAACCTAAGTGCTAAATTTGGAATCTCTAGAAACAGAAATATATAACGACACCCATATTGATATTTTAAGATTTCAACCCTATCGCACCCCAATAGGAAAGATATATTACGTCCACCTCGTTCGATTTTAAAATGGTTGTTGTTAATTAAATTAGCGACCCGATAAACCATAAAAACGATACCTATGTTGTTTTTTTTACTTTTTCACCCCTTTGCCCTCTGTTTAGGGGTTGAATTCTCAAAAAACCTGAAATAGATGTTAACTCATTTATATTTATGAATACTTCTGTAAAGTTTCAAATATAATAGTCCAACTAATCTTGTGTCCCCATACAAACTTTGGACCCCCAAATCACCCCCTTAGGGGTTGAATTTCGAAAAATCCTTAGTGCACGGTTAGACTTTATAAGGAACCTACCCGCCAAATTTGGAATCTCTAGGACCAGCGGTTTGGGCTGTGCGTTGATATGTCAGTCAGTCATTAAGTCACTCACTCAGTCAGTTTCTTCTTTTATATTGTTTTTAATTAATTTCAACCGCCACATTGATAATGTCATTTTTTGCTATAATTATACTCGTAAATTCATAATAATAGATGCACCGCGTTACATTTCTATGACCTAAAACCATAATATCTACTATTAAGAGTATCTACCCTTCGATTTGGGTAGATACGGGTAAATACCGGGTAGATAGGTATTTACCTGGGTGGGTAGATTGGGTAAATACCCGCGACCCATCTCTAGGCGGACGTAGCGAAGATGCAATGCTAAGCAATGCACGTTTCCTTAAATTGTTTCTGAGTCTGTCACTTCAGGACTATTTTTAACCGTCTCAAAAGAGGCAATAATTTTGTTTTGTAGTTCGATAAGAGTCGTTGGTTCTGGTCCGTCATCGTACACCAACGTTTTAATTTTACTCCACAAAAAAAAGTCCAGTGGAGTTAAATTGGGTGATCTGGCTGGCCACTGGACTGGGCCTCCACGTCCGATCCAATGCAGCCCATAAAGATTGTCCAGATGTCTCCTGACGCTTATCAGGAAGTGTACAGGAGCACCATCGTGCTGGTAATACATTTGACGTACAAACTGCAAGGGAACGTCTTCAAGTAAGTCATTGAGGGTGGTCGTCAGAAAATCCAGGTAAATTTCTCCGTTCAGACGGGGCAAAAATACCGGGCCGAGAATGTCTTCTTCTTCCTCGTAACCTCAATGCTGAGGATCGCGACCACGTGCAGCCCGTTTCCACAGAGTGCGGTCATAGGCCATGTGTACGGCACGGTTTAAACTGCCACCAGCCGACCTCTTTATCACGTCAGTCCATCTCGTACAGGCTCTACCCTGGGCACGAGTGTTATCCATTTGGCCCAGAATCATGTGCTTCTCCATATCATGTTTTGATGACCGCATAACGTGTCCGAAGAATCTTAGGACTCGCTCATGGCATAGCGTGGAGAGCCGTGTAGTGATGTTAAGCTCTTCTAAGATGGAGATGTTAGTTCTTCTGGCTGTCCAGGGTATACGCAGCAGTCTTCGCCAGCACCACATCTCAAAAGCGTCGATTTTGGCCACATCACAGCTTTTCAGAGTCTACGCTTCGGCACCATACATAAATATCGAGAAGACGAGAGCTCGAACAAATCGTATCTTTGTCCTACGTTGAATACCTCTGTTCCTCCAGATCTTATCGAGGTTAGCCATAGCACTCTTAGCCATACCAGCTCTACGGCGAATCTCGCCGGTGCAGCCACCAACATGGGTTATCAGCGACCCGAGGTATACAAACTCGTTTACTTTTTCAAACCCGCAAAGTGCGTCGGACGGAAACTGGTAGAATGTGAGCCCTGTCTACTACCATGACTTTGGTTTTCGCTCGGTTGATATTAAGACCCAGCTCTCTCTTCTTCGATTTTCTTCAGTAGAGCTGCCATTTCCACTTCACTTGACGCAACAATTGTAGTATCGTCTGCATACCTTAGGTCCACCACCCACACCAAATGACCACCCACTGCAACTCCTCCTTCCCAACCGTCAAGTGCTTTCCTCATTATGTATTCGCCGTATAAGTTGAATAATTTTGGTGAGAGTATGCAGCCCTGGCGAACGCCGCGCTCCGTAAGATGTCAATATTGCACCTTTCCATTTCCTTCTCAATTACCTCTAGTTTACCTGGTTTTAGCAAGCCTCTGACATTCCAGGTCCCAATGCGAAGGTGTTTACGAAGTGGGGCCTTATTTCTACCCGTACCATGACCAGTAACATAATTTCCACTTCCTGCCTGGTGGTTCGCAGTCAAGTGGCCGAGAATGTATGGCCCTATTATTCCCGCATGTTGAAATGAATTTTCTTCGGCTAAATGAGGATTTTCGTGTGCCCACATATTCCTGTTATGCTGGTTGAAAATACCTTGCCTCGTAAAGGTGCACTCATCGGTCCACAGGATGTTTCTGTTCCAGTCTTCGAGGAACCACTCGCAAAACTCAACACGGGGCACATAATCTTGCGGGTTTAGCTCTTGACACAGGCGATAGTGATAAGGATGTTGATGGTCGTCTCTCAAAATTCTCCAAATACCCTTAAAATGATCGCCCAAGTAACCAGCTGTTATTACCAGAATACCCTTAAATATATACTGAAAAAGGTATACAAACCTCTAGCAATGGGATATGCACAATGTTGTATTACGAATTTGTAGACTGGGCACGCTAAAAAAATAACAAATAATACAAAAAAAAACGATTCTACTCTCGATTCCGAACAAAAAGTTTTCGGGTTTTTAGTGTTATGTGAGACATCGTGTATATGATAATGTTAACGTTGTGTAAAAAACATATTTATTCCTTCGTAAAATTCAAAGATAAACTAAACGAAGGTAAACTTCGAGCATATTTCATTAAAAATTAATTAAAATTGTAAGAAAAATAAATTTATTTATTTCAATAACAAGTAAAACACATAAAACTGAAATAAAATAAATGTTAAATTAAATTCCCCCTCGGCATGATACCATTGACGCTGGCAGCGTTTCCTCGCTGTATTGCAATACTAATGCGTTGGGCGAGGAAGCTGCCAGCTCTACGGTCGCCGGTAGCGCCCACAAGCCTCTTTGAAATATCCTTATAGAGGGCGTGGGCGCTCGAACCCCATGGGCCAAGGGTCTCGACGCCAAATGGAACAAAGTTTTATTCGCCGCCGAGACCCCTATATTTTAATTTTTTTAATTTTTCCGCCGCCTCTGCAGCCGCGCCGGCCTTGGCTGTAGTTCCGCGAAGATGTGACGGGGCTAGGGTGTCAACACAGGTGGCGTCCCACACCAGTACCCGTCCCATCCTCCATGGAACCAACGACATTCCATCAGGTCTCTTGCCATCATCCCTGAGAATGCCCGGAGGCTCAAGAAGAGCTGGCAAGTTGATGCTGGCAAGAGACCTGCGGGGGATGTCGTTAAGCGCAGCGTGCCTGGAGAAACGGCCAGCGCTCCTCTGACAGGAGAACCCGTGGTGTCCGAGGACATCAACGGTAACACCGCAGAAGCACCTGTGCGGCGCACAAACCCGGACGCCAAGTCGCAGACAGGTCGCAAAATAAATAAATAAATCATTTCTATTCAAAATATACCATACAGTAAGTGTAACTTACCTATCTACCAACCTCTACCTACCTTCAATCCAAAATAGGTCCTTGAGGCATTGTACCTAGTTTCTGTTTTTATTATGGTTTTAGTTTTAAGGTATTAGTTATATTTTTATTGTTTTAATATTGACGAATATAATTTTAATATTGACCCCTTTCTTCACTAATAAAAAAAAAACATTGCGAACTTAATTTGAAATTTAACCGTCTTAGATTGTTTTTTTTCTTTATTTCTATATTTAGTTGTAAACTTTAAAATAATGTTAAATAAAACCGATTTACTTACGTAGTAAAAAAATATCGAGGACCAACAAACTTGCTTACTATTAAATTAATATGCCGTGCAAACCAGTGACCCAATCTGTCTATACATTGGAATGACGTCAAATATTCTACTTTTAGGTGCAGTTGCAACTCAAAGTTTGTACGGAACCCTCGCTGCGCGAGTCCGACTTTCTTCCTTATTTGTAACGATAACTTAATAAACTTAATTATATAAATTACTTCTAGTTTAAACAAGGCAGTTGTAGAAGAATGCAGCAAGACATTGCCTGAAGTGGGAAGTTTTAAGTCTTACAAGGACATACGACGACACTGGAAAAATATTGTAAAGTCGATTTTTTGTTACTCTGTTTCAAATATTAACTTAATGCATAGGTAATAGGCTGGTAGGTAGCAGTGGCTGGGGGTCTATAGAATTCGGTTTCAGCTAACGTCTATAGAATTTGGTTCCAGCCGGCTTGCCTTGCGTAAATTTGACACATTTTTAGGGTTCCATAGTCAACTAGGAACCCCTATAGTTTCGCCAAGTTTGTCTGTCCGTCCGTTCGTCCGCGGATAATCTGTGACTTTAAGTACATGAACGCTGTAATTTTGTACGAATATGTATATCGGTCACGCCAACAAAGTGGTAAAATAAAAAGTGGTTAAGTATAAGTTTTTTAGGGTACTTACCTCCCGTACACGTAAAGTGGGGGTGTTTTTTTTTTCGTTTTAACCCTAGAGTGTGACATATCATTGGATGGGTATTTAAAAAATAATGAGGGTTTTATATAAACATTTTTTGATAAAATTAATATTTCAGGAAATAATCGCTCCAGGAGTTTAAAAAAATGTGCCCCCCCCCCCCTCTAACTTTAGAACTATGAGTTCAAAAAAAATGAAAAAAATTACAAAAGTGGAACTTAATAAAGGCTTCGTCAGATCAGCGCGTGGCGTGAGCGGGGCGCGAGCGGGGCGCGAGCAGAGCGCGATAGAAGCGGGGAGCGCGGCGCGCTTACATCGCGCGCGTGTCAGGCGCGCATCGCGCGCGGGTCACGCGCGCGTCGCGCGAGCGCGCCGCCGGCGCCGCGCGCTCGATTCACCGAGCATTTTTCTTTGAGCTGTGACTGCGCGGCGGTCGCGCCGCGCGCCGCGCGCGCGTTGAAAGCGTGGCGTGAGCGGGGCGCGATAGGAGCGCGGCGCTAGCGCCGCGCTGCGTCCAAGCGCGGGTCGCGCTCGCTTCGCGCCCCGCTCACGCCCCGCTCACGCCACGCGCTGATCTGACGAAGCCTTAAGAACTTTATTGGAAAATTATTTTGAACTTGATTGGTTGGATGGTTTTTGAAAAATTGTACTTACAAAACAATTTCTGAATTAAGTTTGTAATTTAACCGATATGCAAACAGTTTTTTTTTATAGTGAGTACTTAATTAATCATCCCGAACGTATCTTCCTTCTAATAAAAAAATAATGATTCAAATCGATTCACGCGATCAAAAGTTACCCCCGAAAACCCAACATACATACATAACCCGTCTAATTTGTATAAATTAATACTTAACCCAATTTCCCGAGAGATGGCGCTATACCGTGGTGTACTTCGCGCTGTTAAGTTGATGGGGTCTGTACGGCTGTGATCGAAAGTATCATCGAATTGTTAATTATTATAAGCATATTGAGCATGTCATGGTATCTATTAAAACACTTTTTAAGGTCGTCTGACGACGGTAAACTATATACAGAACCCTACACTGAGCATGGCCCGATATGCTCTTGGCCGGTTTTTTCTTAACGAATCAGAGAACAAGCAAGCCAAACCAGCTCGGGCTTTTTGACGTTTTTCAACATTTTGACGCACAGCCACTGGTTGGTAGGTAGGCTGTATAAGTAGTTCCACCAGAGTTGAGGTCACACACACCAACAAAATTGTCATGTATACATGTAGTTGTACCTAACGATATCGGGATTTTGAAATTACTGTTCTACCTCTATTTTATCTGTTTCGATGGCATGTTCAACAGTAAATTGTAAGATAGACGAAATAGTTCTTATACCTATTAAAAATATATCTTGAAGTGTTTCCATTTTGATTTCCATCGACATAATTAACATTCATTCATTCATTACGTTTTTTTGTCTGATTACAAATAAAGTACTTCATGTAAGTAACTGTGCGTGTAACCATTCACCTCAACTCTCTTGAAACTACACTACACCATAGTTGTCAGTGCCTACCTAAGTACCTAACTATAATAGCGACCCCAGTTGCAGTGCATCTCGCTCGCACTGATATTCGGGTGTGAGGGCGATGCAATGACTTTTACGCTGTCGTTAGGTAAATAACAACCGCGTCAAACTCATATGTAGGTAATAAGGAAATAATACCTGTGGCGTCCACCTACACTACTTACCTACCTACTAAATGTGGCGTTCTAAGTACAAAGCACGTATGCTCGATAAAGATGAACATGCATGGATCCTAAATCTACTACGTTATTAGTTAATAAGCTACCTACTTACCTAATATTAACCGCTTTGTACTTTTTGCTGAATGATATTCTAGTATAATGCATTAATGCCTACAGTAGGTAACTACTTAACTTACTTACGTACCTAACGTTAATTTATTTTTCTTTAGCACGGTTACCGACTACCGGACGACGAAACTTCTTATTACATGATCAGGTTCTGGCGAGGAGAGCCGCTGACCTACCCAGATGTTTGCGTGACAAGGCATTTTCCCATAATAACGCCGATGCCTAGACCCAAAGAGGCAAGTACATGTTGGTATAGGTAGATTAGATTTTTTAGTATGATACTCGTATGTGTGTCTATAATACCTACATACCTATATAACCGTCGGATGCCTAATCAGGCAAATAAGTTTTAAAAAATCCGCCGAACGCTCCGCTGCTGGTCGCTCGCCAATCAGGCTGAACACTTACGTTGTTATTGCCGCTGTTTACAGGAAATTGTGCTCTCAAGATTCATAAGCTGCCTCAAAAGTAAAATACCACAGTTTCTCGGATTTCCGATGACAATAAAAGAAGCCATGGAACTGGAAAAGGTAATAGATCTAGACTAAGTACTTTATTTTATAGGTGCAGTACCTATAGGTGCCTTATATTATATTCACATAGGTACTAATAGGTGCCTAACCCAAGTAAGTCCATTGCGAATGATATGTTATTGTAATTATCGTAATGGTCAAGCTAATATGATATGACTGATAATCAAAACTGAAGCTGGCCACTAGGAACTCTAAGGAAGAAACTTTAGGCTCATCGTCATCAGGATTAAGGCACCCGTTATCTACTGGGTTTCTAAACAAATAAAGTACCGGAACTTTTTGGCCGGGATTTCCCGCTTCTCGCGATACAAACGCAGAGTATTCCCTAGTTAGAGCTTCTTACTCTAAACATATTTTATATTACTGATTATGCACCATTACATCGATTTCTAGGTGACAGACGGAAGAACTCCCGCACCCCAAACTCAGGACCACCCTATAAGTCTGTGCACCCCGACACAAAATCTTCGACCGTTTTAATAGTTAACAACTTCGTGCTTTGCTTGTTGAAGTTGTTGATTCAGCTAATTTATACCTAATTTTAATTTGGGATTCAAGTGAAAATGCTTTGCACTGTCTTATAAATGTATATTAAATTAAAATGTATAACATTAACTTCTTTTTGTCAAATTATAATTATAGATGAATAAAGAAGAATGAGTGTTATTTCAAAATTAGAGTCAATCTGAATCATATTATACAAAGATTAAAATAATACTACAAACAGGCAATTTAGAAAATACAAGTACTGAGGTACCTAATTAACTAAAACAAATGTAAATTCGAGTAATAATTAAAAATAATATAAGTAGCATGTCAGTTAAATTCTTCGCGCATAAAGTAAGTATTTAAGTAATTATTTTCTAGCTAGGTACCTACTTATATCTTAAATAGTCATTCATAAAATTTGCGATTAGCGCTGCGGTTTACAAGGCTTCTTTATGATAATAATAATATTAACATTAAAATCCAGTCAAAGAATAATCGGAGATATTGGTCCATAGATTACAAGTTATGTACGTCCATTATTAGGTGATGAGACTCGTAGAGGGCTTCGTTGCGTGGTAAGTGAAGCCTGGCTAGCGGTTTGGTCGAAAAATCTTGCTACGGATGGTGACAAGTTACGGTGATGTGTTGGAGTCGCGGCGCTTTGCGCGCACTGTAACAGGAGTAAAATAATTGATAGGTATAATAATAATAACACTTTATAAAGTAAGTACTTATAATTATCAATTATAAAGGAGTATAAAGCATGCACTTAAGATACATAAGCCGATACTTCGGACACCACATACGCGATACGTTTAGACGTCGGTGCCAAGCCAAATATACATAGTCATAAAATTCGGTCAATAATTATTAAAACTCTGAAAAATAATAAATATGATATAAGTAAGTATGGCAAATTTGTTCCTTCCAACTAGTCTATGATGGTCGGGTTTTTATCGTTTACCGACGTTGCTGTCACGTTCTAACAAGTATGTATGTGCGAAAGTGACGCATAGCGTGATAAGCGATAAAATGGCAACCATGCTAACCCTGCAGGTTTGTATAAATGTCAAAGTAACTCCGCATATTTGTCACTAAAAAAACCGGCCAAATGTGAGTCGGACTCGTGCATCGAGGGTTCCGTACAAACTTTAATGAGTGGAAGTGGAAATTTGACATCAGTCCCACGTATCGAAAGATAAGGTCACCCGTTAAATGCGAGTACTTATATTATATTGTTCACTGATATATTTGTATTACAAAACCCGTTTTTTTTTAACTTCATTTAAAAGTTGGTACTTAGGTACTTACAGCATGATATCATTAAGTTTAAAGAAAAAAAAATCAATCTTAGGCAGTTAAATCTCAAATTAAGTTAAGAAAAGTTTTTTTATTAAAAAACATTAAACAAGATGGCGTAGATAATGTAGATATTATATATTTCCTGTAATATTTATGATAATGTTAACGTTGTGTAAAAAATTCAGATTTTTTCCTTCGTAAACTTCGAAGATCAAGGGGGGAATGATATTTTTTTTACATTTCCGTTTATAAATAAATTTCATTTTACTGTCAAAAATTAAAAAAATATATTTTAGAATGCTAATCAACCGCTTTTAAATAATATCCCCAATTGACATGACGACATGACCCAGTAACTAAACTTTTAATTTTTGCACACTCTTTTATCGGGCATTTTTCACTGAAAATAAATTAAAATATATGATATATCCTTTCTCAATGTGTCTGGGTTAACCTTTTTTTAGGGTTCCGTACCTCAAAAGAAAAAAACAATGTCCTTATAGGATCACTTTGTTGTCCGTCCGTCCGTCTGTCTGTCAAGACCCTTTACCTCGGTAGTGCGTGAAGGTATCGAGTTAAAATTTAAACAATATACTAAGGTCTACAGTCCCTTGAAACCGTATTCCGCGTTTTACGAAATTCATTCCCTAAGGGATAAGAAAGGGGGTTGAAAGTTTGTATGAGGTGTGAATCATTATTAAATTAAAGCTTCTTCGTTTATAGACTCTTTGATACTACACAAGAAAAGTATATTTTGCGTTTTTCGAAATTCATCCCCTAAGGGATAAAAAAAGGGGTTGAAAGTTTATATGAGGTGTGAATGATTTTTCAGGTTGCAGACTTTGAAACTTCGTTTATACTTTCTAATAATATAAGAAAGCCGTTATCCGTTCCGCGTTTTCCGAAATTCGTCCCCTATTAAGGGATAAAAAGTGGGATTCGTGAAAGTCCATTATTCCGTCAAGACCCTCCCGTCCGTCAAGACCCTGTATCTCGGGATTATTTTTAATATTTTTTATGATGTACGGAACCCTCGGTGGGCGAGGGCTGACTCGCACTTGGCCGGCTTTTTTCTAATTATTCCCAATTTCAAATCCAATCCAATTTCAAATGTGACTGACAGACAGACAGACTGAGTCTCACCATAAGGGTTCGTTTTAAGGATTCCGTAGTCAACTAGGCACCCTTATAGTTTCGCCAAGTCTGTCTGGTCACGCCAACAAAGTGGTGAAATAAAAAGTGGTTATAATTTTTTTTAGGGTAAGTACCTCCCGTACACGTAAAGTGGGGGTGATTTTATTTTTGTTTCAACCCCAGAGTGTGACACATAATTGGATAGGTATTTGAAAAATAATAAGGGTTTTTTAAAAACAGTTTTTGATAAAGTTAATATTTTCGGAAATAATCGCTCCAGAAGTTTAAAAAAATGTCAAACTCCCTCTAACTTTTGAACTTGAAATTGGTTGAACGGTTTTCGAAAAATTGTACAAAATAATTTCTGAATTAAGTTTGTAATTTAACCGTATATGCAAACATTTTTTTTTATCTTAAGTACCTACTTAATTTATCATCCCGCAGTCGAACGTATATTCCTTCTTGTTGATTCACGCGATCAAAAGTTACCCCCGAAAACCCAACATACTCGTACATATCCCGTCTAGTTTGTATAAATTAGTAACCCAATTTCCCGAGAGATATTTTATTTATTTATTTATACTACGACGGTGACAAACAAGCATACGGCCCGCCTGATGGTAAGCGAACTAGTGCTTTGACTCGTGAAGTAATGACATACTTTCCGCACTAGCATCGAAATGTACTATTAAGGTTGCCTATATATTGTGAGTATTGTGACGGACGGTAAACTACGGAACCCTACACTGAGCATGGTCCGACATGCTCTTGGCCGGTTTTTACCATTTTGGTACGGAACCCGAACAAGAAGAAATGCAAGACTTATCTTGGGCTACTGTTAGAACTGTGTCAAAATAAATAAAAAATGGGATTATATGCATATTTAACCGATTTTTCATTGAATAGCGTTTTAGCTTGGCATCGACTTCAAACGTATTTAGTTGGTAGCGCTATGTGGTGTTTAAAGTTTTTGTTAGGTACTTACGCGTTCAAAACTCCATGGGCCGTTTATGAATGAAGTCATGGGCACTTTTGAACGCGTGTGATACATATGTAGTCTCACCATGCTTTGCCAAGAGTGGCATGCAAATATTTGTAAATTTATTTCTATGCAAATCCTTCTCGTCGTTTGCTATAGAATATCTTATTCTGCTTCATTGCGACATACGAAATAAGCAACTCGCCGAAACAAACACCTTCCAATACCACGAGAAGACATTTTAAATAAGTACGCTACCTACCCTTATTATAGTAAAATTATAACTTATTTAGTTCTTACCAGCCGGTTTTGCCTGATGATCCTTGGCGATGACTGCGGGGTGGTTTGCGCTCCTGTCAATAGACTGTCTAATTTGTATCCTTTTGCTAACTGCTCGACCGTTTTTCCTAAGTAAGTAACAATACATAAGTAATACGATATATTCAATAGAAAATATGGATGGCGAAATTCGGGAAATAATTGTACTACCTACATTAAATTAATAGGGTGGGAGCGGGGCAGGTAGTGGAACCTTTATATAATTCTGTCCTCCTTGCAGAACAGTTTGGTTAAGTATTCTAGATACAGAAATATTTCTTTCTCATTCTAATTTAAGTATAAATTGAACGGAAAGTGGAAAAACTCACAGCCTCGGACGAGACTTGAATTCGCGACTCTGGGATATATGCCCATCGCTCTAACCAACTGAAACAAAAAAGTCAGTCAGAGCGGTCGTCTGTTTCTTTCAACCCCTAATACCTAACTTAAATACAGTGAAGTAACTAGGTACTATCGCGTTCAAAATTGCATGAGCAGTTTATGAATTATAGTCGGACAAACCAAGGCTGCAGTTGTTTTTTTTTTTAATTATGTGCGTCCCTTCGGTATGAAAACATTAGGGAGGCATATAAATTAAAAACAAGATCTACTGCAGCCTTGGCTTGTCAAACTATAATTCATTCAATAAATTGCCCATGCACTTTTGAACGCGTGTGTACATTGATAGTTTAGTTTTCGCTTCACATGGCTTCCGTCCAGTGGGACAATTTCGCCAGTATCGAGGTATATCGCCACATGGGCTACAAGTGTACGGTATGTTAATAAGGAGTTGGCTCTAGAGCGACCGTTGTAGGGTGGAGGCTTTAGCTTGGCAAATAGACTTTCTTTACAAAGCACGAGGCAGCCTGACCCCGGACTGCCAATTGATGACAAAAGTTTAGTTAAAAGCAAATCTTCGTTGGTCTACTGCATGATAAGATAAGCTATCAATATTAAACGGGCAAAAAGCAAAAAACTATTCCTGAGGCGTCCTCGCCATCTTGAGTATCAACACTATCAACCAGAAGTCCTGCATGGATAGTACAGTATAGTAATAAATATACTTACCTGTTAATGTCGTTGGGATGTTAGTATTACAGCGTCCAGTTTGTAAGATTGTCTTGATGGCGGGTATATTATGGAAAACTATGGCGACTGCGGCACCGTCTGCCAACTGAGAAGAATCGCAGCATGATAATAGAAATGCCCATTTATCAGAATCCCAGTGCTTATCTGAGAACACCGCTAATTGCAAAGTCGATGCACCTACAAATATATTAAAATATTTATTTTCGAGATTTACTTACTTAATATACAATTATATAGCATTACAAAATAATACCTGAATCTCCTAACAAATGAGGGTTGGCACCGTAGTGTAGTAGCGTCTTCACTATAGAATAAGATCCATGACGGGCTGCTAGCCGGACGGGCCACCCACCTTCATAATTTGGATCTAAACCTGTATTCAATAACTCACTTAGTTTGCGTTCGTCATTGTTGCGAATACATTTTTTTATTAAGTCGGTCTTATTTTCCATTTTTGCACTACACTGAATAATCTAATTTTTATTAATAAAAATAATTTACTTTAATATCTACCCTCAGTTTTGGTAGGCATACTTCCGCCATTTTCCCGCCCAACAGGTCAGACGTTCCGTTTTACATTATGCCACGGAGAAATAGGTAAACAAGCATAAATTGCTTACTTGTTGCTTACGCCATCATTTTATTTGTCTTTACATTATTGAAGAAATAATTTTATAATACATAGTGGTATTTTATTCTTCGATTGAAGGACCATTCATAATTATAAATAATGTGTGGTAATACTAGAAAAATACACTTATAAAGTTAAAGTTGTTATTGTTACTTATTAATAACCACAAAAACTTACGTCGTGTTTGTCACTTCTTTCACTGTCACCACTCAACTCAATAGTGTCAGTGTCACTTGACTCGTCTCCGTCTCACTCGTCTGTCACATGAACCGAGTCCATATAAAAGGCAGCCAAATAATCGACAGCCCAATAATTCGTGTCCATTTTTTTGGTTGCGGATTATTGGGTTGCTGATTATTGTATTGCAAAAACTGTGGCTTCAGATTATTGGCCCGCTACCGAGCTTGTCCGACCCGATAAAAGGCAGCCCAATAATCGGCGACCCAATAATTGGCGACCACGATGTACATGGATTATTGGGCTGCCGATTATTGGCCCGCTTCGAGATTGCTCGATCCAAGAAAAGGCAACCCAATAATCGGCGACCCAATATTCCATGTACATCGTCGTCGCCAATTATTGGGGCGCCGATTATTGGTTTTCGCAGGATGCGGATTAGTGGCACCCCATGAACCTATGAAAATGGAGTGGAAACAACAAATATTTGAAATATTGTAATTAACGATTCAACAATAGTTTTGAGTTAACATTCATGACTTCGGTATTACCAGATGATTTATTATTGTCTTACAATGGGACGGTGAGGCTCTGTTTTCATTTTACTATTTAGTTATTGGTAGTTTACCTTACTGTAAAGTTAATTATTTAATCACATACTTATACTTGTACTTCATTATTGTAACTTTTTTTGATATTTACAGCCACAAAGAATGGAGAAAGATTGCAAAACGTGAAAGAAGAAGACTCATTAGACAGAAAAAAGCTAAGTTACGAGGTGAGTAAAAGTTATCACATCTGAATATACTTCAAAATACCCAGTCTTGTTTCATGATATCTTGACACTATTAGTGGCCATACCCAGTCTGCTGTGGAGAAATGGAACCATCTTGTTACATTATCATTATTTATTAATTTATTTTCAGATAACATATTAAGTCCAACACACAGTGGTTATCACATGTGGCTAGAGGAACAAGAAGATCTTGAGCTATTCGAAAGAGAGGAAATTGAAGCTGTAAATAGAATTGAAAATCAAAAATGGATTGAGGCAGAAATGGTAGCTATTAAACAGTGGGAGGAACTGCAACATAGAAAGGAAAAATTAAATCAATTACGACTTGAACAGGAGGCTAAGTTAAAAATGGTATTGAAAATTATGTTTTATTTTAAATTTTCTGTAGAATTGTTTGTTATCTGCTGTTTAATCAGCAACATTGGCAAAAGTAGATTCACATACTGACTAGTGGCAGATTAGAACACCAAGAGTAGCTATAGGTCAGAATATGTTGGCCTTATGCATATATAATAGGCATTTAGATCAAAGCTTGAAAATGTTACTTTTTGATTAAATTTGCTACAGGCCCCGCACTGCCTTAATCTGCTGTATCACTAATACTAACACAGGACTACCTGTGTCAGAATAGCCAACCAAAGTATCAGAATGTGGGTTAATATCATAATTTCTCTACCTACTCTGACAGAAGATTTAGATATACGAGTGTATTATAAAAATAGACTATAAAATAGAGAATACAGTTTCAAAAACAGACTTGACAAACATAAAGTTTTCAACTTAAACTTCACAACTATTCATTAATAAACAAAGTGCAGTGATAGACATGCATCAGGTTTCAGCTAACACAACAGTCAGCAACAGCAGTCAGCAGCAGTTTCAGTTAACAATATAACATAATAATGTAATATTTAAAGTATTTGCAAATTTTCAGGAAAGAGAACTAGAACAGAAAAGAAAGGAAGAAGAAGAAAAGAGACTAAAGGAGATTGAAGAGGAAAATATGCATAAACAGCAGGCATTCATGGAAAAGCTTGAGCAATTCCTCACGGGAGACTCAGAAGAACCACCTGCCGAGTTACTTGTAACAAGTGAAACAAAACCAAATCATGAGCCTTGCCCATTCTTTGTCAAGACTGGCTGCTGTAGATTTGGTAATCAGTGCTCAAGAAATCACCAGTTTCCAGGGATAAGTAGAGTAAGAGTATAATTGTAATGTCTGTCTTGATTAACAAGTCCATTTTTAAGAATAATAATATCTAATTCTATACCACTGATTCTTAAATTGAAATACAATACACAGTGATTTTTAAGTCATGGGCCAAACTCTAAGTAGTGAATGTTTTGGTTATACTGAACAACTTTTATTATGGGACCACTGCCGAAATCGCGAAAAAAACTGTGGTGTGATCACACCAATTTGTAAGGGACAGCCAAATTTTTTTTCGCGAATTTGGTATTGGCCCCATAATAAAACATTGTTCTGTATAACTTATACTATCCATTACCTATGTTTCCATTCTAAAGACGTATTTAATTATGTACTTTAATTCCAATTAAGGTAAGGGAAATGCAAATGCCTGTCTGTCACCCTAATTGAACCTATGGTTCACAATTATATTTGTGAAAAACATACAACTTCACAAAGCAACGGTAATTTAAGCATTATAGGCAGTTAGTAAAAGTATCAATATGTTCTTGATTTATTGTTACAGATAATTCTAGCTGCCAACTTTTTTACTCACATGGGCATTAACAATGCACTGGACAATGAATATGATGCAGATGATTTACTAGAACATGAGTATAGTGAAACATATAAAGATTTTAAGGATTTTTTCTATGATGTTTTACCTGAGTTTAAAAAACATGGGCAAATATTACAGTTCAAAGTAAGTATAATTTGGGTTGCAGAAGCAACATGATGTATCCTTTATAAAACAATATGACTACTTAACAGAATATTGTCAGTAGTTTTGTAGTCATTCACATTTCATGTCTAATATTTACAACTGCAAAAATAGGTAACTGAAAATGTACCTATAGACCATAACATAGAAATACAAAATAGTTATTTATGCAAGAATAGAGCAAAGTTCGGTTTTGTTTCTAGTTCTCATTACGATTGCGCTTATGACCAGTTGATTTTAACAGGTATAGTTCATTAGGTCATGGATCTGACTCTCGTGAGGGTCATATTCCAAAATACTAACGCCTAATTTTTCTTCACTGTATCCATGCTCACGCCTTTTCGAGCTGCTGAGCTGCTTTGCGTTATACCTACCTATGTACCTTGAAAAGGCAGTTTTTTTTTTTTTACATAAGGAGATCCAACAGCTAACTAAATGACAATGGAATCTTAAATAGATATATAGAGCCAATTACAGGAACTCGCAAATAGTTATGTAATAAAAACATATACTTAAGTAACACGCATCACATACACACACACACACACACACACACACACACACATTGCACACATGAGAGAGATAATAGTGTAAAAACAAAAAGAAAACTGAAAAACCAAGAACAAATTAAAGAGCTATGTTATAAACTTATAACTTAGATACTACCTACATATACAAGCACTCGCTTACGAGATAAATACAAAATGCCTAATTGAAACACATTTCCGTCAATTTGCGCCTCACGGAGGGAATGTCACAATTAAATATGTCAATATCAAGCTCTTTCGTTAGTTTATTCAAATTACGGCTCGCACGGTTAAGATAACTATTACGTCTGTAGTTGGACGATGTTCGCTTTAATGAGATAGGAGGAAAGTGTCTTTTTGACCGAGAAGGGGTTACGAATGAGATCTGCTGGAGCAATTCCGGACAATCCATCTCACCAGTTATGATTTTAAGGAGGAAAATAACATCAGCAATTTCACGTCGTTTGAATAATGGTACCAGATGCTGTTTCCTACATGTAACTAAGTAATCAGTTCGATTAGAGGGGCACTTAAGTTTATAGCTCAAATACTTTAGAAACTTTTTCTGCACACGTTCTATCCTATCAATGTACGTATTATAGCAGGGGTTCCAAATTTGGGATGCGTATTCAAGTTTACTTCGAACTAGAGAGCAAAACAAGATTTTAAGTATTATGCTTGTTATCACTGATATTTGCGATTTTAGCATTTATATACAGAATACTTAATTCGATAAATGGCTTAACAAACTTTGGTCCTAATTTATAATATAATGTAAGACACTTTTTTTTATTACTCATGAAATAACTTCAGAGGGGCTATATTCCGCTTCACCAATACCGTTTTCTCAGCTTTGGTGTAAGAAACAGAGGTTTGTAAATGTACAGTACCAATTAGTTTAATCTATAAGAATAACAAAAGAAATAACTTCAAACTTTTGACAGGTATGCAATAACTATGAAAAACACCTTCGTGGAAATACGTACATAGAGTTTGCGAAGCTGCGGTGCGCAGTGTCCGCGTACCGCGCGTTGCACACGCGATGGTTTGCGGGGAAACAACTTTCGCTACAATTTTGTCGCATAAACTCGTGGAAAACTGCAATTTGTGGTAAGAAAAAATAACTTTTTTAACATTTAGCAACAACTTGTAGTCCATAGTTGGCCAAAATGATGCCTCCATCGTGTGTCTTTCGTTATTTCATGTTCATTCTGATCTTATCATGGAGTCCATAGATGGGCGCGAGCTCGGCACTTAGCGCTCACGATCCCCGGAACGTTGTTATGTGACGAAGCATTACGCAAAAACAAATGGACGTTACCTAATTAGCTGAATATAATATTTTTCCCCTCACTAGCTCGGAAAGCGCTGTTTTGTCCTTTAAAACTAGCGTGGAAAAACGCATTTTATCCACATGTGGGGCAAAGTAATCTAATTCCTATCACTTACCACCAGTCCAGTATAAGTGTCCTATATGCCCATAGTAAATATGCGCCAACGGAGATCACATCTTAAATTGGTCGTCTTATCCCGCACTTGGTAAGCTGTTGGCAATATCTAAGTACCAGGAGCGTAAGTACCTCCTCTATGACAAATTTTGAAATTGAATTTTGATGGTTTCTTCAAGATAACTTAAGTACATGTGGATAAGATTTATAATCGTATGTAATCTTTATTTTCCTCGCAATAGTGAGGGGAAAAATGTTGTATTACACTCGGTGGCAAAGTTTGTTCAACTCTCGTGCCTTGAGACCCTCGTAAAGCTCAAGATTCCAGTTATTGAACCACTCGCTACGCTCGTGGCTCAATTTTGGAATCTTTCGCTTGCTCGGGTCTCAATATAAGCCCGAGAGTTAAACAACAACTTTGCCCCGTTGTATAATAAATAACTATTGATCTATTATTATTTTATTTTTCAGGACTTCAATCAACAAAGCGATGTCCCAAGGGTCGTTCCTGTAATTTTCTTCACGTCTTCAGGAATCCTAATAATTTGTTCCCATTAAACTTTAGCCAAAATCAAGAATCTGAAAGGTGATTATTATTTTATTTTTCATATAAAAGATGTAAATAACGCAACATAATATCAAACCACGAATTGCATTGTTGGCACTGAGTTTGAAACGTCCACGTCAAATAGTTCTATCAATAGGTAATATTATTATTCATAGAACATTCAGTCTTACGTAGACAATTTTAATGTGTCTACCAGTTAAGGCCCAGTCCCTTTGCATTGCGTTGCGTCGCGTCACGTCACATCCCGAGGGAACGCAACAGTACCAAGGCTCCACACAATGGGCCTTCATGAGCCACATTATACGGGATACCTACAGTTATGTGTTAAGCCCTCATTCACGGCAGTCCGCCGGCACCTCCGGTACGTAATAAAGTACCGTGAATGTCGTTGCCGGATGCGTGCCGTACGGCAACACCGGGCAGGATGTGCCGTGAATCCTGCTAGCTCCGCCCACCGCTTGCAGTCCGCCGCGCAGGCTGTCGATGCCGCGGCGGTCTGCGCGGCGCCTGCCGCCGGAGCGTGAAGGTTGCTGCCGGATGCGTGCCGTACGGCAACACCGGGCAGGATGTGCCGTGAATCCTGCTAGCTCCGCCCACCGCTTGCAGTCCGCCGCGCAGGCTGTCGATGCCGCGGCGGTCTGCGCGGCGCCTGCCGCCGGAGCGTGAAGGTTGCTGCCGGATGCGTGCCGTACGGCAACACCGGGCAGGATGTGCCGTGAATCCTGCTAGCTCCGCCCACCGCTTGCAGTCCGCCGCGCAGGCTGTCGATGCCGCGGCGGTCTGCGCGGCGCCTGCCGCCGGAGCGTGAAGGTTGCTGCCGGATGCGTGCCGTACGGCAACACCGGGCAGGATGTGCCGTGAATCCTGCTAGCTCCGCCCACCGCTTGCAGTCCGCCGCGCAGGCTGTCGATGCCGCGGCGGTCTGCGCGGCGCCTGCCGCCGGAGCGTGAAGGTTGCTGCCGGATGCGTGCCGTACGGCAACACCGGGCAGGATGTGCCGTGAATCCTGCTAGCTCCGCCCACCGCTTGCAGTCCGCCGCGCAGGCTGTCGATGCCGCGGCGGTCTGCGCGGCGCCTGCCGCCGGAGCGTGAAGGTTGCTGCCGGATGCGTGCCGTACGGCAACACCGGGCAGGATGTGCCGTGAATCCTGCTAGCTCCGCCCACCGCTTGCAGTCCGCCGCGCAGGCTGTCGATGCCGCGGCGGTCTGCGCGGCGCCTGCCGCCGGAGCGTGAAGGTTGCTGCCGGATGCGTGCCGTACGGCAACACCGGGCAGGATGTGCCGTGAATCCTGCTAGCTCCGCCCACCGCTTGCAGTCCGCCGCGCAGGCTGTCGATGCCGCGGCGGTCTGCGCGGCGCCTGCCGCCGGAGCGTGAAGGTTGCTGCCGGATGCGTGCCGTACGGCAACACCGGGCAGGATGTGCCGTGAATCCTGCTAGCTCCGCCCACCGCTTGCAGTCCGCCGCGCAGGCTGTCGATGCCGCGGCGGTCTGCGCGGCGCCTGCCGCCGGAGCGTGAAGGTTGCTGCCGGATGCGTGCCGTACGGCAACACCGGGCAGGATGTGCCGTGAATCCTGCTAGCTCCGCCCACCGCTTGCAGTCCGCCGCGCAGGCTGTCGATGCCGCGGCGGTCTGCGCGGCGCCTGCCGCCGGAGCGTGAAGGTTGCTGCCGGATGCGTGCCGTACGGCAACACCGGGCAGGATGTGCCGTGAATCCTGCTAGCTCCGCCCACCGCTTGCAGTCCGCCGCGCAGGCTGTCGATGCCGCGGCGGTCTGCGCGGCGCCTGCCGCCGGAGCGTGAAGGTTGCTGCCGGATGCGTGCCGTACGGCAACACCGGGCAGGATGTGCCGTGAATCCTGCTAGCTCCGCCCACCGCTTGCAGTCCGCCGCGCAGGCTGTCGATGCCGCGGCGGTCTGCGCGGCGCCTGCCGCCGGAGCGTGAAGGTTGCTGCCGGATGCGTGCCGTACGGCAACACCGGGCAGGATGTGCCGTGAATCCTGCTAGCTCCGCCCACCGCTTGCAGTCCGCCGCGCAGGCTGTCGATGCCGCGGCGGTCTGCGCGGCGCCTGCCGCCGGAGCGTGAAGGTTGCTGCCGGATGCGTGCCGTACGGCAACACCGGGCAGGATGTGCCGTGAATCCTGCTAGCTCCGCCCACCGCTTGCAGTCCGCCGCGCAGGCTGTCGATGCCGCGGCGGTCTGCGCGGCGCCTGCCGCCGGAGCGTGAAGGTTACTGCCGGATGCGTGCCGTACGGCACCACCGGGCAGGATGTGCCGTGAATCCTGCTAGCTCCGCCCACCGCTTGCAGTCCGCCGCGCAGGCTGTCGATGCCGCGGCGGTCTGCGCGGCGCCTGCCGCCGGAGCGTGAAGGTTGCTGCCGGATGCGTGCCGTACGGCAACACCGGGCAGGATGTGCCGTGAATCCTGCTAGCTCCGCCCACCGCTTGCAGTCCGCCGCGCAGGCTGTCGATGCCGCGGCGGTCTGCGCGGCGCCTGCCGCCGGAGCGTGAAGGTTGCTGCCGGATGCGTGCCGTACGGCAACACCGGGCAGGATGTGCCGTGAATCCTGCTAGCTCCGCCCACCGCTTGCAGTCCGCCGCGCAGGCTGTCGATGCCGCGGCGGTCTGCGCGGCGCCTGCCGCCGGAGCGTGAAGGTTGCTGCCGGATGCGTGCCGTACGGCAACACCGGGCAGGATGTGCCGTGAATCCTGCTAGCTCCGCCCACCGCTTGCAGTCCGCCGCGCAGGCTGTCGATGCCGCGGCGGTCTGCGCGGCGCCTGCCGCCGGAGCGTGAAGGTTGCTGCCGGATGCGTGCCGTACGGCAACACCGGGCAGGATGTGCCGTGAATCCTGCTAGCTCCGCCCACCGCTTGCAGTCCGCCGCGCAGGCTGTCGATGCCGCGGCGGTCTGCGCGACGCCTGCCGCCGGAGCGTGAAGGTTGCTGCCGGATGCGTGCCGTACGGCAACACCGGGCAGGATGTGCCGTGAATCCTGCTAGCTCCGCCCACCGCTTGCAGTCCGCCGCGCAGGCTGTCGATGCCGCGGCGGTCTGCGCGGCGCCTGCCGCCGGAGCGTGAAGGTTGCTGCCGGATGCGTGCCGTACGGCAACACCGGGCAGGATGTGCCGTGAATCCTGCTAGCTCCGCCCACCGCTTGCAGTCCGCCGCGCAGGCTGTCGATGCCGCGGCGGTCTGCGCGACGCCTGCCGCCGGAGCGTGAAGGTTGCTGCCGGATGCGTGCCGTACGGCAACACCGGGCAGGATGTGCCGTGAATCCTGCTAGCTCCGCCCACCGCTTGCAGTCCGCCGCGCAGGCTGTCGATGCCGCGGCGGTCTGCGCGGCGCCTGCCGCCGGAGCGTGAAGGTTGCTGCCGGATGCGTGCCGTACGGCAACACCGGGCAGGATGTGCCGTGAATCCTGCTAGCTCCGCCCACCGCTTGCAGTCCGCCGCGCAGGCTGTCGATGCCGCGGCGGTCTGCGCGGCGCCTGCCGCCGGAGCGTGAAGGTTGCTGCCGGATGCGTGCCGTACGGCAACACCGGGCAGGATGTGCCGTGAATCCTGCTAGCTCCGCCCACCGCTTGCAGTCCGCCGCGCAGGCTGTCGATGCCGCGGCGGTCTGCGCGGCGCCTGCCGCCGGAGCGTGAAGGTTGCTGCCGGATGCGTGCCGTACGGCAACACCGGGCAGGATGTGCCGTGAATCCTGCTAGCTCCGCCCACCGCTTGCAGTCCGCCGCGCAGGCTGTCGATGCCGCGGCGGTCTGCGCGGCGCCTGCCGCCGGAGCGTGAAGGTTGCTGCCGGATGCGTGCCGTACGGCAACACCGGGCAGGATGTGCCGTGAATCCTGCTAGCTCCGCCCACCGCTTGCAGTCCGCCGCGCAGGCTGTCGATGCCGCGGCGGTCTGCGCGGCGCCTGCCGCCGGAGCGTGAAGGTTGCTGCCGGATGCGTGCCGTACGGCAACACCGGGCAGGATGTGCCGTGAATCCTGCTAGCTCCGCCCACCGCTTGCAGTCCGCCGCGCAGGCTGTCGATGCCGCGGCGGTCTGCGCGGCGCCTGCCGCCGGAGCGTGAAGGTTGCTGCCGGATGCGTGCCGTACGGCAACACCGGGCAGGATGTGCCGTGAATCCTGCTAGCTCCGCCCACCGCTTGCAGTCCGCCGCGCAGGCTGTCGATGCCGCGGCGGTCTGCGCGGCGCCTGCCGCCGGAGCGTGAAGGTTGCTGCCGGATGCGTGCCGTACGGCAACACCGGGCAGGATGTGCCGTGAATCCTGCTAGCTCCGCCCACCGCTTGCAGTCCGCCGCGCAGGCTGTCGATGCCGCGGCGGTCTGCGCGGCGCCTGCCGCCGGAGCGTGAAGGTTGCTGCCGGATGCGTGCCGTACGGCAACACCGGGCAGGATGTGCCGTGAATCCTGCTAGCTCCGCCCACCGCTTGCAGTCCGCCGCGCAGGCTGTCGATGCCGCGGCGGTCTGCGCGGCGCCTGCCGCCGGAGCGTGAAGGTTGCTGCCGGATGCGTGCCGTACGGCAACACCGGGCAGGATGTGCCGTGAATCCTGCTAGCTCCGCCCACCGCTTGCAGTCCGCCGCGCAGGCTGTCGATGCCGCGGCGGTCTGCGCGGCGCCTGCCGCCGGAGCGTGAAGGTTGCTGCCGGATGCGTGCCGTACGGCAACACCGGGCAGGATGTGCCGTGAATCCTGCTAGCTCCGCCCACCGCTTGCAGTCCGCCGCGCAGGCTGTCGATGCCGCGGCGGTCTGCGCGGCGCCTGCCGCCGGAGCGTGAAGGTTGCTGCCGGATGCGTGCCGTACGGCAACACCGGGCAGGATGTGCCGTGAATCCTGCTAGCTCCGCCCACCGCTTGCAGTCCGCCGCGCAGGCTGTCGATGCCGCGGCGGTCTGCGCGGCGCCTGCCGCCGGAGCGTGAAGGTTGCTGCCGGATGCGTGCCGTACGGCAACACCGGGCAGGATGTGCCGTGAATCCTGCTAGCTCCGCCCACCGCTTGCAGTCCGCCGCGCAGGCTGTCGATGCCGCGGCGGTCTGCGCGGCGCCTGCCGCCGGAGCGTGAAGGTTGCTGCCGGATGCGTGCCGTACGGCAACACCGGGCAGGATGTGCCGTGAATCCTGCTAGCTCCGCCCACCGCTTGCAGTCCGCCGCGCAGGCTGTCGATGCCGCGGCGGTCTGCGCGGCGCCTGCCGCCGGAGCGTGAAGGTTGCTGCCGGATGCGTGCCGTACGGCAACACCGGGCAGGATGTGCCGTGAATCCTGCTAGCTCCGCCCACCGCTTGCAGTCCGCCGCGCAGGCTGTCGATGCCGCGGCGGTCTGCGCGGCGCCTGCCGCCGGAGCGTGAAGGTTGCTGCCGGAGTCGCAGGGTGACAGTTGACAGTTCATAGTGATTATATTCTCTTTGATTTTGCCAATTGCCATTTTGATATATATTACATAGTTGCTTATATTATGTAAAATCACCAAACAACAGTAATAAACAAATTAGGAATGCGGCAATGCATAAAATATTAAGTAACTATTATTTTTTTAAATTACATACGGAAGGGCGGCAATTTTTGAAATTTGAGTACAGCGTGTGCACTACAACGCATCGCTGCGCATCTTTCTACGCATCACGCAACACGCACTCCGGCAGCCACATTCACGCTCCGGCGGCAGTCCGCCGCACAGGCCGCCAAGGCATTGACAGCCCTGTGTGCTTACCATGAGTTGCATTTGATTGCGACTGCGGCATTCGACAGTATGTCCGTCTCGTTAGCCGAGCGAGACGGACATACTTTCGAATGCCGCAGTCGAAAACAACTCATGGTACGCACACTGTGCCGCGGACTGCAAGCGGTAGGCAGAGCTAGCAGGATTCAAGGCACATCTTGCCCGGTGATGCCGTACGGCACGCATCCGGCAACGACATTCGCGCTACTTTATTACATGTTGTGCCGGCACATTGCCGTGAATGAGGGGCTTTAAACGTTCTACAAACCTCGAATGCAAAATTTAACTGGTGCGAGCGAGAGGCAAAACGCAAATACCCGCAGTGTAGAGCTACCTTAATACTTAAGAGGCTGACAATGACAACAGCTAAATCATCGCGCACTGTCTATTACTATCGATATCGGAGTAAACGAGATCGCACTATCACCGGCAGGCCTGGTTTTAGAAGGAATAATCACAAAAAATATTAAAATAAACAAAATCGTAGACTAGTTGTGAAATGTGACTAGTCTAAGGTTTCGATATATTATGAGTATAAGTAATGGACTTGTGATTTGAATTGCAAACGCCTAAGTAAAAAAATAAAAATAAATATATATATATATATATATACTTATATAAATATAAGTATATATATATATAGGTACTTACATAAAGTAAGATTTACGAAATATATCTATTTTTTGATATGATGGAAATTTCCATCATTATGCAAACTGACCTTAAGCGTAGTACAATAGGTAGGTAGGTAGGTACTAATAAAATTAAACAGTTTTTATGTAATTATACTAATTATTCTTATTTATTCTATAAATGTCGTGTAAACAGTCGGAAATCCGAAAATCCGGTCATTTCTAAGCTTTTTTGGCCATGCCCATGCTCAAACGAAAAAGCTTCGATTCGAGCACTTGGTCATTACTAATAAATAATTCGCCATACTTTACGAGTGACGTTGTTGCATAATGATGGGAATTTCCATCTCACATTTTCGAGTTAAGTACTTTATGTTACAATTTCGAAAAGGTATGCACAAAAAAAAAACAATATTAAATGACATACCTGATGCTGATGCACATGAATTATTCCGCAAATACTTATCAATATTTTCATAGTAGGTACTATCGTTAAAAATCCAAAATACAAGTTCAATAATTTTCCATTTCAAGCTATACTGTTGTTGAAACAAAACTACCTTTAATTAACAGGACAATGTTATGATAGAAATTTCCATCACCATGCAAAGAAGGATTAAAATACTGCTTAAAGAACATGAATTAGGTGTTGTCGGCCCCTTTACTTATTTTTTGTTTAATTCTCACAAATGCATTGTCTAAGTGACAGATAATGACAAACGTTTATTAAAGCTTGTAGTACGAGTATGTTTAGTTTAAGTGGGGCTCGGGCGATTTGAAATGAACTTGCACTTGTCCTAAATTAGGGCTAAAACTTATTTATAATTTTAGTTTGGCATTGGCGTTGACTGCTACAGAAACCATCAACCACCCTATATCATTCAATACTGTTTCTATTTTTTTTTAGAAAAAAACGATCAAATCCCAGATCCTGGCGATGGTCCGAATCACCAGAAGTGGAAATACCAAGAAGGCGACGTTCCCGTTCCCGGTCTCGGTCTCGAGAGCGAAACCACCGAGAAACAAGGCGACACGACGAGCGGAGTAGACGAGACACAAAGCGGCGCAGACGCAGGTCGCGATCAAGGCGTCGCAGCCCGGAATCCGATGCAAAGAAAAAATAAAAGTTTAATGCTCATGTTGGTTCTTAGTATTTTTAAAATAATTTATCGTAGGTAGTTCTTCTTCATTTCAATAATGACTCCTGTCTGAGAGTTGGACAATTTTGCTACTGTCAAAGTACAATCGTAATTAAAATCTACTCCGTTGACCGCCGTAGAGGTCCTGTCTCATTGACGGAACGTCGTGCCATCAGTGCCATGGCGTCATGTAACGTGTAGAAGTAACGGACAATAATGCTGTAATTAGTAGATTACGTACCGAGGCCTGTAGAGTGAGAAATATCTCGGAGCTCGTGTAATTGTCGGCTAAAGCAAAGCTGAGTTCGACAAACATGTTGTCTGAGGCTTTCTTATTTACTGGCCAAGGTTTGTACA
The DNA here is from genome assembly GCA_949128165.1 of Lathronympha strigana. Classification (NCBI taxonomy): domain Eukaryota; kingdom Metazoa; phylum Arthropoda; class Insecta; order Lepidoptera; family Tortricidae; genus Lathronympha; species Lathronympha strigana. The sequence goes on along the minus strand of OX421906.1, from coordinate 10,350,087 downwards.
CTAGTTTTGAGCTCGACGCAGTCGGCAAGCGGCGAATTTGTTTAGCGTAGCGGCCTGCAATTGGCTGCTTGCTGCTGCCGTGGGGCAGGAATAATACATTGTGTACCAAGGGCGGTTGGTGGCTGAGAGCTTTAATGACTCGAGTTTGTAATCGTTTTGCCGCTCTTGATATGTACAATGTTTTTCATCACATTTACGAGGAAATTAGTAAACTTACTAGGCAGACAATAATTATTAGCGGTAGTCAAGAAGCACATCCCCAGTACACCGGGATGAGCGGCGTTACGCAGCCGCCGCTCATCCCGGTGTACCAGGCCAGACCAGGTGTGCGTAAAGTACTTGCTTTGAAAATCCATTAAGCCCATGGTCATAATACAGCTCAATACTTCCAAGTATGCTTGCATACAAATTCGCCATTTACGAGCAAGAGTGATGAAATACTAGATTGTATATCAAGGGCACAAAGTAACCCATTTTAGACAAGGCTATTTATTGGTCCGAGTGTAACGACGAGTGTAACTCTGCTTTTCACTTCGATTACAAGGAAAATATTAGGTTTATTATCACTTTAAATCGTTGAAAATGTAACATCCATACTCGCGCGCTTGAGTTCTCCCCGCCGGGCGCCGCCTGCAGGCGGCCGGGCGCGTGGGGGGCGTGTTGCATATCTGATGGTATGCAAATGCTCAGGGCTTTTATTTAATAAAAGATATTTAATTTTTTACACAAACTATTTATTCTTGATTTACATGTCTCACCAACATGGCGTGTGACCACAGATAATCATCCATATGACACAGGGCGAGGCCGCGGCGAGCGCGTCCCACCTGGGATGTTACTTTATGCCCTAGTGCATGAAAAGCGATTTTGTGTCGCCTAGCCACGACACAAAGATGAACTTTTCGTGCAAGAGAAGTGAAATAGTAGATTGTAATCAAGGGCATAAAATGACCCATTTTAGACGAGGCCATTTAGTAGCCATATAGTAGAGGATAAAATGGGTATTTATGTTCGAGGTATACACTCTGCTTTTCACTTCGATTGTAAGGAAAATATTAGGTTTTATATCACTTTAAATAGTTGAAAATATAACATCCATACTCGCGCGCTTGGGTTCTCCCCGCCGCGCGCCGCCTGCAGGCGGCCGGGCGCGTGGGGGGCGAGGCCGCGGCGAGCGCGCTCAACCTGCGATGTCTAGCTACGACACAAAGGCCCCCCGCTATCTCAAAGAACATTTTACTTACTTAAATTCTGTCAGATGCTCTCATAACTTACTACTATCCGTTCCTTCTTCTTCTACTAAGTTTTTTAATTCTTCGTTTACTTTCCAGGCTGTTAAACTGTGGAACTCTCTTCCCCTTGACGTAAGACGTGCTCAAACTATAACTGCCTTTAAGTTGAAACTCAAGGAATACTATCTGTCTCTTCCTTAGCTTTTCTTCTTTGACACTGTCGTTTCTCTTCTTCACTCATCGTTATGTTTACATATATTATGTATGTATGTTTACGTATGTATTTATTATGTATGTATGTTTATGTATGTATGTATGTATGTTTTATCGTATTATTATTTTGGTATGTATATTTATTGTGTGTGTTGTTTGTGTGCTTTTGTTAATCTCTGTGCCACCTAATACATTTTTTCATTTGATCTGTACTCCACTACCCAAAGGTTGTCTGGAAGAGATCGCTCTTTAGCGATAAGACCGCCTGTTGTTACCCCTTACTGTTCTGTATTATTATTTTCTCTTGTAACTGTATTTCATCTGTGTGAGGTTTTCAATAAAGAGTATTGTATTGTATTGTAAAGGCGAACTTTTCGAGCAAGAGAAGATAAAATGCATATTTCAATCATTTTTTCCTAATTTTCAAGACCTATTGTCGCTATACTTACTCAACCTCGTATCTGCAAATCTCATTTGATAGAGAAAACACCCGTATTCCTAGTGACAGAAAGGTGACATTTCCATCAAATGATTGCTGTAAATATGAGGTTGAGTAAGTATAGCGACGCTATGTGAGACATTACTTTATTTATTTTATTTTATTCTAGAATGTTTTTGTTTTTTATTGTAGTGTGGTATATGACATTGCTATGAGCATTAATAGTATAAGAGCTAGCGACCGAATCGGTCTTGTGGTTTCAGCTGTATTGAAACTCCGTTAGGTACTTCCCTTAACAACCTTTTCCTATAATCTTCCCACCACCCGATCGATTAAATTTTTTTTTTGGGTGCACAGGGAGTACAGACTCAGAGCAACTGTTTGGAAAAAAAATTAAAGTCGCTGAGCCCACATTTTTTTCTTTTTTTTCCCCACCCCACTACACCCGCACCCACCGCCCACTGCTCGCGGCCTGCCAGCACGAAGATTATAGGAAAAGGTTGTTCAGGGAAGTAGCTTAAGCCCCTCATTCACGGCAGTCCGCCGGCACCTCCGGCACGTAATATAGCATCGTGAATGTCGTTGCCGGATGCGTGCCGTACGGCAACATCCTGCTAGCTCCGCCCACCTTGCAGTCCGAATTGCACTAAATTACGGTAACAAACAATTGAGAAATGCGGCAATGCAAAAAATATTAATTATTCATTATTAAAAATGACAAGAGATGGCGGCATTTTTTTAATTCGAGTACAGTGTATGCGCTAAAACGCAGCGCTGCGCATCTTTCAACGAATAAGTGCGAATTGGACTGCCAGGCTGGGCCACTTGCACACCGTGTGTCCGCTACATCCAGCCATGCCGGAGTGCCGGCGGACTGCCGTGAATGACGGGCTTTACGGAGTTTCAATACAGCTGAAGCCACATGACCGATTTGGTCGCTAGCTCTCCGTCTATAAGTAGCTTCAAATAAACGTTTTTTTTATGCATAATACATTTTTTTTATTAATTTGGTAATTCTATTGAACCGTGTTGAATGGATGATAAAACCCGATTAATTATGAGCGGGTATCCAAACGTACCTCATAGAAACGTCATAAACGTCAAAATCATATGGTTCAATTTTAAAGAAATAGATTTTATCCTTGTATATGCATAATTAATTTAAAAATGAGAAAATCCGTGTCTTCACTTTTATTACTGAAACAGATGAATTACTTAACTCTTAGTAGTGCCCACATAATATCATTGGTTCCAAGAGCAATATGTGAAAATCAATCGCTCAACAACTTGGTAAACAATTTCGCTAGACTCCAGTTTTATAATACTACGGCAAAGGCACAAGTAAAAACAACCGAAGGTGAAAACAATGGTTATTACCAAAGAATAAGATTTAATTTCATTCATTGGCACTATGAGATATGATATTCTAAATATGTAGTTAACTCCTGCCCTTCCATGATGAAATGTTTTTATTTCAGATGATTTTCATGATTTAGATCATTCAAAAGAAAAATTAATATCACAAATGAACTTTTTAACCAACGAGCATGCCAAACCCTTTTACAAATTACCAGTCAAAACCTTAATGCATATATACCAAACTACTAAAAACGATAACAAGAACGGCTTCTGTAAGAACAGACTATATTATATTGCTGAAAAGATTAAGGTATGACTTAGTGATGTATATTTTACACTGTAAACAGTATAATTTAAACTATTGTGAGTCATACTGACGTTAAATTTTTATCACAACATGTCATGCCTATTCCTGTGTCCTGATTTCACAGACACTCAGTTTTTCGAGTTTTGTGGGACTTTGTTTATATATAAGATGTATCCCTGCCCTGTTGCCGGCGGCACTCTAGGTTAGGTTTTTTATGTGTATTTGTTTTGTATTTTATTTTTATATACATATTGTAAAAATCCTAACCTAAGAAAGAAGATAAATAAACTGAAAAATAAATCATCATCATCATCATTTCAGCCGAAAGACGTCCACTGCTGGACATAGGCCTCCCCCAAAGATTTCCACAATGAGTTAGAATGGTTGCAATTTAAAATCAGTATAAATAAAGAAACTTCATTTACAGTGCTCCCCATCAGAAGTTAGTGAACGCCTAGCAAAAAGAACTTTTGTGTACAGCTTGTCATTTCAGTGGCTGGAAAACTCTTTAGGAACTTTACTAGGTATGTTTTCTGTTTATATTTCTATTTTTTTTACTTAACATTTATATATATTATTACTATAGTTTTATTTCCAGATTAACATAAGTTTTTATATGATTTAAAAAGTGACAAGTTAATATGTGGTGTGTTTCAATGTTATCTGATTGCCATGTTGTTCTGTCTTTAGCTTTATTTAGCCAGTTTTTACCTGCAGTTGGTATTATGTTGTCAGTCTATCTTTTCTTCTGCCATCCTATGCTTCTCTTTCCTGTGGGGCCTGGCCCTCTTGTAGCTTGAAGAGTCCACCACTTATCTCTAACATTTATATAATATAATGTTAATTTCTTAATTTTTTTAGAAATGGGTGTATCCAGTGATAGAATTTTAAGAGATTTATGGGTACTTAAATATAAGCATGAGACTATTAATGAAAGACTACAGAGAGTAAAAGACATGGGGATTGAGACACTTTATCCTTGGATGGTTCGCTGCAAACAGGATATTATGAACAGGTAATTTATAATTAGCTACAGCCATTCTATTTAGCTTTACTTTTCATTAAATTTCATATAAATGGTTTTCAAAGATATCATCACATGTATATTTCTCATAAATGCTTGCAGATACATAAAAATATTACAAGACACAAAAAGCATCCTTGGGCGAAATAAATCAACACACATTTATTTAGCTGATCGATTGAATACTACTCCTGAAGCTGTTGCAGAGATGTGCATTAGAATACCTGCTCTTAAGACAATTAGAGTTACAAAGGTAAGCAGATTTGTTCAAACTTTGCTTTAGATAGGTGGTGTGAGACTATCTGGAAATATATTGATTATACCTGAAAAGAAAAAGTTGGACAGTACCTAAGACACTTTATTTACAAATACAAATAATTTATCAAATGCTGATAGGATAACTATTAATATTAGATTTTTATTTTAGGTAAAACATTTTGTGGATTTCCTGATCAGCGAAGGCTTCAAACCAGAAGATATTGCCAATAAGCCTAGGGTTTTCGCAGCTTCACCAGATACAGTCAAGCAAAGGTTGGAAAAGTTGCGAAAATTAGGACTTCGTGAAATCAATCTTAATGTTCTTTGTAAAAGTCGAAAAGATTTTAAAAAATACTGTGGATCAATAGAAGCCTTACATCTGGAAAATAAGGAATAGTACTTGCAAGTTATTTGATTTGTTGCATTTTGTACCTAGTCACAATCAATATTATAGCTAACTAAAGTCTGTGAAAGAGATGTAACGTCATAATTTCATAGAAGTTTGAAGTTTAAAGTAACATTTTAAAATAATTAAAGTTTGACAGTTCATTTGCTTGGAAGAGGTAACGTGGTTTGACTTTTGCCAATTTTATTTTTATTGTCTTGTGTACGTGTCTAATAATCTATATCTGTGACAAAATATGTAATACATAAATCAAATTCCTTTACCATACACATATTATAATGTAGTGTTAAGTAACAGTGCCTAAAATGTAAAGGAAAACTTGAGATCTCAGACTTCTAAAAAGAAAATTTAACTGAAATTAATAATCCAAGTTATTTCTTTATACACAAGATGGAAAACTTAATAAACTGTTTTGGATGACTATTTGCTGTATTGAAAGGTTAATAGGAATTTAATAATAAAACATTTTGTTTACAATTTATAATGATTATTTACCTCAGCCATACGAAAAATGTCCCTGGAATGAATATCTTAAAGGAAAAACATGTAGACATATTAACCAATACATTTTATACAGGTCAAAAACTATAAAACTGGGTGTATGGTTAATGATAAAATGAATATGTATAAAACCTCTGTTTTATGAACACTAATTTAAGGCTATTATTGCATGTCATGCGACTTTGTGATAAAACAGTATACAATCTAGTCACATCGCAAATTATATATTGCATTCATTAATGAAAAAATGTCAAGCATTCAGAACTAATGCAAAGAATGTTTAGAAATATTAAACTACCTATAAAAAAACCATGAGGTCAGTGTAGAAATCCATAAGGATAATTGAACTACTGATGAGCACATTGCACCCCTGGACCAGCATGCATGTGCTCCTCATCGTCACTAGCATATGCCTCCTCGCGGGCACCACGATTACGGTCATTTGCTGTGTACTCCATCAAGTTCACTTCCTCCACATCCTCACCGGTAGGCATCACAAATGCGGGTCGCGGCGGTAATATACTTTCAATCTGTTTTAACTGCTCCTCTGAAGCAAAATTATTATCAGGGAAAACAACATCAAACTTTATATATAAATTCCTCTTCTCAAATGGATTTTTGTACTGAGGCATTCCTTCTCCCTGGATCCCCTTGAGATCTCCAGGCTTAATTACTTCTCCAGTAAAGTGTCTTATGAGCAAATCACGACCATCTAAGTGCTTGACAACAAACTCAAATCCACACAAGGCCTCAGTTAGTGTGATTTCATGTTTCATGAAAAGATCATCACCCTTCCTTTGGAACACTTCATGAGTTTTCTGCTGCAGAACAATGATCACATCTCCAGGTTGTGTGTCAGGCTGCTGATCTCCTTCACCCCAAAAATAGATTTTGTGGTTTTCCCGCATGCCTTTTTCTACATGAACTTCCAGTATCTTAGTCTCGTTTAGGACTTTCTTACCTTTGCACTTCGGACACTTATCCTTCTCATTAATAGTTTCACCTTGTCCTTGGCATGTTGGGCAACGGGTTTGAAATTGGCGAGTCATGTTAGGCCCTATCTGTTGATAAGAAATTTTGATACCCTGTCCGTGACAGTCCTTGCAAGATACCACAGCTCCTGGCTTCCCACCTACGCCTTTACACGGGCCACAAATCACATTTTTACTTAGTTGTAACTTGGCTGTTTTGCCATTGTACATGTCCTCTAGAGACACTTTCAGCGGATGTATGGTATCCTCGCCGCGAGCGCGCTGCCGGCCCCTGCTGCCTCCACCCATGCCGAAGATGTCTCCAAAAAAATGCCCAAGAATATCGTCGGGGGGAAAACCACCACCCTGTCCACCTTCTTGCAAACCTTTAAGCCCATACTTATCGTAAGTTTGTCTTTTCTTGGGATCCGATAACGCTTCGTAGGCAAAGCTAATTTCTTTGAATTTATCACCTGCAGCCGGATTTTTGTCAGGATGGAATTCCTTCGCCAACTTGTGGTAGCTCTGAAATATGAAATAAGCATGCCAAAATGAACAATGGGCTTAACGTGCTACGCTTAGGTTCCAGGATGGGGACCATTAACTTAGTTATAGAAACTTAAGCAGACATTTAATTCTTACCCTTTTTATTTCTGCATCACTAGCATTCCTAGAAACACCCAATATATCGTATAACTTATTATCAGCCATTTTTTTACAGATTTTGTAAGAAGGAAGGGTGCAGGCTATAGACTAATTTATAGTACTTTTTCGATATCGTACTGTACACAGATAATGTCGGGTTGTTGTCTATGGATATATTACTCGCTCGAGTCGCTCGTAGTGATAATAATATTCTCTATGGATTGTATACATTAGCGCTGTTATGTTGGTGCATATGAAATCCACACCAATTCATAGTACATTCGACTTTATGGCGAATCTATACTCAGACAGCCCATTCAGCGCAGTAGCAATGTACATCAAACTGAAATATAGCAACAACACTCTCGGACGAATCGAAAAGCAAGCGTTGCTCTAAAAAAAACAGCAATGTACATCGAACTAAATATCGTTTTTTTTTACTGCCCATCGCACTTTTTTGTTTATCATCTCAAAATGAAAACCGGCAATGATGGCTGAATAAATTACTTAATATTTCACATATGATTACGAAGTTATGTTATGTTATAGTAATGTTAATAAGAAGCGGTGTATGTAAAGAAACTGAATAATTTATAAACAAATACGACCAAGTACACTGTACAGTACAATTTGTCATAAATACAATGTTTGGAACGCACAAGACCACAATTAATTTGATTGCTATATCGAAAACTTTCAAAGTCAAGTAAAGTGAATGTATTGATACTAAATAATGAAATGATAACTTTTCTGATGAAAATTGAACATTGTTCAGGATTATCTGATTAGATCACCATGCATGAAGTCTCAAAAGTGAAAAAAGCGTGTAAATGTAAAAGACTCAAATCCTACATGTTACCTATGTTTAACTTGTATTGAACTTCATTTTTACATAATAGGGTATACTTAATAAATAAAAGTGACATGACATTTTGGTGTTCGTTTAATTTTAAACTTTGCTTTAAATACTATGAAGAAATCTTTGCAGAATGTTGAAAGATTACCTACATAAGTGTAGAATATTTAACACAAGAACGACATAATATATTTTGTTTAATTAAAATATCACAAACATAGTTAACTTTGTTTCATTTTTAAGCTATTGCATAGCTTCTATCGCGGGCCTTGAGCGCGGGGACCGAATCCAGAAATTCCGTAACGAAAAAAACCTGACGCTCCCCACTCCGACGGACCGAAACCGACTTTATTCACTTTGTTACAAAGTTCTTTATCGAGGAAAGGATATATCTCCAAACGAATGTCGCTAAGTGTCATATTCTATACAAAATATTGAGGACAGTAGCTCTTATTACCAGAGATACGGCGATGTCAAACGTCAAAATAAACACTATTATTATAGTCCCGCCAAAATCAAATATGTTAGTCGCAAACTTATGTTTCTTATTTCAGTTATCATAAACCTATAGTTTCAATGATAAATTTTCCTGAATAACCAACAGCTACTGTAAGATAATAAAACCCACATATATTGTAAAATAATGTTGACAACTTTTCTATCAAAAACATTGAATTTGAAAATGAATAATGATCCACAAGAGTCTACAACAAAATATGGGACCACCATTGACGCGGTATTTTCTAGGTATTTAGAGGATATTAAGTCGCAAACTTATGTTTCTTATTTCAGTTATCATAAGTTTCAATGATAAATATTCCTGAATAACCAACAGCTACTGTAAGATAATAAAACCCACATATATTGTAAAATAATAAAAACATTTTAAACAATATTAACTTTTTATTTGTTAAATAATAGAAAAAAACTCTACGAGGGTGGAACAGCTTCAGTGCGGACGGATGACCTCCTCTCGGGTAGTTTCCACCCAAGTGCGGGGGTGCGACAAGGATGCATAGTATCACCTTTGCTTTTTAATATCTACACGGAGCTTATAATGCGAATTACTCTCGAAGACTGGACAGATGGTGTCACCATCGGGGGATACAAAATTGCGAACTTGCGGTATGCAGATGACACTACCTTATTTGCGAGTAATGTTAACTCTATGGAGGATTTACTTCTCAAAATGGAGCGCGTAAGCCTTAAGTTTGGATTGAGCATTAACAGATCAAAGACCAAGATTATGATCGTGGACCGCGCCAATGACAACTCGCCGGAAGTGACTAAGATTGCGAACTGCGACGTAGTTAAGAGCTACGTATACCTTGGAGCTTTAATCTCAAACAACGGTAGCTGCGTAGACGAAGTAAAACGTCGTATGGCACTGACAAGAACTGCGATGGACAAGTTAGAGAAAGTTTGGAGAAATGGTAACATTACAAAAACCACCAAAGTCAGACTGGTGCGAACACTAGTATTCCCTATCTTTCTTTACGCGGCAGAGACGTGGACCGTGCGCGAGTTGGAAAAGGGGAAGATAGATGCTCTGGAAATGTGGTGCTGGAGAAAGATGCTAAGAATATCGTGGACGGAATTTCGCACCAACGTGTCCATCCTCCAAGAACTCGGCATCACGCAGCGTCTATCGGCCGTAGTACAGTCGCGCATACTGCAGTACTTTGGTCATGTCTGTAGGCGAGACAACAACTCCATTGAGCGGTTGGTGGTTCAAGGAAAAGTGGACAAGGACAAGACCGCGCGGCAGGTCACCCATGCGTTGGACCGACCAAATAAAATCAACGATAGGCAACTGCGTAACTGACTGCGCCAGACAGTCTGCCAATAGGGAGAAATGGCGGGAGATCGTGCGGAGAGCTGTATCCGCATCCGACATTGATGCCTCAACGTGACCACGACCGCTCTGTCAAGAGCGAAACGACAAAGAAGAGAAGAGAAAAATTTGTTTTCTTATCGGTCACCACGCTCAAAAAGTGTAACTTGAATTAATATCAAAGAAAAAGAAATACTGCATGAATAAAATAAATAAATAATTATAATTGCATAAGTTGATACAAAATGATATGCAATAGCTTTACCGCGGCAGTCCCCGAGTGCCACACGTATTTTTTACTATTATTTCTTCTTGTACATTATTCATATATTTTTAGGTGCTTTCTATTGTACTTGAAAAGTACTGAGAATAAAATAAATTAGACAAAATTCGGCAGCAATTGGCTTGAGCGGGAGATAAACTCATAATCAGTTTTCTTGGACTCCATTTAGCATCGTTTTTAGAGTTTAGCATGTCATGTAACACTGAAATAAAGAAATAACTTCACTTGGTAATTTGCAATAGAAAACTTTGGAACCTAACCTCAAAATATCCCAAAACCAATCATCACATTATCACGAAAAGAAATTACATTTGCTATCGTATCATTATCATAACATAACTGATATTTGCCTTGAATTAAGTGCATTGTTCAATGTTGAAAACAGATATTATTTAAGAAATCGTAAACTAAAATTTGTAAACAAACGCAAGAAAACTTTTTATAGAAGTTACATGCCACAGATAAATACATGGATTATGCACAATTTTCGAATTATTCAAAAACAGTGTTGCTAGCCAGGGATTTTTTAAATTTGCCGCGCTTTTCTACTGCGCTGAGTGGCCTGTCAAACTATAAGTAAACTTAAGTTAAACTAAAAACATAACGTAAAAGAAGGTGGTTGGTTTCAAAACAATATAAAACAAGTAAGGGAATTTAAGTTAAATTATAAATAGAGTTCTTAGGTTTGTAACAATAATTTTTATAGCTAGGTATTTAGTGTGACCGGTATGTTAGGTTAAGAGAGAATAGATGTACATATGCTGCATATATAATGCACTAGCTGTCTAAGGGCCCCTATAGACGGACTCAGCAGCACCATGTCATCTGCATAGCTTATATTGTTAACACAAGTGTTTTCAATATAGCATCCAGCATGCATGCTGCTGAGGCGGCCTATTAGATCATTCACATAAAAATTGAACAATTTTGGAGACGTCAGCTTGCGGTACCCCACATTCTAGCCTGTACTCTGCAGATAGAGCCTTGGCCCATCGCACCTGATTAGATTGGTTTTGATACCAGTACCTTAAAAAGCTAGTACAGTCACCCGGAATGCCTGCCTCCCTCAATTTCTTCCAAAGTGTATTATAATCGACTCTGTCGAAAGCTTTGGAGAGATCTAGGAAGCAGGCATATATCGGTGTTTTTCTAGACGTGTAGTACCCGACAGTATGCTTAAGACACATGATGGCACTTTCCGTTGATAGCCCCGTTCTGAAACCAAACTGGACATCGTGGATATTCAGGTACTTATCCAGTGTCGAGTTATAAGCATACTGTCGAGTAGTTTCGCTGCTGTCGTGGCGAGAGAGATGGGCCTATAGTTTCCTTTGTCCGACAGATCTCCAGTTTTGTTCTGTACAATCCGAACCACTATGGTCTTCATCAGAGCTGCAGGTAGGTATGAATGACCTATACACAGGTTAAATAGCATAGAGAGCACCCTAGGCAGATGTACGCCAGCATACCTATAGTGCTCAATACTGAGGCCATCGTGGCCAGGCGACTTTCCTCTCGGCATTCTGCTAATAATCTCCCCTATCATTTTTGCCGTGAAGAACGTCTCCGTAGGCTTAGCAATGGCCCCAGTACAACCCTCATCAGATACATTTAACGACGACTGCAGCAGAGATTTCACAGTAAAATGTTGTCTGAATAACTCCGCAATATCTCCCTGTTCACTCACTTCCCCTACACTCACATCAGGCAAACCAGGCGAAGCGTTCATGCGTTTGGTCATCTTCCAAAAGTCATTGAATTTATTACCATTATGTGCGAGGGCAAGTCTCTCCATGCTTAACTGCTCATGCCTGTCTTGGCACCACTTCAGTTTGGCTTTGAAAACCCTTCGACTGCCGTTCATGGCCTCAAACAACTGGCCTTGACGCGGTTTCCCAGCATTTTCCCAAAGCATGAACTGCAGCCTGGCCTCCCTATGCGGACCTGCCACAAACTTATTCCATCCCGCGACGTATCCACCCTTTCTTCTGATCTTGCTCATATAAGTAAACTTATTGAAGCATCCGTAAGAGTGAATACGATATCGTTGTACATTTTTTCCAGCACGAAAAGGTGATCGCGATTTGTACAAGTCCCGTCGCAACAGCTAGTGTAAAATAGTTATTTATTATACAAGGGGGCAAAATTGTTGTTTAACTCTCGGGCTTATATTGAGACCCGAGCAAGCGAAAGATTCCAAAATTGAGCCACGAGCGTAGCGAGTGGTTCAATAACTGGAATATTGAGCTGTACGAGGGTCTCAAGGCACGAGAGTTGAACAAACTTTGCCGCCGAGTGCAATACAACATTTTTCACCACACTAAAGCGAGGAAACAGGAAAAAAACTCAAACAAAACAAATCAGTAGGTATTTAATTACAATCAATCATCAAGTCAAGGTGGTAAAGGTAGTGGTGAATATCTGAACATGCACTCTACCACCAGGTAGAGTGCATGTTCAGATATTTCGAGCACCTTGGCAGCTCCAATATATCTAATGTATAGACAAATCATACAAAAAAGGCACATATCAAACTAAGATATCCCCAATCAAATCCTAAATCACAGGTCTAGATGACAATAGGTTTGAGTATTATATTACTTAAGATAGTATTTAAATTATCACTGTAATGAAATTAAACAATAAAGATTAATGAAGTGATTGCTAATGATGAGAGTGTAATTAGGGAATTTCAAATGAATATTATATTCTGTATTTTATCTTTTAACTACTAACTAACTTAGCTAGGCATTTAATTTACTTATATTTTATCTGTGTGTCTACGAACGACAAAGTTTCTCTCACAATGGGTTTTGGTATTTGGCAATTTGCATAGAAGTAGATTTTCCGAATGTTTTTCAACATTATTTGTTGTCAGGAAGGTAATTTCGTTAGTGCGGCAAACTCCATTTATACCTATGATAAGGATTACCTGAAACATAAGCAGTTTGTATTAGTTATAAAGACAGTATATATTTAGTTAACGAGATTTTTACCTGTTTTTAAATAATTTTACTTACTTTTGCTGCTAAATATTCTGAGTCAGGAGCACTGTTTAAAAATGTTTCTATTTGTTGACCAGTAAATATCTTCGATTTTTTCGGCTTTTGGCCAGTTGCTGTTCTTTTTAAGAACGCTATCACCTTTGGATAGTGTTCAATGTGAACATCCTTCTTTAGTTTCAGTACCGACTTAATCATTGAATATATGCTCCAAAGCGAGCTCGGCATTTTAGTTTTTGATATTTCGATGAAATACGCCAGTAAAACCGTCTCTGAGAATGTTTTCGCGCCTTTGGTATGCCGCCAGGTATTAAATATATCAAAGGCTTTAATGTACTTCTTTCTTGACTTTTCTGGCAGCAAAAGAAATTCGGCATCTTTCACCGTTTCTTGCAATTCCTCCGGCTCTGAATCACTATCACTCATCATTATTATTAACTTGTATTAACATAAATTCGTCGAGAAAACTGTGAAAAGCCAGAGTGAAAGAAAACAAAACACGACCCGCCTCGTTTAAATTTTAAAAGAAAAAACTATTCGGATGCGTTCTGAAATTTGCGTAGTATCAACACTTTCATCTTTTAAAAATAAAAGCCACATAATTAATACAATTAAATGCGGTATTTAATTTGGATTTAAGCATATTGAATATAATACTATGAACGGTTCATGTGTATAAAACTGTTTGAGACTATCACGTTTTCGAACGTACCCGTTCAGTTCAAAATTAATGTCAAAAAGTTTATTGCATTCTCAGGCAGTATGGCTTTTTGCTTTAGTCTATCCAAAAGATTAAAAAAAATTTACTTTAACCTCTAGAGGATAAAACACAGTTTTGCGCTCTGAAATTAAATGACAAACAGCGTGTTTACGAGCAGTGTGGTGAAAAAACACTTTATAGTTTGACAGTTCATTTGCTCGGAAGAGATACCGTGGTTTAACTCTATGACTGTGTTTAATAAAGAACATTTCCATACAAAATTGTAAACAATCACCTTTAAGGTGAAAATGTTTATTAAACAGAACTATGTAAAACTTTAGGTACAATTATACAATTTTGTAAATTTTCCACTATGACATATTTGTAACTTATATTTCGATATAATTTAACATAAACTTGTTGAGTATTAAACAGATTAGTTATTCTGTGCCCATGGTAGTGGTGTAAAGTTCCTTCGTTGCAAAGGAGATACGAAAAGACCTCCGACCCAAGCCCGCGTGCATTTATGCTAACAGTTTACTTAACTGGTCTGGGTCTTATTATCATGTAATACCGTAAAATTGTTGTATTGACTTGTCACTATGGAGCCGCGGTACCGGGCTGTGAGATAACTGTGGATATAAGTGAAAGTCAAACAACACATTTGTTTAGCGGCTTTTTACTAACAATTCATTTACTCGGTTCGGCGATATTGGTGAATGCGTGGAAAGACAGATTACGTTTTGCAAATAGTTAGGTATGTCATTAATACCTATATAAAATTAAATGACTCTCATAACAAGATTTTTATAAATAGATTTTGTAAGTTGTGCTTTGTTTCATAAATTGCATAGTTTTAATGCTTATAACGAAGGCTGTTTTTTTTTTAAATTCATTTTTAGTTGTTTTGTGAAATTTCGTTTTTCACCTGGTTATTTGGTATCGCAGTGAAAACGGCTTGTGTAAGACAACGGCAGCATAAAAATCGTTCGATAGGCTTGTAAAGCGTTGCCGCACGAGTGACCATGGACAATGTTAGTCATTGCCATGGTGCGCGCAGATGCCGGCGCCGGGCGCCGGTGCAGGTGATCTACGACGCGACCTACAGTAGAAGACCCTTCATAATTTTTGCGCGCCCCTTTGAGTAAACATTGACTCTAAGGGCCAGTGGCCTAATGTTCGTCCACCCAAAGTTCGTCGCCAGGGGCGACTGAAAATTGGCTGCCCCTGTTTATATTTTAACGTCCTTCAACCCTTCGAATAACACTTCGGAAGAAAGTTAGATCGCTGACGGTGGCACCCATTCTTCATGAATGTTTTCATACGAGGGTGTATTGAGAGTTACTTACCCGAAACTTCTACTGCATTGTAAATTGCAACGAGAAGATACGTTTTTTTGCAAAAAATCTAAAATGGCTTAACTGAGCAAGTTCAAAATAATGTTCCCTGAAATTCTTTATAAAACTCTATTTTAATTAATTTTTTCATATTATTTTGGATTTGCGGTTCAAAAGTTAGAGGGGGCATTTTTTTTCTTCCAGAGCAATTATTTCCGGACATATTTACTTTATAAATTGAAAGAGATGTCATATACATATTTACTACAGAAAAAGTGACCAAGGCCCCCAGTGCCCAGGGCTGTGATGGGATCGAACCAGCGATCTCCTGCTTTCGCGGCAGACGCCCTTACCACTAGGCCACCCGAACACGGTGGCCAGATTCCGAAATTTGCTAAGTACCTATATGCAATCCTTTCTTATTTTTGAGACGCTTAAGGTGCGTTCCGCCAATCCTACAGCTCAGACTTACGTCTAGTGCTGTCCTTCTTTTTAATCTTTACAGATTATTTTTAACTAGAAGCGAGATATGGCGCCACCTTACTGTACAATTGTTAGGCATGAATTAAAAGTAAAATCATTTATTCTCGAAATGTATACAGTAAGTGTAAATTACCTAACTACCTACCTCTACCTACCTTAAATCTAAAGTAGGTCCTTGAGGCATTGTACCTAGGATGCTGGCGGCATTTCCTCGTTGTATCGCAATGCTGATACGTTGTGCGAGGAAGCCACCAGCTCTTCGGTCACCAGTAACATCAACCAGACGTTTCGCGATTTCTACGAAAAATTTGCGTGCGCTGGGACCCCATGGACCAAGAGTTTCGACCCCGAAAATTTTGAATTAAATCATTTATGATTGGCGTAACAAGGTGGGGGCAAAGGGGGCACGTGCCCCGGGCGCAACTTTTAAGGGGGCGCCAAATTCACCTGGCCTATATCTTACAAAGCTGACAAGTGTGACAATTTCTAACATTTAATTAAACTTTCACAATTTTCACACATTATAAATTTACTAAAAACGGGACTTAATCGTGTCGACGTGGTGTCTTTCTCCGGGAACACGGGGGACATGTCGCCCTTGAAACCCGGAGTTTAGTTTCAAAGTTTTACACTATTAACTCCCTTTTAGTAAATTTATAATTTCTAACATTACTTAATCATCGGGTAGGCTGTGTTATTACTGTTTGCCATCAACGTTATATTTTAATGAAAACTTTGTATGGATTGTCAATTAATTCGAATGTTAGAGAAAAGTAAATGACAATTGTTAAACAAAAGACGGGCCCTGAGACTAGTTCTATGTAGTGGCCACTAGGGCTTGCAATATCGGAACTGATTTCCA
Source organism: Lathronympha strigana (assembly GCA_949128165.1). Classification (NCBI taxonomy): domain Eukaryota; kingdom Metazoa; phylum Arthropoda; class Insecta; order Lepidoptera; family Tortricidae; genus Lathronympha; species Lathronympha strigana. The sequence continues at coordinate 10,333,375 of OX421906.1, read as the reverse complement.
ATTCCGGGATTCATTTCGAGATTGGCTTTCAATTCCGGAATTCCGGAACTGGTTCCGGGATTTGAAAAATTATGATTTTATGGCAAATTTTTTAAAATACCGGTTTTTTACGATTAGTACATAACATATATTTATTAATCAATGAAAACGTGTAATCTTACGCTACTTTAAAGAAACAACAGCAAGGGTTTAACAGAGTTGTTATTTTTTTTAATAATCATTAAAGGATCTCACAAGCCAAGCTAAGATTGTCTATTTCGAAGAGTTTGGTTATAGTTTAAAGTGGTGTAGCAACAGGAATAACCTACTTTAGAAAACTTTATGCTTAATTGGCCAATTCCTCGGTTGTTAATTTAATAAGGTTATTTTCCGAATCAATAATTTAGGCATTTGTACCTTATCGATTAACTAAGTGGTACTTTTTGCAGGAAAACGTCAGCCTTCGTTCTTCATTCTTTTATGTCAGATTAATTCCCATAAGTGCTAAATAAAATTAATTTTTACCACTTATTTTTGCGTAGCCAAACAAGTAAGGCTATCAAAATAAAAAATTTCTTCAAGCTAAGGCTAAAAAAAACAATGTAAGGCAATCATCGCTCCATTTTTTTGGAACTTCTGTCGAACACACAAAGAAAACATATAAAAAAATATGTTAGATTAGAGGCCAAAATTGTCTATTATGTATTGTATCGTATCGAATACAATAAAACTTAGTTACCTACAACGTTACGATTACAAATTAATATTAGGCTGGTAGTCATGTTATGGTATGGCGACAGTGGCAAAGTTTTTGAATACAAATCTTAAAACATCTACATCGTTTAGCGCGCATAACACTCAATTTAAGGCTAAAACTCACAAACAACAGTTTTTTAACAGTATTGCAATAAGAACTCATTATTTAAATACCGAAAAGCAACAACTGAAAAAGATAAAGGTAAGATATTTTTAGCTTCAACCTTTTGGTCTACTATCGTGAACAGAGAACAATCGAAAATGTATTTATCCTGCTCTAAAGCACTTGCTTCTTTGGGCGAAAGATGTGCAGATTCAAAGTATTGATGCTTGTGGTACCTAAGCCTTCGGAGTCCAAAAGTAAGGAACATTTATCTGCACACGGAATATATATAATTCATCAATCTAATACATTTAGTGGTAGTTTTGCGAAATAACTATGCCAATTGAAATTAAACACTAGAATGGATTAATCGCGTTTATTAACACCATGACCCGACGTTTCGAGCCCTTTACAGTTTTCTTGCCGCTTCTTTCTGCCCCATAAGCCAGTTAGAGAAGCGTTCGTAAATTGTACGTATGTTTTACAGGGTTTTTTTTTATTATTAAATTAAACGCGATTAATCCGTTCTAAAGTATTTAATTTCAACGAATAACCATCGCAGTAACAGCAGACAATATTATAACATTTATAACCATGTCAATATTAAACGTTTCCGTCAAATAATAGGGTAATTTAAATTCCGGAATTTTCGAGATTGAGGGTGTCAATCCCGGAACTGTAATCTCGGAAAAATAGTCCGAGATTCCGGGATTTCGAGATTCCGGAATTCCGGGATGCAAGCCCTAGTGGCCACGATAAAAATCTGCTACATATTTCCGGCAAACGATGAACAAGGTAATCCCTTTCGCAGTTTCTTATACTGAGACTTTTTGACTCAGATTAATTTAAGAAGCCAATCAATATTAATATGTCTATTATATATATCGTCGCCTAGTACCCACAACACAAGCCTTATTGAGCTTACCGTGGGACTAGGTCGATTTGTGTAAGATTGTCCCATAAAATATTTATATTTATATTGAATCCTATATGTTTTGTAATTACCGCAATATGATCTTGCATCGCCTACAAAATATCTGCCATATACTAAGGTTGACTGGTAGAGAATTCCTTATAGCTTAAGTTCGCCTTTTGTAAGATTGTAGGGTAGAGGATCCAAAAGATGAACAACCCCCAATAGATGAACGTTGTTCCTAAAAATCCCAATAATTAAATCCTGACGTACTTTACAAGCTTAGGAATATTGTTTTCCCTTCATAGACATTTAAACTTTTAAATAATAGATCAGTGTATGTGGTTGTGAGAGCTCATCAAAAATATGCCTCGCACTCAAAATCGCCGTTTGTATGGAATTCTTATTAAGAAAGGCGCTTCAATATTTAAGGAAATAAATTCGTATAAAATTTAAATAATGTTTCTACTGACATGCTTTTGCTTGGTAACGCGATTCTAGACTAATCCCGCTACCCTTTACGTTATTAATAAAGGCATAATTTAACTTATTTTATTAAATATGAACTGTTCAAGTTATGGTTCCAATATTGTGTGATTTATCCAATAGGTGAACAGCGTTCAACTTTTGGGTAAATGTTAGTTTTTTTAAATACTTATATAAATCCTAACGGTAACGGTGGATACTCCATTTATGTCTTAAATTTCTAGTTTGCTGTTCCTTGATTTTTTGACTAAAAGATGAACGGAACTTTCCTTGGCTAACTCAATTATTAGGGGGCATATTTTAGTATGGAAACGGGACTGTTCACTGGATTAAACTATACCTAAAACATGAACTAAGAGATTTTACTAGTTCATCTATTGGGCTGCATTCCAATACATGAACGATGGTGTTTCTTTTCTTAGTTCATTTCATCAACGTCGTGCCCAAAACTTGAACGAACTAAATTTATTCGTCTTCCTATACTACCGTTCATCTATTGGTGCCCAGCCGTTCATAATTAGGGTACTCCCTTTTGCATTTTTACTGGTTCATCTTTTGGGGTAAAAATGTTCAGAGTTAGGGCACTTTGTTCATGTTCTGGGGAAATTGGGCCATTTCGGAACATAATCATTTTTATAAAAATATTGGATTGTTTAAAGAGGGTTTGGAAATTGGAATAGTTTAATCTAAACTAGACTAGATGTAGTATAGTATAAAAAAATAAACCTTAGTAAAAATTGGTTATAACATACGTAAAAAAAATACCAAAGTGAGGTAAGTCGCTTAATCGTTCATTTATTGGTTGCCCTACCCTATTTACTTTATGTGCAATAAAGATTAAATAAATAAATAAATAAACTTGTAAATACGTACGTGACGTTTATAAACGGTTCCGTTTATTTTTGAAATTTGAGTGCAAACACGGTAACTTTGCACTGATTTAGCACACTTAGTATTGTATAAAAATGCCATACTTCACGTAAAACTTGGCTGGAAGAAATAGCGTGGTCCAACTATAATAACCTCCCTAGCCTGGTAGTAACGAAGCTGGAGGTCCCAGGTTCGAATCCTGGTATGGGCATTTATTTGTGTATTTACCCGAATATTTGCTCCTAAGTTTTATGAGTGTTTTCTATGTATATCATTTTGTATTTGTATATTTAAGTGTGCATTATAGTCGCCTGGTACCCATAGCACAGGCTTTGCTTATTTTCAACCGACTTCAATATTTCTAAAGGAGGAGGTTCTCAATTCGTCAGAATTTTTAAGCTATTGCATAGCTTCTATCGCGGGCCTTGAGCGCGGGGACCGAATCCAGAAATTCCGTAACGAAAAAAAACCTGACGCTCCCCACTCCGACGGACCGAAACCGACTTTATTCACTTTGTTACAAAGTTCTTTATCGGGGAAAGGATATATCTCCATACGAATGTCGCTAAGTGTCATATTCTATACAAAATATTGAGGACAGTAGCCCTTATTACCAGAGATACGGCGATGTCAAATGTCAAAATAAACACTATTATTTTTTCCCGCCAGAATCAAATATGTTAAATCGATTTTGTAATCGATGCATAATATACTGGCTGGATCGAATTAAAGGCAAAAGGCGCCTAATTTTTTATTTAGACTGCGAATCGTTTTGTTTTTTTAATCGATACCTTAGTGCAAATGCAAAGTCGTACTAAGTACCATTTTAAATTTGTGAATTTAGCACGTTAGTGCACAACGGAATAAAGTGGAAATTTCATTGGCATAAGAAATATTAGTACCTACAAAGAAGTAGAGTATCGAAATATGCCTTTGTCTTGTTTATCAAATATTTTCTATTGGTATATTAGATTTGTTCCTTATTGTGATAATCACAAAGGTGATATTGCTGCGTGCTGTAAATATTTTGTTTGTGGTGTTCGAAGACGATGATCACCGTATGTTTTTCGCCTATAAAAAAGCTCTCTTTCACTGCAGACGAAAATGTACCCAAATTTATTTTAAGTTTTTTTTGTTCAGTAGTGTCTTAAACAAACAGAAATTAAACTTAAGTAGGTACATATTTGTCACTACTGACGAAAGTGCACAAAAAATACAAAACTGTGTTTTTAGGAAATGAGTTGAAAAGTGACCAATGTGCCGGGATCCATTAAATCTATGTAAATATGATATGTTTAATGCTGTGATAAATTTGATAATAAATAAAATCACTAATAATGGTAACTTTGTAGCAGCCCGCTGTCTCCACAACCAAAGGCATGAACATGTATTGTATCCATGTCCTATAGACCTAAGTTGCTTATCCACGAATGTCATCTGATAATGATAATGCTATAAGTTCATGAAAAGACAAGTTGCATGGATAGTGCGACGGTGATTGCTGTCAAATGTGAGTAACTGTATAGAATTATCAGAAATTGTCATACAAAGGTGACAAACTGTTGTCTTATTACGTTACGCTATCCGTTTGGGATCTTATCCCAGAAGGGAGCGCACACTTTTGCCGCTTCGCCACCGCTAGAGTTTCGGCAGAGGGCTCCTGCTACGTGGGAAGTGCGAGTAATATGGGTGGTCGAAATTGTGCTAACGCATGTAACATCCCACACTGAACACCGCCCCGTTTTCCACAGCACCAGGGTCACTCCATCTTGCTATCAGTGCGGCTAAACCCAGTGGCTCCAGAACGGAATGAACACCCGCTGACTGAAGAGACCTCAGGACAATATCATTGAGGTCTTAGTGACGCGGAATCCAACCACTACAAATACGGCAACTCAATGTATAATATGGCTGTCAACACCCACCATGCATTGTACAAGCGGATGACATACATACCTTATAGCGGGCCCAGGGGAGTACAATGGCCAAACGCAACGATTTTGCCTTTGCGCAAAGAACAATGTCACAAAGCCAGTACGGTTTTTATATTAAATATTGGACAAGGATAGTTTATAAATAAAATCAGATTTTTTTGTACGATTACTTTTCTAAAACGGCTTATTACTGAATATGCACAACTTGATGGATTAGGATGGCACTTATTACAGTTCTATTTATATGGCACTAATGGAACTAGGTATCGCCTATATCCCCGTTAAATTGATTTGATTAAAATTATTTTAACTTTGCGCAAAAACATTCTTAGATCATGGCATGCCATTAGTCTCATTAGATACATTTTACTTAATAATGGCATCTATTTTATTTTTGTTGTCTAGCAAACTGATCTTGCGTAGCGATGTTGTCACAAAACCAGCACGGTTTCTTCAATTACATTTTGGACAAATTTCCATGCGATGCTAATATTGTAAATTTGATGAACTATTATCTGTTACCAATTCACACTAAATTAAAAACGCTGAACGGATTAAGGTGAAATTTGGCATGGGGATGTTTTGACTCCTAGGAAAGGACAGAATAGTTTTTGTTATGAAAATCATCCTATATAGAGGTGCAAAGGGGAAGGAAGCAAGTGAAATAGTCAAATCTATAATTGCATGGGCAGTTTATGAATGAATTCTTTCATAAATTGCCCATGCACTTTTGAACGCCTGTGTAAATGCGAATAAAGGCCTCTGCCGATCCTATCATAAGATCGTCCTTGGTTGAGATGAGACATAATATATACTTACCTACCTAATGAAAGTTTATAATTATTATATGCGTGACGTAATTATTTTGGTATCCTCGCAATGTTTTTCTTCACTGGGAAGTTAGTTGTAATCAGGTACCGACTGACATTCTGTGGGTTAAATTCAGTGAGCTTAAGGCAGTGTTGTAAACCGTGATCAAAAACACTCGGCCTTGATTACTTATTTCATTGAAAGATAATTTATGTCAACTTGGACGTACTTTTTAGCATATCTACAGCGTATCCAGCCACTGAAAGATTAATATGTGGTCAAAGATACATACAGCTGTCACAAAAATGCTGGTGATTCGATTAAATGTGTAATCACTAATCAGTATCGAATTGTGGTTAGGAGAATAAATAAACAAAAAATGTTTGACAAAAAAAACATTTAGTCCTATTTTTTCCAAATCAGATTACAATATTGATCACCAGCATTTTTGGTATATCCTGAATTATTAACGAGAACAAAGAATAACAGGTTACTGTAGTTGCAAGTTAGTTGTTTGTTTTATACGGCCCCGGAATTTAATTAGCAATTTACAGTTCAAGTCAATTTGGTATTTAATACTTATGGTAATAAAAATACACTACCAAACATTATAATACTGCGCAGACGAAGTCGCGCTAGTAATTGCATAAGTTGATACAAAATGATATGCAATAGCTTTACCGCGGCAGTCCCCGAGTGCCACACGTATTTTTTTTTTTAAATGGATGTTACCTCAGAACTCCGTCATTACTGAACCGATTTGAATTTTTTTAAGTAGATGGTTCCAGGTTGGTCCCGTTTTTTTTCAAAATCTATTTTTAATGATGGGATCCATGAGGAACTGAGGGAACTCCTCAAATTTGAAAGGCACATGCATGCTGATTTGGGTGATTTCTTAAGAAAGTCGAGCATTTCTTTACGAAAATCATCAATTTGGTGGAGTGGATCTGATAATGAAGACCAGGGATGGCAAAGTGGAACTGCTTGGTAATTCCCAGGACTATCATCCGATTAAAAAAAAAAAAATTTGTCTGAAAATAGATGGTTCCAGATTTGTTCCGTTTTTTCAAAATCGATTTCTGATGATGGGATCCATGAGGAACTGAGGGAACTCCTCAAATTTGAAAGGCACATGCATGATGATTTGGGTAGTTTCTTAAGACACTCGAGCATTTCTTTACGAACATCATCAATTTGGTGGAGTGGACCTGATGATGAAGACCAGGGATGGCGAAGTGAAACTGCTTGGTAATTCCCAGTTCTATCATCCGATTTGAGACATTCATCTTTTCTTTGTAAGGAAATACCTTCAAGATAGTCCTATTTGATTATAGTTCTATTTTGATGATGGAATTCGTGAGAGAATGAGAGAACTCCTCAAATTTTAACGGCACATGCATTCTGATTTGAGGGTTTCCTTAAGTAACTAAAACATTGTTTTGGGGGAGCCAACATTTTGATGAAGTGGACCTGATGATGAAGACCAGGGATGGCAAAGTGGTACTGGTCGATAAACCTAGCTCTACTTATTATCCTAGTTGTGACATTAATGTTTTTGATTTGATTTCTATTCTGATGATGGAGTTCTTGAAGAATTCAGAGAACTCCTCAAATTTGAACGGCACGTTCATTGTGATTAGAGGGTGTTCGTAATTAGCTTACTCATTTTCTTACTGTGGCCATCATTTTGCTGGAGTGGACCTGATGTTGATAATCAGGGATGGCATAATGAAACTGCTCGATAATTTACAGTCTGTCATCCAATTTAACACATTGTTATTTTGTTTGTTTTAAATGTCTACAAGGGAGTTCCGTTTGATTATACTTCACATGTAATGATGGAAGCGCTGGGACATTAAGAAAGCTCCTCAATTTTCGATCGTACACGTGCGGTGTATTGGATATTTGTGAAGTAAACTAGCTAACTCAAACAAATTCAAAATTTCACTTTTAGCGGGAACCAAATGAAGTCGTTTTTTTTTTCTTAAAAATTATGGGACTACGAGTAGATTGATCTGTGTAAGAATGTGCCGAAATATTTATATTCCGATTCCTTGTTCATAATTTGTTGTATACCTATTAGTTACCTAAGTTTATAATGACGTGACTTTACGACAAGAAGAGTCAAGAGTAGTTTATAGTGATAACTAAATGTTTTTTTAAATAATTGTGTGGGCAAACAAGAATCTAGCGCCCGCCCAACTCGATAGCGGTGTCGGTAGCCTGCAACCCAAGTTGCAGGAGTCGAAGGCGTCCATATGCTACGGTGACCGCTTTCTATCAGGCGGACCGTATGCTTGTTTGCCAACTTCGTGGTATAAAAAAAAATTAGTAATATTTAGTTGACAATTGTCACACTCTCGCGTGGTAAAATAGGGGCCGGGCTACAGTTGACCACATAACATATTCTGGGGGCGAAAACTGGATGCTAGCCCCGGGCGCGAATTCCTCTAGTTACGCCCCTATGAATTATAATAAATATTTTGATTCGCCTGCCGCGAAAGCAGGAGGTCGCTGTTTCGATCCCAGCCCTGGGCACTGGGGGCCTTGCCTTGGTCACTTTACTCACTTTTTCTGTAGTATATGACACCTCTTTCAATTTATAATTTATGTATAGTAGTGTGACTACTTAAAAACATGAATCAAAACATTTCTTATAATTAATAAAAGATTTAGGTAATTCATGCATTACAAATATTACAATTGTACAATATTTACTTTATCAAAAAATGTTTTAGCAAACCCCTATACTTTTTAAAATAGGTATCTACCTATCCCTATACCACGCTACTTCACACTTTAGGGTCGCGACGAAAAAAAATTACCCCCCACTTTACGTAATGGGAGGTACCCATAAAATAAAAGTTTTTCGACTTTTCTTTTATCACTTGGTCAGCATGATTGATATATATATATATATCCAAATTAACGCTTTCTAGTACTAACACTACTAACGGTCACTGAGCTAAGCCGCAGACGGACGGACAGACAGGCAGACATGGCGAAACTATACAGGGTGTAATCGTTAAGTGTTTACAGGCCATAATTCCGTAAATATAGCAGATATCAGAAAACTTCTAACTGATATCGAAAGTACGTTACCCAACGAGTAAAATTACAATAATAACATTTTCTAAATAGATAAAGTAATATTAAAAATACTAAGTTAAAACGCTCCCATACATTTAGTATGACGACTTACAGCCTTAAAGAATGTCGGGTGTCGTAAGAGATAAAACTGTTAGAGATTCGTTATTTGTACGAATATTGTAATAAAATAATAATACTACCGTTTATGAAATAATTAATTTAACATTTATTCTTAAATGAAAAAATAAACTAGTCTTTGAATGAACGGTTACCTACTAAATGTATGGAAGGGTTTGAAGTTAATATTTGGGATATTTCTGCTTTTATTTCAAAAACGTTATTAGTTTAATTTTACTCGTTGGGTAACGTACTTTCGATATCAGTTAGAAGTTTTCTGATATCTGCTATATTTACGGAATTATGGCCTGTAAACACTTAACGATTACACCCTGTATAACTATAAAGGGTTCCTATTCCTAGCTGACTACGGAACCCTGATAGTTGCAGTTCACTTATTTTTAGGGTTCCGTACCTCTAAAGGAAAAAACGGAACCCTTATTATTGGATCACTTTGTTGTTCGTCCGTCCGTCCGTCCGTCCGTCTGTCCGTCAAGAGCCTTTATCTCGGGAGTGCGTGGAGGTATCGAGTTGAAATACTAAGGTCTACGGTCCCTATAAACCGTATTCCGCGTTTTCCGAAATTCATCCCCTAAGGGATAGAAAAGGGGGTTGAAAGTTTGTATGAGATGTAAATCATTATTCAGATTGCAGATTTAAAACTTATTATATAAGAGGGGGAGGACTTTATAATAGATAAGCTATAAGCATATTGTATAATGTGTAAAGGCAGATAATACTTTGTATATGACATGCGATGTACACGCCCAAAACTTGTATATGTTTGGTTGTATAGGTATGTATGTAGGTGCTGTAGGTAGAAGTTACGTGAGTGACAGGTGTCGGTCGGTGATAGTAACTTAACGTAACTGTTTTAGCTTAAGTACTTCGTTGATCTTTTCTTGTAATATGGTTAAATTAACAGTTTTGGGTAATAGGTAGGTATTTAATGAGGCGTATAGACCGTTTCCATTCAAGACATATATAAGTAGATAAGTTCCGATTTCATAAATGACGATCCTTTTAGTTTTTACTTTAGTTCTAGTGTCAACATTTACTCAAAGTAGGTATATTCCCTTGTGTTTTAATTTCATTTTTAAACAGTGTGTCTCCGTTCTCAGTTCGTTCGAGTGCCAAAGTATGTAGTCATTAAATTTTAATGGGTGCCGCTCAACCCTTGATTAACGATCCAATACCTATGGATCTATACAAAGAAGTACCTACAAGTTAAATAAATTATTCTTTAGAATTATAATCATTAGCAAGTAAATCTACAATGTACGGTATCACTAATATGTTAAGTTACGTATAGACTTACTTAACTTATTCAAAAAGCAATGAAAGTACGCATCATCTTTTCACAGGTAAAAGATCATAGAGTACGGAGGTGACCTGCATTTAATACATTACGTAACAGCCTCTGTAACGAATCATTATGACGGCTCTACCAGATAAGTAGGTAGGTAGGTAGACCTTTACTCTTGCTTTAGCTAGGCACATGCTAAGGAAGAGGCTAGGAGATGCTTGGTTTTACCAGAGTAGGTAGTAAAATAATAATATAGACGATTAAGGTATCAATGTTTGTTCGCGTTTTGTGCCTTGAGACTCTCGCAATGTGGCTCAATTTTAGTGTCTTTGCATTAGGTACTCTGTTCTCAAAAAGTGTAAATATGATAGATAATCAACAACTTAAACTTGCTCCGATGGTAATATGACTTAATTATTTTATCTATAAAATATTGTTTTCCCCTCACTAGCTCGGAAAGCGCTGTTTTGTCCTTTAAAACTAGCGTGGAAAAACGCATTTTATCCACATGTGGGGCAATGTAATCTAATTCCTATCGCTTACCACCAGTCCAGTATAAGTGAGTCCTATATGCCCATAGTAAATATGCGCAATCGAAGGTCACACCTTAAATTGGTCATGTGATCATGTCTTATCCCGCACTGGGTAAGGTGTTGGCAATATCTAAGTATCAGGAGCGTACTTACTCTATGACAAATTTTGAAATTGATTTTTGATGGTTTCTTCAAGATAACTTACATGTTGATAAGATTTATAATCGTATGTAGTCTGTATTTTCCTCGCAATAGTGAGGGGAAAAATGTTGTATTACACTCGGCGGCAAAGTTTGTTCAACTCTCGTGCCTTGAGACCCTCGTAAAGCTCAAGATTCCAGTTATTGAACCACTCGCTACGCTAGTGGCTCAATTTTGGAATCTTTCGCTTGCTCGGGTCTCAAAATAATATAAGCCTGATAGTTAAACAACAACTTTGCCCCCTTGTATAATAAATAACTATTTCGGTTTCCGCGATCGTTAATGTTCATTGAAATTAAACAGGGCTTTGGTATCAGCCATTGTCCCATGTATTCTGGAACCTGCAGGTTTGTCTCGGACGGACGGGAAAAGATCCAACGGGCGTACCTTGGTACCCTGTACCATATGTACTTTCGCGGCAACTGCCGCCATAGCTGGCTCGGCGGCAGAGGTGGCTGCTAAAAGTAAGCACGTCAAATACTCAGTCTTAAAAGAAACCGTTTATGATTATATGATTTTATACCCGTTGCCATCGAGACAGCCGAAGGCCTAGTATAAAAATTTTACGACACTAACTCCTCGATCGCGTTAGCGTATCGGGAGTTCAAATTATGTTTGCCGTTTATTTAAATCATCCGGCAACTTTCATATTTTGACCCTTCGATACGCTAACGCGGTCGAGGAGTTAATGTCGTACAACTTTTATACTAGGCCTTCAGGACCCTGGGGCTACGACTGCCCTCGTCCACGAGAATTTTTAGGGATTTAGGAAGGCGGCTGAGGAAGAGAGGTGGCGACACTGGCGACCCGCGTTCTAATGCTGCGAGCGTGATGGGGACCTTCGGTCCTGGCATGGCTCAGAACGGGCTTAATTTTAACATTTTTAACTAGTTTCAAGGGTTTTAGAGGTATTCCGTTTTGTTTTATAGTTTTTATTGTATCGATATTCCAATACGCGGCCGCGATATATGCCATTATACTGCTAAATATCCGTAATAATTCTCCTCGAGTATAGGTATTTTATACATATTTTCCCACGAGCGACCCTGACATTTTTGAAAGCTTCAGGGTGGTTTCCTCACGTGCATGCATCTTGCACAAACACAGACGACCACTAGATAACTACCAGAGATGTTAACTATTTAAATAAAATAAATAAATATTATTATAGGACATTCTTACACACATTGACGAAGTCCCGTAGTAAGCTCAAGAAGGCTTGTGTTACGGGTACTCAGACAACGATATATACATATAATACACAAATACATAAATACATAGAAAATATCCATGACTCAGGAACAAATATCTGTGTTCATCACACAAATAAATGCCCATACCGGGATTCGAACCCAGGACCATCGGTTTAGCAGGCAGGGTCACTACTAACTACGCCAACCGGTCGTCCAAACTATTTGAAATGCTCAAATACAAAATACCTATTTTCTATTTTAAATACTTTTATCGGAAACCATTTTGTATTTTATTTCAAATACTAAAATGTTCAGGTATTTTGTATTTTTTTAAACTTTAAAATACAAAATACTTTTTGCCATTTTTAATATAAAACGGATTTCTACCGGATGTACATCCTAGAATCGGGTGAAACAAAATAATTAATCGATTGATCATATATGCGCCAAGGGTTCGCATTAGTGGTTGTACTGAACATGACGTCTAAGTGCCACGAATAGTTCGAACAGCGTCATTAATGTTAACAAAAAGTTAAACTTAAGGGGTTGACAACAGCCAAATCAGCGCACACTGTCTATGATGTCGCCGATGTCGGAGTAAAAATACGAAACCTATTAAAATAAAATAAAACCGTGGGACTACTTGTAAAATGTGACACAGTTACACTTACTGTATATATTTCGAGAATAAATGTTTTTACCCGTTTAAGTAATAATGAATTCAAGACCAATCTTTGCAAATAACCTCGTAAGGCCCAATGTACATCACAATGTACAAAGTAACACTTATAACTCGGACCCAGCATTATGGGCAACACCCACGAATAAACGCCGACGATGTACATTTACTTTATCATAACATTGCGTTTAGTTTTACCGCCATTAGGCATTTTGATTCATCACTCTGAATGACAGATGACAGGAGTGACGTTTGACACTTGACGACATTTGAAGTTTTGAAGGATTCCATAGATATCGGCCATTTTGTCTCGACCATGCCACCAAAGCGGATGACACGTAAGTTAAATCTGATTTTATTAGTTAAATCATTAGCTATTTTGTAAAAAAACCTTTATAAACTTAAAGATAAATACGTGAATATTCGTATTTATGTGTTATTTTTATGAAAATGTTTATCTATTTTTACCACTTTGTCGAAAACATGTGTGCATTGCAGTGTACAATGGGCGTTAGTGACTACTGACTACGTAATTAATTAATGTTTGTTTTCATTTTAGGTCTTCGAGATGAAGACATCACCCGCTTTCTCGACGAATCTGAGATCGAGGACTTTATCCCATCGGATGAAGATGAAGCGGATCCACAATATGAACCTCTGAGTCCAATATCTCGTATTTTATAATAACGATCTAATTTTTTTTCCTGATGGATGTATCTCATTCGACTGAATATTTTAGAATTAAAGGTGATTATAAAGACTTATTTTATTAAGATTTAGTAACAAACAGATCTCAGAAGTATGTGATTTATCGATAATCCCAAACAAATATTAATAAAAATAAGTATCCTGAAACTATTTTGATAAATGATACTGGGCAAATTAAGATTATAAGTAACTTTGTGACAATTTCAATGATTGTAAGACTGAAAAAATGTGACTGGCCGTTTAAATTATTAAAAACTAATTTAATCCACTGTTTTTTATTTTACACTTTACATGATGTAAAGACCCAATGTGCATTAAAATGAACACCACCGATGGGCTTCAAATTGATTGCATTCTATTCTTCTGAACCTTATAGCATCTAGAAAAAAATTAAAAAAATCCTAGTTAAGTCCTTCACTAAAAAAAACAAAAAACAAGTCATGGGCCGCAGGCACATCTATAGAAAATGTTCATTAGAATGTACATTGGGCGTTTATTCCATGGAGCATTATTTAGCTTGGGCCTTACGAGGCTACTCAACTCCATCTTCGGTCTTAGAAATATAAATATATATTTATAGCAGTATTCAAATAAATAGTTTTTCTTAAAAAACTGCCACTTAAGTAACTATTGTCAAAAAGTATTTTATTTGAATAAAAGTATTTTAAAAATACCTATTTTGCATTTTGTATTTCAAATACCTTTTTGTGAAACTATTTTGTATTTTTATTTGAAATAGGTAAAATATCAAAGTATTTGCATTTTTTTTTAAATACATTTCACAACCTATTTTTAACATCTCTGATAACTACCACCATTCTAACGAACTGTACCTACTCTACTATATACCTAGTTCATATGCTTAAGTGTTGTCAAATGGTGCATTTGCTTCTTCAAGGCAACATTTGATAGTAACTAGGTTTACGATACGTTTATGTGATGAGTTAGGTACATTTGTAATATTTGTATACAATGATGAAGTTTAGTTCTTCGTCGAATGGGTGAATTCAGTTTTATAGTAGCTTAAAATCTTGCGGTTAGCGGTTTAAACATACCTATTTATCAGTAAATTACGTAAATTAGGAAATATACTAGGCTCTTGGTGAAGTCCATAAAATCTTTAAATGAGTGGGAGTACGTTGTTGGAATCTGACCTCTTGCTAAATGAAGCGAGCTGCAGGCTATAATTAGGTATACAGATATTTCTAGCTTACGACATATACTTATGCGACGATGAATAATATGGAAGATATTTTTCGTAAATATAAATTACGTTTCTGTTTATGCTTGCTGCGAGGCTCTCGTCTAGTGCAGTGTAGCAAGTAAATATGTAAGTATGTATGTAGGTGTCTACTTACTAAAAAACAAAGTACTTAAATAATAAAAAAAATGTAACAAAAATTAAAACGGACTGCAAAAAGTTAAAAATAAAATCGTCTCTGGATTTTTTTTTTGTTTTTTGTCTGCTAAACGTTGTTTAATGTGTAATATTTATAGCCACAAAACAACTGTTTTGTGGTAGTGACCCTGCCTGCTAAACCGAAGGTCCTGGGTTCGAATCCCGGTAAGGGCATTTATTTGTGTGATGAACACAGATACTTGTTCCTGAGTCATGGATGTTTTCTATGTATTTATGTATTTGTATATTATACATATCGTTGTCTGAGTACCCGTAACACAAGTCTTCTTGAGCTTACTGCGGGACTTAGTCAATTTGTGTAAGAAACTCATATAATATGTATTTATTTATTTAATTAAAATCCTGAAACGCGCAACCACTCGTTTAGCCATCAGGCGGCAGTGTCGGACTGCCGCAAGTTTAGGTAAGTATATAGATATCAAAACTTCTTTAATAATTGCTAAGTTTACTTAAGAAAACACCAAAATCATCATATCGCCTTCAAAATGTGAGGAGCTTCCTTAATTCCTCGTGAATCCCATGATCAGATCAGCGCCAATTGGAAACCGGATTAATCCCAATAAGGCTTAGTTTACCCCATGAGCTGGAAGGTTAGATGGCAGTCGCTGTCTTACAACTAGTGCCTACGCCAATAAATCTTAGGATAAGTTGTCAAAGCAAACCCCAGGCACCGGCAGGCGTGGCGAAGCCGGAAAAGCGCTAGAAGAAGAGTTAGGAAGACCTTAGAGTTAATGTTGTGTAGAAATTTCATATGTTTTCCTTCGTAAACTTCACAGATAAGGAAGTTATGGTATTTTATTTTTATGATTTCGTTTCGTTTTAGAAAAAATAAGTAAAAAATGGTTTTAGAATGTCCAAATCAAGCCGTTCAATTAAGTGTTTAATTTTTGCCCCCTCTTTTTTCGGACTTTTTCATTGCAAATAAATTAAAATAAATGATAAATCCTCTCTCAATGTGACTGGATTCACCTCGTGTATTTCTTAATTTCAAATCGGCAGTTTAAGTAGTTCTCGAGATATTTAACGACGTGACGGACAGAAACACTGAGTCACACACACCATAAGGATTCTTTTTTTACCATTTTAGTACGGAAACCTAAAAACAAAGTTGAAGACCTCTATCACTGAAAATGATAAAACAATAAGTGCCTAGTTCGTTTCATAGTCAATTTGCATCGTCGGTGCAAATGCACTTTACGAAATGTTATGGGAAAAGCACCGCTTCGTTGATAACGCGTTGTCAGTTTGTCACACAACGATACGATCCGCTCGCAACACGCTTTCTCGGCACCGTGCCTTATACCCGTCATAAATATTCACAATACGGGGTTAATGGTACGGACAAAGCAAATGTTTGACGAACCACCATCATGTCCGTGACTGTAGAAATTTGCAACGGGCGTGGTTGGTGATGGTCACCGAACGCGTGGGCATTATGTAACCACTGTAAGCCCCGTATAACAAACCTTAATAAGAGTAAACATTTCACAACTTCACGAGAACGAGTCGTGAATCTTCAATTAGGCGCAAGGTGTTTTTGATAAGCAATTAGATTTTTTTCAACACAATTATATATGTATATGCAAATACGTTATAGTTTTAAGTTTTACGTGCCCTTATGTCCCTAAGTTTCGGGATCCAAATCGACCAAGCGCGAGTCGAACTTACGTATACCGAAAGGGCTTTAACCTGTTACCCGAGCGGGCACGCCGGGCACCCAGAGTTATTGTTATGCATGCGTACAGGCTTATCCGGTTTAAGCTAAAGGCAGCCTTCAGGTACCGCGGTAGTAATATTCCTTAACGTGCATTGTTTTTTCTTTACGTATTGTTCGAAATGTAGCAGGATCAACTGTTTTAGCAATGTAAATGCTTTCGTAAATGGCAATGTACCACCTTCTTAAATAAATAGGAAGTGATTTTCTTTGGCTTCGTCTCGAACATCCGGAGCCATCACCAACTGTAAACAAGCCGGTTGTAAGTACTCGTAGTCTTAGAATACCTACTAACCGCCTTATATAATAATGGAAGAGCACGTTCGATTAGGTATCAGTGCTTGCGACCTATTCGCAATTTTTAGTTTTCAACTTGATCGCTTGATGTCTAATGGCGATAAAAATTGAGTAACCTAACTTAAATATAACTTGATTAGACGATTAGATATTAATATTATACGAACTTGACACGACTAACAGTAAATTTGTGATTTGAACCGCAGTGCATTTATTAGTTCGCGCGTGGCGTGGTACACGTACACTGCGTGGTGCCGTATAAATTCGTATTAGAGCAGCACCACGAACTTCGAAAGTTGGCATTGACGGAAAATCGTCTTTGTCACTCTAATATGCAAGTGTGACTGTGACAGAGATGGAGACACAAATCCGCAATCGTTCGATTTTCTGGGTAGGTACTAGCCCTGGCTCCAATGAGATTTTCGTTTGCAAAAATAGCGGACCACAAAACTGGTTGGCAATAGGTATCTGTGAATTGGATAACTGGGATCTATATAGTATAATTATATCAGAAATCAGAATGAGGTGCGCTATTTTTGAAAATGAGCATCTTATTGCAGCTTGCCCGCTCTATATCATATAATTATGTCTTTAACCAATCTAGATACGATTTTAAAAATTCGAAAAGTTCTCCAGTGCTTCGCTGAATCATGGTCAAACTAACAAATCACTGGGTAGCCTCGTCGGATGGGTACTGAGACTGCCGTCACGAGGTCAAGAATTCTGCAGCTCATCTCCAAGTCATTCGTCGACCTCAATTTAATGGAATAAGTAGGTACGTTATGTTGTTGTTTTTTTTTCATATAGATTAGATCATTAAGAGGTATACGGTTATGGTTATCGCCTATACAAACGGATATGAACAATACGAATCCTTAAAAATGGAGATATTACTTTGAGAAACACTTATTTAAAATTTCACGATCTTGACACATTTTTAAAATATACTGACTTAAATGATTAAGCCCCGTTTATACATACTAATAAGTTTGGGAGTTGGAAGGTAGTTATTCACAAGCGTGCTGGAAATAGTATATTGTGTAGTGTATTAAGGAAGGGAGAAATTACGAAGGAGTGTGAATTCAATTTTAACACGAGTTCGTAATTATGTATTGTACCGCCCGTGATACATACAATGTTTTTCATCACATTTGCGAGGAAATGAATAGACTAACTAAAAAAATTAATAAATAATAATTATAAGTGGTAGTGTAGTAGCGCAGGCCACAGTACGCTGTGAGCGGCGGCGCGCGCGTGTGGCGCAGGTCCTCCGGGAGCTCCGGGCGGGCGTTAAAATGTATGAAAATCTAGCTCACTAAGTCTGAGTAAAGTTGCATATAATATCACCATTTACGAGCAGGTGTGATGAAATAGTACATTAGGATACAAGGGGAAAAACCGGCCAAGAGCATGTCGGGCCATGCTCAGTGTAGGGTTCCGTAGTTTACCGTCTGTCACAATAGGCAACCTTAAAAAGTGTTTTAATAAATACACCCGACCCGACCCTATCAACTCCGGAAAAATCTTAACAGCGCGAAGTTAATTGGGTTACCTACTAATTTTTACAAACTAGACGAATTATATGTGTTGGGTTTTCGGGGGTAACTTTTGATCACGTGAATCGATTTTAATCATTATTTTTTTTATAAGGTAGGAAGGTAAGGAAGGTAAGTGCGGGATGATAAATTAAGTACACAAGATAATTTTTTTTTGCAAATACGGTCAAATTACATACTTAATTTAGAAATTATTTTGTGTACAATTTTTCAAAAACCGGTTAACCAATCAAGTTCAAAATAATTTTCCAATAAAGTTCTTATTAAGTTCTACTATTGTAATTTTTTTTATTTTTTTTTAACTCATAGTTCAAAAGTTAGAGGTGGGGGGACACATTTTTTTAAACTTCTGGAACGATTATTTCCGAAAATATTAACATTATGAAAAACTGTTCTTAGAAAACCCTCATTATTTTTCAAATACCTATCCAATGATATGCCACACTCTAGGTTTGAAACGAAAAAAAAATCACCCCCCATCTTACCAGAGTGGGAAGTACTAGGAGGTGAATTTTGAAAAACCCTTCCTTAGTGCTTGCCTACACCATAAAAGGAACCTACGTGCCAAATTTGAAGTCTATAGGATCAGCAGTTGGGGCTGTGCGTTGATATGTCAGTCAGTCAGTCAGCTTCTTCTTTTATATACGAGTATTTAGATAGTATACCTACAAATTAAAGTGAGTAAGTATAGGTATAGGTTTCTTATTACATTTTTTAAAATGTAATAAATATAGTAAAAATGTAGTAAAAATGTAATAATGTAATAAGAAATGTAGTGTAATGTAGTGCGTTTATTTTCATGAGAAAAGTTGAGATAATACTTGATTTTGTCTACGGTCTAAGTTTTTAAAAACGTATAAACGAACGAACATTTATAAAACAATTTAAAAAAATCTACGCATACAAAGTAGCGGGCAGCAGCTAGTTATTAATTTATAGGTATTTCTAACTACAAACTAACTAGCTGTTGTTAGATTCAACATTAATAGTAGCGGATGAGACTAAGGCTGCGTTTTACCAAACTTTTATTCCGAGAATAACGCTTTTGACATTAGTATCCAAGAGTAAGCGTTACTCTTGGTTAAAAGGTTTGGTCGAATCCAGCCTAAGTATACGTGTAGGCCTCTAAGGCCCACTAGCACCAGCACCACCCATAGTTAGCCGCTAACTTCAAGTTAATAAGCTATAAAAATTCCGTTTCTCGCTTAAGTGATTTGTAATCTTAGAGAAAGAAAGAAATATATTTGAACTGAACTAATACACCTATAAGATATGTACCTATACCTACCTATATCTGTTTCCCAAAACAAGCGTCGAAGAAGAGTATGGCGCGGAAACGGACAATATTTTGTTGACCAATCATCATCATCATCATCATTTCAGCCGAAAGACGTCCAGTGCTGGACATAGGCCTCCCCCAAAGATTTCCACAATGACCGGTCCTGCGCCACCCGCATCCAGCGGACTCCTGCGACCTTCACCAGGTCATCAGTCCACCTTGCGTGGGGCCTACCCACGCTGCGCCTTCCGGTACGCGGTCGCCACTCGAGAACCTTTCCGCCCCAACGGCCATCGGTTCTACGTGCAATGTGCCCCGCCCACTGCCACTAAGTTTAGCTGCGGATGGTCTAATTTCTGATATAGCTCTCTCCATTGCCCTTTGGGTGACTTTGAGCCTTCTTATGAGGCCCATTGTAAGCGACCACGTTTCAGTACCGTATGTCATCACTGGCAATACACAGTGATCGAAGACTTTCGTCTTCAAACACTGCGGATTATTGGACGAAAAGATGTGTCGCAGCTTCCCGAACGCTGCCCAACCGAGTCGGATTCGACGATTAACCTCTTTCTCGAAATTGGACCTACCTAACTGGACAGTTTGTCCTAGGTATATATAATCGTCTACAACTTCGAGTGTAAAGTCTCCGATTGTCACTGGAGTTGGTGCTACAATCTACATGGATATTCGACATGATTTTCGTCTTATCCATGTTCATCTTAAGACCAACTCGCCCGGAGGCTCTACTGAGGCTAACAAGCATCGTACTTAAATACTCCATGGTCTCAGCCAAGACTACTATATCGTCAGCAAATCGAAGGTGAGTGAGGTACTCGCCGTTTACATTGATGCCTAGCCTTCTCCAGTCCAGGGTCTTGAAAATATCCTCCAGTGCAGCGGTAAACAGCTTAGGAGAGATGACATCTCCCTGCCTGACTCCCCGCTGCAGCGGAATAGGCTTCGAGTTCTGGTCTTGAAGTCGGACTGACATAGTGCCGCTCTGGTACAAACACTTCAACACTTCGATATAGCGGTAGTCTACTTGGTACCGTTGGAGAGATTGTAGTACCGCCCAGGTTTCGATCGAATCAAAGGCTCTCTCGTAGTCCACAAACGCTAAACAGAGGGGCAGATTATACTCCTCGGTCTTCTGTATAACCTGACGAAGCGTATGAATGTGGTCTACGGTACTAAAGCCTCTTCGGAAATCGGCTTGTTCGGGAGGCTGGAAGTCATCAAGCCTGCGTGCGAGACGATTCGTAATGACTCTTGAAAACAGCTTATAGACATGGCTCAGAAGTGAGATGGGTCGGTAGTTCTTCAGTAAGGCGTTGTCGCCTTTTTTGAAGAACAGTACCACCACACCTCCGCTCCATGCCTTTGGCGTTCTCCCTTCTAGTAAGACGGAATTGAACAAATTCTGAAGGGCCGTAAGGACCGGTTTACCACCCGCCTTCAGAAGTTCGGCTGTAATTCCGTCTTCACCAGGCGTCTTGTTGTTTTTGAGCTGTTTAAGAGCCATACTAATCTCGTACAGGCTGATGTCCGGGATGTCTTCGGTATAGTGTCGGGCCAGTCTAGCTCTAGGGTCTTCCGCCAGACCAACTTCGAGTCTGCTAGTTGACGTGTATAGCTGTCCATAAAAGCTCTCTATCTCACTCAGGAGCTCAGGTTTGGATGTGATGATTCTACCATCCTCAGTTTTTAACCTAGCGAGCTGGCTTTGCCCAACAGACAGATCCCTTGTAAAAACTTTGGAGCCCTTATTTCGCTGAATAGCCTCTTCAATACACTTAGTATTGAATTGGCGCATATCGCGGGTGAGGGACTTACAGATCTGCTTGTTGAGCCGCCGGTATAAAGTCGCGTCAACTGAAGATTGTAGAACCATTTTACTCCTCATATCGAAGAGTCTCTGAGTGGAGTCTGAGAGCCTTTTGGTCTTATTGGTCCGTTGGGCCTTAAAAAACTTAGACCCAGCCAGCGCTATGGACAGCTTCCACAAACCCGTCGTTGAACTCGTCCACATCATCGCCTAGGCAATCGAAACGGTTTTGGAGTTCCAGCTGAAAGCTCTCGGGGTTTTGAGTTTGGAGTGCTGGACGGAGCGTAGACTTCATCAGTCGAGAGCGTTCTAGCTTAGGACATATATTCAATGTGCCTTTTACCAGACGGTGATCGCTTCCGGTTTTGACCATATTGATCACAGAAACATCATTGAATATATGTCTCTTCGTCGACATGATGAAGTCAATCTCATTTTTAATTGCACCGTCGGGACTCATCCAGGTCCATTTTCTGTGCTCGCGTTTCTTAAAGAAAGAGTTCATCATGTAGAGTCCCTCCTTCTTCAAGAAACCAGCCAGTAGATGCCCCCGGTGGTTCCGACGTCCAACCCCAAATTGCCCCACTCTCAGCTCGTCACCATCTCTCTTGCCTAGTTTCGCGTTGAAGTCCCCCATAACAACGGTGAAGTAGGTTCTGGAGCTATGCATGGCTTTTGAAATATCCTCATACATAGCCTCCATCTCGTCATCAGAGTGTGCCGAAGTCGGCGCGTACACCTGTATGGCCTTCAACGAGTACCTCTCGGATACTCTGAGTAGTTGTTGACCAATACAACATACGTAAGTTAGTATTACTAACCTAATCAAATAATTTGGTCCCATCAAATGCAATTTGTTGAAATACTTATTATTATCGTTTTTCCTACGCCTACCAAGGAACTTGCCCAATGCCCAACTTTACGGTTGCCTGCCTTATATTATGGTGCCCATAACCACCCGTGGTGAGGAAGTTATTACTGTTACGCACTATGTCTATATGGATATCGATGCCCAAATTGCATTTCAAAAGTGGGTACAGGTTACGGGTTTGTTATGCAACCTCATTTGTTTCCGGCTGTGACCTCCGAAGGTCTCTGTGTCCCGAGCGACAGAGGCGCGCCGCCGTTGCGGACGAGTCTTTTCTCATATTGGAAGTGAAAGTGAATGAATGGGGCGGAGGCTTAATTAGAGAAGAGACCTGCGCCTGCGCCAGTCCCTCCGACATCACCGCGCCTCGCACACGCGTGTTTACTGCACCTGCCGCCCGCGCCGCGCATCGCATCTTCCAGATTCCCCACGTCGCTCGCACGCACCATCACCGAGGTATTGCTGCGCCCGCGCGCACCTGCGCAGGCACTATCAGTTCTATCACTCATTATTGTGACATCAAAATAAAATCAGTTTTTTTTTCTAAATAAGCATTAAACGTGTGTGCTAAACGGACAACACAAGGTGGTGCTCAAACATTTTAAAAGGCAAAATATTTTTTACTTAATTATTTTAGAATTGTGTTTTGAATACCTACGTAAAATTTATGATATGAACCAGCAACTTTTTAAGTTTTATCTAATTTGTGTTTGCTAAACTTTTAATTATTACTTTGTATAATATTTGTGTTAGTTGGCCGTTTAATTCGCACGAAGCTCGAAGTAACGGTTGACGTTATTACACTTACCTACGATACGAGTGTGACTGATTAGAAATAAATAAATAAAGCCCAGACATAATAAAGGGCCTAGGAATATATTATTATAGTATTATTATAGAGAAGGTACCTGCATAATATGCGTATATATTCGCACAAGCACCTTGTAGGAACATTAGATGAATCTAGCTAGGTGGCCTTAGCGTAGTCTTTTAGCCTAATTTTACTTTAATTTTACTAACCGGGCTTGACATAACGACAAAACAGTGAGGTCCTGTTGCGACTAAATTACCAACCATCGATTACCTAATAGTCAGCGTCGCTGTAACACTCTGTAAACATTGTGACGAGAAGAATGAATCAGAGACGCAGCTTTCCGTTACCGTAAAATGCGTCCCAAATCGACGATTTCTCGCGTTGGGCACCATTTCACGCAAACGTTTAACTCGCAACAAGGAGGTCAGCAAGGCGGGTTTTGCTTTCACAAATACAACAAAATAAATTCATCTCACGTATCGATTGTCCTCGGGCAGTCGAAGTCTGCATAAATAAAAGAAAGCGAACTCGTAGGTTGATTAATACGGACCCGTTGGCTCAGTGGCCACTTTCGTCGGTGCGGAATATGCTTGGCGAAATGGCGACACTATTGGGCGTCGTCGAGCTAGGCGTAGGCAACCCTTGACCCGTCCCAGTCACGTAGCCAGAAAGTTACTCTAAAGCTTTGGCTCTCCTGCCGATTCATGGGAGACTTAATTAAATATTTTTGCTAAAACATAAATCTAGAACTATGACAGAAAACCTGAAGAATCTATTCATTAGGTGACTGTTACTGTTACCTAAGTTGTACCTGTTCAAAAGCAAAACGGACGTAAAAGCTATAGAGCGGCCATTTGCATAATACGATTTCTTTACAAAGAAATTAAAAACTAAACGGCGATGTTGCATATGCAAAAGTCAAACACACGTACCTATTTGCAAACCTAATTACATCCCTTCTCTCATTACTTTTTTTATCTTGATGCCGCATGCGGAGTCATATTGAATAAGTTTGTTTATTTACCTACAGGACAGGCTCCTATTTTTGCACTTATTGTTGAGCTTCGTAACTCGACTTCCGTCAGAATACTCGGTATGTTATCAGTAAAGATAATATGATTTCCGATAAGGTACCTAACACTAATGCACGCAAAGAAGTCAGATATTGGTGAAACTGATGAACAGTAAGAATAATTCTTCCAAATCTAGATCTAGATCTACTAGATGATTTTATTTTCTAGATGTAGGTGGTATACAGCGTAGGTATTCTGCCTTGCATCCTACATATAATATACTGGATGTAACATGGACCATCTTTAACCTAGACAGTATTACTAAACCGGTATTGCTTGTATTACTAATATATAATAGCTGTTACATGTAGTACGAAATATACTTTTTATGTAATTTAGAGCTTTCGTGCATCATTGTATTACTAATATATAATAGCTGTTACATGTAGTACGAAATAAACTTTTTATGTAATTTAGAGCTTTCGTGCATCAGTAAGCTTACCCAGTTGACGTTAATGTCAAATCTCAATTTGATATGATAGTCTGATACTATGTAAGTATTCTCTTTTGAGTAGAAGGGTACTTATGTACTTACTTACCTACTTTTGATTCTTACGGATCAAATTAAATAGGAAAGTTCTGTTTTTACGTAAATGTAATACCTGTCTGGATAAGTTAGCTAGCGTTAGAAACACCCTGTATCCCATTGCCTCCTTTCTCAACGCTTGAGGTCATACATAGGTCGAGCCTCCAGAGTCGAGGAACTAAATGTAATCTCTCCGCGTGAGCTATGAGTACACGACATGTACACGATATTGTCTAACTAATTGATGTTGTTGTTCCACTATTTAGATGAGCCGGCACACCTGCCTGGCAGCCGCGGCGCTGTTCGCCGTGCTATGTGTAGCCAATGCCCAGAGGAGACTTGCTCTACCAGACCCTAGGAGTTGTGCAAATAGTAAGTACCTACAATAATCTTAAAAGTCGTTAGGTAGGTATTCACTTAACATTTATGTAAAGGATATAAGTAGGATGTGATCAGGGGTGTAAGCGTCATTACTGCAGAAGTGCAAAAGTTAACTCGAGACTTTATCCCAGGAAGACCATGGTCCGTTTACCAAATTCAAATTATTGATATATATATACTGGCTTAAACTTGTCCTTAAAAGCTCTTACATCCTATTTAGGCTATTTACATACTTACAAGGGAATCTGGTACCAATACCTACTAGCAGAAAGAGACGGTCGATTTATAATTGAATCTTTATGGCCATAAGGCCAGATATTATCGGTAGACAATAATGTCTACCGATAATAATGATTATAGACCTGTTGGCCTGAAATTGTATAAATAAAGCTAAATTGTACAAATAAACAGTTCGTACACGTGTATTTCGTGCCACGAAACTTTTCCCAGAGTGTTAAACACGCGAACTTTACCTGCAAATTAGCAAGCCACCAGTAATTAAACACTGGGTGGTTCGAATCCATCTATAGGTTCTTCAAGAACGTTCCGTATTTTACCTATTTATAATACATTAGATAAGTTAATGCTTAATAGATTTCATAATGAAATCCATAAGGGCAAAGTCCGTACGACTACAATACAATGGACTCATCTAGAAGATTGCTAACATATAAAATAAACTTTTTTTTATAACAACCTGCACAACATGCCCATCGTCCATAATTAGGTATTTACTTAGAAATAAGGAGTGCACGAAGGAAAGCCCGGTTAACCACTCGCAGCGTGAGCCGTAAATCGAGACAATGTAAGTTTATGTCCAGACACGGCTGGTATTTACTTACTTAAAGTAGCTAGTTTCGACATCTTCGGCCAATAATCACATAAACTATTCCCTTCCCAACAAAGTAACTGGCTGTTCACCTTGTCTTTAATTGCTTGAGGTAATCCCGATTCCTCGGTGAGTCACGAACTCTTCAAACGCTTTTATCACCTACCGAGTCGAAATTAATATTTTTCAATTTACATGTGTAATTAGGTATTACGTGGTTTCATCATGTACTGGATGTGATGTTTAAATTAAAATAAATCAACGTCTAGAATCTATATATATTCCGCACTGGTCAGGTGATATCATTTTTCAACACCAGGTATTGGCTAAGAGTGGCATATGTCCTTGTAGATTTTTACCAACTTAAAAAATACTTAAGTTTAACCATTCACCCCAGATAAACAGTTTTATTTCGTTGGCCTTCCACATGCAATCAAGCACCTAATACCCCTGAATTTGAAATCGCAATAAATAACAGATCTCGTAATCTAAATAGGCCATCTTTTCGCTTACGGCTCTTCACAATTGCTAGACTGACCTCTTGCCTTTGCATCCACTTTATTTGATGAACACTTATTGCAACTTTTGCATTGCATACACAACGCAAGCGCAATCAAATTAATAGTAGTTTATGCAACAGTGATATATATTATTATTATATATACGGGTTCTTAAAACTTGAGGCTCGCCGTTATGAGCGGACCAGAACCAATTATGAGCTGTTGCATACGCTAGTTTTCTAAAACAGCTAAAATAGCGAAAAAAGCAAAACCTCGAAAGGTGGCAGAATGTGGAAAATGTGGGCATACGAGTATTACAATCATTGGGCCTTTAAGGTGAACCTCGAGTTTCAACATTTTTCCTTCCCAAATAAGGTGCTAAATAGTAAAACTTTTGATGACAAGTTATCCCTAGAAATGTTGAGAATTTGAATAAATCACAACCATAAATATATTTACAACCAATTGTGAAATATAATGCAAAAACCAAAAAATGGGACAAAAGTATAATCATTGACCCCTAGGGTACAAATATTGGCATACCAAGAGTACAATGATTGGCATGCCAATAGTTGTAGGTACCTACTTTGTGTTTATTGGCCCTGCCAATGATTATACCATGGTAGGGCCACATCAAACGTATCAAATCACTAGATTTGTTTATTTTTATTGACGATAGTGAATAGAAACTATAACTAATATAAAACAACACAAATATTACATTTTGAATACCAATAAAAAGAGTAGGTATAACAGTTTAAAAGTACTAAATTCTTATGATTTGCTTAATAAAACACACTTTTAGCTTCGATCGCTGCAAAATGTTTTTTTTACGTGTGTTCCAGCCTTCCAGCTATTATGCTGGAAAACTATCAATTACACTACTATATACTGTTGTCAACAAAGAAAAATATAAATATTTTTTTCTACATTATACTCAAACGTATATCTTAATAAATCGATATTAAGTTCAGGGGGCCAATGATTGGGGGGGGGGGGGAGATTACTACCGCTTTCCCTACTATAGAAATTAAAAAAAAATCAACTCAACAGTGCTAATATATTGTATGAAGATCCATAGGAACAGTGTTCTTATGGAATACCATAGACAACGTTATAATGTGTACTTTTTAAATATCGCTGTCAGTCATCTACTCGTAATTGACAGATAGAAGTGCTGGAGTTGAAAAACAAGTATTAAGTATTCTTTGATCCAATTTGCCAATCCGCATTACGAGTATTTAGTGACAAGGCATATTTAATTAGACGAAAAGGGTTAGTAAGTACAGCATTTATCGAAGCGTTTGATTCATTACTTATTACACGAGTAATATGTAATAAAATCGTAATCGTACCACAGAACTCGGTAGAACAATTTCATGAAAGTAAAGACTAGATAGACGAGACTGCAAGTCGCTGTGCTTTGCCTTAGCATGGTGAATGAGAGTAAATACCAAAAAAAAAACCGGTCAAGAGCATGTCGGACCATGCTGAGTGTAGGGTTCCGTAGTTTACCGTCCGTCACAATAGTCAACCTTAAAAAGTGTTTTAATAGATACCATGCTCAATATGCTTATAGTAATTAACAATTCGATCACACCCGTACCGACCCCATCAACTCCGGAAAAATCTTAACAGCGCGAAGTAGACCACGGTACAGCGCCATCTCTCGAAAAATTGGGTTACTAATTTTTACAAAATAGACGGGTTATGTATGTTGGGTATTCGGGGGTAACTTTTGATCGCTTGAATCGATTTGAATAATTCTTTTTTTATTAGAAGGAAGATACGTGCGGGATGATAAATTAAGTACTTGTTTGCATAATATACGTTTAAATAATACAAACTTAATTCAGAAAGTATTTTGAACAATTATTCAAAAACCGTTGAACCAATCAAGTTCAAAATAATTTTCCAATAACGTTCAATACTTTTTTAATTTTTAGTTAGAGGGGGAGGGGGTAAAGTTAGAGGGGGAGGGTGGACACATTATTTTAATCTTCTGGAGCGATTATTTCCGAAAATATTAACTTTATCAAAACCTGTTTTTAGAAACCCTAATTTTTTTCAAATACCTATCCAATGATATGTCGCACTCTAGGGTTGAAACGAAAAAAAAAAACACCCCCCACTTTACGTGTAGGTATGGGAGGTACCCTGAAAAAAAATTAAGTACCTATAGCCACTTTATATTTTACCACTTTGTTGGCGTGACCGATATACATATTCGTACAAAATTACAGCTTTGTAGTAGGTACTTAGTCACTGAGATTATCCGCGGACGGACGGACGGACAGACAGACTTGGCGAAACTATAAGGGTTCCCAGTTGACTAAGGAACCCTAAAAATACCAATTGCTAATTAATGTTTCTAGTGGCATATGGAGCCGAACGTATGCATAGGCATTGCATACTTCGGGAATCTAACCTTGAACCTCTAGATTAGCGGTCAGACGTTCTATATACCACTCCACTAAATGTACCCATCCTTGTGCACGTTATTATTATGCATCTACATAAATAAAAGCGACCTTAGAATGTGCTGCTGTTTGGAAAGTTTAGTTTACATTAAAAATTACTATTTATTTATTTAGCATAGATATTGACATAAGTACTTACTTATAACCGAAAATGTTAAAAATTAACCCCCCCCCCCCCCCCCCCCCTTTATCAGAAGTTTACGAATGAGTTTATTGTTTATGGATGAATGCGATAACTAAAAGTTTGTATGAAATCCTCGGTGCGTGAGTCCCACTCACATTTGGCTGGCTTATAGTTTCGCCTTGTCTGTCTGTCCGTCCATCCTTCTGCCGCTTAGCTTAGTGAGCGTTAGTACTAGAAAGCTGTAATTTGGTATGAACCTCCACGAAAGTATCGTTGGATAGTTATTTGAAAAAAAAATTGGGGGTTTGCTAAAAGCATTTTTAAGAAAATGAATATTTTCGGAAAAAATCGCTTCGGTATAGTATATGAAAAAAATATAAACAAATTCATGAACATTCATGAGCTTTATGGAGACTTTCAAGAAAAAATATTCCTAACTTAGCCAATTAAGCTAATTTTGATTTTTAGCAAAAAAACGTGTTTTCTTGGTTAAAAGGGGCGTATAAGTCGTAAAAGCTGCGAAGATAGCTACTCCTCTCTTATTATTATGAGCATGGTATCTATTAAAACCGTTTTAAGTTCGCCTATTACGCTCAAAACACCCGTACTTGTAACGTATTTTATTTGTGGTGCAGTTCTTATGGGAAATAATCGCACTTTCGCAACTTCGGAGGCATATGCGGGGCTCGGCTCCTGTACGTGACGACATGTGGGAGTGCACTTCGCGATTACAATCAGCATTGAACTCGTTACAAAGCAGACAAAAGTCCTTTATGTTGTGACATTTATTGTTAAAATTCTACGACTACGTATTTACATACCTACATGTAGCGTATTTTATAGCCAATTTGGAACATTGCATCCGGCTAAACTTTTCGCGTGTGATAATAATTTAAAAATGTAAACACAAGTATAGGGGTCTCGGCGGCGAATACAACTTCCCCGCCCAACGTATTAGTATTCCAATACAGCGAGGAAACGCTGCCAGCATCTACGATACCGTCGGTACCGGTACCATGCCGCAGGGTGAATATTTATTTTAACATGTAGAGTAGAGGTAGAGGCGAGACGGACATACTTTCGAATGCCGCAGTCGCAATCGAAAACAACTCATGGTACGCACACTTGTCCCGTTTAGGAATTATAATTTAGGCCCCTGCGTGCTAAATGCTCACTTGCATGAAAATGTAGTTACCTATACCTATACTATGTTTTTCGGTAGAACTTACAAACTTTATTATGCAGGGAGGGTCCGTTTTATCTCTGCAGCTGACCTACAGTAGGTAACTACTTGAAACATTTAGATTAAAAATTCTATGATTATGCGATTGTTAACTATTTATAATGGCGTGAACTCGATATCATCTGCATATTCTTTTGTTTGATATCATCAGTAGCACAACTTCTTTTGTTCTATTCTTGTATTGTAAAAAGCTGGAATTCACTTAGACTCGTAATACGTAATGGCAGTTCTCACGGCTTGACATGTCAATATCAATAAGCAATGACATCAATTCTCTTTCTCTTTATTACATAATTTGTTTGAAGAGATTATTCAATAATTATGGAGGTAACTGGTTAACGGCAACTTTTTTCTTTCGCCGAAAATAGAACCAACCGCTTCTAAGCAAGTTCTTGTGTATTGGTATTTTTGTCAACTTACAAATCTTGCAATAACTATGCATAACACGTGTGAACAACTCAACATAGCACCGAGATGAGTCGGTGAGTCGGTGAGAGGCATGAAATAAGCACTTTCTAGTTACGTACGAAAGAGTGTCGCTTCATTGAACGGCCTGACCATACGTTTGTTTTGATTGCAAGGCATTTCACGTACCTACGATGTCCCCTATTACCGTGACAACCTCATTGGCCTATCGAACCATAATGAAAGAATTCTTTGATTGGATAATTTGTAAGACCGTGGATTTAAATGTTTGCACACGCTAACGACACGCGTCTTTAATGCGTGGGCATATAATAAAATGTGGTAGTGCAAGGGACAGGTGATTTGCATAATGGGCAGGTAGTAACGGTCTCTTTACTTTTCTGAAAATAATCATAAAAATAACTGTTTCTTCAGCTAATGGCTCTAAACAATGACACTGTGGGAATCAACAGAAAATGGGTAACCTTGTACACAGCTTGTAGCTGAGGATCGTTCAGAGTTAAACTCGTATTTCGAAACGCGACTATACTTTACCTAGGTGTCGTCACCGACGTTCAATAGATGTAGGTACTCGGTTGTATGAAGCTGTGCGGACTGGTAACTTACTTACCCACATCCTACATGGCGATGTCGCAATATAGCTCCTAACGTGTGTATTAGTTGTTAGAGACTTTGTTTTGTTCCTCGTGGCACAATTTGCTAAGCCATTCTGCACTTCGCATTAATCTTGATGAATGAGAACATGTCGTAAAGTTGCTAAACTTATTCGCACGGTTACAATAAAAATCTTCATAAGGCATCAATAATAACGTATGGTGCGTGCCTCGGGGTATTAGTCCATGTAATTATGTCACGTATTCACAATAATTACATTGTTAACAGGGGTACGACATTCGACATACCGCGACGCGCGCGGAGTTCTACATTCGTACTTCTTCAGTTGGGAGCACGCGCCGACCCGCAGCCTGGAGGTAGACTGGCTGGACGCCAGGAACATTTGCCGTCGTCACTGCATGGACGCCGTGTCGCTGGAGACTCCTCAGGTACTCATCGCTATCATTCAATAACCCTTATCCCGCTGATAGTGGACTAACGCAGATGATGGGTTTTTCTTCTGAACCTCTGATCATTGTATCCCATCTATAGTTATCCCATCACTCGCTTCCTTCCTTCCTTTTAAAATAGGTATGGTTTCACTTAACACATGAATGCTCTCGGAATACTATTTACCTACTTCCCTAACTATTGCTTTATCGTCTCCTTGATACACAGGATTACTTCAGCCATTGGATATTCCCTGAAATCCTGTAAAACGTTTATATTTTTTGATTAGAACAAAAGATAAATAACTATATTTTCATTTGAAATAGATGTCATATACTAAATAAAAACACCGACATTCGCCGGCATTCGGTGAGACCAGTTGGCCTAGTGGTTATGGCGTTAGCCGCTTAAGCTGAATACCCGAGATCGATCCTCGGATTGGCCTCCGTCGGTGTTGGTCTTTTTCTTTAGTATATGACATCTATTTCAATTTATAATTTATATACAGGCGTGTATGTTTCGAAGAAGGTTTCATACTATTTTATGAGGATTTATTACGTCATGACATGAGTTTGACTTGCATACAGGTTGCTCCAAAGTAACAATTAGTAATTTGTTAATTTCTTCGTAACCTCTGCACCGATTGTTATTATAACTACCTACTTTGTGTACTGGTTCTAAACACCGTAACCCATATGTACGTTTCGGTTACGTCCAATGGCTAAAGACATCCTGTACCTACTCGTATTTATTATCGATTGAAGTAGTAGTACGTTGAGTGACGAGGCATAAGTCTGCACTTATTTCTTCAACTTAATTATGTAAGGAAATTCGTGTTCGTAGTGAATAATATTTATTAAGAAATTAGAGATAATGGAACACAATACAAGTTTATCAAGACATTGACAGAATAGAATAACAAAATATATAAACTAGACATATCAAAAACCCAAGTGTTCTTATTACAAATGACAAACATCAAAGAGGTTTAACACCCCCCCGTAATATGCACCCTGTATATATTTGTTATATTTATAGGTATAGAGACATATCAAAGCAACCGGTACACATAATAAAAATATAGCACAAAAAAAAAATATTTACACCCTGTATATACATCTATCACTAACTATTCACACCGTTATACATATTATATACAACTTAATCTAACCTAAACCTAAAGCATTTATACATTTATAATGTTTTATTTTGGCCAAAGGTTTGGTTAAAATGTCGGCAACCATGTCATTCGTAGAGATGAATTTGACATGCAGGTTGTGGTGTGATAGAGCGTCACGAATGAAGTGATGTTTGATGTTGATGTGTTTGGTGCGAGCGTGATAAGTGCTATTATGTGCAAGTTTGATGGAGCTCTGATTGTCAGAATGAATTGTCATGGGATGAGTGATGTCGAATACTTCCTGTATGAGGGTCTTAAGGTAAATAGCTTCCTTGCAGGCTTCAGCTAAGGCCATATACTCGGCTTCGGTGGTTGATAGAGCAACTGTACGCTGCTTCCGAGCTTCCCGAGAGATTGGCCCTCCACTCACCAAGAAGACATACCCTGTATAGGACCTTCGATCAATAACGCTATTACCGAAATCAGCATCCGAATATCCCATAACGTTCTTGTGGCCATTTTGATTATAAATTAACCGTAAGTCTTTAGTACCTTTGAGATACCTGAGAACTCGTTTAGCGGCTTTCCAGTGTACCCCCCCGTAATGTGTGTTGAATTGGGATAGGTACGAGACTGTGTGCGCAATATCTGGTCTCGTTCCAATGGCAATATACATTAACGAGCCGATGAGTTCCCTATAAGGTACGTCAATTTCTTCTTCCTGCGTGGGAAGGGTTAATTTAAGGCCGGGTTCCATAGGTGTAGTGACGGTTAAGGCATCCGTCATGTTATATTGTCCAAGAAGTTTTTCAATATAGTTTGACTGGTCAAGAGTGAATCGCCCTTGGGTCTGGGTCACTCTCATTCCGAGGCAGTCTTTGACAGGTCCTAGGTCTTTGACAGTAAACAACTTCTTGATGTCATTTTTAAATTTCGTTTTTAGTACGTTCGAGCAGCGAACTTAAAGACATGGAAGACTAATAAGCTCTAAATAATGACCCCACAAAACGCACGCCACGCGAGGCGGGGCTTGCACAGCCACGCCAGCGTGCCGTTTAGTATACAAATGGCCGTCAGCGATGTGGTCAGTTTGACAGATACTGTAAAATTTAATAATATATAATAAAAATGCCCTGTTGCGCTGTGAAATGGTGTCGAAGTCGCACGGATAAGCACCACAAAAAAGATGGCATTACTTTTCATCTGTGAGTAGTTATTTTACATGTTATTTAAAATTTCTTTGATCCGGGACAATTTTATATGGGGATGGTGTTACGCCAACTTTTGGACAACCATTGAAATTATAATACATTGATATATTTTTTATTATAATAAAATTAGTTACATCCCGACGTATCAAACAAGTGAAATACATACACAATACAATACAATACATAGATTAGAAAGGCATGATCGCACATGGCAACCAACCAAATCCACAAATATTTGTTCAATACATTTCGACGAGGACGACATGTACTTAACAAATAAAGGATTAGGAAATTTAAAAAAAGGGTGCAATCCTAATTTGTACGGTATGTTTAAGAAAATCTTATTATACAACAAAAAATACGTGTGGCACTCGGGGACTGCCGCGGTAAAGCTATTGCATATCATTTTGTATCAACTTATGCAATTACTAGCGCGACTTCGTCTGCGCAGTATTATAATGTTTGGTAGTGTATTTTTATTACCATAAGTATTAAATACCAAATTGACTTGAACTGTAAATTGCTAATTAAATTCCGGGGCCGTATAAAACAAACTGTGATGTGGGACGTAAATGGAAACACGTTGGCTGGAGTATAGGTTTATTCTATCTAAAATAACACTAACATGCGCTTATATAATGCAGCTATACTAGTGTGTGGGTGAGGCGTAGTACACTCACTACACCTCCCCCCTTGAAGAAAAAAAAGATTAATATAAAATAATATAAATGATAATAAAATTAATCTTTTTTCAATAAATCTTAGCACAGTTATATTTAAAAATAAAAGAAAACACTGTATAAAAAAATTAAGACACATACCATAAAACACAGACCTACATACTAACAGTTATAAAGCTTTTTTTTGTATTTTTACGCAAACAATGTTTTTTTTTTAAGAACCATTTAATAGCATCACTATATAAAACAATCTTATTGCTAATTTATGCCGTTTTGATGACGAACGTTACAAACAATATTTTAAAACTTAATTAATTAAATTACATTATTAAATGAATTAAAACTGAGTACTTAACTACTTGCTTCAATAAAAAAAGTCATAGGTAAACTTATTATCTTATTAAGTTATATTATTATTCTAACATTCATATACAATTCTATCCGTTGTTACATTTCCGGAGTCCGTATATTAAAAAAAATATTTTTTTTTCATTTCCTTTCCTTTTTGGTAGGTACCACCTACCTTTAAATAACTCTCAACATTTTGGTATTCTTACTTGCAAGTCTTTATCCACTTTTATTAATTAACATTTTGTTCTTTATTTATGACGTCATTCTTTTCATTATTATTTATGAATTCATATTAATTTTTAACATATACATTGTGCATCTAAGCGTGCAACTCTGGCAAGGGTATATAACGCATACATTCATGGCCGGCCGACCTTAATATACATTTTATTTATTTGCTCAGGACACAAGATAATTATTTATTTCGAGCGCTCATACATACATTTTATTTATTAACACAGGCAGTTCTTTTAACACTTCCATACATCATAACCTTCCATGTGTCCAAGGGTCGTCACGGTTGGTTCTCGACCGAACCATGATCCGATCTCCAAGGATTCTCCTGCCTGTCTTGTGTCCTGATATACCCTTGCTACACCGTATCGCTCAAGGCCGCCTCGCGGGCCACCGAAGATGCGATAGGCATATTTTTTTACAATCACATTATTTCTGTATATTTCCCCATCATTACCGAAAACCATTCAAAATTCAATCAAATATTGCATCATGCCATGAAAACTTCAACATATACGAATTTCAACAACTCTTAGGTGATCAAGCTAATCGTTCCTAAAAAACGTATCTGTTTCAGTTTCGCCATCACTGTTATCCTGTCATCAAACAAATCCATTTTACATTTAAATACCACTCGAAAACCCATCTTAATTATTATTTTACCTTAACACCATTTCTAACCAACAACAAACTTCAATTTCAAACTAAGTAAATAAATTATTACAAAACTGCTAACCATAAAATCAAATGTTAAACAAACCATGCATATCCCTATGCCAACACAATCAATTCGTCTTTACTTTTACATATTTCCACGATATTTACCTTCTATTTATTCGTTAAATTGTCATTTCCATGTATAAAATTTCCAAATCCGGTACTTACATTAACACACAAAAAGAAACAAAAACCATATAAAATTCTAACTATAAATGTAGCATATGGTTAAAAGTCGGAACCAATCGTAGCAAACTGTTATTTTCGAAATTTTATTAAAACTAATCTAAATGTTACTTAATCTTCTTTAAATAAAATTGTATTATAGTAAAATTTAAATCATATAAGTTAGTGCACAAAGGCTACGAAATTTGAGATGAAATGACAGACGTCGCATGCCAATCCTTATATGGAGGGCATGCGCCGCTGCCACCGCGACGATGCGCCTTATTTGTAAATTGTAATGTCTAATAATGTCACATAATACCTACGTCTGACGTCTCTTCCTTTTTTTAATAATTTAATTTTGAAAACAATATGAACTGAAGCAATTTATGTGTACTTATAAAAAATGCTAATACTACAAGTCAAAAACGAATTCGTAAGTTATACCTTAAATGCATCTACTAATGACGACCGTGACCGTACTTTTAACCATATTATTAAACTTAACACACAGGTTTCGTCATCAAACGGCTTACCAGTTAAAAAAGAAATCCACATAACAATCTATTTAAACAATATACCATACACACCAATCATAAACACGTCCGGACGTACTGTGGACTGGTACTGGTTTCGTGTGACTGCCACACAAAACCTGGAGACATCCTTGACACGAACGTCTCCCGGCAGCAACCATCGTACACAGTAACGTATCTATCGTCTATTTTTAATATTTAATTAGGCACTCGTATGTATCACTGTTCCGTTCTGTGCGTAGGCAAATATTTATACAGATTAATTAAAATTGTCCGCCATACTTTTCCACTGATATTTCCATGGTCACTTCTTTACTTTGTCATGAATAGTCACTGTGCCTAAAATTGTTTATTTTATTTTTACTGATAAAACAATATTTATTTAAGTGTCCATTTTCATTTATTTTCACCACACTTATTTTGTAGACAAAGTTCTACTATTCCACGAGATGTTCTTAATTAGTTAAATAGCACATAGTTCTTCAGAAGTCCTTCATTTTTGATTTTTGTGGGTGACCACGAAGGTCACTAGCACTGACAGGCGCGGCGCGCCGCCAGTGCAGCACAAGGCCGCACTGGCAGGATCGCCATGTGATGTGGGACGTAAATGGAAACACGTTGGCTGGAGTATAGGTTTATTCTATCTAAAATAACACTAACATGCGCTTATATAATGCAGCTATACTAGTGTGTGGGTGAGGCGTAGTACACTCACTACAAAACAACTAACTTGCAACTACAGTAACCTGTTATTCTTTGTTCTCGTTAATAATTCAGGATATACCAAAAATGCTGGTGATCAATATTGTAATCTGATTTGGAAAAAATAGGACTAAATGTTTTTTTTGTCAAACATTTTTTGTTTATTTATTCTCCTAACCACAATTCGATACTGATTAGTGATTACACATTTAATCGAATCACCAGCATTTTTGTGACAGCTGTATGTATCTTTGACCACATATTAATTTTTCAGTGGCTGGATACGCTGTAGATATGCTAAAAAGTACGTCCAAGTTGACATAAATTATCTTTCAATGAAATAAGTAATCAAGGCCGAGTGTTTTTGATCACGGTTTACAACACTGCCTTAAGCTCACTGAATTTAACCCACAGAATGTCAGTCGGTACCTGATTACAACTAACTTCCCAGTGAAGAAAAACATTGCGAGGATACCAAAATAATTACGTCACGCATATAATAATTATAAACTTTCATTAGGTAGGTAAGTATATATTATGTCTCATCTCAACCAAGGACGATCTTATGATAGGATCGGCAGAGGCCTTTATTCGCATTTACACAGGCGTTCAAAAGTGCATGGGCAATTTATGAAAGAATTCATTCATAAACTGCCCATGCAATTATAGATTTGACTATTTCACTTGCTTCCTTCCCCTTT
This sequence comes from Lathronympha strigana, assembly GCA_949128165.1. Taxonomy (NCBI): domain Eukaryota; kingdom Metazoa; phylum Arthropoda; class Insecta; order Lepidoptera; family Tortricidae; genus Lathronympha; species Lathronympha strigana. The sequence continues at coordinate 10,294,881 of OX421906.1, read as the reverse complement.
GCACCTCTATATAGGATGATTTTCATAACAAAAACTATTCTGTCCTTTCCTAGGAGTCAAAACATCCCCATGCCAAATTTCACCTTAATCCGTTCAGCGTTTTTAATTTAGTGTGAATTGGTAACAGATAATAGTTCATCAAATTTACAATATTAGCATCGCATGGAAATTTGTCCAAAATGTAATTGAAGAAACCGTGCTGGTTTTGTGACAACATCGCTACGCAAGATCAGTTTGCTAGACAACAAAAATAAAATAGATGCCATTATTAAGTAAAATGTATCTAATGAGACTAATGGCATGCCATGATCTAAGAATGTTTTTGCGCAAAGTTAAAATAATTTTAATCAAATCAATTTAACGGGGATATAGGCGATACCTAGTTCCATTAGTGCCATATAAATAGAACTGTAATAAGTGCCATCCTAATCCATCAAGTTGTGCATATTCAGTAATAAGCCGTTTTAGAAAAGTAATCGTACAAAAAAATCTGATTTTATTTATAAACTATCCTTGTCCAATATTTAATATAAAAACCGTACTGGCTTTGTGACATTGTTCTTTGCGCAAAGGCAAAATCGTTGCGTTTGGCCATTGTACTCCCCTGGGCCCGCTATAAGGTATGTATGTCATCCGCTTGTACAATGCATGGTGGGTGTTGACAGCCATATTATACATTGAGTTGCCGTATTTGTAGTGGTTGGATTCCGCGTCACTAAGACCTCAATGATATTGTCCTGAGGTCTCTTCAGTCAGCGGGTGTTCATTCCGTTCTGGAGCCACTGGGTTTAGCCGCACTGATAGCAAGATGGAGTGACCCTGGTGCTGTGGAAAACGGGGCGGTGTTCAGTGTGGGATGTTACATGCGTTAGCACAATTTCGACCACCCATATTACTCGCACTTCCCACGTAGCAGGAGCCCTCTGCCGAAACTCTAGCGGTGGCGAAGCGGCAAAAGTGTGCGCTCCCTTCTGGGATAAGATCCCAAACGGATAGCGTAACGTAATAAGACAACAGTTTGTCACCTTTGTATGACAATTTCTGATAATTCTATACAGTTACTCACATTTGACAGCAATCACCGTCGCACTATCCATGCAACTTGTCTTTTCATGAACTTATAGCATTATCATTATCAGATGACATTCGTGGATAAGCAACTTAGGTCTATAGGACATGGATACAATACATGTTCATGCCTTTGGTTGTGGAGACAGCGGGCTGCTACAAAGTTACCATTATTAGTGATTTTATTTATTATCAAATTTATCACAGCATTAAACATATCATATTTACATAGATTTAATGGATCCCGGCACATTGGTCACTTTTCAACTCATTTCCTAAAAACACAGTTTTGTATTTTTTGTGCACTTTCGTCAGTAGTGACAAATATGTACCTACTTAAGTTTAATTTCTGTTTGTTTAAGACACTACTGAACAAAAAAAACTTAAAATAAATTTGGGTACATTTTCGTCTGCAGTGAAAGAGAGCTTTTTTATAGGCGAAAAACATACGGTGATCATCGTCTTCGAACACCACAAACAAAATATTTACAGCACGCAGCAATATCACCTTTGTGATTATCACAATAAGGAACAAATCTAATATACCAATAGAAAATATTTGATAAACAAGACAAAGGCATATTTCGATACTCTACTTCTTTGTAGGTACTAATATTTCTTATGCCAATGAAATTTCCACTTTATTCCGTTGTGCACTAACGTGCTAAATTCACAAATTTAAAATGGTACTTAGTACGACTTTGCATTTGCACTAAGGTATCGATTAAAAAAACAAAACGATTCGCAGTCTAAATAAAAAATTAGGCGCCTTTTGCCTTTAATTCGATCCAGCCAGTATATTATGCATCGATTACAAAATCGATTTAACATATTTGATTCTGGCGGGAAAAAATAATAGTGTTTATTTTGACATTTGACATCGCCGTATCTCTGGTAATAAGGGCTACTGTCCTCAATATTTTGTATAGAATATGACACTTAGCGACATTCGTATGGAGATATATCCTTTCCCCGATAAAGAACTTTGTAACAAAGTGAATAAAGTCGGTTTCGGTCCGTCGGAGTGGGGAGCGTCAGGTTTTTTTTCGTTACGGAATTTCTGGATTCGGTCCCCGCGCTCAAGGCCCGCGATAGAAGCTATGCAATAGCTTAATAACTCAATGGCTCAGCTAGGGCTTTATATAACCGGACTCCAAGTTTAAGATTTAGGTATAGATAGTGTAGTAAAACTCTTGGATAATAAATAAAGCCAAGATACCACTGAAAATTTTGGGTTCTAGCCTTGAACAGCGCGAAAACACAGAAGGTTGAAAATGGCCTGAATGGCTTTCATGACATTCATGGCTTATGTCAATTGAATTATGCTGTTCAAGGCTTAACATATACAATTACAGCAAAGGGCATCACCATATTCCTAAAATACGTGTCTAAGGGTTCTTATAATTGCCTATAACTTCATGGACAAACAAAATCTCTTTTTTTATCTGATATATTTATGTGACACACCCCCTTGCACATGAATTTAAGAGTACGTTTTACCAGGTTATGAAAATGAGATCGCGAATAATTAGCACGGTTGCAGTATTATGGACGTTACAATATTATTCATATTAATTAATTACATATATTAATAATCCTACAGCAAACCAACGAGATCAATAAAGTAAGTATTCATTGTTTACAGAAAATTTAATTAAAATTTATCAAAATAAAAATATATCATGTTAAACTTGCTCTTTATTGCATTACACCGTCTACTAACAATGCGTTTCCAATGTCACAGTTGTTGTGTCATCTATAAGTGTCAGTGCTCAGACCAATCCTACCGCACCATATTGACGTTGACCAATGATATTTTGGGATATTTGAGTTATTAAAAACCGACTGAAAATTTTGACGAGTTTGATTGGCAGCGGAGCGTGCATGCGCATATCGAGTGTTTACCCCGTTTTATGTTGACAATTTGTTTGAAGCTCCTCTTCCATGTTTTTTAAGTTCGCTGCGTTCGAGTTTGACAGTATAAAGAAGTCGTCGACAAATACTGCTACAACTAGAAAATCATCATTACTTCTAGTATAATATATACAGTGCTCTGTTGAGGCTTGAGTGAGCGATAAAGTGGCCATAGCTTGACTCACCTTCTTATTCCACTGGCGTGGAGCTTGCTTTAAGCCATAGAGCGACTTCTTCAAGAGGCAGACCTTATTCTTTGAGTCTGAAGAAAAACCTTCCGGTTGTTCAATATATATTTCCTCTTCTAACTCGCCGTTTAAAAATGCAGTTTCCACATCGAGGTGATCAACTTGACAGTTTAGTTCCGCCGCGTATGCCATAAGTAGCCGCACTGATGACAGTCTTGCAACAGGCGAAAAAGTTTCTCCGTAGTCTACGCCGGCTACTTGAGTAAACCCTTTGGCTACCAGTCTGGCTTTGTATTTTACTACTTGTCCACTTGTGTCCTTTTTTATTTTGTAAACCCACTTACATTTGATCGTTTTTCTATCCTTGGGTCTGTCAACGAGAACCCAGGTACCATGCTTTTGAAGCGACTCGTACTCCGTTTTCATAGCTTCCAGCCATTTATCCTTTTGAGGATGTTCAGAGACTTCCTTGTAGGTCTCTGGTTCCAGATCCGATGTCATGTTGACTGCGCATACCTGAATGTAGCGCTCAGGAGGGCGTCTGTCCCTTTCAGGGTATCTGCGTTCCGGTTGTTCGGGAATGATTTCCGCAGGTTCAGGGACTTCTGGACGCTCTGGCACAGGGTCAACAGACTCAGCTTGTGGAGGTTCTGGAACTGAAAGTTCAGGCTGAATATCGAGCTGTTCGGGGTACTGTGGTGGTGGAATAGTATCAAAAATTGGGATTTGGACTTGTGGTGATTGTGGCGGGACTTCTAATTCTGTCTGTGGGGGAATCGGGATGGACTCTGCCTTAATTTTATCTTCTATAAAGACTACGTCCCTCGCGATGATAATCGCTCGAGGATTAGTGGGGTTGACTAGACGGTAGCCTTTACTGTCTGATGCATAGCCCACGAATACACATTTTTGGGTCTTGGCGTCAAGCTTCGTACGTTTTTCTTTTGGAATAAGTACGTGAGCTTCACAGCCAAAGACTTTGAGGTGAGAGAGATTGACTTTGCTACCAGTCCACATCTCCTCAGGTATTCGGTTTTTGAGGGCTTGCGTCGGAACGTGATTTTTTATGTAAATGGCTGTATTTACCGCCTCTCCCCAGTAGGCTTTTGGCAGTTGGGAGTCCTGAAGCATTGATCGCGCTTTCTCGATTATCGTGCGATTTGCGCGTTCCGAGATCCCGTTCATTTCTGGATTATAGGGAACGGTGGTCTGATGGACAATCCCGTTCTCCCTCAGAAACACGGACAGATTACGGTTGACGTACTCGCCACCATTATCTGATCTCAGAATTTTTATTTTCTTCCCCGTTTGGTTTTCTACTAGATGTTTAAATTCTACAAACTTATCAAAAACTTCATCTTTCCGTTTCAAAAGATATCCAAAAGTTTTGCGACTAAAGTCGTCAGTAAAAGTCAGTAGGTATAAAGCTCCGCTCCACGAGTGCGTACTCATTGGACCACAGATATCCGAATGAATTAATTGCAATACGCAACTCGACCTACTTGTAGATTTAGGAAAAGGTTTCCTAGAGATCTTACCTTCTAGACATGGTACACATTGGCCATCTAAACTTTTTGGAAAGTCAATGCCAACATTCCTATTCTTAAGGAGGTTTAATGATTTGGCATTTAAATGACCAAGGCGTCTATGCCAAAGCATTGCAGACTCTTTCGTAGCAGTGCATAGGGCATGTGGCCTATTTGAAGCTATGTCAAGTTTAAACATACCTTTATGTAAAGAACCTGTGGCAATGACAGGTTTTGTCACTTGACAGCCACCTTCCGGGATGATATTGGCACCTTTAGATGTAAATAAAACATCGTACCCTTTTTCGGTTAGCCTACGTACCGATATCAAATTTGTAGCTAGCTCGGGAACATACATAACATCGCTAATACTATTTACAGAGTCAGATATATACATATTTACAGTACCTTGGCCATGGCTCAAGATCTGCTCCTTATTAGCAACGGTAATGGGCGTGCAACGTGGTGACATGGTGGAGAACCAATCTCTTCTGTTGGTCATGTGTGAAGTAGCTCCAGAATCCAGAAACCACTCCTGCTGATGCTGAGGACCTGTACCTATGTGCGGGATGTTAGAAAAACATGATGAAAGTACAAACTCTGATATATTAAATGATTTGGTTGCCGAATCATCTTTTTTCTTAATTTTCTTACAAGTAGAAACTACATGCCCTGAATTTTTACAGTATTTACAAAATAGTTTCTTCTTTGTGTTCACTTGAAGAGCATGTCTTGTAGGTATTGTAGGTCCACGAGATTTGGTGCTGGCTGCAGCGGTGACAGCACGAGAATCTTCTTTTAGTAGCGCCGTCACGACGATCTCCGAAGACATCTTCTTGCTCGTGTGCTCTAGCGCCATTACTAGAGGTTTAAATTCCTCCGGCAGACCAGCAAGCAGGACCATTGCAAGGAATTCATCATCCATCGATGCGTCAATCCCTTTGAGTTCCTGTTGAGTAGCTAACGCCTTGTTTACATAATCTTGGATATTCCCATTGAATTGGTTATATAAAAGCTTTTTTATAAGGCTAAGCCTTCTTGACAGGCCGCTGTCAGCATACGCCTTCTTGAGGCAGTTTAAAGTTTCAAACGCACTTTTAGCTGACCTTATGACGGGATAAATTTTTTCGTCGCAAGCGAGACATATTTTCGCTCTTGCGCGAGCATCCTTTTTCTTTTCTGTGTCGTCTGCAGAATTAACTTCTTTCGTGCAGACGTCCCAAAGCTCTAGGTCGGTAAGTAGACATTCGATGCTGAATAGCCAATTACTGAAGTTTTTACCAGTGAGCTTGGAGAAGGAAATACTTGTACTTGCATGCGGTGCCTCCGTACGAACTGCTGCCGTCGAAGGAGAATCCATTTTGTATCTTCTCTTTCTTCTACTATTCACAGCGTGAAATGGGCTCCCATAACCACTTAATTATGTAAGGAAATTCGTGTTCGTAGTGAATAATATTTATTAAGAAATTAGAGATAATGGAACACAATACAAGTTTATCAAGACATTGACAGAATAGAATAACAAAATATATAAACTAGACATATCAAAAACCCAAGTGTTCTTATTACAAATGACAAACATCAAAGAGGTTTAACACTTCATAGCACGTCGTCCTTTCAGTTTGCCTTTCAGACATGATTCTGCCCGGGCCTTGAGATCGCTATAAACATACTACCTAATTCTCTCGCAAGTGCGAATAAATCACGCAACAGGGTCACTCGTGATGCTGATGCGTTCACTTTCCCAGGTATCAAACTGTATTTAACTTGTAGCAATTTAATCTGCAATTTGTATTTCGTAACCGAAAATTACCAAGTAGAATCTTCTCGCTTACAAGATGATGAGAACATCATGCATTGCGATTTAATGACCGCGTCACGATTTAATATTTTTTTATCTATCATCAATGACCTTAACTTACCAACTTAACAGTAAGGGACTTAATAACATTGAAGATTACATCGTGACACAACCCGGACCAGTTTTTGTAAGTTCAAGTGTTCGTTACATACATTTAAGCTGGGTTTTGTTGTGGATTTGTCCCCAACCCGAATGAGACCGACTAGCCGCCACGGTCTAGCCAATTAAGACGTCATACCTGTGTCTAGTGTAGGTAGGCTAGGTAGTATCAGTGGTGGGACGTTCATAGAACTCGATTCCTGCCGGCCTCCTTTGCGTGAGTCAATCAAGCAAATTTTTCCTTAACGGCTCCGAGAAAAAGCAGACTAGATCAGCTCCGGCTTGCCCAAAGAACATTTTGACGCTCCGCCACTAGTAGGTATTATAACACTGGATATTTTTTTCCTCCTAGCAAAGTTCGTACAAATAACTGAACATTTGTTCTCATCAATGTGGGTTGCTTGCTAAACGATTGTGGGAATACCTAGACAACGACAGTTTTGTCTGTAGTTACATGCCAATCGTGTTTGTTAGTCGCGGATGTACGCAGCCTGCCTATATCCTATTGTCAACATAACTAACCGGGTAGTGGGAATTAAATAGATGCCTAGACGAAGACGCCGTTTTCTAAACGTTTCCTGCAGCGGTTGCGAGATGTCAACGAACGCATACAGTTCCGCTCGTCTATTGTTTGTAGCTCTTGGATCCGGAATCGCGTGACAGTAGATGCAAATGATGATTCGTATTCTGCGAGAGGGGCTATAATAGCGACTGTGTATCAATATTTATTAGGATCTACAGATTGATGCGCTTTATAGAGCGTTAAGGCGTCGCGTGAATGAAAGGGGTGCAATGGCCTAGAGCTAGTGCGTCACGAGTATTGCAGTCCGGCTGGCCGCTAGGACCGCTCGTCATGTGGAGTGGAGCACGACACACATTCCTGCTGCCGCCCACTTCTGACGGCTATGGTGCCGGACACGCGCCGATACTAACTTCCCTTTCCAATTAGGTTGGCATTCCGACTTACCTTATTCGACGATCTTTTCTGTGTTTGTAGGCCCCGCGATTCTACTAAAATAATTAATTATTAATGAGGCACTTATCTTTAGGTATAAATTACGGCGTGGCATACTAACCTTGGAATCTTTGTTTTCATTAAGCGTGCTCCGCCCTGGGCGTTGAATCAATTTGATCATTGTAGTTTATACCACAACTGTTTATTATAATGCTGCCTAGTCGTTGACCGAGACCGTGGAACGCCGAGGCATGCGGCGAATCGAATAGCGGATCGAGTCGTTGGCAGCGTAATTATACTAATTAGTAGAGCATCGTACATAACATTGGTTTATTATTATTATAATGTTTGCGTATTATGACACTAATTACGTGTTTATGGTTACAGGAGAACGAATTCATAAAGCAGAGGATCGCCCGCGGTAACGTGCGGTACATTTGGACGTCAGGCCGTAAATGCAACTTCGCGGGATGCGACAGGCCCGACCTGCAGCCCCCGAACGTGAACGGCTGGTTCTGGTCGGGCTCCGGCGCGAAGATCGGACCCACCACGCAGCGCAACACCGGCGACTGGTCCTACACCGGCGGATATGGACAACCCCAACCTGATAACCGTGAAGCTGCCCAGGTAATTACTTAACAATTTGTCAAACATTTAATTAGGTTCACAATTGTGATCTTATCGTCATAAACTTCATTTCTTTAAGCGTTCCCGTTTCTTCGTAAAATAGAGCTTGGGTGGGTTATATGAAATCTATTTCATTGAACTTCATTCAGTCGTAATATCAACGAAGTAATGAGGCATATTTTTTGTCAGTTCGGATTTAGAGTAGAATTCCGCTGTCAACTTTTACACAATAAGTTGTCGGTGTTTCCCTGCAGTCTAAAAAAATCCCGGAACTTTAAATCGCAGAGATTGCACCACGAGAAAGTTGAAAGTTGTTTGTAGAAATTTACTTCGTGATTCATCTTTGGAGCGTGAGGAATTTATTACTCGCGTCTGTTACTCTGCCGATACAGAGTTCAACGACTTGCGAGGTAACGTTTTGCATAATCGCGCGATTGTTCCAGGGCAACGACGAGTCGTGCCTGGCGATCCTGAACAACTTCTACAACGACGGCATCAAGTGGCACGACGTGGCGTGTCACCACGTGAAGCCCTTCGTCTGCGAGGACAGCGACGAGCTCCTTAATTTCGTGCGCTCGCGCAACCCCCAGCTGCGTCTATGAGCCCCCGACGGAGCCTCGCCCTCTAAATTAGATGGCTGACATTGTACAAAACCGAGTGGCTATCGATATTTAAGTTATTTATTCAATTAACATACTTTATCAATATCTTTTGGGTACCTTTTACAGATAAGTAGTATTTGTAAGTCTCGACAGCACTCTCTTTACTAAACTTGCTATCCAAAGATCAGATCGTGTTTATGTTCGTCGCTGTCGCACCTTGAGGTCAGTCATCTTGTCTTCTGTATAGAGGTACTTCACAAAAAAATTGTAAAAAGTCTTGTTTTTGCACAAAATAGGTTTAGTGTATAAATGTGTAAGATTAAATAAAAAAATAACATTATATTTGTTCTTTATTTATTTCCCAAATCATTCTTATTACTTAAATAAAAATCCTATGTATAAAAAAGTCAGTCCCATATAAAATTACAAACACTAATTCATATAGGTAAATAAGGCCTTACAATTTAAAATTTGAATACTGATGAACTAACATGATCGAAAGACAATAAGTAACTATAAATAACACAAAGTTAATTTATAACAATATTAGAAAAGTAAAATACCTACCTACCTACTCATCAAGCGTCATAATGTAACAGTAAAGTTACGAAGGTTTCTTTGGGTTTGTAAACGCCGGAGTACTACGATTATGAACCGTACATCCGTAGCCGTTTCGCTATGTTAGAATAAAAGAAAACGGATCTCTTATGAGATCCAGCGGTTTCAATTATGGAAAAAAACCGGCCAAGTGCGAGTCGGGCTCGCGCACAAAGGGTTCCGTAGCAGCAAATATAATAAACTTATTATGTCAATTTATACACCTGGTGAATGGAGCCTAAACTTATAAGGTTCAGCCATCGTTTTCAGTGTAAGCACAATAACTTAACCAAAATTACAGTTAAATCAACCTATCTCAAAAACTATAAGAGATACTTTGATCAAACCAAAAATCGTTGAAAGAGTTAATTAGCATGCATCACCTCTATTTTTTTTAGAATTTTATACCCCGTAGTTATAAAAATAGAGGGGGGGGGACATACTTTTTACGACTTTGAGAGCTGATATCTCAAAAACCGTTCACTTTAAGAAAAATGTTTTTTAGAAAACTTTATATCATTTTAAAAGACCTTTCCATTGATACCCCACACGGGTATGTACATCGAAAAAAAAATTTTCATCCCTCAGTTACATGTATGGGGGGCCCCACCCCCAATTCTTTTTTTTACTATTTAGTGTCATAATTTTGTAGCGGTTCATACAACACATATTCCCATCAAATTTCATCACTGTAGTACTTATAGTTTCCGAGTAAATCGGCTGTGACAGACGGACAGACGGACAGACGGACAGACGGACAGACGGACATGACGAAACTATAAGGGTTCCGTTTTTGCCATTTTGGCTACGGAACCCTAAAAACATGTGATATCGCTAGCATCCTGGCAGGCAAATTGGACATAGGCAGCTGTGGAGTCGAGATTATGTACACATTGTTTATGATTAAGTTAACTACGAAGGATAAGACAGAGAAGGAAGGATATGGCAGTGGCTAAGGTGCTCAGAAATATCTGAACACGCCTCTATTGTCAAACGTTAGTCTTGTTCGGATATTTTTGAGCACCTTGGTCGCTCATATAAATTAAAATATCTGAATTGAAATAATGTCAAATTTCCCTTAGATAAAAATTAAGGATCAAGGAACTAAAATAAGTCGATCATATTACATTGATTAGTTATGAATATGAACTAAAAAACTATGTATGTAAAATTAATTTGTACTATTTTGTACTTCAATACCGGGAAATAGTTATTATCATGGAACACACACGAAAGCAAGCAAAAAATGTAGCAAAAAAATTGAAGAGAAACAAATCATACAGCTAGCCATTGCCCTTAATGTTCGGTTTGGCACCGTTGTTTCAGGTGCTAGATATCACATAAATAGTGGAAGTATTTAAATAAAAGTATTACGTGTGATGTATTCTAAAATATTTTCTTAATTGGGTTTCAGTCATTTTTGTATTGTCAGATTGCCTGGCAATGATAATTTATCGATACCTTAACCAATGAGATCTTTTAGAAATACTTTTATTTCTAAAAAACTAATTTTTAAGGCATCCTCAACAAAAACAAATTTAAAAAATCCATCCGCGGAAACAACCCGCATTACAATTATACAAATACACCAAATATTTACCTAACTAGATTGTTAATCACAAACCTGCATTTAATATCTTTCACAACATAAATTAATTAATAATAGATTCAATTATACTTATTTAGTCTTACAAGACGCTAACTTACCTCATATAAACATCCAAACAAAACGTGTCAAGGCAATCGCTTATTTCGTTAAATTATAACTATTTTGAAACAGGCTTAGATTAATGAAGACCCGTTACTATTTATTTTTATTTGAATCGGTATGTCCAAACTGAGGATGATGATGGGATGGCTTTTTAACCCTTAGACAATAGACATACTCCGTGTGGGAAAAAACATCACTGACCCCTAGAAAACATCCATATTTATCTGACCAGCCGAAATGTATAAAGGATAGAAATAATTTATGCATTTCGAGAAAAAAATCCAACGGGCCTTCACAAAAGCCTACGAATATTATAGTGAATGTAAAAACAAGTAAATCGCATCCAAACCACAAAACAGTAAAATTAGCGCCAAAAAAAAACGAAATATTGTGGTCGCGACAGAAATGACCCAACGGCATTTCTTAAACTTAACATTTTAACGTCACGCTTCATTACTTCATTTTTGAAATTAACTATTGTACGAGTACAGTGATCTAGTGAAAAAAAAACATTTAAAAACAATAAAACACTAAGCCAATGTTTACCTAATAGTAGTTTACCTAAGGCAGTAAAACTAGGAGTGTGGGCTTATGAAAGAGGCGTCAGCCGAGTTTCATAATAACATCACAACATACAGTGTTTTAATTATTTACAATTACATACATTGCTTTATAGAGTCAGTCTACGCTAAGTTTCCTAGTTTTTGATAGCACAGACTGTGAAAGTGTTAAGTAAACGTCATAATTTCATAGAAGTTTGACGTTTAAAATAACACTTTCAAGTTTGACAGTTCATTTGCTGAGAAAAGATAACGTGGTTTGACCTATACACACATATCATGAGCTCTCCAGATGCGTTCAAACCGCATATTTCGACCGCCATTACGATTTTCATAAATGCAAACTTTTCTGTCATTCAATTTATAATATTTATATTTTTTTAAATTCAGAGACAAACTAGAGTTTTGAAACCAATTTTCATATCGTTTGATATCAAATAACGTACGACTTGCGTGCGACATTGTTTGCAATAATTGACACTACGTTTCGAACTAAACGTCATCTCGACTGATAGCACCATTAGAATAGAGGCCGAATCAAATTTCCTTGTTTGAAAACTAAACATTTTCACAGATAAGAAATTTGTTGTAACAAAAAAGTTTAATATTGTGGGGGTCTTTACTTGCGGTTTTTGAACGCATTATACAGGGAGGGAACACTGGTTGTCTCCGACTATGGGGCTTTCAATCCAGGGTTCATTTTTACCCTCCAAACTGAGCCTATTTCACAATGGGACCAACTCCGAGATCGCGAAGAAAATGTTGGCTGACCCCGTAGTACCCCATAGAAATTGTTGACATCTGATCTGATTTCCCGAAATGTATGAAGAAAAAATAAATTGTAACTCTTTTTGGTCTCATATTAAAAATGCTCGGTTGGCAGAGTAAAATCAAACCCTGTATTTAAAGCCCCTGAGTCGGACACACCGTGTACGGTCGGCTTTATAAACATACGAAAGTTTGACCACTCAATCACTGACATGTTTGTACAAACTTCCTGTAACTATATCTCTTTATTATGTAACGTGCTGTATTATGTACAATAAAGAATTATATGTGCATATGTATTCAATTTTGACCCGTCTTCCCCAGTAATAAGTTCTAAAGTTTATACATATTTATAGACGTGACTGTACAAAAGCCTTGATTGACTTGTTAGTATTCGATCCTGCGCATTAAAGACACATAAACTACTATACGCCCAAAATGTCTGTGCAGTCAAGTTCCAAAATATCGATTCGGACATTGGGGCAAAAATATCTCAACGCTCACTTTATTGAAGTGTATGCTGATGGTGTGCATAAGGGCGTGTTTATATTGCGTCCCTTCCCTCCCTGTCATCAACGTATAAACATATATGAGCTTGATTGTACTTTACCTTTAGGTTTCGAGTTTATTTCATCGCGGTTCAGCATATTTAGTGCTAATCCAATGGAAACGTCGTTTCTTAATTAATCACAGCGTACATATTCACAGGTTCAATATCTTATAGCAGACATACACAACACAATCGAAAAAAATAACAATAATTTACGAATAAAAGTAAAAAAATATCTTACTTACAATGATAATCATTAGCAGCTTTATAACGGTTATAACAAAACGACACATATAATAGCAAATAGGTCTGATATGTTTAGTTTTTATTAATTTCATGTTTTGTATTTTCATAATTAAAAACGGTACTTATAACAAACCTGATTTAAGTTTTTTTTTTTCATATAACATCATGTATAAAATTGTTAACCACGTGTATAGCCTTTGTTCAGACTGTTGATAGGCAAAAAGAATTTCTAATTAAACATGTAAATAAACGGTAAAATTCACCGCAGAGAAGTTGGTATTAATGACGGGCGATACTGGAATGAGTTTTTCCCGTAACGGTTACTTCACTTGTCTTTGATTAAAATTACTAACCTATAATAAGGGTGTCAATTTATTATTGGTTTGGAACCCAATAAATGAGAGAGTACATAACATAAAATAGGAATAATTCTGACACTGGTGTGGATCCCAGCCCTAACTAATTATAAAACTACTAGATTTTGCCAGTGGCAAAAAATCACGTCAATTCGTCGCTCAGTTTTGCCGTGAAAGACGGACAAACAAACGGACACACACACTTTCCCATTAATAATATTAGTATGATGTCACCATCCGGCAGTAAGCATTAAACTTGGCAGGATGTAGCTTTGCTTTAGGTATCTAAAAAAATCGGTAATGAAAACATTTCGTTGCTTGCGTTGTTTCGATTCTACAAAGTTCATGCAAAGTTTCATGCTTTCTCCAAGATGGTGTTATACTTGATGCTAAGAAAAAGGACTACACCCAATGGGGATTACCGCGGATCACTTAGCCGCTAGAGGCGCTAGTAGTGAGTGGGTCTGGCGAGAAGCTTTTAAACGTCACTTTGACAATGATTTCATATTGACACAAGACCCACCCATGAGCGGCGTCGCCTGGTGAGTAACAATGCCCATTAACGGTTAACAAAGGTAGTAAAATGACAGTTAAATGGTGGTTACTAACAGTTGGGGCGGCAGCTGTTGTCGGCGAGGATGGCGGCCATGAGCGGCTTGTCGCGCACGGCGGCGCCCAGCTCCGCCTCGTCCCACTGCAGGCGCAGGCGCCGCGTGCGCCCCGCGGGGCCCGTGCATCTGTATATATATATTTTTTTTCTCAAACATGATCGGAAATGTATGCATTTATGTCACAAAATGAAAACATGAAGTTTCTTGTTTATGGCTCCCTACATTTACTTCTTGGCCGGAGGCCGTGAAGTAATGTATGGCGTAAGTATGAACGAAACATTATTGTCCGCTGCTCTAACTTTTTAAGTTTGCGTACTAGACACTGACTAAACTAAACTGACAAAGGAAAAATTACATACAGCCAACGACCACTAGATACTTGCGACATTAAAAAAACAAATTCTATGGTTCTATGTATATTTATGTGCGGTTAAACATGGTGCTCAAATAGCTCATTCAAATGGCATCTTTAAAAAATAAAAAAGGTGGCAAATTGAACTATTTTTTCCTTATTAACTATTTACCTAGTAGTTATTTTAATTTTAATATTTCCTCACAATGTTTGAGAAAAGCACTATACAAGCCTCGGCCGGAAGAGAGATTGCAGGACTTGTTTTATTCAGCCTCGTCTTCGACTCGGCCGTCTACCACAAACTCGTCCTACAATCCCTTACTTCACGGCCTCTGCAGTAATGTACTATTAAGTTGTATTTAACGAATACTACAAAAAATATATAGCATGAAATAAAACATAGCCATTATATAATAAGGCCCTGTATTATAAGGGGGTGGAGCCGCATGGAAAACAAAAAATTGCCTGTGTTGGATTGGGAAGCACCACTCTTCCTTAAACTAAAAAATCTGTTATTTGTTATTGCCCTAAAATTGGGTAAGTTGGGAATCTAGCTGTTTAAACGCTCCGCCACTGCTAAATATTCAAGCATTTTAACGGCGCCATTCACGCTATCATTCCATACCAGTATGTTGGCTACCCCGTGCGTTTTTTTGACTAAAGTGAAGTGTGCTAGCCATGAGTTATACTTAACCACAAGTCGATAGCGACTGCGCGTTTCGAAAGTATTTGCAACTCGCTGCCACCGGTTTGGAACGCGCTAGAGGCAAATACTTTCGAATCGCGTAGTCGCTAGCGATTGGCATTCTATAACAACTCATGATATCGGTAGAGATAAGAATCGCACATTCAGCAACTAATTTATACTATTTTAAAATGTAAGCTTATTAGCATTTACATTCATTTACATTATATCCACAGTATTAGTAATAGTACTAATTTAGTACTTTAAAAGTACAGAAGCTTCTCTCTCCTACATTTGACGTTTAGCTTGTCAAGCATGCAAATGTCAAGATGACATTAACATTAGGGTTGTCACCATGCTATCAGGTGCGTATGGTGGCAAAATATGTATCAGAACATTATTTGTATAATAAGAACACGTTATAAGAAAGGCGTTAGAAATATAAATATATCTGAACGCGCCAGTGAAGTAATGCGCGTGAAGTAATGATTATGTGCCAACGTACAACGCGGAGTGACACCCCGCTGTTATAACTACAATCTAAAACGGAATATCAGGTGCTCACTGAAACAAACATATATGGTAAATATACCGTTTTAGATTGTAGATATAACTTGGGGATAGTACAATACCGCGTAACTAACAACGCCACTAGAGTTCAATATTCAAACATTTCAAACAACTGAGAACGTTATTGTACCCTGTTGCATTTTTAGTTACGCGGTATTACACTGAATAGTGTAATGGGAATCCATTAAGAAACTTATCTGTTTACTTTTGTTTAGTCAATGAACATAGATTATAGTGAAGTACCTAATCAATATATGGAGGGATTAGAGGAAAACTCGATAAGTCGAGATTATATTTCATTGAAATAAGAACAATGCGTAAACAGCATAATTCGATTTTTAAAAACCGGTTTGCTTAACTTATCAGCCCTCGAATATGTGCAATAGAGATTTTATTAATTTGTCTTCTTATTTTTGCAGAAAGTGTCGGATATAACACGTTAAAAAACAATGATCAGATTTTTAACGTGTTATATCCGACACTTTCTGACAAATACTTTTATCACTGGTCTGATCAAAATTAGCTAAATATAGGCACTACTAATCCACTCACCGTAACGCACCACGCGCCTCAAGTAGCGTGCACGCGCTTGACATCTCGCTCATGTCCAGCGGCGCGATGTTGCGAGCGGCTGCTACCCTGTGTACGAAAACATATTCATTTAAAATAATTCATCATTAAAAGAGGGGTTGTTGTATCTTATGTAAATCACTTCCACATATTAAAAGTATGTCAACAATACTTGTATCAAGTGATACTATTTCATGGGCACCATTTTCCGGATTTTCGAGGTGTAACGAAAGGCACGGAGGCCAGTTACACGAGAAATAGGCCGTGAAAGATAGAGTATTTCAATTTGTGGTCTGTTATCGAGTCGCGCCAGGCGCATTAGTTTCCTTAGCATGTCAAACAAACATTATGCCGTAAAGGACCGCAATTACAAACGAACAAGTCGAAGGCGGCGGATAAAAGGAAGATTTTTTTTCCTAATAAATTGAGACATTGACTTCATAGATTTCTACACCTTATAAGCATCACCATTCAATAATTCACAAGGTTTCTCTTTCGAAGGTGAACAATAATACTCACTTTTTATAAACATCGTGCAATTTCCCCATCACAATGTCCTTATTTTTGCTCTTGAGCATAAGCATGAGACTGCACAGTATCAACTTCTGTTGCATCGGGAAACCTTCATCAACATCCGCCTCTATTTTCTTGGAGCCTCCATAGACATCGTTCAGGACTTCCAGGACCTGTTTGAGCTCCACTGTAACCGTGCAGTCTCGCATCATAGAGTCCACGGATTGGTGTTCGGCGAATTTACTCCGTTTTGCTAACTCGATCACTCTGCGGCCTATGTCTAGGGCTCTTCGCATGTCGCCAGACACGGCGGCAATTTTTGCTAGAAAAAGAGGAAAATAAAAGTATTTTTAGATCTCCTCAATATCTATACAAAATAATTGTAAACCACGAATCAAATAATTTATTGTTTATAACAAATTATTTTCCTAAATTATTTAATTAATTATTTTTAAGTACCAGTCAGGTCATACTACTTAGTACAATAAATAGATTCGATTCCTGCCCTGGAGATCTTGGTCATTTTTTAGGGTTCCGTACCCAAAGAGTAAAACAGGGCTCTATTATAAGCCTCCGCAGTCCGTCGGTCTGTCTGTCTGTCTCGTGAACCGTGATAGTTAGGCAGTTGGTGACAAGCAAAACATAATACAATAGAATAATTGAACAAAATTCGACCTTGTTTTGAGATGTATTTTTTGTTTGATATTGATAACAGCAACAGGTAGAGGCATCGCTTGAAGTATTCACACAATATTTAGTTCTATATTCACTTTAAAAATAAATAGTTAAATTAGAACAAAGCAAATATTCCCATACATCAACGTAACCTTTTTTGCCGTTTTTATAAATAGGTACGAGTAATAGAACGGAAACCTTGCTTCGTGTGCAAGTTCGACTCGCACTTGGTCGGTGTCTTCTCTAGTATATGACATCTATTTCAGTTTACTACTTAACTATTTATAAGGAGAATATTAGACAGCACGCCTACCACGAACATCGACAACCTCTTTGTTACTCCAATATGCAAGTGTAACAGAGATGGAGATACGAATCCGCAATCGTTCGATTTTCGTGGTAGGCATGCAGTCTTCACATTACCTAAATGCGGAAAAGATTCCACTACGGTGTGTGAGCGAAACATTGCTATACTCGTATAGCGTTTGTTTCGCTGAAACATCCGAGCGGCGTTAGAATCCGTGTCGCCCGGTGTTAACTTGGTATAGCCCACCACACGAAGGAAAATTAGGGGAAATACTTCAGATGTAAGCGCTGATTTTTTTCGCTTTTCGTAAATAACTCGTAAACGTGGTTCATGACAAAAAATGTTCTTAGAAAAAACTAATCCTGACTAAAATCTCTACAAAAATAGTTATAGTTAAACATGTTAGGTACATTTACACCCCCCTGCTTAGGTTATAGGAAATATTTACCTGCCAACATTTGAAGCGCGACAGGAGAAAAAACATTAGTTTTATCGGCCTCGCCCAATATTTTGGTGAATATGTTGATGATTTGCTGCTTGGTGTACGGTGCGAAGTGTAGCGTGCGCGGGCGTAACGAACAACGCGCCTGCAGGTAAAATACAGAATACACATCGTGGAATGAGATACGTTGTAATGTCTACTTTGAATTAATAAATAATATACAATTGCATTTCACTCCTTAGCAACAGGTATACCCTACTAATTAAAACATTGATATTGCCCCAAAACAGTGGTATAGAAAATGCTACTAATACAATACAATACAATACTCTTTATTGCACACCTCACACAGATGAAATACAGTTACAAGAGAAAATAATAATACAGAACAGTAACAGTAAGGGGTAACAACAGGCGGTCTTATCGCTAAAGAGCGATCTCTTCCAGACAACCTTTGGGTAGTGGAGTACAGATCAAATGAAAAAAATTTATTAGGTGGCACAGAGATTAACAAAAGCACACACACAACACACACAATAAATATACATACCAAAATAATAATACGATAAAACATACATACATAATAAATACATACGTAAACATACATACATAACGATGAGTGAAGAAGAGAAACGACAGTGTCAAAGAAGAAAAGCTAAGGAAGAGACAGATAGTATTCCTTGAGTTTCAACTTAAAGGCAGTTATAGTTTGAGCACGTCTTACGTCAAGGGGAAGAGAGTTCCACAGTTTAACAGCCTGGAAAGTAAACGAAGAATTAAAAAACTTAGTAGAAGAAGAAGGAACGGATAGTAGTAAGTTATGAGAGCATCTGACAGAATTTAAGTAAGTAAAATGTTCTTTGAGATAGCGGGGAGTTGCAGGGTTAAAAAGTATAGAGTAAAGGAGAGAGAGTATATGAGAGTTACGACGATGGCGGATAGGAAGCCACTTGAGTTGAGAACGAAAACTGGAAACATGGTCATATTTGCGTAACCCATATATGAACCGGATGCAAACATTTTGAAGACGCTCAAGCTTGTTTAGTTGCTCCACAGAGATATCAGGATAGGAGACATCGACATAATCAAGAATGGGAAGAAGTAAAGTTTGAGCAAGCGCAATTTTAGTAGCAATAGGCAGAAAATTACGGAGCCGTCTGAGAGACCCTACAGCGGCAAACACCTTCCTGCTCACCTCACTCACTTGCGGTACCCAGGACAAACATTGATCCATAATAAGGCCAAGATTCTTGACGCGGTTTGAGAAAGGAATTTGAATGTCGTCAAAAACTATTTTAGGGAGATTTCCGAAATCGACTTTAGAAATAAGTTTGTTGCTGCCAATTATGATGACTACTAATATTAAACGTACTTACCTATTAAGTTATTAACGGGGGAATTTAGTTTAAATATTGGAGATCCTGTGACTCACAGGATAGTTTTTCTCAAATTGTAACGATTCACAGGCTAAAAAAGTTAACAGACGTTTTCTTTAAATTATGTTTTCTCCCTTTCTAACAAAGGCGAATGTCAAACTGACAGGACAGACAAATATTTAGCTTACGAGTAACTGTTAACATTTATTAATATAGTACCACGGGTGTTTGTCCACCAACAGATTCTACGAGCCCTCACTACCAGAGGCTTTCAACTTTTAAAAAACCGTACTCGGTTTACCCTTTTTGGGGTCAAGCCATCAAGTTCAGTCTACTTGTATTATATATACTCCGTTTTCCCTGACAAAAATCCCCACCACCTGCGTGGCAATTTGTCTAGATTATCGGGATCACGGAATGAGGCTCGGCTGACAGAGGCTCGACTGTACCTGCAATCGAGGAAGCGCCCGCTCGGTCAAGTCCAGCGCGTTGGCGACGCCCACCAAGACCAACCGCGATCCGACCAGCGCCGGCCACTCGAAGATTGTGTACAGCACCGACTGGCGTTTGCTGTCCAGCTGGTCGATCTCGTCCAACACTAGTAAACTAGAAAAACATGCAAGTCAGACGCCAACCAATAATTATCCTAACGGAGAAAGATATGGGGTAGTTGCAGTTTCAAATGTTAATGCACATTGCATTTATAGCACTCCAATTTTAGTCTTGTTTTTCGGGTTGTCTTTCAGACGGGTCTATTTATAGGTACTTACTGAGCCAAGGTAAAATGAACTGGAGAGATTGGATTTTATGATTTGCGTAGTACCGTCAATTTTAGGGCTTATTTACTAGGCATATCACTTTTTATTTACAATGGATTGACAATGTAAAATCATGTTCAGTTATAAAAATTATGGATGCTTTTACATTCCAGCGCTTTAAAAAACATTAGTATATTTATTTAATGAGTCGGGGAAAACTAGAATAGCATTTGTCGCGATAAAAACCCAGCTATATACACAAAACAGTCAGAAGGTGGTGACCGTTCCGCACCATAAAAGTTGGCGATCACTAGAATGTCGCTTATGTGACTTTCGCTTTGTATGGCACCTACTTCTAAAACAACTTCAATCAAATCTGTAAATCTCGAGAATATACTACCAAATTGTTATGAAATATCTTCTTCTTCTTTTTCTTCAAACTTAAGAGCTGTGCTCTTGTCGGTGGAGCAATCTCCAACTCAATGGTCCTCTGCCAACTCCTTAACCTTCTGGTACGACACAACCTGAACCTTCTCTTTTATTTGGTTAAAATAACTTTTTCTCGGTCTTCCTCTTCCTCTCTTTCCCTCTATCTTTCTTTCTATGATATATCTTCTATGAAATATCATTAAGCACAAAAACACTTCTTAGCGTTTTCAAAAGTATTTGAAGAATTGGAAAACTAGTTCTAGAATGGACTTTATTTACTCAAGAAATAGACACACAAAGCAAAAACATCAACAAAATGCGGGTCAGAATGACATTAGATTAGCGATATTGATGATGCAAACGATAAATGTTTCATACGAAAAAGAGCTTACTAAAGCATTACTAACACTGTTAAAACTTTATATCTGTTGGCACTTAACGAAACGTCACGTTCCAAACAAGACTATATGAAAAAGTGCCTAACTGTGGCACTCTTATGGCGTAATTTTTTTCGGCTGATTGGGTATCCAGTTTGTTTTATTCTGTATCGATACACAATTAAATAAATTCCATGAGGAAATGGAGTTACCGTAGTGGAGCGCTATAGTTGGATCACGCCAAGTCTTCCTGACAAGTTTTACAAGAAGTATGGCATTTTCGTACAATGTCACTGCCAAGTGCGCCAAATCAGTGCAAACTTAGCGTGGTCGCACTTTACGAAATTCCATAGCAGTTTAAAAAAAATATTGAATTTAAATACTTACGACGACAAATTATCAGTTCCTAAAATAAATTAACTACCTATATGGGTAGTCCTAACCTAAGAATTTTTCTATTCCAAATATCGCCTAGGATTAGAACATTTAAGACAGTTGGCCTTTTTGTCATAGTTTATATTTAGAACAAATAACTGCTTAGGTAGTCGGTGTTTGCAACAATTCTAAACTCATAAACTTTTATTGCAGAATCGGCAAATCAATGAGGTTTGCATTTTGTAATGATTAAAGAAATTTTAAATTAATATGGAATGTTACAAATAAGCAAAATTTAATTCAGCCTTATTGCATTGTCTTACACTAAAGGCTCAAGTTAGAATCAGTTATGAATATGATTGCAACATAATATTACTTACATCATCTTGTGTTTTTTATTCAAATATTTTTCTATAGCAGCCAAGCACGCTTTCTCTGTTGAACCCGAAGTAGACAGCTGTAGCTCTTTGCAAATCCTGCTGTATATGCTTGTGGCAGACTTCATCATAGTGCAGTTTACATATACTTGCTTAAAACCTTCTTTGATCTGTAATTAATTTAAGTAGAAAAAGTATATAAAATGTTTTTTGTTACAAGCTAATAAAAAGCGACTGCGGTCGTAACTACAACCTCAGACTCGATAGCTCAATTGTTAGAGCAGCGGGCTGGTATTCCGGGGACATTTAGAACAGGGCAAATCAATTGAAATTGCATGACCAATTATCGCTAAGGCGGATGTCACACTGGATGCGATTCGCACCGCACACAGTGCGGGGGTATAGCGATAGGTATACACGCGCATAACTTTCTCTTTCACACACCACTTGTTACTCATAGCTTCATAAAATGGGCTATGGAAACTAAATTACTACGTGACTATCTCGAGACTTCAGGTGGCCACAAACGGTTTTGTATTTAATTAACGAATTATGTAAAACAGATAATACCTTGGGTGAATTTAATAAGCATGATAAGGTCGCTGTTTTCCCTGTACCAGGTTGTCCAGAGACATATAAAGAAGCCGATTCTTCTTTGTCAAGGCTTTCCAAAAGGAAGTTTTGCAGCCATTCAAATTCTTCTTCTCTACTAGGAAGGGGCCCTGAAGTAACAGCATTTCGATTTCTGAAAAATTACAAAACTAATATTTGATACATACTTTTTTTAACAACTGTACTTTACGCCTCAAAGGACTGAGAACTCAATAAAATAAAGATAAACTCGGGGTTTACTACAAGTAATAGCATTAGTAGCCGTCGAGGATTTTTACTACTCATACTTACTTTGGTTCTAATATGAGAGTAATAGTAAGTAATTTAAGTCGTTGTGACATTATAAAGATCTTATTTGTAATTCAATTTTCACATAGAAATAGAAATCATAGTGGATGGTTATCATTTCATCTTAGGTAATACAAACCTCTCGTTAAAGGACTCTTCACACTCATCTTTAGATTCCATTGTTGAAACAGATTTTAAAGTTTTTCTGGATATCTTGGGCGGTGAACAAGAATCTGAAATAATAAATGAATATAGGTAAGTTTTAACTAAACTATAGTTTGAAGATTACAAAAAAAATACATTAATTATCTTACCGTAGTTTTTCAGTTTAACATCACTGTCTTCTGGCAACTTCATTTTGTTAAGAATATTTTCATTTTCATTGCATTCTTTGTTTCTCTTATTCATGTAAGTTCTCTTGCGAGATTTAAAAGGAATAGAAGTTTGCGCTGCAGCCATCTGTAATGTAAAACAAAGTTAAATCTAATATTACTTTCCAAGAACATGCAATAAATATATTGTATATAAAATGTATAATATGTACCTTATTTGCTTGACCTCAAATTAAAATACTACTAGGTAGGCTGGTAATAAAAAAATGTTTTTTTTTATTTGTCACCATTTATTACAAATTACAATTCCCATCTTAAGTCCAAGATTATCTTAACAACAAGAATAAAGTATGTAATGTTTAATGTATAGTGAATACATAGGTTATGATAACCTAATTGACAAAAAATATACTCAGTGTTAGTACATAATGAATACATACCACATGAAACCAAATCTTAACAGACAGTACCTAAGTATAGCAATCATTTGAGTGGTACTTCTGATTTCTAACTTAGATGTTTTTTTGTACATTGTTACCTTAGCAGAAACATAATAAACTGGATATTACAAAGATCCTTCCTAATAAAATGATGTGTGTCATATAGACTTTATAATTATCATGATAAGGTTAAAAATCAAACGAGTAAAGTAAACAGTAAACCCTGGAACAATCACAAACGTGGAGTGGACCAGAGTAACCAAGGCATATAACTATTTTAACACTTTCGCAACCAGGCAACATTTCGAACAATACCCCAGAAACCGACAGTACTCGCTAGGCGGGCAACGACGTGCATCTTAATGCCGGACGTAGCGAAGATGCAATGCTTGCCCGCCTGGCGGGTACTTTGGCGTCGCGTGTAGGTTTATAGCTCTTGCCCGACTAGCGGGTACGCCGGCATCTGAGTAAAAGTTTACGAGTGCCCGCGTGGCGGGTACGCAGTGTCGAAAGTGTTAAAATTTACTACAACGGGACTTAATCGCATAAAACATTGAAAACTATCCCGGAGAGGGGAAAGAGGAGAAAGACTCCTCTCCGGACTTTCTCCGAGACCACGGGGACTATGTCGCCGTGTCGATTAAGCCCCGTTGTAGTAAATTTTTAAATGTGTTTGAACCGTGAAAGTTTAAATAATTGGCATAAGTACAACTATTGTAAAGGAAATATAAATTGTATAGTTATCAAATATAGATATTGGTGATTTTATTGAATCAGACTTATATACTATATCTTTCATGATTATTATCGTAAATAGATCAGTAAAGCGTTGGATTCATTTGACAAAGGTAAGGATAATTTGAAACTGAATTTGATATAAAAATATGATTCTTATGTTTAAGAATCTCTGTAATACATTCATATATATATTTTCAGCATTAAAATATGTGTACAAATGAAACTAACACCTTTTATTGCTGATCCTATCTACATATAAAATTACAATTAACGTTATATCATTTCATCATCATCATCATCATTTCAGCCGAAAGACGTCCACTGCTGGACATAGGCCTCCCCCAAAGATTTCCACAATGACCGGTCCTGCGCCACCCGCATCCAGCGGACTCCTGCGACCTTCACCAGGTCATCAGTCCACCTTGCGGGGGGCCTACCCACGCTGCGCCTTCCGTTACGCGGTCGCCACTCGAGAACCTTTCCGCCCCAACGGCCATTTATTTTATATTATATCATTTACTCACTACTTATTTATATTATTTAGAATACAGTTTAAACTGAAACTGAAAATATACCTAAATATAAACAAAAAAATTATTATATTAATAATTATTCAATGTAGGTATGTATAATCAAAATAAATACAATAATAATTAACAATTTATTATCTTACATTGAACCTTCATTGCTTATCTTTGTTATTAAAATCATGTTGGCTCTGATGGACAGCATTTGCCATACTTTTGAATAAGTTAGCTTTGTACCAATTCATTTCCATTTGATGCCTTAGATGTGGCATCATTGGATGCTGGGCGATCAGCTGAGGAGATGTCATATAATCTGGAGGGAGGTTTATACCAGAATTGGGTTTTATATTAGGAGTTATGGGTTGACGAATCCCAGATAGTTTTAAACCTGATGATAATGGTTTCATTGGTTTAGGACCGGGTTTTGAAGGTCCTGGGGATGCCTTGGTAGATTCATTCTTTAAAGTGTTAAGGTTGGGTAATTGTGTGCTTGATATTTGATTAGATTGATTAATATTCTGTTCTGATGAACTACTATTTGCATGCTTTTCTTCGGCAATTACTAATTTAGGCGAAGAACTAGGTGATCGCGTTTGAGATCTTGGAGAAGGTTGTGGTGGAGTGGCAGAGCTATGGGACTGGGTTTGATAGCTAGGAGACATTATAGAATTGCCACCACTTCCTTGATTCATTTGGAATGGTTTGTTCCCCAAGTCATGCCGAATAGGAGTCTGCGATCCACTGGGACTGCCTTTCTCATGCTTTACTTGGTTCATACTAGAAGAGGGAATTCTTAAAGGGCTCACATTAGGATTTGCAGGTCTATTAGAAATAGGTGAATAGACATTGCTTTGATTCATATTTGTAGGCGCACCTTTTCCAGGAGGGTTTTGTTTCGTTGCTGCCAAATTAGCAATTGACTGCATTTTCTCTAAAAGACGAGATTGGTTAGGGTGCTGGCTTATTTGACCTTGTACATTATGAGGTGTTGTTAAGTCTAGAGCAGCACTTGGCTTATTTTCAGGAGTCATTGTTACACTACTGGTTGACTTGTTATTGGAATTATTTAGTTTGTTGATAGTATTGAAT
Organism: Lathronympha strigana; assembly: GCA_949128165.1. NCBI lineage: Eukaryota > Metazoa > Arthropoda > Insecta > Lepidoptera > Tortricidae > Lathronympha > Lathronympha strigana. The sequence continues at coordinate 10,268,810 of OX421906.1, read as the reverse complement.
GTTTTTGGAGTAGCTGGTACAAGTTTTGGTACCTGAGCTTTGTTCTTTGGGAGTTTTGTCTTTTTATCTGATGCTAGAGATTGCAATTGTTTCTCAAATGTTTGTTGGAAAGTAATAGGAGAAGCAAAGTTTCCGGTTTGCTTTCCTAATTTAGTGTCAGCAATGGGTTTTAAATTAGGTACTGGCCCTTTAGCAGATGACTCAGAAGATTTGCCTGAAGGTTTTGGTAATGCTGTAGAACTTTCAGTTTTTGCTTGTGAAGATTGTTTGGTTTCAGCATTACCTTCAACTTTCAACTGTTGCTTCTTAGGATTACTATCTGGTAATTTCAGAATTTCTATATAATTGTGAACAGGAGGACTTGGCACTTTATGAGCTGTGCTACTGTTTGCAGACACTAAGTTTTTATTAGTGATGTTCTTTTTGGGATCAGTTACAGTTGGCTCACTAGGACTTCGCGCATCTAATTTCTGGTCTGTTAAAGTAATTGACAGTGATGAAGGGATGTTTATTTTACATGAATCTAATAACAAGGATTTCAGTGGGTCACATGATGTTTGCCCTGCATTATGAGCAGTGCTGAGTGATGATTTCACCTGTGACAATATCTTACTTCTATCTATAGTGGGATCACTGTTATTGGCTAACAAATCCATCCTCACTTTATTCATTGGCTGTCCTTTATTTTGGGTTAACTGTGATGTTGGTGTAGTTGGCTTTAAATCAGGCATTCTTTTTGGTGTTGGTTTTGGAACTTCTGCAGGCTTTGGGAGAGAGAATTGTTGAGAATCCATTTTAGGTACTTGAAGTTTTAGAGGAGAAACAGTTTTAGTTTGTGAGCCATGCTGTACTGATGCCACAGGATCATTTGTTGGTTTTCGTTTTGGAGAAGAAACATTAGCTGTAGCAGGAACTGTTCTTTTTGCTCCAGTACTCTCTGAAGTAGGTTTTGAACCCACCATAGGCATCCTTTGCTCCTTTGTAGGTGGAGTTGGTGGTGGGGTGTTTTTGGCTGCCTGAGGGCTAAGTTTGTTATCACTGTCTTTTGTTTTTGTCAGACTATCAAATGATGTAGTCCCCAATTTGTTTAGAAATTCTGAGGCACTGGGAGATGAAGCAGAATTAGAATGGCTTGGTTTAGTCAGACCTTGGGGCATTTTTGATTTTTCCAATTCAACTTTGAGTCTTTTAACTTCTGGTGCTTTTGGAGGTGTCTGTGGTTTTCTCTTTAAAGTATCATCTGCTTTCGGTGCATCTTGACTATTGACCGTTTCATTATTAGATGTTGTTGAAGACTCTTGTACACTACCTTTTACAGGAGATGATTTGACCGACGGGCTGTTACTTTTGGCTGTTAATTCAAAAGAGTTTAAAAACTGAGATTTTTCAACTTCATCATCATTTTTCTTAGTTGTAGAGTTACTATTACCTGATTTGTGATGACTACTGTTGTCCTTGTTAGACTGGTCATTTTTATCTGTAGCCGAAGAACTATGTGACTTTTTCCCATTGTTTTCTTCTGGCATGGGACTATCAGTGCCTGATGATACTTCAGAACCCTGATCATTTAGATTAGGTGCAGGGCTGCTAACATTTGTATCTTCAGTTGGTGTGGGGCTTGATTTTCTATCTCGAAAATGAGATCCTTTTCTGTTAATATCAAACAATCTATTTCTGATAGCTACATAATCTATAATCTGGTAGAAAAATCTCATTGGTTCATTCCTTTTCCAGTTGTAAATATATGCAATATCCATCAAAGTGTAGTAGTCCGGCAAAGGCACTCTTTTATATAAAATGTCAATAGCAAATTGAGTGCTATCAATATCAAATTTCATGCTCAAGAATTTCTTCAAATGACTAATATTAACAACAGCAGGGCACTGTAGAAATCTTCTTGTAGTACCAGTAGGTGCCTGAGGTTCATTGCTGTCTGAAGATTTGCTTGAAATGCTGTCAGTATCTGTGGCATCAACATATTCTAAAGAAAATGAGATGACATCTTCTGGGCTGAAAATTATCCTCTCAGTATCTTCACCTCTTTGCTCTGGCGTCGCCGAAGCAGCCGGCCCCGGTCTGGACGAGTAGAACTGTTGCCGTCTTTCCATTTCTTTTTGGAAGAGCCCTGGTACGAGTTTGTATACAATATCTTGAAGAGCTTTGTCTAGTCTGAAATTCGGTTTTGCAACATTGATCTGTACGTCACAAACCGGGCAGTAACGGCTAATTTGCAAATGCTTGATGATACAGCTGCGACAAAATGAGTGCAGGCACTCTACGATGGTGGTGGCGTCGATGTAGTAACCGCGACATAACGGACAAGTTATTTGCTCATTCACTTCACCTAACAAAGTTCTCTGAGGCACAACTGCACTATTGTTCTGTTCAGCCATTTTAACGACCTTTTTATCGAGTAATTTGTTGGAAGTGACCATTTTTATAGAAGCATGTCCAGAGTCATTAACATGTATAACACAACTTTTGTTGTAGCATCATAGTTACACTGATCACTGTACCGATCAATTTCCATTTACAATATCAACGTTATTTGTTTTAAATTATACGAAGTCGTCTTTTAAAGGAAAAAAATAACAATCAATATTAAAACGAAGCTCCTGCCACAATGGTACTATAATCGACATTACACTTTTTAGTGGCAAGTTGGTAACACTGTCGAAGTAAACGACAACATAGGTTAGCTGTATATTAAATAAATCTCATTTTCTTACAATACTAGTGATAATACAGTCAAATACATGTTAAGGCAACTTACCTTTACCTATATCCGATTTCCCTTAATCACTTCTACGACAAATCTAATTAAATTATCACTACTTCGTTAAAAATAAATTTGGCGCGAATACGTCTACAGCAGTGAACGTCTTGTTAATTTTTTGACAGGAGGGCCCTTTTTCATGTGTCAAATGATTAACGGTGTTACCAGCATGAGAACAACCGAGAATCTAAAGTAACCCATGCATTATCTAGCACAGAAATTAAACATGCGTCACGTGGGTCTACCAAGGGAGTTACAAATGTACGATATATTGATATCTAATCAATGGCTTAATATGTTTATATGACATTGAAATCAAAGTTTACCAATGAGGTATAAATGTCACTTACATGTATGCAATAAGGGGTCGCCAGTGTATAAATTCATAATATGGGTCGCCACACACGTCCGGAATCAGTATGAATATTCCATACCCTCATGGTGCCTCTACATGCTCAGGCTCTCGGCCGAATGTTTCGGCTGCGGGCGAATGCAACCTACTACAAGCTTGTTCGAGAGCATCGGGCGAGAAGCTCGAACGAGAGGCTATTTGAGCTTTGTCATGTAGTTTGGGTGAGTAAAAAGGTGTCACTGCCTTGTTAGATGTAGTTGATGACATTTTAGCTGCGCGAGACAGCAGTGAAAATGTCATGTTAGTGCTATTAGATTTCTCACGAGCCTTTGACACCATCAACACTACGCTTCTACTATCCAAGCTATCTTTCTATGGAGTAGACACTCTTTCTTTGAATTGGTTTGCAAGCTACCTCACTAGACGCACTCAATCTGTCGAGTTAAAAGATGAAAGTGGTAAGACGTTAATTTCGAATCCTTTACCTGTTGTGCGGGGAGTACCCCAAGGCTCGATATTAGGCCCGTTACTTTTCATTGTATATTGTGCAGATACAATTAAAAATATACATTTCTCTAACTATCACCAATATGCTGACGATTTGCAAATCTACATATCATGCAAACGAAATGAAATAGACTCAACAGTGCACAAATTAAACTCTGACCTGGAACGCGTTGCTCAGTGGTGTAAGGCTAACAACCTTGTTCTCAACTCTAGTAAATCTAAGTTAATGATGTTTGGTCCAGATAAACTATTAGGTGATCTGATACCTCCGCAAGTTTCAATATTAGACGAACATCTTGAGTATGTTTCAGTGGCACGCAATCTTGGCCTTATTATGGACAATAGGTTACGTTTTGAAGAACATGTTTCGGAATTAGTTCGTAACTGTTTCTACAGACTCAAGGTACTTTATAAAATCCGTGATTTCATCAATATTGACCTACGCATAAACCTCTGTGACACGCTTATTCTGTCCAAACTAAGTTACGCCGATGCCGTTTTTGGTGGGTGCTTGTTAGCGCGTACCTCCTTATTAATACAGCGCATTCAAAATGCCTGTACGCGTTTTTGCTTCGCTGTTCCTCGTCGATCTCACAACACTCCGTTTTTAAATCAACACAAGTTGTTAAATATGGCCGCTAGACGTACCATGCACTTTGCCACCCTCTTATTTGGAGTAATTAATAGACAACAACCATCTTACCTGTTTCATAAACTTAAATTCTCAAAGTGTCTAGTACGAGGTGCGCCTAGACTAATAGGCACACAGCACAATACGTCCGCTTTCCATGGCAGCTTCCAGTATGCTGCGACGAAATGCTGGAACAACTTACCGCCACCGATCAGAAACTGTAAATCCATACCCTCCTTCAAGGCAAACCTCAAAAAGTATTTAACTCATAAACAAACTACCAATAACTAAGCGGACATACATACATACATATACAAACACACATAATTATACATCTATTCTCTCTTAACCTAACATACCGGTCACATTAAATACCTAGCTATAAAAATTATTATAACAAACCTAAGAACTCTATTTATAATTTAACTTAAATTCCCTTACTTGTTTTATATTGTTTTGAAACGGTTGGTTTTAAGTTGGAACCTTCTTTTACGTTATGTTTTTAGTTTAACTTAAGTTTACTTACTGTATGATTTTGTGGGTGCCCTGAAAACCAGTGTCGTGGTACACTTAGGTGTGTCACGGCTCATGCTGAGTGGCATCCCTTTTGGTATATTTATGTGCAACTTGTTTATCCTGAATCTTGCAATGTTTTTAAACCAAATAAATAATTTCTTTCTTTCTTTCTTTCTTTTAAATAGATTAGGTAAGGTGGCAGTATTTAAAAAAAACAGGGCTGTTACCACGAAAATCGAACGATTGCGGATTTGTATCTCTATCTCTGTCACACTTGCATTGCATTGTGAAATCAGAGTTTTAAATACTAAATAAAACGCACAGACTTATTACACGGTGTGATTTGTCGGTCCCAATAATCAGGAGAACCCTATGGCCCATATTACATTATCATATAACTTGGTACAGTGCATTATGGGTCTATCTCTTTCTAACCGAAGCTATTTAAGACATCTTTTTACTCACCCAAACTACATGACAAAAGTCAAATAGCCTCTCGTTCGAGCTTCTCGCCCAAGGCTCTCGAACTAGCGTGTACTAGGTTGCATTCGCCCGCGGCCGAAACATTCGACCGAGAGCCCGAGCATGTAAAGGCACCATTAGGCGTTGAGCGTTGACGTTGGATCGAATTAACCTTACGGAACTCCATGTTTTTGTCCTGACGAGCGTTTAAAAAACGTTAACGCCGCTGTCAGTGTGCTAGAGATATTTTCGCATGTGTTGTGTTGCGGCAAGCGCCATTTATTGTAATGGTGATGGCATACCAATCGTAGAAAATTTTAATTTCGGCTTGATGAATTGATCTGCGGCTCGGCTGTGGGTGGCTGGCAATCCGGGATCACGGCCTATACCACGAAAATCGAACGATTGCGGATTTGTATGTCCATCTCTGTCCTGTCACACTTGTTTGTTAAAGTGACAAAGAGGTTTTTCCGTCAATGACAATTTTCGATGTTCGTGGCAGGCGTGCAGATCAGATTGATGACGATGATGATATTGATGATTGATTCATAATATGAATTCCGTTTCTGATTCCATGTTTTAAATTTTCTTTCGAGTCAATTATGTGCTCATGTGTTGAGATTTCTGTTCACTGTCAGACAAAAAATGACCAGATTAATTTTTCTTCCTGGCAACAACACGACTAAATTTCTTCCTTCATGTGGTAACTTTAATTTAATCTGTTCTTTTCTTTCTTTTATAGATTTCGCACGGGCCCGCTCGCTTGTCGCAGCCGGTCCTCTTATTATATCTTGAATTATTACGACGATCACTAGGCTATAAGCAGTTTCTCTTAAGTGAAGTTTAAATCTCTTCGGAATGAGAGCTAAGGTATTGTATATTTCTCTATATTTTTGTATTTAATGTATATTATTTCAATTTATCAAAGTCGAGCATTCGTCAAATTCTTAAGTTTTGTTCCTTTTCTATTTCAGTGGCGTAAGAAGCGCATGCGAAGGCTAAAGCGTAAACGCAGGAAGATGCGTGCGAGGTCCAAATAAACTGGGTAAGTTAATTTTCAATTTACACTGGACATTGATAACCTATAAAACACGCCTTTTTCTGGTCTGACACCGATCGCCTTATCTAGGATCCCGACTTCGGTTTAGTGTACGTCCGGGATTGTTGTTTGTTAAAATCTGTATACCTGTCTCACGAAAGCATGTACACAATTTGGTTGCCTTAGGTTCTTTCACAAGTTCTGTTACTTCTTTTTTTCTAGTCAAACTACAACCGGTCCTCCATGAGCATCCGTGTAGATGCAGATATAATTGGTTTATTTGTGTACTTTTTACCACGTGGTTAGGTATAACTATCATTAAAATCCAAATACAGTTCTATTAGCTATCATAATTATTTTTATAATGGTTGGACCATTCATTTGTCAAAGTTTTCAGTTATTTATATCGGTAATGTGCTTCTTGATAAGTAGGTACTTGTGTATACAAAATGTGAAACCATAATTATACACGCCTCTGCAGTCACCTGCAATAGTATCTTCTGTCTATGAAGGCTGCAAAAATATCTGACATCTTAATTGTACACCCATGTACGTAGGTGTGTCACATATTTTTGCGGTCTTCATATCGGCAGAGACTATTGCAGGTGATTGTGCTTAAAGGTATCTTGCCATGAGGTCAAGATCAAGGCATTTGATTTTAAAGCTGCCAAATTGTCAGAGGAAATTTTGAGGTTAAGTACTAGTCATCCATGGATCCATGCTTTCAACAAAAGTGTACTTTTTTAATTTTTTTAATTCTTTTCCCAGATAGTACTTTATAATTTGACAGTTACTGCTCATTGAGATTATTTGAATAATGGCAAATGAAATAAACTCCTTAAACTTCTCAGTTAATAATTAAACAAAATTGTTTAGTATATATAACTACCTATGCATGTGTTAATTCATGTCAAATCAATATGAAACCCCATGGCCAATTATTGCTCTTTTTAGTGGCTATAGGAATATTGGAAACGCCTACCAATAACTAATTTATAATCCTGATAAAAGCTAATTTAAATGATGACATAGGGCTGACATAAATAAAGGAGGATTGACAGGGACAACTGTTTAAAAATACCATAGGAGTGAAAGATAAAAACGCATTTCTAACTACATATAGCTGGCACACTGCTTCAAACTATTATGCTATGTTCTGCTGTAACTATAGCAGAACTATTTCTTTTATTTTTTATTTAATAAGCTGATCTGTTTGTTCTGTGTCAGTGATATTCGAATTTGTTAGAAAGGACAGAGAGGCGAAAGCGGGGGATGTTTTCTATTTTTTGTCGCAACAAACATGTTAGAGGTTTTTGCTAAAAAAAACTTGGGCCACTCCTCTTTTATGTTAGAATAACATATTAGGTGTTAGAAAAACTCAAAAACACATCGCAGTGGACACGGCTTTACCCTAAATTCAACCTTTGGTTGACAATATGTAGTAACCTAAATGCATATTAGTAATTCTAATTTCAATTTTATTTCAAATTTAACTAGTTCCAATGTTGTACTTCCTGTTAAGATATATTAGTTGAAACGCAGTGATTACTAATTTTATTTCATTATAAGCCAAATCAAATAGGGGATCAGGTAAATAGGTACTAAATTAAACTACATGTTATAACGTTATTCATTAATTCAGATCAAATACAGTTTATCCTTATCTCTGAGTTTTACATTTGTTTGTTGGAAAGGGTGAAAACAAATGTAACTAAAATGTCTTGTTAATTTTTTTATGAATAAGGGGGTAAGAGTCCTATCCGTCAGAGTAATCAAATCTTCTTTGTTAAATTCATTTTAATTATTAGGGATAGTTAAAAGTATTATATTGGTCAAACACAAAAAGATGTTGCACATCTTTCCCGTGGACTTTTCAAATGTTAAGGGCTATAATATAAAGGTGCAATTTTATTAATATTTTTATTTTATTTTATTGTTAAATTTAGTTACACAGCATAACAGTCAATAAACTAAGGCACTGCGAAACTACATACTAGGTACACATATTGTAACTTATAATTTAAACATAATAGGTAATATAGAAAAGGAGTACAGTAGATAAGATAATTTATAGCACTTAACTTTTGAATAGTCCACTGGAAAGACTGAACATTGTTTTGTGTTTTACCCATATTGCATATAATAAATAGAAACAAATGAGTTTTTATAATTTATTTAATTTTTAAAGGCCAACTGATTCATGTTACGTATATTTTGTTTAGTCGTATCCTCTATTTGTATTCTCTTATTATGTATAATTGGAATAATGTATATGAAACGAGATTAACCACATGTTTATATTTTATTCTATCCCTCCCAGGCAGTCATGTTCTTTTTATAAGAATTATGCAAAGAATAGGAGGGTATATTATTACATGCTTACTCCACCCATTCAATGCTAGATGCATTAGAATGGACTAATATATGGCATACAAAAATACTTTGATAGACTTCTACACTAAATATAAATGTGTGAAAATAATGTTTTAACTGTTTTTAATATTTGTTTCAGGTACGCTGGTGGAGTGGAAGACCTAACATCTAAGACTCACTAGTGTATCAAATAAAAAAAATCCAAAAAATATTTCATTGTTTTCATAATCAAAACCTCCTAACGGATTGACAAGAATGCAGACAAATGAAAGCATTTGTCTGTATTCTTGTGAATCGGTTAGATAGATACTTAATTCTTTATGGCATTAATAGTCTAAGAGCTAGCGACCAAATCGGTCATGTGGCTTCAGCTGTATTGAAACTCCGTTAGCTACTTCCCTGGACAACCTTTTCCTATAATCTTCGTGCTGGCAGGCCGCGGGCGGTGGGTGCGTTTTTTCCCCACCCCACTACACCCGCAGCCTGCCAGCACGAAGATTATAGGAAAAGGTTGTTCAGGGAAGTAGCTAACGGAGTTTCAATACAGCTGAAGCCACATGACCGATTTGGTCGCTAGCTCTCCGTCTATAAATTTTCCAACGCCAAGAACACCTAAAAGTGCCAGCACTGCCGTGCCTACCACGCCAACGATACCTATAGGTGTTATGTAAGGTTTTCCATCTTTCATTCATCTTACATTTTTGACTGGGTTCTACGGGCGTCTTTCTTGGCTTCTCCGCCCCTTTATATAACTTTGTTGCAATGTGGCCAACCGCTAAATACAATAAGCAATAAGCTTTTGAGACTGTTGATGTTGATCTCAGACTTATATAAAGTAAATATATATGTAGGTTTTATTTAATGAAAAATAAGAGCATACTATCTTACATGCATGTTTGTGCAACTTGTCACGTTTTATTGAAAAGGTTTCTGCGGAAGACCAGCGTCAAGGTACGCAAAAGGTACCTTGACATCAAGCTGAGTAGAAACCTTTTCGGTGACGCTATTATTCTAACCGTATTGTCTTTTATATTTTTGTACACTGAAGCGTCCCGAATAAACGTTTTTCTTTAATGACGGACGCTGCCAAAGCATTATTATGATAATGTTCGGCCAGCCAGTCGCAGGTATCCGGGTAAGCGCGCCTGCTCAGGCGTGTGAAGAACGGGCTCCAATTATGGAGAAGTCATCCCGCACCTGTGTGGATAAGGAGGGGTTCACACTGGTGGAAAAGAAGAGAAAGACACGCAAGGCGCCTCGTAAAACTCAGTGTGGCACTGCAGATCCAGTTAAGTCTGGGCTACCGATTGCGACACAGAGTACGGCGCTCTACGTGTCGCGCCTGCATTTCTCTACTACGGCCGATGAGGTGGTAGAGTACGTCCGCCAGAAGACCAGCTACAACCTGAGGGTGCACCAGCTGCGGTTGCGTCACTGACAGATAAGGGCTTATATTCGTGATTCACTAGCCGAGATATTGGCGTGTAGGCCACATTTTTACGCGAGAGGAAAAGCGTTGAAAAGGTTAAATTTTATCGTCTTGGGTAGTTTCATTCGTTTTTTGTCAAGTTTTTAAATTCACTTCACTCTCACGTCACTTTCGTGGATTATTCATCGTTGGTATACTTTGCTGTTTGTCTTTTATTTAATCCGGCTCATTTCGGTATTCGTCAACATCGTTGGGCTTGTTAGTTCACTTAGTTCTATTTAAAAATTGGAAAATTAATAGAATAAAACCAGAGATAAATAGGACGAACGCCCCAAAGAAGGTAATGACTTGGTAATGACCAATACCGCATAAGCCGGAATAAGAAGATGAAACAAACTACCAAAGATGGAAAAAAGACTACCCATGAAAATGACGACAAAAGAATGGGTGACAAAAGCAGAACGGGACGACATGAAACTACCCAAAACGATGTCCAACTAATTTTGAAAATAAAAACTAAATTCAGGAATGAAAGATAATTATTTTAAGTGTTCGATGGAAATACAGACATTGCAAATGAATACATTGTGTATTAAGGGCGGTAAACAAGAAAAAAACCGGCCAAGAGCATGACGGACCATGCTCAGTGTAGGGTTCCGTAGTTTACCGTCCGTCACAACAGGCAACCTGAAATAGGTGTTTTAATAGACACCATGCATCAATATGCTTATAATAATTAACAATTCGATGATAATTTCGGTCACACCCGTCCCGACCCCATCAACTCCGGAAAAATCATAACAACGCAAAGCAGACCACGGTACAGCGCCATCTCTCGGGAAATTGGGTTACTAATTTATACAAACGACTGGTTACAATACAATACTCTTTATTGCACACCTCACACAGATGAAATACAGTTACAAGAGAAAATAATAATACAGAACAGTAACAGTAAGGGGTAACAACAGGCGGTCTTATCGCTAAAGAGCGATCTCTTCCAGACAACCTTTGGGTAGTGGAGTACAGATCAAATGAAAAAATGTATTAGGTGGCACAGAGATTAACAAAAGCACACAAACAACACACACAATAAATATACATACCAAAATAATAATACGATAAAACATACATACATACATAAACATACATACATAATAAATACATACGTAAACATACATACATAATATATATATACATAACGATGAGTGAAGAAGAGAAACGACGACTGGTTATGTACATACGTAGACGTTGTAAGTTCTTAATTTGAAATGAATTTGGTTGTCACATAGCATGTTTTAAGTGTTAATTAATGCATTTAAGAGGGTTTACGCCCTAGCGCGCTTCCCAAATTTCGGTATTTCTCCGCATGGACAGTCAAGTGTAAAAATATGGTGATGCACATCTTACTCAAAAATATGTCCCATAGCACCTTATGCCGGTGTAATAAGAGCGTAGTACCATATTTATGAGTCGATTATGTCGAACCATATTTTTGCACTTGACTGGACTACGTGACCGCACGCCTACATACCACGATCACGAACATCGAAAATTGGTATTGACGGGAAACCTCTTTATCACTCCAATATGCAAGTGTGACAGAGGTGGAGATACAAATCCGCAATCGTTCGATTTTCGTGGTATACTTACGCCCAGACGCGCGCAATCCTCTAGCTAGCCGATGCCTACATCGGCGAGCGCGCTGTGGTATTATTTATTCTGTGGCTGTGGTACGACTGGTACGCGTGCGACGGGTACGGTATCACAGCGCGTTCAAGCCGTGTATTACCTTGATACTGAAATCAGGTAAACTTGTTACTTTGATTAGTAATCATTGTTTATAGTAATTTGTGTAAAATTGGGATTGCAGTTTATAACGAGCATGGGCGTAATATAACTAATATAGCTCATTAAGTGCTAAGAATTCTTGCATACAATATCACGAACGACATTTACGAGCGAGTGTGGTGAAAAGTATCGTTTTCTCGCACTGTCTTCCAGAGGGTTTTATACAAAAACACCTATGGCGGGCGCTAGCACTAACTCACTCCCCATAACTTCTGGTTCTGGTAGATCTATATAATAGATGTCTCCCTGAATAGGGCGGCCCATCATGGCGCCTAGTCCATTGTGTATTAAGGGCTGAAAACAAGAAATCGCAAACGAGTGTGAATTTAAGCCAGAGTCGAAGAGGGTTTAATTTAACACGGAGTTCGTAATTTCTTGTACCGCCCGTGATGTATACAATGTTTTTCATGATATTTGCGAGGAAATAAGTATAAACTTACTGGGTCGACAAATAAACATTAATTCTGTAGTATAGTTGCACAGTACAACGGGGTTAGCGGAGGCGTGGGGCTCATGAAAATCCATTACGCCCATGGGCATATACAGCTCATTAGGTCTATACGAGTATAAGCATAGGTACCTATGCTTGCACATAATATCACCATTTACAAGCAAGTATGATGAAAAACTATAACGGCCTGCCGGAAATAGGTGTTAAAAAGAATTAGCTTTTTAATAAGGAGTTATGTAAGTATAAAAACAAATTTTGACAATTAAAATAAAAAAAGTATATTTTTGACAGTTTACCGTTCATTTTTGATTACAGTAGTTAGTCCAATAAAAAATAATTAAATATGGGTCGAATGGGCCAAATTAAATGGGAAAAATCTCTACGGTGTGCACCTGTACATAATATTATTTCTTCCGATTTTCCCAGATACAATCCTCAACCTTGGAAATTTATGGTAAGTGTAAAAATAGCATATACCTATTATGTTGATGGTCGATCCGTCGATCCGTAGAAATAGTAGATTACGTACCGAGGCCTGTAAAGTAAGAAATGTCTCAAATTTCGTGTAATGTATAGTGCATTGTGCATCTAGGGCGGTAAGAAGGGCATTACTTACGAGGGTCTATTGAAGCCCGACGCCGTAGGCGGAGGGCTTTAAATGACCCGAGTTAGTAATCCCCTTACTGCCCGTGGTACACACAATGTTTTTCATCACATTTGCGAGGAAATAAATAAACTCTATACAGGTAAAGAAACAATAATGATAAGCGGTAGTGTAGTTGCACAGTCCACAGTACTCCGGAGTGACTACGTGCTGCGAGCGCGTGCGGGGCAGGTCCTCCGCGAGCTCCACGCGGGCGGTAAAGTAGTATGAGAATCCTTTAAAACCATGGGAATAATACAGCTCTTTAAGTGTAAGTATGCTTGCATATAATATCACCATTTACGAGCAGGTGTGATGAAAAATAATAAAACATGTTATCTGCGGTTTTCTTATTTACTGGCTAAGGTCTGTACACTATTTTTCTGCTCAACTCAACACAGTCGTCAAGCGGCGAATTTGTCTAGCGTGGCGCCCTACAATTGGTTGCTTGCCGGCTGGAGGGCAGAAATTGTCTTTTGCTATAGTTAGGCGTTACGTATATTGTTTTCACGCACCCGAGTGCGTGATAACAAAATCCTCTCAAGGAAAACTAAATTACCTAATGTGATTAATCGGTCACACAATGGACAGGAAAACAAAACTACAAACGATTACAAATCTTATCAAAATGTAGGTAGGTAAGTCAACTTGAAGAAAACCATTCAAAACTCGAGGTCAAAAGTGTCATAATAGAGTTGGCTACTCCTGGTACTTAGATATTGCCAATAGTTTACCAAGTGCGGGATAAGACTTGACCAATTTAAAGATGTAACCTCCGATGTACATTTTGGCCTTCAGTCACCTTGAAAATCGACTCATACGTCCATATTTACAGGACGGGAAACCGCGCATAGGATGGTTGCTCTCATACGAATACCAAAGAATGTGGATATCTGAAAGAGACCAGTGGAAGAAGCGGATGTACCCTGAAAACACTACTGTTAACGTTGACATAGTGAAGAGTTATGTCTTGAGCTTTAAGAACGCACAGCAGCCCCCGAAACCGGAGAAAAAGAAAATTTTTAAAATGAAAAAGTAAGACTGTTTTCTCTGTTACCGCGAAATTTTAACATTTGCGGCTATCCGGCATCCGCTATGCTCAAGCTGCTCCGCGAGACAAACTTCCACATGCTAATTAAGTTTTATACACAGATGAAATTAATGACAGTTTCATACATTTTTCGAGCCAGCTTTCGTGAATCGATTTGCACGCCTACCAAGAACATCGAAAATCGGCATTGACGGTAAAACCTCTTTGTCTCACCAATATGCAAGTCTGACGGAGAAGGAGATTACAAATCCGCAATCGTTTGGTGGTATAGGCCCTGTACGACCCGACCCCTTACACATTATGCGGTGACTAACAATTTTATCAAACGCCAATCGGCTAGGTATCTTGTAACCAAAAAGCGTATGGCCCCGTGCAGTGCCTTCTACTTCAGCCGGCAATAGGCGAGACGACAAAAAATACTAATTATTCCATCATCATCATCATCCAGTTAGATTATTAAAAAACATTCAACACATATTGTTTCTTTTGTTCGCCAAATGAAAAATGACGGTAATACAGTGCATGTAAGTTTCGCGTGACGTCACAATTTGGTACAATATTCTTAACTAATAGTGGACGTCACCAGGCCCCGGCGCCCCGGAAACTTGATGCTCTTCATCTTCGTCAATTTTAGTTATCTTGAAAAAGGAAAAAATACGTAACTAAATAACTTTTTAATCAAACTGACGGATTAAATAGAATAATATTTTTTTAACCCCGTCGTCCCTATTGTTGGTTACAAGACTTTTCACATCTTAGTCTAAGTACGTCTATGCTAGCAGTAGGTAAAGATCATGTAAGTACCAGTGTAAACTGACTGAATATATCGGCAGGACTGATAATGTCAATACAAAGTCGCGTCCCTCCGACATAGTTTGTACAAGCTATCCGGAAACCTGTATTATTTTTACATATCTCTAAAAATAACTAGACTTGCTTTAATTATAGATGGCGCTGCCATGCCAAGTACTGTACCTACGGTGCAAACTTTACATTTAGGAGGAACATGATTTGGTATTGGCAGAGTTCAGAGAGTCCTCTAGATTTGTTAGTTCATCAATTTCATCATACTGACATGCTACCTACTTGCTATCCAAAAAGTCAATTATTAAGATTATACTCACAAAGTGAAGCGCCGATGTTGGTGCAATCATTCAAATTCACAGTTATTGTACCTACAGTCCGATTCAGGAAAGCTGGCGCGAAATTAATGTGTTTCATACATTTTCCGCGTCACCTTTCGTGAATCGATATGTACCTGTGTAATTAACCTCATTGTGTCGATGGCTATACTTAACAACATATTTAATTTAGGTTTGAAGGCATCGGCAGCAAAACTACAACCAAACGGTCTAAAGACGACAAAGCAATGAAATACAAGGAAGACCTGAAGAACAAGAAGTCTGAAAAGAAAGAAGAGCCCTGAAACTTATGAATTTGTGACATTCTTTAACTAATGTTTCATTTTATTTAAATCACTCTATGCATTGAATAATTTAGTAGGCATCATTAGATTTATATGCTCTATTCCATGGGAGAAATCATTATTATCAATTCACGAACCTATTCCAATTTATCTGGTATATAAATGTTGTATTCATTTAATGTGCTAATTCAGTCAAACGGAAATTAGTCTTTTACATAATTTTATAGACAATTTATTCCTATATTTTATTTACTGTATTGTTTTAAGTTTTAGATTAAATGGCTTTCAAGCTTTATTTCGTTTGTTTGAAGTTGCAATTCTATTGCAATCCTGTAAACAACTAACCATTAGTTTGTTGACCATTTCAAAGCTAGTGACACCTAAACGCTGATAAAATGACAATAGGGTCATCTAGTGAGTTTAAGCATGTCTATAAGAACTGTCGGGACAGACAAAACCTTCGATTTAAAATACATTATTCTAATCATCTGGAGCTACGATTGTTTAAGACTCAAGACGGACACGTCTAAATAAAACAAAAATTTGGCGTAAAACTTTTATTTCTAAACCGTACCGATAATACATTGAAGTACAATTAATTATCAGCTGGCATTCTCATTTCCGGCAACAACAGCATAGATGTTATTTGTTTTGTAGATGATGAAGTCAGCAGTCAAAAGATCCAAAATATATTTACATGTTTGAACCTAATTAGTCTCATAAAATGACATTTTTTGAAATCTTTGTTTTTGCTGACATTAGATTAGAACCGAGTTGATTATGTTTTGTTTAGGTGGTAAAACATGAACATGCCAAGTTATAAAAGAGTTTCTTTGTACTGTAGGTATTTGTAATTATTTGAAACAATCCCATTAAATGTGCAATAGCGTTCGTCTGAGCTAATTCCCCAATGCTCGATCACTTATTAGCATAGAGTTATTGAACTTTAGACGAACACTTCCAATAAATTAAATATCAATATATATATTTAGATTCTATACATATTCAATCGATCCATAAGTTTTGTCACAAGGGGTTTTGGTGGTTGCATAGGAATAGGTTTGGTTCCATCATGGGTTGGATGATTCTGCTAATGTCCAGTTGGATAAGCCACGGCAAGTATATTTTTGTGTGGTACGGTGATACATGCTATTCGTTAGAATTTCCAAATATTAATTTCAATGCTAAAATTAATGGCCTCTGTCCAGTTGAACTTGGGCTACAGTGTCCATTTCAGTTGTAAAAAATAAAATGGCTTTGGTCCCGTGGGACAATTTCGCCAGTGTCAAGGCATATTGCCACATGGACTACAAGTGTACAGTGAGTTTAAAAAATTGGGTTCGTAGAGGCCTTGCTCTTGGTAAAGAGACAGCTTTAATTACAAAAAGCAGTTATTCGCATCTAACGACAATCTCAAAATGTATAAGAACTGCAATTTGCAGTCTAAATTTAAGACGAAATTATATTACGATCCACTGTAATTTTGTCGATGTCATGGCAAAGTATTTGAATCTTTACTTATGACAAAACTTCTGGACCGAAGGTGACTTCAGATTGATAATATAAAATTAGTGGCTCAAGCTCAGTAAATGACAAACAACAGTCCTATTTTTTTGTCTTACATAAATTGTTCTTTCGTCTGGTACTTAAGCCATGAACAAAATGCAATTTTAAACTATTGGTATTAAACTGTTATTCAATGTTAGGCCAAAATGACTAATTTCATATTTAAAATGTTGTAGACAACTAGTGACAGATTTAAATGGATTGAATGAGTCTGCTTTCAATTTATACAATGTTGTAGTCAGTTACATAATGCTTGATAGAATGTGGATATAACAGAGTTACATAACATACACATGAAATTATTCCAAAAAAACTACATTTTATTTTCCAGCTACTAACAATAACAGCTCTATCTATACTATACATATCAAAAGGGTTCCAATTATCAAAGAAAAAAGGACGAATGTTTTTTAAACAGTCACTGCTTCATGAAGAATGAAAAAAAGTTACTTAACCAAATCAGTCGATAACATTACTATCTCTATAATATTAATTAGTATGCAATTAACATTAATGTGCCATTAACCATCTGTTATTTAGAGGCGTTAATGCATCCCCAACCATTCATGGGCATTGAATAGATTCATCATTTAATATTGCGGGCACTAAAATGCAACACTATTTTGGTAGTTAAAATATAAAATATCATTAATTTTATCAGAATACTACGCTCACACCATTATTTTAACATTGTAAATCTTCGGTTAGTGCTAAATCATGGCGGCATAAACTATTAAAAAACCAGTAAAACTTTGGGCATCATGTGATCAAGGTGATCAAATACCGTGCACTATTTGGTTCAATAATTTGGAATGGCAATTGTATTGAATTAGTAATTTAGTGTATAAATGGGACATGTTTATAACTAGTTGTAACACGTTTAACCGAACTGGAAGCTAAATGCCGAGCCAGGGAAGCCTCCTCCCGACTGGAAGTCAAAGTGTTGGCCGCCGCGATTGAAGAAAGTCTGGAACACTACGTTCGGGTCAATATCTGAAACAGAAGAGTCTTTGGTTAATTGCCGCTTATTTATTTGTACTCGTAAATATGTAGCTGG
Source organism: Lathronympha strigana (assembly GCA_949128165.1). Classification (NCBI taxonomy): domain Eukaryota; kingdom Metazoa; phylum Arthropoda; class Insecta; order Lepidoptera; family Tortricidae; genus Lathronympha; species Lathronympha strigana. The sequence goes on along the minus strand of OX421906.1, from coordinate 10,250,680 downwards.
AAACCATGTCATCGTGTGCTTGTTTTTAGTGTAAAAGGAACCCTTCGTCGCTTGTTGATAAGGTTCGTTTCTAAATGAATATTTATGGCATTAGCGCCTTGTCGGCAACGAACGAAGTGATACCTTTACCACTGTGGAATAGAAACCTAACCAAACCTAACCATGGAACCAAAATTGCGAGATTTAACTTTGAACTTGTTGTAAATTGTGATTGCTGCTTTTATGTCCAGCTTAGAAAAATCTTGACAAACTTTCAATTAAAAAAAAGTATTCAAATTGGTTTACCCTTTTGGGAGTTACAATGCCATAGACAGAGACACAACACATGTAAACATAATATTGTAAAAATACAAGTATAAATAACAAAATATAGAGTAGGATGCTATTGACACCGGTGCCAATGTCTTACTTCCAATGAACGAGCCGAAAAAGTACGAAACTTGGCACGCCGCGATGGAAACTAGACCACCGACCGAGCTGAGCTCCGGTCAAGGTTACGACAGCACACAAACTTCTTTATACTTAATTAATGTTTACGTATGGCACAGTGACATGATGATTCTACAATTATCAATTATTGAACAGACAGATGGAAGAGCTGTGTAGTGTGATTTATGGTATGCACATTTTTTATCAGAATCGGAAATGCATTACGTAATTCATAATAATTTATTAGCATAAAAGGAGTTAAGTACATAATGATGGTAAATTTCTAAGTTTCAAGTACATCCTTTTAGCCGTTTATGTACAGCATGCAAATTTGATAGTTACTTACTACGGATCCTAGCTTAGGTTATTCTTAGCATCTAAAATATACAAGATATGGATAAATATGTATTATCTCAAGCCTGAGTAGCTACATCCTGTGAGCTTGAAGAAAGAATCTTCGGGTTTCTGCGGGGAAACACGCTAAGGTGATATTGCTGTTCTGCTTTATTTTCGTGTGTTTGGCCTCTAGCCTAACTCATGAGGTATAACGCAAAGTACTTGGTGTTTTTTTTTAACCTGGCAGGGGCTCCATGGACTGAGCTTTGGAGCGTACGGACTGTGAAGTGGGACGGTAGCCTGGGGAAAATCTAGGACCCTTCCGCCACGGGATGAGTTGGTCGAAAAGCCAAACCGGTTCCACCCTCGAGTCCAACGACGGCATATTGTCTGTCGGGTGGAATATTATCGCTGCGCTCTTGTCCGGATTCACTTCAATACGCCAAAAACGAAACCATTGGCTAGGTCAAAGATTGCATCTTGGAGGTATTTCCGAATAAGATCGTAGCGAGTGTGCGTCGTATAGAGCGCGGTGTCGTCCGCGAACAACCCTAGTTCGACACACGGGTAAGACATTTACGTAAGTCGTTCGTGAACAACGAATAGAGCGTAGGAGAGAGGACGGAGCCTTGCCTTAGTGTCCGTACTCGGTAGCCCTAATACAAGAGTGGTGCGACGGTATCTCGCGGTCAAGACACTTGTCTTCTTTCAACTATTCGGATTAGATGATAACAGTTAAGACACAGAGTCGGAAACAGTAAGTGTCCGGCATCGCATCGGCAGCACATCACTGATACTTCCAGTTCCAACCCTGTTTGCATTCGTTTATTTGTATAATCATGCGGAGTTGTACCACAGCGTAAGGATATATTCTATACAGTGGGTTAACTCCGCCGGTTTCTGGGTCATCGATGGGGGGCGCGCGGGGAAGGAGGCGGGGAGGAAATGCCGCCGGATTTTCATACAAATTCGGCGGTCTATTTTAGGGGGTGTAAAATGGAAATTAGTTTGCCAATCAGACTGTAATATTTTTCTCATAGTTTTTGACAACCCTGAGCCTCAGCACGAGCACCGAGCCTCGCCGCTGGCCGTGTAGTCACCGCACTGTGTGGAATGCATCCCTACGCTGTGGTTGTACTGACCGGCCATGCCGCCGCTGTCGTCGTCCATGTCGTGGCCGTGGTCGTAGCGCGCGCGCTTCTTGGGGTCGCTGAGGATGCCGTAGGCCTCGCCCACCTCCTTGAAGCGGCGCTCCTGCTCGCGCCGCTCGCCGTCCGGCGCGCCCGCGTGCCGGTCCGGGTGGTGCACCAGGGCGCGCTTCCTGTGCACAACACAACTGACGGTTAGGTACATCCTAAGTATAACAAAAAAAAACACGTACTTATAGATCCTCGTCCTCGATATGACGTTAAACTGTTGCACACCTTTTCGAAAGGTGTGTTATGCCAGCTGGGGCATGAAGAATTCGTGGCCCGGTTGGGCAGTCAGTATCAGAGCAGGATGCTGACTAAGGGTGGCGGCGGAAGAATGGACAATTAGTCCATCAACGGCGGCGCCCACGAGCCGAGCTAGAAGGTTCACTGCTCACCTACCAACACGCACTGGACGAGCGCGGTAGGTTACTCGTCTAAACCCCCCCCCCTCAAAAATGAAGACAAAGACGAGTGGAAGAAGAGGGGGGAGGCCTTTGCCCAGCAGTGGGACACATTAGGCTAGAAATAATAACTTATAGAATAGGCAATAGAGTCCAACCACGTTATCTCTTCCGATCAAATGAACTATCAAACTTCAGAGTGTTTTTTTAAACGTCAAACTTCTATGAAATTATGCCGTTACTTAACATTTTTACAGTCTGTGGTATCAAACCGGGTGTACAGTACAGAGCTGCCTGTTCAGTCATTCGCGTTCACGGCTTCTCGAATGTTTGGTGTACACGCGGCTTTAGACTTTGACGTCACACTCGACCATTACCATTAATAACATTGCGTTTTAAATTTTGAATATGACACAAAAATATACCTAACCCTTATCTGTTTCAAGTGCATATAGCCTATTGTCAATGTGTAACAATAGTACAGTCGATGCTCTCACATAAGTATCCACCCCACGTATGCAAGCGCGTAGCGCGGGTGGATACTTATGTGAGGGCACCGACTATACATTGTTGGAGAGGCTAAGAAAATGAGCTATGTATGGACGAGGGGCGCCCTCTAAGATACGAGTCCATAGCGCTTTCGGCCGAGGCATTACAGTGCTTTTCACGATTACAAGGAAATAAAAAAAAAATTAGATATCCAGAAGCGTTTTACGTAGTTTGCTTGAAACAAGATCACTGTTCAGAGGCGTTTTTATGTTGCTTGCTCTAAACAGAATTACTTTTTTTTTAATTATGTGTCTATAAGCCAAAATCGACTTGATTGGTTAAGTGAGGAGAAATTTGTCCTATAAACAACCTTCTTAAAACTATCAACAACAACACAACAACAACAACAACAATCTTCTTTAAACTTGGAGGATTTTCTTTTTTTAAAGCCTACTTTCCAGCTTTGATTCAGACCATGTATTGCCACATTTCCAAGCAGTAGCGTGAAACACCTATGGTTGACAGCGGAAGGTGCCGGAAGTATGTGGACCGTTTCGAAGGCAAGAAACCTTCTCTTTTCCGCTCCCTAGACTGCCTCTGTGATTGCTCGAAACAGTCGCGAACCGGGTGCTAAAGGAACATACTGTTTATTTATCTAATGCTGAAAGCATGGAACTGTCGACCATCGAATGTGTAGTATGTGTGCGAAAAAAACTCGACTTTATCGCGCCAAATGATAGTATTCTAATACTTATTGCGGTTACGCCTATCGATATCTCTGCAAGACTGCACACGGTTTTGACCATTCCAATACACCTCCTTATCTCTAGTTTGAGGAAGTTGGGGTTTGTCGACCAGTATTAAATTGAAATAACACATTTGTTCAATGCATCTATAAAAATTTAGATTCAGATGCACTGTTTCAGAGCTTGGACAAAGTCAAAACTGCCACGGCGAACATCACATTAATATGTAGGTATGTATAATATCAGATTTATATAAAGACGCATTATGTAAATTGATGCAGGTGACATTCAATAGTAATAATATATATTTACGGTCACGTTTATAAATATGTATACACTTATTATTACGGAAGGTTTAAATTTGAATACAGATGTGCATATACAGCGTGTATTTTTAATACTACGTCAAATTTTAACCAGACGTAGGCGTTAGTGCTATGAACCGATGTTGCAATTAAATCTTACTTTTGTCACTATTAATTATTGCCTTATAAAATAATTCAGCACGCAATGTACGCTACTTTGTCTTGCTTGCGTGACGTCACAAGCGATAACTTTGACTGCTGTCAAATAAGTAGGTATACGTAATACATTGCTGCTCGATACATTTTCAAAAATTCATTATGCTTTAGTGGTTAAGGCTAACTTAAAATTACCTTGCAATATCGGTTCATACTACTAAAACCTAAGTTTGGTTACGGTTTGAGGTAATATTAAACATACACGCTGTATATTTATGAAGTCAACCATACAACTAAAATTATTTGCACATGTAATTTACATTATAATGTCGATAATTCCTTACCTGTAAGCCTTCTTAATATCATCTTCAGATGCAGATTTCTCAACTCCAAGTATTTTATAATAGTCTTTGCGTTTGGACTTCTTAAGTGCAAGTTTGGCCTCTTGGAGTAAAATTTTGTTTTCTTTGCTTTTGTCGATCTTATATAGTCTCTCATAGTCCTTGACTGCTTCTTCGAACTCTCCGAGTTCAGTGTAGCATTTGGCTCGGCGGAGGAGGGCCTTTACGTAGTTTTCGTCCAAGTCTAAAGCAGCAGTGCAGGCCTCAGCTGCCTCCTTGATCTGGTTGAGTTTAGCGCAGACCGTGGCCTTGTTGAAGTAGAGCTTGGCGTTGACGGCTTTGTTCTGTTTGTCGATGGTCAGAGCTTCGTTGTACAGGGTGAGGGCTTGTTGCCAGCGGCCCATCTTGAATGCCTCGTTTCCTAGAAAAAATAAATTAATTCATTTTACCAGTGTGTTAAGACATACCTAAAGTGGCGCCTTCACTCTAGACAGAGAGAACTATACTGTTAACCTCCATGATGCGTCACGCGCTACATCGCTGTTATAGACAGCACAATTTAAGAGGTCTCAAGCCAGGAACTTTGGCTGGCATTGTCACCACGAGTACTGTACACCTCTTAATATTGGAGACTAAAAAAAAGCAAGGCATAGAAATAACTGATAATCAGGGCCCGTAATTTTCATGCCGATGGCAGACAAATGACGTCAAGCTTCATACATCATGTTTTCGGTTTTACGTTTGAAAGAATAATGCTGCCATTGAATAGTTTGGCTCGAACTAAATCTAGCTTCGTCCACTTTAATAATAGCAATAAAAATTTATAATAAGTTAAGCCAGGACATCAAAGATTGTAATGACTTCAGAACATTTGACAAAAAAGTAAAAGACTTCTTTATTAATAGGCCATATTACACTATAAATGAATTTTTCGCCAATGCACTCATTTAATTATTGTATGTAACCATTTCATCTTAGTTTTAAAAAAATTGACATGTACCTGATATTTCTAGTTTAGATTTAGTTTAAAATGTATATTTGCATGTACTTGTACGTTAAAGCAAATAAATGATATGAGTATGAGTATGAGTGCCAAAGTACTACACTATTACGTTCGACGTTAGAATCGAACGTTGGCTTTATCTGTCATTAAGTAACTCATTTCGTATTCAAATATCCTGTGTGTTTATATACGTCATTTCATTGTGACGAAACCGGCATGAAAATTACGGGCCCTGCTGATAACCAATCATCAGCGCTAGCTACTAAGATATTGAGATCTCGTTTCTATACACGTGTTATCGACGTGTGATTTTTTACGTTGGCCTTGATTTTTTCCATATACAATATAATATTATAATACACTGTAAGAAATCGTAAAAATATATTTGAGAATACTCTCAAATGGTTACTAGATTTTTAAAACATTTCATTTCTAAAACAAAACACTTGCTATATTCTTCTGTCCGCCCATTTGTCTGTAAATCACCATAATTTTATTTAAGATATACACTATGTCCAGCAGTGGACGTCTTTCGGCTGAAATTATGATGATGATGATACACTATCTAACATTAATGTTCTTACCTTCCTCCTTCTTTTGTTTGAGCAGTTTAGCTTTCTTGTAAGTATCCATAGCTTTCTTGTGATCTGGTGCAAGACGCAAAACTTGCTGGAAATGCTTAAACGCTTGGTCATCCTTGTCCTGTAAATTGTTTAATCATGTACATACAATTATAAAGCACAAATCAGATTTAATATTTATAATAAATGGTTTGATACATGGTTTTAAGTAGTCACACTTCTTCTTCTACCTACCGTTATTCCGCCCCTTGCCAGGGTCCGCTTTCCTACACCCTCTCCTCCATTTTGCACCATCCTGGGCGTCTTCCCTTGTAAGCCCGTTTACGATACTATATATAAATTACAAATTGAAAAAGATGTTGTATACTACAGAATAAGTGACCAAAGCCCCCAGTGCCCTGTGCCCAGGGCTGGGATCAAACCGGGCTGAGACCTCCAACTTTTGCAGCTTTTTTATTTTATTTTATTTTTTTGTAGTATATGTATATACATGACATATCTTTCAATTTATAATATTGTTTAATAATATTAAATAGTGGTGTTACAATCGAGACTTGCAGACAATACACAAGACTCTAAACTATTAGAACATTGAAAACGTTGTGAATCTCGACTATAAGGATTTTTTTATATTTTACTTTGAAAATGGGGTTGAAAGTTTAATTAATCGTACGCGAACGAAGTTGGAGGCGGAAGCTCGTATTAGTCGTATTTGATATAAATACATTATTAGTGTAGGTGTACAAACCTCAAAATAAAGACAGAGGCCACGCACAAAGATAGCCTCTGCATCCAAACTGTCAAATCTCAATGAATCGTTTGCAATTTCCTGTGCCTCCTGGCAGCGTCCAATCATGGCCAAGCACTCTGCTTTGGTCAATTTCGCCCTGTAATCACAATGTGTTTGTTTTAAATATAGTTTACACAATTCTACTTTAAGAGGGCAGCACATCATTCATGTCATGTGTCGGAATTTCGTGACATATTTCGTGTTTCCTGTGACAAATGTCAATAAAAAATAGTCAAAAACTACCGAAAATTCTTTTTGACAATTGTCATGTCATAGTCTTCACAAATAAATTATCTATTTGTTGACAATACATTAAGATTTTATTATCGAAATGGTAGCAAACAAGCACACAGCCCGCGCGGTGGTGAGCGGTTTGCGTAGCGTATGGACGCCTGAAACTGTAGTAATTCAGTTATTTTAGGAATTGTCACACTTGTCATCATGGGGAAATTGGGGCCTGATCTGATCAGTACTGAACATACTGACAGCTGATCGAGTGCCGCCGTCTTGCCTAACAAATTGGCTCGTACATAATAGGCTCGGCTGTTATAGTGAACGGTCCCAGTTGCTTCGCGATGCAATTTCCTCGCGAGGCGGCTCGCTCCGTGTGGACTCGCCTAATTACTTATTAGTACATTACATACCAAGGCCGTTTAAGTGGGAAATGCCACGGAATCCGTGTAATTGTCGGCCGAGGCGAAGCCGAGGTCGACTAACATGTGATCCGAGGCTTTCCCATCTAACGGCCGAGGTTTGTATACTATTTTTCAGCCCGACGGAGCCGGCAGGCGGCAATTTAGTTTTGCGTAAAGTGGCGCTTACCGGCCGGAGGACTGAAAAATATATTTTACAATCATCCAGCAAAACACTGATGGTATGGTATGAGGTTGTATTGACTTTCTTTTTTTTCTTAAATACATTAACTGTTCTTAAGAAGTGGGGGTCATGACCTGCCAATTCAGAAGACAAAACCTAATCTGGTATTAAAGTATAGACGTCAGTTTGCGCTGATGAAGTGACAGGTGATGTGGCAACATGAGCAAATTTAAAACAGGACACGATAATACTTAGACAATAGTTACTTAGAGCTGGAAGGACTGTAATCAAGACAGCGGTCCATGCAGAAAACAGCACGGCGGTAGTCCTCAGCATCCATGGCGCGCTGAGCGTCCTCATGCAACCTGCGCAGGGACTCCAAAGCGCGGCGTTCGCTCGTGGCGCAGTCGGCTCCTCCCAGCTCTGTCGCGCTGCGTACCGCTTGTTCACCCCCTGAGATGTCTCCTAAAATAATACATTAAAAGTTAGTGGCGGATTTACCAATAGCCTGAGTAGGCTGAAGCCTGAGGCGGTAAAATTTTAGGGGGCGGCAATCACCAAATTTAGGTTAATCGGCAACTGCGAAGAATGGCGAGTGGTGCTGACACCAAGTAGCCTATGGGAGGCAAATATATAAATGTGTCACTGGTAAAAGTTAAAACATTAGTAGAGATACCTATGTCAGTATTCAAGACACAAAATTAGCTTAATAATATGTGTAAACATGGCTAGCTAGATAGAGGCCATCTCTGTTTCTGTTTATAAGACATCTTTTTCTATAGAGAGAAACTATTGTGCTTTACAAATGTTGAGCACAATTGATACTGTACAAATACTCTATTGTTCACCAACAAGGAAATAAAAACAATATAGGTAATTTAAACACTAAAATATAAACACGGGCAAACAATCCGCAGTCTTATAAATATAAGTTATATATATAAGTTAAGAAGCAATCTCTTTCAGACAGCTTTTGGATAGTACAACTAATGTTGACTGTTGCATTGTACCATAAAAAGCAAGGGAAAAAGGCACTGAGAAACATCTGTAACTTTATCTCTCAGGAGATTAATACTTATAATGTAGAAAACAATACACTTTCCAGAAGTACATGTACATAAATTACACTTAGCAAGATATTTATGTAGTTATTTTGTAGCCAAGGAACCATAAGCGCATTTAGTACAAACACTGACAAGAAAATGTGTTATCATAATTTGGAAAATTAATATATTTTGTGGCAAGCTTACCTAGAGCAATGCAGCATTTTGCAATCCTGATGTATCCCTTGGTGAAAGTAGGGTCCAGCGCAACCGACTTCTGAGCATCCTCTAAAGCCTTCTTGTACATGCCAAGCATCATGTAGCAAGCTGATCTATTGCCGTAATATGAGGCATTCTCTGGGCACAATTGGATAGCCTCATCATACATAACAAGAGCACCCTTGTAGTTTTTAAATTTGTATAAGTGGTTGCCACTTTCTTTCTTTTCCTCGGCCAGACTGAAAAAAGTATAATTGATAATATTTTATTTACTGAGGAGGCAGGCAGTTGAAGTCACTGATGTTGCCTGTATCCTATTAATAGCGGATAAGATCATTAGAATATATAAATAACATTAATTGTCAAATTTACTGTTAAATAGATAGATTGCCATTAATAAATAAATATTTTTGATTTTGGTTCCTGGTACTAAATGAAAATAATAATAAATAGTCAAAAGAAAGGTCCACTTTAATTATTTTATTTAAGCCTTCTCAAACAGCCCGAAAGAGTAAGAGAATCCAATCTATCATTTCATTAGTAATTAGTTAAAAGGAGGTGTTTAAATGAAGACCTAGTTAAGTTTAGTTTGGGGAGTCACTATGAGGGAGACATTTATAAATCCCTGTATGAAATAATATAGTAAAAAATAATATTTAATTAGTACTATTTATATCACTTGATCTTATAAGTGTTTGTGTAAATATGATGGAAATATACCATAGTCAGCATTGTTATTTAATCAGCTGTTGGTTCATTACCAAGTAACAAAGTAAGTACACTTCAATCAGCTGTGCAACTTGTTAATATTGAACAGCGAACCAGCGCTACTCTTTTTAAAAATTGGTTCGACGGTATATTTTGATCTATGCAAGTAGGTCAAACGTCAAGGTACTATAGCTACTTACTCCTACGTTATTGGCACCTAACAAACTAATTCACGTGCAAGTCGAAAAATCTGGCTAAATAAAGAACAAGTGCACAAAAAGAAATGCATTAAGTGATCGATACTAAAATCGCATTTTAGTTCATAGATTCTATATAAGGAATTTATACTACTTTCATTTTACCTTTCTGGACTTTTAGGAAGTAAATCATCAATAGTAAGGTCTGCGTCCACTATCTCCGATTCTGCCATTTTTAAGTTTTTATAATTTTCAGGTAATTTTTGATACAAAGGTCTCCTTTATTTTGACGACGGTTTCACAAAAGAAAGACTTAGGTCGGTGTGATGATTGTCACAGTGTAGAGCCTCAATCTAATCGAAAAATCGGTAATATTTGTCTACGGATATTTCAGCTAAAGCCGAATACACACGGGTCTGTCACACGTCACACGCACACCCAACCATCCGTATCACACTGCGCGATCGCGACCGTTCAACAAGTATTACGCACGAAATCGTGTGATGCAGGCTTTTTAGACTGTTTGTCCTGCCATAGTCTCTACTTTTTATAAAAAAGCAAACTAACCAAGCCAAACGTCAAGTCAAAGTCAAGCAAAAAATTTGTCAATCGTCGATACGTATCGCGTATCGTATACTAACTAACTTATATAAATTTATTACTAAAAGGATGAGACTACTATGACTATTTCTAGCTTAAGTCCTGTATAATAGTTAGCGTATTATAATGGAAGAAGAAGTTACATCTTTCAGCGAAACAATGCAACTTAACGGCGAGATCGACTGGCAACCGCTTGCGCTTACTTTGGTTGAATATCCTAAAGGTATGCATTATTTGATTAAAATGATAAATTTCATTGGCATATAAACAGTGCGTAAATGCAATTTATATAGTTCGGCTATGCTGTTTCAATACAAACCTAGCTAGAAACGGTGCTAGCTCATGCGTGAAAGTTGTGCCGATTCTGCTTAACCCCAGACAATAAAACGATTTTATCGGCTCCTTAAATGGCTGGAGCAGTAAGATTTATCTTTTATGTTTTTTTACAGGCGATTGGATCGGAAAATTCTTTGCCTTTATCAGCCTATCGCCTTTTGGAATTGGCGCTGGATTCGTCACGCTAGTCTTATTTCGACGAGATCTCCATACCGTAAGTTGTATAAATAGATGTGTATCTTAAAAATATGTATATTTTCTAGATATATAAATACATGGCTATTATAAAGAACATTTGCTTACCAAGAAAATAAAGTAGTAATAATATGTTTGTAAAACTAGGAGGAATCAAAGGTATATTACACTAAAAATATATTATATGGGATGGTTAGAAATTTCCATGCAAAGAGACCCGTTTTGAATATTCTTGAGTTAATAGATCCTGGAAACTACGGTCTATGCAGCATATTAGTTTCTATATCTGCTACAACTTTTCTCTTTACAGAGAAATACACAGGGTTTTTTAATTAAATATGTTTATATTTTTGTTTCAGATTGCTTTCTTCTTAGGCACACTGGTGAATGAAGTATTGAATATAATATTAAAACACATAATATGTGAAGCAAGACCTCTAGCGAGAGGGCACCTGTACAATGAGTATGGAATGCCCTCATCTCATGCTCAATTTGTTTGGTTCTTCAGTATTTATGTACTGTACTTTGTTGCTATAAGGTAGGTAAACAAGAATAGAATCATTTTACATATTTAGATTGGCAATAAATTGCTCAGGATCAAGCAGAATGGAAGAGGCTTTCACCTCAGGGGTTCCTACAGTTACTTGAAATACAAAAAATTATAACAACTTCAACATGATCCCCATCAATTACTGAGTTAGAAAAAATGGTACCTGATCACTGATTAAAAATCATTGTGTCTATAATGTAAAGCCAAAATAAGGACTTTTTTATCTATATATTTAGATGTCCTTTATAATCACTTTTCTTGGTGAATCAGACTTGTGTATAAATATGTAATCACTTATTTAATAATTTAAATACCGAAAGTTGTGATAAGTAGGTACTATAAAAACAGTTAAAAAAACACTTCAAATTGTTATGGCATATGTCTTCCTTAACGTCATTCCATTCAAATGCTACATTTATATGTTTTAGTAATATTGCTATATCTTGTTTCAGATTGCACCATATAAACAATAATAGTATAATATCTGCACTATGGAGAGTCATAATAGTTAGTGCATGTCTGAGCCTGGCCCTGCTAGTCAGTGTAGGCAGAGTTTACCTGCACTACCACACATCCTGGCAGGTCATAGTGGGAGGATTTGTGGGATTCCTCTTTGCCACTATATGGTTTGCCTTGGTGCATAGAGTTCTGACACCACTGTTTCCACATTTAGTTTCATTGTAAGTGTAACATTATAATTAAGTACATAAATACTCCACCTTTGATTAATTACTTACCACAACAACAGAGTGGCCTCACATTGACTGATAACACAAAATTGATTAATTCATTTATTTAAAATAGTTGTGCAGAGCTGTTGCAAGTTTGGAAAAGAGAAATAAACAAATTAATTTTGATGGAATTTTATGACCTTCTGTAGCTACTAGTTTTAATAGACGTTGGTGGTGTATTTCAGAAAAGTTTGCGAGATGCTGATGATCCGGGACACGACGCTGATTCCCAACGTGCTGTGGTTCGAGTACACCACGACGCGGCAAGAGGCGCGGGCGCGGGGCCGCAAGATGGCCGCTCTCAAACCTACTCAATGACGGTTAGTCAACTCTTATTTTCTGTTGTGAAGATGCCGATGACATGACGATGATCCCCAACTTGCTGTGATTCAAATACACCACGACGCGGCAGGAGGCGCGACAAAATAATGTTAAAATATGTCTTGACATTATTGTCGTCACAGTGTGCTTGGCAAAGTAAGCAAATACATTTTCCATATGCATCCATTAACTCGCAAGTCCGACAATACTTCTCATAGCTTAATAAGCAATAGAGTTGTCCAAGAGTGGAACAAGCTCCCAGAGTTTAAAGGATTGGTACATGATAATAAACTTAAACATATATTCAATTAACATAATGTCTCAACAGAAATTACTTATTAAAGAGGACACTGAAGGTATTTTATTTATTTATTTAATCTTTATTGCACAAAAGAAAATACAGACGTACAACAGGCGGACTTAATGCTATAAGGCATTCTCTACCAGTCAACCTTTGGACAAAACAGATCATTTGTTGGCGGTGCAAGATAGACTGTGGTTTTACTTGGGTTTTACAAAACAAATTAAGTACATCAATTACACAATTCAAAACAATTATACATATAGGGTTCAATATAAATAATATATAGTTATAGTACATACTCGTACATTTTTAAATATACATACATACACATAAATATAATAAATCTGATGAAACTTGTAAAATAGAAAAACTAAGAATTTACCATTCTGCAAGCAAACTAATCACTTAAGGATTTCTTAAAAGCAAATTTGTTTGGACACTGTCTAATTATCGTCAGTTATTGTAACTTGCAGTTTATGAATGAATTCATTCATAAATTGCCCATGCACTTTTGAACGCGTATGTACAGTCAACCAATTGGAGCCTAGACCTCAAACTAGAACCATGTCAAAATGACAAGCAGAAAGAGGTTTCTTACAATCTGATTTATAGTGTCACTATGACATAGTCCTACAGTGGCCTAGGGTTCCAATGGGAGCTACCGTATGTCGGTCCTGTGTCAGTATAAGAGAATTGTCAAAGTGACGTTTGAAAAGTTCCCGCAGGACCCACGTTCCACTAGCGCCCCTAGCGGAAAATCGACTCGCGGTAGTCCTCATTGGATGACTGTACACATAACAAATGAAAGCCATGACCACTAGGTACGCTCCAGCGCGGCTGAGCGTGAGCTCGCGGCGGCCGCGCGCGTGACGGCTGCTGGCGGCGGCGGCGCTCGGGCTGTTCGGCGCCGTGGTGCTGGCCCGCTGCAACTCCCAGCCGCTGGACTTCGACTCCTAGACTACTCTCAAGTGATTAAGTAAGAAAACGATTTTTAGTCTTTGCAGTGTCGGTGTTCGTTAGACGATTAATTTTATAAGTCTGTTGTATTTATTCTAAGCGCTATAAATCTGATGGAACAATGCATTTTTTATACTGTTATATTTTATTGGGCGGGTTCACACAAAACGAGCCGCCTCGCCAGGAAATTGCCGCGCGAGGCAGCTGACAAGAGTTCGATGGAAATTAGGTCATCCAATTCAGAAAGTATGTTGCGCCAATAATAATGTACATAATGGAAACAGCAAGAATCGCAAAATTTATCTAGTTTACTTTGCGATTTTTCTGTTTTTACTTTACTATTTTATAATAGCTTGATATATTTTAATTGGTGTCAGTCAGACAGTCACTGAACAGAACATTTATTTGATTGCAGCTTACGTTATTGTTACATTTTACCTACAACTTATCGTCTATTGCTCCAAATTTATGCAAACACGATTTCACTTGTTTACTCACCACTCACTTGATGACTTGGAGGTTGTGAAACAAACTTGTTTCATTAAACATCCATAACCAGTTATTATAGTTGTAAAACATTACTCAACATGCATAGAATCGTGCAAATTGCTCATCAAATAACTTTCCAATTTTATAGTAATCACTTACAGCCAATAATATTACTTATTTTTCACTAGTTTCCTTTATCTTATATGATTGACAAAAAAGGTTAAACGTTTTCAATTATTCTAAAATTGAAAAATATAATGGCTGTGTATTCGTTGTGACGTCACAGGTCAAATCGCGAATCGAAAACAAAGTATTGCCTCTGTCGCATTTGCGTATAAAATACGAGTGCGACAGAGGCAAGGCTTCGTTCGAGGTTCGCGGTAGGCCTTCAGTTTTCTTACTAATTTAATAGCAACAAATCGTTTTGACATTTCATATGGAATATGATTTGGCGGGTTAGGAAAGTAAACTAATTACAGATGTAGTGAATAATGGTTTCCCATTGTATTTTGACGGATATGCCCAAATTCTTATTTTTATCTGAATGAGCTCTAGCACCCGTCGTCAGCTAGTCAATGAGACAGCAAGATAAATACAAACAGTTCCGACGGGAACACATTATTCTCTATATTTTTGCCTTTAGACTGCTAATTTGTACTGCTGTCGCTTATTTGTTTTTATTGAAAACCACATTGTTATTTATGTGTATATATGTAAAATGGTTGAAGATATTGAAATAATTTTTGTTTGAATTGAGACTATTTGAAATAAAAAAATATTGATTAAGCGTGAAAAGGACTTATGAAATAAGCATTCAATAATAAAAGTTGGTATGTATGTATGCATTAATATTTGTTAAAACTGTCAAATCACATATAACCTACATTAAATTTGTTGCCAGATTGATTTTTGGGATTTACCGATGAATAATTTTTGTATAAACCTGAGCTTTTGCGGATTAGCGTAATAAAAATCACTGTGTATAAGTCGCCGGTGCCTTGGGTAGAAAAAAGGGCCAATTGCATTATAGTGGTTTAGACAACTAACTGGCTCAAGGGTGGAATTTACACTATCGTGAGACCAGTATTGTTATTATAATAAAGCGACGGATAGTTAGTACTCATGTATTTTTAGCAGCGACCCCGCCCGCTTCGTCGCGGCCTGTGCCCAACGCTTGAGAATGGGACCTAAGCTTTCGAAACATAATTATAATACGTGAGTTTTATCCGTAATTATATTATAACTTTTTCAATTGCTCTTTTATTTGCTAATCCGTAAAGGCTTAGGTTTTAACAGATATACTTAGCATAACTTTTATACAACATTTACATAACATGACGAAAGTTTGTATTGTAGTTACAGATTCTGTAAGCCAGTCATAATTTGTGCATGTTTTTAGTAAAAGGTACCTTTGTCGGTTGTCGCTAAGGTTAATTTCTAAATGATTCTTCATGGTATTAGAGCCTTATCGGCAAGTGACAAAGTGGTACCTTTCACTAAAAACAATCACATTTGTCTTGTAAATTAAGTGGAATAATTGTAACTGTCAAAGGAACCATGAATGAGGTTGTTGTCGTTTATATATATTTAGTAAACCAATGGTAGTTTTATTAATACAAAAAGAGAATTATGTAACATTACAAAATGTTTTTAGTAAGTATTATGTACTTCATCCTTACAGGGCGATGTGCTGCATACGCAAGTGGTTTTCATCGGCTCTAAGGCTCGAGAAAATTAAACTTTCCTGGCTTTCGTAAGAACCCAAAAACTTTCATTGCCAAAACTTAACTTGCATGATGTACTTTTTCTCTTTGCCGAATATTATTTAAAAAAAAATACATTATTGTATACCCATGAGATAGATGAAAATCAGTTTGCAAAATGGGCTTTTTGTAGCTTTTGTCCGTCGTCAAATGTAACAAATCGAATAATTATGATGTAACAGACCATACCTACATAGTAGATAATAAAAATGTGTTCAATGATGCGAAAAAATATCTATTGTTAATTATTTGTTTATTATTTCTAGTCTAAGATAGCTTTTGATAATGTTTAAATATCTACTAATGCAAACCGTGTGTAGGTTTTTTTATCTACTGTCAATAGTATACTCGATTGATCATTGTAAAATTCCTTTCATATGACATCTCATCGCTAAGACGAACTGTGACTTCATAATAACATTTTTCCAGGCACACATCCTCTCTTATCGAGCTTGACCGGTTAACCGTCGAGTTGTGAATGTGTGTCTTGTGTTGTAAATACGAATAAATTAATGTGGTGTCTGTATATCTCTAACGCAGCGTACTATGTGGGCGAAAAGTGAAATCGTTGATACCTATGGTAGGGTCCTACGTGGGCGAATGTTACGCGAGCGCGAAGCGACGCGCCGCCCACCTGTGGGATCAGTGGGATACTCCGATAGGTATCACCGATTTGTGTTTTGACATTTGAAGGCGAACCGGCATACCGCGCGGTATCGCGTTGAAAAGTCAGCGCACCGCATCACGTCACCATCGCAAACGTTGGCCTACGTAGTACTCGGCATTAGGTTGATAATCATAGTATTTCTTCTCTAGACTTACTGTAGCCTCGGAAAGCAATAAATACACATAGCATAACATGCTTATTAAGCTGGCTCCACACTTGTATCATTTTGCTGTACCGTATCTCCGGCGCACCGACGCGCGTCATTGTCCTTAGTGTGGACGCAAAAAGATCGCGATTATTTATTTGCTATGCGACGGAGGTTGATACGATACGGCAAAATGATACAAGCGTGGATCCAGCTTTACACAACATATGATATCTATATAAAAATAGAATTTAGATTCAGATGCTGTGCCTATACGAGTTTTGACGTCATTTTTGTCTTGCGCGTATGTTCAAGTTGGAAATAAATAGTACCTTACATAGAAAACCACAGTATATTTTTTTGCATATTTAAGTAGAATACAATTTGCTACATATTTTTAAGAATAGGTAGCATAGCTGATATATTTGACGCGGAATACATAACATTACATATATTTAATATGTATTATTAAAATATGGAAATGCTTAGTAATCAGAGTGTTAGGTTTTCGGTAACGGGGAATTTATTAAGCTATTTTTGTGTCTCAGTACTCAGTAGATAGTTTTTTGATATACGTAGACCTTTGACCGCCATAGTCGGCTGCGGCTGTCATCGGAAAAACTTGCCACGGACGCCAATGACGGCTACAACCGACAGCTTCGCCAATGCATTAAGGACTTACGCGGGACTTCGTAAAGTTCATAATCGCGATCGCCTGGCGTCCGGGCACGGCATATTCCTTCGCTGCCTGGCGTCCAAATGGTTAACAGGTTAATTAACTGACCATTTGTAATCCCTATAATAGGGATTACGAATAATAAATAATTAATTTAATAAGTTGCAATAATTGCAATGGCAAATGGTGTACCGGGTTCAGGGGTTGCGGGTTAAATGACAAAGTGCTCAGATCAATATCTAAACATGTACTCTACCGCCTTGACAATAAAGGCGTGTTCAGATATTTGTGACCACCTTGGCTGGTCCTATATATCTGATGGCGACTGTACAATGCGTTAGCCTCTAGTTTGTTGTTGACAGAGGAATTTTAAACATTAGATCCTTACCTTGTTTCTGTATCCATAAAGTACAAGCATCATGCGAGGTGTGAAGGTGGAAAAACAAATGAACTTAAAACTATCTGTTAAAGGGGTACTAAGGGGTGCCCGGTGGACATACACGCTGTGGAGACCCGACGGATTGCCCGAACGTGTTTGGACGACTATAAATTGGTTCCATTATAAAACACAATCCCCCAATGAGGGCCTCTGTACGGTCGGCGGCTCGGCGCCAACTTAATCCCAAACTCGCTTTATAAAATTGGTATTTACCTAGTATACTTACTTTATGTTTTGTAAAGGTGCTTCCAAAATGTCTTATTTTAATTGTATAATTGGTATTGTCTTCTGTTACCGCGATTGTTATTCATTGAAATTAAACACTTTAGAACGGATTAATCGCGTTTATTAACACCATGATCCTACGTTTCGAGCCCTTTACAGCACTCGTTTTCGTTCGTGAAAACGAGTGCTGTAAAGGGCTCGAAACGTAGGATCATGGTGTTAATAAACGCGATTAATCCGTTCTAAAGTGTTTAATTTCAATGTATAATTGGTATTTACGGTTCCCACACGAACTCCGAGGAAGCTGAATAAAAGCCGATCAGGTTGACGCTTCCTCAGAAAATAAATCCATTGCATTCATTGTCCGAACTGTAGTCCATTTAAGAATACTTTCTTATATTTATATCATTATGTCCCGATGTGATTTGAACTTGAAGGATATGTTGTGTTTGTTCAAAATGCATTCAGTTATGTTTTTGTTATAACTAGATTCAAATTTTCCTAGCACACTTTTCGTGTGATGGGTGTTACGAGACTATGTAAACTTAACTGATGTCATTTTGGTTAATAATCTGTTTTCCATATATTTTATAACCGGTTTTCCCCACATTTAAAAGCCGGTAAATAACCGTTTTTCCATATGTTTAAAACCAATTTGCATTCCCTAATAAGAGAATAATAATCCCCGTAACAGTTATGTCATTAGTGAATTAGAACATAAGATTATTTTAAATCATGCTCAATAATTTTATTTTTATGTATAATATTCATCATTTTTTAAAATAAAATGCTGTTAAATTAGTGCCTATCTGTTAGGCGACACGAGACAGCAGCATTTTTGTAATAGGCTATCAACAGTATCAACCTAGGACAATCCCAATACACCAATAATAGCAATAAGTGATAAACTTAGTATCTACGTGAATTAGTGACTACCTGTCAAGAATAGCCTTAATTAAATAGATAGATGCCCTGGATTGCAGCCTTCATTGTGTAATCAGTTATATAATCATACAATATACTACACATTTATAGCAGGACAAATGTAATTAGAACCTCTAATGTTATCCGTTGTCATATCCCATAAGTAGCAAAGCGTGTGCGTAATGTATTGTGACTTGATTTGCCATAACACTATCCCTATCCATTCACGGACAGATCACATACATCTGTTGATGAAAAGGTCTAAGAGCTAGCACCGGAATGTATACAATTTATAAAAACAACAAAACTTTAGTTAGTGTGCAATACTATCATGATTTACTGTTTGTGAAGTTTAATTGTGAGCTGTTGCTTTCTCTGGTGGTGGCCAAATCTAGTATACCTAACATCTTTTAAGGTAAACGGCTCAGTGGATGACACTCACCCAGTGGATGACTTTTTTGCGGTTTATTTGAAAAAATAAAGATATGGATATTAATATAAGTAAACAAAAATAGGCAGCTCGTGACATTTGCGAATTGTGTTCAAAAACTTCCGCCGATTCAATAAATAATTTACTATTTGAGAGACAGGTTTCCGTAACTAGGAGGTTTTTTACTATTTTGGAGGCCGGATGGTGGATAGAGGGAATTTGCCTGTCATTCACTGGTACAATTGCAGAGGTAGCAGAAAACTAAAATAACTTTACAATTGTAAGATTATAATACATTTTGTGGTCCACATAGCATGCAGAAAGAAGTGGATTACATATTTGCACAAGAATGCAGTCGGTTTGTTTGATAGTTCAGAAGTTATTTGTAAAAATGTGTGAATTCCCTTATTAAAGTGTCATCCACTCCACTGGGCCGTTCACCTTACTTGCTCTATAAACAGTACGCACACTTTCGGGATTAGCTAGCTGGCACTTCTTTCATTGAACGTGGCTTGCCTTTGTAAGATGCCAGATCGTTGCTATTGAAATGCTCCTTCACAGACATAATGGCGTCTTACTGAATATAAGTAAACATAATATAATTAAATTTACATCAGATGAAATCAAAGTCATACTCTCTCCGTCTCATTGGTAATCACTGTAGCAAATAAATAATTATGTAAATACTTTTTTCTGTACAAAAATTGTAATAAATTTGTAATATTATAAAAATGGGACTTTATTGTATTTCTTTACATTCCTTGATATATACTGTTATTATGACAGAGTTCTTCTAGTTTGTTTTCTGTTACTACTGTCAGATATCTTCTATTTTTTTGCTTCTACATATATCTTCGCTGGAGTCATTATCAGAATGGTAGGAACCTTCGGAGAAAATAAATCAATTATCGAAATACAGGCAACAACATTGTTTAGGACGATCCCGCATCGCAAGATGTTAGCACTCAGGCTCAGCTGAAGTGGCGCAGACGTGTTACTAAGGTCGATATTTCACTATCATATAACTATGATCATAGGAGTCAAATAAGACGAACCTATTATGACGATGTGATACTTACATACGATAGTTATATGATATAGTTGAGACGACCGGTTGGCGTAGTTGGTAGTGACCCTGCCTGCTAAGCCGATGGTCCTGGGTTCGAATCCCGGTATGGGCATTTATTTGTGTGATGAACACAGATATTTTTTCCTGAGTCATGGATGTTTTCTATGTATTTGTTTATTATATATATCGTTGTCTGAGTACCCGTAACACAAGCCTTCTTGAGCTTACTGCGGGACTTAGTCAATTTGTGTAAGAATGTTCTGTAACATTTTATAGTACCAAATAACGACCTGAATGCGTAAAGAGCCCATAAGTAGGTAGGTGTGGCCTCAGTGGCGATAATCCTGCGCTGCGACCCGCGGTGCAGGCAGAGTCCATACAACCTGAATACCTAGGGTTCACTGCATCAGGCCACTCGCATACGGTTGCATTTGTTTGTTCGCGCCGCCCGACCGGCCACACAGTTTGCATTGCACAATTCGTATGTTACCTACTTACTGAAACTTACCGCTAACGCCGGGCCCTACTGAAGAATGGGAGTCGGTATTCACTTCCGAAACACTATCCAACCATTCCTGGAAGTAAAAATAAATTATTGAAAAATGATTATCTACCGATTTGTTGAGCAACGAAACCTTTGACCTCCACCGATGACCAATTATAGTGATAAGGATTGTACCTATAATATAATATTGTCTTCTGTTACCGCGATTGTTGCTCATTGAAATTAAACACTTTAGAAATGATAAATCGCGTTTATTAACACCATGACCCTACGTTTCGAGTCCTTTACATCACTTGTTTTCACAGGGTTAAGATGATGACCATGTTTTTTTTTATGGTATAGGTAGCAAACGAGCAAACGAATCGCCTGATGGTAAGCGATTAACGTCGTCCATGGACACCCGCAACACCAGAGGTGTCGCAAGTGCGTTGCCGGCCTTTAAGGTGGGAGTACGCTCTTTTCTTGAAGGTTTGAAGGTCGTCGTTGGAAGGGTTGAGATGATGTCATCATCTTAACCCTGTGAAAACGAGTACTGTAGAGGGCTCGAAACGGAGGGTCGTGGTGTTAATAAACGCGATTAATCCGTTCTTAAGTGTTTAATTTCAAGGATAGTATAATTTGTAGTAAAAAAAAATTACAATTTCATGTGGTCTTGCCTGTAAAAGTTAAAGTTTGACTTGGGCACCAGTTTACTTCGAAAATATCGAAATCACCATAGTTTACTTTGAAAATTGAGAAGCGGTCTTAACACCTTTAAATGGGGCTAATCTGGAATCATATAGGTACTTTCAATCAAAAAAATTGTTTCTTAAATTCGGTTCCTAAATGATGGAGTTTTGAGGTAACAAAAGTTTAAAAAAAATCACACGAATGGAGAACCTCCTCTTTATGAAGTCGGTTGAAAACAGGTTTCATTACTCTCCAAATCGTTAATCCTTTTCAAGAGGCGAGCTCTTAGTTGTTAAGCCATGGATCGACCTAGTGGCCCAATGGGCTACGTACAAATGTTTGTACACGGCAATAATATGTGTACGTTTTTTCACCTTAACCCTCATAAGGTGATAATAGTAGATTACATACCAAGGCCGTTTAAGTGGGAAATGACTCGGATTTCATGTAATTGTCGGCCGAGGCGAAGCCGAGGTCGACTAACATGTGATCCGAGGCTTTCCCATTTAACGGCCGAGGTTTGTATACTATTTTTCTGCCTGACGGAGCCGGCAGGCGGCAATTTAGTTTTGCGTAAAGTGGCGCTTACCGGCCGGAGGACTGAAAAATCAGTTCCGTTCCACGACATCACACGACACGATATTGACTACCCTGGAATACTCCTACTGAGTTTGCGCTCCAGAGAGATCGGTTGGACCGAATCCAACCAAATCTGGGGTGTGTGTAAAAAGTCGAGCTACTGGGAGTTTTATACACATATGAATGAACTCGACTGTACCTTATCAGGCGGAATGAGTCTGTTAGACTTTTTCATATGTTTGAAGTTGGCCTTCTGTCCGAGATCAACTAGATGCTTGGTGACTTCAGTGGTCGACATGGCCTTGGTCAGCATATTTTGTAGAGTTTGGGGATCTTTATCGAGCAGTCCTGGAAACATTATTGCTAACGGTTTCATTTCCCGGCCTTCGTCCGATTCTACCTAGAATTGAAACTCGTTATGTATGTTCTATACGTAGGTAGGTATGCCTAGTTGGACACAATGGAAACTTATGCAACAGTTGCTTTAAAAAAAACAGTGCACATGTAGGTAATGTCTCAAGTGTAATATGTAATACAAAAAATGTATGCATACAATAGGTTATAAGTAGAAATTACCATCCGACGGTACAGCCACCTTCTGGCAAGATAGGTCACTAATTTGCGCAACCTAACTAATGACTTAAGCAGGCCTCTCACGCTATGGTCTACCTGCGCAGGTCGACCGGAGCGTGAGTGAATCAAAATCGGAAATCGATTCTTTCAGAGTCAGCGGACGTCTCCGTACACGGTGCAGGTTTACCTGCGCAGGTATTCAACCGCTCCGGCAGACCGCAACGTAACGTGTACGTATTGCAAACATTGTCAGCCATAGTCGATTACAACTGACTGTTACTGTCGAAATGCTAAAGACCAACTAAAGACATAATAATCCGAGATAGATATACATAGTTATTTTTTTCTGTAATGATATTGCTAGTTATGTAATAAATTATTACATAACTTAGGAGGTAAGAAGGGGACGTTATTATATTGTGAACATTAAAATATGTATAGTCACATCGTCTTGCATTAATATTTAATGAATACAAGTTAATATGATTTATGTGTAAAAATGTGTTGTATTTATTTTATTTTTATTTATTTTATTTTATTTATTTTTGTATAAAGGACTTTTACAACTTTTTAGATTTATTAAGATTTTATTGTTTTATTTTTGTATGTTTTGATATGGGTGCTTGCTTGAAATAAACGTCATTTTTTATTTATTTATTTTTTATTCATTTATGGGTAAAACACACAAATAAAAATTATAATGTTCTCTGCGCTCGTGGTCGTCAAAATTTACTTAGATGTCTGATATCACACGCTGGGCGGGTTGTCGCCGTTGTCGGTAACAAAAAAAGTAGTTCCTGGACGTCCTACTGGATTAGTGCGCCATTTTTTGTCTGGCACTGAAAGTGTTGATTCAAAGCAAAGGCAAAATAATGTCTAGGTACATGACGTTTCAAGAGATTTAGATAATGCTAAACAAAACTTAATTGATTCATTTAATCAAAGTAAAACAATTGTTTTAAACATTTCAAAATATACCGAGATATCCCAAAAAAAAAAAATTTGGCCATATTATAATTTTAAATATACCTTCAATCGAACCCGGTAAGGTCTAGTTTTGATTAAAAATACCGACCCATAAGACTTGTAATACATCCCTAGACAACCAAAACTGGTAGGCGGAAAAGTCCCAAACTTCAGCAAGGCTACCACCTACCACGAGCATCGTAAATTGGCATTGACGGGTAAACCTCTTTGTCACTCTAATACGCAAGTGTGACAGAGATGGACATACAAATCTGCAATCGTTCGATTTTCGTGGCAGGCATGCTATGCAGGGAAGATCCGTCCACTGACATGTTATTTTTTTTTTATAATAACCCGCACGCAATTAGTAGCAATTTTGCTCAAATACGTTTAGGAAATCAATTCAAAGCTGAACCTATTACATGCATGAAATTTAATTAAAGGGTAAATTAGAACAGTTCCGTTCGACCAAAGTCAACTTATGACGCGATAGCCCTCATTGACCTTAATGTAATGTGTCAGTTTGTGGTCTAAGGGCGCTTCTGAGGACATGTGAGGAGTATGTGTGTGGGTTGCAGTACAATGTGACCAAAAGTCAGTTTGTTGTCTTTGTCCTTTGAGGCCGGCCCACGTAGGATTGAAAGTGTGCCACCCATTTATTTGGATGGGGTAGCCTTGCAAAGGGTGGAACAGTTTAAATATCTGGGCCACATAGTCAGGTCTGACCTTGGGGACAACGCTGCCATCGAGCGGGAACGAATGACGCTGTGTGTCAGAGCGAACATGATCGCTCGTAGGTTCGCGAGGTGCTCCAGAAACGTAAAGGTAACGCTTTTCAGAGCTTACTGTACATCACTTTACACTTGCGGCCTATGGGCGAATTACACTCAGAAAGCATACGACGCCATTCGCGTCCAGTTTAACAACGCTTTAAGAGCGGTGTTGGGGCTGCCGCGGTACTGCAGCGCGTCGGGCATGTTTGCAGAGGCGCGTGTAGCGTGCTTCCACGCGAGCATGCGCGCGCGCAGCGCCGCGCTTGTACGCAGAGTCCGGGACAGCCGCAACGCCGTTCTAGCCATGATCGCCGAGAGGGACGATTGCCCATATATTCGGCACTGTTGTAGCCGGCATGGCTTAGTTAGTAAGGTAGATCGTATGTATTAATAATGTATAATTTTAATCTTAATTTTAAATAATTTAATTTTATTGATGTTATGTTTGTATTATTATTTTCTTATCAATATGAGCTGTAATTGCTTGAAATAAATTATTTGAATAATCTTTTTCCCCACACTAGCTCGGAAAGCGCTGTTTTGTCCCTAAAAACTAGCGTGGAAAAACGCATTTTATCCACATGTGGGGCAAAGTAATCTAATTCCTATCACTTACCAACCGTCCAGTATTAGTGAGTCCTAAATGATCATAGTAAATATGCGCAATCGGAGGTCACACCTTGAATTGGTCGGTCTTATCGCGCACTTGGTAAGCAATATCTAAGTACCAGGAGCGTACTCTATGACAAATTATGAAATTGAATTTTGAATGTTTTATTTTCAAGATAACTTACATGTGAATAAGATTTGTAATCGTATGTAGTCTTTATTTTCCTCGCGATAGTGAGGGGAAAAATGTTGTATTACACTCGGTGGCAAAGTTTGTTCAACTCTTGTGCCTTGAGACCCTCGTAAAGCTCAAGATTCCAGTTATTAAACCACTCGCTACGCTCGTGGCTAAATTTTGGAATCTTTCGCTTGCTTGGGTCTCAATATAAGCCCGAGAGTTAAACAACAACTTTGCCCCCTTGTATAATAAATAACTATTATAATTCGCTCTTCAAGCTCTTTCATGATACCTTATTTGGCCTAGTAACTTAGTTTGATTTTGAAATTTATTCTGTTCATGAACATATTGTTTACCTCATTAGTGGATTCGACAGACCGTGCTCTATTTGGCGTATGTAAAATGTCTACCCATTCGGAGTCCTTGGCTAGCAAAGGACAAAATGATTCCTCTACATCATTAATGTTACTGTCGCCGGTACTGGATCCCTGAAATATTCACGACTAAAATTTGCTATTTTATCAACTAGGTATCAACAACTTCACTGAGCAGTATGAACATTACTGATGCTTGAGGAATGGTTCCTGGCAAAGTTTTAGTTTTAACTTTTTTAGCCTTTTTCTTTTTAGACTCATTGGAATTCATTTTGCAGAAACCATCATGTAATATTGATTAATATTTCTTGAAGTCTGGGGTGTTTATTAATTACAGGAAGTTATATGAAAACCAACATGACAGTAGTGACAAGTATTGATTTATTGTATTGACAGTCTAGAGTTTAGTGATCCCAGTACAAAATAACAAATATAGATAAGGTCAATGTGGATAAGTCCAACATATTTTATTTTTAAGGAGAGTCCGTCATATAGGGCGTGTTGGTATACCTACATCACCCAGCTAATCGGTACTATCGGTAGGGCAGTTATTGGTTTGGTTCATTCAACTCTGCTGTCAAAGGTAGCTCACGTATAAATGACCGGCCTATAAATGAGTAAAATCAGACGGACTTACAAGAGGACTAACTCGACAGACCGATACACAATGACCTACATACTTATTATGGTTATTACAAAACTCAAGTTCCCCAAGTGAATTCAGTTGTGTGCAAGTCTTAGACATTCACTTTGCGGTGGTTAACAAGACTACGGTAAACGTTTATTACTGTCCACCGTCAACCACTGTTGTAAGGTTGTAAGCGACCACCACAGTCCTTGGAAATTTCCTATAAGAATATTAGCAAATTACTTATATACTGAATTTAAACGAGCGCCCTAGGCTCACCGAAACACGTCGCGCGTAGTGACAATGAAAATGACGTGATTGTAATGCGTAATTTATCACAAATTACTAATTTTTTTGGTGCCAATAATTGTGATCGTCAGGATGGCGGGTGTACATCAAGAAATAGAGCTGTGGTATACGTCAGGAGTTAGTGCTAGCAATGTGCCAAATGTGCGCCAAAATTCGAGCAATGTGCTCTTTAAACTCCAGAGATATTTAAGAGATGAATGACGCCCGCCATTCTGACGTCAGGTTAGCGGGTGCATTTCCAGTTCTAGCTAATGGCTGCCTATTCAAGGATGAAAGTACTGCCTAAGGATAGTGCTCGCAATCACATCTTCATTGCAGGCAGCCACAAAATGTTGCCATTTCAAATAAGCAGGTGTATATATATATATTTATTCAATTCCATATTTATTACTCTTTAACAACTGACTGAATTTGTTTGTACTTCCTACATGTGGAAGCACATTGCGAGCACTAACCTTAGGCAGTACTTTCACCCTCGAGTAGGCAGCCATTAGCTAGAACTGGAAATGCACCCGCCAACCTGACGTCAGAATGGCGGGCGTCATATATTCTTAAATATCTCTGGCGTTTCAAGAGCACATTGCTCAAATTTTGGCGCACATTCGGCACATTGCTAGCACTAACTCCTGACGTATACCGCAGCTCTCTTTCTTGACGTACACCCGCCATCCTGACGATCACCAATATTTGCGTAGTACTAACCTACTACAAAATATGATACTGCCAATTGGCAGACATCTTTTTACACATGAAGAAATTGAAATAAACAATGTCATTCAGTTATATGTCAAATTCTTAAAACAACATTAACACAATACTTGATATACATATATCACAAGTCACAAAAGCATTTATCCTATGAGTAATCATCATCTTCATCCATGTCACCCTTGGGTCCTGAAGGTGGTGGTACATATGGTTGCGCCGTCACTTCAGAGCCCACTAGCCCCTGTTGCTGCAGCAGTAGCCACTGTTGTTGGTCCTGCTTTGCTTGTTCCTCGCGAGCCTGGAATTAATACAAAATTACATTACATATCATGGATATTGAGTTTTGCTAAAGACTGATTTTGATTATATGAACAAGGGTAAGTTAAGGATGCAACTGGGACATAATGCTTGGATGAGAGAGAGATGAACAAGGGCAAAAATAAAGGAAGAGGCCTAAGGGTCCTGCTCCACTACATGGTGTGTCCAAATTACTGCAACCATACTAAGCCTTAAGATCGATTGCAAATATAATCTAAACGCCCTGGCTAACACCAACAAAGTTACACTTAGATGGGTACCAGGACACTCCAACATTGCTGGAAACGAAGCAGCGGACGAACTTGCCAGAAAGGGCGCGGACACGCCCCTCGTTGGCCCGGAACCGTTTTGCGGAGTTACAAAACGAGAGGCATACTCTCTGCTAAACAATCTTGAAAAGATGAGGGCAATCGCAGAGTGGAAATCCGTAAAAGGAAACACACACTCGAAAGCTCTAATATTAGGGTTCAACAACAAAAACACTAAAGAGCTCTTAGGGCTCAAGAGGTACAAAGCCTGTGCGGTGGTCAGAATTCTGACTGGGCACTGCAAGTTGAACAAGCACATGTTTCTAATGGGTAAGAAACAAGACGCAGCATGCAGGTTCTGCCAGGAAACAGAGGAAACTGCAATGCACATCCTCTGCTCCTGCGGACCACTAATGCACAAAAGAAGTATCCACCTCGGTAGGCACGAACTGCAACCCTGTGAGATACACAACATTACAGCCCAAAGAATTTGGAACTTTCTGGACTCAACGGGAATCAGTAATGAATTATAAAGGGCTGCCACAATAGATCACAACTGGTCGATGCGGCATCTTCACTAGCCCAAAACAACAACAATAAAGGTAAACGGAAGCCTTAAGAGCCCGGTATATAAATTTGACCGATTCAGCTGAACTTTTTGTCATGAGTTTTCATAGTTACAAAAACATTTTTACATGTTTTAATACAAAAATTGAAAGAACATTTCCAATGGGAGCTACCGTATTGTCGCTCACCAGGCGGCGCCACTCATGCGTGGGTCCTGTGTTAGTATGAGAGAATTGTCAAAGTGACGTTTGAAATGTTCCCGCAGGACCCACGTTCCACTAGCGCCCCTAGCGGAAAATCGACTCGCGGTAGTCCTCATTAAATGGAATAAATGAAAAACTTTTTCAAAATTGTTGTCATTTTATGATAAATACTCCACTTTTAAACAGCTGATTTACCATTTTTTGATGAGCGAGCTTCAAACATCTATCTGGTTTTTGACCCTATCGCTATTGAATCTAAATAAAACATTTTTTTTCTTGCTCAGTATATAGTCTTCTTCCGAAAAAATTAAAACAGTTTTTAACATTTTCACACAAAATTATTATTATATCTCTAGTGTTTTTTCTATATATTACTAACAATTTAATCCTTCATCTACTATGCCCACAAATTACCAGGTTATCATGTACATCTACATAGATACACAATAAGTACCTACTTCCCTCACCTCCCTACATTAGAACCCGCGAATTGGGCTTGATAACAAAGTGTTTCAATTTTCAACTGAGGTGTGTATAGCAAGGTAAACAATAGGTTTTTCACAAGTCTTCCAAAATAGTGGAATATTCAGCCAGCCAGATGTGTAACTGCTGCAGGTTTTAAAAACCAAGCAAAATCACTTGTATTTTGCATAACCAAATGATAATCAACAATTCAATCTTTACTAACCTTTGCAAACAAAGCTTGTTGCTGTCTCAGTAATTCTTCCTCTGGAATTCCAAGGTTTTCCAAACGGGTGCTCTGTCTCCTTCTTTTAGCTGCTACTGCCTTGCAGTCTTTCAGCACCGCTTCTGCTTCTATTGTGTAGTCGTTGAATCCTAGTCTGTCCAATGCTGAAAATATATGTTTTCATTGTTGAGCATTTGTTAAATAGGATTTAGGTTTATTGTCATTAATTAAATGTGGAATCAGTGTAAGTAACAGAAGGTACACTATTAGGACAGTTGGATCTCATTTGCAATAATGATAAAGACTGAGAATAGCTTACTTTTTGCAGAAAGGAAAAACATACCTGTGAGTACATGCTCAGCATTGATTGTCTTCTTATTACTTTGATTACAAACTTCATTGGCTTCAGAACTAAGCAAGTGTATAAATTCGGTGCAACAGTTAAGTATTAGTTCTCTAGACTCAAATGCAACCCTTACTGAAGGAACCAACTCCTTTATCATTTTATTAATACTTGCTCTAGGTAAGGTTAACTCATCTTCTTCTGAGGGCGGTGGACAAAGCTCTTGTTCTGGGCTACCCATTGCAACTGTTTGAATAGGAAAGCAGAATTCCAATTAAATGTATCGAGATAAATCAACTGCTGTTTGCTTCTCTTCTTGTCATTTCTCTTCTGTTCTGTCAAACATGTCATAATCATATATTGTGGGCATTGTGGCCGTATTCAAAAATTACCTTGGACATTCGTGCTGTGCAGAGAATGTGAACCGGATTTAAGAGCATTGAATACACTGTATGAGTCATATGACGTACCTATATACTACTACTCTAACCACGTGTGATGCTGTTTTAATTTTATACTGCAGTGTGATAGAGGTCATTATTTTTTACTGCAGTAACACGCAATGTCATTTGTCAGTGTCAGTGATTCGATCAGTCAGTATACTCAGTATTTTGTATAGGTTGGAATTTGGAAATTTATTAAATTAATGAAATAAAATTAGGCGGGTGGGTCCCTGCAAAACAACAAAAATGGTTTTCTACTTTACAAGCAACGTAGTTTCTCCGGCTGTAACGTTATTCATGGGTGCTGACAAGCATGAAAGTACGTAAGAATAAGAAATGTATTAATCCATATACGTAAAATTCGCATTAGTATTCACATTTCCGTTAATAAATACATGTCTCTTATGAAACAATTACACAAATTGTTTCCTTTCGTATTTAATTAACGATGGGACTTATGCATTATGTTTCAGACGAAGATTTAATTAAATGGGGCTGGCCTGAGGATGTGTGGTTCCATGTCGACAAAGTTTCATCAGCTCATGTTTACCTTCGATTAGAGCCTGTAAGTGCACACAACATAAACTTGCATAAATCAATTTTAACTATAATACTCTCGTGAGACTCGAACATATCAAATAATATTATTATATACTAAATTACGTGAGTGACCCGTTTTAAATATTATTTAATTTGCATAAATCAATTAATTATTAGTCAGGCAGAGTAACAAGTTTCATCCATTTTGTTTTAGGGTCAAACCATAGATGATATACCCAATTTAGTTCTTGATGACGCTTGCCAGTTAGTAAAGGCAAACTCTATCATGGGAAACAAGATGAATGATATTGATATTGTCTACACAATGTGGTCTAATTTGAAGAAGACTGCTGCAATGGAGGTACAGTAATATTTTTTTTATTTTTTTAGGTAGTCAGAAGTTTAAATAAATTGAGTAAAATATTATATTATATTTGTTAAGAGATCTTGGGATCAAAAATAATTTTATTACAATATGGGAACTATATCCAATCTCATTTCCTGTTATAAAGAGGAGGACTATGCCCAGCAGATGGATGTGTATAGTATAATGGTGGTAAAATTTTATTAGAAATAATTCCTTACTACATTTTTATAGAATACTAGCTTTAACCCGCGGCTTCGCCCGCGTACTAAACGTAGTTTTCAATCAGCATACAAAAAAGGAGGTTTTTTTTATTTATTTCACATGCGCTACCTAAGTTGGATTTGAAAATCGTTGTTGGATTTGAAAATCGTTGTTGTTTCGAAATCAGTGACCTGATATGACACCCATATCAAATAAAATAGTTGTAACTATTCTTGTTTCCCCTTTACAAACTTTGGACCATCATTTTACCCCTACTTTGAAAAATCCTATCTTTGTGCACCCCTTCACCTTATAAGAAACCTACGTACCAAATTTGGAATCTCTAGAACCAGAAATTAACCTAAAAACGACACCAATATTGATATTTTGAGATTTCAACCCCATCGCACCCCATCAGGGAAGATGGTATCTCACGTCCGCCTCGTTAGATGTTGAAATTGTTATTGTTTTCGAAATCAGCGACCCAATAAACCAGGAAAACGATACCCATGTTGTTTTTTTTCTATATTACCCCTTTTCCCCCTTTTGGGGGTTAATTTCTCAAAAAGCCTAAAACACGTCTTTACTCATTTATCATTATCTTTAGGAAAATTCCTCTGAAGTTTCAAATAGAATTATAGTCCAACTAATCTTGGTTCCCCATACAAACTTTGGACCCCCAAATCACCCCCTTAGGGAGTAAATTTTGAAAAATCCTTTCTTAATGCACCTTTATACTTAATAAGGAACCTACGTGCCAAATTTGAAATCTCTAGGACCAGCGGTTTGGGCTGTGCGTTGATATGTCAGTCAGTCAGTCAGTCATTCAGTCAGTCAGTTTCTTCTTTTATATATATAATTACTCGTATATATATAGATGTAAAAAGAAAGTTTTTCATATTTAATTAAAATACATGCATTCGCTAGAGTTTATACTCATAACCCTTGAATTATGTCGTAATATAAATAAATAAATATTACAGGACATACTACTAAATTTAACATTGGAAAGGTTAATGAGAAAATATTAATGCGCATTAATTTTAATGTGCATAGATCCTAATCGGCATTAATATTAATGTGATTTGCGTGACTAAAACATAAGTAATGTTTAGTGTTTTCCTGGACATTAAAAATGTTTTTTTTTAAATGTGTATTATAAAAGTTATCAAAATTAATAATGCACATGTATCTATAAGCATAAAAAGCCTTGTAAATTTAAAATGTTACGATTCATCTTATCTACATTTTGTTAAATTGATTTTTTTATTGTATTTCTTTTCATTTCATGTCATTATCATATATTTCATTACTTTATTTTATTTTATATTATTTTAATTAATTATATTTAGTTTAATTAAATTTATTCAAATTTAGTTTAATTTAATTTATTCTATTTTGTTTCGTTTTATTTTATTTTCTTATATTGTATTTTATTTTATTTTACTTTACTTTGCTTTACTTTACTTTACTTTATTATAATAAAAAACGACACTCAAATTTATATGTTGACATTTCAAACCCATCGCATACCAACAGGGGAGATGGTATTCCACATTCGCCACATTGGATCTTCAAATCGTTGCTTTTTTCGTGATCAGCGACCCGAAAAACCATAGAAACGATACCCATGTTTATTTTTTCACTTTTGCAACCCTTTTACCCCTTTCCTTTCAGGGGTTAAATTCTCAAGAAACCTGAAATACGTGTTTACTCATTTACCTTAAAGAATACTCCGGTGAAGTTTCGGATAATTCTTTAGAACCAGAAATTTACCTAAAAATGACACTCATATTCATATTTTGGCATTTCAATCCCATCGCATACCAACAGGGGAGATGGTATTCCACATTCGCCACATTGGATCTTCATATCGTTGCTTTTTTCGTGATCAGCGACCCGAAAAACCATATAAACGATACCCATGTTAATTTTTTCAACTTTTCACCCCCTTTACCCCTTTCAGGGGTTAAATTCTCAAAAAACCTGAAACACGTATTTACTCACTTACCTTAAAGAATACTCCTGTGAAGTTTCAGATAAAATAGTCTAACTAATCTTGTTTCCCCATACAAACTTTGGACCCCCGTTTCAACCCCTTAGGAGGTGAATTTTGAAAAATCCTTCCTTAGTGCTCGCCTACACCATAAAAGGAACCTACGTGCCAAATTTGAAGTCTATAGGACCAGCCGTTAGGGCTGTGCGTTGATATGTCAGTCAGTCAGCTTCTTCTTTTATATATTTAGATTTGACTTTTTTTCATGCAATGGTTTTTTTATGCAGGCTGGCCAAGTTGCATTCCACAAAGATAAAGATGTCAGAAAAGTCAGGGTGGCTAAAAGAAATAATGAAATTGTAAATAGACTTAACAAAACAAAGAAGGAAGCTTTTCCTGATTT
Organism: Lathronympha strigana; assembly: GCA_949128165.1. NCBI lineage: Eukaryota > Metazoa > Arthropoda > Insecta > Lepidoptera > Tortricidae > Lathronympha > Lathronympha strigana. The sequence continues at coordinate 10,216,918 of OX421906.1, read as the reverse complement.
GAGGCAAGAGCGGGAAGAGAGGGATAGATCTGAGCGAGAAGATAAAAAGAAAGTGCTAAGAGAAAAGAAAGAGAAAGAAAAGGATGAAGAAAAAAAGAAGAAAGAAGAAGCAGAGCTTAGAAGCTATTCAACCTTAATGAAACCAGAAAACATGAGCACTAATTATGATGGCAATGACTCTGATGACTTCATGTGATAAGAAAAATAAACCATTTAATTTTTATCATGTCTTATAATTTATTCTTATCAATTTCTATGTTAATTCCAACAGAATTAAGGGAATTGATAACCCATGTAGGGATACTCCCATCTGGAAAAGCTTCACTAACAAATTGTTTCACAAATTTTGGGAAAGTGCCTTTTTGTATGCAATCTCTCATTGTTCTCATTAGATGCATCTGTAAAAAAATTAATGACAATCACACAACAAGTAACAAAGTAGCAATTGTTATAATTAAATTGTACAAATAATACAAGTACATTCAGTACTGTTACAAAATTCATACTCATTCTAACATAATTATGCATTAATTAACTATAGGAGAAAAAATGCCAAAAAAATGTTTATTAAATTTATAAAAAAAAACTGGGCAAAGCCTGATTAAGAAGGAGAATTTTATTGACCTTTGTACCTTTTGAGTTACTATTAGGGCATTTCTATTTTTTGTGGTTACACACTTTCAATTAATAAAATATGTAACAATTCCGATATTCTAACAGTGTCAATAGGGATAAAAAATATCCATTTTATTACGAATTCTTATTTAATATTAAGCATTTAAAAAGTGTGCACCCAACAAACTAATTTAATTTCTTAATTGAGTATAACGAAAAATGGAAATGCCCATAAATTACTTTCCTAGGTAATCTATTAGGCTGGCTATAGGGTTTGCATTATTCGTCCAATTTTAGTATTCGAATAATACGAATACTTCGATTTGAAATAATCGAATATTCGAATTTTTCGAATAAAACGATTTTTTTTTTGAAAAAGAACACTAAATAATGATTTCAAGTTGTTTAATTGTTAAAAATGTGGGTATGCTTTTATTCCTTTAACGTTTTTACAGGAACAAGAGCGATTAGTTGACCATTCCAAATGTTGCAGTTGGTGTCTAAGCTTTTCTCAAAAAAAATTCCTGAACACCTAATTCTTACAAATCTAGACCTTCATAGGCTCATTCAAATCAGAATCACGAGCCGATTCGATCCTGATAATAAAAGATGACCCTAAATTTCCATAAAAAAAATTAAGTTTTTATTACGCCATGCTCAAAGTAAGTGCATACAAAAATGTGGCGAAATAGAAAGGATATTTTGGGATATTTTTTTATTTTATTATCAGGATCTGGAAGAATCAGGTCAAGCAAATCACGATCTGGAAGGATCAGGTATACGGGATTTTTTTTGTAAAACGGTTCTCTACACACCACCCGCAGCACTTCAGATCCTTTTCAACGTTAACCTTACGCACATTGAGTTAAGCAAATTAATAAAGTCTATTTTTATTTGAATCATTTTTGTATTAATTGCTAAGACTGCAAAATATAAAATGGTATGGTAACAATGGCTATGCGGCTACTAGTACTTAAATTTTAACTGACGCGGCTTAGCTGAAGTTGACGTAGAATAATTGGTTCAAAATAAATCGCTAATATCTCTAAAAGCAATAAAGATATGGTCTGAAGAGTGTAATCTCAATCAAAAATTTGTGCATACCGACTGTACTGTGTAAAACCAAATACTATTTACCGATTAAGTCAATATTATATACATGATATTGAAATAAGGCACTGGGTGTATGATTACAGCATGCAGCATGCACGAACAATTAAAACTAAGAGCAGGATCTATTTCTTGTGCGGTGTGCTTACCATGGGTTGTATTCGATTGCGACTGCGGCATTCGACAGTATGTCTGTCTCACTCCTACCACTACTCTGACAGGAGCGAGACGGACATACTTTCGAATGCCGCAGTCGTAATCGATAACAACTCATGGTGCACACACATTGAGCTTTTACGGTTTTCAGTTATAGGTAGTTTCACGAGACTTGAAGTGAATGATTTCACACACAGCTACTGCACAGGTACTGATTACAAAAAAAGTTAATGAATGAAATGAACTTTAGTGTCAATGAAAACACTACAAGATATATTTTCATTTGGTGTAAAAACTTTTTGGTCTATCTTACAATTCACTGTAGAAGTAGGCCTGTGTGCCATCGGTACAAAAAATAACAGTAGGTACTTAATTTCAAAATCTCGATTTCATTACAGGACAATGTTGTTGTGTGCTAACTTAACTCTAATGGGACTACCTATAATACTAATTACGTAGCAGATAGCCGAATTCGCAATTCTTTTACCAATTATGATACAATATTTGGGTAATTTTAGACGATTTAGTTTTAGACTTGAAGGAATTTGAACAAATGAAATGAAAATAATGTAATAAGAATTAGTCTTCTATTAAAACGGTTTTTTTACTTCGAATTAAAATCTGCTTCAACGGCGTTGTTAAAGTAAAATACAATTAAAACGGGCATTTCATTATGTTTTCGTAAAAAAACATAATTTCTGAATAAAATCTGCACTATTCGAAATATTCAAATAATGAGTGTTATGAGTATGAGTGTTGTCGAATTCGAATAATATTTATGGCGAATAATTCGAAGATTCGAGTATTCGAATTGCAAACCCTAGCTGGCTATAAGACTATTATCCTAAAGCCATACATGTGTAACATGTATCAGACAACAAATTACATACCTGGTAAGCAATATTATGCACTGACAGTAAATGGCAGGCAACTGTCTCTACAGTGACAATGCAGTGCAAGTATGCTCTAGTGTAGTTTTTGCATGTTGAACATGTACAATCCTTGTCAATTGGATTCAAATCTGTTTCATACTGCTTCTGTTTAAGATTAAGTTGTCCTTTATTGACAAGTGCACATCCAAATCTCTGAAATTCATATAACACTTTTTATTGTATTTATCTGAAAAATAAATCAAGGAACACTGATGTAAAATTAAAGATTGATTTTTAACTAAGACCTGCTGTATGCAGTTCAGTTCTTCAAAAAAAAGGGTGTACAGGTTTTAATAGGCCAACAATGGACATGTTACACCACTGGAGTTGCAGGCGTCAATAGGCTATGTAGACCACTTCTGATTAAGTGGGCCGTATACTTGTTTACTACTGGTACCTGTGGTATAAGAATAAACTTAAAACAATATTATAGTTTAACTTACAGCAGTCCTTGTTGGGAACACGCAATCAAACATGTCCACACCCAGAGCCACACAGACCACCAGGTCAATGGCTACCCCCACTCCCATTAAGTAGCGAGGCCTATTTTTGTCCAGGATATCAGTACTCAAGGTAACCATAGGCCAGAAATCGTCTTTTGATTCACCTCCGCTGTAAATATAAATATACATTAATTAGAAATTAAACACTTTAGAACGGATTAATCGCGTTTATTAACACCATGATCCTACGTTTCGAGCCCTTTACAGCACTCGTTTTCACAGGGTTAAGATGATGACTGAGAGAATGCGAATTCTCCCCGTCAATCAAAAAAGTTACTTGTGCAAACTACCTACATACAAAAATATAAAAATAATTTAAAAATAAAAACAAAGGTTGGTCTACAATGCCCAGAGGGGCTTATAAAGCTAGTAATACATAGCCTGAAGGGCATTCTATAATTAAAATTAAAATGTTTAAACCCTGTGAGGATTAACATACATACAACTTACGAACGCTTCCCTAACTGGCTTATGGAGCAGAAAGAAGCGACAAGAAAACATAATAAACATCATGGTGTTAATAAACGCGATTAATCCGTTCTAAAGTGTTTAATTTCAATGAATAACAATCGCGGTAACAGAAGACAATATTACATTAATTAGAGTTAGAAATAAATTCTATGGTGTGATATCACATTACACATAAGTTTAATGAGATAAACTTATGTGTAATGTGATATCACACCATCCTGTTATAAAGAAGAGTTCGTTTTGGCTTATGGATAACATTATTGTTAGCTGCTGAGAACTAGAAAAAAATGCTTCGTTTTGGATCCATTAGTTATTCTATAAAAGTTGTGATTTTATTATTAATCTGTATATGAGGTGCCAGATGGAAAAAGTTTTTCACAAGATTTTTCACCACCCAAACATTTTTTAGGGCGGTTTATTATTGAAATAAGAGTGTTAGTAAAAACATTGATTGCATAGTTATACACCAATATACCTAAGTCCCCCTACAGCAAATCCATTGACATCCTTAGTCATATGTTCTCTTGCGCTTTTTTCTCTTAACTCCGCATTTAGCAAGCCCTGGACAATAGGAAAGATGTTCTGTTCTGTGGGCCTCTTATGAGCCTTTAGGCACCGGTCAAGCCAGCGACTTGTTCTCTCAGTGGCCTCCTTGATTCTGTCATAGTCATTGAATGTGGTTTGAACAACATCATCCAATTGCATTATTATATCTGCACCTGAAGAGTAAAAATAAATTTAAATAAAATAAATTGCAGACAAAGTTATCATAACTACCGTTACTGGAGAATAACTACAGTAGAATCCGGTTATAACGACGCCGAAGGGACCGACAATATTACGTCGTACTAACCGGAAGTCGTTCTAAACAAACTGTCAATTTTAAAGTTGTTTCTCGATTTTAATAGTCACACATGTATTATAATTTATAATTCATAATGGTTCAATGTAACTCACAAAATAATTGAATATAGAATATTTTGCTCTTTAGTGAAAGAAATTGTTGAACCATTGACTTGTTTACTCGTACTTCCCGACTACATAGCAACTTAAGCCATTGTAAATTGCGGAGATTTTTTTACACGAGATGAAACCCTTACGCGCTTTAGTTTTAGAACATTCGCTTCGAACAAAGATTCTACCTTGTATGTATTGTTTGGTTACAATGCACCGTCACCGTTGTAACCGAACGTGTGAAATGCGTGTGAAATCCCGTCGTTAAAAGCGGTATGTCGATATAAGCAGTCGTACTAAACGGATGCACTTTCATAGTGCCTTGTATGAAAAAAACCAACCATCTGCCTATATCTACGTCGCTAAAACCGGTTGGTCGTTTTATGCAGAGTCGTACTAATCAGATTCTACTGTACTGGAAATATATCCTGAAGGATGGTACGGGCGACATTTGTCGGGCATGCCGCCGTCCCGGAGAGTCACTCAGGCATATTATTTCTGGTTGTTCTCATCTTGCTAACGGCGAGTACTTGAACAGTACTGCGGCCCTAAGCACTGGCAGCCGGGGCCCTGCCCCGTTGCCACCCTGGGTTAGGTTTTTTTTTATAATGTGTTTCTGTTTTATATAATATTTTTGAATGTATTTTTGTATTTTACTTTTATAATGATGTTTTGAAAAACCCTAACTAGATAATAATAAATAAAGAACAAGAATTGAAACATTTTTTAGTATATCAATAAGAAACAACTAAACTATTTTGACAATTTTTTTTCTATAATAAATACAAAATAGAAGCAAGATGGACATAGCTACCTATACAATTTTGAATCTCAATTGACTTCTCTGGAGTTAACATGATTTCTGAATCATCATAAGGAGATCTGAACTTTACACCTTCCTCAGTGATTTCAGCCAATTTTAGCAAAGAAACCATTTGAAATCCTCCTGAATCAGTGAGCAGTGCTCTGTTCCAGCCCATAAACTTGTGAAGGCCTCCGGCTTTGTTTAACACATCTGTGCCTGGTCGGTTGCCCAGGTGATAAGTGTTTCCTAAAATTATTTCACAGTCTAAACTTTCCAATTGTTCTGGAAGAATGCCTTTCATTGTTCCCTGTAAAGTAATACACAATTTATAGTAGTTAAAGTTTCACTTACACAGCATTCATAAAGTTCCAACTAGAAATTTCACTTTTTTCAATATATAATGGCAGGTTAGCGTTGGTTGGTATCCAGGGCGATATTCTATTTAGGGATCCCCCCTAGCATGACAGATAAAAAAAAGACTTTATGTGGGTGCTGTTTGGCACCCCCTGGAGCCGGCGGAAGGACCACCCCTCCGCCGCTACTCCTAATATATAAGAGTAAAATGCATAATTATGTGGTATACTATAACACTTGTTTTATACAGTTTGTATAACTAAGTATTGGTACTGATTTTACAGTAGCTATAAGTAGAAAATGTAAAATTATTACGCATTGAACTGATCTGCAAAAAAGTTTTAGTCCCGACTAACCTGTGTTCCAACCGGCATAAAGACAGGCGTTCTCACTTTATAATGGGGTAACTCCATTAGTCCTGCTCGAGCCTTCGTAACTGCACATTCTGCTTGAACGGTAAATGCGAGAGCTTTAGAACCCATATTAAACTTAAAATATTTTAAACACGATCCGGTGTAAGATGCCTTGAACACCGTCTTCTTTCTCTTTTTATCAGGGCCGACTAAGAGCGATACTTCTTTATTTTTGAGCTGTATCGTGAACTCGTATAATTATCACTGATATAAAAGTGTACTGTATTAGTTAGTATAGTCTTAAAACATTTATGTAGAATACTCAAAATATAATAAATATTAACATGCAGGTGAAATGTGAATCTATACAAACGCAAAACGCATGTGACTGTGGTTGGTAAAAATGGTAAAATGTATGTGTACAATGTCAGTTTGACGTTTTGGCCAATTAGTGATAATGGTAAAACGGGTGTTACATGCAGCGATGTTTGGGTCCCGAATATTGGCGTCGCTACGTATAATACACGTAAGGGCACCTAGGGAAGTAGAGGGAAGGTAAGGAAATGCGTGTCAAGTGTTAATCGGCCCCGACGGTTCGCGCCATGTAATACTCATTTAAGAGAAGAATCAAGATACTTATACTTCACAAATAACAGTGGTAGTTTGTAATTACTAACAGTGTAAGTCTTATAAAATCTTCTATGATATCTAAATTATAAATAAGATTTTTTAGTTTATATTATAAACTAATAATTATAAAAAATATGCTCGAATGAAAAAGGTACACTGGCAAAAAAGTCTGCATTCAGTTTGTGAAAAAGTCAAATAACAATCTGGCTAATTAAAAAAAAAACCTAACCTATTCTATGTTAAGGAAATGTTGGATTTTCTAAAATTACTGATTTAAAACAGTACTATACTGCAGGACGTTTTAAGTTTTATGGATTTATTTCATTTGTTGACTATTTATTAGAAATATCTCAAAATGTAAACATTTCATGGGATTCTCCGATCTCTCATGAAAATTGGAAATCAGGTAAGTCGCAATTGATCTATTTGATGGTTTAATTGGTGTAATATTCATATTTTATTATTTTTTAACTTTATCTTGAATGTTTTACAAAAGGTATTGAAAATTTCGGTAGTGTGGACAATTATTATTTTAGCTCAGTTGTAAAGAGGCCACGTGATTTTGCTTGTGATGATTATGGCCCACGGTTCAAATCCTGACGAGGTATATACAAATAAAGTATTTTTGTTTTTATTTTATTACATTTTTTATATTGCCTGTTAGTGTTTGTTAAATAAAATTACGCACTTTCAGCTGAAAACTGAAATACATGTTTTATCATTTAATGTTGCTTTGAAAGCTTTAACAACCCTATTAGCTTTAAACATAATAATTATTTACTAACTTTTATTTTATATCATACATAATAATATTATTTAGTTTCATAAACCTGAAGAAAATCATGTGAATTATTGATATTTATCCTGTTCACTTATATTTATTTTCTCTATTAATGATTGGAGCAGTAAATTAGTATGGATTTAATACTTTCTGTGTTGTCCTTATAAAAAAGATGTCCCTTAAATTAGGTAATTTTTTTATAAACTTATAAATACCTACAGTCAATAAATTGGAACCCTGTCACTGTAGGACTATGTCACAGTGACACTATATAAATACTAAGAAAATTGTAAGAAATCTTTTGCTGTTTGTCATTTTGATATGGTTCCAATTGGTTGACTCTACATATGTAGGTAACTGAGATCTTTTTTTTGTTTATTTTAAATATTTTCATTAGAAGAACAGTAGGTAAGTTTATTAGAAATGTTACATACATTCTACTGGTATGTTTAGTAGATGACCCATCAACGAAAGGATTTATACATATCCCTGTGTAAGTACCACAGACAATGCATGAATTTTATTAGTGAATTAAAAATTATCCCACCTAGTGCATACAATCCAGAGAAGTATAATTATAAAGTATCCTCAATTTCAACAAAAAAAATATTTATTTTATCTTGTTCAGTTATAATACAAAATAAATTCTACCTTGGTCTACAAAATTGTTTTCACGGTCAACTGTTTTTTCAAATATGAGCAGTTATTGGAAGATAATGTCAGGATTTTATATGGTGTGACCTAGGAGACAGGCATATGGCAATAAGTGCTAAGAGAACTGATCATATAGGTATTTTATACTGTTATGGTAGGTTTCAGAAATTAGCATCCAATTTTTATTTCCACATGCAAAAATATTTTTTGTATACATATAATTATAATATTTCATTTTATTGAAGTAAACATGTGTTCTACCAATCACAAAAATAAAAAACAAATAATGTTTTTGTTTTATTTCTAAAAATTGTGGTACAATTTGCAGCTGTTTGTCCTTTTCTTTTTTCTACCTACCATGTTATTTCTCCCAGGGGCGTAACAAGAGGTATCGGCGCCCGGGGCAAACACCAAATTTGCGCCCCCCCAAATATATAATTCTTTTTTTTCTTTCCTCTCCTCTACCCGAAGAGAGGAAAGAGAATAAGGTATTTTATCGAATCGAATGCCGTAACCTCGCGCTGGCGTAAAGCGGCGCGCGCTTACGTACTGTGTAATAATTCCCGTTGGAACCTAACCAGTTTAACGTGACCTCGAGGTGTTTAACAAATATTACGAGGGCGACACTGAAACTACTGGCTACTTGTATTGTAAGCGAAAATAGTAGATTGTACATCAAGGGCATAAAGTGACCCATTTCGGACGAGGCCATTTATTGGTCCGAGTGTAACGAGGACCAATATAGTAGTCGAGGATAAAATGGGTACTTATGCCCGAGACATACACTCTGCTTTTCACTTCGATTGTAAAGAAAATATTAGGTTTTATATCACTTTAAATCGTTGAAAATGTAACATCCATACTCTTGCGCTTGGGTTTCACCCCGCCGCGCGCCGCCTGCAGGCGGCCGGGCGCGTGGGGAGACGAGAACCCGTAACCCGAATTTAACGCAAGAAAATTTTCTTGCAATGATTTTCTACGGGACGGCCTTGTAGACCTTGTAGGCCTTGCGACTACTGAAGATAACATCAGTGTTGTGCGACGTATGATAGACGCCGACAAAAGAGCTAGTGACCTATCAGCAGATTCGGACAAGCTTAGACATTGGTATGAGTCAAGTTCACAAAATCCTTCATGAACATTTAGGGATCAGGAAGCTTTGTGCCCGGTGGATACCTCATAATTTGACAGAGGCCCAAAAACTCCATCGTGTACATTGGTGCCGAGAAATGGTTCAAAGATTTAACGGAGGTGACTCAAATGCTGTGTTCGACATACTAACGGGTGACGAAAGCTGGTTTTACTGTTATGATCCTGAAACTAAAAGACAGTCTCCTCTCCTGAGTGGGTGTTTCCTTTCGAGGATTTGCCAACTAAAGTGAAGAGAGGTCGAAGCGTGGGAAAAAAGATGGTAGCCTGGTTCTTCTGAAGGACAGGTCATTACGCATTAATTTGTTTAGAGGATCGGAAAACAGTTACTGCAGAATGGTACACTAAGAATTATTTGCCACTTGTCTTGGAAAAAGTTCAGGAAAAAGGCCTCGCAGTAGGATCCTCCTTCACCACGACAACGCGGCGCCTCGTCGTACACGGCCAAGCAAACAATCGAGTATTTGGCGACGTCAGACGTGGAATTACTGGGTCACCCGCCATATAGCCCTGACCTCGCACCCTGCGACTTTTATTAATTCCCAAAAATAAAAGAAAAACTTCCAGGAAAACGTTTCATGGACGCCGAAGAAGCAGTGGCTGCGTATCAAAAGGCCGTTGAAGAGACCCCTAAGGAAGAGTGGACGAAGTGCTTTTCTCAGTTGTTTCATCGGATGCAGCGATGTATTGATGTGAAGGGACACTGATTTTGTGATTTTCTAAGAACTTTCAGTGTCGCCCTCGAATGCACAACTGTGGCCCTAGCACAAGAGTGTCGCGACAGTATCTCGTCCGTATCAGTATCCGAACAGTTAGAAAGTGACAGGTGTCTTTCTCGACCGCGAGATACTGTCGCGACACTCTTGTGCTAGGGCCATTGTATACTGGTTTTCTTGAGCCTCCGCTCCGTTAGCCATTGCTTGGTAAGCGATTGAGATAAAATTCATTCGCTGTCTTCATCGGCGGGAATTTTAAATGTTAGAATTTTTTTTGCCGTTTTGGCGCCCCCCTCTGGGCAGCGCCCGGGGCACGTGCCCCCCTTGCCCCCACCTTGTTACGCTACTGATTTCTCCTTCTAAGTCATTATGTATAATATTTGCACTTATTACTGGGTAAAACTAATAAACATCTACTAATCATGTATTTAGCTTTGGATAAAATACAAAAACATTTGCAAAAGGGTTTACAGTACACATGGTGCTACTTTACCGCTCTATTGCGATATCATGAGCACTTTACGTGCCTAAGTCGAATATTTAAAGGGCTATATGTACTGTAAAACGTCGTACGATACACGAGCGAAGAGGTAATTTACAACGAGTGGCGATAAATTAAAACACGACCGTAAGGAGTTTTTAAATCGACACGAGTTTCTTCTTTTTCGCCCTTGTATCTTAATGTACTATTATTCATCAATTTGTTTTAAATAACTCCACTTGATGTCAATAGATGGCGTTGATTGACACAAACACACGTTCTGCATGCCGTTAATAAATACCTAGACTCCGCCCGTTTACGGGTGGAGTCTAAGAATTCAAAAACGCTGGTATTTGAAGAGTTAAATACTTAAAAAGAAATAAATATCAAGGAGAAAATGTTATGGGCTCCCTAAGTGTTATTAGGAAAGAACTAACTACCTACTAGGTACTACTACTACTTACCCACCCGATCTTCCTACCTAGAGTGAAGTGGATTCCAACCACTACTGTTTTTACCAATAGTGATTGGTTAAAACAGGGTAAATACTCAAAGCGACAATTCTTTGTTAGGTCTTTGATATTATAATAGTGAAGATCTCCCAATATCAATAATGTGTTGTAATGGTTTTCAGTGTGCTGTTTAAACTATGCCCACAATGGTTTGATTGATTGAATAAAAAAATGAATAAATTGAAGGTCACAATGCGCAAAGGCTCAAAAACCAAAATTAAGAAGGAATCTCCAGAAGTATTTGTCTTGCCTCCTAATTTATTGGAAAAATTGGGCATTAATTTAGGAAACTATGGATCGGCAGCAGGAAGTTCAACAAACTCTCAAATCACAGGCAAGTTTTACCATAATACTGATATCTACTTTAATAATATTTTATTACTTGCAAGCAAATGATTACTATTCATATTTAAAGAAATGGTTTTTTAAATACAATGTTTCCATATCACTTTCAGATATAAATGAGAGCTCTAAAGAAAGTGAACCCCGCAAAAATAAGTATTCTTTAAAAAAGGATTGTGGCTCAAATATCCCCACTTCTGTTATCTCGTCATCTTTAGAAATTGAATCATCTTCAATTATAGAAACGGCAGAGTTGATGAAAAGATCAGTATTTTTGAGTCCAACTTTTGTTTCTAATAGTTCCAGTGTTATCCAAGGAGAAATAGAAATTGTTGGCAATGTTGCATCAGAGTGTGTAGATGTTAACGATGGTATTTTAAATGATGAGTATTGTGTTGAAAATGCCGAAGATGTGTCCATGGACATGCACAGGGAATATGTATCGATTCCTAACGTACAAAGTCCAGTTAACAATTCAATTTCCGGACGGAATCAGGAGAGCAAACAGTGTGATCAAATGGTCAATGGTAACGTTGCGATGCATGATCTCGATGATCACGAAACACTTCTTGATGATCACGTGGATGAAGCATATTCTTCTGATTGCAGTAGTAGTAATACAGGGTGTACTGTCAAAGCAGATTTAAATAAATGCAATAGAAATAAAATTCATATTATTTCCGAGCAAATTATCTTTTCACCCCAGTTGTTAAAATCAAAAAGTACTGGTTCTCCACAAGGAAATTCTTTGATTCATGGTCCAATAAATACTACGTTAATAAGTCATAACAATAGTAGCATTCAACGGGACGATTTAAATATGGATTTAATACCTATGCTGACTGGAAATATTGAAACAGATGAAATTAATGTAGTTAACAAATGTGACTTAAACGAGCGGAATTTTTTAAAAGAGAACGTAGTTTCTAAGGAAAATATTGAGATGCTACAGAACATTAACAACATTGATTTGTGCGCTGTGAATTCAACCGAATCAGAGTTCATAATCACCACTAAAAATCAGACAAATTTTCAAGTAAATGAAGCATTACAAATGCCACAGGAACAAGAATTTATATTAGAAGGCGATGTGTCTATTGATACTGCTGTTGTTGTACCATGCCATATTGATTTTGTGGACGAAAGTAAAATAATCATGAAAGAAAGGGAAGACTTTAGTGTAGACAAAAATATATGTCCTAACGAGGCTTTCGAAGGTAATGCAGATTATGCGATAAAGAATAAAAACAGTGACAGCATTTCAACTAAGCCCACCACGACAAATGAAGACTTATCTAATATTATATTGGTGGACCAGAATAATGCTAATACGTGTATTACTGAAACTGAAATTCAAAATTCTCTTTCTGTTAATAACAACGAAAAACTTAAAAGTAAGAAGGTAGCTGTCACACCGGAAAATAATAATGTTGAACTGCTTAGTACAGTACAAAATGGAGAAGCGGATTTGACAGAAAATAACAAGAGTATATCTACTACTGATAATCAACTGGTTTACTCTGAAAAATGGCTTTCGGAAAATGAACTTAAAAATGTAGGTAAATGTCGTCGGCGGTCTAAATCATTGCCGAAAAACTCCGACGAAAATAAGGCCAATAGTCCTAAAGACACGTCACAAACAAGTAAATATAAGCAGAGTAAAAATAATCCTCTACAAGAAACAGCTACAACAGGCCACATTGTGTATTTTAAACATTTTAAAAAGCAGGAATGTGAAAAAACTAAACTTGTTGAAAATGAGAAAAATGAAATCCATGGCGAAAAACAGGGCATTACTAGTGGTTCTCACGAGATAAATAGAATAACACAGCACCAAATTAATAAAGTTGTTATGCATGAAGACAAAGTAAGAGAAATCGCAAAATATTTAAGCGAATTTGCTAACTTAAAACAGAGAAGTCATTTTATTAACAAAAACAAAATGGTTAACAACAGATCATTCACTAATAATAAAAACACTACTTATTCCAAATCGTCAATTCAAGGTGTAGAGAAACCGGGTGGTCCAGAAATAAATATGAAGAACCAAAATTATCCGCCTACTAGAACTTATGAACGTAAAGGTAGACATGGATGCAAAACTATTCCTTCATACACATTAAAAGGGCCTAAAACATCTACCCAGTCCATAGACCTGACTGATTGTAGTACTACTGATATTTGTAATGAAATGGAAGTATGTCTTTGCCATGATTTTGGTCGATTAATGCCGTATGATAATGTGAACGCTTATGAGCATATCCATTTCTGGAATAACGCCAGGCTTGATTGTTCGCCTGATATCATCTTTAGCATTTATAGTGAGGATGCTTCTCCTGTAGCCTTTGATAATTATATAAATAATGACGTAGAGGTTTATTCTAGTGAAGGTTCCAATGTGACCCCCTATAAACTGTGTTGGAACGAGATTAAGCTAATCGGCGAAAATGTGAGTCATAATACAGAAAAGGAACAAAATGTTTCATCAAACGCCTCTAATGTAATAAAGAACGTGAGTATTCTCATATTTTTTCTACATTTTACCTTTTCTATTAACTTTACATCTACTATTACTATTACGACACCAGCTTACTGATAGTGATATCACCACTTCTCCATATGCGTGGTGTTTTTTTTTTGTAATTTTCGCAAATTTCTCAATACCTTTTGTAAAGTTTTCCAGATCCCGGTTTTTAATTTTTAGGGTTCCGTACCAAAAGGGTATATCCATCCGTCCGTTCATCCGTCCGTCTGTCTGTTACCAGGGCCTATACCACGAAAATCGAACGATTGCGGATTTTTATCTCCATCCCTGTGACACTTGTATATTGGAGTGACAAAGAGGTATTCCCGTCAATGCCAATTTTCGATGTTCGTGGTGGTGGTTCGTGGCCTGCTGGCTGTATCTCATGAACCGTGATAGTTAGACAGTTAACATTTTCAGAGATGATGATATATTTCTGTTGCCGCTATAACAACAAATATTAAAAAACAGAATAAAATCAATATTTAACCTCTTAAATATTGATTTTATTTTGTTGTTTTGCTACCATACATCAAACGTGTTTTTTTTTGCACGTTTTTGCTCGATATTGATAACGGCAACAGTTAGACGCTTGAAGTATTCATGGAATGTTTAGTTATATATTCACTTTAAAAATAAATAATTAGATTAAATGAACAAATCTTCTTCTATATTAATTATTCCGTGCAGGGGTACCGGTAGACCCGAATGAAACTATACTAAAATGAAAGAGCGTAAAGAAATAAGAGTTCTGATTCGACGTATGTCGTGACATACGTATTTTTGTGTCGTATAATTTTAAAGAAAAAAAAAACCGACTTCAATTGGACTTCCCGGTAAAAGTTAAAGTACTTAAGCGAATTATTGCAGTTAACTTCAAACATATTAATCACCATATGAGTATAACTACCTTTGAAAGTTAAGGAGCTCTCTAAATGCATCAGGGATTGCATCATAAGATCACAGCTAAAATTAAATGGGACCACCTTCGAGGTACCTCCTCTCCTCACAAACTAAGGAAGAATGCGAGCGAGCTGCTGCGCGCAGTTTGAAACCCGAAACATGTCGAGCTATTTTCGACAATATTGACGGGAGTAAATACTTCCGGGAGTTTTATGTAAAAAATGTAATTTACTTACGTTTTTATTTTCAACCGACTTCAATATTTCTAAAGGAGGAGGTTCTCAATTCGTCTGATTTATTTTTATTATTTTTTTTATTTTTTTTAATGTATGTTACCTCAGAACTCCGTCATTACTGAACCGATTTGAATTTTTTTTTGTTTTCTGAAAGTAGATGGTTCCAGGTTGGTCCCGTTTTTTTCAAAATCCATTTCTGATGATGGGATCCATTAGGAACTGAGGGAACTCCTCAAATTTGAAAGGCACATGCATAGTAATTTGGGTATTTTCTTGAGAAACTCGAGCATTTCTTTACAAAATCTACCAGTTTGGTGGAGTAGACCTGATGATGACTACCAGGGATGTCAAAGGGGAACTGCTCAATAATTCGTGGGCCCCAGCTGTATCACAGTGTAAGGACTCTATACAGTGAGTCAGCTCCGGCGATTTTCGGGTCAACGATGGGGGGTGTGCGGGGAAGCGGGTGGAGGGGGATTTCCTCACAAACTCCATACAGATTGTGAGGTCTATCTTCGGGGCTGTCAAGTTATAGTATTTTGATAGGTGAATTAATAACATAGGGAGGTACGCCATTTTAGAACGTGATTTGTTAGTTGTAATTTCTCAAGAAATCAGTAGTTGTGACTGCGATGAGCTTATTGTTATTTTAAAATATTGTAAAACTGACGCCATTTTGGATTTTGTAAAGTTTACTCCGATTTGGATAAAAATCGATATCTGACGATCCGGCGGGGTCCCTAACATGAATCCAGAGTTAAAATTGTAAAATATTGTAAAAACCGACGCCATCTTGGATTTTGTAAGATTAACCCTGATTTGGATAAAAATCGATATCTGACGCTTCGATGAGGTCCATAACATGAATTTGGAATCAAAACTGTAAAATATTGTAAAAGCCGACGCCATCTTGGATTTTGTAAGATTAACTCCGATTTGGATGAAAATCGATATCTGACTATCCGGCGGGGTCCTTAACAAGAATCCAGAGTGAAAACTGTAAAATATTGTTAAAACCAACGCCATCTTGGATTTTGTAAAATCAACTCCGATTTGGATAAAAATCGATATCTGACTATCCGGCAGAGTCATTAACATAAATCCAGAGTGAAACCTGTAAAATATTGTAAAAACCGACGCCATCTTGGATTTTGTAAGATTAACTCCGATTTGGATAAAAATCGATTCTGACTATCCGGCGGGGTCCTTAATATAAATCCAGAGTGAAAACTGTGAAATATTGTAAAAACCGAAGCCATCTTGGATTTTGTGAGATTAACTCCGATTGGGATAAAAATAGATACCTGACGTTCCGGTGGGGTCCATAACATGAATCTGGACTCAAAATTATAAAATATTGTAAAAACCGACGCGATCTTGGATTTTGTAATCTTGATCAACTCCGATTTGGATAAAAATCGATATCTGACGATCCGGCGGGGTCCTTAACAAGAATTCAGTCAAAATTATAGAATATTGTAAAAACCGACGCCATCTTGGATTTTGTAAGATTACCTCCGATTTGGATGAAAATCGTTATCTGACTATCCGGCGGGGTCCTTAACATAAATCCAGAGTGAAAACTGGAAAAATATTGTCAAAACCGACGCCATCTTGGATTTTGTAAAATCAACTCCGATTTGGATAAAAATCGATATCTGACTATCCGGCGGGGTCCTTAACATAAATCCAGAGTGAAACCTGTAAAATATTGTAAAAACCGACGCCATCTTGAATTTTGTAAGATTAACTCAGATTTGGATAAAAATCGATATCTGACTATCCGGCGGGGACCTTAACATAAATCCAGAGTGAAAACTGTAAAATATTGTAAAAACCGACGCCATCTTGGATTTTGTAAAATCAACTCCGATTTGGATAAAAATCGATATCTGACTATCCGGCGGGGTCCTTAACATAAATCCAGAGTGAAAACTGTAAAATATTGTAAAAACCGACGCCATCTTTTATTTTGTGAGATTAACTCCGGTTTAGATAAAATTCGATATTTGAGGATCCGGCGGGGTCCTTAACATGAATCTAGAGTCAAAATGGTAAAATATTGTAAAACCGCCGCCATCTTGGATTTTGTAAGATTAACTCCGATTTGGATCAAATTCGATATTTGAGGATCCGACGGGGTCCATAACATGACTCTGGACTCAAAATTGTTACAAAATGCCTTCGAGGTAGTCGTATTTGATTTTAATTATGTTTTGATGATGGATATCATGAGGAATTAATGGAGCTTATGCTGAACCCTGGCAGTACCTAATGGAACTCAGGTTTGGTGAAACATACGCGTGTGCGGTTTTCATTAATCGACTCATGTTAACGAGCAATTAGGAGAGCAGTTCACAAGATGGAGCTGATGCTGAACCCTTGTAGTAATATGTATGTATGTATGTAAGTTTTAAATAAGGTATAAGGAAAATTAACAAAATAAAAACATAAATTTCATTTTTTACATAAAACTCCCGTAAGTATTTACTGCCGTCAATATTGTCGAAAATAGCTCGACATATTTTGGATTTCACACTGCGCGCAGCAGCTCGCTCGCATTCTTCCTTTATTTGTGAGAAGGTACCTCGAAGGTGGTCCCATTTAATTTTAGCTGTGATCTTATGATGCAATCCCTGAGGCATTTAGAGAGCTCCTTAACTTTCAAAGGTAGTTACTCATATGGTGATTAATATGTTTGCGGTTAACTGCAATAATTCGCTTACTTTAACTTTTACCGGGAAGTCGAATTGAAGTCGGTTTTTTTTTCTTTAAAATTATGTTAATTTTCCTTACACCGTATTTAAAACTTACATACATACATACATATTACTACCAGGGTTCAGCATTGGCATCAGTTAACATGAGTCGATTAATGAAAACAGCACGCGTATGTTTCACCAAACCTGAGTTCCATTAGGTAGGTACTACCTGGGTTTAGCATCAGCTCCATCTTGTGAACTGCTCTCTTAATTGCTCCTTAATATGAATCGAATCATGAAAACAGCACTCGCCTATGTTGCACCAAACCTGAGTTCCATAAGGTACTGCCAGGGTTCAGCACCAGCTCGATCTTGTGAATTTCTCTCCTAATTGCTCGTTAACACGAGTCGAATGACGTAAACAGAAGTCGCGTTGGACCACATGTTGGACCACACTTGAGTTCCACTAGTTACTGCCAGGGTTCAGCATCAGCTCCATCTTGAAAACTGTTCCCCTAATTGCTCGTTAACACGAGTTGAATGACGAAAACAGAACTCTCGTAAGTTTTACCAAACCTGAGTTCCATAAGGTACTGCCAGGGTTCAGCATCAGCTCCATTAATTCCTCATGATATCCATCATCAAAATATAATTAAAATCAAATAGGACTACCTCGAAGGCATTTCGTAACAAACAAAAGATGAATATCCAAAGATACAGCTGGGGCCCGCGAATTATAGTGCAGTTCCTCTTTGACATCCCTGGTCGTCATCATCAGGTCTGCTCCACCAAACTGGTAGGTTTTATAAAGAAATGCTCGAGTTTCTCAAGAAAATACCCAAATTGCCATGCATGTGCCTTACAAATTTGAGGAGTTCCCTCAGTTCCTCATGGATCCCATCATCAGAAATGGATTTTGAAAAAAACGGGACCAACCTGGAACCATCTACATTCAGAAAAAAACAATTCAAATCGGTTCAGTAATGACGGAGTTATGAGTGAACATACATTAAAAAAATTAATAAAAATAAAAATAAAAAAATTCAGACGAATTGAGAACCTCCTCCTTTAGAAATATTGAAGTCGGTTGAAAATTGTGACTAGGGGTAGACACCTATTTGTGACATATTACGTTTGCTGTTTGACAGGGACGGGTGCGTTCGGAAATTATAAACAAATAGCTTTTGCCCGCGGCTTCGCTCGCGTTAGTAAGAGACAAAAAGTAGCATATGTCACTCTCCATTCCTTCAACTATCTCTACTTAAAAAATCACGTCATTTCGTCGCTCCGTTTTGCCGTGAAAGACGGACAAACAAACATACACACACAGTTTCTCATTTATAATATTATTGAACCCTCAATTATGCGTGGTCTTACTTGGCCGGTTTTTTAATTGGGGTACATGCCTAATACATAACAGATATATTTATAAATAATTTTTATTTCCTGTTCTAGCAGGACGATGAAAGGCAAGAAGTCGAAAAAGAACACGTAGCCAATAATACAATGATATCTGTAAATACCTTACAAAACTGCGAAAGGATACCAAAGGATGAAATTTCCTTATGTGCACCTACTGCTGGAAAATCAGGACAGGTGAATATAAATGTATTCCTAATGTATGTGGTTAAGGTTTAATTAAGTGTCATTTAGTTAAGTGTTAAAGGTAGAAAAGGTATAAATTGAAAGAGACGTCATATACTGCAAAAAAAGTGACAAAGGCCCCTGGTGAGCAGGGCTGCATCGGATCTGCATCGCATCGCATCTGGATCGAAGCAGCGACCTCCTGCTTTCGCGGCAGACGCCTTAAAAAAACCAGAAAAATATGAATCAAAACATTTATTACATTTAATAAATGATTTGATTCGTGCTTTACAATTGTGTTAAAGGTATATTAACTTTTTATCCTTTTTGCAGAAAAGAAAGCGTTCAACAATTCTTGTCGATGACGAGCGTCCAGCAAAAAATAAAAAGCTAGGAACACCGAAACCTATCACTAAACGAAATCTTTGTATTGAGGAGCAAGGGGAACAACATACTTTAACAAATTCAGTGAAGGTTGGTGTATTTTTGGAATTACTTATTTCAAATTCAAATTATTTACATCAGACAGGTCGTCCATATACACATAGGTACAATAGAAAGATTAGGTAAAATATAACAATAAAACATAAAAATATTAATTACTTATTTAGATGTCAAAACAGTATAAACAACCACAAAATATAATCAAAATATGTCATAATAAACAAAATTAATAATTTACGTTGCGCAGTGTGGGCCCTGACATGTAGGTCTATAAGTATTTTAGTGAGTGGACAGTCTAAACGGTTAGCTAATGTGTTCCGTACGCGCCTCTGCAAACATGGCTGACGCACTACAATAGCGCGGCAAACCCAACAGCGAGATTTCTTTCGAGTCAAGAAAAAGCGTCTGCCAGCGGAAAGCGTTGGTAGCCCAGCGGTAAGGCGTGCGACTTTCAATCCGAAGATTACGAGGTCAAATCCTGCAGACTCGTACTAATGATTTTTCAGGAACTTATGTACGAAATATCATTTAATATTCCTATCGCTTTTTGGTGAAGGAAAACATTGTGAGGAAACCGGACTAATACCAATTAGGTCTAGTTTCGTAAAACTAGTGCCCACGCCAAATCTTGGGATTAGTTGCCGAAGCGGACCCTAGGCTCCCTGAGGCGTGGCATAAGCCGGGAAAACGCCAGGAAGAAGAAGAGTAAAGAAACAATGCATAACTAACTTTTCAGCATTAAAAATATAACTCGGAACACATTGGTAAAAAATAATGCTTGTATTAAATTTTCCTTTTGTTGCTTCAGAATGACAATCCGTCTAAAAATTCTGCGCCACATAAGACCCGGGAATGCATCACAGTAAATAAGACTATCAATGAGCCTCTTGAATCTCTTGATCCACCACCGACTTCGACAAACGAAGCCAAAGTTCCCGAAAAGCGACCAAAGACTGAGCTGTCAACATATAGTGAAAATAGGTCTATTGTTTGCGGAGTATGCCAACTAATTGTTGAAGGCGATTGGATAGAGCATATTGCTTCAAAACATGATTATTTGGCTTGGAAATTAGGAGAACCGTGTTTGGTACGTTTATATTATGTATTATCTTGTCTAAAATTATACTTCAAAATAGAGTGACAAATGATGACCTTTGCATCTATTCGATTTGACGAATTTTGAAACTTACTTATAGTTCAAATTATCACGGTTAAATATTAACCGAAATTATTAACTGGTAAATTGTATGAGAGAAGTACCGGTACCCTGCTAGAAGGTTACAGCTTAACCAACCAATATTTATAATTTTGAATAAATTCAAGTACTTAATTCTTTTTAGATCCATTCGTAAAAGTGAAAAATAATTGTGCATGTACGCATCTGACAAAGAATGACTTGAAATTGAATTAAATATTTCCAGGATGTAGACGACGAAGGTGCGGTTCGTGACCACTTAAACGAGATCACGAAAGTGAGTGGTGGACTCACGTGTGGCAAATGCGGTCTTACAAGAAAATATGTACAGGCTTACTTGAGCCATGTGAGAAGATGTTCGGGAGAAAAAGTTAGTGTTTGTGCATATAATATTTCCACAGTGTTTTGAAGCAGTAGAATTGTATTATTTGCCGTAATATTATAGGATGGCGCGATTGCGCAATAACTATTGCTATTTAAATTTCCCTTTATACATATTAAATTTCGTTCGCCACTTTTTTGCTTTTAACTAGTTTTAACTCCTAGAGAAAGCTATTTCCGTACACAATTTTATATGTCTTTCTTTAACACTCGACTGTGCAATACCCAACAGATAGGGTGTAGATATTCGGTTAGTTCCGAATGTCGGAAAACGTCGGGTAATTCCGAAAATGAACTCTAATACGATGGAAATATAGGTCAGAACCATCCGACTTTCGGAATTGTCCGACATTCAGAATTACCCGAATACACCTTACCTAAATGTGTAAAACTTTTCAAAGTCCCGATATATAAACTATGTTGACTTTAATCTTATGTTACAGGCTGAATGTCCAACTGAAGTTAAATCATGCGAGGATTCAGTAGAACATAGTCTCAAAAATGAAGATTCGCCTGTCGATGAGGGTCTTGTAATATGTGGCGTGTGTGAAGAATCTATGCAGGACTCGGAATGGGGTGACCATAGAGCATCTCGACATGACTATCTTGCGAGGAAACGCGGAGAGATACCTCTGGTACGCATGGTTTTAATTTATATTTTAGATATTACGAGTTTACGAGTGATAAGATTGTGAAAATGCCAACACACGTAGGTATTATTCTGACAACTCGATTTACACCAGAGTGAGCGAAGGACACTTTAAAACATGATTTTACCTATTTTAAATTTTGGTAGTACCTAAATATATTTTTATAAAGTATAGTTATACGATCATTTTGTTACGAGTTAGCTAAGGGACATACTTAGTAAATATACTGATTATGTCTTCTAGCGAACGGGACAGAACAACGAGAGGTAATAATCGATCCACTCCTACATTTTGTTTGTTTACATAAAATATATTGTTGATCTATTATATTTTAACCAGGATGTCAGAGATGAAGCAGCAGTCAAAGAACACTTGTATGAAATCACGAAAGCCTATGGCGGACTGACTTGCGCCAAGTGTGGGCTCACAAGAAAATATGTCAAAGCATATTTGAGCCACATTCGGAGCTGCACTGGGTTGAGTGTTAGTAAATTATGAACTGCATGCAATAGTATTAGCTTGAATGTATTCACCAATCTGTCAATTATTTTGAAATATTATCACATTATCAGTATTACTTACTACAGTAATTAAAGTAACACCACATATTTTTTTTCATATTTCATTCGGATTAGTCCTTGTTTTTGTCCTTTAACTTATATTATGCATTAATTACCTACTTGTTGCATGCTTTGTAAAGTTGCGTTCATAATTGTTATAAGTAGTGGTAGATTAAATAGCATGCCGCTTGGTACAAAAAAAAGAACTAAATTGATGGCATGGCAATGGCGGTACGAGTGTCGCAAACATTTCTAATGAGCAAACATATAAATAATAATTCTGCCTGCAATTTCGTCCGCGAAGAAGTTGTTATTACAATTATAGGTTTACCGTTTTACTGATGAGTCTTCCTAGGTATGCGAGGAGAGGCGGGGCGGGTTAGTTACGTCAAGGTTACGTCATACTATACAATCTACACATAATCTCTGCACATGAGACATATTAATACCCTACTTCATCCACGCTAAAATGCTCTATCCTAGGGAGACGCCTTAGTTAAAGGGTAGATATATACATTTATACCAGTTTTCATAGGACACAACATTTTTCACTTTTTCGGTTTCACCTCTCTCTTTCGAAATACGATTCTCGATATACTTCTGAAAACGCTAAGAAAGCCATTTTGTATCTCATAATATTTCATGACTTGGCTAATAAAATGGCGGTATATTCTGCCTCTGATTTCCAAGAAGTAGCTGCCATACAATGCAAAAGCGTTTCGGAAAGGGTATCGCGTGGAATGTGAAGTGTCTTTATGTATATCGCGACTATTTTATATCTTTGGATATGATATTTTTACAGGAATCGCAAAACGACACCGCATACAACGTTTCAACGGAGTTTGTCCCTAAAGTGGAATCTGGTATCGTCAGTGAACCCATTGATAATAATGTCGTGGAAACTAATACTGGTTCAGTAAAATGTGCAGTATGCGAAGAATCTGTACAAGATGAAGAATGGGATCAGCACATAGCTTCACGTCATGACTACTTAGCATGGCAACGTGGGAATACGCCTTTGGTAAATTTAGATTACTTACTATATTCAAGTAGAATTTAAAACATATTTTTGCAATATTTTATTATGTACCTTGCAAATTGCAAACAAATAAAAAGTGTAGCGTGCCAAGAGTTCTGTGTTTTACGGTTAGACGGTGATTCAATGTGGCAATGTGATATTACGTATGGTATAGTTTTAAACGCTTTAGGTTTCTTACGTTAGATATTGATAGGGTCAGATTATGCTACTAACTATGTATTCCATGCATCTTTATCTCGGTTAATTTTTATGGGCCTAGCCATAAAAATAAAGTTTACGAGCAAAAGTCAATATTTTTGTACATTTCAGGATATAAATGATGAGGACGCAGTACGAAGTCACTTGTACGAAATCACGAAGGCATGTGGCGGCCTTACGTGCGCTAAATGCGGGCTCACCAGAAAATATGTCAAGGCGTATTTGAGTCATATAAAGAACTGCAGCGGACTTGACGTAAGTAAACTACGTGATAATCTTTAGGTATATCTTGGGCAAAGGCCTGGAGTTTTTATGTTTGCGGTAGTTGGCCTGATATCTCAGTGCTGCACTCTAGCAAGACCAAAGTTGACTTTTATTACCTTATTGAGTTTTTTCGAGGTTTTAATTTAACAATTTTATTATGTTGGTTGAGCCCGCTCGAGTGGTATTCAGCTGGATTCAGTAACATAAACTATATGTGACCCATAGGACACTGATATTGTCAAGTGCACGTCAGAACTTTTGAATAGGTAAAAAATAGTTTTTCATTGTATTTTCTAATGTGTAATGTAGGTAATAAAACTAATTTAAAAATCATTTATTCTCGAAATATATACAGTAAGTGTAACTTACCTAACTACCTACCTCTACCTACCTTAAATCTAAAGTAGGTAATAAAACTAATAAATCTCTAATTTCAAATTACAGGAATCACAAAATGACAGTACATATAACGTTTCATCAAATGAAGTGAAGTTAGTCAATAAGTCTAATGATACAAGTATCATAACTAAAGAAGCGTATGCGAATAGGTTGGTTAAATGTGCTGTGTGTGAAGAATCTATGGAGGAGACAGAGTGGAATAGTCATATAGCTTCGCAACACGACTACTTAGCATGGAAAATTGGAGATACAGTATTAGTAAGTTTAGTCATATTGCTTTTATGGAACTTTCATAACTTTCTTTTTCTCTCTTCAACTTCCGTTTCAATTTCCGTTTATTTTAATTTTTTTGTAACTTTTATCCGTTTTTGGCCCTTGTAACATTTTTCTTTGAAATTGACAAAGGGATCTATAAAATCAATAAAGATACAGTATACTAACACGTAAAAAATACTTTTTATTGTTTTTGGTAAGCATCGTGTAATCATGTTTATGTTTAAATTTGGTCTTTGGGAGTTTTTATGTAGCTATTTAGGTATAATTAAAATTAGATTTTTTATGCCCGTCCATAACTGTATGTTTCACGTCAATTATAATATTTCAGGAGGTGAAAGATGAAAACGTTGTAAAAGAACATTTACAGGAAATCACGAAGGCGTGCGGGGGACTGACATGCGCCAAATGTGGGCTCACCAGAAAACATGTCAAATCATACATGAATCATATCAAAACCTGTGATGGTAGTAATGTGAGTAATTATTTATTAAGAGTTAATATAAGAATATTATGATTAATTATAAACAATTTAGTATTAGGTAGTTTTCTTTGATTGAAAATGTATATTATTTACAGAAATCCCAAAACGACAGTAACCTGTCCACAGAGACAAGAACTAGAAAGGAATCAGCCAAGCAAACTGGGAACGACTCTGTTGCTGATATAATATGTAAGCAAGAAAATGCTACGCAAAGTGGTTCTCCAATAAAATGTGGCATTTGCGAGGAAACTGTACAAGAGGAAGACTGGTATAGTCATATAGGTTCAAAACATGATTATCTAGCATGGAAATCTGGGGAATTCTCTTTGGTAAGTTTGTTGACATCATTTCAACTATTTCAAGTAAAGGGTAGGTAACTACATTTTTTTCGCGACAATCGTCTTTTTATTTATTACTGGGTGTACGCGTTGTCCGCGGCCTAATGAGGATTCATGGAGCGCGACCTACAGGTTGAAAAACAGTAACATAGGTGATCTGACGGAATTAGACTTAGCGTGGAAACCGTGATTTGGAATTGGACTCAAGTACGAGTAAATTACGTACTTCGGTACAATTACATATGCAAAGTGGACCTTGAATTGTGTAATGATTCTGAATAAATACGTTTTAGGACATTAATGACGAGGCCGCAGTAAACGATCACTTGTATGCAATCACTAACGCATGCGGCGGCCTCACGTGCTCAAAATGCGGACTAACCAGAAAATATGTCAAATCCTACTTGACTCACTTCAAAAACTGTACTGGGGCGGATGTGAGTACCTACTGAAGTATTTTTAATGACTTAAAGCATTGAGTAGGTAATAGTAATACATCTAGAAAAAGTTACTTCTCCAATAAAGGGAGTATTGATCTTTTACGGACACCATACCGCTGAGACAAAACTAATTCCATGATATGCCAATTTTGCATCTACTATCGCGTTCAGAATTGCATGGACAGTTTATGACTGAATTCATTCATAAATTGCCCATGCACTTATGAACGCGTGTGTAAAGTCAGCTGCAAAGAAAAGGTACAGGTCGCGCAATGGAGCTTGAATGCGCAGAACAGTGCAGTCTCTTTGGGGTTGGGGGAGCGTGATCTGCTTATGCGCAAACCGCCTCACCATTTTCACCGAGCGCTCATAACTTGTTGCGCGACCTATACCGCCCTCTGCATACAAAATTCTATGCAGAAGAGTATCTCTTATACCGACCCTATACATAATCACTTTAGTGAATCACATTTGCGAATGTACGAGTATACTTGTTGCGCTTAAGAACGAAAAAGGCACATCGTGGAATCACCGCTTCGCATCGACGGAGCGGATCTATGAAATAGTTACATATAGGTATATATGTAACTATTTCATACATTCACGGAAGCGCCCAACTGCGATATGAAAGTTGGGACTTTAAACTTTTTCACACTATGAGGGTTGAAGAACCTGAATTTTTATTATTTGTAAAATAAGGTATAGCAATATTTGTGACATTTTTATTTAAATATTTAATGATCATACAGGATTCACAGAATACCAGCGCTTACAACACTTCCATTGAAGAACCTAGGGCTGAGGTCGTTGACTTTGCTAACAGTTCTACAAGCGGTCGCAAGAGAAGAAGACGGGATTCGATAGTAAAATGTGGTGTTTGCTCGGAGGATATTCATAAAACAGAGTGGAATAGTCATATCGGCTCTCGGCATAAATATCTGGCTTGGAAGCAGGGAGAGGAGTGTTTGGTATGTTAATTTTTACCTAAACTAAATAGTTTCAGTAGCGGTTATTAATATAATATGACGTCAACTGCAAGATGCAGCTATGTTGTCGTCGAAGAATGATGATTTTTAGGTAATATCAATTAAAAACCCTTCGACCGCGATGACTGCATTGGATTAATTATTTTAATATTTATTTGTTTCTCCTTTGCGGATCACGGGCCTGTACATCCCGGTCTTTTGGTAGGCTTGCGTGGGGATACACATCTAACACGTAGAGGCCTTTTGGAGAATTCCGCTGTGTAGTACACCTGCTAGAACCCATCCACGGGTACATCAATAGATACCCGTGAACAGGTCTCAGAAGGCGTTGGAGCTATTGTAAAGAAAGTGGAAAGGATACCGGGCTATGGCGTTGAGGTTTGGGTGGATCAAAAGAATGAAAGATTACAAAAAGTACAAAATTGTATTCTCAAAAGTACAAAAACTGCATAAAACACGTTATTGAGGCAGGCGGAACTTGCCGCCGATTAGATGGGCCCCTGGAACTGCCGTCGCAAGTACGGCTAGGAGCAATATCGGTGTGAACGGCTCAAGGGTGTCGAGAGGTGTGCGCCGCTTTCTACCCAGTGGCTGGCAGCAGCCACTGGGTAGAAAGCGGCGTGTGTGCCCACTCGCTTCTAATGCATATTTAACTTCCACCCCTGGAGCATATAGCTCTAATCTAACGACTCCTCTCTGGACGGCCAATGAAGGCAAGCCAGAGCTGAGAGTCCTACGGGGTACCACTGGGGTCCACTCCGACCGACGAAGACACGCCGGAGCCGGAGACCCTGACCGACTCTTTGAAGCACTCGGGTCCGTGGGGTCGTTATTCCTCAACAGCTCGCCACAAGCTGAGGGTAGCTTATTATAATTATTCCCTTTAACTCGGACCCTTTATATTGTGGTGTACGTAACTCGCCTACGTATTCAGTACCAATATGTCAGCCTATTTGGATAAATAACGTAGCGCGTATTATGACCGTGACGAGAATTAAATCATTACTTAAACGTTGTCATGACTATTATAAGTAGTATGAGATAATAGTGATTTAAGTGTTTATGGTCCAATAATGTAACGCGTGGGTATTATTTCCGACTTTATTCCTGTTTTCAGGATATCACAGATAAGGAAGCAGTCCGGAAACACTTGATACGCATCAAAAAGGATATTGGCGGCCTCGCTTGTGCTAAATGCGGCAAAAATTTAAAAACAGTAAAGAAGTACATGATTCATCTCAAGTCATGCGAAGGAACGTTGAGTAGCAGTGTAAGTGTCCACGAATATTGTTGTGGGTAATGTGTTGCATGCGGCTCTCAATCAAGATCGCCGGTTTAAACTAGGGCTCGCGGTCGTATCCGGGCCGTAGCCGGATCCCCGTAGCCGTGCTCGTTTGTCAGGTGTAACACGGCTACGTGTAATAAAGTTACGTATACATGTGTACACGGGTACACGTACATATCTTAATTACACGCGGATACGGTTCACCCGCCATGTTAAGTGACGATTTGATGCATTGTTTCTAAGGCCTACGAGTACGAAATACGAATGAGAATGTGTCGTAAGATTCGTGCATCTAATGTTTTTTTGCATTTATTTAACTTTCCTACATATAAAATATAAATATTTTGTATGTCAATCATACAAAAACCTTACATACAATTTTCACGTAATAATAACTTTCCTAATTTAATTATTAGGCCTTATTTAATTATTGAAACAAAACGATGCGGCTACTTCACTCAACTTCAGAAACATAAGGTGTACCAGGTAAAGCCCGAAGCTACAATATTTTATCAGTAAAATTGCCACGTGTGGTTAATTATGTCGCTCGCAAACTATTTTCTGCACGTGCAACGTCTTCTTATAGTTCAACTCTATAAGAAGGGCCGCACTGGTAGGTAATAAACGTAAACGAATGACTGTACTATCTTTTACTTAAGGATTTTTATTTATTTTACTCTCAGGGTCAAAATCACAATATAAATTAAACTATTATTAACACCATCGCTGATTATATACAACATAATAACTCCTTTTCGATTCATTATTAATAGATGGG
This sequence comes from Lathronympha strigana, assembly GCA_949128165.1. Classification (NCBI taxonomy): domain Eukaryota; kingdom Metazoa; phylum Arthropoda; class Insecta; order Lepidoptera; family Tortricidae; genus Lathronympha; species Lathronympha strigana. The sequence goes on along the minus strand of OX421906.1, from coordinate 10,187,737 downwards.
CCCGTTATTTTATAACTTAACTCGATGCGAAAAATACAAGTCGGATAATAAAAATAAATCCCGTTCGTCCTATAAATCCGCACCTAGTGTACTTGCTTAATATACTTAGTAACAAGTTGTCATTCAATAGGCCTTATTTGTTTGCATTCCAATCGGTCCGGTTGGTTCGATGCGACGAGTATTCAATATTCATTCAAGGCCCGAGCGGAGCCGAGATTCGTAGATACATATACGAACGAAGATTCGGCTACGTATCTCGGCGTAAACGAGAAATTTGTGATCTTAGTACCGCAGGGGTTAAGGTAACGGAGCTACGGTTCGGCGTGTTGTACGGATATCCGGAGCCCTAGTATATCGGATATCGTACCAATCGGAGTTTTTCGAAACTTATGCACAAAATATCTGTGAACAGGAGGTTCATTTTATATTTACCAATCGCTTTTGGTGAAGGAAAACATCGTGAGGAAATAGGGCTAATCCCAATAAGGTCTACTTTACTCTCTGGGTTGGAACGTCAGGTGGCAGCCGCTATCGTAAAACTAGCGCCTACACTAATTCTTGAGATTAGTTGCCAAAGTGGACCCCAAGCTCCCCGAGTCGTGGCGTAAGCCAGGAAAACGCTAGTGCGAAGAGGTTAAAACGTGCTTAGTGATTATTGTGACAAACGTTAGTTACCGTTAAATGTGCGTACGAAGACGGCGTGCAGCACCATCTAGTTCAGATTTCAATAACTACAATTTAATTCAAAGGGTTTCATGACACCCGGATGATTCCACTAGATACTCTCAGCAAGTGTGACCTCCTAAGAACCGATTGTGCAATATATTAATGTAAATGCGTGACTAAGAACATGCTAACTATAGCTCTGGTTTTGGGCTAGTGATTGGCAGCGTCATCTATTGAAAAAATGTTGAGTTATTTTGAAATTGATGGTACTGAGACCTGCGGCGTTAGTTAAAACGGTATTCTGAATCAATAAACGCGATTTTGTATCGAGATTGAAGTCTTCTGGTTCTTTTTTTCATGTTTCCTTAAACATTTTCAGGATTTGAAAGACAGCACTCTAAATTTAGTGCTAGAGGGCCAAGTGCAGACCCCAATTTCACCAGCAGAGGGCGCTGCTTTAATAAAGTGTGGTGTTTGCGGGCAGTACTCGGCGAATGGCGACTGGATGCGACATATAGCTACCAGTCACGAATATTTGGCTTGGAAAGACGGTGAACCTCCTTTAGTGAGTATGCACCAATTTTGTTTAAAAAAATGTCAGCTCGGTTACTGAGGTATACTTGATATTCTAAATAAAAACTTTTTAAATTTCAGAACGTAAACGATGAGCAGGAAGTACGAGTGCACTTACGTAATATTAGTCTGGAAATCGGAACTCTGACTTGTCCAAAGTGTGATTTGCCGCGCAAATCTGTTAAGTCATTCTTACATCATCTTAAGAATTGTGAAGAATTAAAGGTGTGTAGAACTAACTTAACTAATAGGTACAATGCCTCAAGGACCTATTTTAGATTTAAGGTAGGTAGAGGTAGGTAGAGGTAGGTAGAGGTAGTCGTTAGACTTGTTAGTTAAGTTACACTTACTGTATATATTTCGAAAATAAATGTTTTTTACTAATAGGTAGTTTCTACGCAATTGTAAACACGAATCAAAACATATAAATATTCTGAACGTAAGTTTGATCTAGAGATCGGCAGAAACGCACCTTGGGCGTTTAATTAAGTACTGAATACTTATGAAATTTTGAGTCTTACTGCTGTGACCGCGTGGCCTAGTGGTTAAGGGTCTGCCGTGAAAACAGGAAGACGCAGGTCCTGCCCCTTCGATCCCTGTCCTGGATATCGGAGGGCTTGATCACTATGTCTTTAATATACGCTAACTATTTCAGTTAATAATAGTTTATATCCGTACGTACAGTCGCCATCAGATATATCGGAGCGTCCGAGGTCGTCAAAAATATCTGAACACGCCTCTATTGTCAAGACGTTAGAGTGCTTGTTCAGATATTTTGAACGCTTCGAACGCTCCTATATATTTGATGGCGACTGTACGTAGGAGTTTTTAACCAAAACCCGCGCTTAAGCTGAGGATAATAAAAAGGAATGCAAGAAAAATACAAAAATGGTTGGGAACCTCTGTTTAACGTTGTATTTATTAATATTATTATTTTTATAAAAAAACATAACAAATTTTTACTTGAGTGAGGGAGTGATTCTACTGTGCCGCCAATTCTAAATACGATACGCGTGAGTAGGCATTATTTAAATATACATTTATTTGACAGGATGACAAGGATAATGGAAGTAAACCTGCAGGTCCTTCAATTAAAGAAGAGGCCGCGTCTTTTAATTGTGGAGTATGTAACGAAGTTGTAATAAGTTTGCAGTGGGCACAGCATTTATCTGAAAAACATGATTATTTGGCTTGGAAGGATGGCGACACTCCTGTGGTAAGTAATTTAAAAAAGGAATATATCTTATACATGCTTGAAAACTACATAGGTAAAAATATTATATTATTATATTCTCGTTTTTCTCTTACAGAACGTAGACGACGAAGAAGAAGTTCATCAACATTTGTTCAATTTTACTAAACAATTTGGAAGTTTGCACTGCAAATACTGTGGGAAAAACCGAAAATACGTGAAATCCTTCTTAGAACACATCAAATACTGCAAAGTTAGTATATTAATAGTATATTAATTGCTTACAATGCACAACACAATACCTTTCTTACTATAAATTAAATATGTGTTGGCTGTCAATATCTAAGTTAATGCAGAGTCACAAGTTAAGCTCTCCCCCGACTACACATAGCTACCGTGTTGACAATTTAAAACCTCAAACATGGTTTATATATAATGTACACACGCGTTCAGAATTGCATGGGCAGTTTATGAATGAATTCATTCACAGTTGCATCTTAAGGCAGCGACGCAAAGTAGATCTTAGCACAGTATCCTGCCTAAAGTAGTTGGCTTGACTATAATGACATTTACGACTAGCCTTAACATTTGCCGTAGCGTAGCACACCGTATTTCTAAAATCCATGGATTCGCTATGATAAAAAAGTAACTTACGAAAGTAAAACTCTGAAAATTCTAAAATATTTTTCTAGAATGGTGGTGTAAGGATAGTGGAGCGACCGAACGCCGTTGTTGACCTCGACGACTCGATAGTAAACTTCGCCAGCGGCGGCGTCTGCGCCGTTTGTCACAAGGAAGTGGATGCCGGCAAATGGATACAGCATACGCAAAAGGAACACAATTACCTGGCGTGGAGAGAAGGAGAAAGGCCGTGGGTGAGTTTATTTTAATACTTATATTAACCGGCACCCAGCTCGGTTTTATAAGGGTATTGGATCGAACCCCGAACGCCGCCGTTTATTTTGACGACTCGATAGTAGACTTCGTCAGCGGAGGCGTCTGCACGGTTTGTCACAGGGAAGTGGATGCCGACATAATTACGTGGCGTGGAGAGAAGAAGTGACTTGGGTGAGTTTACTTTAATACAAGGTGTAACAAAAATGCTGGTGATCTGTTTAAGGTGGATCTCCCCGTGCAAGTTTCATACAACTTTCGTTGCAGGTTTTCTTCTATTCTATCGATGCACCGGAGTTTAAACCGTGATATTTAGGTTAGGCGGGTCCTCCAGTTTGCGCAAATAGTATAAAAAATGCTAGAAAACTAACAATAACGTAAAATAATCAGATATAAAAAGTGCTAAATTTCGCTAAAGCGCTTGTTTGTGTGAGTAATCCTGATACTGTCCGTGTAAACTAATATGGCGGCTCAACTGACAACCACTGGTTTTGAGTTTACTATGAAAGATGTCACTGTAACCACCTGTAACACAGGTCAGCGGACTGAGTAGTACCAAATTTCGTCCACAGGTGGACAATACAGTCGCAAGGTTAAATTTCAATAAATTCTTTACAATAGATCCGCCAATAACATCTGAGCACTCAATTTTTTTATAAATATAGGAGAAGCAATTTGAGTTCTGAACACACAGCGAGGAAAAAATATCTGAACGCTTAAATCGTCATAGGTATCTAAGCAAGATAAGTGGTCACAAATATCTGAACATTGAATAAAAATATACCTTACGACGTTATCTTAAAGTTAAATTCAATGTCATTGCAGTCAAGTACCTAATAATAGCAAGCTTTGATAAATTGATAATGAAGCAAATTCAAACTTTTAAATTTGACAATCCACGAGAAGAGTACTGAAACGTCAATCGATATGTGTGTCCCTTTTCAAGGACGTTGCCAGCTCGTGTCGTTAGATTATCCAAATGTCCCATAAAACAGAAAACTTTGAACTTGAGAGCATTGACAGGTGAACTCGTTATACGTATGGGTATTTAATTTTCGGCAGCTATTGGAGATGTTGAAATAGCCCAATTAATTTATACTTGATCATAAGTAAATGTAGCAAAGCTTAGTAGTCCGGGTTCAAATCTTGGCCAACCATACCCTTTTTTTACTTTTTGTTGGTTATAATAAGCACGTTTTCGTTGATGAAATTGGGCGTTTTTATTTTTTGTTGTAGAAAAATCTTTTTTTGATTTTTTTTTTAATTGTTTTCTATTCTGAATGTCGAGCTCTTTCAATCCTAGTAGGAGAAAAAAAGTGTCCCAAGATTTGTTTTCCATTTCGCCACCGTCATTTCATAGATTTAGTATGGCGGTAGCGTCAATGGAAAGTTTGAAATTTGTATGGAAAATTTAGGACACTTTTTTTTCCTACTAGGATTGAAAGAGCTCGCGATTCTGAATAGAAAACAATTACTTCAATTATTTCCAATTTTCAAAAATGACTTTTCTACAACAAAAAATAAAAATGCCCAAAATTACAACTTTACTGTTGTAATTTTTTTCACATAATTACTATATATTTATATCGTACCTACTTTCTTGATAAAGTAAGTTTACAACATCTAATTTAGACTCAAAACTATTAATAAAAACGTAAACAAAATGAAAGTAAAAAAAATAATTACCAAGGCAAGTTTGAAAAAGATTTTTAAGACTGAAAAGTACTACAAAACGATTGGTTATTTTTTGTTCTTCTTCTTTCACATTGTTTTACTGAACTAGCTTATTATTATTTGGTGATGTAGGAATTTAAAAAACAACCCAAATATATGTAATTACGATGTACGAGTACACCTCTATACAAAGTTGTCAAAGGCTGGGTAAAATGCGTACCTATATTTATGCTGTAAAAACTTCTCAAGATTGGATTCTAGCCACTCAAGTATTGTATGAATTTGTATGTGTAGTACTCGTAAGTCTCGAAAAACGCCATTCTCCTATTTAATTTATGACCCCAAGTCTTCTCAATGACTACATTGGTCAAAAATATATTTGCTAAATACTACATTAGCATTATTATAACGCCACCTAGGTAAACGCTAGTTACTTTACGAGGAATGACAGTCTCCGCGCCCTCTGTGGAATTTTTGGAGTGATGATAACACTACTGACACTGATGACTGACAGAAGATGTGCTAGTGTGCGTAAATGGGTAAAATCTCCATATTTCCACGTTGTTGCAGGTTTTTGTTGAAATGAAATACTGTTGGCTGCAGAAAATCTCGTAGTATACTTCAGATTTTCTAGTATTTGCGCAAATACAAAAACATCTTATGTATCTGCTTTAGTTTTGGAGGAAATTATGAAAATAACTAAGTTTGAAGCACTAGCGCCATCTCTAGGTCGCTAGTCGCCATACCCTCCAGGCACTTCCACCTTAAGGGCAGAGTATATCGGGTGATCAATAGGAAAAAGTAGAAAAAAAAATTGACGCGAAAAAAATTGAGTAGCACAATTGACGGTCCTTCCAGACGGACGTTTGGGATTTATTTAAACAAATAGAAATGATTAGGGTATTAAATTAAGCCTGTATAATGTGTTTTAGAATGATGTACTTAAATATGATTGTGTGATTGATGAACGGACTGTATTCTTTACACAAATACACATTCGAATGACCTTTATTTGGGTTACGTACACTTGAGTGTAGTTGGAGGACACATGTGGCAATGGGTCTTACGAAGTCTACCATCTTTTAACTCGGCTTAAAAATTAAAATTTACATTCTATCTTTCAGAACGTGGACGATTTCGACGACGTGAACCAATATTTGTACGTGATCTGCAAAAGGATGGATGGTTTAACCTGTAGAAAGTGTGGCTTAGTGAGAAAATACGTGAAATCTTATATGACACACATTAAAAATTGTGATGTTGTTGATTTGAACTTCGACTCGTCAGTTGCTGAAGGAATTGGACCTTTGAATACTGGTACAGTATATTGGCCTCATTTATACTACTTATATTTGATATTAACGCAAAAGTGCAGATGTAGTGAATAATGGTTTCTCATTGTATATTGATGGAATTACTGAGTAAATCTAATCTATTCTTGCGAATATATTTATTTATTTCAATAACAAGTAAAACACATAAAACTAAAATAAAATAAATGTTAAATTAAATATTCCCCCCTCGGCATGGTACCATAGACGATGGCAGCGTTTCCTCGCTGTATTGCAATACTAATGCGTTGAATTAATCTTTATGCCACACGTGGCCATAAAGTGCCTTTTTCCGCACGCTACGCATACGGAAAAAGCCGATTTCTGCCCAAGTGTAGGCATAAAATGATGTACCTAATACGTGAGGTAATAAATAAAGCCCTTTATCGCATATTTACGTCCCTCGCTTGCAGCTCGGGTCGCAAACATCTGCGATCTCGGCCTTTCTTTGTTTGACCGCACTAGTTAGGTAATGTACTATTATATCTCAATTTGCTCCTGTACCCGCTTTAAGCTTGTTGAGAAAGCACGAACAGTTCCTACAATATACTATAGGATAAAACATTATATTATAACAACTACTCATATGCAAAATGAGAGAAAGTAGCTGAAACACGAAACACGAAAGTGATCGCAAACACGGGCGTATATCACGAGATTATCGCAGTGTGATATTAGTTATTCCATACAATTTATTAATAGTTAATAAAATTCGAAATTATTTTGTGATTTATTTGTTGTTATTGGTTTTCAGATGAATATCAGTGCGCTATGTGTAAAGAACTGATCAAGTCGAAAGATTGGAAAACGCACGCAATCGAAAAACATTACAACGTAACATGGATAGTCGGAGAAACTCCTATTGTATGAATTTTATTTACTTTGAAATTGAATGAATATCCTGTGTGTATAGACTGTCATGGCCCAATATACCTATCGCAACACATATTGGTTGTTATAGGAATAAGGATGTGTTGCGATATATTTGGCCACTCTGTCGGTCATTAACTATTTGATACTGACTGTACACTTAAAAAAATCTCTTTGGATGAAGTTATTTTGAGAATAGCTTAAATGGAGTTTTTTTTTCAGGACATTAAAAACGTTTACGCTGTAGAGAGATTCCTAAAAGAATATAAACAAGTAACAGGCCGCTTAAAGTGTAATGCGTGTGGAACAACTCGAGCGTCATTTGCGGGCTTTTATGCGCACATCATTATGTGTAAAAAAACAGAGGAGGTTAGTTTAACTAGCCACTTTTTTACAGCTACGAAAATAAAAGCCTGTGCGCATACCTACGGATTTGGCTCTGATAGAGACATGTTGGTGTGTGATTTCCGTGACGCTAAATTTATTTAATTAATATCTTAGAAACCACTACATTAAACCGTGTTAAATTTAAGTGTTTGTTTTAGTAAAAGTTACCAATTCATCGGCTGCCCCAATATCATAAAAAAAAAATTGACAAATGAACCTTATCACCAACCCGATAAAGTGGGAACTTTTACTTAAAACAAACACTTTAATATAACACGGTTATACGTACTGGTTTGTAAGATATTAATTAAATAAATTTAGCGTCACGGAAATCACACACCTATATATCTCTATCAGAGCCAAAGCCTTAAGCAGGCGTGTGATTTCAGTGACGCTAAGTATATTACAAAATATGTATGTGTAGAAAATTGCATAATATTTACTTTACACTAAGTTAAAATAAACATTGGATTGCAGGAAATAGATATATATCGCTCCCACTGTGACATATGCAACAATAAATATCTCTGCATATACAAGAATCAGCACGCCCTGATGCACAGGGTCCAAACACTTACAACGGAATCCAAAATCAAACTAATTGAGGAACATGCCGTGGAAGAGGAAAGGGGCACGCCAGGAAAGAGACGTGCTGCTGTCAAGTAAGTATGGTTTTATTTTGATATCTTCTTCTTCCTAGCGTTTTTCCGGCTTATGCCACGTGCCGGCTTATGTGAAATCTAATTTTATATCCAGGCCAGTCTAATAATAGGTTTTTATAGAGAATGAGAATGAACTGTAGGGGGCAGTTCTGGGCTGGTGACTATTTAAAAACGTAGACATTAAAAAAAATATTACACGTTAAATAACACGTTATTTTCTAATGATTTAAACAGGTATTTTTTATATTTACAGGGCACGGTCAGTAATAGAAAACTACAGTGACAGTATGAGTAAGGTGTGTATAATCGAAATAAAAATGGATTTGTAGATAGTAGTTTATGCACAGTGATATAATAAGGGTTCTTGAAATTCAGTGGTCGGTTATGATTGACCCGATAATTTGAAGAACCAATTATGAGCTGTTGCATACACTAGTTTTTTTTACGATAGCAAAAATTGCCAAAAAAGCGAAATGTTGAATGGCGGCAGACTGTAGAAGATGTCGTATGCCGACTTTGACTTTTTAATCAATCATTTCCTATACAAAAAAGCAACCATTTTTTTGCGGGGGAAGGGCACGTCAAATGTGCAGCTATTCGTACGTAACCTAAAAATAGCTATGTCAAATAAACGTCAGTCCATACATCCATACATGAGTATAAAACTATGTCATAATTGTCATACCCATTCGGCAGAGGGGCAGGCTTGTAAATTGCTACTCCGTCTGGTTTAAAACTCTAAAGTATGCCGACAATAGACAAAAGTAAATAATCGAGTGTGTATTATATGATAATCGATAGGAGCATCGCTTAGCGATGTTCTTATGGAATACCATAGACAACGTTATAATGTGTACTTTTATAATATCGCTGTCAGCCATCTAATTGACAGATAGAAGTGCTGCAGTATCAAAAGATTATTTGAAGTTCACTGGAATCACATTACATTTTTTCTTGCAGCATTTACATTCGTGTCAATCATGTGGATTTGGTACGGATTTTGAAGAGGAATTAAAGTCGCATAAATGCCAAGTGTCAAACGAGAAAGACTTCAGCGGAGATGAAGATTCGGCCGCCGAGATCGGGAGTTCGGAAGACGAATCGGAAGATTCCGACGTAGATTCAAAGATTTCGAATGAGGCCAATGATGGTGAAGTCGAAGAAGATGAGGAAGACGATGATTTTCCACTGAAGAGGAAACGGCATAAAGATACCGGTACGTTTATGTTTTGACTCCTAAAACTAGATGCCCTGTGAGCCGTAGACTGCGACTGTGGAAATTAGATCCAAAGAAGTAAGTGCCGTACTCATTAGACACCCAAAGCATAACAAAAACGTCAACAAATGTGTGTCAGAATGTCATTAGCGAACAATTTTACATTGATGATGATGATGATACAAACGATAAATATTTCGTATGAAAAAGAGCTTACTGACGTCAGCAGTATCTGTCAAATTCATACACGGAACTACCAACACTCTTAAAACTTTATGGGCGGTTGACACTTAACGAAACGTCATGTTCCAAATAAGACTATATTATTATGAAAAGGACCTGCAATTGCAACATTTTTATGACGTCAGTTTTCTCGGCTGATTGGGTATCCAGTTCTTTATGGCCGTACTATGTATATGCCGCTTAAACCCTCTGTGCCAAATTTCAAAAACTTAACTTAGTTTAACTTAACAAAGTTCCATAGTATTCGCTATTATAGATATAGTAGCGAATACTATGTAGAACTTGCTTATACCACGAAAATCAGTTGTCATTCGTTTTTGCTCGACCAATAAGACTTAAGCTTTTAACCGCCATAGTCCGATATATATAAGACAAACATATTCCAGCTCATTTCGCTGAAGTCTGATAAATAAGACAAATCATCGTGTAATTTCGGGTGACGCGGCGACACGAGCACGCTCAATGAAAATTTCTAAGCGGTTAAAAGGTTATGTATGAGCTTAGTAAACGATTTGTTTTTTAAATCACAAATCGCAGAAAATACACACCAGCACCCTGTTATGCTACTGGTTTTTCACATCGATTCTTTTGGTTATTTTGCATCTTATTTGGTCGAGATATGTACATGTGATGTCTACATATATTTTTTTTTGTTTTTCAGTGTATACAAAGGTGACACGAATTCCCTTTAAAGTTGAAGATATCAATACATATCTACGTAAAAGCGATGAAGATTTGTAAGTATTTTTTACGATTCTCGTTTATACGTAAAGTACATACAAGAAATAATTCTGGAAAATAATAAATTCTCTGTTTTCCCAGTTGCAGTACATATTTTACTGATGAAGTATTGTTTCCTCGATGGCAATGCCAACACGAACCTGATTCTGAATCTGATCTGGCACGATACCTGCCACAGCTCGAACATTCTTGTAAACTGAAATTTAATTCGGATTGGACAACTTTGAAGAGATTTGAAGCTACACACAACAGCCATGGTAGGTAGAGCGAAAATAGTGAAACTGACTAATGACTTGATAGATATTCTAAAATCTACTTTTTTTGTTAGTGTTAAGGTGGTATTTATATAATGTATGAAAAAAAATGACGATCAATAATTAGAAATAATGCATTGGTAAAATTAGTAGTAAAATTATATTTATTATTCAATCATATGTCATATGTAGGAGTTTAGTTGATAAATTTTACCCTCTGTCAAAGACTTTTCACTTCTCTTGCTCAAAAAATTCCACTTTGTGTCGAGGCTAGGCGACATACAATCGCTTTTTATGCTTTAGAGCATAAAGTAAAATCGCAAGTATGCTCGCATGGCAAGCATGTTTAATTTTTAACGATTTAAAGTGGAATAAAACCTAATGTTTTCTTCATAATCGAAGTGAAAGGCAGAGTGTATATCTCGGGCATAAATACCCATTTTATCCTCGACTACTATATTGATCCTTGTTGCACTTAGACCAATACATATCCTCTGCTAAAATGGGTTACTTTATGCTCTTGTTATACAATCTAGTATTTGATATGAGTATGACCTTCATAACTGTATGTGTACAGTTCTGTTTCTAAACAGTACAATAAGAACTATGTCGTCTTAACAACTAGGTATAATGTTTTACGGTCTACTTTCTAAACTTATTACTTACTACTATTTTTTTTAGGAACTAGTATATTCGTGGGCGCAAGTATAGTTTGCATCGCCTGGGTGCCACCACGAGTGAAAGATATGTCCGATTTGGTCTCCAACTACCTAGCAATAGCCTGCCACAATGGACCGGACGCCCCGCGTTACCAAGGCGGAGAGACGCCGAAACATGAAAATTTAATACAAATATGGGATTTCAACAATTTTAGAGAGTAAGTTCACATTACGATTTGTACTCATCGTAGAAATCCCCCAGAATTGTTGATCTTACTAACGTCGCGTTGTAATAAAAAACCTGCTTTTAATGTGGGTATTTGTTGTTATATTATTGTGAGTAATTAACATTTTCGACGCCAAAAATTTACGGATTAATCCCTCGCAAACCACAGCGCAAATCTTAGACCTTAATGCGCATGCGTACATTTCAACTTCAGTTTTGACACTTCGGTGACGCGCCGTCAGGGCCACGAAAATCGAACTATTGCGGATTTGTTTCTCTATCTCTGTCACACTTGTGTATTGGAGTGACAAAGATGTCTTCCGGTCAATGCCAATTTTCGATGTTCGTAGTAGGCTTGCAGCTTTTGTGTTTGTCACGGAGTCGACAATGTCACGTCAACCTGTTTTGAATTATAGGTATCTCGTAAAAAATAAATTTTAATAATTTTTTGTCCCAGTTTACCGGAGCTGGTGCTGGGAATAGCCCACGACTTCGGCACCGTGTGGTCGATGGACTGGTGTCCGTCGGGCGCGCGGGACGAGCCGGCGGACGAGAGCACGGCGGGCCGCCTGGGACTGCTCGCGACGGCGTGCTCCAGCGGATCCGTGTACATTTTTGCCGTTCCGCATCCGGCAATTGTAGTAAAGAAGTAGGTCATTTACTTAAGACAAACCTTAATTGGCTTACCGTTTATTAGTACATTTTGCAGAGGCCGGGAAACCGAATTTCGTGGATGAGTATTTTTTGTCGGACGAAGCGAAGCTGAGTGAGCACGAAATTCTATTTCCGTCCGAGGCATATATAGTGCTTTTCTCCAAACATGAAAGGAAATAAAATGTATTCTTGCATAAGATTTGAAAGGAAAAATAAGGTTCCCGCCTAAACTTTCTTTTAATGCACGGTTGTGTTCATAAAAAAAGTTGAAATGTCTTTAGTTTTATTAAGCCGTATCTACACGACCTTGCACAGTGAGCCGTATGCAACTCGCGATAGAACGAGACAACCAAGCATTTGATCTCCTTCTCTCTAGAACTACTACACTACTACAAAGCCAGCCCAGGCGGGGCATTTTTAAGCACGATATGATCAGATTGATAATTTGATGTCAATCAGATTGTCTCGTCTGTGCAGACCGTTTGGTCGCGGCTAAAGTATATTTGGCTGTTTGCAATATTGATAGTCCAAATATTTATTTAAAAAGTAAAAAACAATACAGTAATGGATTTTAGTACAACTTCCTGGCCGCTAATACCGTAAAATAATGAATTCGATTTTTTTTAATTTGAGTCGGTACATAAGGTTACGGTACAGGAGGTTCTTTTCGTACCAATTTTGCTACATTAATGTGAACATTTCCGAGCATATTGGAGAAAATGATATTTACATCCTCTTATAGTATCCTATGATCCATTAGTCTGAAGAAAAGCTCTACTTACTCATGTCTCTCATGTAAAGCGATAAAATTAATTATACAGCTTACCACAATTGAAAAATATGACCCCTTCCGATAGGCATATATTCTATTTAAAAAAACAAGCGAAAACACCTTAAGTGACTTTTCCCTCTATTTCTCGTCGTTATCCTTTATTGTTCTGTTTCTTTTCCAGTCACAAACATTTACAATCCTTTATAATTTTCAGCAATCAGATTGTCCACAAACTGAAACCGGTCGCGGAGTTAAGAATGACTATGAGCACTGAAAGAAAACCATATCAAGCTACTTCTGTATCGTGGTCTAAAGTAAGTCGAATAGCGATGTATCTCTGAAGCGAATAATCAATTTTAGTAAATATATCTAATTTTATTGTTTATTTACAGCAAAAGGAACATAAACTAGTATTAGTCGGTTATGCGGATGGTTCGTTGGCCTATTACGATTTGAAAACCGACTCTCCATTGTTGTCGACGGTAGAAAATAACGTTCAATTGTTCCATCCGTATTACGACGAGCGGCCACTCAACACATGCATTACAGGTTAGTTTTATCACCTCCCGGGGTTAGTCACGTAACCTGGAGTTAAGCGGTTCTTGTAAGGAATTTGACAGTTTAACTCCAGGTTAGCGGCTAACCATGGGTGGTGCAACTGGGCGTTACTAAACTTTTTATTTGTTAGACTACCAATACTAGAATGAAATAGTTTAGTTTAGTTGCTCCCCATGCACCTATTCTTTTACTATCTGTGCTCGCCGAATGAGAATACAATACACCCTGAGACCATGTTAACTCATTTGAGGTGTCGGAGTATTTGGTTCTCATTTTACAGGCGTGGTAGGTGGTAGGTAGGCACAGTATAAGTGCGTTGGGCACTTATAGTTTCGCAAATGTCCAAGTAAATAGAGCACATATACTGTATTTTTTACGTGGATGGTGTTACTCCAAAAAAAGATAATAGGTACCTACAAATTTTATATGTACCTACTCTAAAAATTTGCTTATCAGACTATATAGGTATTTTATCGAACGAGCGAATGAAGCGAGTACGTTCTCCGAGTGTACTGGGTCAATCCATCGTTTGTAACTTGAGTATCGTTAATCGGATCGTCATGACATGAAATGTGGCAGATAGTTAAATGAAATAAACAGTTTTTCATAAGTTCGAATGTGAGTCGAACGGTCAAGTGATTGCCGAGATAATGATTCGTGACCTAGCCTGAAACTTACTACGAATAATAATTATCTATGTATACAAAGTATTCTGTGTTTACGTAGCCTTACCATTATAAAAGCACCTCAAGAATGACACTGCGTTATACGTTTAGTATGTTGTTGATAGTCGGAACGGATATTGTTCGCAGCGGATCGAATTAACAATTCGACGTGAATCATATCGGATAGTCTATTACACTACAGACACAACCACTATACAGGATACAGGAGTTATTTTGTGCGTTAACATTGTTATTTGCTGGCAAGTTAATGCGATTAAAATGATCTTTTGAGAGCCTTAACTATAGGAATAAAACACAGAATTAGAAATATTGATTCACTGAAGTTTGTCATGCGCAGGCAAACGATTCAAACGCCATGGAATGCACCGTCGAGGTAGCGTCGCCAACGTCGGCAAATAAAAATCTCATGTTCTGTATGTCCAGCCAAAGACCAAAACAGCACAAGACGTTGCAGTTTTTAAATCTGCAAACAAGTTTCTTTCAATTTCCTTTTTTTAGGTGACCTCGGTCTAGCTTGTTATGCCAAGTGTTTGACGATTCAGTTAAGACGTCGAGTTAACTTTAGCAATTGCTCGTCTGAAAAGGTATATGCGACATTCAATGGCCACCACCTGAACTATTTCTAATATAAACGAAGCAGTAGCAGTCCACGACAGTGACTGACCAAATTTAATAGTCAACTAAAATGTTGCATGATGAACTCGTGTAATTGAGATCTTCGTATGAAAAGTATGCGTGTATTATGTATTAGCTTGGTCGAAGACAATGTTTTTATCATTAGGTACTGATCTGTACCCGGTGTCCGGCGATACGGTGGGGTCCGGGTGTGGCGCGTGGACGGCGGCAACCGGTGCGGAGCTAGCACCGCTCGCCGGCACGGGCATGCCGGGTCGCGCGCGGCTGTCCATCGCCTCGCTCGGCGTCGCATTCGCGCCCCATGCTGGCAGTGCCGTGCTAGCCGGAGACGATGCCATGAGTAAGTTATCTGTAGCTACTTCCCTGTTGTTTATAAGAGCCAGCCGTGGGTGCGGCGCGTCCTCAAAACGCATCACAGTGCCGACATCATCATAACGAGTATCTTGTTTGATTGGCTACAAATCAGCATGGTGGTTAGCGAAAAGACCAAATCGAACACGGAAGGCTACGGAGACACCGTAATAAAACCATAAGCCTTTGTCCTTTTCTTTGTTTCTTTTATTTGGATAGATCTTTAATCCGCACCAAAAATATCGTAAACAATAAACATGCAAATTATGACCTTCCGTTTTTGTGTACGAGTATAGTGCACGCGTCGATAAGTGAGCTGGTGTGGGTCCCGCCGGGGCGGCGTATCGGGGGCACGCGCTGCGCGGCGGGCTGCGCGCGCTGCGGCCGCGTGGCCGCGTCCACGCCCCCCACTCTGCGCGTCATGCGCATGCACCCCTCTTACTGCGACACCAAGAAGCAGGTACTACACCAGTCAATAGTTTACACGAGTTTTGATAACTAGTATAGTCGCTATTAGATATATCAGGGGGCCCGAGTTGATCAAAAATGTCTCAACAAATCCTCTAACGCTAACAATAGAACACAGATACGTGTTGTTGATAATTTTCTTTCTCCAGGTTATTGGAATATTGGAAATGACTAACCACGCGAAGAAGCGGAGGAAAGTAGTCAACGACGAGCTATCCATGGTTATAGAACCACTGACCTACGATGACGCAATTAGCAAATATGGTATAGAATTTACGAAAATCGGCAAAACTGATAGGGTAAGTTTACTGTTACTCTATATTACCGTATAAGGGTTTATACTCCAGGATGTAGATTTAAAAACAAATTATTCTTATAAATAATTGATGGTCTTATTTAATACAAATATTGCTTGTAATACAGACTATATGGGTATAAGGTAAACACGCGTTCAAAAGTGCATGGGCAATTTATGAACAAATTAATTCATTGACTGCCAATGCGATTTTGAACGCGATAATACAAAACATCTGACCATTTGTCAGTCATCTAGTTCATGACAAATGGTCAGATGTTTTGCTACCAAGATGCACAGTGTTTGTTATATGGCGCCTATCGCAATGGCGTTATCCTATCTACTTATAGTGTTTTCTCAGTCTAGCCAGCATCGAAACGCTCAGAGATTAATTTATATTTATATTTGTCATTGAATATTTGCTGTAATTTTTTCTGTAAGTGTTAAAAATAATCTTACAACAATTTAGTCATCTTACATTCACATTCATTTGAAGGCAACAAAATTGAGATAAATAGAGAAAACAAAATCGATGGGCGAGTATTTATTTTTGTCTACCTAGAATATAACAACATACTTTTGTATCCATTCCTAACGTACAAAAATACACTTTTTTTGACAGGCAATGCAACAACAATATTCGGCGCGGCCAAAAACGCATTGCCCGGAGCGATTTCCCCTCGCCGATGTCGAGTCCATGGCGTTCTGCCTGTCCACGAGGTTCCATGACAAACTGGCTGTAGCTACACACTCTGGTATATTGTTCCTAATTGCCACAAACTAAGTACCTGTATGCTCTATTTGTGGCAATTCACTGTATTCAATTAAAGCATCTGAATTCATCATAGTTAATACAAATATTATTAATATAAGACAAAAAAACTGACTTCACTGAGTCACTGGCTTCTGGTGATGTGTTTTTTTCTAGAATGAAAGAAGCCGAGATAATTTATATACTTAGTGGTAGTTTGCTTGAATTTATTTAAATAAATACAAGAGGGCAATAATCGACTGTGTTTAGCCGACTAGTTTTTGGTCTTGAATTAAGAATATTTGGTGAATTTTGGTTTAGGTATCGGAGTGTAAAAAAGTAAAAGAGATGCAATACCGTATTTGTTTAAATAAGGCGAAGTTAATTTAATTGCACAAATACAAAATCACGTTCTATGCGTACGTTGCTAGAAAAAAAATGCGTAGCCGTATCTTGCCGATACCCAGTTGATATGTCAAGGAATAAGTAAGTGGTCTCGGCGCCGAATATAATTTTGTTCCTTTCGGCGTCGAGACCTTTGGTCCGTGGGGCCCTAGCGCTCTGAGTTTCTTCAAAGACCTCTCGAAGAGACCCAAGAGCTGGCAGCTTCCTCGCTCAACGGATAAGTCTTGCAATCCAGCGAGGAAATGTTGCCAGCGTCCTCGGTACCATGCCGCAGGGGCCTGTTTTAGATTTATTTTAGTTTTTATTTAGTTTTATTTTAGTTTTTATCTAGTTTTATTTTAGTTTTTAGTTTAGTTATACGTATAAATTTAAATTTGTGTGTTTTAGTTTTAGGTTATTTCAAGGAATTGTAAATGTGTTATGTATTATTGTTGTTTTCGAACATCGGTTGCGGCATAGACATAGCCTTACCCACAAGCCGATCTGAAAATTGTTAACTTATGTTTAAATATAATATACAGATTTGTATATATTCTAAGCCTTAATATATATTTCTTTACCAGAAGAGATGCTGTTATGTTGTATATACGAGACTAGCTTTTACCCGCGGCTTCGCCCGCGTACTAAACGTAATTTTCAACCGTCTACAAATAAGGAGGTTCTTAGTTGGGCCCGTATATTTTTATGTACCTACATATGTATGTTTGTCCGCTATTATCTTGCGGTTGGCTGAACGGATTTAAATGGAATGGATGGTTGTCGCAAAAGTGATCAAACTGAAAAATTCAAGTTGGCGGCTGTTTCTCAATTTTGACCTTTGATTTGTTATAAAGAACCTCTCGAACCCTTTATATGTGCCTACCGAGCTTTATCACGAACTTAACTCTATAAATTCAAGATGGTGGCCGTTGATGGTGGCGTTGGTGGTTCGTTAGAAAGAACCTTTCGGATCCTTGGATATCGATTTTCATCACGATCAGATCATAACTGAAGAAATTCTACACGATGGCCGTTTTTCTCAGTTTTAACTTCAGATTATTCATAAAGAGGACCTCACGGATCCTCGGAAATCGATTTTAACACGATCGGATCAAAATCGAAATAATTCAAGATGGCGGCCGGATCTCGCAGTTTTTACTACAGATTCATTACTGAGGAATCTCTCGGATCCCCAAATACCGATTATTATCAAGGTCGGATTAAAACTCAATAAATTCAAGATGGAGCCCCTTTTCGCAATTCTGATCAAGGACCTATTTTAGATTTAAGGTAGGCAGAGGTAGGTCGTTAGGTAAGTTACACTTACTGTATATATTTCCCATGTTGACTTTTTCACCCCATTTCGTACTCCTATTTACTCATTTCTCGTTAGGAATACTCCTGTCAATAAAATAGTCTAATAAATCTTGTTTCCCGATATACAATCAAATCCCACTTCACCCCTTTAGGAGGAGAATTCTAAAAAATTCTAGCTATTTCCCGCAGCTTCGCCCGCGTACAAAATAAATGTTCAACCGTAACGTAATTTCAAAATCAAGTTGGCGGCTTTGATTCGTTATAAAGAACCTCTTGAACCCTTTGATATGTACCAACCGAGTACATATTACGATCAATGTTGACTTCTGATTCCTTAGAAAGAACCTTTTGGATTCTCAGATATTGATTTCCATCACGATCAGATCATAACTGACGAAATTTCAGATGGCGGCCTTTTCTCGCAGTTTTGGCTCCAGATTCATTGTAAAGAACCTCTCGGATCTTCTTTCTTATCTCAATTAGAAGGTGAATTCTGAAAAATCCTTTCTTAATGCACCCCTACACCTTAATAAGAAACCTACGTGCCAAATTTGAAATTCTAGAAACAGAAATAAACAACAAAACGACACTCATATTGATATTTTGAGATTACAACCCCATCGCACCCCAACAGGGAAGATGGTGTATCATACGTCTACCTCATTGGATTTTAAAATGGTTGTTGTTTTTGATTTCAGCGACCCGATAAACCATAAAAACGATAATCATGATGTTTTTTGACTTTGTTACCCCTTTTTGCCCTCTTAGGGCTTTAATTCTCAAAAAATCAAATACACGTCTTTACTCATTTATCTTTAGAAATACTCTTGTGTAGTAAAATAGTTTAACTAATCATGTTTCCCCATACATAGTTTGTACCGTCATTTCTCCCCCTTTGGAGGTGAATTTTGAAAACTCCACTCCACTTTGTTTGTGCACCCCTACGCCTTATAAGGAACCTAAGTGTTAAGTTTGGAATCTATAGAACCAGAAATAAACAACAAAACGACACCCATATTTATATTTTTTGCGTTCGACCCCCTCGCGCCCCAACAGGGAAGATGGTATTTCACAATCGCCACGTTAGATTTTAAAATCGTCGTTGTTTTTGTAATCGGCGACCCGATAAACCAGAAAACGATACCCATGTTGTTTTTTTTACTTTTTCACCCCTTTTCTCCCTTATATGGGTTGAATTCTCAAAAAACCTAAAACACGTGATACTCCTGTAAAGTTTCAAATGGAATAGGCCAACTAATCTTGTTTCCCCATAAAAACTTTGGACTTCCAAATCACCCCCTTAGGGGGTTGAATTTTGAAAAATCCATTCTTAGTGCACCTCTAGACTTTATAAGGAACCTACGTTTCATATTTGGTATCTCTAGGATCAGCGATTTGGGCTGTGCGTTGATATGTCAGTCAGTCAGTCAGTTAGTCATTCAGTCAGTCAGTTTCTTTTTATATATACTCGTATATAGATAAAAACACCTTTTTTGTATTTTGATGAGAAACCTTTACACATAAAATAAAGTCTCTAGCTAAACAGAAAACCTTCCGCCATACAAACTTTCAACACCCTTTTCACCCTTATAAGGGTCGAATTTTCGAAATCGCTGAAATTACTTTTTGTAAACTCTAATGAGGATTCTTTTCACAAAATTTGTAGTCTATAACTAAAAGGGAAACGCTTCCGCCATACAAACTTTTAACACACTTTTCACCCCTTTTGGGGTAGATTATTCCAAAACGCTAAAATTACTTTTTTTGTATTTTAATAACAAACCTCTACACCAACATTTGAGTCTGTATCTAAAAAAAAAAACTTTTTACCATACAAACTTTCAACCCCGATTTAACCCCCTTAGAAGATGATTTTTTCAAAACCCTTTCTTATTCGTTACCTTCGTTAAACACCTAACGTAATGTGAAAATTTCAGGATCATACGTTTAGTAGTTTCGGCTGTGCGTTGATCAGTGAGTCAGTCAGTCAGGACTTTTCCTTTTATATAGATATAATTATTAATAGTTTTAGCATAGGTATCGTACGTACGCCAACACTGTTGGATGACCACTCCGCATCCCTGTTGCAACGGAATAAGGTATACCGATGGTCAGTTGAATGTATTGCAGTACGTAAATAAAGCGCTGGGGAGATAGTAGAATCGATGGCAACACTCTACAACAAGTGGCCAACAGTAATTTTGAAGTGTCCAGAGATAAGTCACATTTTCAATTATCACAATATACCCATTTAAAGCTGTGACAACCACAGGTAGTACACATATTCATACATATATTATTATATATTACTACTATACCAAGGTATAGCAGATTATGCTATCGAACCCCGATTGAATCAAGTATTTTTATGTTATTTCTTTACAGTTATGTAAATTATGCATGCAAGACTCAAAAACATACCAACGAGTAATAAGTAATTATTAGTTTGAAAGCAAATGACCTCAATGGCAGTGAGTTCATTCACTGAGCTATTTCATTTTATTATAACGCACGTGGAGGCTTACACTTGTGCATGTGTGCGTACCATGAGTTGGTTTCGATTGCGACTGCGGCATTCGAAAGTATGTTCGTCTCGCTCCTACCACTACGCTGGCAAAAGCGAGACGGACATACTGCCGAATGCCGCAGTCGCAATCGAATCCAACTTATGGTACGCACATTGGTCGTACTAGTTATTTGGAACGACTTTATGAATATATTGTCTACTATAGAATCTTACGGCTATGGATCATGTTATACATAATTATGTTTTTTACACATTTAATTATGTAACAATATTCATATGCAGGCCTTTATTTTATGGAAAATGTTGATTAATCTCATGTGAATTTGTTATTTGTGACAAAAATTTTGGAAATCAAGAAGTAATATTGTGACCGTAAGGATGATAGGACCACGGTGGATTTTGAAATCGCGAGTAATTCCAATATTTAGTACTATTTTTGTACTATTTGGTACCTGATATACATACATAAAGTGATCAGTCATTCTGACTTCAGGTTGATAGGACCATTTCCAGTTTCCCTGATAAGCGTTGTAACGATTCTATCTTTTCGCAAATATTTAGTACCTAATTTGGACCTTCACAAATGATTTTTAGTATTTTATTCTGACTTTCCAAACAAAAGTTATGGCTAGAATAAGTTTTGAATGAGAATAGCGTAGGCCTCGCTACACGGCCATGTAATAACGATTACGTAACGTTAACATAACGATTTAACTACCAATCTGATGCATTCTGACTTACCATAAAAGTTAGTCTTATTTGTCGATTAAGGTGATTTGGTCATAAATAAATAATTAGATATCGATCTTCCCACCTACCGACAGTGTGGACCCTTTTGCCTAAAATGTCACATAGGTTTTACACGATTTTACCCTTGCACGTCAAGAAGACGTGTTCGCAATGAAGTATTAAATAAATACTGCATTCGTTTTATTTTAAACGATATTTTGAACTTTGGACTTCTTGTCACTGACTGATTAACCGTATTGTCAAAGTTAACCTTTGGGGTTATGTTTTATTTTGTTTACCTTTTAACCAATTGGTTGGGTGATGTTAACTTTAAACATGTGTTTTACCAAAACATTTCAAGTAATCAGTAACTTTATTTTCCTATTTGAAATAAAAAGCCCATATTTTATAAGTAAGGTATAATTTGCAGTTTTAACAGATACAGTAGAAAGTAATAAGAATTAACGTTATGTTCAACTCCTATGTGATTAATGTCTATTAACAAATACAGCTATTATAGGACTGATCCTTAAATGAACAGTAACACGCAAAAACTTTAGGCTGGCTATACACCGAGCCATAAATTGAGCCACCAAACTGGACTACCATATCGAGCGATATCATTTATGAAGCAATAACGGTTAAATTAAACTTGTTCAGGGGCCTTACCATGACGTCTTAACGCGATTCAGTTCAGGTGCACTATAGGCTCAGTTGTATGGAAGCGACTCAGTTTAGGTCGTCAACTGAATCGCGTCAAGACGTCATAGTACGGCCCCAGTTTATGGTAATTGATCCTATCGAGCTGGTTTTCATCCTATGTGGACTTTAGTGATTACTTAGCCCTGATAAAGTAGACGTTATGTTAAAATAATATGTATATTTTGACAAAAACAAAAAACGGCTACTTCCACTATGTTGACATAAATGTTTACTGAAAAATCGACTTTTTAGTACAGAGTTGGCCCACCGATTTCGTAGAGCCTATAGCATAGCATATCACAAGCCGTCTGCATTTGATGTCTTATTAAGTAATATTTTCACTAATACTAGTTTCAGTTGTAGCAGGTAGTCCTTGCGATGAAAATGTCAGCCGGCCACTTTTTTAAAATTTTTGCTTGATTAGGTACCTATTCATTTTTAAGCTGTGCAGCCATGTACATAGTGTAGATAATTGAGTCCACGGAATTTGTGGAGTCCCCTAATAATTTATAATAGCGTGCTGTCGGCGCATATTATAGATTAGCACGCGATTTCAATACACTAGAGTAACGTTTACCCGAAAAGGATTTCAGGAAGGAAAAAAGTTATCGTATTACTGCCCAATCATGTTTAAATTTAGATATTCTTTGCTAGACAAAATTGTAGAGATTAAAGTTACTATTGTATAGTATGTAGACAGGTAACATACAAATTGTTTTGTATATAATTTAGGTAAACGTTGATAAAAATAGATGTAAACTTATTTATTCCTTTAACAAATAAGTACTTATATATCGGATTTTACAGTGATATTAATATTAGGTTACATTTATAATTATCCTTGTATATTTCTTTGTACCCCACTTGTTACCGAATAAAGTCTTAAAATTTATATAATTTTTTATTTGTTTGGCGATGGAGAACAGACGCGCATGAAGAGGAGCAGGCCTACTACGAACATCGAAAATTGGCCTTGACGGAAAACCTTTTAACAACTCCAGTAAGCAAATGTAACCGAGAGAAAGATACAAATTTTCGATCGTTCGATTAAGGCCTGAGTGATATGGCGTTTTGATAAGTGCAGAAGAGGCGGAGTGCACGTGAAAATGAATCTCCGTCGCCTACAGTAGGTCCGCGGCGCGCCGACTACTGGTCTGTTTTGATCGCTGCGATCGGGCGATTCGGGCGGGCGAGCGCTCTGGCCAGTAAAGCGCTAGCTACCGGTGAGAGAACGCGTTGCCGTCACGATTTCTCTTTTAGTTTTCCGCGCGCTCTCTTCGACCGGCTAATTTACTTGAAAAATAATATTGGTATAAGAACTTATCATTAGCACAAGAATTTTAAATTATTTTGATCATCATAATTTTTTCAGTAGTGGAAAACAAAAATTCGATTATGCTGAAAACGAACAATTAGCTGGAACTGAAAAAAGTTAGGGTTTAAGTTGGTGGAAATAAAATCTAGCATGATGATGGCCAGTGCGAAGTTGGTGCGGGAGTGCAGCTCGGACCTGAGCTCCGACGTGCGCTCGCTGTCCATGTCGTCGACGGAGGAGCACGACTCCACCACCACGGAATCAGAGTTCTCTGAGGAGGAGAAGGAGTATGAGCTGGATGACCTGCAGATCCTTAAAACCATAGGTAAGTTTTATTTTAAATTTTTAATATTTTTACTTTCAGGGATACTTACCTATTTCCGCTAAACTCCTAATTTTCTGTAGGTGTATGTATCGGTAGCGGTCAAAAAATCTATGAGAATAAAGACTACTTCTGAGGGCTCCTAAAATTTCTTGATATAGGTAAATATATAGGTATGTAATATGATAAAAATAAAATTTTGATCTAGCGGAAATCAAGATGTACAATAAAAAAGATTTATAGATACGCATGAGTATCAACCGATTTGGGTTTTTTACTTAAGTGACTCACTTAAGTGACAGCTGCTCTCGAAAAGGCTTGTGTCCGGATAAGATAGCATCATTGGAAGTCGATTATGCATTATATTTTATTTATGCTATATTGAGTCGTTGTTAGTTGTTTATTTGCACTAACTAGAAAAGTTAGTGGTCATTTCCCATAAGTTGCAGCAGAGAAAGCCCGTTTTATGAGTCGTCCACAAATTACCAGTCATTGAAAGCCTGGAAAGCTCCTCACAATTATACCGTAACTTAGTGTTGACGGACAGGTAGAATACAAAACTAACTAAATAACTAATTTCTATGGATTCCGTTAAAACGAATGTGTACGACATCCGGTGTAGTAGAAAGTATGCAACTCTAGCCGTTGTGGAGAAACATCCTAATGAATAATCAAAACAATGTAGATATAATACTATAATATAGAGGCGTGTATTTTGGTTATACATCGAACTCGTCGTAAAATTTGGACCTAACTATACCTAAACCAGATTATACTTATTGACAATGTTAATCCAGGCAATTTGAAATAGTATTAGACAATTTAATTATACCAAATAACCGTGATTCTCAATTGTTTGTACGTCTAACATAAGATTCTGCTTCCATAAATATGATCCTGATTTGATATAATTTGCCGTTTTAGTAAAAATGTCGTTAGTTACCACATTAGTATATTATTTATATGCTGCTGTGGGTGAATTGTTGTTTTTGATTAGGTACTATTTATTATATTTGAGAAAGGGCTCATATTCAGCTTAAACTTCAATTTATAACTGAGTTTCCTCTTCTCACATTTTAAGCTTATCGCATCGCATCATTAAAAATACCTACGATATGGTTAATGAGTAGGTAATCAAAGACGTAAAAACTTTAAACAACTTTATTAATACACTGAATACTAATTTATTGTAGATTGAAAATCTTTTTGACAAGGAAATTCAGTGCCGCAGTAAATAAAACCCTTAGAGCATAGACAACTGGAGTAAGCTTGTCTGATATTTTCTATACCAATATATTCTGCCGATTTTTGCAGGTCAGTCCATACAATGATATAATTAATAAACAAATTTAGGGCCACATTCAATAAAACCATAATTAATAAAGTTCCAAGGACGCAATGAAAAAGTACTTATGGCTTACGAGTGAACTTATTCATACTTTATGTCGACCATAATAAATGATGTAAACTAATGTATGAGTAATGCTGAATCAGAGTTACCGAAATTATACTAAGGTTTTTCTTAGTATAATTTCGGTAACTGCGCTGCCCCAGTAACAGGTGTGGCGAGTGATATACTCGTACTTAAGTACTTGTCTGATTTAACTCCCAATTGCGCAATAGATTCTTTAAATAATTCTAAAAACTGGATTACTCGATGTTGGCTTAATTTGTTTTATGTTAGCTCTTACTAGTGTCTTCGTTTGCGCTAAATCTCGTTAACGAGTACATAATGGGTAATACAAAATATAGCGTGTGACAGTGACATCCTTTACCAATATTCCCCGGGATGACTTACGATATCAAATAGTAGTATTCATTCTATGACTGTAATAGGATTTAAAAAAAAATCCGTTTAGTAGTTTTTGCTTGAAACATCCATTCTCGAAGATCCGCATTCATAATAATTATTTATACCTACTCGTATATACCTCCGAAATCAAATTAACAACTCTAAATTATGTGCAACAAAGTAATGTTGCCCCGCAACTGTTATTTGTTAGCGTAATAACGAAAATTGTTTATTAGTATTATCATCGAGCGCATAAACTCGATGCAATTGGAAGGTACGAGGTCTAATCAACCTCTCGACCTAGTTTTGCGGGGAGATATGGGCCAAGGACGATCGATCTGCACAAGTAGGATAAAAGGCCCCGTGACATTTTGCTCTATTTTTGAACAATCGTCCTTCGGAATACCGAAGCTGTGAATTCGCAAACGCTTTTCGGGTCAGTATTAGTTTCAGTGTAAGTATAGGTACTAAAATTATATTTTGTCTCTCTTTTATACTTAAATACAGTCCAACCACTTTACCTCTTCGCGTGTTATTTTGAACGTCAATGTTCTATGAAATTATGTCGTTTACTTAACATTTTCGATGTCTGTGCTATCAAAATCTATGAAACTTAGCATAGACGGGCTCTAGTGATGATTAGAAACTAAAAAGCAAACAGCATCCGTTACTCCAATCTACTTAATGAATAACCAGTTCAGACTATACATATAATTAATTGGTATACTTGCCCAAAAGTTGTTATCTCGCTCTAATGCTTTTCACTTTTTCAGTGTTTATAGCAATGATATTATTTGTATTTTTGTGTAGCTATTGTAAATATCAATAAAATATGTCGATATTTCTCAAGATTATCAGGGAAACTCTAATACATTACCGAATACTATTGAGATGTCAGTTTAAAATTCAACAACAACAAAACAACTACGGCTTACCTACGAGTAGCATCTCACCTGTTATAGCCATTGTTAAAACTAAAAAAGTATATAGCAACCGCGATTAAAAGTTCAAAACGCAATAATAATATAGTAAGTACCTAGATAGAAAACGCGATTGAAAACAGTGCAATAAACTGTGACAGACAAATAAAGTCATATCAAGCGCGCACAAAATCAGTGCACTTGGTTCGGTGACTTAAAAACCTATTGCCCTCTTGGTACAGTCGGTGCCCTCACATAAGTACCCACCCGCGCTACGGGCTTGCATATGTGGGGTGGATACTTATGTGAGGGCACCGACTGTACTATGTACACACATATAATAAAAATAATTTAATCGTGTAGGTACAGCATTTTATTGCATCTTATCCAATACTATATACCTACCTAATAATAACAATAAATATTTAGGCGTAAAGAAATCGATAACATAATATTATTGCGAGTTACGAAAACATGATGCTTAATTTGGATACCCACAGATTGGCGAAAGTCGCACCAAAATTACAAATAAAGATCTGAATCGGAGCAGGTTTGTCGATTTATTTGGCTTAAAGACACGCCTTTACTTTGGCAATTTATGTGCAATTATACTTGCGTGGAGTTTTGCAGTTAAACTCTGCAGGAAATAAATGAGTCATCGTATTTAAGACGTTTAAGTAGTAGGTAGTTCATAGTCGGCTCAGGTACACACACAGCGACTGACACGGCTTCGGTGTCTAGAATTATTGTGAAGGTGAAACAGAGCACAAATCGTCTCGCAGTTAGAATACAGAATCTAGTTTGTGTATTATATTCACTCGACGCTCTAGTTACACCCGTAATGACTGCAACACCGCACAATATTACGTACCGAGCAGAACCCATAATTATCACTTTATCAAAGTCCTTGAGACCAGTTATTAAGGAAAAGTTACTCGTTTCGCAAATTCCATATAGGAGAAAAGAAAAATGTATGTCTTAATTAAAGTGTAACGTTTAAGTTAACGCACGCGAACTACTGTATTGTCACGCGCGATTAGAAACAGATATGTGGGTCAGTATGTCGTGGCAAATAGAGTAAGGAGTTATAGGCAACTGGCAAATATAAATTTAGTGTATTAAATAAATGATATCACTGGGCCGGTGTCACATTATCTTACACTGTCGAGCTCTTTGATTGCCACGAGATAATGCAATTGGTGTCTGCACGTTCACAATTATTTGTAGAACAAATTATTCTCCTAGGTTATTACAACGTTACAACGTCCTTAATCATACGAAATAATATGACTTTGTTGGCTCGTCATTGAACCTTCAAATATTTGCGATGTGATTTTTTTATGCCATAGTCCTAAAATGAAACACTTAAACATAAAAACGGAATAATCGCGTAATAACACAATGACCCTACGTTTCGAGCTCCTTCCAGTACTAATTATCACAGGGTTAAATGATAACTTACATTATATTATATTATATTTTGTTTTTGTTTTTGTTTTTTTTGTTTTTGTTTTTTGTTTTTGTTTTTTTTGGTTTTCTTTTCTTTCTTGGTTTCATTTTTTGTTACTAACACAATATGGATCAATTGGTCTGAATTAAAGTATTTTTATTTTATTTTATTTTATACCATAACTACCATGGTCACCATAGTCATAACCATTATATCCTTAGGTGTAGGCACTCTACTGAGCAGGTGCCATAGCTCGCGGTGGTCGGTCTATAATTACAATGTTTTGTTGTTGTGTATGGATAAAGAAAACATTAGGTACTAATAGCTTTGTCCGATTTATTGTTTACTTGACTGGAAAAAACTGAAAGCTGATCAATTTTGAATCAAATTTTAACGCGAGCCGACGCAGCTGATAAGACGAACAAGTTTTGAGATTGTTCTGTGCCACAGTGCATGAAACATAAAATACTACACTACCGCTTTGCACGTGATAACAGCGGCAAGAGAAATAACAGAAAATCCTTAGTGAGATCTTTTTGAGAAATTTCTTCTCACGATGACTATGCAGACAAATTAAGATAAGAAGAAAGCAAAAACAATGCGGTGCGAGTGAGCAGCCTCGGCGACGATGGCGTCCAGACGGAACAGGGTCACGCGCTTCACGCCGCTTGAGTAACTTTATGACTCTCACTGAGAGGCGAGACAGTTGGACGAATGGTTTATGAGTGTATGCGCCCTTTACACTCGTTTGCAGACGATATGGCGACTTTGTCTTATTTCTGAAGATATGTTCAAAGTGCACCAAGCAATAAACTATACGTTGGTCCGAAATTTTGCTATTTTACAGGGAAATACTTAGTTGAAATCAGTTTTAGGTTTCTGTTCAGATTTCAGTTGCATATGTGCACTATCCTTGGCCGTATTCCACAGATATCTACGCCCAAATTAATCTGTCTTCGCCGTAACTCAAGTTACACAAGTAACGATACTTGTGTGGTCGGATGCGGCCGTCGGTGACGTTAATGAGCGACGGACTGGTTGGAATATTGTGCTAGGCAGCAACATCAACACTAACCAAACCACGTATAACTTTAAATTATGGGTTCTAATCTTCTTCTGTTTAATCTTAAAATAACCTATCTCTTCAGATTCGGAGCTTTGTACCATATTGAGGAAACTCAATTATCACTACATAGTACCTATAAAAGAAAGTCGCTTACTCTGTCCCTATATGCCTATGTATGCTTAAATCTTTAAAACTACGCAACGGATTTTGATGCGGTTTTTTTTAATAGATAAAGTGATTCAAGAGGAAGGTTTATATGTAATATTAACATTACATCTTCATAAATAGTAACTTCTGCTGACAGTAAATCCGCTTTCATTACGATTGCAAAGTTGCTTAGATGCTTACCTAAATCAAACAAAGAAATAACTAGGTACTACTACCTATGTGAGGTGCGAAAGACGAACTTAGGTACCTACAGTGTCCACGAGAAATAAGTAGATAAAGACGCTTTCCAAGGAAAAAAGTATAGCAAGAATTTAGAGCATGGAATGTCGGAGTCTTTTTGCAATAACGGTATTTTTTCGGTAGGTATTGAAGTTTCTAGTCCCGGTATTTCGATATTTTTTGATGCTTGGATTGGAGAGGAAAAAGTAAAACTCTAAAAATATCAGCATATTCATACAAAATTGACATTTACTATGAAGGGTTACCTATATTATAATACGCAATTATGAATCATTTCAACAATATTGTCTCAATGCTACTGGTGCACGAAAGAGCTAATGAAGGGGAACTGTGGCAGGTCAAGTCTACCGCATGAATCCCGCAAAATAAGTGTGGACTGGGCAGGCCCAGGCAGAAATGGCGGGACGACGTGGAAATCTAGGGGAGAGGCCTTTGCCCAGCAGTGGGATGCACAATGAGGCGCTAAGAAGAAAAAAACAAATCAGTAACACTTAAGAAATAATTTAATAATTTAAAAAATTGTACTTAAGAAATGTTTTTAAGCATAAAGTTAACATCGACAAAACCGGTATTAGAGAAATTCAAGACCGGTAAAAACTATCGGAATATAGACCGATATTATCCAAATTTCGAAATTACCGAAAACCGGTATCCATGCTCTAAGCAAGATTTTGAAATGTTTGTTTGTTCTCCGTTGCCACGGTGACCGTAAGACCGCCCTTGGACACCGTAAGGGAGGATCGGTTCTAGATTGAGCTAAGTCGCTCATTTCAGGATTGACACATTTCCGCGCGGTCGAAGTATGGTATGGGCGTCTTTAATATTGATCTCTTTGGCTTTGCCATGACTGAGATGAAAATAAGTAAGGTATTCTATAAATGATTTACGATGCTCATTTGTTTTGCTATAGGATCGTGAAATCGTTTAGATGCTGTTAGGGCTCCACTCGGCAAGACTACTTACAGAGTGCAGGACACAGTTCACAAAAGAAATCATATAAAATGTTTGTGTATTTCGTGAAAAACCGTAATTTTATTTTATTTTGTTTATTGTTTTTTTTTTAATTATTATTAGTGGTCTGTTTCACTATTTTCTTTTGATATGGTTTCTTGTAGAACCACATATTGTAAATATTCTTACTAATTTTGTAATTTGTTTTGAAAAAATAAGTCCCGCCGCGCCGAGTTTCTTGCCGATAATAATCTTCTGGGGCTGTGGTGTAGGGTTAGAAATCAAATCAAATCACTTTATTTCGCTTTGAAATGTGGTACAAAGGATGTTATAAAAATATATCATGGTCACACACATTCCACCAGAAGCTGGCATGCAAAATTATCCTAGAAAATAGCTAATATAAAATTAAAAAAAAAAAACATGCAATGGTACGTATTTAGAGTACTTAAATCTAACAGTAATCCTTCTAGTGCACTTAAATCTAACATATTACTGAAATGTCAAAATCGCAATTACGAGTATATAACTTGAATTCTAATAACTATGTCATAAATACAATACACATTCAATACGAGTAACTAAAATATTTTATAAAATGTCAAGTCTTATAGCGATAGTAGTCAAAATATTCTTCAATAGAGTAAAAACATTCTTGAATCAGCCAATTCTTAAGCTTAAGTTTAAATAAATTAATAGGCAATTTTTTTATGTCATCGTGCAGGCTATTAAAAATGTCAATGGACTTACAGTATGCATTATTGCTATACAATTGAGTCTTACGAATAGGACCAGCGAGACGATTTGGATACCTTGTAGGAAAATTACATATATCTTTGAATGTTTTGAAGAGTTCCGGGTGAGTCTTAACGAATAAACAAACTTCATATATATATATGCACGGCACTGTCAATAGATACAAGCTTTTAAATAGCGGCCTACAGGATGTTAACTTGTCTACATTACAGATCGCCCTAACGCACTGTTTTTGTGCTAAAAGTGCGCGTGTTGCATGGCTTGAATTTCCCCAGAGGAGAACGCCGTACCTGAGCAGTGAGCAAACATAGCCATGATAAGCCTGCATTGCGGTCTGTTTAGTGCTGATCTTAGCCAATTTCCAGAGGGCATAAGCAAACGAGTTAATTTTATTACATAATTTATCAATATGCTCACTCCAAGAACATTTATCATCTAAACAAATGCCTAAAAACGTTGTATTACTTGATTCCGTGATCACTTGATCTTTGTATGTTACAACCAATTCTCTCTTTTTCGCATTTCTATTTACGAACTGGACAAAGGTGGTTTTAGCTAGGTTTACCTTAAGATTGTTTCGATGCAACCAATTTATTACATCAGTGATTGTTTTATTTATGTCGGAGGTTGCGTCGTCTTTACATGGTATGACGATCGATAGGTCATCCGCGAAGAGTATACACTCAAAATTTATTGCATTCGGTAGGTCATTAATGTACAGTAAAAAGAGCAGAGGACCCAGGATACTTCCCTGCGGTACACCGACCTTGTTTGTTTTCGTCGAAGACCTAAAATCTTCGATGGTACTGACCGAATCAATTTGGGATATTTCCACGAATTGAGACCTAGAGCGTAAATAATCTCGGAGCCATTCCTGAACTACACCTCTGATACCGTAGAGCTCGCATTTAAGCAGGAGTGTCTCGTGACACACAAAGTCGAACGCTCTAGTCATGTCAAAAAAAATGCTTGTTACTGGCAAGCTCAGGTTCATATAACCTAAAATCTTGTTTGTCAGCGTAAAGGCAGCTAGTGATGTTGATTTGCCTTTCTGAAATCCAAATTGTTCAGGCTTCAATACATTAAACTTATTTAAAAATGACAATAGACGTTCGTGAAACGCCTTCTCAAATATTTTCGAGATAGTAGGTATAAGCGAAATTGGTCGGTAGTTTTCTACACATTCTTTGCTACCTTTTTTGTGAAGGGGCTTAACAAGAGAGAGTTTTAAAGGCTCCGGGAACACTCCACAAGTGAATGACAAATTCACTAGGTAGCTCATGACGGCAGCAATATTGTATTTGCACTCTTTTAAAATTTTAGTTTGTATTTCGTCATAGCCCGCTGAATTCGTAGGGTTTAAATTGTCAATAACTTTGCGAATTTCATTTTCATCTGTCGGATATAAGAACATATTATAATTATTACATTTGATTAGTGAGATGTCAGGCTTAGGTTCAGGATTGTTATTAACATTAGTCAGATTTATATAAAAGTCATTAAAAGTATTTGCGATGTCAGTAGGATTGGATATAGTTTCATCCTCAACAACCAATTTATCAATGTTTGTCCCACCTACGTTGTTAGAGGTTATGTTTTTAATCACCTCCCATGTTGCCTTACACATATTCTTGGATCGATGTATATGATTAATATTCGTTAGTTTTTGAGCTTGGTTTATACAACGCTTGAGAAGCTTAGAGTAGTTATTAAATTTAGCTTTACTTGGCAAAGCGTTAGCATGGTTTTTCGGTGTTCGATAATAGCTGAAACGTAGTCTTCTTTTTGTTTTAACAGAATTTTTAATGCCTTTTGTAAACCACGTAATATTTTTTGGCTTTAATATAAATTTTACTTTGTAAACTGGGAAACACAATTTATAAAATAGCATAAACATGTCATAAAAACTATTGAATGCGACTGACGCATCCCCTTCAGAGTATACGTCTGACCATGACAAACTACTAAGGCATTCGTTGAATTTTGTAATGTTATCTAAACTGTAGTCTCTTTTATAGCGATACAAAATCGAGGGCTGTTTTTGTATATTATGGACACTGAACGTTAGGGTCTGGGCCGTTTCATGATCCGACAAGCCTAAATCAAGGATTTCACCTTGAGCCTCAGACATATTGGAAATTATTTGATCCAGACATGAATCTTTACGAGTGGGGCGAAGTATATGTAATACAAAATTATTGTTTTGAGCAATTCTTTTAAGTTCTGTTGAATTGTCTGTGGTCTTCAGTAGGTCTATATTAAAGTCCCCCGTAATATTAATAATTTTAATTTATGTTTTAACTTGCTCATGAGAATTTCCAATTTGTGCAGAAAAGATGAAGAGAAAGCCGTTGGAGTTTTGTAAATACAAATCACTATGCACTTTATTTACGGTATTTCTATGCCACAGCCTTCAAATATGTAGTTTTCAGCAAACTTTTTTATAAGTGGAAGCTCTCGCGCTTCAATGTGACTCGCGCAAAAGATGCAAACGCCACCTCTTTTTTGGTGCGACCTAGAGTAGGACGCTGCCAACCGGTAGCCAGGCACGCGCAAATTTCTTTCATTACCTTGTCTAATAAATGTTTCAGTAAGGCATAATACATCAAACTTCTTATTAACTTCAACCAGTTCATCCAGTGTCAATTCTAGTAGTTCTATTTTGCTCGTAAAACCTGCTATATTTTGGTGAAAGACTGAAAATAAATTACTCTGAGGGACGAAAAAATGAGTCGTTTTTCCCTTGTGTTGATTGTGGTGTAATAGGCCATTCAGATGTATTTGGGAAGTGATCTGTAATTTTATTTTGTTTTAAAATTGAATTTTTTTGTTGTGTCAATTGTGGTATATTCTCCCGTTTACCGTTTTTTGGAAAGTAGTCAGTAATAAGTCATTGTGTTAACTTTTCCCCTTTGTTGTCGCTAATATTATGCGATGAGTATTTAAAATAATAAGGAATAGTACCTTTACTGTACCGCTCCTCCGAACGTGATGTATGAACCTGTGTATTCAGGTTACAGTTCCTAATATTTTTCCAATTGTTGTAATTTAAATATTTATTTGAATAGTCCCGAGAGTCGATGAGAAAATTAATCTTTGAACATAACTTATATTTTAAATTTATATTATAGGTGAGGTCTGACACGTCCAGAAAGGTACAGTTGTTAAAATTATTGCAAAGCAATTTCATTGTATTATTCAGTGTACATTCATTTAAGTGTATGCTCTTTTTCACACCAGTAACAATTATAAAGGCTTTAGGGCGCATTTTTAAGAACGCGCTAAGCTCAGCGAGTAATGCTAATGGGTTACAATCACATTCACCTATATTTATAATAATAACATCATTACAGCTAGCATTTAAAGTTTCTGGTGATTTTAGTATTTCATCACAACGCGCGTCAGGTTTGGTAGTGGACGTTACCTCGTATTTCTGGTGTAGCGTGTTCTGTCTTGACTTCAATAGTGTGACCGCGAGTCCTTTGCTTTGTTCACCACCAAGGATATATATTTTACCAGGCAAGTTCTCGACGTTTTCCGTTAATTTATGTCCATGTTCAGCGCTGGTGGGCTTGGAAATTATAGTTGGAGAACTTTGTAATGTTTCGACAGACTTGTCCAATACCAGATCCATTTTTCCGCAGAAGCTCGTTTGCGAAGATTGCTGTTTGTTCTCACTCGTAGGTTTTGCTGGTTTTGTGACTCTAGACGTAGATTTACAGATTTCCTTCAGTTGTTGGATTTGCCGGTGGCTTTCCGATAGCTGCTGGGTTAGTTTATCGTTTTCGACTAAAAGTTTAGTACTATAATTATCGGAAAATTTAAGTTTCTCTTGCAATTGCACTATTTTTACCTTTAAT
Source organism: Lathronympha strigana (assembly GCA_949128165.1). Taxonomy (NCBI): domain Eukaryota; kingdom Metazoa; phylum Arthropoda; class Insecta; order Lepidoptera; family Tortricidae; genus Lathronympha; species Lathronympha strigana. The sequence continues at coordinate 10,152,479 of OX421906.1, read as the reverse complement.
TCTTCAACTTCCTTTTTATAATTAATGGTCAAATCTGGGCAACTTCTGTTGAGCGTGTCATTTGGAAGCATAGAGCTATCAATTTCTTCATCGGTCAAAGAATCAAATGAATTATGTACTGGCAAATTATATTTTCTTACCGTAACGTTGTCTACAGAGCAGTTGGGCTGTTGAGCCTCGTTTGAGCTCTGAGGTAGGGGTGCAGGAGATGTTTCTTTTGGCTTTACTTCTTGTTTCTTTATGTCTTGTTTTATCAATATAGGTTTGGTGACCTTTTTTTTAGTAATGATTGGTGTGCTCGCTTTTTTTGGTTGGTCTTTCTGCTTACGACACCTAGAACAAGAACATGACGCTCTGCGTTCCTTATCCATCAAGTCGTAAAGTTTTTCTGAGTGTGTACAATTAAGGTCATAAGATCGTTCACATAGTGAACACGTCAAAAAATGCTTCTCTAAAATAATCTTCTTGCAATTAGCGCATGCTGGTTTTGGTGCCATTTTCAATTAAATTAAATTTAACTTCTTTATTGATGTAATTAACGCTAGGAGATGCAGCAAGCAATGTACTTCGAAGCAGCAATGTAAAGCGTCCAGTCGCACCGATGTAACAGGCCCGCGCCGCGCACGATGACTCCTATAGAACCAGTAGTAACTTTTTTTTGACTTCATAAATGCATTATTATGTGCCTAGATTGAAAAATAAAGATATTTATTATTTAAACTAATTGAAACGTTATATTTTTTAATACGGCAGTAAAAATATATTTACGTATCAAATATTGTCAACATTAATAGCGCCTATACGAGTACCTACGTAGAGACATCTCGGTAATAAAAACAAAACAGTTGATTGATAGATAACGCCATTTGGCACTACCGAGGGAAAATAATGTAATTTATTTGTATAACTAGATAATAAAATGAAATGGTTATGTAAATATTAGTAATATTTATTATATGTATTTTCTATAACCCTTTTAAATGGAAGCTTCAGTGCTGCCGAAACAGGTTTGGTCTTTGTATCTTGGGTTTGAAATTGGCGTTGTAACTTGTAATCGATTATCAATCGTTGCGTAAGTCTACATAATTGAAGAGCTCGCTGTATGCGGTGACGGAAAAGAGAAATGTTGGGACAGTTGAAAGCGAAGACAGTCAACGCCGGCGGAAATTTGTATTGCATTAAACTTCTCACACTTCCATAAAAGAAATATGCTTTCCATTCGATTTCGTAACTTTTTTTTTTTGTGACATCTGGATTTCGTAGTCTCAAAGGCGTTATGTTATATACGAGTATTTTTGCCTTAAAACCTATTTATGAGTGTTGTCGGTAATTTCGTGTAATTAGCGTGAACTCAAGTGCAAACTAAAAATAACCTATAAAAATATAAAAGAGTTCCCTCTTCCGGTAAATTTAGGCGACCTACATACGGTCCCACGTGGGTAAACGCCCACGTTTCTGGGAAAACGCTCGTCATCTTTTTAATGTTATATAAATTAAGAAGCGAATTACAACGCCGCGAAAATTACAAACATATTTAAAGAGACATATTATTTCGGTAGTATGTACCTATTCATTGGCATTGTCAGTACAGTCCTGAGTATGTACCCTCCTAAGTATATTTATTATTAAGTAGGATTCATTGGAAAGCTATCAACTCCTGGGATTATATGGAAGCATGTGTCTGGAAGCTATAAAGTAGGTACTGGGATACGTTGGTAAACATTAAAATAAATATGTCAAATACTAAGTACATCACTTTCAGCAAAATTATAATCATGTTAATATCGATTTACATTGAACAATATTAAAATGAACTAAATATCAAGTCAAAGACTGACCAGCCACATGACGGCTTCGTCATTCTGTACTGTGGATCAGGTGATCTGGAGAACTGGGTATTTTTCTTGGAACGCTCTTGGTAGTGTGGACGTGACGTACGATTTAGTATTGAGCATAGTTGAGTATTAAGATATACCGAAATAATCATATTCAAATTTATGCAGTGATACCGTTTTCGGCAAGCATATAAAATTTTTGCATTAGAAATTCAGTAGTGCTATATTTTTTTTAATCGACACATCATTACCATAGCGAAAGTCTTGATGAAGTTTAGTAGAAACTGGCGTTGCATTTCAGTTAGATATATTATATTGGTCCCGTTTTTCACTCAGCTCCAACTTGTTTTGAAAGTACCTCACGGCAAAGGCAGGCTAATTCATTATTTTAACACTTGGCCTACATGCAAGAGACATCACAAGATTCCGATATTATCGATTGTATCATAATACGCTATAAGATCTTATTCGTCGATGATTTATTGAGTATAAATATAACCAATTTATTTTTTCCTGCTGTAAATCAGGTAGGTCGTATATACAATTAATTCTGTATTAAGCAGAGACGTTTGAAAACAAAATTTTCAATTTTATAATTGAAAGAAAAATGCGCAATACGCGTGATCTGACTGACTGGTGTTCAGAGAAGTTGCACTTGCAAGTTAAAATCTTGCTCGACGCGGGGATTTTTTTTATTGTTCTTTTTATTATTAAAAAGGTAAGGCATATTGTTTTATAAATACCTACATATAATATCTAAAGTATAGGTATATATATATGAAGCAGTCGCGTTATATAAAGTAGGTATACAAATAGATATTGACAGACAAGACAAGGTACAATATTTGGCCATTAGACACCTGATTAGGGCAACAATGGACTGCATATGACATTTTTCGAACAATGTCAACAATAAACTTTCTCTTTGTAAAACGTATCTTCTTTTTCAAGGATTGATAGTTTTATTGTGAACATAAATTACCTATCAGAGACAGCTACATTCTTAATGCCTCTGGAGAAGCACTAACGACGTCGGTATAGGGAGACATAGCCGGTGGGTCTATATTTCTCTCGTCAAACTCATAATAATACAGGTCATCCTTGGATAGGTTTTCAGAATAATAATGATAGTGGGAGGAAAATTTATATATTTAACATTGTTATGAGTGATTTGCGTAGCGGCCAACACGTGCTCGCCGCGTGCCCGGTGCAGAGAACTCTAGGGAACTAAGCAGCGTAAACAGAGATTTTGTTTTATTCAAGATACGTCATAACTCTAATAACCGTTTATACTAGCAATAACATTCAGAAATGATCATAACAAGCCTCTATGTAATGAACTATTTAAAGTTTAGGAAAGTTAGGTACGCGTGCATAAAGACCGTATCTTTAAGTATAAGTATAACTACTTGGGCGTGTTTTTTTGCTATTATACTTTCATATAAAAACTACACATGTGTTTAATTAGTGCCTTAATAAGGTACACATTTCATCCTGGGAGTTCTATGTAAAGCATATGCTTACCATATGGAGGAATTTCGGAAAACGCGGACTACGGTTTTCTTATATAAGTCTATAAACGAAGTTTCCAAGTCTGCAACCTGAAAAATTATTCACACCTCATATAAACTTTCAACCCCTATTTTATTCCTTAGAATAAAAACGCTAAATATACTTTTCTTGTATAGTACAAAGTCTATAAAAGAAATTTTAAGTCTGTAACTTAAAGAAATATTCACATCTCATACTAACTTTCAATTCCTTTTTTATCCCTTAGGGGATGAATTTCGGCAAACGCTAAACAAACTTTTCTTCTGTAGTATCAAAGAGTCTATAAACGAAGTTTTAAGTCTGCAACCTGAATAATGATTCACACCTCATACAAACTTTAAACCCCCTTTCTTATCCCTTAGGGGATGAATTTCGGAATTTACGGTCCCTTGAAACCGTATTCCGCGTTTTCCGAAAGTCATCCCCTAAGGGATAAAAAAGGGGGTTGAAAATTTGTATGAGATGTGAATCATTATTCAGGTTGCAGACTTAAAACTTCGTTTATAGACTCTTTGATACTACACAAGAAAAGTCTATTTAGCGTTTTTCGAAATTCAATGAAAAATTAGTATGAGATGTGAATATTTCTTTAAGTTACAGACTTAAAACTTCGTTTATAGACTCTTTGATACAACACAAGAAAAGTATATTTAGGGTTTTTCGAAATTCATCCCCTAAGGGATAAAAAAGGAATTGAAAGTTAGTATGAGATGTGAGTATTCAAGACCCCTTATCTCGGGAGTGCGTAAATGTATCGAGTTGAAATTTAAACTATATACTAAGGTCTACGGTCCTTTGAAACCGTATTCCGCGTTTTCCGAAATTCATCCCCTAAGGGATAAAAAAGGGGGTTGAAAGTTTGTATGAGATGTGAATCATTATTCAGGTTGCAGATTTAAAACTTCGTTTATACTCTTTGATACTACACAAGAAAAGTATATATAGCGTTTTTCGAAATTCATCCCCTAAGGGATAAAAAAGGAATTGAAAGTTAGTATGAAATGTGAATATTTCTTTAAGTCACAGACTTAAAACTTCGTTTATAGACTCTTCAATACTATACAAGGAAAGTATATGTTGCGTTTTTCGAAATTCATCCCCTAAGGGATAAAAAAGGGGTTGAAAGTTTTATATGAGGTGTGAATAATTTTCAGGTTGCAGACTTGGAAACTTCGTTTATAGACTTTCTGATAATATATAAGAAAAACATATTCCGCGTTTTCCGAAATTCATCCCCTAAGGAATAAAAAAGGGGGTAGGGGGGGATTTTAAATCATTTTTTATGATGTACGGAACCCTCGGTGGGCGATTCCGATTCGCACTTACCCGGTTTTTTTTTGCTTAAATCGTGCCAAGTAGGACGTCGCTGAAATAATCTTAAATTAAGCTCGACAGGTTGTCCAGAATATATTTGCTAGACGTCATTAAAACATCAACAAATCCTAAACTAAAAATAAAATAGCCTTATATCAGGGGCCTTATCATGACGTCTTAACGCAATTTAGTTGACGACCTTAACTGAGTCGCTGCCATACAACATACAACTGAGCACGTTAATAACCTAAACTGAATCGGTTAGTTAGTTAGTTTTGTCCTTATAGGTACTTAACGATACGGTCTTTAGTAGCGATCTAGTTGTTGTGAGTTTTTCAGCTAACTATAGGTATAAGTGCCTTGATAATGATATGTATTTGTTTTAGGGAGAAAAAATTAAAGAAGGGGTGTACATATAGTATATATATATAACATACATTTTATTTTATTAGGTTACTAGTTTAGTTAGTTACTACTATACTAGGTTAGATATAATACAATTTGGTACGAAATATCCATGTGTAAATATCTTAGCTTGGCACTAGCCGTTAGTAGTGTAGGTAGAGAAGTGACCAGCTGCTAAATATTGAGTCAGTGAGCCAAAATGTAATTAGTACGGTCTTCTGGCGATGGGAAGAAATCTAGTGGCCTTATTTATTCCACGGCATAGTAGACAATGGCTCTAATTCAAGAGTAATGATCCGATAAAACGTTGACCTGGCACAAGTCGAATTCTACATTGACATACTAATGTTAATAGGCTGTTGAACTGTGTGATAGAACTTTGGTAATTGTATTTTGGCATAATGAGTATATTGTATCTAGTAGATGTACGGTTGAAGACAATAAAGAAAGGCACGTATTTACGTAGGTACATAAATTACGTGAACAATGCGCGTATCCGATTCCGCTTGCGTTTAGATGGCGGTGAAACGACTGTCGTATTTGTCGGGAAACGCAGCAAAAACACATCAGATATCAGATGTGCTCCAAGCTACAACATAAATGTTCACACAGGGCCGGATCTAAAGTGCTTGCGCATTGTACGTCAATATCTCTGGTAGGTAATTACCTTCCGAAAAAAACGTACAGCTCGAAATTATAGTGATTAATTGAGAACCACTTTTACTCAGATTTGTTTTAAGTTGTTTCTCAGTCGCTACTCGCTACCTATTTATTATTATTTATGCACCTGCACGGTGACATCATGTTCTTTTAATATTTGTAATAAAGTATGGTGACACGTCCGTAAGGAACAATGTAATTCCCTTTCCAAATGCAGATCGTTATTTGATTCTTTTTTTGGGATTTTAGGTTCTGTACCTATAAAGGAATAAGCCTTATAGGTTCCGTTTTCACTCCCGGACTCACCGGATCACTTTGTTGTCCGTCCGTCTGTTTATCAAGACCCTTTATCTCGGGAACGCGTAGAAGTAGCAAGCATTAACCAAACGGATATTTAGGCACAACTTACAAGAAACACAAACAACATTAAATTATTTCGACACAGAAATGGGTATGGGAAAAAAACTGTTATATCAGAGGGCGCACAAATATATAATAACCTACCAAAATATTCAAAAGAACCGCAAACAGAAAGCATGTTTAAAACTAAGTTAAAAGAATATGTATATAATAATGTTTTATGTTAAGATGTGTTGGAATGTTAAGTTACTTAACAATAATATTAATATGATCTCATGTAAGTGAACTGCATGTTCTTTTGAGAAATAAATGTCTTTAAACCGAAGTTGAAATTATTAGTTACCAACATACTACATACAAAAGTCAGCGGCCCCTTAAAGCTGTAAAAAATCCAAACACAATCAGCGGCCGTTTATGTCGCATTTCCCATACATTTATAAGGTACTTCCCGTTAACCTAGAATCATAAAATTTGGCAAAAGGCAAGAGCTTGTAGCACAAGTACAGGAAACCATCCCAAAACCGTATAATTGCTGTGCACTGAGAGTTCTGTGCCTGTATGGGTGTTTTCCCAATACATTTACAGAGCGAATCAAAATGTTTACGGTACTTCCCGTTGAAATATGGCAAAAGCAAGAGCTTGTAGCGCTAGAACAGGAAAAATCAGAAAACCGTAAAATTGTCGCGCACTGAGAGTTCCGTTTCTGTATGAGGTGGGGAGCATCCTCTGTGCAGAACTCTCGGTTGGCGAATCCAACTCGCACAAGCCCAGTTTTTTAATTAAGGTGTTACAATGGATCTATACCCTAAGGGCTACGGTTTAGGCGTTATAAATAAGTTGTGATATTGCCGATAAATGCGGAGCGATAAAAGCCTGTTGAGCCGTCGTCGTAGGCCGCATGAATATAAATCACCTCGCTACTGTACTCATTAAACATTCATTGTTTACCCGCCCGTTATTAGCATATTAGGACTCACTTGCACATAACTGAGTGCACAGACACATTGGTCCGTATATAAAAAAAATACTTATAAAATTGTTTCATAGGGCGTAGGTAGGTACGTACGTATCGAGACCATGTTTTCGGATTTTCCAAGCAAATTTTGTGACAATATACTGATTTTCTTGTTAAGTATACACTATCGTGTTAGTTTTTAATTTAATTTAATTATAATGTATGGTCCTTCCATGGAAGTCTTGAACTTGATTACAGAGAAGTACAACCACAAGGCTGAAAGGCTGAGGTCATCGGTTCAATAAGTTGTGAGTCAAGCATTGCATGTAGCGGTTACTCTGACTTTTCCTGATCTAACTAGCACGCGACACAGGGAACATGAAAAATACCTTTAAAACCTTCACCTTCGTCACGAAACTAACTTCACTTCCGCTAAAAAAAATCGGAAAAACCGGTTAGCAAAACTAAAAGACTTTTTACAGGTTGCGTGTCTCGCTTACATGATGTACTTATTGTCATGCACCGGTTTTATAAGAATAATATTAGTTTGGAAACGACTAGAGTAAATTACTGTTGTTATAATCGTAACAATACCAACGTCCAAGTGTAATAATTTCATAAATAGGTACGTGACGGCACCTATATTTAACTACACACAAAATTAGAAGTTAAATAAAGTTAGTGTTTTGACTTAAGCAGGTTACAATACCTACAAACAATACTTAAAGCTTGAATTTTTTCAACTTATATTCGTAGCTTTAGGTTGTAGTTACCACTAAGAAGGGATTTCGCCGAATTCAACTTATGAAAATGTTACAAAAAAATTATTTGAACCAAGTCGAGGGAACAGCTACTTACCCCCTTATTCAGAAAAAAGTTAATAGACGTTTTAAGACAGGAAAATTTGAAACTGCTAGATAAAAACAAAAAATCATTTAGTAAACTATGTTCGATGTGCGTTTATGAATAACGCCACTAGTGTGTATTATAGAGTAATATTAAAATGTAGTACTTAGATATTGCCTGCTGCTGAAGGCGGCTTACTGTAATGTAATCATTGTTATGTCACAGAACGTAATAGACTTAAGGTACCTACCTAGTAAACAAACAATCAATATCTTCGTTCGCATTCATTCCAAAACTTTTTCTTTTTATATTTTCATTTTCATTTCATTTCATTTCCATTTACTTATTTCTAGTTAAAATAATGATATTTAAAAGCTCATATACTTCAGAGTTGTCATTTTACAAGTAGGTATTTACCTACATACTTAGAGGTCCAACTTATATAATTTTACAGACAGACACGACCTTTGAATATAGGAAATGTACTTCGGTTTAAAGACATTTTATTTCTCAAAAGAACACGTAGTTCACTTACATGAGATCATATTAATATTATTAGTATGTAAGTAACTTAACATTCCAACACATCTTAAAACATTATTATATACATATTCTTTTAACTTAGTTTTAAACATGCTTAAGACACCCGAATTAAAACATTTATTTATATATTCTGTAAGTTTATATATGCTATAACATCTGAGATTCATTTAATCGATTTGGTACTAATATTATCTATCCCTGTACTGGTATTTGCGTCAAGGTTATTAATTATTTTTGTAACTTCATCAGCAGGACAGGGTTCAATAATATCCATACTTGCTTCAGGTCTAGAATCTATATAAGTTAATATGTACTTTTCACTTGGTAATCGATTGAAAGGTCTGACCATGATTTTACCTTCGATAAGGTAAACGTTGTATTAATAGATTACTGACTGAATTTCCATTTGTTTCCAGTGGAGCATGAAGACAGACTTGAAACAAAATTACTTGTGTTACTCATGGCGGCGCTCAATGTAATTCAAAACCTTTTAAATAGTAAAACGGCTGACATTATGTTTGTACAGTTTAATTTAAAAAATAAACGTAGTACACTCAAGCACTGGATCGGCGTATTGGACTTCTTCCAAATGTATTTTTTCCTGTCCATGACGATCCCTAAGATACGGAAGCTACTTGGAGAGTACGAGTATGTGACCACTTGATAGTGCGGAAAAAAGGTTTTTCCGCACTATCATATCCAAAACCAAAATGGGGTCGTTGACGCCTGGGGATACCTTGAAGGTTGGGGGAAAAATAAGGCAATTGTACGTCTTTTAAAATGGCTACATCCAGTTAATTGTAACAAAAAGTAAGCCTTTGAAACAAATGACCCAATGAAAACACGCCCAAAGAAGAATCGGAAGTAACGATACCATCACAATTCAGTAGGCGGCAACATTGCGGTTAGTGCAAGGCAACGCCCGCGTGTTTGTTTAAGTAGTTGCGTTTGCAATTATCAAGGTAGGTACGTAAATTATGAGTACCTACTAGTATAGTTAAGATTAGATTACTTATAAACATGTGTCACTTAAGATTATTAGTTAGGTACTGTATTGATGGAAATCCAAGCCAAATTGACTCTACCACACATATTTACACTACGCCACTCGGAAATCGGAGGCGCTCAGGTGCTATAAGTGCCTGGGCATTGGACACACCAGAGCCACATGCCCGTCCCAAATTGAGCGCGGAGACCTGTGCTTCCGCTGTAGTAAGCCGGGCCACAGGGGGGCGGACTGCCAGGCAGAGGCCTTTTGCGCAGTCTGCCACCAAGCGAAGCTACACGCGGGGCACAGGATGGGTGGCTCCTCCTGCAACCCACCAAGGGTCAAGGGGGTTGAGACCCGGAACTCTAGGACCAAGGCCTCCGAAGGAGCCTCCCCAGCGGCAGCCCCCCCCAGGCAGGGGGAAAATGAGGAGCAACAACAAATGGAGCAGTAATGCCAGCACGACCCCAACACACTGCTCACGAGGTGCTCCAGTGCAACCTGAACCACTGCGCCCGCGCTCAAGATTTGCTGATGCAAAACATGGCGGAGTGGGGAGTTGCCTTGGCAGCAGTGGCGGAGCCATATGTTGTTCCTCCGCGGCCCAACTGGGCAGGCTCGGGGGATGGCCGGGTGGCACTGGTCACCCCCTCAATGGGAGCGCCCATCGCCCCGGTGGAGAAAGGGCTGGGATATGTGGCTGCAAAATGGGGGGAGATACTAGTGGTGGGGGTGTATTTCTCCCCAAACCAGCCACTGGACGCCTTCCAGCGATTCCTAGGGGACCTGGAGAGGGTGGTACGCCGTGCCGGCCGGGTGCCAGTCCTGGTCCTGGGGGACCTAAATGCCAAGAGCGTGGCATGGGGGTGTCCGCACACCGACCACAGGGGAGCCGAGGTGGAAGACTGGGCGGCGGCAGTGGGCGTGGTCCTCCTCAATCGGGGCAACGCGCTTACGTGCGTCCGACGGCAGGGGGGGTCCATAGTGGACGTGTCCTTTGCGACCCCCGCCATTGCTATGCGCGTTGCCGATTGGCGAGTGATGGAGGACGAAGAGACCCTCTCGGATCATCTATATATCCGTATGAGGGTCTCCACACTGCAGAGGGCCGTGCCGCCAGTCCCCATCGGCCAACGGATAGGACAAGGCTTCCCAAGGTGGTCTCTTGCCCGCCTCGACCGGGAGATGGCGGAGGAGGCCGCCATAATCGAGGAGTGGATCCCCCCCCCACCGACCCTCCGTGGGGTGGACGAGAAGGCGTCCCACCTTGGAAGGTCCCTCATGACAGTGTGCGATGCGGCCATGCCCCGAGCGAGCCCCCCTCAGGGCAGGAATCAGGTCTTCTGGTGGAACCAGGAGATCGCCGCCCTCCGCACAGAGAGCAATGCCGCCCGGCGGGCATACACCCGGTGTCGCCGGAGGAGGCACACGGTGGAGGAGGAGGAGCTCCTGCACGCCCAGTGGGTGGGGAAAAGGGCAGCCCTCCAGGAGGCCATACGGGAGGCCAAGGACGAGGGATGGGAGGAGTTCCTGGTGACCCTCGACAGAGACCCATGGGGGCGTCCATATAAGATGGTGCGCGATAAGCTCAAATGCGCAACCCCCATGGAGTCAATGGAGCCGGAACTCCTCCGGAGAGTGGTGGAGGGCCTCTTCCCGGATGCCCCGGACTTCGTCCCGCCCAGGATGGCGCCCCCGATTGTTGAACCGGAGGGGGCCCTTGTCGTTCCCCCAGTCACAGACGACGAATTGACGGGGGCAATAGATCGGCTGAGGGGGGCCAAGAAAGCGCCGGGCCCGGACGGAGTACCAGGAAGAGTCCTCTTTTTGGCGTTGAAGCGGCTCGGGAACCGTCTCAAGGCCCTGATGGAAGAGTGCCTCATAGAGGGGCAATTCCCGGCCTGCTGGAAGGCGGGGCGGCTGTGCCTTTTGAGGAAGGAGGGGCGCCCACCAGATTCTCCCTCTGGTTACCGCCCTATTGTGCTGCTGGATGAAGTCAGTAAGCTTTTCGAGCGAATACTGGCAGCTCGCATCCAGCAGCATCTAACGGGGACGGGCCCGAACCTCCACAACAACCAGTTTGGGTTCCGTAGAGGGAGGTCAACAATCGACGCGGTGGGCGCCTTGAGAGACTTCGGGGTGCAGGCGGAGGGCAGGGGTGAGGGAGTGGTGGCGGTGTCCCTGGACATCGCCAATGCTTTTGGCTCCCTCCCCTACACGGTGATAGGGGAGGCACTCCGGTTCCATGGAGTGCCTCCATATTTAAGGAGGGTTGTGGAGCACTACCTGACGGGGCGGGTAGTGCTCTACGAACAGGGCGGTGTTCGGAAAGAGAGGGCCATGGAGTGCGGGGTTCCACAGGGATCCGTTTTGGGTCCCCTCCTGTGGAACCTCGGATACGATTGGGTGATCCGAGGAGTACAGCTCCCGCGAATGGTCACCGTGTGTTATGCGGACGACACACTGGTGGCCGTACGAGGGCGGGAGCTGGAGGAGGTGCTCAGGAGGGCTGAGGTGGCGACCGAACTAACGGTCCACCGCATAGGTCTCCTGGGCCTACGGGTCGCCCTCCAGAAAACGGAGGCCATGGTCCTCGGGGGAGGGAGGGGGTGGAGAATGGGGGGGAACACCGCCCTCAGAGTGGCTGGGGAGCGGGTCCAGGTCAAGGCCCACATTAAGTATCTGGGCCTTGTCCTGGACAGGAGGTGGACCTTCGAGGAGCACTTCACGAGACTGGCTCCCCGTCTCGTGGGTGCTGCCTCTGCGCTGGGCCGGTTGTTGCCCAACTTGGGAGGGCCAAATGCCTCTTGTAGGAGGCTATATGCGGGCGTGGTGCGGAGTATGGCGCTCTACGGAGCGCCAATCTGGGCCGAGAGGCTGGGCAACCGCACCACTGCGCTCCTCCGGCGACCGCAGAGGGTGGTGGCCCAACGAATGGCGAGGGCATACCGGACCACTTCACATGCGGCGGCGTGCCTCCTCTCCAGCACCCCGCCCTGGGAGCTAGACGCAGGGGTGCTGGCCGAAAGGCACCACCGGAGGGCCGAGGCAAGGAGAGGAGGAGAGCCGCCGGACCCGGAGGAGACGGAAAGGGCGGCTCGCGCGGCGCAAGAGAGGCTGAGGCGCCTCTGGAGGGAGTCGCTGGAGGACAGCCCGTATGGAGTGTGGACCATAGGGGCTATCCTCCCAAAACTAAATGAGTGGGTGGACCGGAGGGAAGGGGCCCTGACCTTCCGGTTGACGCAGGTGGTGTCCGGACACGGCTGTTTCGGGCACTACCTGCATAGAATAGGGAGGGAGCCGACGCCACGGTGTTGGGAGTGCGGGGGAGCAGACGACACGGCCCAGCATACTCTGTCAGAGTGTGCCCGCTGGGCCGTGGAAAGGGCGGGCCTAATGGGCATCACGGGGATGGCAGATCCCTCGCTGCACAGCGTCATCGCTTCGATGCTGAGCAGCGAGAGGAATTGGGATGCGGTGGCCTCCTTCTGCGAAGAGGTTATGTCGCAGAAGGAGGCAGCGGAAAGGGAGCGGGAAGACGCGGCAGACGCTCTCCCGCTCCGTCGCAGGCGGCGGGGTCGAAGGCGTATGGCCTTCATTCGCCAAGACCCTTAATGGGGCCAGCGGGATCGGGTCCCGCATTGCACGGCCCCACGTCGTCGGGGGGGAGGTCAAAGCGTTTCTGAACTCCCCCTCCTTGTGCGGGTGCCCCGGCACAAAGCCGGGGCCGCCAGAGGGCACCATGGTGCAGTAATATTGATCCCATGGTGCCCTCATTAACGGCCAGGAGGGAAACGCCGGAGCGGAGTTTAGTGGGTAGGGCCGCTCTGCTTCTTTCTCGCTAGGAGAAGGAGCACGGAGCGGCGAGTCCCACACACCCCCCAAATGACCTACCCGAGGTCGGGGGACGGTGCGTAAATGCATTCTCCACTCCGTCAAAAAAAAAAAAAAAAAAAAAAAAAAAAAAAAGGTACGGCTACTGACAGAACTACGTTTAATTATACAGTCGACATCAAAGATATAACATATTTTGCATACAACGTTTGCAGTGTACTCATTGTAGGTCATGAAAATATAATGAATATCAACATACATAAGCATACATATCTAAAATAAAATAAAATGATGATTTTATAATATGTATGACCGATTACTAAAGCGATCAAAGTAAGTACCAACTACCATCTAATTAAAATAAGTACATCATTATTAAGTACGCATGCATGATACCTAAAGTTTATTACGTATGTACTTACCAAGGTTTTCTTAAAATAACTGGCCAAGATGATGTCGGGTGACGCTAAGTGTTGAGTTCCGTGGTTAACCGTCCGTCATAATAAGCGGAACCTAGAAGGGAGTCTAATAGATAGATACCATTATCATAACTAGCAAAATGGAGTATCTTCGAAGCACTTACGACTCATCTACGCCCTTTACTAAGAGGATATGAGTATTTGCAAATAAAAGACTTAATTGACCATGTTCAAATTAATTTTCCTTAAAAGGCTTTATGATACTTCTATGAATATTTTCATATTTTCACTTTGTCAGCGTGATATATATAATCGTACCAAATTATTGCTTTCTAGTACTAACGATCACTGATATTATACGGACATACATGACGAAACAATAAGGGTTCCTAGTTGACTACGGGACTCTAAAAAGATCACACATTAACACCACAGTTTTTCATCTAACATAACTAGCTAATAACTATTGTTGGCAAAGTCTTGGTCGATGCTGTAACGCGGAGATGTGAGGCGTTTGCGTCAGTGGCAACTGATTTGCGTTAGCAAGACGGCAATAATACAACAAAACATTGTTTGTAAAATATGGTACGTACCTAATTCATGTTTTTATTATATGTAGTAAGTGTGACATGTGCCATTGGCGGTGAAATAATAGCAGTTAGGAGTTTGTTACCACGACGGCTGCGCGTGACTGCTCATTGTTCAGTAAAGCCGAAGAACAAAAAAAGTGAATTGTGTTGCCTTGCCCTTTGTAGCCACTGGGCCGGTGCGAGCGCCTTGCCACTCCAATAGTCTACGGACAAATCGGTTCATTGTTTGATTGGTGTTACAAATGCTCCTTATTTCATTTAAATACAGTTAATTATAAATTTAAATGAATACGGATAGGTACTTAAGTTTAAAATTTCCGTACAAAAAGTCCCGTTATACCTACCTACTTCTTGAGTTTACGTACATGTACTATTCGATTTTTTATCTAAATGTAGAGTCTATATGAAATGAAAAGTCGTAGAATTCTTAAGTTTCATTACCTGCCACGAGCGTTTTACTTTCCGCATAGAATATCATTATCATCATCATTATTATCATCATCAGCCCGTGGTCATCCACTGCTGGACATACCTATTCTATTATTTTCTCCTTCCTGTCTTCTTCAAATCAGCATGTCCTTATTTAGATTCGAGCTGGATGACCTTTACCATATCTAAGCGATAAGAAAAGAAACATTGACACCGAGCTAAGCTAACCATAAAAGCTCAACAAGAACCAGGCAAAAATATTAATTTGATTCATGTAAACTTACTCTGTCATTCCTATAAAGACATATTGTTTGTTTAGAAAAGCATAATCACGCACGGCGGCGTACAGTTTTGATCTTTAATGATCATAAAAATGTGCTGTTTATGTATTTTCGTTTATTTTAAGAGTAAACGAATTAGACGTTGTAGCAATTAAAACGGGGCAGATTAGCGCGTCATACTCGCTGTGTATCTTGTTCATACTTCACGGTCGATTCTTGTCTCATTGTCAAAAGGCTTATGGGCTCCGGCGCGTACGTAATCGTACGTAGAGTGACGTAAAGCACAGTGAACGCTGCTCGGAGCGTGTCTTCGGGCCCGCACTGCGCCGCCGTTATGAGTGCTCAGTGAAAGTGGTCCGACAACCCACGGGGTCGTCCCGCCGACACTCCCGCCATGACCAAAAGTCTCACATGTTAATTATTTGTTGACATGGGACCATTAATGATGGAAAATAACTCGTTATAAAAGGCCTTGGTTACATGGCAATTTCTTTCTTTGTTAACAGACCACGGACGGAGCATAAATCCAATTAACTTAGTGATGTCTGAGCTGAGTTGGGTTTACGGAATGGCTTTTAAGAGTGCGGATTTTGCGCGTACTCGGTAAAGTAGGTACCCAATGTGGATCGACATAGGCACTTAGCTGAGTAGGTTCGCTTAACTA
The DNA here is from genome assembly GCA_949128165.1 of Lathronympha strigana. NCBI lineage: Eukaryota > Metazoa > Arthropoda > Insecta > Lepidoptera > Tortricidae > Lathronympha > Lathronympha strigana. The sequence continues at coordinate 10,136,805 of OX421906.1, read as the reverse complement.
TAGTAAAAACTAGTTACTTTGTAATATTAAAAACGTCAAATCTAAAATAAGTAATTTAGTAAATTTAAAAGAAATCCGCCACAACTTCGCAAACAATCTTTTCCATCTTGTAAATGATGTTTAAAAAAAAAAGAAAATCCAATTACGGACTCGACTCGCTGAGATGAATATTACCGTCCAAGGAGACGAGTTTTATATCGCTAACTGTAAAAGTATGAATAGGCACTTAATTCTTGGACCTATTGCAAGCACTGCGTAACAAATATTATAAAATAGATGAAGCGTAATTAAGGTCACGGCTTTCAGGCGGCACTACTAATAAATTAGCGAATAAATACGACAGCTGCAAAGCAGGTTTGGACTTCTAACATTGTATTCGGAAATAAGGTCAAAACGGTCTCAAATTCTCAACATTTATTTAGCTTCATAATAAACATGACGAGATATATATAGAAAGAGGTATAGAAATTTCAACCGACACAGAACAAATTGTTTTCTTATTTAACAACAGGAATATAAAAAATAAGAAAAAAACCCGACTTCATTTGGCCTTCCCGATAAAAGTGAAAATTGGAATTAGTTTGAGTTAGCCAGTTAACTTCAAAAATATCCAATTCTCCACACGTGTACCTTTGAAAATTGAGGAGCTTTCTTAATGTCTCAGGGCTTCCATCATTACATCTGAAGTAAAATCAAACGGAACTACCTTGTAGACTTCCAGGGTCGCAAACAAAATAATAATGTGTCAAATTGGATGACAGACTGGAAATTATCGAAAAGTTCCACTATGCCATTCCTGATCTTCAACATCAGGTCCACTCCAGCAAAATGATGGCTTCAGTAAGAAAATGCTCAGCTCATTATGAATACTCTCTAATCACAATGCACGTGCCGTTCAAATTTGAGGAGTTCTCCTCAATAACTACATTATCAGAATAGAAATCAAATTAAAAACATGAATGTCACAAGTAGGGTAGAGCTCCAAGAGGATTCACTGTCTTGACAGCTGGGGACCCACGAAGCAAAGCTGGCCCCTTTAGCTGTCAACACAGCGAATCCTCCTTTTTTTTAAAGGGTCGGCAACGAGCATGTACCACCCTGGAGTTGCAGGCGTTCATAGGCTACGGTGACCGCTTACCATCAGGCTATTAGATGTCGCTTTTTGTGGGGCCCCATCTTATGTGGGCGAGTCACCTTTTAATTAAATTGATTACCATTTTGTTAGGCAGACGTCCGATTTTATTCTCTATAATTAACCCAGTATTTAGTCCACCACCTTCAGTTCTAGTCCAGTACCTATATTTTAGATTCCATTAAATCTCAATAGTTTATACACCCTGGCGGGTGCTGATGCCTCTGCGTGCGTCCCATGACTCGGGCAGGTGCAACATCCGCTCGGTGTACCCCTTACATTTCATTAAATTGTCGGAAGGGCCTCTGGTTTCGGCTCCGCGTACGCCTCCCAAAGGTCTGGAACACCATTGTTCAGTGATGGGAAAGACATAAAATTTTTTAAAAAAAACATTCACACGAATTGAGAACCTCCTCCTTTTGAAATTGTGAAGTCGGTTGAAAAATGACACGAGTCGCTGACCTTTCCTCTTTGAAGCTGGCTTGGGTGGGTTGTATTGAGAGATTGTTAAGTACCTATTAACAAACAGATCTTTACAAATGCGATGGCTTAATCAAATAATCATTGCGAAGATAAAAATGACTAACGTGTGATGAAACCACTCAACGTCAATGTGTAAGGCATTTGTTATGTCGGGAGGAACGTTGTGATAAAAGTAATAAACATTATTCATTTGATGATGTTATCTTACACGCCAACTTTCAAGATAGCAAAGAGGGACAATCTTAAAAAGACAAATAGACTTAGGTGCAGGTCTGTCTGTCAGGATTGGGTTCTTTTGCAGTCGGGCAACAAGATTGCTCTTAGTTCGACGATCGACTACTAGATCTGCCACTGACGTTAGCTGCCAAATCCCATACTAAAAAAATGCTTAACTATGGGTAAGTTAGCTAATTCCGGGTGGCGCAATTGGCGCTTAGGCGTTATCAATCAGTATTGCGGTTAAGTCTGGCTGTTCATGAATCATTTGTTTTCATGTCTTGGTTTTGAAGACTACATTACTCGTATTCCCGAGAATTCTAATGTTATACAATGTGACAACAATAATATTGACGACTGGCATTTTTTTAATGATTTGATTTAGTACTGCATCATGTGCTTGAACAATTTTATATAAATGGTTGAGCTGAAAGGTATATATATATAGGGGAGAGCCGGTTATATCGTACCACTTTTTACTCAAACGTGGATAACTTTTTTCTGAAGGCAGATAGAAATGTGACTGTTTATTCATATGAAAGTTCAGTTTCTTGGCTAGGTTATATATCAAATTGAATAATCTGGGATTAAATTAACGATCTGTAAAAAATGAAATCCGAAGGGACTGCCATCGGTACGATTTAGCCGACCAGTCGGTTAAATCGTACCACCACCATTCAAACTGTATTAGTTAAGTATAATGAATGTTAATTGTTTATTTTAGATTAAAATATCCATTATTTATAGCAATACGCTGAAATCGCACTGATACAATTAAAAAATATTTGTACGGTTAAATCGTACATATGAGCGTGAGCTATGGTACGAATTAACCGACTAGGTATTTCTTTGAAATAAAAAATAAAGAATATATAACCACAAAACTTTTACAATTTCTAAATACCACTCAGTAAACCTGATAAATATTGTAGTGAAATACTGTTAATTCTGTAATTTTAATCTATCTAGATCGCAAGTAGTACAATTACGAAATCACATCAAAAGTTACATCGAGTCCGACGAAAATAATTTTTTTTCTCTCTCAAGTTAATTCTTGACTTTTTGTCATTTTTTATTTCGGTAACTGATGATTATAACATAGGTGCTCCGTTGGGTGCCCCATATGCAAGTAAAATAGGCTGTTAAGTAGGAAATATAGAGGTGGTACAATTTAACCGGCGGTACAATATCGCCGACTCTCCCCTATATGTATACAGCGTGGGTATTTGATACGGGCGAATAATTAATCCAGCTATAGTACCTGTTCATATGAATCGTATGGGATAATAATTTCGCGTTTCGTTAAATTGTGTTATTAATTAGGTGCAATGATTTTTCTAAGGTGCGAGAGAGCTGCAATGTATGTCGTCCAACTTTGTTTGACATGATAAATGACACTGACATGATACTCGTTAATTTATGTGGATGTTATACATTGCGTGCTGAATTTTTATGTATGAAAAAAAAACATCTTAATTTCCTAAAGAAATTAATGTAAATAGGTTCCCTAGGTCCAATAGTAATCGTCATTACAATATTCGCCCATATCAAATACCCACGCTGTATATGTATATCAAAGAGAAGTTATTGAATAACATAATTTTATCAATTTTATCTTGTCAATGTCTGCTGATATTTCGTGATTGTTTTTTTTAACATGAACGAGATCCATAACGCGGTTCATTTTAGAAAAATAATAATAATAATAAACTCGTAGCCAGGATTATTCACCAGCAACTTGCTCTTAAATACGATCTTGTGGACCACGAAGTGCCGTACTACAAGTACGCACCTGCACCAGTTCTCGAAAATGGTCGTGCCACGCTCTATTGGGATCGATCTATCATCACGGACAGGACTATTGTAGCCAATAAGCCTGACATCGTGCTGGTAGATCGATCGCAGCGCCGGGCCGTGCTCGTCGACGTCACCATCCCCCATGACGAGAATCTCGTGAAAGCCGAGAAGGACAAGTCCAGTAAGTACCTAGACTTGGCTCACGAAATAACCGCCATGTGGGATGTTGACTCGACGATCATTGTTCCGATAGTCGTTTCAGCGAACGGTCTCATAGCGAAGAGTCTCGACCAACATCTTGAGAGACTCTCGCTAGGTGGATGGATCAAGGGTCAGATGCAGAAGGCAGTAATCCTGGACACAGCGCGTATAGTCCGGCGGTTCCTTTCTCTGCGGCCCTAACCACCGGCAGCCTGGGCCCTGCCCCGTTGCCGGCGGCACTCTAGGTTAGGTTTTTATAATATGTTTATATGTATTTTGTATTGTTTTTGTATGTGTTTTTGTATTTTACTTTTATAATCATATTATATAGCCTAACCTAAGATAAAAAATAAATAAAGATAATAATAATAAAAAATAAATATTATGGGACAATCTTACACAAATCGACCTAGTCCCACGGTAAGCTCAATAAGGCTTGTATTATGGGTACTAGGCGACGATATATATAATAGACAGATACATATAAATACTTAAATACATAGAAAACATCCATAACTCAGGAACAAATATTCGTGATAAACACACAAATAAATGCCCTGACCAGGATTCGAACCCGGGACCTCCTGCTTCGTAGGCAGGGTCACTACCAACTAGGCTAGGAGGCCGTTAAAAGAAGAAGATGGCATGTTTCCTCCTTTACTTGTGAAACTGCTTTGCTACATCTTGTTCTCGTTGTCTGTGATTCTATCGTACATGCTACAGCTTTAAGGCCATCTCAAATTCTCCCTCAATTACTCAAAGGTTAACTGGAAGAGATCACATAAAGGGATAAGTTCGCCTTTGTACAAACTTTGTATTTCTTTTTTTTTATCCAGTTTTTGTTTATCTTGCATTTGTACAATAAAGTGTTCACTACTACTACTACGACTTAAGGTATTGAGTAAAGGGCTTCTTCTAAAGTCTGTAGACCTCGCGAGATGGTACTGGTATTGGCACAAAGGACATAAGCGCCTTGGGGGTATATGCCGCTTAGGACATTTGTACCAATTCCCGCCATTTTGAAAATTTCCAAAAACTGAATCGACAAAAAAATATATATAACGTCGGGGATAGTGCAACTAACAAATGCAATAGGGTACAATAATCTTGTCAGTTGTTTGAATATAATATAATCAACAAACTTGTTTACAAAATTTCACTAGAATTAGTTGATAAATGCGACCTGTAGAGGAGAACAAATGGACAGACAACAAAAGCATTTTTGCCCAAGCTGAAACGGAGACGCTTCGCTCGCTTTGCTCATTCAGTCTAATCAAAAAAAAATTACAAAAAAAAAAATACGTGTGGCACTCGGGGACTGCCGCGGTAAAGCTATTGCATGTCATTTTGTATCAACTTATGCAATTATAATTATTTATTTATTTTATTCATGCAGTATTTCTTTTTCTTTGATATTAATTCAAGTTACACTTTTTGAGCGTGGTGACCGATAAGAAAACAAATTTTTCTATTATTAAATAAATAAACAAGCACACAATGCGGTGTCGACAACGCCGTGTCGAAGACTGCCGAACTGAAACGACGTTAGACGATGCACGGCACGGCCTTCAAGCCACACCTCCGTGTCCGTCGGAGTGGGGAGCGTGAGGTTTTTTCGTTACGGAATTTCTGGATTCGGTCCCCGCGCTCAAGGCCCGCGATAGAAGACCGCGATAGAAATATTGAAGTCGGTTGAAAAAGCAATAATAGTTTACGCGGACATATTCATCAACTATGGGAATACTACGGAGGCTAGGAGGAACTATTCTTAAAACCTCGTGAGTTCAATGAAAACTCGCTTAGCAGCCGTAAAAGCAGCTGATGGCGGCTACACAATAGTACATTTCGATGCTAGTGCGGAAAGTATGTCATTACTTCACGAGTCCCGAGGTATCTTGACACGAGCCGTAGGCGAGTGGCAATACTCGGGATGAGTGAAAAATGACATGTCCGCACGTGTATCGAACGACGTTTTTCAATACAGATGCGAAAAATAATTAAATACATAAGAACGAATTTGAAAGTTTTTTTATTACTTCCGTAACACTATTGTAACTAAACTATCAAGAACATCTTCAAAATATTTATCTTATCTTCTTTACTTACTTACTCATTTTCAATATCATAACCATTATTTCTCATTAACAAAATAATAAATCGCATGTGACAAATCGTATCGTCATGTCTTAGAGGCCCTTCGAACATGTTTACCTGATTGAAAAACGCCTCTACTTTGACTGACGTTTCGTAGGCTCTGTTCCGTTTCATACACACAGATTTATAAGAACTGTTTTCAATGTTAATATTTTTAATGAATGATCATTAGTATGATGAAGAAGTAATTATTGAAATATGAAATATCAATATCTTTAATATTATTGCGTTAATAGTAGGTATTTAGTTTTATTACGGCTCGGTAAAGCTAACGAACAATAATACTCTTTGGTAAGCAGTCATGAATTGGAACACAACTAAATTTAAAAAGATTGGAAAAGTAAAAAGCACTAGTTCGCAAAAACAAACTTTGCGCACGCAAAACAGCCAAAAAAAGGGCACTTTTTGAGCAACTGTATTGAAAAATATTAGTCGAGCGAAAGATAGAATTATACTAGTAAAAAAAAAAGTTAATTGTAGCATTTAAGAGCTATTTGTATTTTTAAGGGAATTGGTCCTTTTCAGTTTTATTTCTAACAGTAAAGTTACAAAGTTACCATTATTAGTGATTTTATTTATTATCAAATTTATCACAGCATTAAACATATCATATTTACATAGATTTAATGGATCCCGGCACATTGGTCACTTTTCAACTAATTTCCTAAAAACACAGTTATGTATTTTTTGTGCACTTTCGTCAGTAGTGACAAATATGTACTTAAGTTTAATTTCTGTTTGTTTATGACACTACTGAACAAAACAAACTTAAAATAAATTTGGGTACATTTTCGTCTGCAGTGAAAGAGAGCTTTTTTACAGGCGAACAACTACGGTGATCATCGTCTTCGAACACCACAAACAAAATATTTACAGCACGCAGCAATATCACCTTTGTGATTATCACAATAAGGAACAAATCTAATATACCAATAGAAAATATTTGATAAACAAGACAAAGGCATATTTCGATAGTCTACTTCTTTGTAGGTACTAATATTTCTTATGCCAATGAAATTTCCACTTTATTCCGTTGTGCACTAACGTGCTAAATCCACAAATTTAAAATGGTACTTAGTACGACTTTGCATTTGCACTAAGGTATCGATTAAAAAAACAAAACGATTCGCAGTCTAAATAAAAAATTAGGCGCCTTTTGCCTTTAATTCGATCCAGCCAGTATATTATGCATCGATTACAAAATCGATTTAACATATTTGATTCTGATGGGAAACAATAATAGTGTTTATTTTGACGTTTGACATGGCCGTATCTCTGGTAATAAGGGCTACTGTCCTCAATATTTTGTATAGAATATGACACTTAGCGACATTCGTATGGAGATATATCCTTTCCCCGATAATACGGAATTTCTGGATTCGGTCCCCGCGCTGAAGGCCCGCGATAGAAGCTATGCAATAGCTTAAAATGCCTCGGGAGTTGCGAGAGAGTTAAGAATTGCGTTTGGGAAAAGAATAGAATTAAGGGAATAAATTAATCGCATGAAAATAACGATGGCTTAGACGATAAATTTGGTATAAATAATATGAAATAGAAAAACTCCCATAGGCTTGGCAAATGTAAAAAAATCGTGTTGAGGTCTGCTCAACCTCACTGCATGTCTAAATATGTTTCAGTTCTAAAAACGAAAAATGGGACAAGGATATTAGAATATATTCATTCTGTTAACGGTTTATATGTAAAGCGAATGATTTGCGCAAGGGCCATCAGACGGCGCTAATATCTATTCTCATCGTTTAACGAGCGACCGGAGGCAAAGAACGCTGACCTCTTGGACTAATCATTGCCCTTACGGATTTTGTGGTCAAATGTAAACTGGTTTGTCAGAGGTGGAAGTATAATACTAGTAGATAATATCGCATCCTACGACACACTCGCGTCACGGGATCTCGAATTAACAAGTGTTACGCAAAATTTACATTTGGTTAAGAATACCGGGTTAGCCGGCCTTCGGGCTCAATACAGCGTGTCTGGTAACAAAATCCACATACATTACCTCGATTCGATTATACGAGGATGTTTTCCCGTTATGTGTTCATGTCTCTCGTACGTGCAAACATGGACCAGATTTTGATCCCTCTATAGGTATATTAGAATTAGAACGGATGGCATGCAATTTTTCAATGTAGATAAAACACATTTTTTATGCTTATAATTAATAATGTAAACGCTGGAAATAACCTCCTTTATATAGCGATCATAATCATAAAGAAAAAGGAAAATTGTAAACATTGAGTAGTTGAGTAATCGAAATCTTTTTTATAAATATTAACCAGCCTAAATAAAAAGCCTGGTATGTTACATAATAGTACATTTCGATGCTAGTGCGGAAAGCATGTAATTTCTTGACTTTTTTCAAAACAGATGCGAAAAAAATTAAATTAAAATACATAAGAACGAATAAGAAAGTTTTTTTTCATCACACCTGCTCGTAAATGGTGATATTATATGCAAGCATACTTACACTTAAAGAGCTGTATTATTCCCATGGTTTTAAAGGATTCTCATACTACTTTACCGCCCGCCCGGAACTCGCGGAGGACCTGCCCCGCACGCGCTCGCAGCACGTAGTCACTCCGGAGTACTGTGGACTGTGCAACTACACTACCGCTGATCATTCTATCAATTCATTCTATTGTTTCTTTACCTGTATAGAGAGTTTATTTATTTCCTCGCAAATGTGATGAAAAACATTATGTGTACCACGGGTAGTAAGGGGATTACTAGCTCGGGTCATTTAAAGCCCTCCGCCTACGGCGTCGGGCTTCAATAGACCCTCGTAAGTAATGCCCTTCTTACCGCCCTAGATGCACAATGTACTATTATTAAGTGTTTGCGTAACACTATTGTAATACAGTTGAACTTATTAAGAACATTTTCAAAATGTTTACCTTATCTTCTTTTCTGAGCCTTCGACATGTTTGCCTGATTAAAAAACGCCACTTCTTTGACAGACTTATAGGCTCTGTTCCGTTTCATACACACCGATTTATAAGAACTCTTTTCAATGTTTAATATTTTTCATGAATGAACATTATTATGATGAAGAGGAGGGTAAATAATGAAATATGAAATATCAATATCATTAATATTTTTGCGTTAATAGTATGTATTTAGTTTTATTACGTCTCGGTAAAGTTAACTAACAATAATACCCTTCGGTAAGCTGTCATGAATTGGAACAAAACGAAATTTAAAGAAAATGGAAAAGTAAAAAGCACTAGTTCGCAAAAACTAACTTTGCGCACGCAAAACATCCAAAAAAGGGCACTTTGAGCCACTGTATTGAAAAATAATTAACTAAGTTTTAGGAAGTTGTAATAATTAAACTATTTTTTTAACTACTTGTTGATAAAATCACCTTATTATTAACGTAACCATTTGTACAATCAAGAGTGTAAATTTTACATGAAAGTGAGTTTTACCTCATTTGTAACTGGACCGCTTGTTAGCTAATAACGATCGAGGTTCATCGAACGGGCGCGCGGGCGGTCGCATACTCCTAGAATATAATTAGGTTACCGTATTCAATTTGTTCTTGCAATGTTACTAAAATTAACCATCGTAACGTTGTAAATACGAAGCAAGAAATTAAAGTATATAGAAATTAGCAGTAAAAAACTATAACTCCAATTCAATCTTAATTAAGACCTATCATAAGGTACTTCTTTAATTTTATTGAGCACACTTAGGTACCTCAAGCAATTTAAGAGGTTAATAGGTTCACAAGTCAAATGATCTAGACATCTGGTTTCTTTGTGAATAAGTTATTTAAACTATTACTTATTAAAAAAACTACTTTGTAAGGTAGGTGCTTAGTCATCTTTTTAATCGTCAAGAGATACTACTAGTATGACGTGCCCAGTGAAAGTACCCAATGTTCCAGGCTATCCGATTAGTCTGCGGATACTGAACTAATAATTTTAGTTTAAAATAGCATGTGCATATAAATGGAACAAAACTGAAATACACGGTGTTGCTAAACAAGAGTAAACTTATCAGCTAAGAATAACGGTGACTCACACTTTATTGATAGGTAAAGAAAAGCCGCGTATCTCATTCCTCTGAACTTTTTGTAGACACGGTTTATTTACGTTTTACCAGTTTAAATATCGGTTTGGTAATTTAGTAACTATTTATTTATATTTCAAGGTACAAAAATAAAAGTAATTCATACTTAGGTCAAGAATTGATCGCCTTTATTTGGCGGTTTGAGGGAACATAACTTTTTATATTCCATGAAATGAATCCCTAAAACATTCAGCATTGTTTTTTACAGGCACCGGTACATTCGGACGGGTCTGTCTATGTCGAGACAAGGCCGCAGACGAGTACTTGGCCATGAAAATCCTGTCCATGGCTGACGTCATTCGCTTGAAACAAGTCGACCATGTCATGAACGAGAAGAGCATCCTTGCCGAGATTAACCACCCATTCATAGTAAATTTGTAAGTGCCTTATTTGTAACTAAAGTATGCTAAAAAAGGATCGAGCAGATATGGGATTTATTCAAATCCTAAGACGTTTCTCTTTCCATACAGACTATCAATTTTATCTAACTGCGACACGCGTGGCAAAGATCCCAGCAGCTGGGAGCATTACCTCACAAGTCGTCCGCTACTTTAATACAAGTAACGCCTCGCGCCTGTGTAAGCTGTCAAAAAATTAAACCATGACATGCGATATATGCGTCTTCGTTTAATGTTTTCGCCGATTTCTATCTACGGATCATAAAATAAAAGTTTAATGTTTTCCTAACCCTTGTCGGTTGGTTTCTTTTACGATTACTTGCTAATTAATGTATGCTCGATTTTCAATTTCAGCCATTTAAAAACAGACACTGAAAATCCGTACTAAGTTAAAATATTTAAGATGAGAATGTATTTTAAAATTAAGTTGAATGTAATTAAATGTAGTAATTAATTGCCTTCATTGGGTTCCTAGTTTTTAGCCTTACCGGTTTAATTGATATTGGGGTTATAGGTCACTTTTAGCTTATCTCACTTAAGTAGTTACTTTTTAAGTATTTTTAAATTTGATTGTGTGGTGTAAAATATAGGTAGGTACTTTCTATAAAGGTTAGTTGGCCTTTAACACAAGTTTTCATAAAGGTAGAGGTCATATTTTCGGTTTCAGTATAACAATTACTTATTAGGTTTGTTTGAAAGAAATATATTGACATTTGACATGATAAATAAATAAATAGGAAAAAAGAATGCTATAGTATTCAAAATAGTATACCTATGATAACTAAGATGTTTTGTTTCCTCTTCATTCAAATTGTCTTTTAGAGACGCGTCAAATCAATGTTTTGAGGTTTTCAAGCAATATTTTCATATTCATGTGATGCTTTGGCTGACGACTAGGCTAAAACTTGTAGTAGTTTATGTAGTTGTATATGTATAATGCCTAATTATTTACAATTACTTATCATTTATATTTTCTTTTAAAGACGCGTCAAATCAATGTTTTGATGTTTTCAAACAATATTTTCATGTTCATGTGATGTTTTGCTGACGACTAGGATAAAACTTGTAGTAGTTTATGTAATTGTATAATGCCTAATTATTTACAATTACATACACTGCTTTATATACACACATATTATGAGCTCTTTATGATGCATTCAAGCCGCATATATAGTCTGACAAGCCTACGGTCGCAGTAACAGTAGGATAAAATAACTATATCCACTCCTTTTTTCGGGGTGATAATACTACCGTAAGAAAATTAGTAGTTTATGTAACAGTGATATAATAAGGGTTCTTAAAAATTGAGAGTCGCTGTTACAAAACGAGACGAAGTCGAGTTTTGTAATAATAGACCCGAGAGTTTTAAGAAGAGAGCTGTTGCATATTCTAGTTTTCGACAGTAAAATAGCGAAAAAAAGCAAAATATCGCTGTCAGTCATCTCATTGACAGATAGAAGTGCTGTAGTAGAACAAGATAGTATGATGCTCTCTATCCTACTGTTACTGTGTTCGATTGCTTGACAGACAATATGTCGACCGCCATTAACGACTTTTATGAATGAAAACTTTTCTGACATTCGATTTTTGACATTTATATTTTTTAAAGTCAGAGACAAACTAGAGTTGGCCCAATTTTCATATCGTTCGATATCAAATAACGTGCGACTTGCGTGCGACATTGTTTGCAATTGACACTTCGTTTCATCTCGACTGATATTAGAATAAAGGTCAAATGAAAATTTCCTTGTTTGTCAGAGATGTTCGAAATTTGAAAAAGATTATATTATCGAAGTGGATAAGTAATATAAATTACCTACATTTTCACAGATAAGAAAATTGTTGTAACAAAACAGTTTATTATTATGGGCGTCTTTATATGCGGTTTTTGAACGCATTATGGAGGGCTTATAATATGTGGGTACCTATATAATCACTATTACACCAAAATAAAAACAAAGGTACCTACTTGTTATTAAAGTACCATATGGAATAGCTGTCATAACATAAATCACGGTTGTCACTTATTGGGAGGGATCTTAGGCGGCGAGCCAGACACTTGCTTATTATTTCTAGACGCTATTATTCGGTGACATCTATAACAGCTACTGTTATACTAAACGAGTAGTAAAATGAGACCAACTAGCAGAGAACACGTTAAAAATTAAATTTCGGATATTGTTCCAACGACTGTCGAAAATGCTTTTCCCATTATTTTTCCTTTATATTTGTGCAGAAAATGGATTTGCTATTCATTTTCACTCTTAATATGTAACTGCTGATCCCATAAATGATGATCGTTTTACCTATTTTGCTCAATAAAAGTTATCCTAAAGACATACTTCAAAGTGAAATATGTCTTTAGGATAACTTTAATATTTTATTCACAAATATAATATATGCCTACATTAAGTTACAAGCTAGCTTGAATCTAAAATAGGCCCTTGTGGCATTGTACCTAGGATCCTGGCGGTATTTCCTCGTTGTATCGCAATGCTGATACGTCGTGCGAGGAAGCCGCCAGCTTTTCGGTGTCCAGTTGAAAATAAGTCTTTGAAATAGTTCAAATAAAATAATTAAGATGAACCCTCATTTCTAACTCCAGATTTTCTTCACGAAATATTTTTTTTGTCGTTGTTGGACCTGACATCCCTTGTTTATAAATCCAACATAAAAACAATATACTATATGTCAATCACCGATTTTATTTTGAAGTACCGAGCCTGCGCCAACTGCCAGCCGTGCCGTCACATTTCAATCGCATGCCTCGCTTGCGCGGTCTGGCAACTATCGGGATCACTTTTTATTATATTAGAGACTAAATACATTCATTTATCATGCAATTGCGTACAATGATTTTGTAAATAAACAAGTAGGTATGTACAATTTTAAAGCACGAATCAAACCATTTATTACAAACATATTGTATTAATATGTAACATACGAGTATATAATTTTATTCTGTCCTGTATACTTGGTTAACACGTGTAGCTAGACTTGTTGTTGATTTTAATGAATAAACAAATAAACAAACAAATTATTTATAATAAGTGTTTTGATTAATGTTTTACGTAGTCACACGTCACACTACTATAATATAGTAAATAAATTATAAATTGAACGAGATGTCATAATAATATACTACAGAAAAAGTGACCAAGGCCCCAGTGCAGCTTTTTCTGTAATATTACATCTCTTTCAATTTATAAACAAGTATGGTTCGAAGCATATTTATTTTTGTTAGCTATTTGGGGTTTATTTTGGATATTAATTTAAATCACGTAGTACCTATCTCTATTATAAAACCCTTGATTTCTGATAGCTTACTGAATGAAGCAAAAATAGGACGATGTATTTTCTCTAAAAAAATGTTTCACTAGCAATATAATTAATCTCCTGGTGTATTTCAGACGGTGGTGGACGCACGATGACTCCTGTATTTACATGTTGTTCGACTACGTCTCCGGTGGAGAACTGTTCACATATCTGAGGAGTGCAGGGCGCTTTAGCAATACTACTGGTAAGTAATTTACTCGTATCATTTGGCCGAGAGGCTTTCAATATAAAATACTTGGGCCAAAATGATAAACTATTCCAGCCTAGCGCATCATATTTAAAATCAAAATCCTGTCACTGTTGGGGTTGTGAGTGACCAATCTCTCTAAATGCGCACATAATATCGAGTTAATCTATAACTAGGTTGTTGGAGTAAATCAACTAGCTAATTACGGGAAATCATAATAACGCGGGCACTAATTTATTCATGTCCACCGACATTTGATTATGGTGCTCAATCATTGGCATGATTAGGTACTCTTGCGAATTGCTCTAAATAGTTAATATCGAGATGACTTTACGGATACCTATTGATAAGTTCAATAAAATTTCGTTACATTTCGTATATATTTTTGTTTTAAATATTACTCGAGTAGGTATATAAATTGAACGTAGCGTAATAAATATATAAGTTCTGGAGAAACGCCAAAGTAATGTAACGATGAGTGTCCAGTCCAGCCCCGTGGCCCGTGCAACCACACACGATGCGGTGACTGACATTGCAGATATAGACTAACGTCAACCTGCATAATAACACTTCTATTTAACAAAATAACTAAGAAAAACTTGTTAACACGTTTATTATGCATATATTTCGAACAAGGGTTGCGGCAGTCAGCTAGTAAAATGTCACAAGGTCCTTCTTGCAGTAAAAGTGGCATTAAGATAATTTTGGAACCGGGTTGTTTACGCCAAATGTCCGCAATATTAGTTTTCCCTGTTTTCCGGTGTTTACTGTCTGTATTATTCGATCTAAATAATTTTACATGATAAAACACTAGTCACAGTAACATATGGGAATTTCACTCGTTAAATTTATTTTGTTTGTAGTGACGCTTTCTTTGACGTCACAGTTTTCACCTCTTGCCAGTAGATACGTCTTATCCGACGATCTTAGCTCAGTTTAGATAGTCGGAGTTGGCTCCCAAATGTACATTTCAGCCTAGTAATTGGCGCCTTTTGGCATGACAACGCAAATGGTTTAATGGCCGTAGTAATTTGCGTTTCAAATGCAGCGTGGTCTGTGAATACGGAGTGTATATTTAGATAAAGTTGCGCTTGATATTATATCCGTAATTTACTGTGCCTGCACAGTACACAGGACAGTAAATGTTACTAACCTTTAGAACATACATTAATTTTCTTCTCACCTAGTAATTTCAGTGTACTTGGCTATATTTTTAGTATTACATGAAGGAATTTCTTGATTATCTTGTATAAGTAAATCGGAATCTTGATTGAAAGGTAAATTTTCTAGCACCAGAAGTGAGTCGAATCAAAGGAGATTTCCGTTTCATGTATGGAGGCTCGTACCTTAACGAAAATCGTTGTGCACTGATGAAATCTGTTGCAAATCATTGGCCATCAACTGCACATCACATATCCTAAATAATTTGAAAATCGTACGCCGGAATACGTGATTTTTAGGTTTGTTTTTAAGTAAAATAATCAGATTTTGGTAAGTACATCAGAGTGCGTAGCCAAGATGCCAATCGCTCACGCTTAGTAAAGTATCGTAGCTACCTCTCTCTATCACTCTTCTTTATTAGTGTGACAATGACAGTTGCGTTTCGTTAGCGGCTGAGCGTGAGCGATTGGCATCTTGGCTACGCACCCTGATGCAGAGACTTAGAACACACGGATGCTCATGCCATTCAATAGCGTATAAGTCAATGAATTACCTGTATACTGGTGTGTAAAAAAAATATGGTCTTGATTTGAAGTATTCAAGACAAATATTAGGCATTTATGAACTAGTTGATAAATTGACTTAAAACAATCTGCACACTTTGTACTATTTAAAGACGTCTGCTATTATAATTAGTAAATAGTAATATATTAGTTTTATTACGCATGGCCGCCCTCTATTGGCAATATATTTAATTTCGACTCATATTGTCACGCATGTGGTTAGACATTAAAGAAACTATTATATTATAACCAATGAAAAGTTTTTAGACAAATAGCAACTTCAATTTAGCAGCTGGCAAAATTAAAATATTATAGTATGGGATTGTTCAAAAAAAGAGTGTACAAGATTTTAATGGGTCGGCAACGCGCATGTGACCCCCTCTGGAGTTGCAGGCGTCCATAGGCTACGGTGACCGTTTCCATTACGCGGGCCGTATGCTTGATTGCCACCGTTGTAGTATTAAAAAATATGTATTGGCTTACGTATATTTCTGAGGAGAGGGATAATTCGCATTGAATTGAGTAAAATATCAAAATACTATGTTCAATTTCATCAAAAATACTATTTAAATTTAAATTAATCTTGCGATTCCCACGTAGGATTTTCATTATAAAAAATTGAATTAGGTTTAAAAATATAACAAATTTAATAGAAAAGTTTTCAGTAATGCTATGCTATTGACACCTATGGTACCAAATCTCGGCAATTTCCTTTAGACTGATCTGTCGGATGCTATTATTTTTTATTCACGTTTCTATATCTCAATAAAAAACACTCTGTACACACCGTAAAACAAAACACAGCAAAATAACCTACTCGTAATCTACCGACTAGATTAGATTATTTAGCTGCGTTTTGTTTTATTGGGTGTACATAAATCTACCTCTAATCTTAATCTACCGATTAGG
The DNA here is from genome assembly GCA_949128165.1 of Lathronympha strigana. NCBI lineage: Eukaryota > Metazoa > Arthropoda > Insecta > Lepidoptera > Tortricidae > Lathronympha > Lathronympha strigana. Next base: position 10,120,176 of record OX421906.1, on the reverse strand, counting down.
TTCTTTTAATAAAAAAATCCTAATTAATTAAAATGTTTCACAAAACAGTTTACGAGTGACAAAAGCTCCAAGCTAGTTAGCTTCTAACGAGTTAGAAACCATTCCGCCAAACAACATAATGATTAATTCGTTTGTGTATTTCTGGAGAAAGAACATGAATGTCAAAGTGTACAAAAATAGTCGGTCAGTGACGCGGGCGCCGGTAATGGGTGTTGAGAGGATTGTCGGTGTTTGTGGGTTTTGTCGGCGATTTCCACAGTGGTTTTTCGACGGGGACGTAAAACGGCGATCACACAATGCGTCTGATCCGCGCCGACGCCAGACAACGTGACGCCCGCGTGCGTCCCGGTCTCATTCCCACTCGGGGCTTATGCATAAATCACGCGAGGTTCTAAAGAGGGGGTCACGAAAAACTCATGAAAAGTCACGATAGGGATTGAGGGAGGGGAGTCCAAGCAGATCTCACGTGTATTTTTCAACGTTGACCGCAACAAAAATAAAATTAGGTAAAACACACACTTCAAAATAGCAAGGCTATTTATCAGATTTTTGAAATGCGTGGCTTTATAGAGTAGTAGGAATTATTAATTTAATTAGATTTACGGATACAATAATATTTAACGCCGCCAGCATATTTGGCACATTCGCGCCGGGTACTGTCGCTCCGGGCATTAGTATTTAAATGTATTTTAGATTAATTTTAATGTCATCTTCTTATATTTATGTTAGTTTATTTTCTGGTTTTACCTGTACTATGTTAAAATAGTTTGCTACTGAATAAATATATTTAATCTTTAAAAATTAGGTCGCGAGAAAAAAATACACGTGAGGTTATGTGGGGGTAGCCTAGAACCTCACCAAAGACCACCAAGTAAAAAATAGCCGAAAAAAACCTCACGTGATTTGTGCACGAGCCCTTGTCAGTAAGCTTGCCTGGTGTAGCAGATATTTTTAATCTTGTATCTATCTACCACCATCTACGAGGGGAAATGTTATATTAGACGATATTACGTGTTTTTATATTAAATAAATAAATAAATAAATAAATTAGCTTCGTTAAATGTGGTAGACCGAAACTAATTTACTTATATAATTTTCTATTAGATTTTCTTTTGAGTGATTTTTTTACATACCTCACGTGTGTACACGAAGTCTGTTAAAAATGTTTTTAAAGTAGGTATATACTTTCCTTGTGTGCATATCTACTACATACTCATCAAAGGGCTTCTGTCGAGCCCAAATTCGATTACAGAGTTCCCATAGCTACCTTCGCTATAATCAGATCAGCTCGCGCATCAGAGTGACGTGAGCACGATACCTTTCAGCTTGATCGGATACGGGATTGGTAAAAGCAAATTTATTGGACGCAAAGGAGTAAGGACTGTTGAATATCCTATTTAGATCAATATGATCAAAAGAATACCAAATTAGACTTGTTTAATAATTTAAGTTTGTCTTTTTTATATAATTAATAGTAAATATAAAATAGTAATAGTTACTTAACTATTACTAATTTTTGCCTAAAATTATTTACACGGCATAAACCAAGACGATTGACAATGATATAAACTGACAGAGACAGACTTATAGGGCAAGTGATTAGGTAGTTCTAATATAGGAAACCCGTCATCATTGCCTATTATGATCGCGTCGGTTGAATGATCTTGGGCCGGAGAGGTCATGCGCAGGCGGCGAGGATGGGCCGCCGCGCTGAAGCCTGCGTGCGATTCCGCGATCACACCGTGCCGTGCGCACCCGCCCACTAACTTCTTTATGTGCTCCTTTTGTCTCGCTTCCAACTAGACCTCGCAAATTATTGCATCAACACGAAAACAATACTAGACGTCTCTTCAGATAGGTTAAATACCTACATCGACCGAGTTACAAATGACTGGGCTGATTTCCTTGCGATTTTACTGGCATTAAATCAAACTATCAAATTGTTATAAAAAAATGGGAGGCCGGATGTATCTATTTGACGCAATCCTCGTTTCAAGATTTATATAATTACCGTCTTATTTATAAAAACTTAACAGACCCATATTAGTTAAAATATGTTATGTGCCATTTTGGCAAACGCAAATGTCAAACTGGCGGATACGGACAAACGACGAATTAGTTAACGGAGGTTTGATGAGCGTTTATGAATAACGGCATTTTAATATCTAAATATTCTATACCACCTATACTTACGTAATTTAATACATAGGTAACATACTGACCTATATCATCTCATTCGATCTTCAAATAACATGGCATAACACTAACTGAAAACTCTTACTCACAGTTAGTCTAAAATAAGCACTAATGAACCATAAAACAGCTCTAATAAGAAAGACGATAATTTTAGAAATTCACGTTTGCTATCAAATTGCTTTGTTACGTTGAGCGTATGGACGAAGTGGGTAGAGGGAAAACTAACAACGATAACATAACAACTGAACTTTAATGCAAATATATTATTTAATTTTATATTATCATATTAAACACACGCTTATCTAAACGTGACAGTGTAAGGTAGTATTATTTTCTGTTTTTATGTAGCAAAATTTCTGCTCGGAGTTTCGGACGTCATTAAATTAAAACCCAACGTTAGTTTGACACTGTACGTATGCGCACAAAGTAAATAATCCGCCGTATTGGTGGTATAGCAAAAGTGACAGAGCTTTCCTGTGTGGCAGTGCCGAGCCGACACTAATAATACTGGTGACGGCAACGCCCGCTCCAGTGCTGACTTCTAACACCCAAAATAAAAATGATTTCTACATACTATTACACCGTCTAGCTAGTAGCCTATTTTTACGATTTATTAAAATCCCGCATATCCGAACTGTGATAATAGTTCACGTTCAGAAAACAATAAATCTCTCTGTCCATCGGAGATCGGAAAAGTACAAGCATATTATTTATAGAGATGACTGTAGAATATTTCCATTAAGTAATGTGGTATTGGAAAGGTTTAAATGAGACAAAAGATTACGCATTAAAGGTCAAGAGAAACACGCGCTTTCTAATTTTATTGACAGTCATAGTCTTTGGATTAATGTTTGCATTATAAAGTTTATAACTCCAAACGTCCTAATTAATTGTATTAGAAATGTCTCCGGTTGTGAAAGGATATTTTTTTTAATTTTGATGTTGTTAGACTGGTTTTCGTAAGATACTACGGCTAGTTTTTGGATTACCTAGCATTCTGATTTTGGGTATCATATAGAATCAGAGAAAGGTGATACATATGAAAGTGGCTCGAAAGCTCGAAATTAAGAATGAAAACGATGTCTGATTTAAAATTATTATGGTTAGTTAATTTGCTCCAAATTTTAACATTTATTGGGTCATAAAAAAGTCAAATAAGATTTATGATATGGTGTCAAATTTGCATGTTAATTTGCAGGTAATTTTTATGCTGCCGAGATAGTGTCGGCATTGGAGTATCTTCACGCGCGGAACATCGTCTACCGCGACCTAAAGCCGGAGAACCTGCTGCTGGCAAAGGACGGACACTTGAAGATCACGGATTTCGGGTTCGCGAAGAAGCTCACGGACCGGACGTGGACGCTGTGCGGTACTCCAGAGTATTTGGCACCTGAAATCATACAGAGCAAAGGGCACAATAAAGCTGTGGACTGGTGGGCATTAGGTGAGAATAGTTTTACTACCTATTACCCATTTAAAAAAAAACATGTATACGACTTCCAACTCCATGCTTAAACATGTTTCCCTGACCTTTTATATTGGATTTATTTAAAAAGCGTGTTTATTTAGGAAGCGAATCAAACCAGTAAGGGTTTGGGTGATATATTGTGAGGGCATGTATTATGTAAATATATGACAGCAAGATTGTGTTCATTGATCGATTGCTGGCTGCGTTGACACACGGCTGAGTAACGAGATAAAATTGTACAGAGGTAAAAAGATGTGTTGAATGTTTACTTGATAAAAATAAAACTTTTATAAAATTTCGGACGCAATTTAAACACTCTGTATTTTATAATCAACCGGTAATAAGCCGCGTTAAAAATGTCTTACATACCCTGAAAAATCATATCATACCTAAGCTAAAAAGGCAAGTCATGTTTTTAGGGCTCCGTAGTCAACTTACAACCCTTATAGTTTCGCCATGTCTGTCTGTCCGTCCGTCCGTCTGTCTGCGGCTTAGCACAGTGACCGTTAGTACTAGAGAGCTGTAATTTGATATGAATATAGACAAAGTGGTACAATAAAAAATTGGAAAACTTTTATTTTTAGGGTACCTCCCATTAGGGCATGCAAATACCGAAAATTCACAATACCGGTATTGGAATTCGATATTGAGCCGCAATAGCGGAATTCCGGTATTGAAGTATAATATAAATAAAACATATTCTTTAGAATAATCTGCTGAATAAACTACTGAATGGATTTTAATAAAGCTTAACAAAAATAAAGCTTATACATCAGAATAACACATAGGCTACAATTTATGAAGATATTGCGCAGACGAAGTCGCGAACACCAGCTATTAATTAATAAAGGAAGAAGTAGTAAGGTGTTTACAATAATAATGGTAACGCAACTGGGAAGATTGCGGTTATTAACTTAATTAAATATTATAATTTAAATTAGTGTACTTCTACAAAAATGATGAATTGAGATTTCATTAAGAAGAAGAAGAAGAAAAGAAGAAAAATAATTTATTGTCACAAAAAAAAAAATTACATTAATATTAACAAAGACTTATACACTCTAGGTTAAACTTAAACATTATTTATTTTATTTTAAAAAGGACAGTGTGACAATAGGACAGTCTCAGCTATGTGCTGGAAACCTCGCCTCTACGGCGTGGTTCCAGCGCTGGTTTTCAGCCTGCCCGAAACTGTGGCGGCGACTAGAGCGGCTGCAAAAGTACACGTCGCGTTACTTTACCCATTTAACAATTAAGATAAAAAATAAAAAGTAAAAAACATATAAATTTACAATACATAAAATTAAAAAAAAAAAAGCGAAGAAAGGCAGACAACTTCATTCAAGTAGGTGTAACAAAAAAAAGCAAGAGGTAGATAGATACACTGAATATAGTAATTATTGATACGTTAATGGTCAATTTGCCGCTTAAGCAACATGGTTTTCAGTTTTCTTTTTAATAGAGGTTGGGACATGTTTAGGCGCAGAGGTGGGGGCAGATCGTTCCATATTTTAGCTGCACTGACTTTGAACCCACCTCTACATCCTTTCGTCTTAGACTCAGACAATTATGTTTAAATTTTATTTTGTGAGAAGCCTTTGGAAAATATACTTACTTACCTTCCTTATCATTGACTTAAACTGGCTGTGCGATTAATTTTGAAAACATGACTTTTGTTAAGTAAGTATGGATTTTAATGTTTCCTATTCTTAGACAACCATGAGATAAAGACGAAACAAATGTACATAAAATACTTGTAACCTGCATCTTTTCTCGTTCACATCTATAAGTCATGAACTATTGGCACAAACCAGAAGAACAGAAAATATAGTACCTATTTAATTTAACGGAATCGCGGAACAGGAACTGCCAAACTGTTAAGTAAACGTCATAATATCATAGAAGTTTGACGCTTAAGATAACACTTTAAAGTTTGACATTTCACTTACTTGGAATAGGTAACCTTGATTTCACCCTATAATAATTATGTAGAATGTATTTTTTCCATTATTACAAAGAATGATGATTTTAAGACTAATAAATGATGAAATTTAACTATTTTTCTTTGAATGAAACCCAATATCGGAATTCCCTCTTCCCCGCGCCCCGCACCATGCATTGCGTCGACGTCGGATGCCGATGATGCCCGAATAAAGACGAGGCGTTAACAACCGGTATTGCAATATCGGAAAAGATGGTTCGAAATTCCGGTATTTCGAGATTCCGGAATTCCGTTTTTTTTATGCTATAGGTGGCAAACGAGCAAGCGAATCGCTTGATGGTAAGCGATTAACGTCGGCCATGGACACCCGCAACACCATTAATGCCCTACCTCCATTACACGTAAAGTAGGGGATGTTTTTATTCGTTTTTTTTGGGAACCCTACACTGAGCACAGTCCGACATGCTCTGGGTCGGTATTTTATTAATATTTATATTGCATCAGGTATAAACAAAATAAATGGGGCCTTTGTGCGTGTTGTATCACCTACAAGGTTCCTTACCTACCTAAGATAAGAAAATCGCACAGGAATAGTTGTACAATACGTTAAAGTGTATCACCACACTTTCTAGATTTTCAGCGCGGTTATTTCTGAAAATATTCGGCTAATCAAATTCTTTGACAACAAACCTTAAAGTTTTTTTTTCAAATCGAATTTTAAATTTTTTGACAAATGTTTTGATTCACGTTTTTAAGTAGCCTCAGCACCGGGGGCCTTGGTCACTTTTTCTGTAGTATATGACATCTCTTTCAATTTATAAACCTTTAAGTTATTTTCAAAGACCTATGAAATGATGTGCCACAAGTACCAACATACTGAATAAAAAAAAGTACATTTAGCGTACATGTATGTACGGAATGCTTAATTATTTTTTATTAACTACCTATAGGTATATATATTATCATAGCACGTTCGCATTCTGGCTGCAGAAACTGTTTCTAGCCTCTTACATTATTACGTATTGTGATTGTTTTTAGGGTTCCGTACCTCAAAAGGAAAAAATGGAACCCTTATAGGATCACTTTGTTGTCCGTCCGTCCGTCTGTCCGTCAAGACCCTTTATCTCGGGAGTGCGTGAAGGTATCGAGTTGAAATTTAAACTATATTCTAAGATCTACGGTACCTTGAAACCATATTCCGCATTTTCCGAAATTCATCCTCTAAGGGATAAAAAAGAGGGTTGAAAGTTTGTATGAGATGTGAATCATTATTCAGGTTGCAGATTTAAAACTTCGTTTATAGACTCTATGATACTACACAAGAAAAGTATATTTAGCGTTTTTCGAAATTCATCCCCTAAGGGATATCCCCTAAGGGATAAAAAAGGAATTGAAAGTTATTATGAAATGTGAATATTCAAGACCCTTTATCTCGGAAGTGCGTGAAGGTATTGAGTTGAAATTTCAACTATATACTAAGGTCCCTTGAAACCATTTTCGGCGTTTTCCGAAATTCATCCCCTAAGGGATGAGAAAGGGGGCTTAAAGTTTGTATGAGGTGTGAATCATTATTCAGGTTGCAGACTTCAAACTTCGTATATAGACTCTTTGATACTATACAAGAAAAGTATATCTAGCGATTTTCGAAATTCAGCCCCTAAGGGATAAAAAAGGGGTTGAAAGTTTATATGAGGTGTCAATAATTTTTGAGGTTGCAGACTTGGAAACTTCGTTTATAGACTTTCTGATAATATATAAGAAAACCGTATCCCGCGTTTTCCGAAATTCATTCCCTAAGGGATGAAAAGGGGGTAGTGGGGGGATTTAAAATCATTTTTAAGATGTACGGAACCCTCGGTGGGCGAGTCTGACTCGCACTTGGCCGGTTTTTTTGTTTGTAAAATATACTTACTTACCACTTTTTCGCTTGTTGATAAGGTTCATTTCCAAAAGAATATTTAATACATTAACGCGTTATTGGTAATCGACAAAATGGTTCCTACTGTTTTTTTTGTGTTACTAAGTACCTTCTATTTGCCAGCCTATTAATTTCTTCCTAGTTTTATTCGAATTTTAACTGTTTAATTGCATATTAATGCAAGTATGTCAGGATGCCTACTTCTGAAAGGAAAAAAAAACTGGGCCTATGTAATTAAAAGTCGTTATGGCAACTGCGGATCCGGTTCTATGGTTATGTTTTTGTGATGAATAACAAGATAAAATGCATAACTAATTAAAATACGAATCGCGACATTATGTAAATTTCTCACATGGAAAACAAACACACAAAAAGCCGTATAGTAATAAAAATAAACAATGCCCCACGAAAATGGATACACCTAACTAATCAAAACATTAGAAAGTTACATCAAACTGACGACTTCTTCCTAGCGCTTTCCCCGCATATGCCACGACTCAGGGAGCCTGGGGTCCGCTGTGGCGACGAATGCGACTGCCATCTGACGTTCCAACCCAGAGTGTAAACTAGGCCTTATTGCGATTAGCCCGGTTTCCTCACGATGTTTTCCAATACCGGAAAGCGGTTGGTAAATATCAAATGATGTTTCGTACATAAGTTCCGAAAAACTCATTGGTAAGAGCCGGCAGGATTTGAACTCGAGACCTTCGGAATAAATGTCTCACGTCATACCGCTAAATCTAGGTAACTAGCGAATTGAAAAGCAGCTTGTCAATATAATATATGTATGTATAAGTTTAAAAAGAAATCTGACAACAGTGGAATAGAAAAAAACTATTATTGGGTGACTATAACTACTATTTACTAACAAAAATTTTGGCTAAATATTGTCTGAGATCCTTTGGCAAGTTCCAATGAGATGAATATTTTGGAAACCATTGCCTTATGCCCACAAATCATATCTGCGTCAAACGAGGCCTTTGTTTAAAAGACACTGAAATCGCTTCACCCTTTGGAAGTTTAGTACAATGCCATAGACGTCTGACTGTCTGACATGAATACACGCTAAACCTATAACACCCCTTTATATCGGGAGTTAAAAACATTCATTAACTTTTAAACTATTTAATGCTAGCGAACTTTTCAATGAGACTGCGTATTAAAAGCAAACAAATTTGTAGCTTGATAAATGCAGGGCGATAATAAATAGGTATCCTTGATTTATGTTGTGGGCGTTGAGACCAATCGTTCGAGACAATTCACGCTTCTCGCTGTAGACATAAGTATAATTATTAATTTAAAACTCTTGTATGTTATCCGCGAATGGTTTAATGCGATGTTTACATTGCAACTATTTAGTGTCGTGACATATTCACTAAAATCCACTTTACGTACTGGCAAACAATTTGTTAAAATAATTTACTAACATGCAATGTATCATAGTTTGAATTCAATTAAACGGCACCTTATTTTTATCATGGCTGTAATAATGTCTTGACCATTTTGCTTAATTTTTTTACAAAATTTTGATTTATCATTCTGATGTCGAAGTTATTTTAGTACATTCGATTGCAGTGTTTACGAGTGTATTATAATGTGTTATTGTCGGTTACTTTCAGGCGTGCTCATTTACGAGATGCTCGTTGGCTACCCGCCTTTCTACGACGAGAATCCCTTCGGCATCTATGAGAAGATCCTCAACGGAAGGGTGGAGTGGCCGCGGCACCTCGACCCCGTCGCGAAGGACCTTATAAAGAAACTACTAGTACAAGACAGAACTAAGAGACTTGGAAATATGAAGGTAATTTATCACATTTAAAACTGTTAACAAAATCGTCTACTAAAATAATTGTAGCCGTCGTAATTTGGTTGCGACAACTTTGTGGCCGTTGTATACTGTATCTTCTGATATTTAAATCTTTTGATGTAGCAACGATGCCTTGTAATAGATGTTACTGAAGAACATAAATAACCTTACGCAAATGAAATGGTGTGAGTGGAACTATTTATTGACATTCGTGAGTGCGTTAAGGCATTCAACGGCTCAAGGACAACATTGGAGATATGACGAAGAAACTCCTTCAGAAACCAATATTAAAGTGGAATAGTTATTACTGTGTACACAGAGGCGTGTTTACGTTCAGGCAGAAAATATCCAGCCTTGCGCTTGACCCGTGTCTAGAATTACGTGTGCGTTGCAATATTATCGGTGTCTTTGCGAAACAATATTGAGTTTTTCTTTTGTATGCTTATACTTTCCTGTTAAAGTAGCTATTAGTTCATGTGTACTAAATAACTGTTTTTTATCCGGAGCTATGAAGTTGGCCGCTCTCCAGCAGATTCCATATATAACTTCTAATCTTACACTTGACAACTTGTCAGAGGAGTTTTTTAAAGGTTGATTCAGACTCAGCTGTACAAGGTTTTAGTACAGTGGATATTAGTCACACTGTCACGGTTGTAAAGCGGGCATTTATCACTAAAATAAATTAATTTTATTTCATAACGTTTACTTGTACCTAAATTTTGATTTAGAATAGGTTTAGTTCTATTTCTATAAATAATGATACTCGTATCTTGTATTCGTGTTTAGTCACCTCAATGAAATATTTTTTAATGTCTGTTGGAGTTGAACAATTAATCTATACTTAATAAATCGTTCAAGACATGGAAACTTCCGATAAAAATTCATGGAATATATCAGTTAGACGTGTAGTAAGCTCGGCGTAAACACAAACCGGAAACGCACTCCAATTATAAACAAAATCATTTAAAATATACTTACGTGCAATTCTATTCCCATCAAGTGTTAGTTAGTATGGAATCGACTGCAGTTTCTAGTGGTTAGTTTTCTCCGAGCTTTTTGCCGCGGGCCGCGAGCCGGTTGCGCGTCATTGCGATGTCGCCATGTCTCCACGATGTTTAGAAAGCCATCCATCAGGCGGTTAGCGGTGACATCAAACAGTCGCCACCACCGCTGACTTATGTCTCGACGCAAATACGCGTACGACGTTCCCACCCGGCCAATCTAGATAAGTGAGCTAGCCATCGGAGGCCGTCCAAGTGACTTGCACAACTGAAAACGCGTTCAATAAACTACATCACACGTGAAGTGGCGGGTGAGGCTTCGGCGAGATTAAATGATAATAAATATGTTTCTTCTACCACTTGTAGGTAATATTGTCTACTCATTTAAGCCACCGTTAAAAAATTACACACAGATGCAGTAATATTCGTAATTTTGTTATTTATTGGTAGGTATATTGGGACACGAGTGAAACGCACTGTAGCTAATTGCACACTGCTTTAATAAGAATAGGCCTACCGCGGGGTGCGCGGGCGCAGCCGCTGTTATCTATATACGTACTATCCCTCCACCTTTATTTAGAAACGTTATTTTTAATAACAATTAAAAGTATTGCCTAAAATTAATATTAAGTTTAGCTTGCCGCGGTGGCAAGGGTTGTAATTCGTTCGTGTCTTGAGGTTCCGGATTCTCGGCCTGCTGAGGGCACTGAGCCTCTGAAGATGTATTTTTATCCTGGGGTAAAGGATCAAGGTCCGCGTTTTGAGGATCTGAGTTCCCTGGGTGCTGAGCCCGCTGACCTGGGGCTATACCATCATCCTCCTCTCCCTCCGCCGGAAGAAAAGTGTCCCGGTCTTTATGTTCATCTTGAAGTGTCAGCGACACCGACCTTTGCACTGGCTGGCTGACGCTGGTGGCCGCGACCGGGCTTGGCGAGAGAACTGGCAAAAACACGGCCGACTCCTGTATGACCGGCACCGTATGCAAAGTTGTCGCCTCACATGCTGGAGTGGGTAAATTGGTGGTTCCTCCCTTATATAAAACCATTTGGTCAATATGTTTTTTGATCACCTTACCCGTGTCTTGATCTTCAATTAAAAACAGACGATTTCCCAGTTTTTTTATAATTTTTCCTTGTACCCATTGAAATTTGTTTTTATTAATGTATTTCTTATATAATATGTAGTCCTCGATATCAAAACCGGTTCTCGTTGCGCCGCCGTGATAATTAACCTGTGAGGACTGCTTATCTTTAACCGACGATGCAAAAGAGGTGGGCGAAAACGGCGGTGAGTTTACGGTCGTTAATAAGTCTAATCTGGACTTTAACTTTTTACCGAACACTAACTGAGCTGGTGAGGTACCAGTGGTCGAATGGATAGAATTTCTGTAGTCAAATAAATATTTCATCAATTTACAATTCATCTTAGCATTCGAGATGTTTGACATAAGTACAGATTTTATACCCTTTTTTATCACTTTTACATACGTTTCGGCCTGTCCGTTGCTAGCGGGGTGGTATGGCGCGCTAGTTAAATGTTTTATTTTATTGAGATTACAAAACTGTTGAAAATCATCAGAAGTAAAGGCCGTGCCATTGTCACTAACTATGCATTGCGGAGTACCGAATCGAGACATGACTTCACAAATTTTCTCAATAACACTCTGCGCGGAAGTGTTCGATTTCATATCGAAACACTCTACCCATTTACTGAAAGCATCAACTACTACCAAATATGAGTGATTATTTATAGGTCCCAGGAAATCTATGTGTAGTCTTTGGAACGCGTGTTCTGGATACGGCCACGGCGCGACTGTCACCCGCGGCGGTGAGGGACGTAGCTGCATGCAAATATGACACGCCCCTATGATTCTCTCAATCGCCTGGTCTACTCCAGGAAACCACCACCTTGAACGAACTTCCGATTTGCACTTAACTATTCCTAAATGAGAGCTATGAACTTCCCGTAAAACTCGTTCCCTAAGCGTTAATGGTAAAACAATTTTGTGCCCTCTCATTAAGCAGCCGTTCTCGACGGCTAGTTCGTTTCTGCACATGTGAAATGGCTTTAATTTAGCATCACCTATTTTCCTTGGCCAACCATTTCTAACGAAATCGCATACTTTTTGTAGCTCAATATCCTTAAGCGTTTCGTGCCGTAAATCTTCAATAGTTAAGGGCAAACATCCATCTACTACGAAGTTGACGTAGGCCGCGCGATCGTCGAACGAGCCAGCGGTGGTGACGTCACGCGCCGGTGACGATGCGTTGTTGCTAAGTGCAAGCGGTGCGCGCGATAAATAATCTGCACTATTGTTTTCGCTTCGAACGTATTCAATAACATAATTGTACGCAGATAAGAAAATTGCGTACCTCTGTAGACGATTTGCTGTGACCTCCGGAATACCTTTTTGTGGCCCAAATATAGACAGTAAAGGTTTGTGGTCTGTGCGGAGAACAAAAGGTTGTGATCTACCGTAAAGATAATGATGAAATCTTTTAATCGCGAAAATTATTCCCGTTGCCTCCCGTTGAATTTGAGCATAGTTTTTCTCGGCATCCCGTAGGACTCGCGACGCGAAAGAAACAGGCCGTTCGATTCCATCTTTACCAACTTGCGATAAGAGCGCGCCCAGGCCAACCGGAGACGCATCAGCTGTTACTATTATCTTTGCTGTAGGATCAAAATGGGCTAAAACTTGATCCGATGCCAATTGCCGCTTAATTGTGTCAAATGCGTATTGATGACTCGGCGTCCACGACCATTTAACATTTTTTCTAACCAAGTCGTATAGAGGACTTAAAATGCTAGATGCGTCTGGCACGAAATTACGATAATAGTTAACTAGCCCTAAGAAAGACTGTAACTGAGCTACATTTTCGGGACGCGGAGCTTTAGTAATGGCTTCTACCTTATCTTGTGATTTTGAAATGCCGTGTTTATTTATCACATGCCCTAAATATGATATATTGTCCTTGAAAAACTCGCATTTATCTCTTTGTAATGTTAAGCCCGCGTCCTGGAACCGCGCTAGTACGTTATTCAATCTTTCTAGGTGCTCCGTTTTATCGCGGCCCGTTATTAACACGTCGTCCAAAAAACACAACACACCATCTAACCCTGCCAGCAACGTATTTAAAGCGCGTTGAAAAATAGCCGGTGAACTGGTTAATCCAAAAATTAGACGCTTATATTTGAATAACCCGCGGCTAGTGTTTATGCACGTGATATTATTGAAATCATTTATCGGAAATTGATTATAAGCCATAGACATGTCTAACTTAGAGAATTGAACTCCGCCGTGTAATTTAGCGAATAACTCATCTACCGTTGGGAGCGGATAAGTCTCAGCGATCAGTTGTTTATTGATAGTGCGCGAGTAGTCGGCACATATTCGCACAGAACCGTCACGTTTCAACACGGGTACTATAGGCGAAGCAAACTCCGAGAATTCCACGGGTTCCAAAATACCTAAGCCTACTAGCCGGTCGATTTCGTTCTCCACTTTTTCTTTGAGGGCAAATGCGATTGGACGGCTTTTAAAAAAAACGGGTTTAGCGTCATCCTTTAAATTTAAATTTATTTTGTATTTATTAAAGCAACCCAGACGGTCGACAAAAATGTCCTTATAGTCGGACAGAATTTTTTCTACCCTATTTGCGTCAGTACAAAAATTAATTGGTGCCACAGAACATTGGTCTGTGATTGGTGCCAATTCAAGGCCAAATTTCGAGATAAAATCACGACCAAGGATCGGTGGTCCACCGTTTGGAATTACGTAGATATGCATAGCGATTTCGCGGCCGTCATAACCTAACGGTAAATTCATTACGCCCATGCTATTTATAACCTGTTTGTTGTAACCAAACAGTTTTTTTCTTGAGGGTGACAATGGCACGTCCATGAACAACGTTTTATAGGTTTCATCTGAGATAGCTGACACCGCCGACCCACTGTCCACTTCAAACTTGAGCGACAAATTATGTAGTTTTATAGTTTCGACCATAGGTGCCCCATCTCTCGAGCGAATGTTAAAAAACTCACCGTCATCATTTTCGTTCACCTCTTCCGACTCGATATATTTTACCGCCTTGCACATGTTACTTAAATGCCCTTTCGCGTGACACTTTCTGCACTTATAATTTCTAAATCGACACTTTGTAGCACTATGTTTGAATCTACCACACACCGAACACTGTACGCTTGATGACGCAGCGGACGACGATGCGGACGTCGACGCGGACGAGCGCGCGGATGCTTTTTCAATCTGGAACAACCCGCTGGCCTCCGTGGCCACCGGAGCTGCTCCAGCTGGGCCGGCGGCAGCGCCACCGGTGCGAGCAACCCTAATACTCTCCGCCAGGTCTATCGCCTTAGTCAACGTGAGCTCCCCGACGCTTTGGGTGAACAATTTTTCACGCTCTCGACAGGGAAGCATACCCATCAGAAATCTGTCGAGAATGGCGTCCTCCATATTTTTAAAATCACAATGTGCGGCGAGGCCCTTCAGACGCGCAGCCCACTGCACGTGACCTTCATCCGCTTGTTGCGTGGCCGAATAAAAATGGAAACGCTCCACGTACCCGCAGCGTTTTGGCGTGAAATGTGCATCCAAGATTTTCACTACATCAGAAAACCCTTTTTCTTCCAACGTAGCTGGCAATGCTAAATTGCTTGCAAGTCTGTAGGTAGATTCAGCGAGTGCGCTTATCAAGATAGCTCGACGTTTCACCTGGGCTTTATCCGTGTCGTCATTTATATCGTTGGCTATGAACCACTGCGTTAACCGATTCTTGTAGGTTCTCCACTCCTGAGTTTCATGGTTAAAAACCGAAATTAACCCAAAAGTACCAGCCATCGCCGCCAATTGGTAGGTATATTGGGACACGAGTGAAACGCACTGTAGCTAATTGCACACTGCTTTAATAAGAATAGGCCTACCGCGGGGTGCGCGGGCGCAGCCGCTGTTATCTATATACGTACTATTTATAAATACAAATAAAAATGGAAATGATAATCCAATCACTAAACGAGAACGACTAGTGAGTTGTGATGAGAGTATGTGGAGACAATAGCCACTTTTTAATAAAATATATTATTTTAAGCCTATTTCTCCCCCCAGTAATTTATTGTATTCACATTCATGAGGCAAGTGTCCTAATAAACATTTAGTTGCTCTAATTCCACCAACATAACATAACCGAACCTGTGCCAGTAATTATTTAAAATATCAATCCGTCCAGAATTATGACTTTGTTAATATTAAACTGAATATAAATTAAAATTCATAAAAAATGCCATCGAAACAATCTTTTTAGGGTTCCGTAGTCAACTAGGAACCCTTATAGTTTCACTTTGTCTGTCTGTCTGTCCGTCCGTCCGACCGCGGATAATCTCAGTGACTGTAAGTACTAGAAAGCTGTAATTTTGTACGAATATATATATATATATATTGGTCACGCCAACAAAGTGGTAAAATAATTTTTTTTTTATTTTTTAGAGTACCTCCCCATACACGTAAAGTGGGGGGTGATTTTTTTTTTCGTTTCAAACCTGGAGTGTGGCATATCATTGGATAGGTATTTGTAAAATAATGAGGATTTACTAAGAACAGTTTTTGATAAAGTTAATATTTTCGGAAATAATCACTCCAGAAGTTTAAATAAATGTGTCCCCCCCTTCTAACTTTTGAACTATGAGTTCAAAAAATATGAAAAAAATTACAAAAGTAGAACTTATTAAGAACTTTCGTGGAAAATTATTTTGATATTGATTAGTTGAACGGTTTTTGAAAACTTGTACAAAATAATTTCTGAAATAATTTTGTAATTTATCTGCATATATGCCAACACTTCTCTTATCTTGAGTACTTAATTTATCATCCCACACGTATCTTCCTTCTAATTGATTCAAATCGATTCACGCGATCAAAAGTTACCCCCGAAAACCCAACATACATAACCCGTCTAGTTTGTATAAATTAGTAACCTAATTGCCCGAGAGATGGCATTGTGGTCTACTTCGCGCTGTTAAGATTTTTCCGGAGTTGATGGGGCCGGGACGGGTGTGATCGAAAGTATCATCGAATTGTTAATTATTATAAGCATATTGAGCATGGTATCTATTAAAACACTTTTTAAGGTTGCCTATTGTGACGGACGGTAAACTGCGGAACCCCACACTGAGCATGGCCCGACATGCTCTTGGCCGGTTTTTGTTTTGTAAGTAAGTTTGTTTTCTTTACATTGCAGTGTGGTTCAGAAGACGTAAAAAGACACAGATGGTTCAAGAATATCGATTGGGCCGATGTGTTCATGAAGAAAATGCAGGTATTTAATTTTTTGTTATCACCCAGTTTGTACGTTTATTATATATGCTACAAATTTTACAGTTCTTATTGTTTGTAATTGACACTTCAGTTTCATCTGAAAAATTGATAAAATTAAATGATCACCCATTTCTTATTTATCCTCATTACTTTCTGGGAGATCTGAAAAGTTATATTTAATTGTAATTAAACTATTTTGGCATTAAATCAATATCTGAGTTATAATAATTTTAATGTTACTTTCATCTTCTGAGATGATAGTAAAAGAATCTAGTATAAAATGTTATTAGTTATAAGAGTAAGCAATAAAAAATAGAGCTGTTTCGAATAGTAAATCCGGCCCAGCATGTCATAAATGACCGTTAAAAAATATGTGATGAGCGGATCCTTTCGAGTAAGAGGTTCCGTGCATCTTCATCATCTTCAACAGCCTTCCTAGCCTAGTTGGCAGTGACCTTGCCTACGAAGCTGGAGGTCCGGGTTCGAATTCGAATTCTGGTACGGGGATGTAATTTTGTATGTTCATAACGAATATTTGTTCCTGAGTTATAGGCGTTCTCTATGTATATATAAGTATGTATTTATTTTGTCTAATTTTAAGTATGTATATTGTCGCCTAGTACCCTTTGCTTAGTTTGGGGCTAGGTTGATCTGTGTAAGATTGTCCTGAAATATATATTTATTTGAATTCTGGGCCGATGTTTTGTATTTTTATTAGATATCCATTAGGCTATAAACATTGTGACACGTTTCGATTACGATACGCGAGTTTTGAGTTTAAAGATTAATGTTACTATGATTCACGAGAGTTTAAATTGTATGATCAACTTTGTTTTTTGTGCAGCCTCCCATAATGCCGACGGTGTCGTACGAGGGCGACACGTCCAACTTCGACGAGTACACCGAGACGGACTGGAAGGCTGCGCGTGCGCTCGACCCCGACGAGCTCAAGCTCTTCGCCAACTTCTGACTTGCGCACGGGCTCACCAATGGAAACTGAATCCCGTAGTTCTAGCTATCAAATCAATTTTAACCTAAAAGTTCCAAACGCAAATTGTAGTTTTTGATCCTGATAGTTTTTATTATAACTGTAGGGTATTTTAAGAGCTTATACTAGTATTTACTGATGTATACTTAATATGATTTAGGTGATTGTATGTCATATAATTTGAAACATAAATATTTGTTGTAAAACTCAATAACAAAATTTATACTTCATAACCGTAACTGATCATATTAAAAATCTATAAATTAGTGCATGAATAAATATAAGTATTATACCTCTTTATGTGGTAGATACAGTGGCGCTCAAAAGTGAATAGACAAGACACGTACTATCGCGTTAATGGGCATATCAATTGCATGGGCATCTTATGAATGAATTCATCCATAAATTGCACATACACTTTTGAACGCGCGTGTACATCGATGAATTAATGAATTCATTCATAAATTATTCAATGCACTTTTGAACGCGATATGTCATACGATTTTTTGCCTGAAGCTGAAATAAGCCACACACTCTTTAAATTACTTATTTTTTTAATTTACAATTCATAATATTCGTAATGTTGTATGTAATTGGCTATAAGAGAACAAAAAAATTTTCAAGATAAATATGCATTTATACCTATATTATAAAGAAAAACTTATGGCCGCTTAGGTATATAGAATACAGAATACACTATATACTACACTATATATAGAATACACTTTTTTTTTAACACTGTCTTATTTGTCTCAGTGTAGATTTACTACCACACAGTTATTTAATGCCCAATGTTCATACATATGATAGATTTTGATGGGTGAATTTCAAAGTATTGCCTATATGTGACTGACGACTTAACTAAGCTAAGTTTGGTTACATTTTAATAAATTACTTTCTGAAGTGACAACTAGTTATGCAACAATTAAATGGTTTTCTTGCCATATAGCCTGTATTTTTGATATTATCTCAAACTGTAACTAAACGTGGGTTTTAGTACTATGAACCGATATTGCAAGATAATTTTAAGTTAATCTTAACCACACAAGCGTAATAAATTTTTGAAAAAATAGTGAGCAGCTATGTACAGTCAACCAATTGGAACCCTAGGCCACTATAGGACTTTGACATAGTGACGCTATAAATCAATTGTAAGAAATCTCTTACTGCTTGTCATTTTGACATGGTTCTAGAGTGGCCTAGGGTTCCAACTGGTTGACTGTACATATTGCGTAAGTACATTTATTTGATAGCAGTTAAAAGTTATGACTTATGACAGTTGCAACGTCACGCCAAAGTAATGATACGAGTACATTGCGTGCTGAATTATTTTATAAGGAAAAAAATAATAGTTAAGAAGTAAGTTATAATTGCAATATCGGTTTATAGCACTACGTCTGGTTAAAATTTGAGGTGATATTAAAAATACACGCTGTAAAATATTATTATTTATGGGTCTGGTAACAAACTAAAAATAAAAGTAATGAAATATTTATAAAACACAAAACGAACGAGCTCAATCTTGTAGATAACAAATCAGATACTCCCCGCCCTCGAAACGTCGGAGGTTAGTTTATAAAATTTTACACGATTAAGCCCCGATTAACAATGAGATATGTACTGACTTTTTTAAATTCATCAATTGATAATCTTTTTAACATCAATTGCCAATAATTGTAATCGAAATGCAGACAAATTATTATTCAAGAGAAAATAATAATATAATAGTTTTCACTCTCGTGTTCATTTTTATTTGATTTAGGTCAACTTGCATCACCCAGAGTTAACCGCTAACCCGAAG
Organism: Lathronympha strigana; assembly: GCA_949128165.1. NCBI lineage: Eukaryota > Metazoa > Arthropoda > Insecta > Lepidoptera > Tortricidae > Lathronympha > Lathronympha strigana. The sequence goes on along the minus strand of OX421906.1, from coordinate 10,100,727 downwards.
TTGAACCTGACCTCGGGTGGTGCAAGTGACCCTTAGGTAATAGGGTATCTAAATATGCTATTTTTAATATTATATTGCAAATGATTAGGTACAGGCCTAATTTTATATTTATTACTTGTTATTGTTTTAGTTTTTGCACTGTCCTAGCTAGGGTCGGCGTGTACATAGTAAAGATTTCCATGCTTTTTCACTATTTTGTATAAATATATAGATATATGTACTTAGTAGGTAAACTAATACAGAACTGCTGAAGTAATTCATTACTGACGTGTCCCTAAAGGATGAGTCACGCTACACCGGGCCGGGACGGGCCGGGCAATGACCGATGTGTCAATGTATATAGAAAATGTGAGGTGATCTCCGAGCTTTCCGAGCCGATCACGGGAAGCTGTCTATAAAAATTGGCACATCGGTCACGGCCCGGCCCGTCCCGGTCCGGTCTAGCGTGACTCATCCCTAATATGGATCAATGTTTCCCAACATTGATCCATATTAGGGATGAGTCTTGGCAGGGTTCAAAAAGTGAACACTCGCTATAAATTATTCCAATGCTTGTGTATTCAAAGAGTAGAGTGTAAGATATATTTTTGTCTATGAAATCATCTCCGCTAAGCTGCGATGTCCAATGTTTGTGATTTAAGCTTAAATTAGGCCTTATGGTATATTTAGAATAAGTATGTATGTGTAAGTATTTATTATAATGCTATTATTTGAGTGAACTTGCACCGTTTTTGTGATATAACTTAATGGATCCTTTAGGCAACTTTATTACTTACCTACCTATTTCAATCTAAAATTTTTAATGAAATTATAGATACAATTTTTACAAGAGCATTAAGCCATTGTTCTAACTGAATCGACTATGAGCCACATCACATCCCGAGCACTAGATCATGCAACCAATTTTTTTCATCAGTTTGACATATGAAAGTGACACAGCGATTCAACGTACTGTATAGCAGCAGTCAATTTCGGCAGGGCAATGTGCGAAGGACGGGAGGAATGCGCGAAGGCACTGTGACCAAGTGATGTTAGCACAAAGTGCTATTTCTTTTTTCATTGTACCTACACTGCTCCACCAATTTTAACTATAAAACTCTCGTGAGACTCGAACATATTTATATATCGACTAAATTACGTGAGTGACCCGTTTTAAATATTATTTAATATACTGCTCCACCATTTTCTCAAAATTAAACAAGGGACCGATAGATAAGTTTTATTTATCTTTAGGTGTAGCTAGTACTTATACACCTTTATATGTACTTCAGATACTTTTATCGATAAAAAAGACGCTACTTAGACTATAAGAAATAGTCTAAGTAGGTTTTTTTTACGCCTACTGTAAAGTTACTGGTTGGCTTATAGTAGCAAAATATTGTAATTAGTTGTTTGAATGATGTAAGTTTAAAAGCAGACATTTCTAATTTCCGGTCCCTTGAATAAATGTATCTATCTATCTAACGTGGTGATTAGAAAAAAAACAAGTCGGTAAGATTGTACATTAATAGTCTATTTGCCTATTTCTCTTGGCGGCGGCGTATTTAGTTTGAATCCAGGCCATATATTATTCTCTGTGATTTCATTTAGTCGTTAAGTATAAGGTATTAATATTAATTTATTTCAGTTTATGATCACAGAGGTGTACATGTAAGAGAAACTTGTCGACTTTGTAGCCGTCAACTATCTACTAAGAAACAACAGGGTTGTAAACAATAAAATAAATATACTTACATTCACGAAATAAATATGTTTCAATTGGGCACTACATATTCCTCTATATATATATACCTACTATTTATGTTGTCTTATCAATAAGAAACTTATGTTAAAAAATACTGCGTTTTTTTAAACAAAGAAGCAGGCACCATACGTTTTGGTAGGAACCAGGCAGGAACATGGACATCTGAAAAGCGTAGGTACCTACTTAAAACATTATCAAATATGGTTGAGGTATAAACTTAACCTTTTCACATAGCTAAGTAAATTGAAAAATAATGACGTGTAACCATAAGTAAACAGCATATTAATGAACACATAGGGACCCCTACTTTACCATATATTCCGATTCAAATTCGAGGTATTTGTTTTCTTAGTGCACAACATCTTTAAAAATCAATAATATCAATACTTTTGTTTGGTATAGTCTACCAGTTGGAACCCTAGGCCAGTCTAAAACCATATCAAAGAGAGTAAGAGATTTCTTACAATCTGATTTATAGCGTCACTATGACATAGTCCTACAGTGGCCTACGGTTCCAATTGGTTGACTGAACAGTTCGGACTTTTCGGGGGGATAAAAATGACACACGATAAACTATGCACTTGCAAATTTTGTTTTTCAAATTTCTATTATTTCGTGACTCTTTGGTGATTTTTTTTATGAACTATCTTATTAGTTTGGTTATAGAACGTAAATTCATTTATTACTCGTTTGAATCAGGTTCGTTAGGTGGATTACAGATCGATTGACGAAATCTGGCGCGGAATGTAAAAAAAAATAATGTCAGTTTCATACATTTTCCGCGCCAGCTTTCGTGAATCGATCTGTACTAAATTAATATTTTTGTCAGTAGCTAAGCGACAAAAATCTTGAAGACAAATAATGTTTCATAAGCATAGTAAGTAGGTATATCGACTTTAACGAAACATAAAAAAAAAATTAATGCTTTAATTCCTTGCAATATACATCGGTTACAAATAAAGAAAACCTGTTTATTCAAATTAAAATATTAGTATAATCTATCTTCTTTTCTGATTTAGAAGAACAAATAAACATAGTAGATGCGAGCACCGTAACATACTGTGGAGCGGTTTGGTTTGATTTATACATTTTTAATGTAAACTTTGTAACTATTTTTAAACGTTCTATCGCATTGGTAAAAAGGGGCTTGGCCAATTTAACGTATCACTGCAGTCATATTAGTTGTGTGTTATACCGGGTGTGGCCTGTAATAGTAGGTACTCCTAAAACCTAGCAACTTTTGTTTAACAACTTTTAAAAACTATGTACTCGTAAGTACCTACTCAGTAGGTTTCCACTTTTTCATACAAAATTAATAGTATTTTCAATGTACGTTAACATCAGCCTAATTGACGTCTCTTGTCATAGTACAAAAACGGGCCAAGTGCGAGTCGGACTCGCGCACCGAGCGTTCCGTACAAACGTTTAGTTACAACTGCATCTCGAAGTAAAAAGACGCCAGCCTCTTGTATCCATAGTTTTTTTTTTTACAAAATATAAAATTATTTATTTGTCCAACATAGGTGTACGTAGGTTGTTACATGTCAATCAGTTTCACTATGTGGCGCCTTACGGCATACAAATTTTGAGAGCATGCATGTCAAAATATAAATTTAAGTAACTACATATATTCTATATATTTACAAATCCTTGTCATTATAAATTCTTTTATAGAGTAGTAAGTTTTTTGAGCTAACAATAATTTTAAGGCATTTTTAAACTTAGTAAGAAAACTGAAACCAATTGTCTCCAGCGATGCTTTACTGCAAGTGTACTACGCGTACTTCTTTTCGCTCATGCACTACGGCATCGTTTTATACGGCAACTCAACCCACTCAGATCGAATATTTTTATTACATAATTTTTAAGAAAAAAAAACCGACTTCATTTGGTTCCCGGTAAAAGTGAAATTAAGAATTTGTTTGAGTTAGCCAGTTTACTTCACAAATATCCAATACACCGCACGTGTACGATTGAAAATTGAGGAGCTTTCTTAATGTCCTAGGGCTTCCATCATTACATTTGAAGTATAATCAAACGGAACTCCCTTGTAGACCTTTAAACAAACAAAATAACAATGTGTTAAATTGGATGACAGACTGTAAATTAACGAGCATATTCATTATGCCATCCCTGATTATCAACATCAGGTCCACTCCAGCAAAATGATGGCCACAGTAAGAAAATGCCTAAGCTAATTATGAACACCCTCTAATCACAATTAACCTGCCGTTCAAATTTGAGGAGTTCTCTGAATTCTTCTAGAACTCCATCATCAGAATATAAATCAAATCAAAAAGATGAATGTCACAACTAGGATAATAAGTAGAGCTAGGTTTATTAACCAGTTCCACTTTGCGATCCCTGGTCTTCATCATCAGATCCAGTTCATCAAAATTTTGGCTCCGCCAAAACACTGTTTTAGTTACTTAAGGAAACCCTCAAATCAGAATGCATGTGCCGTTAAAATTTGAGGAGTTCTCTCAATCCCTCATGAAGCCCATCATCAAAATAGAACTATAATCAAATAGGACTATCTTGAAGGTATTTATTTACAAAGAAAAGATGAATGTCTCAAATCGGATGATAGAGCTGGGAATTAACAAGCAGTTCCACTTTGCCATCCCTGGTCTTCATCATCAGGTCCACTCCACCAAATTGATGATGTTCGTAAAGAAATGCTCGAGTGTCTTAAGAAACTACCCAAATCATCATGCATGTGCCTTTCAAATTTGAGGAGTTCCCTCAGTTCCTCATGAATCCCATCACCAGAAATTGATTTTGAAAAAAACGGAACAAATCTGGAACCATCTATTTTCAGAAAAAAAAAAAAAATTTAAAATCGGACGATAGTCCTGGGAATTACCAAGCAGTTCCACTTTGACATCCCTGGTCTTCATCATCAGGTCCACTCCACCAAATTGATGATGTTCGTAAAGAAATGCTCGAGTGTCTTAAGAAACTACCCAAATCATCATGCATGTGCCTTTTAAATTTGAGGAGTTCCCTCAGTTCCTCATGGATCCCATCATCAGAAATTGATTTTGAAAAAAACGGGACAATCCTGAAACCATCTATATACAGACAAAAAATTTTTTTTTAAAATCGGATCATAGTCCTGAGAATTACGAAGCAGTTCCACTTTGCCATCCCTGGTCTTCATCATCAGGTCCACTCCACCAAATTGATGATTTTCGTAAAGATATGCTCGAGTTTCTTAAGAAATCACCCAAATCAGCATGCATGTGCCTTTCAAATTTGAGGAGTTCCCTCAGTTCCTCATGGATCCCATCATCAGAAATGGATTTTGAAAAATACGGGACCAACCAGGAACCGTCTACTTTCAGAAAACAAAAAAAAAATTCAAATCGGTTCAGTAATGACGGAGTTATGAGTGAACATCCATTAAAAAAAAAAAAAAAAATATTCAGACGAATTGAGAACCTCCTCCTTTTGAAATATTGAAGTCGGTTGAAAAAAGGGCCCTACGTATTTTGGCAGGCGTAAATCGTAGGCACTCGTGTAGAGATCTCTTCGAAAAATTTGGCATGCTAACGTATTACTCACTTTACGTCTACGAGGTTATTATGTTTACACGTAAAAATATTAAACTGTTTAAACGATATGGTCCAATATGGTCGGCAGAATAACCCGTCAAACGGGGCGACTACTGCCCGTGCCGCGGCGACTCGCGCTGCTCGACAAGAACCCGCGAGTAATAGGCCCGTCACTGTGTGTATGTACTGTATTTGATCGCCGACTAAAGCAATTCTTCATAACAAAATCACTGTATTTCGTAAAATAATACAGTGAACAACATATTTTTTAAGTCTGAATATATTTGAATTTTTGTATTAATTTTATGACATTTTTTGTTTTGACATTTTGAAATGTATTATTATTCAAATTGAATATTATATATATATTTTGACATAGGTATATTATAACTAGGTATAACCTAGATAGTTATATAATATTTATTTTGACATTTTTCCTTAATTATAAGATTATTATGTAGTTTATAGAATTTGAATGTATTTTTGTTTTATGATTGACTATTATTGTTCTGTTTGTATTATACACTTGACGATCTTTTTGTGAATTCGTGATATTTAAGGACATAACTATAAATAACATGTAATTTCCAATCTGAAATAAATGAATCTAATCTAATCATATAAATTTAAAGAAAAAAAAACAATCTAAGGCGGCATAAAGGTTTTTTAAACTAACAATAAATAAATGATGAATATGTTCGCTGTACATTGGGTCTTTTAACAAACATTATTCAGTTAGGGGAGTAGGAGTACTACCTGCGATTAAATTTATTGCTTCTATTATTACAGGCCATAGCCGGTATACAGTCAGCAAAGTTATTCGCTTAACTTTAAGCAGAATTTAATAAGTGTTATTACCATGACACTATTTAGGTGTACGAATGTTTGAAATTCGTGGCCAGCAAGTTTAAATTCTTCTGTTAGTAGGTACTGTAAAGGTTTGACCTTTACAGCCGCCTTGGTTAGTTGGAAGGACTGGGTTTATGTGTATTTCAAATTGAGAACTCTAGCCAGTGCTGTCACACCTAGCTAGAGGGCGATTGTTGATTGTTCATTCTATGCGTGGCAGCCTTCACGTAAGGTTCTGTGTTTGATACTGTATTAATAAAAATATATTTTCCCCTCACTAGCTCGGAAAGCGCTGTTTTGTCCTTTAAATTAGCGTGGAAAAACGCATTTTATCCACATGTGGGGCAAAGTAATCTAATTCCTATCACTTACCACCAGTCCAGTATAAGTGAGTCCTATATGCCCATAGTAAATATGCGCAATCGGAGGTCACACCTTAAATTGATCATGTCATCATGTCTTATCCCGCTCTTGGTAAGCTGTTGGCAATATCTAAGTATCAGGAGCGTATACACTATGACAAATTTTGAAATTGAGTTTTGATGGTTTCTTCAAGATAACTTACATGTGGATAAGATTTATAATCGTATTTAGTCTGTATTTTCCCCGCAATAGTGAGGGGAAAAATGTTGTATTACACTCGGCGGCAAAGTTTGTTCAACTCTCGTGCCTTGAGACCCTCGTAAAGCTCAAGATTCCAGTTATTGAACCACTCGCTACGCTCGTGGCTCAATTTTGGAATCTTTTGCTTGCTCGGGTCTCAATATAAGCCCGAGAGTTAAACAACAACTTTGCCCCCTTGTATAATAAATAACTATTGCTACCTTGTTTATGATGTTAGTCTCGAGCACCGAACGCAACTAAGTCAAAAAAAGAAAAAAACTGCAAAAAATTCGGACTAGTTTTAGTTTTTGAAATTCAATTAAAAACCGTAGCTTTTAGGGCATTACTTGACTTATGAAACATTAAAAGTATATTCAATGTTGAACAATTCGAGCTACGTTGCATCACCGTTAGTCTAATAATTTTCGAGAAATAATGCTTCAAAAATGACCTTTTTCCGATCATAATAAAATTCTGAGTTTAGTTATAGTTTTCAGCTGAATGTCGCCTCAAACAACTATGCAAAGAAAAAGTTTGTAATTAAATATCGGCACAACCATTCTTGCAATGTAAATAATACTAATATGACGTTTGCGCGCATATCATTCCATTTAAATGGTATTTAAAGTTAGTAAACCTTGTGATTGTAATAAAAATACGAAAACGCAAAAAATAGAAATTTCATACATGGTATCATACCTATGCTCAGAAAAAAGTCCTTAAGGGTAAAAAACGCCGTAATCTTGGAAAAATCCGGAATTCTTGCGTTTTTTTAATTTTGACAAAGTTGTGTTTGGCGCTCGAGTTCACATACTTGGATTATTCATTGAGCCAGTATGCAAACAGAACTGCCGGATTTGACGCATACGAGTCCATACATTATTATTATTTTTTTGTATGTCTTTCCCATCACGGAACAATGGTGTTCCGGACCTTTGGGAGGCGTACGCGGAGCCGAAGCCAACACGCAGAGGCCCTTTCGACAATTTAATGAAATGTAAGGGGTACACCGAGCGGATGCTGCACCTGCCCGAGTCATGGGACGCACGCAGAGGCAGCACCCGCCAGGGTGTATAGACTATTGAGATTGAATGGAATCTAAAATATACTGGACTATTAGGTGAAAGTGGTGGACTAAATACTGAGTTATGGAGAATAAATTATTATTATTATTATTTTTGTATGTCTTTCCCTTCACGGAGCAATGGTGTTCCGGACCTTTGGGAGGCGTACGCGGAGCCGAAGCCAACACGCAGAGGCCCTTTCGACAATTTAATGAAATGTAAGGGGTACACCGAGCGGATGTTGCACCTGCCCGAGTCATGGGACGCACGCAGAGGCAGCACCCGCCAGGGTGTATAGACTATTGAGATTTAATGGAATCTAAAATATACTGGACTATTAGGTGAAAGTGGTGGACTAAATACTGGGTTATGGAGAGAAGAAAAAAAATCGGACGTCTGCCTAACAAAATGGTAATCAATTTTATTTCCGGCAGACGGTGACTCGCCCACATAAGATGGGCCCCCACAAAAAGCGACATCTAGGATGGCTCGAGGGCAACACCGTTATTATTATTATTATTTTTGTATGTCTTTCCCTTCACGGAGCAATGGTGTTCCGGACCTTTGGGAGGCGTACGCGGAGCCGAAGCCAACACGCAGAGGCCCTTTCGACAATTTAATGAAATGTAAGGGGTACACCGAGCGGATGTTGCACCTGCCCGAGTCATGGGACGCACGCAGAGGCAGCACCCGCCAGGGTGTATAGACTATTGAGATTTAATGGAATCTAAAATATACTGGACTATTAGGTGAAAGTGGTGGACTAAAAACTGGGTTATGGAGAGAAGAAAAAAAATCGGACGTCTGCCTAACAAAATGGTAATCAATTTTATTTCCGGCAGACGGTGACTCGCCCACATAAGATGGGCCCCCACAAAAAGCGACATCTAGGATGGCTCGAGGGCAACACCGGTATGAGGGCTGGGGGTAGAGAGGTGTCACTGGACTTTAAACATATAGCCAACTCGCCACTTAGGTTTCCACATCTACCCTCGAGAACACAGCTCTCGCGACCCCACTCTGGACGGCCGGTTAAGGCAAGCCAGAGGCGGAGGACTTGGTCGGACGACGGAGTCCCCCAGATTATTATTATTATTATTATTATTTTATTATTTATTAAATATTGATTTACACAGCATTACAGTCTTACAAACTAATACACTGTGAAATTAAATACAGAAACTTAATGTTAACATATAAAAACACTAGACTGCCTTTTATCCATCGCCTCGCAAAATTCCAAGCATTCCTGACACACAGCCGCCCATCGCCATGCAAGCAGGTCACATTCAGGTGCTGATACAAGAAGTGCATTCAGCAGAGTCAGGGCTCTTAAGATCGGCGAGTTTCTATGCGCCACTGTACGCGCTGTTGGCACTGCCAAAAGGGGCCGGATACGCGGCCTAAGGGTTATCTTTTTTAAATCAGGCACGAAGAGCCTCACAAACCTTTCGACTAATTCTGGGCAGTCCGATTCCCCTCGCAGAACTCGACATGCAAAAACGAGCAAGTTAGAGTTACGTCTGACTTCTAAAGAGTTGTAGCCTAGAACTCCCAGGAGAAATTTTGTGGGATACATGAAAGGATAGTATCCATATACCATTTTGTAAAGCGTTCTTAAGAATGTTTTTTGAATTTTTTCCAAGAGAAGGATGTAAGTGACCTCATGGGGGTTCCAGACTAGGGCGGCCGCCTCAAGTTTGCTTCTTACAAGAGCGTTGTACAAAATCTTTATAGCACCCTGGTCGTTAAATCCTCTGACATTACGGACAACAAAGCCTAGAGTGCGAAAGCAACCAGTGGCAAGCGCTTTGATGTGGTCGTGGAAAGTTAGCCGCGTGTCAAATAAGACGCCCAGATCTTTTACGGAGTCGACCCTGGCGATAGGATCAGATCCAAGCAAATATTGAGCATGTATGGGAGATGAGGCTCGAGTAAAACTACATATCTGACACTTGGAAATATTAAAAGTAAGTTTATTTGCCAGACTCCATCGGAAGACAGATTCTACGTCCTCTTGCAGACTCACACAGTCCGACCACTCCTGTATGCCGTATATCAACTTAAGGTCATCGGCATAAAGTAGACAACGGGCATTACGGACGATTGTGAGTAAGTCATTGACCATAATTCCAAATAAAAAAGGTCCTAAAATTGAACCTTGGCTAACACCAGAGCGGGTGTGGTACAGTTCTGATGTGAAATGGCCATGCTGGACGCATTGCATTCGATCGCGCAGATAGCTGGCGAAAAAGTTAAGTAAGTCCGGACTAAATCCAATTACGTCTAGTTTTTCCAGCAAAACGTCATTATCTACGCGATCAAAAGCCTTGCGAAAGTCAAAATACAAAACGTCCACTTGGATGCCCATGTCAAGATGTTCGGAAATGGAGTCTACCAAGGTCAACAGGTTTGTGTCTACCGAGCGCTTAGCTCTGAAACCGTGCTGCGAATCACCTAAGAACGGTTTAACTTGCTCAGATAGTTTCCGATGGAGTATGGATTCAAAGAGCTTGGCCAGTGCAGGAAGAATAGCAATCGGCCTGTAACCCTCCACGTTGACAACATCATTGGTCTTAGGGATCGGCTTAACCCGTGAGGTCTTCCACTGTGGAGGATATGAGGAAGTGGAGAGAGCAAGGTTAAAAAGAAAGAGTATGGGCGTAGCTAACTGATCTACACACCCCTTCAAGACATATGCCGGCAAATTATCATGCCCAACCGCGCTCTTCGGCTTAAGATCCTTTATGGCCAATTCCAAATCCTTCATTGCTATGTTTTTAATGTGAATATAGTTGGCAGAAGGATCTCGAATGGTGTTATTAACAGGAATGGTGGGATCAAGACTAGGGGCTTCCGGTAAAAATACGCTCGAGAAGTAGGTGGCAAATGCTTGAGCAGCTTCGCGACCGACATATTGCCTTCCACCCATCATAACCTGACCTACGAACCCTCCCTTGGATTTCAGGCTTTGGATATGCTGCCAAAAACTACGTGGGTTACTCTTTAATTGAGCTTGAATATGCCGGATATAGCCTGCGTATGCAGAGGCAATACCTTTTTTAACTTCCGCCCTAAGCCTCGAGAATTCGGCATACACGCTACTACTTTTTGTGGCCTTCCACTCCCGATGACGATCAGCTTTAGCTTTTATGCAGCTAATAATGTCAGCTGAAAACCAAACCGGGTAACGCCGAGCACTATAATTACAACGGTTTTTTTTTGGAATGCAGATATCAAAAATGCCATAGATAATTTTGTAGAACTCATCTACCGCCTGCTTCAAATCTTGTTTTTCAAGAACACCCTTCCAGTTTACTTCTGATATAAGATTATAAAGTAGTTTGAAGTTCCCCTTAGCAAAGTTCCAGTCTCTTTCACGGTTAAGGTTACTCGGATCTAAGTATTCAGGTCGCCCCCGAGATACCCCGTCTACGGAGGCTAGGATCTCAAGAGGCGGATGGTATAAATCTCGTAGCGGAACAAGACCGCCACCCTCAACCTCAAGCACACTGACTCCATTAAAGCGCTCCGACACCAGCACAACATCTAACATTCCGTCATAGGCATTCTTCACCTTATTCACTTCCACGAGACCACAAACAGATAAAAAATAACCATAATAACAAAGAATGCTTTGAGATGTGTACCTGGGGTTCAAATTTAAATCACCAACAATAACCACCATGCTCTTATTTAGAGTAGGTAACATTGATTCTACAGACTCGAAAAACTGCATGTACACATCATCTGCAGCTGATGGAGGGATATAAACAACACACAAGTAACACTGAACATGACATTTGTCAATCACCACCCACAAGTTTTCACAGTGCGACGATTCCAAATCCCGGCGACGTAGGGGTGAAAGGTTTCTCCTCGCGGCAAGCAACACTCCGCCTCCACGCGTCCCGGTGTCACGGTCACGACGTAAAACGCACCATTCGTCATCAGCAAGCTCTGGATCGCCGACTGCGGCAGTCAAGAAGGTCTCAGAAACGGCTACAATGTCGCATTCAAGGCTTAGCAGACCTAGCTTAAAGAAATTAAGCTTGGTGTTCAAACCTCTTACGTTCTGATATATTAAGTGAAGTACTGGTCCTGAGCTCGTGTTCAGTTTGCCGGACGCCTCGAGACTGGCTTCCGTTAAGAGCTGGTTTGCGAAATGACCACGGACGTATACGAGCGTTATCTGGCCATACAGACGGCGACAAACAGGCTTCATACATGGATGCAGGGACCTCTATCTTGAATGACTTATACTGACCTTTTGGTTTAAGTTCTTCGACTGTACAGACAGTGTGAGTGAGTTGAGGTGGGATGAGTGTTTTTATATATGATCGGACTTCATCGACTCCCGAAGCCATATTCCAGAGATGGATATATTTACGCTGTTCAACAGCTTTGAGAGGGGTGGAATTTGGTCCAGCCGTGCAGCGCACCGAGGAGAACCGCTTTTTCTTTTTGCGAACTTCCTGGAACTGACCGGCAGAAGGATTCTCAGAGCTACTAGCGTCGGCAGGATCAGCTTCTGCCGGCCGTTGAGACTCTTGACTGCCCAGGGTTATCAATGGCCCATCAAGGCCAAGCACGGACATAGTGTCATCAGTTTTCACAATTTTAGAGTCAAGATCAGAGATGTAAATCTCGCGTTCTGCCCTAACGGGGACCTCTAATAATGCTGCTTGTTTTGTGCGACCGCAAGTGCAATTTCCTGCCGACTCCAGATCACGCAGCCGCCGATTTACTGCCTCAAATTTCCCAGCGCAGTCCTTGAGATCAACTTGGTATTGAGTAATAGAAGTGATCGCGTCTGCCAGCCGCTCCGACAACATAGTCATCTGATCCCGCACAAGCTGCAACTCGAGAGCCATCGACACGATGGCTCTCGAGTCATAAAATGAGTCAAAAAATCAGAGGTCATAAAATGACAAAGTAAATGAAGTAAGAAGCTCTTCAAAAAATCGATCGCGGCGGGTAGAAACACTGCTAAATAATCTTTGGCACAAATATTTATCTTTATTTGTTGTATTTTATATCGATGATAGAAAGCATTAATAACCACTATCTTGGTGTGTAGGTACTTTAGTTATAGCGGTAGATAAACGTGATATATCAGTTTTCCGTGCTAGGTATCCTACAAGTTACGTTTATTCGATTTAGATAGTTGATTCAGCAATATGTCTGTTCGACCTTTGCCTCCCGTGCTTGCAGAGAAGGCCCAAAAAGAGCTTAATGAAGATCCTCAGAGGCTTCCGAGTGACTTGCAAAATATAAAGGATTGGATAGCCAAACAGCCACACCTTAAAGCTAGAACAGGTATGTACAAATGCAATAAAATATAAAAAATAATGTTTACTTAAGTAAAGCGTTGCTGTTAGTATTGTGAATATAAAGTAGCTAAAAACATTAGGTAGTATATTAACGTACAGTCAAGTGAGAAATATGGATCAAAAACAAGAAAAACCGGCCGAGTGCAAGTCGGACTCGCCCACCAAGGTTTCCGCATAAATGATGCTCCCCCCACACCCATACAGGCATGGAACTCACAGTGCGCGGAATTATACGGTTTTCGGATTTTCTCCTGTACTTGTGCTATAACTGCTACAAGCTCTTGCTTTTTGGCAAATTTTGTGATTGTAAGTCAAAGGTAAGTACCCCATACATTTTGATTCCCATTGCGAATGTATGGGAAGTACGACATAAACGGCCGTATCTTTTGATTGCGTTGACTTAGAGGTTTGGTTTTTTCACAGCTTCAGAGGACACCGCAGGCCTGTGTATGTGGTATTAATTTCAACTTGCTACCTTTACGCGTTCCCAAGATAAAGGGTCTTGACAGACCGACGGACGGACGGACATCAAAGTGATCCTATAATGGTTCCGTTTTTTGCTTTTGAGGTACGGAACCCTAAACAAATACTACGCTCTTATTACACCGGAATATGATGCTATTTATGTCCCATAGCATCATATTGAGTAAATTGCGTGCTTAATCAACTAACGTGTGAACATCCTCTTTATTTTAGATGATCAACTGTTGACTACATTTTTACGGGGATGCAAGTTTAGATTGGAAAGGACGAAGGAAAAAATAGACTTGTACTATTCTGTTCGCACTACAGCACCCGATTTGTTCCAGCTCACGCCAAAAGACCCGAGATTTTGGGAAATTTTGGAGACTGGGTAACGTCATCAAACACATTATAATTTGTATTTTTAGTCATAGTAAAAAAAGAAGCCAACTCTTGTTAAATAGGAAAATGCTGCTTCTTGTATGAAAACGCAATTAACAACTAACAAAACTGAGGAATTCCTCGTATTCCTTATTGGATCCCATCATCAAATTAGAACTAAATTTCGATGGTATTCTCTTCCAAAAAAAAAAACTAAATCAATTCATAAGTAAATGAGAGCGAAATTAGTAGGTACTGTGGAGTAAATGTGAGCTAAATGTGGAGTAACTGCGTAAGAAACGTAGTCGAATTGAGAACCTCCTCTTTATTTTGAAATTAAATTGATTCAAATACAGACTAAGACACTGGTGTTATTTAAATTCAAATTGTAAAGATGATAAGTATGTACTTCCGAAAAAAAAAGGTACTCAAATGTGTTCACTGTTTTTTTTTTACAGAGCTTTCCTTATTTTACCACAATCTGCGGCTCCCGGATCACCGAAGGTATCCATTTTTCGGCCAGGAAAATATAACCCCGACAAAATCGACATATCGGAAGTGTTGTCAGTTTCAAATACTTTAGAGAAGGTAGGCACTTGTAGTAAACTTTGATGACCGCCACAGCCGTGGCCACTGGCCGTCATCCACAGACGACCTCAACTACTAGACCATAGGTTCCCAAAGTGGTCCGTACTGAGTGGGCGCTGAGGAGTTCCTGGGGGGGTAGCAAGGGTCTCGGGAGTAATTGGGGGGCGTCCGTGATGCCCAGGGGGCATATTAAAAAAAAAAACCGACTACTTACGAATACAAAAAGTCCTCTGCGGTTTATACCTAAAAATCAGTTTTAACAAGTTGAAAATGTAATAAACTATTCCTTATTATTTGATATTTAGTCATAGCAATAACTCGTATCAGAAGGAACTGAGGTGCCGACACTTGAGTAGGGTTTGTTTTGAAAACTTGTCATTGTGCGTAGGTAAATAGTAGGTACAGTATTCCTGTTGATACGCGCTAACCTTTCGGACCTTTTTTATTTTTGTGATTTGCAACCGCAAGTGGAAATAATATTAGTGAGTTGTTTGTAAAAAAAAACGTTTGTGTAAAATGCTGAATAAGACTGCAAAATACAGAGCGTTGTGACCTAACCAACACTGTTTTTTACAAAAATTAAGCTCGGACATAAACAAATTGATGAGATCGCCATTCGACATTTTGATTTACTTAATCAGGTAAATTGATTTTAATATTCTTGATAATAGCGATATTTGCAGTAAAATGACGTGATTTTAGTTGTTTTTTTTAAATGTTAATATAAAAATATCCTTACTAGTTTGAAAAAATCCATATGTCTGTTCTAGGTAGAATTCGAACGTTTTCAGTGTGAATTCACTATCTTTTTACTAGTTTATGGAGGGAAGAATATTTTGATGTAGTTATAAGTTGTTAATGGTGGGCGCTGAAATTTTTTTTCATGCCTTAGGGGACAAAAAAAAGTTTGGGAACCTATGTAGGGGAGACCTAGGGGAGTTGAAACAATTTTTACATTTTGGGTCGTGTACTAAAACCTAAGACGTAGAATCATACAAGAGTAGTACCAATCGATAGCTTATATCTTTCACTTTTATATAAGACTAATAATGAAAGTTTAAGTATAAATACTTTTACGAAAAATCAACTTAAACGGGACAAGTCATTTTGTTTCAACTCCCCTAATACCGAGGTGATTTGAAACAGACGTCAAGGAGATTTGAAACAGTTTGTGAATTGGGGTTTTTTAGGGTTATTTATTAAAAAACATGTTATAATTGAAATGTATTTAATAAGAAAATAAAAATAGGAAATAAAAATACAACTTCTAAGTACTCTCTACTGAATTTAGAACCAGTTAAACATATTTTAAAAATCACCGTTAAACTTAAACAATTATTACACTAATTTTAACTGAGATCAGAATCATATATCTCTCGGCTCGCCATCCCCCTGTCTGTTTTGCTTTTGTACTCTGTAGGCATGCTAGAACAAAAAAATCCAAAACCAAACTTAAACTTACACCAACATCAGCCATAGGTACCTACTAATTTGTACTAAGGTGAGTTGAAACAGCTTGTTTCAAATCCCCTTAGCAACAAAAATCCTCCCAACCGTTATAAAATTTCAACGTAAACGCAAACCATGACAAAATACTTGCAACATCACTATTTATTCAATTGTTTAGTTAATAAGCTTTCGAAACATACATAACACAAGCCCAAACATTGACACACAGAAAAATCATTAGTAGTTGAAAAAAGCGAGTAAAACTTACTTTTCGTATTTTTTAACACACCGGTGCTAGAACTCGACAACCGCGCGCCTCGTGCCAAGGACGCACACTGAGGGGCCCCCTGGCGGATGGGCGCGTATAACCAGCATTGTTGCCAACTCGCTAACGGTTATACGTTCCGAGAAATGGACGTTGTTTCAAATCACCTTTGTTTCAAAACCCCTTGGTCTCCCCTACTAGACAGAGCAAGACAACTCGCGGTCACCGCACATATGCAGTTCCGTACTAATTTGTATGAAAGCTTATTTCAGTTGCACCCACGTTTACGATTTGTTCTCGTGACAATTAAAATTATTTACAATCACCTATTGTGTTATAGGGGTGAACCTGGAATATCTTAGTATAAAAGGGTGGTAGTCGGTTATGTGCATAATGTGTGGCGAGTTAGTGATTCTCTTTGTCTGTGAAGTCCTTTTCGTTGTCGCAGTCGTTGAGTCCTTTAGAGATTTTACGTAAATTTACAGATTATGTATCTGGAAGATGATGACGCTGTTGTCTCGGGGGTGATGGCTGTAATTGACTTAGAAGGAGTGACTATGGGCCATTTTTTGCAAATGACTCCACTTCAAATGAAAAAGATGACAGTGGTGGGACAGGTAAAATATTAAAGCCCTTCTAAATAATTATATATTTGCTTCCTTTGGAATAACTCATCTTGATGTGTCTTAACTATATAACGAAAATAAGTGCCGTACAACAAGAACTACACATAAGGGGTGAAAAGGATAATTTATTTTTACTTGAAAAAGTACCCACCAAGTATTTTTTTCAAATGGCTTTCTACTATCTCACACGTAAGTACCTATTGTAGGTTGTAGGAAAGTTTCATAATGGTTAATTATTAAAATTTTCAGGATGCAACACCTTTACGCATGAAAGGACTTCACTATTTGAATACGCCAACAGGGTTTGAGACTATTTTTAATGCAATGAAATCATTACTAAATAACAAAAATCAGAGCCGAGTAAGTACGATTTTTTTCAAAATATAATATTCTATTCCTATTAAAACAGGCTCAAATGAGATCTGTTTTCAGTTTTCAGATGAGAGAGTTTTGTGATTCGTTTGCCTTATAAGTAGGTACCCTCGACATTATAAAAAGGCATGTTGCCGCGCGCGCTCACGATCATGGTCCTGTCATTCAGTACCGCATATTTGTGTGTTTACCACAAAACTGGTTGGCAACATCTGTTAATTTGATGTCTGGGATCTTTACAATATATATCAGAAGTCAGAATGAGGTGCGCTATTTTTGCAAACGAACATCTCATTGGAGCCCGCCCTACAGCGAGAGTTAGTTAAACTCATAATTTAATTAATTTCTTTTTTTCAGTTGCATGTCCATAACAAAAACTACGAAGCGATGTACGAACACATTCCAAAACACATATTAACGGCGGAGTTTGGTGGTAATGCAGGAACAGAAAAGGACATTATAGGTACATAGATTATACACATAATGTATGAGTCATATAAATAGTCTTTAAAATAAAAGCTTATGGACAATTGGACATGTGTATCAAGACACGCGGCAGCGTGTCCAGCCAAGTTCAGGCGACGCAATATGAACCACAGGGAGGCACTTTTGACCCCTTTGTTACTCAAAACCTACTGAATATAAACACACGAAATTATACCCATCTATTTAGACCCCCGAGAGTAACAAGATCTCCAAATTTCATAAATAAATATAGCTTAATTGGTTATCTATTTATTTATTTAATCTTTATTGCACAAAAGAAAAAAACTTGATATACAAAAGGCGGACTTCATGCCATAAGGCATTCTCTACCAGTCAACCTTTAGGCAATGCAGAGAGATTGTGGGGTTATTGAGATGTAAGCATTCAAAAATCGCAAAAATTCATAGGGATAAACGTTAATTAATTTGTTTCATGCATTTGATGCATTCATTCAAACTTTTTAAAACGGTTGAAAGGTCAACGTAAGACAAAGGCATTGGCCCTAAAACAGAAGGAAGTGACATTTTAGTTATCTTGAATAGCTTATAAATAGAAGAAAAATTATAGTTCAATTTTTTTATTAAAAAAATAAACGGGCGGCATAATACGCCCGCCGCGAGTATGAAATTGAAGGTTTCGACTTTATTACTGTCTTTATTACACATCGATATAGGAGCGATAAAGATGGAGATAATGTTTATGGTTGCAGAAAATATAGAAGTTTATCTGACCATCAGGTTTTGGTTTAGTTGCACCATTTTGAGAAGAGCATTATACTTGATTTATTATTGATAAGGTTAATTTCCTTGTTGACACTTGGACCCTAAATGACGTCCAAGGTGTGATGATGGAGCAGAAAGTTAACCACTGGATCTCAAAAATTTGTTGACGTGATACCCTCGTGTTTTGTTTGACTCATTTGTTTTGTCTTGGCGAGCACTTGGACCGTAGATGATGTCCAAGGTCTGATGATGGAGCAGAATGGTGATCACCGGAACTCAAACGTTAGTTGATAATATATTACCCTCGTGTTTGAACTCGTTAGTTTTGTTTCGATGAGCACTTGGACCCTAGATGATGTCCAAGGTCTGATGATGGAGCAGAAGGGTCACCACCGGAACTCAAGAGTTAGTTGATATAATACCCTCGTTTTTAGACTCATTAGATTTGTTTCCCTGGGGACTTGAACCGTAGATGATGTCCAAGGTCTAACGATGAAGCAGAAAGCTGACCACCGGGACTCAGTAATTCCTTGATGTAATACCCTCGTGTTTGGACTCGTTAGTTTGGTTTTGACGAGCACTAGGGCCGTAGGTGGTGTCCGAAGAGTGATAACGGAGCATAAATGTACATTGGTTCTAGTTTTTAGTTATAGGCTTCTTTTAATAGAAGTAGGTAGATCATTACAATTTGAATGATGAATAATAATTATTTATTGACAAAAAGTAGTGATATCCCACCAAAAACATAAATGTGAAAATGAAAGGCAAGTTCCATATGAGAATATCGTTATTTATCGACTCGGCCAACAAAAGATCTGATATCTAAATGGGTGCCAAGTTCTGTAGAAGTTAAAGAATGTGAAGTTGAAGATTTGACTTGGTTAGTTTTTACCAGCTCCACTTTCCCCTACAGTAAGTAGGGGAAAGTGGTGCAGATTCAGTTTTCTCTTACTAATAAGGACGTATAGACAAGTCTGCTCATAAAACTAAATAAAATCTTGCAGATTACTGGAAGAAAAAGGTCCAGGAATACAGCGAATGGTTGGAAGAAGATATGCAGTACCGCACAGATGAATCCAAGAGGGTCGGGAAAGCAAAAACGGCTGAAAGTATGTTCGGAGCTGAAGGCTCTTTCCGGCAGCTACAATTCGACTGATTGAAAATCCTCTAAAACAGTTTTTTTTTGAATAAAATGTTTCGTGTTTTTTTAACTAATACTTTTTATTTTAATGAAATGCCTAAACTAGTACAGATTGTGTTTAGGTACTCAAAGGGTTTTAGATTAATGTGTATTTAATATTGGTTCCCTCGACCATTTATAAGTCTTTATGTAAAACATTTATTTTCAAAATATATACAGTAAAGTGTAACTTACCTAGCTACCTACCTACCTCTACCTACCTTAAATCTAAAATAGGTCTTTGAGGCATTGTACCTAGGATGCTGGCGGCATTTCCTCGTCGCCATTCTGATACGTTGTGCGAGGAAGCCACCAGCTCTTCGGTCACCAGATTTACCGTAATGCTTCCGTACTTTCTATGATTTATATTACATCGAAATTAATCACAATTTGGTCAACCGAACGAAGACCACGATAGCACCACGAAAACCATTGCATTATGTAAATCTATAGAGAATGGTTAATACAAAATAATATGGAGAATAGTAATAATGATTCAAATGATGGCCATAAAAGTCATAGAGAGTATTAGGATAAATATCCGTTCAAGGCTATCGATTAAAAACTCCAACATACTACAATCAATAACTCTGATAACATTTAGTTCGAAGTCTAGCAGAAGATATATTATATCAGTAAATGTCACTACTAATCAGTGATAAAAACAACGTGATGGATTTATAATAACCAGTACTAAGTTCTTAAAACTGCATTATAAATATTTTGTCAACCATGCCTGTTCGACCTTTGTCTGCGGAGCTAGCGGGAAAAGCTCGCTTGGAGCTTAATGAAGATCCCAAAAAACTTGAAGATGGGATACAACATCTCAAAGAATGGATAGCAAAGCAGCCACACTTACGGGCCAGAACAGGTAAATGAGATATATGCAAACCTAAAAGTAGAACAAAAAAAAAACAACAACAGTATATATAATATAATAATCATAATCATTACAAATACATTTTCATCATCTTCTCTCTCATCATACCGCTAATGATCACTTATTGATCACGTAATGATCAAATCACGATAATTGCTTTATTTTCTTAAAAAGTCATGTAAGTATATTTTTAATTGATTTCTCTTGTTTATTATTAGAGACTTTCTTCTTCAGTTTCTCAGTCTTAATTATTGCATAACTTCTTTTTAAGATGATCAATGGTTGGCAACTTTTTTACGGGGATGCAAGTTTAGTCTTGAACGAGCTAAAGAGAAAATTGATTTAAACTACTCTTTGAGGAGCACTGCCCCCGAATTTTATAGTATAAACCACAGACATCCCAAGTTTAAAGAGATTTTGAGTCTAGGGTAAGTATTTTAATATTTTATTACTAAACTGGTGGCGTGTAGTGGTCGTGTATTTGTTTATACGTTACTTCAATTTGTGGTTTTCATATATTATTCATTTATGACCGGTCCGTCGATACTCAAACAACTGTGAGTCTTACTTTGCTTTGGTTTTTGCTATTTTTACAAATAACTATTTATAGACGGTTTATTGCAATGTCGAAGAATTTAGCTTAAGTAATACCTACAGAATTACAAATAAGTATTTACCGATTGCCATATGAAATTGTGTAAATATTTAAATATGATAAATTCCATAAATAAATAAAAAATCACGCTTATTGAGAACCTCCTCCTTTTGAAACTTTGAAGTCGGTTGAAAATTGATATAATGAAATGTTTTAAAGAATATTGTATTGAAATCAATCGATAAATTCAATGCCAAAAAATGATCAGGCCACGTGGTCTGCTTTGCTTATATCTTTCAATCCCCATACTCTATTTCGTTTCAGGTCCGGTCTCGTTTTACCCAAGGCACTGAAACCCACGGATCCAAGAGTTGTTTTAGTTAGGCCTGGTGTATATGATCCTGCCAAATATTCTACTACTGATGTTATGTCAGTTATGGGTACGATAATGCGGGTAGGTTATATTACAGGTACAGATGTAGTGAATAATCCTTTCCGATCGTCAAAACTGGGAACATACGACTACTTCCGAATGGTGCTGATGTGTCTATGAATTACATGTATTGATTCCAACTGTTTTTCGCACTTGGTGTATCGAATGACATGTTATTTTTAAAAGTTTGCGTCCATACTTATGGCACTACTAATATTATAAACGCGAAATTTTGTAAGTAGGAATTGATGTTTGTTACTCTTTCACGTAAAAACTACTGAATGGATTTTAATGAAACTTTACAATAATACAGCTAGGCTAGTAGCCTATTTATTAGTCTGATGTATATCAGACTAATAAATAGGCTACTATTTATAAAGATATTGCTCAGACGAAGTCGCGGGCACCAGCTAGTATTAAAATAAATAAGTATAACTTTTTATATTGTAATAATGTTTCCAGATAATGTATGTAGAAGACGATACCTTTGTGGTATGTGGGGGAGTGAACATAATGGATCTAAACGGAGTGACTATGGCTCACGCGGCACATGCCTCGCCAGCCATGATGAAGAAAATGACTGTTATTGGCCAGGTGATGCGTTATTTATTTTAAGTTTTGGTTAAGTTGCGAAAGTATTGCAGCAGCGGGAAACTGGCTATGTCACTGTGAATTTACTTGATAAAATGGGTGAAGGAATTAAATGATACAATTGCTATCGAAATGCGGCAGCGACGATGGCTTATTTCATCAAGGCAATCGATAAATTCCTTTTTCACTTCTCTTGCTCGAAAAGTTCGCCTTTGTATCGTGGCTAGGCGACACAAAATCGCTTTTCATGCACTAGGGCATAAAGTAACATCGCAGGTGGAGCGCGCTCGCCGCGGCCTCGCCCCCCGCGCGCCCGGCCGCCTGCAGGCGGCGCGCGGCGGGGAGAACCCAAGCGCGCGAGTATGGATGTTACATTTTCAACGATTTAAAGAGATATAAAACCTAATATTTTCCTTACAATCGAAGTGAAAAGCAGAGTGTATACCTCGAGCATAAATACCCATTTTATCCTCGGCTACTATATTGGTCCTCGTTACACTCGGACCAATAAATGGCCTCGTCTAAAATGGGTCACTTTATGCCCTTGATGTACAATCTACTATTTGATGCTGCCCTGCTGCGCAACAATGCTTTCACAGAGTTACTCTTATTCTCTCCAACATTTTATGCTATTTTTCCATTCGATGCCCTTTTCTCTTTGGTACCTTCAGCTGGCGGAATATGATAGATCTAACTAGGATAACCAAATGTGATTACCTACACTAATAAGATGAAGAAAGCCTATGAATGTTAAATAAAGTTATACCTATCAGTATTTTTGACTACAGGATGCTGCTCCTACCCGCATGAAAGGTTCTCATTATCTGAACACGCCTCCAGGTTTCGAAACAATATTCAACCTCAGTAAATCGTTCCTCAACGAAAAAAACAGAAACAGGGTAAGTATCAACGTTATCCTACTTTAGAATTAAAATAAGAAATTAGTATATAAATTTCAAAATTATGGCTATGTGCATGTCTGTCCATGCAGGGTTCCTGAAAAATTATAAAACGCCGAAGAATCACGTGGCTATAGGTTGCTATAGCAGCCATACCAGCAATGGAAACACATAGGTACTCTATAAAAAAATAACTGTCTACTTACCTATTACCGTTTGTAAGTTACTGCTCGCTGACGGTCTGATGGTCGAGCATACAAGTAGCTGAGACTCTACTATGTAAAGCCTGATACCCTTTCACAATAATGAGATCATTGGGGATAATGACTTAGGAAAGGCGGTTTGACTGATTCAGACTATTCAGGCCACTTTTAATCACGTTAGTATATTTTCATTGCTTTTGTTACAATGAAAGACGATAAATCTGATACTTTTAAGCTGTTGCCGAGATCCATGGCATTCGCTCAGCGAATAATGGAAGAATAGAGTTCTCTGGTTAAAACTCATTGCTTGTTGTAATAATTACCTATAGCTAATTAGCTACTCCTATAATATAGTAAGTAGTACAGTTTAGAAGTTTCGTGTGATCATTGAAGTGTTTTTTTTCAGTTACACGTACACAACAAAGATTTCGAATCGCTGTACAAATACGTTCCTCAGGAGGTTCTACCCGCGGAATACGGCGGACAAGGAGGAACTTTCCAGGAAATTATAGGTTAGTTTTGTATTATTTCATTAAAATTAATTCTTGCCGTGTGGTTGCCGGTCAAGAATAGCGCCAACCTATCTCTTCCTTGGGTGTCGTAAAAGCCAACTAAGGGACTCTACTATGACAGGTCTAATAAAACCCGTTGATCAGGCACTGCATCTGAGCCTCTCTCTGATCGTAGCGGTCTCCGTTCCATCAGGTTCAGAGGGGTAAGGACAAAAGAGTGCATTTGAGCGAGCGCGAGCACTTATGCACTCTAATATCTCCTGCGCAATCTGACTGCTTTCTACCAAAGGACTCTGATTTTCACGTAAGTCCTATGGCGATGGACAAAGTCAAAGTAGTCTGGTTGTGATGCCAACCAGGCTGTGGATGATGTCTGCACATGGGCGGCTCAGGCAGAGTGGTCGTTTCTGCACTGCATTGGGTTGAGTACGGACTCGGCAGCACTCTGAGTGACCAAGCAGCCCTATTTAGGGAGGCTCTGCTTGCCTTGCTCAGCCGGGGAGGGGACTAGAAAAGGTGTCTTAAAAAAGGCTTGACCCACCGAAGACGGAGGTAGTAACCGCGGCTGCTTCTGCATCATTAAACACGTGGTCGAAAACAGAAGAATAATAAAAGCAAACCTAAACTCTGTGATATGACTTTTGGCGCTTGGAATGTCCGCACCCTCCTTGACCGTGATAGCAACCAATGTCCTGAGCGCAAAACCGCCATTGTGGCCCGTGAACTCCGTCGCTATGATGTACGAGTAGATATAGCTGCCCTCAGTGAGACTCATCTAGCTGACGAGGGTGAACTGGTAGAGCACGGTGGCGGTTACACGTTCTTCTGGAAAGGAACATCATCCTCCGAACCCAGGCGATAAGGCGTTGGCTTTGCGGTTAAATAAATATAATAGCATAGTAAATAAATTAGAGGAGTGTCCTATCCACATTTCGGACCGCGTGACTACCTTGCGTATACACTTGGCAAATAGAAATCACCTAAATGTTATAGGGGTCTATGCGCCGACTCTGCAAAGGAGCGATGATGTAAAAGATAAGTTTTACGAAGAGCTCACCCAAACTCTTTCTAAGATCCAACCTAGTGAACAGATTTTACTGCTGGGCAATTTTAATGCAAGAGTCGGCCGTGGCTTGGCCTGGGGTGCTGGGAAGGCATGGTGTTGGCAATATGAACAGTAATGGCTTGCTATTACTGTCACTGTGCGCACAGTTTGATCTAGCAATCTATGTTTATTTTACCCGCTAAATACAAAACAACATGGATGCACCCTAGGTCAAAGCATTGGCACCTCATAGACTACGTTATCATGAAACAAAATGATATTTCCCAAGTCCGTATCACTCGCGTTATGCGAGGAGCTCATTGTTGGAGTGACCATCGGCTGGTAGTAACTAAGTTAAGGTTGCGTCTAAACTCACCCCATAGATATCAAAGAGTGAAAATTGAGCGCCTAGATGTCGAGAAATTACAAGTTCTAGAGACTAAAAAGATCTATGCTCAAGCGGTCACTAATATGATTCAAACTTTAGATTATGACAGTGGTGATCCTATTGCTAACTGGAATGTAGTGTCGTCCAGTTTAGTTCAGGCCGCCTCACAGACACTTGGTGTTGAATCATGTAGGCGTGAGGATTGGTTTGATGACAAACGAATGATGACAAACGATGACGAAACTTTGACTAAGGCATTGAGGAAACATCGGACTCTGTTGAGTTTGAATCGTAATGATCAAGGAGACGCAGTCAAGCAGAGTGGCATTCTTCTTCGGAGGAAAATAAGGGAAATAAAAAACAAGTGGTGGCAAGACAGAGCCGCGCATATTCAGTGGCTTTCGGAGACGAACCAACTAGGGGCATTTTACAGAGAAGTTCGCAAGCTTGTTGGTACAATTAAGCGAAGTTCTGTGCCGTTAAAGTCTTCTGGTGGCACTCTTCTTCTCACCAACAAGCTTGATGTGCTTAAGAGGTGGGTAGAGCATTTCAACAGTTTGTTGAACGTAGATCGTGCTGCAGATATGCAGTATATTACCGCGCTACCAGCACTGCCTGCTGAACAAAAACTGGATGAGCCTCTGTCTTTGCGTGAGGTTGTCGTTGCCATACTACAACAACAAAATAAAAAGGCGGTGGGCATTGACAATGTACCTGGTGAACTATTAAAGTATGGAGGGACGGAGCTTCATATATATCTTTAATTGTTCACTGTATGATAAAACCCCGGACCTCTACTCTTTATTTCCTAATTTCAAAGTCCTCCTTCCAATTAATATGGCTTTACTTTTATGCTTTATTGAAAATAAAAAAAATATCTCCGCTTTGGGCAAGTTCTTGGCGAAAAATAATATAAAACTTTAGTAATCATTTTTGAACTTTAACTATTTTGGCAAAAATAGTTTAAAATAAATTGATTTGATGAAGGTTATCGAAAATTCTAAATTCAACGTGTCCCAAAACAAAAAAAAAACAGAAATATTTGAATATTTGTAGACATGGTCGTTACCATTAGAGATGTCGATTTTCGATGAATTTCTTTTTTTTCTGTAATTACTAAAATAATTGAGATATAATTTTTATTATTTTTTCTCGACTAATCATAAGCAGCTCCACCCTGTGGTGCCGGCTTATCGTTGAGTTTTGGGACACCTTGTATATATCTCTTTTCAGCTTCTCATACGATACATTATACTGTCTATATGCCGGGTACCGCCGGACGAAACAGCGAGAAAACTTTTTATGGAACTGCGTATCCTAACAGTCCCGTGTCTCTTTATAATTAAGGTAGGAAAACTAATCCGACGCGAAAGGCATCAGTTCGCTTAACGCGTGAAACGTCCTAGCGGACACCGGTTTTAGTTATCCCTAAACATAGACTGGCGAAAAGCGGTAACTATTTTCAAATTATTGGTCCGCGTATTTATAATAAGCTTCTGTCTGAAATAAAGGATGCCACCTCGGATCTCATTTATATAAATAAACTGAAATGTTTCCTCATTTATAAAGCGTTCTATTCGGTAAACGAATTTTTTGAGGTGTAATTTTTACTGATTTATTTATTTAATTTACCCCACGTATTGGAACTCAACAATTTGCCAATATTTAACCATAATAATGTTTTAATTATTTTAATTAAATTTGACACAACAATGAACATATGTATATCTAAATATGAACGACAATGTATGATCAATACAAATAAAGAATATGAATATATCCTCAGGTATTACACAGATCTATGTTAAATTTGTATCAAAATTTGTATGCCTTTAATCGATTTCAATTCGATTTTGACGTGCAAAGCTCGATATTCGATTTGGCAGAATCGTGCTTCATAGCATGGCTGCCATAAAGCAAAAGAGTGAGTGAGTCCTTCAGAGCCTAAAATGACGTAAAAATTAACGGAAATATATGGTTTTTATGTATTCATTGGAAATATTGTTTTATTGCATAGTAGGACGAAGAGATGCTTCTAAAATGCTTTTCTTACTTTTTTATTATTATTTTAGATTACTGGCAGAAAAAGGTTGAAGAGTACAGCGACTGGCTTGACGAGGACCTGCAGTACGGCACGGACGAATCCAAACGCCCGGGAAAGCCTAAGACTGCCCAGGATATGTTCGGCATTGATGGCTCCTTCAGAAAATTGGAATTTGATTAATACTCTCAGTCTTTGCACACGCACTACATCAGACTTGCAAATAGGGACTAACATAAACCGGGTTAAGAATACACATTAAAAAAGTAACGGCTTACTATTTATTTCCACGCATCTTTTAGTTTTTAGTTTACATTATTTTCTTTACCGCCCCCAGTAAACAGTTTTTCACTAGTAGGTGAAATGGTTCCCCTAACATGTAAGTTCAGCCACAACGGGACTTGATGAAGTATGAATAATTAGGGAATCCTTATTATTCGTATATATTGATTGAAACCAATTTAATAATGGTATACTTAACAATATACTTTAATGAACATTATTATTCTGAGTCATTAAAACACTGCAAAACAACTAAGTGATCAAGTGTCAACAATTCCGAAATGTAATAAATGTTTTGATTCATGTTTTTTGTTTTTCGCAGCTTAGTTTGCGGCAGACGCCCAAAGCAGGAGGTCGCTGGTTCGATCCCAGCCCTGCTCACTGGGGGCCTTGGTCACTTTTTCTGTAGTATATGACATCTCTTTAATTTTATAATACTACCATGTCGCTAACACAAGATGAATGTAGGTACTCGTATCATTACTATATTAGAAGGCAACAGTCAGAGATAGGCAGCGAGAAGAACAGGCGTGTCACCTTTTACGGTGCAGCGAATCCTCCAACGTTTTCTAGAAACTGGGCAGAACCATAGAAAACCACGAACTGGCAGACCAAGATGTACTACGGCTAGAGAAGATCTATTTATGACTACAACCATGCTCAGAAATCGGCACCTCACTGCAGTTGAAGTGAAAAATCAACATAGAGAGACCCGCACGGATGGCATCAGCGAGCGGACTGTAAGGCGGCGGCTCCGAGAAGCTAATTTGACCCCATATAGACCGTAAAATGGCCCAAAACTTGAAAGAGGACATCGAACAGCAAGAAGACTTTTCGTACGCGAACACAGACAATGGGGTGACGAAGAATGGGCAAGAATTATGTTCTCAGACGAAACCAGATTTATGCTCTATGCACATGACGGGCAGCATAGAGATTACAGACGGCCAGGTGAACGTTTAATTCCAGCTTGTTTTGTGGGAAAAGTGGCGTTCGGCGGTGGGTCTGTTATGGTTTGGGCTGGAATCTCTTTAGAGAATCGCACGGATTTACTTTAGTTTTGATACAAAATGGAGCGACAACTAGTGCAAAAAATGTGGAAGTGATTCTAATGAGCACGTTGGT
Source organism: Lathronympha strigana (assembly GCA_949128165.1). Classification (NCBI taxonomy): domain Eukaryota; kingdom Metazoa; phylum Arthropoda; class Insecta; order Lepidoptera; family Tortricidae; genus Lathronympha; species Lathronympha strigana. The sequence continues at coordinate 10,072,052 of OX421906.1, read as the reverse complement.
CCATACTTAATAATATGGGCGAAAATTCTCGAGAAGCCCGGACTTCAATCTGATTGACCTTAATATGAGACGAGCTCGGGAGGCGTGTAAGAAATCGAAATCCCGCTCCCGCTACACTAAGAGCGGGCGGGAGAGGAGGGGGCTTTTTTTTTAAGAGACCTGAAACATCTTTTGTGTTAGTGGAAGAAAGGGCAATATCCCGCAAGAACGAAAAATGAACTTGATAAACAGTATGCCCATATCGTCTGGAAGCTTTATGAAGAGCTCGAGTTTGCCTTGTTTCTTGCCGGTCCAAAGAGTTAAATCTTCTTAGGTCTGTGGTGTAGGGTTAGAGCCGGTGTAGCTTTATTTATTTTTCATTCGACGTTCGAAAGTGCACTCTAACATGCCTACTTGAAAAATAAATATTTTGATTTTTGATTTTGATTTGACGAGACCCTACACTGAGCGTGGCCCGACATGGCCGGTTTTTTTATACCTAAAATTAGTTGATACGTTTCCTATGTAATTTTCATAAATAAGTGAATAACGTTTTAAAGCTTTTGGTTTTGTTTTATTAAATACCTATGATCTTATCTACAATACTGGTACACACATACATATACTGTTTAATTAAATGCCGCTTGCTTTATTATTTAAGGAGATATCCTAGTTTTTCCTAATGACCCGTATTAATTGACCGCTAGTGTATAATGTAATTTTGTCGAGTGGAACTGGCAGTTCGATACGATGATGTTCTTGCCTCCATTGTGTGTTCAGTTATTGCTGGTTTTATCGTTGGTTGTTTGTAAAAGCTTGGATATACTTTCTCCAGCACAAGATAGTCCGCTTCGTTCGATTTACACAGTAGCGCATCCAGCTGCAGTCGATGTCAATCTTGTAAACTTTCGGACTCTGATAGTGTCATGTTTCAAATTCAAGAGGAAAACTGTCCGCGTAACGCAAAGTAGAGATATTTTTCACATGGAACTTCCGAAAAACTGAAACTGAAAAGAAAAAAATAATAACTTTTTCTTCAATAACGCAAGTGAATCCTACAATTACAATTATATTCAATTACAATTATTACAATTATAATCTATTTAGATACACTTTCTTTATACCTAATACAATCGCTAGGCTTATATCAATTTAATTACATCTAGAAAGTATGAACTATATACATACTTCTGAAATCGATCACACAAATCTGCGTATTTATATATTAACAATCTGTTATTTTTATACCCTTTCTAATAAAAAAAGAATTATCAAAATCGAACTACTCAGTAAAAAGTTATGCGCGGTCATACATAAAAACAAATATATACGCGTCGACTTGAGAACCTCCTCCGTTTTTTTCGTCGGTTAAAGAGGAGGACGGGTCTTTTAATAGGGAAATTATTAATCCTAGCTTAGCATCAGATCGTCACATCAGAGTAATATTTTGATGTGTATTGTTTTGCTGTGCAGGTCAGTATTTTAGTTAGGTCTTTCATTTAGTTAGGTTATTCTTGTTATTTTCTTTTGCTTTTAAATACTAGCCCTTTTATGAAACCTTGTAAGTTGCAATTATAAAGTCTAATGTAGGTATCTATCACTGAAAAGAAGAACCGGTTATCAGGGTGATAGGGCCGTATCAGCAGCTATAACGAAGCTAGTTGATCCATCTATAATCTAAGTAGGTGTTCGTTTCACACAGGTAGTAAATTAATGCTGCTGCTATTTATAACTGCCGCAAGTGAAGGTACGATAAAATCTAGAATGGGCAAATGATTTGAAAAATAAGGCAGAGTTTTACTTCAGTGGAAGAGAGTATTTTTTTACGCATGCACGCATGGCATGTATAAAGATGACAGATCGACCTTTGTCACCCGAGTTGCAAGTAGCTCGTATCGAGCTGGGTGAAGAGGGAATGCAACATTTCAAGGACTGGATAGCCAAGCATCCTTTTTTCTTTTCAACCGACTCATGTTTGATTTTATTTTTTGTAATAATAAGTACAGTATAAGTTTCTTTTCAACACACTTGCTCGTAACGATGTTCTTATCGTATTGCTTTTAGGCACATAATCCAAGATAAATAACTAGTATTCAAAAGGAGAAATTAGCTCCAGTGGTTTAAACTGCTTCGGGATTGTGTGCACAAAAATTGTATGAAGAAAAAAAAGTTTAAATTTTCCGACGGGCACGGTATAAAAAGTTTCGTTATGTATTTAAATATATTCGACGTTATTTTTGAATCGGAATTTGTTTTCTGCCTCCGGATCCAATTCAAAGTTTTCATATAAATATTGGTACATTTCAAAGCATATTTAGTAATATTAATGTTTAAGGTAAAAAAAAACCATTTATTTTCGAAATATATACAGTTAGTGTAACTTACCTAACGAACTGTCTCTACCTACCTTAAATTTAAAATAGGTCCTTTATGTTTTGATATTTTTATTAAATTTTGCCCAAACTGAATTCTATTTTGGGGTGGTAATAGTAAATTAAATTTTGTAACATTCCAGTTACTAGCTTATATGATGAAAAAAGCAATATAAAAAAAAGATTAAATATATATATATGTATTATTACCAAATAAAAATTGTTAAAGTGGACCGCCTTCAAAATAATAATAATAAACATGATCTAGCCTAATACTTACACAGTGTATATAATTACGGAGATATGTTGACAAATTCATAGTCTTTATTGAAATTAACAATCGCGGTAACAGAAGACAATATCATAGTCTTTACTTTATCAAAACTTCCACTTCATAAACTAAATTCTAGGTGTGTTTTCCTTTCTTGCCTCAAAAACTGATAGAGACATGCTAACAGCGTGTTTCTATCAACTTTGACAAAGACTGCGAATTTACGAATGTTAAATATGTGCCGTTGAGAGTAAATGCCTACTAAAGAGCTACTATAAGTATAATATATCTTCAAATCACTGTCGATGTGCCCATACTTAAGTAGTGTTTAAAAAGTTTTTTTTCATTTAAACTTTATTGCACATAAAATAAAGTACAAAAGGCGGACTTAATGCCAGAAGGCATTCTCAGGCCAAACAGATACAAATATTTAGGTGCGGTAACAGCATAAAGCGAAAGGTTAAACAGCAATCGATATATTAACAAATACGTTCACAAATTCGTATTACATATACAAACATACCTACATACAATATCAATATACATATAATACAAAACATACATAATTACATATACGATATACATACTATAAAGTACCTGCAACTAAATTACTACGAGCCGTAATTATTAGCATTAGCGATTAGATGCTTACGCAATTTGAGCTTAAACGACAATTTGGACTGAGCCTGCCGAATGTCCAGTGGGAGATCATTCCATAAACGAATAGCCTGCACGGTGAAGGAGTTGGACACAGAGCCAGAACGATGGTGAGGCAGGCAAAGTAATAGCTCACGCGAGGAGCGGAGCTCACGGCCCGGCTGAGCAGCAACAAACTTAAATTTAGTCCGTAGGTAGTCAGGTGCCGCCGGATCGAACAGGATACTGGTACAGAGTGCACAGTACCCTAAGCGAGCGGCGATCCTTAATTCTGAGCCAATCGAGTTTCCGACGGAAAGCAGACACGTGATCATACTTCCGGAGGCCGAAAATAAACCTGATGCAACTGTTGAGGAGCCTATCCAGTCTGTTCAAAAGTTCCTGAGTCATGTTGGTAAGGCACACATCACAGTAATCGATGACCGGCAGCACAAGGGCTTGAATGAGCAGTTTTTTCGTACTCACCGGTAGAAAGTGTTTGAACCTATACAGTGTTCTCAGGGTGTAAGTCACTCTACGGCACACGTCAGAAACTTGAGGCTCCCACGTTAAGCTGCGGTCAACAATTAACCCCAGATTCTTAACCTGCGATGAGATCGGTATAATAGTACCCTCAAATAGTATAGGCCGCAGGCGAGAACAGTCGTTGACTAAGGCAGAGCGAGGGCTTCCGACAATGACAGCCTGGCACTTAGTCGGGTTCACAGCAATGCCAAAGTCCTTGGACCAAGAGGAGATGCGACTGAGGTCCTGGTTTAGTCGAATAATAGCCCCATCAATGTCGTCTGCCCTCACCTGAGTATACAATTGAAGGTCGTCGGCATAAAGATGATAACAGCTCAAAATAAACGGGGTAACATAGTTGATAAAAATTGAAAAGAGCAAAGGCGAGAGAATGCCGCCCTGCGGTACACCAGAAGATAAATCGCACCAATCAGACCGAGAACGATTAGCACGACCTGCCTGTCGACGACCACATAAATAGGATTTGAACCACCTAGCCACTGATGACTAACTACTAGTAGTCGACGACCGGTTGGCGTAGTTGGTAGTGACCCTGCCAGCTAAAGCCGATGGTCCTGGGTTCGAATCCCGGTATGGGCATTTATTTGTGTGATGAACACAGATATTTGTTCCTGAGTCATCGATGTTTTCTATGTATTTATGTATTTGTATATTATATATATCGTTATCTGAGTACCCGTAACACAAGCCTTCTTGAGCTTACTGCGGGACTTAGTAAATTTGTGTAAGAATGTCCTGTAATATTTATTTTATTATTTATTTATTTATTACTAAGATGCTCAAGAGCAGCAAAAAGCAGCTCATGATTGACGGCGTTAAATGCGTTGGAAAAGTCAATCAGGATCAGGACAGTGACGAGAGATGACTGAAGTTTTCTCGATTTCTCCTAAATTCCATAATCACTATATTGCGACTAACTGTAAAAACCTTTTCCCCTCACTAGCTCGGAAAGCGCTGTTTTATCCTTTAAAACTAGTGTGGAAAAACGCATTTTATCCACAAGTGGGGAAAGTGATTTGACCTTGCTCTAATGTCTACCTGTCCAGTATAGGTGAGTCCTATATGGCCATAGTAAATATGCGCAATCGGAGGTCACACTTTAAATTGGTCAATTCTTATCCCGTACTTGGTAAGCTGTTGGCAATATCTAAATACCAGCCGGGCTAGCATATGTTACGTTCTCGCGCGCGAGTCCATACATCGGCCGCGACTTAATGTATGGAGTGACAGGCGACAGTGTAAGTTGTGCTAAGCATACAGGAGCGTATTCTATGACAAATTTTGAAATTGAATTTTGAATAGTTTTTTCAAGATAACTTACATGTGGATAAGATTTGTAATCGTATATAGTCTTTATTTTCCTCGCGATAGTGAGGGGAAAATGTTCAACTCTCGTGCCTTGAGACCCTCGTAATGCTCAAGATTCCAGTTACTGAACCACTCACTACGCGTCTGGCTCAATTTTGGAATCTTTCGCTTCCTCGGGTCTCAATATAAGCCAGAGAGTTAAATAACAACTTTGCCCCCTTGTATAATAAATAACTATTTGAATAAACCCGTCTAAAACTGAACAAAAAAGACCCCGATGAATCTTGAAGGTCTAAAGTTAAAATAATTACATCCAATTGATATAGTTAGGTTAAAAAAAAGCTCTGAGATCGAGCGTCGGTCATAAGTGTCATAACTCATAACTGTCTCGCCGGCAAATATATTGAAGGTAAATGAAAGCCCATTTCTACTTTTGATTCGTCTATGAGAATTAATTTACTTGTAAATGGTGGGCAGGACATTTATCAGCGAGATAAAAAATGGTATCGATAACTATAAGGCAGCCAGTAAATACGCCTGTGTAAATGATATCAATTTAAGTATTATAATCGATGTTATTGATTTCAAACCGCACAGTTGGAGGTACGTACGTGTGTTGATTTGTCTTTGTTATAATTTTGTAATATACGCGTAAAATGTTCAATACAGTAATAATAGTTAAATGACTCCTATCAGCAGTCTTTACTTTGAAAAACGTCTCGTATTATTATTGTCACACAATATACTCGTAGTAAAATGTTAACTGCTTGCTGAATTAAAATAATGCATCCCAAGAGTGGTATTAGACATTAAACATAAATCAACAAATAACCATTTAAATATTTAAAAAGAGATTACGTATACATACATGTTTAGACACAGTAGAATAAATTAAATATCTACATACCGGGTGTGGCCTGTACTAGGAGCAATAAATTTAATCGTAGGTAGTACTTCTCAAAACTAACAACCTACGTTCCACAACTTTTAAAAATGATGTACTCTGTAGGTTTTCACTTTTTTATACAAACTAAATAGTGTTTTCAATGTACGTCAACATCAGCCTAATTAACATCTCTTGTCATAGTACAAAAATGATAAACTTTGCAGTACATTGAGTCTTCTAAGAAACTATAAAGTGTAATCAAAATCAATACAAACGTTATTTTTAAAGTCGCTGTGTAAACGCTGTTCAGTTTCGGGAGTACTATTTACGATTAAATTTATTGCTCCACACCCGGTATATTGTATAAGCTCTATTATTACAAGTCATCTTCATTTCTAGAATAAAATGCCAGTTCGGCCTTTGTCACCCGAGTTGCAAGAGATAGCTCGCACCCAGCTGGGGGAAGACCCGCAGCGGCTACAAGATGGAATACAACATCTAAAGGACTGGATAGCCAAGCAGCCTCACCTCAACGCTAGGACAGGTTTGCTGATTGTGATTACTGTAACCTATACTTATTTTGTCTATTCTCGTATGAAAATGAACTAAAGAAGTCTGAATAACCATAACGTTATCTATGCAGGGTGAGAATTACTAATTAATTAGAGATTCACGAAAACATACATTTTCCGAGCCAGCTTTCGTGAATCGATCCGTACCGAAATGGACACATGGATGTGAATTTTCGCAATTTGTCTTTTACCTATTCATATTTCTTGTATGTGGATATCTCCTTCTTCTAAATTAGTACTTAGTCCGAATAAAGTCACCGGTGTTCCTACACGTGGACCATTTCGACGCCATGTTATATACAAACGCTTTCACTCAGACGCGACGTAACCGAAGTGTCAAAACTGAAGTTGAACTTTATGAGTGTTCATTAAGGTCTATGTTGCTCTGTGATCTGTGACCGATAAATCCGTCTTTAGCGTAGAAATTTGAAACTACGGTGGTCTTTGGCATAAAAAAAAAATACGCGTTTACTGGAGAACCTCCTCCGTTTTTTTCGTCGGTTGAAAATATTTATTTATTTATGTATTTTATGTGTGTTACCGGCCATATACGTTCGGGCAATCCGACAGATCTCCATAGTGGGTATGGCCGCCGGGCATCCGCCAGACAAATTTCCCATACATTTATTGGCAGATATGCCTTAACGTATATGGCCGCCAGCATTTATCTCGACCAACCTAAATACTTGTCTATACCCTGCCGTGTGGTGATGGGTTATGAATTTCACTATCCCCTTTCTTCCCGTCCCGTGGGTGGCGTAGAAGTCGACTTTGGGATTTGGGTTTATGTGTATTGTGGGCGAGGGGCTCGCGAAATGTCACTGCAACCTCAGTAGGCCCAGTGGGCCTTAGGGCCACGCACCACCCAGCGCTAGCCGTAGCCGTTAACCTGGAGTTAAGCTGTCAAATTCCACACAAAATACGAATAACGCCGGGTTATGTTGCTAACTCCAGGTATTGCAAGTTGCCCTTAATTGCAAAAAGTGGGAATACATGGTGTACGGTGTCAGCACAGACTACACAGACACCGTATTATGGAGCGTTTTCAAGGAGAATGAGGTCACCACACATATGAGGTTTTACTTGTAAATTTCTACGATTCTATGAATATAACCGACTACCAACCTACACCATTCTATACTACAATATTCCAGGTTCCCCCCTAAAACAGATGGGCTAATGGGGGTTTCAGCTAGGGCAAAAATGCTTCGTATGTCCGGCTGTCTGTCTGTCCATTTGTTCTGCTCTCCAGGTCGCATTTATCAACCAATGCCTGTGAAATTTTGTAAGCATGTTTGTTAATTACATTTTTTTGGTCGATTTAGTTTTAAGGATTTTTTTTAAATGGCGGGAGTTGGCACAAACTATACTCCAATGGCGCTTAGGACCTTTTTGCCAATACCAGTACTATCTCGCGAGGTCTAACTCACAGAAGTCACAGAGCCACTATAGTATGCTCTGTCTAGTAGTTGAGGTGGTCTGTGGGTGTGAGTTTATGTGGGTTACGCGTATGTACTTTACTAGAATGATAAGTTGTTATCTAAGATAATAATATACAGTACATAAATTCATGAATGTGCACATTTTTCAGATGATCAATGGCTGGCTGCATTTTTGCGTGGATCAAAGTTTAGCTTAGAACGAGCCAAGGAGAAGTTGGATCTACACTACTCAGTCAGGGCAGTTGCTCCTGAATTATTCCAAATGAACCACAGGGATCCCAAGTTCATAGAAATTCTTAGATCCGGGTAAAACTTTAATAAATAAATATAACAAAAATATTTTTTCCGCTCTTTTACTAGAGCATCATTGCGTTGTACCTACAGTACCTACAGTGCGTGAACTTCAAAAATAACTTTCGGATTTGAGTACTTTGGGTAAGATGCAGGTAAAACAGAATAGTATTGCCTTCGCGTGTTACCGCCGAAACCCCAAGTTTCTAATTTTCTTAAAGCACTTTATATTTGTTATGTTTTCATTTTATACTCAATAATGATGTTCATTTTAAACCACTTCCCACTGCAGTAGTATGTTACTGGTAACACGGAGTTTATCTGATAATTCAGTCGAAGGGAATCTCTTCTCGGAAACGTCGAGATGGGGCTAATTAAAATACCTATGATAGTTATTAAAATTTGATGCATACCGGGTGGACCCCACAACACAAGCAAAACATTTAATGTAGGTTGTACTCCTCAAACTTAGCAACTTTTAAAAATGATGTACTCTGTAGGTTTTCACTTTTTCATACAAACTAAATAATGTTTTCAATGTACGTTAACATCAGCCTAATTGACGTCTCTTGTCATAATGTATGTGTTCAATAATGACAAAATTCGCAGTACATTGCGTCATCAAACAAACTTTAAAGTGTAATAAAAGTAAAAAAACACGTTATTTTTAAAAGTTGCTGAACAAATGTTGTTCTGTTTGGGGCGTAGGTAAGGTACTACCCGCGATTCATGTTTTCTTCTGTTATGGGGCCCACCCGGTATACATGCAAAGAAGTGGAGTAGTTGTAGTTAAATCCCAATTTTGTTTTGCTAGTTAAAAATGATAATGAGTTTGACAAACAAATAAAATTTGAATTTTCAGGACGTTCGCCATTTTACCAAAATTAGCAAATCCCACTGCTCCCAGGGTTATGTTCATGAGGATCGGAAATTACGATCCAAGCAAGCTATCAATGACTGATTTTATGTCGGCTATAATGATCATTGCAAAGGTAAAATATTCTGTATTTTAAATGATTTAACAAATAAAATGTCACCTTGGTCTGGATAGATAATTAACAAATCTTAGTTATAAAATAAATACATTTTCATTTCTCATGCTCTGAAAGTGGGTTGTTGTTTATTTATGAAGCGGGTGGAAAACGATGCATCGCGGCACTAGGGTCGCAAACTAATTTATTCCTCTTGGTTCTCCACTTGTAAGCACCAAGCAGAACAAAGTGTCAACAATATTCTCATTTACTAACGCCAGAAATAAATCCACAGGGTACAGTTTTTTCTCTCAAATAATTGGAATTTATTGTAGCAATTATCAATAATAAATGTGGTAAGAATACTAAGAATAAATTCAAAAAAATTCTGTAGCAATTATTTTTGCCCTGAGAGGGTGATTAACTCATAATCGATTTTCTTGCACTCCGTTTGGTACCCTTTTTCGAGTTTATCATTTAATGTAATACATAAATAAACAAAGAACTACACTTGATATTGATCATAGTTTGCCATAGAAAACTTTGAAAAACATAACCTCAAAATACCCCAAAACAAACATCACATGCCACCAAATAATGTTACTCCAGTTATTGTATTGTATCTTACCTGCTATGTTCCTTGAATTAAATAGATTATTGAATGTTGATAGCAGATATTACTTTAGAAATTATAAACTAAAATTTGCAAATAAACAAGCAAACTTTTTGTTTAAGTTACATGGAAAAACATAGATTTATACACAATTTTCGAATTATTAAAATACAGTGTTGCTGGCCCACAATATTTTAAATTTGCCGCGCTTTTCTACAGACATAGTGCTAATTGTGTATTATAATTGAGTCTTATAATTGTGTATAACTAATATTTTGTATTTTGCATAGATAAGTATGGGTTAATGTGTGGCTGTATAACTTTTTCCTATTGCTTACCGGCACATAGTAAATAAACAAAAAAACTGTTCATTCTTGTCACCGCTATATAGAACCAATGAGACATTTACATTTGATCCGAAAAATCAAAATAGTTTAACGAATTCACATCTTTACGTATGATAGTTGCTACAATAAAATCCAATCATTTTAGAGAAATAACTTCGGGCCGCGATACATCGTTTCCACCCGCTTCATAGATAAACAAAAACCCACTTTCTGAGTATGACAAATGAAATAGCAGATTGTTAACGAAGGGTTGAAGGGCGTTTTTACTTTTTGTTGTACAAAAACCATTTTTGAACAATTTAATTTTTTTTAAATTGTTTTCTATTCAGAATCGCGAGCTTTTTCAATCCTAGTAGGAGAAAAAAAGTGTTCCAAAATTTGTTTTCCATTTTGCCACCATAATTTCATTGATTTAGTATGGCGGTAGCGTCAATGGAAAGTTTGAAATTTGTATGGAAAATTTAGGACACTTTATTTCTCCTACTAGGATTGAAAGGGCTCGCGATTCTGAATAGAAAACAATTAAAAAAAAAAAAATTTTCCTAAAATTGTTTTTGAACAACAAAAAATAAAAACGCCCTGAAAGGCACCCATTTCCGACGAGGTAGTTTGGCGCTCGAACGAAGTGAGAGTGCCAATACTGCCAATAGTGCGAGTCGGAAATGGGTGCCTTTTACCCGAGTTAAACACTCTACTTTTCATTTCGAATGCGAGGAAAGTAAAAAGCAACTATAAAGCTAAAACTACTCCTTTAACTTAAAGAAAATCTTGACATTTTCGAATAACTTATTCAAATACAGTGTTGCTAACCACGATATTTTAAATTTGCCGCGCGTTTCTACAAACAGAGTTGGGTTGTTCTAATTGTATAACTAATATTTTGTATATTGCATAAATAAGTTAGTATGAATTAATGTGTGGTTGTATAACTTATTACCATTGCTTACCTGAATATATTCAAGTTAAAAAAAAAACTTTTTAGGCATATTCCTTCTTGTCACCGCTAAATACAACCAATGAGACACTTACGTTTGATCCGAAAAATTAAAATTAGTTCACGAATTCACCTCTTTACGTATGATAATCGTTAGTATAAATTCCAATATTTTGAGCGAAATATCTATATCCGTGGATTTGTTTCTGGGGTGAGTAAATAAGAATATTGTTGACACTATTTTCTGCTTTTTTTTATGCTATAGGGGGCAAACGAGCAAACGAATCGCCTGATGGTAAGCGATTAACGTCGCCCATGGACACCCGCAACACCAAGTACAACGTACACCAAGTGCAGCGTATATACAAGTCGAGAGCGAAGAGGAATATATTAGTTTGCGACCCTAGGGCCGCCATGCACCGTTTTCCACCCGCTTCATAGATAAAAAACAACCCAGTTTCAGAGTATGAGAAATGAAAAATATATTATGCCGTTACTGTGTTAAATCTTTTACACTTTTGTAAGGCTTATGTTAGGTACATTCTAAAATATCTTTTGATGGGAGGAAGAAGGGGAATGAAGGGAGGCATATAGATATGCCTCCCTTTTTTATCCTACGTGAAAAAATAGGGTGGCATATAATCTATGGTCAGAGATATGATCCTATATAGTATAGTGTAATATGGGCCTTATGCTTCCTTCAAGATTTCCTTCAAAAAGTTAAAGGTGTAGTTTTAACTCAACTAGGTATAGTTGTTTTTTTACTTTCCTCGCATTCGAAATGAAAAGTAGAGTGTTTAACTCGGGTAAAAGGCACCCATTTCCGACTCGCACTATTGGGGCTCTCATTTCGTTCGAGCGCCCAACTACCTCGTCGGATATGCGTTCCTTTCAGCCCTTGGCTAACCTTCTATTTTTTTTTAGGAAATCGAGATTATTAAACCTCTGCACGTGTAGGTTAAATGTAATTACTTAAGTATATTAAGTTGAGCAGGTAGCCTTGGAAACTGAAAAAAAATATGTTAAAAAGATTTATAGCAATTAGTGAAGATGCTTTCTGACCTTCATTGTATAATACACTAGGGAGCAAAAGTTTCGGACCACAATTTTTTTTAAATTTGGAAACGAATAGAGCTAGCGTATTGAAAGAAAGTGAACTTAATAGACTATTAAATATTACTCAAATAAAATACGTTACATGACTCTTTATTAGTACTACTGACAATTTATTTATTTTGTATACAACGATAAAGTAAAAACCGCGTTCTTTTGCTTGAAAATCGAAAATTGAATATAGTGAACTTTTTTATTAATATCGTGAACATTTGCGACACTTCTTATTTATGACAGGACAAACATAAAATCAAGGAAATTTGCGAAACTTAGAAATTGTAACAACCCTATAATTTTGTTTTTTTTCATGCCATTACTATACTATAAGTTTTTATACATGTAATTAAGGGCAATTCAATTGTCTATAAGTACCAATTTATTTAAATATTCTAGCTGTATTTGTATCCAAGATTATATACAAGTTAATCCTAGTGACCCGGAACTTTTGCTCCCGAGTGTATAACACAAACACCTAATTATTGTTGCTTCCTAACTACAATAGTATAACTACAATAGTATAACTAACATATATGTTTTCAGATTTTATACATGGAAGATGATTCGTATATGGTAGCAGGAGCGGTTAGTGTTATGGATATGAAGGGATCTACGATGGCTCATTTTGGGCAAATATCACCCTCGCTAATGAAGAAGATGACTGTTGTTTCCCAGGTTTGTATCCCTGTATATAATAGGATAGTTCTATATGATTATGTAGCTATAAATTGTCTCTGCTGTTAGCCAATCTGTATGTAGTTTAGCATTTTTAATATTCTGTGAATAGTGAATAAATCTTGGATTATATTATAACCTTAACTATGATGTTGTCTAAAATCATCAAAATCTGTGGGTAGCATTATTACTCACGTATTTTTATCACAATAGGCGTGACATGTTTCGACTGTATTGGGCAGTCATCGTCGGACGGACAGAGTGGTGTTGTCACCTTTGCGGCTCGGGCATCACTGCCCGAGACCGGTGTAGGTAACAAGTCGCGCGCGTCGAAGCAGGCTGGTTCGAGCAATCCGGCGCCGTCGTTGCGGGAGTCTGAATTGTCGGATCGTCTGACAGGATTAACGACAAGCACACGCCTCTCTGCGAGCCTGACTCGCACTTGGCTGGTTTTATTTATTTATACAAGTTCGAAGCCGGAGCTAGTAACTCTTTACGTTAAATAATATTATAAACTTATTACTTTTTTGTAATTTTCAGGACGCCGCGCCTGTTAGAATAAAGGGAGGCCATTACCTGAACATTGTGCCGGTTTTTGAAACGTTATTCAACTTAAGCAAAAGTTTCATGAATGAAAAAATCAAGCAACGAGTAAGTGTTTTGTTTAGGCAGTCATATTTTATACCTATTTACTTTGTCACATGGTTTTGCCTATTTAATATGTCACATGTTATAAATATTAATTACACTTGGTACTGTTAAATAATAAATGGATGAAGCACAAAACGATTTTACACGTCTTTCCGGTGGACTATTTAAAATAAGGGCTATAAAGGTTAATTTTATTATTTAACCCTTATCCACATTAAACGGTAAGTACTCCTTTTTTATTGAGATGTATGTAAACACATAATTACAACATGCCTGCAAGCTGTTAGTCCAGACTCCATGAAATATTGACTCTACAGTTGAGCTGATCACTCAAGTTTTCTTTCCTGTGGCCAATAGTTAGCAGCTTGTGGGCGTGTAGATTTTTATTGTATAGCTCAATAAATAAGGAGTAAATAAATCCCTTTAATGTGGATAAGTGTAAAATAAGAAAATCCACCTTAATAGCCCGTAACTTTTGTATAGTTCACCGGAAAGTCGTGGAACTTTGTTTTGTGTCTGACACATTGAAAAAGCGATTAGATTTATATTATATGATATTGATATTTACTATGAAATTGTTTCTCAATTTGTAACACTGCCGGTTGGATTAGAATATTGGTATAAAATTGAAGTTATATTTTACAACCTTATTTTTTTAGCTGCACGTGCACAAAGATTTCGAATCATTGTACGAGTATGTACCAAAAGAAATACTACCAACTGAATACGGAGGAAATGGCGGGACGTTCCAAGAAATAAATGGTTAGTTTTCGCCTTTACGGCCCAGCACCTCTGCTGCGTTGTGTTGTGTTGTGGCGACGACGACAACGAATACCTGCGCATACCAAGTATTTTTTACGATTTCATACCGGGACACAGCGCAACCTAACGCAGCAGTAGGGCCCCTCGCTTATAAACAACGTCACAATAATTATAACTGAGAGACGTATTACTGTTTTACGAATTCTTTAGCACCAATATAAGTGCGACCTGGATGGCCCGATGGCCCTGATGGTTTGATCAGGTCAATATTAAATCTTATAGAATGTTTAAATAAAGCGATGGGAAATTCAACATGATCCCTTCCCAACCTGAATTTCATATCACCGAATTTCCATTTGCCAACTGCAACTGCAACGCAGACGTATCTTTCGCATATTATCGTAATCCAACCTAACTTAACTTAACCTAGTTGGCAAATGAAAATTCGGCCAATTGAAATTTAGCAAATAATAATTTTGTAAATGTTGGTATGCCAAGTGAGTCATCGGCGAAATGAAATTCGGAGAAAAGGCAGGATACTCGTACCCCATTAACTACATTGCAACGTTCTTTTTTTTAATGTTTGTACAGAGGCTTGGATAAAGAAGGTGGAGGAGTGGGGCCCCTGGTTGGACGAGGACTTGACGTACGGCTCGGATGAGAGCAAGCGGCCCGGCAAACCGAAAACGGCCGAGGACATGTTCGGAGTTGAAGGCTCCTTCAGACAACTACAATTTGATTAATTTACACAAAATAAAATTTCTATCACCAGGGCAACGCGTAAAAGTAACCTTGACCCTACTATCGGATTTTGTAATATATGTAATAAAAAATATCCATCGATTTGATGTATAAAATAAAGATTACTTAATTCAAAGATGAATTTATGGTCCCTTATTTTGGCTTGTAGGGAGAAATTGAACTACACTAGAGAACAGAAGTTTAGGGCCACTAATTTTTTTTAAATAGGCCGGATAGGAATAGAGTAAAGTGAACTTTATACACAATTTAATATTACACAAATAAAATGTTCCTACTAATACTGATAGTTTATTTGTTTTGTATAAAACGATAAAGCAAATACGGCGCCGTTTTGCTTACAAACCGAAAATTTAATATAGTGATTTTTTTTGAATAAAGTGAATATTTGCGACACTTCTAAAAAATTGATTTTATGACTGGACAAAAACAAAAGCAAAGACAGTGTAAAACAAGCCTATAATTTTGCTTTTTTTTAGTTTTGAAACATGTAATTAAGGACATTAAATTCTCTAGAAGGATCAATTTATTTTGAATACGCTAGCTGTATTCGTATTCAAGGTTAAATACAAGTAAATCTCAGTGACCCGGAACTTTTGCTCTCGAGTGTAGAAAACACGCAAAGCTGCCATTAGGTCCATTTCAGAGGCAAGATTTTAGCCAGGCTAGACTGCTCATCATTTTCCTGGCATTTTCCCGGCTTTTTGGTAGGCGCTAGTTTTTACGAAAGTGGGAAAGCCAGCTCTTAAAGGGATTAGTCCGGTTTCCTCATGATATGTCCAAATGACATTTCGTAAGTTCCAAAAAACTCATTGGTGGGTGAATTTCAACAGGTCTAAAATTTACCTAATTTTATTTATTTATTTATTTATTTAAACTTTATTGCACAATTATATTAAAGTACAAATGGCGGACTTAACGCCTTTAGGCATTCTCTACCAGTCAACCATCGGGCTAAACCGAAACTGGTACTGATTTTGGTGGGATTTTTTATTTTTGTTGTTAATATCTAAATTATGTGTCGATAATACGTAACTAGTCACAATAAATATTGTGTAACAATGGCCTTTCATTAGGTATATAGTAGTTTTAGAGATATTATTATTTTTGTCATTTGGTTGCCACCAAAATTGCATAAACACACCAAAATTAGATATTTCTGATAAGTTAACGTACATTTACCTAGTTATGCGCTGAAAGTGAAATGAATGCAAATGCTTTGTGATTCGTTTAAAGGTACAATTTTTCCTCAGGCAACAAAAAAAAAGTTATGTAAAACAGAACTATTCTATCAATCAATATTTGAAATCGTTGACTTTTCAAATTACAATGGAAATTAGTCTACAACGCCAAAAGATCGCCCAAGTCGCTTCCTGCGGTATTATAGGCAAATTGGGCACCCGCTCATAATATTTACTCGCTACATTTTCCAGCTAGATGGCATTCAATATAAATAAATATTGGCCTTTTTGCAAACACAATTTATTACAACATGGTAAATTGGTAATGGTACATTTAAAAAAATTACTAATTTTAAAATAAAGACTAATGGCGTTATATACGATTTTAAGCTAACATGGTCATTTGCATTATAACAAACATACATGGTAATTATCCCGTTTCAAATATTAGTTATAATACTAAGAAAATTGTTGGAAAATACAATGGACAAAATAAGTAAGGTGCTATGAAATATACATGGTGAAAACTTACTCACACCTTAAGATATTACTACGGTTCTATTGTTTTTATTTAGTATTATATATTCAGTTTATCAGAGTAAATTACGGGTTTACAATCAGCGGTAGTTTTGGAAATAGACCGGATCGTCCATGCCCAGATTGTATCGTGTACACTCTTTACTTACTTATTATTATTCTTATTTAGTTTGTAAGAAAAAGTGAAAACCTGCAGAGTACCTACATAATTTTTTCAACTTGTTGAACTAAAGTTGTTAGGTTTGAGGAGTACAGCCTATGGTAAAAATGTTTGCTTCTGTTGTGGGGCCCACGCGGTATAACCGCCTCCGTCCAATTCTCGAAGTCGGTTAAAAACAGAAACAATTGTAGAAGTAATTCACACAGACTAGGATTCAGAAAGATTGTGGTTAGTCAACCGAAATGTGATAACGATAGCAATGATTGAAGTATTTATCAGTTGTCGATACAACGTCGAACATAGCAGTCGATAGTGATACGAGAATAATTTTAGTAAAGGTGTAAATTGTAAGTTTTACCTAAACAATGTCTAATAATAAAAGCGTAGTTTTGACGATATATTTGTGTGTTGTAGGTGTACTATTTATATTATTAAAAATAGTGGGACCAATAAATTCTTAAATTTGTTGGTCTTGTGTGTCATGTGAGAGTTTACTATCATTGCTATTGTTAAGTTTGAGAGGTGGGTGGGACTTCCGGTTGATACTCAAGATGGCAAAGTCTCCAGAATAGTTTTGTTGTTTTTTATTCGTAAAGTTGTTTAATGTGAAATATTGATAGCGTATTATGTAGTGAACTAAAGAAAAACTGTGCAGTTAAAGAAGAATTACTCTTGACACGCGTCTCGCCATTGTTTTATAATCATCCGGTAGTTCCTAGGTCAAGCTGCCTCGTGCCTTTAGCTATGTGTATGTTTAATTTAGTAAGACAGAAACGTAGGTAAGCAAGCAAACGTAATATGCATATAAATATTTTTATTACACTTTACTATCATTTACTATTTTATTTATTTCAAGTAATCCACGAACATGATTCGTGAGCTAACCCCCGCTTTAGCTAAAATAGCTAAAGACGAGTTAAGCGAAAACCCAAAACGGACGCAAGAAGATGTGCAGAGCTTGAAGGAGTGGATCCTAAAGCAGCCCCATCTGAAGGCTCGAACGGGTACGTTCTTTATCGTAACGTTTGACAAGATAAATATCGATTCAATTGTTTTAAGTATACCTATTCGATACGCGGACACAAAGAGAAAGGTGAATGTATTATTTAAAGTCCAACAAGATAAATTAAAGAAGTACCTACATAGGTAGGTATTTTTTCACTAGAACGTGTTTTGTGGAACTTATAAGTTTAAGTAGTTGTCATAAGCACGTCCGATTTTCAGGGGCTTAGTATTATTTTCAGTAGAGATCCGATTAGTGCTGCTCTCAACTAAGACAATGCTCAATTGCTTGATTTTGACGGAAGGCTCAATTGTCGCTCGAGAGAATGAAAAATTTTGGTCTTGCCACTATAATGTAAATCTTAAAACGTCTCTTTATAATAACCAGATTGAGCCGCAAGAAGTTATTGATTTGACCATTTCTAGATGACCAGTGGTTGGTAGCAGTCCTCAGAGGCTGCAAATTCAGCTTAGAGCGAGTTAAGAAGAAATTGGATCTATATTATACGCTGAGAACGACAGCACCTGATGTGACTCTTCGCCTTAAGCCTACTGAAAACAAATTTTTGGAGTTTCTCAGACTGGGGTAAATTACGTATATTTATTTAATAGGTAAAATGTCGAAACAGAAAGGGACGTATAATATTTATTCTACGTATAACGGAATATCTACGGGACAATGACAAATTTTCTGATCAACGTGAGAAAAAAACAATTGTTCGAATAATAAACATGTAAATAAATACTTAAACACAATATGTACCTAGCTAGTTAGCCAACAGAATAATTTACCGAGACCTCATTGTCTGCATGCAGAAAACGCAAATTAGAATATTTACCGCTATATTATATCCGTGTATTCTGTACATTTCAGAACTGTTGTTATCCTTCCCGAGGCGTTTCAGTTGTCCCCGCGCGTTATCGTCATCCGCGCAGGCGCGTTGAACCCCAGCACGCATAATGTCGCCGATATCATGTGCACCCTGGTTTATCTGACGCAAGTAAGTGACGCTGCACCCTGCCCGGGACTCACAGGTCTTACACTAATGTGTACGAACTTATCAGACATACTCGTACCATCGTGTATCGTGGACAAGCCACACTCGGAGGCTAGTCGAAGTATTTTTGGAGACTTTAATGTTTACGTAGGTGAGAAATATTTGATTGTAACTTGTTAGAAAATAAATAGTAAAACGTGGATTTTAATTTTATGAAGCCAAAAAAACAATGCCTTTAATAACTAAATGAATATGATTAAATGATATAAATATTTAATGATAGTAAGATGTATGTTATACTAAATTGTAAGCGATGTAAGCTTAGTAGAAATTAAGTTACCTAAGCTCGATTCTGAGAATTCTGTGGAAGAGAATAATTGGTTGCCGTTGTACACCGTTGGTCCTAGCGGCCGCTCCTCGTTACCGTAGCTCTTCTATGCAACTTTAAACCTCGGTTTATACTGACGTTCTCTCGTCCATCGTATCTAGATCGCATGACTCTAGTTTAAAATACATTAGCGAAGTAATGGTTGATACTAGTGATTATAAATATTGGGGAATTGTTTTTTCTGCATCGCGGTTATGATAAGTACCTATTGTCAACCGACAAGGGGAAAAACGGTGACATTCAATATTCCACGAGATATCTTACTGAAATTAATAACAAAACGACAAATGAAACTGTACGTGAACATATTATTATGTGTAAACTCTACATGTAGGTAGGTATAGTATACCTTGCTTAGTATAGGTATATACAACTTATTACGTTTTACACCCGTTGTTCTCAGATTTTGGTCGTTGAAAGCGACACGGCGACGGTGTTGGGTACGAAAATTGTTGTAGATTATAAAGGAGTTACCATGGCTCACATGGCACAAGCCAACCCAACGTTACTCAAGAAAATGATAGCTGTTGCCCAAGTGAGTAATTAATTACCTAATTAAGTAATTATTTAAGAGGCCTTACCTCCCTTTGTAAAAAAACTTTAACTGAAATTATAATGAAAGTAGACGTAGTTTTAACCAACTGTCAAATATACAATACGATAAATCTGATCTTAAATTGTTGGCAGTAAATTAGCCAAAACTTGAATTTATTTCGTATAAATAATATATACGCAGGAAAAACCGATTGTTTGCTAAAATTTGGCTAATATCGAGTAATTTTAGAAGTGAGATTTCTGAATAAATATTCACTAAAATACATATACCTAAATTTTATGCTAAATAGCCACGACAGTCCTTTTTAAGATACTAAAAAGAAGAAAATATTATGATTTACGTTAAACAATACCGACAAAGTACTAAATTCATGACATGGTCGTTTTTAAAGTAGTAAGTTTTTACACATTTTTATCATACTTATACGAAGTGAGAGTTTCCATTATGGACTCATTTCCATCATTATGAGATGATGCTCGATGTTTTGTATCGAAAAGCCATATACTGAAAGTTGTCGTATGAAGTTACTTATGCCTTCTCACAGATTAATAACTACCACGAATGGCTAAATGTTGAAAAAATACCTTGTACTAACCTAAGAACTAAGTTGAAAATTACTTTTTCCCCTCACTAGCTCGGAAAGCGCTGTTTTGTCCTTTAAAACTAGCGTAGAAAACGTGTTGTATTAAACTCGGCGGCAAAGTTTGTTCAACTCTCGTGCCTTGAGACCTTTTGGTATCTTTCGCTTGCTCAGGTCTCAATATAAGCCCGAGAGTTAAACAACAACTTTGCCCCCTTGTATAATAAATAACTATTTTGACACTTTCTGTATATACCTGGGTAATTCAACAACTATATAAGGTGCTAACAAATTAGTCACGCATTTTTTCACCGCTGATAGTACTCGGTTCTCGGAGTACATTTAGGTATTAAACAGCTTCATACCAAGCTTTGTTATGTTTTTTTGGAGAAAACTAGGAAACAAATTTGCAACGTTAAAACACCCTGTTAGAGTGATTATTAAATAAGTACTCATTGAACAATGAACATATTTTAGTACCTCTTTTACCTAACACCTAACTGGCCACTTAACGTCAAATCAAATACTCAATTGTCAACGTCATGCTAAACATCTTGTCAGTTAAATTTGCACATGGTGATTATTTTTAGACGGAATTATAATTATTATTTTTGTTCGGTAAATGAAAACAAAAAAATGATATACAAAGATTCCTTAATTATAGTTTAAAGTTAATTGTTTTAATACAATGTATTATCTCTTAAAATATCCGTGACTAATTTGTTAGCACCTTATATACCTCCATAATAAAAATTTCGGTGCCTGGTTAAATCAAATTGCGATTTTCGATTTTATTATTAATCACCTCTAATCGAAACAGTGTTGTTAATATTTTTCTGATTTGTTGCTATGTTCACATTATTTACTAGTAAAGGAAAAGAGGGTATTTTGCTGTTGACAACTTTCTATTAGAGGATATTGTGCAAACCGCTTAGTTTATTTTTTTCGTCTGTTAGAAGCTAGTCTAGTAAAATAATTATTACTTACGAAAGTTTGCCGTACAAATTAACATATTTTTTAAGAAAAATGTATCTGTACAGTTGTCAATAAATTCCTAATGTCAACAACGCAACGGGTATTTCTTAGGTAGGTATACTTGTGTTTGTTTTTAGTAAAATGCAGGTACCACTTTGTCGATTATTGATAAAATTCATTTGTAAATAAAGTTTATGGCATTAGTGCCTTTGACATTCGGGACTTATTGAGAACGAAAGTAATATACATTTTGCATTTATTTATTTATTATTTATTCATAAATGCTTCTTTTTTTAAATTAATTCTCTTTCTTATGATTATATATTAAATAAATGACAGACCTCTTTTATCGAGAACCTCTATAATTGAAACGAGATCGTTTTTAACCTGGATAATGGGAGCTACCGTATTGTCGCTCACCAGGCGGCGCCACTTATGCGTGGGTCCTGTGACGTTTGAAATGTTCCCGCAGGACCCACGTTCCACTAGCGCCCCTAGCGGAAAATCTTCTCGCGGTAATCCTCACAACCGGCTAAAGAGTAAAACCCCGTTAATTGACACTAAACTGCCGGTCCCTTGAAATTTTAACCATCCAACTTTCACTGTACATATATATTATTCGTTACCATTTGCAGGAGTCCATGCCTCTACGATTAAAAGGAAGCCATCACGTGAACGTGCCCGCTGGAATTGAAGCCATTTTTACAGTTGTCAAAGGTCTAATCAATCCAAAATCTAGAGACAGGGTAAGTTATTATATCCTAAATATTATATACTGATATCTTTTTCGTATAAGGATGAAATTTTAACATATTAACTTTTTTTTTAAAGTTGAAAATGCACAAAAGTTATGAAGAATTATTGGAATTTATACCGAAGGAATCTATGCCAAAAGAATACGGCGGCAGCGGTGGCACTATTGCGGAAATGACAGGTACTTAAGTTATTTCGAAATCTCAATTATAATGCCGGTCAAACGTTTTTATAATGTAAACAATTATTCAACAATGGCATCATAAACAAATTGATAATGCCTCTATAATTCTGTTGAAAAAAATCATTGTTCTAGCTTCAAATACCAAGGAGGAAAGTCGAGTCAAGTCGAGTACGTTTGTATGGAGCAATGGTGGATGAATAATGT
The DNA here is from genome assembly GCA_949128165.1 of Lathronympha strigana. Classification (NCBI taxonomy): domain Eukaryota; kingdom Metazoa; phylum Arthropoda; class Insecta; order Lepidoptera; family Tortricidae; genus Lathronympha; species Lathronympha strigana. The sequence continues at coordinate 10,049,409 of OX421906.1, read as the reverse complement.
ACCGTTGCCTCTTAAATATTTGCTTTTGAAATAGAATAAAATAGTAACATTTTATTTCAACAGTTATATACATTCTAGACAGCCTCCTAGCTTATTTGGTGATGACTAGTAACTAACTGGGCGTTCTCGTTCTGCTTTGTAGTTAGGTATAGTTTTAGGAGGCCGTGTAGGTAATACTCGCAAAACTAGTATTTTTGAGATCAGTCCTGCTAGGTTGTTCTGTGTAAGAGTTCCATAAAGCTTAACGGCATACTAGCCTAGTTGGTAGTGACACTGCCTACGAAGCAGGAGGCCCTAGGTTCGAATCCTGATCAGGGCAGAGGCATAGTTTATCACAAATATTTGTTCCTGTGTTATGGATGTTTTCTATGCATTTAAGTATTGATATGTATTTAACTATTAGGTACATATATATATCATCATCTAGTACCCATAACTCCCATAACACAAGGCTTATTGAGCTTACTTTGGGACTAGGTCGATTTGTGTAAGATTGACCCATAATATAAAAAAAAAACTTATTTGTTACCAGAACAATGGGTGAAGAAAATGGTCGAATACAAGTGTTGGATGCAGCACGAGGAGTCACTCGGCACGGATGAGTCGCGGCGTGCAGGTGCGCCGTGCACAGCCGAGGAGATGTTCGGCGCAGACGGATCATTCAGGAAACTAGATATCGACTGACGTTATTTGCCTAGTCTTCTTTATAAAGCCTGGTAAAGGACAGAACAATCAAACCTCTCATTAGTGTGTATAATTGTTATTGCTGTATCCGTAGCTGAACCCATACCTGACCAATGGTGGAGATCACAGCCCCGTTGTGTCTACACTTTTTAAAATTGAATAAAGTACTTAGTTTACCAGATTAAAAATGTACATATTAAACAGAGCACTGTGGATTGTAATTTATACTAGTTAGGCGTAAATGTTGCTACAGTTGCGAAATACCTATTGGCACGTGTTACAACGTTTTACAGGACCGACATATTTGAAGTAGCCACATTAAGTTCTCATTTTCGCACTATTATGGCACTATTGCGGAAATATAGCACCATTTGTACTGTAAAGATAAGTATCGTGATAATAGGGTAATATAATACCGCAAGACTAAGAGCTTCATATACCTACATATATACAGGCTGATTCATGAGTCGTGAGCAGGATTAACCTTACGGTTTCTGCGAAAGATGATAAGCTATTGTTTCATAATTAACGTTAAATTAAATTTAATGAAATCTCCTAACTATGAGTTAATTAATACTTAACTATCCTAATTCCTATAATAGCAAACTAACGTCATATTTTTATATTAACAAAATTTAAGAATTTTTGATCATAGTGTTTTAAATTAAATTATACCTACTCCAAAATGCTTTTTAAAAACATATTAATATAATGGGAATAGGGTGCATTCCATTAACATGGATAGATTTCGAGCATCTCAAAACTTTCCAGTGACCTAAGGTACTAACAATTTTGGGTGATTCACTTGATACAGTTTGTACTTGGAAAGAAAATACCAGGGGTCTGTGCTCCAGGATCAACAGCTTCTGAAATCTGAAATAAATTACTTTAACTAATTGAATTGAATTGAATAATACAGAATGAAATAATACTATGGGATGATCAATAGATGTACCTAGATGATGTGTTTATTAAACAAAAGAAAAGAAAGGTATTAAAGATACTTTTGGGCTAGAAGATTTAGATTCGTGTAGGCCATACTTTAGAGAGCACAACACTTTGACATTTCTGTATATTTACATCCTTCATGAGTTCATGCTGCTATCTGTTTATTGACATTGACATCATTTTCAGAATAAGAAGTGTCTTGAAATCCAATACGGTCGCAATACCGAATCAAACTATTCATCCTTTAAACAAAACTATCGCTTGTAGGGAGAAACGCATTTATTGTGTGCATAAAGATTTACTTATGATATAGTGAATGAGGTAATTAAAGATTTACCTTTCAAAAAGGCCTTGAAGAAATGGCTTATAGCCATATGTTTCTAGAGTTAGATAACTAGTTAAGATATGTCATCTGTGTATATTATGCATGCCTGAAAGATAGCTTTAGTGATACTCATATTATATCAAATTGTCATCCTACTTTACCTAAAGTTGTGTGTAATAAAAAATAATTTCATTTTATCCATTTTATTTTATTTTAATGTTATTATTTAGATACACAGTTAGGTGTAAAAATATCTTACTCAAAAATGTACCTATCCCATAGCATCTTATTCCGGTGTAGGTAATGAGAACGTGGTACCATATTTATGAGACGATTTTGTCGATACATATGTTTGCAGTAGACCTTACCTAAGTTAAAACAATAGATTTAATAAAATATATAAAAAAAAATGTATTTATTAATCTAGAGTAGTTCAGTTCAAATATTGTAACGGCTACTCTAGAGATCAAAGCTGAGACTCAGAATAAAACTACTTATTTATATTTACATAAATATAAAATATATACAAAGTATAAATTGTATAAAGGACCTCAATCGTCATAAGAATTTGCTTTCTCTTTGCGTTCCTGAGATCTGACAGTTACTCGTAGTCCTACTTTCCGACAGACGGACGGCCAGCAAAGCGATCCTATAAGGGTTTTTCTTTTGAGGTAAGTCACCTTAAAAATAGAAAACTTATCTACGAATAAAAAAATAGATATTATAAATTATAGAGATAGAATTGGTATAACGTATTATCAAATACCATGAGGCTAGATGTACTTATTCATATTATATTAGGATATATTGGCAACACTATGTAACCTATCGTGCTCCGTTTATACGCTCGTGCCGTTATTAATTTTTAATTATTACAAAACGTCAGCCTTGCTAACTTTGCATGTTTATAGCACGTCTTTTTTGCTTAAAACGAGTGAACAGCTATTTTAAATATTAAAAAAAATGATTTGAACGAAACTATTAGTAATGGATTCAGACTGGTACTAGTACGATCAAAAAAATATCTCTCCCTCTATATCGCACTTACTTATTCGAGCATAAGGGATTTTTTTAGGATCAAATACCGGTATTTTGTCCATACAAAAATAAAATATATTTTTTATTCGTTATTTTCGTTCCTTGGCTTTAACAATGAATTATTAAAATTAAATATTCATTTATTTCAGATTAAAAATCCATATAATTTGTTAGTTTGCCTTAACTACTTATTAACTAATATTAGTACTAATATTATTAATCATTGTTGTTGTTACCTAAATAAAAGATTGAGTTTCTTAGAACGAAAGGAAAAGTGGATAAATTGAAACCATGCACTTTTCCTATTGAGTCCTACATAACGAGCATACAATATTGGGCTATTTCGAGGTTAAAAAAAACCGGTTCCAATTCGCGGCTAAATATTTAAAAAAACTATGTTCGAAGGGGCTTACCCTACCCCTGGTAGTGATGCGTCATGCGCATGCGATATGTAGGTACCAATGTACCAAGGAATGTTGGCATTGTACTACAGCCTGTTTCTTAAATAGCCTGATTAAAGTGCCCTTTCGCGTAGGTACATACAAACCAATGTACACCCATTTTGATAATATACAAGAAGATTTGAATACATTAGTAGTAGTACTGTTTTACTACTACTCGTAATTTACAAAAAAGAATTAGTGAAATGAGACGGCGACGCTCGGATTTATGTGAAGTTCCACACGCCACTGGTCTTCATTATCAGGTCTATTTCACCAAATTAATGTTTTCCTGAAGAAAATGTTTAGACCACTTCAGAAAACACTAAGATCGCCATATATGTGCCTTTGATAATTGAGGAGATTCCATCATCAGGTCAGCACCAAATTCCTATGGAAACAACTTGGAGGTGACTACTTTTGACCAAAAAAAAATGTGCAATTGGACGAGGGAGCTCGGTATTATCGGCTTGTGTATGTGAAGTTCCATATGCCATCCTGGTCTCCATGATCAGATTTACCTGACCAAACTTATGGTTTTCACAAGAAATCGCTTCATCACCATGCATGTGCCTTTAAAAATTAAGGATTCCCTTTAACCCCATGAACTTCATTATCAGATCAGCACCAAATTCCTACGGGAGGTTACTCCAACTTTTCTAACTAGAAAAGAATTGCTTTAATTGTACGACGGAGCTCGGAATTAGCGGCCTATATATATATATCTAAGGTTCCATCTGCCATCCCTGGTCTCCATAATCAGGTCTACTTTACCAACAAGTATATGGTTTTCGCAAGACATTGCTTAGTTTACTTAAGAAAAGAGCGAAATTGCCATACATGCGCCTTTGAAAATTGAGGACCTCCTTTAACTCCTCATGGATCCATTCCATTATCAGATCAGCACATTCGCACACCTTTCGAACAAATAATCACCTACATCGGACGATTGAGTTCGGAGTAATCGGTTAACATACATAAAAAAAAGATACAAAAAACATATACCTATATTCGCCGTCAAAAAGTCGGGTAGAAAAGGAAAGAACATTTACTTACCGAGACTCATAGCCTCAACACTCAGGGTTAAATAAGGGCTCCCACTATGGTGTGATGGTTTATGGGGTCGTCATCTGTCTAAAAATAAACTAAATAAATAAGGTTTATTTCTTCACAGTATTTCCTAATTTTCTTAAAATTTTTCAAGTAGGTAATATAGAATTTAAGAGATTTTTTTTTTCTTGCTCTGTTGGTAGACAATGCTCTGAACCGAGACTAATATCGATCGTTTACCATACTTAATCCGTGGAATTGATTTATGCTCTCAGTATCTGTCTACCCGGCCCGCAGAACACTCGTAGTGAGTACTATCTAATCACCTTAGCGATAGCCTCGCGGGCCCACGCAAACATAACGCGATCTCAGTTACGTGTAAACCTGCTTTGTCATCGGTTAGCCAACAATTTTTTAACCATATTTTTCAGGAAAACATAATATCGCTACAAATATGAAATCACTTCACAGTTAGCGTAGAACTGGGAAACGTCATCACGTTCGTAAGTAATGAGTAGCTTCATAAAGTATCTCTACCTACATACATTATCTATTATTGTGTAAACATTTGCGCTGATAGTGGAAATTGATGTGCATAATGATGTCGTTTAACAAAATGTGTTCTAGTTTTTTAACCTTTGTAAAATATATATAACGTCATCTTTAAGAATAATTCCAGTCGCTAACCGTACTGGAAAAAACTATTGGTTTCTTTGTAGTGTACGGAGAAAAACCCGGTTTATACAAGCCATTCTGAAGATTGAATAAATTACTGTCAAAAGAATACGTAGGAATAATAAATAAGCAAAAATGACAATTCGACCACTGACTGCCGCTCTCAAGAAGAAAGCCGCGAAGGAAATAAATGAAGATGAGCGCAGAACAGCCTCTGATATCACGGCGTTGAAGGATTGGCTTAAAAAACAGCCGCATCTTCAGGCAACACAGCCAAGTAAGTGGTACGAGTATGTCAAAATTATTATATTGATTCTAATGAGAAATACCTAACATGGTGATATAACGTATGTATTATTTATTAATTTAGTACTGGATGTGTAGTATAAAGCTAATATTAGGATTTCGCTTTGCGACTACGATTTACTATCACACTTAATTTAATGTTTGATTGGCTTACCTGTAATTGAAGCATAAGCATTTACAACTTGCAAATAAATTTCTGAGCACTTACAAAATTGTTCATAACTATCGCGGAAGATGTCTTTGGTGTATTATTTATTACTTGCTATAAATAGGTAATTCAAAATTCGTCAATCTGGAAATCATGAAAACCTTAGTTAAGAAATATTTAGCAGAAAATATCACAATAGATGCTCACTTCTTTCTAGAGGAAATCACAATTCGAATTCTATTTTCAGCCTTGGATGGCGTTAAGAGAGTCAATTATCTCAGTTAGTGTTCTTATTATCGGTCGATTACGGTCTGGGAGAACTCCAAGGCATCCCAAACCTATTTCGATCGGACAATGATAACATTTCCTCTAATTATTTGAGACCAGCAATACTATCAGTATTTACAAGAAACGATTTTTAGGTAATGACCTATAAATATGATATTATCATTTAAGTAGATAAGAACTTTGCATTATTTAAGTAATTAATTATGTAGTTCCGATTTAGCAACGCCATCTATGTTCATTGCTCAGTAGCTTATAGCAGTTATAGTCGCTAGTATAACTTTTACCTAGAAGCCGACCTACAACGTACTAATACTGAGCAATATGGTTAGATGGCGCTTCTTACCAAACTTTTTAATTTATGGTTCATTTTTTTTAGCTGATCAATGGCTGCTCGCATTTTTACGGGGGTGCAAATTTAGCCTGGAACGTACAAAAGAAAAGCTGGACATGTATTATACTTTAAAAGCGCTGGTGCCAGAATTTTTATCTAACAGAGATCCAATGGATTCAAGGATTCAAGAGACACTGAAATTAGGGTAGGAAACTTTTTTCTAATGTAATTTTACAAGCGACATTCGCATTGTAAGCTAGACCACGCTAAGTTTTCCTGCGAATTGTGAAGTGAAAAATGGCATCTTCTTCAAGTTTTCATACAGTGTAACTGCCAAGCCAAGTGTGCCAAATCAGTGCAAAGTTATAGTGGTCACAGATAGAAATCTACATGCACATGTTAACAGTGCCTAATGTTGCGAGTATGAAGTACTAATTAACCTTAATATATTCAGGGTTACAGTAGCACATTCATGATCATGATATACCTATGTGCTAATGTATTAAGTACCGGATCCGAACATTGGCAAATGGATTCAGTTTCAGAAGAGAGCGTTGGTGGCCCAGTGGTATGACGTGAGTTTTTAGGCTAGATATTGAGAGTAAGGTTACATCCCTTTCAAAAGTTAAAAAGACGTATAGTTGCAAATAAGTTCTTTTAGCTTTGATTTGTTAAAAAGTCATTTTTTAGATTAGGAATTCATAGAAAGTTAATGTATATACGGCTTTCTTACTGAATTTATCTCGAAAACTTAGGCTTCTATAACAAAATGGACCATTTCAGGTTCATTCGGCTTAATCTGTACATTACAAATAAATATCATAAAAAGTCAATTTTGGAAAAATACAAAATACTGCCTTTTACACTAGCACGGCAGATTATACTATCTGTCTGTAGTTTTGACTCTTTTTTTTTAATGTGGTGCTGGCGTGGCGTTGCTTATTGAGAATCCCATGGACCGCCCATCGTACAAACGTCTCTGTATTGAAGGAGCTGAAATCGGAGAAGGCACAGCGGTTGTCGTCGATTTGCTTGCAACGTATAGTGCGGTATTTCGGTCATGTAGCTCGTATGGGTGCGGACACTTTAGAGAGGCTGACTGGGAAGATAGAGGGTAAAAGACCTAGAGACGCTGGTCATACCAGATATCTGAACAGTTAAATTTAACTGTCAGCGATGCCCTTCATCATGCGACTGAGCGTAACCAATGGCGACAACTTGTTGACAAAATTAAGAATCAGGATCCTCAGCAGTGAGGGAACGACTGAGAAGAAGAAGAAGAAGGAGTTTGACTGTTGATTGCGATGTAGGTTGGCGATAGAAGCCGGTATAAATAAGATTTTTATTGGACAAGTGACTTAAACTTAGTAATTCTTTTGTTTTTCTTTCAGTCTGTTTTTGCCGCTGAAGAAATGTCAAGGTGAGGATTCGTCTCGAACGTGTATCGTCAGGGTGGGTGTGTTCGACGCCGCCAAGTATCACCTGACGGACGTGCTGAAGATCGCCTTCATGATCACAGAGATCATGATGCTGGAGGACGACAATTTCAATGTGGCTGGCGAGGTGGGGAGTTATCATAAAAAATGCGTGTACACCAATTACTATGACACTAACAACGAAAATAATTTTACTTTGCTATTCCGCCAAACGTGCTAGTCTATTAGTGCCAACCCGTTGTTAATATGGAATTCCGCAAAGTAACGACTGATTCAATGAATTACTATGTCACTCCCTTAACCCCAACCATATGTAATAGTGAGGATTTATACTTTCCATGAATGAAACATATTATGACGCATGAATAGCGTCAATATGCTTAGGTGTTTTGTTACTGTATCTAGGTATACATATATTACGAATATTATTTCTTTAAAACGCTAATTAAATTTGGTCCATTTTCGGTGTGATGTACGTATGTAGATACATTATAATATTTCTCTTTAACTGGGCTATGTAATTTAATAACATTAATACATAGGTATGTATGCTTTTGTGTATGATGTATATATATTTTTTTCTGTTGTAATATTTTATGAGGTGTGCAATAAAGAGTTATTGTATTGTATTGTATTGTATACTATGTACTTCAATCACTCGAAATTGGCCAAATATCAGAAAAATAGTTGACGTTTTCCACATATATTGCACGCAATCAATTCAATTTTTTAATACCTACCTCTAATTAAGATCGAAGTAATGTATATTAAATACATAGTAGGTTAACATTGCCTATACTGTTTTCTTTTAAAGACTTACAAGGCCTCTTAAGAATAATTTGCATTCGGTTTATATTTTTTTAGTTAATACCCTATTAGTTACTCATTATGTACTTATATTAGAAACAGTAATTAACAATTTTATAATTTAGGGATTTCAATAGTTTACCTAACATTACACCGGATGAAATTTAGTATTATTGATTTTAATTACAAAATTTTACCAGTACACATTTCACAATATACGTAATGAATCGCAGCAGAAACGGGGAATATCGGATATATTCCTAATCGCTCTTGCTTAATTACACTTATTGTGCCAATAAATTATTATGACAATGACACGGTTAGTACTTGTTTCTGATATCGTAATAAGTAGAGGAAGGTGGGCAGGAAACAGTAATTTTAAAATAACTGTTTGTTTTTATTTCTCTCACATCTAGTTGTGAACATTAATTCGTTTTTGTGTAATATAAAAACAATAATTGTAAATAAAAAAGAAAAAAGAAGAGGATGTAACTGAAGTAAAAGTTTTAAATAAATCATTTTTGCATACAGTTATATTACGTGTTGAACTTAAGTTATTAAATGTTGAAATTTGCTTTATAATATTTTACACCAACATAACATGTGGATATGATGATTGATTTGATGATTAGGGTGTAATGTAAGGATTTTAACCAAATGACGCATCACGTCAGTTAATATATGTACTCGTATAGCTGTAGAGTGTATCAGGTGGAATTATATTTTGAAGGTATCTTTAATTTTGTTCTTGTATATATATTGCTTATCATATATATTATATATCATTATTCATTATAAATAAGTACTTCACAGCTCAGGAAATACGAATTATTCAAAAACTTAAAAGGCAAACACAAAATTCTTCTAGCTAGGTTTATTTATATTTTGATTATAATTTTTGAAATTAAGTTAATGCCGAAAAACACTACCGTCAGTCACTTTCCATAACTAATGGATATATTAAGTATATAATACGATCCGTACGAATAAATACCAATATTAAATTAAATTCAATAAAAAAAACATGTCACGTTACTTTTGCACTGTTTCAAACGATGATGGAAGATAAATTTCTTTGATAACGTTTAACTAAGAAATGTAGCTCACATTTGATTATTTCACAGGAAGTCATTGTCGACATGAAAGGTGTGGGGATAGGCGTGCTGAGCCAATGGACGCCAACATTAGCAAAGAAAGCGATATCCTGCTTCGAGAAGGCTTTCCCGGTGCGCGTGCGATCTAACTACATAATCAGCACTCCTTCGGGTTTCGAGGCAGCGTATGCTATTTTAAAAACGTTCCTAGGAGAAAAATTTAAGAAAAGAGTAAGTGAGTTAACCATTAAGTATGTATGTTGGGTAACGCCGCCAGAATCCTGGGGACCTTGCCTGAAACGGGTTTGGGTGATTGATATAATAATTATTTAGGTATTTTTAAGTTATGATGGTCATCTTGTTTTTATTTTGGGAAATAAAAGGGTTCCTACCCTTGGATACCGACACGTATTTTACTGATATTTAATAAATAAAATGCCCCTAATACACCGACACAGTGAGATTTAAAGTAACCAAACATAAGTTTTAGGTTGGTACTTTATTATTGCAACATTGATTCATATAACATTCACGTCATCCGGACGGATCTAACTTTAAATGCCCCTGATAAGAAAAAAACCCAGATTCGTTTGTGGCGTTTAAAAGTGTGCAGATAGATAAGTACAGTACAACAATTAAGGAAAAACCAAAACTAGACTATTGTTTGCTTAAATATAGGTATCAGTAAAGATAACTTGAAACTAATTGGAAAAAGGAGACATACCATACCTTATTAATAGGAATTTAAAATCGACATCTTATTACAATATCGTTTTTAAAATGATGGTTGATGATTAAAATGATGGATGATAGAAGGACTATAAGATAATCGTCTTACTTGCTTGGTGCCCTATTCAAATACAGTGTTAGTACATCTTTTTCAAGTATTTTAGGCATGTATAATTGTTTACAGATAAAGGTGTATAATCAGGACTACAAAGCTATATACCATGCTGTCCCTCAGGCAATGCTTCCAGTAGAATACGGAGGCCAGGATGGATCACTGCAGGAATTGATTGGTAAATATTGGCATTTAATGCACTCTGATCGTTCTTACTTTCGCATATTTAAATAAAATTATAAATATACCTCATTTCTTCTAATTGGAAACGGCGTTAAGTACGTAAATTTAGTTCTTACTTCAGTAAGATGTTAATTACATTGTTGTTGTATAGAAATAAATGTATTACTTTAATTTAATTTCTTTATTAAGGAAAAATTACAGCATTAAATATCTCGAGGCAATCCATATACTTACGAGGATTACGAGGATCTTGTACTTGCTAAAGACCTCTTGAAACGGTATGTACACGTTCTGTATTTAGACTAATATACATAATTGCTATTTTCACAGATTATTGGAAACAGAAAGTGGAGAGCTATCGGGACTGGTTCATGGCCCAGGAGGTCGCGCGGTCGGATGAAGCCAAGAGGCCTGGTGCACCCACCACGTCCTCCACTCTGTTCGGTGTCGAAGGATCCTTTAGGACTTTGCAGTTTGATTGAATTATTTTTAATATAATAAATTAGCACAAGTGGGTTTACATTGTTTTCTATTATATGCATAAGCTATCTATGATCATAATGTACACAATGCTGTGTAGGTATGAATTTAAAAGATAGGCATCGGTAGGTAGTAAGTTTATAGAATCTAAGCTTCTGCTTATATAAATGTGTTCGAATACGGTAGACACTCCATTTAAGTCTTAAATTACTAGTTTGCTGTTCCTTGGTTTATAGACTAAGAGATAAACGGAACTTTCTTTGTCTAACTCGATTATTATGGGGCAAATTTTAAAATGGAAACAGATTCTTCACCGTATAAAACTATACCTAAAAATTCCAATACATAAATGATTATATTAATTATGATATTTCATTTCCTCAATCTTCTTCTTTTTAGCGTTTTCGCCGTTTTCTCGGCTTATTGCTCGGCTCAGGAAGCCTGGGGTCCGCTTTGGCAATTGCTTCCAGGATTTGGCACAGGCGCTAGATTAACGAAAGTGACTGCCATCTGACCTTCTAACCCAGAGAGTAAACTAGGCCTTATTGGGATTAGTCTGGTTTCCTCACGATGTTTTCCTTAACCGAAAAGAGAGTGATAAATATCAAATGATATTTCGTAGGTACATAAGATCTACTATAATCTGAACGTAAGTTAGTTAAGTTAGTTTGTTACCTCAGATCTCCGTCAATATTGAACTGATTTTTTTAAATATGAAAACAGATGGTTCCCGATTTGTCCCATTTTTCAAATTTTGTTTCTGATGATGGCGATGGATGGATGAGTGACTTGCGTGTTTATTAAGAAACTTGAGCTTTTCTTTACGAAAACTAACAATTTGATTAAATTACTGTAGCGGTCATTTCGCTGGATTGGGCTTGATGTTAAAGACCAGATATGGCATAGTGGAACTGCTCGATAATTTCCAGCTCTATCATCCGATTTCAGATATCTTTAGTTTTTTTGTGTCATGTGTGAGGATTTTGCGTGTGTTAATGTGTGAGGTACTCCATTCCATTTGATTTTTACTTCAGATCGAATGATGAAATGGAACCCATGAGATATTAATAAGCTTCTCAACTTTCAAAGGTACACGTATCGCGGTTTGGATATTTATTGAAGTATCTAAACTGACTAACTGAAACTAACTCAAACTTTAACTTTAACCGGAAAGGCCAATTGAAGTCGGTTTTTATTCATAAATATTATGTACCTACACAAAAACATGATACAAAAAGTAGAAAGAGGTGGTTCTTCAGTGCTATGAGAGTACTGCACTCTTGAATCGCAGTTAAGTGGAACGTTTATATTCATAGGTACATGGCGATATGAAAATACTTTAAATAATATAAAAGCGAAGGGCCTATAAATAGAACTAATTCAAGGTTTGATAACTATATAGCGATAAGCAGGTGTAGTAGGAAGACATATCCGAATAGGTAAATTGACAATTTGTTATGGGTAGGTAGGTTTAGTAGGTATAGATAATTTAACGCAACGAATAGGTAAATATATCCTACAATTACGATATTACGTTATTAAAGTAACATATTTAGTTATTTTTCTATATGTAGTGAGTGATATATTTTTGTTTATGCATTAATTTTATTTTAAAAATATTGAGAAATAGTTACAAGTAGGTACATACCTATTTCTATAATTAAGAAATCCCTGGTCAACATTACACCTGGTCACCGTTTGAGTGTAATTTGTTTTCATGCACTAATATGCAGACTGCGCCAAAATAATTTTTTAAAGACCTATGTGCATAGCCAAGATGCCAATCGCTAACGCTCAGTCGCAAACGAAAAGCAACTGTCATTGTCACACTAATAAGGTAAGAGTGATAGAGAGAGATAACTACGACACATTTCGTAGCGTGAGCGATTGGCATCTTGGCTACACACCCAGTAGCCCGAGCACAAGAGAGCCGGTATCTCGCGGCTGAGAAAGATAACTGCCTTAGTCTAATCCGAATGGTTAGAACATTACAGGGGCCTTACAATGACGTCTGAAAGCGATTCAGTTGACGACCTAAACCGAGTCGCTGACATACAACTGGGCATAGTTAAAAACCCAAACTGAATCGCGTTAAGACGTCATGGTAAGACCCCAGGTGTCTCGCAGGAATGGGACCCAAACAAATACATAGATAATATTAGTAATTTCTTCCTGACTGACATTCAATCACATTGCGGATAAGCAGCTATCTCGAACAAAAATAAACGTCAGCTGACAATAAAGCGGTAGATTATGTGTCACTGTCAGCTTGTGGAGGTCAGATATTATTTACTTGTTATATAAAAAGTATTTAGAGACTAATCTGGTTAGTGGGTAGTATTTTGAAGTCTAAAGGTAACATTTGAAATCGTTACGAGAGACTTTATTTTAGGCACATTATCTTGATTAGTATATCGCCCAGGAAGGTACGACTAACATTTGTTCATGGCTCGTGGTCTATATGTCAGTTGACGCATATAAAAATTTTTTGGAGACTAATCTGGTTAGTGGGTAGTATTTTAGAATAGTCTTAAAGGTGACATTCGAAATCTACCGACATCGTCGTGGCCTTATAGCATCGATTTCTTTGTTTCATGATAACGCAAACCGCAACGCGGTAGCAATTTTCACACTAGACGAAAATGCAGCTTGGTCTCTGAATTACCTTATCCTAAAGAAATTGATGTCAATATTAATATATTTAAGCACTTATGTATGTTTTGTCTACAACTTTTATGCAATATATGCATGCCTTACCAGTAATTACACCTAGCTATTACACAAGTTAATGCTCTCACAACGGTACTTATATTTCGTAGGTACATATATAAGTACGTACGTATATTTGTCTCCAACTTTGATAAATATACAATATCGTCGTGCTTAGGTTCATATGAGGTAAGGGACATGGAAATCCCTGTCCGTTGCCCTAATTGAACCTACAGTCGACGATATGTCAAGACACGTAAAACAATAAGCGTATTTTAGATACTAAATTATTGGAGTGCTGGCTTATCACTACGTAGGTATCTCCATTTGGAAAACAGTATGATTTCGTACCGAGCGTGTAGCATTAGGCGGCCAGCGCGAGCGCGGTGGCGCGCGCGTCACCGTCAGTAGTGGTTCGCTGTCAGTGTCAACCGCGCGTCGATTGTGCGCACTCACCGTGCGCCTTGATATGAGCGGGCGCACCTGGCCTCGCGAGCGCTTGTGCAACCGACTTGCCTCCGTTTCGCCATGACACAAGAGGAATTCTGCACTCACCTTGAGGAAGAGCTGCAACTACGCTCCGACGACGAGGATGTCGTTATCAGAAGGGACCGCACCAGTGTCAGGGAGATGATACTGCGCTTCGAGAAGACGTCGATGACCAACCTCGCAGGCTCCACCGAGTCGTTAGAAAGAGTTAAAGACTACGATATAGATAACTTAACGAGTGTTGTGAACCCCGTTCAACTTCATATACAAAATTTGCACCCAGTGAATAGATCTCATGATCGTCATTCAAATGTGTCGGTGAATTCGATTTTATCTAATGTGTCCGAAATTAGTTATGAATCTAATTCGTCAGGTTTTGTATCCGATCGGAAGTCAGGCGTGGAGGGGCTCCGGCCTCATAGGCCTGCTCCTCCCCCTCCGGAGCCATTTAACGACAACTCCTCCGCTGAGAGCAGATCCCCCAGGCCCGAGGTGGTACAGCCGCCGAGGCGTTTTTCCTTCGCGACACCTAACTCTTCACCCGTTGTTATACGTCGACGCCAGCCACCAGTTATGCGAAGGAAGTCAACAGTTTCAAATCAGCACTTAGGAGAAACACATTGGTCTTACGGTGTTACACAAGGCGACCTAGAGAAATTATTGAGACTAAAAGCGTCCGAAGTATCCGACACTGAAGAACCTACAAATGCTCGTGCAGTAATATCAGAATCAGATAGCAGCAGTGATGATTCTTCTGATAGCGACAAGGCCAGCAGGGGCGAGGAATATGTACTGAATATGGATGATGGTAAAGCGGACACCCTATCAACGACCACGGACACGTTAATTAACGAGGAGTGTAGTGATGAAGGGGATTACTTCTCTGTCACATCAGGTGCTTCCGGTGAACGTAGTAATTATGATAATGTTAGCATTAAGTCCATATCGTCGTTCGACGGTATGGTTCCATACCAAAAATATGACAGTATTACAGTGTCTTCAGACGAGTTCGGTTCCGAGGTGTGCCATGCGCCAGACTCGGAGTTCCTTACTGTGAGTGCAGTGAACGAGTGGTGTGTTACAAAGTCCGCGGAACCGGTATTGCTACCTGTGGAATCGAAAAAGGAGAAATATCGACGGTGAGGTCACTTCATTTTTATCCGATAACACGTACACATATTTGCGATATCGATACCAGTCTTTGTCATGCCAAAGATAACTGATATTCTTATCATTTACCGCTAAGATATGGATATTGCGTCTTTGTACACCCAGTTTATTAATCACTAGGTACATATTAAATCGATAATTATCCATATACATTCTAATAAATAGGCACATGTATGAATGATAGTATGCATCTATTCTAATACAAGAACATAGCTGAAATTAATAAGCAATTAAAAATATAGTCAAATATATGGAAAGTAAGATGTACAAAGAATTTGTTATATATGTAATTGTGAAGGATGTAACCGAATCCTTAGAAATGTGTCTATCGTCTTTAATATATATTTGATTTCAAAAGGTTTCACCATTCTCAAAAGAAATGTTAGATCTTGTAAAATATTTTTTTATTTCTAAGAACAGACTTGACGTACAAATACATTAATATTTTTCTTAATGTACTTATAGGTTTTTTATCTTTAGTTAATTTATGCCAGACTCAATTGAAATAAGCTCATTGCATTGCAAGCCACGTTTATAACATGCATAACAGGTGTTCGTTATATTACTTATACTTTGTTTGTAGTATGTCTGTATGGCTTCGCCTTGATGTTTATTCAAATGCTTTGAGCCACACAGCCATGTGTTTACATCCCATATTTGACGCATAGT
The DNA here is from genome assembly GCA_949128165.1 of Lathronympha strigana. Lineage (NCBI taxonomy): Eukaryota > Metazoa > Arthropoda > Insecta > Lepidoptera > Tortricidae > Lathronympha > Lathronympha strigana. The sequence continues at coordinate 10,033,298 of OX421906.1, read as the reverse complement.
TCCGTTTGATACAAAGAAACTAAAGTGTTCGCATTCATGACATTTAGTTACTCGTAGTTTAACTGCGCGGTGCTCGTATGCGTGGGAACTGCACACTTCAACGATTAACAGATAATGTCCAACTAAACCAACAAGTAAACTCACTTTCCTTTCTTCCTACTTACCTAATTCGCATTTTCATTACGTCTTGCCTTTAGGTTTTGAGGAGAAATTTGTAATTCAACAGTCGGTTTGCATTTTGATTTAAAATATTCTAAGTTACATCGGTTTGTTTACGATTAACACAATAATTGCTCGTTTAAAGGTATATTATTTCAGGTACCTACTTTTCATATCAACTACTACATTTATAAAAATCAAACCATAACATAGCAACAACTCGTACTTATTGTTGTTTGTAACCAAAAAACATCTTACGGCCTTAGCGTGGGTAGCAAGGTCGCGTAATACGTATTACTTCACACCGGTAATCATTGAGACACGGTTTTTCTAGTTCTTCTATACCTACTTATTTCGTATCTTCATAAGCCACATTTTATTTATTATCTATATTGATGTTAATGCGGTGAAGTTTTTACATTCATCGGGCTGACATCTATGTAGAATACTTCAGATGAAGTATTTTGTCTTGTTTTCGATTGCACTCTGGTTTTCATTGATTAATTAGTATATAATTATAATAATATGAGATATAAACCTTCCCCTGTAACTATATTGACAGTTCTTTGAAATTGGTCACCTACCTATAGATTGCGCATGTACGAGTAAATCTACTAAACGAAAGTACAAAGCAAGGAAAACCATGTAAAAAGTACAATTATTTGATTATTACTGTCCGACCAAATCTCTAAAAAGGGTCAGATATTTAAAATAATTATATTAAATACACTCGAGAGCGAAAGTTCCGGGTCACTAGGATTTACTTGTATATAATCTTGAATATGCTTTTGTTTTTGTCCTGTTATAAAATCTATTTATGAGAACTGTCGCAAGTATTAACTTATATTTAAAAAAAATGTTCACTAGTTACACTGTACTTTTCGAATTGATTTAATTTTAAGGGCGCATTATTTAGCTTAAATTTAGTTAATTTCTCAATGCACTGGTATTCTAATTAGCTCCATTTAGAAGATAATCACTAATTTAATTTTATCTCATATGGTATTTTCAAGTGTGTATACGGAGTATTGCTGTTCGATAGAACGTTGATATGTCATAGTTGTCACTTACTCAGTAAAGTGAATGGGAGCTACCGTATTGTCGCTCACCAGGCGGCGCCACTCATGCGTGGGTCCTGTGTCAGTATGAGAGAACTGTCAAAGTGACATTTGGAATGTTCCCGCAGGACCCACGTTCCACTAGCGCCCCTAGCGGAAAATAGACTCGCGGTAGTCCTCATTCTAATGCCCGTTTTTATTAGCCCGTACTTATTTAGTATGATATATATTTTTTTAATTTCATAAAACTGACTAGGTATTTATGCCATTCTGTTTCCATATACCAATCTACATGCCGAAGTTAAAGCAGTTCAAGAAACACAAGATGTAGGTATATACAATTTTCGGTTTACAAAATAAATAAACTATCAGTAGTAGTAGTAGTATCAGTCACGTCTATGAATATGTATACTAACTTATTACTGGTGAAGAAAGTTGAAATTTGAATACAGGTGCATATATATTTATGGAGCTGACCGTACTTGTAATGTATTTTATTTGAGTAACATTAAATTGTCCTTAAAGTTAATTCGCTAGCTATATTCGTTTCCGAGCAATTAAAAAAATGATAGTGACCCAAAACTTTTGCTCTCGAGTGTAGTACGCGAACTAAAAAGCCATCACAACACTTCTAGCGTATCTTATCGCATGCAGTGCAGCTCCTACAAATTTTACACACGCGCCTCGAATCAGTTGGTGCAGGCGGTGACTTGCTGCATATTCAAATGTCGTAGTCTAATCGTCATAAGTCAACTTAATCGTAATAGTAGTTTATGTGATTGTATATAATGAAAGGCAATAAAACTCGAGGGTGGGTTTATGAAACGAGGCGTCAGCCGAGTTTCATAATAACATCACACGAGTGTTTTAATGCCTAATTATTTACAATTACATACACTGCTTTATATACACACATATCATGACTCTCCATGATGCATTCAAAGCGCATATATATCGATCGCCATTGCGACTTTCAGGAATTAAACCTTTTCTGACATTCAAGTTTTGACATTTATATTTTTTAAATTCAGACACAAACTAGAGTTGGCGCCAATTTTCATATCGTTCGATATCAAAATAACGTGCGACTTGCGTGTGTCATTGTATGCCATTGACAATTCGTTTCAAACTAAACGTCATATCGACTGATATTAGGATAGAGGTCAAATCAAATTTTCTTGTGTCAGATGTGTTCGAAATTTGAACAAAAATAATATTATCGAAAACGATAATATAATTTAGCTATTATTACATTTTCACAGATAAGAAATTTGTTGTAAAAAAAAAGTTTATTATTATGGGGGCCTTTATATGCGATTTTTGAACGCATTATTGAGGGCTAATGACATGTGGGTATATAAACAATACTTTTATAACGGAATCTAACACTAAGACGTAAATAAATCATATTGGTTCTGGTATGGGGTAACTTACAAGTAATGTATTATTTCTCATGCATCTGTGTGGGTAATATTCGTAAAACAAAGGAATCAATTTAAAAAAAAACTGGCCAAGCGCGGCGGGTCAGATTCGCGCACGCAGATCTATAAAAAAAGGAAAAAAAACACGTTATTTTATAGGAGCCCCTTTAAATATTTGTTTTATTTTGATTTAATTATTTATTTCCAAAGTGAATATGCCTTTAACTACACTTTTTGCAAATATTTCAAGCTGCTACCTGTTGCCGTTATCAATATCATGCAAAAACGAGCAAAACTCACTTAAAATATTTGTTTTATTCTGCTTTTTAGTTTTCGTTGCTATAGCGGCAACAGAAATATTAACTGTGAAAATTTCAAGTGTCTAACTATCACGATTCATGAGATACAGCCTGGTGACAGACGGACAGACGGACGGACAGCGGAGTCTTAGTACACTAGGGTCCCGTAACCCGTTTTTACCCTTTGGGTACGCCCTAAAATGGACTTAAATAAGCATAAATAATTTGTAACTCCTCTTAATCCTAATAAATATTAAAATTCGATTTTGACGAGTAGAGATATTACGCCCCATTAAATATCGGTACAAAGGTCTCGGTACTTTCTGGTAAATATACAACAGTACAGTAAATAATAAGTTCTGGCAATAGGCTAGACGACTGAAAAAATCTATTTAGTCCGTCTTTTAGATTATAAAAAAATATTGTACACGTATTTTTTATTTTGTTCGTCAAATCAAAAATGACAAAAATACAGTGCGTTCAAGTTTCGCGTAATGTCACTCCTAGGTACAATTCTTACCTAGGAGTGACGTCACAAGCCCCCACCCCGGAACTTTGATGCTCTTTATCTTCGTAAATTTTAGTTAAATTGAAAAAGGAATAAATACGTGTCTAATAATTTTAGATAATCTAACTGACGGACTAATTAGAATAATAGTTTTTCAACCTAGTCGTCATCCCTATTTAAGTGAAGCCATTATTAACAAATACCTTTTGTCAAGGTTTCTTTACTGCAGTATTGATTGTTCTTTCACTTAATTGTGGTAATATCCAAGAAATAAATATTTTGTCTTCGGCGTTATGGAACTAAGTACCCACATAATTTTATAGAATTTAATATGTCCTTTGAATATTATTATGCTGCATCTAAATAGTAGTTTATGCAACAGTGATATAATAAGGGATCTTAAAACTTGAGGGTCGCCGTTACAATACGAGACGAAGTCGAGTTTTGTAATAACAGATCCGAGAGTTTTACGAACCAATTATGAATTGTTGCATACGCTAGTTTTTCTACGACAGCTTACATAGCGAAAAAAGCAAAATATCGAAAGGTGGCAAAATGCGGACCATGTCCTATGCCCACTATAAATTAAAAAACAATCAACAGTGCTAATATATTGTATTAAAATTCATAGGAACAGTATTCTTTTAGAATACCATAGACAACGCCATAATGTATACTTTTTTGAATATCGCTGTCAGTCATCTAATTCACAGATAGAAGTGCTGGAGTAGAAAAACAAACATTTATAGTCTAGTATAGTTTGAGCTATTTTGTATGTCTACATAGGTATATGACAAAAAGTACTAATAGATCAACCTATTTTATATCTAAAATTAAAGACCTGAGTTTTGTCATTAATCAATCTAAATTGATGGGCGCGACGGTAGCTTATATTAAAAAATAAGGTAGAAATTCCTTGATAAACAAGCAAACAAAATGCTATCAGCATTACTTAAAGTGATTTTTTAGACCTTTACATACCCTTAAAATCTTTTTAATTCTATTGATGGTACTTTATAAATAAATACAAGGACTGTTGATAAATCTATGCATAATAGGGTTTTCTTGTTTGTTAGTATTATTATTCCACAGTGACTTACCTAACAGGTTCTGTTGATAATCGCATAAGCCGCTGTTGACATAATATCGATCGGTGCGATCATTTCGCGACGCTAGTTGTAAACAATTGCTTCGACCACTCCATTTATATCAACAATATGGCCATTATGGTATTAGTATTACCTATGTGTCATAATTATTAATTAGGTTACTACTGTCACTCCTAACAAGCGGATAAACAGTGGAAATTCGAATACAAAGCTACGGAAACACACAGTTATATGTTTACGATTAAATCATTCATGATTAATCTGATCATCTTGAGAGTTATTAAAAAAAAAACTTTGACAAAGGTGATTAACTATCAATGAATAGTATTAGTTAATCATCCGATCATTCAAACTTTTATCCGATTATAAAAATTAATAATTACATACTTACTTAAACTTAATATAATTCAATTATAAAATGAGAAAGGTACGATATCGAGTCCGTTAGTGGCTATGTTCAGTTTTGCTCCAATTTTCCGGACGCTAGCTCATACTATAAATTAACAGACAGTTTTTGATAGTTTCCTTTAACATCTCATGCTCTGAAAGTATGTGATTGTTACTTTTCCGCTCTAGGACGTTTTACTTTCCAACTGCATTTTTTTCTTAAGTTTTACTTATTGCGATACAAAAATGGGTTAAGATTGATGCATTGTATATGATTTACATTCTGATATTTATTTCCCGAATCTATAAATGACAACATGGCATGTAACTTTTAAAGTAAACGTTTATTAGATACTCTCGTACTACAAGGTTATATTAATAAGTATATATTGCATAATACATCTGTATTTTCCTTTCCTCGTATTCGATGTGAAAAGTAGAGTGTTTAACTCAGGTGAAAGGCACTATTTTAGTCTCGGATTATCAGGGCCATCACTATGTTCGAGCGCCAAAATAACTCGACTGAAATAGGTGCCTTTTCTCCCTAGGTGAGCAATCTACTAATTTCTATATATATGTAGGTACAAAGTTAAAATAAATATGAATAGCAGTTACTTTTACAGTTCCAGTTTACGTTTAAGTATCTATAAATTAGGTACAAATGATTTGCAGATATTTAAGAATAGTTGCATGACATCATGAAGGTACGTGTAGGTATATTTTTGACACGTGCGGGCGGCTGCCAAGGTTGCGGTACAAATCTGTTGTGTAGTGAAATGGCGGGTAAATTTACCAGAGAACCAGAAAAAAAACTATATTATCTATGCAAGTAAGGTGTAAACACACTCAATCAAATCTAACTTCTCTTAAAATAAAATGGATGAGAACTCGAAGTCCGTTTATACCTGTAATGTTGTCCTCTCCTTACGCGTAAATGTGACACTAACAAGAAATTTATGAGGCAATGGGACAGGTCATTTCTCCATACAAATGTACTCGACTGTTTTCACCTTGGTATTTAAAACTACAGCTATGATTTTTTCGAACCAGAATTATACTATAAATATTTTGTGCCGGACTGTTTTGCTGTTTTTTTTTTATCTTTATTCACTTTCATTCTTAAGTTAGGTTTTGTACAATATGGATATACCTAAAAGTAAAAAAAAAATTACAAAAGCAATACAAAATACATAATTATAAACATATTATAAAAGAACCTAACCTAAAGTGCCGCCGGCAACGGGGCAGGGCCCAGGCTGCCGGTGGTTAGGGCCGCAGAGAAAGGAACCGCCGGATTATACGCACCTTGTCCAGAATTACCGCCTTCTGCGAATTAGCGAGAGTCTCTCAAGATGTTGGTCGTGACTCTTCGCTATGAGATCGTTCGCTGAAACGACTATCGGGACAATGATGGTCGAGTCAACATCCCACATGGCAGTTATATCGTGAGCCATGGCTAGGTACTTACTGGACTTGTCCTTCTAATTTAAGAGCAAGTTGCTGGTGATGGCGAATAATACAAAAATGTGCTTAAAAAAATCATTGCTCTAGTCTCAAAAACGAGGGAATAATCGAGTATGTTTACTGCGTGTGTAAATATGGAGAAATATCCCTGTCCCGTCGCCTCTTAAGAATTTTGTTTTCGTGATTTTTATATTTGAACAGACATAGAAAAACTAAAAGTAGGTACCTGTATACACTAAAAGTGGTGTCTCATAATAACTAAATTTATAGAACGCTTCAAATATATTGTTTAGTTAAATTTTGGAAACCTGATCCTTGCCAGTAACAATCCATTAGCAAATGCTATCAATTAGTAATAATACTCATTAGATGATCGAATACCCAAGACAATTACACTTACAATTATTATGCGTTCCTGAATAGATATTATGCTTAGACACATACCTTACGCGAAGTCATGTACATATAAATACAAACCAACGCCAAAGCAAAAGCAAAACAATAGTGCATTCAACTTCATTATGATATGATATGACGCGCTTTATTTTGACGCAACAAACAAGGATGACAGGTAACATAATGGTGGTTCTATCTCATCTCCTTGCAGGCGATTGACAGAGAGGGTGAATGAGTTGCTTCACACCGAGAGCGTGTACGTGGAGCGGCTAAGGCATGTGGTTGAAAACTACATCCCCGAGATGGGGCGAGACGACTTACCCAACAGCCTCCAGGGTATGAAGACTGACATTTTCGCCAACATTGAGCGCATCTTCAGGTTCCACTCCGAGGAGTTCCTGCCGGCTTTGAGAGACTGTGAGAATGATCTCAGAAAGTTGGGACAATGTTTTAGGAAATTCGTAAGTACCCACTTATAATTAGATAATGCAGAGTCGACTACTGCAAAACTATAGGGTTGATACACTTAGTCAATTTAAGAATAATGGAAAACCATATTCTAAGATTATCAAATTAAATTCTTTTAGTACCTGGAAATCAAATAAATAAAAACGTAAAAATTCGGAAGACGATATCGTTTCGGATCCTTTATTTAGGTAGAGTAAGGTAGCCACATCTACAGTTGTAAAATATAAGTCTAAATCAGGTACAAATAGCTTAGAAATATCAAGTGATTTAATGAAAAGAAAACGAGATAAATCTGCTAGAATAGTAATTGATGTAATTAATAAAAGTAACTATCCAGTAGCCATAAAAACATTGGTGTCATGGACTGCGGCGCGCGTGATTCCGTCTATTCTTGTACGACGACCAATATAATCTGGCCTTTCTCATAATAAACTTCGGCCGTTGTTTTAACCAGATCGGCGATATTTGGATTAGACAGCGGCTCTAACAAAACTGGCTGGTCTATATCCATGATATTAGTAATGCACGATTTTTCACAGTTCCGTAAGTTACCGCCAGATTGCCCGGGTTACGGATAGTTTTGCTTGCCGTTTTAGTCCAGTGAAAGTACTATTTGATGAGATTTCACTAACTTCGAACCTATTGCATTGCATGAATTTTCGAATATTATCTTTTAAATTCAAATACTCGGAACTAGTTATTTCAACATAAGAACATTTTACATTTAAATAAATTGTTGTTCACCAATGGGGATTTTAATTTCAAAATTCAAATTTCAAATTTCTTTATTTTAGACATCGTAGGTCCATACATTGTTAATTTTTTGACACACAAAATAATAATAATAAAATATAATAAAACAACAACAATAACAATAAGTTAATAGTCTTATTTTAACAATAAGTTTGTTTACAGGAGCAAAAGTTCAATATGTACGTAATGTACTCTAGGGGAAACAAGAGAGCTACGAGACTGGTGTTTGAGCACAAACAATTCTTTCAGGTAATATATAAAACATAATATTTATTTTATTTTGTTCTAGACAAAATCTTACAACATTACAGCTAGGCGCCAATGCGCTGTAAGAATGAAATGTAGATAGCGATAATGAATAGATGATAATGTTGATGTGCAATTAATGAATACCTTCGCAAAACCTCAAAAATTATTTTAACTTGGAGTTCTCGACAAAAAATAAGTAGCAGTCTGGTACAACTTTTAAAAGTTTGTTCAGCAGTACTTACAGTACCTACTACTTCAACATATACTTATTAGGTAAAACTAAATCTCCTGAAGCATTTTATTTTATTTACCAATTCTTGTTGTGTTAAGTAGAGTAAGTAGAGCCGGCGTTTCGTGGCTTTTTCAAATTAATTTAGTGACTTCTTTTATCGCTAAAAATAATTGTGTCTGCCCGTGACCCCGTAGCCTTTGCCTATTTACGGAGTACAGTAAATTTACACTGTACATACCTAGGAGGTGCTATTAATGTTGGATTATCAGTAAAAAATATTTGTTTTCCTGTTGAATTTTTATTAAGTATATTTATTTTCTAGCGTTTGACGTAACAAGTTGTATGTGCAACACAAAATCAAACTGTTTTATAGCACTTCGTCTTTCCTAGTCCTTCAGTGCACTCAAACTCAATATTTATTACTTTTATTATCTACAGAAACATTTGCTTAGGTACTTGGGATTTAAATAGGCACTCATGGCAAAACTAACGTTTTTTCCCTTGTTGCACAAATGTACGGTCAGCTGCAGAGTTAAGTGACCTCCCCTGCGTTGAAAGTTGCTGCACTTAACTCTGGGGCTGACTGTACACACGCGTTCAAAATTGCATGGGCAATTTATGAATGAGTTCAATCATAAACTGCCATGCAATTCTGAACGCCATAGTACATAGGTATTGAAGGAACTATTATCCACGTCCTGATAAAAAAAGGAATATCCGTCATTTTAATCGGTTGTTGACATCCGGTTTTATATCACGGTGAAATCCCTAATGTAGTTTCTGGATAATCGCAAATTGATTTCCTGAAAATATTTTATATGTATGGTTGTATATTTCATAATTACACAGTAGCAATTTTTATTTCAAGATATTACGGACTGCTTATCTTTTCCCAATTGAAACAGGGTCTTACAAATTTATCTGGACGTTTCATACGCAACACAATTTAGGTACCTAGGTGACTAACTGCCTAACTAATCTTGTGTTCTAACCATAAAGATACGATATGTATATATAATGTTGTTGTATTTACAACATATTCTGAGATGTACAATGGGTACCTATTCGTACTATCTGTATTGCGAAACTGCGGGAACCGGGATTGCAAACTTTTCACAAATCACTGGAGAGATGCCGTTATCATGATGGACAACAAGTGTCATAAGCAGTAAATTGATCGTTTGTGTTATTGGCCAGCATGCATCGTGCTGTGAAGTGACGGTGCGTTGCATTACGGCTTAAATCTCAAATATCACATCTATTTTATATGCAGTACAGAAATACTAACCTTATCTTAAATGAAACAAGGTTGCTTTTATGGTAAATGTAAATAAGTGAGATAGGCGCTTGAGAAGGTCTGTGGCATTATTTCCTCATTTGAAGCGTACGCGCCGGTGGCCGGCAAAACGGCAAGCGCAGTTAAATAAACTAACTGTCAGGAACACCGTTATGCATTCTCATAATAAAGTCCGTTTTAGCACATTTAAAAGTAACTTGACCTGAAACTTTTTAACACTTTAACATGAATTAATAATTGCTTACAATTAGACGTCGATCCTGCATAAGCTACTTCTTTCTTGCAAATATGCTGTTAAACGAGGATAAATTGTATTCGAGTTTTATAAACTACGGCGTTGATTAGCTCTTATACTTAGTGAAAGCTAAAATCTAGGTATCTGGTCTTGCGCCATTGCGTTGCAACCACCTTCTCACTCTACTTGGTAGAATGAAATTCTGCTCCAGTTAATCCTACTTCTCAATAGTGATCACATATCATTTGACCCAAATTGTGAGCGAAAGCCAGAGAAAGGCGATAACCGTAATGGAAACAAATATGTAATGCACTCATACTCTTTTAAAATAATGCGGGAGTTTAACGCAGAAGTCGGTTTACAGTATCGGTAACTGTACGGATATAGTATTGGGGACGGATGACCAGCATTTTTATTGACAAAACTACAAAGCATTTTAAAATTGATTATATAATTCACTGGTGTGTGTTTTTTCCAGGAAAAACAATTAGAATTAGGCGATAGATTAGACTTATCAAGCTACCTGCTGGAACCAGTCCAAAGGATACCTAGGTACAAGCTGTTCGTTGATGACCTGGTGAAGACGTATACTAATTATGACAACGAAAGAAGCGAGTCGGACTCGAACATATCGAAGTTGAGCGTGGACAGCGACGAGACGGGCGGGAGTAACGGGGAGTCGGAGAGCGAGGAGTCGCCGCTCGAGAGCCTGAAGTTGGCGAAGGCCATGATTGAGTGCGTGCTCACCGCCGTCGACGGCATCATGGCGCTCGAGAACATCAGAGACTGTCCGGTGAGTCACTTTATCACAATACTGCGGTCAGTAAACTGACGTGGAAGGGCTTTCTCGATAGTGTACAAACGGTTTCTCGACAATTTGTTATAATTCTGGAAACTTTAACCTGTTACATTTTTAATGTAACAGCTAAAAGTTTCTTAATAACAAATATAAAATGTCGCAAGTTGCCACTTCTAGTATTTTGTAATTGGGTTCTGACTTGTTGTATAATCGTAAGCAAAAAAGTTGTTACGCTAGAAAGTGGCCTTTTAAACACAAAGTAAACAAACCCAACTTCACAAGATTCGATAGGCATCTCAACATGTTGATTACTTTATCGTATAATCCTCTGAGCCATATATTTACTTTTACTTAGCGCCGTTCTCACAGAGTTCCACTTAGTTTCTATTAGCTTAATTAGGAGCAGAAATTATGTCGAAGGAATTTTAATGGACGGGGACACATTAGGCCGTACGTACAGATATTAAAAATGATATTAAATATGCGTTGTTGTTACGTTACACAAAATTGTTATTGATGGTTCATTTAGATATGCCACAATGGTGATTATTTATGAAAAGTTTACCTACATGCTCGTACTTTAACCAAAAAAATACCGCATTTACGAAATCGTCTGATATCTCGAAGTCGGTTAACATATGAATATTGCACTAAAGTGCACTTCCAAAGGCTGACGGGACGGGGAAAGCTGCAAGGTGAGCACTCACTATACTTAACAAGTGTAGGCATTTTCGCGTTATTTGAGAAAGCTAACACAATCACGACTGACTATAAGTTACTAAATGCTCTGTTTCAGAAGAACATTATCTAAGTATATCACAGTTTCTAAGTAACGTTTCTTTGTGATGCGCGACTTTGTGAAGAGTATTTTTGTTCCTATTGCGTCTATACGATATTTAAAAAAAAAACCAGCCAAGTGCGAGTCGGACTCGCGCACCGAGGGTTCCGTACAAAATTTACGTTGCAACTATACTCAGAAGTAGAAATTTGACGTCAGCCACATGTATCGACAGATTGGGTCATTCGTTTGCAATGTTTGCACGACATGCATGTAGTTAGTATGCAAGTTTGTTTTTCCTTGATATTTTTTTATCACGTAAACCAATTTGGATTACTTTATTTATAAGACGATACCTACAGCATGATATATTATAAATTTAAAGGGGGGGAATTTTTTTTGGACGTTTTCATTTATAAATAAATAAAACTTCATTATTAAAAAATAAAAATAAATTATCCTTTTAAATGATATTAGCCCTTTCAAATGATACCTCACATGACCCAGTAACTAAACTTTTAATATTTAGGCAATTTTCATTGAAAATAAATTAAAATATATAAAAAAACCCTCTCTCTATGTGTCTGGATTAACTTTGTTTATAACTATTCCAAATTTTAAATCGGTAGCTTAAGTAGTTCTCGAGATATTTAAAAATGTGACAGACAGACAGACAGACGCACCATAAGGGTTCCTTTTTTACCATTTTGGTACGGAACCCTAATAAAGCAATTAAAAGGGGGTGTCTCTGTAACAACATGTTTCGGTAGGCACCTATGTAATCGCCGCGATCGTAACATGTCTAACAAGGCATTGTCAACATTCATATCAGTTGTTCAAATATTACGTTATTATATATTTGAAAGTATGAGTTGCACGAATTGTACAAATAGGTATATTATATGTTTTCACTTCACTTTCAAAGTACAGTTTTCACTGTGAAACCGCTTAAAATATTTATGTAGTTTGATGTTGCAGCCTCAAATAAACCTGATGAACCAAGGCCGGCTGTTGCGGCAGCAGGAGTTCTACGCGATGGACAGCACGCGGCGCCGGCGTCAGCTCATGCGGATATTCCTCTTTGACAAACTGGTGCTGCTCACTCTAGTCTACCGCAAGGTTAGTATTTAACTAAAATTATTAGAAAATTACTCGTTTCATTTACTGATACCGGAATCGCTGGTCGAAAATTAGAATGAACACTTATTACTTGATTAGATCTGCGCAACATCAATGGAACAGTCGATAGGTAGGTACTTACTTAAATTGTTAATGAAGGGATGATACATTTTATGCCGTATTCTACAACTATTCTGGTTGCGTCTCATCCCGTAAACACTCTCTACTTATTTCCTTTAGTTTCCAAAATGAAGAAAGTAAAATAATATTGCAGAGATTAACATAAACATGTAGTTCGTCAGGACATATATGTAATTATTCATTCTTATATGAAATCGGGACAAAAAATCAGGTTGGTTGTTAGATTACATTCCATTCTTTTTTCATAACTATTCAAAAAATAAATAAAATAATACTTAAAAAGTACAGATTACTGTTACTAGGTCAACACCTTTGAAAAATACGGCTGTTGAGGTATCGTTCGGGACTTTTGTTACACCCTGTACCTATGTCGATATGTACGAGTAACATTAGGTGCTTACTTACTTATTAGTTTCAACTCGCTTCATCAAACAAATTTCTTATTTTTAGAGTAGGTATTAAAGATAAAGAAACAGAATAAAGCATCTCTATTAAAATATGTCAATAATTTGCAACCACACTTAACTAATTTATAATTAAAACATGATTTGAATACTAATGAGATATAATAAGTAGGTACAATAATCAAAAATTATTCTGATACGTCAATAAGGACATATTTTATTCGACGATGCACATACATCGGCAATTGCTACAATTTAAATTTATACTTACACAGATACTGTGGAATACTGCATAAGTACATACAGACACTCGTGATAACAAGACTAAGACCGGTTCTCATCACGTCCACATGCGTCTCAAAACTGTTTATACGTTACTAATGATACTCAGCAATATTTTAGTAGTACTAATGTCACCAGGCGTGCGTCACTTGACAAATATATTAAATATGTGTTGGTATTATATTTTCGGCTTCAGTCGTAATTCGATGAAACCACTGCAAAGATAAGGTTGAATAATAGATATTATTGTAAACGTACTTTTCAATAAGTATTTATTTTAGATAGGTCTAACAAATACCATACAAAACAAATTAAAATACCGTATTTTCTAAAAAGCTATTTTTTAAATAGTGATTCAACTAAATAATAGAGTCCATCTAAGCTAAGTTTCCTAGATTTAGATCTTTGACTTTAATCAACCGGATTGGCAACGTCTGTCATTTCCTATTACAAAAAAGTCTGCCATTTTTGGCATTTTAGGTAACGTACAAAGAGCTATGTCATATAAACGTCAGTCCATACAATGGAGTATGAAACTATGTCATACCTGTTCGACAGAGGAGTAGGCCTGTCAGTTGCTACTCTCCGTCTGATTTAAAACTCAAGATTTAGGTGGCACAGTCTGTGAAAGTGTTAAGAAACGTCATAATTTCTTAGAAGTTTGACGTTTAAGAGACCGGTATACTTTTTAAAGTGAAATGATAATGAATTATAAATTGGTATTGCTTTAGATAGTCTGAAATATTGGTACTGCAAAAAGATATTTTTGATAAATATATATTATTATTAAGTATCCAAAAACACAATTCTTACAGAGCTTGTTTTGCGAGGTTCAGGTTATCAGAAAATCTCAAGTATTACGAGCGAAAATCGCGAAACAGTCCTAGATTAATAATGTACCTAACATTATTAAAAATCAATAAAAAAAAACAGACGAATTGAGAACCTCCTCCTTTAGAAATATTGAAGTATTTTATTTATTTATTGATACAGGTTTGCCAACAGGTGCAATACTATTACTAAAACACTTTAATCAAAGGTACAAAATCATTCCAGAGTATTCACCCAATTATAGGCAAACACAACTTACACATATCACACGCTTTACATTTTGTGACTACACAATCTAAGTTTAATTAACACTTTAAACATAAAGAGAGAAGCCAGTACAAAAACAAAAAAATGAAATGAATGACAAACAAAAAACATTAATTGACAAATTCAAAGCTAAATTATAGATAGCTAATAAAATAACATCTAGAAGGAGTTTGTTTAGAAAACTAGAAGTCGGTTGAAAAACAAAAAAGTAGTTCATAAATTCTGTTCGCATTGAAATCATCTTCCGTAATATGTTTAAAAACTGACAGAATTCTTGTTAGTTGCTACTATATAGTATCAAAAAGGTGCGCAAAATCGTAAAAATAGTATAGAGTCAAACTGCGTTATCTCCTCTAAACAAATGAACTGTCAAACTTTAAAGAGATATTTTAAACGTCAAACCGCTATTAAATTATGACGTTTACTTAACACTTTCACAGTTTGTCCCAAAATCTAGGAAACTTAGCATAGACGGACTCTACCGGACTCTTAAAATAACACTTTAAATTTTGACAGTTCTTTTGCTTGGAAGATATAACGTGATTTGACTTAACCTACACTGAATAAGAATGCATTTTTAAAGATTACCTGCGAATGCTTGTCAACTTTACTTATAGAGCACTGCCAAAAATTTATACGTCGCAATGTATTCATAAAAGTATTTTAATTAGGTAGTAATAAAGCTAATCATGTAGTAACCAACACTATTATAAACTCGTCTGTTGTCGTAAGGTTGACTCACTAGCGATGAATCACTACGTTTATCAACATTCATATGTTTTATAAAAATAAGAGCATCAGTATATTACTACCGCCGTCGGGTGATAGTGATTGAATTATCACATTTATCACACATTTACAAAGGTTAATTTTATTCTACTAAATATGCACCAAGTAGCCAATGTTAGTCGTTATAAGCTAATATAAAGGAGGTAAATTCATAAAATAACAGGTATAGTATATAAGTAAGCGTGTATCTAATCTAGTGGATGATATCGATAGGTGGATAGATTGAGAAACTACTCACCACCTATCTGGTGTGGGCTAAATCGCGGTGAATGTAGCTTTTAACAGCGTAGTTCGTACAGTCGGTGCCCTCACATAAGTATCCACCCCACATATGCAAGCGCGTAGCGCGGGTGGATACTTATGTGAGGGCACCGACTGTACGTCTTCGATCATCACCTGCTTACCTCATTTTTAACCAACCATGTACTTTTGCTTTCCTCGTGAAGAATCGGAAAGCCAAATTGGATCCAGCTTTCTTAACTTACAATAAAATACTTACATTAACTATTAGCGTAGGTACACTAGGTACTACATGCCACTAAAAAGTTTTAACTATGTTATGAGTCTTGGGGGTCTGTTCTAGTAAGTATAATAGTTTATTGTATTCCTACAGTGAGCGCATACACATATTATTTTATCACCACCGTAGTTAATATGAGTGCGGTCCATTGAAGTGGAATCGTTACTAGTTATGTTGTGTTGTGGTTCAATGTCCATTTAATTAAGCGTTTACAGAGATGGATTGAAGTTTTCCCATTAGATCCATTAGTAATCCTTTATTCCCAAAACGTAACGTCTTTCCCATCACGGAACAATGGTGTTTCGGAACTTTGGGATGCGTACGCGGAGCCGAAGCCAACACGCAGAGTAGTCGAAAGGGTTCGACAATTTAATGAAATGTAAGGGGTACACCGAGCGGATGTTGCACCTGCCCGAGTCATGGGACGCACGCAGAGGCAGCACCCGCCAGGGTTTATAGACTATTGAGATTTAATGGAATCTAAAATATACTGGACTATTAGGTGAAGGTGGTGGACAAAATACTGGGTTATAGAGAATAAAATCGGACGTCTGCCTAACAAAATGGTAATCAATTTTATTTCCGGCAAAGTTGGTCTTGAACGTTCCAAGTTTATCGTAAAAATAAATCCGGAACTTTGCTACATAATATGTTGAAGATAGATCGATACTCAACTAAAATATAACAGTGAGTTCAATTAGCTTTTCATTGAATATTCTTGGTATAGTAAAGTTAATAATACATAATGTACATGTTAAAAGCCAGATTTCGTGCATATTTCATAACATATTGTGCTGTCCCGATCCTTCTTAGTGAGCGGACTAAGGCTTCTATGAGCAACTTCCACTTAAATTGGCAGCGTTATGAAATATTGAGCAGTTATGACAATAGATGACGTAAAGACGAGCCGGCCGGCTGGCGCTGTGGCGACGGTACTTATTTGCAGATTCATCAATAATACATATAGTTACTAGAATCCGAACAGTCTAAGTTTGCATCGATTTGGAAATCTTGGCGGTAACAATGTATGGATGCACTTGACGTAAAAACGAGTAACTTAGCGCAGTCGGAGTCTAATATTTATAGTCTTACATATAGATACAATATGTTTACCTAGACAACAGTACGCGTGTTGATTGAAAACATATACTGTTCATAAATCAGGGTCACACAGAGAAGAGAAAACAAATCCTCTTTCACACAGTAGACAGTAGGTATGAAGTGAATATGTAATTTATTTTTTGTTTTGCACAGCTTTATGTAAGGAGCCGCCTATCAAAAATTTTACTTCTTTATTAATTTTTGGTTATTTTAGCAACTTGCAAGAACCTGAACTAGGCCTTGCACGTAGGCGTATAAATTAATAAGGGACAGTAAAGTCAATACATAACTTGTAGAGCTTGCCACATTTAAGTAGATGTGTTTTAATATCTACATAATATATATAAAATTTAAGCCCACTCAAAACGTACAAATTATAAAAGTTCGTTTTATTTGTGCCTGCGAGTGATATGCGTCGTTGAATGGCTTTTGTTTAGTCAGTGTACAAAATGTCACACGATTAAATTAATTTCTTGGTAATAAATGTGTGCTGGATAAGTATCGAATAATTATATCAAATAAAATATGCAAATAACAAAGTCTCGATGCGTGCAGCTGCCGAACTTAATGTTTATGATATATATATTTACGAGTAAGTATAGTAAAGTTAATAAATTAAGGTTTAGACAAGGTTTGCGTTAGCTTTATTACGTACTATAAACTGCATTCAATGAAGTAATGTTATGATTGTTGTTCGCGTTACCGGGTGACTAACTGCATCTACCTACAAATACCTATTTAAGCACTTACCGCAGGTTCAACAATTAATAAAGCAAAATCAACAATTAATTAATGAAACAATGGTTCATTACAATACTGAGGGGCCTACCACGAACCACTTCGTTCTTTCGTTTGACTATCTGCATCTTTGTCGCTCAAATATACAAGAGCCATATAGAGCCAAATAGACGAACGAACGAAGTGATTCGTGGTAGGCCCCCTGGAATGAAAGAGTTTTCGTGTTTAATGACTGTGATCGTTAATGGCCGCATAACCTTGTCGGAGGCGACTAATATATCACGCATCGGTGATTACGAATGTTCGGCGATAGAGCACATACGAATAACGTGTGCAACGGACGCTTTTAGCAAACCCATATTTGGCTAAATTACATGTCAACTCATTAACTATACTGATAAATGACTTAACGGTTTCTACTGTAGGTATACCTACAAATGTTTACTTCTTCTTCTTCTTTGTGTAAAGGGATCAAAAAGCTTACATTAAATTATTTTTTGCCAGTGCTTTGCTACCACTACTCCTCGGGGGGTAGCTTTCATCAGGTCTTCCGAAGTGCACGTAATTGGGCACAGGGAACACTGCATCATATGTTTTGTTGTCTGCAGATCGCCACATTCGCACAGTGCATCACTCTGTCCTGATCTGAATCCCCACCTCATGTTTACTTTTTTGTATACTTAACTGTATTCTACACATTGATGATTCCAATGCAATATTTATTAAAAGAAATAGACACACAAAGCAGAATAAAAACGTCAAAAAATGTGGATCAGAATGACATTAAAGAACAATTTTGCGTTGGTGATGATACAAACGATAAATATTACCGTACGAAAAAGAGCTTACTTACGTGAGCATTAAGTGTCAAATTCATACACAGAACTACCAATACTGTTAAAACCTAATAGGCTGTTGGCACTTAACGAAACGTCACGTTTGAGATAAGACAACGTGGTACCTGTAGCCTGAAAATGCCACACCTAAGTATTTATGCTTCAACGGGATTCAATCAGTATTTCCAGCATTTATATATTTATATAGAGAAGAGCTGAATTTACAAATGATAATAATGTTCCAGAACTGAATTAAAAAATACTATACTAGTGCAAGACCAATCATTTGCATGACTGTTGATTATTGCAGTGATAAATATGATAAAATATGAATTGGTTTAATTGTTGTTGAATGCAGCATCCACTCGTGTTATAAATTGCCTGTAAACGATTTATTTATAATTTCACGTTTATACGCGTACTTTTGTAATACATATACCAATAATATTTTTATAAGTATGTGTCTATATACAGGATATCCGGTAATTAACGGACAAGATTCAACCCACGATGAGGGCACCTTAAACTGATCCAGAAAATCGAATTTAAGGTTTAGTAAAAATCCCCTGGTATTATTTTAAATCCCCCGCGATATTTTACAACAAACGTGCTTTATCGCCCTTTTATGGTACGGAACCCTTCGTGCACGCGTCCGACTGGCACTTGAACGGGTTTTTTTCACTCAGAATGCAATGCCAGAAATCTAAGGATAAACTGGTGAAGCAATTGCGACATCGCAAATAAAGGTTTTCTCTAAACAAGGTATTAAATTAACAAGGTTATGCTGGAATCGAATTTTCACTCTAAATGATTATTAAAGGTAAAATATTGTTTTGAGAAATAAATAATAGCACTATAAGCTATTATTCAGGAAGTTAGCCGTTTTTACTTCCATACTTTATTTTTTCACCCCAGCGTGCGTAGCCAAGATGCCAATGGCTCACGCTTAATAACGTATCGTAGCTACCTCTCTCTATCACTCTTCCTTATTAGTGTGACAATGACAGTTTCGTTAGCGACTGAGCGTGAGCGATTGGCATCTTGGCTACGCACCCAGGCAATTTAACTTGTAGAAAATGTTAGTCTAAAATATAATATTTTGAGGTCTGGTTGCAAAAAAAAACGCCGTGACTACGAAAAAACTTTAATGTCGGTCTGAAGGCCTAGTATAAAAATTGTACGACATTAACTCCTCGACCGCGTTAGCGTATCGGGAGTTCAAATTATGTTTGCCGTTTATTTAAATCATCCGGCAACTTTCATATTTTGACCCCTCGATACGCTAACGCGGTCGAGGAGTTAATGTCGTACAACTTTTATACTAGGCCTTCAGTTAGTAGCACTATTTGGTTTTTTTTTAAAACAGAACATAAATATCTTTTCATTTGTGATTCCCATAATCATACAGTGATATAAGAAACCAAAAACCTGAAATTATGAAAAGTGCAAATATCTCGAAAACTAAGGGATTTTTACTGAACCTCAAAGTCGATGTTCTGGATCAGCCTAAAATGCCCTATTCGTGGTTTGAAGCGTGTCCGTTAATTACCGATCACCCAGTATATGTTGGTATTGTAGGTGTAGTTTTGTAAGAGTCGTACCTACTGATTGATATACACGGAAGAAACATTAACATTCTTGTATTTGTAATTGATGCATTTTGTTTTATGATTCTTGCTTGGTATAATAAATAATTCTATAGGCAAAGATGCTAAAGGATACTTACTAGTAATTTAAATTATTTGGTTTACACGCAAACTATTGAAGAATGGAAAAAGTGTGTTTGGAATGTTGTTAGTTACGGTTGTTTGCATACGGTGCGATTATGATTCTAATTTGTTATTGCCTTTTTACAGCAAGCGACAGTGGAGTTCTTCTTCTACAAAGACCATATTCCTGTGGACGATCTCGGCATTACAGCAAAAGAAATAGACCAGTATAAATTTACTATTTGGTACAAGAAACGGAATATGAAGTCATACAAACTAGAGACGAGAGACCCGGCCGTGCGGAGCGCCTGGGTCGAGGAGATCACGTCGCTTCTCTGGGTACAGGCGATGCAGAAGAAAGGTATGATTTTAGGTTTATAAACCCGATTATAAATTTTATGACCTAATTTTTTTTTTTACATATTTATTAAATTAACGGGGCATAACCGCGTAATACTGATTCTAAAATTTTTCTCTGACGTTTCGGCATTTTTACATCAGACGCAAATGTCTCTGAAATCGAAGAAGACACACAAACACCAAGTGTGATTGCAGAAATATGTGGCCGCCATATCATGAAATGTATGATTTATGTAGGTATTCATCATCATCATCATATCAGCCGTAGTACGCCCACTGTTGGTTGTATGTAGGTATTATTCAATGGAAAATATTTATAAATTAGGGCATTTTTGATTTAAAAGTTTGCTAGTGCCAGTGTCCCGTTCTCTTAACGTGGTCACACGGTCACGGACTGTTAAATAAACAAGTTGGATTTAATGTATGTATTGTTGTTGTGTACTATTTCGGCCATATTAATTTGACAATGAAGAATACATTTAATACCACTTTAACATTGGTCAAGATAAAATATTAATCAGGATCTAATATCCAACAACTTCCTATTCCTTTAATTAAATATGAATGTTATACTTTGTGTAGGATTTAAGTTTTATCACAAAGGATTTGTATCTTATCATATTAATATAGTTTTGGAATTTATATTCATAGATTGTGATAAATACCTACCTACATGAAACGAGGCATAATTAAGTTATTTTAAAATATACGATATCGTAACCACAATAACAGACTGTTCAGTGGTAGCAAGGTTATCTTTAAATACATAAAATTTGTCTTATATTACGCGTTTCAAGGAAATTTTGTGACCCTCGTCAAGATTTTCAGTATAAAATATACAGCTAATGGTAGCTCCTAACAATACCATAGTAGAATTTTATAGATAAACATTACAGACAAATTTTATAGCACGAATCAAATTATTTATTTTGTTTTAATAAATGTTTTGATTCATGTTTTTAAGTAGTCACACTACTATATATAAATGATAAATTGAAAGAGATGTCATATACTACAAAAAAGTGACCAAGACTCCCAGTGCTCAGGGCTGGAATCGAACCAGCGACCTCCTGCCCTCGCGGCAGACGCCCTAATCACTAGACCCTGACTGCCGCGGCAGTCAGGGTCCGTTGCAGTTCGATTCCAGCCAGAGCACTGGGGCCCTTGGTCACTTTTTCTGGAGTATGTGACATCTGTTTCAATTTATAAATATTTTATAATAAAATAAAATTAAGTGCTTGGCTAGAAAATGCGTAATTATACAATACTTATACTTATAGTTAGTGCAGTGCAATGAACAGAAGGCATTAGGTATGCAGTGCAATGGCGAGTCACACATACTCGTACCTACATATCTACAGCCTGGCATCACGTCCGAGTTATGTCACTCGAATCAAATTGTGAAGATGTTTGTGCGGAATACTTGTACAGCATTGTACCTCGTTAAACACTGCAGCGAACAGATACGAGTTTCTCGCGTGTGCGGGAATTATGTGTCGTCTTTGGCTAAACATAGTATCTGTGCTGTAGGTTAGTAAAATATAAACTCGAAATTCACAAAGAATATTGCGAAATACAAAGACTGCAAATTCAAAGTATTATTTATTTTATTGGGCCTAGTAACCAACACTTTCAAATAGTTATTAATATACTAATTACCAAGATAGAAACCTATGAGATACCTATGATCAAGATAGAATAGTACATTTCGATGCTAGTGCGGAAAGTATGTCATGTGTTATTATGTGTATGACGACCGGTTGGCGTAGTTGGTAGTGAGTGACCCTGCCTGCTAAGCCGATGGTCCTGGGTTCGAATCCCGGTAAGGGCATTCATTTTTGTGATGAACACAGATATTAGTTCCTGAGTCATGGATGTTTTCTATGTATTTATGTATTTATATATTATATATATCGTTGTCTGAGTACCCGTAACACAAGCCTTATTGAGCTTACTGCGGGACTTAGTCAATTTGTGTAAGAATGTCCTGTAATATTTATTTATTTATTACTTCACGAGTCCCGAGGTATCTTGCCACGAGTCGTAGGCGAGTGGCAATACTCGGGACAAGTGAAAAATGACATATCTGCACGTGAATCGAACGACGTTTTTCAATACAGATGCGAAAAAATTTAAAATACATAAGAACGAATTTGAAAGGTTTTTTTATTATTTCCGTGACACGATTGTAATACAGTTGATATATTAAGAGCATCTTCAAAATGTTTATCTTATCTTCTTTACTTTCTTTGGCTCTGTTCCGTTTCATACAGATTTATAAGAACTGTTTTCAAGGTTAATATTTTTAATGAATGATCATTAGTATGATGAAGAAGTAATTATTGAAATATGAAATATCAATATCTTTAATATTATTGCGTTAATAGTAGGTATTTAGTTTTATTACGGCTCGGTAAAGTTAACGAACAATAATACTCTTCGGTAAGCAGTCATGAATTGGAACACAACTAAATTTAAAAAGATTGGAAAAGTAAAAAGCACTAGTTCGCAAAAACAAACTTTGCGCACGCAAAACAGCCAAAAAAAGGGCACTTTTTGAGCAACTGTATTGAAAAGATTTAAGTAACTATAAGCAAACTTTTATTTCTCGATAAAATATTGTAGTATGTAGTATAACATAAATTCAACCGTGTGAAGAACATTACAGTACAAAATATACATAATATATCATAATAAAAGCTTTTAATTGGACCCAAGTCGAACGAAGCATAACTAAGTCGTCTACTACGAGTAATTTAACGAAATCTCAGTTACCTAGTAACGACTTGTATACTTTTTTATATATATGTACGTTAATTCGTCTAACTTAGGAGGCATTGTTGAGAATCTCATCAAGAACTGCTTTCGAGATTAAGCCAAAGTAATTTCTCATAAAAGGGACTTGTTGAGTCCATCTGGCACGCAAGCCGGGAACTAATTCCCGCATAGTTAATACGGACAAACTTTTTAATTGGTCGTCATCTGCTCCCGTATTTGTACGTGATGGAAGATGCGAGCTTCTTTATCTCAAATGACGCACTCAGGGGTCGACGACTGCATTTTTTATTGGGTCCCCTGGCGAGCTGCATGTGCACTTCTCGCCTGAGAACGGCGGGAACTCGGCACTCGTTCGCGTCCTTTTTGTTTTTAAACAACCCATATGCATATAAGAATGCTTTGTTCGCGATACGTTTTTGCCTTGATATGAATATTTAAAGAAGTAAGAGACTATGCCACTACCTACATGTTTTATTTTGTGTCGAATTTGAGACGTAGAAAAGGCCAAAGGATAACATGTATTGTGGGTTTTTCGTTATAGAAACTCTAGAAAGCCTGATTTGACTCATGAATAACTAGTAGTCTGTTTGTAACGTTCGTAAGCGTTATCGCCCCCGGTTAGGATGAGCACGGGCGCGGCAGAGGTGCTATCGTTTGAACTCTGACTGTTACAATGCCTACTTTTCGCAGAGATTGTTCGGATAAGCGCAAAGTGGTGTTTAAATCTTTCTGGTAACGCGTTTCTTTGTTACCTCATCGCTGTTTAGCGACAATGGCCATTTCCTCAAATACATAGTACAATAGGCTTTGGCTAATGTGAGGTTCGGTTTAAAGATGCATAGGGTAGGTAGGTAGGTACATTTTATTTAAATTGCTATTAATATTATTTTGAAATTTCTTGCAAGCAAATAGGTAACCTATCGTACAGTTAACTATAAGATACGACATTCAATTAATTAAGTAATTGGTATTAATCTACATATTATATTACCTTCCTCTATTAACATAGGTAGTCCATTTGCTAATCCTTGTCTATCGGTACCATAAGCATATTTAAAATTTTGCTAAATGCGTCATGCTACCGAAATTGTTAACGTCACTTTCATTTAGCGTCATTGTTAACAATTAGGTATATTCGTAGTTATTATAACCAGCTTATAGTTATTTTCAGGGTGTAATTTGAAAGTATACGCTGCAGTATTGCAGGCCCGTGTCCATCACTGTAATGTTAGTTTATCAACAATAGGTTCCTGTATAAACCGCGGCCGGAATCTTTTCCACCAACCTATCCCCACATATATGCAGGATTAATATTCATGACTAGCGTGTTGCTTGGGTCGACAGGAGCTGGCAACTTTTATTTAGAATCGGCTCGTGTTAAAACAGAATAATATTTTTTATCCAAATAGCCTCGTGAATTTTGCTATTCGTATTGGTTTTATCCTATGTATGGTTTTGTACACGTTTGTATTTGCTTTGTTTTGGATGGACGAAGGTTTTGCTTGAATAATGTTATTTTGTTTTAATGTTATAACTTGATCTGAAAACTAATTACAGCTGAAGTCACGACTGGATGTTACGATTTATTTAATTGATACTTTCAATAAGATAATTATTCCTACTACATAAGTATTTCTTTTATCTCGTAAAATAAAGGGTCATTTCGAAACTTATTTGGTAGAACAGTGTTAGTACTTAGTATAGTAATTGGTGTACCAAGTGGAAGTGTTCGTGGAAGCTATTGTAGATATCTTGTTATCGGTGCGTTATCTAGGTGCGGCGTGCGATAGCCTCAATCCTCCACTTCACTTGTCTAACAATGAATACGAATTAAAATTACGTTATCTTCAACATATACAAAAGTTTAACCGCTGGTCAAAAAATCTACCTCAATACAGGTACATTATATTGCTACAGAAATATAAATAAATAAAATTCCACCGACTTGGCAATACTTTCCTTTTGTTACATTTCCATATACCTAAATACAAATGTTAGGAATTAATCTTCATTTACTGCATACATTGAGTTTCTTATTTTAATTTATTTACGGTCACCGAAAATCAATACTTGTTTTCTGTTCACTAAAGTTGTATTTTTTCTAGACAAGGCTCCTCATCGATTCCTATCGTGTCTGTCTCATACTTCGGGAATATTTTAAGAATACAGGAGCCCTATGTCTGATCAATTTAATATAGGCCAAAACTGCCCTTGATGTACTTTTAGCGGCTTGAGTAGGCTTTTGTTTCATTCATTAATTAACTCTTGGCTTTCACGAACAAATAATAATATATAAGCAAAGTACTAAAATCTGCAAAGTATATGCAACGTTAGATTTAAAAAACATGAAAGTCAACTCAATAAATATAAATAATTAATTCAATATTTTTTTTTTGTTTCCAGAATTAATACTTCAACAAAGGAATAAGAGGATTTCGATGGTGTCTATGAACAGCCAAGAGTCGAACGAAGATGATAGAAATGATGACAAATGTAAGTTTTTTTTATTTAGTGATATAATTTAATGCATAATTATTTATAAATAAATTTAATTTATATTATTAAAAAAACTTAGGTAGTAACTGTAGCCACGGGCTCAAGTAGCATTCAAATATGTCGAGTGTGTATTGTAAGGGATACAGTAATAAAAAATGCTCAATAAAAATGTAAAATTAATTGTGTATTATGTTCAGCACGAAAACTCAATCTACCTGATTGTGTGATTGTGATACATGTATCAATATCCTACCGATTTCCTAATTTATCTTAGTTGATTCGGTTTTTAAATCATCGATACCATGAAATACCTATTATTCACAATCACAAGTTAATATGATTTCCAACCTAACATTTACTTATTTCTTTAAATATAGAACCGTCTCTCCTCCAGGTCTGTTAGATGGTTTCGTATACGTGCAGTTGCATCAATAGTTTTGTAGGTCAGTAATGTTTTAGGCACGCTTCCAATTATGTTCCAAAACTACTTGGCTTTCATTTTCCATACCAAGCTTCTTTCGTGGATAATTTGATGGGTTGTGTGGGTGGTTTGTTTTTGTTTCTTGTCCAATTTTCTCCATTTTCTATAAGTAAATTCTGGTAAATAGGCTAGACGACAAAACAAAATCTAATTAGTACTTCTGTTAGATTATTAAAAAAAATTTGAAACGTATTTTTTTCTTTTGTTCGTCAAATGAAAATTTACAGAAATACATGTGCAATAAAGTTTTGCGTGACGTTACAATTGGGTACAATTCTTACCTGTCACTATTAGGTAAGAATTGTACCTAATTGTGACGTCACGCAAAACTTTATTGCCACCCTGCCACAAGCCCCCATCCCGGAACTTTGATGCTCTTCATCTTCGTCAATTTTAGTTATCTTGAAAAAGGAAAAAAATACATATCTAATAATTTTGGATAATCTAACTGACGGACTCAATAGAATAGTTTTTCAACCTAGTCGTCATCTCTATTTTAGGTACTATGCCCTAGATTGTCATACATCAGTATTCAGTATCTATACGTATAACTATGTGTATGTATCACTTATAAAATCTTCTTTGTAATCACTATAAAATCTAGATGTAAGATTAAAGGTTGGTTGCTGACGAGTTCTGGTTTAATGTTTCTGTCCCTATCTCATGTTTGTTATTAATTTGAAATCTAATTCTTATCTCCCAGCTAGTAAAATATATTAGAAATAAATGACATCATAAAAAAGCAATGTGGTCACAACTACATAAGAGATTATTGCTACTCTAGCAAGAACGCAAATATCAAATATAGGTACCTTACATACCTAATACTACCAACTTAGGACCTACCTACTATATCTTCTTCTTCCTAGCATTATGCCGGCTTATTCCATGGCTCAGGGAGCCTGGGGGCCGCTTTGGCAACTAATCCGAAGATTTGATGTAGGCGCTAGTTTTACGAATGCGACTGCCATCTGACCTTCCAACCAAGAGGGTAAACTAGGCCTTATTGGGATCAGTCCGGTTTCCTCACGATGTTTTCCATCTCCGAAAAGCGATTGGTAAATATCAAATGATATTATTTCGTACATAAGTTTCATAAAACTCATTGGTACGACGAGCCGGCAGTATTGAACCAGAGACCTTCGTATTGAAAGTCTCACGTCATACCGCTGGGCCGCCAACGCTCCTAACTCGTACTACTACCTATATTTACCTATAATAAAGTTCTTGAAAACTTTAAACTTTATGGTGATGAAAATAATAAAAGTATGATCGTCTATGCATGTATGGTCATACAGGCTTATTGACACAATTTAAAATGGTTTTATGTTATCATTGGTTCATGTACTGGTTACCGTTTGCTAGCTGGGTTATCTTTGATAAAACTTTTACCGATACATATTTCCTTGTTTGCTATTAATTTTTCGTTAAACGTTTTGGTGAAAAAAAAGGAATTAAATAGATTTAAAACAAATCTATTTTCTTTTATTTCAGACAATTCACTCCGCGGCGTGCCAGGTGAAGTTCGACGATCAAGTGATAAAAAATTCCGCAGAACTACTTGGTACTGTGAATGAAAATTCCTATACTTTATTGAAACTTGGGTTAGGTTTGACTCTGACACCCTTTTAAAGGCAAAGTATTTATGAACTTCATTTATTGCCTAAGAAGTACGCAGGGATTAATACGATGTAAATAAGTGGAATAGTAGCTACTTATGTCATGATTTTCACAAGTGTTAGGCTCGGTACATGGGCAGAAGTAACGGTAGAGTTACATAAATCTTTGTAAAAGTTAATATTCCGATAGAATCACCATTTGATTACTCAGTTTTATAACATAATCTAATTACAAGTATTTACTTTCTTACTTAAATGGTTTTTTTATTAGACATGGATAGATTACTTGGAAGGAACATAAGTAATATTATGTTTATGTAATACCTACATTGAAATAAAGTGTAAATTGAAGTCGGCCCCGGCAAATTTATCCCTCCTTGTTTATTTGTAGCACTCCGACTAAATATCAAAAACATGAACTTTTAGTAAGTATATTTATTTCTATAGGTAGGTACATTGACTGTAACTACTTTTTATTTGAGAACAAGTTATACTCGTAATATAATAAATGTATAATAGCATGGTGTTTTTTCTAGTTCTTGATCAATCGGACCAATGGATTATGTGATTAACTACACAGCTACCTTAATATACCTAATCAATGAACTGTTAATGTAACTATGTAGGTACCTATTTTCAAAAATGTGACATAAGTTTTATTATGAAATGTAACCAAAGTGTGGTAGCAAACATTTAATGATATTTCCACAAAATGTGATAATCGTTTTTCAATATAAATATTGTTATAATTATACTTTATGTCCTAGTTTCAGTCATTATTATATGAAACATATTGTTATACAATGTTGTTTAATTCAAGCTACTTGTAAGATATTTTATTGACGTAAAACAGACGATAGCTCACTGCTATAATAACTATGTAAAATTATTTAAAAAAAATATTTTAATAAACTGTATAGTGACTAATTGTTTTTTTTTGTTTGTTTGTAAGGTGTCCAAACGGAACTTTTTACAACGCTCTAAACCATGAACCGCTTCTTGTGTGTATACATTTAAAAAAAAACTAATGAGCTTTGCAAATTGTGAATATGAGAAAATAAACCTTTCTCAGCTATGCAACTGTTTATTAGGTTCATAGAAAGTATGGCCATATATATAATACTTTAACTTTTAGCAAGATCATTTTTATAGAGTGCCGAAATAATATAATGATAATAATACGTGATAGTTTTTTTCATATGTTCGTATTATCATGCTAAAACGAGGGATTAGAACAGCTAACTTATCCTACTGTTACTTACAAAATTGGTTTAGACTATAGGTACTTAGCGCAGTACAGCGATTTTGGCATCCAATTGCACGTAAAAAAATATGGTTTACAGAGTTAAGAGCGAGTAAAGTTTGGCAACACACTACACTTTTCTTACACGAGTACGTTATATCTTCTCTGAAAAGGGATGATAAGATAAGCACTTTAATTTACTCCTGACGTAATTGACTTTAGGCACTAGCCCACATACCGACACACGGTGCTCATACATAAACAGCAGGATAGTTGTAACAATTTTAATTCCAACAAAAGCATTGAATCGAAATAGAATCACTCAAGGTTGCGTGCCGAAGTTGTCGAAATGGCTTTAGCGCAGACAATCCGAAAACTTGCGGCCCGACAGCCAAACGATGATGCCTCGGTGCATTTGCCATTTGTATCTGCGAGCTCATCCGGCGCTCTACCTGTCAATAGCACTCTAAAGCGACGTTCTTTATTCTTATTTCAAGCTCTGAAATATAATAATACGTCTCTGCATTTCTAGATTTGTCTTAATAACAGGAAAGCGCCTGTAAGTACTTTTACCGCAAATGTCTATATTAAAGAAAGTTAATTGCCAAAAGCAGGCGCTAATGAAAATAATTTTCGTAAAATATAACGCGTAAAACATTCTGGAGACTGACAGACAACGCATAGCAAAAGCTTGATTATATACATATATATTTTTTAAATATGGGAAAGATCTAAATTAATTACTTGATCCAAAAGATTGTTTTAATTCAACGTCTAAAGAGGTAAAAGCGGGGTTAAAAGAGAAAGAGTATTAACGACGTTTAAGTCGCAGATGGAGGCTACAATTAAGTAGCCAATAATGATACGAGTATAATAGTAGATTACATACCAAGGCCGTTTAAGTGGGAAATGCCTCGGATGCCATGTAATTGTCGGCCGAGGCGAAGCCGAGGTCGACTAACATGTGATCCGAGGCTTTCCCATTTACCGGCCGAGGTTTGTATACTATTTTTCTGTCCGACGGAGCCGGCAGGCGGCAATTTAGTTTTGCGTAAAGTGGCGCTTACCGGCCGGAGGACTGAAAATATATATTATATATATAACGTCGCCTAGTACCCACAACACAAGCCTTATTGAGTTTACTGTGGCACTAGGTTGATCTTTGTAAGTTTTTCCTACAATATTTATTTACAACAATTCCTTGGAATTCGCTTTACCACCAAATAACATCGGTAGGTACGGATAAGTTTTCTTTCTCTTTTACATTGATGTTCTCCAAAAAACTCGCTATAAACGGACTTTCCGTAGGAACCGTGGAACGGAATAATGAAATACTTTATTTGAAACTCCGCAATGCGAAAAATTATGGCTATGACTACGAAGTGGGGCGCAATATTCTACCTGAAGGCTAAATTTTATAGCCGCGCGCTGTTTTCAAACAATTGCATTAATAGTGTATCACCGGGGCGCGCATCTTTACAGCCGCCGCGCCAGCAACGACGAGCCCAAAACACAATTAAATTTTTAATATTTTAACTCTGGGAAATCACATTCGTACGCTGTTTGGAATGAAGCTTTAATGGCATAATTAAATAAGTACAATAAAGGGGGTTTATAGTTCCTAAACCTGACTGTGTAGTTTTTCCATCTGAACAATTTACTTCATATTTATGTGAAAAAGGGAGCCAAGTTAGATGATGACAATGCACAGACGTTTCATACCTACGACGTTTTCTAACATTTTACATGGAGTAGAATTTTATATTTAAAAAAAAAACGTTGCAAATGTTTCATGTAAATATATCGCCACGTTGCGGCGTTAGCGTGCAAGAGTCGTTATTGAGAATATAATGATATGTATTTAAAACATACCTTTACAATTTTGAATAGTTTCATACAATTACAAGCTCACCTACCTATTTGTGAAAAGTATATTAAATTAAACTTTTGGAAAACAAAACATTATTTCTTAAATGTGACTGACTTTAGCTTTGGCTGAGGAAGGCAGGAATTAAGCCGAACAATTATTCGGAGCACTCCTCGTTGTAAATGCGATAGAAAAAGCAGAGCGAGTTTACATCTCTACGAAGATGGAAAATTTGAGATGTTCTCCGTTGTATGCGTTCCAGGGGGAGAAGTTGGTACTGGGGTGCCCCTGCCCACAAATGAGAACAGTATTCCATACCTATGTGGCCTAATCTGAGCTTTGTAAAGTTGCAGGCGGTGGGCAATCGTGAATTACTGTCTCAGTCTGTTGTTCTGTTGAGCACACCGATCCCAGCAAATTTGGGGACAACTTTGATAATTAATACAAAACTTTTTTTCACGAAACACGCAAAAGAAATTGTAAGTTGTTAAAAAAAGTGTAAGTACTTAAAAGTATGTCAAAAAAACATAACAAAAAAAAAATGATAAAAATGCCCCAATCAATTAAGGATGACGGACATGCATCTTATTTTAGACAATATTTATATTGAAAATAATATTTACAGAAAACAGTTTTCAGTAAGTACCTACAAGTAGTCTTAGTCAAGTAAGAGTCAGTCGTAAGAAAAAAAAAGTGTGTTTGAGTCAGAGTTCCATTTGACCGTTTTTGCGTGTTTCGTAATTCAGCAATCAGCGGTCCGCATTATACAGTTCCTATTATTTTTGCAAACACCAGTTTCGTACAAAGCGCAAAATGACGTCTCAGCGGATGGGGAGCTTTACGGCGCCATTTCTGAGAGCCAGACTTGTTCGACAGGAGTTCTTTAGCGGCATCTTTAACACTCCCCTGAGGGTTCATTTATATATTCGCAACACGGAGGCTGCAATAAAACGGCGTTATCCTGGTCATTATTTAGTCATCGCCCGGCCTCTGCCAACGCCACGAAAATAAAATGCATCCGAATTACTCCGTTACTTCTCTATATAAGCTTAATGGTACCACCACGTGAGTTGGTTGCTTCTGTAACAGGTTAGCTCTTAATTATTTACCGATACTTCTTTATTTAACGCATCCTCTTATATAAACGCAATATACGGACTTAGTGTAATTTGCTATTACTAAGACTAAAGTAGTGCTAGAAGATCATTGTTTCAAGTTTAGTAAAGTAGGTACCTACCTAATAGTGTCTCGGTAAATTCCTCTCGGTGAATTCCTCAGCAAGGCAGCTCTGGTGTAAACTACCGCAAATTGATGCTCTGATCTTAGCAGATGAACGCCCGGCCCGGTACGATGGGTACTCGAAACTCACAAATGTGACTTAATTATAATTACATTACTGTTGTCCTAAGTTTAGAATTAGGTGAGTGTAAGTGGTCTTAGGCTTAGATATTGTTTATGCGTGTGTCGCGAAGGAGAAAGTCGTAATGAAATGTTATAGTTGATGTTATCGAGAAAAGTTAGTTAGGGGAGTGGTCAGGCCTGGTTACGAGCTAGCCATTTTATGAGGCGGCGCCCGGCGTTGCCGCTAAATCTCCTTATTTATCCGGGAAACATAAAGTTTGGTCTCAGCAAAAATTAATTGGCTCCCACGCTCCTTCTGCTCCACAATATTTGCGGCTTACTGTTTTGCTGTTGCTTTGTCGTTGATATTTACTGTATGTCGTATAAGTTAACAGTTCTGAAAGGAAACATAGTGTGGTAGATTTGATAGTTTTTATTTGCAATTACGCTGAACGTATTGTTATGTTTTCACATTCCCTTGTACTATGTAGTTCTATGCCTAATAGAGGTGATTTAAGCTGATGTCTTGCCTTGACACGAGCCAAATAATGCGTAAATATTACTCACGATATATTTGTTAGTTCAAGAACGTACTTAAGTAGTACAGATATTTATAATATCAATTGATAAACAGGCTGAAATATATAATAACTGATATCAGCCATTAGGTTATAATTGGATATAAAATAAATCTAAGTATCTATTTCTTCTTCTTCTTCCTAGCGTTTTCCTGGCTTATGCCACGGCTCAGGGAGTCCGGGGTCCGATTTGAAATCTTTTTATTATTTTATTTACATATTTGTAAATAAAAATACGAGGAAAATTTTTATAAGGGATTTTGTATGAAAAATGCCGTCAAAACAGATATAAATTAATTTGATATTGATACCTATTGATTGCAGAATTTGATATTGATAACTATTGATATACATATTGATATGACCTTTTTTATCCATATGTATGAAGCTATAAAATGTATTCACAATATTTAGTACAGCATGTTTTATAACCACACAGCTTTTTATTTTACGAGGGGATGTATTTGGAGTGTCGTGTCGGTGGAACGAGGGACCATAACCGTTGGACTCCCGACAACGCAACTGCTGGCAATCCCATCTCCAAGCCGTACGCCGTTCGTGCTGACTAAAACAAGTTTATGTCTAAAGATTTCTTCTGTTCGTTCAATTTACAATAACTAATATTACAATTTACAATACAATAAGTAGGCACCTGTCAGTGTCATAATACTTGTACGATTTTAAAATAGATCCCTTTTTTGTTTGTAACTGTGAAAATTATTTTTCAATACAGTTGCTCAAAAAGAGCCCTTTTCTTGGCTGTTTTGCGTGCGCAAAGTTTGTTTTTGCGAACTAGTGCTTTTTACTTTTCCAATCTTTTTAAATTTAGTTGTGTTCCAATTCATGACTGCTTACCGAAGAGTATTATTTTTCGTTAACTTTACCGAGCCGTAATAAAACTAAATAACTACTATTAACGCAATAATATTAAAGATATTGATATTTTATATTTCAATAATTACTTCTTCATCATACTTATGATCATTCATTAATAATATTAACATTGAAAACAGTTCTTATAAATCTGTGTGTATGAAACGGAACAGAGACTACGAAACGTCAGTCAAAGCAGAGGCGTTTTTCAATCAGGTAAACATGTTCGGAGGGCCTCTAAGACATGCCGATACGATTTGTCACATGCGATTTATTATTTTGTTTATGAGAAATAATTATTATGAGATTGAAAATGAGAAAGTAAAGAAGATAAGATATACATTTTGAAGATGTTCTTAATATAAATCAACTGTATTACAATCGTGTCACGGAAATAATAAAAATACTTTAAATTCGTTCTTATGTATTTTAATTTTTTTCGCATCTGTATTGAAAAACGTCGTTCGATTCACGTGCGGATATGTCATTATTCACTTGTCCCGAGTATTGCCACTCGCCTACGGCTCGTGGCAAGATACCTCGGGACTCGTGAAGTAATGACATACTTTCCGCACTAGCATCGAAATGTACTATAAAATACCTCATAATATGCGTCTTATTTAATCACGAGTAAAGTGACAAAACCCCGAAACAGGTGTAATAAAAATTAAAATAGAACCGGCTGATTTCTAGTTTGAATCCAAGGTATACTCGTAAATGTAACAAAATATTACAACATAATATAGGTATACAAAATTATGAATTAAAGCGTTCTAAGTTTCAAAACAAACATACAGGTTAGGAAAACCTGTGCTACAGTTAGTTACATTTGTGCGGAGTGTGCACACGTGCTCTTTTGTGCCGTCGTGAAAAGAACTCTTTCACCTGGTGATACTCCTTAAAGCTTGTATGGCGAGCAAACATACTTCATTAAGACAGCGTTCGCCGCTTTATGAAAACTGTCTTTACGATGCTTGAAAATTTTTGCTAACACCAACTGTTGTCTTTACGCTGTATAATATATATCACGCATTTGGAACGATACTGTACTTGAGCTTACGAGACACGTTTTGTATGAAATAACAAAACAATTGCGTTCAGTGAAGATCACACATGCGGCCTGTTGTTGCCAAGTACGGAACAGATGAGATTGGAGGCGCTCCAGAACTGCGCACCTGACTAGTTGCATTGTTTGCACTTTTGTTCGGCGCTCATTGAGTTTCAATTCATAATGCATTTTCATTTGTTGGCTAAATCAGGATCATTTAACTTTAAATTTCATTTTTCAATACAATACTGCGGAAGTCATTACTGAAAGAAATTACGGTCTATACTATACTCGTAATAGTTTAGGCAACTAGATTGATACAGTTGTGTTTTTACTTTAATTTGAGGTACACATGAGTAGTAACATTACTAGAAGTAGCTAAGTTAATTATTTTTTAATATTAGGTACTATTGATTCATGCGAAGGACAATATAATTCATTCTATTCTCATTGGTCGCAAATATGGTTGAATTAACGTTGGTAGGCAACCTATGTATATCATATAAAACATTAATTGCCTCTGTAATGGGGTTACATGGTAGGTGTATTTACAACTAGCCGATTCTGCATGTAACCTATTTGGCATCAATCCTTAGCGAAGTCGCAAATGACTGGCGCCGCGCCGGCCAGTTAGTCAGGTGCCGTTTTGTTTAGACACCATATCAAAGGCTGCAGTGATCCATTGCGATGGCCGAGTAATCCCGGCTAGAGGCTCTGTCTCACGTCCAGCTTACTTTTATTACCGTGCCTGCATCGCGAAATAAAACAAAATTGGCGGGAATTTATAGCCAACAGCCCCAGAATGGCTAGTGGGGTGGAAAGTTTTCAATTTGAAACGAATAACTTGTTTGTCTCATGTAATAAGGGGGGTTTTGCGGCGTAATAAGGGGCTGCTATGGCTGTCGCGGGCTTCCTTAAAACTACTTTCTTGGTTTTATTACCTAAGTGCTGCGGGTGGGTGTAAGTCGTGCGAGCCTTTATAGGTGTCACCGTACTTACCCCCAACGACCGTAACCTAACCGAATAAATGTTTATTTGACGAGGAAGTGTATATTATGTAAAAATATATATGTAAAGTCGTACACACTGCTATACCGGTTGTTACCTTTATGAAAGGATAATGTTTTAAAAATCCGATTCCGTAATATTGCCATAAATTTGAAGACACAATAATGCAAAGAAAATGTACTGCATGAAATACAATTAAATTTCAAATGCATCTGCGTATGAAAATATAAATAAATACCTACTTAGGAAATGATTCCTACATAAGTATAAAGTAATACACTCAAAAAGAAGTAGGTATTCAATAGCCCATGAGTCATTTAGTTTATAAATATAATGCTTCTATAGGTACCTACTCAGTTCCTCCACTAATATACAATTATTTGCTGGAGAGCATTACACATTGCTGCTTTCTAGGACCGTTTCTTTCACGCTATCACAAAGTGCGCTCGTTACACATCAAAAACAAAGTTCAGTAAAATGGTCGTTAACATCCCAGTTTTTGGAGCCGCGACGTTTACAACAGCATAACGTTTCTTCAGGTAGCAAATTGAATGTTAAAACGCGTTACCTGCCCCTAACTGAATAAGTTATGAGCCTCGAGCTATTGGTAATGAAACTTGAATGACCCAGGGCGTGTATACAGTGTACGGGATGGAATTTCCGTGTTTACGCAGCACCGCCGCCAGTTTATTCTGTTGCGTTAAGTGCCACTTGTGGAAGTACTGCTGCCCTAAAAGGACGCGTATTGTTTTGCTGAGAAACAGAGGGTTGCTAGGGATTTATACTTGATTACCTGAACAAAATCCAAGAAAATTTGAGCGGCACTTACTTTTCCGAGAAATGTTTTGTTCTACGAATCTGATCATTAGTTGCCTAAATTCGTTAAAGTAAATATATTATTTGTTTCAGCCAATAAATTTATTTGCTTAATGTTATACAAACTCAGATAAACGCTTCGCTGTTGTCAAAACAAATAGGTACCTACATGTTGTCAAGACAGAATATCGAACACTAAAATAGCCTGAATACACCAAAAATCTTGAAAGGTATGCGTGTCTTAAAGGTCTTCTATGAAGAGAAAAATATCAATTTCAGATTTTTAAAATTGTAATTAGGTATATTACAGTGGTAATCTTGCGTAAGGCCAGTCATCATCGTACATTCATTTCATTATACTTAAATATATTATTCAACACTAATGCCATGGTGGGTGCTAAGCCTTACTCATATTCATATTCATATATTTATTAATAATAGTTCATATTACATGTCAAACAATAGGTATAATACATTTTTTTATATACAATTGAACACAACAGGCAACCTTAAAAAGTGTTTTAGTAGATACCATGATCAATTATGCTTATAATAATTAACAATTCGATGATACTTTCGATCACACCCGTCCCGACCCCATCAACTCCGGGAAAATCTTAACAACGCAAAGTAGACCACGGTACAGCGCCATCTCTCGGGAAATTGGGTTACTAATTTATACAAACTAGACGGGTTATGTTTGTTGGGTTTTCGAATCGAATTGCATCATCTTTTTTATAAGAAGGAAGATACGTGCGGGATGATAAATTAAGTACTCAAAGATAAAAAAATTTTTTGCATATTCCGTTAAATTACAAACTTAATTCAGAAATTATTTTGTACAATTTTTCAAAAACCGTTCAACCAATCAAGTTCAAAATAATTTTCCAATAAAGTTCTTATTAAGTTCTACTTTTGTAATTTTTTAATATTTTTTGAACGCATAGTTCAAAAGTTCGAGGGGGGGCACATTTTTTTTAACTTTTGGAGCGATTATTTTCGAAAATATTAACTTTAGCAAAAACCCTAATTATTTTTCAAATACCTATCCAATGATATGTCACACATTGTTGGCATGTTGAAATGAAAAAAAAACACTCTGTATGGGAGGTACCAAAAAAAAAAAACTTTATTTTACCACTTTGTTGGCGTGACCGATATACATATTTGTACAAAATTACAGCTTTCTAGTACTTACAGTCACTGAGATTAACCGCGGACGGACGGACAGACAGACAGACAAAGCAAAACTATAAGGGTTCCTAGTTGACTACGGAACCCTAAAATGCTATACAACAGCCAGCATTCAACTACAGTTAGGTATCTTAGGCCGGAGGTCACGCAGTAGACAATCATGAAACAAAATAAATTTATCGACTTTCACGTAAAGTTGGTGAAGAATGAGAGTTACTCAGTTAGTTCCGATCCTGGTCTGAGGAGAACTTTCTATTTTTCGATTGGCCGTGTTAGTAAGTTGGCAAACGTAGTTTACAGAGTAGTTCACACGGCTGGCGTCTGTGTGGCAACTCAATTTTTGTAACTTATTTTGCATTGGTGTAATGTGTTTTGACTCTGAATTACTGACATGACTGTCGACTGCTGTTGTGCTGAAACATCAGACAACAGAGTGAAAACTCGGTACACTATTATCTACTCTATGCCAATGTCCCAAAACAACGTATGACATCATACGTTGTTTTGGGACATTGGCATAGAGTGGATAATAGTGTACCGAGTCGTCACTCTGGTGTCAGATGTCACGAATCATGTTAACTCTCTATCATGCAACCACATATATTCCAACCAAACAGAGAGAATAAAGCAGGAACAATGAAATAATCACTTTCAGAATGAACGTGTATTGCATTTCAGTTAGGTACGAATAATACAAGCAAATCCTTAAGCCGAAGTATAGCTCGAATAATGGCAATGAAATTGCAGACACAAGTTCTTGCGCCGTCTGAGACGTTGTTCTTGCGTCATTTGTACGTCCGACGACGATTATCAAAGCAATCAGCCGCCCTGCAAACTGTTACTGCCAAACACTAGCGCGACGACGCATAATATCGATAACACATTAAATTTAGAAGCAGTGTTGCGTGAATGCTTGGGTTAGGGAATGTGTACTTATGTATACTTGGATATCAAATCCTACGGTATTTTTTTGACGATTTTTTTACAATTATAATATTTTATCAAAGTATGTCGCTCTTGTAGCGTTTTATTTAGCCAACAAAACTCAAGGGCGATGTTCACCCTACATCGGTCAATGCAGCATACATAGACTGAGCCAGTAATTGTATGTATAATTATATGTTGTGCGTCTTTCAGATTTAAAAAGCCGGTCAAGTGCGGTCTCGCCTACCGAGGGTTCCGCACAAAGGATGCTAACATTTATGACCTTAAGTACTTAAAAATACTGTTGGCACGGAACTCTCAGTGTGCGGCGATTATACGGTTTTCAGATTTTCTCTTTTGCTTGGACTACACATTTTTGCTTTTTGACAAATTTCATGATTCTAAGTCAATGGGAAGTACCCTGTACATTTTGATTCCCGTTGAAAATGTATGGGAAATGCGACATAAACGGCATAACGGCATAAGAGGTTTGATTTTTTCATAGCTTCAAGGGACCGTGGACTTGTATGTGGTATTAATTTAACTTGTTAACTCTACGCGTTCCCGAGATAAAGGGTCTTGACAGACAGACGGACGGACGGACAACAAAGTGATCCTATAATGGTTCCGTTTTTTCCTTTTGAGGTACGGAACCCTAAAATATGAAAGGCTAATTTTAGATTAATTAAAAGAGAAAGAAGAAAGATTAACTTTATGTCGCATGCAGGTAAGTACCTATTCATACGATGAAAATATTATAAATTTAAACATGCTAAAAGTTTATGAGTCCTATAAAAATGCAGTTTGCATTTACTTGTGATTATTTTAAAACAAAAACATTATAACGAGTGGTGGTATGTGTGTTTTTTTAATGAAATGAATTAAACGAAATAATAATAATAATAAATGAAAAAATAAGTGTTCTCTAAATGGCAGGTTTCAATCGTGCCCCTGTTTGTGACGAATACTATGACCCGGTTCGTTATATCAAAACTCTACTTTTGACACGCACGTGCGTAGAAAGTTGAGGCACACGTTATATTAAACGAAAACTATCGACAGCTGACCCTAGAGCGCAGCACTAAGGCAATTGGCAAATGTTTGCCCAAGTTTTAGGCGCGACGGAAGTGGTCGAGGTCTCGAGGCGGACCGAGTTAACTGTTGCGTCCTTACACCGTCGCCTCACGATTATTTCAAATTTTGATGATTTGATTGAATGCATTGATTAAGCAGTTTAAAATGTTTTCTACAAAATGATTGTTCAAATAGGAAAGACCCTAAGGGTCCTAATAAGAACAGAATGTTAAAATTTTTGTTAAATTGAATATTTTTGTAGGGTGGACAATAGGTAGCTAAATAATAAATGATAATGGATAGAATCGCTCACAATTTAGCTCCTCCTTATTTATTTGTTGTGTTGTAGAGATTAAGAGGAGAAAGTGTTGAAATCGGAACAGTAAAAGTGATTTACTTCTAAGTGAGAGCATCCAAGAATATATACTTGGAATTACTAAAGAAATTCGCTGCTTAATTCGTAGGCCGTCCGAGAAAGATGGGCGGCCGGCGGGGTACAGCCCGAGTTTAATTACAACGCAGGTTTATTCACTCTAATTTCGTGAATTTTGCATTCCCCGCGCGAACCGCGGAAGGGTCAGAATAAAAGAAAATGACATTCGTTATTCTATTATGTTAAGCAAAGAAGCTTCGTATTTGTAATTACTTTTGCTAGACAACGGTCCTCGTTTTCGGCGCAGGTAATCCTTAGCTTCCTGTGTAGCTTGCCCGGTGACCGTAGTACGCACCTACGTGAGAAAGCCCCTTACTTTGTCATGCGTAACGAGAAGATTGCCCTTTTGTGCTAGTTGCTACACTTGCCTTTGCAATAAAGGGTTTGCGAAACACATAATAAATACGCTTTGAACTAAAGGGAACTTAAAAGCTTCTA
Source organism: Lathronympha strigana (assembly GCA_949128165.1). NCBI lineage: Eukaryota > Metazoa > Arthropoda > Insecta > Lepidoptera > Tortricidae > Lathronympha > Lathronympha strigana. The sequence goes on along the minus strand of OX421906.1, from coordinate 9,992,378 downwards.
CGTAGGTTGTAAGCATTTGGAGTGCCTTGGTGTTAGTTAAGGCAAAAAAAGTAGCTAAAGTAACGGAAGTTACCAAAATGCTACCGATGTACCGATGTAATAGTACTAATGTCGTTTTCTATTATTTTGTTGAAAGAAAGTTGATAGTTTTGTATGTTAGTTAGTATGGTATCTATGAATTAGCTATATGGTAATAGAATATTGTGTTTTGTGTTGCAGTGACAGCCTTGGCCGAGCGGCGCGGGCGCTTGGCCGTTAGGCCCGCGATGGCGGCGGCGCGAGGCGGCCATCGCGCTCCAAACGGGCGAAGTTTTCTCCTCTCGGTCGTTACGAGGCGCGAATTGCCCGCGTTACAATTACAGCGCGGCCCGCCATATTTATGCCCGCGGTAACCAAATTGCCCGATATTATTCCATCCCATTGAGTGCGAAAAGCGCAAATTAAACCGACTTTATATTGGACGATTTTCCTCGAGAGCGGGGGCGAGATATGTTCGTTGTTAGATAAGGAGCCGAGAAGATTGCGTTATGAAATAAGAAAGGAATTGCACATTCTGACGAGTTGAGGGAGTTCGTTTTCCGCTTTTGGATACAATTTATCTCGACTTTAGATTTGATAATGTTTTCATTACCTACGCATTTCGCCAGTAAAAGAATATTACTACATGTAAAACTAATACTAAATTGTCTACATTACAACAATATATTTATATTGTATTTAATAAGTATTAATTTTACATAGATATTTACTGCATATATTAAGAGACCGGTATACTTTTTAAAGTGAAAATCTTTATAGTGAAATAACGCATATAAATTACAATTACTAAGAAAGTACGAAACACCTAATCCTATTCTTACAGAGCTTGTTTTGCGAACTCGTTTATTCATACAATATTGTAACTTGATTTTTTATTATTCACCTTTATATACCACCTAATTTACTTTCATACACCTAAATTAGACATAAGTAAAATAAAGTTTTTTTCGACAACTTTACTTTTATGAAATTTATTTAATACATAGGTACCCAAATATACCTAATAAACTTAAGCAATTTTTCTAATATTTGCTCTAGCTACATGTACATTTATTCGAAAAAAATATATAGAAGTGGAAAAAAGTATTCAATTTATTCCTTAGACGACTTATTTTCCAACATATTATATGTATAACTTACATACCGGTTTGATATCATTTTGATTATCAGAAAGCCTGAAGTATTTACCTCTTCGAGCAAAAATCGCGAAATAGTCCTCAGATATACGAGTAAGTACATTATTAAAAACCGAAAAACAATAACAAAAAAGGTAGTTTACACGTTCCATTCGAATTGAAATTATCTTCTGTAAAAACTAACAGGATTCTTGTTACTTGCTCCAATACAGTATCAAAAAGTTGGGGAAAATCGTAAAAAAGTAAACCGGACTCTTAACATTAGATATTTATACTTCAATACATTAATACATACTTACGTTCTTATTATAATACATTTGTTTAAGATTAATTTGTATTATTTTTGTAGGTCTTGCATATTGCAACGCGATTAATCCATTCTAACTGTTTAATTTCAATGAATAAAAATCGCGGAAATAGAAGAGAATATAATATTTCTTCAAACCTATCAATAAATCCGTGTATTTAATAAAAATGGAATTAAAAAATATTGCATAGAAAACGGCGTGTGTCATTTAATATCTTAAGTAACAACCGAGCTCTACTCCGAACAGTCGCTCTTACTGTTCGCTCAACTCGTGTGCTAAAAGAAAACGGAAGGAAAGATATATTTGTGAGGGGCCCAGATATTTTGGGAACTATATAGCCTAATGAAAGCGAACGAGGGCGGCCGGGCGCTAACAACTAATTGGCTATTCCGAAAACTCATTTGAACACAAAATGGATTCTGTATTTAAATTTCAGCATTGAGTAAAACAACGACGAAAGTTAAATGCGTAAGGCGTTTTGGTTTCGACATATTTTTACGTGATTTTACGCTAACCTATTATGGGGATGGCTCTCTGATATTTTTTTGGTAAAATCAGAACATAATTTGGCTCACAATTATTTTTGAAAACCTGTCGCATCACTTAGTACTAATAAAACTGGTTTGTATTACCTCGGTATATTTATCCTGTAGATTAATAAAAGTATATTGATAGGTAGTGACAAATATTTCATTATTATGTGCTGTGGTCATTTACAAATGCATTTCGCATCTGGAATCATCGTTATTCAGTTGGCTTATGGTAGGTACCTCGAGCCGCCACCTTTTGGGAAATCCAACGTCTGGCTCGGCTAATGACGACTGCGCTCTGAATACTGAGCGGCTAGCAAGACTAGTCAACGTACTTGCGACCCTACTCGCATGTTCCTAACTATGTATAGTAAGAAGTAAGAACAAGATTTTTTCTAAAAGTCCAGTTCTTCTTCCAAGTCACACTAATACTTACCTTGCAAACAATGACAAACTTCAAGTTAAGTATAAATCAAATAGTTCACTTTCTCTGTAGGGGTAAATTGTGTTTTGTTTAAGTTGTTCGCTCCGTGTGCGTTTGCTCGGGTAGTTCGCGACATATTGTCTGAGAACTCCGCCGACGCCTCTCCAATAAATAAGCAGGTCACATATTGAAGGGGGCGGAGGAGGTATACAATTGTAACTTTCCTGCTCCCGGTTTACGAGAGTAGGCAAAAGTTTAAAAAATACAAGTTTCCTTGCCCCTGGCTCGCGGACACCGAGTGTTCGCACGTATACAATACAATACAATACGCGGCGGGCCGGTGGGACGGTTCCCAGCGCGAACTCGGCGCGAGTTCTCCAGACGCATTGTTTATGTTATTCCATCTCAATAAAACTGTTCCACAACAACACGGAGAACCTGTTATCACATATTTTTATGCACTTACCATTTCGAATGTCCATTTGTTGAAGTCGTATTTGGCATGAAAATGAGTTTCGATAATCTTTATCAAAAATTCCCTGCGTAATAACCGGCAGACCCTCTTAGTGCTTTATTTGTGACTCGAATTTATACCTTCAATTTTCTTACTTCGATAAAATGAGGAACACCACTTTCTGGGCTTAAGAAACGAAAGATTAAGAGTGAGGTAAGTGCTTTTAAAAATCGACAGTGGCATCACGATCGGAGGCAAAAGTTGTTAATCTTGTCCCGGGCCGCAAAGTTCCGGTGGGCCGTCTCGCGTTACACAACAACCAATTAGTATGCAGCCAGTTCACGCGGCATTTTTTCACATTATACTAAGTCCCAAAGAAAAACTGTAGGAAGTTCATGGGGTGGAACGGGGGGCCACTCCAGCGATTCCCAATAATTCATTAGAGTGGCGTCACGGGGTACGAATTAAAATTAATGATTCGCGAGGACAGCCGGCTCCGAGCATCCAGGGCATTATCGGCGCGCTTTTTATCCCAATAGATAAGTTAAACCCCCCGTCGAACAGGTGTCGAATCGACTTTTCATGCTTAGTTGTTTTAGTGGTTATGTAAATTCTTCGCAATCTGTTCTATTAATCTCAATTATTTTTATCTCTCCCTTATAGAACCAAATTACTTTCGTACCAACAAAGATCGAATAACATACATAATTATATGTTATAGAGGTATGGCGTTTTCAGGCAAAAGGGGATTTATTGTCGGTATTGAGTTATTGGTACCTAACATAGTCCAAAACATTTCCTTTCATATTCAGAAAGAAACAGATAACTAAGTATTCATTTTTTTATGATTTTTTGAAGTTGCAGCATACAAATGTACTAGTTTAAGATAGTTGTAAAATAAAATAAAATAAATAAAGTTTTATTGTGCAGGTAGGGCACCCATAATTAACATAAAAGCAAAGACAAAAAAGCAATTCTAATAAAATAGAAGATAAGAACAAAAAATAAAAACATAAAATTGACCTTATAAATTACGAGGTAAAATCGTAGACGTCATATATAAATTATAGCTACAACGTGTCAACTTACGAAAGTCACCGTCCGTCACTTATTTGCGATTCTCACTCTGGTGAGTAGATAGCCAGCACCTAAAAATGGGGCTATTTATGTCACGGTACACAGCAGCCAGGATGCTGTTAGTTGAGCGACTCAATCTCTCCCAGAAAGAAGCAACGCGCGCCCGTACCACGGCATAGAAGTCGGGAACTCCAGCTTCGGCAAACATCGTCGAGGCACTGCAGAACCGCGGCAGCCGCATCAAGGTTCGGAATATGTTATTATACTGAACCCTGATGGCGCTGTACGCTTTTCTGCTGTGCCTCACCCACAGTTGACAGGTGTAGAAGGAGAGACATGTGTGGCCAAGATATTTGAACTGTTGCACCCTTCGAACGATTTCACCATTCAATTTTACTTCCGGCACATTGTCTGGACCTCTTCCTGCCTTGAAAACCATCATCTCAGTTTTTGCTACGTTATATATCAGCCCATGAGAATTAACATAGTTTTCACAGACTGATAACAGCTTTCTTAGGCCCTTGATGGAGGGGCTAAGGAGCACCATATCGTCAGCATAGCTGAGACTGTTCACACACACACCACCTATGTGACAGCCAATTTTAGTGCTCCTTAGCCTCACCATCAAGTCGTTGATGTAAAGATTGAAGAGGTCCGACGAGGTCAGCCCTCCTTGGCGCACCCCGCATTCTAATCTATAAGAATTAGAAGTCGTGTCGCCCCACCTCACACAGTTGGTTTGGTTTCCGTACCAGTGCTCGAACACTCGCACCAGCTCCTCGGGTACACCTGAGCCGCGCATTTTACCCCATAGTAAGTTGTGTTAGTAAGTAAGTAAGTAAGTTGTGTTTAACGTTTGAAAGTCTACAAAATTCAACATAATATTTGCACTGTATGTGCATAAATCTATACAAATATTATTATGTAACAATAACATAACAAATTTAATAAAAAATATTGTCTATCCGCCAGCTGAATATCCTTAGGATCCCTCTTTGTCACCTTATGAGATCAAAAGTGTATTATAGTAAAATTCTTACAAAAATAATAATCTACATTGAATCATTATGAAATTGATTTTCTGTGCTCCCCCCGGCAAGCAGCCAATTGCAGGCCGCTACGCTCTGCAAATTGCATATGATGCTATATTACCGTAATAGTGCAATAATGAGTACTTTATGTGCCTATGTCAATTATTCAAAGGATGTGCGAAGAGGTAATTAGCATCTCGTGTCGATTTAAAACAGAGAACGCTGTGCGTGGCGAAGCGAAATTCAGTACACCCGCCCGCCCGATACTCGAGGCCTAATAATGGCATCCGAAGATGTCCGAAATGTTTAGCGCGTAGTGACTGAAAATACTTGAGTAGGTATTAATACCCGTAATGTAATTTAATATTAAGATGTTTCACGATAGTTTTAAATTCGATATATTTTTCATTATTTAAACAAAAAAGTTAATGACTTAGCTACTTGATTATCGCTCACAAACTTGAGCGACAATGAAGTAGGTACCCTAGTCGTTAAATTTTGAGTACTACTCATTCCCACTTGTACATAGTTAAAATTTGTAATTTTATAAAATTCACAATATTATTTTAAGTTAACAGAATTTATTTATAAACAAAACAAAAATTTGTCATTTTCGACTAAGTTAACTAGATCAGCAATCCATAAGTGATAATTTAATGTGGTACCTTCAGCGTGAAAACGATACTTATCTAATTTAGTTTAAGGGAAAGTAGTGCAACATACATCGAAATACGCTGAAACATACGTCGGTTGTAGGTATCGGTTAGTCATCCTCACCAAGTACCGAATCTAATACTGCCAATGCAACAACAAGGCGAGTCACAAAAGCAATTTAGGATCATCTCCACAGATCAAGTTATAATAAGTAGGTAGGCGCAATATTGTAGGTTATATTAGCAAACTTCCGGTTGATTCCACTCCGGGATTGCAAATACATTGTCGCGAAATGACTTGATGAGAATTCGGGCGACGCGAGTCGACATACAAGTCGCGTTTCCAGTTTCTCGTCACGTGCGCTGCCTCAAATAAGGCTTACCACCCTCCCCGGTGCCGCCTTCTCTCACGTCAAAAGCAAATTTTGCAGAATATCTAGTGCACCTAAAATCGTTACCTTCCTGATCAAGCGAAGACACTGCTAACTTAAGTATTTCTTATACTCTGTTGCGCTGTAGGTGTAATGTCACATAAGCTCCTCTTGCTACTTATTGGACGACTTAAGCGGGTCTCTTACTTTCACGTTTTTGTCATTCAGATATCTAGATAGGTTTTTCAGTATTGACGACAACTACTTGCCTAATATTTATATAAATAAAACTTTAACATATTTCCATTAAGGACGACTCACACTAGGACGGGACGGGGGACGGGACGATCTGTAATTTTCTATAGAAAGAATCGTGTGATAGCTCGGAGCCCTCGGATGTCACGTGACCTTATAGAAACTGACAGATCGTCCCGTCCCGCCCAGTCTCGTCCCGTTCTAGTGTGAGTCATCCTTTAAACTGTTAAACGTGAAAACACGATTAGTAACATACCTATTAGTAACATACCTCGATACTTTTATATTTTTGCTTAGAACGTCGAGATTATTGAGTTTATTAAAATGATTTTTAGTTAAATAGTTAACTAGGTAGTTAGTTACTAGGTCTCCAATCTGGTAAAAGCTTTTATCTACTAATAAATTAGTTTAGTTGTATCAATCAATCAATCATTTATTTTGCAGGAAAAAAGTTAGTTTACAGATGTTATTTGCATGATGTTATGTACATTCCTTTAACCGCCATAATTAACGGCATGCAAAATATTTACAAAAATCCTACCTAATTATAATTAATAATATTATTTACATACGTATAAGCATTTAAATTAAAAATAATTTAAGAAAATAAAATCAAATTAATACATTTCATGTCAAAAAATAATTTACACATACCATTGCATTATTTGCATTGCACTTACATACCTATTACGTTATATTGTCTAAAAGTAATCTAGAAAGTCGTTAGTGCTATAGAAGCTTTGTTCTAGGAGCCGCTTACGTAACATTTTACTAAATTTATTTAAAGCTACTTCTTTTAGTCTTTGTGGTAATTTATTGTATTTACACACATCACAGTACAATATTTCTTAAATTTAGCAGTCTTTTGTTGTTTGCCAATTATAAGTCGGTCACAATCTCTTTCTTGTGTTACGCGGATATAAATCTTTAACAGTTTTAAACAGTTCTAAGTATTTTCTTAAAAATTTAGCCACTACTTCAATGTAGAGACTTGGAAGAGGTAATAATCTTAATTTCGGAAACAGTGATCTGCATGATTCGAAAGGACCAACCCCACAGATGGCACGAATACAATTTTTTTGAGCAACAAAAGCTCTCTGTACCTATGTCACTACTGTTCCCCCAAATAATCAGTCCATATCTAAATATAGATTCAACATATCCGTAGTAGGCAGCACTAACTGTATTATGATCAGTTGTATTTCTTAATCTAAGAAAGGACCTACTTAAATCTGTTTATTTTTTTACATACATTATACAATTTAATTCTCAAAATTTTAATTTTCAAATATTCCTAAAAATTTTGTAGCGTCATTTTCTTTTAATTTATGTCCATTACATATTACATTTAAATTCTGATTAATATTATTAAAGTTAATAAAATTGGTTTTCTATAAGTTTAATTTGTTGCGTTCAAGCCACTTGACTACAAAATTTACCGTTTCAGTGACCTGCATTTCATGGTGGTTAAGACCTAACGAGAAATCATTGGTGACTACTATAGATATGTCATCGACGAATAAAACACTTTTGTAATTGTATTCTTTCTACGAGATCATTTACATATATCAAAAATAGAAGTGGCTCTAGGACACTTCCCTGTGGCACACCAAATGTATTGTTTCTATAACGGGATTTATAAGATGTGTATACATTTTTACAGCTAATACTGTTCACATCTACACATTGCGATCTGTTCTTCAAATATGACTTAATCCATTGTAATGCTGGTCCTCTAACACCATAGGACTCTAACTTTTTATCGTGGACTACGAAGTCAAATGTCTTTGACATATCGAAGAAAACGGCGGTTGTAAAATGTCTATCATCATGGTTATTCGCGATTTCGTAAATCAGATTAAAAGCTGCTAATATGTGGTAGATTTGTTTTGTTGGAACCCGTGTTGTTCTTTCGCAAATACATTAAACTTATTACAGTAATCTGTTAATCGTTTTTCGGCTTTCTCGAATATTTTAGAATGTATTGGTATTGGAAATTCTTTAAATTCTAAAGTAGGGAATAGAGACAGCTTGCGGGCGCAGGTTACGTTCATAGTCCTGCGTCGTAGGTAAAGAAGTGTACTTAATGGGCACTTGGCAGACAATAGTACATTTCGATGCTAGTGCGGAAAGTATGTCATTACTTCACGAGTCCCGAGGTATCTACTCGGGCAATACTCGGGACAAGTGAAAAATGACATATCCGCACGTGAATCGAACGACGTTTTTCAATACAGATGCGAAAAAAATTATAATTATAATAAATCGCATGTGACAAATCGTATCGTCATGTCTAATAGGGCCTTCGAACATGTAAAACATGTTTACCTGATTGAAAAACGCCTCTACTTTGACTGACGTTTCGTTGGCTCTGTTCCGTTTCATAAACACAGATTTATAAGAACTGTTTACAATGTTAATATTTTTAATGAATGATCATTATTATGATGAAGAAGTAAATATTGAAATATGAAATATCAATATCTTTAGTATTTTGGCGTTAATAGTAGGTATTTAGTTTTATTACGCCTCGGTAAAGGTAACGAACAATAATACTCTTCCGTAAGCAGTCATGAATTGGAACACAACTACATTTAAAAAAATTGGAAGAGTAAAAAGCACTAGTTCGCAAAAACAAACTTTGCGCACGCAAAACAGCCAAAAAAGGGCACTTTTGAGCAACTGTATTGAAAAAAATGTTTGAGCAATACTCAGTAGATTATACCCAAAATCCAGAACCTAACACCGAAACAATACTCGTATGCGGCAAACCCGCCGTATTTGCGAAGAAAATATATTTACTCGGCGAAAAAAGGGATGATAACGTGACTGTGGGCTAATCGGCTGACATCCTCAACTTTGTTGTTCTTATTGGTGGTGTTCATAAGCCCGGCTCGACGTCGCTCGAATCCTAAGCAGGAACTTACGCCCAAACAAATTGAGGACAATATCTGCTGGCACTTCCTTGTCACCCTACGCGTTATTAGTGTCGGAGCAAACGGGCGCTTGAAACGCGGCGGCTATCTAGATAACAAGCACATGCATCCATATTGTATAATAATTATATTATGACTTATAAAAAAGGAAACTAAATATTCAATATATCTCACACTAATAGTCGCCAAGTTTTTGCAATAAAAATATAAAGACGCAAGTTTATGATTGTTGACGTTCAAGGCAAATTAAAGTAGTCAACAGTCCATCTGTCCGCCTGCGGATAATCTCAGGGACTACAAAGCTGTAATTTGGCACGAATATGTGTACATAGATACCACTTTATAAAGTGGTATCTATTTAAAATAAAAAGTGTATAGTTTAGGAAATATGAATTGAACACATTTACTATCTCCACTAAAATCTTTTTGTAAATATCAAAGAAAAGCTAGTTGTAAAAGTGCCCCCGTTCTTCAAACAACACAGTGGACCGAAAAATCCTGATATTTGCGTCACAATTTCGTATCACATTTTTATTTGAAAAAGAAAAGTAAAAAATAAAATGTCCAGTAGGATATGATATTTATAACAATACTATACTACTATATTAGAACTAATCTTTTTCGTTTCAACCCTAAACTGTGAGGTATCGTTAAATTGATACTCATTTAAAAAAAAAATAGGGTTTTACACAAAAATGTTTTGGTAAAGTAAATATTTTCGGAAATAGTTATTCCGGATGTTAGATAAGATACGTAATCTAATAAAGTAAAATAAAACAAACATACACAATAAAACACTCAGAAGAAACAAACAGAATTCGTCAAAACTGTATTGCGTTTAGTTACTCCATACTGAAATACGTCAGCACGCGCATGCAGGTGAAAAAACACTTTTTTCTACTCGCCGACTTTAATCTGCCAATTACGAGTACATAGACAAAACTATAAGCTCATACTTTTCGATATTAGACAGTCCAACTCAACTATAATATCTCATTTCGATACGCTGTAGGCAACTATAATAGAACTTCATACAAATTCTATACTTATTTGCGATGCCGCCTGGGACTTTGCCGACCGCGCGCCCCACGCCTGCGCCGACCGCGCCGGCCTGTCGGCCATCTTTTTGTGTTACATCCTTGTTAAGTCAATGAAATTGAATGATGAAATTGTTCCTCCATAGATGATGATGATGATGACTCGTAGAAAAATTATTGTATACAATCGTAATATAATTAAGTTTTTCAATCTCGTACCTTACTTAGGCCACTCAGCAAGCTTCGTGGCCTAAACACGGTACTCGACTGAAAAACTCTTCATTATATCACGATTGTATAAAATACTATTACCATGAAAATTCATGACAACGTTTTAAACGCAGCGTTTTCCACATTATCGCAGTCGACCCTGGCTCGGCAGATGCCCATAATACACGGAGAGTCGTCCCGTTTTCGTTTTAATTGGTCACTAGTCGTTAGGAACCTCACTATGGCGAGCACGTGCGTACGGCCGCACATCAACTGGATTATGTACTCAAAATAATGTATAAAGTATGGCTGAAAGCATCATTCACGTCCCGACTGCCGACGTCCCGACGTCGTCGATTTATTTACGGACGAAATCCATAGATACACACACATACAAACATGAAACAGGAAAGCTATTTGTAGTAAAAATTGTCACGTTACGTATTCTCCCGTAACTGACGTTAAAGAGGATACGTAACTTAGAGTAAGGAAAGGAAGAAAAAGAAAGAAAGTTAGGGTTAGGGTTCTTTATTTTCAGCCGGTAAACATAAGGTCACTATGGCGGTAAGTACGGAGTGAAGCTGAAGTAGGTTCGGGCAGGATGTAAAAGAAGAGTCAGTCAGCAGCGGGCGAAGTAGTTCCGGAAGGCGTGAGTTCCAAGACAGGTTACCAGGAATAGTATTAGCAGGTGAAGGTAGTTTCGGGCGGCGTATGTACGCCTGCACCGAAATGGGACACCAGAAGTGATGTCTTCAGGCCCGATGTTCGTCAGGCGTAGAGAACCTCGGGCGGCGTTGATTCGCCTGCGCCGAGTGCCGTCAATTGAAGATACTCGTAGATGTCAGTAAAACCGACAAGCAGCAGTAGGATAGCTTCCTCGAAGATAATTATATTTCTCAGGAGATTAGTTAAAGAAGAGGGCCAAGAAGGGAGGTCGCTTGAGAGTGCGGGGCCTGCCTAGACCCCGCACAGGCCTCAATTTTCGAAAACTGCTCTAGACTAGAGCTGACGAAAGACTGACTTCTGTAGACGGCTGCTGGGGTTTTATACCCCAGCTCGAGAATTTAGAATTGTTAAATTTAAATTTAAATATTTACAAAGTACCAGTATTAAATATCAAACAAACTTATTTAAATGTAGAAAACCTAAACTGCATGGTAAGAAATTTAGAAATTGACAATTTACGACAAAGTATGTAACCATGGATACTTATAAATAGATATATCAAAAAGTGTAAACAAACGGAAAAATATAAGTAATTATGATAAATTTCACAAAAATAAGCTGTTATCCTTGAAGAGGAAGAATGTTATACATATAAGCCGGTAAGCCGCTAGGAGATTTTAGGTCAAACCATTGTGTGAAAGGTTTTACGTATTGAAGTTAATAACAGGATTCTTTCAGATCTTCAAAATGCAGCTTAATCAACTATAAAATAGCATAAGCATACAATGAACTGAAAGATAAGTGCAAGGAATAGAGCTAAAAAGACGCTCAATGAATCCGAAGCTTACAACAAACATAAGGTAATGCTACATTACCCCAAAAACCTCGGAAAAAAAAAAACTTTTGCGTGAACTAGACGTGAAAGTTTTTTTTTAAGTGATGTTAAAGTAATACATAAATACAACTAAAGTGCATGTTATGAGATGAAGTGCTGAAAAAAAATTGTTATAAAATATAGGGAATTACCTACACATTCATGCTTCTCTGTCACTTTTTCATACATACATCTCTGACAAAATAAGGGGATGTGGTTCACACTCTATGACGCACACTCCTAAGGGAATTCCCCCAATGACCTAAGGCTTGTTTTTGTAGAAGTAGTCAGCCGCTCCTTTTAAAAACAAAAATAAAGATTATATACAAGGCCCAGTCGGTTTAGAGCCGACTAGATTAAGTAGACCGAACCCATGAGAGTAGGCGCTCGGTAGAAGTTAGAATATATAGTAATATAAGATTTGACCATAAAACTCTTTTCAGAATTAAGCTGGTAAACCGAAGAGACGACCAGGCCAGAGATAATCAGGAGAAGAAAATAAAAACATCATGGCGAGTCTCGTCTCAGTACTAAAGAGAATAAGAAGCCAATGCGAAACGATATAATCGTCATATCGCAAGCCGAGGCATAGTAAATGCCTGAAAAATGAAACTAAAGATGAATATGGTGAAGAAAAGTAAAAGAAAACTAAATCTAAATTGATGTAGTTAAGATTATGAATAAAATAATAAGATTGACTATATTAATAGTAGTTAGAATCATGTTTTAAAGTCCTTAACGTGCCATTTACTTCTGGAACCATTAGGATTTTCAAGTATATAAACGAGAGGTGAGAGTTTTTGGACAACTCTACATTTAATATATTTAGGTGCTAGCTTGGCACTGAAGTAGTTGCCGGCGTTACTGAGGACGTAGTTTTTCCTCCAGATTGTATCACCAACATTAAATTCTTTGAAAGATTTTCTCAGGTCATATCTAGTGCAATTTTTAGAATGAGCTTTAAACAAGGCAATCTGGACTTTATCAAAGATTGGAGATAAGAGGCCAAGGTTATTAGCATAGATATCTCTAGGGAGGAATATAAATTCTTCTAGATTATGACATTGAGAGTAAATTGAACCACAAGATATAGTTTCACGTCCGAAGACTAGAAATGAGGGGGTATATCCAGTTACTATGTTCGTGGAATTATTCATAGCTGATTGGATCGATGGGAGGTGTAAATCCCAAGTTCTATGATCCTCGCCGACTAGAGATGCTAGTGCTGTAATAATTGTTTGATTGTATCTCTCAGTCGGGTTGACCTGTGGGCAGTAATGAGGATTAAAATTTGCGAAAGGAATTTTATATTTATTAATTAAATTGTGAAATTCGCGTGAACGGAACTGAGGACCATTGTCCATTATGAGTGTCTGAGGGACACCAAAAACTAGAAATACGAAGTTTTCCAGGTACAAAATTATTTCTGAAATTCGGGCACGTTTTAATGGGAAGATTAAGCAATATTTAGTAAAATAGCAATTGATAACAAGGATATACTGGTTCCTCTTCCTAGTCATTGGTAGAGGGCCCAAGAGATCTAAAGATATGCACTGAAAAGGACGTGAGCAAATTTTAGGTTTACCCATCGGACCATAAGGAGAATGGTTTGAGTGTTTATAAGATAAACAAATTTCGCATGTAGATACGTGCTTTGCTACATCTTTGAACATGCCTGTCCAGTAGTAATGTTGTGATAATTTCTTGTATGTTTTGAAGGTTCCCAAGTGAGGACTTTGGTTTGATCCGTGGAATTTGTCTATGAGTGATTCTCTTTCAGCAGGGGGTGGTACTTCTTTCCAAATGAAGTCATCTGATAAGGAGTCGGGATTATTCATCCTGCGGAATAGTTTGTCATTTATGAGGTTATAGTTCGGAAAACCGTCAGGATTTTCTCTGTAATCAGAAACAAGTCTGTTGTATAACTCTTCATTATTAGATCTTGGAGACTGAGATAACGGTGCTATGTTGTAGAGTTCCGGATCCTCCTTGCTGGAGCGCGAGAGAAAGTCAGGAACGATATTATCCTTCCCTTTTTTGTGTTTAAGTACAAAGTTAAACGTGGATAACCTGAGGGTCCAACGGGCTAGTCTTCCGGATGGATTGGTTAAATTTAGAAACCATTTCAAGGCAGCATGGTCGGTGTATACCGTGAACGGTTTGCCGTTGTCTAAGTAGCATCTCCAATGCTCCAGGGCTGCGATGACAGCTAAAGTCTCCCGTTCTGTTGTGGAGTAGTTTTGCTCATGTTTGTTCAGAGTTTTGCTCATGTAAGCTATCACGGCTTCCTTATCTTCTTTCTTTTGAGTGAGAATTGCCCCGATTCCGTAATTAGAAGCATCGCAGTGAACGAAGAAAGGTTCTTCAAAGTCAGGACAGGCAAGGACAGGTGTTGTAGCTAAAAGTTCTTTAAGTTTTAGAAAGGCAGTATTAGCTTCGGGAGTCCATAGGAATTTAGGAGCATTTTTACCAGTAGCTGCCAACTTATTTAGCGGTGCTGCAATTGTGCTAAAGTTAGGAATAAATCTTCTGAACCAGCTACAGGTGCCATGGAATCTTCTTATTTCTTTTTTTGATGTTGGAGTCGGGAAGTCTAATATTGCACGAACCTTGTCGGGATCAGCTCTTAAGCCTTGCTCGTCCACAATGTAACCCAGATACTTAAGTTCCTTTTTGAAGAATTGACTTTTCTCAAAGTTGATTGTCAAGCCAGCGTAGGTTAATTTCTCGAGTACCTTCAGCAAAAGAGAGATATGTTCTTCGAAGGTTTTAGATACAATAACAATATCGTCTAAATAGCAGAATACTTTGTGTTCGAATTCAGGAGTAAAAAGTGCATCCATAAGTCTTTGTTGCGTTGCAGGCGCATTGGTTAATCCAAAAGGCATAACCACAAAACGGTACATTCCTCGTCCGGGAACGTAAAAAAAAGTTTTGTCTTTATCTGGAGGGTGTAGTGGTACTTCCCAGAATGCTTTAGCGATGTCTATGCTAGATAAGTAATTGGCTTCTCTCAGGTGATCTAAAATTTCATTCATGAAAGGAAGACTGTAAGCATCGCGACGAGTAATAGAGTTCAACTTCCTACTGTCAACACAAAAACGCCACTCACCATTCTTCTTGGGGGTTATAATTACTGGAGACAACCAAGGACTCTCGCAGGGCTCGATAACTTTCCATTTCAACATCTTGTCAACTTCATTGATTAGTGCTTTTTGTTTCTCAGGAGAGAGTCTGTAACAACGCTGTTTGATTGGAGGTGAATCCCCGGTGTCTATTTTGTGACAGATTAAGTTAGTTCTTCCAAGTTGACCTTTTTCTTCAAAAGAAATCTGCTTGAAACGAGAAATCATGTCAAAGGCGATGTTTTTCTGTTCAGAATTAAGAGATTCGAAGGTAAAAATTTTTCCTTGATCAGATGCAATAGTATTGCATTGGAGTTGAACTTGAAGGGTTGGATTAAGTAACATACGTAAAAGGTCAAAAGCAACCCAAAAGTTAACCCCAAGAATAATTGATGGGTGTATTTCTGGGAACACGTGGGCTCTAATGAGACGTGTCTGATTATTAAAAGATATTAATAAATCAATATAGCCAATAGATTGCAACTTGTGTTTGCTCGCCGTGGCGATAGAAACTAAGCACGACTTAGACAATGAGTATCCCAATTTAAGAAAGTCTAGATGAGAGTTATTACCAAGGATGGTTAGAGAACTACCACTGTCTAGTAAACCAGAAAAAGGAATTTCATCGATAGTGATCTGTACGAAAGGTCTATCGTTGTCATTCTCTTCTTCGTAGAAAATAGAAGATATTTTATAAATTTGAAAAAAGTTGTTAATATAAGAAAGCCAATGTTTCCAATCGTTAGAATCAAAGTGGTTAGTTTTATCTAAGTCGTGCGCAATCAGTTTTTTGAGGAATTGCAATTAGGGCAATCAGGAGTCTTGTGACCTTTCAAGCCACATTTGAAGCAAATTGGGAAATGAGGCTGATTACAGGTTCTAAGGGAGTGACCGTTGGTTCGGCATCGGACGCAAAAGAGGTTAGAGGTAAATTTATTAGAAATAGCATTTACTTGCTTAAAGTTATATTTGCAGAGCGGTCTTGAATCAAGGTTGGGTATAGGTTTAGAGTTTAAAACAGAGGTTGTTTTAGAGGTTGATGCGAAGGATGTGTAGTTGAACTCCGAAGCCAGTTGATCTACAGCTGGTTTGGGTTCTTTAAAATTACGATCCCTATCGAGAATATGTTCGTAATTTTGACATGCAGAAATAAGAGTATCTATAGACGTAATATTGTTGAGTGCAACAAAGACTGAATAGGAGGGGCGAATATTTCTTAGTAGAATTTCTAGTTGTTCAGATTCTGACAACTTTTTGTTAAGTCTAGAGAACATGCCATGCATAATGGAAACATAAATTATAATTGCCTCATGTTCGCCTTGGGTTCTGGCGTGAATGGCTGTTAAGAGTTTATGGTCATAGTCAGTATTACCAAAATCCTTTATGAGATAGTTTGAGATCTCGTCCCAAGAGAGGGCTGGATTACGATTTTTTTGAAAACGAATCCAATGAAGGGCCTTATCAGTAAAAATTTCAAATGATAATTCAGCCAAACGTTCTTTCTTTATAGCGCGTGAAGTTCTAAATTCCTCTATTTTTTGAAGAAAAGATTTAGGACAAGAATTACCATTGTAGGAGATTTTCCTCAGTTCAGTAATAATGTTAGATGGAGTGATTACCTGAAGGGTAGGAGGAACTATGGAAGGCTCCAAGGAGGGCAATTGGCAAGGATTAGAAGGGATGGGCATGGGGGTTGTAGTTAATGCCGTAGAAGTTTGAGGAGTATCAATGCAAGGTGCAGATAATACCGTAGAAGTTTGAGGAGTGGGAGGGTGAGGTGAAGTTACGGGAGTAGTTTCAGCAGATTCAAACAGCAGCGCTTCGTATCTATTATCTACAGATCTAAATCTTTCAGAGATTACGTTAAGACTATCTACGAGAGTGGAATTTATTTCTAAGTCTATACGCTGAATTCTATGATATAAATGATTAATGAAATTTTCTAACCTTTTAAATGCATATAATGACGATTTGGCTTGTAGTTGATCAAGCTTCGCTTCGATGAAATCTAAGCAGGTCTCAATCTGTTTCATGTCCTCCTCGGGAGGAATATTTGACTGTAGTACTTCAGATGCTGGTTGAGCCTGACCTAAAATCTCCGCTTGTTTTTTAAGAGCATTAAGATTATCTTTAGGTTCCTCTAATCTAATCCTGACTTCGTATTCTAACTCTGGTTTATTTAAGTTAGTAAATTTAATTGGACGTGCCATAGTGACCTGAGTTAATCTTAAATAAAAATGTGTATCACCAAAAAGAAGCCGAAAGAAGTAAAATTTATAGACACAAGTTTTGTCTTTTTTTTTAGAATTTAGGAAAAGTAAAAAAAAAAAGCTGAAAATAACGAGTTGGGCGCCAAACTGTCACGTTACGTATTCTCCCGTAACTGACGTTAAAGAGGATACGTAACTTAGAGTAAGGAAAGGAAGAAAAAGAAAGAAAGTTAGGGTTAGGGTTCTTTATTTTCAGCCGGTAAACATAAGGTCACTATGGCGGTAAGTACGGAGTGAAGCTGAAGTAGGTTCGGGCAGGATGTAAAAGAAGAGTCAGTCAGCAGCGGGCGAAGTAGTTCCGGAAGGCGTGAGTTCCAAGACAGGTTACCAGGAATAGTATTAGCAGGTGAAGGTAGTTTCGGGCGGCGTATGTACGCCTGCACCGAAATGGGACACCAGAAGTGATGTCTTCAGGCCCGATGTTCGTCAGGCGTAGAGAACCTCGGGCGGCGTTGATTCGCCTGCGCCGAGTGCCGTCAATTGAAGATACTCGTAGATGTCAGTAAAACCGACAAGCAGCAGTAGGATAGCTTCCTCGAAGATAATTATATTTCTCAGGAGATTAGTTAAAGAAGAGGGCCAAGAAGGGAGGTCGCTTGAGAGTGCGGGGCCTGCCTAGACCCCGCACAGGCCTCAATTTTCGAAAACTGCTCTAGACTAGAGCTGACGAAAGACTGACTTCTGTAGACGGCTGCTGGGGTTTTATACCCCAGCTCGAGAATTTAGAATTGTTAAATTTAAATTTAAATATTTACAAAGTACCAGTATTAAATATCAAACAAACTTATTTAAATGTAGAAAACCTAAACTGCATGGTAAGAAATTTAGAAATTGACAATTTACGACAAAGTATGTAACCATGGATACTTATAAATAGATATATCAAAAAGTGTAAACAAACGGAAAAATATAAGTAATTATGATAAATTTCACAAAAATAAGCTGTTATCCTTGAAGAGGAAGAATGTTATACATATAAGCCGGTAAGCCGCTAGGAGATTTTAGGTCAAACCATTGTGTGAAAGGTTTTACGTATTGAAGTTAATAACAGGATTCTTTCAGATCTTCAAAATGCAGCTTAATCAACTATAAAATAGCATAAGCATACAATGAACTGAAAGATAAGTGCAAGGAATAGAGCTAAAAAGACGCTCAATGAATCCGAAGCTTACAACAAACATAAGGTAATGCTACAAAATTAAAATATTTTGCATCATGCATAAATGGCATGACAATATTAAAGGGAACAGCTAAACCTCGGTTATCTTAGAATACAATTATTATTTAGTACATTAGATAAGACTTTAAAATGTAACTGAAATAAGTATTTAACGGCGAAGTCACATAACTGTTTCATGTAAATTCAAGGTTGCCTACGGTTTTGCTATGTCTAATTAAAAATCTGTTTTGATTTCAATCAAACAGCGTTTTTTTACGTATCGCCTAATGCCGCCTGATCACCGCCCATGGACAATTGCAACACCTTTCACATGTGCGTTGCCGGCCTTTGAGTGGGGGCACGCTTTTTCGTAAAGGTTTCAAGGCCATATCAAGCCGGAAAGACCGCTGACGACAGTTTCTTCTGTATTTAATATAAATCCAAAATGAAGAAAAAATAATACCTACATATATGTATATGAATTTCAAATATTGCTGTTAATGTTTATTTGCCGATTATGATAAGAATCAGTATAATTTTGACATTAATACAAACTGTAGTATATTTTTTATCGTGGAATAAAGATCTACCTACACTACACTTACAATCGCGTATAAATATGAAGCGAATTACTAACAAAAGAAGCAAATATATCTTAAATGTAATATTATATTTATTGCAGTGTAGACAGAAAATCAAACAACTTAAAACCTAATTTTGCTTGAACACGAAATGCCTACTTAAATACGCAATAAACTGGAAAAAGAATAAGTATAAATATTTGTTAGTTCAGGCATTTTAATGTCCTTCCTGCCTAGTACCAGATTTTAAGGCTTTGTAAAGATATAAAGCATGTGCGTGACTCGACAGGCGCCGCGAGGTCGGCCCGCCGTACAATTGTGTAGTCCCTATAAAAGTCGACCAGGTGAACGTGACCTCGGAAATCTTTTTACACTTCCCTGCCATTGTCTGCCTACTTAGGTAATAGGGGGGGAGGAGGAGACCAGTGGCAAACTGGTGGGTGTATAAAGTGGCTAATATGAACAGAGCACGCGTATGGAAATTACAGTGGAATCAATCACGAACCACCGAAACATGCGCGGCGGTGCGATAACCGACCTACGGATAGTAAAACTATTCATACGATGCCTAATGGTGGCATGTTTTATTCCCGTAGTTGGAGATTCCATAGTAAAAAGGTCCCTACGTTAAAATTTAGTTTGAAACAATCTAATGTCTGTAAAAGCTTATCTAACCTAACGTAATTTAAAACTAGTGGTTCGCCCCGGACGTGAACTCGCGACCCCTATATCTTATCTTATCTTTAACGGCCTCCTAGCCTAAACGGTAGTGAACCAGCTTACGAATCAAGAGGTCCCGGGTTCGAATTCTGGACAGGGCTATTGTGTTGTGTGTTCATCATGAATATTTGTTTCTGAGTTATGGATGTTTTGTATGTATTTAAGTATTTATCGTTAATATGTATTTGCATAAGTAGTTGTTGTTAGTTTATATACTATATCGACGTCTAGTACCCACATCACGAGCCTTATTGAGCTTACCGTGGGGTTAGCTCGATTTGTGAAAGATTGTCCCATAATATTTATTTATTTATTTATATCCCAGCAACCTCTTGACTGATTTGCTCACATTCGAATAAAAAAAATATATCTCATCCAACTACCAACGACGATTATCCGACCAACGATACTCGAGTTATCGTCAAACAAACATACATGCATACAAATGACGCTTGTTCGAATATGACAATTTATCTATTACTAAAGTTTTGCCTTAATGAGTATGTTCACGATCTATCAACCGATTGACGTACCTGGCAACAAATGACTGTCAGACTGTCACCCATTGCTGATTGTACCCCCTATTCTTCGCACATCTATGGAATCAGACACCGAGAAATTGATCAATTTACAAGATTTGAATAATCGGCCACCAACAAGTAACTTCATGAAGCTCAAAGGCTCAATTGTGTAATTAGACTGAAAAAACCGGCCAAGTGCGAGTCGGACTCGCCCACCGAGGGTTCAGTACGAAGGTGGCACGGAATTCTCAGTGTGCGGCAGTTAGACGGTTCTCGGAGTTTCTCATGTACTTGTGCTACAAGCTCTTACTTTTTGCCAAATTTCGTGATTCTAGGTCAAAAGGTACCCATACATTTTGATTCTCAAACATAAACGGCCATATCTTTTGATTGCGTTGACGTAGAGGTTTGGCTTTATCGCAGCGTCAAGAGACCGTAGACTTGTGTATGTGCTATTAATTTCAACTTCTTACCTCTACGCGTTCCCTAGATAAAGGGTCTTGACAGACAAACGGATGGACGGACGGACGGACAACAAAGTAATTCTATAAGGTTTCCGTTTTTCCGGGGTTCCGTTTCCGGAGTTACGGAACCCTAAAAGTTACAAAACCTGTGAAAAAACAATTTCTTTTCCCGATGTTGGAAAAATAAACTATTCAATACAGCTGCTCAAAAAGTGCCCTTTCTTTGGCTGTTTTGCGTGCGAAAAGATTATTTTTGCAAATTTGTGCTTTTTAATTTTACATTTTTTTTTCATTTTGTTTCATTTCACGACAACTTATCGAAACGTTTTAATGTTAGTTTACTTCATCAACACGTAATAGAACCGACAACCTACTATTAACGCAAATATAATACAGATATTGATATATTATTACTTATATCTACGTCATAATAATTATTTGGCCTTAAGACAGGTGTACTTTGCGCATTTCCATTCTATTATGGCATATGGCTCATTGCTTTGGGGCAATTCAACGGATGCAAGCAGAGTTTTAGTGATGCAGAAAAGTGCAATCCGCACGCTTGTCGGAGTAAGACATAGACACCCTTGCAGAGACCTATTCATTTCGCAACGTATAATGACGCACTACTCACAATACTTGTTTAACGTACTGATGTATATAAGAATTAACATATCGGAATTCAATCGTGTGTACCATCCGGACATACAACTTCGAGCAGCTGGTCGTCTTATAACAGTTCCACGTCGCATGGCGCTTTCAATGAAAAACCCACGCGTTATAGGACCTACCTATTATGAGCACTTGCCCGCTAACTTAAAAAACGAGCCATGTGACGCAGTCTTTAGGCGTCACTTAAGAAACCTTTTGTTGGATAACCCTCTGTACTCTGTAAACCAGTACATGGAATTGAATTTGTAATTGACTGTTTTATTTTTTGTGATTATTTATTATTAGCTTGACTTCAAATAATGTTTTATACAAATTTTTATTATTTAATTATGACATATTGCTTTGTACCTATTTATATTTTCTGTTCTGTTTGACGATCATGATGGGAATTTGTATACTTTGACATTAACACTAAATTGTATATATAATTTTCTTCGTGAAAAAAAAAAAAAATTATTTATTAAAAATGTAAAACATTGACAGACAGTTTTATTAAGTTGTGTGAATGAAATGTCTGTCAAAGTAGAGGCATTTTTCCTGCTGGCTACTGCAAACATGGTAGAAGGCCTTGATACTTGAGACGATTTGTCACATGTGACTTGCAATAACAATTTTGTTGTTAATTATTTTGTTAAGTACATAAACAATTTTAACAAGTTTTTTATTTTGCCACTGTATTAGAACAACCAAATAAATAAAATATTTTGAATTCGTTCTTTTTTATTTTTTATTTTTTTCGCAGCTGTAATGAAAAATGTCGCTCAATACTCGTGCGGAAATATTTTTCACTCGTCCCGAGTATTGCCAATTGTGGCAAGATACCTTGGGAGTCGTGAAGTAATGACATCTTTCCCCACTAGCATTGAAATGTACTATTACATTATAAGAAACTACATTTTTAATGGATGTGTTTGATGGCTCTGGTGCAACTACCTGTAAGTATTTACCAGTAAAAGACTACGTAGCGCGGGCAACATTCTAATTGAAATTCAATCATTTATCATATCAGACACGCTGTAAGGAGACAACATTGAAGAAGTTCCAAATCTGAATTTCAATACCGCTTTAACTGTCGTCATAAAATAACTTATTCTCGCAATGAAAAATCCCCTCATGTAATGAAAGCCTTCTGCGGGCGACTGTACGTGCTTGTAACGTTTTTCTTTTGGAAAGCTGATTTTGGTAGTCACATTGAACACACATAAAATCAGATAATAAAATACACATCAGAAAATTCAAAATCACTTACGTTTCAGGACGAAGACAACATGCGGTGTCCTAGCAGGCCAATAAAAATGTAAATGTCGCGATAAAATTTTGCTTCTGAAGGCGGTAGTCGCGATGAGGCCTCTTTGATGTGGCCGCTGCCTACGCCATACCTACTTCGATATCATTTTATGACGTCGCCTGCTCCTTTTGACCGTACAATACATTTTTTTCGGAATATAAATTGAATATATATTTTCACTAGCCTCTGCTCGCGACTTCGTCCCCGTAGAAGAGGTTGGAACGTACAAAACCATTTTGATATTTCCTATTGGAATAAGAGCGTTTTTTCTTCCTTTCTGGTGCTACAAGGGATCAAAGTGGCATTTCTAGCAGAAAAAAATGCTACTTTTCTGTTCTGGGACCACATAGTTATAAATTCGAGGCATTATCGGGTGATATCGACAAGTGATGGCGATGCAGGAGAAGTTATCAGGGCTATTTTTATTTAGGGCACGAATATAGGCCAGTAATATAATGCATATCAAATACGGCTAACTTGCTATACCTACAATAAAAGAAGAAGACGATAAGCATAAGTCAACTTAGATAAAAAAAACTGATCAAATATGCACTGTTTTTAAACTAGATGGATATTATTTAAAGAACAAGTTTCTTATATTATACATATGTTATATATATTATGTATATCAGATACCTTAATCTATGTGAGTGGGTATATTGAAATTTAAATGTCCCTGCTAGCCGGGCACAGACCACAGTCATAAGTTCTGGTATGTGGTTTGACTCTTTTTTCGCAAAAAACTATGCAAAAAGGAGTGGAATGGAGTGGAATATGAGCTTACCTATCTGCGTTATTGATAAATGACATAATGTCTTGCTGTTGTAAGTATTGTGCTAGATGTTAACGAGTCGGGTCAAGGACTTGTCTTTTAAAATTTTAAATCGTAAGATTTTTTCAGCTTTCTAAAAACCTTTATAACTAGTCCGCTTTAAGCTGCTACGGGTTACGGCGCAGGCGGCGTAGTACAGTAGCTGCTATTGCGCCTATAGTCTGTATAATAATAAAAAAAAAAGTATTAAAAGAATGCAAAAAAAAAAAACACGTAACAGGATGACGGATAGGAAATTTTATAACATCATTCGCCTAATTAATAAGTCATTTGTTTACATTTTTAGGGTTCCGTACCTCAAAAGGAAAAAAACCCTGCTTATAGGATCACTTTTTTGTCCGTCCGTCCGTCCGTCCGTCTGTCTGTCAAAACCCTTTATCTCGGGAATGCGTAGAGGTAGCAAGTTAAAATTAATACCACATACACAAGTCTGCAGGCCCTTGAAGGTGTAAAAAAAAACAAACCTGTAAGTCAAAGCAATCAAAAGATACGGCAGTTTACGTCGCATTTCCCATACATTTGCAATGGGAATGAAAATGTTTAGGATACTTCTCGTTGACCTAGAATCACGAAATTTGGTAAAAAACAAGAACACATGTACATACAGGGAAAAATCCGAAAACCGTATAATTGCCGCACACTGAGAGTTCCGTGCCCCCAGTATTTTTAAGTACTACTTAAGGTCATAAATGGCCCAGCATCATTTGTGCGGAACCCTTGGTGGGCGAGTCCGACTCGGTTTTTTAAAAGTAAGTCTGTACTTACTTTAAAAAAAACGAGTAAAGTAAATTTTACGTTTGTACGTGGTTTTCACTAAGTACCTATAAAGAGAGCAGTTCTCAAAATATATAATCTTGTTATGATTCACTAATTTCATAGCATCTTGGTTTGTGTGTTAAACAATATAAAAATGCAATGATTACATATTCTACTAATAATCGTTTTAATATGTACGTACAACATAAATATAAACATCAGAAGACAGATTGAAAAGGATTTATTCATAGAATAATATCATGGTGCTTAGGAGCGGAAGAATTTGAATGTGTATAATGTTATGCAGGTTGATCTTTGCGGCGCGGGTTGAACATGGGGCATATGAATAAACTGATACGGAGACGAGGAAAATATTGTCCGCAGAGGTTTCGGCTCCGACCGTGGTGTTTTGCCGCAAGAGGAGCATCAGTTATTTGATTTCAGATCAAGACATGTTGGGCGCTTTGCGAAATACACGGGGCTGGGAGCATAATTATGCTGGAGAGTATTTATTAAGAAGATTTTTTTTCACCTATTCATTTTAAAAACACTTTACTTCCACATTGTAAGGTTATTAATATATTAATATTGAAATTGGTGTGACTATTATATACATTATATCTATATTAGCGATGAAATTAGTATGAAAAATACAGGTATCTTTCAAACGCCCCTATATTTTTCAATAAAATACAGTATCTTTCGTTGCGGATCTCTTAAATCACTTTATCTATTGAAAAAAACCGCATCAACATCCGTTGCGTAGTTTTAAAGATTAAAGCATACATACGAGTACATACATACAGACCGCGGGAAGCGACTTGGTTTTATATGTAGGTATATCTTACCATTTCACGGGACCATGGGGTTAAGGATGATTCACACTAGAACGGGCCGAGACATGACCGGCCCAGGCCGATCTGTCAGTTTCCATAGAAAACGTCACGTGACCTCCGAGGGCTCCGAGCACGGACGTGAAATTGACAGATTGACAGATCGTCCCGTCTCGGTCTCATCCCGGCCCGCTCTATTGAGAGTCATACTTTATTATTAAATAAATTCATAACTAGGTAATTGATAAAATAATAAACAAAAGAAATGTGAAGTACACAGTATAAAACAGGTATTATACGTGCATGATTGTATTTATCAGACTAACGTCAGTTTTGTTTTTTTTTTTAAAGTTACATCTAATTTTTAGGAATGATACAAAGTTTTGAAAGAAACAACATGAATCTTTCGCGATTTTAGAAAGCAGAGTAGGGTCAAAAACTGGTACATTGAAAATATTTGAAAAAAAAATGACTTAGGATCTCTTAGAATTGATAACAGAACACATTTCAATGAGTTTCAGATTTTTTGTCTATTTGTCTGTCTGCCTGTTCTCGTTCGAGCATCACGTGGAAACGGCTGAATGGATTTAGATGCAACCTTCACTGGCATATTAAAGAGATCTCCTGTCAGGTTATAGGTTAAAAAATAATTATCATCCGCTGACGAAGTCGCGGGCATCAGCTAGTTATAAATAAATTCTTTCCAGTATGAGCTAAGCTGAAATCATACATTTTTTCTTCCTAGCTTTATCCCGGTCTATGCCACAGCGCTGTAGTAATCCCAGTATTTGGCGTATGCGCTAGTTTTACAAAAGCGACTGCGATCTGATCTTCCTAGCCAGAGAGTAAACTAGGCCTTATCGTCGTGAAAGTCGCAAGTTCTTACCGCTGGGCCACCAACGCTCTAAAATCCAAACTGAAGTCATACAAAACAGTATAAAATTCTTATTGTGTAACCTTCGGTGTGCGATTACTTGAAGGAATAAGGAAAAACAGTTGTTAAACCATCCTATTTAATTCCTATTAGGGATCGTCTACG
Source organism: Lathronympha strigana (assembly GCA_949128165.1). Classification (NCBI taxonomy): domain Eukaryota; kingdom Metazoa; phylum Arthropoda; class Insecta; order Lepidoptera; family Tortricidae; genus Lathronympha; species Lathronympha strigana. The sequence goes on along the minus strand of OX421906.1, from coordinate 9,966,117 downwards.
AGAGACTTGCTACGGTATGCTACACATCGTAGCCAGTGCTACGAATGGAATAAAATTTGTAATAAATTGGTATATAATAATGTAATTACAAATATTCAATAATATCCTACAGCTAGTACTGTAATATTAAAGTCAGTCACATTAGAGGAAAAACCTCGCCCCATCGTTACCATTCCACCACTCTTTACCGAGGTTGTCACTAGTAATGGCTGCCCGCCGCGGCCGCTCGGCAGACCCGGCGGTACCCTACCATTACACGTTGTACTCGCACTTACATTAACGCTCTGCTAGATGAAAGATAAACATTTGACGTGAGGATAGGGCGAATCCGTATTCTCGTCACACGGACCGGGTTAATTCAATAGCTGATTGGATTTGGGGCACGCTGATCTGAGAGGGTGTTTAGAGCTCGCGATGGTGGTATATTTTCACTCCTTATATAGTGAGACCAATCGAGCTTGTACGATTTGGCGTATAATAAATAGGATTAGGTGTGAATCTCGAGGGTCCTTTGTAAAGATTGCGACAGCCGTTAAGGGATTGGTACAGTGGCGTATTAGTCAAATAGCAAGAGTTTCAAATGATATCCCCCCGCGCATTTTGACGCCCGGTATTCCAAACGGACAGCGCATTTTGGGCCCCGCGCACCAAAAAACTTTACCTTTTGATAGAATTTGCCTCAATCCGCCAAAGGGTTGGTAGGTTTGTACCCTTGAAAATTAGTACGTGTATTAAGTAGGTACTGGAAATAGGTAGGTAATAGATACCAACAGAGACAAAAACATATCAGAGATTGAAGAAAGATAATATCGTGATGCATAGCCGCGTACTAAATTATTGTTGTCTTTTATGGCGACATTGAACGTGTCCTCAGTTTCATATAATTACCTATATTTACTACTAATACGATGATACACTTTCATGTCACTGAAGCAAGTAGATGAGACATAAATTTCACAATTAAAAACGTTGTCTTTAAACCTCTTCATTGCTAAAAGCGACATTGAAACTGAGCAGTTTCATGTGCTCTCCATATTTTAAATATCCTTAAAAGTAAAGGCTTGACTAAAAACTTGGCTTTTATTTGCGAGTTGACTAGTTTTTTAGGAAAATGTATTCGGTAAACAAATTAAGCCCTCTTTTAACAAACAACAGAGAGAAAGTCCAAACCTACACCATTACCGAATATTACCAATCTTCGTAAATGGGAGTCAAGTAACAGCAATAAATGAAAACATATTACCGACAGGTTATTAAAAAGTTTCTGATGGTGCAAAAGTTCTTGTTTTCTCGGTAACTTATATTCAGTTTTTCTGTTCTCGTGTGCATTATTTATCTCGAGTCGTGAGGTGTAAATGTCTAACGCGGCCGTGGGTCGTCACTTCGCTCGTTTTTATATTCCATCTTGTGTTGACAGTGCATTGTCCTGTGGGATTATTGAGTTGATTTGTTTGCCACGCGACGCCTGTGACTCGCCGACGCTCAGAGGGGTAACTTCGTGCGGGGTAATTGAGATGTGGATGCGTGACTGGTGATCGTGTTCGCGAACATTCCGACTACAGAACGATGCGTGACTTCAACTTGCGAATATATTAACTAACTAGTAACTGTATTAACATTAGGTTCTACGCCATAACTCTTTATTGCACAGCACACTTAAAGCAACAACAACTAAATAATACAGAGGGATGAGTAACAAGAATAAGGACAAAAGCATTTTATTAGTTATGTTTGGGTCTTCGTAACAAATTATTACATAAAAAATTACCATTATAACGACGTATTACTTAAATACTGATTACAGTTGTGTTGTTATCATTACTAAAGTAAAAAAAACATTTGTTTGTGAAGGAAATCCAAAGCATATTCCACTAAGAGAAGCAAAGGTATTTTTTAAATCCCGGGAGATATTTCAGAGTGACCTTGTGTTTTGGTACAAATGTGCAGCCCGTTTTACGACTACCCTACCCGTACCGTGTCCTCGTTTGTGTAGAAAGGTAAGTTTTACCGAAATCAATCGTACATTCTGTTTTATTACACCATTTGTGTGTCATTCGTAAGAGTGAGGTGTATCATAATCAAAATAGGCTTTCTTTTTATTACCCAAATGTAGGTATAAAAACAAATCCGTGGCGGCTATGAGACTGCTAAATAGGCGGCGGGGACACGTCGCAGAAAAGTGATGCGAAAAAAATCCCCTAATCTAGTAAACAGGGGCCAAATGACTCACTTCACGGCGGGGGCGCCACGTATGCGGTGAAATTCGGGGGACTTAATCTTTACGGGATAAAGTAAAAGGAGACATGACCCAGGTGGCGCGCCAGACGCCGCTCGGCGTAAATTGCGGGACCCTTTTGTCTTTTTGTAGCGCTACCTACGACCGGGGCTTTCTGTTAATTATGAAAGTGGGACTAATTTAAATAATATTCATTTACATGTGTAGGACCTGGGTTCGGTCATGTTTTCTAATTCGTAAGCTTCCTCAAAATTAAAACAAATTCCTTGTATACCTATGTACCTACTTTATATAACGAGTTGTATAGTATAATGTATTGCCTACATGAAATGCATATTTAAATATGAAATGTATATAACTAAACGTAAAGTTATAATTTTTGTATAGTAAAACAATCTTGCCAGTAACAGTAGGTACTGCTGGGTAACAAAAAAAAAACTACTCATCACTGTACTTTTGGCGGTTAGATGAAAAAGCAGTATGATTCTTATTGGCTCTTTTCTCCAGCGACATGTGTACAAACAAGCATCTTTCATTTCTTACGTATTAGCGTACGGAATCAGTAATCAAGGGGCCACTTGCACCAACCACGGTTAGCCACTAACACGGAGTAACCTAGATAACTAACTTAAAACGCTAACTCGGGGTTAGTCGGCTAACCCAGGATAAAAAAAATATTATCATTATTCTAAACTAGATTTTGCCCGCGGCTTCGCACGCGTTAGAAAGAGACAAAAAGTAGCCTATGTCACTCTCCATCTCTTCAACTATCTCCACTTAAAAATCACGTCAATTTGTCGGTCCGTTTTGCGTGAAAGACGGAAAATCAAACAGACACACACACTTCCCCATTTACAATATTAGTATGGGTATGAATACTTCACACGTTTGCCCACTGTGAACATTAATGTAACGTAAAATGACTTTTAGCGCGATAGAAGAAAAGTTCGAGCTAGTGTTTACTGATTGTTTATGTTTTTCTGTATGCCAATCGATTCCATACCTGTCATGTCATGTATCAATAGTTTCTTAGGGGTCAACTTCCGGCAATGTACAGAACAGCCGTAAAATGCAAAAAGTGACAAAGTCAGAATGTGACAAACTCCGAAAATGATGAACTCAAAAAGTGAAGAACGTGACGGTCTCAGAAAGTGGCAACTTCTGAATATGACCTATATCGAAAGTGACTGTCTAAGAAAATGACGTACTGCGCCTAAAGGGAATTTACCTATACATATACCCCTTTTGAAGTCTCAAAACCGTCTTAAAAACATTGTGCTAGATGGAAAAGATTCTCCACTGGCTGATTACAATCATTGCTTGCGAAGTTTTTTGGTTTCAAAAATTAAAAGTCGTAACAGTACATTACCTAACTAGTGCGGTAAAACAAAGAAAGGCCGAGATCGCAGATGTTTGCGACCCGAGCTGCAAGCGAGGGACGTAAATATACGATCAAGGGCTTTATTTATTATCTCACATGTTAGGTACATCATTTTATGCCTACACTTGGCCAGAAATCGGCTTTTTCCGTACGCGTAGCGTGCGGAAAAAGGCACTTTATGGCCAGGTGTGGCATAAAATAACATAACATGAAAATGTACTCATTTGAGCCCCACCGTGTCTCAGAAAAACGTGCGAACTTAAAATTGCTGTTAAATTATTATTTATACAATTAAACAAATCTACCTACTAGTATTCCTCTTCTAACGAAATAAGCTTTTTAAAAACATATAAACACACGTGCGTTTCATATCTAGATTTCGAGCATCTCATTTCTTTCCTAGTGACCCATGTAACTATAAATGCGTGTGTCCTGACTAAGTGGCTGGCTGCCTGACTGACTAATTATCGCAGAGCCTAAACTACTAACGCTGAAAGTTGAAATTTGTACATTAGATTTTATTTATAATGTTGACAAGTAATAACAATTGATTTTGAAAGGGTGTAAAAAGGGGGTTTAAAGTTTGTATGCAGATGGTTAAAAGTGAGAGCTTTAAAACGTTGTATTGTATGTCTCATTCAAATGGAAGAAAAAATTACTAGGATTTAAAAATAAAACTCTTGAAAAGGTTAAGAAAGGTTAAAAGTTTGTATATACGTTGCGTAATTTGGCAAGTGAGAGACATGAAAGTACGTTTGTAGACTGAACGTTTGTTTCAGGGGCAAGAAACCGGGTTACAGCGTTTTCTGATATTCTAATATTCTGGGCTTTTTGCAGCATCTGCTTAACGAGTTAAAATTGGGATGAATGATTGTTTGGAGATTTTTTTATAATTTTTTTAAATGGTAATTTGATGTTACTACGGCATAATGTTACTACGATTTTTGATAGGTAGTATGTAAATTAATGCTCTTTTTTTTAAAACAATTATACAAACAACATACGAAGGCAATAGCTAGTACAATAAATATGCAACCTTTACAGCATCACTGGAACGGTTTTTCATGTTTAAACACAGCATTAGGAACTGGCCTGTGCGTCCAGTAGTACCTACGTGAGGCGTGATCGTCCGCGCGGCCGTCGTGGAACACGGAAAACCGTTCAGACGCCCCTGCCCCCAACCCCACCCTCCACTTTTACGATGAATCTTCGTTTCTCCGCATCAAGAAGTAATTTTAGTGTTCCTTTGCCGATTCAATGATAGCACTCGGCCTGATTGGTTAAGCCCCTCTTTGATTTAATTTCGGGTTAAGTTGCTGCGGTTGGGTCCCACGGGATTCGGTTATGTTCCTACCGCGCTGATGCTAGCTACGCTTTAATGAATCCGGCCTTAAGAAATGGTTCTATTTACCGCACAAGTACCCTATTCCACCTAATAAACAAGAATTGCCTAATTACGCCAATATCTTAAGTAACTGTAATCAGATACAATATACAAGTTACTAGTATTTAGTTCGGTAAGATTGTTGGGTTTAAAACCATTCAGAGTAATTGTGGTTGTCTGTTAAGATATTACCTACAATATTTACGAATTTAAGATATAATTTTGTATAAAAAATATTATATTTCTTCTGAAATGGATCTTAAAGTTTTAACGATTGTGCTTTATTCTTCAAAGATGGTGCACAACATTTTTCATTTTTGACCTGCTGCTTTCGAGATAGTGCGGCCTAGCAAGTAGCACGGCACAATGTTCTAGTGTCTCGTCCGCAGGGCCAGTTGTCATGAATACGTAATACAAGGGCAGGACGCGAATTCTTTCATTTATTATTCAATCATTCGTTCGGCGTGAGTCGGCTTTAATTTCATGGCGGCTGGGCACGGTGCCCCGAGCGACAGCCGCGTCTGTGAGTGTGGAGACCATTCCGATACTAATATCTGAACTTACACCATCCAGCCTGTATAGATTATCATAGAAGCAGTTACATACCTACGCTAATTTGACAGCTACCTTGGTATTATATTTTCAGTGATTAACAGGAAATTCTCTTTTTTCTGTTATAATATTTTAATTGGTATATTTAATTTAAGCAGTGCCAAGTTAAACTTTCACTGAAATGCATATGTAAAAAATAAATAAATTGAAGCTTATTCCTTACTTTGTTGGCCGTTACAGCAGAGTACTGCGAAAAAGACAATTCTTATTCTAAAAGGCTCGGTCGGCGAGGATGTGGTGCGAGTGCGTGCCCGTTTTGATTGAAACCGCAGCCCGCGCCGCGCCGCGCGACCGACACCGAATTGAAAACGCAAATTTACTGACACATCTATTAACGGAAACGTGAAGAAGGCGCAACCAGAAAATAGAGTAGGGAAGGGAAAAACCGTAATTGTAACAATATTTTATTACAGGAATTCGGGTTGAGATTCGTTAAGTTCTCTCTTGCCTTGAGAAATGCGTACCTATCTCGGTGAATTAAAGAGAAACGTGTTATCTTTAATGAGTTTAAGCGCTCTTCTGAGGCGAAACTTCTTAGACACCCATTTTCACAGACTGCAACTATTTTTTGCTTTATACTTTGCGGAACAATAATACTCGTATATATACACCGGGCATATTGCTTGTAGCATACATCTTTTGTGTAGCGGCAGTCGTAAAGAAACGCGAAGATGTTTTTAGAACTATGTGTGCACACAAAGCTATCATTTGTGTATCTAAGGAAGCTTAGGTGCATGTTCGAGGTGTCTGACATCCCTCGGACCTATCTTGAGACATCATTTTTACAACTATCAAAGGGAGCATTATATTAAAATTCAGGAGACAGCCATGCGGCCTTGTACTAGCGAGCACCGCCATGTCGCCGCGTGTGAGGGTCCAATGTACAGTTTCCTATAAATAAAATATGTAGGAAAACATCTCATAAAACGTATGTAAATGTGTATGTTTTAGTAATATCTTTTTTAGAGAGTTGTAGTAACTTATTGACACCAGTTGCAAAGTGATACTTTTCTGTTGAGTAGCTAGCTAGGTGGCTTTAGGGCCTGTTGGCGACAATTTCACGATGCGACGTCGTGTTGTGTGAGTATTAAATGGCACCGACGCACAAATAAACGTATTTTTCACCGATACGACGTCGCATCGTGTCACGACACAACGTCGTATCGTGTAATTGTTTACCTGACAGAAAAAATAAAATCGACACAGTATGTTTCATTATCCACTGTGTTCACAAGCTAATGTTCTATATACAATGACGTCAATGACAGAATAGGATAGCACACTATTTTCGCCAGTATTTTACTTTATTTACATATATTCCTTCTTGACATAAGTACAGTTAGATTTATGGTTTTAAAACGGTTTTTATCATTTTGGCTAGGTACATAAATAATAATGCAAATGTGACTTAAACCTTTAAGAAAGAAGAGGTTGGTGCCCGTAGGTAGTTTTATACACTATGAGTAATGTTGAAAGAAACTTTCTTGGGCCATGAATATGCTAGTTTATTTCAAACTCAAATTTAGGGTCTGTCTGACCTCGTGAGTTGCTTGACCGGCCTGGTAACTTTGGATCAGAGTTATTAATTGAGTCTGCGAACTGATTCAAAACTTAGTATTAGATTATTCTCCTAGCTAGAATATCTATAAAATATACAGTATATAAGTTCGATGCCAAAAGCAACAATTTTTGTTAACAATAAACACTAGAATTGTTGCCTGCTGTTAATATAATGTTAATAATGTCGCAATGCATATTAAGGCGGATGTCGCACTGCATGCGATTCGTACCGCACTACGGTTTCTGAATAAGATAACGCTACGCGCGTGTATAGCGCTGTCCCCCTTGCACGCGTGCGGGCGTGCGGTGCGAATCGCGTCCAGTGTGACTAACGCCTAATGCATCTTCGTCGCTGCACGGTGTATCCAAAAAAATATTGGTGCATTTGAAAAAATTAAAGGATGTTCTTACTGAACTGAAAATTTAACCATTTCAACTTTATAACTTTATTACCATCGGCGGGGCTGGATATATATAGACAAAGACACGCTGTATGTCACAACAGCTAGTGCTTGGCCGGTCGCATTCACACACGATTCAAATAAAAAAGTCCTCCGTCACTCAAGTATGCTCCGCCATTCACTCGCTGCCTAGAAATTTGCTCCCGCGACCCGTTGATCTACTATGGACATCCCTCAAAAATTCTAATTGTGACAAAAAAAAAATGCGCAATCGACAAAACTGTAAATTATAAGAGTACACACGTGAAAACTAATGAATGTTTCACTTTTTGGCACCAGTTTAGGTTTTGCAGCTTGGTCGTATCCCTGTAAAGATGAACGTGGCTCAGAGGCGTCGGGAGATGTGACCCCGGGTTCTACACGGTCCTCGCAAATGGACAGGAAAAAGGCGCGGGAAGAATGCGTGGGTGCTTTTAATTTAATATCGACTGACACCGAATTGGAATCGAAAGTTCCGCGGACGTGCTCGGCCGCTTAATCCCGCCAGTTTGCCGTTTTAATATTTATTGCTTACACCCATGTTTCAAGCTTATTAAACGAATTATCAACTTATTGAATTCTTTTTTGAGTACTTGGTTGTACTGGTAAAGTGAAAAATCGATTTAAATTTGATTGTTTTTAGTTTTAATGTTACTTAGTATTACTATAATTAAGGTGTATATACGCTGAAACTACGAGAAAACGAGTGTTTCGTCCCACGTCAATATATTAACTTGAACACAAATTTGATTAAGTGTAGGTACAGTCAACCAATTGGAACCCTAGGCCACTGTAGGACTATGTCATAGTGACGTTCTTAATCAAATTGTAAGTAATTTCTTACTGCTTGTCATTTTGACATGGTTCTAGAGTGGCCTAGGGTTCCAATTGGTTGACTATACGTAAACATTGTATCTAGTACCTAACCATGTAACAGTGTAAGCCAACTAGATAACTAAAGTAAAACAAAGTCGTTTCAGCAAACACATTTAATTTGTGAGTTGTACCTTGTAAAATACCAGTAGACAGCACGTACAAAACTCTGCTGTATCTTTAAAACGATTCAAATTGTTATTTCGCGTAGAAGTTTCTCCGGCTAAGATGCTCCTTATTTTACAACACGTTTCTCTTTCTAGGAATGGTTTTCTACGAAAAATAACGTACGCATTTAAAACAATAAAAACAACATACACGTCTGACGGAGGCGGCTTCAGTGAATTTTCGCAGCGCGTTAGAAAATCGTGTTCTTACCTAGCCCCAATACCTTCTAAGAAAATTTAATGTCTCTGGATGCGGTATTTTTGGCATTTGAAATATAAGGTTTTATTTAAGCCCGGCTACTACTGGGAAAAACTCTTTACTATATTCTTTCATTTGTCTGTTTTGAGCAGATTCCAGCCAGGCCATTAAAGGGCGGATTATTTATTTGTTGTCAGTTTTTTTCGCGTCAGATTTGAATGAAATTTGCTAGGTGGGAAAAGTTCCCTATTCTCTTCAAGATATACCCAATTTCCAAGTATGTCCCACATTTTTGAGTTACAAAATCATATGGGATTTTCGTAACTCGCTGGGAAATTTAGTACAATTTTTTTGTCGCACATTGAACTCTACCTACCGACCAAATAACATTCAATTATGATGCGAAAAAAACGACATCAAAACAAAAATATGCCCTAACACGAAGTCATCTGCCAAGATTAATGAAGTACTTATGCGTCCTTTTGACAAGAAGAATTTCCTCCTCCGATATCATTTTGACTTAGGTGCAGCTTAATTGGCTTGATACATAAAACGTAATGCAAATGTTATGTAGCAAAAACACGAAATAAAATCATCCTGAATCCTTCCTCTAGAATAAAACGTATGGACGAAAAAGAAGAGTCAGTTTCAGCTGAAAACCTTTGCCATCGTCGGCTTTAAAGGTTCCTACTTTATCTGATTAAAACCTTACTATGCAAGTCTCGGTTGCATGCTTTCACTGCGAAAACTTTTGATATGCTTAAATCAAATCTCGGTTATTTTTACTTATAGTTACTTATACTAAAATTTAAAATCTCCGTGTTTTATTACATTACACATAGCGCTTGTATGTATAATTAGAATAACCGTAAAATATAGCAATATAACATCAGGTTTTTAGTTTAGTTCCACGGTTAAGCGGTGTCAGAGGGGTAAATGAAGTTTGGTACGTCCGGGGCCGGTGGCGCGAACTTCACCCTAACTTGCGAACATGTGTTAACATGAGTCGTCTTTGAAAAATTCAATAAGGACCTTATTTGTATGGGGTCAGCGTACGAAGCGACACAAAAAGGAGCATGATGAAATTACTGTTAGCTTCCACCAGCTAATGCCACGACGTATGTACAAGAGATTATTGAGTTAGAATTTATTCGATTATGCGTAAAAATGTTGCTAGGAAAGTGAAAAAACAGGCGGCCGCGTGAGGTTTATTCGAGATTAATAAGAGTAATAATAAGATTAACAAAGTCAGTGAAATTATTTTAATGTTTTAAGGAATAAACGTATTTCTAAATTTCTGAGATCCAGTATTTTTCAGATTTGTACAAAAGGGGAAAACCTTGCGAGTGAGATAAAAATTACTTTATTATTTCGGAACAGTCTGTTACTTAAATATTTGATTTATTTACCCAGCGGGTTGGTTTTCTCCTCGCACGTACTAAACGATATTTGGCGATCCCTAAGACGAGCAGTTTGTCACGTACGTGACGCAACGGCACAATGGAAACTCCACTATGTTGCCCAAACCTACAGATAAATACCTGAATGTTTTGTGGAGACGGGCGATTCCCGATAATTTGACGTGCTATATGCTATCGCGTTCAAAATTGCATGGGCAGTTAATGAATGAATGAATGAGTTCATAAATTCCCCATGCACCTTTGAATGGCTGTGTACAGTTGAACCAAATATTATAATAAATATATATTTATCTTGTCATATACTATTTTGTGTATCTGAGGTTTTAAGTGGCTGATGCTACACCCTGTATCGACGTATAACTAAAAGAAGGTAAACATATGCATGAAATTTTTTCTTGAATGAAGATCTTCTTTCTATGGCGGAAGTGATATAAAATATGCTGAAGATAAATTTACAAAAAAAAAACTATCATTTATTACTAGTAAACCTCACGATCATAGCACTACGCGACTTGGCACAAAAAATTCATAGCCATAGACCCGTATGGTTCTGAAGTCCTTTGCGATAATACCATCAAATTGCGAAAAATCTAACGGCAAGAAAGTTCAACCTAACTAAATATAAAGGAATACATAGGAAAGCATTTTTGTCCAAGATAGAAAGGAAACCTTCGCTATCAGTCGATCAATTTACACATATACATAACATAACGCCGAATCGTTTCGGTAAACTCGGAGTACTTCGCTCGCTCGTTCAATTATTTCTTCTTTATCGTATATTATATGAGCATCGGTTTTTTATTATACTCAGGATCAATTAAAGTGTTGAAATTTTGTAAATATTTGAAATGCAGGCAGAATAAATCCAGTGAGATTCGTATGAATTAGGTGAATTTTGAAATTTGTGCTGTGAATATATTTATACTTTGTTTTTGGACTTTGTGGTACTTTGTTGCGCCCTTTATTGTAAGGAAAAATATTTTCATAAATACTTTCCATTATATTTGTTACTACAAATATAATGGAAAGTATTTATGAAAATATTTTTCCTACACTATATACTTCCACATTTCTTCCTTCTCGAGTAGAGTAGGCAGACATGTAGCTGCATGTCAATGTTTCATGCTTTCTGCCATGCCAGGCAGCATGTGTACGTACTCGTACCTACGTATAAATTTACTTGAAAACTGGTCAATTCATAGAAAGTACTTGAGAATGTTTCGATGTTGATTCATACGTAGCTTTATCAGTTATCTTAACTAAACTTACAAATAAGACAAATATTTTAAAACATGATTAAACTATTATAAAACGAAATAGATGTGAAATACAAAAAAAATTAAGTAAATAATTTGATTTGTTTCACCTAATAGTTGTATTCTTAAACTATTTACGTTGCTATTTTGCCGCCTTATCATGTTCCACGTCAGTCTTTCGTACCTGTAATTGATCTCCAAAAATACAATTTAACGTAAAGTTTCACACGTTACAGCTGCTGTTTTGAGAGACTCCAGTAAGCACCAAAGAGTAAGTAAGAGGCTCTTTTGTCGAGTGCTCGCCCCATAGTGCTCGGTATCGCATCATTAATCTCTGCGCAAACACCTCGCCCCTATCGTCGCTGCAATCGCTATAGATTATCGAACAGTACCCTGAATGTTGTTTTCACCTCGATCGATTTTAGACATTTGCCTCTTACCTACGTTCATTGAGTATTGAAATCTAGTCAGTGACGAAATTGAAAGCTGTAGAATTTAAATTCATGAACGTTTAATGTAGGTACGTGTAATTAATTTAATGTATTGTGTTGGTCTGGTTATTGTTATTTAGGAGGGTTGGTAGCCCAGCGATCAGAGTGTGCGAGTTGTGCGATTTTTAATCGCAAGAAAGGAAAGTCGCGGTGTAAACCCCGGCTGTTACCAATGTGTTATGTGGAACTTTTGTAAGAAATATAATTTGATATTTATCAATCACTTTTCGGTAAACGAAAACATCGAGAGGAACGAAAAAATCCCAGTTCACCTTCTGGGTTGGAAAGTCAGATGGCAACCGCTTTCGTAAAAGTAGTGCCTGCGCCAAATCTTGGGATTAGTAGCCAAAGCGGACCCCATCAGGCTCCCTGAGCCGTGGACACAAGCCAGGATAACGCTTGGCAGAAGAAGCAGTTAATACTTACTAGATTCTTGAATTTGCAGCACTTTATAAGCTGTTTTGTGTGCAATAAAGTGTTACATACCTACATATAGTATTATTTAACACACTTGCTCGTAACAAGTTTCTCAACATTTTATCAAACCGCGATATAATAAAGGGATTCGAGAATACCGTTAGCACAACAGTACTTCAAAATAAATGTAATATAATCATAATATTCTTATAAATAATAGATTATGCTACAGCACAAGACCAGGGGGTCGAAGTCAAATTTTATAGATTAAATGTTCAAAAAATAATTATTATAAATTTGCGACCCAGAAGCTTTAGGGGTAAAAAACACGAAGTAAAATGAAGCTGACAGTAGAATTTTGATTAAATATTAAGGCGGTTGCGATGGGTCGGAGGCGGAATGCAGGTTGTCGTTGCAGCCGCGTCCGCCAAGATTTATGATGCGGCCAACAGGCGAATATTGAAAACTGATAGTGCTGCAGGAATAGGAGCTACTTGGAGCATGAATTAATAAATAAACATCTTGAAGCCAGGTTTCGGGTGTGCAATAAATCAAACTGAGCATGTTTTGCCGTAGGTGTAGGAAAGTCACTAAATATACCGAGTGTGGCCCAATAAATAATAATAATAGGAGCAATACATTTTATCGTAGGCTGAAATCTCCAAACTGAACAACGAATTAGCAGCGACTTTAAAACATAACGTAATTTGATTTTTATTACACTTAAATTTGTTAGAAGACGCAATGTACTGCAAATTTTGTCCTATGACAAGAAACGTCAATTAGGCTGATACAATACAATACAATACATATACTCTTTATTGTTCACCAACAAGGAAATAAAAACAATAAACATTAAACACTAAAATATAAACACTGGTAGACAACAGGCGGCCTTATCGCTAAGAAGCGATCTCTTCCAGACAACCTTTGGGGCTGATGTTAAATACATCGAAAATACTATTTAGTTTGTATGAAAATGTGAAAACCAACAAAGTACATAATTTTTAAAAGCTGTAGTGATCATGTAAGTGGTTCTAAAATGTTGTACCTTTCTAGCTCATTCGAACATAATAAATACATTAGTTATTGATACCAATCCGTAAACTAAACGCCAATATCATTAGCTTTTTTAGCGACAGTAAATCATTTTTATCTGAGTGGGCCATGATTTGAGTATCCATTATAGGAATTTAATAATGACGCTAAGTAGGTCATATAAGGCTAAGTAGGCCTATGTAGATGATTTGTTTTCCTTATTAAAGCGATGGCCGCTAAACTCCGAAATAACGTCGCTCGTGCAAAATTAATAAGCACCAGAGGGCGCTGAAAAATCGTAATTTACAAAACTGTTTTACATAAAGGGCCATCAATCAATGAAAATATACATCGAATGTCAATTTGGGGAAAATTAATAATTAGGTCGGCAAAAATATTGGACGCGTCGGATATTTAGCGTGCTTCTGATTAAAAGGTCTCTTGCGAAATAGAGAAAAAAATATACTTTTTTGCGACTTAAGGTAAACGGCCCAGTGGATTACACTTTAAGGAGGAAATTCATACATTTTTACAATAATTTACTCTTACCATTGTCAAATTATTTCAGTTTTCTGATGCCTCTAAAATTGTACCACGGAATGACAGCCAAATCTCTTCCCGCCATCCGGCCTCCAAAAAGTAATTTAATCAAAATATTTTTTTTTCTAGTAGATTAATGTAATGAACAAAGTAACAATAAATTTTCGGTCCTAAAAAGGTAGATACAAAGACATCACTAAAGAAAAACTCATACAAACACGCATTATCAATAGTCTAATAAATTATCTTACAGACAACTGTTAGATAATAAATAAAACTATAAATAAAAAAAAATTCAATTATTAAAAACACGCGTAATTGTGGTTATGATCTTGAATTTGACGATTCAAATTCTTCAAAGATTTGCTAAAAATACCTAGTTAAGGGAACTATCTCTCAAATAGTAAATATCAATAGCTATCCATTTTTTAGGTTAGTATCATCCACTGGGCCGTTGCCTTAACATGCACAAAATGGGACAGCTACATACATGACATAAAACATATAGGTAGGATGAAACCAGTATCACTTATATCTCGTGTGCTATTAATTCACATTTTTGTCACTTTGTCATCATTTGAGATTTCCATTTCTGAGATAGGAAGGGCGGGGCGCGCAACGTACAGTATCTCATTTACTTATGATTTATATCTCGATAGAGTTTTCCATTTCTCCCCTTTCACCTCTAGACAGACCTCGTGACTCGTGACGTGGTGGGATCATTATTTAATGTGCCCGGAGTCGCTGCCATAGACGATAAATAACAATGAACGAGTATTGCAATAGAATAGCGATTTTGTATTCAGTTAGCATTTCCAACGTTTGTCTTTTTGGTGACTGTAACATACACCTTGTTTGCTGCATGTACAAATACATGTTTCAAACGACACGTATATTTTGGTATCTGTTTGATCTGATTTGACATTTTAGACACGGAAATAAACAATATACCTAGTATAATTTAAACTTTATGAGTCATATTGACAACGTAATATACCTAGTATTCAAAATGAGTTTATTATGCATTGTGTCAATGTTTCTTTTATGACTTAAAGACGGATAATGCCATCTAAAACAAATAAAATCCGTTATTGGTATCGGTCAAATTATTGGAATGTACTTAATCTCTTTGTGGTAGAAATTTCGTTAACTTAGGCAATAAAAGTTAACTTTAATTTCCGGTAATACGGACTTAGCACACAATTTTACATATAAACTAAATACTCTTGTCACTTGTACATGTCTCATACATATGTCATGTCGTCATGTGTCTTAAGTTGTGTATATTTCATAAAATGTAAGCCCCAAAGCTTCTTATTTGAGCGGTGCATTTGTACAAATAAATAATACATTTTAAGCAGTAAACTAGTTATTGATTCCATTTGTGTCGCCACTATATGATATGCGACACTACAACATGGATAATCGATGATTACAATAAACATTTCTTATTACAAACATAACTAAGCGAGAAGAACTTTGAGTAACATACGTTGAGAGGATCAAAGATTCCATCAGCTACAAATTACAATGAATGAGGGTCGAAGATGGCACGATGATTCTGATCGAGAACCGCTCTAGTGATATTATCTTGTTTGAAGTGATCAGACTAACACAAAGTGGCAATGGCCACCACGGGTTCTCTACTCTCACCATAAACTGTGGGACCCAGACCTATTATGGAAGGTGGTAGGTCCATTATGGTCTTACACTTTGATGGACCTACCACCTTCCGTAATAGGTCTGTATTACCATGACACACTTTCTCTTACTCAACTAGAATGACAAGTGTCGTTTGCTCGTGTATAAATAAAGTGAATAAATATAATCGTATTAGCCTGTACCTCTTTTTCACTTCGGTGGTGGGAGCTGCGAAACACGTTTACATTTTATAACTTTCGCATTTTATAATTTTAATAATATGTATTAATTCCATCTTAAAGCCTTATTGCATTAAGAAACTACATCGGATTGGTTTACAATCATGCCAAGCATCTAATAGACAAATTCCATCTTGTGGTTGGTAGAGTGCAGTAATTGAGCAAGCGAGCGTCAATGTTTAATCAGCCCGAAGCGGGCGAGCCGTTTATCAATCCGCTGAAAAAACAACATATTTCAATATCCACTGATTAATATCCGCTGCCAGTTCGCCGGCCGAGGCAAACACGAAATTTATGTACTGCGACCAAGCGGTTTATTTCATTTTGCTTTTTAAATTACGAATGTTGCGCGACAATTTTATTGGCCGACACGTCGCTTCCAACTGTTGCTGCAATAATAATAGAATTTGCATTAGGATATACATTTTCAATAATTGTACCAAAAGTCATTAGGTACTCCTGTTGAAACAGCACTGACATGATATCAGATGTAGTGAATTCTGTTGTACCATTTGTTTTGACGCAAAAAGACGAATTTCTCTTTCTATCAATTATTGTTTAAGCCCGCAGTAAGCTATTTGAGAACGCATACGAAAACCCGAACAGCTTCAACAAAATGCGACGAGCAAAACAAAAATTTGTGTACTAAAATAAATAAATAAACGACTTACTATACCGTGTATTAAAAGAGAAGAGTAGACCGGAACTTTGAACGGTTGCGTAAGGAATGATTGCAGATAGGTTGCAAACATAAAAAAGGAGTTACAATACAGAAGAAGATTAGTTTCTTTCACCTCATTCCCGTAATCATCATGTGCATCATGATGCACATGATGATTGCCACGCAACTTTCATATAACCCGACAGTTTCTGAGGCTCCGCAATATTAGCATAAACACATAATTGATGGGTAAACTAATTTAATGTTACACAGCAATTATGCTAAGGCGCTCATGGTTTACAACGCCATAAAATTTACTTCCGGTCCCCGAAACTGCAACGGAAGTAATAAGCAGTGCAATACTCGCGGCCATAAATTAGAATAAGCAGTTTTAAGTGAAGAGGGCGCACAGCCTCCGCCTGATACGTAAATTTGTAACTTCTACTTACATTTTCCGATGCAAATATGCTTCGTTCGTATTGCAGGTAGGTACAATATAAATAATTTTATAAAGAATTTGTTTTTAATCTCCCTTTTGTTTGACTGCAGAAACCTAAATACCTACCTGTCTACACAGGTAGGTATTTAGGGACTCCAAACACACCAAAGGAGGCAGTTAGCAACCTAAAACCGATGTTGGGTTTCATGGAGGAGCTAGACTGGTTGGGATAGGGATCTCTCGTTACCACGCAAAAAGGTACAATGGATGTCCAGTTGCGAAACAAACCCCAGAAAAACTAACTAACTAACTAAATCTCTTGTTCGTTTTTTGTGCTTACTTACTCGTACCTACTCCAATCTTGTAATTAGGCTACGTTAAACTTTAGAAAGATGTACCTACACGATAATATTTTTGTTTTGTTTTGTTATTACTTATTACTTTACTTAAAGATACTTTTGCACTACACTGGATTTGACTGTAGGTAACTAAAGTATCTTAGTTAAACCACAGTCTGTGGAATTTAATAACAAATATTTTTACATATTCATAACTTTGTGAGCAGGTGTGAACTGCATTTGAACCAGCAGATTTACCTTATATACTTACGTAGGAATTATATGTCACTATAAAACTGGATCAAATTGGTTGTATTATAGGTACGCAATACTCATTGCAAGGTACACAAAATTCAGCAGTGTAGTCGTAAACTGGAACTCTCGGAACTTAACATGGAACTTTTATTAAAATAACAACATTAAGACGTTAATTTGTTAGTAAAGTTGGATAGACGGTAAAAATTACTTATTCACAGTGCGCGGGCGCGCCTCGTCGCGCCGCTTCTCTATAATTCAGGCTTTCCTTAGACGAACCCGCCGCCATAAGATTTTACTACTACACTTTCGTGTCTGATTGTTCTTTATGGCATAAATAACCCCTGAAATAACCTTTAGCTTGAGCGTACTTAAATACTTATTGTTGTTATAGAAAGTAAAATGAAAACAAATAGTTACTATTAAGGTACGGGTAACGCTTCCACGCAATAGTAGTTTATGCAACAGTGATATAATAAGGGTTCTTAAAACTTGAGGGTCGCCGTTACAAAACGAGGCGAAGCCGAGTTTTGTAATAATAGACCCGAGAGTTTAAGAACCAATTATGAGCTGTTGCATACCCTAGTTTTTCTACGACAGCTAAAATAGCGTAAAAAGCAAAATATAGAAACGTGGCAGAATAGGGAAGATGTTGTGCCCACTATGGAAATGAAAAAAAAACAACAACAGTGCTAATATAAATGTATGAAAATTCATAGGAGCAGTGTTCTTATGGAATACCACAGACAACATTATAATGGTTACTTTTTAAATATCGCTGTCAGTCATCTAATTGACACATAGAAGTGCTGGAGTAGAAAAAAATGAGTTTATGAGTAGATTTGTAGTAATTTAGATCTACTCTATTCTACGCTATTTGGTCAGCCGGACTGGCAATGTCTGGCTGTTTTCTGTAAATGTTTTCTTGTAAAAATGGTTTGTAATTCTCTATTAGGTATCTTGCTTTTTTTATGTTAATTTTATTTGCAATATAGTTTGTATCTTTTTGTGTTATCTGTCGTGGCATCAATAAATGGGTCTTATGGAAGATCCGCGCCGGCATCCTAGCCTGGCATATCCTGAGAGCTTGTCTTCATTTTATACCTGTACTGTTTATTGTGATCGTTGCCAATAAATGTATTTGTTTCTTTCTTTTTTCTTTTATTTTCTATACAAAAAAACTGCTGGTTTTTGCGGGGCGGCGCACGCACGTAACGTTCAAATAATATTATAACTACAAGTACGTACTATGTCAGATAAACGTCAGTCCATACAATGAGTATGATTGTTTGTCATATGCAGACGTATTGTCAATAGCTACGCCGTCAGGTTTAATACTCTACCCCACCTCGCATAAAATAGATCAGTTTTGATGACAATCTAATTCAAAGTTACTTGTTTGTAACCAATGTACATTATTCATATACTGTATGTACACTCAATTCCATGTTACTGAGCTTATTATTGTTACATTCTGATACATGACGTAGATCCCTCGGTCTCAATATTAAACCATACTCTACTCATCTCAATATAAAATCATTAAACTGCTTCCACAAAGTAATTGAGATACTAATAGGTTTTCTATAGAAAATCTACTTTCTCGGAAGGAGAAGAATGCTCGTATTCCGGTATCGATGTGCTAACAAATGAAATTAATGCATTCCTCCAGAGAAATAAAATGTCATTAGTTTCGCTCGATGAGCTCCCTCCGACCGGCCAGAGCGACCTCCTTAATAAAGATCTAGTTTATTGTTGTGATCGATTTTACCCAAGTATTTTAATGTGAGAGTGTTATCGATAAAACTTTCTAAAGGCATCTAGTTTGAGTGTAGGTGTCAAGTAAAAAAATATGTAAGGAAGATGGGAAATGCATCTGTGTGTTCTTACACACAGATGCATTTTATATTCGATAAATTACGTAATATGAAGTAAAATGAACGTAAGTAGCTGCAGTCAGTAAAGTTCATATATTGGTAGAGAGTTTGCTTGCAAAAATCGCCATATGGTCTAGGTGCATACAAATAATCTAGTAGCTGCATTACATAAACAAAATAATGTTAGGTATTGCAGTACTTATAAGCTATATTTATTATTCTCCGGAAATTATAGGATAGAAAATAAACTCAAGTTTAAAAAATTAAGAAAATAAATACACCACAGAATATTAGATTAAAGTGGCATAATTACAGGATATATCATTTATGTATATATTCCCGTACCTACCTAATGTTGGGTAATCCCCCTCAAAGTATGAAAAAGCTTTTCTTTTTTGGTACATACTCACTGTCTATAATTTTCTGTGCCATTAACTTTCATTGTTCTGATATCCACAAAAGAATTCCCTGAACCAAGGAAACCAGCTCAACTAGATAAGAAGAGACTTATGATTTGAGCTTTCGAAAAAAAAAAGGAATTCTAATATCGTTTGATGCACACATAAGATTATTTATCAAATATTTGCGCATGCGTCGGGGATTATCGTTGAAAACGAACATATACAAATAATAATACCTACACCCATGAAATATCGCAGGGTATAAACATTTTCGTAACATGACCGAGTATTGGCCTGGTAAATATTTTACGACGGCTCAATTACCCTTTAATCTTCGTAAACAATAGGCTCCTCAGACGTAATTGCTGTAACACAGGAGTTTTCCTCATAAACCTGGCAGTATTTCAATACCATGTAAATTACGGGCTGACCCGCAGCGTAGTTATTGTAAGGCCCAGTTATGCCTTATTTTATCTAAATCCTATTTTGTGTCCCGCTCATAAATCGCCCGCTAAGGCACACACTGCGTGAACATTTTCTTATTTTCTGTACAAACGTGCCAAGAACTGTAAATTCGGATGCGCACCCTTCTTATATTTTGAATATAGATATACTATGTAAGCCAAGCAACGGAAATGATACGGAATTTTCGTTAAGTAGTGATATATTTTACCAAACCCAGATATGATTACCTGATGAAACTCAGGACTTCAGTAAGTATGCTTCAGTTTTCCTGCCAATCAATCGGAAACTTTTCGCCCGGGGAGTCCCTCATCTGTTTTCATCAAAGCCTTCTAATTAAGTAAAGACCGTTACACTGAGTTCTTCTTCCTTTTATTAGTTAACAATACACCGATGAAGTAACAATGCCGTGGTAACCCGTGTGAAGATATTGTAGATTTCTATTTCTATATTATAGCCAAGCAAAATGAGGTCATCATTGCAGAATAAGGAACTTGTAGTAATAAATTCTCTTAATTGGATACTTGAAGAAAGTCTGAACATTTGTTACTACTTCTGGAATAACTTATAAAATATTATGAAAAACTATTCAGAGTAAAAACTGAGTCTAGATTCAACGATGTCAGTTTAATTATGATGCGGATGAGCAGGTAATACCTTGGAGGATGGGTCGGGCGCTGGTGTGGGACGCCACCTGCGTTCATACGATGGCGGCGTCCTACCTCTCGGCCACCACTAAGCAGGTCGGAGCGGCGACCGACACCCGCGAGCGTTTCAAGACCAACAATATGAGGATGTATGTCATAATTTGAATTAATATTCTGGCTCCGTTGCTGCCTTATCTGGAAATTTCCCCACCTGATCCAACCTATCGACAAACTCATGGAATTACAAATTGAATCCATTGTGAATATACACTTAAGCGAGCAGGCATGGACCCAGGCTACCTTAACAATAAGGTACAGCGGCTTGGGTACCCGAAAAAAAAAACTAATATAGCTCTGCTGGCGCTGATCAGATCCCACGGGACGATGGCAAGTGCCTTGTGGGATGTCACTAATACCTTGGAGGATGGGTCGTGCACTGGTGTGGGACGCCATCTGCGTTGATACGATGGCGGGGTCCTATCTCTCTGCCACCACTTAGCAGGTCAGAGGGGCGGCCGATGCCCGAGAGCGTTTCAAGACGAACAAGTATACGTAAGAATTTGTACTATTCGACATTGACACGCTGGGGCCGTGGGACAGGGTGGTGCGGGGCCTAACACAAAGTGTTCAGGCTTCTGAAGGCTTACGGAGGCAACAGGTGATACTCGCGCAGGCGGCTTTCTTGCGCAAAAAATTGCAATAGCAATTCAGCACGGGAATGCCGCCTGCGTGTTAGGCACCATGCCCAGTAATCCTGGTTTAGGTTTGTAAGGTAAGTAATTTTATTTTATTTCTTGATTTAAGTTAGTTTTATTGTCTTATTTTTATTTATAAGGCATGTATTTTTCAATTTTTATTTTAAAGTTTTTATTTTATTTTAACGTAGTATATCTTTATTTTTAGGATACCTACATTTATTTATGAATAGTAATTTACAGTTTTATATCGTTGAAATGCAGTACGTGTAATAAACGAATATAATTAATTACCTATTTATTTACTGACGCCGTTGACTCAGCGACCCAAAATGAGTATTGGCCTCCGACACGACAGTACGCCTTTTTTCGGTCCTGCGCTTACTCATGCCAATTGGTACCACCTTAATATAATTGATAAATGTACATTCAGATTTATAGGAGAAAGGCGAGTTACATCGCTCAAATAGTTTTCAGGGAACTATCAACAATTGTTTTATGTGAATTCACCATAAATTTGTTTCTGTGCCACTTGATAACTTGAAGAGATTAGTAATAATTAGTTTTCATATTTAAAGCTCCAATGTAAGGTATTCTTACCAAGAAAAATATTTCACGAATTGTTGTCATAATAGAGAAAACGCACAAACAAAACTTACACTGTGCACTTACTTACTTAGATAGAAAACTAAAAGCACATTTTTTTACGTACACTGTTCACTGACTTAGTGTTTAAAAAAAAACATGTTCTGGATGTACCTAGATTGTGAATTGGACCTGTGCCATTGCAGTAAAAGTGGAAATAAATCGGCTGTGACGCATTTGCCAACGCATGACCTAGATCAAAAAAGTAAACGGTTTAGCTGCCCAAAGCTGCCTCCTAAATCTCGATTGATAGAGAACAGAGGATGCGAGACAAATAAGCTTAATTTGAACTGTAAACGTGAAAAAACTCCTTCTATCACAATGAACCCGACAAAGCTAAATCAGTCTTGTATCTAACATTGGCATTGCTGTAAACTCATCGATTTGGGTATTCGAGGTTGCCATGTGGGGCTACAGTGCGTTACTGACATGCAGACATTTATGGAAACTGATACTTATTCCAATAATTGCTAATGTTAGCAATATTATATGTAGAATTAAATACTATTTTACTTTATTATAGAAAATATAAGAAGATTGAAGTAGGTAATATTAAACGGAAGGATATCGGAACCTAAACATAGGTCGAATAATTTATTTTTTTGAAATGATACGATATGAACACTAAATCATTATTTACACCATAAAAGACTTCTCACATGTCACGGAAATAATACTGCACTGTATTTTCTAGGCTCTAGGACTACTCCAGGCGGTTTTACGATTTTGGAAGCAATTCTTGTAATCCATTAGGCTGTCTGATGTTCAACTTTTATGTGGTCCCTACCACCGAATGTCTCGTGAAAAGCGAGTTACATCGCTCAAATTATTTTCAGTGGAGTTTTTATGATACTCTTATCTTTTTACACACACATTATGTGTAGATATGTGCACATAATGTTTAGGTGTACGCCACTGCGGAGCAAAGTGTCCATAAATCGAATTCGTGCGTTGAATTGCATCGTACACTTAGGTAAAGTAGCGTTTGGTTCCGTTTCCGCGAGACATTTAGCTGCTTGTACTTATATTTGGTCGTGAAAATATGAAAATATTTGTAATTGCAACAACTGTACCAAACATTTTCATAACAGGTATTTTAGTACAAACAGTACAAACCTTAGATAAGTTACTGGGAAGAGAGATAAGTAGTACTAAGTACATAAATATGAGTAAGTAAGTAACTGCGTTCCATCAGGCAGGCCGTATGCTTGTTTGCCAATGAATTTCGCATAATAAAGAAAGAAACTAGCATGTTATATGACTTTGTCGTGATGAAAATAATCAAAAACTAGGTACCAATAACGCAAACAGATTTTTCCTTTTTCAACCGACTTCAATATTTCTCAAGGAGGAGGTTCTCAATTCGTCTGAATTTTTTTTTTTTTTTTTTTTTTTTTTTTTTTTAATGTATGTTACCTCAGAACTCCGTCATTGCTGAACCGATTTGAATTTTTTTTTTGGTTTCTTTAAGTAGATGGTTCCAGGTTGGTCCCGTTTTTTTCAAAATCCTGTTCTGATGATGGGATCCATGAGGAACTGAGGGAACTCCTCAAATTTGAAAGGCACATGCATAGTAATTTGGGTATTTTCATGAGAAACTCGAGCATTTCTTTACAAAACCCACCAGTTTGGTGGAGCACACCTGATGATGACGACCAGGGATGTCAAAGAGGAACTGCTCTATAATTCGCGGGCCCCAGCTGTATCTTCTGATTTGAGACATTCATCTTTTGTTTGTTACGAAATGCCTTCGAGGTAGTCCAATTTGATTTTAATTAAATTGTGATGATGGATATCATGAGGAATTAATGGAGCTGATGCTGAACCCTGGCAGTACTTTATGGAACTCAGGTTTGGTATGACTTACGAGAGTTCTGTTTTCGTCATTCAACTCGTGTTAACGAGCAATTAGAGGAACAGTTCTCAAGATGGAGCTGATAACTATGCGGAAGATATTTACTACTTTTTTAATATTTTGGGGATTTGACACGGGGTCACAAAAGGAAACGTGGGAACTGATTTAAACATAATTATGTATTTTTACTGTTTATGTCAGAAAAGGCCGCCATCTTGAATTTCTTTATTTTTGATCCGACCCTAACAAAAATCGATACCTGGGGATCCAAGAGGTTCTTTATAACGAATCTGAGGTCAAAATTGCGTTAAAGGGCCGCCATCTTGAATTTCTTCAGTTTTCATCATATCATGGTAAAAATTGATATCTGAGGGTCCGAGAGGTTCATTATAACAAATATGAGGTGAAAATTGCAAGAAATGGCCGCCATCTTTAATTTCTTCATTTTTGATCAGATCCTAACAAAAATCGATATCTGGGGATCTAAGAGGTTCTTTATAACGAATCCGAGGTCATAATTGCGTAAAATGGCCGCCATCTTGAATTTCTTCAGTTTTCATTCTATCATGATAAAAATTGATATCTGAGGGTCCGAGAGGTTCATTATAACAAATATGAGGTGAAAATTGCAAGAAATGGCCGCCATCTTTAATTTCTTCATTTTTGATCTGATCCTAACAAAAATCGATATCTGGGGATCCAAGAGGTTCTTTATAACGAATCTGAGGTAATAATTGCGTAAAATGGCCGCCATCTTTAATTTCTTCAGTTTTCATCCTATCTTGATAAAAGTTGATATCTGAGGGTCCGAGAGGTTCAATATAACAAATATGAGATGAAAATTACGAGAAATGGCCGCCATCTTGAATTTCTTGATTTTTGATCCGATCCTAACAAAAATCGATATCTGGGGACCCAAGGGGTTCTTTATAACGAATCTGAGGTCATAATTGTGTAAAATGGCCGCCATCTTAAATTTCTTCAGTTTTCATCCTATCATGATAAAAATTGATATCTGAGGGTCCGAGAGGTTCATTATAACAAATATGAGGTGAAAATTGCAAGAAATGGCCGCCATCTTTAATTTCTTCATTTTTAATCAGATCCTAACAAAAATCGATATCTGGGGATCCAAGAGATTCTTTATAATAAATCTGAGGTAAAAATTGCGTAAAATGGCCGCCATATTGAATTTCTTCAGTTTTCATCCTATCTTCATAAAAATTGATATCTGAGGGTCCGAGAGGTTCATTATAACAAATATGCGGTGAAAATGGCGAGAAATGGCCACCATCTTGAATTTCTTCATTTTTGGTCCTATGCTAACAAATATCGATATCATGGGGATCTAAGAGGTTCGATATAACGAATCTGAGGTCATAATTGCGTTAAATGTATATCAAATTGATTGTTTTGATTTCCGTTTTCGTCATTCAACTCGTTTTAACGAGCTATTAGGAGAGCGGTTCTCAAGATGGAGCTGATGCTGAACCCTGGCAGTGACTAGTGAAACTCAAATTTGGTCCAACATACGCGACTTCTATTCACGTCATTCGACTCGTGTTAACGAGCAATTAGGAGAGAAATTCACAAGATCGAGCTGGTGCTGAACCCCAGTACCTAGTGGAACTCAGGTTTGGTGAAAGATACGCGTGTGCTGTTTTCGTTAATCGACTCATGTTAACGAGCAATTAGGAGAGCAGTTCACAAGATGGAGCTGATGCTGAACCCTGGTAGTAATATGTATGTACCTAAGTTTTAAATACGATGTAAGGAAAATTAACAAAATAAAAACATAAATTAGCAATAATTCGCTTACTTTAACTTATACCGGAAAGTCCAATTGAAGTCGGTTTTTTTTTCTTTAAAATTATTTTGTTTGAAATACAACAAAGTCACGCGTAATTGATCAAAATATATTAAGCAAAAGAAAAATGGAATGGCATTATATAATCGAGAACAGTGAGTAGGCAAGTCCAACAAATTACAGTGTAATCTCGGGTCATGCCGCGGCAGCGCCGTCGAGTCTGGCCTTCGGGACCATTGACTTCCCTTCTTGCAAATAAGGCGGGCGTAGGGCGCCCACATTGCTGCTCGTGCCAAGACTTCAAAGAAGACTTGCCTTCTCGGAGCGGCTTTTTAACCGACTTCAAAACTCAAAGGGAGGAGGTTCGTTGGAATCTTTTATTAGGTATTTTGAACTGCGGTAATTTGATCTTGACTTAAATCAAGATATTTTTTTTATGTTCGTAAGAATCGGGTTTTATATTGCAGATCGTACAAACAGCAAACAGCCTTAACTGACGGTAGGGCTTACGCTGATGCAACAGGGATGCAAATTGAGAGTTAACAGTGTTGGCGATGGTTAAGACGCGTTCAAAAGTGCATGGGCAAATTTATGAATGAACATACAATTTAAAACAAAAATCTCCAGGGAGATGAAACTGTCACCAATATTTTGCGATTGGTCAGCAGAAAGAAACAAATATAAATTAAATAATTTAAAACCTTGACATCAGTGTAATAGACGATGCTTCTAAAACTGAACGCAAAGCCAGAACATCAAGAGTTTAGTTCCAGTTTGAACTGAATATCTTGGAGACAAGTACTCCTATGTATACCACACATAGCTATAAGCCTTTCTATAAAAATATATTTAAAAAGCTTCCTTTCTATTTAAAAAAAATGCACTAAAATTGGTCAAAACTCTTTCGAAAGCTATGACACCACATGCATACACACAGAGGTACGCAAAAAGATATGCGTGAAATACGTGATACACATATACGTGAAATAACATAACACCGCAGTTTCAGTTGGTAATTAACACAATGGATTGGTGACGGGTTAAGGATTTCACCACCTCTTTCCTGCCGTGGGAATCGAAAAAACTGACTGTGGCATATGAGTTCAATTGTGCTGTAGATGGGCTGTCACTGCAATATCAAAATTTCGTTATTTTGAAACCGCTTAATTACTAAAAGTGGCACTGAAACTTTTATCCTTTGAAACTAGCGGGGGGAAAACGCATTTCATCTACTAGTGGGGAAAGTAATTTGACCTTGAGTTTTGAATGGTTTCCTTAAGTTAACTGGTAGCATTAGGCATTAAAACGATAGTTTGGGTGATACATCAGGCAGACATCGTCGGACAGATAGAGTGGTGTCACCTTCGCGGCTCGGGCATCACTCACAAACATGTCACGCCTATTGTGATAAAAATATGTGAGTGTTAACCCTTGCAATTTTAAGGTGAATAATGTTACATCTCTCGCTACGCTCGTGGCTCAATTCTGGCACTCTTTCTCTTGCTCATGTCTCAATATAAGCACGAGAGATAAACAACAACTTTGCCTACTTGTATAAACTATTATTTACTACAAAATTCAAAACAGACAACTGAAATATATTCATGTGTTTTTATCCCTATCCCTAGTCTTATTTACTGATACTGCAAAACAGCGCGCTGCATAGAATTTTATGCTGCAAGTACATCAATCATCTGCAATGTATCTTTCAATCTTATTTATACAGCCATGAGCGTGTCTAAGAGCGTGTCACATATTTTTGCAGCCTCCATAGCGGAAGATACTAACTATTGCATGTGACTGTACGTAAGTAAGTTTACGAGTACATGCCTTATCATGTAAAAGAGTAAAAACAATAAACCTTTTTAAATTTAAGGCATATACATTTTTCTACCTTGATTATAAATGCCTAGTCTAGTGGATTATCCACATACGGTCACAATATGTGGTTTCATACGCAATTGTGACGTCATCGGACATCAACTTACTAAGGGGTCGCACATCGATTTCCCCGAACCAGCTGATTGCTGAGGGGATCCACAATTTCCACATAGCAAGCTTGCCATTTCTTATCGTGTCTTTATATGATACGTAGTAACTATTAGTTCCTAGTCTTTACAGTTTTATACTTGACTTGATCTTCGCCAGACTATCTATAAACGTTTCGTATGAATTATTTTACGTAAATATTTTATCATAACGTACGATTGTAAAGCACGAATCAAATAATTTATTACTTAAATGTAATAAATGTTTTGATTTATGGTTTTTGCTTTTTTAAAGTAGTCACACTAGTATATATAAATTATACGGCCGTGATCGGGTAGCCCAGTGGTCGTCTGCCGCGAAAGCAGGAGGTCGCTGGTTTGAACCCAGCCCTGCTCACCGGGGACCTTGGTCACTTTTTCTGTAGTATATGATATCACTTTCAATTTACAATTCATTTATTATATATGGTCAGTTATCATCTTAACCCTGTGAAAACGAGTGCTGTAAAGGGCGCGAAACCCTACGGTCATGGTGACCCTACGGTCATGGTGTTAAAAAACGCGATTAATCCGTTTTTAAGTGTTTAATTTCCATGAATAACAATCGCGGTAACAGAAGACAATACTATGATAAATGTTTTGATTCATGTTTCTAAGTAGACATATTACTACATATATTTGGCGGCCCTGGTCACTTTTTCTATAGTATGACATCTCTTTTATCTGTAATATTGTCATAAGAATATTATTACGAATAGCTTTGAAAAACAATTTTCTAATCAAGAAGAAAAAATTGGTACTAACACGATACAATAACGAACGTGGACCTAGCTAGCTGATTATTGATCATACCTACCTACCGCGAAAACATATCTAGAAGAATGACAATGTCTACTAGTTCTCAAAAATTTAATATATAATTCAACATAGGTACATGCTTTTCCAATTGTCTTTTTGGACATTCTTACCAGACAAAGTTGAACTGACTACTCATGCTATAGAATACGATCCGAAATAGCCTATTTATATTTAAAACGAAACGTCCGCTCCGTACTAGAGATTCTACCGAAGAACATTTAAAGAGCATGAAGAATCTAGATCCAGACTAAGTATATTTTCGAATGTGATTTGGATCAGAAACGTATTCGTAGCTCGCGTGTGCTCGCTCCAAATGTATAAAAAGCAATATGAACTGCTAATCATACGGTAGTTTGAATAGTATCTTGAGTAAATATTCAATTTAGTATATATACGACATATATATGACATCCTTTTTCTTTATTAGCTATATGACCTCTATTTCAGTTTATAGTTTATATAAAGTATAGTGTGACTTAAAAACTTTAATCAAAATAAATATTATAAAAAAATTTGTGAGCTTATTCGTGTTTACTAAATCTTGGGATTAGTTGCCAAAGCGGACCCCAGGACTCCCTACATGAGCCGCGGCATAAACCGGTGTTTATTATTGTGTACATGTTGTATGATGGTGCCATACCTTGCTTCTTGTGATAAACTACAAAGCATTTTTAGAAATTTTTAGAAAGCAGAACTGAACATAGGTTTCTGTAGATCGGCTTTTAGGATTACATATACTCGTACTTCTTGCATAAAATTTGATCTTGCTTGTCGTGACCGGGTGGCTTAGTGGTTAGGGCATCTGAAGAACGCAGATTCGATCCCTGCCCTGGGCACTGGAGGGCTAAATAGGTCACTTTTTCTTTAATATATTTATGACATGTATTGCAGTTTATAATTTATATACAGTACCTAGTATGAGACTACTTACAAACATGAATCAATATACATATTTACTATAAAGTAATAAATTGTGACCAACTTTGTGTGATTTAATAAATGCTAATTTATTTTACCAACTATACATTTTGGATATTGGATATAATGTGTAAATGTTATTATGATATTTTAATGTTTCGAGAGTAATAAATGATTTGATTAGTGCTAACAACTTTACTGTGTGGTATCATCAATAAAAGAAAATTCGTCTGATGTGGCAATATAAAATCATGTGCCATTCATACCCAACGGTTCATCACGATCTAAACAAGATCGTTGGTCCACCTTGTTAGAGGACTTCGCACGCTGTATTCTGATACGCGGTCACCACTCTATTAGTGCTCCTGCGGCCGTCAGTTATGCGAGCAATGTGCCGAGCTTACGGTATTTTATCGAATGAGATATTTTTCGTTAATTTCAGGGTAATACTGGTTATTATAAAAGTATCTTTACATGTATTTTCTCTAAAAATGTGTAACAAAACGAGACAGTCTAAGTTGCTAGAGTCCCGCGCATCCGGCGTATCCTAGGCTCCACTATAAAGTCTAGCCTGGCTGCGCTTGGCTGACGTCACGGTCCATATTTTACACACTTAAAGCTGTTTGTCGTGTCATACCATTATACGCCATGTAACGCTCGGACTTATTGCCAGGATGGAGGTATAACTCAGTTTGAATTGTTTTTTGGACTATGAGCCGGTTTATTGCATTACATTGAAACGCTCTCATTGCATTTGCACTAAATCACTTTTGAGAATGATGTGAACTTTAGAGTTGTTTCTTAAGTAAGTTGTTTCTTATTTGATTCTGTGCGTAGGAAGCACTCAAGGGCCTTAGCAAATACATAGTGAGTAAACAAGCTAGTGGTTGGTTAGTGGTATGACTTATTTTATGATAACTCAATATACCTACAAACCTACCCGATACCTACCCGAAACGATGAGCGAATTAATTTAACGAAATATACCCATTTTGCATATAAACCTACGCTATGAGCAAAAAAAAACTGGAATGAATGTATAACATGTAACAAAGAACAATACATACTCGACATCGAACTATGGTAGTTTAACATTTTCGAATTAGTGTAAATTAAAATCTTGATTTGTTAGTTACAAATCAAGATTTTAATTTATCTATTCTCTAGTCAAGTTTTTAGTAGTTTTAAATGCTAAATCTATTATTTATATTAAAAATAATAAGCCGTATCTAAAAACATACGCTATAAAGATTTCGTTACTCCAGCTAACGGAACCAGCACGCTTCTACTTCTAACATAAAATTTGTTTGGTGACCATTGGAAAATTTAAATTTATCTTAGTTACTGGGGGAGGGGAGCGATTTGACATTAGAGCGTTGGAAACTAGAAAATGCATGTCAACAATAGTTAAACAAATAAATTAAATTTGTCTCAATAAAAAAAAAACAAGGAGCTATCGAGATAAACCTTCTAAACATGTTCAAGGATAAGTTTATCTTAGTTACTGGGGGAGAGAAGCGATTTGACATTGGAGCATTGGAAACTAGAAAATGCATGTCAACAATATCGAGATAAACCTTCTAAACATGCTCAAGGATAAAATGAAAGCCACGTACATAAGAAAAATCACCAAACTACAGGATGCCGCCGATGTTACGCCCCCTGAAATAGCATTAGGCCAGACACAGACATACAGCTAGAACGAGAGATAACAGATGGAGCGAGAGAGTACTACACTGGTACCCGCGGAGCGCGTCGCGCCCTCAGGGGCGACCACGCCGGCGATGGCGACACGACGTCTCAGAGAAATCAGGTGTGGCCAGGACGAGACTGGCTGCTGACAGAGAGCAGTGGTGCTAAATGGAGGAGGCCTATCTCCAAAGATGGACAAACCCAAAAAACACTTGTGCTTGTGTACATAAAAAATATATTTACCTTTATTTAAATCGATTATTTTATAAGTTATGATGACCATCTACAACTGTACACAGTTCTGCAATAAATCATTCTTATTTTCATTATCATCAAAATGCCATATCATAATTACTGAAAGAAATTTAATCAGTTCTTTTCTTGGTTCTTTGGCATGTAAGTATGATACAACTGCGACGGTAATACGGATGAATCCTATAAGTCCACGTCGGACCTTTAATTACCTGCCTTATGTCCTCCGGGAAACTGGTCTTTTGTAGAATATCTAAGACTCGCAAGAAATATTTGCGTTAGGGACTTCATTCACTAAGTAAAATGGGTGTATGTACTTTATAGTTTATCTCCCTTACCTCAGCCGTTCCAAACAAGCAGGCAAGTCTGTAAAGTTGGAAATGACAATGAAGTACATAGTTAACTACGGACAGACACTATCAATAAGAACTACATTCACAGCATTGCTATTCCTTTGTTCAATTAAAATATTAATATAATTATAATTATAGTGTCTGGACTGCATGAAACTAAGTCTAAAAGCGTGTACGTGCATTTTACTAAAACTGTGAAATAGTATATAAGTATTTAAAGATTATTTTCTCAAACATGATCGTAAATGTATGCATTTATGTCATGAAATGAAGACATGAAGTTTCTTGTTTACGGCTCCCTCCATTTACTTCTTGGCCGGCGGCCGTGAAGTAATGTATGGCGTAAGTATGAACGAAACATTATTGTCCGCTGCTCTAACTTTTTTAATTTGCGTACTAACACTAAACTGACAAAGGAAAAATTACATACAACCAACGACCATTAGATTTCGACCATTAGAGAAAAAAAACAATTTCATGTTTCTATGTATATTTATGTGCGGTTAAACATGGTGCTCGAATAGCTCATTCAAATGGCATCTTTAAAAAATAATAAGGTGGCAAATATTTTTTTTTCCTTACTAACCTATTTACCTAGTATTTAAACATAATTATTAAACGGGTCTAACGCGAATTAATTTGTTTACCTTATTTACCGACGTTTCGACACAGGTTTCACTGGTCATGGTCGCGGCTGACTGTTATGTTTAAATATGTGTTTAAATCGCGAAAGTTTTAAATGTTCTATTTACCTAGTAGTTGTTTTAAATTTTATATTTCCTTACAATGTTTGAGAAAAGCACTATACAAGCCTCGGCCGGAAGAGAGATTGCAGGACTTGTTTAATCCGGCCTCGTCTACGCCTCGGCCGTCTACCACAAACTCGTCCTGCAATCTCTTACTTCACGGCCTCTGCAGTAATGTACTATTAATGTACAAGTTGTACAACTCTGCGGGCCGCTAATTTGTTTTCGTTTTTTTCCCCTTCCGTTCTGAATTTGTTAAAATCTTTTACTATTTAATCAACCGGACTGGCAATGTCAAAAAGGCTACCAATTTTGGCGAGGGAGGGAGACAAACGTCAGTCTATACAATAGGCTAGACGACTAGAAAAATCTATTTAGTCCCTCTTTTAGATTATTAAAAAATATTGTACAAGTTTTTTTTCTTATGTTCGTCAAATCAAAAATTACGAAAATACAGTGCGTTCAAGTTTCGCGTAATGTCACTATTAGGTACAATTCTTACCTAGTGGTGACGTTACAAGCCCCCACCCCGGAACTTTGATGCGCTATATCTTCGTCAATTTTAGTTAAATTGAAAAAGGGAAAAATACTTGTCTAATCATTTTAGACTATCTAACTGACGGACTAATTAGAATGATAGTTTTTCAATCTAGTCGTCCCTATAAGTGTGATTGTTTATCATATGCATTCGGCAGAGGGGTAGACCTGTAAGTGGAGTAGCAATACTCCGCCTGGTTTAATACCTACTAAAAATTTCAAGATTTAACCGTTTAAATTTAGATTTAACCGTTTAGATTTAATCAGACTTTGTTACAAACGTAGATTTAAATTAGATAGCTTCAGCTAAGTATCTCATTTTAAGTACAAACGTTACTAATCCAACCGTACCGAACCGAGCCAATGCCTTTTACGAAATAAAGCTTTCGTCCAACATCTCTTAAAAATTCTGAATCGCACGTTGCAGGTAGTGATTTTTAATGAAATTGTAGTTTCAATGAGTTAAGCCAGTTTTATTAAAATATCCGCTATGATTTTCCTATCACGTCCTACAGTAATTGAGAACGTGAGTCGCAATTGTCAGCTGTTTATGGTGGCTCTGTGAGTTTCTTTTAATGTTCCACTTTGCATTTTATGAAATTCTATCGCATTCCACGTCAGCCGCTGAATGAGCAAGTAATTCGTTTCTTAAGTTTATAAAACATCGTTTCAAACTGAGAACATAGTTTGTCTTCATATGAGTAAATTAGGTTAATAATGTAAATAACACCTAACTACAGTTTACGCGTTACAACCCCTCGCTGCTGGCGTTAAAGCGTGTCGAACATTGGTAATTACAATTAGGAAACAATGTTGTCTTCATGTAGGTACAAAAAAGAATCTATATTGTAAATTTCAAAACGTAAAAAATATAAGAGCATGGGCAGAGAGTACTATTTTGTACCATTTGAGTTCGAAACTCTAGGTCTATGGGGTGGGGTCCCAGCGCACGTAAGTTTTTTGTAGAAATCGTGAAACGTCTGTTTGATATAACTGGTGACCGAAGAGCTTGGTGGCTTCTTCGCACAACGTATCAACATTGCGATACAACGAGGAAATACCGCCAGCCGAAATTACCCAATATTCGAAATTATCTCAATACACCCTTCATTGGGATAATTTCGAATGTCAAGTAATTTCAAAAATCACAGGAAAATCGCCCATAATTATTTTATCTCATCAGTCTCGTTTCGAAATTACCCTACGTTTTATGCCATGGAGATTACCCTAATTCATCCTATTCAAAATCTTAACCCGTGGAGCGATATGTCAATAAAAAGTGTAGTGTGATTTCAGCCTAAACATATAAATAGTTAGGTTCGAAATTCAAAATTTGTTATGGACACAGTGTGACCATAAAGCGCTCCAGCGCGCGTAACATACTTGTTGTAATGTCATTTCTTACGCACTAATTACTCGAAAGCGGTTTACTAACACACATCAATGGGTAGATTTTTAGTTAGGAAGACTTGTAAAAATAATGAGGGTAGACTTCAGCGCGGAGATTGTTCATTGCTGGTATACCCGTTCAGTTTGCACCAAATATCGTGCCGGCTTTGTTATTTAGGATGTTCATTGAACAGTAATAATATTAAATTAAGTTTAAATATGATTTTTACTTAGAATTAACGGAATTAACAAGAATGTGTATTTGTGTGTGTGTTTGTGTTTGGTTTTAGTGGCTGATTCAAGATAATTTGATAAATGCATTTAAGTATTGGTATAATTATTTGTATAATATTGCAAATATGCATGTTATTTGATTTACATTATTGCAATGAAATAACAAGTGTAATTAGAAGTGAATTCAGCTGTTAGAAGTAACAATAAGTGTATTTACTCGGCGTTATAATTATACTAGGCTACCTTGATGTTACATAGGTAAGTTCTTGTAGACGGCTTCGATGGCATAACATTTTTACCCGATTTCGGGAATGTGATATTAAACAAAGGAACCTTAGACATGTTTTCGCGCTGAAATGATGATGATGATGATGGATCAGTATTAAGTAAACCAATGATTTTTTTATGGTGTGTTATTGTTGGAATTGAAAGAATATTTTTATATTATTTGTTTTCTGTAAATTTTAATACTTAAACAAAAAAAGACAATAAATTTTATTAAGTGGAAATTTGAAACAAATGATTTGATATGCGTGAATACAACAACAACAAATATTTCATAAATACATGCATTTTTTAATGTACATCTCATGTAGCATGTTCCCCCGGCCTGTTTTATACTGCATTTTCAGAAGATTTTCGGTACATACCTAAAGGGTGCAGTATTCAATAGTTACCTATAGGTACCTAATTTAAATCTTCCGAAAGTGATGGGTGGATTTTTTAAATCCAGTGTGTTCATACTATAGCTACTAAACCCGGTGCTGCCTCACAAAAATGTGTATTTTAATTCAGTTCTTTCGAATAATATGACAGTTAGCGAAAAAAACGTAATAATAAAATAAAAATTACTACCTATTCTGCCTCTAGCCAAGTTGGAACATGTGAAAAGTCATTTTACCAATATTGGTTATGAAACAAGTACGAGTAACACAATTCCTTGTGAAAATGTAAACAAAAATCAAGCGTCGTAGGATATATTTGCTTCCCCGTGCTTTTCCTTGCGTTGCTCATATATTGGCCTAACACGAAGTATCTTTCTCACATTTGTTCAATTAGGTACATGTGATTCTTTATGCGTTCATCCAACCGGGCTTAACTCGAGTTAAACGGGTGACATGGCGTATTAAATTGTCGTCACTTGAATAATAAGGGTGGTTTAACATGTTGACCTAAAAAAATCTTGTTTTTTAGGGTTCCGTCCCAAAAAGGTTAAAAAAGCAACACTCTGTCTGTTTGTCACATCATTAAATATCTCGGGAACTACTTAAGCTATCGATGTGAAATTTGGAATTTCACATCGGTTCATTTCATTCATTTTATTTCCATAATAAAAGTTATGGCATTAGATCATGTGGGGCATCATTTGATGATTTGCACATTCTTACTACTTATGTACTTTTATTATTTTTTGACAGTGATAAAAAAACGATTTATGAGGGAAAAGGTTAAAAAAGCCATTCCCCTCCCCCCCTTATCACCGAATAGAACGAAGGAAAAAATATGTAATACAAAGTTAATATTAAAACGTTGATGTGAGTGTGTGTGATGAAAAATTATAACGTTGTCGCTATCTTAATTCCTTTTTATATAAAAAAAACTACAGTAAATTTGAAAATTTATTGCATTATAGCAGCATTTAGAAGTGTTAGGAATAGGTGCCATAGACAACGTTATAATGTATTATTCTTTTTGAATATCGGTGTCATTCATCTAATTGACAGATAGAAGTGTTGGAGTAGAAAAAAGTTTGTACATATTACATAATACATAACCCTCGGGGCTCAAGTCCGACTCGCACTAAGCCGGTTTTTTCCTCGTATTATAACGTATTATGCCTAAAATATTACTTTTAGCACAATGATACCTACTCGTATTTGTATTCATGTACCTACATACCCTATTGTTTCTTTTACGAAATCCTATGATATTATTTAAATTTAATATTGCAATGCCAAAATCTACCTACGCAACGCCCTACTTGGCTAGAAAGAATAAGAATTTCTTGCCAAGAGAAACTAATAACACTTAAACGAAGAAAATTGTAAACAAGAAAAAAGTAATTGCGTAATGAATCGCTTTTTGAATTTTGAATTTTGATTTGAGATAGTAAATAAATATATACCTAATTAATTACGTGACTCTAATTAAAATTAAACCTAACAACAATATAATTAAACATAAAAAGTGTAAACAAAAAAATCGTCCCTATAAAAGCCCAATCAAAGACGGAATCCGTCTAAAAGGTTCGCCTGTGGTCCGTCACTTTTTGTCTGTGAAGTTAAAGTTAAATTTAACATAAATAGTGATATTCTCAATAGGAAAGAGTATGAATTTTTTTTTACCTGTCGACATTCTTTTCTGTAGTCAACTATCACTGCTAAGCGCAACTTGCACCATCCGGGGTTAACCAACTAACCCGGAGCTAAGCTTTTTTTGTATGGAATATGACTGCTGACCCCGGGTTAGGTCACTAACTCTGGTTGGCTTAAGTGGACCTAAGGGCGGGCTGGTTAACCCGGGTTAGCCACATAACCCTTAGTTGAGCGTTTTTTTGTATGGAACTTGACAGATTAACCCCGGATTAGCGACTAACCCTGGTTAGTGCAAGCGGGCCTAAGAGTATTAACTTCATAGCGAATTCTTAAATTGTTACCATGTTATTGTGTCTAACTTTTCGCCGTCCTTCCAGGAAAATGATCGGACCAGAAAAACAAAGATCAAGAAATTAAGAGGTAAGTGTCTTTTTGTTAACGACAAAAACGAACATCGTGTATTTTTTAAAAGCTACGTTTTCGCTACTCCATTTCTAAGAAATTGTGGCGGGACAACATCGAAGGCAATTTGTTAGTCTAATTATCCCTAAAACACTTAAGTATTTCATATTAATTTTGTCGCGAGGACTGAAATTCTTATAAGTACAAATATGTTATAGTCACAATAGTTAAAACATAATGTTTATGTTGAAAGTATTAAATTATTATTTTGGACAAATTAGTTTGCATGGAATTTGTTTAATCCCATACCATAAAGTATATAGCTTTTCCGTTAAGTAATTTTGGCATTGCATTGATTTTAAATTAATTACACTTTATTTTTTTGACACAAAAATTAAAATACGACTTCTTTTTTCGTATACCAAATACCCCGTCATTTTTGTTAAAATTTCGAGTAAAATAAAAAACCGGCTTATTTGCCACTAAAACCGTAAGTAACGCGGGCGCTTAGAGCTTTACTAACGTTTACGAGAGCTCCGTCTCCGACGGACGAGAACATGAAGACGAACTTTACTACAACTTGGTTTTATGTTATGAACATACAAACGCGTCGGGGTGTCTTATTTACGTATAATAAAAACAGGGAAAAAGCGATGAATCTCTGGCCACTTCATGCCGTCGTTTTAATATTTTACGTGACCCCTAAAATTTGGGTACCGCTACGAGGCGGCGCACTTATCATTAAGTTCTGATTACCCGCCGAGAGTTCTCCAAGACATCATGTTAGGAAGATTCAAGAGGTTTTTGGCGAAGTGCAAAAGTTTTACGAT
Source organism: Lathronympha strigana (assembly GCA_949128165.1). Classification (NCBI taxonomy): domain Eukaryota; kingdom Metazoa; phylum Arthropoda; class Insecta; order Lepidoptera; family Tortricidae; genus Lathronympha; species Lathronympha strigana. The sequence continues at coordinate 9,927,626 of OX421906.1, read as the reverse complement.
ATTATGATTACTTGCATGAGAGGAGCTCGGCGCGGACGTGACGACTCGCCTCCGCTCATAGATGGCGCGCGCGACCACAAACAGACACGGAAATCCTTTGCAAATATCAGATCGTAGTTTGTTTTTGCACGCAATAATATAACGTAATAACTAGACAAATATATACCATGATACTTGCCGACTCACATCCCCGGCTAATGTGCGGCAATTATCGAACAAAGCATTAGTTATATTAGCATTAGTTACTTACCCACTATAAATAAGTTATAAGCAATTCGATTTTTTTTTATTGGATTGGAATTCAGGAGTTCATTTTTCAAAACCACTCATTAGTTGTTATTTTAAACACAAATATAAATTATAAATTGTTTAAATACGAAGCCTGTGCAACACTTCAATTTTACAAAACTACATCAAATTGTTTTGTTAAACTAAAGTTTTGCATCAAACGAAATTTGAACTCAATTTGTCCCTCGACCGTCCTCAGGCACTTAAACGCGTAACTTGTGTACAGTTATCATATTAACGCAGCGGCCCCTCTATTACTTCATTAGCTTTGAACGCACGACAGACCGCTCATAATAGAGTAGATCCTCTTTCCTTATTACGGGTATAGTGCTAGGTGTTAATTACCGACGCCCGGAATTTTATGGGGCGCCCGATTTATACACGCGGAGCGCAGCATGGTGATGCAGGGTTTACGGCACAGCTTGGTTCTTGGCGCGATGCGGAGATGGTGAGAGCAACTATCTGTAGCTACTACATTGTAACGTAATGCAATATGCGCAAGATAAAGTTTATAATCTGTTGCGGGGCGGGGCTGTGCGATGATAGTGTTGACAGTTTCAAACTTTATCAATTTACTGAAGTTCCGTAGACATCAAGAATCCCTAAAAATGTCCTTAAATTAAGGTACGTTAACTAAGGTACATATAGTCCCCGTAAGGAATACTATGTAAAATCGCCGTCAATTCAGCTTACAAATAATGTGTACAAACCACCATATTGATCGTAATAACCTCACGTTTAAGTTTTTAATAAAATCTTCAAGATTGAGTTATTTATCTTATGTTTTGTATGCTACGATAAACCGACCGTTTCAGTAAAGAATCGTTTCAGTGGTGTTTGATGAGGTAGTGTAAAAATACAAGGAGAAAAATTGTCAAAACATATGATCTCTTTTGTTTAAGTATATCGTTAGTAAGTTCCATTGGCAGCGATTTTACGGTATTTTACAATAGGTAGATTGAGATATTTACGCGAATAAATTGGGATGATACCTTCTATTCTAAATAAAAACTTGTGTTTGTAGTAGCTTCTAGCAAAATCATACAACAATGTCTTTCTTCAGACCTTGCATTGTTCAAATAGCTATGTAACACAATTGCATAAAGTACGCTACACTCGATGGAAATAAATTCAAAAACAAAATTAGCCTTAGTTAACTTCATCGAATAATGTAGATCCTTGCCAAATTAGGTACTTAGATTACAAAAATATATTGTCTTTATTTGTAACGCTAAATAGGATTATTTATTATTAATTCGGGAATATATTATTATATTGTCTCTGGCCAACACGGGCCAGGAAATTAAATAGACTAACTATAACTATAGAATGCCGAGGATACTAAATCGAAAACTACGGATGTGTATCGGAAATGTGTACCCTGTTTAATGTTTCATCCTGTATTCCTGCGCGTTACGGATGGACGAGATGACGTTTTGCGCCCCGCTTATTTCATATTGTTACGGAGACAATTCCGAAAACAACTAGATATTAATATTTACCTATGCAACGTCCAAACAAAGGCAGCATTCGTATTCACCCCACGAAAACAAGTAGATAAAAATGCAAACACGCGCAATTGTGTCTCGAACGAAGCGAGGCGGCCATAGGGGAGAACTGGGCAAAACCGGCCAGGCGACAAGGGTGAGTACAGGGTGAGGACTTTTGATGAAAACTATAGTGACCGAAATGACAAATATTAGTTTATAGTCATTAACCCTTAACCACTGACGTACGAATGTGGTACTTCGTTAAAGTCGCTATGACTTTCCGTTAAAGTTTAAATTCGGCTACTGCAAAAACACGCCATGGGTATTTTATGTTGACCCTTAATGTAATAGTTAGATCGTTGGTATCGATGTGTTTGCGTCAGGCCTTAAAATATTAGTAAAATACACATGCATACTTCAACACAAAGAACTCACGCCTGTTTTCCCAAAAGGGGTACACATGAGAGCACATGGAACTGCTCATGTTTCGGTGCCCCTTTTATCAATAAAGGGTTTAAAGATAACAGAATTGTGATATTGTAGTGACAGATTGCTGGCCCATCGCCCAAAACACATATGAACCCCACATCCCCCATACAACTTCTACGGCAACCCCGGGAGGAAAAGTGATGGTGAAGTTTGTTGAATGATAATCAATATTAAACATTAACCTAGACTCAATCTTGCCTCAACCTACCCTATTCGTCCTCGCATTTTGTAAGCGAAAGTATTCGGAACACAAATGTGTTCCCGGTCATATGAATTTATATCGGCCGCTGTATTAAAGGGAAGTAAAAACATAGGGGACAGGTAAATTGAACTATCGGAAAGGCGAAGGTCAGACGACGGCTGCGGCATCCTCCTTACTATTATTTGGCTTCCGCGTGCAAGGACTTAAATGAAAAACAGGGATCCTGTACAATGCAGTAATATTCTGCACAATGAAGTGCGCAAAAATATGTGGACAATCTTATTTCTAAAGCCGCAGGAGCGTGTTACATATTTTTTCACGTTCCATTGTTTAAGATCGTACCTATTGATGGTCTAAAAATCCCTTCGATGCCTAATTGGTACGAAAAAGTTAGGTAAACTCTATTTTATTGTATTTGAGAAATAGTTAGTATTTCGGAATGGTTAAAAGCGACACCAAATTTGACAAAATAATATCGAAATTAAATTTGTGACTCTATTCACACATAGTAAAGCTTTAACTTTTGACATTTTTAATTTTCGACCCCAAACCGGCTCAAACATGTATCCGGAATCAATTATTGCGTATTCGCGCCGCTTGAGGTGTTCAGCAGTGTTAGCGGCAGCGCCAGCCCTGTTTGAAGTCCCTGGAAGATGGGATGGCGCAAGGGTATCCACGCATGTTGCATCCCAGACTAAAGGCCGTCCAAGCTATCAGGGGACAAGGATCACGCCGTCCGGCCTTTTACCATCGTCGAGGATGCTAAACCAGACGGCTCCAGAACCGCTAAATATTTAAATCGTGATTTTCGGTTCGTTTTTAAGTAATTAAATCACGTTTTGGTAAGAATTTACATCTGGTCCAAAAATACTTAGGGCACACGGATGCTTCTACCATGATATACCTAATAAAATAGTCAATTAATTACCAGTAAAATAATAGCCTGTAAAAAAATGGTCTTGGATCACATTAAATTTGACCTATTCAAGACAAATATTACCTATATAAACGGAGAGCTAGCCACGGAAATAGGTGTACAATTTATAGTGCCACGAAACCCTTCTAGAAAGTGTGCCATACTATCATTATTAATTAATCCGGGCGCCTGGCAGCTGTTCAACGTTGGGTATTATTTGAAAAAATATATGTAAAAGGTAACAAACGAGTAGAGCCGCCTGATGGGAAACGGTCATTTCCGCCCATGAGCCTTAAAGCCCTGAACACTCGTTTCTTGAAGAACCCCATATCACATCGCAAAGGGAACACCTCAATAGGTAGTTCGTTCCAGATTTTGCACGTTCCGGATAAAAACGAGCGAGATGCTCGTTATTCTTGCTGAGCCATGTATCCAGGGAATGTGGATAAACCTTATTTCGTTTGGCGGGAGGTGACGTGCGGTGGTAAAAACGAAACGGAGGAACCATGTCAAAAAGTACTGTTTTACTCTGTTGAGCACTCCAAGTTTTGTGGCAGTGGTTAGGCATTTTCTCTGTATCTCTTAACCTTCACACACAACCTTCTCGACGCCAACTGGTTATATCAATACTATAGATTCAACACCAACGACGAATGAATCTTTATTCTGATCACTTAGGTAGTTTTCACGATTAACTTCTATATTTTCCACATTACGTATAAATGATTATGATATCGTGATTTAGTTTTTATTTCCATTTTATTTTTTTATTGTTTGCTATGTCAGACGTCAGTAGCATTGTCATATCATATATATGACTAGATGGTGCTATGACGGTACAGATGCATTCAGGTTTATCATAAAGGCCCTGTCACACACTCCTTTAGTGACCCACAAATGGTCCCACCGGAAGATCAGGGCTTACTTTCGTGTAAGTATAATGCTGAGGCGAGTCCATTTCGTAGTATATTGTGATTCGTTATATCCTTCTGTTTTGTATTTGTATGTTTTTATTTTTGTTTGTATTAATTGCCAGGAATGAATTATTTTGTATTATATTTGTGTCGTATTGTATTGTATCATATATATCTATATATATATATGTATCACACATTTTACTGCAGCGAGTGAACCGCGAGTGATCGCAAAGGCGGCGTCCTGATGTGATTTCCGGCCACTTTTAACGACGCTTCCTGCGCGATATAAATCTGAGTTAGAGTCGGGGCTCCAGGCCCGCATTAGCCGGATACCACGTCCGTTCCTACTCCCTTGTATGAATTTCATTCTAAACTATGCTTTGAGAAAACTCTGGAATGGTAAACACTAGCCAAGCTACGGATTATAATTCTCAATTACCTAATGTGTACTAGGTCATTTGTTTGAGGAAGCAACAGGACTCCACAGATTTCACGAGTCTTAGCATTAAGGATGACTCACAGTAGTCCGTTCCGTTCCGATCCGATACGGGACGATCTGTCAGTTTCTATAGAAAGTATCACGTGATAGCTCGGAGCCCTCGGACGTCACGTGACTTTTTGTATAGAAAATGACAGATCGTCCCGTATCGGATCGGAAAGGGACGGACTACTGTGAGTCATCCTTTAAAGGACGACTGACGTTTATGTCTAAGTAGCTATTATAATGGATCAAAAAATTATACCCTGAGCATTATTTCTATTCATTTATCTGTAAGAAAAAATAAATAACGTAAACAAGAGGAAACATTTTACATCCCTTTTTTATTCAATGTCATATTAAGCAATGCATACTTGCATTACTTAATATGACATGAGGTTTGCAAACAAACTGTCCTGCAGCGAAAGGTTTGCACATAAATTATGTGTTAACCACGCAAAAAATAACGCACCGTAATCCTCGACTCGAGCTGAACTGCACTGACGCCAGTTGAAAGCAAGTTATTTGTAGAAGCACTCTGTACATCTCAGAATTTACTTTTTCCCATACTAGAAGCAAATGTGGCGAGCCAACTTTTCTAGTTTAATCTATTAAGAATATCGTGGCTTGTTGTGGAAACCTTCTTTATCATCTTGCCTGAGATTATGGACTTGGTCGCAGTAATTTAAAGCTCCCCAGGTGCAGCGTCGGCGTGTGGCTTATTTAAGTACATCAGGATTTTAATTAAAAATGCCTGTCATAATGCACGTGAACCCACGAGTAACCTACCCCTGAGACAAGACCACGAGCCCTCTCATTTCCATGTCAGTTACGTACAGATATTCTACAGTGCTATTCTGTACAAACAATTTAAATTTATTAACAATGTAACAAAACAATCTGTTATTTCAGCGGGTTTCAGAGCAAGTATTCGTATAATTCTAGAGAAACTGTTCATAATTAAACGCGTTCACCTCGGAACCGCGCGGCGAAAGATCGAGTTCCATCAAATATGTAACAGGGTCTACCATCAAATCCTTTTTACGTCCACCGCGGACAGTTTTACGCAGGTCCGGTCTAAACGGCCTGAGGCTTAACGGCCTTATAAATTAGTGAAACTCTATTAGCGAGATGTTCGGGAAAACGAATTTGCGTTATCGCCTCTGCCGGCGTGACGCGCGGCGCATACTAACGACGTCACCGCAGCATGGCCCGAACTTGCCGTTTCAGTAATTACTTCTTTAAACGAACCCGCCGCCCGCGCGCCGCCCGCCCCGCGCCAGGGAGAATACAATCACTTTTGTCCAAGAACTCCTTCTAATAATCAACTTAGTCATTAATTTTATTCTGCCGAGTATTTTGGACAATTAAGCACGGAGAGGTTCTAGTAAGCTCGTATTTAAATTTCGCTCTTCGTTATTATTTTATTCAGTGCAATTTGTCCGTCGGATTTGTTGGTTTATCTATTTTTTTATCATTAGGGTTCCGTCGTCAACTAGGGACTCCCTATAGTTTCGTCCGTCTGTCTGTCCGTCCCTCCTTCTGTGGCTTAGCTTAGTGACCGTTAGTAGTTAGAAAGCTGCAAAGCTGCAATGAATATACATATCATATGAATCATGCCGACACAAGAGGCGTTCGTAAGTTGTATGTATTGTATGTTAATTTCCACAGGGTATCCTGAATGCCCTTCAGTCAATGTATATAAGTGGTAAAATAAAAAGTAAGGCAAAAATCATTTTAGGATTCCTCCTATACACGTAACATTTTACGTGGGGGTGATTTTTTTTCGGTTCAACCCTAAAATCCGAGGTATCGTTGGTTAGCTATTTGAAAATGAATCTAAATTTCCTATAAATTTTATTTAATTTATATTGGAAATAATCGCTCCATGAGTTTTAAAAAATGTGTGTTTTCAACCATATGTCCAATTTTTTTAAAATAATTTATGAAAGTAGAGCTGCAAGCGCTTCTCACTCATGATTATGTGACGCGGACCATTCCGAAACATGTCGAGCTATTTTCGACTTTATAGACGTGAGTAAGTAACACGATATAAGTATGATATAAGTATTAATTTGTCTAATACTCACGGGAGTTTTCTATTTAAAAGTACAGCTTTACAAAGAGTTTCAAGAAAAAATATTTTGAACATGATCAATTAAGCAATTTTTGGTTTTCACAAAAAGTCATATTTATTTAGTAAAAGCGTGATTATATGTGTCGTAGTGCTACGAAGGTAGTCCTTTTTGCTTTTTATGGTCACGGTTCCTACTAAAACCCCTTCTAGGTTTGCTAATAGTGATAAACAGTTAACTATGAAACCTTACTCTGAGCGAGGTTCTGGCATACTCTTAACCATTTATTTTGTTGGAATTTATATTAGCTACACTCTCAAATAGGTAATCATAAAAAAGTGTTATTAATATGTTTTATCCGCGTACCTATAAGTTTGGCGAAAATACATAAAATAATCTAAATAAGTAGGTATGCGTTATTTTGATGTTTTTTATAGAAGTAAAACTACTATAAAGTGACTGAAAGCGATTTTATATAGACATTTAGAAAGATGTCACTATCTGCTCGTTTTATCACTAAACGAAGAAGATCTTTCAAAATACCTGACATGTCTTTTTTTTACTACAATGTAACAACATCTGCTACCGTGCCAACTTTTCCACGACCCCACGTCACCTCAATATATTTAAGCAATACCGAGGAGCACAGGTCACTCTTTCAGCGAGCTATATTCCCGTTGCTGCGTCTGCGTCGTAAAGCCAGGAGGTCGTAAACTTAAACAGGGCTTACTGCGTTTGTGGCGGGGTGCCATACGGTGGCCGAGCCGATGGATTACTATGGCTCGGGTATACGGTGTGTAAAACACGCCATTAAACACTGAAAAGTTGCAAATTGCTGGTCTGATTATCCTTCACGCGAATTGGCTCATTTAGCCTAAAGTGACTTCGGAATTCACAAAACCTTCATTGCAATACCAACGGAAAGTTTAAGACGTTCGATGCTTGAAAACATATTACTTGGCACCAAAAAATTGATATTAACATTGTAACGAATTCACTTACTAAATACTAAGTTGATTTAAATTTATATTTCTTTGCAACCCCCAATACTGATTAAACAATATCCAGTTACGAATAATAGAGTATATTTAATTACATTCTGTTATTCGACATGAAATGAACCGTATTTCCGTGACATGAAAACAGCGCGTGAACCCTTAAAAGGAACAGCTGGACATTAGCAAGGCTTTGATTTAATGATAAGAGTGTATTAGAAAGCGTGCAGCGGTGTTAAGTTATTTCCTGTGCTCTGAAGGGACGCCCCCCGCCGCGACCCCCTAATGTGCCAGTGGAGTTTATCCTTCTATTAGGGATATTGTACTTATTACAGCCATTTTGTTAAAAACGGCACTTGGATTAAGCTTTGTTGATGTAACTCTCGAGAAATGACTGTATTGAGAGAAAACGTGAACTAAAAGTTCACAAGATTTGGCGTAAGTGCTAGTTTTATGAAAGCGACTGCGATCTGACCGTCCAACCCAGAGGGTAAACTAGGCCTAGTTGGGATTACTCCGGTTTCCTCACGATGTTTTCCTTCACCGAAAAGTGGTTGGTAAATATCAAATGATATTTCGTACATAGTTTCCGAAATACTCATTGGTACGAGCCGGCAGGATTTGAACTCGCGATCCTCGGATTAAGTTTCACCTTTTCTCCTTTTTCTAACAGTACCTATTATAATGATAAAAGCTATCATACAATAGTACTTATAAAAACAATGGGTGCACATTCCCTATTACTGGAATACATTTGTTCTCAGTTGCCACCAGTGGTAACAACTCCTCCTTAGTCGTTCATTTTTGACAGTGTGGTCTTGGTTTCGATGACGAGGCGACTGTGGATAATGTTGATCGCATACCGATGAACCTTCACTTACGGTCTTCAGGTTACTAAAATATTGGACTACGGTGGTTTTTGTCGCAGGTTTTATCACATCCGTCCAGCGCGTCGGTGAGCGTCCTCGGGGTAATTTCCCATACATTAATCCTTAAATAACGAGTCGATAAATATAACCAAAGTATTTAAGGAGATGCAACAACGAGAAGGGTCAAAACTAATACCCTATAAAAAAACTTTCGCGGTAAAATCAAAACTTTACATTATCGTAAAGCCGATGTTTATGAAAGGATTCGTACATAACGACCGCAACGATATTGCCTGTATTCATTTATGGAAAGAAATAAGAAAATTAGATTTGGGCTGGGAGAGAAACATTGAAACGGAGCCTTTCATTTACATATCAATCGACGGGAGCACCTATATTATCGTAACCTAACGCTCGCGAGTGAGAGACTGCGCTCCCGGAATGTCCTAAACATTATATTACATTCCTTGCACGTAAAATATAATATCCCTACCCACACTCAAATGTACGCGCGCAGGCAAATATCTAAATGTAATTTCCATGCGTTGTCCCCGCAATGTTTTCCCAGAAAATATTAACATGGAAGGCAAGGGGCTGAATCTCTCCTAAGTAAGTTGCAAAAAATGTACGTGATTTTACTTCAAAGTCCCTTTTGTCTTTATGAAAGAAAGGCATAAAAGTACAGGCACGTGAATGGCACATACAGAAAAATTACGCTGCGTAATGATGATGTGCCCGCACTTTCCTTAAAAACAAAATATTTATATTTTCCCTTCACGGCGAGACGCGGAGATGGGCTCAGAAACTTTACTACTGCTTGTCTGGGGCCTGATTCACTTTTTCCGTACCAAAAAAAACAAGAAAGTAGAATTCCTAATGCTTCGGCTGCTGTTATTTTCAGTAAGGGATGGCGTCATTGCTGTTGAATCCGTATTTATTATTTAGCAGTAAGGGTTTTTAAAAGGTGAACCGCCTTCAGTTTGAAATTGTTTTCCAAGATATGAGCGTTATAATAAAATGTTCGAAATTTGCCTTGTTTGTCAGTTTTGACACTTGGGTCACTTTTTGTTAATTTGGACACTTCTCACTCTTTTTGATACTTAAGACACTTTTTGTTATTTTTGATATTTTTTGTCATTATCGGCCCTTGGGACACTTGTGACACCTTTTGACACTCCTTGGGACAGAAGTACCTATTTATATGAGTAGTTTGACTTATGGCACTAAACGACTTAACTTTACTAAACCCTCAAAGTAATACCCTACTAATCTACTTTACTATTAAATCGCAAAGTAGAATTTTGTAAAAGTATGTTTTTTATTGTTTTAGATAGTTTTAAGAAGTATTTGTAAGAGTAGTTTGGCTTATGATACTAAACTTTAGTAAACCCTTTTCCGTTTTGTTAATTAAGAATGACTTGAAACAAATTATAAGAATTATAAAATGTGTATTAAAAATTACAAATTTATATATATTTTATATTTAATCTCTCGTATTATGAGCATGCATGAACTTAATTTATGATCGACCGCCTATTTAATATTAACATGAAAGTAAAAATAATAAAGATACTTATTATTTTCCCTTTTTTGTAAGTTATTTTTTGAAACACTTTCAAACTAGCTACGAGTAAGTTAGTCTAGTTAGCTTAGTTAGACCACAAATTGCATGCATTTGATCTTCGATCTTAGTAGATTCTCATTTCGTACCACTTATTCCATAACTTCGTACTAGAAGTTTTCAGTTTCAGTTCACGCTCAGGAACTCAATTTTCTCAAGTTGCACATTATGTCAAACAGCATGATTAAAAATTCCTAATAAATAGTGATTATTTTCTGCACAGATAGCTCATTTTATCTAGTTTTAGGTGGCATCAATAACTCCATATCGTTCAAGAGGACCTTTGTTGAGAAATCTTACTTCAAAAATCAATTCGAAAAGACAATTTTTAATTCCGCGTGTATATTATTTATTACACGCAATCAACTCAAGTTTTGGCTCTTTTCTTCTTCTTTTTTCATCCTTTAACCCACTGCTGGGGTGTAAGGCTCGAAGTTCTTAAGTAAGTTCTTCCACTGACTTTGGTCCTGTGTGAGCTGGGTCGCCTTCTCCCATTCCATATCCAACTCTCTTGCTCAACGGAACGGCGTCAGGTAGATTTGGGGCGGACATTTTCCGTTTGCCAGGTATTTTCCAGGTCAGGGCAATCTTTGTCAGGTTTCCTAAGGATGTGCAAACCAATCCAATGCTATTTCCTCATTTGAATCTCTTTGTGTACGGGTTGGATTGTCCGGTGATTCTCCATAGGTGATCGTTTGTGATCCAGATAGGCCAGTTCTCAGGATTTGCCTTAAACACTTGGATTATTTGTTGACAAATACTTGGAGTTGCCTTGTTTATCCGCGACTCAATATCGGCTTCAATTCTCCCACTCTGATCTGCAATACTGCCGAAAAATCAAAACTGCCTTTTGGCTCTTTTACTACCTAAAATTAAGATCGGAGTACCATGTCAACAGTCAACCACTCTAGAACCATGTCAAAACAACAAGCATTAAGAGATTTCTTACAATCTTTTTTATAGCGTTACTATGACATAGTTTTAATTTGTTTAAATTGTTTGACTGTAGGTACATATAATAGTTGGTTAAAGTTACCTATACTTTCGGCACAATCTGAAGTATTATTTAAAGGCGTAACGCCTCTTAGGGCCATTTGCACCACCTGGGGTTAGCCACATAATTCGGAGTTAAGCGTTTTTTGTATAGAATATGTCAGGCCAAAAAGGTTACCATACAGGCGTATATATCGACTGTATAAAAATGTTGTGGGTAGGCAATCGTGGGCAGACAGTAATAAATAACAATTTAAGCGCCTACGAGTCGGGTAACGCCGACTGGGGCTATCAAACTGCAGTAACCCTAGATGACTGACGTCATTTACAACCTACATTAGCAGTTCCATACTCTATGTATTAGGCCATTAATGCAAAATGAATTAGATCCAGTTAATGACGGTACAGTGTTTGGTTAGTCGCACAAACATTAGACTTAGTAATAAGTTGACAGGGCTGATACTAATACCGTGCTTATGTGTGCTCAGGTTGAGGCCGAACTATTAATTTAATAGATGGCTTTAACTCTATCTAACTAAGCTTTATTACTCCTTAAGTATGTTTTGCAGATTCAGAAGTTGTCGAGTCTCCATGTTTACAGTTTTACTCCTTACTCCGTTTTAATAAGGTGGAAAAGTGTAAACATATCTTTGACGTCGACTGTACCTATACATACGTCCATCGTGGTGATGACAGAAAGTAATCAAATAAACTCTCTTAATTAACTCTTGAAAAAAAAACTCAATCATATCGACTTTAACTATAAAACTCTTGTGAGACTCGAACATATCAAACATATTACATATTTAATAATATTTTCGAAAATCGACTAAATTACGTGAGTGACCCGTTTTAAATATTATTTAATATGTTCAATCACATCGAGTTTACAGAAAGAAATAGAATATAAACACGTGGCAAAAAACATTGTTATTTTCTAATTTTGTATTCTTAGGTTCAAAACCCTTGCCGGTCACTGCTTTAACAAGGACAGCATAGTCTGCTAATACAAATATTAACCATGTTGTCAATACAATTTCTTATACTTATAATATTATTAAATCCAGCTTAGGATTTAAATGGAGCTTTGTCTTAACTAACTAAAATTTATTAGCAATATGTGTCACTGAACTAAAGTAAAAGTTACTACTTACTACAAGCTACAGTGGCTTGTAGTTTTGTCGCTTGGTGTCATTTATTTTAGAACAATTGCGCTAAAGCGCGCGGAAGAGACCGTTAGTCAACAAACACATTGTTTGAACTAAACAAATTAAAACAAAAAGCCGTCAAAGTTCCATATGAAGAAGTTTTTAAACACTGCGGCAGGATATTGCGTTTTAGCGTCAATTCGCTGAGCCAATGAGTGGCCAATAACTGCTCAAATAAAGGCTGGTAGGATTTCATTTTGCTTTAAGTGCTTCTATGACCTTTCACAAATCATAAAGCTCGTAAAAACATCGCTGAGAAATTTTGGCAAAGTTCGGTAAAGCCGAGTAGAAATATGAGACGAAACTCGGCATCCTGAACATGAGCCAGGGCATTGGGTTTGCAATCGATAATGGGTTATTCTACCCGTTAGAGTGCATAAATATTCAGCTTACGTTTAATTTTATAAAAACATGAAAAAAAATCCTAGTCAATATTTTTCTTGGTAATATTATTGTCAATCTTATAAATTACATTAACAAAGTAAGTTTATTTTTCAATAGAATGGGAAAGTGATCTTGGAAGCATTTTTAGCTGGCTATAAGGTATAGTATCAATAAAAATGTATCTAAGTGTCACACTGACAATATTTAGAGATACCCACGTGTGTAAAAAAACAGTAATAATACTTTCTCTCCTATTTATAATATAAATACAACATCTCAGTCCAATACAATTAATTGTAGGCCTTACACTTATGCATTCTGAAGGACTTTCATTTAAACTTCTTTTAGTATATGTGCAAAAATAAAACAGTCAGTACAGTCAACCAACTGGAACCCTAGGCCACTCTAGAACCATGTCAAAATCAGTATGATATTTTATTTCTTACAGTCTGATTTATAGCGTCACTATGACATAGTCCTACAGCGGCCTAGGGTTCCAATTGGTTGACTGTACTTCAAATTACATTTTTCATCATGTGCTTAGCAATCCTCCGTGATGTGACAACCCTAAGAGAGAGGGCCGTGGTGAATATCGCGGAGAATATTATCACTTAAAAGGACATTAAAAGGCAGTTCAATTTTATAGCATGTTCATCCCGGAGCAATAATGTTCACGAGCTTGCGCAACGCACTCCTAAGTTTACTATGAATATCGTATTAGATACTTATTTGATGGCTCGGGAAGTTTAGACTGTGATCGTCTTTGCACTAAAATGTATGAGGTAAATTACTTCAGGGAGCAGGAGTGATTTGCGAAATTACTTAAGGAAGAAGATTCGTAAAAACAAATTATTTACTGAAGTAAAAAGTGCTACCTAGTTTCAGTTTGAAACGTTATTTTGACATATTTGGCAGTTATAATACAGTCTAAGTGAGCCAAGGGTCTAAATCTCTTCGACATTTTTTGGTACGTAGGTATATTAATTGGAGGTCCTGTTTTATCCTCGAAATAATGTGACGGAAAATACAGGTTTTAGGTCTTAAGTGGGATCAAAATGATAGTGACAGTAATTAAATTAATTTTATTAAGTTAAACCGCTATGATATACGGACTTCCAACCCCAGTTAATAAAGTTCGTATGTCACAACTGTTTTACTCAGTAGGTACTAACTGTAACGCATATTTTGATGATATTTGAGCTACACACACACAAAACACACCGTTTTGTGTGTCGCTACCTATTATTGCATATAAATTGCGAAAAACATTACTTTCAGGGAGCCACCCCATACATGTAGCTAAATGTACTTTTTTTAATTTGTGTAAGTATATGTAATATACACACACAATTGAAAAAATACATTAATATTATAATAGGTCTTAAAATAACTTTGACAGGAAAATCGTTTCTTGATCAAAAATTTGATCAGTTATATATTTTCAAATTTAATCGGCCTGAACGTCTAAAACAGTATGACACAGTTTTGAGTTTATGATACTCATTAGACGTAGAATTTAGTCTTTCCCATCCAACGTACCAATTTAGAGCTTGACGCAACAAAACTGAGAAATGACCAAAAATTTGGCAGTTACTTGGAATTGTGCATATTTGGTTCCACGTCCATAGGACCTAATGAAGGTATTAAAATTATATATAGCTTTCTGAGAATTAGTTCCTGGAAATTATCGAATTTTCTTGCCTTATCTTAACTTAATTAGATTGTGTATTAACTTTATATAGAATCTTGAAATTTGAAACAAATATCATGAAACTTCACTAAAAACTTTTTTTTAATTCGGGTTATGAAAAGCAAGGATTAAAAAAAAACGACTTTAACACACAAAAGATCGCGGGCGGTGGCAAATAATAGTATAAAATTGTAGGGTATTTTTTTCGTTTGGTTACTTACTGTATAAAACAAAAAAAAGGGAAGGCTTTTTTAAAATTTCGAACTGTTTAATGCTATTTTTGAAATACGTTCGTATTAGGATGGAAATATTAAAGCGGGGGTAATCAAATTATTGAATTAATTAATATTTAAAATGAAAACTTCGTATCATAATGCAGACGAAGGTTTTTTCAGAAAACATTGGTATTCTCGCTCCACCACGCAACTTAAATATGCAAGTGATAGAAACCAAGTTTATTCGCTTATTCTAAAAAATAAAATGAAAACGGCCATACCTTAATAAAATTGTATTAATTAATTTATTAATTTATTTATTCGAATATATCGAAATCGAAAATAAATAAATTTACAAATTTTGGTCGTTCTATACAATTACAAGTTAATATCTAGAAACAGTTAAGCATCGTAATTTTGAGAATAATTATTCAACAAAAATTATATTTGACTTAGTCCGAGGTAGGTATACATGTAGTTTCTTGATTTCCAAGCATCTAACGTCGCGATTTTAGAGCCTAAAAAAAAAAAATTGAACCAACCTGGCAACACTATGGTTACCGATTGTCATTCTTATTTTCGCGCGTAATACTAACGGCTCGCGTCCCTTTGCGTCCCCTATTAAATTGCATTTTATTGAGTGAAATAGTGCATATTTCTTGGAATAGAGAATACCTAAGAGATCACGGGAGACGGAAACTGACGAAGAACGTAAATTACGAAAGATTCGTATAATGGAGAACAAAATTTCTAAATACAAGAAAAAATTGACAGGTAAGCGTCCATTTCACAATGAATTTTTTGAATCATTACATCATGATTTTTCCACGTTTAGCACGCTATTTCGAGGGTTTGTATGTTGTTGTTCAAGACCGTCAAGTAATTCTCGTTGAGATACTATCAATCTGAGATAAATAATACATAACCTATAAACGGGTTGGTCGAGTTTCGAAACCTGGTTCACCCGTTGGGTGAAGTTATTTGGCCTAAATTGGTTATCACCCCCGTCTTCCGTTGGGAGAGGGGAAGATCTCGATGAGATTCTACAGATCGACAAGAAAATATATCTATTTTTCCCATAGAATCATACCGGGTGTCTTCGAGTTTCGATGACCCGTTGTTCCTGGAAAATTAACTTGAGGATAATAGTAACCATCTTACCATTACACATCTTGATTCCGTTGGAACAAGAGGAAAATCTCGATGAGATTTTCTACTGATATATATTTGGGTAAACATAAACATGTAAACATTTGATTAGTTTATTTGAAGAACTAAAGCAGAAATGTAAAATGGATCTATGTATCTACTGAATAACTAGTTATAAACAAAGGGCTCTAAAATTTGGGTATTAGTGTGGGCGCATGACTTAAATTTCACTCTTAAGTTTTTAAATATGGGGAAAAATTTCAGCTGCAGATCCAAAAACACTATCAATCCCAGAACAAGATAGTGTTGATGAAAATTTTTACATAAAAAAAGACGAGAACGCTCTCAATAACAGACAAGAGGAACATGAAGATGAAGAAAATGACCCGGAGGTAGAAGAAGCTGCTTACAGATATTTTGTCTGCTCTGGGCGATAGCTATGGAGCTGAAATAAAGACTGAAATTATTAAAATATTTAAAGATATTCTAACCAGTGATGGGCAAAATTTATTCGAATGACGGATGACGGATGACGAATAACCAAATCATTCGCGGATGACGGATGAATTTTCGGATGATTATTCGTATTCGAATAAATTATTCGTCGAATAATTTATCCGCGAATAATTCATTCGCCGGATGAATTGCCACGAATAATTTTTTAAATACCTTATCAACTTCTGTTTAAAATAGCTATTTAATTATGAATTCATAACTCAAGTTTCATTTCAACCGCCTAGTTTCATTGACACAATTTCTTTTAAACATTATGGCCTTACTAGTTTATATGGAATTAATTTTATATTCGGTTATTTGAATGAGAACTACGAGGCCCTTTTTAGACCGAGATAGTATATGTCATTGAAATGTACAGAAACTTGACAAAATGTATGCCATAGAAATTAGGCGGTTTCTTTGCTCAGATTTTCTTCCAACCCGCATAGGGATTATAAAAGGACTGTAAATAAAAGTACACTTTAGACATCAACATGGATTTATTAATAACTCGTAATAAAAATCATACGTGATGATATTCTTTGTTTGAAAACCAGAGTAAATAATTAACTACATATAGATCATATCGAATAGATCACTAAAGTCTTAGACGATCGTGAACTTTAGTAAAAATTTGTCATTTTTAATATGTTTCTTTTTTTAAATTTAATAGAATAGCCAAAAAACCTTTAATATTGTTAGTAAATTTATAGGAG
Source organism: Lathronympha strigana (assembly GCA_949128165.1). Taxonomy (NCBI): domain Eukaryota; kingdom Metazoa; phylum Arthropoda; class Insecta; order Lepidoptera; family Tortricidae; genus Lathronympha; species Lathronympha strigana. The sequence continues at coordinate 9,910,436 of OX421906.1, read as the reverse complement.
TAATATAATAAGTAAATCATTCGTCAAGTTAAAAACCGGTCGAAATATTTATTCGCCGATAAGTTACTCGCGAATAAATCATCCGCGCACAAATCATCCGCGAATAAATCATCCGCGAATAAATCATTCGCGAATAAAAAATTGGTGGATTATTCGTCATTCGAATGATCATTTAGATAAATTTTTATTCGAATAATGCCCATCTCTGATTCTAACAGATGGCTTAAGCAAAGATTGATATGAAAACTTGCAGATAACCAAGATTCCTAGAAATGTGGAACTTTTGTCCCAAATTGCCCCAAAATTAAACTTGGAATTTGCTGGCCTACTTAATCATGCCATGACTACAAGAGAACCTACTCAAAAATAGACAACAAGATCTGGTCTGATCTGATCAATTTCACTAGTAACCAGTATAATTAATGACTTAACCAAAAAAGATTTTAACAAATTAGAGACAATTAAGTCCCTAAGCGACAGTACTAGGCTTCTCAGCAATTTACACCATCAATACACACAGATACGACGTAAACTAATTGCTCCATTTATGGACAAATCATTATCACAAAATTTAAGTGAAGTTAAGCGGTCGGAGTTTTTATACTCAAAATTAGAATAAACTGCGAAGACATCATCGGCAATGAAACGCACCATCAACACCTTCAAACCAAGTCCCAGGCGCCGCCCCACCACTGCCCAGAATTACCAACCAAAGCTACAAACAACGGACATACCCAAACAATCCGGCCCCAGCCTACAAGAATCACCGCACCCATCATCGTCTGCCCACACAACACAGGTCAACTCCTCGCCAACCGACTACAACCCATTACCGAGGGGGTCGTGCCAAGTACCCTTAGACTCTGCCAAGGTAAATTTTGCTGGTCGCCTTAAACATTTTTTCAAATGTTGTACTTATTTGACAGCGGATTAAAATATCCTTAGCTGGATAAATGGATATTCCATTCCTTTAACAAGTGAACTACACCAATCTATTTTATCACTTAATAATACATTTAATGATTCTGAAAGTAAAATTCTTACAAAAGGAATAAACAAACTTTTAGTAATGGGGGCCATAACCCATAACACTATGTCAGCCAAACAAAGCACAATTTTTGTCTAGTATATATTTACAATACCCAAAAAGATGGTTCTCACAGATTTATTCTTAATTTAAAAAGTTTAAACAAATTTGTTGTGACAAAACATTTTAAACTAGAAGACATAAGAACACTGTGTAAACTAGTCACAACAAATGATTACATGTGTACTATTGACTTGAAACATGCATACTATTTGGTACTGATTAATGAATCACATAAAAAATATTTTAAGATTTCTATTCAACGAAAAAGTATATGAATTTAAATGATTATTTGCCATTCAGTTTGTCAACAGCACCTCTAGTTTCAAAGCTTCTAAAACCAGCATTCGAAACACTAAGGAAACAAGGTATTAGGATCATCATCTACCTTGATGACATAATCTGTCTCGGAAGTACATATAAAAAATGCTTATTTAACAACGAAACAACATGTATTTATTACAGTGCTTAGTTTCATAATTAACAATGAAAACAGTTCTATGACCCTCATCCCAAGTGAAAGACTATTTAAGTTTTACTATAAATTCAAAAGATATGACATTAAGCCCCACATTGAAGAAACGTAATAAATTGTATTCACTAATCAAAGACTTTTTTTAAATAAAATCAAGCAGTATTAGAGAATTTTCAAAGATGTTAGGAAATCTAGTATCTTTCTGCATAGCCAGTATTTTTGGTTTTGTATAGACAAAGAATTTAGAGTGAGAAAAATCTTTTAGCTTTAGAATATAATAGTGGTAATTATGAAGGAATAATGAAAATAAATAAATTAATTAAAACAGACTTAATGTGGTGGAAGATAAATATTATAGAAATGAGTAGTCACATAAAACAATATAATTTTGCCTTAGAAATATTTTCAGATGCTTCACTTATGGGATGGGGTGCATTTTGTAATGGTCACAGTACACAAGGTACTTTGGTCTGAGTCGGAGTGCAATCAACACATTAACTATTTAGAACTTTTGACAGCTTTCTTTGCCCTAAGATGCTTTGCAGACAAATACAATAACTGCGAAATACTTCTCAGAATAGACAACACAACTGCTATGGCATATATTAACCGTATGGGCGGGGTGCAGTACCCTATGCTAAATGATATCACCAGACAGATATGGAGGTGATGTGAAGCGAGAAATGTATGGACTTTTGCAGCATACATTAAATGAAAAGAAAATGTTGAGGCTTATTTTCAATCTCGGAATTTTAATATAGACACAGAGTGGGAACTTGCACAGGACATTTTTAATATAATTGTTTAAATTTGGTACCCCTGAAATAGATCTGTTTGCATCACGAACTAATTATAAATGCGACAAATACATATCATGGCACAGGGATCCGTTTGCCTGGAACATTGACGCTTTTACAGTAAAATGGAATTCTTCATTTTTCTATGCTTTCCCACCTTTTGGAATATTACTTAAAATACTTCATAAAATTAAATCAGAAAAAGCCACGGACATTGTAGTCTTTCCCTTATGGTCTTCCCAAGTTTAGTACCCTCTTTTAAAATCAATGGTAATACCAGACATAACATTTGGTCCATCTGAAAATCTCCTCATATATCCTTTCAGAACTCCACACCCACTCCAGACTCAACTTATCCTGGCGGCTTGCAAATTATCAGGGAAGCGTTCAAAAGAACTTAGTTCAGTAGATATAATGATAGCTTCATTATCCGAGAACTCCATTAAACAATACATACAATAGCTGTTTACATCATGGTGGCTTTATAGTAAATCTAATTATATAAACACACTCAGTGCTTCTGTCCCCATCATAATATCTTACCTAACTAACTGCTTTCACGATGGCCTATCCTATCAATCACTCAACAGCAATCGGTCAGCCTTATCCCTAATAATTGGCAGCCATATAGGTACAGATGAAAGAATTAAACGCTTATTTAAGGGATTTTATGAGTTACACCCTATAAAACCCAAGTATGATGATTACTGGGATCCAGACATAGTTCTTACATTTTTATATATCCCTTAGAAACTCTTCAATTAGAATTACTTACTAAAAAACTAGCAATGTTACTGATTTTGGCAACAGGTCAGAGAGTACAGACTCTTTTCCATATTAAGATTAACAATATTAAGATTTCTACAGATTGCATCACCATAAAGATTACAAACCTGTTGAAGACGTCTGGACCCAGGACTCCTCCGATAATGCTAAGCATACCTACCGTACTTACATAATAAACCTGAGATTTGTCCAGCTAAAACCTTAATTAAATATTTAGAAGCTACTCAAAACTACTGACAGGAAAATTGTTCTTATTGTTCTATTAAAAGGCCCATCAGAGGAGCCTCTAGTTCATTAGTAGATGGCTAAAACAAATTATGAAGGGTTTTATGAGGGGAGTTGACATATCAAAATTATCACCTCATTCAACTAGACATGCGCCCTCATCTAGGGCGCATAGAGAAGGCTTGACGATAGATAGCGTACTAAAAGCTGTAGGTTGGTCTTTAAGATCACAGACTTTCGCCCGACACTATAATAGACCCCTAGCTAACAGGGTCAATGACCGAGTGCAATTTGCCCGACCAGTGCTCGGAGAACAAAAAATGTGTATTTTTAGTTATTATATTTTAATTCGAAACTATGTTCCTTGTACGAGGACAGTACAAATTAATTATTAATTATAATTTATGTTAATAATAGGTAAGAAGTTTATACCTAAGAGTCATATTGGGTCTTGTCTTGACTCATATTTAAATTTATTTTAAATAAATCTTTAATTTTTTGTTAATTAATATAACTTTATCTCATTGTTACTAATAACAACAGGTACTTAAGGTACAATATGGAGACAATAAGTTGTTACACTCCATTAAAATATTTTTGAATAATTAAATTATGCCTATTAATTTTCTCTGAACATCTACATGTATACCTACCTCGGACTAAGTCAAATATAATTACAGGATTAAACGAACTTACCTGAAGTGAAGTTCTATCCTGATTATATGTAGACTTAGTCCGAGGTAGGTGGTTCCCATCCCACCCTGGATTAAGAATTCAATCTTAATCTTGTCCCTCATAATATAGCTCTGAACTTAATGACAATCGGTAACCATAGTGTTGCCAGGTTGGTTCAATTTTTTTTTTTTAGGCTCTAAAATCGCGACGTTAGATGCTTGGAAATCAAGAAACTACATGTATACCTACCTCGGACTAAGTCTACATATAATCAGGATAGAACTTCACTTCAGGTAAGTTCGTTTAATCCTGTAATTATTACGCTTAATTGAAGAATTATATCAAGTCCAAAGAGTAGGCCTTTTAAAATGTTAAAATGTTAATTAAAATTACTTTGTACCTAAATTTTATGACCCCCACTAATAAGAAGAGTATCTAATCTCAAAGGTGAGATTATTATTCTGTCCAAGTAGCTCGAGGTGACGTTTGCAGGAGAATATTTTAGTGTTTGAGGAAGTTGGGGAGTTTGTAATTAGTTTGGTGTAGCACCTACCAGATGGCTCTGCTGTCTTTGCAGTATCATCACGCGCCATAACTTTTTCATTTGACGCGTACGCGGGAAACTTTCCTATTTCTTTTTATTAACATTGGCATTGTAACGAAAATAAGAGTGGGCGGCACGAGGTAACAAAGTAATGCGATGCGCTTACCATATCAAGTAACACAATTTTGTCTCATCGGGGACTTCATTTGGTTAGTTAGCTTTTAAAGCCAGTATGTAACTACAGTATTGTTAAGTAGGTTACTAAATGTTCACATTAAAAAGCATTCAATTGCAATATTTATGTGATTTTGTTTTGATATACGTCTGATGGAGTCTGACGTCATCAAGTTTTCAACTTTTCAGTGTGCCGCTCGCATATTGTCACTGACAAGTGATGGCAGTAACTTAGCGTAGAAAAATTACATTTTTAATATCTTAAATTCAATGCAAATACAATCTTATTTTACCAAGCATTCTTATACTGTTCCAGCGATATCAGTTGTCACATAAATAAATGGTTCGAACTGTGATTTTATTAGTTTCTTCGAAGCTTTTTTTTTGACGGAGTGTATGGAGGGTGTGTGGGACTCGCCGCTCCGTGCAACTTCTCCTAGCGAGAAGGAAGCAGAGCGACCCTACCCACTAAACTCCACTCCGGCGTTTCCCTCCTGGCCGTTGATGAGGGCACCATGGGATCGAACATGCCACCACGGTGCCCTCCGGCGGCCTGGTTTTGTGCTGGGGCACCCGCACAAGGAGGGGGAGGTCAGAAACGCTTTGACCTGCCCCCGACGACGTGGGGCCGTGCAATGCGGGACCCGATCCCGCCGGCCCCATTAAGGGTCTTGGCGAATGAAGGCCATACACCTTCGACCCCACCGCCTGCGACGGAGCGGGAGAGCGTCTATCGCGTCTTCCCGCTCCCTTTCCGCTGCCTCCTTCTGCGACATAACCTCTTCGCAGAAGGAGGCCACCGCTTCCCAATTTCTCTCGCTGCCCAGCATCGAAGTTTTTTCGAAGCTACCTTCTCGGTATTCTAGACAAGAAACTGTGTAATAAACAAAATAACCATTCTGTTTGCCGTTCTAATAACAAAATAAGTGTATAAAAAAACAAATATACTTTGAAGTGGAATCACGTACCTTGGCGAAGTTACTGAGAAGAGGAACCAGCCTTTGTGTCTTTTTGTATATAGATAATTTCCCCGGGCCACACACGGGCCCGTATTACATATAACTTACGTTATTTTCTCATACAACGCTGTCAAGATTGTGAGGAGGTTTTATTTTATACGTGCAAAGAATGTAATGAGTGAAAACATAACGGGGCCGTTATCATTTGACTGCTGCGTGCCGTAATATGCCATGAAACCTTGATTGATATGCAAAAAACAACTAGCTTCTACATAGATAAGGGACACTTGAAGGATTCTTATTTAAATAATAACAACTATAAATGGGAGAATTAAACCAGGCTTGTTCTGGTTACGCTGACCCCAATGGTGAAGTATAAAACGAAAAGAAATATAAAACGTTGTTACTATTGAGCAATCGCTATTATGATTACGTACGATTTTATACAACAAATATTTGTTATAAAGCGATCATTTGGACAAAGAGCTCCAATTTTAGTCTTCCAATATAATAAAATAAAATAGATAAAAATTGTTTATTTGCCAAAAATTATACAAGTATAGTTTTACGTATGGCCACCACACTAGGCTAAGCTTGGCTAGGCAAGGCTATAACTAAAGTATTAAATAGCAGGTATATATAAGTAGAAAGCATGTTCTTATCACACACATCTAGAAAAACATCTATTTATTCAGTAGGTACATGCATGCACGAAATATCTGAGATTGTATAGGTACTGATATATTTTCTCTATTCTTGGCTTGTAGGATGAAAACTCCTTGAAATGTAGATTATGCAAAGTGGACATTACCATACTAAACCGATCAAGCTAGAATTTAGAATGCAGAGATAGGATACGATGAGATAGCTATACGTTCCGAAAACTTTTCAGGCTTCGTTTAGAGATAAACATCGCGAAACTTGATGAACACTACCAATTTTAATGTCGCCGTCCATTTTGATATGGATAGTAATACAAGGTCTCGGGTTCAAATCCTGCCAGCTCGTATCATTGAGTTTTTCGCAACTTATGTACCAAATATCATTTAATATCATTTTGATATTTACCAATCGCTTTTCGGTGATGGAAAACATCATGAGGAAACCGGACTAATCCCAATAAGGCCTAGTTTACCCTCTGGGTTGGAAGGTCAGATGGCAGTCGCTTACGTAAAACTGGCGTATACTTCAAATCTTGGGATTAGTTGACAGAGCGGAACCCAGGCTCCCTGAGCTGTGGAATAAGCCGGGAAAACGCTAGGAAGAAGAAGAATAAATGTTTAGCCACATATAGATAGCCCTGGGCACTGGGGGGCCTGGGTCACTTTTTCTGTTGTAAATGATATCTCTTTTAATTTATAATGGATGGATGTAATAGATGATGATAGTAAAATGTATCTACGGCACCGTTATTGCATATTTTGTCATTTAACCAACCGGATCGGCAACTGACAGGTGTTCCTCTCTGCTGAAAGCATATGACCAATGACCACATTCATTGTTCGTTTATCTGACTTTGTATGTTACGTATTTTATATTAGAAGACTTTATCCATATCATCGCTTCATATCAAATATTTGTGGCATCGTACGTAATCATATCACATACATTTGAGGCACTAATTCCGCGCAAAAAGCGGGAGACTTTCTTGTATAGAAAATGACAGAAAATGCCAGTCCGGTTAGATAATAGGTCTAAGATCGCTCATGGGCTCAAGTATGACCAGTTTCAAGGAAAAATATGTGAGCACAAAAGTCTTTTTAAAGATTTTTTGTTAAATACGTTTTGTTCTCTGTAAAGGCTCTTTGTATATTTAAAAAAAATATTACATGTCATTGAGAGGATTACGGCGGGTTCTTTGACATTCTTAGTTTCTTACTCAAGAACTAAAAAATGAAATCTTTTTTAAACATTTGCTTCATCTAAGTCATAAAAGTCTTTATCTAAATCTACTTACTTAAATATCAATGACCTACATTGATACCTGGATTAAGTTAACCTGAAAACGACAACTTTCACTAAACTTTTTTGTCATATAAATACCATTAGTCAATTTAATAGTAGATACCCTAACACGATTACAATACTTTGGCAAAACTAGCAGGCCTTGCATATAATTAACATTCAACAAACGTTGCTAAGTAGGTCTAGAAATAGTTATAGTTAGCAGTAAATAATTGGTCGCGTGCATGGCGTCGCGGCGCCGACGTCGGTGCAAGTCGCACTGCGACACTGGACTTGTAACTTATTTCTTAATTTAACACTACAACTACGTACAAGTCTCTTTAGACTGGATTATTTTAACACTGTTAGCAACATTGATCATTTATTACGAGTAAATGGCTACATATGTCGAGTAGATATTTTCAGAAATGGTTTTGTCTTTTTGCGATTAATGAAATTTAATAAATTAATGTACCAATTCAAAAGTTGTGTGTTATATTTTTAGTTAGTGAATCAATTAATCTTTCAATAAGATAAGATAAAGATACAGATAAAAAAAGTACTTTATTGCAATAACGACAACTTAGTTACAATAATTAATTAACCGAGGGCTGCGCATAGCAGTGAGTGTACAGAGGTTGCAGTGGTCCCCGCACTAGGCAAGGCCTGTATCGCGGGAGACCAGTTTTAACAGTGTTGTCATGCCTTAAACTAAATGTGAACAGAAGGATAGGAAATTTAGGGTTTTAATTTAAACTTAGCAACGCTTATAATAAAACCTATAATAAAACTGCGGACAACACTCGTATTTTAGTCACTATGCCAACATGTTTCAGACATCTTCCAATGCTGTTCGCAGCTTCATCACAACAATAAATAAAAGTATCACTTCAGCTAGAAAAATCAAGCTAAAACTAACTATATAAAAGGAGCCTCATTTTACTTTACAGGAACCGTTTACAGGAGGCGTTTATAGGAACCTAAGTATGTATGTTTCTAATATTCGCCATTTATGTTTAGTGACTATAATAATGTCCCTTAATCTCTAAATTACATTTTTTTTCTTAAATTTGTGTTTTTAGATCAGTAAGGCCCACTTGCACCACCCGCTTAACTTTAGGTTAGTGGGCTGTCAACTGTCAAATTCAATATAAAATGGTGGGTTAACCTAAGGTTAACCCTCCATTTTCGGTGGTGCAAGTGACCCTAAGTGAATTATATTAAAGTGTTTTGTTTAAATTAATAATATCAATATTTATATGGAGACGTAAAAACCCAACAAGTTTTCATATATGCCTGTTTTTTGCAGTTTTTCATAAATTACTTATAGGAAAACGATTCTAACTACATAAACGTTTTTTAAAGTGTACTTGTGCGCACCTCATTTGAATATAACCGTTGTAAAATAAGTACATTTAACCAGTAAACTGTGCAAAAAAAGTATCGAAAAAAGATTACATTTAAAAAATATCACCCAAGCGATCACTTTCGCCTGCGCGCGAACGGCAATTGGTTCCATGAAATCAGGCCTCCTGGGCTCTCAGTAATCAACCCGAAAATGTTCGAATTTAACGTAGACTCCTTTTTGTAAGGAATAAAAAGATTGCTATCATGAAGGAGACGCCGTTATTAGGGTAAGGGGGAATTCCAATTTGTGATGATTCTAGTCCAAAATTAACATAAGCCTAGTTTCTTTACGGAGGGGAGATATTAAAAATAATGGACGTTGAGGCAAATGTAATTACTGGAAACCTATTTATTTCATAGGTTTATGTATTTATTTGTGTGTTCAAACTTAAAGGCAAACTTAAAATGTTCCATCTTTCATAATTAGCCAACTAGAAAAGCGTATGAACTCTAAATGTAAAAAACATATAATTTGGTCATAGCTACGCATAACGCTTGGTTAGCGCGTGTCAGGAGCGCGGAGGGAGCTCTAAACTCCGTCAATTTACGCGGTCGGCCCGCCACGCCATCGCCATTACGATTATGGAGTTATGGCGATGGCTGCTACGAGCAGAGACTTTACTCTCCAGATTCCCCATATTCTCTTCAGATTATTCTCAGATGGTAGGTACTTTTAAATGATTGCGTCTTACCAGCTCCTTAGACAAACCCTTTATCTAAAAAGTAACATGAAATGAAATTTTCAATAAAAATCATGACAGTTTCGTAAATAAAATTTAATAAAAGTTGATAATGATGTAGGTACTTTAATTACTTATAGACTACGTCAGTACACAAAATATGTCTAACAAAGATAAACTCTATCATAAAGCTGTATCGTTATGTCCTTCTTCCTAGCGTTTTCCCGGCTTTATACCACAAGCCTGGGCTCAGAAAGCCTGGGGCCCGGCCGCTTTGGCAACTAATCCCAACATTTGGCGTAGGCGCTAGTTTTACGAAAGTGACTGCCATCTGACCTTCCAACCCAGAGGGTAAACTAGGCCTTTTCAGGATTAGTCCGGTTTCCTCACGATGTTTTCCTTCACCAACGATTGGTAAATATCCAATGATATTTCGTACATAAGTTCTGAAAAACTCATTGGTACGAGCCGGGGTTTGAACCCGCGACCTTCGGATTGAATACTAAATTAACCTGGCCTAGTTGTTGACATGGGTATTTTTCAGTTCTATATTGGGTTGCATACACTTGAATGTCATATTGTCGATGTGCATAACTCTATTTGTTATAGTAATCGTCTTTGCGCATAACGTGTATTTGTCAACATTTCGTTCATTCATTTAGCCTTCCCGTTAAGAGTGAAATTTTGAATTTGTTTGAGTTAGCCAGTTTACATCAAAAATATCCAATTCACCACACGTGTACGTTTGAAAATTGAGGTGTTTTCTTAATGTCTCAGGGCTTCTATCATTACCTAACAAAATAACTATGTTTTAAATTGGTTGACAGACTGGAAATTATCGAGCAGTTCCATTATGCCATCCCTGATCATCAACATCAGGTCCACTCCAGCAAAATGCCCAAGCTAATTATGAACACCCTCTAATCACCATGCACGTGCCGTCCAAATTTGAGGAGTTCTCTGAATTCTTCAAGAACTCCATCATCAGAATAGAAATCAAATCAAAAAGATGAATGTACCAACTAGGACAATAAGTAGAGCTAGGTTTATCGACCAGTTCCACTTTGACATCCCTGGTCTTCATCATCAGGTCCATATCACCAAAATGTTCGCTCCTCCAAAACAATGTTCAAGTTACTTAAGGAAACCCTCAAATTAGAATGCATGTGCCGTTAAAATTTGAGGAGTTCCCTCAATTCCTCATAGATCCCATCATCCAAAAATGGATTTTGAAAAAAATGGGACCAATGGGATGAAACCATCTACTTTCAGATAAAAACAAATCTAAAATCGGTTCAGTAATGACGGAGTTCTGAGGTAACAAACATGAAAAATACAAATAATAATAATAAAAATTATTGAAAAAACATTCACACGAATTGAGAACCTGCTCATTTTGAATTTGTGAAGTCGGTTAAAAATTAGGGGTTCTTTTAATGTGTGGGGCTTTGCCCCCGGCTCCCCTCCTTTTGAGGGGCTTTCCCCCGCCCCGTCCCCCTTCTTTCACTAAGTACACATGCTTGTATTATTTGTTCACATATTTGCTTATTTTACTTAGTAATAACATTGTTTGGTTTCAGGAAATGTAACAGAGTGGTTTAGCGAACACTATGTAATTTCAATTATAATTATATTCAAAAATATAACTTAAAATTATATGCCCCAGTACATTATGCTAATAAATAGTCTGACAAAGTACAATTATGACATGAGAAAAGATATGCAACAAATCATTTATGATAAAGGATTAAATATCTATTAGGCTGTTATGGGAAATGAGTTATGGCAATCGAAATCATGGAAATAATTTTTATTCGACAACATAACAATCGCGGTAACAGAAGACAATATTAATTTTTATTCGACTAAAGGTAATCCCGTATTTTTGCGTATTACTTTATTCTGAGAGTATGATCTGAGAGTATTTTAAGCCATATCTAATATAAGGCTTATCATGAATTTAAGAGTTAACTCTTGAGCTGTGGGGTGTAGCTGATGAAGTATGCAGCTCTCTCCAAGTACTTCTATTCAAGGCTGCCTCCTTGACCCCCTTATACGACATAACTTGTGCCTTATCTTTCATTTGTTTGAAGTAGCTTATCCTTGGTCTTCCCCTTCCTCGCTTTCCTTCAATCTTTCCCTCTATTTTGTTGGTCATGAAAGAGTCATGTCGTACAGTCAAGTGCAAAAATACGTATCGACGAAATCGTCTCATAAATATGGTACTACGCTCTTATTACAATGGAATAAAATGCTATGGGACATATTTTTGAGTAAGATATGTCCACCCATATTTTTACACTTGACTGTACAAGGTGTCCGATCATTCGTCTTTGCCGATTTTCTGAGGATATAAGGCTATTTGATATTATGTTTATTTAAGGATTTTTTGATGTTTTAATGACGTCTAGCAAATTTATCCTATAACCTATCGAGCTTAGTTTGAGATTATTTTAGCGCCTACTTGTCACGATTTAAATAAAAAAAGATTATTATGCTGCCAAAACTTGTTACTTATATAATTGTCCTCTTTACGATTGCTCAATTGAGTTTCCATGAAATAGATATATGTAAAGATTTTATATTTATGCAAAAAATCGAGATTTTAAGCAACATTTTGGATTCCCATCAACTTTTTATGCAAGAGGGATGAGGGACGCAGATAAAAGAATCAAGTCGAAAACCAAAGCCTAACGGACATTCATGGCTATGAACCGTTGCTAGAGCAGATCGATAGAAACGCTAGATGAGAGATAGTGGTATATTCGATATTAAAGTTAGAGTTGTCGTAAGTTTCAACTGGTTTTCAACATGTCATATGCTTTAAACGGCCACCATTCACAGATTCAGATACATATATTTAGCAAAAAGAGTATGATTAGACTATGCGCACATGTTTCGCTTTACAAATCACGCTTTATTGCGGTTTGCATAGTACGATTTTTTTGTATAATATTATCTTCTTCGCAAACCGTGAAAGTTATTGTAGTATTTGTCCATAATTGTTTTAGTTACTCGGGACGATTGAGTCAATTTTGTCTAAACTAATATGCATTACATCGAACTCCCAAGATGAAATGTGTACTTTATTAAGGCCCAGATAAAACACATGTGTAGTTTTCATTTAAAATTGTAATTCCAAAAAAATACGGCCAAGTAAAGTTGTATTTATACTAAACGATACGGTCTTTAATTTAAAACCATGCCAAGCCATGCTCGTATTAAATTATGAGGCTATTTATTCATAAACAGGGTTCAGCATCATTCGTTTAATTTCCATACAATGTGCCTGCGATGCGCTCCGCGAGACGGATAATCGCACAAATGACTTTTCGAACTCTGGTGGACGGCTTCATGCGTAACAAAAAATTGCTTTATTTATTTTGGTAGAATTACAATTAAGTACTTTATTAAAAGACATATAAACTTCAATTAACATAATGATCAAAAAACAAAGAACTATCATACAAAAATGCGGCCAAGTGCGAGTCGGATTTGCCCACCGAGGGTTCCGCACAAAGTATGTTCCCCTCGCCCATACAATTACGACCGCACATAATGATTGATTACGTACCTAGTTTTTTCTCTGTATTTTGCCGACCGCTGATAAAGATAGTAACAACATTAAAAAATATTGTTACAATTAATTATGATTTACTTTAATTTAATTAACATTTAGGAGGTCCCGGGTTCGAATCCTGGTCAGGGCATTTATTTGTGTGTTTATCACGAATATTTGTTCCTGAGTTATGGATGTTTTCTATGTATTTAAGTATTTATATGTATCTATCTATTATATATATCGTCGTCTAGTACCCACAACACAAGCCCTTGTACTTACCGTGGGACTAGGTCGATTTGTGTAAGAATGTCCCGCAAATATTTATTTATTTATTATTATTATTTATTCGTCATGTGCATGAAGTATAAGAAGATATAGGTACCTACTTTAAGTAAGTATAGGGTGAATCATGTAAGTACATAAAACAATAACTATAAAACAACGTTTGTTAACTTAAATATAAACACATCCTATAGTCTCATGTTTATTGAGATACAAACTATAGAGATAATAAAATCAAGATGTTGCTAATGCTCTCGTACGGCACATCCCCTAGACAATTTATCACTAGCCTTATTTACCACGTCCTCATAAGACGATAACTAATGATTTTAATTCAGCAACATTAATTTCGCCTTGGTTTGCTTTATTTTCTTCACCCGTGATGAAAATTCGAGTGTCTATTGTAAATTAAAGCATCTTTAAAGTCATATTAATATGAAATGCAAGCACGTATAAATTATTAGGTATAAATAAATGTAGAAATATATGTGTCAATTTAGCTTGTATGAGTTAGATGGTAGGAGACAGTTTTGCACAACAATCCATTACAAAAAACAGCATATGCAGTAGTTTATTATTCATATATGTAGACATACATGAAGGATAGTGGATAGTTTTACAAACATAACAATATAAATAGTTTGTATTTCGTTTAGCAGTGGACTTGCTAAATTTATTGTAAATAGTTAAGTAATATAGTTTTAATAATTTTAGTTTAGTTAAGTAATCGTTTTAATAATACTAATTGACATACCCTTGCCGGGTGCTATGTGATCTCATATTATTGTGACAACTGAATATTGTACCATGGTTTGCAATAAAGGATACTTACTATACTATAAATGGAAACATTTTTTGAGTACCTACTACATTTTAGTTGTTGGACTATGCAAACTAACTAAATGTTCAATTACGTTTCGGGTAACAATATCATAAAAAAAGAAAACTTATAAATTGCTGAAATTCGATAACCAAAAAAAAGTATCCATTTCATGATTACTTCTCGCATATGACCATTCTTCGGCGGCGAATGAGAGCGGGAGCATAGAGCTGGTAAATGGAATGAAAACATTCGAGTTTCGTTTTCATTCATTTAATTAGCTCGGAGTTTTAAGCGGCGCCTCTGTGTCGCTCGATCTGCCCATCCATTCGGATTTTACTTCACTACGTTTTAACATCCATTTTCAGAATTTAAGTTAGTGTTTGAAGTATTTTTATGGACTGAATAAATAACCAGGTTAATCCAGGATTTTAGGGGATTACACTGTTATGTTCGTGCTTATTAGTACGTATAAGTGGGTGTTTTAAGTGACGATGAAAAACCGACGGACAGACAGACGGACTATAAGGGTTCCTAGTTGACTACGGAACCCTAAGAACGGCTAAGTAGAGTTGTTTCGATAATTAACGATACGGTATTTTCCTCTTAGTACCATTCTAATTTTGCCTTAAGGAAAAAACTATTATGTCTTAATGTACTCTGATATATAAAAAACTAAAATGTGTAAGTATTATGGTAAAAATTAGCCTCCACCTATGAATCGCGTAGAAGCCAGTAAAAAAATTAACTCTGTTTTTATTCAAACGGTTGATTTTCAAAATAGTTATTTATTATACAAGGGGGCAAAATGCTTAACTCTCGTGCTTATATTGGACCCGAGCAAGCGAAAGAAACTTAAATTCATAATCTTGAGCTTTAGGAGCGTCTCAAGGCACAAGAGTTGAATAAACTTTACCACCGAGTGTAATACAACATTTTTCACCTCACTATCACGATGAAAATAAAAGCTATACACGATTACAAATCTCAACTGAGTGCTTGTGCTTGCTTGCTCGGATACCTTGGTATCCGAAATTTATTACTTAAAACTATCACTTAAAACTTAATGCTACCTAGAAAAAACCATTCAAAACTTAATGTGATATATATATCGCCACAAGTGGACCAAATTTATTTTACTCCGCTAATTTAAAATGATAATAGAGCGCTTTCCGAGCTAGTAAGGTGGAAAAATATTTCTTAATGAAGCTTTAAAATATAAAAAAATGCTCTCATAGTGAAACTTCACATTCTGCAGTTTAAAGGTATAAATCTTGAAGCTGTAAGTTGTTTGTGAGTCTGTCGTAAATATAGGTAACACAGTTATAGAAATCTAAATAAACTCGGCACAGTATAGTTTAATTACACCTCGACTTCATTCTCAGTTGATTTGTACTACAGATAGGAGCAAAAACTAACGTATGACTTTCAGTTTTTAGTTCCCGCGAATTCACGAGAGGAATTCCACATACTTACATGGAGCCGTTCGCAAAGTAATTAAATAAACAGTAAAGGAACTAATTGAACTCGATAACTTGTGCACAAAAAGTGTAAGGGCAACACACAATTACACGATACGACGTCGTGTCTTCAACACGAACGTAATATTTGTGCGTCAAATTCATGCTCAGTTGGCAAAGAACAGGAAGGGAAAAGAAGATACCGCGTGCCGCGACATGACATCGTGTCGTGCAATTATGTGTTGGCCTTTAAGAGGCCAGTATAGAAATTCGGCCGATTTAGCTCAATTTTTTGCCATGAGTATCATTCATAGTTACAACATTTTTACATGTTTAATACTAACTACCTATATAAAATTTAAAATCATTTTAGTTTTGTCAATTTTGATGGCAGTTTTTTAAAAAGTCCATCACTTTCCAACAGCTGCTTTACCATTTTTTGCTCAGCGAGCTTCAAACGTCTACCTAGTTTTTGACCTTATTACTATTGAAACGAATAAATGATATTTTATGTATATATTTTATATAGTCTTCTATGGAATAAATGGAACACTTTTAAATATTTTCACTTAAAAATATTGCGTAAAAAATATTAAACTTGGTAAATTTAAATTTGGATTTTAATTTAATAAATAAATAAATATAAATATTATGGTACAATCTTACATAAATCGACATAGTACCACAGTAAGCTCAACAACGCTTGTAAAGAGGTACTAGACGATGATATATATAATACATAAATACTTAAATACATAGAAAATATCATAACATAGGAGTTTAGTTGAGTAATATATTATTCGTAGATATTCGGAGGTATTCAGTGATAAACACACAAAATTGGTTTGGTTATTACACGAACATTGGCCAAATTTTCTGGCTAAACATTTACTTTTTTACATAACCGAATATGCAAATGTAAAGTTTAGTTCATATTCTATACTTAATTACTTGTATTATAAATACCTATCTCTAGTATTTATCCTAAATTTCGCTATAAAATATGCGGCGTGAACTTTGCCTTGCCAGTATGCTCTCACAGCTGACGGGGAGACAACTTATCGCTTCACTCTTTGACAATATTTATAATGATGAGAGAGTCAGATTACATAGAAACGTGTGAGTAGTGGATATCGAGATATTGCGTGACTGAGTAGCCCCTAGTATAATTGTGATTCCTTGGTGTTCCTAGATTTGACTGCTAGCGAGTGCTACGCGCTACGCTCGTAGCCGATTCCGTCGTTTTTCCGCTTTGTAGCGGAAAGCGACCACCCACAGAGAACTCCCCTTCATTCTTCCCAGCACTAAATGTGTTAAGATTAGCGTTTGGTTACTGTGTAAATCTTACTGAAAAATGTTACTACACGCGTTACTGACTTATAGGTGACTCACAGTAGACCGGGCTGGGACGAGCCGGGCCGAACCCGATTTCTTGACACTTTCTGTAGATTGACAGATTGGACACGGCCCGGTCTAGTGTGAGTCATCCTTTTCTGTGCAAAAGTAGTATTTCGCGCGCATTTGAATCATGACCGGACAGTTAACCCAAACTAGGTATTCTACAATATGTTACGTCATTGATAGGCAAGTATCATACAAGGGGTTAATGTTACAATTTTACAATCGGTTTCATTTCATGTCGTTCCTCTTCTGATGTAATATATTTGCGACGTACTGGGTAACGGGACGAGTTTTCAGTACGTTATTCCAGTTTATTAACCTAACAAGTAACAGTTGAAGCTTTAGTGAAGCTAAATTTAACTTATACATATCTTCTCGCCACGTTATTTGTGAGGTAATTTAAAAGTAGGTTATGCTAGTTTTAGGAACTTGTTCCCCGTTGTGTTGAATCCCAATTGTAGACAAGAATCGTTTTAAACTGAAATTATTATATAATTTTATCGTTTCCAGCTTTCATTTCATGTGGTTTGAATAGTTTCCTAATCACACTTGTTGCCTGCGCATTTTGGAGAACATTTTAAGTGCATAAATATAGTTCAGTTAATTCAAAGAATGATAATGACCTATCTTAATTATGTATGGCCTATCTTATGACCCTAAGGTTGTCTGGAAGAGATCGTTTATAGCGATAAGACCGCCTGTTGCTACCTTTATAAATATTATTTGTGAATTTGTTCTGTCTTTTGTCTCTTATGTGGTGCAATAAAGAATATTTTACTTTTACTTTACTTTACTTAATATTCTAATAAACGAGTATTATCCTAACATTCAATGATTAATTATCAATTCAAATGACCAAGTAGTGATAGAGAGCCCGACATATATCCCCGTGCGAGAACGATTCGGCTTCAATTAGTTCACGCGTCAATTATGTTTATTTATTCAGAGGGGCAGAATAAAATAAAATGGGAGAAAAATATCCTTGAAGATAAATATCGATACGGGGATGGATACCTGTATTATTTATGGGAGTAGTCGCCTTCGGTTTATATTCGCTTGTACAATTTCAAGTTTTTCTTCCTAAAGTTATAGTGTTTTCACAAAATTTCACTATGCTCTACCATACTTTTGTGCGGTTATAAAAACTTCCGCAGTACGGCGTAAATATTATCCTTAAAATTTTGCTCCGAAAAAAGGTGAAGTAAACGAAAATCCTAAAACCTTCTTACACGGCTAGATAACGCACACAGATATGTCGAGCGCGGCAAAGAATAAGCGCCCAGCGACACGAGATATTTGCGCTACGCAATAAGTACTACAATATGATATTTGGTGAATTATGGCATACTCGTACAGAAGAGTACGACGCGAGTGTGGAAGTACGCGCTTATGTTTACTTATAGCCTAATTTAGGCATTTGTCTGAATAAATTATTGCCGTCTAGGCCCATAAATAGACTATGAGATAGCGTTGGCCTAGCGCCGAATGAAGATTTAGCACAGCTCTGTATTGCTTAATACAGCTTGAACGGCCTGACTCCGAGTACTTTAGCTTTGCTGACACATGGATTACGTATGTTATTTGGTCGCTATAATTTATTGAGTGGTATTATTAGAGATATCGGCCATAATTTTAAGGTCGATGCTAGTAGCTATTTATGGTTCCGTAGTCAACTGGGAACCCTTATAGTTTTGCCATGTCTGTTTGTCCGTCTGCGGCTTATGACCGTTAGTACTATTAAGCTGCAAATAAGTATTAATATATAAATGCATCATGCCGACAAAGTGGTAAAATTTTGTGTTGTGGTATTTTGGTGGTAAAAATCATGTAATCATGTGTCTTTTTATTTTGTTTCAACCCTTAAACGTGATAGGTAATCGTTGGATAGGTAATTCAAAAATATTAGGGGTTTGCTATAACATTTTTGAAAAAAATGGGTATTTCCGGAAATAATCGCTCTGAAAGTGAAAAAAAAATGTGTGTCCCCTTCTTTTAACCGCAAGTCCAAAAGTTATGAAAAAAATTACAAAGGTGTAACTTCATCAAGAGTCGATAAATTATTTTGAACATGGTCGGTTGGTCCATTTTTTTTACAATAAGTCATATCCTATTAGTAAAAGGGCGTATACATGTATGTGTCATAATTGCTGCGAAAATACTCCTTTTTGTTGTTGGTTGCAGAACTACAGACATTGGTTAGCTACACATTGAGCGTAGCCCTGACATGCTCTTGGCGGGTATTTTTTTTATCCTAAAAAGTGGGTATATATCTATCAAAACGATCGATAAATATATTATTTAGGACTTAGCTCGTTAACCGTCCAGTTGACTATATTAGGCTACAACCATGATTTATTTGCTGGAAACGTATAATGATCCTGTAGCGGGTAGGTATGCCTTAAATAAAAATGACTCTTGTTTCAACAGAAGTTTAGATGACTCCCTATATTTTATTGACAAACTAAAACATTTTGTCATGAATATCACCATTCACCGTCTGCACATTATCGAACAATATAATTTAATCTTTGGCCGCAGGTATCGTCGGACGGTTCCGTAGGGGCGCACGCCAATCGTAAAGCATCGCTCGGGCGGCACTAAATGTCAATGTACAAGGGCAAGACGAGCCCTTACCTATCGCTACGGTGTACGTAGGTACTACATTTTCCTGTAAAAAGGCGTATAGGTGTATTTTTATAACACAAGTTTGAATAGCTCCGGGGATATTCAGTTTTGAGACAGCCTATAAGGTCCGCTGAGTTACATTAAAGGAAATATCTTGGCGATTAAATAGTATGTCATTATTTTTAATCGACAGGGAGCGCGGCTTTGAATCTTCACTGTGAATTCAATGTGACTCTACTAAACTACTGAAGCAAAAACTGTAAGAATACTTTTCGAAATCGTGTGTAGGAACACAAATACTATATTTGTGTGTAATTTATTGTCTTTTATTTTGAATAGTATTTGATTATTTGGTTTGTTTTTGATACGCTGTGCTATATATTCATTTAAAAACACTAATAAAATAAAAAAACAGCCAAATTTAAATAAACGGTTTAATTTGAAGAATGCACTATTAAATTTAATTAGAGCCTCAGCCTGGTACCTAATTAAAATAGATGCGTGGCGGAACGTACCGTCGATGCCTATCTTCCGGAATAGCATAACGAGTTTAGGTTGGCATCAGCGTTGATCACTTAACGAACCATGTATGTTTACGTTTTACGTGTTTGCTACAAAGCGGGCTAACTCCCGTATTTACTATAAATTTACCTCTATGCTCCTGAATAATGCTTTCTATGGAGACGATATCCATACCTGTAAAGAAAAATGCCTTTTAAACGTCACCAGCCATCATATCAAAGCAATAAACAAAATAAACGTATTGTTTAAAAAGTTGAATTATTTTCAATCGATAATCATGGCACTCCCATACCAATTATCGCCACATTCTACACCTTTTATTCAGTAAGTTTGTGTTTCTCATTTAATGTACCTTCTATGTTAAAACAAATAAAACCCCTTTACGATATATTCAAACATAAGAATACTGCACCTAATAGATACCAATTCAATACAACATTAGTGCGTTACACTCCGCCCCTTGGAGTCATACTAAAACACGACCGAGATCACACGCGACCAATATGTTTTTGGTGTAATGTTAGGTCACATGAATATTCGTGAATAAGGCTCCTTGTTTTTCTGAGAACGCGAGTTAAGCCTCCGATATTAGGATCAATTATTCACGGCTGGCAGCCGTAACGAGAACTCAATTTACTTAGCCTCGTGAATGGTTTTGCTTTTTTATATTTTTCATTGAGTAATGTTACTCGCGCACATAATAAAATTTTCTAAAATTAAATGTAATGTTCTTCTTTCATTTTCAATGGTTGTTTAAAATTATTTGAGTCTTTCAGTCAAGTAAATGCATAAGCCTAAGTAAAGTATTGTATCTATTTAAAATTACTGTTGTAGACATTTTTAGAATGCAATTACTAAAATGTTTATTTAGAATGCAACTGCTACATGTCTGGTCGGCATTTCTTAATATAAAATTTTATAACCGCAAATAATTATTATTTTTGATATTCCTGAAATCCTAAAGCCTGCTTTGAAGTATTTTTGATTGGCCATTTGCTTCGTTTTAAACTTATCAATAACGACATGTTTTTACAGAAAACGATTGAATTGAATAGCTTCAATAATTTTTAACAGTCGTTATAAATCGGATTTAAAACTATCCACACATAAAAGCAGGAAAATTATTCTGGCATGAGGTTTAAATGTCAATAAAAACGGTGTTTTAATCCGTCCATCGATACCTGCTGGCGACAGGTGGATTACCCTCGTTTCTCATTGCACATTGACTCCGAGTTTTTTTCTTATTCATATCTGTTTGCATTTGCACCCGATGAGCAATATTTTCACATTAATGCCGGTTGTTTATTTTATTTGCCGACACACTAATTGATGTTTATGACGTTTAATAGCCTGCGGTAAATTATGTTCGGTTTCCAGGTACGGGAGAAATGCCAACAACCTGTAGGTGTTTCGCTTCAGTGGAAACTTTGTATCTCGGTTAAAGGTAACTTTCAAGTCGTTTATTATTATTATTTAATTAGGAACGTATAGGTTCCCATAAAACGTTTACATGAATGTAACCAACAATCAAAAACCTTATTTTATTCGCCGTAGTTGTTCCTTCTACTGTCACACGTTTCCCCTTTATTAAATTTATTAGAGCTGTGTTCGGTAAATAAGTGGAGCGAAAGGTAACGGTATTCTTGGGCTTTCGGCGCGTCACTGGGAGTCCCGGGCCTCCCCGAGGTGGCCGGGCGAAATGCTAAGCCGATTCGCGATATTGTCGGAGCCGTTTTGTGAACCCATACGGGAATGCTGAATCTTATTGAGATAAATTTCTGATACACTCACGTAGGGTCTTGTTGTATTTTTGAAATTACAGCCTCATCATCATCATCATCATCATCATATCAGCCGTAGTACGCCCACTGTTGGACATAGGCCTCCCCCATGGATCTCCACGTGTTACGGTTGGAAGCAACCTGCATCCACCGTGACTCCACGGCTTTAACCAGATCATCGGTCCACCTCGTCGGTGGACGTCCTACGCTGCGTTTTCCGGTCCGCGGTCTCCACTCAAGAACTTTCCGGCCCCAACGGCCATCTGTTCTCCGTGCTATATGGCCTGCCCATTGCCACTTCAGCGAGCTGATCCGTTTGGCTATGTCGGTGACCCTCGTTCTTCTACGTATCTCCTCATTTCTGATTCGATCCCGTAGAGAAACCCCGAGCATAGCCCTCTCCATTGCTCGTTGAGTGACTCTGAGTCTATTTATGAGACCAATGGTGAAGCACCACGTCTCGGATCCATATGTCATCACTGGTAAATCATCACAGCCTCATACCATTTTATTATTGTGAAGAATTAAAATAAATCAAGACGTATCTTGCATAAAAGCGGGAACTCGGTCAATCAATAAATTGCCAGAAATAGTTAACGATCTTATTTTCAATGCCACGAAGACGTCATGCATTCAATTTTACTACCTTGTTCGTATTTAATAAATATGTCGGTCTTTTCCGACCCCAAATTTTATGACGCCACAATAAAACATGTCTCGGCATCAAAATTTATATGCGTACATAAAGTTTTATATCCGCGCGACTTGCACCGGCGGAGCTTTTCCTAATTGTTACCGGTCATGAATAGACCCTGGCCTGCTCCATCAACATTCAAAACATTCGCAAATAACCCTATAAAATTTGATATTTCTTAATGTCAAGGATGTATTAATAAATAAACGGACTTTCGAAAGCATAAGTATTACGAGAAAACAACTAAACGCCATTAGAATCAAGTCGACTAATATAAAGCTTTGCTGGAAATAGACGTCCGTATAAAAATGATCTTTCTAATGATGTAATTTGTACCCGTATAATTCAGCCGTTAGGTACGGTGTCGACACGGACCGTGTCTTAAGATGTGTTTATTTTATATCAAATCTGCAGTCCAATCGTTAACGATCACGTTCAAAACAGACTCAACAAACCCGAGGCTAACTCGTAATCGGTTAAAAAAAAACTCCAATATGCTCGGAAATTTTCGCATTAATGTAGCAAACATGGTAAAATAAGAACTTAATTATACACCGTGGGCGTTAATAACCCGATAGATTTAACGGTGTATTCCTAATCGTATTTAGAGACTACAATGTCATACTCGTATGAAATTATCTGGATTTGGCTTAGTTTCAGAGAATTATTTCTCTAAAACTGTTTTTTAACTCTAAAACTCTTGAAAAAAGGCATTTTTACTGCAATCTTACCACTATAAGTTTTAGTTTTGACATAATTATTGACTGATATTAGAAGAAAAATTAAAAAACTTCGTGAAGAACCTCTACTTTACTACTAAAATAAAATACATGTATAGAAATAACTATGAAAGTCTATTTAAGTACTGCCGGTACAAGACAAAGTAGATTTATAACATTTAAAACTTTCGCAATTTAAACACATATTTAAACATAATTATTAAACGGGTCTAACGCGAATTAATTTGTTTACCTTATTTACCGACGAAAACGACGACGACGATAAGGTAAACAAATTAATTCGCGTTATACCCGTTTAATAATTATGTTTAAAGTAGATTTAGCTATTGTCATACAGTATAGTTGTAGAATAACTGAAGTAGTGTTAAGAAATTGGCACAAAACTCTACGTAACTTGGACCATCTTCCAACATATGTAGTACCGACTAGTACTAATGAGTACGGTAGACGAGTGTGGAACCGTGCTCTGCCTCGTATCCTGAATAAATTTCCAGAGGTCATAAAAGGAAACAGAACTGATAAAAAATTAATTAAGTTGTATAAGCAAATGTTAATAGATAAGTTGCCTTGTAATCGATTTAAGCAAAACACTAACCATTAATTTATAGTTCTCCATAGACCTAACTCACTAAAAATCGATATAATATTACATTAAGACATTTTTGTTAGTGTGAAATAAGCAGTTTAAATTTTTTTTTTCTCAAAAAGGAATGAAAAAATACTTTAAAACTTTTTATTGATTATTACAGGCTATGTACAAAAGTATTCAAGAAATCGAAAAAAAAACAGTATTGTATAGTTTTTTTAACGTTAACTATCGTGGTTTTAATTTTCCGGGTTATTAACGCCCACAGTGTATAGGTATAAACTCAAATAAAATAAAATACAAAATCATTATTTCATACTTTTAGAGCTAGAAGTTGTATTATAATCAATTATCTTCTTCTCAGTCTCAGTTGTGTAGCTCGCTGCTTGATGTACCATGCTCTTTCAAGTGGTAGTGTCCAATAAGAATCAATGACTGTACTGTTTTTTACTGTTTTTAACTTTATATTTTGCTTTTTATTCTTCAACATGGTTATTATTTTTCCAACTAGCGTTTCTTCCCCCGATATGCCACAGTTTAGAGAGTCAGGGGCCGCTTTGGCATTAATCCCAAGATTTGGCGTAGGCTCAAGTTTTACAAAAACGCCTGCCATCTGACCTACCATCCCAGAGGGTAAATAAGGCCTTATTGGGCTAGGTCCGGTTTTCTTCACCGAAAAGCGATTGGTAAATATGAAAAGATATTTCGTACATAAGTTCCGAAAACTCATTGGTACGAGCCGGGAAGATTTTAAACCTGCGACCTTCGAATTGAAAGTCGCACGCCTTACCGCTGGGCCACCAACGCTTAGCTTCTTCAACATTTTTATGGTTCCATAGTCAACTAGGAACCTGTCTGTCTGTCCGTCCGTACGTTCGTCTGCGGCTTAGCTCAGTGACTGTTTGTATTAGAAAGCTGTAATTTGGTGTGAATATGCTGACAAAGGGGTAATATAAAAAGTGGAAAATCTTTTTTTTTTCGTTTTAACCCTTAAATGTGAGATCTCGTTAGTTAGGTATTTGAAAAAAAATAGGGTTCGCTACAAAAATGTTTTGATTAAGTATAGAATTATTTTCGGAAATAATCACTCCAGAAGTTTAAAAAAATGTGTCCCTCCCTCTAACTTTTGAACCGCAAGTCCTTAAAACAGAGCTTTAAGAAGACTTTCGAGGTAAAGTATTTTGAACTAGGTCAGTTAAGCCATTTTTTATTTTTTGGAAAAAAAAAATCTTCTCTGTTAAAAGGGCATATAAGTCGTAATAGCTACGAAGATAATCCTTTTTAATTGTTATGAACTTATGAGAGTGGTATCTATTAAAACCTTTTTTAAGTTCGCCTATTGTAACGGACGGTTAACTTTGGAACTCTACTGAGCGTGGCTCGACATGCTCTTGTTTTTTTTGTTAGTTTTTTCTCCTTATTAAAGAAAAATACTACTTGTACTTCGGCAGAAATCCGTGAGTTATTCTTAAACATCAATTGGTCTTAGGTGTTTTAGCTACGAGTACGCTTCATCCAAAAACGCTCGCGTAATGCAGTTCACTGACCTCTGCAAAAATGTACTAGTTATTATATATCCCGACGGATTCAGTCACTCAATGACTTTATCGTCCCGATTAATCACTGGCAGGGTAATTCTTTTCCGCGCATGAAATAATAGCGAAATTCCATTTCATTTCATTTTCCCCTAATTACGTATGCAGCAATTATCAGAGACGTGTTCGGGCAAACTGCTATCGGTGGTAATGAGAGGCTGAGCCGGAATTAGAGAAGTCTCAGGTGCTTCTCCGCCCTAGCTACCTATAATGTAATGGAAGGCCTGCGCTTCCTTATTATTGTGCTGGTGATATTATGTTCATTATTAAAGATGCCACGCATTTTTTCTGTGGCTTGAGTTAAGCTTCTACCTTCCTAATTTGTTGGAGTAAGCAGAATATGTGCATCAATATTTTTTTAAACGATGATTAATTCGTTTTGTTATCTGGAATCCCACTCAATTTAGTTTCTTGTTAAGAATGGCATCTCTCTTTGTTGGATTTAATTTTAATAACAAGACCCTTGAAATCTTGAACGCTTTGTACCAGATAAAGTCGATGCTTGAGGTTTATTTTCACCTGTTTTATTTTTTATAAACTCATCCAGCGCTAATAACAACACGTTATCGTTTCGAGTCATTTTCGCTACAAAGCGGGAAATGCATGTCATCGACTACGGCGTAGCGTTAGGTACTAGAAATCCTTAGCTGTGAATGAGTTAACTTGCCATTCTTGTACTTTTAAATCTCTCACATGTTTTCCATAAAAACATTTTGAATAATGTAGGCATAACAACATACACTCCAATAAACACACCTATTATATTCATTATATTAATACTTTTCCTTTACTTACTTTTCCAGTAAAACCCAATTGTTGTTAAATCCAATCATAAATGGTTTCACACGAAAATATTCATGAATATGTTCTCAATAAAAGAGTTTTGCCAATAGTTATAATGAATAGGTACCTACGAACAAATTAACAACGTCATACTTACCGACTGTTTTTTGTTGAATACCTACTCGATAATTTCAGTAAAAAAATCGTTTGTGCCTTTATAAATCGGAATAACTAATCGCTTTTATACAGCATAATAAAGCAAGTTTGTCGATTATATAAATCACAAAATATAGCCTGATAAATGTAAATAAAGCCATAAGCCGCCCTTTGCAGGAACGATAAGAGTCATTGTACTGTAATTGGCAGTTAGTATCAACTGTAGGGAATGAAACATTTTCTAGGAATATTGGCGCACGCTCGTGGCGCCAGGCACAAGCACTGACTCATTGGCTATGTGCGGGTGACTTAAGGTAGGTATATGTACAGGCTGAACTAAAAGGTCATCTTCAGTAAACAGCAAATAATACGTTACACTTAACTCGAGGTATTATAAGATCTTGTAGTATAAAATGCGATCTCGTATGAAATGATGCGCAAAATAGTACAAAATGATATTAAATAACGTGAGCCCTTTTTGCGGTATTTTCGACCTCCAATAGTGAGTTGTTTTGTTAGTTATAGATTTCCTATAAATGTGTGTACCTACATACATCTATTGATTAAATCAACACCGTTTTTTAATACAACTGCTACTTAATGAAAGATCAAAGGATTTAGTTGGGCGTATCCACTTTTTCTGTTTTTTGTTACTAGCCCTTGTGACTACAACTTTTATAAATTTTAATGTGATCAAAATGAAACTAGATCCATCATATGCATGTCACATCATGCAAAATTAAAAATTATATTCAGTACATAAATAGTGTGACCCAGCAACCCTTATTTTTATACAAAAGCGGGCGACACCTACTTCTGTCTGGTCTCCTGTCCACTTATGCCCGATCACTGTTCTTAAACAGGTTATACAATTTCAGATGATGTTTTTTTTAAACGAACGGTAGATATCTTATTTGTAATTTTTATACAAACATACGTTAATTTAATTAAAACCTAATAAAGTTTTCTTTTAGTCATTTAATTAATTAATTATAGTTGGACTAAGTATAATTTTGCTTACAGAAAAAGTTGATCGGCCTAATTTAATGCCATTACTTAATTATTTAGCAGAGACGTCAGCGAACGAAATTTACAATTTTATAATTGAAAGAATGGAAAAACTTCAATATTTCTTTCAATAATAACATTTTTACTATTAAAAATTTAAAGGGATGACTCACTTAGCCAGTTGTAAGTGCTACGAAAATTCCGGGCATTGGGAATAATACATGTATTCAGCGAGACCCTCATTCTACGTCAACTCGATGACTCATTTTAACTTATTTTACGATTAGATAAAAAGTAAAAACTTGTCGAGATACGGTAACAAACATAAGTCGAAAGTGGCATAATTTTTCCATAAGTTGACTTTCTTAACTTGTAAACGGGAGGAACTCACCATTTACGTTTAGCATTTCCCATCAGAGGGGCTGGTGGGGATTTTTCGCGGCTGTCATTTAGTGTTAACGCCCGTAGTGGAACGTCACGCTTACGAATGACCGCATTTCGATGCTTTATTTACCAAACCTCATATCTATTCTTCTTCTAGCTTCCGAAATTGAACTTTGTTGTGTAGTAAGTAAAGTTAATTTTACTTTTACAAAATGTTGAACATTATAAGCTAAACTAAATCACCAGACAATTTCGCACTCCCGCACTCAGCCTTAAATCTCCTCTCGGAATGAACCAATGCATCTTAAGTGGGAATGCGACTTTAAAATTGTTGTGACAAAACCTGCCCCGAAGCAAATTCGAATCGGTCGCATTCTTGCGACTATCCGTGATTTATTCTTGGAAAGAAACTGTTTGCGTTGTTGATACGAATTATTCCCAAGAATTATTTTGTTTAAGTAAATGCCTAAGAGCAAACAATAATATTTTATTTAGTACCGAATATTCGATTTTAAAAATATTACTTATTGCTTTATAGTTCCTAGAATATCGCATGTTTCTAAAACCATTTCGTACCTCTATAAAAAACGTAAACAGCGAAAAAAATCCAGTTAAATCTTAAAAAAAAAAACCTAGTTTCCATCCACGTTATTTGAAAAACGAATCTTTTAAGCGTGTTTGTGTGGACACAAACACGACTACGATGTTTTTATTCCCTACTCCAAAATTTTGGTTTTATGAAAATACTATTTTGAAGATAAAATATAAAAAGGCGTTCGATAGTGACAGGCATCAATACTTAAACTTGTTCGTATTCATCGTTATTCTTCAACCCCGCTTTATCGTTGACGTTGCCGAAGACTGTCCAGGGTTTAAAAGAGACAAATAGCAACTATCTCATTAGTTCGTCTGCAATCGAGTATGCGAGCCTGTGCGCTCATTAGGGTCGCCTGACCCGACGTTACACCAATCGGTTAAAGAAACATATTTATATACAAAATAAATTAATTCTAAGTTTGACAAATTCCAATCCGCATAGTAAGTAGGCTTCATCAGGTAAGTATAGACATAAAATAATCAGCAACAGGCGTTCTCATTTCTTACAAAACAATAAAGCAATCCGCAACAGGCTTTGTCCTTTTCCTATGCTAGTGAAGTCAATCCCAAAACAATCAAAACGAACCGCCCCGAATCGCATCCGGTGCAAAAGTCCCCATCACACTAGCAGCGTTTTCGCGCGTTACTTTAATTAAATTACAAATAATTGATCTAACACAACAAAAAATCAAGCAAATAAAAAAAATTAAAAATAAAATATAAATAAAAAAAATTGTAAAATTGTCCCACAATATTTATTTATTTATTTATTTAAATACATAATTTGTAAACAAAACATTAGATAAAATATTAATTTTATCTACTTAAGGTCTTCATAATTCATAAAACGTTTATTCATGTCACAAGAACAAATATACACAAAAAACACAAAGAACAAGTGTCACGAAAATGATCCCATCTCAACATGTTGCTAGCGTTGGTCAGCGCTGATCTTCCGGTGAGTGAGCGATCTCGGCAGCTAACAAAGATTAAAATATCATAACATAACAAAGACGCTAAATAAATACAAAATAAAACAACCAAAAAAACACAGAACAGATCATTGTCACGATAATGTGATCCCGGAGAAACGTTACAAATACAGTGCTATTATTAGAAAATGGCGGACAACAACGAATAAGCACTTAACAACCAGCATCTAACAGTTAAGAAAAAACATAATTCCAGGTATGTACTATTTAGGAAAACCAGAAAACTAGCCTATACATTACAAGCAACTTGTATCGACTCTGCAGTTTTCCTGGTTATGTTGGTTACAGAGCATCCACTTTTTTATTTTCATTATAAAGTTATGGCTACTTTGCTAATTCCTCAACGGCAGTGGAATATTGTTCCCGCATCGAGATGCCGAATAACGAAAGCTTCCTCGAAAAGCGGCCGATGCATGGCGCGGCGATGATAAATGATTCGATGGTAGACCGCCCAAAAGTTTGGCCGTATTGCCTCGCTGGTAAATAGCAATGCTGATCCGCTATGCGATAGTGGTCAGCCCTCTGGTTACTAGAAGCCTCAGCGAGGCGCGATGAAAACTACTTGCATATACGACCACCACGAGCACTTGGTTCCCAATGCCCCATTACCCCCAGCGCCAAATTATGAGTAGCGACTTATTTAATTACTATTAATTCTATGGATGCTCGATATTGATCTCGCTTTTGATGTGTTTCCAAACAAGTTCAGATTTTTTTATCCAGCCTTTTTTCAATATTGTGGGTACAGTCTCATTGTTGAGTTGAGTGAGAATATTTAATCCCAAATATATTTTCAAGGAAGGATAGATGGCCGTGTTTACGCTGTTTATTGATATTCAGTTGACATTTTCCGTCTTATACATGAACAAATATTTCACAGGTGAATGTTGCCAAGAGCAAATTAAAACACATTCTTTAATTATATATTCTTCCTTGATTGGAGTAAGTGGCGCAATTCTGAATTCAACGGCGGTAGTGCCGAATCGACGGACTGTGTTAACTGCCTTTATATACAGAGAACATCCTTTACTCGTCTGTTGAGTGTGCTGCTAAAATTGGAACGTAGAATATTTTTTTAAAGAAACTGCTCATAACTACATACCTACATACAATATACCTAAATGATACATCCCCATTATTGTTGTACGTCAAACAAAGTTGCATATTTTTTGTATTCGTTTTTAACTTACATTGGTTAATCGATTTACACATTAAATAAACTGTGACAAATGGAAACTACTTGCCTACTTAAATCATCTTTTTTGTTTTATAACATTGCTCTGGGTGCTTTAAGTATTCAGTTGTGTCTTTCAGGTTTTGGTTACGTTTTACTAGCGACTAAAAAGATGACACAAATTCAAACTGAGTCGCTGCCATATAATAGGGGCTTTACCATGACGTCTTAACGTGATTCAGTTTAAGTTCTGTTTAGGCTCAGTTGTATGGAAGCGACTCAGTTTAGTTTGTCAACTGAATCACATTAAGACGTCACACGTAAGGCCCCTGGTCTTATAAAATTTGAATACTTATCGCTATTTACGTGATAAAATCAATACTATACGTACAGTCGCGAACCGGGACTATTGAGCCACTTAACTATATTTCCAACTTTGCCGAATAATGCGTATAATGCATATCGGGATGGCAAATTATGTCAACTGTCATCCACTGATAAGATCGGTCACTCGGACACGGCTTAATTACGAAAGAGGCAAGTGGCGATATTTTAAAAAATTGTGCAAATATATCAGGTCGCTTTGTTTGGCCATCCACAATGATTCAGAAAATTATAAATAATGGTTTATTTTAAGCATCAAGTCAACCGTAATTTTATAAATACAATACAATATTAACAAATGAGTAAACAAACTATTTTTGAATAAAAATGTAGTATCCATCTTATGTCCTCATCCGCAAACAACCACTAACTCTCAAAAACCTAGAACCATGAAGTGACTACAGTGAATTTTACGATCTCTTTATAGCAGTGTATGTGACTTTTATTTGCCTAAGTATATATAGGCTTTTAATGGCTTGGTCGTATCAGATACATGTTGGTAAATGGTGCAACTGTAAGTCATGAAAACGTTTATTATAAATTTATGCCGTCTGTGAATAACATAATGAATGTCATTTTTATTGCTCGAATGGCAGTTATTGTAATGGTTTACACATATTCGCGAAATTTACTTCTACTTTCCAACAAGAAAATTGCACAAAGGCAATGATAATAAATCTACGGTTCTCATCATTATGTAGTCGGCATAACTTAGCCAGGATTAGGTAAATGTCACTTTTTTATGTTTTTTGGCGCTTTATATCTAACAGCGCTGTATTTTAAATGTATAAAATCATTAAATAGAAATATGGAACTGAGACCTCGATAATGTAATGATATTTAAATTGATTCATTTATTCGAGGAAATATTATTGTTGCAAATAACAGGTTCCTAGAAAACTGATTATAAAGTTTGACTATGAAGATGAATACAATACAATTCAGTCTGTATTACTTTCTTGATCTCTGGTTATACTGTTTTTATTTGAATAAAAGCGCCGTGCAAGGAAAATAAAGAAAGACGGTAAGCGAGAAAGTTTGCAAATACATTTCTCAGAGAAAATTATACGTTTCTATTTCGTTTGCCCCAAAATTAGCCTTTGTAGTAAGAAATAGGTTTACTGTTTATCGCGCAATTAGGGTAGATGCAGTGTGGCGCCGGCGCGCGCGCCTAACGGCCCGTAATTGCGGTGCAACTATGTGTTATCACGACGAATTCGTCCCAACGTTATTGTTACACGCGATAGCCGTTTACCTGTCGGCCGATTCGATTCAGCAAACCTACCTATACCCGTGTTGACACAATTGGATTTTCCCAATTCCATACAACAAATATTGAGCACGTACCTAGAATAGTTACTTTATGTACGTTTTTTATCGGATTATTATCGTTTCGGTTCCAGCTTTAGTCATGCGCCCTTGATGGTTTTGGTTATCGTTTACCAATAATATTTAACGCACACATTAAGGTATGTCGGGTGTAATTTATTTTTATAGGTTGAATTAAATTTTTGTACCTGCAAAAAGGGATAACATTTATGAAAAATAGAACCTTTCTTTTCTTGTACAATTATTGTGATAAAATTTAAGTTATGTAGGAATTTTTATGTGCCAATTAGTGAATAAAAGTAACATTGCATGAAGGGAAGGGTATTTGCATAGCGGCCGTTCTATGTAAGGTCACCGGCTAACAAGGCTCAATATTGGACGTTGATAGGAACAATCTTGCCGCAGACATGAATATAACATGGCGCAGAAAGTTAAATGTGTTAGCAAAATAACAAGCGTATAAGTGGACGCCACGCTGGGGCCCACTTACGGCCGCTGCACGCCACTGCTGCCCGTTCTGGGAACTGGAGTCGATGAACTGCACTACGTTGGATATCTAGATATCTATTTGTGATATAGACTGGTATCGATTCTGACACCGGTGACAAATTACCATGCTGTGAGTTTACTATATTCGTGTGTATTCGGAATTGGATCTTTGATGTAGTTAACTGCATACAAATTTATTGTATTAGATTTATTCTCAACTTTAAATATATATAAAGTAAGAAAGGTAGAGAAGAAAGAAAAAGTTAAAGATTTTATTGAAAAATATATTAACGTTTTGAGGTGATAACATTACAGGGGCTTAAAAAAAGAGTGTATAGATTTTAAAAGCTGGAGTTACAAGCAACCAAAGTTTTAAATAATAACCGTCAATAAGCTGCTTCTTTTTTATAGGGGTGGTGTAAAAAAAAGATTCATTCCATGCTAAATATACGATAAAAATCCGGAGCATATAACGTATTTCAGTAAAAATACATACAGTTAACAATGATCAATAAAGTAATTGTAATACACTGTACCTACATATAGTTGGTACCATTTTTTTTTCAATATTCTGTTGTAAAACTTGAATAACAATGATATAGATCCTACCCAAGTACAGAAACTGAAAACCTTGTCTCAAAACCAAGTATCAACAGAAACAAAATAACCGTAAATAATGATAAATAACGTAGGTGAACATCGGAAAGTAACACCGGTTCTAAGCAAGAAAAGCTGAGGAGCATTACGCAAAGACAAATGTATGTGAAACAGCATTAACATAATCCGGCGGGGCGACCGGAGGTGACGGGACTGAGTGAAGCCCAGCTTCCGGTGACGCGGTACTGCTGAAGTGTCTCCATCGGATGCTGGGGATTTGATTATCTCCGTGTAAGGTTTCCTTTTTCAGCTGTTTGCATTTACTGTGAGACGTTTCCAAGTTGCAGCTGTAATTTTTTATGCGTTATTGCGTTGCAGCTCTATATGTTCTCAATGTGATAAAGTTTATAAGTATCACTTGAATTATCTTTATTATAACAATGGCAAGAGTGAATACAATGTCACGGAACCAGTTTGTCGTTACTTACTATCAGCCAGACGAGTGTCACGCGGGAACCGTAGATATCCGACTTTGCATATCAATGAGAATCATGAGACGGTTTAAATCTAACGCTGTTAATTCACTACGTGTATTGTGTGCTTACCATGAGTCGTAGCCGTAGTCGATTCGATAGTGATAGCATCCTGCTCGTTTTTAACTAGTGGAATCGAGATGCAAAAACTATCGAATCGACTACGGTCACGTAAAACCCATGGGAAGCACATTGTCCCAAATACTCGAGATGCACCTCTTTCCTTGATATAGCAAGGTAATGCAACTATACAACACAAAGTCAATACAGGAAATGAAACATATTTAACTAGGTGAAGAATAATACCCATCGCCGAATGAAGTATTTTCTCACCAGACAGAAGTTTGGTTTAGGATTAACTATAAAACGATATTACATGTATATACTACTACTATCTACTACTATCTACTTAAAATGTATTTGTTAGTGTTAAAGCTATTAGTTACAATAGATATTAGTTATATTACTTATATTGTATTAGAATTAAGCATAATTAAAACGGTATTATGGTTAGCTGACCGATTCTAAACCTTGTTGTAATGATGCAAGGTCTAACAGTTGGTCAGTTGAGCGTACCCCTGTTATCAAATACTTAAGTGCCTAACTTACACACTAGATAAGCAAGTTTATCGAGAATCGAGTGTTATTGTTCGCCAACAAACTGTCTTGCAGTTTGGCGATAAAATTTGTGTACTTATATAACATTGTTATAACCTTTTTCATTAAGGCGTAGGGATGTGACGACCCCATCGCCCACTGGTTTCGACCGGTGCAATCAGTCAACGCAGGGCAGCTTGTGGCGAGCTGTTGGGGAGTAGCGACCCCACGTACCTGAGTGCTCCTGGGGGACTCCGTCGTCCGACCAAGTCCTCCGCCTCTGGCTTGCCTTAACCGGCCGTCCAGAGTGGGGTCGCAAGAGCTGTGTTCTCGAGGGTAGATGTGGAAACCTAAGTGGCGAGTTGGCTATATGTTTAAAGTCCAGTGACACCTCTCTACCCCCAGCCCTCATACCGGTGTTGCCCTCGAGCAATCTTAGATGTCGCTTTTTGTGGGGGCCCATCTTATGTGGGCGAGTCACCGTCTGCCGGAAATAAAATTGATTACCGTTTTGTTAGGCAGACGTCCGATTTTATTCTCCATAACCCAGTATTTAGTCCACCAATTTCACCTAATAGTCCAGTATATTTTAGATTCCATTCAATCTCAATAGCCTAATACACCCTGGCGGGTGCTGCCTCTGCGTGCGTCCCATGACTCGGGCAGGTGCAACATCCGCTCGGTGTACCCCTTACATTTCATTAAATTGTCGAAAGGGCCTCTGCGTGTTGGCTTCGGCTCCGCGTACGCCTCCCAAAGGTCCGGAACACCATTGTTCCGTGATGGGAAAGACATACATAAAATAAAAAAATGTCTTTCTAGTAAGGAATATAGAGGTTGTTTTGTAACATCTCATTTCATCTTATTGTAAGACATTGACTCTTTTATATTCACATGAATTTACGAGTATTTACTACTTGTGTTATAGGGTTATAGCGTATGGCATGTATTGTAGCGAGTGACTGTTTATTATCGAATGATAAATTAATAATAACATTAACGAATTAGATCCAAGTGAAGTGAGATTTGGACGCGATTGGTTTGTAACTAAATTACGCGGAACTGCCGAACCGATTTGCTGAAAGTTTACGCACCGCTTCGCGTCCGGATTAACGTTTAGGCAACATTTTAACGAAACACGCGAGTGCAGTGGGATTCATGGATTCTCCGAAATAAACTTTTTTAAATGTAGTAGTAGTAACTATGATAAGACATCCGTGTACGTGACTAAATTTTATACGTATCTGTGTACCGTGTCAAAAATAGGAATTAATATTCAAATAACGATTTCAATTAACTATTTTATGCTGAAATAAATTATTTATTGTAAGAAACTAAAACTAAAACATAATCAACACAAAATTAAATCTATAAGTATAACTAAAATAAAAAATAAAATAAAACTAGATAAAAACTAAAATAAAACTAAATAAAAACTAAAATAAATCTAAAACAGGCTTTTATGCTTAAATTGAGTCAATATTAAATATGTACTATGTACGTTACACTTTTTACTTTGCTTAAAACTACGGTTGGAATATATATGCCTATATAATATTATTTTAAAAGCATTCCTTACAGTTTCTTATAACAATTAAATCAATTATCCACACTAAACAAGTAAGAGAACTTAATATGCCCATTACAGAGATCCCGTACAAAGTAATGAAGTAGGATTTTCCCAGAAAGAGATTACTTTTTGCATCGAGGCGTCAAAGAGTGGCGATCTACCGCTGAAGATTTTCTTTCCTGGTCTGTGAATACCGCACCACAATACGCGGTTCAAAAGAGCTTGATGAATTCCCAGCGCTTTGTTTCCGCTCGCTCTGTCTCAACAAGGCATTGCTTTTTAATTTAGACCATTTCGCCTCTTAGTTTTATTTTAGTAATAAATCTGAATATCCGCTCTTTTCAGCATTGATTAATCGTTGACACAAGTTTTGGGGCGGACAACGTTCCTTTTTTAACAACTAAGTAAAACAAGCGAAAATCTGTGTTCAATAAATTTAATTTCATCCTGAAAATTTTAAAAAATATTTCGCTGAAACTGGCTGTTGTAAGATATTTTTTGTACACTGAAGCCGTTAGTAAGCTACACGGAGCGAGTGGAGAGCATTATCCGGTAAATGGAAACGTGAGAGAATGGCTACAGAAGCGATATTCAGATGAACTGTCGCTGCGACACGTCGCGTCGGTGAGTCCATCAATCTTGTTCACAGACCACATGGGACTGCACGCGATCGAAATGAACATGCTGCATTAAAGTTAACGGCAAAATTAGGTCTGTTCGCGTTAAATATGTTCAATACTGTTTTGTGGTGTAAAATAGTGGTTTGTTAGTGATGCAATTACAATTGGACTAGATATTGATAAGCTAGTAAAATCCTTAATTCTCCTTATAAAACACGGCACAGCACAAGACAGAGGACAAAAACTGAAAGATAGAAACCATCAACGAGCTTCGTTGAAAGAGTCCTCAGTACATAGATGAGAAGTGATTAAATATAGTAGACACAGTTTGGACTGAATATGTAGGTAGGGTAGGTTGTTCAACATTGAAACAAATGTACACAGTGAAACTTTGCGTCATCTCGGAAACGCGGTTTTGTCGTCTAGTGCCTACTATCAAGAAAGGACAAGGTTAGGAACCCCCACTGCCTCCCCAGTACGCAGGCAAGCCTCGGAGAAGGATCACGACGCTGCGAGCGTTATTGTGTTTTCGTAGGCCAAAAGTATTTTATTAAATTTACGTTGGGTGATTTTTAACCAAAATATAGAAATGACATTGCTGTCATTGAATTATTAGTTGTATTTATATGTATTTAAGTTTATCTGGCGTTAATTATGTAAGTATCAAATTTGTTCACTTCTTAATGCAGTTTATTAAATAGTTTACAAATAATACCCTGTTGTCTCGCAATTAAACAGTTAACAATGAAACAAGAAAGTGTATAATATCAAGCATGGGGGTGCTTAAGATTCTCCTGCGTCCACCTAGTTGGCTATCATGCCCAAGGGTACAAAGAGAGTACATTCTCGCAGCATGCAGTAGTACGTGATTTCCCAATTCTAAATTCTCTGATGAAACTCAAGTTGCATACAATGAAACAGCCTTAAGCTTTTGTATATTTCAGCAATATCCTAATTAATTCAGTATGTCGGAAACTTTCCCAAATAAACCACGTAAATCCTACCATTATCGTCTCCTTTCCTTTGTCATTAATCGATTGAAGAATAAATATAATTCCACTATTATACAACATTGTTTCAATGTTGACTAATCCTGTTTCATGGTAGATTGTAATTAATTCATTTGTGAAACAGCTGAATTAATTATATGAAAATTCAGGTGTTTCATTCAAAACATGCAGAAAAACACAATGGAACAAAACTATTTTTTTTTTGACAATTGCGTTAATATATGCAATTAAAAATAAGAAGGAAATAAGAATGCTATACATTTGACAACTAAATTGTTTATCTTCGGTCGAAAAATCACACTCTTAACTTTAAAAACACCAGATTTAGAAAGAATTCAACTCTGAGTGTTTCGTTGATGAACAACTTACCCTATATATAACGCGTAAAGAACTTTACCAACTAATTAACATGCTGATGATCAAAAAACGAAACTTGCACTAAAGGTAGAACACCAAAATATGTTATGTTACCACCTATTTTACTTATGACTACACCAAAAATTGTTAATAAGCTAAGTTTTGGCGACCAAAGTTAGGCTTGTTAGGTTTCGGACATCTTACTGAATTCCAACCACCTAGAAATAGGAGACCCTTCTTTCACTTAATTTGTAAAGGATATGTACTGAATTGGTGATAAAATTTTATGACTTTTTATTCTACTACTACGATTTACTATTTTTGACGGTTAAACAGAATTCTTTTTGTGGTCGAGTTTACTATTTTTTTTATTAAATAAGCACAAACCATTTTATATGACACGTTTATTGGTATAAAATAGGTTATCGTGTCGTATTTTAAATTAAAAAGTATGCATTATAATTTTATCAGGCCATAACAATGTGACAAAACTTATACGAATGAAAATAATCCATATTACCTACCTACGTATAAAATTCAAATACAAGCTAATGAAAAAATTAATCACCTAGTGTAAGAATCACATTGGATTGGATAAAAAGTATTTTCATATTATAATACCTAACCTTAAGACAATAACATTTTACTACCTACAGTTATAATAAAAAAATACAAAGCTGTTTTTGAACTTAAGAATAGTTAAAATGGTATCGAAAATATTAAATACTGGCATTTAGGTTAGCAAATCGCCGTTTCTAAGAACAGAATGGAAAATTGGCAACCTATTTCAGCCGTTAACACAATTGGGAACATTCGCTGACAGCCCTTAGCGGGCGTGACGGCGAACGAAAAGGTACGCGGACCTGCGGCTCGCGCATTCACTTCACACGTTTACGTGATTGCGAACGAAAAGGTACGTCGACCTGCGGCCCGCCAATTCACTTCAAACGTTTACGTGCTGCTGCCTGTGCGCTTATGAAGTCATATATCACTGGCATTTCATTCGGTTTGGTGTGCTTTTACAGTTGCAGTTAAACAAATATGTTCGCTGTCGAGGCACATACATAAATGCAACCTCGTATTTATAAGAATATTAGTTTAGCAGATAAGTACTTGATACTTTTGAGGAAACGAGGAGCGTGAAAATCTATGTATACTAAAATTTTATTCTACTTTAATCCCAGAGCAATCATATAAAGGAGTACGCAATCAGTAACTTACTTCTCTGTCGAAAACCTTGCACAGTTGTGCATAAACTCACGTAAATACAATGACACAATCAATTAATTGTCATTCATATAATCATATAAATCTACGCAAGTGAGCAAATTATCACCAAGATTCCCGTATGTGCCATACAAACCCCTTAGTGTCAAATTCTTCGAGTTTACAAAAAGATGGCATATCATTCCATTTGATAGTAATTTTGGTATTGCTAAGACAATATTTCAAATACAATTATTTGAAATATTATCTCGTGTATCGTCACACAATACAATACAATACAAATACTCTTTATTGTTCACCAACAAGGAAATAAAAACAATATACATTAAACACTAAAATATAAACACTGGTAGACAACAGGCGGCCTTATCGCTAAGAAGCGATCTCTTCCAGACAACCTTTGGGTAGAGTAGTCAATACACATGGAAATCCAAACAATGTATAGGTAAACCAAAACTGAGTACATAATTAATTTAATTAATTAATATAACAAAAAAAAATTTAACATAAAAGGGAAGTCATACACATACTTACATACAAAAAATATATAAACATACATAAACATAAATACACATAAATATTACAAAACACAGCATAACAGTAGGAAAACAGTTAGGTAGAAGAAAAATAAAAATCTTTCAGTTTATTTTTGAAAATTGGCAATGACTTAGCACGTCTAATGTCGACAGGTAGAGAGTTCCATAAAATAACCGCCTGGAATGAAAAGGAGCTCGTGAAAAATTTGGAGCTGGAAGAAGGAACTGAAAGAAGCAAGTTTTCAGCACACCTAGCGGAGGTTACATAATTAAAACGTTCTTTGAGGTAGCGGGGAGTAGCAGGATTAAAAAGTATGCCAAAGAGAAGTGAAAGAATGTGAAAGTTACGTCTAAGCCGGATAGGAAGCCACTTGAGTTGGGAACGGAAAGAGGATACATGGTCATATTTTCGTAACCCAAATATGAACCTAATACACATATTTTGGATACGCTCAAGTTTATTAAGTTGCTCCTCTGTAATATCAATATAGGAAACGTCAGCATAATATAAAATTGGGAGTAATAGAGATTGAACACACATCAAATTATTAAATTTAAAAATCAGTTTACAATTCGTTGTTCAAAAATCAATACGTCATATCACTCCCATGAGACTTTTTGAAATAAATAGTAGTTTATGGAACAGTAATAAGGGTTCTTAAAACTTAAGGGTCGCCGTTACACTCGACTTCGTCTCGTTTTGTAATAATGGACCCGAGAGTTTTATGAACCAATTCTGAGCTACGACAGCTAAAATAGAGTAAAAAGCAAAATCTAGAAAAGTGGCAGAATAGGGAAGATTTTGTGCCCACTATATAAATTAAAAAAACAACAACAGTGCTCATATATTGTATGAACATCCATAGGAGCAGTGTTCTTATGGAATACCATATAGAAAGTTATGTATACTTTTTTAATATCGCCGTCAGTTATCTAATTGACAGATAGAAGTGCTGGAGTAGAAAAATACATTATAAACAATTTTTTATACCCACATGTCATTGGCTCTCAATAATGCGTTCAAAAATCGCATATAAAGGCCCCCATAATAATAAACTTTTTTGTTAAAACAAATTTCTTATCTGTGATAATGTTATTATAGCTAAATAATATTATCGTTTTCGATAATATTACTTTTGTTCAAATTTCGAACACATCTGACACAAGAAAATTTGTTTTGACCTCTATTCATATATCAGTCGAGATGACGTTTAGCTTGAAATGAATTGTGAATTGCATACAATGACGCACGCAAGCCGCACGTTATTTTGATATGGAACGATATGAAAATTGGGGCCAAGTCTAGTTTGTCTCTGAATTTAAAAATATAAATGTCAAACTTGAATGTCAAAAAAGTTTTTATTCCTGAAAGTCGCAATGGCGGTCGATACATATGCGCTTTGAATGCATCATAGAGAGCTTCATGATATGTGTGTGTGTGTGTGTGTATATAAATCAGTGTATGTAGTTGTAAATAATAAGGCATTAAAAGCCGAGTGTGGGTTTATGAAACGAGGCGTCAGCCGAGTTTCATAATAACATCACACGAGTGTCTCTTTATATACAATCACATAAACTATTATGGTGTTTGAAAAAGAGTCGATAATAATATTAGCTTAAGTATGAGACTACATTTTTTTTCAAATTTTTATTTTTGATAGAAATTAACTTAATTGCAATCGAAAGAGAGTTAATAACAAATATTTACAAGAATTATAGAAATGCCAGACAACGAGATAAGGTGTCGCGAGACTTTAAAAGTAGAGGTGAGGGTAGTGTCGGTGTAATAAATGATTATCGATAATAAGTGACCTGTTAAGAACATTGGCAAAATTGGCAAGTAAACCGTTATACTTTGGTAAGTCTGTTCTCATTCGTACATAGTCAGAGAGAATCCTACTGTATTTTGCTTTCGCTTGTACAACTTTGCCAAGTAAAAAACGGAAAATAATTGATTTTGCTATACCTACGTTATTCTATCGAATGAACTCGGGTTCTTAGCAAGGTTTTTTTTTTGTTAAATTCGAGCTTCCGATAGTTCAGTGACGTTACAACCGTCATGTTCACATGGTAACTGAAGTCTGCGCAGGTAGGTTGAGGTTCTGTGAGTGAACTGGGCGATCGCGAAGACTCTTTGAGTGTGTTTTTTTTCTTTAAGTGACTTTAGTTTACTTTCAAGTGAGTTCCGATAGTGGTGAAGATAAACGAACTAGAAAGAAGGCAGATCTTTTAACCTTCCGCATACGAGGTGGGGTATTACAGACCCCAGGCCCAATAAATCGGGAAGTAAATACAGTAACAATGCTGGTAAGATATTTATACCTTGAGTAGCTGCGCAGATGACGTTGCCAGATCTATAGTATGCGTGAGTCAGTTTGGCGTGTGCGTATTTGGAAGTTAGAAGTTTTTCGGCGTCTCAGACCCCACCTTGTACGGGACGTCGTCGAAAAGGTAAGTGGCTATCGTGAGGTTTTTACTCGTTTTTATGGTTTTTATTAAATAATTATAACTAAATTATTATTTATTTTAAGTGAAAATGCCGCACTGACTCAGAAATCAGGAAATTGAACGATGTTTAATGAAAAATAGTTCTGATTTGGAAGATGATGCAATTGCAATTGCATCCGGAGAATGATTGCTAATCAGAGCATTGCAGATTTGCAGCATCGTGTGTCCAGACACCCTTCGAAAGTAGACGCTGAGGGAGATGTAACGTATATGTACGTTCCATAAGAGGTACCTACTAGAGGTCGTTCTCGGAGAAACGGCCTTTTTTGGGGGTTGACTTCGGGCATACAGAGGAACTTGTAGAGGGTGTTCTAGTGGTTTTGGAACATTGTTTATATGTGTGCAAAAATTGAGTATTTTACCTTAAAAGTGATTTAAATAGCTTTGTTATGTTATAATCTTAAATTACGTTTCTAATCATTGTTAAATTTATATCACAATTTCATTAAAACATTTTAATTACTGAGATACGATTTTTTCTGCAGTCAAAGAAGGACTACTTTTGGGTAAATGTTAAACAAAAGAATACATTTTTTATTATAAAAAAAAAGGTTTTAATAATAAAAAGATATACCCAAAAATAAGAAAATGTATTATAAATCCAAAATTATCATACATTTACAATTATCATACACTTTTAAAAGTGTGCAAATTTGACCCCACCTTGTATGGCACGTCTATATTTTCCACCTGGTATGCGGAGGGTTAAGCAACACAGGGAGGGGAGTCGGCATACTCACCGTTTCCCTTTTGCCGAAGTAAGCGCCCTAACGCGGGTTTGTGTTGTGACTAGTTTGTACACAAAAATAGATCGAAGTATGCAAGATTTGTTAGTGTAGTATATTATCATTTTCTATGTGCTAGTGTCGTCATTACAGATCGGTGTTTGTAAGTAATGCGTGAGAAGTGCGCATCTGTGTGGACGTTTCCCCCCGCGCAAAGTGACATAATTTGTACGGTAAAATGTTGCTTTCACGTCTCCCGTACAACGTGTTAGAAGCCCGTGTTGCTCGAAGGGCAGATCGTTATGGCTACCTTTATAATATTTCATAATTATTATAAAGTCACTAACCTTTTCATATACAGATTTATAAAAATAAGGTAGGTAGGTTGACACTTCAGGATACATTGCAGCATACATAGTATTCTGCATTTCACTC
Source organism: Lathronympha strigana (assembly GCA_949128165.1). NCBI lineage: Eukaryota > Metazoa > Arthropoda > Insecta > Lepidoptera > Tortricidae > Lathronympha > Lathronympha strigana. The sequence continues at coordinate 9,866,604 of OX421906.1, read as the reverse complement.
AATAATTATTGAGAGATACAGATCATATTTTTTTATATTATAGGACATTCTTCCATAAATTGACTAAGTCCCGCAATAAACTCGAGAAAGCTTGTGTTACCGGTAGTCAGACAACGATATATATAATATACAAATACATAAATACATACAAAACATCCATGACTCAAGCACAAATATCTGTGTTCATCACACAAATAAATGCTCTTACCAGGATTCGAACCCAGGACCATCGGCTTAGCAGACAGGGTCACTACCAATATCAACTACGCCAACCGGTCGTCAATAATATTAGCTTTAAGGCCCATGCGTCATAATGGGCTAAAATCTAACGAAACTAAGAGCTAGGTAAAAAAGAAAAGGAAAAGAAAGAAAAGAAAAAGGAGAAAAGAAAAAGGAGGAAAGAAAAAGGAGGAAAGAAAAGGGTATGGAAGGGTAGGGTATACTACAGACAAATTTCCATACATTGATTTGCAGATCTGGCAGATAGAACGTGTATAGGACGCTATGTATTTCAAAAATGTTTGTGAAAATTGAAGGGGTGTTTACAAAAACAACATAACTAAAATTTTTTTCGGATTTGTGTTTTTGATGTCATCTTGTTCAAGTCCAAAAGATTTACGAACGGTGAAAAAATGGTAGTCCAAAAACTACTATGTTTGTCAAAATATGCAATTAAAATATCCTCCATACTACTATGTACTTAAAAAATTACATTAAAAACACTGAATTAAGAGCAACAGTAAAATAAATTATATATTTACTTAAATTTAGAGAAACTTAGTGAAATGTCATAAGAACATTTAATATAAAAAAAAGTTAGGAAAAATAGTTACTCAACTTTGCACAAAAACAACGTAACTAACCTAAATTTTACAAAAACTGCATAAGCGACAAAGTATATTTCATATCTTTTACGCAAAATAGAAAGTCTCAAAACAAATAAACAGATATTTCTAACTTTGTGACCATATATCTACAACCTCCCTGAAAATCAAGCTTCAATCGTTATTATTCAAAGAGAAAATTAGTTTTATCGCTCTCCTGTAAAATTATACTCAGTGTAGTTATGTTCTTTTTGTAAAAATCCCGTCAATTATATTCGTACCTAAGTATTGACGTCATAGTGACACGTCTCGCATAAATATATCGATATAAATATTCTCTACCAACATGCCCGACTCTATTTCAATTCGATTACAACCACAGTAATTGTACGCAACCGTGTACGCGCATATTTTTATGTAAATTATTTGCATTAGTGTGACGCATAAATTAGTGTTATTTGTTTTGTTTCAGTGCGGGTGTGTGTGTGTGTACGAATGGGTGGGAGTCTTGCATTAGTGTGCACAGATTGTATATGTGCGCTACCTCGTCCCTCTCAAATTCTAGCTGACTATTTTCTTAGAAAAAAGAGGCGTTGCTTGTTCCCGTGATAAATGTACTAAGACTTCAATTTAGAACCAATCAAAAACAAAAGCAGGGTAAACGGAGATATCTATTAAAGTGGAAGCATTAAAATGGTTGCCATAAATAGAATTGCAAGAAAATAATGTAATTCCCAGAGTAAGAAAAGTGGAATAATAAGTTTTTTCGAAGAGAAAAGCAAATAAAAGCGTTAATGCGGCTGCATCGAGATTTTCCAACCGGGAAAAATTGCTCTTTTATGTGAGGGCGCTGTTAAGAAGGCTTTAATGAAAATTCTACGCTGTCCCGGATAGACAAAAGTTTCACCTACTGCTGCAACAAAGTAAGCCTTTGTTCCCGAATTACATAGTGCATTTATCAATTGCTGCTGCTGCTTGCTACTGCAACTAAGTCGCACGTTCTCGGATGTATTGACCGCTTACTATTTTATAAAAAATAAAGTTTCCTAGATATCTCATTTAACAGTTCTAGATTGTTCTACAGTAAACCATATAACAGAATATAAGATTTTAAGCTAACATGGTAATTTACACTATAATTACTATTTAAAACGAGACACCGTGCACACCGTGCACCGTGCGTTTACACCGTGAACATGGCACTTGTAACAGTGCCGAAATATCGGGAGCTCATTAAAACAAATGTACATGGTAAATATCTCGTTTTAAATAGTAATTATCATATAACAGAAACTTGGACGCAATACATCATCATCATCATCATCATTTCAGCCAAAAGACGTCCACTGCTGGACATAGGCCTCCCCCAAAGATTTCCACAATGACCGGTCCTGCGCCACCCGCATCCAGCGGACTCCTGCGACCTTCACCAGGTCATCAGTCCACCTTGCGGGGGGCCTACCCACGCTGCGCCTTCCGGTACGCGGTCGCCACTCGAGAACCTTTCCGCCCCAACGGCCATCGGTTCTACGTGCAATGTGCCCCGCCCACTGCCACTTAAGTTTAGCGATTCGGAGAGCTATATCGGTTACTTTGGTTCTGCTGCGGATGGTCTCATTTCTGATACGATCTCGCAGAGAGACTCCTAGCATAGCTCTCGCCATTGCCCTTTGGGTGACTTCGAGCCTTCTTATGAGGCCCATTGTAAGCGACCACGTTTCAGTACCGTATGTCATCACTGGCAACACATGTATAATAAGGTCCGGGACAAGAAATTGCCAATAGTTTTTGTGCAGTTTGTGCGTTAGCGTAATTCATAAAAAAAATCGTTTTAGAGTTTAGAGAAAAATTCCGGAGCATATGCACCTATTTCCACTATTATACGAAGCAGATTTTCCATTTTGTGCTACGGCTGTTAATGTTCGGAATTAAAAAAATTGAAATAAAGACATACAAAGTCAAGCTTTTGCTTAAAAGAAAAACTGTCGTATAAGAGCCGGTATAGTAGGCTTTCTTAAGTTTGAAAATATTTTTATAAAAAGTGAGGTCATTCTACGAAGTTCTTTGATATCAGTACAATAAAAGAGGAGGCAAGGCAACCTGCAGTTCAATATGAAACTCGCCGATAATGCGCCATGACAGTGACAAGGGTTGGCGTTCGATCAACTATAAAAATATCTGAATACCATTCACTGCACCTCCGTTTATATTTAACACGCGGGAAATCTCCGTGTCGTGTTTATTTTCAGTTTATTTGTGCCACATTAGGTTATTACACACACTGTATGCATATTTAATGCTTTCATCAATACTGATATTTTAGTGAATAATGGAAAAATGATACTTTGCTACAACCTTTTTATTTCACTTTAAACATGGGTTTTGGTTCTTTAATTATAATGATTATTGTACTGTAATTGTCAACATTTACTTTTCCTCAATAGTGTGGAAAAAAAGGTTTAGTTATCCACCTGAATTGTGTCATGTCAAACATGGTTCACGGCGGTATTCCGTGCATATTGGTGATGTGAGGCAACCCTCGTCAACGTCACGCCTCATTGACCCTGGCAAGTATCAACTGTGAGGCGATTTATTTAATATGAATCTTAGAGCCCTCACTTCATGCTGTCAAGAAGTGAGCTATTGTTAGTGGTTGATGTCATATTAATTGTGGAGGTTTCACGCCTCGACACGTTTGTTAAGGTGTGAAATCGCCGTCAGCCGTTCATGTCATTTATCACGGTAAATGTGCAAATAAATGAGCTGTTTAAACAATTGTAGTCTGTAGTCCTATAATTTTTGGTCTAATTAGAAGAAATTAGAATATGAATATCGATAAAAGCATACTATACTCGTAAATAATTATCACCCAAAATATTTATTTTCCAAAAAAAATATACGATTCATGTTTTTGCCGTTAACGTGTCATTGTAGTAGTTAACCCATTCAACGCTAATCACGAAACTTTGTCGTTGTCTGAAATCTGAAATCTGTTACAGTTACACCTTTGAGCCCCATTTTCGCTACAAAGCGGGAAATGAATTATACTTCGTATCCAAATCGAAGATTACATATATTTACTAGCAGCAGTACACGGTTATGTGCTGTCCTTGTCACACATTTAGAGTTATAATATTATTCAAAAAAACTGTTCTCGCTCTCGCCCGCCGGGTAATTAGGAACGGCAGCGCTCCCAGCGGCGTGGTTGATCATTACATGTTTTTGTGTCTGTCCGAGTCACACGTATTTTCTCGCAAAAATAGTGTTTTAGTGTATATCTATTTCAGATTGAAGGATTAGGGTGAGTGATTTTACACATCTTCAGAACGATGAATTCAAATTACAGAATAAAACCGCGGCCTAGTTGCCGTTTAACGAATCTTCTTTCGGAAAGTGATTTTGTCCAAATGTTTGATTTTGCTTTCAATATATGTGTGGTAGATTACAATTTAAAACCGAATGTTAGTGTGGTGTATTAATCATATAATAACTAAAAGAATAGATCAAGGAATATTTACTTTGTTCGAAATAATGCTTTTACATCTACCTTCTTTTTTCTAAGTAATATAAGTAAAGTACATGTTAAAGGCACGGGTTGTTGTTCGTAGATTAACATACAAATTTAAACCTAATTAAGAGAACTTTAAGGTTCGTTATGTATTTACGCGTTATAGTACTTACGCGTTATAATTCATATCAGGTTTGTGTACCAGACCGTATACTAAAAATTGCGCCACACGCCATACTCGAGGGTTAGCCACTTACTTCTAACCCTGGTATTTAACGAAAACAAATGTAATCTCATCTACGCAATGATTTCATCTACCTTTCCAGAGTTCTGAGATAATTATAGTAATAAGTATTGAAGTATGCAATGCTAAAAAATTATGAAAGTCGACATGAATTTCACAAATTGTAGTAAATTCGGTTAACAAAATGGCATCTAAAAGTAATTTAAAGTAAAATAGCCATAGAGGTTCCCTCATTTATCTATAGTTTTGTTAATAAAAGCTAGCTTATGATCCGGATGTTGCCGTTTCGAATATCGTCGAGCCTTCGGGACAATATAGGTATTTTAGAGGTTCCCCATTTTATCCCTAAAAGGGAGGTATGACCTCTTCAATTCTTCATGTTTGTCTTGTATTATTCGTGAAAGACAGCCTCGATTTGTCAGCTAAGAAGTACACATACTTATAGCGCTTCTTGTACGTCGTCTACCTACTTCATTTATATGAACTGTCATAAAAATATACTCGCTTATAAAGAATCATGAGCTCGCTGAAATAAGTAACAATGACTACAATCAATAATTATCATCATAATGTTGTTGCAGAGAAAAATTGTAAAATAAAAATAAGATAGATTTCGTATAAACTACGTTCCTATTTACGAGTAAGCCTATTTCAGGTTCTATCAAGGAAATACTACTTTAATGAGTCGGAATATATAATCTTGATCATGTTTTAATGAAGTCAAAATACTATGACATTGCGATTTTGAGTCAGTTAAGGCTCTAAACTAAAGGGAAGTGTAACCGCAGCGGCAGTGCCGTATTACCCTGTTCCGCTAAATAGCGCGAATGCTTGCTGTAGCCGCTGCAGGGGTTTAATTTGCGACCTAGTGTCTATACGACTAAAGAAGGATACAATACAATACAATACAATAACTCTTTATTGCACCTCAAAACAACAAAAATAACACAAACTGGTATAGATTACACATAATGGATAATTTATGTTCAGAGGTGTATTCTTTGAGTATAGGTAAGTTATTTAAGGTAAAGAATAACTTTTTTGTTTTGTTCAGACTCGAAAGAGGTTATTATTTTTTTCCCTCATATTTTAGATACCGTAAACCGTTCAATATACAACGATATAACCAGGTCAAAAATATGATATTTTGGTTTATGTAAAAATTTACAAAATACAATACCTACATAATATGCGGAAATTACAGGTATATTATGATTGGTGGTTCTTTAACAAATTGCACACCTAAAAGGTGTTCAATCGCTTTCCTGCATGCTCGGAGCGAATAACGAGAAAACTGGTTAAAGACACAAAATAGTTAAAGTTTTTTGTGGTTTTTTGCATAACAATAATACCTATACTTACTGATTTTCTTTATCAACTTTACGTATCCCCATCACAAGGATAGTTTGGTTCGGGAATTTGAACCAATATCTGACGGCGCAGTCTTGCGAATTGTTGCGGTTAGTAAAAACGAATTACAATGCAATGCAATGCATGAAATTATATAAATCATATGATTTTTACATATACATATTATAATAGAAGTATTGTAATTTGTACATGTAGGTAGTGAATGTTGTGGATCACATTTTTATGATACCTACATATAAAATTGTAGATGATATCTTTACGATAATAGGACTCAACACGACTTAATTAAAATTAAGTCGGATATTAATATGGTCGTACGTACCTACTATTAAAACCTCACCGTTTAGGAAGGTGGTAACCAAAACGGAATAATTTTACGAAGCTGAGTGAGTTTGCTAACAAAAACCTCATTGGAGAGTAAATGATTTTAACCCAATTGAATTATCACGAAACTAATATTCCTGTTTATTGAAAGCATGAACCGATATATACTGAAGTAATACAAACAACGACTTAAATTTTGATTTATAGTTTCCTAGAGAAACTTCATATCATATATATATACACATATATATATACGAAACGAAAATATATTTTTTTTCGTAGGCTATATCGATGAAATAGGCTTAATCTTATTAAATACCCTACGCTGCTCCGCTTTAACAGCGCCGAGTTACGTGACATAAATCGCGTGTAAATTTGTATAATTTTGCTCCGTTTCAACAATTATGCCACAAAAATTGTGTCAAATAAGCTTGCTTTAACAGCGTTGAGCTTTAACACATTAATTATGTCAAGGATCGTCCGCTTTAGCAGCGTTGAGGTACTCCACATTAATTGTGTCGAGGATTCCAGAACTTTGCTCCGCTTTAACAGCGTTGAGGTACTCCACATTAATTGTGTCGAGGATTCTAGAACTTTGCTCCGCTTTAACAGCGTTGAGGTACTCCACATTAATTGTGTCGAGGATTCTAGAACTTTGCTCCGCTTTAACAGCGTTGAGGTACTCCACATTAATTGTGTCGAGGATTCTAGAACTTTGCTCCGCTTTAACAGCGTTGAGGTGCTCCACATTAATTGTGTCGAGGATTCTAGAACTTTGCTCCGCTTTAACAGCGTTGAGGTACTCCACATTAATTGTGTCGAGGATTCTAGAACTTTGCTCCGCTTTAACAGCGTTGAGGTGCTCCACATTAATTGTGTCGAGGATTCTAGAACTTTGCTCCGCTTTAACAGCGTTGAGGTACTCCACATTAATTGTGTAGAGGATTCTAGAACTTTGCTCCGCTTTAACAGCGTTGAGGTACTCCACATTAATTGTGTCGAGGATTCTAGAACTTTGCTCCGCTTTAACAGCGTTGAGGTGCTCCACATTAATTGTGTCGAGGATTCTAGAACTTTGCTCCGCTTTAACAGCGTTGAGGTACTCCACATTAATTGTGTCGAGGATTCTAGAACTTTGCTCCGCTTTAACAGCGTTGAGGTACTCCACATTAATTGTGTCGAGGATTCTAGAACTTTGCTCCGCTTTAACAGCGTTGAGGTACTCCACATTAATTGTGTCGAGGATTCTAGAACTTTGCTCCGCTTTAACAGCGTTGAGGTACTCCACATTAATTGTGTCGAGGATTCTAGAAGTTTGCTCCGCTTTAACAGCGTTGAGGTACTCCACATTAATTGTGCCGAGGATTCTAGAACTTTGCTCCGCTTTAACAGCGTTGAGGTACTCCACATTAATTGTGTCGAGGATTGTAGAACTTGCTCCGCTTTAACAGCGTTGAGTCTCTCCACATTCATTGTGTCGAGGATTGTAGAACTTTGTTCCGTTTTAACAGCGTTGAGTTTCTCCACATTAATTGTGTCGAGGATTGTAGATCTTTGCTCCGCTTCAACAGCGTTAAGTTACTCTACGTCAATTTTGTTGATGATTGTACAACATTGCTTCGCATTAACAGCGTTGAGTTTTTTCACATTAATAAAATCGTGTTGAGGATCGTACAACTTTGCTCCGCATTAACGGCGTCTCCTATTACATATTCTACAGGAATTGTGTAGAATGTAATAAAATTTTACTCCATCAGGTTGTTTTTACCATGATGAGACTTCTCTTCAATAGTAGCATTCCGATTATCAAGATATAAAACACTCCACGTGTCTGTTCTTTATTATAACAATTATTTACAAAAATAGTAATTCTCTTGCTGCTGTAGCGTACTGGTCAATATTTCGTTATCCTACAGTAGAATCGAAGACACCTGCCACTTTTTTATTACAACGTTCTACTCAAAAAGGAAAAACTTACCGTATTAACCATTACCAACCACTTGAATTATTGTTTGGTCTCAGTATAAATCTGTATGTATATTTTATAACAAGATTTCTTTAGTACTAATCTTGCAATGAAGAAACTACTGATAGCTTGTTTTACTAATTATACAACTTGTTTTTGTCTTCCTTTTTTACTTCAATATGAAATACAGGCATATCTTTAGTATACAATCACTATGCAGGGATTCGTCAGTAGAGTTCAATTAAATGAACGAAGTATAATTTAAAGCAGGTATATTCAAGTAATGTTAAAATTATATCGACGATAATACACACTCCAGTGTTTTGTTTCACCTAAAAGGTTATTGAAAGTAATTTCATTCTTTATTAATGTCGTTCCTCACTTGGACACGCACAGCATGTCATGCATAAGTCCAATCTAATAAAAATATTCATATAATATTTACATAATAGTACCGTTTTATTTTATTAGGCACTCATGTATGAAGCTAATTATCAGGAACCCATAGGAGCGTACGGATTTGACTTCGATATTTTATTTTATTTTTCCTACTTATATGTAGTATTACAATTCTCTAAACATCTGCTAGTAAATATATGTAATCTTCGATTTGGATACGAAGTATAATTAATAATCAAACGAACTTACCTGTGAAGTTTGATTGGAATTATACGAGTATCCAAATCGAAGATTACATACTCCCACCCTCCCAGACCCTAAAAATTAAAATAAAATCGTCTCTGGTCCTAACACAAAAATATCTATGTGCTCTAAAATAATGATCAACCACGCCGCTGGGAGCGCTGCCGTTCCTAATTACCCGGCGGGCGAGAGCGAGAACAGTTTTTTTGAATAATATTATAACTCTAAATGTGTGACAAGGACAGCACATAACCGTGTACTGCTGCTAGTAAATATATGTAATCTTCGATTTGGATACTCGTATAATTCCAATCAAACTTCACAGGTAAGTTCGTTTGATTATTAATTTTATCGGCTACGGCGTAGTGCTACGACAAATTCTTAGTGGTGAGAGACGTGGTTACCATACTGAGGCGAGTATAAACTACTTAAGGTGCAGCTTCGGTACGAAGTGCTACGTCGTAGCTCGTAGCATGTAAATACTTTAAAGCTTGATATACAGGCAGATTTTTGAGTCCTATAGCTGGAGTTAACGGGGTACTGGGGAGTGTCACACTGAGTAAATTTCACTATGGGGATAGCCATGATTTTTTTCTTATTTTGAGTTAATTTATACTTAATTAAGTATAAACAACAATCAATAATTGATTAGTTAAGTATTTTTCAAGATTTCGTTCCTGTTCACTCCTGCTACATGACCTAAAAATCACCATGTATAAGTATTTATATCTCTATCACACGGTGCATTTCGGTGGTACTTATAAAGGGAATAGAAGGGAAGAGCAAGGGGATGGAAATTTATTTCCAATGCGACCAAATTCCTCTCCTCATCCTCTGACGTTAACTGTCAAACGAGTTCCAAACTAACTAGTGCCTTTCATTCCGTTTTTACGTTCATATCAAATAGATGCATGAGTTTATTGCACAATGTAATTCTGTATATAACCCAGGAAATATACAGTTTTGACAGACATTAAATTATAATAGCCTGATTTTCTCAAATTACGTTTGAATGGGATTAGATTATTATAGATACTATGCAAAAATCCTAAATATTTTTCTTCTGGTAAAAGTTAAAAAATAAAACTTAACTAAATCGATTTTTGAAATTTACTGTACAATTTTTTTTTGTTTGTGGACATGGCGACATATTTGTCTTCTATGTGTTAAAAGCGAAACCGAAGAAAAATTATTCACGTAAAACGGTAAAACTTACAAAATGTACAGCGTGGGTGATAGATGTGTTATTTCGCTAGAAACAAATGGTAATAAGTAAAAAATGGTCCTGACTCGTTTAAACGACTAAAAAAAAAACATAAACCGAAATACCTTACAAGAAAAACGATTGAAACATGTGTGTACATATTTGTGACGTTTTGCATGAAATCATATTTTGTTATTATTTATTTATTTATAATCAAAATTTCCATACAAGCAGTCAGTTGATTTTTTTTTTTTTTTTTTTTTTTTAATTTTTTCCATCTGCAATCGGCTTTTTAGCCATAATCAGATTGTCTGGTTTCGTTTTTTTTTCTTGTTTACAGGTGGTGGTCCATTAACCGCCATTCCTTTCATATGAAGAGAGGGTGTGGGTTATTCTCTCTGGTCTAGTTGCAAGATTTGCCATCTTTTGAGTCTTACAGTGTTACTGGCATTTAATAAATTTCTTGCAAGTTCATTTTTATGATTTGCAAGTCTTTCTTTGTATAACTTTGAGAATCTGTTTACTTCTTCTTTGATGGTCGGGATATTTAGGTATTCATGTATCTCTTTGTTTCGGGCAAACCAGGGTGCACATGCTATTGTTCTGAGGGCGATATTCTGGAACCTTTGGAGAATTTCGATGTTGGAATTGCTGGCCGATCCCCAGAGTTGTATACCATATGTCCAGATAGGTTTTATGATGCATTTATAAACCAAGAGTTTGTTGCTAAGCGTCAGGGGGGATTGTCTTCCTATTAGCCATAGCAAGCGCTTGAATTGTAGGTTAGCCGCAGTTTTCTTTGCTTTTATGTGGTTGGCCCATGTGAGCCTCCTATCCAGGTGAAGGCCTAGGTATTTTACACAAGATTCACTTGGTAGTGTCTCTCCGCGTAGACTCACAGGGGGGCAGTCTCCCTTTCTTAGTGTAAATGTTATTTGGAGCGACTTTGTTGTACTGGCCTTAATTCTCCATTTTTCAAGCCACTCATCTATTTTTTTAAGGTGGGACTGTAATATTTGAGATGCCACGGCAGGATCCTTGTCGGCGGCAAGGCACGCAGTGTCATCAGCGTATGTCGCTGTGACGACGCCGTCTGTATTTGGAAGATCTGCGGTATATATTGAGTACAGCACTGGCCCAAGAACAGAGCCTTGAGGAACTGAGGCCCGGATATCATATAGTTCAGAGTATTCATCATTATATTTTACTTGGAATTTTCTCTCAAGTATGTAGGACTTCAAAACCATATAGAATGAATTCGGTAGTAGATTTTTCAGCTTGTATAGTAGCCCTTTGTGCCAGACGCGGTCGAAGGCTTGTTGTATGTCAAGAAATGCTGCTGCACAGTATTCTTTGCGCTCTAAGGATTGTCTTATTTTAGTTACTACGCGGTGTACCTGCTCAACTGTGCAGTGATTTTGACGGAATCCAAACTGGTGATCAGGGATTATGTTGTTCTCTTCTAGTACTGGTTTTAGCCTGCACAGTAAAATTTTCTCAAAAGTCTTGGATAAAATTGGTAGCAAACTGATTGGCCTGTAAGAGCTAGGTTCTGTGGGAGGTTTTCCTGGCTTCGGTATCATGCATATCTGGGAGACTTTCCATAACTTAGGGTAATATTGTATTCTTAGGATAGCATTGAATAGCATAGTGAGGTATACTACAGGCTTTTTTGTAAGGTTTCTAAGAATCTCAGCCGTGATCAAGTCGAATCCTGGAGCCTTCTTCATGCCCAAATCTCTTATCACTCGACAGAGTTCCCTGGGTGTGACTAGTTTCAATGGTAGTGATAATTGTTGATCACTATTTATTGTAGCATCAACCTCTTTCTCAAAATCTTGTAATGTGGATGTATTTGGTGTGAAAACTAGACTAAGATGCTGTGCAAACAATTCAGCTTTTTCTTCAGGCTTCTTCGCCCAGTGTCCATCATATGATCTTAAAGGTGGGACGGTTTGTTTTGGCCTTTTAAATTGTTTAGTAATCTTCCACAGGGAATAGTTGTCATGTTTTGAGGAAGACAGAGAAGTCAGTTTCTGCTGAAATGTTTCATTTTCGTTTTCTTTTATCATTTCTTTAAGTTCTCTAGCAGCCCTGTTAAATGCTGTTTTATCTTCTCTAAATCTACTTGTTTGCCATCTTCTTCTCAGTTGTCTTTTTTCCCTCAGCTTGTTTCGTATTTCCAAAGGAATATTTTTTATATTATTTTTTGTTTTGGTAAATGGTGTTGTAAGCCATGCCGCTTCTTGAATTTTGTTTGTTATGTAGAAGGTTGCTTCGTCAATGTCCTCTTCAGTCTTGAGCTTGACTCTTAAATCAATTTGGTTTTCAAGATGTTCTGTAAAAGCAGCCCAGTCTGTTTTATGATTGCACAACCCTAATGGATGTTCTTGTTGTATAATGGTTGTACTAAATGTCCCTATGACTGGTGAGTGATCAGAAGAACTATCAAAGCAGCCTTCAATATTAAAATACGTATCAGAGAACCCCTTAACAACGAAGAAGTCCAGGAGGTCAGGAATTTTATTTGTATCAGTAGGCCAATATGTAGGTTCTCCAGTTGATAGGGTCATCAGTTTCAGGCTGTCAATGCACTTTTTTAGTTCACGGCCCCGGGTTGTTATTAGTCGGGAGCCCCAGTGTGTATGCTTGCTGTTCCAGTCACCTCCGCTGATAAATCTGTTTCCAAGACTCATAAAGTACTTTTTAAACTCTGCTTCTTTGATAGAGTATCTTGGCGGGCAGTATACGGCACTTATATTTATTTCTCCAATCCTGTCCTGCACAGTAATAGTGGTGCCTTGTAGAAAGTTTTCTTCATATTGACTATGTAGATAGTGCTTGATATTATTCTTAATTAATATTGCTGTCCCACCATGGGAGGTTCCATCAGGGTGATTTGTATTGAATACATTGTAGTTTTGTAATTTGAATTGTTTTGTATTGTTTAAGTGGGTCTCTGACACCAACATTATATCTATTTTATTTGTGACAAGTATGGTTTCTATTTCTTTTTTATTTGGTTGTAAACCGTTAATGTTCCATAAAGCTATTCTGAGATCAGTCACGGTAACTTATTAATGAGCGTTGTTATTAAAGAGACGAGAGCCCCTACTTGTGTCAGAAGTTGGTCAACTTTCTCTGCTTGTTTGTTTAATGTATCAAATAACAATTTTTGATAATCATTATGGTTTGAGTAAGTAGTTGGTTCTAACTCATTGAGTTGGTTTGGCTGTGACTTCCTAAAGTCAGTGTTAGGTCTCACCTGTGTCTGCTGTTTTACAGTTTCACTATACATACGTTGTGTCGTTCTTGGTGCTATATTAGTAGTCTCCTGTATTGTTGGTTCATGATATGGTTCATTAATGTATATGTCAGATTCCAGGCCTGCTATGGTTTGCTGTGATATGGAGTTAGCATGTTTGTCAGTCATTTCTGGTTTCTTATTCTGATTGACAAATGTAGTACTGCGTTTAGATTTCATTGTTCTACTTAATACTGAAAGATATACTTTACACCCTCTGTAACTTGCTGGATGGGATCCTCCGCAGAGATGACAGGTTGCCGGAGTATTTTTGTCTTTTTTACATGCAGAAGTAATGTGGGAGCCAGCACATTTGACACACACATAGGGGCGCATGCAGTAGTTTTTTGTATGGCCAAGTTCTTGGCAGCGTGTACATTGAACTAAACTTGTTACTCTCCTTGGGTCTTCTATTTTGACCCGTTGGTTGTATATGTATTGTATTTCTTTAGCAAGTTTATTATTTTGATGCGGCTCTAGGTTCACAAAAAATACATTGTATGGATCTTTTGTATTTTTCTTGCGTGCATTGACAATTTCTCCCATTACTTTATTTCCAGTATTTTCTATAGCTTCTACAATAGCCTCTTTTGGAGTGGTATGATGAAGGTTCTTGATGACTATTTTTTGCCACCTCTCCTCTTTCGGTTTAAAGGTATGGCCAATCAGTCCTTTGGCGCGAATATGATCAATCAGTTTTTTATAAATTGGCACAGTTTTAGTGGAGATTATTAATTCATTCCTTGACACTATCTTATATGTATATTCTTCTTTGCTCATAACTTCCTGCAGGCATTTAGTAAGCTCCTCCACATTGTCTATTCCATACAAATATGTTGAGGGCGGCTTTGATGTCTTGTTTGGTTTGTCGGCTACCATGTTGCCTATTCCTTCATCTTGGGGGTTGATATTGTCTAGTAACTGAAAACTATTTGCAGTGGGTATAGGATTAACCACTGGATGGTTTGTTTGGGCCAGGTCAGTACTTGTTGTTTTTTGTATTTTGTGGGTAGGCATATTTTGCTCCGGAGAACGAATCCTCTTTTGGACTGGTGCTCTTTGCCATGGTACTTTGCTGATAGACTCCGATTGGTCTGCCGTAAGCTCAGATGGCTTTTCACCGGCGTTCTGAGGTGTTTGCCATGTTTGGTTAAGTTCCAGAGGGATTCTCATTTGTTCGTCTGAGCCTAAGCTTGCTTCCGCTAAGCCGTTTTTTGACGGATTTGAGCCTCCGCCTAATGAATTGCTTCTTTGTCTAGTGGTCGAGTGGAATAGTCCCTTATGAAAGACTTGTTGTACGAGAGATTTATTTGGTTGAGAGTTTTTTGTTTTATCATCGTTTTCGTTTGAGTTGTCACCCATTGTTAGGTTTATTCAATTGATTGGTACACTAATTATCCATTTTCAATTAGAATTTGGCCGAACATTATAAATACAAAAGTTTTTTCTGAAATTATTTGAGGTTATGTTGCACTATGAAATTTTGTCCGCACAAGATAGTACTTTTTAGCAAAATCACTTTTTAATGACACTAATATACACTTTTTTAACAATATATTGTATATTTCGGCAATATATCACGAGTATTTGCAATAAAATCGTAATTAGTTCGCAAATTGCAACTGACGCGATTGCGTTCCGTTTCACTTCAGTCAGTTGAATGACTGGATTAATATTAGCTGTAACTCACTTCACTGCCTCACGGTAGATGACGTCGGTGACGCTAACGTAACCATATAGATGTTGTGTTAAGTCAAAATAACAGTTATTAGGTTATTAGGGTTCTGTAGTCAACTAGGAACCCTTATAATTTCGGCATGTCTGTCTGTCCGTCCATCCGTCCGTCTGTCTGCGGTTTAGCTTAGTGACCGTTAGTCCTAAGAAGCTCTTATTAAATAAAATTTATATATATATATATATATATATATATATATATATATATATATATATATATATTATCAATCATGCCAACAAAGTAGTAAAATAAAAAGTCTAAAACTTTTTAGAGTACACGAAAAGTAAGGGTGGTCTTTTTTTTTTGTTTCAACCCTAAAGTGTAAGGTATCGTTGAATAGGTATTTGAAAAATAACAGGGATTTGCTAATATTTTTTGTAGATAAAGAGAATATTTTGGGAAATAATCGCTACAAAAGTTTTAAAAAAGTTTTAAATTAAGAGCGATTACGAACTGGCGTATGATTTAAAGCGTAAAAGGGTATATTTAACTATTTCTATGTATTCATACTAACACTAGTACCTAATTAAATTGAATTTGAATAGGAAGTAACATTGATAAGTAAATAAATACTCATTACGACAGGGTACTTAGACTGCAGAGCAAACAGCATCCATATTCTTTCAATATAAGTATTTAAAATATGTTTGTCCAGGATAACCAAGCAAAAACATGTTTAAATCGCAGCAATCATTTTTCCTTTAATTACAGATTGGCCATCCATTTCACAAATAAATTAATAAAGCGCGGAGAGCTGCAACAAGCCATTTAAATTTGAAAAATAATTTACTACTCGAAAATGCTAATATATTACAGCAGAATTATCATTTAACTTGTCATAATTAAATTAATGACTGCATTAATATACTCGAAATGTAGTTTATTTAAAATTTTATTACAGAGTCATGTAATAAAATCATGAGTATTGCCGTTATCGTGGCCGGCGGAAGATTGTTTCACTTGGCACGATGCCATAACGATTTAAGGAAGTACAAAGTATAAATACATTTTGCATGCCACTTAACAGTCCGTGCGATATATCACGGCCGAGACAGTTTAAACTTATATCGCTATAACAATTCCGTAGCCAAATGCACAAAGGGATTTCAATGCGAAAGCACATGTGGATATGCGTGCGAGCACTATACTTCGCGTTTCTGCCGTTTTATGGCCATAAATCGTTATAAGGAATATAAGAATAAAAGGTCTGTGAGAATTTTAGTTATATTTTTAAGTTTATAACCAAATAAGAGCTAACTTGACCAAATAGCACAAACGTCATAATTTTGCACTTATTTCTAATTTCACGCATTTTGTTATTTTGTTTGTACCTACCTATCAACTTATAACTAAATAAATTGTGGTGAAATCAAATTTTACTAGTCGAATTGAATATTATGAATATACTTTTAAAAGCTATGTCGATATAAAAAAATTCAAGTGTATTAAATACCGACAATAATATATTTAAAAGATACGAAATAGATTCAGCAATAAATGTGTTTAAAAAAATGCCAAATCTTACTTCATATTTAATTGATTGTGACTAAATTGATATCGTCGTCAAATGTAGGTACGGCTGCGATTTTGGGTAACTTTCTGCTTAATAAAAATGTAGAAATTATAATTATGAGATCCAGACGTATCTTGACGTATCGACGTTTCTCTTGTATGTTATTTTGTACTATTGAGGAATATTCCAGTTCCAGAACATCACCAGCGAACGATAGCTCGACTAGCTCGGGCAGTCCGATGTTTATTAATTAGCATTTTAATTGTTTGCCTTGTTGCGAATCAGTTTTACGGCTCTTAGTCGCTTTGTATACCTAAACATTACGATAAGCATTTGGCTAGTAAAAACTAGCGAAATTCGACTCGAAAGACTCGAAATGAATACTAAAGTACTTAACTATAGTTTCCTCTTCACTGGGCAATATCTCAGCAAAACATTAGGTTTTTTTTTTCGAACAACGTGCAAAATGCGCACGATGACAAAACGCACCGATGTGTGCAGTATGAGGGAGATTTGACAATGAGTATTGTAAAAAATTATATCATATTGGTATTAGATATTTATTTATATCATATTGATATTCGATATTTATATCATATTGGTATTCGATATTTATATCAGATTGGTATTTGATGCCGCTTTACGAAATACAGACAGAAATCGCATCAACACAAAAACGTCCACGGGAAAATAATCCGCTCAAAACTTGTTCACTAACAAATTGTACGTCGAAACAATCGATTTATTTAAGTTAACACACGGCAATAATTCGGACTGCGAGTTGTGCTTACCCCACCGCACGTGACTGCGGTACAGAAATGCACAACTGCACCGAGCCACGCTCCTCTGTCCATTCTCTATCCTCTATTAATAGGTCTTTGTGCATTGTGACGACGAATCGGTGGAATTTTAATTCTGAGCTTTTGTCGCTGAAAATAGTGCAGTACCTTAATTAAGGTATTTTTTTAACGAAGCGCTTGATTGGTAGGATCATTGCGTAAATTGAGAGATGGAAAAGGCAATTTCACAGTTTTAAGGGGATCGTGGAATATGTTAAAGCACGGCATGGAGAATATTAATAAAATTAGTATTAGTCGAATTTAATTTCAAATTTGCTACGGAATAAGTAAGTTAGTTAGATGATAAGCAAATGTAAGTAATTTAGATTGACAGGAGGAAGGTGAAACTACCTCTTTAAAAATCGTTCATAAATGATAGCCACTAAGTTTAACTAAAATATAAGCGGCAAAGGGGAACGTATTTTTTTAATTTAAAATGTTTTAAATTACTATAACTTTTACTACCAAACGAACTTCATTTAACTACCTACTTGTTTATATAAGTATTGGATATTTTATCGTATGGTGTTTCGTTGAAGTTATTATATTTTTGAATGAAAAAATTAACCTGCACTGTAAATAATTTTCGCACATTAGCGGTAAAATTGTATAACAAGTGAAATAGTACCGGTTTCGGATTCCTACTGTAGTATTCAATGAAACAGTGCGAGTCCATGACAACAACTGATTTATTAAAATAAGCGAGGGTACATGTGTTAATCTTAACGATACCCACAACATCTCCCCCAACAGGATTTTCTAAAGAAATAAAAACAAGTGTTATGTGCCTACCTAGTTATTAGTAAACATTATAGGCATATATATATTAACGCTTACATAAGTTGTGGCGTGACTGTTTTGCCAATATTAATACACCTTACACTATACCTACTCCCGTTTTTTAGAAAGGTACTAGATACTGCTTGAACTAAATAAAACAAATATAAACACTTAAAACTACAGACACTTCATTTGAGTTATAAACGTAATGAAAACATTTTAGAAAAATTGTAACAAAGTCTAATTTACCTACTCACATTTTGTAAGTCGGTAGTTAGGTAATATTAACAATGAAACTTAAATCTAATATGTATGAAAACTAGCAGTTACAACATTACTTACAATAAAATACTTTAGGTAGTTCCAATGATAAGACTGTAACATTCAAAACAAAATACCTTAGTTAGGTAACTAAAGAAAGTAAACGAATTTGAATCTTACAGTGAAGCAAATAGGATCTAATTTATTCAGATACATTTTCTTTGTTTATTTGATTTTCCGCTAACAATTTTGCCTTTCTGCGTGTTATTATAACTGTAGACCCTTCGGGTGCGTGCGTTTGTTCTTCTACCTTATGCGCATTATCGTAAGGCACATTTTCGCATGCATTCTTGAACTCGTCTCCGCAGTCAGCTGATGACTGGAGCAGCTCGAGGTTCGAGGGCGCTTGTTCATTGTTTGCCATACATTTTATCAGGTGACGACGATTTCGTCTGAATTTACCACCCACCTTGTTTTGAACTATGTATGATCGAGGAGTCGCAGCTTTCGCTACCACAATAGCACGAGTTCTAGCTTTTCCCTCAATACAAATTACTACCAAGCATAGACTATTACCAAGAATAGACTTTTTGAGCATTGACTTTACTGTTTGAACAGCACGTTCGCTTTTGCCATTAGCTTGTGCATAGTTTGGCGATGATGTGACATGACTGAAATCCCATTCTTTAGCGAACATTTTGAAATCGCGACTGCTGAACTGGGTTCCATTATCTGTAATCAATATCTCAGGTATTCCGTGACGCGCAAATATTTCCTTAATATTAGTTATCACAATATTGGAGGATATATTTGTTAAACTACACACTTCAACAAAGTTAGAATAATAATCCACCAGTACTATGAAATACTTTTTTCTTATCTCAAAGATATCAGCACCAACCTTTTGCCACGGAAACTTTGGAATTTGAATGGGTAGAAGCGGCTCCTTAGGCGGGGCGTTTGAGCACTCCTGGCAGGTGGTACATCGCCTCACCATAAACTCGATATCTCGCGACATGTTAGGCCAGTACATCACTTGTCTCGCGCGCCGTTTGCATCGATCTATACCCATATGGCCCTCGTGTACTATACTTAACATTGTAGATCGCAAAGCTCGCGGTATCAAGACAGTCATATTTTTAAAAATAACACCATCTACTATAAATAAATCCTCCTTAAAAGACCAGTAGACCTTCAATTCGGCCTGTACCTGTGACTTATGGTCTGGCCATCCAATATTAATATACTCCGCTAGTTTTGCTAACTCGGAGTCCTGTTGTGACTCTTTTTTAATAAGCGTCAATTTTGCATTTGATATGGGCATATTATCGACTATCAAATGTATTTGTTGCAAATTATTTTTGTGTATCTCCTCACTATACACATCTGGCAACGGCGCCCGAGACAATGTATCGGCTATATACATATACTTTCCGGGTTTATATGTAACAACTAGATCGTAATGTTGCAAACGCATCATCATGCGTTGTAAGCGTGCTGGGACAGACATAAGAGGTTTCTTGAAAATGCTCTCTAAAGGTTTGTGATCGGATTCGACGGTAATTTTTTTTCTGCCATATATATATTGGTGAAAACGCTCACAGGCGAACACAATCGCGAGTAATTCTTTCTCCACCTGCGCATACCGGCGCTGTGCGTCTGTGAGCGTGCGCGAAGCGAACTCCACGGGCCTGCCACCCTGCATGAGTACGGCGCCCAGGGCGTCGCGCGACGCGTCTACCGACAACGTCACTGGCGCCGCCACGTCGTACAGGGCCAGCACACCGGCTCCACAAACACACCCTTTTAACTCGTTGAACGCGCCTTGTTCCGCGGGCCCCCACTGCCAATTATTTTCTTTTTTTAGCAAATTTGTCAAAGGCGTCGCTTTTTGAGAATAATTTGGTATGAACTTTGACAAATAGTTCACAGCCCCTAAAAATCGTTCCAAGCTCTTCCTATCAAACGGCGGAGGCATTTGACTTATTGTCCTAACCTTTTCACTATCCGGTCTCATACCATTAGCGTCAAAAATATGCCCTAAGTAAGTGACTTGCTGAACCGCGATTTTACACTTAGTTTTGTTAAACTTGATATTTATCTCCCTCGCTCTGTTTAATAATGCAGACAATCTCTTATCGTGTTCCTGCCTAGTTTTACCCCATACAATAATATCGTCTATAAAATTATCTACGCCATCCAGGTCTTCCAGCAGTTGCCGCATTTTGGCATGGAAAACCTCTGACGCACAGCTGATTCCATAAGGTAGGCGAAGGAATTGATACCTCCCAAATGGCGTCGCAAAGGTACAAAGGTCAGCACTTTCATCATCCAGCTGCACGACCCAGAAGCCCGAGTTGGCGTCCAGCACCGAAAAGTAGGTGGCGCCGTGTAGGCGCGTGGCCAGCTCGGTCATCGAGGGCAGCTGGTAGTGCGCGCGACGCACCGCGACGTTCAACTCGCGCGGGTCGAGGCACACACGTAACCCGTTATTCTTTTTTGCAACGAGTACCAACGGGTGAACCCACTTTGTAGGATGTGATACTTTCCTAATTACTCCTAACTCTTCCATTTTCTTTAATTCATCGGATAATTTGTCTTTCAACCCTAGAGGTATTTTCCTATTGGCACAAATGACCGACGGCACAGACTTGTCAATAACAATGTGATATTTACCCGGTAAACACCCTAACCCTTCAAAAAGATCTGAATATGTTTCCAAATTTATGACGTCAATCCGTTTCACAAGTCCCAATTCCTGACAAGAGTCCCGTCCCAGCACGCTTTGACATCTCATGTCAGCGATTGCGAAATGCAAACAATGTTGTTTATTCCTACACCACCAATTCATATCGCATACACCTTTAATAGGAATTTCATTGCTGGTAAATGATTCGTAAGAACTCGGAGAAGGTCGTAACATTTGAATATCAAAACCTAAGGCCAAAAATCTTTCTAGAGATATTACATTCATATCTGCGCCCGAATCAAGCTTGAAACTCTCCGCTCCCTTTTCACACCATAGGGTTTCAAACCATCGCTTCTTTTTTTCACTACCTACTACCATATCTATGTAAAATGGTTCTAAGTCCCCGGAACCGCTACTACATGAGTCATCACGAGTACGTTCAATTTCATACACTTTCTTAACTCCGTCATTAGTATTAACGAAACGAGACTTACACATCCTCGAGAAATGTCCACGATTGCCACACGCGAAACAAGTAGCGAATGCTGCTGGGCATTCCCGGCTGTCACATCGCGCGCCACCGCAACCTGCGCACTCGCGGGGTGCGGCGCGCGCGCCGCCGCGGCCGCGCCCGCGCCTGGCGCCCGGCGTTGAGCCTCGGCGGGGACGCGCGCCACCTCCGCCATGCGCGCGCCTATCTACCGCGTGTACCTGCACTGCATTTGAACTCTCGCCACTCCTACCTAACTGTTTGCCGCTCTCTTGTGACACCTCCTCGGCTTGACACAATTTGATAGCCTTATTCAAGTCGAGATCGTCGCATCGCAAAAGCCTATCTCTCACTACAGAATTTCGTATTCCGCACACAATACGATCCTTTATAAGCTCCTCCTGTAAAGAACCGAACTCACAATTCTTGCTCAGGAGACGCAGAGCCGTGACGTACAGTTGAATGGACTCGCCATCCTCTTGATTGCGAGTAAAAAATCTGTATCTCAACAAGGTTATGTTGACCTTCGCTCCAAAATATTCATCATATTTCTTAATGATAGCCTTTACGTCATCCTTATCTGCCTCGCTATCGAAATTAAAGGTTTGAAATATGTCAAAACCTTCGGGTCCGATTAAGTTGACGAGTAGGCTCGCCTGCACCCCAGCAGCCTCAGAGCTCACTCCAGATGCTCTCACGAACAGGTTGAATTGTTGCTTCCACCGCTTCCATGCGTCGGCTCGGGCAACTGGCCCGCCCTCCATGTTAAGTTCCGGTGGTGGTCTCGCGTGCTCCATTATTAACGTTATAATGTGTAACTTTCCGCGCACAACACACAAAACAACGCGCAAAACAATAATTGATTGAAATCGTACTTTATACTAACGTAAATTTCACTGTTTATGGCTTTAAATCACTACACCGCTGCCACCATGTAGTATTCAATGAAACAGTGCGAGTCCATGACAACAACTGATTTATTAAAATAAGCGAGGGTACATGTGTTAATCTTAACGATACCCACAACACCTACTCTTAACTTAACCCGATATGATCTAACCGGTTACATCTTAGTTTCTTTTTTTACGTTTGCAATAGATACAAGGTTTTCTCCAGCCAGTTCTATAATGTCTTAAGAAGATAAGTACCTATAAGTAATCATTATATAATACCACATAACGTTCAATAATGTATTAACACACAAAGGAAAGTCACGTCTCAATTGAATTACAATGCGTATTGATAGCGAATTAATCACATGACAGACGACATGTAACATAAGGGTGGGGCTGTGCTTTGACTGAACAAATTTACGTGCAGCATTCACCAAAAGTATGGCAAAGTGCTCATGTATACTTTTTCGAGTACTCAAAGACGCTTGCGATCTTTGAGTGATCCAGCTTTACTTATATATACAATTCCATGATATCTAGATGATGTAAACAATTTTGCGACTCATATTTTTCTGTATCTCTTGACATATCTCCAATATCGATAATCAAATTCAATGATTCGTAAAATAATAATAAAAAATTGTTTTCATGTAAACTGCTACCGAGTCTTTGCGCTTAAACAACTTTCCCCAAGACAACTTCATCCACCCTTAACTTGCATTTTCATGTAGATTGTTTTATTTAATTTATTGTGACATTGATGGAAGTTTATTCCAGGAACTTTGGAAGATTTTCTCCTTTTATTCTTTTCCAAAGGATAAGTTGTTGGATGCACTGGGTTATTGCTTAAAAGTTTGAATGGAAAGTTTCGAGTGTGCGTAGATCTTGTTGAGCGAAGTTGCGCCGAATAACGCATATATATTCACATTTTCTACCTGCTTTTAAAAAGAAAGTTGCTTTACGGGCATCGGAAACTAGCATAAATGAGTTATTCTAAGTGGTATTCATACTTTGGTACTTCATGCTATATATTGAAGATTGATTTAGAAACTATTTAAACTTATAAACCAACAAGTTTGAGCCCAATATAGGTTACTGGCTATACTGATAGGTATTTTTGCTTGCTTAAGAAATTATTGAATTTCTTCCAGAAAACGCAGATGTTAAAAAAGTGGAAACAACTGAAAGAAAAATGGGTTGTTGGAAATCTACTCAGACACAGTAAGTTATTTAAAATGTGCGAATACAAAGTGGAAAGTTATCATAGTTGTAGGTAGTTGAGGAGTTGGTTGGAAGTGGTCGTCATCGGCGACGGCGCGGCGGCGGCGGCGGCGGCGGCACCGGCGGCGGCGGAAGGCGTGCCCCGGCGAGCCAATGGCGCGTCCCACCCCCTCGCCCCGCTAGGCGCCCGCAACACCCAGCTTGTCAGTAGGTTTGTGTCCTTTTGGCTGACCGCATGACTCCGTATCTCGCTTCGTCGCTGTACTCGTTGTAACATACAGCACGCGCTTAAGAACGCTTCCGCCAGACGCTTCAAACTAACGCCGGAGTTTGTGAACAGTTGAAAGAACGTTTAAAGAAACTTGTAGAGGAGTTGGCAAGTTTGGGTGTTCGGGTGGCAGCACGACCAGCATAAGGTAATTGTCGGTTGTATGGTGGGCCGGCCGGCGCCCCGCGCGGCGCCCCCGCGCTCGCCCTGCGTCGCCGCCTCTCGAGGAGGCCGCCACGCGGGATCCTTATCAATGATTCATCTCGTATGCTCAATTTTCTCTAGATTGGACTACGTTTGTACTAGCGCAGTATTTTTTTGATTGAATTAAACTTGATTAAAGCCTGTCGGCTCATGGTATGAAATTGTATGAATGAACAATGGTAAAGTATTGAACACTTATTTTTCTTCAGGGAATTTATAACCGATAATTAAAGGCGTAATGAATATAGTTAAATACGATGAAAAAAAACTTGTTTAACTAGAAGAAAACATATTCTTATTTAAGTGCATACCCTGTTAAATTAAATTTTAGGTACCAGAAAATCAAAGGTTGAGTATAAAATGCATTTTGAATTTTACTGATGTCAACTACAACGATGGAGCAAATTTAGATGCAATAAAAAGTTTTGTTTACGCCTGTTATCCCGAGCGTGAATAGTTAATATTCAAAGAAAGCGGGTTTTCTGGTTAACCGAACTATTCATATTTCAATGTCGCCTCATCAGATATCTACGAAAATCCAGGCGCATTATAGCAGCGTCACCAACAAAACGGTAAAGAGACAAAATGTCTGAATAAAATGATATTTCCACATCATCACTAGGACCAGATAAATGAAAGATAATTTTCCCTAGTTCTCGAGGTTAGTCCATAAAAATTAACTATACGCCGTAACCGCGACTAATTATTAGGGCGGGTTTACATAACGTATTTATGAGCACGAGATTTAACGGCAACGCCGGTCTCGGGTGGTCTGTTATCGTGCCATTAAAAAGTTGTTCTCTGCGGGCCGGTAAATAACGCAATATGAGCCGTGGCGGCAATATGGCCCGCGCAGCCCGCTTTTGTCGCGAGACAAAGCAGTGTACAGACAACGACCACTATGTGTTGTTGCTGCCCTTTGTCCTAAACTACGATTTAAGGTTTGACAAAATACCTATACTGCTGCAGTCCGAAAATAACAAAGTTCCTGGTTAATCGGCATCATTCATAGACTTGCGCAAGCGCTTTATATCTTGTACAGTAAAATTAAAAGTTACCTACGTTTTCTCTTTGATATCGAGTAATATGATTTAAAATAAATGAATCTTATTAGGTATGAACCCCATTTTTATATTTTGTCGTAAGAGTATTGCGACAATTTTCCGCTGCTACTGATGAAATACATATTCTCTCTAGACACGAAAACCTCACCGGTTTATAAATTCACTACCCACATTTCCATAAAAAAGCTGATGTGTTATCAAAATTCCAGAGAGATCGGTGAAACCGTTCAGCTGTGAAAACTGAATAAACAAACAAACAGAAACAATCCGCTTTTATAATATGAGCAAGGAGGGTATGTATTACAAAACTTGTAATAATATCTGAAGTTTATCTTTCTTTGTCACCCGATTTCGTAGCGGGTCGACGCGCGAAGCCGTTACCGTCGCCATGGCAACGGCTCCAGACTTGTACACGAATACGGGCACAAACTCATCTGCGTATGACAAAGCTCTTCGCACATTGTCGGAGAGACGATTTCAGCATGATATATTTCCTAAAATAACATTTTAGAGTTAGAGAAGAAAATCGTGTACAGGTCAACCAATTTGGCTGTTATATGACTGAGATTTTATTGCGTCAGCAGAAAGGCTGTAATTGCCTGATTCCTAGTAAGTCTGGCTCGATTGGCTAATTGATTAGATATTCTATTCATTATGTGACACCTGGCCAGCGGAGTTTCCGCAGGACGTATATTCGCACTACGAGGCTTAAAACATGTACAAGCACATGAAAGTGATTTGAAAATTAGCAGCTCAATGTAATGTACTGGCAATTAAATTAGAACTGAAAATCGTAGCATAAGTATTGCGCTGTTTATAAAGCTAAAACGCAACATAAGCCCGTTGCTTTTGTCACGCATATTATATAATTACTTAAATTGTATTGTACAGCTTAAATTGTGATTTCTTTTCATCTGTTTTCGTTTTTTTTTTCTAAGTACAGTCGGCTACAAAGATATGAATACAGCCAAATTGCCAAAAATATGTATATACGACCTTAATGTTCAGACAATAAAGTCTTGTATACATACTTTTGGCACTTTGGCTCTATTCATATTTTTGTAGTTGACTGTATGTACCAATGAGATTCGGTATGACTATATTATGATCAAATCAAGAAAATTCAAAATAGATTTAGTATATTTTTCTCTTGCTTAAAGAATATTTATAATATCACTAAGTTGATGCATCAATTAAAAATAAAAAAGATTTCATAATAATGTACAAATTGAAGTTTTACAGAGATCATATTCAAATTACAAATCACACAATAAAACAAGGCAGGAAAAACTATTTTGTTTAAAACTACAAATAGCAACAAAATACAAATATCACCGTTTGCCGCGGGCGGTTACAGACTGCCATTTATTTTTGTTAAATTAATAATGCCAAACCAACACAAAATATTATGTCCGCTAGTCTCCCCGCTACAAATGCAGCGCCCTAAAAACTAGCCAGAACTAAAGTGAGCTTAACGGAGAAAAAAGTATAGTTCCCTTTAACATATTTATTTATTTATTTAACCTTTATTGCACAATACAAGAAAGTACAAATCGCGGACTTAATGCCTTAAGGCATTCTCTACCAGTCAACCAGAAACTTACAAAATTGGTGCGGAAGAGTAAAACAGAGAGATAAAATGTCACATTCTAGAATAAATACAACTAATTATTAATATACATACACAAATGCATATACACATCTACATACATATTATATTCACATAATAAAATACATATTGTTGTACCCATGCATAACCGTTATACAGATTATGAACGTTGAACTAAATTAGAAAGGTGTTTTCGTAACTTGCGTTTGAAGGAAAATTTGCTCTGTGCTCGTCTTATTGATAGAGGGAGATCATTCCAAAGATCATTCATATTTACAGTGACAATTAGATTTATATTACTCGTTAATCGAAAGTAGTGATCTTTACAATATTCTATTATTAACAGCAAACATTCTGGAATTGAAGGCAAGTCATTTTGCTGTAATACTAGAATATGTAAAAAGCATAATTTTCTATTAATTACAAAAAATAATCTAGTTGTCACATACCTATGTAATACAATCAATTTGTTAAAGGGAATTAGACTTATTCCATTTGCTATAAGGTTCATTCACTTTTGAACGCTACTGTACATGCTAGATAAGTAGTTCATGCAACAGTGATATAATAACGAGACGAAGTCGAGTTTTGTAATAATAGACCCGAGAGTTTTAAGAACCAACTATGAGCGGTTGCATACGCTAGTTTTTTCTACGACAGCTAAAAAAGCAAAAAACTCAACGGTACTAATATATTGTATGAAAATCCATAGAAACAGCATTCTAACGGAATACCATAGACAAAGTTATAATGTATACTTTTTTAATATCGCTGTCAGTCATCTAGTTGACAGATAGAAATGCTGGAGTAGAAAAAGTAATAAGAACGTCGCAAGACTTTGAAACTTTTGATGTTTAATTGCTCGTACGAGATCTCACTAATTTCTAGATTTATGAGTATTCCCCTCAAAGTCCGTACGAATGTGCCATCTTATTTAATTGCCAAGTCGCAAGTATTCAAATTACAAAACACACATAAAAAAACAACATTTTATTTAAAACAAACATCCAAATGCAAACCCAAACAATCAAGCCGCGGGCAGCTTCGAACCCATTGCTTATTTATTTATTTGATTAAGAATGACAATCCACACTAAATAATACTATATCTGGTCTTCCCGCTACGGATGCAGTGCTTTGTCACCTAGCCGGAGCTAAAAGTAAGCTTCCGACAAAAAAGTAAGAACGTCTTAAGACACTTTCAAACTTGTGATGTTTACACACTCCTCCGAGATCTTGCTAATTTCCGGATTTGTGAGTGTTCCTCTCAAGCCATACGAATGTGCCATCTTATTTAATCACCGACTTGCAAGTCATAAAGCCGAGAAATTAAATATGATTTAGAGTAGGGGATATCCATTAATATTA
This sequence comes from Lathronympha strigana, assembly GCA_949128165.1. NCBI lineage: Eukaryota > Metazoa > Arthropoda > Insecta > Lepidoptera > Tortricidae > Lathronympha > Lathronympha strigana. The sequence goes on along the minus strand of OX421906.1, from coordinate 9,838,284 downwards.
TGTTCAAGCGTTATGAATTGAAAGTTATAATTGGATATGTGTTATTAAATTGCATCGGTTAACAGACACGTATTTTTGTCACAATAGGCGTTGATATGTGTTATTACAACAATGTAATTAGATAATGTTGTTACAAAACACTGTAATAACTAATAACTGATAAACATTTAAAATCCGAAGATAAGAAAGCAGAGGTAATTTATAAATTGAAAGAGTTGTCAAATACCACAGAAAAAGTGACCAAGGCCCCCAATGCCCAGGGCTTAGATTGAACCAGCGACCTTCTACTTTCGCGGCTGACGGCCACCCGACCACGGCTTAGTCACTTTTTCTGTGGTATATGACATCTCTTTCAATTTATAAGTTATATATAGTAGTATGACTACTTAAAAAAACATGAATCAAAACATTTATTATATTTACTAAATGATTTTATTTTATTTTATTTATTTTAAACTTTATTGCACATTAAAAGAAGTACAAAAGGCGGACTTAATGCCTTAAGGCATTCTCTACCAGTCGACCATAGGGCCAAACAGAGATTTTCAAAAGTGGGTGCAGTTAGAAATTTAGACACAGGGAGAGCAGAGCTAGTAAATTACCTTATTTACAACATTACATTTCTAACATATTTAATACTAAATTATAATAAATAATACCAGTTAAACATATATAATAGCAATACATACACACAAATATACATATATATATATATATATATGTATATTTGTATACGCACGGCTCCTGCTTGGTTATTCCCTGGGGACATTGACACTTTTGACGCGGTCATTAGGTCCACAATAGAGTCGGTGGTAAATGTCTCCCTGAGCGATATTCAGTGGAAACAGGCGAGTTTACCGATCCGTTACGGGGGAATTGGGGTGCGGTGTGTGCAGGATGTGTGTCTGCCGGCCTTCTTGGCGTCGGCGCATGGGGTCGCTAACCTAGTAGCTAATATTCTTTCAATGAATGGCGATGGGGTAAGTGTACCGTATGTGGACGATGCCGTGAGGGAGTGGTTGGCGGTCAACCCAGGAGCGACCGTCCCGGTTAGCCCCAATGTTCAGCGGGCGTGGGATGATGTGGGCTGCAAGGCCACGTTGAACTTACTTGTGGCTAATGCTTCTGGGGTGACCGATCGTGCAAGACTGCTGGCGGTGTCACGGCCAGAGTCAGGGGCATGGCTGCAGGCGTTGCCATCGCCTCAATTGGGCACGCTATTGGACGGCGACTCGTTGCGAGTGTCCGTTGCGCTCCGCCTGGGCTGCGATGTATGCCAACCTCACATATGCATTTGCGGTTCCATGGTGGGTGCTGAGGGCCATCACGCATTAAGTTGCCGTCGGTGCGTCGGTAGGCATCCGCGTCACCATGCCCTCAACGATGTGGTCCATAGGGCACTCAGATCGGCAGGGGTTCCATCCGTGCTTGAGCCTCCAGGACTTAGCCGTTCTGACGGGAAACGGCCGGATGGATTAACCTTGGTGCCTTGGGAGAGGGGAAGATGTTTGGTATGGGACGCGACGTGTGTCTGCACATTCGCTGCGTCTCATGTCGTTCGGACAACGCGAGTGGCCGGAGCGGCGGCCGAATTTCAGGCGGCCATGAAGCGGCGGAAATATGCTCCTCTTGGCTCGGGGTACATTTTCGTTCCGTTCGCGGTGGAAACGGCGGGTTGCTGGGGTGCGGACGCGAGGCAGTTTGTGCGCGACATAGGCCGTCGCCTTAGGCAAAAGGGAGACGACCCCCGCTCCGAGTCGTTTTTGGTGCAAAGGCTGTCCATAGCTATTCAGCGTGGTAATGCCGCGAGCGTTATGGGCACTTTTGCACCGGAAGCGATGGGGAGCGGTGGCATGACTAACGATTGCGTAGTATAAGTAATCCTACTTATGCTGGCCTTGATCCAGCAAATGCTTGTGGAGCATGCGTTTGAAAACAGCTTTGCTTGGGGCTTGTCTTATTGTCAGGGGAAGTGCATTCCAGAGACTGATAGCCTGTACAGAAAAAGAAGATGAGAGATAGCCATGATTTCATTAATGCTTTACAATTGTATATAGGTAATTTCCCAAATCAGTTAACCAATTAAATTTAACAAACTAATACAATTCAGTTTAAACTATTTTAATTTAATTTAAGTGTCGTTAAGTAATTATATGGCCTACGAAAACAAAATTTTTATAACCAAGGTTCAATTATTTTTTTAAATAATTAATCAGAACAAATTTTTACTATCTACTTACTTAATTTTGTACGTTATAAATATATAGGTATCATGTAGCTTTGACTGAAAACTCCCAGTTATATGTAGAAACTTGGTGCTATCCACCAAGACATTTTGAAAGAAACTAAATTACTTATAGTAAAAATGAGTTTGAATTAAAAACAGGTTGTCTTCTGTTACCGCGATTGTTATTCATTGAAATTAAACACTTTAGAACTGATTAATCGCGTTTATTAAGGGGCATGGTAAAATCAGGTTTTCACATTAACATCTACACACCGCAAATCTACATCGGTACACATTTTGAAGTAAAACCGAATAACGTAGCGTGATCTATGACATTCTGTCACATAATTTCGTAGACCTTGGTACGGAGTGCTACGGCGTAGTAGGAAGCACGACGTTAGCCGGCACAATACAGTACGAGGCCGATACGAGCTTACAAATTGATCTCAATTAGAGCGTTAGTAGCCCAGTGGTAAGAGCGTGCGACTTTCAATACGAAGGTTGCAGGGTCAAATCCCGGCTCGTTACAATTAGTTTTCGGAACTTACCTATGTATCTACGAACTAGCATTTGATATTTACCAATCGCATTTCGGTGAAGAAAAGCATTGTGATGAAACCGGACTAATCCCAATAAGGCCTAAATTATCCCGTGGGTTGGAAGGTCAGATAGCAGTCGCTTTTGTAAATCTAGCGCCTACGCCAAATCTTGGGATTAGTTGCCAATAGCTGAGACGTGGCATAAGCCAGGAAAATACGAGGAGGAAGGAGGAGGAAAAGTCGATCTCAATTTGTTTGATTATTAGTGGACACACATCGCCCTTTTCGAGTATGCAAGATTCCAATGCAACGTAATACAAATTATTCTAAAAATGTCTATAACTTACAAAACATTATTTCTATTCATATTCATTTTTTCATTGTAGTACGGTTTATGCACAGTGCCGCGGATTTATCTCTATTGTTCTATTTCTAGAACACGTTCCTGCATATCACGGACACTAATGACACTCTTTGTTATTCATAGTTTAGTACGTACATATTATGCTATCCACATCCAGTGTGCTTACCATGAGTCTTACTTAACCACGGTTGATTCTAGACTGCGCGATTCGAAAATATTTGCATCACGTTCCGACCAGTGTCCCTAACATGATAATAAAAAAATATTAACACGTTATCTACAGTTGCATCTCGCTTCCACTCGCAAGTGCGAGCAAGATGCACTGAAAGTGCGTTGGCGTAGACGCTAGCGACTATAGACATCTACAGTAGGTTTCAAACTCGTGGTAAGCATACAGTTAAGAACAAGCAATATGCATATACTTTCGAATCGTGCAGTCGATAGCGATTCAAAAGCGATAGCAACTCATGGTACCGATACAGGACGCGGGACCGCAGAATCGCAGCTCGAGTGTAAATTGAAATATATATTAATGCAGTATAAATCAAAAACTGTTTACGTTTTAGAGCTTCTAGATTTACTGAAATAGTTTTTTGCATATTGCACTTATTGGCATTTGTAAAATATTTCATTACAGCATTGGGTTTATTTGAATTCACTAGATATTGAAAAAATACTTTTGTAAACGGAATAATATAACTTTAAATTATAGTAGAAACTCAAATAAAAAAACCGGTTAAGCACGAGTCAAACTCGCGCACCGAGGGTTCCGTACAAACTTTATGTTGCAATTTCACTTAGAAGTAGAAATTTGACGTCAGCCACATGTATCGACAGATTGGGTCACTCGTTTGCACGGAGTTAGTATGAGAGTTTGTTTTTCCTTGATATTTTTTTATCACGTAAACCAATTTTTAATACTGTATTTATAAGACGATACTTACAGCATAATACTTACCATATACATTTAAAGAAAAAAAACAACCTAAGGTGGTTAAATTACAAATTTAGTTCAGAAACGTTTTTTTTTATTAAAAAAAAATGAAGTTAGGATCAATTGTATATTTTCCATGTAATATTTAGGATAATATTAATGTTGTGTAAAAAAATCATATTTTTTATAGAGATAAATGGGATTGTAAAAAATATATAAAATAATGTTTTAGAATGAGCAAATCAAGCCCTTTCAAATATTGATACCCCACATGACTAAACCATTAACTAGACTTTTAATTTTTGCTCCCTTTTTTATCGGGCATTTTCATTAAAAATAAATTAAAATATATTATAAATTCTCTTTCAATGTGTCTGGATTAACTTTGTATATAACTATTCCAAATTTCAAATCGGCTCGAGATATTTAATGATGTGACAGACATACAGACAGACATATAGACGGAGTCGCACCACAAGGGTTCCTTTTTTACCATTGTGGTACGGAACCCTAAAATCGGATTGTGACCACTTATTAATTTTATACATTGTAGTCTCTAATTTGATCAGCTCTGAACCAAAAATGCTAGTTAGGGGTAGTCGGTAATTCAGCTAGTATTTTAACTAAAAATTATAATTCTGAAGGTATAATGCTTCAAACAAGATGCATATTAAATTAGTGATAGAGCAACATCAAGTTCAAACCCACACTAAATTATTATAAACATGTATGTACCCACAATAGCCTTCCCAAAACATACGATTTCTTTTATATCTTCCTCAGGCCCTATTATTCAAAGCGCAATGGCAAAAAACCTAAGAGTCATCGTTCTGAATAGAGGGTATTACATCCAAATACCTACGAGTAGATTGGCCATCGGAATCAGGCCGCCGCCGCGCTGTCTAACCGATATATCCCCATATATAACAGCCAAATGGCATAACTATACATACTGGAATACATAACAACCAAATGAGCTAATCTTTGGTAACTATTGCGCCAATGGCTTAGTTTCAAATAGTTATTGGCTTTATTTGTGAATCCATTTAAGTAAAGCGATTGTAACAGCAGTAAACCGTGAAATAAGGCACTATAATAAGACACAAAAGCAAATTTGCTCAATTTGGATTTGACGAAATATATTCTGACTAGTGGTTAATTTTATAACGGTGTATATAAAGTTATTTATTTATTTATAGTTATTTCGATGTGTAATTTTGTTTTAACCGTAAAGTGTGAATGCCAGACATTGAATTTCCGAACATTGTGTTGTCTCATTTTGGAACATTTTGGAGGTGTCTCTATCTTAGAAGTGATATATTTTTTTTAATGTTGCCACATGTTTTTTTATCGTTTTATATGGAGTTAACCTGCGAATAATGACATATTGCGCAAAAAAAGCACATCATCAGAAAAAAAATCTGACCGAAAAGCTGTTAAGGCACAAGATGTTCCCTTACCCTGCCACGGCCTTTTGAACGAATTATATTTTTTTTATGACAATTATTGCCCTAACGATTATTTACCATAATCAAATTATTTTCCAAAATCGACTTCACACAGAACCGAATCACTGTTAAAAAAGTTGGTTAGGTTAGGTTAGAAACGTGATCTCACACAGAGTCGAATCGCTGCTAAAAAAGTAGGTTAAAACGATGATAGGGAAAACAATAGTAGGATATATGAGTTAAATAAAAAATATTATTATTAGGGAACGCAAAAATAGGATAACAAACAAACATGAGGGATTCCGATATAGATCCAATCGATTGATACCGTTATCGGCCTCCGTAGTTGTTCTAAGGCCCGGCTACACGCAACGACTTACATACGCAAATGGCTTGTCCTAAAATTTGCGCAAAAGCTGTCTTGCCTACGGGCACGTCCACACGATAGCGACTCGCATGCGTATTACCGTTTGTGCAAGCCATTTGTGCAAGCCGTTTTGCCGCCTTAAAGCACATGCGTCCTTGTGCTCTGCGCAACCCTTAAGTAGTGTCAAAGCAGATTTACATTTTACGAATTGATAATAATAGTGCTCATTGTGCCCAATGATGTAGTTTTCTCTTAACTACATTTACCTATATTTGGCGTTTCAAAAGTTAACAGTTGAATATTAAAACATTTAATAAAACGCTTTTACAGTACAAAAAAGTTAAATAAACGCTACCTTATTATAGGTACGGAAGTATAAAAATACTAATGCACTTCGCCCCGCAAAATGAAGAAAATATCAGGGACCAGTTTTACAGTTTTACTGATAAAGTAAAACGTACGTAACGTTTTGTACCAAATATTAGATACTAGTTTAATGGGCTTATCACAAGAGCAAATTAAACCAGTCGGACCAAATCCTAGTCAATGCCTTTGAGGTCAGTTAACAAAAACAACATAAAGCACAGTCAAAAGACCATTCCTCCTTTCACAGTTCGGGCGGCCAGTTGACTTATTTCAAAACCTTGTCTGAAAGTTTGCCACATAATTACCAACATATATAGGTAACTAACATCCTCTTAAATATCGAATTTATTTATATGGTTATTTTTGTGACATTAAATGTTTATAACTGAATTACCTACTTTTTCATGCATGTATAAACTAAACTAATCAGTGGGTACAATTACATTTTGTCTGTTTTATAAATTTTTATTTACTGTCCCATAATAATGGTGTGTAAAAAATCTACTGCCAGCGACTTTAGTACCTAAAACTACCTCAGCATCGATATATATTAAATTAACCAAAAGCTAACCACTTGCAACCCATAAAAAAGACTCACATGTTCTACGTGAATCTTTCCGCTTTAATAGAATTTTAATTTCAATTTCACACACAACAGCACACGTGGATTACCCACCGCTTTCGAGTAGAATCGAGTGAGTTTTTTTCGATGGAATCGACAACTCTAGCGGAGAGATTTTGATGCGCCGTTATTACACAGTCCGTTTGAATCGTATTGTGTGCGAATGTTTCGAAACAAAAATCGGAAAATTTTGTATGAATTATTACTCTACGGGACTGCAGTTTAGCATTTTCGCTATGCTTTTACATTCTAAAATAGTGGGAACCGCTCTATGTTTTCTAAACATGTTTGCAGTTTGCATGTTTTGCAGGAGTAAACATGAAAATAGTATTATGCAAAGCCCTGCATTGTAATGTAATAATGAGGTATTTTTAGTGAAATTTGCTTGCCTGGCTGTATATCGCAAGTTGGTATTTCGTTAATGCCTTGAGTTGGGCCGACGTTACCGACTCGTCAGCTGTCACCGGCGCTGATATTCTCGCCCGTAACGGAAGCCGCGCCGATAACGAGACTCCACATGTTACGACGAGCTCTACAGCCACACGCGGATAATAGCTTTGCGCTCACCTGTGGGTAAACGCGCTGAGCTTGTTTCATATTTCATGGCCCGTTGTGGCCAGCGCATCCAATTAACTTCAGTTGTCCGCCGCACGGCTCGTAATGCAGTGAAACATCGAGGGCTTGATGAGTGCTGCGCGTGTCTTTATGACCTACATGCTTGTACTCGCTGCAGGGGATTACCGTGTTGAGCGAGGAGACGTCGTTGTAATTAAAATTATGCAATTAATTGCAACGGTAAACGGCCATGTTTGCGTTTAAACGTCTCGTTTGTACTCATACTGGCGCACGGTACAAAGGCTACTTACGTGTAATTACGCACCAATAAAATTTGTTCAACTTTGAATGTATTACCTACGTGCTTTGAGCCATTTAAGCTTTCTTCTTTTTAGGACTCCGTACCAAAATGGTAAAAATGGAACCCTGATGGCGCGACTCAGTCTGTCCGTCTGTCACATCGTTAAATATCTCGAGAACAAGGTTAATCCAGAGATATTGAGAGAGGATTTACCATATATTTTTATTCATTTTCAATGAAAAATGCCTAAAATAAAAGAGGGGACAAAAATCAAAAGTTTAGTTCCTGGGTCATGTGGGATATCATTTGAGAGAGCTTGATTTGCACATTGTAAATCATGATTTTATTGTTTTTTTAGAGTGCTTTTCTTATTCAAACGAAATCGTTAAAAAATATGATAATGACGCTATCTTCATTTATTTATTTTTAATTTAAAAAAATCTTAACTAATTTTGAGTTTTAACCGCCTTAGATTGTTTTTTTTTCTTGATATTTTATATGATATCATGCTGTAATTAGGTACCGACTTTTAAACAGATTTATAAAAAAACGGTTACGTAATTAAAGAAATATCAAGCAACAACAAACTCGCATGAATTCAAAACATAATGTTTCTAAATGTGCATGCATTTCTCGACCTTTCTGTTTCGAAGAAAAAAGGAATAAGGCATTATTCATTAACGCACATCAAGAACGGTTTAGGTAAATTAATGTTTATCTTTATCTGTCAATTTCACATTTGCATTTGTTAAAAAAGGAGAAAATAAAATTGAACTAAAACGTCTGTTAACTTTTTTATGATTAATGGAGATAAACAACAAAACAGCTATTTGTTGATATTTGTTTGATTGTTTAGGTAAAAACTATGCTATTCGGTTTTTTTTTTTCGACCTTAGCCGCAGACAGGACCGCATGTACATATTTATTTCGAGTTGATCCATAATTAAATAAATTATATATTATAAGTAGTATTAAGTTTTATATGTTATGGTTTTATTTGTGTTTTTTGTATGTATTATATGTTTTGCTTTTTTATTTGATGTTTGCAGTGCTTTGGTTTTTACTGTTATGCTGTAAACTGTTTTTTGAAATAAATAAAATAAATAAATAAATTATCTGCATACTCACAATTGCCGATCAAGAAATTAAAGTCTTTTAAGTGCCTTTTCACTTAAATATTTTTTTCAGGGAAAAAACAAGTAGGTAGTCTCTGTATTTTACAGCTCTACAAATTATTTAACAGATGGTCTTAATTAAAACAAAGTCCCGCTCTACTGTTTATGCGTCGCGAGCTCGGGGATATCTCAACGTCGTACCTATTGGACGGCTCGCTTGGACTTATCCTGCTTAAACAAAGAAGAAAGCATTTGTTCATTAGTATACCAATACATTATCTTGGCATAGTTAAACAAGGAAATGACAGTAACTTTATTCTCACTATTCTTCTGATTCTGATTAGTTTATTGATTGAAAAAAGAAGAAGAATTAAAAATTATAATATTTTTTTGTTAGTTACGCCGTCTGTCTGCCCGTCCGTCCTTCCGTCCGTCTGCGGCTTAGCTCAGTGGCCTTTAGTAATAGAAATATGTAATTTGTGAAAATACATAATAATCATACCGACAAAGTGGTAAAATAAAAAGTCGAATAGTTTTATTTTTAGGGTACCTCCCAGGCTCCCATACCCGTAAAGTAGGACGTGATTTTTTTTCGTTTAACCCTAAAGTGTGAGGTATTTCTGGATAGGTATTAGAAAAGAAAAGGGGATTGCTAAAAGCATTTTTTGATCAAGTGAATATTTTTGGAAATAATCGGCCCGGAAGTTTAAAAAATGTGTCCCCCTGTAACTTGTGAACCGCAAATCCAAGAAATAAATAAAAAACATGAAAATAGACCTTTATGAAGAATTTTAAGGAAAATGATTTTGAACTTAGTCAGTTCACTGGTTAAGCCATTTGGGATTTATTGCCAAAAAACCGTAGGTGTCTTCTTTGTTAAAAGGGCGTATAAGTCGTTAGAGCTGCGAAGATAGGTATTCCTTTTTAAGGGTTTCTATTGTTATGAGCATGGTATCTGTTAAAATCCTTTTTAAATTCGCCTATTGTGACGGACGGTAAACTACGTAACCCTACACGCATGGCCCGACATGCTCTTGGCCGGTTTTTATTAAATAACTAACGACATTCTAAATGTAATATTTAGGTACAGGCATGTAATATTTATAGACGAGTATATTCTTAGTAGGACTGGAGATTTCAAACACTCCTTTTAAATCCATAGCAGGTGTAAATATGAAGGTCACGTACAATGTTGACATTCATCTGAGAAATAATATAATAATTGTATTTCGTATATTCGTTTCGAAAGCGTAATTTAATCTCTAGTAAGTACATAGGAATGCGCTTCTATTTTAAATCAGGGATCGTATACCGGCTATTCTTTTCATACAAATTAACCGGTATTCAATCTCGGTAGGTATATCGGAGTGTGATGAATTATTGCCCTAACCTAAGTACCATTTTATAAAATCAGCGAAATATTAGAAATCCTGCGCGATATTTCGATATTTATACCGGTAACGATTCCTATTTTAAATCAATTTAGTACATTACATATTAAGTATACAGTTTTCGAATTTTGCACATCGATATCGAAACCGTTATTATTTACGAGCCCTAATTTTAGATAGCAGTCTCAAGTTTATCTGCGAGCGCGGTACTACATATAAATTTACGTGACATCGATGTTCCTGAATGTAACCTTATATCGTTTTATAGCTGGAAATAGTCCTTAAGGTGTATCGACTTGCATTGCCATCAATCCGTAAGTGAATCTCGAAGCTGTCGCAGCTGCAACTGATATCACCTGACGATGTCGTTTGTCCCCGTCCGACTGGGATAATGGCGCGCGCATACTGCCTTCGGATTTCGGATTACTATTTTTTAGATTTTAGTCACTCAATGTGGTTTTATCTTAGAGCTAAGCTTAAGATCTTATATTTATTTATTTAATCTTTATTGCACAAAAGAAAAAAAACTTGATGTACAAAAGGCGGACTTAATGCCATAAGGAGAGAATGCCTTCCTTTAGGCAATGCAGAGAGATTGTGGGTGGTGCTACTAATACGTAAAAAAAGGAATACCTACTTATACACATGTTTAAATAAACATGTTTATATATCTATTTCATAATTTTATGTTTGCGAGATTAAATCTTCGAATAAAAATAGCAACTTTATTCGACATAGTCCTCAAATCACTAGTTAATATCAGTCCCATTGAATCTTCTACCCTCCAATACACCCATTTAGACGATACTTAAATAAAAGACAAAAAGATTGTAAAAGAATATTAGTGCATGTAAAAACTATTAATTATCTGCCAAATTTCATGCAGTTTAATAATTGTAGTAGTTATAAGTTGTAATAGTCAGCTCATTGTACGAGTAGTTCCCTAACCTTAGAGAGCCACAAGTTGAGAGGCAGCGAAAACGAGCATGTCCGTTCCATGCTGTAAAGTGCAGTCGTTAATTAATCTAACGACTTGACGCCATTAATGCCTACTAAATGGCTGGAGCGGTCGTTTGTTTACACCGGTACACAGTGGGCATATTGCCTGGAGAACTGATGGCCGGTGAGGCCAGTGAGTTCTTGAGTGGCGACGACGTACCGGGTGAGGCCAGTGAGTTCTTGAGTGGCGACGACGTACCGGTCGACGCATCGTGAGATGTTACAAAAGATGGACCGAAGACCTAGTAGGTGTTGCAGGAATCCATTGTTAGCGGGCAGCGCACGACTAATCGATGTGGCATTGTCGGGGGGGTTAAGCAGTCTTATTAATATGGCTGATAATGGTGATTGATGATGATGAATTCTTAGCCGATTAAATTGCAACGGTTAACACTCACGTATTTTTATCACAATAGGCGTGACATGTCACGCCTATTGTGATAAAAATACGTGAGTGTTAACCGTTGCAATTTTAATATCAATATGTCTCACGAAAGTTTAAATTATATCTTAGCCGATTCTGCATTAAATAACGTTTTGGCTTGGCACTTACTTCAAATGTATCAGTTGGTAGCGCGATGTAGTGTCAACTCCATTTGTTTGATTACCTACTCATCCTTTCCGAACCTTACATCAAATAAAAATGAATAGGTAGGTACAGGTACAGGTAAAAGGAAATAGAACTGATAAACAACTATTTAAGTTGTATAAGCAAATGTTAATAGATAAGTTGCCTTGTAATCAATTTAAGCAAAACACTAACCATTAATTTGTGGTTATCCATAGACCTAACTCACTAAAAATCCATATAATATTAGATTAAGAGTTTTTGTTAGTAGCACTTTTAATAGTTTGGTGAAATAAACAGTTTAAAATTTTATAATTTTTTTTTTAATGTTATTTTTCACTTTTTGAAATAGGTTTTATTTTTTGTTAAAAAGTTTTAATTAATATGTTGCATTTGTATTGTCTGATTCCGAGCAACAAAATGGCGAGGTCCACGTGTTTACATGTTAGAGATTCCGCCGTCGCTTGATGATCCAACTCAAGGCAAGTCCTTTGTCTCCGTGAAAGCGGATTGGCTCCATGCGGCATAATATGGCTCTCTAATAGACGTCTTGTGATTTATTGGAGTGGACTGCCGAATTTTCACTCGGCGGTACAACTTGAGGAGAACTATACCTACACATATTTACCTTTGATTTGGCGCTTTATCCTCTAACATAACAAGAAACAGAAAGTTTAAAGAATTTTCTTACATTTACAGGGGATAATCAATCCTTACCTTATTTTTATAAGTGTTTTATTTTCAAAAATCCCACTAACAACAAAAATGTGACTTTGCTATTCCGCCAACCGTGCCATTCAATTAGTGGCAATGGCAACCCGTTATACCTATTTGCGTAATTTTTGCATGCAATTAATGGTAATTAATATTAAATACGCAAATAGGTATAACGGGTTGGCTAAGTGACTAGCGCGTTTGGCGGAATAGCAAAGTAACATTATTTTTGTTGTTAATATGGAATTCCGCAAAGTAACGCCTGATTTAATAAATTACTTTTAAAAATCCGTAGGTAATTGAGTGATTACTTTCTAACTTTAAACTTTTTCTATCATTGGCATTATAAAATGTTGCATTTGTATCGTACGATTCTAGCGACAACAAAATAGCACGGTCCACGTCCACGTGTTTACGTATTCAGAGATTCCGCCATCGCTTGATGATCCAACTCGAGGCAAGTCCTTTGTCTCGGTGAAAGCGGATTGGCTCCGTGCGGCATATGGCTCTCTATCAGATGTCAAGTGCTTTATTGGAGTGGTCTGCCGAATTTACACTCGGCGGTACAACTTGAGGCAAAATATACGTACACATATTTCAATTATTAACGACCACTTTGGCTCAGCTTTGAGTAAATTGTGCTATATATATATATACTGTGTGGAAACTGCATGCAAACATAAATTGGTGGAAGCTTATTATCGCGAATATTACCACTCTGGCTTATTTAGGTAATCATAGACGTACCTATGGTAATTTTAACCGAGCCCAAGATTTTGAAAAAAGGGTTCGCAATTTGTAGAGATTATATAAATGTATTTTGATAAATACATTTAAATAGAGATGCTTTGATGGTATGACGTGAGACTTTCAATCCGAAGGTCTAGAGTTCAAATCCTGCCGGCTCGTACCAATGAGCTTTTCGGAACTTATGTATGAAATATCATTTGGTATTTACCAATCGCTTTAAGGTGACGGAAAACATCGTGAGGAAACCGGACTAATCCCAATAAGGCCTAGTTTACCCTCTGGGTTGGAGGGTCAGATGGCAGTCGCTTTCGTAAAACTAGCGCCTACGCCAAATCTTGAAATTAGTTCTCAAAGAGGACCCCAGGCTCCATGAGCCGTGGCATAAAACGGGAAAAACGCTGGGAAGAAGAAGATATACATTTATGTATTTTGATGTATTTCCTATCGGCTGGACTTATTTTTACATCCTTAAGACTAAAACAATAGTAATACTTTGTTACTATCGTCATCATCTTAGGATCTGTCGATAGAATATTGGAATATTTTACGGTAACTCGTACATTAGTTCTTCGATTGCAACACTATTTTAATAATGATTGGATATTTTTTGACAAAAGTTACAATAAGTTGTAAAAAAAAAACAGATAATTCAGATCACGATTTTTATCCTCTTTTATCTACCTACAGTACCTATTGAATACAAAAGTAAAAATAATAACAATCGAAATCATTTTTATGCTAATACCAGAAGGGTTTACTAAAGTAATTTGAATTTATATTTTCATAGCATTGGAGTATATTTTTCATAAAAAAACAACCTAAGAAAAAGTCTAACTTAGAATCAAAGACTCTTCGACATGTCGCCCGCAATAGAAAGTTGCTTATTTATGTGTTGAGCTGCTTTTGAGAAACTAATAGCAAAGTTAACGAGCTAACATATCAGGAGGCCAATATATTTTGTTTGCATAAAGGCTCCTGCAACCACGGAGTTCCGCAACTTGGCTACAGTAAAACTACAACACTCGGTATTTTAACATAGTTCAAATATACAATAAAAATATTTAAGATAAGGGGAGAAAGGATTTTATAAAAAAACCGTCTCAGCTAGGAAACATTTTATTCGCGTTGAAATGAAATACCCAAAATCGTAAATGCTTTTAAGTTAAAATAGTTCTAATCGGATCAAAATATGATATAACATAGATATATATGGGTGGATTTTTATTTTGTTGTCGTTGTTTATTCACGTCAGTTTGAATGAAATTTGGTGGGTAGCTTTAGTTCATTATTCTACGTTTTGTACTAAATTTCTCATTGAGTAATGAAAATACCATGCGATTTCGTAACTCGGTGGGAAAAAATGTAGTACATACTGGGAAATTCGGTCTATCTTGAAGAGAATCTGACGTTACAAAAAAAACGACAATAAAATAGAAATCCGCCCATATATGTTACTACTTATTAGGATTTTTTAAAGAATTGCGGATGTTAATACTAACTGCTTTCATTTATCGATTCAATTTAATATTGGTCCCATTTGACTTATTTAGCGATACGACTGATGTGTAAAAATGTAAAATGCAAAGTTCTAGAAAAGGCATAAGACACACATTCTCGTAGATACTTGACCTAAAATTAGCTTTAAATTAACTTAAGTAGCAGCAAACCAATCGCTATCAATAGTGTTAGAACAATTTTCAAAAGTGTACATTTAATATTTTATCCATAAAAACAAAAAAATAACAAAAGCTAATATACTGCTTACCACAAATGAGTTATACTGCGAGCCAGTAGCCGGGCGAGCGTAACGAAAACATTTTTCATAAAGCCTGTACACATACTTGATATGTAATTTATGGAGACAGCTCCGCGGCCGCCGCTCCTTGAATGTTGATTAGATGAAGAAAAGTTACAACCAAAAGACGAGCCTATTTTGTAGCAAGTTTTACGCAAGAAATTCTTTAACGTATTTAAATTACAATGTGTTCCGATTTCCACGCTTAAAGTGTGAATTGTTTATTTTACACTACACTTTATTTGCAGATATTTTAAATGAAAATATCCTTTTAATTTGGGTACCATCAAGAGATAATTACTATCACATTGTTTTAAAAGTTTTACGCATTTAAGTAAAAGGATGTAATTTTTGTGTATGTATACATATCTCACAGTAAAATTGTGTAAGCCGTTAGTTTAGAATCTAACTGAAGAGACTGTAATCTATCGAAAAATCGTGAACTATGTCGAATAATTCGCTTGATTGTTCAAATGCCGCTTATTTATATTACAAGCTTTTTTATTTAACTTTCAATGTACTTAAGTGTGTTTGTTAGGGTTAAAATTTTCAAGCTGAATTTAACTAACTTCCCGTACTTAATTAAAATAAGCTGAAACTTCACATGCCTATGTAGGTTGGATGGCAATACAATGTTATGGTACCAAAGTACAGTCAGCGATAAAAGCTTGTATCAAAAATAACATATAGTAACTAATGTGAGGACGGAGGAGACATGGCTTCTATTTCTAGGCAATTTAGGCAATTTGCTACTTGATAGTAAATAACAAAATGTTATATTCACAATATTCAGTTCTTTTACAATTTCGCGAACAGAAATTAGTTAAATTATAATCTAACAGTTCTAACAATTTTACATTAATATAAATACATACATATTTATTTTTATGTAGGTATGTCGGTATTATGATTTAGGTGAAGTAGATTTTAAACAGTTTCGCTTTGCTTCGATTTCGCTTCTGTTTTCGTTTGTTAAAATTCTATCTACGAGCTCTCTGATTATTGATAATAAGTTCACTTTTGTACGATAAACATTATTCAATTAAATAAAAATTATGCACATAAACGTTAATTCATAAAAACAAGTTACTCAATGATCGACAACAAACCCGATTACACCAAATTAATTATTATGCCATATTCTGAATATAATTTAGTAGGCAATGTAAATAACAAATAGTTAATACGTATGTACACGTGTTAATAACGCATCAGTCCACGCCAGCCGAGGATTAGCCTTCCGCACACACGAATAACTCGAAGGTGTGTATTAACTCCTATTTAAACTATGTACATAATCAGTATTTGCATGACTAGTTAGCCTGCGCAAGTGAGCATGATTATTAATCAAATCACTAAGTATTAGTGAGATAAGGGCCACATTTCAGCTCAAATAACGCTCTAAGCTGGTTTACTGGCAAAATAAAATGATATGGCTGGATAAAATGATAGATTTTTGAACATGTTTCTGAAGACCGCCCGGCTAAAGTGTGACTGAGCTGGACATTTTTTTTCAATGTCCCAATTCTAATTCTAATTCATTCAATATTCTTTATACACGGTGCTCGTGAGCATTGCGCGAGATTTTAACAGCGTATTCCTGAGGCTAAAAGAAACAAAAAATGTCATATTAAGTTCATTGGATTAGGGCTAGTTTCTGAGATAATTGCAATTTTTTTTAAAACATAATTTTACCGCCACTCGGTAAATTTCGCGTTTTGGAATGTGATAATGCTACTACGTGGTCTAGTTTAGATATGATTTTTGACAGGTTTCAAAGTGACACTGTTATGTCTTTGCAAAACTCGGCTCTACCAAAAAAACATATTTTTTTGTATTTTAAGTGGGCCTTTTCTAAATGAAACTTACTTACCATGTATCAAAGCGTATAAAAAAAGAAAAAAAAAAGTTTTTTTTTGTTTTTTTTTTTTGGTCGATATGACCAAAAATCATATGACCTTTTTTGTTTCTTTTAGCCTCAGAAATACGCTGTTAAAATCTCTCGCAATGCTCACGAGCACCGTGTATAGAAAAAAATCGAAATGAATAAAGGCATTAAACCACGCTACATGTAGTGCATAAATTCAACATTTCCTTTACAAAACCGCAGTATCTAAACGTGCGAGCAACCGTGTGAATCCAGATTAACCGTAAAAGTGGGCTTTAGTGATCAAAAGGACCGCATTCGCGAAACTATGTCGCTGATGAATACAACCAATTAAGAGGCGGCGTGGGTGACGCACTCCACAAAAATTAGCTCGCGCCGACGTGATCCGAATCCTAATTACACAAACATAATTAAACAGACTTATTTACTAAGCTGAGTTGGGTGGTATAAAAAAAGTTGGAGAACCCTTTGGCAGAGCTGAGCAACGTGACACAACAGATTGACGGCTGCTAATAATGGTATTCAGTTCCAAATTCCAATTGCAAATAATTCGATGTATTTTTTAACTTGCATCACAGGTATTTAAACAATTCGTATTAATAATATTTTAATGAGCATTGGTAGCCCAGCGGTATGACGTGAGACTTTCAATCCGAAGGTCTCGGGTTCAAATTCTGCCGGCCATTGAGTACCAATCGTACCAATGAGTTTTTCGAAACTTATGTACGAAATATCATTCTATATTTACCAATCGTTTTTCGGTGAGGGAAAACATCGTGAGGAAACCTTACTAATCCCAACAAGGCCTAGTTTACCCTCTAAGTTGGAAGGCAAAGATGGCAGTCGCTTTCGTAAAACTAGCGCCTGTGTCAAATCTTGGGATTAGTTGCCAAAGTGGACCTCAGACTCCTTGAGCATAAGCCGGGAAAACGCTAGAAAGAGGTATTATTCATATTTTGATGTACAAATCACGACATGATACGATGACGAATAGATAAATTTATTGTTTACTTAAATTTACGAGTTTAATTAATAGAATTAAAACATTTTTTGTCGTGGTTATACCTAATAGTTATTTATTATACAAAGGGGCATAGTTGTTGTTTAACTCTTCCGAGCACGACACCCGAGGAAGCGAAATATTCCAAAATTGAGCCACGAGCGTAGCGAGTGGTTCAAAACTGGAATCTTGAGGGTCTCAAGGGACGAGAGTTGAACAAACTGTGCCACCGAGTGTAATACAACATTTTCACCTCACTATCGCGAGGAAAATAAAGACTATACGATTACAAATCTTATCCACATGTCACTTATCTTGAAGAAACCATTCAAAACTCAAAGTCAAAAATGTCATAGAGTACGCTCCTAGTACCTACCTGAATATTGCCAATAGCTTATCATGGACGGGATAAGACTTGACCAATTTAAAGATGTGAGCTTTAATTGCGCATATTTACTACGGCCATATATGTCTCACTTATACTAGAAGGTCTTATATTTCTGATATATGTAACAACTGTCGGAGAATTATCGACAGTCAGTTTAATTAAAAGTACTACTAAACTTTTATAAACGAACATCAAAAACAAGCATTCACCTTAAAACAAAAGCCTTTTGTACATTTAAAAGCATTAATTAAAACATAACCAAACAAAACTCAAAAGTTAAACCAACAAATCGAATGTATACTGACTCTGTTAACGTATAGAAAAGTCAAATAACCATGTATTGTATGCGATGCGTTATCGTGTGTATATCGTGTACACATCAGCAACAAATAAGCCAGTTGCTTATTCCGAACCATTTCAAAAGTCCTGATCCAAACAAGCGTTTTCAATCTTGTATTCCGACAAAGACCGCCGGATCGAGGTGAAAAGAATCAAAAGGCGCATTGTGATCTAAAGGGACTTTTAAATAAGTATTTGTGATTCCGCCTTAACTTCATTCAGTGGATTTCGTCCGGGTAATGTTAATTAGGTAATTTCGTTTGGTGCTTAATTTAGGAATATTTAGCTGCTCATAATAATATTAGTCACCGCAGTATTATTTGGAATATAAATAGATTTCACGGTTATCTATTCAGATATTTAAAAGATATTTTTATTTTAAGCACGGAAGTATGTGAATGGTTAAACATTATTAGCGTTGCTATTTAGTTAGTATTTTTCTGGTTTCTGGTTAAATAATAGTATGAAATGGAGTCACACTTTTCTGTTCAAGCACCGCACGTTTTTACGTTTTGGGGCATTATCAGGTGGCATCTTGGTGTTGGTATGATGCCGTTTTTTGATATTACATGTTTTTTTTTTATTTTACTCTTAGTTGGTATGAAAAGCAGTATTTGTCACACAGTATCAAAATTATTTTAGTCTTGGACGCTTGAATTCCTTATGCGCAGAACTCTACTTTAGAATCCCTTACTACGTTCGGGAATCTATTGTAAAATCCATCACTACGTTAGGGATGCCCTCGTCGGAAATATATAATTTTGATCCATTGTAACACAATCTACTATATATGTAGGTACTTGTAACATCTAAACATCTCTATAAAGACAACTGCTCATCTTGATTTAGAAATAAAACATGCCTTTGAAAGCCAATCGCCCATAAAACGAACAAAAATCTCATATGAATCCATTTGCTTCGCAAACACACTAGCATAGAAAATACAATAGTTACCAAGAAAACAACAATTTAATACCTATTGCTGATTACTAATTAGCGTTACGAATAATTTTCTCAAGAAAACGTAAATTCTATTATGCCGGTCATTAGTCCACTGCAAGCCGCAGTTAGAACGGACGATGCAAACCATATTTTGTAGAGTTTAATTGTACCTAACGGCGAACAAGTCGCGGTCGCCGCCGGAACCAACATAGTTCTAATACAGGTAACTCGCCACACACGGCCACCTTGTGCCGCGGCAGTAACAACTGTCTAACATCATTATCTAATACGAATAGAAAATAACAGTTGTCTTTCTCAACCGCGAGATACTCGTACAGTAGCAGCACTCTTTTGTTAAGGCAAATGCTCTACACATTTTGGAACCATAACAAAGCCATTTAGTTAATAGCCGCGAAAGAAAGAGACTTATATTTGTTATATATTTCAGTGACAATAGCCCTGGCCAAGCTATATGGCCAATATGTAACGTTATTAACACGAGTATATTTTGAAATATACACCTACGCACTTTAGTTTTGTTATGCAAAATAATAACAATTTCATACAAGTAATTACAGCAATTTGTGCAAATTCTCACCTGACTGTTGTATAAAAAATACTTCAAATCACGTTTTCACATTCATGTTGACGTGGCATATTTGGTTAAATAAAGTATTACCATACACAAGTATGTGCACGTGTATGTTTATTAAATTGTTTATAATAGTACCTATTTGCATTTCATTTAGAGGCATTTGTACGTCAAAATTCCGTCAGGGTACATGGGGCTCGTCTACTGCATGTACTTCCGTACCGACAACGGAAAAAAGTTGTATAGTCGCAACACCTGTATAGCTCGGGCTTAATGTCGGGACGGAATCTCACAAACATCTATGCACCACATTCCGTTGTATAGTTTGGGAAGTTATTCACAACATTGAATTAAACTTCAGGATTTAGCGTATTACAAATGTAACTGGGTTAGTGTTGGTTTTGAAAATAGTATGTATATACGTAAAATAAATAAAAATTGAAGAGCGATTGCATTGTTTGAAATGGATTATATTTTGAGAGGTTTGTTTTATTGTTGTGAAGATACATCAATGAACTGGGTTTTTAATGTGATGAAATTGACGTATAGTTTAAATTTAAGATATAAACCCCCGACTTGCATATTTCTTATACTGGGTTCAACAACTTTAAAAAATTATATAAGTACTCTGTAGGTTTTTACTGTTTCATAAAAATCAAATAGAAAATGAAATAATGTCTCTTGCACGTTGTGTTGTAGTATAATAACTATATTCGCAGTAAATTGCGTCTTCTAACAAACTTTAACCTGTAATAAAAATCAAACAAGTAATTTTTATAAGTCACTGAGCAAACATTATTCAGTGAGGGTAGTACCTATGATTAAATTTATTGCTCCTATTACAGGCAACACCCGGTATATTGTTTGGATTACTATTTAAAGATGCTTGTATTTTCAAGTTAAAGAATTTCTATATCAAAAAAAAATATCGGCTATGATCGTGATATTTGACGACCGGTTGGCGTAGTTGATAGTGATCGTGCCTGCTAAGCCAATGTTCCTGGGTTCGAATCCCGGTGAGGGCATTTATTTGTGTTATGAGCACAGATTTTTGTTCCTGGGTCATGGATATTTTCTATGTATAATTTATGTATTTGTATATTATAGGTATATATCGCTGTCTGAGTACCCGTAACACAAGCCTTCTTAAGATTACTGCGGGACTTAGTCAAGTTGTGTAAAAATGTCCTATAATATTTATTTATTTATAACGATTTTCCCAAACATTTTATGTATATATTCATTTTGGCTATTTCATATTATATAAGTTTTATCTGATTTTATATTATATAGACGGCCTATCTTTATGAACCTTCGTAACACGCACCGAATTCGTAGCAGCTACAGAGGAGCGTAGGCGGCATGACGTAGCGTAGCACTGCCTCTGTAGTTATTTGCATATGCCATACGCGCTGAGTCTACGAATGTTTCGACAATCTTATTACCATGAGGCTTTAGTAACACAAACAGATAAATCATTAAAATGTATTTAAAACATACTTTGCTCCATAAACTAAAAGTAAAATAATTATGATATTACTATAATTTATACCCGATAAATTTAGCATATGTACCTATAACATGGGTTGAATGAGATCAAGTTCGGTACAAAGCCTTCTTGTATTAAACTTGTTTTTTTTTAGATCTGGTCTACAAATATTCTGGAAGCAAAATGCAGTAAATAAGCTATAAAAGTTTGTTTTGAAAATTTTGAGAAAACCTATTTATTTCATGAATATTTGCTGTTTCACGGCTTTTGACGAATAACCCATAGTTAGCTGCACTAAATCTTCTACAAAACAATAACGGGAAGATAACGACGGGCGCATGAAGCTGGAAGCTACACTAATTAACAAGGAGATTAATTATTATTGCTAGAAACCTGGCTGAGCCTGAACGCGCCATTTGGTTTATAACTTTCTTGTACACGGTGCCCGTGAGCGTTGCGAGAAATTTTAACAGCGTATTCCCGAGGCTAAGAGAAACCAAAAATGTCATATGATTTTTGGACATGTCAACCAAAAAAAAAACTTTTTTTTTCTTTTTTTATATGCTTTGATACATAGTAAGTAACTTTCATTTAGAAAAGGCCCACTTAAAATACAAAAAAAAATGTTTTTTGGTAGAGCCGACTTTTGCAAAAACATCACAGTGTCACTTTGAAGTCTGTCAAAAATCCTGTCTAGACTAGACCACATAGTAGCATTATCACATTCCAAAACGCGTTATTTACCGAGTGGCGGCAAAATCATGTTAAAATAAAAATTGCAATTATCTCTGAAACTAGCCCTAATCCAATGCACTTTATTTGACATTTTTTGTTTCTCTCAGCCTCAGGAATACACTGTTAAAATCTCTCGCAATGCTCACGGGCACCGTGTATATGCGTGTTTCATTACTTTAAAATATGTTTTATTTATCGTTGATTCTTCAAGCGCAAACTTGGCTAAGAGTGTAAACCTGAAATTATTTATTTATAAGTCTATTGTCATAAAATAAAGCTAAATATAAATAATTTCAAAAATTATTTGTTAGTATAAGCATATCGTTAGCCAAAGACATTCAGTGTTAAAGTCCCGATACCAGGTTGTCTGTTCGTAGGCACTTTTCACTATCGGCTACGTTTGTAGCGCGTAGCACGAGCTGGCACTGTTATGTGTAACGTTGAGTTGTTTTTTTTTTAAGTAATGCATAATATAGTCACGGATGATTATATAAACAATGAAAATGTACTAAGCAACATGATTTAACAAATATTTCGTTTTGGCTTAATGCGAGTCGGATCTAACGGCGACGCCATAAATAAATAAGCGTTGTTTTACTGTAAATTGCTTCTTATCGCGTAATAAATAAACGGGTGCGCGCTGATTAAACATTTGAACATAACGCGTTTTTATTTAAATATTTATATAAAAACGTAATATTATGCGCACTTAATCGCTTGCTCTCGCTTACCCATAATAACTATAATTTTAAACGTATTTGTAATATATGATTGACAAATGACAATATAAGTTTGACTGTGACTTGTTCTTTGTAAAGTTGCGTGAACTACACGCCTTTTTTCTAAATTTTTGTGAATGTCACATTTAATATTAGGTTTATGTCTATATGCTTAAGTTAATTTATATTTAATTTATTAGCGAAATGGTGATAACTGTAATGTTAATGAATATTTGTTCAATAAATAAATAAATAAATAATAAATAAATCTCTAAGCTGATATAATCGCTTAGTAAAAGTGGGTAACCATCCCGGTTATTTCATCGATCAAATCAACTTAAGGCAAGCCATACTCATACTCAACCCAATTTAAAACGAGACTTTAAAACAATCTCAAACCTACATACAAAAGTATTTCAACAAAATCATATACGTGTAAAAGTAACTAAAATAATTCCTTGCCAACATAACTATCATAAATGACCTTTAACAATTATATTACCCAAAATGATTGAAGTCTACTGACATAATCAAACTTTAGTTATAACACAAACAGCGTGATTAACCTAGCCTGGCCGTAAATGGAAACAATTTGCACTGGAGACCATTTTCAAAACTAATATTTGATCGGTATTGTTAGTGAATCGGACATCAACCACTAATTACGTTTGGTTGATTATTGCGAGGCTAGGTTTAGTTTAGTTAATTCCTAATATGCTTATGTTACTTAAGAAAACGTCATCATGCATGTGCCTTTCAAAACTAAGGAGTTCCTTTCGTGTTTATTGGTTCTTTCCAATATATCTAATAATTTAATATTTTTGGTGAACGGTTGTTTTCTGTTGAATAAGGACTAAATTAAAATGAATAACAATCATATTAAAGAAAATAATCGTCCTTTACGTAAATATAATATATCATTACTGGATACATGCACAGTCATGCACTTTACGAATCAAACGATTAATACAATCCTAATTAGCTATTTTGTTCACATTCAGTCAATACCATTTCTGCCTTACAGTATAAAAATATTCCGAACTAAAAATTGTTGATAAAATAAATTTTCCCAATATTTCTAAAACCATTAACCTAAGCTGCATCGTTCACATTATGGGAATAATCAGCTCATGGCAACGCAGTGAAACGGGTTGTTTATCATCGGATGAAACAACTCATAATATCCCGCGGATAAAACGATTCCCCATAATATTCGCTAGATAATGGAGCAGCTGCTCACCTGGAAACATCCCAATGCCCAGATATATTTTGCGGCGAACGTTAATATTTTCATCCCGCCTGCATCGCGGTCAGTGCATCCAATTAACGCAGGCGCGGCGGAGGATTGGCGTCGCTTGTAAAAATACTCTGTTTGAACAAAATGTAATAGGGGCATACAGAAGGTACCATGTTTTCAGACAAATTCCAACGAAACACAGCCGCTTCTTTCAACAACGAACAAAATAAGTAGATATCACAGATGGGAAAATACCTAATATTTAGTATAAAAGTAACTATTTAAAATAATACATGCGTGGATACCCTTGCGCCGTCCCATCTTCCAGGGACTTCAAACAGAGCTGGTGCTGCCGCCAACTCGGCTGAACACCTCAAGCGGCGCAAATATGCAGCCATTGATTCTGGCTGCATGTTTGAGCCTTTTAGGGTGGAAACGCTTGGACCGTGGGGACCTGGCGCCCACATCATTTATAAGGGCATAGCGAAGCGTCTTGTAGAAGCGACTGGCGAATGGCGATAGAAGGGCTGGCGCGTACCTAGCGCAACGCCTTGGAATTGCCGTCCAGCGCGGTAATGCCGCCAGCCTCCTTGGCACTATGCCACAAGGCACCGAGCTGGAGCCAGCTTTTTATTTATAATTATAAGATAGTTTAAATTTGTATTGTTTGTGGATTTTATGTATTTTAAATATTTCTTTTATAAATTAAATAAACCGTTCCCCCTTTTTAGGAAAAAAATAATAATATTATAAAAGTAACTATTTAAAAAAAAGCTTCCTCTCTGTACTAGTCATTTTCAAACATTATTATTTTATTATACAATACAATACAATACAATACTCTTTATTGCACACCTCACACAGATGAAATACAGTTACAAGAGAAAATAATAATACAGAACAGTAACAGTAAGGGGTAACAACAGGCGGTCTTATCGCTAAAGAGCGATCTCTTCCAGACAACCTTTGGGTAGTGGAGTACAGATCAAATGAAAAAATGTATTAGGTGGCACAGAGATTAACAAAAGCACACAAACAACACACACAATAAATATACATACCAAAATAATAATACGATAAAACATACATACATACATAAACATACATACATAATAAATATATACGTAAACATACATACATAATATATATATACATAACGATGAGTGAAGAAGAGAAACGACAGTGTCAAAGAAGAAAAGCTAAGGAAGAGACAGATAGTATTCCTTGAGTTTCAACTTAAAGGCAGTTATAGTTTGAGCACGTCTTACGTCTTACGTCTTATTATTTTATTATATTTCCGTCTACCAGTTAAAATGTTTAGCCTTTCAAACTCTGCTACTATTTGGCGAGTAACGAATAATCATACTCAGCAGAACTATGTTTAATGCAACACGACTACCACGAACATCGAAAATTGGCATTGACGGGAAAATCTCTTTGTCACTCCAATATAACAGTGTGACAGAGATGGAGATACAAATACGCAATCGTTCGATTTTCGTGGGAGGCATGCAAAACAGTGGTAATGGAACTAGCCTACTGTACTCACTTCTTTTGCGATTTTCCGAATGAGAACGTAATAGCGGGCTAACTGCTCCGGCAGTAATCATGACAAAGCCTGATTCCGTTATGGGAAGATTGCGCTTAATTAGGACGGAAACTAGCAGAATAAAATACCCAACAGCTTTAAAGGAAAAACTTAGTTGTTTTGTTTATTAATGGTAGAGCTGGGGCAACCAACTTGGTGGAGCTAACTGCAAAAGCTGTGACACTGAATGCCATGTTTATTATTTTAATATGGAAAACAAGCCTTGATACACTCTTAATTAGGCTACATAGAACACCATAGACCACCTACATATACCATTAATAGTCACGTCACAGTGATACTAGAGTTATACTAAACCAAGAGAACCCAAACCAACTTAACATGTCCCCATGCATTTTAATGTTTTTTTTATATAATTTTCCGTGCCAATGTGCACTTGGAAGTCCCTTAAAGCTCGTTGTTTAAATGTATAAGATCAAAAGAAAGAAGACGAATTCAATAAATGATATAAAATATGATGACTGATAGGGTGTACAAACTTGTGTCCGAAATTGAGACCTCCCTAAAAGAAGTCTCAGATTGGGGTCGACTTAATTTGGTCCATTTTAACCCTACAAAGACACAGGTTTGCGCGTTCACCGCAAAAAAACTTCCGTTCGTCGCGTCACCTCGTTTTGAGAGCACTCCCCTATCTGCCACAGCCAGTATTGGAATCCTTGGCGTTGACATCTCGAGTGAAGTCCAGTTCCGCGGCCACCTAGAGGGTAAGGCCAAATTGGCCTCGAAGAAGCTCGGTGTGCTCAATAGATCGAGGCAGTATTTCACGCCGGCCCATCGCCTACAGCTTTATAAGGCGCAGGTTCGCCCGCATATGGAATACTGCTCTCATCTTTGGGCAGGGGCACCTAAGTACCAGCTTCTTCCTCTAGACCGCATCCAACGGAGAGCAGCTCGAATTGTCAACTGCCAACGTATTTCTGATCGGCTTGATCCCTTGGCGCTGCGTAGAGATGTGGCCTCACTCTGTATTTTCTATCGCATGTATTATGGGGAGTGTTCCGAGGAATTGTTCGGATTAATCCCTGTCGCTTCTTTCCGCCATCGCCCTACGCGACAATATTTCCACTCTCACCATTTAGATGGTTGGCAGTCCTCAACTGTGCGCTTTTCCCGAAACTTCCTGCCTCGCACAGCTAAACTGTGGAACGAACTGTCGCCAGCGGTGTTTCCGGACCGATACGACCTTCAAACCTTCAAGAAAAGAGCGTACTCCCACCTTAAAGGCCGGCAACGCACTTGCGACACCTCTGGTGTTGCGGGTGTCCATGGACGACGTTAATCGCTTACCATCAGGTGATTCGTTTGCTCGTTTGCCCCCTATAGCATAAAAAAATAAAAAACCCTTGTTTTATTGACAACCTTTTCATCGAATATTGTTTCATCGACAACGATTCATCGAAACTTTAGTACTAGTAATATTGTTAGGCGTTATTTTATTTCAACTACTATTTATTTAAATTTATCTTACTACGTAGAAATACTATTGAACGAATATTACTTAATCGCTGATTTGTTTCAAATTGTCTTAATTGGCACAACTACAAACATTCATTTGTTCGATGTATTACTTTAATACAATTTTATATGTCCTACTGCACATTTATACAATTTTCAAATTATGTAGTTAATTGTGTGACATACAAATATATATAATATGTATGTATAATAGAACTAAGAATCATTGGTGTGAATCGTTTATTACGAAAAAAACACACGTAATGCAGGAGAATAATATTATTGCATAATTATTATTATATCAAAAAATAGGACTGCGAGGCTTTCAAATTAGGTTTAGGTTAGGTTAGAACTGCGACCCCCAAGAAAACGAACTGTTGCCAGAAGTAGGTTAGGTTAGAACTGCGTCCCCCAAGAAAAGGAACTGTTGTTAGAAGTGGGTTAGGTTAGGTTAGAACTGCGACCCCCTAGAAAACTGGCCAGAAAAGCCACACATTAGTATTAGTAAGTAATTTATATATAATTATAATAAATTAGGCTTAGTAAGTGAAATGTTTGTTACCAACACATTTATAATTTGCCCAAAATGAAAATGACAGATTTGTAAAATTTCATATCTGAAACTACCCATATAGCTATGTATATGCGTTTAGTTTCGATAACGAAATATTACCAATTGAAATAATTTTATGCGGAATAAATATTTTTACATGTAAAAAAATGAATTAAAAAAACCCGAAATGAAAAGCCATGACATGAATTTTATTGAAATAAGTCAACTACCAATTAAAAGACCTCGGCTCAAATTACCTAGTAACGAGTCGTCGACGCAATGACTTGTCGATGAAATGAAAATACTTGAAATGTTGTCTTTGAAACAATATTCGCTTAAATAAATGTCTGTCGGCAATTCAATGGTAAACCGACTGGTAGTGATAATATAAGACATATAGCTTCAATTAAATTCTGAGTGAAACATTAAGTCTGACTTTGACCAGCTGCCTGAAATGAAACTACAGAAAGGAAACCAGCAAATAACGTCAAAAGTGGGCACCCCTGTAACTACATACATAACAAACCGATCCGTACAAATGTCCGTCATAAAACTACCAATCCTCCATTTACATATAGCTTACCGAGCCAGTGAAAACTGAAATAACACATCAAACTAAAAATAGAACTGGAAAAGTGAAACGTCCACTGCAGCCCAAACGCTAGGTAACAAGAACAATTAAAAACACCCAGAGCCATTTTTCAAGCAGGGTCGTTCCATAACTCATGTAAATTCGTAATTGTCACGACAATACTCGACAATTTACGTTCGATTGGTGCAGGGTGACGTCACGCGCGGTTCGTGCTTGTCATGCGTCTGAGTGATAGCTTTAATATAGTCGCGTTGATTATCCGGCCGGGTGGAAACGCCAAACGGTAATCTAGATTTAATACCAGGGCTCACCGCGCTGTCCTTGTGTGCCCACTGTCTGAGTTACGTTGAATTAGGACCTCGTGTGCTGATGGATATGGCACAAATTAACTGTTTCTTCACTGTTAATGTACATTGTATTTTTACGCCAATTATATAGTTAAGTTACTTCTAATAGTAAAAAAAATGATTACTAGACTCTCGCTAATATTTTCGGCGCAATTTTAAAAGCGTTAATTAGTTTAAACAAATAGGGTTAGAATTACGGTAACTATAGGTACTTTACAATGTACGTCGGTTTGAATGGTTGAATCAGCGATCATAGTACTTAGAGTTCTTTATTAATAAGAACGAATGATTGTTACATAATTATACAACACATGTTCAAAATCGATCAGCAACACTAGAACAAATTAATATAACACAACCATGTTTACAGCAGCTCTTTAGTTAATTAATGAACAAATTGTTTTCATTACAAGTAATTGGTTCCACTTAAATGCTACCTAATTTATATCCTTGTCCAGTTATTAAACTAAATAAATTCCGCACACATTTCATTTTTACGGTACCTCGCTGTTGGAGGTCAATTATTTCTCCATCCGTTTTAGTGTGCGGTTACCCTAATATCCCACACCGCTGATATTTTACCATATGAATCACATTTAAAAAGAGATTTAAATCCATTATCGGGCAGCGGCAACGTTGTGCCGGACATAATAAAGCTAGAAATTGCATTCTAATGAATGATTTTAGTCCTCCTGTAGGATTACAACTTAATCCTCTTGAAAAAGGGCCAGCGGGCGGGGCGCGGGGAACTCTTCTGTAATGAAATTCTTACGTCATCATTGGACGAAAGAGAATGGACCCGAGGTATTACCGACTCATCTAATTTGCTTTTTAAATTGAGATTATTTTTGTGGAATTAACCTAAAGGGATTAATGATGCCATGGCTTTTGCTTTCGTCTCTGCAACAATTAAAGGTCTTTGGGAAAAAATATTTCTTATGATATTCGTTTGTATGGTGGTCTTGTTTAATATTCTCACTAATAACAGTAATAACTACTTAGTCATCATATCCTTTACATAAGCGCTTTTACTTTTGTATTTGCTTCGAAGATGTATTAAAAGATCTCTTTACAACAGTTGTGTATTATTATGTGGATAACAATACAAAACACTACAAAGAACATTTTTTAATATCAGGTTTAGTGTTTCGTTTCAATGAATAATAGGTAACCGTGATAAGAAAAGACGATATTAATATGATCCAACTTCAGAAACTAGTTTTCAGTAGAAGACCTTGTTGTTATTTGCTAGCGAGTTTGATCGTAAAGTCATTTCATTTTCAATACTGCTGGACATGGGGACAATGTTACATAATATAGTGGATTCTTAGCATTGTCGCCATTCTTTGTTGCCCACACCATACAATGAAATTACTTGAAACCGTAAAAGGAAACGCCTCCGTACTAGCTCTATAGTAAAAGCTTTGGAGGCCGAATAATAAAAAGAAAACAATATTACTGTAGTGGCCGGGGACGCACATTAATATACATTTAGCTGCTACAAGGGAGGGACATTTTCAACGCAAATTGAGCTGGAGAATATTTTAACATATCGTTGCAATTTTATTTTCGTGCGTAAGTTGGATAACAAGATTATAGTTCTGTGACCCTAAATGTATTCAATGTATTCGTCTAAGTATAACATAAATCAAAATTACAGTTATTACTAGGTAGGCTCAGTAAAAATTGATTGAAAGTATGTACAGTTTTTGAATCTACTTTTTGATGCAAAACGAAATTATGCGAAACTTTAGTTTTAATACTATATAGTAAAAATACATCTTAGATATTATATCATAATAGGCTTCATATACAGCAAATTACTTAAAACAAACTACACATTACATTACTAAATACTTTCAAATTTTATCAACAGCCCGAGCTAATTTTAGCGACGCGAATAATATTCCAGTCATAGCCATTACAATTTGCTAAGCAACTTTTGTATTGTACTGTTCGCTAGAAGCACCGGAATGGAACTTAAAACCTTTGTTATTCTCCCCCCTATCACATCACAATACTCGGTTAATTAGTCTAAATAACAGTATTTCGCCAGACGCGAAAACAGAGCCCGTTAATTGTAATGAAGGCAACCAATTCTCCTGCGTGAACTTAACGCTCCCCGCGCCGGCCTGAAAGGCCTCGCAATACGCCAGCAAGTTTGCCAAAAACAAGCTCGTATAACGGTCTAGCAAACAGTGCAAATGATGCGTTAGTGACAAACCGACGTTCGCCCTAGCGCCATCCTACTCTGTTACACGCTCGCAAACAGAAACGGCGGGACATGACGTACGGCGTGAAACAAGACAGGTTATTATCTTCCTACAAGCGAAAACACGTCAAAAGATCTCAGATATTTTCCACACGTTCACGGGTATTCACAGGAGACTCGAAAACGAAAATTAGTTAGTGAAGATTTTTTTTTTATTTCTGTCCGAATGCGTTCCGAGATTTTCTTTGTTGGGTATAACAAGCGCTACCTTTGAAATTGAAGTACGCAAACTGAATAACAAAGCAGCCACACACTTCATTCGCACACCTACTTTGTGGTGACATTTAAACTAAGTAATCGGTCTGATGTGCATCAGAAAAGCATAAATTAAATGAAAATAAAAGTGGTTTACTAAGGTGAACGGCCCAGTGGATGACACTGGCTAAGTGGATGTCTTTTTGCAGTTTATTTGAAAAAATAAAGATATCGCTTTTAATATAACCAAAAATAGACAGCTCGTGACATTTGCTGTTGCTGTAAAACCTTCCGTCGATTCATAAAATAATTTACTGTTTGAGAGACAGTTTCCGTAACTAGGTGGTTTTGTCGAATCTGTTAAGAACTTTTGTCGTGAAAGTTAAGATCATAACCACAATTGCGCGTGTTTTTTTGTAATTAATTATTAAAACTGTTAGGTATATAATTTATTGAACTATTGATATTGCGTGTTTGTATCTAATTATTTTGATTAAATTACTATTTTAGAGGCCGGATAGTGGACAGATGGAACTTGACAATCGTAAGAATACCTTTACCTTATTACTTTATTAGAATATAATACCTTTTATGCTTCGTATAGCATGAAAAAAGAAGTGGATGCATATTTTAACAATAATGTAGTCAGTATGTTCAAAAGTAAATTGTAAAAATGTGTGAATTCCTTCCTTAAAGTGTCATCCACTGGGCCGTTTACCTTTCCACGACTGAGATGCGTCTAATAATAGTCTGCGCGTAAAAACCTGGTAAATTGTAGATTTAAGGACGAAAATACCTATATCGCAAGTCTTTACTTTCTTTCTACGTCTCGGATCAGATACAAATCAATCAGGAATTTAAAAAAATATTTAGGCTAGAAACTTTTGTTATAATGCCCATTTTTAGGGTTCCGTAGCCAAAGGGTGAAAACGGGACCCTATCACTAAGACTCCGCTGTCCGTCTGTCCGTCCATCCATCCGTCCGTCTGCCACCAGGCCTATCTCATGAAACGTTATATTTAGACAATATAAATTTTACAGATGATGATTTTGTTCTGTGTTTGGCTCCCATACAACAATAGTGATTTTTTTGCCGTTTTTATAAATAATGGCAAGGAACCCGGCGTTGGAACAGCTGTCCAATTCAAGTGGGTGTCTGTGGGTGTATTCTAGATTTTAACGCCGCCATTCCCAGCTGTAATTTGATTGTTGGCTTTTAAAAAAAATGCAAAATTTGTTTATGTATGTGGCCAATATATTTTTTTGTTTTTTACTAGCCTACTTCATTTTTTATTTATTTATTGTTTATTTTACCGAGTGAGTGAAGAGTCACTGTTTCAGCTTGAGTAAAAATGCTTTTGAATGTCCGGCTGTATGTCTGTGTATCCATGTCTACTCCTCTACAGGTCGCATTTATTAAGCAATTCTTGTGAATATTTGTACGCATTTTCGCTAGTTACATTATTTTTTAATTACATACTATTTTTGGAAATATTAAAAATGGCGGGAATTGGCACAAAGGTCCTAAGCGCCATTTCCCACACACACACATACACATACAGACACCTATGGCGCTTAGGAACTTGGTGCCAATACCAGTATCATCTCGTAGTATTATCTATAACCTACAGATATTTTACAAGTAGCACTAGTAACAATGCAGGTTATTTCCCTACGGTTCCTGAACACATCTTAGTGCACTTATGATATGTGTGTAGGTAAGGTAGTGTATGTGTAAGGGCATTAAAACACTCGTGTGATCTTTCTATGAAACTCACCTTCGGCTCGCGTTGTAATGCCCTTCATTATGTACAGTCGCATAAACGAATATTCCGTGTCAATAATAATTAAGAACTACTCTTAAACTAAATACCTATATTAGAATGATAAAAAGTTATAAAATACCTAATCCAGCTTCAAGTTTGGGCTCCCGTAATTCCGGCAATCCTCGTGACGTGCAGATTGCGTGGGTTCCGTCGCCACATATTTCGAGACCGCCGTTCTCGCGCCACTCCGCGTCCTTTTACTTCATTTTTCGCCGGATTAATTTGTCTGCGTATTCAAATTGCAAATTACAGTACGTTTAAAAGGTTGGCGGGTTTTCTTTTTTTTTGTTGAATGTGGCATCACTGGGTAAAGTTAACATGTTAAGTAGGTTTTAAGGCAAAACTCGACTTGGTGACAGATTTCCGTATTATGAACATAATGTCCAATGATGTGATGTATTTTAAACACGTTCACTGTCCGTGTTCCCACGTATGGGGCACGAATCGCTTCGTTCACATGTCAAATCGGCATAGTGAACGTGTTAAGTTATGTATTATCGTTATGAAATTAATTGAATATTCTGTTATGTTCTACAAACAAGATAAACATGGATGCAAACTAAATAATTTATGTTCAATCAAGTGCAAAAATATTTATATCGACAAAAAAATTTCAAAAATATCGTACTACGCTATTATTACGTTGGAATATGATGCTATAGGACATAGTTTTTGAGTGAGTTGTATACACTTATATTCTACACTCAGTCGAGTTATTTTTCCTATCTTAAAATTTTGTCACATTGGCAAATGGTAATCGATTTAGATAGCAATGAATCTAGCGTCTAGGGGGATATTTGAATTAACATGTATCCTGTAGTATTTTGTCAAGCACACACTTATCACATATATTTATTCTATGTATTATTTTGAGTATTGTACTATTATAAAAATATCTTTTTCGTATTGAAAATAGGATACCTGTAAATTAACCAGTGTAGGTATTTCTCGAGCTCTCTCTTGTAGCTGGCTGATTGAATAGGTACTGAGATTATCATTTTTTTTTAAATCACTTATAGTAGAGTAACAGGCTAAACAAAATTTCAGCCAAACTTTAAATGATAAATAATGAATCCCCGCCAAACCCCAAGTCAACTATCTTGTAACCAGGGCTTGAATACCGGTATTTTGTCCATACAAAAGTTATACCGTATTTACCGAAGTTAAATGAAACAAGCAGATAAATAATATTGTTAAGCTTTGATATTACAGTAACTTAATTAATTAAATTTAAGTCAAAACATACGATGAAAAGATTTCATGTGACGGCATAATCATTTATGTTATTCGTATTCGTTTATTTCGTAAATGCGCACAATACAATTCAAGTAAGTCAAAAGGTAAAAAAAAGAAAAATACTACTAAATATTGTGGCTTCCTCGCACAACGTGTCAGCATTGCGATACAACGAGGAAATGCCGCCAGCATCCTAGTTACAATGCCTCAAGGACCTATTTTAGATTTAAGGTAGGTAGAGGTTGGTAGGCAAGGCAAGTAGATAGGTAAGTTACACTTACTGTATTTAATTTGAGAATGAAACGTTTTAGAATCAGGAAATAAATCACAAATTTCAAATAAATGAATAATAGCTTTTATTGATAAAATTTCACATACCTAATCGAGAATGACACGAAAAGCATTTTTTATATAAGCCATTTTTAAATTATTTAAAGAAAGAATTATATTTTTTATGTATTGGCGTATTTTATGTTTAAAGGTTATCTGGAAGAGATCGCTTTTTAGCGATAAGACCGCCTGTTATTTACATATTCCCTTGTTCGATGTATTCTCTGTATTGACTTATTTTGAGATGTGCAATAAAAAGTATTTGTATCGTATATTATTATTTCGAAGGTGAGCATCGGTTAGCTCCCAGGCTAAGCACCCCTGTACGATGCCATACAGCCCCCTGTATATTTTTTCGTGTGTATGAAGAAGTCATAAATCACTGGGATGTAAATCTGTAGCATCCATTGCCGCATGAGTGACACGCCATTATCGCACTCATCCCGGCCACGCCACTGCCTAAACTCTCTTCCTTTAACTTTCATATTATTATTCTTTTATACATACTTATTCACCTGTATTATGGAGACACATACATGTGATTGTTTTTAGTAAAAGGTACCACTTTGTCGGTTGTTGATAAGGTGGTTATGGCATAAAGATTCGTTTAGAAATAAATTTATCAACTTAAGCAACCTTTTATTAAAACAAGCAAAATTATTTTATAATGAACTCTATTCATCATTTAAGAGTCCACATGCTCGAGTAAAAGAGGGCGGGATAGGTGCGTCAAAATAAACCGCGTAATCTAATCACATAATTGCTGTTAACAACTAAACTAAATTTTTTGTAGATAGATGCTTTTACTAGATTTAAGAAAAGTTTACTAGGTGTAACTAAGAATCATATTTATAAATTCAAGGGTTACCGCGTTTTCACCTAAATCATGTAAAAGGGGACCAATGTTTGAAAAATAAAAGTATTGAGGCATTAGTTAAAAATTATGCTTTTACGTTTACCAGTTTGAAAGAAATATATTGAAGTTCGTAGGCTAGTTGTTATCAATATTGAGATTTAGACGTCTGAATGATAACAATTTGACCACAGTGGCCTCCTAAGGTTTGTTTTTACTTGCGGTATATTATTATAAAAAATCATCCTCGGTCAAGTGAAATGACAATTGGACATGACTCATATAACGATACAGCGATATTTCACAGACATATATACTGTGGTGAATGTGAAAATTCGTCATAGGAGAAATTCCATCTAAATGCGTTTTTTTCGAACACCATACTTCTAAACGTAACTTACCTATCAATTTTAAATTATCTGAAACAACACTTAAGTCCCTCGGAATTATTTAAATTTGGCTTATAGGGATAAAGGAGTTTTTTAAACTTTGAAAAGTAGGTCTCATATAAGTTTGAACTGCGAAGAACTTTGCGTAACTCAGCACACTTAGACGCCCTACGTACCTCATATATCAAACAGTATTTCATTCGACCCCAATTCCGAGGGCTCGGTTTTTAAATATTACAATATGATTAATTTACTTAAGTACTTATAGTATAAAAAGATATAACACAGTTGTAGAAATAAACGTGAAAATCAAGAATAAAACCTCGAATATTAAAAAATACATCGGGGAGCTGCCGAGGTGCTTACAAATATCTGAACATGCCTCTATTGTCAAAGCTTTAGAGTGCATGTTTAGATATGTGTGAGGACCTTGGCATTTCCGATATATCTGATGACGTCTGTACAAGCCATTCTCTTCTTTGGCGCTACACTCTTGTCAGAGTGGTCGTGGCCGTCACGTAGGTCGTGTTGCCTGCTGTACTATGCGACGCCATTCCTTGCGAACTGCCGCGCTCCTGGTACATTCATGCAGTGGAGCGTCAACGGTGGCCTTTACTCCGTCTGTCCACCTCATTGGCGAACGTCTGCATCGGGTACCCTCGACCCGTCCCTGTACCACCAGGCGTTCGACAGATTCACTGCCGCGCCGCGTTACGTGTCCAAAGAAAGTGAGTATGCAAGCTTGGACTATGCTTGATAGCCTCTGCTTGATGCCTAGCTCTCGAAGAATGGACTCATTCGTTCGGAACTCCGTCCACGATATACCGAGCATTCTTCTCCAGCACAACGTCTCTAGGGCATCAATTCGCTTCCTCTCACTTACTCGTAAAGTCCATGTCTCAGCAGCATAAAGGAACAAGCCATTAGGACAACTAAATATACTTTATTATAAACATAGAACGGATCTATCCCGAATTTATTAAATTTACCTTAATATACCGACGTTTTGACACAGTTGCAACACATGTGTCATGGTCTGGGCTTGACTGATGAATCAGCAAAGTGTCAACGGCGATCTTGCTAGAAATGTTCGCCTACCCGGCGGAAAGTGACTTTAAATCTATGAGTAGAAAGAAAAAGTTAGGTCTAACCTTTTACTAAATGTTATCTGCATGACACACACATCATCGCATCGATCCGAAGACAGATCTCGCAGTTTGAACTTCTGAACCACAGGTCCCCAAGGACGATAAATTATGTTTATAATAGTGTGTACAAAACCTGTTTTAGATTTATTATCGTTATTATTTAGTTTTATTTTAGTTTTTAGTTTAGTTATACTTATAGATTTAAATTTGTGTTTTAATATGATTTAGTTTAGTTTCTTACAATAAATCTTTTTTACTTTAAATTTATTTCGTGAATAATGGCCCAAATACTTACATAGTTGTCTGCGTGTTTTCTGCTCAAACCATGTTTTAACGCCTTGAAATCTCACATTAAATTACACAAGTCACTATACGGTTCACATAAGGATTTAAGAAATCAATCTTTAAGAATTTAATAAAAACTTGTACAAACTCATTTTTGACATTTTACCGACGACACATGCCATTACATTGAAACAGTCAGCGCCACTCCACATTATTGATTACAAAGAGGTTAGCCACGATTAGTACATGACAGATTTCCAATCTATAAGTTGTTTGTTGTAGTTGGACCACGCTAAGTCTTCCTGCCAAGTTTTACTTGAATTATGGCATTTTCATACAATGCCAAGTGTGCCAAATCAGTGCAAAGTTAGCGTGGTGGCACTCAAGCCGACTATAAGGTAATATAGGGGATAACCCTAAAAGTGAATTAGATTTACAATGAAACATAACTGTATTATGTAACTTCACGGAACCCTATAGACCGTAGAGGTTGTATTCTCTTCTTCTTCTTCTTTTAAAAGTAGCGTCTACCCGAGAATTGGATAATTTTGCCAATGCCAAAGTAGGTATTTAAAAATATCAGTATAATGTATAGTTATACTGATAACAGTGATAACGCACGCGGCTAGACGCATGACTCATGAATAAGGGACACGGACTGTTCCGAAACATGTCGAGCTATTTTCGACTTTATTGACGTGAGTAACCCGCTATGTGAATTTTAAAATATCTGATACTCACGGGAGTTTTCTAATTAAAAAAATATATAGTACCTATATTACTTGAGCGACGTTGTTTAGTAGCCTCGCTAATGGGAGCTACCGTATTGTCGCTCACCAAGCGGCGCCACTCATGCGTGGGTCCTGTGCCAGTATGAGGATCGTCAAAGTGACGTTTGAAATGTTCCCGCAGGACCCACGTTCCACTAGCGCCCCTAGCGGAAAATCGACTCGTGGTAGTCCTCATTGTACAATTAATGGCTAGACGTACAAGCGTCCAGCGTCCAGGGCCGAAACCCCGGTACAAACGGGAAGTGAGTAAATAATGGTAAAATGCGTTTCAGAATTAATTCTTTATTAGCTGCATATTTCTTCGTTAGTTCACTGCGGAATAAGCTATCAATATTACACATTAGACATTAACTAACATTTAGCAGACAAAAAACTATTCCAGAGACGCCCTCTCCATTTTAAGTATCAACCGGAAGAAAGGTTATATTCTCTTTGGCTGTACTAACAAAGTGACACGTGATTATTTAATTGAAGGATGTCAATTAGGCAATCCTAATTGTCATTGTAACAAAATGTCCATTAAAATTACGTATAATAAACCCAAAATGTGCCGTTAAACAAAGAAGTGAAATAAGTAACTGCTATGAAAGTTGATAATTATTATGGAACGAAGTTGTGTAACGGGTAAACAAGTGATAAATATCGAGAAAGTTTAGGGATGGTTTTGATATTATACACTTATAACAGGTAAATATTAGCAACATCTGCTACTATACTTCGTTTTTTTTAAGATTAGAATTATCTGTCAAACGGGTAAGCAAAGAAGCAGTGGTCGCAAACCTTCCTTCTTCGATTTCCGCCGATATCAGTGAATTTCTAGGAACTTATGTACAGTCAACCGATTGGAACCCTAGGCCACTCTAGAACGATGTCGTAATGACAAGCAGTAAGAGATTTCTTACAATTTGATTTATAGCATTACTATGACATAGTTCTACAGTGGCCTAGGGTTCCAATTGGTTGACTGTACATACATATCATTTGATATTTACCGCTAGCTGAACGCATAGTTTTCACATTTATTACTAACTTGTTGGGTATAAAAAATGTTTTAAGTGTTTATAAGCAAGATGGCGGCAATTTAGAAAAAAGTTCAATATTGAAGGTTTTCGTTTAGTGTGTTTGGCGGTTTTAACTAAGTAATTCTTTTTATTATGATGTAGGTAACTCATATCGTACCGATTTTATATTTACTAAATTTTATCTATGAAGTTTTAAATCTAAAATTAAACAATATTTGAATATTGGATCTAGCTTAAATTATGCATTCTAAGATATTCACTGACGTTTAAAAATAGACCATTCCGTGTGAGAACTCTGCCTCTTTAGGTTTTTTAATGTACAACCTTTCCATGAAAAATTGTAAACGCAATTTATTAAAATTCTTATCTTTTCATCTTTAAATATAAATTAACTAATATTATGTTTCTTGTCTGTTCACAACACTGAGCAATGTACGAGTATGTATTAATAAAACATGATATTTATTAACTCGTTTTCACTGTTCGATCCGCAGAATGTGCCCGATAAAAAAACCTTATATATCGTTCTGCAAAGGTCTTTCTAATGCTAAAAAAAACGAAGTATAGATTTGACAAAAGTACGTAGCCACTTTTTCACACATACACGGTTCCACTTTAACTAGTTACTACTATATGCGTAATGCGTCTCGAAAGAGACATTTATCAAGATTATATGTATCCGAGATGTGTCTAAATGATGTAACCGATTAAGGCGCATAAGTAAATAGAAAAGTAATCGGACCGTATATTTCAATAAGCAACAAATTAACACCAACGTGTGGCCTAGTCCTAGCACCGCAGATTCAACATTCTAAGTCAACATAAACTCCCGGTCAATATGTGCGTTATTGCTAAGCAAACTTTATTCAAACATAACATAATCAAATAACACCCGCATTCCTTATAACAACGGGACATCAATCAATGTCACGAGAGTAAAGTAATTCTAACGACAAGGTATTAAATACAAGCCTGCGAATGGAAGTAATGAAAAAGAATGATAGGTTCGTACCATGAATCCGAAATACTTATCAAATTTATCTCCCAAAATAATGGAACGTCCGACAAGGCATCTTTTCGTTTTCGGTAATGTAGCTGATCATAATATGTTAACAAGTTGTGTATTTTCTCACATCCATCACATTGTTTTGAAATAGCGTGACTTATATAATTTGTCATGTTACCTTTATTAATATTATGATATTTTATTTTAAAGTCTAAGTAATTGTTTAAATGATTTCTTCTTGACTACTGAGGAAACTAGGTTAATACTCGTAATTATTATACTCATTGTACTTCTTTTTTACTGATTGGTACGTTCTGCTGTCTAAATGGTTCGATTGTAGAACTGCAGGCATTTCAATATTATCGTGATGCATA
The DNA here is from genome assembly GCA_949128165.1 of Lathronympha strigana. Lineage (NCBI taxonomy): Eukaryota > Metazoa > Arthropoda > Insecta > Lepidoptera > Tortricidae > Lathronympha > Lathronympha strigana. Next base: position 9,797,617 of record OX421906.1, on the reverse strand, counting down.
ATAAAATGAAACACTGATAATGTTTTAATCTTTTTTCCAGGTAAGGATCAATACGACTAAGTCTTTTTCATCAGAGTATGTAGAAACTCTGGTAAGGAAGGTAAGAAAAGCTTTTATTTCCATTATTTACGTACATTTTAATTGTTCGCAAAAAGTCGAAGTTTCGACTTGAATCTGTCTACCTTGATTCAGTGACTTTAACTCATTTATATCTGTTTAAATTGTTAATTCACGTCTAAAGGTAAAAGTTATCAGTACTTAATAATATTGCCGTGGTCTCTGCTAAACCTATTTTCTTAACTCGCTTAAACGTCTTGTAACACTTTATAGTATCCAATTAAGTTTATGGAGTTAGTTTTGTAACCTCAAATCGCCAAAGATTATACTAACTTTGGATGTTTAGTAAGACACTGAATTCAAGTATTTCGTACGGAAATCTGAAGGAAAACAATAAAATATAAACCTAAGATAATATCTAATTGCTATAATTTGCTCTAATTTTGAATAGAAATTAATGTTTTAACTCACTGTTATAAGGAAGAATCCGACATTGTTTTGTAGCTACAATATGCCTCTTCAGGGCCAAAATCTCACTCATTTAATAATAAATTTACATGCCTGACGTTTATACTTATGTTCTGGCACTAGTGATAAATGCATACATCCATAATTAAACTAAGAATAAACTTTTCAATCTCACAATAATCAAGCATTCAACTTGTTGACAAAAGAATTGTCAGTTTGCCGGAGTCTTGCCATAGATAAGGTAGACACCTAATAGTGACACGGAGAAAAAGGTCGTTCACACTTACTTCGTTTCAGGTCTAAGATGGATGGTGATTATTGTTATGTCTTCAAACCTTCAAATGGTCATTCATTATTAAAATACTAGATTTAAAAAGAAATAGTTTTATTTGGAAAAGTAAATTCTACATTACTACAATTTGAGATATAGATTTGGTTGATTGTAAAGGTTTGAGTGTGTGAGGTCTTTTATGGCGCGTTGTCTTTATGGAAGGCGATTTCGTCGATTCATTCGTGTTCCGGTACCGCTGTCACACAGACGTTGGATAGGGGAATTTAGATACAAAATGGTAGGCCTCATGGCACGTGGCATTTTATTCGTGGTGGATCTCAAAGACTGGTTAATATTAGAGTTTGTGTCTTTTCAGCGTCAACAAGGACGTCCAGATGATTGAGATGAAAATGAAACTTTAAAGGGGATAAAACCCCAATCCTTTATACAGTTTATATGGTGAGTTGTCGTCACACGTGGACGCCATTATGGGGCGACTGCAAGTTCAAAACGTGGTTTGGTTCTTTGCAATGGCTGTTACTGGGTGTTTGTATTTTCAGGTCCACAAAGAGTATCCCAGTCACCCGGACAAGCACTATTAAGAGAATAAGAATGTCCCGGTTGATTTGAACTACTAACCCCAGACTAAACCCTGGTAAGTTACTTGTTTAATATGTTGATGATAAAGACTGTGATGATGAAAGGTCCTAGATAATGATGAAAACGAATAAGATACTAATTAGGAAATTCTCTTTGTCCACAGGGGTTTTTATTTTTTATTTTTTATTTTTTTATAATGAGGTTTTAGTAGAGGTATGAGCCTCTCTAAGCGGTCTACTCGTCGTGTTACTTCTCGTTCCTAGTTGGCATCTGCCCTAGAAGAATATTTGAGTATCCCCGCTGGTGAAATTCTGGTGATGTACACTTTCCATATTTCTAGTGCCCACTAAAACTTATACCTAAAGTGGTTGATCGAGTGATATAAACTTGCTTAATGATACAGTGAACCATCTTAGTGGATTTTCTGGTTATTCTTTGTGATCTGTATAAATTCATTGTAAGGCCGAGTGCCAACATTTCCATGTAAGCTACCAGCTACATGAGGAGACCGTGGGCGTGTGTTACCTAGAACTGATGTGACTATTATAACAAACCAACTCAAATTGAACTGGTTCCGATAAAACTGAGGAACATATTTTGTAGCCTAACCAGTTAACCCTAGGGAGGGATTGTAAAATAATAATTAAATGACTGAAACTTGAATCTGTTGTTTTGTTTGAACATGTCCATATCGTGATTTAGCAGTGAGGCGTCCTTAATTTAAATGTCGCTGCTAGATTACACATACCTTGCATAGTGGCCTGATTCCCATTTGACCCTGAGGTAATTTATTTTATTTTATTTATGCTCTCAACATTTAGTTAGAACTTTGGCACATTAAAAATTAGTAGGATATTTTTGGGCATTCTGTACCTCTTCCAGGTAACTTCATTTTCTAAATTTATTTTCTCTTTTTCTCTTAATAGCCCAAGTTGAGGTAGTTACAGTGGCGCCCAACGTGGGGCCTATATTAACATTTAAATTATTGTTCATTTAGTAGGCGCAAGGTATGTAGGACATGTTCAAGCAACTAACCTGTTTATAGTTTGTAAGGTGTACTTCTACAATTGCAACTGTTGTATAACTGGTGTTATCTATAAGAATTCTAAATATTCTTTATACCTTTGAAATAGTGTTATGAAATATGAACACTTACTGTTAAAATTGTATGTCAACTTTTTCTTTAAGCAGCCCTTAAGCTTGCAAACTTTGAGGCTTAGCTTAAGTGATTATAAATAGAGTTTTACTCAACTACCGGATGTGACTAAAATCTGAATAAGAAAATTTAAGTAAGTTTAAATAACTCGAATAATTTGGAATATTCTTGAATTGACTAAGGTACATACAAGATACATTACCTAACATGGATTTCTTAAAAGCGGGTTGTAAAATCACTCACTTACATAAAGACGAGATAACACATGAGCTGGCGATACGGAAGCTTCCCGTTAACCCAGAATCTCGTAGGACTAGTTTGTGTCAGGCGCTGAAACAAACAGCCGCTCTCGCCAAGAAGGGTAGTTTAAAATTTCCGGAGATGGCTCAAAGCAATCCTGCCGTGGAACTTGAGATCTGTCAACGCAAAGCGGAGGAGATTCAGCAAGAGATTTCGGAGGATTTGTCTACGTCTGCTAGAGACCGCCTGTCATCTCGGGTGAAATATCTTTTGTGCCGTCTCTCTCGATTACAGGAGTCGAATGAGGTACAGCTTCTTAAAGCCATGTTAGATTCTTTGTTGGAACGATTAGAGGAGGATAGTGCTGCATCATCACCTGATTCTGATGATGAGGACTTTTCTTCGGCCCAAACTCAAGTGGTTAGGAAAATTGTGTACAAACCGGACAAGACTTTTAATATCAACTCTTTAAATTTGAGATTTAAGGGTGACACTTGTGTGCGTTCATTCCTTACTAGGTTGGAGGAGCTGCGGAACGCAAGACGTATTTCAGAAGACCGTATATACAGGGGTTTTCCTGAAATCTTAGAGGGTCCAGCGTTGTCATGGTTCCGATCCCAGCGTAATACACTTCTAACTTATCAACAGGTCACCGTCGCTTTACGGGAAGAATTTGATATTCCAGACTTGGATTACCAATTGCTGCAGGAGATCCGTTCAAGGACTCAGGCCAAGTCTGAAACCATTGTATATTTTGTCTCGACTGTTCTGGGCATGTACGAGCGTTTGACGAAGGAGGTTCCAGAGCAGGAAAAACTTGACACTTTGATGAGAAATATTCGTCCTGAATATTCTAGGGATTTGGCTTTACACAATGTTGACTCTGTTCAACACTTGAAATCGTTATGTAAACGGATAGAACTGGCTCAGGTTAAAGCAAGCACATTTCGTGAACCGGTGATAGCTAAGAAGCCGGAACCTAACACTTCGGATGTTGCTGCCAATAATAATCAGGATCGTCGTCGTTATCCTTCATGTCCTTATAACCCTTCAAAGCAGTTCGTTGCTTCGATGTCACAGAATTCGTCTGGAGTTAAGTGTTTCAGATGTGGGAAAACTAACCACACTACTAAGTCGTGTTTTGTTTCTCGGGACATTGTATGTTTTCGTTGTGGGGAAAAAGGAGTCCGCACTCCCGAATGCTCTAAATGTAAAACTCCGCCAAAAAACTAAATAAGTTTGTCTTTTCTAAAAATAACAACTATAACCCTTCTGCTCCCTTTTCTGCAGAAAAGACAATTTTCTTTAATCCTCCAAAGGGAGATGACCGAGTTTACGCTCTTTTAAATATACTAAGTTTAAATTTTAGAGGTCTGTTAGACTCTGGTGCTAGTACCAGCTTTTTAGGTAAAGATAGTCATCTAGTTTTTGCTACAGGTGGGATTGCTATCCAATCTCACAAAAAGCCAGTAATTATTCGTGTAGCCAACGATAATCGCCTGATATGCACAAAATTCATGGTTTTACCTATTAATTATAGAGGAGAAATTAAATTAGTTCATTTCAATATTCATCCACAACTTGCTCAACCTATAGTTTTGGGTTTAAATTTTTGGAGAGCATTTAACTTAGCACCTGGACTTATTACTGATATTCCCAAGGGTGATGAACACCACTTGGCTAGTCTCGACTTATCTAAATCTGATACGGGTTTAATAACTTCTGACTCTCTGACTTATGAACAAAAACACCAGCTTGAAGCGGTGAAAGAAAAATTCGACCAAATTAATACTGATAAAGTGGGTTTAGGAAAAACACATTTAATTGAACATATTATAGATACGGGAGACTCACCTCCTATTAAACAAAAATATTATCGGCTTAGTCCTCAAAAACAACAAGCTTTAGAGAAAGAAGTGGATCGTATGTTAAAAGCGGGAATAGTAGAACCATCTCACTCACCTTGGAGTTCGCCTGTCGTCATGGTGGAAAAACCTAACGGGGATATGAGACTATGCTTAGACAGTAGGAAAGTGAATTCGGTTTCGAAATCAGACGCTTACCCAGTTCCATACGTTCACTATATCTTAGATAACTTACGCGATGCAAAATTTTTAACTTCCTTGGATTTAAGTGCCGCTTATCATCAAATTCCTCTTAGTAATGATTCTAAAGAAAAAACTAGCTTCACTGTACCCGGAAAGGGCCTATTTCATTACAATGTTATGTGTTTTGGTTTGGTCGGAGCTGCTGCAACTATGCAACGTTTAATGGATAATCTTTTCACTGCTGAGTTCGATAATAAAGTTTTCTGTTACATTGATGACATCATCATTTGTACTTCTGATTTTGATGAACATATACGTTTGTTAAATGCGGTATATGAAAAACTAAAATTTGCTAACTTAACTATTAATATGAAAAAATCGCTCTTTTGTAGAAGTGAACTTAAATATCTAGGATACCTTATTGATAAACACGGTCTGAGAACAGATCCGTCTAAGATTGATGTCATTTTGAATTTTCCTATTCCTGAAGATGCAAAAGCAGTGAAACGTTTTCTGGGAACGTGCGGTTGGTACCGGCGTTTCATAAATAATTTTTCTAAAATTGCTCGACCGTTATCACGGCTAACTAGCAAAAAGGTTCCATTTGTTTGGTCAAATGAAGCCAATGATTCTTTTAACTTACTGAAATCTGCCTTAGTGTCAGCACCTATTCTTAAATGCCCTAACTTCGATAATGATTTCTACATACATACTGACGCTTCTTCGTATGTCATCGGTGCGGTACTGATGCAAAGGTTTGACGGTGTCGATCATCCTATAGCTTACTGTAGTCGTACTCTAAATAAGCCAGAAGTCTCTTATTCGGCTACCGAACGCGAACTTTTGAGTATTATATATGCATTAGAGCAGTATAGAGCATACGTAGAAGGTAGAAAATGCTACATTGTAACTGACCATGCGTCGTTAAAATGGTTTACCAACTTGAAAAATCCAACTGGTCGTCTAAACCGTTGGGCGTGCAGACTAAGTCAGTTTAATTTTGAAATTATACACAGGAAGGGTAAAGAACATATCATTCCTGATTGCCTTTCACGTATTCATATAAATGAGATCGATGTGTCTACTTCTCAAGATCCATGGTATCAAGACCTTTACGGAAAGGTCAAGGAAAAACCATCTTTGTATCCCAATTTCAAAATTGAGAACAATAAACTTTTCCGTTACTCTAAGAATAAATATCGCCTGACAGACCAATTTGGCTGGAAGTTGGTTTTACCTTTTGAGGAACGGGAAAAGATTCTAAAGAAGTATCATGATGATCCTACTGCAGGACATTTTGGAGTAGCCAAGACTCATTCTAAAATTGCTGAAATATACTTTTGGCCTACACTTTTCTCAGATGTAAAAGAATACGTTCATACTTGTGAAATTTGCAGGACTTATAAGCCTGTAAATCTAGCTAGACCTGGTCTCATGGGTTCTCCCCGACGCGTGTCGTCACCAGGCGAAGCAATTTCTTGTGACATTCTTGGTCCATTTCCTCCCTCATATTTAAGAAATCAATACCTCTTTGTGTGTACTGATTATTTTAGTAAATATGTAACTCTTTTTCCTCTGCGTACCATAACCGCGAAGGCGATAGTTAAGTGCGTAGAAAAAGGAATCTTACTGGTACACGGGGTACCGAAATATATTTTCTGTGACAATGGTGTGCAATTTACTTCTAAAGATTTCAGAGACCTTATGGTCAAATATAGCGTTCCGCATATTTTCTATAACCCTAGATATCATCCCCAGACGAACCAAACGGAAAGAGTAAACCGCGAATTGGTAAGGACCATTGCATCATACGTACGTTCAGATCACCGTAATTGGGATAAGAACATAGCGGAGATCCAATGTGCTTTAAATACTGCCACTCACGAGGTTACCAAACACACTCCGTATTTCTTAACACATGGTCGTCAGATGATTCTAGAGGGCTCGTTGTATAATGATGATGGTCCATTAGACCAAAACGCCCTTCAGCTGGATACAAGTTTTGCTTTTTCTAATAAACTCAAAGAGTTAAAAACTATATTTCAAAAGGTGCGTAACTCGTTGGTCGCCTCCCATGAACGTAACGCTAGATATTATAACATGCGGAAGCGCCACGTAGAACTGGAAGAAGGCCAGATCGTTTACAAAAGATGTTTCCCATTGTCGAATGCCGCTAAACACTTTTCGGCTAAATTAGCTCCCCGTTACGAGAAATGTGTTATACACAAAAAACTAGGACCACTTGTTTATACTTTAAAATCCCTAGCAGGAAAACTCCTAGGTAACTTTCATATAAAAGATATTGTGCGACCTGGTGAAGCCGAGCCGTCTACTTCACGGTCATCGTCTTCTCCCCTTAGGACGTAACTACTTCTCTTTTCTATTATAAAATATAAATCCTAGTGATTATATTTACTTTACCCTTGGTATCGGATGCATACGGACCATTTGCCTTGTATTTCCTATATTTGTCCTTATAAAGACACTTTGATAGAATACTTTACCCTATGTTGGTTTTAAAATATATACGATATATCCTAATAAATATATACACGCACATTATTATGACGACCCTCTTGCTCGTTAATTTAAGAGATAATTTTATATCCTTATAAAGATATGAACTCTCTTTCGTTTCGTTAGGGATAACGATGTTTAACCCATAACTTCTATAGGAGAAAACGCATTAGTGAATCGCGTTGACTCTCAGAATAGAAAATAGGCTGAAAGCAAATTAATCTATAAGAGTTTCTTTCTAGCCAGGATCATTTCATGATCGAACCTTTATTGCGAGATTCTAGTATTGAAGAATGTGCTAAATCGATTAGCCGTTCTCATACTACCTCGGGTGTAAATAGTACGGCAATCCTTTAATAAAGTAAAAGCTCTCTTTGCCATAATTAGTATTAACAAATTCGGTGCACCAGATTAAAATTAATGTTAGGAAACCAAGTAATGTTAGGACACCAGATTAAAAGTAATGTTAGGAACCCAAGTGGAGTAATGTTGTTTAAATAGTATTACTAGTTTAAACGCGATAGTATTATCGTCAGTAATAGTTAAGATATAATTTAGTAGTATAAAATTGGGCGAACTGATCACTCCCCAATAAAGTAGAGTAGTTGATGTTAGAAACTAAGTAATTAATTCTTAGAGACCTTCTCCTTTAAGGTATAGTACTTTAATTTGCTCACCTCCCTAGGTTTTAAATAAAAAAAAAAAATTAAAATTCTTTTAATTTTTTTTTTAACCCAACTAAAGATGAACTGTAACACTTTATAGTATCCAATTAAGTTTATGGAGTTAGTTTTGTAACCTCAAATCGCCAAAGATTATACTAACTTTGGATGTTTAGTAAGACACTGAATTCAAGTATTTCGTACGGAAATCTGAAGGAAAACAATAAAATATAAACCTAAGATAATATCTAATTGCTATAATTTGCTCTAATTTTGAATAGAAATTAATGTTTTAACTCACTGTTATAAGGAAGAATCCGACATTGTTTTGTAGCTACAATATGCCTCTTCAGGGCCAAAATCTCACTCATTTAATAATAAATTTACATGCCTGACGTTTATACTTATGTTCTGGCACTAGTGATAAATGCATACATCCATAATTAAACTAAGAATAAACTTTTCAATCTCACAATAATCAAGCATTCAACTTGTTGACAAAAGAATTGTCAGTTTGCCGGAGTCTTGCCATAGATAAGGTAGACACCTAATAGTGACACGGAGAAAAAGGTCGTTCACACTTACTTCGTTTCAGGTCTAAGATGGATGGTGATTATTGTTATGTCTTCAAACCTTCAAATGGTCATTCATTATTAAAATACTAGATTTAAAAAGAAATAGTTTTATTTGGAAAAGTAAATTCTACATTACTACAATTTGAGATATAGATTTGGTTGATTGTAAAGGTTTGAGTGTGTGAGGTCTTTTATGGCGCGTTGTCTTTATGGAAGGCGATTTCGTCGATTCATTCGTGTTCCGGTACCGCTGTCACACAGACGTTGGATAGGGGAATTTAGATACAAAATGGTAGGCCTCATGGCACGTGGCATTTTATTCGTGGTGGATCTCAAAGACTGGTTAATATTAGAGTTTGTGTCTTTTCAGCGTCAACAAGGACGTCCAGATGATTGAGATGAAAATGAAACTTTAAAGGGGATAAAACCCCAATCCTTTATACAGTTTATATGGTGAGTTGTCGTCACACGTGGACGCCATTATGGGGCGACTGCAAGTTCAAAACGTGGTTTGGTTCTTTGCAATGGCTGTTACTGGGTGTTTGTATTTTCAGGTCCACAAAGAGTATCCCAGTCACCCGGACAAGCACTATTAAGAGAATAAGAATGTCCCGGTTGATTTGAACTACTAACCCCAGACTAAACCCTGGTAAGTTACTTGTTTAATATGTTGATGATAAAGACTGTGATGATGAAAGGTCCTAGATAATGATGAAAACGAATAAGATACTAATTAGGAAATTCTCTTTGTCCACAGGGGTTTTTATTTTTTATTTTTTATTTTTTTATAATGAGGTTTTAGTAGAGGTATGAGCCTCTCTAAGCGGTCTACTCGTCGTGTTACTTCTCGTTCCTAGTTGGCATCTGCCCTAGAAGAATATTTGAGTATCCCCGCTGGTGAAATTCTGGTGATGTACACTTTCCATATTTCTAGTGCCCACTAAAACTTATACCTAAAGTGGTTGATCGAGTGATATAAACTTGCTTAATGATACAGTGAACCATCTTAGTGGATTTTCTGGTTATTCTTTGTGATCTGTATAAATTCATTGTAAGGCCGAGTGCCAACATTTCCATGTAAGCTACCAGCTACATGAGGAGACCGTGGGCGTGTGTTACCTAGAACTGATGTGACTATTATAACAAACCAACTCAAATTGAACTGGTTCCGATAAAACTGAGGAACATATTTTGTAGCCTAACCAGTTAACCCTAGGGAGGGATTGTAAAATAATAATTAAATGACTGAAACTTGAATCTGTTGTTTTGTTTGAACATGTCCATATCGTGATTTAGCAGTGAGGCGTCCTTAATTTAAATGTCGCTGCTAGATTACACATACCTTGCATAGTGGCCTGATTCCCATTTGACCCTGAGGTAATTTATTTTATTTTATTTATGCTCTCAACATTTAGTTAGAACTTTGGCACATTAAAAATTAGTAGGATATTTTTGGGCATTCTGTACCTCTTCCAGGTAACTTCATTTTCTAAATTTATTTTCTCTTTTTCTCTTAATAGCCCAAGTTGAGGTAGTTACAGTCTGAAACTTAGTTCCGTTAAAACTGCCACCCACTTAAGTATTACCACGTATTTTTATTCATGGGTTCATTTGATTTGAATTAAATGAAACCGCTTTGGTCTTGGAGATAGTCTGCTTTAATTCCATCTAGTTTAAAGTACAAGATAGTAAGTAGCCTTTAATACGAATAGAGTAATAAAAAGAAATCGTTGAAACGGAACATAATAAGAATAGTTTATGTATAAAGACGTCAGCCCTATATAGAAATGAACATTGTACTAATGTCGTGAAAATCTACTATTAGCTTTTTCTAAATCTATCTTAAGGATTATATTATATGAGGTCTGCAATAAAGAGTTATAAAGGGGTTGAGGGGGGAGAAAGAATTTACAAATTCTTGGCGGACAAAGTTGAGGGTGAAAGCCAGTTTAATTATAATATAATATGCACAGAACACAAATTTATTATTTTTCCAAGGCAATCAACTATAAAAATAGGGTTATAGATAATGTTACATAGGCGTTAATTTAATTTATTATTTATTTATTATTTATTTATTGGAAAACCAACAGCACGTAACACAATGTTAACGATTTGTATAAAAACAAGAGGCCAATTACAGGTTTTCACTGATAGCAATCTTATAGAAGTTTACTTCACTGGTTAAACAATTATATAAAGTTACGATTCTGCATAGACTAGGCAAATACATACATAGCTATAAAAAAAACAGAAATTATGACAATACAAAATCCTTGAGACAAAATGGAAAATAGAATAAAAAAGAAGAAAGGGCAAGCTCATTCAAAGAATTTTAGCATTAAAGTACGGCGTATAGACTGCGTACTTTGATTAAACACATCAATGTCATGCTCTCTTGTTAGCCTGTTAAGTGTTCTACCCGCGCGAACGAGGAAGCTGTTACGTCTGTAGTTTGAGCGTGCAAAGGGAACAGAAATAGGGGGATAATACCTTTTAACTCGATTAGGAGTGTTGAACATAATACTACTAAGCAGTTCAGGACAGTCAATGCTGCCATTAGTAATTTTTAAGAAATATATAATATCAGCAATTTCGCGACGCTGTGACAAAGGTAACAAATGGTGTTTCTTACACACGCTAATGTAATTGCATGAGTTATATGGGGTACGTAATTTGAAGCAGAGAAACTTAATGAATTTTCTTTGTATCCGCTCAATCCTATCAATATAAACGTTGTAGCAAGGGTTCCAGATCTGGGAAGCATACTCAAGTTTGCTTCTTACAAACGAACAATACAGGATCTTAAAAGTTTTTGCCTGTATAAAATCGGAAGCACTACGCATTATGAACCCAAGAGACTTAGTAGCGCTCTTTACAATGCTATCAATGTGAGAGTCAAATAGTAATTTAGAATCATGCACTACACCTAGATCTCTTAGAAAAGGTACTCTTAATAAACACTGATTATTTATAGCATAAGCAGAAATAATCGGTGATTGCTGACGAGAGAAAGTAACCACATGACATTTAGAAAGGTTAAGATCCAACTTATTTTCATTACAATAAATAGCAAGACGATCGAGATCTGTTTGAACTAAAGCAACATCGTTATCTGATTTAATCCGAGCAATAATTTTCATATCATCTGCGAAACAAAGCAATTTAGAAAACTGAAAGCATACAGAGATATCATCAATGAATATATTAAAGAGCAAAGGGCCAAGCAAAGATCCTTGAGGGACACCGCTCGGAACCTTAACCCAACCAGAAACGTAATTACTTATAACAACAGCTTGAGAACGATTACTGATGTATGAGGAGAACCACCTCAACAAGTCGCCATTTATCCCTAGGCGTTGGAGTTTCATCATAAGCAACTTGTGGTTAATACGATCGAACGCCTTACTATAGTCCGTGTAAATTACATCTACCTGACTACCGTTATCCATTGTATCTGTAATAAAATCATTTAATAAAACCAAGTTGGACACCGTAGATTTCCGCTGCATAAAACCATGCTGACATTGATTAAAAGAATGTCTAATAGCATCATAAACTTGTGCATACACTATTTTTTCAAAAACCTTTGCTAGAATACACAGTTTAGACACAGGTCTGTAATTGACCACATCAATCCGAGACCCCTTTTTGTAAACCGGAGTAATAAATGCAGATTTCCATATATTAGGAACGACACACTCACTAAGTGACCGTTTAAACAGCAGTTCAACAGGCTTCAATAAACCTTTAGCACAATTCGTTAAAAACTGAGCCGGAAGCTCATCAGGACCTGCTGATTTAGAGGAGTCAAGGTTAAGAAGTAACCGAAGAATGAAGTCCGGAATAACTTCAATTTTAAATATTTCGGTCGGTGAGTTCCAGTTACTATTGTAAGGCAATACATCTGAGCTATCTCCGCTTACATATTAAATACGAGGACATATTTTTTAAGTATCTAATACAATTGCCCCCATATACCTACATATTAACACCATGAAAGACATAACATGCCCGGATGTTTTTGAGATGTACATTTAAATAAAACAATTTCTTTTTTGCATAATTTAAAGCAAACATGCTGTTGCATTTTTATGTATAATAGCGACCTTCGGCCATTCCGGAACAATTTGTGGGCAATACGTTTAGACGAGGTCATACAATTGCATGTCAAGCCATCTAGGTAGCGTGAGAGAATACCCCGAGCTAAATAGTGCTATGTAAGCAGCGCTGCTGCACGAATGGACTAAGATTTGCATGCTAACTCGGTTTTCATAAGTAATAGTTTCGTTTAGCTATAATAACCCGACCAACTTTGTTCGAAACGAGCCAAATACGTCGACAGCAAAATATTTAAAACTTGTGAAAAATAGTTGCTCAAGAAACGTTACAGTTCACGAAACATAAATTAAGGCTTTTCGTGGTATTAATACTTGTTCGAAATGACTAAGATAAAGTGAGTTTATATTATGTATATTTAGTATATTTATGTATCATGAGGAGTTAGAACTAGATATGCCAATCTTCTATAATTAAATATAAAACATTGAGCATTAATGTTCCATGCTTATAATATTATTAATTCTATGGGATATGATTATAAACTGTGTTATGCACTCTACGCAGTTTGCTGACCCAGTTTACTCACCTTTAGGGACGCCGTTTATGTTAGCAATCTCTTTTTAATTTATGAAACAAAGAGATGCAATTTATTACAAACAGCCGGTAAACTGGCAAAGCGGTTAAATTTAAAAGGGTTAATCATATTTCTGGGCACAATAAATAACTTACAAATTGTTAAACGTATCCCGGGGGCAGGGAGACGCTCTGGGAGGCGGATTTCCAGGGATAAGTTTTTCCACTCAAACTTTATTCTCACCTCAAGTTGCGCTATCTGTCTGTTACTTATATTCTTACTCCAAATGATTTAGTTTGCTAGCACTCGGCAAGAAAATATTTTCTTTTCAACTACATCAGACGTATGAATGCACAATGCCGCTTGACTCGACGAAGCGATTTTAGTGACAATAACTTTACAAGAATCATATTGAAAGTTCTATTCCGTTTTGTTTGACGTTCTTAGTAAGAATTGCAAGCTGCTAGGCTTTTGGTAGCCTGGTAGCAAGCGACTTAACATACGTAAGACTTGTTTGTCTAATCAAAGCCAGAATTCTGTTTGTCACCGTTTACGTTGGCGAAACTGAAAGTTCCTAGAATGACCAATTTAGAGACCATCCAGTAGTTAGATTTTTTGTTTTCTAAAAATATAATTTTATAGCTATTTTCATAGGTATAATTTATGCGGGTATCACCTGTAGTTTACGATTTCTAGCCATTTAAAAATTGTATGTCGTGCGTGTTTCCTATTTTCACTCAGAATTTTTTAGTAGGTAATAATTTAATATAAGTTTCAATGTGGCCTCAGTCAACAATAAAGCAAAAATGGGCTTAGACCATGATTTAATGATAAAGCCTACTTCTTGTCGGACTATTATTTTGTAATATAACATTTAAAACTTTCGCGATTTAAACACATATTTAACCAGTGAAACCTGTGTCGAAACGTCGGTAAATAAGGTAAACAAATTATTTCGCGTTAGACCCGTTTAATAATTATGTTTAAATATTATTTTGTAGTAGATATTACACAATTAATTGTTTCCGTTTTTTTCTTATGGACGAATATTGAGATGTACGTCTTTCAACACGTAATCCTTAATTTAAAATCGCGTTTATGCGGTGAATAATGGAGATTTACAAAAAAGTTGCCAATCAGCAAATTTCGAGAACCTTAAATATCCAAATGAGTCATGAGAAAAAAATTCTCTATAAACACTTTTTCTGAAAAAGTTATAATTTCAATGAACTCCCTAAAACCCCATAGAAACGTCTGAGAACCCTAAATTTACATACAAAAAGTGACCTAGGAAAAATGGGCCGTCAGCTTCTCAGGTTGGTTCGTTTGTACTGAAAATTTGTTCGTTTTTAATAATAATAAAAATTCGTTTCACGTTGTCAGAAAGAGTTAAGGTGGGGGTTAAAAAAATAGTCGCATAATTAATAGAGTTTCTGAGAATCCAGAAACTTTCAGTGTGACCTACTTCAAAAATCAGTCAATATCAACGACTCCAACATACACCTAAGAATCGCTCGATCTTCAGATACTTGCAGCCAAGGAAATTGAAACACGTACATACCTTTTTTGATCGTAAGTACATTTTGAAACTTTATAGTCACTATGACAATAAAGTTTAAAAATATATGTAGGTACTTCACTTTTCCTTACCGTACAGTCTGCATCAAATCAAATAGTTAGTGAAACAGAGTTTATGTCTTACCACAAAAGAGGATGGAACACAAATGCGAACTCCGAGACGCACTTTGCCGATTTCTATTTTACTGGGGTCTCCAAATAACCAAATATTTTTGTAAGACACATCCTCAGTAACGTGTATCCCTAATACTTTACGAGCAAATCCCAAGTGATCCCTGCAGAACTTATACATTGAATTGGTCCGAGCCATTTGTGTGCGTTACATTTTCATTATGATTGATGCGCGATCCTGGGAAGATCTTACCATAGAAATGTGCTTAACCTTCGCCCGCGCTGATCATACCGCCTTACCATAAATCTACAGGTCGATCGGAAGTTTTTAAGGACATTTTTCGCGAAGATAGACTACAAAGAAAATATTTTGTAACAAAGTTTATAGCGTTGTAATCTGAAAACATTTGTAACTATCTCAAATTAGGAGATAATTTGATTTCAAATTCATATAAAAATATGACATATTTATCTAGAAGTACTATCACAATGACAACTGTTTTGTAAGATACTATAAATAGAATTTATTATTTCACATAAGGTAAAACACAACGCACACAAATATATCATATTTTAGAATTAAACAATTGGAACATTATTAGATTCCAAACATTAGGTGTATTTTCTTTCACTGTAAAGTTAATAAGCACATTACTCATTCTCTCACTCATTTACTCACTCATTCAAACAAATTACTCAAATGACGACACTGCATATAATCCAACCCCTTCTTAATGAATCGAAAAATGTAATAACGCCTCAAAGCAACGACATAAATCGCCGTAAGATAGGTCTCAATAAAGTCGGCGGCAGCTCAAGTCTGTCATAATTTTGAACACGTTCATAAATCCATCAATATTTAAGCTCTCCGGCCACAATATTTTTCTTCCCGGTCCCCGACGCGAGGTGCGTCACACGTGCGTCATAAATTCCGATAATCCATGGCCTACGCTGGTGTGTACCTACTTACGTATAGGCATTGTATTATGAGCATGTTACGTGGGATGCCGCTAAGACTTCATGATTCAATATGACGGGCCAAGGCAGAGCAGAAATTAGGCACGAGCAATTACCAGGCTTGAGCAGGCATAGGGGCGACGTGACTCAATTTCTGTTTGTCTAGCTATGCGTAGTAAATATATAGTTAAAGACGTAGATGTTTGTTACTTGAAGAATAATCGGAAGTGTTCAATAATAGGTATATCCTCTAGATTGTTTAGTGTCCTGCCTAATAGTGAACAGAGTAACTAATTAGTAACTAATAGCAAACGTCAACTAAAAGGAATCACGCAAACATGAGATAACACACGAGACATATTTATGTATAGGTATTATTGAAACAGAAACCTACCAACCCATGATTACATAAAAATACTGTCAAGCAAAGTAGATTACTAATGTAAGTATAATATATGATTGCAGAATGATCCCAACGGAAAACTTATTTTTGTAAAATCCAGTGCCCAACAGTGGGGCATGGATGAAAATTGAGATGAATTGTTGTGCTGTGGGGTGTGAGGGACGCGTTTGCATTCGCCGCGCGCCCCGCGTCTTCCAACAAATTGTATTAAAGGAAGCCAATACGTGACATGTGTAAATGGTGCCTAACGTCTCTTTAATATATATTTAGGTACATCAGACGTGTTTACTCAAATGCAGAGTGCCATGATCATAAGTGGAATTAATTTGCACACTCGTGGTTTATTAGATTAAATAAATTTTAATGATATTAGAATATTAAGTAAGATAAAAATACTTCTTTTTAGTTATGCTTGTCTGCGAATTCTAAAAATGCACCGAAACATAAAGCTGTATGCCCGATTGGTTAAATTTCATGAAGTTTATGATAGTAAAATTTGAGCTAGAAGCCATTTCACCCGAAGCATTTCTCTTGAATAATCGGTCATGATACTTCGTCGATCATTTAATTGTTTGGAACTTAGTTGCCCAACTTGTATAATGTTCCTGATTCAAAAGTCCTTCTTGGTCTCGATAGTTTACATGATGGTTCATATTATCTGCTAGCTAGGAAGTAGCGACGTTTAACGTCCTGTCTGTTCTCTTCTCTCTCTCTCTCTCTCTCTGCATCGTGGAGGCCCTGCTTAGAGCAGGTGTATTGGCATGGTGCATCTGAACCGCCCAGAGCGCTCCACTTCAGTATATTTTCTGTAACGCAATCTGTTTAAGGCTTGCCAGGTCGGCAACGGCTGCATGTATGTCTGAAGCGCTCTCTGCTGGGCAGCAGAGAGCGTTTCAGACATACATATGCGTCAGGGTATTTTACCAGTGGTAAAGTCGATTCTGGAATGGCGGAATCCAGATAGTGGTAGTGCATCTCATAAGCGGTGTTAACTTGTTGCCGTAGAGGACACGCCTTGTGGCTTGTTCTTGCTTCAATTTTTCAACACTGAACGTCACTTTTCTGCGAGTTTTCGGGGATGCTGTTCCTACCAAAGGTCTTATTCAACGGTAGGTTTGAAACTTCCGGTGATTGAGTAACTTGTCCTGTATAGGCATATCGATTCCACACCGGACACGCGTATCCGCCCGCCAAACAGTAAAATGCGAGACAAGATGGCAATCCTTCATGCCCCGTAGCGTAGCGTAGTTATCTCTCTCTATCACTCTTCCTTGTTAGTGCAATGAAAGACAGTTGCGATTTCTTTGCTACTGAGTGGTTACGATTGTCATCTTGTCTATGGACCAAGTAGTGTGGAATGCGCAGAAGCGCCCCAGTGCGTTGAAGTGAGTTTCCGTAGCAAGCTGTTTCGTGAACTAACCTGTTGTCATGCTTTTACGCAGTGGCTCTTAAAGGACCATGTTCTGTCTAAGGTTATTCCAAGGTACCTTGGTCATGGGCAATGCTCAATAGCAACTATGTTCCAAGCAACCTCGAGCTGCCTGTTTGTTTCCCAGTGTCGTAGGTGAAATACACTAAACTAGGTTTTCGGGAGTTTGCTTTCAGGCAGTTCGCCTCATTTGTACTTTTTTAGGTCCTTTAACACTGCAGACAATAATTTTTAAGTCCTAAAACCTGTCACTTTGTTGATTTTTGAGCAGGACTGGCTGGTCATTATAAATGATGTAAAAGTCCTGGCAAGCCCACTTAAAACTAGTTATGCGGGGTTATGATTAGTAGATTAGTACGTTAGTTTTATTATCCTAATAATTATTTTAGATATTTAGACAAGAGGTCTGTTCTGTGGTTTCCTAAATCGCTACTATAAAGTTCCAGCTGCTTAACAAGCCTCTAATGCTTAAAAATACTTAGCTCACTATCTGACCTAGTTAAGCCGACGACACACGTTCCGTGTAAGTTGCTGGAGGAATATTTATCGTAGTTTCCGCCGTTATTGGACTTGTCTTTTAGGCGTGGTGAACGGTGATGTGTTTATTCAATTTGGTGTCGTCGGAATATTCTTACCTCGTTCTTTGCTATTCGCTCTCCGTATACGACACTTGACTCGATCTGCATCGCCAGTTTGGCAAATTCAAGTGTTATTTTTCCATTTCAATTGATAAAAACCTTTGTGTGATAGCTTAATAGTTGAGTTTGAAAGAGTATTTATTGTCACAGGCACCAGTGATAGAAATTTCGTTCTTAATTCAAAAATCATACAGTTGTCAATTGTTTGACGCAAAATAAATGCATGTGACCTATTTGCTTATAAGAAGATAACTGATACCGCAACCTCTGGTCATTTAAGAAACCGTCAACTTAGGTCCACTTTTGCAATGATGAAGTCTGCTAAGATTTGTATGATAAGTATTACGAGATGGAATCTAGAAACTGAGACAAACAAAATATGTATATAAAAAGTTATTAATTAGTTAATTTACCTGTCCAGTGACATTCATATAGGCATGAACCCCTTTAGGTTCGATATTAATTGAATCATAAAATAGCAGAAATAAATGTAACGTTTTCCGATACAATAAACGTTTTCGTGATGGATGCCCGTGCATTTGTCAACAATATATTGTTTGCAAATCAACGGCCGTTCTGCGATGGCCATGATGCATGACACGACGCGGAGGCCGCGGAGTATGCTCGATTAAAATGCATACAGTGTATTTGTGGATCTTAATGTAGACCAGTTTACGTACATCTCTTATTTAAACGCGTTCTCATTCGAATAGTAGCGTTTTTTAATAGCAACTATGTAGATGCATTGGACGTCGCAGTCTTTGACCTTAGAGAAGTAACTCGAAAGTTAAGTCGAACAAGCGAATGCTGCATAACCTAACCAATAAATACGTACTTAGTATCAAATTCCAATACGTAAATTGTTTAAAAGAGATCATGTTTAGTTTCCCGCACTTCCATACGCTCACTTCGCTTATGTTGCGTTTTATAGTTATATACCTACTTAAGTATTTATAAATTATTTGACAGAAATAAATATACATGTTTTCGTACAATCTTACACAGATCAACCTAGCCCCAAACTAAGCAAAGCTTATACTATAGGTAGGTACTAAACGACGATAAACATACTTAAATACATCAATATATGATATACATAGAAAACACCCATAATTCAGGAACACACAAATGAATGCCCTTATTAAGATTTAAACCCGGGACCTCCAGCTTTAAAATAAAATGATTTATTTTTGAAGTATGCATATTACACTGCACTTTTGAACGTCGAATGAAAAATAATTAAAGCTCTCCCTACACCACCGACTCGAGAAGATTTAACACTTTGGACGGGCAAGAAACTCGGTGGGACACATATTTTCAAAACATTACATCTTATATCCGACATGCTCAAATTGAACATATACCTTTCAGAGTAATCATCATTCGTTCATTAAAATATCATTTAAGGGCATTTTCAAAAATAGGGTACCATTTCCTTTTTTTTTTGATGTTGCCGAGTAATATTGATTTTAAAAAAGAAAAAAAGTGTCCCCTTTTTTGGTCAGTTTCGTAACGCATTTTTTCACTGTATGTGCCGTTATAAAACTCAATTTTTTTAAATGGAAAATCGAGGACCCTTTATCTTTGAAATGGTGCACTTTTTTCTGAAAATGCCCTTTAATCAAGCAGGCCTCCCAAGCACTTACGAATCGTCAACAAAATCTTAAAAACTAATATTTACCTAGACCAATTTGTTGATGCTATTATTATTACACAAATATAATTATATGCTGTACCTGCAGATATCAGAATTAAGAGTAATAATTAGTAATTTCAGAATAGAATCATCAATCTTAAAAGTAAAAGTTGAATAAAGTACTTGTCTAGAACTATCTAGAATGAAATCTAAAGTCTAGAATAAAGTTTAAATCGTCGTAGGTAGGGTCCATAACAACTAGGCTAGGGAGGCGGTTAACTAAGATTAAGAGCAAAGCTAACACAGAACCAGTACTAGTCCTACTAGCATAACTTGTCAAAAGGCGCGACACTTCATACGTCAAACGTGATTTGACTCATTAACTCGCGCTAGTCGCGCGAAGTTATACTAGGATACTTATTGTTAGTATCAGCCATGCCATCTCTATGGTTTTCATACTCTGGGATCGGGCAATGTTGATGCCGCTGGGCTGTCTTTAATATTAAATCGATATCGGTCTGCATTCACAAAATGTTCATTTCAGTCAGAGCGAATGTCACGTGTTTATGGACAAATATTACATGACGAATATTAACTACGAGCACAGCAATGGATGGACCTCTTTATGTGTAGACATAAAGAATAATATCATTGTAGAATGATATTAATTTTATTATATAAAAAAAATACTTGTAAAATACAAGCTATCATTAAATGTTATGATAACTATTGAATTTCAGTAGATTTGGATTTGTTGCTTGATAGCTCAGATAAAAACCGGCCAAGAGTTTGTCGGGGCACGCTCAGTGTAAGATTCCGTATTTAGCCATCCGTCACAATAAGCGAACTTAAAAAGGGTTTCAAAAGATAGGTACCAACAATAAAAAAGGAGTATCTTCGCAGCTCTTACGACTTATACGCCCTTTTAACCGATAAGATACGTTTTTTTTGCAAAAAAACAAAATTGGCTTGACTTACCAAGTTCAAAATAATTTTCTTTGAAAGTCTTCATTAAGCTCTATTTTCATGGCTTTTTTCATATTTTTTGGAGTTGCGATTCAAAAGTGAGAGGACGGAGCTCGGAGGCACATTGTTTTTACTTACGGAGCGATTATTTCCGAAAAAAAACACTTTTTCATGTAATGTTTCAGCAAACCCCTTTTTTATATCAAATACCTATACCATACTTATCCAAGGATACCTCACACTTCTAGGTTGAAACGAAAAAACAAAAAACCCCCACTTTACCTGTATATGTGAGGAAATTACAGCTTTCTACTACTAACGGCCACTGAGCTAAGCCGCAGACTGACGGACGGATAGACAGACATGGCGAAACTATAAGAGTTCCTAGTGGACTACGGACCCCTAAAAAGGAGTATCTTCGCATTACAATACGCATGGGCATGTCTTTAGGTAGGACATATTTTTAATCATTTTACAGGCAAGTTTGAAAAGCGATTGTATGTAGGTATATATGTATGTAAGTACTATCCTTTTATGTAATTTAAGCCTGTTCAACTAAAGTTTTGTCCAAAATTCGTATCATCTCATTACTTTAAATGCGCCTATCCCTAACAATACTAAAACTCCTTACATAAAAGGGGCTTTTAACGAGACCTTTTTCGTAAAGTTACTAAAAACAGCCCCCCGAATGATCCATTATCTCCTCACGAGGACAAGTTAGCGATCTTCTTCCGTCTATTTTCACAAGTAATAACTAAATTTATCGTCGGACTTTCGGTCGACATGGTAGCGTCTTCCAATATTGGTAGTTGTGGAGTCGCGTCACGCGCGCGGGCCGCGGCGCGGCGGAGGCGCGTGGTGGGCCGGGAGCGGGCCCGCGCGAGCGCCTGGCGACGTTGGTCGGCGACGCGTCATTAAAATTAACCATCATTACTCTTGTAAAGCGCCTCGCAGCGACGCAAGGCGCAGACTTATTCGGAAGTTTGTCGCCGCATAGGCCCCTCTGTCGGTAACTAATCCTGCGCTTTATTGCCGTTGTAACAAATGATTCGGCGGAGGCGACAGCGACACTGCAAGGCGTGTCGCCTTACCCCATATGCTAATTCGCGAGTTCAAACCGCGAGAATAATGATAGCTACGCGCGGTAGGTAGGTCGATGTACCCTGCCTGTTTAACGAGCTCCGAGACGCCTCTATTGAAACAAACACAGCTTTATTGGATTTTGTTCAATTTGCGTACATATAATAATTAGTGGCGTAGCGTTCATGTTTAGAATACGGCAATTTATACTAATAATTATGTTTGCTATAAATACGTCTTTAGAAATTAATTTGCGGCTGATGCTTTTTCTCCAATTATGGCCAAGTACAAGGAAATACAAATGGAAAAAAACCGGCAAATAAAAAGTTCAGAAGTAAAACTTTCGGCATTGAGGTGAAAAACCTGGAGCAAAAAGTATAAATATTCATTGACAGAGAGAGCCCACGCACAGTAAATATAAACTTTTATTTCAGCTCACCATTAGTAAAACAGCGGGCGACGCATTCAAAATTCGACTCGCGAACTCTAATTAGAGAGGACACGGCGTCCTTCCTTCCTTCCTTTATTAATGGAAAAGTCGGTTCCAATTGATTTCATATTTTGCATCCTTCTCTATTTAGACGACTTAAATACACAAAGGGCTTTTGACGAAGCCATTACCGACTATACCTGGTTTATGCATCGCTTGGACCACCTTCGGCACTAATACCTCCTCTTAGTAGCAGTTCTGTCATAATGCCATTGAAGCTTATTGAAGTAAGCAACAAGTAACCACAGGAACATAATTTCAGAGGCTTGATATAATTTAGATTGCGAGATATAATAATGAATATATACCTACTTTTTTGTTAGAATTTGTAAGCAGTAAGTAAACATGTTATACTTAAGAAATGTATGGTTTCCAAGCAACAAGCCTAATGTATTGTTATTAAATACTTTAAATAAAATAAATAAATATAAATATTTACGGGACAATCTTACACAAATCGACCTAGTCCCACGGTAAGCCCAAGGGCTTGTGACTTTAGAACGGATTAATCGCGTTTATTTACACCCTACGTTTCGAGCCCTTTACAGCACTCGTTTCCACAGGATTAATATAATTTTTGTTAGATTTGCAACTTTTTTATATATTTTGGAAAAGCCCTCCCTAATCGTCATGGCGTAGTGCTTATGCTTCATGCTCGCACTAGTTAGTTACTATAAATAAAATATTTTGTAGACCACTTAATAATAATGTGGCAGTAAAGGCACCCCTACATAACGTGCCATGGCTTTATAGTATTTTTTTATTTAATCTTTTTTTTATTAAATTTTATTTTGTCACAAATGTTTCTTAATAATATTTTAAAGAGCGTTGGTGACCCAGTGTACAGTGGTAAGAATGAAAGGTCTCGAGTTCAAACCCGACTCATATCAATGAGTTTTTCGGAACGTGGGTACGATATATAATTTGGTAGACATTTATTTACCAAACGCTTTCCCATGAAGGAAACCGGACTAATCCTACTTAGGCCTAGGTTGGGTTGAAAATATCACAAATACACATTTGGAATTAGTTCCCGAAGCGGACCCCAGGCTTCCTAAGCCGCGCAACAAGCTGGGAAAAAAACCAGGCAGAAGAAGAAGAAGATTTGTTAATAATATTTTAATCAGTCTGTACATTTGGCCGTTTTTTTCTTCTTCTTCTTCATCGTTCCCTCGTGACTGAGGATCGTGACCAACAACTATGTCCCTCCATTTATCGCAATCAAGGGCTATGTGGGCTGCCTTCTGCATGGAACCACATGCTTGTCTAATAGGATCCGACCATCTTGCAGGGGCTCTTCCTCTAGCGCGCTTGCCCTCAACTTGCCCCAGTATGATGTCACGTTCGAGACTGTGGTGTGGCGATCGCATTATGTGCCCAAAGAAACTGAGAACCCTCTCCTGGCAGACTGTCAGAGTCGTTTGGTGATTTTTAGCTCTTTCAGAATTTCTTTTTTTCTTAAACAACAGTTTATACGAGCCGGGTGTGTGTGCCGGTAGGCTATTAAGACCTTTCCTATTGTCAACACTATAAAACACTATATTTATTTGAGATAAAACAAACGAAGCGTTTTATCTCGGTATACCTACAAATGTTTTAAAAGCCACAACAACACAAGTACAAATATCGGGTAACAAGAAATAAAACAAGAATAGGTCGTAATTGTAAATTCAGCGTTTTACGGGTAGCGGTTACACCACCAAAATTTACGGGCAG
Source organism: Lathronympha strigana (assembly GCA_949128165.1). Taxonomy (NCBI): domain Eukaryota; kingdom Metazoa; phylum Arthropoda; class Insecta; order Lepidoptera; family Tortricidae; genus Lathronympha; species Lathronympha strigana. Next base: position 9,773,383 of record OX421906.1, on the reverse strand, counting down.
AGTTTCAACGAAGTTGCTTATTATTAACAGCAAACGTTACTTAACGAAGAGAGTCCACGTGTGAAATTACATTTGGAATGCGTCGCGCAGCCATGAATTACGCATGGCAACAGACAATGAGCGCACAATTTAACCTGCGCTAAGCCAACTACTCCTGTTTTCCTAATTATTAAGCTACATACCCATCACGTTAAGAACCTTTTAAAAGCTTTAGACGCAATGTATAAATTAAAAAAATATATCAATAGTTCATGGTCGAAAATCGATACAAGCCTTTGACTATTCAATCAGACGACTGGCATTGTCTGCCTTTTTTATACAAAAGAAGTATGCCGATTTTTACGGAGTTGCACCTCAAATATATGGCTATTCGTACGTAAAGTACAAATAGCTATGTCAGAAAAACATCATTGATCATATTCTTTCGGCAGCGGGGTAGGCCTGTCAATTGCTAATCCGGCTGGTTTAATACTCAAAGATACAACGGGATCAATATAAAAAAAATTGAATCCAATTTAATAACGAAAGTAATAGCCAGTTTGGTTAAGATTATCTTTTAAGTTGATAAATAAAACACAAATGTGTTTTGGGTTTGCCAGTAACATATATAACTTAAACAAAACCAGCATAATATGTGTATTTATATAAAATAACTCGGCTCTGAAAATAAATAGTTACGATGTTTATTGCTACGGCCCAATTTAGATATAAAAATCTGCCAGAAAAACGCATCACTCCAAATTTACATGACGATTAATTTCCACAAACCGCGCGATACGGCTATTACTACCCAAGGTGTTGTGTGTGAAAAAGGAAACTACCACCCCCGCGCTCGTCCATTGTTTGTCAGCTTGCAAAACAGTGACGGGGTATTGTTGCCGATTCAGGCACTAAATCGATATAGTTTTTTTTGCAACATGCCGTAGATATTAATTGGTATTTCTCATAGAAAGTTCAGACAAAGGGTCCTGCGCACCGGGCCTGTCGCCTGACATGCCGCTGACGTAGCGTCACCGCAAAACTGACGTGAGCAAATTAATTTTGTCACGAATGTGAAATTCAGCTAGTCTCTGATGCAGCCCTCGTGATGTTTTTTTGTAAAGTTGGATGTTTAAAGCAGATTAAAAGTAAAAATGCCTATATCCAATTTGTATCATAGTGAAATTTTGTGTAGGTATGCACTTAAAAACAATTGTCCAGATATTTCATTTTACCCTGTTCAAAGAAAACATAAATTCATGTTTTAGAAATATCAATATAAGTCTAATCTTTGTATCTTCTCATTTCAATAAAAACAAAGTATATCAGACAACGTAAATATTTTCCATGTTAACTAAAACTGCGCTGAAACATTAATATCTAAAAAACATGAAAAACTTTTTTCGCTTTAAAGGAATTGACAATAAACCTATGTTCCATACGTCCCCAAAATTCCACAATACTCTTGTATTTTAAATGTGCTCCAATTCTCCGTATAACTACATCTTCGTGGGGTAAAAAATAGGTCTACACAAGACCCGAATACGAAGCGGGTGGACGTTGAGAATTTTCAACATATTTTCTTATATGAAGGCAACAATATCGGATATGAAGGTCAACTGTCTGGTATAAAGCAAATTTATTCTGTTCGTTCGGTGTATTGGCTCATATAAGTGGCGATCTCCGCGGCGACGGCGGCGGAATGATAACGGTCTAATTTCGGCGGCCGCGCTGCTATACGCTCTAAATTACATTGCGGCTTTGCATCCTCCCTGAAAGGTTTTATTCATAAATCTACTGTAACGCTTTCATAAAGATGCGGGAATCGTTCCCCTTTGATATAACGGCAATTTAAAATACTTTTCGAATGCCACCGACCGTTATCCAAATGAGCTATTTTACCACGTATATTAATTAAATTTTTAATGTTCATACTTTTTTATTAACTCAGCGAATTTTTTGCTGAATTTCAGTTAATTATTGAGGGGCTCGTGAGTTTTTGTCCCGTTATGTTTTGAATGATATACCTAAACAAAATACACACGTGTAAATTTGGGGTAAAGCAGTGCTTTATAGGGTTCTCTGCCGATTGGGTACCTATCAAACAGAATATGAATAAATCCATCCGGCTATCTCTCAGTGGCTTGTTGTAATCTTCTCAAAAACTATAGTTAGACAGTTGACATTATCTCAGACTGCGTTGTAGGTACCTTTGTTGCTACAACAAGAAATATGACGGCATAAAATTGATAAGGGGGACATCCATACGAGAAGCATATTTTGCTTGTTTATATTGTCTTACTGTGATAATTAAGAAAAATATATAGTATTATATCAAAAATAATTATTCAATGTTAAATAAAATTTATGAATGCATTACAGTGCGGAAACTGCGAAACTCTTAGGGCCAATTGCAGCAACCTGGGTTAGCCGTCAAATTTCATACTAAAAATACGCTCAACTCTGGGCTTAATTAGATTACCCCGGGTGGTGCTAGGCTAGTGGCGCTTAGAGCTCGAGTTCGCTTTGCACTTGGATTTTTGTTATAACCTTTATGGCAAGATATCGATACTTACATTGTGAGATTAAGAGCTTTTCATACAGCTCCAGAAACAGTTTTCCTGATCTCTCCATTAAAATGTTAAATTTAAATCAATAGGTTTTGTCTGAGCGTTGACGGATCGGCGCGCCGCTTGATTGGATCGCCAAACATTGACTGTACTAATAGGGTGCGCTAACGCCGCCCGATTTGCCTAATGAGGAACGATTCTCACCGAACCCAGCACAAGGACATTATGCAAACTTCTGTTTGTCTTCTATATTATCATCCCCACTGTCTCAATCACAAATATAACAATATCGCTAGCTCTCTTCGAATATTACCTCTCGAGGCGTTATCAGCGCAATTGGATCAAGTGTTTCGTTTTCGATTTTTAACGGTAATCGTGGATTATTTGCCAGAAGCTCATCTTAAGCGGGATTGAAATGGATTTATTTGGATTCAAAGCTTATTATTAGCAATGCTCGCATTATTTATTGAATTGTTAAAGCTAAATTAATGTAAAAGTATGAATAATGCAATGATGATTGTATTTCGATATTAAGCTGACATTGGTCATTATAACTAATATTTAATACGGGCTAATTACCATGTTTATTTTTTTTATGGAGCACCCAATATTTCGACACTGTTGTAAGCGCCATGTTTACGGAATAAACCCACGTTTCCTCCGTGAGTGAACTTGGCGCTTGCAACAGTGTCGAAATATCGGGAGCTCAATAAAACAAATATACATGGTAATTATCCAGTTTTAAATATTAGTTATAATGATTGTCATTGTAATTGTTTACAAGTTATGTAATGTGATAATATAATGTGGTATGTTTTAAGTGAATATTGTTAACTACAAACCTACCCATAATCAATGTATTAATATCGACGATATAATAATGCCCTTTGTTGCTTAATATTAGTTAAACACAAGTTACCGTTAAACGGGGTGGCTTTCAAAGTGCGATGATCACTTTTGATTTTAATTTTTGTCACTTATTCGTAAGCTACTGAATATTTTTGTGTTGGCAACATTGACAGATGTACTTACATGTGGATAAGATTTGTAATCGTATGTAGTCTTTATTTTCCTCGCCTTTATTTATCTTGAATAAACCATTCAAAATTCAATATCAAAATATGTTATAGACTATGCTCATGGTACTTATACCTATATTGCCAACGGCTTACCAAGTGCGGGATAAGTGTTGACAAATTTAAGGTGTGACTTCCGATTGCGCATATTTACTATGGGCATACCTATAGGACTCACTTATACTGGACGGGTGATAAGTGATATGAATTAGAGCAAGGTCAAATTACTTTCCCCACATGTGGCTATAATGCGTTTTTCCACCCTAGTTTTAAGGACAAAACAGCGCTTTCCGAACTGGTGAGGAGAAAAAAATTATTTTACTTGTGTATACAGATACAGATACAGATATTTATTGGTAAAAACACATTTTACAAGTCAGTTATTACTATATTACTTATAGCACTATGTACATTCGAAATGGAAATATGGAAATTAACAGATTTTTATCCTGTGAAAAACTTCTGTCCTGCCAGAGTAACTGTTTTATAGCAGTATTCTATTGGTTTTTATGATATTACGTGATTCTTTAAGCACACAAACATTATTCTGTACGAGGCGCCAGCCATTGATGGTTATTATGTTACCGCTATTTATTAATTTTTCATTTTAATTCAATCATAATAAATACACGACTGTTTCATGTGCATTTTTAACAGACCGAAACATGATTTTTGCCGAAATCAAAACCGATTCTTGTTTCGGCGGAAACCGAAACCGAACCTCTAATAAATGTAATTAAAATGCTAAATAAAGTGTCAGTGAGACGATTTTTCAGATATGTATGTGTATAATGAAAAATCTCCATGACCTAATTTCACTTTTCTTGGATTGTAATTTTGGCATTGTTATAGTGACACTGAGTCTAAATTCAACTACAGTATTTAGCGGCCGGTGAATTCAAGCAAGTGACGTCATATTGCCTGCCTTGCCGAGCTCACCCGACGTATTTAAACGCTCGATCGCGACCCGAATGTACGATATTGTAAGTTTCGGCGCGGCCGAAAGGTTCTGCTGGTTTTGGCCGAAACCGAACCGAACCATGATTTTTGGTCCGAAACCGAAACCGAAAATTCGGTCGGACACTAATTTTTAATCATAAAACAATTACTATATAACCAGGGCCCGTACTATTCATACCGGTTTCGTTATAATGACGTATATAAACACAGAGCATGTCTTTAAAACGTAATGAGTTAAAGACAGATAAAGTCTATCAACTTTCGATTGTAGTAGAGTCAACAATACAGCTGTGAATACAGCCAAAGTGCCAAAAATATGTATACAGAACTTTATTGCCAGAGAATTAAGGTCGTGTATACATACTTTTGGCACTTTGGCTATATTCACAGCTGTGTTGTTGACTGTACGGTAGCCGTTTTGACACTGCTCAATGACAGCACTATTCTTGAAGCTTGACGTCATTTGTATGTCATCGGCATGATGACATCAAATGTACGGGCACTGTATATCACAATAATTTAACATAACATAAATTACATGCAATATTATCTAAAACTTTTGAAACCCCATTTTCCAAAATAATAAGTGAAGTTTCTTTGTGATCGTTATAACGATAGCGTTATACTTTAGAATATAGCTAAAAAACGGTAGCTGCTTTATCAAAGTGACCCCATTTCAATTGTAAAACTTATTAATAAATGTAATTGTAAAGCCACTTTTAATTTGTTTTCTCCGAAAGTATTCATCATTATACTCTTATTTTATTATAATTTCTAATAAAACTTCCTGTTAAGTGGATTATATAATTATATATTTTTTTGTATTTTTCTCCTTTAGAACTGACAAAGATATACAACTTTTAATTTCAAAATTAATCAATGTAACCCTGTTTTAGGGTACCGCTTAAAGTTTGGAAAAAAAGTTTTCGTTTACAAAGTTACTAAATACATAATATTGTCTTCTGTTACCGCGATTGTTATTCATTGAAATTAAACACTTTAGAACGGATTAATCGCGTTTATTAACACCATGATCGTGGTGTTAATAAACGCGATTAATCCGTTCTAAAGTGTTTAATTACTAAATACAGCCGTAAGGTTGAAAGTTCAAAGCTTTTATTGCCATAAAAAGCAGAATTGCCATAATTTACTCACAAAGTTATGTCTTGAAACAGGAAAAGTTATTTAACGAAGTAACTAAAAATATTTTTTACCGATTGGACAACGATTGCACAGTGCCGGTGGGTCGATTCGAGGTCCCAAATTGGAAAAGCATATATTGAAGCTAACTTTTTCTTTCTGTTTAACTCACTATATTTTCTGCACTAATAAATTCTCTGAAGACGTTTTGGTTCGTTAAAAAAACTACGCAAGTCCGATTCGCGTCGCGACAAGAAATTCCGTAGCGAGCTGTTTTCTTGTTCTTTGTGTTTTATACTCTTTTACTGATGGAACTTGTAAGAAACCCACTGCTTGTTTTGGCTATGCTAGTCTAGTAGTTTTATTTATACAGTGCTTGACTAAAAGCAATATATCGGTGGAAAAGTTCAGCAGCTAGCTAAATTTATTGTAAGTTCGGCGTAACATGAAACTTTTTTCTTTCAGCGATTTTTAAGAAGCAAATCTGGCAATACTTGGAGACCAACCTCGGTCTTGCCCAGCCACAAGTTCAGTCATGTAAACATTTTAGCTGAGTAAAACTAACAGTTCGTGTTTTATTTCTGCGGAACCTTAAAAATAATACAAAACGTATTTCCGCATACTCTGAAAGTTTTGCAGAGTAGTTGCAGTTACCGAACATTAATCTCGTTATAATCCAAAAGACCGCTTTTTACGTCAGAAACTTCGAAAAAGTTACTGCTACGTACTAAATTTGCTTTGAGTAAGGTATATTTTCACCTCACTAGCTCAAAAAGCGCTCTTTTATTCTTCAAAACTAGCGGGGAAAAACGTATTTTATCCACTAGTGGGGAAAGTAATTTCACCTTGATTTCGGACTCGTGTCGGCTTATACACTCGCCGGATTTCACCTAGTTTCCAACTAACAATAAAAGCAAAAAAAGTAAGCAGACATGAATCAGAACAACACTAAATTTAAAAAAAAATGGAAAAATAAAAAGCACTAGACCGCTAAAACGAACTTTGCGCACGCAAAACAGCCAAAAAAAAAGGGCACTTTTTTAGCAACTGTATTGAAAACATATTTAAATAGTCACACAACATTTTAGTAAATGTAGTATGGCAAATAACGAAAATTTATTTAATAAAATGAAACAGCTTAACAATAAAATAAACCTCTTGATCAATTGATAGTTGCAGGGCGGTGATGTGTGTCAAACTTTTTCCAATCAGTTGAAATACGAAATTGTGAAACTCGTAGCGCGTGATATTTGGAGAGTCCGGTGTAAAATATAAAGGCCACACAGGGCGGCGCCGACAGGCACGTTCTCCTTGTCTTTGCTGCCGAACACTCCCGCTGAATCAATATGACAAGCACTCACTTAGACCGGATTGCGAATGGACCTGAGACCAATCGGAATCAAAGTGTACGTCAATACGATCCGGGATTACCGATACAAATTTAATACTCGTGTACTTTTCTGTGTAAGATTATTGTTTATGCAGAACAATGTTGACCAACGTGTGTAAGAAATAACTGCTTTTTTAGGTTTTATTTAGATTCCATGCTCATAACAATCAAAAAGAGTATCCTCGCAGCTCTTACGACTCACACTTCCTTTTAACCGAGAAGATACGTCATCTTAACCCTGTGAAAACGAGTGCTGTAAAGGGCTCGAAACGTAGGATCATGGTGTTAATAAACGCGATTAATCCGTTCTAAAGTGTTTAATTTCAACGAGAAGATACGGTTCTTTGCAAAAAATAAAAAATGCCTTATGTAACTAAGTTCAAAATCAGTTTTCTTGAAAGTCTTCATAAAGCTCTATTTACATGTTTTTTTTTTCATATTTTTTAGACTTGCGTTTCAAAAGTTAGAAGGGATGACATATTGTTTTTAACTTCCGGAGCGATTATGCACTTTATCAAAAAGTGTTTTTAGCAAACCCCTATTATTTTTCAAATATCTATCTAATGACAACTCATACTTTAGGGTTTAACTGAAAAAAAAAACACTAAAAGTTGGAGAGTTGGGGTTGGGTGCTAACACTTAAGGAGGAGCTTAGCCTTTTAGTAGTGGAGCGTAAGGTGCTCAGAAATCCTGGGACCTGTAAGAACGGACGATGGTAATTGGAGGATCCTCAAAAATGCCGAAATACAAGAACTGGTAGCCGAACCAAATATCATTGGTGAGACTAAGGCCCATCGTCTTCGCTGGCTCGGCCATCTTGAGCGAATGGGAGAGGATCGCCAGGTGAAGAGAGCATACCTTGGTCGACCGACTGGACGTCGTCCGGTCGGTCGGCCCAAATACCGTTGGATAGATCTGGTGGAGAGGGATCTGCGTGATCTCGGAGTCAAAAATTGGCGAGAGATTGCACAGGATCGGGTAGAGTGGCATGCTCTTGTGTCGGAGGCCAAGGCTCATTTTGGGTCGCTGAGCCAGCGTAGTTAGTTAGTTAAAAGTTGGAAAAAAAAAACTTTTTATTTTACCACTTAGTCGACATGATTGATATGTATATTCATACTAAATTACAGCTTTCTAGGGCTAACGGTCGCTAAGCTCAGTCGCAGAGAGACGGACGGATTGATGGACAGACAAACATGGTGAAACTATAAGGGTTCCTAGTTGACTATGGAACCCTACACATTTTCGGATTTGACTTTGTTAGCGACTTTGTATATTTAAAAATACCAAACATAAAGAATTTGGTGTTTTCAGGTGGTTTGGTGTTATCATCTAGAGGCTGAGCTACGGCACATCCGTTATATTTTTCGCGAAAGCGTGTGTTTTCATAACTAAACAAAATGGATATTAAAAGACTTGAAGGTATTCATGAAAAGTTTCTTTTTTTAACTTTGTGTGCCTTATATTATACATTACCGAGAGCAGTCTTGGCTTAAATTTGCACTTCCGCGTCACAATATTGATAGCAGTTTGTGCCATCCTTGGACTATCTTCGTCGTCTAAATCGAATGAACACAAAATTAGCATTTTATCCGATGTTATTAGTAGTCCCTTAAATGGGCCCCCCTACCTGTGCCCCCCTCCTGTCCAGAGTGAGTTCTCGGAATCGCTGATTGAATCGCGCCGATTATGACGTTAATCTGTTCAATGCAAATTGGACGAGCTAGTCATTTACATCCCTTTACCAGAATTCGGCTATAAAATATTCAAATAGGCAGATATCGAGGGCTATTTATTGTTTTGCTGAGCTATCATCTGAGCCTTAGATAAACGTTGCTATCCTGCCTATTTAGCCTAACGATTATAATAGGTGCTATTTTGTTTTATGGCGAATGTTTGCCGTAGATAGCCTCTTTGAGTGTTACGTAACTGCAAAGGTAAAAGGTAAGCATCGGTTAGGTAAATAGTACGAATTCGTTTGTCAAATTTAAACCAAGCTAAATGTTAATGGCGCTCCAACTGTGGCTGTTATAAATGTTATATAACACAGTGTGACAACGATAGTTTTACGTGACAACATGTTAGAGAAAGAGATGTAATATTATATTCATATAACATTTATAAAGCATTGTGGGAGCACCATAATACTTACTATTCTAATATTAATGTTTTGGTATTATGCGGTAGGCGAGGTTTTGCCAAAGGACTACAGCATGGGGTTCTTCAAAAAAGGAGTAGAATCAATTAATGGATCGACAACGCGCATGGCGCAGGGGGTTTCAACCCCTGAAGTGTCAGGCATCCATGGGCATGGGCGGTGAAAGCTTTCTTTTATACGGGCCGTATGCTTGTTTGTCACCGACGTGGTATAAAAAAGGTACCGCAGCGTGTGTTTACTTTCGCCAGCTTGCTTGACTATAAAATGCAGATATTTGACCAACTAGTATCTAACAATAAGTAATCAAATTCACCAAAAAAGTTTATTTAGTTGACAGTATTTAAAATTCACGAGGTAGGAATCTTCTAGAAAGTACAGAGTACCTGTGATAGAAAATTCCGCTCTCTTATAAAGTTAAATTACAAACAACACTTAAATTTTACGCATGTTAAGGTAAGCCTTGGGGTAAACTTCAGCCTGTAGGCCAAACCCTTAAACTGTCAACACAAAGAATTATAAAATACTTGCTAGCTTCGCGCTTGTGACTCCACTAAAGCTGGAAGCACGCATAGGCCGCGATAGTGAACCGCACGCTTGTCTAAAGTTTCTAAGAGCACCAAAAAATTTACATGTTTATCGGTCCAATAATTAATTTATTAACACCTGATCATGGTTTTATCAGTTGAATACGAGAATATTCTAAATCGCAGCATTTAAAGGAAATGCTCATTATTCACAGTGTAGTTTTAATATAAGCTCAAATTTTAACCAGACGTAGGCGTAAGTGCTATGAACCGATGCGATATTGCAATTCTTAACTTTTATCCATTTTTTTTTTCATAAACAATTATTCAGCATGCAATGTAGCACTACTTTGTCTTACCAGCGTGACGGTACAACTGTCACAGTGATAAATTTTAACTGTTATCAGATAAGTTCAGACTGCTGAACAACTGTATTAGGTTCATTTATGGTCTTCGGAAGTATGACCACGTGTCTGCTTACCGCAGGCAGCTGAACTGGCTTCCTATACGTGAGCGTAGATCTCTCAGGCTTTTGTGTACACTGTATTCCCTTCTTTTTGATCCTCTCACACCGGATTATCTCAAATCAAAATTTAAATTTGTTGCTTCTCGTCCCGGTTGCGATCTCCGTACGTCCCGCAGCCTTAAGCTCTTCATCCCCCCACATCGCACCAGTTTCATGGTAAATTCCTTCACTCTTCAGGCAATACGCCTTTGGAATGACCTGCCTCTTGATATCAGAAAAGCTCAGAGCAAACTCGCCTTCAAGCACATGCTTCGCAAGCATTTACTTTCTAAGTTACGTGATTGATTAATCTTCGTGATGTTTCATAGTAGGTACACTTATATATATGTATGTATAATGATATAAAGTATATGTGTAAGTTTATTTTATATGTATTATCTAGTGTTAATTAGATATTAGTAATTGTGACATGATTTTAATATTTTCTACAGCCTGCACCTAGCAAACCTCTCTTTTTGGCCCAGTGGTTGACTGGTAGAGAATGCCTTAAGGCATTAAGTCCGCCATTTGTACTTTTATTTTTGTGCAATAAAGTTTTAAATAAATAAATAAGTGTACGCAATACAATGCTTTAGTGGTTAACACTTACTTAAAATTACCATGCAATATCGGTTCATAGTACTAAACCTATGTTTGGTTACGGTTTGAGGTATACTTAAAAATACAGGCTTTACATATTTTCTGCGTAATATCGTCATGTATAATGGTTTCAATTGCTGCTGATATAAAGTAAACACAGCTAAACTTGATTAATTACTCGAGGTACTTCGACTTGAGTGAACGGTTTATGAGAAATATTTTCGTTGCCTTTGCATTAAGAAATAAACCGCCGCGGGCGAGCAGCGCCGATGAGTTCCCTCAAATGTTCGCGCTTATTCATTCTATCAGCGCGATTTGAAGTAACAAATCGCTGATGTCTGAAGTGGGTACACAAGTTAATGAGAGGATATTTGAGAACGTCTGAAAAGATTAAATGGCCGCCGTTTTTCAACCGACAGGTATTAGGTTGCTCTCAGTCTATGAAGTAGATGCAGTGATCTTAAGTGAATGCCCGTTAGATGCCATCGTTCCAATTCTTATTGAAAATGGAATCGAGATTGTGCTGACACGCGATAGAACTAGATAATCTCTTTCGTGAACAAGAAACTTGCTCGGAAAAGGCTAACTTTTATAGACTTTTTGAAATACTAAAGCCTCTCTTCGTTATATAAACGGTATCGCGCAAACGTTTTGATACTGGATCTTTAAATAAGTTTTTCGTCAACATTTTGATTCTTATATCTAGAAGATCATATAGCTGATTATACTTTTATTTTATAAGTAGGTGAAGTCATATAACGTATCTAAACTCAATGAAATTGCTTTGTTTTATCATCTAGTTTCTATGGCCTTAGGTTTCCAACATCAGTCCAGCTCGATGTTATCAACATTTTACTTTACAGAAGAACTGTTAATAAACTAGTAAACAATTAAGGATGACTCACAATAGTCCGTTCCGTTCCGATCCGTTACGGGACGATCTGTCAGTTTTTATAGAAAGTATCACGTGATAACTCCGAGCCCTCGGATGTCACGTGACTTTTTGTATAGAAACTAACAGATCGTCCCGTATCGGATCGGAACGGAACGGACTACTGTGAGTCTTCCTTTATCTGTAAGTACATATAACAAGAGAGCAAAGTTCGTATTTGATCTGAGTGACAATTTTGAGTGCTGAGCAAGCGAAAGATTCTAATTTAGAATCTTGAGCATAGTGGAGTATGTTTAAGGTATTTTGAGCAACAAAGTACCCATGGCTGCTGAGGTGAATAAGATATTTTAAGTAATTTATTGAATCAGGCGTTACTTTGCGGAATTCCATATTAACAACGAAAATAATGTGCTAGTCTATTAGTGCCAACCCGTTATACCTACTTGCGTATTTTCTGCATTCAATTAATGTTCCTACCCTCCCGCCGCAAAATATAGATACGCAAATAGATACAATACACCACCACCAATAATACAAAACTCGACACGTGTTTCGCCTCTACGAGGCATCCTCAGGAGATACAGGAGATCTTGTCGTACTGGCTTCACTCTCTTCACTTGTCTCTTTACTCTCTCGGCTCAACTTGTCGGACGCCAGTACGACAAGATCTCCTGTATCTCCTGAGGATGCCTCGTAGAGAGGCGAAACACGTGTCGAGTTTTGTATTATTGGTGGTGGTGTATTGTATCTATTTGCGTATCTATATTTTGCGGCGGGAGGGCGGGAACATAAATTGCATGCAGAAAATACGCAAGTAGGTATAACGGGTTGGCACTAATAGACTAGCACGTTTGGCGGAATAGCAAAGTAATATTGTTTTCGTTGTTAAGATATTTAAAGTAAGTTCTTTAAATTTTACTGAAGCCGTAACAGAATTATACACTTAATCCAAATATACGCTTTCAATATCATTTGAAGATTTAGAATTTAAAATTTTCTGTTCGTTTGGAGTGATGCAGTGCAGTTGGGAGTTAGGCTAAGTGAGTAAAAGAGTAAAAGTCTAAAGTCAATGTTTGCAGTCGTGATTTCTCCCCTCGACCGGCGGTGACGGGCATTCGCCTCGCCCTCGCCGTTGCACAAAAATGTGCATTCCAGTTTTCTATAAAGAAAAGGTAAGTAGCGTTCTTAGTGCACTTTTTTGTTTGTATAATTTTTTTGTTTACCTGTGTCGCGTCTAAAAGTTAAATGCTGTTAGGAGTTCATCGATATTTGTGACTGAGTATTTAACACTTTCTCAACTACCGTTTGCTACGCGCTACGCTCGTAGCCGATCCCAGCGATTGCGCGATCCCGCGTTGTAGAGGAAAGCGCTTACTAACAGAGAGCCCGCCAGGGCAGGTTCCTGGGCGTGGAAGTGTTAACACTATATTACACAGATTCTTACTAAGGAAAGTATTCACTTTCTTCCTTGCACTTCAATGCAAATTTAATTCAATTAGTTTTTCTTAATAATTATTATTTCAGGTTTATGACACATATGCATAATATTTTTGTACAATACTTGTTTCGTTTAGTCAATCACATTAAGTTATTTCCGCAAATTTGACAAAATTAACAGAATTATCGTGGTTAATGCTTTGTTTCTGTGCGAAAATATACAAGATTATTAATATTTGTTAGTAATAATATGATAAAGTTTCCTAAATATCCTAAAAACGTGCAAAAGCTTTTTTATATGAAAATTTGCTTGCACAGCGACCTTAACTATTATGTAACTTATTGCAATGGGTACGATAAAAAAACACTAAATCCTCGGGCGTTGAGAAAATACGCAAGCAACGGGATCCATCACCAGACGAGATCTTGTCTTTTGGCATCTTGTTAATATCATAAAACTAATTCTTAATGCTTGACTTAGGTAAAGAAACCCGAAATGAAATGCCATAGATAGGTCCTGATACCTCATTTATGCACTTAAAATTTTATAAATCAAGCGTTTTTCATGAAAGCTCTCTCAACAGAATCATTCGAAAATCGCATATGAAATTACATTGTGGGGCCCTAAAGAGTGATGAGGAATAAAGAGCATGTCATTTGCCGGCTGCCCGAGGAAAATCGTCAGAGCAAATGTTGACATCCGACTTCACATTGAGCCTGTGAGGCTGGCTTGTTGAGTGACAACTGCATTTTTAATAGCCTTAAACCAAGAATTAAGAAGGGTTAGCAAGTTGGTTAGTTTTGTAAAAGGATAACAGTCCTTGGATATTACTGTGTTATTTATATTATAAGATTACACATGTATTCTCAAAGGAAAAAACTGACGGGTTAAACAAGTATTAAAATAAAAGAAAATCCGAAAACAGTGGAGTATAAAATATTATTATTACTACTATATAATACTAAATGTTTATATTAAACGTATTATTTTTAGTTTAGAGCAACAACCATTATGCAAACAAAATCATATGCATTTTTATTTTAAAAACGTATGTACACTTGACTGTACCTACTCAGACCGGTGAACCCGTTCGGGAGCTAAGATGCCACGGAAGTTAGATACTTTCATTACAAACAAAACGTTTTGGCTATCACTCCAAATTGTGAAATAAATTGTGCTGTATCTGGATCATTATTATATAAAGTTTTAATTATTCATGTTATTCTCTTTATTATCTTTCCCGTCATGGAACAGTGGTGTTCTGGACCTTTAAAAGGTGTACGTGAAGCTGAAGCCAGCACACCGACGCCCGCACGCAGGCAGGCAGTTGTACCTATAACTGTCATTGCGTGTATCCAATTGCTCTGCTCTCCAGTGTATTTTTATTCATAATTTAAAATCAATTCCCGCGTCTTCTGTAGGCCAGTTAAAATAACATTAATTGCTGCTCATAAAATTGATTTTAAAAATCTAATACATGCTTCTACTCAATTATTCTTGTTAAAATGTTTAAATAGGTATTAATTAAATATACAGTAGTAATTGTCGGCCGCGTAATCAGTGGCATCGGGTCAGTATAACGTGACCCATCCCGTATGCATTATTTTGATCAAACCTGTTTTATAATTGCTATGATTTTCGCAACGATTAATTTGCATAGTAATTAGGACGCTATCCAGAAATCGCGGTGATTTTCATAAAGCAAATGTATACCAGTGTAATTTTATTGTGAAGAGGGATAATAGGATTTATATCAACAGAGTTTGTGATGTTGCATACGGTGGTGCTTCCTGGCGTTTTTTCACAATTTAGGGGAACGCATTGGTCTCTGGATAGTCGTATAAAGGTAGCGAGGATAACTTTATCTTGTTAAAGTACCTTCAAGATGTAGGCACTTATTCTTAAACTAAAAATTACAGAAATTGTGTCAGAAATAATAGATATTAAACTATAGTGTCATTTTCAAACATGCAAAGAATAGTTTTGATGTTATAACCTTATAGATAGGGTATAAACTCGTCTCCTAAACTTTAAACACTGATTTAAAAAAGTCAATATATCTCTACCAGCATCAACTTGGTAACTATTTAGTTCATAATGAATAAATTGAACAAATTGCATAACCGGGAGGAAACGAGTTTTGCGGTGTGAAGTACCCACACGGGTGGATTAGTCTAAAATATACGGTCATAGCAAGGCACACGCTGCACCCTGCAAAATGTTCATCTCTGCTCGCCCATTACCAATTCATGCTTCAGAACGCTCGAGTCCACTGCATTTTACCTATCAACCTCCACCGCTTTTAACACGCGCTGGTTATTCTAAAAAGTGTTCGAATAAAATAAGACCTTGGAGTGCTCTTCCCAATGGCATCTGAATTTCATTTAATTTTTAAGTCAGTTTTCTTGTAATCTATAAATTTACTGTTGGCTCAAAGTCAGTTCATTCTGTTAGGGGAGAATGTGGTGGAAAAACTTTACAAAAAAATTACATGATCCTTAAGACCTTTTTTGAAGAAAACATTTTGAATATGAAATGGAAATAGAGAACTTATCACATGGTAAATAAAAAAGAACTCTACAGGTACCTAGACGAGGACATGAATGTACAAAAGGTACTAATAGCAATTCCGCTAGTAGTTATGGCGTTAGCCGCGTAATCTGATCCCGGGTTCGGTCCCCGGCTTGGGCTCCGACGGAGTTAGTTTTTTTCTTTAGTATATGACATCACTTTTTAATATATTCCACAACAGCGTTGAAAAAGTCTGGAAGAAATCAGATTGTTTCCCAGACGACTCGTTTTTTTCGGATTTTTTAGGAAAAATCATTGAAAGTTTCTGCTCTAAATTTTCAACTCTAAATCAATGCATATTAAGTCTAATTTACACCTACAACATGGCTACATCGATTACATTGAGGAAGAAACAATTGAAACAGATGAAAGGAGTGACAGTGATAGTGACATTATATATTTCTTAAAAAACCCGAAAACTTCGGAAAAAAACCGAAAGTTTCATTAAATCATAAAAAAAACATTCGATATTTTCCGGCATTTTCAACGCTATTCCGCAATAAGTAATATGCTCATAGAACACAGTACACTGGCATAAAATAAGAAGACAATTTTAAAAATTCATTTCAAAGTGTAATTCAACAAGTAGGTTTTTTATGAGTGTTAACGTACACAGCCGGCACGCGATTCTCAAATAAAGCTGGAAGATATCAACAACCAACGTCTACTCCGGCATGCGATAAAAGACCCGCGTGTGCTATTTGAAATTGAAATAACAAATGTGTGTGTCCGATTTTTTTCTGCAACTTTACGAGTAACCCTACATATAGGTCAGAGTGAAATACAGATATTCCCTTTGGGCCTACAGGTAGAATATTGTTTGTTGTCACTTCTATCGCACAGGTGTTTTAACTTGGTTACCTAAATAAACTAAAACAAAATACATACCAATACAATTGTGTTGATTGAATGAAACTCGGCTATATGACGTACCTTCATGCAACATATCAAAAAAAAATAACATCTTCTTCCTAGCGTTTTCAGGAACTGCCTCCATGAGTATAAGCAGGGGCTTATACTCAGGCAGGCAGCCTGAGGTCTGCTTCAGCAACTTATCCCAAGATAATTTTTCGAAAGCGACTGCCATACTAAGAGGGTACTAGGCCTTATTAGGATAAGTCCGGTTACCTCACAATGTTTTCCATCACCGAAAAGCGATTGGTGTAAATATCAAATGACATTTCGTGCATAAGTTCAGAAAACTCATTGATAAGAGCCATTGGCAGCATTTGAACCCGCAACTTTCGGATTAAAAGTCGCTCGATCTTACCGCTGGACCACCAACGCTTCCATATAACAAATATCTTGTCATCATCTAACAAATTAACATATCTGACAAATTGGAAAAAAATCTTCTATTGCTTTGACTAAACTTCAAATAAACTCTCACTCTTCTGATTCAGTATTCTATATCTTGATTAAATACTCAGATGAACACTAGCAATAGCACAGCCATATAAGTACCCTGTTTACAAAAGTAGCCCAGAACACTTTAAAAATAAGTAGTACAAAACATTTAGATAAGCCTTTTAAGCTATTGCATAGCTTCTATCGCGGGCCTTGAGCGCGGGGACCGAATCCAGAAATTCCGTAACGAAAAAAAACCTGACGCTCCCCACTCCGACGGACCGAAACCGACTTTATTCACTTTGTTACAAAGTTCTTTATCGGGGAAAGGATATATCTCCAAACGAATGTCGCTAAGTGTCATATTCTATACAAAATATTGAGGACAGTAGCTCTTATTACCAGAGATACGGCGATGTCAAACGTCAAAATAAACACTATTATTTTAGTCCCGCCAAAATCAAATATGTTAAATCGATTTTGTAATCGATGCATAATATACTGGCTGGATCGAATTAAAGGCAAAAGGCGCCTAATTTTTTATTTAGACTGCGAATCGTTGTGTTTTTTTAATCGATACCTTAGTGCAAATGCAAAGTCGTACTAAGTACCATTTTAAATTTGTGAATTTAGCACGTTAGTGCACAACGGAATAAAGTGGAAATTTCATTAGCATAAGAAATATTAGTACCTACAAAGAAGTAGAGTATCGAAATATGCCTTTGTCTTGTTTATCAAATATTTTCTATTGGTATATTAGATTTGTTCCTTATTGTGATAATCACAAAGGTGATATTGCTGCGTGCTGTAAATATTTTGTTTGTGGTGTTCGAAGACGATGATCACCGTATGTTTTTCACCTATAAAAAAGCTCTCTTTCACTGCAGACGAAAATGTATCCAAATTTATTTTAAGTTTGTTTTGTTCAGTAGTGTCATAAACAAACAGAAATTAAACTTAAGTAGGTACATATTTGTCACTACTGACGAAAGTGCACAAAAAATACAGAACTGTGTTTTTAGGAAATGAGTTGAAAAGTGACCAATGTGCCGGGATCCATTAAATCTATGTAAATATGATATGTTTTATGCTGTGATAAATTTGATAATAAATAAAATCACTAATAATGGTAACTTTGTAGCAGCCCGCTGTCTCCACAACCAAAGGCATGAACATTTATTGTATACATGTCCTATAGACCTAAGTTGCTTATCCACGAATGTCATCTGATAATGATAATGCTATAAGTTCATGAAAAGACAAGTTGCATGGATAGTGCGACGGTGATTGCTGTCAAATGTGAGTAACTGTATAGAATTATCAGAAATTGTCACACAAAGGTGACAAACTGTTGTCTTATTACGTTACGCTATCCGTTTGGGATCTTATCCCAGAAGGGAGCGCACACTTTTGCCGCTTCGCCACCGCTAGAGTTTCGGCAGAGGGCTCCTGCTACGTGGGAAGTGCGAGTAATATGGGTGGTCGAAATTGTGCTAACGCATGTAACATCCCACACTGAACACCGCCCCGTTTTCCACAGCACCAGGGTCACTCCATCTTGCTATCAGTGCGGCTAAACCCAGTGGCTCCAGAACGGAATGAACACCCGCTGACTGAAGAGACCTCAGGACAATATCATTGAGGTCTTAGTGACGCGGAATCTAACCACTACAAATACGGCAACTCAATGTACATATGGCTGTCAACACCCACCATGCATTGTACAAGCGGATGACATACATACCTCATAGCGGGCCCAGGGGAGTACAATGGCCAAACGCAACGATTTTGCCTTTGCGCAAAGAACAATGTCACAAAGCCAGTACGGTTTTTATATTAAATATTGGACAAAGATAGTTTATAAATAAACTCAGATTTTTTTGTACGATTACTTTACTAAAACGGCTTATTACTGAATATGCACAACTTGATGGATTAGGATGGCACTTATTACAGTTCTATCTATATGGCACTAATGGAACTAGGTATCGCCTATATCCCCGTTAAATTGATTTGATAAAAATTATTTTAACTTTGCGCAAAAACATTCTTAGATCATGGCATGCCATTCGTCTCATTAGATACATTTTACTTAATAATGGCATCTATTTTATTTTTGTTGTCTAGCAAACTGATCTTGCGTTTGTGACAAGCGATGTTGTCACAAAACCAGCACGGTTTCTTCAATTACATTTTGGACAAATTTCCATGCGATGCTAATATTGTAAATTTGATTAACTATTTATTATCTGTTACCAATTCACACTAAATTAAAAACTCTGAACGGATTAAGGTGAAATTTGGCATGGGGATGTTTTGACTCCTACCTAGGAAAGGACAGAATAGTTTTTGTTATGAAAATCATCCTATATAGAGGTGCAAAGGGGAAGGAAGCAAGTGAAATAGTCAAATCTATAATTGCATGGGCAGTTTATGAATGAATTCTTTCATAAATTGCCCATACACTTTTGAACGCCTGTGTAAATGCGAATAAAGGCCTCTGCCGATCCTATCATAAGATCGTCCTTGGTTGAGATGAGACATAATATATACTTACCTACCTAATGAAAGTTTATAATTATTATATGCGTGACGTAATTATTTTGGTAGCCTCGCAATGTTTTTCTTCACTGGGAAGTTAGTTGTAATCAGGTACCGACTGACATTCAGTGAGCTTAAGGCAGTGTTGTAAACCGTGATCAAAAACACTCGGCCTTGATTACTTATTTAATTGAAAGATAATTTATGCCAACTTGGACGTACTTTTTAGCATATCTACAGCGTATCCAGCCACTGAAAGATTAATATGTGGTCAAAGATACATACAGCTGTCACAAAAATGCTGGTGATTCGATTAAATGTGTAATCACTAATCAGTATCGAATTGTGGTTAGGAGAATAAATAAACAAAAAATGTTTGACAAAAAAAACATTTAGTCCTATTTTTTCCAAATCAGATTACAATATTGATCACCAGCATTTTTGGTATATCCTGAATTATTAACGAGAACAAAGAATAACAGGTTACTGTATTTGCAAGTTAGTTGTTTGTTTTATACGGCCCCGGAATTTAATTAGCAATTTACAGTTCAAGTCAATTTGGTATTTAATACTTATGGTAATAAAAATACACTACCAAACATACATACTACAAACAAACATACTACGCAGACGAAGTCGCGGGTAACATATAGTAATTGCATAAGTTGATACAAAATGATATGCAATAGCTTTACCGCGGCAGTCCCCGAGTGCCACACGTATTTTTTTATGTTATAATACAATACACTTTTTATGTTATAATACATGCGTGCATCCGTATATTCCCCTTTAATACGCCTCGCTGTTGACACACAACAAAGGAATAACATGCAAGCAACGACAAGATGTTCTAAAAATACTTTAGCAATCTACCTGTTCACCTGGGCTGGCCATTCCAACCTCGCCATAAAGAAGAGTAGACGGGAAGCACCGGGAAGGGTTTATCGTTCCTGAGGGAGCGCCCGCTCGCCCGACACTATATCATTGCCACCTCTATCTATGTGCACTATACACTATAGTGTATATATACACTACACTACACGCTACACCAACTTTGTGGAAAACTTAAATGAATTACGAAAAGATACAAGTTGCGGTGCCAAGCTCCTGAGACACGGTGTCTACCATTTGGACTAATTGGAATACTGTAATAGGCAATTTTACATTTTAATTCCACTAAATTCAAACAACATTTGATTATCAATTTATCACCGAATAGTCTCATCAGAAGATCAGCGCTGGCCAACTAGCAATACAAAACCATTTTCGTGACACTTGCGCTGTTTCTGTTATCTGTATTTTATTTGTGTCATGAATAAATAAATTGAATATAAGTATGATTAAGTAGGTTTGACATTAGCCGTATTCTAAATCCTTTATCCTAAATGTATTTACCTCCGTGTTCTGAAAAACAAAAATGTAACTATAGAATAAAATAAGTTTGGATCAGGTCGATCGATATTAACCAGAACGTATATTTTTGTGCGTTATTGTAAATTGTGTTTCAGGAATGCAACATCAATAAGCGTGTGTAAGGCCACGATACACAAGCAGGTTCGTTTTCTTTGAAACATTTTATAAATACCTCTATAAGTATTTATTTGTTTTATCTTTATTGCATAAAATACATAAAATTAACAAATCAACCAGTCAACCATAGGGCCAGTAATAGACCTGAATAAAATGGTGTATATAATAGCAAGGTAATGTTATCGAAATAATTGCAAAGCGAATTGAAGAACATTATATCAGGTCTATGGAACACTCACGGACTGTCCACGCATCCCACCCGTCGGTGCACGCTGCCGCCAGTATTATACCGTGTGGACCTCATAACAGAAGCAAGAATAGCCGCTAACCCGAAGAAAAAACACATCTACCCCTAGCCCCTAGCTAACCCCTTCCTGGCTGTCCCTTAATCATGAGTCATGCGTCTGGCCACGGCGGCTGCTCTGCGCGGAGTGTACGTAGAGCAACCGCCGCGACTGGACTCATGACTTATGAATAAGGGACACAGTCTGTTCCGAAATATGTCGAGCTATTTTCGACTTTAGATAGATAGATAGATAGATATATTTATTTGCACTAATCATACATTATTATTATTCATTATTATTCTCGAAAATTATTTATTTGTCCCGCTGGCGGTAGAATCCACTGGTTGTTGGGGTTCTGAGGCCAGGGTATTTTTTGGGCAACTGGGTAGACGTTTGCGTGAGAGGGGTCTCGATCCCCGCTCCGGGTCTTTCCTTTTGCAGAGGCTGTCCATTGCAGTTCAACGTGGTAACGCGGCGAGTGTAATGGGCACCTTTGCACCTGGAGGACTACGGAGCGATTTTAATTTTAATATTTAGTTTGTTTTTGTAGGACATTTTTATTATATTTGTATTTTATTTATCATACATTGTCACATAATATCACATAATATCAATAAGAAATACAAATTTAGATTGATTTCCACAATTGGAAACAAATAAAGTTTAAATTAACAATGATCACATAAGAAAATAATTATTACTGTCAAGATTAAAATGTAAGATAAAATACATTATGTTTAATATAAAGAATTGTGTCAGACACTTTCATTCATCTAAGAACTCATTAACTGAATAATAAGCCTTCCTTTGGCAGTACAATTTAAATGTACGTTTAAATGCGTTATATGTATCGAGATCTCTGATAGCCTCGGGTATTTTGTTGTATATTTTAGCACCCATTATACCAAGAGACTTGCCCGTTTTCAACAGCCTGTGCGAGGGGACAGCTAGCCCTGGTTTCCTCCTTGCGTAGTTACTCCCTGCTATAGGGAACTCAGCTTGGTTCCTTCTGACATACATACCAACTTCATAAATATAGAGTGAAGGCACTGTCAACACCCCGATGTTAATAAAGAGCTGCTTAGCTGGCGCGTCCGCTGGAACACCACATATCAGGCGAATAACCTTTTTTTGTATGATAAACGGCCGGTCTCTGTCAGCTGCTAAGCCCCACAGGTCTATGCCACAGTTGAGATGCGTCTGAAAATAGGCGTAGTATGCCGTCATTGGGTTCCGCTGCGATAGCGTACGTTTCAACCGAAGTATGGCGTAATGAGCGGAGTTTAGCTTGGCACATAAGGAGTCGATGTGCTTCCCCCACTGCAAACTTTTTATTGACGTGAGTAACCCGACAAGTATTTTAAGCCTTCATAATTGTAGAAATATATTTTTTATTTTTAAACGGGAAACGTCTGCGAACGATACCAATTTTCTTAGAAAGAAAGGAAAAGTGGAAAAACTCATGGCCTCGGGCGAGACTCGAACTCGCGACTCCCGGAATATAGTACCTACCTTTATTTTTATCTCATTCACATACATGTAATTTGTTGAATGTATTCTCGCCTTTATACGGTGGCATCCGCGCTTTGCGGTCTGCATTGCGAATGCCAATAACAAACCAAATAATATGAAAGTGTTACTGTTATTTACATAATTTGATTATACACAATGGCATTAATTAAATGACGCTCTTTACGAATAATATAAAATAATTTTGGCATTTATTATTGAATAAATTATTAATAATGGTATTCAAATAGTATGCGGCTACAAATGTTTTGTTTTAATATACTTTTGCGCTTAATTTATGTCACTTTGCTTGGTAATGTGCCTCTGTTTACTTTTATTTTCATTCCATATATCAAAAACGTAAATAGATTAATAAACCATAAAAACCGTCATCCCTAGAGAAAAACAATCGCAAAGAAATAACATCAAGAAGTCCTCGCCTTGATTGGAAAAATATTTAATCTGGACTCTTGCATAAAATGCAATATAAGGGCCTGTCTACATGTAAAAATTTATACAATTTTACATAAATATGACCTTATACGACACTGGAAATGTAAAAGTTTTATATTTGACTAATGTACAGTCACGGACTTTAATTGATAGGCCACTTGCCAAGTTCATATTTTAGCCGTGTAATACAAATCGGGGTTACTCGTATAAACTCGTATCGTATCGGGCAAAATTATATTTCTATCTCTATCATTGTTTGTTTACAAGGCGTCAAATGTCATTTACGTCAGAATCTTTTGACTTATCATGTTGGCCTACTTGAGAGCCGGAACTACCAACCTGACAGCACAGCAGAATCACTTCCTACACCCAAAGATAACCAATGGCAGATCTTTAGGAATCGTAACCTAGCAGCAATTTCATTGTTATTGCGTAGCGATAGTAACGGCAAAATTATGATTGGTCTTTGATATCGGAGAATGCGTAGTATCCAGGCTACTAACTTGATAAAAGTGTGACGTTCATGAATGACATTATAAACAACAATAATGAACTGCCACCATTAAAAGAATATTTAGAATTACTACGTCTCTTTTATATTTTGTTATGTTTTAGTTATTATTGTAATAATAAATAAATAAATCATAAACACAATGAACCGTATGATAAAAAATGCCATTGTTGAACATTTGTAAAAGTAGTTTATTTATATATGTTTATAAAGTAGTTAGAAATTTAAATATCAGCGTTCAAACTTCTCCCGTGGGGGAATTGTATAACGCAAATCCATTGAAATGACTTTAGATTATTTAAACATCCACATCATAACGTTTCGTATAACGCTAAGTAGATGTAAACTCGTCGACTTCAGTCCAGTATTTCTCTTCCTTGATATTCGGCTTCGCTAAAGTGGGGTGATAGTTCTTTTGATAATGATCGATCACATTTCCTTCTTCGGGATATCATCTTACCCATAACGTAACAGTGTTGATAAAACTTCAAGCTTATGTTTCTATAATATTGTTTAACAACAAACTAATATTGTCACGATTATTTGGCGATCTTATTCGGACAAAGCGGTTGGCATTATCGCATAAATACTGTGATTATCGAATATATTATAATAAATACTGTAATAGTTTAATGCCGATTCACCAAAATGTAAAGTAAAATTTACAATTATCATCTTTGACATTACTTTGACATCAATACGACATTCACCCGTCCACCGAGTTTTTATTTGAAAAAAATAGATATCCAATTATCCATGAAAGCTATTTCAGATTTCTTACTAAGATCATAGTCAATAAATGTTATTTTTTAAATCTGAGGTTCTTATGCCACGGCTTTATAGATTATAGGCTAATAACTAGATAACTCGATAAGAATTTCATTAGCTAGTTTACGGCCGGTTCAGCGCCATCTAACGCGAGATTTGGAAACTCACCTTTTACTTTCAAGTTATATGGACGTGAACAAATAGCAATATATATCAAGCGCGACTTGACATATGGATTCGCGCCATTTAAAACGTGTCACACGTTGTCATATGTGACCCATGACTGGGTAAGATTTTTTAAATTCTTTGTTGGTATTATTCTCAGGGTTGCTATGGCCACGTTTAAACAATGGTCGCCATGGTTATTTATTGCGCAATTAGTATTAAACTGCCAAATTACGGAGCTTCTAAGTGGCCTATCAATTAAAGTCCGTGACTGTACATCATACAGGTCCTTTATTTTGAATCAGTATTTTTTTAAAGGATTTGAAAATCCTACGCCGTAATAACTGTCTGTAGTTCGTGGCAAAGCAATTAAGTAATATAGAATTAAGTTTGGATACCGGTATTTTCTCCATATAAAAAATTCGGTATTATTTCGGTTCACTTTAAAATAATTTAAACCTAAATAATAAAAAAAGTAGGTATCACATCACAAAAAATATCGAATTGCTTACACGTAATAAATACCTAGTACATAATAATATTTTTTTTGTGGTATTTCAATGTTCAGGGATGTACTCATGTTTAATTATAGCAAAGGTATATATCTTAAGGCCAATTTACACTTTGATTAGGTAATGCTAAGTGCGAGTTCATACATTTGGCTTTAAACGCAAATAGCAAATCTAGCAACAATTTAATTGTAAACACTTGAACGTTTAACTTTCTGTGCTCGGTTATTTTCCTTATAAGAGTTTGATCGGACTAATTACCGAGTAACCCGAGGTTGCAAGTTAACCGTCCGCAAGCCTTGTTTGTGGTTTCTAGTGTACTCGGCGGAACTGATTTTAAGTCTGATGCCTCGTCGAGATGCTATTTTAGTAAACTTAGTATTATGTCAATCACTAAGTTGGAATGACATTTAGTTGGAATATGCTACGTTATAAGTTAATACTAAGGTGATGTAGATAAAAATGTACAATATTCTTTCTTAACACATTGAGCAATATTGTTAAAAATATAAGAGAAAGGACAGAGAAAATTAGGCGAAGGGCAGAGAGAAAATAAAAACAGCTTGAACGGATAACCTCAGGAGTTGGATATTGACGCTACCTCACTGAGGGCGGATTCGCACTACGTCCGATCCGAATCCGATCCGAACCCGTGAAAATATGGGTCGTAGAAATAGTTCTACGGCTACGACAGACCGGATTCGGATCGGATTCGGATCGGATTCGGATCGGACGTAGTGCGAATCCGCCCTGTGCAAGAAGAATGCGAATCGAGAAGAGTTTCGGACTATGGTAGCCGACATCCGTAAAGGATATGGCACCTAAAGAAGAAGAGTGCAGAGGTTCACTGCTCGTGGACAATTTATTCCACCAAGCGGAAAACGCTCAGCTACACGATGCTAGCAACGTAGCGAATACGTAAAGTGTTCGAGTAATAATTGTAAAGTTTTACAAATATATTTCAATGATAAAATATAATACAGGATTTTACATAGGTACATGCGAAATTAAACAAACTTCTAAATTAAACTACAAGCTGGATGTAGCACTGAGATATTGTACGGAAAACTTTAATATTTTGGGGAAACAAAATAGTTATAGCGAAGCAAATTAAATATCAAATGAAACTATAATTTCCAACCGCATCATTTCCCCATTGTGCCGTTAGCACCCTTGAAAATGCAAGGAGCCGATTTTAATCGATTATACTTCATAACAACTTGTATATTATGCATTTCGACGGCTGCCTATTCAGCATTCCTACATCAACGTTTACCTCGCCAAGCTAAATACCTGCGTACGAAGCTAGAGAACAAGTTGCATTCACAAATTTGCCGGACCGTACCGTAATCGGAATTTAGTTTTAAATAAACAATGGCCCGTGAACACACAAAGTACAGGTACAAGGTACATGTGTGTACGCCTTAGTTACTGGAGAGCGCCACAAGCCCGAGACTTTACTGCGCCCCAGGGATCGGGGGAACACCTGAACTAAGCACATTGATTCTATGCACCTCGCCCGTTGTGCGGAATCGTCAGGGTGTGAGCATTAGTACTACGAAATATAGGCGGAAAATTGTTGAATATTTCGTTTGCAGCACCGTACGCGGTATCCCGGGAGTATATTTGTTATATATCCGCGATGTATAAGCTACCCATATCTGTTTGATCTATTCTTTGATTTAACATTTTCGTGCGACCGTTAGCTACGTGCTACGACATTATGTTTTTGCTTATTAGAAGAAAGTAATCAAATACGGCGTTACATTCTCGCGCGCGGGTCCATACATCGACCGCGACTTAATGTATGGAGTGACCGGCGACAACGTAAGTAGTGCTACTATAGCAGCGAACTTACCGAGCGGGTCCCTGGCTGTCAATGTGTTATACCAAGCCTATATGATATTGAAATATTTCCACAATCGTTACCGTCACAGAAATAGTTATTTGTTGTTACACGTATGTTGTTGTTTAACACTCGGGCTTATATTGAGACCCGAGCAAGCAAATGATTACAAACTTTGCCGCTGAGTGTAATACAACATTTTCCCCCCACTATCTTGAGGAAAATAAAGACTACATACGATTACAAATCTTATCCACATGTAAATTATCTTGAAGAAACCATTCAAAAATCAATTTCACCATTTTATCATTGAGCACGCTCCTGGTACTTAGATATTGCCAACAGCTTACCAAGTGCGGGATAAGACTTGTCTAATTTAAGGTGTGACCTCGGATTGCGCATATTTACTATGGCCATATAGGACTCACTTATACTGGACATGTGGTAAGTGATAGGAATTAGAGCAAGGTCGAATTACTTTCCCCACAAGTGGATAAAATGCGTTTTTCCACGCTAGTTTTTAAGGATAAAGCAGCGCCTTCCGAGCTAGTGAGGGGAAAAATTTATTTGTCATTTGTCTTTCTTTTCACGCATTCATAATCATGGCTTGGAAGAAGAAAAGAGCTGCCAAAAATAGTATAAACCTTTGGTATGAATCAAATAACAGAGAAGAGATGTACTACATACCTAATAGTTATTTTAGACTGATGTAAAACTTCGTATAAATGCATATTTTTTCGTCCTTTTGACTCTTTTCTTTTTCTTTAAAGGTATATTTGCCTAAACAATATGTACGCATAAGCATACCTATATGATTTGTTTTAGTTATTTCGAGCTAGTGTTCAAAAATCCCATTTTACGCATATGTACTTTTTTGCAGAACCTGGCAAGCCATCTAAAAAAATACTGTCCAAGAGCATTTTCGTTATATTACACTAAATACCTACTTGAATTGTTTACAGAGGGTATAACTCGTCATTAAATGCTAACATTTATTGCAAATTCAATAATACCCTTAATTTGTCTAAAAAGGGGTACCGATACATTCTACAATTTTAAATGCATCACCCGAATTGCCATCGATACCAAACGCGTATAATATGTGTAATACATACATACGTATACGTATTTATAAGCGCTGCACGGTTTCAAATAAGTATGTGTAAGGTGGTTACTTGCAAAGGATCGAGGCGTTACCCGAGGGTGAAGCTGAGAAAACTTTTGGGTCCTTATTTATTGTTATTGCCTCATTAAGGTACCTACTTAAAAGCGATAACTACAAATTGCAAATAAATAAACTTCCTCTGTGAGGTAAATCTCACGCCCTGGTACTTTATTTTTAATACAGGCAAAACAAAACTTAGGTCTATTTTAGTATGTTCACTATAGAGTTTCTACAGTAATGCATGTGGCATATTGAGGATAGGTACTCGTTATATGGATGATTTCAAACGTTGGTTTAGTGAAACTTTCAACAAATTTTGTAGTTTTTTAGTCAGTAAGAAGAAATGTCATAGATCAAATACCGACATTTGATTTCGCTACAACATCCGCAACATTCACAGCAAACTGCGCGTTAACTCAAAGCTGGAACGCAGATATTTTGGACTTATTGAGCGCAAATTTTGAAGACCGCAACCCTTTGAATAGTCAATGTCGCGTACCCTTATCTCGCCACAGAAAGGCGACACCACATTACCGGTATTATGCCACTATTCCACGTTCACTCTGCCTCTCTCAATATACATTCTCACGTTCGGCATTAAGGTCGTAAATCGCGCGCATACAGTTTCTAGTACGGGTATTTTCAAAGTGCAATTTATATTGTATTGGAACTTAAAGCGGCGGCGCGTTTAGCCGGCTTACGAAATATTTTGTGTCGGACCGGTAGTGTCTCGCGGCTGGACTCGTCGCTTGGCCTCGCTGAATATAATACGTTTCCTACTATTCTTAGATGCTAGATAACCAGTGTCTGCAAAACAAAATTTAGTGTTTTTTTTTGTAATCCGACTGTCGAGTAGCAGATAAAAGAAAATAAAACTTGATCTTTCTATCTAAATCTACAGAGTCAGACAGACAGATTTAGCAGATGGCAAACTGTTTTTAGCATTCACGAACAACCTACGTACCTACTCAGCAGGCCATGGTGACAATTATTATGGTGGATCAGACAGAGGAAGACTCGTTATTTTAGCAATTATGTATTTGTGTAGTTTTGTCATAGTATATGTGTAAGCGGCTACAGCTGTAGCCACCAATAAGTTAAAAAAAAGTCGTATTAGGTAATTATTAATTCAGAAAGTATCCATGCGCTTGTAAGAAAGTAGAGATATTTTATTTAAAACAATTCTATAATTCATTTTGTAAGTGCTAACGTACGCGTTCGTATATATTGTCACCCATTGTCCTCTTATCATACGTGACATGTGCATATTCGAGTATGCGTTTCCAAAAAAAACCGATAACAGTCATGCTATCCTTTACAGCCGTATCAGCGATGTGAAAAGAGCAGGTTTAAACGCACGGTACGGCCGGTATCGAATGATTTGTAATAAGGGGCGCGAGGTGATATCGCAGCGTATGCCGAGCCGCCTATTTAGCACACCCGTGGGACGCCCGCTCCTGTATCATTGCCGGTACGGTACGTCGCCGGGCGGCTATAATTATGTACAATATCTACATGACTGTCAGATGTACATAGCGGAAGGTTCCTGTCGCAAACATTTACATGACAGTCATTGTTTCGCTATGTAAAGCCTTGGATTTGATCTGAACAATGATAACAGCTTGTTTACTATATTGCCACAAGCAGATCTGGATAAAACAATTTTGTTCGTGTCTTACATATTCTGAGTCAAGTCAGTAAACAAAAGCTTCAGTGAAGTCAACCACCAGAAGATGACCCGCGCGCGTGCCTCCGTGCGGACCGAGAGGGTTAACTGATGCGGATCAGATGAGGCGGGAGGCCCTGTATTTATTTACATGTAATTAGGTCGGTGTCAGTGATCGACGGCGGCGGCGGACGTCCGCGCGGAGGCAAACAATCCATTACAACGCTGTCAAACCGGTGTGGCTAACGCGCCCGCCAACCCATGCATATAGAACTCCAATATGGTCGAGTAAACACAAGAATTTAGACCAGTTTGTTCTAACTCCGATGTCAATATTGATCACTAATCGTTTTTGACATGACTGCCAAACCACCGCCTGTTGCCTGTGATCGCAACTATTATACAGGTGTACGTATGGTAAGTATGTAGGTCCTGGACTGATTCTAAATGTGCTTGTTTGTAGAGAAAGGTACCACTTTATCGCTGGTTAATAAGGTTCATTTCTAAACAAATCTTTATGGCAGGGCGTTTTACTAAAAACAATCACATATATTAAACAATACCATTACCTTTTATTTGATGGAAAAGAACAAAGCAGATCGAAGATCCTGTAAATCATTCAATGCATCACTATTGCAACTCGCACTCTTATCTTACCACGTATAGCCCCGCCAATCCGTTACCAATATTTAGGTAAAATACAAATATTTTTCCGTCTTTGTAAGTATATACCCTATTCCGGTGACTTTGAGTCGACATTGCAGATGTTTCCTTTAAAGTTTACAACGTTTTACAGTGGATAATCCACATGATATCGGAAGGCTCGCCGATGCATTGCTTTGGGCTGCACGAAATTTTCTATAAGGATAAAAGCAAACAAGATAGCCATCGGACCAATATGTTACGAGGCTGAGACCACATAAGCGCTTACTTACTCGTGCACCCATTATGTGGCTAAGCGTCGTCTAAATTTGCGTTACTGGTGGATATTGACTTTGAAATTTCGGGCTTATTGACTGATGAAACTGGCGCATAAAACTTACGGCTTTAGTCACCTATGTATTATTTTTGCGCGATTTCGTTTTTATGTGTACATAATTTGGGTTGAATGTAGCGAGGTTTATTGTAGGCGTAACTGCGTAACTTTTTTGGCGTGTAATAGGCGGAGCGGCGACAATACGGCGGTCGGCAGAGAACGTTAAAATGTTTCCGTTTTTGGCGTACTCTCAAGTTAGTTAATGCTTCCAAAACAACGCTGTGAACACTGGGGTACCTATTGTGGCATGAAGTTTGGAAGCGACTTGCATGCGCTACTGCCACTGCAAGCTGCTAATAATATTGTTCTAAACTTGTTGCGATCCGCATAACTTAACGGGCGCATTGTGAAAAGGTCAGGTCTTACCAACACGTCGCCAAATTGCGTATTAGTCAAACTTGCCGCATACCTACAAATAAATTCCTTATTACATACTTACTCCTATTAAGTATTTATATGAAATAACCAATGTGCCAATCATCATTATATATCACAACAGATTTTATTTATAATTACACTGTCACAAACATGGAGCTTGTAACAGTGCCGACATATCGGGAGATCACAAAAACAAATATACGTGGTAAATATCTCGTTTCTAATAGTAATTGAATAAAATCGTAAGTTTTACTTGACTTTATGATTTTGATAGTATTTTTTTGTAATATACGTGTATAACGAGACATTGAGGAGCAACTGATAAATATAAATATTCAATAACATATGACTAGGTATAACTTACTCGCATGATCGCCAGACGTGCAAATTCTGATAGTTAGGTAGTTTTATGATGACAGAGGAAGACAAATGAGTGGTGTTTATTGTGGTGGCAAGGCCGTGCGGTGTGTCCGGGAAACAAATTGTTTTAATCTAAGCCGCGACACGCCGGTTGCCCGTGTCTTCAAATTCTGCAATTAAATCGCTTGGGTTTATTGTTACGGGGATAGCTTAGATATACTTTGTATTTAAATACACAATTAAAATCGTTATAATCTTATAAAGATACAATTGATATATTAGGACGATCGTAATTCTTTGAACACTTAATAACATTAAAAAAAATTAAAACTTCAGCCTAATAATAAACTAATCTCTAATAAAGCTAAAACTAACTGTAAAATAGGGGGGTGAAGTTGGTATTGGGTATAGGTGAGGTCTCTAAGAGCCGAGCTTAGAGACTTCTATAAAAAGCCTATCTGCTAACTGCAGTGCTCTGATGGTGGAGCACAACTATGCAGGTACCAACCAGTCCGATCTGTCCACGTCCCTGTCGTACCCCCTGGGACCTTCTGCGCCCGTACTCTAAGTACGAGCACCATCCTTTTTTTCAGAGCGCAGATGCTAAGGACAAAGGGCGAAGGCGAGCAACCGGCGCCTTAAAACTGGTTTTGACTCGGAAGGGACGATACCTGAAAATAAACGGAGCTAGGTCTTGAGCTCAAAGGTGGCAGCCCCACTAAAGGCCTAGGACGCAGGGGGTTAATCACTCACTCGTCTGAATGTAAATGATTGTGAAAGGAAAAGCAAAATGTACGGACCCGATTTTAAACCGACGACCTGGCTACTCAAAAATGGCTAACGAATTTACCTTATGTACATGGAACTTAAGAACACTGTACAGACCAGCTGGCTTTCAACTTTTATGTCAACAACTTGCAAATCACAGCGCTGATATAACAGCTGTTCAAGAACTTAGATGGTTGGGACATGGCGTTATTGATAAACCAGATTTTACTATATATTATAGTTGCAATGACAAGCATCATACCTTTGGAATAGGTTTCGTCGTGAGCAAGCGCCTAAAACATCTTGTGATTGACTTCCACCCAATTAATGAACGGGTGTGTAAAATCAGACTTAAAGGCAGATTCCAGAATTACACAGTCATTAATGTACACGCTCCGACGGAAGATACAGATTCGGAAGAAAAGGAAAGGTGGTATTCTGATCTGGAAAGCGTGTACTCTAAATCTCCCAAAGGTGACATCAAAATTATGATTGGAGATATGAATGCAAAAGTAGGAAGAGAAAGCATATACCGACCAACGATAGGCACCCACTGCCTACATGAAACATCTAACGACAACGGCACACGCCTCATTGATCTGGCAACTTCCCTAGGAATGGTCATCGGAAGCACGCGCTTCCCACATAAAAGTATCCATAAGGTAACGTGGGTCTCTGCGGATAACGTCACCCGAAATCAAATAGACCATATTCTGATAGACGGAAGGCACTGCTCTAATCTTTTAGATGTCAGAAGCCGTAGAGGTGCAAACATCGACTCCGACCACTATCTAGTTGTATGCAAAATAAGAGCGCGCATATCGCGGATCAAGTACACCAAAGTAAAAAAAACAAAAATGATCGATTCAACAAGGCTGAAAAGTGAACAAATAGTTAAATACAAATATATGGATACAGTGCACAGAGAAATTATAAAAATGGGCGACGGAAATAGCAGTAGCGCTGGCGATCCAGATAGCACCTGGTTGAATCTTAAGGGGGCTCTATCAACGGCTGCTCATGAGATTCTGGAATACAAGGAAAAACTAAAGCGTAACAACTGGTTTGATGATGAATGTCAAAAAGTTACTAATGAGAAAAATGACGCATACAGGTTAATGCAACAAAAATACACTCGCAGACGAAGAGAAGACTATAAGAGGCGGCGAAGACGAGAAAAACGGATGCATAAGAGAAAGAAAAGGTTATACGAAGAACAACAACTGCGCGAGATTGCATCTTCTTACACACAAAAGGAAGCTAGAAACTTTTACAAACAAGTTAATAAAGGACGGAAAGATTTCAAACCAAGAACCACGGCGTGTAGAAATAAGGATGGGCAGTTGCTTAACAGTAAAGATGAAATAATTCAAAGATGGGCCGAATACTTTGGTGAACTCCTTAATAGCTCAGTGCAAACTAACCCACTATTTGTACCAGTAGTTGAACCAAACAATCAACAAACCGATGACGTTGTAGACCCCACTCTAGAAGACACTAAACAAGCCATTCAGTTTATCAAAAATAACAAATCCCCTGGAATAGACAATATCCAGGGAGAGCTTATAAAATATGCCGGAACTGGTTTCGCGAAAGAATTTCACCAGCTGGTCCTCCAAATTTGGAACAATGAAAAAATGCCTGAAGACTGGAATACTTCTGTTATCTGTCCCCTGCATAAAAAAGGCGATATATTGGAATGCAGAAATTACCGAGGCATATCTCTTTTGAACACCGGTTATAAAGTGTTTGCCAATATACTATTTTACAAACTAAAGCCATATGTAGAATCTAGCTTAGGAGAGTATCAGTGTGGGTTTCGTCCAAACAGATCAACAATTGACCAAATCTTCTCGCTTAGGCAGATTCTTGAAAAAACGCTCGAGTTCAATATCAACACACACCATCTTTTCGTCGACTTCAAGGCTGCATATGACAATGTGCATAGAGATTTCCTATACCAGGCCATGTTAGATATCGGCATACCAGCTAAGCTCGTGCGCCTGACAGAGATGACACTAAGAAACTCTCAGAGCGTCATTAGAGTCCAAACAGATTTATCAGAACCCTTCAGGACCAGCGATGGTCTAAGGCAAGGAGATGCGCTCTCGTGCCTATTGTTTAACATCGTTCTAGACAAATGTATTCGCGACTCAAAGATTGAGACCAAAGGAACTGTCTACCAAAAATCAGTCCAAATTCTAGGTTATGCGGATGACCTCGATGTGATAGGAAGATCCCTGCTTGCAATGGAGAGTGCATACCTTGCTCTTGAAAAATCAGCTGCGAAGGCCGGTCTTCAAGTTAACATGGCCAAGACTAAGTACTTGAAAGCGTCAAAAGAGCAGCAAGTTCTACAACAAGGAATTAACATTGGAAATAACACCTTCGCTACCGTCAATGATTTCGTATACCTTGGGTCCTTAGTAACCGATAACAACGATGTATCTTTAGAAATAAATAGGAGAATAATGACCGCTAACAAGTGCTATTTCGGCCTTCTGAGATATTTTCGCTCCAAAATACTTTCAAGAAGCATAAAACTTCTCCTGTACAAAACCTTACTAAGGCCCATACTCACCTACGGCTCTGAATGTTGGGTGTTGAGCAAAAAAGACGAAAACTCCTTGCTAGTATTTGAGCGGAAAATACTGAGACGCATTTTCGGAGCTGTGATGGAACATGAGAGATGGCGAACCCGTTATAACCACGAGCTATACCAAATGTACGACGAGACGAACATCATTCAGACCATTAAAATAGGACGCCTGCGATGGGCGGGGCATGTGGTGCGAATGGATGAGAACAGAGTACCCAAACGCCTTCTAGAAGGCCGGCCGGAGGGCCGCAGAAGTAGAGGCAGGCCCAAGCTCAGGTGGTTGGACGGTGTCGAACAGGACACAAAAACTTTAGGGGTGCAAAGTTGGAGAACAAAAGCCAAAAATAGATCGGACTGGAGAGATTTGCTTGACCAGGCTAAGGCCAACCTACGGCTGTAATGCCTCAGATGATGATGATGATAACTGTAAAATACAAACTTAAAAAAAATTGTTCCTCCTCTATATCCTCCAAACTTTCACCTCGTGGCCAGGTGACCATCACACAGGCAGCATACCCACGCTGGATTGCTATAGCCATATGAAATCAGTACTTATTATCAGTAATAATGACAAATATAAAAATAGTAATGACATTCATACTGGTGTTTATTATAATAAAATAAAATATTTGAACACAGTGTTTACTGACAATGTTTTACAAAATAA
Source organism: Lathronympha strigana (assembly GCA_949128165.1). Taxonomy (NCBI): domain Eukaryota; kingdom Metazoa; phylum Arthropoda; class Insecta; order Lepidoptera; family Tortricidae; genus Lathronympha; species Lathronympha strigana. Next base: position 9,737,478 of record OX421906.1, on the reverse strand, counting down.
AATATTTTCGGGTAGAAGTACCTATACGCGAATCTTGAAATGTGAATCCAGAAATTAGTTTTCTGTCGACAAAATTACACCAGATTATGATCTGGCGTATACCATAACGTATAATGGTGGTAACGTGTAATGGTGGCGTATAATGGAAACTTATAAATATAATATACATAAACGTAATGTCAACTGATATTTCCAGCGAGCATAACAAGTGACTGTCTTTGTTAGTTCTGCAGGACACAGCAGTAGTTGCGTATCGCTTCTTTTTTTCCTAGTAGTAGTATTAAGGAAGGTGAAGTACGAGCGTCAGGGAAGATTAACGCTTGCCGCGACACATAACTCACACGGCGCGACACGACACCGCTATCGCTCCACCACCGCTCCACTACCGCTACTGAAAGCGCCACTTTTAGCCGCCGCCCACCTCCAATGACTGCAAGCCATTTTCCATTCCTGTGCCTGTCGCTTCGTTGTTTGTAATTCAAATTTAGAATTTACATAGTTTATTGCAGTTTTAGAACGCAATCAGTTACAACGATGAACGCTAACGTGTGTGCTGTGAATTATCGGTATTTTATGCGCATTTGGGTTTTACAACAAGATAATACGAGTATTATCGAGTTCCTACTAGTAGGTATATTTTCAGTCTTAAATATAAAATAGCATAATAAAAGTAGCATTCTTGCTTTATTTTGATTGATTTCATGAATTTTAACTATAAAACTCTCGTGAGACTCGAACATATTAAATAATATTTTATATATTTATATTTATTTATATGTATATATTTATATATATATGTATATGTTTGTATGTTTATTTATTTTTTATTTTATTTAGTTTGCTACTATAATGGATGTGCTATTTCCACTTCTCTGTCTATTTTTTGCAACGCCTACAGACTTTTTTTTAAATTAGTTTCCGCTACCTAAAGGTTGTCTGGAAGAGATCGCTTTTTAGCGATAAGACCGCCTGTTGTTTGCCTCTTCTTTTGTATTTTCTGTATTTGCTTCATTTGAGGTGTGCAATAAAGAGTATTTGTATTGTATTGTATTGTACCCGTTTTAAATATAATTTAATATGATTTCATGAATATCTTAGAAATACCAATTTCATGTATACATATTTAGAAAAAGGTGTACACCATATTGTAACAATATATTTTCGGTAAATTGACCGTTGCCTGGCAAGAAGTACCAAATTCTGGCAATAATTGCATTATTAAGAAATCAGCGCCATTTAAAATTAGTACTCAGTTCTTCTTCTTCGTCGGATCCTCATGGCGGTCAAGAGGGCCGTGACCATCAGGAGCGCAGTTCCCCACCACCATTTTCCATGCCTCTCTATTTTGGGCTATCCGTAGTTAAATGCTCCCTGAATGTTAACACTTGCGGCGAATCGCATCAGACCATCGAGTAGGTACCCTGCCTCTATTACTCCTCTTTCCTTCAACGCAGCCAACCATGTAGAGCCTCTCGAAGTTTGTAGAGTTAGTATTGGAAAAATGCTCAAATTTTACTATATGGGACTTATGTATCGTATCTAAGTAATTATTTCCATGGGAAACAAATTATAATTTTGCGAAATGTGTGTGTATGAGAATAAAAGTTTTATGGTTGACGACCTTAGTGTATTTAACTGTTTAACGAGCTTTCTTAATTGATAGTAACGTACGAGTAATATGGTATCGCTCGATTTACCTTACAGTAATAGGATTTTAATTTAGAAATTTAATCGCTATAATACGGGACAAATACATTTTTAATGGATCCATTAGGGCGTGCTAAGTCTTAGCGCAGACTCCAGATTGTTTTTTTAGTCATGAATGCGCCATTTGGCCGTCTCCCCATCCATTTACAGTAAGTACAGTACTGTACTTGGTAGGACAGGTCAGTACACGGCCAAATAATTAAAAGAGAAAAGATACTTAAAACGATAGATTACATACGATACACGATTACAAACGATATATTACACGATAGATTACGCGATAGATTACACACAACAGAGTTAAAAAAATAAAGGGAATATATATTTTTTAGCAAAGCGATGACGTTAAACAGTTTTAACTAAATTATCAGTCTGATAAATCCAATAAGTAATTTTCTTATATGAAGGAGTATGAAAATATTATTACAAAATGAATTTTATATTAGTAGTAGTAGGCGTTATTCAATTTTGTATTATATCAAGAATACTACAGTGATAATGATAACAATTAAAATGTTTTATCCCTTAATGTATCCTTATGTAACTAAAAGCTAAACTTCTATTTGAGAATAGTACTCAAATAGAAGTTTAGCTTTTAGTTATTTATGTAACTATGAGTTACGAACGAGAACGTGTGAGTTATGTAACTAAAAGCTAAACTTCTATTTGAGAATAGTAGTAAATACTGTCTATTTTCTTTACGTAACTTATTAGAGTCTGTCTCTGCTAAGGTTCCTAAATTTTGATAGCATAGACTGTGAAAGTGACATGTAAATGTCATAATTTCATAAAAGTTTGACGTTTCAAATAACACTAAAGTTTGACTGTTCATTTGCTCGGAAGAGAACTGGTTTGACTCTATTTATTGCAATTACCTTCACTTTACAATTATGTAGTTGATTATTTTCCGGCGATATTTATTTCCAAGTGACACATACAAAATTATTAAGTGTTATAGTAACGCAAGTTTTATTTATTCGCGGCACGTCAAGGATAATTTCAATGACGGTTAATTCTGCCGGCAGTGTTACTCTATTTACTCTCCTCTCACCTGAATAGTTCCACGCGGAAGGCAAGCGGCAATTATTTCCCTCGGTGTAGGCACGAAAATTTTTCATTTTAATTAAAGCTCCAACCGGAGGATCGTCGGCTAATTAACCCATTAAAACACAGAGTTCTTTCGTTTTGTCTTTTTACACTGAGTGTTCACTTTCTTAAGATTTTTTGAAATGAAAACGAAAATATGGACTACCGAAACGGAAACGGAATGCAAATAAACCAAGCGCTAGTGGTACGTCATGCCTTTAAGCGTCACTTGTGATGATTACGCTGAACCAGGACATTTTATTTCTCCAAATTACTTTCTCATCAAAAATATACTTGTTTTGATTGAATTCGAAAACACTCGTTATTTGCTAAGAAAAAATATATGCTGATTTAACTACTGATAAATCACATAGTTTCTAATGAAAATCTGCAGTTATTCAACTAATAACTTAGACACGCAACGGAATATTTATCAGAAATTAATGAAATTTGTTAGTAAACAAACTGGGCTTACCGCTCTACCCATCAAAATTAAAAATTCGGCTCAACGTCGTCAGTTAATTACGTCATTAATATTTTTCTTTGCCTCACTTTTTTGGGAGATTTTAAAGATTAAATTTATTCGTATAGCAAGTTTTATTAATTAGCACATAAAATAGCTTTAATAAGCTGAAACTAGAAAAGATAGTATTAAAATGAAGCTTTACAATAGGAGCGAGAAAATTATAGGGACTGGTCCATTAAGCCCGAAAGTATCAAACAAAACTTATTCTTTTTAAAAGCGTTAAAAATAATTTAAAATATTTCAAACTCAGTTATTTCTGCTCAACGATAACATTTGAAACAAGCTCTCTTTGTCAAACTAGCTAGTTATTAAGTCTATTTGGTATTTCTACCATGGCTTATCCGTCCCAACATCAAAGAGCTTATACACCTTTATTTGACTGGTTCCATCTCAATTGTCTCAAACGTCAATGCAAAAAAGTTATTGCAAAACAAAGGCTCCAATTACTAAAGACCGATTTAGCGAATGCGTCATTTGTTCTTTTCGCTCGTAAAAGTTATGAAAAAGGGTCGTAAGTCGAAACTTGTTGCCGACATGAAAGCGAGCGCAGGACAATGGGACATGTCAGCCGACATAAGGCGGCTGCAAAGCGAGCAAGTACCTACAGTCGACAAGACAAACGTCAAGTTGTTTCTCTTTAAACCTCTAAATAGTTTACGTCAAATTTTAAATTTGACTTAATAACAAAAATTGCAGTTATATTGCAATTGAAAACAATGTTTAAACTTCATTGTTCACAAAAACAGAATAATTAAAGGAAACGAAACGGGAGGTCGGGAGATTGGTTTCAAGCTTCATGGTTATGAATGCAATGCAAACATATTATTATGAAAATATGCCTGTACAAAATAAAACTAACAGTTGTTATTGATTATTTTAATGTAATAAAGTATAAGGGCGAATATAATAATATTTAATTATACGGGTTACTTGCATTTGTAAATTGCTCTGGAGCAATATGACACCTCCAGCAATATGACAGCAATATGTCAAATTGCTTCTGAGATATGACACCCCCTTGGCGCAAGGGGTTTTTCTAAGTGAAGTAGACGTTATAATATCGGAAACATCTGGTAAATAGTATTAAAAATGTGAAGCCCATTACAATAAACAACTTACAAACTTATTGCCTAAAGGCTTTCTATGCCAGTCAAACAGCCACAAAGGCACAGACTCCTCAATGAGTCGACAATTAAGCGCATTCAGCGTAGTGGACCGGCAAGTGGCAAGATTGGTTCCGATAAAGCTCCCCCATGTTTTTCTTTCATCGCGGTATGAATGGCGTTATTCGCGTTGACTATTAATTAAGGGATGCTCATTCATAACGTCACATGTTATTTGTTGCAGGTAATTTCTTGGTGATAGTAACCTCAGGACTAAGTGAAAATAAGGTAACTCGCTAACGTGTAGGTAAAACAATAAAATTATATCAATAAATGCTTTTGTTTCATAGAATGTCTTGCTTGATGATATTACTACAAATCAGCTTGGGATGTTTTTACCTACTTTAAATAAGTTAACAAAATACAAATAAGTGATGAACTTGATGCGAAATTGGCGAGATTATAGTCACCTAAACAAATGCCATTTATAATCGAGTAAGCAATTTCACATTTTACGTACTTATCTTGACGGCCACATGATATTTCTAAGCTTATATTCAGTTAAAATAATAACACACAAAACACAGAAAATACACAAGCAGCTCCAAGTCTGAAATAATTTAATATCGTCTAGTTATATATATTACTCACCTCTACAGTCAGAAAGTGTGAATTATCAACAATCTCAATAAATTAATGAACGTCCAAGTAGATAATTCTGATTTATCGGTGCGAGCAAAATTAATAGGATTCATACAGTTTACATTTTAAAGCGAAACTCGCAAGCCGGAGCTAAACAATTTACTGCTTCAGCAATTTACATTTTAGTTGGATGAATGTAAAATCCGCTGACGATTTATGAACAAAACGACGTGCATCGATTAACACCGCTACTAAACTTTCATTGACATCGTAAATTATGGATGGCTACTACTGCATGACCCCATCCATGCTGCACGCTAGAAAGAAATACCGCAACTGCATCAGAATATTACAAATATCAAAAGTACAGTTAGTTTTAAAAAGGATTACTTAAAATCGTGATACTTATGAACGTAAACTTAAGAATTTTAACTTTTGTACTACACATAGTATTGTACTAAATAACATCGACGGTCAATAACGGATATAAACATGTCGCATGTAGTGGCTACACGAGAGTATTATCCGTAATTTATTATGTACTTAAACATAAGAATCGCAGAAAAGAATTACTAATAAACTTCTGTTTTCCCAAATGTAATGCCATTTTGCATCAAGTTCGCCTCTTATTTAATTTTTTTTCTTTGTTATATGCAACAAAATTTAAATAAACAAATAGACAAATCAAATCAACCTTAAAAATTTTGTTCCTTCGGTTTACTAGCCAATGAATTATAAAACTACTGGTAATTTTCCCTGATTCGCCGTTTTCGTTAATTCTCCAGTTATTAGTCAAAACTATCAAAATCTTTGATTCTTCAAATATAGACACTATTTTTATGCGAATGACATTATGATATTGTCGAGTATTTAGGGCCAGCATCAATTAATGAAGTGGTGTGGACCTTACCTTTCTTTGTTCTGCCTTAAATTTGACTGAGCCCCGCGACTTCTAGGTGGTTTGTCCTTCGGGCATCCGAGTTTTTCGATTTCGGTTCGCTACAGCCAAATATTAAAGTACTTAGTACAAAATGGCGAAAATTATAAAAAATATGTAATTTCAACATCACAGTATATAATAATGATGTTTACACAGTACAGCCGATATCCAAAATGAATTTCCACTTTTTCTTTAGTTCTCTTAATTTAATCTCACACTAATTAAGTTCAAATACGATTTTATTCGATTGATTAACATGCATCTATTATTTTACTAAACTATGATCAAAACTCTTTTCGTAAGTAATGCAGTTTAGTCCAGCACGCAAAATTCGTGTATACATTGTAATCACAGTTTTAAAAAATAACATTACAATATATACGCTTACATTTTCCTAGATGGCTACCTTTTGGTCTTGTATATGTCACCGTTAAATTGTGAACTCCCGACAGTTTATTATTTGACTAGGGATATTATAAACTAACTTAACCTATCCGTTTGTTTGCAATCTCGCGCGTTAGTTTATAAACTAACGGTACTCACAATTCAACGGTCACATATGTATTGAAAAGTCGCAGGGTTATCCATACTAATATTATAAATGAGAAAGTGTGTGTATCCGTTTGTTTGTCCGTCCTTCACGGCAAAACGGAGCGGCGAATTGAAGTGATTTTTAGGTGGATTTACCTAGTTGAAGGGATGAAGAGTGACATAGGCTACTTTTTGTCTCTGTCTAACGCGAGCGAAGCCCCGGGAAAAAGCTAATCATAAATAAATAAATCTGTAGATTGTTTCTGTATGGAATCAATAACAACTAAACTGTGTCGGGATGGTTGTTAGACAGATGTCAAGTAACAAAATGGCACTGTTGAATCATTTTATTTAAAATACACAATTGCATAGAGATATATTTATATCACAGTTTGTGTCGACTGCGGTAATTGTGTAACGGATCATTAGTCTGCTTTGAATGAGTCTGCTGCCCTGATTACTCGTTGCAGTGATTCATTAGAATACGGCGGAAAACTCGGTATAATCGTGTAAAAGTCTCAAATAATGCGGCAAAAGCACAAAAAATTAAATAAAACGGGAACATTTAAATATTATGGGCTACAACTACAGAATGACAACCCAATTTAGTTTTAGTAGGTACCTATTTTCTTAACTTCCATGGGTAGTGGCATTGAGCCATGTTCAAACACAGTTTTGATGAACAAACTAACTGTTTTATGTACATTGCGTTGGTCCGTCAAACGGATCATTAGTCGGCTTTAAATGCGCCCGCGGCCCTGATTAATCATCGCAGTGATTAATTAGTGGATTGTGGAAAACTCGTTGAAATTGTGGAAAAATCCGCTGAAAGGCGCTTGAACCCCTCGCGGTGGGCTCGGGCACTTTCCAACTAAAGGGTTGAAGCTTGAGGTTGGAACGACTCATTATTTAGATGATTTTAGCTTGTATCTTGTTTTGAGATTTTATATATACCTCTTATAAAGCAAAGAAGGACTAAAGAGATCAGAATCAGAATATATAACAATCAGAGCGAGTTTTATTAAATTGTAACCTGTCTAGTCAATGTAGGCCTGAATAAACGATAAAGACAGTGTAGGCATTTACATTCTTGCCCAAATCCCTTGTGGAAACTAAACCTCGCTTGTAGGTGTCAATCATTAAATTGAACTAACTAGTCCATCCTGCATAATATCATGTCACCAGTTGAATCAAGATTAATGGTATAGGATCAATATGTGAAACAAAATATCTCAGCGGCCCTGTGGATGGGACTAATCTATTTGTTAGCTAGGTAAATAATTACCAGCGTACACACAGGAATGCCTGTGTCGACGTCAGGTGAAACGAAGTATTAATTAGGAACGGTGTCGCGCCTCAGTTCACAAATTTGTTAAAGCTAGTACACACTGTTTGACGTACAGTCAACCAATTGGAACCCTAGGCCAGTGTAACTGTAAGACTATGTCAAAGTAACGCTATAAATCAGATTGAAAGCAATCTCTTACTGGTCATTTTGACGTGGTTCTAGAGTGCCCTAGGGTTCTAATTGGTTGACTGTACCTAGTAAACTGACGTCTCTGTTTACGACGACCGACGAACGACGTTTAAACAAAGTGGCTCAACATGGAAATTAACCATGCACTATATGTGTTTATATGTTTTCTTTTAATAGTCAAAACTAAGATTAAGTGGACAATGATCTAAGGAGCAACCAAGTGCAAAAATAAAGTAAGGAAAGATTGTAGGTATTCGAGGTGTTGCACGCATGGGTACGTATAGAGAGACCTTCCTGCATTTTTTTTCTCATATTATGTTATATTTAATAAAAGTAGTTAAGGTAACAGACAAGATACGCTGCACTATCTTTAAAATCGATCATATATTAAAGAGATAAAATCGATAGTTTCTCTTTCAATAATATTTATATATATATGTAAGCAGTTTTAAGTATAATTTTCAGACGTGGCATACGTCGAATAAATGCAAATCTAAATTGTAAAATTATGGTCTTTCTTTGTTACAATTGCGAGTCCTTCAACAACTGGAAATGAAATCGAAGGTACAAACGACCATTCAGAGGTGATTGAACCCGGCCTGCATTATTTTGGATGTAATGGAATTAGCTGGTGATCGTTTAGTGATTGAAAGGGATGTATAATGACGGCAATCTTCGGCTGAGCGGGGCCTGTAAACACGGTTACGGGCCTGTTAAGAGCTGAACACACTCTAACCGATTGCCTCGTTCATTGAGTCGTTTGACGAACGAGCGCACGCCCACGATTTATGCCCAAATAAGCTGTTACTCATATTACAGGGGGAGATTTAAATGTCGCTTTTTTACAATGAGTTGGTACCTACTCTACACTGTTTGCGCGGGGCGGTCGTGACTCATTGTCAGAATTTAATACATTGAGTGCACATTTATGGACGAGTTTTAAAATGTGCAGATTAAATTACCGACGCTAACTGATGTACGCTGTTAGCTCGTTTATTACGTTTAACGACGCAACTTAATTCGAATAATTTATGTCGAGCGTAGTACAAAAGTTGCCTATAAATAGATAATGTTTGCAAACTCTGTGCGATTAAGTAGAAAATATGACATTGTGTCGGGAGTAGATGCTCGGTCGAGTCGTAATAATAATAATTACAAAAGTTTGCGACTACGGTCTTAACTGGGATGCTGTGCCATTCATTTGTATTTATGCAAAGCGCATAAACAAGTTTTAATGGTGTTCCATTTTTCAGGGTCCATGAATGAATTGTTTAAGCCGAGATTTATCCGCGCCCGTCGCTTAGTTTCTTGAGAGCGCATCTTATGCTGCTATGAAATTGTAATGGAGTTAAGGCGAAGCTATCTTGAACAAATAAGTTTTCTTTAAATTATTTTTCCGAAGCTATTTTTTTCGCACTTATTCGTCAAAAGAAAAAAATGTTTAATTTAAAATTAAGGCCATACTATTAATTACTTTATTTAATGAATATTTCTAAACAAAGACAGGTATTTTTAATACCTTAAAACTTTATTGCTTTACGAAAACATTACTCATTTAAAAGTGTGTATTTTTTATATTTTAACAATTGTTTACTCGTAGATAACATATTTTGCACTATTAGCACATGATTAGGTATAACATATTTGCACACGAAATCTCTAAGATATTTGTACAAAGTCCCGGCCCTCACTTTAAGAGAGTTTGATGATCCTCACACGTGGAGCTGTATCATGCAGACGCAGCATCGTCGTTGGACTAGATGGCTCGTCTCGTTCGGCCGCTGTAAAGTATTCGCACGACTGCCGGCCCAAGTGACAGGAAGTAGCGACAAACAAAAACTATTACATTTACGGATATATTATAAAAACAGCGACGATTATAACTAGTTACATAAATGCATACGCTCTTCAATTTAGTCAATAAAAAGAACTACTTAGTTATTCATTCTAGGAAAAATTATGGTAACTCAAAACAGCATAATACTGTATTACGTAACTAACTCAATTTAATCAGCGAGTGGGAAACACTACAACTCTATAGAATTCAATACAGTACAGTACAAATATCCTTAATCACTCATATAAATAACAAAAGCGTTATTATTTATCCGGTCTGTTTTTTGGTGTTTCTGTACACACAAAAAACAGTAGAGGTAAACAACAGGTGCGCTAAAGAGCAATTTCCTTCAAACCACCTCAGGGCAAATAATTAAAGTCAAGATTGATTCAAATTGATACCAATTGTAAAATGCGGACGTTTAAATGCTACTGTATTAGTTATAAACGCCTGATGTTTTACTGTTCCCTAATTTTCCCATTAAAAAGCGCCGCTTCCCCTTCTGTTTTAAGCCGCTTAGGAAATATTCTCAAGAATGGCGAGGAGAAGGAAACAAGTGCCGCGTAAAAAGTAACAGACCACTCTCTTGTTTACGGCGGACGGTGTTACGGGACCTCTCTGGGACGGGCTCCAGGGAAGCATACTGGACGTACCTATATATGCCCCATAAAAATGTTTTATACGGTAACTGTGGCCAATATAGGTATGTCTATGTACCTGTTAATTTGGAAATTAAAGTTAAGTAACTATAGAGAGTGAGCAATTTAGGGATAAGTATTGAAATTAACTATAGTGATATGATTTAGATAAGTATGTTTAACCTAAGTTAACGGACGATATCAGTCACACGTTGCCGGATAAGGGCCAGGATAAGTTACTATACTTGGTTTAAAAACATTTTTCTCTTCCAATTAATATGCTTACAGTGTGTAAATCAGGCGAATCTTTTACCGGTGGTTAGTATAGGACATAAAATATGTACCTAATTAGATATCTACATTTTACTTAGAATCGCAAAATCCATACAAAATAATTCGGCCCGCAATGTAATGCAAAGGTGCAAACACACTCGTGTTAAACGCTCGTTGACATGACATGACAGTTACTTTGAAAAGCGGGTTTTTTTAAAATAATTATGGGGTCATATTTAAGTGTAATTTAAAAACACTTCTCTATTTTGGTTTCATTTGTGGCCCATGTTAGACTTACACACTTGGATGCATAGGAACGCTGCTAAGAACCTAAAAAATTAACTATGTATAGGTATTTTAGACGGTTAATATTGCGAATTAAAATGTTGAATGATTGGCTTAGAGATTTATTAGAACTAAATAATTAAATTACGTTGCACTTGTGTAATAACAACTGAATTTATGACGATTACTTTACCTGATAATTCGTGAATTTTCTAATATTTAAAATTAATAATTACCTTATGTTCCTAATATTTTTGAAGTTAATAACTGTTATGAGCCCTCTCGTATACAATAGCCGCATAAAATACTATAACTCGACTTTTTTGTGGCTGATTTTCGTATAAATTTCCCCCCCTGTTTTGTCAGTCATGAATATACTATTAATAACTAAACTATATTATATACGACGCACGATATCAAAAGTTCAAGCGCTACGGTCGTAAAAGCGTAATCAGTACACAAAAGAACATAAACAGCTACAGTTAAAAATATATGTATATTTCCTTTTGAAGTCTATAAATTAATTTTCTGTTTACTTTCTAAAACTCGTCCGGTTCCTCGCATTTACTTAATTTATTAGACGTCTACTGCGGAAAGAAATCGCAGCAAAAGTTTAAAACTCCCAACTAACCAAGTATACTCGTACATGTGATTAAAACCCAGTTTACGCACGCTATGAGGCACCTCGCGTTCTAGTAAAGTTTGTTCGCTGGTATGCGAGTATTGTGCATAATACTATACGTTAGGCTGTTTACTTGAGGTCTGTCGTCTCTAACTGGCAATGAAGTGTAAATACGGCCATAGTTGACTTGTCTGTACTAGCGGGTAGTAAACCTGCCTGCAAATCCAATTTTTGGGGGTTTGGGTTTATTCCTGTGATGACGTTTAACCTGCGAATTATCTTGATTTATTTTAGTTTTTTGCAATTTTGTATTTATGATTTTTCTTTGTTTATTTAATTTCTTTATTTCCTTCTCACAATACAATAACAAAACAACATATCTCGGACATTGACATGAGTTAGACCCGTTCTTCTACTTGAATGAACAAGTTCTAATCCGCCTCCCGCCGTGTTGACATCGGATCCACGAAATTAACTAGAAAATATAATGCGGGTGAAGTAGCGCCCGCGCCGCCGCGTCTTCGCTACAAAATGTACATAATTAGAAAAGTTTTTACAAGCGGGCCGCAAGTCCTCGCTGTCACGGCCTGACACGGCTCCCTGTGTCCGGGCCCGGATTTATAATTTTAGTCAACGAATTATTCACAAATTGTACCGAACTTCCTTGATGTTATCTCTGACATCTTTATGATTTTACTGTTAATTATTATTTGACGTTGATTAAATTATAAAATGCAACGACGGAGATAATGCGGCGCTGGCGAATAAGTTATCGGGCTGCCATATGGCTGTCGGAACACTTTAGCCTATAGAAATCTGCAACTCTATAAAAGTCATAAGTAAAAGTTAAATGCACCGCCTACAGTTTTTCTGTTTTGTCTTAAGGTTAGCTGGTAGAGAATGCCTTATGGCATTAAGTTCGCCTTTTGTACTATAAGTATTTTCTTTTGTGCAATAAAGTTTAAATAAAAAAAGCATATCAAGTTTTTTTTAATTTTACTGTGAATTTTATTGAATGTTGACAAGATATAATAAAAAGTTGCGTTGAGTTACAGAGTAACGCGTATTTTCATTTTAAGTCCACGTTTCACGAATTAAGAGCTACTTCGTTAAATAGCATAACAGCATACAAAATGTATTTAGCGCTGGCGACAGTGTTCAAAGAAGTTAGCGAGCTGCTGTTATAAAAATAATGGCCGTTTTTGGCACGGCATCGCGTTAACGCCGTGGTCCTTGCCCCAAATGAGTGTAATTACAAAAGTTTTTATTACAAAGTGCGCGCCAAAACCGCCTTCTACGATCGTATTCCGTCTATTTAGGCGACGTCGCCGTTTCGTCTATAATAGTTATTTCGTTAGGAGTTTTTAAACCGCGGAAAAATAAATGATGCGTCCATTGCCCTTGAACAGTCATTTGGTAATCGTACCTATTGTATGAAATAAGCTAGCACAGAATACATTTTTGCTATTCCACGTTGGACGCTACAAACAATGTTGTTAGTATAGAGTATATATGATTGATAGATTTTCCATCATCCCTCATCCAGTCCAGGCCTTATATGTTTTATAACCTAGTAACGATACGGTTATAAAAAGATACGGTTTTGCGGAACATTAAATGATAATAGCCTGTTTTTCTCAAATTTCGCTCTGATAGGATATTTATAGATAATAATATGTAATTTTTCAATACAGTTGCTCAAAAAGTGCCCTTTTTTTGGCTGTTTTGCGTACGCAAAGTTTGTTTTTGCGAACTAGTGCTTTTTACTTTTCCAATCTTTTTAAATTTAGTTGTGTTCCAATTCATGACTGCTTACCGAAGAGTATCATTGTTCGTTACCGAGCCGTAATAAAACTAAATACCTATTATTAACGCAATAATATTAAAGATATTGATATTTCATATTTCAATAGTGAAGAGCCTGCAAAGTATTCATAGTTTTAAGTCTAAACTTAAACAGTTTATGCTCTGTCATCAGTTTAACCAGGAGACCCTCCGATTGGATACGAGTTGTCTGTAACACCACTTTTTTTTAGCACCACTTCGTCACCTCCACCACGGTTTTTTACTTGTTTTATGTTGTTTTTATGTTTATATGTACTTACCACTAGGTTATGTTCTTTCCTCATTGTTGTGAGCGTTTATTTGTCCAGTTCTATATCCTTTATGCGTTTTAAAGTCACCCGCTATGTTAGTACTCGCCTTCCCTGTTTGCTGTACTATAAATGTTCTTAACGTGTAAGAATTAGTTGTAAATTCGTGTATAATTTGTGTTTTCAATGTAATCTTTCTTGCTTTCGTTTTCTTTGATTTGTTTTTATTTCAGTGTTTGTGTTACCTTTCGTGTTTTTTTTTCACCGGATGGGCTCATCGGAAGATTAGCGCTGGAAGTCGCCAGCATTATGCTGAGATGAGTCCATTTCGTGGCACTTCTTTAATCTTGGCAATTTTTCTGTTAATTGTAATTGTACTGAATATTTTGTGTGTCCACGAATAAATTATTTCTATTCTATTCTATTCTATTATTCAATAATTACTTCTTCATCATACTAATGATCATTCATTAAAAATATTAACTTTGAAAACAGTTCTTAACGTCAATCAAAGTAGAGGCATTTTTCAATCAGGTAAACATGTTCGAAGGGCCTATAAGACATTACGATACGATTTGTCACATGCGATTTATTATTTTGTTTATGAGAAATAATTATTATGAGATTGAAAATGAGAAGGTAAAGAAGATAAGATAAACATTTTGAATATGTTCTTAATACTTATATCAACTGTATTACAATCGTGTCACGGAAATAATAAAAAAAAAACTTTCAATTCGTTCTTCTACATATATTTTAATTTTTTTCGCATCTGTATTGAAAAACGTCGTTCGATTCACGTGCGGTTATGTCATTACTTCACGAGTCCAGAGGTATCTTGCCACGAGCCGTAGGCGAGTGGCAATACATTTTGAATATGTTCTTAATACTTATATCAACTGTATTACAATCGTGTCACGGAAATAATAAAAAAAAAACTTTCAATTCGTTCTTCTACATATATTTTAATTTTTTTCGCATCTGTATTGAAAAACGTCGTTCGATTCACGTGCGGTTATGTCATTACTTCACGAGACCGGTGGTATCTTGACACGAGCCGTAGGCGAGTATTTTTAAGTTTTTTATTATTATTTTCGTAACACTATTGTAAATACAGTTGAACTTATTAAGAACATATTCAAAATATTTATATTATCTTCTTTTCTGTTTTCAAGCTCATAATAATTATTTCTCAGTAACAAAATAATAAATCGCATGTGAAAAATCGTATCATGTCTAATAGAGCTTTCGACATGTTTACCTGATTGAAAAACGCCTCTACTTTGACAGACGTTTCGTTTCGTAGGATCTGTTAAAACATGTCTTATAAATCGGTGAGTATGAATACTCACCGATTTATAAGACATGTTTTCAATCTTTAATATTTTTAATGAATGAACATTATTATGATGAAGAGGTAAATGGTGAAATATGAAATATCAATATCTTTAATATTTTTGCGTTAATATTAGGTACCTATTTAGGTTAATTAACTCTCGGTAAGGTTAACATACAAAAATACTCTTCGGTAAGCAGTCATGAATTGGAACCAAGCTAAATAAAAAAAAATGTAAAAGTGAAAAGCACTACTTTGTCCAAAATTAACTTCGCGCACGCAAACCAGCCAAAAAAGGGCACTTTTTAAAATATATTTCTTGCTCGTAAATATGACTACATTTTTGTCTGCTATCTGTTAAAAGCGAAACCGAAGAAAACTTATTCACGTAGAACCGTTTAATCTACGAAATGTACGGCACGAGTGATAGATGTGTTATTTCGCTAGAAACAAATGGTAGTTAATAGGTTGAGAGTTATCCTGACCCATTTTAAAAGACTAAAAATATATATCTATAAATATCTGACATCAAAAATTTTGAACGTATTCAAACGAACCGATCCTGAGAAGATACCGTTGTTTGTGGCACACGATCTTAATAAACTACCACCTATAACTTTTGATCATGTGGATGTGTCAAGATTGCTGCGAGATTTACTGTTATTAAAGTCTGAAATTGACAATATTAAAGAGAATTATGTCACAAAGGAGCAGTGGGCCCAGCCGCAACCTGCTGCGTCTAGTGTGGAATCGGGACCACCCAATGATGGCTGTTCGGCCGATAATAAGTTTCAAAATGTAAAACATCCTAGTGATGTATTTGTAAACAAAAATCGCCGTGGTTACCTTACGCAAGAGCAAAGTTTTAACTGTGACAGTGGTCCTTTTGGAATAGTGCATTTACCGTCGAGGTCACCTACCCCCGAGTCAGCTGATAACGCTAGTGCATCAAACGCAAGTCACTGTGTCTCTGGGTCGAAACTGTCCCCGTCTAACACACCGGTTACGCGCGCGCAGCCGTCTTTGTCACGCACAGCACACACGAATGAAGCGGAACAAACCAAGGACGAATTACGTTCGGCTCCTCTCGCAGCGCGCAAATCGGATACTTCGATCTCACTTGCTCGTGCGGAGATGTCGGGTGATGATAGGCAGGTACAAAGATGCACCGCGGTTTCGAATCATGCGCCCGCGCATGTGCAACAAAGGAGTACTGGAGCGTCGAATAGGGGAGAGAGAGACGGCACGGGTTACACGAAGGATAGCCCGAACACTGACGAGTTAGCTACCGGCTCAATGGCGATAGGTGTGAAAGATAATTGTATAGAGGTCATTGACACCTATTCAGATGTTTTGCGTTATAAAAATAAAGAGAAAAAATTTGAAAGCATTACTATTCCGAATAAAGCTGAGGTGCAGAGGCAGGAATATAGATTAAGGAATAGAATTATAGGTAGGCAGGGTACAGCAAAACTAGATCCTAATTGTAAATTCAGAGCGGCCGATATTCGTGTGCCGCTATTTGTTTATAATGTCGATAGGAATGTTTCACCGCGCGATATCGAGGAGTACATTCAAACAAAAACAAGGCTGAAGGTCACGGCGGAGCAGATTGATGTTAAAGCGGAAAAGATGTATAATGCTTATAAAATTCTAATTCCTAACCATAAACTACCGGTATTTTTGGATGATAATATGTGGCCCGAGGGAATATCTTTTCGACGTTATATTGAGTTTAAAAATGTAAACGGCGGCAAAACTCAAACCACAAGAGATGGCAAGTACAAGAAATAAGAATACGTTTACAAACACCACCCGTATGTTAAGTTATAACTGTAAGTCTGTGAAACGTTCAGTTGATTGCATAAGAGGTTTATGCCTTAGAGCCGACGTTATTGCACTTCAGGAGACGTGGTTATTTTCTCATGATTTGAGCTTCTTGGGGCACATACACCCGGATTTCACCTACACGGGGACGTCTGCCATGGACACCTCGACTGGGTTGCTGCGTGGAAGGCCGCACGGCGGTGTGGCGTTGCTCTGGCGTCGGGATGCATTTCAATCTGTATCGGTTATAAATTGTGATAGTGTGCGACTCGCCGCGATTGAGATAACAACGGGGGAGCGTTCATTCATAGTTTTTTCTGTATACATGCCGACTGACTCGGTGGAAAATCTCGTGGAGTTTACGCAATGCCTAGGAGAAATGAGTGCGATCATAGATAACAGCGGACTAGATAGTGTTTTTATGTTAGGTGACTATAATGCTCATCCTGGTGAGTTGTTTCATAGTGAACTGTTGGACTTTTGTGGTGAGCAGAGGTGGCGTTGTGCAGATATGGACAAATTGACTTTAAACTCAGATACCTACACTTTCGTCAGTGATGCGCACGGTTGTCGTCGTTGGCTTGACCACATCCTGGTAACGGAATCGTCATGGCACACAGTCTCTGAAGTAAAAATACTGCATGATGTATTCTGGTCAGACCATTTCCCAGTAGAAATAACGTGTAATATTAGTGTACTTAGGCCGCGGTCTGTTGTTAAAACAACTAAGCCTACAAATAAAATAATTTGGGGCGATAGGCAGCCATCACAAATAAGAACATACACATTATTATGTAGTGATAAACTGAAAAATATAAATTTTCCTTCTGAACTGGTCGGTTGTTGTGACAAGATGTGCAATGTTTCTGATCATAAATTAATATTAGATAATATGTACAAGGATATAATTTATAGTTTATGTGAGGCTGCGGAGTTAAGTTCTAATTTACCTGACAAGGATTGTATAAATAAAAACAAATGTAAGCGCATTGTGGGTTGGAATAAACATGTGAAGGAAGTGCACGGATTGGCTCGGCTCAGTTTTCAGGAGTGGTGTTTGCATGGTAAGCCATCTCAAGGGCCTTATTACAACAGGATGGTGGAGTCCAGGAGGACTTTTAAACTCAAGTTAAAGTGGTGTCAAAACCATCAGGAGCAGATTAAGATGGATATGCTAACAACTCATCACTTTAGCAAGAGTTTCGGTAAGTTTTGGAAATGCACGAAGAAACTGAGCCCGGGGCCGGGTCGGGCAGTAAACATTGATGGTCTAAACGAACCGATCGCAATTGCCAATCATTTTAAAAATGTTTTTAGAGTCGAACCCCCTGGGCGCCGCGTGGTGCGGATGCTGGATTCAAGTAGTCGCGATCGACAACCGATAACCAGTTTTACAGCTAAAGACGTAAAAGATGTGCTAAAAAGCATGGTTAGAGGAAAGTCGCCTGGTCATGACGGACTGAGCATCGAGCATCTGCAACACGCGGGGCCCCACCTGCCGAGAATACTGGCTATGTTTTTCACACTTTGCATGAGGCACTCCTACTTACCTGACGACCTAACAAAAACAATAGTCGTGCCTCTTGTAAAAAACAAAACCGGCGACGTAGCTGATAGTTCCAACTACAGGCCCATTTCGCTAGCGACGATAGTAGCTAAGGTACTGGACAGTTTGCTTGATAAAATTCTTACAAATAATCTTAAATTGCACGACGCACAATTTGGTTTTAAAACTGGATTATCCACAGAGTCTGCTATACTATGTCTCAAGCAAACTGTGCAGTACTACACTGAAAGGAAGACGCCAGTGTATGCGTGCTTCTTAGACTTATCCAAAGCATTCGATTTGGTTGCCTATGACACTTTGTGGAACAAGTTAGAGTGCGAGACTGATTTGCCTGGCGATGTTATTGACATGTTTAAATACTGGTACAATAATCAAACAAACTTCGTCAGGTGGGCGGACGCGCGCTCTGGCTTGTATCGGTTGGAATGTGGAGTGAGGCAGGGTGGGCTGACATCACCAAAATTATTTAATCTTTACATGAACACCTTAATCGTTGAGCTCAGCAATACCAAAATCGGATGTTCTATAGATGGAACATGCGTTAACAACATCAGCTACGCGGACGATATGGTGTTGCTGAGTCCATCGATAGGTGCACTCAGAAAACTAATAAGCGTGTGCGAGGGGTACGCGGATGCTCAGGGACTCAGGTACAACTCAAAAAAAAGCGAGCTGCTAGTGTTTAATCCACGCGGTAGTAAATTTGACACAGTGCCGCCTATTACACTAGACGGAACGCAGCTAACGCGAGTGTCAAAATTCAAGTACCTGGGTCACTGGGTGACCGATGACCTATCGGACAACGTTGACGTGGAGAGGGAGCGTAGGGCATTGGCGGTCCGGAGCAACATGTTGGCGCGCAGGTTTGCGAGGTGTACCACAGAAGTGAAAACCACTTTATTTAGAGCTTTCTGTCAATCATTTTACACCTGCAGCCTGTGGGTCAATTATACGCAAAGGACCCTCAATTCCCTACGCGTCCAATACAATAATGCGTTTAGGATGCTGTTGGGTTTGCCGCGCTATTGTAGTGCGTCAGCCATGTTCGCAGAGGCGCGTACGGACGGCTTTCATGCCGTTATGCGCAAACGAATCGCCTCATTGGCGCGCAGGGCGCGGGAAAGCCCCAATAGCATCCTGAACACATTAGCTAACCGTTTAGACTGTCCACTCACTAAAACACTTATAGACCTACATGTCAGGGCCCACACTGCGCAACGTAAATGAATGACAATTTTTATTATGACATACTTTGATTTTATTTTGTGGTTGGTTATACTGTTTTGACATGTAAATAAGTTATTATTAATATTTTTGTTTTATCTTTATATTTTAATCTTAATTTTAATTTTAATTTTTAATTTTATTTCCCTATTGTATGTGTATATGGACGACCTGTCTGAATTAAATAATTTGAATTTGAATTTGAATTTGAATTTGAAAAACGTTTGTATTGCAAACTTTGTACCATTTGTGTAGGTACATATTTGTGACAATTAACTTGTAACGTAATATTAGGTTAAACTTTGTAGCCTTCGTAATACTACTCACGGTACATACGTTAATCTAAAAAAATGCTATTACTTACTTATTCATTCCAAAATAATCAAAATCTCCATGCAAGCTGTCAGTTATTGGATTATTACAAAATAAGTATGAAATAATAGATTGTTAACCAAGAGTGGAAAGGCAGCTATTAGTCTACTACTAGTCGAGGAAACAAGTCGCCGATAATTCGAGACTGAAATAGTGCCTGTCCCTCGAGTTACGCACTCTACTTTTCATAATACGAGGAGAGAATAATACACGAATATTAATAAAAAATATACCTATATATATGTAAATATATATTTATTTATTTTTATTATAACACGAGAGACTCGAAGAAAAATAAAACATAAGAAAAAATTCGTTTGAAAAGTAAAACGCCCTAGTGCGGAAAAGTTGTATTTTCCAGCAATCCGCTTCCTAGGTTAACAATGACCCACTTTCAGAGCATAAGATATGGAAAAATATTAAAGTATTTAGCGTTAGATCTCGAAAGCTTTCAAGCCATTATTACTTTATAAATACCTACGGTCAACAGTTAATTTTTTTATTTAGCAACAGAAAACAATTAAAATTAGGTCAAAGTTCATACCAAGGGGCGGGTTAAAACAAATACAGTATCTGAAGCTTTCCCTTTGTTATTATTAGGTACCTACCTACTACCTACTCGTGTGCGTATACGTACGTATGTTGAGACCACTAATGGATTGATTCCGTAAAAAAAATAAAGTAAATTGTATTATTGATTGCAATCAGAACTAGAATTAGTTTAACCTGAAGTTTAATAATAATAAACATTAACTGTGTGAAAATTTGAGTATTTGAGAACAATAAACAAAATTTGATGCTGTTTTTTGTCGGTGTTAATAATACAACCGCAGTAGTTTTGTTTAGTTTAATACAACTTAACATTAGTTAATATCAGCGTCGTCCGCAAATTAAAACAGATAGATTATACCTATTCAATACCTTTTCCTCCAAAATATATTTTTCTACTCGGCCTTTAGTATTTATCTGCAAGTCATACTTATGTTTTTACCATGAAGCCTTAAGTCATCCATTCGCCATGTCGTAAGTTATTATAATATGTACAGGGTGTTTGCGAGGAGGTGCGAGCGGGCGTGGCGGCTGCGGCTTGCATATGCAGTGTCGCAGCGATATGCCACGTCCTGCGTGATGTATGCGGCGCTAACTCATGTGTTCTCCTTCTTGCTTAACACACTGAATACTCACACAGCATAAATTTCAACTTAAACCCACAAACTCCCGTCTAGATATGTGCCGAGTTCCCAGGGAACGCTTTTTACCAACTTCTATAGAATCTACAGAGACATCCGACTGGAACTCTTTAAGTTATTACATTTCGGCGCTCTTCCTCACCTATAGTGCCTCGAACGAAGTTTTATGTTGATAGAAACTATGGATTTCGTGAATTGTCAACAAACTTGGGCAGTTGGGATTAAAAAGTTTTGTGAATTTTAATAAATCTGAATTTTTGTGGTAGTGGTGGATATATTTTAGTCAAAAAATTCATTTATATTAAGAGAATTGTGACGTCATGACTTTGTTTCAGTACTGAATCAGCTTCGTAATGGTAACTATGTTTAAGGATTTTTAGTAAAAATTAAAATATATTATTGTGATCTACAGGCGTTTCTCTCGAAATTGTTTTCAATTTAGGGATATTGAACACTTTAAAATGCTGTCAATTTCAGTCAATTACCAATCCAGCCAATATTTCTAAAAACTAAAGCGTGTTCGGCTAGTAAGTACATATTAAAGTCTGTGAATCCGCTCCTAATGTGACTTTAAAAGTAACCTTTAAACATTTTAAGCGACGAGGCAGACGCGGACAGGTGAGCCCGGTATTCACCGCACGTATTCTTGATTTTTCTTTGGTAAGGAAGAATCTTTTGCAGCGAGTCGGTACTCGTTCCCATCCGCAATATGTATGATAAATAAATTGCTATCCAATATCAAATGGAAGCTATACCGGCGAAATGTACAAAACGTTTACTGCGTATTGCCTCCATGTGTGCCTTCGGGTCGCTAGGTCTAAGGGCAACCTGGGACCTATTTTCAGAAGGTGGACCTACTCGTCGAATCGCTTTCATTTTCTGAGCGTTACTTTCAAGATTGTCCTTGAGCAAAAATACCTACTAAATATATACATTATATAAATACTTAGTAAATTATTTATTTAATGTTTACTGCACATAAGTAAAACTTATAGCAGAACAGACTTATTGATATTTTCGCAGTTACTCATTAATTGTTTCAAATGATTGTAATTATATTTAGTCATCAACATTTCATAAAATTAACCATTTATTTAAATAATTTGACTAGGCGAGTTACTATCGTCAGATTCAAACTGTATTTTATAGCAGAAGTTTTATTTTTTTTCTCCGAATAATATGACATATGACATTACAAGATTAATAGCCCATACCCGCCGACCTCTGCTTATAAAGCATGACATTAGGTACAAACCCAACAAGTTATAACTGTATATAGTCAACGTTAGTAGATTGTGGTAACTCAAACCGTGCACTTCGAAGTGCCTAATGAGTGGGTACCTAACTCTATGGATTAAATATCAATATCAATATCAATGTCCTTGCAACAGAATAGTTACAGAACGAAAATACATACCAACAGCTTTCCACATAACTCAGATATTAGCTTTAACGCAGTCGGGTAAAAACTAGGGCTCCCGATATCCATACTACACGCAAAACTCTAGCTCCGTTGCCTTAACCCCGGCGGTACTAAGATCACGAATTTCACGGTCACGCCGAGATACGTAGCCGAATCTTCGTACGTATACGTATCTACGAATCTCGGGTCCGCTCAGGCAATGAATGAATATTGAATATTCGACGCATCGATCCGACCGGACCCATTGAAATGCGAACAAATAAGGCCTTTTATTGAATGACAACTTGTTACTAAGTATATTAAGCAAGTACACTAGGTGCGGATCTATAGGACGAACAGGATTTATTTTTATTATCAGACTTGTATTTTTCGCATGGAGTTAAGTTATAAAATAACGTGCCCATCTATTTATAATGAATGGAGTTATTCTGTTGTGTACAATCAAGGATGATTCATAATATTTTTGAATGTATATTGTGATTTTGATGATCCTCAGAGTAAAATAAAAAAAACCTTAAGTAAAAGATAATACAGTCATTCATTTAAGTTTATTACCTACCAGGGCGGCCCGTTTATAGATTGTAACACTTTATAGTATCCAATTAAGTTTATGGAGTTAGTTTTGTAACCTCAAATCGACAAGTATAACACTAACTTTGGATGTTTAGTAAAACACTGAATTCAAGTATTTCATACGGCAATCTGAAGTAAAACAATAAAATATAAACCTATGATAATATCTAATTGCTAAGACCATGTCCTAACTTAAAATTTTGAATAGAAATTAATGTTTTAACTCACTGTTATAAGGAAGAATCCGACATTGTTTTGTAGCTACAATATGCCTCTTCAGGGCCAAATCTCACTCATTTAATAATAAATTTACATTCCTGACGTTTATACTTATGTTCTGGCACTAGTGATAAATGCATACATCCATAATTAAACTAAGAATAAACTTTTCAATCTCACAATAATTAAGCATTCAACTTGTTGACAAAAGAACTGTCAGTTTGCCGGAGTCTGGCCATAGATAAGGTAGACACCTAATAGTGACACGGAGAAAAAGGTCGTTCACACTTACTTCGTTTCAGGTCTAAGATGGATGGTGATTATTGTTATGTCTTCAAACCTTCAAATGGTCATTCATTATTAAAATACTAGATTTAAAAAGAAATAGTTTTATTTGGAAAAGTAAATTCTACATTACTACAATTGGAGATATAGATTTGGTTGATTATAAAGGTTTGAGTGTGTGAGGTCTTTTATGGCGCGTTGTCTTTATGGAAGGCGATTTCGTCGATCGATTCATTGGTGTTCCGGTACCGCTGTCACACAGACGTTGGATAGGGGAGTTTGGATACAAAATGGTAGGCCTCATGGCACGTGGCATTTTATTCGTGGTGGATCTCAAAGACTGGTTAATATTAGAGTTTGTATCTTTTCAGCGTCAACAAGGACGTCCAGATGATGAGATGAAAATGAAACTTTAAAGGGGATAAAACCCTAATCCTTTATACAGTTTATATGGTAAGTTGTCGTGGACGCCATTATGAGGCGACTGCAAGTTCAAAACGTGGTTTGGTTCTTTGCAATGGCTGTTACTAGGTGTTTGTATTTTCAGGTCCACAAAGAATCTCCCAGTCACCCGGACAAGCACTAATAAGAGAATAAGAATGTCCCGGTTGATTTGAACTACTAACCCCAGACTAAACCCTGGTAAGTTACTGGTTTAATATGTTGATGATAAAGACTGTGATGAAGAAAGGTCCTAGATAATTATGAAAACAAATAAGATACTAATTAGGATTTTCTCTTTGTCCACAGGGGTTTTTTTTCTTGGTTTGTTTTTATAATGATGATTTAGTTGAGGTATGAGCCTCTCTAAGCGGTCTACTCGTCGTGTTACTTCTCATTCCTAGCTGGCATCTGCCCTAGATGAATATCTGAGTATCCCCGCTGGTGAAATTATGGTGATGTACACTTTCCATATTTCTAGTGCCCACTAAAATTTATACCTAAAGTGGTTGATCGAGTGATATAAACTTGCTTAATGATACAGTGAACCATATTAGTGGACTTTCTGGTTATTCTTTGTGAACTAAATAAATTGTTTGTAAGGCCGAGTGCCATCATTTCCATGTAAGCTACCAGCTACATGAGGAGACCGTGGGCGTGTGTTACCTAGAACTTAAGTGACTATTATTACAAACCAACTCAGCTTGAACTGGTTCCGATAAAACTGAGGAACATATTTTGTAACCTAAACAGTTAACCCTAGGGAGGGATTATAAAATAATAATTATATGACTGAAACTTGAATCTGTTGTTTTGTTTGAACATGTCCATATCGTGATTTAGCAGTGAGGCGTCCTTAATTTAAATGTCGCTGCTAGATTACACCTACCTTGCATAGTGGCCTGATTCCCATTTGACCCTGAGGTAATTTATTGTATTTAATTCATGCTCTCAACATTTAGTTAGAACTTTGGCACATTAAAAATTAGTAGGATATTTTTGGGCATTCTGTACCTCTTCCAGATAACTTCATTTTCTAAATTTATTTTCTTTTTTTTCTCTTAATAGCCCAAGTTGAGGTTGTTACAGTGGCGCCCAACGTGGGGCCTATATTAACATTTAAACTATTGTTCATTTAGTAGGCGCAAGGTATATAGGACATGTTCAAGCAACTAACCTGTTTATAGTCTGTAAGGTGTACTTCTGCAATTGCAACTGTTGTATAACTGGTGTTATCTATAAGAATTCTAAATATTCTTTATACCTTACACTTTGAAATAGTGTTATGAAATATGAACACTTACTGTTAAAATTGTATGTCAACTTTTTCTTTAAGCAGCCCTTAAGCTTGCAAACTTTGAGGCTTAGCTTAAGTGATTATAAATAGAGTTTTACTCAACTACCGGATGTGACTAAAATCTGAATAAGAAAATTTAAGTA
The DNA here is from genome assembly GCA_949128165.1 of Lathronympha strigana. Lineage (NCBI taxonomy): Eukaryota > Metazoa > Arthropoda > Insecta > Lepidoptera > Tortricidae > Lathronympha > Lathronympha strigana. The sequence continues at coordinate 9,711,821 of OX421906.1, read as the reverse complement.
AGTTTAAATAACTCGAATAATTTTGAATATTCTTGAATTGAATAAGGTACATACAAGATACATTACCTAACATGGATTTCTTAAAAGCGGGTTGTAAAATCACTCACCTACATAAAGACGAGATCACACATGAGCTGGCGATACGGAAGCTTCCCGTTAACCCAGAATCTCGTAGGACTAGTTTGTGTCAGGCGCTGAAACAAACAGCCGCTCTCGCCAAGAAGGGTAGTTTAAAATTTCCGGAGATGGCTCAAAGCAATCCTGCCGTGGAACTTGAGATCTGTCAACGCAAAGCGGAGGAGATTCAGCAAGAGATTTCGGAGGATTTGTCTACGTCTGCTAGAGACCGCCTGTCATCTCGGGTTAAATATCTTTTGTGCCGTCTCTCTCGATTACAGGAGTCGAATGAGGTACAGCTCCTTAAAGCCATGTTAGATTCTTTGTTGGAACGATTAGACGAGGATAGTGCTGCATCATCACCTGATTCTGATGATGAGGACTTTTCTTCGGCCCAAACTCAAGTGGTTAGGGAAATTGTGTACAAACCGGACAAGACTTTTAATATTAACTCTCTAAATTTGAAATTTAAGGGTGACACTTGTGTGCGTTCATTCCTTACTAGGTTGGAGGAGCTGCGGAACGCAAGACGTATTTCAGAAGACCGTATATACAGGGGTTTTCCTGAAATCTTAGAGGGTCCAGCGTTGTCATGGTTCCGATCCCAACGTAATACACTGTTAACTTATCAACAGGTCACCGTCGCTTTACGGGAAGAATTTGATATTCCAGACTTGGATTACCAATTGCTGCAGGAGATCCGTTCAAGGACTCAGGCCAAGTCTGAAACCATCGTATATTTCGTCTCGACTGTTCTGGGCATGTACGAGCGTTTGACGAAGGAGGTTCCAGAGCAGGAAAAACTTGACACTTTGATGAGAAATATTCGTCCTGAATATTCTAGGGATTTGGCTTTACACAATGTTGACTCTGTTCAACACTTGAAATCGTTATGTAAACGTATAGAACTCGCTCAAATTAAAGCAAGCACATTTCGTGAACCGGTGATAGCTAAGAAGCCGGAACCTAACACTTCGGTTGTTGCTGCCAATAATAATCAGGATCGTCGTCGTTATCCTTCACGTCCTTATAACCCTTCGAAGCAGTTCGTTGCTTCGATGTCACAGAATTCGTCTGGAGTTAAGTGTTTCAGATGTGGGAAAACTAACCACACTACTAAGTCGTGTTTTGTTTCTCGGGACATTGTATGTTTTCGTTGTGGGGAAAAAGGAGTCCGCACTCCCGAATGCTCAAAATGTAAAACTCCGCCAAAAAACTAAATAAGTTTGTCTTTTCTAAAAATAACAACTATAACCCTTCTGCTCCCTTTTCTGCAGAAAAGACAATTTTCTTTAATCCTCCAAAGGGAGATGACCGAGTTTATGCTCTTTTAAATATACTAAGTTTAAATTTTAGAGGTCTGTTAGACTCTGGTGCTAGTACCAGCTTTTTAGGTAAAGATAGTCATCTAGTTTTTGCTACAGGTGGGATTGCTATCCAATCTCACAAAAAGCCAGTAATTATTCGTGTAGCCAACGATAATCGCCTGATATGCACAAAATTCATGGTTTTACCTATTAATTATAGAGGAGAAATTAAATTAGTTCATTTCAATATTCATCCACAACTTGCTCAACCTATAGTTTTGGGTTTAAACTTTTGGAGAGCATTTAACTTAGCACCTGGACTTATTACTGATATTCCCAAGGGTGATGAACACCACTTGGCTAGTCTCGACTTATCTAAATCTGATACGGGTTTAATAACTTCTGACTCTCTGACTTATGAACAAAAACACCAGCTTGAAGCGGTGAAAGAAAAATTCGACCAAATTAATACTGATAAAGTGGGTTTAGGAAAAACACATTTAATTGAACATATTATAGATACGGGAGACTCACCTCCTATTAAACAAAAATATTATCGGCTTAGTCCTCAAAAACAACAAGCTTTAGAGAAAGAAGTGGATCGTATGTTAAAAGCGGGAATAGTAGAACCATCTCACTCACCTTGGAGTTCGCCTGTCGTCATGGTGGAAAAACCTAACGGGGATATGAGACTATGCTTAGACAGTAGGAAAGTGAATTCGGTTTCGAAATCAGACGCTTACCCAGTTCCATACGTTCACTATATCTTAGATAACTTACGCGATGCAAAATTTTTAACTTCCTTGGACTTAAGTGCCGCTTATCATCAAATTCCTCTTAGTAATGATTCTAAAGAAAAAACTAGCTTCACTGTACCCGGAAAGGGCCTATTTCATTACAATGTTATGTGTTTTGGTTTGGTCGGAGCTGCTGCAACTATGCAACGTTTAATGGATAATCTTTTCACTGCTGAGTTCGATAATAAAGTTTTCTGTTACATTGATGACATCATCATTTGTACTTCTGATTTTGATGAACATATACGTTTGTTAAATGCGGTATATGAAAAACTAAAATTTGCTAACTTAACTATTAATATGAAAAAATCGCTCTTTTGTAGAAGTGAACTTAAATATCTAGGATACCTTATTGATAAACACGGTCTGAGAACAGATCCGTCTAAGATTGATGTCATTTTGAATTTTCCTATTCCTGAAGATGCAAAAGCAGTGAAACGTTTTCTGGGAACGTGCGGTTGGTACCGGCGTTTCATAAATAATTTTTCTAAAATTGCTCGTCCGTTATCACGGCTAACTAGCAAAAAGGTTCCATTTGTTTGGTCAAATGAAGCCAATGATTCTTTTAACTTACTGAAATCTGCCTTAGTGTCAGCACCTATTCTTAAATGCCCTAACTTCGATAATGATTTCTACATACATACTGACGCTTCTTCGTATGCCATCGGTGCGGTACTGATGCAAAAGTTTGACGGTGTCGATCATCCTATAGCTTACTGTAGTCGTACTCTAAATAAGCCAGAAGTCTCTTATTCGGCTACCGAACGCGAACTTTTGAGTATTATATATGCATTAGAGCAGTATAGAGCATACGTAGAAGGTAGAAAATGCTACATTGTAACTGACCATGCGTCGTTAAAATGGTTTACCAACTTGAAAAATCCAACTGGTCGTCTAAACCGTTGGGCGTGCAGACTAAGTCAGTTTAATTTTGAAATAATCCACAGGAAAGGTAAAGAACATATCATTCCTGATTGCCTTTCACGTATTCATATAAATGAGATCGATGTGTCTACTTCTCAAGATCCATGGTATCAAGACCTTTACGGAAAGGTCAAGGAAAAACCATCTTTGTATCCCAATTTCAAAATTGAGAACAATAAACTTTTCCGTTACTCTAAGAATAAATATCGCCTGACAGACCAATTTGGCTGGAAGTTGGTTTTACCTTTTGAGGAACGGGAAAAGAGTCTAAAGAGGTATCATGATGATCCTACTGCAGGACATTTTGGGGTAGCCAAGACTCATTCTAAAATTGCTGAAATATACTTTTGGCCTACACTTTTCTCAGATGTAAAAGAATACGTTCATACTTGTGAAATTTGCAGGACTTATAAGCCTGTAAATCTAGCTAGACCTGGTCTCATGGGTTCTCCCCGACGCGTGTCGTCACCAGGCGAAGCAATTTCTTGTGACATTCTTGGTCCATTTCCTCCCTCATATTTAAGAAATCAATACCTCTTTGTGTGTACTGATTATTTTAGTAAATATGTAACTCTTTTTCCTCTGCGTACTATAACCGCGAAGGCGATAGTTAAGTGCGTAGAAAAAGGAATCTTACTGGTACACGGGGTACCGAAATATATTTTCTGTGACAATGGTGTTCAATTTACTTCTAAAGATTTCAGAGACCTTATGGTCAAATATAGCGTTCCGCATATTTTCTATAACCCTAGATATCATCCCCAGACGAACCAAACGGAAAGAGTAAACCGCGAATTGGTAAGGACCATTGCATCATACGTACGTTCAGATCACCGTAATTGGGATAAGAACATAGCGGAGATCCAATGTGCTTTAAATACTGCCACTCACGAGGTTACCAAACACACTCCGTATTTCTTAACACATGGTCGTCAGATGATTCTAGAGGGCTCTTTGTATAATGATGATGGTCCATTAGACCAAAACGCCCTTCAGCTGGATACAAGTTTTGCTTTTTCTGATAAACTCAAAGAGTTAAAAACTATATTTCAAAAGGTGCGTAACTCGTTGGTCGCCTCCCATGAACGTAACGCTAGATATTATAACATGCGGAAGCGCCACGTAGAACTGGAAGAAGGCCAGATCGTTTACAAAAGATGTTTCCCATTGTCGAATGCCGCTAAACACTTTTCGGCTAAATTAGCTCCCCGTTACGAGAAATGTGTTATACACAAAAAACTAGCACCACTTGTTTATACTTTAAAATCCCTAGCAGGAAAACTCCTAGGTAACTTTCATATAAAAGATATTGTGCGACCTGGTGAAGCCGAGCCGTCTACTTCACGGTCATCGTCTTCTCCCCTTAGGACGTAACTACTTCTCTTTTCTATTATAAAATATAAATCCTAGTGATTATATTTACTTTACCCTTGGTATCGGATGCATACGGACCATTGGCCTTATATTTCCTACATTTGTCCTTATAAAGACACTTTGATAGAATACTTTACCATATGTTGGTTTTTAAAATATATACGATATATCCTAATAAATATATACACTCACTTTATTATGACGACCCTCTTGCTCGTTAATTTAAGAGATAATTTTATATCCTTATAAAGATATGAACTCTCTTTCGTTTCGTTAGGGATAACGATGTTTAACCCATAACTTCTATAGGAGAAAACGCATTAGTGAATCGCGTTGACTCTCAGAGTAGAAAACAGGCTGAAAGCAAATTAATCTAGAAGAGTTTCTTTCTAGCCAGGATCATTTCATGATCGAACCTTTATTTCGAGATTCTAGTATTGAAGAATGTGCTAAACCGATTAGCAGTTCTCATACTACCTCGGTTGTAAATAATACGGCAATCCTTTAATAAAGTAAAAGCTCTCTTTGCCATAATTAGTATTAACAAATTCGGTGCACCAGATTAAAATTAGTGTTAGGAAACCAAGTAATGTTAGGACACCAGATTAAAATTAGTGTTAGGAAACCAAGTAGAGTAATGTTGTTTAAATAGTATTACTAGTTTAAACGCGATAGTATTATCGTCAGTAATAGTTAAGACATAGTTTAGTAGTATAAAATTGGGCGAACTGATCACTCCCCAATAAAGTAGAATAGTTGATGTTAGAAACTAAGTATTTAATTCTTAGAGACCTTCTCCTTTAAGGTATAGTACTTTAATTTGCTCACCTCCCTAGGTTTTAAATAAAAAAAAATTAAAATTCTTTTAATTTTTTTTTAACCCAACTAAAGATGAACTGTAACACTTTATAGTATCCAATTAAGTTTATGGAGTTAGTTTTGTAACCTCAAATCGACAAGTATAACACTAACTTTGGATGTTTAGTAAAACACTGAATTCAAGTATTTCATACGGCAATCTGAAGTAAAACAATAAAATATAAACCTATGATAATATCTAATTGCTAAGACCATGTCCTAACTTAAAATTTTGAATAGAAATTAATGTTTTAACTCACTGTTATAAGGAAGAATCCGACATTGTTTTGTAGCTACAATATGCCTCTTCAGGGCCAAATCTCACTCATTTAATAATAAATTTACATTCCTGACGTTTATACTTATGTTCTGGCACTAGTGATAAATGCATACATCCATAATTAAACTAAGAATAAACTTTTCAATCTCACAATAATTAAGCATTCAACTTGTTGACAAAAGAACTGTCAGTTTGCCGGAGTCTGGCCATAGATAAGGTAGACACCTAATAGTGACACGGAGAAAAAGGTCGTTCACACTTACTTCGTTTCAGGTCTAAGATGGATGGTGATTATTGTTATGTCTTCAAACCTTCAAATGGTCATTCATTATTAAAATACTAGATTTAAAAAGAAATAGTTTTATTTGGAAAAGTAAATTCTACATTACTACAATTGGAGATATAGATTTGGTTGATTATAAAGGTTTGAGTGTGTGAGGTCTTTTATGGCGCGTTGTCTTTATGGAAGGCGATTTCGTCGATTCATTGGTGTTCCGGTACCGCTGTCACACAGACGTTGGATAGGGGAGTTTGGATACAAAATGGTAGGCCTCATGGCACGTGGCATTTTATTCGTGGTGGATCTCAAAGACTGGTTAATATTAGAGTTTGTATCTTTTCAGCGTCAACAAGGACGTCCAGATGATGAGATGAAAATGAAACTTTAAAGGGGATAAAACCCTAATCCTTTATACAGTTTATATGGTAAGTTGTCGTGGACGCCATTATGAGGCGACTGCAAGTTCAAAACGTGGTTTGGTTCTTTGCAATGGCTGTTACTAGGTGTTTGTATTTTCAGGTCCACAAAGAATCTCCCAGTCACCCGGACAAGCACTAATAAGAGAATAAGAATGTCCCGGTTGATTTGAACTACTAACCCCAGACTAAACCCTGGTAAGTTACTGGTTTAATATGTTGATGATAAAGACTGTGATGAAGAAAGGTCCTAGATAATTATGAAAACAAATAAGATACTAATTAGGATTTTCTCTTTGTCCACAGGGGTTTTTTTTCTTGGTTTGTTTTTATAATGATGATTTAGTTGAGGTATGAGCCTCTCTAAGCGGTCTACTCGTCGTGTTACTTCTCATTCCTAGCTGGCATCTGCCCTAGATGAATATCTGAGTATCCCCGCTGGTGAAATTATGGTGATGTACACTTTCCATATTTCTAGTGCCCACTAAAATTTATACCTAAAGTGGTTGATCGAGTGATATAAACTTGCTTAATGATACAGTGAACCATATTAGTGGACTTTCTGGTTATTCTTTGTGAACTAAATAAATTGTTTGTAAGGCCGAGTGCCATCATTTCCATGTAAGCTACCAGCTACATGAGGAGACCGTGGGCGTGTGTTACCTAGAACTTAAGTGACTATTATTACAAACCAACTCAGCTTGAACTGGTTCCGATAAAACTGAGGAACATATTTTGTAACCTAAACAGTTAACCCTAGGGAGGGATTATAAAATAATAATTATATGACTGAAACTTGAATCTGTTGTTTTGTTTGAACATGTCCATATCGTGATTTAGCAGTGAGGCGTCCTTAATTTAAATGTCGCTGCTAGATTACACCTACCTTGCATAGTGGCCTGATTCCCATTTGACCCTGAGGTAATTTATTGTATTTAATTCATGCTCTCAACATTTAGTTAGAACTTTGGCACATTAAAAATTAGTAGGATATTTTTGGGCATTCTGTACCTCTTCCAGATAACTTCATTTTCTAAATTTATTTTCTTTTTTTTCTCTTAATAGCCCAAGTTGAGGTTGTTACAAGATAAGAACTATAAAAAAACATGAATCAAAACATTTATTACATTTCATAAATTATTGAATTCATGTTTTACAATTGTACATACTCCTGAAAGATTAATAAGTGCAAAACAACATTAGATGCATGAATCTTACGATAAATTCTCGTTCGTATTTCGTAGTCCTTAGAGACAATGCATCGAATCGTCACTTAACATCGCGGGTGGACCGTATCCGCGTGTAATTAAGATACGTGTACCCGTGTACACGTGTATACGTATCTTTATTACACGTAGCCGTGTTACACGTGGTAAACAATATGAAACATTGACCCGTCACTATGCTGTATAAAATACTTTTATTTACCTACCTAATTCATATGGATAGTAAAAAAACGGTAAATAATTACCCCTACACGGTAAATATCCCGTTTTAGATTGTAGTTACAGTACATTTCTTTTTCTAAGAAATCATCCCGATTTTGAATCTAGTACAACTTCAGTATTAATCAGTATTTGCTATTACTACTAAATTAAGATAAGAGATGCTAGTTCAAACTGCTCAAAATTATTTTTTAATCAACTAATGCCCTTTGGAATGCCTTTTAGTGTGTGTAAATTATATACAGTCGAGTTCATTAAAATGTGTACCCTTTTGCACCTTAAAAGATGAATCCTTTTTTAAAAAGTTCAATAAATGTACATACATGAATGAATTCGACAGTACCTACCAGAAACCAAAGCTAAGTTATCGAGCTCTTGTAAGTTATCCTCTGGCTCAAGCTTGTCCCATTATATTGTGAATGCCTTTAAAGGAACATAAACCGTTTACAGAAACAAGACAAAATTATCCAAATAAGCCTCGTCCGAGCCAATGTGATAAATGAACACTACTCCCTTTTATACGAGATCAAAGCAATCCGGCGAACTTATAACGTAAGTACAAAAATCCCTGAGTCGCGAAATCGGAGCAAAAAAACACAATGATAGCAGGCTTGATGTCACCCTGGCTTGAGGAGAAATGAGACAAAGGAAATAAGAAATATTAAACGTGACCGGAATGTCAAGAGGCTCCATACAATGATACGGGTTTGTGCCATCGCGCGATGTGTATATGTAAACCGTTGTGCTTTTATGGAAATACGCGTTATTATAACCATGTAACGAGACGACGTCGTTACCCCAGAGATTTCTAGGACGGGCGTGCCTTTGTCGTATTCCGTAATTTCTTTTCTAATTTTTGTTGTGCACCGATTCTTGGAAATACTCGAATGATAATATGATTATATTCTAAAAATAAATGTATTTGGTTGGTACCTGCACTGAACTTTGTTTTGTCAAAAGTTGCAAATTTACAGTCGCAAGTAAAAGTACGGAGGGGGTGACTAAAGTTACCTGAAACACGCATTGACAAAATAAAAATATCGTTCCAGCCATAATCCGACACGGGTAATGGGATATAAAAAACAGCTTTAATGTCAAAAGTGAAAGATGGAAACAGAAACTATGAGAGTTGTTTTTTATGCAATAGGGCAGAATATGCATAGAAACTTTTTATGCAGGGGGGGGGGGGGGGGCACTTAACTCTGCAACTGACTGTACTGTCGCCATCAGATATATCGGAGCGTCCGAGGTGGTCAAAAATATATTCAGAGAATATGGTCAGATATTTTGAACGCCTCGGACGCTCCTATATATCTGATGGCGACTGTACTGTACTGCTGTATGTCTCATCAATAATGTCGCTACCACCACAACCGACGTTATTTAACAGTATATTTTCAAAGAACCGACTTCATGAAATGTTTAAAAGTGATTAAAAGTATAATTATGTTAGCCCTTATTTTTTTGTTCTTATAAACTACTACTCTCTAAACCCATACAGCTACCATTAGCTAGTATGAAAACTTTCGCAATGGGAACAAAAATAATGACCTAGCTAATCTAACTATTAGGTAAGTATAAATGTCAACAATTTGCGTAATTGGGTCTGGTAGATTTTTTAGTAATGTGCTAATGACGGAAAGATATTATACCTTCATTAGGGTGTCCCTTATTTTTCAATTTTCGAGAATTATTAACGCTTATAAATTGGCTTTTTTCACTCCAAAACACTCAAAATAAATTTCAGTTCATTCATGTAACTGCAACCCCGTCGACGACGACTTTCATGCGATTATCACATACAATGTATGAATATTAGTTTTTTTTTTCAAATCAGTCGTATTCAAAAAGTACTCGATGCAAACAGAAAACCAATAAATACATAAGTAATTATCAACATACTGTTTGACCAAATTTCCTGTAGTAATTTGTATGGGAAATTTAGATGAAAGTCGACACGGGTTCCTGTTACAGAAATGTCCTGGCTTTTTTTCTGGGTGCTTAGTTCTATCCAGCTTGCTTAATGCGTCTGTATTTATTACTGGCATACCTCATTCGTCTCTTCGGCTCTATATTTTACCAACAAACTTTTTTCCATTTTCAAATATTCATGAAACAGACTATATGTTACTCGGAGCATAAAAGAAAGGAGCAAAAAACCTCCAATTCGTAACACATACGCGTTGACTAATCAAAGATGTGACGCTATAGTACAGAGGCTTTGCTTCCGACTGTTCTGAAAACTGGCATGTTAAAGCCAAAATTAAAATACTTTATCGCGGTAATACGCGGTTCTGGTTTTATTCGTAATTTTTAGCCATTATCAGAATCACGAATGAGACCGTTTACTTATTAGGCTCAATTCATTGTTCATGATTATTTTAGTATTAGTAGTCTGTGAATACATCGTTGACCACTGCACCCGAGTTGCTAGTCTATCTGCGTATACTCGTACCAGTACGTTTTGTGGGATACGCATTAATACTGAATACATTGTATACACATTAGTACTGAATATGCCTTCAAGGAAGCCTTTGAGGTATTTCGAGAGCCCAGGCATACGTGTATTATGAAGGTGGAAGTAGAGTATATTGGTACTATTGGTAGGTATAGTAAATCCTTAGCCATGTAGTAGTGAGGTAGACACCAAGTAGGTAGCAAGGTGACATTATTAGGTATCTAAAATTCTCCACATGCGTGAGAGTTTAAACCTAGAATCAAATGGTGACACTAGTTTATGCTACGTGTGTTTTATATTGATCAGGAATCAGCTGTTTAAAAGAACGGACCATTTTCGATCAAGCTACATATCTCAAGTAAGTCAGTTTCAGTGGGATATAATGAAATAATGAGCTAAATTTTAACGAGCAGTAAAATGTATGTATTGTGCAGCTTAAAAACAGGACTCCCCGGAGATTCCCGGTTACGAAACTAAGTTTACGTTTTGCTTTCGTAGTTCTGCTGGTTTTTTCGTGAAACAACTCGAATTTAGCCTGGGGCCGTCTGTTTATTTCGGGGTCGGGGGTTTATGTAAGTAAAATAGGAGAGGTTTGTTATTTTTGCAGAGGTTAAGTCGCGTAAAGCGCTTTGCGCATTAACGTTTATTACTTTAAAGCTTTGCCTTTTCAGAAAAGGATCAGTCAGCAGCAAATATGCTTATATTATTTATGCTAAAGTACAGGTTAGAAATACCGTTCTGATCGATTCCGTAATATGAAGTTACATTGATACTACCTAATTGTGCTCTTATGACTTTTCTTTGGTCATTCCTGCAACAACTGTCACCAGGGAAGGCAGCACTATACAAAAAAAATTATTAGGTGCCTACCGGTTTTAGGTACTATTTTGTATAATCATCAATTGTCCGTTGTGGTCCTACTTTTTGCTGATACAATTAACACTTTTATCAGATACAAACTCCCTATAAATTATGTAACCATAATACAGTTACTTCATTCATTTATACCATTAAAGATCTTATACCACAGCCACTAACAGAAGGATTACCGAATCAACTGCGCACTCAATCTAATAAATTAACGTACAAACTGCAATTGCACTGACCTCCACTGGGCAAAACGAAAGCGGAAACGTATTTTATCTAGCCAGAGTTATATAATCTAGACTAGATCTAAGAGCAAGCTGATTAACGTCAGCCGGAGGAGGAACGAGGGGGAGGAGCGGCAAACAAGAGGATTTATTGTTAATGGCCCATGGCCGGGCGTTAAACGCGATGAATTCCTTAGCCTTACTACACAAACACCACGTCAGTAATAGGTAAATTTATTGAAACTGGTTTAGGACACGATTGTACAAGCACTTTACATAAGTGATCAAACGACAGTCATGCAAGACGAACACACCTTTAGGTCCAATGGCGACTGCAGCATGATGACACTGTTAATTAAGATTCTATTGTCGCCATGAGGTCGATGGACCCCGTGGGTCTCCAAATTTGAATAGCATACAGGATGCTAATAATAGGATACAGACCACACGCCCCATTCCCCCCTGTCCCATTTCATCTTTGCTCATAATATAGGCAAAACGATGGTTAGATGAAAAAATATGCATAACATTTTTTCTAACAGCAAGTCCCATATAGAAGTACGGTACGGCATATGGTATTAGTTTAATATTGATCAAAGTATCTAGGAAAATGCATCAGCAAACCCACTTTGAATGTTGATATCAGTTATGGGTAACACAATACGAGTAGCACGATGGGTTTCATACGTTAACGTTAAAAGTTGACTTTAAAACTTCATGAATATTTTAATCTCTCATGTCCATAAAAAGCTCTTAAAATGTCACTTAAAATCCGAAACTATATGTGAAATGATTCAAAGTGAAATATCGATGAGAAAATGAATAATTTCGGTTCTCTCTCAGTTTATAACCCGTAAAATAGTTCGCCGAGACAACTCGCTTTGTTTCAAATAGCGTGGGATGCAGTTTCCGGCAGAAGTTTGTGAAAATATTTTGTTGGATACTAATTGTTAGCGATGCTCACGAGGGATCTGCTGCATTTGAATGTGGATTGTTCAGTATGTTTTATATGAGAGATACCGGCACAATTGTGCGATAGAAAAATGTTATTTCATTCCATTACGAGTAATAAATTGTAAATGAAGAGTGTCTTTTCAAAAGAACTTATTTCCATACGTTACAAATTTTCTATATATTTTTTTTTTTTTTTCAAAAAATAATTAAAAATCTTTGAATGCAGTTTTACTAAGTTTCAAAAATAAAATAAAGTCTTCTTTCAGAAAAATATGCTATCTTTGATATTTAAGGTACTTTCCCTCCATGTGGCATAGGCGTGGGACGCCCTGTACACAACGTGTTTTTGAGCAATTGCTTTAAATACAAGGGTGCATTCTTTAGCTTTAATTAAGTTAATATCTCAATGAAACTGCATGGTATTCTAATCCGCTCTATTTAGAAAACAACTACTAATTAAATTTTATCTCATATGGTATTTGCAAGTGTGTAAACGGAGTATGAGTATTCGACATGACATTGATATGTCATTGTTGTCACTTACTTGGTAAAGTTAATTCTAATGCCCGTTTTACATTAGCGGTTAATGCAACATGTAGGTAATTATTTTGTAATAGAAATAAAAAATTAAAAAGTAACGAATTTAATAAAAAAACTATGCCATTCTGTTTCCCTAATAATACCAAGCCACATGACGAAGTTAAAGCAAATGCTCTAGAATCCTGTATACGTCTTCTTGTCAAAAACGTCAACGTCAAGTAAAACTAAGTAGTAGGTATAAGTAGATGAAAATCGAGACGAAGTCAAATGCGATTGTTTCGAAGGTGATGCAAACGAAATTCACGTTTAATAACCAAATTTATTCGGCCTGAACTTATTTTTTAGTAGTTAAGTTTAATATTACAATAAAAAATTATCCCTATCAAAAAAGTTTATCTCTGTGGTGTACAAATTAATAAAGTTTTTTTTTTCATAAGGCCGCAACAAAACGGCTTATTTCCAAAACTTCGCATCAAAAGAGCTTAATTCTGAAAAGTATGGTAAATTAACGTAATAATTTAATAAAAAAACAAAGTACCTATGTAGTGCCATAACCTTTATGTCAACTTATTTGATAACAATATCGAAAATAAAGTAATATAATCGAAATGGAAACCGTGGATTTATGTTTTCCTCAATTTCCCATAAAAAGCTCAAAGTGGAAATAAGCCCTTTTAAAAGACACTCCTCAAATATACAGTATAAAATTAAAATTACAAACTTAATATCAATTCTAACATTTGTTCATTTCTGTGCAAAAAAATCCCATTACTAAAGAAGAAAAGCAACCTACTATTTAGTTACCTACTCAAGTTCTAGGGATTGCTAAAAAGGATTCTTATTCAAAGGTTAAAACGTAAAAACGGCATCAATTTCCCCTCAATTCTGCTCTCCGAAGATTAGAAAACACGTTTGAAAGAGCTCTCGAACAATTTTCCGCTTACGTAGCGGTAATTGTCTTAGAACAGGTACGAATAGCTGCCGCCGGAGCAGCGCACTGCGGCACCGCAGCCCCAACCGAAACCTCCGATACGGTACGTGCACCGAATCCTAATACTGTACTGATTTTATTTTTGCCTCCCTCATTCTTGATTCAACTATCTAATAGTTATCTACAGACGTCCAGCGATTTCGCTAACGCCGCTGATATGCCCGCGCACATGCCCTGCCCTAATCGTATACAACGCTTAACTTTGAGGTGTAATTTTCGAAGCAATTCTTTTAGGTAATCAGCGTCGGTTTTATTGCCGGTTTTTATGTGCGAGGCCCTTGCAGTTTCTTCTTTGTAAATTATGCAGAAATCAATTCGGGGCGGCTAGCTGGGCGTTGGTAAATAATTCAGCGCTGATTGTAACGAGGGTCCGAGTCCGCACTAAATGTTCCCTGGGAGCCTTGCGGCCGACAATCCCGGTTTGTTTTTCCTTATCACTATGTAGAAATGCTCGTTTCTTGTATTATTAGGCTTTGCTGCCCGTTTTGTATTGGCAGTTCATGGACCTAAAATTGTAATAACTAGTTTTTCCATATCGAAACAGGAATCGTGGAAAATCGCTGATGGAATATTGCAAAACGTATCAACAACTTTTAAAGTCAATAAAATCGTAATATTTTTATTTATTTAACTGAAAAAGCACGGTTTTAAGCACTCTCGAATCAGGTGAAATTACAATATTTTACAAAGTATTTTAATATGAATAAAACCGTTTGTACCTTTATAATGGAGTCCAGAGATTTCTCGCTCATTGAATGGTCTTAATATAGTGATCGGTTGTGTAAAAAATCTAAATTTAGTAATAAACCTATGTCGAAAATAAATTTTTTGCTAGAAACTTAATTCAGTCTGTGAAACTACTAGTTAAATTTGTTAATTTCAGGAGTTCCAAATGAAATCACAAAACGGGGACATTTCCCGTTCAATATTCTGGTGGCGTCTCTGTCCACCGTACTCCCACTAATTTAATTATTTCATTAAAATAATCTTCTACAAAGACTGCGTGGTCTGCACTCTGCACTCTATTTGATAATAGAGACGCGAGTGTTATATAATTGAATATAACAAAACCAACTCAGGCATTATAAATTTCTCTTGTAGTATTAACATACACCGCTTGGAATATACTAGTTACATGACGAAGTTCACTATATGGAACGCTTATTTATATAGAAGATAAAGACATTTACTGCATGAAAACACTTTAAACAGTACAAATATCCATAAAATTTAATCGTTCTCCGCAAAGATTTTTCCATGAAAAGTTTTCCACTTCAAACTTTGCCACTTCGCCGAAGCCAGGACGCGTTTAACAAAGCTTTTTCATACTTACATTTTTATATCAGGAATGGAACGTCACGCTCGGTTTCAGCGCCTTTCGCTCACCCGACCGCGAAAAGAACGCACATAGACCGGTAATAGGTGACGGTTTATCAGATATTCGAGTCACGTTTAGAATTCCTTATTTTCATCTTTTTCTCCGGTCGGGCCCGAAAAATGTCATCGAATACACATTTTTTCGTAATCCTCATAAGTCTCATGGCCGCGACATCGCTCGAGATGCTGACGCCCCGTCACGCGACGCCCTCCCTGCCCCGCACCGCGCGACTACTTCTACGTGTCGTGACCGGCATCGGAAACATTGCCATCCAGCCTTCAATTAATACTTTCTCATTAACAAATGACGCCATAAGTACACTACAGAACTGCCTCGTCACCGGGTTGCTTTTCCTCCAGCTTTTCTTATCAAATTATTAATTCAAATCGCAATTACGCAAAGTTTAAGAAATATTCTAGGGGAAAAGTTTTAATTGGCTCGTAAGTGTGAGTGTGTTCCTGGACATAGAGCGCGCGCGTGTTGGATTTAGGGCCGAATCCTGCTCCTTATCGGGAACAAGTCGGAACATGCACCTTGCACCGAGCGGCGTCGAAAGTTTCCGACAGTAGCCCAACTAGTTTAGAAGCTTGGAAACTCCATCAGATACGTGAGCGCGAAGCGATTACCTGCAGCCAGCGAAACAGGCGGGAGAGGTGACAATGTCGCCCAATATGCTTGCCAATATTACACGGGAAAGTCTCTAGTCATTGCTCTATTATTAAGTGACATCTACTTTATGTATTCTGCACCTGCTGGATAAAACTACTTAGCTTGTTTTTATTGGATATCTCGTTCTCGTTGTCTGCCTTCGTAAGGCAATTAGCTGTATCTCAAAAACACAGACTGAGTTAAGTCTATAGCCTACAGCATTATGAATGTAGCTTAGAAAATTCTGTCTAAGGTGAACAAAACAAATTTGCCCCCTTATTGATTAATGCGACAGCGAAAAAGTACACCAAGTAAAATACGGCACTTAACTAATAAACAAGAAAATAACGCGTTAGGTAATCAAAACTGTACACTGAACTACTTATAGAAAGATAATATTAGGTATGATAATAGCTGTAACATAGTAATTATGAAATTGATATTGCAATATTTACGGAAATTATTATTACGCTTTCCTAATAATCGGGAATATAATTACAAACGTAAATGTACCTAATCGCACCTGCACAAATTGATTACCCATACATATAACTGACTATCCTATCTCCCAATAGGTAAATAGATTTTTACCCCCTTATTCATAAGAAAGTTACCTCACGTTTTAGTTAATTATATTTTCTCCTTTTCTAACAAAGGCAGACATCAAACTGACAGATAAGGAAAAACAATCATCACTGCGTTTGATGTGCGTTTACGAATAACACTGTAATGTTTAAGTAGGTATGTCCTGACTGAGTCGAAAGTGAAACAAAGCAAAGCCAAACTACTAAATGCTTTTTTATTAGTTTTTTTTCTAAGACGTTTTATTAAAATTCTACGCAAACGAAGTCAAAAGATACAGCTAGTAATTAAGTACATAAGTAATATAAATGCGTTTGACTAGATATTACAAGAAATACGAGTAGTTATTAGCAGCCCGAGGCAAGGAGGTAACTTCGATAAGTCTTATTTGCAAGAGCCTTACTGATCAGATTACACACAAGACCCGCCTGCATAGTTATGATTTATAACACTTCTAGAAAAACATATTAGTAGGAGATATAGTTATAAAGAATTATTAACTACATAGTCTTGACATTTTAACGTCTATTTAGCACCTTTTGGTTTACCTACAATTGACAATCTATACAACTTGAGATATGGTAGTTTCAGAAATATTCACGACATTCACGTGTATATTCATCGCTGAACATGTGCTGTTAAGGCTGGCTTAACAAGACAAGTTCGCAGCGTAGGACGTCCACCTGCAAGATAAACAGATGACCTTATGAAGGTTGCGGGGAGACGCTGGATGCATGTCGCTTCCAACCGGTACATATGGAGGTCCAAATACGTCCACTGCTAAACATAGGCCTCCCCCCAAACCCCCCCCCCCTGACAGGATATTTGCAGCATCAGTAAGAAATCCTCGGAGTCCTCCAAGAGATCGCTTACCGTTGCCGACAGGAAGCACCGGCCAGTCCCCATGTTCAGCAGTGGACGTCTTATGGCTGATATTATGATGATGACACAAGTTTGAAAACGAAATCGTCAAAACTGAACGTGAGGCGTGATCGTGTTCGCTTTGTTAAACTTTAGTCGATTTTAAGTAGTACCGACGGTGCTTGTATAACTTTATTTATTATTCTATATTAGAGTAAAACTATTCCGCACCATTCGGAATCACTAACCCCAGCAGGGTCACGTCCCAAATAATCGAATATTGGCTCTATATCAGACTCGGTTTGGGTGTCGCAGACTGTGGTTATTTTGCGGTGAATGAATCTCATCTAAATCCAACGCAAGAAACACTTTAGTTTTCATTTACTTAATACTTCTGTTATCCTTCAGTTATCCTTTAAGAATAACTAAGGAGAGGAAAGAGGCTAAATTATTGTAAACATGGTTCAGTAATAAAAAAACCGCCCAAGAGTTTGTCAGGCCATGCTCACTGTAATGGTCCGTAGTTTACCGTCCGTCACAATAGGCGAACATAAAAAAGGTTTAATTAGAATACCAGTTTAAAACAATTTTCCTTGAAAGTCTTCATAAAACTCTATTATCATATTTTTGGACTTGCGGTTCAAAAGTCAGACAACAATTTTTTAAATCTTCGAAAATATTTACTTTATCAAAGAATGTTTTTAGCAAACCCCTATTCCTTTTCAAATACCTATCCAACAATACCTCACACTTTAGAGTTGAAACGACAAAAAAATCACCCGCCACTTTATGTGTATGGGAAGTAATTAAGTACCCTAAAAATATAAGATTTCAACTTTTAATTTAACCATTTTATCAGCATGATTGATATGTATATTCATACAATATTACAGATTTCTACTACTAACGGTCACTGAGCTAAACCGCAGAAAGACGGACGGACACAGACATGGCGAAACTATAAGAGTCTAGTTGCACATATAACCCGACAGCCTTCAAATCAAGGGTGAACAGGCACCTTCTGGGCGAGCTCGCTCTATCGAAGGCCACGTCTTTACCCTCGGCTAGTCTGTGGCCAAGAGTAAGCCCATTTGATATATATAAAAAAACTACGAAACCCTAGTAATGTATTTTTATCTGTACTTTTTTATATATTTAAATGAATAATTTTAAATGTATTAATACAGTTTTTGGTAAAGACAGGCTTTTTGACCGTTTCCTATATACGGAAGATTGGGCAGCTTTGAATGTCAATCACAAACCGTTGATTGGATTTCGATATTGGCATCGACGATAACGTCACTTCGCGTTTTATTCAAGTGGAACATATTGCGTTGAACGTCAGAAATTGTTTAATAAAATTGACCGTGTTAATCAATGAATAGGCCCGATGACAGATTTTTTGAAATATGTCTGAATGACATAGAACAGTTAAAAATTTACAAATACTTCAACTAATTTTTCTTCCTAGCAGTTTCCCGGCGCTACTAAAGACGGTAGTTTTACAGAAACGGCTGTCGTCTCGCTTAAACACGCGACATTCGGATTAAAAGTCGCACGCTCTTACCACTGGGCCACCAACGCTCACTGTTTCCAAATAAACAAAAAACAATCTTCAGTCATAATAAAACTACGGATAATACTCACGTATTTATAGTCACTATGCGCGACATGTTCTGGACGTCCTATGATGCCAATTCATTTAAATTCGGTAGTCTTCAGTCACTTAAAAAATAACTTATCCTAAGAGAGATAGTCAATAAAAAGAGATACTGATGACTGAATACTGTACATACCTAATTTATTATAATTTGTTACAGTCTTTGTAGTTAAGTAAATAAACCTTTCAGTAGTTATTCCATGTGTAGCCCTCTTTCTATCCGTTTGACCTCAATGACAAGAAAAGTAGTTTATTTAATGGACCTCTATACATTCAACACACACAAGCAGTAAAATAAGCAAAGTTATAGAAATGTTTGATACTAAAAATTGATACACTTGATAACCCATTTAGACGTAAAATTACTTAAAAAAAATAGGACAGGTACTTTTTATTACAGTTTAACATAAAATATGTTTTAAATTTGAACTTTGGATTGAAATATTTTCTTCGTATGAGTAAAACATTCCTATACTATTGTACGGTAGGCACTGCTCCATAGAAACCCCGTTGTCGTGAACGTGATGTCGGTGTATAGGCCGATGTCATGTCATACTATCAATAACGGGCGGTACTAAGTGCTCTAGATCATTACTGGCTTAACGTGATATATTGACGGCAAGTTCTGCGATAATGTTCGTAAGCGCACATTATCCCGTTTCGTGAACAAGTCCTTTAGCCATTTATGTTAAGAGGCCACAGGACAAGGTCACTACTCCATACAAATGTTGTAAACGTAGGTACTCGACAATTTCCTCCTTGTTATTTGAGGCTACAGCAATGATTTTTTCAAAACAGAATATTATTACTTTTTGTTGACACAAATCAAATTATTTTATTTTATATTTTTTGATTTGTCCTCGGATTGGCCTTCGTCGGTGTTGGTCTTTTTTCTTTAGTATATGACATCTATTTCTATTCAGAATATTATTGTTGTTATGTATGTCGGACTGTATTGTTTTTTTTTGATATTTTTAATTAAAAAAAATGAAAAAAAAAACAAAAATACTTATCAAAAAAGTCCGACACAGATATTGATAATATAATACTGGTTTGAAACGTTTACGTTTTACGTCCTAAACAAGTACGTTTTTATGGAGAACTAATCTGTCCTGTGCCCTCTTAAGACTATTACAATATTTAACTGGAAGTTATTTAGTCCTTAAATTCGTCTTTGTATAAATGATACGTGTTATTTATTTTGTTCATGTCCCGTTAAATAATAAAGTGTTTTGTTACTACTACTCCGTTTTCAGTTTATTTTTATTATACTTAGACTTTAGACTTTTAAAAGTGCAATTCGTACAACATAAAAAAGCTTAAACTCTTAGCTAAGCGCCCGTCAGCCCTGTCCATCCGAATTAACAGTACCTACGCGTAAAATCAGTGTCTCTAACACGAGTTGCTATATATTTTGACACGTTACCTACAATTGCATCCCGCTTCCTGCAAGTGCGTGCTAGATACACTGACAGTGCGTTGACGCAGACGCTAGCGAATATAGATTTCTACAGTAGATTTCAAACTCGTGGTGAGCACACGGGTTCAGTTTGGTCTACTTATTTACGTATTGAGTGACCTATATTTTTTTCTATTTCGAATCACTTTTCAACATGGCTTCAATGTATTGATATTAAGAAAGATGAATTCATTTTTGCTAGCTAAACTTACAATCCCAAACCAGCTGTTTTCTTCGACTAATGCTCGCTAGGAAAGATCTGTATCCCGCCTCGAATGATGGAAATTTTTGTGTTGCTCTGTCAAAAACGACTACTGGGCTGCAACAATGTTTTGTTAGAAAAGGTCTTAGGGTGTGTACTGACTTGCGATTTTTCCAGCGTTTTTAAAGCGGAAAATCCATCACGGCGTTCAAAAACGTTTGCACGCGCCTTTACTCACAAAAACCTCTCTATTTCCTTTCTACTATCGCAAACAACAAATTATTGTGTTTGTTTTTTATGTAGTAATTACTCCCACATCTGCACCCATTCAGATATTTGCGAGTCCAACGAGTTGCAATTACAGATGTATTATGTATCAGAAGGCACAGGGCGTGTTCCAAAAGGAATTGATCTCTGCATAATTTAACACCGAAAACATCTTCAGGTACGAGTTTCGCTGGTTCAAAACAAAACATTAGGTTCGCTGCAGACTATTGTATGTCGTTCGAAATAGGTACATATTATTAATAATGCATTCTGTTTTTTCAAGAGTATCTGCCGTCTGTATAAATAAGCAGTTGGTGTGATTTCACTTTTGTAACCCGAAACAAGAACGACCCTTGTGAGCATTTCCAAGTGATGTGTATATTTACATATTATTAATTAGCATCTGATTTGATATTCCCAGGTCTGTGGTAACTTTTAACGAAGACTTAATTTCCTTTGACAGCCATGTCTACTATTTATTCAAAAGATGGTTTCGTTAACATAATAATTAAACGTGCTGTATGAATATAAAGTCTTAGCCAAAGTTCAGTAAAATAGCCTAACTTTTCCGCTGGCTCTATTCAGTCCGATACACATTGCGCATATTAATTTGTGGTCCCTCGAATAGCATTATACAATACAAGTAAAAGAGAGAATAAGTTTACAAGGACAAAAGAGAGCATTTTAGACAGAACGTACTTAATAACGGATTTCAGAGATGATCATAGTTTTCTATACTTACTTTTGAGTATTATTCCGATTCAAAACCTGCATACGCATGCCAAGAAACGGAATGCGCTTCCACCTTTAAATTACGAGTGAATAGGCTATTACTGAACCGAGGAGCTCCATCTTAGACCCTGTCTTCACTTTTTATTAGGTGGGACTAGAGTCAATCGCCGGCCATTATATTATGTATTAAAAACATGTCTGCTGCCCTTAGAATTGGGTTCTTGTAGATAATGCACCACGGGTGTAAATTATTTGTCATCGGGTCAGGCCGGATGCGTATAAACACCCAGCTGCGGCGCTAGTTAGTGCCCGCAAGAACACGCTGTGTTAAGTTATAGCGAACGACAATGGCGTATTGTGCTTACCATGAGTTGTATGTAACTGTAGGCGTTAGCGACTGCGCGTTTCTAAAGTATTTCTGTCTCGCTCCTACCACTACTCTGGCAGGAGCGAGAGAGAAATACTTTAGAAACGCGCAGTCGCTTACGCCTACGGTTACGTACACCTCATGGTAAGCACACAGATGTCATGTCACCAGTAAAATTTATTAAAGTTGGAACAGGGGCCTTACCATGACGTCTTAACGCGACTCGGTTTAGGTTCAGTTTTGGCTCAGTTGTAGGTATGGAAGCGACTCGGTTTAGGTCGTCAACTGAATCGCGTTAAGACGTCATAGTAAAGCCCCTGATCGCTATTGTAGCAAACTGAGTTATAAACAGCACGCCTACCATGAACATCGAAAATTGGCATTGACGTGAAAACCTCTGTGTCACTCCAATATGTAAGTGTGACAGAGATGGAGATACAAATCCGCAATCGTTCGATTTTCGTGATATAGGCCCTGGTTTACAAAAAATTCATAGGCTGTATGGGTCAATTCAGTTTTTTTCTGTGAATTCACAGGTTTATTTTTAGGGTTCGATACCTGTAAGCAAAAAGCGGAGCCTTTATAGGATCACTTGTCCATCCGTCTGTCAGTCAAGACCCTTTATCCTGGGAACGCTTAGGGGAGGGCAAGTCGAAATGAATACCACATACACAGATCTACAGTCTCTTGAAGCTTTGACCTCTACGTAAACGCAATCAATAGATACGGCCGTTTATGTCGTATTCCATACATTTGTAAAGGGAATTAAAATGTTTAGGAAGCTCACTTCCCGTTGACCTGGAATCCCGAAATTCGGCAAGACGCTACAGCTTGTAGCACAAGTACAGGAAAATATCCGGAACCAAAGGTATGATTGCCGCGCACTGAGAGTTCTGTGCCTGTACAGGTGTGGGGGCGCATCCTTTGTGCGGAAGTTGCGGAACCCTTAGCACAATTACACCACAGCACCACAGCACCTAAGCACCACATGTAGTTACAGAAATTAGTATTTTTTCTTAAGAGAAGCTTGTTGCTACGGCCTTATTCATGTGACTGCAAAAATACACCTCGCACTAACGTATCAATTTGAGAGAGATGCACTGATAGTGAGATTACGCCGATGTTAGCAAATGTGGTTACAACAAGCACATGTTAAGAATACTGAGAACTTGTGACAGTGTGGTTCATAGTACCATAAGTTATGTGGTGGTGATGATCATTTATTAATTAAAAATTCCTTAAAACTATTACACTCAAACATAAATAAAACTCATCAAATAAAACTTAAGCGCTAACTAAAATCTAACCTATCTAACACAAAAAAAAAAATACAAACAAAAGTCAGCCATCCTACTCATCAAAAAACCCCAGCGTCACACGAGGCATTGTGCCTAAGACACTTGCCGCATTGCCCCGCTGTATAGCCAAACTAAGCCTCTGCGCGAAATATGCCCCCGCCCGAAGGTCGCCAGACACACCGACGAGCTTCTGCGATATCTCTTTCACTAGCTGTTTGGTGTCTGACGACCAAGGTCCAAAAGTCTCAACGGCAAGCGCCGCAAATACGTAATTATCCCGCAAAAACGCATATTTGCGGCACTTGACGGTTTGAGCGTCGTCCGCGGCAGCACCCGGCTTCCCGGCTGTGCGCCGAATATGAGAAGGCGCCAGCGTATCTACGCACGTGACGTCCCACGCTAAGGGCCGTCCCAAAAACCACGGTACCAGCGTACAACCATCAGGCCTTTTACCGTCTGCTGCGGATAGACCCACCGGCTCCAGGGTCGCTGGTATAGAGACGGTGCCTAGGGCTCTACGGACAAGGTCATTCAAAGTAGCGTGTCTAAACAAACGCCCGGCACTCGATTGACAAAAGAGCCCATGGCGCCCAAAAACGTCCACAGACCCCTGGCAACGGCTGCAACGATGCGGTTCGCAAACCTTTAACCCCAACCTAAGACCAACAGCAACACGCAATGCAGCGGGGTCCAAAACGGATCCGAGATTGCGCGACGGCAAAGCGCGCAGCCAGTGACTCGACTCAGGCTCCAGGGCTCAGGGGGTGGTGATGATACAATAATTGTATACATGGTATAATGCCTATTAAATGCATGCATGCAATAAATAGCAATATCATAGATTTTTTGCTGCTACTGTACTTATGCTTATAAGTAGGTACCTATTGTATGCAGGTAGGTGGTAATAAAATAGGACAGGATTCTATCCTACTTTTCGTACAAGTGTATTTCAATTAACTAGTTTTATATGTTTTTTTTTTTCAAATAAACTTCGAACGGAACGACGGTATTCCATGTCATAAACCTTTCTCTCCAATACTGACCACTTACTCGTTTCACGTGAAACGTAAACAAAACCGGATGAACTCGAAATATTTCAGTGTTTTATTGACAAGATTGATGTTGTTGAAAATGTTTTGTTTGTGTTCCTTTTATGTATTCTTTTGTGATTCTGTTAGTTCGTTTTTGAATGGAAACCGCTGTCACAGCAGTTTGCTTTATGCTGACTGCGTTAAATCAGTTGATATCAACATAGGCAGACGTATATTTTAATCTTCGATTTGGATACTCGTATAATTCCAATCAAACTTCACAGGTAAGTTCGTTTGATTATTAATTTTAATGGCCTCCGTAACCTAGTTGAAAATTACTCTGATTTGAACACGCATACTTAATAATAAATAGGTCGATGGTATTTTACTATCAACCTGTTACTTATGTTTGTTTATTTTTTAAGAATCATCCCTCCCTGGTCATGGCAATATTTTTTTTTAAATATCAATATCGAGTACCCAATAACTTAACCCTTGTTGTAAGATAATCTCAACGTATTGAAGTGTATTTATTTACTAAATAATGCTTAATTGCAATACAATACACTGTTTTCTTTATTTATGGTCATATTTTAGACTGAATAAACAGCAAAATATTTTTTTTTACTGTGGTCACTTAAGTTATCCTTTTTGTAGTAAAAACCAGACTCACGCTGAATATTTCAGTAGAAAACGGTTCTTAATATACATATCCGTTTGACTTATCATGCCATAAATTATTCGATGTAATAAAAGAAAAGTATGGCATCATTCCAAAATGTAACTGCTCAAATAACTTGGGTACTCGCACTTACAAGGAGAGCAACACTTAGAGAAAACGAGAACCCTTTTTCCAATAAGGATGATCGAACGGCGGAGTTTCACGTCGGAACTGGAAATTCTTGGGCAGTCGTAAACAAGTTGGGGGCAGCCCTGGCCGCGGCGGCAATATCGGGAAGTTCCTAGCCGCAGCTGGCATCCTCGCCGATGTCTCAATAATCCTCAAGGTGCCGTCCTAATCGACTCTTCCTTAGTTCGACACAAGTGTGACTAACTGATTAATTCCAAGTCTCGGTCCGCTGTACGTGCCGCCGCTGTCTTCGCCATTATTGTTTGCCCCACACTTTCCGCCGGACTTGTAACATTATTGAACTATATTTGGACTATTATTCGGCGGGCCGTTACCAAGCTTCCTATTTATATATCGAAGGGCGGTCGTTAGATCCCATATCGTCTAGTTTCGGATTGTAATTGCAGCCATTTCGTTAGATTGGCTCCGATTTTGTTGCGCTTAGGATAATAGTGGGCATGTCCGAGTCCGAGTCGTATTTTACTGGCGTATAATAAAATTATACTTAATGTAATTTTGTTGCAACAAATATTTATTAGTGTCCATGTAGCAAGTGCGGCTGGCATTAATTAGAGATGTGCGTGGTAGTGAGCCATGAAATGTGTCGCCCTCGCAAATTTTTCATGCACAGATAAATTACGACTCGCATCGCATACGTCTCGCCCTCATGTGAGTACGAGTACCGATGTAACACGAAATAAAATTTGTAAGAGATTGTCTAGTTTTTTTTTTTTTCATGTGTTTAAAAATGTAGAGTACTATACAACTATACAGTACTAAAGAAAACTACGTTAAAAAGTAGCTACAAACTATGATAGGTTTATTTTGGTTTTTCAATAAACTATAGGTATGAACTACTTACGTAGGTAGGTACTAACCTTGAAAGTACTTGAAAGATATAAAAAAATAAAAAGATATTCGTTGAAACGTCTTTGTGCCGCCTATTCGTTCTTGTTGTTGGTGTTTAATCTAATTCAGCCGCGAAATGAGTAATTATTAATACGTCGGCCAAGAGCTCCAGTCAGTAGAAAGCAAATAACACATGACGGTCCATAAATTAACATACCACAGCTTGTGTCTTATTTATTTTTTGATTCGTAACTAAGAAAGTAATATTCATGTTTGAATGTATTTTTAAGGAAGTAGGTACGAGTATATGTAGGTAATTTGGATTTCCAATTTTTCACTACAGAAGCCAAGCAGGAATGTGTGGGTTATTCATATAAACTTTAAAAGAGCTGTGTTGATTTATTATTTCACCAGTTGAA
This sequence comes from Lathronympha strigana, assembly GCA_949128165.1. Taxonomy (NCBI): domain Eukaryota; kingdom Metazoa; phylum Arthropoda; class Insecta; order Lepidoptera; family Tortricidae; genus Lathronympha; species Lathronympha strigana. Next base: position 9,685,386 of record OX421906.1, on the reverse strand, counting down.
TTTCAAATCGGTAAATACTTCGGTCGATGTTTAAGTAGATACGATTTCAAACTTTTTTACTGTAAAATATTGATTATTTTCCATTAGCATACGCTAATACATATTTGCATATACATGCTTCTTCAGTGCGATTGTAGAGTACATACATTTGAGAATAATATTATGTATAGTCTTTAAGGATGACTCACACTAGTACGGGACGGGACGGGGCGGGACGGGAAAATCTGTCAATTTATATAGAAAGAATCATGATAGCTCGGAGCCCTCGGATGTCAAGTGACACTTTCTATAGAAATTGACAGATGTTTCCCGTCCCGCCCCGTCCCGTCCCGTTTTAGTGTGAGTCATCCTTTATTCGTTTCAATGTTGCTGGACTTGTTATCCGTAGAGTACCTGCACAAGTGTGGTCATAAAAGATGAAAAAATAGCTCCATGTTTTCCACAGTGAGAATACCATCCGTGGAGTATGCCTAAGCGCCGCGTAATAACTTATTACTAATAAGACGACAAGGCAGCCTACAAATCATAATAAATTCGGGGAACTTATTAAGTCAGCCGCCAACAAACAATGGACCTAGTTATTGGCGATCCACGCTCGGTTTATCTCGCTATCTCTCTCCCACCCGAGGAATAGAGCAGTCGTATTGTTGTATCGGAAAAATCTCACGGGGACTAGAGGTATAGGTGCCAATTAACACAAGCCAGAATTAATAGTGGAGAAGCTTGACGCCAGACGGTCGAGAACAAAAGTACTATAGCTAAGGATTATAGCCATAAGGAATAACAAGTCAACAACAGTCCATAATTTGGTGTTTTATTTTGTGTAAGCTAAGATTTACCAAATAGTAAAAAAGGGTTTGATTGGTTATTTGCTGACAGACTAATTGATAGATCAGAATACTATTCGATCTATTAGGATAGACAAAAAATTTACTTATTTTAAAAATCCTGAGATATATAGACATTCGGTTTGCGTACTTTAATAGTTCTCATATAATAAGTACCTACCTAAATTTACTGACCACAAACCAATTCATGCATTGAAATCTGCGTTAGCGGTTCATCAAATGTTAATAAATTTGTGTTTAACCCGACTTAATTGACATTAGCATAAGGTATCTACACATTGTATTAATAAATGTCCATTCGTTAGCCACACAGTTTACCATAGTACGATATTAATCTTATAAAAACATATATTAATCAAATACCACAAAGTAATCAACATATGGAGCATCTTTGCGCAATAGTCGCGCGACTCGGTCGTAAATCGCGACTAATTGCGACTTCGGGCCTATCTCGTCACCTACCTCGCATCGAGATATAACCACAGTAGGCCAGCATCAGGACACGGGTGCGCCAAAGTTCACATAAAGTTGAAACTTCGATTATTGGAAGTCCGAAAATGTCTCTTATACAATCTTTCATTATAACGGTTATTATTTATAACTATTACTTTTTCACAACTATTGGGATTTCGAATCATTTAAGTTCATAATGTCAATCAAAATAAATATCTCTAATACTAATATTATTGTATATATGCTTTCTCTGTATAACGATTTCAAGTGATAATATAGTTTATTATCATATTTATTTTTAACTATATACAACTTTATATACTTAAGCTGGTCATGATATTTAAAAATAAATGAGCGTATAAATGTACACCTTAGGATATTTAGGTTTTATTTTAATCCTACCATTGCACTAATACTAAAATAAGAATGCAATTAATATTTTATATATAATAAACTGCGACCCTCAAAGAACCGAACTGACACCAGAACTGAGGGTTAGGTTAGGTTAGAAACCGCGACCCTCGAAGAATCGAACTGCCACCAGAACTGTAGGTTAGGTTAGGTTAGAAACTGCGACCCTCCAAGAACCAAACTGCCACCGGAACTGTAGGTTAGGTTATAAACCGCGACCCTCGAAGAATCGAACTGCCACCAGAACTGTAGGTTAGGTTAGGTTAGAAACTGCGACCCTCCAAGAACCAAACTGCCACCGGAACTGTAGGTTAGGTTATAAACCGCGACCCTCGAAGAATCGAACTGCCACCAGAACTGTAGGTGAAGTTAGGTTTGAAACTGTGACCCTCGAAGAATCGAACTGTCACGAAAACTGTAGGTTAGGTTAGAAACTGCGACCCTCGAAGAACCGAACTGCAACCAGAACTGTTGGTTAGGTTAGAAACTGCGAGTGCGACCCTCCAAGAACCGAACTGCCAACGGAACTGTAGGTTAGGTTAGAAACCGCGACCTTCGAAGAATCGAACTGCCACCAGAACTGTAGGTTAGGTTAGGTTAGAAACTGTGACCCTCGACGAATCGAACTGTCACCAAAACTGTAGGTTAGGTTAGATTAGAAACTGCGACCCTCGAAGAACCGAACTGCCACCAGAACTGTAGGTTAGGTTTTATAAGTACAAATAATTATGAAAAATAAGATTATTAGTAATCTTTTTCTTTAAAACAAACAGGCTGTTACGTGGAGAGAAGTTGCACAGGATTGGGATCAGTGGCGTGCACTCGTATTGGAGGCCAAGACACACATTGGGTCGCTGCTAGGGCTTCCAATACCGGGATCCCGGTATCCCGGGATCCCGGGATACCGCCTTTTTTAGGGCAGATTTTAATCCCGGTATTTATTTTCGAAATACCGGGATCCCGGTATTTTTATAAACAGAAAATATGCAAAAATAACCCAAAATACCCATCGAAATGGTAACATTCGGCATCACCACGGAGCTTTGCACGTGTATTTCTTGCGTCTCACAATTGCTCTACAGCTTTTACTGTCTTCAAGCGGTACGTGGTGCGGCAACTGATGTAGCCAATAGGTTCTCAGTGCTCAACGAATAATGTTGACTGTGTATTATGTTTAGATATGAGCGCCGATGACCAAATGGTCGGCGGCGGCGCGCCGGTCAAAATCAATCGGCGGCGGCGGCGAATCGGCGGCGTGGCCTTGAAAACACTTGTCTATAGGATTAAAAGTCAAGAAATATCACTAATTTCTTTAATTATGCGTTCCATAATCAGCTTGTAGTAAAATAATTGATTTTTACAAATTCAAATGTCAAATAATGTAACAACATTTCAAACAAATCTCAACACATAAAAATATAGAAGTCATAGTATTTGCTCGATTAAAAATAATTAAAATGCAGAATGATTACCTTTCGATGAAAGGACCTATCTATTGGAAAAATATTTATAGTGAAAAACAAAATTGATATGGTATAAGAAGGGATTAGGGATTTGACGATCCCATCGCCCATTGGTTTCGAATCAGTCTACGCACGGCAGCTTGCCGCGAGTTGTTGGGGAGTAGTGACCCCACGTACCTGAGCGCTCCTGAGGAGGCTCTGTCATCCGCCCAAGTCCTCTGCCTCTGGCTTGCCTTAAATAGCCGTCTAGGGTGGGGTCGCGAGGGCTGTGTTCTCCAGGGTAGATCTATAAACCAAAGTGGTGACTTGGCTATATGTTTAAAGTCCAGGGACACCTCTCTACCCCTGCCCTCATACTGATACTGCCCTTGAGCCATCTTAGATGTCGCTTTTTGTGGGGGTCCATCTTATGTTATATGCGACTCACCGTCTGCCGAAAATAAAATTACTCAACATTGTATTAGGCAGGCGTCTGGTTTTATTCTCCATTACTCAGTATTTAGTTCACCCCATCCACCTTATAGTCCAGTATATTTTAGATTCCAATAATTCTGGATAGTCCATACACCTTGGCGGGTGCTGCCTTTGCGTGCGTTCCATGACACGGACAGGTGCATAAGCTGCTCGGTGTTCTCCTTATATTTCATTAAATGATCTAAAGGGACTCTGCGTGTCGGTTTTGGCTCCGCGTACACCTCCCAAAGATCCGAATCACCATTGTTCCGTGATGAGAAAGAGTTATATTATAATAATATTTAAAACGAGAGATTTAAAACAAGATATTTACCATGTATTTGTTTTTGTGAGCCCCCACCAGCGCCATGTTCACGGTGTAACTGATTTACTGCGAATTTTTATTTGTGGTCTACATGCCGTAGCGATCTACCCGTTAAGAAACTCGGTTGAGGTCATCATGCATCATGCGGAGTTCTTCTGTCGACCTGCCATGACTACGATCGTATCGTCGGCAAATCGAAGGTGAGTGATGTATTCGCCATTTGTGTTGATACGTTACTATACAAACACTTCAACGCTTCGATGTACCGATAGTCAATATGGCATCGCTGAAGAGACTCAAGCACCGCCCATATTTCCACCGAATCGAAGGCTTTCTTATAGCCCACAAACGCTAAGCATAGTGGCAAGTTATACTCTTCGGTGCTCTGTATAATTTGCCATAGCGTATGGATGTGGTCTATGGTACTATAGCCTCATCGGAATCCGGCTTGTTCGGGAGGCTGGAAGTTATCAAGTTTGTGTTCGAGACGATTCGTGATGACCCTTGAATACAGTTTATAAACATGGCTCAGGAGCATAATGGGTCTGTAGTTCTTCAAAAGGCTATTGTCACCTTTTTTTGAAGAACAGCACCACCTCGCCTCTGTTCCATGTTCCTCTGTTCCGTTTTGCCCTCTGACAAGACGGAATCAAAGAGCTTCTGGAAGACTTTAAGTACCGGTGTTCCACCCGCTCTCAGAAGCTCTGTGGTGATTCCGCCATTGCCCGACGCCTTGTTGTTCTTAAGCTGCTTTAGAACCATCCTAATCTCGTACAAACTGATGTCTGGGATATCTTCGGTGTAGTGTCTGGACAGCCTGGGTCTTGGGTCTCCTACCAAGCTGTCAACGGGCTTTGCGACCGGTGTATAATTGTCCATAGAATCTCTCGATCTCACCTAAAGCCTCTGCTTTTGCTGACGCTATGCTGCCGTCTTCCCATTTCAACTTTGTCAGCTGGCTTTTCCCAACAGATTTGTCCTTTGGCTTCGCTCAATAGTCTCTTTAACACCGTTAGTATTAAAAGGACGCAGATCATGACGCAAGGACTTAGATATACGTCTGTTGAGCTGCCTATATGACTTAGCGTCATCTGGAGACTGCAGCTTTAGTGAGCGTCTTGTAGCCATGAGTTTTAAGGTTTGCTTGATCAATTTCTGAGGTCTTAGAACTTAGACCCTACGACGTGCACAGTTTCCACTAGCCCGTCGTTAATCTCGTCAACTGAAACAAAGTTCTCTAGGCAAGAAAAGCGCTTAGAGAGCTCGAGTTGAAAGCTTTCGGGGTTTTGAATGTGGGCTTGAGTGGGTCGGAGCGTAGACTTCATCAGGTTGGATCTTTCAAGTTTAATATTTATATTCAGTGAACCACTGACCATTCGGTGATCACTACCGGTTTTTATCCTGTTGAGCACAGAAGCATCACTGCTACGCCATCACACCATACACGCCATTACCTGTTGAGATTACCTGAGGGTTATGTAACTCAATCCAGCGATTTTTTCCTGCCTCCAAAAGATATTCGGTTTCGGCGACTGCTGATTTTCTGAGTTCGTTGTTTTTAAACGCTTGTATGTGTTTCTTTATACGGTATGCGATTGTACGCTTAGTTTGTCTTATGTAGGTTCTACCATAGCTACTATTTTGTTAACTCAACACTGGACGTTCAAGTGAGAAACTTTCCTTCGACGTCCGTAGTCTATCTTCATCCCCAACAGTTTTCTCTCTTATTTTATTAGCAACCTTATCTGACAATCCTTTTACATACGGTAAAAGTGCTGGTTGACGTTCCACTGTGTAGTCCAGACACATTGTCGTATCAGTGCGTCAACCATACCATATGTATAAATATGGAGAAGGATCATTCAAGGATAAGTTTTATCTCAAAATTAAAATTCTGATTTAACAAAATCCGTGTAATTTCGACTGCAACGTGATTCCCGTCAATTACTTAGTTAGACAAAATAGTATCCGATCACTGATTAAAAATCATCGTGTATAAAAAACATCGCCGGGAAGAAAGTTGATTTTAAAATCAATAATCAAAAAGTATTAAACATAATATTCGTTAAAACATATCGAAAGGTGGCTTTTACAACGATTTTAGCTATTAAAAACATTTAATTTTTAAAGTTCCAAAATAAGTGTAATTTCGGTATGCCTCATCAAGGTCACGCCGATTCCACGCCGGTGGAGGCGTCGGCGGCGGCGGCGCGAGTTTTTTTACCGGCGGCGGCGGCGCGCCGGCGCGGCGCTCATATCTAATTATGTTATATGTTTAAGCTACAAATTATGCTGTAGTTTATACTAGATACTCCTGATTTGAACCAATCCAATCAATTCTCGATTAGAAACCTACCTTGCATTGCAACTTAAAACAACATATTATACATGGTCGGGCGGTTTTTAAACCTGAGAAATGCTGCAACGAAAGCTCAAATTATTTAAACTTAAAGACCAACTTGCTCCACCCAGGGCCAGCCACTAATCCGGAGTTAAGCTTTCAAATTCTATTAAAAAAAACGCTTAACTCCAGGTTATGTGGCTGGCCCCCGGTGGTGCAAGTGGCCCTAATAGAGAAAATAGATAACATATTCAGTGCCTTAAATTTAACGTTGTCAAGGCAACGGTACTGGTACTGTGCAAACACGATGCTAACTTAATAACTGCTGACACTGCCAAAAATTTGATGAAAATACGAGTTAAACTTCATGCAAATACTTGCATGACAACGACAATTTTTATAATTACTACCTCAATGAAGACACGTTCTAAAAGCGAACGATTAAATTTACTAAATAATCACTTTTGTGTTTTGCTCAAACGTGGAGAAATATTGCGAGTTTTCCCATGCGAAAAGGGACTATTATTTTATTTTCTCTTGGCAAGAGATTTAGAAGTTATTTTTCAGATTAAAGTGCTAAAAGTTAAGTATTTTATTTAAAAAAAATATTCGTTTCCATTGTTTTCGGAAAATCCCGGGATCCCGGGATCCCGGTATTGAAGACGTCCATCCCGGTATTAATATCGATATCGCGAAGGGTCCGGTATTTGGAAGCCCTCTCGCTGCGCCAGAGGAGTAAGTAAGTAGGTATACAAAATATATTCCTTATGTTTCATCAGGCCTGTCCCACTCGCGCGTGTAGGTATCGAACTGTAAGTACCCCTTGCTAGGGGCCATATCAGTAGGGACTCACGGGCGAGCGGTGACGCACGCGCGAGAGTTGTTCGTCGCATACCTACGTACTGATTCGAACGCCGTCACAGAATTTTATTTATATTAAAATAACTAAAGGGCGGAATTATTCAAGGCCTTTGGGTAGGTTCATCAGGCCTGTTTCAATTAAGGTACCTATCTAAGTAAGTACCTATGCCTAACTAGTTGCACGCAAATTTATTAGAATTAAACCTACATACCACTTAGACATATCTTAGGTTTATTCGAGCTAAAGTAGAGCAATATAAAAAGGTAGTAACTAAGTATTAAGATTATATTAAAAGAAGACAACATTGATATTATCATAAAAGGAACGAGTTACGCGATAGAAAGAGAGCGCACTTTACGTGAATATAATTGTAGGCATTCAGCGTTGCGCGGTCGGAATTTTAACTTAGTATTATCGTAACATGAGTCGTTATTTCTTTAAACGAGTTGTTGGAGAGGGATTTTTGTACTTGTACTAATATGTATTCTGTGCCGTAACGAAGATCGTAAAGTCTATCTCCGTCTCTGTCACTCGAATAGTAAGTGTGACAGAGATGAAGATAGACTTTACGATCTTCGTTACGGTTTGCGGTCACACGCCTGTTATGTTTTCGGTGTTATTTACCTAAGTAGCTGCTAAGTGTAATAATTTATGCATGTAGATATACCACGCGTGCTATTTAATATTTATAATTCGCGTATTCTGTGTGTGTATATTATTGGATCAAGGGTAGGTACAAGATGCGTAGGTGATATGTACATTGAAATATCTTATTGTCGCCGAGGCGGACCGTATGCTTGTTTGCCACCGACGTCGTTCAAAAAAATGACAACCCTATCTTCGGCGAGGTGCGGAGTAATATCGACCTTCGCGCCGGGCAATAGAACTCAATGACAGCGCGGCTCGCGTGCGGTCCGTGCTAATAATAATTAATAGGCACGTAAAAAGGCGGCATTCGTGAACATCAAAACAGAGGGTCTTCTGTACTTGTACTATTATTTATTCTGTGGTTTCATGAAATAAAACATATCGCGTTAATAGTGAAATAATCACGCAATACTTTTGGTTAAATCACAATTAATTATGGGAATATGAACTTAAATTACATCGAGTTAAGTTAGAAAAACTTATTATTACAAATTAGAAAAACTTATTATCAAAATAAAGGGTCTAATAACTACTAAAAAGGTGACAAACGATGTTTTCCCTTTTGTCACATACACGCGATAATTGTAAAAACAGTTTCCGTAAACTTTCTATTTCAATGTCTTGACGTTATTGTTGTTGCAGAATTTCTTTTACTACCATTCATTACGCAAGTCATTAGTATTACGATATTTGAAAAAAGGATGTATGCAAATGATCAATACATAACCGAAATAATCTAAAATTATATTAAGAATTAAACTAAGTAAGTAAAACCATGATATTACCAACTCAGTTTTATAAAACAGCATGGTGTTTGCACAAGACTATTGTCAGAGCAGTAAACGTCCATTGATTGATTACTAGAAACCAACGTTGTACATAATTGTGTATATTTTTTACCTCCTGATGATAAGTCGATAAAAATATCACGGTGCTGCTGTAACTTTTAGAACTGCCGCATTTGAAAGATTTGCTCGACGACCTATTTATTATAATATCTCGGAAAAGTAAATAAAATATAGCTAGCCATTTAGTAATGTCGTTGCAGAATGATTCTAAATTACTAAAGCTGATGATGAATAAACGAAAAATGTAAGCGGTATTTGTTACGTAACTCTAGAAATTATATATGATATAAGTCAATTAAGCTACATATAGAAAAAATATAAAACCGGGAATCAAAGGAGATAATTAAAACTAAACGTCTATTCGTTGATATTTTCTAAACTATCAATACATGTTCTGTATCATAATCATCATTAATTATTGTAGTAGGATGATAAAGTACCTAAATACGTCTTTCCTCGAATGTTTCTTTGTAAGCCTTTGTTCCTAATAATATTTTTTCTAAACTAGAAACAATAAGTTTTTCTTATTAGTCCAGATTAAGCACTAGCGTTATGTGGGATGAAATACTCGTATATGAAATGAAATGAAATGAAATATTTTATTTCAGACAGCAGGGTGTCCATATTTTTTACATCTATACCAAGTTATGTTATTAAACTACTTATACCTAATGTTAGTAGAAAACATAATGCTCATTGGACCGAACATGCATCAGCATCCAATGAGTGATAAGAGGGCTATCAACCCTTTCTGCGATCACCTTCAGGAGAGTGTTGGTGCTGCACCGCACTCGAGTCCACAGGATTGCCACCCGCTTTCGCAACACTGCGTGGAAGCCGTCTGTGTTCCATTGAGCGAACATCCCTGATGCGCTACAGCGCCAGGGCAGCCCCAACAATCCCCTAAAGGCGTTGTTGTACTGGACACGCAGAGCACTAAATGTTTTTTGGGTGTAATTGCTCCACAAGTTGCACGTGTACAGGTTTTGGCAGTAAGTTTTAAACAGCGTGATTTTCACCTCTCTTGAACAGCGTGCAAACCTGCGTGACAACATATTTCCCCTATGAAAGTATAAAAGTACAATTAATAGACTCCTCACAGAATTAGACTTTAAAATTACATTAATTTTAAAGTCTAATTCTGTGAGGAGTCTATTAATTGTTAGAAAAATATATTGCTACTTCGCTGTAAACAGGTCACATACCTAAATTAAGATTACCAAGCACAATTGGTATTACTTCCGCAGACCTGATTTGCGGTTTCGGTACATATTCTTTTGGTAATAAAACGGTACATTTAGATTCGAATTACCTATCTAGCTCATGGTCACATTTTTTTTCCAATTTTGGCACGAGCCTCGCAGTTTAACGTGTAGGCAATTGACACGGGTACTTCACGCTTACACGGCTAATGGTGGACGTGTAGAAATTAGGTCGGCCTAACTGGCCGCTCGCCCACCGCTCCTCTCATCTCTGATCGCGCGCATCTAAATCCAGATTGTTATTAAGAAATCGTTTATCAGTAACTTACACCTGGTGGTATGGATCACTCCTCGCTGTTGAAAATATTTGTAAAACAGAATTGAAGATGCTACGTCCTGATTTGAGTATTGAATAATTTGTATGATCATGATCACTGTTTAATTCTGGTTTGATTTTACTTCTGCAAACACCGATTCCAATTAAACACTTAGGCACATGTTGCGCTAACAAGAGTAGTAAGTCGGTTTCAATGCGCTTGTGAACACTTCGTCTTTCAGCAAATAACGTGAAAATGTATAATTAATAAGTGTGGGTATTGAGTCAAATTCAAACTTAAACAAATATTGGTCCATGCAATATTTTTAATGGCTTAGTATTCCATTCCTTGTAGATTGATTTCCAAATCAAACAGCAGTAATTTGCTATCAAGTCAACTTTGAGAGCCAAAAACATTGATACGTACAACCGTGTATTTATTTACACCGTCAAACGCCCAGTGCCTTATACTTACATGGCCGTTAATAATCATCAGTTTGGAAGAGAAAAATCGACAACTATATTAAGATAATTTACATAAATATGTATTTATATAACACTCGCGCCAACCGGAGTAAGCCTACTAACCCGGAGTAAAGCGTAATATTGTATTTAATTTTAAAGTAAACAAATGAAAAACGCAAGATTATTTATCTGGCGATAATTGGCATGCAAAATTAATCGCAATTTGACATAATTGCGTATTCAGCTAGCTATTAAATTAATTATTTTGGATTGCTGGAAACGCTGTCATAAACATTTTAAGAGTCATAAATGTTCGATTGTAAACTTACAATAAAATAATTCTATAATTACTACATACATCGATAAAAAAAAATTACGACCGTTGTTTGGTAGCATAGATTCGTGAGACACGAAGTGTGGCGGCCAAGTTTCCTTGTAAATTATTTCATTGCTGCCATCGGAATGATGGCTTGTCTTGCCTGAATACACTTATAAGTAAACACAGCCACAGTGAATATTGATTGTTGCGCCAACAGTAGGTATTAAGGTACCGAGTTAGTATTGTGTTCAAATTTGTCTGTCTTTGACTATTCTATTGTTGAAATTATAATTTCATGCTACACGGATCATTTAACGCAAATGTATCCTTTCTATTTTTTGGCCTTATATTAATTCTGCACAGCTACGCATAATATCCAGTAAATAATAACATTCAATAGATCTACTTTAGGTAGGCAACTACCTAGAAGTAAAGCGCGAAGAAATCGTATTAAATTAAATTAATTTTGGTTGTTGTGACGCAATACTTATAGTGCGACGGAATAATGTAAACATATGCGGAGAGTGCCAATGAGGTTTAGCAGGCAATATTGTGTATTGTGCATCTCATTCTGTCGCATGAGTGCGAGTAGTAAGTTTACTGTTTGGCAGATGTTTGTTTACGAAAATAATGACATATAATTTGACAAGAGAACTGGTGTAGCTACTCTGATTTGCGTTTTTAACTTTATTTAATTTCTATCTTTTTCTGTCGCGCTGTATAGCAAACATTTGTTTCAATATAATCTAATAAATAAGTATTACGATCTTATCTTTTTACCCGCTTTAACAAAATTAATGTTACCAAAGCCATACTTAGGTACTTAAGTAACATTACGATTAGGTGATACATTTGTAAACGGTCCTTATAGTTTGGTCACTGCCAGTATTTTGGTTTAAAATCTGTATAGGCTTTAATAACAGTTTTATCCAATGAAAACTTTTTAACAAAAAATGAAACCGACTTCAGATGAAAAATAAAATGTAAGTTTTAATTTAGATTTGCTGTAAGGTTCGAAAAATATGAGTAATCAAACAAATGGAGGTGCGACCACATAGCGCTACCAACTGATACGTTTGAAGTCGGTGCCAAGCCAAATAGCCACATTACCGGTTTACTAATTAATAAAAATGAATTCGTGAAATCAGACGGCGGAGCATGGAACTATCAGTACCTAGGTATCCATGTTAAGTTCCACATGCCACCAATGGTTTTCATCATCATGTCTATTTTCCTAAATTCCTCATGGATCCCTGGATAGATGGACCTTTCGAACAAAAAAGACTTAATCGGACGACGGAGCTCAGAGTAATCGGTGAAAATACATAAAAATAATACAAACACACGAATATATAACTGCGTCCGTCGAATTCTCGAAGACGGTTAAAAAATATTTACAGTTGACTTTTGCACCCCTTTACCGCTACGGCGTAGCAGCCGTAGCCCATGGACAGTTAATCTCGGTAAGTGTGATAACAATAATTTTTAAGAAAAAAATACCGACTTCATTTGGTTCCCGGTAAAAGTGACATTTTGTATTTGTTTGAGTTAGCCAGTTTACTTCATAAATATCCAATACACCGCACGTGTACGATTGAAAATTGAGGAGCTTTCTTAATGTCCCAGGGCTTCCATCATTACATGTGAAGTATAATCAAACGGAACTCCCTTGTAGACCTTTAAAACAAACTAAATAACAATCTAAACACTTTAAAACAAACTAACTCCATCATAAGAATATAAATCAAATCAAAAAGATGAATGTCATAACTAGGATAATAAGTAGAGCTAGGTTTATTGACCAGTTCCATTTTGGTCTTCATCATCAGGTCCACTTCATCAAAATGTTGGCTCCTCCAAAACAATGTTTTAGTTACTTAAGGAAACCCTCAAATCAGAATGCATGTGCCGTTAAAATTTGAGGAGTTCTCTCAATCCCTCATGAAGTCCATCATCAAAATAGAACTATAATCAAATAGGACTATCTTGAAGGTATATTTCTTTACAAAGAAAAGATGAATGTCTCAGATCGAATGATAGAGCTGGGAATTACCAAGCAGTTCCACTTTGCCATCCCACCCATGTAACATACCCATCTCCAAAGATGTAAAATATGTAAATTGTACCTACCTACTTACCTGGCAAACTTAGCTGTTAATAAAATAAATGTAATGTACCTACCTACTGGTCAAATTAATTAGATCAGTCTAAGAATTATTTTAATTGTAAGATTGTACCTATCAAATGACGTGTAAAATATTTTATATTTTATCAATAAAAATCTGAATCTGAATCTGAATCCCTGGTCTTCATCATCAGGTCCACTCCACCAAATTGATGATGTTCGTAAAGAAATGCTCGAGTGTCTTAAGAAACTACCCAAATCATCATGCATGTGCCTTTCAAATTTGAGGAGTTCCCTCAGTTCCTCATGGATCCCATCATCAGAAATTGATTTTGAAAAAAAACGGGACAAACCTGGAACCATCAATTTTCAGACAAAAAAATATTTTTTTAAATCGGATGATAGTCCTGGGAATAACCAAGCAGTTCCACTTTGACATCCCTGGTCTTCATTATCAGATCTACTCCACCAAATTGATGATTTTCGTAAAGAAATTCTCGAGTTTCTTAGGAAATCACCCAAATCAGCATGCATGTGCCTTTCAAATTTGAGGAGTTCCCTCAGTTCCTCATGGATCCCATCATCAGAAATTGATTTAAAAAAAACGGGACAAACCTGGAACCATCTATATACAGACAATTTTTTTTTATCGGATGATAGTCCTGGGAATTACCAAGCAGTTCTACTTTGCCATCCCTGGTCTTCATTATCAGATCCACTCCACCAAATTGATGATTTTCGTAAAGAAATGCTTGAGTTTCTTAAGAAATCACCCAAATCAGCATGCATGTGCCTTTCAAATTTGAGAAGTTCCCTCAGTTCCTCATGGATCCCATCATCAGAAATGGATTTTGAAAAAAACGGGACCAACCTGGAACCATCTACTTTCAGAAAACAAAAAAAAAAACAAATCGGTTCAGTAATGACGGAGTTATGAGTGAACATCCATTTAAAAAAAAAAACAGACGAATTGAGAACCTCCTCCTTTAGAAATATTGAAGTCGGTTGAAAACTCGACGTAACACTTTGACGCGCTAACTGTCAATTTTGCATGTTCTCAATTGTTAAGTAAGCCCATAAAAACGGTTATAATATATGTTTTCATCACACTTGCTCCTAAGTAACGTAATTGTATGCAAGCATGCTTAAGACTTAATGAACTAATTAATGACTTAAGCTTTATTAAGCCCATGGTCGTGATGGATTTTGGGTAAGTTTATTTATTTCCTCGCAAATGTAATGAAAACATTGTATGTATCACGGGCGGTACAAGAACTACGAACTCGTGTTAAAATTACTACACTCATTCATAATTTCTTGTTTACCGCCCTTAATGCACAATGTACTATTAGCTATTTCGACAACATGGAAGTTGTGAAATTGCTTAACCCCATACAATATTACTTGATACCAAACAAACTTGCAGTGAAGTTAAATTTTTGTTCATTAATCATAAAATTTCAGAATGTGCAACTCGAGCACTATCAGATAATACACTACTTGAGAACTAGTAATGAAACTTTGTATTGTAGTAAATTCGTCTAATTCTCTAAAATAATCTCGTGTAGGTAATTGATCAAACATGTGATCTGAGACTTTCTTATTTACTGGCCAAGGTCTGTACACTGTTTTTCTGCTCGATGCAATCGGCAAGCGGTGAATTTGTTTAACGTAGCGGCCTGCAACCTGCAATAGACTGTTAAGTGCTAGCCGGCTGGAGGGCAGAAAAGGAATTAAATCTGTTATTTGGATATCCATTTTTATTAATAATTTTTAAGAAAAAAAAACCGACTTCATTTGGTTCCCGGTAAAAGTGAAATTAAGAATTTGTTTGAGTTAGCCAGTTTACTTCACAAATATCCAATACACCACCATCCAGTAAATTAACGAGCATATTCATTATGCCATCCTTGATTATCAACATCAGGTCCACTCCAGCAAAATGATGGCCACAGTAAGAAAATGCCTAAGCTAATTATGAACACCCTCTAATCACAATTAACCTGCCGTTCAAATTTGAGGAGTTCTCTGAATTCTTTTAGAACTCCATCATCAGAATATAAATCAAATCAAAAAGATGAATGCCACAACTAGGATAATAAGTAGAGCTAGGTTTATTAACCAGTTCCACTTTGCGATCCCTGGTCTTCATCATCAGATCCAGTTCATCAAAATGTTGGCTCCGCCAAAACACTGTTTTAGTTACTTAAGGAAACCCTCAAATCAGAATGCATGTGCCGTTAAAATTTGAGGAGTTCTCTCAATCCCTCATGAAGCCCATCATCAAAATAGAACTATAATCAAATAGGACTATCTTGAAGGTATTTCTTTACAAAGAAAAGATGAATGTCTCAAATCGGATGATAGAGCTGGGAATTAACAAGCAGTTCCACTTTGCCATCCCTGGTCTTCATCATCAGGTCCACTCCACCAAATTGATGATGTTCGTAAAGAAATGCTCGAGTGTCTTAAGAAACTACCCAAATCATCATGCATGTGCCTTTCAAATTTGAGGAGTTCCCTCAGTTCCTCATGGATCCCATCATCAGAAATTGATTTTAAAAAAAAGGGGCCAATCCTGACACCATCTATATACAGACAAAAAAATATTTTTTTAAATCGGATTATAGTCCTGAGAATTACGAAGCAGTTCCACTTTGCCATCCCTGGTCTTCATTATCAGATCCACTCCACCAAATTGATGATTTTCGTAAAGAAATGCTCGAGTTTCTTAAGAAATCACCCAAATCAGCATGCATGTGCCTTTCAAATTTGAAGAGTTCCCTCAGTTCCTCATGGATCCCATCATCAGAAATGGATTTTGAAAAAAACGGGACCAACCAGGAACCGTCTACTTTCAGAAAACAAAAAAAAAATTCAAATCGGTTCAGTAATGACGGAGTTATGAGTGAACATCCATTAAAAAAAAACAGACGAATTGAGAACCTCCTCCTTTAGAAATATTGAAGTCGGTTGAAAAATATGCCCTAACTGGGATACTTGAGTGCCTTGTTTTTAAATATTTACATGCATTAACAAACTGGAAGCCAACTCCTAGTGAGCAGGTCATTGGTTGAGTCTGTAAAGAAAGTGCCGTCGCTATTGTATCAAGTATCAGATTGCAGCGAAAAGAAGAGAGTTTGTATCTTAAAGTAATTAGCAATTACCGTGTTGTCCCCGGTAACGAAGATAATTCGAGCGCGAGCGGCGGGCGTCGGGCGGCGGGCGGCGCTCGTACTAAGTAAAGTAACTCAATCCAACATTGGTGAATAACTCCGACTGCAGTGCAACTTTTTTAATCTCCTTAATTGCCTTATATGTACTTAGTTCCGAGGTTTGCGTATAAACAGACTTTACAATTCTTAAACAAATGGATCGACTTGTGTTCGTTTCTCGCCCAATGTTTTTGAGCTATATTTATTCGCATATAAATATATTCAATATAAAGTAGTGTAGTCGTTTACCATTAATGAACTGTCTTAAACACAACAGAGGTAATGGAGCCACCGAAAAGCAATGAGCCGCCTCCAAGCGTCACAATACTCTGCGCCACTCCATTCGCACTGTTTTCTCCGTTCACCGAGGAACGAGTGCAATTTCCCGCGTTCCGTATCGCGAGCGACGTACAAAAATTGCTTTTCTGAACGTGAAAATATAGAGAAAAAAAGTGGTGCCATGCAAATTTCTGTAAAGTCATTCGGAGGCGTGCGTTTGTATTTCTCGGGTAGGGGTAAGGAAAGCGAGCAATTGTCGTCGCGGGGAATTCCTTTATTTTGTAAGAGGGATATTGCGCGTCGGGTGCAGGCGCGCAGCTGCCGCCGAACGAGCGTTGTTTACCGGCACCGCGCCCGCGCCGCGATCGCCGCCGACCGGATCGCAATCCAATCCGACCAATAAGTACATAGCCACATCCACCTAATATGCTCTTATAAAACAAAAAGCACTCTCTGTCTGAACTGTCAAGTATTTCAATTGAGAACTATGCTATTTATGCTTTTAGTAACACTGATAGTTTATATAGGTATATCACAAAGATTCAACCTCATACTACCGGGTTCGCAATTTCTCTAGTGCCTATTATGTTTTGTCAAGAAAACTGTTGCTAACTCCCCCTCTTGGGCTGCGGAATTTATAATTAATTGTCTCGATAAACTTCCTTCTAACATTATTTCTGGTTCATTAAGATTTTTTATCGAAATTAATCTTCTTTCCCTATGAAACACATCAATCAAACAGTATTATCGTGGAAGATTCACTTTTGTATATATTCTTACTAAAATAAGATCATTATTCTGCACGCATCTGAATTATAGAGTATTTGGATATTGGTTTAAGGAAAAGTTGTGTAGAACTGTATTAAAGTTAAGGAGCTACTATGGAGCCTGGGAGTGAAGATTCAGGTCTGGGAGATTAAATAAGACTTAAGAGACTATCGTGTAACACACCAAACAAATTAGGAGTAATGAAATCGCCCCTGTTTGCTCTAGACTTTATCTATCCGCGTTGGTAAATCACGATAGTGGAGCCCTATTTACTTTAGGAAAGTTATTTTTCTCTGATGACGTCACCAGGCCTCGTTTCTATTGGAGCGGGGTCAAGGCCCCAGCCGCTCGTAAATACAAATAAAAAGGATTTGGTCTGGATCACGTAGTCTGATGATTATCATATTTTATTGTTATCATAAAATAACTCGCAAATAGTGTAATATTATAAGAAGTAAATAGCTGAGAGGTATTCTACTTTTCCCGTTTACTTTCTTATATAGTTCAGTAAGAACTCTTTTATAATTTAACAAAATTCCCGAGATTTTTTATTATATCATTTAATTAATATTACACGTAGGTGATGTATTTTTACTTATGAATAGTAAAAAAATCTTAGCAACGGAAAAACAAATAACAAAACGAAGTTTTATAATTAATTGCTAATCTTCATTAGCATATTTTTTAATTATTCTACAACAACAGTTAGTACCGGGTAGTTATAGATAGCAATCAGATATTTTTGTATTGAAAAAACTCGATTTTAAAGCGAAATCGCGGTTTCTCCGTACAAAGATGGTTAACGGTCTATAAACTAAAACAAAACATCAGAGGTGTCCCTTCACTCCACTTCACAGCCACATAAAAAAATGTATATATTTTTTTTTGTATGACAACTGGTATTTTTTTTTAGTATAGGTGGATAGTTAAATAATGAATATTATTTTAAAATTTGAAGCAAGTCGCTTGAATACATCCAGAAAAACAAAACATTAAAGAAAAATCTTCAAATAATCATAAGTCAAAAACTGTCACTAGCAGGATGTTGAAACGCAGCATAAATATTCTTCACCATAAGAGGTAGGTAGGTAGGTACTCACAAAAAAACCCGAGTCAAATTGACTTAATGTGACCCCGACTATGGCCTTTGTATAGTGTATTATTTAGTATACTATAAGCAATAGGTAACTACATACATATTATTTATAGGAGTGCATATCGTCCGTACTTAAATTCGACCGATCGAGTTTTACAGGTATTAATAACAAAATGGTGAAATTTTAATAGTTCGAATAATCATTATTGTGTACCTAGTTGTCATGCCTCCGCTCGCTCGTATACCTTTTACTACTGAGGGCCTACCGCAAACATAGTAAATTCGAAATTTTCGAACTGCATCTCTTTTACTCTAATATGTAAGTGCGTTAGAGAGAGAGAGAGATACAAATTTTCGTTTATACGATTTTCGCGGTAGTAGGCCAGCATTTCTATACGCAGCTGAATTAACGTAATGGATTTTGTTACTCAATGCAAATTGTTAAATTGATTTATATCCGATGAAATTAATTCGTCAGTATTTCGGTAAATTAGCTTATGTGAATATTCACTAGAGACAACGACGTTCACACTGACGTAATTTACACCGTGAATTATAAACAATATGTACACATAACCTGATAAAACGGTTAATAAATTCGTCAAAGTTGTCAATTACCTAGTCATAAATGAAATAAGTGTGTTAAAAAACTTCAAAACGGTAAACTTACAACCAGTAAACAATAGGTAATTACTAATTCTCATTAATTTCCCTCGTTTATTTGAATCTGTTAACTAAAACAACATTTAAAATATACCTATACTATACTTCTTCATCATACTAATGATCATTCATTATAGTAGATTACATACCAAGGCCGTGTAAGTGGGAAATACCTCTGATTGCATGTATTTGTCGGCCGAGGCGAAGCCGAGGTCGACTAACATGTGATCCGAGGCTTTCCCATTTACAGGCCGAGGTTTGTATACTATTTTTCAGCCTGACGGAGCCGGCAGGCGGCAATTTAGTTTTGCGTAAAGTGCCGCTTACCGACCGGAGGGCTGAAAAAAATATTAACATTGAAAACAATTCTTATAAATATGTGTGTATGAAACGGAACAGAGCCTACGAAACGTCAGTCAAAGTAGAGGCGTTTTTCAATCAGGTAAACATGTTCGAAGGGCCTCTAAGACATGACAATACGATTTGTCACATGCGATTTATTATTTTGTTTATGAGAAATAATTATTATGAGATTGAAAATGAGAAAGTAAAGAAGATAAGATAAACATTTTGAAGATGTTCTTAATACCTATATCAACTGTATTACAATCGTGTCACGGCAATAATAAAAAACTTTAACTTCGTTCTTATGTTTTTTAATTTTTTTTAAGGTTTAAGGTTTAAGATCATTTAATCTCATTAAGAATTTTACAATTCACTTGCATGAGATAATACATTATTACTAAAAAATATACAATGTGAGCGTACAGGCAATAAACATTTATAATTTTACAATAATAAAAGAAGATAAATCGTAAAAGAAGGGTTAATTTTTTTTTGCATCTGTATTGAAAAACGTCGTTCGATTCACGTGCGGATATGTCATTTTTCACTTGTCCCGAGTATTGCCACTCGCCTACGGCTCGTGGCAAGATACCTCGGGGCTCGTAAAGTAATGACATACTTTCCGCACTAGCATCGAAATGTACTATTTTGCGTTATTTGTTTTTATTTCACTTTATTAAGAAATAGAGTATGAAATTTTAATGTTGATAAGGGTGTCCCAGCTTTTTGGAATTTAGTACTCAGGTTTCGTTACGTAGCATCAAATGCCCAAGATTTGCTTCAGTTCTTAGTAGAAGTATTTTTTATTAATTTAACAACGCCTGGGAACCTGCCAAATTGCTAAACAAGTCGATATCTATTAGTGTTTAACAATTAGATCGGTGAACCCTTTGTGTAGTGTTATAAACCAAAAATAAAACTCAGGGTTAGTTACGGCGATTTTCTCAATGTTTCCACGGCTTTATTCTTAAACGTTTGGTTTTACTCCAGGTTTTACCCAAAATTATACAATTTTAGATCAATCATTAAACTAAGATAATTTTCTCAGTTTCGTTACATATCGTTACGTAACAAAACTGAAAATTCGCATATTGTCATACAAAAAACAATAAGTCTCAAGTACAAATTTTATCAGTTTCGTTAGTTTTCAATTTCATTACGAAATTCAACAGGTAAAAAATTTCTGCAATTGACCAACCAACGTTCTCCGCTGGGCCATCAACGCTTTTGTAATAATAAAAATATTGTGGAAGACGACAAATAAGATAAATAGATAAATAAATATTATCTGACACAAATCAACCTAGTCCCACGGTAATCTCAACAACAGATATATATAAATACTTAAATACCTACATAGAATACAACCATAACTCGGGAACAAATATTTGTGATAAACACACAAATTGACCAGAATTCGAACCCGGGTTCTCCTGCTTTGTAGGCAGGGTCACTACCGACTAGAGGCTAGGAGGCCGTTAGATGCCTTCATATTACTTTATACACATATTCTGATAGAAACGAACGAACAAATAAATATCCATATACGTACTGATATTAAAACACTAAAGTATCAGTTAGTAAATAGAAAATTTAGTTTACAAGATTTTTATGACTAAACTCAAACTTTGTATTTTTTTATACTACGACGGTGACAAGCAAGCATATGGCCCGCCTGGTGGTAAGCGGTCACCGTAGCCTATGGACGCCTGCAACTCCAGGGATGTTACATGCGAAAAGTAGGATTCGCTGTGTTAACAGCTAAAGGGGCAAGCCCCAGCTGTCAACACAGTGAATCCTCTTGGAGCTCTGGCGACCTTACTCACCAACAGAAACACAACACTATTTATGAGCAGGGTCTAGTGTTATTAAACTGCGGTTATCTGTAAGGTACTTCCCCAGATAGGCTCTGCTTTGAGCGAGATGACATTCGTTGTGCTGTGCCCTGTCACACTAAACGATATGCATCCGCTGTGCTGTGCCCATACCTCTCCTTATATGTATAGGCTTATAAGTAGTCAGCGAGTGTAGTATTTTATTTGATACTTGTATATCGGTTTTTTAATTCACCTAGTTAGCCACTCATAACGTCTGAATATTCGTCTGAATAGTCGACTCAATATTCATGCAACGATAAAAGTACTTTTTTTTTTAAATTGTCTATTTTATTCTTATCAGTCAATAAATTATATAACAACTAATAATATAATATTAGAAAAAACACAGATATATATGAAAAAAGTAAAAAACTAACTACTTAATTGAGGTCACCGAGATCCGAACCTTGCGGAAGGGTTCCCATGATGCTGGCTGCGTTCCCCCTTTGAATGGCTATACCTATCCGTTGTGCGAGGAACGAGCCAGCTTTACGGTCTCCGGTGACCTCAAACAATTTCTTTGATAAGACACCCACCAATTTACGGGCACCTGAGCACCATGGTCCCAGGTCTCGACAGCGAAAGCCACAAATATATGCTGTTTCGTAAGAGCGATATATTTGCGGCATTTCGCTGACTCTGCCACTGCAGCCGCCCCGCCTGCTCTCAGTAAATTATAATAAATTATTATAAAAGTACTTGACTAATAATTTAAGAAACGAGCATCTGTACCCTCTATCACATGATACCACACATCTCAAATATGACACGATTTCATATTCATACACACCTCGTACATCTTCATGAGTGTTCATCCATTTAAAATATGTATATATAATAATAAGTAACGTGTTTTAGTATAACGACTTACCTACAAAATTCTCGTTTCAGGTTACGTTGCCGTGTTGTAGTCAGGAGATAATTTGCGAAAAGGTACGTCCCTTAAGCATCTATTTGTATTCACGGGCATGAGATCTCCTGCGAGGATCTCGGGTAATTTGATTGTACTTAAAATCGAATATTCTAGAGAAACAAATAGCGCTATAAGGAAACTAGTAGTCTGATGAATCCCCTGTTTATTTAAAGATAGTATCTGTCTTTTCACTGGCTGGATAAACATAGCAACTATTTTATTTGTTTGCAAATTCATCGAACGAATGGGAACGAATAATTAGTTGTTTAGTCTAGTAATGTTTACTCTCCTATTTTCTCAGTAACAACGATAAAATTGTGTACATAAATTAGCAATTTACCATTTGATTAAAAACGGATAAAAGAGGCACAATGGGGTAGTTTTCTTGTCGCTTCTTTCTGCCTCATAAGCTAGTGAGGGAAGCGTTCGTAAGTTGTATGTATGCTAATATTTACTCACAGTATTTTTATAATTTTAATTTTAATTTTGAATGCCCTTCAGGACTAGATTAAATCTATTATTATAAATTTTATAAGCCCTTCTGGGCATTGTAGACCAACCTTTGTTTTTGTTTTTATTTACATATTTTTGTATGTAGGTAGTTTGCTCAAGTAACTTTTTTGATTGACGGGGAGAATTTGCATTCTCTCAATCATCATCCCTGTGAAAACGAGTGCTGTAAATGGCTCGAAACGTAGGGTCATGGTGTTAATAAACGCGATTAATCTGTTCTAAATTATTTAATAGAAATTTTTATATATGTATGATATTAGTTTTTAGACACGTTTTAAATAAAATTCTTAATTTGTTTGATACAAAGTCAACGATGTTATTGCTATATTGTTCGACTACACTAAATACAATACCTTTCAACTAAATCTCGAGGAATCTTCCTATTTTGTGCTGGAATAGCCCTAATAACATGCCACAACTCATTCTGATTTATTCGTACTCGTTATAATTGTGCGCTTCGCTGCCGCTCTGGCCGGCTGTTGCAATTTTCATGCAACCGATCCACGAGAATGGATTCTTTCTGGCAATTTGCTCGTAATACCCCACTGTGTTATTGCAGGAGATAATTTAATTTTGAGATTGCCTTGCCGTTAATGGAGCTTTTGTGTCTAATTTGACTGTATCTTCGTCACTAAGTAGTGTCTTTTGTCGTGTTTGCGAGGAGTACTACCCAAATTAGGTTTTAATTACATATTTCGAATAAAAAATTACTTTCCTATAATATTTTTCATACCTAGCTCCCTTTCTAGTGTGCGTCATCCATTAGTAAAAATTTTACTAATGGATGACTCACACTAGAATCAGTCATTTTCTATAGAAAACGTCACGTGACATCCGAGGGCTCCGAGCTATCACGTGATATTTCTATAGAAATTGACAGATCGTCCCGTCCCGCCCCGTCCCGTCCGGTCCGGTCCTAGTGTGAGTCATCCTTAAAGCAAATATTGGCTGTCATTAGGTATTTTATTATTATTTTCTGCAACAAAGTATTTTTTTGGCAGGTATCCACTATATAATAAACATGCCGTCGTAGTCTAAAGTGTACTAGAGGAGCTCTATATCGTTGTATTTTCGTCTAGTCGTAGTCGGTCCACGGCGATATTATGTAAATTATGTTGATCCAGGTTATTCAGGTTAATATCATCACGGGTAATTTCCAGCCGTGTTAAACGGGCGACGTGCGAAGGACGTCCTAAAATAGTGCTCACATATTTATTGCTGTATGAATCACCGTACATATATTTGCTTCTACCGCTGTGTGTCATTTAACATTATAAAATTTAAAAAAACTAATAAATAGTTTGGCTTTTTTAACAACTGCAACGTTTTCACTATAAATAAATGACAAGCAGTAGAAAGTGCATTATTTATAAATTCAATTGCTATATAACTGAATAGATAGTATAAAAATAACACATTGTTTAATTCAATCTGTTCGAAGTTCTATAATAAAAATAATATAAAAAAACTTTATCGGAACGGCGAAGTCATAAATTCATAATACAGATCTATTATAACGATTTCATATAACATCACGATCACATAAACTTATGAATAGCTAAATCCATAAAAAGTACAGCGGAAATTTCACGAGTCGATCGTAAACGGCGACTCTGATTTTAACGCACCACAAATCCTCCCCATTTCATGTGATTACGACTTCTCCTGCAATACAATCAATCGTCAACTTTTATTTGACTTATCTTTGAAATAAAAAACAAACGAAACAACGGCAGGGTTCCGCGGATTTGCGAAAGTTTGAAGGTGAGCCGACGACCGTCTCCCTAATAGACAAGAAAAATACGTTAATGTACCCTCAGAACCTGAAGACAAATAAAGCGAGGCGGACACGGACGAATAAAGGCGGGGAGATACCGAGATAAATAACAATGATCCTGCGAAACGAGTCACCGCCGGGCGGGGCGGCCTTGCCCTGTCACACTACTTACACTTTCTTGTTATTGTACTCGCTTACACGCATTTAACACTGTTGATGTAGGTACATTATGCATTTACTAAAACGGGGCTTAATCGTGTATAGATTTTGAAAACAAACCTCCGACGTTTCAAGGGCGACGTTGCCCCCGTGGTCCCGGAGAAAGACTGGCTGAGGTTGACATCAACATCTTCTAGCTGCGCGGGTTTTACGAACTACCCGCACTTGGTCTTGATTATAAATTTGAACATTTTGCGCACTAGGGATGTGACTCTGTCGACACACTACACTCACGATGACGAAAATCTATACACGATTAAGCCCCGTTTTAGTAAATGCATAATGTGTGAAAATCGTGAAAGTTTAAATAAGTGTTGATGTAGGTGTCTGAATTCTAGCTACAGCGGATTTGATAAGTTAATTATTATATTAACAGGCAGTATTTTAATCGTATTTTTTTACTTGTAAGTTTAAGTCTGGGTTTTACTTGTCTTATCACTTATCGCCATCCTTTAGGGATTCTGATTAGTGTACAACACTAGTTACTACAAAACTAGATGCTAAAAATATAAAATAGTTACTATTCGATTCTACTGTTTTATTGTGTCATGGCCATGCTCATTTGATTAGATTTTTCTAAGAAATAGCTTTAATAATTTACTTTTACTTACATAGCTACTTAAAATCTAACAATCGAAAACTTGAATAAGATTGTAACTCCTCAGTCTTTTTCGCCTTGCGCACTGACAAAACAAATTCAGCGAAATCTTTTCCTTTTGTCAAAGTCAGCGGCTTGTGATAATCTGCTTCCATAAAACAACAGACTATTTGATTAAAAATAAGAAAAAGTAGGTTAAGAATAATAAAATAGGACAAAATGATAGCAGTTTTAAACAACATTTATCGCTTTAACAGCGAACACTCAGCCCTTTAACCAATAAATATTTTTCTTAGTAATATGCATCAAATTAATGTACCTACTATTAGTATTGTTGGTTGTCGAAATTATTATTTTCTTAGTCTAACTGATTGACAAACTTGAATTGGCTCTCTATTCTGTAAAGAATAAAAAGGTATTAAACCACGTGTATTATTGTAAAATTCTTATATCATGGTCTGTGTCTGTATAGGCTGTACTCGTTAAGTGTTTACATTCGATTATTCCGTAAATATAAAAGATATCAAAAAACTTTTCACCGATATCAAAAGTACGTTTCCCAACTATAGCTTTAAAAATAAAACTATCGCCTGTAAACACTTAACGAATACCTAAACTCTGTATATCTACAGACAATCGGTTCTATCGGTTAAGAATAACTCTACAAGGAGTTTTAAAACTGCGAAATAAACCGGATACAAGGTGACTATTTCAACCAACAAGAGATGTAAAATAGACCAGCGATCACCGACAGAATTGAAAGCGTCACTAGACGGAATATCTGGATAAAAACAGCACAGGCGGGAAATCGGATCAGTGCTAACGAGCACATTGCAATTAAAGTGCCGCGTGTCCCTCTCGCAGTGTTTTGCATCGCCACTGTCCCGCTATGTCTTTGTTTTGCAAATTTGAAAGAATTTTCATAATTTTATGTACTTCGATAGTCTTGGAAAAATATAAGCAGTATGATTTGATTGCATTGCGCAAAATGGTCTCAATATCTAGTTTTCTTTTCTTTTGTTTCTTATGGCGGTATTAAAACGACTACGAGTACAAGTGATTGATAAAGACAGGGTTTGTTTGGCGGTCTGTACCAGACCAGGGGCCTTACAATGACGTCTTAACGCGATTCAGTTTAGGACCTAAACTGAGTCGTTGCCATACAACTGAGCGCAGATAAGATCCTAAACTGAATCGCATTAAATAATAAGTAATTAAATTGTGTGGGACAATCGTACACAAATCGACCCAGGCCCACGGTTACCTCAATTAGGCTTGTGTTGTGAGTACTAGACGATGTTATATATATAACAGGAGTCCGCTGGATGCGGGTGGCGCAGGACCGGTCATTGTGGAAATATTTGGGGGAGGCCTATGTCCAGCAGTGGACGTCTTTCGGCTGAAATGATGATGATGATGATGATGAAATATAAATATTTCAATAGATAGAAAAAATCCATAACCGAAAACCAAATATTCGGGATAAACATACAAATAAATGCCCTGACCAGGATTAGAGCCCGGGAACTCCTGCTTCGTAGGCAGGGTCACTACCACCTAGGCTAGGAGGCCGTTAAAGATGTCATGATAAGGCCCCTGGCTAAACAACTGGTCGACGTCACCAGGGATAAGAAGGCTAGCATCAGCTACCTCGCTCAACGAATAAGTATTGCAATGGAAATGCTGCCAGTATTCTTGGGACCATGCCCCAGGGGCCGACTGTTAGTTCTTTTTTTCTTTAAATATTTTTTTTATTTTTTATAAATAATTATTTTCTTCAATACGTTGTTTAAAACAGGGCTAACACAGCATCTCAGACGCTTAAGAAGTGAATTTATTTATATATTTTTATTTACTACTGAAAGGGGACGATAAATTGTTCACGTTATTAAATTAATAATAAATTGAAACAATATCCCTATACTTAACCTGAAGTATCTGCTCCGGAACAATAAAAATACCTAAGTCTTACTTGTCTCGAACAATTATCTCGATGTATCTTGTATACTAACTGCAGACGATCATTCGAGTTGGAAACCGCAATATCACTACTCTACTGATATTACATTCCCGTTCCCCCCGCCTGTCGCCACGAAGTCGCGGCCCTCACCCCCTCACCCTCCTTTCAACCCCATAGGGTAATGAGTGCGACCACAATCGGTTTCGATATGACCTATAAAAATTTAGAACCCGTAATAGAGTTGGCGGGTAAAAGTATAATATATAGGAAAGCGACCACAGGGTTAATAAATTATAAAATATGCGAGATTACGAGAGTATACCGAGATTACATATGCACATATGTGTATAGCTCACAGGGATTTTAATATAGC
This sequence comes from Lathronympha strigana, assembly GCA_949128165.1. Taxonomy (NCBI): domain Eukaryota; kingdom Metazoa; phylum Arthropoda; class Insecta; order Lepidoptera; family Tortricidae; genus Lathronympha; species Lathronympha strigana. The sequence continues at coordinate 9,657,711 of OX421906.1, read as the reverse complement.
TAGTTTAATTCTTAGGGATGCTGCTGCCCATCCCCCGGTGGTCTTGGTCGTAGTTTTAGGACATACCCGGGTCCAAGAAGTTACGGTGGAGACACTGCGATCGCCAACCCGCATGCCAAGCGTGGCGATTACGGCAAAAACCCCCCTTATGGCGCAGGACCGGTCATTGTGGAAATATTTGGGGGAGGCCTATGTCCAGCAGTGGACGTCTTTCGGCTGAAATGATGATGATGATGATGATGATGAGTTTAATTCTTACTTGCCACTCAAAAGATGAGTACTTTGGTACTCCTTTTTTGTGTAACTTCATAAGGAAATCGGTAACACGCGTGTGTATTCAATGTGAATTGAAGGCAGTTTACCACCATGCCGGCCGTACATACTTGGTTAACATCGTCGTTGTATTTAAAAAAAAACTCCATAAAGAAACACGGGTACAACGAGCAACTTTTTATATCCTCTTAAACGCTGAGTGATCGTAACAGCAACTTGTCAGAATCAAGTATAAATAAAAACGTTTTAATTAAGCCGATAAACGGCCCTAGTAGAATAATCAGGAAAAAGCGAACAATTCTACTGTAAAGTAGCAACAAAGTATGGAGTGTCCGGAACTTGGTCAGAAGTTAGAGACTTAGAGCGAGCTAATGTCGGAATTCACTGAACGTTGCTTCATCCCAAGATACTTTTTCTTATCAATAAAGGTTTATATAACGAACAGTGAACTAAGTAGAAATATGTCTATTGTTATCAGGTTTTAAACTCGCACTGAACAGAAACTTTATTCAACTATTGTTCGTAAATATATTATAGTGAACGTAATACTTTTTAAGCCGCAAGACGTACAAAATAAGTTGAAAAACACAACAGATCATATTGCTGTAGGAGATTCATGTTATAGATGCGAGTGTTGATATATTATGCGCTAGTCGTGAACTATGCAATAGTCTGGCGGAATCGGCCGGAACAAATCCAATGCTGCAAGTATACCGGATTGCTTCATAGTCGTAAACTTGCCCCGCTTCCTACATCCGTTGTTCCAGCCGTTCATTTTTAAAGCAGCGATTTTCGGTGCTCTTCTGTGTTCTGTGACTTTACTTCGAATAAGGCAGTATTTTAATTTTGCTGCAATAAATTTGTGCTTGAGAATCTTTACTGGACAAGCTATTTTTTTATAATGTCAATGCAGTTGTAGGTAAGTACTGTACATAAGTTATCAATTAGGTAAGTTTGACATGTTTTGCAATAACATTTATTTTCAAAATATATACAGTAAGTGTAACTTACCCAACTACCTACCTCTACCTACCTTAAATCTAAAATAGGTCCTTGAGGCATTGTACCTAGGATGCTGGCGGCATTTCCTCGTTGTATCGCAATGCTGATACGTTGTGCGAGGAAGCCACCAGCTCTTCGGTCACCAGTAACATCAACCAGACGTTTCGCGATTTCTACGAAAAACTTGCGTGCGCTGGGACCCCATGGACCAAGAGTTTCGAACCCGAATGGTACAAAAAGGTACTCTCTGCCCAGGCTCTTACATTTATTACGTTTTAAAATTTCAGCGCTATCAGCCGCTCCGCCCGCTTTTACATTAGTTCGTTGGAGATGGGACGGTGCCAGCGTGTCTCTGCAGGTAGCATCCCACACTAGCATCCGTCCCAAACTCCAAGGAACCAAGGACACCCCATCGGGTCTCTTGCCATTATCCCTGAAAATGCCAGTCGGCTCAAGGAGAGCAGGCACGTTGATGGTGGCAAGAGACCGACGGATTATGTCATTAAGAGACGCATGTCTCGAAAAACGGCCTGCACTTTTTTTACAACATAATCCATGGTTTTCCAATCGGTCCACGTCTGTGCCACAAGGACATGAGTGTGGATCACACACACCGAAACCCCCAATTCCAAACCAGTCGCCAGTCTAAGGGAGGCCGGATCCAAGAAAGTACTAGTATTAGGTGAAGGATGGGCATGAAGCCAGTAACCAGCCTCCTGGGATCCGACTACCAAAAGCCTTTTTTGTTTTTTTTTTTTACGTGGAGGAATGCATTTAGGCATCCCGCCTAGCCGGGGAACTAGGACGGGTATGTGGGACTCGCAGGTCCGGACCCGCACTACCCACTAAACCATCCACGGTATGCCCATCTTGCAGCGTTGGTGACGGTGACACGGGATTGCCCTAGGCTCACAACCGCGAACACCGCCTGCTGCGACAGCCGAAGCTGTCCCCTCCTTGAGGCCGAAGCCCCTGGAGCCGAAGCTCCCCCGCCCGAAGGTAGCGTGCAGGGCGACACCACACGCTGGTCCCTCATGACAACCTCCACTCCGGGAGCTAGATGGAAAAACCCCGGGTTCCACCCCCTCAGGTTGCCTTTGCGATTTTTTATAGAGGTGGTCATCCTCGCAGCCACCACGCCGGTGCCGGCCAGCAGTGGCAACCCCCGGTCCGTCATCATAGGCCCTCTGCCTAGACAGGGTACGGGACCGCAGTTTTATACAGGACAGCGGCATTCCTGTCGGCAGACCCGGAGGCCCCCTCACGCCAACACTCAGAAGTTCTCTCCCTCAATGAGAGTACTCCCTGTACGGAACCCCCCAACCCCCCCTGACAGGATATTTGCAGCACCAGTAAGAAATCCTCGGAATCTTCCAAGAGATCGCTTACCGTTGCCCCCAGGAAGCACCGTCCAGGAACCCTTCCCTTTTTCCCGGATCAACCGGATCAAGGAGAATGGGAAGAGCCCTGGCACTCGAGGAGGTTTCCCGTTGTAGCCCCCCGACTACCAAAAGCCTGTGATCTGGACCTGTAGAGTTATTTAGAAGAGTATTGTAAGTTAAATCACAGTAAACATTATCTCAACCCCTTTGTGATTTTGGGTTGTCTGGAAAGTCTTTGCCCGGGCAGGCAATTTTAAAAGCATTTTTAGCATCACAGTTTGTGGGCAAAGCCCTTTAAATATTTCCTATGCGACCGGCTGTGCTATGAGTTAAAAATGCTGGGGATGCCACACTGGAAATTTTGCGAATTTCTAAACCCCCGAACCGAATAGGGAGGGACGCCTGAGACCAGGAAGGCTCATTCAGCTGAATGTTTAGAATTGTCTCTAAACTAATTTTGATCAAATCATTTATAGGTGATAGAAAATTTAGATATTTCCAAAAAGGACAGCATCGGAGCACATACGTGAATTTAGGGACAAAAAGACAGAATCACAAGAGCATAATGAGGGCTAATTTCGAGTAAACGATTCGTGTGACTTTTGATAGTATTTTATACAATCGTGGCAGCTTCGTGGCCTATGTAAGGTACGAGATTGAAAAACTTAATTATGTAACGATTGTATACAATACTTTTTCCGCGAGTCATCATCATCGTCATCTATGGAGGAACAATTTCATCATTCAATTTCATTGACGTAAGTAACACGGATGTAACACAAGAAGTATGTAAAATTTTAAAAATGCCTTCGTGCGTGCCTACATTGTGTTTGCTCGGTACTAGAAATCAAAATAAATTCCATCCGTATTTAGTAAAGGAAAAAAATCATATTTTAGGTTAAATTAAATTATTCAAAAATGTCACTTCAAACCTTCATGGTCTGACGCCATTTTGTTCGGCGCACAGAATACATTTCGCAGAATTTTTAAATTTTTCGTTATTTTTTATGTGTTTTCATAATCTTATTGTGCAATATGGACGACTTGTCAAATTGATTACTTAAATTCAAATAAAAAGGGTTTTAAGTAAAACTTATATTGTTACTCGTGTTACGTAGTGCATTCCATCGCCCATGCGAAGAAATTTATATACAGTTTAAAGTTAAAAATGAATATAAATTACATACATTCAGAGTTACAAAAATAAATATTCAATCAGACATAAAACGCAACGACCCGTTTGTCATACAGCCATAAAAAGATTATAAAGATATATTTATAATTAACTAGAGTATGCTTATTACTATTGTTATTATAAGCATGTTTCCTTAGTGTTAATGTAAAAATAATGAACATTGAACATTGTTATGACCTTGTCGCCTCTGGTTAGTTAAGCTATATTCTTTGGAGCCTTACCCCCTCCAACTGTCAGATACGGCGTACATTAGTACATTTCGATGCTAGTGCGGAAAGTATGTCATTACTTCACGAGTCCCGAGGTATCTTGACACGAGCCGTAGGCGAGTGGCAATACTCGGGATGAGTGAAAAATGACATGTCCGCACGTGTATCGAACGACGTTTTTCAATACAGATGCGAAAAAAAATTAAATACATAAGAACGAATTTGAAAGTTTTTTATTACTTCCGTAACACTATTGTAACTAAACTATCAAGAACATCTTCAAAATTTATCTTATCTTCTTTACTTACTTACTCATTTTCAATATCATAACCATTATTTCTCATTAACAAAATAATAAATCGCATGTGACAAATCGTATCGTCATGTCTTAGAGGCCCTTCGAACATGTTTACCTAATTGAAAAACGCCTCTACTTTGACTGACGTTTCGTAGGCTCTGTTCCGTTTCATACACACAGATTTATAAGAACTGTTTTCAATGTTAATATTTTTAATGAATGATCATTAGTATGATGAAGAAGTAATTATTGAAATATGAAATATCAATATCTTTAATATTATTGCGTTAATAGTAGGTATTTAGTTTTATTACGGCTCGGTAAAGCTAACGAACAATAATACTCTTTGGTAAGCAGTCATGAATTGGAACACAACTAAATTTAAAAAGATTGGAAAAGTAAAAAGCACTAGTTCGCAAAAACAAACTTTGCGCACGCAAAACAGCCAAAAAAAGGGCACTTTTTGAGCAACTGTATTGAAAAATATTTTGTTCTAGTTGTCTTCTCTAGTTTACTTATTACATCAATATTCAATTTACTACGTCCATATACGCTTCCATGACAAACAACACTTACTCGTAGCACTAAACGGTAAATCATATATTTGAAAACTATGGTAACCTTTTAAAAGGGTACCATACTCGTACATTGGAGTAATTTTGAAAAGCATTTTTGAAGTTAGGCATCGTGTTCTAGTAATTATTTCTCAGTACTTAATACAAGCTGATATCTCGCATCGAATTAGAAACAAACCACAACAGCGTTGTATTAATTGTTAAACAGAATCTCCAACCAAAGTGTCATTGCAAAACTGTCTCTGATTGGCCGATAACGTATCAGATTAAAACAAATGTGTTTCAGATGCAGGAAAATTTGCCAGGTATCACTAATAAGTATAGAATTTGTATTAAGTTCTATTTTTGAAATTATTATACTTCGCTACAGCGTATCCTAATGAAATATTATAGTTGAGTTGGATGTATCATAGACTGTCTGATATCGAGAAGTATGTGCTTATAGTTTTGTCTATGTACTCGTAATTGACAAATTAAAGTAGGCGAGTAGAAAAACATGTTTTAAGTTATCATATCTTTTTTCTACTATTCTGCACCAAACTAACAGTTTCAGTTCAGCCCGATGGTTGACTGATAGAGAATGCTTAAAAGCGTTATGTCCGCCATTTATACATTAATTTCATTGTGCAATATTGTTAAATTAGAATTATGTTTTAATATAGTTACACGAAAAAGAATAAACCTTCGTTACACCTCACATTAGGTATAACTGCCACCTAACTTTAATGTGTGGCAAATCTTATCCAATATATAGTTTGCAAATAATACCAATTTTCCAAACGCTAACGTTGGGTAGATGTTACGAGTATAACTCAAGGCGTTACATACTGATTAGTCCTTCTCTGTTATTACTATTTAAACACTGTTGAACAATCATTCAAATATAGCCCTTAATAATGTTTTTAAGATTTAGTTCCGTCATGAATCACTTTGCACTTTACACTGTGTAATTCCTAATCTTTTAGCGCGTCACCGGCGCACGCACATAAATCGCGTCTGAATTACGACCCGCCCCGATCCAAGCCGATTTAAACTTACAGTCTTCCTCGCTGTAAATTCCAACTCCATTCAACGGGTGGCCGAAAACAAATCAATCGTATTTGTCACCGTGTCGAATACGAGCTTAGTTTATTTTTTATTAGGGTTCCGTAGTCAACTAGGAAGCCTAATAGTTTCGCCATGTCTGTCTGTCCGTCCGTCTGCGGCTTAGCGCAATAACCGTTAGTACCAGAAAGCTGTAATTTGGTACGAATATACATATGAATCATGCCAACATAGTCGTAAAATAAAAATAAAAAAATATTTTCGTAAATAATCACTCCCGAAGTTAAAAAAATGTGTCCGGTCTAACTTTTGAACCGTAATCGTAAGAGCTATTCACATTACAACGACACTTCGTCGATGTCGTTGCTAGCTTCATATAAAATGTTCCGCCGCTACGACACACGATAAAAAATCGTCCCGACACACGACATAGTGGGAACCGGGTCTTAGTCTGAAAAACATTTAAAAAAAAACATGAAAATAGACTTATGAAGACTTGCAAGGAAATTTTGTTGAACTTGGTCAGTTTAGCCATTTTTTTTTTTGCAATAACATAATAAAGAGCTGCGAATATTCTCCTTTTTTATTGTAATGAGCATGGTATCTATTAAACCATTTTTAATTCGCCTATTGTGATGTACGGTAAACTACGGAACCCTACACTGAGCATGGCCCGACATGCTCTTGGCCGGTTTTATGTCAGTATTTTGTTAAACTTAGTAGATTAGAATCCCGGTAAGGAAGGGTATTATATGAGTTTATTAATTATTTAGGCAGATCAAATCGTTAACTTCAACTAATACAATCTCTGCAGGCTCTTCACTTTAATAGATCTCGTGGTAGGAAAAAATCAGAATTTTCCTTTTTACTTCATTTATAATAAACCTCCAATACACTACAAATATAATTATTTTTCATAGGAAACAACGTCGCAACAATACCAACCACGACAACAACAGCAAAGTTTTAATTTAAGTCATAACGGAACTTATATAAATAATTACCTACCATCGTCTTGAAGCGCGATTGGAAAATAAGAAAGAAAGAAATCCATGGAAATGAGTTGTGTAGTCTCGCTTAGTTCCTCGTTATTATACTTCTTACCGTTTGGATTTTGATTTATGGCTTTAATTTGGGAAAGGTTGGCGGCGACAGCCCGAGACATGTCGGAGTGGTTCAAGGAGCCATCGTGCATTTGTTTAATTAATCTTACGCTAAGACGGCGCTACGCTTTGGGTGCACTACACTCGGCCCAACTTTAAACTCGTTAAAAGTTGCTTTGAAACATTTGGCGCCAGATAAGCCGCAGTCAGACTTCGGTTTTGAGATTGTTAACTAATCTACTGTTATAATTAAACAGCGTTTCATGTTACACTTCTACAAGATTTTCTTCTGATTAATATCTGTTATACAACTCTTTTCAAGTTTTAAAAGTTGGGATTTCACACAGCCCTTCGATATTGCTGTTGTTCAAGTTGAAGAAAAATGTAACAGTTTTCCGTTTCTCGTTTCTGTAAATAGAATCCGCTCTCTAGACAAAAGCAATAAAATTGTAAGGAGAGCTATTGAAGACACTCCAGGGTCTCGTCACATGTGCGCTGGCCACCAAAAGCATGCACATAACGGGCTGGCAGTGAACAAGGCTCATTTCGCTTGCACGAGATGGCCTACAATGGCCCTTAACGCGTAATTACTCAAATAGATTGTCTATTCGACTATTGTCTATATGCGTATTCGGCAATAGCCGAACCGTCATTAGATTAATAAATTATTTGGATAGTACTCGAATTTAATGGCCACCTGTCATACTGAATCGCTCAAAATGTGTTTTGTTACTGCAATAACTGTAATAATATGTATTTTTAGAACACATTGAACTGGGACTTATTGATTATTAGAAGTAAGTATGAACTGATTTTATGTTCTTGCATATCGACCCCGGTAACCCACTACTACACTACGGTAGTAGTGGTTTACTATGTGTAAGCTTGATGGCGTCGATATGAAGCCGACTTTTTTTATATATACATAATAAATGATGACTCACACTAGAACGGGATGGGACGGGGCGGAACGGGATGGGATGGGATTTGTCAATCTCTATAGAAAGAATCACGTGATAGCTCGGAGCCCTCGGATGTCACGTGACGCTCTAGTGTGAGTCATCCCTAATGGTAAAAATGACATATTGTTGGCTTTGGAAACATTTTTTCATTGTGTTTTTAATGTGCGACTTATAAAAACTAGGGACTAAACTATTCACGATATATAGAAAGTGTCACATAAAAGAGCCGCCTTGGCAACATCATAATTAAATGATAAACAGCTGAAGTCCAGTCTCTCCGGGCTGCCAGACGGCATTTAATCAGAGGTTTTGATCAACACGTCCTCGCTTGGCAATATAATTACAGTTAACAGCAGGACGGCAACGTTATCGTTCGTATAAATTAGGCCGATTTACATTTAGGCAGCGCGACATAGCGGCCATTATCGTGAATGATGCAGGATGGCTCCTGGCCTTGGGTAAAGCCTAGTCGGCAACCTAAGGTGGAATAGGATTGCCATCTGATTTATTCAGGGTAGCGCCATAGGCCTGGATTCGTTTAAACGCCTATAACAAGGAAACTCAATGTGATTTGCAAGTCCAAACTAACAAAAGTCTGAACTAAGACGCATTATTTAGGTATAGCATTGTAATTTCAAGTAGGTATTCCGACTGACTTAAAGATTTCATACACCATGGTTGAAATTATATCAGCTTCAAATTATATCATTCAAGCGCTCTCACTAACAATATAGTATAGGTATCAAATTAAAGTAATTCGTTACAGCTTCAAATTATATCATTCAAGCGCTCTCACTAACAATATAGTATAGGTATCAAATTAAAGTAATTCGTTACAGCTTCAAATTATATCATACAAGCGCTCTCACTAACAATATAGTATAGGTATCAAATTAAAGTAATTCGTTACAGCTTCAAATTATATCATTCAAGCGCTCATAAATTAAATTCCCATATTCTGAGCAAAACCACTGCAAATTGGTCTTAATTTAAGCGAGACGTATCGCCTTAATGTTAAGCATATAAGCAATCTCATTTTATTACTGTACGAAGGGTCGGGGACGACACCGCCCGATGTAAGGGTTGCTGCCACAATAATTTCTCCCACATAATATTATTTATTACACAGACTTGGAGACAATCCCCTGTGATACAACATGACACAGACATAGATTCCAACCAAAGCCCAAAATGTAATAAAGCTGAAACTGATATGAGTAAACTGTATTCGGCACATAAGCTGGCCTGATTTATCCCACCCACGTAATATAGTGTGGCACGACGAAAGTGATAATATTTCATCGTCGACTTATAGAGAAGCGACATAATTTCCTCGAAAACTGATCTGGATCTAAACTAGGCGTTTTCGGTCAACTAACAAGCGGTCCCTCAGACAGCTTTGAACTTACATAGGGAGTCAATAATTCAAGAGTGGCCAGAGACGATCGCAACTACCGCTTTCTGTCAGAATTTTGCATTCGTAGTTTTACCTAATATAGCTTTGATAAAAAAATCATTGATATATCGCAAGTCTTTCTTCTTCGTCTTCTAAATTTATAGCAAGTGGACCAAAGCAAATGATACAAATTTGTCTGTATCGAGTATTAGAGCCGCATCGCTTATCTTTATCACGTGACAAAAGGCAAACATACATATATCTATGTACCACGTATTGCCTGCGTGATTGGCTTGCTATTCGCGTTCGGCAAGCAAGGGAAGCAATCTCATTTTTTCGCCGCAACACAGTCCCAACGTCTTCAAAGCTTAGACACTATTAGATTCATTATTGAGGATATCGATGAAAATCTCCAGCATCCAATCTCTTGGGGATCGCTGGCGGCGCGCGTATTCTTGTAATTTCTGAGGCATAATTTTATTTATTAGAGTGTGCCCTCACTGGAGCAGCGAGAACACCCCATTTGCCGCTTCATTGACTTACAACGCCACTCCATAACACTTCGCACATATTTCTGTCGCGCTCTCTTTCCGATATTAGATCCTTCGCACCTCATTATATTGCGAATGACATTTAATAAAACATTATGGGTGAGCCGCACAAGCGATTTTCGATAGCTAAAGCTATCTAGCTATCTCAAAAATACGTTTTCAGGGCATCTTGTTCGTACTTATAAGGCAAATGTCGGTCTGATTTAGAGCAACAACCACATAGTTACGCTTAATAGGTACTTAGTAGGTATCACACAATAAATATACAGTTACATTTAATAGAAATTCATTTATATTATAACTAATATAAGAACAAATTGCAGCATTTACAATAGCTATTACAAAGCTCTTTCAGGATATAAATATGTTAAAAAGCTGCAGCATAGGTATTATATAATTGTATACATTATAGCCATATATGTATCCCGTCCGAAACAAAGCGAGCCCCATCTCAATTAACCACACAATTAGTTTTAGCCCATCCACCACCACATTTGTATCAAACAATTATTTAAATTCTGGTAGCAATACAGAGGTAATGTCAATATTGCTGGTTCAATAGTTTACGGTTTACCTTGTTATGTGACACGGACGCAAATTACACGGTTCGACGCGCAACGCTGGCTTTTTAACCTGCGTCGGAATCGTAGGCAGCTATCAAATTGGCATATAATTATGGGACACACTATTTTAAACCGACTTCGAGAATTCGACGGTGGCGGTTATATATTCGTCTGTTAGTATTTGTTTAGGTTTTTTTTTATTAAGTATTTGAAAGGTCTAAAATCCAATTTGGTTCCAACAAACGTGGTGATGATCGGATGATGGTATCCATGATGAATTAAGGGAACTCCTCAATTTTCAAAGGCACATTTTATGGTGATTTCGGTGTTATCTAAAGTAAATGAAGCAATTTCTTACTAAAGCCAAAAATTTGGCAAGGTAGACCTGATGATGGAGACCGGGGATGATAGGTGGAACTTCAAATACATAAACTGATATTTCCGAGCTCCCTCGTCCAATCTGAGTTTTTTTTTATTTGTTAGAAAGGAGTCACCACCAAGTTGGTCCCGTAGGAATTTAGTGTTGATTCGATTATAAGGTTCATGAGGAATTAAGGAAACTCCAAAATTTTCAAAGGTACATGTATGGTGACTTCGGTGTTATCTTAAAGCAATTTTTGTGAAAACCATAAATTTGGTCAGGTAGACCTGTTGATGGAGACCAGGGAAGGCATGTGGAACTTCAGATACATAAGCCGATAATTCCAAGCTCCGTCGTCCAATTTCAGCAATTCCTTTTTTGTTAGAAAGGAGTCACCTCCAAGTTGGCATCCCCCATAAGAATTTAGTTCTAATCTGATGATGGAATCCATGAGGAATTTAGGAATCTCCTCAATTTTCAAACATATATGGCGATTTTGTGGTTTTCTTAAGTGACCTAAGCATTTTCTTCCGGAAATTATAAATATGGTGAAATAGACCTGATGATGAAGACCAGGGGTGGCATGTGGAACTTTAGATACCTAAGCTGATAATTCCAAGCTCCTTCGTGTGATTTGACTAATTCTGTTTTGTTCATTACTAGTACTGCAGTACTCGTAATAGTTGGTAGATACCAACTTAAAAAAGAAAAGATTTTTTTAACAAAAATTAAAAACCGACCTTAAACAGAAAAAAAAATATGTGTATCCATTTTTATTTGCTGTAAGGTTCGTAAAGAATGAGTAATCAAACAAATGAAGGTGACACCACATAGTGCTATCAACTGATACTCGTACGTTTGGAGTCGGGAAAAGCCAAATTAAACACATTACCGGTCTTTTTTTTTTATCAACCCTGCAAGTGGTTAAAAGTGATGTAGGTGGACTTGCGCGACTGTTATCTCGTCAAGCCTCTTTCGCCAATTTATCACTGTATCTGACAAAGCAAATAAATGAGTCGCTTTAGTATTCATTATTGCCTACGTAAACATAGACATTTTTTAGATTATATCCAGCTCTATTAATTACACATGTGAAAGTTTCGAAAACTTTCCAAAAAAGACAAGAAAAAAATCTTCTAAATTTCGGAAACCAACTAATTGTTTTTAAATTGATGATGTGATGTGTCAAGACTGTCAAGTGATGATTCTGACGTCTACATTTTTGACAGAAATCATCTTTAAAAAGCAACGAGGCAAGTGTAGGTATATCAAAAAAAACTCGGGATCAAAGAGCGAAATTACAACTTTAATAGGTATATGGTTTTGTTTAAGTTGAACAACTTTGCTTCGTTAATGTAACATACCCTCTATTAGAGCAGCTAAATATTATTTAGCTGCTCTAATAGATACACATTACACTTCGTCTTCACCAAAGTTCAAGAAAATGTAAACATTTAGACGCAAATGTTCCACCTCATAAAACATTATGCAGTCAGTTGCATTTTAACTTTAACTCACTAACCAGCGACAGTTTAGTGCAAATGAGATATTCATTTTTATTCCTACCTCTTCTCCTGGTAGGAGCCATGAGTATAATTTGACTTTAAATTTTAATGTCAAAATTTGGGAATGATGACATATGATGAAAATGTGTGTAAAAATGAGCGTGGGCACCTACGTCAACTAGTTATACGAAAATTACATATAGTACCTTCTTCTCAGTCTTCATAGTCTTTACAGTGACGTGGCCGACAATCAATGTCCGACACAGATGTTTCTTGGCGTATGGTTTCCCGCCATTTTAGTATACAGCGTTAGTGCTATGAAGCGATATTGCAATGAAAACTTACTATTTAACATTTTTTTTCCTTATAAAATAATTCAGGTTGCAATCAATGTATCGCTACTTTGTCTTAATAGCGTGATGTCACAAGTAACAACTTTAACCGCTGCCAATTAAGTGTACGCAATACAATGCTGCCGGATAAATCTAAAAATCATTACATTTTGGTGGTTAAGACTGACTCAAAATTACCTTGCAATATCGTTCTTAGTACCTACATTTGGTTACGGTTTGAGGTAATATTCAAAAAACAAGCTGTAGAACGGAAAATATTCAATGACGTCGTCAATCATTTATAGTGCTTTATTATTTACTAGGTGGTGCCCGCGACTTCGTCTGCGCATATTTTTTCTGATGTATAAGCTATATTATTGTAAAGTTTTATTTAAATCCATTCTGTACTTTTTACGTGAAAGAGTAACAAACATCCATACAAACTTTCGCATTTATAATATTAGTAGGATTAGTATTAGTGCTCAGAGAAATCGATGAGTCATTTAGTTAGTGTAATTATTGTTATATACTTAGTACCTAATAAACAAACTGAATTGCCTGCTTAAATTATAATAGTTGCAGTTTTTTTTTATGCTGGTTGATAAGTTTCACGGGGAGTATATACACCTGAAACTTTTTATTTGGTTTTCGCCTTGAAATAGGTAGAGGACCTATCTCTCGGGACTTATTGAGTTTATTTGTCGGGCCCTTTGTTTCGTTTGTATAATTTTCGTCAGTATATAAACAAGGAAATGTCAAGTATAAAGTTGAAATGCTTATTTCAAGAGATAAAAGTAGGTACGTATAATTATGTTTAATTCAACCTACATGTTTGAAATAATGTAAATAATTAAGATAAAAGAATATTTGTGAATACAATGTACGCATTACCAACGCAATGCCAACAGGTTAAGATGGGTGTAGTTTGATCAAGGAAATGGGTCCCCATTAACGGATCCCGGGATGTTCGTCACGTCACCTTGTTAGAATACCTTCCACTGCATCTTCTGGTACGCAGTAGCCACTCGAAAACTTTTCTATTCTGCCGCAATGCCCGACAGTTCTACGAGCAATGGACCTGATCAACTTCAACTTGAGTCTTCTAACTCCCTGAGCTATGTACCGTACCACATATAAAACTTTGGTTCTCCTGCGAGTGTCTTATTTATATCGTAGGTAATCTCGAATCATTGCTTGCCTTCCTGCCCCCTCAGCTACTTATGTATTTTGAGCCTACGATACCTACTGTGCTTTATATTGAACGACCACGATACCTCCGTCCGTGACTTCGTGTGGGTAAATAATATATATCTTGTTTTTAGCCTGATAAGAGCTACGCGCAGGGGGGTTAAGGGTCAATTTTTTTCAAAAAATCTGGAGCTTTATGATTAATTTAAAGATCTACATATGTCCCAAATTTTAAAATTCTACATTAAACGATTTATCCTATGTGTTATCCGTTAATATCGAATAAACATTAAAGTGGATAATAAACAAGTCCGGGCCCACCAAAAGGTTCTCACTGTAAAGTTCTCCGTTTTCCACCAAACTCTGTGCGGTCTGACGGATTTTGATTTATCATTTTAATTTGGAGCGCGACGACAGCGCGAGGTGTGCCTTGGGCCCCGCGGGATCCCGACCCTAGCCTTAAATTCCTTCTATTAAATACAATTATTCGGTGTTATCCTAACGCCTTTATATTTGTGTTTGCTTTAAACATGGTTCCTACAATGACTGTTAAAACGAACATTTTCCTTATCTAAACCTTTTTCAGGATATTTTTTGGATGACCGGGCATCTCTGAATGAATATTTTAATTAGATTCGGTAAGTTAGTTATTTATCCTACATTCTTATTAATGTTGAAACTTATTTTTCCTTGATGTATAGTGAATACTTTCAGGTACATTTACAATAGGTCTGTACTCTGTTCGTACAAGAGCGCGTACGATAGTGTGACGTCACGTGACGCCTCTCCCCTCGCCTTTTGCGTGCCGCCGCCCGCCTTCATTTGTTTTCTGGTGTCACTTCTTATCTCGTCTCGCAATTATTACAATTTGTCCGCCCCTCCCCTTATCTTTGTGAGTTTGCCACTTCAGCATAAAGCCAGCCGACTTCAGCAGATTCACAAGATCATATTGAAGGCAAAATTCTCGTTTTTTTGCAACAGTTTTCCGAAACTTTGAGTAAAGACAATTTTGCTTTAGAAAGGCGAGCCATAAATGTCTGCTGGAAGATGACTGTGCTATTTGTAGGTTCTTTTTGTTAACATCGGGTTATTTTTAGTCTTGCCCGCAATAGCATCACATAATCATGTGGATGTAAGTAATATTTTTAAGAAATTCGGTTACTTTGCAACCATTGTTTTTCGTCATATTTCAAATATGTAAACTTATCTACGTTTTTATAAAATGTGGAATAATTTTGTAATTTATACATCAGCCAAGCCCGGCTCGGCTCCAGCGTGAAATAAAAAGTTAGCCAAGTAACGTGGTGTCCGCGGAATCGCGAAGCTAATTTGGCGCAGGTGCTGACCGTAAATTATTATAAAGCGCTTAGGACGTTATTAGTGTACGATAGCTGCTCTGCAATACCGTCTCTATATTTTCCTCAGTCCAAAGACGTAGGGGAACGACATTCAAGCTCGTTGTCGCGACAAAATGTTCAATTTTAGATACAAATAAAAAAGGTCGGACGCGTCGCACGGAATATTAACGGCGCACAATATGAACGTAGGCATCCGGAATTTGCGTCAAAAGTGCCAAAACAATGTTATTCTTTTCCACGCAGAGGTAATAAGCGAGGCGGCCCCGGCCGTGCCGCGGATATGAAATCCAGAAATGTTTATGGCTCGAGATAATGGCCTGGTTTCGTATCCGATCGGGGTTTATGGATGAAAGGATCCACTCATAATTAGAATCCTTAAGGTCTTTTGTAATAGCGTAATTGTTTCCCGTTGTCGCCTCGGAGCACGCAGTTATCTCTATGAATGGAACGCCCCGAATACAAAGAGACTGCGACCATCTCGCGGATCGGCCCGTTTAATTCGCGAGCTTGTCATCTTGCGGTGTATCTCGAGCGGTTAGAGTGCAGTTTGGAGAGCTCGGCACGTCGGGTCGGTGCGATTGAGTGCTGTCAGTTGCGACTGCGCAGGCCGCGGCCGCATACCGCCGCTGACCTGACCGCTGCGCTCGCCAAACATCGTCACTTCTAATTGGTTGCGGTAATTTACCAACGCATCCTAACCCGAGTTGGTTGCCAAATGCCCCTTACCAAAGAGCAAAAAGCAAGTGTAACGTTAAATTAGACCAGATTTATAACAATGATAATGCACGAGTTACAACAATGGCGCGTACTGTGTTGGGATAATAGGCTTGCAAATTCAACCTGACTATATTGATCCGTTGCCTTATTAGGTACCGATATTACAATAAGACGCTTTGATGCTAGTTTCGTACATACATATCTATATACTGTTCACATGGATTGATTAACCGCAATAGCCTCGAAGCCATGTTAACACGCTTAGAGCAGATTTGACTATGCGATGCACAACTGCTCCTCGGGCAATTATCACTCAATGTTTTGAGTGGTGGTAGTTATTAATAAGAAAGGAACCAATTATGTGGACTATACATTTATAATCTGGAAGTATATATGAAAAATAACCAGAACAAAGAACCGATCCCTAGAATATCCTAGGGAGCTTCGCAGTAATTTTCATAAGTTCTTAACTGTAAACAGGGTAGTAACCTACTTCATATAGTCTTCTCTTATTACCGCTTGCTACGACTATGGTGCCCGGGCTCAATACGTGAGTTCGGTGTGGTCCTTCAATAGACTCCTGTAATAATATTTGCATACAAAGACGATCCCGCCAGTACTTTGCGCTTTGTACGCAAATTTGCTTACTGTTACTTCCCCGAACGTGAAGTCAGTGGGTATCCACCTGAACTGAGATGAAAGAATTGAGAACCCTATTTATTAAAAAGGGTAGCAAGAACAGTAGCTCTTAGGCAATTAAGTGTTTTGTAACACTAATACTTGTTTTTAATTCGAACAATGCCGGCAACACTTTCCACGTAAGAGATTAATTGCAACAACTTTCGCTGAGCCGAATAGTAGAGGATTGTGGAAGTAGCGACGTCGGAGAGAGACGGGGAGATCAGCATTGCGCGGAAGCGGAACAGAACGGATTAAATTGCAAGTGCGCTGATGTATTTATAGCTGGCCTGGAGACAAACGAGCGGCCGCGTGATGGACCTGCCTCGTTATGGGAATTAATCGAAGTTGCAGCGAATAGGGCACCTGCAGTCTAACTGAGCCGTGCTTTCTGCTGCCAGCGCTGATAAATACACAAATTTGTCAACCGCACTATACTTGTAAAAATAAAACAGGCTCGAACAAAAGGTGCACAATAACGCTGTTTTACTTAAAAGCGACGACAATATGGCTTTCGCGCTAAAATTAAATAATAATAACGACACCCCATTCAGACTTAACAACGACTTCTCTGTTTTTACGCGGAAGTAAGACATTAATTTCCATTTTGCACAAAAGTAAACCAATTTTAAAAAGTAGAATACATAAGTAGAATTTGCATGACAACGTCGTCTTCTTTTTAGTCGTTCTTTGTAAATATCTGTTGAGTCGAATCGGTTTACAAAACACCAATTTAGGTCGACTATAGTAGCTTTTCTCGTGTGCTATTAAACAAAACGGGTAGTGTGGGAGTGGAGCAGACATTGTGATGCAGTCTGATCATTACAGAACTGAGCGCACCTGCGTCCGCTGCCGCCATGAGCTAAAATAACCACGAAACCGAATTATTGGCCCGTCCGCAACCATTCAATACGACTACGCATCGGAATTGCCATTTCAGCCGCTTGCCCAAATATACCCATCCACACTGAATGTTTGAAGTTAGCCACTGAATGAAGTACAATTGCTAAATCAAGTACCTGCCGATACAGAACCATTTTTGTATTCGTTATTATTTCTACCTAGGTACACAGACTATGCGCAGATTTACAAATCAATTTAATATTTGGAGAAGAGGAATCTTGCACATTTATAATTGACGCTGAATACAAAGTTATCGGAAGCGTGAAAATTCAAATCAACTGTTAAGTAACAATACAAAGGCCGCCTAGAGTCGGCGTACAATGCAGTAAGCAGTCGACGGCCCGTATTGTACGACGTTCGCTACATCGAATATTTATGGCGTCTGCAAACAAAACTTGAACGAGCTAAGTAGTCTAAGTTAGCGCTAATTTAAGAGTTCGGCGCCGAAGCAGGCGGGCCCGGCATGCCGCGGCCCGACGCCCCTGAGACTGCCTCACTTTGTCATAACTTACTCCGTAACTGCCTGCCGTAGTAACGCACTGCTTTATTTAACATTACTTTGTTACCCTATTCATTCCATATAATACCTACTCCTAAAACGGTCATTTATAAAATAATAAGTAATTTCTTTAACACATTTAGTTTGTTCGTTGTCTTAGCAGATTGAACTAGCTCTAATAAAATATTAATTTAAACGTGCGCAACATGCCATTAAAACTTGACCGCAGCTAAATAAATAAAGTATTAGATTTTACTCCGCGCTGCTGCTTTTTCTAACGTTTCAGTAACATGCGCAAAAATTCACCGCTACAGTAGGTAAATGAAAGAGACTTAAGTATGCAGGCACAGTAAGTTAGGTATATTCAATACCATTGTATACTTAGTGCATAACTAAACTTTAATCAAATATTAAGTGGAATTTATTATAGGTACGTTTTTTAGTTATATACCGAAGAGCGAAGTAGCTACAAACAATAAAGTTATAGAATATACATTTTCACCTTTGTATAGCTTACGTAAGAGCCTTCCATGCGATTTGCAAGGAAATAGTAAGGAAAAGCGGACTTTGTAGTTATAGTAGATACAAATAGAAAAGCTTTACAAAACGTTAATTGCTGGTTAAAATTGCCGCGGCTCTTTCAATAAACGGCTTTAGATGTTCTTTATTTATTAATAAATATTCAGCGGATATACCTACAAAATTTGTTATTATGTTGTATGACATCCTAATTGTTTAAAAATGTCTTATTTAAAAACGATTTTTATTGTGAATATTGGTCTCTATCTTTTTAATACACATGTGCATGCCTCTTAATTTTGCATTGTAGAAAGCAAGGATTCAATCATTACTTTTGCATTATTGTAAAGAAAAAAAACACATTATATTGAAAAGAGATTGCCATTTCATGTATGGAGATTAATCGTTGTCCACTGGTGAAATCTGTTGTATACCATTGGCCATCAACTGCACATTACATATCTTAAATATTTTGAAAATCGTACGCCTAAGTATGTAAAAAATTGAGATTGAATTCGTGAATGTTAGGTTTGTTTTTTAAGTAAACAAATCAGATTTTGGTAAGTACATCTGATCCAAAGAGACTTAGGGCACGTGGATGCTCATGCCATTCTATACCGTATAAGTAAATGAATTACCCGTATACTAGCTTGTAAAGATATGAACTTTGATCAATTTAACGTACGTAGGTATTCAAGACAAATATTAGGCGTTTATGAAACTTTTAGCTAAATTGACTTAAAACAATCTAACTGTTTATTGTCTATTGGAATGACATTAAAGAAAATATTTTAACCAATAAAAAGTTTTGTACACAAATAACAACTCCATTTTAGTGGCGGGAAAAGTACGTATTGATTTACGTATATTTTTGAGGGATAATTATCAACGAATTGAGTGAAATGTTAAAATGATATGTTCCATTTCATCTAAAGTATTTACTATTGAAATTGATCCTACATTTCCCATGTAGGATTTTTATTATGAATATTCGAATTGGGTTTAAAAATAAACAAATATAATATGAACGTATATATTATATGTTCCGCCAATCAGTCAGATTTCCATACTGGGTATGTCCACCGGGCATCCGCCAGAAAAAAATCCTATACATTTATCGACAGATCCGGCAGATATGCCCGAACGTATATGGCCAGCTATAGAACATTATTATGAACATAATACGGGTCTATCGCGAATGTAATTAATTTACCTTAATATACCGACGTTTGGACACATTTTTATGTGTCATGGTCTCGGCTTGACCGTTGAATCAACGAAGTGTCATAGGCGATCTTGCTAGAAATGTTCACGTACCCGACGGAAAGTCACATCAAGCGCGTGGGTCGATAGAAAAAGTTAGGGCTACCCTTTTACTACATGTTATCAGCACGACACGACACACTGCACTCACAACCATTCTACTTAGACCATTCCAGAATCCCGGTGTGTACAAGGTGGCATGCCGTTGTGGAAGTCTGTAGGTACATTAGCCAAACAAAGCGGAGTGTTCAGCAGTAAAAATCGCCAAGTGCATAAGTCTGCAATAGCTGACCACCTGCTAACTTCTGGATCGAAGAACGTCACTATTATCCCCGGATAGTGAGTAAGGCGATTGAGATCAAAAAACATCCCAAACATATCGATCGTGAAGATGGTTTTGATTTATCACCTACTTGTACAGAGTTCAAACCGCGAGATAGACTTAACTTTTTCTACCTACCCACGCGTGTAATGTGACTTTCCGCCGGGTACGTGAACATTTCTAGCAAGATCGCCGTTGATTATTCGCTAATTCACGAGTCAATCTGAGACCATGACATGAAACTGTAAATTAAATTAAGGTAAATTAACTTAAATACATTCGTGATAGCGTTCTATGTTCATTAATGTGTATAAAACGCGAAAGTTTAAAGTAGCTATAGAACAGTTTTCTATGGTTCCAATTCTCGGCATCCATCGGCACCATCCATTCTAACATCTTGTTAAAAACCGCTCATACCATGCTGATTTTAGATGTGTTTAACATTTATAACATTTAAAACTTTCGCGATTTGAACACATATTTAAACATAAACGAAGCGTACAAGAGAGGGTGAAGGAGCACATAGCGGCAGTTAAAAACCGCCAAGTACACAAATCCGCGATCGCCGAACATCTTCTTACATCTAGCGTAAATCACTGGATTGAACTCCATAAACCAAAAATTGTCTCCACTGAACGCCATTATTATCCTCGAGTAGTTCGGGAGGCAATTGAAATCAAGAAACACCCTAGAAATTTTAATAGGGAGGATGGTTTTAACTTATCACCAACTTGGGGACCAGTGATCCAGAAGTTGCAGCCAAGGGATATATCTTCGGTTGTGCGCGGGGATATTGTGAGTGTCGTGTGTCGGACTATTGACAATAATTAACATATGTTTTGTGGGTAGTTTAAAATTGTATGTTTACCCCAAATTTCTACATAGACTTTTTGTTGGGTAGTTACACAAATCTCTGTTTTGACATTTTGCTGGGACATCAGTTAGCCGCGACCATGACCAGTGAAACCTGTGTCGAAACGTCGGTAAATAAGGTAAATCAGTGAATTCGCGTTAGACCCGTCTGATAATTATGTTTAAATGTGTTTAACATTTAACTTAGAAAATCTGATAATAGTAAAAAGTCAGAAATAACCAAAATTAACGAAAATATGCCTTGTTTTTTACGGTTGCGGAACTTGCGGAGGTAACAACATCACTGTCCGACGACAACTGCCCGAAGCAGTCGAACCATGTGACGGGTATATTAGAGCCACAAAAAAGTTATATAGAGTCGGAAGCAACCCCTAAACGCTTTAGTCAACAAGCAATCATTCGTCGTAGTGATCATCAAGAAGGTTTTTAAAGGCCTGCCTATGACTTGTGTGCCTGTTTAATATAAGATAATATACCATTTCAGCATTCTAGCTAGATTTTTGAGAAAATTGCGTTTTCTCATTAAATTGTACAATACTTTACTCACCTACATGCTTAACGAAAACCTAGAAATACGCTTTAAAAGCATTTGAATCACTTAATGGCGTAGAGCACGCCACTGAAACTGGTGTTTTTAATTCTTTCAGCCGCACTTTACAAGAAATAAGTGGTTAAAATCCTTAAAGAATATGAAGCACGTTTCGACTTGACTTTAGAAAAGAAAAATACGGGTGAAATAATAAATGGCGGTATAATGGCGATCTTCACGCGAAAGATTAGCCGCGGAAGCCAGCGGCTTAGCAGTATTTATAAGGAGTGTTAGCGGCACGCACAAGTCCGCCTCTTGCAATGTTTCGCCCCATGCGAACTTGGCCTCTAACCTCGTATCTCTAGGTATCTCTTTTAAAATTTAGATAAGTATTTACTTACACTACGTAACCAAATATCACCTATTTTGAATATTTTTTTTGACTCAACAGTCAACAACTTTGACAATCGCGTTAAGACGTCATGGTAAGGCCCCCAGTTCTGTTTTGACCAACTGTAACTATATTACTGTGAATGAAGTATATTGTCCGGTACATACTACATAATAGGCAACAAGATTACAAAGGTGGAACAGTGTCTAGACGACTTTGGAAACGAACAATTAAAATTAAATTATTCTGAGCGGCTATAAATTCTGCTACCATCTCCAATATATAGCCAACGCTAACATAATAGAATTAATTAGGTTTTAAATTACGAGTAAACAAGACGCTGAAACTTGAACAAGGCAATTCTCGTTTGCCGTTAAGAACTTGAACTTGAGGCTTATATTTTCACCAGGTAACATGATATTATTTTGGTTTCTACTAAGCCCGCCTAAACACCTGAGGTACGTTTGCTTGTAATGTGTGCATGATGATGATGATGATTTGTTCCTGTTATCCCTCATTAGGGACATAGGGCTCTAAGAAGATTTCTCCATTTAGCTCGATCTTCAGCGGCTTCCTCCGTGTGCATATCACATAAAATCGCATAAGTCCATATAAAATGGTAAAGTTGGAATTTGTGGGTTAGTCGTAATCTTGAAAGGGCAAACGTCAATTTGATATACGAAATATTGGCCCGTGACTTAAAATCCACCGAGAGTGTGGTAGGACCTATCCTATCCGAGACTTGCTTTTAAATATCACCATATGTTTAACTTTACAGTTCCATTGATCGAAATTTTGCAAAGGCCATAGCGTGGCGGTAAACGAATACCACTACGAATTTATTTATGTAACGTTTATCTAGTTTAATTTCGAATTAAAAAAACGCAGATTTTGAAATGAGACTGTTGAGATGATGGGTGATCTTCCTGTGATTTTCGAAATTACCCTACTTTCTAACTTACTCCAATACACTCTACATAATTTTTTTATAAACACAAACCAGTTTAAAAAAAGAACCTTGTGTGTAAAAGAATGTGAGGGTGGGCAGTGTAAACGTACCATTAGGTGTAAGTTAACTAGTGGACGGTCCCTATGCGGGTCGCCGCCGCAACTTTGGTATAACTCGTTTACTCTGGACCACCTAATTTGCCTGCTCACTACACACAACAGTCAACTGGTCAGTCTAATTTACATGGACATTTGTACGTTGGGCATATCTTAAAAAAATTTACTGGGACCCACTTTTTGTCAATAGAGGGTGTAGGGTGTAGATACTTGTCAAAAGTTTTGTCATTTTGTGTATATACGAAAGCTTTGCAAACAACATGTTCACTAATTAATAATAAAATCAAGGTAGGGGAAACTGTTGAACCTTGGACATAGTTTTACCTCGGACAATTGGCAATATTTCTACCTTGCCAGGATAATTAAAATATTTTATTTACATTATTTGTAACGTTATTTAATAACTAATAAAATCAACTATAAACGAAACTTTAGGGCCGGTAGTATCTCGAGAAAAATGATTAAATATGAATTGTGCCATGAAAAGTTGGTATTTAGAACTTTATATCGAGGCTGATCATTTCATGTTTTGCTACTAGACAAAATAACTTATATAATAGGTTAATGTCAAGATAATTAGCTAGTAAATGGTAGGATACTTTCAGCCTAATCTTACTTACTTACGAAGCTTACTTGTCCAAAAAGTTATTTTTCTCAAACATGCAATGAAATGTTGTTATAACGTTCGTTATAATAGGCTTCAAAGTACCACGTTTCAGGCGGGGCAACTGGAGAGACACGTAATGAAATTTCATACGAAATTGAAGGCCTAGGCCGGGAATAATATTATTTTAATTTTATTCCACATAAATGTGTGACACAGCAACATGGTTTTTAGCCATTATAACAGTTTCATTACTATGGTTCATGATGACATTCTGCCAGTTATGCCAGTACGCCTTTTTAAAAACACAATAAATTATATATTCGAATATATTAAGTCGATACTTAATCGATATGGACATGAACATAACAAATAACACATTATAAATTTAAACATAAGCGGTAAAAGTGTTTACTCAAACCGTGCCGTTTTGTTTCATGATAACATTCTGCCACAGTGCCTATTAAAAATAAAAATAAGTAATGATATTTTGAAGTTTTATTTATATAAAATGGACATCGACATGAACATAAGTAACAACACGTTATTGCAAATTTACTCACACAAATATAGGTACATTCCAAATATTAAAATAAATTTAAACGTAAAAGCGTCTACTCAAACCGCGTGTGAAAAAACGCCTATGTAGTTTTTTAATAATTTTGGAGGTTAAGTTAAATAACTTCTTAAATAAATTCTTTTATTCTATTTCAATGGTTTTATTGTTCATTGTTATTTATTATAATAATGTTGTCGTCGAGTTTTGAAGCAGAAATGACTATTCATTGAGCCCCACCAGAATTAAGTGCGAAATGCGAAAGTAAAATTGAATGGGCTCTAAATTAATTGATGGCGCAAATGACAAACGAGATGTCGAAAGGCATATGGCTACCCAAAATGCATGCGTGTTTAGTTAATATTACGATAACTGTTTAGACTAAATTGGTTTCTAGTTTAAGTGAGAACTGTGTCTGTCTATCTAAGGATAAGTAGGAATTTCAAAAATTTGTAAAGAGGTTATAATTTTCATTGTCACAGAATAACAAGTGCTGTTCGTGTTTGGTACATTTTACATTGCAACATATTTATACATCATGAAATAGTTATGGATCATCTGTTTTATCGTTATAGACTAAATTCATGTTGGAATCACCACGAACTTAATAGCAATATTTGTGTTAGATATATTAATTCGTCAAGTCAACTTTTAGTTTTTCTAGAAATAAAACTATCATATTTTTGGAGATTTTTTTATTTATTTCATTGCATGTTTGAGAAAAGCACTATACATGCCTTGCCGTGAAAAGGGCTTTAACGGCTTCGTATGGTTACCCGGCCTCGCTAACGCTCGGCTCGTGTATATACATACTCACCCGTTAAGCCCTTCTTTCCCGGCGTCTGCAGTAATGTACTATTGTTGTACCTCGGACACCAAGAATATGTTGTACCCCGGCCCCTACCTAACTGCTACTGCATTTTTTTAAAACTGAATGTTCAATATTTACTGTATTTGTAATTATTGGTTACCTGCGTTTTAAGTTACCAAGTAATCGATTTTAGAAAAACTTCGTAAATTGTTTGTAGGTAGGTACTCGAAAACTTCATTGAATGGCATAAATAATTATGATAAAAACAGCTATGATTTTATAAAAAATACCTAATAATTTTATGAATATAATATCATCATCATCATCATCATCATTTCAGCCGAAAGATGTCCACTGCTGGACATAGGCCTCCCCCAAAGATTTCCACAATGACCGGTCCTGCGCCACCCGCATCCAGTGGACTCCTGCGACCTTCACCAGGTCATCAGTCCACCTTGCGGGGGGCCTACCCACGCTGCGCCTTCCGGTACGCGGTCGCCACTCGAGAACCTTTCCGCCCCAACGGCCATCGGTTCTACGTGCAATGTGCCACGCCCACTGCCACTTAAGTTTAGCGATTCGGAGAGCTATATCGGTTACTTTTGTTCTGCTGCGGATGGTCTCATTTCTGATACGATCTCGCAGAGAGACTCCTAGCATAGCTCTCTCCATTGCCCTTTGGGTGACTTTGAGCCTTCTTATGAGGCCCATTGTAAGCGACCGCGTTTCAGTACCGTATGTCATCACTGGCAACACACACTGATCGAAGACTTTCGTCTTCAGGCACTGCGGAATATTGGACGAAAAGATGTGTCGCAGCTTCCCGAACGCTGCCCAACCGAGTCGGATTCGACGATTAACCTCTTTCTCGAAATTGGACCTACCTAACTGGACAGTTTGTCCTAGGTATATATAATCGTCTACAACTTCGAGTGTAAAGTCTCCGATTGTCACTGGAGTTGGTGCTACATGGATATTCGACATGATTTTCGTCTTATCCAATGTTCATCTTAAGACCAACTCGCCCGGAGGCTCTACTGAGGCTAACAAGCATCGTACTTAAATCCTCCATGGTCTCAGCCAAGACTACTATATATATAATATAGTTACTAAAAAATATCGTGTACGAGGTACAACGGGATATGTCCAAGGAACATCAGGGGTGTTGTACCTTGGACACTTTTCCCTCTTTTTTTCGTCGACATAGCCTATCAAAATAGAGATACTAATCCTTTTATATATATTATATTATATTCTATAGTTTATTAATTTATCTTATGGTGTTCGGATAAATACCATAAACAACAAACAGATTTGCGGTTTTTCATTTGTTATTCTAAAAATCATTAAAAAAAACTGACCGAGGTAGAACAGGTTCCCCTAATTAAAAACTAAGCTACCCTGGACCGCCCTACGCCATTGCAGTATGAGAAACTATGTTCCCGGCACCGGCAGGGGTCTGTCTCTTAATATGGAAATATGGCTTACCACAATGAAATAGTCCGTTTAATTTATGTTTAATTTACCTTTAGTGAGGCAGCACCGACGAAAGAAGTTTCCGTAATGTGCGAACACTAACAAATTTGTGGCGGAGAAAAACTCTGTTATTTATGGCGGAAGCGGTAATTAAACGCATTTTTTACTCTTAGAACATTTATTAGTTTGTTTTAGTACATGTCCATGCATAATGCATATATACGAGTACGACTATTTGAACATGTCACGCCTATTGTGATATAAATACGTGAGTTTTAATCATTGCAATTTAATACTACTACTTAATTGATTAGATATTTACTACTTATTAACCATTGACTTATACTCGTAAGTAAAATCAAATCAAATAGAAGTCAGGCAAATATGGTGTTATTATGTTGATTAATCAAAGTAAACATGTTTTTCGACGACAAAACTACAAAACTACCGGAATGCTCCCGTCTATAAAGTAGTATATGGGCATTTTCAGAAAAAAGTGCACCTTTTTCAACGAAATTGGTCCTCGATTTTCCATACAAAAAAAAATGGTCAGTTTTGTAACGGCCCATACGAAATGTATGAAAAAATGCGTTACAAAGCTGACCAAAAAAAACGGGACACTCTTTTTCTTTGTTTAAATCAATAGTGCTCGTGATTTTGGTTATAAAAAACCCAAAACTTCCTATATTTTCAAAAAAAAAGAAAATGGTGCCCTATTTTTGAAAATGCCCATATATCTTAGTCTAGTCGATAGTATCCGTCTACAAACTTACTGGGTTTACATCTCAGTAAGAGCATTTATTTGTATCTTTATCATCAATTTTGTTTTGGTCCTGAGTAGAGATGTTGTCTATTTTATATACAATACAATACAAATACTCTTTATTGCACACCTCAATAGAAATAGGTTCATAAATACAACAGACAAAAAAAGAGGTAAACAACATACCTACCTACTACCATTATACCTACTTACCTCAATATATTATTATAATGGGACCTGATCGGTTTCTGCACGTTCCATAATAAAAATACTTACTTTACGTTTCGTCGGTTGAATAATACAAGTATTTTAAGTTTATATGAAGTATGCAAGCTTCAGACTTGGATCATTTAAACTGTGGGGTGTGCTCAAGCTAAAGCTAAATATTTTCGGGTGGTTACAAATTTCACATCCCGGTAAACTTGAGTGTAACTAATATGAAGTGTATTGGCGTTTTTATAAAATAGCGGACCCAATTAGCATGCTTGATTTTTGAACTTTAACTGCGGTCAGTTTTATGACGACATTTAATTTTTTTTTAATAAATACTTGAATTTGTAGTTAATTTTATAATCCCGGTCCTTGCCAGGGTCCGCCAGCTACCAGCGTGCATTATAAAATGTGAAACGAATATCGTAAAAATTTAATGCTTGTGATTGCCGTCACAAAACTCACCAGCATTTAATTTCCTTACAACACACTCTAATTGGGTAGGTATACTTTTTTCTCAAAACCCCGGCCCGTTGTGTATTTGAACACAACAATGTTTAAGGTTTCAAGTCTTTTCGATGCACTACTCAAACGTTAAGGTAGCCCTAGCCGGTACAAAGCTTGATTTTTCTTATTCAATTCTTATCTGCATGAAGGGGTACTCCTTCTTTATATGAAAGAGAAAGTGTATGTGCAGCTTAACTGTTCAGCTAATCTTTGCTGTGACCAATAGTTAACAGCTTGTGGTCATGTAGTGATGATGTTTATCATACAATTCAATAAAAAAGAAGCACCTTTTAATGTGGATAAGGGTTCATTAATAAAATGAATCTTTATAGCCCTTAACTTTTGAAAACTTGAAAAGTCCACGTGTAACATCGTTTTGTGTTTGATCCTCTCATATAAAAAGCGTGCTCTAATAGCTTTAAGTATTAAACGCATAATGCCTTGGTCACAACAATTTAAAGTTTCTTGTAAGTGAAACAACTTAGTCTATCCTCGCTAAATTATAGACAGTCTCCTCGACTCAAGTAACCTGTTGACACTGCGTTAAATCACGATGTATTTTAGGGGCCGGTTGACTTTGTTACACAACTTGTCTTCTCCGCCTTCACAACAACAGGATTTCCGAAGTCATATTGAAATAGCTGTTAGTACGGAGCGTTGTCCAACTTAACGTGGCCTGTTATTAACTTCGTACTGTCCACTCCAATCACAGAGCGAAACGTTAGTCACTCCTCTAACTGATGTTAGAAAACAAGAATTATATTGCCGAGATAATACATTTCAGTTAGACACGATTATATGAAACTGACTAAGTAATAGAATATTTATAAGTACCCCAAATAAGTCAAACGCGTTTATTGAAGCGTGAATCAGGCCTCACATAAGGGTATGCCTGCGCAGTTTTGTCTGTACAGTTCAACTGCACAGGTAAACCCAGGCTATGCGGAGCACACGCACGGCAACGGTAAACCTGTACAAGCTTACCCTAACGTGTATGGCCTGCTTTGGCGATTTTCACATCCAAAGTGTGAGCGGAACATCGCTATATACTTCCATAGCGTTGTCACGCTCTCATCGGAGCGGCATGTGAAATACGCGACGGAGAGATAACCGCGTTTAGTTTGAAATTTCATTCTTTTCGAACACATATCTCGACTTCGTCCGGGAATCTACTTTGCATTTCTCATCCTAATGGCCATTGAGAGAAAATTGGAAAGGAAGTTTCGTATTCGTGTCTTCAGTTTTGAAACCATTTCGGAACTTACCAAGAAATACGATGACAGAAACCCATGTTTTGTTTCAACCTGACGTACGTCTAGACAGGGAAAAGGATTTAAGAAAGGGGATTCTTAATTTACCTACTTTAACATTTGTCAATTGATATTAAGTCAACCTAGAAACGTTTTGTCAATTGCGCTTACGGTAATACATAACCCGCTCAATGCAAAATAGTTATATTGGTTCCCACGCTGCATGAAAAAAATAGTTTAAAACTTATACAAATCTTTAGTTATTCTTTCTTCGTTTCACAGAAACTGAAATAAATGCTATAAATTACCGCCGGCAGGTGAAATAAAGAATAGAGGGCGATGCAATGTTTGCCTGGAATTCCGTCTAAGGGTGAGGGGAGGGGGCGTAATGTGTGGCGGACACCCTTCCTGAGGGTTCTCTACCTCATGATGCCTATGGTGCCGATGAACCCTATCGATTTGTCCATTTCCTAGAAATGGCGTAATTGCGAATTGCCCGTTCTGAACCGCACCACTTTCGTGTAATAGAGTTCAGCGAAATATAGCCGTAGCACTATCATGCCATCAGGAACCATGCATTTTTAAATCGCTGATGTTTGATGGGAAATTGAATGGTAAAACCTGCTGTTTAAACTTTGGACTCATAAATTCTTGTTTGTGTCAGGGCACAGGTATTGCACATTATCAATTTAAAATTTAATGTCACTATTCAGTGTACTCATAATACGGCATAGTAGAAAAAACTCGTGTACATTCAACTGAAAATGTATCATAGTGGTTTCATAGTCATCGTGGAAAGCCATCTTCAACCATTAACGTTACTGTTATACCGATTTTACGTTTAATATTATTCATTTGTTTTTTTGTGTGGTATATGTATTGTTAAAAA
Organism: Lathronympha strigana; assembly: GCA_949128165.1. NCBI lineage: Eukaryota > Metazoa > Arthropoda > Insecta > Lepidoptera > Tortricidae > Lathronympha > Lathronympha strigana. Next base: position 9,627,589 of record OX421906.1, on the reverse strand, counting down.
AAATGATAAAAAAAACAGTAATAAAAGACGGGATTGTTATAAACTATAGGCCATAGGGAGAGAAGAAATTATTGTAATTCGTAAATAAATAAAGGTTAATCTATCTATTTTATTATTTTCAAGAGATAACAAACAACTAGGCACAAATACATTTTACAAACGAAGTTACATTATAATTACGTACTTATGCTTATTCAAACTCAAACTCAAACTCAAAAAGCATTTATTTGAAGTAGGCCAAAATTCAGCACTTTTCAACGTCAGATCGATTAAATACAAAAAATAAAAAAAATATATACAAAAGTAACACTTCGCAATTCTAATAAACATGTCAAAATATACCTAAAGACTAAGATTTAAATTGAAATTTAACAATGTCAGCAAAAATTTAAAAATAAAATAAAAATAACAACATACAGTAAAATAAAAAATTAGAATTGCTATTGCTTTTATGTTTATCGCGTTGAGAATTTTTTAGAATTATTATTGCTTTTATGTTTATCGCGTTGAGAATTGCATGTGCAGTTTATGAATGAATTGCATTCATAAATTGCCCATGCACATATGAACGCGTGTGTAGGTACAGTCAACAACGTTATCTATCAAGTTATTTTTCGTTACATTGCGTCAAAACACTTTTTTTATAAAGTTGACGAAGTTGACGAACATAGGTATATAATTTTAAGTGTATCTCTGGCTAAACATAGTAAAAGTATGTCAATTAATTAAAATTTAGCTATGTAGTTCCTACAAACATCTTCAGATTATAAGGGCCACTTGTACCACCCGGGGCTAGCCACATAACCTGAAGTAAAGCGTTTTTGTTTGTATGGAATTTGATAGCTTAACTCCAGGTTAGTGGCTAACCCTGGGTGGTTCAAGTGGACCTTAGAGCCACTCTTAACCCGGAGTTCAGAGTTTGTACAGTATGGGTTTGTTGGTTAACCCTGGTTGGTGCAAGAATCTGTACATATGCTCTACATATGCTCATTCAAATGTTAAGCTGTGTATATTTAACCAGCCGTAACACTCACAACGCACTCAACGTTACTGGCACTTCAGAAACATTTAAGGTCCTCCGAGATAATCAATAGTTCATCCAAAACGGTCCACAAGGGAGCAAGCCGGTTCCTCAGCGTCGAGGCAGCGGTTACCGCGGCCCGCTCCCTTAATATACAGTAGTGCTTACCATGCGGCCCGCAGTTTGTATTCATTACCCACCTGGAGACCGCCGTTGCACGAGATTTAATGCCTCGCACAATCACTGCTCTCATTTACCACTGCTCAAATATTAATTTAATTGCTGAGTTATGAAGGCTTTGTTGCTATCACAGTCGGCTCTGAAGTGGATTAAGTAATTTGGGTCGCAGTGTTTGTGAAATATGGGTTGTTAAGGCATGCCATGTTTTGGTTCTTGTCATAGTGATTGGGATTATGTTAGAGGACTTATTTAGGCAGATAATGTCTACGATTTCAATTTGAACTTGCTTTAATATATAAATTGAAAGAGATGTCATATACTACAGAAAAAGTGACCAAGGTCCCCGGTGAGCAGGGCTGGGATCGATCCAGCGACCTCCTGCTTTCGCGGCAGACCCCCTTAAAAACATGAATCAAAACATTTATTATAAATAAATAATAAATGATTTAATTCATGCTTTACAATTGTTGCTATAAACTAATTAAACCTTTCTAGTAAAGGCCCGACAGTGTTTCAAGCGTGTCCCCACTCTGTGAATGTGCTTTCCCAGCACTATGGCGTCATCGAGAACTGTCATCGGCTATACTCGTAATGGCGCATCGACGAGCTTTTCCTGGGCTAATACCACCAAAATCGAACGATTGCGGATTTGTTTCTCCATCTCGGTCACTTTCGCATGTTATTAAAGTGAGAAAGAGGTTTTTCCTTCAATGCCAATTTTCGATGTTCGTGCTAGGCGAGCTGCTTCTCGTGTGATTTATTCAAAGATTATTGTAATCCCTGTCGTACTTGATTAAAACGTGTACCTATTTAAATGGTGTCTGGTGTTTTTTACTCTTTCACTAGATTTCAATTTACTCGGCATATTTGTGTTACTATGACATACCTGTCATTTAGAAAGAAACGAAAAGTGAAAAATATTATGAGCTCGGTTGGAACTCGAACCCGCGACTCTGGGATACACGCCTATCGTCTTAATAGTTTATGACACATGTCACCAACGACGACCGGGTCAACTACAATACCTACTTAGATCAGCGCATAGAAGGCACTCGGAGCAACCGCATCGCAATCGCAGTCATCATCCTTATCGTACATATTTACACATTTATATATCTATCTCTCCCTATTACTGGACACGATGCTGGTATTCGGTCTGGTTCTCTCTCCCGTCAACTCCTATCCTTGACTGCACAGGCCCTACACTCCCAACCTGTACTTATTGGCGCACTGGTTTCTCGGGCAGGAGGGCCAGTTGAGCACGCCAAGGCGGCAGACGATGGAGAAAATGCGCGAGAAAACCCCGATACACGTCCTAACTCGGTGTGGGTAAGTCCGGTCGGAGGTCGTTAAACCACCGTATTATACGTCTTTGACCGACGACCTGGATCGTACTAGTACGTGCATTAGAGTAATCTCGACGAGTCTTTCCGTCCCTCCCTCCTTCGTGTGACCAACGCCTCCGAGTCCTTGCAGCTGAACGGCTGCCTGGTGTGGCCACTTTACGGTTACGGCATATTTGTGTTAACTACTACATGAGTTCTCTGTTTAATATTATCGCTTAATATCCCCATAGCCATACGAGAAATCTTCTAGAATTCTGCGTGTGCATTTGTATTTAGGTTATAAATAATAATAATCCAGCCTGTACGAATATTTATGTTTAATTTAATATGTAGGTAGGTATAAATGGAAATACAGACCTCAAATAACAGTTATCCAACAGTTGTTTTGCATAAATCTTCATTTGGAACACCTCCTCCATATTTATTTTCGATGAAGAACGCACCTGCTGCAATGAAATATAAAATTGGGCCCTGAGGGAAACAAAAAAGTAATACCTACGGATGTAGCGGAGGTTTAGTTATTAGTTTTCGTTACCCCAACGTATACCCGAGATGCATGTGTGTAATTTAGGGTCGGCGGCTCATGTTGTCGTTGTCGCGATTACCTCTCCGGTGTAATATTGGGAAAAACTTGCGGGCGGCGGATAGTTGCGCGGGTCAAGTTAATGATATAGCCGCCATTTGCGGACGAGTCCCCGCTCCGAATTGCGACCGGGCACGTTAATGGGCATGGCTATAGCACTCTGAATATTTTAAAGGACATTCGCTGAAATTACTACAAAAATAATGTCTCTTTGCTTGTACCGAATCACCCGAGGAACGGTTTAGAGACTGGCAATAAATATGCACAGAATCCTCTTCCTATTGCCTCTTTGCAGATTGCTTTTTCGGATTAAACATTTTCAGTCGCTTAAAACTTTGGCGCAGCTCGATGTTTAAAGTCGACTTCCGAAATGTTTTATCTAAAGGCGAAATCGATTTGTCATAGCGGAGTTGCGTTTGGCTCACGTGCGGCCGTGAGTAGTTTCGGTATAGCGAGCCTTTAAATGATAAATGAGGTTGGGTGATAGAAGAGCGGCTGGCCGCGGTAGATACTACTACTAGGTATGCGAGTAGCGAGTGCCGACAGAATATCGCCGCGCCATGCGCACGGGCGCCCCGCGCCGCGCAGACAGCCCGCTACGTGCGCGGCATAATGCACCGCGCGCTGCAAAATTCACAACTACCCTCTAGCATATCTCATTTGCTCTTATACTGTCGAATACAAAACTGCAAGTCTACTTTAGCATTAGGTACATATTTTAAATGTTTTTTTTTTTTGCGCGCGTCATATCTACTTAGGCAGGTACTTATGTTAAGTAAGGTCAGTTGGGGCAACTGCAACTCGAGCTATTGGTGTAGTTTTATACTGTATATTAATTACATTACTTAACATAAGTCTGAAAGTTGAAACCAAAATGCAAACAACGTCAAAAATTAATTTTTTTTTATTACTTTATGTTTAACAAAATGTTTTTTGATTCCATTACGAGATATCGTTTCTTATGAACGCCTAAAACGCTCTATACTAAAATTTCATAGGCCGCTATATTTAAACCTTTTGCTTCTCCAAATGCTCAGCATGTATAATAAATACCCTACTCATAGTGTTGTGTTTCTGTCGGTGAGTAAGGTTGCCAGAGCTCCAAGAGGATTCACTGTGTTGACAGCTGGGGAGTGGGGTGTACCCACGGAGCTAAGCTTGCCCCTTTAGCTGTCAACACAGCGAATCCTCCTTTTTTAAAGGGTCGACAACGCGCGTGTAACTCCCCTGGAGTTGCAGGCGTCCATAGGCTACGGTGACCGCTTACCATCAGGCGGGCCGTATGCTTGTTTGTCACCGTCGTAGTATAAAAAAATAAAAAAAAAAAAAAATAAAAAAAAAAATATGTATTGGCAGTAATCAAGTTATTCGCCAAGAAAATAGTCATTTAAGAAGTGTCGAGTCGGACCGAGTGCTTGGAAGTTCTTATGCATTCTGCAAAGTGCAAAAGTTTCCCCCACGCGTGGTGTGTCAGGCACGCGATGCATAATGTGACTCGACCTCCCCTAACTTTTTCGCTTTGGAAATCTTCATTTAAATAATATTTCCTCAAACAAACCGGTATCGTGTAATTCCTTGTTTCGCAACTCTTTACGAAATTTAAATTACGCCTTGCTACAGTTGCTACTGAGGGTTGACAGTTTCATTGATAAAATCATAAGGCAATTTATTCTCCAAAGAATCAGGCAATAGAATAAGCAGAAAGGATACGATTGTAGATTACTTTTAAATCTTTCAATGTTATCGTATCATAACATGGGAGTTTTCTTCCTAAATTGTCATCATCACCGTGAACAATCATACTAGCAACATAGTGTCGTTCCTGGCATGTACGACTGCAACGTTAGTCATAAAACATCTAACAATTGCCCAAAAAAAGCCAGTGCGACAAATAAATACCTTCACATATCTCCCTAGTATTTTTTCAATAAATATCTTGTTGTTTGCTATGTCCGCGCTTCACAGCTCTAGCCCTACCGTGTGTTCATAAAATAAATAAGTACGAATATTCGACTGAATTTGCTGACAAAGAATTTACAAGCATCATGGGTATTTTTACCATGCTTCTATTTTGGAAGCGTTTGGAATGAGTATTTTTTTGGTGATACCAAAATTCGGTCTAAAATAATCGGTTATTCTCGCAGTGCAGTGCAGCTCATACCGTCATACGAACGAGATGGATGTGCGAGTAAACAGAAAATGAGTTTGAATTGACCTCCAGGTATTTCATCAAGATGTCAATTAGATTTAGTTTTTATTACCGCACAGAGGGCAGCATTTAAGTTATATGTCATTAGCAATATTGAGGGATTTCTAAGGTAATTTTGTGGATTGTTGAGGATTTAGGTGAAGTACCTATTTTACTCGTATTCGTTTTATAGTATAAGAGGTGATCTGCAATATTAAAAATGGTTAAAGAAAATGAAATGCTATATTGAAAATAATTTTAACTTCAGCTTTCTAGCTGCTTTTTTGAGATAAAACTCTTTTCTTAATTGAACGTAATACTATCGTTCACAGTTTCCGACAGTTTCTGTAGGCAAATAGACTCATTATTTTTATACTGTTGTATGCTAGCTTTTATCATTATAATACTGTAAAATAGTTTTCCGCGCAATATAAAACAAAGTAGTAAATTGCAAAAACTTCAAACAGATTCGGGCGCTTTAAGCGCCCAAACTTTTGGCAAGCTTGGCCGTGACGTCATAGTCTAAGGCGGCTGTACATAACTAATAACTTTGCGTTTTAACCATTGTTAATTTTACACATTTTTTGCACGTTTCGATAATTATTTTCACAGCAAAAAAGGAATAAACTTAAGATCCGACTATAGAAATATATGTAATGCTGAACTAATATAGTTTCCGAGAAAAAAATAGAACCCTTATCTATTTTAAGTGCATATATTTAGCCTATTGGTAGAGTTAGAGTCGTAGTTATACTAGTTATTACAAAAAAATAATTATTACAGTATTTACACTTATGATTATATAATATATTATAACTGACCGCGTCACTTGATAGAGCCATAGGTAGTTCACCAATACATAGATACATATATTTCGACTGTATAAAAATCAGTAAATTCCACCTACTTACTAAATATTCTTTCAGTTTTCAATAATGCAATGCATTCGCCTAGAAGTTTACTGACTCTTTTTTTTAGGAAAACGAATATTCTTGAAGCATATACCACTGGCTACAGTTCATTCCAGAAATAAGCTATTTGGGTCAGGAAATGTTTAGTGAAACGCACGTTACTCACGGTTGTGGATGAGGACTGCCAACCATCTAAATAATGAGGGTGAAAATGATGTCGCGTAGAACGATATGGTGGAAAGAAGCGGCAGGGATTCATCCGAACAATTTCTGGGACGGAGCACTGCCCGGTAGAAAATGCAGAGCAAGACTACATCTCTACCCAGAACCAACAAGTCAAGCCTAATTCGATTTGCGCTCCGTTGTATGTGGTCCAGAGGGAGAAGCTGTTGCTGGGATGCCCCTGCCCACTGATGAGAACAGTATTCCATATGTAGCTGAACTTGAGCTTTGTAAAGTTTCATGTGGTGGGTCAGCATGAAATACTGTCTTCACTGTCTGTACCTACTGTGTCGTGGTATTTGAGTTGCGCTCGTTGTATGCAGTCGGGAGGGAGAAGCTGGTACTCGGGTGCCCCTGCCAACAGATGAAAACAGTATTCCATATGTGGCATATGTGGTTACTTGAACTCTATAAAGTTACAGGCGATGGGCCGGCATTAAATACTGTCTTGACTGTCTGCACTGTTTTGTGGTATTCGTGTTGCTCTCCGTTGTATGCGGCCCAGAGGGGGAAGCTGGTACTGGGCTGCCACTATCCACAGATGTGAACAGCATTCCATGTCGCCGAACCTGGTCTTTGTAAAGTTGCAGGCGCCGGGCCGGCCTTAAAAACTGCCTCGACTAGGGAATGCAGTACCGGTACTGTTTTGTGGTACCGGGATTTTCGGTACTGGGTAAAAATGGAACCGGGATTTCCCGGTATTTTCAGTACTTTTGGGATTGGATCTCTAGTACTAATGATTTTTAATTTCTTAAAAATTTCGTAGGATTGGATTGATTCTGCATACTATCAAACTACTTAATATATTGATTTACATCCTCATGTCCTCAAATTCCACAAAATCTCAAAAAAAAATACCAGCATTGAAGGATTCTCTGAAGACTTATAATAATCTGTTTTGTTTAGTTGGTTGTCTCCGTTTTTTTACGGTACTTCTTCACCGACAGGACCATTTGAACGTTTTGGAATCGATGGTGGTGAGGTCATCACAGCTGGGTCAAATCAAGGTTTTGCGCGCTTACATTGATCAAAATCCTCCCGTTTTTCTAACACTATTGATGCTTTTTACATGCATAATATTTTTTGTTTAAAAATTTGAAGTTTATTTACGCATTATGGTATTTTCTCTGACAGAATAAATAAAGTTTCAAATATGAAGCTTGGTTACCGTAAAAATGCGCCAACACTGCCCGCTTTTTTAGAATAATCTCAATTTTGCTCCAAAAAATTATATGACATATTAATACTTTTTAGCCTACTGGAATTTGGTATGCTGAAATATTTTTTTAGACATCATTTGACCTACTTTTTTTGCTAATTTTGAAGGCCGGTAAGGGTCGTATTTCCAGGTTTTGCCAACATTGCCCACGACGATTTGTCATAGAAAGATTGCTCGTAAGACGTTGGTCACTAAAAGTCACTTCAATAAAAAAGGTAAACTTATCATATCGTTCCCTTCGATCAAATGAGTTATAAGTATGTAAATTTCTTACACAATGTGTGGGCAAAGTTACCCAGATGTGTTTGCTCTTTTCCATATAGGTTGCAGACAGCATTTTCAAAAGTGGTAGGGTTGTCTCCTTTTGTAAAATTCTAACAAAACGTTTAAGGACATAAATATGGACTGCGCATTCAAAACATATAAGCATAGTATCACTAGATCATTGAAAGACAGTATGCATTAATAAAACTACTTTTATATAACAACATTACCTTCTTTTCCGTACGAAATCAGGTAAATCACTCGAGAGTGACAATCAATGTTGTCATTTAATAAATAAGTCTGAACATTACAGGGTTACATTGCCCACAATCACAAATGTGTCTTTGACCCATTTAAGTTCCAATCATATAAAAAATATTCTACACTGCATGGTTTATAACACAATCCCGGAAAAAAAACATCTGAGGGGTCTCACTTTTTTATACTTGCATCTATTTTGTTACAAATTTTGGCCCGCGAAATTATTATTTACTGCGAATATATCCTATTTTATGTTAAAAATAGTAATGTTATCATAGCTTGCACACATTCGGCTGTATAAACAAATTTGTCTAAAAATGTATTTTGGGCACAGATACGGGTGTGGCAAAGTTGGCGCATTTTACGGTACAATTCCTTAGGCATTTGGTGTTTATTGTTTCCTTATCACGTTATTTTAAATTAGTTACTGAAGAAACTGGAAAAGTTTACAAAAATAATTAGTCTAAAATTGTCTTCTTACCGCGTTTGTTATTCATTGAAACTTTAGAACGGTTTAATCGCGTTTATTAACACCATGATCCTACGTTTCGAGTCCTTTACAGCACTCGTTTTCACAGGGTTAAGATAATGATGTTAATAAATGCGATTAATCCGTTTTAAAGTGTTTAATTTCAATTAGTCTCAAACTTCAATTTTCTTAAATTTTTTCCCAAAAATCCCGAAAGTACCGGGATTTTTTATTTCTCAGTCCCGACTTTTTACACAGTCAAAAATCCCTAGCAAATCCCTAGAGCAAACCCTAGTCTCGACTTTCTTTACTGTGTCGTGATATACTTTATTCTTTAAAATCCCAGAATAGAACCCCATGAATATGATATAATACCTCTGTACTGCGAAATAACCATTTCCAGGGTTGTCGTAAGTTGCTCCATACATCTGTAGCAATGGGTATGGAAGCGTTGTCTGGCTGATTCTTATTAAGGTTCATAAATATCAGCCGCCTCCCCTCCCTCCCAATTTAATGCCAACCTACAGGAGGCTAGAGAAGCAAATCAAGTGGCACGTATTGTAATATAGGTATGTATTACGAAATTGCTTTAAGTTTATAAGACACATTGCATGTGTTTTGAATAAAATTAACCTTTACCGTAATACTTGTTTCGCGACAAAATCATTTAAGAAGATGAAAACCTCATTATACAGTTGGTCATAAGATTTAAAAAACACTGTTTCTATTATGGCTTGTACACGTAATTTGGCGTCACAAAACTGACCGGAGTTCTTAACAACGCACGCTTATTAGGTACACTGTTTCTGGAAACGCCCAGGTACAATAATTTTGACTGAAATTTAGTTACCTAGTTAGTTTAATAACATAGGGTAATAGTAGCTACAATAACAATGATATTGCGCAGTGTCGTTTGCTAAAAAAAATATACGCTTAGATTTCATGACCATTACGTTGTTTTTATTACCATAGACTTTAAAATTGTAAAGCGCGAATAAAATTATTTATTATTTGTTGTATTATAAATGTTTTGATTCATGTTTTTAAGTAGTCACACTAGTAAATATAAATTGTAAATTGAAAGAGATGTCATATACTACACAAGAAGTGACCAAGGTCCCCGTTGAGCAGGGCTGGGTGTGGTGTAGGTACCTCCTGCTATCGCGGCAGACACCCTCCCCACACAGAACAGAGGCAGAAGGCGTCCTGCTCAGTTTTCAACCGACTTCAATATTTCTAAAGGAGGAGGTTCTCAATTCGTCTGATTTTTTTTATTTTTTTTTATGGATGTTACCTCAGAACTCCGTCATTACTGCACCGATTTGATTTTTTTTTGGTTCTTAAAGTAGATGGTTCCAGGTTGGTCCCGTTTTTTTCAAAATCGATTTCTGATGATGGGATCCATGAGGAATTGAGGGAACTCCTCAAATTTGAAAGGCACATGCATGCTGATTTGGGTGATTTCTTAAGAAACTCGAGCATTTCTTTACGAAAATCATCAATTTGGTGGAGTGGACCTGATAATGAAGACCAGGGATGGCAAAGTGGAACTGCTTGGTAATTCCCAGGACTATCATCCGATTAAAAAAAATATTTTTTTGTCTGAAAATAGATGATTCGAGGTTTGTCCCGTTTTTTTTCAAAATCAATTTCTGATGATGGGATCCATGAGGAACTGAGGGAACTCCTCAAATTTGAAAGGCACATGCATGCTGATTTGGGTGATTTCTTAAGAAACTTGAGCATTTCTTTACGAAAATCATCAATTTGGTGGAGTGGATCTGATAATGAAGACCAGGGATGTCAAAGTGGAACTGCTTGGTAATCCCAGGACTATCATCCGATTTAAAAAAATATTTTTTTTGTCTGAAAATAGATGGTTCTAGGTTTGTCCCGTTTTTTTTCAAAATCCATTTCTGATGATGGAATCCATGAGGAACTGAGGGAACTCCTCAAATTATAAGCTGGCATATCAAATAAGCTGGCATATCCTTTACATGTTATATACAACAATTCCTTAACAACCGGAGTGTTCCCTTCAGTCTGGAAACAGGCTAATGTCATACCTATCCCAAAAGGAGGCAATAATGCGGATGTTCAAAATTATAGACCCATCTCTCTATTGTCCGTCTTAGGTAAAGTCTTCGAGTCGATGGTTAATCAAGTTCTTGTGAGCCATGTAAAGCCAGTTTTAAACCCACATCAACATGGTTTCCGCAATAGAATGTCAACAGTATCCAACTTAGCAATGCACGTGTCTGAAATCTCTGAGGCTTTAGATAAAGGTACCCAAGTGGATGCCATCTATACTGACATTAGCAAGGCTTTTGACAGGGTCGATCATTATTTACTTATTAGGAAACTTCATAACCTAGGAGTACACGGTACACTTCTGGATTAGTTCTCGTCTTACTTATCGTCAAGGCACCAGAAAGTGGTAATCAGTGGTCATTCATCTGAAACTTTCGAAGCGATATCCGGAGTCCCACAGGGTTCTCATTTGGGGCCTACCTTATTTTTGATTTTTATTAATGATTTGGCCAGGGTAATACGTCATTCACAATTTTCCTTCTTTGCTGATGATCTCAAAATTACTAAAGTAATTAATACACATCTAGACTCTCAGCTTCTTCAAAATGATTTAACACGCATCTCTGAATGGACAAAAGATAACCAATTGCCTCTTAACATCGCGAAATGTAAACACATAAAATTCACCAAAAAACACTTGCCTTTAAAAACTTCCTATATTATCGATAACTTGCCTTTAGAGGAAGTTTTCTATATAAAAGATCTTGGAGTAATACTGGACAGGAAATTATCTTACAGTAATCATATTGACAGTATCATAAAAAAGGGAAACAAACTTTTAGGTTTTATCTGGCGAAACTGCAAGATTTTTAAAACTATATCAGCTCTGAAGTCTGCTTATTTTGCTTTGGTTAGATCCCAGCTAGAATACTGTTCAAGTATTTGGAACCCACTTTACAAGTATCATATTAACAGGATCGAACGCACTCAAAAACGATTTATCTTTTTCTTAACTGTCCACCAAAAGAAACTTCGCTCGCTGCACGCGTATAAGGACCGTCTAGATTATTTTAAAATGAAGAGCCTTGAAGATCGTCGTTGGGTATCAGACCAGGTATTACTTCACAAAATTATAAATGGAGCTTTAGATTGTCCGCAGCTGTTGCGGAAAATAAATTTTTCAGTACCTAGACAACATTCTCGACCCATTAATTTTCGACCTTTTGCTACTAGCACATATAGAACAAATGTTGGAACGCAGAGTGTTGTTCCTAGGATTTGTAAGGAGCACAACAATCTTTTTAAAGATACAAAAATTGACTTCCATAATATGTCGCTATACAGGTTCAAGTCATTGTTGTACAAATATAAGGCTGGGTCCTATCCAAATTAGTTTTCTAAACAAACTCCTTCTAGATGTTATTTTATTAGCTATCTATAATTTAGCTTTGAATTTGTCAATTAATGTTTTTTGTTTGTCATTCATTTCATCTTTTTGTTTTTATACTAGCTTCTCTCTTTATGTTTAAAGTGTTAATTAAACTTAGATTGTGTAGTCACAAAATGTAAAGCGTGTGATATGTGTAAGTTGTGTTTGCCTATAATTGGGTGAATACTCTGGAATGATTTTGTACCTTTGATTAAAGTGTTTTAGTAATAGTATTGCACCTGTTAGCAAACCTGTATCAATAAATAAAATAAAATAAAATAAGAAAGGCACATGCATAATGATTTGGGTAGTTTCTTAAGACACTCGAGCATTTCTTTACGAACATCATCAATTTGGTGGAGTGGACCTGATGATGAAGACCAGGGATGGCAAAGTGGAACTGCTTGGTAATTCCCAGCTCTATCATCCGATTTGAGACATTCATCTTTTCTTTGTAAAGAAATACCTTCAAGATAGTACTATTTGATTATAGTTCTATTTTGATGATGGACTTCATGAGGGATTGAGAGAACTCCTCAAATTTTAACGGCACATGCATTCTGATTTGAGGGTTTCCTTAAGTAACTAAAACATTGTTTTGGGGGAGCCAACATTTTGATGAAGTGGACCTGATGATGAAGACCAGGGATGGTAAAGTGGAACTGGTCAATAAACCTAGCTCTACTTATTATCCTAGTTGTGACATTCATCTTTTTGATTTGATTTATATTCTGATGATGGAGTTCTAGAAGAATTCAGAGAACTCCTCAAATTTGAACGGCACGTTCATTGTGATTAGAGGGTGTTCATAATTAGCTCAGGCATTTTCTTACTGTGGCCATAATTTTGCTGGAGTGGACCTGATGTTGATAATCAGAGATGGCATAATGAAACTGCTCGATAATTTACAGTCTGTCATCCAATTTAAGACATTGTTATTTTGTTTGTTTTAAAGGTCTACAAGGGAGTTCCGTTTGATTATACTTCACATGAATTGATGGAAGCCCTGGGACATTAAGAAAGCTCCTCAATTTTCAATCGTACACGTGCGGTGTATTGGATATTTGTGAAGTAAACTGGCTAACTCAAACAAATTCAAAATTTCACTTTTACCGGGAACCAAATGAAGTCGGCTTTTTTTTCTTAAAAATTATTCTGTAGTCCCTACGTATATGACATCTGTTTCAATTTATAATATCACCATAGACTTGTTTGTTTTAACCGCCTCCTTTTATTTTAATAAGATCCTATGTATAAGTTAATACCTAATGTATTTGGTTTGTTGAAATCCTCAAATCCATACTGACATAGCGTGATTATAATAGCTGGCCATATACGTTCGGGCATATCTGTCGGATATATGCCAATAGATGTATGGGAAATTTGTCAAGCGAATGCCTGGCAGATATACCCAGTATGGAGATCTGACGGATTGCCCGAACGTGTATGGCCGGCAAATAATATGAAGACTTAATATTTTGAATATTTCTACTTTAATTAAAAAACAATCTATAATTTTAGTCACTGGGCACTGGGCGTTTTCAACAAACTTGCTCGTAACGATGTTCTTATCTTACTTACCGCTTTTAGGCTCATAATCCAAGAAATTACACACGCGTACTTTTTCATTATATTATAGAACTAGTTCGGTAATATGTTAACCCAATCAAGTTAAGTTTCTACCCTACGAGACTAAGTTACATACACAGACAGTACATTCAAATTTTGTCGGATAAGAAAGTTTTTTTCTCTCAATACAAAGGACACTGTTTTTAGCCGCATAATAATATAATGCAATAAGTAAGTCAAGTCAAGTTATAAGTAGTTACTGAAACTCTGAAACAATGGATTGGGTGGGGTTTATGAAACATTGGACGTATAGTTAAATCTTTATTTAACTCTACGTCCATCACGTTTATTCTGGTCCGTTTATTTTCATCAGATTACATTATCTGAAACGGGTAATTTTCCTTATATTCTAGAAACACTCGCTTTGTTCATTAGACTCAGAGCGCGCTAAATTTGAATTCATGTTACGAACAAGCAACATAAACCAATTACAGAGCAGAGCCAATGGCGGGCGCGGCACAGCGGCTCGGCTGCACGCAAGAATCGATAACTCACAATATGCCCGCTAGAGGGCAACGCCGTTGACGCCCGGTGCGCGCCCACACTACTCCTCCACGTTGCGCATCCCTACGCTGAACCTTGTCGTGGGGTACAATTGAACCATTATTTTCTTCATATGAAAAAAATATGAATAACCTGTTTCTAAGTTGTGCCATCGTAGTGAATGTAAAATTAAGATCAATTAATTACGATTTAAAAAAATGTAATGTTGTAGTTTTGTTCGAAATGAAGGATGTTTCGATTGAAATACGAATAAAAAGTCTAGTATTAAATTTATTATTAACTAGTTAATTTAAAATGTTAATGACTTAGACGGAAATAATAATTTGCATCAGACAAACATGTTGGTTACTCTACGATAAATGAACTCGTAACAGCAAAATTGACGCTCTACAATGTTGTAGCGCTCGGAAACCTTAGTCAGCTGCTGCTTTAGCTTGCCGTTTCGTGTCGCGCTTCTTGTCCGCTTTCAATGTTTTCTGTTTTATTTTGTTATTATTTAGTGATACAAACCTGTTTATAACTAATATTTACTAATTATTCTTACCGTGAACGAATTAGTGTGTTTTTAAAGTGCTTTTTGCTTCCGGACTGCAGGAAACACGAGGTAAACGCCTTAGTATTTTTGTTTGTCGCGAACATAACCTCTCTGACATCACGTACGATGCTCAATTTCAGTCGTTTAGCCTTTTACATGAATTGCAGTGTTGTTTTAAAACACGTAATCATATAAGACAATATACTCTAACTGTATTTTAAGGTTTATTGGCTCGTGACGTGTATTTCTGAGCGAAAATTGTTCCTATAGGATTCTGCATAGCTGCCTCTCCCAATAGTGAAATTGTATTCGCAAATTGTAAATACATCTTATAATAGATAGCAAATGTGATTGTAAATGCCAAATAACGTTCTGTTTTTATCAAATTGTTATGAATCTACGCCCTCGGTTGGCCAGTGACGGAAACACTAGGTACCTCTAGACAGTGATTCACCAATTACCATCACAATGTGTTCGTTAATGGTGGTAACGTTGGCAAATAAAACAATAGCGGGCCTTTATCTCTCGAGGCCCGGTGCCTGGTTGTATGCAGGCTGCAATGTTTTCGGCGCACGTTGGTTCGTTTAGGACATTAGGGGAGAATATGATCTTTCATTTGAGCTGTTCTGTCTGTTTGATACTACTGTGTGAAGTCGGTGGAAAGTGTGAACAAAGCGATCGGTACATAAATGTATCCATTTCTATAGGTAGAATTGGATAGGGTAAATATAATACATTATTCCATGTTTTTTCGCGGTTTTCCTCTTGCGACTCATTTGGAATGTAGATCTGTAAATATAAGGAAAACTCAGTAGTAGTTACGGAACCTGTGACATTATGTATTTGTAAGGATTAAGTGTTTACGAATTTAATGCACTAATATCTAGCCAAGTCCTTTGTGTGCCACAGTGCCTTTAGCAATTGCCTAGATAGGCAACATGCGCTACCCATGAAGGATACAATTCCGTTTATTGTCCGACTTATGATATTTTTTTTGTCTTGTTGTTATACCTACCTATGCACTAACTAGTTTGGATATCTTCTAAATCGTGAATAAGAGAGAATTATATTGTATTATTGTTTCTCTAGTAGACAGTTTAGTTTTTTTTAAGCAGAATGATCTGCGAACAATACCTTATTTCTTAGAAGAAATACTAAATACGAAAGAAAGGTTTCTTCGAAAGGAAGTTCGGGTCTCGCCCGAGGTTGTGTGTTTTTCTTCTTTTCATTTTTAGGGTTCCGTAGTCAACTAGGAACCCTTATAGTTTCGCTCTGTCTGTCTGTCTGTCTGTCCGTCCGTCCGTCCGCGGATAATCTCAGTGACTGTAAGTACTAGAAAGCTGTAATTTTGTACGAATATGTATATCGGGCACGCCGACAAAGTGGTTACATAAAAATTGGTTATAATTTCTTTTTTAGAGTACCTCGTACCCAGGAGGTATACACGTAAAGTGGGGGTGATTTTTTATTTCGTTTCAACCCTAGAGTGTGGCATATCATTGGATAGGTATTTGTAAAATAATGAAGGTTTACAAAGAACAGTTTTTGATAAAGTTTATATTTTCGAATTTCGGAATAAACGCTCCAGAAGTTTAAAAAAATGTGTCCCCACCCCTCTAACTTTTGAACTATAAGTTAAAAAAATATGAAAATATTACAAAAGTACAACATAATAAGAACTTTCTTGGAAAATTATTTTGAACTTGATTGGTTGAACGGTTTTTGAAAAATTTTACAAAATAATTTCTGAATTAAGTTTGTAATTTAACTGTATATGCCAAACACTTCTTTTATCTTGAGTTCTTAATTTATTATCCCGCACGTATCTTCCTTCTAATAAGAAAATAATGATTCAAATCGATTCACGCGATCAAAAGTTACCCCCGAAAACCCAACATATATAACCCGTCTTGTTTGTACAAATTACTAACCCAATTGCCCGAGAGATGGCACTGTGGTCTACTTCGCGCTGTTAAGATTTTTCCGGAGTTGATGGGGTCAGGACGGGTGTGATCGAAAGTATCATCGAATTGTTAATTATTATAAACATATTGAGCATGGTATCTATTAAAACACTTTTTAAAGTTGACTAATGTGACGGACGGTAAACTGCGGAACGGAACCCTACACTGAGCATGGCCCGACATGCTCTTGGCCGGTTTTCTAAGAGAAAATTTAGTTGGCTAGACTATATCCCTAACCTACATAAAACATACTATTTAATATAACACCAAGTTGTATCTTAAAAGTTATATTATTCTAGGGAAACAACAAATACCTACCTACCTATCTATCTACGAAGAAATGCGGATAGCCTATTCCCGTCAATGCGAAATTGAAGTCTTGACAACAACATATTATTATACTTACTGTTAAAATCTGTCTCTGACTAGCAAGTGGACATCAATAAAAGCTAACTTGCAAATCTTGCAATAGGCTAGACTACAAAAAAAACAATTGAGATTATTAAAAAACATTGTACACGTATTTGTTTTTTTTTCGATTTAGATTATTAAAAAATATTGTTCACGTATTTTTTCTCTTGTTCGTCGAATAAAAAATGACGATATACAGTAACAATTGCAATAAAGTGGTGTAGGAAAATTCAAATGAATTAAGTAAGACATCAACATGAAAAATTCTGCAAGCTTCTAAATGTGACGGGTAATGGTTATTCGAAAATGCTGTTAAATGCAGATGAGTGGCTGTATAACGTTTGCAAATGTCGACTTTTGTCGAAATTGTCCGTCTCGTCTGCCATATTCCGTTTAATGTCGCAATATTGTGAGCGTCGGCGGGCGGCCGCGGCCGGCCGGTCGCATGCATTTACATACATTAATGTGGACGCAGCACATGCATGCACCTCGCTACCAATGTGTGTACGCTGCGAATTAACTGTAATTGAGCCATTCGGACAGTGGCGAGCACAGCTCGGCTGCCTGTAGAATTTTCTGTTCTGCCACACCGCTGTTATCCACCCCCTATAGACGATAGTGATTTTACTATTCAACGATTTAGAACAAGCTTTTTTGCAAGGTTTACGACTGACTTTGGTTTGATCCTGATATACGTTTTCATTAGGAACATTTTTATATGCAAATCTACGAAACAAATTTCCTTCTTGCGGTACAGCTGATAAATGATCGCGGATTTCATTGTCAGTAGAAGGCTTTTTCTTCTAAAAGAATTAATTTTTAGCTTTTCTTTTTGGCATAAAGCATCTGGCTTTTCTGTGTTGAAACGTAGGCAAAAGGCAACGCACTGAGATATTCATCTTCACCCCTTCAGTAGGAACAAACAGGGGCGTCGGAATTTTGTTATTAGCGTTGCTGAGGGTGTAGGTGCCGCTTCCGTCGCGCACCTGATTGATAGCGCTTCTTTCCACCTTGGGCCGAGCTTGTAATCGAGCCATTAATAAACTTTACTGCCTCCAAGTTTATCCTGTGGGCTCGTTATTTGCTTAATGGGCTGGCAAACGGCTTGGGCACGAGACACCTGTGCTAGGCCGCTCATTGTGCCCACTAATTGACGTATTGATGAAGACGTTTGCGAAGGTGAAAGTTTTCGCCCTGGGCGGAACGACCCGCTCGTTGTACACCTCGCTTATTCGAGGAGACGCATTCTCGTGCGCTGTCCTGGCTGAAGTTGGACTGCTGCCAGAAGTCAAGTATCTTCGCCAGCTAATTGTTCAACCTATTAACAATGCTAAATTGCATTCATTGAAGGATCGTCATATGTTACAGGCTAAGAAAAGTGTGAATCTAGATACATGATTTTCTTCAGTAACCTTTGAAGTGTATTAACTCAATAGTTACTCCGCCCACAAATGTGTTGCTATTATAGAACAACTAAAAGATCAGCCAGTTTTGTTTTTGTTTTTATGATAGTATGAATGCCTTTCCCCTAGGCTTGCCTTCAATTGGAATGGCACAGCTTAGGTATACTTGCGTAAAATAAATAAGCCGACCTTTTCATTTAGTTTCCATATTATCCGCGAGTTGTCCCGGCTAATGTCACTCGTCGCTTGACAAAGCGACTGTTGGCATGGCATGGAGAGGCTTTACTCACAGTTAAGTAAACAAAGCGGGGGAAAGGTCCCGATAAAAAATCTGAAAGTTATACTTAATTTATAATGTCTCTTTGTGGTTTGAGGCGTGAATTATTTACATGTACGGGCATATGTCCTCGTCTTGTCCACTATACTTTCGAATGGGAAAGGTCAAACATCAGTCAACACGTCTATTGTAGTCCAGAATGAAATACGATTTCAAATTATAGTGTTCTCATATCTTGGGCGAGGATGAGGACGTAATATCGTTGATCATTGTTCAATACTCGTCGTTCAATATGTACAATATATGTCCATCGACAGGGCACTTTGTGTTTGTAAAACCGCTCAAACAACTGTCGCTGTTTTCCGTTTGCAGTGAATAAAAGTCAAGTCGAAAGACAAGTGTTTCCACTTTGTCAGGAAACACTCGGCAACGAGCGGCTTAACTTGACAGAATGTAAACTGCGTCAAGGCTAGGGAAGCGTCGTCGTAAAAAAAGGGCAAAGCAATAATTGTGGTGGTTGTCGACCTAGGGCCGCTAGTCCGTTGCCACACGGAGCTTCCTTCCTCCCGCCCTGTGATTGAAAGTTGACATTGAGCGCAGGGTGGCGCCAGGTACGGCCCTCGCGTTGCTATTTTCGACCCCGCGACCTATCGCGCCGGCGATCGGCCTCGCAGAAACTTGCCGTTTTAATCGCGTGAATATGGCCCAGCGTTTGCAAATCCGCATAAAACTAAATTACTTTGGTTTGGTCACAAATTAACGGCAACTAACTTTACGCTCCTAAAGATAAAACTACCTTCATGTTATGCAATTTATGTATTGTAGAGAAGTATTATATATGTATTATAGAGAAGTAGAGCCCCACCTTCCTTTTAACCCGATGGTTGACTGGTAGGACAACGGGTCAAGGCATTAAGCCCGCCATTTGTATATTGAATTTGTAAAAAACGTTTAATAAATAAACAAATGAAGATTCTAAACACAAATATGGGAATATCACTAAATAGAGCTTACCAAATTACTATTGTCTATGTTGAACAAGTTTGGTCTTGTTGGAGTTTCCGGATGTTATTAAGGGATTTGCACTTAATTTGACATTGAAACTGGAGGCGGCTTTTGACGCGGTCGCGGTAGCGGCCGAGCGGCACTCGAACTGGGTCAACGCCTTCTGACAAAAGGTGCGGCGTCAGATAGGCGACGTTTCCCGCCGCCCAGCTGCCGCCGGGCCCTCCTAAAACAAAGGACAATGAAATATGTCTCATTTATTTACGTTTACCGCGTTCCTTTTTTTCCGAGCGCACCCGATGTATAGATAATCATTAGGCGTCGTTTGCTCGGCGCCCTTTAATGTGTTTGCATGCTCGACAATTTGATACCACGCCTGTTTGCATTGTTGCCGTTTTGCCTTCCCGATTAGGGTCGCGTTTGGGCTCCATATTTATTAGAGCTCAGGACTCGTAACACGACTTTCATTTTATACGGCTATAACACTCTTACAGCGCCTATATCTTAACACACGTATACGCGGAGGGTTTATGCTTTCCCTTTCACGTAACATGACAAACGAATTGAAAGTGTTTTAGGCATAAACCTACAAGAATATGTATATTGTGTGGAGTAGTTTATATGGATAACAACAGTTGACTAATGGAAATCGCGTCTTGAGTATAGCGTAACTGGATAGCGGCGTGTGGTCGATTTGTAGGACTACGCTCTACGCTATATCCTACTGAACGGGTGGGAGGCGGAAGGACGTGTCACTCACGCCGCGCTGATGTCTGCCTGCTTTCAGTTCAGCGCCGAGCGAGCTTCCGACCTGGCCTCCCGACACCGACACTATTTCACATCACAAATGGTTAACTATTTCCCAATACTCTTTTGTAATTTAAAAGCTTTTCAAGAATTTAAGGCTCTTTTTAAAGCCCGATGGCGTTATTATTCAACAACTACATATATTACTTAATTAGTTTATATACCCAATACCTACCCACATATCTACATACCCTAACCCTATAACATGCGTTCAATATTATGCCTTATTTTTTTTTCATAACACCGCATATTATGACTTTTTTTTTCTCTTTGTTATCTCTGAAAACCAAGGAAATATTATTTCACCTCTATTACTTTAAGTCGACATGGCGTTTATTTCGAAATGAAGTGTCAATTGCAAAACTATGTCGCATGCAAACAGCAGGTTATTTGATATCGAACAATATGAAAACTATGGGCGTGTGACAGCTGCCAAAAAAGTTTTACTTCATGAAAGTCGTAATGGCAGCCGAAATATGCGGATTAAACGCATCATGGAGAGCTCATGGTTTGTGTGTCTATATGAAGCAGTGTATGTAACTGCTAAATAATATTTAAAACGGGTCACTCACGTAATTTAGTCGATTTTCGCTCGACATGTTTCGTTCTTTACGAAGAACGTCATCAGGACTCGACTCGACAGGATCGAAAATCGACTAAATTACGTGAGTGACCCGTTTTAAATATTATTTAATATGTTCGAGTCTCACGAGAGTTTTATGTAACTGCTCATAATAAAGCATTAAATCACTCGCGTGATGTTATTATGAAACTCGGCTGACGCCCCGTTTTATAAACCCACACTCGAGTTTTAATGCCTTTAATTATACCTATACGGCCACATAAGCTACCAAGCGATAAGCATATTGTTTAGTTGTCCATTCATAAATTACGCTGTAATTTGTGAATTGTGTTTTAAATATTATATAAGTACCTGCACTTTACATTTGTGTAACTGCACAGGCACACTACCAAAATCGATCACCTAATAAATCACTTACCCAGCTAGGTTTATACAGTAACTAGGTATTAGAATAATGGATTATGATGGATTTTCAATAAATAAGATCTCCATTCTTACTACGTGTTTAAATAATGAATTAATTTTCTTGTAGAAATCGTGGTAGAACGGCCTAATTATAATGAAAACACATCATAATATTTACCAAGAATATTAGATAAAGAATGTAACCTCATAGCCACAACAAATGGCACATTAAGGCTGTCAGCGAAGCGATAAAATGTTCAGCCCCATGACAAAAGTTGAAAAGAATGGCGATGGATTCGGACTTGCTGAGTACGTCTATAATGCAGTGTCATAATTCTGCTTTGTTTGAATGGTTTTCAAACATTCCGCTTCGAAAAAGAGATAAAATAATGTTATTTTGTATTCTGTATCGTAGTAAACCTAAAGCTGACCGCAAATCACAGGAGACGAATACAATAGAAATGCATTAAACCACAACATAGGGCTTAATCATAGATTAATTTCGCTTCATGATTAACGTATAGTCAAATATAATGTTTGCTATAAATAATAGTGAATATTTTGGCGGGCCGGGCGGGAGCGTAATTGGCTTATCAGTAAGAGCGTGCGACTCTCAATCCGCAGGTCGCGGGTTCAAACACCGGCTCATACAAATGAGTTTTTGGAACTTATATACGAAACATCATTTTATATAATCCAATAGCTTTTCAGGGAAGGAAAACATCGTGAGGAATCGAAGTAATCCCAATAAGAGCTAGTTTACCCTCTGGGTTGAAAGGTTAGATGACAGTTGCTTTCGTAAAATTTGTGCCTACGCCGAATATTGGGATTAGTTGCCAAAGCGGACCCCAGGCTCCTTGAGCCGTGGCGTAAGCCGAGAAAACGCTAGGAAGATGACTCTGGAATATACATTGTTATTAAACTTTATTGCAAAAACTGCAAAAAAATGCACAAATCGCGGACTAAAGGCCTAATGACATTCTCTATATGAATATTTATGCATGTTGATTTATGGGTCATGTAGCAGGAGTGAACAGGGTACTGGGGAGGGTCACACTGAGCAACTTTCACTATGGGGCAATAACGAAATCGCGAAAAAAACCTAATTATGACTTGCCTAATTGATACTGAACTAAAAATTGACCACACACATGCATGATCCAAAAATCACCATGTATATGTGTTTACGCTTTATAAATATTTAAATAGATAAGAGCGTAGTTATAAGTAAGCGAAGCGGATCTGAAGAACTGAGGCAGTATCGTGCTGTGTGCTTTAATGTGGAATCTCACGCAACACGGCGTTGCCATCGCGTTCCAGTTTTCAAAATATTTGTGTATAGAATTTGTACAGTCGAGTTCATAAATACCTATATGAGCATTTCCAAGGCTCCAAAATATCTGTACACCCTTAGGAAATTGACAATAAGGTTTAAGTGTTATGCATTCAGCTGCACAGATATTTATGAACTCGACTGTACCTATATCACAACAAAACATAAAATAAAAGGTTTTTTTTTCTTTTTTGGTGTTTTTGTGACTTAGAGATTTAGGTCTCTATCTGCCCACGAAATGACGCAGACCGGGATCAGATTGAAAGAAAATATTATTATTAGTATTTATGAACTTTTTAAGCATGACAACTGAGCCATTTTGTTTCCTACCAAAGTACATACTTATTTAATAAACAGATTAAGTTACAGACTCCAAGCTATATAAACCCGAAATGTTATTCGTAAAAGGCATATTTGGCAAGGGCTAAAATTTAATGTAGTGTGTAGTTTTACAAGAGTTGTGTAAGCATTTTATGATTTGGCACTGCAAAGCCGAAACGCTTCTCATATTGTAGTGGTTATAGCCTTAATGTTTGTGGGATCATAAAGCCGGCTTATGTTGTCGCGACAATACTGTATTATTACTATAACTCCAAGTTCCTTATACTTAATATTGTGTTGTATCGTGTTTCAGGTAACCAATGATTTCGAGAAACCTAAACGTCAGTAAGTTGTTGTGTCCATAAATCGTGATATGTCAAGTCTCACGTCTATAACATTTGTGGGCTGTCGAAATACCACCGGCCTTTCACTCCAAAAATATTCGCATTCTGGTTTTCATTACTATACATGACATGACCAATTCATGCTCGGTTTACGTTTGAAAAAGTTTGCGTGTGGCATATTCGGGCAAATAGTTTTATGTCGACCATTTTGACTTTTATTTTATTTTTCGTTTATTTTCCCTTGCGCGGCCGTAAAACGTACCTGGCTCGCTCGCGGAGAACAGCGGGCTCACGAAAAATTTATTATTGAGACCTTTTCGCCCGAGCTCCATCGACAGACATTGCGAAGGCGAAAGTTATGAATGACACATGTTTTGAAATATTACCTGTAGTGAACTACCTCCCGAGAAGAAAATTTCATTGGATGAAAAGTTTATTTGTCGTGAAATATGTGAGAGTTTTATGAGCGCGGGAGACTTCTACAATGCTACGGATCAAGCAATTTACTTACTTTTCTGTTTGTATTGCGGAGTAATAAGGCCTGAAGGATATATTTTGCAGAATAAAAGATGTTAAGGTGCGACAAATTGGATAAGAAAACTTTCTTATTTGATATTTGAGCACCTACTGGGTTCCAACGATATGGTTTATGTTGTGAGCGGTACATGTGTAGATATGTATAGGGCGGGGGGCGCGTTATTTATGAACTTTTACCCTCATCTGAAATTCATCTACGGTAGGTAATCTTCTTCCGAATCGAATATCAAACGAGAACAGAGTCTTTTAAACATCCATTTTGATTCAAGGTCATGGACTCAACCGGTTCTCCCAATTAGATTAGGTAGTCTTGGTGTTCGCACTTCGGCAAGTTCAACTCTACCTGCGTTCCTGGCTTCTGTATACGGTTCGCTGTCGTGGGTATTATTTTAAACCTTCCCCAAATACCTGTCGATGAGATAGCGAGCTTGAAAGAGGCCAGGGAAGCCTGGTGCGAGTCGTGCCCAGGTGTGGATATTTCCGTCGCTAGATCCGTTTCCGGGCGATAGTGAACGTGCGTGCATCCTGGCGGTGTCAGCCCCCGAGTCAGGTCACTGGCTGCGTGCACTACCTTCACGTCCATTAGGCACCGTTCTAGACCCAAGTACCTTGAGAATAGAAATTTGCTTAAGGGTTGGGTCCAGAATCTGTGTCCCTCATGTGTGCGTCTGCGGCAAAAGTATGGACGAGCTGGACCGACATGGCCTTTCGTGTTTTAGGAGCGCCGGCCGCATATACCGCCACGGCACCTTGATTTGGTCCGTCGCTCGCTTGTCACCGTCTCTGTCCCATCAATTCTGGAACCCACTGGCATGGCAAGAGACGATGGCAAGCGTCCGGGCGGTGCGACATTGGTGCCGTGGAAACTAGGTAAGGCCCTGGTGTGGGACGCAACATGTGTTGACACCTTCGCATAGTCCCACATTCAGGCGACCCGGGCTAAGGCTGGCGCTGCAGCTTATCAGGCTCAGATTAAAGACTAGGAGTTTGCGGCGCTCGCAGTTGAGACAATGGGTCCCTGGTCAGCTGACACAAAGTCTTTCGTAAGGGCTCTGTCGGCGCGGCTTGTTTGAGACTACGGGGGACCGAAGGGCTGGCGCTTACCTCTCCCAATGTATTGCCATAGCTGTGCAGAGAGGTAACTCCGCCAGTGTCATGGGGACCATACCGCAGGCGGACCTTTTAGACGGGGTATTCTTTCTTTAATTGGGCTTTTGTAGGTAAGTGCTTTTTTGTACACTAATGCTTAATACAAATATTATTAGTTTAACAAATTCTGCTTTATTAAATAAAAGGGTAGAGCGGGGCACATTGAGCAATTTTGGAATCAAAGCTCTATATTTTCTTAATGAAAAAAAAAATTGAACTCACTTTGATTGCTAGGAAATTTATCTGGCTATAAATATCCCCAGACATGTTTTATTGTATCGTGCATTATTAATCAAATATTTGCTCTAAAGTAATCAAAGTCAGAATTGCTCAATGCTCAACTTAACCACCAAACTCATAACCATAAAATACTTGTCACAGAAATTTAATTATTGGACATAAACTCGAAATTTTATTTTTTCAATCACTTACAAGCTAAACATTACTTTATAAAGGTCAACACGACCACAATATATCATTCTTGCTAGCAATAAGATATTACCTGTACACTTTTTTCAACCACCTAGTGTTGTACATTGCTCAACTGACCCCGCAATGAACTGCTCAACCCTCGGCACGTTTTTTAGAAAATCTTAGGGTTAAATTAAATGAGTCATACTTGCATCAAAAAAGATAATAAAATTCAAAAACACTTAAATTTATTAAGTGATAGCTTTTACCAGAATTTCCAGACATCTATTTTCATGAAATAAGAAGAAAAATACTTTAATCTGGTTTTCTTACTTTCCCGCGTAGCATTAGTAGTTTTGGAGATATTGCGATTGCCCAACTTACCCGCCTGCTCAACATGCCCCTCCCTGCCCTACAGTAAAAATGATAATTACCGGAAAAAAAAAAAGAAAGTCTTTATAACGGATTTTAGGATTTTGAACTTTGTTAATTTTTACCACACCTCAGCATCAACTTTTTAATATTAAGCAATGTTCTACTTCAAGACATGATAACAAATCAGCACTCGTGAATAAAATGAAGTCAAAATAGGGATCTCTCGAAGGAACAGATGGCAGGAAATCGAGCATTAAATTGATTGATTCTTAATACCAAACCAATGCGAACACAATGAATGGAAATACGCCAACTGTGTCGCCGAAACCTAAATAAGAGCATCGGCAGAGTGCACCTATTAATAATTCAGGATTCTTATGCGTACCAAGCATTGTTCTAGATGATTTATGAACTTGCTTCGTTTGAATCTATATTTAGTCACTCACTCGCTAGATTTACATGATTTATGCGTTTTATATGTATAACGCATGTATGATAGCCATTAAAGATACGCAGTTGAATAAGGTGCACATTAACCACATTTTCTCATGCCAGAATATTATCATTCAATCAAACATAGACATTCCAGTATGTACCTAGGCTGCAATCAAATAAGTAATGAATGATATTATGTACTTTTACTTCAATAAATTGTCCATGTCCAGCCCGGTAAAATCCCCGTAAATACTGTATAACAGTTGAGTTGATATGTAATACACACCTTAACGCATGAAATTTAAGGTGTATTTTAGATATGTAGGTATTAATATTCAATATATATTATAATATACAATATTCAGTTTAGGACCTAAACTGAGTCGCTGCCATACAACTGAGCACAGTTAAGAACTTAAACTGAATGGTAAGGCCCCTGATCTTGCAAGCAGAATTGGACTAACTTCCCGTTATTCGTATAAACTGAAACTTCATATGCTTATGTAGGTTGGATGACAATACAATCTTATGGTACCAAAGAACAGTCAGCGATAAATAATTGTATTCTACTCCCCGTCCTATTTCAATTAAGTACTTACATGTGTAGTAAATACCTACAGCTCATTCATTATTAGTTGCATAAAACTTTAATTTAACTTACAAAAGCTAGGTATAAATAAGATACTTTTTATCAGTCGCATGCAAAAGTTAGGACCTTTTTAGAATTGTGTAAAAGATGTGTATGTAGCTGATGCTCAATTGCTTGTATTAATCAAGTATCAAGCTTTCAATATCACGTAGCGTTGCCATCCCAATAGAAGACTATTGTCAGGCACGGCAACATCTGTCTGACGCATGCACCTAAACTCAATACATCCGCTTTACTCATAGTCGACAAGGTAATATTTATAGCTAATATCAACCGTAACTGCCTCAATTCAATTTACAATGTTAAAACAAATATTTAAAATAATTGTTGGGTCGGCTGTTGCGATTCCGTCATTAGTAGGCCAGAGTGAAAGGATACGTTGTTGAGGGAAATTAGTGTCAACCCGCCTCGTCCCGTGCCTCTTGTCCGGAGCACATTCCCTAGGGACCTCTGACACAATGAGAAAATTGTTGCATGGAGTGGTGACCGTTTTACTTTATTTTTTTTCGCCAATTATGAAATTTCGCGTGGATCGCGAGAACCACCTGCCACAAGCGTATTCTCCTGAGGGCAGCAGACCGCTTTGTTCCTGGCTCGCTCGAGAAAGTTCTAATTTCACTTTTACTTTTGCAGCCTTGTACCTGAACTGCATCGTTGGGGAAAAGTTGCTGTTTGTTGTTATTAGCTGTTTGCGTGAAGGGTGGCTGTTCATAATCGAGTATAAAAGTTCATTGGAAAAGGGTTAAAACCCACAGATTATATTTATAGATCCCATCTGTCTCTTTTGGACAAATCTCATGATATGAATTAAATAAAAATGTAGTTATTTCTGAAACAAAAATGATGATTGGGAATATAAACAGTTTCCAAGTATTTTGGAACTAGAGAAAGTTCTACAGACTTATGTGACCAATGATATATGTTTGTGAGGATTTGGTACAAAGCTACCTATTAAAATAATATTTTTTTAAACGATTGCAGCGCCGATTGCGCACGGCTTTACCCGCTTGCTTATCCTGATTGGATGTGTGTTCTTAAATATAATATCTCTAATTGGTTGGAGTTATTAGAAGTGTGTTTATGTAAAAGGTAACGAACATACAGACAAGCCGCCTGATGGGAAGCAGTCATTGTCACGAATAAGTTGGAAAAAATACTCAATATTATAAAAGTTACAGCAGTAAATAAAATAGAATACATTTTAAGCTATTAGACAAAGCCCCGGCGCGCAGCAAGCAGTAGGTAATGAAATGTCGAACAGACCTCGATAACTAAACCTCAAAGGTTCAGACATTTATAAAGACAAGGGTTGCCTCTGATTTGGCGTGTCATTAATAATAAAATTTAGGGCACTGGGTTAAACCGTTTTCGGTATCTTGATATCACTGATTTATTGTTATATTTTGCCGTAGAGTGACTAAAAAACGATACTTGAGAGTTTTCAAAGGAGAAAGTTCTCAGTTTGGTTCGAACTCAAGCTTTTATTTTATAAAAAGAAACGAAATACCACTTAGGTAGGTAATAACTTATATACGCACAGTAGCGGCAAAAAAAAAATGCATAGCGTTCGTTCAAAAAACCGTGAGATTTGACTTTGTACCATGAAATCAATTATTAAATTAGTAAAGCCACTTCACTTGGGCACTTCACACACACCAATTAGTGTATGTTAAAAATACTGCATTATTGAAAACGCTCAAAATCGTATCTTACCAACAATAAAACCTACCGAAATTAAATATTTAGTTATATATTCACTATATAAAAATAAATAATGAAATGAAAATATAATCAATATCAAATGGAGGCTCTCATACAACAAGATGATTCTTTTTGCCGTTTTTATACATAAGGGGTCGTGTGCAAGTCCGACTCGCACTTGGCCGTTTTTTATATTCTTACATTTCTTACACATTCACGTCTAGACGAATTCGTTGTAGACGTCAACCCCAAATTACATCATCCAGTGGTGCCCACTCCGCGCATACTTCGGAAGCCCAAAGAATCTTATAGACTTGACGCCCGATGCTGAGCAATGGCTGCGGAACTTGGATGTTGCCTTATAAATTATTTTATTTGCCTATTCGACAATATCGCCATACGATTAAAAAAATAAACCCCAAATGGCCTTATCACTGATCTGAAACACCATAATTTTTAGTCATAAAAAAGGTTTATCAATGAAAATGTATTGCATCGATCGACAAACCGCACGACACGCAATTAACGGATCAAAATGATCGAGCGCTGCTTCCCCGCACCGAGTGGTCTGAGTCACCGTCCGATTTCGCGGAACCCGGTCCACCCTCGCAGGGGCGCGTAATGACAGACCGACTACGACTGCTGGGCTCCCAAACACGCGGATTCCGTCCACGTGCAAAACTACCCTTCAAACCACAGCACTAAACTCAAATTCCGCAAACTATACCACCCCCATCAGTGCGTGTTTGTATGCAGCCTTTCAATCGGCTGTTATTTTGATAAATATGCATGAAGTCGCGAAACCGGCGACGCGGGTAACATAAAACGCCATCGTGAAAATTTAATAATATTTCCTGGTAGCCCTGTAATGAGTCATGTCCGTCGAAGGGTTAATTTTGTAAGCGTGACGTAATATTTTTTGCAGCGTCTTGCACGAGGGTGGTTACTGATAAACCCCATTGTTATAATGTGGAGCAATTACGTACCACCCTATTTAATTGCATAAGGCTTTTTATAAAAAAATAATTTCGTTTGTTTTTGTTTTTGGGTACCTACTATTCAACTTCAAGTTATTATTTAATTAAAATACAGAACCGCTGTCGCTATATAAATTTCGTACTTGTAGTAATGATGCCCAGTGAGGACCAGACAGACAGACAGAATGACGTTTATTAATTTAACATTTGGTCACATGTTGTTGAAGGTTGTCTTGTTAATAGTCAAATTATTTTAAGATTTTATGTGTCGTGTATTTTTTTTTCTTATTCTTCCTAAAGGTAATGTGGCTCAACGATCAAACGCATTCAAAAACTATTGCACAATTTTTTGTGCAGTAAATTTTCCTAGAATAAACTTAGTTTTTTCTATTGTTTATTATACTTGCGTGTTGTCTGACATAAAATTTATGAAATCAGTTGGATAGAAGTCTAATATTATTTATAAATGCACCGAGATGTTTTTATACATCGCAAAAAACAAGTATCCAAGTCCTCTTTTTTGTAAGTAGGTATTACTATCACTACATAGTATAAAACAAAGTCGCTTTCTCTGTCCCTATATCCCTATGTATGCTTAAATCTTTTAAACTACGCAACGGATTTTGATGCGGTTTTTTAAATAGATAGTGTGATTCAAGGGGAAGGTTTATATGTATAATAATAACCCGTGCGAAGCCGGGGCGGGTCGCTAGTATAATATAAATGAGGATATTTTTTTATGACCAATATCTAGAAAAAGTTAGGTAGCTTACGGTAACTTATAATTTAGATGTATAAACCGAAATAGACGTCATATGGGTATGTATACTAAAGAAAAATACCAAGTCCATCAGAGGCCAAGCCGCGGAATATTTAATTAATTAATAATTTGAGATGAGAAACCGAGGATGCACATGCGCTAAATACCTCAATGCACCCCAGAGTGCCGCGCAAAATGGACACATGCCGCTGAGCCATTGAATCCGGGATGCGGTGAAAAAACTTAGTAAGTGTTGAAGCATAACTTTTGAAGTAGTAACAAATTTAATTCCATTTTTTATGATATTAACTCATTTATAAGTTTATTACATTCCTAAATTCACATTGGTTATAAGCACACACAGATTTCGATCTGTAATTTTACATTCACTTCTTTCGGGCCTTGTCCGACGTACGGTGATACAGAAATGTAACATTCTATCCACCAATGAGGATGATGAAAGTACCTATGTATTGTGCACAGCGTCCGGTTTGATTTGCGATTCAAGAAAGTCTTGAGCCGTCAAACTTAATGCAAGGCTGCCACTCTGTTTAATAACACCGAATTTAATTCAATGCTAATTTATTAGACCTGCAATGTATGACGTTTGTATAAAGTTTCATTTGGGAAAATACACATTTTTATAAAACTACATGCATATATTATAATTTTTAAAGGTATCTAGACAAATATAAGAAAGTAATATACCAAAATTTTGTACCTAATTGCTACTACTTAGTACCTCTGTTAAAATAATTAGTAGGTACCTCCGCTTAATTAAAGTTATTACGAAAATCAGTTACACCCGTCATGTATTTTAGTTTGCAATGATCCCATGGTTTTTTTTGTAGATATTATCAATTTAAAATTTAGTACCTAATTGGTACCTTCATAATTAAAAAGTATTTCTGCGTTTCCAGTTGTGGTTTCTGAGTGTTTTACATTTTTTCCCTAGAGAAAACGTATAAGCCCAACATACGACCGTATCAAACCGTGACCTTGGTCTGGTAAGATGCAAGTTCGATCGTCTATTAATGGTTGTTCGCCGTACGGCGTCTAGCTAGAGGTTACATGTTTTCTCTAAGGACAAAATGTAAAAACTCGGAAACCACAAATGAAAATGCAGAAATTCTTTTTGAATATGGAGGTACCAATTAGGTACTAAATTTTAAATTGATAATATCCACTAAAACCCCATGGGATCATTGCAAACTATAATTTTAACTATGATTTTCGTAATAACTTTAAATACGCGGAGGTACTAATTATTTTAACAGAGGTACTAAATACTAGCAATTAGGTACAACATTTTGGTATATTACTTTCTTATATTTGTTAAGATACACCCGCTATTCTGACTCTCGGCTTGCTAATGCAGCACAGCTCCAGTTATAGCTTAGCGGCATGCGAAAAAGCTTAAATACGATTATTTGAGCTTTTTAGTCTCCATGAAATCAGTATAAGTAGGTAATATAACTAGTAGTATTTTGGAATAACCCCTTAAAAGTAATAAACGCTAGCAGAAATAGCTACACCATTTTAAACTAGCGAATAGTTTAAAATTGTATACGAAATTGCATTTTAATTAAAGCAACGAATCGGTCCTCATGTCCCCGAGCGTCTTGGGCGAGTTCACGAGGGCCCGCAAAACTGGTTTGTTAGACTGCACCGCCCCCGCCGTCTGCCGGCCATGCAATCTTGTGTGCATTTAAGGTCAGGCTTTTGCCAAACTTTACTCGCGTTAATAAAATACATGACTTTATTATGCGACCATGGTATAAAGGATTCCAAGCATGTGTGGCGAATGCTTTGAATAAACTTTATTATATTAGGTACCGTCAACTGCTGCATCTTTGCACGGAAATCCTTTTTTTTTTTTCAAATAACTCTTAAAGTATACGTTATCTGTGCTCTTGCTTGTATTTCTAAGCTAATCTAGATCAAAAGACACATAATAAGGTTCAAAACACGCCAAATACTAAAAGTTTTGCTTGTGGGATCTTTCAAAGTTGCAGTCAAAGTTGTAGCCAAAAGCTGCAACTTTGCCCAGTGGATTATCTGTGGTAATATATGGAGTATTTTAAAAATGGAAACCGTTTTATTTATTTTATTAAATATAACAGTTATCACAAAGTCAAGTTAGTTAAATACAAAATAACTAGTACTTAACTCTTTTTTTACGATATAGGCACGTTTGATGTGTTCTACAGCATTTCCATACATCGTTCCAAGCGTAGCTAGGGTTGTGCCAAGCAAAATAGTCAAGAGTATTTTGACGAATTTAAAGAAAATCGCATAATTTATATACAAATACTGTATTTACTTAAAGACATAGATATTAATAGAACCGTTTCTTTTTGTAGGTATATATTTCTTAATATAATAAATTTAATAAACAACATAGTAACGAAAAATACGAATAAGTAACAAAACATTGGCCATTCTGTAAGTTCTTAATGAATCTGCCTACCTATATGGTAAGCTTAACTTCTTACGTCGGAAAAATGCGAAAATTTCTTTACAGATCTGCTTATGAGAGTACCTACCTACTTAATATTCATAACAAAAAAACTACTTAATAGAGACAACCTAGACAAGGCAATTTTAGGGCATGTTACACATCCTAAAAAAACCATACCCAACATTGTCCCTCATTAACTAGTGTAACCGACCGAGTGTCATTAAAATGACACTCTCGGTCTTTTTACAAATTGATGAACTTTTTTGTTCATCTCGATATAGTTCTGTGGTTGCTCCATTTTGTTGTTTATACTAATTGAAAACAGGTTTAAATATAAATGTTTACCTTTGTATTCTGTTTAATAACTCGCCCCAGTTTCAGGTCATCATTCGGAAAGCATAATAACATTTTTATCTCATGCCTCTTTATTTGTACTCGAATATTGTTAATCTTAATGTTCACAGATCGTACACAGGGAGATATTATACCTGCGTGCGTAAATGATATTCATCTGTGTTGTCGTTGGAACTGGCGTGACAGACTGTTATTGCTCAAATTTACCCGATTCCGGGGTTGGTTTTGAACTTAGTACGACGTTTTACTCGTAAATTAGCAGTATGTTTGTTTTTATTAAAAGTAGATTGGGGGCGTCCATTATTTACAGTCTCAAATTTGGTAAGATTTAGCCCACCCCCAAATCTGAAATGAGATTTTTCATAAAGCCAGTTTTACTAAACATTTATAATCTGAGCTTGAAATACCTATTTCGGAAAGCCTTGTACAAAATGTTTAATATTGTTTACTCTTACTTAAAATTATTTCATTTATTTCAACCGTTTGTTGCGGCAAAATAAAATTACGGATAGTTGCCTACACCTGTAAAAGCTTGCGTAAATAATGGTCTTCCTACAACAATCACTTGTACCTTTTTTGTGGATTTTTCGTTCTAGGTTTATTTTTTGAATCTATAAAAAGACAAAAAACAAAAAATAACTGTTGAAACACCATCGAAGACAATTTCCTTGCTAAAATATTACGTATTATCATGTCAATCTGAATAGGAAATTGAAAACTGAATGTCTTCGAAAAGACAGTCTGAGCATATTGACTTCGGACAGCAGGCGTCACTGTTATTGAATCTATATTTAGAATATCGAAGTACGAGGTATTACTATCGCGACATTGTTACACTACCATATTACGGAGTATTTTTAGAGACGGTCAGCTGCAGAGATAACGGATACACCCCCTCTCTATAGAACGTTTGTATAATTTGTATGCAGGGGGGTCCACTATCTCTACAGCAGATTCTACATTAAACTTAAGTTCGGTCCACTGTTATATAGAGATACACACGTGTACTTCTTGCGCTAGGTAGAGTAGATTTTCAATCCCTAGGGATTGAAAATCTACTCTACTTATATAGATACTCGTATTATACCAATGCCAACGAAGCACCAATGCAAATGAGTTTAATTTAGCAATTAAACTCATTTCTTCGTTTCGCAAAGCGGTGGTCTAAATTAAGTATCGAGCTTGCAGCAGTGACCTAACTTTTAACACTGTTAGGAAAACAGTGTTAATTTATTAGTGGCGTTATTCATAAACGCACATCATACACAGTTTAACTAAATGATTGTTTGTCCTTATCTGTCAGGTCGACATTTGCCTTTGTTCGCAAGGGTGAAAACGTAAATTGAACTAAAACGTCTTGTTAACTTATTAATGAAGGGGGTAGGTAGGTATATATATTACCTCTAAGATAGTTTTACCGTCTCGAGCTGGCTTAACTTGATATAAAATGTACGTTTCAATTAGTCAAAAAGACAATTTCCATCTGAACTAACCCAAATGTAGCACTCGCCGAACGTTCATTAGTTCCAGACTTATAGCTCCATTTCTAATGTCAGTGCATAATGCATGTCTAATTTCACGTTTTCGACTGCTCTGCAGATTAGTGACGTGAATTACGCGGCACAGTTTACGTAGACTCGTGCAAATTAGACGAGTATACTTGTAGGTAGGCATGTGCCGTGTGCGCGTTCGGTGCAAACTGTATTTGCGCGGGCGCAGGAGAAAGTGCACCGGCGCTGCTCCACTTTCCACTTTAGACAAGCGTTATATTTCAATATAATACAGCTACACATTATATTGTGCTAAGATAACTCAAAAATTAAAGACTTGCTCTGAATATTCTTCGCCAACAACAACGGTTAGCGTCCCCATTTGGATGATGTTGTGTCACACGATACTATTGATATACCTGATATTATGTCAAAGTAGAAATCCTTGGTTGTGGTCTGTTAAGTGTGTTGATATCAATTGCATTAGCTGCTGCGCAGATCGGTATCTCGGGACACGTTACTGCCAATGAACTGGTATTGCATAACGCCACAGAACACGTACCTATATATTTACGCAGTAATTTTCGTACTGTAATTGGCAAAGTTACTTAGTGCGCGTTAAGAAAGAGATTATGAAGTAAGTACTCCTTGGGCAAGTGCTTGTGTGCTAGATTTAATGTGCGTGCGGCGCCTCAAGTCTGCCTCGACATGCTCATGAATCCTCTAGTTTTATTGCTCCTATACTTTTTCATCATGTGAGTATAAAATTCCTATCATGGTTCTCGTGGTTCAAGAAGATAAAATATGCTTATGTTTATGAGTAGGTATACATTTTCAAATACAATTAAGCTTATCTCGCATTTACTTTACTTGCATCTGTAATTGCAAATTGTTTATGATTATAACGTTTTATTAATATTTCGCCATTAACCCCGCACTACGTGTTTACCTTGTTTGAAATTTAAGTAGCCATACATATGTCGGTTGTCGTATTAGCTAGATTAGCATTAGCTAGCCTCGGCACAGCTAATTCAAGCTCTAGAGACAAAATGCAGATAGCGTTGAATAACGTGTATTTAGAAAACATTCGACCTCGTGTGTAGGTAAAGCTCGTGTATGTAGATTTTTCTCTTCGTTTGCGAGTACATAGCATGTTTGTTATCGAGTCGTAATAAAATGTTATAAGTCGATGTAAAACTACTTCTAATATCCGTGTCGATATGAAGCTTTTAAAATATTTATATAAATAAATATAATACTCGTAAGATTTAGATAGAAGTCAAATAGTAAATCTATTCATTACGTATTGAGCTTAAATTATTCGTTTTGACAAGATAAACTTTTTGAGGGCGTACAGTACAGTCACTAATAAATGTGTAATTTCTTTCTCAGAAATTATCTGTGTCTACGACTATTAAAGGCAAGCTTAGGGAGTAGGCCTCCGGTGCTCTCGGTCCAGGGGTCTATCCTGTTTAATCTCGGCTGCTGCAACCTCCGCTCCACATCAATGGAGCCATTTGCATGCGCCTCGTGGGCGAGTCCGCCTACCCACGGTAACACTGCTCGTAAATTTTGTCCTTTTACTTGCAAGGAGGGATTTTTTCACGAAAACCAGATGCCCATTTTTCCGTAAGGGGCTAATTTATAGGATGTTGCGGCAGAAGCTATAAAAGTCTTCGAATTAAAAGTCAGCGTCCGGAATGTGAGCGTTGACCTCTTTTCTAAAGTGGGAGCGAAAATTCGATTTTTATTCGTACCTGTCGACGTCTACGCGGGGTTTGAATTTGGTCTAGATGTTTTGTTTAATTAAGTTTTCGTTGTTATTGCAAAAGTTTCGCAGCCGCTGAGCTTACATCCCACTGGGAAAAACGCGTTAATATCATGTAATGAAATTTTTTTTTATTCGAATCGTTTGAAATTGGGATTTGAATCCAGTCTCACCAGCTCCATAAGCATTGTAACTAACAACTGGGCTAAAGGGGTAGTTAAAAATAGAATTGTCTGGTTGTAATTGAGAGAGTAACGAGCTCTGGATCGATACAATCGGAAAGACCATTCGCGGCATGGGTCGATTCACTTTCTAGTTAACGGGCTCTATTGTTAGCCTCCTCTAATGCGTCCAATGTAAATGTCATTCTTCGTGGAAATTACTTATTGGAAGATGGAATTTTGCAAGCTGTTATTTTTTGCAAGAATCGCGCTTCAACTGGAGATAAGTACATAGTTAGCGATGTTAGACATAAAACAAAAATACGACAGCGAAGACAAAACATGAACTAAAAGTGGCAAATGGTTGTAACAATTACTTTGTTAGACTGGAGATTGACAAAACGAAATAGGTACATATAAATTGTAAGCAATGTATAAAGGCTTTGGTTCTTTTAAGGAAATGTGCACGGGTATTTTAGTATAGGTACAACAGTTTTTGCAGCTTTATGATGATATGATGAATTAGCTGAATATTTTTGTGTTAGGTATTATTGTTTCATTTATTCAATTACATTAAATCATTTTCACTAGATTAATAGAATTGACGACCGGTTGGCGTAGTTGGTAGTGACCCTGCCTGCTATGCCGATGGTCCTGGGTTCGAATTCCGGTAAGGGTATTTATTTATGTGATGAACATAGATATTTGTTCCCGAGTCATGGATGTCTTCTATGTATTTGTATATTACATATATACATCGTTGTCTGAGTACCCGTAACACAAGCCTTATATACACA
Source organism: Lathronympha strigana (assembly GCA_949128165.1). Classification (NCBI taxonomy): domain Eukaryota; kingdom Metazoa; phylum Arthropoda; class Insecta; order Lepidoptera; family Tortricidae; genus Lathronympha; species Lathronympha strigana. Next base: position 9,589,919 of record OX421906.1, on the reverse strand, counting down.
TATATATATATTTAAATAGCTACATTGACAGCGTTGACAGCTTATACTTATTTTAAACAAATAGGTACCACATGACCTTTTTTTCTAGAAATAAAACTTTATTACATTTATCCTCTTATGATAAAAATTAAGACTATCATAATAATAGTATTTAGCATATGAACACGTTTAATTCTAAGAAAAGACCAGTGCGTTTATGTTACTGTGGTCGATGTTGCAATAACCGCACTGACTCATACTTTTGGCTATTACGGCTCCAAGGCTAAGTGAGCCACTGCATATTGGCCGAGTTAAATAGTTTCCACTGGTATCAAATTGCAGTATTAAACAAGATTGTAACTTGCTCGGCGTTGAAATTAGGACCTTCGCAAACTACTGGCCTCTTATTTAATTATACAGCTGTTTCAATAATGCTTTGGTGGTCAGTTAGTTAGGCTTTGAGTTGGAAATGGTTTAGTTCGGTGATATGTTTAGCGACGGTTTACACGGAGTACAAAAGAATTGAATGCTACGCTGCCTAAGTGGATGAGAACAAAGAAGCACACCCTTAAAACAGAATCACGGACCGCGACGAGGAGACTCACTCGATTACTCAGCGTGTAATTTTGTATCAGAACGCACACTTGAGTAATAAGTCCATCGATAAATATTTATAGAAGACACGTTTTCAGACGCGCCAGGCCAACGGACACTAACACAGCTCTAGGCTGTCCAACTTTCAACTTTGTTAGCAATCATGCGTTCCCAAATCGAGTTAATGTCCCTTAAATTGTTTTTTGTATGGGCTTTTCTTAGATACTTACTGTTACACTTTTATGTAAACATAAAGTCCCAGTTAACCATCAACGAAATATTAGATTGCATTAATTGTTTACACTCCATATAACGAGCGATAAAAATAAATACCAAACTAACTCACTCGGTCCGTTGCACAGACTTGTGTGACGACGTCATTCGTATCAAATAAAAAGCGTTGCTCAAGGACTCGCGCTTAGTCATCTGGCCATCAAGTCAATTTAAGGCGTAGTTTCTATTGGCAGCCTAAATCTGATACGATGCGTTCGCAAACAGATTAGTTGGCATGCAATTAGAGTGCTAGGCTTGCGGTGCCCGCTAAGTGCCACCCGGCGGATTACGCCTTCGTGTTTGCTCACCGTCGAAGTGGACGTTTAGCGATCACCTCTCTAATACGCTTTGTTCGTTTATACATGGCTGAATCATTGATTAGCTTGGACCAAATCTAACCACAATGATTAAAATTGATTGGAGGTGTCTGTCTCATTCTGAGTACCTAATAAGTTTCCACGTGCCGAAAAACCCTGCCCTGATGGAATTGCTATAAAAACATAAGAAACTATTTTCTTCTTTTTACTACGGTTTAGACGGTTTAGAAAAAGATGAAAAGGATAATAGATAATGGATATTATATAGTAAGACAAGTTTCGTGTGTTTATGTAATACTACTACTACTACAGTTTTAACAGTAAAATCGATCGGCAATTGACAACTGTGCCGTTTTTCTGGCGAATGAATCGCAACGAAAATAGACAAATTCTATCAAGGTTTATATATTAATAGGTCTATAGGAATTGAAATTCATATAAACTTGTACCTAAGCCAATTCTCGGGTTAAGTTATTGTTAGCTATTTACGCGGGCCCTGCACTCCTTCAGGACATGAAATTAAAACGAGATAGATAATAAAAGAGATAAAATAGCGGGATTGAATATAAACAGATAAAAAAAAACCTAATTTAAAACGGCCGTTAATAAACAAGACGAGCGTGAAGCTAACACAGACGGCATCGCAAATATCGAAATGTTATGATTGGAATACGTTAAATGCATGATCTACGATGCAGAGTTCAAGTGCTCCACATGGCAGACTAAATGCGACTAATTAGTCGCATACGTAGCCGTACAGGTCGCCATTAAGTTGTATTTAAGAGTCAATCACCTTGCAGCGGGGGCGAGCACGTGGGCTCGTTGCCAATGAACTTGGAATGACTGATGCCTCGCATGCTAATATTGCTAAGCCTATTGCGGAGGAACTCTGATGTCCCTTTTCTTGAGTCACGAGATAAAGTTCGCCCATTTGTGTTTCTTTTATTATATTGTTTTGTAGGTGTGAATAGGCAAGGTTAAAATTCGAAGATTAGTTCTATAAGTAGGGCACGAGGGCTCTTTCTCGTATCCATAAAACATAAACAAATCAACGCCCAAACAAAGCAACGGCCAAATCTTGGGTAAACATTTATTTGAAAAAATATACGAGTTTGAGTGGGTCCCAAGGGTAAAAAAATAAAATAGGAACTATTAGATTTGGAGGTGTAAAAGCTGTTGAAACATTTTTCAAATGTAAACTTTGTAATAGGTATGTTTATTAAATGTGTCGCGTCAATAGACCGTTAAAATAAGCCCTAACAAAAAAAAAGTGTTTAATCAAATGTACTAGTTAAACATAATTACATGTCATAAAATACACCCGCTTAACCAGTTCGTACATAATACGCTGTTTAATCATTTAAAAAAATATTTCCTAATACATTATTAGTCTTTTTAAAATTAATTTTCCAGTTGATTGTGTACACTAATAAATACAGGTGATTAGCCCGGTAATTACAACTACGTTGTGTGTTTATCGCATTCCTATCTTAACAGATGTTTAAAAAAAAATGGCATGCATATTAAATGAATGATATTCTATAGCTGAGGTACCCCATCTACGGTCAGCTGGAAAGATAACGGATGCATTATATCTGCAGCGGACTGTATTGTATAATACATTATATTCTGTTAATAAACCAGGCCCCAAATTCACCACGGCACTAGTCGATGCTAGTGCGGAAAGTATGTAATTTCTTTACGAGTCCCGACCCGAGGTATCTTGCCACCAGCCGTAGGAGAGTAATAAACGACATATCCGCACGTGTATCGAACGACGTTTTTCAATACAGATGCGAAAAAAACTAAAATAAATAAAAACGAATTTGAAAGTTATTTTGTTATTTATCTTTTGAAAGTTTTTACAAAATGTTTATCTTATCTTCTTTACTTTCTCATTTTCAATCTCTTAATCATAATTTCTCATTAACAAAATAATAAGTCGCATGTGACAAATCGTGACGTTTCGTAGGCTCTGTTCCGTTTCATACACACAGAGTTATAAGAACTATTTTCAATGTTTAATATTTTTAATGAATGATCATTATGATGATAAAGAGGTAAAGAGGTAAATAGTGAAATATGAAATATCAATATCTTTAATATTTTAGCGTTAATAGTAAGTATTTGTTTTTATTACCTCTCGGTAAACTTAACTAACAATAATATTCTTCGGTAAGCAGTCATGAATTAAATCAAATCTAAATTAAAAAAAAATTGCAAAAGTAAAAAGCACTAGTTTGCAAAAACGAACTTTGCGCACGCTAAACAGCCAAAAACAAAGGCGCTTTTTGAGCAACTGTATTGAAAACTCTGAAAACACTATTAGATCTCGTTACAATTGTCAAAAAGTCTTCACCAAGAAACTATCTATTTATTTACGATACATTACGATTTTATTTAAATTATACAAATGGTTGCCAACAAGCACACAGCCCGCGCGATGGTGAACGGTATCCGTAACCTATGGACGCCTGAAACGCCAGTAATTCAGTCATTTGAGGAATTGTCACACTTATCAGTGTGGTAAAATTGGGGCCTGTACTCCTGACTCCTGTAGTCATATTACCGTACACCCACGGTTACTTATTTGAAGTATTTACGTCAACTTTACACTCAAACTCATAATATACAAATTTATATATAAAGTCGCTTTAGTTCCACTAAAAATATAATAACATAACTTGCGTTTCCGAATAACTAACGGCAAGCCTCGCGCTCCGTGAAACAATAAAGTCCCTGATTTATCTTAACCGCTGTTTGTTTGCATCCGTATGGGGATAACGTCTCTGAAAAAGGTATGAAAGTAATTAAAGTGTTAAGTTGATGTTACAATGGGAGAGAAACTAGGTATTTACCCGATCACTAACCAGTAGGTATAAATGACAGCAAAAATAGCTCGTCGATGTGTGTAGAAGCTATAATCACTAACTGCTGATAAATGTATTTATACTGAGATAGTAATGTTGTTCAATTAGTAAAATTTTTGTCAACTAGGTTATCAACAACGTTAATATAAAATTAAGTACAGACAGATGTACTGAAAAATTCTTTCCTATCGTATTTTCTCGGAAATGTTCGTATTCACACTCAGTACCCATCAAGACGATGTAGGGGACGGTCGCATTGCGAGACGAAGTATCGATACAGAGCGGTTAATACCAGAGGATTATTTTGTTAATATTTAAGTTAGTATCAAGTTATTTTTCTACTCCAGCACTTCTATCTGTCAATTAGATGACTGACAGCGATATTAAAAGTATACATTATAACGTTGTCTATGATATTCCATAAGAACACTGCTCAAATGGATTTTCATACAATATATTAGCACTGTTGTGTTTTTTTTTAATGTCTATAGTGGGCAAAAGACGTGTTCCACATTCTGCCACCTTTCGAGATTTTGCTTTTTTCGCTATTTTAGCTGTCATAGAAAAACTAGCGTATGCAACAGCTCTTAATTGGTTCTTAAAATTCTCGGGTCTATTATTACCATTACAGACTTGGGGTCTTGAGTAATAAATAAAAAACAGAAATTCTCCAAATATGTTCGAATCAGAATTCCACAATGGTACTTAAGCTTAACTTTAAATTATATGTAATAAAACAAGTGCGTAGACGCGCGAGTGAGCGCGTATGTCATAGCCAAGTGGCTAGGTAGGCAGCTAGAGGAAGCGGGGCAGCGGCGGAGGCACCAAACTGGTCATATCATTTGTAATGCTGTTGATGCCCCAAATAAATAAAATAAAACAAAAAAGTTGAAAGCAACAGAAAATTACTTATGAAGAATCGAGAAAGATGACGTTCGTTTAAAAAGAGTAAAGTTTTTGGCCGCTATAAAAAAGTACAGATTACAAGGGAGAGACATTGTCCATATGAATGAAACATGTATCCATACCTCACATTTGGCGGGTAAAACTGGGCTGACTCGTCAGAAAACGGAGTGAAACAGTTAATTCCTAAAGGTCAACATCTCATAATAGTGCATGCTGGTAGTAGAAAGGGGTTTATTCCAGGAGCATTGTTAATGTATCAGTCTACTGATAAAACTGGTGACAATGCGATGAACAATGAAAACTATCAAAAATGTCTACGTAGTCAACTCATTCCAAACTTAGCTCCACATTCGGTACTAGTTGTATAGTAGATAATGATGCATGATAAAACTCGGACGATACACCATAAAATAGTTCTGATTCTGACTGTGATATGGAAGTTGGAAATACTGTTTTGCATCACACTGTCCACCTCTTTCCTCCTCCTCTTATCCCGCTGTCATAATCGAAGTCGTCCATCCAATCAGAAGATCATATTTATTTATATTGATGTCACTGCTGGTTTTCTAGTTTTGTTTTATTGTTCGTTTTTGTTATTTTTAGGCCCACTTGCACTAGCCAGGGTTAGCCGCTAACCCGAAGTTGAGCTGTTAACTCAGGATTATGTGGCTAACCCCGGTTGGTGCAAGTGGCCCTTAATGTATTTTTAATTTACCTACAATCATTTTGAGGTGCTATAAAGAAGGTCTGCAAAGTTCTACCGTATAGTTTTGACTTATAGTTAGACTTATAGTTAGACTTATAGTTAGACTTATAGTTAGACTTATAGTTAGACTTTTGGGATCCCGATCCTTATAGAATCATTAGAAACAGCCATGATTAACACAAATCCGCCACCTCCATCTACCGTCCGGTTTGGATGACAGAGCATCATATAAACCGGAATTGTGGTTTTTATAAGTGCATTTATTTAAATAAAATATCTTCGGTAACTAGTTATATTTTTGTTTACCTAACGAATTCTTTACATGATAGAATCGTGGTGGTTTTAACATCTCAGCGTGATATACTTCAAACGGGTAATTTGACATTGATAAATAAAGTACGTAATTAATTTGATACCTACACGTCACTTAATAATACAGTAATTCATAGACACATCGGCACCATTCGTAGTATGTTCCGAGTTTTGACGATCGGAAAGGATTATTCACTACATCTGTAGGTACCTAGCTAGCAAAAACTGCACGTTAAATAATTACCTGTCTTATGACTTAAGGTTATATCGTTCTAACAGAATTCAAGGACACGTAAAAAGCTGAAAATGTATGTCATATCCGTGGCATCCATTTCCCAGCAGCACGCACATTTTACGGTTGTTCTGACACGCACTCCGTACAACATAAATGTCGAATTATTAAAATTAAGGCCTTTTATGAATGCCTGACTTACAAATATGAAAATTGGAAAAGTTTAATTAGAATTCCTTTGTCTTATCTGGTATGGTATACTTTATACCTGGCTGAGTAATTCGGTAAATCTAACTTATTTAAAAACATGTTATTTCTTGTCTGCGTTTCGTTACTCACCGGTTCCAAATAATTGTGTTTTTATGGAATAGTTTCCAAATTGGGCTTGAGTTAATTGTTACGCGTGGGTGCGGTGACGATTCTGTTCCTACACTTGGTCTTTATCGATTTGTTAAGAATCCGCGCCCATGGGCCAACTTATGTCATTTGGCCCGGAGTCAAGGCCGGCGCTGCGCGGCGCGCCGGTGCCGGCTCGGCCTTATTTGGAGATTGGTGGGCGCCAGTTTTACGACTTTGCCTTTTTTCCTGCGACCCGTTTCCATGTTGGATACACTTTAGATAATACATCTGTATGTAACCAGTAGACAGACAAAACACTTACCTTTGTCAGTCGCGTCTGGTTCACGCACTCAGAGGTTAACACTTTTCAAAAACATTTAATGAAACTTGTCATCATAATCAAAATATTTATTGAACAATTTCTTTCACTGCATAAACGGCAAAACTTAACTGGCCCACTTAAATCGTCTATTTTTATCGCACTGTCACAGAGGGGTAGCGGAACATTCGGAAATATTAACTATTCGTGACGGTAACGGGCCCTGTTGGCTGGAAAAATGGAACGTGACATTTTAAATTTGGCGCGTTGCTCGCGACATTAATCTGGCGCGTCGTCGCCCTCGCCGTGCCGTGCGTGGCCTAATCCGCGCTCCCAGAACGACCCGGGAAGATGGAAAAATCTCGAAAGACTCACATCAAATTACCAGCTTTAAAGCGTAGTGAATTCCCCTGGGCCCTAGATGACACACCTTGCCTTTCAGAAACGCCCCTAAATAACTCGGCGGTGTCCTTCGGGAAGTTAGGAAGGTTCAGGCGCGCACGTGCTTTTGTCATACTTTTCTCGAGTTTTACCTACGACGTGCCGCGCACATCGATTGAGTTCCAAATGCGTGTACACAAAACTTTACTAATTCTTTTTTAAAGTTTCTAGGGGATCACAAAAGTTGGAACCCTTGTTATCTCCAATACACATACTGGGTACATTTTTAATTCGCTTATGTCGCACTAAGGCCCTTTATGTTTTCCTGTATTTTAATTAGTTGACCCAAAGGTTGGTTTGGTATTAAAGGTCACTGAATTCATGCTATAATTGGATTATCTTAGATTATTCACTATCCATGGACAGCCTTTATGATTTCGGAGTTAGGGTAATTACTACATAGGCTAGGCGCTTTTAATTAATAATTCTTAAACAAATAAGCTTGCTGTGAAGGTATGAGTTCACAAAAGGTTACATTAAATCATTGTACTGATGTGAACACTTCTAAGTTAAGTACCACAATAAAAATAAAAACGATTATAAAGGAAAGAAGCTAAGATATGACGTTGTTGTCGAGGTAAATAACTTTTTTCTAAATACCATGTGAGAACATATAAACTTGTATTTAGTAAAAAAAACAATAGTTCAGGTCAAGTGCCAGAAAGGGTATCAAGGTAATTTCATGTAAACTAGCAGATTAGCAACAAAATATAGTCATTTGCCTAAAGGTAATACAAACTATCATATGAAAACATAATGGACCCTCCTTGATCTCTGAAGCTGACCGTACTAGTTACCTATTAATATAATCTGACTCGATCAATATAATTGATATTTTACTTTACTCAGTTTACAAGGAAAAAGTTTTATAAATAGAAGAAAACCTGGCCCCTTAGAATATTCTGTCATTCTGGCCTCTACCGATGGAGAACTGCTAGACACCCGGATCGAATAATAAGTACCTATAGTTAAGCATCGCAAACTAGGAGTGCTATTAGTTTAAAAATAACAAAATACTTTCATGGATACATTTTTAATTTGGAAGAATTACTTAGTAAATTAATTAGCATAAAAAGGCCTCACCGTAAACTCCTCGTTATTAGTAGCAGTGAATATTTTAACCTAAATTAACAAAGTCGTTAACCTACTTATGAATAAAGCCTGCGCTAAGCAAACCCAATTTCAAATGTCAAAGTCAAGTCAACTCAATAATATGAAGAATAGCAACAAAACATTTGTTAGTCAGCGGCCTTTGTCTCGCTGAGCCAACTAAGCTGAATGCCGCCGCTCAGACGGCGCTGAAAAGGCGCACAGCACGTTAGCTGCGCCGACAGCGCCAAACTTGCACGCTTGTGGCTCACGCGGCTTACTTTAACTTATCCTCGCCACTCCGACAGTTATTAGCCCCACAAGAACGTGTTTCAGACACTAATTTAGATTTAGACTTGGTTACTGCTATTTTTATTCTGCTCTAAACTAAACTCAAGAACCGCTTTTACAAAGGTTTGTATACACATGTGCCGATTAAAATGCCTATGGCTTACTAATCTAAACTGAATGCCGGCTGTACATACATACTTATTCTCGAGTCTCGGGCGAATGTCTCGAACGATTGTACACATTAATTCGAGAAGCTTGGACGAGAAGCTATTTAAGCTTTTTCATGTAGTTTGGGTGTGTTAAAAGGTGTCTTACATAGCTTGGGTAAGGTGTCATCTCAATACAATTTCATTCATTCACCCTTTCATCATTTAAAACGAGAATATAAATGGTTTCATGAGACGAGAAGGCGAGACGAGACGAGACGAGAGCACCCTGTTCATTCGCGTTCTCGGCTTCTCGAATGTTGAGTGTGCAGCCGGCATAACTTATGCTACATAGTTCTCAATGCAGGTACGTATAATACTGGTTCTAGACAGCTATCGTGTTACATAAAATTGAATTTCCCGCGAGTCGTCGGTTCCGCAATGAATTCAACAATAATTAGAGTTGGTGCGGGAGAGCGTTCGCGGAGCTTACCGGCGGATGTCACAAATCCTAGCCAAGGGCCGGGGCGTGTAATGCAAATAACTGTGTTTACCTGGCCCACCCGCCGCCGCGCCAATGTTGCGCGATTCATAATAACGGCTTTTATTTCCGTAACTAGCTGCGACGCTCTCATTTTGTCGGTTAACGCGCATTGTGTCACCGCGGCGAAACGAATGCCGCTCCGTAATGGAGTTTTTCGACTCTGCTTTTTTTTTCATTTCTTGTTACAAAATGTAATTATGTAACTAAAGTAGCGACGCGAACGTACTGCAAATACCACAGGAGTAATAATACATTCAAACTCTCAATTCGGGGTATTACAACTAAACTTTGCACATTTGCGTCGAGATATTTGCCTTAAGACTGTTAATTTATTTGGACCCAGAGTCTAAAGTTCCTTAATGAATTAGTACTCGTATATCTGAGCTTTAATGCTATGATTATTATTTATTGTCCCATTTATTTTATGGAACAACTGTTCTGTGGGTTGGGCGCCGACGTGCGAAGCATGTCACCCTCGAATAACACGCGCACGACATTGGAGCAGGTAGGTTTGTTAACGACGATATCGAGTTTCATTCAGAAAGACTTAATTATTTGGCCCACAAACAACCTTGACTAAGTACAACCTTTTAAAAAACGTAACTTTAATCGAAACCCGTATCCCATATCTTATCTCAGCTGCCTACAATTATCATACTTACCTACTTAAACAAAATTTGGGATTTGGGTTTACATCAAGTATAATTTGCTTTTAACAGTTACTGTTTTTTAATAGTCGTCGATATGAAAAATAATTTATTAATGTCTTCCAGAATTAAATACCTGTATTATGATTAGGACAACACTATTTTTTGTAGTCGATTGCAATAGCTTCTGTAATATCGAATCTACGTAGCTACATAAGATAGCACAAGGAACACGCGCTCCAAACTTCAATTTGAAGCAAACTCAGCAAGAAGCCACGTTTAAGGGCTATTGCGAGTTTAACATTGCTATAATTTGCTGGGCATATTGGAAAACTTGTAATTGGCTTAGTTTTATATTCGCGTAGCAGTGTGTGGGCGAAACTTAAATAATATCATTTAGGACTTATCATTTAGGGTTGCCTTAAATTGAAATTGTTGGTTCTAGATACTTTTTGAAATTTAAATAGAAATATGTTTTATGAGCAAAGATTAAAAAAAACGTATATTAATCATAAGTACAAGTTTATTTTTCTTATATCTTTGCTCAGAAAGAAACATAGTTATATTTTATATCATTGCGTCCGCCTCAACATACAGTTATGGTGACAAAAGCGACATATTTACCCATAGAGAAGCAAATAACTAGTTGTTTACTTAAATAAAGATGATAGCTTCAAATCAATGCATTTTTATTTAAACCGGACCGGACCTATCATGATTGACAATCTGAATTATTATTAAATTACGTAAATGCTTTTACTTAAAGCTGTCTGCCTTATTTTTATCCGCAAATATAGTTAAAATAGCTCATTCCCTATTTTCAACCTATTCTTAAATTTCGACGAACATACTACTTTACTAATTATACTAACTGATTCTACCAAGATGATCTCATGCCCACGAATGCGTAATGCTGCTGCAAAATATAAGCTTTTTCGCGCACCTGCTCTGCCCAAGCGCATTACAATTAATATTTGAATATGTAGGTACTGTCACTGTCTTGCCGTCTTTTGTAGCAGCGAGCAGCGATGCAAGTGTTGTGACACATTAAGTAGCCGTCAATGTGTTTAACCACAACTAAGAACTAATCTATGACCTGAATAAAAATATCTAACTCCGGCCCTGTAAACTTTGTGAAGTACCCACTCAGACTTTAAATTGTATTCATATCTTTTAACTAATGCTCGCTGTTTACCTTATGCATAAATGTGTAACTATATTTTCTCGTTTTAAGTGAAATGTAAATTTCTTTGAGAAAAATAAATTCTTTTACCATAATAAGACAGTGTGATTGCTTACAAATCAATTTATTCTAAAAATCTACATTGACGCTAACATATTGTCAACATGCAGCTAATAGTTGTGCAACTTTTGATTGTCTGTTGTGTTTTCAGATTTTGGCCCGGAGTCATACCGTTACATAGGAGCTCACTTAAAAGTAAGTGTTAAACATTAAAAATAAACACTACAAGCGCTCATACTGAGGCAATTTGGATAGGAGCTGAGTTCTAAATCGGTATCTGGTACAACCAATGCTTTTTGTATGTTTTTGCCTGCCTGAAAATTTATTTCGTATTTTAATATCTTGCCGGGTCTGCGTGTCATATTTTTCATGATTACTCTCTTGGCAAAATACCAAGATCTTTCCCGCTTATCTTTCGTAACTTTTGCTCAGCAAAATGGCTCAAGATTCCTCGATATTTGTCTCGGAGGTTTTTCTTGATAATTTTTAGCTTAGTATTCAGTAGGTACGTACTGTTAGTGATGTACATGCTGTGTTACTGTTATGCCAACATATGTAATTTTGAGCTTAATAGTAAAATGGAAAATAATGAGATCAACGGAAACATTTTTTGCCAACTGGATTTTAACCACCAAATTAGATGCTTACCTAATTTAACGTATTTCATAGAAACACAAACTTCACATTATCCAAACATTTTTCTCGCTTGACCTTCCACGTGTTTGTTTTGAATTGTCTGAACGAGTGAAGGTCGTCATGTGGGCTCTCATTGTTTTCGTGTTGTGCACACACGGCCCGCACTGGAAACACGAGCCATTGTCCAGGGCTCCGAGGCAGTCCGCATTAATAAATGCCAGATTGCCTCTCCACTCGACGTCAATCTACATACCTGTGGCACTATTGTACCTCCAATTGCTCTCTGTTTATATTACCAACTCCGTGTACCTCGCATTCGCACTCTCTCACTTCAATATCACTCCGAGCTATATTGTAGTGTAGGTACATACCAAGCCATAAGCGGACACGTCGGACACTGCAGATGGGAGTGTACTCGGATGCTCGGGTTCAGATTTACATTAATTCTAGGTACGATATTTTTTCGGTCTACTGCAAACAGGATTGTTAAAAAAATACATACGAACTTAAATGTATTCCTATCCTATGTTATCATCAGAATGCCATTTTTTCATTGCCTGAAATAATGGCCTTGCATTTGCTATTGGCGCGAGTGCCCAATAAAATTGATAATTAGAGTAGTTCGACTTTGTAATCACTTGTGCACACGAATAATTAACTCTCCGGCCAAAATCTGTAGGCTCGTGTGGCTAACTGTGTCGGGCAGTAACTAGCTTAAGGCTATGACAGTACCTACTTGCAGTGCGTCATATCCGTGTAATCCATGCAAATAAACATGAGCAAAACTTTGCTACAGTTTCAATCCGTTTTGATATAACAATTGTTTTCATACCAGTATTAGTCTGTTTTATGTCCAAACATTCTTCAAGCAATTTGATTTGGAAAATGTATTCGGCAACATAATAATTTGTCTATAACAGATGAAATGGTTGCGGGCGGGAACAACCCCTGCTCGTTTCGGTATTCTTTGGGGGTAAAACAGTATCCTATATTTATTATCCACGGGCCGTTAGAGTTTTACGAGCTTTAGAGGTGGTCCGGGAACAAAATTCTATCTCTAGCGCAGCAATCCAAAGGTTCTAGTGCGCCATTTCAGACTTTGATATCTAACTACTAAAACCATATTCTCGATGAGGCATTCGAGTGGAAAAGCAGAGTATTTTAAAGCTTATAAAATATGAATATAATGTCATACTCGTTTAAATCCTATGAGCCCACTGAAACGAAAGTCGCCGGTACTATTTACTCATGACTCATGAATAACCAATTGATAAACGATTCATTTTGAAAACTCTATCCTTCTGTTTAAGAATAGAGTACAAAGAGATGTCATCCTCAAAACTTTGTCAATGGACGCTGAAACCATAAAGCCCCTTACTGTAGTTCATGTCCGTACTTGGCAGAAAAGTGGAAGTAACATGAAGAGAACTTTCCACTCGAGGTACAGTCGTACTTACCTTGTCTGGAAAAGGATCAAACTGCGGTGCATTCACCGCAATGTATTATGCAGTCCCGGAGCCAGGGTGCTTGTGTAAGCGGCTCGGAATCACTTCCACTCCCGTCGAGGAACACTGCGATTCCTTGAGGATTTACTATTCCAAAAGTTAAAAGAAGCATTTCCATTTCGATATCTTTCGTAAATTACTTGCCATTGATATATATTCGATGAGCGTTACCTGCTGCACTTCTTTGAACGGGTTGCATCGCTTTGACTGCAGTTTCTCCTTATACTTAGTAAAACTTAAGAATTTAGGGTATTTTCTTTCATTTCGCAGTAAAGAGTAGCGCTTATGTACTTGCATTTTTCTACTTATTTTTGATTATGTATGTAATGCGAAATATAAAGTATAAACTTTCTCAAAGTGGAAAGTGTTTCCCATAACGCGTGTCCAAATTTGTTTGACATTACACCACTTGTTTTAGTCATGGATTATTACATAGTTATTATATAATAAGACATTTATGTTCAGACGACAAACCTTTCATAGAAAAGTACTTTGTAGATACAATACATACTATTGTAAATCTGGGTAGTCGTGCTACGGCGTAGCGCGGTTTGTACCTTTCGTAGCAGCTTGCTGCGGCGTTAGCAAATGCCGTGACATTATTTTAGTACCTACCTACATGAATTAAATTTATAAAGGGAATATTTTAATAGTAGATTATGCAACAGTGATATAATAAGGGTTCTTAAAACTTGAGGGTCTCCGTTACAAAACGAGACGAAGTCGAGTTTTGTAATAATAGACCCGAGAGCTTTAAGAACCAATTATGAGCTGTTGCATACGTTAGTTTTTCTACGACAGCTAAAACAGCGTAAAAAGCAAAATCTAGAAACGTGGCAGAATAGGGGAGATGTTGTGCCCACTATAGAAATTAAAAAAAAAACAACAACAGTGCTCATATAGTGTATGAAAATCCATAGTGTTCTTATGGAATACCATAGACAACGTTATAATGTATACTTTTTTAATATCGCTGTCAGTAATCTAATTGACAGATAGAAGTGCTAGAGTAGAAAAACAATATTAAATGTACTTACAGGGCATGACAATCTTTTTGTTTGCTCACATTGGTGGGTTATTCAGCGTTTAATGAGGTCATGCCAGTCTTTACTCTTAACCATATGCGTTGCAGTCTCATCACTCTCATCATATTTTAGTGACCCAATTTCTAAATATGTATTTTTGGAATACTGATACATCTTAGGATGATACTTATATCGATGTAATAGACCTGCAATAAATATTGGTTTATGCGACAGTGATATAATAAGTGAACCAATTATGAGCTAGAAAAGTGGCAGAATAGGGAAGATGTTGTGTCCACTATATAAATGAAAAAAAAAACAACAGTGCTCATATATTGTATGAAAACACACAACACACTGCTCCTATGGAGGAGCAGTGTGCTTATGGAATACCATCGACAACGTTATAATGTATACTTTTTTAATGTCGCTGTCAGTCATCTAAGAGAGGTATGGGCACAGCGGATGCATATCGTTTAGTGTGGTAGGGCACAGCACAACGAATGTCGTCTCGCTCAAATCTGGAGCAGAGCCCATCTGGGGAAGGCCTTACAGAAAACCTCAGTTAAATAACACTAGACCCTACTCATAGTGTTGTATTTCTGTTGGTGAGTAAGGTCGCCAGAGTATTCGTAAATCTTTTTTAATAATTTCCCCTTCTATATAGAGCCGCAAATTCCAAAACTTAAAATAGGCTCGCTATTTTAAGTGTGAAGTGATGGTTTAGGTTTTACCTAATTTTTTTTTGTTTCGGTCAATGTAGAAAAATGCAAGTGAGGTCTCCTTGGAAACCCCCACCGCCAACGTGATCTTTCTTGAGTTTTTCGTTTTTCGGGACTATTACGACTAATTTGCTTTGCAGTGTATTAGCGAATGGGTTAAAAAAACATTATAATTAATATTTAAAACGGGATTATCACCATGTATGAAATATCGGGTGCTCAATAAAACAAACACACATGGTAATTATCCCGTTTTAAATATTAATTATAATGTAAATGACCATGTTAGCTTAAAATTGAAAAAAACATGTTGTATTTGTACTCCATGTAATTTTGTTTACACAGTATATCACATAGTATATAGTCGTCACTGCAGCCAATAGACCTTGTTCGTTCGTTACCTTAGTAATGAAATTTTACTAAAATAAATTAGCAAGAATTCCGAAGCATAGAGCTTCTAAGCTGCTAAGACTTTTTGAATTATTTCAACTTTTGATTCGATTTTCAAAATTTGATTCGATTCAGTCCTTATTACGTCACTCTTTTCAACGTTGGATATCTAGGCCACTTCCAACTTAACTGAAATAGTTATTTTGAAACGCTTTAGTTAACTGAATATATAGAACTTAGGAGCTCAATAAAATGTGTCCTGGTTTAAGGAGACTCGATCCGATGCAAAATTGCCAACGATGGCGTTTCGGAACTTAAAACCGTCGCGGCATTTATCAAAAATCTACCTCTACGTAAACTTTGCAGGTCCAGGGCATAAATAAATAAAAAACACGCTGCTGTGTCGCAGTGCTTTGTGATTAACCAGTGCTTAGCCAACCACAAACGGTACTGCAACTGTCTGTCAAAAACTGAGCAAATGTCTTATGACATCCTAAACTCATAATATCCATTGATGTAAGGGAACACCTCAAAGTTGGAATCTGCTCACACGTTAGCGAGCTTTACAGTAAGCTAAAGTCAATTTAGTTAAATTGCAATGAACGGCTTTTCGAACGAATAGAGGTCCTTTATCGCGTTTCACGCAAGTTTCCTCGGGCCGCTCTCTACTTACACGATTAATTTGAGTCGATAAATCCGCATTAAAAGCGGGGGCCGGGCCCAGCCAACCGCGCCGCTCTGTGTAAGTAGCCGCCATTCCGACCTTTTTGTTCTCGTTCCGCTCTCTTCTCCACACTTCTACCGAACTGTTTATTTATCTATTAACGTTTTTCGCCCGGCCAAAGTATACAATTGACGTTATCCAGGAGGAAATTGGTAGTCGAAGCTTGGGGTTTGATTGGAGCGGCGAGCCAGGCGCGGCGGCCGGCGTTGGCGGTGCGTCACTAGCTACCGAGACAGACAGGCAGCGCGCGCGGCGCCTCGAAGCCCATTAGACGTCTGCCCGAAACGGAACGCTCGATAAACTTGTAAAAACGCCTTCTACCCATTTAATTTTATACCCTCGCTTAAGCGTTGCTATTGGCAGATTCCTTCCTACTTTTTATAGGCCCGTCATTAACTGTATCGTGCGTTTTATCATTTTGTGCTTGTTTTTAAGCTCAATTTACTTACACGTAATCTAAACCCCACTATTTTTTAATCAAAAAAATCCTAAGTTAATTCAATATTACTTTTTAATCCATTACTTTAGCCTGCAAGACTAAATGAGATAAATTGTGTTTGTATCAATTTGATAGGTACAAGATTTATTTAGTTTCGCCTGTCTTGTGCTAATTGTATTACAACTACGTATTACGTCACGTCTGTTAAGATAAGCATCATAAAATTTATAAATATACGTATTACTCTTGTACAAATTGCTTTTTCCACTTTACATTATTGCATGTTTATCCGTTAGGCACATCTGCAATTATTTGTAGGTAGTGTTAATGTTAGGAACCTTCTCGTTTTCCATTTCGCGAAATTTTACAATATACGCGAATATTGTCTGCTTATCGTACCGTACCATTAATTATATTGAACATTATATCTTCAATTTTGAATAACAATAAATATTTACATTCAAAAGCACACGCTTCGGGTTGGGGGAAAGTAATATTGATACAATATATTTATGACCTCAAGTGATAAAGTTTATGTTGCGGTAAGAATTTTATTCCTGCCACGAATTATTGCTTGCTTCATTGAACATGTCGCGCAGTCACTTACAGATAGATATATAAACAATCTACGAACAAAAATCTTCAATTAGTACATTACGATACAAGGGTGAAAAACCTCTTCGCACGTGTATTGAACGACGTTTTACAGTACATATGGCCCTTTGAATATTCGACGCGGGTGCGTATTATAATGAAAATGCACTTTTGGTATAATGCACTAATAGCATTGTGCATCTAGGGAGGTAAGTACAGGATTACTAACGAGTCTTTTAGAAGCCCGACGCAGCAGGCGGAGGGCCTTTAATGACTCGAGTTTGTAATCCTCTTACCGACCGTGAAGCATACAATGTTTTTCATCACACTTGTAAGGGAAAACACACTTCGAAGCCTTTAAAAATCAACTATGGACGACCGATAGTAAAACGAATGACATTGTCAAGTTTTTTACATTCCACAGATAATTACTAAGAACTGCGTTTAGTTTTCGAACTTGCTAAGTCATGCTGCCAGATTGTACCGATATTCAAAACTAAATAATCTGAAATAATTGAAATAATCTGTGGAATAATAGTAAAATATTTATCATGGCGTGTCACGGCGTGTCACGTGAATCCGGACGCGAACGCAGGTACGAGGTACGTACCTTGCCGTGTTCGTGAAATTCGTGATCTTAGTACCGCCGGGCTTAAGAACCCGTAGCTACGGATCGGCGTGTATCACGGATATCAGGAGCCCTAGTTTATAGCCAAGTTTGAAGATTTGAAATAAGCCTTAGCTGATGCAAAACCTCCTTAGTCTGAAGTGAAATGACGTACGATGTTTTAAAACTAAACTCATAACTCCCTCGGGAGTTATATTGTACTAAAAGCCATAACTCCCGAGGGGACTAAATCTGCTCTAACGGCTCTATACGCCTGTGCGTTATAACACCATTACCGAGCAAGTGTGATGAAATAGTTTTTTATGATACAAGTGTAGAAAGTAGGCTTTTTCCCGACGAGGGTCGGTTACTATAAAACACGAACGAAGTGAGTGTTTTAAACCGACACGTTAGAAAAAAGCTCACATTTAAACACGTAACGTATGCGGAGTGAAATTTGGACAAAGTTTGTACATATAAAATATAAAAAAAAAAATCTGGATAAAAAATATGTGTCTGTTAATTTAAAGTCAATATATCTGTCAATCAGTTTGGTAAGTTTCATAAAAATTGGGTGTTTGATTTTGTAATTATGGTAAATCAACAAGAACGCCGTCGTCAAACGGTATGTAATTTCTACAGTAAACATCCCCTATGGCCGAATTCAAAGGTAGTGGAACATTTTGTGCAAATGGGTGAGAGTCGGAGCACCATTTACAATATTTTGGCGTCCTTTGCCTTGAAGAAAACCACTGGTAGAAAGCCTGGTTCTGGAAACTATTCCAGCTTGAGCAAATTTTCTGAGAGAGCTCGATTAAAGGAAATGACGGCCGGCCGTATCGCTAAATCTTATAGAGACCTCGGAAGAAAATTTAAGTGTGCCGGCAAAACTGTTAAAAACTATCTTAAAGACATGGGCATCGATAAGCATTGTAGAAAAGTTAAGCCCACCGTCTCTGAAAACCAAGAAATCACTCAAAAAGTACGGCTGCGTAAATTGGTCAAAGAAATATTTTACGCTAAAAGCAATGTCACTGGCGTTATGGATGACGAGTCATATTTCACGTTAGATGGAAATGAGTGGCAAGGCAATTACTATTTTGAGAACACCAATGGTCCAACCGATGAGAACGTTAAATATGTTGAGCATACAAAATTTCCTAAAAAAGTTTTGCTGTGGCTTGCCATCAGTCGACTCGGAATGTCTAAGCCTGTATTCTTTGAGTCAGGTTTAGCTGTGACCGCCGATCGCTACATGGAGCGTTGTTTGCCATTAGTGTGGGATTTCATACTTAAATACGAGTCATAGAGGAGAAAATGTAGTGTTTTGGCCAGACTTAGCCTCAAGCCATTATTCCAAAATAACCCTTAACAAAATGGCGGAGTTAAACATCCCATACGTACCTACCGAAGACATCAAATCCACCTAATGTTCCGCAACTTCGCCCTATTAAAGATTTTTGGGCTAATCTAAAGAGGCGAGGATATTGCAATAATTTTCGTCCCAGAAATGTACAGTTTGATTCGAAAAATAAAATTGGAGTTGAATAAAATGCCGACATCTGTGTTTTCGACAGCGATGGACAAAGTACCACAGAACTGCCGTAAAGCATCTCGCATGGGACTATTTTTTACATTAAGCATTGATATATATATTATTATAAAAACACAATTATTTTGAAAACGAATCGTGTTTTTTTTATTTAAAACAATATTGAACTTTGTCCAAATTTCACTCCGCATACGTTATATCATACAACATTTTACAATGCATTAGCTCGGAAAGCCGCTACATTTTTCAGAATGAAAGGTCCGTATCCTATCTTACCAGACTAAATATTACAAGTAATAGGTATAAATACATTGACACGCTTTTTATTATTCAAAAAAATCATAGATATTTAAAACAGCACCAAAAAGTGAACTTATTATAATTAAATGTTGGTCTTTGTAAATAAATATAAGTACAAAAAGTAAACAATCAACTGCAATATTGTTATTTCAATCAGCTTTTATATAAAATAATCTCACCATTTGCACCTCGTTACGAATTTTGGGAGGCATCAATGGAATATCACTATTTCATTTCACTGCGATATAAAAACTCCAAGCCAAATTATCCAAAATCAGAACGAAATACTTTTAACAAATTTACATGTGAAAATAAACTACCAATAAACTAGTCAATGCGCGCCCAAACAGTCGTTCGGTCGGTCCGAATTGAGCATTCGGATTACGTGTGTCACAAAATGAAATGATTTAGGACTTAAGAAAACAAAAACTTTATTTATTAATTACAGAGAGCAACATTTAATTAAAATAATTTCACTTTTGGGTGTTGTTTTTATTGTGTATGAAAATTTTAAATAATGAAAAGTTCTTCAATGGAGTTATAATACTTACATTGTCTAGCCTGGTAAAATACGAACCTTTCATTCTGAAAAAAAAAACTAGCGGAGTAGAAACAACCAATGAGAGCGCTGCATTATTGGCATAGTCATCGTTTGCAATTGGGTCCGAGATGGAGAAAAATTAAAATATAAAGGATATTTCATTCTGAAAACTTAAAAAAAAGTAAATATATTACTAATTACTATATAGGTAGGTACATATTTAAATTTAAATTTCTGTTTCGATATTTATACTTTGAATGGATTGTAGTTATATTTTATAAATGTGTATATTGTATAATAAAGACAAAAATGTATGTCAGATTAATGTTATTCAGATAATGCCTTGGTTTGGACAGTGCGAAATGATTAGATTATTTCCAGTTTTTTTTAAATTAAAAAGCTACTTTCTCGCACGTGTTACGATAAAGAGCCACTTTCTATGCATAAGTTTACCCTTGAAAATAGCACTTTCCGAGCTTATGCATTGTAATAGTACATTTCGATGCTAGTGCGGAAAGTATGTCATTACTTCACGAGTCCCGAGGTATCGAGCCGTAGGCGAGTGGCAATACTCGGGACAAGTGAAAAATGACATATCCGCACGTGAATCGAACGACGTTTTTCAATACAGATGCGAAAAAAATTAAAATACATAAGGACGAATTTGTAATACAGTGGATATACTAAGAACATCTTCAAAATGTTTATCTTATCTTCTTTACTTTCTCATTTTCAATCTCATAATCATTATTTCTCATATGCAAAATAATAAATCGCATGTGACAAATCGTATCGTCATGTCTAATAGGGCCTTCGAACATCTTTACCTGATTGTAAAACGCCTCTACTTTGACTGACGTTTCGTTGACACTGTTCCGTTTCATACACACAGATTTATAAGAACTGTTTTCAATGTTAATATTTTTAATGAATGATCATAATTATGATGAAGAAGTAAATATGAAATATCAATATCTTTAATATTTTGGCGTTAGTAGTAGGTGTTTAGTTTTATTACGGCTCGGTAAAGTTAACGAACAATAATACTCTTCGGTAAGCAGTCATGAATTGGAACACATCTACATTTAAAAAAATTGGAAAAGTAAAAAGCACTAGTTCGCAAAAACCAACTTTGCGCACGCAAAACAGCCAAGAAAAGGGCACTTTTTGAGCAACTGTATTGAAAAGTATATTCCGCTGCAACGTCATAGTCGTCCATTTCCTTGAGCAATAGAGCGGTGACGCCGACAATAACGTCGTGCCGTAACGATTCCAACCCAGACCATTTAATGAAGTTCCGTCACTATTCTTTAGGAAATTCACAAGTGCCATCGCCTATTACCTGTTGCCATAGCAACATCAGCGCTGTTTAACTTTACCTCTACCGCGGATAATTAAATTATATATCTTCCGTTTACTGGTAGATCTTATAGGTAATAAGTCTATACTTACTGACTGTAATCTGCTCTTTTGCTGCTTGGTTGGGCGTTGAATTTGACTGAAAATTTGATTGATCTGATCTGATTTTTCTGGATTTATAAGACTGTCACGTTATGTATAGACTTACAGACAAAGCTAAGCCTAAGTGGGTGAAGTTGAAAGTTTTTAGTTGCCGGTGGAGGCTAGTAATAAAGACGCTCTGTCTGTCTGTCTGTCACATCGTTAAATATCTCGGGAACTCCTTAAGTTATCGCAGTGAAATTTGGAATAGTTACCTATCTAGATCACGTGGGATATAATTTGAACGGGCTTGACATTTTTATTATTTTTGTACAGCGAGAAAATTTCTGAATTTAGTTTTTACTTAAGAAAACACCACATTCATCATGCGCACATACATGATGAATGTGGTGTTTTCTTTGGAAGTTGAAGAGTTCTCTCGCTTAAAAAAAACATACCGTCGATCTTCTTTTTTTCCAAATAATGCCATATTCAACACTTTAGAATAGTTTTTTTTTAATAGCCTGTTTTTGTATCCCACTGCTGGGCAACGGCCTAAATTAAAGTGTTTAATTTCAATGAATAGCAATCGCGGTAACAGAAGACAATATAATGCCATATTTATTCATTAAGTATGAAACCTAAAGTTACCAATCATGTTCACACTTATTAAGCTACTAGGGGTTTTCTTTATTTGAGCATGCAAAAAGCATAGGAAATGTGAATATTTAGGTGGTCCAATCCCGGACTTACAAAAGCAAAAGAAAATAAATGCGCTGGACTGCTTATTTGATAGGATTCTATAGTTTATGATGCAGATTCGGTTCTACAAGGATTTCGTAAAAAACGATTAGCATAGATATTATAAGAGATCACTTGTTAGGGGAGAGTCGGCGATATTGTACCGCCGGTTAAATCGTACCACCTCTAGATTTCCTACTTAACTGCCTATTTTACTTGCTTATGGGGCACCCAACGGAGCACCTATGTTGTTAAAATCATCAGTTTCCGAAATAAAAAAAATACAAAAACTCAAGAATTAACTTGAGAGAGAAAAAAAATGATTTTCGTCCGACTCGATGTAACTTTTGATGTGATTTCGTAATTGTATTACTTGCGATCTAGATGGATTAAAATTACAGTATTAAAAGTATTCCACTACAATATTTATCAGGTTTACTGAGTGGTATTTAGAAATTGTAAAAGTTTTGTGGTTATATTTTTTATATTATTTATTTCAAAAAAATACCTGGTCGGTTAATTCGTACCATAGCTCACGCTCATAGGTACGATTTAACCAACCAAATATTTTTTAAATGTATCAGTGCGATTTCAGTGTATTGATATAAATAATGGATATTTTAATCTAAAATAAAAAAATAACATTCGTAATACTTGAACCGACTAGTCGGCTAAATCGTACCGATGGCAGTCGGATTTATTTTTTTACAGATCGTTAATTTAATCCCAGATTATTCAATTTGATATACAACGTGTTTTTGAGCAATTGCTTTAAATTCAAGGGTGCATTATTTTGCTTAAATTAAGTTAATTTCTCAGACACCGGTATTCTAATTAGCTTAATTTAGAAAATAACTACTAATTTTATTTTATTTCATATGGGATTTGCATGTGTGTAAACGGAGTATGAGCATTCGACATGACATTGATATGTCATAGTTGTCACTTACTTAGTAAAGTCAATTCTAATGCCCGTTTTAGATTAGCGGTTGATGCAACATGTAAAAAATTATTTTGTATGAGAAATAAAAAAAATAAAAATTAACGAATTAAATAAAACTAACTATGCCATTCTGTTTCCTTAGTTATACCAAACCACATGACGAAGTTAAAGAAAATGCTCAAGAACACCCTGTATAACCTAGCCAAGAAACTGAACTTTCATATGAATAAACAGTCACATTTCTATCTGCCTTCAGAAAAAAGTTATCCACGTTTGAGTAAAAAGTGGTACGATATAACCTACTCTCCCCTAAGTTAGCAAAGTGTGTTTTTCGTACCTGCTCAGAAAAATACTAGAAATCCCGAGTTTTCCCCGCACTTATAATTAACTAGAGAAGTTCAAAAATGTCTTTGCCATTTATCAAGGCACGTACGAAAAGTTGTATATTCAGGGACTTGTGCTATGTAATTCGTTGGAAATATTCGCATTTTCCCTTCGGCAAGACGTTATCGCGGGTGGCCCTCTCAACGCTCATGCGGGGGCGGCGCGGGCGCTCCCCGCAGGGACTTAATTTGTTGCTCTCCTGGCGCCTCGCATCTCACTTTCAAACGGCGTAACGCGACCTTACCGCGCGCCCCTCCCGGTCGTATGTAGACCTAGTCTTCACTCTCTACGGAACTCCCGAGCGTTGCAACACACTTTAACATTACATTCATACAGGTTACTAAACTACGTAACTAACCCGTTTCCTTGATGAGAAGATTGTACCCATTTTCCTACAAGAACTTAAAACCTTTAAAAAAGCTAAGGTCAACACTCAAACTGTTACTAAATTTGGTGATGTCACCAGAATCTCAGGCTACTAAGCTTGAAAAGACACTCAACGTTATAAGCTGATTTGAATTCCGGCTCGGTGGTGCAAAGTGATATTCGATGCTTACTCATAGATCAAGCTTGCCATATTGAAAGTTTAATGCGGCGTCGATCCATGTCGCGCTTGGAGCACGACAATCTAATCACAATGCCATAAAGGAGTGCACCGTAAAATATTTATGGGTACCGGAGCAGGCACGGCGCGTACCCGGCGCTACCGCGGGCCATACCGTCTCGACCGATATTATTAAACTGAACCTGTATAATGTTGATCGACGGCTGACATCACTTGCCGTGCTTTACGCGGCTAACTTTTCCTTATAGATATAGCTATTTAGTTTGTCGTCTCAAAGTAGGAACCGTTTAAGTAGAACGAGGTGACTGCTGAATATGATTAAATTTTACATAAGACTTGATGAGTCGTGGGCTCAATTAACGAATGCCGGGGACCGTCGGCCGCTCAGCTCGTTATACACCCCGCGCAAATTGGCGCCGACCACTGACTGTAACGATAATGACGCCCTGCGAGTGGCACCTACCGTACGTCCGCTAACCTAACCTAACTCATCTCATGGGGACTCCTAAAAGCTACTTTATATGATGGAGCTGCGCATTTGGCAGTCACGCAAAACTCGGTGGTTTTTGCGGCACATAAACAACCCGCACACGTGTGTCCAACCGCGTATCGATTGATTTGACTTAAAATGCATAGTTTTCAGGCGTGATGCCGATTAGTTTCCGCCAAATTTTCCGCTGCGGGCGGTTGGCAACCGCGCGCTGTGGTACGCCACAATCACCCATTCAAATTGGAGAGTATAAGTACTAGAGGCTACCGTAGCATCTGCGGCTATTTAGATTTTAATACCGCCTTTATTATTATAGACTCACGTAAACATTTTTAGATTTCCTATCAATGTAATCACAGAACGTGGTAATTCTCGTTATCATATCCAACGCGATCGGCCACTGAAAGCTTTTTGAAAGCTCACAGAGGCAGACGATGAAAGGTTCACGCAGTGATCTGAAGTGAGTCAGTCGCCCCAATAATCATACAATAATAACATTTCTGTATTGCCTTTCTGCTCTTACGTGACGATTTATGGTATTCATACGCAAATATTCGAAATTTATTGAAAACTTACTTATAATAACAGTATGTGACTATTGAAAATACGAAGAAAACTGTGCGTTATGTTTCTTTTGCTATCGAATACGTGATAAATCACAGAATAATGCGATCTCTTCCGTGCCTCAAGCCTTGCCCCTAATGTCTTCTTAATGCTGTATGGAGTTGTCACATTGCACTTTCTCAACTTTCAGTTGTCCGGTATATTTCAACTTAGAATTTAAATACTTTTTGTGAACGCAGGAGAAGTTGAAAAAAATATATTTCAATACACCTTTTAAGACAAATTTTAAGGACAGTTATGTACTCCCACTGTGTCTGTATGTTGCCGTGTTCAGTGGTTAAGTTTTCTTTAATAACAAGTAAACTCACTTTTTTTAAGAAACTTAGTAGTGTTTATTTTATAATCAGAGCGTTCGCGGAAGTAAATTCCTTTGAAACCTTTCAGAACAGTCCTAAGGCGAAGGCTACACGTACAATAAATACTGTGATATACAGATATTTATCTAATATTCTGATATATATTGTTCGTCTAGTCTACTATACTGAACATAATGTAGTCCATCAGTATTTACCATATTGATGGATCACAGTATTTATTGTAGGTACAGCTTTTGCCAAGAAATTCGCTATCATGCGAGGTTTGAACCTGCGACATCCGCTTTGAAAGTAGCATGCCTTAACTCTAGGGCCGCTAAGACTTCTTCGTTTTGGTTTACAAATTAACGAGACAGAATCATGTACTTTACAGTTGTTGCTATAGTTATTTCATAGGCGGTAAATTAAATAGATCACAATACGTGCCTAAGAAATCGGCTTACATATACAACATACCTATTACGTACCTGCAGAAATAATAATTATAACCATTTATGCTTATAAAGTGCATTAAGTATAATTTACGCACAGCTCATGCAATAATAGTTAAGCAGCTTTGCTCTCTATTAGAGCATAGAGTTTGTCAAGTATGAAAAGCTCCATTTGAACGTAAGTTTTTTTGCACGTTTTGCCACTGCCGGCTCGCCGCGCTCCTTTTGTTCCTCGAACGTGATCTGACCGAGATGAAGCTCACCGACGTTATTGCTCCGTTCCTCGCTCCAATCGAGTTTGTTTCTACTCGTCACACTTTTGTTCCATTTTGCGTATTAACATCACTGAAATCATTTTCCGCTTCAGTGTAGACGATTTTCCCTCAAAGACTTGGAAATTCCCGCACCCATTTGTTTTCATGACGTCTAAGACGTAAGCGCATTACATTTTTGTGCTAGTCGCTTCGCCGCCATATCTCATGGTTCCATAAGGCTTCGTTTCCAATATAACGCCTCGAGATGACAAACGGCTTGCAGTCAAATGTGACGTAAATATTTTTGAAACAGAATTTTATACCATGAAATGTGATTCTATTCCTCGCATTACACGGTGCTGTTGGTGCCTCAGTGACAAGGAAATCTTGAAATTCTTGCCTTGGGCAAAGTGAGGCTTTGCAAAGATCGATGTAAACTCACGCTCGCCTCGTACGAAAGAGATTGAAAAGTTTGTCAGAGCTTAGAATTGTTCTTTTTGCGTGCCTGATCGCAAGCGGCCCTGCCAGGCCAAACCATAAATTATTGCCGCGAAAAAGTTTTAAAGCTATTATAACTCTGATCCACAGCACAGGTATAAATCGTGTTATTCACCACTCGGCGCGGTATTGCGGAAATCTGAGATTATCATCATGTTCTTACTTTTATTACTATTCATTGTGCGGTTAAGAAATGTGTTTTAAATCATCTCGTAAATAATACTTTTAAAATATTTTATTTGGAGCAACACAACACGCGTAGGATAAATTTAGCGAAAGTAATTAAGCTTTTATGAAGAAGAGCCGTATTCACATGTCAGTGGCAGTGGCATCGAATAGTCTATAGACGAAGTGCTCTGGATGGATGGAGCGGTTATCTGCGTCCCGCCCGCTACGTCCGTTGTATCCACCATGTTTATTTTTAGTCTCGCATGTACATTCACTATTGCGATGAAATTTACAGCGATTGGCCCGAGTCTGCGCTGGTGGACGAAGCTTCGGGCTCGCCGCTCGCGGACACCGATACAGACGCTCCAAATGACAAGCTACCTCTATTTCAAAAATGTCTGCTATTTTACGCGAGAATTTCAGCTCGGTCATGAGCAATAATTCTTGTGTTGAACGAGTGAAACTTTCATAGTATTACTTTTATTGCTTATTGTAAATTCTTCCGAGGTAAGATATATTCGAATAGTAAATTTCCCCTAATCCCTAAATAATCCCTAAGTTTGACGGCAGAAAGAGCCTACTAATATTATAAACGCGAAAGTTTGAAGATCCATACTTACAAACTTTCGCGTTTATAATATTAGTAGGCTCTTTCTGCCGTCAAACTTAGGGATTATTTAGGGATTAGGGGAAATTTACTATTCGAATATATCTTACCTCGGAAGAATTTACAATAAGCAATAAAAGTAATACTATGAAAGTTTCACTCGTTCAACACAAGAATTATTGCTCATGACTGAGCTGAAACGAGTCTGTTACTGTTTCATGTACAAACTACTGAATGGATTTAAATGAAACTTCACAATAATATAGCTTATACATACATCAGAATAACACATGGGCTACAATTTACGAGTATAAAGATATTGCGCAGACGAAGTCGCGGACACCAGCTAGTACTGAATAAAAACTATTGTGGTAACAATGACGTAGCCGAATGCTGCCACGTCAAAGTATATTTTACTGTTTTAGCGTTACAGTTCGTATAAGGGATCGAATGAAAGTAACACGCGTGTCGCAGCAGTTAATAGCCCTTGTTCGTCAAAATACCATTACCCACGCCGAGCGACGGGTCCCCCTGTCAAGCTGAGATTTGGCGTAACTTAGTGACTGATTAGCAATTTCTGTTTGCTGGCGGGCGCGACAGGTGGTCGGGGAGCAGAGGGGGGCTGACCCGCGGCCTCTTGCCTGATTGATGACCGAGACTAGCTCCTCTCTGACACGACTTCTTATATCTGCACTTCAATTCTACATTTACCTTACAATGTTTCCAACTACGCTTTAAAAATTATGCTTCTGCTAAACGAACTTAATGACCGTTCTAAAGCAATGCATAAATCCATTTTAGCAGCCAGTAACTTTTAAGAGTCGAGGCATTTTAGAATGGCGCTGTATCTCCGCCTGAAGTCATACGTCTAGTGTCAAATCACAATCAATTGTTTAAGAAGAAGTCCCACGCTCTACGGCCGCGGTCTAATAACCCGAGGTCGAATCAAGAGCTCATGCATATTCACGGTTCGACCGGCGGTTCATCTGTAACGGTCCCGCGACCGGTTGTGTGAGCTCATTGTTGCAAGTGTCTATATGGCCGAGCGACCCGCCATGCCTTACCCTGCGCCGTCGGCGCCACCCGCTAGCGATGTTTGCACACTTGTACCCAATCTTGGTTTTATTGCAAAAGTGAACCTACTCTTGATTAATCAGTGGTATTTTTAGAAATATGACGCCAGAATAATCTACTTAACTTGTAGTCATAATTAATTGAAATTCCATCTGTGTAGTCCACAGTCCGATCAATACTATTTAGGTTACTTAATTATTTGTACTCTTCTTATTTGTATGTGAAAATATGAAAACAAAATGCAAGCACACTGCCTAAATGAAACGGCATTAATTATTGTTGCGACATGTGGAACACCAGTTCTACAATTCTGAGGTTTGCAGTACAGGATTTTGGCAAATATAATTGTACCAACTTGTATTACCAAGTATGCATTAAGTAGTTATTAAGATGACAAAGGTCGGGTCAGTTCACTGCTCAACTAGATAGGTATTTATATTCTAATAAGATGCCACCAGCAGCCAACGATTCGTGAGGGGTACATATGTAATTCAAAGGTACGATTACATTTTCGCTTTGAATATGACATTAATTTTAATATTTGACGCTACAGTTTAAATCTATTATAATAACAATTTAATAAAATATCAGAGCGTTTAAATTTATATTTAAAACGAAAAACTTCGACTGAATATGAGCACATATAATTATATAATTCTTATGGAGGTGATTGTAACCAAGCAGAAATTACCTTACCAGATTTGGTAATTCCTACGTATCACAAATAATCTTTACGAAATAATGATTTAGGCACAGCAACGCATTTTGGCTATGCGTATTGAAACAACTCAATGGCAAATAGGTGCCCGGGACAAAACTAGCCGCACCACATCGGGCAAATCGATTTAGTTACGCCTGTTTGTAGATTTATTTGAATTGATTGAAATCGATCTATCCGTAGTCGCTATTGTTTTAGTTGTTTTTACGGCTACCTGAAAGTCGTGTAAATACTTACAAGTAGATACGATTTGTCTGAATGACAACACGAAGTTATAATATGTAAGCTTTATTTCTGCTCATATAAACTTACATGATGGATTCTCTTAACCTTCAACTTCATCAATAATTGAAAAATGTTCCTATAAAAAGAGATTTACCGAGTTGGTAGTTTTTTGCTTCTCGGCTGCCTACATTGGTATTTAGGGAGAATACGGGTGTAAAGCCACACTTACACATATAAAAAAAAATTGTTCACTAATTTAATATTTTTTTTTAATAATATTGTGCTTAGTACGAACAAATTAAAAAAGTTAATTGGCTGTACTATAATACTAATATATTGTGTAATACCTATCCTATATATGATTGATTTTAGTAAAAGGAACCATTAGGTTGCCGATAAGGCGCTAATGTCGTAAAGATTCGTTTAGAAATGAACCTTATCAACAACCGACAAAGTGGTACCTTTAACTAAAAATAAGCTCACAGTCTTTGGTTAAATTTTACAAACAACTGCAAAAAAATACATTATTTTTTAATTATGTTTGAATGTCTGCTTACACTTTCTCTTAGTCATTCGTTTACTCATATGAAAAGCAGCTCTTAAATAGTTTGAACACAGCGTAATGCAATAAGTAGCACCTCACTTTTGTGCGATTTCATCTCAGCGGGCAGTAAAATAAAGATGTTGCAGTAATGCATTTTACATTTTGAAGGATCATTAAACTGCGCATTACACGGCCCGGACCGTCGAGAGGCAATTAAAAAAGAACTGTTAAGACGAAGCTCGTAAAAATGAAGTCGTGTTCCCAACTGATTAAAAAGTATTCTGTTCTCTTAGAGCACATCCAATTTTAATCAAATTTGTTATCGTGGCGACCTTTCAACTTTTGCTGTTTTATCAGTAACCGCTAGCGGGTGGGGAAAGTGTCCAGTAAGGTAAGTTGGCCAAAATTTTAAACTACCGGCTAACGTAATATACCTTAAGTACTTTACTAAGTATTTTTCAATAAAGTTCAGACGTAGTATTAATGTTAGTAACGTAAATTTTGTGCCCCAAACTGGGCCGCTGTCATGATTTATCAATTAAATAACACCAACTCCATTGATTTTCAGATAAATGTCAAACACCGAAGTCAGTCTAGGGACTTCGCCCACGGAGAATATGCCCGAGTTAACCATTAGAGACATCAACAATTTCTGTTGCCAGCGTTTAGTGATTGATTATATAACTTGTTTTATCTCCGAAACTAAAGTAAATTGCAAGGTGACTCAAACAAAATAAGCGATAAGTCTTTGTAGATATCAACATCCGAACTCTGACCTTACATGTTGATGTGTCGTTTAAAGCAAGGTCAGGTATTCAATATAGGTCGCATTTGTTCTTATTTTCTTTGTAAGTTACATTATTGTATGCATGTCATATTAATTTGGTGTCGTCGTATTGGTAACCAGGTCTTTATGAATCGCTATTATAGTAAAAACCAAATAAAACAACAAATAAAGTTTTCCTCAACGTCTCAAAAAAAAACGTTGTCGTTAAAACATATTGTTGGATACTTGGTCAAAGGTCGCTCACAGACATATTTCCTGTTTTGGAACGTCGCGAAATCAACAACTGTTACGTAGCTCCACTATCTGGAACGTGTATGTGCAGTTTCAAAATAGCATTTGCGGTTACAATGATATCGCTTTGTACATATTTAGAAACCTGCGCAGGTCGGTGCAACGTTATTTAATACGCGACCTATTTGCGGTCAATCTGTCTCCTACAACTCGCCTCGGCTGGTCGGCTAATAAATCTTAGGACATATTCAGATATTAAATTCAAAACAAATGTATCTACTTTATGATACGTGAAGTTTAAGAATAACGATAAAACAATATTCGGTTATTACCTATATTTGTCAATTTAATGATAATATTTCACATGATCAAAGCCTTTTCCGAAATAAAGTATGTACTCTAAACAGTTGCTTTAAGAAAAGATTATCGTTAACAATCTTTTGCATTTTGTGTTGGTAGGTAGGTACTAATCAAAATCCTCAATGTGATTTTTTACTGGGCACGTCACGCGTACCTATTGTTAATAACATCTTTCATGCATTAAGTACAAAAGACAAATTGTGTGTAGTATAAGGATTAGGGATCACATTTTCTGTCTAGTATAGAGATTAGGGATAGTCAATGCCAGCGATTCTAAGCAAGCAAAATTAAGGCAAATCTGAAAGGATTTATCAATAAATGTTAATGCTTATATTATAAACCAGACGTATTTAAGCTTACGAGTCGCATGATCAAGTTAACGAGCCGTCTTTTATCGTCGCCCCGTCACGTATACGAATTTAATTTGTTGGCAGTTAATTTCATAATAAAATAACAGTCAGTGCTAACATGACGAGAGATAGAGGAGAATGCAAGTGGAATAGAAAGAAAGAAAGAAAGAAATAAATTTATTTGTGACGATCACAATAAACAGACATAAAGACAAAACAATATAAAAAAGTAAGTTGTGTGTGCATCACAAAATGGACCCAACTCAGCATATTGCCGCCTTAAAAGACGGCGCTGGTCTTCCGTAAGGCCCATTCAGTGATGCCACGACAGATAACACAAAAAGTTACGAATAACATTAGGAACATATTTTTTTTACACTTACATAGAAAATATACCAATAACAGAAAAGAAAATACAAAGAATAGGAAATTTACAATTTAGGTACATACATTATCACGGAACACAATTTTTGCTCCTTATCCATGAACGCGACCATATGAATGTCAATGTCACCTGCCCACTTAATAGATTTACTTACATGAGATGATTATATTGAAATATTGATAACCATTTATTTTCAAAGCGAATTCTAAATATTTTTAATAATAGACACTGGCAAAAATTGTCAAACTCACGGGCAGATGCCATTATTTATAAAAAAAGAAGAAGGATAATGATAATGGTGACAATACATGTTGTACTGTACCGACCCTACATACCGTTCGATAAGGGCAGGCAAAAGAAATGGGGATAGTGGGACCACACTATCAAAACTATAATGTAAAATATTGTAGTTTAACAACACTATACTATATTGTAATAATTAAACTATAATAATAAGTATCTTATTAGCTGACATCATACCTACTGTACTAATAAACTGAAATATGAAATGTAAGAGTATTAAGCGTAATTTTAACAAATGACTTGTAATAGTATATTACCTAACTAGTGTGGTTAAAACAAATGCCGAGATCGCAGATGTTTGCGACCCGAGCTGCAAGCGAGGGACGTAAATATGCGATCAAGGGCTTTATTTATTACCTCACGTGTTAGGTACATCATTTTATGCCTACACTTGGGCGGAAATCGGCTTTTTCCGTACGCGTAGCGTGCGGAAAAAGGCACTTTATGGCCAGGTGTGGCATAAAAACTATTTTTATCAATAAAAAATCTCAATCTCAATCTCAAACTGTAGGTACTCAATAACATAATTAGCGGAATATTATTAACTGGTGGTGTTGTTGTTCAAGTACTTTTATAATTATGATTATTTTAAATTTCTAATCTTCAATCTTCATTAGGTGTATTCATACAATACCTAATAGTTCTTAGTCCCAGCAATTTATCGAATAATGTGTATATGTACAGGTAGATGGTTTTTGACTTGACAGAACCTCACACGACACACCATGTCAATAAATCCTTAGAATCGCATTTTTCCCAAGATTAAGAATTGACCTCCGTCGAAAATAATAAGAGGGGTGTTCCAAGTGGTGGTAAATATTGGACCACTTGTTCATTTCCGAGCTTCCGGCTAACGAGGGCGCGTGCGACAAGACCAATAAGTGGGTCAAGTGACCTAGCTTAGCAGATGTCGACACTGGATAGATGGGACATAAACTAAACTGGGGGAATCTAGGTAACTTTTAGACCTACACTAATCTGCCAGCGACATTTGCTGACTCATGGCTCTAAAAATTTAGACAGATACATAAATATAACATTTTTGTTGACAGAAATTAAATTATTTAATTAAATATTTTCATATGTTATTGTACCCGTCTTGGCTTTCGATGGGCATGGTATTTTTCTTTAGTGTATGACATATATTTTCAATTTACAGAAATATACCTACCTACCTACCTATTGATAAATTGTTAAGATAATATTATTTTTGAAACGTGCCTTTCTTGGTAAATCTAGAGATATTTTTGGTAACATCAGAGAAAACGTTGGTCTGAAAGTTGATTCGCCCAACTGACTGTGAGGCTGTGAGTGGAGGTTAACTGAAAGAAAGGATTAATTCGGCTTTTTATAAACAAAATATATCTAAGATTATATTCTTAGATTCTCTTCTAGATGTTCTTAGATTTGGGCCGGGTACGATTCGGGGCGGTTCTTGTAACTGACTCTAATTAGTGAATAAGAATGACAAAGCCTGTTGCGGATTTCATCATTGTTTTGTATGAGACGAAGCCTGTTGCTGATTGTCTTCTGTAGCCATGCCTGACGAAGCCTGCGTTGCGGATTACTAGTTAATTATCGCTTTTTGTTTCATTATAAATAATTATTTTAAACATTATATCACTTATCATCTAAGATTTAACTTTTCTTTTTTGTTTAATTGTACAATAAAGTGTTTTCTACTTTTTATTAACGCTTCGTTTCCGCCAGCGTTTATTTTACTGATATGATTGACCACTTTAATGCCTTCAGCGCATGAAAATTATAAACACCTAGTAAACACGACCTTTATCCAGGGGTAATGAAATAAAGTAGTGCATGCAACTAAGCGGTACGGCCCACGTCGTATTAGAAAGTAATAAGAGGTTAGGAGGTCTTGTTATGAGACTAATGAGATATGGGCATATTTTTATTTTGTTGTCGTTTTTTTTTTCGCGTCAGATTTGAATGAAATTTGGTGGGTAGGTAGAGTTCCTTATTCTCTTCAAGATAGACCCAATTTCAAAGTATGTCCCACATTTTTTTCCACTGAGTTACGAAATCGTATGGAATTTTCGTAACTCGGTGGAAAATTTCATACAATTTTTTTGTCGCACATTGAGATTTTGTATCTATCTAGCGTAGAATAAGGAACTCTACCTACCCACCAAATTTCATTCAAATCTGACGAGAAAAAAAAAACGACAACAAAATAAAAATATGCCCATATAACGTCATTAGTAGGTATACCATTACTTCTTCATAAACATTCGTTTACGAAGCGCATTGCCTCGTTCAGACACAATCGCTTCGTAACGCTTCATACAGCCTGCGGATTGTCAATCACAATGCGCAGTCTGTATGGAGTAGTCTTTGACTAGCTTTTAGCATATAATAATACGTGCCGAAGAAAAGAAAATCCTTGTTTTTCTGACAAAGGGACATTCGATTATATCACAAAAAAAAGTATTGATATATTGAAGTAGACACGTAGTCAATTCCAAATCCAATACTTTCGGCAGAATTGCGCTATAATTTAATTACTATAGTCAATAGCGGTTTTTGCTGCCTCTTATATAGAAAATGGTCCATAGTAATTTTATTGCAACAGTCTGCCTGACTATACTTTTTATTGGATCTTCATTTTATACAAATTACACGGTTTACTCGAACATTTAGACTATTTAGAGCAACAAAAATGTTAAGCGATGTTATTTGTCGGACATTTAAAATGAGCAATAATTATTTTAATTAGTCAATTTGGCAAATTCAGTAACTATTGATTGAACATGTTTACTTATAAACACCGCGTCAGATCAGTTTCGGCCGTTCGGACGGGTACTGGCGCGCCGGAGGAACAATCACACACGCCCGCCTAATTGAAGTCCAATGTCGTGCATGGGTGACATTCCAATCGCTTAACAGACACGATAACTCCTTAGGAACCACTTTAAGCGCGCTCTCTTACGCGTAGTTGTTACCTAACATGAGGTCAAATGTACCGGTTCGTAAGAGAATTGAGCTCGTCAAAACGATTAGAACACTCATGCAAACCGCCCACGGTGATTGATACGCGACCGTCGCAGCTTCTAATTCGATTGTGTTATTGTTTTGGACTCGCACCGAGCGGCGCCGCCCGATTTGACCGCCATCTCACACTTGGATGCCTCGAAAGCTTTTTGAGCGTAGGCTAAAGGATCGTGGAGGTTGATTTCATGTGTGGGGTTGGAAAGGTTTTATTTTCATTTTGGATATGATTTTCAATAAAACTATCCTACTTGACTGGCTTACTTACCTACATCAGTTCTGTTTATGGTTTATTGTAAACAATTTCCTTATAGTGCACAATACAGCATTATGTTTTATGGGCATTTCTTCAATAATGCAATAACAAAGGGCTGTTGTTCTTAAACGTTGACTTAAAATGGGAAAATATAAAGTTTTCATCTCTACTATGGTCTGCCTGAAGGTTGGAAAATCGAGGTATATAGAACGAACTTTTTTTGTAACTGGGACAATCTAGTTCAATTTAGGTGAGCCTACTTGTACTGCACTTGCGCAGGATCGGGATAGTTGGCTCTCGTTTCGAGGCCTAAGATCCTTTCCGGATCATTGTGCCACAATAGTTAGCTAGACCTGTACTTCATAGAGTTGATGAGAAATAGTTATGTTAAAAAATATAATGTAATTTTGTTTTTCTGTGTAACTGCGTACCTAACAACTAATTTTATGATATCTTTGAAACAATTTGTTTTTTGCACTTATTCCTGGCACAAAGTAGATCATTGAAGTTTCCTGCCTTGACCACCCCGAAGCTTAGCGCCACGTATACAGTCCAGCAGCTAATTAGTCGCGCCATATTGCCATCAATATCCATTAGCGGCGCCGCACGCGACGGCGGGCTGTGACGATACACCTCCCTGAAGATATGCGGCCGTATATTCACACCACTATTATTAACTATTTGATCATTTCTGCTAACCAGTTCAGCTGTCCCCTTGATCTGTTACGACTGTGCGTGATCGGAGAGCGCTTTATACTGGATCGACTGCATTAGCTTCACACTCCCTCTGTCAGTCTTTATAATAACAAATACCACTGTTACCGCGTTTACCGAGCGCCTCACGCGAACCAGTAACAACGTGACCTTAATATACTCATAGCTTTACCGTATCTCGAAGTCCAGCTACACTAGGACCATAGTCGTACAAGCGAGACTATATTTTGGGAACGACATAGCCGATGGTGCGATAGCGATGGCGCCCGGCTGTAATAGTCCGGAAGCTACGGATATACTATTTAGTTGTACATTTTAATATTTTTACTTGGGTACCTACTTAAAGTAGATAATTATAAAACAGGTGGATTTTACAAGCATAGAGTCATAAAACAGTAGCACTCTTAATCTTTTAACCTCGATGCAAGTCTAGCACGATAGGTGTTTTATATTCTTATACTTATTACGTAACAGTCT
This sequence comes from Lathronympha strigana, assembly GCA_949128165.1. NCBI lineage: Eukaryota > Metazoa > Arthropoda > Insecta > Lepidoptera > Tortricidae > Lathronympha > Lathronympha strigana. The sequence goes on along the minus strand of OX421906.1, from coordinate 9,552,747 downwards.
AAATGTTTACTGGTTTTCGACGTTTTTATAGCTCTGCAGTCACGTAACGTATAAAATCTAAATTAGTTCAGAGACTTTCGGGTAATTCCAATTTTTCAATAGGTATTTACTAACTAAAGGTAAGCAATGCAAGGAAATCTTTAAAGTCAGTAATTTTATGAACATTTCGGTTTCAATAAGGAAAGAATAGCGAGCGACTTCAATGAGTATTTTATTACAATATTTACGATGCAAAGCAGCGATATGTTCGTTACAAAACTATTGAAGCATGCTTGAACTGTATACACAAAGGGTAAGCAAGTATTATTAATATATCAAATTGTTTGAACGTGCAGAGAGTTCGCCGCGGCATGATCCAACCCTCGCGTTTAATAGAATATAGTCGCATGTGTTTAGAGAGTTCATAGTAAGTTAGGTCGTTGTGGTGCCGCCGGGTAGAGTATTTAATTCGGAACTTCTTCACCTCGGCGGCCGGCGGCGCCGCGCCCGCCGGTGCGTCGCTCTCCTAGAAAGGGTTGCCCGCTGCCCTAATCTTTGAACTATGACTTGACCGTTATAACGCATTTATAATTTGCTCTTCGATTATTTAGTAGACGGCGTGGCATGCCGAGATACGAATAAATTAGTTTCGTGTTTGGGAACAAAGCTATTCGAAGTTTGAGTAACGGTCACGGGATCATTGTAAGAGTTAAACTTATTCCACTATCTGTTGAGTGCCACGGAATCCGCTATATTGTTTAGTTTCCCTAACGGATTGTTTAATCGGTTTGGGAGTGATGAGTGCTTTTAGAATTAATGTATCAAGTCTCAGAATTGCCCAGTTGCTAGTGACCCTGCCTACGAAGCAGGAGGCCCCGGGTTCGAATTCATGTCAAGGCATTTATTTGTGTGTATGTTCCTGAGTTATTTAAGAATAAGAATAAGAAACATTTATTCGTGACGATCACACAACACACAACACATAAAAAAAGAACAAAAACAGGAAGACAGAATGTATTTATGGTTTCTATGTATGTAAGTATTTATCAATATGTATTTATTTATATCTTTGTCTAGTACCCACAACACATGCCTTATTGAGCTTCCTGTGGGACTAGGTTAATTTGTGTATGACTGTCCCATAATATTTAATAGGTAAGTATATTTATTGATATAACTTGCTAATCAATTTACGCGATATAAATGCTATTAGTAATAAATCATTATATAGAACATTATATATTGGTGATGTAATAAAAAGACATTGTAATTTCCACAAATGATATCATTCTAAAAATTAATTGATTCAAATAAAAGTTAAAGAAAATAATATAATATCCGGTAATCTTATTATAAGCATTAGGTCAAAGTCGGTCCCCCTTGAACTATGACCAAAAATGGGTCGTCCTTCGACTCGCAGGTGTAAACTCGCCCTAGCTCGACACAGCTTCCAGCTCATTTACATATTAGGCAGAGTATCTTATGCACTCTGCCTGCACTCGCTTCTCACTTTATAATTCAAATAATCCAGCGTACGCCGTACACTAGGAAATGTGAGAATTTGTAACGGAATTTTTACTGGGCATTTAACCCCAAATTCCCTCGGTATTATCTAAAGGACTAGGAGCTTTTTCATGCTAAATAATTCGGGTAGAGAAAATTTAGTGTCTTAAGCGGAACGAGCGTACTGTGAGCTATAGGAATAATTTTGCAGTGAGTTATAACACGGAGCAAGGTATTTTGCAAGTTGTTAAAATGATAAGATTATGCGATTTTGTCATAAATTGTTTTGTAGGTTTGTATACAACCTCCGTGTACTGTAATCATGGGGAAGTCCTAGATAGTACGATTTACTTGTGATAGTTTCTTGAAGTAGTTATTCGCACGACTTGCATAAACTCACGCATTTAGTTCCAAAAGGGGTATTAGCGGTAGGCACAGGTGGGACACATGAAACTGCTCAAGTTTGTTCCATTTTTAGTAATTATGGAGTTTAAAGACAATAAACAAATGTGTTTTAGCTGGAAAGAATAAAAATATAAATGGATGGTAGTGAAATTGTGGTTATTCATTGTTCAGCGATGCAAGACCATAGGCTTGGTGCTAAACACCGCAGCCTTGCCCCGATGTATGTAATCAAATTAGATCCATGTATGACGTCACACACCACCACTACGCTAATTACCAAACGACGCCGATTGGAAAATCTGGGCTGATGAGTAACGCATAGGAACCGATGCACATTTAGAGCCAGTTGCACCTGTGAAATTTTGCCACAGTAAAATGCCTAATGCAGTAAGTACACCAATTTTCGCCAATACATCTTGTTTTTGGTGGAATAACGTCAAAACATTTGCCGTCGCTTCTACGGTATAGAAGTAAGTTACCCATAGGGTAACTTTCGTATATTTATAAGCGCTACTTACGCCAACCAGGATAAGGCACTAACCCCGCGTTAACTGTTAAATTCCATAAACGCTTTGCTCCGGGTTAGTTGGCTAACCCCGAGTGGCGCAGGAGCATAAGGGCCACCATTACTGCATATAAACGGGCTGAACTAAGACCCGATAAGCGGGAAAGGGTAGTTACTAAATATATACCTACCTAAATAAAAAATATGGTTGAAAATAAGCCTCAACATCCAGAGCAACCCCCATTTTTACCTACTCGCAAAATATATTTTAAATTCTTTGAGTAAGTACTATATAATAAAAATGAAAACCGTCCAAGAGCATGTCGGACCACGCTCAGTGTAGGGTTCCGTAGTTTACCGTCCATCACAATAGGCACTCTTAAAAAGGGCTTAATATAAAGTATTTTTCTATCGTTAAGTATTAGGATAACTTCAATTGGCCGTATTTTTTACAATTACATTTTTATATAAAACTACACATTTATTATTATTTATTTATTTCAAACAACAGTTTACAGTAACAGTAAAAACCAAAGCACTGCAACCATCAAATACAAAACGAAAACATGTAAAACTTAATACTACTTATAATTTAATTGTTGCCACATGTGTTTAATTATAGCCTTAATAAGGTGCACATTTCATCCTGGGAGTTCCATGTAAAGCATATAGTTTAGACAATATTTAGTCAATCGTACTGAGGAGGTAACAAAAACAAATGTGGACAAACCCTACAAGAATTTTTAAGATTTGCGAACAAGACGATGTTATATGAAAAAAAATCGTACTAAGTACCTACCTATATGCAAAACGCAATGACACATGATTTGTAAAGCGAAACATCTGGGCTTAATCTAATCATATTATTTTTGTTAAATATAAGAATCTGAATATGTGTATGGTGGCCGTTTAGAGAATATGGCATGTAACTTACGACAACTCTGAGTTTAATATCAAATATATCTATCATATAGCGTTTCTATCGACCTGCTCTAGCAACGGTTCATCGTCATAAATGTCTGTTACGACTTATACGCCCTATGCCTATACGAGATGATAAGTACATTTTTTTGCAAAAACAAATTGGCTTAATAACTGTTTTTTATAAACAAACATGATTTCGAGATTCTATTTCAAACATAATTCGAATTCTGTTAGTTTCAATCTGTCAATATGTTGTAATAATATTTAAAGAAAAATAATCAATTCTAAAATATAAGAAATTAAATTTAAACATACCACAGATATTAGTCAAATAAGCCGCCCCGAGTCATTCCCGGCGCAAGGGTACCCATCACGCTTGCGGCGTTACCGCGTTGAATCGCGATGGATATCCTAATATGGATAGTGTTGAGTTGATTACGGAACCCCAAAAATAGAATTTTTAATACTCGTTTGCATTTTATAACGAACGTAGCTAAATACATGGAGATTTCTAAATTTTATTGGAAACTATGTAGAAGTTGATTGCATTATATGTTATAAGACAGTATAGCCAAAATAATCCAGTATGCGTTAATTAAACCAGTCAAGCCAATAATGTTACCGGATCAGAGCAATATTTGTGTTGCGGTCTCGGAGGTGCGTAGGCCGCTCCGCACAAGTGGAGACTTCCTTTTGTTACGTCATCCGCCCTGTGATTCACGCATTCTGCTCCGCGGGTTTGTTATTCCGACTCAACTATGACCTCGCGGCCGGCTGTGGTTCTGCCTCAATTAGCCTGAACGCGTCCTTGTAGCTCCATATTAGACACGAATGACACAATCAGGTACGTCTCGCGTTTGATAAATGATGCGTTGTTCTATAAGCTCAACCAGGCTTATCGCCAGTCCATTCGTCACGCTAATCCTTTTAACGAGTTTTTGTCAGTCTCGAATAAAACCACTACTTTAATGGAAGTTAGTAAGTTCCGCAGCTATTAAACAAAGCTGATTGCAGCGGAACATGGAACACAAATACAAGCTCGGAACAATATTACGATTACATCATTCATAAAGTAAGTGCATTAATGTAGGGAGCGGGGCGCCATCTTTGTGTTGCCCCGCTGCGACCCGCTGCTCCTGATATGAAAAGCAGTTTTCCGAGAGGTAAATAATAGAACGACAGTCGCAGCATATCATGCACTCGTTAGAAAGGAGTGTTTACAATGTAAATATGTCCCCTCAAGATGACACTAAGAAAGAACGCTTTGTTCGATTACAACTTAATTGGTACTTTCATTGTAAGTCAGGCAAACTATTAATTAATCCGGTGATGCTTTAAATTTGCTTGAAAGAACTCAGTAGCTTTAGCGATTTCTGGTTATTTTTCTTGAATATATTAACATGATGAAGTTTCTTTGATCGAATGCTCGATTACAACATGAAAGGTTTCCAAAAAAGATATAAAACCGATATTTCTTCAAACAAACCCGAAAGCTTTTAATACTGCAAATCACCGCTGTTACCCCTCAAACCTTAAATCTCACCCAATCGCTAATTTCTTTACCTTCATAATCTCCTTACCGGATTTATCTCGACAAATTCCTTTCGGAGGTGGAAATTCTGCACACAATTCAAGCAACATGATACCCTAAGTAAGTATTCCCAGACGGCTAATGAAACTTTGCAAAGCCAACACGAGACCGCGCTTATTTAGAGACGGCGATGTCGAGCAGATGACGCCCAAACAAATCTCAATATCTGGCATATGGTATGAATATTTAGAACGGGAGAACGCACCGAACGCTTCTCCGCACGGTTATAAGACATCGAAAATAGATTGTGCGAACGGGGTTAGACGCACCTGTTTGACTTTCAGGCTTGTGCGGGGTTGGGGTCGAGGGCGCGGGGCAGAGGCAGCAGATTCATTAATAATGGCCCACAATGAGACGCCCTTATTTACGAGCTGCGGCAACCGAGTCAAACCGCATCGCACACGCGATGCAGCTTATTCTGCAACGGCAACACCATTTCGGATGCCGCCATAGCGGCACGTAATAAAGCACAACTATATTAAAGCCACACAATTTCATTAACTTTCCAAAGTCGCGAAAGCTTTTTTGCTCATTAATTTCTTATTAGACCTGCCTTTTTATTAAATTACTATATTAGCATACATTTTTTATTTAATAACTCTCCATTCGGTACTCGGATTGGAACATCCACTATTTTTTGTATAACGGCCTCTTGGCTTGGGTTAGTTCAATCAGCTTAATTTCTACTATTGAGCATAATCTCCCGCTTTGTTCGTGACACGTGCTTATAAGGCAAACACGTCAGGTTTTCTGCCGGCATGACAAGTTCAACGCACTCTATTAGTCAATCGTGTCTATTGTCACATCATCTAACATCGTGTCGGACCAAAGTAGAAGTAAAACCCTGTATTAACGAATAGGAAGATATAAGAAACTACGTACCTATTAGTTGTCATGGCCGTAAAGAAACTAGAAGTATCCTATTATGTACACTAAACTATGTATACAGTGTGTAAATCTAATACGGGCGAACCTCTTAACGGTGGTTAGTATAGGACATAAGAAATGTAATTAGGTAACTTTTAAAACATATATTGTAAGTGTAATTTTTTTTTTTAACGTATGTATTTTATTTATTAAGTTTATGAACAATTGTCTAAAATCCGCAACATAGGCTTCGTCAGGAGGATACAGATTAGGCTCAGCTACAGGCTTCGTCACATACTTACAAACGATGTAATCCGCAACAGGCTTTGTCAATCATAACCACTAATTAAACCTAGGTAAAATGTTCACCCCGGATCGTAGCCGGCTCAAACGTCCCCATGACACTGGCCGCGTTGCCCCGCTGAATTGCCAAAGAGATGAACTTACTACTTGATACTTTTAAATGGAATTGCAATTAAAATTTTATCCATAGAAATAATTCGGCCCGCAATGTAATGCAAACACACTCGCGTTAAACATTCGTTGACAACTGTCAGCGTCAAATTTTTTATAGTACATTGCTGCTGAAAGTTTTATGAAAAAAATTTATTATGGGGTAATAATTAAGTGTAACTTAAAAATATGTTTTAATTATTGATAACACTAATGAATTCTATGTTTGGTTAAATTTAACGCCCGTATTAGACTTACACACTGTATAATATTAACTTCACTTGCAATGTAATGTAACTAGCAGACTAACCAAGTAGCGATTGACTTCTTATAAAATTTTGCAAATTTTAACCTATTTCTACTAACGGTATCCATATTAAATTGTGTAATACAGATGAAATAAGTATTTAATGCCGATGACAATATTCACAAAGCAATAATTTGGTATCATCAGGCTGTCCCGATGAAGGAGCCATGAAGTTCGATAGTAGAACTCTTCGTTAACAACTAAAAAGTTGCAAAACAACTTTGCAAACAACTTTTAAAAGTTAATTATTTACAGAACTTTATACTGTGGTTTGTTAAGTATATAGGTACATAGCTGATATTGATTGATACATATATTTTCAGTATGTTTTTTAAAATCCCCCAGCTATATACAGAGCGTCCCATAAATAGCAGTTCAGTCTGACACCAGAGGTAGGTCGACCCAAGAAGTACCTAACCACCGAACACGACGTCAGTCAAAGTTGGACTGTTTGCGAGAAATTCTGTTTTGTCTATTCATACAGGATAAATAGACAAAACAGAATTTCTATCGTTGATTCTACCTCTGTTAATATTGCCTTGGCACCGGAAAATCGCTACGGAAATTGCAAGCGGGTACTAATTTCTGTTTTTTGGGTATATATGAATACCTGTAAGTGGTTGAAAGTATAGATTCAAGTTCTTCCATTTTTTAACGCTTTTTATCAGTGTTACGATAAAAAGTTCTTTTTACATAAACAACTGAATATTATTATGGTTGTAAAAAATGTACGCATAAACCATTTGTTTAAGTAATACAAAGCATCTATCGGCTATCAAGATTTTTCTTTTTTACGGTAGTGGTGGTGAGTCACAATTTTTTGCAACAGTACGTTTCGATTAGTTACACGTCATTGTCACTTATTTGTCGCCATGTGTGTTTGTCCGTAATCTTACTTTGTAGAGTGTGCCAGAGAATAAACTTGTCCTGTTATTTGTTAAAATTAAATTACTCTTAAAGCGTACTTGTGTATTATACGAATATGAGCTACTGCAGGACATCATCTGTAATTGTAAAAAGTTCGTGCATACAGGAAACAACTGTCTGGTACGCATATTTTCTTTTTTGTGAACGTGTTTTACATTAAATTAAAAAAAAAAGGATAGATGTGCATGATACGCACCCGGCAGCTTGAGATATCCTGTGCTAATATATTTATGGCATTTTTTTACAGAGTCATCTGATTATCAGTTTTGCTAAAATCACAAACTAATAAACGTGCTTATAAATACCGTACATGTATACCGTACACTTCATCGTCATTAAATCTGTAAGCGTGATAAGAAATACTAAATCAATTCTAAATAAAAATGAGAAATGGATCATGAACAAAGTTGCTATCGGACTAAATGCGTGAACAAACAGTCTGATGAGAGGCGGGATGAGGTAAGCGACCTTAAAAGCCACTTAGCGGCGCTGCCGCGCTGCGCTCACGCCGCACCTCTCGCTGCGTTCCTATTACTTACCGAATAATTCGGGTAATAAATAACTTGCTTCGCTCACTTTCGAACCATGCTCGCTAACTACAATAACGGACCATCCAAATTTGACTAATTAATCTAATATACAGTCGTGAATCTTCTCCTTTATTTAAAAATAACAATGCACGACCGTAAACGCTTCAGGAACGACTGAAATATAATTAGCTGGACGTTATTTAAAAATTGATCTTGTTATAGGGTATATCAATACATCCCGAGTTCTCGTCTTGATATTACAACGGCGGATAACAATGGCTGCCAATAGAAGTCAGTCATTTCCGCGCCCACATCAAGGATCCGGGATCCATTGCGGTTCGCCTAACCTAACCCGTAGATAGATGTGTAAAATTTCGATTTGACGAAATAAGGCAAGCGCTAAAGTGTGACCTTTGAAATGATATTACAGTGCAGACATACAAGACACACACAGTTGTGTGGATATAAATTAACATAAGCATTTTCTATTAAAGTGTGTCTGGCGAGCACAGATCTCCGATGAACGCAATAAATAACTCATATGATATCTTCGTGCTCCCAACGCGGATTAGCCAATTACACCGATGCGCTTCAAGGAAGCTAACCAGTTTCTAAATTCTTCGTATATTTAATTTAGCTTAATTGGTGTGTGGATACACAGAGGCAGGCAGTCGACCGAGAATTTGTGCCTCTTTGTTGGCGAAATCGCGTTTAATTTAAAACGGTACCCCGTCGAATTATGCTCTGAAGACGATTCTATCGCTGTATGTAGAACGAAACTTACAGTTACAGATTTTTCCCTCCATTGTTTAAATCGGAGTTTAATCGGGGGTTGGGGACCTAGAGACGCCCTTGCAGGAACGAGGAAGACCGAGCCACTGATACTTTGAACAAATTGCAGCCGTTTTGAACGGGCGTGGCAGTCGAATTCGCGACTCGTAAAAAGGTACTTAACGAAAGGACCTGATTGCTCACACAGATGCTGTACCCTATTCATACTGTGTTGCCTTTACGGAATATAAAATTTTACTTCGATGTTTATTATCCTGTATAAGTACAGTGCAAACTCCTTCGAGTTATAACATTTGTCACCTGAGCACAGCCCTTTAGCGTATGAAAATAAAACCAAGTAAACATTGTTATAACATAATTTTGCACGATTATTATGCATCCTTGTACTTATTTCTAAATCCTATGTACAATGTAGTAGATAGGTATTGCTGTTATTAATATGTATGCACATTTTATTGTATACGTACGAATGTCATGTCATATTACTCGCAGTCGAGGGCGTCATAGTCTAAAGGGACGCTGGTGTCACCGTGTGAGTGCCTTTCGTTCGAATCGCTATGAGATGGTCTGAATGATACAGGAAACTGCGCGCGTGCGCAATGAACGGGCGAGGAGATGAGCGACGTGGGCGCACCCCCGCTAGCTCATTGTCGAACGATGGGCTTAACTTTTAAGATCAGCCGGTCATGAATAAGAATAATAACGGTCGTTTGCAGTCGTGGATTGTGCGCTGTCCCAATTTTCGGTTCCCGACTTCGATTTGCTTTTATATATAAAAAGAAACAAGAAGTAAATTCTGATGGATTTAATATTAGCTCGTGATATAACCACCTCTGTGTACTCGACAATTCCAATGTCTGTCAAATTCTGCACTACAATGGAGTCATAATAGATAGCTAACCAGTCTGTCCACCATATTATACACATGCATATACATATTATTTGTATATACCAGCATCACACACATTGCGATGTCATGCATGAAGTATCAAAAATCAGTGCACTATTGCGCCACTGACCGAAGCACTTTTTTACATTACAATCAATACATTAACACTTATCTGATAATTGAATAGACCATCCTCTCGAAGTAAAGCTTTTTACATTTTATGCGCCACTTGATATTATTCGATAGACTAGACGATTAATACCTAATTACCTTATTACCTATGCAGTTTCACATATCTTATGCTACTCGAGTACTAAACGTTGTCCAAGGCTTGTTCTCGGGTATCCGGGCAAGTCTACTCGTACTCAGCGGTTTACGATTACATGTGCTGCGATTGGTAATCGTGTTCTTGTGTTCAATGTATAACATACACGGGCCTGTGTGCGTGGACGTTCGGCGTGGGACGGGCCAGTGCATTTTTTGCGGGTATAAGATGAACGACGGGTATGAGTTCATTGAACCCCGTCGCGAGCCGACGCCGAAATTCGCCAGCGGAGCGCATCTTATGAGCAGAAGCGGTTGCATTTTATTTCAATACGTCTCATATGTTTTTATAACGTTGAGAATACCGATAAATCTAGCCTGCCGCTCTTAAATTAAAATTATAATCGCGATCGTTTGTTGGTTTGACAATTCTGTTCAGTCTGTAGGTCATAAGACTGACAATAATATATCGAGATTTCTTTAGATTCATGCAGTCAACATCCTCAATAGAACCGACAATATCATACATTCCGCGTTAGAATGACTACTGAAATAAAGACATACCTACTAGTACATTGTGTATTAAGATGGGTAAACAAAAATTTACGAACGACTGTGAATTTAATTAATAATAATTTTAATTAATACGAGTTCGTAATGATTGTACCGCCCGTGATACATACAATGTTTTTCATCACATTGGCGACTACGTGCGACGTGGGGCGTGAGGTCCCCCGGGAGCTCCGGGCGGGCGGTAAAATGTATGAAAATCCATTAGCCATGGGCGTAATACAGCTCATTAAGTCTAAGAATTCTTGCATACAATATGACCATTTCCGAGCAAGTGTGATGAAATAATTCGTACTCTACTCTTACTCGGATTAAAAACCGTTAAGTTTCTATGAACGATTTCAAGATATGGCTTTACTCGTATATTAAGTTTTTAGATAGGTGTCGGGTTTGTTTATTGTAGTAACACTTTTGTTTCGCGTGTCGGCACGCCCGGCACGCATTGTGAGCAGGCGGCAGCACGACGGAACAGCTGTCCCGGTATCATTGCCCACTCATTAGACGCTAAAAAAATTCTTTAAAAACTCACCGACTAATTAGTTCTGTTGCTATGCTTATATCGCGTCTTTCATCCGAGAAAAAATTAAGTGGTTTAATCAGTGTGACGGAGCTTCGTAAGTTTATGGAGCGAAGCTCGTCATGTAAAGCCCAGGTTCAGCACGCTAGCGGCCAAATTAATGTTTAATATATATTCAGCGCTTTGCTTTTGTTCACCCACAATCGGTGGCACGGCTGTTATTATTAGTAATCAGTGACTATTAGATTAACGCCTCGCGGATAATATGAGACATAGTGTATTAGTTGAACAAATACAAATACTGGCTGACGGATAATTGTTATAGTTAACGAGATCAATTAGACCGGTATCTTTAGTGTGTGCTCTTAATTTATCACTAGACGGCTAAGATATACTCGTATTCTCGCGCGCGATGTTTTACATCTGATGATTTGCTCTGGAATCGCCAGGAAGCCATAATTAACTAAAACTACAATCATAGGCCTATATTACCTGCATAGGAAAAATATTTTTTTATTTGTAGGTACATAGTTAAACCTTAATTATTGGTTAACTCATTAATTTCCTTCTGTTTCTCCGATTGTTATGCATTTAAATTAATCACTTTAGAACGGATTAATCGCGTTTATTAACACCATCACCCTACGTTTCGAGCCCTTTACAGCACTCGTTTTCATACTGAGAGAATGCGAATTCTCCCCGTTAATCGAAACGTAGGGTCATGGTGTTAATAAACGCGATTAATCCTTTCGTAAGTGTTTAATTTAAATAATTAATTTCCATTGTGTTACGACAATTAGTCATATTAAAAGCAACATTTTCTACTGGCCCTCATTGGATCTTGTACTATTGCAGTGAGGGTTTATTTAACATCATTGAACTGTGTCGAGTATTGTACATTTTATATGTAGTTAATTCTGTGTAATGTTGTGATTGGGCTAAATTACAACGCCGAAGTCGTTAAAATAGGAACACCTAATTTTATACATCATACCTAATTACACACGTTACATCATATTTTGCAAAAATATGTTTAGCTCAGAAGTGTACCTGCCTTTTATTTAACTGGCCTTGTGCCGGACAATAGTTTTGCGTTTTATTAAGATGATAGTTACTGCACCAAAAAAAATGCCTATTTCGAGTCAAACGACAGCAAAAAGCGTATAAACGAGCTTTTAGATGTCACGCTTGGTGGATCCAAACGCAAAAACTAGCGCACCATACGTCGCTCGTGACTGTGCTCGAGCTTCTGCTGTTCCCATCCCTTACCCGGTGCGAGCGAGTGTTGGATTCTGCTGTATCTGTGTAACCTACGTCGAGATCGTTAGGGCCTACCGCTTGTACTATTATTTATTCTGTGCTACCGCTAACATCAAAAACGACAAAGACTCATAATTTTTGGTTTGCATCTCTTTCGCTCGAACACGTAAGTGCGATAGAGTCGATTACAATTTTCGTTAGTAGGATTTCGCGGTAGTAGACCAGCATATTTGGAGACGCCATTTATGTTTCTTAGAAAGAAAGGAAAAGTGGAAAAACTTATGGCATAGGGCGAGACTCGAACTCGCAACTCTAGGATACAGGCCCATCGCTCTACCAACTGAGCTACCGAGACACACCCGGTGGCCCCGAATTTCTCCACCATATTCCTCGTAGGTAGGCCTTACGGGGGCTAAGCGCCCTACAATACAACACCTAGCAAGAAAATTTTAGGTACCTTAATCTTAGGTTCTTAATCAGCAAGTGGAGTATCAAGTTATATTGAGAATTCACCACTAATAATGCGGCTACTTCATGATATTTTTTTTTTAAGAAGAATCTGCATGCCCTGAACTCATTGCCTCGGACAAGACTCGAACTCGCGACTCTCATTTATGTTACCTCGCAAACCCGCTTGAGTTGGATACGCGATAGGAATTACATGTAGGTACTGCCGACACTGCCGTGGTGCACTCGTCGCTTCGCTCATTGAGACATTTAATTTAAGAATGCTGCTAACAAATAATTCTATCATTCATAATTCAAATGCCACTGCACGTCAATTTTCTTATCATGAGTTCGTCATGGTAGACGAAGATTCGCTAGCGCGATGTTAATGAACGTAACAAATTCGAATGTATTTTCTAAATAGTTATTTAAATTGGTACGTAAATGTCATGTGTTGATGTGTGTGACATGAGTCTGTAAACCGTTGTTCAATCATTATACAAGACATATTACATTGACTGCAATGACATATCAATAATCATATTGCCAACTATTATTTCACAAACTATAAATTTTATTTGCTTAAACAATACAATGACATTGAGGCATGATTTTTTGTAAGTCAGTGCTCATTGGTGTTTCACAGTAACCATTATCTTTTAAATTCTACCTTTAATTTAATGAAGTATAAATTGTCACCATACCGTTACGGAACCCTAATAAAAACGAGTCCGTCTCGTCGCGCCCCTGCCAGGATAGTGGTAGGAGCGAGACAGACACACTTTAGAAACGCGCAGGCGCTAACGCCTACGGTTACGTACGTACTACTAGTACAACTCATGGTAAGCACACTGTTGTAAAACAAATCGTTTTTATTAGGGTTCCGTTACGGTATACCATATATGGTGACAACTCGTGGTAAGCACACGGGATTGGATAGCGACAAATTGTTAGAGAAAGGAGAGCACTAAGCACTGGTTAGATAATTCCAAAAAATCAATACAAATCAATAGAAAATAGAATATCCTCATCCATAATCAATAAAATGTGTGATTTATGTTTAGACATTTTTCTACCGACCAGGTAGGTAGGCCTAAAGCAAGTATAGAGGAGTTACAGCAGGTCAGGCTGAAGGTTTCTTTACTTAGTTCTCGCTACGTAGGCTAATGGTATTTTAATGTAACGCGTTACGCAATACATTATCATTAGGTGCTCTTACGTCGATATTTGACCTTTTTATTCAATTTTGGTGTACCATAAAGTGACTCCAAGCTTTCCTAAAAAGTAAAAACCTATTTAGGTACAACAAGTTTTAGGCTTGCTTTGGTGAAACTTAATATTATGTTAAGATTTAAGTTAAAATTTTAAAGCACGAATCAAATCATTTATTATTTTTAATTTACGTTTTTTTTATTTTAAGTAGTCACACGACTATATAAATATTATGCTGTATACCTAATACGTATGTATGTATTAGGTCCGACTGGGACCTTGGTAATTTTTGGGTAGTACCTATATGATATCTCTTTCAGTTTATAATTTATTTAAGATTTAAGTTTTTTTATTATTTTCTTGAGTTTTTATTTTTATTTGAGACAGCTTAAAAGATACGTTCATATTAATCATGGGGTTATCTAATCTCTGGTACATGCAGCCACAAAGGGAAGAAATGATATATATCAATTTTTTCACCTTATTGCAATGTGATATACTTAGTCCAAAAGAGGATACATTTATTTCTTCGTAGTTGACTAAAACTGTAGTAGGTATATATGCAAAATATGTACGTAATTGTTTTTAGAAAATATACCACTTTGGTTTGCCCATAAGGCACTAATGCCATTAAGATTCGTTTCGAAGTGAACTTTAACAACAAGGGATGTAGTCATACCTTTTATTAAAAACCAGCACATATTATTTAGTACCCATGTATGGTGCCACTTTTATGCTTTCATATTTTATCTAAGGGTAGTATTCGATATCGTTATAAGTTATAAGTTGTGGTAAATGCGACATGGTAGATGTTGGTCAAGTCTCCGCTGCTAAACTTAGATTAGTTAAACTTTTGTAAACTGAGTAGATTTTAGTACCTACGAGTAAGTACGGCGTTCTATAGTATGTTTGTCTTAGTGTCTACTTGCATTAACATTAATAATATCACCTTACTCTACTGTAGTTTAACTCTGAATGGCATTGAATCGATTGTCCATTCTGCCAATCTATCTGGTTTCGTATCAAAATTACAGTCCAATTTGGCAGCAGATGTAATATTAGATTGGACATCGAACTGTCATTTGTGGATATTAATAGGTACCTTCATTGTTTGTCTGTTATTATTATTATTTAAGAGCCTAAGGTGTCCTTATGCTGGGCAAAGGCCTCCCTCTCTTTCTTCCACGAATCCCGGTCTTGAACAATTTCCCGCCAGCCAGTTCATCTATTGGTTTTTAAATTGTATTATGCTGCTTTATTGAAAATGTTATTTCGAAAATTCATTATACATGCATATGGACAAATGACTATAATGACTAGTACATCATTATTATATTAGGGTTATCTCGGAAAGGCATTACGTTTATTGCTAAAAATTTTAATGAATTCTGCGTGTCACAACTGGTTGTCGGCGAAACATTCCTTTTAATATGGTAGGCACTTAATTGTATTGTTAATATAATATTACATTGTAATTGCACTAATTTAATTACTAATGAAAAAAAATCTAATATCTAGAATTGCACTTTCATCCTCGCTATTGATGATGATGATGAATCCTGGAGGACGGAGACAGTTTCCCAAGTCCCAAGATGGATGGATGCTTTTTTAACTTTTTAACCGCATAGGTACATAAGTAAGCAGGTAGTTGACGTAGTTGATGAATGATAATGTGCTTTTTGTTTCATCTCAGGCATACAATACCAACATGGACTGACCATTCGTAAATAGGCCGCGTGCAGTGGGCACACTAGCGTTCATTCCGGCGTTTTAAACGCGGCGTGCACGCATCGCAAGCGGCGATATATGGCAAAGCCATCGCGTGCACGCCGTGTTCAAAAACGTCACCGAAAACGCCACTGATAATGCCGGCAAAAGCGCTAGTGTACACACGCATCTTATAAAGTTAAGGTTGAGAGCGTCATAAGTATCTACATATATTGTTAATGTTGTTGTGCTGCTATTACATAGTAGCTATATCGATACATGAATGTCGGTACTTAAGGTAATACGTAAACTGATATCGCGATCAATTACGAAATTAGGGTAGGTAGACTAGGTAGATATCAATATAGTAATTGGCAATATTGGCATAAATTTACGATATCCGACAGTAATCTGTCAAAATCTAGATGACACATCTACATATTCAAAGACAGATGTCGAAGGACTCGAAGTAGATATCACTAAAGTAAGGTATTGTTCATATTGATGGCTCGAAATTAGCTTTACGCTTTACAAAATCGATTCTCGCAATTTGGAATAAAAGTAATACGTAACTGCAAGTATATTTATCAAGTGGGATATGGTGTGCAATTGCAAAGTGGTTCACGTAGCGTGTCCTCGGACGGGTCACGCGCCGACCACAAACCCGTTTCGCGGCGCGGGCGCACTTTCGCCGCTCTCCGTCTGTGCAGCATTCAACGGAATGCAGTACAGAGACTCGTTTGTTTCCGAAATGCGTTGAACTGAATACGGAAGTTTGGATACCTGGTATTATTTTGCCAGAAAGTTAAGTCAGTAGAAATTAAATAATACAAGAAGATTTGAAGGTGTCAAAAGTACATGGGCAATTTTTTTTTTATAAATTGTTTTTTTATTAAATCACACAAAGTTGGTCACAATTAAAATAATAAGCCTAAAAATAAAATTAAAACTAAAACACATAAACAAAATAACAATACAAAAAAAATTAAAGAAAGAAGTCATGTGTTAACATCCACAACGCAAGCTTCGTCAGGTGGCCACAAATGCAAATCCGCAACAGGCTTCGTCTCACACAAACCAATGATGTCATCCACTTTAGGCCTCGTCATCCTTATTTACTAATAATAAAACTAACTGAAGGAACCGTCCCGAATGAATTAATTCATAAACTGCTCATGCAATTTTAATCGCGATAGTTACGAGTATGTTCTAAAAAAATGGTTTGTTTGTACTTTTTTTGATTGTCTAGTCACATAGCTCAGTTAGATCTATTTAGTGGGAGTGGACGTATTCAAATGCAGTTCGGACACTGAAGTTTTATATTAGTTATATATATATATATATATATATATATATATATATATTATTTTAGTGTTAGAATCGCAAAGAAATATTCGGATATTTTAGCACTTATTTTATTTCGTCGTATGGCGTATTTACATACACATTTTAAACAATATGTACTTAGCTAACAATTACTAATCCATATTCAGGAACCCCGAGCCGCGAAATTCGACTATTAATTTAAACAGGTCTTTCGGGGATAATGGGCATGTGTGCAGCGGGCAGAGCCGTATAATATGCTCAATGGTTTGCACTTGGCGCTATTAGTCATTATACTTTTGTTCTACATATACTGTGTAGTCTGCTCCGGCGCCGCTTGCTCGCGCGCTTGCACCCCCCTCACCCTCCGACCATGCCAACTCACTCGCACTCGTCTTATCTACTCGGCAACACCGAAATTGCATTCAAGTTAATCTCCATTGTTCTCCGGTGAAAAGAAATTTGCGGTTAGCATGCATGTCCAAAATTAGTTTAGGGTTGCCACAGTTAATGAAGTATACATTGCGAAAATAATTGTTTAAAAGTTTACATAGATGATTAGGTTATGAAAAGTGTTGTGGTGGAAAATAAGTTTTTCTTTCAATGCTTCAACAATGTGAACAAAATGTTTTCACCTAGTAACTAAGTAACCCATGCAATACATTGACCGGCTAAAGCTTGGCGGCACAATCGACGGGGCGGGCGGAAGTGTGGCAGTGGCGAAAAGCTCGCAACTGCATGAGGAGAAAGGAAGCGGCGCGGTGTGATAAGGCGGCCGGCAGGCGAGGTGAAGGGGCGCGATGTGCGGGGGGGTGAGGCAGGGCGCGGGGCGTGAAGCAGGGGCGAGGGGTGCGCGCGCAGCGGCAGCCCCCTCGCCTCGCCATTCGCCTCCCGTCAGTCGCCCGCCGACTCCGCTTGCGCTTGTGTGACTCGCGCCGCTCTGTGCACCGCACTCGTGCTCCGAACACGACGCGTGCCGCCCCACTGTGGCCGCGAACCGCGACCTCTACGCTACCGGCGAATCGTTTCTCCTAACTTACGTGCAATTTGCTATGTTTTAACAACTTTTGGACATACACACTCCCCTATCCAGCTTGTTTACCCCTCATCATGTAAGTGTTACGCTCATACTATTAAAAATGCGACAGGATATCGTCGAATTCGGAACTCGCGTTCAAGTGTGCATCGTGAAAGTTTGTGATTAAGCTAGTGCATATTCATCGTGTATCCCCGTATTTTCCCATTATTGTGTTTTTATCTGTGAAATGAGTGAGTAAAAACGGCGGTTACTTCCGAAATTCGACGGTAAATTTTCCAAGTGCCGAAGCGAGTTGCATTTTGAGTAAGCAGCATTTGGTGCTATTGCCAGCCCTCGCTCCGGCTCGGATGTCGCTATTCGCCGCATGCTAGCTTTCGCCTTGGTCGAACGGTCAGACCCGTCGTGCAAACCGGGCATACAAACTGCTTCCGTCAATATTGGCCATAATGTAAAAGTTGCTCAAACTGGAACTCTTCCATAATCCTCTCATCAAAACTTTCCTTCCTCCTACGAATACTGCCTACCCAACTCCTAATATTGATCAAAATCTCTGACGTTAATTTGTTATCATTTCACAATTATTGGTATCATTGCATTGATGCTGCCTGGTAATGATGGCGGTAAAATAGGTACCTAGTTTGATGTAAAAAAAATGTATATGAATTGAGTGAAAAAAAAAACTAATTAGATGATATCAATTCGATTGAAATAAAAAGCAAACGGATCTCTGAGTTCTCCTATTTTACACTCGCTAAAGAAGGCAGACCTAAGACAAAAAAATTGAACCTAGGCAAAATATATTAGTACTAATTTCTGAAAATTAACAGACTTCTTCGTCATTCATGATCAATACCTATAGCTAATTTTAGATGACGTACGTTAACTGCAGCTTTTATTCAATCTTTTGCAAACAGTCCATGATGTCATCTACGCTGGAATCGCACTGCTTAAAAATGTAGTCTTTAGTAAACACCACGGCGTAACGGAGTAAAATATAAAATTCCAATGTTTAAAAATGCTGAATAGGTTCAGTCGGCGAAGGACGACAATGGTTTGTTTGTTACGTTTGATCGACGAGGGTAACAGCTGGCTTCGCTACCTGCTCTGCTCGCACCAAACGAAAAATGGCTGTCAATAGAAACCCCGCTTTTGTTATTATTATTTTTTGTTTCTACTAATTTCAAGAGTAGCCGAGCTACGGACGTCAATAAGCACTATTTTTTTATGTCACACACAATGCGGACATTGGGAAATGCGGCCAATCCTGTCACCTTACTAGGCAGGAACAGGATTTTGCCTGTGAAGAGGTAAAACCATCAGGCGGCACTTAGTCATGTATCTATAAAGTTTCATGTAGGTACCTATCGAAAACGGAAAAAACAAATTCGCAACTCAATGCCTGTGCTGTAGGGATCTTTACAAAGGAGGATCAGAGAATGCCATTATTTTTGTTTTGTTAGAATTAGAACTGTGCTTTGGTCATCTAACAAACGTCAAAGAATGTTTACTTCACCTTAGATTAGATAACTATCAGCTAAATTACTTAACGTATAGCCCAACAAAACCAAAATGGCCGACTTGATAAGCCCGTCGTTATCGGAATTAATTATCTTATCTTGGTGAAAATTAAACGGATGTGACACACAGCCCAAGTTCTAGATTATGTGGCCAAATTAATCATTGATAAGCCGCTTCAGACCTTGTTTAGTATAAGAGAGCCTTAAGAAATGTTTATTTTTAATGTGCTAAAATTAAAATGTAGACTACACCAACTGTGTTGACGAATTAAAGAGAAGAAGTCCTTTGTTGCTTGACCAAATCGGCCAATTATACGGCAGAAGCCCTACAATTAATAATTATAAAAACAATGTAATGTTTTATGTCTTTAGAATTAGTAGAATAACTATTTGATTAAGTCAACAATGACATTACCTACAATTAATTTATTTTGTTGGTCAACTTTTCCGTGCATCTAGAGGACAATATTCTTGCAATGTGAATAAATAGTTAACGCTATATTTTTAAACACCCCAAGCCCACGAGTTTTCACAAAAAAAAATGTTTTCTCGTACTTGCACCCGTAATCTCATAAATCATTTTGCTGCTCGGTTCTATCTACGATTGTAGGTCAGGTTATGACTTTTCAGAATGTGTCTCCAATCCATATGGACCAACTAACTCAGATACTCACAATGAGAGAGGAAATAACTACGTATTTAACTGTTTCTTTGTTTCTCCATCATCAGGAAAGTTCAAGATTAAATCATACTGCAGAATGCCTTTATTCGGTCCTGCAGGTTATCTGTCCTTAACCGAACCGAATAAAATTCTTTTACAATTATTTTACACAATTTGTTATTATACACATATACTATTAGTGGGCGAACATAATTCTAATTTAACTCACTCGCTTCGCTCGCTAGTTCGAGTATTCAA
This sequence comes from Lathronympha strigana, assembly GCA_949128165.1. Taxonomy (NCBI): domain Eukaryota; kingdom Metazoa; phylum Arthropoda; class Insecta; order Lepidoptera; family Tortricidae; genus Lathronympha; species Lathronympha strigana. The sequence goes on along the minus strand of OX421906.1, from coordinate 9,532,300 downwards.
ATTAGTGCAATATTTTGGATTTTTACAAATTTGGATATGTACTAATTTGAGATGAACTTGCGGAAAATTCGTGAGAAGAAAATTGACGAATTTAATATAGGTAGGTAACTTGGTGGGTTTTTTTTAAATTAGGTATTGCAATTCACACAACACTAGTATTCTAGGAAAACTGGTGACGTTGTCTATACAATGAAACCAACACCTTGATACAATTGTAAAGCAGGAATCAAATCATTTATTAAATGTAATAAACGATTTGATTCTTTTTTTTTAAGTAGTCGCACTATATATACACTGTGTAATTTTAGTGATTGTTTTCCCGCGGCAGGGCGATTTGCTATCGATAGGACTTTCGAATTTTAATAGACAAACTTAAAAATAAAATATTTTTGAAAAAAAAAACCCTAAATCACAAAAAGGCGTAAAACAATAGTAACGCACTAAAACTGCAAGTAGACGATACTTCCTTTTAAGGATTTTTTTTTCAGTTACTTTTAAGGATCTGTTAATAGACAAACTTAAAAATAAAATATTTTTGAAAAAAAAACCCTAAATCACAAAAAGGCGTAAAACAATAGTAACGCACTAAAACTGCAAGTAGACGATACTTCCTTTTAAGGATTTTTTTTTCAGTTACTTTTAAGGATCTGTAAACTGCTCGTAAAAAGTGTGAAGGAAACATAAATGGAACTACTTTTTAGGTTGTTTGTTTCATTCACTCAAAAGAAGTATAGTTACTACTGCAGCGCAACTACTGGTGTTAGGTCACTTTCGAGTTTCGTTCGACGCTTATAAATTTGGCATTTCTCAACATTAATAAAAAAAAGATTACACATCGATTGTACATCCATGGCAAAATCATTTCGTTGCGGAAAAACAACCACTAAAATTTCACCGTGTATAAATTGAAAGAGATGTCATATACTACAGAAAAAGTGACCAAGGTGCCCGTAATGCAGTTAAATAGTGTTTTTGCTAGGAAAGTTGTGGGGTAGTTCTGATTTCTATCATTTCATATGTAGTTTGGGGTGCTGAATCCGAATCTGAGGTTTGCATACTAAATTTCGTGACGCAACATTAAAAAAAAATTAAAAAAAAAGAAAAAAATCGCTTTTTTTCCGGTTTTTTGCTTAAAACTCGAAAACTATTAACTTTTAGTAAATAGTCTTTTTACAGAAATTAAAGAACATACAATTTTCTACAAATATCACTATTTAGTTTTTTGTTCCAATGAGCCGTTCGGTCTCAAGTGCGCGTTAAAAATTGGCAATTTTCAGCGGTTTCTGCAAAACTCACTTTAAACGTTCCAAAACTATTTTTTTTTCCTTAGATCGCAGTATGGAAAAATTATATGAGCCGTTGACGTTTAAAAGGTCCCGGCTGAAGTTCTTCGGTGACGTTGGGTCCTGGTACATATTATGCTTGACCTGCAAAAAAGAAGTGGAGTCATTTCTCAAGGAGAGAGAGGAGAGAGAACGGATGAGGATTACAAAATTGATTGTGAGATTAAACATACCTTCCGCATCTTGCTGAGGTTTTCGATGGCATCAGGTCCTGGCTCAGGGTCTGAGTGCGCCATCGTCAGCGTCGGGGGTTCTAAAAGATAAAAGAGGCGGTGAGACACTGACTTGTGATCATATATCTAGGAGAGATGAATGATTACAAAATAACTTGTGAGATTCGACATACCTCTGTCTTCTGTCTCGTCTACGTATATCTCTGAGCTGTCTTCCGGGGGTGCAACCTTGTCACACAGTCCTTCCTGCATTCACAATTTCGTTGGCAGCCCTTTTTATATTTACATGAAACGTACCGGAGAATTGAGTTTAGCGCAGGGTCCAAAGTGGTTGGCACTGGCACGAGGCCACTACTAGTTTTTTTTCCACCCCCACTCACTTGATTCACTGTTCACTGTGACCAAACTCAATTCTCCGGTACATTTCATGTAAAAAGGGCTGCCAATGAAATTGTGGATGCAGGAAGGCGAGACTCCATTGTTTCTGCACATGGTGCGAAGGACTGTGTGACAACGTTGCGCCCCCGGAAGACAGCTCTGAGATATACGTAGACGAGACAGAAGACAGAGGTATGTCGAATCTCACAAGTTATTTTGTAATCATTCATCTCTCCTAGATATATGATCACAAGTCAGTGTCTCACCGCCTCTTTTATCTTTTAGAACCCCCGACGCTGACGATGGCGCACTGAGACCCTGAGCCAGGACCTGATGCCATCGAAATCCTCAGCAAGATGCGGAAGGTATGTTTAATCTCACAATCAATTTTGTAATCCTCATCCGTTCTCTCTCCTCTCTCCTTAAGAAATGACTCCACTTCTTTTTTTGCAGGTCAAGCAGAATATGTACCAGGACCCAACGTCACCGAAGAACTTCAGCCAGGACCTTTTAAACGTCAACGGCTCATATAATTTTTCCATACTGCGATCTAAGTAAAAAAAAATAGTTTTGGAACGTTTAAAGTGAGTTTTGCAGAAACCGCTGAAAATTGCCAATTTTTAACGCGCACTTGAGACCGAACGGCTCATTGGAAAAAAAAACTAAATAGTGATATTTGTAGACAATTTTATGTACTTTAATTTCTGTAAATAGACTATTTACTGAAAGTTAATATTTTTCGAGTTTTAAGCAAAAAACCGGAAAAAAGGCGATTTTTTTTTATTTTTTTTTAATGTTGCGTCACGAAATTTAGTATGCAAACCTCAGATTCGGATTCAGCACCCCAAACTACACATGGAATGAAAGAAATCAGAACTACCCCATAACTTTCTCACTAGGGGCCTTTTAAATTACAATTTAACTGAATGACCGTTGAGCAGGGCTGGGATTGAACCAGGCGTCAGCCGCGAAAGCAGGAAGTCGCTGGTTTGATCCCAGCCCTGCTCACCGGGGGTCTTGGTCACTTTTCCTGTAGTATATGACATCTCTTTCAATTTACAACACCTTGATCTTTTATTGAAGTACGAAGTATTGCACTCGCCTAGAAAAATAAAATACCTACATACACATTACATTTTTTTTAGAATGTCTACAACGACCATGAGTATTGCAAAGATCTCTAAATGTTGAGTGAGATGTGCCTGTAAATTATTTTTACTTATTAAATTAGCTTAAAATGATATCATCTTCAAACATCTCCCAGACTGGGTTCATGATCTTACCAGGTAGGAAGGTACCTACTAAACCCGTTATTTGTTTGGTTGGAGCACCATTTCTCTACGTTTTAAATAGCAAACACCTATACAACAAATTACACACTACACAAAAAAATACACTTAGCAAATTATACACTAAATTGTATATATAATTTTCTTCGTGAAATAAATAAACTAAACTAAACTAAACAATACCAGTGCCTTTATATGGGCAATCAAACCACATGGAGATTTCAAAAGATAATCACTTATCTACCGTATATCGTATTTTAAAACTATTATTAAATGAATGTCAAGTCAAAGACCATGACTGTTAAAGTCGTTAAAGGTTTCTTAAATGTCGAGTGAGATGTGCCTTTAAAATACATACTGGCATCGTCAAGCATCTCTTAGACTCTATTCATGATCTTACTACGAGACCCGTTTTTGACGTTATGCTCCCATAACGCCAAATTTCTCTAAAAAGCTCAGCTAAAAATGCAGACTGCCAAATTTACTTATATTGCACTCCACAACTCACAAGGCAACATTGTGTAAGCGGAAAGTTGTACAGTGCTCTTAAAATTGCCAACATTTCGCACCAGCGCCGCATTTTAGTGTTGTATTTTTGTATGTTTTGTTGATGCGATCAGTTTAATGTCGGCGTGCCAGAAGCGGGCCTCGGGCCGGCGCTCCACGTTCGATAAGGCGTGCACATTAACGGCCGCGCTGCAGCGATAGCGTCCGAATCGTGTAATTTGCGCCTCGTAAATTTAAGCCGTCGCAAATTTTTCGCTTCTCTCGCTAATTACCAGTCTGCCAGCGTCCTCCGGGACTGCTAAATGTGCCTCGCGCACGTCCGAATGTGCTACTGGTGCTGTGCATACCTAGTCGCGATCCACTGTTTTGCTCCATTCGTTAAACAATGGCCTTTGTTTTGACTACGGCGCTAACCTACGTGCGGCTATCATTTGGACGTGGCGGCATGTTATCAGCACTAATAATAACTTAACATGGACATACATTACAATAAGTTATACGAGGAAGTCCTTGAAATATAAATTTTATTTGCACTTGTTTCCTCCAATTTTGAATTAATGCGCATGGCCAGTGTGTCTAGAGCCGTGCGAGCTAAACAAACGGTGACATCACTCGAGTCTGCCGAATGCCGCTCGCTAAATGTAACATCTGCCTCATAAATTTAACTTTCAACTGTGCTGCAATGGCTTATGACTCAAAATCCTCTGTATTTTATCTGACGTGTCCCTGAACGCCATTACAAGTGTGGCGCGAATCGACATATTTAAATTTGATTTTCCGTGAAGACAACGTTGCACCTCAACTTGTATGCTCATTCGTCATTCTTTTGTTTTGATTAGGATAGGAATAAGTAAACTTTGCCTAATAATAGTTAAGTAAGAAATATACATAAAAGTTGAAAAATCTACGCGACAAATATCTACCTTAAAACATTAATAATAAAAAAACTTTTAATCTCTTTTTTTGATTATGACATACGTACGTATAAACTGATTTAAAAAAATGTTAACTCCAATAATAACAAAAGTCGTATAAGTATATTTTTTTGCTTATTTTAACATCAAGAATACAAGGTTAAAATCTTTCGGGTTACTCACACCCACGGTTTAGAAGTTAAAGAATCCGACCATTACAAGCCAGGGACTATTATTGCCAATCTTACCTAATGTTCATAGGCAATTTACACCAAAACTAGGAAATTATAAGCCCGATATGGGCGATAAGTGCCTTTTAAGCCTTCGCCACATTTACATTTATTTTATTGGAAAATTCTTTGAATTATGTCGTCAAAACTCACAACATGACAACAGTCTGGGTTATACCAGGTTTCAATACTAACTTGTCGGCTTTTACGTCAGATTCATCCGTTTGGCAATTGTATGTTTTAATTTTACTTATTATTTAATTGATTTAACTTTTAAAAACTTACGAAAGGGTACTTTACTTCATGCTAAATGACGGATTTGGGATATGTAGGCGTAGGTACAGTTCTGTAGAAGTGTCATTGTCTATCTTTTCATACAATATGACGCAACGCGTTTGGCTTGAACGGGAGACCTGATCTCACAACATACCATGATTTTATAATTACAATGATCAATGGTAATCATTTAGATTAGAGCAAGAGCAGGTTCACGTTGTCATTTGAAAGTGACGACTGTGTTTTTAATTTTTTATTAAAGTTTGGAACAACGGCATAAGTTTTTGCACATTTGATATCGAACTTCGATATAATTATGTACATTGACCATCTAAACCAGGGGTCGGCAACCTTTTAGCAGCCAAGGGCATTAGTTAACGAAATTGACGCGGGCCGCACTTTGTTAATAGTGACTTTAACATACACGTTATACAAAATAGTTAAGGAGGCCGCAAGTGATCGGTTAGCAGGCCGCCTGTTGTCGACCGCTGATCTAAACGGTGAATGTTAAACGAAAATACAATACTAGTTATATTTTAATTTCATCTGCCCTTACCAAACATCGGATACTCATTCTGGGTCGCTATGCCAGCGCAGTTAGTTCGTTTTCAGATGTCGGTTGACAATGTTATTCTCCAGTTATTCGTACCTAGTACGAGTTAAATGTTTCCTTTCATAACTTTTTTTTCTGTATCACGCGGCGTTACCCACAACGCGCACGACCTTCATATAAATTAATGCATTTTTTTTATTCTACGCAAAAATCTTATTTCCGGCTATTATAAACTTGAGAGCCTTGACTTAAATTGAAAAATACACAATAGTTGGTTAAGAACAGTCAAACTCTCAATTTAATTGCTAATACATAAAAAGGTCTTCCGTAGCCACGATCAATTTAAATTGTTATTGTAATTGTCGGTGGCGTGTTGTAGTTGATGAAGCATGTCGCAGTGGCGGCGGTGGTTTTTGCGTCTGCACGTCTGCGCTTGCGCTGCAGACCGAGACACCGCTCAAGGTCGCTTCATGCTCACTTCGACATTATTACTGACTTGGTTTTGAGTTTTGGTCACACTCCGCTCTCTGCTCCACTTGATTACCACCGTCACCGAGTAAAGCCCGAGAATTGCGCAATTAGTATGTTGCTTTTCTTTGTAAATAAACGAGGTCTAGCAATTCTACTGGGATATGGAACGAGAACGAGAGTAGCACCTGTGAATAATATGATTTCTCACACAGCTTACATTGTAAAATTTTGTATTCGCAGTTCTAACCTAAAACCAACTTAATCTTACCTACTATTCTGACAGCTTGTCGTTTTTGTAAGGGTCACACACAGTTCTAACCTAACCTGACCTACTTTTCGGCAGCTTGTCGTTTTTGTAAGGGTCACAGTTCTATTCTAACCTAACCCACTTTTCTGGCAGCCAGTCGGTTTTTTAAGGTTCACAATTTTAACCTAACCTAACCTACTTTTCTGGCAGCCGTTCGTTTGTCAACTTTGTCCTTAACCTTCGTACAAACTTTCACTAGTTTTCAAATGGACATAGTTGTAATTAAGTTAGTTAGTATAATCGGTTATCCTATTCGTCGTATAGATAATCACTTAGATAAAATAAAATTCGACCATATTATGATTATTAGCTAAAATAATATTCGACAAAGCTTGTTATGAGAAACAAGATTGTGTGAACTGGCTTTAGGCAAATCGTTGATTATACTAAAAGTTCGTAGACGAATTGAAACAAGGGTTCTCGCATTAAACTATTTTGCTGTCTCCTTGGACTGCTCTTTCAAACCAAGAATCTGTTCTACTATTTCCTAATGTTATTCTGCCCATTCTCGGGTAGGCTTTTGCTCCATTTGGGTATTAAAAGTTTTCTATATTCTTAACCAATCCGATAAGATGTTTGAGTACCTAAGCGAAGTTTCACACCGTAATCAAACCGTTTCTATGTTTGTATAAAAAGTAGCAGATATTAAATAATTAAAACGAGCACTTTCATCTTTGGAGGCTATCGAAATAGCAAAGGTTCGTTTCTAACGGCTTGTACACGTGTGTGGCCTTACCCTCGTTTCTTCTATTGTCAGTCGTAAAGTGTTCCGATATTATAACAAAGCGTTCGATTGCGCAGACATTCACTTTTTATCATAACCGCCTTCAACAGTAAACAAATTTCTTAAGCTTGTTATAAAATTTTCGTATCCGTAATATACAAATAACTTGTGGTATTTTCATTATTCTCACGCCAGTGGAAACAGGTATCAAGAGATAAAATGTCTTGTAAAGTTCAACCGCTAGTAAACTTAACAAGCGAAAGGTGCGGTTAACTGGCGTGACTATTTTATTAAACTCTTTTGAAATTCAACATAGGACCCGGACGCAGGTGACGAGTATTGTTTCGTCTTAATTAGCTCATTGCATTCGTTTTGTCTTGATAGCTCAGTGGTAAGAGCGCCCTCCGACTCGGTGGGAGGCCCAGGTTCGAGTCCCGGTCAAGACCTTTGGATGCGAACGAGCGCTTTTGTTAATCGGCATTTTCACTGTTGTGTTATTATTGTCTGTGCCACTTCCGCACCTTTCTTGAGATATTTAAAGAATAACTATTTTCTAGTAATAAATTTCTCTAGAGTACCGTGATCGAATCGGCGATCTCACAAAGACCCCTGCCGACTGTTTTTTCTCCCCGCACCCCCCACCCTTTCCCAACCGCTCTCACGAGATTCTTATTTAGATTCGCTTCCGTCTGATTGCTCTTGGTAATCTTTTCACTGGGTTATTGAATGTCTTCCCCGTGAACGTCGAACACCGAAAGAACCTAGCCGTCGGCGCCGCCGTGAACGGAATCAGACACCGATTTCCTTTGAAGCCACCATTCTCAATTTCTTGTTTAATGCTCAAAATAAAGCGATATTCCTTTGCTTTCTGCTCGCGAAGTTATGCGAGAGGTGAGCTTTAGAAAAACGTCTCGTGAATACAGTCCGATTCGCTTTTTGTGCGATAACACTCTAAAAGCAGAAAAATAATGGTATTTTATCCCTAAACAAAAGTTGTCGTAGAGATGAATTGAAACAAAAGCTGAAAAGAATACAGATGGAATGAATACAATTCATAAAATGATTGCTCAGTTACAGCTACGTCTGTCTAGCCGCAGAGCCCACTGTCCATTCAACCATAGCATTTGCGTAATTATTGTTTCAGTACCCGTGTTACACTATTCCACTTTCATTCTTTTTCATATTCCTAATTTTATATGTAATCATGCTACAGTAGCTGCAATTAATCTATCACATTTTGTTCAGATTTATTTTTATGCTGTTTATATTATAATAATTGCTCAAAAACTAGGTTTGTGATTTTAATGAATTCTTCAATCGGGGGTATTATATTTCGAAAAAATTATGTAATTAAATTTCGTTCCATGGATGTTTTAATGTTGGAAAGATTCGATTTTGAAATTTTTCAATCATGAATTCAGTATTTATAACATAGATTAAGTGTGGGTGAAGTCTTCAATCCGCATTGAAAAATGTGGCCTGCCGTGCAGTGTTTTATAATAATACCACCACCACATAATACCATAAGTTATGTGGTGGTGATGATACAATAATTGTTTTAATGGTATAAAGTCTAATTTCACGAATTTTCGACAGAAATGCATGTAATAAATAGCAATATGGTAGATTTTTTGCCGCTACCGTATAAAGAGTACCTATAAAACGTATGTAAATTAGAGTAGTATACAAATAAACAGGTTATAATATAAACAAATACGACGTAACTAAAAGCTGCTGCTCAAAATTCAGTTGCTTACTATCACTAAAAATATAGATGCTCAGAAAAGCAGCGACACCGCCGCTCACTTTATTAAATAACATAATAAATAGTCGCTCTCAGCGACTCTTTTGAAACTCGGTATCTAAAAATGACACACGAGATTACATACTGAAAATAAACGTTTGTGTTGTTTTCTGTTCGGATCACTGACGTCTGAGTGGACGAACGCGCACGCTATGATAAAAACACCGCTTGCATTCACGTCGAAAATAAAATTTGAAGATTTATGCACGGTGGAGGAGAGCGCGACGTTGCGTTGCCGCACATCGCGCTATTTTCGACCGGGTTATGCTTTAAATAGCGCATTACGATAGGATTTGGTTTCACGAGTTTTTCCCTGTTCTCGGCCCCACGTTCCAAACGGCTTCGCCCACACGAGGAATTTTTCCGCGAGATAATACGCCCTATTCCTGTGACACATATTGGAATTCGTCTAGCATTCTTTTGACGTCCGAGTGTCCGACTGCATAGTATATATTTGAGCAAAAATGATATTAGGCTCATTTTAATGATTTTCACGTTTCCGATGTCCGCAGTAACTGCTGATGTGTCGCGCTCGCGGTCAGTGACGCCGCCCGCCCTACACTCCAAACTCATTCACCTGACACCACCACTCCCCTAAAATTAAACATCAACCGACCGGCCATTTCCTAATTAGTCTGAACAAATACAGGAAATAGGTAACATTTAAGTGGAATTGTGCATGTATAATGAGCTGCTGTGGTCATCGAAGTGTTATCAAGTTGACACACAAACACTTAACCACTTCATTTTCTTTCTGTTTTATATGTATATGTAAGACCTCTAAGTTATGTCGAAGCAGCAGACGAAGGCGACTTTCATCAGAACAAGGTATCTGCTTGTAAAGCCAGCATCTGACTTGTAAAATGAGATAACCGCTAATTTTCTTACCTCCTCTTCCATAATGTATGTATCAAGTTGGCAAATAACATTAGAGACCCAAAGTGACTTGAAGTCTTATCTGCTGTTACTAGCGAATAACATGAATGTCAAGCGTCAAATAAGACGTGAACGTTGCCTTCAGTCTGGTGTGCGGAACAAGCGCGGGCCTCAGGGCGGTATCCGCGCCGCCACTGGCGCTTGCTAACCCGTAGCAGCTTGTGCTTGAGAATAACCACTATAACCAGTGTGTTTTGTTGTTCACAGAGTTGAGCCCCGCATCGCACCGGCTTGCTCGCTGACCGCCGAGCCGCTAATCTCGCTTTTTCGCGCCTCACAGTCGCCCGCCCAGACCCGCCCCGACCGCCGCAATGCTCGCGCACCAAACACCGCTCGCCCTCTGCTAAACTCAACCGTCAACATCGATAAGAACGCGTGTGATAATAATTTAATACTCGCCTAAATAAGCTTGCAACTTCGGTGTCTTTATTCTAACTTAAATTGTAAGATTAATCATAATAGTAACGCATCGCAACGCAACGCAAACAGTCATACCTATCGTTGCTGCATCCGCGTTAACGTACGCGTGTGAAGTAGTGAGTGGTTGTGAGGGTGTGCGGGTGCCGACTAGTGGCCGAAGACAGCGACTAGGAAGTGTAAGGAGTGTATGCCCAGAGCGCCAGTGCGCGCTCGCCCCCTGCGGCCTATGCCCCGCAGTCGATCCACGTAACTGCGTGCGTCCTCCGCATCCTACTCAAGTGGCAGCGATGGCCACCATGGTGAACATGAATAGCCTTCTTAACGGCAAGGACTCACGCTGGCTGCAGCTCGAAGTGTGTCGCGAGTTCCAACGGAATAAGTGCTCCCGGCCAGACACCGAGTGCAAATTCGCGCATCCTCCCGCGACTGTCGAGGTGCAAAATGGACGAGTCACCGCCTGCTACGACAGTATCAAGGTAAGTTTCGATTCTATGCTCTGTAATTGTGAACAAGTTGTAAGATTTATCTCGATTTAGTTTTACGGATTTATTGTGTACAACGCACCAACCCTCTTTTCGCGGCGACATTTCGCCGCCGCTGTTCCGCGCACTGACCTCGATCTCAAGGCTAGCCAGAAATGACGTCACGCCGCGCCGTCGTTGCGAGACTGCCATTGTATGGGAATAGGCTTCGTGCTAACGTAATGACCAGGAGGACGATGACATGGACCGGCGCAGCGTCTCGACTATAGTTTGAGACACGTGTAGGTTATTTTGTATTTTAATATTGCAACAAGTTGCCAGTTCTAATGACAAATTATTATGAGCACAACAGCCTTAGCAAAAAGTATAAACAAGCAACGACGCGCGACGTGATGCGACTCATACATTTATGCAAACAGACTTCATATTCTACATAGAAGAAGTCATACAAGTTTCATTCGATGACATGGAGCTGTCTTGCCGCAGGTAAGTGTTACTTCATTCCGGTTAGGATTAGCACAATAAGTAAGTACCCTAAAAACATTTAAGAGCCCGGTATATAAATTTGGCCGATTCAGCTCAACTTTTTGCCATGAATTTTCATAGTTACAAAAACATTTTTACATGTTTTAATACAAAAATTAAAAGATAATGTCAATTTGAATGGAAAATTGTTGTCAGTTTTTGAAAAATCCACCATTTTCTAACAGCTGTTCTACCATTTTTTGATGATCGAGCTTCAAACATCTATCTGGTTTTCGACCTTATTGCTATTGATAATAAAGCATTTTTTTCTTGTTCAGTATATAGTCTTCAACGGAATAAATGAAGCACTTTTGAGCATTTTCACACAAAATTATTGAGTAAAAAAGTTTTAAATTTGGTAATTTTTGGTAGAAACACACGAAAACATTAGCCAAGTTTTCTGGCTAAATAGTAACTTTTTTCAAATAAATGAATATGCAATTATAAAGTAGGTCCATACTCTATCAAAAACTATAAATAGTCCCCTATCTCTAGTGTTTTTTTTTCTTAAGCAGCCCTTCAAATTGCTCTGTATAACGCTATAAAATATACGACGTAACAAATGTAGCGACAGTTCAGCTCGCAGAGAGAGGTCATGTCGCTTCGCCCTCTGGCAATATTTACAAATATGAGAGACAGAGTACAGAGGAACGTGTAAGTAATGGATATCGAGATAATTGGGTGGCTGAGTAGCCCCTTGTATAGTTGGTATCCTTTGGTATGCTTATTTATTAGGATAACGTGTAAATGTTGTATTTTCGCGCGTTATTGTGCAAAAGTCGTATCTCGCGCGAATTTGAACATATATACCGGGCTCCTAAAACATTTAGCAACAAAATACGCACAAGAGTGCATTACGACTAAATTTGCTTGCAAAGCTAATGGTCCGGGTCCAAACGACGGCAAGGGCCTTTAGAGCATAGGTATATTTTTTACGACAGGCGATGATCGTAAAATAAAATTCATGAATATTTGCTACCAAGTAGGTACCTACTTATTGAATGTTTTCTGAACGAGATGGACCGAGGCCGATTTTAGTCAAAGAAATTCTGACTATACCCAAATTTAAAACCTTACCAACATAACATAAATAAACTTACTTTAGCTTAGTATTTGAGACAGTCGATTCTAGGAATATCGCAAGTATCGCAACCAAATAATTATTTAAGATTCTAAATATTTGGTTGCAATCTTACTAGAATCGATAGTAGACAGTATAATTCTCAGCTTAGTGAATGTTTGCCGTTAAAAGCAAACAATGGAATTAGCAAGAATTTTAACCAACTGGTACAAATATAACAAATAATCAGGCGGTTTGCAGGAGCGTTTAGCGATACGGCGTTATCAGCCTGGTGGAGTGACGTGATAGCGCAGTTTGGAGCAAATGGTTGCGATAAAAAATTAAATTGACACACAAACACGCACCTCGGCGGCATCGCCCGGAGCCTTGGGCCTCGTCGCGATAATGTCAACTCGATAGAGATTGAACATGCCTGCACAATAGGTACACAAGCGCATGATGCAACTTTTATTGTGCTCTAATACAACATTTTGTGCACTTGGCTGCTTAAGAATTTAAAAGACAACCGTTCGGAAACTATATTATCCACTTATTTGATTTTCTTATGAACACAATACAACGACAAATCATTCCCCAAAAAAAGAATTGAGATAAATAAAAGGTACTTTCTCATTTCTTAATATTTCTCTTCGTATTTTCCTTTGATGCTCGGCTGAATAACGCGATCAAGAGATAAAACGCACCGGGATCGGGGTCCGACCCGCCCGCTCTGCAGGCGCTCTTGACGGTCTCGTCTCGATCGCTATAGGTAAGTACTTACATATGCTTTCCACTCGCTGTTTCCATATGCCGAGGTGCCGCAGGCGCGCCCCGCGTTGCTCAGCCACGTCGCTGCCGCGGTATTGCACTAGCATAGAGTGACGCTTCTTATTCTCCAATTATTGTTAGCACCATCGATATCTGTTCTGTTATTTGCACGGGTTTCTTGTAATTTCGGTAAACGCGATATCTGGATTTGCAGATGGAATTCCTTTAAGATTTTTTCAATACAGTTGCTCAAAAAGTGCCCTTTTTTTGGCTGTTTTGCGTGCGCAAAGTTTGTTTTTGCGAACTAGTGCTTTTTACTTTTCCAATCTTTTTAAATTTAGTTGTGTTCCAATTCATGACTGCTTGCCGAATAGTATTATTGTTTGTTAATTTTAATAATTTTACCGAGCCGTAATAAAACTAAATACCTACTATTTATTAACGCAATAATATTAAAGATATTGATATTTCATATTTCAATAATTACTTCTTCATCATATAATGATCATTCATTAAAAATATTAACATTGAAAACAGTTCTTATAAATCTGTGTGTATGAAACGGAACAGAGCCTACGAAACGTCAGTCAAAGTAAAGGCGTTTTTCAATCAGGTAAACATGTTCGAAGGGCCTATAAGACATGGCGATACGATTTGTCACATGCGATTTATTATTTTGTTCATGAGAAATAATTATTATGAGACTGAAAATGAGAAAGTGAAGAAGATAAGATAAACATTTTGAAGATGTTCTTAATATATCAATTGTATTACAATCGTGTCACGGAAATAATAAAAAAACTTTCAAATTCGTTCTTATATACTATTTTAATTTTTTCGCATCTGTATTGAAAAACGTCGTTCGATTCACGTGCGGATATGTCATTTTTCACTTGTCCCGAGTATTGCCACTCGCCTACGGCTCGTGGCAAGATACCTCGGGTCTCGTGAAGTAATGACATACTTTCCGCACTAGCATCGAAATGTACTATTATTGTTAATTTGATTAATAGCTAGACTGGTAACCGAGTAAATTGGACCTCCGGCTCGCACCGATTTTCCTTTAACGAGTTAGATGAATACTATCAGGTCTATTTAGACGTGTATGAGGGTCGGACTGCAATTCGCTTAAAGCTCGGCGCCGCGTTTAGTCCGAGACACTAAACAATGGACGGGCGGTGTTCATTGTGCGGGCTTTGTGCATCGTGGTATCGCACCATCGGCGCATTCCACACAATGCCGACGCTGCCGTACTATCCTCACGACACCGCCGACAGCTTATCTGGTCTTGCCCCCATCCTCCCCAAACTACTCAAATAAATATCCCTGACATTAGATTTCCTTGAAACGCACAAAATTGTTCGAATATCGTGGAATTTTAAAACGTGAACGCCACAATAAAGTGCACTAAAGCTACAGTCGACTGCCGCCTAGAATCTGCCTGCGATAAAACCGCACACGAGCGGTGGCTCAGGAAACTTTAAATAATCCCCCAGAGAATGTGAAATAGTGCAGCGCACGTCGCTCCAGCACTAATCTGCTCGATAAAAAGCGTCGCGGCGGAGGACGGTGCTTATATTGTTGACTGGCGATGGAGCGTCCAGATATTTAACTGAGAGAGGGAAAAAGTAAACAAATCCTTTGTATGGTGCAGTCCGCTCCCTTTGAGGCGATGCTCGGCGCTCGTGCTGCAGTAAGGCCTAATCGTGTAATGTGAAAACTCCGAACGGTTAATATAATGGAGTCCGGAATACCTACTATAAATATTATACTCTGTAATATAGCATGCTTTAGATTACTTTGGGTTTACTAGACAATTCTCTTCGATTGTTATCTATTTTTATTACTATGCAGATTAAAAAGAATATACATATAAGACAAAAAGTTGGATTTAGTTCCTGTAAAAATTTCAATATTTCTGTTTTATACGTGTTATTCATATTTTAATAAACGTTTCCAAAGAAACTAATAGAATAAACATTTGCACGCGCATTAATCGCGCAGTTCTCACTCACAGTTGACATTCGCAACTTCTCAGAAAGTTGTCAGCGTCGAACGTAATCGAGGGCTGATCAAACAGCCGCCCGCCCCGCGACGAGCGTCTCCCGTGATTAAGTCTTCAATTACGCGATATGACGAGGGAGTCATATTTGATTAGGCTACGTGTTGTGTTGATTAAACCGAGCTCATTGCCTTATTCACTTCATCCACACCTGTAATCTACCTGTAAACACTGAGCGGAACGATTCGTCGCTGACATGACACTATCTGTCTTCGTTAGACGTTACTGCCCTTGACATTAAAACGACCATGGTATGGTACATGACCTAACCTATAGAGTGTTCGCTAAATTGATCGCTTTAATTGATGTCTATTGGTCAACAAACGTGGCCTGTGGTATCAATAATTAATATGTTATTATAATTTTAGCATTAAATATTCACGCTTTGAGGTAAGGGTTCATCCAGAAGTATCTTTATTGGTTAGAAAAAATACCACGAATGATCACGATTGATCTTCCGGCGCGGGTTAACTGATTGCGATTTGGGAACCTCTCCGGAGAAACCGAAGGTTGTATCTGTGCGCTAGCGGACGAAGTTATCGTCGCAAATAACTTTTGAACTTTTCGGAGATCCTGAAGGACGACATCGATTTTTTGTCGAATACATACATCGTCATCTCGAAGAATCACTCCATTCTTAGTCAGGCATATTAGCTATATTACATCATCCTCATACGCTCAACGCGGTTTATAGACTTCAAAGTGCTCTATATACCTTGCCTACTGTTATATACAATATACAAGCGATAGATCTTGAAACTGATGTGCCATCCTCCACTATCTAACACTATCTGACCAGCCAACACGAACTTTTTATACCCTGATATCACTGCCAAATCGATTGCAGCGCCGGGCCATGGTCCGATCGACATCACCACACTCCAGGACGTAAACCATGTTAAAGTCAAGAAAGACTCTGCCAG
Organism: Lathronympha strigana; assembly: GCA_949128165.1. Taxonomy (NCBI): domain Eukaryota; kingdom Metazoa; phylum Arthropoda; class Insecta; order Lepidoptera; family Tortricidae; genus Lathronympha; species Lathronympha strigana. Next base: position 9,516,155 of record OX421906.1, on the reverse strand, counting down.
CATTAAGAGCTGCCAGAATTGAGTTATTTCGGCCAAAAACATAAGGTACTTTTTAATGGATCGTAACATTCGTAACCTATTTAACTAAAATCAACATCTCTTCTTCTTGTGGTGCCATGCCCAGTCTAATGGGCGTCGGCGGTCAGCATGGCATTCAGCTCTTTGGTCTTTGCCAATCTCTTGATGGTGGCTGCGTCTTTTATATGCGTCCAGGCTTTGATGTTGTCTATCCATTTGTATCTAGGTCTACCTCTCCCTCTTCTTCCCTCCAATTTTCCCTCTATGATTGTTTGTAATAAGTCGTATTTCTTATTTCTGTAGAAAATCAACATATTAAACTAATAATAATTCTTTCATCAAGTGACCAAACTTAATATGTGTAGGTACACTATCTGGTAATATTTATTCAGTTATATAATGTTTGAGTTACAAAATTGCACGTGATATTAAACTACAAAGTACAAATATCCATTGGTCTCAAAAAGTAGGCAACACATAATCATATCATCATGTGAAATAAATAAATAAATGTGATATCTGGTGAGCCAGACTATAGAAAAGACTAGATAAAATTGTATCATCTTCACCAACCACACGGCCGGATGATGTCAGCTTGCTGCATCTCATTAATTATTGCGTTTCCGATTATGTCCTTGTCCAATTAATTCGCTTATTACATGATTAAGAACATTACATCAACATCGCGTAATTATTGCTTCTGACCATATTATAGAACTGAAATGTCGCGTTTTCCCAAAAGAAGAAAATATCCCATGTCGTAATTACAAGACCCGTAAATTTTTGTTCGCAGAAAAATGCCCTTCATGGGTGCGTTGCGTGCAAAGTTCGCGTGTATCCATATCGGATTAATTCTATATTCAATTTAATTACTTGATTGCAGACCCTACCTGCACTTGGTTTAAACTGCAGTGAAGCCCGGATAGTTGAAATTTCAAGGGACCGACAGTTTGGTGTGAAATTGTCAATTAACCAGATTTTCTTCTTAAGCAAGTCTTGAACAATTATGCAGGTTAAATACGATCTCAGTTCAATTATAGAGGCTCTAGATAATAGAGGTTTCTGTCTAAGTAATTTCTACTAATATCTATAGGTCAGAATCGTTTGAATGTGGGTTTCACTGTATTTCTAAATTTCTAAACATAAACTTACTTTGCTTTGCCGGCCCGTAAACAAGTGAACACAACAAAAAAAAAACACAAACGTCTTTGCATTTGTTTTTCTTTTAATATAACGTTATTGTATTTATTTTACTGGTACCATTTCTTATAAGGTATCCACAATGATTAGTATTCTAACAGACTTTTCTGTAAAAATCTGTCAGCTTAAACTGGTCGTGGGTAGCTGGTTTATTGCCGTGCGATCACATGTTTTTTTTAACAAAGAAACATTGAATATGGCTAGCATAGAAGTTGCATATTGTATAGACGGCGAAAGTGAGCGTGGGAGTGGGGCTCTCTTGCAAAGTGCGCGTGCGACGTGGGAGTGATAGATAGATGCACCGGGTCGCCGGCGCCGATCGGCCACTACTTGAAATAGGCTCGACCCGTCTACCCACTCACTCGCTTTCGTACACTGAATACACAGTTTGCTTAAGTTATAAACCCAGTCGACTTCGCTTCTAATTTCCGCATCCAACACTCTTGTTTGTTCACTATCGGGATTTGCGTAAATATTGACTGATGTCCAATTTCTTCGAACAACCATATGTCTTTATTAGTTTTATTACTAAACATAATACGAATGTACTTTTTCGGACATGATTTAGCAAATAGTATATTTCTGTTGCCAACCACTTCCCAAAAGTATAGTTCCAATTTCCGATTTTATCAAGACACAATCCACAACTTTCCTTAAATATAATATGTTTGTTGAGCTACTGAAGTGAGCATTATCCTCTTAACAGTTCGGTTATTCGAATATAATTTAAAACAACTGTTGAAAACATACAATTTTAAGCTAACATGGTCATTTGCATTATAACTAATATTTGAAACGGGATAATTACCATGTATGTTTGTTTTATTGACCATCCGATATTTCGACACTGTTACAAGCGTCATGTCTCATGTTCACTGAGTTTACTCCGGTTTACATGGTAATTATCCCGTTTCAAATATTAGTTATAAAACTGTTGAAAATCTTACAACAAACTCCAATAATGAAATCGTTCGGCGTATAAATGAGCAAAACTACTGCAACTGCAAGCAAATCGAGAGCAAAAGCTATCGCTTTAGTCCCCTTGAGGGGTTTTCAAAACCCGTCCGCCAAGTGTTCCGTTGCAGAACATTCGGAGCGTTTAAAAGCTGCCAGTAATCTCGAATCGCGCGCTTTGTTCGCCTTGCCGGAGTTGTTTCACAGGTTGTGAACTTTGCGGGCCACCGCGCGCTTCAAAGCTACTCTCGCCGATTGATGACTCGCTCTTACAATGTTATTCATCAGAACAGAGTTTGATGCCGACGCTGCGGCCGACCGAAGCTAGTTTTTGACGCGTGACTTTCCAATCACCAACCTACTCTTTGATCATCTCTGTTACGTGTTACGTGACTTTGTGTCTGCAAAGTTTTAGAATTATACCTATCCGACAATTTATGTAGCTCCCGACTGACGTAAAATACTTCGTAACAACGTTGATAGACAAACAAAACCATTATTCGCGATTCCGACACTAAAACATTGATAGTTCTTCTGCAAATATAAAAACGAATTCTGAATGACAGTCCAGTTCCAAACGATGTTAAGTTCTACATCGTTAATGCGATCGTGCTGATGATGCCGAGCAAATAATTCGTGAATTGTAACTAGGCATGTAGACGAGGCCGAGACGGCCGGCGTCAGGCCGCCGAGTTCCGTTTGAATAACAAGCACATTATCATCAGTGAGACAAACACAGACCACAGACTGATTATTAAAGGACTTAATCTCATTGCAATAAGGTCTACTTTAAGATACTGATTGGAGTTATGTGATTTATAATTGTGTAGGCATTTATTCAGTAAAAATACTGACAAAATTATGGAAATGTTATTGTTGTTATACCACTGAAGCATTAACTTTGTCTTGGTCTGCTTTTATCAATTGAGAGACTATTAAAAAATATTTTTCATTAACATAGAAAATTACTTCCTGACTAACCTAAACTAAAATAAGGCTATGTTCGTAATAGCTTGGCTTGGGTTTATTTTCATCGACTTGTTTAATCCACTAAACGGCGGGCTGTATCGCGAGCGTTCATTAACTTTGAGCAGCGCTATAGGAACACTCGTCTATCGTTTGCATTACTTTTAAAAATCACTTCAACTCTGACCTGAATCGAACGGCAGCGTGCCCCAAGTAATTGCCGCATAAATATCGTCAGCCATGTATTGTCTCTTGATCGGATTGTTATTCCGCTTTTAATTGTGAGCTGTTGTTACGTATTTGTGTATACACACATATATTTATTTGTAACCGGACTTTCGGCCGGTGCAATTGTTAATTAATGGCCTAAAATATTCTCGTGGCCTCGTCACTAATTGGCGTAACAATCAATCTCGTGCTGTCACTATTAAAGTCAGTATATTGTATGTCTCTCTTACAAATAATGTGTTATCGTGACAAGAACTATTTTTCACATCAGAATTGTAAATTAACTGCATTGCAAATGTACTTTCAAACTTCAGTTTCTAAAAGCATACATTTTTAATGAAAATAATCACAAAATTGCTCAAAACACCTCAGTGGAGGTCTTGCTTCGTAAGTTCTTAGATTCCACTGGCATTCTAGAACGACGTTGCAACCAGAAGGATCTACAGATGTGACAATCTTTGTACATTAATGGTTCTCTCATGTTTAGTTATAGGTACACACAAAATACCTAATAAAAGTAGTGTCGTGTGGTAGTAACCACTAAAATGTTCCGTGTAACGATAGCGTTCATCGATAGCACATTCCTGAACAATAGTATTTGTGGATTGTAAATTTTAATCTCTAACTTGTCGTGCTGGTCAGAATTATCCCTTTCAACTTCCCTTTGTTAATAAACTAACGCCCTATAAAATTTTAACAAAATAGCAGGCAAACGAAGGAACCAGAATAAAGGCCATAGGTAACTGCCATCATGGTGGTGGTGGAAAGAATGCGAGATGGGGGTAAAACTGTAATGAGGCATGAACGAAAATTTCTTTTTTTTTCTGTAATATCTAAAATATTTGAGATATTTTTTTTTTCTTATTTTTTATCGACTAATTATAAGCAGCTCCATCCTGTGGTGACGGCTTATCGTTGAGTTTTGGGACACGTTGTATAGCTACGAAATCACAATGTGCGACAAATAATTTGTACTAAATTTTCCACTTCCAGATGAAAAATTGTGGGAAATACTGGGTCATTGGCTCTATCTTGAAGTGAATAAGGAACTCTACCCACTCACCAAATTTAATTCAAATCTGACGCGGGAAAAAAACGACAACTGAATAAAAATATGCCCAAATATGCTGGGTAATATTTTATGTACAATTTGTTAAGTCGCAAGTTTTAAGTAAGAATTAAGTATTTGCATGTCAACATACGACAGGATATTGAACAATACTACGACCATCTGTACTATGAATAGTTGTAAGTATTCTAGCAAACAAAAAATCTTTATCTGAGATATCTTTAACTAAAATGTTGAGACCGCTGGCTTGGATTCGGAATTCGTGCTTTCTAAAAATGGATAGCTCTAAACTTAATCATTCCACAGAGCGTGGATGAAAAATACTGTTGCGCCGTGTCCATTAGGCAAAGAATATTTTTAGTTGGCACTCTCCACTCCAAGTTCCAATGAACTGGTAACTTTCATGCCACTTTCAAATGTGTTTGATTTTGTTAAAGTGAAATTTAACGCGTTATAGTGAATTATAACATCCAGTGCAGCATAGGTATTTTGTTGACTTTGTAAACATTATTTTATAAAAAACACAATTGATTCGTATTCTGGCCCCTTGTACCACCCGGGGGATAGCCAAATAACCCACAGTTAAGCGTTTTCTTGTATGGAATTTGACAGCTTAACTCCGTGTTAGCGGCTAACCCTGGGTGGTGCAAGTGGCGCTTAGAAAATCTATTCAACTGAGTTGAGTGTCGTATTTGCGTTGGCTTATATGACTTATATACATAAATAACACATTAGGTGCATATTTAGAATAAAGCAATTTAACAGTACACCCAGCGATCAAAAAAAAACTACGTTTGCGTTATTATTATACTTTTAAAACTTTCGAAAGTATAATTCAACTGGCTTTTTAACTAGAAAAATAAATGATGTAATTTGAAACAAACGAATAAGGTTTAAATGAGGAAAAACATTGAAACGTTATTAATAGCATCAAATTCATTCGCGTACTGTTTTAGGCACCGTACTGTTTAAATTGAATATCATAAATGTAGGATTTTAATTTAAGTATTTCGCTGTTTAGCTGCGTTAACATGGTTTTGGTTCAGTTCGCATTACTTCAGAAGGTACCTACTTATATATTCGCCTTAAGGAATGTTTGTTATCTGCTGTTTCCATTTATTAGCATTTATTGTGGATATGGATGAGCGGATTCATTCAAACGTGGCCGTAACTTGCTTATGGCGAAAGCGTCCATAGGCGAGTTAATGACAATCAAATTAGTTTATTCCCACTATATCATATCCCAAGTCGTCAGTAAAAAATACCACGAATCGTTTGCGAATGAGGAGGAGCGGAGGGCGACGGGCGGCGCATTCCTACATGCCGCGCATTTCCATCCGATATTGCGCCGCCATTATACCCCTCTCCCCGAGCCGCACCCCCGCCCGCCCTTTAATTAAACGGTGAGGCCCGAGAGACGTCTCCTACTCCTTCCTGCAACGTGGAAAATCACGTAAATAGCTTCAAACTTACTATACGCGTTTGGTCCACTCCACTCTCGCTGATAAGAAACTTGTTTGGCTTTCGTGTTTGCACAATTTTCTTACTGCGTCGCGTCGTCCTGTCGCGTCGAGGCTAACTGACGGCATAATTGCATGTATTTCTGTCCATTATTAAAGTTTTCAATCACTGCCCACGAGTATTTAATATACGAAAGTGATGTCGGGCATGCAAACAAGTTTCCTGATGTTCCGTTGCCATGGCAATGGGTAGGTGAAACAATGCGTAAGTTTCGACGGTGTTAACCTCCTTTCTCAGCTCATCCGCATAATAAAAGCGGCTGGAATAGGGCCCGTAACGACTGCAAGGCGTCGGAGTCGGGTATCGAGTGTAATGAGCGCGACTTATCTGCGCTCATTTGCATGCGGCTCGTATCAGCGTCGACCTTGGCACCTCCCGTGTCCGCACCGAGCCGCCGAATTCAACACGTCGGCATGTTTACGTCAGAGTGCCATAGACGCGCCGTAACATGACTTCGCTGTGAGTAATCAAGAGCATGTCAATTACGTATTAGCACCTCGACTGACGCCGATCATGTTCGCCACGCTTATTTTTATTCGTAATAAAAGTATCCTTTATCTATTTAGTGAGATTGTCTAGCTCTAGCCTTTCTTAGTCGACCACTGTTCAGTTACAGTAGGTTTTCACCATTTAGCACCTCATGCGAAGCAAGTTCTCTTTGCAACATTTTTCGTGTATCAAGATCACCGTGATGTTTTGCCAAATTGTCTAATGCATTGTATGGTCCCGTGAGCTACTAGTCTGCAGCAGCATTATTGCCATTGGAATTACAATTCACGTATGCAGGTTATTATATAAATTGTGAATGATTCATAAGCGAGAAACACGCAAATTATGACTGTTTAACATTTACTGACATTTCCTGGAGATGTAGGTATAAAAATGTATGTATTTACCTTACATATAAAAAATAAACAAACAATACAGCTAATAAACTAGGTGTGCCTAGTCGACACGCCCGTTTTTTTTTTGGTGTATTTGGCTACGAGTATTAATCATAAAATACATAATTGGTGATAATTACCTACTAGACGTAAATTAACTTTACTCGACTATATGTATGCATACCGCCAGTTCACATGCTATCCACTATTTACATAACACCTCGCATAACTTGTCGAACTACTTCACAGCGTTGCACTGCACCACCACGTATTACCTGATACCTGGCTCTAGACTGCCGAATTTGACCCCCCGACTCAAAGAGTCGGGAGTGATCACCGTGTTGCAGATATACGATAAAGAAAGTCTAGCTCTGCATAATTATATGTCCAACCGAGATTATGTGGCCGACCGGTCCTCCTTTTAAAGCTAATGCGGTTGTCGAGCTGCTCCTAACTAGGAAGGGGGCATATTAATTGGTTTATTGTGTAAGACTGAACTTAATTAGCATCTATTTTGGCTTCGTTTTGCTTTTACCAGTTTGCATGCCGTGTTGTACGAGTAAAATAATGTAAAAATGATTGAAGCTATTAAAATCTGCGTAGGCGCAAATATTTATTAATTAAAGTAATGTATATATACCTTTATTTATTGTATAATTATTACAAAACTAAACGAAAATTAACAGTTGGCAGAGTCTATGTCAAATATGTAGGTTTCTCGAAAAGTGAAAAAAGATTTGATTTCAAAGATAATGAATAAAATAGCAGCTTTAAACAATCTGAAGTCAAACAAATTATTCTATTTTTTACACCCGTATGTAATTTGTATGAAGACAATGTCAAACCTAAATCGAGGAAGTTGTTCCAAGACTACATTTTACGGCTAATATTAAGAGAGATTCCTTTATATCATCATCATCATACTGCACAATACCGAAACGCTTCCTAATCCTAACGAATTATCCTTTATCCGTTATCCTAAATTGGTAATTTTCATCAAGCTAGCCAACTATATGACAAAACTAAGACGGTAGTTGAGTCTGTCGTGGAATCCGTGGAATCTTAAATTAATGAGAGATAATCTTGAAGGTAGACAACCTAACCTACCTAACGGGATCTGAGTGCAATAGGTTGTGTGTTAGAACGCACAACCATGTTCCGATTTTCTAAAACAAAGTTCTGATAAATTTTGTTTTAGAAAATCGAATGTCATTTTATTTAGTATAAAATAAAAATATGCGACATTTTCCCGTAATACATAACGTTCACATTTCAAGAAAAGCAATTGCGAGATATGAGTTGCAGGAAGTTAGCAGTCGATTAAGTTCACGCCGTTGTGTCATCGCCCCGCACGAGTGCCAGAACACGACCGCGACCAGAACAATGAAGCGTTATGGAGCACAACTTTCCTCAGTCGCTACTTTTACCGAGATCTTATCGCTCACCCGTTACACTCTCGGAGATCGTTATCCGCACTTAGGTCGCCTCTCTGCCGTCTCGCTGAATAACTTAGATCGACAGGCAATCGTTTCGCAAAAGTGCATTTTCAGCCGGGGGCGAAGCGTCGGGGCCCGATGTGCCACGCTCCAGCCCCGGCAACGCTTTACATGACAATTGCGACGTCCCCGAGGGCTGACGGGGCGCAGGACCGCCGGAGACACGACCTGCTGCCACTGACGCAAATATTCCTCCACCGTATTACTCGCTCTCGGAGGAACTCTTAATTAAAATGAAACCGGGACAAAAAATGTTCGCGTAATCATATAAGCATTTTCTATGTGCGCATCTTGTTTTGGTCCAATCATCTGGTTTATCTTCGTTATAGCTGGATCGGTCAACAAAATTGGGAAGCTTTTCTTACGGGTCGGTTTGCATAATTGAATGCGAGCACACTCGCAGCGCGGCTGTCGCCTTTCTCAATTCGCGTCACGCGCGCCTCCACCCGACATAGCATCCTTAATTGGCCTACGTATTATTTGCCAATTAAAGTGAATTCTCATCGTGGACGTGACACGAAACCTATATGTTTTCTCTGTGAAGAGATTTTCACCCCAAGCACCATCCTAAATTATTGTATGCAAATAAACCTGACACTAAGCCAGCGAGTCTGCCGTTTAGACCACCGCTGTGTCCGCCCGGAGCGGAGTCGAGGCGTGTGTCAACTGTTGATGTACTTCTAACTAATGGATTTACTTTCCTCGCCTCCAACATCATCAACTTGTAGCGTTACTGTTGCTAATTTAATGCAAACGACTCAAAGTGTGTAAGAGTATGTACCTAACTTCATTTACCTACTTGGTTTCAGTTGGTAATTACATATAAATAAACCTGGGATCACTCGGGGCATCTATCTATACGAAAAAGATGTAGCACAATATTTCATCAACAAAAAATATATCAAATAATATTTAAAACGGGTCACTCACGTAGTTTAGTCGATTTTCGCTCTTAAGTTATAATATAAAATCGACTAAATTACGTGAGTGACCCGTTTTAAATATTATTTAATATGTTCGAGTCTCACGAGAGTTTTATAGTTAAAAAATATATCGTTGTTACTGTCAACATGTAAACGTTATTCGACATGAATAAATATTTCTTATTTTCTCCTAACTTTTAAATAAAAACATTAACAAATTAAAACGTGTATTCAAGATATTTGTACGTGTATATTGTCGTACTGACAGTAAATTGTCGTGTCAGTAAAATGACGTCCGCATATTATCTTAAGAGGATCGATACGACACCGACATAGCCCTCCGGCGGATTAGCAAGCTGAAGTGGCAATGGGCAAGATTGCACGCAGAGCAAGGCCGATAGTATGGTCGAAGAGTGATCGGGTCGCGTGCGAGACCACGGCTTGGCAATCGCAGCGTAGGACGTCCACACACAAGATGGACAGATGACCTTATGAAGGTCGCCGGGAGACGCTGGATGCAGGTTGCTTCCAACCGGTACACATGGAGGTCTAAAGGGGAGGCCTATATTCAGCAGTGGACATCTTTTGGCTGATGATGATGACGATGAAGAGGATTGATACCAGATATGACATCGCAAATGTCCAATACCACGTGTATAAATTTAATTACATCGCCATCTTTTTGTCAAATCTCTAGAACTTGCCCCGAGTTATCCCAGGTATTGTAATATCACTTAGGTTAACTTACTTGAAAAACTTAAGTTTAACTTAGCTAAAGAGCGAGTGATAAAGATGTAGCTGTGCTTTCTGTTTTGGAAAGCATCCGACTTCAGTTACGACAAACGTTTTATATTCAAGGCCAATCCCTGCTATGGAGTAGGAATGCCTCTCGCTCGCTCCAGGCCGGTCGGTCGGGACGACTGGAATGCGTGCAAAATAAACAAGTCTAACCGGTCCAGCTGCACATCTTGCGCTTCGCCATTTTTAGGAAAAGACTCGCGGTTTCTTCTCTTTCTAGCTATTGATTCTTATAATACTGAATCTGTTTCTCAATATTTCACCGGTTGCCAGTCACGTGAGATAAATATCGTAAACTTCCACACATTGGTAGTAAACACATTATTTCGATCATTTATAGTAAAAATCTATTGAGTGTCTCTATAGTAAAAAGCTCAACGTCACGTGCCGAAGTGGACAATGTGTTACGATTGCAAGCAGCGACCGATAGCAGACATGATGACAACGCCCATATATCTTCTGCCGAGAGTGATGTATCACCGTCGGTCAAACCAAGCTAACAAATGCCCTACTATATCTACGTGCCAATCCTCTCACGTAATATTGGAAAATACTTTCAATTTCATTACATAATGAATACTATAAATTGCTCTGACGATATTTTTAGAGGAGTTAATTATTTTTAGTGTATACATACTGAACTTAAAGCTTCATTATGTCTCTTTACTAACATTCTGAAATAAAACATCCTCACCATATATAACAGCAATGGGAATAATACCATCTTGGATATTGCAGATGTTACAAAAATACATTAATTATTGCGAAGCAACAAACAGCGTCGTACTGTTTTCCCGACATTTCCTTCAGAGATCAGGTTCGCGGCGCGGCGACGCGATAAGCCTCACTCAATTAGCGCGACGTGAAAAGATGAAGTGGCTAGTGACGGCCGCGGGCCACGCCACTTTTATACGCCAGCCTTCCATTATTTTATTAGAAGCTAGTCTACGCTTACGGGGTACGGTCTACACCCCTTCACGACACAAGGGGAGACTAAACCAAACTGTTGCACTAAAAGTACTTCAGCAAATGCGACAACTCTTGTACAAATTTTGCATGTCTTAAGGTCAGGGTGATCATCACACCTTCAGTCTAGACTTAGATATAGAACAACTTTTCAGATTATACAAAATAGCCTCATTAATCACCAAAGCGACGGCAATTGTTTAGATACGTATCGCATTTCGAATAGAAACCGAACCGGTTTAATGACCTTGCGATGGTTTCCGCAATCTGCCGGGTCGCGTGCTTTTGATCATTTGTCTTTTACGACTCTCGTCGGAAGAGCATAAAACGGTATCTATTGGGTATTTTTTAGTCGGTACAGTCGATTACTTGTGATTTTCCTTTTAATATTTTTTAATGTGGCAGCCCTGAATATCCACGCATTATTAACTTGATGAGATCTCCACGCGTACAAAGCAAGTGGGTCGTGTTGTGAGTAGTTATCGCGGAATAACGTGGATGTAGTTTTTGTCGGGCAGGCCCCGGCAGTGTCGACAGGTTCGTTAGGCGAGGTGGCGCCGCTACAGTACTCTTGCTTAAGTGCGCCCCTCCAACTCTTTAACTGCCTACATGGAGGACTCTTCACACTGCACTCTCCTATTATAAACTGCGCTTTTAATGGTTCGCGCCCATTTTAATTATTTCTCCCAATTTCAGCGCGTGCCGCTAAAGAGTTGTACAATGAATTGTTTGTTTATCCGAAAGGGAGTTTCAGAGCGATTCTCATTTCAAGCACCAATGAATCTTTTAGTAGGTAGTAAGAATTTTCATTTAAATAATCATTGTGCTGCTGAAATGCCATTTTTGTATAAAAAATATGTAAACGAATGCATTTCACCGATGCCATAATTGTTCGAACGCGTAGTTGACAGGCAACCGATCGGGTAGCCGGGGAATAACATAAAATTATGCTTTTCAGCATGGGTATACCTATATCAGATATGCACACTATTGCACACTAAACCCAAATACGAGCGATAATCCCGTTATTTCGCTATAGGCTGACCGCGTCCGATACAGCACCAACAAAATCTATTAAGTGCGCCAGCTTGGTCTATAGCGGCGTACGATAATGCAGGCATTGTAGCATTACCACGGCTCGCGACTAAACGCTCGGATGTGGACCACGACCGCGGATTACCACACGCACAATATTCACCAAATTGGATAATACACTTAAAATACAATCGCGCCATGAAGCGCCATAATCTAGTGACGGGGCTGCCGATGAGCATGTTAATTTGTCGCGGAATAGGATTAACGCAGAGAAGCGCGGTCGGATCGCCCAATAGTCTCAATCAATACCAATCATAGCTTCGCAACTAAATATAATGTTGGATTATAAAAGTGTTGAAGTTATTAGGAGTAATTTATACTAATATAACCAATACTTGATATAGCTTAATAAATAGAAATCGCAAAAAGGGCCTTAGTTGAAAAATGTGTGTTTTATGTTATTGAATATAAATATTGTAGTCACCGAAAGCTTTTCTAAAATTACTTGCAATGGCTGGAAGTGGAATCGAGCGCGTAAGGCACAGGTCGACTCGACTCGCAGCAATATTTCTCAGTTTGACAGGGAGATCACGACGCCCGCGTCCCGTGCCCCGCGCCCCCACTCGCGTCAGCTCCGTCTTGCAACTTTCCAGGCGCCGCGTTAGTGTTTCGCTTCGCCAAAACTTTTAAACTATACGCTTTGGGTTCTTTACTGTCTTCGCGAGAATCGTCTATCCGCGTGAAATTTAAACATCTACTTCTCACAGTAATTCGTTGTGTAAAGTTCCACTCTGTTCAAACTTTCCACAATAAAACACGCCGGGTATCTAAGCTGAATAGGTGTCTGTATGGACTTGTGTATCGAACAAACATGCTCGCATAATGTCTTAGCAACAACAGAACGACGACCGTTACTTGTATAATGTGTTGAGATCACGCTACTGGTTTTTCAGAAGGCCCCGCCCTACGACGGTCCTATTTGAGCGCTCCTCCTTTCGTTTCTTACACGGCTCTACTTGTTGAATAGCCACGTTAACGTTAAAGAATTACGACATATTTGATTCGTCGCTCGCTCCAAGTCATACATAAGCTTGAAACCATTATTTTTATATTGTAAAGCTCTTTTATTATGAAGTCACGTGCCGGTGATACATAAGTTTGCATAGTATTTTTATACAGTCTCACATCAATGGCGCTGAGGAGCAGTCTAACGAGGCCACTTTTATAAGAGTGGGCAACTTGGAAAGTCTCGCAGTAAAGTCAACAAGGAAAGCTCGGCGCGGGCGGTTAGTACCCGTGTCAGCTTAAATCGAAATTTTGCCGTGGGCCGCGCGCGGGTAGCGCCAGTTAACTTGTAACTCACTTTTGATGTATCGTTGTTTTTGAAGAGTTGGGGGCCTTGTAAACATCGCACCAGAAAACTTTTGGGTCACAGTCCTTTCTAGATATCTTGTTGCGATTAAGAGCTTCCTTTTGAACTTTGCCCCGTCCAGCCGCCAATTAATAATGAAATTTTCAGTATTAGATAAATAGCAAACACCCTACTTCTAATTCTAATGGACATGTAAATATATCCGTATTTTTGAAACTTCAAATCAATATGAACATCTGTCATATCCATTCACAGCGAGAAACACGTTCACAACAGAACGGATTCAAATTACAATCGGTCAGTGTGACTTAATGAATGGCGACAGATTGTGGAACAGCGTCATTGTGCAGGATTACAGGAGCGGGGTCGATAATAAAACAATGCTCGAGCCCGACGGTTTTATGAGCCGATCTCGAGATAGCGCCGGCAGGGAATAAACAGCGCGTTAAGTTACGGCCCACTGTGTCGCAGTTAGCACCAGACAGATCAGACCTTTATCAAACACGAACATCCCCGTCTACTATTAAAATTACAAATTTATTCAACGTACTTTCTATTCTAATCTGTGCCGCCACTGCATAATCATATCTTTGTTAGAGACACCGTTTAGTTGGATTATCATTACCGGGGTCACGGGGTTAGATTTGCAATCTTCATGAATATCGCAATACCGTCAACTCCGTCATGTTTGCATAACGTTACCGAAAAAAAAAATTTTTTAGAATGTACGTACATATGTTTATTTAATATCCTTCGCAAACACTTGTTTGAGTACGAAGTGCGTGGGAGTTGCTAATTTATGTAATCTTGACATTGTAACGATAACAATTTCCAGTAATGATCACATTACTTACTCAATTGGAATGCCTTTCAACCATTAGCAAGACAAACTCTTTTCGAAAGTGAAGTAAAACCAGAGACTCGGTTAATTAAAGCCAAGATTTTGTCTTGATAGCGTTCGACTTCTTCCAGTCCGTAGGTCAACTTTAATGACAGCAGACAAAGGACAGATGCGTCAGGGAGTGTGTCCCGTCGATCTATCTGTACAATATTAGGTTTGGTTCAATCGCCCGCCGCTGTGACCCTATTCCGCCTATCCTGCGCCTAGAGTACGAGTGCCTGCCTAATCTAATTCGTTTCCAATTCCTCGGTGGGACCGACAGCGGAATTAACGATCCTATTGTCGGAATTAATTTGTGTTACTGCTCCCTTGATAACAAGTGATCAAATTTTAATGTTACCTTTTGTTTGTTTCAGGTATGCATATCATGAAAAGATTAGCTGTTATATTGCTCGATGGGTTTTATTGGCAAAATAGGTAAGCGTGAGTGAGCCGGCCGGCTCGCAGTCCTAGGTAGGGCTTTATGTAAATGACCGCCGATAAACCGACCTCCGCCCGCGCGACGCTCATTTGCATTCATAGGCTCGTAACCCTTGCTCTCACTTCCTCTGCGTACAACCTCATCCGCGGCGCTCCAGCGTAAAACTTCTGCTTCGGCTTTCCTACGATAATTTACGACGCCCGCCAAGATACATTTGCGCCGATATGAGTTCGGCGTGTATCTGCCAGGAGCGTGAGGTCTCGGTGTTGCCTTTCGATTTACATATTATATTAAACTCACCGTTCGTCGGAACCCCTATTCCGCGTCGCCACCGGCCGTTACGCTCTAACTTTTCTCAATTTTTTCGCCCATAAAGCGCTCCGAACGAAAGTTTGTTCGTCCGCCGCCGCACGAGGTCGAGTGCAAATACATCGTTTTTGTAATGTACTTAGTCATTGACGCGTCCCCTGAAATGGGACTTGTTTTAATAACGACGGCTATTTTTAACAACGTCCGTTCATTCATAGATTTTATTTGATATCGACATTCTATTTAATTTTGTATGTTTGCTTCCATTTGAATCATGTGATGAGGTTTATGCAGAGACCATTAAATCCATTTTCTATATACCTACATAGGTGGTCGTAAAGATTAGTGACCGTATAGAAACAGTAAATGTTAAGAAAGGCGAGCGATACCCAGCCCCGGGTCATGGGCGCTGTTAAACAATCAACGTCTGACCTTGGTGCCTAATCGTTTTCTATCTAATTCACGTCAACCGAAACGGAAACTAACTTGTTATTTAACTTAGGTAGCGGACCTCGGTTAGCCGGACTACAATCACCCGTCAATAATTAACGTTCTTGCGGCGTGTTGGTGCACAAAAACATTATACGGAACAATTTCTTTAACAAATTTATTATTTAAAGAACGCAATGCCAATATATTACATATATGTGTATATTAACTCGCATAGTAACCATGCAACGGCAGTTACATGTCGGTTGCACAACAAGCCATTACTTGAATAAATACCGAATGAATGGGTATTTAAATTTTTTGTTGTAGAAAAATCATTATTTGTCAAATTGGCTGTGTGAATTAATTATTATTGCTCGTGCAAAATGCAAGCCGCGCTTTTAGTCTTACACTAACACTTAAACACCTGTTTAATCAGTACTTGATCAGCCTTGACTTCTTCCATCGTATTCGTCGGCTTGTTACCTACATTATATAGCAGTTTCAAGCTATACCATTATCGATTAACATAAGAATAACCGTAAATTTGTCACTATTTTATCGAAAAGTTAACACTGGCTCAATTTTGGATAAATATAATATATCACTCCCATGTGCCGTACCCCTTGAATACCTTAATACTCGTAATACGAAATTGGTTGCTAGTCCCGATACACACGGGACAGTGGCTCTCGAGATCCTGGACCGAAATACGTAAGAAACGTAATCCTCTCCTGTACCTTTATAAATAAAAACTAAAGAAAGAAGAATAACACTCGTGATCCCTCATCATATCTACATACGCGGCGGTATCTCAACATGCGAGTCGAGCCTTCCTATTGTATTATTAGCTATTAGCCTTACTGTTGTCGGGTGATAATAATAACTGTTAAATGCACATTGACGAAAGCTCGCGTGACACGCACCTCGGCCCCCCTCGCGGCGTTCACCCCACTCGTTAAAACTTTCCGAAATTTGACGCACGCCTACAACCCTTTGTGTTATTTTTCTACGAGGCCCATTACTCGGTTGCCCAGCATCTCCAACTTTATCCCATTTCACTCTTTATCTCTTTTAAAGACTGTCGGACGTTCTTACAGTGTCTTTTCTATTATTTGCCTTGGCAGTTTCCTTTGTGGGTTGATCCCTAGCTAGATTCGGGCGTATTAGCGGGTAGATCAGGCGCAGGGTCCTGCGGGGCGCAGCCGCTGCTCAGCCGGTGGCCCGATAGCGTCAATCTAACGCTCAATTAGCCGAATGCGATTATCCGATTCGGATCCAGCGTCGCGGCCGTCTCCACCGCACGCCGGGCCGCTCCAAGACAAGCGCGCTAACTTTATTAATTAAGGCGTGTCTTATCTCTTGTTAGCACTCATTCTATTATTTGTCTTTTCATCGTTCATTTCCATAATTTCATCGGCGAGTAATTACTTACCACTAAAGCGGAGTATTTCCCATTGTGTTTGCATATTTTCCCGTTTGACTTTTGCTTTGTAAAGTTTACCTCTTCCCGGTGTTTACGAATGAATGCATTTCAAGCTCAGCTGTTCATTCCCGAACACATATTTACATTAAAAGCATGGTAACTCCATTCGTCTGCATATACAGGAGTTTAGCATTCGTGGGAGATATGGCTTTTGTTATTGGTTATATTTGGCATGGACAGATGCGTCAGTCAAGGGGTAGGCGGGTTGGCGTGGTGACCGCGCGAGCATCGGGGTTGCGACGTCCACTCTCCCCCACTGTGTGTTTAATTAGCTTAATTGACATCGCGAGGCGCGGTGTCCAAGCGTTTGTTTGCGATATCGCATTACAGACTATGCGACGCGACCCGCCGACGCCGATGAAGCTGACGCTAAAGGCTGTTTAGGCAGACGCCGTCGGTAGTTACCTACCCATAAGTATCACCATTAAGTACTCTTTAATGCCATGGCAAAATGATCATACATATTAATTCCGTTCGGCTTATAAACATAAGTATATCGTTATTAATATTCCTTCCCGGCACGGCAATTTGTAAGTACTCATTTTATGAATGTGACCGCATTCCAATAAATAAGTATAATAATATTTTACAATATGAGCCGTGTCATTGTTTTAAAAAGCGCCGAGTCGACTCCGGCGTAATACAATGTAGCTATAGACCCGCATGGCGCCACCTTAATGCCGAGTCAGCATAGCGTCATACGGCGCCGGGAATACATCCTGAATTCGTTCTTCCTCTTCCCATGCGAAAAGGTAAAACGGCCGCGAAATTTATTTTATTCCTTAAGTTGCTCGAATAAATTGTACTCCGTACGTGAAAAGACTTTCAAACGTACACATAGAGGAGCATTGAATTTTGAATCGATTGCTATGTAACTAGGCAGGTGCGATTCGAGTGTTGTGGCATTCATTAGCCTGTGTTTAACGGCCTTTCTGTGTGGCCCGACATCCGCTTATTTGCAAGAACATCCGGTAGAATACAATACGATGTTTTAGTTGTATTCGTTGAAATGTTAATATTTTTTTTTAACATCGTATCTCAATTAACGGTACCGCTTTAATGAAACGTATATAACCCTTGTTTTCTTCAAACGTAAGGTCCTATGATAATAAAATTGCATTTCCGTTCAATAAAGCATGCGTCTTATTTGTCACAATTGTACAAATAATACAGGCTTTACAAATATGATCGCCGCACGGTACCCGATAGTCACAGTATTATATCGGTAGACGAGTAGGTAAACAATAACAGCAAACTTTGCGGTCGGCTTTCACTTTTTGTGTTGACTGATCACGATCAAGTTCGCGCCGGGCGGAGTGTAGTGGCCAAGATCCCGGATCACTTGCCGCTAATGAATATCTCTACTCAACTCCGTCATACGTACACCCGTGTGATTAATCTCACCCTGAACAAAGGAGTTCGTTTCCGCGTACCCTCCACACGATCGATCATTTGCCGCCTCGAATAAAAATAATAATTATAATAGGGCGCCGCCATTGTCCAAAACAGGCCTGCGTGTCAGCGATAGTTGTATTTTCCCGTAATAAGTACCTAATATCCGAAGGCATATTGATTTGTACTTAACCATTATATTACAAGAATTGGACTAGTACTCGACTGACAGCAAACGTAGTTTTTCTATTATGCGTTCAATTTCGTAGTCCGACTGAACATATCGTTTGAGTTAGAAATAGAATCGATTAATTCTCGGAAAGCTCGATTTTATCCCGCGGCTTGGATTTTAATGGTTTCGTTCGTGAAAATAAATGTCCATTCGTTCCATCGCGAAAGCCATTCGGACACTATGTTTCAGACAAGTCATCGAGATTGCAAATTGCAAAGTTTCTTCAACATTTAAGGCTTTAACCTTGAGTTGTAATCTTTGCATTGTAAACCTTGAACCGAAATATTTAAAAGTCAAGCTCACTAATTTAACACCCACTTTACATTTCATTAGTGATTTTAATATGTCACATGTATAAATTTTATGAAACGTATTTATTTAATATTTATGACCTTTTTACCATTTATGATAAAACAAATATTTAGCAATGTATATTGTAGTGCTTTATAAAATCAAATACGTTTACAATCAGGAATAACGGTATGAATATTCCCAGCATTAAACTTTCACTGGTGCCTAGCAATCAGTCTCCTATTCAAATGAACGCATTAAGCATTTGTAATTGTAAACCGATTGAGTACATAAAATATTGCCTTGTATTGTTTAACTAACAATCGGAGAATATCAATCACACTGTTAGGTTGCATGCCAATAAGTTAGAAACCGGTCGAAACGCAGCGTCTAGCACGCCTGCGAGCACGTGTAGTAGATTGCGTCACGTCAGTAGATAAACAGTACAAGGCGTGTTATTGTGTGATGTATCGCCGAGCACGCCGGCTACGTAATAACACCGTACCTTGATAATACGCCCCTCACTTACTCGTTAGTACAAAGCTTGTTAATGTAATTAATGTAATAGGAGTTGCAGTTTATTCACATTATACTTACTTCAAATAGGAAAGTTTTTATTTCATTATAGGTACTACATACTATTGTGTTGGAAAGCATGTAAAACAATTTGCTACTTTAATGTCAGTAAAATGTGATGTTCTGAATAAAACGACGGACAATTATATTATATTATAGCAGCTAACTTGCCTGTATTACAACAGGTCATTTCCCAAGAGTAGTGCACTACATTGCACTCAACTTTACGTAAATGCACCCAATATAAGGAAGTTAATTAAAAATGAGACCTGAGCTTGGCTTTTAATGACGACCGGTTGGCGTCGTTGGTAGTGTAGTGACCCTGCCTGCTAAGCCGATGGTCCTGGGTTCGAATCCCGGTAAAGGCATTTATTTGTGTGATGAACACAGATATTTGTTCCTGAGTCATGGATGTTTTCTATGTATTTATGTATTTGTATATTATATATATCGTTGTCTGAGTACCCGTAACACAAGCCTTATTGAGCTTACTGCGGGACTTAGTCAATTTGTGTAAGAATGTCCTGTAATATTTATTTATTTATTTAATATTATTATTTAAATATATATGCGAAGTGAGCCCTTTAAGTTAAGCTATGTCGCTTAAAATATCACGAAAATAAATTGTACAGTTGCTAAAAACGTTGGCCGCTGCGTCGTTTAAAATGGGTTAAGAAATTAGCTTTAACGAGCGGTTTGTTTTGCTCAGCTCGTAAGCTGTTTCTGCTAAGAATATACCTTTTAATGTTTTGTAAATACTTAGTGCTTTTTGAGACAGTGCGCTTCTCTAGCGCTGGAGGCGCGTTCTGCACATAAATAACTTTATATGAGCGCTCTAAATCTCATTACGGCTACTGTAATAGCTTCCAAGGCTCCGCTGTCGGCTGTGACGGGAATATAAAGCAAGCCTGATTTATTCCTCCAAATTAACCGCATCGTTGTATAGAGCAAGTTGAACCGCAGCGCCGGAAAGAGGCAGGCATGTTTCCGCAGCCTATATTAATTCATAAAGTATCGCTTTGCCGACCGAAACGCTCTGTCGTCAAACGAGTTATTTGACATCGCTGCCTATTTACGATTTTTGCAAAACGTGTTGTTTAAAGCTGGCTGCAAAATCGAACGGTTACTAAAGTTCCACCCGATAGCGTAATACCAAAACAAATGGCCTTCTTTGTCGCCTTTTTATTTTAGATACTTGAGTAATGCTCCAGAGACGCGGCGCAACGTGCGATATTCAGATGGCTTCCCGACGGCTATAGACAATGTCCGTTTTGCTTTATTTATGAGTCATCGCGGCTTGCAGCTGCGCGCAGATAGGTTTCCCAAGGCGATTGGAAAGCTTGAGACAGATTTTTTTGACTTGCGATTATTTTATTTTCCTTTGGCAAAGGTTTGCAGACCACAACGCTTTAACGAAACCGTAACTTAGATTGCATTAAAATTACCATAGTTATTTTTTTTTAATTACCTAGCTATAGGTTGTAGCAACCTTTCCAAAAACATTGTGTTGTATCTTTCCTTTACTACTTTGTTCAATGACAAAAGCTAAGTTTGACTTTGGCAACAAAAACATTGAGTGCTAATTGCATTACCTAAAGGCCACTTGTATCAACCAGAGTCAGCCGACTATTTAACACGAAGTTAAGCGGTTATTTTATTTGGAATTTACGCCCCAGGTTGGCGCGTGGCGCTAAGAATCCAAAAAAATTTTTGATCCAGTATTTTTTATATTTTTTATGCATGCTTGTACCTCTGACACATTACTACACATATTCCATCACATCTCTAACAATTTGCATGATGACTTTTAACTCAAAATGCAGCTTAGTAGTTGTCGCTAACAGTAAACATACAAAGCCGATAAATCATTAACCAAGTGCCCAAAGGCTGATCTATATTTTAGCCCATCCGAGTGCCGTCTGTTTAGCTAATATTTATCGAATTAAGTATGCACAGAATCGATGGATTCAATTAGATCGGCGACATTACCGGCGCACATCGATCCGATATCCGGACAAAGAGAGATGAAATTTTAATCGGTCGCGTTGTCTAGCGTCGCAGAAGTTACCCGCCGAGCCGGCGCCGGCGGCCCGTATTGTAATGAGTGGCCCGGCCGGCTGTTCGGCTGCGCGCCGCCACGGCGACTGAATAAAACATATGCGACCGGACACAAACACTGCACCTTCACCCACGCGGCATGCACGCTCCGATTGTGACGTCATTGTCCATCTCGTCTATATTGTTTTCCGATCCAATTTGATACTTTATGTGACTCGATGTGAAGTTAACTGTTTCGCTTAGAATGCGCTTCGCTGACTTTATTTTTCTATTTTCCTCCTGAAACGTTAGATAGATTGGCGGAATATATCGAGAGTAGCAAATTACCGCACACGTTTTGTCAATAGGCGGCTAAACTAAATTATTATCTTGATCCTAATCGCTACAGGGGCACGGGGCTGGCCCAAAACTGTCATCGTAGATGTATACATTACATGACATTACTGTAAAGTGAAACGGGGCTGGACATGGCACGCCTTTCAAATGCAACCAGAATGAACAAAATTGTCAAACATATAAATACACATGCAAGACTACGTAGCATGATATATTAATATGAAAATGTCTGACAACCGTATCATTTAACCATAATGTTATATGTCCCTATTGCATTTTAATAAGTAAATTTGTCAAGTTCTCGAATTCCATTAAAATAATTGTACATTCGGCGGAAACTGCTCCGGCTCATTTGGCCGCGAAAAGCCATCAGGGCTTAGTTTCGTTTTCCTTTTATACCTGGAAACTTTGTCATTGGCTTCATTTGATTTGGTCTAAAGACTTAGAAATATTTTCATTAAACATATATATGACTACATATTTCAGCTTGCCTTGAATGATGTATCTTATGTTATATTCATATATATGACACGCAAGGAATCATGGCTCCCATGGCAAATGATACATTACATATGTAGTTGCAACACGAAACGCCACATAATTATCGTGTTCCTTAAACGTCAATTCATTTTATTTTTCATGCTTATTTATTTACCTTTCACGTTTGCAAATTGTGTACCTTAAGAATTAATATATTTATCTAGCAGTCGTCATTACAAACAGGAAATAGTTTTAAACTTTTAAACAAGTTTCTTAATTATTTTTTGTGTATTTACTAAATCATTTAGAAGGCAAACTTTTTATGTTGGTAAATAGTCTTTCAATTGACAACATTTCATATTTTGAAGTTTTCCATTTTATGAGCTAATCAGAAAATAGAAGGCATTTTAAGCGACACGTGTTTTTTCTTTTTCATGATAACTCAATTTTTAATATAAAAAAACAATTTTTAAATGTCGCTCATTCTAAAAGAGCGTAAGTGGATGATGACGTCACTTTTATAACGGAATCTGGGGCAGACAAGTTAATTAAAAAAAAGTTATCTGTGACATTGACACTGATAGTTGTCAAAAGTGGCGGTTAGGTTATTGAGATAGATTAGTTTTGTTAGCGGTTTGTAATTGTTAAGAACTATTAACATAATAGATATAACGGTCATTTAATATGTTTAAAACGATGGCATCAACTAGTAAAGGCTGTCAACTTTGCCATTACTAAAATATTGCTTTATGTCAGGTCAGACTGTAAAAACAACTCTAAAACATGGTCTGAAAACCATTTTTTCTTCGTTCCCGTTAAGAATCGAGCAGAATGGTGTCATGCAGCAGGACTAAAAGGCACACCATCCAGTAATTTAAAATATTTGATGAACATTTAAATGTAAGTATTCTTTGTTTGCTTTCATAAAAAATAGATCACAACAGTACCTTACCTAAGAAGATAACATCATGTTTTGTATCATTTCAGTTGGAGGAGAACTTGGAAAATTATATCTGTTGGAAGACTATGAAAGAGACAACAAAGGTACCTAAATGCAAGACTCAAGACCTATCTTCCAATGTTTATAACACCATTATGTGCAACATCAAATTCAAATATAAACCAACAGCAAATTGATACTTTTAATGAAGCAAAAACTGACCTACATGGTTGTCAAAGTGTGCAGTGCTCTCCTGAAGGGCACACCACAAGACTCAAATTAATGTAAAAATGTCACATCATACAACCCAGTGTTCTCTGTTAAAACCAAAAAAGTTAGTACTTCAGAATACTGTACAAAAAAGTCCATCATCAGGCACCATTCCTTCACACCTTGGAAGTACTTAAGAAGTCACAGAGTTCGATTCAACATCTGAAACATCTGCACCTGGCTTGGAAAATAAAGGATTCGTCGGCAGAGATTTTATGATGTCAATTATAAAGAAAATGCCAATGACTTATTTGGAACTCCCATGTAAATATTATTGGATTATTGCCTTTCTATCAAATAATGCAGTCATTAAATTAAACATCATAACAGTTTATAAAATAAGAAACAATGATACATTCACTAAAATGGCTGACTTATTTCAAACCCTCAGAGTCCATATTGAATGTGTTATCAGGAGAGTCAGGATTTACAAATTTCTGAAAAGACATTCAACAGAGAACAAGTTTGTCAATACTTTGGGTGATGCTGTACTTGTGGCCTGCGGATTGATAAATATACAATCTCCTATAATAAAAAATATGTAATATTTCTGTGTTTCTTTTTCTCATTACATTATAGTAATGTTAGGTATACTATGGTTTTAGACATTTACTATGTAAGTATTTTTTTTACTTTAGTAGCCTGTAGGAACCTTCTACATTTGAGATTCTTATTTTCTGTGAAAATGTTAATCATATTAACATCCAAAAAAATTTACTAAATCAAAACTTAGAAACAGTACTTATTGTATGTATTAACTTAATACATACAATAAGTACAGTTCCTAAGTTTTAATATAGGGCACCCGAGGACAGAGGGGATGTTATAAGAATATCAATCATCAATGAAATAAAAACAGTATGGTTGTTACATGAGTAAAAGCAATAATTTATTCAATACATTTTAGATTATCATTTCAATTGCTTACTAGTAAGTAATTAACACTTTGTTGCACAAAAAAGGATATGAGTTTACAAAAAGGTACCTATTTATAAATAGAAAAATAAAAACGCGAACTTATCCCTACAAGGGATCCCTTCCAGTTAACCTAAGTAACAAATAACCTAGTTGCTATTAATATTTACTTTACGCTATCTAGTAGTTTTGGAAAAACATTTGTAACCCAAAAACTTTCAGCAGCTGTAATGATGTGTTCAATATAGGTTTTCTCAGGTTTTTTTATGAACCCAGTAGACATTAACCTCTTTATTTTCCTCGAATTTGGGGCTTGCAACACAAAATAACCCATCCTGTTTGTTTGTTTCATGCATTTGCAGGTTTATTTGGGCTTTAAATTTGTCACATACCTGCCCATCTTCAGTGACATAGTTTTTGACAGCCTTTTCTTTTGAAGGGCATATGACCTTGATGACATACTCGTCAAAAATACCATCAGGTGATGCTTCCATTATAGGGGAGATAATGTAAAACTCAAATTTATTGATATTTATTTCCAGGTGCTTCTCTACTTCTTTGACATTCAACATTCAGTAACTGTCTCATGTTCCTTATTTATATGCGCAATTACTTTATTCAACTTTGTGTAAGTGTTTTGTTCCGGACTGATTCGGCATTGCACTATGCAGTTTCCTGCTTCTCGTTTAACTTCCACATATCCTATAGCATTTTCGACATAGGAAGAACAAGAAGACAACTATGTTTTTGCCCCTCTGATTTCAGCTGCATTATAATTATCACTTGTCATTGTGTACTCCATCATCATCAATGCTTCTACACACGGCAGGTTGGTGCTATCAGCGAAAAGCCCTCTGAGGGATTCATTGATCCAGCAATGCCAAGTTCGTAATAAAGTAGGTTATATGTTAGGTATATCGGAGTCCAGTGAGAAAGTGCCAAGTCGTTTATGATATTCGAATACGAGCAAATTAATGAATTTAAAAGAAATGATAGCGTTGAGTATTTCAAATTATGTGACAACTGAAATATCAAACCAACGTCTGACATGATAAACGTCAAACGTCAAACTTTTTAATATTTCACTCTCTATCACAAGACTAAGGACTTTCTCGATTATGCTATAAAAGTGACGTCATCACCCGATTTACACTAATTCACGATTTTCTTCAAAATTAACTAACAAAAAAATCCAAAAATATTTTTTTCGAGTTCTTCATACATGTTTACCGAAATGGTTTTTGAATTGGCATCATTTAAAAATATGAAATGTTGTCAATTATAAAACAACCTGATTTACGCTGTAAAAACAGTTTTGATGGCAATACAAAGTGTTTTGTCTAAAGGAAAGTATGAAAGTTTAAGTTATTCGAGTAATGGCGAAAAAATGACACAGTATTTATATCAAATCAGAGAAATCTCCTTTAATAAGTTGTAAAGTTGCGCTGGAAGGCTTTTGCCTCAAGTTCGATGCTACGGCACCGACTGCCGGCAATCTCGTTAAAATCTACGATGGCATAATGCAACCATTTAGGAAACCACTGCGATAATACGTACAGTCAACCAATTGGAACCCTAGGCCACTGTAGGACTATGTCATATTGACGCTATAAATCAAATTGTAAGTAATCTCTTATTGCTTGTCATTTTGACAAGGTTCTAGAGTGGCCTAGGGTTCCAATTGGTTGACTGTACATGTTAATATTAATATTTTTATTTACGACCGGTTGGCGTAGTTCGTAGTGACCCTGCCTGCTAAGCCGGTGGTTCTGGGTTCGAATTCCGGTAAGGGCATTTATTTGAGTGATGAACACAGATATTTGTTGTTCTGGGTTCGAATCCCGGTAAGGGCATTTATTTGAGTGATGAACACAGATATTTGTTCCTGAGTCATGGATGTCTTCTATATGTATTTCTATATTATATATATCGTTGTCTATGTACCCGTAACACAAACCTTCTTCTTACTGCGGGACTTAATCAATTTGTGTAAGCATGTCATATAATATTTATTTATTATATTTACATAATAGGATTTTACATCATTTTATGACGTCGTTACATCAACATTTTATTTTACATCACTTTATGACGCCACTACATCAACATAAAGATAAAACCAATAAAATGATAATATCAAACGGACCTGTTAACTTCGTCTAAATAGTCTTATATTCTTTTTTCCCAACTTGTCTTTGATGACCAATTTGAATTTATGAAACGGTAAAATTTGAAATTCCAAGGGAACCTTATTGTAAAATGGAACACATTTACCAATAAAAGATTTACTTATTTCATACAGTCTGGTCAGTTTACCTCTATATACGGATTGACCTCCATAACTCCATTCGTGCGTGATGAACAAATATAATTTATATTGATTCTACGTCCTACATGTCTTGTAGGTCCTGTCCAATGATATTTGCGACGGCAAATAACCGTCTTCTTTCTATTAAAATAAAACAATGAGTCCATAAGCAAGAGCGAAAGAAAATTATCTCTCTGTTCTTGCTTCAATCAGATATACTTTTCAAAGTTTTTCATTTTCCAACAAGTTGCCTCCTGAATATGGAAAATTAATTTAACTGAAGAATTAACAGAAAAGCGAACTTTAAAGAGCGAACACAGAACTTTCTGTGGCAACTTGAACTTATAAGTACTTTCATATCTTGGTAATGAGATTGTAAGTTTCTTGAAATGTTGCGTAAATAATTAGTGTAAATTGGGTCAATTCAGTTCCTATTGGCAAAGCAAATGGCTATACATAGCTAGCTAGCTTTCAAAGTAACGTAGAGCTTCTTCAGTGACTTAAACGTAAAATCCGTGTTAAGAATACGGACGTGTAGTTTGTTACTATCACTATCAGTTGAGTCTATTTGTCACTATCAGTTGTTACTAGTGCTTATGTCACACTACAAAATCGGTTTTACTGCGTTTTATCACGCCGTACAAGGGAAATAGTTGCGGATTTTCTTATTCACATTTAGTGGGTTCATTTTCCGGTTTAGGCCGGCAATCAATTAAAAATACATTCCTATATACAGTATCTATTTATTTACTTAAAGAATCCTATCTACAGTGTTTAAGGTACTTTCCCGCCTTGTACCTAATAGGACAACTTGCATAACATAATTTGAAATATTACTTCCATACCTTTTACCTTATCTCGTATAATTACATTTATCAAGCTTTAAACGACTCCGGGAGTTTATTTTACCCAGTAGGTACCTACATCCACAGTTTTGTATGTCCATGAATTTCCCGCACGTCGGACATTTCACGAATATTGTTGAAACATTAGCGCTAACTGCTACCACACCGTCTACGTACGTCTACTTCCACTTCGCGAATGTATAGTGTCGGGCGGGCCCTTATCGCTACTCCAGTAACGACGCCTTCGATAGCTGGCTAATGGCCTCCGCGGGCCCACTTAGATACGCAAATGAGCATCGACGAGTGCCAGGCATCACTATTACGTACATTACGAATGGACTATTGCGTACCATTACACGTAAACGCAATCGATGCGCCCAACTCCGATGCCGCCAGTAAGTAGGGTCGTTACTTGTTACTTACTGCTATTCAATACATTTTTGCTACGAAATGTGTCAAATTGAATTGGTAAATTACAGAAATATCGAACAATGCAACTTTTTAAATGTTTCAGTATAACATAAGCTTTTTCAAAATATTGTTAAAAAAATATGCTGTCGGTAGAGAATCATTACTTTATCTAGGTAGGTAGAGAGATGGCAAAAGAAAGTCTATAATAGTTAAAAAGGTGACATTCGAAAACAAATTATTGAGATTGGTAGGGCTTGATTACATTTTTACAACTAGTTTAGAAAAATTGCCCGTTACCGTAAATTTAGTCAGCACAGCTCCCCATCACGGGTCATTCGAGATAATATTCCCGAATAGGAGCACCGGCATCGCGACGCGGCACGTAATTGGCAGCGCGCGCGCAAACGGCCCCCTCGAGGGCGATCACCACTTATGCTAACAACTACGAGTTACTTAGTGCGCTACATGCTGCTTGGGTCTACAAGAGCTACATGTCTAGCTAGAAAACTACGAAAGGTAATACTGAAATCTGGAAATCTCCAACCTAGGATATATCTAGAACCAAATACAAGGTTCTAGATATATGGTGGTTATTTTATAGTGTGACGAAACGTATAAGGTGAGTTCAAATTTAGGACGATAAAACAAATTAGTTACCGATATTTTAACGGATACTACTCGGTTCCTGGAGTATATTTACCCAAGTATGAAACATTATAGGTTTTATGATGGTTTTTGGAGAAAACTGAAAAACAAATTTGCTCGTTAAAACACCCTGTTAATGTGATGTGGGAGCAAATGGGACAGATTATAATTGCTCTTTTATCTAACACCTAACTGGCCACTTCACGTCAATATTTCAAATAATTGACTGTCAATTGACTTTGACATGACGTTTGTAAGGTAAATAAAAACGAAAAAAATTAAAATATTACTTTATTTCTCCTGTATAATTAAGTAATTAGACAGTCGAGATTACGTCTGCCATGTTGGATCTAAATTATTTAATCTAAAATTTGCAAACTTATTGCCACAAAAAATCTCGTCTAGCAAAAGCTGTATTAAGCGCTCACTAAAGTTCATATATCTTAAATGCCTATTGACCAGCAAGTTAAACTGGTAAAAACGGCAGTTTCGAACGCCGCCTGACACATGTCCTCCAGTGGCTTTATACAACCCCCGTCCTCCGAATGTATGACATATTAAATTCTTATCAACGCGCCAGACACAAGGCTTAGTATTATTTTATCAGTGGCATTCACTACGAGCACAAACGGCCTAGCCGTTATAATATTTTACCGCAATTGGGGCATATTGCTTTATTTTGTACCAGTTATTTATTACTGACATATGCTAAAAACTCTCACACCGATATGATATGTTAACTAATTTTTCCGGGTGGTTTGGTTTATTGTTGAAATCTGTCACGGACGAGCGGTTATCGTAGAAATATATTTTGACCATTGAAGTTCGTCTTGCATGTATCAATAAATGCTCCAGAATTATCATTAACTAAACAAACTTGAATATAGCCAGGATAAAGCGCTGTTGTATTCAACTGAATTTGCACGTATAATTTAATTTTCCACGTCCTGCTTGCAAAAGTTTAGTTATTTCTGGGGTCTCGGAAGAGGATAGCCGTGTCGTTCAAGTCGTTTGTCACGTATAATGCTCTACCTATATAAAATTTTATTCCGTTAGAGCAACCCGGGCTCACACACATTGTCCTAAGCTCCGGAATCCTGGGATCTTGGAACACTCTGTTTAGAAAACATTAAACCTATTTTACTTTACGACACCAAAAATGAATTTAGATTGTATATCCTATGCATTGGAGATATAACGACGTGAAAATACATTCCGCACGCTCCATTGCAACAGAAGTTAGGATAAGTTATTGTCAACAACAAATTTTAACTGTAATAATGGCATTGTAGTGTATTAGGATTATACGCTTCGTAATATAAAGTTGGCGATATCACTGGGGTAAGTTATACCTCAAAAGATGTTTGCGGCGCGGCCAACAATGCTGGGGCGTCGGGCGCCGCCGCGACGCCCAGCTGTAAATGGACTACACATTAATGCTCAGCTATGTAATAAATGTTATTGTTTGTCATAAAGTTTGTTTTATGAAGGTCGGCTCCGGCTCCCGGCACTCGATGCTTGCCGGACCTTTAATAAAGTTTAGTGTTCACTTGAAGCCTTTACTAACGGATTTAGACGCGTTCATTTCTATTGTTATTGTAAGGTTTACTTCCACGGCACTTATTGAAAAACTGAAACAAAAAACTGTTTGCTATCCTGTCACATAAAATCAAACGATGCTTGTCGCAAGTAACAGACACAAAGCAAAATAATCGTATTTTGATATTTCAAAGATAAAGTCCCGATGTTTTGCCTTGCGACGTAGCGCGGAATCGCCGAGTCATTGCTAAACTTGCGCTTTGCAGCAATATTATCCCTGGCGACCTTCCTTTGCCTCCGGCTGTTTTGAGATATCGGTTTTGTAGTACTTTGTTTCAATTCGTTATAAAATAGTTATCTCAATAACCTATAATTCTCCAATAGTGTTAGTCGTCTAATGGAACATTACATATTTAATTGATATTTAGAGTGGGTGAAATTAATCAATCACATCTTCATATGATATGTCATATCATTGTTGAATTAATACAGATGTCTTCATTAATATTCCGATTTTAACATAACAAAAAAATTGGAAACATATAGAGTGAAGTCACATGAGTGGCACATGATTTGCATGTGGTGCTAGAGTTAAGACAACTCGTCGTTAGGGATTACACAGTTGTTGAAGTCCGTCCCGATATTAAATTGCGCGGGCGAGGCGTTATGGGCCGCGAACGCAAGGGTAGCCTGATTTGTATGTAGCTCAGCTCCGCGCCGATGCAAGGGGCGTCTCCAAGACGTTCGGTGCAATTTTTCAACGATTCGTGTTCGGCAAGGCAAGACGATTCGCGCCGCAGTGCAGAGGCCCCCGACCCCCGTTGTCTGCCTTTTGCGATTAGGGTTGTCGGCTTGCCTGTTTTACAACGGTCTTTGCCTTCACTCATAGAACCTTTTTCCTTTAATGTACACACCATATGAGCATAAGAAAGAATTTGGAACTCGTTCTGAATACAAAATACTTTATTGTTCCTGAATAAAAATATTTAAATTGTTTTTACAGGAATTTACCCGGATTGTAAACTCAATTTTAGGTTTTACTAAACTGTAGTCGTAGCCTACGACAGCGGCTGATGACAGTGATTGACACAGCAGCTGGCAGCCCTAGACCCCCCCCCCCTCTCCACCTGCTCCCACGCCGACCTACTGCAACTTTAATCCCCCAATCCGCCAACGCACGACCGCGCACTAGTATCGACCCTATATTTCAATTAATTCGACCATCCATTCCCGACGTGGAAGTTCATACCGCTTAGCTTATAACGCCACGTTTTGATAATAACCGTCTCATAGCGCGACAAACCTGATGTATCGCCAAGCCCACTTCGTCCGCAGATTTCAAATTAACCATTGTTATGCACCAGTGAGAAAGCTCATATTTTCAGTAATAAATTTTGATTCAAGCTCGACCGTAGTGGTGGTTAACTTTTAAAACCCAATTAATTGTGTTTTGTTTTGCATATTAATGGGTCGTTTGGAAGCTGAGTCGCCGGTCGGTAGTAAGTACCGGCGCACACGGCGCGAAATAATCGTCCGGCGGGCTCACTCAGTTCATTAGTCGCGACGTGGCGGCGGGAGATGAGTACCGCTCGCCGAGGATTCGGTGATTGTCGCCTCGCCCGCTTGCTCGTATAATGAACTCCCTGCCGTTACACATGTCTGTCCTCGACATAATCTTACTTTCTGACCTCCTAACGTTTAGCCACTTACACGTCTTTCAAAAGAGGAACACGTTGATTTAGTTGTTTCGCATAGTACAGGTGTATTGTATGTTTCTATGTACAAATTCAATTATGCATGTTCTAGTACATACGTCGAATTTATTGGTTCATTTCTTATTCTTATTGCGCAGACAGACGTCGGGCGCTCGCCGCACGTGTCGGCCATACCGCTGAATCAACTGAACCCAACTCGCTCCGCCGCAACTGAATGAACTTAATTTGATTCCGATTGTGTTTAACCCCTTCTCTACGTAATAATGATCCCGAGAGTTCTGTGTAATTTACCTACTAAAAATGTCAGATCAGCTTTGTTTCATTGTCCCGTTTTAATTCAGCAATACCTACAAGCATGTAAAGTCACTATTCTGTAATTAAATTAAGTTAAGCTCTCAACTAAATACATTAGCGGAGCATTTAATTCGATAGAGTGAACTGAGAGCGTTTCGTTTGGTAAAAACCGCAAGCAACTTTGCACATTGATGTTAAAATATCGAGACAAGTGAACGGGCGGGTGCGGGTGAAGCAAAGTATTTGGATAGCTCTGAATTTGTAAATATCCTATCAGCAAATTTATCGCCAAGGGAGAACCATTACATTTGTGCTTTCAATATTCGAATCAAGTACTGGTTATTTGAGTGAATCGCGTTAAGACGGCCCCCCTGTACGTAAGAGATCTTACTTATGATAGTTCCCTTGAAGCGAGTTTTAAGTAAGCTTTGGAAGGAACTAGCCTAGTGTTCACTTGTTCAGCGTTTCTCATGGTTAATTGCAAATCGGACCCGCTCGGACAGCAGGCCGTTTTTATTGGACCCTAATGAGCACCGTCGTGCGTGCCCTAATGACTCGACTTTTACAAACTCCAATAGACCTTCTTTTCCTAGCCCGATCTGCTAAAACTGTTATTTTTGCTGAAGAAGACTCTTCTTTTAGTTTTGTATGTTGAATGTCGAATCACTTTTACATTTTATTTTTAACGAAACAATAGTACCGACGAATAAGAATAACAACTTTTTTTTACTCGCAGTATCATTATGACTTGTCACAAGCGTTAATGCCGACTATTCCTTATTTATTCATATTATAACTTTATCCATTTTGCGCTTTGTCGCAAAATCATGTATTAAGTATATTTCACTTGGTACAATGACTTAAGCCAGGTAAATACACATTTACTACGGACCGGTGTTCTGTAAAAG
Organism: Lathronympha strigana; assembly: GCA_949128165.1. Classification (NCBI taxonomy): domain Eukaryota; kingdom Metazoa; phylum Arthropoda; class Insecta; order Lepidoptera; family Tortricidae; genus Lathronympha; species Lathronympha strigana. The sequence goes on along the minus strand of OX421906.1, from coordinate 9,483,024 downwards.
CAATTCCCGGGCCTACGTAAACAAAAAGTTTGTCAGGAATCTATCTCGTGGGCCCCGTTGGCGGCACGTAAATACCTCTGCCAACGAGTCGAATGCCGCATGTGTAGTGATGTACTGTGAAACCAACCCTCATAATATTTCCACAGTATTTCCCAGTATATTAACAACATTTGAGTTGCTTTAGATTTTATACAAAAATTACTCAATTAGTCGTTTAGGTATAGTGAATTTGATAAGAAAGTTGTCGACAATTCTGTTGTTATGCTGTGATAAAATTTATAAGTTAAAGAGCTTTTAGTAATAGCATTTACTAATTTCACTATGCAAATGTATCTTTTATTTACCAAACTTGTATTGATATGTGTAATTACACTCATCATTCTATTTTTAAATAGCGTCTGCCATTAATGCTTAATCGACTTGGAATAGATTACATAGAATATGATATGGTTCATATTCCCGAATGTATTTTGATAATTTTCGGTAACAACGGGAATGTCAGTTTGAGTAGGTAGACTACGTACGGTTGTGCGAGGATTACGGGGAAGGGTATAAGGGAAGAAAGAAACGGTACGTGAGTCTGAATACGTGTTCCTATTGCTTGAACCATCGCGCGACGTAAACGTAGGTATTTAAGCAGATGCGCACATTACTTGTAAACAGTCAAAAGTAAATTTTCTTATTCGATTTATTTCAATAATTACTGATATTTGTGAACAGGTAGATGAACCTCCTATTTTAACAGGTAGATGAACCTCGTATTTTTTTGGTATCTACGTTTAATTTTAGCGTGCAGTTTACGATTGATAACTTTTTACGTAGATTACTTGGCCCAGTCATGGCGATGTTTTGTTGAGGAAAGTGTTATATTTTCCGTTTGTTAGGGAAAACTTATTAATTACACGGTATAACACGAGGAAACCGAATAATTTTAACAGTGTGTTCCTGAGGTCGTACATATAAGAAGTAAAAAAGGTTATATGAACCCAGGTCGAAATATGATTTTAATTTTTGTTATGTTTTCATACATAATTAATTAATTATTTTTCCATCACCAGTGAGTCAACACCTTAGGATAAGCTGGCAACGTTTCTTATTGTTATCTCTTTTCATTAGAAGAGGCAAGTCGATGTCATAAAGAAATTTCAAAGCAGGATTTAAGTCAAAGTGCAAATGAAACTTATTACTACGTGTGTAATTGTTATCTCTTTCCATTACAAATGTAAAGTCTATGTGATTGATAATAAAATTACGTAAAAGTGCAATCGGAACCATTTACTCATGATTCGTCTATTTAAACAAGCTTCACACTAGGCATTTACACTTTCACAGTTTAGGTAAATCAAAAAGTTCGGATACTGTTTTCACACTTCTTACTTGCAATATCAATTGATTTGAATTGAAGTGAGGATTACAGGATTAATTAAATACTAGTTTGTATATTCTTACTTACATTTGTTGGTCATGTTGTGTTATTCTAGTTACAGATTACTGAGATTACAATTTAAAAGCAGAAAGCAGCAATTTAAAAGTTGTAATTTGTAACTTGGCTCAAGATATGGTAACTGGGATTTGAATTGATTAAATCAGAAAAAGGCTGATTATTTTGTAAGTATCTATTAATATTTAAATAAAAGTATACATAAAATAAAATCAACAATGTTCACTTCACTTGAAAATAAAGAGTATCTGCTAAAACTCAGAAAAAAAGCTTTTAATGCTCTTTATTATCATATTATTAATTGTATGTCTTTCGGATATCACTGGACCATGGGGTCCCGGACCTTTGAAATTCATGTGAAGGGCCGAAACCAATAGTGCAGAGGCCTTTTAAGACACTTTCATAAAGACAAGGGATACACGTGGATTAAGTTCCATTAAGTACTTCTGCACCCAGTGCGTTGATGTCTGTGTCTTACTTACACTTTTACATCTTCTTCTTCCTCCTCTCCCCCCTCTGTTGGGTATAGCTCGTTTCATAAATAAGGTTCCTTCCAACCACTTTCGCTATGTCATCGGCACATCTCGCGAACTGTCCTCCAGGATTCCTGATTCCAGACTCCACTCAGATATTTGTCGGCTCCATCTGTCGTATGTTGTGCGGCTCACACGCCCGGCCCATCTTCACTTTCTCTTGGTAATGACCTGGGCGATGTCGGAAAGTGTCGGACACTTTACTACTACACAAGTGTGTGAGTATCGAGTAGTATTTTACTACTCGATACTCGAACGAACTCACGAATTCTTTTAAGCCGTCGGCTTAATATTTATCATCATTTTAGCCTGCTATCGCCACGCCACTGTCATGTCATGTCTGATCATGTGCTGTTCTAATCCAAAAGTGTTCCAATATTTGTGAAAGTTTCTTCATATTTATTGATATTTCTACGTTTTTGGAGAAAATATATTAAGTTGACGTTGACATGTAAACATACTAGAAACATAACTGAATTTGACTTAGTGTGGCGGGCTCGCAACGACGCAATCATAAGGGTGTTTTGCACTTGAGATTTCATTACAACTTATCAAAACAATCGCAAATATCGCAAAAACCAAGCTGAATCTAGCAAGCATTATACGACATTTTTAATTTTAAATATGGTCCGGAATACGCTATTAAAATTATTCGGTTTCCTCGTGTTCCACCGTGTATAACCAGCCAGCTCTGTCAGTAGCAAACCGCGGGAAATTCGTTTTCTACATGACCACCCGTAGAAAATACAAATTTTGAATTACGCCCGGTTTACTGACAAAATAGCTGTCTAGAGTATATTAAACCTTTTCCTCAAAAACGGAATATCTGGAATATTTCCCCCTCGGAAATATTCCCGGGACTAGGACATCACTTCCACGTAATACCACATTTAAGCATCGACCGGCACGCATTAAAGTTTTTGCTCGGCCCGCAGCCCCCAACCAATTCATGATTTTCTCAATTCGATTTCGCACCTAAGAGGTATGTGGAAATTCTTGAGAGTGTTGCGAATACTTAACTTCCTTGACACCTACCTATATTAAAGTTTTGGAACGACATACGACATTACTACATGTAGGTAAAATCTTTTAAAAATCTTAAAAGTAAAAGTTGCGGTATTTTAAATCAGATTGACCACTCTAAACAAGTATGATAAGATCATAATAATCATTATTTCATGAATTTTATACAAATAGGTTCTTTATTTTAGGGAAAAACTTTTCCTTATTGGTCTTGGTGCAAACTTTACGTAAGCTGTGACTTACAAAATATATTGGCGCGTTGAAATCCTCGTTTCACGGGATTGAGTTATATATGAAACACGTGTTCCTTGGAATATCTGGCGTATTTAATTACAGTTAGTCATTAATAATGACGTGAGACGGTTTATACACAGGGGGGTTGTAACTGTTGTAAGACGACACTGGGGCAACTGATCGCGCCGTGACTCTTGAAGTCTTGAGCCGCGATTAAACTTCTAACCATAGACTCCGCATTATGAAGTTAACCGCACATGGCGCTCTTTTATATATTGAAAAGTAAATAAATAAGTTGCAACGTGTCCCATTATAGGATACCCCTTGGACTAGTATTTTTTTTTAATCCGTTAGTAAAAACTAGTTTTCTAACAATTTACCCGTAATGCCAACTTCATTTACTCCGTGGTTTAGCCCTAGATATTACCTAATGTTTTTCAATTTTTATTTCGGTGCGCTTTGGTCATAAACGTAGAAACGTTGAATTTGCGAAAGTATTCCTTTTTAGGGTTCCGTAGTCAACTAGGAACCCTTATACCTAGTTTCGCTTTGTCTGTCTGTCTGTCCGTCCGTCCGCGGATAATCTCAGTGACTGTAAGTACTAGAAAGCTGTAATTTAATTTTGTACAAATATGTATATCGGTCACGCCAACAAAGTGGTAAAATAAAAAGTGGTTAAAAATTTTTTTTTAAGGTACCTTCCTCATACAGAGTGTTTTTTTTTTTTCATTTCAACCCTAGTGTTTGACATATCATTGGATAGGTATTTAAAAAAAATAATTAGGGTTTTCTAAAAACAGTTTTTGATAAAGTTAATATTTTCGGAAATAATCGCTCCAGAAGTTAAAAAAAAATGTGTCCCCCCCCTCTAACTTTTGAACTATGCGTTCACTTCTATGAAAAAAATTTCAAAAGTAGAACTTAATAAAAACTTTATTGGACAATTATATTGAACTTGATTGGTTGAACGGTTTCTGAAAAATTGTACAAAATAATTTCTGAATTAAGTTTGTAATTTAACTGAATATGCAAGCTTTTTTTTTATATTGAGTACTTAATTTATCATCCCGCACGTATCTTCCTTCTAATAAAAAAAGAATGATTCAAATCGATTCACGCGATCAAACGTTACCCCCAAAAACCCAACATACATAACCCGTCTAGTTTGTATAAATTAGTAACCCAATTTCCCGAGAGATGGCGCTGTACCGTGGTCTACTTTGCGTTGTTAAGATTTTTCCGGAGTTGATGGGGTCGGGACGGGTGTGATCGAAAGTATCATCGAATTGTTAATTATTATAAGCATATTGATCATGGAATCTATTAAAACACTTTTTAAGGTTGCCTGTTGTGACGAAAGGTAAACTACGGAACCCTACACTGAGCAAGAGCATGGCCCGACATGCTCTTGGCCGGTTTTTTTAAATTACCCCATACTTTTACGGGAGTGCGTACTCCTGAACAGTTGTCCAGGAGAGTCCTTATAACTCCACACCATCCTTCATGTTTCATCTAATAGGCAAGTTGTGAGAACGCGAGTCGAGACGCTCGCGCCGTCACGCACCCGTCATTTGTCACGGCGTGCGCGACACCACCACCTACTTACCATTACCGACATCAATGACACATACACGTCATGTACACTACGTGACAGATTTGAGCGACTTTAAAAGTTGCTACCAAAATAACATTAACTGGGGCGCGTGTCGTGTTTGTTAAAAAACTTTATTTTTGCGTAACTGATTTTCATTATCCTTACGGATCGGATCCAATGTAGCATATGTTTTTTGTCAATAAATTATTAAATTTTAAAAGCAGATGCTTCGTTATCATAACTACATTTATTACATAATTATTATTTTGGTTGCCAGGTTTTGAAAAATTGTGTCTTTGAATATGATGATAATATTTATGTTAATGTCAATAATTGAAAATATTCAAAGCTGTTTAAGCGAGCCTATTTGTATGTCGGCTGTCCTGATAAATAATAAAATACTAAGCGTCCCCGATTTCCCAATAGTAGGAACCTATTAAATTTCAATGGGCTAAAATAACTACCAACACAAAAACAAAAGTAACAATAAAAGTTCCATAACGGTCCGTCATTTCCGAAAAATGATCTGCGTCCATCGACCGACTGCACTTAAAAGGCTTTTCGTTACGAGGCGTCACTTATTACTCCAGTCTATTCTGGCGCGTCATCGTCGCCGCTCGCGTGGCGTAACTAAATAGAACGTGACTAAGTTAAAATTGCTCTCCATCACGGCTTTAAGAGGCGTAAGTTAAACATTTTTCCGAGGTAACCCGTTCGTAGGCATCAAACAATAAGCCCCGGTTCCGAAACAATCAAATTAATTTTCTCCGTTGTTGTTTAATTAGCGTCGAGTCTGGATGGCGCGGCGGGCGGCCGGTGTTTATCATAGAAAACAATCGCTCCCCTCTAACCCCCACCCGCGACCCCATAACACCACCGCTTCTTCCACAAAAACCCATTATTATCAAAGTCAAGTCTTTCCACCGGAGAAACTTTGAGTCGTCACTCCGGTTATCATTATTAGCGACATTGTTTGGCTAATTGACTTCGGCGTAAACAAATCCCCAGACTTGACTAATGTTTATAATGTTTTTTGTTTCAGGTAATAGACCGTTATTAGTGGTTCCGTGGTGGTTAATTATTATTGAAACACTGTTTTAAACCCCTTTGGTAAGTGACTTAGAATCGATAAACGTGTAGCATGTTTTACACGGCTGCGTAAAAAAACTAGCGAGTACTTAATGTTTATTTACTATTTGGAGGTTTTACTATTAGTAAATATTTTTTCCATGATTTGCTTATTACTTTATCGCCGTATAATCTCAGAGGTTCGTCATTCGAGCAAAAACACACTGGTGTCAGATAAATATCAGGTGAACTTTTCGACTTGGACTGGTCGGGTAATTAATTCTGTTTCTGTACGCGAGTGAACTATGTAAGCATCCGATTCTCAAGTAGGGAATATACATACCTATGAATAAGTTATAACTAGGAATATATACATACATAGAAGAGGCATTACTCGTATTGAAAGGTAAGAATATGAAACAGTGTAGTTTACATTGTGCGAAGCCCTACAACGAGTTAATCTGAAGCCATATTTAATTAAATTGTACCCGTGGGTGCCCGTCGCTCCAGGCCCACTGTTGAGTGAACAGCCTTCCGGTTCGGACGTATCACTCATTTACTGGATTTCAATAGCTGTCGTTTTCCAACCAACCTGATAGTTCGGTAAGGATATCGTTGATTTGTGTAACAGTGAACGTAATCGCCTGTAAAAAGAATTAATATCAAGATCTCTAAAATTTCTATTGTAGCTTTCCTTATTCGTTGTTCGTTAAGTTCTCTACCAATTACTTGTAAATGAACGCCAATTTATCAAAAGATTTTCTCGAATTCCCTGTTTTCTACTTGTGGTATAAACTCCGACATTAAAGAATAGTAAAAGAAACTCGTTCACGTCGGTCTGCGGCCACTAATCTAATTATCCTCTACGCTCGCCCGTCTAAAAACTAGCAAGTATGGAGCGAGTGCAAGCAGTTTGCTCCATTCTTTTCCTGTTAACTTCGCTGTTGGAACCGCAACCGCCCGCCCACTAATATAACGCGACGCTTGTAAGTGTTCACCCTAATATTACGTACTTATTTATTTCTCCCTAGACGGTAATTGCGTTTCTTCATTTCGTTGTCGAATCGCATCTATCGACCGCGAATGATGACCAGCCGTTATTAAGGGATTATTTTCAGTGATTGACCCGCCCCGACCTGACCTGAACCTCTGACCTCGCGCCGGTGGTCTGCTCCCTTCATTTGGCTAACCTGTTTAGTGAGCTTCCCGTGTCTTTAAAGTGGACCGATGCGAAGTGCAACGGTATCTTAAACGGGTTTCGTTATTAAATGCGTTAGTTCTAAACGCGCATTGTATTTTAAAATAAGTAAATAAAGTATTTGGAGTGACGTACTTTTCAATAAACGAGTAAAACGGTTTGGAAATTTTGCTATCCTGAACGAAATGTAGAAAGTGTATGGCAAGTGTTTCAGCCTGCTTAGTGACTATAACCGATTAGCAATTATTGGACGTTCCATAGGGTATCAGAGAGCATAGTGGCTAGGCAGTTGGCCTAAACGGCTCAGTTCCGGACGCTCTATTTGTAACGCGGCGTTATTAATAGCCACGATAGCGGCGCGGCCCGCGGCCCGCACGATATTTGGGAAATCCGGATTTGCATACGATAATGGCAGATCGGTGCAGCAATGTGTACCTTGCCGCTAAAACGTCCTACGCAAGTTCTGCAGTTAAACGCTCGTGAGTCCTTTGTAACTTGACAGATCATTCGTACCTACCTCCGCCGTAGCACTGGACGATTCTAGTTTTTACAGGGCTTTTTTGTTTAATGTTATTCATCACTATTATTGGTACCACGAACACTTTACTGATATTGTGGGTTTTTACTCTCGTATGATTTGTCGTTGGTTTTAGCTATTTTGGTTTATTTTATGTAGTTAAAATTGTTTTAATCGTTTTTATCGGAGTCGGTTTTAGCTTCGGCCAATACGCTTTTAAATTGCGTATTATACTCGTATTAAGCGTAGCGTAGATATAATAAACATACGTTTTACATGAGTCTGTCATATGTCTAATGATATCTAATGTCAATCATATGTATGACAAAAACATTATATTCTAACCATAGTGTGGGTTACATTCTCTTTGATGCCTAACAAAACATCTTGTTGATTTTCAACCACGCAAAGAGATTCGTTAGTTATCGGAAATGCTTAAGTAGGTATTTCATATTTCTCATTCACGTTTTAAACCAAAATAATAATCGTAAATACTTTTTAATATTTTTTACTTTAAAAAAATGCTGCTCAAGCAGGACAAAGTTTCAATTTATTTGAAAGCAATTTTGTGATACATGTCAAACCTTATTATTATTATTCAACATATGTTTTAATATTCATATAACCTCTTACGGTTACAATATAATCTTTTAATGTTTATGTACATTGAATATAACGAACGGCAGTTCACGTGGCAGTGCCACTGTTTCGACAAAGAACCAATAATATAATTAACCTATCTATAGCGAGACTCGAGGCAGAAGGTCGCATCCCATCTTTTTCTGGGGACACTCTTTTTTTCTTGTCGTTTTATCCCGTGACTTGAGTTTTTTTTAAGATAAATAATTGTAACCAGCTACAAGATAAAGTTACGTTATTATGCACAGTAAAGTTTTCGATTGGAGCGACTTAACTTTGCCTCCTGCTACGTAGGCCTACGGCGACCCTACGAGCTACGCCTACACCGTAGGGCGTAGGCCGTAGCGCCAGGTCGGACATGTAAAGTTAATTAAACTACGGCGTCGAAACATGCAAATCGCAACCTGTCCCTGTCAACTGTCCAAAGGATTTAAAAAGCAATTTAGGCCATGATAGCAACGCGCTCTTGATTTTGTTACAAACCGTCGCGCCCTTTTGTCGCAGTAAATCTTAAAACTTTCGTAGAGAGTGTAATTAGAAACGTTAATTATGAACCCGATCGAACGATCGCTCGCTTCGCTATCTAAATTACCTTAAGTTACTAGGAGAGATATATAAAATGACTTGCCACTGCATAAAGACGTTTCGATACGCAGCAATATAAATGCATTTTTGCATTTTATATAGTTATGGTATTTTACACTGCTAACGTAGCTATATTCCACTTGTATGAAGACTTCGGAAAAAATACATTTCCTTGCTTCTCAGTGTAAATTAAAATAAATATACCTAGGTACAAAAAACCTAGCCTACCTAGGTAAAATACAGTTCTTTGGTGCGCTACTAAGTATATTAATTATTAATGCAAGATGTTTCTACAGTAGGTACTGTTAACATCAGTTACGATTATATCGATTCATAGTTTTATTATACGACAGACAGACGAGCTGAGATATTATCAACTAACGTCTGGCGTAGGTACTCATTTGTTAAACAAAACGTAATAAATAAACGTATGCATAATTCTCAACTACATTGATCTAATGAATAAATTATGCTATGTTTTCATCAATTCAATAGGTAAATGGAAAATAGTATTATTTAGTTAGCAACCTAAGAAGTAACAAAAGAAAGTTTCTCAACCCCGTTTCGATGCGTATTTTTTGTTTTGCTAAACGCGATTATTAACTTTTGGCTACTTTAAAAGGCTGTAATAACTAATTGAGTTTACCTACTACTCAAACGACTTGTTACTTTAATCCCACGAAATAACAGTGAAAATGAAAAAATCACGATGATAATTGGTGGGGGTGGTGGAGGGTCGCGTGCCTGATGCATGCGCCGCCGCCGCGACGCCAGACCCGCCGGCGCCGCCGATGCCGCCCCACGATGCAGATATCGTGCATGTGGCCCGCGCCATCACCGTTTACCACCACGCGAAACTACGCCACCAGAACATGCTACCATTACCAACAAAAGCATGGGGTAGTAGTCTTAATTAAGAGCTGTAAAATATACCTACTGCGTCTTTTTGGCAATCTAGGTCAACATAGGATTTTTGCCTGGCTTTTATAACCGCGAATCTCGTTCGATCGTCTATTTGCCTTTTTATTGCTCAAATATGAAAAAGCCATTGTGACCGAGATAACGAAATTACGATTTTCCAAGCTGTGTTTGCAGTTGGTGTGCAACAATTTTGGTTTTGTTTGCGCACTTAATATTAGTACTTCATCATGTTCTGACATCTGTTTTTGTAATACGTCTACTTGGTTCTTACTTAGTTTGTACTTAGTTCTGCCAATAATAGGCATTCGAAGGATATAGACTTTGAAAAGCTTTGGTGGTGGAATTTTGATCGATGGCTGTCGTAATGACGCGGGAAACTATTTCCTTCATATTTCCTCCACTCAATAAAACATCGAATATGCTTATTTATGTGTCCGCGTCAGTTTATTTGGGGCTTTGTCAATGCGGCCCGTAGTGCCGACTACACTCGAAGGACCGTCATTTGTCAAGATTATGGCTGTTTGGGGATTGAGATATGAAAAGCGGTTATTGTTTTGAATATTTGGCTTATGGATATTATTTGTGGTGTACTTAAATTCACGATTTTTAATGAACTTCTATCTTGAGTTAACAGTCCACATATTAAATATATAACGCACTTGGTACACCTAACTTGCCTAATGCCACAAACTTAAACCGTTAAACTCGTAAAACACCAGACACCTGTAAGTCATTTTGCAAACGAGTTGAAAATAGCACATCCTAAAAAGATTTTCAAAAGTAACACCACTTGCCCGCATCCGTAGTGTAGTTACGTACATGAGATGGCACAATTAGCACGTACAAAACTCGTCAGTCACGGCTTGGCGTCGAGTGGCAATTACGGTATTTCATCCTCAATAAAAGTGCACTCGGGCGCCGCTAACGCCTGAGAAAGCTCCCCGTCGCCTATAAAGCTAATGTGAACGTATAAAGATTTAAATGATGTCTCCGGACAGTCCAGCGACGTCCGCGATCGTTCAAATAAACAAACGTACACATGCATACACTTTAGCACATATAGGATCGTAAATGAAATTTTATTTATTCATAAAAATGTCTACTTTAACATGAACGAAGTTTTTCTCGCATTGTGGCCCTAATACGTGAAAAAATATAAACGCCCTTCAATATTTACCTCATTACGTTTAGACGACGGAATACGGCAGTCGTACAGCGTGAAAGCAAACATTTTGGCGATTAATCTGGGAATACTGTGTTATATCGGGACGCTGGAGGCGGCACATTTATTTTATGTGCCGGCAATGTTACATACGCCATAAAAGTCGTTAGGGCGGCGTAACGTCTCGCCGGCGTCTTGGCCGCTTTAATTATACCTAGATAATGCGGCGCCGACTGCTACCCGCGCGCTGTCGCTGCCGGCGTGCCGGCCTCCCAAACATTAACGTAATACGGTGCAATAACGTACTTACCACTTCCTGGTGTACTCACTCAGCCATATGTTATAGTAATGCCCCACCTAATCACCGATACTTAGTAAGGGTGCGTACGCCAACCCGACAATCGAAACCTTGATTCTTCGTGCGTACTACCATATGGTTCAACGCGAACCCAGTACAAAATTGACCTAAATAATACCACTCTGGCGTAAGTGCATTTAATAAAGATTTATACCTATTAAGAATCACGCAATCTTTAGCTACCTACGCACTTGACCGTGGCTCCGAAGGTACACAAGGGGTGCGCGGAAGCCCCTTCGATCCCTTACTTTTGATGTTATGATTTTGAGTGGATGTTTAAACTCTTGTGTCATGTTCAAATTCTTTGATGTAATAAATTGCATTACGTGATATTTATTTTAGCAATTACATTAATTATTAATGTTGTTTAAATTTTAAGATTTTGTCTATTTTCTGTAAACATTGACATGCGAGCTTGTAATTCAAATAGATTTAATACGGTTTCTCAGAAAGAAATGAAACGTGGAATAATTCATGACCTCAGAACGCGCGACTCTGGAATACCAGCCCATCGCTCTTCCAACTGAGCTACCGAGACCACGCCGGTGGTCCCGAATTTCTCCACCATATCTCTCGGTCGTGGTCTCGGTAGCTCAGTTGGAAGAGCGATGCGGCTGGTATGCCAGCAGGCGGGTTCGAGTCCCGTCTGAGGTCATGAATTTTTTCACTTTTCTTTCTTTCTGAGAAATTTGGTTATGGTTCGCAGACGTGTCTGCGTAAAAATAATAGTTTTAATCAGTTTCCGTTTAGCGTACCTAATAATAATAAATTCAGTTCTTGTACTGTGTTAGTGGTAGTGAAGGTTGAATCGGTAGTGAGCGCGCCGGGCAGGCACAGGCGGCACGGCGAAGGTAGGGCTCGCACGGAACGCAGATGGAGATTTATCGCGCCCGCCGGAGCTGAGACAACAAGTTCGCGCATTAAACGAGTCCGGGACATTAGCCGCCTGCAAGATGCCGTCCCAGATCATAATTAAGTGCCGCCCAATTTATCGGCCCGACCCGCACCCCGAAAACTCCCCTTAAACTTCCCTTATCGTACGTAGTAAAAGCTCTTTATTTTGTAGTTAGTCCGCTCCCGCAGTTATCGCCTTTTATCTTGGCCTGTTGTGTTATTTTAGGTACTCCCACGGTAAGACTAAGCCTTCTTTACGAGTTTATAATAAAATGTTACCGTGAGCACGGAGTAGAACTTTACGACGATTTATTTTCAACCCGTTCATGTCCTGTGTCGTTTATGTTCATTGCCGTGTTTTCCGAACCCCCTTGGCAAAATGAGTCCCGCAAAGATTTTTGTGTACAACGAATGACCCGTCTACCGACCTTGTTCATTGTTGTTAACACTTTACTTTTGTTTCAATAAAAAAAACAGTTATGTTCTAGAATGCTTTGTGAAAATACAACTGTGGAGTATAACAAATGCTAAGTGCCTGAAGTCAAAAGTGAAGTCTAATAAATAATGTATATACCACGGGCTGAATTTAAATAAGGTTTCCTATTTTGCAAAATGAAATGCTATCGTTCAGATGGACGCTCTACTGCCAGGTTAATCGCATTTTTTACATGACCTCTTAAACCGTACTACGATGATGATAGTTTTGTGTTGATTTAAATTTCGATATAGTCATAGGTACCTACCTATCATAAAACTTACTACTCGTGTAGTGTTTAGTGATTTCAATAATCGCGCATTGTAGATATTTACGAATTAATTAACAAGATTCTACATGAACAGTCTCGGTTTTCTAAGTACCTAATAATTACTTGTGTATCGTACTAGGTACGTGTCGTATCGCACATAAGTCATGTAGATGAACGCAAGACTAAGGTAGATAAAGCGAGCAGCGCATGGTGCAGGCTCCTAGTTGCTCAGTCTAATTACTCCAGCGGCACGACTAAACTGGTTACCCGGACCAACGTCGCTCCATATCGTTTTACCTTACGTACACTGCACGGCCTTGCTTCCCCGCTTATATCGCGAGATTGCATCCGAGGCACTTGCACACGTTTAATTTCATGAAACCTTCAGTGCACTCGGCACCGTGTCCGCCCGAGGGTGCGCTGTTATTTGTACGATGTCGGTCTAGATGCTGTTGCGAAAACTTTATTCTTGTGCTTTAAATGCAATCATCAAAGAACCCCACAAGAGGGCCCGCATAATAATTACCTACTCTTTGTTCCTCATGCTTGGGAAGTTCTCACTTAACACGAAACTCTTCCTGTCACTCTATTTGGTTCTTCATTAGCCAAATGCCAAATTCAGTACATTTTTGTAAAGTTCAAGGGGAAAGCAACACGAGTAAATTACTTGTAAAAACTTCCTCTAAATAAGTACGATGCCTCGGATTATACATTTAGGAGCTCCTGTGAATTAAAGAATTGGGACTTTTCTCAAAATCTGTCCAAATTGTTTACTCTGCTAAGAGTTTACTTACAAATAATTTAAATAACAATTTTCATATATAATATAGGTAACTAAAGAGGATCTGATTTGTCGAATCTAATAAATACGAAATTAATCTTATATGCCTAAAGCCACTTTTTCTTCCACGCGGCGAAACTCTAATGAGAAATTTCTGTGAATTTCAGGAACGTTGCTTTAATTCGCTTATTGCCTTAATTAGTGAGATTACCGTCGGCACTTGACTGCTACTGAAATGTCAGTGCCTTAGAAGTAGAGGTAGGTAAAGCACTCTATTTTGGGCCGCTATTGCACTTTAGTACGTCAGCAGGGCCGCTGACCTAATGATTTTTCTCTTCACGCCACGTTAGGAAAACAGGCAATTTACGCGATCCTATAAGTAACGAGATTCATTAAGGCTGTTACAAAGTGGCGCGGGCGTTCTTAAAGCGAATGGCCCTCGAGCTTGCAGCGTTCATAAAGCCCGAACGAGCGGCGCCGCGCCGGGCCGGCCGGCCGAGGCGCCGCGCGCAATTTAATGAAACACCTGGAGAGGTCGCGCCTACTTCCGTTGCATTAATCTCGCACCCGTGCTGACCTGCCTCTACATTACTTTACCACCAACCAACCTGTGCTCGACCTCACCCTGACTAGGTACTTGTTTTATGGCCACTCACTTAACTTCACTTAAAGCACGATAGCTGCAATACGAGACCTGTCTGTCAACTCTAAGTATAGGCGCTTATTGGCCGTGCCTCCACTTCATAGCGTAAAACTATAGTACCTACTAGTATTATGGCACGAGTAAACAACAACTGACCGCGCTATCCCGGCGGCACGGACGGTAAAAGTGGCCGAGATAACTCCGTGCACGAATGCATATTTTAACGTTAAGCTATGGCACCCCAGCGCAAACTTGTTGGGAACTTCGCAAGAATAATTGTTACTCGGTTCCATAAACGAAAGTGCGGTTTTCATTCCAAGAGGCTTGCCGGTCGTTTGAGCTTAGGTCGGGTTGGTGTTTGCTGTTGAACGAACTATCGATATCAATAGGCAAGGTTTTAAGCAGTGGTGGATTATGACTGTTTGTGTAGTATCGTGTAGGCGTGCTCGTTGTTACGTCAGCATCACGCACGGGGCGGCGCCCAGAGACCAAAATAAAAAGTGCGCGGCGATCGCGAGGCGTAAACACGCGCCCCTCCCGCGTGACGCCTCATTAGCCACTCCCCTGCACCTCTATAAATCATTTTAAATTCAAATTCTACTTACTTTCAGAATTGACTTTGCTTACCTAATTCCCATTCCTAGCCACAAAATTTTGCAAATTAGATTTCACCTTTCCCTCGCTTTGGCTTGTCGGAAAAAAATTATTTGCGGCATCCGGGGCCGGATCTCGGCTTGTGATCGTGTTACCTTCTATTGCACGATTCAAACCCGAAGAAACCTTTTGAATAATCTGATCCATTGGGAGGTGCTTAAATATTCTAACGCTTATTTGTTCCTGTTCACCTGAAGTGCCCATATTTTGTCTTACAGCATTGACATAAAATTTTGTTTTATTTATTTATTTTATTTATTTATTTAGGTTCACCAACAATTGTTTACACTGAAATTACAATAATCAATTATAAGTATAACATACTTGCTAAGTGTTTTATGAGAATATTTTAAATTGAGAAACAAAAATCGTTATGGGCAAAGTTGTTGTTCAACTAGTTAGGTGAAATAATCGGTTTTGACTCCTAAACAGTCGTTACTACCATCAGTTTAAGGGCAAAATGTTGAATTATGTTCTTACGGTGAAGTAAACAGGATAAATCGGTATAGCAAAAGTAATAGGTATTTATATCTATGCACGTTTGTTTTCCTGTATATTGAAAGCATGGAACTGCTATTAATAGGCATTAGTAGTTTGTAAACTACAGAATGGGCATACCGGCTCGCTCCCAGCTGGACTCGTCCATGTGGCACGCTACCTGCTCTCCGACAGGAATTGGCACGACTCACCGGCCGTTTCTATTCCCGTCTGTCCCTGTTAGGCGGTTATTTCTGGCAGCGACTTCAGTGCGTACAAGTGGGCTTCGAGATAGCTGCGTGACGGTATCGTGTCATTCATCTGCTTGTTAGCTAACCCATTGTACTCTCGTGTGTCGATTTGTCGAGACTGAGCCAATAGTAAAATAGTCGATAAATAGCGTTGCGCGTACGTCGATACTGCGATGCGTGGATTCGCCTGACCGCACCGCCGACAGCGTGTCGCCAATCCATCAATCGTGATCGAACGCTGTGATCGATTAACGACTGCTTGCCTCGCCCAACATACATTCTTGACATCCTATTTGGCTCATCAATTTGTTTGTTCGACTAATCAGTAGTGATTAAAGTTGATTGATTTTAATGATACACTGTCTGGGCTGGTAATACGATTAACACAAACGTATTTGCACATTTACGTCATTACGTCCGTTACATACGTCATTTAAATAATGGTTTTACGGTTTATGTGCTTTTAAGCTCACTAATAACATGGTTAACACCTATTCGTGTCTTGGAGCTGGAGAAGCAATTAGTAAGCACTGTAGTTGTCGTCTCGAACAGGGAGTTGGCGCGTGCCTCGGGCCAGTCTCCTCGAGGCGAGGGCTGTTCGTTATACACGTCATAGTTCCCGAGTGCTCTCGTCCCCTTTGCTGCACAGCGGTAACAAGAGGCCAGCGCGGAACTCATTGATGTCATTTTGTTGTAATCAAGCACCGAATAAAGCCAGGTGCCAAGTTTTTAAAGACTTACATAGCGAATTTTCAAGCATTCTTCGTCATTAGCAATTTCCACTTATCGGTGCTGGCGATTTTCACTTTTTTTGCAACTTATTAATCGTTCTACGCCACGGGGATGGTAAAAGGTTTAGCAACCCTTTATGGACTGCAAGTATGCATTGTTGTATCATAAAGAGTAAGGCAAGGGAAGCACGCTCGGTTAGCTTCTCCACTATCACAAAAATGTTATTAGTTTTGGGATGCTATTGTCCACCCTGCGCCCGTTCGACCCTCCCATCTCCCTTTAGCAAATAGGGCATATTGAAAGGTTGCCCCTTAGATTTGTTTTAATCTTTGAGGTTTTACTTCGCAATCTTTTGATACCTTTACATTTTTTAATTCGTATGTATATAGTTATATCAAAACCGATGAACCGTTAAGATAAAAATCTTGTTATAGATAAGATATAAAAACTCCTATACAAAAAAACTCAACTATATAACCTAAAACAACTGTACACCTACTCAACATGCCTTTTTGTAAAAAAAATCTTAACAAATAAAATACACTCAGACATTTCTTTCAAACAACGAACATTCCAACACTGTTTAAGAAATACGGATAAACTACAACTACGGAAAATAAGAACAGGTTATGGCAAAAGTAGCGTAATGTATGGGGGAGCGCAAATGTACAACGAACTACCAAGTAATATAAAAGACTGTGAGTCTCTAAATTTATATAAAACCAATTTAAAGAAATATATACAAAGCAATGTTACATAAGCCTGTTGCGATCATGCTAAATACATATGTTAATTAATTTTAAGAAATCTAATATTTAAGCTCATTTAAGTGAACTATTGTTCTTTTGAGTAAATAAAGAATCTCTAAACCTTTTTTTTTGTTCTATATAAACTATTTTGAATTGTTTGAAGAAGTAAATTTTGTTATGTAAAGCTAAATGAGCGAAGTCACAGGGAAAATCCGGTAAATAAATAGAGAAGTGATCGTAGAGCAATTAATTGGGCGTAATATGTGCAACGGGAAGCGGGATCGGCAGCCCGGGACAGCGAGGGGGCGCGGGTGGCGCAGTGTAGGCCATTCATCTCACGCGACGCGGCCATTTTGTATCTACGTGGACATCCGTCACGCTAATCGCTGCGTTACACCTGCATGCACCAGCCTTCCGCCTCTGATCCCCCAATACATTCTCATCGATACCAGGCCAAAGTCAGATACGGCTAATAATCAGTCTTTACTTCATTTACATAGAGAACTTGAGGGCAAGTTATCATAGTTATGATCCAAACGTGATCACCTATTTAAGTTTCACAAATGGGTAGCTTGGAATCGAAACTCGGTTAAAGTAGACGACGTGGAGTAACAGGAAGTAATAACTTTATCCCGAGCTTAACTGTGAGAGTACCGTCCAACTAACATTATGCCTGCCAGTAACAAGTTAATCTAAATGCAGCCGACTGCTTCGGCCAGCTAGTTCTAGCACGCATCGCCAAAGTTTAATAACTGAGAAATTTGGAGCACGCCCGCCTTCGCTCCGACCGGCCGCTAAAGATTGAACTTCTGTTTGTTCTTAAACCAAAGTTAGTCGCCACGATTTATAAGAGATACAAACGGTAAAAGTGTTTACAAAAGTTATTCTATAAATCATGCGGACATTATCAGCAAGCTGACTGGAATACTGAATATTCAGATGGTGTTTGTTTGTATTTACTTGAAAAGAGCGATAAGCGCTTTTCCGTTTTTTCATTGAATAAAATATGGTGCAAGAGGCTCGCGGGCGGCGTGCAACGATAAGCCGTCAGCGCGGCTCTTCCCGTCACGTAGTGCGACAGTTAATTACGCGGATGTAAATAAATCATCGCAGACGGGTGCGGCGGAGGGCTTCGATTCCGAAAGGCAATTATCTCGCGCCTCATTGACGCCAAAAGTGAGCCGAGCGAACCGCGCCGCCCTCGCCCGCCTCGCAAGTATCTGACACCACCTAAGACGCGGTTATAAGGAAAAATCGAGTGGAGGATTTTTGATGGCTACGTGCCTGGCTCACAGCAATTGTGATGCATGGAGGGATTTCCGCACGCCGGCCGATATTGAGCCGAAACTGCGACCGCCGGCGCCATCGCCGTCCCGTTATACATTATTGCTTATCGGAATGATATCGAATGAGGTCCGCCATTTTCGTCTTTTCTTAGAGCCGAAAAGTATCGCTTACCTGAGCCGCGTAACCTTTATCTTCCCTCTATTTCCACTTAAGTAGCAAAAACGGGATATTGGATCGAGTGTAACACATTACTTTGTATGGGTTTTATCAAGACGAAAACCATTCATATTGATGTGAACTTTGACGTCTAACATGTAACACTTACGTTTCAGGGTCGGTGTAACCGAGAGAAGCCGCCTTGCAAGTACTTCCACCCGCCCCAGCATCTGAAGGACCAGCTGCTGATCAACGGTCGAAACCACTTAGCTTTGAAAAACGCCCTAATGCAGCAGATGGGGCTAACGCCGGGCCAGGTGATGCCCGGCCAGGTCCCCGCCGTGGTCAGTACCCACTTTACCCTACCCCTATTATCTACTTTAAACGCTTGAGCGATCGGTCCGCAGTACGGACTGTACTCAATGCACGCAAACACGCTGCTTTCGGTGTACTGCTATTCAGTAATTTTATAAGCGTTTATAAACACGTATTTAGAACTTTTGATTAGATAACTATTCTCGTTTAAGTTGTGCCTCATTTAAAAGTTCAAAAATTTGATCTTAACTTTAGAGTACTGAAAGGCTATATATGAATTTTAAGCTATTTTTTATTTCAATATTCGCTGTAGTTTTTAACTATGATCCATTTAGAATCCATTGGATCAAAGTAGTAATTCTGCACTTCAGGCTGCACTATTTGTCCAAGTTTTAAAATCGAGTTTAAAAGTTTTGGTATGAGTGCGTGATTGATAGCCTTCAATAGAACAAGTTTGCATATCGCTGTAACCCAGGCACAACTTAAACTCCGTTGCAGGCGGCCGATCGCTCCACACTGCTTGAGCATGTTTGTATAATTCGTTTCTTAAGTGGCATGACTGCTCTCTAAACTTACACGCGTATGAAATGGGTATAAGGTTACCTTACGCTGGTTTAATCACCCTAACTACTTGTACGTTCCCTCACTGTTCACACTATCGCTGAAGTCGCGAGCCAACCCCCCTCGGCGTTCCTCTTTGCGTTCGTCCTTGTGTGGTTAAATTGGGTCGATGTACTAACCTAGTAGTTGATAGTTGCATATGCGATGCTTGGGGTGACGCTGAGGTGGCGCGGACGCGGCTGGGCGCTGCGGGCCGGCTCTCGCACGATGAGTAGCGTGTTTGTGTGGTTTTGTGTAAGGTGGGCGGCGTGAGCGGCACCGGCGCGGCCGCGAGCCACATCGCCGCGCTGGACCCGATCAGTCTGGCCCTGCTCGCTCCGCAGGTAACGCAGCAGTCGCAGCCGTCGCCGCCGTAGCCACTATAACACCCCCCCCCCCCCCCCACTAATCCCCACCTCCTGACACCCTCACTTCCTATCTTATTCACAGACAGCGCTTCCACGTACTACGCATCGGCTAGAATCCGCATAAAGCCCCATTATCCCTGCGTCTCCTTCTCCTTACTATATAACTGGTGGCCGGTGGAAGCTTTATTGGACAGACCGTATGCCTCAATTGGAATATATTTGTTGATTCTCGTATTATGCATGTTTAATACGCTTGTCTGGCTATCTATAACTCACAAAACAACTAATATTCAATAGTAGGTTTGTAAATATTGGCTTGTGGTTTATTTGTAATGAATGCTTGCTGTGGATTTAGTAACAGGAGTCTGTATATATAAATGTAATAGGCTGGGTAACATGTAGTGGTGAATTGTTTTATGTATATTTACGTATATATATATACGTATCGACCGATGGTAACATGTGATTCATATGTGACAGGCAACGTCCCCGTACCTGTCGGGCGTCCCGGGCTCGACGTACGCGCAGTACTACGCACCGCAGCTTATGCCGGCGGTGCTTGGCCACGACCCGAGCGGCGCCGCCGCCTCGCCCCTCGGTGTCATGCAGCAGCCCGTGCTGCAGCAGAAGTTGCCGCGCACCGACCGTCTTGAGGTAAATATACTATTATTCTACTATCGAACACTATTACACCGTCTGTGTAGCGCTTTCTGATAATGATGCCGGGGACCGAACCGGTCTAAAGTTGAAGTAACTACATAAGCGCTGACAATTCCATTTCTCTTAGATCAGATGGATGACTGACTTAATGCTCCATTGAACTATTTCGAGTACCTATGTACAGAGTACAGACAGAGTGGTGGAGCCTGCTTCGTCGCGTGCGACCCGTTCCCTACGCCGGTCTCGGGCAGTGATGCCCGAGCCGCGAAGGTGATAACACCACTCTGTCTGTCCGACGATGACTGCCCGATGCAGTCGAAACATGTCACGCCTATTGTGATAAAAATACGTGAGTGTTAACCGTTGCAATTTAATATCAATATGACTCACGAAAGTTTAAATTATATAGTCCCTATTTGTTCACGGAAATTTCATCAAAATCGAATATTGCTAAGGTCTACTTATATGTTGCCGTATGAGTAAATCGGTCTCCGGCGCATGATTCGGCCCCCGGGCCCATGCCGTCCTGTGTGTCTGTGACGCGCGTGCGCTTCGCAGCACTCGCTTACTCCCTCTGGTGATGCGACTACACTGTTGGCGCAACGGTACCGACTGAAACGTCACTCACTGAACTCTGTTACGGCTCCTACGTCGATTTGCGCCTACAATGTAGCTTCCGGATGCTTGACTCGAAAATTACTTAGAATAGCAAAGGGTGGTATAGATTAAAATATCCCCATGATGTTAAAATGTTGTACAAATAAAATGCGACGGAATCGTATCTCGTTAAATTGGTATTAAATTTGTTCGAAATATACAAAAGCGGCGTCCGGTCGAGGTCAATACATATATTTCTAAAACATAGGCCCAGTACCGAGTATCGAAATAATTACCATAAATACTGTATCCCAGAAATTTGGCTCGACTATACGAATAATCATATAAAAGGTAGCTGTCTACGTCGATCAATTATTAAATTCGGAACTCGAACCAATGTCTTGATTATTACGGGCGGTGAGGTCGAGTCAGCAGCGAGAGTAGGGTCAGAAGCCGAAACAACGGCCGTTAGGGTGTCGGGTTAGCGGGCTAGTGGGTAGTGGGCGAGTAGAGCGTAGCGAGGTGCGCGAGCGGCGGACATGCTGGTGTGTGGTGGTGCAGGTGTGCCGGGAGTTCCAGCGCGGCGCGTGCAAGCGCGCCGAGTCCGAGTGTCGCTTCGCGCACCCGCCGCCGCCCGTGGCCGCACACGACGACGGCTGTGTCACGGTGTGCATGGACGCCGTCAAGGGCCGCTGCGTCCGCGACCCCTGCCGCTATTTCCACCCTCCCCTGCACCTGCAGGCGCACCTTAAGGCGCAGGCGCGCGGCGCGGTACGCCACCAGGCTGCACGCTCTTGCCTCGCTCGCTCGCGCTCGCTTCTCTTCTTCCGCTTGGTTTCGCTCGCCGCGACGCCGCTTCTGTTCGCAAAGCTTATTATGTTCAGTTCGCCGCAGCGCCGGCTCGCGCCACGCTTCCGTCGCACTCACGCTTCACTTTATTTTTAGTTTTATCTATCGCATAATATCACCTTTTGCCAAGCTTTAGGTGTATTCTGTGCATCTACTACATCGTTATTGTTTCTGTCCCGTCCCGCGACGCTTCGCTTCACGTAGACGGCCGCAGCAGCGCAGCATCCGGCAGCGAGCGCGACTTCGGAGCCGGGCAAGAAACGGCCGGCGCCCGCCGAGCTCGAGCCGCCACCGGTACAGCCGCCAGCTTTGCACGCTTCACCTCCGCTCCTAATCCTGCCCGCACGATCCCTCCGCGCGCCTCTCCTTCCGTAGCGCGACGGGACGCGCGGCGACCGGGACCCCCCCTCGCTCGCCCCGCGCCCCGACGCACCACGACACCCTCCACCCTTGCGACCCAAGAACCTCCGTTCAACCGTCTTGTTTCTCTTTTCAGATGGACATGAAGAGCGTCGGATCCTTCTATTATGATAATTTCGTAAGTATCTCAACACGGTCGAGATCGATGTGATCTCTACTATCTTGTCCGGGTTCCCCGGACACCTAGCTTTCGCACTGTGACACTCATCACAAATTTTCACCTTTCAGGCCTTCCCCGGCGTGATGCCGTACAAACGACCCGCTGCCGACAAAGCGGGCGTCCCCGTTTACCAGCCGGCGACGACCTACCAGCAACTGATGCAGCTGCAGCAGCCGTTCGTGCCCGTGTCATGTGAGTACCCCGCGCCCGTCTCGTCCGCCCCCCCGACCGCGGGCACGCCCACCGCCGCCCAGTCTCTAGCGCCCACGCCGACGCCCACGCCTGCGCCGGCGCCGCCACCGCAGCCCGCGCTGCCCGCGCCACCGCAGCCGGCGCAGCCCGCCACGCCGCCCGCGCCTGCCTCCGCCGACCCGGCGCACGACCCTGCGCAGGTGGCGAAGGAAGTGGCCCACAAGAACTACGCGGCGGCGCTCGCGTTCGCCGCGCAGCAGTCTGCGATGGCGGCCGCGTACACGCAGCAGGCGTTCAAGGCGCAGGCGCGCGCGGGCATGCCGCCGGGCCTGATGCGCTCACCCTTCATGATGCCGCGCGGCTGGCCCGCGCCGCCCATGCCCATGCAAGCGTACTACCAGCAGCCGTACATGTACGCGATGCCTCCCCCTACGCCGCCGGCGGCGGCAGCGGCAGCCGCGGCCGCTGCGGCGGCGGTGAACCCCTACAAAAAGATGAAAACGACATAAGCGGGGCTCGGCAGGCTCCCGCGGGCGGAGGGGCGCGGGGCGCGGGGTCTCCGCGTAGAGACTCGTACTGTGTGGCCGAGTGTGAGCCCCGGCCTGTCGGGGCGGTTAGCGCTAGGCGTGTTGTCACATTTGTATTGTATTATTGTAAGGACGAGGCGAGAGGATTCGCCCTCGCTGAAGTCTCCGTAGTGTAACGCTATATCTATTCTATATTGTATTCTACTCACTTACCGTTATTATCTTATGCGTGTATATTTCTCGTATCTACGATCCCGGTAATAATAACGCTTGAATGCATGACTGTACGTTTTTTTATTACCTCTTGTCGATCGTCGTTTATCGTGAGTATCATCGTACTGAGAGTTGAGCGCTTAGTCCGTCGATCCCGCTACGTACACGCTTGTTCTCGGAGGAGGTCCGCACGGGTGCGCTTTGGCCGATGTGTCGATCCCGAACCTAGTGGTTTCCGGCTTGCAGCTGCAGGCCCGCACCTAACACCGCCGCCTTCTAATTTTCGCATGGAATAGAACCCACCACCCTATACGTTTGGCTCATCAGGTATTGTTCTCATTATTCTAGAGGCTCCTCGTGTGTGCTCAGTGTGCCGGCGTGCTCACCACTAGCGCAGCAGTTGCGGCGAGCGCCGCCACCGCTTTTTTTATTTCGGTCGCACGTTCTTTTCATTTATTTTGAACGCTTTCTGTTACATGCCTTCCGAATGACCGCTTCGGCTGTCGTTGCAATCTTTTGTCGCTTTTTGTGTTGGGACGGTCAGGCTGTGCGCCGACCAACGCGCCCTTTGTGGTTTACACCGACGAGCGCGGACAGGTAACGAGTGCCGCGTGCAGTGCCCACCGCAGCCACTTGCCCACACGCTTGCACCTAGCCTCCACTGGTTGAACTCGATGCGTCTCGACGCATGTCGCTTATTAACGCTGGTCCCCGTTGGCTGCCACCTAGGTACTCGCAGCGCACTCCCTCGTAGCTTCTCGAGCTCTGCTCTAACCCGCTCCGCGGCACGCTAACCCTTCACCTCTACCGACGTGTGCATATCTGCTGCCATCCACATTTTGTATGTTCTTTTTTATACTATAACGCTCGAATCAATTGGATTATCAGAATTTATTACATTTATAATTAAGAATTTTAACTTTAAGACTAAATTGACGATGTCATAATCATAATTGATGAAAATGATGTTTCTATAATAAGACAAATAATGATAAAATTTTAGAATAGAAAACTGATTCAATGGCCTAAAACTGTTTTTTATTTTTAAACTCAAGGTTACAACCATTTATTTTACTACTGAATCATCGATATAAATCAATCTTACCATACAAAATGAGCGTAATACCAACATCCATACTAAAAACTGAGCTTGCTTCGTTTACTATGCTTTAGTAGAGACATTTTAGTTTGGTTCTTCATGCTTAAGTGAGCTTATGTAGAATAAGCGCTTGTTACTAGTGCCACAACAGCCCGAGCACACGATCACTCCTAGCGGCTATTCACAACAGCGGGTAAAGGTACGCTTTGGTGAAGTGAGCTTTTTAATCGACAAGCCACTGACGCACAAAAGGAAGATAAAACGCAAATCAGTTTCGAATCCTATAACATATCTTCCTTTTATGCTTACGCAGGTTTTCAGGTCTCGTGTTTTCGATGAGTTTTCGAATCTAACTAAGTACTTGTACAATGATGACACAGATGATTTGGACATGCTGTGGCTGACCGCACGGTCGCAAACTGATGGCATCGCTTATCAGGCGTCTCATGTGTATCAATGTCATTATCCACATCAGCCATCTAGTCTTTGTGCTGTTCCTGTATTTGATTATATTGTAATGAACAGTTGATGCTACAACTTACTTGTTGATGATTTTTAGTTTTGTATAGTGAGACATACTTGCTTTCAAATGTGGAAGAAGTCACTCTACAATATTGCCTTGCTTACACCCGGTAAGATACAATCAGCTTACTTTAATATCCTCAGTATAAGTGATTTCCTGTTTGTCGCCTAAACTGAACCGCTTCCGGAGCATGATTGACTAATGAGCCAACAAACGCTTCTTATTAATTTACCAATGACACTCACTAGCGGCTTCAGTTTAGGCGGTTATGTGAATTTAAATTAACGAAGCCAGATTTTATCAACTGTTAAAAAGTTGACCGATTAAAATTACTCGAAATAAAACCCCTGAAACACTGCTGGTATTGCACTTTATAACATACACCTCTACTTTATTTGTCAACTTTTTAGCACATTGAAATTCACCGCTTGCCAGTGTCAACTATCAACCGCTAAGAAGGGGGATATTTTTATAATAATATAGTACTTTATCACATTTAATGCTTTTACATTCAATTTTATTTTTAACTGTGCGTAGTTGGTAGTTGAAATGAAAGTGGTGAATGGAGAGATTCGAAGTGACTTCCAACTGAGTACACTTGCATTTGCTTTGAAGCTAATCACGGGATGATGTAAACAAGCCTCTTTATCGACTCGTCACTTCGAGTTTCCTCCGTCAATGCTTAAGTGCTTCGCAGTTGCGGCTTCAATCCTCGCTTACGTTGAGGCCTATCTGATGCTTACTTAAAGTGTTCACGTAGATGTAATAATAAATACTTGGTTTTCTTTTGTTTGTCGTACAGTAACCGCACTCTCTAATGGTCATTATGTTGCAGTTTGTACTACCACTAACATGTCACGTCCAGAACTGTCATGTAAGCTAAAGGTATAAATTTATTTGTCTATTTACATTGTAACCATGCCTACGACCGGAGCATGCCCGGCCCGTCTCGCGGAGAGCGGCCGGTGTCTAATCACCACGGCAGCAGCCACATTCGTAACTTCCCCACACAGCCTCTTAAGCTTTGTTATAGCATCAGTTGGTATTTATTGGGTACACTTTGGAAGCTACAAACCTCTAGAACGCCCTTGCCCTGGTAAAAGTTGTCTAGCATCATGCTTTAGCTTTTTTGTAAAATATAGTCACGCTTAAAAGAGATTGGCTGCGCAATAATGATTATACTTCAAGCGTTCTGCATGCCATTTAGATATTATATATTCATACCTACTATGTGCATAATGCAGCGTACTTTAACACCACTCTCTGACGGTAACGGAAACGCGAATACGAGATCCACTCTTCTCGACTCGTAATACATGCTGTGTAAATTTATCCATCAACAGATTTTACAATATAAAGGTGACACACACTTACCCGGCGGGCTAGTCAATGAAAGAATGCTTGGAAGGTCCAATCATATTGTGCAACGAATCTTGTAAAGTTATTGTAATATTGAAGCAGCGAACAATTTCGTTTCTTGCAATTTCGCCTTCCGTGTGTCCCGTTAGTGTTTATTTATGTAGCGAATGAGAAACTACACACGCATAATTCTTTTTCTCTGATTAGTACTCTAGTGTCTACTTTTCTTTAACGGTAACCTGTAAAACATATTAGTAATCGCCAATCGAATGCCCTATTCGTTCATGTGACACGTCTCGTACTATGTAATACTACGGTTGCTCCACTTTCCCTGCTCTTTGATATTACAAAAACTATTTCAGCGTTATTTTTCAGACGGCTGTGCAGGATACTGTTCAATGTCAGATGTATGGATGTTCAATAAAGTGATAAACTAGATTTAGTATTAACACAATTAACATAATAAGTTCATGAACCGTTATCTTGTACTTATAAAACAAATTAATTGTGATTGTTTTTTACCAAATAATATTTTTAAAATGCAAAGTTTTAACTGTTCATGAAGTAGTTATATCTACAGTATACCGCGGTCACCTTACAGTTACTCCACAACGAACAGGACACTTGATACTACGAAAAGACCAATTAGACTATGACAATAATTAAGTATTTCATAAGAACGTAACGTGTAAGTGGTACTCATTTATTATTGAAATTGTCTGCACTGTTCAAAGACTCAACTATACTGAGAGATCATTTTCTACAAGGTCACAAGACTGCTCGTGAACGTTCATAGCGTAGCCATAGAATTTATAACTGGTCACCGGTTCCTAGGTCTCGCCGTTGTAGGGAGTACTGTATGGTCGCACGCAAACATTGTGATTTGTGAGACAACGTACTTTAATAAGAAATTATTATATTTACAGTTACTGGACACCCTCCCGGTGTGCCAAGATTTTAATCGACAAGGATGTACAAGACCTACCTGCAGATTTGTTCATATTCGTGAAGGTGGGTTTTATCATTATTTATAATACCAATAATAATTAGTCTTTTAAATCACTGCAAATAAGTCGTGTAACTTTCTCAATTAAAATATTAATCATTCAGTCTAGTGACATTATAAATAAAATATTACTGTCAGAACATTCATTTATAGGCTTATAATGACAGTGTAACAAAGCACTACTTAGTTCAGTTTTTTTGGTCCAAAACCAATTGTGGGTCCTTTGCTATTGGAGTTTTGACAGTAATTTTAATTTGAACGACAATTACAACCCCATTTTAATATATTTGTCTATAGTATTTATGATACCTGCCCTTCCCTTAATTATATGCATGTTTGATCACTGTGTATGTTAATATTCAATATATAGCAACTGATTTCAAGTTATATGTAGTCCGTAATTAATTAGAAATTTATTAGAATTTAGAAAATATTTATTATTCATGATTATAGATGGACCTAATTTATTAAAAAATATGAACGTTAGTAATAGAAATGTAGGTAGTTTAGTTTGTATTCAAATATTTAGCCCATCTTTTATCTAGTGTTATTGTTATTTATTAATATGATGTAATTTTTAAAATACTTATCCCGATTAGAAATAATAATTAATCTAAAGTACCTGTTGATACTATAAACTAAATTTCGCAGTATTTGCCACTTTCAATCTTAATTTATAGCAGTAGCAGATAATTTAGTAAAAAACTGCCATTTACCGTAAGGTAAAGTAAGGTAATATTATGGGCGAATACTTATTGGTGCTATTAATTTTTATGAGTGTATCAGAAGTGAATCACATAACTGTGTGTTTACGAACCTCTTAGTTGAATGAGATGTTAATATGATGTTTGTGGCGTTCCAGGGTGCGGGCTGCAGGTGGTGGGGTGCCGCGTGGTGGTGTGCCGCGACGCGGCTGCGGGCGCGTGCCGCCGCGCCGCCTGCCGCTACTACCACATCCCCGTGCAGTTGCCGCCGGCCCTGCGACCCCCTTAACCGCCCTGTCCTCCCCCTTCACCCTCACCCTCACCCCCCTTTCGCTCTCACCTAGTTCTTCACCCATCCAAGTCCAGTCCCAGCCCGCATCGCCGCGTTATCCATATCGATCGCGCCTCTGGCACACTCGGGTTCGGCAGGTTCGGCCGGATCGCACTGTCGCTCCCGCGGCTGAGGTGGTGATATCTTAGTAAATATCGGTTAGTGTAGAGCGGCCGGAGCGAGTCGCGTGCTCCCCCGACCTCGCCCTCCGAGGCCGGCGCGGCCCGCGACTCGCTCCCGCCCGGAACGTTCGTTAAGTCTTCGGGAAAGAGTGTGTACATATTGTAGCGGGATATGATTCTCAGGCACGGTCATGCGATTGTGATATGAATAGATTTCGAGGCGCCGGAGCCGTTTGAGTAATTTTATCGAGATCGTACCGAGATCGTCAAATAGTAGTTAGTGAGGTTTCAAATGTTTTATTACTATTATTTTTTTTTTTAAGATACGATATGAGTTCCTGTAAAGATCGGTGCGTCTGCCGTTTGGCGTCGCACAAACTTGTTGTATATTAAGCGATGTAATGTTGAGACGGAGCGGCGCGGCAGCGCCGTAGCTGCGCCTGCGCCTGCGGCCCGCGCGCCGCCGCGCCGCCCGCAGCTTCTGGCGAGACGGCCCAGGCCGGTGTCAAAAGTTGCCTCACCACACTCCTAATGTGAGCATTTTTGTGAGAATTATGTTATTTTTTATGAATTATAAAATTTTGTTTTACTAGGTGACAAGTTTACAGTAGTTTAGATTAAGTGACCCAGTAATGAAACACCAATAGAGTAGCCGCTTCTCTCCTTCGGCACTAAAACTTTTGACGCCGGAGCACAATTCACGTTCCGTCGGGCGCGCGCGTCCCTCGGCGCCGCGCCGCCCAGTTCACACTTAGCATAGATCACGACACTCGTAGAGTGATAGAGGACAGACATTCAAAATACAATGAACGTTATCGGACAATATTAAAATGAAGAAGGCATACTTCCAAGCTATTTAAATTCTAGGATAGAACGTCGGCTTTATTCCAGATAGATTTTGCTAGATAATCATTATTTTATTGATATCGATCCTCGTTTATCGAAGCACAAAATAGTGACCGGCGATCGAGTCCGTTTACCTCTCGGGGAAGTACAGCATTACGAAATAGCAATTGTTTTCGACACAAACAGTATTAACGTTTTGATCAAATTTATCTCGTCGTATGTATGTAGGGGTGATATGCGGATAGAGAGGCGGGCGCGGCTTGCAGCTGCTCGCGCCGCGCCGCGCGCACCCCGGAGGCATGGAAGCCTAATGCCTAATATTATTCCTAGTCCATATCCTTTTTGTTGATCAGTCATGCGATTAATATTAGAATAAATATTAATAATTTGATTTATTCCTCCCATTTAGTGGATATTTTGATAATGATATATTAATAATAAAAAATATTTAAGATACATAATACATATTTGATTCTAAATCCTGATAAAGTGACACTACGTTAGTAATTTAGTCGGAGGGATACTTGTGCCGTGATTATATTTTTAGGTATATATTATGAAATAATTCCTAGCGTCGGAATTAAAGAAGTGATTAATGTGTAAGCGTGTTATGATATATTTATTGTCGTATCGTAAGTGGAATGCCATATCGATAAAAGGTGAATATATCGGAAGCGGAGTCAAACTCATTGGAACTCGTTGCGTTTGTGTTTATGTTGGTTGTTATTCGGTCCGTGCTAGTGGCTAGGGTGAACTGTTCACTTTTATCAATACGGCACGCAGACTCTTAAATGTATAAGTTGTCATATTATTTTTTGTTGAAATTTATCGTTTCATGGATTATTTGTTGCCTATAATTTTTATAATCAAAATTTTATGATCTGACGCAATTATTGTAAGACAATCGATTACTTTTATAATTAATTAGTGTGATAAAATGACTATGGTATCAAATTGCCGTTATGAAAGATGAACATCGAAAGTATCCTTCCTGTTTAGAAGGGACTCTTCTGGCCCAAGGTTTCTAGTGGATTTTATATTTTTTCTTTTTGTTGTATTTTTAATGTTGCGTGTGTCTTACACATAATATATTTCATTTTTGTGATATTTTTAACTATAAAGTACTGTTATTATAAATCCAAGTGGAATAATGATGACCTAATTAAATATTCAAGAATTTATTTGTAAATCACAAAAAAAATGTAAAACTGTAAATATATTAACAAAAAAATGAACTGCAACAATAATTGATTATTATATCTCTCATCAAATACACTGTAAGTTCTTTGAGTACCTTACTAATGGTATCTTATTATGTAGTACAGTCTACTTAAAGGTAAACCGGTCCAGTGAACAAATATTGATAATATTGTGAACATTTTTTATTCACGAACAATCACAGAAAGTACATGACATTGTAATATTATTTATGAAATTACTATGTGATGTGATCTTCGGATCAATTTTGAGTACAGTATAGATAATAAACAACTGAATATGTGATTTGTATATTTAATTTATACCTTCCTTACACAAGAACCAAACAAAGTAGTGACAGTTTGAATCTTCTTGCCTACATAATAAGGTTGACATTTGATTGAGATTGAGAGTTTAACATTTTGTCTACCTTAGACAAAATATTTGCTGTAATATATTCTTCATCTGTTCATCGGTGGACCCATTCCGGGGTTAGCTCTTAATCTCATCATTTTCCAAGCGTTTTCTGGCTTCTGTTACGACGCAAAAAATAATAATCAATATAATCTAAAAAGTTTTTCTAAAGTGGCTGATAGTGACAGCCTTTCCCAACAAGGGGAAACTTGGTTTAGGTGGTAAGTACAGTCGCGGAATGAAAAGGTTGACCAGTTATCAAATAAATTCATTTACGCGTTACAAGCACATGTTACCTTTTTAAATTTTCAAAGTGGACCTATTTGTAGGCCACGTAGTGACTTGACATTCATTAATCATTATAAATAACGTAATGTGTCATACTCGTTCGATAAAGCAGATACTGAGAATTTACACTGAACAAGTAAAAACAGATCTTAAGGTGGTCAACCTTTTCATTCCGCGACTGTACATATTGGTCTTAGGTTTCTTCAAGATGTTTTCCTTCGCTGAAAAATGATTGATGAACCCATAACATCGGCCAAGGTGGTTGCCAAACTAAATAACACCTTATCACATAGTCGTACGAGTCTAAATGGGAGCATAAACAAAAGGCTGCTTTCAATATAAATAATATAATATTGTGAAAGTTCTTGTATGGGTTGACGTCTACATATCTGCCATGTCTATTACTAGAATCAAATTACGTTAACTCTTCCAAGCAAATTTACTGTCAAACGGTATAGTGTAATATGGGTATATGTATAGTACGAGGACGTATTTTTGTAAAAAGGAACCAACCCCACTAAAATAATTTTGAAAATTGTATTTTATTGCTAGGAGCATGAAGTAAACATCTGAATGGCGATTCATTGTGGGTTGGTTCCCGTTTGCTAAAATCCGAATAATAAACGTATTGACTCTCTTACTAGGGGCCTATTTATCCATTTCTCGAGCCATATAAGACTAATATTATTATTCCGAAATATGTCAAATCGTATGGGCATACATGACAACACACTAAAGGCTCTTACGCCAACCAGGGTTACCAACTAACCCGGAAATAGATGTCAAATTCTATATTAAAAACTCTGGACTCCAACAGGCAGAGTTCAAGTGAACCTAATAATATTAGTCTAATACTGTTGGAGAAATGGCCCCCAGGAAGTTAGACCGAGCAGTTAAATCTGCCACCGATTTAACCGCGACAATAGAAAAATAAAAGAACGAATTTCCAAACTCTATGGAACAATCTTAATACGCATTATGATACTATGAAGCTCCGCTATTCGATGCGTACGATCATTAAATTTTACGACGCATGCGGAAATACGCCTCTTTATATTACCATAACCATAAAAAATACTTTGCTGGCGTCGAGGGGGCCGTATACAATAGATATCTACATGTAGAATAGGTAACAATTACTCAAACTGGGTCAGGGCCAAGATCCCTGAGACTGGTGCCAGTTCCCACAGAGGTTTGTATAATACAGTGGGCTTACCATGAGTTATACTTTACCGGAGGCGTTAGCGACTGCGCGTTTCTAAAGTATGTCTGTCTCGCTCCTGTCAGAGTAGTATTTATATGTATCTGTCTATTATATGTATATCGTCGCCTAGTACCCACAACACAAGCTTTATTGAGCTTACCGTGGGACTAGATCGATTTGTGTAAGATTATCCCATAATATTTATTTATTAGGGTTCCGTAGTCAACTAGGAACCGTCCGCGGATAATCTCAGTGACTGTAAGTACTAGAAAGCTGTAATTTTGTACGAACATGTATATTGGTCACGCCAGCAAAGTGGTAAAATAAAAAGTGGTTATAATTTCTTTTTTAGAGTACCTCCCATACACGTAAAGTGGGGGGTGATTGTTTTTTCGTTTCAACCCTAAAGTGGGGTAAAATGAGGGTTTACTAAGACCATTTTTTGATAAAGTTAACATTTTCGGAAATAATCGCTCCAGAAGTTTACAAAAATGTGTCCCCCCCCTCTCACTTTTGAACTATAAGTTAAAAAAATATGAAAAAAATTACAAAAGTAGAACTTAATAAGAACTTTCTTGAAAAATTATTTTCAACTTGATTGGTTGAATAGTTTTTGAAAATTGTACAAAATAATTTCGGAATAAAGTTTGTAATTTAACTGTATATGCAAACACTTCTTTTATCTTGAGTACTTAATTTATCAACTTGCACGTATCTTCCTTCTAATAAGAAAAAAATGATTCAAATCGATTCACGCAATCAAAAGTTACGCCCCGAAAACCCAACATACATAACCCGTCAAAGTAGTTTGTGTAAATTAGTAACCCAATTGCCCGAGAGATGGCACTGTTTTTCCGGAGTTGATGGGGTCGGGACGGGTGTGATCGAAAGTATCATCGAATTGTTAATTATTATAAGCATATTGAGCATGGTATCTATTAAAACACTTTTTAAGGTTCCCTATTGTGACGGACAGTAAACTGCTTAACCCTACACTGAGCATGGCCCGACATGCTCTTGGCCGATTATTTTTTTCTACTCGCCTACTTTAATCAGTCAATTACGAGTACATAGACAAAACTAAGCATATACTTTTCGATATCAGACAGTCTATGATACATCCAACTCAACTATAATATTTCATTAGGATACGCTGTAGCCAACTATCTTCTACACTAACTTCATACAAATTCTATACTTATTTGCGATGCCGCCTGCGCCTGTGCCGACCGCGCCCCCCGCGCCGGCGTGCCGGCGTGCGCAACGCGCTATCGCGCGCAGTGTGCGTGCGTTTTTTTTATTTTTACATCTTTTTGTGTTACATCCGTGTTAAGTCAATGAAATTGAACGATGAAATTGTTCCTCCATAGATGATGATGATGATAATGACTTGTAGAAAAAGTATTGTATGTATACAATCGTAACATAATTAAGTTTTTCAATCTCGTACCTAACTTAGGCCACTCAGCAAGCTTCGTGGCCTAAACCCGGTACTCGACTGAAAAACTCTTCATTATGTCACGATTGTATAATAGTACATTGTGCATCTAGAGCGGTAAGAAGGGCATTACTTACGAGGGTCTATTGAAGCCCGACGCCGTAGGCGGAGGGCTTTAAATGACCCGAGTTAGTAATGCCCTTACTGCCCGTGGTACACATAATGTTTTTCATCACATTTGCGAGGAAATAAATAAACTCTATACAGGTAAAGAAACAATAATGATAAGCGGTAGTTTAGTTGCACAGTCCACAGTACTCCGGAGTGACTACGTGTTGCGAGCGCGTGCGGGGCAGGTCCTCCGCGAGCTCCGGGCGGGCGGTAAGGTAAAGTAGTATGAGAATCCTTTAAAACCATGGGAATAATACAGCTCTTTAAGAGTTCAGCTCTTTTTGTAAGTATGCTTGCATATAATATCACCATTTACGAGCAGGTGTGATGAAAAATACTATTATTTAAACATTGCTGCCATGCTGGTATAAAAATTACGTACACTCGCCATCAGATATATAGGAGCGGCCAAGGTGTTCAGAAATATCTGAACAAGCACTCTAATGTCTTGACAATAGAGGCGTGCTCAGATTTTGTGACCGCCATGGCTGCTTTTTTCCAGTTTGATTTTGAACGGTAAGTGACTATATATGCTGAGTATACATACATATTTTTAAAAAGAGATTAATTACCTATCTACAAGTTTATACAATTGTAAAGCACGAATCAAATCATTTATTACATTTAATGTACTTAATAAATGTTTTGATTCATGTTTTTTGTTTTTTAGTAGTCACACTACTATATATAAATTTAAATTGAAAGAGATGTCATATACTACAGAAAAAGTGACCATGGTCCCCGGAGACTTGTACTATTATTTATTCTGTGCCGGAGAGCAGAAAGCTGATTCGATCCCAGCCCGGGGACCATGGTCACTTTTTCGGTAGTATATGACAACTCTTTCAATTTATATCTACAAGTTTCCCAAAAGAAGCTTTTTTCTCAGATAAAGAGTTTGCAAGATATAGATAGAGCAATGTACGAAAAGAAAAGTGGGGGGGATAAAGATTTTAGGGCCTATACCTACGCTAGCTGACGCGGACGCCCGCCGCGTGCGCACGCTCGCGGATCGCGGCGGGTGGATTTAGTCAAAGATTTAGTATGGCACACCCGCTCCGTGCGCCCGCTTCACTTTGCGCTGTTCATACAATTTCTTATCAGACGGGCGTCCGCTCCGGGTAATCCGCGTCAGTTAGCGTAGGCCCTTATCAAAATCGACCAGTTTTCGAAGCTCATATCTAGACACCTAAAAGGAATAGATAAAAAGTTTATACTTAAGTGAAAGTTGTAGACAATTTTATAAGCATTGGATATGTAGTAAACCAAGATTTCGTATGAAACATTGTTTCGAGGCGTACTCGAAAAACCAAAATGGGACCTTCTATATCCCCCCGCCCCCCTCCTAGGGCTCAGGTCCGAGGGGCAAGGACTTCTAGTATGTTTGACTACTAACTATTGTTAACAAAATCCCGTAGTTCAACTTTCTGCTTTCGACCATCCATCTAGGCTCATACGGTATCCTGAAATTGTGCAAACTGGGTTGACACGTCTTTAGGACCTAATGAAGATATTAAAACAATATCCGACTTGCTATCTAAATATTTTTCT
Organism: Lathronympha strigana; assembly: GCA_949128165.1. NCBI lineage: Eukaryota > Metazoa > Arthropoda > Insecta > Lepidoptera > Tortricidae > Lathronympha > Lathronympha strigana. Next base: position 9,447,227 of record OX421906.1, on the reverse strand, counting down.
TGGCCTATTCTCTCTGATCTGAATTTTATTGTACTGAAGTTAGGTATACCTAAACTATAGGTATTAGGTAGCATAGTTCTTATTCTCAACTTTACTGCTGTAGGGGCTGTAATAATAACGACCAATTTCCGCCATTTAAACAATTTCCAAAAACTGAATCGACAAAAAAAATGTAATTAAAAAACATGTTTACAAATGCGACCTGTAGAGAACAAATGGACAGACACACAAAAGCATTTTTGCCCAAGCTGAAACGTAGACGCTTCGCTCACTCGGTCTATTACTAAATGCCCGACCTAAGAAGTTTAGTTTATGGTACCTCCATGGTCCCACCAAATGCTTCGCCGTCAATGTATGGAAAATTAATTATGAAGATCCGATGGATTTCCCGAACGTATATGACCGGCAAAAGTCTGGGTCGACCGCCGGGACTGCCGTTTTTATGTTAGTGACCGTGTAGAAGTCAAGAAGTTTCAATAGGTTTAGTTTTGTAGAATAATGACCAAAATATTGATACGTCGAGCCTCGGGCTTATATAAGGTGTTATTACATGATACGTTTTTTAGGGGGCGATCGGTAGCCTCGCCCCGGGCAGGTAATCAACGGAAGGGAACTTAGCATAGTATCTCTATATAGTTTGTGGAACTTAGAGAGTCGTGGTATGGAAGGGCAGGCGAAAATCAGCCCTTAAAAACGTGTCATGTAATACTAGCTTAAGATCTCGAACACATGAGTGGAGTTTTTTTAATACTACGACGGTGACAAACAAGCATACCGCCCGTCTGATGGTAAGCGGTCACCGTAGCCTATGGACGCCTGCAACTCCAGGGGTGTAACATGCGCGTTGCCGACCCTTAATAAAACTTTAACACTCCTTTTTTGAAGAACCCCATACTGTAGTCCTTTGGGAAAACAGCGGCAGAGAGGTCATTCCACAGCCGGAGGAAGTTCCTCTTAAACCGCACGGTACGAGACCATTTAGGCTCCAGGATATGTGGGTGAACACCCTGCCGACGGCGAGCGGTGCGGTGGTAGAATGCAGCCGTTGCCATCATATCAAACAATTCCTCAGAGCACAATCCATCGGTTTACTGAAAGGTGGGAATAAAAATAGGGTAGAGTCAGTCTATGCTAAAGCCCTTCATTCACGGCAGTCCGCCGCACTCCGGCATGGCTGGATGTAGCGGACACACGGTGTGCAAGTGGCCCAGCCTGGCAGTCCAGTTCGCACTTATTCGTTGAAAGATGCGCAGCGCTGCGTTGTAGCGCATACACTGTACTCGAATTTAAAAAATGCCGCCATCTCTTATGTCATTTTTAATAATGAATAATTAATATTTTATGCATTGCCGCATTTCTCAATTGTTTATTACCGTAATTTAGTGCAATTCGGACTGCAAGGAGGTGGGCGGAGCTAGCTGCTAGCAGCATGTTGCCGTACGGCCCGCATCCGGCAACGACATTCACGGTACTTTATTACCGTGCGTTTACATGCTCGGGCTCTCGGCCGAATGTTTCGGCCATGTTAGTACACGACAAGCCTCCCGTCAAAAGTGAAAACATCAAAGTCATAAACTCGTCCTTCACTTCCTTACCAAGTAAAGGAAGTGACAAAAAGAGATGTATATATGTTTGTTATTTCTCCGATTCTGTAGGTTGAAAACTGTTTTGCTGATCTCTTTTGATGCAATTGGTCCAAGCAGCCAAATTAAACACATCGTTGTAATTTGGTAGTCGGTATCAATGCATTACAACTTAACTTGGTCGCATATTTTGATGGTGGATTTTACAAATGTCGTAAGAGGCACGTAATTAAGTTAGACTTACGACATTTGAGAAATCCACTGCCAAAATATAGATCGCTCCAAACTGTTCTCATTTGACAGTTATCGTACTACTTCCACGCTAGTTATTCTTCCGTGGTACACGATGATTCGAGACAGACTATATAGAGAAAACTTAAGCCAGACCAGAGACAATTTAAGTACTTTTTCAGGTAGTTTGGTTGAGTTAAAAGGTTAAAAGGTGTCTTAAATAATTTCACTTCGGGTAAAGCTATTTAAAAAGTGTCTTAAATAGTTTCAATAACCAAAGCTATTTAAAACACCGTTTAACTCACCGAAACTACCTGAAAAAGCTTAAATTGTCTATGGTCTGGCTTAAATTTTATCTATATAGTCTGTCTCGAATGAGCGTGTACTAGGGTGGGCCGAATCATTCGGCCGAGAGCCCGAGCATGTAAAAGCACCATTACGTGCCGGAGGTGCAGGCAGACTGCCGTGAATGAGGGGCTCAAGTTTCCTGGATTTTGATAGCACAGAATGTGAGTGTTAAGTAAACGTCATAATTTCATAGATGTTTGACGTTTTTAAAATAACACTTTTAATTTTGACAGTTCATTTGCTGGGCAGAGATAAAGTGGTTTGTTCTAAATACTATGCTAGCAAAAAGCTAATAGACTCCCGATCGCATCAAAATTAAGAAAAAATAAATTGTTTTTATGAACGATTGCAGCGCGATCTGCTTCAACTATTGCTTGTTTTTTCTTATTTGTACATTTGCTAGTTTTGGACCGCAGTTAAATTATCTGTCACTGTAGCTGGCTTTTCTTCTCTTGTCAGTGTCAAGTGTCACCTCAGTAACTGAAGTTCAGTCAGTTGATTGAGTCACCTTTTTCTTGTCAATTAGCGAAATAATTGATTGTTGTATTTATTAGTTTAGCTAAAAGATTAATGTTTAGTATCGTATTGTGATACAATTTTTTAGATGTTATGATATCGTAAGTAAATCATAGATTGCAGTACAGGCAACGTAACGTTTCTTAATTCTTAAAACTAATAATTAATAAACAAAACGGGTCCCCCCTTATTGGACGTTATCAGAGTAATTTGCAAACTAGTCTGAATTATTTTATCACTGTGAATTCAATTAGTGTACTAGGTTTTTTAGATTACCATTATTTTTTTGTAGAACCTGTTAAAGAAATAAACATACATGTATGTATTTTCAGCCTCGGCTATAGCTAGGCACAATGTTCGCCAGCTTGAAGAGCAAAATAAAAGAAGAGACAGGGAGTGACATTAGCAAATTGACAAGCAGTTGGCGCACTGGTGCCTTTTTGGGTCGCATAACATTAAGAGATGACTCGGTGAGTGTTTTTGGTATTTACCTTGACCTGTTTGGTTTTAAGCGATTTAGACCGATTTTACAGAAAGCTGATTGTTACTTTATGTTGATGACATTGTAAAATACTTCGAGTGTTGGTTTCTGTCCCACATTGATCAATGAATACATATTTTCTTTAAGTATCAAGGTTCTCGCAACCATTGCCACAGTAATGTAATCAGACTCACTGACTTATTAAAGCGGTCATTGGGGGAACACTGGAGGGTTAGAAGAGTAAATAATCAATAAATACGGTTTCTTGTGTCTCAGATGGAATAGACAAAACAAATACTTAATGAAATCCTATTTTTAGGATTTGCTGTTTAAACTTTACCTCCTAACTTTACATATCAATATATATTTGCTACAATGCTACTAAGATACTATTGCCTGGTGAGAAAAACCTTTTATATTGTACTAATACAGGGTTTTCTTTAGCATTTGCTTTAACTTCGTCATACGGCTTGGTATAATTAATGAAACAGAATGGCATAGTTTATTTTATTAAATTCTTTACTTTTTTTTTCTTATACAAAATAATTACATGTTGCATCAACCGCTAATGTAAACAAGGCATTAGAATTAACTTTACCAAGTAAGTGACAACCATGACATATCAATTGTCATATTGAATACTCATACTCAGTTTACACACTTGCAAATACCATATGAGATAAATTAGTAGTTATTTTCTAAATGGAGCTAATTAGAATACCAGTGTCTTTGAAATATTTACTTAATTTAAGCTAAAAAATGCACCCTTGAATTTAAAGCAATTGCTCAAAAACACTTTGTATATACTTTTTAACAGTCCACTGCCAGCCCCTCCAGTTCCGGAGGACAGGGGGACACAACATCTGATGTAAGTACCATTTGTTATAGTTTTTGTTTTTTGTAATTATCCATTAGTATATTTATAAAATTTTTTTTGCTAAATACAGTAGTCCATTAGTATATTAATAAATTATATAATATGTTCTGATAACCCATTACATCAAGAATAATAATAGAATGTAAAAATCAGCAATCTACATTATTCCAATGTCACAACATTACTTGTAAATGAGGTAATTTATATGAATTATGCTGTCATAATATTGAAGCATAAGTGAATAAAATCTTGGTCTTGTTAAAATGTGCTCGGTTGTATGGAATTTAAATTTATACTCGTATGTAGTTTAAGTCTAATTTTAATTTTAATTTTGTTGTTATTTTAATTACCTTTTGACATGTTTTAGGCTAAGTACTTTTGGAAATTGTTATATTGTATTAATGAATTGATTTAAATAAAATTTAATTGCTTTTATTTATAAAATCTTATATATTATGAGTAATCTGTAGTCTGGTTGATTTTACTGGTCACGGAAGAGCTGGTGGCTTCCTCGTACAATGTATCAGCATTGCGATACAAAGAGGAATTGCTGCCAGCATCCTAGGTACAATGTCTCAAGGACGTATTTTAAATTTAAGGTACATAAAGGTAGGTAGTTAGGTAAGTTATACTTTACGGTATATATTTTGAAAATAAATGTTATCAATCTTATGAGTAACATGAGAATCACGATTGAAATATTCTTATATGATGTTACTGGTTTAAACAACTTTATTTTGTTCCTCAGTCCATATCCCCTCAACTGGAGTCCTACCTGTCAGACCGCACGGGTGGGAGAGTGGATCAAGCAGCCTTGCAACAGCAGTACACATTGCAACTGGAAGCTAAGCTGAAAGAGAGAGACTTGTATTGGGAACAGAAGATACAGGAGTTGAGACTTTCTCTGGCATCAGTTCAAGGTACTTTATCCATTTATTTATTGTCATAAGCAAGCCATAATATTTTTTTATTCAGCAGTAGCAGCAGATTGTCCAAGATCTTTTACTCCTATACCTTTTTGACAAAGTTTAGAGCTTAATTCTTATTATTCACAAATATGTATAACTAACAAAATACACACAGTAAGTTACAACCTACCTTAAAACTAAAATAGGACATGTCCCATCTATAAGGGGGGTAGTCTATATTTAACCTTTGTAATGATTGAAACCTGATTGAAACATTTAAGATATTGCATGGATACCACGATGTCCCGTCGCTACAGGACATATTTGTCAGGAGTACAAATAGCAACCTGAGAGGGCACTCATTGAAATTAGCTCGCTCGTCAAGTTCTAGTAACCCCAGGCACCATTTCTTGTCTAACCGTGTGGTAAAAGTGTGGAACAGTTTGCCTGAGTCGGTGATAAGTGCATCATCTGTGAACTCTTTCAAAAATAGACTTGATGAATTTATGAAAAACAAAGATGAAAACACAAGACTTTATTGATTGTGCACGCATCAGCTATAAGCTGCCTGTGCATAAATAAATAAATAATAATAAATAATAAATAATAATGACAATGGGTGCCTTCAGGTGAAGAAGCATTGGCAGCACAGTCTGTGGCGCGGGCGGCGCAGGCCGAAGCAGCGCGAGCGGCCACAGAGCGAGATTCAGCGCAAAAGCAGTTGGCAGAATGCAGAGCGCACCTGGCTGCGGCCGAGCGCGCACAGGACCGACTCGACGCGCTCACGGTAAGGTTCTTGTAGGACTTCGGAACAGAAGCATTGATAGCGCAGTCCGTGGCGCTGGCAGCAGAAGCCGAAACGGTGTGAGCTACTGCAGAACAAGATTCAGCCCTTAAACAGTTGGCAGAATGCCGAGACCGCCTGGCTGCTGCCTAGTGGGTACAGGACTGACTCGACACGCCTTTGTATACCTTTGTTGCCAGACAAATTGTCATTTTTGACGCACGGACTGCGGTATTCAGGAGGCAGATTGTTGAAGCTCTTAACCATCACACATCATTTTGTTACCTTACCTAAATTTAAAATTGCTTTATGTTTATTCACCACAAATTTAACTGCTTGGTTTTTAAAATTTGATGTTTTGAATAACAGTAGTTATTCTTTATTTGTAATTTTAGTTTGTAATTTATTATATGTAGTTTTAGAATAGTTTTCGTGCATTGTCAATAATTATTCTTGCTGTGCATACTTATTTTGGACAACATTTTTGTATAAAACTTACAACTTTATAAATATATCAATGTACTGAATGTTATTTGTCTAGTGTGCCTAATAACTAAAAAAATATATTTTAAGAGGCTGCGTTAGAGCAAATGGCTCTCATATTACACATCAAAAAAACCTATGTAATATACCCGTCCTCACCTTAATGCTTTCTAGTTTCAATGTAGTGTTTAGTAGTCCTGAGTGGACGTGCACGGTGCGGGACGTGTGGCGTTCATGTAAAATACAAGCAAATGTATGGGAGCGTCCTCAGTGGACGCTGCTTAAAGCACGTAGACTCTGCACGCCACGTTGCCCGCCCTGCCCTTCGCGCCGCCGCACGCTCGCCACTCCGGCCTTCCACTTAAGAGCACAAGTTTTATATAAAGTGACTACAATATGGTTGTTTAAGCCAAAAAAAGTAGGCATTTTTCAATTAGATCAGTTTATTGAAGATAGAGAAGAGACAAATTATAGTTTGTACACCAATTCCAACTCCTGGTAATGACCTCATATACCGGAACCGACAAACATGAACATATTCTCTGGTTTGGAAGCAAAACGTTTTACCTCAAGGTTATTCGGTGTAACCCATATTTGATTATTTTGATTAATGGTTATAGCCCAGGCCATACTCCACCGTTTATCAGAGGCATCCCATCTCGAACAGGTGGATGCATGTCTGCCACAGTCCATAATAAGTTATGTAACGCAGTTTGTCTACTCAGGAGGAGACGGAGCAAGCGCGGCGCGAGTGGGCGCTCGAGCGGAGCGCGGAGGCGGCGCGGCGCGGCGAGGCGGAGGCGCGCGCGCGCGACCTGGCCGACGAGCTGGCCGTCGTGCGCGCCGCCGCGCCGCCCGCCTCGCGGCACCACCACATGCACGACGACGGTACTAGATCATACACGACTATACACCAGGACCATATTTGTCGAAAACGTGTAGCTTGTAATACAGTCGGAAATCCCTGTCTAATAAAAGAAGTTAGGCAAAGACTTCCGCTTGTTTTATAAATTACAAGCCCATAGAACTCTTCACACAAAATCAAATCGATTGTCACTTGTTACTTCGGCAGTTTATTTTCAAAATATACTTTAAAACGGTTAATTTTGCCGGCTGATAAATATCTGTTGGTAAGAACTATTATACAACCTGCTTCTATACTTCTGTCACTCGAGCACGGCTGAAATCTATTTGTCACTTGTTTCCATACGTGCATGAGCTCGAACGTGACTCTCAAAACAAAGTTAAAGAAAAAATAAAGTAAATTAAAAGCAATCATTATTACTTCATCAAAAACTCAGAAGTTGAATTTGATAAATATGATTGCTGTCAATTGACAACATTTCAGTTTTGTTAACACCTAAGAATTTATACATGATTCGAAAGCCTTTTGCCTCCTGAACACTGCAATATATTTATATAAATTTAATATCGCTTATTTTGGAAAATATTAAATAATTAAAAAAATGTCGTAACATTTCCAATTCTACGCAACAATAGGTGTAGTGCCAGTGCCCTGTCAGATAAAAAAAAGTAAGCTGTCAATTGACATTCCTAATAATTAAAGTACATAACCTCAAATTAAATTCTATGCTATGCTATCTAACTGCCGTACCTAATTTCAAATTGTGTAACGAACTAATGAAGTACCTTTTTATATAGGTACTTGATTCGTCTTTGAAATGGACAAGGCGGACAAGCCTGCATGGATGGATGAGGTATATACTCCTCCGAAGTATACCAGATATTGTTTCGTGCCAAACTGCAAAAATGATTCGTTGAAGACGCCAGACAAACATTATCTACGTATGCGTCTCTGGTTGAATGCAACATTTTTGCACCCCTAATTTCAGCGGCGTTGAAGTCGTCATTGTCTCGCATATATTGCATCAGCATAAAATAATCTACATTTGGTAGATTTCTGCTGTCTGCAGCACTAAAACCGTCGGGAATTATCATATCGGTAGTCCTTTTTAAACCGTTCCAAATCGTCAGTGTTTATAATCGTCCGTCGAATCCGTATCCGTTATTACAGCCAAAGTCGTCGTAAAAACCATTTAATTTGAGCAAAATTGTTTAAAACAGACCAGTATACCACAAACTTTTAAAATATTGACATTGACACTGACGTCTAACAATGACAACGTCAGACTTACTTTTTTTCAATCGAGGTAAGACTAAGGCAAACGTCTATTATTGCGTAGAATTGTAGTTACGACCTTTTAGAATAAGCACATTTTAATAAATTAAATATAAGTCCAAATGAAAAAAAAAGCCTATCAGCGTATTCCTCTTTTCAAACTGAATACAGAGAACCAATAATATTATAGGCTCAGAAATATGAAATGTTGTCAATTGTCATAATCTAAATAAATGAAAAGCTAATCACGTTTAGAGTTTGAGTTAAAACACAAACGATGTTATAGACAAGCGTGAAGTAACTCCGACCGGGTGCGAAGAGTTCGACCGCGTGAGCCGCGAGCGCGCCGTGCTGGCGCGGCAGCTGCAGGAGGCGAAGATGGCGCTCGCTGACGTCAAGACCTCCTGGAGCGGCCAGATCGCCTCGCTCGAGACACAGGTTCACATTTTATTATATATACATGCACACGCACAGACTACACAGCGACATTGTGAAGCGTTTACAAAGATAATGATACCTTTTCTTTTCCATTTTACACTACGATAATAATAAGTTTTTAAAGGGTCGGCAACGCACATGTAACACCCCTGGAGTTGCAGGCGTCCATAGGTTACGGTGACCGCTTACCATCAGGCGGACCGTATGCTTGTTTGTCACCGTCGTAGAATATAAAAAAAAAAACTATTCCAGTTTCACCCCTAAAACACGATTGTAAATAATTTTAATCATCACAAAAACAGGACGTAATACGTGGGTGCAACTGAAATAAGCGGTCGCGCTTCCATACTAAATTAGCACGGCTCTGCATATGTGCGGTGACCGCGCGTTGTCTTGTATCCTCTGTCTAGTGGTTGAGATGGTATATGTATACAAGAGAGAGGTAACCCTGACGGGTTGCGAGGAGTTCGACCTCGTGAGACGCGAGCACGTTTTTCTACCAGAATGTCGGATATTTGATACTTCAACTTGGGGTTGAACGAGGCCTTTTTGAAATAAGTCTGGTTTTCCTTACGACGCTATAAATAACCACTGTTAAGTAAATAAAATGTGTAATATAATAAAGATTGTCCATTATAACCACTAGTGGGAGGAAACTAAGGTTAATGCCCGCGTATATAAATTAGTGTTTGCATTCTGATACTACTTGTGGTTTCCTATTGGTTTGCATGGATGTTATTTTATTTGCATGAAGTTGTTTTGGTGTGAGGTATTTTAAAGCCTATTTTTTCATTCCGGAGACTAAGTTACCCCTAATCCTTTACTGAAAAGAGTGTAATCAAAATATTTTAATGTGCTCAGTACATTAAAATATTGTGTAGCTAGAAATATGCTACTATTCTATTATGAATACAATACAATACAATACTCTTTATTGCACACCTCACACAGATGAAATACAGTTACAAGAGAAAATAATAGTACAGAACAGTAACAGTAAGGGGAATAACAGGGGGACAGGGGGGAGGGGGTAACAGGGGGGGAAGGGGGGGGGGTGAATTATGCTATTATTACGTAATTGATTATGTTACAGATACTTTCTCTGTAAATCTACAAACGGTACCATAAGTAGCCCCAAATCTATTTGGTTAGAAACGGCTGTGGTACATCACTATGATCATCTGATGTGGTACATCAGATGTAATAAACAAACAAACGGCCAAACGTCATTTTAGTATCCGGAATGAAAAAATAGACTTTACTGTATGATAATAAGACGTCCAGAAACTGCACTAACAATAAAGAAATAAAATCAGCAAATAGGCATTCAAATGAATATATGTACTTGTTGTGTTGTATTGAGTGACTAGCTGAAATAAAGTCTGTGTACATCCCCTTGGACTACAAGCCCCTTAATTCTTTCTTTCTTATAGTTCACGCCCTTTGGTAACTAAAATGCGACGATGGATACTTGATAACAACTAAAGTGCTATGTTTCCAATTATATTTACTGCGTGTACATAATCCATTAGTGTCGCGTCGACACTATTCGTTAGACTTTTATTTTCTTATTTTTCAACACTACTGGCGCCAACTAGGGTTAGGTAACTAACCCGAAGTTAACTGTCAAATCCCATACTAAAAAACTCTCAACTCCGGGTTAGTTGGCGCTTATAAACATAGGTATAAAATGGAAAATATTTGTGTATTTTATGCTGCTGGAGTATTCTGCACTTATACGTATTACGTTTTGTTTGGTTGGTTGTTGGAAACACCCAAGTTATTTGAAGTCGTTTCTGTGAACAATTATTCTTTCGAAACTAAAATATTGATTATATTGGGCAATAAGTATAATTCAGGTGAGTACCATACCATGAAAAAGTAACTACTTCAGCAAAATTATCAATTTATACAATGTATAAAAAATATTTGGTAAATATTGGTTATGTAGTCGCATTCTTTTAGTCAGTGGAATTGTATTACGTGCTTGTATTGTCCTATAAGATTGTATCACTAGGTGGCGCGACTGTCGCGCCAAGCCGGAGAAGAGGGAGCGGAAAGGAGAAGAGTTGAGACCGAGAAGACAGAGATGCAAGATAAACTTCTCAAAATGGCGACCGAATTGGAGAAGGCGAAGCAGAACCTTGCCAATAGCGAAGCGAAGGTAAGATACTTATTAAGTTATTACCATCCATAGATACTTATATTTGCCATCAAATTCTTAAATGAATATTCCTATTTTTATTTAAACTTTGTTATTAATGTACCTACCCTAATTAACAATCATGAATAAACCTCCATAAGCTAGTTATATATTTGAATTAAGCAATGTCTATATTAATTTGCTTTCTTTATTGCATGACCAATAATTATGTGCTAGCCATGTTCATTATTACTAAATCCTAAAATCAATATTACCAAACCAGCCTCGACGTAGGGCGACCAAACGTTTAAACAAACGTGGAAAGCCACCTCCGCACAAGATCGTATTGTTACTATGGGCCTGCCGTTTCACTGCGGTGTCTCGCTAGGTATGCGAGGAGAGGCGAGCGTGGTTTGGCAAGTATGAGTTAAGTCTTACTTGCCAAAGTTGCTATAAACGCTGCGCATGAGACACGTTAGAACATCCGAATCGCTGCTGTCAGTGTTCCGCGATCTTCACCCGCGCTCAATCCTAAGGAGATGCGTCAGTCAAACGATAGTTAAACATGAGTAGGAATATACAGAATTCAAGCTTCCTACAACCCCGCTGCGACGGTTACACTACTACGAACGTGATTGCGCGTATGTGCATGGCCACAAACTCCATGTCACGTACACAGCAAAACCGGTTTTGACTAGCTTTGAGTTTGTGGCCAAAGCGTGCCCAAGGGTGTGCACTTAGAGTGGGTGCATTGCACAATTGTATGGGAATCTTTTTTTTCTAACCCTACCTGTGCCATGTACCGGTTTACGTATACATTTTGCGTGCTCTTCAGAAGCTTGGACTCTGTATATCCCTACTCATTTGGTATAAAGCAAGTGTTATACTGTAAATCATCCTGGAAGTCATAGGTTAGATCCCAACTGTGTTTGGGACGTCGCTGATTGGCTCGCTTGTCAGGTGGCGCGGCTCAACGGCGAGGTGCACTCCCTGGCGCTGGAGGTGAAAGGGCTGCGGAACGCCGCCAACCATGAAGGCGTGAGTGCCAGCCTCTACAGCATTTAGACCGCTGCGTAGATTTAGTAGTGCCTGTAGATGTTAGGTCTAGTTCAGGAAGTTTAACTACATGTTTATTTTATCTATACAGAATGACCCAGAAGTTCGTTGACAAAGGATTATATTAAAATACTTATATCACGTTACTACCGTCAATAAAGTCGAAAATAGCTCGACATGTTTCGGAACAGTCCGTGTTCCTTATTCATGAGTTATGCTTCCGCCCGTGGCGGCTGCTCTTCGCACATCGGACTGTTCCGAAACATGTCGAGCTATTTTCGACTTTATTGACGTGAGTACCCCGATATAAGAATTTTAATATGTCTGATACTCACGGGAGTTTTCTATTCAAAGGTTTATATCATTATTTTTCTAACGTTACACGAATTATACTGTAATAAGTCAATCAACTATTTCTTGTTGTTATTCTGTCCCGTCAGCCAAGGGACAAAGGCAGCACAGTTTAATAGAAGAAATGTTGTAGTATGTTCTACTAGCATGCTTGGTATTTTAATTTAAGGTTTTGTGAATTTTAATGCCACAAAACAGTTATTATAAAAGTGACCCAGGACACCGTAACCATGGCAACTGGTGGCAATAAATAGTTGATTAACTCCATATTACAATACAATACAATACAATACTCTTTATTGAAAACCTCACACAGATGAAATACATATTATTAAAATTTAAAACCGCATTTTTGATTTAATAAATCGACTCGTCTTCATGGATGCAGAAATATCCAAGGTCTCATGAATATTTTTCGGTAACTACCTTTTTTTGATTAATTCCGACATTTTACTATGTCATGTCAACGTATTTTTGGGACATCCCTGGATATAAGGTGTTTTTTAACGTTTACCATTGTGCGAAGTTCATTTGAAAAGCTGGCCACAGGTACGTTCATACGTTCGGGCATATCAGCCGCATCTGCCAATTACTGTACGAGAAATTTGTCTGGCAGCGGATGCCCGGCGGATATACATATGTATATGGCCGGCATAATGATTTGTAAATTTGCATAGTTAATGTTGTTCAGTAATACAAACAAAGTATGGCTGAACGTTGAACGAACACTTTGAATAGCATATATAGAGATAGCAGTGCGCGTTATGTGCATTTTAGAAAATCATGTAAGTAGGGTCCTATCTCATAAATTTTGCATGCATATCAAGGAGTATTATGTTATTTTAGTAAAAGTATTTTATTTGTGACATGCAGTTCCGAAAACCAATGTACTATTTGTCATTTTTACCCTTTCAGATAAGATATTATTCAGATAATGTGAAAAAATGTGAGATGGGCCCGCATTGTGCTATCCCTTACGGAACGCTTTAATCGGTGTTTTAGTTTGATAATGTGATCACGCTTACAACTACCCTTCGCTTTATATTTTACATGCTTTAAGGGGCCGCCAACGAGTCACTTTTCACAAATAGTATACGGTTTTTTCAATAGTTTTCCCTTCTAAAACTTGGTCGGTCGGTGAGAGTGCGATCCCGTTTACAAATAGACAGTGTGCGCTGACTTCGCTGTTGTTGGCCTCCTAAGACATTATCGGGAGCATGACTTTCATCAGTGAATTACTTAATAAGAAAGCCACTAATAGGTTTTTTCGTAAATCTGTGTTTTTTTATTATTCATATGATTCGCAATATTAAAATCAGTATGTAAGACCGGTGGGATGGAATTAATGTTTTGGTTTGTTTGCACCAACTCACCTTCTCGTGTGCGTGTTTGAGCAGGTTTCACGGATACATTATTATATATTTTGGCCTTTACTATGCTGAAATTTTCGCCTACATTAATAGTACATTACATACCAAGGCCGTTTAAGTGGGAAATGCCTCGGATTCCATGTAATTGTCAACACTGCAACATTGTAACATGTGATCCGAGGCTTTCCCATTTACCGGCCGAGGTTTGTATACTATTTTTCAGCCCGACGGAGCCGGCAGGCGGCAATTTAGTTTTGCGTAAAGTGGCGCTTACCGGCCGGAGGACTGAAAATATATATTTTTTTCAACTGTTTTTTCACATTTGAAACGCCAGCACAAATAGGAGAAAAATAATCAAAAGTTTAAAAACTTAACATATACACTGCTACTATAATAAAATGACTTATTTCTTGGTCAAGAAAAGAATTAAATTAAACCAAGAAGTTTTTGTCTGTCGTTAGTCCGGTCGATTTTTACAGTGAATGTTAATTGCGCCGAATGCACGAGAGATTTTATAATGCTTAAATCAGCACTGATTTTTTGTATACAAATCGGTGACACTGCAACATTCACTGTTTATTTACATACTTTATCGAAAGATAAAACTAAGTGGTCCTGAGTTCCTAACTGTTGTATCATTGTTGTATAAAATAATATACATTATTATGTACAAATTATGATTTAAAATGGTTTATTAAGACTGCTCTTCTAGTAGCACCTAATCCGTAGAGGATAAGTGGTTAGAAAGAGCTACTTTGTGGAGGCATAAGCCAAACATCAACTGCAATACCCACACAAAATTGTATACTCACACTCGCAAATGCATTGCTGTACAGTCGCCATCAGATACATCGGAGCTGCCGAGGTACTCACAAATATCTGAACACGCCTCTATTGTCAAAGCGCATGTTCAGATATTTGTGATCAGCACCTCGCCAGTTCCAAATATATCTGACGGCGACTGTACAAATGAAATTAAAAACTTAAATATGTATTATTTTGCCCGCTTGATACATGTGAATTGTTTGGTAATACTTAACTTTTCACGGTCTTATGTCAATTTACAGTGAAACATACCTATTTAAAATTATAATTTACTTGTATAATGATTAGTCAAGGCCTACTGGCTGTATGGTCGATATTGTTTAGATCGGTTAATTTTGTGCTTATAGATGTTTGATGTGATTGCACCCATTTAGTTTTATTGTAAGTCATTCCAAGTACGTAGACTAAAACGTTGTATTTATTGTGATTTTTAATTGTTGCAACCTAGGTACCTACAGCGCGTACATATCACACTTATGTGCAATAAGTATTGTAACACCTATTTAGTATAGGTATATAATGTACTATTATTTAAGATAAAGCTAAGTTATATTTTGAATTGTTTTAAAGTTTTGCATCTGTAACATCGAAATTATATGAAATCATTTAGTTATTAGGTACTTACTTAATGTTGAATTTCGTCCGTCCCAGTATTTATGACAAAATAATGTAGTATATATAATACGCAATTGTGATTGACCCTAGAGAACTTTATGAGAAAAGTATGACGTTTTCTTTACTTACGAAACTTTTCCTTCTTTATATTTTATCGTTACATACATTGTCGTTTACAAGGCTTGTAGTGTTTTTCCAAAACTCAGTTACTTACTATTGTTTTTACATGCCATCCTACAATGCGATTATCTAATTTTGCTATTAACGAATAGTTTGATTATGATTACATTAGATTCGTTACTTTAATACATAAAAAATAAAGCCAAAATTTAAAACGCGTTACTCTATCGTATGATTCGTATCGTATAATAGTAGGTGTTCTTAATAACAATAAGGTTTAAAAAATCAAGCTTTCATCAATTCCGAACGTATGATACTCGCATTGTGTACACTACAGAGATAAGTTCCTGTACGTACGATATCACATGATAACGATAATGTATCGGTAACACGTAGACATGCCGTCATCAGTCCGATGACACAGGTGTCAACGCCTGCGCCTTTGTTAAACAATCAAAATAAAATACACACATATCCCAAATATCGCGAGATGCTTATTTACATTGAGAGTAAGTTAAATTTTACTTGAAAGTTATTATATTATTATATTTTGTGATACGTTTATTGATCGTTTTGCATTTATTTCGATTTTAAAATTTTGTTGTGCACTGATATTTTTACTTAATAAAATATTTTATTAGAAACATTTTTTTAATTTCACTTGCATTTGGTTATGGGTTGGTTTTGCGTATTTTTTGGTTTTTATGTCATTTATAATTTTAAAAGACAATCACCCTTGAATACGGCGTCTCTACATATACTCGTACGTACTCGTACCTATAGCTTACAAGTGTCGCGTGCTCGCTGCCCATAAAATAAACAAACAGACCTAATCTAAGTTTTGTGCAAACAATTTGATTTAAGTACTTAAAGATCATTGTGTTAATTAAAAACGAGCATGACTTAAATTGTAGATAAACCACAACATTTTTATCAATGTTATCAAAATATATGCGAATATAAAGTATAAACTTTACTATAAAGCATTTCTTTTAAAATGATATATTGCGCTCTTATTATGCCTATGGCTTGTATAAGCGGTGACACGTTGTGGTAGACTCGGTAGTGTTGTATGTAGAGCTATGTTGCATAGTTGTTACGTGAGGGGCCGACCGGCCCGGTGAATGTTGTCGCCACTCTCCGCGTGATTGCGTTGACGCATAAACGTGTGTGTTTGTTTTGTGGAAAATTCGCGCAGTGCCGTGAAATAAGTGCATTGCGTTTAGTAGGTATTGGTGGCTATATTCTACCGTTTCCTACTAATAATTACTGTTCTACAGTAATTACCTCTTGTTGCACAACAATCAAGTTATTGAGGTAAACAAAACTTGTTTATGTCGTATTGGGTACGGGTTTGTTGCTACGAAAATGGTTTGGTTTACGAAATATCGGGTTATTAAGGGTGCGTGCTCTTATGTTTTTACGCTAACATCACATGCATATAATTAATCAGGTGGTAGACATATGCTTATTACTGGCGATTCTTGATAATATCCGTGGGTAAACCAGAGCTGGCGCAAAATGAGAAAATATGATGCTTAAACATAACGGTGCTTCCAGTCATTTCACGATTTATCAAAGCATGAAATTTTAAAAGACTTATTGAGGAGTCTGTTGTGATAAAATATATACATATTTACTTCTAAGCTATAGGTAATACATTATTCACTATAGCGATCCGTAATATAACTGATTTAAAGCGTAATCAATATCAGTCTTACTGGGGACTAAATACGAATACTCATTTTATTACATATTCAGAAAGCTGACGATAGTTACAGCTATGTTATGCTGCGTTGAAAAGTTCAAGTTCAAGTCAAAGCTTTTTACTAAGTAAACTCTTGTGTCAATGTATTCTGACAAAAAATCCAGCTCACCTTTAAGACTTGTTTAAATTTTGATTAGCATTAGAGCAAACTCACCCATCTGCTTCAGGCTTGAGTAAGAAATTGTTCTCATTTCGTTGTTTGTATCAACATTTAGACCATCCGAGAAGGTATTCATCATATGAGAAGTCTACACTATCATTAACCATCAATCTGATTATTTCAGGAAAAAACAATGGACCTGGAAAGTCGTATTGAAGAACTGACTGAACAAAACCGGGAACTGTCCGAAGCGCTCGAAAACGAACGAACCCTCGTCAAGATCCTCCGGGAGAAGGTCGAAAAGTCGAATCGACTTTACGACGAGACGAAAGTCGAAGTCAACCATCTTAATTCGGTGGTGACAGATATGCAACACGATTATGTAGATATGCAAAGGAAGTATGATAAGTAAGCGTTACAACACGAGAGCGCCCCTTACAAAATGCTTTGGCCTTGTACGGCTACTTCAATCCAATTCAAAATGGGGTGTTTTTATTGTTTGTCGTAGAAAAATAGTTTTTGCTAAATTGGAAATTTTTATGTGTTTTCTACTCAGAATTGCGAGCTCTTAATCTTCCATACATTTTTAATTATTTCCTTTGCGCTACCGCCATACAAAATAAACAAAAATAACTTGAGAGACTTTTTTACAGCATATAAAAGTTTCCGATTTGGCATTTTTTTACACCAAAAAATAAAAACGCCCAAAGCTCGAGAATATACTGCCAATTTTTTTGGCCAAGTCATGAAATATTATTAGAAACAAAACCGCTCAGAAGTATTAGAAGAATCGCATTTCGTAAGAGACATTCTCGTGGAATGCCCTGACATGTGCTTTTGAATAGGATAACGAGGAAATTAATTCATACGTTAATGAATCCAAAACATATTTAACACAATCTATTTAACGTGAAACATTTAGATAGTCGGTCTTGAAAAATAATAATAGGACGTCGTATTTAGATGATGTATTATATGCTAGCTATTCTTTTGAGTGTCAGTGCAAATACCTGTATTGCTATTTGTTCAGATGGATGGATGTGAAGAATCCGGGTTGACGTCAAATTTATACATCGAAAAGTACCTAGTTTATTGCATCATATTTATGGATGAATCCGATAACTAAAAGTTGGTACGGAACCCTCCGTGCGCGAGTTCGATTCGCACTTGGCCTGTTTTTATAAGGCATTATAACACTTTAAACTTTCGCGTTTTGTTCACGTTATTATAAACATACGTGACACATAAAACTGTGTCGAAACGTCGGTAAATTGCCGATAGACCGCCAAGTAAGGGATAATCTTTTTTTAGAAACAGATTCTGTATTCAAAAATTTTAATTTTCAGAGAAAAGCGCGCAAAAGACGAGGCACTACTACGCAACGCGCACATGTCGCAAACGATCGAGATGAGCCAGTGTGACGTGCGGTACCAGGAGGTGGAGCTAGTCGAGCTCAAAGCCAAGGTCGCCGAGCTGGAGGCGCTCATAGCGCAGCATAAAGAGGTAAGGAACGTGGATAATTCGACCAAATATAT
This sequence comes from Lathronympha strigana, assembly GCA_949128165.1. Classification (NCBI taxonomy): domain Eukaryota; kingdom Metazoa; phylum Arthropoda; class Insecta; order Lepidoptera; family Tortricidae; genus Lathronympha; species Lathronympha strigana. Next base: position 9,428,555 of record OX421906.1, on the reverse strand, counting down.
AGAAACAATTTGAAAACTTCAAGCAACACGGGGTGGGGAGTCCACATACGTAATGTTTCCCCTCCGCACAAGTACAAGCCCAATACACGAATCTGTGTTGTGAATAGTCCGTACAAAAAAAAACGAAGTGTGCAAGATTTGTTAGTGTAGTTGTATCATTTTCTATGTGTTAGTGTCGTAATTACTTACCGTACAGAGAAATTTGTACGGTAAGATGTCGCTATGACGTGTCCCTTCCAACGTGTTGGAAGCCTGTGTTGCTCGAAGGCTGAAAATGAAAATAACCGGTAATATCCGGTTTGCGGTGTAAGAACAAAAAAAACAATTTCATTGGAATAAGAAGAGGAGGCGAGTTGAGAAGAAAAGACGAAGACTTATCGGTCCTGAAGTCCGAAATTACCACCTTTTTAGTATCGTTACAAGCTTTTATTTAGCGTGTCCTATCAAATCTTGCAAGCTAAGCAAGGCCTACTTCTCGTTATTCGATTAAACTGAAACTTCACATAGTCAAGTATGTAAAAAAATAGGCCAAGTGCGAGTCGGACTCGCCCACTGAGGGTTCCGCACAAAGGATGCTTGGCCATTTATGACCTTAGGTACTTAAAAATATAACATAGTATAGTGGCATGGAACTCTCAGTGCGCGGCAATTAAACAGTTTTCAGATTTTTTCCTGTACTTGTGCTACAAGCTCTTGCTTTTTGCCAAATTTCGTGATTCGCCTAGGTCAACGGAAAGTACCCTTAATCAAAATATTCCCATTGCAAATGTATGGGAAATGCGTCATAAATGGCCGTATCTTTTGATTGTGTTGGTTTGGTTTTTTCACACCCTCAAGGAACCGCTATGTGGTAAAAATTTCAACTTGCTACTTCTACGCGTTCCCCAGATAAAGGGTCTTAACAGACAGACGAGCAGACTGACAAACGGACGGATGGACAACAAAGTGATCCTATAAAGGTTCCGTTTTTTCCTTTTGTGGTACGGAACCCTAAAAACTTATAAACCTTATCCTTTGTTTATTTTGTTTCTAGAATCAAGCCGCATGCATGTTGATAAAAGAGAACGAAGAATCGCGCAAGGCCGAGATTGAGAAGCTAAACAGAAGAGTAGACGAAATGGCGGAAAGCGAAAGCGCACTCAAAAAGACAATACAAGACTTAGAAATTGAAATCTGTGATAAAAATAAGGTACTTATGGTAACATATCTAAGTTGATCTAGCCAGTTGCGTAAACCGGCGTCTAGTTGTCATTATAACTCTAATGAGATTGCGGTTAAGACGTGGAAGAATACTGGGTGCGCAATTTTATATAGGTATCCATTAGCGTCGTATTTCCAAATCATTTTCATTTACACAGATTATGACCTGATAGCCTCGTGAAGCCCGCCATACAATATTTTATTTATTATAGGTTATATTTTTAATAGTTTACTTACGAAGGCTACACATTACAAGCTGTATATGTTCCAACGGATCAAAATAGGCCTTAATATATAAGGATAAAGTTCAACTTCAGTTTTGTCAATTCTGTGACGTGGCGTCTGAGTGACAGCTTTTGTGTTTGACTTAGCGTCGAAAAGGTTAATGTACTATCGCGTTCAAAATTATGTAGGCAGTTTATGAATGAATTCGTTCATTATTTGCCCATGCATTTTTGAACGCGTGTGTACATATCATTTATCTCATGTCCCAAAAAAGTTGGATTTATTTCATGTCATTGCTTTTTCAAACAAATTAAATTAATCCTCATTTACTCATGCAACATTGAAACTAAATATTGTTGTGCATCTCATTTTAATTTCTTTTGCCCTTAGTTTCTAAAGTAAATTTATTTTTGTTTCTAGAAAATTAAGACTTTAGACAATCGGATATCTGACATGAAGAAAACATTACAACGAGAACTTCAAATCAGTAAACCTGACTTGAATGCTGTGGAAGAACAAGACATTAGTAGACGGTAAGATTTTTAAGTGTATATTTGAATGTATTGTGTGTAGGGTAATTTCGAATGTCAAAAGATAACTCCATTATGTGATCTTCCTGTGATTTTCGAAATTACCTAACATTCAAAATCACCCGAATACATCCCAGATGCCATAAGTTGTACAACAAAGATCAGACATAGATTTAAGAGACAGATCTTCGCAAGTAAAACTCAATTGTACTCTATTCTAAGAACAAATCGATTTATAAATGAGTATTGAAAAATATGGCTGCGGTGTTTTGGCGCCTAAAAATCGCTAAGGGATGTTCTTATAGATTTTCACACAATATATTCACACTTGATATTTTTTATTCGTATAGTTGGAATACTTACGACAATTTTCACATTCTCCCACCATTTGAGATGTCGCCTTTTTCGCTATTTTCACTGTCGTAGAAAAACTGGTGTACGTAACCACTCATAATTGGTTCTTAAAATTCTCGAGTCTATTATAACATTTATTACAAAACTCGGCTACCTCTCGTTTTGCAACAGCGTTCCTTGAATTTTAAGAAGATTTTGATTTTGAGATTTTGAATTATATCGCATTTTAGTAGTTTATGTAATTGTGTATAACGAAAGGCATTAAAGTTTGACTGTGGGTGAGTTTCATAATAACAACGTACACTGCTTTATATATACATATCATAATCTCTCCATAATGCGTTTAAACCGCATATTTAGACCGCCATTACGACTTTCATGAATGAAAACTTTTTGACATTCAATTTTTGAAATTTATATTTTTTAAATTTAGAGACAAATTAAAGTTAGCCCCAATTTTCATATTGTTCGATATCAAATAACGTGTGATCTGCGTGCGACATTGTTTGCAATTGACACTTAGTTTTGAACTAAACGTCATCTGTCATCTCGCATGATATTAGAATAGAGGTCAAAACAAATTTCCTTGTTTCTCAGTTCTCAGAGGTGTTCGAAATAAATAAATAAAAACTATTATCGAAGTCGATATTATTTAGCTATAATAACGTTTTCACAGATGAGAAATTAGTTGTATCGAAAATAGTAGATTCAGATTCACTTTTCACTTCGATTGTGAGGAAAATATTTGGTTTTCACTTCTCTTGCTCGAAAAGTTCGCCTTTGTGTCGTGGCTAGGCGACACAAAATCGCTTTTCATGCACTAGGGCATAAAGTAACATCGCGGGTGGAGCGCGCTCGCCGCGGCGTCGCCCCCCGCGCTCCCGGCCGCCTGCAAGCGGCGCGCGGCGGGGAGAACTCAAGCGCAAGAGTATGGATGTTACATTTTCAACGATTTAAAGTGATATTAAACCTAATGTTTTTCTTACAATCGAAGTGAAAAGCAGAGTGTATACCTCGGGCATAAATACCCATTTTATCCTCGGCTACTATATTGGTCCTCGTTACACTCGGACCAATAAATGGCCTCGTCTAAAATGGGTCCCTTTATGCCCTTGATGTACAATCTACTATTTATTTAACTTTAAATCGCTGAAAATGGAACATCCATGCCCGCGCGCTTGGGTTCACCTCGCCGTGCGCCTGCGATTTTGCTTTATGCTCTAGCATTGCATTGCATTTAAAGTGATTTTACGCCCCCTAGTCTCGACTTAAAGTGGGATTTTTCGATCAACAGAAGTGTAAAGTTTATTATTATGGGGGTCTTTATATGCGGTTTTGTGGGTATGTAAACTAGAATATTTTACATAGTTTGAAACAATTAAAATCTCGTTCCTAGATACTTGAAACACGTGGTGCTTCGTTTCCTGACGGCGCGCGAGTTGGAGGCGCGGCAGCTGACGCGCGCGCTGGCCACGCTGCTGCGGCTCTCCGCGCACGAGGAGGCGCTGCTCCGCGCCGCGCTGCCCGCGCGCTCCGGCCTCGCCGCCTGGCTCCCCTCGCTCCCCTCGCTCCCCTCGCTCCCCTCGCTCAACACTTGATCCTAGGCGACTGTTGCTGCGCCGTCTACCCGAACGTACTCCGTGCACTGATAATTAAGGGTTAGGAACCTTTATGTGGAATGTTGAAAACACGCTGCACTTGTGAAACTTTAGCGATGACGCCTTCATAGATTTCGACCCCGTTTCCAACGCCTATCCTAAACCGGTTGAATGCGAGCAATGTTGTATGATAAATATGATATCTCGATTTGTCATGTCAGGTCTAAATTGGTCTGAACATTGGAACAAAAATGTCGGCACTGACTAAAATCAAGTACACTAAAGGGCGATTAGGCTTGTCCCATTGTCAACGTATATATGTATGACCTTAAGGCATCTGGATTTGAAAACTAAATAGTAAAGGGCGAAGTAATATATTTGAAAACATTCAGTTTGGTAATATTCATAAATATGCAAAACTGGGTGTTAAATACATATACGAACACGAACATTTATACACGCCGTTTTTCATGTTTACGAAATATACTATTTGACCTTTTATTCTGATACAATTTACATTCCATAATATCATATCTTCATAATCGGTATTGATATCGCATTTAAAATTTTAGAAAGTGAAGCTGATGTTATAGGATCGAGGGCATAAGTTAACCACACGCTTCTGTTGTTAAGTGCTTAACACGTGTTTTTTGAAATGTATGAACCGTGTGACCATTACCGCAACTTTCTGGATCATAATTATATAATTTGTACTTAGCTTAGAAGCGAAATAGAATACGTAAATATAGCAAGAAAGTAGCGTGCTGCTTAATAAATAAATAGACGACAGATGTAAGTACTATTGAGCTGTTCGGTACTGATTTCATAGTATTATTATTTTATATTTATATACAATAAGCAATACGCGTTTAGCTGTAGATTTGTAACGTATTTAATTTTTAAGTTTCATAAATTATTTAATTTATTATGAGCAGACATCATAATTTTTTTGTAGCAATTTCGGTGCCGCATTTTTTCCTTAAAGCATCTGTCTACCCTATTCTAGCTGAAATAGCTAAATAGTAGGGAATGCAAACCATTTTGTATGAAAAAACCGGTTATAACCGGTTATTAACCGATATTTCATACGAATAAAACCCGGTTTGCATTTCCTACCAATGAAAGTTAATAACAGTATTTCGACTATGCTACACCGAAATTGCTGAAATATATACCATCACTGATTATAAGTTAGTAGTCTCGAATATTTTTGTTTTTAGAACTTAGTATACATATATGTACCTATGAGTAGGTAATTATTTTTACGAACGATGAAATAAAATCGCCTTAATAGCTAGTCATTGATGAATTCATGTTAAATATGCGTGAACAGATTAAACAGATTATTTACAATTTCCATAAAGAACATTTGAAGTGGTGTATTTTATTATTGATCATAATTATATTTTTGAATTATTTAATTTGGTTGTTGTTATTAGCCAAGTATTCGTTACAGATGATATGGTATAAAACATACGTCCAATTTTAAATTTTAATTAAAATAAAGTTATATTGTTGGAGCAACCATTGCAGGCATCAGAATGTTACATATAACTGTGTAATTATTTAGCGTTAAAAACCGATTAGTGCGACCTGTAAATTGCCCTTTAGTATTTTGTGCAGTGTAAATTTATATTTTTTGTAAAATACGATGGTGCTGCTGAATATAAACAATTTTGTGAAATGTCTTTAGGATCTGATAGTTTCATTATAGCAATATACCAGGTTAACAAAAGTTAAGTCTAAAAAATACTACTGTAAAAGCGAAACACGTAACATTTATCGCCAAATAATAGGATTAAATGAAGCAGACATAATTATATTAAAATCGCCGTCAATCCAAATTGCTAACAATGTACACAAACCGCCATATCCTAACTTTTAAGTGTTTTATGAAATCTATATGTTTAAGTCATTCATCTTATGTTTTGTATGTTGCGATAATACGATCGTTTCAGTGGTAGTGTGAAAATAGACGGAGAAACAGTGACAAAATATCTGATGCCTTTTGCTTACATCGGTAGTAAATTCGATCGACGGCGATTTAAACACATTTAATTTGGTAAATCTCAAAGACGACGCGTAGTGGCGGGCGAGCGGGCCGATGCTCATCTGTCCGTGTATAGAGGGGACTCAAATATCTGGGATGTACTCGTGCAAATCACAGAATAGGTTATTACTATGTATATTATTTAATGCTAGACGATAAGATGGTGGCAAGGTTATTAGTTACCTAACGAACCATCTTTTCTCGTTGCAAAATAACGATTGAACTGGGATGACGACTAGGTTGAAAAACTATCATTCTAATTAGTCCGTCTAATAGATTATCCAGAACAATTAGACACGTATTTTTTACATTTTGAAGTTACCTAAATAAATAAAATTGACTAAGATAAAGAGCATCATAGAATAGGTAATAGAGGGAGCTTGTGGCGTCATTCTAGATAAGAATTGTATCTAGGCGTGACGTCACGTGAAACTTGAATGCACTGTATCGTCATTTTTTATTTGAGGAACTATATAAAAAATATGAATAAGTATAATATTTTTTATAATACGACGGACTAAATAGATTTTTTAGTCGTCTATCTCGCCTATTCAATTTTTAAAAGGACGAATCACATCAATTTTTATTTATAATTAATATTTTGATTCCTGTTTTTAAGTAGTCATAAAGAGATGTCATATACTACAGAAAAAGTGGCCAAGGCCCCCAGTGCCCAGGACTGGGATCGAATCGGCGATCTCCTGCATTCGCGGCAGACGCCCTAACCACTAGGCCACCCGACCACGGCCAGCTAGCCTATTGTTTATCTTCCATCTCATTATCTATGGTTCTAACAAGATACATATAGTTCTTACAAACGAAGACCATATTGCGCATATCTTGCCATCAGCATCGTCTTTCTAAACTTTTAATTTGCCTTCGTCGATTTGACTTTCGTTAGCGGAGCTTTTTAACTACTAACTACTCTCAATCATTAGTTAAAGAGATTTGTGAATGCAGCAGCACTGTCATTTTTCTTTATTAGTTATCGAGTCTTTTGTCACATTCCAAAACTATATGAAATGTTAAAAAACAATTATAATCAAAACTATTGTTAACAAATAACAATGATAATGATAAATGTAACGTGGTAGGAAATGTTAGATAGAAGGCAAAATGAGAATTTTGCTGTATATAACCCGTTTCAAGTACAATTATTGCCCATTGACCTTTAACCTTAGTACTTCGGTTTAAAGTTCAAGTTGAAATGCTCTTTTTTGGAGAGTGACAAGAGGAAACACCGAAACGTAACTGTTTTTTGTTTAATTGTGCCGGTGTGTGCGACTTGGGAAAGGGTAAATAGCCACAAGTAGTTAAAGAAACGAATATATAGTCTTTCAAACCAAGTCTGACTGTAGATTAAAAAAAAACTATATATGCCTCTCTTTTTTTCGGAGTGGCAATATAAGCGTAACAGTATGACTCTCCGACCATGCACGAATGAGAACAGATCGTTGTTAGACTCAGATTATAATTTGATAACAAGAACTCGACACAATCTTATGTTCATTGTTTAGTCACTCCCACATTTTGAATGGCGCGCCATGGCGTAAGAAACAATACTTGACAGAATATTAACAGTTGTTACTATTGAATGGTATTCTTTATTTTATAATGTGAACAAAGACTCATACTATACTTGTTAACAAAACAATAGTTTGGTCTATTGTAATATTGAATCTAGTCTTAGCTTGTTCGAAAGTTTAATGCGTTAGAAGAGTCTATATTAATGATAACTAATTCAGATTATATTTAGATGCAGAGAACATTGTTTTATAGTATTCGCCATAGTAACTCTTGTCCAAATCAAGAACTATATAAATAACAGTTTAGTTGATTAATTTCGTGATTTCTTTTCTGTTAGTCTCAGGGAGCCTGGGGTCCGCTTTATCTACAAGATCCCAAGATTTTACGTAGGTGCTAGTTTTACGAAAGCGAATGCCATCTGACATTTGAACCCGAAGGGTAAATTACATCTTATAGGGATTAGCCCAGTTTCCTTACTATGTTTTCCTTAACTCAAAAGCGATTAGTAATTATTAAATTCATACTTAAAATCCGAAAATCTCATTGGTATGAGCCGGGGTTTGATCCCGTGACCTTCGGATTGAAAGTCGCACGCTCTTACCGCTGGGTCAACGCTCTTCGAATGAAGATTGATTGAAATAGAAATAATAAAATAATACAGGGTGTCTGGCGGCAGATTTATAATTTCAATATTGAATAAAAAACGTATTATTCAGTATATATCTTTATTAATTATATCCACAGTTAAAGAATTGATGCGGATTTCATTTTTTAAAAATAATTTTATCCAAATGTCTTCCATCGAGTTGCCGACATTGGTCGAAGCGAAGCCTCGTGTTTCTCGCCACACTTTGAAGCAAATTCGGTTGCATGCTGCGGATTTCATGACGGATGTTTTCTTTTAGGGCCACGACAGTACGCGGATTGTTATTGTAAACTCTCTCTTTGAGATAGCCCCATAAGAAAAAATCCATTGGAGTCAAATCAGGCGACCTCGGTGGCCATAGGATGTCCCCAAACCGACTGATCAGTTTTCCAGGGAAAGCTTGTCGCAGCAAATTCATTGAAATTCTAGCCGTATGTGGGGTCGCCCCATCTTGTTGAAACCACGTGTGCGATGAGAACGATGGATGAGCTCGCAAATTCGGTAAGAAGAAATCCGTAATCATTCTTGCATAATTTTCGCTGTTGACATTCGTCGCTTGTCCCCGGGAATTTTCGAAGAAAAATGTCCGATAATCCCATTCGTTTGGGGTCCATGAAGTCCGGATAGGCCCTGGGCGTGGTCTCTTCATAGCAGAAGCAGCACGGCACTTATCCACCCAAGAACAAATTAAATTTACGCTTGGTCCGTCACTCAATCGTCGAATATTGAAGTGTGCACAAAACCGTCGACGAGCGATAACGTAAGATTCACTGCCTTTAAAGAACGACTCGATAGGGAATGCACGATGCACTTCTGACCACTAAGGCATTGTGGTTAACAAATCCGCACAATCGGTGTTTCGAATGACGTGACTGATATTTCGCACTGATTTTTACTTTAAAAAATAATCGAATTAAAATACATAAATTTGCCGCCAGACACCCTGTAGTTCCAATTTTTTTGTCAGTAATTTGTTTTTAATAGGTTATAGCACCAGATGAATATATCTAATATTTAATGTGGACTTGCAAGCAGGAAACTTTAGACATTGATCTTGATTTGGGCAAGATCGGAAACAAGTATCAAAACCATCGTTTTATTTAATTTAATTTTGACAGTGGGTACAGAAATGTGACATAATTGAAAACTTATTATTTTAGCCTTTATTGCGATCCGATCTATATTATTTGTTATTTGAGCTTGTATATAATAAAAACAGAATAGCGAATGTGTAATGTTGTTTGATTGTTTATTATAGCCCCACGTACGCTAATTAACACTTAAAGGTGTCGTGTTCTGTCATGCTTACCACGCTTGCAATTGTAGGGGAGGCCAATAGGGGGTTTAGTGTAGTAACTCGGGCGCGGTAGATTAACATAAGGGAGATTGTAACTTGTCAAGTACCTCCACCACATACGAGTCCTTAATACAGGAAAGCGCGTCCAGGAGATTTTGTAAAAAAAAAAAGTTATCGAAAATACTCTTACGCGTCGGATTAAGGAATAAGTACTTAGTGGATTAATTGCTTTGCTTGTTGACAAGTGACAATTTCAAAAATCTGTCGTTTTCAGCCAAAAGTTTAGGCGAAGCATGGTCACAGAGTACAGAGTTGCATTTAAAAAAAAACGTTACCTACCTTAACTTACTGGAGAACGGTAGAATTTTATTTTGTAGGAAACGTGTGACTTGTACATCAATATCTGGCACACTCGTGTATTTCCACGTAAAGATTTACGAAACAACTAACTATAACCTTTTATTATTTCTATCAACTAACTTTCGATTCGAATAGGTCCCCACGACGCTCGAGTTACTACAAATTTATCATCTTGGCCTTCCCTACTATAAATAAATGCCTACAAGACAAGTGTAAGGCCTGATATGAGTGGACGCTCGAGCGGGGCCAGAACTCGCGAAGTGTTCGCCTCCATACATAACTCGCTCGCAAATCGCAAGTGTAATAACTCCCTAAAGGTGGCCTTTGCTGTGTTGCTGTGTAACCTTAATGGCCCATGGTTTTAGCTTACAGTGACGTGTACTATGAAGGTTTCATTATTCACAATTAAAACCACAGTATGTATAATTTAGGTATTTATTTACAACTTATGTATTTAACAAATTCGGAGCGTAGTTCGACGGCGCACTAGGTACGTGTTCTAAGTGCAATTGCTGCAAGGCACAGATATTTAAATGGAATGTCCATACAAAGTTTGTACTGTCACGCTTCGTTTTCTCAAATTTATTTATCAGCTGCACGCAACAAATATCTTTTTTAATATAATTCAAACAATATAGTAGACGTTCCATCGAAATAACTGAAAAATATCCTTAAATTTCAAACAGGAACTTATTATATCGTAAATAATGCTGGGTGCACTTTTATCTCCAAATAAACCGCTTATGAGACTAGATGGTGGAATGTTATCTACATACAATATAATTTATCTACATATATATATATTTATATTTAACTAAGTATTTCTCACGTTCTTAGTGTCATTATAATGTAGGTAAATGTTTAAGCTATATTTATTGCTTCAAATTAGTGATATAACATTAGGAAGGTTGTATTATTGAACAATTTAAATGTTTTATAAATGATGTTTAGTCGTGAAGGTTTTTTTTTATACATTATGAAAGTAGGTAGGTAGGATTAGGGTGGTTGTGTGGTACTTAGATTAATAATGCCTAGATAGAAAATGGTATCTAGTTGCAAATGCCTGAAGAATTCATGCCGTGTCCAGTCGTACAGATCGATCCACGAAAGCTGGCAAGGAATGTCTATGAAATTAAAGACAGTTTCATACATTTCCATGCCAGCTTTCGTGATCAATCTGTAGTTATTTCACCGCCACGCACTTCGCACGTAGCCGTTTCATCACTCTATTATTGTAATAATCATTCTAAATTCCGTAACAAAAGGGGAGGCGTTTGCCCAGCAGTACTTAACGGCTTCAAAATAATAATAATTCCCGGCCTTATAGAAATAAGTAGGTAGGCTTTATTATTCTAAGCTGTGACATTTCTTAGAAGTGAGTCGCTAAACTTCAAACTCGGGTAAATCCATCTGTCAGATTATGCGATTTTGGTATTATTATAGTACATTACTGCAGAGGCCGTGAAGTAAGGGATTGCAGGACGAGTTTGTGGTAGACAGGATTTAGGATTAAACAAGTCCGGCAATCTCTCTTCCGGCCGAGGCTTGTATAGTGCTTTTCTCAAACATTGTGAGGAAATATTAAAATTAAAATAACTACTAGGTAAATAGTTAATAAGGAAAAAATTGTTTAATTTGCCACCTTTTTATGCCTTTTTTTGCTATTCGAGCACCATGCCGCACCCGCACACACACATAGAAACATAGAATTTGTTTTTTTTTAATGCCGCAAGTATCTAGTGGTCGTTGGCGGTATGTAATTATTCCTTTGTCAGTTAAGTGTAAGTACGCAAATTAAAAAAGTTAGCGCAGCGGACAATAATGTTTCGTTCATACTTACGCCATACATTACTTTACGGCCTCCGGCCAAGAAGTAAATGGGGGGAGGGGCCATAAACAAGAAACTTCATGTCTTCATTTCGTGACATAAATGCATACATTTGCGATCATGTTTGAGAAAAAGGTATTAAGGTGAGAGGCTCGAAGGATTTACTGGAGTTTGAAATTAAAGACAAGTGTAGGTGTAGGTTTTACAAATAGGTGATTAATTTAATTATGCGATATTTTTGGTTACCAGAATACTACTAACTGCCATATTAAGAATATTTATATACAAAATGCTTCGTATCTAAGTACTTGTTGCTGTGGGAAATATAATTACGCAAATAGAGATAAACAGGTGTTTATTGAACATACTCTACGCGTGTAATTGACTATTCGTCTGCACCACCACACACTCGCCGATTTGAATACGTTCACAAACCAAAAACATGCTAATGAAATAGACCTACCGCCGTTTTACTAGCACGTAATACCCATAAACACATATGAAAATTACTTATAGGTAAACTGTGAATGTTATAAAAAAAGTGCTTTATAAGTAAAGTATGCAAGGAAAACACTTTCACTAAATAAGTTAACAACGTAAAAATATCACCTAAACATCGAATAGCACATAATATGTTGTAGGATAATCTAATTATATTACAGCATCAATTAATCGTATAAATCAATTATCCGCCTCCACTCTGGTCTCAGACCTGTGTTTTCAACACTGCCTAAAACATCAATTTCGCTATCCGCTCCGACCCTGTACCAAATCACAAATTAACGTGCGAAAGAAGCGATTTATAAGGTATTTACCTACTACCTATATATTTAGGTATTAATGGAGCAAAATGTTTGACTTTGGCATAACCTCGTCGTCTTCACTCTGAATGAAGAGTGCGGTGCAGTATAGTGCTAAAGTATCGAGTGAAGCCTACACCGCCGCATTAGTGTAAAAATCATGAATCTTAAAAACAGAAACCAACACGATAATAATACTTATATTTATAACAAAAATGTGAAGTTTATATTTAGCTCATGCGTCTGGTCTCTTGACATTGGGTTTTGAGCGCTGTTATCAAAAAAATACAACATTTTCTGCGTAGGTACAGTCAGCGTGTTTAAAAATATCTGAACAAGTACGTATCGCTTTGACAATCGAGCTGTGTTCAGATATTTGTGAGTACCTTAGCTGCTCCGATATATTTGATGGCAATTGTACCTACAGTCAAGGAATTTAATTTCTGTGCCACTTCGTACCTTGTCACTGACAATCAACAAAAAAACCGCTAGAATAGGATCTCATATCATCGGCACTGTGACATTGTACCAAATTTCACAAAAATCAAATTTCTCGACCGTACAGTCACATGTAATATTATCTTCTGCTATGAAGGCTGCAGAATTATCAAATTCCTAATATTTCTACAGCCATAAGGGCGTGTCATAGCAGAAGATATTGCAGGTAATCGAACACATACCTATAAACATATCTGGATCAATATATACTTATATAAGTATAATTATAGATTCGCGACTGACGCAGATAAAAGAAAGTCATTGGAACTCCTGTTAGCAGGGCCGTAACCAGAGTTACAGTCAGTAAGATAGGGTATTCGTCATTACAGGTAGGGCAATTGCCCCATAAGTCCCCCGCCCCACTGGCTACGGCCCTGCCTGTTAGTATATTATGGTCGGGTTTTTATCGACTATCACCGAGGCTGTCACGTTCTTACAAGTATGAAAGTGCGAAAGTGACGCTTGGAGTGATAGTCGATACGCGCTCAACACCCAATGCATGTTAACCTGCCTCTATTACACGCATAGGGCTGCCATCCGTCCGGGTTTCCCCGGATTTGTCCTAGTTTGGAGCCCGTCCGGGGAGCGTCCGGCCCGGATTAATTAAACTGCTGGTCAGCCTATCAAAAGCTAATTTTTTTTAATTAAAAATTGATTTCTTTAGTGTCCGGGGAGAGACCTCGATTTTAATGAAACGTCCGGGTATTTTAACTTTTTTGGCCGGTATGGGCAACGTACGAGATGGCAGCCCCACCCGCGCACAACCGCCGCTCGTGTCCCCGGCTTGCTTAGAGCTTGACGCGGCCGTTGCAGATGTCCTTGAAGAGCTCGGAGGTGATGGGCACGAAGTCCGCGCCGGATCGGAAGTACAGCGGCTCGCGGATCACGTCCGGGTCGAAGCCCTCCTTCTGGTACTGCAGCTTTTTTATTTTGAATGTGCCTGAAAAGGAAAAGAAAAGTGTTTTTAATTTAACCCTTAAATGTGACGATCAGGTTCTCTTGAAATGAAGATTTTTTGTCATATCGTCGTAAGTTCTTAATTTTAAATGAATTTGCTTGTCACTAGGGACGTTTTGGAATCAATATTAACAATGATAATTCATTCATTTAAGGGTCAAAAATTTGTTACGGCTGCAAATGTTGTTAAGTGGATATTATAGAGTGCTTACAGTCCTGAAAATATTAGCTTTACGCCTTTGTTAAAAATCATTTACTCGATCACTTGTTTAAGTACCTACACATACTATACACACAGATTATATAATAGTTTTTAAGAAAAGTTCTTAAAAGCGAATACAAACCGTTATGAACACTGCGCAAAAAACAATTGACGCTCACTTCCGCACAATGCTAGGGTTGCGTACGATTAGAAATATTATATGGTACTGGCGGCGACGTGCACCGGCGGGCGTGATATGTTTGGACATTGGACAGTCACGTCTATAAATATCGTTACACTTCGGAACTTATTATAAGGGAAGAACGGTCAAAATTGAATATAGATGCAAATATATTTATGAAGCTGACCAGACAAATATGGTACCAACACAAGATAAAAGACGATCGATTTGAGTTCGTGCGGTTAGTTCCAATAGTTCCATAGGCCCGCTGTAACGATTACTTGATTATGTAGGTACCTACTTGATTAGTTTCCTACACTGCGTGTTAAAAAAACGCTCAAATATATTATCAAACCGCGTTTAGAAAGGGATTGGAGCTCATATTTGAGGTTTTTGAAAGCCATTTTTGAAATAGTGCATGAAGTAACATTGTCAGTGGTAGTGTGCAGTTCAAGGAAATTGGTATTCCGCTATGATTATTACGGAGTACAAAATAATCAAGAAACATCCACAGTCATGTGAAAATTATATCACGGATTAGTGAATTTCAGTTTTTAATCTGCTTATTGTTTCTGTTTTAAAATGAGGAGGAAATGAATAATGTTCGTTTATGATGAATAACATTTAAATGTTGACAGTAGCTAATATCGATATATTTTTTGTAGAAAAAATATTTTTCTATATCAGTTTAGTATAGGTGCCGCGTTCAACTTAGCGGTCTTATGATGATTAAATTGATATTAAAATTAAAAAGTATACTTTGTAAATCTATTATCTATAAGCGACTTGACACATGATTATATTTATAAATTTATACATAAGTACGGTTGTGTTAACGGTACTCCCGAATCCCTCTGTTATCGCGGTTCGATAATACCACAGCGTAGGGATGTATTCCATACAGTGAGGTAACTTCATACACGGCCAGCGGCTCGGCTCGGTGGTCGTGCTGAGGGTTGTCAAAAACTATGCGAAAGATATTACAGTCTGATCGGCAAACTAATTTCCATTTTACACCCCTTCAAATAGACCGCCGAATTTGTATGAAAATTCGGCGGCGTCTCCTCCCCGCCTCCTTCCCCGCGCGCCCCCCATCGATGACCCAGAGATCGGCGGAGTTAACCCACTGTATAGAATACATCCTTACGCTGTGATAATACGGTGTGACGTGGTTGGAACAGGAGTTACTTGTGACGTCGATGTCGTTGACGATGCGCAGGAACAGCGGGCGCGCGTAGGACGGCAGCGCGTCGTCCAGCTCGCGCGCCAGCCGCGCCAGCGCCAGCTCGCGCGCCGGGTCCGCGATGGCCGCCATGCCCGCTCGCCCTTCGTTCTGAGGGATCTTTAAAAAAAAACATTTCGCCATCAATGGGAGCTACCGTATTGTCGCTCACCAGGCGGCGCCACTCATGCGTGGGTCCTGTGTTAGTATGAGAAAATTGTCAAAGTGACGTTTGAAATGTTCCCGCAGGCCTCACGTTCCACTAGCGCTCCTAGCGGAAAATCTACTCGCGGTAGTCCTAATTATGACACTAGGTAGTTTGTTCATTTATTACTGAAGCATAATTAAAAAAAACAACTACAGTTTATAGGTGTATGTCAGTAGGGTACAGTATACATAGATAATAAATAGGTATTACTCCGAGGAAAAAATAATTATCTTACATGTAGGTAAATTTTACTGCTACTGTTACGGATGGCCAGACAGAATACGACCCTAACAGAATAAATCACAGTTTTGTTGGTCAAATCGATAAGTGGTGGTTGAATGAAATAAGTAACTTGAGACTGCGAGGATAACTTAAAAATCATTTTTAATATGTGAATTAATGTACTATAACTTAATAGATTGAATGACCATAAGATTTGTAGTTGAGGATACAACGATATTATATGTCTCGTGAGACTTGAACATATTAAATAATATTTAAAACGAGTCACTAACGTAACTAAGTCGAATTCGACTTAATTGCGTCAGTGTCTCGTTTTAAAATATTAACATTGAATAAAACGATATTATCAATGACGTGCTTTTAGTTGCATTAATATAATTGGGCAATAGGTAAACTCCCTTTTTTTTTTGACGGAGTGGTGAATGCTTTTCCGCACCGTCCCCCCGACCCCAGGTAAGGTCGTAGTGGGGGGGTGTGTGGGACTCGCCGCTCAGTTCTCCCTCTCAAGTCAGAGGGAAGCAGAGTCGGCCCTACCCACTAAACACCACTCCGGCGTTTCCCTCTTGGCCGTTAATGAGGGCACCGTGGGATCAATAATATTGCACCACGGTGCCCTCCGGCGGCCCCGGCTTTATGCCGGGGCACCCGCACAATGAGAGGGAGGTCAGAAACGCTTTGACCTCCCCCCTGACGACGTGGGGCCGTGCAATGCGGGACCCGATCCCGCTGGCCCCATTAAGGGTCTTGGCGAATGAAGGCCAGACGCCTTCGACCCCGCCGCCTGCGACGGAGCGGGAGAGCGTCAGCTGCATCCTCCCGCTCCCTTTCCGCTGCCTCCTTCTGCGACATAACCTCTTCGCAGAAGGAGGCCACCGCATTCCATTTCCTCTCGCTGCCTAGCATCGCTGTTATGACGCTGTGCAGCGAGAGATCTGCTAGCTCCGTATCATTCTGCATGACCGCCCTACCGCACACTCTGCTAGAGTGTGCTGGGCCGTGTCGTCCGCTTCCCAACACTCCCAGCACCGTGGCACCGGCTCTCTACCTATCCGGTGCAGGTAGTGCCCAAAACAACCGTGTCCGGACACTACCTGCGTCAGCCTAAACGTGAGGACCCCCTTACGCCTGTCCACCCACTCGTCTAGCGATGGGAGGATAGCCCCGATGGTTCTGACACCGTACTGGCTATCCTCCAGCGACTCCCTCCACTTTTGCCTGAGACACTCCTCAGCCGCGCGTGCTGCCCTCTCCCACTCCTCTGGGTCTGGTGGCTCCCCTCTCCTCCTCGCCTCGACCCGTCGCTGGTGTCTTTCTGCTAGCACTCTCGCGTCCAGCTCCCAGGGTGGGGTGCCGGCGAGGAGGCACACAGCCGCATGGGAGGTCGTTCTGTAGGCCCTCACCATGCGCTGGGCCACCACCCTCTGCGGCCGCCGGAGGATTGCAGTGGTGCGGGCATTCAGCCTCTCAGCCCATATTGGTAATAGGTAAACTCCTTGTCTTAAGTATTTTATCCCCGCAGTCCCAAGTTATCCCACCCAATTGATCTTAATTGGACGGTCAACTGCTTCCCTTTTGAAGTCAATAAAAAAAAAACATGCAAGTACAGTCGAGTTGACGCGACAGTAGTATAGTTTAGTAAGTGGATCCCCTGACGATGAGGTCTCGCGGCACTCACCGAGACCCCGTAGACCACGGCCTCCTTGTTGCCGAGCGCCTGGCTGGCGCTGAGCGCGTTCTCCACCTCGCCCGTGGAGACGTTCTCGCCCTTCCAGCGGTAGGTGTCGCCGGTGCGGTCGCGGAAGTACAGGTAGCCCAGCTCGTCGCCCACCAGCAGGTCGCCGCTCACGAAGGCCGCGTCGCCCTGGCGGAACACGTCGCGCTCCAGCTTCTTGTTGCTGTCGGTCTGAAACAAACAAACAACGAATAGGTAAGTATTATTTATTTTTCCCTCACTAGCTCCGAAAGTGCTGTTTTATCTTTTAAAACTAGCGTAACAAAATACATTTTATCCATTAATTTGACTTTGCTCTCATTCCTATGACTTACCACCCTTCCAGTATAAGTGAGACCTATATGGCCGTAGTAAATATGCGCAACCGGAGGTCACATCTTTAAATACCTTTTCAGCCCTCCGGTCGGTAAGCGGCACTTTACGCAAAACTAAATTGCCGCCTGCCGGCTCCATCGGGGAGAAAAATAGTATACAAACCTCGGCCGTTAAATGGGAAAGCCTCGGATCACGTTAGTCGACCTCGGCTTCGCCTCGGCCTTACATGTAATCCGAGCCATCTCCCACTTAAACGGCCCTGGTATGTAATCTACTATTAATTACCAGGAGCGTACTCTATAACACTTTTTGACCTTGAGTTTTGAATGGTTTATTCAAGATAACTCACATGTGGATAAGATTTGTAATGCTATGTAGTCTTTATTTTCCTCGCGATAGTGAGGGAAATTTTTTATATTACACTCGGTGGCAAAGTTTGTTCAACTCTCGTTCCTTGAGACCCTCGTAAAGCTCAAGATTGTAGTTTTTTAAACTCTCGCTACGCTCGTCGCTCAATTTCAGGATCTTTCCCTTGCTCAGGTCACAATATAAGCCAGAGATTTAAACAACAACTTTGCCCCCTTGTATAATAAATAACTACATACCTATAGTATGGCAGTAGCGCAATGGAAAGTTTGAAAAATGTATGGAAAATTTAATTATGACACTTTTTTTCTCCTACTAGCGATTCTGAGTAGAATAGAGGTAAAAATTTCCAATTTAGCAAAAATGATTTTTGTATAACAAAAAATAAAAATGCCCACTTAGGACATTTCGGACTCTGGTCGCCAGCGTGATCGGGTAGCCCGGTAAGGGCGTCTGCCACGAAAGCAGGAGGTCACTGGTTCGATCCCAGCCCTGCTCACCGGGGACCTTGGTCACTTTTTCTGTAGTATATGACATCTCTTTCAATTTATAATAATATATTGAATAGGATACCTTATCGACGTAACCGTAGTATTCCCTCGAAGCGTTCCCTTGAGATATGAGGCCGATGAACATACCAGGTTCGCCTGCAATTGAAAAACAACGGTTATTAACTAATACTTAAATGATACGTAACAATAATTTAATAATTCTTGGGAGAATTAGAGTTAGTTTTTCGCTTCCTGTTATTTGTTACTGTAGGTACAATTTAGTTAATAGGTAGATACTCTGTTGATTATCTCACTTGTATACCTATATAATCGTACTTTCCAAAACGGCTTTCTCTCCATCGCATTTATGCGTAGTGATACAGAATAGTCATCTTCTTCCTAGCGTTTTCCCGGCTTATGCCACGGTTCAGGGAGCCTGGGGTCCGCTTTGGCGCCTAATCCCACGATTTGGCGTCCAACCCAGGCGTCTGACCGTCCAACCCAGAGAGTATACTAGGCGATATTGGGATGAGCCCGGTTTCCTTACGATGTTTTCCTTCAGCGATTGGTAAATATCAAATGATATCCCGTACATAACTTTCGAAAAACTCATTGGTACGAGCCGGCCGAATGTGAACAAGCGATCTTCGTATTGAAAGTTGCACGCTTTAGGGCTCCTCCTAAAATCATGTGATCATATTTGGCCGAGTTTTGACCCCAGCCACCCATAGTGATCTTTATTGGTACTTTTTTGGCCTTATTTTAATCGTTCGTGATGTTTTCCCGACTGCCCCGCCTGCCATAATGTGTCACATGATTTTTGAACGAGCCCTTATCGCTGGGCCACCATTCAGCAACGCCTCAGCAATGCAGAGTTAGTGTAATATAAATGTCAAGTGACCAGGGTCGCAGCGGATGCAGAAGCCGTCGGGCCCGCGCACCAGCGCGCCGCGCTCGTCCACGCGCACCACGGCGATGGGCAGCGCGCCTCGGCAATGCAGAGTAGTGTAATATAAATGTCAAGTGACCAGGGTCGCAGCGGATGCAGAAGCCGTCGGGCCCGCGCACCAGCGTGCCGCGCTCGTCCACGCGCACCACGGCGATGGGCAGCGCGCCTCGGCAATGCAGAGTAGTGTAATATAAATGTCAAGTGACCAGGGTCGCAGCGGATGCAGAAGCCGTCGGGCCCGCGCACCAGCGCGCCGCGCTCGTCCACGCGCACCACGGCGATGGGCAGCGCGCCTCGGCAATGCAGAGTAGTGTAATATAAATGTCAAGTGACCAGGGTCGCAGCGGATGCAGAAGCCGTCGGGCCCGCGCACCAGCGCGCCGCGCTCGTCCACGCGCACCACGGCGATGGGCAGCGCGCCTCGGCAATGCAGAGTAGTGTAATATAAATGTCAAGTGACCAGGGTCGCAGCGGATGCAGAAGCCGTCGGGCCCGCGCACCAGCGCGCCGCGCTCGTCCACGCGCACCACGGCGATGGGCAGCGCGCCTCGGCAATGCAGAGTAGTGTAATATAAATGTCAAGTGACCAGGGTCGCAGCGGATGCAGAAGCCGTCGGGCCCGCGCACCAGCGCGCCGCGCTCGTCCACGCGCACCACGGCGATGGGCAGCGCGCCTCGGCAATGCAGAGTAGTGTAATATAAATGTCAAGTGACCAGGGTCGCAGCGGATGCAGAAGCCGTCGGGCCCGCGCACCAGCGCGCCGCGCTCGTCCACGCGCACCACGGCGATGGGCAGCGCGCCTCGGCAATGCAGAGTAGTGTAATATAAATGTCAAGTGACCAGGGTCGCAGCGGATGCAGAAGCCGTCGGGCCCGCGCACCAGCGCGCCGCGCTCGTCCACGCGCACCACGGCGATGGGCAGCGCGCCTCGGCAATGCAGAGTAGTGTAATATAAATGTCAAGTGACCAGGGTCGCAGCGGATGCAGAAGCCGTCGGGCCCGCGCACCAGCGCGCCGCGCTCGTCCACGCGCACCACGGCGATGGGCAGCGCGCCTCGGCAATGCAGAGTAGTGTAATATAAATGTCAAGTGACCAGGGTCGCAGCGGATGCAGAAGCCGTCGGGCCCGCGCACCAGCGCGCCGCGCTCGTCCACGCGCACCACGGCGATGGGCAGCGCGCCTCGGCAATGCAGAGTAGTGTAATATAAATGTCAAGTGACCAGGGTCGCAGCGGATGCAGAAGCCGTCGGGCCCGCGCACCAGCGCGCCGCGCTCGTCCACGCGCACCACGGCGATGGGCAGCGCGCCTCGGCAATGCAGAGTAGTGTAATATAAATGTCAAGTGACCAGGGTCGCAGCGGATGCAGAAGCCGTCGGGCCCGCGCACCAGCGCGCCGCGCTCGTCCACGCGCACCACGGCGATGGGCAGCGCGCCTCGGCAATGCAGAGTAGTGTAATATAAATGTCAAGTGACCAGGGTCGCAGCGGATGCAGAAGCCGTCGGGCCCGCGCACCAGCGCGCCGCGCTCGTCCACGCGCACCACGGCGATGGGCAGCGCGCCTCGGCAATGCAGAGTAGTGTAATATAAATGTCAAGTGACCAGGGTCGCAGCGGATGCAGAAGCCGTCGGGCCCGCGCACCAGCGCGCCGCGCTCGTCCACGCGCACCACGGCGATGGGCAGCGCGCCTCGGCAATGCAGAGTAGTGTAATATAAATGTCAAGTGACCAGGGTCGCAGCGGATGCAGAAGCCGTCGGGCCCGCGCACCAGCGCGCCGCGCTCGTCCACGCGCACCACGGCGATGGGCAGCGCGCTGGCCGGCAGCAGCTTGGGCAGGAAGCCCACCGCGCCCACTGTGTTGTCCACGTTTACTGAAACACCACCACACAATCATTATTAATACATTAGTGCAGAGGCCGTGAAGTAAGAGATTGCAGGACGAGTTTGTGGTAGACAAGTCCTGCATATCTCTCTTCCGGCCGAGGCTTGTATAGTGCTTTTCTCAAACATTGTGAGGAAATATTAAAATTAAAATAACTACTAGGTAAATAGTTAATAAGGAAAAAAATTTTTAATTTGCCACCTTTTTATTTTTTAAAGATGCCATTTGAATGAGCTATTCGAGCACCATGTTTAACCGCACATAAATATACACAGAAACATAGAATTGGTTTTTTTTAAATATCGCAAGTATCTAGTGGTCGTTGTTGGCTGTATGTAATTTTTCCTTTGTCAGTTTAGTGTTAGTACGCAAATAAAAAAAGTTAGAGCAGCGGACAATAATGTTTCGTTCATACTTACGCCATACATTACTTCACGGCCGCCGGCCAAGAAGTAAATGGGGGGAGCCGTAAACAAGAAACTTCATGTCTTCATTTCGTGACATAAATGCATACATTTACGATCATGTTTGAGAAAAAGTATTTTGCTACATAATGCATACGAATATGTACAGAGTAGGTACTTATAATTATAAGTCTCTCGTACATATTAAAATAAACGGTTTTATAATAGCTTTTAAAAACCCGAAACGGATATATAAAAAATTATCACTTAATTATAGGCATACTTGATTGCTATATGCATGAACCCGCACACTTTAAAATGTTGGCGAGTGATGCACTTATTTTATTTAAACGATTCTGCGCAATTTTCGCACCCACGTAGGTTATTCGATATACCTACCTAATCATTCGCAAATACTGCATTCCCTGATAAGTAAGCCCACACAGAGGACGAATACCTAGATGTGCAACTCAGATTACTTAGTTAGTGCACTTTTGCAACACCAGCGTTATCAGTTGATAACACAGCATAATGAACTTCTGATTTCAATCTCGTCTGGAGATAGCAATAATTTGGTTTGGTAATAAACCATAATTAATAAAACAAGCCATAATAATAAAAACAAATCTTGATAGCGGTATCCGATATAGGTATGATAGTAAGTGATTATATTTTTGGCGCACACCAAGAAAGTATTTTAATATCCCTATTTCTCGCCCATAATTGAGGAAAAGAAAACATTAGCGTATTTGTTAGGTAGGTACACGTCGAAACCAACATATATAAGTCGGGTAAAATGTTTTAAATCTATAATGTGACTGTTTTTTCAACTGCTCAAATAAAGGTACCTACTATAACTGTAGGTATTCCATTAACTCAATGAAATATGTTTTATTTGAAGGTAAACAAAGATTACCACTATTGTTGACGCAGCCGATGGTACGAGTACCAGGGTCAGGCTAGGTACAATAGTGGTAAGCTTTGTTTACAAGTGATATCAAAGTGATAAAATATAAACTCACTTATGTTGGCGTTGCCCTCCGTCGCGCCGTAAATTTCATTTATCTGGGGTACTTTGAACCTGTAAACGATGTCACAACAAACAACATTAGCTTATTCGTGCATTAATTAAGACAACAATGCTCTCGGCCGATTAGGCGACCTCCGCGGCCTCAACTTATTTCTTTATATTCAAATTACGATAAATTACTACACATTTAAATGGCGGTGCATTAAGTAACATAGTTGAATAGTTTAGTAGGTATACAATTGTACCTACGAGAATTGAGCCTAGTCACTCTCATCCAGGGCTTGGAACCAGTACTTTTTAAAACCTCGTTATTACGGGCTTTTGCCCAATATTCGGAAATATTTTAAGCTCTTTATGTAGCACTCGATCATGCATTTTTTCGTAATTTTAAGCTGTGCGAGCAGTGCGAGTAACATTCGTGAACGAGTTTGTAATTTTTACCCCTAGGTACAAAAAATCTAGGTAGGTACTTATTCTTATAATTCGGAATGTAATTAATCCAAATATCATCGTGATATTGATGTTCATCGTGAAGGACAGTTGCCGGACTATTTTAAGAATGTTGTAAGTGTTGTAACTGTTGCAAAGCTTCACCCATTGATGCAAGAGAGTAAGCGTTACAGGCCATAGTCTTAAGTATACTCCTACGGCACTGTGTGCGTACTATGAGTTGCACGCAACTGTATTCGATAGCGACTGCGGCGCTTGAAAGTATGTCCGTCTCGCTCCATTACTCTGGCATCGCAAAGTACCATTACTCTGGCAGGAGTGAGACAGAGATAACCCCGAACGCCGCAGTCGCTATCGAATACGGCCACGCACAACTCATGGTAAACACACTGGTCCCGCCAGCGGCGATTTTTCTACGCGGGCGAGTGATCCTCTAAGAATAATTTATATTTACATGAGCTTACCCTTTTTTTATTCACATGAGCGGGAAAATCGCAAATGGCTCATCGCTTACTCGTTCTTGGTGGGACCAGTGCCTTATGCTGCGTGTTGACGTCGTGACGTATGGGATCACAGTAACATCTATATAGAACCTGAGGTTGTAACTGGCCTGTCGACGATGCTCTGCCAGATGGCGGGGCGCATGCCGTTGCCCACCATGATGCGCACGCGGTGCTGCGCGTCCGTGGGCCGCGGCGGCTGCGCCAGCAGGTAGCGGCACATCTCACCGATGTACTGTAACTGACCTGTCGACGATGCTCTGCCAGATGGCGGGGCGCATGCCGTTGCCCACCATGATGCGCACGCGGTGCTGCGCGTCCGTGGGCCGCGGCGGCTGCGCCAGCAGGTAGCGGCACATCTCACCGATGTACTGTAACTGACCTGTCGACGATGCTCTGCCAGATGGCGGGGCGCATGCCGTTGCCCACCATGATGCGCACGCGGTGCTGCGCGTCCGTGGGCCGCGGCGGCTGCGCCAGCAGGTAGCGGCACATCTCACCGATGTACTGTAACTGACCTGTCGACGATGCTCTGCCAGATGGCGGGGCGCATGCCGTTGCCCACCATGATGCGCACGCGGTGCTGCGCGTCCGTGGGCCGCGGCGGCTGCGCCAGCAGGTAGCGGCACATCTCACCGATGTACTGTAACTGACCTGTCGACGATGCTCTGCCAGATGGCGGGGCGCATGCCGTTGCCCACCATGATGCGCACGCGGTGCTGCGCGTCCGTGGGCCGCGGCGGCTGCGCCAGCAGGTAGCGGCACATCTCACCGATGTACTGTAACTGACCTGTCGACGATGCTCTGCCAGATGGCGGGGCGCATGCCGTTGCCCACCATGATGCGCACGCGGTGCTGCGCGTCCGTGGGCCGCGGCGGCTGCGCCAGCAGGTAGCGGCACATCTCACCGATGTACTGTAACTGACCTGTCGACGATGCTCTGCCAGATGGCGGGGCGCATGCCGTTGCCCACCATGATGCGCACGCGGTGCTGCGCGTCCGTGGGCCGCGGCGGCTGCGCCAGCAGGTAGCGGCACATCTCACCGATGTACTGTAACTGACCTGTCGACGATGCTCTGCCAGATGGCGGGGCGCATGCCGTTGCCCACCATGATGCGCACGCGGTGCTGCGCGTCCGTGGGCCGCGGCGGCTGCGCCAGCAGGTAGCGGCACATCTCACCGATGTACTGTAACTGACCTGTCGACGATGCTCTGCCAGATGGCGGGGCGCATGCCGTTGCCCACCATGATGCGCACGCGGTGCTGCGCGTCCGTGGGCCGCGGCGGCTGCGCCAGCAGGTAGCGGCACATCTCACCGATGTACTGTAACTGACCTGTCGACGATGCTCTGCCAGATGGCGGGGCGCATGCCGTTGCCCACCATGATGCGCACGCGGTGCTGCGCGTCCGTGGGCCGCGGCGGCTGCGCCAGCAGGTAGCGGCACATCTCACCGATGTACTGTAACTGACCTGTCGACGATGCTCTGCCAGATGGCGGGGCGCATGCCGTTGCCCACCATGATGCGCACGCGGTGCTGCGCGTCCGTGGGCCGCGGCGGCTGCGCCAGCAGGTAGCGGCACATCTCACCGATGTACTGTAACTGACCTGTCGACGATGCTCTGCCAGATGGCGGGGCGCATGCCGTTGCCCACCATGATGCGCACGCGGTGCTGCGCGTCCGTGGGCCGCGGCGGCTGCGCCAGCAGGTAGCGGCACATCTCACCGATGTACTGTAACTGACCTGTCGACGATGCTCTGCCAGATGGCGGGGCGCATGCCGTTGCCCACCATGATGCGCACGCGGTGCTGCGCGTCCGTGGGCCGCGGCGGCTGCGCCAGCAGGTAGCGGCACATCTCACCGATGTACTGTAACTGACCTGTCGACGATGCTCTGCCAGATGGCGGGGCGCATGCCGTTGCCCACCATGATGCGCACGCGGTGCTGCGCGTCCGTGGGCCGCGGCGGCTGCGCCAGCAGGTAGCGGCACATCTCACCGATGTACTGTAACTGACCTGTCGACGATGCTCTGCCAGATGGCGGGGCGCATGCCGTTGCCCACCATGATGCGCACGCGGTGCTGCGCGTCCGTGGGCCGCGGCGGCTGCGCCAGCAGGTAGCGGCACATCTCACCGATGTACTGTAACTGACCTGTCGACGATGCTCTGCCAGATGGCGGGGCGCATGCCGTTGCCCACCATGATGCGCACGCGGTGCTGCGCGTCCGTGGGCCGCGGCGGCTGCGCCAGCAGGTAGCGGCACATCTCACCGATGTACTGTAACTGACCTGTCGACGATGCTCTGCCAGATGGCGGGGCGCATGCCGTTGCCCACCATGATGCGCACGCGGTGCTGCGCGTCCGTGGGCCGCGGCGGCTGCGCCAGCAGGTAGCGGCACATCTCACCGATGTACTGTAACTGACCTGTCGACGATGCTCTGCCAGATGGCGGGGCGCATGCCGTTGCCCACCATGATGCGCACGCGGTGCTGCGCGTCCGTGGGCCGCGGCGGCTGCGCCAGCAGGTAGCGGCACATCTCACCGATGTACTGTAACTGACCTGTCGACGATGCTCTGCCAGATGGCGGGGCGCATGCCGTTGCCCACCATGATGCGCACGCGGTGCTGCGCGTCCGTGGGCCGCGGCGGCTGCGCCAGCAGGTAGCGGCACATCTCACCGATGTACTGTAACTGACCTGTCGACGATGCTCTGCCAGATGGCGGGGCGCATGCCGTTGCCCACCATGATGCGCACGCGGTGCTGCGCGTCCGTGGGCCGCGGCGGCTGCGCCAGCAGGTAGCGGCACATCTCACCGATGTACTGTAACTGACCTGTCGACGATGCTCTGCCAGATGGCGGGGCGCATGCCGTTGCCCACCATGATGCGCACGCGGTGCTGCGCGTCCGTGGGCCGCGGCGGCTGCGCCAGCAGGTAGCGGCACATCTCACCGATGTACTGTAACTGACCTGTCGACGATGCTCTGCCAGATGGCGGGGCGCATGCCGTTGCCCACCATGATGCGCACGCGGTGCTGCGCGTCCGTGGGCCGCGGCGGCTGCGCCAGCAGGTAGCGGCACATCTCACCGATGTACTGTAACTGACCTGTCGACGATGCTCTGCCAGATGGCGGGGCGCATGCCGTTGCCCACCATGATGCGCACGCGGTGCTGCGCGTCCGTGGGCCGCGGCGGCTGCGCCAGCAGGTAGCGGCACATCTCACCGATGTACTGTAACTGACCTGTCGACGATGCTCTGCCAGATGGCGGGGCGCATGCCGTTGCCCACCATGATGCGCACGCGGTGCTGCGCGTCCGTGGGCCGCGGCGGCTGCGCCAGCAGGTAGCGGCACATCTCACCGATGTACTGTAACTGACCTGTCGACGATGCTCTGCCAGATGGCGGGGCGCATGCCGTTGCCCACCATGATGCGCACGCGGTGCTGCGCGTCCGTGGGCCGCGGCGGCTGCGCCAGCAGGTAGCGGCACATCTCACCGATGTACTGTAACTGACCTGTCGACGATGCTCTGCCAGATGGCGGGGCGCATGCCGTTGCCCACCATGATGCGCACGCGGTGCTGCGCGTCCGTGGGCCGCGGCGGCTGCGCCAGCAGGTAGCGGCACATCTCACCGATGTACTGCGCCACCTGATCATACAAACGATACGTGGATTCATTCTTTGGCAAACCCTGGAACTTTTTTGAGATGATCTCATCAGACTTGATCATGCAAAACCCTAAGCAAGGAAAAGTAAAATCTGTTAACGAGTGTATTTTATAGAAAAGACTAGAGAAATACTAACGATACTTCTCATATTCCAAGAATCTAGAACTTTATTGCACTCTGTTGCAAATTCACATTACTTATCTCTATTACATCAATTTAAAATTAGAGCAAGACATTTAGGTTATCGTGATCGTAAACTGCAGCACATATCTTAGTAGGTTTGTGACCAGATAGTTCTTGTATGACCAGGGGTCGGGGTTGAGCTATTCTTATAATACGACGATGCGTTTCTTGCGCGCTAGCGCTTACCTGTATTTTACTAGCTATAATGTCAAAAGTGGCGGGTAGAGTATATTGCGAGCAAGATAGTGTCACAGCATATTTGCTTTGTGTGCTGCATTAATGTGGTGCTGATTACCGTGCACTGGTAGTTGATGCAGTCGGTCCAGTAGTTGGAGGCGGAGAACCTGGGGCGCACGATGGACGGGATGCCCTCCACCAGCGCGGCGCCCGTGCCCACCACGCCGCCCGCCGTGTGGTACATCGGCAGCGCGTTGTACATGCGGTCCCAGGACTTCAGCCCCAGCATGTGGACCGTGGCCAGCACGATCAGGAGGTACCTGGGGAATTACAATTAACAAATCCTAAACCCACCGATTAGCGATTTTGAAATGTATGTGTGACTATGATTAAATGTGGGTAACAGTTTAAAATTATCAGAAATTGTCATAAAATGCTGACAAACTGTTGTCTTAACCAGCACTTATCACGATATCCACTTGGCATCTTAGCCCTGCAGGTGATGTCAGTCGATTTAACATTTCTATTTAAGTTGTAGTACTAAGAGGTGAACCTAATTAAATAAATAATCATGGTAATTTTAGTTATTACCAAAATATCCTAGAAACTAAAAAAAAATAAGATATACCTAAGTAAGTATCGGTATAAACTACACGTGCTCGTTTTCTTCTTGCCATGGCTATTGATAAGTAATAATTACTAATTTAAGTACCTTCAACTGTATAGTAGGTACCAACGTTGTCCTTTTATGAGTTCAAAGTCTATGTTAATAGAAACACGCCTGGTAATTAATCCTACAGATAGTTACATTACAAATACGATTTCAAAGGTAAAAACGTTGCTGTTTACGTTTGCAGACACATTTGTTTATGCACTGCATTAGTCCTTAACTATCGAGGAGTGTTGTTCAGTACCTACCTACAATTTCTCATTGTCATGTGCTTACTCTTGTTTCGTTTACTTGGTATCGGCGCTGCATGTGTTTCTCTTCCGTACCCCTCTGTCACATGTCATCTCATTAATTCACATATTTTCTTTTCATATAGACTTTTACACAGTCCATGAGTCCATCCACCTTTTACATGGCTTGCCGGAAAGGCAATCTTTCCTTACATGCCTCCCTTAACAGTCATAGTTAAGTTTCTATCGGTCAAATATATCATACATACTTGGAGTTAGGTAGTACGGCAGCCTTCGGCATCCCAGTGGTTCCCGAAGTGTAGATGTAGAGCAGCGTGTCCTTGTAGTGCGGCGGGTCGGTGACGATCGGGTAGTCAGGCGGGTGGCGTTCCATCTCGGCGCCGAAATCTAGGACGCCGGCCGCGGGCGTGCCGTACAGTTGGAACAGTTTCATGTCTGCTGGCAGCTGGCTGCGAACTTCGGCCACGGCTGTTAAAATAAGTACAATTTTACTAAACAACTTTTTATATCCGAGATAAATTAAATAAAGAGAAGTATGGGCACAGTGGATGTATATCGTTTAGTGTTGGTAGGGCACAGCACGTCCAATGTCGTCTCGCTCAAATCTAGAGCAGAGCCTTACAGAAAACCGCAGTTTCATAACACTAGACCCTACTCATAGTGTTGTGTTTCTGTTGGTGAGTATAAGGTTGCCAGAGCTCCAAGAGGATTCACTGTGTTGACAGCTGGGGATCCAAGGAGCAAAGCTTGCTCCTTTAGCTTGCAAAACAGCAAATCCTCCTATTTTTTAAAGGGTCGGCAACACCCCCTGGAGTTGCAGGCGTCCATAGGCTACGGTGACCGCTTACCATCAGGCGGGCCGTATGCTTGTTTGTCACCGTCGTAGTATTAAAAAAAAATAGGTCCAGGTACCTCTTTTTTATTTATTTAGGAAAACGTAAGCATTTAAATAAATAAATATTATAGGACAATCTTACACAAATCGACCTAGTCCCACAGTAAGCTCAATAAGGCTTGTGTTGTGGGTACTAGGCGACGATATATATAACAGATAGATACATATAAATACTTAAATACATAGAAAACATCCATAACTTAGCTTAACTCATTTGACCACAATCTCACCGATGGTAAGTGCCGATGTAGTATATGATGGAGCATGTTTGCCTAAAACATGTCTATTCACTCGCGATTTAAAAAGATCTAAGTTATAGTGAGCTGGGAAATATATTCGCAGGAAGAGAACCTACATATATACGCGCGTAAGGCGCGTTTGCGTCTACAGAAAGAACATTTCATAAGTTTGTTGGTGAGAGGATAATATATTACTTTTGCCCGACCTATATGCAGTGCAGCAGCGGCTTGTAGCGCAGGATGCTGTAGATGAGGGCGGACACGGCGCTGACCATGGCCATGCCCAGGCAGGCGCCGCAGTTGTGAGCCAGTGTACTATTGAGAGGATCATACCTTCCGCCATCTGGTCGGAGAACACGATAGCCTTGGCCTTGGCGACCTGGATGCAGTGCAGCAGCGGCTTGTGGCGCAGGTTGCTGTTGATGAGAGCAGAGACGGCGCCGACCTTGGCCATGCCAAGCCACGTCCACACGTACTCGCCGCAGTTCGGCATGAACACGCACACCACGTCTCCGCGCTTCAGGTCGATGTGCTCTTGCATCACTCGCGAAACTTGGTTAGACTTGGCGGCCATCTGTTAATAATTCGTTTAGTTTTATTATATTTATTGTAGAATGTCAATTACGCTAAAATTGCGGCTCTTCTTTTTTAATAACTTCTTTGATAACAAATTAGGACAAAAATTACACATTTAATGATCATTTGCATACATAGGTACCTATGCAATAACCAGACTAGACATTTTTCTAAGGACTAATCTAGTTTCGCTGTGGTCTCGCTATTTTGGGTTGGATTATGGGATCTCGGAAATGATTATACCGATTGGCGTCCTATTCACCTACACAAGGTACAGTCAGCGTAATAAAAATTATGTATAGTGAATGTCAAACTGGCCATATAAATCAATACACAAAAGTTTTGATACCGTACAAATAAGGATGCTACTAAGTACTAAAGAAAACTTATGGTCCGTTTGAATAAATAAATAATGGGGTTTTCCACAAAGCATTTAGGTAGATGGGTTCGTACTCGTCCCTAATATATTCTTTTGTCACGATATTGCGAAACCTACCGCGGAAATACCGGCGTAATTATGTAATTAAATACATCTACGAGTGTTATTTACTAGTGTCTGATGCACTAGACTTTCATTATGGAGATTGCATTTAATAGTCAGAAATGTCGTAGGTTTGACGACCTTGGAACTATGTACGCTATAATCAGGCAAGGCTTCAAAACGACGTCATATATAGTAGATAGGTACATGCATACTTATTTACGTTTGTCGTTGCCACTATTTATGTACCTACAGTACCAGAGTTGTACAGTCAAGTGCAAAAATATGGTTCGACATAATCGTCTCATAAATATGGTACTACGCTCTTATTACACCGGCATAAGGTGCTATGGGACATATTTTTGAGTAAGATGTGCACCACCATATTTTTACACTTGACTGTACCGACGGTGGGTAATCAAAATTACTGTAATGAGAGAACAATTACATTAGTAACAATTGCTTTGAAATCTTAATTTTAAATTACGATTATATTTTATAAGTGCTTTATTTTAACACGCAATTAAAAGAAACATTAATAATAATATAAAATTAAAATGAACTTGAAAAAACATATTAATTAAATTACTTAAGCTAAAAAAGAAATAAAAGAAGAACTTACAAAAAGAAAATAAAATTACGATTGTAATTGTGATTTTTTCCTTCGGTAGACAATTAAGTACTTTAGTAATCTGAGTTCAAGTTTTTTTAACCTATTCGGAAAAGAATATTGAGACTGATGAGTTTCGTATTAAAAGGCCTTCCGCTTCCGCTACCTCCGAATTTGGTTAATGCAGAGATAATTGCTGATCATAAGTCAATACCTAATTGTTTATGTGTTCAATTTAATCTTATTATATGAATTACTTACATTAATTAATTAATTAATTACATTGAAATCTTAATTTTAAATTACGATTATATTTTATAAGTGCTTTATTTTAACACGCAATTAAAAGAAACATTAATAATAATATAAAATTAAAATGAACTTGAAAAAACATATTAATTAAATTACTTAAGCTAAAAAAGAAATAAAAGAAGAACTTACAAAAAGAAAATAAAATTACGATTGTAATTGTGATTTTTTCCTTCGGTAGACAATTAAGTACTTTAGTAATCTGAGTTCAAGTTTTTTTAACCTATTCGGAAAAGAATATTGAGACTGATGAGTTTCGTATTAAAAGGCCTTCCGCTTCCGCTACCTCCGAATTTGGTTAATGCAGAGATAATTGCTGATCATAAGTCAATACCTAATTGTTTATGTGTTCAATTTAATCTTATTATATGAATTACTTACATCCCGGAATAACTATAAAAAGTTACATGTTAAATAACTTAATTAGATTATGGTTCAGTAATAATGAGATCATGGTTTTTCAGGGCTGGTATAGGTATTTACAGGTAGGTATTTATTTTATTTAGAAATTAATATTTAATAATCAATAACTAGCGGCTAGTGGCGGGTAGAGCGTGCAGCTTTCAATCGAAAGGTCGCGGGTTCAAATCCCGGCTCGTACCAATGAGTTTTCCGAGACTTATATATCGGTAAGTATGTACAAAATACATTAAATATCATTTGATATTTACCAATCGCTTTTCGGTGAAGGAAACCTTCGCGAGGAAACCGCGGACTAATACCGATAAGGCCTATATAGTTTAACCTCTGGGTTGGAACTGTTGGAAGGTCAGATGGTGGTTGAATTCGTAAAACTAGCGCCTACGCCATATCTTGAAATTAGTTGCCAAAGCGGACCCAAAGCCGTTGCGTAAGCCGGGAACACGCTAGGAAGAAAAAGATTTACCGTATTGTGTCTTCTAAGATCTGATCACAGGATTTACGCACACGCAGGTTTTAAATCTTATCGACGATCAATTATCGATCGTGTACGTCATCGGCTTTCAGTAAAAATAAGCTTTTACTAGTCGTATAGAACTGAACTGAAGACGCCGATGATTTTTTACATTTTGGTGGGAGATAAGAGGTTGGATTTCGGAGTTTCGGAGACACTCGCGATCTGTCTTCGCCTCAGAATTTATTCTTCTTAAATTTTACTTATAAATAAGTAGGTGTCGGATTTAACAGAGAGACTGCAACGAACGACCTCGATATGTGGACGACCTCGCGACCGGGCCATCATGGTGCCCCTTATCTTTGGTTGAACTATGCCATAGTAGGACTTAGTGTGACAGCACCTCCCCCACTCACCTACATATTTGAATTATGTATAAAAAACACAAGGACAAACTTCACTCGTACCACCTCGCGGGGTCATTACTCTCTCTAATCATAGGTTTTTTTTAAATACACACACCTCCTTGTAGGTCCAGGTTCGGTCTCCGACGACAATGAAGCAAGGCGCGTCGGGCGTGAGCTCCGCTCGTTTTGTGAACAGCCCCGCAACCGTGGCATCCTGTGCTCCCCATATCTTCTGTCGGACGATGCCTTTCACGTAGCGGCACAAGAATCTGGTGACAAAACAAGCAAACGAATACAGTGATGTGAGCAACGACGAGTATGCGCTGTTGATCTTTTGAGATCGAGGAACGGAACGTAAACACCTGAGAATGTAGCCGAGTATAAATCTACCATGTACCTATTTAATGCTGCATCTGAACAGCATTATATTTGTGTACGTACTTAGTTAATCCCGACGTTCTGTACGTACTTAGTTATTTCGGACGTTTCTTGAAGGAACACAGAGAGGGGAGTCAGCATACGTACCGTTTCCCCTCTGCCGAAGCACAAGCCCAAATGGACATATGCGGGTCTTTGTTGTGACTAGTTTGTACAAAAACAAAAATAGATAGAAGCGTTGATGATTTTTTATGTGTTAGTGTCGTCATTACAGTTTTTTTTGTGTGTGAGATGTGCACATTACCCCCGCGCAAAAAGTGACAGAATATTTTGTACGGTAAGATGTCGCTTTGCTTGAACCCCGTATTACTCGAAAGGACATTCAAGTATACTTTACACTAAATAGTATAAAACAAAGACGCTTCCCGCTGTCTGTATGTCTTCTTAAATCGTAATCATTAAAACTACGCAACGGATTTTGATGCGGTTTTTTTAAATAGATAGAGTGATTCAAGAGGAAGGTTTATATGTATAATAATAACCCTAGCGAAGCCGGGGCGGGTCGCTAGTATAATATGTAATACTAAAGAAATGCTAAATTAGATGCGATCCTACCACTGGGTACGACTTACTACCCATCGAATTATGGCATCGTGATACCATAATTATCGTTTTATTTTACGATTTTGCACCTGTAGATAGAACTACCGTTTTTGCCAGTTATTGAACTCAAGTTCTTATTTTTAAATGAACGGAACTGAGGCCGGCTGCGGCAAAAAATGGCGGTAGAGCCAATTTGAGCCAAAGCCTGTATTTAGAGGAGCTTTTATTCATGTCGACATTTTGTATCCTCTTGTTTCTTATGTACTTGGTTATAAGTAGGTACGCGATTTATTCGGTATGAATAATTAGTTTTGGTCTCGGAATTCCATACTACCAAGAGCGGGTTTAAATGCAGCAAGCTGTACCCGCAACTTTTTCATTACACATACCTAACTGAATAAGCGTACTAAATAGTACTACATATAATGAAATAAACGCATTTGTATTGTATTGTGTTGTACCACTGGAAATTTACGTTATCCACCTATTGTCGGAGTTAATATCTAGCTTCATGTGACTACATGATCCATGAAAATTGGTGAGATCGATATTACGTTAGTGGAGTACAACGCGCGCTGTCTACCACAAATGTCCCATTTCAGTTATTCATAAATAAAAAATGTGACTACAGATAATAATAGCCTGCCACAAAGACGCGTCTGTGACGAGTTATGCGCCCTTATGCGCCACCTGCTAGAGTTCACCGGATTCCCATCGACACGAGCGTTTTTAAAACACGTGTTGTGTTTGAAGATTAACCTTGCGGCTACGTTTAAGTAGTTTGTGTCGATTATGGAACGTTCTATTACAATTTTTTTATTAAATGAGTGGAAAAGAAAGATATAAGCAGACATAATATATGTAGTCTGACAAGCCAAGGCTGTAGTAGACTTTTTTTTAATTTATATGCTGCCTCCCTATTTTTTCATACTGAAAAAAAGGGACGCACATAATTAAAAAAAAAAACTACTGCAGCCTTGGTTTGTCAGACTATATACCTATTACCATTTATTAAGTGTATCCCCTGCAGAGTTCCTAATACTCAAGTGAATATATACAGACGCAAGCCAGTGCCTTTCCATAACTCATAAAGACCTAAATGATTTAATTTGAAAAAGAAACCCATCTAAATTAAAAACAGCGATATTAAGAAAGTATACATTATAAAATAACGTTGTCGAGTATTCCATAAGAACGCTGCTCCGATGAATTTTCATACAATATAATAATATTAATAATTAATATATATTAATATATATTTAATATTGTTGTTTTTTTTCTATAGTGGGGATATGACATCTTCCACATTCTGCCACCTTTCTTGATTTTGCTTTTTTTGATATTTTAGCGGTCGTAGAAAAACTAGCGTAAGCAACAGCTCATAATTGGGGCAGCCCTTAAAACTTGAGGGACCCTCAAGTTTTAAGCACCCTTATTATTATTATCACTGTTGCATTAAACTACTTTAATCCTATAATATAGATCTCATCCCTTTTTGTAAGCAGACCATTTTTATATTTTTTTATACAAGCATCCGATATTTATACTGACATCGTGGTGTGTACCTACCTGTAGGTATAACATCATTTGCATGAACTACATAGGTAATATAACATTTAAAACTTTCGCGATTTAAACACATATTTAAACATAATTATTAAACGGGTCTAACGCGAATTAATTTATTTACCGACGTTTCGACACAGGTTTCACTGGTCATGGTCGCGGCTGACTGATGTCCCAGCAAAATGTCAAAACAGAGATTTGTGTAACTACCCAACGAAAAGTCTATGTAGAAATTTGGGGTAAACACACAATTTTTAAACTACCCACAAAACATATGTTAATTATTGTCAATAGTCCGACACACGACACTCACAATATCCCCGCGTACATCCGAAGATATATCCCGTGGCTGCAACTTCTGGATCACTGGTCCCCAAGTTGGTGATAAGTTAAAACCATCCTCCCTATTAAAATTTCTAGGGTGTTTTTGGTTTATGGAGTTCAATCCAGTGATTTACGCCAGAAGGCCTAGTATA
The DNA here is from genome assembly GCA_949128165.1 of Lathronympha strigana. Classification (NCBI taxonomy): domain Eukaryota; kingdom Metazoa; phylum Arthropoda; class Insecta; order Lepidoptera; family Tortricidae; genus Lathronympha; species Lathronympha strigana. Next base: position 9,392,149 of record OX421906.1, on the reverse strand, counting down.
AAAATTGTACGACATTTACTTCTCGACCGCGTTAGCGTATCGAGGGGTCAAAATATGAAAGTTGCCGGATGATTTAAATAAACGGCAAACATAATTTGAACTCTCGATACGCTAACGCGGTCGAGAAGTTAATGTCGTACAATTTTTATACTAGGCCTTCAGATGTAAGAAGATGTTCGGCGATCGCGGATTTGTGTACTTGGCGGTTTTAATTTCTACATAGACTTTTCGTTGGGTAGTTACACAAATCTCTGTTTTGACATTTTGCTGGGACATCAGTCAGCCGCGACCATGACCAGTGAAACCTGTGTCGAAACGTCGGTAAATAAGGTAAACAAATTAATTCGCGTTAGACCCGTTTAATAATGATGTCTACATAGGTAACTTTGTAATCGTATATATTTATATAAAATTGGTCTTTCAATTCTTTTTAATTTTCTATGACTTGGTAGGCTATAAACTACTCATGTTTAAAATTTGGAGCTTCCTGCCTGCTAGAAGTAGGTACCTTAGAGTTTTGATGATCGGTGAGTAAGTGAGTGTTCAAATTAAATGTACCTAATTGAGAATATATCGATCTCATGATAAAGCCAACATATCCCTGAAAATTCAGGGTTCTAACTTTAACCAGCGCGAAATGACAGGAGGTTGAAAATGGCCTGAACTGCGTCGAGAAAAGGATGGTGGACGTGCCTTGGTTTTGCTCGACTTGTTGGAGGCACAGCAGTGCCCCCAGAGATGTTCACATTTATTTTTACAGTTAGGGTATCCAACACTCACTTAGCTAGTAAAAGTGGAGACAAGCTTAAGCGCCTTATTGTGATTGAAATGATGAAGGGGAAAAGGTCTAGGGGACGTTAACCAATCTAAATGGACTTCGAGATCTACCAGGCCTTGCATATCACCGAGTATACATGTAAATGGATAAAAAATATCAGAGGAGTTTAAGTAAGGTGTCAAGACTTTCCGCGCTGAGAAAATCTTTACAACAAAGGTAAATATTGTAACATAAACCGGTAGGTAACATGGGAAAGTAAATATTATTATTTAATAATTGTGAGAAACAAGCGAGGCTCACGGTAAGCACTATATACCAAGGTATATTTTTTAGAATAATAATCAAACAATTTATATCCCACTTGCTCAGAAATTCGTCCAAATTATCAAAAGGATATTGGGGAAAGGAGAGTAACTTGAATAACTTCATCATTGCAATCCCGATATTAGTAAATTTGAGTATTAATACTGTCCGAAGTTAAATAGTACTCTACTACGATTTGGGCGTTTGACTAGTTGTATGCATTATCATAAGTTGAATATCGCTAGTGGAAACATGCGAGCTTTTTGATTGTGTTTGCGAGGGTTGCATTGCATGAAATGGCATACATCTATGTATGCCATTTCATGGAATGCAATGCTTCTACCATCGTAGATGTGTAGAAGCCATTCGAATGCACTGCGGCGCGGCCGGTGGCGCAGTTTGACGCAATCGGCGCCGCCGTAATCCCATAATTCAATGAAGACAGTTAACCTTGGACTCTACGGATCAGCGGAGAAATAGAAACTAGTCTCTATCAAAATATTCATTTTGAGAACAGCTTACTCTCTTCATCCTAGCTTTTTTCCCGGCTTATGCCACGGCTAAGGGAGCCTGGAGTCCGCTTTGACAACTAATCACAAGATTTGATGTAGGCGCTAGTTTTACAAAAGCGACTGCCATCTGACCTTCCAACCCAAAGGGTAAACTAGGCCTTATGGGGATTAGTCCGGTTTCCTCACGATGTTTTCCTTCACGGAAAAGCGTTTAGTAAATATCAAATGATACTTCGTACATAAGTTCTGAGAAACTCATTGGTACGAGCCGGCAGGATTTGAACCCGAGACCTTCGGATTTAAAGTCTCGCGTCATACCGCCGCTGGAGCACCAACGCTCTTACAGGCACTTTTGCAGACTGTACTCATCTACAGCAATTATCAACTTTTCAACGTTTTCATCCATATATGTACATAAATGTAGGTATATATATATATATATATAAAGCGTAGCATAAAACTTGTCATTTGATCTTCCCACTCGGAATCGAAACTAATTCAATGAGGATTACCGCGAGTCGATTTTCCGCTAGGGGCGCTAGTCGTGGGTCCTGCGGGAACATTTCAAACGTCACTTTGAAAGTTCTCTCATACTGACACAGGACACACGCATGAGTGGCGCCGTCTGGTGAGCGACAATACGGTATAGTCCATTAAGTATTACCTTACTATTATTATCCTTACCTCTAGCGAACCAGTCTATTTAACGTTGGATGAGTCATTAGTGTGATGTCGGGCACTTCATTCGGTTCTTGTTTGTCTTTTTTCCCTTGTGATTCTATAATCATTCTATCATGATACATCTCTAAAAATCGGAAGTGCGAGGAGCGTATAATAATAATAAGTCCTATAGCCGGAACAATAATGCATCTTTATTGATATAATATAGGGGCTTATATACTAGGTTTTAGTGAGTCACGTCGAAGGCGGCATCCTTTGACGTTAAACAAATATAAATTAATTTCCTTTTGTCTAGAAAATCATGTTACAATCTGAAGGTTATCGGTGTAAGCGGCTTACATTGAAGTATGATATTATTTTATTAAAATTAAAACATTTTCCCTTTGACCTCGGTTGCGTATGATCAGATGGTATGACGACACATACCTACTAGGCTTACTACGTTACAAATCTGTTAAATTCACAAATTTTATACCTATATTTAGTAATTATTTAATTTTTCTTAAGTAGGGGCGTAGGTACATAACTACATATATGTAGTGTCACTCTTGACATTTAGAAAATAGTGTTTTATGTAATATCTGTATACCTACCATGAGTAGCACGTAACCGTAGACGTTAGCGAGACTGCGCCCCTCTAAAGTATGTACGTCTCGCTCCTGCCAGACTTATGGTAACCACACTGATTAATTGAATGGCTTCGTTGTGTCTCAACGTGTGGGCTTTTTTTTGTTGGGCACTGTTGCGTCTGAGGCAATATACTTAGGTATCTACTCTGTAAGTGGTAGCCCTAGCAGTAACAGCAAGACGAGTACTTACAGCGTCGTAGCTATTCTACGCACGCGGCTACTGCATCCAAAATAGCTCCGCGTAAACATTCGATAGGTCAAGCTACCTCGATAGACTCTGCTCGCTTACCAGATCGATAGTTTGTATTATGTCTCTGTATAGCATAGAAAGTTCCGCATGACGCATAATTACGACCTAGCGTTTTCCTGGCTTATGCTACGACTCAGGGAGCCTGGGGTCCGCTTTGGCAACTAATTCCAAGATTTGGCATAGGCCCTAGTTTTGCGAAAGCGACTGCCATCTGACCTTTCAACCCAGAGAGTAAACTAAGCCTTATTGGGACTTGTCCGGTTTCGTCACGATGTTTTCCTACACCGAAAAGCGATAAGTAGGTAAAATGATACATAAGTTTCGAAAAACTCATTGGTACAGTCGGTGCCCTCACATAAGTATCCACCCCACATATGCAAGCGCGTAGCGCGGGTGGATACTTATGTGAGGGCACCGACTGTACGAGCCGGGGTTTGAACACTTTGAACTCACGACCTTCGGATTGAAAGCCGCACGCTCTTACCGACCTTACCGTTGGGCACCTACGCTCTTTACATTTAGCTGTTTTCACTTTCACTCATCACTTTATAATATAACTTTCGGAATAAGAAAATTCGTAACGAAGAGTAAACATGCGAACAAACGGATACATAACCTTTTTATTATTATTATTGTTTGTCCCTGTAATGTTCAAAATTTTTTATTTTACGTAATTATAGTACTACATTAAAAAAAAAGTACCTATGAAGTGTAAAACTTGTCAATGTGACAGTGGCTCTAATATAGGACTGCATGGCAATATGCAATAAGGTAAACCGAGAGTATGCCAAGGGCAGTGAGTCAGGAACGACTAAAAATAGGCCGGCAGACGGGTTTCACGCGAACTTTTGGTAGGACAGCGCAACGGCACTGCAGATAACCCGGTCTCGTAGGGAAACTACGAGTATTGTTTGCTCGTCATTTTAATTATAAAGCAAAACATATTGAGATAAGTATTAAAAGTTTGACTAAGCCTATCAGATTATTAATATACCGAAAAGACGTGAAACATCCTTTTGTGTTTGACCAAAATCTATCTAAAATTAAATTAGACATATATACTTCCAGTCTAATGTATATCATGCGGCCATAAAATCAATAGTTACAAGGCGACCGGACACCGATAAACAGCGCGTATGGAACCCTAGGCCATTCTGGAACTATGTCAAAATGACAAGCAGTAAGAGGTTTCATACAATCGGATTTTTAGCGTCACTATGGCATAGTCCTACAGTCACCTAGGGTTCCAATTGGTTGACTGTACCCACGCGTTCAAAAATGCATGGGCAATTCATGAATGAATTCATTCATAAACTGTCCATGCAATTATGAACGCGATTGTACATGCGCTTTATTTACTCGTATGCCTGAATTAAAATCAAATAGGTATGTTTTTGTGTCAACCGATGTACAGTCAACTTCATAATTAAGTAACCCCCCAGTAATACTGCTTGGTTTCACACCAAACAGTACGATAATTTGAGTTGATGACGTCATTAGCATCTTGGCCGAGTGGTTAGTTGCTAAGGTAAACTGCTGTATAAACCATTTACGTTTCGAGTTCGAATCCTCCATGTAGCAAAAATCTTTTTGTATTTTTTTATGTCACAAGTTGTAATCCCCGTAGAGAAAAACTGTTTTTTGTGTTACGTTGTTTATTAAAAATATGTATTTATTTAAAAATAAAACACGTTTTTGGTCTATAAATAAGTTTATTTAAACTAATAAAGTAAATCGCTACGTGAGCATATTTTTTTGGTATTTTACACAGTATATTTACTATTTAAAACGAGATATTTACACAGTGGTGTTTTGAATGTAAAAGCCTCAATTGAAAAACAAAAACATGAATATCATAGAATGAGGTATTTATAAAAAATGTAATGAATGGTAAAACTTGTCATACGACAACTAAGATAAAGCGCTAGTAACTGACCTACCTTCATTAGGTAACTGGCCACCTTCTACTGAAAATCAATTCTGTTTACATCTACGTAATAGAACTATAATATTTTATTGTCTTCTGTTACCGCGATTGTTATTCATTGAAATTAAACACTTTAGAACGGATTAATCGCATAATATACGGATTAATCGGATTAACGGATAATATTTTAGTATTAGGTGGCCAGTTATTAAATGTTGGTAAGGTATTGGCTATTTACCCTAATGCTATTGCATGTTAGAAGAGTAGATATTTCCATTCTAGGTAATATCACTCATAAGCTGCCCTATTTTAACAAAGAGTTGTGATTGAGAATAGGATTACTATTATTAACTAACTATATTAACTAAATATGACACCATTTCCAAAAGTTTTTGGATGTTATATTCCTAGAAATACTACTCATTAACTTACCTACTTTTACAAAATTATATGAACTTTTTTTATGCGTGAAAGAGAACCAACATGTTAAAACTCCGAAGCAGTCTTAACAATTTACATCTCTCTTAAACACGTATCATAATTTTTTGCAACAGCTATATAGTAGTAGCCAGCTAGTGTGTGACATGTGTCAGGATTTATAGCCGCCGATTACTTGGGAGTTAATAAAAATAAACCGCCTTGGGTGGCGGGCGCGAGCAGTCGGTCTGACTAGAAAGATCGCGTTTTGACCTTTTGGGTACGGAACCCTAGAAACTAAGAAGTAAGTAACTATGTGGATCAAAAATATCAATATCGAAGAGGGTGACCGTCATTGTCTCTGATCTCTTGGAGCCGGATTTTCATGTTTTTAACCATGTTCCAACATGCAGAGCTGTTTCGCATCAATTCCCATGTCCTGTTGACCTCTTGGTCAAGCTGTTTCTTTGACTTGACTTCACTAGGGTCCCAATTTAACACCATTTGACCCCACAAGTTTTCGATTGGGTTCAGGTCTGGACTTTTGGAGGGCCAAGTAAAAACAGTGATATCGTCCTGTGATTTCAGCCAGTCCCCGACGAGTCGTGAACGGTGCACCGCACTATTGTCTTGGACGAGGTAAATTCTGCCTTCAGGGTATGCAACTCGCACCGAAGGCAACATGACGTCCCTTAACACCTCCAAGTAACGCTGGCTATTCATGCGGCCACCGACTTCCACGAGTTCTCCTGGGCCCATGGATGACATCCAGCCCCAATACGCTGTAAATTACAGAAAATATTATACATACAATTCCGGACGTATAAAAAAGAAACTTTTTTATAAATACCTACATGAGGAAATTGTGTGACACAGTATTGAATTCTGAATATATAATGTAAAAAATACTAATACTTCGTAATAATCGTATATAGTTATTATTAAAATGTGGAAACAAAATGAAACTAACTCAAACTAGATGTCTATGATGTCGTCAATTTTATAGGTATTGACCTAATATTTATTTACAACCAATAAAAGCCATTTATTTGTGCAACAAGAGGGAGTTCGTTTTTTGCTTCGAGTGTTCATTTTAAGTCCCGAGCAAGCAAAATATTCAATCATTGAATCACGAGTGTAGCAGGTGATTCTAATTTAGAATCTTGAGCGTGGCGAGGGACACAAAAGCACGAGGTGCAAAAAGTTTGATCTTGTGTTGCACATACAACTTTTCACCACTGCACCGAGAACATAGTATAAAATTCCAACTTCGGTTTAGTTGCTCCTAGATGACGAATATAATAATGTGTAAAAATTAGTGTCTGCGCCAAACTTCATTGTGATTAGGTTCACAAACTGACCTCAGGTCCTTTCAGCCTCAGCACAATGCTATAAGGATGATTAATGTTACAATAAATCATCTTAGCGTTGTGTCAGTGTTAGTATGAAACAGTGAGGATAAACGTGTTTTACTCACTCCCGCCCGAGCAATGAGCAAAATTAAACTTTGCTCACTGAAATTGAGTATGAAAGTAGGCACTTTCGCGCTGTTGAGGTGAAAAATCATATAACTAGGTATATTTACACAGCTTAATATGAATAAGTCACGGTAGCAAAATTTGCTTACCCAATGTTATTCTTCCACTTGTTCTCAAATCCAAGATATTTTTAGGACTGTAGCGATCTCCACTTCTTCTCCATAGTATTTTTCTGCCGTCTTTATCAGATTTAAAACATTTCTCATCAGTAAAAATCACTATCTCGTTTTCCCAATCAAAATTAAGATAACGATTAGCGAAGTTTACTCGTGCAGTTCGATGATCATCAGAAAGAGGTATTTTTCTTGCAGGTTTGTAATTGTGGATATTCGCTGCATGCAAATGTCGCCGAACCGTACTGAGCGAAGTCCCAAATGTTTGAGCACTTGAACGAGTTGTAGTAAATGGAGCCTCCGTGTGAATATTCACAATATTACGGTGCCTTTCAAACTCATCGGTATATACTTGAGGACGAGGCCCGGGCTTATGACATTGCACATCACCCGACTCCTGATACCTTCTTATCCACTTCCGAACGGTTTTTCTCTAAAAATAACATCAAGGATTTTTTACACAAGTAAACATCAAAAAGATTAATATTTTAAACAAAAAAGATGAAACCAAAATTACTCGTTGAGTTCACAATTTCACTTACCGTTATATTCATGTCACGGGCTATTTTCTTAATACTCTGGTTTTGTTCCCAGAGAACAATTATTTTGGCTTTTAAAAATTTCCTTAATCGAACCATTATAATAACGAAATCCCGAATAAAAAGTAACAAGCGTCACAGGTTACAGAGTATAACGGCACGTAAGTATAAAATTATTTCCAAATATAATTTAGTAAGTAATAACAACTTACCCTCAAACGCAGTTACTAAACCAGAATTATAAAGTATTCAAAATGATACCTTATTATGAAGAGAATTAAAGCGTTGTCCTTCAGTTTGTAAAACAAGTCAAGATAAAATGACCGTCTTTGCAATCAAATGCAACAATAAAATGAAAAACAAAGATAAGGCTATTTCAATATTCATGCTAGACAAGGATGCATAATATAGTCAATGCAAATAAGCAATTCATAATTTTGCCAAGTCTACAAATGTTCGGATGGCCCAGTGGCGCACAGAGCAAATCAATTATTACCTTTAGCTTGACGTGCGTTCGAACCCCGACAAAGGTTCTGTCTTTTTGTATGTTTCTAAAACTTCCTCTACTGGTTAATATCCCTACTAACAATGAACTATGTATTCGAATTTAAAGAAATCGAGAAACATTGCTCAATGACTAAGCTACGTCAGAGTCACGTGATGCATCGTTGTTATCACGTGTCTCAGTCAGTTTTACAAGCAGAGGGAGTATAAGAGTAATACTATTCAAAATTTCGCAGAGAACATCAACTTCGCCGACAGCCTAGGGGTGCAAGGTGCGGTCAATTGTTCGGTAGGGGCTTGTGATCCGAGTTCGAATCCTAGCAACCGCGCTAAAGTTGGCATCTTTTTGTGAGTTTTCCCTGGTTTACGGTTAAAACCAGAATCCGATTAAATAAAATTAACAATTTGCAAATCAGTATCTGAGCGAATGAATTCAGTGGATGGTATCCTCGGAAGGGGATGGGTGCGGGCGGGGCACGGGGAGAGAGGGAAGTTAACTACTAACTACTCGAGGCGAGCGCGTCATCATGTGACGCGCTCGCCGTCGAGCAATATTCTTGAGTCTTGGGGGGTTACTTATCTCTGCAGCCGACTGTACCTACATTTAAATCTGTAGACAGATTACTCAACACCCTGGTTAATTTTAACAGGTTACTTACTTTTACGTTTTAATTTAGTAGTAACCTTTTTACTAGTAGCAGTTTGTATGACATTTTATCACAATTATATGAGCATCAACGCACAATTTATGAGCGATTAATGCAATTAGACCTTATACATGTAGTCGCCCTAATTTAAAATAAAGTTAATACATGTAAACAGTCGCAAAGAACGTCGCACCGCGCCGCCACGAGGTGGCAAATGTAGGTGGCGCGATCGATTGCTCCCAACATACGTATGAATAACTAAGGAAAACGCTCAGGGCCGACCTTCAACTTCGCAAGACACCGGAAAAACGAGATATCGGTTCTTATTTTAGCACACCGTGTTTTGATAACTTTGTTTACCGACTGAAGGCTTCACTTAGTATGAGGTCAGTCAGTCAGGGCCCTATATCACCACGGTGACAAGTGTGACTATTGTCAGCATCATTGTTACTAGTAAGTATTGCACGCGTCGATGCGCTACGAGCACCGCCTACTATTGTGCAGGCTGTATGCGTGTTTGCCACAAACATGTCATTATTATAAATAAAAAACATTATTATTATCATTAAAAACTTATATTTTTGCGAAGACCTCTTGACAATTGTCACAAGAAACACAACATACCTGCCTATGTCACGAAAATCCGACACATGTCAAACACCATCAAAGTTCTTCAAACTTTATTTTTTCAAGATTTTTTTTTAAATATCAATATGCTGGCAAAGAGTAATAAGCGGTTTTTGTAGCCAATGGATGCCTGATACGAACTTTAGGAATTGTCACACTTTTAAGCGTGGTGAAACAGGGGCCAGGACTTTTGCAACTATTTTAGAAATACGAAATACAATACCAAATTGTAGTACCTATACATCAATTACTTACGGCGAACAGCGATAAACAGATGATCAAACCTGCGTCTTACCAGACCAAGGTCACGGTCTGGTACAGGCGTCAGTTGTGATTGTGGTTACATGATTTCTCTAGGAACAAAATGTAAAAAACTCTGAAAGCACAAATGAAAACGCAGAAAACTTTTTGATAATAAGGTACCAATTAGGTACTAAATTTTAAATGGATAACATTCATTAAAAACCTATGGGATCATTGCAAAATAAAATACACCCGCCATTTTGACTGCCAGGTTGGCTGGTGTAACTGATTTTCGTAATAACTTTAATAGTACAAATGGTACTAAATAGCACAAATTTGGTACTAAATTATTGTATATTTCTTTCCTATATTTGTTTAGATACACCCGCTATTCTGAGTCTCACAAAATATCTCAGGCCTCAGGCCGTATTCTACGTGGGCGAGCGAACGCGATGGCGAAGCGACACGGTGCGGTGACATTCATAAATGTCAAAGATCAAAGCGTTACTTATACCTATGGAAGTGTCCTAAAGCGTTTTGCGTAAAGACCGCCTCCGTAGGACACATCCATAGATATCAAAGATTTGTTTCTTTCGCACCGCACCGCGTAGCGTCGCGGTCGCTTTTTGCCCTTTGTCGTCGTTCGCCCACATGGTAGGTACGCTGTTTGAGCTGCGTCATAATAATAAATAATAAGACGAAGGGCAGATGTTCGCAAGCGACAATACTTATTTATTATACAAGGGGGCAAAGTTGTTGTTAAACTCTCGTGCTTATTATATTGAGCCACGAGCGTTACCAAGTGCGGGATAAGCCTTGCTTGACCAATTTAAAGATGTGACCTCCGATTTCGCATATTTACTACGGGCGATACATACAGGTCTCACTTTTACTAGACGAATGGTAAGTCATAGGAATCAGCGCAAGGCCAAATTACTTTCCTCACTAGCGGATAAAATTCGTTTTTCCCCGCAAGTCTTAAATGATAAAAGAGCGCTTTTCGCACGAGTGAGGTGCAAAATGACAAACTAGTCATGCAATGATCCGAAGTGGTTTTATTTTGCATTTTCTACTGCTTTACATGGCGCAGTTGGTAGGATATTCTCTTTTCATGATTGTTTTCTAGTTTTCTTTTCATGACCTTTTCTACGAATCCTATGTTTGACAAATGATAACCATACGCTAAAGCAAGATATATGGATCCAAAACAACACATAAAATTTGATCTGTATCAGACTGTTTTTTTTTTGCATTCGTCAAAACTATAGTATTATAATATTTTTAAACCCAATACGAATATTTTAAATGAAAATCCTACGTGGAAAATTGCAAAAGATTTCATCATTGGACAACGATTTTCATGAAACGACTATCTCCATAATTATAAAAATAAAAAAATGACACTAATTACTTGAATACAATATAAATATATGTGCCCAACGAAACATAATGGAGGGGTAATGGTGAGTGAAGAATCTTATCTTATACACATCTCGCATTATTTGGTTAACGATATTGAAGATTGGGAACAAATGTCGCGTTTTTAACGAAGGTAGGTATTTTTAGCGGCATTGCTCGGCTACCTGAGCCCGAGTCAGAATTAATAAGCATCGAATAATCACAAATGTTTACTTTAACCTAAACTATAAAATACCCATACTTGATAATTCAACATTTAAACAATTTAAAATTTGAACCGATAAAACTACACATTTTATATTTTAGTGTTTAATGTATATTGTTTTTATTACCTTGTTGGTGAACAATAAAGAGTATTTGTATTGTATTGTATTGTATTGTATTTTATTTAAAAAATCTATATTGCATAAAATTCTACAATAGGTACAATAATATTTTAAGTTTACCTATTGTATAATTTATTTTTAATCTCTTGCTAGGAAAATGGTAGGTAGGTACTTAAGGGCTATTGTACTGAAATTACAATGGTTTTGTAATTTATCATCAACATCCACAGTTATTAGTTTAATGTTCAATTTAAACATTTAGGTACATATGTATGGTACGTAGTTTGTTTTTAAGTGAGTAGGGGATATACCTACCTAATTTAGAGCAATAGTACGTATTAACTATTTTTCTTTTGTTTTTTGGTTTAAGTAGGTTACGGGATCGGCCATACGAGTGACGAGGCGGGCTTTCATATTACATAAGTTAATTTCAGCCGTCGTCTCTAATTTCCAGATAGTTCGGCCGATTCCCAAAAATCTCGAATGATATTGTTTGTTTTAAAACAATTTGGATATAAAATTATCGCAAAAAATATTATTTGTTTCGACTTTTGACTTTAAACGTTACGGGCTATTTGAGTTACGATTAATACGACCTAAATGTTTACGGAAACCCGTCTAATAGAATTAAGGCTTCACAATCTCTAGGGTCCACGTACCGTAGCGGTTGCTTATCAGGCATCGCTACGTTAATTAATTCGGTATACAAATAACAGTAATTTATTCTAAAAGCGATGCATTTTATAACGCAGGTTATAACTTGCACTCAGTAACTCGACTAACACAGCGAAGAATTCCCGGTTGAGTTAAAATTCTGAGGTTGAGTGACTCATATTAATTTACAAAGTTTGGGCATCCCCTTAAGCAAACATGACTATTTAGATTTAGTATGATCCTCGATTACAGTGCGAAAGAAAAACGTAGACATTTATTTAGAGCACCATTGAGCTTCAGTCGGCAACATATATTGTGCATCTCATTCTGACACATTTAGTGCGAGCTGTAAGTTTCTTTACGAAAATAATGACATATGGTAAGTAAAAAAGAAAGGCATAAATACTTTTTTTTACTTTCAAATAATATAACTACTTACGTTAATTATTCTCCCACGTTAACATTCGTAATCACATACGTTGAGGAATTTTGCAAATTACGGGTTTCTTAAGGAGGCAAATAATTATAACTACAAGTTAAGTGAAAAAAATATATTTTTTTTAAGCTTGGCGTATAGACGGTCTTCTCCTGTAATTTAAGGCAAGTCCGTCTAGTAAAGATTTTACCTACAATTTACGTGCCAGTGCGTTTCTAAACCAACGTTCCAAGGGAATGACACGAGACGATTAAAAATGTATCATAAACTTGTAGATATAGAGTTTAAATTCGGAGTAAATGCTATTTTTCAAATTCAAAAAAGGCAAGACCGGCAGAATGTTATATGTAAGGGGTAGTAATTTTTTTTGGCTAAAAATATAATAAATTAATAATATTTTTTAAAGCACGAATCAAATCGTGAAGGCGTGATGATGTATAAACAGCAAAAACAGTTGTTGATCTCTTGATCTCTGCTTAAAGGTAAGTCAGGCATGCCTTGTACAAACATGATGGGCTTTCCAACTTGGCAAAATGTAAACGTTTTAAATGGCTATCTCTTCAAAAACTATTTTTAACTTTTTTTTACCATCGACGCACTATCACCTCGAGTTTCAAATACGAACTGACTTGTTTAGGCGGATTGCGCCAAAATTCGTGGTCACAGCGACATCTATTAGAGTGCGTAGGAACTAGAGCAGAAATTTGCTTTACCATCCGAGCGCCAAAGCGGGATACGCTTTAAAACTTAATTGACTAAGATCATACATAAGCGAAACTCCTCATCTGACGTTTAGATCGCCATTAAGCAGATCTCAGTGATTCAGTTAGTGAGTGGTACTGGTACCTATTTTGACTTTCGACTCTATCGCCATCAATATTCCATGAGTCAGTATCTCTGTGATATGTAAAGTCCCACTAACATCGATCGGATAGGAAAAGCTTAATATAAAATATTAATACGTAGTATGAAAGCTATAAATACGAGTCGGTTTAATGTCTTCGGACCTCGGTGGCTGATTAATTTCCTATTGATTAAACTAGTTATACCTAATTTACTTTACCATATTAATAGAACCGATAAAATGGTAGTCATGGCATCTCAGAGTAATTATTTTATAAATATTAATTAATTGTTGCTCTCTAGCTGCTATATCCATCTAGTTAGGTCTATCCTCCTATCTATTATATTGGATGGGAAATTAAAAATTAAACAAAAAGCTGTACCTATGTTTAGACAACCTATCGTATTGTTATTAGAAATAACGTCATCTCATTCATACTGATCATAATACACATCGTGACTAGAAAATGTCCGAGAAGACTGATGTTTTATAATAATTACTTATGATTACAAATAATAATCCGTCTAGCCGGACGTAGGGCTGCGTCGTGAGCGTCGAGTGCAGTCAAGCTCGAAGACTGCAGCCCGTTACGATAACGGAGCCCAAAATACTGACACGTTTGATGACGCTTCAGAGTAACTCCAGTGCATGATCAATTGCAAACCAAGTCGGCAAACTTAGTAATGCTGAGGTGTTATGATGATTACATGGAAGAAAAATACATGGTGTGCCGACCCCTAGTAAAGGGATCAGGACAACCGGGCTGATGATCACATTAATTTCATCGATATTGGATCGTCGTGAACGTTCGAATAAACAAAGCATATACATCAAAATCAACAAAGGTTAAAATATGTATCGATGGAAATTAATGATAACACATGCAGCTCCCTTTTATCATTTTCATCGGTCGTATCACGAATCCATCGGTAGGTCGGCTGATTATACGTATAATAAGACAATTAAATATTTTGAACCAAACCATTGATCGTATTTTCGGACACATTGTGCGGTAACAATGGTCAATTATTGTTGTGATCGTCACCACGTACCTAAATGTACCCGCGATGAACAATATGTCCTGAATAAACCTTTAAATTTTTATATTATAAATGCGACTGTTCGATTTCTTAGATATTTCAATGTGTATTCCCCACGTAACGTAGTCCTAACCACCGACCGTTTTAGTAAATCCTTACCGTAGACAGGTATGGTGTCACGACAGATTATTGACAGGTTATAAACCCATGGCTATGTAGGTATTTGCAAACAGATTTCGTATGCAGAAGAAGTCTCAATAAGCAAACAAGGTATTCAAATCACGTACAGGTGGCCAAATCACTGGGAACCGCCGGTCCAGGCCGAGGCTTACAATTGGAGTTTATGTTGTTCTGGACATCTGGACACGTCAATGTGTACATGTAGGTACAACTCTACCCACATTTGGAAGATAGCTACGGGCTCGGTTTCCGAATGAAAATTAATATTTCCGTTCAACAATTATTGTCAGTGTGAAATGTTCCGCAAATAAGCAGTAGTTAGGGTAGAGGAACCAATAGATGAACATTGTTCCTAAAAATCGCAATAATAAAATCCTGACGTGCTTTACAAGCTTAGGAATATTTTTTACTAAAACACTATCCCGTCATTTAAACTCTAAAATAGTAGATCCGTGTATGCAGTTGTGAGAGCTCGCCGAAAATATTCCTCGCGCCGAAATCGCCGTTTGTATGAAACTTTTATTAAGAATAGCGCATCCAAATTTAAAGAAATAAATTCGTATAAAATTTAAAAATGTTTCTGCTGACATGCTTTTGCTTGGTAACGATTCTAAACTAATCCCGCTACCCTGTACGTTATTAATAAAGGCATATTTCAACTTATTTTATGATATATTTACTGTTCAAATTATGGTGTCAATTTTGTGTGACTAATCCAATAGATGAACAGCGTTCAACTTTTGTGTGAAGATTAGATTTTGAAATGCTTTATATATCCTTACGGAAACGGTAGAGATTCCATTTTTGACATACATTTCTAGTTTGCTGTTCCTTTATTGTTTTACTAAAATATGAACGAAACTTTCCTTATCTGACTTAATTATTATGGGGCTTATTTTAGTATGGAAACGGGACTGTTTACTGGAACAAACTATACCTAAAACATGAACTAAGAGATTATACTAGTTCATCTATTGGGCTGCAATCCAATACATGAACGATTGTTTTACTTTTGTAAGTTCATTTCATCAACACCATGCCCAAAACTTGAACGAACTCAATTTATTGGTATTCCTATGCTGCCGTTCATCTATTGGTGCCTAGCCGTTCATGATTAGGGTACTCCGTTTTGCATTTTTACTGGTTCATCATTTGGGTAAATAATGTCCCTACTTAGTTACAAATGGGCTATTTGTTAATGGTATTGTTATATTGAGTTGAGAGACTAAATACTATTCAAAAATATTGGTATTATTACTATTCAAAATGATTTTGATTTCAGGAATTATTTTGTACAATTTAACAAAAACCGTTTAACCAATCAAGTTCATAATAATTTTCCAATAAAATTCGTCCTACTTTTGTGATTTTTTTCATATTTTTGAACTCATAGTTCAAAAGTTAGAGGGGGGACACATTTTTTTAAACGTCTGGAGCGATTATTACCGAAAATATTATCTTTATCAAAAACTGTTTTAAAAAAACCCTCATTATTTTTCAAATACCTATCCAATGATATGTCACACTCTAGGTTTGAAACGAAAAAAAAATCTTTACGTGTACGGCAGCTACCCTAAAAAAATATATAACCACTTTTTATTTTACCACTTGGTGGCGTGACCTATATACAAAATTAAAGCTTTCTAGTACTTACAGTCACTGAAATTATCCGCGGACGGACGGACGGACGGAGAGACAGACAGACTTGGCGAAAATATAAGGGTTCCTAGTTGACTACGGAACCCTAAAAAATACCAAAGTTAGGTGAGTCGCTTATTCGTTCATTTATTGGTTTCCCTACCCTTATACCTAAATTATATTTTTTACCAACCTTTGATGGGAATTTCTAGTAAATACTAGTGGAGAACTGTTTATAGCACTCGATGAACAGATTTTAAAATTGTTAAGTAAAGCACTTTACTTAAAGCACGTGACGAAAAGGTAAGACAAAAAACTCACACGCCTTGAGAATCCTTTTAAAAATTGTCTAGTCGGTTGATATAATATAGCTTCGGTCTGACTACGAATATTTATAAGTATAATGCACATCCATTGGTAAATACAATTTATTACTTAAGTGTTAAGTACATACATAAAACAATTGTTATTTTATCAATGCGGAAAAAAGTGTGTCTATTATTCAATACCATTAGTCGTCGGTTAAATACGCATTATTATCCAAATACCTACCAAGTTATAGGATAATTTATAATAAATGTTGTTTTCCTATGCAATAAAGTAGGTATTATTATTCTCTC
This sequence comes from Lathronympha strigana, assembly GCA_949128165.1. Classification (NCBI taxonomy): domain Eukaryota; kingdom Metazoa; phylum Arthropoda; class Insecta; order Lepidoptera; family Tortricidae; genus Lathronympha; species Lathronympha strigana. The sequence goes on along the minus strand of OX421906.1, from coordinate 9,375,284 downwards.
ATCATCTTAAGAATCCCTTTGTTTTGGCTTGCAAAACTTCTGCGTTGTAATTTATCAATCAATAGACAAGTAATTAATTAAAGGTTCCGATTTTTGAATGGATAATAAAAATGTACTTACTTGAGATCCCGTGGAAGAGTCTTGACGATTACGTAAATACGTTTCCTGTAACGGTATACGCAGGGCGCGATCGCTAGGAGAGCAAAAATCGCGGCTTTGGAGAGCGTACTCAGCACGGCGGCCATCGCGGCGGCCAGTGCCATGAGCGCCACAAGCGCTGCCAGCACCGCGTCCATGCTGGCGACCGTCCCAATAGGCCACGCGACTATTATACACCAGTTACGCACTGCCGGAGCGACTGATCACACCGTTTGATGCGCGTCCATCAACACAAGTTTCGCCGTTATAATGCGCGCCTCACCACCGTGTGAGCGCCTCGGGCGGCCGCGCGTCAATGGCGACTTGGCGAGCCGGGGCCGGAGCTCCCCTCGCAGCTGCACATGCGCCGACAACAGCTGATCCTAGACCCGAGACAACAATGCCGGCTTTAAACAAGCTAAAATACTATTGCAATTTTTAACTTGAAATCGACACTACATGACATACCTATTACACTTCTAATTTTTGAGTGTCTGAATTCGGAAGTTTTTTTAACTTTAACTTTTTAATTTGTCAAAAAGGTTATTAGCGTAAGGTTGGCTGGCTTTCTAACAGAGGGATTATGAGCGCCATCTGTTAGAAGACTCGGCATATATAACGGCGTTGCAACTAGACCCCATTAATATTACATCACGTGACGACACCATAATTATTAATTAGAGGGTCGAAAGAAGTGTTTTTTTTTTATAAGTAATAAAATCCGGCCATGTGGGAATCGAACTCAAGCTTCGAGGGTTCCGTATATAGTCGCAGGTCTACACCACAAAATCTACGATTAGCGGAAAATTGTGAACAAAGAAATTCCTTCATCATAGTTGGTATATAGTGACTCCTAACTCGCAGATGGATTTAGGAAGGGGAGTCTATTAAAACGTTTATTGTATAATTTCGACTTAAAGATGCCCCTTAAAACTTTTGACAATAAGTAGCTATTTGGTCCAGTTCGGTATCAATTTCGTATAAATCGAGGGCATACTTATTTTTTACTACTAATATCTCTTATGTTAGGTGCAGGTGTTGGCATACCAGCCCTGTTTCGGCGGGGATGCCAATAATCTTGAGCGAGACGAAATGCAATTTTTTGCTTACCCACTCTACTCAGCGGATCGGAACTACCTGCGCTTAATGCGCATGGCTCGATTTGAATGGAACTTAGGTATATGTAGCAGGTGCAAATGGTTATACAACTTATAATGCCTCCAGCACGGTATAATTAAGTAAAATACCGCCATCTATTGAGTTATAATTTACTAGGTAAGCCATCAGCAAACAGCAACTGCTGTAAGCTAGCACCATCGCTGGTGTCTCACAAAGACGTTCTTAAGTAGGTACCGAATCGCACTAAAATCGGTTTATTAGTTTCATCCGTTCTAACACACACTTTTTTCCCCCGGAGTAAAAAAATATCGATTTAACCTTTTTACTAGCGATAATTATGTCTACTCGAGCTCGACCTTCGACAGCTTAAAAATGTGTATATTAGGTAGGTACACTGTGTACCGTGTACCTAGTTTGTTAAAAACCTCTTGTGCTCATATTGAGACCTGGCCGACTGACCAAACCGCGAGGGAAAAAAAAATAATTCTTTCCGATATTGATTACTTAAAATCATCGTTTAAAAGCTAAGTTATTGTATAAAATGCATTTTTACCGTTTAAATAGTGAGGTAAAAATATATATTTATTGAATGGGGCGTTTTACATAAAATAACCAATAATTAACACTGGACAAACAAGTAGGTAATTTATCCTCAATACACGTGATATTCGTGCACGAATGTGGAGCGAGTTGCATAAAAACTAGAACCTGGCGCATAAACAGTGACATGTTTTCTACTTGTGCTATGGACTGTAAATAACAAGATTGTTTCGCGACTGCCTAGGAAGGTGATATTTTTCGAGTGTATGTATTATATGCCTTATTCTTTGACATGCCATACAACCAGTAGCAGGTGCGTTATTAGATAGGTAAAGTATAGTAAAATTATTAAAAATCATAATTGTGTATTTTGGCGTCAATATAACGCAGTTGGGTTAGGTTAGTACCTCCTTAATTTTTAGGGTTCCGTGCCTCAAAAGGAAAAAACGGAACCCTAATAGGATAACTTTGTTGTCCGTCCGTCCGTCTGTCCGGCAAGACCCTTTATCTCGGGAGTGCGTGGAGGTATCGAGTTGAAATTGAAACTATATACTAAGATCTATGGTCCCTTGAAACCGTATTCCGCGTTTGCCGAAATTCATCCCCTAAGGTAAGGGATAAAAAAGGGGGCCTAAAGTCCGTCAAAACCCACTATCTCGGGAGTGCGTAGAGGTATCGAGTTGAAATTTAAACAATATACTAAGGTCTGCGGTCCCTTGAAACTGTATTCCGCGTTCTCCGAAATTCATCCCCTAAGGGATAAGAAAGGGGGTTGAAATTTTGTATGAGGTGTGAATCATTATTCAGGTTGCAGACTTTAAACTTCGTTTAAGTATACTCTTTAATACTAAAAAAAAAAATTTTGCGTTTTTCGAAATTCATCCCCTAAGGGATAAAAAAGGAATTGAAAGTTAGTATGAGATGTGAATATTCAAGACCCTTTATCTCGAGTGTGCGTGAAGGTATCGAGTTGAAATTATTAATCATGTCTATGATGTACGGAGCCCTCGGTAGGCGAGTCTGACTCGCACTTGGCCGGTTTTTATTTTTTGTAATTCACGTCTATAGCAAACCATCATACGGCCCGCCTGATGGAAAGCGGTTACCGTGGACTATGGACACTTGCAACTCCAGGGGTGTCACATGCACATACATTATACGTATGACCAGTTTCTCTGTTTGATTACGCAGTATAATTTTCTTTATTATGAAACCGAATTTGGGATTTGCATGTTTAACCGTAGTAGATGCAACATTTTCTTTGAAGCGTACCTTGTAGGGCTCGCTCGGGTACGACTGCACCAGAGTTTCGGTTCACGTGTACACGGTTACACGAGCGTGAGGAGCGTATAGTTCGGGTTCTTAATACCGCCTGACTTAAGTACACGGGTACCTGTGTTAGCGTGTCGCGTTCATCGGGAGCTCTAGCTCTAGTGACTTTGACGTCTGCCGATAAAATCTTCTAGACTAGACTGCATAGTGGCAACATCACAATCAAACAAGCGTTTAGTACTGAACTATAAAGAGCTCGGATAAAATGCTTAATAACAGTATTATAGGAGTTGGCTACAGCCAACTGCAGCTGCTTTACTGCTGCTGTTTTGTACAGATTCGCTAGCCACCGGTATGATGTATGATTGATGTAGCTGTAACTACCAGCTGTCACCCTTATTTAACTTGACAGTAGAGCTCAATGAAAAATAGTAATCATGCGAGTTGCTAGAAAACTGTATACCACACTTTAATCTCTAAATAGGCTCATGAATACGCTGCTAAAATTATTTGACCTTCTCACGAGCATGTAGTATGGTGTACCTATGTCTTAAGGAAAAACTAAAAATAGAGCCAAATATTAAACAAAACTCAGAAAATATATTAACTGTATTCCAAACTCATATTCAATACATCTGTACAATACATATTTATAAATGTGAGGTTTACATATAATTCTACTGCTGAAAATAAAGGCTTAAAAATGCGGTCAGTCTTAATAATTAATGGGAATTTTCATGTATGGAAACAAAAACATAACAAGTACAATTAATTTGTCTAGTTCTCATACAACTTATATCGCCTTAAGCGTAATATCACAATACAGATAAAATAATGACGGTCCTGCATTCATATAATTGATAATAAATAAATAACATTTATGGTAAAACTAATGAGCAAAAAATAAATTAAAGATCTAATGGCTACAAATGAAATAGGATGAAATTATAATATTTTCTGATTTCAAGAATTGACTAAGCACATTGTCTATAATGCCTAGTCTTAAGTTTGTGACCCAAACCATAACGAATGAATGAAAATATATTCACTCGAAAGATTATAAAAATACATCCCGAACACCCATTAAAACTAAGGTTTTCTAACCTACTTAAGTACCTACTACGAAATTGAGGTAAAAATTGCTACAACATACTTTTCCAGCAGACGCGATGAAAATCAAGAGGTGTATACAACGTGACAAATCAGTGTGAAGACTGTAAAAAAGGCAATACCAAGCCCACGGAACTCTTCGCATGAACTCGAATCAATTGTCTTTTGTCGTGTATTTATAACGACACATGTTAAAGCACATAAAGCGATGCACTGCCTCTCCAACTGTATATGAAGTAGCGTACAAATACAAATAATCCTGTCATTGAACTAACAGCTTGTATGGAAATTTAGATTATTTTGGAAATAATTTATAATAGCTGATTTTTTTAGCGTACATCGTGAGTCTTATTAATTATTATGTAGGCCACAAAATCCAACAATGTTACATGCTAACTGTCACAAATATGTACAAAGGTTTTTTTAAAGCTTTTTATGTGTATATGTTTTCACGACCAGTTTCTACCTATTATTATTTGTTTTTAGCGAAATAACACATCTATCACCCGTACCGTAAATTTTAAAGATTTAACGGTTTTACGTGAATATTTGTTTCGGTTTCGCTTTTAACAACAATATATGTCGTATAAATATGTCGTCATAGTCACAAATAAGAAAATTATTTAGTGCCTTAAATTTAAAAAATCGACTTAGTAAAGTTTTTTTTATTATTCTTATTTACCTACTTCCGGAAGAAAAGTTTGCAGGATTTCAGTATATAGGTACAATTGATAAATAGTCCATCACAACGTAATTTGAGAAAATCATCATAATTTAATGTTTGTCAAAAACGTATCGTTGCGGGGTTAAAATAAGAGCGTAGCCTGTTAAACGGTTTTGGAGGCAATCTTCTCCACATTGATTCCAAATAAATAAGTCACTAGATACGAGTATTCATGTGCGTTAACAATTTTCGCCTCAACTCCGAATATAAAATGAGTAATTGTTTCTATATCACAACCACTATCAATTTTTATTATGACAAAAGATCTAGAAAAGACATTCAAAAGCAGTTGATAGCAAAAATATAATTTTATAGTAATTACATCATTTTGTAGTAATTTTCTTTCTATAAATAGGCTATAATAAAACGGACATTCATAGCACTGAGGTGTTAATGTAATACATACGGTATCATTAAGTGTCAAAATTTAACGTTTTACAATTCAATTACCACTAAACAAGGCGTCATATAGCGTCATATTTTAATAATTATGACTTCTACAGTAACCACTTTCTTCTACAGTAATTTAAAGGCAAACATTATCATATATATCTTTGTTTTTATGCAAACATAACGTAAACGTGTCTGAAACGCAGGATCATTAGCATTAGACACAGTTACGCGATGTAGGATATAGTTGGATATGTGGTAATTTAGTTAACGAGTATTAATTAATTCAACAACCATTCTTATACAGAGTTAACAAATACTTTAATAAGCTCAGTGCGGCTCATTTTTCAGGATCGACGATTTATTAATTTTAAATGATGATGAAGTGAGAATGCCACTCAATAAACAGATTATGGTAAAATAGATTCACGTCTAAATCAATACATAGAAAACAACTACGAGAACTCCTCATATTCTTATCTGGCCTTTAGCAATTTTGTCATATTCTTCCGTGCCTAGCGGTTGGTATCGGCCCAATTTAGAATCGAGGTAGTAAAGCTTGTCTTTCTTCACAAGGGCAGGATCGAAACCTTCCTTTTGCAAGTCAGTTTTCTTCATTTTAAATGTACCTGAAAAAATAAAGACGCATAAATTCTAGATGGAAGAAAGAACGAAAATCACATAAATATTTGAAATGCCTAACCTATTGTTACTTGAGTCTGGCTATGATGATCGATATGGAAATAATCACTATTTTTTTTAAATCTCGTTGATATATCAAAGTGCAAAGAAACATAAAACATAGACAACAAAAATCTGTACTTTTGTTTGAATCCATAACACTTGAAAGTTGAACATATCAATAATCTAAAGATTTTTAACCCCATTGGGTTATAAAGGACAATGTTCAAAACTGTTTGAAAACAAAAAAATAATATACACTTGTCACAACAAAAGATTAGTGCCAATTGCCGCAAACGTATTGAATAAACAGTAACCGGAACATAATGAATGATAAATTGATAATAAATAAACTCGACTTTGAACAAGTTAATAACCTCGTGTTATTTATTTATTAATTGTGTAGTATTTATAAATGATGTCGATAAAGTCGGGTGACAGGCGGCCGGGTTTATTACCACGTGGAATTAGTTTCACAACTCATGATGTCATAAATATACATATATGTAGGTATATAACATAATAAATACAGACATATATAATTATAGACGAGACTCATCGAACGAAAACTCTAAACTTTCATTCTACTAGCAAAAATAGCACGGAAGAAAAATCTTGGTAAAAAAGCATTTTTCTTTTAATATCGTAAATTTATTTTGTTTAACAAAAATCTTAATTCGCCGCTCATCTGTCGAAATGAAAAATTTAATCGGTCGACTTCATCGATCACAACAGTCATACAAAGCGCCTGTTTATTTGAAAACAATTGACAAGTTACTTGCTTTTACATTCTCTGCGTTTTTAAAATATCGTATGATTGTAAGGCCGCCTTTACACCTGTACGTAAGCCATTTATGCAAAACTTTCAAATGTAAAGACTCTTTGTAAGCAGCTTACGGTAAGTTCTTACAACTTTCGTAAATTGGAAAATTACAAGTCTAAATGGGTCCCAGTTTGCTCACGGAAGGGACTCACAGCTTATCAAATAAATATCAAATTAGTAACTTGGACGGGAGATTTATTTCACCTTTGGGAGTTCTTGTGTTAAAAAAATGCATTATTATTATGACTCCTAATTAGAAATGAGTAGCTGTGCAAAGTCATATAAAAATAATTTAGACGGTATTTTATTTAATACAGTATTCAGAATTTCTTTACGCTTGTTACCTTTATTAAATGTATCATATCCCATTAAAAAATAAAGTTTAAATGTATCAACCTCCATAAACACAAAAATCTGGAAGCCACATTGCTTAGAAGCGCACAAACTTATCCCGGCACTGCAAACATTTTATACGTATATCACCCGCCAAAATGATTTGCAAAAAAACTTAAAAACTTTCAGTTTTCGTCAGTCAAGTAAATGGGCTAGTAAAACTTTTGGTAAGTTCGAAATCACAAAATTGACTTAAGTATTTTTTTTTCTTAAGTAAATATTAGATAATGGATTTATGCAAGTAACTTGCAGGTGTAAAGGCGGCCTAATGTCAAAACAACAGTGGATTGTTAACCAAAGTGCTTAGAAATAACGACTTGAGGCAATGAATTCATCCACTTATTGATTTTTGTTTGGCATGAACCGCATGAACACAGGGCGCGCGTACGTGAGCAGGTCTTTGGCCCGGTCCACCCTAGCTTGTCTAGTAGTTAGGTATTTAGTGAGCCTACCTGTCAAGTCCATGCTCGGCATAACCCTCATGAACACAGGGCGCGCGTACATGCAAGTCCTTGGCCAATTCTTAGCTAACCTATCTAGTAGTTAGGTATTTAGTGAGCCTACCTGTCACGTTCATGCTCGGCAAAACCCTCATGAATACAGGGCGCGCGTACATGCAAAAGTCCTTGGCCAATTCTAAGCTAACCTATCTAGTAGTTAGGTATTTACAGTATTTAGTGAGCCTACCTGTCATGTCCATGCTCGGCATAACCCTCATGAACACAGGGCACGCGTACGTGCAAAACTCCTTGGCCAATTCTTAGGTAACCTATCTAGTAGTTAGGTATTTAGTGAGCCTACCTGTCATGTCCATGCTCGGCATAACCTTCATGAACACAGGGCACGCGTACGTGCAAAACTCCTTGGCCAATTCTTAGGTAACCTATCTAGTAGTTAGGTATTTAGTGAGTATACCTGTCATGTCCATGCTCGGCATAACCCTCATGAACACAGGGCACGCGTACGTGCAAAACTCCTTGGCCAATTCTTAGGTAACCTATCTAGTAGTTAGGTATTTAGTGAGTATACCTGTCATGTCCATGCTCGGCATAACCCTCATGAACACAGGGCACGCGTACGTGCAAAACTCCTTGGCCAATTCTTAGGTAACCTATCTAGTAGTTAGGTATTTAGTGAGTATACCTGTCATGTCCATGCTCGGCATAACCCTCATGAACACAGGGCACGCGTACGTGCAAAACTCCTTGGCCAATTCTTAGGTAACCTATCTAGTAGTTAGGTATTTAGTGAGCCTACCTGTCATGTCCATGCTCGGCATAACCCTCATGAACACAGGGCACGCGTACGTGCAAAACTCCTTGGCCAATTCTTAGGTAACCTATCTAGTAGTTAGGTATTTAGTGAGCCTACCTGTCATGTCCATGCTCGGCATAACCCTCATGAACACAGGGCACGCGTACGTGCAAAACTCCTTGGCCAATTCTTAGGTAACCTATCTAGTAGTTAGGTATTTAGTGAGCCTACCTGTCATGTCCATGCTCGGCATAACCCTCATGAACACAGGGCACGCGTACGTGCAAAACTCCTTGGCCAATTCTTAGGTAACCTATCTAGTAGTTAGGTATTTAGTGAGTCTACCTGTCATGTCCATGCTCGGCATAACCCTCATGAAGACTGGGCGCGCGTACGTAGGCAGGTCCTTAGCAAGGTCCCGCGCTAGCTTGTCCAGATCGAGGGTCCCATTGACATCGACGATGCCGCACATGCCCGCGCGTCCTTCTGCGTTCGGAACCTGTGCAACAATTTCAGTTATATATTATTATCAGGCTGCTAGCCATGCCACCGGGATAATTGAAAGAAATGCAATGTTTTCTTTGATAGATCTTATTAAGCGAGAGCGAGCCCCGGACAATGGTTAACTGGGCCATTTTTTCCAAAGTTGTCTCCCCCGCCCCCACCCACTCTTTCTAACCATGCATATTTTAGGTGATTTCTACTCAGAATCGCGAGCTCTATCGATTCAAATATAAAAAGGAAATGAAAAAAAAATCCCATACATTTTCCAAACTTTCCATTTCGTTACGGAATGGAAAAAACCTTGGGAGACTTGTTTTCTCCTATTAGGGTTGAAAGAGCTCGCGATTCTGAGTAGAAATCACAAAGATTTTCAAAAAAAAAAATTGTGAGGGGCAACTTTGAAAAAAAAAGGCCTAAATGCCATCAATGAATATATGTCTACGGGAATTTTATCGTTACATAAGGCACACGTCAGGGCCAATTTAGATTGCTTTTTCATGCGTACAAATGTATCTATTTTCTCAGATTAAGTTTAGTGTAAGTTATTCTATTTTGTCGTTGGTATGACATAGTAGATCAATGGCAATCAATCAATATCAATGGCATAAACTAACCCATTCAGACGAGGCTATTTATTGAGGCCAATATAGTAGTCGGGGATAAAATGCATATTTATGCCTGAGGTATACACTCTGCTTTTCACTTCAATTGTAAGGAAAATATTAGGTTTTATTTCACTTTAAATGGTTGAAAATAAAACATCGAGCATGAAAAGCGATTTTATGTCGCCTAGCCACGACTTAACAGTCGAACTTTTCGAGCAAGAGAAGTGAAGTGTTATTACCTCAACTCCATAAACCACAGCATCTCTCTGATCAGCCACGCGCGACACGGCGGCCTCCACCTCGGTGGTGCTGACGTTCTCGCCGCGCCAGCGGAACGTGTCGCCGGTGCGGTCCCGGAAGTAGAGGTAGCCCAGCTCGTCCGCCACTAGGATGTCACCTGAAATATGCCACGAGGTTATAATGGTCTGAATTTGGTAAAATGGGACCTTTTACTGGCGGTTGACGAAGCATAAATCATTCGGATTTTTTTCTTATGGTACTCTTAAGACCTCGATTTCGAGCCGGGACTGGAGTGTAACAACAGTTTCACACAGACAGGCGATATTTCTGAGGAAGAAAGGCCACAAGGTCTTTCTTGTAACCTTTATAGGCAAGGGGTCGTGGGTTGCCCTAGTACCAGCTTCGTTTCTCACAGTAGGCTGTGTTAATCACCACCGCTGCTAGATGGGCATATCGCCCATCCCATCGCCCATATTCTATTTTCAGTTCCTCATCTTGTATTTACACTTTTCTAAAACAGCTCCACGTTTGGCAACTACAAACTGTTTAAAGTAACTCGTGGATAATGCTGTTGACTATACATATTTTAATTCTTATTTTTTGCTACTCTTACTGTAACTAATATTGTATAGTTGTTTGTTATCCCTAAAATAAATAAAATAAAATAAAATATCGCGAATGATTCAGTTAGTAATATCCGCTGTTGCTTACAAGTCCAATACACCTAATAGACATGTGTCATGTCATGGTACGACTAAATGCATTTATCGACGTAAAAAACACATGAGCAGTTGATCCACCTGGCTTCACCTGACTCTATCCTTACCGGAGATGAACGCCGAATCACCCTTGGAGAAGACGTCGCGCACGATCTTCTTGTCGGAGGCGGACTTATCGACGTAGCCGAGGAAGGCGCGCGCGGGGTTGTTGGGCGAGATCTTGCCGATGAACACGCCGGGCTCCTCCGGCTCCGCTAGCTGCGAACGATCATTGCCACTTTATTCACGACCAGGGCTTGAATACTTACCGGTATTTGCTACATACAAAAGTACCGGTATTATTTCGGTACCTCGTTTTTTATTGACAGGCTTATCTAATAATACGAAATGTTAAGTACCTACATTCAGAATATTGGGCAGTTACAATAAAATATTTACAATATGAGGTTCTACAAGAAACCATATCAAAAGAATAGTTTTCTTTTGATATGGTTTCTTTAAACTAACCCATTTCAGACGAGGCTATTTATTGAGGCCAATATAGTAGTCGGGGATAAAATGGGTATTTATGCCTGAGGTATACACTCTGCTTTTCACTTCGATTGTAAGGAAAATATTATCCAATATTTACTATAAATTGTAGACGTAACTCGGAAGGCGGCCAAGTTGAAGTGGGACTGGGCTGGTCATGTCTGCCGCATGCCGGATGAGTTGTGGGCCAAGATCGCCACTGAGTGGCAACCTGACAGCTCAAATCGAGGACCCGGCAGACCCCGCCGGCGATGGCAAGACGAGCTTGACTCCTTTTTGCAACGATGGCCAGAGACTGCTCTCGATCGGCAGGAGTGGAGAAGATGGGGGGAGGCCTTTGCCCAGCAGTGGGACAGCATAGGCTTGCAATAATAATAATAATAATTTACTATATGTGGTTCTACAAGAAACCAAATCAAAAGAAAACTATTATATAAAAGGAAATATTATATGTTTGCCTATACGTGATAGACGTTATTACTTTGGGTTGCGAGTACAGCATTGTATTTATAATGTGCGTTAGGTACAAACATAAATTAGGATATTGTACCTACTTGACAAAGTCCTTTAGAGCCTCGTAGGGGCTCTCCAGTCACGTGGTCAACTTTTAAAATGCCGATGGGGTACACGGAAGTATCCTGGACACGGTTTGCTGTCAATATTTATGCTAAATGTGTGTTGGCTATAAATTAAGTATTATTATATACCTGACAAAGTCCGTTAGCATCTCTGATGGGCTCCCCAGTCTCCTGGTCAACTTTTATAATGGCGATGGGGTACACCCACGGAATTATTCTGGACACGAACCCGATCGCTCCTGGTTTGCTGTCGATATTTACTGTAACAAAATATGTAGTTCCATTTACCCCTCAACAAAGATTAATAAATTAAATTATTTTGTATCCTATCTGGTTATAATAAGTTTGAATGAAATCACCGAATTTGAACTATCGTGAGACATATTTATATAATAAGATTACGGATAACTCTCACGTATTTTTAGTCACTATGCGCGACATGTTTCGGACATCCTATGATGCCATTATCAAGCGCCGAATACCGTGCGCGACGACGCAGACGGGCGTACTAAAGTATTTCGCCTCGCCGCCGGAAGCGCTCTAGATGACCGGTTCAGGATGATCCCGATGTCTTGAAGTCCCGGGTTTTAAACAACATATGTCATACGCTCGAAAAAAATAAGCCTCTATCAGGATTCGAATAAAATAAGCAAATATTTTCAACCCGACTACAGTAAGACTAAGCAAGTGATACCTATGACGTTTTCTACTTATAGTATAATATTAAAACAACGGTCAAAACGCACGTATTTGTTTTCGTTTTCGAAACAACATCAGCGCGGGCTAGCCGTTATTCACGCCGAACGCGGTCAGTGTTGACCGCGGCGCAGACGTGATAGCACTCTGCCTGATGACGATTGCCAGCCGCAATCGAAACATGTCACGCCAATAGTGATAAAAATACGTGAGTTAACCGTGTGTTAATATTAACGTCAGTATGGCTCACGAAAGTATAAATTGTATAATTTATAGATTGAACATACTTACATACTCCCCTTTAAGTTTTAATTTTGACTCGCAACTCAAAAGAAGTAAGAAAGCACACAAAATTCATATATTCAAGACACTTATCATGACTAATCTAAGCGTTTTCCAATTAAAATCCTGAAAACCCGATTCTTCCAGATCTGGACCATTCAATCATTCGAACCTGAAACACGATCTGACTTATCTGGACCATTCGATCATTCAAATCAGAACCACGATCTGATATGATCCTAATATTTCAAAAAAAGTCCCTAATTTTTTTTTCCATTACGTCACATTTTTGTATGAACTTACTATGAGCGTGACACGTAATGGAAACTCAAATTCGGTATGGGAAATTTGGGACAATTATTTTTATTATTAGGATCGAATCCGATCGTGATTCTGATTCCAATGAGCCCATGAAGTCCAGAGCTGGAAGAATCGGGTTTTCGGGAGTTACTTTGGTAAACGCTCATCTAATGAGGTATCATAATAAACCGCGTTGAGCCGTTGAATAGTCACAAGGCGACAAATAATACATAGAAGTTTAACGCATAACCAGGATAACAAGTGAGATAGGTGTGGGTAAAGGGCAAAGCGAGAACACTTTCGACTAAGTGGGTCACCTAGCCGAATGCATTATGTATACGGGATTGCGATATAATATATTTGGTAATGATACGCTGTAGAAGAAAGAGCTCAAAGGCGTCGACGTTAGAGATGTCCTGCAGTTCTATAAGACCGGGAATGCCGCCGGGACAGTAAACTGCAGCTCCAATAACGGGGAAATGGGGTGAATGAGCGCACATGGTGCTTGACAGCCCGCTCGACTCCAGCCGAGCGTCCCTCCGTAACATAATATGAATGCGTCACACGTCAGTCAAACTTCTAAATTGAGCACAAGCATGGTCAATCTGATCATGGTCAATCCATTTAAATTTTATATAATCTTAAAGTGTTATAGCTTTGGATGATTTACCCACCGATATTAGCGTTTCCTTCGGTGGCGCCATAAAATTCAGCGACATGTTTGATGTTGAATCTCGTCACGAACTCGTTCCAGATCTGTAAAATACAAAAAATATAAGGACAATTTGGTTTTCATTTAAGCTTTTTTTTACGCATATTCTTTTTCATAAAATGATAGGTATTACATTTCAAAATTAACATTATATTTACATTTCAAAATTAACATGTACTATCGCGTTCAAAATTGAATGGGCAGTTTGTGAATAAATTCATTCATAAATTGCCCATGCACCCTTGGACGCGTGTGTACTTACTGTAAATGGTGGAATTTTCAAACACTCCCGCACGAATGTGCCGGTAGTAGTGTATAAAGGAAAATGAACACCACTGTACAAGATTTTTTACAGGACACTTGATCTCTAAGCAAAAATATTTCACCGGGAGTGTGAGCAGTGAGCAATTATAGAACTAAGCACAGAATACATAATAACGGCGAGGATCTTTATTCACATTTTCACCCATGTTTCTTAAATATCCACGCCGATTAGACAGCAGCTCAACTCAAGCTCTTGAGATTTGTTCAGTTTCACTGTTTACCTGAGACCAAATGGGTTGGGCTGCCTTTGGCAAACTTAAGTACGTGTTCCAAGCCAAAATACCTCAATCACTTAAGACTAAGGTGTTCAACCAATGCGTACTGCCCGCCATGACCTACGCTTGCGAAACGTGGACACTGACGATGAGCACAATGAACAGGCTTAAGGTTGCCCAAAGAGCCATGGAACGCAGCATGCTGGGTATATCTCTCCGCGACAGAATCCGAAACGAGGAGATCCGGCGAAGGACCAAAGTAGTAGACATCGGTCAACGGGTTGTTACTCTGAAATGGGCCTGGGCTGGACACGTCTGTCGCCGAGACGGCGGGAGATGGAGCAGACGCGTTCTAGTATGGCGACCTCGTTCCAAAAGACCGGATCATAGACCTCCAACCAGATGGGAGGACGATATCAAGAAGCTTGCTGGCCCTCTCTGGATGAGAAAAACAACAGATCGGGCAATGTGGAAGAAAATTGGAGAGGCGTATGCCCAACAGTGGGCGGAAAAAAGACGCTGAAGAAGAAGAAGAAGAAGTTTACCTGAGGACGCATGCCGTTGCCGAAAATGGTGCGGACGGAGTGCTGCGTGTCAGTCGGTGCGGACGGCGTTGCCAACACGTAGCGGCACATCTCGCCAATGTAGTGCGCCACCTGCCAAAGATACGATCACATTGGGGATTGGTCGAGTTAAAGGGCACACGGATAGGACATGTTTAGTAATTTTTTCATGTTTAGCCGAAAATTTGAATTTAATCCCAAAGGAGCGCGCAATGAACTACAAAAGTTACCCCTCAGCTGTAATTATTAGAAGTTATAAATAGCTGTAATAGCAAAACTAGTAAATAGCGCCACCTGTCTGCAACAATGATGAGGGCACGTGTCATAAATGTGTTAGGCACTTCAAGCACTTGACCAGTTGTCTGTATATTGAACTTCATTTTAGAAGGGTATTTAATAACCCTAGTGCGCAGTGTTATAGTTGATAATTAAGCCCAAGTGCAGGTAGTTCGTAAAACCCGCGCGGCCCGAAAATGTTGATGTCAACCCCAACTAGGCTTTCTCCGGGACCACGGCAGCAATATCGCCCTTGAAACGTCGGAGAATAGTTTTCAATGTTTAACGCTATTAAGCCCCGTTGCAGCAAACATATAATGTGTGAAAATCGTGTAAGTTCAAATAAGTATTTAAAAACCTTTATAAATCCGAATGCGGTATTATGTATGGTGCCAAAATCCGCTACAATAGTTCACCCCGTGTCACTTCACAGCTGAGAAGTGAAACCCACCAAACAACGCAGGCTGCAGCGCTACTAGGGAATTAATTGAACACCTACGTACGTTCGAAAAACATGACCCTCCTTCGAAAATCAGGTGAAAATATTAAAAAAAACCTGCCAAGTGTGAGTCGGACTCCCGCACCGAGGGCTCCGTATAAACTTTATGTTACACCTAGAAGTAGAAATATGTCGCCAGCCACATGTACCTATCGACAGATTGGGTCAGTCGTCTGTACGGCATGGAGTTAGTATGCGAGTTTGGTTTTTTCTTGGTATTTTTTATGACGTAAACCAATTTTTTTTAACTTTAGTTATAAGACACTACTTTCAGTATGATATCATATAAATTTAAAGAAGAATAAAACAATCTAAGTTTTTTTTTATTTAAAAAATAGTTTACGAAGTTCAATGGGGCAATGTCATATTTTTTCTGTAATGTTAACAGCCCAACGTTGTTGTTTGTTGTAAACGGCCCAGTGGATGACACTATAAGGAGAAAGGTCACACATTTTTTCAAATAACTTCTAACCTATCAAACATACCGACTGCATGCTTGTGCAAATATGTTATCCACTTCTTTCTACATGATATGCGGGCCTTAAAATGTATTAGATTGTTACCATTGTCAAATTATTTCAGTTTTCTGCTACCTCTGAAATTGTACCAGTGAATGACAAGCAAATTCACTCTCCCGCTGTCTGGCCTCCAAAAAAGTAATTTAATTAAACTGCAAACTGCTAAGTCACTAGCAGTCTATTTTTGGTTATACTAATAGCGATATCTTTATTTTTTCAAGTAAACTGCAAAAAGTCATCCACTGGTTCAGTGTCATCTACTGGGCATTTCCCTTAATTTCGGAGATAAATGGGGGAATGGTATTTTTTTTAACATTTTCGTTTATAAATTAAAAAAAAAATTGGTACGGCATGCTAATAACGTGAAAACGTGAAACGTTAAATTAAATTTTGGTTTGGCTTCGATATTTTGTGGAGAACGCAGAACTTGATGAACTTTAATGTTTATAATAATTTAACCGGTTTATTCTAATGGTTTAAACCAGTTTAAATAGTTAAAACGGAAAATCAGTTTTATGAAACTTCTCAAAACCAATTTTAATGTAAAGATTTTTTGGGACGGAACCGGCTTTAATATGAAAAACAAAATAACGTTTGAAACTTTAACCGGTATCACACTGTGATAGCGTTGACCTCCGCAGAGTTCAGCCATCTGACGACCGCATATAATCGGCCGTTTACCCTGCTGCTTATATCATTACGCTCTGTAAAATTCTACGGCATTACATTGTAACCGCCTTATTCATAAAAACTTAACAGACCCATATCAGTTAAAATATGTTTTGTCCCTTTTTATCAAACGCAAATGTCAAACTGAGAGATAAGGACAAACAACAAATTAGTTAACGAAGGTTTGTGAATAACGGCATAAGATTCTACTGGACGGGGATTTCCGCGAGTGAATTCTTGGCTAAGGGCGCTAGTGGTACGTGGATCTGATGGGAAACTGTCAAACGTCAACTAGTTTCCGCCAAACCAAGCTGCAATATTGATGGGCACTTCACACAATGGGCCAATATGGGCGACGATAAGGGATGCAGTTTAAGTAAGAGGGGTAACGCAATACTGCCATCCCGTTCTGCTGCATAGCTACGTCCTGTATAATGGCCCATGATAGCCCATTGTGTGGAGCAGCCATTACACGGGACCCACGCTTGGGTGGCGCCGCCTGGTGAGCGAAAACGATAGCCCTCAAAGTTTAAAGTTTTAACAACTTCTGTGTAGACAAAGTAGTGAGCAGAGGCTAGTCCATACTACAATTATACAAAATAGATTGAAGATAGTTCGATGCACTATTTTTAGGGTTCCGTAGTCAACTAAGAACCCTTAGAGTTTCGCCAAGTCTGTCTGTCCGTCCGTTCGCGGATAATCTCAGTGACTGTAAGTACTAGAAAGCTGTAATTTTGTACGAATATGTATATCGGTCACGCCAACAAAGTGGTAAAATAAAAAGTGGTTATATTTTTTTAAGGTAGTTTTCCTTCTACCTTCCCTGTACACGTAAAGTGGGGTTTTTTTTTCATTTCAACCCTAGAGTGTGACATATAATTGGATGGATAAATAATGAGGGTTTTCTAAAAACAGTTTTTGATAAAGTTAATATTTTCGGAAATAATCGCTCCAGAAGTAAAAAATACTTAAAAAAATTTATGGGGTGGCTCTAACTTATGAAATTTGAAATGAAATGAAATACATATAATGAAAAATGAGTTCAAAAAATATGAAAAAAATTACAAAAGTAGGACTTAATAAGAACTTTATTATTTTGAACTTGATTGGTTGCAGGTTTTTCAAAAAAATTTACAAAATAATTTCTGAACTAAGTTTGTAATTTAACCGTAGGTATATGCAAACATTTTTTGATCTTGAGTACTTAATTTATCATCCCGCAAGTATCTTCCTTCTAATAAAAAAATAATGATTCAAATCGATTCACGCGGAAAGTTACCCCCGAAGGCCCCGAAAACCCAACATACATAACCCGTCTAGTTTGTATAAATAAGTAAGTAACCCGATTTCCAGAGAGATCGCGCTGTACCGTGGTCTACTTCGCGATTTTTCCGGAGTTGATGGGGTCGGGACGGGTGTGATCGAAAGTATCATCGAATTGATAATTATTATGAATAAGCTTATTAAGCATGGCGTCTATTAAACTACCTACACTGAGCATGGCCCGACATCATGCCTCATAAATGGGGCTTCACAAGGTTAACACTAATACGTGAGAAGTTGCCATCGCAGAGGTCAATTTGTTTAGGTATGTTTATTTTGGTATTATCAAGTTTTTTTACTCTATTGTTTGTTGTTGTAAAATATTTGGTCAATTCATATTATCTTGGCGGATTATTTGATAAAATGTTTTTTAACCTACACTCTAATGAAAAAAATATGTAAACTGTTCAATCCAAATATGCATATTTTTTGTTTCCTTACATTTTAAAACAATTGATATGGAATGTAATATATATATATGTCATATGAATATGATATTTCCTAAGCAATAGATTCAAAATTCACTGTCAATTATTATTTTAGGTATGGTGCGCAGCAGGAGGTCACGGCCCACGGGTCAGCAAAATGTTGTTTCCGCGATTTAGGAAATGTCCCCATAGTGTAAATTGTTCAGTAGGTATGTCCCTGTATTCACCTCGTAAAATATGTCTCAAAATTGACAAAAAAACTCCTTAAGTAAAATAAGTAATTAAATTACTAAACCTAACCCATAAAATGCAATACTAGAGCCTATTGTAGGGGCTAACTGGTGAGAAGGACAATCCTATTGTAGTTCCCTGTATGTCCAAGGTGAACAGATAACGCAAATGGTAATTAGAAAATCAAGGCCATTGCAAGTAGATAATAGTCTAGGTACAACTAGTATCAATAACAGTAATCATTACATATTTAACCTTAAGTTTGATTTTAATCCTAGGTAAGACCAGCTGCAGATAACTGACTTACCTTCCCCTCCCCACCTGCATAGAAAGTTTGTATGCATTTCTTACCGAAATAGTCTCTTATCGATTTGTGAAAAGAGTTAAAAAATCGTAAATGTGGTGTGTCGTGTTGAATGTGATCGAGTTTCAAGTGAGAAACCGGATGGTAGCAGTGCCAGGGACAACACACAAAATAAGCGAACCCGTAAGAGGGTAAATCGTTATGGTGTGTGGGTAGATCACAACTAAAAACTCGCAGCACGACAGATAGATACTCCGTAATCATGACGCTTGCACGTGCCGAAATATCGCGTGCTCATTAAAACAAACATACATGGTAAATATCCCTTTATAGTTATGATTTCTGTCTTACGGTGGCTTTATACTTTTTTTATTTTTAAAATCTTTATTTATTTAGAGAGGGTTTTTTAACAAATGCCACCCTCATAGTGGCTCTCTTATACTAAACATTTCTTAACTTAATTACAGCCTTAACTAAATTATATACTAGTTCCGCCTCATCGGAAGTCGGATCAGACAAGATACTATTTATTTTTCCGAGATCATATGTTCTTAAATCAAGTAGCCGTCGGTAGACTTCGCCACGGCCACACTCCATTGTTATGTGATAAACGTCTTCGACAACCCCACATATGTTGCAATTAGGCGACTCAACTTTCCGCATCATATGTGCGAAGCTATTTAATGGAATATGGCCGGAGCGAAGTCTAAGAGCGACAGTCACATTCTGCCTACTAGTTTTAGATAAATGAAACCATGGGGTCCGAGGGAGTGTCGGATGGATAGTTTTATACCAGATCCCTTTTGTGCGGGATCTTTCATCGAAATATTCCGACCAAATTTCGTAACACATATTTCTGACCTTAAACAAAACATCGGTAAACCACGGAACATAACGGTACACATCGCCGACGCCGTCCTCCAAGGCTTCCCGCGCCAGCCGATCTACCTCCTCGTTCCCCGCGACACCCGAGTGCGACGGGATCCATTGAATGATTACTTTTTTGTTATCAGAATACAATTTTAACATAATCCGGATTATAGTGTATGCCAATGGAATGCCCCTAAAAGAATAAGTACAACGACTCAAATGTTGCAGAGTGCTCTTGGAATCCGTTAGAATAACAAAATTTACCTGATTATTAATACCACTAATGTAAGAAAGTGCCTCAACTATTGCAATCATTTCAACGGCCATTATGGAAATGTTGTCTTCTATGCGTAGTTGCACAACTTCACCGGTCTGCCAATCTATGAATGCAGCACCACTCTCTGTACCTGCTTTTGATCCATCAGTGTAGATTTTATAGTACTCGTGATACATATCTGTCAGCATCGTGCTGCAAGCAGTTTGTAAATGAGTATGGTTATGGCTTTATACTTGATGCAGTCGGGCGCTGATCACTCCACCCGTCGTGTACGAGTATTACAGCGGTAGTGGGCAGTACACTGTGTCGTTGGGAGTTATACCGCCCGGGTAGTGGATACCCATAGCAATTTCTGTCTTACCGTGGCTTTATACTTGATGCAGTCAGGGAAGTACTGCGAGGCGGAGAACTTGGCTTTAACCGCCACAGTGGAGCCAAACAGCAGCGCTTGGCCGGTGCTGATCACCCCGCCCGCCGTATGGTAAAGCGGTAGTGGGCAGTACACTGTGTCGCTGGGAGTTATACCACCCAGGTAGTGGAGACCCGCAGCCATAAACACGTATCTGGAGGGAAAATAATAATTCTAATGTTAGGTACTCAAATGCATATGGCTCTTGGGTTGAGACACAGGAAAACCAGTTATACAGCCTTTACACACTGCAAAATGTTGCAGCGAAGCAAATGCGATGTCGTATAATATTTTTTTACCGTTCAAAAGTTTTTTTAAAGTCAAAACATATGAAATTAACAATACTTATACCTATTTAAGGAACTCGTTATATCTGCCCAGGAGCACTTTATCGTATTAAATCCTTATTCATACTGTATTACGTTGCATACCCACCATTACATAGTAATTATAAGTAGGTACGTTAATTGCTCGTACATGTAAGTACTCGTACCTACATTAAAATATTATATTAGGTACATTATAATGACGAAAACATTTAGCAGTTATTATAAAAAAAAATTATGCTTATAGCATGCTTGTTGTAAGAAGGAAATACCAAAACAATAACAACTAAGCGAGCCTTTGATGATTCTACTATGTAGGTACATATTTATTTATTTACGTAATACGTTCAAACCTTGAACCGCCAAGTAGGTACACAGTAAAATACAAGTTTATTATCGGGTAGGCACCCTACACGATGCACATTAACGTTTTATTGTTTTCTTTCTCATTACTAAAACTAATTGAGATTCCGTTAAAATACGATGGGAGAAAATGTTTCATTAACACTTTCTGCAGTATATAAAATCTAGATACTTATACCTATGTACTTTTATAATATAAGTATTCATATTAATCATATTATTATATTTAACGACTCTTTATTCAACTTTGCGTTCGGATGGCCGGGTGAAAGCATATGACTATGATTGAGAGCAAAAGTGAAAGTCGCACTTACATTTCTAGTGAGAATTACATACGAATTAGAGTTTTAGACAAACCTAGAGCTTGAGATAACTGCAGCTTTAGGCAACCCGGTGGTTCCAGATGTGTAGATGTATAGTAGTTTTCCATGGAAGCCATCAGCGTCCGCCAGGGACCAAGGTGCTGGTGGGGTGGTCTCCAGCAAGGACGTCAGGTCGGCTACGTGGTCACCAATGGCTATGGCCTTAGGGTTCACAGTGTTTAGGGGCCGGTGTGTAAATTTGAATAGTTTAAGCGATGGACTCAATTGACCCGCTACCTCTTGAATGGCTGAAACACGGTTAATTTTTATTAACCTCTTGCACCAATACTTTTGTAAATCCATTGTATGCAGATAATTACTAAAATACGGGACAGGTAATAGATAGCCTTATTTAACAGATATATTCAA
Source organism: Lathronympha strigana (assembly GCA_949128165.1). Lineage (NCBI taxonomy): Eukaryota > Metazoa > Arthropoda > Insecta > Lepidoptera > Tortricidae > Lathronympha > Lathronympha strigana. The sequence goes on along the minus strand of OX421906.1, from coordinate 9,353,347 downwards.
CAGCGTATACAAATGTATCTGTTATATATAACAGATATATATAACAGATACATTAAACAGCGTAGGTATTTGCTATGACGCTCTAAAAAACCGAAGTCGCTTACATGAAATACACCGACGAAAGCATTGGCATCGAAATCGAAACAACTAAGTACTTTTAACCTTTATTTTGTCAAGAATATTTATTTCTTAAACTTAACCCAGGTTCATATTGCGCACGGACGTTAAAAGCACGTTGTTTGCACCACGTAAGGAAATGCAATGCCTAACATATAAAAGAACTGACTAATCAGAATTACAATAACATATAGCAATCCCGAGCTCACAATCGAATACTACTTTCATAACAATAGACGCATCATTTACACAATCACTCACCGGTTTGATATTCATCCGAGAATATGACCACGTCGCAATTAGCCACATTAACTGAATGTATCAACGCGTTCCCTCGCTGATTGGTGTTGATGAGCGGGCACACCGCGCCGAGCCGACCAGCCCCCATCCAGATACTGGGGAGTTGGGGGCAGTTCCCCATCAGGATGCCGACGACACCGCCTTTCTTCACGCCTTGCGCCTTTAGCACAGCCGTTACGCGCAAGCTAAAGTCTTCAACCTAAAATATACTATTTATATATTTTGCGCTGTAAATAGTCTGTCATGCACACTTAGGTACAGTCGGTGCCCGCACGTAAGTATCCACGCGCGCTACGCAGTTCCATATGTGGGGTGGATACTTATGTGAGGTGAGGGCACCGACTGTACCTAAAATAGTTTGATCAGAGGAAAGCCAACTTTTGAAGAGGCATTTGCAATAGAAATCATTATATCTTAAAGCCATAAAACCAGGTTTTTGACCTAAAATTGTCCAACTTTGATGCCAAAAGGCTTATGTCGGAATGCTGAAAGTGGGTTGTTTTTCGAGCTCATGTACTCGTGTGTATTTATTTATGTACCAATCTAACCCTTTGTAACGCCCTACAGGCTGAACCGATTCACGGGTTTTTATATGTAAGATGTCAGTTGTATGTTAAAATTATAAAATTACAACGCAGCCGGTCAACTCTTTTGCTATTAGTGCAGATGAGTTTTTAAGAGCAAGTTCGGCCTGGTCAGTCACATACGAGCCCACAAGAGAAGAAATCCATAAATAGCTGGGGTCGCCGTCATCGAAATCAATCTAGAATTGTAGAGGACTACACAAAATTATAAAATCTCAACGAGGTCTTTGGCGCCAAATAACCAGTTGGGTTGCTTAATGTTTTTAAGTCGATTTTTTTGGGCAAGCAGCAATTGTAAGTATAGCTCAAACTTAGGCCATATACAAATGGACACGACTCTCAATATAATATCCCCTCTGCCAAAAAACTTGCACAATTGTCAGTTTTTGTATGGACTGACGTCTATCTAAATGTCAGACAAGCCTTTAAACGAACTGGAATCGTGAGCTAACTTTTGGCTAGGTCGTGTCACATTCGTCGTGTAGTGAAACGGGGTAATTTAAACCCTCTAGACTAGAGACATATGTTATTCAGATTTATTATACCTAAAAAGCCCTTATACCTAGAATATATATATGTTTTTTTAATAACCTGTTTTTGTGTCCCACTGCTGGGCAAAGGCCTCCTAAAATAATTGGTAAAATGGTAAAAAAGGAACCCTTATAGCGCCGCTTTGTCTCTCTGTCTGTCACATCGTTAAATATCTCGGGAACAACTTAAGCTATCGATGCGAAATTTGGAATAGTTGCAAAGTAGGCTACGTGTCTAGAAAGTAGAATTTATCATCAATACATAGTATAAAACAAAGTCGCTTCCTGCTGTATGTATGTATGTATGTACTTATGCTTAAATCTTTAAAACTACGCAACGGAGTTTGGTGCGGTTTGTTTTAATAGATAGAGTGATTCAATTATTAACACCATGATCCTACGTTTCGAGCCCTTTACAGCACTCGTTTTCATAGGGTTAAGATGATGAGTTGGACAATTTTAGTGACTAGATCACTTATAACTTTATGCCATGCAAATGAGTGACCCAATCTATCGATACATGGGGCTGATGTCCTACTACGAAATGCAGTTATTGTATTATGTTTATGGATGAATGTGATAACTAAAAGTTTGCAAGGAACCCTAGGAACGCGAGCCCGACTCGCACTTGGCCGGTATTTTTTTATTTTGCGTACAAACAGCAACCAGTAACATCATTAGCTGCCCATCGGTAGACCTTATACCGTTGTAACAGGGCTTACAAATGTTCTGGAGCCGCCTGACTTGAGTCGCACGGACGGCAAAAGACGTGACACCAATTTCACCATGTGTGACATTCCCAAAATTACTGAATTACTGGCGTTTCAGGCGTCCATAGGCTTCGGCTAAGTATATACCTAAATGTGCTCAATAGGACACATTTTTCAAGTTATATTAAGTAAACTACACTTACCTAAATTGAGAAATAGCTGATTCTCGGAACAATACAAACATAATGTTTCTAAATCAGATTATAATTTGTGACAGTCTTCGACACATTTGATAGATCTATATAATTTAGTATCATCTGCATACAATAGATATTTACTATGTTTAAGAATGTCTCCTATGTCATTTATACTATAGAGAGAGAATAGCACAGGACCAAGATGAGACCCTTGGTGGACACCAGATGGGATATTAAGATAATTAGAACAGTACCCCTTCATACACACAGCTTGGCTGCAGTTTCATATATATGATTGATTGAGAATCCCGAGTGTGTAAAACTTTGTAAGTAAAAGATGTGTAGTGTAGATGACGTCAACTTGGCCATTAACATCCATTACATCAAGTAGATGATCGGTAAGAGATAAGCACAATAACAATATTTATTCAGTGTGAAACAGAATAGAAAATTTTAGAATTCAAAGAACCCGGGCATATGTTTGTCTATTGGCCATTCTCATTGGTTGACCATGACGACTAAAGGTAAGTTCTTTGGTTTATTAATTTATTGTTAATGCGGTAGATTGCCATACGAGGATGTTACCTAAATAAAAAGTTGAGGCCTACATAAAGAGCATAACATATTATAGAAAATTGGGCTATTTCCTTGGTCTGAGTTGTAAAGACCTGTATTTACAGAAAGTATTTTTTTATCTCACATGTTTACAACATTTCAACATAGCTGGGCATTAACTCGTTAATCCGTTAATTAACGAAGTTAACATTTTCATTAACGGATTAACTTTTAAGTCAACTTTAGAATATGTTAACGGAATCATTAACTTCCGTTAAGTTTTCCCAAGTCCGTTAATCGTTAATCCAGTTCCAAAATACTTACCAAAAAGATACCGCACGTATCGTGCCACGCGGCAAAAAACCTGTTTTCACCCGACTACAAATTTTCAAAAAAGAAGAATTTCTCAATCCATGTATTTTTTTATTATTATTCTTTATTTTTATGTAAGTATGTTACGTCAGAACTCCGTCAATACTGAACCGATTTTAAATTATCCATGGTGGTTGCAGAATGGTCCCATTTTTTTCAAAATTCATTTCTGATGATGGGATCCATGAGAAATTGAGGGAACTCTTCAAATTTAATTGGCTTATGCATGATGTTTTGGGTGGTTTCTTAAGAAACTCCAGCATGTTTCTTTACGAAAACCATCAATTTGGTGGAGTGGAGCTGATGATGGAGCCCAGGGATGGCAAAGTGAAATTGGTCGGTAAACACAGACATTCATCTTTTTGATTTGATTCATATTCTGATGATCGAGTTCTTGAGAAATTCAGACAACCTTCAAATTTGAACGGCACGTCCAACGTGATTGGAGGGTTTTCATAATTAGTTGGGGTATTTTCTTAATCAAGCCATCAATTTGAAACTGCTCGATAATTTCTAGCTCTGTCCTCCAATGAGACATTGTTATTTTGTCTGTGATCTCGAAGGTCTACAAGATAGTTGCATTTGATTTTACTTCAGATCAAGTGATGGAAGCCATGAGACATTAAGAAAACGCCTGAATATTCAAAGGTACTCGGATGGTAAATGGGATATTTTTGAAGGAAACTGATTAACTATAAGCTGTAGATCACTAACTCAAAGATGCCCTTTTTACCACGTGTTAACGGATAAAGATTAACGTTAACTTCCGTTAAGTCTTCCGAAAAGTAGCGCTTTAACGATTAACGAAGTTAACTTTTTTTGTAACGGATTAGCGATTAACGAAGTTAACTATTTGATTAACGGTGCCCAGCTCTGCATTTCAAGTAGGTAGATGTGTTTGTAATGTTAATGTATAGCAAGGAAAAGAACAGGAAATTGTACGAAAATTTGCATGCATGAATATTTACATATTGTATGTATATTTATTTACAGATACTCAATTACACACACCACTCTTAATGACATTTGGTTCACTTTATTGAGCCCAGTTTTATTGTTTTTTTTGTTATTATCTTCATACCAATGAACTGGTATTCAATTACGGTATTTAGGTTGTTAATCAAAATATAACATTCATATCAGTTCATATCATAATCTACTTATTTAAGAATATCCAAGAATTAGTGTGGGTTCTTGGCAATATTTAGATTTATTGATACACCAGTAACTATCCTAGGTCATAAGAATTATAATAGCAAACCAAAATAAATTACCTCCTTGAAGGTCCACACTTCATCTTGGAACAGAAAGCATGGTTTATTTGGATGGCGTTCCACGGTTTCGTGAAATGCATCCGGAATAGTCCAGTTCTTCTTGGTAAGCTTTCTTGTTAGCCATAGCAGCTTCACATAGCAAATTAATGCTCTAAAATAAACATAATAATTTAGTTACTTAAACATCAAATAATTAAATCAAATAATATCTGATCATTAAAATACTAACAAGAGGATTCAAATGTGCATTACTGTACAGAATTTTAAATTTTATCTAAAATTCCTTAGCATTTTGTTGATTTACATGCAGGTCATATAACAATACTCACTTAAGCAGGTATTTGAAATTTGTGCAGGTATTGTCAAATTTATGCAAAAATAAACAGTGTCAACCACTTATTATCGCTAATTAACTATGGACATATAGTAACCTGCTAATAATATTTTGAAACAATGGTTCTGTATTAACTCATGTTTGTGATAAAACAGGCTTATGAGTACAAAGGTCAATTTAATAGTACAGTTTTGAATAGGTCAATTAATGGCAACTCTAATTTACTACTTGAATTTTAATTTATGTTGCCTAATTACAGCTGACTTAGAGCACTGATGACGTGCATAAGCGGGAAACTTACGCTATATCCCTCGGCGCAGTTCTCAAGGCAACGTAGCACCATCTCCAGTGGAACAAAGCAACATACACTAACACTAAACTAAGACATAATGTTAAAGTGGAGAGAAAGCCATAAAAGAGGCAAACGGCACACGCCGCGACTAAAGCGGCCCCGACGAGCAACATCACAACTTGCTTTCGCCTCGAGCAGCGGCTTACTGAGCGGCGACCCACGGTTGTAGCGGGACCCAGTCCTAGTGGCCAATATGTAGATCGCAGAATTCGCGGACGCTCTTTACTTCCATTCAAGTGATGGCGTTAATAGCGAACTCTCTCGATCATAATGCACCTAGATGGTAATCATAAATGCTATGTAAGGTAAATGCAGATAAAAATGTAGTTAATATAACGAGCTTTATAGTAATTTTCGCATAAAACGTATAATAAGCAGCTGGATTTTGAAGTTGACAACTTGACAGCAATGACATGACAGCTGACATTGGTTTTTATTTTCTTAAGCCCCTCATTCACAGCAGTCCGCCGGCACTCCGGCATGGCTGGATGTAGCGGACACACGGTGTGCAAGTGCCCCAGCCTGGCAGTCCAATTCGCACTTATTCGTTGAAAGATGCGCAGCGCTGCGTTTTAGCGCATACACTGTACTCGAATTAAAAAAATGCCGCCATCTCTTATGTCGTTTTTAATAATGAATAATTAATATTTTTTGCATTGCCGCATTTCTCAATTGCTTATTACCGTAATTTAGTGCAATTCGGACTGCAAGGAGGTGGGCGGAGCTAGCAGGATGTTGCCGTACGGCACGCATCCGGCAACGACATTCACGATGCTATATTACGTGCCGGAGGTGCCGGCGGACTGCCGTGAATGAGGGGCTTAAAGGACTTGAAGCACAGATCCTACAAATACCGCCTATATGGCCTACCACAAACAAAGTTTAAGAAGTTTTTATGGAAGGGGAAAACACAAAAACGTTTGTTAAAAACCATTTCTATTATAAGTAAAATGCGCTCTATTACAAAGTTGTTAAGGTTCACTTTCATTTCACTGGATTCAGGAAGAAAAACGCGCCTAAAGAGAATGACATGGAGCCACCCTGTTCTCTTGATAAGAATTTTAGAAAAACATCAAACATTTAGACTGTACGAACCTTCTTTCCGACATTGGCATCAAGTCCATGAGAAGAAAAAATAAAAAATCTTATCTTGTTGGATCATCATGTTGAATTGAGGCATCCCGTTATAATAACAAACGAAAAGCAATATAAATTATAAAGCCCCTCATTCACGGCAGTCTGCCGGCACTCCGGCATGGCTGGATGTAGCGGACACACGGTGTGCAAGTGGCCCAGCCTGGCAGTCCAATTCGCACTTATTCGTTGAAATTACAAACATGGGTCAAACGAGATTGGCCTATTCTAGAGTGGCCTAGGGTTCCAATTGGTTGACTGTAGGTACAGTACAGTGTTTACATACACTTAATGTTAAAGGGTTAATGAACTGAAAACTCTCAGTGATGGCAGGGGGCGCTGCATACGTTTATATTATAAAAAATGGTTTATCTTTGCTATATAAGAATAAAATCAACAAAACCGTGACTTTTACAACATCTTCTTGTCCTTTATTCTTGTTATAGGCACTGTAGGTATCTGTGTGTGTTTAACCTTCTTGAAAATAAAACATGTTCTTATAACTCGGGACATCTAAGGTACCGGAGGGTAATAAGGCCTAGCTAAGGGAGATTTGTCATAAAACGGAAAATAGATGCTCTGATCGATATATTTTAATATTAATAAGTCGTCCAGTTCACACATTACATAATAGACTTAAAAAAGGTGAGGTGAAATCAATAATAAAAGCACAACAAAATTTAATTATATCGACATCTTTTTTATCGATATCAAATGCCTAGAACTTGCCCCTAGTTAAGGATGACTCACACTAGGACGGGACGGGACGATCTGTCAATTTCTATAGAAAGAATCACGTGATAGCTTGGACCTTGGATCGTCCCATCCCGTTCTAGTGTGAGTGATCCTATATCCCAGGTAGGTATGCTCATTAGGGTCGGATGCTGTAGATATCTCTACTGGTCTGGTCTGGTTGGACTTGTTACTAATACTACTACTAATACCTTGTTAAGCTAATAAGTAAAGCTTGATTTTTGTAGACTTTAGGTTTCTTTTACCCTGTAGGTATGATGGTCAGAAGGTTCAAAATAATACATTGATAATGGATTTGGAAAACATTTAATACATTTCACTCACTTTTTATGATATCATATATCATATCACATTCTCTATTAGTTATGGAGCCCAGAAGGCCTCTAGTATAAATTTTTACATGTCATATTGGACGTTTACTTCTCGACCGCGTTAGCGAATCGAGAGGTCAAAATATGAAAGTAGCGGGATGATTTATATAAACGGCAAACATAATTTAAACCTTCGATACGCTAACGCGATCGAGAAGTAAGTAAATGTCAAATACATCAAGTAAAAATTTATACTAGGCCTTTAGACACAGGCACTATGTACCTATGTGAAAAGGCTTTTACAAAATATTCACAAACAACCCGTGAGCTTAAGGCGGATAAAATCCGATGTATTCACAATCGCCGATGGGCGATTACAGGCACGCGCCATTGTGAAGGGGCATGATCGTCCGTCGTCGTCCGTGAGTGGCCATCATTGCCAGTAATCTTGGATAATCTGGTGGCCGCTCCATACATACACAGGGTCATGATGGGCGATGATAAGGGACGCAGTTATGAGTAAGAGGGGTTACGCAATACTGCCATCCCGTTCTGCTGTATACAGCATTAGCTATAGCTAATGACCCGTTGTGTGAAGCGGCCCTGGGAGTTGTCGGTACATCAAAGGAATTCGTGACAATAATCGCGCGCGCGTCCCCACAATCGCCAACAATCGTCGCGCGGTAGACGTTGTTAGTCGAAATAGTCGAGTATACTGAAATAGGTACTGAAGTAGCTAGATTTGTGTTTAAGGTGAGGAAAATGGTTAATTTTTTACCAATTTTTTAAAATTTTACCAGAATGAGCCATGTAATTGGTCACGGAGATGATGACCACATATTTGATCGCCCATCATGGGCCAAAGTGTGGACACTGGACGCGTAAGTACGATTTTGAAGAGAGTAATAACCCATGATCGTGGCGATGATGGCAACTTCTTTAATAGCCCATCATCAGCGATTGTGAAGACGGGCCACAAGATTCTTCTTCGAGCTCAAAGACTGTACGTAACTAAATACGTAAGACATTTGGCTGCTTTAAGTACATTAGTCATGTACTGAATCATTGCATAATTGCCAAGATGTTTCAATAATAATAAAATACAATTTAAATAACATTTATGTGATAGTAACAATTAATGCTTGGAAAACAAAGTATCTTACATTTATATGTATGGTAAGTTGTTCAACAATGAAACACTAAAAGTTCTCCTATATATTTCCTATCTTTCTATCTCTGGTGGTTTTAAAGTTATGAGTGTGATTTTTCGGACAAAAATAAACAATTTAGTTGGCAATCGTATAGTATTTTTGTTTTGTACTTAACTTTAACAGTTAGTGTTTAATATGCATTTTTCCAAAAAAATTGTCTTGTTCCATGATGTCGTCGTCCATGTTTTCAATGACACACCTGAATTTTTATAGTGAAACAGATGAAATAATTACAATTTACCATGAAACAGGGTTCGTCAACATTGCAACAAAGTGAAATAGTAGTGGCATTATATATATTCTTGAAACAATTAATGAGAAAGAAAAAGAGACAACAATGATAGGATTTAGTTGGATTATTTGGAAGGGTTTCCGACTTACAGAATGATTTAGAATATTGCTGAAATATACAAAAGCTTAAGACTGTTTCATTGTATGCAACTTGAGTTTCATCGAGAATCGGGTAAACACGTACTGCTTGCTGCGAAAAATGTACTCCCTTTGTGCCCTTGTGGCAAGATTGGTAATGCGAGAAATGTACTCCCTTTGTGCCATTGTGGCATGATTGTTTACTAGGCGGACGCAGCAGGATACTGAGCACCTCCATTTTTTTTGTCCATTTAAAATACCTGTTTCATTGTCAACTGTTTCAATGCGAGTCAACAGGGTATTTTTTAAATATATTTAAAAATAGTGAACGATTTTTATAAATAATTGGTGCCAGATAAACTTAAATAAATACATAATAAAACAAAAGATTCAATGACGGCATCTCTTTTCTATATATTGATTAAAAATCACGAAACGTAAATTAAAAAAGTTATTGTTGGTGTAAAAATCACAAGACGCTCGCATCCCCGTGCTCCTTTTCCGAGGCTTGCGTGCGTTGCGTGGGGCTCCCTGACCTTTTCCTTCCTTAATAGTAGGCACTAGTCAATAAAGCCGCGTTTCCGAGATATCGCAAACTTTCACTGTGTCCGTTTGTTCTTGTTCCATTGTTGAACAACCTACCCTACCTATTAGCTAATATGTCATGCCATGTCACCACCTGCTGCACCTAACACTCAAAGCTATTGCGTGGCTCAACACACTGAATATAAACATATAATTTTAATTGACATTTATGTATCTGTCTATTCTTGTATAATGCCATACGGTTAAATAAATAAATAAATTGTCATGTTTTACCTTACATTACTTTAACACATTATACAAGCCTATTATTACTATCTCGTCTATGGTATTAGGTCGTCGTAGCGTAGCCCCTTTAATATCAACATTACCAACCAAGCCACTGTTTGATTGCTTATTCGCCTAACAGTACCTAGCATGTTTTTTAATTACATTGATATTACCCATTATAAATATGTCTTAAATTTAATCACAGTCTTATTTGTCCCGTTGAAATCTTCTCGTATTCTTCTGGGCCTAGTGGAAGATATTTACCTAGTTTTAAATCTAAATAGTATAATTTGTCTTTTACTACGGACGGGTTGAACCCTTCTTTTTGTAAATCCACCTTCTTCATCTTGAATGTGCCTGGAAATAAAATGTTTCAGTCCATAATAGATCAAAAGAGCAGAAAATTCTTAATTCAACTTTTTTGTATATTTGTTACGCGATTACATACCTACAGCTCCGTAAACTCTGAATCTATTTAGATGAATATTAATATTTTGTGTTTGAAAGGAGACAATTCCAAAATTGGATTTTAACCTTTTCGCCGCCAAGAAAAAAGAAGTGCCATCATCGCCAAGCAACAAATAAACACGGTAAACTTATACTTGATATGAAGTCGTGGCGTGTGGGGGCGGGGCGCGAAATGTACTGACTTGATATCAAGTCAATAGCGGCGGAAGGGTTAAAGGTTGTGATCTGCCGATGGACTCCATTAGAAACAAAGGGAACTCCTCAAAGTTTAAAAACACATGAATGCTTTGGGTATAGCTACATTTTTAATTCAATTATTTCGGTGCATGAGGAAATCACCAGTTCCCCATTGAAGTTTTTTTACTTTTTATTATTTCATATCCCTGAACGTTCTTACAGACACGCTTTTATCAGAATAGAAAGTGTTGTATAGGTAGTGCGTTCGGTAGACATACAGACAACGGACTTGCTTATATATTAAAATCATAATGTAATATATACCCGTCATGTCGACGCTGGTCATAACTCGCATGAAGACGGGTCGTGCGTACGCCGGCAAGTCCTTCTCTATCCGCTTAGCCACCTGCTCCAGATCAAGAGTGCCCTCCGCATCTACGATGCCGCACATGCCTGCTCGTCCTTCAATGTTTGGGACCTGTAGTATTAATAAACACATGATAAATGTTTTCTCTTGACTTTGAGAACCGGGATCGTTGAGCCACTTCACTACATTTCTAAGTTTGCCCTGTAATGCAAATCGGTATGGCAAATTTCAATTGACTTGATAACTTCGGACATTTATTACACGGCTAAACGACGAACAATGACAATTTGCTCAACAATCCCTGTTCGCGACTGTACATTTGCACAATCCCTCGTTCCACGTTTATTTAGACCATACAATGATGCATTAAAGCCTTAATGTAAGAATATACCACTAGATTTGTTATTGCAAGGTTTCGGCACTCCTTCGTTCCTTCCCGCAAAATAGATTTTACCTGGATCCCTTATAGGCTGACAAGAAAAATTTAAGAACTGCGTTTCAAGTCACAAATTTCGCTTTACCCTTTTCGCCTTGCATGTTCGCGTGAAATGCGAAATTGGTAAATTACGAACTAAATTAAATTTTTGATATTGAGGCTTTATACCTCAACTCCATAAACCACAGCATCTCTCTGATCAGCGACGCGCGACACGGCGCTCTCCACCTCGGTGGTGCTGACGTTCTCGCCGCGCCAGCGGAACGTGTCGCCGGTGCGGTCTCGGAAGTACAGGTAGCCCAGCTCGTCCGCCACCAAAATATCACCTGTAATGAAAACTTGTGTCAATGATCTAGTATTATGTCAATGATAAGTATTAAAATCAAACCAACGCGCAACGGTAAAACTATTCCGAAAAGAACATAGCCGTGTCTAAGTTATTAAAATAAGTATTTAAAAAAACTTGCGTAGATAACGGACTCCATTGTTTGTGTAGGAAGATTTTTTTGTTCTATTAGGTGCACAACTATCGATATCGATAAAAATGTTTCTGACACTAGCTAGATTGCGACAGTATTTGGTTTTGCTGTAAGTATGTCAGTAACCTAAAATATAGTATCTAATTCTCACCTGATATAAAAGCGGAGTCTCCATGAGTGAACACGTCTCTGACAATCTTCTTGTCCGAGGCTGCTTTATCAGCGTAGCCTAGGAAAGCTCTCGATGGGTTGTTAGGCTGGATCTTGCCGATGAAAACTCCTGGCTCATTCGCTTTGGCTAACTATGATACAAAAATAAATTATAAGTACCATTATATTCAACTTATATAGAAGAAGTTGGCTTGACAGACTCAGAGAAGGTGGTCAATGTGGTCATGTTTAAACCAGTAATAAAACAACATAACTCTCGATTACTAAATGTACCGGGTATTAGAACTCTCTATAAGAATATTGGTGTGGAAAATATGCTCGGCATTAAAAGCTATCAGCAATAATGACCTTCTCAAGCCACTTATTTCATAAAATACCTACGCGTAGCGATCATTGTGCCTGTACTTTAAAATAAAATTGTCTTCTAGAAGTCTCAAAACTTACCTGACATAAACCTCGAGAGTTTCTGATAGGTTCACCAGTTTCTTGGTCAACTTTTAGAATTGCTATGGGATATATTGCAGGTATGATCCTAGATACAAATCCAATGGCTCCCGTCTTGTTGTTTATGTTTACTGAAATCAAGAAATAAATCGGCATTGAAAAGGTTCTTATTGAAACTTATCAGGTTTGGCAAAATATATGTATTATCGTCTAATTTGCAGCAAACAATGGGTAACGAGTAAGTAAGAAGAGTAAGGCAACCTTACCTATATTGGCATTTCCTTCAGTGGCACCATAGAATTCAACAACCCTCTTGATGTTGAAGCGAGTAACAAATTCCGTCCATATCTGTAAAAGGTAAGAACACTTAGTTTTGTTCATTCAGTGGAGCTAAGGACTTTTTGTATAAACGGTAAAGTAGATTTCATGTTTGGTCCGGGTAAGAAATAACACTTTGGCGAATGTTAAAAGTATAATAAAAACATGGGCACTCGGGACTTTGGTTACCGTTTCTTTAGTATATGACATCCTTTTTAGTTCACAACGGAAAATATTGATAGATACTAGAGTAAGTATTCTTTATTGGAAACTTCATTACAAGAAAACAACATTTCAAACTGATTAAAGATAGAGGCAAACAACATGTGGTCATATCTTTAGCGGTCTCTTCCAGACAACATGTGGGTAGCGGAAACATTGAAGGTTTATCTGTAATAGGTAAATAACTTACAGCAGGTCTCATTCCATTGCCATATACCCGTCGGACTTTATGCTGCTTATCCGTGGCCGCCGGTGGAGTGGATAAAACGTAGCGACACATTTCACCAATGTAGTGGGCTGCCTGAAAATGTATACAACATTTGATAAAAATTAGCAAGTCATTAGTGAGAAAAAGATACCTACTTAGTGAGAAAAAGAGATAACTCAAGGTGACATAGAACAAAAGATAGCTCATACATGCTGACTAAGTAGTGAAGCGACCTGTAACTTGTATTGTAAAGGGGTCGGCCTAGCGGGAGGAGCAAACACTTCTTTTAACAATTATAAATATTCTTTTATTCCACAAAATCATAAAAAACCAGCTTTATGTCTAGGCTCCTGCTTCAGAAGTGACCCTCACAGAACATGCTGTTGGTTCGACAGCACCGGCTAGTGTTTCAAATTTAAATACGTATAATGCCAGACTCTATCAAACCAACGAGGCTGTAAAGGTAGCGAACATTTACAGTATCCAAAATACCCACCTAATTTCGAAGATCGAAAATGGTCGGAAAATTCCGTAAGGGGATTCTTGATTCCTAATATGATGGAATTGTAGTGTGATTTTCTTGGGTATTTCGGAATATCCCGCTGTTTTCGGACATCCGAAATGACACTAGTACACCTTTATCCTTTTCTCTTTCAGCAAAGATACATTAAAAAACTTGTACTCACAGTGGCATTGTATTTGATACAATCTGGGAAGTAAGCAGACGCGGAGAATTTGTTTCTCAAAACTATGGTGCACCCGAAGATCATAGCTTGTCCCATAGTGATGCAGCCGCCGGCAGAGTGGTACAGCGGCATCGGGCAGTAGATGATGTCCTTACTGCTTAATCCACCGAGATAATGTATGCCGGATGCCATGAACGCCATCCTGAAAAGAATAAGAGTTGTATAAATTGGTGCATTATAACATTTGTCATAAAACAAGATCTTCCCGGAGTTTTCCCGGCTTATTCCACGGCTCAGGGATCCTGAGCTGATAACTGACTAGCATCGCTAGTTTTAGGAAAGCGACTGCCATATGACATTCCAACCCAGAGGGTAAACTAGGCCTTATTGGGATATTTCTGGTTTTCTTACGATGCTTTCACCAACCTGTCACTGAAAGTTCAGGGTTCTAGCTTTAACGAGCGCGAAATTACAGGAGGTTGATGATGGCCTGAACTGCTTCGAGAAAAGCATGGTACGGCCGTGCATTTGTTTTGCTCATATTTATATATATTACCTAGATGAAGATATAACAGCAGCTTTCGGCAGCCCTGTTGTTCCAGAGGTGTAGATGTATAGCATCTTGCCGTTGAACCCATCTCCGTCGGAGAGCGCCCAGGGCATCGGAGAGGTGGACTCCAACATTGCCGTGAAGTCGTTGCTGGACTCTACCACCCTCACGCCATCGCCAGACGTGTTCAAAGGACGACGGGTGTATTTCAACAGTTTTATCGACGGATCGAGCTCCTTCGCAATATCGTTGATGGCTGGAAATAATATTAATTTTGTAAGTAGGTAATAAAAATACAGGAAAATAAAGGTGACAGGATGAAAAAATACTTAAATAATTTATTCTAAAAAAATAAGAAAAATGGAATAAATGGAAATATAAACAACTGATGCAAGAGATATTCTCGCTTCCGCCATATATTTCAGAGGTAACCATTTGCGATTTTTATGAAATGTATAAGCGATATTTATGTATGCTTATTTAATTGTTCTATGAATGTCGTACTGTAGATATTGTCAACAGTATTGATAAGGGAAGGGATATCTATTCGGCAAGCCCTGCATCAAGTGAGTACGCTTACAAGCAGGATATATGTATACGCACTCCTACTTACCTGATTCAAACTCGCTCCCGTAAACGACGACGTTGCACTCAGCGATCTTGATGGAGTGTATCAACGCAGTGCCGGTCTGGTTCGTATTGATAAGAGGACACACAGCGCCCAGTCTGCTAGCCCCTAACCAAGTACTCGGCATGTCAGGGCAGTTGTTCATCATAACAGCCACCACATCCCTTGACTTGACGCCCTGTGCCTTGAGCACAGCTGATACGCGTAAGCTGAACTCCTCGACCTAAAAAGAAGCTTGTTATATAAATACCTATACGTATTGACAATTACGTGATGATTAGAAACAGGTTCTTATCGCGTTAGCATTGAATTTTCCTCTACTGTGGTACGTTCGGTCAACTTCGGTCTATGGATTCGTCATAGAGTTTTAGAATCTTGGACTCTACGATTTTGTAAGCACGAGTAGGTTCATGCATCTCTGTAGGATCTTATTAACGACGGTTTGTCGGTTTGTATTGTAGTATTTAATAGCAATTTCGGTGCAGCATCTGTAGGTATTCTGGAAGGGATAGGTACTAATAACAGTAAATGATGACTCACACTAGGACGGGACGGGACGGGGCGGGATGGGATGGGACGGGACGGGACGGGGCGGGGCGCGACAGGACGGGACGTACGATCTGTCAATTTCTATAGAAAGAATCACGTGCTAACTCGGAGCTCTCGGATGTCACGTGACGTTTTCTATAGAAACTGACAGATGATAGAAATTCCTTTATTTTACTATACTGTACCGAAATTGCTGCAAATATTATCACTGGTAATAGAGCATAAAGACCTGTACCAACTTCACGTTAAAAGCGCTAGGCCAGCATATGACCGATTTCCCGATAATCTTATGGTTAACATTGCTGACTTGGGTACATATAGGTATATCCTTTGCCAAACCTTGATTCATACTCCGGTGTGCAATTTGCACATAATTAAAGGAAATTGCACGTTGGAGTAATTAACACTTGTGATCATGTCAAGGCTGTGTCGTATAGGTATTGATAGTTAGTAGCCAAAGTCGTTAATTTTACAAATACCTGTTGAAACGTCCACGTTTCATCCTCGAAGAGAAAGCAGGCTTTCTTTGGATGCTTCTTGACCAGCTCGTGGAAGATGTCAGGCATCACCCAGTTTCTCTTGGTGAACTTTTTATACAGCCGCAAGATTCTTACGTAGCAAAACAGGGCTCTGAAGTGCAAATGAAATTATTTGGGATAGTTTTGCCGAGATTTAGGCAAACAACAAAGAATGCAAAGGTACAAAAACCAAAAGAGTATTTTGTCCGTCTGTTAGATTATTTAAAAATATCATACAACTATTTTTTCGTAAAATCTTCTTTTGTTCGTCAAATAAAAAAATACAGAAATACAGTGCATTCAAGTTTCGCGTCACAATTACGTACAATTTTTACATAGTAGTGACGTCAGAGGCCCCCGGAACTTTGATGCTCTGTATCTTTGTCAATTTTAGAAAACTTGAAAAAGGAAAAAAAGGTGTCTAATAATTTTAGGTACTTAATCTAACAGACGGACTAATAGAATGATACTGTTTCAACCTAGTAATCATCCCGCCGGCCAACAACCGGTCGTCAACGGCCTCCTAGCCTAGTTGGTATTGGTAGTGACCCTGCCTATGAAGCAGGAGGTCCCGGCTCCCGGGTACGAATCCTGGTCAGGGCATTTATTTGTGGGTTTATCACGAATATTTGATCCTGGGTTATGTATGTTTTCTCTATGTATATAAGTAGGTATTTATATGTATCTATCTATTATAGGTATATGTCGCCGTCTAGTACCGTGGGACTATAGGTCGATTTGTGTAAGATTGTCTCAGAATATTTATTTATCTCTATTTATGTACATATTAGAAGATTCCCAAGAAAGCATTCGTATTTTCTATAAGTATAATTAAGTATATGTAAAATAGACAGTAGGAATGGACAGTCGCCATCAGATGTATAATAACAGCCAAGGTGTTCAGAAATATCTGAACAAGATTCTAGCTCCTTACAATAGAGCCGTGCTCAGATATTTGTGCCCGCCCTGGCCGCTTCGATATATCTGATGGCGACTGAAGCTACTGCTTGGGGACCTCAAAACAACTTGCTTTTTAAATCGCAGATATTTTAAATTACTTATGTCTCTTTGAAATTGCTTAAAATGCACTTACGAGAAATCTCTCTTCGCAGTTCTCAGCGCGACGTAAATCCATCTCCAATGGAAGAGTATTATGTACACCACGACGAGTATAGATAAGACTATGAGGCTCGTCTGCCAGTCCTGGAAGACCCACGTGACCGTGCAGGCGCCGACGACGACGCCTAGTGCTAGGCATGTGGCTATTATCCGGCCCCACGCCGTGGGTTCATCGGAAACCAAACTTTTATTTCCACTCTCCAAATCGTTGCCATTCAGTTTCACCTGAAATTAATAGTTAAATAAATTATTTTGGTTTTAAATGGAGTTACTTATATTACATTTAATTAATATTATGTACATATAAAAAAAAAACTAAAACTAACTATAAATAAAACTACCTACAAAATAAAATAAAACTACACATAGTACCTAAAAATAAATCCCAATCTATAAAAAGAACACCCCGTCTAACAGGTCCGCCTGCGGCATGGACCCCATTACGCTGGCAGAATTACAAAATAAATAAATAATTACAAATTATTAATAAATTTTTAAGAAAAAAAAAGAGTAATAAGACTTAACGCCATTTTACACTTGTAATAAATAAAACAAATTTAAAATTTCGTTACTTATATTCAGTAAATGTAAATAAACGATATTTGACGCGGATAATTATATTAGGTAATAGGTATAGAAGAAAACCAGTGACATCTTGTCCATGTCTCTATATGCATGTTTTCAGACTTCCTTGTAAAACGTGTCACCTAGCTGCATTAGGGATAATAGGGATGACTCACACTAGAAAGTAGGGACGGGACGTGGCGGGACAGGACGATCTGTCAGTTTCTATAGAAAACGCCACGTGACATCCGAGGGCTCCGTGCTATCACGTGATATTTCTATAGAAATTGAAAGATCGTCCTGTCCCGTCCAGTTCTGGTGTGAATCTTTTAACTGCCATTACATTGCAAAAAAACGAAAATTCCTATTTAACTAAATTTACTTATATGTGGTTAAAAGTTTGGTTTTATAGGAAAACAGTTTCGGAACATCGTTAAGTACCTACACGAATTTATAGCGCAGATACTTAGTGCCTCGTCAATAAAATACAGATCAATCAATGTTACTAATCGTCTATATGTCGCATTACAATTCAAAGCTCGTAATAGTAAATTTATGGCAGCGCCATCGAAACGCAAACACCCTTTTTCTACTCGCCGACTTTAATCTGCCAATTACGAGTACATAGACAAAACTATAAGCTCATACTTTTCGATATTAGACAGTCCAACTCAACTATAATATCTCATTTCGATACGCTGTAGGCAACTATAATAGAACTTCATACAAATTCTATACTTATTTGCGATGCCGCCTGGTACTTTGCCGAGCGCGCGCCTCACGCCTGCGCCGACCGCGCCCCCCGCGCCGGCCTGCCGGCCATCTTTTTGTGTTACATCCTTGTTAAGTCGATGAAATTGCATGATGAAATTGTTCCTCCATAGATGATGATGATGATGACTCGTAGAAAAAGTATTGTATACAATCGTAATATAATTAAGTTTTTCAATCTCGTACCTTACTTAGGCCACTCAGCAAGCTTCGTGGCCTAAACACGGTACTCGACTGAAAAACCCTTCATTATATCACGATTGTATAAAATACTATTTCATACAAAACACCTTATTACTATCATAAGGGATCTTATGTGTAATTTGTACACTAAAGGTACCTACCACTTGGTCGGTTGTTGGTAAGGCGATATTATTATGCATATAACAGGGATGTAACGGATGTGGTTTTAGCGGAACCAGATGTTTTAAATTTAGTTAAACAGAACCGGAAATGGAATCGGAACCGAAGACATAACCAGAACCAGAATCAGAGCCCGATTGAGGGGTTGACTAGATGTTAGTGAAAATAAAAATTACATGCTAACACGAATAAAACAAGACAATTAATTAGCGCAGCACGTGGCAAGCGGGGAGATGACAGCGAATCAGATGTATAAAACTAATTGTTTTTATGTATGTACAGTCAACCAATTGGAACCCTAGGCAATTGTAGGACTTTGTCATAGTGAAGCTATATATCAGATTTCAAGAAATATCTTACTGCTTGTCATTTTGACATGGTTCTAGAGTGACAACTGACTGAGCTAGGGTTCCAATTGGTTGACTGTACAATTGTACATGGCTCATGTGCCGTTTCATGTAAAACACGCTAAGTGCCTAATAATACACATGCCAATAGTAGATATTAATAATCAACACTCATGCGCGAACAACCAGACTAAACCAAATGATAGAACAAAAGACATCAACGAGGGAGTGAGCCATTGAACTCGCATTCCTTTTAGGCGGGACTTGGGACTTATGTATTCATTTTTATTTGGTGTAAGGTTCGCAAAGTATGAGTAATTAAACAAATATTAATACACGACAAAACAAAACACCTAATTCTACAGGAGTTTTTAACTAACGGTCCTAAATATAACTAATGCGACTTATACTTTGTGAGGTCTAAGAACCACCTTTTGTCGCATGCCAACGCCCATAGAACGTAAATAGCTTAGGTATGGTATTACGACTTTTCATGTGCCTACATAATAAGCATTGATAATAATAATAATTTAACAATCGTTATAACTGTATGAGATCGCAAAATTCTAACAGTTTGAACACAAATTAGCTAAGAGATCACAAAAACAAATATCATGAAATAATAAAACAGTAACTATTAATCACTATTAATTAAATGTAAATTGAACATAACGACTAGGAACTTGTTTTAATGGTGGTCCCACATTAGAGGTAAAAAGTGTAATCTAATATAGATTTCTGTAATGACCACTACATATTATACATCTTCTAGTGCTCAAATTTGTCTCTCGTTAAAAAGCAATCAATGTTCAAGCCATCTGGCATTTCAATAATCCAGTGAACTATCTTTAAAAGCAAAAATGTATTTCGAACGTATATCCATTATGTAATTAGCATTTGTATAATATTGTAATACCTGACGCTCACGATACACAATCAATTTTCATAATGGAATAGTATGAATGGCAACAATTAATAGTTTAAGTCGCTAAACAAAAGTGCACTTGCTAAATTAGTAATTGTCTAGCCTAGTACCACGAAAATAGAACAATCGTACATTTGTATCTGCCTTTTTGTCGCAGTTGCTTGTTGGAGGGGCAGAAAAGTATTTCCGCCATAGATAAAATAATTTCGTGACATAGATAAAATAATTTTAAAGAAAAAAAACCGACTTCATTTAGACTTTCCGGTAAAAATTGAAGTAAGCAAATTATTGCAGTTAACTCCAAACATATTAATCACCATATGTGTACCTACCTTTCAAAGTTAAGGAGCTCTCTAAATGCACCAGGGATTGCATTATAAGATCACAGCTAAAATTAAGTAGGACCACCTTCGAGGTACCTTCTCACAAACAAAAGAAGAATGCGAGCGAGCTGCTGCGCGCAGTGTGAAAAAATTTAAAAAACCCCCGACCCAAAAAAGTACGCAATTAATATGAGAAAAGGTCAAATGCTAAACCCTATAAAAAGCAAAAAATAACTTTTAACACTACGTAAGTACCAACTAAAGCATGTCAGACTATCTACTCGGGACGTGGTGCCACCTTTGTGTCGGTGGCATAACCGCTAATTTTGAACTGCAAATGGTTATCTTGGCCTGCTGTTGACCGTACGTATGAAATTTTGTCGCATCGTTTTGCGTCGGGGGTTAAAAAAACAGCCATCGCGAAAGCACGCTCTTGAAAAAGGGTATCTGAAGATCCGAAACATGAGCTATTTTCGACAATATTGACGAGAGTGAATACCTACTTACGGGAGTTTTATGTAAAAAATAAGAATGTCTTAAATCGCTAGCTCGATCTTGTGTATTTCTCTCCTAATTGCTCGTTAACACGAGTCGAATGACGTAAATAGAAGCTATGCGAATCGCGTATGTTGGACCAAACTTGAGTTCCACTAGTTACTGCCAGGGTTCAGCATCAGCTCCATCTTGAGAACCGCTCTCCTAATTGCTCGTTAACACGAGTTAAATGACGAAAACGGAATTCTCGTAAGTTTCACCAAACCTGAGTTCCATTAGGTATATACTACCTGGGTTTAGCATCAGCTCCATCTTGTGAACTGCTCTCCTAATTGCTCGTTAACACATATTAAATCATGAAAACAGCACTCGCCTTTGTTGCACCAAACCTGAGTTCCACTGGGTACTGCCAGGGTTCAACATCAGCTTCATCTTGTGAACTGCTCTCCTGATTGCTCGTTAACACGCATCGAATCATGAAAACAGCACTCTCCTATGTTGCACCCAGCCTGAGTTCCATAAGGTACTGCTAGGGTTCAAGACCAGCTCGATCTTGTGAAAATCTCTTCTAATTGCTCGCTAATACGAGTCGAATGACGTAAACAGAAGTCGCGTATGTTGGACCAAACTTTAGTTACACTAGTTGCTGTCAAAGTTCAGCATCAGCTCCATCTTGAGAACTGTTCTCCTAATTGCTCGTTAACACGAGTTGAATGACGGAAACAGAACTCTCGTAAGTTTTACCAAACCTGAGTTCCATTAGGTACTACCTGGGTTTAGCATCAGCTACATCTTGTGAACTGCTCTCCTAATTGCTCGTTAACACGAATCGAATGATGAAAACAGCACTTGCCTATGTTGCACCAAACCTGAGTTCCATTAGGTACAGTCAGGGTTCAGCATCAGTTCCATTCTCTCTCATGATATCCATCATCAAAATATAATTAAAATCAAATAGGACTACCTCGAAGACATTTCGTAACAAACAAAAGATTAATGTCTTAAATCAGAAGATACAGCTGGGGCCCGCGAATTATAGAGCAGTTCCTCTTTGACATCCCTGGTCGTCATCATCAGGTCTACTCCACCAAACTGGTAGGTTTTGTAAAGAAATACTCGAGTTTCTCAAGAAAATGCCCAAATTAATATGCATGTGCCTTTCAAATTTGAGGAGTTTCCTCAGTTTCTGATGGATCCCATCATCAGAAATGGATTTGGAAAAAAACGGGACCAACCTGGAACCATCTACTTTCAGAAAACAAAAAAAAACAAATCGGTTTAGTAATGACGGAGTTCTGAGGTAACATCCATAAAAATAAAAATAAAAACAGACGAGTTGAGTTGAGAACCTCCTCCTTTAGAATTGAAGTCGGTTGAAAAGTTACTTTTGCTGTACGAAATAGGGATGACGACTAGGTTGAAAAACGATTATTCTATTTAGTCCGTCAGACAGTTAGATTATCCAACATTATTAGACACGTGTTTTTCCCTGTTTCAAGTTAACTAAAATTGACGACGATACAGAGCATCAAAGTTCCGCGGTGGGGGCTAGTGACAGTAGTGACGTCACTTAGAGGTAAGAATCGTACCTAATTGTGACGTCACGCGAAACTTTAATGCACTGTATTTCCGTCGTTTTTTATTTGAAGAACAAAAGAAAAAATACGTGGCGAATATTTTTTAATAATTTAACAGACGGACTATTTTTATTTTTTGTCGTTTTGCCTATTACTACAATATCGCCTCGTGCTCCTTCTCCGGGGCTTGCCTGCGTACTGGGGAGGTATTTGGGGTCCCTGAACTTGTCCTTCCGTGATAGTAGGCACTAGTCAATAAAGCCGCGTTTACGAGATACCGCAGTTTCACTGTGTCCGTTTGTTCCATTGTTGAACAACCTACCCTATACAATCCGATCAAACTTTATTGCCCACATTGACCTCAAACCAACAAACCATTTATATACCTAAACGTACATTCAAACATTGTCTGTTAAGTCGAGATTCTATAAGATCGTCAATAATCGCTAGATTTGACAAACAATACTTCTAAGCCTAATCTCTACATACTTCAATAGACAAATGACAAAAGGTGGTTCTAAGACGTCATAAAGTATAGTATCGGTAAGTAGTGGATTGTTCATATGGCAGAGTTTCATTGTCATATGACTAGAGCGGTTTTCTGTGCGTAATATTCTGACGACCCCTGAACCTGTAATTTTTGACGGCTCAAGTTTGTTGACTGGTTATGTCACATAAACCGCTAAGTGCGTGTTGGACCCACCCACGCTGAAGGGTTCCGTACATTCAATATAATAAGAAAACCTTGCAAGCAATACAATTTATAAACCTTATCAGGGTGCCCGCTAGTACAGTACAGGCGTAATTTTTTTAGGAGATTCCGTCGAATCGGATGTCATTAACTCACTAAGTATTTCCGGTTGTCCAATTTTGGATTAAAATCACCGTGTAATATTTAACATTCGTTCCTATCAGTATTTTGAGTTATTTTATACATTCATTACTTGATATTTTAATGACTATTGCCCGAGGCCAACTTCGAATTTTAAGCGGCTCGCAACATTAGTATATACAGTCAACCAATTGGAACCCTAGGTCACTCTAGAACCATGTCAAAATGACAAGTAGTAAAAGATATCACACAATTGATTATTTGATTTATAGCGTCACTATGATGACATAGTCATACAGTGGCCTAGGGTACCAATTGGTTGACTCATGACTTTACCTACCTACCAATAGTCGAAATTTAGAAAATACATATGTAAGTTGGTAATTTGTAGTCGAGTCACATTTAGTAGACTCTGGCTAATGAAAGTAATGAAATATGAGACTGTAATAATCATGTAAATTAAATAAAAAACTGTATCTGTCAACAAAATTACATACAAATGACAGCTTTATACGTGACAGCTTATTTGATATGCGAAATTGTTGATGTTTCTAAGTTTTAAATAAATCACAGTCTCATCTTTCAGTAGCCCAGTTTGCAGTAGTAGTAACTCAATGATTGAAAAAACGCGCATAATTTGGTAATACACATTGATGTACATAGGTAAGTACCTATTGTTATTGTAAAAATAATTTTCTAATAAGAACGATATGTGATATGGGTAAAATTTAATATATTTGCGAAAATAACTGTGACATATCGTTTGCGGTAATTTTCAACCCTTGTTTCTGCGATTTTGTCCACTCCAAAGTCGGACATCTCCCCCTTGATCTGAAAATATAACAAAAAGGACAAAATAAGTAAGTATATCTAACCTCCTTCAGATGAATGCCATTAGTTTTGTTCATGTTGTCGTCGACTATCGCCTCGGTGCTCGACATGATCATGAGCGGCTCTTCCCACTTGATATAAGGTCAGAACGCTAATTATGCATTGGGAAGACGTGTTGACCTTGTTGAGTGAATCCCGTTAAGTCCTGGAACAAGAAAGGCTAAATTAAACAATTGAATAATATAAAAGTCTATGCAGAACGAGAAGAGTCTTAGATTTTGGGTTATTCCCATCAGTTACCACCAAGTTCTTATCAGTGGAGTAGGTACTAGGTACCTAAGGACCGTATCGTTAATGATGGAAACAGATAAAACTTGGTGTAACTGTTTACATATATATTATTTTGTATTACTGTGTTCTGAGGGTTATTCCAAATTATATCTGGTATAAGGTGGTTTTACATTATTTTTATTTTGGGGACTTCATAATTGTATAACATTCTTGTTATAGGTTTCTATGGTTTCGATGTAATATCATATCATCTAACAAACATATCTTGGACAAGCGTATCGATCTGAATTTTGAGACCATTTTACTGAATCCTTGGTACGATTTAAAGATGACTCACACTAGGACGGGACGGGACGGGACGATCTGTCAATTTCTATAGAAAGACTCATGTGATAGCTTGGAACCCTCGGATGTCACGTGACTTTTTCTATAGAAACTGAGAGATTCTCCCGTCCCAGTGTGAGTCATCCCTTAAAGAAACAAAAGGTTGATATGCTGCCAAAACATATTTCTTATCTAAAATTCCTCTTCATGTTTTCCCTATTGAGCATTCACAAAATAAATGTTGTGATTTTATATTTATGCAAAAACGGGTACGCAGGTAAAATAATCAGCTTAATATTCTTCAGTAAGAAAACTTTTATCCTGAAATCATTTGAACTCTACCTGGCTGTCGGTCTCAAAGCCTCTCATCTCTAAAGTGATACCAAATGAGATAAGAAAATGGAAGTTCCATTTCCTTATATAGGCGAAATAATTCAAGATCATTGGATTCATCGGACAGCCCTTGGTCAGCTTGATAAATTAATGGGATTCTTTTAAATAATTGTCTAATTTAACCTCTCACATTACACACAACTTTTCTTCGTATGCGGAGCGATAAATTTAATAGCTATTCGTGGCGAAGAATGCGAAAAGTGTTATGTAATGGCCAGTTTCACTCTTACTACATAATTTATTTGTACCGAATTCAGCAACCTGCATTCAGGGTAATAACGGCCTTAATAATCCGAAGGTCACCCACCCAGCTCCGCGATGACAATGACGTACAATAACAGTATATGCTTGAAGAATATAATTATGCTAGGGCTACTAAATAGTGAAAGGCGAACCCATCGAACGTCAAGTGCAAGGAAAAATATAGCGACTTTCTCATCGTTCCATCAAAGCGTGTCTGGCTCTAGCGGATCTCAATAATAGCATAATAGTAAGTACCTACGCCCGCAGTGCATCGCGTTCATACTTTCGTGCTGGTGAGAGCGAGATGCATTCAACTGACAGTGGGATTATATGGCCGTGACAAAGTCGTGGTAAGGTTACTATACTCTGGTCTGATTACACATGGATGAGTTATACTAGGACGGGACGGGACGATATGTCAATTTCTATAGAATGAATCACGTGCTAGCTCGGAGCTCTCGGATGTCACGTCACACGTGATGTTTTCTATAGAAACTAACAGGACGTTCCGTCCCTCCCGTCCCGTCCCGTTCTAGTGTGAGTCATGGCGAAACTCATAGTTCCTAGTTGCCTATGGAACTCTAAAACACATGAACCGGAGCTAAAGCCTATTTCTAGGAAACCCAACAAAATTTGTGCCGAATTACCTTACTTAGGTATGTGCGTGTCTAACTGAATTAAATAGGCACTCAAATAGAGGTATAAGGCACATTAACTAGGTAAGTTGTTTTCAATAAGTATGTAATTGTTAAGTGGATGTTTCTTAAATCGTAGGTGTACACCATTTAAATTATATCAGAATAATTATGCAGGTACAAGTTCACTCCATTATATTATACGTAAGTAAGTACAATACAACAAAGTATTGAAAAAAATAAGTACTTGCTATTATATTTTAATTTTTATTAATTTTGTTAAAACAACGTTTAGCTAAAATCAATGTTTGTTTTTCTCCGGATGTGGTTTTGTGTACTTAAGCAAATTGTTTGTTCCTTTCGTTTCGCGACATTAAAACAAGAAACTTGTTGACCTATTCTATAAGTAGTTAAAAGTTTCGTGGTATTTTTGTACCTACTTATAGATAGATATAGCATAAACTCCACATGGCCGCCGTACAGATTTTTTTTTAATTAGGGTAAACTCGCTAATGATAATACACAGAAAAAAATAAAATTTCTTCATGAAAATTTCTTCGAATTTTTGATGACCTTTTTGCAACATATTTAAGTTTTTTTTCTACTCCAGCCCTTCTATCTGTCAATTAGATGACTAACAGCGATATAACGAAGTATACTTACATTATAACATTGTCTATGGTATTCCATAAGAACATTGCTCCTATGGATTTTCATACAATATATGATCACTGTTGTTGTTTTTTTTTTCTATAATGGGCACAACATCTTACCTATTCTGCCACGTTTCTAGATTTTGTTTTTACGCTATTTTAGCTGTCGTAGAAAAATTGGCGTATGCAACAGCTCATAATGTAAGGTTGTAACCACCGGCGTAGTAAAATAGAGGGATATCTTAATTATCTATGAGTCTATGACCATGATCATGTGATGATGTAACTAAGACTTGCGTTTTATTGCTCTAATATTTACAATGCCTAACTACTCAATTAACGAAGGTAATGTGTACATAGGTACATAACACACTTGTAAATTAAGTTAGTTACGCTAAGTATCTTGTTTATTTATTAACAATGTGTTATGTACAGAGGCAACTGTTGCTTCCACACTTAGTCGCAAACAGTGACATGATGTCAGCTAAAGTACAAGGTAATCATCCAAGGGGCTGTCATCCAAATGGTTGCCACTCAAAGAGTTTTATTTAACAACCATTAATATCTACAGTTAGCTTCAACAATAATATATTTCTGTGTGATATGCCTATAGTTCTATAGTACCGTCTCTGATATCACTGATATCAGAGAGCTGAGCTGACCAGGCACATAGAAATTCGAAATTTTAATGTTATTGCCAACTAAATAATTATGTTTATTATTTCAAAGTTGTTAATTATTCGAATTAAAAAAATCTATACTAAACTAAACGGTTTTAAGCTATCAGCAACGGTTGAAGTTTAAAGGAAATTCTTCTAGATACTGAAAAATACTGAAAAAAACCCACGCTGTATTTAAAAAAAATAATGTTTTTTTGACGTTTACCTAAGCGTGAATACCAAGTTAACTTTCGGATAAACAAATATTGGAACAACGCTGTATCATTACATTACCACGTTGCGAATGTTTGCTGCAGGGTTATGGTACCTATGTACCTACTATGCGTGTGTGTGCCACGTTATTTTGTGGACGATTAATGCAAACAATGTAAATATTTGCAAAGGTAATTAATGATAATTCCCAAACCAACCTCATTAAACTGCAAAAAATTACGCCTTTTGCAATCCTCCTCTCATGGAGGATATAAGAGTTCGAGTTCCTTACTATACCATAGCTACAGTTGGGTAATTCCCTTAACCTTATCATATAAATAATTTTAAAATTCGAATATGATGATAATATTGATCATGTAATCGATCACAATCTTAGAACTGGCTTTCTCTGATGCTACTCAAACTCTAGCAACAGTGTATACTTAGCTAACTATACGATATTATATCTTCCAACTTTCTCAGTGCCTTTCGATCCGCCCGACACGAATGCCTAGTCATTCTCTGTTATTCACTCTCAGTAAGCCGGTGAATATGAAATGTGAACATTATGCGCTCAAGGCATAATTGATTCTGATATGGCATTTTGGGTTTATAGTGTAATTATGTAACTGATGATAATTATCTAAATATTTTGCGTAGTAAAAAATGTAAAAAAGAAGAAAGAAAATGTAAGAAAGAAGTGAGTTACATAAGTAGGTATCTCTCATGAGTCACCATGTATGTCCATAAGACGCTCAAGAAAGTGCGCGAGATTTACTGTCACTAAATGTTATAATTAATAAAATAATACCATCGATATATCTATCCAAAGGGTGAAGTTACTAAAGTACATAATCAGAGGGCCTACATAATTAATTACAAACTTAATTCAAAATGCAAAATCCCTGTCATTAATTGCATTTTTTTTCCTACACTTGCTATGAAAATTCGATTTTCGCAGTAGGTTATCAGCCAGCCTTTACGTTCGGGCAATCCATCGGATCTGCATAGCGGGTATGTCCGCCGGGCATCCACCGGACCCATACATTTAATATGCCCTAACGTATATATATATCTGTCGGAGACTGTACAGTATAGGTATGTGTAGATATCTAAATAATTATATTTAGCTAGATTTATTGGTCCCAGGGTCAGCTATAGTAAAATATTACTATTGCTGACCCTGGGCACGCGGGAGGGATATTGTAAAAGCGTTATTCACATTTGGCATGATCCGCCATTAGTATGCAACACAGTCCTAAGGTTAAAGGCATCCCGTTAGCGGTTAGCGCCTTAACAAAACACTTAAATACTTAAATATAAAAAAGTTACGGGTGAGGACAGTGGAGACTTGGTGGGGTATGATTTATTACCTACAAGTCTGTATGTAGGTCAGACAGGTACTAATTTCATAGAAGTTTGATGTTTGAATTAACGCTTACCTACGCAGTCTCTAATGTCAAAATCGTATGTGTCAACAGTAGGTATGTAGTTATATAACTACATAATACTTACAATTTTTTTCATAGGTAGCACATTTTATGATTTGGTTATCTTTTACAAAATACGAATATTGTTTGCAAGTTGCTAACTCTAGGTCCATGGCGTCCAAGCGCGCGCAAGTTTTTTGTAGAAATCGCGAATGGGTGAATATCCCAAGCACTAAAATTTGATGGCAAGACTGAAAACGCTGGTGCAGAAAGTCAAAATAGTCATATACTATTTTTTTTTGGAAACATCTATTAGCTATCGACCTCGGGCAATAACTAATATTAAAATATTAAATAATTTAATAATTGAAAAAAAATTATAAAGGCCCATTTTTTCATTCAGGTGGGTTGTCCGGGACCCAGTTATTCTTGTTTAATGCCGCATAACTCGAAAACTATACAAGATATCAAATTAGTTTTTAGTTCATTATAATACCATATCAATAAAGAACTCTTTAAAATATTACTTCCTTACTAACTCTTTAATAAACCCCCTTATTATGCGTAAAGAAATTTGTCCGGCAAAATAATCCTTATTACCGCGGACAGATTTCATCGACGTTTATTGGCTAAGTTTGACTTCGTACACCCCCCGTCTCCTGAGCACTTTGAGGAGTCAGTTGTGCAGTGGCTCTCACCGCAAGAAGATGTCGACGTGATGCTGAATAGATCCGCTACACACGCGAGTCATGTCATTTCGATTAACGGGGACAAAAAAAATATCATTCCGGAGTTTGCTATATGTTTTTTGTTTCATATTTGTTATTTTTCAAATATTTACAGATCGTGTATTTTGTACTTGTGAGTTTAAATGTCGCGATAGTTAAAGAATGTGGGATTTAGTTATTTTTTTATAATTTTATTTCACCTCGGTTTATCATTCCACCAATTTCATTCCGGTGATTTCGGTGTAGTAAAATGGCTTTAATACCCACCAGAATGAAAATAACACCGGAATGATATCAAAAGTAGCTTCACTTTTGTGTTTAGTTTTATTTGGGGGCACTGCCATGCCCCCGCCAAGTCCGACAAAATAAGATTCCGGCTGTATCATATTTTTCTACAAGCCATTAAACCTCATGTCATTTTATGATGGGTAAAGCTAGACCCCTGAATTTGTGGTTAAAAAATAGGCATTGACATCCATTGGGTGTTTCTCGGTAAACTGGTAAACACCTGTATTTGGCAAATTTTGACAAAATTACTCCAAGTAGGTAATTATTAATCAAAACTATTTTTCGAAAAACACTTCAGTGATGTTTATAGTACCATTCTTTTTTTTTTCAAATGTTTTTATATTTATTTATATGAGCCTAGAGTGTCCCACTGCTGGGCAAAGGCCTCCCTCCTCTCCTTCCACGTATTTCTGTCTTGCCCCATCTCCCACCAGTTCCTACTAAAAGCATCCAGGTCGTCTCGGCATCGCCGCTGAGGTTTGCCGCAGTCCCGTGTTCTATTATGTGGTATCCACTTGGTTACTGTTTTAGCCCACAACTCATCGGGCATACGGCAAACATGTCCAGCCCAGTCCCATTTCAGTTAGGCGGCTGTTTCTCCTGCGTCGGCTATTCGGGTCTTGGAGCGTAGTACCGTACATCTGATGCGATCAGTTAACTTCACGCCAAGAATACTTCGCTCCATGGCTCGCTGGCAAACCTTGAGGGTGGATTTCTTAACTTTTGTCAAAGACCAAGTCTGTGCTCCGTAGGTCATGATGAGAAGAATGCATATGTCCAAGAGTTTCTTTTTTAAAGATATGGGAAGGTCACCCTTCATCTGATCATTCATAGACCAATAGCTCCTCCAGGCATTTTCCCAGGCCCAGGTATATATACTCATCGACACATAACATTGCTTCACCATCTACTACCACTCTGTTGTTTTCGAGGAGTTAGTCATCCAGCCAGAGCTCCAAGAGGATTCACTGTGTTGACAGCTGGGGAGTGGGGTGTACCCACGGAGCTAAGCTTGCCCCTTTAGCTGTCAACACAGCGAATCCTCCTTTTTTAAAGGGTCGACAACGCGCGTGTAACTCCCCTGGAGTTGCAGGTGTCCATAGGCTACGGTGACCGCTTACCATCAGGCGGGCCGTATGCTTGTTTGTCACCGTCGTAGTATAAAAAAAAAAAAAAAAAAAAGTCATGACTTCATGAGCTTGGTCTTTGACATGTTCATCATTAATCCTACCTCAAGGATTGCCCTGCTCAGGTCTTCTAGCATGATGCCGAGCTCCGCAGGTGAGGACAAGAAGACTATGTCGTCGGTGAAACGGAGATTTGTTAATCGCAACGTCAATACCCTTGCTCCCCCAGCCTTCAAATGTTACTTCATTTAAACATGATAAATAAGTGATAACTAGTAGTAGGTACTAGTTAGTAGTTTTTTGATATATTTTTTATTTGTACGCGTTATTGATTTTGTTGTTAACTGTTCTTAAATTGGGTAAATATTATAAAAATAATAAGTGACTGTTGAGTTATATTTTTTATAAGTTAAAAATATTTTTATTTGTACGCGTTGTTGATTTTGTTGTTACGGACATTCAATGCTGTTCTTAAATTGGTAAATTTCCTTTTTTTATCTCAACTCGCTTTTGTCACGGCTCTATGGGCTCTCTCATATTTAGCGTTTTTCGAGATCGATCGTCGACATCTTTTCGGGGTCTTCAACTTACTTTAAAAACCGTAATATATAAATATGGTTGAAGAAGCCAAGAAGACATCGACTTTTTTTTAAAACGCTTAATGAGAAGAAGCCCTATTTGATTGTTTTGCCTCTTAATGTTCTTATTAATGAAGCTTATTCCTGCCCTTTTTTCCTTTCATTCTGTTCCGATTCTTTTATTACAAATACATGCTTAGAGGGTGTGGAGGTGACACTTCCTGATGACGTGTAGGTGGTCAACGGGCGGACGCTAGTGATTTAAAGAGTTACCCTTAAATACCAAGCTAGACTACCAACTCAAGCTTAGTATTTAAGGGTAACTCTTTAAATTACTAGCGTCCGTCAGGCTCGACGGTTAAGCTTTGATGGTAGCTCAGGCACAGCTTATATTAATATTCTTAATAAAATTTCACTTTTATGAAATATACATTTTGGGTACATAATTTTTATGTTATGTATTTCAAATCGAAATAACGAGCTTTTTTTAATTTCCAACAAAAATGTCCTTAGTTCTTTTCTACTGTATTGCTTATTTCTATAGGCTTTGTATTGCGGTAACTCAAATGGAAATTCTAAAATATTACCTATTAAATTTGTGGGACAATTTTTCGTTTTTAAATTGAAAGAGCTTGTTATCTCGAGTAGAAGTACCATAAATTGTCCTTATAATTTAGTAAAAGTGGCACTTTTGAAAGAAATACTCGATATGCTAGATTGAACATGGCCATTCAAAATAAATTTTCGGTTAATTATTGAACTTGGCTGATTTTTTGGCACTTCTTAGCATTTTTCTCATTTTAGTGTATAGATATCATTCCTGTGTTTATTTTTTTCATTCCGTTGGGAAAAATGTCATTCAGGTGGAGTGTTATATCATTCCTGTGTATACTTATCATTCACGTGCGAGTCAATTTTTTTAATCTCCGATAATTCTCAAAAGGCTTAAGATATCAAGTGCTCTGTAAGAGGCTTATCAAAGAACAGTCTGAGGTGTCGATTGACATTAAAAGAAACATCGAAGAAACGTAAATAAAGAATTACACCGGAATGACACAAAAAACTAGTACTGTTGAAATTGACCCGAATAGACTCTGGTTGATGTAACTGGTGACCGAAGAGCTGGTGGCTTCCTCGCACAACGTATTAGGCTATTAGCATTGCGATACAAAGAGGCAATACCGCCAGCGTCCTAAATATAATGCCTCAAGGACCTATTTTAGATCTAACCTAACATTAAGTTATACAGAAAGACAAGCTACCTAGCCTTTGTTAGTTATAGGTATCTGAAATAGTTATTTGAAATATATAGTTTGGTTCCTACTATCTGTTTTGGCGTTATGATATTTTATTGTGAAGACATATTACTACCTACCTAAATTATAAGTAGGTACATTTTGATCAATGTAGTATTTTATTTCAGTTATTTACTTGTAATGTAACTATTTTATAGTATCAAAGATGCAGTTTTACTATGACAGAATATGACTGAAGTAGATTAGATACCTACATAATCTGCACAATAGACTGGCTGGCTTGACGGTTGTTAAGAAAATTGTTAATTATCAAAAAACGTCATGCTATATTTTTTATGACATACATTAGCCGGTCTTCTCTATTATTCCGGTCCGAATATGAGTAAGAACGTCATTGTAAGAACCAGTCGCCAGTCGGCAAATTCAAAGGTCAATTAGGCAAAGACCAAAAGTCATTTTTTTTTTGCGCAGATTTTTGTAACAACGTGTACCTACGGCCAAACAAATCACAAGTCGAACTATAAAGGATGCCTCTCGTTAGAACGAGATCGGGTCGATCCGGGCCGGGACAATGTCTCGTGATCCAGGAGAAAGACCAAATGGTATTTTTTTACTTTTTATTTTATAAAAAGAAAAAAAACATGATACATGATATCCCAGTACCACCAGTACCTCAACTTTTAATTTTTGCCCTTTTATCGGGCATCTTTCATTGGAAATAAATTAAAATATATGATAAATCCGCTGTCAATGTGTCTGGGTTATCTTGGTTTATCACTATCCCAAATTTCCAATCGGTGGCTTAAATGTAGTTCGCGAGATATTTACAGACAGAGAGACAGAGTACAGACTGAGTCACACCATAAACCATAAGGGTTCCTTTCTTACCATTTTGGTACGGAAGTTACTTAAGTTATTTCCAATAAGTAATCAGCAAGAAAAAGGAAGGCGTGTGTTTTCTTCAAAAATTACATTTGTTAACAATCAAAATGTTACAAATAACATACATTTGTATATTTTTCATAATAAAAATGATAATCAACAAAGACGAAGAAGGTTTCATACTATTATGTGAGGATTTATTATCTCATGAGTTTCAGTTGCATACAGGCTGCTCTAAAGTAACATATAGTAATTTGTTAATTTCCCTGTAATCACTTCATCGATTGTATACTTTATTTATACTTCGTTTCCTGGTTCTTTTTCTTTGTGCTTACCATGAGTTGTAGTTGTACTCGCAAGTAGCCGGAGGCGTTAGAGACTGAGAGCGGTTCTAAAGTATTTCCGTCTTGCTCCTACCACTACAACTCATGTTAAGCACACTTAACACGGTAACGTACATTTACGTTTCGTCTTTGTCCGATGGCTAAGGCAAGCCTGTATATAAGAACGCGGTTAAGTCCCGTCTCAGGTATTAAACAACAATGACACCTAAGCATTGAACTTTCTGGTAGTTGGACCACGCTAAGTCTTCCTGTAACCCAGGGAAGCTACGGTTTTAACAGACATTCAATTATAATAGCTCGATTTTTGCAAATTACGTTCGAATGGGATATTTATAGATAATGTTACCTATGCAAAAATTCTACAAACTTTTCTTCCGGAAGTAATAAAGTAAATACCAAAAAAAATAAACTTACTTAACTAAGTTGATTTTTTAAATTTATGGGGAAAATATTTTTCTTGTTTGTGATCGAATCTTTAAAACGGACATTGCAATCAAATCTAATACAAAATAGGTACAAATGTCCTGTAATATTTATTATTTATTGTTTTTAAACACCGATACGTGGCGTGTTTCGTAAACTGCAAACTGAAGTTACATCCGTTGCGGCTCACGCACTGTGCAACTTAAGTGGCCATTTGTGATCCCTATTGTAACGGCATAAGGTCTACATGTTGTCAATTAAGAATATTGCGGTTGGTACACCGCAATTTGCCAACTGCGTGCATTATAATTTGAGGTAATGAGAGGTATTACTCGGGGAAGCCGCTCTCAAGGTTAGTTGTAAAACTGGGCTGTTTCTCCACGCTTGTTTAGTGCACCTGAGACGCAGCATAGAACATCTCTTTTATAACAATAATAATCCAGCCTGTATACATCCCACTGCTGGGCACATGCCTCCTCAAGACACGAGAGGGTGTCGGCTATAGTCTCAACTCACAACGTTGTCCTTTGCGAGTTGGAAATTTCACATACGTATTTGAATTTCTTCGCGGATGTATGCAGGATTCCTTACTATGTTTTCCTTCACCAAAAAGCAGCTAAATATCAAAATGATATTTCGTATGTAAGTTCCGAAAAACTCAGGAACGAGCCGGCGGGCTTTGAACCCGAGCCCTTTGGATAGAAAGTCTTATGTAAAAAACCACACGAGCTGACGCAGCCGCCTGATATGAAGCGGTCAAGGTCACCCAATCAACATCAGAAAAATCTCTGAATATAGCAAAAATCGAATAGGTGTATCACACTCTTTGTTAGTAGGCCGAAAGGGACGCAGATACAAGATTTCAATCGCTTGATATTTGCGGTAGTTTCAGTAGGTAAGGTACCTATACCTACTAGTATGGGTTTGTATTACGGATACAACGATAGGTCGGTAAGGTAGGTTTACAACTTTGTAGCCGAGATAACCGAGGGCTCCGAGCTCGGACGTGATTCTTTCTATAGAAATTGACAGATCGTCTCGTCCCGCCCCGTCCCGTCCCGTTCTAGTGTGGGTCATCCTTAAAAGAGCGCTTTCCGAGATTCTGAGCTAGTGGCTTATTAGGTAAAATGCCTAAATGGCCTATTTTATTTTGATTTAAGGTAGGTAGCTTGTAACTTACGAGTACCTACTGTTATATCATGTTACTTTATAGTAGCTAGCTAGTAATATTTGTAATAATTATCGGAAATAAATAAATTGTTTTGCATCCAAAAAATGATATTTTTACTTAACAAACAAATGTAACAATAATAACTTTCGATGTTACGTAATCCATCAACGTTCTTAATTAATCGTTGGCTGGTTTTGCCCACGATTACTACGTTTTTTGTACGCTACGAAGTGGAGATACAAGAAGTTGAAGAGGCTTCAGGGTTATAATTCGCGACGTTTTTTGTGTTCCATACCCAAAGGGTAAAACAGGACACTAATACTAAGGCTCCGCCGTCCGTCGGTCACTAGGCTGTATCTCGAGAACCGTGATAGGTAGTTAAGACAGATGATATGTGATATTTCTATTGCCGCTAAACAACAAATACTTAAGTAGGTACTAAAAAGCAGAATAAAATTAATGTTTAAGAGGGCTCCTATACAACAAACTTGTGTTTTTTTTGCCGTTTTTTGGTTAAAAATAATGGCACGGAACCCTTCGTGCGCGAGTCGGACTCGTACTTGGCCGTTTTTTTACGTGTCTATGACAACAACTCAATTATTATGGATATTTTAAAATGCTCCTCCGTTAACCAGGAAAATATCGCATAATAGCTATAGGTATGCAAAAAAATGTGTTTCATAGATACGGAAATATGCAAATGATGTTTTTAATGAATTATGAATGACATTTAACCTTATGGCGTCAATCCATCAACTCACAAGTTGACGTAGTTAGTGCAAAGCAAAATGTAGCTCCGCATCTCCTTAGTTTTTAGGGTTCCGTAGTCAACTAGGAACCCTTGTACTCGTAGTTTCGCCAAGTCTGTCCGCGGATAATCTCAGTGACTGTAAGTACTAGAAAGCTGTAGTTTTGTACGAATATGTATATCGGTCACGCCAACAAAGTGGTAACATAAAAAGATGTTATAATTTTTTTTAAGGTACCTCCCGTACACGTGTGACATATCATTGGATAGGTATTTGAAAAATAATGAGGGTTTTCTAAAAACAGTTTTTGATAAAGTTAATATTTTCGGAAATAATCGCTGCAGAAGTTAAACAAAAAATGTGTCCACAAAATATTTTTTGAACCCATAGTTCAAAAGTTACAGAAGGGGGTTCTCTAACTTTTGAACTATGAGTTCAAAAAATATGAAAAAAAAATACAATATTAGAAATTAATAAGAACTTTATTGGAAAATTATTTTGAACTTGATTGGCTCAACGGTTTTTGAAAAATTGTAAAAAATAATTTCTGAATTAAGTTTGTAATTTAACCGTATACGCAAAATTTTTTTTTTTATCTTGAGTACATCATTTATCATTCCGCACGTATCTTCCTTCTAATAAAAAAAGAATGATTCAAATCAATTCACGCGACCAAAAGTTACCCCCGAAAACCCAACATACATAACCCGTCTAGTTTGTGTACATTAGTAACGCAATTTCCCGGGAGATGGCGCTGTACCGTGGTCTACTTCGCGCTGTTAAGATTTTTCCGGAGTTGATGGGGTCGGGACGGGTGTGATCAAAATTATAATCGAATTGTTAATTATTATAAGCATGATATTTATTAAAACACATTTTAAGGTTGTCTATTGTAACGGACGGGAAACTACGGAACCCTACACTGAGCATGGCCCGACATGCTCTTGGCCGGTTTTCTATACGTCTGTATTAGATAGCAATCTGGTTATAGTGGTAGTAGTGATTATGTTTGCAAATATATTTCAGTAGTATTTATTCTTATCAAAGTTAACTCTATTAAATTAGATATTTTATCCATAATTTCTGACAGAGAACTAAAAATGCATGATAATTGATAATTTTATGGAATTGCATTGTTTTGATATCACGCACAGTGTTTTTTAAAATAACTATCGCGTAACACCATTCTTTCAATCAAATTAAGTAACAGCTCATTGTTGCCATATACATGAACATAGCGAATACTTTCTTTTTAATAGCGATTTTTAATAGATTTTTTCAAATATTAGTAAAATAGATATTAGTTATTTTTAATAAGAGTTTAATTAAATAATATACACTTACGGATTAATATTGTCGATGATAAGATAACTATGATGAATTACCTATTTATCGATAAATTCGAAGTGGAATTCAGATTTAGATTTGCTAACAGATTAAATAAGTATTATATATAATTATTGTTTACTAGTACGTGAATGATTTTAATTATCTAATTCATTCTTATCCCATCGATTTTAATTTCTGACTCATAAATCTCATCATCACGATCACCATTCGCAATATATTCTCAGCATTGTTATATGTCAGTACCATACCTATGATTCTTATGAATGTACATTAAAATAAGTAGGTACCAGTTGTATTTACGTAACAGGAAGGTATATATAAATATACCTATAGCTACATAGGGTTTATTAAAAAATACTTTACAATAGTACCTACATACCCATAGCCTTCTATTTATTTAATAAGATACCTATTTAAATGACCGGGCTTGAGATATTTTATATTATCTACGTACCCACGGAACCTTGGTGTGCTCAATGGCGTTATACGGGGCGCCATTATGGTTGACAACTTGAGGATCCGTAACTCGATCCTATTGCGACGACCGCAGCGGGCCATCGCACTCCGAGTGGCTCGAGCATACCGCACCGTGTCATATGTAGCAGCCTGTGTGCTGGCTGGGAGCCCGCCTTGGGATTTGGAAGCCAAAGTCCTGGCCGAGGTCTACTAGCGAGTGAAGCAGGCCAGGCATGAGGAAAACCCACCCGCTCCACAAGAGGTTCGTAAGTGGAGAGAAGAGGCATGGGAGGCTCTATATGAGAAATGGTCGTAGCAACTGGAGATCACGGGTGGTGGCTGCTATTCGGCCCATTCTAAAAGAATGGGTCGAACGCAAACACGGTGTACCCTCTTTCCACCTCACACAGCTGCTGACAGGGCAAGGCTGCTTTGGCTGGTACCTGTGTGAGAGGGTGGGACGGGAATCGACGAAGGCATGTCATCATTGTGGAGGGAGACTCGCGGATACGGCTCATCAGCACACGCGCCAAGAAGCCCTGCATGGGCGGAGCCTCGCGCTGTCCTATCTGCGGTTGTAGGAGGAGACCTCACGTTACCGGCGCTAGTTCACCATATGATCGACAGAGAGGAGGCCTGGACGGCAGTTGCTACATTCAGCGTCTCAATCTCAGCATACATGTTATGACGCTGAAAGAAAAAGCTGAGCGTGCTCGCGAGGATGACGTCAACTCGCTTCCTCAGCGACGCAGAAGGCCGGGCAGGCGACGAAGAGCCTTCGCAGGCAGGATAGCGGGAACCCTGCGGGTGATGTGTCGGGAGTTCGAGCACCCGCTTAAATAGGTTCCGAGCTGGATGGCCCTCAATTGTTCCGAAGCGCTGCCAGTGGAGAAGGCTGCTTGAGCAGCCCGTACAAAAGCGCCTATAAAGGCAACGCTAGCGGGGAATCGAAGGTTGTGCAATCGCGTTCCCGCCCACCCCAATGCGAAGCGGTGGAACACCTCAAGGTTTTTAGATAGATAGATGCATTTATTTCTTAATGAAAATTACACGGTATATAACAATGTCAGAACCTACAATGTATCTAAATAACATGAATTCACAAAAAGATCGTCAAAGAATATACAAAATAAACAGATGAAAAATAATAAAAAATAATATTTGAAAACAATGCTTAAGTATGTCAATTATTAAAAGTATATATTGCTAGGGTATCCTAGATAATATAATGTCAAAATGTCAAAATATATTATTAAATCAATAACAAAAAGTAAAACAGTAAAAAGAAACGCAAACAAAATAGTTAATGTCACAATGTCAAATAAATCTTGTTATTGTTACTAAATATTCAAATACAAATGTCATTTAAAATTTAAATATGTATATCTAATTCATCAGCTGTTTTCACTGCAATCTTTTACAGAATACAGTGATTGTTTTAAAAAGTATTCTTTAAGTCGGCGCTTAAAAACATCATCTGACACTTCATTTTTGTCTGTCTGTGCGAGTCGGACATACCCACTTGGTTTCTCCCGGGCCGAGTGGGATCCATAACGGATTTTCCCTGAGAAAAAAACGGAACCTAGGATAGCAGGTTTATTTTATTCGAAACGAAATAATAGTAGTTTACGCAATAAGGGTTCTTAAAACTTGAGGGCCGCCGTAATAATAGACCCGAGACGAGAGTTTCAAGAACCAATTATGAGCTGTTGCATACGCTAGTTTTTCTGCGACACCTAAAATAGCGAAAAAGCAAAATCTCAAAAGGTGGCAGAATGTGGAAGATGTCGTATGCCCACTAAAGAAATTAAAAAAAGAAAACAACAGTGCTCATATATTTAATGAAAATCCATAGGAGCAGTCTTCTTATGGAATACCATAGACAACGTTATAATGTATACTTTTTAAATATCACTGTCAGTCATCAAATTCGAAGATAGAAGTGCTGGAGTAGAAAAAATATAAATAGGTACCATATAATTATTATCGTTGTCTGAACCGGCGCTGCGTACAGTGCATATACGTATAGTTATCTAGGTGTGATAGGCTTCCTGTGATTTGATATTTAGAGTACAAATTAATTCTAGTTATCTAGCTGTGATAGGCTTCCTGTGATTT
This sequence comes from Lathronympha strigana, assembly GCA_949128165.1. Lineage (NCBI taxonomy): Eukaryota > Metazoa > Arthropoda > Insecta > Lepidoptera > Tortricidae > Lathronympha > Lathronympha strigana. The sequence continues at coordinate 9,312,752 of OX421906.1, read as the reverse complement.
GATATTTAGAGTACAAATTAATTCTTATCCACTATTCAGATCTCTGAATGAGATGAGAGCATCTCTGCGCAAATAAGGGCCTCAAGTAAATGTGTTGATGCAATTCATTATTGTGCAACCTTCTTATGCAACGCACCGACACTACGGCTCAAATGATGTGATGGGTTGATGGCTCAGTTCGAATTACCTTCAACTTTTTACAACATTTTCTAAAGTCCTCTTTGTAAGATTTACATGATTTAAAAAAAAAATTTACCTGCCGTTTTATGTTGGTGTTGGGGCCAAATTATGAACCCATGCAGATTGGAAATACTTCAATCTTCGATTGGTCTTTAATTAATTCATGTGAGACGTGTGAGATCAAGCTATTCGATGATGGATACTCGATCGATAATTCGATAAAACAACACGTTTCCTTTTTGAGGAATAAGTTTATTTAGCACGTTGTACCTTTGTGTACAAAGGTACAACGTGCTAAATAAACTTATTCCTCATACATACTACTCACAAAACTATAGATCTAAAAAATATATGAGAGTTAATCTCACGAACACAAAGCTGTGAGTCTGTGATTCCGTGATGTGCCTATTTTTTCAAGCACGCGATACGACGCCCGCGAGCTGTGAATAATATAAGGTAAGGTAAGACCTCGGTCTCGGTCTCGGCAGTCTCGGCCAAAATTCGAGCAGATTCTCGGCCTTGGCCGAACCTTCCATCTTGACACTTTTTGCGATTTTGGTGGGTATTTTAAGCAATTATAGTTTACCGTGTTATCGTACGTAATGCAAATTATAACTTTTTTTCTCAAGCTTTGACTGTAAATGTTGTGTTTTAGTGATGGCTATATTAAGCAACAGTTTAATTCTTGACTATTACATGTTTTTTGTGGAAATTGCGCGTTTTTCGTATTTATTATTAAATCTCGGTCTCGGTCTCGGTCTCGGCCGAGAACTCAAATTAATCTCGGTCTCGGTCTCGGCCGAGACATAAAAAGAAGTCTCGGTCGGACCTTACCTTATATATTATTACTTACGTGCGAGAAAACACTAGAAAATTTACAAATCATGCAAGATCAAAGTTATCCTTTTATTTTCTAGACCCATACTTAGTTTAAAATAAATCGAGACTAGGGCTTGCAAATATTCCACTTTTTCAGATATTCGAATATTCGACTTTTTATATTTTAAGATATTCGAATAAGAAAATTTACAAATCATGCAAGATCAAAGTTATTCTTTTATTTTCTAGGTCCATACTTAAAATCAATCGAGCGAGACACAAACTTTTTTTAAATACGCTGCTTATGTTCTGGACAATTGAGTAAGTAAACGAAATTATTGCGACTAAAATATGCTGTTGTGTTTAACCCTCTTGTTGACAACTTATCTTAAGATACACATTTTTATGCCCCCTTTTTGTATTTTTTTTTCAGATATTTTTTGCTATAGGTATCTGTCGCAGCAGATGCATGAATGAACTCACGATTAGTTATGAAGAAAATCTTATATTAATTTATTTTAAAATCAAATGATGCACGAGCGTTAGAGGATTCTAAACGAGGGTATCGAAAATATTAAAAGTCTCATGCGGAAATAATTGTGAAAAACTTTTGTGAGCGATTATTTTCGACCTTTGTTTCTTAGATTGTGAAAAAAAATCATCTCCCTGATCTAACCAACTGATTGATTTTTTGTTTACCTGCCTTCACTAATCAAACGTAAGATATAAGTACCTACCTACCTATATTATTTAATTCTTAAGTTCACGAGTTTATGAATTTCCAAAGTACCTACTCATAAAAACTTACCAACTTTTCCTGTATATGAAAAACTTTTCAAAACACCTTTACAAATTTTCAAACAGCAATCAAAGTCCACAATCGCGTAACATCCGGCGATGGCAGCGGCGCGGTTGCGGATCGCTATGTACGCAGCCGGCGGTTCGAGCGGCCCGCGTGCTTGTGACTGCGGAAGCGACTACCGCCGGTGGGGTGCTTGATTGTGCGATAATGTCCGTGAATACTGTTGCGAAGATTGTTGACAGTACGCTGATGACCGATGACTGTTGTTGCTACGGCACAGCGCACATCATATCATCACTTCATATTGTACAGTCAACCAATACTCCAATAGGAACCCTAGATCACTCTAGAACCATGTCAAAATGACAAGCAGTAAGACATTTTTTCCAATCTGATTTATAGCGTTACTATGACATAGTCCTACAGTGGCCCAGGTTTCCAATTGGTTAACTGTACTGTACAGGCTGCAAGGTTTACATAGTCAAAATTACTTATACTTATACTCGAAACTTAGACAATCGTTTCACATCACAGGGAAGACTAAATGTTTTGTGAAAATACTTTATACTAAACACTCGCTAATAATACTTTGGACAGTTACAGCATTCCAAAACAATACAATCCTTTGTGACATGTTCAATACGATGTGGATGTTTTGTATGCAACGCCAAATAAACTTCGTTGTGTTTAGCAACATAGTCATCGACGTGCTTCTTACTTCGTCGGATCTTTAAGATCATAAAAATCTAGATCATAATCAGGATAAGTTACGCTCATATACATTGTATTCTTAAACAGCTGTGTTTTGAAATGCGTTTGTTACAACACTTTGACATAATATAATCCTATCAACTTAGGTACCTACTGTAGTTAGGTTAGGTACCTACTTATTATATTTAACAAGTCAATAACAAAACAAGTTTTCCTTAATGTCTCTCACTTAAAAAGAAAATGTAGCTATCGTAGAGGTATTTTTTTATTACCTCACGTCGAGTGCAAATCCTAATAACGGCTTGAGAAAGCCAATGGGGAAACCTATGCAAATATAGGTGGCCGACCAAAAGCATAATGGGAAAAACTCAGTATTAGTACCTATTTACCAATCGCTTTACAGTGAAGGAAAACATCGCGAGGAAACCGGACTAATCTCAATAGGCCTAGTTTACCCTTTGGGTTGTAAGGTCAGGTGGCAGTCGCTTTCGTAAAACTAGTGCCTACTTGCTCTCTACATGAGCCGTGGCATAAACAGGGAAAACGCTACGAAGACGAAGAGAGGGACAGATTAGAAGAAAAGGAAAATTTTGTGGCGCTTATGCAGGGATAACTTTTTGCGAAAACCCTCCCGTACCTGTATATATATATCCCGTTACACGATCTAATAACGAAAGAATGTCCAATAGCATGTACCTACATGTGCCAATTGTATAATTTAGGAGATGTTATTAATCAAGAACTGATGTTTTCAAAAGGTTTTATCACTACATAGTATAAAACAAACAAACAAACAAACGCTTCCTGCTGTATGTACCTGTATGTATGTATGTATGCTTAAATCTTTAAAACTACGCAACAGATTTTGATGCGGTTAATATATGTGAGAGATAGAGTGATTCAAGAGGAAGGTTTATATGTATAACTAGCTTTCCGCCCGCGACTTCGTCCGCGTATAATAGGGTTCTTCCTACAGATTTTCATACCTTGTTTTATCTTTTTACAATGTGACTTGATATAACCTACACATATATAATACAAATATTTTCTATTGCGTTTACGTTTAAGTTTTTATTAGGTAGATGTTGGCAACAGGCGGTGGTATTATCGCTAAAAGGCAACATTTGTCTCTTACAGACAACCATCCGGTTAAATAGCATAAATGATTACCTACATACTTGAATAACAAAATTGAGTTGAAGTCTATGGATACAAAAGAAAACTTTCCGCCATATAAACTTTCAACACTCTTTTCACCTCTTTATGGGTGGAATTTCCAAAAAAACCATAAAACCAGTTTTCTTTTATTTTAATAAGGAATCGATGCATAAAGTTTCAAATCTCTAGCTCAAAAAAACCTTTATTTCCCCGCTTCATCAATTTTCAACCCCGTTTTTACCCCCTTAGGAGTACAATTTTCCAAAACTATGAAAACACTTTTCTTTTGTTCTAATAAAAAGTCTTTTCACAAAGTTTCAAGCCTCTAGCTCAAAAAGAATCTCCTTTTCCATACAAACGTTTAACCCCTTAGCAAACAACTTTTTTATATTTTAATAATGAACAGTCTTTGCACAAAGTTTCAAGTCTCTAGCTCAAAAAAAAAACCATTTTCAAACAAACTTTCAACCCCCTTTCTAACCCTTTAGAAGTTGAATTTTCCAAAACTATAAAAACACTTTTCTTTAAATTGCAACGGTTAACACTCACGTATTTTTATCACAATAGGCGTCAGGACGTAAGGCATTCGGCGGTAGCGGAACATACTTTCGGTACGGACGCGACGGATTTCATTCGGTTCGATAAAGTGAAGTTGTTGGCACGGGAAAAATGTTACGTGCCACGCAAGATCCGTGAGGCCATTGAAATCGGACGTCGCCCTAATTTCAACCGCGACGGAGGTTGTACTCTGCCACCGGCTTGGAAACCAGTGCTTCCTAGAGGGAACGTGAATTTGTGTGGTGACGATTTGGTGGACACGGTTAGTTCGGTGTGCTTGTCGTTGATCCCGTCAGACGATCCGACAATTCAGACTCCCGCAACGACGGCGCCGGATTGCGCGAATCACCCCGCTTCTGCTTTCTCCCGCGCGAACCGTTACCTACGCCGGGCTCGGGCAGCGAAGGTGATAACAACACTCTGTCTGTCCGACGATGTCTGCCCGATGCAGACGAATCATGTCACGCCTATTGTAATAAAAATACGTGAGTGTTAACCATTGCGATTTAATATCAGTATGACTCACGAAAGTTTAAATTATACACTTTTCTTTGATTTAAATAAAAAGTATTTACAAAAACATTCAAGCTCAAAAATAATCTCCATTTCCATACAAAGATTTTACCCCCTTTTCACCCCCTTAATTTCCAAAAATCATGAAAACACGTTTCTTAAATTGTAATAAAGAGTCTTTACACAAAGTTTCAAGACTTTAGCTAAAAAAAACCATTCTCAAACAAACTTTCAACCCCCTTCTTAGTTTTTACCCCTTTAGGAGTAGAATTTCCAAAAACCATTAAATCATTTTTCTTAAATTGTAATAAAGAGTCTTTACACAAAGTTTCAAGTCTCTAGCTCAAAATAAATTCCATTCTCATAAAAACTTTCTACCCCTTTTTTACCCCCATAGGGGTTGAATTTTCCAAAACTATGTAAACTCTTTTCTTTAATTCTAATAAGGAGTCTTTACACAAAGTTTCAAGTATCTAGCTCAAAACAAAATTCTATTCCTATACAAACTTTCAACCCTCTTTGTACCCCTTTAGAGGTAGAATTTCCAAAAACCATGAAAACGGTTTTCTTCATTTGTAATTGAAAGTCTTAAAACAAAGTTTCAAGTCTCTAGCTCAAAACAAAATTCCATTCCTATAAAAACTTTCAACCCCCTTTTTACCCCTTTATAGGTGAAATTTTCAAAAAACATGACAACACTTTTCTTCAATTGTAATACAGAGTTTCAAAACAAAGTTTCAAGTCTCTAGCTCAAAACAAAATTCTATTACTATACAAACTTTCAACCCCTTTTTTACCCCTTTAGAGGTGGAATTTCCAAAAACCATGAAAACAGTTTTCTTCAATTGTAATTAAAAGTCTTTACACAAAGTTTCAAGTCTCTAGTTCAAAAATAAATCCCATTCTCATACAAACTTTCTACCCCTTTTTTACCCCCATAGGGGTTGAATTTTTACAAAACTATGAAAATACTTTTCTTTAATTCTAATAAGGAGTCTTTTGACAAAGTTTCAAGTCTCTAGTTCAAAAATAAATTCCATTCTCATACAATTTTTCTACCCCTTTTTTACCCCCATTGGGGTTGAATTTCCAAAAACCATGAAAACACTTTTCTTTAATTATAATAAGGAGTCTTAACACAAAGTTTCAAGTCTCTAGCTCAAAACAAAATTACATTCCTATAAAAACTTTCAACCCCCTTTTTACCCCTTTATAGGTGGAATTTCCAAAAACCATGAAAACACTTTTCTTCAATTGTAATACAGAGTTTAAAAACAAAGTTTCAAGTCTCTAGCTTAAAACAAAAATCTATTCCTTTACAAACTTTCAACCCCCATTTTACCCCTTTAGAGGTAGAATTTCTAAAAACCATGAAAACGGTTTTCTTCAATTGTAATTAAAAGTCTTTACACAAAGTTTCAAGTTTCTAGCTCAAAAATAAATTCCATTCTCTTACAATCTTTCTACCCCTTTTTTAACCCCATAGGCGTTGAATTTTTCAAAACTATGAAAACACTTTTCTTTAATTATAATAAGGAGTCTTAACACAAAGTTTCAAGTATCTAGCTTAAAACAAAATTACATTCTTATACAAACTTTCAACCCCCTTTTTACCCCTTTAGAGGTGGAATTTCCAAAAACCTTGAAAATACTTTTCTTCAATTGTAATACAGAGTTTTAAAACAAAGTTTCAAGTCTCTAGCTCAAAACAAAATTCTATTCCTTTACAAACTTTCAACCCCCTTTTTACCCCTTTAGAGGTGGAATTACCAAAAACCATGAAAACAGTTTTCTTCAATTGTAATTAAAAGTCTTTACACAAAGTTTCAAGTCTCTAGCTCAAAAAAAAATTCCATTTATATACAAACTTTCAACCCCCTTTTCACCCCCTTAGGGGTAGAATTTCCAAAAATCCGTTCTTATCTCTCGCCTACGTACTAAAAGGAAGCTTTGGTAAAAATTTCAAGTTTCTAGTTCTAGCCGTTTCGGCTGTGCGTTGATCGTAGATGAGGACAACCTCTTTTATATATATAGATAATAACCCGTGCGAAGCCGGGGTGGGTCGCTAGTTTTTTCTATAAGTTACACTGGCTTATTTGTTCAGCCGAAAGCGAGAACAATGTTCGTTATTTAGTCATAACCAATACATATCCTTAGAAAATACCCCTTTTATGTTAGATTTTTTTATAGATGGGCAAATACAGAATCCTACGTGAAGCCACGCCCTCGATCTGCTTTTTGCAAAACAATGATGATAATCTACTTACAATATTTTATAGGAATATTCAGCAAGAACATATTAGTTTAACTTAGCCGTTTTTAAACAAGATAATAGTCATACACATATATGCACTGCACATTGTAGGTAGGTACATTATCTAGTATCTCTAGTATTCTTTGTACATTATATTGCCGTATGGATTGTTGCGCGCCGTGGGACAAAGCTCGGGTGCTTCTCTCAATAGACGCGAAGTATGTCGCCTGCAAGAAAAAGGCAAAAGCAATCGGCGACTAGAAAGCCTCTAAACACCGCTAATGGATGAATGAAACTCTCTCGAGAAATACGCGGCAAGAAGTAATATCATGGTGTGATAAATAGCTTCATCTATCTTGTTGACATAATGGTCAATTTACAATGTTCAATGCGATTGCTGCGGCGGCTGCTCTAGCACACTCATGAATAAGAATGAATAAGGGCAGTGGCGGATTTACCAATAGGCTGAGTAGGCTGAAGCCTGAGGCGGCAAAATTTTAGGGGGCGGCAAGTCGCCAAATTTAGGCGGCAAATCGGCAACTGCAAGGCACGGCTAGGAGTGCTGACACCGAGTAGCCTACGGGCGGCAAATATGTAAATGCGCCACTGAATAAGGGCCACGGACGGTTCCGAAATATGACGTGCTATTTTCGACTTTATTGACGTGAGTAACCCGATATAAGTACTTAAGTCTTGATTATTAATAGAGTCAGACCAATCTAAGTTCGCATCGATTTTAATATTAGCTCCGCGAGTGTTATTTTAAACATCAAACTTTTTTTGAAATAATGTCGTTTACTTAACACTTTCACAGTCTAGCTTACCAATAAAAAACATTTCATTCTACTTAATGCTACTACTTCTACTTCATTAATGTGAAATAAACAGAATATTTTCGCAAATAAGTACCTACTATCTAAAACGTTAAATTATATTATTTGATAAACGCATTAAGATGATAAGAGATAGGCAAATCGAGTTACTTAATCCGTGCATTATCTAGAGAAGGTACCTGACCAGGAGGTATTACCGCCGATTAAGATTATTAATGATACAAAATATTTACCTCCTAGAGTGTCATTCTGAAAAAGTAAATAATTAAACAAATTTCAAATCTAAATTATGGTACCAACTGGCGATCATAAAGGCGATATCTTCCAAGCAATCTTAGGGCAACAGGAGATAAGTACGAGTAAGATATAAATATCATAAATAAATAAGAGTATAATTTATATAAAACGTAAATACGTACCAAAATGGATACATAACGGAAAACTATAGAAGGAATAAGTACCTACCTTCTTAACGATTTATCAAATAGTTGTTTATGCAACCGTGATATAATAAGTATGCACTACGTCTCGTTTTGGAATACCTAGAGACGCTTAAATTTTAAGAACCAATTATAGTCTGACACACGTCTGACAAGCCAACGATCGCAGTAACAGTAGTACAAAAAACTATATCCATCCCCTTTTCAGGGCGATAATACTATCGTAAAAAAGACAGTATGATGCTCTCTATCCTACTGCGTTCCATTGCTTGTCAAACTATATACACGTTTTTCTACGACAGCAAAAATAGCGAAAAAGCGAAATCTTTAATGGCGGCAGAATGTGGAAGATGTCGTATGCCGACTACTTATAAAAAAATAAAAAAGCAACAGTGTTAATATAGTCTGTTAACCACAGGCTGCAGTAGATTTATTAATTATGTGCATCCCTTTTTTCCAAGTGAAAAAATAGGCGGCATACAGTGTGTAAGTCTAGTACGGGCGATAAATTTAACCAAACATAGAATTCATTAGTGTTATCAATAATTAAAACATATTTTTAAGTTTCACTTAATTATGACCCCATAATTAATTTTTTCATTATATTTTCAGCAGTAATGTACTATAAAAAATTTGACGGCGGGCCGAATTATTTTCTATGGATATGGATGCTTTAACTTCGTCATGTTGCTTGGTATAATTAAGGAAACAGAATTGCATCGTTATTAGTTTTATTAAATGTTAATATTATATGTATATTTGTGCATGCCTCACGTAACCTTAATTGTACCTTTAAAACATATTTTTAAGTTACACTTAATTATGACCCCATAATTATTTTTTCATTAAATTTTCAGCAGTAATGTACTATAAAAAATTTGAGGCTGACAGTTGTCAACGAATATTTAATGCGAGTGTGTTTGCATTACATTGCGGGCCGAATTATTTTCTATGGATAAATTTTTATTGCACTTTCATTTAAAAGTAACCTAATCACATTTCTTATGTCCTATACTAACCACCGTTAAGAGGTTCGCCCGTAGTAGATTTACACACTGTATACATTTAAAAAAAATCTACTGGTGCCTGTGGTTGTCAGACTATACAAGGTGTTCTTGAGCATTTGCTTTAACTTCGTCATGTTGCTTTATGAGATAAAATTAAATTAGTAGTTATTTTCTAAATGGAGCTAATTAGAATACCAGTGTCTTTGAGAAATTAACTTAATTTAAGCTAAAAAATGCACCCTTGAATTTAAAGCTATTACTCAAAAACATGTTGTATGTTGTATGAAAATCCATATGAGTATTATGGATGCGATATGTTCTTATGGAATACCATAGACAATGTTATAAAGTACACTTTTTTCTACTCCAGTCCTTCTATCTGTCAATTAGATAACTGACAGCGATATTTAAAAAAAACATTATAACGTTGTCTTTGGTATTCCATAAGAACACTGCTAAACGATGCTCCTATGGATTTTCATACAATATTTTAGCACTGTTGATTTTTTTTTCTATGGTTAGCATACGACATCTTCCACATTCTGCCACTTTCGAGATTTTGCTTTTTTGCAATTTTAGCTGTCGTAGAAAAACTAGCGTATGCAACAGCTCATAATTGGTTCTTAAAACTCGGTCTATTATTACAAATACAAAATCACTCCGGGTACCAACCAACTCTATGCCGCCACTGTTTAACTACAACTACTACAAGACACAATTGTATGTTGTTAGGTATTTTGTGTTTGATTTTAGTGTAACTTACCTAACTACCTACCTCTACCTACCTTAAATCTAAAGTAGGTAGATAAGTTACACTTACTAGTTAGGTAAGTTACACTTACTGTATATATTTCGAAAATAAATGTGATGAATAAATAAATAAATAATAATAAATGATTTTATAATGCATTTTGTTCGTAAATTTAAGCTGATACTTAAGTATGTCCAAGTAAACTGTAAAAATATAGGTGTATGCAACTTGCTCTAAAAAGTCAAAAATATGTCCCACACATAAGAGCTAAGAGCTACAGCGTAATAAGATCTATGGGATATATTTTTGAGTATGTTGCATACACCCATATTTTTACACGTGTTTACAACGATTGATATTGCTATGTTCTAGTCTGTCATGAATAATTATACTGTTTGTGAATTCCTATAAAACCATTGTTGCAACAACTAAAATGATTGGATGGAGTTATACGATCAATGAGAATGCATAGCGCACTCACACGTGACGGATGATAGCTGAAGGAACAGCAAGTCATGTTTGGTCTAACGACCGTCCTTGTCAGTCCATCTTTATCTATTGAATGGGTTAACTCCGGTACCTCAGTGACCTCCAGGAAGCGTTGTGAGGATCCACTTTATTTATTGGCATTTGTAATTTAGCTGCTATGCTTACTTACTCCGAGGATACATCACTGGGATAGCATTGGGAATATACTTAAGTAAGTCATCAAGAAGCGTATTCATGTATTAATCAATCATCGTCAATATATAGTTTTGAGTTTATAATACTCCGTCAAAACAAGTTTTTTAAACAAACAATTGTAGTAAGATTGTATATAGGTAGGTAACCTAGGTTATGCATTGTCTGGGGTCAAGGTATGTTAACAGTTAATATGCTTCTTTGTTTATTATATTATTACAATACTACTCTATTGATGTAGGTAGGACACAATTCAATATAAGTATTATAAAAAAACCCTGTTATTACTAGAACACCAAAGATTGTGCTAAATTTCCCGAGGACAGTGTTTTTCTAATAAATACTATAACCGCAAATATTGATCTTCCCGCCCAGTGTACAATACAATGTACCTAACCTACCACCAAAAATGTTTACCTATAGATGTATCAAGTGTATCAATTACCTACCAAGTTTTTTGTTTCGATAAACTGGGGACTTACCATGAACAAAAAGGTTGGAGAAATAAATAAATCTTTGCCATGAACAACTTCGATCGTTCGAATCGTATCTCTATTTAACTACCTCTTTATCGATATAATAGACGAACGAACGAATGAAGTGGCTGGTGGTAGGCCCTCTGTACCTAATTGGTAGGAACGGTACGATTGGTCGGTTAATTAACAGGCAAATATCGTTCGGAAAATGTTTAGACACAGGGAAGTATTAAAAATCCGCCTTTTTTAAATTTGCCGCCGAAACTATTAAAAATCGAATTAGCATTTATGAAATATCATTATTTATCATACTTCGCTACCTATATTTATTCGTTAATCCGCATCGTAAAATTAATTAACGATAAGATATGATATTACGATACTGTCGTTAGCTATTCTTACTACATAGGGTGCGATCACGCTAACTTTGCACTGATTTGGTACACTTGACAATGACATTGCATGAAAATGCTATAGTTCATGGCCGCTCCACACAATGGGCCATGATGGGTGATGATAAGGGACGCAGTTATCCGTGAGAGGGGTTACGCAATACTGCCATCCCGTTCTGCTGTACAGCTACGTCCCGTATAGTGTCCAGGATGGCCCATTGTGTGGAGCGGCCATCACGTAAAACTTGGCAAAAAGACTTAGCGTGGTCTAACTGTATCTATTAATCATAATCATCATACCTCCAGTTTTAGTGAAGGGACTTTATACTCAATATGAAACAATATGTACTTACTTGGAAATTTATAGAATCATCTGTAGACTTAATTCGTTTCCTTCCATTTTGATAACTATGCGCATATTTTCCACGACTCTTCTCTTTCCGCGAAGACTCCATTGCAGTTTTAGGCGTTATTACTCTTTGAATAGTGATGGAAACTTGGAAAGGCCAAAGTAATACTCATAGTATGCACCTAATGGATTAATAGATTTGTGGGGGTTACCCACTGATGTGAGAAAATGTCCCTACCGTATTGGTATTTTGATAACTCATTTGCTTAACGATTAATGCGACGTAGGTACTAAGTCACGTTTCTTGTCGCGTTGTTAAACTGATTTCAATAAGTGAAAAATAAAATGTTTTCTTTTTTATTTGCTGTAAGGTTCGGAAAGGATGAGTAATCAAACAAATGGAAGTGACACCACATAGCGCTACTAACTGACACGTTTGAAGTCGGTGCCAATCCAAAACGCTATTCAATGCATAATCGGTTAAGAACGCATATATTAATCATCCCAGTTTTTATAATTTCTACAATATGTGTCATAAAGCTACCAACACACATAATTCGTTCATTCGTTTTTGTAGGATATGTCACAGTTGTAACAGTAGCCCAAGCTAAATCTAGCAGTTCTTTCTTCCTAGCGTTTTCCCGGCTTATGCCACGGCTCAGGGTGCCTGGACTCCGCTTTGGCAACTAATCCCAAGATTTGACATAGGCGCTAGTTTTTCGAAAGCGACTACCATCTGACCTTCAAACCCAAAGGGTAAAATAGGCCTTATTGGGATTAGTTCGGTTTTCTCACGTTTTCCTTCACCGAAAAGCCATTGGTAAATATCAAATGATACTTCGTACATAAGTTCCGAAAAACTCATTGGTACGAGCCGGCAGGATCTGAACCCGAGACCTTCGGATTGAAAGTCTCACGTCATACCGCTGGGCCACCAACGCTCCTACTTAACGTTGCTTGACAAATCCTTTCGAACAAAAAAATAATTGCTCAAATTGGACGACGGAGCTCGGAATTATCGGCTTATGTATCTGAAGTTCAAAATGCCATCCCTGGTCTCCATCATCAGGTCTATGAGACCAAATTGGAAATAACTCCTTTCGACCAAAAAAAATCATCTAACTTGGACCTCGGAGCTAGGAGTAATGGGTGAACAATGAACATACAATTAAAAAAAAACCACACAGACGAATATATAACCGCCTCCGTCGAATTCTCGAAGGCGGTTAAAAAGGAGCAGCGCTGTGGACTACCGTTAAAAAGTCAGCTGTATCGTCGATCATTTATCTCTAAGGGATAACTTCCAGGTAATCTTTGAGCAATTGTGCCCGTTTTCCTTACTTTGATTTTTTGTTTTCTGCCACGGCTCCCTGAGTGATCCTGGATCCCCACAACATCCTAATCACATGAATGGCTGAACTATGTTCCTTGTTTTGCTCAATTGGTTCTCCACCGAAAAACCATTTCGTACACATAAGTAAATCCTGTAAGACTCATTATTGCCAGCTGGGGTTTGAACCTACGGTACAACCTCCGGATTTGACCTTAGTCCTAAAAGAAGGATAGTTATACCAATCAACGCTTTACAATATATTATCATAGGTACAGTCACGTCTATAAATATCCTTACACTTTGGAACTTATTACAGAGGAAGAAGGGTCAAAATTGAATACAGAAGGCCTATAAAAATTATACGACATTAACTCCTCGACCGCGTTAGCGTATCGGGAGTTCAAATTATGTTTGCCGTTTATTTAAATCATCCGGCAACTTTCATATCTTGACCCCTCGATACGCTAACGCGGTCGAGGAGTTAATGTCGTACAACTTTTATACTAGGCCTTCTGATGCATATATATTTATGGAACCGACCGTACACACGCGTTCAAAAGTGCATGGCCAATTTATGAATTAATTCATTCACAAATTGCTTATGCACTTTGAACGCGATAGTACTTGGCTTAAAAAATCTTCACTATCAGCTCATCAACATCAATATTTTTTACATACTGTATACTTACCTGTATCTATGTCTTTGACGTAATTTGATAACCGTAAATAATAAGATAAAGTGGATAATGTATAAAAATACTCATTATCATGTATGTAATGAATTGATAAAGCTACTTATAATATTTGACGAACGGTTGGCGTAGTCGGTAGTGACCATGCCTGCTAAGCCGGTGGTCCTGGGTTCGAATCCCGGTAAGGGCATTTATTTGTGTGATGAACACAGATATTTGTTCCTGAGTCATGGATGTTTTCTATGTACAGTCAAGTGCAAAAATACGTATCGACAGAATCGTCTCATAAATATGGTACTACGCTCTTATTACAGTGGAATAAAATGCTATGGGACATATTTTTGAGTAAGATGTGTCCACCCATATTTTTACACTTGACTGTACCTATTGATGTATTTGTATATTATATAAGTATATCGTTGTCTGAGTACCCGTACTCGTAACACAAGCCTTCTTGAGCTTACTGCGGGACTTAGTCAATTTGTGTAAGAATGTCCTGTATTTTTTTTTTACTTATCCCTTAGTAGCTTAATAGTTATTGAGTATACAAGGGGGTAAAGTTGTTGTTTAACTCTCGTGCTTATAATTGAGATCTGAGTAAGCAAAAGGTTCCAAAATAAGATTTGTAATCGTATGTACTTAGTTTTTATTTTCCTCTCGATAGTGAGGTGAAAAATGTTGTATTACACTCGGCAACAAAGCTTGTTCAACTCTGGTCCCCTGAACCCTCGTAAGGCTCATGATTCAAGTTTTTGAACCACTCACTAAGCTCGTGGCTCAATTTTGGTATCTTTCGGTTGCCGGGTCTCAATATAAGCCCGAGAATTAAACATAGAGGGACGTAAATATGCGATCAAGGGCGTTATTTATTACCTCACGTGTTAGGTACATCATTTTATGCCTACACTTGGGCAGAAATCGGTTTTTCCGTACGCGTAGCGTGCGGAAAAAGGCACTTTATGGCCAGGTGTGGCATAAATAACCATTTCACCACACCCGCTCGGAATGGCGCTAACCTTATGTTTAAAAACGTATGAAGTTGCATCTTATCTACATGTGACATAAAGTGTTAAATTATCATTTTAGATTAGACTAGCGACCCGCCCTGGCTTCGCACGGATTATTATTATACCTACATATAAACCTCCCTCTTGAATCACTCTATCTATTTAAAAAAAACCGCTGTTGCGAAGTTTTATAGATTTAAGCATACATACATAAATATACACGGTGTTTTTTTTTCGTTAACTTAGAGGTTAATTCGAGTTAATTTCTCCAAGAAACTAGTGTCTTTACTCTAATGGTTTCCGAGATATTTAATAAATGAATTTATTAGCTGAACCAGTAATATGTTCTTTAATACTTGCTAATGTTATTAACTTTTTTAAATTTTGTCAGTAAAGAGTTTTCCATTGACAACTATTCACTGCAAGAAGGTTACTGGTTAAGGTTTGAGCCAAGCCAAGCAGCTTTTATTAGGGTACCAAGCAACCTGTCGAATATAACGGAAATAAAAAAACGGCCTGTATACAGACAGCGGGAAGAGACATTGTTTTATACTAGGTATTTGTTTTATATCGGTGATATGTAATGTTTTATGGTTTATATGGTCCTTGCGCTTGTGTGGTCAAAACTGACACTTGAAACCCTCGTAACGCTCAAGACTCCACTTATTTATTTAATCGTATGGCGTGTTTACATAAAAAAATACTACAATAGGTAGCTAAAATTTACAAATCCACATTCAGGGACCCGAGACACGAGATTGCGTCAGGTGTTAATTTAAACTGATCTTCAGGGGATCCCGGGAAAGAGTGCAGTGGGCAACGTCGCCAACGTCGTATAATATGCTCAATGGTTTGGACCTCTTCGCCGCAGTCATAGAGAGCCGAGTCCCGCCAACCCCACTGACTCCACTTATTGAACCACTTGCGAGGCTTGTTATCTTATCTTCTTTTACACGTTGGTATAAAAGCATTTCCAAGAGGCGAGAATTAAGACAGACCCCTGCGATCCTGACGTATTTACCTAAATCCGTACAGCGATAAAAAATAGGCAAATTGGCAATATCACGTAGTGCTAAGTTTGCTTTGGCAATTGGAAATTCAAACTCAATCATCCTTTTTACAAAGTTGCTTTGAATATAGAGTCACTTGACTAGATGGGCGGATTTTTATTTTGTATTTTTTTTCGCGTCAGATTTGAATGAAATTTGAGAGGTAGGAAGAGTACCTTATTCTCTTTAAGATAGACCCAATTTCCCAGTATGTTCCACAACTTTTTCCACTTAGTTACGAAATCGTATGGGATTTTCGTAACTCACTGGAATTTTTAGAAAAAAATTTTTGTCGCACATTGGGATTTTGTGTCTATCTAACGTACAATAAGGAACTCTACCTACACTAAATTTAAACTTAAATTTAACAAAATTAAAAACCACCCAGATACGAGGTTGCAGTACCCGCCTGTCTGTAGGTAGTTCGAATAATGGCATAAGTGTAATGGATTGCATGATCGGGTGAGTAGGAACGATTACGTTTGATTGGTCTGTTCACGATGTCACCTTATATCGCTGTGATTGTATGACATTTTATTGAGCCTTTGTCGTGTGACTACACCGAAGAGTGAAGTGATAGCGATGTGATAGGTACAGTTGGACTCGTAAATAGCTTTAGGTTCCTACGTAGAAACTGTTACGAAAGGGTTGGCATGGTTGCCATTTTATCGAGTATCACCAACTTGCCTTAAGTACCTGATATTCGTAGGCTTCGTAGTAGGCTAGTATGTCTCTAGCAATACTTTAGTGGCTTCCACATTTGTTCTACATGTTCTACACGGTCGCCAACACAGCTCCCTGTATCCAAGGTTGGCGGTCTAATGGTACAGTCAAGTGTAAAAATATGGTGGTGCACATCTTACTCAAAAATATGTCCCATAGCACCTTATGCCGGTGTAATAAGAGCGTAGTACCATATTTATGAGACGATTATGTCGAACCATATTTTTGCACTTGACTGTACATACCTACAACTTGTCGTCTATGTCCGGAATTGATCGGGAACCTTAGCCGGCAACAGTGTTTGCGACTTAAGTAACCTCTGTAGAAGGGGCAAGGGCCTACCTCTAATATTTCTAAATTTCGTATGTACGCAAGTGCGACAGAGAGGAGATACATAAGTATATCGATCCTTGGATATTAACGGCTCCATCTCTGTCACACTTGCTTATTGGAGTGACAAAGAGGTTTTCCCGTCAATGCTAATTTTCGATGTTCGTGGTAGGCGTGCAGGCCTACCACGAACCACGAACGAAGTTTCACCTCTCTGTCGCACTTGAGTGAGAAATCTCAAGTGCGAAAGGGAGGCATACTTTCGTTCGCGGTTCGTGGTAGGCGCTCAGGGCCTATACCACGAAAATCGAACGATTGCGGATTTGTATCTCCATCTCTGTCGCACTTGCATATTGGTGTGACAAAGAGGTTTTCCCGTCAATGCCAATTTTCGATGTTCGTGGTAGGCCTGCAGGGCCTATACCACGAAAATCGAACGAAAGTGGATTTGTACCTCCGTCTCTGTCACACTTGCATATTGGAGTGACAAAGAGGTTTTCCCGTCAATGCCAATTTTCGATGTTCGTGGTAGGCATGCAGGTCCGTGATTCGGCCAAACACAGTATACGCGAAGCCGCAACTCGCAGTGAAATGTCGGCTTTATAAATATTCTTATTCGTTTTGGAACGAGCATTGCAGTGAAGTTAGCTCCGGTTTGGTGATGTTGGCCATATGTCATATCTTATGTTGGTCCTGATGTTGGTAGATTGCATCTGTTTTGTCACTTTTGTCCTGTCACGTACCACCGGTGTCGGTGTTATCCTTTGTGTGTTATTGAAAATTTGCACCGAAAATCGTTAAATATTATTTTGTAAAATGTCTCATTTCAAACTAATATCATCAACGAAAGCGTCTGATGTGATTCCGGTTAATAAATACAAGTCGGAAAAAACAGGGCTAACTGTAATTATAGCTGATGTAGAGGGGCCGGTGGTAAACGGATTTTTCTGTCTCGGTTCGTATTTGTTTTCACTTTTTTTGAACACGCTACTTAGTATGTTTCCATCAATGAAACTAATTAACTGCTTACATTACAGCTACCGAAGCTCACGACGATGATGGACTGCCGCATACATTGGAGCATCTTATATTCCTTGGTTCAAACCGTTATCCGTATAAAGGCATTCTAGATTTGCTAGCTAACCGGTGCATGGCACAAGGCACGAATGCGTGGACTGACACTGACCACACATGCTACACTATTTACACGGCTGGGGACAGTGGGATGTTGACATTGTTACCAATATACTTGGACCATATTTTGAATCCAACACTCTCAGACCAGGGCTTCCTGACTGAAGTGCACCATGTGGATGGAGAAGGTGATGATGCAGGTGTTGTTTATTGCGAGATGCAAGGTCGGGAAAACACTGCAGATAGCAGGTATGCTGCAAGTAGTTCTTCAGTAAACTGAAATGTTTGTTCTTACACATTTAAATTCCGCTTTGTGCTTGACTTGGTGAAAATGAAATAGCGCTCTGAAAATACATAAAGATAGGGTTGCCATCTCATACACTGTTGAAAAAAAGTTAAAATGTTTAATTTAAATTGTGTTTTCTCCCCGGATACTAATGAAAACCATTTTTAATTTCATAATATATTCTTTTGGTAGAGATTGACCTGAACCCAAAAATGTCTAGGTTTTTCCTTTATAATTTTTAAACCTGGCCTCGGTAAAGAAATATAAGGGGAAATACAGATGGATGGCAAACCTACACAAAAATTACAAATCATCAGAAGAACAAGATTTTTTTATTACGCGATTTACCCTAGTCAATATTAGAGCAGATATTTATAAATATGATTTTGTAGGTGTGAGCTGAAACTGTTGAGAGCCTCATATCCTAATAGTGGTTACTCTGCTGAAACTGGAGGCATCACAAAGAATCTCAGAGAATCTACTAACAATACTAAAGTAAGTATATCTTGTGAATGAAAATGATTAATTTCCTCAAGTGATGGATCCAACTAGGGTCCCACGAGATATTTGGTGCCTAATGACTAGGGTTAGGATTCTGGTAGCATTTTAGCACAAGCAATGCAGTGGAGTCACCATTGTATATATTTTTTATTCAAATAAATAACTGAATTATAGAATCATATTATGTAGATTTTATAATACAATATTTAAATAAATTTTACTTGTTTGGTTGACCCTGAAGTCACTGCAATTTTTTATTTATCTTATTTACCTTTTTTATTACTCTGTCAATTTACATTATGCGAATTTCTGTCAATGTGGAAATAAATTAGGTACTTACGTTTTATAAAAACGTTGCTGTGAAATTATAGCAGATTACGACACGGCACAGTACTAATGAAATCAAACAAGAATTAATATTGAATAAGTACGAGAAGGTATTCCGAATGAACATTATATGTACTGATACTGAAAATGAAGTAAGTATGTATCAGTAGTACCGAAATTTATTCAAATAGAAAATTAATCAAGATCTTGAATAGGTACAACATTATGCATTGTATCAATTATTTGCTCGAAACCAATACATTTCATTATACATTATTGGTTTATCAATCATTTATTCCTTTAATCAAAAAATATATAACAACAAATTCATTGCTCTTTGTTCACCCATTGCCACCAAACATCCCAACTCTACATATTAGTGTATTAAATTATCCAGCTAATCTATTTATTTTAGGTTCGAGACTTCCACAAGAAGTTCTACAGGCCGGAAAATTTGACTATCATCCTAACAGGACAAATCAAGGCAGATGACGTGTTCAATGCACTGGAAACCGTCGAGGCGGACATCATTGCTAAGGTCAGTCACAATTGGACCTGCAAATCTATCTCAATTACATGCCAACAGTCATATTCAAATACTATTTTAGTTTAGAGTGAGGAGGATGGTGTAACAATATCTCCTTGGGCCCATTCACACTAAGGTTTTGTCGGCGTTTAAATCGAGTTCACATTTTAATAGTATATCGCAATTGTTTTTTGAGAATGTTTTAATATATTTTACAGTAAGTACACTACGACACACTAGACGTGTTTTTTCCATCACTTTTGTCAAATTACTTGGTTTAATTTACTTTCGGGTTTTTACTACACTTTTATGTACTCTATATTATTAAGCAGAAATAAATTGTCAAATATTAATTAATTATTAATTATCAATATTATATTATTGTAATGTAAACTGTAAAATTTTCTGTTTACTGTATAGCGTGAGAAAGAGGAATTGGAGCCATGGGTGAAGCCGTGGCAGACAATTCCACCCCTGCCCACCTATGGCGAGTACAAGGAGCAGTGGCCGGCAGACACTGAGGATTGTGGACAAGTTAGTATTTTTATTAATCGAAATGAATTTTTTGAGGGGAGTAATCTGTTCAAATATCAACCTTACAACCTCTGCCGCTTTTTCTCAATCTTCTGATGTAAATGCCTATTTAGCCCTCTTTATCTTTTGAGGTCACACTTACATTATTGGTTATATTATACTATGTTTATGTTTTTAAAGGGAAATGGAATAATTTACCGCCTTAAACGAAATTCCCATGAACCCATATATATTTAGTTAACAATTAAGTTCATGCTTTTACAGTTACAATCTTTTTACAGTCTGGCTGCTCAGCTTATTGGTAGCAGTAAAAATAAACTAGGTATATCCATCCCTTTCATTCAGGGTGGTGATACTACCGAAAGAAAAAGACAGTATTTTTCTGTGTGATAATACCGATTACGCATTGACTTACTAGACACGCCGTCTTCCAGATGTGTGTTGAAGCGCCAGTTCTTAGTCTTTTAGTCCCACTTGCACCACCAGTGTTAGCCTCTAAGGCACTCTAAGCCAGAGTTAAGTTGTCAATTTCCATACAAAAAAGCGCTTAACTCTGGTTTATGTTGCTAACCCCGGGTGGTGCAAGTAGCCCTTAGTTACCTAAATTACATTCTTTGACTCGCCGACCGTCAAACATAGGCAACATGGCTAGGGCTGCCATCTCGTACATTGCCGAAACCGGGCAAAAAAGTTAAAAAACCCGGACGTTACATTAAAATCGCGGTCTCTCCCCGGACACTAAATAAATCAATTTTTAATTTAAAAATTTAGCTTTTGCTAGGGATTGACCTGAACTTAAAAATGTCCACAGTTTTAAAAATCTGGGCCGGACGCTCCCCGGACGGGCTCCAAACTAGGACAAATCCGGAGAAAACCGGACGGATGGCAGCCCTAAACATGGCGTACATATTTTGTTCTAGTGGTATCCTCCAGTTTACCTCATCAATGTGATTACACACGAATTAGAATATATCTTGGCCAAGCTATAGCTATAATGTTTTATTCGTAGGTTCTATTCGGGTGGCGCGGGCCCACGCTGACGGCGCCGGCGGCCACGAAGGAGCTGACGGCGTGCGCCGTGGCGCTGCGCTACCTGTGCGACACGGCCGCCGCGCCGCTGCAGCGCTGCCTCGTCGAGCGCGAGGACGCCAGGGCCGGCGACGTTAGTATTGTGTTATACTATAGTTCTTTTCTACTCCAGCACTTCTATCTGTCTATTACATGACTGACAGCGATATTTAAAAAGTATACATTATAACGTTATTTGTGGTATTCCATAAGAACACTGCTCCTATGGATTTTCATACAATATATGAGCACTGTTGTTGTTTCCATAGTGGGCACAACATCTACCCTATTCTGCCACGTTTCTATATTTTGCTTTTTACGCTATTTTAGCTGTCGTAGAAAAACTAGCGTATGCAACAGCTCATAATTGGTTCTTATTATATTACTGTTGCATAAACTACTATTAGTTGTGATATTTTGTTGTACCTAAGTGTCACTGAATAAAGTTTCATCTATCTATCTATCTATACCTACCACCTATTATATAACCTATAACACTTTTTAATATATATCTGTTGTTTATCTCTCATTGAAAAAGCGAATACTAATCGTACTGAACACTACGGAAAAAACAATTGAACAAACTCGGCCGCCCTCTCCCCCCACAAACTGTTGCCTTGATTACAAAAAATCTTCGGAGACACAAGACAATACAATCGATTCGAGTTCGCGCGGAGAGTTACGTAGGCCTGCTACCACCTACTGTACTGCAGAACTGTAGTCAACGATATTGGATTACTAAGACAATACTATAATATTTTAATATATACATTTTCACAGGTATCCTACAACTTAACAGAAAACATAGCCTCGCTAATCAAGATCCAACTCGACAACGTCCCCATCGACAAGCTTGAATTAGCCCGGGACGAAGCGACCAAGTGCCTCCAGTGCGTCCGGGACGGGAATGAGCCATTCAACATGGAACGCATGACCAGGCTGCTGAAGAAACAGCTGAGGGAGTGCTTTGCGGGGCTCGAGTCTGACCCGCACCATGCTATTGCGTTTAGATGCATCGGGGACGCGCTTTACTCGCAGAATGACCAAGATGTGAGTAATCATAGAGTACACTGGTAGGTAATATCACTATCATTGGTAGGTAATATCCACTTTTATTTGGAAGGTAAAATCCACTATTATTATAAGCATGTATTTTAATAACCTTTGTAATGTTCAGTTCAGATTTTTTAAGTAAAATGGCCTCTGTCCAGTGGGACAGTTTTGCCAGTGTCAAGATATATTGCCACATGCGCTACAAGCGACGTTGTACGGTGGAGGCCTTGCTTGGCAAAGGAGACAGCTTTCTTTACGAAGCACGAGTCAGTCTGACCCCGAACTGCCGGGTGATCACCAAAGTGTGGTTGAACGCGTTTCAAGAGGAAATTTTCAATTGCTGCACACTTTTTTGATGGTGTGTCAAAAAACAAAAACAATTTCTGAGACGTAATCGCCATCTTGAGTATCAACCGGGACTCCCAACCTTTGTAATGGTGTGTTATGTCCGCAGTGAGATCCATATAAGGAAGCATCTGTACTTAAATATGTAACCTAAACATTGTATACTCTACATGTATGTGTCATCTCCTTGATAATTAAAATATAAGAAATAAACATCGTTAAAAACGTTCTAATCCAATGTGTGTTGTGGTCATAATTGACGAAAATATTAAACGAACATGTAATTTCAGTTCATAGCGCGCCTGAATCCCCAAGAGGCGCTACATGAACTGCTAAACGAGGGCGAGGGCTACTGGCGAGGTATCATGCAGAAGTATTTCACGAATCAACTGGTCACCATCGTGGGTTCGCCTAGCATCAAGCTGCAAGACCAGTAAATATACCATTAACCTTTTCGACGCCATGTCAAACACAAAAGCTATCACTCAGACGCGACTGCATCGAAATGTCAAACTGAAGTTGCTTTAGTAGTGTAGGTTTATTTTACTCTGGTCTGTGACCGATATATCGGTCATTGGCGTTGAACCTGAGGTGGCAATGTTTGCGTCTTTGACGTGGAAAAGGTTAACACAGACCACTTTAGTAATTAATGTTATTATATACTAGTGGCTCTGTGAGCTGTAGACCTCGCGAGATGGCACTGGTATTGGCACAAAGATCGTTAGCGCCTATGGGCGTCTATGGCGCTTAGGACCTTTGTACCAATTCATGTAATTTAGAAAATTTTCAAAAACTGATTCTACAAAAAAAAATGTAGTCAATAAACTTGTTTACAAAATTTCACAAGAATTGCTTGATAAGTGCGACCTGTAGAGGAGAACGGACACACACACAAAAGCATTTTTGCCCAAGCTGAAACGGTGACGCTTCGCTCGCTTTGTTCACTCGGTCAAAAATATGTTAGAATGTGAGATACTCCAATTTCACATTACATAAACTATTGCATGAAATACAGAAAAAACTCATGTATTATGAGCAAATCTAATATAATTATTTGTTTAGGATGGCACAAGAAGAAAAGAATAGAATAGAAGCACAAAGAAAGCGACTAGGAGAGAGTGGACTGGCAACAAAGGGCAAGATTTTAGAACAAGCTATTGAGTTTAATGAGGTAATAGAAACTTAATTATGTTATTCAATCTATTTAGTACCTAATGGCGTTGATTTCACGATACGGAAATTAGAAGATCTACTTCTGTACACGAACTCGCTCTAAGGAGTCATACGAGTCTTGCCTGAGACGCTTTGAAAAATCTATGAAATTATAATTATCATCTTCAAGTAACTCCACCATTAATTATTTTATTTTATTAACCATTACTTTAAGTTTAAGCTTGTTTACTAACAATTATGGGCCATTGTTGTCTTAATAAAATAAATTGAAATTGAAATTGAAATTAATTAAAAATACCACTGTTTCCCATTCAGAAGTTTGGAGTTTTTTTTTTTATAAATGATTAAAATCGTAAAATTTATACAATTTTTTAAAGCACGAATCAAATCATTTATTAAATGTAATAAATGTTTTGATTCATGTTTTTTTGTGTTTTTTTAGTAGTCACACTACTATATATATAAATTATAAATTGAAAGAGATGTCATATACTAAAGAAAAAAAAAAGAGACCAAGGTCCCCGGTGAGCAGGGCTGGGATCGAACCAGCAACCTCTCGCTTTCGCGACAGACGCCCCTACCACTGGGCTACCCGATCCCTGGTGATCGGGTAGCCCAGTGGTTAGGGCGTCTCACCGGGGACCTTGGTCACTTTTTCTTTAGTATATGACATCTCTTTCAATTTATAATCGTAAAATGTACCCAAATGGTCAAAGTACAGCGTTGTTCTATTTGTTATGTAGCGGCCGCCGCCGGCAGGCACGCTGGCCGCCGTGCCGGTGCCGGGCTGCGGCAGCCTGCGCTGCCACGCCATCTCGTCGTGGAGCGCCGACGCCGCGCCCTGCCCGCACTTCGACCTGGCCCAGCTGCCCATGTACGCCAGAGTACACAGCTTGAAAACCAACTTTGTTTATGTGAGTTCCAATAAAGAGGCTAATATAGTTCGACGTTTAGGTTTGTCAGACCAGAAGCCGTAATTTCATAATGGATACTCCGACCGAGACCGTTTAACAGCTGTTGGTTGGTTGGCAGTCCTACTGTTCTTAGTTTAAATGTTTCGAGCAACACGGACTTCCGTTGACACGTTGAAAGGGAGTCAACAAAGCGACATCTTACCGTATAGAATAAATATTATGTCACTTTTTGCGGACGCACTTCTCACACATTACAATCATAAAACAGTATGTAATGAATTTATTAATTAATTATTAGATAGAAAATGATACAACTACACTAACAAACGTTGCACACTTCGATCTATTATATATATAATAAAAATGTAAACAAACAAAACCACGTGACTCATAGGACAAGAAAATTAGATCATTTTAGGTACTAATTCCCAGCAAGCTGGATATCGTTTTAATACATTCATTAGGTCCTAAAGACGTGTAAACCGAGTTCGCACAATTCCAGGAGTTTGCTTCATTTTTGGGGAAATTAATGTAATTTTTTAAATTTTTTGCATATATGTACTTGTGGCACATCATCTTTTAGATCTGTAAATTAACTGAGGTTTCTTGAACAAGAATTTGGTAAGTCGAATATTTACAAGAATAATCGCTGAGAAAGACTAAAAAAGTGTAACGCGGTTTTGTTTTATTTTGGCCGGACCACTAAACTAAATTTCAAGTTTAAGGTACTTAGCGCCACTTGTACCACCCAGAGTTAGCCGCTAACCCGGAATTGAGCAGTCAAATTCCATACAAAAAAAAACGCTTAACTCCAGGTTATCTGGCTAACCCCGGGTGGTGCAAGTGGGCCTTATACGACCTAGAATTTAACCCTCTTTAATAGCTAACATAATGACTTTTCCGTCTGACGTCTGATATTCGAGCTAGATGCAAAAAAACCCAATTCTAGTCTTCCAGTTCATTACCTTTTAAGTTTATTATATCAATACCAAATCTGAATTACTGACAAAAGTTGAAAGCGACCTTACAAGATTTCAAAGGTCTGGTTAAATCTGTAAAATATCCTGTATTTTCATTTTGATCAACCAAATCCGATTCCAGATAAACCTCATCCTCGACACGACTCAAGTAGATGAGAACACTCGCAAATGGCTGCCACTACAACTGAACGGGCTCGCAGAGTGTCCCGTGCGACGCGGAGACGCGCTCGTACCGCACGAGGAAGTCATCTCCACCACGGAGCAGCTGACTGTCATGTTTAGTAACGAGATGGGCTTTGGAAGACCAGGGAACTTTTCCGTGGGACAGTTTGGCAACTTCATTCATATTGAAGTCCGGGTGAGTGCACATGTTACAACATGTCCCCTACTAAGTGGGGCAGTCTCACACCTCACTATATAAAGTAAAATAATATATAAGATAAAGTAGGCTAAACTCGGTATACTAGAGGACCCTATCCAACACACAGTTTAATTAATTAAAACTTTTTTTTACAGTGCGAGCCAGGAGACTACGACAAAGTAGTGGACCACTTATACGAAGTATTGTATACTGCTGAAATAACCAAGGAGAGGCTATTGGTGTTCGCGCAGAGACTTATCAACGACGTCTCACAGGTAAACAAACCGTCCCTTGGCAGTCGGGTAAAATAAAGGTTTCTTATTTTAGACATATTCGGAGTCTGCTCAATTAATAAGTAATACACAATACACAGTGTCAGTAGGACACCCTTCTATATACTTGGAACGCGCTCACACCTTCTGTATTCCCTGGCAAGTACGACCTCGGGTCTCTGAATCGTTGAGCTCTGTTTTAGACTGTCTTCACGTTCCTTCAGGTTAGACTTACCAACTGCCAACCACCGGTCAGTTTATTATAAAAAACAAGTGAAGGTCAAGGTGTTCATTGTATTGAGCACCTTAGGCGCTTCTCTATATCTAAAGGCTGCATTAAAAAGCAATAAATTCACTACACAATACTAAATAAAGAAAAAAAACTTTTTTTTTTCTGTAGTATCCCTTTATAAAATAAATAACCAAGTTCGTTAAAACAGGTTCGCAGGAGCGGCCACAAAATGGTATACGACCTCCTCCGAGACTCCGTATACTGCACCAACAGCAACATCCACTGGAGCTCCGTGCTCCGACAGCAGAAGTTCCTGAAAGAGCTCATAGAGAACCTGAACGCAGGCGGCGAGAAAGCGAATGCTGTCTTACAAGAAGCTAAAGATACGTTTAAGAAGATGACGGAGAACGTGTGGCTACATTTGGCGACGGACTTTGAGAGATATCCCTTGAGTACTGAGCCGTGGAAGAGGTTCCCTCAAGTTGGGAAAGCTCCGTGAGTACTGTATAAATGCATTGTGGTTGATTGATTTAGGTCACGAGTCTCCAAACGTTTCACTACAAGGCATTGGACTTTTGCGCCCACTTTCCGGAGACCAGATTGGACGGCGTTTTAAGTCTCTAGAATTCTATTGGGTGGGCTCCATAATAGGAGCAAAAAATGTAATCGTAGGTTGTACTCCTCAAACCTAACAATGTCATCTATATAAAACAATCCAATCAATGTACACACGCGTTTAAAAGTGCATGGGCAATTTTTGAATGAATTCATTTATAAACTGCTCATGCAATTTTGAACGCGATAGTACGTCAGCCTAATTGAAGTCTTTATCAACTTGTCATAGTGCAAAAAGACTGAATGCGCAGTACATTGCGTCTTCAAATAAACTAAAAAATTGTTCAAAATTGAATACAGGTGTATATATATATATCTATGAAGCCGGCCGTACATGTATATAAAAGGCGTAACAACAGTGTCACAGTGTTTGAATTGAACGTATACCTTATCGTTTCTAGGCCCTCGCTATACTGGGACGCGGAGCTGCTGAGCGGCTGGGGCGGCGGCTTCGTGGTGGGCGTGGGAGGAGTGGAGTCGTCGTTCGTGGCGGCGCTCAGCCCCGGCCCGCGCGGCCTGCGGCTGCAGCACGCCGCGCCGCTGCTCGTCGCGCTCAACTACTTCACGCAGCTGGAGGTGGGTACCCAGTACCGTCTGCCGTGCTGGCGGTGGTACTTACGTGGAGTCGTCGTTCGTGGCGGCGCTCAGCCCCGGCCCGCGCGGCCTGCGGCTGCAGCACGCCGCGCCGCTGCTCGTCGCGCTCAACTACTTCACGCAGCTGGAGGTGGGTACCCAGTACCGTCTGCCGTGCTGGCGGTGGTACTTACGTGGAGTCGTCGTTCGTGGCGGCGCTCAGCCCCGGCCCGCGCGGCCTGCGGCTGCAGCACGCCGCGCCGCTGCTCGTCGCGCTCAACTACTTCACGCAGCTGGAGGTGGGTACCCAGTACCGTCTGCCGTGCTGGCGGTGGTACTTACGTGGAGTCGTCGTTCGTGGCGGCGCTCAGCCCCGGCCCGCGCGGCCTGCGGCTGCAGCACGCCGCGCCGCTGCTCGTCGCGCTCAACTACTTCACGCAGCTGGAGGTGGGTACCCAGTACCGTCTGCCGTGCTGGCGGTGGTACTTACAGTCAGTCTTAGTCGTACCAGTACATAGCAGTTATTTTGCTTTATATATATGTCTGGGAAACACGTTACTGGTACATTAAACTACACTTTACATTATTTACACTACTACAACAGAAATAATAGTTCGTAAGAACAGATATGTATCTCTCATAGAAAAAGCGAATACAAACCATTTTGAACACTTCGCAAAAACAATTGACGCTCGGCGTAGGGATGCATACATTAGAAATATTATTGTATAATACTGGCAACGTGCAACGGCGTGCACAGGCAAGCGCGGGATGGATGGCAGGCCGTCAGTTGGTACCGATACAAAAGACGTTCGATTCGAGGTCGCGCGGAGAGTTTTATACCACATGCCACATAACTGATCAATACCTCTAACACTTATTTTGTATGTGCCGTAAAACATTCCTGTACCACCGGAACTGAATACACCGGAGCTTTAAACAATTATCTCGCAGATTAAATTTGTCAGCTGGCGGTTCATTCGCCTGATCTGGGGCGAAACGTTTTCAACTGCTCGTTCGCCTATTGCTAAATGATTGAAGAGCAATACGAAAGGCTGCCCTCACATGTTCCGTGTTACTCCAATCGTTAGTGTTCGGTTGCAGGGCCCGATGTGGCGGCTGATCCGCGGCTGCGGGCTGTCGTACGGCTACGGCGCGCGCGCGGCCTTCGGCGAGGCGCGCCTCGTGTTCTCGCTCTACCGCGCCACCAACGCCGTCGCCGCTTACACCAAGGCCAAGGCCATTGTGGTAACTAACACTCTTTTTTATTATTATGTTTTCACGGATATGTAAAAAAAAAGAACTACGGTCCAAATTTACAAGCTTGAATTATAAGCTTGTTTCGTATTTTTTAATTTTAATTTTAATTGGCATGAAATTCTAGTAGTACACAACGTTGTACTACTAGAATTTCACCGGGAATTTCCAACGGGAGAGGCTAAGAAAGTGCTTTTCAGGATAAGAAAAAAAAAACAATAATAGGTATACAATTATATTGAAATTAATTCCATCGAATTCCTTCCCAACTGGACAATTTACATTCTACCCGGTTATTGGTCAAAAGTATGGAAGGATCGGATTGGAGCAAACCCCAACTCTATATAATAAATAAATAATAAATAAATAAATATTATGGGACAATCTTACACAAATCGACCTAGTCCCACGGTAAGCTCAATAAGGCGTGTGTTGTGGGTACTAGGTGACGATATATATTATAATAGACAGATACATATAAATACTTAAATACATAGAAAACATCCATAACTCAGGAACAAATATTCGTGATAAATACACAAATAAATGCCTTGACCAGGATTCGAACCCGGGACCTCCTGCTTCGTAGGCAGGGTCACTACCAACTAGGCCAGGAGGCCGTTAATGTGCCAATATAATAATTATTTGCAAAAAATCAGTAAAGAGAATGTCATTGGACTTTCAGGACTGTGTAAACAAACCGCCATATTGAAATTGTCTTTGAATGATGAATTTACTAGCGATGGGGAAGTGCTATTTTAAGTCAAAATAAATCGATTACTAAAATACCAAAAGTAAAACACATCTTTTTAATCGGTTCAATCTTCTGGAAAATCGGTGCTTGAAGTTTTACTAGAGTCACTAGTCTTAATTATAAAAGGTGGCGTTACATCATTGGTATACCCTATCGATGATACTGTCTAAATTTTTCATTTTATGCTCTTCTCCTATTACATGATCCACGCATTTCTTCCACTGCATGCATCCGCATCTGAATTTAGGTATTTATTTAATTTTAAGTATATTATATCTTACGCTAAGATCCTTTACTCATTTACTTACCGTGTAGTGTACACTATGCCTATATCAGGTAGATACCGTGAGTACCGGCATTACAATGTCACTAAGTTTAGTCACATCCCTAAACGTCATAGACAAACGTAGAATATAAAAGAAACAAAAACGTCATTGCATTTTGTCGAAATAACGTCACTTTTAAATCGTATTGAATTTTCAATGAAATTTCCAAGATTAAGTAATTTTTCCTATATTATTTGTTTTTTACGAGAAAGGCTATTTTAATAGTGTATGTTTTCAATGACTTTTGATGAGGTGGTGTGAAACTTTAAGGAGTAACAGTGATAAATCAAAGTGACGCCGTTTGTTTACATAGTCCTGAAAGTCCAATGACATTCACCTTACAAAAGTTGTGGTTGATTTCCCTGACGTCTGAGCTACGTATAAAAACCTGTGTTACAGAGGTCAATGTCCTCTCCCATTATACAAAAATATCTAACAATTATTTCGTTAGTTTTAATTGAATTTATTTAATTTTCAATTTTATTTGTGAATGTGTGTGTGTGTGTGTGTGTGTGTGTGTGTATGTGTATGTGTGTGTATGTCTGAGAAGAATATACACAATCACAACTCACAAAACACAAAAAAAATCACAGCTGTCGGTCTGAATCACAGCTGGAAAGTAGGCTTTTGTTGAACACCTGAACCAACTCTCCAACAATACAGAGTTGGGTTTTGCTCCAATCCGATCCTTCCATACCTTTTGACCGATCACCGGGTAGAATATAAATTGTCCAGTTGGGAAGGAATTCATTATTAATTTCAATAGAACTGTATACCGATTGTTTTTTTTTTCTTATCCTGAAAAGCATTATGTAATGCGTCGGCCGAAATTGCTATAGATAGACTCGTATCTTAGAGGGTTTCCCCTACGGGTCAGCCCTCTAACTACTTGTTTATCTATAGCACGCTTTCTTAGCCTCTCCAACGGTGTACTACTGAAATGTTATGCCAGGTCAAATACGAAATAAGCTTATAATTCAAGCTTGTAAACTTGGACGGTTGTTTATTAGTTCCAATTGAAAAACACAGATTTAGGAACACTGAGGTTTAAACGCACATAGAAAGCCGGTACATAGAAATTTTGTTGTATATATTACAGGAACAGTATCTGGCGGAAGGTAAATTCGACCCGGACTTATTCGAGTCTGCCAAGAGCACGGCGCTGTTCGAAGTGGTTGAGAACGAGAAGTGCACCGCGGACGTCGTGTCGCAGTCGCTGCTTAACTACTTCAAACAAGTCTCTGAGAACTATAACAGGTTGGTAAACCTAACTGTTGTAAAGCCGATTAATAATGCTTATAATAAAAATTATAGAAATAGTAATTGTGACTTTAATAATAAATTAATTGGTAAATATAATTTAAACTTTCGTGAGACATACTGATATTAAACAAACAACAACAACATGAAACATGTCACGCCTATTGTGATAAAATACGTGAGTGTTAACCGTTGCAATTTAATTTAATAATTGGAAAATAACTTTACAATACATGTGCTCGAAAAGTGCGCTTTCTATGAAGCCAAATCGTGCGGAAAGTTGTACTTTTCCGCACGATTTGGCCGATGAAGCCAAATCGTGCACTTATTAATTTTTTTTAAATTTTGGACTCCGCTATCAGCCCGATGCAAAAAGTATTTTTTATGTAAGAAAACTATAAAACAATATAATTTTTAATTTTAATAATTAAATTACTGTCAGGTAACAATTAAATTGTTTTGTCATGATATGATTTTTTATTTACTCGCACAATGCAAAGTAAAACATTGTATGAAACACATGCGTAAAGATGATTTCCTACTCGTATCGGCTTATACACTCGTCGGAAATCACTGACTTTCCGCACTTGTTGCATAAATAGCTATTTCAGTCGGCTTAGGTGTTACATACATTCATGGAGGATCCTATCTGGTGAATTCGCTCGATAACTGCATACGTGCTGCACATTGTACGACATACCTAGTAACACAGAAGCAGTTAACGATGCAATCGCTATATCGAATACAACTTGTTTTTTTTTTTTCAAAGAACCTGAACAAATTAGATGACGCTCTTTATTACATTATCCCTATTTCCCAACAGAGATCTGGTGTGCGCGATAGCAGCAGTGACACCCGAGTCGGCGCACGCGGCGGCGGCGCGCTGGCTGCCGAGCCTGTTCGACGTGGCGCAGAGCAAGACCTCCATCGTGTGCCACCCCACCAAGGTCAAGGAGCTGCAGGCCGCTTTCGAAAAGTAAGTCACCCTATTACTTGCACACACCACTATTCATGCATAATACGCGCGGGAAAGGCGCATGGACGCACATTTATTTATTTAAACTTGAATACAGCTGCTGCTGCATGTTAATTGTCTACATAGACCTAGTCAAAATTTGCATTTATGTAGCATATTTTAATATAATTACTGCATGTTGCTTGTTTACTTATAACTAGCTTGTAAGTTCTCATTTAAGTGAACATGTATATTTTGTTCTTATGAGAATAAATTCTTTAAACCCTAACCGAAACTTTGATGTATGTACAAACACAAAATTGTACAAATGGCGGACTTAATGCCAAATGGCATTCTCTACCCGTCGACCATAGAGCTAATCAGAGTAATTTAAGCTGGTGCAGGAAAAAATATTTTAATGGAACAATCAACTGGTACAATAAATCCTAATAGTCAATACAATATTAGAATATGCCTACACTTACAACCGCCAGAACCAAAAAAATACGTTTTGCCGAGCTTTATATGGACACGCACTTACAAAGATTTTGTGCTGTCATCTTGACTGCCGAAATCAATAGTTAATTAACAATAAACTTACACGTATTAACAACCTATCGCATATTTTGAAAGCGCCATATTGACCATTTACATGGATGAAATATGTCTATCCGACCTATACAAGCTATCATACTAACCACAAATACAGTCCGAATTCTGCATAATCAGAATTGTTTCGGTTCTGTACATTTAAATTGCAAGTTTTTCAATATCATGTTTTATTTCAGGATCAATGTGAAACTGGATGCATTCGAGTCTATGGAGGCGTCGCATTTCAACAAATAGGAACCGAAATACGTACATACTTAGCAATAATAAAATACCTCTAAGAAACCAAGTCATCGAACTAAATATTGCTTATAGGCGTGACCCTGGCGGTCGTGGGACACATTAAATACACTGTTGAGGTACCTATGTCAAATATTATGATGTCCCCTATGAGATTACATTTTCCCACGCCGAACGCTGCCGTCAGTTAACCTTCCCCCACCACAGCACTAAACCAATAGGTATATTATTTCTATTGTAATACAAACTCAGAAATAAATATTACAAATGACATCCATATTTCTGCCGTCCACCTTCCACCATGTGTTTAAATTTATCTATTATTATTGGTTGTCAGTAAAGTTTGTCCTGTGATATGCGTACTCTCACAGCTGTAAAACATATTTGTCAGAAAGACACGGCCAAGAAGACATATAAAATGTGGCCCGCTGAGCGCAAATTAAATAATTTACTCTTAATAAATATCTACTAATTATAAGTTTAAACGTTTTTTATAATCGAATATATGTGTTCCAATTACTAGTGCTTTTTGAAAAGTTTGGCGCCAGTTGCACCTTAAATATATCTAGTGAACGCATCCATTACACAAAACTTGGCTTGCTGTGTAACTTTATGTTCAACGGCAACTAGTTCCAAATTCTTCAAAAAACGGGCATTGTTTTTCAATAATTGGCTGTGCCATTATAATAATGTTGAGCAAATAAAATATATCGTGCATTTTATCGACGTGGTTTGATTTATGAAATAAAAGCTCTTGGTTTTGTGATAATGATAAAGTTTAATCACCTTCATCTTAAAGCTATGTCTATACAAAAAAATATAACTTACATTTAGTCAGATATTTAGTGAACATCATTATAAATCATCTCACAACCGCTGCAACACCTCCAACATAGAATTCATACCCAACCATAGAATAATATCAACTTCAACATTAATGCAGTTATTACATAATTCCATCATATAACAGCAATACATTGTATCCATAACAAATGATAGCTTAAAGGGAAAGATCTCATTTTATTTCCAAAATATATAGTTCATGTAAACCTTTCTCTTGCTTTGCATTTCTGTATTTGTGAGCTTGTCTCTGTCTAAATGACGCGACTAAATACATTAAGAACATCACATTTATTACCATCTACTATCCATTATCCGCCAATTTATTTCTTATTTACATTTGATTTCATTTAGATAAGTCTTTTAATTTTAATACTGGTTAGTAGTCAACCATGCCTGAAATGAGCTAGTAGTATGAATGAGGTACAAAAATAAACTGGCCCTTCAAGGATGTAAGCCGTTATAACCACTGGTATAGGCCACCTAAACAATATCCCAACCATAAAAGGTGAAATATCTATTTTACGAATACGAATTACTCGACTGAGTACTAGTTACAATTACAAGACATACAATTTCATATTTACAATTAGACATAAATTTGAATAAGGAAATAAAATATTTTCTAAAATAATTCAAGATTACTAATTTTTACCTGCATATTCAAATGCATATTAAAGCACCAACATATGTACGAAAATACTTACAGCATTTATACATACGCGTCATATGTAAAATAATGATATATGTGTAAGGTCATCTATAACATAGTAACAAGGCGATTCAAATATACGGAATTTGAATATTTATTAGTACTGGAGTGCTCAACGTTCTTGCTTTTAAGAGATTTGGTAAACGTTATAATTACCTACGCGTAACAGTCTAAAATATTATATTATTTCACTATGGACATCTAGATTCTCGACGAATATAATTATCCTAATTAGCTGAACACCTTAACTAAATACGTTAATAATATAAGACTACGTAATAATAAAGAGGCGGCCCCATTTTCTTTACCTAACAACTGTTACACTTATCTGACGAATATCGCATATAATGTACAATTTGTACGCTGCCGCTGCCTCGTCTGCCACATTAGCTTCGAACGAAGTAAGACGACTTATCATTGCATTTCTTTTGTCGTACATGCCATTGTCACGTCGTAGACTTGCAAATTGTGATGTGAAGCTGTAATGTAAGTCGCCCACTGTCGATGTCGTCTGGGTCAAACATAAAACGATGTTCGGAATCTTTCCGGTGGACTTCTGAAAAGTTAAGGGCTATGAAGGTTGATTTTCTTATTGAACTCTTATCCACATTGAAAAGTACTCCTTTCCTATTGAGTAGTACGATAAAAATCATGACTACATGTGCACAAGCTGGTAACTATTGGCCACAGGAAAGATTGGCTCTACAGTTCAGCTGAACACACACTTTTTCTTTCCTGTGGTCAATAGCTAACAGCTTGTGGACATGTAGTAATGATTTTTATCATACAATGCAATAGCAAATGTAGATAAGTTAACTTTTGAATAGTTCACCGGAAATACTCCGAACATCGCTTTGTGTTTGACCCGTCTGTCCGTAGCAGACTCTTTAACAGATGTATAATACACCACTATCAGTGTTCGTTTTAGAACGTGTTCGCTCCTCAGTCACGGTTGGGGCTCTCTGCGGAATTGTTTCAACAAACCGCCTTACATAGTATTTGGATCGCTTATACTCAAAAGGAATTACTGAAGCAATGACTCCTAGTCTAATATTAATCAGCCTCGCTTATATCATTACGATACTCTACGTCGACACGTGGCCACATACACCAGCACAAGTATGTATGTATGAGATACTTATATGCGCCAATGTACAACGGTATCGGAGTGTCGTAACAATGATAGCTTCGATTACACTAGTGAACAACTATGCATTAGGTCTAAGGCAAGTTAGGCTGGATTTGACCAAACTTTAACCAAGAGTAACGATTACTCTTGGATACTAACGTTAAAATTCCATAGTAATTTTACGTTACTATCTAAAGCGTTATTCGCGGAATAAAAATTTGGTAAAACGCAGCCTTAGTGAAATATCGCCTATCAATTTTGTTCATTCCGTTGCATAGTGTAAACATTTTGAACTTATTTTCCGTGTAATCATCATTACAAAGATTAGTTGATTTTATATATCTTATATTTAGGCGAGTTGTTCGGTCGTATTTAAGAATTAGATAACTCTGCTGTTGACGTGATTTAGAATATTTTTTGTAAAGGTTGTTGGTTGTATATGTAATAGTTTGAGACACGTAATGTAACTTAAAATGACGCTTGGACCAGCCAACGCTCAAAATGCACGTGCAAATAAAATGTTTTAAGCTAAAGCAACAGCAGAGTTATCATTACCGATTTTAAACACCCTTGAAATGAGATTGGAAAGAGGCAATAAAACCTTAGTTGTATAATTGGTAAAAAAAGCATCAACTTAGCCTAACGATACTGGTATATACAGGGTGTATAATGTAATGATCACAACATAATCAAGAAATAGTGTAAGTGTGAAAATTGATAAAAAATAATCAGCCAACAAATAGCAACATAGATTTATAAGGCATTAAATAAAATTGATTCGTAACTATTATCGACGGTTGTAAACATTAATCTTGCAACTAGATTAACATACTATAACGTTGGCAAGTAACGATTTTTGTGATCTAAAGGCGTAAATCATACGATTACAGTACGTTCACTTATGGTAAAGCTAATTTGACGCGAGTCCATACGTCAAATCGTGCTTTATATATTGTAGCGGACTTTGACAAGTTCCGCTAATTAAAAGGACTGATGAGCTAGTGCCTAAACCTACTGGTTTTATTGCCTCTATCCTCGTTTCGGTCGGTACCTCGTCCCTCGTAGACGTGGTGTTTACATGATGGAGTTGGCGTCGATGGGCGGCGCGTGGTGTCGCAGCGCCTCGCGGATGTAGCCCACGATGCTGGCGTCGGCCACGAGATGGAAGAAGTAGAGATGCTCGAAGCTCTTGAGCGAGATGGAGCGCAGCGCCGGCAGCCGCAGCAGCAGCGCCGCGAACCGGCCCTCCTCGCCGCCGCGCGCGCGCCGGCAGTACTCGTCCAGGCACGAGAACATCTGCAGGGAACAAACACACGTCAGAATCAACAATCAAGCACTTGCATGTACTACTAAAACCTTTTTTTATTTATTTTATTTATTGTAGCCTTATATCAGAATCATTTTACATAAATTTTACAGGTGTTTTCTTCTTTTCTTATTATATTTGAACTGATTCTGTGTGCCTTTGGGCAAAGGCCTTACTAAAACCTTAGGCGACCATAACTACGTAGGCGCTTACCACCAGACTTAGCGGCATAAAAATTAGATGTAAAGAAAATACACCAAAAACCTTAAAATAAGAAAAATTATTTAAAAATCACTAAAACGGGGCTTAGGCTGGATTTTACCGAACTTTTATTCCGAGAATAACGCTTACTCTCAGATAGTAACGTCAAATTACTATGGGATTTTGACGTTAGTATCCAAGAGTAAGCGTTATTCTCGGAATAAAAGTTTGGTAAAACGCAGCCTTAATCGTGTAAAACTTTGAAAACGAACCTCCGACGATAATGTGTGAAAATCGTGAAAGTTTCTTTGTTGTTATTAGTTTTCTCGTAGCAACCCCTTCTTCTTCCTAGTGTTTTCCCGGCTTATGCCACGGCCCGGGGAGCCTGGTCCGCTTTTGCAACTAATCCCAAGATTTGGCATAAGCGCTAGTTCTACGAAAGCGACTGACCAACCCAGAGGGTAAACTAGGCCTTATTAGTTTTAGTCCGGTTTCCTCACGATGTTTTCCTTGACCTAAAAGCGATTAGTAAATACAAAACGATATTTCGTACATAAGTTCCGAAAAACTTATTCGTATGAGCCGGGGTTTTAACTTTCCTATTTATTATTTATTCAAGAGCTAAAGTGTCCCACTGCTGGACAAAGGCCTCCCTCTCTCTTTTCCACGCATCCCGGTCTTGAGCAGTTTTCATTTAACATTCCTATTAGTTTACAGATATATAATTATGTCTAAAAATCGTCATACTTATATAATTTTAGAAGGCTTAACACATTGAGTGCCGGGAACCCGCTAGGCGAGTTCTCTGTGAGTGGTCGCTTTCCGCTACAAAGCGGGAAAACAACGGAATCGGCTGCGAGCGTAGCGCGTAACACTCGCTGGCACTCAATGTGTTAAACCGCCCTATGTAATCATCAATCCAACCTCATTCTAATCATGCAATTTATCGATTAACTGTTACTTACTTTTTCTCGTAAAACGTCAACTTCTTGTCGGCTCTTCAACCCTTTTACGTCTGTAATAAGAGAAATTGAAAAAATTCTTAAAACATTTTTTTTACTAATTACAGTTTTTCATTTAGATAAGCTAGCATTTTTTACTTTATCTATAAGTAGGTAAATGAACAAACCTTTCTTTGGTTTACTAAGATACTCATTTCTAATGAATGCATTGAATTAGCTATCTCGCGTGAGCTACGTAAACTGGCTTTTAATGTGCTGGGGCACTGTTAAATGACAAAGAGATAGCAGCAAAAGATAGCACAATTGTTTCAGTGCTGAAGTCTTCTTCCACTTCCACTCGTACAGTATTCCGAGACACCGGGGTAAACTCACTCACATAACGAGTGTTGTTGTTGTTGCAAACCATGGAGTGTGGGGTCGCGGTAATGTAGTAGCTGTGTACTAACCGGGATTGAGCAGCACGATGGCCTTGAGCGCGACGTACTCTGCCTGGTCCATGCGCAGCGAGCGCATCTTCAGGCTCAGCTCCGAGAGCACGCGGTCGAATATCGGCCCCACGCCCGCCTGCTGCGCCGAGTTGCGGTGCAGCGTCATGCCTGGAACGAGTAACGTACATATTCAAAATACTTTCAACTTAAGAATAACCGAATTATGAGTAGTACCCTGGCTAGCCAGCTCTGGCAGTAGCAAACCGCGTTGGTTAGTTAGGTAGGCTATACATACGGTCTTTGACTATTTAATCAACCGGACTGGCAGTGTTTGGCATATAAAATGTTATACAAAAAAAGTATGCCGGTTTTTGCGGGTTGGGGACCTCAAATGTATGGTTATTCGTACGTAACGTAGAAATAACAATGTCAGATAAATGTCACCCCATACAATGAACATTGTCAAAGCATACGGTAAATTTATCAGGCAATATAATCAAATATTCGGCTGGTCATAATTCCGCCCAGCGCGACTAACAAAATTGTACAGTTAACACAAATTACATCTTGTCACAATAAACATAGAGTATAAAAGGTACGTTTTAATTTTAATCACGCTGCCAGCTTATCTTATCTTATAAAGAGAGCGCGTTTAAAATGTATAAGGTAATGGTTTCGTTTATTGATTTCAATTTGAGCTACAAGATGGCATATTCTAAAACGCCCAAGGGGACATACGATCAGCTGCAGAGTTAACGGACCCCACTTGCATAGAAAATTTTAATGCAGGGGAGTCTATTAACTCTGAAGCTGACTGTACATGAACATCACAAGGTCCTCCTGGTTAATGGCATGAAGAGTCAATGTGGAATTATTGTCTCAATTGACAATATTTCATTTTTTCAAGTGGGCTTTTTTAAGTTATGGGTCGAAAGAATATCAAATTCTGAAGTATACGTGTTTTTTTATTTTACTTAAAAAGCCACTTTTCATTTATAAATATCAAATCTAAATGTACCCAATGTTTGAAAGGTCGTAAAAGACATATGACGTCACGAGTCCGAATATTCTATTGCCACATGCTTTAAAAAAAGTTGGATTTGAGACACTTGACAGCATTTTTGCGGCCGCATCAGAATGCGTTTACAAATTGACGTAGATTAATTCATCGTTACAAACAAAATGTAGAAATAATTGAAGAATATTCAGTATCAGTATTGTATTGTTTCGCTTACCCGGCATGAGGCACATGAGCTGCGGCTGCGTGGTACTCCGTGTCCCGTCCCCGTTCTCCCGCTCGTCTTCCAGGTACTGAAACATCAATTAAAAACATTCGTAACACGTCTCGAACATCAACACACAAAAAACTCTAAAAGCCGCAAAAGATAAACACGCGTTTATTTATTTACCGCAGCGTATATTGCTAAAATGCTGCGCTATACTTTGCCCTTGAGACAAAGGCGTTTTTTGACGCAGTGGTCTCGAGGCTTAAATTGGTTAGAAAGCTAGTCCATTTTAAAGATACGCTGGACTTATAGATACAGTTCATGATAATTTGTCACGTTTGAAGTGAATCAATAATCACCACAACATATTAGGGCTTAAACAATAATATCTGAAGCTAACTTTATGAGTGAACTCTTTATACCAAGTGTATAAAAATTAAGAAAATGTAGGAGCTTTCTTTCTACAATGTGGAATTTAAACAAGATATTTATGTTTGTAGAGTCCGAGTATGCTAAGTTTTCATAGATTTTGATAACACGGCCTGTGAAAGTGATAAGTATACATCATAATTTCACAGGAGTTTGACGTATAAAATAATACTAACTGTTTGACAGTTCATTTTCGTCAAAGAGATAACGTGGTTTGAATCTAGTAGCTTTTCCAGTACCTTCTTATATTAAATTTAATATCAGTGATTGACTCTACAGTCAACTAACACAAAATAACTTCTAGTACTAAGTTCACCGGGGACCTCAGATGCTGGAGTCACGTCGCTGCAAAACACATCGGTTTCTTTTTATGAGCCACGTGCACAATAATAATAAATAAATAATAATAATAATACATATTACAGGACATTCTTACACAAATTGACTAAGTCCCGCAGTAAGCTCAATAAGGCTTGTGTTACGGGTACTTAGACAACGATATATATATATATATATATATAATATACAAATATCTACATAAATACATAGAAAACATCCATGACTCAGGAACAAATATCTGTGTTTATCACACAAATAAATGCCCTTACCGGGATTCGAACCCAGGACCATCGGCTTAGCAGGCAGGGTCACTACCAGCTACGCCAACCGGTCGTCACAATACGATTTAAAAATACGAGTATTGCGTCAATTTCACACCAACCAATTTATCATCGTCATCGTTTTTATGACAAAGCTTTTATTATTTTTATTATAATTGTCCCTGTGTCCCTGCCCACGTATATAATCATTGGCCTCTACCAACGTATTGGGTGAATGATGATAGGCGCCATCTGTTTTTGATTATTGTTTAATACTAGAGGCGTCCGCAATTTGACTCCGTGTTAATTAAATTTTATGAGTATTACGATGTGAAAATACGATTACATTAATTTCTGGTCTAAATGTGATGTTCCAGGCTACAACCGATGAGGAGCAGAAGTGTTCTGCTACCATAATTACAAAATATAACGATTGTGAGGTTATCCTAAAGTATAAGAGCATGGTGTTGCTAGAACCATAAAACAACTATGCGAAATTACTTATCACACTTATACCGTCTCGCAACGAGCGGTGTGCATGAAAAGCACAATCGCACACGTTTTAAAATCAGCAGTGGAGTTAAGTGACTCTTGGTTTTGGTGAAATTATTCTGCCTAACCAAATTTGGAATCATTAAAAAGGTTAATTGGTAGCTTTTAAATAATGCGAAATTTTACCATGAATCGATTAATTGCACCGCTGATTTGTGAAGTGCAATTTCGGTGACGTAGAGTGTAAATAGACATGCAGTTAACTGTGTACCTCCATGGAACGCCAGGCGATGGAGAAGAGCAACAGCTCGTTCCAGGAGGACTTGATCAGCGAGACCTGGTCCTCGAGCTCCAGCTGCCCGAAGTGCGGGATGTCGCGCGCCCACACCACCAGCGCCGCGATCTGCTTGTTGCCTGCAATGCAATTTGTACTCTATTGTTAAAGAAGCAAAGTTTAAAATTGACTAGGGAAATACACAGGAATAAATTTGCGTCAAACTAACTAAGGTTAAGACTGAGACGTATTTCTTCAAATGGCAACGTTAATTTCAAGTGGCTCTGTAAACTATACACCTCGCGAGCATAAGGTCTCTCACCTTAGACGTTTGTGGCGCTTTAGTCCTTTGTGTCAATTTCAAACCTTTTCCAAAAACAAAACGATAAATAAAATCTACGAACATAATAGAAACTGCTTACAAGATTTTACGAAACATTGTTGAGAAATACGATATGTAGAGGAGAACAAACAACCGGCTATACGAAAGCATTTTTTTTGGCCCAAGCTGAACGAAGACCTTCGCTTACGTTCGGTCAGTAATTTCACATGTGTTAAACATCACTTGCGTATTTGTTGTGTGAGTTGGAAAACATATTACAACTGAAACATTTTTCGTTATTGAGGTCGTATGGTTTCTGAACAAATCTTAGAGCACTAATGATATGTGCGTAGATAAAAATCATTACAGTGCAGTTTTATAAAGACTTAAAGAAAATTATTTTGAACTTGGTCAGTTGAGCTATTTTTACTTTGTGCAGAAAAACTTATTTTGTCAGTTAAAGGACGTTTAAGTGGGCAAGCATCATTAATGCTTTATCGCCTTGTACACGACATTATCTTGTCTCTCAATCATTAGATGACTCTAAGTGTAACTCTATCTATTATTTATGTAAGAATACCTAATAAATAAATGCTTTTTACTTTCAGTAATTTGGCAAGAAGTTTGAAATTCTTAAATTATGTCAACAAACTTTAAAAGTTATATCTATCCCGTGGAGCGTCCTATAGACACCGTGTGTCCATAACTTTTGTTGGCGGGTAGCGCCCTATAGACACACCGTGACTATAAGAGAAGTGCTGCTATTGGTGGGCTTCTTTGTCAGATTCGGTTATGTTGTCACTCCAAATTGTATTAAAAATTAGTGCGTGACAGTTCTACCAACATAAAAACGTGGATATTCGGCAATTTACTCGAATCCAAGGCACCAAAAAGAATAAATTCTGAGACGTGTGAAAAAATTTGTGTTGTATCTTTAAATAACTGGGAAGT
This sequence comes from Lathronympha strigana, assembly GCA_949128165.1. Lineage (NCBI taxonomy): Eukaryota > Metazoa > Arthropoda > Insecta > Lepidoptera > Tortricidae > Lathronympha > Lathronympha strigana. Next base: position 9,269,528 of record OX421906.1, on the reverse strand, counting down.
AATTAATTAATACCACCAAGTATTCAATGCACGCTGTTGCTGTTTATTTCACACAAGTCACAAGACAATACCACAGATTACAAAACTGGCGGGGCTGTGTTGCCCGCTTAATAGAGACCTTAACAACTAATACAACACTCTCCCCCCCTTACAAAATTAATTTGAAACTTTTCCCTACTACATTTCTAACTATTCTAAGTTTTGACCACATTCGAGTAGTTGATTGGCATGTCGTTTCCATGTTAATCCATCTACTTCTACGATATAGGTTACGCCTGGAACTAGCACCTCGATTATTTTACCAAGAGACCAATCTTTCTGACTTCTCCTCAGATCTCGTACCATCACCTTCTCACCAATTGAGAAATGTTTGAACACGTCTTTACTTTTGGTAGTTAACTTTACTTGTTCATGGTCTATTTTATCACTAACTGGATTTGGTCTAATCAACGAGAAACGACATCTCAATTCCCTACCATACATTGATTTTGCTGGACTTTGTCCTGTGCTTTTATGTACAGTGGACCTATAATCGAATAGAAACAGATTGCAAGCATACTCTACACTATGGCCACTCTCTACAATTTTTACAATATGAGACTTGAATGAGTCTACAAATCGCTCGGCCAACCCGTTTGTAGCTGGGTGATATGGTGGTGTGAATACCTGCTTAATTCCTACTAAACTACAAAAATCTTTAAACTCTCTACTAGTCCATGTAGGACCATTATCAGTAACAAGTGTCAGGGGGTAGCCATAACGTACAAAAATATTTTTGAACACCTCAATAGTTTTCTGAGCAGTTATCTTTGTCATTGCAACAGCCTCCGGCCATTTGGAATGTGCATCTATGACTACTAGAAACATTTTTGAGTACAAGGGGCCCAAAAAGTCTGCATGCAACCTATGCCAGACTGCCGGCGGCTGTGGCCACACTGATAACTTGACTTTTTCAGGATTTTTATGATTCTGTAAACAGATTAAACAATTTCTGGTAATGTTTTCAACATCTGCATCTAGGTCTGGCCACCAAAAATATGATCTAGATATCTCTTTCATTCTTGTTGTCCCTAAGTGACTAGCATGCAATTCCTGTAGTAAATCATTTTTACAAGCCTTTGGTATAATCACACGGTACCCCCAGAGTAAACATTCTTTTTCCACGGAAATCTCGTTTTGCTTTTTAAAATATGGTTCATAGTCTTCACCTAAATCATTTTTCTGCGGCCAGCCATCCCATCCTCGTCGCCACTGTTGTATCTTTAAATAACTGGGAAGTAATTAATTAATACCACCAAGTATTCAATGCACGCTGTTGCTGTTTATTTCACACAAGTCACAAGACAATACCACAGATTACAAAACTGGCGGGGCTGTGTTGCCCGCTTAATAGAGACCTTAACAACTAATACAACAATTTGAACGAGCCGTCATTACACCCCGTTTGCGGAAAGTTGTGTTTCGTTTGTTGTGAGTTTTAAAATGAAAAGTTAAGTGTTACTTATATAAATTATATATCAAATTACTGGAAATTAGATAAAGATTTTGTTTTATGTATTGGTTTTTGAAAAATCGCAGCATAACTTGATGATAAAAGCCTCCAAAGTTTGACAGTTTTAAAGGCGGCACGGACCCGCGTAGCGCGCGCGTAAACATTGCGTAAATAAATAGTTCTTGTGTAGTGCATAGCGCGTCTTGGTGAAAACCAATGGTATCTATCGACGCGGAATGTTATAACGATCAAAATGATATATATAACAAGTGTGAAATATGTGAACAAGTTGTGTGTAAAAAGGCAAAGTGTTCAAATGAGTGACAAAAACAAATGAAACTCGAAAAGGAATGTTTGTTTTTGGATTGATAATCACAGGTCAGTTACATTTTTCTAATTGTCATGTATAGCATATTTATTCAGCTTTCTAACGATGTCTAACATATGTTATATAATTATAAAACAAAAGCACAATTTCAAATGAAGTATCAAAAGGTAACCTCAAATCTTTCTACTCAAATTCGCCGGGCAGTTGCGGCCATTTTATATTTAAGCGGGAGGTCGCTCCACGGGCTATTCATCTATCTATCTATAGTAACAGTCGCAAATATTACTTATAATATTATGCAATTCCGTTGAAATTCTGTACAATATAGGTACATATTTTTCTTCATTCTAACCGATTTACCTATAATAACGCACAAAACGTCTTAAATTTCACTCAGTCATGTTCGTGAAGCTGCTGATTCGCCCTTGGCATTAATTTCTTACCAACTTTTGACCTGTTTTATAATGAGGTTAACGAAATGTTTACTAAAAGGTATACAGTACGGGCGACGTGGTTTATTTGCGCCGTACTGAAGTACCCATAATAATTATAATTAGTTTAACAGAAGCATCGTCTCGTTAACATACTTGCCAGTATTACGAGTTTTATCGCAAAATAACAACAGATATGGGAGGCGCGCATACTCGTAGGTACTTGAGGTACAAAGATTAACTTAAAACAAAACAGAGCCATTTTCCCTAACAGGTCGCGAATGATATCTACCCATCGGGGCTATTAAAACTAAAGCGAAGAAGAATCGGAATACTAAAACATTATTCAGAATAACAAACACCTACATTCCACTTTTTCCTCCGCGACTTGGCAAGCAAGAGGAAAAAACCCTTAAAAATAACGCGGCTTTTTGCTGCCATCGAAATCTACTTATTAATTTTTTTGTCAACATTCACACTTTTTATTGTTCCGTTGTGAGACATGTTTTATAAATATTTGTGATGTCACAAATATGTAACGGCCAATAATTCTGTGCGGTGCTAGCCAATATCATGTGATGTTGATTTTACTGATAGAGGCGATAATGGCATTGCCTATAAAGTACTTCACAAAAAGAACTCAAAAATCACGATGAGTTGATGTTAAAACGTGATACAGATATAATTAATAGACGCATGAGAATCGGCCGTGGTCGCTTAATGTAGAGAACCATTGCATTAGAATCCAATTTTTTTATTGAGGTTCCTAAGTTATGTAATGTTATTATGTTGCTGTATTTGTATGCAGTTTTAAAATAATATTTTTTACCTTTATTTTGCTACTCCTTCTTATTTAAAGTGTTTTGAGAAAAAATTGAACGCATGTGCCGAAACAAATGCTAATATTATTACACTTTAAAAGTATGTAACTTACTCAACACTTGTCGACACTACTGGTGACCGACGAGCTGCCATTTTCCTCGCGCAAATTGCAATACAGTGGGGAAATCCTGCTAGTATCATCGGCACCATGCCGTAGGGGCACAATTTTATACATATTGTATTTTAGTTTTTATTGAATTGTATTGTATCTTTATATACCCACATATCATTAGCCCTCAATAATGCGTTCAAAAATCGCATATAAAGGCCCCCATCATAATAAACTTTTTTGTTACAACAAATTTCTTTTCTGTGAAAATGTTATTATAGCTAAATAATATTCTTTTTTATAATTTCGATAACATTTTTCAACACAAGAAAATTTGATTTGACCTCTATTCTAATATCAGTCGAGATGACGCGTGACGTTTAGTTTGAAACGAATTGTCAATTGCATACAATGACGCCCGCAAGTCGCACGTGAAAATTGGGGCCAACTCTAGTTTGTCTCTGAATTTAAAAAATATAAATGTCAAAACTTGAATGTCAGAAAAGTTTTTATTCCTGAAAGGCGCAATGGTGGTCGATATATATGCGCATTGAACAGCCGAGTTTCATAATAACATCACACGAGTATATAATTTTATTATATACAATCACATAAACTACTATTATGTTTCTGCCAACACTTTTTAAACTTTCACGATTTTAACACATTATAAATTTACTAAAACGGGGCTTAGTCGTGTAAAACTTTGAAAACTAACCTCCGACGTTTCAAGTAATCCACGCAACTCTCGGGGACAACGTCACCCTTGACGTCGGAGGTTAGTTTTCAAAGTGTTACGCGATTAAGCCCTGGTTTAGTAAATTTAATACAACTTACTCAGTCACGGATTCAAGATTTCCCACAAACGTCGTGATACAGGTCACTTAATGGATGCGTAATAAAATAAACAGAAAACATAATTCTCATCCTCCGTCGATATTAAATTGACTCTCATTAGCGTGCCAGATTACTGTAATGATTGACAATTCAACTGATTTTAAACATATTATACTAGGAAATAAGGTGCTACTTGTTATGAAGGAAATGTCTCGGTATGTTATCTATTAATTCATTGCAATTGAAGAAATCAATTTGCTATAGGATGTTTAAATTCAAATTGGGTTCGAACTCGAAAAAAGGCTAATTTAGCCAATTTGTATTTCAACATAATGTTTATCAGAAATACTAAAATACGACGTAATTCTCAATGTTTTGATTAAAGTGGAACTTTGATTTATATGAACGAATATATTTTGATTGTAACCTTTCGTAGGTACTAGGTAAGGTATAATATAACTTTTGTAACCTTCTCGGGATAACTATGCCCCCCATTAACAGAGGTAGCGTGTTTTTTCTTTCATATTTGTTATTCTTGATAAGACGAAGAAGAGTCGAACGAAAAACTTGCAGGAAGATGTCACGTGCTTGACGGCGAAGACTTCGTATGGCCTCAGCATCGGCGAGCGACAGCTACAGGTGAGAGCACGGCATTTTTTTAATGTCTCTCTCGCTGCTGCCGCCGACGCACGAAGTCGTAGTTTAGTTACCTATTTGGCAGAGACTGGACACGGGCACACGGTACCGCGGCGGCACGTTGGTGTCGGAGCCGACACGCAGGAACTGGTACTCCTCGCTGGGGTCCGCCACCAGCGACTCCATCTCAAGGAGCCGCTCGATTGACAGCTCCTGCATTAAAACACATATTCTTATGAAAAACCGATTGGTCAGTCGCATATAAAACGGATTTTCTAAATTATATCGTATCCTTAATTAAAGTAGAATACGTTTCCTATGAACACTTACCTATATTATATTTTTCTTTTACGCATATAAAAGAAAAATATAGTACAATACAAAAACCAATATAACACATACACATTAAGTATAAAATACCTATTTTATGTATTACTCTGCTGCTAATATTACGCGTGAGAAAACCAGGCGTATGATCACGGCCAATAGACAACTCCGATTCGGTTACTGCTAAATAAGTACCTAATCTTTTTGCTAGTCACTTAATTATGCAAATTTTAATTAAGTAGTAGGGTAAGGGCGGTCACAAAGGTCCACTGAGGTTTATATTTTATTTATTAGTCTAATTGTAGTTGTATGGTCCGATGCCGATTAGAGGTTCAATAAACAGGTGTCGGGTAGGTACTGTATTTAAAGGTAAGTTTATTGATAACATCTTTTATCGACAAGTGTTTTTCGCATTCGACGTTAAGACGCATCTACATATAATATATATATATCCTATAAATTTTAACGAGTTTAAATCAATAGTAGTAGGCAAATTTAACTTGAATATTTGATTACAGACACCGCGGTAGTTTATAACTTTACAACATCGGTTTATTCGGTAACTAACTGTGACTATGATAGTATGATATGAGAGGCAGTGCGGGGACTGAATATAAATAAAAGTACAGGTGTTGCCGATGTAGTTGCATAATGTTTTGGCCTCGTATGTTCACGAAAACGTGATTCTGAATTAACTTAGGAATTTAAAGTATAACTACATAACCATTCTGATCATATTATGAATAATTAAATTATTGATTCAGATGTCTATTTGCAAACCACAGTTTTTAGTCGCCGCTGCTAACTAAACTTACACAATGCTGCTTCTTTATTTTACCATATGCAAATTGCAAATGCGAGTGACACACACAGCCGCAACCGATGCTAGTTTATGAAAAGTCACGACAAACATACCTACAATTTAGTTTTTGATTTCCTGGACATAAGTTCTAAAATGTGTAGGTATTCTGTATGCACTATATTGAATATAAATATAAGTTATACGACACATACGCTAGAAATATAAAAGCTAGTTAGACTGTAATTGCTTGTCGAAATATTGGAATATCAAATCTTAATTGAAAGTTATTTCATATAAAATGCTGCCTAGACTAGACTAGATTTTGTCAATGCGACTAATGACTACGCGACGAAATCGAAGTAATATGATATGACAGGGGTCGGCGAACTGCAGCAATTCTAGTTAAAAAAATCGGTTAAGAGCATGTCGGGCCGTGTGGTGTTACGTAGTCTACCGTCCGTCGCAATAGGCGAACTTAAAAATGGTTTTAATAGATACCATGCTGTCCATGCTCTTAACCATAAAAACCCTAAAAAGAAGTATCTACGTAGCTCTTATGACTTATACGCCATTTGAACAGAGAAGATACGTTTATTTGCAAAAAATCAGAAATGGCTTAAAGAGGCTTGCGGCTTCATTAAGCTCTATTTTCATGATTTTTTTTGGACTTGCGGATCAAAAGTTAGAGGGGACACATTTATTTATAAAGATCTGGAGCGATTATTTCCGAAAATCCGAGACTTACAAACCCCTATTCTTTTTCAAATACCTATCCAACGATATCTCACACTTAAGATGAAACGAAAAAAAAAAACCCCACACTTTACGTGTACGGGAGGTACCTTAAAAATAAAAGATTTTCGTCTTTTTATAGTTTATATTTTACCACTTTGTCGGCATGATTGATATGTATATTATATATTCATACCAAACTACAGCTTTCTAGTACTATCGGTCACTGAGCTAAGCCGCAGACGAACGGACGGACAGACGCGACATGGCGGAACTATAAGGGATCCTAGTTGACAACGGAACCCTAAAAAAAAAACAAAAAAAACACTTACATCTGTTTCTTCCTTAAAATTAGCCAACTCCCGAGCTAAGACAATTAATTCCTTAGTAAAATAGAACCACTTATCCAGATTGCTGTTAAGTGGGTCACCTAGTTATTCATTATTCCGCATTTATAAACGGTAATTAGTGAAATTATCAAAATAAAACAAGAGCAACCGCACAACAGTCAGACGTAACGATTAGTTGGAAAAAAATGCGCTCGTGCAGAATGAAAAAGATAATAAATACTATATGATACCTACCTAAACTCGTGTCTATTTGGAATTATCCGGACGGCGGCAGTTTCGAATAACGAAAGTTTCGGATAAATCATGCGTGAAACACACCGAATTGAGTCAAGACTGCGAAATATGTTCGTAAATCGTGCGTAACTATATAGAATAGATACCTATTTTTTTTGACTGCTAAACACATAAAAACTTTACTTCAATAACAACAAAAACACGTAAAACTAAAATAAAATAAATTTTAAAGTAAATATTCCCCCTCGGCATGGTACCGTAGATGCTGGCAGCGTTTCCTCGCTGTATTGCAATACTAATGCGTTGGGCAAGGAAACTGCCAGCTCTACGGTCGCCGGTAGCGTCCACAAGTCTCTTTGAGATTCTTTAAAGAGGGCGTGGGCGCTCGAACCCCATCGGCCGAGTCTCGAATCTCGATGCCGAACGGAACAAAGTCGTAGTCGCCGCCGAGACCCTATATTTGCACCTTTTTAAAATTTTCCACCGCCTCTGCAGCCGCGCCGACCTTGGCTGTAGTTCCGTGAAGATGTGACGGGGCTAGGGTGTCAACACAGGTGGCGTCCTGGCGTCCCACACAAGCACCCGTCCCATCCTCCACGGAACCAACGACATTCCATTAGGTCTTTTGCCATCATCCCTGAGAATGCCCGGAGGCTCAAGAAGAGCTGGCCCTGGCACGTTGATGCTGGCAAGAGACCTGCGGAGGATGTCGTTAAGCGCAGCGTGCCTGGAGAAACGGCCAGCGCTCTCCTCTGAATACCTATTGGTTGTGATGTGAATGACCCTGTAGGTTTATGAGTTTTATCACTACAAAAATTGCGTTGACGTGTTTTAAAAGGTAGCAAAGTATAATTGAAAACTCATTGTTCGCAGGCGCCATTTATTTGGCTTCTAACTACAGATAAAATCCGCCTTACTTGGTATTCGATGGGTAGGGCATTCGGAAAAGTTTATACAGTGTGTAAATCTAATACGGGCGAACCTCTTAACGGTGGTTAGTATAGGACATAAGAAATGTAATTAGGTAACTTTTAAATGGAATTGCAATTAAAATTTTATCCATAGAAAGTAATTCGGCCCGCAATGTAATGCAAACTCACTCGCGTTAAACATTCGTTGACAACTGTCAGCGTCAAATGTTTTATAGTACATTACTGCTGAAAATTTTATAAAATAAATAATTATGGGGTCATAATTAAGTGTAACTCAAAAATATGTTTTAATTATTGATAACACTAATGAATTCTATGTTTGGTTAAATTTATCGCCCATATTAGACTTACACACTGTATAAAACGGGTGTCGGATAAACGATAATTTACTGTATTTATCTATTTACATGTACTATCTTTTTTTAAGTACTAGACGCATTTTTTATGCGAATTATTATTTCTACGATGTCTAATTGTTTTTAAATTAGTTTACATGTTAGATAGAACAATAATTTTCAATTTTTTTATATATTTTAATTTAAAGTTTATACGATAAGTTTATAATTATAACCAAAAGCAATACACTTACATACGCTTTCAGTGACCTTTGGCGAGCTTGGCAATATAAACACCTTGAGCCGTTTGTTTAGGATGAAAGCGAAACTGAAGCTTCTTTTTATTTTCAACCGACTTCAATATTTCAAAAGGAGGAGGTTCTCAATTCGTCTGAATTTTTTTTTTTATTTTTTTTTTTAATGGATGTTCACTCATAACTCCGTCATTACTGAACCGATTTGAATTTTTTTTTTGTTTTCTGAAAGTAGACGGTTCCTGGTTGGTCCCGTTTTTTTCAAAATCCATTTCTGATGATGGGATCCATGAGGAACTGAGGGAACTCCTCAAATTTGAAAGGCACATGCATGCTGATTTGGGTGATTTCTTAAGAAACTCGAGCATTTCTTTACGAAAATCATCAATTTGGTGGAGTGGAGCTGATGATGAAGACCAGGGATGGCAAAGTGGAACTGCTTCGTAATTCTCAGGACTATGATCCGATTTTAAAAAATATTTTTTTGTCTGTATATAGATGGTTTCAGGATTGTCCCGTTTTTTTCAAAATCAATTTCTGATGATGGGATCCATGAGGAACTGAGGGAACTCCTCAAATTTGAAAGGCACATGCATGCTGATTTGGGTGATTTCTTAAGAAACTCGAGCATTTCTTTACGAAAATCATCAATTTGGTGGAGTGGACCTGATGATGAAGACCAGGGATGGCAAAGTGGAACTGCTTCGTAATTCTCAGGACTATGATCCGATTTAAAAAAAAAAAATTTGTCTGTATATAGATGGTTTCAGGATTGTCCCGTTTTTTTCAAAATCAATTTCTGATGATGGGATCCATGAGGAACTGAGGGAACTCCTCAAATTTGAAAGGCACATGCATGATGATTTGGGTAGTTTCTTAAGACACTCGAGCATTTCTTTACGAACATCATCAATTTGGTGGAGTGGACCTGATGATGAAGACCAGGGATGTCAAAGTGGAACTGCTTGGTAATTCCCAGGACTATCGTCCGATTTTAATTTTTTTTTTTCTGAAAATAGATGGTTCCAGATTTGTTCCGTTTTTTTCAAAATCAATTTCTGATGATGGGATCCATGAGGAACTGAGGGAACTCCTCAAATTTGAAAGGCACATGCATGATGATTTGGGTAGTTTCTTAAGACACTCGAGCATTTCTTTACGAACATCATCAATTTGGTGGAGTGGACCTGATGATGAAGACCAGGGTTGGCAAAGTGGAACTGCTTGTTAATTCCCAGCTCTATCATCCGATTTGAGACATTCATCTTTTCTTTGTAAATAAATACCTTCAAGATAGTCCTATTTGATTATAGTTCTATTTTGATGATGGGCTTCATGAGGGATTGAGAGAACTCCTCAAATTTTAACGGCACATGCATTCTGATTTGAGGGTTTCCTTAAGTAACTAAAACAGTGTTTTGGCGGAGCCAACATTTTGATGAACTGGATCTGATGATGAAGACCAGGGATCGCAAAGTGGAACTGGTTAATAAACCTAGCTCTACTTATTATCCTAGTTGTGACATTCATCTTTTTGATTTGATTTATATTCTGATGATGGAGTTCTAGAAGAATTCAGAGAACTCTTCAAATTTGAACGGCAGGTTAATTGTGATTAGAGGGTGTTCATAATTAGCTTAGGCATTTTCTTACTGTGGCCATCATTTTGCTGGAGTGGACCTGATGTTGATAATCAGGGATGGCATAATGAATATGCTCGTTAATTTACAGTCTGTCATCCAATTTAACACATTGTTATTTTGTTTGTTTAAAGGTCTACAAGGGAGTTCCGTTTGATTATACTTCAAATGTAATGATGGAAGCCCTAGGACATTAAGAAAGCTCCTCAATTTTCAATCGTACACGTGCGGTGTATTGGATATTTGTGAAGTAAACTGGCTAACTCAAACAAATTCTTAATTTCACTTTTACCGGGAACCAAATGAAGTCGGTTTTTTTTTCTTAAAAATTATTTATTTTTAGGGCCATCGCCCGCCGAGCGCCTTAGGCCCATTACGACTGAATGCCCTTTATGAAATATATAAATTCGAATTCAGCTTCATTAAATAAGCCACCAGCCAAAGAAATTTATCAGATCTCGGTGTATTAATAATGTTATAAAAATTGGATTCAAGTAACAGAATTATTCGTACACATTTTTTTTGTGTTATATTTTAAGAAAAAGAAAATATTTTCACTGCATAAAAACCGGCCAAGAGCATATCGGGCCATGCTCAGTGTAGGGTTCCGTAGTTTACCGTCCGTCAAAATAGGCAACCTTAAAAAGTGTTTTAATAGATACCATGCTCCATATGCTTACAATAATTAACAATTCTATGATACTTTCGATCACACCCGTCCCGACCCCATCAACTCCGGAAAAATCTTAACAGCGCGAAGTAGACCACGGTACAGCGCTATCTCTTGGGAAATTGGGTTACTAATTTATACAAACTAGACGGGTTGGGATGTATGTTGGGTTTTCGGGGGTAACTTGATCGCGTGATCGATTTGAATCATTCTTTTTTTATTACAAGGAAGATACATGCGGGATGATAAATTAAGTAAGTACTCAAGATAAAAAAAAATGTTTGCATATACGGTTAAATTACAACAGTTCAACCAATTAAGTTCAAAATTATTTTCCAATAAAGTTCTTGTCACACTCTAGGGTACGGGAGGTACCCTAAAAAAAGTTATAACCACTTCTTATTTTACCACTTTCTTGGCGTGACCAATATACATATTCGTACAAAATTACAGCTTTCTACTACTTACAGTCATTGAGATTATCCGCGGACGAACGGACAGACAGACAGACATGGCGAAACTATAAGGGTTCCTAGTTGACTACGGAACCCTAAAAATGGTGTCCTGTCGTTTCACCAAAAGTTGGCCTACGGCAAAATTATATTTTGGCAAATCTTTTTTTTGCAACAACATTTTTGACGAATTGTTCTTATTACAAAATAATTAACTAATAAAATTTCGTTTGACATGTGTTTTTGTAATAGCTGATATTATGGGTCCAATTGATACACTTTATTTTGACACAAATCATATATTTCAATCATCATAATCATTATTATTGTAACTTTAAACGAACTGACAGAGTTTTTAATAGTTTTACCTCCGAATAATCGTTAATTAATAATCGTTCCAGGTACTTTCAGTATTGTCCACGTACACACAGTATTGGCCAAAATCAACGTGCCAATTGTAGCTCAATAAGCTGGACGTCTCGCTCGCTCTCATTGTTTTAAATAATGCAATCGCAATGTTCTCGTTTTATTTTTATTGTCCTAACGGCACGTTGCTTTTGAAAAAAGTGTCAAAAAGTTGATTATGATTTAGTGATAAAGATGATGGCACATACATCGCTTACCTGCACCGAGCTGCTCGGGTGCGCGTCTTCGGCGCCGCGGGCGGCTCGCTGGCGCTCCTCCTGCACGGCCTCGCGCTTCATGCCGCACGCCAGACACTTCTGGTAGCGGCAGTACTGGCATCGGTTCCGCTGTCGCTTGTCGATGATGCAGTTCCGCTCCTCGCGGCACGCGTACGACAGATCTTTTCGCACGGTCCGCTTGAAGAAGCCTTTGCATCCTTCGCAACTGGAACCAAGAAATAGACCGATTAGACAAGGACGTGGCAAAGGCGCGGTGAGATCAGACGAGAAGCCTCTGCGGGGCCAGCTACTCTAGACCGCATAAAGCCACGTGGGCGAGGGCAAACCCTACTTATACACTTTTTTAAACTATCGTGGTTTTTAGACATGTTTTCGCGTGACCATCGCGGTTGCAACATTGCCGAAATATCGGGAGCTCAATTTGAATAAATAAACCGTTGTAAGAACCCGTGTTCATTAGTTTGAAATAATTGAAACCCTACTTATAGCAAATATTTAACTCCCTTGACGTTTGAACAGTATCATGTACATTATAATCTAAAGATTCATTACTGCCGTCACAAGGCTATGTAGTTTGTTTTTTATTCGATGCGTGCCTCAACACACCGGCATCACATCGTGCCAACAGCGCGTGTGGCCTCGTGTTATGCAAAAAAACTTATCATTTTTCTGCAAATAAACGGTGCCCTAAAATAATTTAATCATCTCATGTTTGAGAAGGGTTGGGACATTGCGTACGCTGCAGTCGTCACGTAATCGCCACAACCGCTTAAAAAACCATCCTATCCGGTATTGTGAAGATAAAAAGACAAACCCGTCGAGAGAAACAATGAAATGGGTAACAATGCAAAACGATAACAATTTATAGTACCGTGCGTAATACAAATTGAGTATATTAAAAGAGGCTATAATGGGGAATTGTGTGAAATTGATTCTATTAATTAAGCACAAGGAAAACTCATAGTTACCATTCAGTCCGAAGTCCGAACCGAACTACGCGGGCGTTTTTTGCAACGAGTAATTTGCAGACGCCGCGCCGCCATCTGGGGCTGCGTTTCATTAGAGCCTCGGACATTACGCGGGTTTTGCAAGAACGTTGATGATTATCAAGAAAAACTTTCACTTCTGGGAATTTAAATGACAACTCTTACTTACCGTGATATTGAAAAAGCAAGATATGTCTGCCGTAAGGAACCACGGCCACTAGCGTTATTTATTCGGTTTATACTAAATAAAATATTCTGAATTATTAAAATGATATAACTCATTCGTGATTTTCTCATGTTTTTAAATAAGCACGGCCATAAAATTATCTTCAAGTACCTACACTTTACGATGTAATTAACGCAGCGTAATTAAAATATAAAAAGCTCACTTTTTTTGTTTGTTGTATTTTCTGTACCGATTGAGGTGTGCAATAAAGAGTACCTATTTGTATTGTAAACATTCTCTTATATTATTTTCATAATAATATTATATCTGTGCGGTATCTCGATTTCCCATTGACATATAATATCATAGCGTAGGCATCCTAACTCAAAACAAAACTAGTCGACAATTGTAAAGCACGAATCAAATCATTTATTATTTGTAAATAAATGTTTGGATTCATGGTTTATTGTTTTTTTTAAGTAGTCGCACTACTATATATAAATTATAAATTGAAAGAGATGTCATATACCCATTACTACAGAAAATGTGAGCAAGGCCCCCGGTGAGCAGGGCTGGGAGTTTATGTGCATATCGAGTGTGCTTACCTAAATGGTATATTTTTTAAACATGTTGCATATTCCACGGTAAAAGTACCGAAATTAAACCACACACATCATTGTAAAACGAGTGTCTGTATGCTGTTATGTCGGCTAGGACTAAAAGTGCAAATCCGAGTCAGTCAATCGCCTCCGAGTTTAACAATACTATATAATATAGTATTATATTTATATTTCATGTTAAGACTTCCGTTAGATTCGAGAATGTTGTGACGACTTATATTTTTTTAATAAACGTGTTTGACACAGACTTACTCCTTGACCATGAATAGTGTAATAGTGTACTTTTGTCTAGCTATCTTATGCTTCATCCCTACATAGGTACTTAGGTACGGTCAGCTGCAGGCTGCAGAGTTAATTGACCCCCCCCCCCTGCATACAAACTTTCTATGAAGGGGGTCACTTAACTCTGCAGCTGACCGTACCTATGTAGAGATGAAGCATAAGATAGCTAGACAAAATATCTGTCTCCTACCATTATCGGTTCTAGTAATTTATTTAGTATTCGTATACAAAAATAGGTACTTAACACACATAGTTAATTAAATATTTAACACGATATTTGACTGAAGCAAACATCGCATATGTAAATATATAATATAATCATCCAATACGGGATTAGGTCATTAGAGAACGCGTAGTTATAGCATTATTCGCAAAAAAAGCTGCGCGATATAAATAGCGTACACGCGTTCTATGTGCCACTTCCAATTGAACAACTTTACGAGTAGACATACCTATGTGGCGTTTTCAGGCTAAAGGTATTGAGTTATTGGTACCTACGTATAGTTCAAAACATTAACTTTCATATGCAGAAAAAAACAGACAGCTAAGTTAAGTATTTCATTTTTTATGATTTTTTGAATTTGCAACATACAAATGTGCTATTTTGAGTTTAAAGTATGAAAGCCTAAAAAATCGAGTTGTAGGTTGTAGTTAGGAAGATAGCGGTTTAAAAATGTTCCGCATATATTATAGGTATTACGCAACAAATGACATGTTGTCTCTAATATTTTACCTATTATTGAAATAATACAACATGATGCCTTGCAACACGCCTTCTACAGTCTCAATGACTTTTATAATTATAATTTGACATCAACCTAGTAATGAACTGACTTTTTATATAATAATTATTTTTTCCTGAAATGACTTCTAAATTATAATGTTATTTCGATTTGATTTGTATACTTACACAATTTTAAAACTTAATAATCCACATAATAATATATAATTTTTATTGTAATTTTAACGCAGAATATATATGACGTGTAATATGTAACAATATTATTAATAAATGAGTATGAGTATGAGTATGATGCATAGTAGGGTGTTAAGACAAAAAACAAAAAAAAATATATTTTTAAAACTCAACATTAATAGATTCTCAGCCGGATTATGTTGATTTCTGAACATCATGTAGCTAAGGATATTGTTTAAAATAATGAAACTGCCATATATCAAAGCAATTTTTTTTATTAACAAAACAAAAAATCATAACTTACTTTTAAAAATACGATAAAATCACAGCATTACTTGTCAACACCGAGTTTACGTTAATTTATGAATAAAACGCAAATAAAAGGCCATGGCATGGAAAGGGATCATCTTGTGCCTTATTAGCTTTTCCACTTGATTTTTTTCCTGATGATAGGTCACGACTCACGACGTTAGTAAGTGCTATACTAAATTTCAGCATTCTCCTCTTCTTATTTTTGAAGAAAATAAATAAGAAAAATGAATTTTCATGAATATCTCCGCCTTAATGGAACGAATAATTTCGTGCTTCATACATATAATACACTTAGCTAAGACACATAATATGTCACTATAAGCCGCATGACATTCTATACATATAAAAAATAAAAATAGATGTGTTGACATTTACCAAAAAAATTTTTTTATTACTTATAAGATAGAGTAGAGACACCTCCATTTTTTTAACTTATGATAGCAATTTTATTTAACTATAACCTATATTTAATTCAAGCTTCTAGCATTGGTGCATCGTAACTGTAAGAGTAACAGTGAGTGGTCACTTTTTCTACAGTAAATATATGACAATTTATATATGGTAGTGTACTTAAAAAACATGAATCAAAACATTTATTATAAATAATAAATTATTTAATTCATGCTTTACAATTGTATATAGAAGTTATTTATAAACAAAACGAAAATTTGTCATTTTCGCCTAGACTAGCAAAATCAGCAATATCTCGGAATCCATAAGCGACAATGTGGTACCTTCACAGTGAAAACGACACATATCTATTTTATAGATATGCCACTACCGTACAGTACAATTAGTAGTTTCGCGTTTGCATACCTGGTCTACTAAGGGTCACTTCCTTTCTATCCAATCCTATCCTGTTCAGCTCCTCCTTGCACTCTTTTACTAGCGAGGAGGTGACTGACGTCTTATTCAGTGCTTTAAGCGCTGCTTGGCTATCTGTGTATATTACTACCGCTTCCGCACATTGACTTCTCTCCTTGATGATTTGTGCGCATCTCGTTATCGCACATACTTCTGCCTGAAATACACTAGCAAATCTGCCCAGTGGTATTGATATCTTCTCCCTAAGCTTAGGTATTATTATACCGGCTCCCGCTAGCTGTGTCGAGCTCTTTCTAGAGCCATCTGTGAAACAGATTGTCGTTGGGTGCTCAACCTTCACTTTCCAGTTGTTTCTTTCTCCTATATGTATTCTGTATTTCTTGTCGAATATCTCTTTCCTTTTTATTAGGTCGTTGTTTGCTATCATCATTTCCATATTGGACAGCGCTTCCGTCTGTATCTGCGCATGTCCTTTATCAATGCAGCTTCCTCTCCATTCTTTGCATGCTTTCATCCTATACCACTGCTCTGTGGCTCTTTTCTTCACCTCAATGTATAGTTGCTTCAATCCTAGCATCATCTCCATCGCGTGCGTAGGGGTGGTTCTCATCGCCCCTGTCACCATTAGACATGCTAGTCGTTGCACCTTCATGAGCTCTTTTTGGTATTCTTTGATATGGGTCCTGTGCCACCAGACTATAGCCCCATACAGCACCCTTGGGAGTATGATTGCTTTGTATATCCATCCAATCATCCTAGGTTTTAGCCCCCATTTTCTTCCCACCGCCCTCCTGCACTGGTGAAGTGTTCTTATGGCCTTGGCTGTCTGCTCTTTTATGTGGGTTTTGTATCTGAGTGTCTTGTCTAGTGTTACTCCAAGATACTTAATTTCATCCACTGTCTCCAGTTCCTCATTCTGTATCTTTATTGGTCTTATTTCCTCTTTCTTCCTCTTGGTTGTAAATAGTACCAGCTTCGTCTTCGTTGGGTTGAGATTTAATCCCCTTTCTTTACACCACTCTGAGACCTGTTTAAGGCTTCTTGTCATTATGTCTCGCATTATACTCAGGACCGTCCCTCTTATCAATATAACCCCGTCGTCCGAGTATGCCTGCATATACACACCTCCCTTGTTCACCTTCTTGATCAAAGAGTCCAGCAGTAGACACCACATCAGGGGTGATAGGCATCCACCCTGCGGGAATCCCCGTCTGGGTCTTATACTTTTTGACGCACCACCCAAGTCTGCCCTTATGGATCTCTCCCTGAGCATTCTTCTAATCCATGTCGCTATCATTGGGTTTATTCCTTCTCTGTTTAAACTTTCCTCAACAGCTGCATGTGTTGCTTTGTCAAAGGCCCCCTCCACATCGAAGAAGCAGCCCAATGCATATTGCTTTGTCTCTAAGGCTCTTTCTACCCTTACCGCCAGATTGTGCAGAGCCGTTTCCGTCGATTTTCCTGCTGTATAGGCGTGTTGGTTCTCGTGCAGTGGGTTTTTACCTTTCCCCATCTTTTCCCTTATGGATCTATCAATTATCTTTTCCAGTGTTTTGAGCACAAACGATGATAGGCTGATGCTTCTAAATGATTTTGCCTCCTGGTAAGATTTGGATAGAAATGGATTGGATAGAAAGGTCACGGTGGCATGGGTACCAGGTCACCAGGGAGTAATGGGTAACGAGAAGGCAGATGAGCTGGCAAGGGAAGGGGCGGAGAAGGAGCACACAGGTCCAGAACCAGCTCTACCGCTATCAGAGGAAGTAACGAAAGGAGTTATAAACAAACTACTGGAAAAAGAAGCGGAAAAGAAATGGAAAGAGGAAGATGGCTGCAGGCAATCCAAAATGATGATTGTAGGTATAAACCACAGGAGAGCCAGGTATCTTCTCAAACTAGGTAAGAAAAATCTAAGAATATTGACCGGTATCATAACCGGACACAATACACTTAATAGACACCTTAAGATACTAGGTATAATTAGGGACCCATCCTGTCCGCATTGCGGTAAGGAGGAAACCAGTAAGCATGTACTAGCAGAATGTGCCATGTATGCAGCAGCACGATATGAAGTATTTGGGAAAGACACGTTAGAGGAAACCGAACTAAAGGATGTCGAATTAAATGATGTCCTTCTGTTCTGCAGGAAGACTGGAAGATTCGAGGAAGAGTGTGGGATGGGGAGGCAGCCGGATCAGTAACCTGCAGCTCAAACTTCAGGGAACTGGGCTGAATGAACACAACAAGTGCTCGACAGCCCGCCTGTGTCCGGCCGGGCGTCCCTACACTACATCTACATCTACATCTACAAGGGTCACTTCCACCAACCAGAGTTAAGTAAGGGCTTATCCATTAATTACGTCACACGTATAGGGGGAGGGAGGGGGCCTACATAGTGTGACATGTTGTGACAAGAGGGAGGAAGAGGTTCCAAATTTCGTGACGTCACAAACGCAATTTAATAATATGTATTATGAATATTCCAGTAAAGTTAGTAATCAATAATTCAAAGGCGTGGGCCCGAACACCATGGAATCAGCGCACACTGTCTATATGTATCGAAGTAAATGAGATGGCATTTCAATTAATAACAATCGCGGTAACAGAAGACAGTATTATGATGAATATTACTAACATATTTTTTGAGTCTTAAAACAAAGCTCTTCTTTAAATAATCTTTAAAAACATGCATTAGGTGTTGTCAGCTAGCATCTAAGTGACACTAAAGGAGTTATTGCATTCTTTTACCTGATTCCATGAATTGGCGTAAACACAGACACGCTTTTTTTTACTGAAGTGGCTATCATCTGATTCTCATTACTTCATAACCGAAAGAATATCGGGTTTATTCATAATATACACCATCATCTGTAGCTGTAGGTAAATTCAGAACAATATCGAAGTTGATTGCGACTGTTATTAGGGTTCCGTACCAAAATGGTAAAAAAGATGTACCAAAACCCTTATAGTGTGACTCAGTCAGTCTGTCTGTCATCGTTCGGGAACTACTTAAGCTATCGATTTGAAATTTCGAATAGTTACAAAAAAGGCTAAAGGCTAAGCTAAAGAAACTAAAATTATTAGGTAAATATATATTTTAGTCGACATGAGGGGGGACAAAAATTAAAAGTTTAGTTACTGGGTCATGTGGGGTATCATTTGAAACGGCTTAATGTGCACATTCTAAGACATTTTTTTACAGTGAAACATTTTTGATTTATAAACGAAAATGTAAAAAAATCCATTCCCTGATTCCCAATTCTGATTATTTACACAACGTTAACGTTATTATAAAAGAAAAAATATAATATTGACGCTAACTTCATTATTGTTATTATTTTAATTGAAAAAGACTAACTAACTTTATGCTGTGCAAACGAGTGGCCCAATCTGTCGATACATGGGAATGGGTCTAACGTCAAATATTCTACTTCTAGGTGCAGTTGCAACTCAAATTTTGTACGGGTCCCTCGGGTCGCGACTCCGACTCGCACTTGGCCGGTTTTTTATTAAAGGTAATGGTTGTAGGAGGGGCCCTGTCTAGCATATATCTACTTGAATATCATCTTGTCAATGAACAATCGAAAGGAGTAGTGGAAGGCACTCATGATCTACACATTACATTACTGTGTTGTATTTATTACCTACACATTTCTCTGACAATTATTGGGTATAATCCGTCTATGCTAAGTTTCCTAGTTTTTGATAACAAAGACTTTGAAAGTGTTAAGTTAACGTCATAATTTCATAGAAGTTTGACGTTAAAAAAAACATTTAAATATGAGAACCCCTCCCCCCTGAATTTACCTAACTAAAATGATCTTATAAATTCTTTTATAATAATTCGTGAATTAAACTTGAAATTTTGCGCACTCATTTATAAGTGTTCGTGGAATAAAAATGTATCTATATATATACCCCGCAAAGTGAAACGGCCCAAACCAACAATTGAAAACACTGGTGAAATAACGTTGGTGTTGGTAAATCCCTCACAAATTATGAAATTCCCTTTCAGGCTATTCCTAAATGTTGTTATTGTGTTTGTATTGTCGGATATTGAAAGGTAGAGCGGCGTGAAAGAAATCTTTTCTTTTGTTACCTACTTTCAGTCTTCAGAGGATTCATGATTGCGAATCGCAAGTCTTGATTTTGATACGGAACGTTTTTATGTTACGTTAAATAATAGTACCTACATTACTGTCGAGGCATGTAAAAAGGCGATTTGTTGGCTGAATATTATGTAGTTAAATTAATATGTAGCCTGCAAATGCCTTTTCGATGAGTCAAGTATAGTGCTCAAAAATGGTGCAAATAAACCAAAACCTGAATCGTTTTGACATCTCACCTTTTTTTTAAATAAAAAATTTGAACTGTATTTTTTTCCTATCGCTATTCAATATAACTAAAATGTCGCTGTATCAAAATAATGGAGTTTGTATGCAACTTTTCTGTCGTGAAATCGAGACTGCAATTTCTGATTTTTTTTTTGTATTTACGTCTTATGATTTTAAAATGTTTCTGAAAGGCATTAGCTTTTTAGTTTTGAAATACTAGGGGTGATATGTATCATCACATGCTCTATTAGTTATTTGGCTTGCCACAGTTAACTTCAAACATACGTGTACCAGATATTACATTTAAAAAAGGAAGGGATGACGAACACAACTTTGTGCGGCCTAAACTAATATACCTATTGTAGGTATTACCCATTCTAACCTACCATCAATCCCAAGGGATACGTAAAAAAATCAAGTTAACGAGTTTTCGTCTTGAAGAGGGAATGGACTTAAGTATTTAATGGAATGTAAGTTACCTATTACACTAACTGATTAATTACAAGCACTTTAATGGATTAAATCCGTTGTATTGCAATTAGTGCAGTAATTGTAAAACTCGCTTTAGTGTTGCTGTAACTATCCTCGGATTTATTACGACTTTTACGATGAAAGAGAAGTATTGCTATAAAAGGAACGTTTGATTACTTATCGAGCAAATGTTTAAAATGCGAATTTAGAATATATTTCCATCAAAACTTAACTGCCCGCCTTTTACATGAATGTCAACATAAAAAATCTCAAGGTGAAAAGAATATGTCTCATGCATGGAATTACAGGCGGCCGGCGGTCGATAGAATTGTAAATTGCTTTAATAATGTATAAGTTCAGATTCTATAAAGTAGAAGTTGGAAACAAACGTATTGGATACGCGTATCGGCTCAGACCCCTCGCAGTCCGATTAAAGCGTTACAAGAACAATAACAAGGTATAAAATCTTTAATTTTGCGCATGCCATAGCCATAACCATAACCCATTACCATTTTATACGCCAGCCTTACAATATTGCAATTTATCTATTTATGTGCGATCCACGTCAACAATAACCTTACCTTTTTGCGCCTTATTCCATTGTAATAAGATGAAAAATGTATAGATATTTTTAACGTCGAATGTACATGTACACAGCTGTCTGAGGTGTCTAGTCTAGACAGTGCTATACATAGCGCTGTGCAGTAACTATATACATCGAATGAGTTACCATCTAATGTTGATTCTGGGTAAAATGCTTTCAGACCAATACATCTAAATTATAATCATGTTCAGAGGCAATTTTAATAATGATTTCTAGAAAATGTACCGAAATTGGAATTGGTATTGCTTCATTCCGAGATAAACATGTTTTGTAAGTCGAGTTGTAAATACGATATTTATTCAAGCTAAAATATTTAAAATTATTCTTTACGTGTACTTGTAATTCAATGACATCCTAATCTTCTCACCGATCTTGTGAAATTTGGATATTGGTAGGTACGTGGGCTCCAGAATAACTGAAAATAGGCACAGACAAGGAAAAATAGAAATTGGCAATGACGAGAACCTATTTATTTGGTCCATGGTCTCCTAACCCTTATTTTCAGAGTCTCCTAATGATTTACACTTCACGTTTCATTGTCATACTTCTTTAAGACAAAATAAACTAAAACATCTTTTTAGGTAAAAGTATTCAAGGCCCAGTATCCATTTACGCGGTCCTATGAAGTTGCGTTGCGATCCAGTCCCGAATTCCTAAATCTTTTGTGACATTCTGTAAGATATAGATGACAAAGCGAGTGAGATGCATATCGCGTTTGTTTACGAGCCGAACATAACAAGCGTTTTCCGTAGGAAAGTGACAAGACCCGTAGGTATGTGCCAAACAGCCCACACCTATATTCGCTTGACTGCGTTTTAATGATCCGGAGTTTACTTATGTAATATTCTGTCTAGTATGATTGTATTTGTTTTTTGTCAACCCAAGAGACGTACTAGATTAAAGTGAAAGAGACTATAATCGTTGATTGTTAGAACTTGGTTTTCCCCAGATGCCTTACGTTTTTATAGATTGTGACATTTGTGACGTTCTACGCAGTACTACAAGGGAAGATATATTGTCTTAGGTTAGGTTAAAATTAATTACAAAACGAATCCGTAAGGAGCTTAGAAATCGGGACGGAAGCTGACGTAGTCCTATTATAGGAAGCTTCAGTTACACATTAATTTATGAAATTCCACATAACTTTTGTTTTGTTTCTTCTTTCTGATTTTTGAGCAGAAACGTCTGCGAGTTGCCGGCCATATATACGTCCGGACATATCTGCCGGATCTGCCAATCAATGTACCTATGGGAAATTGGTCGGCGGATGCCCGGCGGACATACCCACTATGGAGATTTGACGGATTGCCCGAACGTATATAGCCAGCAAATGATAATAGAAATCTTAGAAATCTGGAAAAAGTAAGACCATGAGACCATTCCACTTTTCCTTTATCAACATGATTTGGGACTACTGCGCAAGATAAGATAACTCTGTTTCTATAATGAAGTATGTCTATTAATCTTATTCTTAGTTGTCTCAGTTACAGACAAAATAATTGTATTTAGTTCTTCCTTGTCCATAAACAGTTTGCAAGCTACTGCATTCGATACACAGGTTTGTTTATTAAGCACGATGTTTCATCACAATGGAAGAAACCCACTAAAAAAGGCGCCATTACTCATCCCAATATATCAAATCACTTCTGCAATGATTGGCAATCGGTCAACAAACATACGTATACCAACATGGAGGCAGGTACGGTGGGAATCTAAACCTTAATGTAACGAGTTAAGGACTACCAATAATTTAAGTGTTTTGCTGTTAAAACGTCGATATATATCGATGGTGACATAATAAAAAACTATGCGCATAACATTAAAATAATATTGATTATAATACGTTCTAGCTATATTTGATATTAAAATACCAAGACTAAGTCCGGTCAGACATGGTATTTCCATAATTTAATTTTGTAGAATTCTAGCATAATTTTTAGCAGCAGTAATTTTTCCTTTACGTCACGGTTTAAAATTACCTTTAAAAGTGGGTGTGGGTAATCAAAATGATTTTAGCATACAAACAATTTGTAGGCAATATAGAGTTCTACTGCTCTCTTTATTCCAGAAACATCTACGACATTTCCCTAGAGATGTAACTCGAGGGATCGAACAAAAGCTAGTCTAGTTTAACTTTTATATATACATTCCGTGTTCTGAAAACGAAAACCGTAATAAAACATAGGAGGAAAAAGGAATCAAAAACAAATCATGTTATTTTATACTGGAATAAATAAATCTGCGGACAATGTCCGACAAATTATAAAAGCGCCCGTGCTCAGCTAGGAACATGTGCGCAGACTGTAATGTACTTAGCAGTAACCAATGCACTCACCTGTACACTCCATAGTGTTTCCCCGACGCCCTATCGCCGCATATCGAGCACAGGTGCTTGGAGCCGCTAAGTGGGTGGTTGGGGGGGTAGTTCTTGAAGGTGGGGGGCGAGGTCGCATCGTCCCGCAGCCCATCCAGCATGGCCGTGTCGGGCTTCATCTCTGGCGGCGACATGGGCGACATGAACCCGCTTTCGAGGTTAAGCCCTGTAACAAAGAGTGACGTAAGATACTGGCTATAAATTAGTAAAAATACATATGTATTGTGATCAGCTAACCATTCTTAATTTATTTGGAAGGCAGATATATCATAACTACAAGGGCCGTTTGAAAAGTTTTTTTTTAAGTCAAAAATCGTCAGTTTTTCATACAAAATACATTCATTTCTCAACATAATCTCCCTTAAGGGCCAAACACTTATTCCAAAGAGTTTCCAATTTTTCCATCCCCTCCAAAAAATAGGATTTGTCCAAGTCTGCAAAATAGCTGTTGACACCTTCTATACCTACAGTCTTCATTCGTCAAAAATTGTTGTCTTACGAGGCCTCTTTTCAAATTTGGGAATAGGTAATAATCACACGGAGCTAAGTCCGGTGAATACGGAGCTTGAGGAACCAGCTCGAGGCCTAATTCATGGATTTTTGCCATTGCAATAGTTAAGGAGTGCACTGGAGCGTTGTCCTGGTGAAAGAGGACTTTTGTCGGAGATAAATTTGGTCGTTTTACCAACAATTCGGCTTTAAAACGGTCTAATAAATCTGCGTAATAACGGCCAGTGATAGTCTTCCCTTTTTCTAAGTAGTCAATCATGATGATTCCTTCGCTATCCCAGAAAACTGTCGCCATCACCTTCCCAGCCGACAAAACAGTCTTTGCCTTCTTTGGGGCACGTTCAACAGCAGCCACCCATTGTTTGGAATGTTGTTTTGACTCTGGCGTTGATGGTGGACCCAAGTTTCGTCCACAGTGACAAATCGTTTCCAAAAATTTCGAAGATTACGCTTCATCCTTTCCAAACCAAAACAGTTTTGAAACTCGCTTTCGTTCGCCTTTTTGTTCGATCGTCAACAAACGTGGCACAAATCGTGCAGATAGCTTAGTCATGACCAAATCTTCGTGTAGGATTTTATGTATTCGCTCAGTAGAGATGCCTATCTTTTCAGCTATTTCACGCACCTTCACTCGGCGGTCGTAGAGTACGATATTATGGACTTCTTCAACAACGTCTTCAGCGTCAACGACTTCGATTGGGCGACCAGAGCGTGGATCATCAAATATGCTTGAGCGACCACGTTTAATTCATTTAGCCAGTTGTAAATGGTTTGCAACGTCGGTGCATTAGTGCCGTGAACAGAATCAAGTTCAATTTTTAAAGTGGCAGCACAGCAACCACTTATAAAAAAAGTGTGTAATAACGGCATGAAATTCATAATATGGTTTTATATGGATGAATGAATTCAGAATTTGCTATTTACCAAAAAATGTTTTATAAATAGTTTTTTAAAAAGACTTATCAAACGTAGTTTAAAACTATATCTATATTTAATGTGTAGTTTGTAGTTTAGTTAGTACAATAAGTTTAATTTGCCAAATTTGCAATAGTGAAGTGAGTAGTTATTTAGTTAGCCAGGTAGCATACTTTAATGTTTATCTGCTGGCTGACGGAAGTTGACGGAACATAATGCAGAAATATTTGAACTACCCAAATTTTAGTAGAATCTAGCTGAAGCCCACAACTGCGTCCGCGGATATATTTCTTTTTAGCCTATAACCTTACAGGAGATCCCCTTAACGTGCCAGTGAAGGTTGAATCTAAATTCATTCAGCCGTTTCCAAGTGATGCTCGAACAAATAAACAGGCAGACAGGCAAACAGACAAAAAATCTAAAAATCATTTAAATATGTTCTGTTATCAATTCTAACAGCTCCTAACTTATTTTAATTTTTTCATAAAACATTCCATGTACAGATTTTTGACCCTATTCTGCTTTATTATATGTATAGAAGGATAATAGCTTACTTTACTTACTATTGATTGCATAACTTTGAAATGAAAATGCTAGTAGCTACTGTAATAAAAAAACTGCTAAAATACAAGCTAAATTTCGAGCGAGCAACGGCAATCCATTCCAGAATACTAAGATAACAACATTAACAACCTCCGCTCTTAGCGACAATTTTAAAATGCATCGATAATAGCTTATCTGATAAATGCAATACCTATTAACAAAATACAGCTTACATGCACATAATGATGATTTTCGATTCGTATACATTGCGACGACGGGCTTGGCTCAGTTTAGTACTTAGCATAGAAATGGTCTAAATGAAATTACTGAGACGTGCTTTACGAGCTCTAACTAAGTAACTCCAGTAAAGAAGCCCAACAGATGTAGATGAGCAATTTCGTACGAACCTCCTACAATATTAAATTATAAATGAGAAAACTTTTTACTAGCTGAAATTTCATGCGTCAATTATAAATAGAATTTAGTAATTTCAGACGTCAATAAAATTTCGAGATGACTTGTAAACGAAACGTTACGTAAATCCGTTCGAATTGTCTCTATAATTTAATTATCTTGACTTTCGCTAACCACAATTAAGACGAATCTAATGATACCCGACAAGTCAAGCAGATTGATTAGGCTTTCAACGCCATACGAGTATCGATCGAGTATAGCTACCGAAAAACATTAGCTCCTTCTTCCATCAGCAGTGTAAAAATAGACCATATAAAAATATGTGCATCGAGTAGGCGGCAGGCAGGTCATTTTATTTGTGCAAAACAAATA
Source organism: Lathronympha strigana (assembly GCA_949128165.1). NCBI lineage: Eukaryota > Metazoa > Arthropoda > Insecta > Lepidoptera > Tortricidae > Lathronympha > Lathronympha strigana. The sequence continues at coordinate 9,242,857 of OX421906.1, read as the reverse complement.
AGATTTTGAAATAAGTAAAAAAAATGTATCGGAGCCGGCAAAAGGACCGACAAAACTGGTCCACATGTCTGAGGGCTGCAGAATGGAACACAAAAAGGAAATAAACACACACCCCTCTTTCTTTTCTTTGCGCATTAGAAAGGAAACCGTAATACAAATAGAAGCCTTCTACCGCGGACCTTTGTTCACCAAAACACGCTTGTATGGTATCGCGTACGAGTTAAATAGGTGTTCAGAGTTGTACAAATTCTATATCAAATTTGTGTCGGAAATCCAAAACAACGTTCTGAACTATAAAATAATTTACGTTACAACATTTTGACGTGAAAACAAAATAATAATATGGTACCTAAGTTATAAAATATGGTATATATAATACAACCGTCATCATGCACACTATCTATAGGCGTACTATTAGTCTTTATATTTTTGTCGGCGCAATATAGATGTGGTTATTACGGTTTATCTTTACACGGATAATAAGTTCCAATGACTGTTGAAAAATGCTTTATTATTAATTCAATCAAATATTACTTTCACCCGTGTATTTTACGTTTAGGTTGTCAGGATCATTTTGAAAATCCGTCCGCTCAGCTGCTGCTTCTGCTGCTGATTGTACATGTTCTTTAAAGGAAAAAAATATCCACAATGTATATTCTTAACTAACTCTTCCGTGATGTAGATAAATAAATACCCGTCGCGTCGGTAGAAAAGTTAATAAAGGCTAGGGTAGAAATTAATAGAGCGGCTCCAATGAATCCATTTTCCTGGAATTAAATATTGCTGGAGCCTTACGGCCCACGCCATCGCAACAAGGGAGTATTTTTTTTATTCTCAGGAGGGCTCAAGGAAATCTAATATCAAACGATGTTATCAGAAATAAGACGCCCATGTTAATAATAACATAATAAAACGATGAATAAAGGAAACACTTTTATCCATGTTCGCACTTTGTTTGGTTTAGGAAATAAAAATGGTGTTAACTTTGTATAAATAAAAGAAACAAAAGCTCGTCAGCATCACATACTGAAATCGACGTTCGGGAATATAAATAATTAAAATTAAGTTTTTTAACAGAATAATCATTAAGAGTCTTAAGACCTTAAGACCATCTTAAAACCAAGACCAAAGTTGGTCTTAAGATGAACATGGATAAGACGAAAATCATGTCAAATGTCCATGTAGCACCAACTCCAGTGACAATCGGAGACTTTACACTCGAAGTTAGGTAGATCCAAGAAAGAGATTAATCGTCGAATCCGACTCGGTTAAGCAGCGTTCGGGTAAGTAGCTGCGACACATCTTTTCGTCCAATATTCCGCAGTGCCTGAAGACGGAAGTCTTCGATCAGTGTGTGTTGCCAGTGATGACATACGGTACTGAAACGTGGTCGCTTACAATTGGCCTCATAAGAAGGCTCAAAGTCACCCAAAGGGCAATGGAGAGAGCTATGCTATGCTAGGAGTCTCTCTGCAAGATCGTATCAGAAATGAGACCATCCGCAGCAGAACCAAAGTAACCGATATAGCTCTTCGAATCACTAAACTTAAGTGGCAGTGGGCGGGGCACATTGCACGTAGAACCACGGACGGTGGTTGGGGCGGAAAGGTTCTCGAGTGGAAACCGCGTACCGGAAGGCGCAGCGTAGGTAGGCCCCCCACAAGGTGGACTAATGACCTGGTGAAGGTCGCAGGAGTCCGCTAGATGCGGATGGCGCAGGACCGGTCATTGTGGAAATCTATGGGGGAGGCCTATGTCCAGCAGTGGACGTCTTGGCGCATATGCGTTATTTTATTATTATACCGGACTCTTAAGGCGTCAAACTTAACTGTCTAGAACGTAGACTCTGGCTATAGGTAATTCAAATCGCATTTAGTCACAGTGAGAGTTTTATAAGATAAACTATACGTAGAAGTGTAGATATATAAAACATAATATATCTACACTCTTAATCGTTTTTAGGGTTCCTTAGCCAAAATGGCAAAAACGGAAGCCTTATAGTTTTTATTAAGTCTAAATTGTTTAGCATAAAACAATGAATAAGTATAAAACAAAATTAGCTTTGCGTCGTGCGTGCTAAATGAACCTTCATGAATACCAACGTAATGAACGAAATATTTTAGTTTATGCCTAAAAAGAATATGATTGATTTAAAAGGGAAATACTTAGGTAACACGTGCGTATCCGGTTCGGTCACGAATAGTTGTGGATTTGGGCGCCATTTGTTAGGTATTTTAAAGTGGATTTAATATACTAGACATATTTGCGTCATATCAATTTCCATTGTTGTAGTTATAGAAGGAAATTGAACGAATTGTGCTCAACTTACATCAAGCACATGTAGGTACCTACCTAAATCTTGCATTTGATAAAATGTTTTGAAATTAATTTCAGATAAGATAAGACTAAACGTTACATTTCATAGACAAGTTATTGTTTTGGAAGCAGGAAATTCTGATAAAATCAAACATAATGTAAGAAAAAATACAATGAACCTCTGCATAAGGGGCTTCATACGAAATTCTTTGTTTTAACCGCTTTCTGTGAGCAATGATGTACTTACCTACACGGTCAACGGTTATCGTTTCTTGATACAACTGCCCTGCTAGTTACGTAGTCCAAGGGCACAAAAATTACCTAATTGAATGTCTTAAGTATTATGCAATAAAAGATATGAATATGTTTGTCGATTGTCGAATGTCGATGGAGGGGATTGGACCAGGAAGCCCCTTAAAGAACTATCCTATGTTTGCGACGTAGGGACTTTTGTGATTAGGTTTTGACAATAAGTGCCCAGCCAAACTAAATACCTATTAATAATCCTCAAATATATTTGGCCTCGGAAGCAAGGACGAAATCTTAAATTATCTTTAATCCTTTATACTCGGGACACAAATTGAAGAAACGTACTTCTTATGAAACTAAACGAGGACGACTCAGAATTAAGTAAGTAGTTAAATAGTCAATAATGTATAAGTACTGATATTTACTGGCATTTTTTTTTATGCTATAGGGGGCAAACGAGCAAACGAATCGCCTGATGGTAAGCGATTAACGTCGTCCATGGACACCCGCAACACCAGAGGTGTCGCAAGTGCGTTGCCGGCCTTTAAGGTGGGAGTACGCTCTTTTCTTGAAGGTTTGAAGGTCGTATCGGTCCGGAAACACCGCTGGCGACAGTTAGTTCCACAGGTTAGCTGTGCGAAGCAGGAAGTTTCGGGAAAAGCGCACAGTTGAGGACTGCCAACCATCTAAATGGTGAGAGTGGAAATATTGTCGCGTAGGGCGATGGCGGAAAGAGGCGGCAGGGATTAATCCGAACAATTCCTCGGAACACTCCCCATAATACATGCGATAGAAAATGCAGAGTGAGGCCACATCTCTACGCAGCGCCAAGGGATCAAGCCGATCAGAAATACGTTGGCAGTTGACAATTCGAGCTGCTCTCCGTTGGATGCGGTCTAGAGGAAGAAGCTGGTACTTAGGTGCCCCTGCCCAAAGATGAGAGCAGTATTCCATATGCGGGCGAACCTGCGCCTTATAAAGCTGTAGGTATTTTTTTGAGAATACCGAGTTAAGATCTATATACATATAAAAAGTCGAAGATATTGGCATTGCCACCGCAGGTTCAAAGACGGATTAATCTGTATGCAGAGTGATATCCACATAGACCCTAATGAACACTCAGAAAGTTCCCTCAGTTTTGATATTTTTTGTCACTCCGGTTACGTGGTGTCTGAGTAAAAGCGTTTGTATTAACCATGGCGTCGGAAAGGTTAAAAAAAATTACAGACAAAATCCAGCCTAAGCAGTTGACGGTAGAACGTAAAACCTTGGAATATGGAAAAAATCAAGGGAGGTGACAACGGGTACGAAGGCTTAATTACTATGTGGAGTCGCGGGCGCAGGTTAGTATATCGTTGAAATTCATTGAACTGAGCTAGTTTAAGGTAAAGGTTGTGTCTTATTGTCTTATACACAATGCCATTGTATTAATGTATTGTTTAAGCTAACCGCTTCTTCTCTTGTTTCTCCATCTTCAGCCCAGAAAAAAAATACGCATATCACAAAAATTGCTAACAAATACCTCCCATTATCCGTAAATCAAAAGGTTGAAATTGCAAAAGCTTTTATCAAGGAAGGTTTTTTTCAGTCCTCCGGCCGGTAAGCGCCACTTTACGCAAAACTAAATTGCCGCCTGCCGGCTCCGTCGGGCAGAAAAATAGTATACAAACCTCGGCCGTTAAATGGGAAAGCCTCGGACCACATGTTAGTCGACCTCGGCTTCGCCTCGGCCGACAATTACATGGGGTCCGAGACGTTTCCCACTAAAACGGCCTTGGTATGTAATCTACTATTGTTTGTCACTAAGCGCGGATAATCTCCTGAGTACCTACGGTGAATACGGTGATACATCCACGCCATGCCACGGCTCAGAGAGCCCGGAGTCCGCTTTTGGCAACTAATCCCAAGATTTGAAGTAGGCGCTAGTTTCACGAAAGTGACTGCCATCTAACCTTCCAACCCAGAGGGTAAACTAGGTCTTATTTGGATTAATCCGGTTCCTTCAGGATGTTTTCCTTCAGGAAATCGATTAGTAAATATCAAATTATATTTCGTACATAAGTTGCGAAGAACTTATGGTACGAGCCGGCAGGTTTGAACCCGAGACCTTCGGATTGAAAGTCTCACGTCTTACCGCTATGATTTGATATTAGCGGTAGCCGTAAAAAAAATGTAGTTTCACCAAGATGTGTTTTGCAGTTTTAAATGGTGAGTAAAAAAAAAGAATCTTTAATAAATATCGTAAGAGGCACTTTCTATTAATAAAATGAATATGAGGTAAGTAGAAGCTTGTGATGTATAGGAATAGTCACGTGGCGACACTTAGAAATTCAAACCCATACTGCATTTGGCATATAAATGCAGTATCGGTTGGTTTGTTAACAATCTCCAGCCGACTCTACTGTACTCGTTATAACCTAAAAAAACTCAGATTTGATTAGTCCATAGAGCTCACTTGTGTTGTGGGGTGCGGGAGATTTCTATCCCCACCAATAAAACTGAACCTTACACTTTTGAAATGCAGATTTTTAAAACACATAGGCACAGCGTTTTAGGTACCTACCTACTGCTAATAAATCATACAGATAGATAGGTACGCGAAAAGCGAAATAATCTAATTTAAATTATATTTAACAACTGTCACAGTCGTATCTTTGCAAAAGCGAAAACAACTCAAATTAACTTCGTAATGGAGTTTCAGTTCAAAGAGATTTTAAACAAACGCAATTACAATTTTCTCCGCCGTGAAGCGATTAGGTACCTATAGCATGTGTAGGTAGTTATTTGTTTCGCTCGTGCCTCTCAATTAAGTAAATCACTACGAGGAGCATCCCGCCACATATTAAAATTGTATTTTAATATGATTTTAATAGGTTTCTTAATTTAGCAAATAACAAGCGCCGGCAAAATATCTTCTGCTCAACTGCCGAAGGAGGATTATGTTTTCTGAAAGTGTATCTATCTATATCTGTACCTGTGTCGTTTTTTTTAAACGGATTATGCTAAACGGCAAAAAAACGATTTATTCCGTCAGTTAGTTTATTAAAAAATATTGTACAGGTTGTATTCTCTTCTGTTCGTCGTACAGTGCATTCAATTTTCACGTGACGTTATACCTAGGTGTAATTCTGACCTATGTGCTTCCCATGAGTTGTACGTGGCCGTATTCGATAGCGACTGCGGCGTTCGGGGTATGTCCGTCTCGCTCGGGCAAGAGGGACGGTAGGAGCGAGACGGACATACTTTCGAGCGCCGCAGTCGCTATTGAATGCATTTGCGTGCAACTCATGGCAAGCACACTAGTAGGGCTAGTAGTGAGTGAGGTCTCAAGCTACCGCCCGGAACTGTGAGGCTCTTTATGATAGTCAATTTTAGTTACATAACTTTAAAAAAAAACCTACGTGTCTAGGCATTTTGGATAGTCTAACTAAATAACAGATTAAATAGAATAACAGTTATTTAACCTAATCGAATCGTTATCGTTATTACAGTTAAAAACAACATTCATGTCTTATTTAAATGTATCTATATATATATATATATATATATATGTTTGTATGTATCTATGTTTTACCTATTTGTACCTATAGATTACAACCGTGTGAACCGTCAATATATTCATTATTTTCGTTTCAGTCGAAACTTAAGAAAAATAACGAGGTAACAATAAAGCCTGAGTTTTTTTTAATTTTCAAATGTAATTTTTAGATTTTCGTCCATCTACCAGAGAGATCTGGCAGGCAATTCTCAGGTAAAAATAACTAACAAAACACTAAGTAAACCTATAAAAAGCTGTATCTCGATAAAAAAACAGGGGGCTGAAATTTTGACATAATAACCAGCTGTTGAATTAGTACTGTAAGGTTTGAAAAGAAAAAATATATAAAAAGTACTTTTATATTTTTTTGGGGTTTGGTATTTGTTATATGGGGTTGGTTTTTTTTTACACACACACATCAAATCTACTTATATACACACAATTAAGGTATACTGCACCAATTATTTCTAACGAACTGCTAAACAGTTACAGTGATATGCCTTCTTTCTACCTACACGATTTAAAAACCAATCATCCCTGAATCATAAGTGAATTAATGCAAATGTAGGTATTTGATGTCTGCGAATTCAAGCATGAAATTCAAGCTTAAAGTCTGGCTCGAGAAATAATTACATACAATATAAAAGTTGCTTATAAAACCGGCCAAGTCCGAAACGGGCTCGTGCCCCGAGCGTTCCGTGGATTTGTAAGTAATAAACATTTTATTGTACAAAACAGGATATAAATAAATAAATAAATAAATAAATATTGTGGGACAATTTTACACAAATCGACCTAGTCCCACGGTAAGCTCAATAAGGCTTGTGATGTGGGTACTAGACGACGATATATATAATAGATAGATACATATAAATACTTAAATACATAGAAACCATCCATAACTCAGGAACAAATATTCGTGATAAACACACAAATAAATGCCCTGACCAGGATTCGAACCCGGGACCTCCTGCTTCGTAGGCAGGGTCACTACCGACTAGGCTAGGAGGCCGTTTACAAAAATGCATATGCATTTACAAAAAGGAAAAAATTGAAAAGTACAAAGGCGAACTTATACTTACGAGGGATCTCTCCCAGTTAACCTAGGTAACTAATAATATATTTATAAGTATGCCTAATCTATGAATATATAGTATACATACAAGGACCTTCCTGGAGGTATGGCAACGTTTCAGTGACATAGAGTAGATTGTAATAGAATATTTAATTAAGTGAAAAATAAGAATTCAGTAACAACTAACAACCCTATTGAATTGAATCTACAGTGCACGGCAAGATCAAGGAATCATCGTCGAGTAAACTCGAAGCTCACGCTTGATACGCTTATTTCCGAGCGTTGACGTAATTGCACTAGGTATTGTATAAATAAAACATATGTATGTGAATTGAAATAAATACGAAAATATTTTAAACTGTTACTTTAATTTAATACTTATTTATAACGTTAACCGCTATCTTTAGATAAGGTAATATGCAAATGCTATGTAAGGCATAATGTTCCACCTCGTCGTGCAACGCTGTAATAGGCGCTGTAGCTTGTGCCCGAGCCCGATTATGTCGCATGTCGGTGGACATGCGTTAGTGTATGCTCTGCATCATTTTTCTGATGCAGAGCAACCAACCTTACTTTCATTTCGTCTGCAGTGTCGCGTTCACTTTTTAAACCATAACTTTAATAGACTGATGATATAAGAAATCCAAGGAAGTTACATCCGGGGATCTGGGTAGTCAGGCCTAAGCCCGTCAATCCATTGACATCCAAACTCGTTGTTTAATTGACGGGATTTTTACAAAATAGTAGATTACATACCAAGGCCGTTTAAGTGGGAGATGTCTCGGATTTCATGTAATTGTCGGCCGAGGCGAAGCCGAGGTCGACTAACATGTGATCCGAGGCTTTCCCATTTAACGGCCGAGGTTTGTATACTATTTTTCTGCCCGACGGAGCTGGCAGGCGGCAATTTAGTTTTGCGTAAAGTGGCGCTTACCGGCCGGAGAACTGAAAAGAACATAACTACACTGAGTATAATTTTACAGGAGAGCGATAAAACTAATTTTCTCTTTGAATAATAACGATTGAAGCTTGATTTTCAGGGAGGTTGTAGATATATGGTCACAAAGTTAGAAATATCTATTTATTTGTTTTGAGACTTTCTATTTTGCGTAAAAGATATGATATATACTTTGTCGCTTATGCAGTTTTTGTAAAATTTAGGTTAGTTACGTTGTTTTTGTGCAAAGTTGAGTAACTATTTTTCTTATGACATCCACTAAGTTTCTCTAAATTTAAGTAAATATATCATTTATTTTACTGTTGCTCTTAATTCAGTGTTCTTAATGTAAATTTTTAAGTACATAGTAGTATGGAGGACATTTTAATTGCATATTTTGACAAACATAATAGTTTTCGGACTACCATTTTTTCACCGTTCGTAAATCTTTTGGACTTGAACAAGATGACATCAAAAACACAAATCCGAAAAAAATGCTAGTTATGTTGTTTTTGTAAACACCCCTTCAATCTCATTCGTCCTTCGTTATAATACTTCGTTCGTTTTTTTTATTTAACGTACATGACAGTGTGATGACAGTAAGTTAATGACAATCATATGACAATTACAGTCTACATTTTCTTTGATGTCAAACAAAACATCTTGTTGATTTTCAACCACGCAAAGAGGTTCGTTAGTTATCGGAAATGTAATTATTAAATAATATTTACATGAAAAACATCCTACTCAAGCAGGGCACAGTTTAAAATTATTATTCTTTTTTATTATTCACGTATAGGTAAACATTTTTATTATTCTAGATAAAACGGAAGTGTTTATGATGAAAGAGGTTGCGATATTGAATATTTTATTGTTTGTGACGATTGTACAGTTTTGAGTGGTTGTCAATGTCACCATTTGTTGTGTGTTAGTACTATTTGTATTGAGAAATAATGAAATAACATGTCACCAAAACAACAAAGTAGCTTTTTAAACGGATGTTTAACATGCTATAATCTCCCATTCCCGGAAAGGTCCATCGTCAAATTCCATGCTGTATAATAGATATTAATATTATTATTATATTAGACAACAAAACCAAGTAACTTATTATTTGTTGGTCGGATGTTTTTTTTTCTAAGACGAGCTCACGTTTATCTAGTTTTTAATATCTGTAAGTAAAACTATGTAGAATAATTTTCTAAATTATCAAATCAAGTTACTATGGGAATATTTACAGAATATAATAAAAATATGCGCTGGAAAGAAGAAATGGGATAAGCGCCATAGCGGCCCTTTTTTTGCATATCCCATTTTTCATTTCCCGTTTTCGATATGTATCTTGCACTGTACGTGTTGGCACTTGGCAGCGGATATTTCCAATTTGAATTAATTTGTAATATTTAAACAAAATTACCTAAGGCTTGCAAACTTATTATATCACACAAAGAATTTAATATTCATGAAAATTATAGTATTATCGCTATCAGTATGAATTTATATGAGTTTAAATATGTAAACTCCACACAACTACATACAACAAGGTTTTTAATTAAGTTATTTATAAATATATTAGGTAGTCAGTCTATGCCGAGACGATATAAAAATAAGCCATCCCTAAAATACGAGTAAATCGATGCATATGCAAAATATGCATTAACAAGTCTGCGAGAACCAAAGCATGAAACTAACGACGTCTGGCTGCGAACAATTGAATGACTATTACAATAGACATTAATATATTTTTCAACACATTTTAGCCACTTTCCAGCCAGGGCTAATTCTTCGTTTATTTTAGGAGAAAGAACAAAAGGCTTTCGACGGATTCACGCGACCACGCCACGGTGATACTGCTAAGACAGCAGTATCTACAGCAGTAAGCAGCAGTAAGCTACAAGATGATGGTAAAGCATCATCTTGTAGCTTACGGACCTTAGAGTAGAGACAGTAGGAGTTGGCTTTCAATACAATTTCCCCTCAGCCAAAAAAACTTTGTACAGAAAATGTCAGACAAGCTTTCTATGACTAAGTCACGGACAGTAATCAGTTACACAATCCGCCGCTTATCGGCTGAGGGCGCCACTGACAAATATTGTAAACGATGGTTGCACTTTGTCAGCGTATTGCACGATAAAACCTATTTATGTCACTTTCTAACAAGAGACGTTAAAAAGTGACGCTGTCACACGGTAATAACAGCGACCACGCGCGGACTTCTGAGAGAGTATCTGTCATGGAAGTAGTCAAAATTCCCTGTGAAAAATATTCCCGTCCTTAACTTCCTTACCAATTAAAACATATGTCAGAGAAGAATATACATAATGTTACTTATTTCTCAATTATATTATAAATACTACGACGTAAATGTGTAGGTAAATCTCTCTATCGCACTTGCTCATTCGTGTGATAAAGAAGCAACTGAACGAGCGAACGATCGGAGTGTTTATCAATAGACCATCTATTTCGCCAGATCTACATTGTTTGTATATTTTTATTTCCTTTGTTAAAATTTTTTTGGTGGTAGACTAATTAAATAGTACTTTTTTGTATATCGACATTTTGTAATATAACGTATTTTTTATTTAATTTATTAATGAACGTCAATAGTTAATACAATCGAAGCAATTGCCGATAAAAGCCTTTTTTGTTTGAATTTGTTAATTCTTTATTGTGAACGAAGTCGCATTCATTCTAGGTTAATCCTGCTTTTTATTTTTATCACTATAAATAATTACAGTTATCAATCTTGCGGATTCATCGCAAAGCTTAATTTTGAACTTTGGTCTTTGTCGCCTGATGAAGATAAAATACTAATATCATCATTAATTTGTAATTTCATAAACTGGTAGGAACTTAAATGATTTTTAGGATAAATTATCGAAAGATCCTCTTGCGCGTTGGCTTCGGCTCCACGTACGCTTCACAACAGTTTCGGAACACCATTGTTTCGTGATGGAAAAGGTTACTTACATATGAATATCTAACTAAATCTCAACAAAAAAGAAGCTTAATTCAATTCAATTAATTAAATTTGTAATTTTTATATTTAATAAAGTTAATACAGGAATGATTATTATAAGCTATTCAATTAATTAATTAATGTCCTAAAAGTTCAAGAATCATACCTAAGCAGTTAATATGTCTGATACTCGCCAATTTTAAATAGAAGGCTCCCTTCTGTTTTAAATGGCACAGGTATGTATTGTGCTTTTAATAAGAATATCAAACCATGTCGATGTGTAAAGCTATACTTAAGCTTTTTTTTATTGCACTCATAATGTAAGTTTAGCTTTGTATTATATTTATAAAGACAGTTAAAAAAACACATACATAAACAGAATGCAAAGGCAAGGCTACTACTAGTCAAGCCACGTTATGTCTGCCGAGCAAATTAACTGTCAAACTTTAAAGTTTTGTTATACGTCCAACTTCTATGAAATTATGACGTTTAATTGACAATTTCAGATTCTGTGCTATCAAAATCTAGGGAAATACCATAGACAGAATCTACCCCCTAGGCTACAACAGAATTATTGGACCGGAGATCTAAATGACCTAAGTGCATTATAGTGACAAGCGACTGTGAAACGAAATTCTTAAAACGCCAATTTCAAAATGGTTTCATATTAAAGCATTAGATATAAATTTACTGAAACGGGGCTTAATTGTGTAAAACTTTGAAATTTACCTCCGACGTTTTACACGACTAAGCCCCGTTTATGTAAATTTATGATGTGTGAAAATCGTGAATAAGAAAAAATTGTTAGAACCAATAATCTGCTTTTTCCTCATCAGAAACTTTCGAAATAATAGTTTAATGAAGTTGCGATGATTCATAATGTAACGTGTGGTATGGCCAACCTGAATACAAGAATACCGAGACAGGCAAAACATCATATTACGAAACATCCAAAATTAAGATTAATATCACTTCTCGGGCATACATGTACAAATATGCTAACGTATTTTTTAATATTATTCGGTATTGGCTACACAAGTCACAGAAACGTCTCGAAATCGAATAGTTGGAAGCTAAACCTTAGTGTAAATTAGTTAATGTTATACTAATTTGTTGATGAATGGGAGTTGTTTGTAAGTTTGGAACACCATCACGTGGCCGTTATTGATTTTGGGAGGTATTGATGTGGATCGTCCCTAATAGTCTCAACAATAAAGCTGCTTTCAGCATAATTATATTGTGGTACTTATATTAATAAATCAGCTTCAGGAAAATGTAGGGTCTATAATAAGTAAAAACCTATAATTAAGGATTTGAACACTTTTATCTTTTTGAAAAAAAAAATGTATAGCCAATAGTTCCGACACTCACTAAGTATAATATAATTACGTGTGTAGTCAAATATTTTTTTAAGGCAGAAGACCGACCAATCTTCACTTCGAAGAGCACTTCAACGAAAAGCGACTTACGGTGATCACGATCCATGTGCGCCATATTGCGGAATTTTATTGGAACTAATTTCTTAGAAAGTGCTTTAAACAAGTAGAAATATTTAGTTCGTTCGATTTTTCGCGGTGGTATGGCATTATGTATATTGAGTTGTTCCCATTCAAACGAGAATAAATAGTGCCCTCCTGACAATTTTATATTATTTAATATATTATTTAATATTTAATATATTATTATTTAATATGTGTGTAAGTGTATATTTTATTTGACATTTTTTATATGGTTTGTTATTTTGAATTTGAATTTTAATGAATTGGAGTACCTATGTTTTACTAAGTTTACCTTAATTACGCTTATGACATATTTGTAAATAATGTTTAAAGTTTAATGATAATTTATTTTAAATTTTTATACCAAACATGTAAACGACTTGGTGATTTCACTGTAAGTTTATAATGTGACTGAATAAATGAAATGAAATTACCATATATTCCTGGTCGACCTTTAACATAAAGAATTGAACATAAAGATGAGATATCACTGGAATAGTTTACTGTCCAATTGCATTCCGTTGTCGTTGTCGTTGTACATTTATAATACATGATCCAATATTTAAGCATCTTGTTGTATTCTTTAAAGAAATATATTAGATCTTATAAAAGGTGATCAGGTAGACCAGACCGGTCGTCAGGCGGATTCGTGGGGGTAAAATTGTCTTTTTTTTTAATGCACCGCCAGTCTTTACATAAATATTACTATAGGTACCATACGCCGTCTGTTTCACTTTGGCAGAAACACCCGACTGGTAGTTAAGATAATTTTCGAAGCAATGCGGCGCCAACTTTGAGTGAGACGCAATACGCAATAAAGTTACATTCCACGCCCTGTAGTCCAAACACATTGAATCATAATCGTTGCCAATTTAAAAATTGTAAATAGTGATGTGTACGGTAAAAAAAAAGTTACAGCATCTGCAATAAGGCCATGCATGTACTTATTCTGAACAATCTGAACGCATATGGGCATATTTTTATTTTGTTGTCGTTTTTTTTTTCTCGTCAGATTTGAATGAAATTTGGTGGGTAGGTAGAGTTTTCCTTATTCTACGCTAGATAGATACAAAATCTCAATGTGCGACAAAAAAATTGTATGAAATTTTCCACTGAGTTACGAAAATTCCATACGATTTCGTAACTCAGTGGAAAAAAATGTGGGACATACTTTGAAATTGGGTATATCTTGAAGAGAATAAGGAACTCTACCTACCCACCAAATTTCATTCAAATCTGACGCGAAAAAAAAACGACAACAAAATAAAAATATGCCCATATATCGTCTACTGTAAATGTTTTGTTCGGAAACTGACAAACTATCGCTTTAGCCTGTTTGACAGTGAGAAATCCAATGCTGGGCAAATTTGGTGTGATGACCACAAGTATTTGGTACTCAAAACTAAGTATTGCTTGTATAATAATGTATATTAAGAACCTATCTATGAAACTCTCCTGTTCACGGCAAGTACTGCGTATATCGTTAAATTTAATGGGGAATTCCGACAAGATTTATCATTTCGATAGAACAGCAGTCCATTACTGACGGTGGTACACTAAAAACAGCCGATGAGGGAGATCATGCTGGTTTAGAGCTAGATGGTCCAGAATATTTAAGTGGTCTCATCTGGTCGTAAAATGCAAAACAGAAATAAAATTACATTGCATGTCGAGCGAGCAGTCAACGGTCGGGATCTGGTGAGTAGTCTGCATCGACGGCGTCGGCATCTGCAGCGACTGCAGCATGGAGACCGGCGCGGGCGCCGCCTGCTGCGGCTGTTGCTGCGGCGGCGCCGGCCGCACCCAGTTGTTCATCAGCGCCGTTACCGACATTGTCGGCTTGTCTTTCTTCGCAACACTTGACATGACCACCCACTAACATACTCGCATCACTATCACTTCACTGCACTACAACAACGTCGTCGTTCAGGCTAATGTAATTTGCACGTCGAAACGGCCTCTCGCGTGCTATAAAGAGAAATATAACGTTTGTTCTACACAATACGGTGCGAAAGCGAACTGAGATATGGGACGGCGCATCACGGAGCCCGAGGACAGAGCAAAAGTCGGTGTGACATTGTGATAGCGATTGTTATTGTGCAAGCGATAAAATCACGGTGCAAGCGTCAACAATAGGTACTCCGCGCTCGTGTCGATGCTTAAACAAGTGACTAAGTAATGCGCGCTAAAATCAACGAGCGCAAAATTGACAAAAAATGTACCCGTCAACTTCCGCGCGGTTACGGCGTGAAGGTCTCGCCGCCTCAAGGTCCGCATACAATCATACGTGTATAAAACTGATTTAATGTCGGAAAACGAGTTGGATAATCGCATTTTTTACTATTAACCTGCAAATGATACCAAATTAAGTAAGTTAGATGATTTAAAATATTTTATTCGAATAGGAATCATCTGAATAATTGTAGTTGTTAGTTGTTGGCCTTCGTGATCGCGGCTGCGTGTTTCTGTAATTAAGTTTTACGTCACTCATGGACCGAGCTCCCTGCGTTAGCCTCTGTCATACAAAAATTTGCGCTATGTCACTCAGCACATAGAATCCGATTCACAATTTATACCGGTCACCTCTATTTGTATAAAAACAGGCCTTTACGAAATCAAATATCAACTTAATTCTATTTGAGTATCGGTATAAATAACAAGGAATTAGAATACGGTACCGGTCAATAGTAATATCGAATAGGTATAGCTGTATATACCTGAAAGCGAGACGTGATAAAAAATACAACAAGACCAGTATGCATAGCATACCTCCTAGCCGAGCTATTTTTCTCGTCCGAAGGACCACTCTACATCATGTTAATTTAAGTATATTTCTCAACGACAATCTGTAAAATCCGGTAGATATTCTATAAATACCTAGGCGTTGAAAAGAAGCCTGGCAAAGCCAAAAAATGCACTTAATATTTATAAGCCCACCTAGGTAGTATATTATACATTCCTAGTCAAGGTACAGAATGCCAAAGGGAAATCAGCTAGAGTATAAAAAAGCATCCACATGAAAACAACCTGTACTTATGACTAGATTTTTCCCTGGGTATGTTCGTGGTTTTAGGTCCCTAAGGGCGGAAATAGAAGCCGCGCGTAGCTGGTCTTCGTACACTTATATAGTTAGTTATGTCAGGCCTTCTATAGAATACTTAGGCATTACAATTACATACAATATCGAGCAAGTTTTATTTATCATTGATTTTTCTTAGGCAGTAAATACCTCCCATTCCATAGAACGACAAGAAGAAACCAAAGTATAGATAAAATAAAACCACCTGTGCCTGTGTTTTACCCAGGTGATTCTGAAGTTATATTTTGACCCTTAGTAAACGCGGAAATAGAACCCCGCGTAGCGAACCTTCGTCGACTAGTTAAAGGTTCTTAGATAGTATATAAAATGATTTATAGGAATTCCGAATTTAGCTAAGAATATCTGAAAATATAGATGTAAAATAAAGTAATATTTACGGGAATACGAAAATGAATACCCTCTTTATATTAATAAAAACGTAATACGTATACATATTATTTGCCAGTAATATAAGCACGATTCGTCAACGAATTTCCTATTTTTGAAGCAGCGGTTATTTTTTGCATAGTACGATTTTTTTTTTTTTAATACTACGACGGTGACAAACAAGCATACGGCCCGCCTGATGGTAAGCGGCCACCGTAGCCTATGGACGCCTGCAACACCAGGGGTGTTACATGCGCGTTGCCGACCCTTTAAAAAAAAAAGGAGGATTCGCTGTGTTGACAGCCAAACGGGCCAAGGGCTTTGCTCCGTGGGTCCTCAGCTGTCAACACAGCGAATCCTCTTGGAGCTCTGGCGACCTTACTCACCAACAGAAACACAACACTATGAGTAGGGTCTAGTGTTATTTAACTGCGGTTTTCTGTAAGGTGGAGGTACTTCCCCAGATGGGCTCTGCTCCAGATTTGAGCGAGACGACATTCGTTGTGCTGTGCCCTACCACACTAAACGATATGCATCCGCTGTGCCCATACCTCTCTAAATACCGCACCGATGCTTTTATCGCACAAGGCATCATTCAACATTTACACATTTAGGGAGGCTCCCCACATGGCCCTACAAAGTTTGGCTTTGTCTGTCTCGACATATGTGCGTCCTTGGGTAACGCACATATCCGAATCCACGTGCCCACACATTTTTTTTCGTTGTGTATAATATCTAATCCATCTGGCATCCGGCGATGAAAAAAGGGAGGGGTAGCGTCCGTAAACTACTTACGCGAAAGACGGTTTATGAGATTAATAATAAAATATGCGACATTTTTTTTCACCAACGACAATCGAAACGAATGCAAGAATACCGCGGGTATAGGTACGACCTACTTTAGTTTGCAATTCTACAAGTGAAGACCGCGTCCAAGATTATTTTCCAGATTGTGTACTCAAATCGGAGTTTAGATGTTTACTTATATGAGAAGGTTTAACAGGTTGTCAAATAAATACGGGCAAAGTTAATACAAACATATCAAAGGGGCATTTCCAAGAGGGTTTCGAGCGAAATTGTACGATATTGTAGGTGGCATGTAACGTATAAAAACCGGATCATTGCGTGCCGGATCACCCATAATGAAGGGTTCATACCTTATAGGTACGAATACCCTACTTAGCGTAAGTACGTACGCGTAGCGTACTTCGCGGCGTTGAGGTCCTTTTATTTAAAAGGGTGGAGCCGAAAATGGCTCTGCTAATAATTTTTAAAAATAAAGTTTGATGGTGGATTGTGGACGACAGTTTCAGTGACTAGTGAGAATATTTTTTATATTACATTTAGATTCTAGATAAAACTTTTATTAAAACAACATGAAAATTTACCAAAGCTTAAGATATATTAAATATGTACCAACTACTCGTGTTTTAAATCACAGCCGATAATAAGACGAGTTAAGACGACATAATCCGTAGCAGCCAGTTATGACAAGAGCGTTAATAGATCATGAAAAATACCCTCATTTATCGCGCCTACTCCCACCATTGTTCAGACATAATTCAATAGAATCCACCCGAGCGCAAATCCATATCCTTTTCATGGTGATATTGATACGCGACGGGGAATACATTAACCCAACCTGTCAATCACGGTATCCTTGACGGTCGCTACGAAATTGATAGCTTGGGTGAGAGAAAATATCTTTAGGAGAAGAGTAAAAGTGGGCGGACACGTGTGATGTGTACCTACTAAGTCTCAAGAACTCTACCAAATCGATAGCTCCGGTAAAAGCAAACACGCCTTTAATGCGACAAAAGCTTTAGTTAATCGGGGCCACGCCATCACTTCCACGCACGACACAAAATGAATATTGAGCCATTGCCCATTATGATACAGCTTGTATTGATGTTAACAAAGGAAATCGCCGCGGTAATGACTAAGCAGCCACCAAACTAAAAACTACTAACAAAGAAACTCTTATATCGAAATGTTGCGATTTAGATACAATAGGGATTAACTACACGAATAAAGATGGTAGATATTCGAATTATTCGATGACAAGAGCAGATAGTTACAAATTTACAATCTCGCGCAAATAGAAAGATGTCGCTAAAACTAGACACGGAGCGTGCATGGAGCGTATAGCAATTTGAAGCGTGATGGAGGAATGTTTCCACTTTCCTTCACTTTCGTTGGTGCGCACAAAATGCATACGTGCATGTGCAGACACGCCTGCCGCCCCACTCCGGTGCATGGCATGCAGCGATCGATCCATGCCGACCTTGACTTGACGCGCGCCCGCCAGCCACAATTAACATTGACAATTGCGACGCGAGCGCACCACCTTATCGGCCTTTTCACTTTACGCACAAGTCGCACAACACACATAGGTAGGTAGGTATACTCGTACCTCGTACTTTCACTTTCAGTTACCTATTCTGAAATTATGATTTTCAGTGGTAAACTAGTGTGACGCTTGGAAAGACTTGCCAAAGTTTATTCGCATATTTTTATGCCGTTCTAAATTTGTATACTTATGCTGGAGTAAAATTGTTTTTCAGACTATAAAAAGAGCAGGGTCCTATATACTGCTCGAAGCCGCGATTCATGTAATACGGGGATAATGTGGCGTTACGTTAGTGGGAAAATGGGAATTTAGCACGCAGCAATAAAGTCGAACGGTCGTCCTAGACTTGACCTGAAGAGATAGATAGTCGGTGCTCGGCGCAACGGGTGTGCGCGGGTGCGGTGAGTCAGCCGCGGGGGCGGGCCGTGCACTCGCCGCGAGATATGGGTAAACGGAACGCAGAGAAGCGCGCGGCCGGAGGGGCCCGCGACCTTGGCGATTCACTGACGACTACAGGTGTTTTTTTTATTTGCACTTTGTTAGTAAGAGATCACGGAGCTACGGCTGCTGGAAGAAGCTGGGCTCGGTGACGGGGAGTGGAATTGCTGCTGACTTTGTTGACCACTTCTGCCATCCCAATACGGAAATGCTCTAAATACCGTACAAGTAGGTACCTAGTTTACGAAGAAGAACGCGACATGTTTTATAATTTTGGTGACGCAGATAGTGTGAAACCCAGGCGGCTGTAAAGGTATAGTACATTACATACCAAGGCCGTTTAAGTGGGAAATGCCTCGGATTTTATGTATGTGTGACTAACGTGTGATCCGAGGCTTTCCCATTTACCGGCCGAGGTTTGTATACTATTTTTCAGCCCGACGGAGCCGGCAGGCGGCAATTTAGTTTTGCGTAAAGTGGCGCTTACCGGCCGGAGGACTGAAAAAATCTTTACAGTACCTACCTGCGAAGATTATTATGCAGTATTACCATTATGGACCAGCCGAATTAAAACAACGATCTATTGTTTGAACGAGATCGGCATCTCGATCTGCTAGCGCGTCTCCCAAACAGTCCCCCACTATTAGCAATGCAAAATATCGACGGATCCCAATTCAAACGCACGCAGAGTACCTCCTCGTACGAGTATGTAGAGTCAATACCTAATACTAAGACATTTTTAGCATCCCACCGGAAAAGTTTAGAACGCGTAAGGTAGATATGTATTTTCATTTGTTTTGCAACCTATTTTTCGCCGGACTCTTATGTAATATCGCTCGTAGCGTTGTGGAAGACCTTGGCCATGACCAAGTCGACAAGCAATGCCGACCGCGGCGTGACGACTCACGCTATGACTATGAACAAGTTCACGGATTACCAGATTCCGACTACAACTTAGTATAAACTACAATAAAATAGACATACGAATGTTGTATAAACAAAGGCCAACCGACAAGCATATTTAATATCAAATATTTCAGTGGAAATGAAGATAATGACAACCTTATCAATCATTCATTGCTATCGCTGGTATATTTAACAAATGCCCAAGTAAAAAGTAAACGATTATAAAGGAAACGACTAGCTTGTTACACGAAATTTTATATCGTATTAGTATTCTAAAAGTGAGTTCTCATGAGGGCGGTAATGAATTCTAATAAAGCAGAAGGCCTTGACAATGATACAATCGTCTTGAACAACTACTCTATAAAAATTATACCCAGCAACGCTAACGCGAACATTTACAATTAATTTGAGAAGATTGTGTTTTTATGTGCAGCTAAGACAAGTTTTGTTTCGGGACAGATTTATGAACTTGACCAGCAAATTGCATATTTAGTTTTATTATACCCGTCGCTAATCTTATAGAAACAAACCTGTTATATTTTTGATACACTTTATTGTTGTTTTATTGTGTGCATCATGATTGTAGCTAGATAATAAAAAGAGCAAAACAGGTATTTGGTCAAGGAAAATATTGAATACAGTACAGTACAGACGCCCGACAGAATAGTCAAATTTATCAAGATAAAGAAACATTGGTAAAATACGTCTTCAAGCACAAGATAACATTTAATAACTTTAGTACTATGTTAACAATAATGTTATTTAATACGATAAAGAAGAAAATTAAGGAGAGCCTTACACCTAGATTCCTTTTTAAATGTGCAATTTTAAGATGTGATACAAAATGGAATGGGAACCATTATCATTGCAAAAAAGAACGTAGGTTTTTGAGAAAATACAAGTTTCAGGCCAGAATGGCAGTCTATTTTTTCTTTTTAATTTATCTTATAAATGTTTAAGTAATTATAACCGTCAGTCTACTACCTTTCACGTTAAACTACGAAAAAAAATTATTTTTATTTTTTTAAATGAAAATTGGCATGTAGATAGTGAAAACCCTAATAGTAATAGTAGGCATAAGTAAGATAAGTACATTTTTTTCTGGATAACTGCTTTCCATGAGGGTGGAGCCTCGGACATAACTAGCTCTATCCGCGGGTACGCCCTCTTGGAAAAGCGGTCTATGACAAAAATATGTATATAATATGTATCTTCATCTTCATCCTATCGTGCTTATAGTATAACCAAATATCGAAGTTAATTGCTTTTTTCAGATACAGAGTTACTTTCGCATTTATAATAATATAGTATCCCCAGTATCGCTACTATATTTTAATGTTGGTTTTGTGACATGATCGAGTGACATGGTACCACGGGGCCCGTGAGACTTTGTTTTGGCACGATTTTGGTTGTCTATTACATCACCCTGACGTCAGTATCGAAACGAGTAATTTCCGAACAATCCTCGCAACAAACTCGAGTAGTGCACGAATAGTAATTCGCCTAGAACGATAGAGCCGAGATAAATGCAGTCAAAACAGTGTCAACACACTTGCAACCTTGCAGCGTTCTCTACGACTGATGACAGATAAAGTATAGGTGCTACTGATAAAAGCAAAGAAAATATTTTGTAGGTATTGCTGCACTTTTTTAAGCAGTAATTTTATGATGACGTTGATAAATAGCCATTGCTATCAATGTGATATTGTTATTTGAAATGGGGTTTCAATCCCTTAAGGAGCTTCATTAATAAAGCCGTAAAATACTTATTGAACTTATTGACACATCACAGGTGGTAATCGATGGTCTGTTAGTCTGTTATTATGGATTATTTTCTAAATATTATGAGAGTCGCCTATCATGATGAAAGTAATGCTAGTTTGCAAGTTCATAGTTTGTTAGATGCTTTAGTTAAAGTGTTGAGATTATCATGAACGTTAAAATACAACCTTGCAGAAATTTGGCTAATAGGTGCGTAATTAAAACTTAAAATCAAATAGGTACTTAAGTGAAATAATATACCTAAGCTAGACACCAATTACAATATGCCCTGTGCTTCAAAGGCCAACCCAACTTGTTTTTAGACAACATTTTAAAAGACATTTAGAAGTTAGAATTAAATAGGTAAGTAATCGGGTTGCTATGCTATTAATACTTCTTATATTAATTTAAAATAACAAAGTATGTAATTAGTATGAAGAAGATTTTACACAATACCCGCAACATTCTTGCATAATAAAGGATTAATAGCAAGTTTACAACAACGCAGCTTCACAACATCACAACTTTTGCTCCCTAGGGTCTCTACGTTCGCACGTATTATCCAAAATGAGTATGCGCCTAAACCGGATATCAAAACAAGATTTGATAAGGACATGGTCATGGACGCTAATTTCTTAATCTGACAGGACGAAGACAATCCGTCGTCAGCCGTGATGCATCACATCCACTGAACACTAGGGGCCACACGGCCGCAGTGACGTCAGGATGGCCGAGTTGTTACCATCAAATTTACGGGGTATGAATTAGGCTGGCGTTTGCCGGCTGCGGATCGTGCATCGATTTTATAGTGCGTCGGTCGCGGCGGCAGGACGCGCAGCCAGTGCGGGCGGCGTCGCTGTTCTGACTGTCGTGCCGGTGCCGACCGCGTCCCCGCTCGAGCCCCGCGCCGCCGCCGTTTGTTTTGCTGTATTTTCGTTGTTAATCATTCTCCTTGACCTTGTGCGACGTCGAGTGGTCCACTGCACACGACTGCGCACCCCTCGCCCGCGCGCAACCACTTGCATCGCAACACACGTGCTCGTCCTTTGACTGCATCCTTCCGATGAATATGATTTGATGCAATCAAATCAAATCACGGCTCATCGGATGAATGTATGAATGCCGTTAAAACTATACTAATGCCATTAACCATTTATCACGTCAGAGGTCAGATATTGGGCGTGGTCTCTCTATCTCTCACAATCAACATAATACTACAAGTAGAGTAAATATCTGTTAAAACTTATTACATTACCTTATATCATCATCATCATTTCAGCCGAAAGACGTCCACTGCTAGACATAGGCCTCCCCCAAAGATTTCCACAATGACCGGTCCTGCGCCACCCAGCGGACTCCTGCGCCCTTCACCAGGGCATCAGGCCATATAATTCTATTTATGATTAGTAAACAGAACTCGACGTTGACGTGTCCTCACGTCGGTTATCAAGAAAGAAATAAAGTATATAGGTACCTATAATTGGATACAAATGTAAAACTTTTACTTAAATTCAAAATAATTATAATTGAACAACTTTCATCTTTAAAAACAGATGTAACACCATGTGGCATGCAAACATGCCACATGCAGACACACAAGTCAAACTACATCCCTTTGTTTGCATCGGGGCCTTTGGGGGTTAAAAGAAGATCCAAGCACCTTGCTCAAGTGTAAATAAACAATGCTACTAGTAACGCCATCTAGTTGGCCCTGCCGGCACTAACATGCGCCATCTATGCGATGTTCAAGGTTTTAACTGGTTAAGAAGGAAGAAGTACTATAGTCGGCTTCTTTAGTTGAGTATCTGAACTGAACACATTGTTTACTTTTTCCTTGGACAACCCTCTATCCGGCCTTGGGCGTATTGAATAACATAAAATAGTCCATATACTTATAAACTGAAGATGTATTCTTGAATTAATTTCGCACAAGTATAATTTTACTTACATTTCTTATGTTTCCATACTAATCTAGTATAAAAAGGCATTGTACATTGTATGGCACTATATACCTCCTACTTCCTACTTCTATTTGAAAAGCTCGTGGGTATACGGTATGGTAGAAACAAGCATAAAATCTTAAATTAGATAATAATTCCATATTGTATAAATTTAATGTTAAGATAAAGTTGCATAATTAAAACATTTGTTAGTGTCCCATTAAAGAAATATAAAAAAGGTGCAGTAATTTCATCATTACTCAAGTAATAGAATAATAAGAAAACCTAAAAAACTCAATTGACACATTGCTAAAGCTTTGAGTGTATGTTTCTTAGGAGCATGGCACTACTACATAGTCAGTCCCAAAGTCCTGTCACAAATGAAAATAATGATAAAAACAAAAGTACCAATCAGTTTTTAATAAATTATATATGAATTTGAAGTACATTTAATAAAGAATTAAAATAATTTAAAATTATTCAAAATAAAAGGGAGGTACCCATTTTTTAATAGTCTCTTAATCGCCGCGGCCAGTCGTCTATCGCAGAACGCACCATATGCATGTCCATTTCAGCAACTGCTTTTCTTAAAGATGACTTCACGGTCTCCAAATTTTTATGAGGTTTAGCACAGACTTTCCCATCTAAGACCTGCAAAATTTTATGGTCCAAAGGATTAAGGTCTGAACTGGAGGAAGGCCAATCTTCGTTTCTTATAAAGTCGATTTTTTGACGCTAAAACCAAGCTTGAGTGGTCTTGGCTTTGTATGCAGGTGCAGAATCCTGCTGGAACACAAAATGATGTCCTGATGATAGCGTGTTGGGCAGATCTTTGACAAGCTGATCCAAAACCGTCTCTTGGTACACTTTTGCACTGATTTTGACCCCTCTTTCGCAAAACTTAACCCCAGTTGGCCCGCAATAAGATACTCCCAACTCCCAACCAAACATTCACTGATGCTGAATGATGCCCATGTTGCACCCGCGTACACCCTATCATTCTGTTTATTCTATATTTCTTCAATATAGCAAAAAAATTCGTCTGTAAAGAGGATATCACGTGTCGATTTTTCGCGTATCGCTTTAACAACTCCCGGGATCTTAAGCCTTATTGCTTTTAGACAGGCAATAAGTGTAAGTGTCCACTCTTTTTTTGTATGCTCTCAGACTAAGATCTTCATTTAAAACGTTTTTGACGGTTTTTCTACTGACACCCATCGGCAAAGTCATCAACTTCCGCTTTCTGACAGGATTTCTTGCTATACGCGCCTTGATCGCTTTGATCACTGCTGGTGTTTGCAGAGATGTTAACTATTTGAAATAAAAGCATTTCAAATGCAAATACAAAATACCTATTTTCTATTTTGTATTTTAAATACTTTTATCGGAAACCACTTTGTATTTTATTTCAAATACTAAAAAGACCCTGAAGAAGGCTGACCGCAATCGGATCGATGCTTTCGAAATGTGGTGCTGGAGAAGACTGCTGCGTATACCATGGACGGCACACCGCACCAACGTGTCAATCTTAGCCGAACTTAAGATCCGAACTAGACTGTCCACGACTTGTCTTCGCAGAGTTCTGGAATTCTTTGGTCACATTGCCAGGAAAGACAGTGATAACCTAGAAAAACTAATGGTCACTGGTAAAGTTGAAGGCAAGCGACCGAGAGGCAGGAGCCCGATACGATGGACGGACCAGATTCGCACAACCCTCGGCACTACTATGCACGATGCTCTGCACTCGGCTACTGACAGGAACAGATGGCGGCGCATCATCCGGGAAAGGTTGTTCCAGGTCAATGGAAATGACCACGACCCTCAGCAATGAGGAAACCGACGCAAGGAGGAGACTAAAAAGTTCACATATTTTGTATTTTTTAAAACTTTAAAATACAAAATACTTTTTGGCATTCTTTAACGTAAAACGGATTTCTACCGGATGTACCTTCATTCTAGAATAGGGTGAAACTAAATTAATTAATCGATCTATCAAATGTGCTAGGGTTCGCATTAGTGGTAGTAGTCTAACTGCCACGAATTGTTCAAACAGCGTCAGTTAACAAAAAGTTAAACTTAAGGGGTTGACAACAGCCCAATCCGCGCACAATGTCTATGATGTCCGAGTAAAAACACTAAAACTATTAAAATAAAATAAAACCGTGGACTATTTGTGAAATGTGAGACGTTGGCGGTTTACACCAAAAAAACATTAAAGCCATAGAATCATTTAAGTAATAATGAATTCAAGACCAATCTTTGCAACTACTCTCATCTCAACTCCATCTTCGGTCTTTGAAGTATAACGAAACCATATATTATTTAGCAGTATTCAAATAAATAGTTTTTATTAAAAAACTGCATAAAGAACATAACTTAGGTGTTGTCTGCCTCTTAAGTAATTATTGTCAAAAAAGTATTTTATTTGATTAAAAGTATTTTAAAAATACCTATTTTGCATTATGTATTTCAAATACCTTTTTGTGAAACTATTTTGTATTCTTCGGGAGAGCCTCACTCCTAGGAGACGCGTCCCCAGGTGGCGGATAGGGGCACGCCCGCCTACTTCATTGTAGCAGGGTAGGAATGAAATAAAATAGTTCCCGCGGACCAACAGGCCGGAGAAGGTCACTCCGTATGAAACCACATAGGCTATCAGGAGCCTTGGGGCACCCCCTAAAAGTCTCACCGAGTAAATGGCGGGATATCCATACACCTAGCTAGAAGAGGTACTGTCGGCCTAAAGGACTAAATTCCTTTTTAAAGGACATAGGAGAAGGTACTCTGAGAACAAACCAAGCGTGGTAGTACGGTTCAAAGTAGCAGCCCTACTAACTGCCTAGGGTACTATGGGCTAATAACCTGTATGCCTGAAATAAATTTTATTACTGAAACTCGAACAATGAATAAACGGACGGATAAAACGATGACCTTTGGCGCGAAAACACGGACTTTGATAGGTTGCTGGAATGTGCGGACTATGCGCGAAGATAGCAGAGTGCATCAAGTAGCAAAGTGCATGAAGGAGTACAACCTTGAGATTTTAGGCATATCTGAAGCGAGATGGAAACAATTTGGAGAACACCAGGTGGAGGACCTGACATTACTATACTCAGGAAAAGAGGACAAGCACGAAGCAGGAGTTGCCTTACTTCTTAGTAAGAGAGCCAGAAAGAGCCTAATAGATTGGAATCCTGTATCAGACAGAATCATCGTGGCACGGTTCCTGTCCAAAGTGAGAAAGATTACAGTGATACAATGCTACGCTCCCACAAACATGGCTGAGGAGACAGACAAGGATAGGTTCTACGACCAGTTGAACTCTACGCTCCGGAAAATCAAGTCCCAGGACATAGTAATATGTATGGGGGACTTCAACGCCCAGGTCGGACACAATAACCGGGGTATAGAGTCATGGGTAGGGAAGCATGCTCTTGGGACACGTTCGGACAACGGGAACAGGCTTGTGGACTTTTGCTGCGAGAATGACTTCGTCATTGGAGGATCAGTGTTTCCACACAAAGATTGTCACAAAGTGACGTGGGTCTCTGCTGACCATAGGACAGAGAACCAGATAGACCACCTGTTGATAAGAAGAACGTGGAGACACTCGCTTCTAGACGTCCGAAATAAACGGGGTGCAGATGTTAATAGTGATCATCACTTAGTCATCGGAAAGATCAAGCTCAAGATAGCAGTCGCTCCAGAGAGATCTACACCCAGCAGCAAAAGATACGACGTCGATAAGCTGAGCAACCCGGATGTAAGAGCAAAGTTTGCCATAGAACTGCACAATCGATTCCAGTTGCTGCCAATGGAGGATGAGCCAGTGGAAACACAGTGGGATCACACAAGAGCCATCCTGCAAGAGTGCTGCAAAGATGTCTTAGGAACTAAGGAATACTCTAAAAAAAAGTGGATTTCTGAAGCAACATGGAATAAAGTCTTATCCCGCAAATCCCTGAAAGAAAAACTGAATGTTGCAAAGGACTACGACAGTAAGGAGAGCGCAGCTTATGAGTATTTCCTATGTGAGAGTGACGTCAAGCGCAGCCTCAAACAGGACAAGCGTCGATGGGCAAACAATATCGCCCACAAAGCTGAAGCCGCTGCCCGTAGCGGAAACGTGAAGGAGTTGTACAGAGCCGGAAGGGAACTGTGCAAGCAGACGCAAGTGGAAAGGCCAATTCGAAGCAAAGAAGGCAACATACTGGTGACAATAGAGGACCAACTCCAACGCTGGCATCAGCACTTCAGTGAGGTGTTTAAAGCTGCAGACTGCGACGAAGGACCCAATCAGAATGATGTGCTACCCACTTTAGAGTGGCAATTAGATATCGACACCCAAGTCCCTAGTCAGGATGAAATCAGCAAGGCAATACAATCGCTGAAGAGTGGTAAAGCCCCCGGAAACGACAGTATCCCTATTGAAGCGTTAAAAGCTGACCCACATGTATCCGCCGAAGTACTCCACCCCTTAATGAGAGCAATCTGGGAGAGGGAGCAAGTCCCTAGTAACTGGAAAGAAGGGGTTGTAGTAAAACTGCCGAAGAAAGGAGACCGCTCAATATGTGCAAACTGGAGAGGAATAAACCTTCTCCCATCCTGTGCGAAGATACTTTGCAAGGTGCTACTAAACAGGCTGGCCGCTCAAGTAGACCAAAACCTCAGGGAAGAACAAGGAGGATTCAGACCATGCAGATCATGCACCGATCAACTGAACCTGCTGAGACTAATACTGGAACAGTGCAACGAAATGCAGAGCGAAGTGTTTGCATTGTTTGTAGACTTCGAAAAAGCGTTTGATCGTGTAAAATGGACTAGCATCTGGCGTATTCTGAAGTCGCGTGGATTCCCTGAGAAAATAATAGGAATTATAAGAGCCCTATACGAAGGATCCTCGTGCAGGGTGTTGCACAAAGGCAAACTGACCGACCCGATCCCTGTAACAGCTGGTGTAAAGCAAGGATGTCTGTTGTCTCCTCTACTGTTTCTCATAGTTTTGGACGACGTGATGCGGAGAGTTACCTGCAGGGAGTGCAGAGGCATCCCCTGGGTACAAGGAAAACAACTCGAAGACATAGACTTTGCGGACGATCTATGCCTACTCTCCAAATCGCGTGAAGACCTGCAGTCCAAGACCGATGATCTCGTCAAAGAAGCTGCACTGGAAGGACTACGCATTAATTGCGTCAAGACAAAAGAAATGCGTCTCCATGCCGAAGATCTGCAGCCGCTCTCGATCAATGGCGAGACTGTCGAACGGGTTCCGAAGTTTACCTACCTAGGGGGAGTCGTGAGCCCACAGGGGGGAACAGAACTCGACATAGAAGCCCGCATCAACAAAGCACGTGCTGCACATGCCTAGTTGAGGCCTGTTTGGAGATCTCAAATTATCACTCGTCGCACGAAGTTAAGGATCTTCGAGTCTAACGTTAAGTCAGTCTTATTGTATGGATGCGAGACCTGGTTTGTCAGAAAGGACCTCTCCCTTCGGCTGCAAGTATTTATAAATAAATGCTTGAGAAGCATTCTGGGAATCTTCTGGCCCCGGACGATAAGAAATACCGAATTATGGAGACTGACTAAACAGAGACCAATACACGAAGAAATCCGCGTTAGGAAATGGCGATGGATTGGTCACACACTCCGGAGATCCCAGGAATATCCTCCAAAGCAGGCCTTAACATGGCAGCCGTCCGGGAAACGCAGAGCTGGCCGTCCTAAATCCACGTGGCGCCGATCGGTGGTAAAAGAAGCGGAAGTAACAGGTCTCAAATGGGAAGATCTGGAGGATGCTGCACAAAATCGTCCCAGATGGAAGAGCATTGTTCGGGCCCTATGTCCCTCCTGAGGGATAACAGGAAATAAGTCAAGA
The DNA here is from genome assembly GCA_949128165.1 of Lathronympha strigana. Lineage (NCBI taxonomy): Eukaryota > Metazoa > Arthropoda > Insecta > Lepidoptera > Tortricidae > Lathronympha > Lathronympha strigana. Next base: position 9,213,545 of record OX421906.1, on the reverse strand, counting down.
GTAAGTCATTTTGTATTTTTATTTGAAATAGGCAAAATATCAAAGTATTTGCATTTTTTATTTAAATACATTTCAGAACCTATTTTTAACATCTCTGGGTGTTTGAACTTGAAAATGGTACCTGCCGAGTGCCCACAGTGGTGCAGTGCTAAAACAGCTATTCGTTTTATTTCAATGTCCACTCCATCGAGATGAAACACGGTAAATGTTTTTTTTTTGTTTTAAAATTATTGTCTAATAATCAAAAATTAAATGCAATAAAATTTTCTTTAAGCCATGTTCATAAATTTAAAATAATGTGCCAGTGACAGAACTTTGGGACCGACTACGTATGCATAGCTTATTCATAAGGTTTAAGCTTAAACATTATAAATGAGCTTGAAACTTATGTAGGAACAGTTTTAAAACATATATAACAGGTTGTCTTTGAGAGATTAAAAAAAAACTAAATTACTCCAATAAGTCATGGCTAATTTGATAATTAAAAAACAGATTAGGAACTCTTGATAGATTACCAAGGTTTCCGGATTGTAGTCTGCAAAATATTTACAATGTACATTAAACAGTAATCCTCTGCTGTCTACTTGAGTAATTCATTTTGTACCAGTTTGGTGGAGTTTCCGTGCTTCCACTGCAAATACTCCTGCTTTTATGTAACATCTGTCAGAATTCTGCAAGACATTTTCAGTTGTTTTTGTAGTAACGCTAATTGTATGAGTTTATTGCATATAGTTAATTCCGCATACACACTTTTAGACCTGTTTGTCTGTCTATGGAATGATAACATTTGCATAAGGATAGATTAAAGAACCTATATAATTATTTTTGTACTTCAAATTTTTTCACAAAGCAACATAAGATTGAGAGTTGCAAAATTGAACAAATGCATGTTTACAACTTTACACAGAGACAGAAACATCTACACACTTATGCACTTAACTATTAAACCAGTCTTCAGATGTTTTTGTTCTAATGCCTGGATTCTGTTGCCTACATATGATGACTAAGCTAGCTTACTAACTTCTAACTTCTTACTAGCTTCACTAACTAACATGTTGTCTAGGTCATGTATGGAATGAGTTTGCACTGTTTGCAGCCATTCCACTCCCCATATCTCCATTCCTAAGCCACACATATACCTACATATTTAGAAAAAAATAATTAGCTTTTAACCAAATACTAGTGCTGGAAATAAAGCACTTATTAGATAGAATTATTTCTTTATGATTTTTTTCCTTTTGCAACTGATAAAGACAGATTATTATGTGTTGTAAGTAATAATTACACATTGTTCATGTCATCAGGTACAGGGAAAGTCTCACATAACATTACCAAAAAATCTGGCTTCACAGTGGGGATGCATTTTATATAGGATGAGTATTGCATTATCTGATTACAATTATCAACAATATGTCAACAATACATAGTATACAATACTTAGATTGGAAACACTATTTGGACTTAAACATATTGTAGAAGAGATAAATCCCAACGATAACGCGTTAAATGATACAAATGGCCCATTGATGGATTTAACAAAGCAGAAAGCTATATTATTGATACACCAGTTTAGAAGTTTATTGCAGTGTAATATGTATCAGTATGTACTCACCTGGGTCTCTCGAGGGCTCCATCTTCCTTTGCACAGAACTAATTTATTTATCTTCTATAACACCACTTTCATGTATCGGTTCCAGTGTTGCCAACCTGTGCTGCCAGGATTACGTCAAATTTACCCTAAAATTACCGTACAATTTACCGTTTGTGCTATTTTAGACAAGTGTAATATTAGTAAGTACCTCTTTTCAGATTCTATGCAAGCTGTTATTTTCAGGATTAAAAATGGGGTGATGTTTAGCAAACAATAAAAAAATTACGTGACGATGACGTTTTATTGGTCATACGCCGATTGGGCAGTATATAGTGTTGGTACTATATATTAATTATCCACATCCCCAACATATAGGGCCCCATATAGGCTCTCAAATTAAGGGCCTTATTAATGAAGAAAATATAATCATCTCTTTTATCCTGGTATGACAAAAAGCAAATGAAACATTAAACACATAAAAACCCAAGCCTCCCGTCAAAACTAAAAACATCAAAGTCATAAACTCGTCCTTCACTTCCTTACCAAGTAAAGGAAGTGACAAAAAGAGATGTGTATATGTTTGTTATTTCGCCGATTCCGTAGGTTGAAAACAGTTTTGCTGATCTCTTTTGATGCAATTGGTCCAAGCAGCCAAATTAAACTCATCGTTGTAATTTGGTAGTCGGCATTACAACTTAACTTGGTCGCATATTTTGATAGTGGATTTTACAAATGTCGTAAGAGGCACGTAATTAAGTTAGACTTACGACATTTGAGAAATCCACTGCCAAAATATAGATCGCTCCAAACTGTTCTCATTTGACAGTTATCGTACTACTTCCACGCTAGTTATTCTTCCGTGTAAAAACCACATATGGCAATGTTCTATCAACTCTCACAGACGTCAAATTGACAGTTGATTAAACATTGCCATAGGTTATGTGGTTTTTATATGTTTGACATTTCATGTGCTGGGAAGAGATATCGTGGTCTATCTATATTGCACTTGCTAATGCGAGCGTCAAAGGGGCAGAATAATGTTGCTGCGCTGCGACCGTGCGGTCAATCAAACAAACAACGACGAACGGAACGGAACGGTTGGCCTTAGATGTTCAAAAACCGACACGGGCCACAGATGTTGCATAGTTTGCAGTGATTTAAAATTACCGTACTTTTTGTACATTCTTTGAATATTCTTTTGAATTACCGTGCATTTTTCATACCGTAATTGACTACCGTACAGAGCAGTACACATCATGAAATTACCGTATGAATACGGTATTTACCGTACGGTTGGCAACACTGATCGGTTCAGTCGCAAAGATGAACCTGTCAGTAACAAGGTCGTTGAACTAAATATACCTATAGATGAATTTATACTGACTTGTAACACTCACGCCTATGATTAATTGATGAAATGTATTATACATATATCTTACTCTTAAACTTAGGGTTTAAATAAAGTTTAATTAGTAGTAAATCATCACGATTTCATTACTAAAACCTATAATTTCCGTATACAAGTGAACAAGTGACATAAAATAAAATACCTAACGAGCGTCCGTCACGTCACAGAAGTTTCGTTCAGAAAATAATGAGCTTCCCATTCTTCCCAAGTTTTTTTTTACTGTGGTATCATTTTTTATGGATATGGATCGGGTGCGGATTGTTCATTTTATTATGATAAAATATCCGATTTGTACCCGTAATCTCACAATAACAAATTAATAACTAAAATATATATTTGGATGCTTGAAATAGGTTATTTCATTTTTGAATCTAAGTTTGAATTTTTCTTGCACTAACATAGTGTGTTAAAGCAACTAGAAATGAAATTATTTTATTATGCATTCCACATCTCTTGCGGCTTATCAAATGATATATCTTTACAAAAAAAAGTCATATTGTACTGGACACTCTACACTGCGGGTATTTGCGTTTTGCCTCTCGCTCGCACCAGTCAAATTTTGCTTTGGTGGGAGCGAGAGGCAAAACGCAAATACCCGCAGTGTAGAGATACCTTACTGTTGTACCAAATAACCGGACGCCGTACGAAAAATTTTAGCAAAATAATTTCAATGTCAAATAAATGTCATTGGCAGTCATACGATCAGTATGTTCTATGTTCCCGCGTTGTCAGTTTGCTTAAACTTAATTGGTTGATATAATTTTCAAGGCATGCGTCACCAGACTTAATCCAATCAACCTTATCTTTACTAAGCTATTCTCAATATGGTATAAATTTTGCAAATGAACACGTACTTTATAAAGTTTCAAAGCGCAAAGCGCCTGTAGAACAAACTTTGGCACAGTACAAATTTAAAACATTGTGTTGTGTTTGAGATATTCTAAAGAAAAACGCATATTCATTGTGATAGTGTCATTGTCAACAATAAGTGTAAGTGGACCACGGTATACACGGTTGACATTGACGACATTGTTCAGATAGTGTTCATTCGCCGGAGGTCACAGACTCACACGATGGAGAACAAAACGGATTTTGGCTATCCTCATACATTCATACTCCTCGGAGCTTCAGGAGACTTGGCGAAAAAGAAAATATATCCTACCATTTGGTACCTATATCGAGACAATCTATTGCCGGCAAATACAAAATTTGTTGGTTATGCTCGCACGAAACAGTCGATTGAGGAGGTAAGAGAAAAATGTAAAAAGTACATAAAAGTGCGAGCCGGTGAAGAAAAAAAGTACGAACAGTTCTGGAACGCTAACGAGTACTTAGCGGGCTCTTATGACAGACGAGTTGATTATGAATTGCTTAATCAGCAAATAACCAAGTATGAAAAAGGACCAGTTGCCAACCGGATATTTTACCTGGCGGTTCCACCGACAGTATTCGAAGACGTCACTGTTAATATAAGAAATGCTTGTATTTCCATTAAGGGCTACACAAGGGTTATCATTGAAAAACCATTTGGACGAGATGATGTATCTTCTGATAAATTAAGTGACCATGTAGCTGGCTTATTTAAGGAAGAGCAAATATACCGAATTGATCACTACTTGGGTAAGGAAATGGTCCAGAACTTATTAACTACTAGATTTGCTAACCAGATATTCAGTCCTTCATGGAACAGGGAAAACATTGCTTCCATTTTGATTTCATTTAAGGAGCCTTTTGGAACTGAAGGCAGGGGTGGTTATTTTGATGACTTTGGCATTGTCAGGGATGTGATGCAGAACCATCTTCTTCAGATTCTTTCCCTTGTTGCTATGGAGAAACCAGTGACATTGAATCCTAATGATATCAGAGATGAAAAAGTCAAGGTGCTCAGACACATCCAACCCATTACTATGGAAGATATTTTAGTGGGGCAGTATGTTGGCAACCCTGATGGTAAGGGTGAGGAGACTATGGGTTATCTTGATGACCCAACTGTGCCTAAGAATTCTATTACACCAACCTATGCCATGGCTGGACTCTGGATCAACAATGCTAGGTGGCAAGGTGTTCCATTTATCCTCCGTTCCGGCAAGGCGCTGAATGAAAGAAAAGCTGAAGTGAGGATACAGTTTAAGGATGTTCCTGGAGACATTTTCAATGGTGCAACCAAAAGAAATGAGTTGGTTATAAGAGTCCAGCCTGGAGAAGCTTTGTATCTTAAAATGATGGGTAAATCTCCTGGAATGAAGTTTGATTTAGTAGAAACTGAGCTTGATTTGACCTACAGCACTCGCTATAGGGAAACTGATGTCCCTGATGCATATGAGCGACTGATCCTTGACGTGTTCACTGGAACTCAGATGCACTTTGTGAGGAATGACGAGCTTAAGGAGGCTTGGCGTATATTCACACCTATCTTGAAACAGTTGGAAGAGCAACAGGTGAAGCCTGTTCCGTATGTATATGGCTCAAGGGGACCACCTGAGGCTGATGCCAAGCTGTCTCAGTACAACTTCAAGTATTCTGGCTCATACAAGTGGCAAAAACCTACACTCTCTTAAATTGCTCAACATATTTTGACAGTTACTGGTGGTGGTACTATATGTAAAAGTTTATTATTGTTTTATCCAAGCCAATCCAAGCATACCTAGTAATTAAGACTAAGTAAATATTTCTAACATTCCAAACATATTTATTTGAAAGGTCATTTTGAGGTTAAATGTTTTTCTTCTCTGTTATTCTTTATTACATCACAATTGACATTCCTTTCTATGTATTTAAACATAATTTTTAATGTATACAAATAAATTAAGTGCCTTTACATAATTTAATATTTACAATGACATTAACTCTTAGCAAACTGATATATTATATCAAGTAGATTTTTATCTGAGCCACTTTTGTGTAAGTGATTTATTTACTGTGATGTTCTCACTCATAAATAATAAGTAATAAAAGAAGTAGGTATGTTTATAAAACATTTGTTGTCATGTAAGTAGTTTTTTTACTGTGATTGACGATTGTAGTGACGTTGTTTTGTAGCTGCATACTGAAACATTTTGATATTTATTCAAGAGGTCAAATGGCATTTCACCTTGGATATCTGCATTTGTTCGTGACCGTCATGTGATTATCATGCCATCATTAAATGAAGGAGGGAATTTTGTTACCCATTTGATAACCATTTTAATGTTCACTCCAAATGTTCATGCATACTACTAATTAGAATACTGAACAATTTTTGAGATAGGTACAAACAGTTAAAATGATTAGTATATTTATTTATGAGAAAATAATTATTATTGTTCCAGTAAAATGTTAAGAATTTGTACAATTAATTGTATACCTATTTATTATTCTGCTATTTATTTGAATTAAGTTAAATAGTGCTTAGAGGGAAAGGTCTGAAGCTTTTGGAATTTTTACACTTTTATGGAATAAATTGTACTTATCAGAATGTTAATGTGTTTATTTAAATGAATCAAGTATTTTATTTTCACAAAATTAATTTACAAAAAATTACAAATGTCAAGTCAATATCCGCAATGTAGGCTTCGTCAAGAGGGTACAGTCATAAATCAGCAACAGACTTCGTCATTTTTCGCTTACCTACTCTATCTAGTGATCTAAAAGAGACCACTCCGAGTCGCATCCGGTGCAAAGATTCCCATCACACCAGCAGCGTTTCCGCGCTGTATGGCTAACGAAATCCTCTGCACAAAATACGACCCGGATCGCGGATCCCAGCCCTTCTCCCTAAGCCGGCGACCAAGTTCTCTTACAAAATCCTTAGCCTCCGTTCCCCTGGGCCCCGCAGTTTCCACCGCAACCGGCACGAAATCGTACATTGGCTCCCTGGCACTATACTTGGCCGCATGTTCCGCGGCCGATCCAGCCGCAATTTAAATTACTTACTAAACGACAAAGTTCAGCCAGGTGGAACAATTATGTACCTAACCCATTATTTTATAATATTCTCAGGTAAATAACGGGAATTAGTTGACGATGACGGTCGAATAGGTGAGCAAGGGTAAAATCAAAACGATTCACTACCTATTTCCTAACTGGAAGAAGCAACAATTTGCTTTGAATGTAATTATCATCATCATCTTTTAAACACCTATAATCTTATAATGATTAAAATACATAAAATATTTTTATATATTGCATTTGAACACGAAACGGTTGGCGCCATTTTTTGAGCCTGAAATTACGGAAGGGAAGATCAGTTAAGTATTATAAAAACAAAAGATACAATTTTTTTTTATCATAAACTTGTTTTTTTATATAAAGTTTTTTAGAAAGTTGTATTTTGTTACAATATGATCTCGTATGAACAGTGTACCTATTTTTATCATGCAGAAACAAAACGTTTATGGAAACATTATTGCCATAACTCAAACAAAACTACTATTTAATAGAAAACTCCCGTGAGTATTAGACATATTAATATACTTAGACCGGGTTACTCACGTCTATAAAGTCGAAAATAGCTCGACATGTTCCCAAGTGTCGTGTGCAATAGAAGTGAAAGAGACGGTAGTATCTCGCCTATACCGGTGCCGCATGCGCCTGCGCCGACCGCGCCCCCCACGCCGGTCTGCCGGCGTGCTCAACGGGCTGTCGCGCGCAGCGCAGTGTGCGCAGAGCAATCGCGGCAAGCGCTTCTCACTCATGATTATGGGGCGCGGACCGTCCCGAAACATGTCGAGCTATTTTCGACTTTATAGACGTGAGTAGCCCGGTCTAAGTATATTAATATACTATTTAATAGTTTCCCCGTTGTAATAAATGGATGAATACAAGAAAAAAATAATTAAGCTAAATACCATATGAAAAAGAATTTGTTGAGTACTGACTACTGATATTACAGTAAAATAACGTATAAATATTATAAAACATTTTATAAGAGCATTCGCCCGTGGCTGCGTCTGCGCAAAAATCATTAACATTTTAACCCTCCTTTGCTCCTCTTTGAAGGGTTGAATTTCTAAATATGCTTTCTTATGTTCTTAGTGGGGCTCCACGGCCATTCACGGCGCCAATGTGATAATCTAGACTCATAACCCTCTTTTAATTCCCGAAGGTTGAGTTCAATATATAGTGAAACCTGGATAGTTTAAATTTCAAGGGACCGTCAGTTTGGTGTCAATTAACCAGGAAACCAATTTTCCTGATTAAAAACGATCTCGTTTCTATTATACAGGCTCTTGATAATAGAGGTTTCTGTCTAAGTTATTTCTTTTATAGAAGAGAATAAATAAAAAAAGAAATGTTTATGAATCATATGTTCAATGTGTGATAGATAAAGTAATGTTTTTGGCATTAGGGACTTACTGATAGGTGACTAAAATGATAGATACATTTTACCTAAGATGATGTTAATTTGTACGGCAAATTGTTTCTATATATTTTTATTTCAACGGACTAACTTCTAACGGACAATAAAACTAAACAAATAAAAAAAGCCTTTATTTTCGAAATATATACAGTAAGTGTAACTTACTTACCTAAAGAACTACCTACCTCTACCTACCTTAAATCTAAAGTAGGTCCTTAAACTAAACATTTTTGCGCAATATCCTCCGACAGACTGTTTTTAACAATAAAATACCCTCCATTCCTTTATAAACCTTTACTGGTAAATAACGTGAACTAATCAACTAATCAGAAAAATACTAACAACACTGTTTCAGTTCAGTTACAGAGGCCACATTAATACAAAAAAATCTAAAATCTCAATTAAATTTTACCAGTCACCGAAGTTTCAATTATAGATAGAGGTTGTCAAGGGATCGTGACTGGACATTTCGTTGCAATTATACAGGTATGTATTCTATTTATCGAGGTCTCAATTAGCCAAGTTCCATACACACATATTTCCACGATATTAAAAAAAGAGTATGTATATTTCAAAATGAAACTGACGCGACATCTCGCGATATGTATATATTATAGCAACATTAGCAAAACAGAAACTTTATGGTTAGAATATTTTTTATTATGTTTTTTATGATTGTCTATGCTTGTAAAATAGCGCGACTTCCGTAAATATGATTCTTATGAAACAAGTGAACTTTCTGCTGTGAGCTTTACTTTTATACATTCTTTAAGTTAAAGACAGTTTTAAAGTCAGTGAGAGATATCATAAGTACATCTACTGGAGGTCGCGGCTCATGCCTGGATTCAAAGCTGAGTGTCTGAAGTTATAATCTTTATATATTCTGATTTCTTTTCTGTCATCAAGTAAACCATCAGAGACATACTTATAACAAAAAATGTCCTCGCTTGGACAGTATAAACCCTCCGGAGTGGCGGGTAACTCAGGTTTAGTTTAGACAAGTTCAGCTATGAACGGGTGTTTCATATAGCGGTTGCACCATAGCGCATACGCCAGGTCTCAGAGGCAATCAATGGCTTGTTATTAGTGGTTACGAGCATGTGTGTAAATGGTCCTAGGCTGGTGTTCTAGGACAAAAGTACCAAAAATGTGTATGCCCACCACATCACTTGTGGCAGTAACTGGTTATAGTAATGAATGTAGATACAAAACATAAGACTAGACTTCGGCACTTGGTTGATTCAATGCAGGTGAATCAATAAGTATTTATAAATCAACAGGTTTGGCAGGCGGTGAGTTGATGTGAAGCGGATACTCTGATGTCTTACAATACTACCTGGATAACACCCTGGCATGCTAGAAGTTCATGGGGAGATAAAACTCTTCTTGCACTTAATGTCTTGCTTAGTGAGATTAATACCTTAGTACGAATGTAACATGTGCATCGGTTTACATTTGTGGTAAAAAAAGACCTGTTGATATCTGCCTTAATATATATTTCACCGGACGCCACCACAGAAATTGTTCTAAGTTTAGGCTTGTGTTGCCTGGCAGTCTCTGGCAAACGCCAACGTCAAAGCATTTTTTTAGTTAGAAAAAGATTGCAAATGGCATAAATTATATAATACTGTACTCAAATTACAGTCTATGGTTATCTGTTTTAGGTATCACGGACCTTTGGAAGGCATGCGCGGACCTAGAGCCAAGCCAAAATACAGAGGCCCTTTCGCTAATTTAATGAAATGTACCCCGAGCCGAGTGGATGTTGCACCGGCCCGTGTCATGGGATATACGCAGAGGCAGTACCTGACAGGGATTAATGTATATTGAAAATTAGTATTATCTAAAAAAAATTCGTTTATTGCACACTTAACAATACCATCATCATCATCATCGGATCTTGCTGAGCGCTCTGTGTCGCCCCCACGCCCACCTGCCCCACAGCCCGATCGTCTCAACGCTGAATGGTGCAAATTCGTGCTGGCTACCTACCGAAGTTATATTTGTTGGTCTTAAAACGCCCTCGGGCGTCGACTGCCACTCCGGCCAGCCTTAAGGTGGCCGAGAGGTAGAATGTAAAATATACTGTGCTAATATTACACTATATATATATATTACAATTGTGTTACGAAGAATGAGGTGTAAGTAAGTCTTAAACTTCCTATAAAGGCGTCACCTGTTTATGACACTGGTCAAAAACCTTTTATACCTGTATATTGGTCACGTTACCCTACGTTTGGAGTCCTTTATAGTGTTAGGTTACTCACTCGTGAGGCACGTCATTTGTACCACTCATTTTGCTCGTTTGTCTCAGTCACCTCAAACCGCAAAACTGTTCTACTTTTTGTCTCACACCTCAAAATTTGTCCCACGCCTCAATAGCACCTCATTTGGTCATCTCACAATTCAAAATTGTATCACATTTGTCCCATAGCTCTTATTTGTCACGCATCTCAAAATTTGTCGTCTGCGCAACTTAACTATTTTTATTGCCGATAAGTCGATGCTGCTCATTTCTTAGTACATCACCTAAAATGAGGTATGGCATTGTACCAAAATGAGGTACTCACTCAAACTCATTTTTAAATGAAGTCCTACCCAATATATTCATTATCACAGGGTAGAAAATAATAGTATCGTTTTAGTAGTTTTTGCGAGTTTAAGTATGGCAGCACTGAAACTGTCAGCTGAGTTTTTGATTATTGCGATTATCGAGCAATGGTGGTTGCTGTTGACCTCAAGAGCTTGAACTGTAGTCAGTGCGTTTTAGTGTAATTGACTGTATTTTACTGAATATTACTGCATTACAGTGCAAAATGATTCTAATTGTGATCTAAATCAAACAATGTAAAATTAACAGTGGATATTGAAGCCTGGATGGAGGATTACGATTATGGGTTTGTGTAAGCACAGAATCTTTGTTGTTCAGGCGCAAAAAATATCACAATAGAGTAATCATACCATAATTTGAGATCAGATTCAGCTATTGTTGTTAGTTGTATTTGTTAATATAATAATGCTATAAATGTTTAAAATAATAATAACATAAATGACGTTGTTTATTTTAGGTGACTACTAACATAGGTGTTATTTATTTTGCGCATGGTCTTTATTTAGGCGGATTATAAGAGCGCGCGTCTGTTTGAATAATCTGTTTTCACACTTCTTCCTGCTGTAGTTAGCAATTGTGTTTGGTGATTGTACCGATTGTAGTCATGCTTGTATAATAAAATTTGGATATTTGGGGTCAGTTAGATAAATGGGAGTATTTAAGGTAAATTTGCGCGCAGATATCGTGCACGCATTGATTTCATGTTAGTGATAAAATAGGTACTTCAGTAAGAATTTCATGAGAAGAGTGGGTTAATTTACATACAATTATTAAATCTAATGTTGATGAATTATTAACAGTAATCACAGTAAGTACTATTTTGTGTAATGATAATTTATAGTTATAAAGTTCTTGCGAGATCTAATAATCGTGAAATAGACTTCTGTTTTTGTTTATAAAGCCAAAAATATATCACAAATGTGTTTTTCACAATCTTATATTTTAGAAAATGGGTAATTACTGGATGGGATAAACAAATATATCTGATATTTACATGTGTCTAAAAACAATGAGTCAAAGACATTGGATAGCTCTAATCACACATATTTAACTGTTATGATACCCTGTTATTTGTTTATATAACTTTATATTGCTTTTTCTTACTCCTAGCAGTTACTAATAAATTCACATTAATATTAAATGGAAAATATGAGTCCAAATACATGATCGTTTTTATAACTGCTAGGGCTAAACAATGATTAGTATACTCTAGGAAATGCCACACAGGTTTTTTACTATGAGAAAAAACCCAGTTTTACAGGTATTACCTGAGATTTTCATACTATAGAAACCCAGGTCGCACTCCCTAGTACAATGCAATCAGTTTCTCTACTTCTACTTATCTCTGGTTCTCCTTTCATCTACTTTTTCTTTTACCATAATGTTGAATGCTTCCATGATCAAGTTGGCTGGATGTATTTTGTTAATGTATTGATGCTTTAGTTTTAATTTAAAGCTATGAATCCATTATTAATATCCATCAGAGCTTTATGGGCCACCTTTCTTTGGACACATTGTTACCCTACTTTGTAACCCAAGTCCGCAAATTATAATGTACATTAATCATAACCACCTAACCACCGCTACATTAGAGCCCGCAAATTATGGGGTGTGCTAACAAAGTGTTTCAATTTTTTACTGACATGTGTCAAGAATTAATGTAGATGGATTTGTAGTAGAGACAGTTTTTAAACAACCAAAAATAGATAAATAAATAGGAAGAAATAATATTTGCATAAAGAAATTAGCCACAGATGCTCATGGCTTACCCTTATAGGCTTTTTTATATAGCCATTTATGAAATATATAGTGATAGTGTTATACCTATATGATGTTTAGCTAATATTGTCATTAACATTATAATTACTATTTGAAATAAGATATTTACCATGTATATTTGTTTTTGTGAACTCACAAATCAATCATCAATCATTGGGAGCTCACAGAAACAAACATACATGGTAAATATCTGGTTTTAGATAGTAATTATAGTGATATGACTATTATATAATATGTTTTAGTATTAAGTTTGAATACTTATGTTGTACTTCTTTTAATTTGGTATGTAGCTCATCTTTGTCAACCTTTAGGCTATATACCCCTTTGACCTGTATTCCAAGATCCTGAAACCAATTCCGGCCAATCAAGCTTGGCCCGTTGCCTTTAGCCACCACAATGGATAAGTTTTTCTTCATTTCCTTATATTGCACTGAAACCATTGTTTTACCTAGTATATATAGTTTATTCTCTGTCCATGTCTTTAAAGAAATGCCAACATCATTAAATAATGGAACCTGGCCCTGCCATATGAGATTAGCGGTCTGTTCACTAATGAGACTGTAGGCGCACCCGGAGTCAACTTCCATATCCATCCTAACTCCATTCATCCTTAATTCTAACATGTACGCTGGCACTGCCATATCCTCCCTCATGTTATTCAGAACAGTTTCCTCATATAATCCATTAAAATCTGACTTTGGTGCATTATTCCCTTTTGTCTTCAACATACAAACTGCTTCAATATGCCCCGTTTTACCACAAGAATGACACTTGGACCATCTAAACCTGCATGGCCCCCTATGAGATCTGCCACAGCGAAAACAAGACATCCTTTCCATCTGCCTGTCATTTTTTTTATTAGTAAATTTATTCACTTCCATTGGTACTTCTAAATCACTTGAAATCTGACTAGAAGAAGCTGGGACAATAATACTAGAATCAATACCAGCCGCCTCGTGGGACAAAGCAATCTCACAAGCCTGATCAAATGTCAATGTACTTTGTTGTAGCAACTTCTTCTGTACCTCCTTATCCCTTATTCCACATACTAAGCGGTCTCGCAGTGTACGATCCAAATCATTAAAGTTACAATCAATGCTCAGTTTTCTTAGTTGCGCTATATAATCCCTAATCTTTTCCCCCTCCTCTTGATACTTAGTATGAAATTTGTAAGACTGGATGATTTCATTTGGTTTCGGGTGGAAATGATTACTTAACTTACTTACAATTGTTGTAAAGGTAACCTCACTTATTTCAGTTGGAGCTACCAATGATCTTACTAGATCATACAAGTCGGGACCACACACAGCTAATAAATTAGCTTTTTTTTTAGCATCATCCACAATTTCACTTGCCTGCAGACAGAAAGTAAACCGCTCTATATAATTTTTCCAGCAGCCATGTGCCACATCAAACTCCCCAAACTTTATGCCCATTTTGCACAGAGATTCCTACTTATGTATGTTTTTCACTTAAATTACACACTTTTACACTGTTATTGCACACTTTTGTCCAACTTTTCTCGTCGCCACTAATATAACTCACGGTTTTGGGGTCCTAGCACAGGCTCAGGTTAGGATTCGCGATGACAGACTGGCTTTTCACAACTACCTCACTTTGTGCACACATGTCAAAAGTCTACCCTCATTGTCTATACATAACAGATAGTGACTGTCAAAGATAGTGGAGCACATCTTTGTTGCCATATCATCAACAGTTTTAGTTAGGTTAAGGGACATGTCAATCCTTGTCTGTTACCCTAATTGTACCTAGGGTCGACAATATGAATAAAGGTGTTACTGTTTTGTGATGCATTCAACCACTCTGGCTGTCACTGTTTGATGTTGACTTTACAATGAAAAATGCAACATAGACAACAGTAGACCAAAGTTTTTATTTGTTGCAGTGAGGACACATTGCAAATGTAAGCAGTAAGGAGGATACACAGGACTGATTTTAGTTTGAAGCAATATAAAACTGCCACAATGTTGTATGTTTTCCATGTGGACGCTGGTCAGATGACCACATATGACATGAATCTCACACTGCAAAGGTAAGTTGTATATTCTTTCACTGTTAAGCCATTACTATAAAAGCTGAGTAATTATATTGGTTTTTTTATACCAAAGGCCATGGGGACAGATTGCATCAGGGGTATTCCTAGATGGAATACAATAAGAAAAATAAAACAACAAATAATTTAGGACAATCTCACACAGATCAAACCAGTGTCAAATGAAGCAAAACTTGTACTATGTAGGTATATATACATACTTAAATTGATAAATATAAATTATAAATATACCTACTGAATTGTCATATACTACAGAAAAAGTGACCAAGGCCCCCAGTGCTCAGGGCTGGAATCAAACCAGCGATAAAATAGAAACATATGTCACCGTAGAATTACGAGTACCGTTAGTTTATAAAGTAACGCGCGAGATTGTAAACAAACGGATAGGTTAGATTAGTTTATAATATCCCTAGTCAAATTATAATCTGTCTGGAGTTCACAATTTAATGGTGACATATATAGTAGGTAGCTAGCGTGATTACTTAAAAACAAGAATCAAAACATTTGTTCAAAATGGTGCTGCCTCTGCGTGCGTCCCATGACTCGGGCAAGTGCAACATCCGCTCGGTGTACCCCTTACATTTCATTTATCTGCGTGTTGGCTTCGGCTCCGCGTACGCCTCCCAAAGGTCCGGAACACCATTGTTCCGTGTTGGGAAAAACAAAGTATACTAATACTTTTAAACCAAAAATGAGTTTCTACAGTGAAACAACTCAATTTCTACGATTTGAAAATAGGCAACTTACTTATGCAGATGTATAGGCCCGTATCTAGGGGAGGCGGGGAAATTATGGGGCAATGTTTCACCTTAAAATACAAGTTACTCTACTTTAAGAATTACCATCAACTCTGATGATAAACCCCGATAATATGCTTGCGCAGTTGCGCCCGACATGTAATGATCAATGCCCTATCTTGAATTCAACTCCGAGTACGGCTCTGAGTTAGTTGGTATGACTCAGAATTTTTAGAATTTTTATTAACCTTGATTAAAAATTGGAGGTACAGTGGGCCTGGGCCGATTTTATCAACCTACACCATTTTATACTATAACATTCCAAGTTCATCCCTAAAACACTCTTTCTTCTTCTTATTAGTAGCGTTTTGTCGGCATATGCCACGAGGCATGTAGGGAGCCTGGGGTCCGCTTTGGCAACTAATCCCAAGATTTACGAAAGCGACTGCCATCTGACCTTTCAATCCAGAGGGTAAACTAGGCCTTATTGGGATTAGTCCAGTTTCCTCACGATGTTTTCCTTCACCGAAAAGCGATTGGTAAATATCAAATAATATTTCGTACGTAAGTTCTGAAAAACTCATTGACGTACGAAATATTATTTGATATTTACCAATCGCTTTTCGATATATCTGATGGCGACTGTACAAGCCGCCAGGATTTGAACCCGCGACCTTCGGATTGAAATTCGCACGCTCTTACCGCTGGGCCACCAACACTCTCAATCATCATCCCTAAAACACATCAGTTGTAAATATATACACGAGTTCAGTTCGAAAACGTTGATGCACCTGAAATATGCGGTCGCGCTGCCATACAAAATTACTAAGGGGTTGCATATCGGTGGTGACCGCAAGTTGTTTTATATGCTTCGTCTAGTGGTTGAGGTGATCTGTGGATAGCAATCACACTGGGGTCTGATAGAAGTCGTAGTATTTGTGGCTGTTTCCCGAAGCAACGTTGGCGCCACCGTGACTTAACGATTTTGGCATACCTTTGAGTCTACGAATCTTTTCGTTGCCAACAATGAATATATCCGTACCATAGGTCCAACGCCAACGATGGATTAATCCGTCACAGACTGCAGACCAGCATAGACCTTAGCGCAAATGCATAAATTAACTAAAAACGTAGCCTAGTCGTGTAAAAGTTTGAAAACTAACCGAGGACGTTTCTAGGGCGACATGCCCCCGTGGTCCCGGGGAAAGACTGGCTAAGGTTGACCTCAACATCTTCTAGCCGCGAGGGTTTTACGAACGATTACGAGTGTCAACTTGAACATTTTGCGCACTAGGGATGTTTCTTTGTCGACACACTACTCACGATGTTCGAATTTTGAGCCGGCGATATTCGGTTACTCTTACATTTATTAATGGTCGGATTCCAAGTGCATAAGATCCTAAAACCGTCGTCTCGATTGAAACGGGGGTATTTCTTGATTTCAACGGCCTTCCCGTACTTTTCTACTATAGAAACGAAGATCTGTTGAATGGATTTTGGGGATATTCAATTCAAGTTAGTTTTAAAAGTTTTACGCGATTAAGCTCCGTTTTAGTAAATTTATTAGGTATGTGTAAAAATCGAACGTTTATATAAGCGTTTGAGTGACAGCATTTGTTATGATACGGCATCGTAAAATCACTATGGGGACATTGATATACCGATTCTTACATGTAAGTTTTTTCAGCGTATCAAGTTTAAAAGCAGCAATAGAAAGAAAGACTAAAATAGCAGCAAGCTCCCTAGTCCTCCTGGTTAGTGGAGGGGAGGTGCTGCAGTCAGACCATATGGTGTCGTCGTATAGCGCCGGCACGGACACGAACCCCATATACATGTTTAGCAAGCCGTCGGAGAAGGAGAGCCATTTGAAGCAATCCAGTAAGTATTTAAAACAAAAAAAAGGAAAAGGTCCTTAATTTTACTCTTTAATGGTTCTTTTTTTCTACATTTGTTACTCGATTACTTCGTCATTTATGACTTGCTTTGATTTTTTTGTTCATTATTAGATTCCTTCAAAGTCCCATTGAATTCTGAATATAGTCACTCAGATCAGATAGCATCCTTGATCAACTCCTAAATTTTAAAGGCACATGCATATTGCTTTTGACATTTTCTTAAGTATGTGGCACTAATAACTTCGATTTACTTTAAGTATATAAAAGTAATAATAATAACGGAATAACCGAGATGTGGTTACAAACCTGTATAGCATAATTATTTCCACATTGTCAGATATTATCAGACCATCAGAAAGGCTAGACTAAAACATTTCATTGATAAAACGTTTTGAATTTGAACCGCTTGATTGCACATCTCTGTGACTTACCTACCTGTACATTCAAATATCAACTTTATATCGTGCGTCGTATAGTGTTAATTTTATGACAACTTAATCCTATTATTTTCTTGATATCGCCCAGATATTGCAGGCAACTAATTTTTATGTACTTGCAGAATTTATAACAGCATTAGGGATTACGTGTTATACTTATTATTTGGGTATTTCATAATAGGTGAGTAATTATTGAACTGTGCGACATTAGTGCACGTGCAGATGACAGTAAATAGGTATAAATTACTCCTTAGACAATGGAGGTCAAACGTAGGAAGTTATAGCGACAATAAAAACAGAATAAAACTTGTTATGACAAATCGTTTCGATTATTATAACCTATATCCGTGAGTTATTGTGGTAATTTACTGGTATCTGCAGTTGATACTGCTAATTGTTTTTATTATAGATTTAGTAATCTAGTGGAATGAACCTTAATCGTGATGTGCCATTACCCGTTCACGGTTCAATATTGTACGTCAGAATGGCGAGCACTCTTTCATAGACGTAGTTTATTTTCGGAATAGGTACTCGGACTTTGTAAGGCACGAAAAACTTACTCGTGATCTAAGTCTTTATGACACTGACACAAGGTTTGTTTTTGACTGCCTAATTCAAAAAATATATCACTAAGGTTTTCCGTCAAGTTCTCGAGGGCCATTCGTAATTCAGACGCACATTCAATCAGGTTATTTTGCGATACGTTATCAATATATGTCAAATTTGTTAATCAAATACACCTTGTAAAATATGCAATCAATAATGTTAACAACCGTAAATAAACATTATAGGACTTATACAAATCAACCTAGTCCAATGTGGCTTGTGTCAAGACGGCCGTTATGATTGTTATGTCTTCAATTAGTAACCGGTCGATTTGAATGTAAACTATTTAATTAATTATGGATTATTTATTTATTACGGAAACTACGAATTTATATCCATTGCTAAAGGCTTGTCTTTTATCTGGTTTCTATATCTGTAATTATGTTTTAGAAGTCTTTGAAAATCGACCGGTAGTGCGTGCACTAACGCTTATTATGACCCTTTCCATTGATGTCTTTCTTGCAACGCGAGTTTTTTGTAGTTAACATACAAAATGATAACATATTTGTCTATGTAAATGTGTTATATACTTAATAAAGATTTCGCATTATAGTGTACAGTGACCTTAGTCCAATAGTGGAGCTAAGCACCGGTGAGTTCCGGAGCGACACCCGAAGCGGTGTGGAGGGCAAATCCTTAGCAGAGCTGAAAGCGAACGTGGACGTGTGCTGTTCGCTGCAGCCGACTGTCAACACTGTGATAAAGTGCGCGACGCTCGCGCAGCAGTTCAGTGATCTCGCGCACGATGTGTCGAAGAGCTGCGATCAGTTGGTGCATGAACAGCATTTGCAGCATCAGGTGAGTTTCTATATATTTATGTTTTAAGATTACACTTTGGTGAGGTGAGAATGGTGAGATTGTACTTTGGTTATATTCTGTGGAAAGAGAAGGACCATGGCAGATATGGAAACTAATGAATCTTGCGATTCTTCTCTTTTTGCACAGACTAATATTCTTTGTACCTTCCACAAGTATTCTCTCTAGGCCAGTGTTCTAAAACTTCTGGATAAAACTTATGGAAAAATTGGCAACCTAGTATCACATCTATTTTTTAACGGGTAGCCTATAAAGGGTTCTGCTCTTCACTAGCCGTTAATTCTTCCGATTACCTGAGACTCCTGAGAGGTTGACCACTCGGCGATATGAATCACGCTACTTAGATAGGTACCTACCTACAAATAAACATACTGATTAAATAACGTTAGGAATTCAGGATGAGATACCTCGTCTCAATACCATTCATGTCTACCCTTCTTGATCATAATCGTAGTCATGATTGTTTGTGGAGTTATCTTCGCACTCACTAACGTCAACCACATGGACCCATTGTTAATGTCGTGCGACACAATTTTTTTATGTTTACTATCGGGTCGAGTTTCCCAGTTTTAGTTTTCCGTGAGTACCGTCCCAAAATACCAATACATGGAACACTTACGACTCTAGTATCTGTCGACCAAAGATTTTAAAATGTTAGTATATTTTCTTATCTTATAGTGTAGACTCATAAAAATTTCTCAAGAATTGATTATTTACTTTTATTATTTTTTAAGAACAGATATTTACCATTTTGAACACCACGCAAAAACAATTGACGCTTATCACCCCGCACAACGCTAGGGTTGCCTACGATTAGAAATATTATATAGGTAATACTGGCGGCGGTGTGCCCCGGCGGGCGCAGTATGTGGGGACAGCCCGTGAGTCGGTACCGACCCAAGACAGAAGACGATCGATTCGAATTCGCGCGGATGATTCCTTAGGCCTGATATAACGTAAACCTGTAACAAGGACCAGAAAAATGTGTGACCACCGTACATAAACAATACACTTCCCTGTGAACTAAGGAAGCGTGTGGCTTCAGAGGTTGAGGCACTGATAATAAAATTTGTAACGATCGTGTATATATGTAGCAGTATAGTATAGTAGGTATGCTTTGAAGTTACGAGTCCCAAGCCCGCAAAATTTATTAAAAGGTCTTTAAGCGCTATTTGGACACTTTAGAAGACATATTTATGACATTAACAATGTTAAGTACTGATTAGCATGTGGGACACGTCCTAACACATATAATAGACGCAGACGCATTGATTGATGACATAATCTCGTATCGTAACTCCAATATACATATAGGTTTGAACCTAGCACGTATTTATTAATATTTGTTAAACTACTATTATATTTATATGCTTGGAGTTTGGAAAAGAAGAATATTTTAGTTCTCGTTCTTTTTATAGAGTTGCGATAACATTTAAATTATTTAAGTTATAGTTTATTAAAATATCTGTTTTCATCCAGGGTTGGTCTGCGGTTGTGGCAAATTTAGAAGATATTTTCAACGAATTCTGCGAGAGATCTAGAAATTTCAAAGAATCATTCAGAAAACATCGCTTAAAAAAGGACGAGTACCACGAACAACTGACTGCGTAAGTTGAACATAACTATTATCTAATGGATCTACAATGGACACACTGAACACTGATTCTCATACAAAGATATCACGCGTGAACAATCTATTTAGTGATATTTTTATATTCGGTTTATTTTGGGTTTTTTTTATCGTACAACGGCACAGTTTGCAAATCTTTTAACCCTTTCGTCTGCGTAAAGCGTGTTATAACCACTTACAAAAGACGTGAATCACCTTAGTAGTTTGCGCCATTAACAGATAGTCTAAAACGCTCATTCTCACATACTTACATATCATACCCAATCCTGTCATAGAAAAAGTAACATTGTGTTATAATAGTTAAAACTCAAATTACAAAAGAACGCAATGACGAGATATGAGGTTGCGAAGGTTAGGCATTTATGTCGTTACCATAGTTGAGAATATGTCCTTAATAGGCGAACAGTTTCCGACATTGACCTTAAAGTCCAGTATAAAGTATTGAACGACTATTATGATAGTCATAACTGATGACTCATCAGTGATGAGCTTGGAATAGCGTATCTAATTCGTAAATAGATCTTATCACTTTCGGTGTAACATGCAACGATATTAGTAAGAAACTCTGTTATTATTCTATTGATTGTATACTTAAATAGAAAGTCTGGTCTAGACTTGTAATCACGTGTGACCTCGTGGGTGGGTACCTTGTAATAACTAACAAGTTTCGACGGTTTCAATCTATGATGCATTTTCCTTATATCAGTAATACGTTGACCTATTTCTGTTGAACACCCGCCACGGCCATGCGGACTCGTAAACCGCTCATTAATATTTAATTGGTAACACTTCTTTGTGTTTGGCAAATAGAACAAAAAAACGATGAGTAACATTCATTACGTACTTGCAGAAGAACTGATGCATATTTAATGATCGTAGTTAGACCATAACTAGAAACTGGTTATGAATTTGCTTCATATTATAAATCACAGACATTACACGAGGATATAAAAACAGGGAGAAATAATTTTAAGTCAACAGTAACTGACTATTCGTTATTCTTATTAAATCGAGATAATATTTGATATTGATCAGTTAAATGAGCTGTTAATAAAAAAAAAAATACACAGAGAAAAAATAAACACAAAAAAAAACCAAAAAAACACAAAAAAAAACACAGAGAGATGTCATCTCTCTGTGGGCAAGTTTTTCAATAACAAGCGCTCGCTAGCGGCTTCGTCCTGTTTCTGAAAACATTAACCCAGCTTTCACTTCCTTAAAACTCGAATTACAAAATAGGTATTCTTTCATAGTAAAGTTTCCAAATGTCAAGGTTCTACCTTCAAGTTTATGCTGTGTGCTGTATGTCAGTATATAACGCAACTGTTTTTAATATTATTTAAACAAATAAATAATAAAAAAGCCTTTATCACGTGTTTTTAATATTATGTTGAGTTATAATTATAATAATCAACAACATTAAATTAGGAGTCGACTCTGAAAACTTTTATACAAATTCCCTTCTTCTTCCTGGCATGGAAAACGCAACGAAATAGTTACAAAATTTACGATGCATGGTAACGACATTGTCTTGGTGCAATGCTAGCTTTCATTTGTGTAATGGAAATCCAAGTCAACCGTTATTTTAAGACTACTCGGTTTACTTTAGAAAATGTATTTTTTATCAGTTTAGCTTTCTATGCAATCGGGGTAATACAATATGTCTGTCACGAAATGTACCTACTATGTGCTATCGAAGTAGCAACGTCACGCAAACTGACAGTAGAGGCAAAAAGTGTTTCAATTCTTTTAAACTACGCGACGTACCTATATCTTAAATAAATTTATCACCTCAGCAGCTCGAAAAGACGTGACATCAGTAGACAAAATTATTTTTTACTGCAAGCGTGAGAAAATATAACCTTGAAATTCGAAAGTCAGATCCGTGTGTGAAAAAGTGCGTATTTTTTCATGCGTCCGCGTTTCCCACGTGCGTCGGCCTGCGTCACCGTGACCTTCGCGCGTAGTTATTATATACTTGTTGGGTTTCGTTATTATTTTCAAAACTAATTAACTTAGTATGCACGCTCAAATATAATACCCTATCCTCTCTTGTCCCGCTCTTTCACATCAAATCATATATATATCGCACTCGCCCGCACCGCGCGTCAACAAGGCGACATCTAGCGAACGAGTTGCGGTCAGTTGCTTAAAAAATATGGCGTTGTGTAGCTCCGTCGTCATAAAGCTCCAGCCATAAATCTATTTTAATCATTTTAATCTGCGACAATTTGTGACTGTTTATATTGTGAAAGTGTCTACGATGGTGGAATAAGTGTTTACGAAGAAATCTACAAGTCCATGGGCCCATGGTGAAAAGTGCAACCCTCGTGTTACCGCATGTACCATCGCGGCTTCAAAGACTGGACATTTCAAAGGTGTGAGTTCCTTTCCCTCTTTTCTTTTCCCAGTTGGATATTTTGAACGTGTATGCAATATATAGAATCAGATAGAACCAGTGCTCAGTCTAAAAATTAAAAGCACTCGTGAGCGAAAGCCACACATACGTGCCCCGCCAATATAAATATTTAAAATTGGGAGTTAAATTTCAAAATAAGTAAGTTTTTCATCCAATTTTATGGTCCTTCTTAAACCGGATTGTTAAGTCTGGTCTTTTAAATCTGATTCTCCAGCGTAATCGCTTATTTCCAACCTGGTTCTACGCATTAAAGTAGTAACATATTTCATAATTATTGAAATCAAAATCACACTTCTTAATTTCTGCTTCGAAGTAAATCTGGGTACATACTTGATGCTTGACTCGTCGAATTAGTTTCCTATATTTCCTTTTTATTTCTTAACCCGCACCGCAAGGAGCTAATTTGATATTGCTTTGTCACACCCGCAAATCGGCATTGTAAGTGCAAATACCTAGTTTTATAAATTCGAATTCGCAGTCAATCGACATTCCATTGCGTCGTAGTACATACGTAGGTAACTTAAACCTACCCACTTACACAAAATATTACATCGCGCTTCTAGCTGTTTCGTTTCGCTGTGATAAAGGGCGTAAGCGCCGCGTACATCATATACAGTTACAACCTTCTTTTCGCGCACCGCATTTTTGTTTATAAATCTTATAATTTAAACCGCTTTATTACTTTAGTATTTAAAATAGAACATTTGTCGTTCTTTGTACCTGAATTCACTAACTACGTTGCTTATTTGCGCGAATTTCGCGAAGTAACATTCTTTTGTCAATACGCTTCTATTTATTCGTACTAAGGTTCAATTTAGTATTGAGTAATTACGCCGCTTATAGTGCCCTGTTTTATTGTTTGACGCTGGTCCCGTAGGTATAGTGACTGTTTATTAGTTTACTACCTAGTTTTCTTTACAATGGGCGGAGACGAAAAAGACGCTTCAGCGCCCTCAGCCAGCCGTGTTGGTGATCTGGTTGTTCTTGAGGGAAAACGTAATGCATTGTTTATGCGCTTACAAAATATTTATACATTATCGTTAAAGGCACAACAAGATGAACCTCAGCGCAATCTCTTCTTAAATAATATCGCAGGTTTAGACCAGTTACGGTCTGATTTTGAACGCGTTCTTGACGATTATAATATGAAGTTAATTCAGCATAAACCTAACGCTACGCCCAATTATCAACCTTTGATCTCTTTTGATGAAATCTATTGTCAAATTAAACGAGTACATGCTGACATTAAAAGTAATTTAAACGAGGTACAGAAAAGTCAATCTTATGCCGTTAAACATAAGTTGCCCGCAATTGAATTGTTACCATTTAACGGTGACATTCAAAGTTGGCCTTTATTTTATGAGCAATTTAAGAGTGTAATTCATAACAATCCGCACCTATCGGACAGTGAACGTGTGCAGTTTTTAGTAGGCAAGTTGAGCGATAAGGCGAGGTCTGTTTGTGCCGGTTTGCCCGCCACGGGTGAAAATTATCAAATTATATGGCAAGCGCTTATTGATAAATATGAGGATAAGCGCGCTTTAGCCGCTGGATACGCGAATCAGCTGTTAGATTTTAAACCTATTTCCACTGGTTCGGAAGCGAATTTAGACGCATTTTTATGCACGTTTGATGCTTCGGTACGAGCGCTAAAGGCGCTAAAGTTGACAGACTTACAGGATTTCCTCTTTCTGCATCTCGCATTACAACGATTGGACTCGGAATCCGTCAAATTGTTCGAAATGTTTTACCGCAAAGAAAAATGTCCGACTTATGCCAATCTTGTTGAGTTCATTAAAGAACAGTCCAAGGTCATACCTCACTCGACGTTAAAACCTACTTATTCCGCGCCTAAGATTAATAATAGTAAAGGCTTTCCTACTCCAAAAAACATTCAAACCAAATCTTTTGTCAGTCCGCGACCCGCTCCAACGCAAGTTTGCCACTTGTGCAAAACCAATAAACATGAACATTTGTATCAATGTTCAGTTTTTGCAAAAATGTCTCCGCATGAAAGGTATAAATTCGTTAAAGCTAATTCAATTTGCAATAACTGCCTTAGTTACAAACACAAGTTTTCCGCGTGTAGTTCCGAACGCACTTGCAGTGTATGTGCCTCCAAGCATCATACATTGTTACATTTTAACTCGATGGCAAATAAGCAGTCCAGCTTAGGGCCGCCGTCGTCAAGCGGTACCTCCAGTGTAGGTACGTCGCCGCAAGCTGTTTGTGTTTACGAAGATAGTAACAAAGCGACAAACGATATGCAACCTAATGCGCAAGGGAATAAAGCTGACAATCATTCGCAACCTAAATCAACCTTGAGTTATTTAGCTTCTGCGCCGGTTACCGGCGCGTCAGATGATGAAGGCCAGGATGTTTTGACTTTCCTGGGTACCGCTAAGGTTAAGGTTCTTCAAGCAAATAATGCTTCTGGTGAATGTTTGCGAGTTCTGATTGATCCTGGATCGCAAAAGGATTATATCACGCTTGACTGTTGCAAACGTTTATCTTTGCCAATTTCCAATAAAAATCGTTACTCAGCTGTTAAGGGAATTGGAGATATGTCTATGAAAATTATCGGTCTTTCATATATAAGTTTTTGCTCTAGGTTTGACGATCCGCACGTTTACTCGGCTAAACCGCTTGTAATTGAAAAGATTACTTCAGAATTGCCTGAAGAGAAATTAGACTCATCGATGTTAAAATTATTTGAGAATATACCGCTCGCGGACGATAGTTTTAACAAACCTGGACCAATTGACATGATATTAGGTACCAATTTCTTCTGCGAAATATTATTAAATAATAAAATTCGTAACGCTAGCTTACCTACTGCCTTAGAGACTACGCTAGGTTATCTCATTATGGGAGACGTCGATTGGCAGTCATCACCGCAATGCGAGACTCGCGCTTTCTGTGCTTTCACGCATGAACCGCTTAACCAAAGTTTGGAAAAGTTTTGGTCTCAAGAAGAGGTTTTGAATGCAAAGTTCTTAAGCCCGGAAGACCAGGCATGTGAACAAATATTCACCTCAACCACTACTCGTAACGATAATGGATCTTACGCTGTAGACCTTCCTTTTAAAGAAAGTCCTAATGCTTTAGGTAATTCTTTTTATACCGCAAAAAAGAGATTTTTAATGCTCGAAAATAAATTTTCTCGCAACCCGCAACTTCATGACAGTTATAATGAGATTATTCTCGACTATTTGAAGAAAGGGATTATTTCCCTCGTTCCTCCTCAAGATCTTCGCAGCCCCGGTTTTTTTCTACCGCATCACCCAGTAATCCGAAATGATAAAGTGACTACTAAGGTACGTTTGGTTTTGGATGGAAGTTGTAAGACAGACAGCGGTCTGTCCTTGAATGACCTTCTGCATACCGGTTGCAATTTGCAGGCTGATATTTTTCAGATACTTCTGAATGTTCGCATATTCCGCATCGCTTTTTTCGCTGACGTTCGTCAGATGTACTTATGTATAGAAGTACATCCTCCGCACCGCTCCTTTCAAAGGATATTATATCGTTTCTCTTCTGAAGAACCTTTAAATGCGTATTGTTTCAATCGTGTCGCGTTTGGTCTTCGGTGTTCGCCATTCCTTGCATTGCGCACGCTTCGTCAGCTCGCTAGTGACGAACGCGAAAGGTACCCGCTCGCTGCTGATGTCCTCGAAAGAGACGTTTACATGGACGATTTAGCTTCGTCTGCTTCTTCCCATGAGGAAGCAGTTACGACAGCGGCCCAGTTAATTAGCCTCTTCAAGGCTGGTGGGTTCAATTTAGTTAAGTGGACCAGTAACTCTCCTGAGTTTCTGGAAACCATACCTTCAACCCATCGCCAATCTGAATGCGTCACTTTCGATGACAGCGGCTCGCTAAAAGTACTTGGCCTGCAATGGCTTCCTGGGTCTGACGAGTTCGTTTTCAGCGTCTCGCCTCCTCCGCTGACAGGTACGAAACGAGCTATTCTTTCTGCCACCGCACGCTTGTATGACGTTCTTGGCCTGGTTGGGCCTATTATTTTATATTCGAAACTCCTCATAAAAGAATTGTGGCTTTTAAAGCAAGGTTGGGATGATTTGCCACCTCAGAACATTTTAAGCCTATGGCACAAGTTTGTCAACGAATTGCCGCTTATTTCTGATATTAGATTTTGTAGACATCTAGGCATTGAAAAATCCTCAAAAGTGACTCTTGTTGCTTTTGCCGACGCCAGTGAAAAGGCGTACGGTTGCGTCATTTACGCACACGTTGTTACGGACAATCAGAATCCCATCATTCGCTTGATTTGCTCCAAGTCTAAGGTAGCTCCGGTTAAGACGGTGACGGTTGCTCGCTTGGAACTCTGTGCGGTTGTCTTAATGTCAAAACTGTTACGCGTCGTACACGATACGTTATCAGAACGCCACAATATTGACAATGTTTACGCATTTTCGGATTCAGAGGTAGCTTTGTGCTGGGTGCACTCATCTCCGCATAGGTTTGCTACCTATGTGGCCAACCGCATCGCTCAATGTCAAACAAATTATGCCCCGGAACATTTTTATCATGTGTCCGGACCTGAGAACCCCGCCGATTGTTTATCACGAGGACTGCTGCCTTCTAGCCTGAAGGATCACATTCTCTGGTTTCAGGGTCCGTCCTGGGCTCCTTTACCAGTTAACCAATGGCCGATAGCTAAGTTTATGCCAACGGCTACGGTGCTAGCAGAGCAAAAAGTTGCTTCCCTTCTGGCTACCCATGAAGGAAGCAGTGGTCACTGGCTTCTGGAGCTAGGAGCGAAATTTTCATCATGGCACCGATTTCTTAAGTCGGTCGTCCACGTTTTTAGGCTTTGTCTTTTCATCTGTATGGTTACCAAGGCTGTCCATACTGAACTCGCTTCATCTCTTAGCTCTGCGGCATTTTTAGATGCGTTTAAAAGGTTTATTTCCCGCCGTGGGCCGTGCCAGACGCTATATAGTGATCATGGAACGAACTTCGTAGCCTCTAAGGCTTATTTGAGTGAACTCCACTCTTTTCTTCAGACTGAAGATTATTATAAAACGTTTCAAGAAGAGCTCTTAAAGCTCCGTATAACGTGGCGCTTAAATCCTCCAAATGCACCTCATTTCGGGGGTGCCTGGGAAAGCAACATTAAATGCTTTAAAACGCACCTTCATCGCGTTATAGGCAAACAAATTTTGACCTATGAGGAATTTTTGACAGTGTCAAGCCAAATTGAGTCTATTATGAATAGTAGACCTCTTTACGTTTTGAGTTCCGATCCTTCGGAACCCAGTGCACTGACACCTGCTCATTTTATATGTACGGCACCGTTGCAGTACTTACCCGCCGCTGATTTAAGCCAGGAAAGAACGGATCTTTTAACGCGTTATTCATTGTTAGATTCGATCGTTCAATCTTTCTGGAAACGGTTCCGAACGGAGTACCTGCACAACTTGCAAAGCAGGGAAAAATGGAACACTCCAGCTAAACCTTTAGCCGTAGGTACAGTTGTGCTTATCAACGTAAATAACACACCGCCTTTGCAATGGCCTATCGGTATTATAACTCGTCTTTTACCTGGTCGCGACGGAATCGTCCGAGTTGCGGAGGTGCAGACACGAGGAGTAAAACTAGAGCGCCCTGTAGTGCGGTTGTGCCCACTGCCCACGCAGTAGGGTTGTCACTTTATATTTGCATGTTAACATTAATTTAAATCTTACTTTATAATGGTTTAAGTCAAGCATAGAGTAGATACCCTACGATTTATTTCCTTTCCGTTTTTTTTTTTTCTCTGTATATCATTCTTACTTTGTTTTTGTTTCTTTTTTTTTTTTAAGGGAATCCTTCAAGCCCGGGGGGATGTTGGGTTTCGTTATTATTTTCAAAACTAATTAACTTAGTATGCACGCTCAAATATAATACCCTATCCTCTCTTGTCCCGCTCTTTCACATCAAATCATATATATATCGCACTCGCCCGCACCGCGCGTCAACAAGGCGACATCTAGCGAACGAGTTGCGGTCAGTTGCTTAAAAAATATGGCGTTGTGTAGCTCCGTCGTCATAAAGCTCCAGCCATAAATCTATTTTAATCATTTTAATCTGCGACAATTTGTGACTGTTTATATTGTGAAAGTGTCTACGATGGTGGAATAAGTGTTTACGAAGAAATCTACAAGTCCATGGGCCCATGGTGAAAAGTGCAACCCTCGTGTTACCGCATGTACCATCGCGGCTTCAAAGACTGGACATTTCAAAGGTGTGAGTTCCTTTCCCTCTTTTCTTTTCCCAGTTGGATATTTTGAACGTGTATGCAATATATAGAATCAGATAGAACCAGTGCTCAGTCTAAAAATTAAAAGCACTCGTGAGCGAAAGCCACACATACGTGCCCCGCCAATATAAATATTTAAAATTGGGAGTTAAATTTCAAAATAAGTAAGTTTTTCATCCAATACTGACCATTTTGAATTCGCTACTCTTACGCGTTTTGCGTGTTTATTGGAAAGATTTTGCGCGGTAGACAAGCTTATTGTAAAAAAACAAGGAGTTTTTTTCTATAAACAATGTTTCTCGGTGCCGAGGTGAAAAGTTTAAAGAATGACACAAGATCAAAATAACTAGCTTCACGTGCTTCTGGCTCCAGATTCTTAATTAGGTACAAAATGTCTACGCTCGTGATGTTATTACCTATACTGTCTTGCTTATCTGGGACTTAAAAAGCCCCGAAAGCAAAAACTTTGCTCTCTTGCCGCACAATTAAATTGTAGGTATGCAATATTTAAAATTTCAACGTCTTCAACAATAGCAATATGAGACTTTTCCAAACCGATGCTCGAGTAATTACCGTGAATCGCTTACAATCTCGTGCGGAGTCTGTATGCCAACGTCTATAAAAAAGTATCTATTTGACTGAATCCCAATCATAGATTATTTATAAGACCTTTTAAACAATCTTTGACGTCAGAGCTTTCATGCGTTGTCTCTTTGTTTGCTAATTTCGAAGTGTGTCCGATCCGATCCATTAAACTTTCTTATTTACGTATTTGAACCTTTGATTGCTATGCAAATTGCACAACTATGACGTTTGCTAGCTAAAGGTACCTCATTATCGGTTATCGATAGCGCTACTGCTATATAGATTCATTTGAACCTTATCAACAATCAATATTGTGGTACTTTTTCTATGAAAACGTCACAATTTATGCGTATCACAATGCTGTAGTTGTAGGTTGAAGTTGCGTGTCTAATTCCGCTCGACAGCACATTAAATGCATGGTCATAGTGGAGACGTTATATCGTAGCGGTCAAGGTGCTGACAAATATATGAACACGTTATTACCGAGACGTTGAAGTGCATGTTCTGATTTTTCAAAACCGTGACCGTTCTCGTCCTCCTGCCGCCCACCGTACAACAAAAATTGCCAGTGAATTTTGAATCTTTGTTTAGGAAATATAATTCAATTTCATCTGCTTTAAAATCAATCTGAACAAAACAAATGCAACTCTATTCTAAAGATCACTATTTTTTTTGGAGCACCACAAATGTATGGCTATTAGCATGTAATGTTCAAATACTACAAATCGCAATGTCAAATAAACGTCAGTCCATACAATGAACATGATCATTGATAATTTAATTTGCTTT
Source organism: Lathronympha strigana (assembly GCA_949128165.1). NCBI lineage: Eukaryota > Metazoa > Arthropoda > Insecta > Lepidoptera > Tortricidae > Lathronympha > Lathronympha strigana. The sequence goes on along the minus strand of OX421906.1, from coordinate 9,182,565 downwards.
TGATAAAGGGGAACACCTGTCAATCGCCAGTCCGGTTGGTTAAGTGGTTTAAGTATTCTGTATAAAATTCCATAGTTTAAAAATACCTCCATGATTAAATACTCGAAAGTACGCGGCATCAAATCGTCGTGCGTCTAAATTATGCAATTGTTTCGTCACAAAGTCACAAATTGGCTCAATCATCATTTTACTTTCAGTCTCAACGAAGTATTAGAATCTTTAGGCAAGATTCCAATTCTGCCGGCTCTGCAGCTGAACGCGGAGGCGCACCGGTTCTCGGCCTTCGACGTCTTTGAGGAGACCGACTTTGAGGGGCAATATTATAGAATAAGCCAGCCGTTGGATGGGTCGGAGAAGACGAACCAGGATTTTGGTGTGGAGGCGTTTAAGTTATCGGAGGAGGAAGATGGTAAGCAATTTGTTTTAATACTATTTTCAATAATGCTTTCGAGCAATTCTATTCAGCACATTTCCGACTGGCTATAAAGTTTAAGTTTTATTTAAGTAGGTATAAACTTAAGAGTCCATATACCTAGCTTTAGAGACGACCGTAGATAGGGCGGATAAACACAGTTGTTATTTTATAGGTATAATATATTATTTTTACTTATAGCTAAAAACAATATATTATAAAATGTCTAGGCTACGGTGGGACACGCTAGTGAACTCGATTCGCACCGACTTGTCTATTTTAAGAATTTCTTAGTCGCTCCCTCCTGGCTGAGGATCGTGACCAACAGTGATGTCCCTCCAAGCGGTCTAGGGCCACATGGACTGCCCTCTGCATGGAATCACTAGTTTTTTTTGGTGTCAGCCCACCTTATCCGTATTCCATCCCTGGAATACGGATAAGGTGGCCTGACGACCTTCGTCTTTGCAGAGTATAATTTTAAGAATAGAGGACATAATTTTACAGCCTCAGAGAAACAGCAAGACCAATATTCTCCAGCTTGCTCATTAACAAAATTCGATGCTCTGCCATTGCTAATTAAGTCAGTCTAAAATAAATAAAATAATATATAATCCAGCCTCTGCCTCTGCCTCTGCGTGCCTCACACACAGGCCTCCTCTTAAGCGCGATTAAGTCAATTTAATTAAGAGATCTAATAATAATAATAACTATAAGGTTTATGTAGCTCATGTCAACACAGTTTTACGACTATAAAAGACGATCCCACACAAAACCTATAAGTGAGATCACCACATTGATCGCAAGTCACTTCGAGAGATTAAGATGACAGGTGACGTCAGTGTGTGCGAATACATAAATATTATTGAATATCGTTAAAGACTATTATTTGGTAATTTAAATGTCACACTGTTTGCCAGCAAGGTGCTTTATTGGTATAACGTTAAATTAAATAAATTACTTATTTAAAAAATATTGTAAGTAATAAATAGTAGCAACTTTTCTGAGGAATATTTATGTAGTTATCATTTTCCTTTTGACATTGATTTGTAACTAGTAACACAATACCCTTAAATCGCTATTTCACCACTTAGGTAAATAGCAAATTTAATTTCATACAACCACCGATTAAATCAATAGTTATTTCTTTATTAGGACCAAGGTACAGTAATCAGTCTTCATATCCAGTGAAACCAGTGCTGTAAAGTACTCGAAACGTTGGGATGTAATAATGTTCGCTTATCCAAAGTATGTCTAAACGTTCCACCGGTTTCAAGACATAACTTGCGCCCTCGTAGGTTCTTTAAGCTTCCGAAAGCTGGTCTTATAAAAGTTCACCTCTATACCGAGCTTTCAAAAAGCTTTCGACGAAGACAATGGTTTAGATATATTCTCCAATCCGGAACCTAGATTTTTAGCGTCAGTCGGGCACTACGTATACCTTGAGGCTATTATGGCCTCTAGCACGATAAGTACTATTTAATACTATGAATCCAATGCTTTTGTATATATTGTTTATGAGTTCAATTTAAAATGTTGTGTATTTATTGTGAAGTGACATTGTGATGAATAAATAAAATAAAATATGTACGCGATAAAATTCCGTTTTAAAATGTTTCATTTCAGAAAGTACAGCCAGCAATAGTATTATTGGCTATGAAAGCCGTAAACAATGTGACACGTTCTTATGGCTGTACCTACACATAAGATTGAGTCAGATATTTTTGCTGCCATAATAACGAAAGATACTATTGCAGGTGATCTATCGCGGTAATAGAAAATATTCATAAAACATCTTGACACCTCATGAAAGATTTCACATATAATCTATTTTTGGTTTAATTTGTCGTTTCATACAAGAAATATTATCAAAGTTCACATTATTTCACTACACGTGTTAAACGCTACGTACATTCGCATGGGGATTGCACGCTCACCGCACACGCTCTCGGGTCGCGATTGCGATAATCGGCCGAGTGTTTTATAAACAAACCTATTTTAATAATGGGAGCTGTAAGAGGGACGCGAATTCACAAGTCCTCGGTTTTAATTTTACGTTGCATCTACGAATGTGCCATAGTTGGTTGTCGACGGTTCAAGTAGGTAGTTGTATGAGTCAATGTTAAATATAAATTTGTATAGCAGTGGCGGAGTGTCAAAATGTTCTTTGGGCAAGCCGGAGCTGATGAATGTGTTAGATTGGCTCAAGCAAGGGAAGGCGGTAGGAATCGAGTTCAATGAACGCCCGATACTGATGTATAGGTATATTTTAGTGTCGCAATCGCGTTAGGTCTAGTATTTTTGTTCTAGAATAAATAAATTTTGTATTAGACGAATACCTACTGTATATGCTTACATGGTTTTAACTATTTATATTCCATATTATTATAAATATATTTACATTTAAAATTTTAAACTATCGCGAGTAATACTGACATTTAACTTAAATGGTTAAAACTCACGGATTTTTATCAAAATAGGCGTGACATGTTTCGACTGCATCGGGCAATCTTCGTCGGACAGACCGAGTAATGTTGTCATCCTCGCGGCTCGGGCATCACTCACCATGATTTTTAACCGTTTAAGTTAAATGTCAGTATAACTCACGACAGTTTAAATTATTGAAATAAACATATCTACCTATAAGAATAAGGAATATAAAGAGACCTTGTATTCTTGAACCTCTGTATTTACGACTCTTATATTAGGTAAAACATAGTGCCAAAAATGTGTTGCCAATCATTTTTGTCCCTTACGTCTTTACAATAAGTGAATTAATGTTACTTTATCTTTTACGTCAACTGTAGGTATATATCTAAGACTAAAAATTTAATAGTTGCCGTAATCGTGACAGACCCAAAAGTCCTATCTATGTAAGTAGATTCTCTGTTGATTGTGCTATTTATCGGCCAAAAAAATAAGCGTAGATAAAGCTAATTATGGTTTCTATGTCTTTATGAACCATAGTAAAAGTACTTGAATGACTGAAAATCAGGCAAGAAAGGAATTGATTCCTTGGACTTTTCTCCACTGACATTTATTTATTTATACTTTATTGCACAATAAAAAAGTACATATGGCGGATTCAAGCCGTAAGACATTCTCTAGCAGTCAACCAATGGGTTAAACAGAAAGATTTCGATAGTGCAGTGTCACAATAAAAAGTTATATCATATTCCAGTATTCGGCCACAAAGACGCATCAACAAGTAAAGACGCGGAGCAGGCGCCAGCGCCCGCCGAGCTGATCGAGGAAGCCGACGAAGGAGTTACGTTCAAAGCGCATTCTTATGAAAACAAGGAGGAACCCACGCTACTGCACTGGATACTGGCGCAGGGCAATAAAGCTTCCTTACAAGATATCTTAGACTACTGCCAAAAAGGACTAGCATTGGTAAGATTTTTGATATTTTATTTATTTTCTGGAGTCTGAAGGAGTCACGTACAAGCCGTACTCTTATGAAAACAAGGAGGAACCCACCTTATTGCACTATATTCTAGCGCAGGGAAATAAGACTTCCTCACCAAAAGATTGGAATTGGTAATATATTTCATATTTTATTATTGGAGGAGTCCGACGAAGGATTTACGTTCATGAGCACTTTTATGAAAACAAGGAGCAACCCACGTTACTGCAGTGGATACTGTTTCTCGCAGAAATTATAGGCTACTGCCAAATAATATTGGCATTGGTAAGATATAGTCTTGACAAGCAAACGAAGGTGGTAGGAGAGAGTGGGGTAAAAACGGGACCTTAAGGGAAATATACAATTAAATAAAATCATTTTTAGAAAAATAAATGAATTTTACTAGCCTCTGTTTAATTTACTTAATTAACAACATATTTATTACATGAGATGACTGTTTTCATTGTCACACGTATCCTAAACCTAGCGTAAGAAAAAACAGTATGATGCTCTCTAACCTACTATTACTCTTTTTTTTGCTTTTCAACTATATTTGACTTTTTATTTAGTTTCGAGGACCTTTCTTACACTTTTTTAACAAAAAAGGTAGGAAGGGCAGGAAAAGAAATAAAAATTAGAGCTTATTATGATTATTATTTTTTAAAGTTTTTAAAAAAGGTCTAATATTTTGTAGAGACCAAATGTATGGTCGAAATTACCTCTTGTTATCTTTACAAAATCTCGAGATTTTCCATGAAGTTTATATTAATTGTGCTATTGATGGTGTAATTTGGGTGTAAGGGTAAATCGTTAAGAGGTGGAAAATTCGTCTCGATTCTCTAGTCTCGATATTTTAGCAGTGCAGTTTCGAGAATATATACCACATTTATCTTCGAAGCCATTAAGGAGTTATCAAAGTGGGTTTATAGGTTACTATTCTTATTTAATCCAACATACTGACTTGAGTTCGGGCATTCAATGAATTGATTTTTAAAATTGATAGTGAGCAATAATTAAATTATGCGAAGATAATATGAACGAGGAATTTGTAAATAAAATGCGTAGTTACCAAAATAACTAAAGGACGGTTCCGTTAAGATACCTACGCAAAAGTTATAATTATAATCGAACATAAGTGTATGTACTATCCGTCCGCCATACAAAACCAATAAATCAATCCTTCTATTGATTTACATGCTAGACTGGCTGCGCCTGCGTTGAATTTCGTTTGTATCGTTTCTCTCTATTCGCTAGGAGATGAATTTCTAACAATGAACGAGGTTGTACAGGGCATTAGCTTTTTAAATGTCTTATTCAAAACAATCAATTCGGTAGATAGTCGCTTAACCGTAGTAATTAAAAATATTAAAATTAAATTATTGATCTTCTGGAGTATTCTGGACTTAGGCTCATTTCATTTGTTGTTTAGCAAACCGTCGTCATAATTTTTGACTGAATTTAATTCGATACGCAACGCAATTCCAAATACACTATTAGATGTTGTGTCCGATTCTTACGTTTTAAAATGTTTTGAAAATTTTAGATCGACGCAGAGCCTCTTAAAGAATTAGAAGAGGAACTATGCAATGTGTTAGAGTACGCAAATGTGCACGGTCTGAAGCAAATTAAAGGCATCGAGGACCGCCTGTATCGGCTAGACCAGCTGCTCAGTGACGTGAAGAAACTCGAGCGCGACCAGCACGACCAGGCCGCGTCGCTAATACAGGTGAGGTGTTAATATAGTTCTTATCGGAACGGTTTTAGACACATAATTTCTTGAGCAGCATTGTTATTGTAGCATACAAGCATTGTCCAAAACAGAAGAGGTATCGCTGGTAGCGGTACCTCCGGTCTAAAAAAATAGGTCTTATTTTGGGAGTATCGCTAAATGTAAATAAAGTTTCCTTGATTTTAGTGTTACATCAAAGTTCTTAATGAGACTCAAAGCCAGAGGACTACTCCGGACACCTAATCCGACACGAGTGTGAAATCGTCTTTACGCACGTGTTTCATACAATGCATTGTGCATTGTGCGAGTAAATAAATAAACAGTGATTATTAGCGGTGGTGTACCTAGTCCACAGCACGGTGCAGCTTTCCGCAGCGTGCGGCGCGGGGCCCTCCGAGGCCCGGTCGTGCGGAAAAGTGCTATGAAAATTCATTCCCGCACTAGTGCGGAAAAATATTACTGTCCGCACGATTGGGCTCTATTAGAAAATGCACATTTCGAGCACATGCATTGTAAAATAAGTAATACCAAATGGTGTCATATTGTGTGTGGTATAATGCCGCAGTTTCTGTGCCGAATCTAAATAATACTTTTCATTTCAGTACCGAGAGCGACTAAACGCCGCGTGCGACCCGTCAGTATTGCCAACGTTGGTGCAGTCACATTGGTGCCAACTTGAAAAGCTGCTCAAAGGACACCAAACTCTAGTTGATATTAGACGACGGATCGCCAAGTCAAAGGACGAATTGTCGCACATATTGATGGCGAGGTTAAAGTAAGTATAGACATTTTTATTTTATTCTAATTCCGTTTAATGCGTAACACCAAGTGGCGCCACTCATGCGTAGGTCCTGTGTCAAAACGAAAGCTTAATTTGGTGCACAGATTATACAGAAACTGCATTATGAAGCGTTTACAAATGAATTTTACTTGTAAAATTCTACGATTCTATCAGCTCAACCTAGTACTACACCATTTTATACTATAACATTTCAGGTTGTACCCTAAAACACATTACTTGTAAACATTTTTAATTTACACGAGTTCAGGTCGTATCCGTACGATAGATGCAACTGAAATAAGCGGTCGCGCTGCCATACTAAGTTAGTACGGGACCGCATATCGGTGGTGACTGGTGACAGTGAGTTGTCTAATATGAGTAATATGCTCCGTCTAGTGGTTGAGGTGGGGAAACCGATATTAGTTTATGCAACAGTGATATAATAAGGGTTCTTAAAACGCGCGAGGGTCGTGCGAAATGAGTCGAAGTCGAGTTTTGTAATAATAGACCCGGGAAAACCTATTATGAGCTGGTGCATACGCTAGTTTTTCTATGACAGTTAAATGTGGAAGATGTCGTAAGCCCACTGAGATACAGATAATAAAAAAAAATCAAGAGTGCTCAGATATTGTATGAAAATCTATAGGACCATCGTTTTTCAGTCTTCTTATGATTCCATAGGCAACCTTATAACTTTTACTTTTTTAAGTGCTGGAGTAGAAAAAAGATTATCCGGGTAATTGTATGGCCTGGCCCTGGCAAGCACTCCTGGTGATTTTAGTTACAAGCGTAGTAGGAAAAAGGATCTTAAGAACTCCCACTTATGCTAAGTCTTTTCTTCTAGGGCTGTCCTAATGATCGAAAACTCGATGTCGGTACAAGACGCGCACGCCATGCTCAGCTTCCAGTGCTTTAACCGGCTCGCCCGGTACTTCGACATCGTGGCTCAGTTACACAGAGCACCCGTGGTCTATGTCCGGGCAGTACACGAGGTGGCCAGGAGGAGGACGTTCTCTCAGGCGCATTTGAAGGTAATTTTCAGTCCTCCGGCCGGTAAGCGCCACTTTACGCAAAACTAAATTGCCGCCTGCCGGCTCCGTCGGGCAGAAAAATAGTATACAAACCTCGGTCGTTAAATGGGAAAGCCTCGGATCACATGTTAGTCGACCTCGGCTTCGCCTCGGCCGACAATTACATGGGATCCGAGACATTTCCCACTTAAACGGCCTTGGTATGTAATGTACTATTACTGCTCAGCTAGTGCTTCTACCGACTCGCGCGGTACTTAGTCATCGCGGCTCAGTTAAAGGTACTATGTAATGCTCATCTGTCAGTGCTTCAACCGGCTCGCACAGTACTTTGCCATCGTGGCTCAGCTCCGCAGAGCACATTGATCTATGTCCGCCAGCATACGAGGTCGCCAGCAAGCATTTTTACTGGGAACAATTTGATGAAGATAGTGTACGACTGGTTGTTGTGAAAATGCTTGGATGCCTAAGTCTAGCATCCTGTACGTAAAAGGCTTCACAGAACCAGTTTTAATTTGGGTTTCCGTTTTCCTTTTTAAAACACAAAATAGTGTAACTCGAACCTCCGTTTTCTCTACCTACTTGTAGATGGAAAACTGACTTCTAATCTCCTCTATATTAAATATAAATCAAATGAACTGTAACAATTTTTTTAAATTTATATAACTGATAAAGTCTGCGAAAGCACAGTGCCCCCAACAAGTCGAGCATCGAATTTATTATGAATACTTTTATTTTTAATCGGTACGGTTTTATATCAATCAGCCCCCTTACTCAATCTAACGTGACCTTTTATTACAGTGGGCAACAGACTTGGCAGCGAAACTAATAAAAATCCACGAAGAAGAGATCATCCGACGGCAAGATTTCAACTGTGTATTTGAAGGGCACTTCCTCAAATCCCTGTTCCCGGGCATGACGGAGTTACCACCGGCCTTCGCCACGCAGTCGCCGCCGGCCTTCGACGCGAAACTACCGCAAGTGACGGATGAGGATGTAGAGCTTATAGCCACTGCGTTCCCGCAGTTGGCAAAGGATGTGCCCAATTATGACATGGAGAGGACGGTGAAGTTTTTTCAGCAGAGGTATGTCAAAATTTTTATGCTTTAATTATTTCTCGTGGTAGCTTTTTGAACAGTAAAAATTCGATATATGTTACAACATGTAACAAACTTGTAAACCAGGGCAAAGTTTGCGTAGTGAGAACATTTATTTTTGTTTCAGGATAAGTTCTTCAGATCACCAGGAAAGAGATATTGACGTTCAAGTAGATTTTGAGAAGTAAGTATAGGTTTTGAAACCAGTAAAAATAGTATCACAGTGAGATTTTTGATTTCAAAACGAGGACGTCAAAGCCTTCAGAGAATCTACTAATCAATATTTCAGTTTATACGCCATTAACATAATAATTTGTCTTAGATATGTTTTTGTTCTGAAAACAACCTTGTTCTATTCTAGCTTCGGCTTAGCATTTTTTATTGGAAACTTGACTGCATCATATATTAATTTCTATCCTTTCTACCTTTCGATATATAATATTAGATTATGTATAACGATGAAACAAAACATTAAAAACCATTTTTCTACACAGGGACTTTGAATCCGAAACAGACGTAGGCGACTTTGAGCGTCTCAGCCGACAGAGCACATCGCAGAAGCAAAGAGTGGACACGTCAACCATATGCGTGCCGGACACGGCGGCCGTGTCCACGGTCACAGAGGTGCGCCTGCCCGTTATACTCGAGGAAGAGCGACACGAGTTCGAGAACTCGGAGTTCTACATCGAGGAGTCGCTACCGTCCAGCTTGGAATGGGGTCGGGACGAACGACAGGTCAATCTAAGTTCGTGTAAACAGCGCTCTGGTGGGACCTCTCTTGTAAAGGGTTTTCGTAAAGTCGCATGTTGCGGTCAGAGATTAGTGAATAACAGAGGCTTATTTCGATACAAGGTTGGCTTCTAATATAAATATGCAATCGTTCTTTAGCGAGGTTTCCCATAATTTTAAATGGCGCTGGTATCTCGCTTACGACACCATATAGGAAACACGAAAAGTGTCACTAGCATCAAATTGATCTTAACTGAGGACTGGGTGCGACTATGAAGTCGCACCAATTGTGGAACCTTACTTGCTACACAGTGTAAAGATAGTTGTCACTAATTTATACAACACTGCATCTTACTTAGATTCACACTTGTCACAATAGCATTATATGTAATATGAGCTATGTCACAACACAAATTATATGAGATTGAGAGCTCGCTCGAGTGACCACATAATGTAGATAACTGTAATTTTAGTGAGATTAACTTTCTATAGCGATTACCACCCCTTTAATTACTTTGCGGCGAAGATTTTTTGTCAACCATATTCGCAAGTCATCCACGATTAATTATAGATAAAGTAAGGTCGAAGTTCTCGGTCAGTTCAAGGTTGTCTAGAGAGGTCTTGTTAAAGTCGACACTATAGTTATTTTTGTTGCTCCTGTCTCACCGGCCCCATACCAGCTATGCTGTAGCGCTCTCTTATGATTTTGCTTGTACCTCATCTTAGGGGAGACTGGGGACAATTCAATCTGTGGTAGATTTGGCCCCAAAAATGATAAAGCAAACAATGACGTGTTTGCTTTATAATTTAATCCCCTTTTACAATCATACCTACTACCATCTATGAATGCTATGTCATTATATATCATGCTATTTTGATCATATACAGACTAAATTACAGAATCTAATAATGTTAGTCCCTTTTCATTGTAGGATAACATGGATACACACAAAATAAACATGGAAAGGCTACAAGATTTCCTCTTGAAATTATACGGCATATGTAGAGTTAATATAGTCCTAATACGAGAAGAGCTTGCTAGATTTAAAGAAGAAATCGACCAGCAGAATAAATTTATAAAAGGGAAGTATTTAGAAATTCTAGAAGCATGGCAAAAAGAAAATGAGGATAACGCGTTAAAATTTCGCGAGCAAACGCAGCGGTTAACTGTGGACCACGAGTTAGAGTTAAGTGACATGAAGGCAGCCCTTGACAGTAAAGATGACGTCATCGAGTCTTTAAAGAGAGAGAAAGAGGAATTGAAAACGCTGCACCAAAATGACGTTGACAAGTTAGAAGCAGTGCACAACAGTACAAAGGAATTATTAGAGAAAACTAGGGAGGAAATCAAACTGTTTGAAAAGAAGCTTGAAGAGGCTGATGTTTTGAAACAGAAGGAGCTTAAAGAGGCGCAGGAGAAGATGCACTTGGAATATAAAGCGGAGATCGAGTCGCTGCGATCAAGGTAAGAGCACTATATGTTATTTATTATGTACCTAATTCTGCTAACTTCAGTAAAAGGTCCAAAACGTAACCATTTTTTGAGTTCTCAAGCATACGCACACTTGATGATACGAGAACATAACGTTATCGGTCTTGTAAATATGATAAGTTATGCTTAAAATATGTGGTGTGTGGCTTATTGGATTATAATGTTAGAAAGAAAAATAGTCCACGTAGTCATATATTAGTTGACCAATTTGCGTTTTTGGTCAAGTTTTCAATGTTTGTCAAGCATTCTTGTCAATTGTCATATTAGTTCTATGGTAAGTTGTCTAATGTCAATTAAATGTTATATTCACAGGTATCGTCTTGTAGCCTTAACAAATATGGACCGATCACCATCCGAGTCCAGTCTCGAAAAGATCGAGCGATCAGACGTCATAGAAATATCAAGTCACAACGCCATTGTCATGCAGACGAAGGAAAACGCCGAAGTTGAGAAGGAGGAGGCGGTGGCGAAGATAACCGCGGAGTTGGATCAGAAGTACACCGAGGAGATAAATGCGTTGAAGGCGAAGTATGAGACGGAGAAACAGGTAAGACTTGCATTAAGATATATTATAGTTGCCGATTTCTAAGTCTGAACTTTTGACACTTGAGTATTGACGTACTTAGTGATGAGGCTAAGACAAATCGTTTGTCAAATTCAGCGATTATTGATTTTAGCGATGAATTGTTTGATTCGATTTTACTACTACGGATTTGTATTTGATAAGACGTGGATAAGACCGAGAAACTTCGACAAACTGCGCATTTGTCATACGATTTTTTCCAAAGTCATCTTAGTTTCGTTCAGAAATCAATACTGTTGAATTCTTAAAATGTAAGATAAAAACCTTCATAGTTAATTTGTCTTATTTAAAATAACATTTTTTCCCACATCGTACTTAGTTTTATTTTCGTTTTTATCGTTTTGTTTTGATTTTTTACTGTATTGCCTATTGATAACAAGATCGATTTTTATCGATTAACACACAGTTGTATGAATTGGAACAGCAGACATGGTCACAACACTAAATTTAAAAAAAAAACGACGTAGACCGTAACTGTTGGCATGCTAAATTGTTATCGTAAAATATTCAATAACTAATGTATGAAAAAATGTAACATTCATCACATTATGTTTATGAAAAGTAAAATATTGTGTTTATGTACATGACTAGCTGTAATATCTTTATGGGATTTTGTTTATAATTCCAAAGTGTCTTGCGCGTTTACGTTCTACGGGTATTTCGATGTGTCAAAAGTTCAGACTTAGAAATCGGCAACTATAAGTAAAAAGCCCAGTTTTTTTAAAATTTGAATGTGGAATAACGGTCTCTAGCCTAGTTGGTAGTGACTGGAGGTCCCTAGAGGGCACTGGAGAAAAAGTTACTAAGGCTCTTAGCGTCCAGAGCTGGAATCGAACCAGCGTCTTTCCATTCGCGCTAAACGTCATAACTCTTCTAGGATACCCGAGTCACGACTGTTATATCGGCTAGTCAAGTAAAAAAACGTGAGGCTTCTAGTTGGTCCTCAATTAGTTTTACGAGTATCAATGGGAGACCCTCTCGGGCGCACGCGTTGGCCATCATCTCTGAAGTTATACTTGCGTTTAACAAACTATTGTGGATAGTACATAAAAAAAAAACCGGCTAAGTGCGAGTCAGACTAGCCCACCGAGGGTTCCGTACATCATTAAAATGCAATTTTTAAAGCACGAATCAAATCATTTATTAAATGTAATAAATGTTTTGATTCATGTTCTGCCGTGAAAGCAGGAGGTCGCTGGTTCGATCCCAGCCCTGCTCACCGGGGACCTTGGTCACTTTTTCTTTAGTATATGACATCTCTTTCAATTTATAATCATTAAAATGATTTAAAATTAAATGAAAAAAAAATCACAACTCATACTAACTTTCAATTCCTTATTTATCCTTTAGGGGATGAATTTCGAAAAACGCTAAATATACTTTTCTTGTGTAGTATCAAAGAGTCTATAAACGAAGTTTTAAGTCTGCAACCTGAATAATGATTCACACCTCATACAAACTTTCAACCCCCTTTCTTATCCCTTAAGGGATGAATTTCGGAAAACGCGGAATACGGTTTCAAGGGACCGTAGACCTTAGTATATGTATAGTTTAAATTTCAACTTGATACCTCCACGCACCCCCGAGATAAAGGGTCTTGATGGACAGACGGACGGACAAGAAAGTGATCCTATAAGGGTTCCGTTTTTTCCTTTGAGGTACGGAACCCTAAAAATCGACAACATTTCCAGATAACAATAAACGATGTGACCCGGCGCCTGCTATCCGAGAAAGATCGACAGCTGGACGAGCTACGCGAGCGGGAGCATTTGCTGTCGCGCGAGTGCTCCAAGTACAGGGACACCATCCGCCAGCTCACCGACCCGGAGACCAACGAGTGCGACCCGCTGCTGCGAGCGCAGGTTGGTTCCGTTCTGTACACCTACCACGAACATCGAAAATTGGCATTGACGGGAAAACCTCTTTGTCACTCCAATATGCAAGTGTGACAGAGACGGAGATACAAATCCGCAATCGTTCGATTTTCGTGGTATACGCCCTGTTCATGTACTAGCTACGTAGTTATGTTTTCAAGTACGGACGAACCGACATATACTGTCTCCGACTGCACAAAACGTGACAATTTAATCCCAAATTCCTTCTCAATTGTAAACACTTCTACACTATCTGTTCTGATAGGAGAGATTCATGTGCGAAGACAGATAGGACCACGTTCATAATTTCTTAAGGTTGTTTGTCATCATCATCATCATCATCATCATTTCAGCCGAAAGACGTCCACTGCTGGACATAGACCTCCCCCAAAGATTTCCACAATGACCGGTCCTGCGCCACCCGCATCCAGTGGACTCCTGCGACCTTCACCAGGTCATCAGTCCACCTTGCGGGGGGCCTACCCACGCTGCGCCTTCCGGTACGCGGTCGCCACTCGAGAACCTTTCCGCCCCAACGGCCATCGGTTCTACGTGCAATGTGCCCCGCCCACTGCCACTTAAGTTTAGCGATTCGGAGAGCGGTGTTTGTGAATATTATACATTTATCTATTATCACGTGATTTAGGCTTCTGGTGAAATGATTATCATACAAAAAGCGTATCCCACCATAAATTGTCTGTCACAAGCCTGTATGTTGTTTTACAGTTGGCAACGCTGGAAAATGAGAAGGCTCTTCTTCAGCAGCAAGTTCAAGATCTTAAGAAGGAACTCGAAAAAAAAGCCGAGGAAACAGACAAAGCTAAGGAAGAAGACAGTGAAGGAAGGTAAATCTACTATGGAGTTTTGTATAACACATATGGAATTTCTTTACCACACATGATTTTGGTTAAGTTAGAGCAATGGTAGGCAAACTTTCTTCCTGCTGGGCCAGAAAGTTTAAGACATTTCAGTGGAGGGCCAGAAATCGTTTCGTCCTTTTGCCCTTCAGTGTTTAGGCTGTATAATACTTATTTCCAAGGACCGTCGGCGGGCCGGATGAAATCATTTCGCGGGCCGAAGTTGACCCGTGAGCCGTAGTTAATTTTCCGTTAGTCTGATGACCAAAAAGAAAAACTACATTAGCAGCTTAACTTTTGTTCGTCTATCCAAGCATGGTGAGTGCCGTATAGTTCTATAGAAAATCCTTTCGGTCATGTCATGACTAGAAAACGGCGATTCAATCTGGATATAGCAGACGGCGTGTAGGCTTCTCTATTTTTTACCTGTGCATTGTTACTTCAATCGTAATAATATGTTTGTCAGGTCATCGTCCCCGGCTCGCGAGGGCAAGCGGCGCGGGCGCTGCCACACGCCCTTCGGGCTCTCCGCCGGCACACTCAGCCTGTCGTCGTGCCTGCCCGGCCACACGGTGCTCGTCATGTGGGACCCAGACCATTACAACTACACCGTCATGCAGGTATTTAAATGCCATTAACCCGAACCAAAATGCATCTATACCTACAGATAAAATAAGTATAAAACTCTCGTGAGACTCTTACATATTAAATAATATTTTAAACAGGTCACTCACGTAATTCGGGGTAGAGCGAAAATTGCGTGAGTGACCCGTTTTAAATATTATTTAATAGATAAAATAACGTCGTTGCGCTTTCCAAAGATGATATGTGCTCGATTTTTGACAATTAATAGGTAACCTAGCCATTCAACACAAGGTTTTAATTCATTTAATTATAATCACACACATATCAGATTTGGTAAGCGCAACGACGATAAGTTTTTAATTTTAGTTTATTAATTGCACTGTCTCTGTTTGGAAGCCAACGATGCAGAGTAGATTGCTCTTTGCGAGACATCGAGCATTGCAGTAGATTGGGATGAGATAAGGAAGACGTATTAAAAGCAGATATCACGGTTAGCACAGTGCGCGAGGCGATCTGGCGGACACTTGTAACTTTCGAAGTGTTATTAGAAATCTTTTTTTACACCACTTATTCGAAAAAGGGCGTTTTCTTCCCTGCTAGGAGGGATCAAAACGGCACTTTTCTGGGTTTTACTTTTTCGGGCATTATCTGGTGGCGTTGATATGATGCTGCTTTTGTTTATTTTCTTAATAGTTGGTGTGAAATGCAGTATGTGTTACACGGTATTAAAATTATTTTCGTTTCAGGTGTTAATGCTAGAATCCTGCATTATGCCCAGGATTCTACTTTAGAATTCCTCACTGCGTTGAATTGTCAAATCCGTAGCTTCATTCGGGATTTAATGTACTATAGCGTTCAGAATTTCATGGTCAATTTATGAATGAATTCATTCATAAAGTGCCCATGCAATTAAACGCGTGTGTACAACCTACGTCCTAGCCGGAATTATATTATTTTGATCCATTGTGACACAACGCATTATTTTTTCCGGCTAATGCCTATGTTACGGCTCAGGGGAGCCGGAGTGCGCTTTGGCACCCCTATCCTAAGATGATTCGAACTATTACTAGAAAATAAAGGCTCTATTTCGAGCGCGCCGTCATGTGTTTACCGTGCAACTCGGACATAGTTATTAAAATGTAACTTGCGGTGATTGCAGGAAGCGTCAATAATGTACTTCGTGCACAGCGATTGCCTGCCGGCGCTGGATCTCAGCATACAAGTGAAGCACGAGTCCGACCGCCGGTTGTATGCCGTTGCCGTCGTCGAGTCCAAGGAGTATTGTTACGCTAAGAAGGTAATATATAGTCGGACAACCACAGGCGGCAGTAGATCTTTTTAAAATTTATGTTTCACTATTTTTTCACTCGGAAAAAAGGGACGCACAGAAATTAAAAAAAAAATCTACTGCAGCTTCAGACATCCCGTGCCTGCAGGAGCACGCCGCCGCCAGTATTATATAATATTTCTAATCGTAGCAAACCCTTGCGTTGTGTCCCCACAACGCAAGGGTCGCCGAGCGTCAATTGTTTTTTTTTGCTTTTTCTATGTGAGGTAAATATAATCTGTGGTAGAGATAAATCTTCGTAGGTTTATTGAGATAATGACGTGCTCTTATCGGAATTCAACACTCCTTTTGAGTCGTCGTGTCACCCAAATCGATAACAGTTAATGAAAATAAGTTTTGTTTTGTTGTGCATCTACGCCGCACTCTTTATAACTCGCGAGCATTAATTTCTTATCTACGCTGTGACGCATCTGAACAGGACGGTCGAAGTAACTTGTTCTCTAAGCGGCTGTACATACTTAAAACGATACTACCCACTTTATCATGTATAAATAAAAATTATGGCATGTTTGTACATACTATTCTTAAATGTAAAAATAAGTGCACGCTAGCTATAAAATGTATTGTTATAAATTAGTATATCTCGTTTAAGTGAATTTTGTAAATTCTTTATGAGAAAATAAATGTCTTAAACCATAAATAAGTTGTGTGTTGTTACAGAGCGGCAACCGGTACCACATGCCGCGCGCGTCGCGCTTCTACCGCGTGCGCGTGCGCCCGCTGCGGCCCGCGCCGCCGCCGCCGCCCTGCTGCGACCACAAGCACAAGTCAGGTACACGCCACTAGTTCACGCCAGACCACATGCTCTACGGGCTACATAGAGAACACGATCACTGCGTTCAGAGACGGATTTGGAGAATTTGAATCCCCTTAACACTTTCGCGGGCAAGAACCCGCTAGTCGAGTTTTTTTTTGTGTATAATGGAATATAGAAGAAGAAATATGGCGCTTGGTACAGAAAGGTCTCGAGTTTTCAATAAACTGTAGCAAACCTTTGTTAAAAAGTTGACATACACAAATGAAAAGTTAAGACACAATTATCAACGGTGATTTAAATTTGAGAAACTTAAGAATAACGCTATATAAAAGCCTATAGCGTTACTTTCGAATATATGAAGATACCAATGATATGATGACTTTATGTCAAAGTTATTTAGGCTAAATTCCAACAACAAAGATTTTGCAATATTCAAATTGAAACCTTGTCACTTTGATATAAAGTGCTAATGCCGATTGCAGCGTCGAGCACTGGTACGTCTACCTTAGTGTAGTTTTATGGGCCGTGGGAATGGAAAAACATCAAAAAATTAGTTAAAACCATTTTTTTTTCAAAAAAAGTGTTTAAACCATTTGCCAGCTTAATTTATAATATAGTCGCTTATATAAAACCTAACATTTGGTTAAGTTAGGAAACTTGTGATCGTGTTTTCTATGAAACGTAATCCAATTGTTTTGTCCAACATTATATCCAATATTATCCAATAACATACCGATACAAAACCTGGTAATAAGTAACACAGAAACACGTAAAAAGAACTGCAATAATTACTAAAGTATGCCCAAAAAGTTGTAATTGAAAAGCTGTACATACAAAATTTTACTACTTGTACAGATTAATTAATATTCTATTTTCTTACGCACATAGTCGTAGTGACAGTTAATTTTATTAGTCACTAGCACAGAAAAAGATCTCAAGTATATGCCAAAAGTTCACTATTCTCATGTAGATTTTATGTGCTTTTCCTCGAGCTAGACCCCTGTGTTGTTTGTATAGCTTTAAACCTGCTTAGCAGGGCCCTATTCTACAAAGCTACATGTTACAGTATTACTAGTTAAAACCGGCAACGTGGATCCAAAGCACTGACCTGACCAGTGAATCCCGCATTTTAAACAAAAACTGTATTAGGCCTTTTCTCTATCCAGCTGTCAACTTCTAGGTACATTTCTTTAGGTACCATCGCGTTCAAAATCGCATAGGCACTTTATAATTGAATTCATTCATAAATACCCCATGCGCCTTTTAACGCGTGTGTACCTGTTTAAATTTTGAACCTTATGACAAAGGAGTAAGATGAAGGAGTATTATGTAAGTAGTGTTAAGAAATGTTTTTGTACGCCCGAAGGCAAAACATAGTGATACAATAGATTTATTTAAGACACCACTGTAAACAGTCTCACCTATGTTTAACAAATAAACACTTTGACTTTGACTTTGATGAATGTATACTTCAATAAAATCTATTGTTGGTATTGAAAAAAAACATGTTGCCAGTTTTGCTAATTAGTAACCATATTAGCTTTTTAAAATAAGGCCCAATCGTCGTCAACCTTTTTTGCCAAGCATAGCGACAAACGTTAGTCGCGCCTGTTTATCTAACACTGCACACACGCATTGCCTTGCAGATGTAATGCATCGCAGCGCTCTGCCGGTGTTTGGCGAGAGCCGCCCGCTCAAGAAATGGTTGACCTACATGCATGCACCAGGTCTTTGCTTTTGTTTCATCCTTCACCCGGCTTTATTTGTCCTTGTGGTTAGGGGAAGTTGTTACAGCCCCTCAGCCAAGTGGAACACATGAGCCATTCACATTTGCTATCAGATTTGCGTCTACAATATTTGACGCAGTTTATAATAATATTTGGCTCAATATGCTTTTCTCTGTTTTAAAGTAAAGTTAACTACAGTATACCTACTCTGCTTGCAGCAGAAAAAAATATGTGGACGAAATGTTTAAAATAGTCTACACCCGATCCTTACTATTTATGTACTAAAGTTGGGTGTCGATCAATTTGGGCGCCTTGTCCGCTTAGTTATTTTTGCCGCTGACTGTACCTATGTATTGACTTTAACTGGAGTATGATAGTATCAACAAAATAACATAGGTATCATATCACCAGTTCTTTGTTTAGTTTTGTTTGAAATGTTTTCATTCCAAAAAAAACGAAACCAAAATGAAAACTGCATTATTTGAGCACCTTAGATTACGGTGAATATTACTTTTATGAGTTATTTACCTGTTCTGGCGGCCATGACATGGTTGTGTATAATACCCAAACAATCAGATGGTTGCTATATAAAATTAGCTAGATGTATGTAGTTTAGATTCCATGAAGTCATTGCACCCTTGAGATATTAATTTACATGGCATCTGATAAAAAAATAAAATATCTTCACCTAATCTTCCAACATACATTTTGATACTAACTGTAAATAACGTATAGTAACTTCATAATAGTTATATAACTTCGAATAAAATAATCAAACTTCCTGTTCTACAGATATGTCAAAATCTGTTGACACGAGCCAATCGACGAGCTCTAACACCGACGAGACAAACAAAGAGGTCGCGACGGCCACGCTCATCAACTTGGAGTCCCCCGTGTCTACCAGCGAGGCCACGGGAGCCCCGGGAGAAGACCAGCTGGACTCCATCGAAGCCAACGACCAGTGGCACACGGCCAGGATGCAGGCCTCGACGTCTAGCGCTCTGTAAGTTTTTATAATATAAAAGAGGTCACCACGGCTACGCACATCAATTTTGGGTTCCCCGTGACGATTAGCGAGGCCAGCGCTTTGTGAGTTTTTATTTAAAAAAGGTTGCCACGGCTATGCTGTGTATATCAATATTTTTGCGCTTAACTACATATTTATCAAACTGCATCGTAATTTGTTGGCTGTTGTAATAGGCTAGACGACTGAAAAAATCTATTTAGTCCGTCTTTTAGACTATAAAAAAATATTGTACATGTATTTTTTTTTTTGTTCGTCAAATCAAAAATGACAAAAATACAGTGCGTTCAAGTTTCGCGTAATGTCACTCCTAGGTGCAATTCTTACCTAGCACAGTGCCTATACTATACTATACTATATGGCCTTACTTGCGGACATCCTCTTTTTATGTTTGAAATTAGTGCACCTAAGGTCAACGAAGAGGGTTATGAAACACCTATGTCGATAACTTACTTTAAAACGGATATATAATTTATTTTATGAAAGGTCATTGACCTCTTGGAAAAATGTTTTCGTCTATTAATTACAAACGAGTTAAAATTATTCATATTAACCTAGTGTATATGATACGGTATTCAATAATATACTACGAGTTAAACCCACATGACTGTAATTGCGTAGGAATTGAAAAAAAATCGTAATTTGTATAATTAAATAAAATATATATAAAAAATTAACTATTTTACGGTCGCATTTATTTCCACTTGTAAAATTTGCTACATAGTTTTACCTTTAACCTGTAAAAATCCTGAATCTATATCTTGCGAGACTTTGGAGATATCCCATTTCTATGTTTTTTCTGGATTTCTATGGAAATAGGGTTGTCACAAAATGGAATTAAGACAGTAATATTTTTTTGTGTGAATTATTCTATCAATTTATAAGCAACGTGGAAAGTCAGTTTAAATGATCAGTCTTGGATAACTTGTTCGTCTGTAGTCAAAATTATTTTATCAGCTTCAGTGTAATCGGGCTCTGAATTATGTTTTGTGACTTTGATGAGATAAGGACACTCTTGGGTAAAGGCTTTTTTCTTTTTGACGGGTTTGTTGTGTTAACAAAAACAAATACGGGTCTGAAGATTCTAAAGCTCGGTAATAAGTCCAACATTGTGGTTTTGCGATCAAATTTTTGGGTATAGTGTTGTCTATCATAACGCCAATACTTATTTCTCGATTCCCCTGCCTGTTCGGAAAGCATTCCTATAGGTATTTCGCTGGATTCTATAATTCGACCATGCATTAAAATTTTATGTAATGTTACCGACATATACATAGAACCAAGAATACGTCTGTAAATATTTGATAGCAACAGATTTACAAAATTCTTCAAATTTTGCACAATCAATCGACAGCCCACATGAAAGCGCTACCAAAATAGTATAGAGTTCGTCCACCAGCCATTCGTCCAAGTACGAGCAGGGCGCCTCGTAAGACTCTGCAAGGCACGGCCGAGCCGGTTTATTCAGGTCTACGTGTCGCCACGCCTAGTAGAGCGCTCTACGTGTCGCGCTTGCACTACTCCGCCGTGGCTAACGACGTGGTGGAGTATGTCCACCGGAAGACTGGCTATACGCTGAGGGTGCAGCAGCTGCAGTCGCGCCACTACGTGCACTTCAGCTCGTTTGTGGCGCGCGTACTGCTGCCGCTGCAGGACACCATCGCGAGCGCAGACTTCTGGCCGAAGGGCGTCGTGTTTCGGCGGTTCCGGGGTAACTTGACGAATCCCACGCCACTGGTTCAGACGACGCAACGGAGCCACGCTATTGCGTCGCCTAGTACTAATTGATTTTTGTTTGTTATTGTCTCTCTTTTGTGTTTTATATATTTTTTATGTATAATTTCTGATTTTTACAGTGCATTGGTATTAAACTGTAAAGCTGTGTTAATTAAAAAAAAAAAAAAATTAATAAAAAAATAATTGAAAACTCAAGGAATATGGGTAGAAATATTACTATATTCTAAGTAGGTGTACCCGAGAGATGAAGACTTATTTTATAATGCATACGCTCGGAAAGTACATGATTTAGTGACTACCGCAAATAATTTTAGGCGTAAAGGACATGCAGCGTGCATTATAATGCGTTATAAAATTTTGTATGACATACGTGTTGGAATGTAGTTTTTTAATACTTTCAACACATAAATAACTATCACACATAAATAATATGAAATCGTACCTAAGATATGAACCGTAATAAGAAGACATTATGATCGACTTAGGAAATAGTGACAACCCTATGTAACATTTTGAAAATTCATATCTCCGAAGTCTTAATGTTGTTGCGTTTGATTTTTTTTGTGGTAGTAGTTGTTACTGTAATAAACAAATTAACATTGAAAAAAAATGCGACCATGCCCAGATTAACGAGAAAAAAATATGTGATGAAAACATATAAAATTAAGTTTACTCAGCAAACTGACCGTAATTATGCTAATTTATATAGATGAATGGGTACTTTTAGTGTATAGTTATGATATGATATCGTTCTTTTTTAGTAGAAGTAATAAGACTTTGAGTAAAGACGTTTCTGTGGTTTTCATAGAATTTTCTCGATTTCTCATATAACTCCGAAACTATTACAGATATCAACATGAGAGTTTTTAAATGTGTTTAATATTCGTATTATCCTTCTTTTAAACACATAAAAACAGGATGTCCGCAAATAAGGTCATATTTCACACTGTGCCTAGGAGTGACGTCACAAGCCCCCACCCCGGAACTTTGATGCTCTTCATCTTCGTCAATTTTAGTTAAATTGAGAAAGGAAAAAATACGTGTCTAATAATTTTAGATACTCTAACCGACGGACTAATTAGAATAATAGTTTTTCAACCTAGTCGTCATCCCTATTATGGAGTGCTCATATCGGTCGCTTCCCCCACACGCAGCACGGACATGGAGTGCAGCGTGGGCCGCTGCCCCGCCGAGCCGCTGGAGCTGTCCGTGGGCGCCGGCTCGGTGGTGGCGCGCGGGACGCCCGCGCCCGTGGAGGAGCTGGCCGAGGAGGCCGCGCCCTGACGCCGGGCGCCCGGGCCCCGCGCGCGCCGCCCCCAGCCCTAGTACCGCGACTCCGTAGCGCCCGCGCTCTGGCTCTTGCTGGCCCTCACCGGCGACCTGCAGGACGACTTGATATCTCCACGAGTTGTACGGTCAACCAATTGGAACCCTAAACCCATGTCAAAATGACAAGCAGTAATATACTTCTTACAATCTGATTTATAGCGTCATTGTCATAATCTTACAGGGTTCCAATTGGTTGACTGTACATATCGGAGGCGAATTCGTATGTCAAGTCGCGCTTGAAGTATGTAATCACGCAAGGCTTGACAAAATATGTTAAGGCGGCGGAGGAGCGGTCAAGTGTATAGTGAGTAATCAAGTGTTATGAGGACCGCTCGAGGTCTACAGTAACAGTGACTGCCCTGTAGTTTGTAGGTCTGTGATCGATGACATTGTTAACTTGTGAAGTGTTCATTAATGAGCGATCCGACGTCTTCGGACTTTGCACAGTTTGTTTTGTGCAATGAACTATGATGTTATTTCGGAAGCGGTCAGAGTGGCAAATAATCTTTAATTTAATGAAGATGATAGTTTTTTGCGATGAGCTTGTATTTTTGCACTACCAAATCAATATTAAGATCTAAGCCATCCAATATTGCGATATGTTTGGCAGTGCCTAGAGAAAAGTCTAAGTTTATTTAATGGTCATGAACTGTGGACTACTCTACTGTCTCGAATTGTGCAATCCGACATAAATCGACAGACCCGCCTCTGCTAACTAGTAGGAATAATCCGACAAAAACGGAAATTGGGTTTGTCGTGGAATAAAAAGAGGGCTTCTTTTACCATGCTTTCAAAGGAAGACAGAATTAAATGAGTATAGCTATTTATACTTACGAATCTATGTATTAAATTATGATTGGTACTGTCAGCAGCAATAATACGTGTTTTAACACTATTTAATCATCGCACACCAACATAGTAATTAAAGATTATACCAAGTCAACTTTGGGAAGTTATAATTTCTTAAACATCACAATGCTGATCTCTTTTAGTGTTGTTTGGTTTAAATTAATTACATATACTAAGTAGTTAAAGCATTAGTTTAAATTTAGTCCTTGGTTGTAAATCAATAACTTCGTTTGATAAGGTCCCTCAATGTAAGGCAGAATAAGTCCCAAGGTTGGTGTTTATATCGATGATTTACAAAGTTACAATGATGTCCACCTATTTGATGTCTTCCAAGGCCGCACGGAGCGTTAATATGCTCTTCAAAATTCGTTTAAACGTTAAATTCGAAATATTTATTTGGAACTTTTAAAACTCCTTCAACATTGTTTCCAAATGATTTACAAAGCTCAATTATAACCTAACAGAGGGGAAGCGATGCATGAACGTGCAAGCTTGTGGGCTTCAATTGATATCTAATATTAGGTGTCGCTAAAGTATTTACCTCAATACAAAATTACAAATACTGTAGTAACTAGACACTACAAATTGTGACCGAAGTTGGGTTTCAAATTTAATTTTTATTTTACTGACCACTGGCAGCTTACTGCGCGAATTATTTTTCTATCTTTGTCAAATAGATATTACATCTCAGTAGTACAAATTTTATTAATTAGTCGCCTATAGCTTTACCAGAATTATTTTATTCTGCGATTATTTGTAATGCTTAAATATATTTGTTTATTTTTATATCTATGTTGTGTTATAATTTAGTTTCATTTGAATTTGTAAGTTTTATGTGATGACAATTGTGTTTAGTTTATGTTTGTAATGGATTAGACTTTAACCCTATGGTCAATGGACTAAGAGCTGGGCTGAAAATATAATCTGAACTATAAAGATAGGGTATATATATATATATATCTTCTATAATTTGAGGAATGTTTAGTCCAGTCCTTGGTTTTACAATACTGTAGTGAAAATGTATTATTGCACAAAATTGAAACATTTCGATCCTAGCTTTTTTGTTGGACCCTAGACTCAATGATATGTTTTGCTATTCAATATTAGATACGTGTCTAAATACTGTTATAAACTAAAGGTCTTAGCCATCCCATCCCAGGCTTTATTCATCCTTAAGATTCTCCTCTTTCTAAGGCTATTACTATTGATACCTAAGTCATAGTGAATATTTAGAAGGACTATCCTTATCTTTAGGAATTCCGCTTACAAGTGTTAGGCTTTCGTAATGAAAACGCTTTGTACACTCGATCTCGCTGCTACTTCAACTCCTTGACTACTGATAAGTTCGGACACCCTAGTAATACTTTAATCGAAATAGATATAGTTTGTCGAAGTATCTATCGAGACCTTAGAGCATAGACAACGACAGTAGCCTTGACTGATATTTTACAAAATATTCTGCGAGTTTTGAAAGTTTGTTGGCAGAGGGAAAATCGAAAGGCTACTCCTGTTGTCTACGTGCTAAGACCGAGACATACTGAACAAGGCACAGGCACTTGCGTCCAATTGTTTTAGCGGTTCTAATAATAATGTAGTTCGAATCGAAGATCTTAAATGTCGTGTCGTGTGAAGATGCTTCGTGTTAAATTTGTTTGTGGCCTTATTGTCAGTGGCGCCCGCTGGGGGCTACACGGCTGTTGTTTTCTCTGTTTATCGAGCACATTTCCGTATGCACACCCGAACAAGTGTGGTCTCCAACCAGGCATAACTAATACTACCGATAACTTACCTGTGGGATAGACCACGTGTACGTGACTCTTTATAAATGCTGAGTCCGTCGCCAGGATCTGTTATTACTCAGCATTATAAATACGAAGCGAATTAGTGGCTTTGGTAGCTATGCTCGATAAGCAGTGGAAATGCTAGCCGGTGTCTCTGGCCTGGTCTGTCTGCTGAACGTGTCGCTGGGCCGGAGACACAACCATCGGCTTTAGCCGACTGCTGTGATAGTGTGTGCTGTGCTGTCCTCGATCCCTCGCACCGTTCAACTAATACAACTCGCAACTAGAGTATTCAATGTAAATTTCGTATTATAATTTTAGGCCTATTGCTAAACACGTACGTTTTAATTGCCAATGTTAAGCTACTCGTACTAAGGTCGTTTTGTATTAGTTGAACTGGTTGCTCATTCGGCTCCAAAAAGCAAAATACGAAAAATCTCGGATTGTTATTTTTTACGGGACTTTGGAGCGGGCACTGTATGTGAGAGTACTGAAACAGACATAGAGTGCGCCCAAGTCTCTGCGTACCAAACCGCTGTACGGTATTTGGTTACATGTAATCGTTTTTTTGTTAAACCCACGTTGACGAGTTTCATGTATTAGGAGCTGAAGTAATTTAATCACATTGTTATTGTACATAGTTGTTCATGATCATGAGGTATCATAATTATTGGATCGAAATTGAGCGTTTTAAATAGACTTAAGAGTTGGTTACAGCCAAATTGTGTTTTGTTTGTGCTGGACACAAATAAATGATTAACCAGGAGGGTTCACGCTAGGTCGGGCGACGGCAGGTCACGGTCCTCTCGCTAGGTCATCGTCGCGTGGAATGTTTTCGGGAATGTTTTGCGACTGCAATTGCATAACAAATCTTATCGTGTGATCGCTTTATGGACTATTTTGTAGTGACCAATTTTATTGTTAGAGAATAATACAAATGTAAAATTGACAATTTTAAATGTAATTTTTATATACAATAAATAGAAGTTTTTCTACAAATTGCGTTTTATTTACTTCAATCATAAACAAAACAAAAAATGTTACAGCCATCATGTGCTTTTACAAAATAATTTGTACTGATTCAGTATCTCAAATTCATAAAAATATTCAAACAGGAATTAAATCATGAACTATATAACTTTATTTACATTTGTACACTATATTTACAATTTAAACACGAAATTTTATAGGTAATTAATTGTACGAAAGGGCACTAAACGCATTGACTGCCTGCTGATGTTGTGCGTCGAAGTATTGCTTGCATTCTGAGAGATCGTTGGTGGCGAACGCACAGTCTGTGTAATTCCACGTTTGGACCTCCGCGCTGTTCTGATTACAATCTTCGCCGTACCTGTAGTACCTCTGATCTTGCATATCCATGATAGGGGAGGTTCTCGTACTTTCTGTAGGGTAATATTGCCCTTCTTCAGGGTAGTAGATTTGGGGAGGGTACGTTTGTTCGCAATAGTCAGTCTGTTGATAACCGAATAGTTCTGGCGAGGGGGTTTCGCTGGACTCCGAGCCGCCGGCCGCTCGTTGCCACTCAATCCAGTATGCGTCTTCCGGCCTGGAGTTTTCATTGTTAAGTTCCGCAAACGTGGGAGGGGAGCCTAGAGTATTTTCTTCCATAGGGAAGTCCATTCGGATTGGGTGGTCGAGCTGGAAGATTTCTTCAGGGTGGAAGATGTCGTCAGCCGGTAGGGCAGTAGGGTCGTAGGGTTGGGAGACGGGTGCGGGCTGAGCAGGGGGCACGTAGTTCGTGTAGTGGGGCTCCGCCGGAGACCAGGCGTTAGGAGCGTACATATCTGGAGTCGGTTCTGCCCGCCATCGGCATGAACACTCGAACGGGCCGCAAGTACACGCCAGAGCTGAAAAAATAACCAAGATTTAGTAAGTGAGTTACGGCTGGATTTTATTTCTAAGTGTATGATTTATTTTTGTACTTTATTAATTGGGTAATTTAAGTAGTGTCTGCTATAGGTATTAAAACTGAGATAAAAGCGTTGAGATGTGGACTTACTTCTTTGGTTGTCTGGAATGAGTGGCGGTGGTTGCGGGGGAGGGTTGCTAACTTTCTGTGTCATTTGTTTGTCAGGCTTCATCGTCAGTATTTTATCAGTGATCGATGTCTCTCTCGCGAGCAATAGCGCTAGCCCTCTCACTCTCCTGCCAGCGCCGAGTGACCTCCTGACTTCGCTGGCCCCTTTAGCTTCTGGCCGGGGGTGGTCGTGAGCTCCCTTGGCCTGAAAGAAGATAGCGTGCTCGGTATGCCTCCAGAAGTGAGTGACGGGGTAGCCGCAGTGTCCCCGGCAGGGCTGCACTTCTAGTCGTCCGCCGTTGCATAATCTGTTTGGGCACGGTTTTCCTGTTGACAAAAGAAATCAATATTAAAGTTACTTCTTCGATTGGTATACTTCAAAAAACTTTGCGGTTTCACCATTCCGCTCCGGCAGTGATATTTTCGACGTTTATTAGCGTCAGTTATCAAAGTAAATATTCGTTGCGGTTATTACTTTTCATCATAGCTGGCTGGCACGGAGTCGAGATTTCCTCGCAGTCAGGCGAGTTATATTTTACAAACTACAAACACTACAACATGCCCTACCTTGTTGTTTTTTCCGCGCCTTGTCGCATATCGCTGGCCTTAGATGCACTCTTGAACCATCTGGTAGTCGACACCTAGCAGAGCAGACGAGCACTCCCAAGCAGCTTTTCTTCAGTATATGCACGTTGTGGTTGTTGGTGTTTCTCATGGCCCAGCCGCTGGCGTGGCGGCGAGCCTCCTCGCAGCCCGGCGGGTAGACGCGGCGCACGTGGCCGTCGCACCACTCGCTGAAGCCGTCGAAGGAGGACACGCGGGGCACCACGGCGTCGTTGATGTCCCACTCGGTGGTTGCTCCGTCTGACATCTCCGATCGGCCGCTGGAAAATCATTGAGTTGTAGGTAATTTTGAATGAAGTTATAAATTAAAATATTAAAAAAATAAAATAATAAGTAGTCGCCAATGTGAAAATTTGCTACTGTTCGCACATACGTCATTTAAACAATTAGGTACCTTGGTACAGTCGCGAACAGGGATTGTTGATCCACTTGCCATTTAGCCATGTAATAAATGACCGATGTTACGAGTACCACTTATTAATAAATGACAGTTGACAAATTAAATCAATTATAGTTAAATTTAGGGTTAAAGAACTTTGATCTTGAATGTAGCTACTCATAAAGTAAATATCTACCTAGATCTTTATGTTATCGATCTAGGACTCTAGGTACTAAATAGGTATATTCATTATTTAATTATAATTCTTGCCTCGAATAACACATATACCTATATAAAGCTCAATATAGCTGTTCAAATTAAAATATATGTATGCGCATGCATCAGGACTAAGTATTTATTTAGATTTCCTCTAAGTCTTGCGTTCAAATCGCAGGGCGCGCTCCCCTCGGCGAGTGCTATTGAAGCAATTGCTGCAACGTCTGAGGGCTCCTTAATTGGCTCAACAACTTCGTATTCCGTCTGATATAAGGTAAATAGACATGATTCAGCAGTAAGCGAGAAAGGCTGGGGAGACAAATCGAAGGCGCTTTGCTTGACTACCGTTTAAGTACTTAATACAAGGACAATTATTTGATTACTTGACACTTTATTTTATTGAACCAATGTTTTAAAATATATGTATGTAATTTCTAAAAAATATTAAAACGGATTCAGATTGTTCCGTATTTTATGTCATGATTCAAAATCAAATAACTTGTTATTGACTTGTTTATGATGTAGGTAAGCTTGGATCATAGAATAGGTAAGAGTACAAAAATTAAACAGATATTCTCAAAAAAATCGGGTCTGGATTATTATCGATATTAATAAACGTTATACGAGTTGAATAGTTAATTATTGTTTGTCCTTATCTGTCAGCTTTCCCAAATGCATTTGTTATAAAGAGACATAATATAAATTTTGATATTTAGGGGCTTGTAGAGCGCATGAATGAGGAGGTAATTGTTTTGTGATCCCTATGGAGATGACAATGTCTTACTTATCGTTGGAACTAATCTAATTACTAGGACGGTACCTACGCTTCAGAGTAGTAGGTACGTATATCGGGTTACTCACGTCAAACGTGACGTTGAAGTTGACGCGAGTAACTCGATATAAGTATTTTAATATGTCTGATACTCACGGGAGTTTTCTACCTACGAGTACTTATCTGTATCTTTACCCTAAAAGTACCTACTCTTATATTGTGCATAAGTACTTGATAGCTAATCTACAATATTTTTAATAAAAATCTTTTGTTTGTTATAGAACTTATAGAATAAACACAGTGGGTGCTTGGGTCTCAATAAAGTTCAATTAGGACCAATTGACGGCCCCGGCACCTTCCACAACTCACCCTACTGTGAGTACAGTCGCCATCAGATATATCGGAACTGTCGAGGTGCTCACAAATATCTGAACATGCACTCTAACGCTTTGACAGTAGAGGCGTGTTCAGATATTTGTGAGGACCTCGGTAGCTCCGATGTATCTAACGGCGACTGTACCTAATACCTACATGCTACGGTCAACTGTAGTACAGTCAGCACACACTGCACATGCACAATATTTTATGTAGGTACTCTATAAATATTGTGACGGTAATTTAAACTTTCATATAAATTGTTCAAAATTATACAGGTGGACACATTTATGTAAATGCCGGGAACGTTTTTAAAAATAACCAATTTTCCAAGTTTTTGTGTAGGTACTTTCCTCGACATTCATATTTTTAGTCGACATTTTTTACTTTTTAGTCGACATTTCAAACTGATTTTTCGACCTTGTAAACCATCTCCAACTCGTTTTGTTCCCTGATAAATAGTACCTAGGTATATTACAATTTTTTGCCAGTACCTACCGTTTTATGTCGAACATCGATCACTTTCTAATGAGAGACCTGCCTACTTATTTGTAACAAATTTGTTACAGCGAATTTGTAATATTATAAGTTATTAGTGGTTTTATCTTTTTATATTATTAAAAATTCGTAAAATGAGAGAGCTCAGGAAAGGTTCGGTATCTAATCTTATCTGCGTAATTTTTAGTTTCTTGGTTCGAATTAGTAAGCACCTCAGGCCTGTTGTTAAATTGTATAAAATTTGAATTATCGTTATGTACTTGGCATATTCCAACATTACGAGTATCTCCCAGTAGCGGTACGTCAAGAAAATGTGATGGGCAAGTCGGAGCTAATTCGACATGCTATTTTGGATAGTTACCTAGTGTATAGTATAAGGTATAGGTGCTCAAAGTGCCGCTGGGTATCAAATTATATGGACGCTAGGCCACTGGTAAGTCCTTAACTTTCAGGATCAGGCAAAATAATTAATAAATACCTATCTAAATCGCTAATATTTGGAGTTTTACTTAAATATACTTTTAACGAAAAATTTGATATAATATGCAGTTTTTTTCTCTCAATAACCATTATGTGGAGTTCCTTTCTGAATTTCTAATTCGATAAAAATCTAATAAGTTTTAGTTTATGCCCGCCATAATATACCTAGGGCCTAACTCAATATTTTTTTTCCAAAATTTTGAGTTTTTATTGTTTGTACTATTATGTATTTTGCATAGGAATACGTCCTAAAGGATACGTAGGATATTTAGAAAAAAGCTACAATCTGTATAAAATTGTATAAACGACTCTAGATATAATATCTTGACACGAACGGTTTGCAAAAGGTAGGTACCTACTTACTTGCTGTTACACGCTGCATGTAGGTACCTATAGGTATAATCTGTAGGTACCTACTTTAACTACTGTTCACTCTTAATATGTATCGATGTATTACACACTATAAATAAATATAAAATGGTACTTACAGAATCACCATCTCCGTAGGGCAACAAAAACCACTATCACAAGTGTCCTTTCCAACGGTTCTCTCACGTCCACTCACAACACTAGAGTTTGTATAGTTTATCAATATTACTGCATTTGTTTATCAACCTACGCACACCTTGAAAGCTTGCAGCTCACTAAACATAATCCAGAAAAATAAACAGAGGGTTGCTTCCCCCCACCACCGACCGACGACTGGCAAACCGATCAACGAATCACGAAGTCCCATTAATTTAACGCCGCCTCCCAGCCAATCAGAACGCTCAGCGCTCGCCAATCGCTTCATATGGACTTTAACATGTTTGTTTTTCAGGATAAAAATGCTTTGGGAAATTTCAGCCATGCAATGTTGTGTGGAATGAATGTATTTGGAATCGGGGAAGGCCGAGAATGGGAGATAGTTGGATGTTTGACGTAAGCACAATTGATTAAGGATGCTAATCGTGCTGTTGCCGATACTTAGACTTAAAATTAGACTAGTTAGTCAAAAATCTTTTGTCAGTAGAAACAGGCGCTTTATATTTTCTATCCGTTATCAACCCCTCGCTCGTTCAATTTTTTCCCAAAATGTCGCCATTCCATGTATCGCACTGAAGGGTTGGCTAAACTTAGAAGGTTATTGACGGGTTAGGTAGTAAGTAGTTATCTTTATCTAATAACCATTATTCAACCCTGTGTAGGGTAACGTATGCAATCCGGATCCGAAACGTAAGGAAGTTCCGTCGGATCCGAAGCCTGATCCGGAAAATACCATACATTTCAGACGCGGATTGCTGTAACGACTCGACACGTAGGTAAGGAATGTAGTTAATATACACGATTAAACCATTATAGTGTTTCATTTTGTAATAATACATTACCTATATTTTTTTAATTTCCTTGTTTCCTTATCAACCTCACGACAACATTGAGGTACCTATATAGGTGTGCTGTTTAGGTTTTTGAGTAGATACTTAGGTATTAGTTTAGCCGGAGTAGCAATTGGCAAGTCTACCCCTCTGCCGAAAGCATACCTATGACCAACGATCATGTCCATTGTATGGAGTGACGTCAGACATCATCTGACACAGCTATATGGACGTTGCGTACGAATAGCCATACTTCCATTTGAGGGGCCTCCCCGGAAAAATCGGCCGACTTTTTTGTACCTATAGATAGATAATGACAGACAATGCTAGTCCGGTTGATTATTTGAATACTCAAAGGTTCCAAACCTTTGACCGATGAATCTCTTCTAGAGTTATTTATCTACAGAGTTGCCTATTGCTAGTTTTCATAGGATGTGGTAAAGTTTCAAGGTTAGTTAGCATTTTCGGTGGACCCCTTTAAAAGCTTACACTCTCTTTGAGAATGAGAACAACGTTTAGAATGCGCTTGCGTCGGTTTAACGTATCGCCCGCATCGCGCACCCCTGTACATAGCGCTATGTGCAATCACCAGCTGCACTTCCGGTGGGAAAATCGAAAAAACATATTTTATTCGCAGTAATTGCCGAGGAAAGGCTGCAAACGTAAAGCAGCCTTAGGCACATAATATGGCATATTAATATCTAGATAGGGTAATGGTTTTGCGAACACTTACCTAAAATAAAATGATCCTATTATATTTAGCTATTTCTGTAAGAACGGGTTCTCCCGGTGCCCTTTTAGATGTCATTATATTTTGGGATATATGTAGGTACAGAAACATTGACTACATCTTTGTGACTAGGTATAGTAGGTACCTATTCAATACAAAGAATGAACTCCCTAGTTCAAGATGGAACCTATTGATAAATACCTGGTTACCTAGGTAGGTATTTAATATTTTTTTATTTTTCATACATTCGGCCAAATAGTAAAAGACCTTATATCTTTATTTTTGCACGTTGTTTTCTTACCTTATAATTTAAAATTTCGTGAGTCATACTGACATTAAATTGCAACGGTTAATACTCACGTATTTTTATCACAATAGGCGTGACATTTATTAACCGTTGCAATTTAACGTTGTTACCTAATTATTCTATAGTAAGGTATTTCCATTTTTCTTAATGGCAGCGTGTTTTTTAAATATTTCTATGGTGTCCAATTTGCTTTGCAGGATGTTAGATAGCTGTCAGGCAGGATGTAGCTACTAGCTTTTCATGGCTATGAAAAGCTGGTAGGTACATTATAAATAACATGTTAAAAATTAATGTAGGTATACCAACTCAACACTTTCTTTGGTGGTTGCAGCCGTTTATGATCGGAGCCTTTTTGTGTAAACTAAACCTGTCTTTACGAGTTAAGCTTCATCAGTGTTTCCTCCAAACGGCATCTTTGACGGAGAAACAAACCATAAATCAATATAATCCGATTTGCCAGAACTTCTCCTTAATTCTAGACCGAACCGGTTAATCCGCAACCCATTTTTATTGTGTACTTGCCAAATTTGTACCAGTAGCAGTAAAAGCCTGGGTAGGTACTTATCAATTCCGCCACAGATTAAGTAATTGTTTAAGATTTAATCCGATCCTTTGTTTATGTTTGGATTTAAAATGTGTGATTGTAAAATTGTGTCGTTGTAGCCGATGGTTATTTTTAATCCGTTATATTTAATGGGATTTTTGGAGCTTTATTGCTCGGCGAAAGGTTTTGTAGGTAAGTAGGTACCTAGTTTGTGTGTTAGTGAGATTATCCGGCTTAGGATTCGGACCTAGGGCCGGTAGACGTTTGGAAGCGGCATCGTTTTCCGGATTAAATGATCTGGAGTAACATTTAAGACGATTATTGTTGCGCTGTGTAGGTACCACACTACCACCGTGAACGGAATACGTTTAATGTTTCGTCCTTTTTATCAGTGTTATGTCGTTTGATAGATTTTCATGTTAATTTCTTTCGAATTCGAGGTCAATGTTCCTTGACTGCTAAATATAGAGAACTGCATAGATATTTTTTTATTGAGATAAATATATTGAAAATACCTAAATATATAGTACCTAGGTATCAACATGGACCTTAATTGACACCTGCCAGCGTCAAATATGCCATACCTATTATTGGAGGAAATTATTTTTTTACTAGCGCCGTTATTCTTTTTACTAGCGCATTGTCAATAAGCGATGGACATTGTCTTTTGTGTGTTGTTTAAGATTATTTGTTTCATAAAAAAGACGGAGTTTCGCGGCACAGCGATTAAGGCGAGTCGGTGTCTTCGCAGACAGGATTATGCGCTAAGCCCTAGATGAGCTGGTTTACAATTAACCGCGTTCGGCAGGGTAAATGAACACAAACTGGAACATTTATTGTTACGTTTTGTGTTCATTTTCCATGGTTTCATACCGAAGCGGGTACGGTAGTTTCATTATTAAGGATTTACCGTGACTTTTTAGGAGTAAATACTTGGTTTTTACTGCAACGATGGTTAGATTTGGTTGCGCGTATACAATGACGCAGATATGTAGGTAGGTACATGTCCAATATTCCATGTCTACTCACGTCTATATTGTAGGAGCTGCGCGTGGGGACCTACTGCATAGACATGCGGTGTTGCCTAACTTTTCGAGTTCTGTTTGTAGAATTCTTTACCAAGAAATTGTTAGATATTGGTGTATAAAGAAAAAGTAATGCGATCTAGCGCTGACCATGCCACCATGAACCAATTTTGTTTTATAGTTACACGAGGGATGTTTCAAGTATCTGAAGTATCTATGGAGTAGGTAGAGGGATGTAGAGTGGAAGTCCCCTCCTTTATTACCAATTGACGCCCAAACGAAAGTAGAGTCCCACCAATTTGCGACCCTCTGGCCCGCGGATGTCGCCAATTCGCCAATTTGACAAGTATCCCGGTTTTGAATTAAGATGTATTCTCCCTACAGTTCAAATTAAGTACCTATAAATATTGGGATAGTGCCAAAAATTTAAATATCTTCTCTTATACGTTCATCTTTGTAGAAAGTTTTGGGAAGGCCTTAACACTTCTGAGGCCTTACCATGACGTCTTAAGAGTCCGGTATACCTTTTAAAGTAAAAATTTTGAAATAACGTTAATAATGAAATAACGCATGTAAATTGCAATTGCTAAGATAGTATGAAGTATTAGTATTGCTATTGCAAAACAATTGTTTTGATAAATATATATTATTATTTAGTAACCAAAACTACAATTCTTATACAGCATGTTTTGCGAGGTGGTTGATTCATACAATGTTGTAACTTGATTTTTTAGTATCAAGTTTTATACCACCTAATTTATTTTCATACGCGTTCATTGGGCATATAATGAAGTTTATTTTTGCATCTTAATTATCTTGAAATGTATTTTATTCATACCCAAATAAATCTGCTAAACTTTGGCAATTTTTCTAAAATTTGCTTTAGCTAAAGGTACGTTTTTTCGTATCATTCCATTTGAATTAAAATGATCTTTCGTAATAAGCCTAAAAAAAGTAACAGGATTCATGTTAGTTGCTCCAATATCGTACCTATCAAAAAGTTGCGCGAAATCGTAAAAAAAGTATACCGGACTTTTAACGCGATTCAGTTTAGGTACAGTTTAGGCTCGTTGTATGGCAGCGACTCAGTTTAGGTCGTCAACTGAATCGTGTTGAAATGACGATGATGCCATTTTGTAGTTTGACGTCATACATATTTGGAGAAACAGATATAGTGGTACTATCAGTCTAAAATGTAAGAAACAAATATTCGCAATTTTCGCAAAATTTTTAGGGATGCAAATGCGAATATTTTAAAACATGCGAATACCTATTGGTGAATACAATTGCGAATGCGAATATTCGTTAGGTAAGTACCTACATTCCTATATTTTGGCACGATGGTGTGGCGTCTACTATGAATAGGTACTACGACATAGTACGTAACTAGGTACAACAAGGTCAACTAAGTATGGCGCGGCCAACAGCCCTATACTTTCTTATCTGTTTTGTCTTAAACGGAATTAAGCTGTAAAGTTACACAAATATATATGCACTTTAAGCTTAGGTATGCCTAACACCCCTTTTTCCGTCGGGAGTTAAAAATGTTTGTGTTTAGTTCAATTTTATTTAATTTCTACCCTTTTAAATTTTGTCGCACTGCAACTCCGTAGATGGTGCTGTAATACACGTAATTTTGTCAGAGTATTTTAAGATTTTTAAGTGAAAGGTGTAATTAATTAAATTACTGGTGATACGTCTGACATTGCTTGACATCTTAGCTACCTACCGCAGGCTATTGTAAGTACGTGAAGGTCCCGCCCTAAACTTTGGTTACTTGACAAAGATAAGCAACCGCAAAGTCAAGTCACTAGTCCAGTTGCCAGTAAATTCTCTGCCGGAGCCATACCTACTTTGACTAACTTCTTACACTACCGTCGGTAACTTCAGGAATTGAAGTGGGTACCTACCTACTTTATAAGACTTTTCATCCCATTTAATATAAGTAGGTAAGTACATAACGTAGACGTACCAGAGCTAGACGCTGCACTAGTATTCGACATGGACACTTTATGTCATACTATAAGTCGATAGGCAATGTTGAGTAAGTCAAACTTATCGTAACGCTTCCACACTTCGTCGTTTGGAAAGTCAATGCAGAACTTCACCTTAGGTAGATGAACTTTACTAATTTTCTTTCTTTTTTACTGAACAAAACAAAAAAAAACATTTTAAAACAATACTAGGTACACTACCTAAACCTAGCTTAAAACTATTGGGGCCTAAACTACATTGTACAAACGTCCCCTATACCGCTGCCACCTGGCAGGGTGCCCATAAGGCTGCCTGCGCTGCCTCGCTGACTGCCTACGCCAATTCGTTGGACGAGGAACGAGCCAGCCCTACGGTCACCGGAGGACCCCATAAGCAAGTAACTTAATTTATTTCTTCTTTATCGTTGCCAAAATATAATTAATTGGAAACGTTTTGCTTAGAGTTCATTATATTCTAATATGAAGTAGATAGACTAAGCTACAGAATTCTAAAATGTTTATCATTACGTTTTACAAAGTACCCTGACAATAGATTATTGCTCAATTACAGACGGATTCTTATCACATCTATCCAGTGCTATCCCAATCACATACAATAGTACAGGTTTATCTGTCGCTGACAACGCAGATAACCCTTCACACGATACGAATCTCCGTACTCCATACCCATCTCCCTCGTGAGCCTTTCCGAGTACAACGCTCAAACAAAGGATCAAATTAAACAAATCCGCACACAAACGCGTTCCAACGAACATGAAAGAGAGCTAATCAAACAACTATCCCGCCCGAATCGAACGCCGTAGAGGATATGTTGGCAACAGTAGCGCAACTATTATACCTCTATTGTGCTTAAGTACGAGTATATACGTAGTTTGATTTTTTAAGGTCGCGTGCATACTCGTAAGTCAAATATTAATATTTATCTTCGCACATATCATTAGTGTTCTAACTAGGTACATATCAAATGCGTTCTGAAACCACAGGCAATGAATGACCAGCATTACCAGCAGGAATTAACGGAACTGTAATTTTAACATTACCTACTGAAAACAGTAGGTAATGAGTTTAAATTTGGAACAGCTGTCAAATTCAAGTGGGTGTCTATTCTAGATTTGAATGCCGCCATTCCGAGCTGCCATTTGTTTGTTGACTGTTTACTGTTTACGAGTTAAAAATTGTGCAAAATTTGTTTTTGTATGTGTGAAATTGCATTTTTTAATTTACTGAGCGAGCGCAGCTGTTTCAGCTTGGGCAAAAATGATTTCGTATGTCCGGCTGTCTATCTGTCTATCCATTACTTATCTTCTACATGTCGCATTTATC
The DNA here is from genome assembly GCA_949128165.1 of Lathronympha strigana. NCBI lineage: Eukaryota > Metazoa > Arthropoda > Insecta > Lepidoptera > Tortricidae > Lathronympha > Lathronympha strigana. The sequence continues at coordinate 9,144,783 of OX421906.1, read as the reverse complement.
AAGCAATTATTGTGAAATGTTGTAAGCAGGTTCGTTAATTCCTTTTTATGCCGATTCAGTTTTTGGAAATTTTCAAAATGGCGGGTACTGGAACAAAGGTCCTATGCGGCATAGACTCCTACGGCGCTTAGGACCTTTGGGCCAATACCAGTATCATCTTGGAGTAAGTAGTATCTATAATATTTTACAAGTAGCAATGCAGGTCATTTTCCTACGGTTCCTGAACCCATCTTAGAGCACTTATAATATGTGTGTCTAGATAAAGTAGTGTATGCAACTACACTTTTAATAATAAGGCATTAAACCGCCTTTCCGCCGCTTTTTCGGCTCGTTTCATAAACCTACTCTCGTGTTGTAATGCCTTTCAGTATGTACAGTCGCATAAACTACTATAGAAAAAACAATCAAGTTAATAGTCGTTTATCATTTCGAGTAAATATTTTTCTTTAGATTTGGGTCATACCATCAATGCCTATCGAGTCGAAAGCATCAAAATTGAAATGTCGTTACCTGCTTTTATCGCTTCAACATGCTGAGCTGATTCAGCTGATAGATCTTCCGTTTAAGTCGATGTTCAATTGTAGAGCTTTAGATAGTAGGAAGTGTAGGGATGCATTAATTTCACTATGCGTGGTGTTCTGCACGTGCCTTATTTCTTGCCGCCTTGTCGCATAGGAATATGTATTGTAGACATATTTCCACCCTGTCAAAAGACATTTGTTGGTTGTTTTTCGTACTTGGGTAGGTACTCTTTCTACACCCTGGCCTTAACATCGTACTCGTATATACTTATTTAATTGCATTCTAAACAGCAAACAGTCTACTTACTTATCGAACGAGCGAGCGAAGCGAGTGTGGTCTCCCAAATTACTTGAACACTATGTATGTATGTATGTTTGGTTGTATATATGTTTTTATGTATGTTTGTGCGAAGATAACTCGAGTTTCGTTGATCAGATCGTCGTGAAATTTTCCAAGTAGCTAGAAGGGATTGTCGAGATATAGGGGTCGCGAGTTGACGTTCGAGGCGAACCACTAGATTACCTACAGCTTATCCTCTGCATAGCCTGTCATTCTGTCATTCTACTGTTTCCAATCTGTGCACTGTGCAAACACTACGCCCCCGCGCATCTCCAACTGTCACGGCAACAAACACGCCTATGATTGACCTCAGCCTGCCAAATCTCACGAGCTCACAATACGACCCGGCGCGACTAATACCAAACGCAACCATTGTAATACGTAACGAATATTCCACGGACGCACGGCTCAGCTTGCCCAGATGGCTGGTTAATTGATTTTGGAGTCAACAGTTTATCAATTTGTTGAGTATTGAGTAAATTGGATCACTTGTTTAAGCGTGAACGGGTTGTAAGTCAATTTGTGCAAACCGTCGCACGCAACTTTCGATTTGCGATTATGTGCAACAATGCCAAGTTTGATTTAAAAATAATTGCGCTACTCACTATACGCAAACATAAAACATATGAAACAATAAAAGCCGACCAAGAGCGAATCGGACTCGCACACGAAGGGTCCCGTACCATTATCTATAAAAACGGCAAAAACTAACGTTTGTTGTAAGGGAAACCCGGGGAATAACCATGGGCAAAACGACTTTAATTACGACGAATTGGATGAGGAAAAATCTCGAATAATACAGGTGTTTTTTTTTCACCTGTAGTTCTGTAAGCTAGAGTGGTGGAGCATCAAGATGTTCTTTGAGCAAGCCGAAGCTGATTTGGCTAGCTTTTTCTTTGAGTATTTAAGGGAAAATGTGCTAGATTAGTTCACGCAAGGGAAGCCGGCAGTGATCGAGTTTTAATGAACATCCCACCACTGGTAAATTGAAAAACTTTAATAAAAAAATAAATCAGTATGAGGTATAATAAATTCACTACGCAGAGTAGGTGTGGGTGGTGAAAAAAACCACTCTGTATAAACTTAGACCGCAACCAAGTCTAACTAGAAGTTTTAAGGACTCCGTTACATTTTGGCGATATTTTATTTAACAAGTAGACCGTTAGATTAGAGTTTTAGGTTTCGTGGATTTACCTACGAGTATGTAAATCCTTTTAATAAGCAGTCTACTCATAAAAATAACATATGATACCGACGAGAAACTCCTTGGAAAACTATTAATCACACAACGTGAGCTGAGCTGGCTACCATCCTCATAAAATCAAATGAAACACGTGCGTACAGGCTGACATGAGTCAAAGGTTCTTCCAACGTATCAGGGAAAAAACGTCGATGATTATCGATTCCATAAAGTCGCAAGGTGAAAACTGTCATTAGAAATAGCTCAGTTGTGAAAGGCTGGCTAATTTATCGTCGCCGTTATCTCATGCGGGCGGCCGCGCGTGCCTACCGCCGTTACTTAAAATGCAGCACGCGACTATTGACAACTGTTTTTGATAGGAAATTTGTATGTTGTGTTGGGCTTAGAAGGAAATTGGTTGTTGGGAAGATACTAGTCCTAGCTAGGAAAATAAAAAACCTAAAATTCGAGCATAATTCCGAACTAAAGCTTCTAGATCTAGTTCTGACACACTTGCAGATAATGTATTGACACTCTCATTCATTCTCATTCTTTGTAGTGTGGTTATTTTACTTAAAATTTGCTTAATAATTAAGTAAGTAATTCTCATTCTCATACTACTTTACCGCCCGCCCGGAGCTCCTGGAGGACCTGCCCCCCACGCGTTCGCCGCGCATAGTCGCAGCTCACTCCGGAGTACTGTGGACTGTGCTACTACACTACCACAATAATGATTGTTTATCTGCCTAGTAAGTTTATTTATTTCCTCGCAAATGTGATGAAAAACATTGTATGTAGGACGGGCGGTACAATCATTACGAACTCGTATTAATTATGTTTAAATTCACACTCGTTTTCCGCTAACAATAGTTATTCTAATTTAAATACGCTTTACTAACATAATATGGATCAATTTCTTGTTTACCGCCCTTATTAGCTTATTACACAAACACAATGTACTATGACGGTAAGTGTTGATAATTAGACAAGATTGCAGGGAAAAGGTAATCAACCTTGAAACACGATTAGAAAATTTGTTGTTCTGTTTCTTCATAGATACAATTGGTTCAACCTGAGGATATTTACAGACCTTCCTATTAAATTATCTCAGGAACTTAAATGTCTACATGTTAAATTATTATGTGTGCTTCTTTCACCCCTTCTAATTTGTATATTCATTTGAATCTCTTACAAAAGACGCATTTTGCATAAACATAGGCACGAGCGACATTTCCGCATTAATATGTCTGCATTTCTTTGGCCATTTCTGATTTATAGTTATTTTATACAAATTGTTCTGCTGTATTAAGAATATTGTGATAGCGTATAATTTATATTTATTATTTGATTTCGGAATGAGATTTGAAAACAAATTAGGAACAAGTCCCTACTTAAATTATTTATTTATTTATTTAACCTTTATTGCACAAAAGAAACCTTAACGTACAAAAGGCGGACTTAATGCCAGAAGGCATTCTCTACCAGTCAACCTTAAGGCAAAACAGAAAATTTGTGGGCGGTGCTACTAATAGTCAAAACCGAAATAGTAAGAACAAGTCAATCTATAAATATTAATTACATATACAGTAAATACATTATATAAACATAAATACATTTAGGTATATATAAAATTAATTAAATAATTATGTTAAAGATTGTGTTTGTTTTTTATCAGTTGGTTTCATTACCGAAATCTATATATTTGTCTATCTGGCTGACAACGTATAGGTCAAAATACGTATTTTTTGGTAGTTATTCTATTCAGTTTATCCATCCGTCTTTCAGTGGTGGTGGTATAAACGAAAGAAAAAGACAGCATGATTCTCTCTGGTTATACACCAATTAGAAGATATCCTGATCAAACTTTATCTGGCGGATGCATCCGCCGCAACGCGTGGTGGAAATATAACACGGATTGGATTTAGATCTCTGCCAGACACACGAGAGTCTGATTCAAACTGAACATTAAGGGACACTTCCGCCAAACACATCCATACGGACAGATCTGACCGTGTATAGTGTATCCCTAATTAATATATTGTTTAATGTGCTAATAACGATTTAGTACAAGCAGATGTATCATGTGGCTAACGCTGCGGTCAGGCCGTTTCACGCTCACCCTAAAACAACGGGGTAGTCCTCGCCACGGGGCCACAGGGCCACAGGGTCGGTAATCTAATAAAGGAATGGAGATGTTGCGTGATTGCGAGTTATCACGACGTGGGAACACCTTGATTGGCTGCTATTAATTAATTGACGCTAATAGTGCGCGAAGCGTGGGAACTGTTTTATGATTTTATTACTTTTGAATTAGCAGATTAATGTTTCTTTATGACGAGCATATGTTATTTGGGGGTTAAAAGTAGTTTGGAGTTCCTTTGGATGGCTAACCCCAAAGTTTAGCCATCAACATCTTCTTTCATAGAGAACGGGATATTTACTATCATCACCATCATCATTTCAAGTGAAAAATTACGAGTATTGCACTAACGCCACCCCGTTTCTACAATATACGATCGTGTGCCACGACCATCAACGGTCTGCCGAGGTCTTGAACAGATCGTCGGTCCGCCTTTTTTAAGGCCTATCCGCGTTGCTTCTTCCGGTAGGCGGTTGCCACTTAAAAAACTTCCGGCCACAGTGGCCATCATTTGCACGAACAATGTGGCCAGCCGTGCAGCCCCACTACCACTAGAGTCTACTAGCTCTCTGAGCTATGTCTGAACTAGTGTTATACGTATGTCTATTAGTTTATCTGATAATATTTTGCCGAAGTTTCTTCAGACACATTTATAAATATTACTTCACATTTTAGCCTTCTGAAACATCCAATAATATATCAAAATCGCAAACAATACTACCAACCTATGACTTGATTTGTGATAATCTTTTAAAATAATCCCTCGCATTCGCAGATAAATCGTAAACATCATTATCATTATCAAACTTATCCAAAAATGCGGTTGATGATGAACATTTCACATACAATATCCGGAAATCGGATATTCGCAATGAATTAAAGCTAGACTCCAATGGAACCGGCAGACCATTAAATTTTATTTGAATTCTCGATGAAGGGTGGCCAAACGGCGGGGCGTTCGAGAGATAAATAATGGCGAAAAAACATATTGCGTTTGTTGGTCGCTCATTATGCGCAATTAGCTGCGATTGTGGGCGCATGTGAACGGATTTTTAGCTATGGATGTGAATAGCACGTGATAGCTCATACTCGTAAAGTTATGGTAGGTCTGGGATGCATTCACTTCCAATTCAAACCAGTCGACAGACGAAACAGTCGAAAGTCTACGGACTTGTTGTCCTAAGCCCAACTTTGTTGTTGTCGTAGGGCCTAGAGCTATAATATAGATAAACTCAAAAGAGTTAATTTATCATACTAGTTTTGAAAAAATCGCTGTACTACATGCACATATTTTAAATAATATATACCATACACGTAAGTATAGTCACCAGTAAAGAGGTCACCTTTGAGGATATCCGGAAAACAGCTGCGACACAAAACCGTCGTAAACAAAATGTCCACAAACGCTGATATAATATTAACCTGTGTCAACACTATTTAACCTAATTTGTAACCGGAGGTTAAATATTTTAATGCGTTTACTCTATACTCTGTCCCCTCCTGTAACCCTCCCTTTGCCGAACGCATTAGTAAAATTAGAGCGGTGGGAAAGGGTTGAGCTGCGCCGGAGTCACTTTATGTTTATTGTTATTAGAACAATATTTGTACTTGAGAGATGTACGGTTATGGTTATTGCGTTTTATAGCGGTTATGTTTCACATATTATCTCTCTTGACTGTGACTTTTATATTTTGTGAAAACTGATCATTATACGTACCTTTGTCAAACTAACTTTTCAAACTAACTAACAAAAAAATAACTTTTGTCAAATAAAGAACGATTGCCCTATTCACCCTAAGAGTCAAAAAATGTTTTTCTTTAATACTTATTACCTAGCTCACTCATTCAGTTACAGTAGCGCGTTTTCGGCCAGTCGTATTCAACGAACATAACAGAAGATTTTATATATGTCATAACAGTAACGGTTCGCAACAATTAGTTTTGCAATCTCAGCACTATAAAATGCAAAAAACATATTAATACTCAACTTTATTTAAAATTAGCGAAGTATTCTTCTCGATCAATGATCGATCTTTGTCTCCCGTGGTCAGTTAAACGCGGTGACTATTGTGGTATCAGTGTCCAACGTGTATCTATTGTCATTGGGAATGTCCATTTAGCTAGTCTCTTTATTGTCAACGCTCGGAAGCGTGCGCCCACGTATTGTGTGCGGACTCTCTGTAACTGATTATTTATTTATAAACAAAATTCTAATGCGCTTTTAACGAATGTTAATAATGGTTCTTGAATTAACAGCTATGGATAATGCGTGTATGTATAAATAGCGCTTGTACGAGTAGTAACATTGATAATTACATAACTTCAATTGGGGGGTCTGTTGTGATACTTGTGATCGTTTAATGTTGTATTTGGTTAGGTAAATATTAGCTACAATTACTTTTTGATAAACTTAAAACCATTTAGTACGAATATTGACATTAGATTATATTACCTACAATTACTTTTTAATAAACTTAAAACCATTTAATACGAATATTGACATTAGATTATATTACCTACAATTACTTTTTGATAAACTTAAAACCATTTAGTACGAATATTGACATTTATGAAAATTTAATTTCCACAGTTATTTTAGAACAGTAGGTACCTATTTTAAATCTTTACAGTGTGTCGACTACGTTCGTCACAGGTCATAGCCCAAGCAAATAATAAAATTTATCGGAATCATATAGATTATTTACTTTTCGCTTAGTGTTTTCTGCAAAATATTACCCCCATATCATTTTTCCGAAAGCATATGATATTTTCAGGCAGTTTCAAGGTTCATACTCAGTTCTCGTAAGTATAAAGGATGACTCACAGTAGTCCGTTCCGTTCCGATCCGATACGGGACGATCTGTCAGTTTCTATACAAAAAGTAACGTGACGTACGAGGGCTCCGAGCTATCACGTGATACTTTCTATAGAAACTGACAGATCGTCCCGTATCGGATCGGAACGGAACGGACTAATGTGAGTCATCCTTAAGTTCTCGATATGTATTTTATTCAATGATTAGCGCCTCACCTTAATAATAACATTTGTACGTAAGACGTACACACCCGACGGTAAGGTACCTACGGTCAGGTGAGCGGATCCTCGCGCGGGCGCGCCCACGTGCTTGGCCACGCGCCGCGCACGCGCAGCGACGCAGAGATAACACACGGAAATGCTTTCAACTGTGTTTTAAGCTTTAACTTTTCTAGTTTCCTGAAACTAACAACAACCATGTTCATTCGCGCGTCAAGCCACGTGGGTTTTTTTAAGTAGGAAGTTCCATACACATCTGTGTAAAAAAAATGTTTAATTTATGTTCTGTAAAAGCGTCATGTGTTTCCATCAAGCTTGGATGGCTCACTTTTGCGTGCGATAGAGATGAAAAACCATATTTGAATTGCAGGTTCCTTAATTTTTTAAATTGGTAGGTATATTTACAAGACCATTTAGTGAATTTGTTATTTTATTCATTTACTTGCTTATTTTGCTATTGAAAAAGGTTAAAGGTAAAAAAAAATACAAAAGTTACTTACGTCGTCGGTATCCGAAACCAATCGCGTTAATTGTCACCCGTTAGGTAGCTTCAACTCTTTGTCATACTCTTTCACATCTCGTGGTGCCCAAGTTGTTTTTTAAATAGAAAGTAATGATAGTTTACGATACTGTTATTATCGCTGCGTTAGCGCACTGGTAATCGCGCTGGCACCCGTGCACTTTATCACCGCAACAAATCCCCCTCATCCACTCGAGTCAAACGGCTTAAACGTACCAACACCGTACGTTATTGTAGATAGATGAGTTTTGTAACTTAGCAAAACTTAACAGTAACAAGACAAATCTGTGATTTCTGTACTCCGACTTTTAGGTCCAGACCAAAAAACGAACAATCTCCTCCCTCCCCTTTCCCTTGTATTTCTTCTTCTTCTTAGTGTTTTTCCCGGCTTATGCCACGGCTCAGGGAACCTGGGGTCCGCTTTGGTGAACTGATTAATCCTAAGATTTGGCTTAGGGGCTAGTTTTACGAAACCGAATGTCATCTGGCGTTCCAACTCAGAGGGTCAATTGTGCCTTTCCTTGTATTTATCTGCGGTTAAATAGAATACTTTTAATCCTATTATGTAAAGAAGTAATTTACGAAAAATAAAGTAGGTACCTAAAGTGAATGAGGTTAGTTTTTGAGCTCAAGAGATATGCAAATTCTACCTATTTCATGAGCTAAAGTCGAGGTAAGTATTTGGTTGTCAATGACTGGTGAATGACTGGTAGCGGTGGTTTTTATTGAATTAGAGGTATTTTAAAAACACATTTGGGTCCTTTAGCCATTCCAACAATTCATTCTATGGGTACTTATAGTCAATTGTATAAAACACCAAAAAAAAAGATAATCGCGAAGCTGTACTGTGGTAGGTAAGCATTATAGAGTCAGAAAGTTGCCCTTAATCCGCCTACTAGACGTTTGTATGGTTTTGCGAAACGTCACTCAAGTTACATGCTCATACAAAGGAAACAAAACCCCAAATCAGTTCGGATGCGCCGGAGTACAATATTGGACATCAAATCGATGCGTTTACGTAAATATAGACCGCCTTTTATTATCTGCGAAGTTCGATTGTGGTTGCCCGGTACTCACCCCTCCGACCGTTCATTCACCAAGGATGATTGATCTACAACAGATTGACAGATTTTTTACAGCACCAGTTGAGGGTCGAGCGAGCGAATATTAAAGGCAATTGTTGTTTAATTTTTACATTTGAAGGGCGCGGACGAAGCGATTCGAGTGTTGTAATAATGTTTTGATAATAGTAGTATCCGTTCGGGTCATATTTCTTATTCAGAGTGCGTGGGACTGCGGCTGGCCGTTGATCGCTCCCTCTTGAATTTAAACTAAATTGGGTTATTTTTGTGTACACACCTTTTCTTTTTACTACAAACTTATTAGGTATTCTAAATTATACGCACACTCAAAAGTATAGGTAACTATATTTTGATATAGTTTTAACAGTTAGGTATCTTTTATTACTTTAAAATGTACTGTAAATTCTTGGAGTGAATAAAAATGATTAATATTTTTTAATCCGTACCGCAATTTTTTTATGTAAAAACTGTCATGACCGTGTTCCAGCTTGCCATTGATTTGACATCGGACGGGTGCCCGGCTTAGTGTTTTTTTATAGCTTTTTATACTTATTCGGACAAAAGTTCAGCTATTCGATACTTTAGTACAATGTGCCCACTGATCCTTATTGATCGCCAATTACTGGACATTAAGTACCTTAAATGCTTTTCATGTCCGCTATTTGTAGCAACAAATCAAATATGTAAAAAACACGACAATGGACCGTTCAAGATTTGTATGGAGTCCGTGTGTTGGGGAGTTTTTGTAGAGCTTTTAGCATCGTTTTTTCGGACATTGCAACAATGGATTGTGGGAGCTAAGTTCATTTTCTGTACAAAAGCGATTATTGTGGAGTATAAGGCTGAGGTCAAAAATCGGGCCTACAATTAGGTACAACCCTCTTGGATTGCAAAAATAATTTGAAAGTATTAACGGTTAATTAAAAATACTTGAACAAAAAGTTAAGTCTTAATACCAATTTTATGATTTTAGATTGTACCTAACTATACAGGCTGTTTTTTGGGTCATGGAACAGGAGGGAACAGGGTACCGGGGAGGGTCACACTGAGCACGAAATCGTGAAAAAAAATTCCTAAATATGAGTTAATTGATAGTTAAGTATCAACTAACTCATACTTAGGAGCAATTAAATATCAATTAACTCTTAAATAGGAGAATTTTTTTTTCGGCATTTAGTGGTTGTCCCCATTGTGAAAGTTACTCAGCGTGGCCCTCCCCAGTACCCTGTTCACTCCCGCTCCATGACCCAAAAACAGCCTGTATAACCTGTAGGTATGTTAAAAGGAGCATGGTAGGTATGTACTAAAATCTAAATAGTGAACACCTTGCTAGCCAAAGTAAATCCTTTCAGTTACAAGGCGAACCAGGTTACCGGATCCGTTTTTATACAACACAAGTTCCATCATTACCATCATCATCATCACCGAACCGCGTTCTGCCACAGCGACTGCCTTCTAGCGCTGAGAGCGTCGCTGGTGAGCTCTCAGGTGACTGACATAGCTAATTCTTGCATAGAACCCTCGCTATAAGTTATTATACTGTAAAACAAATGCCGCTGATTTCATGACCTTTAATAAAAAAACTATAATTTCAACACTTTTTTATAGTCAAAGCATGTGGTGAAACTATTAGGGGTGGGCTACGCTACGTGGCGCGTCAAGGTGCGCACGCGCCGCCGCATCCATTGTCACGCTCGTCACGCTCCGCGGCGCAGTGGCGCTCGAGCACGCGTTATTGCGTTTTTATTGCGCATCTTCAAAGCTTTGTTAGTTTTGTTACATCTTTTATTTGTATTTTACTGACAAAAGTTTGCACGATGTATGGTTTTACGCTATAATTCTTTTATTAGTTGTTTTTTATTCAGCATTTTTTTAGTTGCGGACAAATTATCTAAAATGGAGCTAATAATACAGAAGTCTCAAATTACAAAGGATATCGTGAAAAATGACGGCGGATTTACAAAACATGCTCATACCTATGTTACTTGATTTTCATTTCTCATGCTCTGAAAGTGGGTTGTTGTTTATCTATGAAGCGGGTGGAAAACGATGCATGGCGGCCCTAGGGTCGCAAACTAATATATTCCTCTTGGTTCTCGACTTGTACGCACCAAGCAGAACAACAATGTCAAAAGTGTCAACAATATTCTTATTTACTCACCCCAGAAACAAATCCACGGGTAAAGATAGTTCTTACGCTCAAAATATTGGAATTTATAGTAACGATTATCATACGTAAAGATGTGAATTCGTGAATTCATTTTAATTTTTCGGATCAAATGTCAGTGTCTCTTTGGTTCTATTGAGTGGTGACAAGAAGGAGTAAACCAAGAAAGTTTTTTTTTAAACTTTATTATGTTCAGGTAAGCAATGGCAATCAGTTATACAGCCACACATTAATTCATACTAACTTATTAATGTAAATTCAAAATATTAGTCATACAATTAAAACAACCCAACTCTGTTTGTAGAAAAGTGCGTCAAATTTAAAATATCGTGGTTAGCAACACTGTATTTGAATAAGTTATTCGAAAATTGTGTATAATTAGGTATAACTAAAATTTGTAAACAACAACAACAAGCAAGCTTTTTAACTTACGTGCCACATATAAAACATATATTAGATATACAGTAAACAGTATATACAGTATACAGTATATCTAATATATGTTTTATATGTGTATGTGTGTTAAAAAGTTTGCTTGTTGTTGTTGTTTACAAATTTTAGTTTTCGATTTCTAAAGTAATATCTGATATTAACAATGTAATTAGTTCAAGGAATATAGCAGCCAATACTCAATACAATAATACCAGGTATAACATTATTTGATGATATGTGATGTTTGTTTCGGGATATTTTGAAGTTAGGTTTTAGGTTTTTACGAATGAAGTTCTTTCTTTATTTCAGTATTAAATTACAGGATAAACTCGGAAAAAGGTACTAAATGGAGTCCAAGAAAACCGATTGTGAGTTTATTACCCGCTCATGGCAATTGCTGTAGAATAATTTGAATTTATTCTAACCACTTTTCAAGTATAATAGAAAGTTAACCTGAATAAATGATACATAAGAAGAAGAAATTATAGTAAACAGTGAAACAAAGTTACCTATGTTTGTTTTCAATATTACAAAATACCTATATTATGCCGTTGTTTTGTTAAATATTCTACACTTCTGTAATGCTTCCTTCAAGATTGTCTTTAAGAAGTTAAAGGAGTAGTTTAGGCTTTGTAGTTGTTTTTTTTACTTTCCTCGCATTCGAAATGAAAAGTATAGTGTTTAACTCGGGCTGAAAGGCACCCATTTCCGACTCGCACTATTGGCGCTCTCACTTCGTTTGAGCGCCAAATTACCTCGTCGGAAATGGGTGCCTTTCAGCCCTTGGTTAACAATCTACTATTTTTTCTTGCTTTGTGTACAAATACATGGATACATATTTACACGCCGGCGCCTTGGCGGCGATCTGGCGATTCTTCTATGTTACTTAATAAACTATCAACTTAAGTTGAAATTAAACACTTTAGAACGGATTAAGCGCGTTTATTAACACCATAACTCTACGTTTCGAGCCCTTTACAGCACTCATTTTCATCATCTTAACCCTATGGCTCGAAACGTAGGGTCATGGTGTTAATAAACGCGATTAATCCGTTCTAAAGTGTTTAATTTCAATGAATTACAATCGCGGTAACTGAAGACAATATTATCAACTTAGGCTTTAATTCTTCGAGTATCATTGGTAGAAATGTTCGAATTTATAGGTAGATATTAAATAAAATTAGATTTGTTAAATGGGTTTTTACATGGTTGTTCAATGCCCAGGAATAATTGTCAGCTAAAATAATTCTTCATTTATTTCATTTATTCAAATTGCATAGTCATGGTACATAATAAGGTGTTAAATTAAGGATAGGCTCATGACACCCTGTACAGGGCACACAATTTTAGAGCTACATACTAAACTTATCTCTAGAGTTGCATAAAGTCTTGTAAGTAGGTAAACAAAGCAATGTCAACATGTTAAATTAATTTAAAGTTAGTAGTTAATATATGTATGTCACGTCACAAATTTCAAATTGGATTAATTTACTCGCATTCATATATATCTAATGTTATTATTCTGCTGTTGACTCTCCACGAAAAGCAACAGTCATCTGCGATTGATTCACGGAGCCACGCTGTCTGGAGTCTGGGCCAAGATGCGGGCGTGTGACGTGTAGCGGCTGTGATTTCTAGCGAGCAAGATGCGACCAAGACATTAATGTTTCGCTTCCTATATTAGGCCTATCATAACTACGTCGGCGCTGCCCTAGAGCCAATTAGCCGGTCTTAGTGTAGTGTAGGTATGTCGTGATAGGAATAGTTATGAATTGGCCGTAGGGTGAATTATGTACTTGGTTACTTATTGTGATTTACGAAACATAATAGGTTCATACTTATTTGTACATACCAATAGTAAGTACTTAATGCATTCGATAAATACATCGGGTTGTGGTTGTGCTCGATTGAATTTAAATTTTTATTGCTATGTTTCTGTGAATCAGTGCCATGGCGCTTGTTTGGTATTTCGATGCAGTCCCTGAGTATTTAGCATTCAGCGTCGTCGAACAGAGTTGAAACTCGTTTCTTTGTAGGTACATTACTTCAAGGCTGTATATTATGCTGTTCAAATTGAGTAGGTACTGCATTGCAAGTCTAGTTTTTAGGTCTATGTGTATTGCTGTGATTCTGTGTATCAGTCGTATTGCCGTCTGGCGTCTCAGACGGAAGTGAATCGCTCGCTACCAACGTCTTATGAAAAATGAAAGTCTTGCAACGTAAGATCGCGTAGTATTTAGATCGCTGGGGTATACTAGATTGCTAATGTAGTTTTACTGGTTCGTTCGTACCCTAAATTGGCCGTAAATAAGTTTGCTATTGTGCGGTCGGTAGGTAGGTACTGAGCCAGTCAGCCAGCGGCCATTCAGGTGATTCTGAACCATATTTACGTTGATCTTACTTGCATGAAAAATAGCGGGTATTGTTATCCGAGGTCCAAGCATTTATTGAGGAAGTGGAGTTGCGTATGGGAGGGAAATTTAGACACTTGCCCCCGGTCATTCCTTCCTTATGCAAAATAGGCGACATCAAGTTGAAGGGGCCATTCAAACATAGTAACTTAACTAGAGAAAGAGTGCAATGTACGAGTACCTACTTACTTAAAAGTATCTCAACACACACTCAAGATTATTTGAGAGAGAGAGAGAGAGAGAGAGAGAGTCTCGTATATCAACAGCTGCCAGTTGTCAAGTATTTCACAGACGATAATACGCACTCCGTCCCCTCCCAAGACAAATTGAATTAGCATCTCGAGACAGTGGGAACTCCTCTTGAGAGTGGTCAGTGATTCACCATGCGGGCTGGCACTGGGTCAGCCCACTCGCACCTACCATTGACATTCGCCACGGATGGGTGTGGCTGGATATGATACGTTAGATTAAGCCAATTATGAGGGGAGCCCTTTGGATACAATTTTAAGCGTAAGTGTGAACTTACTCACAAGGGACAGATACTACAGAAAAATATGGCGTGTGTACATTCATTTGTAAACATGAAAATTATTGGTTTGTTTTGGAAACAATATAAATGCAACGTTCCTAAAAATAAATAATAAAAATAAGTAGGGAAGAATAACGACTTCTTCAATGTGATTTAACGTAAGTACAATTATTATTTAATTTATTCATTGCTTATGTGGGTTAACAATAGGTCTTATATTATGTCCACCACAAACCCTTTGAATATTAATTCAAATTAACATGCAATATTCACATTGTACCTAACATGCAATAGTTTCTGGCTTTACTGATAATATATGTATGCGGAGTAAGCATACATATATTATCAGTAATTTTTAGGATTCCGTAGTCAACTAGGAAACCTTTCGCCATGTCGGTCTGTCCGTCCGTCCGTCCGCCTGCGGCTTAGCTCCGTGACCGTTAGTACTAGAAAACTGTAATTTGGTATGAATATATATACTTATCAATTATTCCGACATAGTGGTAAAATAAAAGTCGAAAAACTTTGTGTTTTTTTTTGTTTCAACCCTAGTGTGACATATCGTTGGATAGATATTTGAAAAAGAATAGGGGTTTTCTAAAACATTTTTTGATAAAGTGAATATTTTCAGAAATAATCGCTCCGGAAGTTAAAAAAATGTGCCCCTCCCTCTAACTTTTGAACAGCAAGTTCAAGAAAATATGAAAAAAATCATGAACAAGAGCTTTATAAAAGCTTTCGAGGAAAATTATTTTGAACTTGATCAGTTAAGCCATTTATGTTTTTTTGCAAACACGTATCGTCTTGGTTAAAAGGGCGTATAAGTCGTACGAGCTGCGAAGATACTCCTCTTTTATTTATTGTAATGAACATGGTTAAAACCCTGTTTAGTTTGCCTTTTGTGACGGACGGTAAACTACGGAACCCTACACTGAGCATAGCTCGAGATGCTCTTGCCAAGTTTTTATTTATTTATAGTTTCACTTCAAAAATCACTCGAAATTTACCAAATTTCAGCAACATGACGCTTTTTTCGCGTATATATATTGTTATAGATTCGTTATACAAAAAAAAGTAAATTTTTGATTTTTATACTACCTAAAATTAAGATCAGTATTCATATAGGTCCATATATTTAACATTCAGTTAAAATTACCTATACCTTCGTCGTAGTTTGAGTTGAAATATTTTTCTAAGGCGCAAGGCCTCTAAGTGAAAAAATTACTTCTAAATATAAGTTATCACATTAACCATCTAGTTAAGAGTTAATCACATGAGCAAGCACAATTCACCTCTCGATCATCAATTCATCTCATTGTTCAAACCGCAACTGGTGTCAATTTTCAGGGCTCGCACTGGCACACGACCGCCAAAAATATTGTGATAATCCGTCCATTCTATTGTCGCTCGATGACTTGATAAAAAACTAAAACGGGCCCTAACTCCCGCGGGACCACTCCGCGGTGGAAAACAAACTTATTCCCATAATCTATTCCAATTAACTGACAGAACCATATTGTAATGTAACACAATGCACTCGGCACCCTCAATACTTGGTGTTATGGGCTGTGGTACTTGCAATATGGACTCTATACTGTATGACATTAAATACAATTTGGTTTTAGTTTTATAACAAAGTTATGATGATCAAAATCATTATTATGGGCTTACATGGAGTGATCTTATTAAGCTTAACTTGGAGCTTAATAGCTCCGTCTTGATAACTTGTTACTCGATCATTTTAAAAGACACATATAATTAATGGAAACAATGATGACGTCAATTACATTTACAAACCGATACAGATAATAAAATTGTAAGTCTGAAATATTTGCAACCATGTATTTTTACTTATCTGCTAACTTAGGTTGTAGGTATCTATTTTTAAAGCATAAGCTTTAATTATACCTACCTACCTACCTTGGTATAAATAAATACTTTGATGTATTTTTTGTATCATAATTTTACCACGAATCTTTTTCTGTATCTGTTTAAAAGACAAATGAATTCGTAGAAATAGTGCTAAACACGTAATATATAAAAAAAAGATGAAAACTTAGTACTTAACTACTAAGCAGTGCCCCATTACGATTCTCTGGTCCAAAAGTGGCGAATATACCTACTTGCAGCATTGCCGCACTGCACGGCAAGCGAAATTTGTTGGACCAAGAACCAGAACGGGGGTCAATGAATACATTTTTTTTTTCAAATTATATTTTAGTAACAAAATGCTTGTGAAATGAAAGTGACTGAAGGAAACTCGGGAAAGAATCGTGTTATATTAAAGGCTCCGCTAATCCGCGCTTATTCTTCGATACCGGGATGAAACCAAAACAAATCGATATTAGCACACCGTCATTTGAAAGGATTACCGTTCGTTATCGGACGTCATTATCAGGTAGTATCGTACCTTTACTTAACTTTCCGCCAACTAATCCCAATAGATAAGTTAGATTCCCTCGGCTCGCCCCCTTTCAGACTTGATGGGAGCTATTAACTGTGATATAATCTCCATTGTCTTTGCCCTTTCCCACAATCACTCGAATTAGGGTGGATCCTCGTGTACGTGGCCGTGGTGCGCAGATATGTGAAGAGGTACCCTCTCGGATATAGCGGGGCCTATGAAAATATGGATGTTACATTAAGAGGGACTCAAGAGAAGCTTTGGGCTTCGATCACTTCGATGTAATCATTGATGTTTTGTATGATATGATGTTCGATGATGTGTTGTATCTTATCGAATTTGAACTATCGTGAGACATAATTTATTAAAATTTTAACAAAATATCTATATGTGGTGTATCTTAACTTATTTGCTTATCTAATTTTACTGCGAAACATTGAAATCATTTAAATTTGAATTAGTTTGTCGGTAAATATATTTTTGATGAGACATAGACATCTACTAGTACCTACTCGTATCTAAAACTTTACGATATAACAAGAAATATTATCTGCAAACGAAGCCCCTTGCAAAGCGAATGAAATACGCGCAATAAAAAGCACTTAAAAGCATTATTTTTATTTCCCATCAAATAATTGAAATTAAAATACTTGCATAAAAGCCTATAAAATTTATCTTACGAGCTTTATGTTTACAGGCGTTATGGTTATATTTATTTGAAATACAAGGAAATCTCCACGTTCATACTAACAGAACGTTAAAATTATCTAATTGTATATATACCTTTGCATGAACAGCGGGCAGCTGTAACATTATGTACTTAGAATAATGTCGCAAAAAACAATTTTAGAGTCAGTTCCCACAGAACAACCGCAAGTGGCACGATATTATCGATACGCCAATTTAGATCGATAAATTTAACGTCGTATCGATACCAATATAATTACTTCGTACTAATAAGCGAGGTTCTCTGGCCTGGCAGGGGGCTGGGGGGCGTAGTATCTTCATGTGAGATCTCGGATTTTACAAGTCAATTGACAAAAGTTGCAAGTTGTTGCAAGGAGGGATGTAATTGCGATTATTGTTTACGGTAGCTTGGTCTGAATGGGCGGTTGTTTTGTGCTTAATGGCTATTTTATGAACCCTTCACTTTATTTTATGTTCAGTTATATTTATTGTGACTTATATTTTAATTGTTTTGCTTGCTTTCATTTGAAAGTATACAAAGAAACAAACACATTAGAAAGGTTCTTTATTTTTATTGTGTTTGCTCTGGTGAGTGCTACTAGCTTTTATTTGAGTGTGAAGAAATAGTACGTATGGTGATACAAGTGTGCAATGATGGTCATTATACACGAGGCAATATTGTGCGCGCGAGCTGAAAGCGGGTGCGCAATAAGGAAGCCGATGAGTGTGACCAATAAAATTGACCATGCGCACACGTTTCTCACGACATTTTTCAACACACTTGTAGGAAAAATAAAAAAATGTATACGTAGGTAATTATTAACTTTTGTTACATACATTACTCACTTGACAGAATCATGTCAGAATACCTAGTTGTTAATTGGCATAGGTATGAGTTTGACTGACCTTTATTGACTATACTTGGGGACTTCCGTTTAATACTCAAAATAGCGGAGGCGTCTCTTGAATCTATTTTATTCCCTGAGAAACTATTTTATTACGTATTTCTATAAACTTAATAAATATCAAGGCCAATTACAGACTAACGTCGCCCAAGAGGCAATATAGGTACTATTTATATAATATATGATACACTGATATATTAATAATACGCGACACTGGCGAAATTGTTCCATTCTCGGACAGAGGCTTATAGAAGAGAGAGATTTATAAAAGAAGAAGACAATACTTGAAGCTTCTTGCGATGCCTTTTCCGCGTCGGTTGATAAAAATATTTTTCATTTTCATCTAATAAATCCACCAGAAGGCCTAGTATAAAAGTTGTACGACATTAACTCCTCGACCGCGTTAGCGTATCGAGGGGTCAAAATATGAAAGTTGCCGGATGATTTAAATAAACGGCAAACATAATTTGAACTCCCGATACGCTAACGCGGTCGAGGAGTTAATGTCGTACAATTTTTATACTAGGCCTTCTGAGGCCCCTAACGTCACAAATAGGTAGGAACCGTACAACTCGCGTTATGTGGTTCAAGTTGTATCTCCAGATGCTCCCTAATTCACATATTTTATAGTTTACTTCTAATGCCCGTATACATGGTTGCATTTAATCATAATAATAAAGCGAGAAAACGGTCACAAATGTTTAACATTTTAACAAGTTACAGCGGCGCTCGCAGAAGTAAAGGCCCTCCAAACAGCCAAAATAAAAAAACATAATTTATTTTAGTTTAAAGCACTAATTATCGTGAATTATGAATAGTTTAATATTATTTTACATATATTAAATAACTCAGAAGGTTTTAAACGTATGCGGCTAAAAACAGTGAACTTTGTCTGAAAAAAAAAACTTCTTAATCCGACATAATTTGAAAGTATTGTCTGTGTACGCAACTTAGTCTCGTAGGGTACAAACTTAACTCGATTGGGTTATCTTATTACCGAACTAGTTCTAGTTAGTTTTATTACGACTCGGTAAAGTGAACGAACAAAAATACTCTTCGGTAAGCAGTCATGAATTGGAACACAACTAAATTTAAAAAGATTGGAAAGTAAAAAGCACTAGTTCGCAAAAACTAAGTTTGCGCACGCAAAACAGCCAATAAAAGGGCACTTTTTGAGCAACTAATTCACATATTTTATAGTTTACTTCTATGCCCGTATACATGGTTGCATTTAATCATAATAATAAAGCGAGAAAACGGTCACAAATGTTTAACATTTTAACAAGTTACAGCGGCGCTCGCAGAAGTAAAGGCCCTCCAAACAGCCAAAATAAAAAAACATAATTTATTTTAGTTTAAAGCACTAATTATCGTGAATTATGAATAGTTTAATATTATTTTACATATATTAAATAACTCAGAAGGTTTTAAACGTATGCGGCTAAAAACAGTGAACTTTGTCTGAAAAAAAAAAAACTTCTTAATCCGACATAATTTGAAAGTATTGTCTGTGTACGCAACTTAGTCTCGTAGGGTACAAACTTAACTCGATTGGGTTATCTTATTACCGAACTAGTTCTAGTTAGTTTTATTACGACTCGGTAAAGTGAACGAACAAAAATACTCTTCGGTAAGCAGTCATGAATTGGAACACAACTAAATTTAAAAAGATTGGAAAGTAAAAAGCACTAGTTCGCAAAAACTAAGTTTGCGCACGCAAAACAGCCAATAAAAGGGCACTTTTTGAGCAACTGGATTGAAATAGCTATTTATGCAACAAGTGCGGAAATCATCTTTACGCATGTGTTTCATACAATGTTTTACTATGCATTGTGCGAGTAAATAAAAAATCATATCATGACAAAACAATTTAATTGTTACATGACAGTAATTTAATTATTAAAATTAAAATTATATTATTTTATAGGTTTCTTACATAGAAAATACTTTTTGTATCAGGCTGATAGCGGAGTCCAAAATTAAAAAAAAAATTGAAAAGTAAACGCACTGCGGCCAAATCGTGCAGAAAAGTGTATTTTTCCGCACGATTTTGGCTTCATCGGCCAAATCGTGCGGAAAAGTACACTTTTGCGTCGTAGTACAACTTTCCGCACGATAGCTTCATAGAAAGCGCACTTTTCGAGCACATGCATTGTAAAATATATTATTATTACTTTCCTTTAATGGTTACTTGTGGGATATTTGTGACTATTTTTGTCAAGTCAACGTGGTAAAAAAGTGGTTTATTTCCCATTCCCACATGAGCTTAATGGCCCTCATTAATTGATTATTATATCACATGATTATCATCATATTATCAAATAGTTAGCCTGTAAGTGACCCGTGAAGTCAATGGCCTCTCTAATTGTTTGCAGGCTAATTTTAGTTTGGCACATACCATAAGTACTTATACTATTTTTAAAAAGGAGCCCGGTCAGTTGGATTCTGCAATATTTACATGTTTTAGATTTCCAATACGCTAAAGGATGTTCTTAATCAAAGTTTTTTTTTCAACAGCAACGTATAGGTATACTTAAACAAATTTCTGCTTGACCCACCCAATGCCTCGCTCGGGAGATGGATTGGGGCTATGCATGGTGGAGAAGTGAGATCGTCCCGAGATGTCTCCCGCTAACGACGACGTGACTGATAGCTGGCTGTCTTATTCGCACATGCCAAAATTATATACTTCTCTCTTAGTCCAGTTAGTCCAACTAAAACTGGCGTCTCCAATGATGTCGTGATCGCCATACCTCGTGTTGTTGTACTATCGCGTTCAGAAATGCATGGGCAGTTGATGAATGAATTCATTCATAAATTGCCCATGCACTTATGAACGCGTGTGTACCTATCACGGGGCTATGTAGAATCAAAATACAGTCTTATATGGCGTTATTCATAAACGCACTTCAACAACAGTTTAGCTAAATGATTGTTTGTCCTTATCTGTCACTATGACAATCGCGTTTGTCTGAATGGGAGAAAACATAATTTAACTAAAGCTTCTGTTAACTTTTTTATGAATAAGGCGGTCAATCATTGTTATGTAATAACCTATCTTGATATACATAAATTATCTTCTACTTCTTCATCTACCTAGCGTTCTCCCGGCTTTTGCCAGGGTCCCCTTTTCCTACTTCCTCTCCTCCACTTTGCGCATCTTCTCTTGTGAGCCCGTTTACGTTCATGTCAGCCTTCACAACATCAAGCCACCAGTTTTTTCTTCTACCAAGGGGTCGCGGACCGTCAAGGGCTAGGTAAAGGCATTTGGCCGATCCACCGAAGGCGATATTTTTGGAGCTTCACCGCTAAGTCACTTCGTCAATAGCGCTGCATACATTAGAAGAATTTTCCTAGTATCCTTACCTGTTAGTGCAGACGCACATCCTCCTTGTGCATCGGCGCAGCACGCAGGTGGCCGACACACGATACCCTATTCACGCGGCAGCCTCCCATTTATCTGTTCTGAAAAGGATTCCTGACAGACAACGCTCGCTCCGCTACTAATTACGCGGGGTTGATGTGGCTGGGTTGATCACAAATTTGGGTAGAAGCGACCCATCTATTTTTGGAGACGGACCTAAGAATTAAAGTTCTCAGTGGAGGAATAGCTGCTGAGCGAACGAGCGACGTCATCATAGTCAAGATATAATTATTTGTCTGAACCAAACTGTCGATTGCTCTTGTTTTAGATTGAAGATACATATATCCATCCCTAGTCCATCTCTTAAGGTTAGCTCCGTTACATAGAAAGCTAACGAAAAACTCACCCCCGTGCTTTACCTGCTAGCAATATCCAAACTTGTAATATCATACCAGTCTTTCCTTTTTCAGATTGGTATTTTGTTTTGTAGAGAACCCCTGTTATATAAGAATACCTGTCTCCGAGGCCCATGGTAAAATCGTACATAACTAGTATGTACTACGCAGGTATCAATCCAAATGAACATTGAGTCACATCTAACCGATATATCTCATCTTTGGCCCACTTGTGAGTCATCTTGCGCGCGCACAGATTGCGAGCGATTCAAACGAAATGAAAAGCGTTTTGTGCGCCCGCGACTCAATGCGCGCATGTGCGCACTCACAAAAGAGCGAACGCTGTTTGCTGATTTGCTCTATTTTAGTTTATTGATGCTTATCGCGTATTGACTTATAGTTATATCTGGTGATGTCTTCGATGTCTGAGTGTTTTAGTTGAGGAAAAATTTGCCTAATTAAATTATAAACAAAATTAATGTAATTGTAAACGCAATTTTTATGCTCTCCGACGTTTATGTGAAAGCAAACACATGGCGAATGTTTTTTTTTTAATTATAGGATTTAAAGTTAAAGGTTTCGTCAGGTATATTAATTAATTTACCTACAACAAGTACCTTCGTAAACACTTAAATTAATAAAATAAAAAAAACGGCCAAGTGCGAGTCGGACTCGCGCACCGGGGGTTGACATTGACATCACATAAATTGAAAAAAAAAAACCAATCTAAGTTGGTGAAATTAAATATTTATGATAATATTAACGTTGAGTAAAAAAAGAACAATTTTCTTCCTTCATAAACTGGGGAAATGTTTCTTTTTTACTTTTTGAGAAAATAATTGAACTTTTTTAAGAATTGTTTTAGCATGTGCAAATCTACTACTAGCTTAAGTAATTCGTAATTCTTAGACAGACAGGCAGACTGAGTCGCTCCATAAGGGTTCCTTTTTACCATTTCGGTACGGAACCCTAATGAAGAACCTGGACACCTTTTTTATAATAGTTATTTAAAAAACACACATAAAGATAATTGTAATGAGGTACTTACATATAAAAATGAATAGTAAATAACCTTTCGCACGTGCCGCCCGTATAATATTGCGTGGAACATCTAACGATTCCTGCACTAACGTAGGTAATTGCGTTAGACCAAATGCTTAGTGCATTTCCATTTTGTCATTAGCAATCGGCTATTAATTCCTAGATTATGAGTAGACGGAGGCATAGGGGCTTAATTTCGCGGCAGCTGCCGACATATGAGTATATCTGTGCAAAAACTTTTCCTACAAGAAAGCCACCTGCGCTGATTCCTGTGTGTCACATCTAATAATGCATGCCACTTTAAACCCTATTTCGTAGAAATAAGATCTCAACAGCTTACGGGTTAGCGGTCGCTGTATCTGTTTCAATCGGGCGTGATGTTATGTTTGTCCATTTAAAAGGTGTCGCAGGTTTAGTACCAATAAAATAAAGATTTGCCTGTTCCTACTAATAAAATAAATAATTCTACCTAAAGATCAGGCCTTCATTTAGGCTTTTTATTGAATCAAATTAGCATATTTAAAAATAAGCTATACCTATCGTATTTGTAGGTTCACATACTTACAGTCTAATGGTTTTTTTACCTACTTACTTTCTCAATAAATAAATACTACTTTTTGTTGTACTTTAGGTATACCTTTAGGGTTTAGGTGATGCAATATACCTATGAAGCAAAAAATGTTGTCAAGTCTAATCAACCCTCTAATAACGAAGCAAAAAGATTTCATAAGAACATTCAAGTTAAGGATGACTAACACTAGAACGGGACGGGACGGGACGGGACGGGGCGGGACGGGAAAAATCTTTCTATAGAAAATCTATCCGAGCTAACGTAATTCTTTCTATAGAAATTGACAGATTTTCCCGTCCCGCCCTGCCCTGCCCCGTTCCGTCCGGCCCGTCCGGCCCGTCCCGTCCCGTGCTAGTGTGAGTCACCCTTTAATCTGTAACTATTCAATGAGCGGTTATCGCCGGATCTAAGTACCTATGCAGTGCGCATACATATTACGCGAAATTAACGCATGTTAAAAAAACCTCTCTAACTTGTTTACTCACAGACAGATCACTTTACGTAAACACCAATTAAAAATAAGACCATAAAGCCCGGAAAGTGCAGGATTAAGCAGTACCTACATATTAAGTGCGAGGACTCGTTTAGCACTTAACTATAGACGGTATTATTTATTGGCCACCTGGCATAAAGCTCGATAATTATACATTATGCAATGCCATCCTGAATCAAATCGCAACAACTGGTTTGTCCTGTCGTGTGAACCAGCTCTATTCTATAACTTTGCAGGGCTGGCAAAGATACATTATAAAGGAGAGTTATTCTAGATACCTACTTGTGACGTCACAAATATTGAAATATAAATTTAAACTAAATGCTAACAATAAAAAATATCCTTTTTTTTACTCCATGCATGGTTTTTACTCCTTGCTGCTTTAAGCAGTGTGAATTCTGCCAATGACAAGTAGACTTTTGACTTTTGACCGGTGTACAATAAAAATTATCCTTATTATACCGAAGATCTGACGTCCAACAAATTGTATTAAAGTAGGTACATACAATTTGAATGTAAACATAAATTATCTTATCTTATCATACTTTCCATATTACAAAAGTTGCCTCTAATATTTTGATACCTATCTGACTTTACGATTGAGATTCAACAACTGTGTGGACTTATACAATTTTATTTGCATGTATTAACTACGTGCATAGTATTAAGTAAGTGTGTGGTAAGTACCTACACATAAAAAGTGGTTTGTAAAAATGTACAAAGCTGCACAATACAGCTACGTAACAATACATATTACAAGTATTTTAAAGTCATTATGTTACATTTTTTGGAGGCAATTTATTATTTGACCCCCGCCATGTTGTCTATTTTCAGTTACTTATACTAATTTGTTTTACTGGCAAGGAGTACCTACTTTGACAACATACGTCGAAAACCATCGAATGTGAGTCATGTAAATAAGAAGTAAATATTTTAAATATTCTAACTGTTTTATCGCAAATATGCCTAAAACAATACCAAAAGAAGCTAAAAAAATAATACTGAATGCGATAAATTACTTACAACAAAAAACGGATAAAGGATATCACAGCATTCCGATAAACAATGTTCTGAAATTAAATTAAATATTTGGAGACTGTTTCATCATTGCCACTACAAAACAAGATTCCACGCAAAAAGAAAATAAGCATCGACAACTTCGATAAATGTGCCATAAGGCACAATCTTCCTAAGTTGTTATTTTTATACAGGAAGTCACTCAAGAAAACTGCAGTAATTGCTGTGGACATGTCAACAAAAATTGAAAATGAATATAGGAAAAAAGAGCCCATAGCTGAATCCCAGATAGAAACTTTTATAATAGAGATGGGTGGTCCTGAAATTGACACATCAACTGACAAAAATTTCGTCGGAGTCCGAATCTGAAGAATATCTTGATATCGAGTGTTCGGAATCAGACTTTGATGAATTAGAATTTTAAAGCCAGTATATTGATTCTCTGAAATCATGTTTTGATTTTCTACAAATATTAACGCGAAACCAATACACATTGTCCCGATAATATATAACATTCGTTTATTATTGCCATATGGAAGCGGTTTGTAGCGACATTCTTTCAGGGTCAAATAAACAGTTGTCAGGCTTTACATATACAAACATACATATAGAGACAAAACGCAAGAAAACAAAATCGTGAATTCGTGATGTTCGTAAGCATATAAATAAATGTGCATACAGATAAAAATAATTGGCCTTATTTAGTACCCGGGATTTCCAGCTTCGTAGGCAGTCTCATCTCAACCGACTACGCTAGGGAGGCTGTCCAACACAGTGGCGATAGGTAGGTATAATATGAAGATAAATTATTTAAAAATTGCCAGCCCTACCACCACGTGGTAGGTTGACCACGCGACACCTGTTAGCTAAATATACCTACCA
Source organism: Lathronympha strigana (assembly GCA_949128165.1). Classification (NCBI taxonomy): domain Eukaryota; kingdom Metazoa; phylum Arthropoda; class Insecta; order Lepidoptera; family Tortricidae; genus Lathronympha; species Lathronympha strigana. Next base: position 9,118,669 of record OX421906.1, on the reverse strand, counting down.
AGAGCAATCAGCTCAAACATCTGCCTACTAGATTATTACGCAATAACTCTATGTTAAGTAATGGAGTGTCCACACAAACAGATGCGCACAGGACAGTCCGTTGAACTTGAGATTTCTATGCGCACTGACTACTGGAATCGATTGCATTTTTAATGGGAGGACGTTAATGATCAGGTTTTTTTACTTCTGCTTGTTTGTATACTGGTCTGCCGTATTTAGATTGACATGTGATGCCAACGACGTAATTACTAATTTAAAATTATAGTCAGCATGTTCGTGGTGACTAATACATTTTATTTCATTTATCGCGTAGGTAATAGGTATGGTTTTCTCTTGTTTCATGCTGTGTTTGCCAGTAAGTAGTTAGTAGATACATGTAGCGTAAGTACCTACCTACAACTTATGTACTCATACTGTAATCGTGTTTAAAATTATCGCAGCTCCTCGTTGCTGAGACAATTGCCGGCCATATACGTTCGGGCAATCCGTCAGATCTCCATATTGGGTATGTCCGGCGGACATCCGCCAGACAAATATACCATACATTTATCGGCAGATCCGGCAGATAATGCCGAACGTATATGGCAGGCTAATAAGAGAGTGTCAAGATCATTTTGAACGCCCTACCCGCTCAGCTACTTCATACAGTCAACATCAGAACAGGGGCCTTACCATGACGGCTTAACTGATGTTGACTGTATGAAGTTCATAATATCCTTTAGCAATTGCTCCAATTCAAAATGGTTTAAAAAGTAAGTATATTCATATTCAGTAATAATAATTCATATTGCGTGGCAAACTATAGGTACTTTCATATATTTGTTACTAATTTAAAAGTAGAGATATCAGAATTTTGCCCGAGGTATCAGGAGGTATCATTAATAAAGTTTTTTTATTTTGAAACAAATTGAAAGATGTTATTTTCTAGATGTATGTATCCATGTAGTGCTATAAATATTACGTATGCAAAAGGTTCTTCCCGATTCGAGGGAACACTAAAAGATTAACAAACACCCGCGAAGGCGGGTGGTAAACTCGGCGCTCGTGAGCAAAAATGCCGCAAACCTGTTATTATATTGGCACGATCGCTAATTTGATGCGTTTGCAGTAATTTCTCAATTAAACCATTAAGTCTTAGCATTACTCAGTACGAGTAACTCAGTAGCAACGTGTGTGGCTATTAACTCTATTGTAATTTGTGAAATAAGAAGTAAATAGTTGCGAGCTAATGTCTTAATAGGCCGTACGCCTTTGGAAAATGCTTCGACTCAAATTATGATGAAAGTATAGGTAATTTTAACCAATTGTTAAATGTATATAATATTCAGATCTTAATTTTAGGTCGTACAGGAGCCAAAAGTTAAGTTTTATTATACACACGTAGCTCGTAGGTACGCGGGACATAAACGATTTTTTGCTTATTGTTCGTTTCGAGTGATTTTTGATGTAGGTATTTATTTAAACTTTCACGACTTTCACACGTTATAAATTTACTACAATGACGAGAAAGAGTATTTTTCCGGGACCTCAGGGACAATGTCGTCCTTGAAACGTCGGAGGTTAGTTTTTAATGTCTTACGCGATTAAGCCCCGTTGTAGTAAATTTGTAATAGGTAAAATTTATCAATAATAGCAGTTTATGCAACAGTGATATAATAACGGTTCTTAAAACTCGAGGGTCTATTACTACAAAACTCGACTACGTCTCGTTTTGTAACGGCGACCCTAAAGTTTTAAGAACCAATTATGAAAAAGCCAGAAAAAGCTAAATCTCGAAAGGTGGCAGAATGTAGAACAAGTCGTATGCCCACTATAGAAAAAAAATCAACAGTGTTTTTTTTTCTTTTCGTCGTTTTGGACAGACTAAAGCTCTAAGCCAAACTGCCTTGTCATGAGTTTTTTCCTTAACATTATTGAGTCGAGTCCGGTATGATGTCATCAGTAGGTACTTCTCATGTTAAGTCAATTCCAAAATATATGTCTTCAGTTGTTTATCTTTATAGGTATTCATTATATTCTAGGTTTTATTTATTCAGTTTCAGTGTTTTCAAATCAATTCAAGTATAATTATTTCAGGTCCAGTGGTTAAAAGTATTAGGTCTCTTTCTTTTAACAAGTCATAATCCCTTTTTTAAGTAAAGTCAAATCCTGTAATAAACTTGTCATAATATTAACATTTAGTTTGTACAATTTATACAATGTGGTTTAAACTAAAACGTATATACTCGTAATAGATGAATTTACAACATATTTACAGTACAATGTACAAATTTACATAAAGACATATATATATACTTACATTTTTTTTTAGCAAATCTGGAGCTTATGTCGGCATTAAATGACACGCAATAAATAACAAGCAGCTCATCTATCAGCACTAGGCGCTGTATGCCAAATGATGGGCAATCACAAATAATATGATCTAATAAAGACTGTATTTCTTGCATTGAACAGCGATCACAATAAGGAGAGGAAATTAATTTTTTATGATGAAGATGGAAATTCAAACAGCCAATTCCCATTCGAGTAATAGTAGTGTAGAACTTTCTATGCACTAAATTTTTAAATTAGAAAACCACGGCAAGTTATTAATTGGAATGTCTAACAAAGAATATGTAGGTATGAGCTTTTTTTTCAATATCTGTACAATTATACCAATGTCTTCCCCAGTTAGCAATCATACGTTGCTTTTAATTGGATATTACATCGGAGTATGGTAAAGCAACATTCAATTTCTTATTAGCTGAACGCAGTGAAGAGTCAGACATAGTAACAAATGCTAACAATAGTCCTTGCTAGAAAATCTGGACATTCATTACCTAAGACGCCTAATATGTGACGGAACCCAAAAAAAACCTATTTCAATACCAGTCAGAGATAACTCCCACCACAGTTCTTTAATGGCAAAAATGAGGTAGTAAGAGTTAGCGTTATGTTTATTAATTGATATTTTTTTAAGGACACTCATACTATCACTAACATTAACCCACTTATTGTTCGATAGAATTTGTTTCTTAATGTGTTTTAAAGCAAATGGGATGGCTGTTGCTACAGCGGTGAAAACACTAGCAGATTTTTTTTTTTTATCACCTACAAAAGCAGTTACACTGTAGAAGAAGTAATATTTTTCAATGATCATAAAATATTAATATCGGAATGAATTTTCCCATCACGGCACGTGTGCCTAATTGTGTGCCCGCATCCCTGATTGACGGAGTTTAGCGAGACAATACCGTTACACTTTCTACTGACACCCTAACCTAATGCAATACTGCTTAATAAACTATGAAAGACGTATTTGGAGGGTCCTTTACCGAATTAATACTAGCGGCCGTTTTTATGTGAGCATTACAATACAACCGAACTTAAAATTATGCACTTTATTTATGTAAAGCTGGGTCCATACTTGTATCATTTTGCCGTATCGTAACGCCGCGTAGCACCGGCGTGTATTTTTATATTGGTATGGACGCATTTTAGGCCACGGTGGTAGTAATATATGGCATGAGATGAGAGCGAAGCCAAAGACAGCGTCCATACTGACGAAATGTGAGCTCGATGCACATATTTTGATCGTGGTCGGTGAAATGATACAGATGTGGGCCCAGCTTTAGATGTGCCAAAGGAGCTTGTTCATATTAACCGAAGCGATATCGAGCGTCAGATCCTACATTCGGTATTCATATGATGCATCCGATAATATCGGATGTAGAATCCTACATTTCGTAGAAAACTAGCTGGTAGAAAATATCTTATTGCTTTAAATCCGCTTATATAAACACAAAAAAGTGAATATTTACCTCATGTAGAGTCCTGTCCTGCATCCGATATAGGGTAGGATAAAGTGAAATCGGTCCAAGAGTCTGACATATACATAGGTATGGAGACAAATTTATTCTATGACTTGACCTTTGGCACCCACTCTACATTGAATTTGAAAACACCTACTTATATTGGACGGTCCCGACTGCCCGTATATCATGGTATATCTATGATATCAAGGCTACTAAAAGCTTTCGAGATAGGTTGCGATGAAATTTGGCTTAGTTTGATTATCTACATATAATCGTAATTAGGTACTCCAAGGCAAAGAGTCCGGCAATTACCAGCACACTCAAGTGTTTCAAAATATAAACAACCACTACACACGGTACTACCACTTAAAAATACTGCAACTAATAGTTATGTGGAGCAGTATTATTCGCCTACAGCTTACCTGTTATCACGATATTACTACTACTTTGAAGAACTTGACCCCACATTTACTTCAAAAGGACAAAGCTCGAAAATTAAAAGAAAAATAAATAAAAAGCGGTTAAATTACGTTTAAATAACGAAATATCATTTGATATTTACCAATCGCTTATCGGTGAAAAAAAACATCGTGAGGAAACCGGACTAATCCCAATAAGGACTAGTTGCCCCTGGGTTGGAAGGTCAGATGGCAGTGGCTTTCGTAAAATTAGCGCCTACGTCAAATCTTGGGATAAGTTGCCAAAGCGGACCCCAGGCTCTTTGAGCCGTGGCAGAAGTCAGGAAAACTCTAGGAAGAAGAGAAGTTCAAATCGGTCAAGGTGTTGCCGAGCCGAGATATACGTATAGGGCTCGTGAGTTCACGATCGGGGCGAACCATAATCTTAAACAAGCCTCCACTCGCACGTTCGGCCGAGTAAAAGTCATTTAACCCATTCAGGGCTAATCACGACACGTCGTTGTGCCTCTACACGCCATTTTCACTACAAAGCGGGAAATTCATGTCATCGGCAACGGCATAGCGCTACGCTAAATCCCTAGAAGTGAATGAACTTTTTCGACTTCGAAGGATGACTCACACTAGAACGGGCAAGATGGGACGGGACGGGGTGGGACGGCACGATCTGTCAATTTCTATAGTAAGAATCATGTGATAGCGGAGAGCCCTCGGGTGTTAGGTGGCGTTTTCTGTAGAAACTGCCACCAAAAGTTACCCCCGAAAATCTAACATACATAACCCGTCTAGTTTGTATAAATTAGTCACCCAATTTCCCGAGAGATGGCGCTGTACCGTGGTCTACTTCGCGCTGTTAAGATTTTTCCGGAGTTGATGGGGTCGGGACGGGTGTGATCGAAAGTATCATCGAATTGTTAATTATTATACGCATATTGAGCATGCTATCTATTAAAACACTTTTTAAGGTTGCCTGTTGTGACGGACGGTAAACTACGGAACCCTACACTGAGCATAGCCCGACATGCTCTTGGCCGGTTTTTTAGATTACTTTTGTTACTTGTTAGAGTTTTTAATAAATAGTAAGTTCTCCTCGAATGTTTGCCCTAACTTCCTTTTTTTAAGATAATAATTTGGAACGTTTGCAACACGAAACAAAATTATTATCTAAGGAAGGACATTTGGAAATTCAAACTCCTAAGGGAAGACTCACACTAGAACGGGACGGGACGGGGCTAGACGGGACGATCAGTCAGTTTCTACAGAAAACGTCACCTGACACCCGAGGGCTCTCCGCTATCACATGATTTTTATTATAGAAATTAACAGATCGTGCCGTCCCGCCCCGTCCTGTCCCATCTTGTCCGTCCTAGTGTGAGTCATCCTTCGAAGTCGAAACAGTTCATTCGTTTCTAAGGATTTATCGTAGCGCTATGCCGTAGCCGATGACATGGCGCGTAGAGGCACAACGACGTGACGTGAAGTCGTGATTAGCTCTGAATGGGTTAAATGACTTTTACTCGGCCGAACGTGCGAGCGGAGGCTTGTTTAAGATTATGGTTCTCCCCGATCGTGAACTCACGAGCCTTATACATATATCTCGGCAACACCTTGACCGATTTGAACTTCTCTTCTTCCTGGCGTTTTCCCAACTTCTGCTTTGGCAACTTATCCCAAGATTTGAGGTAGGCGCTAATTTTACGAAAGCGACTGCCATCTGACCCAGAGGGTAACTAGGCCTTATTGGGATTAGTCCGGTTTCCTCACGATGTTTTTTTCACCGAAAAGCGATTTCGTACATAAGTTCCGAAAAACTCATTGGTACGAGCTGGCAGGATTTGAACACCTTTGAGACCCTTTGGATTGAAAGTCGCACATCTTACCGCTGCGTGACGAACGCTGAACAAACATACGTCGGATTGTTCCAATAGGCTCGGAGTACTTCGCTTACTTGTTCAATTACAATGTACAATTACACTGTTTACTTTGAAGCCTTGCCACAAAATGAACAGGTTTTATTCTAGTTATAGAGAGGAATTGACGGGTGTTAGAAATAAATGGGAAGAAAACATTGATGCGGTTTGAAACATGTGTCCAAGATTAACAAAATGTTGCTAGACGTCATAAATTAATGTACATTTCTTTATAAACCACGACGTAAAGACTGCGGTCACCAGATCGTAAACTTGCACCTTTCGCTCTCCTAAAACAATTCCTTTGTCTATTCTTATGGCATATTCACTTTCTTTTGTTTTACATTTTGTTGTGTAAGAATTAGTGGTTACCAGTATATTACTACCTACGTAATGGTGATATCACCTTTTTGATTTGTCGTTTCGGTTGGGTGCCAAGCGATAAGAAACAAGAAGCATGGTTAAATTACATTAGAGCTTTTTATGCAACAAGTGCGGAAAGTGTTTGATTTCCGACAAGTGTATAAGCCGACAAGAGTCAGAAATCATCTTATGTACGTTTTTCATAGAATGTTTTACTATGCATTGTGCGAGTAAATAAACAATAATTATTAGCATAATATTGTCTTCTGTTACCGCGATTGTTATTCATTGAAATGAAACACTTTAGAACGGATTATTCGCGTTTATTAACACCATGATCCTACGTTTCGAGCCCTTTACAGCACTCATTTTCACAGGGTTAAGAATTGTAAACTTTGAATTAAACGTTATAAATTGGTTTATAACCCACTAAATTTACAGGGTGCGTAGCCAAGATGCCAATCGCTCAAGCTCAGTCGCTAACGAAACGCAACTGTCATTGTCACCACTAATAAGGAAGAGTGATAGAGAGAGGTAGCTACGATACGTTATTAATCGTGAGCGATTGGCATCTTGGCTAGGCACCCTGAAGAGCGGAGCCTTCTGACACAAGTAAAATTATTACTTAAAAGAAGACTTCTGTTTTTGTTTCTAGTAATGTGTTAATGTGTAACCAATAAATAAATTTCCCATATGCCGACCATATACGTTCAAATCGCACGGATCAGCCAATTAATGTATGGGAAATATAAGTTTTTAATTGTGATGTTGTTGTAGGTACCTTAGTGTTAGGTACTGAATAAAGTTGAATCTATCTATCTATCCGGCGGACATACCCACTATGGATATCTGACGGATTGCACGAATGTATATGGCCAGCAAAAGACACGTGTCTTTCTCGACCGCGCTTCTGTATCTTTAATCTTTATTTTACCGGAATAAAAAGTATCTTAAAACCCTTTTCAGTTTATCATTCAGCTGTATGCTTCTTTTCTTCGTTCAATTTCGCTGAGCTCTCTTTGTGTAAAGGGGGAACTTATATACAAACTTTCGCATTTACAATATTACTAGGCTCCATAAACTGAATTCGGTTCAACACATGTAGCATAACTTGTAGTTAAATCCATTCGACCATCTCAGCTAATACCTATATACCTCATTACATTTTCTTAATACCTACCAAAATACCCGAGTTTAAAGTTAAAAAGCGACTCAGTTTTGAATACAAGTTTTCAATACAGTTGCTCAAAAAGTGCCCTTTATTTGGCTGTTTTGCGTGCGCAAAGTTTGTTTTTGCGAACTAGTGCTTTTTACTTTTCCAATCTTTTTAAATTTAGTTGTGTTCCAATTCATGACTGCTTAGCGAAGAGTATTAGTGTTCGTTAACTTTACCGGGGCGTAATAAAACTAAATACCTACTATTAACGCAATAATATTAAAGATATTGATATTTCATATTTCAATAATTACTTCTTCATCATACTAATGATTATTCATTAAAAATATTAACATTGAAAACAGTTCTTATAAATCTGTGTGTATGAAACGGAACAGAGCCAACGAAACGTCAGTCAAAGAAGGCGTTTTTCAATCAGGTAAACATGTTCGAAGGCCCTATTATAAGACATGACGGACGATACGATTTGTCACATGCGATTTATTATTTTGTTTATGAGAAATAATGATTATGAGATTGAAAATGACAAAGTAAAGAAGATAAGATAAACATTTTGAAGATGTTCTTATAGTCTGACAACCCAGCGAGCGCAGTAACAGTAGGATAGAGAGCATCATACTGTCTTTTTCTTACGCTAGTATTACCACCCTGAAAAAAGGGATGGATATAGTTATTTTGTCCTACTGTTACTGCGCTCGCTCGCTTGTCAGACTATAATATATCAACTGTATTACAATCGTGCTACGGAAATAATAATAAAACTTTCAAATTCGTTCTTATGTTTTTTTAATTTTTTTCGCATCTGTATTGAAAAACGTCGTTCAATTCACGTGCGGATGTCATTTTTCACTCGCCTACGGCTCGTGTCAAGATACCTCGGGACTCGTGAAATAATGACATACTTTCCGCACTAGCATCGAAATGTACTATTCCTTCATAATTATTTGACGTTAAAAGGGGTGAGTAGGTACATTCAGGAATTAAAAGAGCCGTTGTCCTTTACATATTGATATCGAAGTTTCTCATAATCTTACAACACGTTAACTACCTTCCATTGACTCTGAAAATATCACGAAAGCCACCAAAGTCAGTACTTACCGTATCTGGAAAAGGCTTTTCCTAATTACTTGGGGTGTGTTTTGTTTGCGGCTATCAGCGTGTAACGAGGCGCAAATGGGTCGCCGGCGATCGCGCGATCATGCGGGCCCGCCCCCGCCCCCGCCCGCCGCACACGTCAAAGGCCTTTGTACGTGTGTAAGCGAGGATATGCTGTGAAAAGCGCAAGCGGTTAAATTGTTTGGTGGAACGGTCGGTTTATGATAGTACAGGCTTGTCATTTTCTTAAAAGAGAAGAAAATACTTGATTAGGTATCCGTGTCTTTGTAAAGTACGGCCTTTTCATTTAGGTATTGGTTTAAGGATGACTCACACATTGACAGGAAGGTACGGGACGGTGCGGGACGGGACGATCTGTCAGTTTCTATAGAAACAATCACGTGATAGCTCGGAGCCTTCGCGGATGTCACGTCACGTTTGCTATAGAAACTAACAAATTGTCCTGTCCCGCCCCGTCCTGTCACAGAATAAATAATAGTCCTGTCTCGTTCTAGTGTGAGTCATCCTTTAAGGTTATTCAATAAAGTCTATAACCTTTTCATGAGTTTCAGTCTTGTATTGTTGTATACCCATTAGGTACCCGCTTTCCGCTCTCTCTTGCCCTACGTAGCAGCTTTACCAGATAAGAGCGCTGCTAGAATCTCGCGTGTATCCTTGGTAATGAGTTTATCTCATATGTGCAATTAGCCCAAATAATCTGAATCTGGCGCAAGGATTTAGAGGTGCGCGTTTAACTCTCTTGCGAATAATTCCACATGTAGGTGGATAAATAAAAATAAGTTTTCACTTGAATTTTGAAGTGTAATATAATTAATAAATTAAATTATTACAGAGTCACGTTGTAAAGCCACAATGGGTAAAAGTGAAGAGAACGAATGAATAGAAGATAAACAGTTTTTGTTACTTATATGTAGGTATGTATCTTGTAGTAAACAGAACGCGCCTGGGGAACGGCCAAGAGATCGGTGCCCCGGAACTTCAGTCCTTAAGTAAGTCTCAGGAGACTCACTAATTCACTATCTCCCCTCATTATACTACTTACGTACATAATTATGTCAAAACTTTGTAGTTACGCCTTACCTCTAAAGAGTTGAAGCCTAGAGTCTCAAGCAAGATTCCCGCGATTTGGCCGGGAGGAAACTTAATTCGGCGTTTTTGACCGCTTCTTTCAATTCTTCGGGTGTTGCCGTAGCTTCATCTCATCACTATCACTACTAGTATCACCCATGTTTTCAGTTCAGATAACTTTTATCTTTAAAGCAATTCAAAAGAGAAGCTATTGAGGAAATTTTCAAATTAAGAATGAAAGCCGAAACACTTTATTATTTTTAATAGCGTTCGGATACTATACTAGGTATCGTTCACAAAAACGTAAATGGTAAATTGTAGAAATTATTTTACTACAGATTTATACGTGAGGAAACGTGAATCAACAAATGGTTAACAAAAATAAAATTAAAATCAAATTAATATTGAAAAATGCAAAGTTATACGAGTTTTTGAACGTGGTTCTGGATCTGTTTAAACATGATATTAGACGGGGCGATATATCGCGAGCCGTCACTGCCATCGTCCTTCATGCACTCCCTCGATCTCACATTGCCTATTCCTGTATTGCATAGTAGGGTACGACGGAACGGGCCCGACAAAACGCACCGTCTAGACATGTCCGTACAGACAGAACAATCAAATTGGCTTTGATGTGATTGTATGAAATTTTGCAACGATATAAAATCTAATTGCCAATTTGATCACATTGTTAGAAAATTGGCCTCATCTGGCTGAATGGGCCAGGATGCCATTTACAAAAAAAGTTGCATGTCTTGGCTGAATATTGTCAATCTGACGTTTATTTTCCTCACGCTCGCAGCAAAATCGCATTTTGCTCACTGGTTTTGCATATCAAACTAAGCCTTTTCGAGCTGCTGAGGTGAAATAGTTATTTGTACAACAAGAGAGCAAAGTTCGTATTTGTTCTGAGTGCCAATTTTGAGTCCTGAGCAAGCGAAAGATTCTATAATAGAATCACGAGCGTAGCGAGTGATTCTAATTTAGAATCTTGAGCGTAGTGAAGGACTCAAAGGCACGAGATGCAAATAACTTTGGTCTCGAGTTGAACATACAACTTTTCACCTCAGCAGGAAGCAAAATAAATTAAAACCAAAATGAACGGACAGGAAGACTTTATTAATTTTAGAATACTACTTTATTAATTTAAGAATACAAAATATTACCTCTTACTAAATTTAAGAACATGAGGTTAGATTTCAAATGAATCTTTATGGCATTTGCGTCCTTATTAACAACCAACAAAGTATTACCTTTACCCGCGATTTGGCCGGGAGGAAACTTAATTCGACGTTTTTGACCGCTTCTTTCAATTCTTCGGGTGTTGCCGTAGCTTCATCACTATCACTACTAGTATCACTTATGTTTTCAGTTCAGATAACTTTTATCTTTAAAGCAATTCAAAAGAGAAGCTATTGAGGAAATTTTCAAATTGAGGATGACAGCCGAAACACTTTATTATTTTTAATCGCGTTCGGATACTAGATATCGTTCACAACAACGTAAATGGTAAATTGTAGAAATTATTTTACTACAGATTTACACGTGAGGAAACGTGAATCAACAAATGGTTAATATTATACTTATAAATATAAAATAAAAATCATAAAATTTTAAAGTGAGAGATATTTAAAAATGAAAACGTACGAGTTTTTGAACGTGGTTCTGGCTCTGTTTAAACATGATATTACACGGGGCGATTTATCGCAAGCCGTCACTGCCATCGTCCTTCGTGCACTTCCTTCATCTCACATTGCCTATTCCTGTATTACATAGTAGGGTACGACGGGACGGGCCCGACAAAACGCACCGTCTAGACATGTCCGTACAGACAGGTCAATCAAATTGGCTTTGATGTGATTGTATGAACGATATAATCTAATGAGGACTACCGTATTTTTGCTCACCAGGCGGCGCCACTCCTGCGTGGGTCCTTGTCAAGCGCCATTAGTATGAGTTAGTATGGCGCGAAACCAATATTAGAATTGATTATTTTTCATTAATGTCCATGTTAAAAGAGGTACATTCAATTCTAACTATTTTATATAACCTCTAAATTTACGTTAAATTAGGGCTGTGTTATTTTACACTTTCAATTTAAAGCTTATTTTATAGCCAAAGTAATATTTTTTTAGTATTTAATATATTTCTATGTAATGATTCCTCTAAAAGTGCATATTTTCGAAATAAGCACGACTTAAATTAAAAACTAATGAGAAATGTACTGAAAATGACATATAACCTCTTTACATAGGACCCACGTTCCACTAGCGCCCCTAGCGGCAAATTCACTCGCGGTAGTTCTCATTGTTAGAAAATTGGCCTCATCTGGCTGAATGGGCCAGGATGCCATTTAATAAAAAAGTTGCATGTCTTGACTGAACATTGTCAATCTGACGTTTATTTTCCTCACGCTCGCAGCAAAATCGCATTTTGCTCACTGGTTTCGCATATCAAAGTAAGCCTTTTCGAGCTGCTGAGGTGAAAAATATATTATTTTATGCTCTTGCGTAATCAGGTAAACGAATCTTACCGTCTTTTTCTTTCACTTACTGACGCTTCTACCCCACCCCAAAAAGACGGATGGATATTGCTTATTTTTTGAAATTCTCTGGGTAGAGTATAAAAAAGCATATCTTACAATAAAAAATACATACGCACTGTGCTGAACAAACGAGTGGTTTTCTTTTGTAGTGCCGAAAAGCTGAGTGAAAATATTGGCTTAATTCGTATAAATTAATTAAATAATGCAAAAACAAGGTTAAACTTATTTTAGCGTTTAAAAATACGCGCCATTTTTAAGACATCAATTTAATCGAATATTTTTTTCTTGGCTGAATGGCATTTTCCTTAGATGTATCGAATTGATGTAATAAAAATAACATTCTAATGTTATTTAAAAGTAAAATCGTAACGGATGAAATATCCATAGAGTAACTTATATATACTGGAAATATCTAGTTCTGCTCCAACTCCACAACAAAGTGATTAAATTGAGTGTGGTTTATTGTACAAAATGTTTTTATTGCAATAGTTTTAAAGGTTAGCGAAAACAGGTGTTATTGGAACTAAATAATATTATTATTGTAAGTACCTAGATTTTTATGAGGTCTCATTTTTGTAATGTAATGTACCTAGATGGTAGATTGGGCTGGATTACTTATCCGTTTCAACATATTACCTTAAAACGGGGTGGTATTCTTTTTTTAAAGTGGAATGAATTTCAGTGATTTGAGTGGCAACCAGGATTACAAATAAAACCCGGAGTTAGCTGTCATATTCCATTCCATATAACCCTGGTGCAAGTGGCTTTTAATTTGTCGACATTTGTTACGTTATCTAGCGTTTAAGCTAGGCCACATTACTTGCGCTTGCGTATGCGCTGGTTTTGTAGGAAATCCAAAAGTAAAACTCGTGGATCCTAGAAAGGTAACCAAAACCTGAGCAAAATTAAAAAAGATCGCGCTTTCGTCTCGTATCAAACAGTCGTTGGAGCAAAAATTACCTTAAAGGATAACTTACACTAGAACGGGGCGCGTGACGGTGATGTGTCAATTTCTATAGAAAGAACCTCGTGGCCTCGGAACCCTCGGAGGTCACGTGACTTTTCTACAGAAACTGACAGATCGGCCCGGGCCGGTCACGTCCCGGCCCGTTCTAGTGTGGCTCATCCTTAATACGAAGGGTTTCCTTTATTCCGTTTTAATTAAATATTGTATCGAGCTATTATCGTTGTGAATCTGAAACTTTTTTAGGTTCCTTACCCAAAGGGTAAAACGGAACCCTATTACTAAGACTCCGCTGTCCGTCTGTCTGTCTGTCACCAGGCTGTGTCTTATGAACCGTGATAGACCGTTAAAATTTTCACCGGTGATGTCTGTTGCCGTTATAACAACAAATACTTACTAAAAAACATTTTATTTTATTTAGGCTCCCATTTACTTAATTAGGCTCCTATACAACAAACGTGATTTTTTTGCCGTTTTTATAGATAATGGTACGGAACCCTTCGTGCACGAGTCCAACTCGCACTTGGCCGTTTTTTTATAATATCAGAAAATACTTTTTTACCGTCTCAGAAAAGGAATGTCAAGATATGAAGAGTACGATGAAGAAAAATAATTTTAGCGATGATATTCCTATCCTATGTTATTGACCTTAATTGAGTTTATAAGGATCCACCCCATCACCGTGGCCACGAATTGTAACAATTATGTAAATGACATGGCCGCAATATGGCCTGTGAATTGCCGCTTATCAGCCCATCGACACGCGACGCTTTATTTAAGTGACCATTGTTATTTTTAAACTGTTTTAGCATTTTAGAATAGTCATAATTTAATTGGTGCATTGATAAGAGGAGCGCGTCTGCTGTGTCGATAACCAGGGATGGCCAATGCTCCTTGTCAGAAGAATATATTCTCAATATATTTAGCTCATACTTTCTAAATACTCTATTTCGAATACCTACTAATATATATAGTTCCTAATAGTCTATATAAGTAAATTTAACTGTTCTGCCGAACTTCGTCGTACTTAGTATTTAGCAGGTAGGAACCTAAACATATACTGAGACGTCATGGCGTGCTCCACTGAATCAGTTTTAATGGAGACGAATACACCTACAGATTATAACGATGAGTTAGTAATTGGTATTAACCACTAAACGGCTCACGAAAATAAATTACGAGAGCATACAAAGGCGCATACATTGTTGAATTTCAACTGCCAACATAACACCCGAGCATCTTTCGAAGAGAGTTAAATCCAGTGGTAACATTCAAAGCCTCGTAACTGATATGAATGACCTGTATATAAAATTTGACCTTGTGTGATGTAGTTAAAGTTGAAATTAAAAGTTATCGTTGAGTCGGATGGGTGGTTCTGTATGTTACCTCAAAATGCAAGTGGAAGACCACAGGCCACAACGAGACCTTGACAGTTCAAGAAGCACCAGTCCTCGGGTCTTTGCACCTGATTTACGACGCCCAAACCGCATCCAATGTGCCTTTGTTGAAAAACACTTTTATTGAATAATAAAACGGGACGGTAAAATTTAGCGAGTTTACAGTGCCATAATTTCTGGGCCTATAACGTGTGTTTACTACTTTAGTAAAATAATCGTAAGTACTTTTTATTCTACTCAGTTGTCATATTTAATTTCGCTGGATGCCAATGTACTTTATGGAAAACAATACTTAACAAGATCCGTACAGTAGCATGTTAAACGATAGCCCATATCAGTAAATACATGCCGTGAAAGCATTTTAAAATAAAACAGCGTGCCATTTATTCACTGTCCTGCCAGTAGTCCACTTAGCTTATACCTACATATGTAGAATAAGTTATCCACTAGTTGTATACCTACACCAATTTATAGAAAAATAAGTATAGGTACTTTACCTACGCTACCTACGTAATATTATAAAGTCAGTGTTTTTTCCCAAAAAAAGAACCAGTAGGTAAACAAATACTAGCTAAAACACGCAAACTGCTTCCATGAACCTACAACTAACATTCCGTTCATAAGTAGCTAGTTCTATTAGTTTTTACTTACGAAAATCCAGTCTGTTGTCATTCTCGTTAATACCGGGAATGGGTCGTGCCAGTACGAGTAGCATCTCGTACGTGCTACCTTGAAACGAGTATTTTTCCCGGTAACTACCACACTAACTAAGTTTGTGTAGTCGGAAGCCATACTACAAGGTTAACCTGGCGTCAAAGAATCCTGGCGCTCTAGCATACCTTCGCGCGACAGACGTGAGTTCATACCATATGTCAAGTCGCGAAGTGCCGTGTAACAAGTTACGCTAAGGTGAGGAGAGGAGGTCTTCCGTCTGATATTCAAGATGGCGGTTGCGTTTCTTGAATAGTTCTTTGTTTTTGTGTGCCAAATGTTGTTTAATGTGTAATATTTATAGCTTATTGTGCAGTAAACTAACGAAGAAGTGTGCAGCTAATGAAGAATTAATCCTGAAACGCATGTAATCGCGTTATTGAGTCATTACTCGGTTGTCCCGGGATCTCGGCCTCCTGATCGCTATTTATTACGTATAGCTGTAAACGGAATAAATAGCAAGGCCAATTACCGAACTACGTCGCCCAAGAGGCAATATACTATTTATATAAGATACACTGATATACTAATACGGGACACTGCCAAAATTGTCCAATTCTCGGACAGAGGCCATATTATAAAAGAAGAAGAAGAAGAAGGTGAGGAGAGGAGTCATGTCAGCAGGCCTACCACGATTATCGAAAATTTGTATTGGCATAAAAAGGTTTTTCCGTCAATGCCAATTTACAATGATCGTGGTAGCCCTCTGGTTAGCTTCAGAATAATTGCGGCCTAAATTGACCCAACTTCTGACACTTCATACACGGGACACGTCTCATGCGACAATCCTGACCTATCCCTCGGTCTATGTATACGTAGCATGCTCGATCATTTACTCCGGGCTTGTGTATGAAAACTTCAATGTTTATTCAACTTCTTGTGTATACAGGACAGGCTTTATTTTTTACCTGACTCCTATAATATCAGAGCCAAAGAGATGGGATTTGTACAGATTAAAACAGGGAACAACATCAGGAAAGTCTGTACCCGTAGTTTTTTTAGGTTACAGTTTTGACTTGTTACGGCATAAGGGTTAAATTAGAACCATTTCACGTATAATATCATCTTTTACGCAAATAAATACCTATTGACAAATTAACATAATAAATAAGTATCAAAACCAACATCGGGAAACAAAAAGTGCCATCATCAGTTAAAATTAGTGGCGTGACATTAAAAACATAAAGGTAAAACACATTCGTGCTTAAGATAACATCTCGCGGTGAAACGCGAACAAGAGATAATGGCTCGATGAATAATAATGAGGCTGGTAAGTGTGAATCATCAAATATATTTAAATTGTTATCAATTAAAAGCAATATAATAGCGATTTGAGTCGACCGTAGGGCCATATGGTGTGCGCACGGGACTATCGCTTGGGCCATAGAATGAGCGTTTAGCCATAGTGCTCTTTTCAAGAGCGTTTTGATAAGTGCGAGCTAGATCATTTTTACGTAAAGAGATTGTTTTTAGGGTTCCGTACCAAAATGGTAAAAAGGAACCCTTATGGTGCGACTCTGTCTGTCTGTCTGTTTGTTTGCCTGTCTGTCTGTCTGTCTGTCTGTCACAACGTTAAATATCTCGAGAAATACTTGTGCTACCGATTTGAAATTTCGAATAATTATAAACAAAGTTAACCCAGGTACATTGAGAGAGAATTTATCGTATATTTTTTATTTATTTACTTAATGAAAAATACCCGATAAAAGAGGGGATAAAAACTTAAAGTTTAGTTACTGGTTCATGTGGGATATCATTTTAAAGGGCTTGATTTGTACATTCTAAAATATTTTTTATAATTTACAAGTGATCAATTTTTGATTTATAAAGAAATTGTTAAAAAGCTAAATAGCATCCCATTGATCTGTCTGAGTAATTCGTGCATTTTTCCCCGAAGTTTACGAAGTAAAAAAAATATATTAATTTTTTTACACAACGTTAACATTATTATAAATATTACAGGAAAACTATTTTTAGAAGTTTAAATAAAGGTAGAAATAAGGTTTAGAGGTTAATGGAAATTGAACAGTAGAGACACCACTTTTGACATTGCTAAAGCTTTTATTATTGACTAGTACTATTAACTAGTATTGACTAGTAGCACGCAGCTACAATAGTTAGGTCAAGAATGATAGAATCGTGTAGACTACTCTACACTAGTTTTTTTCTGCAAAAACCGTGTTTAAAATATAAAAAGCGTGATCTAGTTAGAAAACGCCTTTCTGTGGCTCGTTGATTCCATGGCCCGTCGATTCATGTAAATTTGTCTGGCTCAATTGAAGTTAATAGAACTCCGGGAGGGTGAGGTCGCAGCTGACGCGAGGAGGACTGTGAGGGAATGCGCCCTCCCGGCGACGTGCACAATTGATGTTTAAACAAAATGACTATACCGTGCTCTACTGTGTGACTAAATTAACATGTCTATCCTTGCCGATTGAAGCGAGTGGAGTAGATTTGTTTTTGGTTTAAACTAAATTATGCATCAGAATCTCAGGATCCGATCCGATCCGGGAGGATCTGTCAGTTTCTACAGGGTGTGGCCTGTAATAGGAGCAAAAAATTAAAATGTAGACCCTTTAACTAATCAGTAATTAATTCCGAATGCTTTCAATTAAATAAAATGAAAAATTAATTTACCGTTATTTTCTAACAAAATTAATAGACCCAGCAATGTACTGCAGACAATGTGTCTATTCAGCGTACATGACATTGACATTTACTATCGTTTTCACGTATTAAAAAATCTACTACTTAAATACATCAATATTGCTTATTTAACATATGCTCTTATTAATAAATAGTCACTTCTTTCAACATTACGTAACAGGTTACAACCTTAATAATTTAGGTGTGAACTAGCGAAAGAACGAAATGAATAAAACGCTATAAAGTAACTTCAAACAATTTATTAAACAGTTCCAACTAAAACCGTGCATTAATCTGTAATAATAATTATGTCTATCTTACCGGCAACCTCTTGACCACTCAACTTGCACTTTAAACAATTTGTAAGTATGTTTGTTCAACAAGAGCACGACTATGATGATACGATCTGCTACTTGTTTGACGCCACTCCGACACGACACGTACCGAGGACAGGGTCTTGTCGTAACTACCGAAGAATTTCAGTGTTACTCTGACTGAACACCCACACTCCACAATCAGAACCGCATTTGGTGACCCCACATTCGTTGCTTTAGGATGACAACAACGGGGCTATTACCTGCCCGGAAGATACTCGTTAATAGTAGTGAACTTAACACAATGCTCGGTTTACTTTTGCTCTTGTTGTATCATGATCATATTAATATTTCGTGATGCGTCGTAACTCGTAACTTGTTTTATTATTGCAATTTGGAAATACAATACTTTGATTCACCAAATTGACGTAAATTGTCATTAGGTACATTGTTATAATAGAGTAGGTAGGTAAGTACACGATTATTAAAAAGTTCGCATTTACAATTACATAATTTATGGTTTGTAAGATAATAGTCTGTGCGGAATGAAAACCGACTTGAAATGAAACATATTTGAGCTCTCATACAAACTATTACAAACCAGGTCGTTTTTCATTAGTACCAAGTAACTGCCCTGTACCAAGACATCTAAGGATCGATAAACGACAATTTAGCGATCATAAAATTCATTGATTATGTATTGTAACTTTGAATTGCTATATCTCTGATTTTAATCACTTTGGAGCATTAAGATAAGGTCAAGGTAACTGCTTATAATCTGTAAAATCATCGTTTAAATTTATTGCTCCTATTACAGGCCACACCCTGTATAAGTAGTATATATAGAAATAGTACTATAGTATATATAGAAAGAAACACTTGATAGCTCGGAGCCCTCTTAGGTCACGTGATGTTTTCTATAGAAACTGACAGATCGTCCCAGATCGGATCGGATTGATCTGAGTCATCCTTAAGTGTATTCATAGCCACCTTAGCTTTCTTTGAGATGCTTTTATTCCAACCCTATCTTCAATGTTTTGTCTTGATGGCTAAATTGGCTAAGTACATTCTGATTAATTTGTCTTAACTTACTTTATCAATTTGAAAAGCCATATAATAAATATAGTCTAAGGTACGAGTAAGTGAGGTTAATTTTTTGGCCTTAGTTTAATGAAAGAAAGTCACACGGTCGCACTCATGGCCACACACAATTGTTAGACCAAGAAAACAAAATATCAATTATATTGACATAGTTACTAATTATAATTTTTTGCAACTATTTAGGAACTAGACCCACAACGCATTTAAGCTTTTAAATAAATGATTATAGCTACCCATCTAATAGACCAAAAAAATAAACACCTTGTCAACCTCTGACCAAAACAAAAGAGTTTTTACGTCAATTTGTCAGATAAAAAAAAAGAAGTCGCGTGGCATGGCCATGACAGCTGTGCGATCTCGTCTCCAGATTGGGATCTAGTTGGGGACATTGCCAGTAGCACACGTGCGTTTTGGACGGTGAATTTAAAACAAAAAGTCAATTGATGTTAACCATTTGGTTTCATTAATTGATCGAATACACTTGAATGACTTCATATAGGTACACGGTTTTTGCTATATAATCGTAATAACTTGTATAAAATTTAACATGCAACCAGAAACAACCTGTAAATATAGAAAAGTAATAAGTATACAGTGTGTAAAGTTTTGATGGGCCCTGAGGAGAAGTTCCTTAAATTAGGTTAAGTAGATCATTTTACTTTAAGTAAACAAGCTCTTATTTTTAAAACGAAACAAAAATAAATACAAAGATTTTTAAAAATTCACTTGTCTCAACTAGAATACCAACCAAGTAATTCTCTTAAAAATATAATCTTGCTTTTGATCTCACTAATTGTGAATTTCTTAAAAAAAAAGAATCTTTCCTTTGAGTAAAATGAGCTAACTAAAGCATTTAAAGCACTTTCCCTCGAGGGCCCATATTTTTTTCCCATACCGATTTTTTTTTGTGAGTGTGAAAGAGAGACGCGTATAGGACTTAATATCTGTTGGAGAAATTTTAACTATGACATCGATTAGTGAAATAAAAAACCAGTTTTCATTTATTTTTTTAACTGACACATGAGTTGCCCACACGTTCCGTGCCCGCCGGGACAC
Source organism: Lathronympha strigana (assembly GCA_949128165.1). NCBI lineage: Eukaryota > Metazoa > Arthropoda > Insecta > Lepidoptera > Tortricidae > Lathronympha > Lathronympha strigana. The sequence goes on along the minus strand of OX421906.1, from coordinate 9,098,091 downwards.
GCCACCGCCAGTATTATACAATATTTCTAATCGTAGGCAACCCTAGTATTGTACCCGTACAACACTAGGATTCCCTCTGTACCCGGTAGGCATGCAGTACCCCACGTCATGCGAAAAAGCGCTCCGTTCCAACACAAGCCCGCGAATTACTACTCTTGGACTCAAAAGGATAATCGTGCTTAACTTTAACCTTATTAACAACCGAGAAATTGGTATCTTTTATTAAATTCATTATTAAGCATATAAAATAAAATATTAACAACTTTGTAAAATCCGTGCTTTTTGGTTTTTAAAGAGAGTATTAGATTAATTAGATTACACGTGTTTATTGAATAATAAATATGAATATGACAATGTTCAGTACTTATTCATCGTCAAAAACTTGTATTATAAGAATTTGGCCATAAAAACATATTATTATATATGTTTTAATTCCGGAACCAGTTACGTAATTCTGGAATTAAGGTCAATGTCGAAAATCAATTTCGGAATTGAAAATCAGGTCGGATATTGCAAGCCCTACCCGCGAATTAAAGGGCTTGGGATTTGTGATATAACATCTGCAATATGGTGCCTCACTAAGTCACTAATCACTGTGGCATCTCATTCTGTTGTACTGATAAATTGCAAAGGAACGTTAAAATAATAAACTGATAAGTACTGGCAATTAAAATTAAACATCGATTACGATCACACCGAAGAAAAAAAACAATACTAAATACTGGCCCGTGAGTGTGAGGCTCGCTAATAAAAAAAAGTTAACACATTCTAATTTTAAAATTTTGCAGCGCGTTAAAAATTCAAGCGCTGCATTAATAGAACGAAAGTTAGCATGTAGCTATACCTGAGTAATAATTTATTACAATTTAACAATTTATTTAAATTTATGTGAATACCTATAATAGTAACTAAAGTTATAGTACATTATGACTTCAGCGGATTTGCTTATTACCTTCGTGTAGCGTAAGGTAATGTAGAACATATTTTGTATAATACTGTACGGTAGAAAAAGTTTAATAAAGGGGTTATATCGAAGTGACAGTAATATGAAGTAGATATGTATTTCAAATATAGTGGATCTTATTTGATATTTACATGTTAATTTATTTTATCTTTATTACGCAAAAAGCAAACTTGTTTACACCAAAACCGAACTTAATAAATTAAAGTTGCGTTATTGCGTAAAAATAAAAGACTAAAGAGGTGGAACTAACACTTTCAAAGGAGTAATAAGTAGACGGAGTCACGAACAGAAGCTATACTTGTCAGATCAATTCTTGGCATTTCAAGGGCGATGCAAATTTTAGATTATTCGATGTTCGCTCAGATCGGTTACATATTCGCTTTAGATATTACGTGTCAGATGTTGGTCCCATTCTTATTGACATTTATTAATAAGTAAAAAACGGCGGATAGTTACCTACCGATGTGCGTTTATATTTATACCGCGTAAATTTTAACCAGACGTAGCGTTATAGTCTGACAACCCAGCGAGCGCAGTAACAGTAGGATAGAGAGCATCATACTGTCTTTTTCTTACGCTAGTATTACCACCCTGAAAAAAGGGATGGATATAGTTATTTTGTCCTACTGTTACTGCGCTCGCTCGCTTGTCAGACTATAGTCAGGCGATATTATTTTGATATATTTTTTCTTATAAAATAATTCAGCACGCACTGTCTGTCTTACTAGCATGACGTCACAACTGTTACAAATGATAACTTCTAACTGTCTGTCAAATAAGTGTACGCAATACATTGCTGCTCGATAGATTTTCAAAAATTCATTACGCTTTAGTAGCTTAAAATTACTTTACAATATCGGTTCATAGAAAAACCTAACTAGGAATATATGACGGTTGTCAAGAAAGAGCTATTATTTTCATTTATATCGAAAATCGAACGAACGGAAATATATATCTCCCTCTTTATCACGTTCACTTCGAGCAAAAGAGATGCATAACGGAACTGACTATGACATGCTTGTCATTAAAATTATTGCCAGTGTAAGAAATTAGGTCCAATGAAATTCCGCAACATGATGCATGGTAAATATGGTAATAAATATATTCCTGGTTAGACTTTACTACAATTTACGTTTGGTTATGGTTTGAAGTAATATTAAAAATACAGGCTGTAGATAGTAGTCAAGATAAAACCGGTAGATCTTTACTTAGTACGATTTATTTATTCAGGCATTTTATTTATAAGGCATGGAATAATCTCGCCTTGTTTGTGCGGCGCTTGCGCTCGCACCTGTTGGTCGTGATCAGACTGGTAACATTACTATTAAGAATATGGTAATGGACACTAAAACTGGATATCTAGCTTCCTAAAGCTTACTTTTTTGTAATTCCTAAAAGTTAGGTTAAAGTTTAACCGCTTAGGTTCCTTTATTTATTTATAAAATTCCATTAAAAATATCTCATTTTGATCGACTTGATTCAAACAAAAATAAAATCGGAGATAACTAAAAGGTCACATAATTTATGATCATTTTTTTGCCAGAATCAAAAGTATTTTTAATTGCTTCGGTTTATGAGAACTTTTATATTAATTACCCTTTAAATGAGCAGCGCGTTTCGCCGTTTACTTTTGTGTGCGAAACAAAAAGGGTTGAAAAGGCACTTGAGAGTCATTGTTTTTGCGCTATAAATCTAGTGGATAGTATAATTATGGTGTTTAATATATGACAGTCGCTTTGTTAGCATGTAAATGTTGAAGGGATTGCACGAGAGGGGTGGGAACGGATTGAGAGCGACAATATTGGGCCGCGGCGGTGCCCGGTGGGACGCCACTTCAATGGTGCGCTTGGAACTAAAGTGTTAATAACTTGGGATAAATCGTGGGTTAGGATAAACTTACATATGCATCAAATCAGAATGTAATTGAAGCTACTATTATTGTGTCAATTTACACAGTTTATAATAATTAAGTAATATATTGTATTTTCTCAATAATAGTATTTATTTATTTCAAAAACAAGCAAACGAAAGTAACATGAAAATAAAATCCTAAACTATATATAAACAAAAAATGCCCTCCAGATCGCTGCCGGTGGTTGGGTAGCGTGACCAGAAGGCTGGCCGCATTGTCACGTTGTATGGCAATGCTTATAAGTAAACTTAAAAAATTACAAAAAACAAATTGTATGCCATTAGACCATAAAATGTTTAAGATAGTAAAAGGAAGAAAATGTTATAATTTACGTTAAATAAATAAGGACTCTGGTTTACGTGAGATTATGCTAATCAAGATACTATTAGCAATCGAGTTGCGTCTATACATTGGTCTTTATAAGAACTCAAAACCTGATCGAATACCGAAACAATAAATAAGTGGCCCGTAGCTTGCTCTCCAGTCGCCGATTATACAATCGTACTTAGATCCTAGCTTGGATTGTTCACATTGTTCCACATACAAAGCCTTGAGTAGCCTCTCCTTGTGAGAAACTGTTGCAATTTCGCCACTCGTGTGGGAATGTGGGTTCATTTTAATAAGCATTGAAGTGGTTAAGGTTATGTTTTTTTTAGATTGATATAGATATTGCTTGGAGCTCGGATAGTTGTTAGTTTTATGAGAATGTCTTGTGTTTCTTCTATTTACAATCTTTTTTTATAAATACCGGGTGACATGATGTTAAATGAAGAAAAAAACACTTGCAAAGTGTACATAAAGGTATGGTCATCTTATTTGCTTGCTTAGTCCTAGCTAAATACCCTACATATCACATTGGTATCTCAACCACGAGACAACTCGAATCATCTAAACGTCCTAGCTACAACTACTTAAGGTAAACCTAGAACGATTAGACAAGTCAATTTTTTCCTGATTGTGACATTACGTAATTACTTTAATACTTAAGTACCAATAGTTTTAGCAAAATTACTAGACATGTGTTGTTCCTCTCTAAACCGTTAGCAATTTTTCGGTTCTAGGTCTCAGTACACATATTTCTTTTACACTAGTAAATTGTAGCAAGGCCAATATCAATAGCATCGTAGATGTTAACAGCTGATACAATAAAGTAGCTCCTAATCATCGAATTTTAATACTTACCGAAAGCCGAATTCAATAACAAAGTATTATAATAACTTTTGAGCAGTCAATTAGGCAGAACGTATCGTCCATCGAGATAGCGCGATGGTGGTCCATTGTAGGCCGGCGCCCCGTCGCTCGCACGCTGCCAAGGCCCAGCACAATGTACAATAGCGATGCACGAATGTACTGTAACTACAATTACAAAATTATTCAATTGTATACCATATTTTCATAAGATAAGGGTTTACAATTGAATGATTTTGGAAATGGATTTACAGCATATAATTAAAGCGGCGGTGTCGCTACTGTGTTATTTCCTATTTTCATAACTGTTGCGTTTAATGCGGTCCACTGACCACTGTAGAGGCTGAACTTTGTGGGAAGTTGTTGTAGCCAAAAATTGTTTCCTTATAATGGGAAGTAATGGAGGGAGACATTTGCCAGAATGTTATTTACAGTTTATAACTGAAATAAATATCTATATTTAGTTAAAAAGCAACGTTTTTATGAAACTACTTATAGGGTATCTGTTGGTTTCATCCAGACCTTGACAATGCCGTTAATACTCACTTACGTACCTAAAACTTCGTGTCTTCTACCAGTAACTCACTCGACTTAGGTACTCGTACATGGACGTTTATTTATTTCTGTTCCAATCAGGTGCCTATTTCTGAAGGTAGCGTCATAAAACGCAGCAACAAAATTTATGTTTACATCTAAAAAAGTCGTTAAACACTTTATGCGACACCCAAACCGTTAATCACAATAAGAAAACGGCAGTCTTATCACGTCGATATCGGTGCAAAGATCGTGACAAAAAATAATGGCAGAGCATTCCCGCAGCGACCTCCCAAGTCCCAGCAGCAAGTTCACACTAAAGTCAAAGAGTTTCGATCGAGTCGATAGATAAGTGCGTTCTCACCTCCCCGCGGCCGCGAACTCGAAAGGGTTCGAATAATTGCGACAATCAATTTGAGGAGCCATCGAGCAATTTGTATGGTATTTGTGCGGGCTGTCACCCGCTGATGCTATCGAGCGCGCCTCAGGGAGCCGGTAGTGAAATCTTTTCGATTGTTACTTTCTCACACCTTACGCTTTCATTTGTAATTATTTGCAAGTAAGTATTTCATGATAATATAATTAACTTTTTTACTTCAAGTTATAATGCAAAAGGTTTTTTACTTCCTTACATTTTGTAGGAGTAAATCGTACAACTTAGTGGTAGGTATATAACTATAAAATCTTTTACTACGTTTTCATGTTTTAACGGGATGCACTTCCCAATAAGTCAAGGAAGTGAAAAATTCAAATACTCTGACGTTTCCGACTTTGTTAAACAACAAGATATTGTTAAATAAAATATTAGAATTCATTTCTACATGTGTACGATTTTAAACCCTAGAAAACACTTAAAACACTTTCCAATCCATCTAACACTTAGCGCTGCGGTTGACCAAGAATTCCGGCGTTGCCATAATTTATTTCAGCGTCCATAATAAGACGTAAACATCACCTCCTTGCAATATGTCACGCATAACAAAGGCTGTGGTAACGGTGCGCATCATTTGTCTGCCGGGGCTCTATTATTTATGATCTGCCGAAGAAGCAGGACAAAAACGGGGCTGATGTTAAATATTTGCTTGAGACAAGAGGGGGCGATAATTCGAGGCTATTATGACGTCATTTCACGCCCTTTGTGAGGTCGTCACGCCGTGTCATCTGCTCCTTGAGACGCCTGCCTGCACTATCTCTCGATTAAATCTATTGTGTATTTTTTTCAGTGGAAGCAAGTCGGATGCGCCACCGACGATGATTTCGCTTCGTTCGCCTGTTGGCCCGGCTTCGCAGTAAAGCACTCGTGGAGCTAGCCTATTGTCTCGAGGCCCTTTTACGAGCTCGGTTTTGTGACGCTGTTATTGTTTGCGGTTGATAAACATCTCGCCACTAGGTAGGTAGGGATCATCGTCACTTTTACCGGTAGTTTATTTTAATAGACCTCTATTGGATTTGTTTGTCAATTATTTGCTTTGAACACCCTTAAATGAGAACGAAAACGTCTCGTTTTTTAGCATGATGGATCTTATGAATAAGGATTTGTTTACGCAGACGAAAGATTTATTGTTGGGTCCGGTAACAACGTTTAGACAGGATCCGAAACTAGTTGCAGCCATAGATACATTATTTAGCAGTAAACATTTATCTGTAATTAATCACAAGGAAGGTGGATTGTTATTACCTGAGAAGAAACATAAATTTAGCGAGGTGCAAGAATTGTTGTCGCAGTCAACAATAGACACAGTTCGTAAGTATATTTATTCAGTCAGGTGTTTTCTCCTTAATATTAGTACGTTATTTAACTTATTTAACATTACTTTATTTTTTAGGTGTCGAGAAGCCTATTGATGAAATGGTCGAGGAACCTAACCGTACTAAAAAGGCCACTTTAAAGAAAGTGGAAGACATTCTAGAAGACATTAACAGAACTGCAGAGACTGGAGAAACTCCTAAGCTAGTCATCAGAAACCAGCGGTTGTGGGGAAACTGCATTTATGAACTTGATCGGTAGCTATGAACACAACATAATATGTATACAAATAATATGTATTCTCATTTACCTCATTGACATAATAAACGTAATACTTACATGACTCAGAAAAATAACAGAGGTAGGCAATAAGCGGTAAAATATAATTTGCGATTATAACGTAAAAAACCGGTGGTATTTAAGCCCTTTTTATTCTTACTACTTACAGCGTTACTTTGAAAACTTTCGCTGAAGCCAAAAAGACGACGCTGCTCTATTCAAGTGCTGAAGATAAAAACAGATTTAATAGAATAGTGTTTGTGCTTACGAAGGTTCACGAGTTGCTTTCCAAAAACCTTATAGTAACTAGAAGGTGAGTCAAAGGAGGCCATTTTTTCAAACAAATCAATTAAATTAGTATTCGTGTTGTATGTAGCCCTTCCCTTGAGGAGTCTATGAAATTCGTAATAATGCGAGTTTTCGGTGGTGACCAATTGACCTAGCTTGGTGTTATCAGGTTATCACTGAGAAAACGCGTATTGTTTCATATTTTTTAGATTGCAGTGATACTAGAGTCAATATATATATAATACTGGAGATAGGAAAGTTTACTGAAAGAAGACTTCATTTTTATTTTTAAAACAATACGAACTGCAATCAAAGAATTTAAAAAAATGCCTGTAAAAAATGCTACATTATTTAGAAGACATACATTCCCGATTGAGGGTTTCGATCAGAAGGCCTTGTATAAAAGTTGTACGACATTAACTCCTCGACCGCGTTAGCGTATCGAGGGGTCAAAATATGAAAGTTGCCGGATGATTTAAATAAACGGCAAACATAATTTGAACTCCCGATACGCTAACGCGGTCGAGGAGTTAGTATCGTAAAATTTTTATACTAGGCCTTCAGTACAGAAAAATTACAGGTTTTTTGTTACCACGTTTAGCGGGTTCGATTCCCGGTTCAGACAGGCAATTTTTTAAAACTCTTTGAATGCATTTCGTATTGTTTTAAATATAAAAATGAAGTCTTCTTTCAGTAAACTTTCCTATCTGCAGTATTTAAGGTACTTCCCCTCCATGTGGCAAAGCCGTGGGATGCCCTGTCTATATATATTATACTACTCTACTCTACTGTCAAAAGTTTCATTGACATGGGAAGGATTTCGATCGGGATATGGTTTATCGTTTAACAAACGAAGAAATCCAATGGATAACTTAATAGTAGGTTATGCATTCTTTTATAATGAGAAATGTTTGTTTGTTTATTAACAGGGAACTATTTTACCAAAACGTATGTAAACTGCGTAACCAAGCCAATCTGGACGTGGCGGTTCGAGACGTGTGCTGCCTCCTGGAGTGTCCGCCGTGGGACCTGGGCATTGTGGCTACCTCCAAGGGACTCATCGCTGGGCCCCTCACGATACATACAAGGGATGGAAGTGTGGTGGAATGTATGGGGCCGAATGGTACCGAATTGTGCAATTTGATTGATACTTTGTTAATATTACGTATCGCACTTACCTGGGTACCTACTTATTAGTCTTTTCAACAAGATTATTAAGTAAATGAAAATTATTATTGTGAACATATAATCCAGTTACCTTGTCTTTTGAACGTATGGGGCTCGTATCCGTCAAATCCGGCCGTTCCCATTGTTTGCAGATTTGTTTATGATAAATGAATAATCCAAGCATGTGACCTCGAGCGCCGAACGCAACTATAAAAATATTAAATAATAAACGATGTTTCTCAGATTATGGCGATTTTAACCCATAAGGACTAGTTTTTCATAGTACCTACCTGTTAAAAGCGTTTTTAAAGTAGACTAAATATGAGACTAGAGAGGTCTCTTTGGACGCAATGGTTTCTATGATAAAGCTTTTCAAAATTGACCATAATTCGCACTTCGCAATTTTTATAATTTTTTAACTTTTTTATTAAATAACCTCAAAATATGAACGCCCACTAGAGTCAAAAAGCAAAGTTATATTATTGGCCCATATGTGAATCTTCTATTTTTTTTGGCAACTTTGTGTTTTTTTTCTATTACTAGATTAACCTATCTCATTTTGCATTTAAATGAAAGGGTATTAAATGCGTTCAAACGTGATACATATTTGTATTTTTTACATAGCAAGTACAGATTGTGTCGATATTTAGCTGCAATCTTTAGCAAAGCCCAAAATTGATTCGTATACTTATCATAAAAAAATGGATTTTTTGAAGCCTTACCTTAAACTTTACCATACTTATTATTACTTAGTAAGTATTGTATTTTTTCCTTAGCATGAACAGTTACGACATAATTATGTTGAAAACAAAATTATGGCGTAACTGTTAATTAACCCAAATACTTTGATATCTCAAAAAAAATAAGACTTACCTACGGTAATGCAAGGTGCCTTAAATTGTTCCAAATTTAATATACTTTAAAGTTTTATAGCACCTAATAACAAAAACTTAAAAACGATAAGTTCAATGAACGTCAAAAACTAAATCTGTTTTTTTTTCAGTTTTTTATGTAAAACGCCGTACAAATTTACTTTTCTTGTACGAGTATAATGCATTTTTGCGTGATGCAAAGTAGTTTGAATTGTTGAAAATGTAATATACTTTCAGAGTTTTATAACAACCAATGCCCAACTATGGTTATTAATTTAACTTCAAAAACTAAAAATAGTCCGAGAATTTTGCAGTTTTGTCTATTTTGACAAAGTTGTGTTCGGCGCTCGAGGTCACATATTTGGGCTGACATCATAAACAAGTCTGCAAAATCTCACAACTACCAGATTTGACGCACACGGTGAATATGTGAAGTAACTGCATTAATATAACAGATAAATTAAATTTTACCAAAATTATTCTAGGAACCCTAATAATGCAAGATATCACTGGAATAAAGAAATTGGAATCGTCAGCAAAATACATACTGGTGGTAGAGAAGGATGCGATATTTCAGAAGCTTTTAGATGAAGGTGCCTTACTTAGATTGGGGCCCGTCATTATCATGACAGTAAGTATGGATTTATACATACATATGTTATTATACACCCATTAAACACAGTCAACTGCAAAAAAAATTGTAGAATTAAAAAACTATTAGGTACTTAAACTATTTTTTGGTGTACCTACATGTAGGTTGAAAAAATTAAATCAGTTTTACACGACACATGCGAGTAATATATATTTTTGTACGAGTATCAGGATTAGATTAGATTAGATTAGATTATTTATTTCATGAAAGACAATAACATAATAAATTTACATACACAGTACAGATATTCGAATTGCTATCATGATCGTCGAAAACAAATAAAAATAAAGACTGATTCATACATGTCAACTAATAATCAAGTAAAATAAGTACAATTTAAGCTACAATATGGACTATATGTCATTACAATTACAATTAAAGTAAGTAGTTAATACTTACAAATCAAAATAATAATATAATATAATAAATTTAATTTAAATTTAAAATAATGTAGAAATAATCAAATAATATTATTATCTCTCAATGAGAATCATCAATGTACAAAATATAAATATAATCAATAAAAATCAATAAAAACTCCCAATAAGAATCGTCATCATTACACAATAAAACAATTCAGGATAATACAATACAACTGAAACCTTGATTAAGCTATTTGCTTAATCAAAATTTCAGTTCCATGTATTCGTTTACTGATTTTCTGATCACAATTTGTCTATTCGATTTAGGCTAAAAACATCTCATGTTATTTTTAATTATTGTTAGTACCTATTATATTCTACACAGCACTGTATTACAAAGGAAAATAAACATTTTTCATTTTCATGTATTCAAATTTTTAAGTAGATTCCAAAAACCTAATTTCACTCGCTTCCTTTTTCTTGCCTTTATTAAAAAAAAACTAAACCGAGCTAAGAATAGATTTACATAACTAGTGATAATGACCGATTTGACTCGTATTCCAACTTAAAAATTATACAATTATACACATATACATATTTATCTCATTTAATCACTTGCCAAATTTCATGACGATCCAATCAACGATACTCGAGTTAACGTGGAACAAACATACATACAAACACGATTTTGTTACCTACTACGTTGTCTTAGTCTTGCCATATTTAATTGACAGAAGTCAAATTGAAAAGTGTCATCCTTTTTTTACTTCGCCTGCGTAAACAAAAACTTTACCTGTGCATTTTTTGTGCGATAATTTTACTAATAAATTATTTTCGTTACCTATATGTGGTAAATAAAGCATTAAGTAAAAAAATCAAAAAAAATTTTTTTTTTGCTTGTATTGACGAAATATCAAATCATTTTTTTAGTTATTTTTGCCTCTGGAATGCATACTTAGTTAAAATTTCCTTGTATATACTATTGTACTTTAGAATTTCCTTTTGTACAGGGCAAAGGTTACCCGGATGTCTGCACTCGGCAGCTGCTGTGCCGCTTATGTTCCGAGCTCCGACTGCCGGCGCTGGCTCTGGTGGACGCGGACCCTCACGGCTTCGAGATCTTCCTCACCTATAAATACGGCTCCCTGGTAAAAATCTTCACAAAATTGTAACTATGTCACATTATAAAAAAATGTTAAGTGTTCACATAACAGCCTACGATAAACAGGTAAACTAGTACTAGTATTGTAGTGACAATACATCCGGAAACCGAAACCTAAGGTAATGAGCTTCTAGAGGTTCACCCCAAACGGGAACTCGCGACCCCTATATGTCCCAGCAACCTTCATCATCATGATGATGATGAAGGACCTGCCAAATTTCACGATGATCCGATAAACGGTACTCAAGTTATCGTTGAATAAACATACGCATATAAAAATGTACAATTATTATGCATACATACATGCAAACCACGGATTGTCCAAGTAGATTAGGAAAATAACTTATGGGATGCTGCACCATCTAGCCTAGCTCTCCAAAAGGACATCTTAGACATCTTGCATCTGTAATACATCTATTAGAAAAAAAAATTGAAATAAAATAGTACCGGTACGACATTTACATATTGCTTACCCAGCGACTAATGGTAGGTACCCAACGCGTACTTCTCGTTACCTCTACTGCTACAGTAATTTGTCCTCTCTACCTACTGAAAGTCAAATCCTGCTGCTATGTTCAAATCAATTACCCATCAACGATCATTTTATACATACATACATGTAAATTTTCATAAAGTGTCACTCTTAGTCTTATCATATAGTTGTTCTTGTACCTGATTGGTTATCGAAGTATTATTTTCTACAGGCTCAGTCTCATCTGTCATCTTCCCTGGCCTGCAGTTCGCTGTTGCTGCTCGGAGCTCGCCATCAAGATGTCATGACCCTGGCATCGAAGGAGGCCCGACTTAACCTTACCGACCTTGACAAACGCAAGTTAACTTCTTTGTTGAAGAGACCTTACTTGGACACTCTTTCAGGTATCGAAAACTATTAAAAAAGTCTGTAACACATTTTTAGGTTATAATTTAACGTACTTATTTAAATTTAAGAAGAATTTACCTATTTTCAGGGTCTCTAATAAAGAAGGAGCTAACCGCAATGCTATCAAGTGGAGTAAAAGCAGAAATAGAAGCCCTGGCACCCACCTCTGCCGCACTTTGCGATGCGTATTTGCCCTCGAAGATAATTCAAGCGCAATACTTAGGATAAACAATGTATATAATATTGCTAAGTACCTAAATAAAAGCATTGTAAAACCAATTTTATAAGTCATTGTGCCATGATGTGCCATCTAGTATAGTATATACATTACTAAAAGCAACCCTCTTCGTTGGAATCGCCATTATCACTCGAATTTAGACTCTTGAACATAGTAATAAGTATTAAATTGTATTAAACATTACCATTACCTGAGTCCTGGGGTTTCGTCATACTAGTTCATAGGTAGAATTACAGATGGTGCTGTTTGGAAGCAAAAAGTGCCATCTAGTAATAGTACGTTTAACTTAGGTTAGGGTTGGTGCAGGGGTAGCTCCACGCCACGCCCCTTGACGTGATTATAGTTATTCGCCGTAAGAGGGCGCTACTTTACTAAGTCTGTATTACAAATTTATGTCGCTGAAGGATGGCTATGGATTTATTAGACAGTAATTTTGACACGTGTCATGTCAAATTTACGTTGTACGTTGACGGGGAATAAGTACACAATGTAACAAGCTAATGTTTCGTTAAAGTTTAAAAATCCTATTTTTGAAAAGAGATGCGGAGGAATTAAAATTTACTAGTGCATAAAAACGGATTATGGAAAACAATGATGATACTCTTAGCGATAAGAAAACGGTTTCTAGGGCTAAGTCCAGTGGCGCACCAGCCAGATTACGAAATTCGCGAAGAACGTTGAACTCCAACGAAGCTGTGAAATCTTTAGACTTGGCTCTGTGTCATCTGAAAAGGCATTCGGCCATTCCTAATTGTGGTCCGAATAATTCGCAATCAGGACCTCTTAAACGCGCCGTCAATACTGTGGACTTGGATATCGCAGACGCCCAGGGCAGCCCACCGGGGATGGATAACGCTTCTCTTATGTCTATGAACTTCTCGCACTACGAATTAATTCGTAATTTGTCCCGATCCACCAATTCCGAAGGTGCGTTCAGCGATACCACCAACAAGTCAATGAATCCCATGGATTTGAGAATGAAGCGTGAGCATTTGGAACGGTACTTCCGAAGCGCCGAAATGTGGAGCCACGCGCGCGCTAGCTACGAATCCAGTAGCGTACGTTTTGATATACCAGAAAAATAGTAATCCACTCTCATAATGTTTCCTCAGATGTGGCGCATGTAAGTTAAATGAAACTTCTCAATGAACGATTATGTAAATTTCAAAATTGTATTTAATTAAAGAAACTTTACAATAATAACATAATAATCTCAGAATTTACAAATTAACGTACCGATCTATACAACACTGTAACTCTTAAACGTGACGATAAGATTTATAACACTGATTAACAACAACGTAGATTTTAGATGCTTTACCTAGGGTTTACACCATCAAAGGCGCGATATTGAATACAATCATTCCTCTAGAGTGTACGTCTATGAGTATTTTAGTATTGCTTCTCATTTCTAACCTAGTTTCAATTCATATAATATATTAATCATCTAAATATGAATAATAATTGTAAACCTCAAAGGCTTAAAAGAGCTTGTGATAATTCACAGCATAACATTCCTGACCTATTGCTAAAAAGCTGTTTTATTTGCCCTCGTTTGCGAACAAGGAACGAGTAATTTTTGTATTCAATATCACGCACATCATCAATCTAACCACTAAGAAAGATACCCGCGTCACTCTAAAGTTTCGAAGGCGGACACTACACTGTATCTTGATTGTTCTCCACTAAAAGATCCAAAACCATAGAACAAGGTGACTGTTTGTAGTGATGGAATTAGGATCCAGTTTCGGCATTAAATCCGACTGCCCTACCTTCAGTGCTTCGATCCAAGTTTTCTCTACACACTTTTGCTCTTGTCCTTGAGGTAGAGCATGCATGTGATGGTACAACCATATGAAGAGGTTGGTTCAGTCTGTTGGCGATCTTCAGCAATGCGGTAACGAGAAAGAAGAAGAGACAAGAAAGAAGTCGTCCTTATCCGTTGCGGGTCACTGAGTAATGAGTGGTGCCAAGTGTGCCAACTCGCTGCTAAATTTCAGCAAAACATCTCCGTCTTCTAGGGATTTAAGTACTTATTCGTAATGGAATCATGGATATTATTTACAGTGCATTTAAATTATGTATTTATTAAAACATTCTGAAATTTCAATAAATTTATATAATTTCTATTAATTTATATCTTATTTAATTTCTGGATGGTATCGTATGGAATCATTTTTGTGGAGAGCATTCAAGATCAATCTGCGAAGGGATCCTAAGACACAGCTTTACTGATTTACATTTATACCACATCCATTATTGAACCTGCTTCAACTAAACAAATCGAATCTCTAAGGATTTATCTTAGGACATAGGATGACGACGAAACTTAACCACTACGCTCACGTGTAGCCGAGTCCATTGGAATAAGGAAATAATTGACATAGTCATCACATAACGGCCTTACCTATAAAAATATTTTAATCATTGTATACAACTCCTGAAGCGTTGTTCTCGTCGTAGCTCAATTCATTATTGAATACATTTTTACAATGATTGCAACGTTGAGTAATTGCTTAGCAACATTTTAGATAAAACGGTTGGTTCCTAATTTTAAATCCAAGGAAGTCGTCAAGGTACGGAAGCTTGGACATAATGGAAGACTAAGGGACTATACATTTATAAAGGAAGTAGAGTTACACAGGAGAGAAGCAGCGTGCAATTTTAAGATGGTGCTAAAACTTAGTAACAACACGTTTCGTTTATTTGCTTCCTTTACAAAATACAACACACGAATTATTAATTTGGTGTTATTTTCAGATAATTCCATATCAACTAAGTAGACCCACATAATTTATTAAGAATTTGTAACTAGTTTGCTAGCTTTGCCGCGCTCGGCGGGCGGCTGCGCGGGCGCAATCCCACTCCGTACAACTAGAGAACTGATTCGCTAATGAAACCAATATTACAACAGATGTAAAATTTAAAGCACCCGGTTTTCGAACTCTCTCGTATTTATTCTAACTATAAAACCTCGTATGTTGTGTGATGTATACGTAGCCCGTATTATATTGTCTCTTTGTTAAGTCTGGGGAACAAAGGAATATTATCATAAGTAATAATATAATGGAAGTATTTCAAATATCTAAAATTAATATTAATCTTATTATTATTTAATAATTATACATTATTAATTACAACGAAATCGATTTCGCTAGGCCTACACAATATCAGATGGAGACATTATAATTATTTAATATATTTATTTTCATTCAATATCATTAAAATTACGCAATAGAAGAATCACAGCATCCTTAAGACCATAATTGCAATTGAAATTAATCTCTTCGACGTACCGTATTTTAATTAATACAATGATTTTAAAATTTAGACCAAATTGGCAGTCTTTACAAAAATGGAATGTACGATATGCGTCTATGTAGGTCGCCGACAACACTAACCGTCGGCGCACGTTATCTCTATATAACAACGATGAAGTAACTAGTAAGTCGTGCATCAGTTTGTGACCGAATAATTAACAATGGTATATTAGTTTGTTCGACTACCCGACTCTGCAACTGCCCTCTCGGCCGGCTATCGGAAGGAAACCTGTAGCCAAACTCGTCTCCAGTTCTACAGTGAACAACATTCGTCGACTACAAAATATTAAAATGTACGTTACATATTGTTTATTTATTTTGGAAACTATTTTATTTATAACTATTACCCGCATTGGCCTGAACTACGATTTCGGAAGTTAATTCGTACTACTCATTCGGTATCTTCACACGATAAATTTTAATAAGAAAGTTTTAGACTAAAATATGACTAATTAATGAAGTTTTGTACTAGCTAGTATGATAGAGGTGAAAGATGCATAATTACACTAATTGTCTTATTCTAGGAAGGTTAAGTAGTAACGGTTCAGATGTAGTGCATAATGACTTTCCTTTGTAGTTTCTCGGAATCACTCGTATTTGTCATGCTACTTCAATCGACCTCGGTACTTTTAGTACTGACGCTGACTGAAATAGCATGACACGTTCGGGCGTTTCCGTTAAAATATGAAGGAAAATTATTATGCACTACATCTGTATGTGTTGGAGCAAAAGCTGCTAAGGTTAGGGGATAATCAAGGTCACTTCATTTCTAATTATTATGGATCACTATAAGATGCTTTCCTTTCGATCGTGTTTAATAATACGTTATGAATAGTTTTTCTATCTACGTTAACATGTTCATGAGGTATTTCAACAGCGCTATATGTATAACATTAGGTACAACTCTTAACTTCTCATTATTCTGTCTTTCATATTTAAAACAAACGTGTAAGTACTTTTAATGCTTAGTTAGTAATGATAAGCTCCTTTTTATATTTGCAGTGTAACGATAACATTGAAAATAACCAACTTAAAATCTCACAAAAACTTGATTATAAGGTATATGGTTAAGTACGCCGTTAAAAGAATATACAACAATTACTTATACTTTCCATTTTTCCTTAGTAAACATTGGGTATATATACCATTAACTGGGTGTGAGAGACCCTTATAAGTCATTTAAAAACAGTTCAAAGAAGTTATTAGATAATGTAGAAAAAGCTTTGGTATAGTAAAGGTGGCCGTAGAAAATAGTAGGTAGTAAAAGCCTAATGGGACAAGCTCGAAATTGTTGAATAAGTACGAGTATGATCACAATATATTATATTGACCGAGTCCACCGCGACCGGAACGCCGGTACCAAGGGAGTTATAAAAGTACAGGTTATAAACTTGTCTAGAATTTATTCTCTATCTAGGCGTTACGTTAGATTAGCAAAGACACAATGTTAGTTAAGGTTCAGCCGAAGGGTGCGCAAGCAGAGTTTTATGGCCTTACTGAGTTATTTAAATTTGATAGAAGAAATGTTATCCTAACCGTTTAGCCCGCCGTATGTTTCTATCAATTACGTATCGTTATATTTATTTTACTATTGCTAATTAGCTTTGTTAGTTCTATTCTTGCGATAGTCTCGGGGCGAAACCGAGAATCGCAGGCGTACTATGGCCTAGTCTAATCACAAGCAGCTTCATTCACTTTGTGGCGACATCGACGTGACGCCGTCAATGTACCCAACAAAAGGCGTTACTTAACCAAATGGGGGAACACATTTTATTAAAGCACTATCTCATGTAAGTTACATATTTACAGGGAGTAATATGATAACAGTAACCCCGGAGGTCAGCTAGACAGTTATGGCTGATTAGCCACTCGATACATCCACCATCAAGCTCATTGGTCCGTCGTTACACCCAGGATTGTGTAGTGTCTACTGCACGACACGTGGTTAATTTAAAATGTACTTTGGGTAAATCAGTATAGCTACTTAACTTACTTAAAAGATTCTATTTCACTTGACTTGAGGCTTACATACACTTGATTCAAAAGTTGCTCATATCAGTAGTTTTCGACTCTCAAATCGGGTGTAGCGACGGCAAAATGAAGTTTGGTATTTAATAAAGGCGTAAAGAGTGGCGAGGAGCGGCGGCAGGTGCCCTTATCTGTCGGGCGGCGGCAGCTTGGTGTCCTCGGGGTCGAGGGAGAGGCACTCGCGGAGGTAGTCCTCCATGGAACGGTACACGTGCTCGATGACGCCTTTCAGCTCGTGGCCTTCGTCAGCATACACCTAAGAGAAAACGTGACACGTGACGTCAAATAACGACTTAGCTTTCAGTTTAGTTTAGTTCAGTAGGTATTATTTTTTATTAGGTAACCGCCGAATATCTAAGCAATTACGGCCACGTGTTCCAGCCTTTCCAATATATAATAGGTATATATAAGATTATTACGAAGAAATTAGCCAATCCTCTGCCCAAAATTTGCTAGTCAAACAAGAAATCTGGTATAAGATACCTCTCACATCTAGCGTCTTTCGAGCGTCGCCGCTTACTCAAAGCCAACGTTGCGTTGGTCAGCAGCTATAGATTTGACGAGACGTGGGAGACGCTAGAGTGATAGTACGGTACTAGTCGTACCTGATATCGGAACAGCACGCCGGCGTCGGTGAGCGCCCGCGCCAGCTGCAGCGCGTGCGGGTAGGGAGCGGTCATGTCGGCCATGCCGTGCAGCAGGTACAGCGCGTGCGCGGGCACGTGGTGCGCGCGCTGGGACGCGTCCGCTTCCACGTAGCCCTTGTAGTTCACCGACGGCAGGCCCAGGATTCGCTCCGTGAATGCGCTGTCTGCAAGAACGTGATGAAAATGTATGAATATAGTTTCTCCTCCAAGCGCTGATGGTTCATCCTGGTAATATAATGTTGCATTTGCAAGAAATAAATACATTTATATTGATTTAAACAACTTCTAGTGGACCAATATTTTCAGAAGTGTGACAGTCCCAGAAGTCTACTTGCAGTAGCTTTGCTGCAAGCTAAATACTCGTAACATGGTATATAGTGACGCGTCTTAGCTGTAATTCTATACAAAAATGGAACCTGATCTGTTATGAGTCTAGCATCACATTGGCTTAGCCCCATATATGTACTAATGAAAAGTAACCTTACTGTAATAGAGCCAATCCGTGATCGGCGACACGGCGATCCCACACTTGAGCGTTGCCTGCTGCGAGCCTAGCAACATAGTAGTGACGTAGCCACCATAACCCCACCCCCACACCGCCACTCGTGTCACGTCCAAGAACTTGAACGTGTCTAATAAATATCTGGAAACAAACAACATCATTTAATTTTTTAACAGATTGTTCAATCCACAGCAAATAAAAACAACTTTGTATGTATTACCTAATAACAGCCAACTGGTCGGCCACCTCGACGCCGCCTATTCGCCCGCGCAGCAGGGCCCGCGGTAGTCCGCGCGCGCCCGCCACGTCCAGCTTCACGTATACCACGTCGTTGCGCGACGACATATACGTGCCCCAGTCCACCACGAACTGCTCCGACACCTGCTGGCTGCCGGGTCTACCGTTCCTAAAACCATCATCATGATTATCAGTCACTTTCTATAGTCCTTCCGTATGAAAAGCGCGTCATACGCTCCAAATATTGAGCTGTAGTATAATATATAATATATCTATACTATTAGGATAAACCAGTAACATCTGTTACACCTGTGCCTTGGACCTGATACTTTGCTGTACTAGCGACCGTTGGTAGCGCCAGCTTATGTAACTGTATTGATGTGTACTTACACTTGAACAAGCACTGGAAAGGCAGCGTCGCGCAGTTCCTCGCGCCACGATGGTGGCAGCAGCAACTGCACGCGCGCCTTCGAGCCGCTGCCCAGCTGGACGTCAAACGAACGCCGCGTCGGCAGCGCCAACTCACGTAACCGTACTGATCTGAAATATTCATTAAATGTGATCACTGATCAGCTATTATATTACCTACGTTGAAATTGTACTACCGACAGGACAAAATCAGCTGGCTACTGGTATGATTTTTTGAACAATTTGGCAGACTATTAAGTCTTTTTGGATGGAGAAGGCACATATACATCGTGCTTACTGCGACGCCTACTACTGTTATTTCTTTATAACAGCAGAAATAGTTGAAGTAGCTACAAATAAATCACGAAAGAAAGAAACGAGTACTCACTTATAAGGCCTCGTGTCATATAATATTCTCTCTAGCTTATGGGTTTGCGCATCATGAAGACCAGCCAAAGGAGGTCCTGGGCCGCCACACTCGAGCACGTAGTGCGTGATTCCGACACTCGGCTTGGGCGGAGCGAAGGCGGCCGACCAGTACGAGCAGTTGGCGTAGTGCAGCCGGACCGGCCACACGGCTAGCTCGCACGTCAGGCACCGAGGCTCCTCGCGCTCGGCGCGCGCGCGGACCGAGTTGCTGCCCCCGCCGTAGCTCGGGTCTTGGACGACGTATACGTGTCTCTGTCCCGGTCTTTCTGCGCTACCTGTACGTTTTAACGAATTAGTAAAATCAATCGATATAGGGAATAAAGTTCTTAAAACAATCAGGTAGGGCTAATAGCCAACGGGTAAAATGCACACTTAACAACTGGCTGGCAATATTCAATAAAACCGTCTAGTCTAGGTGTAAATTCATCTTATTTCTTGGGACATGCTCAAATTATCAATATGCTACTGAAAGGGGCAAAGCTTTTTTAGTACAAATTTCTTGGAAGGGTTAGTCAAATTAGGATTGTTGAAATATTCACACACAATGCACTCTAAATACTTAATTTGATTTGATTTTTCTTCCAGCAGCATTTCAGGTTGGAGCTTAGATATGTTAGATTGTACTTTTTCTGAACCTGACAGAAAATATTATATTCGTTACATTATTAGAGTAATTAATATCACCTAGATTCACAGCTAATAACTATATACAAAAGCCAAGCTCATTATTTCTACTTTGATGCATAGTTATTATTATATTTTTTATTATTTTAATGCGACAGAACAAGTCTAAATAGATACATAAAAGCGTAAATATAATCATAATTATTTTAATTTTGTTTATACGTATAACCCATCAGGAAAAGTTACAGGCGATACACTATACTATTAAATAAAGTTAATTTATAAAAAGTAACTCTGACTAGTCTTGGGATATTACCATAACTAAATTATCGGACTAATGGAATAAGTAACGAAAATAAGGGAAACGTAAATAGTTTTCGGATGTTGATTAATTGTGAGTTTTGGTGTTAGCTGTCTTGTGTTGGGTGTACCTAGTATTCGTGCTTATGTAGGTACCTTATTGGTGCAATATGTGTAAAAAAAATTGTAGACAGATAGAAATAACTTACCTAAATAATAGACTAAATGGTTGATCTCGTCCCAGGCGAGTATTTCGGCGACCTCGACGCGGCCGTGGCTGAGCACGGCGAGGCGCTGGCGCACCACGTCCACGTGCTTGATGTGTGTGTAGTACTGCCCGCCGCCTTCCTGCACGCCCGCCAGCAGCAGG
Source organism: Lathronympha strigana (assembly GCA_949128165.1). NCBI lineage: Eukaryota > Metazoa > Arthropoda > Insecta > Lepidoptera > Tortricidae > Lathronympha > Lathronympha strigana. The sequence continues at coordinate 9,076,981 of OX421906.1, read as the reverse complement.
AACGCGCTGCCGTCCTCCGAGTACACGGGCTGCTGGTGGACCTCGAGCCACGGCTCGTCCGTCGCCTTCTCGGAATGAGTCTAAAATAACAATGACAATAAACTTTAGCCGGCCATATACGCTTGGGCAATCCGTCGAATCTCCATAGTGGGTATGTATGTCCGCCGAGCATCCGCCAGACAAATAAATAAATAAATATTTGGGGACAATCTCACACAGACCGACCTAGTCCCAAACTAAGCAAACGTTGTACTATGGATACTAGGTTACGATATAAATACTTTTATCGATAAATAAATACATTGTAATTAATATTTAAAACGAGATATTTACCATGTATATTTGTTTATTCGAGCTCCGGATATTTCATGTTAGCTTAAAATCGTAAATACATATAATATATGTATTTACGATTTGTTCCTAAGTTATCAACGTTTCCTATGTATATTATATTCGTGATAAACACGCAAATAAATGGCCTTACCAGGATTCGAACCCGGGACCTCCAGCTTCGTAGGCAGAGACTAAGGAGGCCGTTAATTTACCATACATTGATTGCCAGCTCCGGCAGATATGCCGGAACGTATATGGCCGGCCTTTATCTAAAACCGGCAAGACATTTCATCAATATTTTTCAGAATTGCAACGCATTGCACTGATAATAATTATGAATATACAGTGAAAACTGGATAATTGAGCACTCGATTAATTTAATACCTACCTGCTAGTCTATGATGGTCGGGTTTTTATCGTTTACCGACATTGCTGTCACGTTCTATTAACAAGTATGTATGTGCGAAAGTGACGCATAGCGTGATAAGCGATAAAATGGCAACCATGCTAACCCTGCTGGAGCCCTATTCGAACGTGTTTAAGTGACATTTCGATGCGAACTTCTATGGAAAAGTGATCAATATCTTGAAAACATGAATTAAAAAGTTCCTTTTAAAAGAGGCTAAGTGTGCGTTTTTAATGAGCCTGGAACCTAAGGCCAGCACAGCTAGCACATGATTACGCGCGGGATAGCTCGCTCCGCGACAAAAGGCAGTCGCGCCTTTCAAACTTCTCTCTTTAGCTGTCATTTTCTCGATTTCGGTAGCACGAGTTGCAAGTGCGAGAAAGCAGTTCCATGCGGGAGAGCCATCCCGCGCGCGACTTAGCTTGTGTTGCTATATATAAATGGAACAAACTTTAATTATGTGGCAACACTGAATCGGTATTAAAAAATCCAATGATGAGTGAATGGTAAGCCTTAAAAATGGAACATCACTAACCACGATAACTTTGTCTCGTTCTCGCAGTACAATGATTAAAGAGATAGCAAATATGACTTTTGAAATCCGAAATGCCAATGTGTCAAAAGTCAAGATCTGAAGTCGCTTTGTTTATTTTATTGATCTACAAAATATGTAGTTGTTATTAATTTATTTCTTTGTCCGAAGAAAATACATCGTCTTACTGATGTTCCACGATTTGTGGAAATAATTGAGATTATCTTGCAAAGGATTTACCTATAAATAATAGAAACTTTCATCTGTCAATGGCTACGTACATACATGGACGACGAAGCAAAACTCGGAAAGAAAATAAAAGTATACGTGTATCTATACTTTAACAGATTATTCAAAATATTGTTCCGCCTACACTAAAGAATGCCGGGCAAACTAAAAGGTCTGAGATAATAAGTATATAAAAGTATTCTAAGGCCGATATAAATTTGCCGAAATGAACATGGGATGAGCTTCATGTGCGGCGCGGCAGTCTGGAGTTCTGGACGTGCGGGACATGGCCGACAAAACGCAGGAGAGGAGGCTCTAAGATAGTATTGCCTCGTATGAAGGAGACCTAACTACACTGGAAAAGTGCCTACTACAACTTTCCATCTCTGGTAAAAGAAGCAGAGGTAAACCCAAAACAAGATAGAACGACGTTATGGGTAAAGTGGAGACGTAGGGCATGGCAAGCTGACCACGCCAGCATATTGGTACCTTATATCTTGTAAGCCCCAAGCCCACCTACACTATTTCTACAGTCTCAAAATTTCACAGTATAATGGAGTTTGAACGAGTTTTGTGGAAAATATTGTTTCAAGTTTTGTAAATGTACATAATAGGCAAAAATAAAGAATTTATTTTTACGCATTGTTTTATTATATTATAGTCTTGGCGTTCGGTAAAATATGCAAATATGCGTGTATGCTAGTAGTATAAATAAAAAATATTGGTTGCGTTTATGGAGCTCATCGAGCTCATCTTCCTCTTGCCTTGGGTTAGCTGTATGAAACAACTATTTGGTTCAGCTTCTACAAAGATACGCGCTTTTCTATCGGATCGGGAGCCTGGAAATTAAATATGAAATTGAATGGTAGTTTCTCGTTACTTACGTGTAGGTATTAAAACGCCTGAATTGGTACCTACATATTATCGATTAACTAGGTAGTGATCAACGTATATTTACATATAAGTACCCTAGGACCTTATTCAAATAAGTATTTCATTAGGTATGCGTGCGTTTATGCCTCGGTTAACAATTGCTAAAATTCACAGGTACCGGGGGGTGTCAACGTGGATGCCATGAGCTGCCTTTGTTTGGGTTATTGTGATCGTGTAATAATAGACATAGGGAAAAAAGTCATTCTGAAACAATCAATATTATAACACTTTTAAATTACCTAAATTCCCAAATTCGTAGGCAGATACATTTAGCTTGTCTTATAATGAAGACCTAAAAAAACTGTGTAATAAAAGCCCAGCCTTATTATCATTTAGTTTGAACTTGTTGGAATAGTCTTGATGAACGTTAAATTGGAGTAAATTAGACAAAACATCTAAGAAATATGCTTGTCGCCACCCACCCGGCTCGAAGACAATTTCTCGCATTCTGACGTTCAATCGCGAGGTATTTTGTCTCTTAAAGTGCACTTGTGCTACGACTTGAGGAAGTATCCCGCGTGGAACTGTCAGTCGAGAAACTTGTGTCGCTTTGACATATGCTCGCGCGTCACCGGTGTCCCGCGCGCATCTTATGCTACGGATTCGCGGGAAAGATCGAGAAAGCTCTATGTCGCGGCTTTTGTCGTCCCGCGCGCATCATGTGCTAGCCGTGCTGGCCTACATCACATGTCGAGTACCCGAGTCGGAGTACGATATTCACATTGTTTGTATACAAAAAGTCATCAACACGAAATAATAAATGAAGCAGTCATCAACATATGTGTGCGGTGGACTGATTCTCAGTATGACGCCTAATCAATGTCAAAAATTTCAAGATGACAACCATAGTCTTAGAGAAATATTTTCGCGACGAGCGATCACAGGTAAGAATATCGCAGATTTTTACCGACACATGATACTTATCATAATTTCATAAATATCATGATGCTAGAGTTTCTTGTTTCTGGACCTATATATTGTTATAGGCTGGGAGCCGAAGAGGCCAATTGGAGTGATTAGAACTTGTCAAATTAAAATATGCGAGATACCTTCCACTTTTTTAGCGTTGATATTCTTCCACCAAGTTTCAGCCCTCTACTTGGGTGGGTAGGTCATCTAGTTAGTAAAAGTAACAGGTCAGGCCATGTTCAATGTAGGATTCGGTAATTTCCATTAAGTAAAAGTGGCAAATAAGTGAAGTTTGAATTTTCTTCTATCGAAATTAATTCGTTTAATTATAAATGGTATTGTATCTGCTACTTTAATTTCTTGTAATATAAAAAAGAATAATCATACTTATTTTTGCAGTAAAATATCATCGTCACACATATTCTCAAGCCCTATTTTACCACACTCTGAGCTAGCTTCACTCTAGATTAAATAAATAATAAAGATTATGGTATAATCTTACACAAATCGACCTAGTCCCAAGGTAAGCTCAATAAGGCTTGATATAATAGATAGATACATATAAATATGTATTTACATAAAACATCCATGACTCAGTAACAAACTCACAAGTAACAAAAGCGCAATTTCAATCTCTCTTTCTCTCTTGGGCATTTATAATTCCCAATCTCCTCTCGGTCTGCCTACCTTGTTTTCGCCCTCCACTTTGCCCTGTCTGACGTCTCAATAAAGCGTGACTTCAATATCGTTTTAAAATCACTCGAAACACATTAATATCTTTGCATTCATATATATTCATATCAGCAATTACAGAATAACCCGTGCAGGTACTAAAGGCCACCCCGTGGTGAATATCGAAATTGTCATCGAATTGTCAAATCTTATTATCAGACACGTGAGGAGTTTACAGCTTAAATATGTAACTAGCTCGAGTCCATGTAACTGTTGACTTCACATTTGAAAGCCTGCAGAAGGCGCTCCCGCTACTGATTTAATTACGCATACGCGTGTTTTTAGGGTTCCGTAGTCAACTAGGAACCCTTATAGTTTCGCCAAGTCTGTCTGTCTGTCCGTCCGTCCGCGGATAATCTCAGTGACTGTAAGTACTAGAAACCTGTAATTTTGTACGAATATGTACCTTTATATCGGTCACGCCAACAAAGTGGTAAAATAAAAAGTGGTTATAATTTTTTTAGGGTACCTCCCCATTCCACGGTATTGTGTTACAAAAGTAAGCGATGTGTGTGTTGATGTCGACTAATACCGATAACGATTTTCATGAAAAATAACCTCCTTTCAAAAGAAGCAACAGGCTTTTTGCTAAATTGCTAAAGTGATAGTCAATGAATACGCGACTGTGCGGAAAGCAACCCGGCGGCGCCGCAAGTTTGCGCTCCGCAAATTCTATCCTAAGATGCAGTTATATGTTTCCGAACTATAACTACTTAACTTGAAAACGAAGTGCAGAGTTGTAAGCAAACTTCAAGGCCTTTGTGTTAAATGGGCGTATTAAAGTTTAATTACCTCCATGCAGGTCCAGTTGGGTGCATAACAGCTGCTATAAACCGTTACGTTTTGTGCTCGGTTTATCCAGACCACTCCCACGTGAGAGTTTTCTTTGCCCACCCACTGGGCTGATATGAGGTAATATTCCCTGTAAAAAATAAATGTAAGTTAATTTATACCATACCACTGATATAAACTTTTACTATTTTCACACATTATAAAGTAAACAAAACGGGGCTTAATCGCGAGTAAATTAGGAAAATGTTCACTTTCGACGTTTTGAGGGCGGCATTGCCCTCCTGGTTCCGGAGAAATACACGAAATTAAGCCCCTTTTCATGTGTTTATAATTTGTACCATACTCAATATTGTCTATATACCCTATACCTAACCTAACTTATATTTTAATAGTAGATAAACCATCATACGTACATTCCATCTAACGTGTTTGGCGGCTTGATCTCCCACCTCGGTGGTGACGTTGAATTTTGGACTGCCACTATCCATAAACTTACTTTCGGAATGGAACTTCCGGGCTGAAAAAATAAACAAAGACTATTAACAAACAACCTTTGCTAACAAGTCAAGTGGAATAGTAAAGTTATTTTTGTCTACATTTGCTAATACTATATGGTGTATTATGTTTGTATGTTTTAGTAGCAAATCAGATACATTTTGGATGCAGTTTCAGATATCACTGTATTTTGGGCCATGTACTCGTATATCTAGAAATCTACATTTCTACACACATTTTGTTCTGATATAAATCTTACCGTAGGATATCGGATAGTAACATGGTCCGGAAAGACGGCAGGCATGGAGTTGTTGAAGGCGGGCAGCAGGAACCCGGAGCCGGCGGCGGCGGCGCCGCCGATGCCCTGCGAAATGCGCGGGAACCGCAGCTCCGAGACCGCACTGTCGTCGTACTGCACGTACAGTACTAGCGAGCCGTCCGCGGAGCCCCAGGAGGCGGAGGGGACTTTCGTCACCTCCTCTGTACATTTCAATTAGTAAGTACACACATATTCAGTTATTGCAAAGCCCTAAGTATGGTGGAACCAAAAATGCTATCTGCGCACAGAATTTTCTTAAAGGTTGTATCAGCTAACAAAGTTTGACTTGTCTTCACATTCGCAGAAACGAGAGCACTTGCAATGTCACAAAATCGCGTTCCCTTAAGTTCAGGCTATACGACATTTACGGTATCACTAACACCTATTACGAGGAGTGCAGCGCTGCAGCGTCATAATGAACAAAAGTTGACTTAAGTAAGTCATTGTATTGATATAAATGAAACTGAGACCTGCAGGCAGACCATGGACGATGTCAGCAATAGCTTGAATTAAAAAAAAACGATTTTGTATAGACATGCGTACATTTTATTCTATTGTTCAACGCATTAGTAAATATGGAGGGCTTTCCAACAATGGAGCACATATAATATACGTAACGGACCGAGCTGTTGGACATTATGGTCACGATAAAGAGAATGTAATTCAACATTCAAAATAATATTTGATTCCCAAACGATGTAGGGCTTGGACTTTACAAACCTTGATACAGCCAGTCGGAGACCCCGTTGTAGACTCTGCCGGGACTGGCGTCGTCGGTGAGGCGCAGCAGCGGCGCGATCTTGGCGGGCGGGCCGGGCCGGGCCAGCACCTCGTTGTCGGCGGCCAGCAGTAAGGCACCCTCGGTTCCCAGCCACGCGGCGTGCTGCCACTCCCAGCTGCGCTGCCCGTCGCCGAACAGCGGCATGTGGTGGCTGGTGAGATAATGATTATAATATGTTGTCCAGGAGACTATTTGCGTTGCGTCACGACATGTCACAGAATATACGTGCCAGCGTCAATGTTTTTCCATGAAATGAAGCGACTCAACCCAAAGTACCGGCGGGGCCAATAACTACTGGGGAAAAATAATATTTTCATCTTATGCTCATATAGTGTGTTATGTTTATCGATAATGCGGATAAGAAGCAAAACTTTTCCGTCCTAAAAAGTTTTACTTTAGATCCTTTAAAAGTATTATATAATTTTCAATAAACTCGTAAATATTTTACGATTATCTAGCAATGAAAAATCGGATGGAAATGAGTTTGCCGTATATTTAACTCCACTATGATATCACTTCACTATATGTTTATTATCTATCTTCCGATACCGTTGAAAATGAGTTTGCATTTTCTCAAAATAGGTATGTTGTGCTTACCCAGAGCATGCATATTATATCGTCGTGTTACCTAGCAGTAGTATTTCGTCGAAATACTGTACCCATAAATAATGCATGCTATATTGTTTTAGAAGCCAACTTTAAAATGCATACTCCGATAACAATGTGCTACGGTAATTACTTACCGGCTACTAAAATATGCTCGCCATAACCGTTAGGGGTGCACGGTCATACTCTGCGCTTAACCGTTTATTCAAGTTATATGCCATAAGTATACCTATTTTCATGGAAAGCATGAGGCACCTGTCCACTAGATTTAATAACATTTTAAGACCTAATAAAAATAATCAATGAAGTTCAATTCAAGTGCATGTGATACATTTTGTTTTAACGTTAGTAAATTATTGGCACGCGCGGACAGCGTCACTAGATGGCGTTTAAGTATAATTTGCCTCGTGTTTTAAGATTAATTGAAAAAAAGTATTTCCCCTTTCTGTGATAAAAAAAATGGAACCAGTTATTTTTACGCTTATGACACCATCGCCTACGAAATACGATTCTTCTAATACTTCTGAAAACATGATTTTGTGTCTTTTAATATATTTACTTGGCTAACAATTTGGCAGTATATCCTCGAGTTTTACAGATTTGATTGAAAATTCTGCCGTACAAAGGCAAAATCATGTTGTATGCGACATTCTCATGAAATGCAAATGTAACAGTCAAATTTATAATTTGAGTTGACGAAATGAGGATTACCGCGAGTAGCTCCCATTGGAATACATCCTATATCAATAAGTATTCACGTTAGCTCCATCCAAGAAAGTTGATTAACTTTTATATATTCACAGAGCCGACTAAGTTACAGCCAGCCACTAACAACGCATTGCCGCACAAGTCTCACAACTTCATTCCAATTCTGGGCGTCTCGACGCGAACCACATTAAAATTCTACTCGCAAAATTTCAAATAAATTGGGAATCGTATTCACGTATCTATCGTCAAATCGATTTCTTCACCCGGAGAAAGAAAGAGGAAACTCACAAAGTAGATATGATTTGCTGAACAGAAAATAACACGGTGAACTTGTAAATCTCTTTTAGAATTCTCGTTAAAAGATTCTATATAAATTCACACGGTAAAGTTACTTCAAAATAAAATACTTAAGCACCTATTAAGTAAGATAAAAAGTATGTAGCGTAGGTGTAAGTTCCGCCCTACATAAATAGGTAAGTACTTATGGATAGCATATCTGTTGCTGTCCTACAAGGTAACGATAAAAAAACTACCTATGAGCCTTTTTATACTCTACAAGTACTCCATTTCTACCACCGATTTTGTACTGTCACTCAAATACTCATTTCTTGTATCATAAATTCATAATTCATACTCTCTTCCTTCGCAGTTTTAAAAGTTTACCTTATCTACGTTTTGCTTACGTTCTAGATTACTATGCTGTAATCGATATCTACTTTTAATACTAATTACTATGTTTTTTTTTGGTGCCCTGAAAACCAGCGCGGTAGCACACCTAGCCACGACTCATGCTGAGTGGCATCCTATTTGGTCAACCTGTTGTAACGTTGTGTCATAATTACGAGTATACGTCAAATAAATATTTTTTATTTCTATTATAATTTTTCTATATCTAGTGAATTATATCTAAATAAAGTATTTATAACGTTAATGTTTATTGGGATATCACACTACACAAGAATATCAGATAATTTTTAAGAAAAAAAAAACCGACTTCATTTGGCCTTCCCGGTAAAAGTGAAATTTGGAATTAGTTTGAGTTAGCCAGTTTACTTCAAAAATATCCAATTCTCCACACGTGTACATTAGAAAATTGAGGAGCTTTCTTAATGTCTCAGGGCTTCCATCATTACATCTGAAGTAAAATCAAACGGAACTACCTTGTAGAGCTCCAGGGTCGCAAACAAAATAACAATATGTTAAATTGGATGACAGACTGGAAATTATCGAGCAGTTCCACGCCTTCCTGATCTTCAACACCAGGTCCACTTCAGCAAAATGATGGCTTCAGTAAGAAAATCCCAAGCTAATTTGAATACCCTCTAATCACAATGCACGTGCCGTTCAAATTTGAGGAGTTCTCCTCAAGAACTCTATCATCAGAACATAAATAAAATCAAAACATGAATGTCACAACTAGGATAATAAGTAGAGCTAGGTAATCGACCAGTTCCACTTTGCCATCCCTGGTCTTCACCAAAATGTTGGTCTCCCCCCCAAAACAATGTTCAAGTTACTTAAGGAAACCCTTAAATCACAATGAATGTGCCGTTAAAATTTGAGGAGTTAGAGTTAGTCAGAATACAACTTTAGTCAAATAGGACTACCTTGAAGGTATTTTCTTAAAAACAAAAGAGGAATGTCTCAAATCGGATGATAGAGCTGGGAATTACCAAGCAGTTCCACTTTGCCATACCTGGTCTTCATCATCCACCTCTCTCTCACTCCACCAAATTGATGATTTTCGTAAAGAGATGCTCGAGAGTCTTAAGAAATCACCCAAATCACCTTGCAAGTACCTTTCAAATTTGAGGAGTTTCCTTAATACCTCATGGATCCCATCATCAAAAATGGATTTTGAAAAAATGGGACCAATCTGAAACCATCTACTTTCAGACCAAAAATAATTTTTAAAATCGGTTCAGTAATGACGGAGTTCTGAGGTAACAAACATTAAAAATAATAATTAACAAAATGAAATAATAATAATAATAAAAAAAAAACATTCACACGAATTGGGAACTTCCTCCTTTTGAAATTGTGAAGTCAGTTGAAAAAAACATTCACACGAATTGAGAACCTCCTCCTTTTGAAATTGTGAAGTCGGTTGAAAACATTTGAAAAGCAGCAACGCGACGTGAAACGAAAATTGAATTATTTCCTGGAATCATCCGGTTTTTAACATCATACCCGGCTGGTGTTTAAAGCGGCAAATTAAAAATTAAAACACACACGTGTCGAGATACGCCGCAAGTAAAAGAGAAAAATCGCCGCGAGAAAATTTTATAAAGGAAACGAATTGAGATCGTGCAGATATTTTAAATTCCTCCATGGGGAGCCGATTCGTGCCCCTTCCGGGCCGGTACAGACATTTTAAACTTAGAATTTCTCAAACACGAAAAAAAAACATGGGTCTACGTCGATACATTGTATGGAAACGGAAGGAACTATTTGATAGACGTATGAAATGGAGCTGTGAGTGAAAATCAATTTGGGAAAGCGAAATTTAATTTACCGTGTGGCAATATAACCGTAAACTCCAGGAGGCGGGTCCGTAATCGCGCCCCTAACACGTGAGATGCGCAGGTATTCGGGAATAGTAAAATAATACGACTTACTCATTTGTGACGTCATAAATGGTATAGTGAGCAGTAAACGTCCGCCGATAAACCTGTAAAAAATGGCTCATTGAATGACATTGTAAGGTGTAGGTTCTGAACAAATATTGAACATTGAAACGATAATTATAAACTTCATTCACAGACAATTTCTTGTGTCATGGTCGCAGCTTAACTGACCCATTAGAAGTTTATAATAATGTAAAGAAAACGCGGAAGTTTGAAGTAGGGCATTCAAAAAATCAAACAAAAGTATAGCAAGGCGGATGGTACGTACCTTCTTGATATTGTGTTGGAAGAGCACGTAACGCAAGTTGGGCGAGCACTGGTACCCGCGTACATTGAGCTGCCTCTGTGATGAAATGAAAGGCTTCAGTAAAAGATTCTTGAGTAAGATTAAGCGGGAAACTTCAGTTTTTATTAAAGTGGTCGCAAAGTCTGTCTTTCGATCCTCGCCGTCGATCTGGAGGCGATATAACTCGATGCTCGTTTCAAGTTAATTATAGAAAGTTAAGCTTTTAGTTACGAAAGATCGAGTATCGGTTTTTTCTCGCCTTTGTTGTCAACGGCAATGTAGCCTTAGCCTTGAGTTGTTTATTTTTGTCGTAGAGAGTTTTCGTGTGGGGAGCGCAAAGCATTTTCGGTTAGTAAAGTGGTAAGTTGCGGTCACTTGGGCTGTCGAGCGGCTTAAGCGGAGGCTTTCAGGCTGTGTTCATAATAACAATATGGACGGAGCCGAGCGCCGCGACCTGCCGCTACGTAAATGGGGTTGTGTAACAGGTAATGCGTATTCAGGACACAAAATGTTTTGTTGAGTTAAAAGCACTTAAGGACAAATTGTCTTTTATATATCACGTACATTGTACAAGTTAATTGAGAATATCGAATACAGGTTTAACATATCAATGCAATTTTATTTCTGCAATAAGTGTAGGTATCGTGAAAAAGAATAGGGTAACAATTGTAAATACTTGTACGGATAAATTATAAAAGTATATATATCTCACTGTAAAAGTTACAAATCTAATCATAATGTTTATGCAAGGCAAAATATCAAACTCATTAGATTGTAATTGGTCATGACCTTTCCAGGAGGGTATGCTTTAAAGAGTATCGAGAGCCGGTAGTCTGCTGTCGTGGGCCTGGTTGGAGTTGAACAAAGCTGTATCTCTGTGCTGGTTACCATATAGCAAAATTAGTAAAGGACAATAAGCTCACTAGAGTGTGGTTGGTGACGAGGACAGACAGCGTGTTGTTGAAGGTGTTTAGTGCCAGCAAGCCGCCGTCGTCGGCTTGGTACACCAACTGGTGGGAGTTCACCCAAGTGGTGGGCAGCCGCTCCCCAGTCAGGTCGCCCCGCAGGAACTGCTCCAGCCGCATACGACGACCCGACCAGTATAATAACTCGTCCACATACCTGGAACGGGATATTTGTTACTAAGGGCTTCTGCACGCTGGCGCGGCGACATGGATCAGGTGAACGTGTATTGAAAAATAGTGTGGGCAGCGATAACTCAAGCGGACGCGTGAGTCATACTTTAACCCGCATATTGCATGCCAGTGTACGGGAGGCTGGGGGATTTTAATGTGATTTTGGCCCATTGGGAGTAATTTAGAAACTCGAACTAGATTGGACCGATGGTCCTGCGAGCGAAAGCAGCTTTATCAACATGATAAAGTAAATGACACTTTAGATTGTATCACCACCAGTTTGCTAAACACAGTTAGGTACTCAATTACTATCACGTAAGTGTGACCAACATATCCGTGCTTAAAGTACATTACCCTAATGGAATCTTACGGTCGACGATATAAATGTTTTTTATCTTTTTATCTTACAAAAACCTTGTGATAAATGTGATGACTGATGAAAGACACACCAATAAACTACTTTTAAGGTGGCCAAGTAAGGCTTTATGAATAAGATTATTTGTTATACGTAAGTTACTTATTTGCAGTGCAGACCTTATAGAAAACGTAATAAATACTCACCCAGAGCTGGGCACCGTTAATCAAATAGTTAACTTCGTTAATCGCTAATCCGTTACAAAAAAAGTTAACTTCGTTAATCGTTAAAGCGCTACATTTCGGAAGACTTAACGGAAGTTAACGTTAATCGTTAACACGTGGTAAAAAGGGCATCTTTGAGTTAGTGATCTACAACTTATAGTTAATCAGTTTCCTTCAAAAATATCCAATTTACCATCCGAGTCCGAGACCCAACCTTTGCAAATTCAGGAGTTTTCTTAATGTCTCATGGCTTCCATAATTTGATCTGAAGTAAAATCAAATGCAATTATCTTGTAGACCTCCGAGGTCACAGACAAAATAACAATGTCTCAAGTTAGAGAACAGAGCTAGAAATTATCGAGCAGTTTCAATATGCCATTACTGGTGTTCAAAATCAGGTCCACTGCAGCAAATTGATGGCTTGGTTAAGAAAATACCCCAACTAATTATGAAAACTCTCCAATTACGTTGGACGTGCCGTTCAAATTTGAAGGTTGTCTGAATTTCTCAAGAACTCCATCATCAGAATATAAATCAAATCAAAAAGATAAATGTTTACCGACCAATTCCACTTTGCTATCCCTGGTCTTCATCATCAGATACACTCCACCAAAATGTTGGTAACCCCCCGAAAAAAATTTCATGTGTATAAGGAAACCCTCAAATCATAATGCATGTGCCGTTAAAATTTGAGGAGTTCTTTAATTTCTTCATGAATTCCATGAATGTCTCAAATAGGATGGCAATTAACAGACAGTTCCACTTTGCCATCCCTGGGCTCCATCATCAGCTCCACTTCACGAAATTGATGGTTTTCGTAAAGAAAAATGCTCGAGTTTCTTAAGAAAACACCCAAATCATCATGCATAAGCCTATTAAATTTGAAGAGTTCCCTCAATTTCTCATGGATCCCATCATCAGAAATGAATTTTGAAAAAAATGGGACTAATCTGCAACCACCATGGATAATTTAAAATCGGTTCAGTATTGACTGAGTTCTGACGTAACAAACATTAAAAAGAATAAGAATAAAAAAAACCACATGAATTGAGAAATTCTTCTTTTTTGAAAATTAGTAGTAGGGTGTAAGTAAAGTGTAAACAGGTTTCTTGCCGCGTGGCGCGGTATGTGCGGTATCTTTTTGGTAAGTATTTTGGAACTGGATTAACGATTAACGGACTTGGGAAAACTTAACGGAAGTTAATGATTCCGTTAACATATTCTAAAGTTAACTTAAAAGTTAATCCGTTAGTGAAAATGTTAACTTCGTTAAGTAACGATTAACGGATTAACGAGTACCCAGTTATGTACTCACCCTAGTAAATAAATCGCCGTAACGATGCCAGCTATTACACAACCGATGACCATCAAAGAAAATATGATGCTTTTCCAATTGTGGCCATCTCCTGGGTATAATTCCTGAAAGCAAAATTACAAATCATATAACAACATGACTGGCGTTCACGCGTTAAGTGCGTTATCTATAGATTGTTACAATCTGTATCAATTTAAAAAATGCTGTATATCTAAGTACGTCTTCTTCGAGCTTATGATCGTCCGGTGCACTGCGTTTAATATCAAGATAAGATTTTCGAAGTTCAAATCACGTCTGGGGCCTTACCATGACGTCTTAACGCGGTTCAGTTTAGTGAAGAGTTCTGAACTGTGCTCAGTTGTATGGTAGCGGCTCAGTTCAGGTTGTCAACTGAATCGCCGACGACTGAATCGACGTTATGGTAAGGCCCCTGTAGGCGTATAGGTACTAGGCGGGAAAACGGTGCTACGAGCTACGACGTAGCATATATACCTACTTAGTAACTTGTTGATACAAATATAAGTTAATATATTTGAACATTACAGGCATTCGATTATAATGATATTTATATGTACAACAGGGCAGGACAATTTTTGGTTAACATGCTAATAAAGTATCAAAGGGTCACCTCTTCCTTGGCTGACTTGGGGTCGGCGACCTGTAGGGTCTCGTCGGGCGGCAAGCGCCAGGAGCCGCCGCCGCCGCCGCCGCCCGAGCGGTCCGTGTGGCCGGTGGCGTGCATGCGCCGCCCCCGCGCCCCCCGCCGCGCGCGCACCCGCCACCGCGCCGCGCTACTCGCCCGCGCCCGCGCCGCACCTCGCGCTCCAAGCGCGCACTGCTCTGCCTGCTCTGTGCACCTTGCCGCTCACATCCATCACTGAAACCAATTAAAATAGTTTTGTTTAAATACTTGTAGTTCAATTTAAACTGAATTGATATGGTCCAATTTGTTATTTATTGTCTTTGGTACTGGAGATAAAAGAGACTGGGTCGGGAGAAATATCAATCAAGGCTTCAAAAATATCTGTAAACCCATAGCACATTGCATCCAGCTGCGCAGATATTTATTAACTCCACTGTAATTTAATATGCCACGGTTCACTTAAGCAACTAATCCCAAGATTTGGCGTAGGTGCTAGTTTTACAAAAGCGACTGCCATCTGACCTTCCAACCCAAAGGGTAAACTAGGCCTTATAGGGATTAGTCCGGTTTCCTCACGATGTTTTCCTTCACCGAAAAGCGATTGGTAAATATCAAATGATATTTCGTACATAAGTTCCGAAATACTCATAGGTGCGAGCCGGCAGGATTTAAACCCGAGATTTTCGGATTGAAAGTCTTTTGTCATACCGCTGGGCCACCAACGCTCTTATGGTCCGGTTAATTGTTCATTGTATATCTGATATTGTATGATATATGTTATGTCTACCATCAGGTACACGATAAAATAACAATCATTCGTCCGAGAGGCTTTACCCTGCAATAAAGATACTTTAAAATAAAATTGAGAATTATATTATTATGCTGCAGAATAATCTTTTAGGCAGGAATGGTACCAACCTATGCATGTACGTAATAATGAGTCTCATTTATTATAATTTTTATTTATTTATTATGTATTTAGTACCTACTCACTGGCTTGCCGCTTTATTTACATAAAGTATACAAAACGTTTCAAAGTAAAGTCTTCTAAGTATCCTCTATTATGTTCAGGGTTAGTTCATCTTAAAAAAAACACACACAAACACTCCCATAGCAAGCTTCTGTACAAACTGAGAGGCAACAAACAGCGCGAGATAATCGCTTTGCTTTTTTTCCAAAAGCACTCAGAGTAAACCAACTTTTAACTTCTGTTACCGAAAACTAAACAAAACGCAAAAAGAATAAACCGCGAAACCTACCAAGC
Source organism: Lathronympha strigana (assembly GCA_949128165.1). Taxonomy (NCBI): domain Eukaryota; kingdom Metazoa; phylum Arthropoda; class Insecta; order Lepidoptera; family Tortricidae; genus Lathronympha; species Lathronympha strigana. The sequence goes on along the minus strand of OX421906.1, from coordinate 9,061,357 downwards.
TCGTTTTGTTCATGCATACATATGTGCACACTGCGTAGGCAGCATGTTAAGGATAGGTTTATACCAAACGAACTCGGCTAGAGTTTTTTCCTGCGTATTTTGTATGTTGATGTAAATGATCATTCTTACACAATACGTTTATAAACCAAAATCATTCCTAACACAGTCATTTGCCAGCGCGTGCTACGGGCTACGAACGTAGCCGATACTATGGGCAAATGTGTATGTAGTGAACTGCGCCTACGAACAGAGAAACCGATTTCAGGTCATTAATTGGCCATGACTATGTCCAACTTAATGTATAAGAAAACGTATTTGCTTATTGACAAGACTTGATTTTACTTATAATCAGTATCCATCGCTGCTTGCACACGCAAAGATTAAAACATGTACAATTAAGTCCGAGGTAGCTGGCTTACCCTGGCACAAGTGGCGTTAAAGGTACTTTTTTTAATGCGACATCGGTTTCCAACAAGCAAACAACCCACCTAATGAAAAGCGGTCACCGTAGCCTAGGAGACCTGCAACTCCAGGGTTGTCATAGCCGTCCCATTAAAAACTTGGATACTCCTTTTTTGAAGGACCCAACACTGTATTTTCTGTGTGTAAGGAATAAATGATAAAATAATATATGTAGATTATGTAGGTAGGTAGCCTTACATTATCTACGTTGCGTTGGATATATGTGTGTCACAGTTATCTACAATTTTGGTAAACTTCTATTCTATCAAAGCTATGTAGGCGACATTCGTTCATTAGTTCGTTTGTTAAAAACAGATTTACAGGAATACTCGTACATAACGCTAGTTCGGCATTCGACTCTTATGTGCGGATAAAAGGCGAATTTGTAAAACTTGAATGTTTACTCAATCGAGGATTTGTACTGAAATTGGCTTTCGTGCTCTGTATATATACATTCTTGAAGATTTTAAAGTAAGTAAGCATAAGCTACGTTGCTATGGTAAAAAGGACAAATGTCGCCAAAACTTGGTTTCAAACTTAAATTGACCTCTTTCTGCTACATTTATCACAATGTAGCAAACTTACAGAATGTATCAAGAAAAGGAACAACAGTGAAATAAGTACGATCCTACACAAGCGTAATGTGTCTCCTTCAAATATTTTATAACTTTTACAAGTTTGTTTAAGTAGCAGTGGCGGGGCGTTCATAGGACTCGATTCCTGCAGGCTTCCGTTGCTTGAGGCAATCTAGCACATTTTCCCTAACGACTCAAAGAAAAAGCAGGCCAAAGCAGCTCCAGCTTGCCCACAGAATATTTTGACACTCCGCCACGATAAGTAGGAGAACGGGTAATTTGTTAATAGCGGGAGTAGACGAGTGCTGCCGATACGATAGAGCAGAGTTGGAGCGCCGCCAACGCCGGCGCACGCCGCGTCGGTTTATATATTCGCTCCAGGCGAACTTTACGACTCCGAAAAACTTATTCCAACGGCTCTCAAAGCTATTTTTTAGATAGCCATTTTATTGCAAAAATATTCAGATCGGCCGGCCTAACTTTAAAGAACAGAACTCGCTCGTCAGATTATAAATTTTTTATTTATAAAAGATGCGATCGAACGGCGGTATCAAATTTTATATGCACCGCCTGGGTGCCCGTAGGCTGAATGGCGACAGAAGGTAATCGGGACCGTTTGGGAAGAATTCTGCTGACATTTATTTTCCATTTTTAGGAGAAGCAAGTAGACCAGAGAGCGTTAATTGTAGTCCGCGGCTGGGGAACCCAGCTAGAGGGCTTTTACTGATTTTTATCTCAGCCGCAAATGTTGCCTCCGTTGAAATAATCTCGAGAAGCGCCCATTTGCGGTGCGCCAGAGAGTAATGATTTAAGTATTTAATTTAGCGCCTTCATTCAAACCAAAAATTCATTTAATTCAAATTCTTGTTATGTATTGTATCTCTAGACAAATTTCCCAAAAAAAAAGAAATACCTACAAGTATGTAGATCAGTTTGATATTTATTATTACATTTTCTATCGATCGAACTCTACAAAATCAGTGAATACAAATAGAATATTGAAACCACAGTGTCTCTAGTTCCGTCATTAAACAATTAACTCTTACAAAATCGGTATACGAGTACAACACTGGATTTACTTGACAGATATTTTTTTTTTTTTTTTTTTATTGTGTCAAAAATTTTACACAGCATTACAGCGAACTAATACACTGCGAAATTTATGATATACATGCATTATTTATACAACTAGGTACATAATACAGAGAAGAAAACACAAAATAGAACAAATATGAGAAGAGAACTATAATCGGATCGACAATACCACAATCCATCAAGATCATCAGGGCATCGACTAAGCTTGTCAATTAAATTGTTCAGTAATTCTAATTACCTACACTAATTACTGAAGAGAGTGTATAATTTAGTTTAGTTAATATTCTAGGCATAATTCAAGCTGTGTGGCTGAAAAGGCGAGAGGACGGACGTGGCCAATTAAGCACTAGCCATGTGTCTTATTCGTACGCTCGATTTTGTTTGGCTTTGTAGCTGTTTTACGTCGCCTTTATCGCCCGGACCGTCCGGAGGGCTCCCGGGAATTAGCCCCTCAGCTGCAATGCAGATGAACCAAATATATATGCAGCATGAAACTAATCAAGAATATAAAGTAGGGAAATGATTGATAGAGCTTCTGATTAACGGTAGCTCGATGAAACTTGAGTACTTTGTGCGGGGAGAAGTTTCAAGACTTCAAGTTTTTCTCTCAATTATCTCGGTGGCAGTGATTGCTCATTGCTCAGCAAAATAACCTACTTAAGTGTTATTTTCATCGCGTTAAGTAGACCTAAATATTTTGTAGGTTCGTACAATGGTATACAAATGCGAGCTCATTCGTTATGAATAAGGCCACTTAGGAGGCATTGTTTTTATGGCAGCGACTGAAATATTGGCCCTTGTCGATGTGTGTTGGTTGTCAACACACTGGAGTTTAGTGCCCGCTGGCTGCGCGCCAGGGTCTAATTCAATTTGTACTGCCTAGGGCAGGGCCCGCGTTAAGGTGCTTTCATACTGTATGACAAGATATTGCCTGATCATGATTATTTGGGCGTAGCCAAGTTGAATTTGGAGGGTTTTGACGGATATCATCATCAACGTTTCGGCCACATTGCAGACGATACCTCACACTCTAGGGTTGAAACGACAAGAAAAAAAATCACCCTACTATTCCTAAAAAATCTAAAAAATATACTTACTTCATTTTTTATTTTGCTACTTCGTCTGAGTGATTAACTTTCTATAACTAACAGTCACTGAGGAAGCCGATGACATACAGACAGATATGGCCTAACTATAAGAGCGTTTTCACATTATCCGCTCCGATATCGGGTGTAGGATCTGATTTGACATTCAATGTTTAGGATTGTGCATCCGATAATATCGGATGTTGGAACCGACATTCGATATTCAAAATCGTGCATTCGATTGTATCGGATGTAGGATCCCACATTAGTTATGCAAAATTATACATCCGATGATCAGATAATGTCGATCCGACATCGAGCTCCAACGAGTTTGGATGCTCAGATAAACGTTATATTTTATTTTTAGCTACATTTGCAGGTAAAGTAAAAACTTTTTTACATGCTTTAATATTAAATTATCTAATTACGTAAACACCCATTCGGAATTATATTTTGCTAAAATATTGATTTTATTGAATTGGCTGAATAGGAATACCATTGCCACGTTGCCAGTTAGAAAACAAAAAAAAGAAATACGGCATTTTCATTCGTAATACTGAAACTAAAAAATTCACTTTCAATTGCAATTAGATATGACCCTATATTTGTAGAAAATTAGTTATTAATTAATTCAGTCCAACATTGGTAAAGTAAACTAATCATCCTATCGCAACGCCGTGCCATCTTCTGTTAACACACACTCTACATCAAACATAAGTACAGACACAGACTGCGAAGCATTGATACTTACCCTTAAGGTGTATCTTGCGTGAAGTGGCCAATATCTGTGTACATTCATCCTCTAATGAAATTTGTGCACCGGCCTACAAAAGTTTATTGTGTAATTTTAACATTTTTTTTTCCCAACGACTGCAATGCACGGGTAAACAAAAACGTTATTTATTTGCAACTGATTGACCAAATCCGATAAATAGACGAAACACGTGCAAGGTAATTAACATAAAATAAAAGCGTTGGTCCTTATTGGTCAGCAACATTCGAAACACCTGCAGGTAATGAACACAAAGTATCGTCTGTTTCTTATTTTTCACCTAAATCAGGCAAATATTTAAAAAAAATGTAGATGCTTCCCCACTGTATCAACACTGTATCAACAAACAAAAATATCGGTCCGACAGCTGACGGGGGTCCCACGTGCTCGATTTTATCGGAAGTGCTACCTCCGATATCGGATGTAGGAAGGCCTTTGGAGTAAAGTAGCAAATTAAAAAGTGTCTTAAGACATCAGGCCTGCCTTTGTTGCGTTAACGTTTACTTTTAAGCACGATAGTTACCATGTCAAGCTATTTTCAACTTTATAGACGTGAGTAACCCGGTCTAAGTATATTAATACGATAGTTACCATTATGAAAGTGTTTAATCGTACTTATACATATAGTAGGATTACTTATATAGTTATACAAGTGTAATTTAGTTGATTTAAGGCAAATTGCATACATACGCTCACCTTACCATAGTTAATTAATAAACATTAGTTTTAATTTCTCTTGTAAGTGTACTGTATATATTCTTATGAGGAAATAAATATCTTTAAACCTATTAATTTAGTGAAATGAGCAAATAAACACTAAAAAGTGCATATTTTACCCCCTGTATCGGATCGGATATCGAATGTAGGATAGGACTATCCTACATCCGATATCAAGTAGGATAATGTGAAAGCGCTCTAAGGGTTCCTTGTTAACTACGGAACTCTAATGTGAAAACGCTCTAAGGAACCCTTAGAGCGTTTTCACATTAGAGTTAACTACGGAACTACGGAACTCTAAAAAGTAGTATAAAATATGTAGTTACCATCATTAACGAAAACATTAAAGGAAACTTCTGAGTGCAGTATGAAACCACTCTTATAGTGAAATCACTATAGAATTTTATGAGTGTGACACTTTTATAAAAAGATGAATGGCTGTAGATATGTAGGTTCTATTCCATAGTACTACTCAATCAATTTATGCAATATTTGACGGGAGCAAAAAATTGGACTACCAAAACACCTATTTGTTACTAAACCTTTACAACCAAGTACGAGTAGTAGTAAGAGAAGAAAGTATACATTCAAAGCTATTTCAAAAACGTTCGTCAGGGATGCATACTTTACCCTATATTGTTCAATAATATGGTGAATACATTATAGAGTATTAGTGGAGTAGCTAAACGCATTGGCATGGCAAAAACGCAGATGCAGAAAATTTGGCGAGATCGAGATCGATATATCACCCACAAAACCAAAATACATTTGGTGCGCACTCTCGTATTTTCTATTTTTCTCTGTACGCCTGCGACTATTAAATCTGCCTGTAGAAAATGCATTGATGCTTTCGAAATGTGGTGCTGGCGGAAAATGCTTGGCGTATCTTGGACTGAACATCGGACAACTAGTTGTCAACACGTGCCTCCGGAGAATTCTTGAATTCTTCAGACATATAGCCAGGCCAATCGCTCTCGCGCTTGAGAGGGAACCTGTGCCCAGCAGTCGAACGATCCCGGGATTCCCAGACAGAATCATCCTCAACCGGTTTTGTCATCGAGAGCAGTGCGCGTGGCGAAGTGGATTGCTATGGCAGTACGCCCACCTGCTACTTGATAATGACATCCTAAGATGTCCAAAATATGTCACGCGTAGTGACTAAAAATACCTTAGTGTTATCCGCAATTTATTATAATAATAAGTTGGTGGTTAAAATGATGTTATTTTGATTTTTGTGGGATCATTGCGTATCATGTGGCCCGCTGGTGAAGTTTACGGTTGGGCCCGCCGCCCCCATGTGGCATGCTGGTAAAGGTACTGAAAATTGATGCAAATTAATAGTGGCCAGCTGAGATGTACTTTTTGTGGGCCGCAGGCAGCCCACGTGGCCTGCTACTAAAGTTCTTAAATATTCGTGCTGACCTGCTCTACTCGAAATATTGTGGGTCGCCGGCGGCCCACGTGGCGCTGAGAGTGATTATTTCTTAACAAGTAAAAAATGTTAGACTAATAACCGCCGTTATTTCCGAACGTAAACTGCGAAATGTGCTTCCACTTGATGTAAATTTACGACTGTTAGCTTACGTGAAGTATTTTTTTAAGCATTGGTTTATGACGCAAGGAAATTATTTCGTCTTAATGTTCAGTTTGAAGATGTTAGTTTATTACAAAGCTTCGGATGCTGCCGTTAAATATAAAAATGTTCCGTTTTATTGCACGAATAAAATGTCCATTAAAGTGCAAAAGTTCATTGAGGCCGCAGTATAATATAGTGAGTAAATGTTTACAGTACGCTATCGAAGCGCATGGAAATGAATTGGAATTAAATTTGTTTTATTTCCGATGCAAATACAGATCATGCAGCGTTTTATACGAAAATAGGTTACTTCATAATTGAGGTTATAATATTTATGTTAAGGTTCAATAGCCGTACAGTAATTAAGTTAGCTCTGGCTTAGTGCCAGTATTTAAACAGTCTACGGAAGCACTACATTGACGATTTACGACTTTATCGCTTTTAATGCTTTTTTAGTAAGAAAACACTAAAGTTTTAATGCTATTCTCCAATTTACATTAAAATTTATCACGATGCTGAAATAAAACTATTTGGCTTGAATTGCTAGTTTCTTGTTGTTACTTTACACACTCAGATATGTTTTTATCTATTTATTTAGGCAACAAACAGTCATATTGAGTGCCATAACGCAATAGCATAAACATTAATAAGGTATAGTAGCAATACTAGCGGTATAAGCAAACGCAGTCACCAAAATTCAGTGCACTACCTACTTTTATAGCTATTTAAGTGAGGATTTCTAAAATAAGTTTAAATGTGTTATTGTGTTCTGTTACCGCAATTGCTATTCATTAAAATTAAACACTTTACAACGGATTAATCGCGTTTATTAACACCATGACCCTACTTTTCGAGCCGTTTACAGCACTCGTTTTCACAGGGTTTAGATGATGGTTGAGAGAATGCGAATTCTCTTTCGCAAACTAAGTACTTAAATACAAAAATATAAAAATAATTAAAAACATTACGTCATGGTGTCAATAAAAGCGATTAATCCGTTCTAAAGTGTTTAATTCAAATGTGTCTTTCTCACGAAGGAATGAAGAATACGTGAGAATGCATTCAATTTAGCCGAAGCACCTTTATAAATATTATTCTAAATATTAATTAAGTTTCTACCGGGTGTTTCCTGTAATAGGAGCAATAAATTTAATGGTAAACAGTACCCTCCAAATTGAATAACGTTTGTTCAGCGACTTTTCTCATAGTTCAAAATTACTAATTAATTAATTAATCGATGTGTACTTAGACAAGACACGGCACGGCAATTAGGCTGATGTCAACGTAGATTGAAAATACTATTTAGTTTGTATGAAAAAGTGAAAACCTACAGAATACATAATTTTTAAAAGTCGTTGAACAAAAGTTGTTAGGTTTGAGGAGCACTGCCTACGATTAAATTTATTGCTCCTGTTACAGGAAACACTCGGTATACAATATTTGTAATACAAGCTGAGTGAACAGGATTTCTTTGATTATAATTTTTATTTTAAGTAGACAATAACTTGTTTCTTGAAGCTTTCATGAGTTTCATACGAGAATAGATTTGTGTTGTAATAATTGACACAACGGTATAGGGCTTTCTCTTAGATATCAGGTACCTAACTGCAGAATTGCACAGATAGGATGGTTGTACAGTCAGCCACACAGCTGTAAATACAGCCAAAATGCCAAAAATATGTATACACGACGTACCTAATATGTGATATACTTACGATGAAACGTGACTATTTTCAACCAAGCGTACCGACAACCATAAAATACTTACACCGAATACTGATTATTCACAAAGTTATTGGACTGGAGTCCGTCACACCCAATTTGTGCGAACCGCTCCATGAAGCCGTTTGTTCAAAGCAGAAATCCGTTGGAGAAGGGAAGTGAAAAGCGTGGTAAAATGGTGTGAAGCCTGGCGTCCGGACTGCGGCTAATCTCTTTATTGCTGCGCGATCCCGCAATTGTACCTCCAACTAAGACTGTTTTCAAATATATTTTAACGAAGAAAGCAGTAGATTTTCACACTATAATCGAAATACATAAAATAACAGCAGTATTCAATTAAGGATATTCGGAATAGGATAAATAAAATATCTGTTTTATTTATTGTGTTCTGAATTTATAAACCCGAATTGTAATAGTAGGTTGTTAACCAAGGGGTGAGGTGAGAGGCACTCATTTCAGTCGAGGTATTTTTACGCTCTTACGTAGGTAGGTTTCTAGACTACACTCTACTTTTCATAACGAATACGAGTCAAGAAGAATACAGCTGTATCTATAAAACATATCTAAACATAACCTTGTAGTACGAGAGTCTCGAATAATCTTTTATTTAAAAAAAATAGATTTAATGTCGTCAATTACTGATCTAGAAAATAAATATCAGCATGGAAATCATACAATGCATCCAAGTCAAGTCGTTTTTTTTATTGAAATGAGTTGAACTTGAGTAAATAATGTAATTGGAAAGTAAAACGCCCTAGGGCCTAGTATCATTTTTCTCCCGCTTCACAAACGCTGAAACATATACATACCTATAGTTTCCTGGGTATTCTGTTTTCATTTAGTATAATTTAGCCAACATATTTTAAATAAAGTATCCACCTATGTAACGAAAAATATTCTCCGTAAAAATTGAAATTCCCGGCTACTTGGATCACCTTTAGATACACCTTTATGTTCCAACGAGGTTGGTGAACTTGAGCACTTTGTTATTCCGAAGTAAGTAGCCGTCATCAAGGAATTGAGTTACTCGTGGGTCCATTTTGTGGGAGGCACTGGAGGGGCTATTACTTGAGTTGAATTGGCTGGTGTGAGAGGTCTCGCTTCTCGGCTAATAATTTAATTTCACTTGGCGAGAGGCCCGCCCTCCTCCCGGTGCACCGCTCGCGACTCATTACTCGCCGTGAAACTTGCGACGATATAAACTGTATAAATCACCGTATGAAATCATGAACATATGTATGTATATGTATATGCAACTGAAATAATAAAAGCGAATAAATAACTCAATCAAAATGCAAAATTACCATAATTTGTGATTCGGCTTTGGAAGATAGCCCATTATGATATAAACAATACAATCAGCCATAATTTCCTGATGCGAAAATCATTTAAATTCAAGATTAAATGTATATTTTGAATTTTGGCAATGACAATATAATACATAATAATGGGCTGCTTTCCATAATGTATTTTAATTTTGTGAATGTAATTATGACTTTATATTGAATTGACATTTACTAGCATGTTAATGTGTTATGGGTACTTGTCAGATTCACTGTTAATAATTTGAAATCATTAAGAATTATGTTGGATTTAATAAAAAGTAGAATAATCTTTCTAATATTAAAACGTTACTCAACAACGCATTAGACAATTTTACAAACAAAATTACTTTATGCCCAAATCTTTCATGCCATGAAAAACCGTGCTGTCATAAAATGGCCCAATTTAGACATTTTTTGTGAAAAAATATGACACCTAATATCCTGTTAGGAGCGGGAACAGTATGTAGTTCGTGCGGGGTAGGCTATAAATCGCCTCCCAGGTTCACCTGCTGGCGACTTTGTAACGGGGATATCCCTCCCCGTAAACTTGTGAAACTTTCTGCTTGGGTTATGAGCACCGAGAACATCTTTCCGCATTTAAATAAACGATTTCCACGATTAGTTTCATCACGTTATGAGCTTATGACTTATGTCTGTCTCTATTTGTTGTTGTATTCTGCTTTTGTCTACTATTTTGTGTTTTAAGTAGATCGATTCACGGAAACTGGCGTGGAATGTTTATGAAGTTAATGACAGTTTCAAATATTTTTCTGCCTTCCGGCCGGCAAGTAGCCACTTGCAGGCCGCTACGCTAAACAAATGCGCCGCTTGCCGACTGCGTCGAGCAGAAAAATAGTGTACTGACCTTGGCCAGTAAATAAGAAAGCCTCAGATAACATGTTTGTCGGCCTCAGATAACATGTTTGTCGACCTCAGCTTCGCTTCGGCCGACAATTTTTTGTTTTATTTTTATTTATTTACAACAATACAGCTATCATAACAGTTGCCCAATGCGATAGTGTAGTAAAAATCTTATATAATTATATAAGTACACAATTTCTAAAGCTAAGACGCACAATAACACAACACAAACAACGTAATCTTAGTAAACTCATTCTCAGAACAATGGAATACGTCAATCCGGGTAGCGACTCGATTGAGCGTACGCAGAGCCCTTGTCCACGGCGCACCGCGCAGAAGGCCGGTGCGCGCGCGCGGCTCGGCCAGCATTACACGAGATCTGAGACATTTCTTACTTTACAGGCCTCGGCACGTAATCTACTATTCCGCGTCAGCTTTCATGAATCAATTTGTACTTCAATAAATAAGCAAAGCTTGTACTTAGGCGTAATGACTTAATAACCTACACAATAATGACATTTAGGGCCACCTGCACCAATCAGGGTTGCCGAAATAACTCGGAGTTAGGCGGTAAATTACATACTTAAGTTGGCTTACCCCGGATGGTACAAGTAGCGCTTATTGCGTTTCTGTCTATCCATCAAATGTCAATACGTATTATGAATATGACTATACGTTTGCTTTGCACTAATTTCCCTATGAGTAATGAGTAAAACAGGTCACAAAATGGTTATTCAATTTTGTCTCGAGCAAAATAAAAGCATAAGTCAACTACTTACAATACCTGCTCTAGGCAGGAACTACAGTGAGTCGTACCACCCAAGTTTAGCGTCAACTATTTGCCGTACTTTTTAGTTAGTCTCTGAACGGGTGTCGCGGGGATTTCCCACCATGAATAAAGAGTTACTGCCTCGTATTATTCTAAACTCGCTTTACAAGTAAGCTTCAATCTTAAACTGAAATGATGAAGCAACAAACTTATTATTATAAATCCAAGATTCGCCTTTAGTTTTAAAAATGCTAAGCGCCGACACAATGCATATTAAACAGGTTCTAGAATATTAAATTGTGACAACTTTATATTTTGAGATTTTTTCGTATTCAAGCGAATAAATCTTAAAACTAAAGAATATTTCACAAAAGTATACTTAGAGTGACTGCAAAAGAAGAACTTTATCTTAAATACTTACTTAGAAACTGTTCTGGAATTTTAACAGTTCACCATCCAAATATAATAGAATATTTTATGTCGTTTAGGGTATTTGAATTTAGACGAGTTTTCAGAAGCATTCTATCTATTTTGACCTCGTTAGGATTGACATACTATTCCAGCAAAATGTTTATTTAGCGTCATTCATCATTGTCCAATCCGATACGCGCGAATCACTCGACAGTCTAGTGTCATGTGGAAATCCGTATCTCCAAAACATGTCGGTGACCAACCTGCTACTGGCTGATAACCTTCTTCAGGACTATTAGGCCACTTGCACCAAACATGATTGGCAAACTAACCCGGAGTAAGTTGTCAATTTCTGTACTAAAAACCCGTACAGAAAAGCCTTACCATGACGTCTTAACACGATTTCATTGACGACCTAAACTGAGTCACTTTCATACAACTGAGCCTAAACTTAACCTAAACTGAATCGCGTTAAGACGTCATGGTTAGGCCCCAGCTAGTCTATGATGGTCGAGTTTTTATCGTTTACCGACGTTGCTGTCACGTTCTAACAAGTATGTATGTGCGAAAGTGACGCATAGCGTGATAACCGATAAAATGGCAACCATGCTAAGCCTGCAGATGTAGTGTTTAATGTTTTGCCCACGTATTTTATTTTCTCGGAAACGTTCATATTAGTCATGTTTCTTCAATCAACCTCGTTACTTTTAGTAATGACACTGACTGACAATATTACACGTTCGGGCGTATCCGTGAAAATACGAGGGCAAAACATTAAGCATTACATCTGTAGGTAACGGGTTCGTTGGGAAACCCCGGGTTGTGAAAATGGTACTTATAAAGAAAGAGTCGGTTTTTATAAGGGAACCATTACCTTGTTTACCTTTTTCGTATTAAATTAATTATGCTAAAAATTCAAGCAATATTTTGGGGACTCATTTGAATATCTTAAATTTAAAAAACATAAGCACCCTCGAAGCGGAGGTTGGCGGGGATTACCGACCCTCAATCCCTCTATATACAGAATAAACAGTGGGCTAGTATCCCAGACACCAGAGATTTAGGTGCAGTATTTAAATTCGGATCCTTTGTAGCAGAGTTGATTTCCACTAAGTTATGCTAAATCCGTTTCAGGAATATTATTATCTGGGTTCGTCTCCCTTAAATCACATGCCGCTTCCGTGTGCCCTCATTTTACGCATTGTACTCCTTATTTACGAGCCAACCATTGTGTATGGTAATACGTATAATATATAGCGTCCTGTGCCTAAATATTTGAAATATTCTCAAGGACGAGAATTTGGAATATTCAAATTATGGAGATAATAAGTTATTAAGTTCTTTTGTTTGTGAATTTGGGAGAAACTTTATAACTTAATACTAATTTAATGTCTCGTAGTGTCACGATATACCCTGTCAAAGGGATCAGTCTGAAAATCAACGCTGGGTATATATAATATCCTAGCATATGTTGAGACTGGTACCCTTTACCAAACACTATATACCTACCTAACTGTTAGTAATAATGGTGTACACTCAAGGACTTTAATTTGTGACCCACTGGTTGATCGTTTTTTTGGGGGAAATGGTTCACAGATTGAAGACCGTGATACGGTACCTACCTATTTAGTCATAGGTTATTATATAAGTTTCTGCATTTAATTGTCTGTGCACTTCCTGTGTGTTTCGGTAATAAATTTTATTTTATTTATTTTAATAGGCCTTGGGGCATATACGGTAAGGTGTACAACAGTTTACCCACAGAAATGAGAACGAATCTATTTCCGAGTATAAATTAAAAAAATGGCTTCTGTTCCACGCTTTCTACAGTCTTAATATTACTATTACCTATATTTATAGTTTGACATCTACCTACTAATAAAATTATTTTTAAATTATTATAATTTTTCCTATAATGACTTTTCTAAATTATGTTTGTTGATTCGTTATACACAATTTTAAAACTGTAATAAATAATATATAATTTTTATTGTAATTTTAATGCTGAATAATTATGACGTGTAATATACTGTAACAATATTATTAACAAATCAGTATGAGTATGAGAATACGTATTTATGAAATGTGTCGTTACACTACTTAAGTGCTTACTGCCTTTAGTAACTTTTTAGTATAATACGTTATTAGAGATTAATATCTAAATTGCAGTTATCTAGATTAATATCTAAACCTAAGCATGAAGAACTTATGAAAAATGCTACCGAATTTTGAGAATACTTTATAAATTTGCAATATTACATAGGTATAGTACGAGTTGTAGCTGTAGGTAAATAGGTATAATTTGTAATGTCGGTGACCGTTAAATTGAAGCTCAAATTATGTAAAGATAATTGCATGAAAAAACGATGATAACGCGATATGATGAAGATATCAAGGCTATAGATTTACAATTAGGGTAGTCTCAGTTGGCCAAAGCTAACAGATTTTTGTCTTTCCGCCTACCCAATAGGTACTCTTTGGAAAGCAATGTTTAAAGTTCTATCCTCCATGCTATTGTATGTTTGGTACAGCCATGCAGCTCTCCGAATACAGATCATAAAAATACATAGTATTCGTACTTATGCTCCAAAGTGCTCAAACATAAGGATGGCTGCCAATGATAAGAAAATTACTGGCCCTCGGGGTGCTAGTAGTTACCTACCAACGGGCAACTTTGTTTTCAGAGCGAGTTAGAAGTAGACAAAAGGAAATTTTGAGGCGAAATGGTTTCGGGGCTAGGAAAACATATCCAGCTGAAGTTATAACAATGTACTTTTACTAACTAACTAGCGTCCGCCCGCGAATACGTTTGAGTAGGTATAAGATGTCCTTAAAACGTTCAAGCCCTTTTTAACACCCTTAGAGCTTGCAAAAATAGGTTTTTCTACTCGCCGACTTTAATCTGCCAATTACGAGTACATAGACAAAACTATAAGCTCATACTTTTCGATATTAGACAGTCCAACTCAACTATAATATTTCATTTCGATACGCTGTAGGCAACTATAATAGAACTTCATACAAATTTTATACTTATTTGCGATGACGCCTGAGACTTTGCCGAGCGCGCGCCTCACGCCTGCGCCGATCGCGCCGGCCTGCCGGCCATCTTTTTGTGTTACATCCTTGTTAAGTCAATGAAATTGAATGATGAAATTGTTCCTCCATAGATGATGATGATGATGACTCGTAGAAAAAGTATTGTATACAATCGTAATATAATTAAGTTTTTCAATCTCGTACCTTACTTAGGCCACTCAGCAAGCTTCGTGGCCTAAACACGGTACTCGACTGAAAAACTCTTCATTATATCACGATTGTATAAAATACTATTTAACCGAGAACAGAAAGGCACGAATATTTCCGGCGAGATAGTTTGGTTCCAATAGTGCGAGTCGGAAATGGGTGCCTTTTACCCGAGTTACTCTACTTTTCATTTCGAATGTGAGGAAAGAAAAAAAATGAAGTACTTATTAAGTTTAAACTACCTACTCCTTTATTGTTTTGTTTAAACTACCTGCGACATTATTGTCATAAATGCACAGATTTTTTTTCGCTAGCTTTTTGGGTGAACTGGTGTCTCATACATCATATACCTAATTTCGTCCAGTCCGTCCGTCTGTCCGCGGATCGCGGATTTTTGACATCCTAACTAATGAACACGGGTTCTTCTTACCACGGTTTATTTCTTAAATTCGAGCTCCCGACCTACCTCGACCTACCAGCAAACTTTAGTTTTCTCGTGAACATGGTGGTTGCAACATCGCCGAAATATCGGGAACTCGAATTAGTCGAACTTAACAAATAACCGTATTAAGAATCCGTGTTAGTCTGTAGTTTACAGTTTCCATTTACCTACCTAATGAGAAATGAGTAAGTAGTAGAGAGTACTGCTATTGAATGAGTTCCCTACCTACTTATTTCTCAAGATACATTAATGTTACGTTTCGCTCGTAGAGATAAGTTTTTGCTCACATTCCTTAATTCGAATAAGGCAGGCGTAGTTTAGCACAAGTGCGACGTAATTACAACTGCCATAGGAGTGGGGGAAAATGCAAGTCCATTTTAACTAGATTTATATCGTAAAAATATGGTCTTGGTTATGATTCCTGGAGGTACGGTTCGTTATTAAAAGAAAATAAGAAAAAGGGGTTTCTGGATATAACGAGCACCAAAAGTGCACTAAAAGAGCTAGACTGAAAGAGCTCTTTACTTGCATGTTTGTACACTTTGTACTTAGACATCTCTATATCCTTTGGGGAGCATAAAAGCAGCTTTAGCTTTGTATCTCAATAGCGCGTATTCCGATAAGACATGTATCTTAGAGACATATGAGATACTTGTATGTAATCAAACATTTATTTAACTTTTACTGAAATACTGACCTTTACACAGGATTGGTACTGGTAAAGCCACGTATTTTACTATCATCGTCAAATGTAAGGAATAATACTTTTTAACACTGTAAGGACATAATCATTTAACCAATACGTTTCTTTTTTTGTTACTTGGACAGTCGAGGTTGTCGACATAAAAAAAACTAATATTATTAGTATATGTCTCGTAAACAATCGCACGTTGTCGTTGTTAAAAAGTGCTTTCTATCACGCGATCGAATCAAGCTACTATTCAATCCAGCTTCAATGTAGTTTGAGTTCTTGAGTTATTTGATTATCTACAGAACTTTAGTCTGTTTTTTTTTCGGTCAAGTGGTAATAAGTAATTCCGTAGTCAACTAGGAACCCTTATAGTTTCGCCATGTCTGTCTGTCCGTCCGCCCGTCAGCGGCTTAGCTCAGTGATCGTTAGTACTTCAAAATTGTAATTTGGTAAGAATATACATATCAATTATGCCACCAAAGTGGTAAAAAAAGGCGAAACACTGTTTTTAGGGTACCTGCAGGTACCCTAAAAATAAAAGTGTTGAACATTGAGGGTGATTTTTTTAGTTTCAACCCTAAAGTGTGCGATATCATTGGCTAGATATTTGAAAGCTAATAGGGTTCTGCTTAGCAGATCTGTGGAAAATCGGCTGTAGATATCTCAAGTGGCATCTTAAGAGGGCGTAAATATGGCGGAGTTGCGCTACTGTGGAGAACTAGTAAGTTTAATAACGTATCAGTGATTCAGTGTGAAAGTGATCGCATTATAGCTATTAAGGTCTGTTTACCTGGTCAGTCGATATTGTTTTTTTCGGTGTATATGCCTACGGACTCGTCTGACAACTTGATCGAGTACGTTCAGTGCTTAAGTGAAATCGTGGCGGTAATTGATAATAACAATATTGAAACTGCGTATATCTTGGGAGATTTGAACTCACATCCTGGAGAACTATTTGGAAATGAAATGCAAAATTTCTGTGTTGAACAAAATTGGAACTGTATTGATTTTACAATGTTAGGGTTAAATTCAGGAACATATACATTTGTCAGTGATGCGCACGGCAGCCGCAGGTGGCTGGATCACTGTCTGGTCACTCAGGCGGCGATCCAGTCAGTTCTGTCGGTTAAAGTGCACTATGACGTCTACTGGTCGGATCACTTCCCTTTGGAAGTCCTTTGTAACCTAAAATCAATCTGTAAAACGTCTAAGCCACCGCGCGTTATAACTAATAAAATCCTGTGGGGCGAGCGGAGCGTAGAGCAAATAGAAATATATACGAATTACTGTAGTGATAAGTTACGTAATGTTGAATTTCCACAGGAGTTTAGTTTATGTGCTGACAGTATGTGTAATAATAAATGTGCAGTGCACACATCTGTTATTGATCACTTGTATAAGACAATTATAACCACCATGCAGGAGGCCGCTGTGTTTTGTCATGCGGGGCAGGGGGCAGGTAAGCCTAACCGTGGACGTCACGTCGCCGGCTGGAATAGGTATGTACGTGACGCTCACCAGGACGCTAGACGCAAGTTCCTGACCTGGGTGTGGTACGGTAGACCCCCTAGTGGTTATATTTATAACGATATGAATGAGTCTAGAATGGTGTTCAAGCAGAAGTTAAAATATTGTCAAAATAACCAGGAGCTCATTAAAATGAATGTTTTAGCCTCAAAGCATAAAAATAAAGATTTTAAAGGTTTTTGGCGAGAAACAAAAAAGTTAAGCCCTAAACCGGGCGTCCCGGTGAGTGTCGACGGCATCAATGACCCTAAAGGCATCGCAAACATGTTTAGGTGTCATTTTCAGGTGGAATCGCCACTTAAAGATGTTCACAGGGATGTTGAGGCCGTGGTGTCGGGAGTGCCCGAGCGTGTCTCCGCAAAACAAGTTGCTCTTATAATAAAAAGTATGACGAAAGGCAAGTCACCCGGTCACGACGGCCTCAGCATCGAACATTTTCAGCACGCGGGACCACACCTCCCGAGGTTGCTGGCACTGCTGTACACGTTATGCATTCGTCATTCCTACCTGCCTAGTGAGCTAATGATGACGGTCGTGGTGCCTATAACTAAAAATAAAACTGGAGATGTCTCAGATAAGTGTAACTACCGGCCGATATCATTAGCTACAACTGCGTCGAAGGTGCTGGACGCCATGCTTGAGGGACAGCTTAAAAAACATGTAAGTTTACACGATGCACAGTTTGGGTTTAGACCCGGGCTATCGACTGAAAGTGCCATCTTGTCCCTCAAGCACGTCGTTAGGTACTACACCGACAGAAATACGCCTGTGTATGCTGCTTTTCTTGATTTGTCTAGGGCATTTGACTTGGTTAGGTATGACATCCTGTGGTCTAAACTAGTCAACGCCGGGGTGCCGGGTGAACTGGTCAATATTTTTAAATACTGGTACGCACATCAAACTAACCGGGTCAAATGGCTTAACGAACTTCCTGATGAGTATGGGTTGGAATGCGGAGTGAGACAGGGGGGGCTGACGTCTCCTACGCTTTTCAACCTATACGTGAACCAGCTGATCGGTGAGCTGGGTAGCACCAGAGTCGGCTGCTCGATTGACGGACATATTGTCAACAGTATTAGTTATGCGGACGACATGGTGCTGCTCAGTCCATCGATTTCTGCACTCAGAAGCTTAATAAAAACTTGTGAAGAGTACGCTAAGCTGCACGGCCTCCTTTATAATGTTAAAAAAAGTGAGCTTATTGTATTTAATTCAAAGAGTCGTAAGGTGACGACTATGCCCCCTGTGCTGCTTAATGGTGTAAGTCTCGCCAGAGTGAATAAATTTAAGTACCTCGGTCATGTGGTCACAGAGGACTTAAAGGATGATAGCGACATTGAGAGGGAAAGGAGGGCGATGGCGGTTCGCTGTAACATGCTGGCTCGCAGGTTTGCACGATCTAGCATTGAAGTAAAGATTACTCTCTTTAAAGCCTTCTGCCAAACCTTATACACGTGCAATCTGTGGGTCAACTACACGCAGCGAGCCTACAACGCCCTCCGAGTACAATATAACAATGCCTTTAGGGTGTTGTTGGGGCTCCCACGCTATTGCAGCGCTTCAGCGATGTTTGCGTACGCTCACACAGCGGGGTTCAGCGCGGTGATTCGTCAACGCGTTGCATCACTCATGCGCAGGGTGCGGGGGAGCCCCAACGCCATCCTGAGGCTCATTAGCGAGAGGATGGACTGCCCCATTGTGGGACACTGGGTGCGAACGCATGCGCATGTTCCAGGTGTTCCAGAGGGGGGCAGATACTTAAATTAAAATTAGGATTTAAGAATTAATTAATTAATTACCTTGCAAACTAATCTTAAGTATATGGACTTTCGTCTGAAATAAACAAATTTTATTTTATTATTTTTTATTTTTAGCACATTTTTTGATAAAGTGCATATTTTTGGAAATAATCGCTATTTGGAAATAAAAAATAAAAATTGGGTACTTACAAATGTTTATTTATTTTCTGAGCGATTTCCTCTAAATTTTTAACCGCAAGTCCAAAAAATATGGTATATATTACAACTCTTTTTAAGTTCGCCTATTGTGACGGACGATAAACTACGGAACTCTACACTGAGCATGGCCCGACATGCTCTTGGTCAGTTTTTCAAATTAAATTTATTAGTTTAGTTTTTGATGGAATTATATTTACTTGCAGCATCCTTAACTCTAGTATGTGCGTGTTTGATTGAAATAGGTCACAGATGAAAGTTTGTGCATGATCCTCATACAAAGTAAACTGTTTAGGTAAAGCAGGCATGCCTTAGCATACATATAGCCTACTTAGTTAACTGGCGAGACGAGTCCTCTATGGGATTAGGACGATCAATTTCAGGATCATACTTCCGTGTATCTAAGCCTCCAAGGGTTTGTTGTGGCTATATCAATTTTTGACATTGACATGAGTCAGTATGACGAAGCGCATGGTTAATCTGTTGCCGTTAATGTAACCCATAGATAATAATAATAATATACCCCCAGGGCAGCTTGCGGCGAGCTGAATGGAAAGTGACGTCCCTTGGGTCCCATGTCCCCGAGAGTCGGTCTGGCCCCTTTCTCCGGCTTGCCTAAACAAATTCGCCGCTTGTCGACTGCGTCGAGCAGAAAAATTGTGTACAGACCTTGGCCAGTAAATAAGAAAGCCTCAGATCACATGTTTGTTGACCTCAGCTTCGCTTCGACCGAGAATTGCACGAAATCTGAGGCATTTCTTACTTTACAGGCCTCGGTACGTAATCTACTATTACAAATAAAAAAATGCTGCTACTGTGCTACAGTAAAACTGGGTCACGTGGCTTAATTTTGGCATTGTGCTGATATTCGATTATCCGGATGACTATTCAAATTGGTTCGCGGGCAGCCGCATGTGGTTTGTCCGTGTAATGGCTTAATTCATATCTAAATTATTAGAGAGAGAGCTAGCTACGAAATTAGGTATGCAATTTGTAGAGCCACGAAGTCCCTCTAGTTAGTGTGCCATATATCATCCGGGCGCCTGGCAGCTGTTAGCGGTGGGTGTGACAGTGGATAGGCAACAAAGGGTTTTTAGGGTTCCGTAGTCAACTAGGAACCCTTATAGTTTCGCTTTGTCTGTCTGTCTGTCTGTCCGTTCGTCCGCGTATAATCTCAGTGACTGTAAGTACTAGAAAGCTGTAATTTTGTACAAATATGTATATCGGTCACGCCAACAAATTGATTAAATAAAAAGTGGTTAAAAAATTTTTTTTAGGGTACTCCCATCCGACTCCCATACATGAGTTTTTTTTTCAATTCAACCCTAGTGTGTGGTAAGTTTCTGTATGTATGTATGTATGTATGTATGAACATATTTGCCTAATATATTCATCATCTATGTAAGTATATACTTAAAAAAAAGTCGCTTTTTATACCTATAGATATTAATAACTCACACCGTACGCCGCTGAAATCCTTAATTCGCCTGTTGTACATAACTTCACATTAGTAAAATATTTAAATTGTAATCTATGTAAAACACAATACAAATAATATATTTCTAGTTTAATGTAAAGAAACATGTAGTTTTAATATTAAAAATTAAAAACCGTCATATGTCCTTATTTCGCCTTTGTTTCCCAATTTCGCCTACTTTAATAAAATATGATCAAGAAAATTGTGTACATACTTATTTCAATTTGTACTCGTTTAATTACATTAATTGAATAGAAAACTCCCGTGAGTATTAGACATATTAATATACTTACTTCTCACTCATGATTATGGGGCGCGGACCGTCCCGAAACATGTCGAGCTATCTTCGACTTTATAGACGTGAGTAACCCGGTCTAAGTATATTAATATACATTACTTGAATTTTACGATTTATTCAAATTCAAATTCAAATGCTTTATTTCGAACCATTAAGTCCATAGGGTTAGCTTATACGATAACTTACATAACTAGAGTTAGTTAATGGATGGTGTTTATGGAAAAAAAAATTAAACATTTGTTAAGGCGAAGTTATGTACCGAAGGCGACTTTAGGATAGGTAGTTTTGCCAACCCTTGGTTTCAATGAGTTTTCACCACTGATAACGGGGTCTGGTCATGACTCATGACTACTGTACCTACACTAAGAAAATATTTTTGGTTGAAAGGGGGAAAAATAATATTAAAAGTTCTAACGCCTTCTAATAGTATGTTTACATAATCGCAGGTGGAGGCCAGTTATACATAATTATTATAGTTTGACCAGGATCTCTTCTCATTCGTGCATACTCAGAGAGACTCATATTTCTATTACCGACAAAACTGGTTTACAAACTATTAACGTAACGAGTGAATCAATGGACAGCAGCCATGAAATTATCTCAAACTTAACAGGTTTAACTATCAGAACTAACGGAGATCACGACGCAAAACTAAACGCAGATAGCCAAGCAAACTTTTAAAAACCTCGTCTAACTTGATAATCCAGATAAAAAAAAACATACTAAGTCTACATACTTTTCCACGGTTCCAAGACAGTTGAAACCTCAATTATAATCTGAGAGTTTTTAATCTCGCTGGACATCATTTCGCATTGGCACATAATCCGAGATTGTGCCGCGTTACGGCGCCACCAACGCGTAAACCGCACTAAGCCGATTGCAGCCGTTCGCTTTACAAGCTTGTAGACATGTCTGCTCGTGTCAGGATGCTGTGATGCGGTAGAGGCTAGACATACGTCTCGTTTGTGGGAATTGCATAGAATTAACAAAGAAACAGAATATACAAATTAGTTAATTAACGTATAAATAACTACAATTTGTTGACATGTGTGCTCGTGTCAGGTGCTGGGAGGATGTGGTCGTGGCTACCCGGACGAGTTGTTTGTGCAATTGCATAGAATGACAATAGACACAGAATACATAGTTAAATCAGTTAAATTGACGTAGGTATTATGGTTAAGTAGGACGATATCATGATTTTAACACGAAAATATTTGAGGTATGAGAGTTTAATATAGGGATGTGACAACCCTTTCCTGATGCGTCTTAAATATTTTTTTAGCTAAGTACGAAGATTGTAATTATATTCGATTTCTTATAAAAACAATACTGTGTACTCATTTGTTTATGGGTCTGAATTAGGTTATACAACATTTTAAATTAAACCTATTACCGATGGTACGAATATATTACCCTCGGTAATAGAATGTATGGTAATCTTTTTCCGACCCATTCAATATTTGTTGGGTTGGTGATAGGTTCTCAAAGAAGTTTATTTTACCGAGTGATATATTAGTATTGTTATTTCTTAATTTCATAGTTGTGAAAAGAAATGAATGAGTATTTTACATTGTCCTTGTGGCACATACGTGGACCGACTGAGACACCATGGATTGTGTTGTAAAAAAAGTGCAGGCCGTTTTTCGAGACATGCGTCTCTTCATGACATAATCCGTCGGTCTCTTGCCACTATCAACGTGCCTGCTCTCCTTGAGCCGACTGGCATTTTTAGGGATGATGCCAAAAGACCCGATGGGCTGTCCTTGGTTCCTTGGAGTTTGGGACGGATACTAGTGTGGGATGCTACCTGCGTAGACACGCTGAGACTATCCCATCTCCAACGAACTAATGTAAAAGCGGACGGAGCGGCTGAATACGCCGAAATTTTAAAACGTATATAAGAGCCTGGGCAGAGAGTACCTTTTTGTACCATTCGGGGTCGAAACTCTTGGTCCATGGGGTCCCAGCGCACGCAAATTTTTCGTAGAAATTGCGAAACGTCTGGTTGATGTTACTTGTGACCGAAGAGCTGGTGGCTTCCTCGCACAACGTATCAGCATTGCGATACAACGAGGAAATGCCGCCAGCATCCTAGGTACAATGCCTCAAGGACCTATTGTAGATTTAAGGTAGGTAGAGGTAGGTAGCTAGGTAAGTTACACTTACTGTATATATTTCGAAAATAAACGTTTTAAACATTTTACATTCATAAAATTTGGAACTTTGAATGACGCATATACGATTACAAAAGACTTACAATTAGTTATCAGATGAAAGGGTCATTGACCCTAAGTAGCATACATTTTTTAACCCTCGGTATTAACTTTAGAATATATAAGGTCAATGCCCCCGAGTCTCTTTTCCATTACCTACGGTAGAAAATTGCTTTTTCTATACCCTCAGTAATAAAAGCTCATTTAAACTCTCTGTAATAAAATAAAAAATACTCGGTCGTTAAATAGCTTCAATACTCATACTCTTTTGGAGTCATTTGAAATATTGCTATTTACCACGGTAATAAGCGCCTTTACCTTAATATAAACTGAATATAGTACATAGTTTTAACATAAAAACACTTACGCGTACGTTGATCATAATCGAAGGGTTTTCGGGGTGACTATCATCAGCTAATATTCTTAGTTACCTGAAAAGAAATAATCCTGATAAGTACAGTTAAACAATGAATAAAAATATTACATTTTGATCAGCATTGCTTAACAAGAGAACAGTAAATTGTCCAAAGTAGGTTATACTCCGTCTACAACTGCAGTCCAGTCTGCGGAGGGGGTGTGCTGTATAATTCGTATTGCGTCTACGGTGCATAACGAGCTCCTTGCTGCACTCGTCTTGAGTACATCTCACGCTACGTTTAGTAAAGATAGTAAAGGATAGATTTGTTTAACGAGATAACATAAAGTATCCCAAGTAGGTATTAGTCGTCTACAATCGCAGTCCAGTCTGCGGTCCAGCAGAGGGAGCTGTATAATTCGTATTGCCTCTACCGTGCCTAACAAGCTCCCTGCGGCACTCGTCTTAAGTTCATCTCATGTTACGATGCTCGGTGCTATGAACATTCATATTATTGTATAAGGATTATAATTTCTACTAATTTATTTATTTGGCCGTTTGTACTCTAGGTAGGTATACATATACCGTTTGGTATTATACAAAATTAGCTTTACAGGTAAGCATAACAAATAGTAACAAAGGCAAAATCGGATAAAAAACTTTTTAGTTAATAATTTAGGGTCTCTGTAAACGTATATTCCGGATATCTAAAATGGCAAAACTTGGTTGACTACGAGTATATATGTACCTAATATTTGGAACATGACCATGAACTTGGCGTTTGTAGTACTGCCACAGGAATTTGTCATTATCATTAGGCATCAAATACATGGACATCTTATAATACCTCGATATGAAATATTTATAGAGGTAGGAGATTGAACTAAACTATTGCATTGTAGCTTTTTGTATTTTTCTTTTTATTGCTTTTTGTAAACGCATATCCTGTTTTGTGCAATAAAGTGTTTAATATTTACTTACTACCTAACTATGTGTACCTACATGACTAGAAAAGAATAAGACAACCAGGAATTTGCAAATATTTTCGAGGTATTTGAATACCTAAAGGGAATGCAAAAAAACACTTATGTTAACGAGAAAGCCACAAGTCAGTCACTATACTGCACGCCGGCCCAATCCCTGCCGATGCATTTCATTGCCGAGCTTCATTCTAGCTCATTAGCTAGCGAGCTTGAGCGCATGCATAATATGCATTGATAAATTATAACCATAGATTTCGTTAAGAAAAGTGAAGGTGAACAATTCGTGGTTAAAGTAAATTTTTATGTAAATAAATAATCTCGTCCAAAATCAAACAGTACAAAAAATCTCTAGCTATAGGTTAATTCAAATATATTAAACGATATGGATTATATCACTTTGACAGGTTTAAGGATGACTCAAGGAGCCTTCAAAAGGAGGTTCAAGGAGCCCTCGGAGGTCCCGTGACGTTTTCTATAGAAACTGACAGATCGTCCCAGATCGGATCGGGTCGCATCGGATTGGTGTGAGTCGTTCTTTAACATGCTTAATAGCTATTAACCCATTCACTGCTAATGACGACACGTTGTCGTCACCCCTCTACGCGCCATTTTCGCTACAAAGCGGGAAATGCATGTTATCGGCTACGGCGTAGCGCTACGAAAAATCCTTAGCGTTGAATGTGTTAACAGGACACAAAAGGCAACCTGTAATAAATTTTATAATTTTATTTCGTAAAATATTACATTATAATATTAACAAAATTGGAGCTATATGTAATTTTTCAGTCAAAGTTGGCCGGTTCATTACAGCCCATCCTGTATATAGTGATTAGACATATCGAACGTAGCTACAGGTGTGGCATGGACCACACATCACTAGGCTTAGGTTATGTAACTGCTCTGATTACGCTGATTTGTTAAATAAAGCTCGGCTACGGCTGAATCAGGCTAATGAGGTATCGGATGAGGAAACGCCGACCGCTTGCCTACATAGTGTTATGGCCTAGTGAAAATACTGACTAGTGACTATCCGCAACTACTGAATTACTGAAAGCGTTATTTTAAGACGCTTGTGTTTAGCGTTGGTTAAAAAAGGATTAAAGAAATCCGTCCAAAGGGGTTTTAACATTCTGCATAAATCTGAAAGTCATGGATATAATAATACATAATACTTTCCTGCTGATTTAAACAGTGGTCATTGAGTTCATTTTTGCAAGCTTTTATTTAACTTGCAATGTATGTTTTTGTTTGTTTGTTAGGGTCAAATCTTGCAAGCTGAATTTGAATAACTTCCTGTTATTCGAATAAGCTGAACCTTCACATGCAACCTACATAGGTTGGATGATACAAAATCGGTTCAGCATACCATAGAAGAACACTGTACACCCGCTGGTACAGGGAACTGACAACTTTAGAGGCAGCACTAGAAAAAGGTGACCTCTCACTGCACAGCATTGTGGTGGCAACGCTGAACAGCGACAAGAATTGGAGAGCGATGGCCGCGTTAGGCGAGGAAGTTATCTCGCTGAAGGAGGCTGCGGAGTGCGCCGCCGCTCCGGCGGTAGGCGAGGCGGGACACGTAGGCGAAATTTCTTAGCCAACTGCCTAGACCTTTTCCATACGTAGGGATTGTGGGTAGGTGGCTCACACGACAGCTCAACACGACTGGGAGGAGAGTTAAGCGTTTTCACATTGACAAAAAAAGGTATTGAGCTGATCAGATGATGGATACCGGAGGTGGCCATAGGAACTCTGTGATGAAACAACCAAATTCCATTGTGTCTGGATTTCTTAGAATTGCCTCGCTGTGTATAACATGACCGTGGAAACGAAAGTGCAGTCAACGATATCAAATATCAACGGTATCAAAAGTAATGTTTGATAAAAAGTTTATTTAAGTACCTATAAGTGCATATGTATCTATGAACATATTATAACATTATTTTATAAGGTGCGAATGGTGTCATTCTCCATTTATCATAAATTTATAACATGAAAAAAAAATACGATAATTTTTATAGAGAAACCAGAGAGAGTGAATAAATTAGAAAAATCTGTAAAGTCTAAGGATACTCGTTTATAACTACTGAGAAGTCACATCAAACTTCAATGTTATTAGCTTAAATAAATCATACACTTAAGTTTATAGGGAAACATATATAAGTATGTAAGTACGTACGTATGCATAATATATTATTTACTATATGGTTTAAGAAATTTATTTCTCTAAAAAAAATATTACAATTCACTTATATAGAGAAATACAAACAATCTTAGCATACATTATTTACAAGTGCACGAAAATCATAAAATAACATTTTTTCCACATTTAAAACTAAACACTAAAAAGCTATGATTATAATTAATATTGCATTATTTTCAAATGTTAATTGTAGGTATTACTGAAATTGCCCGGTATACTCGTACACAGTATATTAGCCCATCGATAAAGACCAAGTTTGATCATAGGTCGTTAGCTACAGTGGCTTACTGACCAAGTGACCAGACAATTGACCGAAGGAACTTGCCATGGAAGATAGTTCGACCGACCTTCCGGCTTCCAAGTGGAACAAGCTCAAACTATCGTGTTTACTATTCAAGTCATTAGGTATGTAGGTACGTTAGATTACAAGAAAAAGAGAAGGCTAATGACGATAACGGTCTCATACAGTGTGTAACTTGTGTAAGTCTAATATGGGCGCTAAATTAAACCAGACGTAGAATTCATTAGTGTGTCTTTCCCATCACGGAACAATGGTGTTCCGGACCTTTGGGAGGCGTACGCGGAGCCGAAGCCAACACGCAGAGGCCCTTTCGACAATTTAATGAAATGTAAGGGGTACACCGAGCGGATGTTGCACCTGCCCGAGCCATGGGACGCACGCAGAGGCAGCACCCACCAGGGTGTATAGACTATTGAGATTGAATGGAACCTAAAATATACTGGACTATTAGGTGAAAGTGGTGGACTAAATACTGGGTTATGGAGAATAAAATCGGACGTCTGCCTAACAAAACGGTAATCAATTTTATTTCCGGCAGACGGTGACTCGCCCACATAAGATGGGCCCCCACAAAAAGCGACATCTAAGATGGCTCGAGGGCAACACCGGTATGAGGGCTGGGGGTAGAGAGGTGTCACTGGACTTTAAACATATAGCCAACTCGCCACTTAGGTTTCCACATCTACCCTCGAGAACACAGCTCTTGCAACCCCACTCTGGACGGCCGGTTAAGGCAAGCCAGAGGCGGAGGACTTGGTCGGACGACGGAGTCCCCCAGGAGCGCTCAGGTACGTGGGGTCGCTACTCCCCAACAGCTCGCCACAAGCTGCCCTGCGTTGACTGATTGCACCGGTCGAAACCAGTGGGCGATGGGGTCGTCACATCCCTACGCCTATTAGTGTTATTATTAATTAAGATGTGTTTTCCAGTTACAGTTAATTATGACTAATTTTTTTATTTTTTTTCTTAGTAGCAATGTACTGTCAACATAAACTGTAAAAGTGGACGTTGAAAGTTGTCAACAAGCGTTTCACGCGAGTGTGTTTGCATTATATTGCGGGCCGAATTATTTTTGTATGGATAAAATTTTCATTCCAATTCTAAGTAAAACTTATCTAATCACATTTCTTATCTCCTATAATATACTAATCTAATCACTGTTAAAAGCTTCACCCTAATTAGATTTACACACTGTATATACATATATGTATTTAAGAATAAGAAGCATAAATCAATTTAAGTTAATGTTAATTTATAATCAAAACTAAGTACCTATATTTTTAAGCGTTTTAAATGTTAGTGGCCCAGTGGTAAGGCGTGTGACTTTCAATCCGAAGGTCGCGGGTTCAAACCCTGACGGCTCCTACCAATGAATTTTTCGGGACTTATGTAAGAAATATCATTTGATATTTACCAATCGCTTTTAGGTGAAGGAAAACGTCGTGAGGAAATCGGATTAATCTAATTAAGGCCCAGTTCACCCTCCGGATTGGAAGGTCAGATGGCAGTCGCTTTCGTAATACTAGCGCCTACGCCAAATCATGGGATTAGTTGCCACAGCGACTCCAGGGCCGTGACATAAGCCGAGAAAACGCTAGGAAGAAGACGAACTAAGTATATTTTTTTACGTGAGCAGCAATATAGCGCCAGTAAACAATTTGGTTTCGTAATAAATTAAATTACGGATAACACTTACCTATTTTAGTCACTATGCGCGACATGTTTCGGAGAAGTTAGTCTTATCAAGCGTTGAGTACCGTGCGCCACGGCGCAGGCTGCGGCGCCTCTAGTTTAAATTTAGTTATTAAAAATACTCTGGAAACTCATAGATACTGTGAAAATCCTTATATAAAGCTACTTTATGGACTCCCCGGTTCATTTCGCGGAATAATATGAAGATAATTAAAGAACGAGTAGCCACAAACTTACCGCTTATGAAACGCCCAAAATATATTTAACTTAACTTTACTTGGACATTAACTAGATGGAATTTTCAAGTAGCGTTGTAAACTTTTTTACTACCTATTGCAAATACGTGCCTAATTTGGTTGCCGCAAGTTCAGTTTACATAATTGTATTGCCATAGCATAGGCAATGACGCCCATGACAGTCGCTTTAAGAACTGGGTTTTTATTCAAGTTGATCTACTATAATCTATAATACATAGGTACCTACTAACCGCCTTATTCATAAAACAGTTAACTGAAGCTTTAGTTACATTATGTTTTCTCCCATTCTGACAAACGCGATTGTCAAAGTGACAGATAAGGACAAACAATTATTTAGCTAAACTGTTGTTGACGTGCGTTTATGAATAACGCCAATAGTATTTACGACTATTGAAATGGGAAAGCGTAACATCGAAACATCAGAAAATGTTTACTATTTACGAGTAAGTAGGTACCTACGCAAGTCAATTCGTTTAAAGTGCAGTTTTATTTCCATGCATACTAATCGCGTTAACTAAAGGAAATATTACCTCTGTTTAGGTCTCAGCCCCCTATCCCAGTTGGTAGTGACCCTGCCTACGAAGCAGGAAGTTCCGGGTTCGAATCCTGGTCAAGGCATTTATTTGAGTGTTTATCACAAATATTTGTTCCTGAGTTATGAATTGTTTCTACGTAATTAAGTGCTTATCTGTGTATACTCGTACCTAACTATACCTCTATATTATATATTTCGTTGTCTTATCAATAGAAGCTTTTGATTGTTGCTTACTGTGGGACTATAGGTTGGTCAGTATTTATCCCATCCATATTATTTATAATTTTATTTATAAGCTTATCAACATAAGCTAATACAAGGCAAGGCATGTAGGCTAAATGCGGGACCGTACTTATGTCATAAAACGGAATTACGTTGTTACCCCGATATGACAGGTCGCAGAATAAATAAATCGGGCTCAGGTAGATCGTGTAAAAAATTTACAGTGCCTCTCGGTTCGGTGTAATAAATTGGGATCGGATCAGGGCCCTTACTATGAGGTGGAATTGGCCGTAGTCGCTTCCGTAAATTCGTACATATTACATATATAAACTCACGCCTGCATTTCCAAACGGGATAGGCAGAGCATATGAAAGTTCTGGAGTTTCAGTGCCAATTTTAGCTAGTCTTGTGGTTTAATAACAACAAAATTGTGACATTGCAGTGACAGGTTGTTAGTCCATCGCTCACAACATACTTGAACGCATAGCCCATAGTCGAGTGATGAATTTCTTAATCCGTCACCATACGGGGCATAAACTCACTCGCCATGTATTTGACTCGAATGAATAAAAGCAGTCGCAGTACGCTCGAGGTGCATTCCGAGTGAGTTTACAGTTACTAGTAACTACCTATATGTGGATACGGCCAATGTAAATTCTTAGTAAGGGTGCGGGTCTGGTACCCAGCTTTATGCCATTAACAGCACTCGCTACAGCCCACCGACACTTTTCCGATTCAATCTCACTACACGTGCCTTCGTGAGCTCCATTTGCCGCGGTCCCTATTAAACGGTAATTAGAATTAAATGTATTTGGGTTCGAGAAGGCTTCTCGTATAGGCTTGGCGAGATGGCCTGCTATATCTTATGGGGAATTACAAAGTGCTAGTATATTAAATAAACATATATTTTCATTTGGTTTTATTTCCTAAGTCTCACATTGAAGGACAAAAAAATTAATGCTAATCACCACCCCCCACTAAAACTGATTAAAGGTCTCTAACTAGTATTAATTATTTTTAACTTTACAGCTAAGAAATATTTAGAGACCATTATTTACGTCGCAAGTCGAGGAAAATAATGAGCAGAAATAAAAAAGATAACTATAATTTATTTGTTGCCCTGAATAATTCAAATAAACTAAATTGGCAATATCGTCGCTGTCGCGTGCCCTAAACGATACAGCCGTTGAATGGTAATCACGTTAATACCACGTCGATTGTGATTACGAGTGGCTCATACTTAGGCGATTAAAGGAGGATCGTTGTCGATACCATTCTAAACTTCCACTTTATCGCCGATCGAACTGTGAGCATCGCTCGGTGGGACAGAGTTGTAAATTACAGAATTTTACGACCTTCTTATGGATAGTCCTATTTTATGTCCAGGATTTGTTAAATGACTAGCGACTATATGAACCTAGGCGGAGTTTCAACCAAGGATCTTATTCTAAATAGCGTTATCTCAGCCTTTGCCAGAGTCCGCCTTTACAACCTAGGATAATAAATGACTACCTACTTATTTAACTGCTTGAGCTATTAATTTTCACAATATGTATTTACAAAAAACAGAAGGTGACTTATTAGTAAATAAAGGACTTTTTTCTCTAATTTCCAAGGTTCCAAAAAGAGAAAATTCGGTTTATAATATAAGAGTACAAAAATGCGAAAATTCACGTAAAAATAATTGCCTTACCCCTTACCATACCAATTACCACGACACAAATGCATATAAACGATACGTTGCTAACAAGCTTTTATAATAATGAAACTACCACGAATACCCATTAACTGGGGAATAAAAATGTATAATTATATTCGCAATGCACGAGATATTTGCAAACTGTATGTAGTATATGTGTCGTGTGTAGTATGTGTGTCTGTGGTGTATGTAGTTAAGACTCGAAATAATTTAATGCAGTACAGAGGGGTCGGAATAAATTAAAACGTGAAAATAACGAAACCTGCTCGTGAGCAATTTAAAAGATAAAAACATATCTTTATAGTATTAATGATTTGAATGCAAGCTTTATAGTATGCTTTATAGTATTAATGGTTTGAATGATTTGGTTGTATATAATACATATACAGTGTGTAAGTCTAATACGGGCGATAAAAACCAAACATAGAATTCATTATTGTTATCAATAATTAAAACATATTTTTAAGTTACACTTAATTATGACCCCATAATTAATTTTTTATAAAGTTTTCAGCAGCAATGTACTATAAACTATTTGACGCTGACAGTTGTCAACGGATATTTAAGGCGAGTGTGTTTGAAAGAAAGAAAGAAAGAAAGAAAGAAAATGTATTTATTCGTGGCTTAATACACAACACAGAGTAGCAAAGCGAAATTAAAGAACTTGAGCCACGAAATGGTCCCGCCTCAGCATGGTGCCGGCCTTTTGGCTAGCGCTGATCTTCCGTCGGGGCCATTGCATTACATTGCGGGCCGAATTATTTTGTATGGATAAAATTTTAATTGCAATTCCATTTAAAAGTTACCTAATTACATTTCTTATGTCCTATACTAACCACCGTTAAGAGGTTCGCCCGTATTAGATTTACACACTGTATATACGAGTATATATGTATACCTATATTGAAATAGACGGCTACATCTTGCATATAATATGTAGGTATTTAAGTAGGTTTTGCCCGCGCAGCAGCACTTGTACACCTGATACTATGAGGGATTTGTCTTCGGTAGATGAATTGGCCGATCACTTACGGGATTCTCTGGTCAAGGTAGTGACGGAGCAATGCCCATAGAATAACCATAAAATAGTGACGATTAAAAAAAAACTTGTGTCTATTTCGCACTCGCGAAAAATTAATATAAATGATGAATTCTCCTTAGTTCACTTTGTTTTTTAAATACATGATCATTTTATAACACCATGATCCTATGTGTCAGTCAAACGGGTCACACACTCGAAACGTAGGGACACGGTGGTAATAAACGCGATGAATCCGTTCGAAAAGTGAAATTGAAAAGTGTTTAATTTCAATGAATAACAGTCGCGGAAACAGATTACCTATACAATATTATGTTCACTTTGTTGCTTTATAAGCGATAGCGCGAAATCCTATCCCTGTGACTAGGACAGCGTTAGTTATAAGATGTTGGGTTCGTTTATAATGACGCAACAGGCGGGGTTCACCGAACTTCCCTTTCCGCCGACGACACGTTTTACGTGAAACCCAGAGGGCGCGAGAGGTCACGGCTTGCGCAAAAATGCTGCAAAGCTATTTCGCCTTTTTTGCTAAAACCTGCAACATCATGATCATGTTTATGTACTTTTGTTTGAAAATTGATAAAAATGAATGCAGTGTTACTACATAATTCTGTACTGATAAACATTATCTTGTTGTAACTACATAATCATAGTTGATAAAAACAAAAAAACAATTTAACATTTTTGATCCCGCTGCCGCGCCGTTGTTCACATGCACATTGCGGTCTGCGGTATTATCGTATCATGTTTATATACGAATACGATAATGCGCAAACGAGTAGCCTCACAAATGTGTCGCCTGCGGGGCAGCACCAACAGTTTCTTAGCGGCAATAGGAGAGAGACTAGATGACCCTTTTAAGAGACATTGGGTGTCACTGCATGCTCCAAAGTACCTAGATTGTAAATAAAATAAATGAGTTATTATTAGGATAGGATTAGGATAAACTAACATAGATATAAGTAGGTTTTATTGTAATTACCTAACAAATATGGACTGTAATTTGGTCTGAAATTATTATTATTTTATTATTTATTTAATTATTAAACTTACAACAAAATTACGGTTACAGACAGAAGCCCTGCAAAACTGTTTAAACAGTTTGACTGCAATAAATATATATTGATTGATTGATAATATAACGGGCCACAACGTGAGTATTCAAATTACATTCTATATAAGTAAAGTGTAACTTACCTAACTCAAGGACCTGTTTTAGATTTAAGGTAGGTAGAGGTAGGTTGTTAGATAAGTTACAATTCTATATGTATTTTGATATCATTGAGTAACAAACCCGAGCGCATCGCCACTGTGATTCAATTTATTAAGGATAGGTGCTCCCTTGTCTTGGCGAATTGGACAGCCGGTGAAGCATATAGGTATCTAGCAAACTTTCGATTTAGGTTTCTATTAAGTAAGCAAACTGTATGTAAGTAATGCTAGTTTTAGTTATGAACCTCCTTTAACACGACAGTTTTAGTAAGTAGGTTGGTATCTAGAACTAATACGTACTGTATTATTTTCTACAAAACTTAGATCAAGGTCCAAAAAAATTGTGCAACTCTTAGATTACATAACTATTCCCAGTCTAAACGGTAACGTAAAATGAAGTCGGCAATAATGATTCTCCCACCGGCTCCGCGGTGATGTCGGAGCGATTCCTGCTTATTGCACACTCCAGTAGTCCGTGAAATAAAGCCTCTGTATTTAAATGAATCGGGTCGCCAATTTTCGAGTTTTTTGCTCACGGATATATCGGGGAATGGGTTTGGTTCTAAAATATAAGGGCGACTTGCGCCAACCAGGGTTACCGGAGTTAGCTTACAAATTCCATACTAAAAACGCTTAACTACGGGTTAGTTGGCCAACCCCGGGTGGTGTAATTGACGCTAAGGGCCACTTGCACCACCCGCTTAACTCAAGGTGGGCTGTCAACTGTCAAATTCAATATAAAATGGTGGGTTAACCTCAGGTTAACCCTCCATTGAGGACTTCCGGTTGATGGCCAAGATGGCGAGGACGCGTCGGGAGTAGTTCTTTGTTTTTTGTTTGTTAAAAGTTGTTTAGTGCGTAATATTGGTGGCTTATTATACTATATGCATAATAAGCCACCGGTTATATACCGGTTGTCCGCGCCACGTGCTATTTGAATCAGATAGCAAGGCATCACCGTACAAAGTCTCGCCCAAAGAGCGAATTTATTTGTTGTAACCGTACAATTGTTAACCAAACTTTGACACTGGCAAAATTGTCCTTCATTCGACAGAAGCCATTTATTTTAAAGAACTGAACTAACCCTCCATTTTCGGTGGTGCAAGTGACCCTAAGTGTGTTACTGTGAGAACCCATTTTTAGTGAACACGCAGCTATGTTTGTAAAAAACCTACTTTTGAGTAAATACCTACGTAATTGTGTCAAAATTAAATGATAGGTAAGGTTAAAAACCGGCCAAGAGCGTGTCGGGACACGCTCAGTGTAGGGTTCCGTAATTTCCCGTCCGTGACAATAAATGCCCCCACTTAAGTGTTACAAAATTTGGTATTGTTATATTGAGTCGACAGACTAAGTACCCGCTATTCAAAAATATTGGTATTATTGCTATTAAAATGTACGAGAACATTCTAATACCGAAGAATAAGTAATTACAAAAACCAAACAAAGTGTTCAATCTAACTATTTACTGTACGGGCAACAATTAACTTAACTTCAAAGGCCTAAACGGAGAGACAGTTTAAGTATTTGCCTACTTCAAATCGTAAGTAGCTAGTTGTTAGTAACCTACGCCACAGTGTTCGATTTCCCTCAAAAAATTTCCCTATGCTGTTTATTGCATAAATCAATCAAGGAATGCATTTTAAATGCAAGACTAGAACACCCAGAAGTCTATTTCAAATACTTTTTTTTATAAAAAATAAATTATATTTCATGACCTTGACATCGAAAAATTACTAAATAAATTCTACAAAAGTATCTGATGAAATTTTCGCTTTTTAGTCAATGTAGTTCGATAAAAGAGCCTTTTGCGCATATTTTCTAGTTCTTAGTTTTGGAATTTACCCTCTGGTTACCGAGTTAATCATATAAATACAGATTTTTTATTTCATTTTTTTTCTCTTAAAAAACTCAAAAGTGCGACTTGTGACTAGCACTGACAGATTGCTCTTAACTAGGTCTACCACTGGTAAAAAAATTACGTTCCAATATCGCGGCGTTTGGGAGTTACGTATAAAGGTCAAATTATACTTTTTAGGGTTGTCACTAAAGGTCAAACAAATATGAAATGTCGGAGTAATTAAAAAATCTGATGAAATTAAATTAAGGAACAACATGAGAAACTTTATTTATATTTATTTATCTAGACACGCGGCATTGAGTCCAGCCAAGTTCAGGTGTATATTTACACGAACCATCGGGAGGCACTTTTGACCCCTTTGTTACTCAAAATCTACTGAATATAAACACACGAAATTTCATCCACCTATTTGGACTCCCGAGACTAAGAAGATCCCCAAATTTCATAAATATATCTTTATTGGTTATTGAGATATAAGCACCCAAAAAGACGTTAATTCATTTGTTTCGTGCATTTGATGCATTCATTCAGACTTTTTAAAACGGCTGAAACGATCAAATAGGACGAAGGCATTGGCCCTAAACAACCAAAACAGAAGATCGGTGGTATTTATAATGTTCGTACCGCGACATTTTAGTTATCTTGAATAGCTTATAAATG
The DNA here is from genome assembly GCA_949128165.1 of Lathronympha strigana. Lineage (NCBI taxonomy): Eukaryota > Metazoa > Arthropoda > Insecta > Lepidoptera > Tortricidae > Lathronympha > Lathronympha strigana. The sequence goes on along the minus strand of OX421906.1, from coordinate 9,025,119 downwards.
GAAGAAAAATAATTATAGTTCAAATTTTATTATTAAAAAAAACGGGCAGCATGTCAAAACGCCCGCTACCAGTATGAAATTGAAGGGTTCGACTTTATCACTGCCTTTATTACACATCGATATAGGTATGTAAGAGCGATAAAGATGGGAATAATGTTTATGGTTGCAGAAAATATAGAAAATTATCTGACCATGGGGGCTTAGATGCAAAGCGGATAGCCTGATAAGAAGACAGTTTGTCGGCACTTTCTGACAATTTCTGATAATTTTAAACAGTTCTATCAAATGGCAGTTATATGGCTATATGGCTGCTGCCAAATATAATGGCAATTATATTTGGCAGCAGTCACCGTTACGCTATGCGTCCAACTTGTCAGTTTATTAACTTATAGCATTATCTAATGACATTCGTAGATAACCATCTTAGGCCTGCAGATTTGGTTTAATTGCACCATTTTGAGAAAAGCATTATACTTGGTTTATTATTGAAAAGCTTCATTTCCTTGTTTACACTTGGACCGTAAATGAGGTCAATGGTCTGATGATGGAGCAGAAAGGTGACCACTGGATCTAAAGAATTAGTTAATATAATACCCTCGTGTTTGGACTCGTTAATTTTGTTTCGATGAGTACTTGGGCCCTAGATGATGTCCAAGGTCTGATGATGGAGCAGAAAGGTGACATCCCACAGCAGGATGGACATCCCTCAGCAGGTTGGGTAAGCCCCTGCTGAGGCAAAGTGGCGCCATGGGTCTGTAACGGCTCCATGGTGCCTCACAACCGTTTGTCCGTTTCACATGTGTGGGCATGGGGTTATAGCATAATAAGCATGACAAGGGTGGACCCCTTCCCATGCTACATGTGAACCATCATCGAATGAAAAATATTAAACGACAAAAAAAACCTCACTTAAAAAAATCATTCTGTATTTTTATTTATGTACCTGAAGTATATCTAAACAATATACAGTTTTGTAATAGAGGAAATTTTTTAATTAATTCTGACTAAAAATTAAAGGTCATTTTGAGTGTCAACCCTAACACTGTATTTTTAAATTCGATAACTCCCAAACGCCGCGATACTGGAACGTGATTTTTTTACCAGTGGTAGACCTAGTTAAGAGCAATCTGTCAGTGCTAGTCACAAGTCGCACATTTGAGTTTTTTAGGAGAAAAAAAATAAAATAAAAAATCGGTATTTATATGATTAACTCGGTAACCAGAGGGTAAATTCCAAAACTAAGAACTAGAAAATATGCGCAAAAGGCTCTTTTATCGAACTACATTGATTAAAAAGCGAAAATTTCATCAGATACTTTTGTAGAATTTATTTAGTAATTTTTCGATGTCAAGGTCATGAAATATAATTTATTTTTTATAAAAAAAAGTATTTGAAATAGACTTCTGGGTGTTCTAGTCTTGCATTTAAAATGCATTCCTTGATTGATTTATGCAATAAACAGCATAGGGAAATTTTTTGAGGGAAATCGAACACACGTATTAAGTAATCGCTTACATAAAAATGAATATAAACAGTATCCAATATCCACGAGATATTAAATTTTACCCTCTTAACTTTTAATTAAACCCAAAGCTTTCATTAAACCCAATTTCTCATAAACCCATAACGGGTCAATTTCAACAGTACTAGTTTTTTGTGTCATTCCGGTGTAATTCTTTATTTACGTTTCTTCGATGTTTCTTTTAATGTCAATCGACACCTCAGACTGTTCTTTGATAAGCCTCTTACAGAGCACTTAATATCTTAAGCCTTTTGAGAATTATCGGAGATTAAAAAAATTGACTCGCACGTGAATGATAAGTATACACAGGAATGATATAACACTCCACCTGAATGACATTTTTCCCAACGGAATGAAAAAAATAAACACAGGAATGATATCTATACACTAAAATGAGAAAAATGCTAAGAAGTGCCAAAAAATCAGCCAAGTTCAATAATTAACCGAAAATTTATTTCGAATGGCCATGTTCAATCTAGCATATCGAGTATTTCTTTCAAAAGTGCCACTTTTACTAAATTATAAGGACAATTTATGGTACTTCTACTCGAGATAACAAGCTCTTTCAATTTAAAAACGAAAAAATTGTCCCACAAATTTAATAGGTAAAATTTTAGAATTTCCATTTGAGTTACCGCAATAAATAAAAATTATTTATTTCAGAATACTAGTTCCATATTTCATTAGTATCACTTACAGGCTACGTTAGTATGCTAATTGCAATACAAAGCCTATGGAAATAAGCAATACAGTAGAAAAGAACTAAGGACATTTTTGTTGGAAATTAAAAAAAGCTCGTTATTTCGATTTGAAATACATAACATAAAAATTATGTGCCCAAAATGTATATTTCATAAAAGTGAAATTTTATTAAGAATATTAATACAAGCTGTGCCTGAGCTACTCGAAGCTTAACCGTCGAGCCTGACGGACGCTAGTAATTTCTATCTATCTATCTAAAGAGTTACCCTTAAATACTAAGCTTGAGAACTCAAGCTTGGTATTTAAGGGTAACTCTTTAAATCACTAGCGTCCGCCCGTTGACCACCTACACGTCATCAGGAAGTGTCAACTCCACACCCTCTAAGCATGTATTTGTAATAAAAGAATCGGAACAGAATGAAAGGAAAAAAGGGCAGGAATAAGCTTCATTAATAAACATTAAGAGGCAAAACAATCAAATAGGGCTTCTTCTCATTAAGCGTTTTAAAAAAAAGTCGATGTCTTCTTGGCTTCTTCAACCATATGGCTGTACGATGCACGATGCAACGTCGACGCAATGGCGACACAACGCTTTTTAAAGTAAGTTGAAGACCCCGAAAAGATGTCGACGATCGATCTCGAAAAACGCTAAATATGAGAGAGCCCATAGAGCCGTGACAAAAGCGAGTTGAGATAAAAAAAGGAAATTTACCAATTTAAGAACAGCATTGTATGTCCGTAACAACAAAATCAACAACGCGTACAAATAAAAATATTTTTAACTTATAAAAAATATAACTCAACAGTCACTTATTATTTTTATAATATTTACCCAATTTAAGAACAGTTAACAACAAAATCAATAACGCGTACAAATAAAAAATATATCAAACAACTACTAACTAGTACCTACTACTAGTTATCACTTATTTACCATGTTTAAATGAAGTAACATTTGAAGGCTGGGGGAGCAAGGGTATTGACGTTGGTGGAAGGCGATTAACAAATCTCCGTTTCACCGACGACATAGTCTCTTTCTCGTCCTCACCTGCGGAGCTCGGCATCATGCTAGAAGACCTGAGCAGGGCAATCCTTGAGGTAGGATTAATGATGAACATGTCAAAGACCAAGCTCATGAAGTCATGACTAACTCCTCGAAAACAACAGAGTGGTAGTAGATGGTGAAGCAATGTTATATGTCGATGAGTATATATACCTGGGCCTGGGAAAATGCCTGGAGAAGCTATTGGTCTATGAATGATCAGATGAAGGGTGACCTTCCCATATATTTAAAAAAGAAACTCTTGGACATATGCATTCTTCCCATCATGACCTACGGAGCACAGACTTGATCATTGACAAAAGTTAAGAAATCCACCCTCAAGGTTTGCCAGCGAGCCATGGAGCGAAGTATTCTTGGCGTGAAGTTAACTGATCGCATCAGATGTACGGTACTACGCTCCAAGACCCGAATAGCCGACGCAGCAGAAACAGCCGCCAAACTGAAATGGGACTGGGCTGGACATGTTTGCCGTATGCCCGATGAGTTGTGGGCTAAAACAGTAACCAAGTGGGTACCACATAATAGAACACGGGACTGCGGCAAACCTCAGCGGCGATGCCGAGACGACCTGGATGCTTTTAGTAGGAACTGGTGGGAGATGGGGCAAGACAGAGATACGTGGAAGGAGAGGAGGGAGGCCTTTGCCCAGCAGTGGGACACTCTAGGCTCATATAAATAAATATAAAAACATTTGAAAAAAAAAAGAAACGGTACTATAAACATCACTGAAGTGTTTTTCGAAAAATAGTTTTGATTAATAATTACCTACTAGGAGTAATTTTGTCAAAATTTGCCAAATACAGGTGTTTACCAGTTTACCGAGAAAGACCCAATTGATGTCAATGCCTATTTTTTAACCACAAATTCAGGGGTCTAGCTTTACCCATCATAAAACGACATGAGGTTTAATGGCTTGTAGAAAAATATGATACAGCCGGAATCTTATTTTGTCGGACTTGGCGGGGGCATGGCAGTGCCCCCAAATAAAACTAAACACAAAAGTGAAGCTACTTTTGATATCATTCCGGTGTTATTTTCCTTCTGGTGGGTATTAAAGCCATTTTACTACACCGAAATCACCGGAATGAAATTGGTGGAATGATAAACCGAGGTGAAATAAAATTATAAAAAAATAACTAAATCCCACATTCTTTAACTATCGCGACATTTAAACCCACAAGTACAAAATACACGATCTGTAAATATTTGAAAAATAATAAATATGAAACAAAAAACATATAGCAAACTCCGGAATGATATTTTTTTTGTCCCCGTTAATCGAAATGACATGACTCGCGTGTGTAGCGGATCTATTCAGCATCACGTCGACATCTTCTTGCGGTGAGAGCCACGGCACAACTGACTCCTCAAAGTGCTCAGGAGACGGGGGGTGTACGAAGTCAAACTTAGCCAATAAACGTCGATGAAATTTGTCCGCGGTGATAAGGATTATTTTGCCGGACAAATTTCTTTACGCATAATAAGGGGGTTTATTAAAGAGTTAGTAAGCAAGTAATATTTTAAAGGGTTCTTTATTGATATGGTATTATAATGAACTAAAAACTAATTTGATATCTTGTATAGTTTTCGAGTTATGCGGCATTAAACAAGAATAACTGGGTCCCGGACAACCCACCTGAATGAAAAAATGGGCCTTTATTTTTTTTTTTCAATTATTAAATGATTTAATATTTTAATATTAGTTATTGCCCGAGGTCGATAGCTAATAGATGTTTCCAAAAAAAAATAGTATATAACTATTTTGACTTTCTGCACCAGCGTTTTCAGTCTTGCCATCAAATTTTATTGCTTGGGATATTCACCCTAACAGAACTTCAACTATCAATCAATTTTTCCCCGTAAAAGTTAAAATTATAGTCACAAGTCACAAATCAACTTACTTTTTACACAATTTCCCACAATTCAAATTCCACAGAATACGTCTCAATTTAATAATATCAATGAACGACAGTTAAACAACGAAGCGAGAGACCAACCTAACAATCCGATGATACTTTCGATCGCACCCGTCCCGACCCCATCAACTCAGGAAAAATCTTAACAGCGCGAAGTAAACCACGGTACCGCGCGATTTCTCGGGAAATTGGGTTACTAATTTATACAAATATAATATTAACTATAAAACTCTCGTGAGACTCGAACATATTAAATAATATCGAACATATTATTTAATACAAATATAATATAATAATTTTACCACTTTGTTGGCGTGACCGATATACATATTCGTACAAAATTACAGCTTTCTAGTCCTTACAGTCACTGAGATTATCCGCGGACGGACGGACAGGCAGACAAACTTGGCGAAACTATAAGGGTTCCTTAGAAAACTCCCACGAGGATCAGACATATTAAAATTCATGAGTAACCCGTGAGTATTATTATTCGTGAGTAACCCGCTATGAGAATTTTAATATAAGGGTTCCTAGTTGACTACGGAACCCTAAAAACCAGTGAGGCGATAAGGGAAACTAGTTTTTACTCAGGTAAATGCGTTTTTATTAAATCGGATTTTACGGTAACGAATATTATATACTTACTCCTTTGTTTAGATTAGTTTGCTGCCCGTAGGTATAACTATCACAAAAATGAATAAAGAGTAAACCGTAAAATGTGGTCTCGAGTGGGCACTCGTCTTCATCGTCTTCTGTGGTCGTGAACACAGCAGCAAATACCGAGGTAAATTAAATTAACAGTTTTTAGGGTTGTGAAACTATGAGGATTCCTAGTTGACTACTAGGATCCCTCATAGTTTCGCCATGTCCATCTGTTCGTCCGCCTGTGGCTTAGCTCAGTGACCGTTAGTAGTAGAAAGCTGTAATTTGGTACATATCAATCATGCCGACAAAGTGGTAACATTAAGGGGGTAGTAACATTAATTTTATTTTTGTTTCATCTCTAAAGTGTGAGGAATCGTTGTATAGATATTTAAATAATTTTTAAGAAAAAAAACCGACTTCAATTGGCCGTCCCGGTAGAACTTAAATTTTGAGTTAACCAGTTTCCTTCAAAAATATCCAATTCACCATACGAGTCACTTTTGAATATTGAGGAGCTTTCTCAATGTCTCATGGCTTCCATCATGAGATCTCAAGTAAAATCAAATGGAACTAACCTGTAAACCCCCAAGGTCACAAATTAAATAACAATGTTTCAAATTGGATGACAGAGCTGGGAGTTATCGAGCAGTTTCAATATGCCATGCCTTTGATGCCTTCAACATCAAGTCTACTGCAAAAAAATGATGGCTCCAGTAAGAAAATGTCCCAACTAATTATGGAAACCCTCCAATCACGATGGACATGCCGTTCTAATTTGAGGGTTAATATGAATGTCGCAACTCGGATGATACTTAAAGCTAGGTTTACCGACCAGTTCCATTTTGCCATCTTTGGTCTTCATAATCTCCACTAAAATGTTGGTTTTCGTAAAAAAATGCTCGAATGTCTTAAGAAAACACCCAAATCATTATGCATGTGCCTTTCAAATTTGAGGAGTCCCCTCAATTCCTCACGGATCAGAAATAAATAAAAAATGGGGCTAATCTGGAATCATATTACATACTTTCAGATAAAAAAAATATTTTTAAAATCGGTTCAGTATTGATGGAGTCTGGCGTAAGAAACATTAAAAAATACACGAATTGAGAAGTCGGTTGAAAACATTTATTACAAATAATGAATGATTTCATTTCGTTGTGGAGGGACCGGAACCGGACATTTAGTTGCAACTGTACAGGTATTCCATTTATCGTGGTTTTAATTATCCAGGTTTCACTGTATTAGTCATGTACGTACAGTCAACCAATTGGAACCCTAGGCCACTGTAGGGCTACCTATGTCACAGTGACGCTATAAATCAGATGGTAAGAAATCTCTTACTGCTTGTCATTTTGATATGGTTCTAGAGTAGCCTATTAGGGTTCCAATTCGTTGACTGTAGGTACCAACCTGCCAGCTTAAAATAAATCAAAGGCCTGAATATAATAAAAATGGAAATCCGTCCGAGCAAAGCATAGCAAGCGTCAGCCCGATGCTCGATTGGGTGGAATAATTGGCAGAGAGATTTGGAAAGATATGTCAGAGCATTGTCGTCAAGGTGAAACCGACCTTTTTATTATTAGCTATTTTTAGAACTGCCATCAATGCACTGATTCACGCTGATGAACGAATGAGTCGACCGAAGTTAGAAACAATGTTAACACTAAAGTTGGTAATAAAAATTAGGTATACTACAGTATAACCGAGCTCAAAAGTAAGAAAAATCTTCGGATACGAAGATACTCCGGGTTGCGTCGATGACATGCGAAGGTGAGCTGTCCCGCTTTCTTCTTTAAGGGCGTCCCCTATCCCAATGACCTCGGTGATTTGAGCTTTCTTTCTCTCCCGCTTCCTTTCCTCACCGGTTATACAATACGTCAATAAGCATAAGTCGTCACCTAGGAAGAGCTGCTTGTACTAGGACGCAACCCTATAAACTACTAGTGCCATCTTACACGACTGGCCCCCGTCGCCCGCGCAGGCATCTCGAGCCTGCGTTTTCGGAAAAATGCGTGTAATAGCTTTTTCTCGAAAAGTACAAAACCTATCCAAAAATCAGTAGATGCGTTTAAAGTAAACATAAATATACTTGTCTTAGTTTCTTGTACTTACGACGCATGATAAGGGAGTAGATACAGATTTAAGGTAGAAAAAAGGGTTTACGGTTATTTATTTTTTTCTTGATGTATTATGTTTTTCGACAATTTAGTAGAACCAAATGTAGACCAAATACCTAGCTACATTATATATTTTTTTCAAGCGTTGTGCTTGGAGCTGAACAAAGCCTATTCACTTTAAAAACAGTGAAATATGCCGGGTAGCCCCTTAAATCTTTTTATATTACGAAGGTTCTTTTTAAAGCACACGGGCTGTAATTTCAATTAGTCATTCCCTACATTAAAATTAATAAAGAATACAATTAAATAGTGCAATTAAAAAGCGTTGGTGGTTGTTACGAAATATCATTAAATATATTTACCAGTCGCCTTTAGGTGAAGAAAAACATCGCGAGGAAACCGGGTACCTAATCCCAATTAGGACTAGTTTAGTCTCTGCGTTGGAAGCAGTTGCTTTCTTAATACTAGCGCCTACACCGAATCTTAGGATTAGTTGCTAAAGCGAAGCGAAGTCTAATTACGCCACGGGTCGAAATCTCTCCAACAGTTTTGAAATTTGGTATGTTAGATTATCCAAAATGATTAGACACGTATTTTTTCCTTTTTAGGTAAGAATTGTACCTAATAGTGACGTTACGCGAAACTTGAACGCACTGTATTTTCGTCATGTTTGATTTGACGAACAAAAAAAGACGGACTAAATAGATTTTTTTAGTCGTCTAGCCTGTTTGTGCATGAACTACTCCAATATCAACAATTTACCCGATTGTGATTCACAAAAAAATAGGGAGATAGTTTAAGAACTGAAAACATGATACATCCTGTGGCCTAGGGTTTTAGGTGGATTTTTACAAACGATTTATTTTATAAAAATCAATATGGTAGTCTTCAGGGGGTACCAATATTGAAATCGTTTTTTTTTTGTAACGCCTAAACTATTAAGCGAATTTTAAATAAACGGCATATCAATGGGTTAGTAATGAACAAACCAGTGCAACAAATTACAAAATTTTTACAATTGCTTTAGGAAAAATCACAAAATCTAAATAATGTGCCGGAAAATATAGATTTTTCGTCACATTAGAACGTCAAATGGTGTGGACATGAAAACAGGACTTCCAATTAACGTACATACCAAATTTCAAAACTGTTGGAGAGATTTCGACCCTTTTTGATACGATATTAGAGCAACTAACATGAACCCTGTTACTTTTTTAACATATTACGAAAGATAATTTTCATTCAAATGGAATGTATGAACTACTTTCCTATTTTTGTTTTTCGATTTTTAGTAATGTACCTAGATCCGAGGGCTGTTTCGCGATTTTTGCTCGAAGAGGTAAATACTTGAGGTTTTTTGATAATCAAAATGATATCAAACCGGTATGTAAGTTATACATATGTGTTGGAAAATGAGTCGTCTAAGGAATAAATGAAGCGCGTTTTTCTACTTTCATATATTTTTTTCGAAAAAACGTAGATTTTGCTTAAGCCAATTTTAGAAATGTTGCCAAAGTTTAGCAAATTTATTTGGGCATGAATTAAATACATTTCATAAAAATTAAGATGAAAAATTTAAAAAGAATTTAGAAATTTAGAATGGAGAAAGAATTTAGATGAAAAATAAACTTAATTTCATGTTTAATTAACGTGTATGATACTTTAACGTGAAGCGCGTTGAATAAAAATACAATGATATCCATCCACAGGCGTTCCTCATTTTTGGTAATGGATTTCCTACAAACGCGAATGTTGCATAATTTGCATGTGAATTGTGATTGTATTGAATATCGTACATCCCGCCTTCCGCCATAATTTCCCCAGGTTCCGGGGACTGACGTGAAAGGTGGGGGTGAAGGGAGGGGAGACAGAAGTTATGGTCGTGATCCGGATGTAGGGCCAGCATGAATGTCCACGTGAATGTTAGTAAATGGGTGACTCGGCGTGTTGCAGCTAGAAATATGTGTCAAAGAGCGAGCCATATGAAGATTGAACGTCCTCTTAGTGGAGATTAAAAGGAAAAACGGGCGAATGAGGATTTCGCCATACAAGCTCAAAAAAGGGTCTTTACATCTTTGAAAATTGTGCAATACTTTACCTTATCGAGAATGGATTTTTCAATGCTGATATTAGAATAATAAAAATTTAAAAGTTTTGCATATTTGGATTGTAGTTGTAATGTTTTAAGTACACTTCACAACTCATGTGTGGAAACCCTCGTAATTCTCAATATTTTACTTTTGATCCTCTCGTTGCATATCGAGTATGAGAGGTAATCGAGAAGCTTTTCTGTGTCGCATTATAAATAACAATTACGTGTTGAATGTATTATTTATTTATAAAACAAGACATTTTATACACCAGTTTTGGGCTATTTATTAAAATCATTAATTTCCACTTCGTAAATATATATTTGGGGGAGGCCTATGTCCAGCAGTGGACGTCTCTCGGCTGAAATGATGATGATGATGCTGAAATATATATTATAACCTATGTGCATAAATCGCTGTTATAAACTACTTACTTACAATAAAGACCAAAATGTTCAAATGTCTTCTTTGCCGTTTCCCGGCTTATGCCACGGCTCCCCGATCCTGGAGTCCGCTTTGGGAACTAATCCCAAGATTTGGCGTAAGCGCAAGTTTTACGCGATTGTCATCAGACCCTCCAACCCAGAGGGTAAACTAGGCCTTATTAGGATCAGTCCGGTTTCCTCACGATGTTTTCCTTAACCGAAAAGCGATTAATAAATGTCAAATGATATTTCGTAAGTAAGTTAACTAGCGTAAGTAACTCATTGGTACGAGTTGGGATTAGAATCCGAATGCTATAAATACGAAAATAATATCACAGATCCTGTAAAAATCGCTTCTACCACTATTTATCTTTTGGACTAGTCGGGCTCAAAGGGCGAAGGCACTCAGCTAATGATGACTCAGACTGTTGGTGTTGCCGAAAAAATATCGAGTAATGCTCCAAATGCGCCCACTTTGTTTAATGATCACCGTTTAGCGCATAGAGCCACTCCATTTTCACGGAGTTTAACGCTGTAGGTTCATATTGCCGTTTCTGTTGACGGTGTGTTTACTTTAAGAAAAAGTCTTATGTTTACAGAAGACTATCAATGCAAAAATGATTCGTGTTTGTTGATAGAACCACTCTATTTTCACAGAGTTTAACGTTGTAGGTTCTTATTACCGTTTCTGTTGACGGTGTTTACTTTAAGAAAAAAAGTCTAACGTTTCAGAAGACTATCGGCGCAAAAATTATTCGTTAGTGTTGGTTGTTCAGTTTAGTTTCATTTTGGACCTCGGATTGGGTATGGCACAATTCAAAAATTACTTAGGTAGTACTGGGTGATAGGGATCACTATTGCAATATATATTATAATATTCAAGAAGCCTTTCATAGCCATTTTATTTAGAAATATGCAGTGTATCTTTGAATACGGTTAAGTACTCGTAAAATAGAAGTTTACAATACATGTTGCATATGTAACACATTGAACAACGTCTTGCAAACGATTTGCAAATGTGCTTTGTTCTTGTCTGTTGTCCTAGCACAAGGGTGCTGCGACAGTATCTCGCGGTCAAGAAACACACCTGTCTCTTTCTAACGATTTATTTTCAAAATATAGACAATGAAGTTATTTTTCTATGCTGTCGCGGCACTTTAGTGCTCGGGGGACTACTCTATCACACGCGGAATACGCAGATACGCTGTCTACACACGTTGTTTCTTTTTTGTAGAAGACCATAGTTGGTTGGCATTGATTTCATAAAATGTATTTAAGGTAAAAATACTAGTGCACTGCATGCATGGGCACTTTATTTCAATGTAACAAGACTGAAATTTTAATATAGAAAAATCTTCGTTGTTCAAATTTAACCAAAGTATATCACTTTGATTCTACTAACAGTACTAATTACTAACTATATCACCACTAGTACTTCTACGTTACCAAAGCGAGATAATTTCACATTGTGCACACAAAAAGCGGGTCTAAATATTATAGCTGTTGGCTTCCTTTGGTTTTCGTTTATGGGCTCGTAAAAAGTAACGCGCTATACCTACAGCAAACAGTTGTCACGGCGAAGTGACCGCCGGCGAGCTTATACGACCGAGACACTGCTTTCACAACTCATAACTTCAGAAATAACAGCACCGTTTACAATATACACTATCATTATGTTAACGACTATAACCCACGATGAAAAGTCGGTATTGTTAACTGCGTCCGTGACAATACAGTGTATATTTGGTGCATCAAAATTAGTTTTGATTAGGCCAGTTTGTCAACGTATTCGTATGCGTTGACTTCTATGTTTGAGCAGAATGGTAGCCCAATCCTCGAGAATAAGGATTCCGATTCAAGAACTCCGCTTTAAAAGTCCCACATTTGAATCTTAGAATTACAAGTGGCTTCGGTATTCAAGTAACAAATTAATTACGAATTCCTACGGGAAAAGCATTGATGCCAAAGGACGAGATTGGCGAATTAGGTAATAAGTCTCCTGTCTGGCAAGCCGATGAAGTCATTTGTTAAAATCGCAGCCTACCGGGGGCAATAGAGCGTAATATAAAAATTTTGCGACGTCGGGTTTAAAATTAATAGCTGGTGTAACTCCAACTGCAGATTGAGGAATAAGAACTGAGATGAAATTCTGACATTAAAATTTAACCAGTTAAAACTCACGTATTTTTATCACAATAGGCGTGACATGTTTTGACTGCATCGGGCAGTCATCGTCAGACAGGCAGTGATGCCCGATGCAGTCGAATTAAACATGTTACGCCTATTGTGATAAAAATACGTAAGTTTTAACCGTTTAAATTTTAATTTCTGTAAGACTCACGAAAGTTTAAATTATATGATTTGACTCTGAACATCTAGCCTCATTTTTTGGATACCACATCACATAGAGTAATTAACATGGTCAAAGTTAACATGTATTCCCAGTGTACAACAATCTGCATCAATTTGAACAAAATAACAAACGCAACCACATCAAAGGCAGCAAGCGTTCGCAGCTAACAAACTAGGGCATGCAATCCCGGGGCTCTACGATTCTCGTCAGTTTCGTTTCGCATTCCCTTCTCATACTCGTCACGGAATTCTTTACTTCCCAGCTAATGGTATGATAAACCTAGTACTGCCAAACCAACAAACAATTTATCCGAACCTGTCATGCTTTCATCTGTTTGTATGACTTTGAGAAATGCAAGGAATACGAGTGGTGAGTAATTGATATTTCAGCGGCGAGCTCTCCCGCTCGCTGTCGCCCCGCATCATCTAATGGTTTTCACGGAACTTTACCTACAGACAAATATTTTATAACCACTCCGCGACATATCTTTCCATGTGTCGTGCAAAGGCCAGACTATCTTTGAATATATGACACGTGGTAGGTGTCTGAAGATGTTATGCAAGATTTTAGCCCGAAGCGCTAACACCTTCCCAAAGACGAATACACGAAAAAGAAGCTACTTACCTGCAAATGCCTTAACAACAGCGAAGAAGAAAGTAGGACTCGTAAAACAATGTTTATTCTCAAAAAAGACATGAAAATCACTTATGTGGGAACAACGTTTTGGACAATAATATTCTTAGATATACATAATAAACACACGAGGTCAAAAGGGGAGGCCTATGTTCAGCAGTGGACGTCTTATGGCTGATATGATGATGATGATGAATATTACGTTACCTATAGTTTAACGAAAAAACGAAAGTAAGAAAAATAACAGTAGGACATATTGAATAAGGTGCTACCTGGCCTTAAATAACCTGAGGGCATAAAGCACTAGTAATTACGTTTTTGATCCATTCATTATTGGCCACAGCATCTTTTCAGATGATAGTTGCAGCGACTAGGGAGGTATTTTGAAGAGATCTACAGCCTGCATCGATTACGATGACTATAGAGACCGATGGCCGATCGACACTTCCTTCCGCACCGATCACAAACATGTCCCGATTCCTGAGGTGGTCCAGCAGCCCTGCGAATCCGCTTTTGTTTGAGGTGGTCAAACCAGAGCTCATCGTGCTTTGCCATGCCCACCCGCAGGTCACGACGCCACTCCGGTCTCATTTCCGCGCGTTCCTCCCAACTGTCAACTGGAATACTGAAGGCATTCATGTCGCGTTTACAGCAATCCTTGAAACGGAGCACGGGTCGTCCAACCGGTCTTTTAGCTTCGCCAATCTTTTTGATTTTTGATCCACGCCACGAGTATTAGTAGAATTTTACCTACGGTGAAAAAAACTACTTTACGACGGAACCAAAATATGGATGTAATTTCCCTAGGGGATATCGCATACGCTACAAGGGGCTAAAATGTTATAATAGGTGTAATATGTTCGGAATTCAATATTATTGATGAAAAATACGAAGGTAGCATACTTTTCGCCAGTATGTGATAGCGACTGTAGGTACCTTACTGTACAGTTGGCACTGAAATGTGGTCGTTTACAATTTGCCTAATAAGAATTCTCCAATTTTGTTAAGAAAGAAATGAAGTGTGTTATGCTCTATGGCCTTGCGAGATAGCTCAGAGAGCGGATTATAACTAGTGGTTTAGTATTACATGTATCTCTTTGTTTAATGGTTCGCAGTGCTTTGTTTTTTATTGTTATGCTGTAAACTACACAGATGCTAGCAGCTGCCCCTACGACAACTTGAGGTGGTGACCGCTTACCGGAAGATGCGTCGTGCGAAGGACTCACAAGTGATCATATCCAGATCACTGATCAAATCATGATCTGGATCACTGATCATATCATGGTCTGGATAAATACTTTGGTAATCCTTCGGTATCTTCGTTGAGTAGCTATCATATGACGATCGATGATTATGACCCTACATAGTCTTTTCTCCAATATGCTCGGAAATGTTCACATTAATGTAGCAAAATTGGTACGAAAAGAAACTCCTTATGTACCGACTCAATTTAAAAAATATATAATTCATTATTTTGCCGTTTTAGCGGCCAGGAAGTTGTACTCAAATCCATTACTGTATTGTTTTTTACTTTTTAAATAAATATTTGGACTATTAATATTGCAAACAGCTAAATATACTTTAGCCGCGACCAAACGGTCTGCACAGACAGGGCAATCTGATTGACATCAAATTGTCAATCTGATCATATCGTGCTTAAAAATGCCCGGTCTGGGCTGGCTTTGTAGTAGTGTAGTAGTTCTAGAGAGAAGGCGATCAAATGCTTGGTTGTCTCGTTCTATCGCGAGTTGCAAACGGCTTACTGTGCAAGGTCGTGTAGATACGGCTTAATAAAACTAAAGACATTTCAACTTTTTTTATGAACACAATTGTGCATTAAAAGAAAGTTTAGGCGGGAACCTTATTTTTCCTTTCAAATCTTATGCAAGAATACATTTTATTTCCTTTCATGTTTGGAGAAAAGCATAAGCATATGCCTCGGACGGAAATAGAATTTCGTGGATTCGTATGTAATTGTCAGACTCAGCTTCGCTTCGTCCGACAAAAAATACTCATCCACGAAATTCGGTTTCCCGGCCTCTGCAATAATGTACTATTAAGCAGACTATGTGGAAAATAAATAGCAGAACCGGTGCTTAACAAGGGGTAAAGTAATGGTGGTTCGTGTAAAACATTATTCGAGTGCAAATTCAGTTTGGATGAGTCGGCACCGCAGCGCCTTAGGGGCCTGTTATCTAGCTGGATGTAGGCGCTGCACAGAAAAAATACACAACGAGTTTTCTTTGTCAGCCGCGTTTTGAAAAATACCTTGGCTATGTTCCTTCGTAATAAAGAAGTCGTATCTGTATAGTGATATTGATTAATTAGATGTTGCTGTTTATATAGATAGAGGGAAACTGCGTACTTACCTGTCAGTAGTCTACCACAGGACTTATAGAATTTATGAGCTTGCAATATCTGAACTGATTTTCAATTCCGGAATTTAATTTCGAGATGGCCTTAGTTCCGGGATTCCGGAATATAAAAAAAATGATTTTATGGCAATATTCTTGAAATACAGGTTTTTGACAGTTAATACTTAACATTGTTGTATTCATATTTATTATTCAATAAAAACTTGTAATCTTACTCTATTTTAAAGAAACAAAAAGCCCAGGCTTTACATACTTCAGACATGTTAATATTTTTTTTTTAAATAATCAACAAAAAGTCTCAAAAGCTAAGCTAAGATTGTTCCTTTTAAAGAGTTTGGTTATATTTTAAAGGGATGTAGTGGCAAGAATTATCAGCGAAAACTTTATGCTTTAATAATGACTTTAATAAAAGATACCAATTTCTCGGTTGTTAATAAGATTAATTTCCAAATTAATAATTTTGGCACTTGTACACTAACATCAACAATTGAAAAAAATAACCGTAAGATAATGCAATTTTTTTCAAGGTCAGGATTAAAATGATTGTGACCTCTCAAACGAGCTTTACCTCTAGTACTAGCTAGTACCTACCTACTACCATGAACAGAGAACAATCGAAAATTTATTTATCACGCTCTAAAGCACTTGCTTATTTGAGCGAAAGATGTGCAGATTCAAATTATTGATGCTTACGGTACCTAAGCATTTTGATCCAAGAGTAAGGAAAGATTTGAAGTAAATTTCGTGGCAGTTTTCGTCAAATTAAAATATAGTTATTTTCTTTTCCTGAATTTTCGAGATTGAGGGTGTTAATTCCGGAACTGTAATGTCGAATTTTTTTTTCCAAAGTTAGGTTATATTGAACAAGTTTTATTATGGGCCAATGCCAAAATCGTGAAAATATTTTTTTCGTGATTTTGTTATTGATACCTTAATATACATTAAGTTGTACAGTCCTGTACATTCACTACTTAGAGTATGGCCAGTCATTAAAGAATCAACCTGTATACCTACATATAAACGAATGCTGTAGCACCAACTAGCTCGTGGGTAATGTTCGTGCGCTAGGCTAAGTGAAAAGGCACTGATACTGATGAAATGTTTATTACTATAAGTTAGCTGCACGTTAATTACACCGTACACTAGTAAGAAACTTATAAGATATACTTATTAATAAGACTTGTAAACACATGGGTATCTAATTAGTCTTAACAGTATCGCGCCGGTTGTCGAACTGCGCGGGAGCGTCTAGGCCGTATGTTCAATGGTTCGCTCACGCGCTGCGCGTCGGTATGCTGAGCCGTGATTGGCTCTCGCGGTGCAGCAGAGGATTCGTCCAATCCGAGAGTCTCGCCATGCCGGGCAGGCGTTTGGGGTTGCCGCGTTATAATGCATAAATTTAATAAAGGATCAGCATCGTGTATTTAAACATAATTATTAAACGGGTCTAACGCGAATTAACTTATTTACCTTATTTACCGACGTTTCGACACAGGTTTCACTGGTCATGGAAGTTAATTCGCGTTAGACCCGTTTAATAATTATGTTTAAATATGTGTTCAAATCGCGAAAGTTTTAAATGTTATATAGCAACGTGTATTTTTTGACACAGTAATATGAGTAATAATCATAATTAATATGCATTCTATAGTTAATTTGCAACTAGAGTAGTATTTATGTAGGTATACCAACTAATATTAATCAATTACATTAAGCATATGTGCAAAGTAGGCACCTACTCAATGTAGTTTTTATATCGCTCCTACCGCGTTTCTCGCGAGACGAACTGATATTCGTATGTATCAAGTTTGCATCATATTAATAAAAAAGGCAGTTTAGATTTATTTGGATACTCACGGCGTAACTTTGCTACGAGCGACCGCCATCTATGCTGTAACGCGTAGCAGGTATTTTCCGCTTAAGTAACTCTGGCGTAGCGCTCTGATGACAATGTTATCAGATTTTAGTCACCAATAAATTCGTACGAGATAACTTACAAAACTATACAGCATATTGATATCATGTAAGAGTAGTGTGAATTCATACGCCTTCATCATTATTCTTAATGGTAGGCAAATGGTTAAAATTAACTATCTCAAAGAAATAGGAGAAAAAAAGTGTCCCAAGTAATGACTGCCGGTAAATGCAATTCAGACATTACATTAACCAATCACACTAACAGAGTATTTTATAGTTGAATGGAAAAACATTTATTTCTCGATGCAATACAATCAGAAACGGACAGAATATCTTCCACTCGAAAGACTTGGAAGCTATCGCAAAGCCCGTCCTTTCCACTCAAAGTAGTTCTTTAGTTGTTTCATAATGAAAATTCATGTCGGTGGTGCAATAAACGATTCTGTTTTGCTCAAGCCATCGGAGATAAGAGTGGGGGGAGGGGGGTAGAGGGGCTCTAGTGACAGTCCACAGTCCAGTGAACATTTGACGCAGTGAGGGGGGAACATATTGGGGTAGCATTAGATATTGGCATATATTGCCAATGTGCGCT
Source organism: Lathronympha strigana (assembly GCA_949128165.1). Lineage (NCBI taxonomy): Eukaryota > Metazoa > Arthropoda > Insecta > Lepidoptera > Tortricidae > Lathronympha > Lathronympha strigana. Next base: position 9,006,769 of record OX421906.1, on the reverse strand, counting down.
ATGTCATCACTTAGTTTAACCTTGAGCATAGGTGTATTTGTGACCTGGTTGCATATTTTACATAAATAGCGTGAGACATATCAAACAATGTTATTGTATGTATACATTAATACATAATACCTACGTGTAGTAAGTACTTGTTGTTTAGCGACTGCATGTACAAAAACTTTAATCATTATTTTATAGTTGGACTTTATTTTTTCAAATTTCGAATTTCAAAGGTTGCAAGGTTCACTTGATATTAACTCACCTATAGTATCTACCATGTCGGTGGAAAAACGTCTTTGCTGTAGCCACTGTGTATACTTAGACTTATAAGTAGCATAGGGTTCCGTACATCAAAAGGAAAAAATGGAACCCTTATAGGATTACACTCTGTTGCCCGTCCGTCTGTCTATCAAGACCCTCTCTCAGAAACGCGCAGAGGTAACAAGTTGAAATTAATACCACATACGGTATATATACCACATAAGTATGCGACCCCCTGAAGTGAAGTGAAGTGAAATGAAGTGTGAAGTGAAAAAACTAAACTTCTCTGTCAACCCAATCAAAAGATATGGCCGTTTATGTTGCATTTCCCATACATTTGCAAAGGGACTCGAAATGTTTAAGGTACTTGACGTTGACCTAGAATCACGAAATTTAGAAAAATAGCAAGAGCTGCTTGATCAAGAACACAAGTAGGTACGAGCAACAATCCGAAACTCGTATCATTGGCGTACACGGAGAGTTCCGTGCCTGTACGGTTGTTTTCCCATATATTTGCAAAGCGAATCAAAATGTTTAGGGTATTTGCCGTTGGGCTAAAATCACGACATTTGGCAAAAAGAAAGAGCTTGTAGGACAAGTACAGGAAAAAATACAGTATAATTGCTCCGCACTGGGAGTCCCGTGCCTGTGTAGGTGTTGGGGAAGCATCCTTTGTGCGGAACCCTCAGTGGACGAGCCCAACTCGCACTAGACCGTTTTTTTTTATAATACGGATTAGGTTTTTCATGCACATATACTACTCCTCAGAAACCAAGCATTAATTATGTACCTAAAACCTGAACAAGGGCGCATCACATTTCCTTACAATGCTAAGGGCGCACAATGCAGTCTTGTTCAGACAATGGCGCTGAGTCCCGCGTGAATGCAGCCGTTAATGGAGCCTTATCTGTCGACGTGTTTACCTGCCCGAGCCCGTTAAGGACGCTGCAGACTGTGCTTTGTTTCTGCTTCTTTATCGGAGCTGAGCCAATAATTTTAAATACTAGCCAGGGTGATATATTTCGTTACTTTTAGATAGTGGACATTATTTTAAACGAAAAACCGTAAGATACTTACCACATAACTCAATTAACTTAACAAAACAATTACTTACAATTTTTAAAAGCCCCCTCCACCCTCGCGCCACACTCGCTTATACTTGAAAATCATCTCTAGAAGATAGACTAGACGTACCTAAGTCTGAGCTGTAGGATTGGCGTAACGCACCTTAAGCCATTAAAATAACCGTGGCTGCAGTGGTCCGGTAGCCTAGTGGTTACGGCGTCCGCCGCGAGAGCAGGAATAACTGGTTCGATTCCAGCCCTAGGCATTAGGCTGACATATATGACATATCTCTTAATTTATAAAACAATTACTTTATAAACTATTATTAATTACTTACTTAATATTAAATTTGATATCCAAACTTACAGAGCATGAAATTTCTGGGGCATACCTGTAAAAAAAATCATAGATTAGTGACTAGCACAACTCATGTAGCAAATGATGTGTGCCAATTGAAAATCTAACCAAAACAATGCGTTTTACATCAGGCACAGTTCCAAACTTCGTTGAAACTTAAGAAATAACAATAGTCGTACCTGACTGTTTCCGAAGAAATCTGTTTTTGTTGGTGTTTACCTTCATAAAAATAAATGTGCCATTTCAATTAAAAAGGTGCTTATACAGTTTAGGTACTGCTGGTTATCAGCAAGGCGGTACTGCTTTAATGATTCTTCCCTTTGATGTTTTGCTCTCGAGAGAGGCACTTGTCATTGTAGCGGGGTACGGACCATGAGTTTTAATTAACCACGAGTCGATAGCGACTGCGAGATTTGAAAGTATTTTTAACTCGGTCGCACCAGTTAAGAATGAGCAAGATGCAAATACTTTCGAATCGCGCAGTCGCTAGCGATTGACATTTTACAGCAACTCAGGCTACTTGCGCGCCCTTATATGCTAACTATATTGGCGTAAAATGCAATTAAACGAGCCTGTTGACTTCCAGTCTGAGGCCTAGGCATAAAGAACTATTTTCTTCACAGGGACAAAAGTGAATTCCCCGCTGCCTGCATAGGCCGTAATTAAATTAGGCGGCAATTGGCGCCGGCGCGGGACGTGCGCCGAATGGCGCTAACCCTCAAATTTCATTACACTTTGTTGTTTCAGGCGCGCACCCGCCCGCTAATAGTTCACGCCTGCGTGCGTAGCCAAGATGCCAATCGCTCACGCTTAATAACGTATCATAGCTACCTCTCTCTATCACTCTTCCTTATTAGTGTGACAATGACAGTTGCGTTTCGTTAGCGACTGAGCGTGAGCGATTGGCATCTTGGCTACGCACTCTGGTTACGCTGAGAAATCGCTGCCACGTGTGAGCTGGCTGACGGATCTGGCGTACGTCCGTCATCAGTCAGAAACCGATTCTTGACGAGAAAAAGGAGCTTACCTACTATAGATTTTTTTCAAACTCTAAGGAGTCTGACATTCAGCTCGTAGGTACATAAATGTTAATGTATTTAGCGAAAGAATGCATAAGCATAGGTACATTTTGTTTAACTTTGCTAGCAAAAATAAACCACTGTATGGTGAGCGCATTGTAACACTTACAACAATGTAACGCAGTTTTACAACTTTCTTAACTACCCTCGCATGCATCACGCTAAATTTATCTGCCTGTTTTACAGCAAGGCACTGAATTTCTAATGAAATACGTACCGATATCACTTAAAAAGGCAAATTGAAAACGCTACCGGCTAAGTAATTGATTTAACCGTAGCACTTTGTCGTGGCTCACTGTCTAAAGGAACGAGGCAAGATAAGCGTCATAAATCACAGTGATAAAAAGTAGAACAATCGAGCGTAGCGCAGATGATAACGAACTTCGTTCAATAGAAACCGTCAAAAATTCCAGGCGGCCTATTCGAACTTTATAAATCATGAGATGACTTGTTATTGATATGATACGATCTTGACACGTGCGATTTTCGTAAATTTCTTATTATATCAGGGTCCCTTTCAAACTAGCTGTACAGCCACGCCAACATCTCACTCAGCTCGTTATCCTATTTCATCCTTGTCCAGTGAAAGTGACGCTTAAAATTATTGCAATAGAGTAGATTTTGCTTATTACCTATTTGATATTATCTGTCACTGATTTTAATTCACGATATGTGAGGTTATTGTTATGTAAGCAACATTTTTCTAATGAAACATATATATATACTGCAATGACTTATATCAATGAGTGGGCTGTCAATATGATTGCATTGATACAGGCGCGTAGTAAATACCTATCCCCTTTTCATCCCTTAAAGGGGTGATTTTCGCGACAAAACTTTCCTATGTCCTTTCTCAGGAGTCAAACTATCCCTATATTAAATTTCATCTTAATCCGTTCAACGGTTTTAGCGTGAAGAGGTATATAACAGACAGACAGAGTTACCTTCGCATTTATAATATTAGTCTGTGTATCGATTTATTTGAAATCTCGGCAATCTCTTTTACATATAGGAAATTTTGATTAGTCGTTTCTGATATTTAACAAATCAAGCGAAGATAATATTAAATCTAGCTCATATTTAAAAGTTTGAATAGGCCTTAAATATCGGACACAGAAACGTAGTAAGGGGTAATATTTATGTGACGTTCACCCGAAACTTTTTCAGCGTCGCTGGACAGATAATATTAAACAATAACCAACCATATTTCATATACAAGCTCAAAGTTCGACGTGAATGGCGCCAGCAGAGATAACAGAGATAACAACTTTATGACGCCAGAGTAGAATCCTTGCCAATGATGGGAGATACCTTCATCCTTGTAGTTAACATGGATTAAGTTAGGTATCTGCCAATTAGTATGTTTACTGGTACTAAACATCCTGTATTTTTAATATTACCTCAAACCGTAACCTAGCGTAACCTACGTACCTCCTATGAACTGATATTGCAAGGTAATTTTATAACTTAAAATTACCTTGCAATATCGGTCTTATCCACTAACCCGTAATGAATTTTTGAAAATTTATCAAGCAGCAATGTATGGCGTACACTAATTTGACAGTTAAAAGTTATCACTTGTGATGGTTGTGAAGTCACACCAGTAAGACTAAGTAGCGATACATTGCGTGCTGAATTATTTTACGAGAAAAAAATAATAGTTAACAATAAAATAATAATAATAATAAATATTTGGGGACAATCTCACACAGATCAACCCAGTCCAAAACTAAGCAAAGCTTGTGCTATGGATACCTACTAGGTGACGATACACATACTTATATACATAAATATAATATTGTCTTCTGTTACCGCGATTGTTATTCATTGAAATTAAACACTTTAGAACGGATTAATCGCGTTTATTAACACCATGATCCTACGTTTCGAGCCCTTTACAGCACTCGTTTTCACATGGGGAAAACGAGTGCTGTTAAGGGCTCGAAACGTAGGATCATGGTGTTAATAAACGCGATTAATCCGTTCTAAAGTGTTTAATTTCAATACATAAATATACATATACATATATACATAGAAAACGTCCATAACTCAGGAACAAAATATATTCGTGATAAACACACAAATAAATGCCCTTAAGGGATTCGAACCCGGGACCTCCAGCTTTGTGGACAGGGTCACTACCAACTAGGCTAGGGAGGGCGTTAAAGTTAAAAAGTAAGTTTTAATTGCAATATCGGGAAAATCTGTCAATTTCCATTGAAAGCGTCACGTGACATCCGAGGGCTCCGAGCTATCACGTGATTCTTTCTATAGAAATTGTCAGATTTTTCCCGTCCCGCCCCGTCACGTCCCGTACTAGTGTGAGTCATCCTTAAGTCTGATTAAAATTTTAGGTAATATTAAAATACTCGCTGTATATTGGTCAATATACTTCAACTATATGAATGTTTAAAAATTACAATTTCAGATCTTCTTATATTATTTATAGCAATCCATAGCCATCAGCTGGAGAGTATGCTGAAGCATTCAAAATGGGGTGGAATATAAAAACATGGATCAATTAAGGTAAGTACTTAAAACTATTTCTAAAGTATCGTATACTCAATCAAAATATGGTTAAATCTAAACAAACTTTCATGTTAAATTATACCTGCACCTCTACGACCCGGCTTATACCACAGTTGAGGGAGCCGGTTGGGTCCGCTTTGACAACTAATTCCAAGATCTGACTTTCCAACCCAGAGGGTAAACTAGACCTTATCGGGATTAGTCCGGTTTCCTCACGATGTTTTCCTTCACCGAAAGCGATTGGTAAATATTAAATGATATTTCGTACCTAACTTCCGAAAAACTTATTGATACGTGCCGGGGTTGGAACCCGCAACCTTCAGGTTGAAAGTAGCACGCTCTTACCGCTGGGCCACCAACGCTCCCTCCCCCTCTACTTCTACGTGCAGGTATAATTTTATGCACAAAAAGTTTTTTCATCCACTCCAGTTCCAGGTTTTGCCTAGCTGGCATTTATGAAGTTGGCATCAAATATCTGGAAATATTAACTTCGCAAATACAGATAATGCTACCCTGTTATGTAACGAGAAAATGAGAGCAAGGGAAATATTGCATCAAAGAGAATTTGAAATATTGCCAGCTCCATGCGTCACGGCACGGATAAAATTGATTCCGGTGCCTTTTGTGAATTTCTATTCTTTTGTGGTTTACAATTTGCTGTTATTCTTTTAGTGTGAACAGTTTGTTCTGCTAAATCTTTATAAGAGTAGGTGTAGTGTGTGCAATTTACCTACCAGCCTATATCGTAATGTGAAGAAATAATTAAATAATATGTTTTGAATGGGGATATGGGAAGTAATGGATGTTTTCTACATATTTGGGTCAAACACACAACGATGTTCCAATTCCAAGTCTTTTCGGTGGACAACTCAAAAGTTAAGGGCCATAATGCTTGATCTGCATTAAAGGTGACTCCTTCTCTATTGCATTGTATGGTAAAAATCATTTACCACGTCCACAAGTTGTTAACTTTGTCCACGGGAAAGAAAAAGTATGTATTCAGCTGAACTGTAGAGCCAATCTTTCCTATTACCAAAAGCTGTTAGCTTGTGGACATGGTCATGATTTTCATCATAACATTCAATAGAAAGGACTCCCCGTATTTTAATGTGGATAAGGGGTCAATATGAATATCAACCTTTGTAGCCCTTAACTTTTGAAAAGTCCACCGGAGAGACGTATAATATCGTTTTGTTTGACCCATTTAACTGTTTTATCTGTATATTTATTATATATTACCCACAACACGAACCATATTGATCATATTATAGGTCTCGTGCACAAACGAATGAAATGATATGCCGGCCATATACTCGTACGTTCGGGCACTCCCTCAGATCTCCATAGTGAGTATGTCCGCTGGGCATCCGCCAGACAAATTTCCCATACATTTATTGGCAGATCTCACGGATAGGCCCGAACGTGTACGCTGGCAAGCTATAGGGTGACAGACACATGACAGGCATGACTGTGTTATAAAATTCGCTCTATAACACATGTACATTTCTTTAAATTATCAATTTTACTCGAACGGATCTGTATATGTTTATTTGGATACAACAACCCTATCCAATAAATTCCATATTTTTGTAATTTGCAATACGATAAATTCCTGGGAAGATAACAGTTAAATGGGAATAACGAGTTTCACCGCACGTTGCATCGCTTCGAACGCGGTGGAATAAATTGGAACCGTTAAGCACGTTAATTACGGTGTAGTATTGAATTAAATCCGCCATTCCGTGGATCGGGACAATCGGATTGCCGCCATGACCAAACCGCCGCTCGGGCCTCCGCGCGACTTAGCCACGGTCACCTTTTGTTTTCTTCTCTTCACTGTTTATTATTCTTTGGGATGTATACTTTAGTCCTGTTAAATAAGGCTCAGTTTCAGACGGTATCAAATCCAGTGCTTTGCTAATGTGGGGTGGGCATTCGAGCAACTTTCTCATATTTTTGAGATGTTGTCGAAAGGGGAAAAAGAAATGAAAGAGCTTATCTGCCGGTTACTATGAACAAACGACATCGTGCAATTATTTCACTGTAAATAAAAGTAGAAAATTATTTATTTATTATTTATTTATTTATGTAACTAGAATGCTGGTGATCCCTGAGCCTACAATGTAAGAAGGTTTACGGTCACCAACATTATTGTTAAGTACGTCTGTATTATTGCCATATTGCCTATGGGTTGTTTTTGCCCAAATTCCGCTAGATACTTGTGGTCTTACCATGAGCTACTCCGTCACCACTACTTTGCCAGGAGCGAGGCAGACATACTTTAGAAACGCGCAGTCGCTAACACCTACGATTACGTACAACTCATGGTAAGCACATTGAAGTCAATTAGAATAGATAACTCAATAGTTGTTGACGTGTAATGAAATGTGTTCTAATAGTGCTTCAGTCAGCCATTTAACTCTAATTTGGGTTCATTCCGTTTTACTGGTATCGGAATTGAATTGTCTGGGTACTTACGTGGCATGAGTTTGTTGCACTTCCTAAAAGTCACATGTAGGTAAAAGTCGTAAAAACAGTTTGAATCATACATAATTGAGACGTTATCTTGGGTCTGAAAAAACGCTCCCTTCAAAAGTTCGTGGAATGTGTAATGAAAAGTTAAACTTCTCCAGTCAAATATTAGATTATGATATTTGTTTTATCGATGACCTTTAATGTCGGTTTCGCGAGTTTGAGGAGTTTTAATTAGGCTATTTAGCGTGGATCATAAAGTTTATCTGTTACATGGCAAGGCGGTTGCCTGTGCGCACTAAATTTTAACGAGACGGAAGCTATTATTGTGTTCTAATGTAGCACATCAGTTGCGAAGCGATCGATTGCCGTGCGTCAGCGGTAATCACTCAATCCGGCTCTAGTTAGCTCGCAGGTAAATTGATTGCGCCTGTGATTGCTACACGGTACCATTTACAAAAATATTTGCAAACGCTGAAAGGGATGTTCGTTTGCGCAATTATTCGTCAAGACTGTTTTTGAAGAATATTCCCGTAGGTCCAATTGGAGTTTTACCCCGTTTTAAATTGTAATTATCATTGGAAGTTTTTAGGCCGCTTCCACAATAATCCCTCAAATATACAGCTTTAATACAGCTCACTGAAGTGACATCGAGAGATGGTACTGGTATTGGCACAAAGCTCGTAAGCGCCTTTGGGGGTCTATGGCGCTTAGGATCTTTGTACCAATTCCCGCCATTTTTAAAATTTCCAAAAACTGAATCAATAAAACAATTTTATGTACCTAATCAACAAACAAAATACATAATTTCCGAAATGCGACCTGTAGGAGGATAACAAATAGACAGACACACGAAGGGCATTTTTGACGCTTCGCTTTGCGCATTCGGTCAAAAATAAAATCATATATCATGTAAACAAATCTAATAATTAATCGCCCTGTTTTGCCACACAAGCGGATTATTTCCGTGATCCGCATGCATTTGCCTCACCGAATGAAGGCAGCTTCATTATCGCTCTCGACGACGTTAATAGGAGGCAAAACGAATAAAAATTTTGTATCGGGCGGAGGTGCCGGTGTCGTCCGGAAGAATTCTAAAGGATATGAATCGGAAAATCCGGGCTGGCGTTTTAGCCGGCTGTAAGTGGATGCTGAGAGGAAATGATTTAGGTGCCTTAAGTGGATCCGTGTATTTGCCCTCGAGATTCCCTTCATAAAAATCAATCGACTATTATGAAAAGCGTACTAATGTTTAATGGTTCGTAGCGGTACTACTGGGGTCGAAGAGTAGGCGCACGTACACGTTTATTTTAATATTATTTAACAAAGAATACGGTTTTTTTTTAGTTCGCAATTCATCACTATATTGGAGTTGGCACCATATCTTTCCGGATCTGTCAACATTTGTGAAAACTGTTAGTGAATCAATCAGTATAAGTTTTACCCTTTCACTGTTAAAACACCTCTACTGTGCTTAACGACAGCCTCTGGTTATGTTGTGTAGTTTTATATTGTACCAATTAAAAAACACACGCTAAGTAGGTACCTATTTTAAACTAAACCAAAACTATAGCTTAAGAAGAAGTTTAACAATTAGGCTTACTAAGAAGAATGTATTTGTCTAGAAATATAAAAAAAATGTATTTAATTAGCCAGATAAATGTATTAAGGTTTAACTATTATTTATTAAAGTAATACAGGTTCAAAGGCATACACAATATCACAATTACAAAAAATGTCAAAAAATAAAAATTAAATTAAAATACTCAAAAAGGCATTAGCATTAGCCATAAAAAGTTACTTATCAACATCATTAGAGTCATCATTCAACTACATAATTGAATGATGAATCTATTGATCACGAGCGAGTAAGCGAGTATCATTGCCTCGTTCTTTATACGACCCCCAAGTCACTCTGTATTCTATTAGCTTTTATACTCTATGTCATTGATAAACAGTCCATTGTTTCCGCTATTAAAGAGAAGCTGAATCACTATTATAAAGTGCACCGTAGATAGCACGATTAAGGGCATCGTATAGTGGTAAAGTTTAATTGTTTCACGACGGCCGGCGGAGGCCCACGCGCGTCCCAACTTCGCCCGACTTGTTCGCTTATCTCAGAATTAAACTAACACCAAACAATGCAGCTTCATCAAATAGTTCGATTCATACTTCAACGAAGTTCCGTCTCCTAAATGACAACATCGTTTCTGCTTCAGGACACTACGCAAAATGACAACGCTAAAATTCTTCGCACATTTAGCAGCGTTTGGTCACACTGTAACACGCGTACACTGTAACACTCACTGTCGTACATTGCACAACGAAAGCCAAATATGCTGGGATCTATGGTTACAATTTTTATCGGCTATGGAATCAAGAGCACTACTAAATCGGGATTTATTAACTTGTTATATACTTAGAAAGAGAATAGTTTAAAACGAATGAATAATTAGATTAGAGAATATAAAAAAGGGGCCTTACCATGACGTCTTAAAACAATTCAGTTTAGTTTCTTAACTGTGTTCAATTGTAAACATGGTAGCGACTCAGTTTAGGTCCTAAACTGGATCTCGTTAAGACGTCACGGTGGGCCTAGTTGTATAGCCCCAGGTCTGCGCTGCGAGCGACGACTTAAACCAATGCAATCTACCAATACCCTATTTTTATCGTAACGACTCTTTAAAAGGAAAACACGATTCGAATTTCAAATATTTAGATTAAAGTAATAAGTATTTGAAAAGAAAAGAGGGAAATCGTGCATGGATTGTAAGTCAAGACGGGTCGTGCAAACATTGAATAGGATATTGACTCTTCGCGCCGCCTGCTGTAGCAATATTATGTTCAGATTTCGGCAGACCGAGCTCGAGTGCCGCCGAGTCGTAGCTGGATGGGTTGTAGTGATCGTGTCGACACTCGGATCACTGTTGTAAGTGCTTTTTACGATATTGCAATTTGCATTCAATATTTCAATGAAAATTACAAGTGAAAGAAAATGTAACTGCGTAATGTATCTGTGCTTGATATTACACTCACTTAGGGTAGGAGCGGCTCTTAACCATGTTCCTAAGTATGTGGTCATCTGTTACCGCTACGGACGCGGAGACTAATTTAATATTAAGAAAAAAGCAAGTTCATCATCAAACATTCTAATAGGATGTAAAAAAGTCCATATTTAACGTTGATAATACGTTAGATAGTTAATTGTGCGTGGTATACCAGTTCTTAGAAGTATTCCTCTTCTGATAATTTGGTACCTATCCAATTCGGTTATCGAAATTAATATATTTATGATCGTCTCTGTTTCCTCATCAATCAATCAATCTCAATCAATTATATAACAATAACGACAATCCTTAAAAATCTATTAAATCCTTTATCAAACGTATAACAAAAACGGCAGTACTTTGATAATCAAAGACGTGAATACGTGTACAATTGTGACAATCATAGACGTGAAATACGAGTTGTGGCGAGCCGGCGGGTGCAGCGGTCAGCAGTAATGCATGGCTGACATGCAGGGATTGATGGCGGCTGGGAAATATGGAATATGCACTTGAAACAGATAAGGGTACCTAATATTTTTATTTTGGAAACTATCTTGGATCAGCATTACATTCGTATCACTATTTCTTAATGTTATTTATTTTTCATTGTGAAAATAATTATTGATAACTACAAAAAAATGTGGGAAATTCAATGCAGTTGAAACGCCGGTCGAGCGTTTGAAATGCCTGAAACGGTTTAAGATTATTATAAGTGCATTTTAGTTTTTGTGCGCTAAATTTATTATAATGATAAAAGATTTCATACATCAGAATAAAAACAATGAGTGCACACTCCTAATTGCTAGGTGCGGCCCAAGAATAAATCTTATTACCTATTTGAAAGGGTTATTTTTCCACCCTTCCTTCATCTCTAAGCATGCTGTTTCCATTGTCAATTATAGAAGAGTAGCAACAGTAGAACAAGCAAAGACGTGAAATACAAGTTGCGGCGGGCCGGCGGGGCCGCGGTTAGCAGTAGCAGTAATGCATGGCCGACGTGCAGGGATTGATGGCGGCGATACAAATTGCCTGTAGTGGGAAGTGGGAAATAGCTTAGAGTTACCAAAAATAGTTATATTTCCTTACTTTTAGGAATTTCATTTTGTTTGTTAATGATATAGGTACCTAACAGCAACAGCAGTATTAAAAAAAACCAATGATGTGAAATGCGAGTTGCGACACGGCCAGTGCGGCCCCAATTATGAATCGAATATGAACATCTGAGCCAGTACGCATTGCCTGCGTGAGAGTTAGCCTTAACTAGTTAGTCTTATTACAAAGGGTTAATTTTATAAAACGACTTAAACCATAACAATTGTGTTCTTGGCGCGTATATAACCGGCTTGTTTTAGTAACACCTGGCATGGTCACTACATGAACGTGTTTATACAATTAGGTATGGTAGGAATAACATTATGCCTATTGCATTATAATGCAAACAAAAATATATGTTCCTGAGTAAATTTAATTAATCTCATGAACCTCCCCTGGGTTGGAATGGAAGGTCAGGTGACGGTAGCTTTCGTAAAAACTAGTTCCTGTTTCAAATCTTTGGCTTTAATTGCAAAGGCGATTTTAGATTGTTCAGCCGTGGTAAATGCTAGAAGACGCTAGGAATATGATAATTAGTTGTTTAGGACAGATTAGTATATATTACTACCTACCCGTATATATCCGTCAACAAGGTTGCGCTATAACGTTGGGATTATGTTCTAAAGATACCTCTAACTACTGCAGTGCATTATAAAAATAAACCTTTAAATTGAAACACACAAGTTGGAATGCTCCCAAAGACACTTTTAGTGGTCAGCGCAGAGCAGTGTCAAAGCCGCATGATCCTCTTATCCCCCCAGACCGCTGATCATACTCCTCGGTCAACCGAGGCCATTTGTTATGCGAACTATTTATATTGTACAGTGTGTGAACCTAACACGGGCGTACCTCTTAAGAGCTTATTATAAGAAATAAGACATGATCATTTTTACTTAGAATTGCTATTAAATTTTTATCCATACAAAATATTTCGGCCCGCAATGTAATGCAAACAGAATGGCGTCAAACGCTCGTTGACAACTGTCAACGTCAACTTTAACAGATTATGTTTAGTTTACAGTACATTGCTGCTGAGATAATTTTCAAAAATTAAGTATGGGGTATGACCCTATAAATAAATAATTCTAGTGTAACTTAAAAACACCTTTTAGTTAATAATAACACTAATGAAATATACTGAGACATACTCACACATTTGTGAATATGTATGTGTATTTGGCAAATAATAACGCAACGCAAACCTACGAGTATATTATATTTCCGCTACTTCCACCGTTTTAAACTGGTTGAGCAATGTGGCAGAAAATAAAAGAGGAGTTTATATGACAGTTATTTGAGAGGTACGAACAGGAAGAAGAGGAGGGGCACGTCGACACGCTGTAATTAGAGCCTTGCCCGGCACGCGCGGGTCGCCAAATAATGCCTTTGACTTGTATTAAAAATAAAACGGTGCAAATAAAATGAGGTTAAATATATCGTAGCAGTTACATTTACTTGACAGTTATGCCCAAAAAAAAACTGTCGCTGCAATCATTTTGTGTACTTTTTTAATCAGAATATGACACTGATTTGTTACGCCCTAAAACGTTTTAAGCGCCTCTATTTTTGTCATAGTCTACATGTAAGTAAGTAGTATATGTACATAGCGCAACAAACTGATTTGTATTGAGCTATCGATACATGAAATATTGAAACGCTGAACATTTAAATATGTACGCCTCATCAAAAGTTCATCTGAGGAAATGAAAACGCTCTCGGGTAGATTGAAAAGTAAAATATGATGACAAATTTTATTAAGTATCAGTCCAGCTCACTTCATTTATTCGCATAACTATAAGGCCGTATCTACAGCCGAAAAAACACTCTATTCAGGTTCAGATCTTAATATACTAGATTCTGCACGCGAGTTCGTCTGAGTAGCACTTGAAGAAATCGTTAAATATTTCAAGTTCAGTGCATATCCTTAGAGATTGAATAAAAATCCTTGTATTAGCTTCACGACATCTAAAGAGTATAAATAGATATAAACTTAAACAATCAATATAATAATTATGTAAAGAATTCTTCAAAACATTCATAACTTCAAGTGGCTTGAAAAACTTTTCCTCCTTTCTTGTTTTTATTAACGTTGCATGTAAAGTGATACTCATAAAACACATTAAATCGCGTGGTCAAATAACAAACCCACAAAATTCACATCGAAAACGCACAAGACAGTAAATATACAAAACAAGAGCTTTCGGAAACTACGAAAATTCTTAAATTACGGTGTAGAGGGTTAAACTTGAGAAATATTTAAATTAGCAAAAGTTGGGGCTCGGTTCTCATAGAACCGTGTCCGGGTATGAACCCGCGGCACGCGAGAACGCTGTTAATTACTTAGAGCTGGAATTGCCAAAACGTGCCAAATTTGCATTACAACATTACGGCAGTTTGCTGACAAAAAAATATTCACGCGCTAGTTTTGTGCTTATTAAGGTGAACGGCCCAGTGGATGACACTTTATGGAGGGAATCACACATTTTTACAAATAAAAACTATCTAACATACCGACTGCAGTCTTGTGCAAATATGTAATCCACTTCTTTCTGCATGCTATGCGGACCATAGAGTGTATTGTCAAAATATTGTCTTCTGTTACCGCGATTGTTATTCATTGAAATTAAACACTTTAGAACGGATTAATCGCGTTTATTAACACCATGATCCTACGTTTCGGGCCCTTTACAGCACTCGTTTTCACAGGGTTAAGATGATGACTGAGAGAATGCGAATTCTCCCCGTCAATCAAAAAAGTTACTTGTGCAAACTGCCTACATACAAAAATATAAAAATAATTTAAAAATAAAAACAAAGGTTGGTCTACAATGCCCAGAGGGGCTTATAAAGCTAGTAATACATAGCCTGAAGGGCATTCTATAATTAAAATAAAAAATGTTTAAACCCTGTGAGGATTAACATACATACAACTTACGAACGCTTCCCTAACTGGCTTATGGAGCAGAAAGAAGCGACAAGAAAACTACCCCATTTTGCCTCTTTTATCCGTTTTCAATCTTTTCAAACAAAGTCCACACTAAGGTCTTCCAGTTCTGTGTCGTGCTTGATCCTTGATGAGATGTAAAACAGGATCCCAAGCCGGTGGTACCGAAAAGCCATCCTCCCTATTGAAATTAGGGACCTTCTTGATTTCAATAGCCTCGCGCAGCATCCTGGGAATGTAACGCTTCTCCTTGGCGAGGACCAGAGGTTTGTCAAATTTAATTGAATGATTAGGCTTATCAGAGACATGTTCCCAGACTGCAGACCTTGGTCGACGATGCTTGACATCGGCTATATGTTCCTTCACCCTGGTTGATATGCTACGCTTTGTTTGCCCAACGTATGATAGACCACATTCACAGTCAAGCCTGTAGACCCCAGCATCTTGTAGAGGCAAGTTACACTTTACAGGCCTCAGGAATTGTGACATCTTCTTCAACGGCTTGAAATAGGTCTTGATTGAAGCACGCCTCAAGATGTGGCTGATCCTGTCCGTAACTCCTCTGACAAAAGGCAAAACAGCAGGCCTACGCTCAACTGTTGGTATCTTCACAGCCAGAAGCAGTCGTTCTAAAAACTCGCGTGGTTATGATCTTGACTTTCACGATACAAGTTCTTAACAGAGTCGCTAAAACCTCCTAGTTACGGAAACTGTCTCTCGAATAGTAAATTATTTATTGAATTGACGGAAGTTTTTAAAAACAATTCGTAAATGTCACGAACTTTCTATTTTTGGTTATATTAATAGCGATATCTTTATTTTTTCAAATAAACTGCAAAAAAAATTAATCCACTGGGTGAGTTTTTAGATATAGATAAGGTAGAGTGCATTTACTGGGCCGTCTACCTTATCTATTATCTAAAAAGAAATGGTGGACATGTGAAGAGTTTATCACCAACTTCCTCTACCTAGCGTTTTTCCCGACTTATGCCACGGCTCAGGGAACCTGGGCTCCGCTTTGGCAACTAATCCTACGATTTGACTGCCATCTGACCTTTCAACCCAGAGGGTAAACCAGGCCTTATTGATATTGGGATCACGATGTTTTCCTTAAGAACCGCTGAACAGCGATTCGTAAATATCAAATAATACTTCGTACATAAGTTCCAAAAAACTCATTGGTACGAGCCGGCAGGATTTGAACCCGAGACCTTCCGATTTATAGGCTCGCGTCACACCGCTGGGCCACCAACGCTCTTATCACCTACATTTTTAATAAAACGTTTTTACTACTAAGGCATAAATGCTATAGCTGATTGGTTTAAAAAGGTATGCCCTCGACCAATAACAATCATTTTACCAATCATTTAATAACTTATAAGACATTTGCAAGGTACTTATAATAAATTGTACAAAAACAAAGGGAAAATGGAACAACTTATGGCCTCGGGCGAGACTCGAACTACAATACCTCCAGGTTGGCAAGTAGGTATTATTAAACATGAGAAAAAAGTTAATAAAACTCTTCGCTCAGGAATTGTGTTATTAATGTAGCTAGCTGTAGTTAATATTAAAATTAAGCAAAAATCTATTTTCTTTAGAACCCTAAAACCATGCGTTGCTAAACACGGTATTTTAACAGCGCCCACACAATTAATTAACGGCTTGTAGATTCATTAAAATCCCGTTAAATTCCCTATTCGTCTAAGCCCACGTTAATTAATTTTGCTGTGTATTAAAAATAATTTGCATATTAAAAGCTGGTTCAAAATATTATTCATATCGGTCTTGGCAATAGGATTATTATAGCTTTAATTATTCGTAGAGTTTGCGTGTCGGATGGCCGATTCAAAAACCATTTAAGTGCGATCGGGGCAGGTTACGAGTTGCTATCTCTGTCAGGTTGATACTGTTGATAGTTGCGCGAGTGGGACGGGTACACTAGTCTTGTGATTCGGTTATAGATTGCCAGGGTCGGGCCATAATTTACCGTGCTCGCACAATGGCAAGACTGAACGCTGCAGCGATAGGGCTCCGTCTCAATTAGAATTGCTAAAGATCTAAATGTGCGGCGTGCCATTTCCAAAGGCGCTTATCTATCTGTACTTTTACGTCTATATATCCTTTTATGATAGGTACTATACCCATTGGAATAAAGACAGCAGGCTTTATATTATTTACAGCTAAATTGTGCTATGAGGTTGCGTGAAAAGTAAATATATTTTAAGTTGGTTTCTTGAAGTAGGTAAGTAAGGGCTATACGGCTGAACGTTGTCTTAGTATAAGTAGCACGTTAATCGTAGGCAGCTACGATGCCACTAAACAGAGCTATGCTGTAGGGTCAGGGTTTCTACAACTGCAGTATAGCAAACCAATTTTTCAGTATCATGAGACGTATTAATTTTATTATAAATTACGGATGTCATTCAAATATTTTTAGCCAATACGCGAGACATATTTTGAGTGTTGAAAGAAACTAAACTCATTTTATTCAGGTTGATAACACTATTGTGTGAAAAATTTGTATGAAAATGTTTGTCTAAAGTATGTATGAGTAAATTTACGCTCTAGTAACATGGACCCGTGCCAAAATAGCTAGATACTTTATCATTCCTACATGCAATTAATCCGCCCGTATAAGTATATTCATCAATCGCAAGTGACGCAAAAATAATCTTAAAATAAAGCTAATGCTTAAGTAGAAAAAATATAATATTTTCTTCGATCACCGAGTTTTCTAAAACACTCGTTGCCACAGCACAGAATAAATTGAATGAGTCTTCATTTCAATAAGTTAGAACGAACGAACGAACTTATGTAAAAGCGGGTGGAACGGCTGAATACGCTGAAATTTTAAAACGTATTAAATATAAGAGCCTGGGCAGAGAGTACCTTTTTGTACCATTCGGGGTCGAAACTCTTGGTCCATGGGGTCCAGCGCACGCAAGTTTTTCTTAGAAATCGCGAAACGTCTGGTTGATGTTACCGAAGAGCTGGTGGCTTCCTCGCACAACATATCAGCATTGCGATACAACTAGGAAATGCCGCTAGCATCCTAGGTACAATGCCTCAAGGACCTATTTTAGATTTAAAGTAGGTAAGTTACACTTACTACTTATATATATTTTGAAAACAAATATTATCAACCATCAAACAAGATTGTTTGAATGCTTTAGAAAATATAATTTAGGAGGTAGATACAACAACGTAGAATACAAGCGCGGTGTATTAAAGCTGAAGAACATTTTAATCTTGCAATGAATATGAAAGTAGCTGCAGATCAGCGGGACGGGTTAATCAAGATCCTGATCTCGCTATTCATCATGCAACGTCTAGATGATCGATTGTTCCTGCCATTATACCAAGGTTGAACCACCGCCGCGACCTCTGCTGGGCTTTCTAATACTTTTCTAAAGCTCTTGTTTTATTCCTTGTATTAATACAAAAGCAACCTTGTTTTGTATACAATAGAGGACTAAAGACATTAAGAGAAGAGGCCGAGAAAATAAGCTATCGTTATCAATTTCCAAGCTAGGTATGATCAATAATGCACGTTCCTGGTTGAATTTGTAATGTGTGACGTACTGTACGTCACGTACATTTTGTTGACATAATTTAAGTCCTCTAGGTATAAAAAATAAAACACCAGTTGCATACATTGAAATTTAGTTTCAATTCTGTACAACATTTCTGATAGATTTTACTAGTAGATAATTTTTAACCGACTTTCAAAAGGAAGAGGTTGTCAATTCGTGTGAGTGGTTTTTTAATGGGGCTACCATTTGTGATGGAATCCGTGAGGCATAAAAAAGAGTTCCTCAATTTTCAAAGTTTCTATAGGTATTTTTGAACTAAACTGGTGCATAACTTGGAATTAAACTGTTACCGAGAAAACCAATTGAAATAGATTTTTTTCAATTATCTATATGTATTATTAGGTACATCTAGGCGTGTAGCTTGTTAATGAAAGAGCCCGTTTCAGTATAGGTAAAGGTATTATTTTATTTGTGTTGAGGTTCTGTTTATGAAGTGTGACCAAAACAGAATTTTATATTATGACATACTATACAAGGTCAACGATACAATGCTCATTTGTATCGATTTGAATGTCGACTTGTTTATTTACGTTTAGCATATAAATTATACTTCAACCTGGTTGAGTAAAAATCCCAACGTTCAAACTGGAATGTCCGCTCACAATAGCCCTGGAAATAGATTTAATTTTGATATAGAGAACCTCCGCATCGGAGATTATGACCCCCACCCACGCCACGGCCGGATATTGTCGTGGCAATGTCCTCGTGCCAAATAGGTATCTGTCTCGCTGTCTCTCGAGTACCCCTGTTCCCTCCACCCCTCCGCTACCGGATGTTGCGTGTCATCTACTGCGTCAAACGCACGTATCGGCGACAAATCGCCACTCTTTATGTGTTTGCTTAGCCCTTCGCACCAATTAACCCGTCCTTCGTACCCGATTTTTATCATAGCACAGACTTCGCGTGACGCGATTCATTATGCGGATTTCTTTCTCCTATTTTAATTATCTACGCCGTTACAGAGATAGCAATCAAAAACGTGTAAAATATAACCCTAATAAATTTAATAGGGCTAACCGTCCGCACGAAGCTGTCGCCGGGATATTTATTGACGGGAATTTATTTAGGGCAGTTTCATGAAAAAAAACTATAATAAGCTGTGTAAGTTTACCATTTCCGACATTTGAATGATTTAGTGGTAAATAGAGTCTTTGACGAGACGAGTCACAATCATCGCGTCGCACGCAACTGTCGTCGGTTATAACGTGCCAACTAGCTTCTTCAAACTTGGATATTTTAAACCGTCTTATTGCATGAACGAATTAACAAATATCCATGGCGCTATCTCATTCGCTAAGTGCATCGGTTACGTAAATAACCAAGAGCGTGACTTATTGTGGCGCCAGTCTCACGACTCATTTCTGCCGTTGATGCCGACTCTTACATCCTCATCTTAACTATCCTTATTTTATGTTTCCTTATGTGCGATATTAGGGATCCTTTCCGCTAGCTCCGTAAACTACGGCCCTTCATAAGAATGTGTAATAGTGTTATTTCTTCAAACAGTGTAATAGGATTAAATTTTTGGATTAACAGAATCACATTGTATTTATTTTGTTTCCATGCCAACATAATTTTGGTAGTTTGTAAAGTAAAATTCTTTTCATTTGATTAATATGATTTCGTTCTTTTTGGCGTTGAGACCTACGTCTCTTCAAAGACCTATTTAAGAGACTAAGAGATTCCACAGCAGACACAAGAGATGGCAGCTTTCTCGGCGGCTCAATACATCAGCCTAGCAATCCAGTGAGGACATACTACTAGCGCCCTCGCTACCATGCCGCAGGGGCCTGTTTTAGATTTATTTTGGTATATAAATATACTTTTAGAGACTTTTTCATTATTAGGGCATTTTATTGGGTGCTCACTTTATACGATTTAGGACCGTAAACCGTCAGAATATAGGTGTCATATTTCCACAATTTATCAGCTACAGCACGATATTGCTGTTGTTTTTGTATCGACATTATTACTCCCTGTGTAATAATTTATCGGAATTGTTGGGCCCGAGTTATGATTTATTCTTAGCTGGTCTGCGGTGCAAACCAATTTCATTTCAAGCTCTACTCGCAATACTTTCTTTGAAACCTGAACAATTCCCGAAAGTATGTTTATTTAGTTTTAGTAACAGTTATTACGTAAGTTTCCAACATAAATGTTAGGTAAAACAAGTGGAAATTAAATAGCTTGAAGCGCAAGAAAACTTGTTACATCGTCTTGAGACGGAAAGAAAGAGTCCCTCGTTATTTATATAAAGGCGAAGTGAAGTTGGATTATAGATCCAATAAATTTTTTAAAAGCAACCTTAATTAAGGCTGTTTATGTCTCTAACAAGGCGGCGTTTT
Organism: Lathronympha strigana; assembly: GCA_949128165.1. NCBI lineage: Eukaryota > Metazoa > Arthropoda > Insecta > Lepidoptera > Tortricidae > Lathronympha > Lathronympha strigana. The sequence continues at coordinate 8,985,994 of OX421906.1, read as the reverse complement.
TCAAGAAACGAAAACTTAATCAGTTGCGCAGCCGCTTCCGTTTATTAAAATTGGGGCTTAAGTTCGGAAGTTCGACACGGCCAAATGAGACATTTTCCCCTAAAAGGTACCTACTGGAAACTTCGCTGGCTTACGATTTAGCCCCAAGAAGGCACATTTTTACGAGTAAACTTTTCTGATAAAACATCTAGAATCCGAAACCTGCTTGAAGGAAAGTGATTAAACACGAAATTTGCATTTACACTAACAATCATTTGTTGAGTTCAATAGCATTTCAAATGAATTTAGCGAATATAGCGAGGCTAAATATAGATCATGCCATCTTATTTAAGTGAAAAATACTTTAACACAAATTATGACGATAGTTTGATATATGTCACTTTACCCCAACTTTTAAATATAATAAAAGTATTAAATATAGTAAAGTTGTAAATATAGTAAACATAATAAAGTACAAGAGCCAAATTTGAATTTATTTTGTGGCATAATATATACGCGGAAAACCCGATTTTCTGGTAAATTCTGAGTAGTTTTTAATACGATAATTCTAAATAAAAATTCACTATAATACTTACTTATAATTGTATGATATTAGACCACAATAACCTTGTATTATGGTTTACGTTAATCACACTGAAAAAGTACTAAATCCACTAGCGGTTTCAAAGGAATAGTAGGCTTCAATTGCATATTACTGAAAACCCCGAGCTTTTTTCCGGTAAGGAAAAAATAAATCTATGTTAGTCAATAGAATGGGACAGAAAAGAAAGAATAGTTGCTGATTGCGTCTACCGTGAAAGGTGTCGTACAAAGCCTTGGGAACGAGGTCTGCTCATTACGGCAAGCACCGCGGATTACCCGAGACGCACACTGAGACGCCCAGACGCTAATGCACGGGGTGGGAATCAACTTTCTCGCTTATAATCCACCGCTTAAGAGTAGGTATTATCATATGTATATAGGAAGTGTCGGATGTTCTTATTCTATGTATCAAATGGTGTATTTTTTGCTTAAGTAGTAAATGACTGCATACATTAATTATTTATGGATATTTTCAGCTGGTAGACGCGACTGACCACTGCCTGGCGGTGTTCAGTCTCCTGTCTCTATCCGTCAAGAGGCTGATGCAAATTAGACCCACGTGTCTCGTCACCGACAAACACAATGGCGATAGTTACCAAAATGATGGTAATTCGAAGTAATTAACTTTATACTGGATTCTATGTTTAGCGTCGAGATTAGAGTTATAATTAGGTAATTATGCACAATTAATAATGTAATAAAATACCCAAGCCAAAACTGTTGCAGGTTGAACCCCGTGGCATTGAGTTTTTTTAGCACTTGTGGTCATACTTTTTGAAGGAAACCTGTATAAATCTGTGAAGCTTTCAAGGTTTTAGTAGTCTCCAACCCGCTACGGGTAAAAACTAAAACCCAGTCCTACGCGAGATTGAGAGGAGGCCTATGTCAAATATTGGGACCTATAAAGGGTAGATTATAGTAGTAATTAATTATAGCTACTATTCATCGAATCTAAGGTAAATTAACAAAAAAATCTTACCTAATCATACTTAACAATGGTAACTAAACTCGTCTAGTACCGAATTTGTGTTAGTGTCGTTTGTGGTGATGCTTTATTGTAAACAATTACATATACGATCACCGAAAAAAGTAGTAGTAAATCTTAATACGTTCGTAATCATTACCTTTTATAATGAAAAATAAAATATGATTTCAAATGATTATATTATTATTCCATTATCATATTATATTGTCTCCGTGAAGAAACCGTACATATACAGAGAACCTTTTTGAATACTTTTTCAGGTAAAGGTAAGAATATAATTTGGAATTTAATTAATTTTAACGTTTCAGCTCAGCTATTCGTCCTCCCGAGTGAAACCCATAAAACCTAATGGACTTTCCCTGTCTAGTGGTAATTTTGTTTGAGGATCTAGCGAAGGTCCTGCAATCTTACTCAACTCGTGGCTCGGATGCTAGTCATTCTGGGATTAAATGATTGCATTAATTACTATTTTGGTGTTATTTCTTTATACAATTTCAGTCAAAGTTTATTAATTTGCTCCATACGTTATTTCTAAGGTCTTATCGTAATAATGGGCAGTTAATGCGATACGAATTAAGTTAATATACCTACAGCTTTATTTAGTAAAAATCCAGTAGGTACAATAACTCATTCCTATTTCAGGTAATTACGCAGTTAACACTTTTTACTGCCAATATTAATAAAGACCACATAAAACGAAGTGTATTTAACACGAACAACGATTTATTTACAGGTATAGTATATACAACGTGTACGTTGGTTGTGCGCTAATTAGCAAGTAGTGTACGAGATACGAGCTTAAACACGAACATGATTTATGGCACACCATTAGCGAATTCGCTGCTGTTTACAAATTACTCGTAATTGCTTATTTACGCGATAGCCGGAATATTTCTCATATTTTGATTCAAATTATCAACATTCTCAATTAGGAACAGTACCTTAATTATTATAAACTGAAATGGATGACGAATTAAAAAATTATAATATGTCATATTTTTTTGACTATCACCAAAGTTATCACGTTCTAACAAGTCGATAAAATGGCAACCGTGCCATCCGTTCTGGAATTTTATTTTAATTAAAGATAAACCCTATCATCACTTATCCCCCTTTTATTGTATTTTTGCATGTTTTATAATAGAAACCACGTTAAGAAAATTTAGGTATACTTGTTACTATTTTTAATCAAATAATACGTATAATAAAGTCATCTATCCTAATTTATTAAAAAAAAGGGAGTGAGTGAGGTAAATTTTTCTGGTCTTGAATTACAACTCGGAGTATAATAGTGTGTCTCTTAATATTTAATACAAATTGAAATAGGTAGGTTCCTACTTATAAAAAAATTGATTTGTTCTGTTGTCATTGTAAATAAGCAGAAATGGTCCATGGTGGTACGGTAATGGCTACAGTTATTTACCTCAATTTAGTACAGATTTCCGTCTCCATTTTTCTGGAAAAGTAAATTGAATTTAATTTTTCAAGATTGCTAAAATCGATTCTTGATTATAGCCGATAAAGAAAGAAACGACAGACGGCGAATGCTGCGTCAAAGTTCTGGCGATTGCGTCATCTCTATTCAAAGTAGACATTCAAGTGGCTTTCACGTAGGGTTGCCGAAACGTCAGACTGGGGAGTAGAACAGCTAACAATGCAGTCAACTGACGCGTTTGGGAAATTTACACCGAGAAATTATTTTATATTGGAAAACTGCCTGCCCGGGCAAAGACTTTCCAGACAACCCAAAATCACAAAGGAGTTGGGATAATGTTTACTGCGATTACTCTTCTAAATAACTCTACAGGTCCAGATCACGCAAGGCTTTTGGCAGTCGGATCCCAGGAAGCTGGTTACTGGCTTCGTGTCCATCCTTCGCCTAATACTGGTAATTTCTTGGATCCGGGCTCCCTTAGACTGGCGACTGGTTTGCGACTGGGGGTTTCGGTGTGTACGCCACACTCATGTCCTTGTGGCACGGACGTGGACCGACTGGAACACCATGGATTGGCCTGTAAAAAAAGTGCATGCCGTTTTTCGAGCTTTTCTTAATGACATAATTCGTCGGTCTTTTGCCACCATCAACGGACCTGCTCACCTTGAGCCGACTGGTATTTTCAGGGATGACGGCAAGATACCTGATGGGGTGTTCCTTGGAGTTTGGGACGGATGCTAGTGTGGGATGCTACCTGTGTAGACACGCTGGCACCGTCCCATCTCCAACGAACTAATGTAAAAGCGGGTGGAGCGGCTGAAAGTTCCGAAATTTTAAAACGTAATAAATATAAGAGCCTGGGCAGAGAGTAGCTTTTTGTACCATTCGGGGTCGAAACACTTGGTCTATGGGATCCCAGTAAACGCAAGTTTTTCGTTTAACCGCGAAACGTCTGGTTGATGTTACTGGTGACCGAAGAGCTGGTTGGTGGCTTCCTCGCACAACGTATCAGCATTGCGATACAAGGAGGAAATGCCGCCAGCATCCTAGGTACAATGCCTCAAGGACCTATTTTAGATATAAGGTAGATAGAGGTAGGTTGCTAGGTAAGTTACATCCACTGTATATATGTATTTTTCAATTCTGAGATGATGTATAACAAGTTATAGGTAAAATGATGGTCCAAATAAATTGGGTGATTCATATTTCATATATGTGGCAGCCCTGCTTAGTCGAGACAACAAGTTTTGCTGTTTCGAGTTTTGCAGTAGATTTAGGTTCTTTTCACAACATAGATGTACTTATACAATTGAACGAAAAACGCCTGGAAATTGACTGCTGTTCTGTAATTGGAAAATGGAAGATATTCGAATGTAGGTACAATTTATTTTAATTTGAAATTGACTGTAATATGTTACAATGCCACACTACTAGGCTACCCTGATATTAATTGCGCTCAGATCATATTTTAAGGATGGGGTATCAATAGTATCATATCATATGTGGAGGAGTTGTTATTCTCATAATGTTTTTTTTTGTTTTCACTCAAGAGGCTTCATAACATAAGTACCTACATTGCAGACAATAGTTTAAAACTATGACAACATTTTAACTTACTGTTCACAAACATTCTCTATTTCGCAGACCAATTTTAATAATTGTTGTTAAGTAATTTCGCTTAGCATAAAACGATTTCTTAGTTAATTTCATTAAAGGTTAACGTTTGGGCGGAGCCGCGAGGGTCGCGTGCGGCGCCGCAGTTCCACACGCGGATATTCCATGCGCGGACTTTACAACCGGGCCTCTAATAAGCGCGCCTTCAAATCATAAACATAATTAATACTGACTGGGGAGTGTCTTTCGAAAGAATTCTAGGCATTTTTATTTTTTACAAGACTCCATGTTATATTAATACTTAAGAATAAGAATTTACTTAAAGGTTTCTAGGATATCAGCATTTTGGGACAGTTGCTGAACGATACGCAGCTTGAACGAAAGAAACTGAAAAGATTTTTACTCGACGTATAATATCCACCCGGGTATTTAATTTTAATATCTGCATATTTTCTATTTGGAAACATTTTTAAGGTTTCGTACCTCAAAAGGTAAAAACGGAACCCTTATAGGATCACTTTTAGGGCTTGCAATTCCGGATTTGTTTTCCATGGCCAATTCCGGAATTCCAGAATTCACGAAATTTGGCAAAAAGCAAGATTGACGCGCACTGAGAGTTCCAGTACTGTGTGAGTGCACGGAAACCTCGGTGAGCGAGTCCCACTCGCAGTTGGACGGTTTTTATAATTAGGTAGTTGAAATAACTATCTTGCGATTACTATGACTCCACGTAACATATTTCTATGCTCACCTACGCGTACCTACCGCGCGAATGAAAACGCACGCATGAATTGACCGTGCTGTATTGAAATTTGCATTGTGAATTGATTGATTGCGAATGGTGTGCGCTCACAATAGACTCACAAAACAAATAGGAGCTGCACTTCTGCATATAGGAATATAACGCACGGATAGCTATGCCATTGCCAAATTATGCCTAAAAGTTGCTTTTATGATAATTGACTACCGAGTAACTGGGTCTCTTATTGCAATAAGTTGAAGCTAAACGTTTATTAAATGTTCTGCTCTCTATGTGTCATATAAGGCATTCGTGCTGACTATTTCCTTCTTTGAGTACTGCCAGTCGTAGGTACTGAGAAACTTGAAATTTCATAAATTAACATACACCTTCTCCTGAAATAAAAGGAACCCTTAAATACGGATATGAGTTACGTGGAATATAACGTGCTTTAAGAACTCCATCATACTTAATTTTAAGTCGTCTCTTTAAGTAGAAAAGCACATGTTAAAGAGTGTACGTGAAAAGCTCACCATTAGTAAGCTTTTCACGTACACTAGAACTAGAACAGTCTCATAAATGACATCGGCAATTAGAAGTGCTGTGAAGTTTGCGGCATCAGCTTTTCTAGTGGTTTCATCGAGGATACATAAAGCATTCTGCCAGATATATACTTGTTTAATGCTCAAACTTGGGACCGCAGACACTGCCTCCGTGTGTCGGGTCCGTAAGTAAAGTACCTACATTCCAAAATTCATGCATGAGCTCGATAGATTCGATGGCTTTTGTCTTGCTACTCGTAGCTCACTTACGAAACTGATTTTATTTACGATATAGACGAGCAGCAAATAATGAACTGCAGGACCAGGAAGTTGTATAGCCACCCCAGAGAAGGTAATAGAAAGTTGAAATAGAATATGTTATGAGTGTAACCTATTCTGCATTGTGTTTCCTTAATTATGCACCTGATTACTGAGAATGACTAAAGTTACGCAGTGTTTTCAACTGTGTGTAACGAAATATTGCTCGCGTGTTAATCACTTTTATGTATCGCAGTTGGAGTACGTAGTACGTAGCTACAATACGAATACTCATGCTACGTTCGTGTAACACTTTACCAAACCACTTGTTGGCGTGACATTGAAAATATCGATGTCATTTCAATGCGATATCACGGCAATTCATTGCAAAGTATTGTTGTAACCTCTATTAACATAAAACAGAAGTAAGTAATAGGAAACTATAAGGGGCTATCAGTACCCCTAGTACAAGTGTGCTGCAAGAGTATGTGGTCGAGAAAGACATTTGCCATTTTCTAACTGTTCAGATTAGACAAAGACAGTTGTCTTTCGTCGAGTTCTCAAGAGTCGTCACTCTTGTGCTAGGGCCACAGCTTAAAAAGCGTGGCGTGAAAACCAGACGTTGACACTTTATTACTGCTCCCAATATTAATTTGTGTTACGTACGAATATTTAAAAATCACTGTTCATTGGCGAGAAAATAAAATTTTCTACAGGTGACCGACCTTTACAATTTTTTTCGTATGGTTACTGAAGCCGGTAGGGTGAGGTCTTGGTGTTGAAGAGAAAGCACTGAGTTCAAAATACACTTTTAATGTTCAAAAACACGGAAAAATGCGAACAAGACATTTAGAAAATACAAAGGTCCAGAAAAGAACTTAATTATAGACCACGTGTCAAATAAGAAAATTTGCGCATTACGGGCGGCCCCGTCAGAGGATGCATGCAGACTGGTGGGGCGCGCCAATGGTTAACTTAAAGTACTTATGAGTTATCTATGCGATACATTTCTACAGCTAGGTATACATATTTCTAGTTTTAAATGGTACTCGTGAGCGCGTCGCTAACAGAGCCCACCCCTAGTGCGAAGCACTATTCTACAATAGGAACAGGAGCGACGCGTGCCGCGGACCGGCGCAGCACACCTCTTTGAGTGGTGACCTCGACGACTCTGACTCGTCCATCTCGTCCTGGAAATACTGTTTTAATAATACCTCGTGGCCACACGTTCCTCGGTGAGTCAGGATCGGCGATCAGCACGAGGTCGCCCTCGCGCAGAGGTCTCTGCTCCCGCTGCCATTTCTGACGAGGTATCAGCAAGGGCAGAAACTCCTTTAGCCAACGGCGCCAATACATGTCGGCGAGTCTTTGGGCAGTGCGCCACCTTTTTCTTAGGTACAGGTCGGAGTCATCAAATTGTCCAGCTATAGGTAAATTGGAAGAGGACCCCAATAAAAAATGGTTTGGGGTAATTGACTCGGAGCTTCCCGGCTCAACTGAAACGTGAGTCAGAGGCCGACTGTTGACTATGTTTTCAACTTCGGCTAGCAGAGTCAATAAAACTTCATCCCTTGGGGCGCGTTCCTTAAGAACGACGCTAAGAGATACCTTTACCGTCCGGATGAGGCGCTCCCAAGCGCCAGCCCAATGAGGAGTCCTAGGAGGAACAAATGTCCACTGAGCGCGGTTGTTGGCCGCCTCTGTTTTTAGGTCCTCATTATTTATTTCTTTAATGGCGTTTTTTAATTCGGTGTTAGCGCCCCGCAAGTTTGTGCCGTTATCCGAAAAGAAATGGCTAGGCCAACCACGCCTAGACGCCATTCTTCGAAGGGCTAAGATCAGTGAATCAGTGGTAAGGGAATGTACGACCTCAATGTGAACCGCCCGAACGGTGAGGCAAGTGAAGAGAACGCCATAGCGTTTCTCGCGGCGTCTGCCGACAACTACCTCCATCGGGCCAAACAAATCTAAACCACAAAATGAGAAACATCGCTGATGATGGGCTAAACGTGCCGCTGGTAGATCGCCCATTCGCGGAATCAGCGGCTTAGCCTTCCTCAACCGACATAGCATGCAACGTGAAGCCACATACTTAACGGTTGAGCGCAATCTGAGCAACCAATACCTTTGTTTGAGGTCGTTGACTACTGTCTCCTGGTGTCCATGCGCGGCCTTGATGTGATGGTGCCGCACCAGAAGTCGCGCCACGGGATGCCTTCCGTCAAGGATGACGGGCCTCTTAGTCGCCAGCGGCACATCCAGCGCGGCGTCGATGCGGCCACCAACGCGCAATAAGCCATCATCACCTAGATAAGGAGACAAAGTTAACAACCTACTGTTGCGCTGCACGCTCTTACCATTTTTTATTCCAGCGATCTCATCGCCAAAAGTGTCCATCTGCGCCTGCTTTAAGATCAACAGCTCCGCCCGGGCCATCAATGAACTGTCATCATAGGTAAGTTTTTTACATTTAAGTATAAACTTAAGAACAGCCGCCGTTGACCTAAGCAGCCGAAGCCAGGAAGAAAATCGTTCCGGGTCTGGAATAGGTAAGTTACACAATATATCTAGCTGTGTGTTTACATTAACACAGCCAGAAAAAACCTCGCTCGCTTCAGGTTCCAAAAAGTTAAGCGGCCAGGATTTTTCGTGCGAGTACAAAAACTGCGGACCCTGAAACCACTCATTCATAAATGAATCATAGTTAAATACCTCTCTAGTAGCAATATCGGCGATATTTAATTTTGTAGGTACATAACGCCACTCCGATATATTCGTAAGGCTATCGATCTCGCCTAACCGGTTCGCCTCGTACGCTTTGTAGGTGCGCGTATTATTATTTATCCAGTGCAGCACGGTAGACGAGTCGCACCAGAAATAACGGCGCGCGGGCGATAGCTTATGTTCCTTATTAATGGTGTCCGCCAAGCGCGCAGCCAACAAAGCCGCCTGGAGCTCAGCACGGGGCACCGTCAAGGATTTAACCGGCGTCACACGACACTTACTGGCAACGAATGTAACGTAAACGTTATCATCTTTAATCCAGCGAAAATAAGCCACCGCGCACATTGCCTTAGTAGATGCATCGCTAAATATATGCAGAGATAGGTTTGTATAATAATCACCAGTACCTATTATATTTCTTGCGAATAGATGTGCCTGCGTAGCACTCGTAGCGCTGGTACCGGGCGCGGCGCGGGCGCCCGCTTGCGTCACGTTTTTCGTAGCAGGACGGCGTAGACCCTCTACGCTGCAGCCTGCGACGGGAGATGCATTCTCCGTCGCGCTCCCACTCCCAGCGCTGCATTGGTACCATCTAGGTATGCGAATCTTATCAACTACTTTGAGTAGTTCGATCCATTCGCACCACTTTTTATAAATTTCGTCAGGAATGTCGTCATCCCACGAAATTTTGAGACGCCACGTGTCCTGTAGCATAATTCGACCCTGTATTGTAAAAGGCGACAAAAACCCAAATACATCAAATATTGACATTATAACGCGTAACATAACGCGCTTAGACGGCCTTTGTTTATGTCGAATTATACTATCAGGAATACGTTTTAGCGAGACATCAAAACCTAACTCATCCGTACCTGGAAACCACAGAAGCCCAAGCGCCCGCTCGCCTTCGAACTGCTGGCCGACTTTGAACTTTACCGCAGCAGTTCCTAAGGTTTCTTTTGGAATGCTATCGATAACGGCGATACTGTTGCTAGTCAAGTTACATAATTGAAACCCACCTTTTTTATGTATGTCAGTCACATTTTTGACCATCTGGATAGCCGTACGCTCGTCAGGGAGGCTCTGTATGTAGTCATCGACATAATGGGAATTTACTATGGCGTCGACCGCGGCGGGCATAGATGACTCATATAGCGAAGCATTTTTATTCTTTACAAATTGCGCAACGAAGGGCGCGCAATTCGCTCCAAATATTAAACTAGTCATGGCGTATGTCTTAACTGGTTCCGCAGGGCTGCTTCTCCATAAGAAGCGTAGGGCGTCCTGATCCTGGGGTTGAATCTTAACTCGCAAAAACATGTCTTTTATGTCACCCGTGACAGCTACTTTATGCTCACGAAAGCGTAACATGATACCTAATAAAGAGTTCAGTAGATCCGGACCCTTTAGTAGGTAATCGTTTAGACACAAACCTTCTGTAGTGGCAGCAGCATCGAAAACCAAACGTAACTTTTTTTTATTTACGTTATCAACGCCGAAATGTGGCATGTACCACGTCCTTTGAGTGCGTTGAGTCTCCTTTAGTTCTGTGGCAAAGTCATTATCAAATAAATGGTTTACGCGTTCGACGTACCTTTGTGCGTAACCGGGATCCCGACTCATTTTCCTTTCGATTCCTTTGAGCCTACTCAGAGCGCTCGGGAATGAGTCAGGCATCGCACAGTTAGGATCCTTCCAGGGCAAACCGACCACCCAGCGGCCGTCGACGAGCTGAGCGGTACGCTCTAGCTGCTCGACTGCCCGCAGGTCGTCCACGTTTTGTCGTGGCTTACCTGATATTCCAACGGCGTCGAGCGCAAACCCGCGTTGCACCTCCTCGTGCAGGTCCCGCAGCGCGCGCTCCTCGCGGCCGCACTCACCCACGAACAACACCGACGCGCTCGCGTCGTGTCCGGCGTAGGCGTCGGCCGCGGCGTCAGCGCCCGCAGCGCGCGTCGCTCGCGTAACCTGAACGGGACCGTGAATACACCAGCCCAAGGGGGTCAAAGTAGCAGACGGCTCATTTTTAAGAGTATTACCCAAGATAATTTTTAACGGTACCAACAAATGATAATTATCCTGCGCTATGAGTATTTCTGGCTTTAAATCATTAAACATTGAACTTGCAATATTTTTTAAGTGAGGATATTTAGTACAATCAACACTAGATAAGTTATAATTCAATGGCAAATCTAACTCAGATACACCTTTTGCTTTGATTGAGTGAACCTTATTGTCCATACCAGAGAGTTCAATATCCAGCACCATACTGTTGCACGTTATGACACTATTTCTCCAAGGTCCACGCACGCGCATTGTTTGACGTTGTCCGCGTAGCCCCGCGCGGGCAGCTAAGTCAGCACTTATCATTGTTACGCCAGCTCCGTCATCGAGTAACGCACTAGTGTTTATCACTTTACCGTTAGCCGTATGCACACGAATAGGTAGTACTTTAAGCAACACTTCGCGACTACTTGCGTTAACGTTATTAACTGCCTCCGTCGTCGGTGGGTTCGCGTCGCCGGCGGGTTCCGCCGAGGACTCCTGGGGTCCGGCGGGCTCCGCGGTGACGATAGGTACCTCCCGGCCCGGCGGCGCGCGGTCGCTCGGCCGGCGCGCAGCGTTGTTGTTTACGAAGTGCAGTAACTTGTGATGCGCTTGACCACAATTATCCTTATCGCATACCGGTGCAGGGCAGGTTTCTCGGCTGTGGCGGGAATCCAAACATTTGTAACAAATACCATTACGTTTTACGTACTGCCAACGTACCTTGCGAAGTGCCTTTCTGAATTGTTTACATTCGGATAACTTGTGTTTCGATCCTTGGCAAAAATAGCACTTATTTTCGGCGTTATCTTGCACAGACTGCAGGTTAACAGATTGCGGGCGCGGGTTCTTATCGTAACTTCTAGTTTTTACGTGTTCCGTGCGTTGACCCATAGTATAAATGTTAGAAGTAGTAGATATACGTATAGCTTCCGTATTCAAGAAGTCTGCTAATATATCCAAACGTGACTTCAAGCCAGCTTTAATAACAGGAAAGCTATAATCCGACCACTTTGACAATAAAACAGTAGGTAGTTTAGATAAAATGAGGGACACTAGGCTCATGCCCTGTAGGTATTCCTCACGACCTACTGACCTTACAGCTTCAACGAAGTTCTGCACCTTTACAGAAAATTGGACTATATCCTTTTGGTATTCTGGGGAGACGGGTTGAAGCCTTTTAATATCTTGCATGAGCTTAGAAATAATGCAGTCTGGATCACCAAATCGTAGCTCCAGCGTTTCCATAATGCGATCAGGCGACGTTGCACTGATCAGCAGAGCTGAGACTGCTTCTTTTGCTGCTCCACGCAGACATTTACGAAGTCTCCACAGGTTTTCTTTAGAACTAAAATGGCACACTTCGGTCGACTCCTCATACGCCCTTTTGAATTGCAGCCAATCTAGCGGGTCTCCTGTGAACTCGGGAAGGTCTCGGGGCGTGCAGATGCGGCTCAATAGGTTGGCGTTAGGCTTGTTCTGGATAGAAGCTGCGGCTAGCTGCTGGACTGTTGCAGCGAGCATTTGAATTGTGTCTTTCGTGTCTCGCGAGACACCTGCGACGGGCTCATTCGGCGGCGGTACGCTCAACTTGTCCAACTCCAGCTGGCTTTTTTCTATCCAGTTCTCGATGTTCCGTGTGCGATCGTCCTTCTCATGTGAACTGTATACTTCCTCATCTTCCTCCTCCTCCAAGTCGGCTAGGTCTGCGTCTAGCTCTTTATCAATTAGTTGCATCTGTATATCGGCTTTTCGCTTTTCGGCATCCAAAATTAATCGCTTCTTACGTGCCTCGATAGATGATACCGAAGACCTGGATTTAGATTTTGAATGTGCAAGCGAGTGAACAGGGCGCGGCTCGGTTTTTATACCGCTACCCGCCGCCGTTCGTTCCGAACGGTGACACGTAGGTTCTGGAACATTCTTTGTTTCTTGTTCGGTATTACCATTATTAGCACCTTGTTCTTGATTTTCCATGAGCTCTTTGCGTACAGTGCTGCGAGTTTTCACCATTTTTGGAGTATGAAACATCTATCCGGTTCGAAGACCACTGAAGCCGGTAGGGTGAGGTCTTGGTGTTGAAGAGAAAGCACTGAGTTCAAAATACACTTTTAATGTTCAAAAACACGGAAAAATGCGAACAAGACATTTAGAAAATACAAAGGTCCAGAAAAGAACTTAATTATAGACCACGTGTCAAATAAGAAAATTTGCGCATTACGGGCGGCCCCGTCAGAGGATGCATGCAGACTGGTGGGGCGCGCCAATGGTTAACTTAAAGTACTTATGAGTTATCTATGCGATACATTTCTACAGCTAGGTATACATATTTCTAGTTTTAAATGGTACTCGTGAGCGCGTCGCTAACAGTTACGTCATTTAGCTCCCACGGTATCATTGCAATAAATAGCGCTTGCAACACACGACTACTTACACAACACATGTGAAAATATCTCTAACACACGGCCAACTACAGCGGCGTCAGCGCTTTTTAAACGGTCGTCGTTTTTTTTACGCGCGTTGAAAAAGAACTCGTGCGAACGGGGCATAAACGCCAACAAATAAATTGAAGCGTTCGAGATCTTTCATTGTCGCAAGTTTGCAAAGAAAACTTTTAGGCGGGTAGAATCTCTTTATTTGAGAAAGGCGGGTTGCGAGGCACCCGACTTCGTTTCAAAGGTAGGTAAGTATCATTTCAAAAGTTCCTGCCACAAGTTAAGTATGGCGTTAGCGAGGTATGCGCCTGTCTAATTAGAGGCGGCGTCATTGATCAGTATAAATTACTCGGGGAACTTAGAGCTTGGAGTTGGTGATTATGTTTTACGTCTCGGATGTTGACATTTTGTGATATTTTACGGCTAAGGTATTTAACAGTTGTTTCTTTTTCATAATTGTAGCTCATATAGTTACCTAAAAATCCTGAAATAGTGATCTTTGGAAAAATTGTAGGTACAAATAAATGGTAAAGAGCTATAAATGGTGTAAAGGACCACCCAGGATAGCCAACCCGGAGATACAACGAGGATCTAGAAGAGAGGAACTTTATAAAAAAAACCGCACAAGTGCGTGACGGACTGGCGCACCGAGTGTTCCGTATAAACTTTATGTTGTACTCGTAACTACAGCTAGAAGTAAAAATTTGACGTCAGCCACATGTATCGACAGATTGGGTCAGTCCTTTGTACGGCATGGAGTTAGCATGCGAGTTTGTATTTCCATGACATTTTTCATGGCGTAAACCAATTTATTAACATTAGTTAGAAGACAGTATTTTATCAGCATGATATCATATAAATTTAGAGAAAAAAAAACAATCTAAGTTGGTTAAATTTCAAATTTTGTACCAAAAAGATTTTTTTTATTTTAAAAAAAGTTAATGAAGTACAATGTTAATTGTTAAATGGTCAATGTTATATTTTTCTTGTAATGTTAATAATAATCTTAACGTTGTGTAAAAAAAACCAGCCAATCGCGAGTCAGGCTCGCTCACCGAGGGTTCCGTACATCATAAAAATTATTAAAAATTCCCCCACAACGGACGTGACGTGACAACAAGTGATCCTATAACGGTTCCGTTTTTTCCTTTTGAGGTACGGAACCCTAAAAATCATGTTTTTTGTGTCATGAACTTCGGAAAGTTTATATTTCCGAAGTTCATGACGGAAAAATTTCATTTAAAAAAAATTGTTTTAGAATGTGCAGATTAGCCCTTAGCCCTTTCAAATGATAACCCACATGACCCAGTAACTAAACTTTTAACTTTTGCCCCCTCTTTTATCGGGCATTTTTCATTGAAAATAAATATAAATATGTGACAAATCTTCTCTCGATGTGTCTGCGTTAACTTTGTTAATAGCTATACCAAATTTCAAATCGGTAGCTTAAGTAGTTCTCGAGATATTTAACGATGTGACAGACAGATAAACTGAGTCGCACCATAAGGTTAACTGGTAGAGAATGCCTTCTGGCATTAATTTCGCCTTTTATACATTATTTACTGTGCAATAAAGTTTAAATAAATAAATAAATAAGGGTACCTTTTTTACCTTGCCACGGAACCCTAAAAAGTAAGTGGTGGTTACATGCAAAGGCTAGATGCTACTGATCATGCGATATTTATATAAAGGTAAACATTTATAGCTGCTTAATTCCATACCTTATAAACGCTTAACTCCGGGTTACCAGCTAACCCTCACCTGGTTTGCGCAAGTGGCGCTTACAGAATAATTTGATCAGTTTCATGTATGTCAGTGTACTGCGCCATAGGCTGCATTTGTTATGTAACGTAATCGTAATCTACTCTTAAGTACGCACATTGTACTTTATAACAATATCGAATGGCATTATTATTTAACCTTTCTCCTCATTGTTAGTTTTAATATACCAATACAAAGTGGTTAACGCTTTTATTCTCGGTTGATAATGGTATTATAATATCATGGACACATTCTGAATTGCAACTATTGTGGTACAAAATCATATCTAAGCTTATACTGTATTTTTACATTATAATTTATTATAATTAATAAATAACAATCATGGTACCTAAAAATTAAAAACCTACCTTAAGAATAAAATAAAAAAAAAAACTAAAAATACCTCAAAAAACAGAAATAAAAATAAAACTACTACAACAGCTTACTAACTGGCCCGATCAAACAAAACAGAGGGAGTTATGGAGATCCAAGGGAGAGGCATTTGCCAAGCAGTGGGACATCCTCAATGGCTATTAAAAAAAAATTAAGTAACCTTAGTTATTATTTTTTAAGCAGAAATGTCTGCGAAGTGCAAACGATACCAAATTTCTGAGAAAGAAAGGAAAAGTGAAAAAATCCATGGCAACTCCTGGCTCTGGGATACCTCATCGCTCTGCCAGAGCTACTGAGACACATACACCCGGTGGCCACGAATTCTCTCCACCATATCCCTTTAATGTGCCTTAGGGGGGCTTAGCAACATTTACTGTAGAAGATAGATAGATAACGTTACCTACCTACGGCACCTCAGTTATTTTTCAGCCGAGCATTAAACGACAGCTAGCTGAATTGACTCAAGAGAACTTGCTAATTAAGTAATGCAACATTATCTCATTCATTTACGAGTTGAAAAGCGCTTCAAACAATCCAGTAAGTTGGACAGGTATTTTGTTAGTTCCCTGCTCAATAGCCACTGCAGTGCGCTTGCGGGCCGCGTACGACTCGTTACAACTTTGGGAACATAAAGTAATTTTGTACATAAATCCGCAGGGAGGCTGAGGCCATGCGTACTTTAGCTTCGTGGTGTAGTTTGCCTGAGTACGATGCGGGGCTCTGACAGGTAGAACTTTGCTTAAACTTGAGAGCTTAGTTGCCTTAATTCATTAAGCTATTTAAGTTTGATTAAAACTAGAATAAAATGTGTGCTAGAATAAAAGGTTGATGATGTTCGTACTATTTAGGTACAAAATTTTAAAAATATGTGTCAACTCATCTTTATCTCGATTACTGAGGATCACGTTTGTTACAAGTGAAGACATTTGCGTCTTTTATATTTATGTATCCAATACATGTATGTACCGACTACAACTATTGTGCAGCTCAGAAATTTATATCAAGCACCATAAGAGACGACTCACACTAGAATGGAAGGGGACGGGGTGAGACGGGACGATTGATCCGAGGCGTCCGAGCTATCACGTGATTATTTCTACAGAAATTGACAGATTGTCCCGTCCCGTCCCGTCCTATTGTAAGCTATCCTTAACGTTTACTACTCTGACTAGCATGCCTAGTTATACTTACCGCAAAATCACATGATATTGTAGATCTAATGCAGCTCTGCATTTATCCTCTGACTACTTTGGCACCATAGTTAAAATATATAGCAATTTCTCTGTAATAAAATAAAACGCCACAAGCATTCCGAGCGCAAATGAAACAAACCTACGTAACAATTAGACCTTAACCTACTTTCCACTTCATAGAATTAGCTGAATCCAAATTACCAGCCAGCAAAGTTAATCACAATACAAAGCTGAAATTAACTTGAAATATTCTTGAAAATGGTAGTTGGCGCGATATCTGTGTAATAAGTATTTACCTAGGCATTATAAGAGGGTCGTTCTTAATTTTTTAGCGATACTGATCTATATCCGCGCTGATTTTACCCGGCAAAAAGCATCATTTTAAACGTATGGGTAGAAACAAAAAGAGAAGCGAAAGTATCTAGAAAGATCACCGTTGACACTTTGCTGATTCATCAGCCGAGACCATGACACATGAAATTGTGTCAAAACGTCGGTATAATTAGTTGAATGAACTAAATTTACTATAAACTCGTTCTATGTTTATAATATTTGAACATACATGTAGCTTTTTAAAATATTTATTACCTACCTTTTATTAACATGATCATGATCAAAAATCTAAAAAATCGCGGTAGTCATCTTTTAAAAAACAAGAACGATCCATACGTACGATATTTACGTAGGTATAAGTGAGGGCTGCGTTTGGCTTTGGGTATATCTCGCCGTTTAAACGCGACTGGTGGGCTATTTAGATGCAATCTGCCCGGTTGTTACACCGACAAGCATTCTATTAACTACCGCACGCAACTGCCGCCGGTAATTTTCATTTACCAACATGGGATTTTAGCGATAAATAGTATTAATTTCATTTTATATATCTACATAAGGTATAAAATTAAACATTTGCATTCTGGTTAACCAAAACATTATATTTACGATACATTAACTTATTTCATTTATTTACATTTACAAAACATGTTAACATGTTCATAACACCACGATAATTCATAAGCAAGCTGCCTAAAGGGCTTGGACCAAGGCCATTACTGATAAAGATCCTAACGCTTTTGATGTGAAACGCAGATTAAATGCTGCTTCGAGGTCCAGTAAAGGAGCCATTGCCAGAGCCAAATTTGACTTCGTCGGCAGAATTGGTGAGAAGCTCGCGGAATATCCCTCAGGGAGTCGTGCCTTCTGGTCGCTCGCCAAAGCTGCCGGGGAAACTTTTGTATATACCTAGAGGATCACGACCTGATCCGTGACCGCCAGTATGGCTTTCGCCACGGTCGCTCCACTGGTGATCTTCTAGTATATCTCACCCACCGCTGGGCTTCAGCCATTTAGAGTCAAGGTGAGGCATTGGCAGTCAGTCTGGCGTTCGATCGGGTTTGGCATGGGGGGTCTTCTATCGAAGTTACTATCTTACGGACTGCCCGGGGGATTATGCAAATGGATTTCCAGCTTTTTGTCTGGCAGATGCATACGAGCCGTCGTCGACGGATGTTGCTCTGATAGCATAGACATAAATGCTGGTGTCTCACAAGGCTCTGTGCTATCCCCAACGCTGTTTTTGCTGCATATCAATGACATGTTGTCCATTGGCGATATTCATTGTTATGCAGACGACAGTACTGGGGATGCCTATTACACGGGCCGTGCCAACATCCCTCGTTCCGTTGTGCGAGAAAGTCGTGAAAAGCTTGTGTCAGATATCGAGATTGCTTTCTCTGAAATCTCCCTGTGGGGCCAGATAAATCTTGTCCGATTTAACCCCACCAAGACACAAGTTTGCGCGTTCACCGCTAAGAAAACTTCATTTAATGTGGTCCCACAATTCCAAGACACAATCCTTACCATGTTAGAGAGTATTAGAATCCTCGGTGTTGACATTTCCAGTGACGTCCAATTCCGTATCTACCTGGAAGGGAAGGCCACGCTGGCATCCAAAAAGCTCGGTGTGCTCAATAGAGCTAAACAATTTTTCTCTCCGGGGCAAAGACTGTTATTATACAAGTCTCAAGTCAGACCCCCTCTTTGCTGCCATCTTTGGGCGGGAGCACCTGGATACCAGCTGGGGCCCTTTGACTCGATCCAAAGATGTGCTGTCCGAATTGTGGACGATCCCAAACTCACAAGCGATATCGGACCCTTAAGTCTAAGGTGAGACTTCGCCTCCTTATGTGTGTTCTATCGCTTGTACACTGGATTGCGCTTTGAGGAGTTGTACCGTGCGGTTTAAGAGGAACTTCCTCCCGCTGTGGAATGAGTGAGAGTGCCGCAGTTTTCCTAAAGGACTACAATATGCGGTTCTTAAAAAAAGGAACGTTAAAGATTTAAAGGGTCGGCAACGCGCATGTAACACCCCTGGAGTTGCAGGCGTACATAGGCTACGGTTACCGCTTACCATCAGGCGAGCCGTATGCTTGTTTGTCACCGACGCAGTATATAAAAAAAATGTTAGGGTGCTGTACCTCTAGTAAATTCTGAACCCAAAAATTGATACAAATGTTCTAGATTCTTAAGTAGGACAAATTATATTCTTATGCATCTATTTTAGTTGTATCGTGTTTATTGTCAAAGAGTTACAAACACACGATAATAGTGGTATCTATGTCTCGTGCTTACTGAAAAGGTTCAAACTATCAAAATGTTCAGTGCATCTGTAGTTACTATAATAGTATTTAGTTAAGCTCTAGATAGACAAATATTGTTTCACAAGCGATTATATGCACGAACAAGAATAGTAGCTGTTGCTCCTTGCTAAAGTTTCGTAACACCAACTTATGTTAAAATACAATATTTATAACTTCAGTTTTCCACTTCCAATACACAGCAAGTTCAGCAATAAGCAGAAAGTTCATGTGATTAAATTCAATTTAAATAACAATTTTGCGAGTTAAATTCGGGTGTAAAATAACTAATAGCTTTATAAACTTTACAAAATGTGTTTAACAACGGTAGGTAAATACCTGTGCTTGAATCAGATTCAGATGCAGATTTATTTATAACATGGATAAAAATTTGCATTATCTACGGTCAGAATGCTATGAATTTTCATTGTTCGTTGATATAAAATAAATAATAAGTTAAATATTAATAACATAAACTTATTGAAACTAATTACTTTTAAGGATGACTCACGCGTGCCCGGGTCGGGCCGGGCTGAGCCGTGCCCGATCTGTCAATTCCTTTAGAAAGTGTCACGTGATGTCCGAGGGCGCTATCAGAAAAATGGAAAAATTCCCCGCGTTAAAAGTTGAATCCTGCTCGACGCGGGGAATTTTTCCATTTTACTCTCAATTATAAAATTGTAAATTTCGTTCGTAGACGTCTCTGCTTAATACATTTTCTCGTTATATTCAATAAAAAGCCAACATTAAGCCCATATCAAATATTTTAGTTCATACATTTTCTATCTTGTAATGCCAAAATTGTGACTGAATTGCACAGACCATGGTAAACATTGACACGGCATCGTTAGAATACCCACTTTGGGCCTGCGTACTCTAGAATATTTATATATTTTTTTCACTTACCACTTACTTGATTAAGTCTTAATTCTAACTTTTACCTACCTACTCGTACCTACCATAAGCAATAGAGCGAAGATGTTCCCTTAAGTTTATCTATCCATTTTTGAGCAATAGGGGTGTTGTTGTAACTGGCTTAAAGGTGCGATCGCAGGCTATCTACTATTTGCATAACTAGGCACTTTATCTTGGGTTACTTACCTGAAAGGGCAACCCGTATCGTGTATTCGATACTTTTATCTATAGAAATAATGTATATGTATCTCATACATATACATTATTTCTATAGATAAAAGTACAAACTTACTGTTTTGTTTGTTTGTTTGTTCGCAACACGGTTTATTGCATCTTCAAATTTAAGAAACTATAAAACGTGACGTTGTTTTTATTTCGTGCTAAAGTAACTTACTTTTTAAATGTCTTTAACGCTGCCAAATGGTTTTTGAATGCTAATACGCTAGGCTTACTCTCATTTGGAAGTATATACGGGACCGCAATACTACCAGATTAACAGACGTTTCATAAGTTTCCCTTCACACAGTCAAGTTTGTAATTTAGTGATAAAGTTAAGGAACATTAACCACACATGTTAATACTGGGTCTGTTATAGGCACACGTATTGTGTAAGTCATAAAATAACACTAACTCTGGAAATGATTCTATCGATTCGAGGTGTGCTCAGATTTTGCGACAAATTTAAAGCAAGAGTGACTAAGAATGGTGCACTGAGCCATCTTAGGTTTTCGAAAAATTCGGCTCTAGATCCGAACAAATCGGATTTGCGTTCAATTTTCCTAGACTTTCGGAAGCGGCTGTGCATTTATTTGGTAGAGCCAAAATTGACCCAAATACAGAGATCTAATATTCTTCAATTCCCTACTTGGCCTTCGTATGTTACATTTTCAAGAATATAAATTACGCTGACTTGCAGGTTTAAACCTAAATTGCCGATTGTTATCGCCTCTAATATTAAGGATAAACAATCCGTGGTTCATAGGTTTTTCATTCCTTTCTCTGTAATAACCACTTTTAAATGCTGAACGAAGTTTTCACACTACTCTGTAGATAGAATCTACTTATCAGGCTACAAATACTTGGCAAATGTCGCTGTAATCATAACTGGAAATTAATTCGCAAATCAGAACTGTAAAATTATAAAATTTGATCAGATTGTAGAGAAGGCATCATTGCTTTATATCTTAAACATGACAACCAACACAATCACGCGGAAACTAGGTCGTCAATGCGTCACTTTACATTCTTTTGATTTCGAGAGGATGGAAAAATATTCAAATGTGAAACGGCATTGAATAGCAGGAAGGAAGGAGTCGCGCAGGTGGATATCACCTGTCGTGAGACGGCGATTCCGGAGGAGGCTGCAGGGCTGCCATGTTGAGCAATCAACTACCCTAGGCGGAGGCTCTGTGTTTTTTTTTTACATAGGTACGTTTATATCGATCTCGTTTTACTATACTTCGTATACTTAAGGCCGGCAACGCACTTGCGACACCTCTGGTGTTGCGGGTGTCCATGGACGACGTTAATCGCTTACCATCAGGCGATTCGTTTGCTCGTTTGCCCCCTATAGCATAAAAAAAAATATATTTAAGATTACAAAAACCGTGCAATTGTTGTTGTGCGATTTTAAGGAAACTATTTAAAAACTGATATATCTCTGTTTTATTTTCTTCATCAGTATCATTAATAAAGGAAATATGTGATTTTATTTTAATATTTTCCATATATGGCTGAGACAATTCAAGAAATGTACTCAACCGTAATTGTTCTAATTCTAAAATAAAAAACCGACCAAGTGCGAGTCGAACTAATGATAACGGTTCATGAGATACATCTGGTGACAAACAGAGAGATGGACAGTGGAATCTTAGTAATAGGGCCCCATTTTTACCTTTTGGATTTTGGGTATGGAACCCTAAATATGAGCTTTAGAAAAATGTACGAATAGTTTATTGTTCAAACAAATTGGGTTTTGAATTTTCGACGTAGGTAAACTAATGAAATCCGCTAGCATTTACTCTAGCTATTTCGTAGTTTTACGCGACCGAGTGTACACATGTTTTTTTTTAACTATAGGTATATCGATTTTTTTTATCATTTGTCTGCCAGCGAAGCCGGGACAAATCCAGGCTTTGCCCGGCATGGCAGCCCTGCCGGTTGCCGCGCACATTTGTTACCTTTACGGCCAACATTTATTACCGGAGCCGGCAACGGGCGCTCGTCCCGGTAAATATACTTAATTAAAATTACCGCACGCGACTCGGGAGGATTCGCATGAACGTGAACATGGCGAGATAAAGTTTTATGGGTGAACTCACGAAGTGCGCCCGATTTTTACGCGCATGAAAAATTATATGTTGCGTACTAAACGTCAGATGAATTATGGCCTTTCGACTGATCAGCTTTTTAACGCTCGTACGTGTGTGGAAAGGTGCGTAATATATGATGCACGCAAGTTGAATCAGAAAATTTATTGTTCCTTTTATGTAGATGTAGGGTAGCGTCAAGTTATTTGATTATTCCTTTTTTCTTTTAAGGAATGATTATTTGTATTCGAATTAATAATATATAGGTTTTCCCCAATATTTAAATAAAGTTTGAATGAATATTCATTCGAAATCACATTAATATTACATCAATTACATAACAGCACTCGATTGGTGGGTTACAGGTACCTACATTAACTATAAGGTACTCTACGATACGTTATTAGTACAAATATTTTTTTGCATAGGCATTGTGTTTTACCAAGGAAGATTAGTTCTGGTACAATAGGTAATATGTACTCGCTACTGCTATACATTTATTTGAAATAAATTAAGTTGTACAATTTTAATTAAATTCTGTAGATTCTTTCGCTTTGTAAGTCTCTCGTACGATATCGATTCTATACAAATAGTTATAGCCCTCTTACATAGGCAACCAATGCAGATTGAATTTCTGAGTTTGTGTACTCGGAGTAAGACGATGATTAAGCACTCTAAATATAAATCAATCTAAGCAAACTAGAAACCGGAGAAGCAAATATATCGTCAAATTGATTTATAATTAATTACTTCAGTTTTCATTTGTAATAAAACAAGAAAAGTCTGGATCTTTATTTTTTAAGTTTCATTGCGATATTGGTTAAAGTTGAATCATATTTGAAAATCACACTGGAATTTGTTCTATAAAAATTATCTAGTCATTAATTTCCAAGTTCTAGTCTCCCAATTTGCCCGAAATACCATGCTGTAAAAGAAACACAAAACACGCACTTCGCCGCCTTATTTACTTTAACGATAACACGTATGTATGTACCGCCCCACTTGCTAATGTAGCCGCTGTGCGCAAACATTGTAGATGCAAACTAGACGGGGGATGGTTTAAATGAAGAAGTACACACACACAACACACACATACAAGCTAACGCGGCCTCAACAAAAGGCATACAGATGTTATCGTGGGACAACAGTAACATGTAAATAAATAAACTTGGCTCTACTAGTGCATTATGTATACAGACTAAAGACGTGGTAGTCACTAATTGCGAGTAGCAACAATGTCATGATTTATCTACTTAGTTTGCTTCATGAGAAGGCTGCATACAGTAGGATTATTTGAGAGTTGTTACTGGTGACCGAAGAGCTGGTGCCTTCCTCGCACAACGTATCAGCATTGCGATACAACGAGGAAATGCCGCCAACATCCTAGGTACAATGCCTCAAGGACCTATTTTACATTTAAGGTAAGCAGGGGTAGGTAGCAGGACCCGGGTATGTCCTTAAACTACGACCAAGACCACCGGGGGATGGGCAGCAGCATCCCTAAGTTACGGTGGAGACACTGCGATCGCCAACCCGCATGCCAAGCGTGGCGATTACGGCAAAAACCCCCCTAATGAATAGTACACAAAGGCCCCGGCCCCGAGGTTCCGGCGACCCCCGGTGCCCTGGTTATGGTAGCGGCCAGGGTGCTAGCGGGGTCAGGGGTGCTAAGAATCTCCGGAAAAGATCCGGCTACCACCACCGACGACTCCTGGCCCTGGCAACATATAACACGCGTACACTGCGGACCGACGAAAAGCTGGCGGAACTGGAGGAAGGATTGAGCAAGTTGCGTTGGGACGTCGTGGGATTGTCAGAAGTCCGAAGAGAGGGCGAGGACACGATAATCCTAAAGTCCGGCAACTTCGGCACACTCCGATGACGAGGTGGAGGCTATGTATGAGGATATTTCAAAAGCCATGCATAGCTCCAGAACCTACTTCACCGTTGTTATGGGGGACTTCAACGCGAAACTAGGCAAGAGAGATGGTGACGAGCTGAGAGTGGGGCAATTTGGGGTTGGACGTCGGAACCACCGGGGGCATCTACTGGCTGGTTTCTTGGAGAAGGAGGGACTACATGATGAACTCTTTCTTTAAGAAACGCGAGCAAAGAAAATGGACCTGGATGAGTCCCGACGGTGCAACTAAAAACGAGATTGACTTCATCATGTCGACGAAGAGACATATATTCAATGATGTTTCTGTGATCAATATGGTCAAAACCGGAAGCGATCACCGCCTGGTAAGAGGCACATTGAATATATGTCCTAAGCTAGAACGCTCTCGACTGATGAAGTCTACGCTCCGTCCTGCACTCCAAACTCAAAACCCCGAGAGCTTTCAGCTGGAACTCCAAAACCGTTTCGATTGCCTAGGCGATGATGTGGACGAGTTCAACGACGGGTTTGTGGAAGCTGTCCATAGCGCTGGGTCTAAGTTTTTTAAGGCCCAACGGACAAATAAGACCAAAAGGCTCTCAGACTCCACTCAGAGACTCTTCGATAAGAGGAGTAAAATGGTTCTACAATCTTCAGTTGACGCGACTTTATACCGGCGGCTCAACAAGCAGATCTCTAAGTCCCTCACCCGCGATATGCGCCAATTCAATACTAAGTGTATTGAAGAGGCCATTCAGCGAAATAAGGGCTCCAAAGTTTTTGCAAGGGATCTGTCTGTTGGGCAAAGCCAGCTCGCTAAGTTAAAAACTGAGGATGGTAGAATCATCACATCCAAACCTGAGCTTCTGAGTGAGATTGAGAGCTTTTATGGACAGCTATACACGTCTACTAGCAGACCCGAAGTTGGTCTAGCGGAAGACCCTAGAGCTAGACTGGCCCGACACTATACCGAAGACATCCCGGACATCAGCCTGTACGAGATTAGTATGGCTCTTAAACAGCTCAAAAACAACAAGGCGCCTGGTGAAGACGGAATTACAGCCGAACTTCTGAAGGCGGGTGGTAAACCGGTCCTTACGGTCCTTCAGAAGTTGTTCAATTCCGTCTTACTAGAAGGGAAAACGCCAAAGGCATGGAGTGGAGGTGTGGTGGTACTGTTCTTCAAAAAAGGCGACAACGCCTTACTGAAGAACTACCGACCCATCTCACTTCTGAGCCATGTCTATAAGCTGTTTTCAAGAGTCATTACGAATCGTCTCGCACGCAGGCTTGATGACTTCCAGCCTCCCGAACAACAAACTTCGATTTGCTGACGATATAGTAGTCTTGGCTGAGACCATGGAGCATTTAAGTACGATGCTTGTTAGCCTCAGTAGAGCCTCCGGGCGAGTTGGTCTTAAGATGAACATGGATAAGACGAAAATCATGTCGAATATCCATGTAGCACCAACTCCAGTGACAATCGGAGACTTTACACTCGAAGTTGTAGACGATTATATATACCTTGGACAAACTGTCCAGTTAGGTAGGTCCAATTTCGAGAAAGAGGTTAATCGTCGAATCCGACTCGGTTGGGCAGCGTTTGGGAAGCTGCGACACATCTTTTCGTCCAATATTCCGCAGTGCCTGAAGACGAAAGTCTTCGATCAGTGTGTGTTGCCAGTGATGACATACGGTACTGAAACGTGGTCGCTTACAATGGGCCTCATAAGAAGGCTCAAAGTCACCCAAAGGGCGATGGAGAGAGCTATGCTAGGAGTCTCTCTGCGAGATCGTATCAGAAATGAGACCGTCCGCAGCAGAACCAAAGTAACCGATATAGCTCTCCGAATCGCTAAACTTAAGTGGCAGTGGGCCGGGGCACATTGCACGTAGAACCGATGGCCGTTGGGGCGGAAAGGTTCTCGAGTGGCGACCGCGTACCGGAAGGCGCAGCGTGGGTAGGCCCCCCGCAAGGTGGACTGATGACCTGGTGAAGGTCGCAGGAGTCCGCTGGATGCGGGTGGCGCAGGACCGGTCATTGTGGAAATCTTTGGGGGAGGCCTATGTCCAGCAGTGGACGTCTTTCGGCTAAAATGATGATGATGATGATGATGGGGTAGGTAGCTAGGTGAGTTACACGTACTGTAGGTATATATTTTGAAAATAAATGTTTTTTTAGAGTAGGGACTTTCTGCGTATGATAAGCTGAAGCTCATCGTACACGATCCAATAGGCAGTAAGCTTAAGAAGATTATTTAAAGTGTGCGGGACACTGTGCGGCTTATCACGTAACAGAAGCGAACTAGCAAGAGTATGAATGGTATATTATTTCTCCAATAATAAAAGACGACATTGACAACGAGTGGAACGTTATTTTCAGGACGTCTGTTAGTCCGTTCTGGGGCCTTGCTCTGCGCCCACTCAAGTGCCGCAAGCGCTTCTCACTCATGATTTTGGGACGCGGACCGTTCCGAAACATGTCGAGCTATTTTCGACTTTATAGACGTGAGCATTGATGGACTCTAATAGGTACTTGACATGGGCAATTTATCTCAAAGTTATATGGCTAAATTTGAACAACAAAGATTTTTATTGTCACTGGTACGGCTAAGTTATACTTTGCAATAGTGAAAAGACTCACTACCCCGTTCGAGTCTCGGTTGCATGGTTAGAGCGATGCATCCCGTCATATTTATGATCGAATCCTCGTTGCTGCAAGACTCGCACTTGAGCATATATTCTTCTCTGCATCATCCTTAATCTCCAATGTAGATTAGTTAACGCAACGTTTACATCAATGTTTTTAAAACGGAAACAAGCTTATCCTAATCCGGTGGTGCCATTAATTAGACGCGTCACCTGCTGATGAAGGCCGTAATTGATTGCTACACAGGGGTGTGTTTGCTATCGTTTATCAATGTTAATCGTTTCGGCAAACTAAAATACTTAAAAGTACTATTTAAACGCATATCATTTAATTAAATGCGTAAAAAATTTTTTTTTACGCTATGTTAAATACAAATTCTTTCACTCAGACGCCACGTCACCGAAGTGTCAAAACTGAACAACTTTATGAGTGTTGATTAAAGTCTATGTTGCTCTGTGGTCTGTAACCGATTAATCCGAGGTGCCTATATATATATGTATTTGGCGTCGAAAAGGCTAAAAGATCATGGGGTTGATTCACCCGCGTTTGGAAAATTAACAAGAATACCTTATAGGAACATCACTAACAGCAGGCCTAGCATAAGTGAGCCGCTACAGTATTTCGTGCGCGACACTACTCGTCTTTGTTTTAATGTATCAAGTTTAAACAGACAGGTAGTTTGTTTGGCGCGCGAGATACTGTCACTGTCTTCCTGTCCAAGTGCTTAGTAGTAACGTGTGACGGGTTACGTCTAACAGTGAAAGCAGAAAGTTGCATCTATTAATAGTACATTACTGCAGAGACCGTAAAGTAAGGGATTGCAGGACGAGTTTGTGGTAGACGGCCGAGTCGTAGACGAGGATGGATTAAACAAGTCCTGCAATCTTTCTTCCGGCCGAGGCTTGTATAGTGCTTTTCTCAAACATTGTGAGAAAATATTCAAATTAAAATAACTACTAGATAAACAGTTAATATGGAAAAAGTTGTTTAATTTGCTAACTTTTTTTTTAGATTCCATTTGAATGAGCTATTCGAGCACCATGTTTAACAGCACATAAATACACAAAGAACCATAGAATTTGTTTTTTTTAATGTCGCAAGTATCTAGTGGTCGTTGGCTGTATGTTTATTTTCCTTTCTCAGTTTAGTGTTAGTACGCAAATTAAAAAAGTTAGAGCAGCGGACAATAATTTTTCGTTCATACTTACGCCATACATTACTTCACGGCCTCCGGCCAAGAAGTAAATGGGGGGAGGAGCCATAAACAAGAAACTTCATGTCTTCATTTCGTGACATAAATGCATACATTTCCGCTCATGTTTGAGAAAATTCAATTATCTCACTTTTGTAAATTGAAATAGATGTTATATAGGTATAGAAACAGACCAACACCATCGGAGGCCAAGCCGAGGATCTAACTCGGGTCTTCAGCTTACGCAGCTAACGCCATAACCACTAGGCCACCTCGCCTCAACGAAAGCTGGCGAATTTCTCGAGTATATGCAATCCATATAGTAGTGTTACTACTTTAATAACAAGTCAAAATATATGTATAATTTAATAATTTTATTAGATTTGTTTCAACAAAAAGTTATCTCACTTTAATAATCGATGATTAGGTTTTTGTATTAGGTTGTGCAAAATAGTTTCCTACAAGATATGTAGAGGTATTTTAGTTCATTATTAAGAACCGGGAAATGCACCAATTTGTACTGTTAAAAGGGGTGAGTAGGGATTCCGAAGGTAGTTAGGTCATGAATAGAGAGTATAGGGATGGTAGAGGGGTGGGTTGGTATTTTTAGACCAGAGTTGTCATATTGTCACCAAAATATATCATAAAAATATATCATATTCTGTTGGCAAGTCAACCTATTGTAATATTGTGTTAAATCTAGCAATTGTCCTATCTCACTCACTTTCTGTCCCTTCTAACCCTAACTTTGGGATGGGCTGGAATTTTGTACTATTTTGTGTTTATTCTAAGTTCTATGAAATGAAATAACAGAGTAATATTAAAAAACTGAAACTCACATAACCGGAACACTTTCAGGTAGGTATATAAATTAACGTGCCACATATAATTCAAAATTTATCGAGGTTTGAACTTCGATTTCGTCCCAACTCACCCAATTTTAGAGTACACCTTGTCTTTAGTTAAAAATATAGGTCTGAATCAACTACGGATTTTTGCCAATTTGAGACAAATACTCTTACATTTATAATTTGTTTTAACTTTTTTGATATACCGGAAAAACATGAACAATATCTAAACAAGGTTGAGTATTATTTAAGGACTACTTGCACCAACCGGGGTTAGCCAACTAACCCGGAGTTGAGCGTTGGTTTGGAATATGACAGCTTAATTCCGAGTTAGCAGCTAACCCTGGGTGGTGCAAATGGCACTTAAACTAGGCTCTATTTAAAACTTAAATTGGCAATTCAGTCACACAAGTTAATGTGAGCGACCGCATGGCGTGACGATGGCGGAAATGGAACTTTCGCGTGTCGCTGTTAATGCGAAAACTCATTCCATGTGATCTACTCGGCAATTGATAAAATTTCTTTTAATATTCTTGTTTTGCACTACTTTATTAGTAAAATGAGCTTAAATATATTTTTCTCAAACATGATCGGAAATCGCGTTAATGTCACGAAATGAACACATGAAGTTTCTGTCACAACGCGTTACATAATGGAACGCTTGAAAATGGAAACCTAAGATCTCAGAAACATAATTTATCATAATATTCATATGCCTTAGGATAGTCTACTTCGATTAGTTTTAGTTATTAACAAACAAGTTACAAATAGTTATTAAGTTTAATAAAGTTGCTTGTATGAATACTTTTCCATGTACATTATTTGTCTAGATAGTACGAGTAAGTGTACCTACCTAAGGTTATCTTCAGTCGTGCACGAACATTTGAACTCACGCTAAGGTTTTATGTGTGGTTCCATTATTATGGTGGGCATATATCCTTCGTGGCACATGATAGTGCAGACTTATGCTGCATGAATATAATTACTACAAGCTCCGGCGTTAGCGTTTCGTAGCAAAGGTACTTTACTCGTAATTCTTATACCGCTAAGTTACGCTTGTAGCGCTGTTTTATTAGTATATTTCGTATTATAGTATCTACTGTATCGTATCATACTATCATGTATCATAGTATTTTCCGAACTTACCTAATCCGTAATTACGTATAGTCTATTTAGTGTAGGTATGAGGAGTATTCTTATCAGTGTGTCTATCATGAGTTGGTATTGATTTCGAAAAATTCGACACGTTATCTACAGTTCTGTCTCGCATCCACGAGCAAGTGCGAGCAAGATGAACTGATATTGTGTTGACACTAGCGACTATAGATTTCTACAGTTAGATTTCACTGCTATCTACAGGTTGTCTGGAAGAGATCGCTTATAACGATAGGACCGCCTCTTGCTACATTTGTTTACATTGTAAATATGATCTGTATTTGATTTCATCTGTGATGCAATAAAGAATATTTACATATTTATCTAGTTAAACCTTGTTTTTGATGCATTCAGTGCAAATCGCAACATTGTGTTGTGATTGGCACTAAATAGGTTAAGATTTATAGGCCATATTTTTAAGGGTAAAAATACAACGAAGCCAATGATGTGCTGATTCAGTATAATTAAATAGATAATGCTTTAACATTTTCCAACTGACCCTAATTCGTTTACGATTCGTAAATACGTACGTTTACAAATCATTCAAATGTCAAATGTTGCAAACATGCGTTTTGTAAAAAAATCTAATATTACATACATACATATACCCATTACCAAGGTATCTAGAAAATGAGGAGACGGTTAGTTTATACAGAAGATTGTTAGTGACTTGAGAACTATTAACTCCCAGGATGAATAGAGCACGATTACAAATGCTCCGTCGCTCAAACAGTTGACTGCTGCTTCTAGATCCGAGCAAATATTTCTCTGCTGATTGGAATACGCTCTAACAATAAATGTAAGCGTGTCGAATGTGTTAAATACAACTTTTTTTTACAAATCTTTGAGGAATTGGTTTGACCATAGATTAAGAAGGCCTAGATAGTGTGTCAGTATACCAGCAATGAAGCCACTTCAATGTTGAAAAAAATTCAACATTTGGAATGACGTCTATCAGTGCTCAAGGTCGTGTCATCGCAAAAACATCTCCCGGTTTTTATTATAAAATTAAGTAATAATGGTTGGTTGTGCAGTGATTGGGTGTTCTAACTTATCTTCTAACACAAACACAGCACGTAAGATCACATTCCACTCGTAATTATTAAGTTATATGTTATATTTTTACGTATTTATAAATGCAAAAAATTCAAACGCGATTGTATGAAAATGTTGCCAGTATAATGATTATTTTTCCCTCCGATTGGGGCATAATAATTACGTTCGAAAATGTCTATATTTGCTAGTGTTTCGCTTACCTATTGTTATTTCAATTTACATATTCGTTTCCAATTATAATATTTGTTACTAAGTTTTAACTACCATTTGTTTTTTTATCTATCTAGTATTCATTTTAGGTTTCCAGTTGACGAGTATCTCGCCGCCCGAATGGCTAGCGAAAATAAGGCTGAATAGAAATGACCAATTATGGAAACCGACTAAATATAGTAAAATTTGCTCTGATCATTTTGAAGATAAAAACAAATACCAGACTAAAAATAAGGGTTCTATGGAACCTAAAATTAGATTTGTTATTATAAATTCCAAAGCCTACGCAATTTAAAACAATTTAGTATTACTAAAATTAAATGCCTTAAATCCCTCTACTTTAGACGCACAGAGTTTTCCTGGCAACATTATTTTCTTCCCTATGTGTGTGTCGCCGCGTGTAAATACGAGCGTCGCACGCACACATGAATTCTCTTTTGGCTTCAACTTTGACGGTCTCGTAGTTTGACGTTAGGTCTCTAGGCCTAATACCTTTATGGGTTTGACGCTCAGGATCGTGCAAACTGGAAACACGAAAGTGGACCAGGCAGAGGAAGAAGAAAAGGAATCCTGAAGAGGAATGTAGTTACTGTAAACCGCAAGATTTCAAAGACCACTCAAAATATGATATGCATTAGAAAAACCGCAAAAAAAATAAGAACAGATCCTAAAAAACCACTCAGGCATAATAAAAAAAGTAGTTCTTACGTGCTTTCAGTGAAGCAATAAAGTAAATTTAAGTGTACAAGGACGATAAAGTTGTGCACAATTACCTCTACGTCGTAGTTTTAACAGGAACTTGTTATGGCCCGGGGAAATGGCGTGCAATCATGATGTAATTACCAATTAAGAGAAACAACACCAGCAGTACTTTATTGAATCTGCGGACAATCTCCGCTGCTTGTATTAAATTTTGAAGCCCGTATACCGGGTGAGTACCTTTAAATTATGTACTCTGTAGGTTTTCAGTTTTTCCTACGAACTAAATTTATAATTGACGTCTCTTGTCATACTACAAAAAATACCTACGTATGTGTTAGGGGCCTCTTTTATTTGTAGACCTTTAGGCACATTATTTTTAAACAAACAAAAAGTTAGATCCCGCTTAGAAATGCGTTTTTAACATACTTTATATTAACTTATGCTACTAAAATAAAATTAATTCTAAGTGAGTAAATTATGTAATTTACGTATTAATATCTGCAGCCGCGAGACTCTTGTGCTACAAGATTGCTGCGACAGTATCTCGCGGCTAACTGTTCGAATTAGACAATGCCAGTCGTCTTTCTCGAAGCTTCTTCTTAGTGTTAGCATCTTAGCCTCGCAGAATTGTTCTATAACTGCACCTAACATATTATCTGGATGATGTACTCGTACACTACTTTTCTAGTTTCAGTCAGATAGCACGAGACAAAACTTGAAGCGCGGAATAAAACTCTTAAGTTTCCGTGAAGTGCAGCATAAAGCACTATACTGCAGTAGTCGTCTGTGCAAACCCAACGTTTGAAGTAAAATAATGGCATAACGTTCAGAATACCCTTACCATGGGTTTACCGCGGCCATAGCTGCTAGCAACTAAATATACTCACTTGTAGCTCAACGCGAGATGCAATATGAGCTGACAGCAGCCACTACGGCCGTGGTCTAGAATAATAAGGAAGTATGGTAGATAGTGCACTCCAATAGCAAAACATATTAATAATACGTTTTAAATGAAACAATGTAAAACGGATTAATCGCATT
This sequence comes from Lathronympha strigana, assembly GCA_949128165.1. NCBI lineage: Eukaryota > Metazoa > Arthropoda > Insecta > Lepidoptera > Tortricidae > Lathronympha > Lathronympha strigana. The sequence continues at coordinate 8,952,697 of OX421906.1, read as the reverse complement.
TGTTAACTACTGCGCGATTCGATAGTGTTAGCATCTTGCTCGTTTTTAACTGGTGCCAGCGAGATGGAAACACTATCCAATCGCGCAGTCGCTATCAACTAAGATTAAGTAAAATTAATGATAAGCACACAGGACTGAATGAAATTCAAAACGAGTGCTGTACAAGACTAATTTCATTTTTATGAGAAACGGAAAAAAACTATACTCGTACTCATACTCATACTCATTTATTGATAATACAGAAATATTACATGTCAACACTTTTTAAAATCTAAGAATAATATTAATGTCATAAATTCAATTTACTAGTTATTTGTAGGTATGTCAAAAGTAAACAATCCGTAAACATTCCGTATATTTCCATTCATCCGTATATTTTTCATACCTCCCGTCAAAACCAAGCGTAAACAGGCACAGAGTGAGAATTATACGAGTAGGTTTAGGAACTGTATAACCCCGGTAATGTCATGGTAAGGGAACTGAAGCAGATAAGTAAAAGGTTTTGAGAGGCAGGATTCGTGGTCCTACGGGCTTGTTTATTTTACAGGGAACTGTTTGTTTTACGATGTTTAATTGGGTAAACAATTTACAGTTAACGAAGGAGACAAAGGGTCCACGCTAAATACGGGGTTGCGAGCTTTTTTTACCGTTTTATTAAAACTTTCTACGTTTTTTTTTACGTTAGAAAACTTTAACAGGTGAGTTTCTTTGACAAGTCACATAAACAAATGAATGCCAAAAGTGTTGTTGACTGCGTAATCTTTTTTGCTAGCTGTGTCTGCTTTTCTTAACACATCTATCAAATGCTCCTTGAGACTTTTCTATTCACCCCGTGTTCGATGTTGTTGCGTTCTTTCTTCAAGGAGTTCGTCAGGGCATCTTTCGACAGAATTATTAGTCCATCCAAAATCCGTATACATTGCATTGTCTATGTGACAACCTATTTAAACTCAATTCATAAGTAATGAAATTGATTCAACAATTAGTTGTGAGCGCATTTCTATTCAATTCAGCATTTAATGCATATGCGAGAGACTGAAAAATTGCACGTTTCAAGAACGAGCGACGCGCATTCACGTCATGTTACGTCCCAGCAAAGAAGCCACAGGTATCTCCCAGCCCTCCGATATGCATCGGCTGCGCTTTTTACATATGCACCTTGCCGTGTTACTATACACTTCTATAGCTTTTTGTTAAGATTTATGACGTGAAAATTGTGTTATATAAATTTACAAGTCAAGTAATAAAATAAATAAATAAATCAAGGCAAACGTGATCTAGGTTACCGCGCGTCTTTCTTGAATATCATTTCCACTTAGAAAAAGCAATGCATTAAATATATTGCTTGTATTCTTAGTCAACATCATTCCGATACCCTTTCCAATTTCATAGAGGACTAGGGTGACAAGGCAAGCGGTGAGTCTCTAATTCTCTGTTTGTCGCGCGTAGCAATATCATTTTTAATTTGAAATGTTAAGCGGCAATCCGAGTTTACGAATCTAGCTCACTGTAAAATCAATGCTCGTTTTACTTGCATTAATCAAACACAACTCGAACACAACTTGCACAAGTCAAATGCAAGTCATTTAAATACGAGATTATTGTAAAGTAGCAAAGCAACGCTCCGCGCTTACAAAACACAGATACTTAGAAGCGCTGACAGCCGCTACGCTCGTAGCACCTCTACGGCGTAGAGTGACGTCACTCGTGATGTAACAGCCGCACCCCCGCCCTGCCCCATGCGTGCGTCACGACTCGATACGCAAATATATTTGACGAAGCAAGGCTGCAACCTTCGGGCTATTTTCAGCGCACTCGCTCGGAAGGCCCTGTGCATGCGTCCTCGATCATTGGTAATCCGTTTGAGAACATTTAATGTTATTATTATCTCAAGTGCTGTAAATTTAACTAAGAGACATAACATTTAAAGGAATACATTTTGTGTTTCCCTCTGCCGAAAGCATAAATATGACCAATGATCATGTTCACTGTATGGACTGACGTTTATCTGACGTAGCAATGAGGATTACCGCGAGTCGATTTTCCGCCAGGGGCGCTAGTGGAACGGGGGTCCTGCTGGAACATTTCAAACGTCACTTTGACAATTCTCTCATACTGACATAGGACCCACGCATGAGTGGCGCCACCTGGAGAGTGACAATACGGTAACTCCCATTTGTACGGTAGTTGCAAATTTGAGGTGCCCATCTCCCGCAAAAGTCAGCAGACCTTTTTTAATAGAAAATGACAAACAATGCCATTCCGGTTGGTAGAATACTCTAAGGTACTATTTATTCGATTTGTTGTTTAACAAGGAAGTAATTAACTTGAATTATTTTATATGTAAGTAACATATTTTCTTTTGAATATTAATTGTGTAAATAGTCTTTAGAATGAAATAGCAAACTAGATGGAAGGAATGGCCCATTCACTTTGATGGGTATCATATCGGTTGTTCTGCTTCAACCGAACTCAAAGACGGTGTATAACTCAAGCTCAGTTAAGCTATTTATGACTTTTTGCAAAATAACCTATCTTCACACAACTAAAAAGTAAAGTAAAAAGGGTGTATAACTCGTAAGACCAGTGTTGTTGCGTAAGAATACTCCTTTTTTATCGGACTATGAGCATGGTATCTATTAAAACCCTTTTAAGTTCGCCTATTGTGACGGACGGTTAACTACAGAACCCTACACTGAGCATGGCCCGACATGCTCTTAACCGGTTTTACTCAGTGGTATCAGTAAGTGCAGCAACAACACGTGCAGCGGGCGGTGTTCTGCCCGCCCGCCGATGCAAACGCCCGGCGCGCGGCGCGGCCTGGCGTCCGTCCATCGGCACGGCCCGGCCTGCGGCGCGCCATGTCTACGCGCTGTCTATCCGGTTCGCGGGCCAGACCCCGGGCCGCGCCGGACGCTCGGCTCGGCGCGGCCTGGTTCGTGATTTGTACGGGCCGTTTATCTCCACCTGAAATTGGGCAATCGCGACCAAAAACAATCAATCATTGTCGTAAAAAAGGTAGGTTAGGTTCGTTAGGTATCATTATATGCCCGAAGGGCAACCAGCACAGAAATAGGTCTGTCAAGTTAGGTGCAGAATTAGCAAAAAACTATTGATTATTCGAAAGTGAGTGTTCTAGACACTTGTTTTGATGATTGTAGTTCTGCCCTAACATGAATTTGTGCATAGAATCTGTCCTAAATCGAATAAAGAGGATCATTTATATCGGAAACAAATAAATGAATATGTGAATAGTACATTTCGATGCTAGTGCGGAAAGTATGTCATTACTTACATACTTACAGCATGTGAAAAATTATATATCCGCACGTGTATCGAACGACATTTTTCAATATAGATGCGAAAAAAAATTAAATACGTAAGAACGAATTTGAAGTTTGTTTATTATTTCCGTAACACTATTATAACTAAATTATCAAGAACATCTTCAAAATGTGTATCTGATCCTCATCACTTTCTTATTTTCTATACCATATTATTTCCCAATAGCAAAATAATTTATCGCATGTGAGAAATCGTATCGACAGGTCTTTCTAATAGAGCCTTCAAACATGTTTACCGGATTGAAAAACGCCTCTAATTTGACAGACGTTTCGTTGGCTGTTCCGTCTCATACACACAGATTTATAAGAACTGTTTTCAATGTTTATTTTTTTAAATTAATGATCATTACAATTATAACTAGACGTAAGTCTGAGCTGTAGGATTGGCGGAATGTACCTTAAAACGTTTAAAATAAGAAAGGATTGCATATACTTAGGAAATTTCGGACTCTGGTCGCCCTGATCGGGTAGCCCAGTGGTTAGGGCGTCTGCCGCGAAAGCAGGAGGTCGCTGGTTCGATCCCAGCCCTGCTCACCGGGGACCTTGGTCACTTTTTCTTTAGTATATGACATCTCTTTCAATTTATAATTAATGATCATTATTATGATGAAGGGGTATGAACATCTTTAATATTTTTGCGTTAATAGTTGGTATATAGTTGTATTACGTCTCGGCAAAGTTAACTAATAATAATACTCTTCGGTAAGCAGTCATGAATTCGAACAAAACTAAATTTAAAAAAATTGGAGAAGTAAAAAGGAGAAACTAACTTTGCGCGCGCAAAACAGCAATAAAAGAGCACTTTTTGAGCAACTGTACTTATTGAAAAAACATTTGTGAACTCGACCGTTATTTTTCAAATCAAAAAATGACGTGTAATAAAAATAAAACAAAAACCGCACACCACGACCGTCACGACAAAAACGTCACCGGCATTTGTTGAAACATTCTATTTCGGACTCTCGCTATAAGCGCGTCACCGCTGCGTGTCGACGATGCTATCTCGAGCGGAATTCAGATTTCTCAAATGCTTTATTAACACATAGTTACTATCCGATTCTCTAATAATTTAAGGCGCTTTCCACTACATACGTATTTCCCCAGATTATCGGCTATGCTCGTAGCTCGTAGCACTGAATTTAAACTTTCACGATTTTCACACGTTATAAATTTACTAAAACGGGGCTTAATCGTGTAAAACTTGAATAACTAATCTCCGACGTTTCAAGGGCGATATTGCCCTCGTGATCTCGGAGAAAGACTGGCTGAGGTTGATCAACCACATCTTCTAGCCGCGCGAGTTTTACAAACTACACGCACTTGATCGTGCTTATCATCACTTTGAACGTAAAGAATACCGACCTGGCCACACCAGATCTGTATGCGAGCACGTGCTATGACGTTGTATAACACGAATTTCCATAAGATATGACAGACCGCTGCGTGGAGTGTACGTGCGCGTTGCGTGTTAGCCTTTATGCCTTTATAGCCTTCAGGTTCATTTAGGCACGTTTATGTCCTAACTTTTGGCGTATATTGACGTTTTTGTGCATGATGTATGACGTACTCTTTATGAATCACTTTCACTTTAACAAGTACCTAGGGTAATATCATATCAATATTAGATTTGCTAAATCTGAATGCCGCACCCGATCCGTGCCAGGAAATTATCTGACACGTTCAATTGTCACCCGCACATGTGAAAACCAGGGGTGTTAGTGCTGCTGCAATTTTTCAATCCCCTGTCGCATTACCATATACTTATTCTGATCCATGCCCAAGCACCTACAGACTATTTTTTATAGCGTTGTATGAAGTCGGTATTTGTTAAACGATGGAAGTATACGGGCGTTATCACTGTTTGCAGGGTCAAAGGCCAGAAAAATATCTGAAACGTTAAAATGGCACCTAAATATGTATAGCTATCAGATACCATTAAACGAGCTATTCTTGTATAATATGCTTAAAATTTTATGTAATTTGTTTTGATAAAAATAAGTCCCACCGAGTTTTTTGCCGATAATAATCTTCTGGGTTGTTGTATCCCTACACCGATATCACCGGTGGTAGCTTTTTTTGATGTTCATATGAAGCATAATACCTAAGTGCATTGTAATGGGTCTAAACTGAAAAAAATATATTTGTAGTAGGTATACATATTTATACATATATTGGTGGTCGGTTATAACGATTTCGACGGTGTAAAGGGGTTTTAGGGGACAAAGAATCTTTTTGGTTTCATCTCTGTGAAAACGCGTATTTTCCAGTTTTCATGTATTATATGTAACTGACTTCACAATTCCAAAAGGAGGAGGTTCTCAATTCATGTGTTTTTATTCGTTTATTTATTTTCTTCCTTAGGTTAGGATTTTTACAATACGTATATAAAAATAAAATACAAAACAACATACAAAAAATAATACAAAACAGTGTTCCAATAATAGTTCTTGAGGAATTAAGAGAACTCCCCAAATTTAAACGGCACGTGCATTGTGATTGGGGGGTTTCATAATTAGCTTGGGTGTTTTCTTACTGGAGCCATCATTTTACTGGAGTGGAACTGATGTTGAAGATCAGGGATGGCATAGTGGAACTACTCGACAATTTTCAGTATGTCATCCAATTTGACACATTGTTATTTTCTTTGCAACCTTGGAGGTCTACAAGGGAGTTCCGCTTGATTTATTTCAGATGTAGGTAATGATGGAAGCTATGAGACATTAAGAAAGCTCCTCAATTTTCAAACGCACACATGTGGTGAATTGGATATTTTGAAGTAAACTGGCTAACTCAAACAAATTCAAAATTTCACTGTTACCGGAAGGCCAAATAAAGTCGGTTTTTTTTTTCTTAAAAATTATAATCAGGAGCGTTTTTTAGACACTTGGGTACTATTTACTGAAAAGATCATGGTGGGGTTAAATCTTGTCCGATTTAACCCCACCAAGACACAAGTTTGCGCGTTCACCTTCATTTACTTCATTTTCAACTTCATTTACTGTGGTCCCACAATTCCAAGACACAATCCTTACCATGTCAGAGAATATTGGGATCCTCGGTGTTGACATTTCCAGTCTAATTCCGTAGCAACCTGGAAGGGAAGGCCACGCTGGCATCCAATAAGCTCGGTGTGCTCAATAGAGCTAAACAATTTTTCTCTCCGGGGCAAAGACTGTTATTAATATACAAGTCTCTAGTCAGACCCCATATGGAGTATTGCTGCCATCTTTGGGCGGGAGCACCTGGATACCAGCTGGGGCTGTCCGAATTGTCGACGATCCCAAACTCACAAGCGATATCGAACCCTTAAGCCTAAGGAGAGACTTCGCCTCCTTATGTGTGTTCTATCGCTTGTACAATGGATTGTGCTCTGAAGAATTGTTTGATATGATGCCAACAGCTGCATTTTACCATCGCACCGCTCGCCGTCGGCAGGGTGTTTACCCGCATACCCTCTGGAGCCTAAATGGTCTCGTACCGTGCGGTTTAAGAGGAACTTCCTCCCACGGACGCTCCGGCTGTGGAATGAGCACCCTGCCGCTGTTGTCCCAAAGGACTATGTGGTTCTTCAAAAAAGGAGTGTTAAAGTTTTTAAAGGGTCGGCAACGCGCATGTAACACCCCTGGAGTTGCAGGCGTCCATAGGCTACGGTGACCGCTTACCATCAGGCGGGCCGTATGTTTGTTTGTCACCGTCGTAGTATATAAAAAAGAGAGAATTTATTATAAATTGAATTGAAGTGAGCAGGGCGGGGAAATCTCTGGGTTACCCGATCATTGCCCGAGATCGGGTAGCCCAGTGATTAGAGCGTCTGCCGCGAAAGCAGGAGGTCGCTTGTTTCGATCCCAGCCCTGCTCACCGGGGGCCTTGGCACTTTTTTGTAGTATATGACATCTCTTTCAATTAATAATTTATATATAGTAAAAACATGAATTAAAACATTTATTACATTTAATAAATGATTTGTTTCGTGCTTTACAATTGTAGAAAATGTATTAATTACAAACAGTGAATGTGTATGTTGTTACAACGTGACACGAAGGGTTTTTATGCAATTTTTCAAACTATCAGCACATATTGACTAAAACTAGCTGAGCGAAACTTCTTTGTGCAACCGTCGATAAACTAAAACTACTGGAACTTTCATTATTACCTCGTCTCATACTCACTTTTATGATCATTCCACCACTTAACGCTTTACGTAGAGTAAGTATGATTTACAAAAAAGTTTGTGACAAAAACCTCCGCAATGTAAAAGAATCTGGCTTCCTAGGCCCCAACAGTATGTGTATTAATTTTGGTGCATCAGTAGTGAAATGCAAGCGATGATAACTAACGTAGACAATTATCTGCCTGGGGCACGTGACACCAAAGATACAAAATATAAATTAGAAAATGTATAGTTTTATATCATTCGAAGTATATAACCAGTTTGGTCATAAAAGATTAGTACCTACCTCATATCATAACGTGCTGCTACGATATATTCTGTTTGCCATCCTGTGCGCGATTTACAGCTCTTTACATTAATAAATATTTATTATTCATTTGGATTCATGCTGTGCTGATTGTGGTTCCTGTAATGCTGTAACTTAAATACTAATAACAATGTTACATAGGTCTATAAATTTAAAATAAATCATTTTATTTATATTCTTATGTATTTTGTTAAATGAAAGCTTAAAATTCCACACTAGATCGGAACCTTGAAAAATGGAATATTTTTTGCTTTGTTTATAGTCCCGTTATCCCTTCCGACGCCATAGGAAAATCGGGACAGGAATTTTGAATATTTAATTGCCGGCCGCTTACGCTTTATACGACAAAATCCAATAGAGAAGTTGTATATTCTTCTTCCGCTGGGCTTGACGTAACACTTTTTAGATTGACTTTATGCAAATAACGGGATGGAAAAGGTGCAAGGGAAGACAAAACACGGCAAGGGAACTATGTCAACGTTGCGGAGCCAAATATACATATTACTAGTCCTAGCAACAGTCACGCACTCAGCGAATACCTATGCCAGATCACGTGTTTTAAAAAAAGGACATAATGTCTAATCATTTTGTCCTTTTTTTTTTAAACACCTGACACGTTGCTTAATTCTAGGTTAATCCTAGAAACATAAAAGTTCCCCTGGCTGAATGCGTGTGTATGTAGCTACCCTTATTTCTTCAAATGGCACTTCTATGTAGGTATATATTTGTTTTCTTTTAAATATACTTACCTATATACCCGCTGCGGGTCATATTTATTTGGAAGTATTTAAGTATGGAAGCTCAAAACTTTAAATCACTCAACTCATACTATCTTTTAAATTTTCATCTAACACACTCGAACGTGTTTAAATCGCAAGGGTTTAAAAATGAATACATTACTTTGGTAATGGAAGAGTTTTATTCAAGCAAATAGGTGTTCAATCATAGCATTACCTTTAACTATCTAGTGATTAACTGAAATCCTCATCAGTAATCTGCTTCCGATGGCAAAGATTTACTGGCTGCATAAATTTCCTATTCAGATAGGTTATAAATTACTCACAATCGATTAGCTTTCTAAGCATGTTACTTGAATGGTAGGTACGAGTACATGTGGGATAGGATTCGTCTAATAACTTTAGGTTTATACATTTGGCATGAAATTATACGTAAAATGGTAGAATTTGAAATCAATCAAAACGCACGATAAATTTAATTTAAGAAGTAGGCGATTTGGTTATTTTGAGACAAAGTTGTTTTAGCATTGCAACATTCTAAAATTATGGTATTATATTTGAATCTCTTTACCATAACGTAAAATCTGAATATGATTAAAATGTAGAATTTACAGAATTCGTAAGTTTTATTTTACAAGAAACCGAAATCGAAACACGTCTGCAGTTATCATTAAATTTATACAGGGCTATTATAACAAACATTGCGGTTTCTTGAATACAATTTATTCCTCTTTGCCTTTTTCCTATAGACGTTAGCTTACGGCGGTACTTATTTCCGTCTTTAAATTCTGCAAATAGAGTTTAATTTTTAGTTCAGGTGATGTCTCGAGGATATTAAAAAATACCTTATAAAATATGTGTATACATTTCTAATTTGCGTAACCCTCTATTGTTTTCGTGGTCGATGAAACGGTTGTGAAAATTACAAGGTAAACGGGAGAGCCAACGGCCTACCTCCGAACGCCGATGCCCGGCGGCCGAATAACAGGAGAGCTCTTTGTAAACGGCAGTGTTTGCCCAGGGCTGCACCCAAGTCTGCAAATGCAGCGAAACATCCGGGCAGAATCGATGCACCCCAATTTCATCTCGCTCTAGTAAATCAATGTAAAAAAGCTACCTGTCTCTTTGCAGGCACATAGACGCGCAATGCCCGTGTCCAACAATACTAGTTGCTTTCACCTCGTTTAACATGAGAAATAAGAACAAGAACAAATCTGTGAATTCAAAATGTACAAGAAAGGCACCTATGAGATTGCAGCAACGTAAATACTGAGCCATTTACAGAGATTAACCTGGAACGAAACGGGATGGTCTGATCGGAAAATTAATTATTAAAGGCAATGTAAGAGGATAAATGGAACAGACGGGCTGTAACAAACTGTAAATATAAAGTAAGATGAATGTTTCTCACTTCCCTGTAAACGGGCGCATCTGTCTGGCGGCGCCGTGGATATACCCTAATACGCGATCTATGACGTGCTCCGTCCAATTTTCTTGGAACGAGACATAAATGTATGTAGGCTTCTATTGTTCGTACGCGTTTGAAATAAACTGATTACATTTCGTGCTATCGAGAAACCGAGGCAAATGAATTTAAGTAAAATACAGAGTAATTCCCGTCCCGTTCCAGTGTGAGTCATCCTTTATAAATCGGAAATGGCAAGTGAATAGTTGAAATTCAGATTTTTATTAACCATACTGCTTAACACATTAAGGTTGGTTTTCAAAATTTTACGCGATTAAGCCCCGTTTTAGTAAATACGTAGAAAATTGAGATTGAAATCATGATCTTTACGTTCAGTTTTAAGTAAAATAATCACGTTTTGGTAAGTACACTTGATCCAAAGAGACTTAGAGCACACGGTTGCACATTCTATACCATATAAGCGAATGAAAAACCTATATGCATGTAAAAACTTAGAACACTTTGATGTATTCAAGAAAAAAATAGGCATTCATGAAACAAGTATCTAAATTGACTTAAAACAATATGCACACTTTGTAATATTCAGAGACGTCTACTATTGTAAATAACTAAATAGTAATATAATCACATGCAGTGTCTAAAGTGTTATTACGTATGACCAGCCTCTATTAGCAATATAAATGTGTAGGGTATGCAAACCGGTTTTAAATTGTATGAAAAACCGATCCGGACCGAAAATTCACACAAATAAAAACCGGTTTGCACACCCTAAATATATGTAATTTTGACTCATATTGTCGCACATGTGGGTTGACATTAAAGAAACTAATTTAACCAATGAAAAGTTTTTTAGACCAATAGAAACTTCATTTCAATAGCGGGGAAAATACGTATTGGCTTACGTATATTTCTGAGGAGAAATACTATCGTTTTTAAACATAATTATTAAACGGGTCTAACGCGAATTAATTTGTTTACCTTATTTACCGACGTTTCGACACAGGTTTCACTACACAAGCACAACAACAAACAAAAGGGTAAACAAATTAATTCGCGTTAGACCCGTTTAATAATTATGTTTAAATATGTGTGTAAATCGCGAAAGTTTTAAATGTTATAATACTATCGTTCTACTAAGAAATTACTCTTTCATTTCCCACGTAGGATTTTCATTACAAAAATTGGAATTGGGTTTAAAAATATAACACAAATATGACACCTATTGTTCCAAATCTCGGCAATCTCTTTTATAATGTGTGGAAATCTTGAAAGTTTAAATAAGTGTTAGTCATTTTAATTTCGAAACGGGACATACAAACGGCTGAGACGGCGGTGTAAATCTCTTTATACCGACCTAATCACATTTTTGGTGTGCAGTTACTCCGTCTAAATTATAATGCCCCATGCAAGTGCGCCGGCATGCGAGTGTGGGTAAGATATACCCATTGTGACAAGAAGAAAGCGCTGTGTTAAAAGCTTTCTCCATTCACCAGCACGCGTGCCCGACGTACTTATGTCTTCTTTATGCTGCGAGATTGAGAATCTCAGTCAGTTATACGTTTTTGCTATATTACATATCCATGAATTTAATTCATAAAATAATCATGTGAATAGGAAAATAAAATACTTACGCTTCCAAATTTTTAATAAGCCAAGACTGGAAAATCAAAGCCGTGCGTAGCCAGTTCAGTACGAATGTGTTTATACTGTTATAAAAACTTCAACATTATTAAATGCTTAATAAGATAAATTAGAGCGTACAAAATGTAGGTAGGTATTAGATTTGCAAAGTGTCATTGCGTAGTAGAACATTATTTAAGCGATCATCTTTAGAGTCAAATCACTTTATCTCTTCCAAGCAAATTAACTGTTAAACTTTAAAATGTTATTTTAAACGTCAATTTTCTTTGAGAATAAGACGTTTACTACTTTCATAGTCTGTGCTATCAAAATCTAGGAAATTTAGCAGTCGGGCTCATCAATATACGAATCAAATTGACAACAAGTTGAAAAAATTCTTTAACCCTCAGATTTAGCCAACACTGCATATCGATTTTCCATGAAGATCGACTGACTGGGGCATTTCATTTTCATTTTTCATTTAAGATTCAATAAGTCATAAAATCGTCTATTCTTCTAATTTCTTCATTCACAAACCTTTTTGCATGTAAAATAGCCCGGGACTTCAATAAGTATTATAATCGAACGCCTGTGACGTGCTCCATTGTAGTGTCTGCGGCATTGTTATGCGGATTCCACTCTGGCTGTGCAAACTTTAGCAGTAGAGGAAAGGAAAATCTTAAGTTCCCTTTACAGAAACATTGTTTGTAATAGTATTGCAATGACACCGTAATGATGAACCGGAAAATAACGCACGCATGTGGGATCTGTGTATCATCGATTATACCTACGTTAAGAGAGAGAACAAGAGGGAAACAACGAATATTCGTTAGGATGTCGATATATGAAATCTCCACCGTATATTACGCTATTTACGCTTAAATCCCAAAATTCGCCCTTTTTATCGGGTGGCAATAATAATAATGGCTATTTGGTTTACAGACTATAAAAGACCTCGTAAGCCTGCTTGTGAGCGTTAATGCACACTTGACATTTTACCGAATAGCGGGGCCTTAAATCCGAAATGCTCATGACATTATTATGTCGTAAACCCTCAAAACGCGTACAATAAGTAGGCGGTAAAGGTTTTCATACAAAATGAAAACAATTTGTGCGATACCTCAAAATATAAGTAACTAGCCGTTTCGTGTGGCATTAGTGGACATTTTCAGGCACAATGGAAATTACATTTCATTTCCGCCCGTTGATTGAAGTCCACAACCGCGCCTTCGCGAGGTGAAACATAAAAACATTACGCCTACATAACACAACTACAGAATATTAAAGGAATAAAGGAACCAATTACGTAGGTCAGAGGCTTAAGACTAAGAGGGAATCCGTTTTACTAAGATGTTCTGACGTATTGGTAGATTAAACGTTTCATATGATCTCATTTATCATTTAGCAACTATTCTCTCGGTTTAATAACACTGAAGGTAGAAGTTACGAGTAAGGTTCACTTCTTGAAAAATTCTGTATTATGACTGTTTCTTCGTATTATTTTACTTTTACACGTTTTTTTAGTTGTATAGGGTTAAATCCCGATTTAATAAAAATGACAGAAATCCTCGACAGAATCAGACACGTACATAAATTAAGATCTATTTTTGCATTCTTTAGCCTATTATTTATTGCTTACTACAGTTTTTTCTATTCTTTTATTCCATATTTAACTTAACATAAGTATATTACCTACCATAGGCCTATCGCGACGGGATCGGGGTGATCCGCGAAGCGGGCTCCAATTAATATTATTTATTGTTTGTGGTCGTTTTGTTTAATTCTAACTGTAAGCTGTATTTTGTTATTAGCTTTATATGGAATCAATTATTCTGGAATAAACTCTTACACTATTACAAATTAACCTGCAAATGGCAGAATCAAATTAATTCTCTAGTTAAGAACGGGCTGCAAGCAAATTAGTGAAAAGCAAGAGCAATCATTTGTTATTCATGTATGCATTTGGAATCACTCAAGCTAGTCTAGCTTCCAGCAGTCAGATTCTATTCCGTTCTAGGGCTGCGTTGAAGTTAATTTGGGAGATTAATTTCACAACTCGCAGTGAAGATTCTGTGGTGATTAATATAAGGTAGTAGGTAGGTAATAAGGTAGAAAATCCATTTCCATCCGCAAATTGAAACTTTTCGTTTCAATGCAATCACTATTCCAGTTATTGAGTAACGCATTTCATAATCCGACGTTCGTTCCGTAAGTTCGTCTCAATTACTTATTGAGACGAAGTTTTATCAACTCCACGTCTATAGAACAACTAAGATAAATAAAATAGGGCTTACATAGTTTATTTATTGATTTTATTATAGATACAGTTTTGATGGAACCAACTTCATCAGAGCAATAAAAACTCAGAAATAAAAGTCAAAGGTTTAAAGTTTATTGCTTACCTATTAATTTTATGAAAATATTTAATTAAAATAATATTGTCTTCTGTTTCCGCGATTGTTGTTCATTGAAATTAAACACTTTAGAATGAATGTGGAATGACGGGAAGAATTTGCATTCTGTCGGTCATCATCTTAACCTTGTGAAAACGAGTGCTGTAAAGGGTTCTAAATCTAAACGTAGGATCATGGTGGTAATAAACGCGATTAATCCGTTAAGTATTTAATTTCAATATTTAATTAATATTTGTTTAAAGTTGTTGAAAGTTGACTTACTTTAACATACAAATCTATATTTAGGTTAATTTTATAAGAATTAGATAATTTTGAGGGTTTTCTTAACTATGATAAATCGTTATCTGTAGATTTAACGAGAATTTGTTAGAATTAGTAGTTAGTAGGCACATTGGTCAATATCCTTAACAAATAGGAAGGAATTCAAAAGATGAAAATTGTTTTATTGTAAAAGTTATAAAAGGCAACTTATTTGACCCCTATCCTTGCTAATCTAGCAAGTAGTAAGTAGGTATGTTAGCTTCCATTAATTCCACGTGATCATCGCTTGCATGTCGCCACACAACTTGCTCCGACGCCGTTGTCGCAGTGCAGCATCGCCATGAACATGTTTTATAGCATATTGGGTATGAGAGCAGACATTAATAATCCAGATATTATTATATTTTTCGGGATAATGTTCCTCGTAATAAAGTGGAGCATTTGTAAATCTGCCGCAGACAAGGATGAATATTTCGGTTTTGACAAAGTTCCAAGAATCTGAAGATTGGCCAACAAAAATTATATCATCAATGTTTGTTTACAATATTTATGTTGATAAGTAGTACAAATATTTACAGACTGTCTACGGTTGCAGCTGTAGGTACAGACTGCACTTTTCGATAGAAACTAAATCTAAAATATCGCGCGATTTCTCGGATGTGTGTAGTAAATATGTGTAGGCAACACGACCTTACGGGTAATTGCTAGTCAATAAAGTCGTGTACACATTATTTGATATTTTTGAATTTAATTGCAAATTTAGAGAGTAACTCGATTACACATTATTTTTATTACTCTAAAGCGCACAAATATTGTATATGTATTTAAAAAGTAGCTTTTGTAGCAAAAATCAGAAAGATCCTGTACTATAGAACCGTAAGCCTTTATTACCAAAATACCAATACATTGTAAAATATTAAATAGCGACGGAGGAAAACTCGTTTTTTTTCTAAATACTAAACTCTCCAAAACAAAATAGTTACCTACTTTGCGCTAATACATCACCCTCTAGAGAATACCAGCATTGTCTGTAACTAATGAAAGCTGTTCAATTATAATCACCAACAATGACTGTCTTAATTTAAATAATTGTCCGCGATGATTGGATATCTAATTTGGAAACGCGTTTGCAACACGGGCGTTGCAACCAGCCATGACAGTTCATTGTCGCGGAAACTGTCTACCTCCATCATCAAACCATCCATTTGTCATCACTAATTTCACCAGGCTTGATCAGTGTGTACCTACATACCTAATCGAAGGACATGTCTCACTATTACATACGAGTACTATTGTTATCAAAATGTTATTGAGTGTTCACGTTGCCCTGTTACTTTATGTTTTTTCTACAATGATAAAAATGCATCATTTTTTTTTGATTCTGTAGTCAACTCGAAACCCTTATAGTTTTGTCTGTTTGGCCACGTCTGTCCGTCTGTTCGGCCACGGCTTAGCTCAGTAACCGTTTTTACTAGAAAGCTGTAATTTGGTATGAACATACATATCAAGTATGTCGACAAAGTGGTAAAATTTAAAGATTATTTTAGGTTATAGGTACCTTACGCGTGATCTTTTTTTCTTTCAACCATTTCTTTAAAAAAGAATAGGGGTCTGCTAAAAGCATTTTTTGATAAAGTGAATATTTTCGGAAAGAAGTTACCCCTCAAGAGACTACCAGCATCGTCTGTAACTAATAAAAGCTGTTCATTTATATGTTCCCAAACACTAACTGGCTGAATCTAAATAATTGCCAGCGATGATTGGATATCTAATTAGGACTCGTGTTTGCAGCGCGGGTGTTGCAATAGCCATGACAGTTCATTAGCTGGGGAAACTGTCTACTTACCTATATCACAACATTCGTTATCACGAATTCTACCAGACGATTATGTAATTGTGAGGCACCTGTTTTGAGTTTCCACCCTTATTTGACTAGAACGCTGGCCATGACTCAAATTAAACTGAAATCTCAAATGAATTCTTTACTAAAGGTGTCATTTACCTCTACAATACCACCATGTATACAGAGGTATTTTAGATCTAACGATATTGCTATTTTCTTCTAGAGTTTTAAAGAAAGGTGTCCAATAAATGCAAACCCCGACCGAAGAGCTGGTGGCTTCCTCACACAACATATCAGCCTTGCAATACAACGAAGAAATGCCGCCTAGATGCCATGCCTCAAGGGCCTATTTTAGATTTAGGGTACCTTGTTACTTACTGTTTATATTTTGTTGGTTATATTTGCTAATAGAATATTTTGTTTATAATGTATACCTACATGTTTATTCCTAATGTAAATAGGATAAGTTGTTTTAAATTTTTGTTGCACTTTTACAACAAATGCAAATGAACCTACCTGATTATTTTGGCTCTATTTGTCGTCCTATTTTCGTTCAGTCGGCAGTCATCACTGAGATAAACATGCACGTGATAGTGCAAAATACGAGTGAACGCCAATTATAATCGGGCAGACATAAAGTGACATGTAAGTCCCGTTTTATGTTTATCTTTATGGTACTAATGTTACACTGTAAGGTGCATATTTTATTTATAAATAAAATAAACATATTATACACTATACAATGTAAAAAAAGGTTCCTGGAGTATATATAAGTATGAAACATGGTAAGTATTACGATATTATTAGGAGAAAACTGTAAAACAATCCTTTTAACATGATTATTAAATGATGATTATTTTTAGACAGAATTATAATTATTTTTTGTTTGGTAAATTAAATAAATATATATGAAACGATTTCTTCGATTCTATTTAAATTGAATTGTTTTAAAGAAAGTATCATGTGTTAAATATCGGTAACTAATTTGCTGGCACCTTCCTATACCCACTTGCCATATTCTGATCCAATAAGCAAATGGCTGCAATTAGTCACAAACATATTCTAGTGATCGCCAGTTTATGATCGTTGTGCCCTAGACTGATGATTTATTTATGTTTGATATGCGTATTCATGACATGAAAATCCTATCGTATGCTATACACAAAATTTATTTGCTTTGATGTTTCTACATTATTAATCATAAAAATCGTAATAACCACCATAATCTTAGTTACGATAAAACAGTCTAAACTTAATGTACTTATTGACACCGTTAAAATAATAATAATGTAGATATCCATATAAAAATACAGTTTTACACCAGAAATATCTTAAATACTTCCGCAGTACCTAAGTAAATAAATAAAACGAAGCCATATCAACATGAAAAGCCAACTCTGTCTGTATTATATTCCTATCAGGCTCCGTAAATTACCATAGGAAATAATGTAACACCTGTTTGTTATGCCGTTACCGGTATTTTCTTGGTTATTTGCCAGTCACAGAACTGTATATACTTAGATAATTCACGAGTATTGTAGTAGTAATTGTATTGTGTACAGTATATTCACGTGAATTGTAGGGAAACCGTCAACGGTCGTACTCGAATTGGGAGTACGTACGCGCATGTTGACATTTCCCGGTGATTGTGGAAACAGATACAGAATGTCTGGCGTGTTTACGATTAGTGCAGAATTTTCTCGTCACGTAGTTTCACAGCACTCTTGTTTACAGTTCAAACTTTGGAAAATGTACACCCGACTGCAAAATTGTATGGTCACTTCATTTTATGAATGGATGAGTCCATGAAATAAAGATATGAATTCATTCATGCATAAACTGCCCATGCAATATGAACGCAGTAGTACCTATCGATTTCTGCGCTATCTACGTCAAACTAAGCTTAAAAAGTGTTTAAATCCGTTAAAAAATGTAATAACTAAGTACCTAAAAATGCACGTGTCACAATCTTATTAGATTGAGTGGTTATTTTCAAATTTGTATAATTCATGCGATTTTACTGATTGCCTACTAGTGGTATTGGTAAATGAATGGATATTGAATTGTTTATAATTAGTTTTAATGTTAGTTTTAATTTTTGTGTGTAGTTTGAATGTAGAGGATGGGTCAATACCTAAATAAAGAACTATTTTATTTTATTTTTTTATTTTATTTAGCAATTTCAATATGAAAAAACGTTATTAATCGTTGGGACATTGAATTCTATCGCCTAACGTCGTACGAGTAGCCATTCAATTAACTTAATTAGTTTGAAATAATGCAATTTGCTTGGAACAATTTAGCGCAGCACAGTGCCTAAAGCAATAACAGTTTATTACTCATTAAAAGTTCATAGGTCAAATAAGCAGGGAAAAGGTTTTTCCTTCAGGAAGCTCTATAAAGACATAACTTCCCGGCGCTAATAGCACTAATGGCGGCTTAGATAAGACGTTAGTGGTAATAATAGCTGTGCGAACACCTCCGCAATTAAAATAATATATTAACCTCGTCAAGGCCACGGCGAATGTCGCGCCGCTGGATTATCGCCAGCGCAATAATAGGTCACTGGGCACTGCGGGAGACCAAGGGCTAGATTAACGAATTAGCCTTCCGTGTTGCCGTAAAAGATGACTCACGTACCTTAAGGATGGCCGGTGCCGGACCGGGCCGGAACGATTTGACAATTTCAATAGAAAGCATCACGTGATCTCCGAGTTATCAGCTAGCCCCGACCCGTCCTAGCGTGAGTCATCCTTAATACATATTAGGGTTCCATATACACTAACAGTGACCGTCTAAGGTGGTAGAATCTTTTCCCGGCAATTCTCAGTAAATCTAGTAAAAAACGAGTAATTCTCAGTAAAAAGTGGTGGTAATTAAACGCTGCATTTTATATGGAGTTGCGAAGGTTAAACTGCAAGCATAATTTAAAGAGAGGAAAATGTAGAAATTTTTATAGCTTTTGACTTGTTTTTACAGCTGTGAAATTAAGTTCAACTCGAGTTTTTTTGGAACGATGAAAAAAGTTAGGTAATTAATTTTAACCCATATTTAGATGTTTATTTGTTATAGCTATGTACCTCATTTGGTAAAATTGGTTTTATTTGATTTTTACAAAAATCTTTTGTATTTGTAGCGTTTTATTTGCTCCTTTGCTTCAGTTATTGGAGAGTTTATTAAAGATGAGTGGTTTATGTTAAAACAATTCTAAAAAATACTATTAGTAATTCATCACCTTGTTGCTATAAAATTGAAACGTTAAATTATTTAAAAATAACCATTTATGAATTTATAGTATTTAAAAATATATATACATAAAAAGTTATCCAGTGATCTAGTACCTATATTATAAAATAATCATTAATCACTTACCTTTATGTCATAATCGGTGAATCTCCAAGCCGCGTTGGAATAGTAAGCCGACCAATAATCACGAAAAATTCAAGTCCACTAACGATAATCAGAAATATGTAGTTCACCACTTTCTATTAATTGAATATATTATTAACCTATAACGAACCGCGTTGAGGCACTTTAAATATTGAATTAACAATTAACTACTGAAACACTAGCGTTGTTAACGTACGGGAGAGTCAAATGGCGAAGAAAGTTCGAGCGCACGCGCAGCGAGCGGCCCGGCGTCGGCGCAGCGCAGGAGGCGTCTGAAACAAACACGTCGGCGTGAACATTGTATTTTAGTTGTCGCCGTCGTCAACTAGTAACAAGTGGCGATGAGTAGCTAAATGTTTTTTTTTTTTTAATAGGTCAATAGATCCCTCGTTATATGAGTTATAATACCTTTAATAGAGGAAATAACAAAGGATTTGTCGAAATTCTGCTGTGATTAGAAAAAAAAGTATTATAAATTAAAAGAGATCATGTCATATACTACAGAAAAAGTGGCCAAGATCCCCGGTGAGCAGGGCTGGGATCGAACTGGCGACCTCCTGCTTTTGCGTCAGACGCCCTAACCACTGGGCTACTCGATCACGGCAGCCAGAGTCCGAAATGTCCTAAGTATATGCAATCCTTTCCTATTTTATACGTTTAAGGTGCGTTCCGCAAATCCTACAGCTTAGATTTACGTCTAGTGCTGCCTTCTAGATAACTTTTACAGATTATTTTCAACTAGAACCAAGGGTAGGTACCGTCACCATAATATACAATTGTAAAGCACAATTGTATAGTATGGTGCAAGCAAATCATTCATTAAATGTAATAAATGTTTTTATTCATGTTTTTTTTAAATATTATAAACGGAAACTTTATTAGGCGAGTGTAAGGAGTTATATATTTATTGAACACAACGGAAAAATACACGAAAAACATATAATAAGCCTACTATTACATTAAAAAAATCAAACCAAATTATATTTAATTCGTCCAGTCTTCCTATTATATCTATATCCTGTTATCATTTTAACAACTTGACTACTACACGGGTTTGAAACAAATGCCACATATATACCTAAGCTCAAACCCAAAGGATGAGGGGTAAGTACTTCATTTTTCGGAATTCAGACACTCTGAAAGGGAATGCAATGACACAGAACGAACTCCACGCGGGCGGATGGTATACATATAACATACTTAGGCTGGATTTGACCAAACTTTTTAACCAAGAGTAACGCTTACTCTTGGATACTAATGTCAAAATCCCATAGTAATTATACGTTACTATCTGAGAGTACGCGTTATTCTCGGAATAAAAATTTGGTAAAACGCAGCCTTAGATAGGTATTACAGACTGGAACAATTATTTGCGTCTTCTGAGGGAAATCTTTAAACCATCGGAGTTAGCTGAATTTTCTAACAAGGAAGTATTTTTTTATTATTTTTCTAACAAGGCGGTAGGTACTACGGCATAAATACATTTAACAATACATTAGCTCGGAAAGTGCTATTTTCAAGGGTAAACTTATGCATGTACGAAAGTAGCTCTTTCTCGCACACGTGCGAGAAAGTAGCTTTTGACGTGACAACGTCTTAAATTAGGTTGCGGCTGGGAGTCACTTATGAAAAAGTGTAACGCTCGGTAACGTTACGATGAGTCACCGAACGAGAGAGAGGCCCGCCGAATACCTTGCGTCTCTCTCCCACTCAACTATGATCGGTCTGCCGCGCGCGCAGCACTAGAGAATTAGGCGCATTGAATCGGCGCATGCTTGTGTCTCTGTCTTTGTCTTTCTCGAACGTTGATAGTGTTAAGTAAGTTCCTATTGTGCAATTTAATTATATTCATATCAATAAATATTCTACCGAGAAAAAGACGTTGTCACGTAAAATCTTCGCCCGTAAAACCGACTTTACAGGCAACCATTTTTTTAATTAAAAAAACTGTAAATAAGCTAATAATTTCACATTGTCCAAACCAAAGCATTATTTGAATAACATCAATCGGACAGACATTTGTGTCTTTATTACTTATACAATATTCACATTTATAAAATATACAATCCATAAAAAGTGCAAATAACAAAACAAAAATTAAAATTTTAATATATATAAGTAGAGCGCAAACGGTGAGATTATTTTACATAAAAGCTGAAAAGCTTGTCAGTGGAGTTATACATATTACTGGTAATATTTAGTCTGGTAAGATATGTAAGATAAGTAAAAATGTAGCGGCTTTCCGAGCTAATGCATTGTAAAATTTTGTATGATTCTACGTGTTAAAATGTAGGCTTTTTTCCAACTCGTATCCGACTCACTTTGTTCGTGTTTTATAGTAACCGTCACTCGTCAAAAACACCTACTTTCTACAGTTTTATCATAAATAACTATTTTAATTCACTTTTTTCCATACTATGTAGTTAATTGTATGCTTATCTACATAGTTTTTTGTTGTTAAAATGGCAACCGCTTTCATGTAATTCTCCTGTAATGACAAATTCCCGCTTTTCCCACCCTTCTAATTTCGCTTAGACAAAGTTGATAACGTATTGTGTTATATTCTTAATACACATTAAAACTACACAGGTACATACAAACATATTCCTATTCATATTAATTGCGGAATACTAGAACTATTTTATTGGAACAAACAAAAAAATTAAGACGAAAGCACAATCCCATGAGTAGTGTTCATCAATTCCATTCCGAGACTATCGACGAGAACTTATTCCGGCTACTACCCATTGTTTGCCCTCAACCGAGCGATATGGGCCGCGGACGTGACTATGTTAGTTTTCAGCGGAAATATATTATTGTTACGATATTCTGAATCATTCGTATCACAATAGAACTTTTTGCGTAATAAGCGAGGGATCGAAGAATGTTGCAAAAATTCCTCCATCAATCTTTGCCGTGCAAAAAGCTGAGAGGCACTTGATTTATCTATTTGAATATTAGACGTAAAAGTGGGTCATACTCGGACCGCGCTGATATCGCCGTGCTTCCTTCCTATACTCCGCGGAATAAAGGTACCTACGGCAATTAGTGAGCACGGCATGTTACAGACTTTGACCGTGGCTAGTTTTTGCAAGAGTGCTATGCAAAAGAAATGTATTTAAATTATTGGCCGCTTTTATACTTTACCGTGAACTTCAACGGAAACGGTTACGTATTTATTGGACGGATTTTTTTTAAACATTGACGGTAATTTAAAACCTACTGCGTATTTGTAGGTATACATGGTGAAATAAAAAGGATCGTTCAAACTTTACATGGGGAATGCTTAAGTCATTCTGAACAACTTTTATTATGGGGCCAATTGTTGTTCATTGATTATTAAATACTTTAGAACGGATAAATCATCGGTATCATTAATTATATATATATATATATATATATATATATTACAGATATAGGTACAAAAAACAAAACTAGTACATACGTATATAGATAAATATATACATATATAGTAGGTACATAGGAAACGTCCATAATTAAGGAACAAATATTCGTGATAAACGCACAAATAAATGCCCTTACCAGGATTCGAACCCAGGACTTCCAGCTTCGTAGGCATGGTCACTACTAACTAGGCTAGAGAGGCCGTTTAACACATATACCACATACACACATAACCCGCCGATTAAATAGGTAGGTAACAATTTTTTTTATTTTTGCAAAAGTCCGAAGTCGTCATCTGATTAAATACCTATGTACAGTATATTCCTTCGTTAAGTATTCATTTGTTTAACCACTGCGTTTAAATTAGAAAATGTAAGTTGCCAAGTGTTCACAATTCGGAAGGCTATTGTAAGAATCCATGGATTCATGTAACGGGCGACCTGCACTTTCAGCCATAGATGAGGTTTAGGAGAACTGTACCGCGAGTCGATTATTCATTCAGTACTCCAGCGGCGTCCGATTGTCATGCGGAATTTTAAACAAAGCTTTGTCAGCCGATTTTTCACGTAAATCAATTTGAGCCTAACGGGATTTTTATTATCAGTATAATCTGTTACTGAGAAATAAATACAATGATTGCTACCTGGGTCGATCAACTTTTGCTTATTTTATTTTATATTGATATTAGTGTCCCTTATTTTACGACTTGCAGGATAACGCACACTCTCTAAATTTATTTTTCTCCCCATAATGCTATGAAATAAAATTCTGGAGATTTTCCCATACAATGTATGAAAATGACCAAACATTTGATTGTTCTTTTATATTTTTTTCGTGCCAACCAACTTAATTCTACCACCGTTTAAACATTAAAATTCGATGCGAATAGAAAACCAGTAGGTACCTACTCCATTTACCAGTACCTACCTCGTGTTAAGCCATTTTAAGGTAAAAACAATTAACTTACTGTCTAATCAAATTTCCTTATAGTTATTCGTATGGGAATTACAGATAAAAGTCGGCACGGGTTCCTATTAAGGAACGTCAAGTTTTTTTTTCAGGGTGTTCTAAGGTAGTATCATTATATTTAGGGGGTATGCGTTGCACCCTAGGAATACCTATCAACTATTCAAAAGTTTGGAATTAGTGTACATTTTTGGTAAATCAAAAGAAATAACTTTTAATTGTTGATCATTATATTATAAATATCAATGGTTTTAGGGCATAACAAACTGACCCAAATGACAATGATCATCTTTTTACTCAGAAAGCTGAAAAACGATACAAATACATTTGTGGCAACTTTTTTATTATTATTGCTAGACGCAATCATATTGGTAAATGTAAATCCAATAAAATAAAAAGATTATGGCGGCTCGGGCTTCTGAAGCCTTACACACCTAACAATTTATAAAGGTTAATATTAGGTAGTTATAATATCCCCATTTACGTAATTCCTTAATAGATATTTTTTTAGTTCAGTAAGCAGTAGATTGTAATAAAATGAACTTCTTCAAAGGGTTTAATTTATCCTAAATAAGTAACTGTTTATATAAGGTGTTAACCTGTTAACAAATTAGTCACGGATATTTTAAGGGACGTTAATTAACATCAAAACAATTAACTTACTAACAATAAAAAAAAAATATGTGATTTTTTGTTTTAACATCCCTTAAAATATCCGTGACGAATTTGTTAACACTTATATATATATAAACAAATATTGAATCTATGATATCAGGAGGAACACTTGCTGCTGCTAAATTAAAATGCAGTTTTCGTTACAATTGCATAAACATACATTCAAACACATTCCCAAGTTGCATGACCAAGCAATAAATTCTAGCGATACGACAAAAGAAAGATAAACAGGGAGCAAAAATGTAGAATATATTAAACGGGCCACGACGCTGCGCAAAAATCTACAACATTGTAGCTGAAACTACAGACATTCCGAGCCAAGAGGACTTTTTCACATGCCCGAATGGAACTGTCCGTACTTATCTATTCCATTTTGGAAGCCGTTGATAAACATATGAAAATGTATGCACGAACACACCCACTCATAAATTTATAAGAGGATCAACCCCGCAATGATGGATGGCACCACAGTGCGCATATTTATTTAATTATCGGGCCGTCGGTTAGACCCGGTCAACTCAAATGGGAGCAACAGAAATTGCGGTTCGACGGGCGAGATCCTTTTCATCAGGAAAGTGCTTATCTCAGCATCAGTCGTAGGCTGCGACATAATTGATTGGGCCCGGCGAGAGTTCGGCGACACGAGTGGGACGATGGCAGTTTCCTAACTAGCTTTGTAGCAGTAGCAAGCTCGGGAGCAATTAGACGGAAGAGGAAATTGCACCTCTTGGGGATAACTCACAAATTGCCCCAAACGTCAGCAACACTCCGACTGAAATAGCAATTTGCCGTTCTAACTTGAGAGTTTTAGGGAATTTGCCAATAAAAATTAATAAATGCTACAAATATCGAAAAACCCCGGTTTTCTCAATGGGAGTACCTACTCGTACTACTGTCGATAGGTTCAATATAACTTTTATCCGGTCCGCTGGACAAAATTCCAATTGGAATTCAATGTACCTACGTTCAATAGTATAGTAAAGGTCAAGATAAACAACGAGGACGTACGAAAGTTAACGAGATAAAACTTTTCTTTAGATGCCAAGTTTATAAAAATAAAGCCATGATTAAAATGCGAGAGAAAACACTGGGAAATTTTAAATCCACCCCTACCTTATACTGTAATTAAGCGTTTATTGGGTTCCAAACATCTCCCGAAAACATTGATCGACGCACCGTGGCTGTGTCTAAGCGGGGGTTGACCCCGATCAAACGCTACGGGTGCTGGCGCGGCCGCTGGAGTAACATCTTGATAGCTCGTTGGGACACACTCAACTCTTTATTGCGCCCGACTCCTGTGACACGTGATGTCCACGCGTTCGCGCCGGCCTACTGATTTAACAACCGTGCTCTTTTATTGCTCATAGATTTGTTATAGTTCCGTCTTATATGGGTCGGCTGTACCTATTACAAGGAAAATAACTAAATTCAATGTAAATTTATGAAAAATTACATAACTTATTTTGAGCAGTATAATTAATATACTTAGGTCCCTGTAGATACAACCTGAAGTTAACATTATTATTATGTTAATAGATATTGTATCTGACAAGATATCTGAGTAATATACGCATATAAAAGTAAAATTTATATTCATATTCTGGATCACGATATTTTAATTAGATACGTACGTAGTAAAAACCGTTTTCCATTTACATAATTAGAAAGGTGAATAACTGAATAACACCATCGAGAGCAGTTAGTATTGTATTTTTCTGTTCGTCCGCCGCTGGGGCTGAAATGGCATTAATTTAAAAGAATAGCGACAACAACATCGCCACGACTCCCCAAATGAAAAAATACGATTCATCCACACACAAGTTCCATCCCTGCCCACCTACCCTACCTACACCCGTGTTACTAAAGCAAAACTTAGATTTTTCGTTTTTAAGCGGAAAATGCGTCGTGACGTGATAGACATTTGGCAACAGGCCAGTGCTAGGTATAGTTCTTTCTATCTCATCACATTTTCGCCATTTTTGGTAAGATAAAATCCACAACATTTCCAAAACTAAGTAAAGCAAAGGAAATACTATTAAGTACTACAGTATCTACTAACGCAATTCTACAATTTATCTGTGCACATTTTCTAACCGTCATTGTCAATTTGACTTGGAAACTACTGAAATTGCTATTGTAAGCGTGGCACTCAATCACAAAATTGAATTCAACCGCAAAAAAAAATGTCTCACCAATTTCGCTCAATTAACTTCAGCTCGTCGTTCGCGTTAAGATGAAATGCGCGAATTATTTATTTAAAAGTTCGGACAGCGGGATGCAGACAGACGGTATGGCCGTCGATGGCGCGGCGAGTGGCGCGCAACATGCATGCGCCGGGGGCACGTGTGCAGTGAGCGCGGGCCGCGGCGACGCGTACCTGATCGCGATCGCAGTTCCACAGGGTTGCAATAAGCGCGGGGCGACGCGCGCCGCCCGCCTGCCTCCGAGCGACTGCCGCCCGGGCCGCGCGTTGGCCCCGCGCGCGCACGCTGACACACCAACACCACGCACAGACACCACGCACCAGCAGCTACCACCGGCCGCCGAACACCACCACGCACAACCCTCGAGGCCCGAGACCGTGGGCTCACGCACGACGCCGCTATCGATGTGTTTTGTGAGGATAAGGCGCTGCGGGGGAGCGGACACGCACCGAGCGGGGCGGGAGGGGCTGGTCCTGCGCGCTGCGTCACGCATTTGTCTCGATGTTTTCTTGCGTGCTCCCGCAGCCCGCCATCTGCAGAGACGTGCCCGGAGAGCCCGCCCGTGCCGCGTGTCGCGCGCCGCCCTGGCTCTCATTCTGTAAACCGATCCTATAACCACATTTACAAATTAACAAGTAGTAGTTTTTTTTTTCATAAATTATGTTTTACTTATGTTATTTAAGTTTAAAAAATAATGTAACGTTCCGAGTCATATGGTAAAGAGAGCGCCAAATCAAATTTCGCGATTCTCTATGCACTGCATGTAGAACAGTTCCTAACTTTCAATTCACAATTTGACTATAAAATTCAAGTCACGTTCGATTTGTTCAACGCAAATTCCAAATTCCTATCCCAACCCGTAACTTATTCTTTAAATGTTTCATGACATGACTTACATCATACTTATCTATTTACTTAGGGTTTACAATCAAATTTATTATAAATATTTTTATATCACTTAGAGTACAATCAGTCACACAGCTAACAATACACCCAAAGTGCCAAAAATATGTATACCAGACCTTAATGCTCAGACAATAAAGTCCTGTATACATATTACAGGACTTTATTGTCTTTTGGGTGTATTGTTAGCTGCGTGGCTAACTGTACCTACAAAAATATTACAATTACTTTTTTGACATCTTCCAGTAAGCAGTATTTTTTTATCTAACTCTAGAAAGTTATTTATTTCATTATCAACTATTTTAGCGCAGGAAAACGACTTACTCGTAAGGAATACGATATAGGTGTATGTGAAGTCAGCAACTCTCGTTACGTGGAGACAAGCTTAAATAGCAAGCTTAGTAGTTGGACGTTTACTCATAAACGCTGATGATGATGATCCTGCTTCTCATCTTTTGAGAAGTTAAAAACTCTATAGCACATGTACAGTCAAGGGCATAAATATCTATACACTTTTTGTCTTTTCAGCCATATGATTCCATATAAAGTAATGAAAAAGTTGTACATATATTTATGCCCTTGACTGTACATGCATCAAAACCGTAGGCTATAGCGCATCGTTTGATCTGCTGCTATTGAAGTTGAGTGTATCTATGTAATACCCTGTTAACGCGAGAATCTCGCGACGTATCGCTGAGTCGAGCACGTGTCGAGATATGGCTCACATCAATCTTGGTAACTATCAATCGGCTTCGCGGCAAACTAACCAACAACAAATAGCCGAATATCTCAACCAGCTACATATATCGTAAACAACCGGGAAATCACTAGGCTAAAGATTACTAATAAGTATTTTAAGTTAGTTTTAATATAGTTGAAAGTGGATTTCCATTTTAATGGTTTATGTGCGGAATATCCTATTTTGCGCACTAATGCCTTTTATATACTTTTTCAGGTTGAGTCATGAATTTTCAAGTTATCGGTCACGACTTCAAATCTTAAATCGTACCTTCAAATCTTAGATAGTAGCAGCCAAGGCGCTCACAAATATATGAACACACCTCTATTGTCAGTACTTGTTCAGATATTTTGAACACCTCGGACGCTTCGATATATCTGATGGCGACAATGTTATACAGAGTAATTCATAAGACGTTATCAGGATTAACCCCACGGTTTGAGTAAATGATAAATAATAAAAACAATCGAAATCTAATTTGACTCGTCACTCTACACATAAAATACTTACGTCTTCTTCTTCTTTTAGAGAATGGTGTCTGTACGAGAGACAATTTCGCCAATGACAAAATATTTTAAAATTATCAGTATATCGTATAAATTGTATAGTATATGTATTGATAAATAGATATATAAATAAAAATAAATTTACTACCGAAACACACAATAAGTGTACAGACAATCATATGCAGAAACATATATAATAACCTATCCTAGTGAAATACTTAAATGACTAAACTGACTGAATAGGTAGGTACCGTATCGCAGTCTTCAATTTATGAACCATTTCGCAAAGATTGCCATTTGGGCGACGTTGTTCGGTATTTGGCCTCGCTATTTGTTAAGTTTATAGCTTTAAAACGTAACACATAGTTTCTCAGGGAGCTAAGATCACAGGACTGCCGCGAGATGACTAAAATAATGGTTAAACGCGTTTCAGAATTAATTCTTGATTAGCTGCACATTTGTTCGTTAGATAACTCTTCATTCTCTCATCATCTCTCATCAGCTCTTTTAATTTTTTCTCTCATCTACTCAAAGGTTAACTGGAAGAGATCCCTTAAAGGGATAAGTTCGCCTTTGTACTTACTGTTTTCCTTTTGTAAATTTTAATTTTTCTGTGTTTTGTACAATAAAGAGTTTACATACATACATACATAACTGCACAATTAGCTTAAATTACACATTAAACAACGATTTGCAGACAAAAAACCAAAAACTATTCCAGAGACATCCTCGCTATCTTGAGTATCAACAGGAAGTCAAATATTTGCATCAACAGTGATAACTTTTGAAATATCGTATCTCACTTGATCTTCTTCTTTTTTTATAAATAATGGCCTCTGTCCGAGAGTTGGACAATTTTGCCAGTGTCACGTACTAATATATCAGTATATCATATTATTAATAAGTAACAATTTTTTATAAGCGTGAATTGTTGTAATTATTTAGGTACCAGAAAAGTCCTAATAT
Organism: Lathronympha strigana; assembly: GCA_949128165.1. NCBI lineage: Eukaryota > Metazoa > Arthropoda > Insecta > Lepidoptera > Tortricidae > Lathronympha > Lathronympha strigana. The sequence continues at coordinate 8,922,820 of OX421906.1, read as the reverse complement.
TATAACAGGATTTTATTAATAATTTCAATGGGTCATGCGCATTTACGTTCTATGGGCGTTAATATGTGTCAAAAGGTGGTTCTTAGATCAAACAAAGTTATAGGGTGAGACCACAGGTACGTTACCATATACAATTTATTCCGAGATCGCCGAACTACTTTAACAGACACATTACGGGGCTAAATAATAGGGTTTTGTTTGCCAGGTTTCCTCTTCAGAACCCTAAAAATTAACATTAGCTTTGTATTGTTATTTTTTGTAAAATAAAACAAAGTTTGAGTTATCTTTATTATGACTTTACAATCGTTAGGTACCTGTACCTATTTAAAGTAACCGGAAACAAAAAGAAAGCAATGTCCAGTCATACCTAATAGGCATGCACGCTCCAAGTCACGGCAAAGACGAAACCTGCGGAAATGCGCGGTAAAGATCGCCATTTCTTGGAATTTAGGAAGATGCCTTTGACGACAAAGAAAACGTTCAATTACAGACATTCGAATAGTAGGTCGTCCGAAGTATAGGTGCAGGAAACTCGGTCATTACATAGGTCACTAGATAAGTTTTGCAATAATAGACAAATAAGAACCAAACAGGTAGTCTATGACAAATTACTGTCAAATCAAAACTCTCTTTTTTTAGCGACAATGAGCTGTCTCCGCGCTGAAAACTGTCTGATTTAGGCTGGATTTGACCAAACTTTTTATCCAAGAGTAACGCTTACTCTTGGATATTAATGTCAAAATCCTATAGTAATTTGACGTTACTATCTGAATAACGCTTACTTATTCTCGGAATAAAATTTTGGTAAAACGCAGCCTTAGAATGTAATTATAATTTTTTGGTAGAATTTTAATGCCCAGAATGTTGAATTACCTTATCAATACAATATACATACTTGTTATTTCCCTGGTTAGTGATTGTAAACTTACCAACATTATTTAACTCGAAACACCATGACAGAGTGGTCAATCGTAAGGCTGTCTTCGTTGAAAAGGGCCAGTCTGTCACTGTATTTTCTAGAAAACCTCTGAAAAGAAATACCTTACCGAGATGAAACGATATCGATAGTGTACTTCAAACACATATGTTATTTTTTTTAATAATTTCTACCGTTATAATTTCACACATGATCAAAAATCCGATAAACCGAGAAAATCGCGTTTCATTGTCGGTAAAAAAACAAAACGGCCCACTTAAATACGAATTCGTTAATACAATGAGAGGGGCCTGTCGTTAAATGACTGTCTCAAAGAAATGATATGTATTAACCGTAAAAGAAAACCTTAACACACTGAGCGCCAGGAACCCGCTAGGGGAGTTCTCTGTGCGTGGTCGCTTTCCGCTACAAAGCGGGAAAACCACGGGATCGACTACGAGCGTAGCGCGTAGCACTCACTGGCACGCAATGTGTTAAGCAATTGTGAAAAATAAAATTGTATTTCAAAACTTATTAGAGCCCTTTGTATATTATATACCTTAACTAAACTCTGTTGCTACTTCTAAATATTTCGGCTTTTATCACGCCACTTTAAGATGCCTTTAAGTACCTTTAATAGGCCAAGAAAATTAGATCAATAAAAATCATTTAAGTATAGGAATTTATTCCCAGAGTTGAGCTTGACCTTTGAGAGCCAAGTAACTGCCAAGTTTTACATAATGTTTGATACATTCTTATTTTTCTTTCTCGCATTTAATTGCTTCCGGTAAGCAATTAGCAAGTGAGAATATATTCGTTTTCTGTGAGTACATGATTGTATGTAAGTTTTATTATACACCCTTTTTTTTCCTTTAATTTTATGGGTTGATTCTTCAGGTAAAATCGAGTTAATTTCTCTATGAAACTAGTGTCTTAACTATTACAATTTTGAGATATTTAATGAATAAATATATTAGCTGGACCAGTGTAAAAGGTTACTAAACCATCTACTACTAAGCTGTGTTTTGGCATGTGCTGTCGTATCAAAGTTTCAGCTTTGTCATACTTGACACTTACTTTCGTTTTACTCTAAAGGGCCTTATAAATACAATGTATTATTGATTAATTTTGTATGTAAAATTAAAAATATATAGGTACTGACGAGTGAATGAATATGCTTATCCCTTGTAATATTAATAATCCCTTAATGCGAAGCCAAAATTAGAGCTAATAAAATGACTAAATCCGCGTAGTCGTAATATTTGAGAGAGATCTAACATACAAAGGTAATAAATGAGTAAAGGCCCTCTCCAGGGAGCCCAGAAGGAATACCTACTCTTATTTGTGAAGACCTTCTTCACAAATAAGAGTAGGTATACAATTTTATTGTGTTATAAATATAGTAGCAGTCGTAACTACAAAACATGCCAGATTTTCTTTACGACTTTATAGCCCATGGGCCAGCCAAGAAACCGGTATAACTTGGCGGTACCAAATTTGCTTTATACAGCAATACAGCATTTAACATGTTAATAAAGATGTTAAAAAACCATGATGGCCATCTATTAGTGGTGGCCAATCCAAGATAGCTGATGTATGATTGGTATGGGTACATTTTGGAGGTACTAGTAGTTAGGTAAGCTTAGAAGAACGTCAAAAAACCACGATTGCCATCTTTAAGTAGTAGCTAACTATAATGGCGGCCATCAAATCAAGTAAATCTCAAGAACTCCTATTTGATGTATAAAAACACTTACCTATACAGTAGGCTAGTTAAAATACAAAAAAAAAATTCTTTCACGTTGTTGTCATGAAATCAAATTCAGTAGTAGGTGTATATTCATGGGAATAAATTTCATTCCTGTTACAACAAATTTTGAAAAAAAAATTAAACATATGTATTCTTTGTTACCTATTAAATTTTCAGTATTTTTTAATTTTAATTAACTGCTATGCTGCTTTGAGTTACTTTTTTTGCATCTTCCCGGGTCAAATCACGAAGAGGAGGTCCTTCAAATTGCAATGTCATTTGAACTATTCTCTCCGCTTCTCTTATGCCGCTCAACCGCGCGCCGGCTATGGTGCCGAAGTGATTGGGCACGGTGGCTTCCCCCGCTATCAGAAGGATCGGTGGACACGACTCGCCCGGTCCAGGGATTGGACAGCCAAGAGCTCTTTGAGCCTGACCACAAGAGTCCGTTAGCTCATACGAGTAAGATCCCATGAAGTACGGGTCAGAATCCCAAAATGACCTTATCACTGTCATTGGATACGGAATACAATTGTTTCCGGTTTGACATCGTAATACACATGTGATACCCTCCACCAGGTCCCGATCACTCAACGCTTCCATTACGCGTGCTGCCTCTCCAACCACCCGGATGCAAATAACATTTTTACTGTTAGGTACGGTTTCGATGGCTGTAATTCCACGAGTCCAGTCATTTCCACCGCCTAACTGGCAATGACAACATTTAAAGTCTATAATTCCTTGGTGCCAAAACCAAATCGGGCGATAGTATTCAAAATATATGTTATCAATTAAACCCATTTTAATATGATTCAATATACACGTTTTAGATAATGGCAATTCCGGGCAGAATAGTCTAGCAGAGTTTGCAATAAGAACCCCGACGGAAACTGTACTGATGACGTAATCACAAGGAAACTCCTCTCCGTCTACTGTACACACTATCGCACGGTGCCCTTGTTTTTGAGCAGTTCCCCAGTAGACACAAGTTACGGGTTTACAGTAGCGTATCCGAGCTTCCGGAATTATTCTGAGTAGTGGGGCTAATGCACCGAGAGTCCCGAGGGGCACGCGCACGTCACCGCCCGGCATGGCCATGTAGCAACCAACGTTATCGGAGCACAGCATGGCGCAGTCGTTCCCGCAGCGCGCGGTCAGCATGTGCGACAGCCCGAACATTATTCTGGCCGCATCGTGCTGCTGATCCTCTGGAAACTCGTGTAGCTCTTGTTGGATTCTCAAGCTCATAAAATTAATCAAGGATCCGTGTTGTTTACTTCCTCCTAAACAGTAAAGTGAAGCCGCTTCTTGCTCGATCTGCCTAAATTTATAGTATGCCGTAATAACCGGTCTACAATCCATTTTTCCTGCAGCTACCTTTTGAAACAGACCACGGGGATGTGCGGCGGCAGGCACGCCGGGACGAGGTGGATTCTCGTGAGCTGATATTTCATAAATGGGGTGTTTAGGGCAATGTGAAAAATCATACCCAGCGCCCAGCTCGGCGACCACGTCTCCTAAATAGCATGAACGTATTCTACCCCCGGGCCTGCAAGCAATTAAGCAAGCTTTGTTAAGATAAACATTCATCATAAATATTTACTTATTGATATTTATAAATTTTTAATATCTAATTGTAAGCTACCTTTCATAGGCTTCTAAGATGACATAGTTATTGATACCGCGCTGCGTGAGGCGCACGGCGGCGGAGAGGCCCGCCATGCCCGCCCCGATGATGACGACGCGCGGCTCGGGGTAGCACGACGCCGGGTCACACGGCTCCTCGGCGCAAATACCCCGCTCTACCATGTCTGCAGCACATGGTGCTGTCACAGGGGGGTCTTCTGACCCCCCAATACTGAAATACATTTAGGTACTCTTGCATTACTGTATTACTTACATTTGGTTAGCAATCATTTTGAAAAGTCCACACACTCACCTTCTTTTAGAAGTTTTTAGCCAACATCTTACAAGAGGAATGATTTTCTTACTTAGGATTTTCATGCTATGCTAAATTTTACTCAAATAATTTAATTCAATGAAACCGATAAACACGTTTATTTTGGCCAAATTTCTGTGTTGTTTTAGTGTCAAATTTTAGACAGATTTTGTCGTAGTCATACCAAATATAGAAACAGACAGGTAAAGGTACTGTTACACATGCTCATTACTAGCATGCTTCGTGCTATACTCTTTTCATGCCTCCACTACGGATTCATCGGCAGATGCATCTGTCACCTATCCGATTGTTATCGGTTTTTGTGGTAGGTAGGATTTGACGCGGGCGTCCGGTATCCCGTCCACATGTCTGACGATGCATTCGATTGTTATTGACGTACACCCCGCTTAGTTACCTACTTTTGAAGAGATAATTGCTAAACTTATTGGAACGCTTAAATAGAACTTAAACGTATGAAACAGATTGATAGCTGTGGCACTTCCAACAGCTCAATCCACTTTTTGCGCGCGTGGCATCTTTCGAGTATGAACCCAGACTAAGCGACCGACATATGTGTGGTCGGCTCGTGGTGATCCATCTGCCAAATTGCATGGATGCCTCTGCCGACGTCCGCAGACGCGTTTGTCTATATGTAGTGGAGGCATCAGAAAAATCTGCCAAAATAAACTGTATAACATGCATTACTAGCATGCTTTGTGCTTATTAGCTTGCTAATAAGCGTGCGTATTACCAAAAGGGGGCCAATTGGGAGCGGGGCCCCTCCCACATCCCCGCTTGCTAATAAGCATGCTATTAATGATTATGTGTATCAGTACCTTTACGAGGTGTCAACTATCCCCTTGATAGAAAAGGACAGGAGTCTCTACGGCCGCCATGCTGGTTGCCATACCTAAGCATAACATGCTACCAAATTAACATTCATTAAATATTCAGTACGTCCTTGTTTATTGTATTATTTCAATTGTTCAGTAGTAATGTTTGGAGAATTAAAAAAAAAATAACATACATATGGGTTAACACATTTTGAGTTACTCGTTCCATAATCCATTTCTTTGCGAATTTCATAGATTAACTACTATAGATTATAAATTGAAAGAGATGTCATATACTAAAGAAAAAGTGACCAAGGTCCCCGGTGAGCAGGGCTGGGACCTTGGTCACTTTTTCTTTAGTATATGACATCTCTTTCAATTTATGATTTATATATAGTAGTGTGACTACTTAAAAAAAAACACAAAAAAACATGAATCAAAACATTTATTACATTTAATAAATGATTTGATTCGTGCTTTAAAAATTGTATAGAATACTATAGATTAGTCAATGGCAAATTTAAGAAAGGGACAGGGGTCTTCCTGACTGTCACTTTCGGCACGTTTTCCTCACTCAATCCTGTTAAATGACAATGAACCTTAGTACGTAGCTCACTCGATAAATTTCGAGATGCTCGAAATTTTAAAATGGAACGCACCCATGTTATATGTTTTTTCTACTCCAGCACTTCTATCTGTCAATTAGATGACTGACAGCGATATTTAAAAAGTATACATTATAACGTTGTCTGTGGTATTCCATAAGAACACTGCTCCTATGGATTTTCATACATTTATATTAGCACTGTTGTTGTTTTTTTTTAATTTCCATAGTGGGCACAACATCTTCCCTATTCTGCCACGTTTCTAGATTTTGCTTTTTACGCTATTTTAGCTGTCGTAGAAAAACTAGGGTATGCAACAGCTCATAATTTGTTCTTAAACTCTCGGGTCTATTATTACAAAACTCGGCTTCGCCTCGTTTTGTAACGGCGACCCTCAAGTTTTAAGAACCCTTATTATATCACTATTGCATAAACTACTATTTAAAAAGCAAATTTATTTAAAAATAGAACACTAGTATCCAGTACACTCTAATTTCAAAAATAGATTAGTTCCAGTTGTTTTGCTACAACGTTTTCGGTGGGTTTTCTTTGAAACGATGGAGCTGAACCGCGAACATTTTCGTGCTATGATATATTACGATTTTAAATTTGGTTTAACCGAACAACTGACTTTGCAGCGATTACAATCGGCATTAGGAGACTCTGCTCCATCCCGGGCAACTGTTTTTAGATGGTTTAGTGAATTTAAAAGGGGCAAAACCAACCTCGAAGATGAACACAGAAGTGGTCGCCCTCAAACAGCAGTAGCTGCAGAAAACGTATGGACTACTGAAATGTTAGTGCGAGAAGACCCACGAATTACATACACGGACATCGAGAAGATCCTAGGCATTAGTTCGGGGAGTGTTAATATCATCCTACATCAACATCTTGGAGTAAGGAAGCTTTGTTGCCGTTGGATCCCGCGTTTGCTCTCCGGAACTGAGAAACAGGCTCGTGTGGATTGGTGTCATGAAATGCGTTTAAAATTCGAAAACGGAACATCAAGACGTGTTTCTGAAATCATTACTGGTGACGAAACATGGATTTATCAATATGATCCGGAAAGTAAGCGGCAGTCGTCAGTATGGGTGTTCTCAGTGGGCAAGTTACCAACAAAATTACAAAGACCTCGAAACGTAGGCAAAAAAATGGTGGCTAGTTTTTTTTCTCGGGGGGGACATCTGTCGACTTCAGTGCTGGAAAATCATAGGTCTGTTAACTCGGAATGGTACACTACAGTAGCATTGCCGCAAGTTTTCCAAGCAGTGCGGGAGAGGAGACCAAAGGCTGGACTTCGGGGAATCATGCTACATCACGACAACGCCTCTCCACATACGTCCCTCAGAACAAAGGCGTTTATTGCAGAAACTGGGGTTGAAACCTTGCCTCATCCACCCTACAGCCCTGACTTGGCTCCCTGCGATTTCTTTTTGTTCGCAACAGTGAAGGAAAAAATAAAAGGCAAGTTTTTTTCGAGTGCCGAAGAAGCCGTGGCTGCCTATGAAGGAGCGATTTCTGACCTATCCGATCAAGACTGGCAAAAGTGTTTCCAAAGTTGGTTTAGACGAATGGAACTTTGTCTAAAGAACGATGGAGAGTATTTTGAGAAAATGTAAAATAAATAGTGTTCATATCTTCAATAGTTTTTTTGTATCTCAAAACTTTTCGAGTGACCCACGTATATCTTTAATAGAGTGCATTTAAGTTATTGTTTTTGACAGTTATTTCTCCTAGCTACTTGGTACCTGGTCGTAGTTAATGATGTGCCTATGGAAACTTTCCTATGCTGCAAAATGTTCCCAAGAGAAATTTTCGTGAAATTTCCCGTAACATTCTCCAGACTTAGAAACATTGGCAATTTATAGGAAAAGAATTTATACCCAACATAGACATATCAGTGTAAATAGTGAGTATAGTCTTACGATTCCATATCGGTATTGACTACAACTGATTTTTATAAACTTCGCCAAGAACTCATATAAATTTCAATAAACTCTGAGAAGAATATTTCGAAATATTTCGCAGAATGTTTCTTTTTTGAAAAATCTTGCAATATTTCGTAGTACAATAATAGTTAGTACAAAAAAAGTACTCTTACAATCTTAATTATACGAGTACGAATAATAGAGGTTGATTTCATTAAGGCAAACTATTTACAGCTATTATACACATGGCAACTTCAAGAACAGTCATCGATAACAAAGATATATATTTGTCAGTAGTAGTGATTATATTCGTATTCTCTTTGAAATTGTCATGGATACATAAAGAAGCATACATAAAGTGTGAGCTTAGTATTTATGTTTAACCAAAGAGTAAAGAAGGTGTAACACCGATATTACAATATCATATAACTATGTATGTCATAAAAGTCAAATAGGAAGAACCTAACCGGTACATATGGTCATGATTCATGATATACTTAGTAATGTACCTAAAGGTTGGTTAAAATCGGTTGTGGTACAACACTATTTATCAGATGCAATAAACAGCTAACCCACGAAACGTCATTGTAGTCTCCGGAACTAAAAAATGGGCTTTATTTCTTGTTGTTATTCTGACCCGTCATCGCGTCAGCCAGGGGACAAATGCAGCACAGTTTGTTAGAAGAAACGTTCTACTGACATGCTTGGTCAGGCCCATCATGGAAAATGAATATAACTGCCATAAAAATCATGTTTTGTGAATTTAAATGCCATAAAACAGTTATTTTAAAAGTGACCCAGGAGACCGTAACCATGGCAACTAGTGACAAGAAATTGTTGATTCGAATACAAAAAGTCAGGGCAAAGTAAGTTTTTGTTTTCGGATTAGAAAAACAACTGAGTACGTATTTATTATTTATTGTGTATTAACAACAGGCACGGTATAAATTCAGAAATGAGTTCATTTCCTGTTCACTCCGGAGATCAAAATGTTGCAATAGTGCTGAACACAAGCTCATTGTCTTACTTAAAGTATTCTTATCAATCTTATCATTAAAAATAAATACTAAGAGTTAAAACACTGAGTCCAGAAGCGATCCAACGTATGGTAAAAGTGCCGGCTCACGCCTCGGAGCGAGTGGTTCTCGTCCGTGTAGCTCTGGAAATTAAAATAGTTCCGTAAGTTATCGACATGCACGAAATATTACGAAACTAGTAGGAAAGTAGTATTAGTTTTCATCTGCATATTACTTATTGGGGAATATGTGGATCGGGAACTATATATTTCCCGCATTAGGTAAATATAGAGGGAACTACGGGCTATTTCAATAAGTAGCATTCATTACACATGATTTTACTGATACTTATGATGAAACGCATTCTAATCGAAATAGAGAGCTTGAATTGCAGGGGCAGAAAGAAGTTCCTTTTTCATATATATAATCAGGAGAGTGTCACTCGACGTTTTACGTAGACACAAAATCTTCCGCCTCTCTTCTTCTTCCTAGCTGTTTCCCGGCTTAAACCACGGCTCAGGGAGCCTGGGTCCGCTTTGGTAACTAATCCCAAGATTTTCGAAGAAGCGCTAGTTTTCGAAAGCGACTGCCATCTGACGTTCCACACCAGAGGGTAAACTAGGCCTTAAGCTAGGGATTAGTCCGGTTTCCTTTCGATGTTTTCCTTCACCGAAAAGCGATTAGTACCAAACACCGCATGCTATAATTTTATACTTAGACAAATTAATACAAATACTAATAAATAATCAATAAAAACGTGTTCTTATAATACAAATAATGTTCCGATACATATTTTGTTACCATTTATATGTGTATACAAACTGTTATACCACCATGCGCACCTGACAGCATGATGACAATGACAACCCTGTTGTTAATGTCATCTTGATGTTTGCATGCTTGACAAGGTTAACGTCAAATGTAAGAAAGAGAAGCTGCTGTACTGATTTCCGTTTGATACTCAAGATGGCGGGTGCGTCTCTTGAATAGTTTTTTGTGTGCTAAATGTTAATAAATGTGTAATATTTATAGCTTATTGTGCAGTAAACTAATGAAGGAGTGTGCAGCTAATGAAGAATTAATCCTAAAACTCGTGTAATCGTATTGAGTCATTTCTCGGTTGTCCCGGGATCTCGGCCTCCTGAGAAACTATTTTATCTATAAACTTTATAAATAGCAAGCCCAATTACCGAACAACGTCGCCCAAGAGGCTATAATAATAGTACGTGAAACTGGCAAAATTGTCTAATTCTCGGACAGAGGCCATTATTTATAATTATAACAGAAGAAGAAGAAGCTGTACTTTAGTACTATTACTTATTCTACGGTATAAGTCGCACATCAGCAATTTTTTCGGTGGCAACTCTGGTAACGTTTGTGTTTATCTATCTTAAATTGGTCTGTAGCAAACATTTACGAGCTTTGTCAATCCCGTGCGGAATTTATCTTGGAGCATTAATTTTGATTTAATATTGCTTTTTTTATGATAATAAAGATATGTTAGGTTTACTTACAACTTGTTCGAAGGCAATGTCCGAATGCTGCAGCGTCTTCGCGAGCTGCAGGCTGTGCTGGAAGTGCACGTTGTCATCCCCGCTACCGTGCACGAGCAGGTACCGCCGTCCGCGCAACGTCTCCGACAACAACATCAGGTCGGAGTTGTGATAGCCCGCCGCGTTTGTTTGCGGGGTGTCCAGGTAACGCTCGGTGTAGATTGAGTCTGCGAAGCAAGACAACATTCTTATGATATCCAGATTTGGAGAATGCGCCACAAGCGGCGTTTGTGGACCATTTACGAAAAGATCATGGATCATTAGCACAATTAGCAACGCGCGTGAAGTAGGCGTGCGATGCGCTACCGGCACGCTGGCGTGGCGGCTAAATAGCCAGCATATTTTCGATTAATCCTTCGTCTATCACGCCCGGTAATCAGCGTAGTTGAGAATCCACCGTAGCCTAATGCACCAGTGGCATTGTAACGTTGTGATGAGATAGTTACCGTAGTAAAGCCAAGAGGTAACGGGAGCGACGGCGACGCCGCAGGCGAGCAAGTGCTGGCTGTCTCGGGCGAGCATCATCGTGGTTGCGAAGCCACCGTAACTCCAGCCCCATACGCCCACCCGCCGCCGGTCAATGAAGTGGTACATGTCTTCGAGACGGCTAAACAGTAAAAACACGTTAAATATAATTATTATTAACATAGTAATACTTTTATTGGACTAAAGATACCTACGTAAGATACGTATACCGGGTGTGTTACCTAGTAACATGAGCAATATATTTAATCGTAGGTAGTCTTCGCCAAACTGAATAACGTTTGTCCAGCGACTTTTAAAAATAACGTGTGGTTTGATTTTTATTACACTTAAAAGTTTGTTAGAAGACGCAATGTACCTACTGCGAATTATGTCATTTTTTATAGGCATCGTACATTGAAAATACTATTTAGTTTGTATAAGAAAGTGAAAACCTACAGAGTACATCATTTTTAAAAGTTGTTGAACAAAAATGGTTGCCTTTTTTTTTTTTTTTTTTTTTTTTTTACGTTGGGAAAATGCTTTTATGCATCCCGTCCCTGGAGAGCGAGACGGGTATGACGGACTACCGGGGCGCCCCGACTACCGTCTAAAAACCCAACGATTATCTCCTCCGCTTTTGACGGGACGGCGCATGATCGCAGTGAGCATTCTACTGCGCCGCTCCAGCGGGCAGCCCGGAGTGTCGAGCTGCAGGCTCAAGGCATTCTTTCAGTGCCCCCCGACCATTACCCTTTTAGTTGTGGAAGCTCCCCTACTTCCTTCATGGGTCTACTATGGTGGAGGTAGCAGGTGCGCATAGAGTCTGCGCCGACCTCCCGGCCTGCGACGACGGATTGGGTGCTGTGCAGGATCACATTCACGTTCCCGTTCTGAGGCTTCTTTCTGCGAAATGACATCTTCGCAGAAAGAGGTCACAGCTCTCCAGCCCCTCTCACTGTCAAGCATCGTATCTATAATTTGTGGAAGCGAAAGGTCGGCTCCCACTGCTTGCCGTAATGCGGCTCTGTTGAGTTCCCATGCGGGGCACTCTTCGAGTGTATGGCGCACCGTGTCTACCTGTGCACCACACTCGTGGCATTCCGGAGACTCCTCCCGCTGTATGCGGTGGAGATACGCCCCGAAGCACCCGTGGCCGGTCGGTATACGGGCGAAAGTTTTACGTGACAACGACTTTGAGTGGTAAAATACTGTGCTCGAGTGGAAGGGACGCGTGCCTTTCACTTTTTATGTCTGTCTCTCTCGCTCTTAGGCGGGCTAACCATGCCCGAGTGGAAGGGACGCGTGCCTCTCACTCGCTCTCATTGTGAGCGCATAACGTGAGCGGAGCGTAACGCAGTTCCTTGAAGTGTCACCCGGCAAACCAATTTATAAGACGTTGTCACGTCAAAAGTTGTCAGCTAGTCTATGATGGTCGGGTTTTTATCGTTTACCGACGTTGCTGTCACGTTCTAACAAGTATGTAACTGCGAAAGTGACGCATAGCGTGATAAGCGATAAAATGGCAACCATGCTAACCCTACAGGTTTGAGGAGTACCTGCGATTAAAATTATTGCTCCTGTCACAGGCGACACCCGGAATAAGAAGTCTTTCAATATGAGTACCGTTGTATGTACAAAATTCTAAATTATGTTACGTTCACTCATACACTCATAAACCGTTCTTTCGTCTACCCGTAACTTAAACAAAGTGACTACTTATATAACTAGGGCAATATCTTACCAAAACCAGATTTACTTATAAACAAAGCAAATTGTTAAATCAAACGAACTTTAATAACGCCTTATCAAATTATGGTTGTTGATGTGATGAAAAAAGTTTTCAGTGTATGAACAATTGGTACCAATTGGCTATCTTTGTACTTTACACGCGCTAATGTCATTTTAAACACATGAATACGAGAGCCTGATTAAAATAGGGTTCCTATTTTAAAAGTGAAAGCACGGATTGCATGCAACATTTACTAATTTTATTTATGAATACTACTTAATAGCGTGACGAACAAGTTTACGCATTGTTCTGCATGCGTTCGTGGAGGTCCGGCGAATATATGTATAGATATTATTATATAAAAAGTATATCGGACTCTTAAGATGACAATGAAAATCTAACGACATTGACGTTTATGCGATGATAAATTATAGCAATAAATACAATTTTATATATCAAATTGTACCTGATGGCAGCTAGAGTGTCCGTTATTTCCACGGTCCCAAGAGCGTTGTTAACGGCGAACAGATTCTCAACGCCCATGACTTTAGACCCTCTCACATCAATAGAAGCGGATATAAAACTTCTGTTGGCTGCTAAGTACGTATTGTAGTATTCTGAAAAATTAATTGAGTTTTCAGTGACCAACCAAGCGTACGGTATACGAGGAAGGTAGTAAAGATACATAGGTATCAGCGTTTAACTCCGAGCTAAATTCAATTACACTGTCGACGCTACATTAGCGTTAATACTACGCGACAACTTTATTTCAATTTAAACACTACCTTCTGCATTGCGGACTAATTCTATTCGCTGGGTATAACTTTCTTTAGTAGCCAATAATGTAAAATATAAAGGTATTACAAACGCTGATCTATATACTTACATAAAAAGAAAGTGGCATTAGAAGGCCTCAGGAAATTTTACGGTACTTATTAAAGATTGCCCTGACCTTGAATATGCCCGGCAGACGGAAATAAGGGCACCCCAAGATGCCTGACTGACTGACTTACTGATTAACTGACTGACGTACCTCCTTGCTTTGGAACAACCAACTCAAAATTTAAAACTGACATGACACGAGAGATAACATAAACATAACTAGACGAACTCGCAAAGACGACGGTCAGTATTTATCTGAACGAGACCAGGCTGCGTAGCCAAGATGCCAATCGCTAACGCTTAGTCGCGAACGAAATGCAACTGTCATTGTCACACTAATAAGGTAGAGTGATAGAGAGAGATAACTACGATACGTTTCTGAGCGTGAGCGATTGGCATCTTGGCTACGCACACAGAACAGATCCTTGGATCGTCTTAAGGATAAAAAAAGAAGGCAAGCAATATGTTTTACCTAAATCAAAGTTGTCCAGCACACGCGCTGTCCCTGGTCCAGCATACACCCGCACTACCATGGGGTACTGCCGGTCCTTCTCGATCACTGGCGGCAGCAGCAGCTTAATGTTCGCCGTCAAATCGTCGCCCAAAGTTATTTTATTAAACAAAGTCATTGGCAACGCGTACTTGCTTAGTTTCTCATTTAACCTTAAATTATCTTTCAATAATGAAAAGTTTTCAGTCTGAAAACCCATAACGTTCTCGTTAAACATGTGTTAACTTATAAAATATTATAAAATAATATGTTTAAATTAAGATTTTTATGACAAGCTTTATCCACCGCTCAAAATTTACAGCTGTCGGTATGAATTCCGCAAACAACAATAAAAACACTTCATTTGTAAGGTATTATACTCAGTGACACGTTAAAGTACATCCCTGAAAGTCAAAAATAAAGCTTGTCGTAAATAAGCAACTATTTAATGTTTACTTTCTGAAGCCAGGTAGAGCACTCTTTGAATACACCTAAATTACCTGTGCACTGAATAAAAATATTTTAGGAGGAACATTACTCGAACTACAAGATAAGATACCAAAGCTGGCACCTGGTGAAAAGTCTGCGTCCACCACGTGACAAGACGATTGCTTGCATGACACACACCGCACCTCGTCGCCATTCACTGTCGACGACCACAAATGTCTTTGCCATGGCAAGCTCTCAGGCGCAGCAACGTAATAAACTACATCCTTCTCTTCGTTCCATCCTAAAAGTTCCGTAACAGTCACATTTCCCGGACTGAGGTCTCTCGTTTCTAAGGTATTGAAGTCAAAAACAGTGGCGTGTGAAAACCTTCTATCATCAGAGTATTGATGCTGAATATCGAACATTTTAGTTCCTGTGTTATCGAAGTAAGGCTGCGTGATATCTATCCATCCATTCGGTTCCGTTTGTTCTTGTAGGATATTACACTTGTCCTTCGTCAAGTCACAGTTGACCAATAAACCGATGTTTTGTCGCCTGTTAAGCCACAGCACTATGAGGTTTTGGTCGGATGCCCAGGTCACTCGTCCGAGTATGTGATCCAGACCAACAACGTCAACTGGTGCAGGAATAGTCTTTGGTTCACTGTCAGGATCTCCAAGTTTGAAGACTCGTAGACCTACCACGGGGTTAACGCGACCTGCCTGACAAATGGTTACGGTTAGTTGTTCAGTGAACATTCGCTATCCTAGCAAACCAGCATTGTTGTGGCGGTTTGAAGCAATTCCCATAATTGGCCTAGCATGTTAGTAGAACAAAAACATTTTTCAACAACTTCTTCTAACAAACTGTGCCTCAAACAACGGGACAGAATAAAAATGCAAAGAAAACCACCACCCATTAAAAATGTGGGCAAACATTATTCTTCCTCTTCCTATCGTTTTCCTGGCTTATCCCACGGCTCAGGAGCTTGGAGCCTGGGGTCCACTTTCCCAAGATTAGACGTAGGCGCTAGTTTTACGAACGCGACTGCCGTCTGACCTTCCAACCCAGAGAGTAAACCAATATGGCCTATTGGGATTAGTCCTGTTTCCTAACGATGTTTTCCTTCACCAAATGATATTTCGTACATAAGTTAAGAAAAACTAATTGGTACGAGCCGGCAGGATTAAAACCCAAGACCTTCGGAATGAAAGTCTCACGTCTTACCGCTAGGCCACCAACGCTATATCAAACATTATTATTTTGCTTAAATATGGATGTACAGTCAAAATTATCACTCACCTTAGGATATTTGAACCGCACCATTTCCGGGTATTGGTTATTCATATCAAATGGGTTCCCATAAATAGGGTACGAAGCCGATTCCACTTTAGTGTCATTAAAGGATGCCACCGCTAGATAAGTGCCTTCCGGTGAGAACCAAAGTGCTTCTGCGGCATTCAACACCTCCTCTGAAAACAAGAATTATTTATATTCTACGTAGATTTGAAGTTAACAGTCGCATTATAGGTATATTTGATCGGGTTTGATCAGTATGCAAAAGCTATTAACGAACGCAATTTAATCCTACCATTTAACAAGCGAGAATGTCACTTCGCTTCATTGAATTTTCTCAGTGAAACTCGACTGTCTGTACCGATACCGACCGAGGATATTATTACGTGTAATAATAAATTTCGCCATTTGCTTGTATTGTTCCGTCTGACGTTCAAGTTATTGTTTCATTTATTGCCGAATCAATAAACTCTCCAACTTTATCGGTGTACCTTGTCATTACGAAATACGATACGCAATGTTAGTTATCTTAAACGATGTTTGACATTCATTTCCGCGGGGCCTTATTAGCTCTACGCCTATAAACCAAATTTTAGTAGATCCGCCACGATCGTAAAAAGCCGGGCAAACATTTCGCGGGAAGGTGCGAACCGTCCGTTAAGTAATTTTAGAACTTTTCCAGTTACGTAGGTAGATAGTCTACTGTTAAGATGTTTATATTTATTGCTAATAAGTGAATTTACTTTGCATATGACTAAGATAAAGGTTTACTTATAATTGTTTTTAACAATACCCGTAAGTACATATATATTTTATGTGAGTGTAGGTATATGGTGTGTTCAATTACCGTATCGTGAAAACTACTAAGGAGATGTCAATTAATTCGTATTTTTTACAGGCATAGGCACTCCTGTCACTACATGTTACCCATGATACAACAAAACAAGGTATGGCCATCACGGCGACATTGGAGACAACACTTTTGGGTAGACTAAGAAAGAAGTATATAATTTTGGCATGTGCGAAATTGCGAATGTGTTTATGTGACAGCAAGCTATCAGTGATGTCGTCGTTAGTAGCAGACACCACGGGAAGTATTGTCCTCAACCTAATACATATTTAGCCAACATTAAAAGAGAGCAAGTGTTTACGAAATAAATAAACCGGCCAAAGTGCGGGTCGGACTCGCGCACTAAGGGTTCCGTACAACCTCTCACTTGCAACTGCACCTAGTTAAGTAGAAATTTGACGTCAGTCTCACGTATCGACAGATTGGGTCACTCGTTTGCACGGTTTAGAGTTAGTAGGGACGAGTATGCTTCGTGTTTGTTTTTACTTACTTGATTTTTTTTATAACGTTTACCTTTTTTAGGGTTCCGTAGCCAAAATGGCAAAAACGGAACCATTATAATTTCATCCAGCCCATCTGTAGTGTCTGTCTGTCAGTATGTCACAGCAGTTTTACTCAGTAACTATAAATATATTCATGATATTGATACCGCTACTTAATTTTGCATATAATTTGCGAAACGAAATATTTTTGGGACGCACCCCATACGTGTAATAAATGTATTTTTTGGCCATTGACTTATTAAAAGAAAGCGGAACAAAAACGTCAAAATCAAAACATGAGCTTACTGACTTAAGCATTAAGTGTCAATTTCATACGCAGAACTACCAATACTATTAAAACATTATAGGCTGTTGGCACTTAACGAAACGTCACGTTCCAAATAAGACTATATGAAAAAGTGCTGCAACTGCAGCTTTTTTTCGGCTGATTGGGTATCCATTTCGACAAATATCCACTATGTTTTTGGCAAATTTCTACTTGGCATCTGTGGTACAACATCTGATAGGTCTTTAGCAAAAACTTAAAGGTTCCTTGAACAAAAATTTTATTAATCGAATATTTTCAGAGATCGCTCTGAAATTCTGACAAAATCAAAAGAAGTCCAATAAATGTAAAAAACTCAGGAAGATAATACGATCTTTCCATGAAAATTATATTGAACAGTTTGGTCAAATAGTTTTCGAGTTTTTGCCAAAAAACTATTTGCTACAAAAGGACAATTGCTTTGATATTTTGAAGGCATATTATGCCTTTTTTCTTGTACAATTTTTTCATCGTATGACGGTACGGAACCCTCAACTATACCCCACATGACCAGTACAGTAACTAAACTTTTAATTTTTGCTCCTCTTTTATGAGGCATTTTTTATTGAAAATAAATTTAAATATATAATAAATCCTCTCTCAACGTTAACCTTCTATATAGGTAACTATTCCAAATT
Organism: Lathronympha strigana; assembly: GCA_949128165.1. Classification (NCBI taxonomy): domain Eukaryota; kingdom Metazoa; phylum Arthropoda; class Insecta; order Lepidoptera; family Tortricidae; genus Lathronympha; species Lathronympha strigana. The sequence continues at coordinate 8,904,694 of OX421906.1, read as the reverse complement.
TAAAATATATATATTAAGTAGTTCTAGAGATATTTAACGAGGTGACAATCATACTGAGTCGCAACATAAGGGTTTTTACCATAGTGATACGGAACCCTAAATAGACCATAGTTGGGTTAGTTGCGCTTGTATATCTGTAAAAGAAGTTAAGGTTGGCCGGCCATTTTTGACACAGCGTAGGTATTGAAAACAGTTATTATCATAAAATATCAGAGAAAGCCCAATAAATAAATGAGTAGGTATACCGTTTAATACATAGGTTGCCTTCATATGTCCAGTCAACGACGACGAATTAGACCTTGTTGTTGTTCTGCACGAAGGCCAGCTCGTTGCCCTCGCCCCATATCGCGGCCCGTAGGTTCCTTTTATTTGTGTCGGGCAGCCTATAGCGACGAATGTCAACTATCCGTACCTTCATAAATCCAGTCAGCGACGCCAAAGTAGACCTCCCCAGGCTTGCCCTCAGTGGTGAGCCTCGTGATCACTTCAGGACGCGCCACGTCGGGTACGTAGTATACATTGTTGTTCTGCACGAAGGCCAGCTCGTGGCCCTCGCCCCACACCACGGCCTGCAGTTCCCCTTTACTGATATTTTGAGTCATCCTGAAAATTTTGATAGCGATGCTTAGCTTTATTAGTGGTTGAGTTAATATCGAATAAGCTATTTTCGCTCTTTCGGTCAGAGCAGAAAATTTGTGTCTGAGAATTCACTGTAGGTGACCTTAGTGTTTTTTTATGAGAAGGTAACATAATGAGGAATTAATGACTACCACATAACGGATCATAATAAGCTGTGCTTTAATAAATATAATAGTAGTTTATGAAACAGTGATATAATAAGGACTCTTAAAAGTTGAGGGTCGCCGTTACAAAACGAGACGAAGTAGCGTTTTGTTATAATAGACCCGAGAGTTTTAAGAACCAATTATGAGCTGTTGCATACGCTAGTTATTCTACGACAGCTAAAATAGCGAAAGACTCAAAATCTTTAAAGGTGGCAAAATGTGGATCATGTCGTCAACAGAAAAAAAATTAACAGTGCTTATATATTGTATGAAAATCCATAGGAGCAGTGTTCTTATGGAATACCATAGACAACGCTATAATGTATACTTTTTTCAGTCATCTTAATGACAGATAGAAGTGATGGTGTTGAAAAATATTATAAAAAGTTACCTACTTATATCTGAATGAATACAAATTATTAACATCTTGGCCTTGCTACACTTTTTACAGCTAGTTAACAAAGCTATAGGAATCACTCACTTGTTTTCGAGGTCGTACACAGAGTACACGGCGAGGCGTGAATATCGGTAGACCTGAAAAATAAACATAATGAGTTTGTAGTTTCTAACTTTATGGCACCCTTATCTACTGTTGTAAGTGTCATCTATGTCACGCAAGTTATTCGCTCCTAAACCAAGTAACATAAAGGATGATTCTAGATCCCTACGTCAGTCACTTACTCTAAACCGGACCGGAACGATAATGTCTATTTGTATAGAGAGCGTCACTTCATAGCTCGGAGATCATGTGACGCTTTCTATAGGAGCTAAGACATCATCCCGGCCCGCCCCGTCTCGGCCCAGACTAGTGTAAGTCGTCCTTAAATATTTAACAAAAGAAACAAAAAAAAACCACTGGATTCAACAAAGGACAAACTACTTACGGCTAATGCAGTTGCTGTTATCAACCTAGGTTAGTAGGTTACCCTACTTACCTACCTATGTTACTCATTCGTGTAAGAAATTTCTGTTTAATAATCATGAACATACCTGACCGCCTGTTGTGTGCCAATTATGTTTTATCTTGTACAACAGTTTTCTTTGTATGTGTATTTATCATTATTGGTGAGCAATAAAGAATATTATTATTATTATACCTAGGTACCTACTTTTATTTTATTGCGCAATACAATGAAAAAAAATCTTATAATAAATAACCATAATTGGAATGCGATTAAAACAAAACTTGCCTAGGTACGATTATAGCGCCCAAGTATGTTCGCAATTTATTCTTAAAAAATTCAGAAAACGACTAATGTGTTTTCACCTAGTTTGCATACCTGACCAGCGAAGCAAACCGTAAGTCGTTACGGTAGATAAAACGCGTGTACCTACACTGTTGATATATCTCACAGTTCTCACATGCTAACTCGCCTAACAGGACATCTCATGGTTTACAGTCTAGCTCGTAACTGCCTATGTATGTAGTTTCCGTAATGAAAAATAGTCTACACGTCTGTACAGTAAGTACATAAGTTTAATATCCAGTGGTTCATAATTATTTATGTAGTATAATCCCTCCGCGATTAATTATATTTAAAGCAGGGATCGGAAACGATTTTTTTTATTCGAAATAGCTTAATATTTTAAAATATTGTATGCTCTACAGGTGTAACAAAAATGCTGGTAATCCGTGAATCTCATAATAATAAGGCTCACCAGCATTTTTGTTACATCCTGTATATGAAGGAGGTATTTTATTTACGTAACAACGTCGTATAATTAGATTGCCCCATTAATAATTAATTAATCAACCAAAGAACGAAAATAACGTAAAAAATACTGTTATTTTAGTATGGAGAAAATACCGGTACCTATCCGATCTCTGTTCTAAAGGTTCTCACCTTCTTCAATTGAATTTTTATGTCCATGATATTATAAAAAAGGAATGGTATTTCTCTATCAAGTTTTGATACGTAAATAATTCTTAGTGTCTCACCTTTTTCTCCTGGGAAGTCATCAATAAATACTTTAGGTCCTTTGAAAACTTGGAAACTGAATAGCCGCTCAATTTGTACTGAAATTAGAAAACTAAATATGTTATAAAGAATTTTTTCTAAAATCGATATAAGATCACTTAAAAGTCACTATGTGCCTAAAATAGGTTTTCTCATTTAATAACTCGCATGTGATTGAGTTTAGTAAAATGTAGTTACAACATTCTTGATTAATAATATGGTTCATTAATCCAAATGAATCACTACGGCATTAACGCCTTTTCGCCAACCGACAAAGTGATACCTTCAGTCAAAAACGTCACATATTAATATAAGCTTAATATAAGCTTACCAAATCATTTTCGTCTATTAGCGTCGATGTAGATTGTGTAGAAGCATCGTATTTAATCATGCCCTGGCCAGGTTCTCTGTGCACAAACTCTTTGTCTGAAAACAAATTTACTATGTGTATGTATACAAGTCTCATAACATCCGAATGAGTTATTGCCAGTTACTGTAGTTTATACATGATGTTCCGTAAAATACCTAAAATAACGAATACATAGCTTCTTACCATTTACAGGGCACCTTAGACTGGTCCAAAAATGGTCTTATAAGTTTGTTAAAATTTACGTGGTTTTCGAGATAGCCTAACTTTTATTATCGGTACTTTATTCCACTATTATAAGTGTCTTTCTTTTGATAAATGGTATTTACCACTTATTTCATGTAAGTCGTTATAAAACAAATTTTGTTCTAATTAATCTTAAATTAATTTTGTAATAAGCAGAGACGTCTGCGAACGAAATGTACAATTTTATAACAAAAGAAAAATTAAAAAAATTCTTCGGTGTTCAGAGAGGTCATGGGTTCGAATTCCGCTCGGCACGGGGACTTTTTAATTTTTTCTTTAATTTATAAAATCCTAATTAATCTTATTTAGGTGATTATTTAATTATGAATGTGACGGTATAATGCAGAAGTATAACCATAATTAAAACTCCAAGATCATAGAGAAATGTGTTAAGTAAAGTTGTAGTCGAGTGGGAACGACCTCGAGCTGCAATCAGAGGCAGCGTGAACTTTGGCTTGCGTGGTGTGATTACCCCCTTGGGGATTCTACACCAACTTAGCACCAACTCGTTCTACAATTTAACTTATTTTATGGCGTATTTCAAAATGCTTAACTACGCATCATTATTTACAGTGGCGTTCAAATGTGCATGAGATTTGAACGTCTGTGTACATTACATTACCAATACCTATTACAGAACGTAATTGAACAGAACGTAATACATTTCGTCTATTAAGTAAGATATTTCAAATTTCAAATCGCAATTGATAAGTGAAATGAAAATCGTTATATCAATTTAGGTTTTTGTCACGAGTTAAATATACCTACTATATTGTAGTTATACCTTGACAAGCTATTTACCTATATATTTATTTTAGCTAATAATTGAGTGCAAGTTTGTGCAGTTGAAAGAGTTTTCTTTGTAGGTACCTATTACTTAAATCCTCCTATCCTATTACTTTAGTAATAAAGGATACACTTTCCCGAAACAAACCCAATCCAATTAGGACAGCATCAAAATATGGAAAACAATCGAAAAATATATATTTTTTAATTTCACGACTGTTCTCGAGATTTTGACCCTTGTTTTAATTTGATTACATACTCATATATATTAGAAAAATCCATAATCATAACGTTTTTTTACATGGACACGATGTAGACTTACCTTAGGTCCATTCCCCAGTGTGTCTGTCCGGGTAGAACTCTCCCCTGAACGGAACAAGCTCCTCCAAGTTCCGAGGTTGAGCATCGCCTGCGAAGATAAGCTGCGGCATCCCAGCAGCAGGAGCCCCACGAACATGGGGATGCAAACCATCAGAAATGTATGAACTTATGATTGTATTTTTGCTTACCTGAGATCCATTCACCGGTGTGTCTGTCCGGGGCAAACTCCCCCCGGAACGGCACGAGCTCCTCCAACGTGAAGGTCTTGAGCACCGCCTGCGGCGAGGAGCTGCCGCATCCCAGCAGCAGGAACCCCACTAACATGGGGACGCGCACCATCTGAAATGTAAAAATTTTTTGTATTTTTTTTTAAATCAACGAACATTTATTTTCAAAATATACCTATACACTATACAGTAGGTAAGTGTAACTTACCTAGCTACCTACCTCTACCTCCAAGCTACCTACCTTAAATCTAAAATAGGTCCTTGAGGCATTGTACCTAGAATGCTGGCGGCATTTCCTCGTACGAGGAAGCCACCAGCTCTTCGGTCACCAGTAACATCAACCAGACGTTTCGCGATTTCTACGAAAAACTTTTGTATTGTGTCTTATGTGCCCAAATCAGTTGCAATGCGATCATTCCTTCATTCGCATAATATACGGTTCCGTAACTCCCGTACCTTCATGTCACGACTAAAGGTAGGTACTTAGGTAAAATCTTCCAGCCCTCTTGTTGCTTATGTTTTCATATTGAGGATTGGAAGTTACAGCTTGGCAAAATATACTAGAAATTAAAAAATGGCAATATTGTAGTGTCGTCCCGCTTTCTTACATACTCGTACCTACCTATATTGATTTCAAAGGGACGACACTAAGATGACACTATTTTGCCAAGCTGAATTTACCTACTCAACCGATCAAGGTCGAAAATAATTTAAGTATTAAATTCTACTAAACTATTTACTACTACTACTCACATTCACGAATAATAAAAAAAATGGTATGAATGGATGGCATCAGTTCTTGTGGCATCTGTGACATTATTTTTTGGTAATTCCACGAGAAGTCCAACTACAGACCAGAAAACATCGAATATTTTGCATTATCAATGCCACATAATTAGCAGTGCTAGTGTAAGTAGGTACTTACTGGAAATACGTTACACCTCATTTATATTCGTTTTATGCTAATTGAAACAGCTAAACCAACAGGTCATAATGTGCTATGATTCCTTTTTCGGAGCGAGTCGTTTAGGCTAAAAGTGAAAAATATTGTATATATATTTATTATTACTTTAACATTTATTTTATTTTAGTTTTATGTTTTTATTAAAATAATGAATTTATAAAAAAAACTATAAACATTTTACCAAAAAAAACCGACTTCTAAAAAGTGAAGAATAAAATGTATTCATTTTTATTTGCTGTACTTAATTAAGGCTCTCTCTCTCTTCACAATCGTGACGACGCGTCCTCACATTGGCACATGATGGGCGATCAAATAAGTGGCCATCATCTCCGCAACCAAATACACCAAATACATGGCTCATTTTAGTATAATTTTTGAATTTAAAAAAATTGCGTTGATTGAACCATTATCATTATCCACGCCTAAAAACAAATCGGCTTCAGTATTTCACTATGCTCGACTAACTCGATGTCTAGCGCGCAAAGGTTTTTGGCGATTGTGTGGACGCCTGCACGATCATCGGCACGAATTCCTTTGATGTACCGACAACTCCCCGGTTATCCACGATTACTGGCAATGATGGACACTTATGGACGATTATGCCCTCTTCCAGGCGGCCATCAGAGAAGAATGGCGGCGTGTTGTGAAGCTTGCCACCAACACCTGAAGTGATGACCACGACCACTATGCCAAAAGTGATACCGACAAAGAAGATGCCCTCTTCATAATGGAGCATGCCAGTAATCGCCCATCATCGGCGACAGTGAAGAGAGGCCATTAGGTTCATCCCATCCCAGTTTTTTTTCTACGATATATATTGCGAAAACCGTTAATTCATAGGAATTTGGTGCTGATCTGATGAAGAGATCCATGAGGAATTGACGTCGGTTTTTTTTGTTAAAACAGCTCCGGCTAGCTTGTCAAAAAATATTTTTAACGCTCCCGCCTCTCTCTAATAGCACGAATATTAACTTCAAAGTCGAAAATCAAACTGAGAGTTTGTAACTTACGGAAACACAAGGAATAGTTTCTGTAGACGTTTTATGACTCCGACGTGAGCCAGATTAATCTAAGTACTTACTTAAGTTTGCAATATGTTAGGTACGTTACGCGCGAGGACACAAACGATCTATACATATATAAGCATACTTTTAACCGACTTCCAAAAAGTAGGATTACTCGGAGCTCCATGGTCCGATTTGAATAATTAGTTTTTTGTTCGAAAGAAGATACCAGCTTTCAAGTGTAGTCCTATTGCAGATGACTGTACGTGTCTCAAGTGAATTCACAGTTTATTATGCATTACCGGCCTCTATTGGCAATATATGTAATTACGGCTCATATTGTCGCGCATGTAGTTTGACAGTTGACAACAAAGAAACTATTTTATCCAATAAAAAGTTTTTTAGACCAATAGCAACTTCATCATAGCGGGGAAAACACCTACTATATATTGGCTTACGTATATTTCTGAGGAGGGGGATAATTGTCAATGAGTTAAGTAAAATATCAAAATAATATGTTCGATTTCATCAAAAATAAATTGATCTTTCATTTCCTTCGTAGGATTTTCATTATAAAAATTCGTATTGGATTAAAAAATATAAAAATTTAATAGAACTGTTTTCAACAATGGACGCCATTGACATTGACACCTATGGTACCAAATCTCGGCAACCTCCTTTATTTTCGTATTTTTTTACAAAAAATAAAACGGGACTCCAAAAAGGGAAAATAAAATGTTTTAATATACGCTACCCTTGCGCACGAGTCCCATGGTGGCAACCAGTGAGTCTATTTAACCGTAGTTTACGACCTATGACATATGTCCCGTATCCTACCTATTTGACAAGACTTAATTATACAATGTAATGATTAAATGAAATATTCAATTGAGAACGATAAAAATAGCATCGCGGCGCCCCCGTTATGACACGTGTAAAAAGGGAAACAAGGTTGGCTTTCGTAAAGTGTAGGTATATATATTTACACCAGCTGGTTTGAAAAGGGCGTTTTCGTCCCGGTTAAGAGGGGTGAGAAGTATACTTTTCTGTTCAAGGGTTTTTATATATGTAGGTCTTCGATAAGACCCCGTATTCATAGTTAGAAATTCATTATAAGTTCAGTGACATAAAGTCATGTCTTCATGATTTTTGGTGTAAAAAGCTGTGGGTAATGGGCGCCAACGCTAGAATCACAAACTCGTGCTTCTACCTATACTATAGAATTCTTCGCTTTGTTCAAAATTCAGTGTTAACCTTTTATGTAGGTATTTCAAAAAAAGCAACATGGGCCAATTAAAAGGTTGTCTGGAAGAGATCGCTTTTTAGCGATAAGACCGCCTGTTGTTTACCTCTTTTTTGTTTGTTGTATTTCTGTACCTATTTCTATTGAGGTGTGCAATAAAGAGTATTTGTATTGTATTGCATTGTAAATCAAAATTGAAGGTCAAAACGGCTAAACTGCGTGTTCGAACAAAACTCGTCCAAGTTATACTTTGCATGCGGAATACGCTCGTATAACAGGAAGGTCAGTTCTGTTGCGCATAACAAGATAATTTCATTATAAACGTATCTTATGGCTGATATCCATAAGCTTTTATGGGCATCTGTGCATTCTCGGGACAAACAAGTTGAGCGGACCGAATAACGTTTATTTTATATTTTGGACATCGGAAAATTCCGAAAGACCCAATGATGATGAGGTAAAATTATGGGTGGTTTTCCCGTGATGTTAGGAATTACCCGAATACACCTTTAATAATACCCACCATACCCACAGATAATTATTACATAAGTAGGTACCTACTTACTTTTTTTTTTGCTTGATAAGTAAAAACCTTCGGAAATGTAAGTAACTGTTGTAATAGTAGATTATAAGAATTACCACCTACTGTTCACAGTATTTATACGGTATTCCTTAAAAACGTGTCTATGATATCCCCACCCCACGAAAAACAAACACGTGAATGGCTAAGTCATACTTCCGACGTATGCAGTAGCTATACACGTCACAGTACAAAATCGAGACGCATGAGGACCGTTATCGCAGGAGCTCCATGTTTTATGTAGTGACGTGCTGCATACTTAACCGTAGGTACGTTAAGTTAAGCTACCTAAGCACATTCAGTTTCTTTCACCTATTCGTTTGCATTCCGGTAAATAATTATTAATAATTTGAATAGCAACAAAACTCGTCTGAACTGAGATGGACAGCTGCCAGACGCCAGTCTAATTAATATTACACCTAGGCATCTGGCATATCATCATTGAGACAGGTTTCATTTCTCTCCAAATCTTTTCGACTGGCCCGGTGCACCATGAGATGACGAAGTTAAAGTTTGAGTTAGTTTCAGTTAATCAGTCAAACCTTTGAAAATGGAGAGGTTTTGTTAATGTTTCATGGATTCCATTCCATCATTAGATCTGAAGTAAAAACAAATGAAACTACCTTGGAGCTACCTCACACATTGAAACACACAAAATCCTCACACATGTCACAAACAAAATAAAAATGTCCTAAATCGTATGATAGGGCTAGAAATTATCAAGCAGTTCCACTATGCCAAGCCAAACTTGGTCTTCAACATCGGGTCCACTGCAGCGAAATGCAGGCTTCAGTAAGAAAATGCCCAGGCTAATTATGAAAACCTTTTAACCACAATGCACGTCCCGTTCAAAGGAGATTTCCGTTTCATGTATGGAGGCTCGTACCCTAACGAAAATCGTCGTCCTAATAAAATATCAACTGCACAACCCATATTCAAACATTTTTAAAAATCGTACTCCGAAATACCTACGTAGAAAATTGAGATTGAAATCGTGATTTTTAGGTTCGTTTTTACCGGATATTATCAGAAATAATCGCTCTTCCTTCTAATTTTTGAAGTTTTGGTCCAAAAAATGTGAAAATATTCAGGGAGATAAGATAAAATTGTTTTGGACAAATTTGGTCAATCCGTTTTTTAGTCTTTGCCAAAAAACATTGTTTTTACAAATGGGCGTAAGTATCTCGATATTTTGCTTGCGCAATTTTTGCATAGTATGACGGTACGTACTAACGCTCAATTATGCGCGGTCCCACACGCACTTGGCCGGGTTTTTATATAAGTAAAACTAGCGACCCGCCCCAGCTTCGCACAGTTTATTATTATACATAACGGCCTCCTAGCCTAGTCGGTAGTGACCCTGCCTACGAAGCAGGAGGTCCCGGGTTTGAATCCTGGTCAGGGCATTTATTTGTGTGTTTATCACGAATATTTGTTTCTGAGTTATGGATGTTTTCTATGTATTTAAGTATTTATATGTATCTATATATTATATATATCGTCGTCTAGTACCCACACCACAAGCCTTATTGAGCTTACCGTGGGACTAGGTCGATTTGTGTAAGATTGTCCCACAATATTTATTATTTATTATTATTATTTATTATTTATACATATAAAACTTCCTCTTGAATCACACTATCTATTTAAAAAAAACCGCATCAAAATCCGTTGCGTAGTTTTAAAGATTTAAGCATACATAGGGATATAGGGACAGAGAAAGCGACCTTGTTTTATACTATGTATGTAGAGATAATCAAATTATGGTACATCTGATCCAACGAGACTTAGGACAAACGGATGCTCATGCCATTCTATACCGTATAAGTCAATGAATGACCTCTATACTAGCGTGTAAAAAAAACATGGACTTAGATCAAGTTGACGTATTCAAGACAAATATTAGGCATTTATGATACTAGCTGTAGCTATGATAGTAGCTAAATTGACGACATTCAAAAAATCCGGCTGCTATTGTAATTAGTGATATATAATCGCATGCAGTGCCTCAAGTGAATTGGCAGTTTTATTACGCATGACCGCCCTCTAGTGGCAATATATGTAATTTGACTCATATTGTCGCGCATGTGAGTTCGCATTAATAAACTATTTCAACCAATGAAAAGTTTTTTAGACCAACAGCAACTTCATTTCAATAGCGGGGAAATACGTATTGGCTTACGTACCTATATTTGTGAGACTATTTTAAATTGATATTACATTTCCCACGTAGGATATTTAATATAAAAAATTGTATTGGGTTTAAAAATATAACAAATTTAATATAACAGTTTTCGACGATGGACGCTATCGACACCTATGGTACCAAATCTCGGAAATCTCCTTTGAGGAGTTTTCTGAAATTCCATCACCAGAATATCAAAAAGAGGAATGTCACAAATCTGATGATACCTAGAGCTAGGTTTATCAAGCAGTTCCACTTTGCCATTCCTGGTTTTCATGATCAGATCAGAAAAGCTAAATGTCTCAAATCGGATGATAAAGCTGGGAATTACCAAACAGTATCTTTATGCCATCCCTGGTCTTCATCACCAGCTCTACTTCACCAAATGTATAGCTTTCGTAAAGAAATGCTCAAGTTTCTTAAGAAAACACCTAAATCACCATGCATGTACCTACCTTTCAAATTTAAGGAGTCCTCTCAATTTCTCATGGATCCCATCATCAGTAAATAATGTTTTTTTTTAAGGGTCTATCTGGATGTGTCTACTTTCGATAACAAAATAATTTTTAAAATCGGTTCATTATTGACAGAGTTCTGAAATAAAAAACATAATAAAAATCACACGAATTGGGAACCTCCTTTTTAAAATGTTGGAGTGGTTTGAATATAATAATGACAATGTACTTAGTTGCATTTCATTACCTGCGTATAAACTAGACTAAGTAAAGGTAATAGCTACTAAAGGCCAACATGATAATAAAAATACCAGAATCAAGTCATCACCATTGTCAATTATAGAATATCAATCAATTCTGTGTTATTGGAATACCTACGGACTGTACCTGTGTACTGTATATAGTTAGAGATCAATATCAATATGGTATCAATATCGCGATCGTATCGCCAAGCAACTGCTCTGAAAAGCAAACAGTAAATTTACATTTATTTGTTACTTTGTTAATTACCGAGGTCAAAATTGGATGATAGATTTAAACCTGAAGTTTAGCACACCCTTCTTCAAATCTTCCTCCTTCATTCGGGTGATAATTCAGTGTTAACCATAGTTAATGATGGTTATAGGAAACAAGGATTAAATCACTGGAAATTCGTTGATTGGGTGCGTTAGAGACGTCTCGATAAATAATAAATTCATGTTCACAGGAAAGAGTAGTCGTCAATAAAAACTTATCCGAAAACAATTATTTTAGCTAAATAACTAATTTTTGGTACTTAGTTTACAGCATTAATAAGCTATACGCACAATACTCGTACTGCATAAATGTTGATATGATATATGATAGCTACATAGCTACCTACCTACGACTTCCACATTAACCACAATACGACGGATGGATTTCCCTCAATACAGGAAATTAATTCAGTCAAGTACGAGTCGGATTCGTCAAACAATATATTTAATATAATGATGTACTTTTTACTCCAGTACTTACTCGTACTTTAATCTGTCAATGAAACTCCTGACAGGGATATTAAAGTATACCTGCCTAACGCTATTTATGGTAGGTAGGTATTCTATAACGACATCGAAACGATAAGATAAGATGCATTTATTGTTAGAAACTGTGTCCAAATAGGTCTTAAATATTACAAAAAGGTCCAACAGTTTGCCCATTCCGGGCGTACAATAATAAATATAATCACAAACACACAGATTACATTCGTACCTCAGTAAATGAATACGTCAATCTTAACTATTCTTACATCTATAGGTACCTAATATTCATTCAAATTATAGAAACACTGTCTATATTAGCCACCTCTTGAGCACTTTTTAAACTTTATTCCATCTTGTGACTTAATATGTTCTGGTAAATTATTGAATATTTTAATCGATGCCATTATAGATTTTCATACAATATAACACTGTTGTTTTTTTTAATTATAGTTGAATTATAGTTCATAGAAAAAGTAATGTATGCAACAGCCCAAAATTGGTTCTTTAAGTTCTCAGGTCCATCAAATATTACAAAACTTAACTACTTCTCATACTGTAACCGCGACCCTTCACTTTTTAGAACCATTATTATATCGATGTTGAGTTTATGCAATATAGGTGTAGGTATTTGATCGTGGTAGATATTTACATATTTTTTAAAATAAAACAATGTCAATCATATGTATTATAATATTCTGCATTGACGTAGATTTCATCGTATTGAATTGACAATATTATCATACTTATACCGTAAAATTGAACACATACACCGGCATTTATCCAAAGTGCTTAGAAGCAATGGGGCATAAACTAAGTAAGAAAAACTAAGTAAGCAACTCGGTGAATTCCAGGTTTTTCATTAATTATTCAACGAGATAGGTAACGTCTCGGTTAATGACTCGGCATTGCTGAGCCGTAGATAAAAAATACTGTGTGTTATTTAAATCATTACCCATTGTGTTAAATCGTACGCACCTGCACCAAGAACCTACACATTATTTCAGACTGTAAGATTGATTTCAATTTTTGTTTTATTGTAATAATGGTTAGGTATAATAAAACATTAACACTTTTTATCTACTTAATGTTACCTAAGTTTTATTCAGTTTTCAGTAGATGAATACCTAACGCAAAAAATGCGTCTAGCTATTAACCGGCAAAGGGCCACTAGCTTCAACCGGGGTTAACCAACAAACCCGAAGTTAAGCACACTAGTAGGTACCTAATCTGTCAATTTATGGGTGTTACTTAGGTACCTATTTAGGGACCCTCGCTTTATAAAATTAAACAAACTTAGGTGCTTCAATTCATTATAAAAAACATTTAGTCACATCACATTTAAGTAATGAACTACCTAATTAAGCTTTGTTCAGAAAAACAAAAACACTGATTTTATAAGAATCCACCATATCACCAACATCCGCTGCTGCGTTTCTGTGCCCTTTTACAGTGACGTAGTAATCCTACCTAATAAACACGTAAGGTCACTCACCATGTTTGTGAACAGGACGCGAGGAGAAGTAATCCTTAATAATATAAGTGGTCCAGTAACATCACTCGCGCACGCGCGTTGCCGGGGCCGCACTGTTGGCGACTGCGCGGGCGCATCGCAGAAACAATTGCGGCTCAATCGCGCGGAGACCGGTTTGACGGATTTAGTCCTATGATAGATGTTCTTATTGTTCTTTTAGAATGCCATAGGGGCATCAATATGACTATTTATTATTTTATATAAAAGAACAGAATCACCGCAGTCTCTCTGATACTCAAGCGACTGCATTTTATGACGATTTAAGGATTCATCATAATCTTTGTATTCAATACCGCATTTGTAATCAAGGGAACTACATCTGTACGATCTTATTATCTATACCTATATTTTTATTTGTATTAATTTTTAAACTGATAAAAAGCACTGGTGGCTGAGTGGTAAGACGTCAGACATTCAATCCAAAGGTACTTAATTAGGTTCAAATCGCGCCAATGAGTTTTTCGGAATTAACGTACGTACGGTACAGTACGAAATACGTATACGTGTTTATCAGTTGCTTTTCGGTGAAGGAAAACATTGTGAGGGAAATCTGCATATATTTGCAAAGAAATACAAAGGTGTAAAGTATGTGAAGCCATTGCCGAGTTGGGCCCTTCATATAACTCGACTACTGCCGGCTTCCCTTGCGTGAGCCAATCTAGCATATTTATCCTAATGCAGGTCAAATGAGCTCCGGCTTGCCCAAAGAACATTTTGATGCCCCGCCACTCCAATGTGAAGTCTCCAACCCGCTTTGGGTCAGCGTGGGGACTATTGCCCAATTCCTCTTGTGCTGAGAAGAGGCCTGTACCCAGCAACGAAACATAGGTATACATATAAGCTAGATTAATGTAAAATTAATAATGTCCATTATCCATTGCTATGGACTACAATTATAATGATTACAATGGCCTGTTGTCTGAATAAAGTTTTGATTTCTGTTGACGCGCATACTCACTACTATTTGCTAGTATGTACTTAATTGTCTAGCTGTCTGGAGCTCTCATGTAATCTCTCGCTCAGCTGCTTTGAAGTCAGTCACTGAACTGAACTTGGTACGCAAAGGACGTTGCCCTATGTCTCATTGAGTCTCATCGATAGCCTAACTCAATATATTTAGTTTACAAGGGGCAACTCGACGACTTGCATACCGAACACAATATAAACGGTCCATTTTCTTTATTAGATATACCTAATAATAGTAATAATGGTATTTTACTGTAGGAGCAATATAATATAATTGGTTTGATACCAGGGATCATGGTCATGGTCTACATCTACAATAGTAGGTATTAGTAGGTATATAAGTACCTAATAGACACCAAGGTAAGTACTATCGCGTTCAAGTCTTTACTTTTGAACCTACTGCAAGATGGAGAAGGAAATACCGAACTAATTACGGCTGTTCAGCTCAAAATGCAACTTGTTGTATGGAGCGACCGTCTGCTCCTGTGTCCTTACCATGAGTTATACTGTAACCGTATTCGATAGCGACTGCGGCATTCGTAAGTATGTCCGTCTCGCTCCTGCCAAAAGAGTGGTAGGTGCGAGACGGACATACTTTCGAATGCCACAGTCGCTATCGAATACCGAGAAATCATTCGGTTGATCTTTCCATCTCTCATTTTAGTTCTCGCTCAGTCTAAATGATCTATGCATGCTATTTTCCATAGCTACGCGTAATAGACGGAAAATGGTCACGTTTTGGACAGCAATGAAACCTGTTCAATTAGTTCGCTAATACTGTGATTATTTGTGACTGTTTTTAGTAAAAGGTAGTACTTTGCCGATTGTTGATAAGATTCATTCCTAAATGAATCTTAAAGGACCTACGAGTACCTTTAAGTTTCATTTGGGAATGAATCTTATCAACATAAGTATTAGCGCCTAATGACAACCGACAAATTAAGTGGTACCTTTTACTTAAAACCAACACATATTTTACTTAAGAAATCAGCCGGACGCAACAGTGGTCAAGAGCGACTCGTCACGTGCGATAAGGCTTAACCTTGATTTCGATTTTGCACCTGCGCATATATCGGTAGGTTTGAAAAGATGTAAATGTTACCTCTCCTGTCACTGTTTTATACCACGTCGGTGGCAAACAAGCTTGCGGCCGATCACCGTAGTCCATGGACACCTGCAACTCCAGGGGTGTCACATGCGCGTTGCTGACCCTATAAGTCAAGCAAAGTCGGGCCAAAATATGACCCGTTTTAGGTGATTGTAAAATTCAGAGTTCCTCAAATTTTAACGGCAAGTGCATTGTGATTAGAGGGTATTCCTAATTAGCTTGAACATTTTCTTACTGAAGCCATCATTTTGCTGGGGTGGACCTGATGTTGAAGATCAGAGATGGCACAGTGGAACTGCTGAATAATTTACGGTCTGTCATCCAATTTAACACATTGCTATTTTGTTTGCGACCTTGAAGGTCTAAGTACAAGGTAGCAGTTCTGTTTGAATTTACTTCAGATGTGATGATAGAAGCCCTGAGACATTAAGAAAACTCCTCATTTTTTAAAGGTACACGTGTGGTGAATTGAATATTTTTGAAGTAAACTGGGTAACTCATACTAATTCCAAATTTCACTTTTACCGGGAAGGCCAAATGAAGTCAATTTTTTTTTCTTAAAAATTATCATATTTTATCAACTTGCGTTTAGTTGATCAATTTAGTTTTGTGTGTCATAATCAGGATAGTTACGTACCTACGGATACATAATTGAGCATATGTCTATGAATGCACATAGTACCCATAGATATTAACTTTGTCCCTTTCTACTTTTAGTGTGCTTAGCTACCAATTGTTACGCAACAATAGTGTGGTCAGATCATTTTGAAGACTTTTTTCACATAAAAGGTACTACCTCACTATTGTACTTGGCTGTACCCGTGCCCTACTCACACATTCATAATAAACAAAATAACAAACACAACATCCTTGATTACAAATGGGGCTATAATTCGAGCCGCGCGTATGTCAGACATAAGTATTACAGTGAACAAATAAAACGAGAGGACAGACAATATGTAAGTAGGTAGGTATATGAAATGGCGTTACTCCAAAATGAAAAGGTTTTCAGGCTATCGGCAAAAGGTACCGTAAAATGGTACTACTTCATATGGCTAAAGCAGGTCATATTCCGCCCACATTTACAAAAATTACAACTTTTGTCCAAAAAACTCAACTTCCATTTCGTAGATGATATGCAATGCGACTAAGAAAATGATACAATTGAGACCTGCTGCGTTAGTAACATCCTCTAGCAAGCCTACATTTGCATTAAAATTGCATGGAGAATTTATGAATAAATTCATACATAATTTGCTCATGCAGATTGAACCCCATAGTACCTACACTGTTGGTCTTGGTAGAGCGTTGGTAGTCCAGCGACAAGAGCATAGGACTTTCAATCCAAAAGTCACGGGTTCAAACCCCGACTCGTGCCAATGAGTTTTTCGGCACCCTATGTAGGTACAAAATATCATTTGATCGTTTCGAATCGTTTTTCAGTAAAGAAAACAACATTACATTAAACATTGAGAGAAAACCAGAATAATAATAATAATCCCAATAAGGCCTAGTTAACCCTCTAAGTTGGAAAGTCAGATGGCAGTCGTTTTCGTAAAACAAGTGCCTACGCCAAATCTTGGGATTAATAGCCAAAGCCGGTTTGGTATATGCCCTGGCTCGCTGAACCGTGGCATATGCCGGGAAAACGCTAGAAAGATGAGGAGTACATTGTTGATCTTCTTATGTCATTCGTCCATGGTATTACCGACTTACCGACTGATTTACCTGCGTGACATAATAGCCGGATTGCAGGTGAAGTTATGTGAGCCCGTGTTGCGCAACTATTTACAGAACCTTTCAATTCGTCTTGTCCATACAACTAAATAACCCGGATAACTATTAGTGCGAAGATTTGGGTGAATGCGAGAGCAATGACCGCGGAGTGGGTTTATTATGGTTTTTCAACAGCACCAGAACATTGACCTATGTGAACGAAAGTATACGTACGTGTTCTTCAAATAATTAGAGGTTACTGAGATACACCTACCCAGAGAATGCCACATCGATCGGTCGTGCGCTGCCCGCATCCAGTAGGCTCCTGCGAGCCCTACCGGGTCAGCAGTCCATCTTGTTTGAGGCCTTCCCGCGCTGTGTCGGCCTGTAAGTGGGCTCCTCCTTATACGTATTATTAAATACTATTGTAGGTACTTGGATACTCAACCATTTTTATAACCGACTGAGCGAAGCATATATCGTCTTAAGTCAACTATACGCACATTTTTTGGGAGGTCCTCAACTCAATTCGACGCTATCTTCGTGTATTTGTTTTTTTTTTTTTAAGTTGCTATTTCAGGAACACCGCTTAGTAAAGCTAATTTTTGTTCGAAAAAGTAGTTATAAGTAGGTACACACGCGTTCAAAAGTGCATGGGCAATTTATGAATGAATTTATTCATAAACTGCCCATGCAATTTTGAACGCGATAGTAGGTACATACTTTACAGTACATACATACACGTACATACTTTACAGTGGGTAACCAGGTGTAAGATGCGATCCTGGCGAAATCGAAAGAAATCTTTAAATATCATGTGCGCACTTAGCTAGGTCGTGCATTTCCTCTCACCATGTGACATTTAGTTAACACAACCTGCTGTGTTAGATCATAAAATTTATTTTTTAACAAAGGTCATAACTCCGTCTCCTCTGAAAGATTGTCTCACGAAAATTCACCTGAACACCTTGGCATTTAAATAATAGCATATTCGTATACGAGTAAATACTATAGCATGTATACCTATATGCCTGGGTTAAAATATCCAATGTTTGTAGGTACCTATAGTGATTTGACACAATTTGACATTATGACATAACAAAGTGATAGTAAATGGTAAGCGTATAGGCCAATAGGTAAAATCAATTTATCTTGCCACTTATTCATATCCATATCCATACTAATATTATAAATGGGAAAGTGTGTGTGTCTGGTTGTTTGTCCGTCTTTCACGGCAAAATGTAGCGACGAATTGACGTGATTTTTTAAGTGGATATAGTTGAAGGGATGGAGAGTGACATAGGCTACTTTTTGTCTCTTTCTAACGCGAGCGAAGCCGCGGACAAAAAGCTAGTTTTCCCTATAGAGTATAGTCCTCAAGTTCATCTCATCACTTTGTATGCCAAAATGTACTTATTTATTCAAGAACTCTGTGGTTAATCCGCTTAGGTATATTTTTGGAGCCGCCGTGTCTCAAGAATAATCCGATATTATAGAAATGGTTATTGACTATTGACAACCTTAGTCAATGTATGCAACTGCAAATACCTTGTAGCACTCCGTAATGGGTCTGTTATTAATTAGTTAGCACTGTTATGCGTAGTTGTATAATCGGGAACGGCGATCCACCTTTCACTATCGCTAGTCCATTGCAACTTTTGAACTCGCATTTGTATAATCGCATCCTGCTCTTTTTATATCTTTCCTGTCACGGGTCATTCACTTGCCGCTAGATAGGTATAGGTACCTAGTTGTTTACGATATATGTTCTACGTAGTATGGGCGTCTACAAAAGCTACAAATGATACAATAGTCTAGAACAAAAAGTAGTAAGTGCAAAAATCTATTAAGAAGTTTCATACAAGCCATACCTACATATCGATATTTTTTATTATGGGTTTGCCAAAATAATTTTATTTGTCTTCTCTTTGTTTGGCCTAAAGCCGAAATTGTTTGACAGATTACAATGTCTTAGGTTAGGTTAGAGATATTAGGTTCCGATTCAGTTATGTGTGGAAGTAACGCAGACTAGGTACAGTCAACCAATGGGAGCTACCGTATTGTCGCTCACCAGGCGGCGCCACTCATGCGTGGGTCCTGTGTGGACCCACGCAGGTCCTGTGTCAGTGTGAAAGAAATGTCAAAGTGACGTTACAAATATTCCCGCATGACCCACGTTCCACTAGCGCCCCTAGCGGAAAATCGACTCGCGGTAATCCTCATTGGAACCCTAGGCCACTGTAGGACTAGGTATGTCATAGCCACACTTTAAATCAGATTGTAAGAAATCTCTTACTGTTTGTCATTTAGATATGGTTCTAGAGTAGCCTACCAATTGGAACCCCAATTGGTTGACTGTACCTAGATAACAAAATTACTAAATCTGTCGTGAGCTTTATAAACTGTTTAAGTTATGGTTCATTTTGCGACAATTGTGAAATTAAGATTAAATTGGGACCCGTTTAGCGGCGAAATGAAATTAAATGAACATTTTTATTTGGTAGAAAACTTTTTACTTTACTTACTTACATTTAAGTTACAACTTACATCTTATTGAATTTCACTAAGTGCGAATTCAGGAACTGATACACGAGTTTACAAGTTTTACTATAAATAGCACACTAGAAGGGAAGTAACATCAGGGTCGAAGATACACAAGTCTGGTATAAGGTATAAGTCACTTTGCCTATACGCTCATTCATATTCACGCGCATCTTATAGGAAGTCCCCTGTTAGTACGTCTCGGCAGTAGCACTTTGTAGCGGAACCAATGTCACTCGTGCGTAGCGTTAATTCAGTTAGAACGAATCGGCAAGTGTAAGAGTACGTTCTAGTTTGTATATTATGGATTTCATCTGAGAATATTTTTAATATAAGCTGTCGGTCCAACTGTGGTAAAGCAAGTTAATTTACCGACCGATGACATACAGTCGAAAGTATTTTACAATCGGTGCAAGAGTGACATAGATGGGAAGATGCAATTCTATTTGGTTTCACGTCAGATATATCGAATGCATGGAAATCGGTTGATTACAACCTGAGGCACTTCTCCCAGTACGCGTTCATGGCATTGTAGCGATGGAGATTCACTCCCGTCAAGCTGTGGGCCTCGTCGGGATACGACTAAAACAAAAATAACATTTAATATGTGTACATCTGTGTCAATATTTCTATGGTAATAAGTAGGTAAAGAGGTGTGACCAATTACGAAAAACAGATAATGACGTTGATATTCTGATAAAGAATGGAATATTCTAGTCTCTACTAAATTGAAACAATCGAGAAACAGTAAGGGGAAGATTCGAATTTGCTATGCATCTATGCTGAATAATAACTTTAAAATTCAAACCATTTGCATATGTAAGAAATTAGCTATAAATTTGAACAAAACTTGTTTACATTTCTAACATATTTTATTGACACGAGATAGCAAGATGTAGAAAACAAACAGCGGGACATAGTTTTAACTGTTAAGGTATGTATTCAGATAAAAAAAAGAAAATAATACAATACAGCAATAACCAGGTTTATAATACAGGATGACATAATACAGGATAATACAGGTTTATAATACAGTAAGATAAAATAAATGGCATAATTTATCAATATGACTATTAAAAAGGAAAAGAAAACATGTAACTTATAGATCAGGTAAAACCGGAATCGCAGCCGAGGCGCCAACAACTTAAGCCGGTTTCCACTACACAGTTTTTGAATTTCATCTATAAATAATCAATTAATCACATGCACTTATTTTAGATTAGATCTGATTCTGACTAATGTACCTGAAGTCTATGGTAGGAGCGTTAATTGATAAAGTGACGGATGTTAAGCAATGGCACCGGCCTGATAGGAAATGAGTTTGGCGAGTAAAAATGTAGTGCTACCTACCGCTACAACAAACCCAAAGCGCTTACCCTTTCTTGGAGAAAAACATCGTGAGGAAACCTTACCTTATAGAGGTAACCTTAGAACTAATTATAGATTATCGGTATTAGCTACAAATGAACTCAACAAAGTGATCAACACAACTGACCAGAGAAGTTTAACTGAAAGACACATCATGTGAACAAACCATAAATAAGCAATAAAAACTTCCCTTTCAACACAATTGCCATTCTCCAAGTGTTACCATTCTCAATATAATTTGTATAGGGTAACAAAAAAGGAAAGTAACAAAAACAATGGAAATTTTTGGACACTTTCTCATATTTATGGAAAGAGCTCATGATATTAAGTAAAAAAAACGCAACATACACAGAAAACATCACAATTAAAAAAACGGACCAAGAAAAAAGAAACGTTCAACTTACCATCTGGTCAAAGTCGATGTCTAGCTGCTGCAGCGCACGCATGAGCTTGGCCGCGTTCTGGTAGTGCACATTGTCGTCCGCATTGCCGTGCATCAGCAGCAAGTTCTTGTCTCGCAGCTTCTCGGCCATGAGCGTCACGTCGCCGGCCTGGTAGCCCGATAGATTGTCCTCTTCGGTCGGCACACCCATGTAGCGCTCAGTGTACATAGTATCTGTAAATATTTTAAATAATACAGAAGTGTCAAATGTGCCTATACACCAAGTAGGCTATACATAAAATAGTTCTAGCCTCCTGCGGCCCAATAGTGAAGAGAATAAGGTTGAGTTGCTTTTGTTTTAAAATGAAATGAAACAAAACAAATGCAACTCTGTTCCAAGTATAAAAAGTTTAAATTTCATTGAGCTAATTACTCCTATGGGTGGGACCGTAATCCATAGAAGGTAAAGGCTATTTTTTTTATTATGCGGTTGAAACGCTCCATGATAATTTCTGCAATAGAAGGTCATATCGCAGCAGGTTTAACTAACCAGACCCCCAACTCCGCTTCGGTGTAGATAAATAAAATTGGGGAAACCTGCATATACCCGCGAAGAAAATCGAGAGGTGATGATGTGAAATCTCCAATGACAACTCTCCAATGAAAACAAAGTGAGAAAACATTATGCACTTCATCTGTATCGACGTGTATGGAGACGCGGTGGAGATGCCGCACGCGCACTCGTTGTCGTCGTGCTAACGTCAGCAGCGTGGCGTAGCCGCCGTAGCTGTGGCCCCAGACGGTAACCTAAGTATAGACTTACTGTAGTAGAGCCCAGAAGTGACAGGCGCGGTGGAGATGCCACACGCGAACTCGTGGTTGTCGTCGTGGGCCAACGTCAGCAGCGTGGCGTAGCCGCCGTAGCTGTGGCCCCAGACGGTAACCTAAGTATAGACGTACTGTAGTAGAGCCCAGAAGTGACAGGCGCGGTGGAGATGCCGCACGCGAACTCGTGGTTGTCATCATGGACCAACGTCAGCAGCGTGGGGTAGCCGCCGTAGCTGTGGCCCCAGATGGTAACCTAAGTATAGACTTACTGTAGTAGAGCCAAGAAGTGACAGGCGCGGTGGAGATGCCGCACGCGAACTCGTGGTTGTCGTCGTGGGCCAACGTCAGCAGCGTGGCGTAGCCGCCGTAGCTGTGGCCCCAGACGGTAACCTAAGTATAGACTTACTGTAGTAGAGCCCAGAAGTGACAGGCGCGGTGGAGATGCCACACGCGAACTCGTGGTTGTCGTCGTGGGCCAACGTCAGCAGCGTGGCGTAGCCGCCGTAGCTGTGGCCCCAGACGGTAACCTAAGTATAGACTTACTGTAGTAGAGCCAAGAAGTGACAGGCGCGGTGGAGATGCCGCACGCGAACTCGTGGTTGTCGTCGTGGGCCAACGTCAGCAGCGTGGCGTAGCCGCCGTAGCTGTGGCCCCAGACGGTAACCTAAGTATAGACTTACTGTAGTAGAGCCAAGAAGTGACAGGCGCGGTGGAGATGCCGCACGCGAACTCGTGGTTGTCATCATGGACCAACGTCAGCAGCGTGGCGTAGCCGCCGTAGCTGTGGCCCCAGACGGTAACCTAAGTATAGACGTACTGTAGTAGAGCCAAGAAGTGACAGGCGCGGTGGAGATGCCGCACGCGAACTCGTGGTTGTCATCATGGACCAACGTCAGCAGCGTGGCGTAGCCGCCGTAGCTGTGGCCCCAGATGCCCACACGTGCAGGGTCGATGAACGCATACCGTGCCAGAACTTCTCTGCAAAAGTGTGATAAGTCACTCAATTGATTCTAAATCCATTTAACAAAATACCTAATAATACATTTTGATTATAAAATGAGAAAGCAGACTGTAATATGCATTCCGTATATATAAAGGGGCATTGATCTCGAGAGCGGAGCGTCCAAACCGAACAACTTCTTCTTCAGTCCTTTAAGCTCATTAGCAAACGGAAAGCCAAATTACCTATTATTTTGATTAAATGTTCGTGCGAACTTTTTTGAGGTACGCCAATTTGGGTTAGTTTCTTTCTAATAAAAAGAGTTAAGAGGGCATTCTACCCTCAAGTGGCGCCCTCATTGGGACGATTGTATTTCCAATAAACCGTTTCATTTCCCTATACACCACTATAAGATCGTTGTAGTCCTACTAATTCCCCAAATTTGGGTCATTGGTACATAGTTTAATATTTTTTGCTTTATGGCCTAAATGGCAAAATGTGGTCACTTTTTCCCGTGAAGTGATAAAGCCAAAAGTAAGTAATATAAAACTGTACTATATACATCAAAAGTTGGGGAATTAGAAGAAAATCAAACATCTTATGCCAGCATAGGTGCCAGGGTATAGAGAAATGGAATAGTTTATTAGAAAACACAATCGGCCCAATATGACGGCGTCACTAGCGGGTCGGCCCCCGCTTAAATAAAATACGCTTATATTTACACGCTTGTGTAAATTTATAAGTGCAGGCTGCTAGTGGTTATTTTGCACTCTAACCTGAAGGTCAATATGATGATTGTCTCAAATTAATGGGCACAATAGTATATTATTAGATAGCGTTTTAAAATCCTCGGATATAAATAATATCCCATTCATAATTTAGATTCACGTTGTTATTGATATAACGAATAATGGTTGAGACAAAGGCTGCTTATAATTCCATGCTGTTCAAGGTCGACTTGAGGTTATTGTTTTGTGTCACCGTTACGAAACTCCGATCTTACAAGATAAATAAATATTTTTATATTTTAGAATCATTGTTTTTACATCACTTGCTGTGCCTGGTTTCCAGTTTCCGTGTTATTCATTACCGAGAATGACTTTTAGTGCAGATAAACTTGAGTTTATTGCACGTCTTAGTTTATTCATCCTTCGGAGCCCACGATTTTCTTTTTCCTTTTATAACCAAAATCAAAATCAAAATATTTATTTTTAATGTAGGTATGTTACAGTGCACTTTTGAACGTCGAATGAAAAATAAATAAAGTTACACCGGCTCTTACTCTACACCACAGATCCAAGAAGATTTAACACTTTGGACCGGCAAGATAATCGGTTACTCGGCGGCACACATCTTTTCAAAACATTACCTACATCTTATATCTAACATGCATTAATTTGAAAAAACACAGTTCAGCTCAATTTTAAATTCAATTCAATTCCATTCATGACCTAGCAACAAGCACTTTCGAATCTTCAACAAATTATAAATTATTACTTAAAGCAATTTATTGATGCTGTACACACAGATATCCGAATTAAAAATTATAATTTCACAATAGGATCGTCATCTTAAAAGTAAAAGTTGTATAAAAAAATTCTTTTCTAGAAGTTTCTATACTTAAATCTAAATGTCATAAAAAAAATTAAGACTAAAATTAAAATTACAGTTAGTAATCACTTTTTATTTACAAAAAAATCATTAATCCCATGATGCTGTATGATTCATGTAGTCTTGTGTACTGTAATAAGCTTTAGACATTAGTTTACGCTTTACAAAATTCTTCAATTTATTAATAGTTAGTGCAATTACTTCTACTGGGAGTTTATTATAAAACCTTACGGCTACGAGGTTCATTCGTTGCCTAGTAACCGCAACTCTATTCTTACTATAAGGTTGCAAGTAAAATATTAGGGTTCCGTGCCCACCTCAAAAGGAAGAAATAAAACCAATAGAGCGCGTTGTTGAGTAAGTACAGGTTGTCCTGTCCCGTCAGCCTCGAGCCGCGTCCGTCAGTCTACAATCTACATCTAGCTTGCGTTGCGTATTAGCATAACTAAGCCTATTTACCTGAGTATGAGTATGACGAAGTCGTCCGCTGTCTCAGCGGTGCTGAGCACGTTGTTGACCGAGTACAGGATGTCCTGTCCCATCAGGCCAGAGCCACGTCCATCACCCATCGTATATATTGATGCCGTTCATGGTCAGGTAGCCTGCATGAAACCTAATTTGCGTCGTTGAGCGAGTATAGGATGTCCTGTCCCTTCAGGCCAGAGCCACATCCATCAGCTATCATATAGATTGTGTTTACGTTCATGGTCAGGTATGTGTGGTAGCCTGCATGAAACCTAATTTACCTGAGTATAACGAAGTGGTCTTCTATCTCAACGGTGCCGAGCGCGTTGTTGAGTGAGTACAGGATGTCCTGTCCCTTCAACCCAGACCCGCGTCCGTCCGCCATCATATAGATTACGTCGCGGTTCGTGGTCAGGTACGTGTGGTAGCCTGCATCAAACAAATAGACCATTAAAAAAAATCTAATGGAAAACACGGGTGATTCTTAACCATTAACGTCATCATAGTCGTTTGAATTAAGTGCTTAATCGTTAAAAATACAGGGTTAAGGACTGCTACCATGGACATAGGGTAGTATACTAAAAACCACTATTTCAGCTGCATAAAAAATATTTCTAATGATAAGATGCAATTTTTGGGACTGAAGTATGGCAGGTATGAAGTGAGCACGACCGGAATTAATAAGATCGTGATCAGATATTATTGTCCAATAAATCATATCGATATTTTAGCCCTTATTTGTAAATATGTCAACAGATAACTGACATTTAGCAAGAATTTAAGGGTCAGTAAACTATGTTGCTGTTAGGGGCCGACCTATCCAAATATCGCCGGTACTGCGGTGAGACAGTAACATGCTCGTGTTCTTTGCTTAATGATGATGACTATTACATGACAAATAAATGAAAGAGAAAACATACCAGGTGTATAGACCGCAACGCACGCTCATTTTTAATGGACAAGTACATTACCAAAAGATAAGCGTGTAGCGCAATATGATATTTAGACACGATTATTACGCATAATGTTGTACTAGTTTGACGTCGGTCGCCATAGGCATAAATAATGCGTAGTGGTTAATCTCACTATAACATTGTTATGATGATGATTACAGGGCATTTGCGGGAAAACCTCGCAGGTAACCTGTATACTGATTTCTGAATACTTACATAAACGCCGTGATCTAAGACTGTGATGCTTTAAGGCCTAAACACAAGTACAAAATTCAACCCTGTAGTTATGGTCAGTCAGCAAAGGATACAGGAAACTAACTAACCGACAGTGAAGGTATCGAAGACAGTGTTGGTGTTAGGGCCCGAGTACACGTAGAACACGACGGGGTACTTGGTGTTAGTGTCATTGACATCCAGGCCAGGGGGCAGAAACAGCCTCACGGGCGCTGGGAACCCGTTCTGCAGGGGCACCGTCGTGATGATACTCTGGGGACGGAGCTTCCCAAGCAGGTTGAAACGGACTGACTGATTGTCCTCCCAAGTCGCGAGGACTTCAGCATTCTGTAACAATACATTAAAATAAAACATTCAAAATTAGAACATATTATATTTGTCCGATAATCCCAACGCAAGAGAGATGGTATTTGCGATTAGGATTTGAAACTGTGCATTTGTTTGCTTACCTCCAAAATAGACTGTCCGATGGGCAATGGTCCGTAGTTTTCAGCAATGTTTTTTTGTGTCAGTCTTGTCGTAAGTACCATTTACTGTACTTAATAAATTTTATAGCGAGTCCGTAACCGTGCGAGTTAAGTAGCTTCGGACTCGGGCATCACATCTACGCAAACAATACACCACTAGCTGGCACGGTGAGTACAATATTCTGTAAGTCTTGGATTGACTGTATAAATTGAGGGCACCGCAGGCAACGAACGTGATATAAGGTGATAGTCATGTAAGCGCCCCTCGTGCTGGCTGTGGCCGAGACCCAGGTGCACAGCTGGCAGCTCGGGCAGTGCGCCTGCGCACCTGCCGCGTGCACCTGCGACTTTCACGGGGAGTCCGTCACCGTGCGAGTGAAAAAGCTTCGGACGAAACATACAAGAACTCACCCTCGGGTTGACAATGTACACGGCGGAGGGCTCCTCGGGCGAGGAGCAGGTGATGGTCATGTAGGCGCCGCTCGTGCTGGCGGTGGCCGTGGCCCAGGCGCACGGGCCGCCGTCCGGCAGCACCAGCCCGCAGCTCAGGCAGCGCGCCTGCGCGCCCACCGCGTGCACCTGCGACTGCCACGGCGAGTCCGTCACCGTGCGAGTGAAGTAGCTAAACAATTACAGCAGGGCCTCTTTAATCCGAACCCCTTCTAATCCGAACGGACCTTCCCAACCGTTTTGTGTTGTTATTGCGTGGTTTGTGCATCTCAACACACTGTTGAGACGCACATGTATCGTACGACGTTTTACAATACACATGAAGTGCTCATTATCACACTAGTACAGTAATATAGCACCATATGTACTATAAAAATATAAGTTGGATATGGCAAAAAAAAAATATTAGGTAAGTACACTTTGTCTTACCCAGCATCCATAGAACGTATTTCAACATACATGAGGTCGTTAATGTATTTTTACTTAATAAAAAGCCGAAAATAGCTATCAAATTAAACTAGACACATTACCTATACGATGTCGATGTTCCATGACAAACAAATCTACTCTATTTGGTTAATTTTCACACCGAAAGCACAACACAGTCTCTCCATTATCAATATATACTACCTAGATATTGTCATCCGCGCAGATATTGACTGCAAGAAGCTACACATGTTGACTAAAATACAGATACCTTTGTACTCACTAAGACAGCGTAGATTCGTCCATTCCAACGAAGTTGTTGACAGTAAAAGCACCAGGTGTGATCGAGCTCGACACGATCTCGCCATTGATACGCATGCTGACATAAAGGTGCTGCCAGCTGTTGCCATCAGCCTGCTCCATCGACCAGCGGGTGGAGACGTAGAAGTCACCGGCAGCGCTGAAGCGGGGCAGGGCGATGGGCACCCAGCCGTTGGGCTGTTGGCGGTGCTCCTCTTCCTGCAAATAATTTATGAGGTAGTTTGCGGAGGTGCTTCGAAAAGGTAACGTAAGAGTATAAAGGTAAACTTGTTGCAGTACAGTAACGGTAAGCGCATTCAACATGTAAGTTAGGAAGCTTGACTGCATTGCTGCAAAGAGGAATTACACTTTAATGGTGTCATTGGAACATCACGGAATCAATCGCATGACGATAACAGGACTAACTTACTTTTTATGGTTCAGAATCTTCTGAATATTAAGTAGTAAAAACCCGTTTTACACAACTGCCCAAAACGAAAGGAGTGTAATATATGTATGTTTGTGATTAAGCATACAAATCAAAAGATACCTATTATTTAGTTATTAAAATGATGCGGGCTAGGGATAGAAAAACCGTTAAAAGTGTAGCAAAGTACGTTGATGTACAATTTCTAAGGTACCTGAGAGTAATAAGGCCTGTCTGGTTATAAGGCCTAAACATCGTTTTGAAACCGCCATATACGGATGTTGCCAGATGACTATCGACTGTATTCATCATTATAATTACTTACGGGACAAAGTCCAGTCTGCACATTACAGAATCTGAGTACGGTGTAGTTCTGTCTTCTGTTGAGCCAATGAGCGGCAATCTCGTACGCCGTGGGCCAGACCACGCCACCGAGGATGTGGTCTTCCGTGACGGCTTCGGGAGCGGCCAGGGTCTGCCAATCCCATACGCCCTCCTGCACTAGGCGTTCTAAGTTGATGATGCGCAGGTTCACTGTGGGGTTGGTGTCGCCCACCTGAAATGTTTGATCTAGTTTTAGTTCAGAGTAACTATTTGGACAAATTATGCCCTAGAAGTTCGCACAGAAGGCGTGATGTAACAAGGTAAAATACGAACGACGGATTGTACAAGTAAACTGGGAGAGCTGCGCTTGCTTCGCTCGCTCGGTCAGTAAAATTTTTCAAATTAAAAAATATTGCCACTGGTATGCGTTTAGTTAAGCGTTTGACTCACTTTAGGGTACTTAAGATCCAACAGCTCCGGGTACAAGTCATCAGGGTCACTCTTGTCGACGAAGTGATAATAGGAGTAGGTCCCGACCTCCGTGTCGTTGTAGCTAGCGAACGCCAGGTAAGTGCCGGTGGGGTTGAACCATGTGGCTTGGCCCGTGTACATGACATCCTCTGAAATAAGAATGATTTTTTATTTAAAAAAAACTAGTGGTTCTAATTTGAACTCGCCACCCCTATATCTCGGCCACCCCTTGACCGAAATGACTCATATTCAAACTTAATTTATTTATCTCATCTGTCAAATTGCCGAAGGTCCGATCAACGATAAGTGGGTAATCGAGTTATCGTCGAACAAACATACATACATACAAACGACGGAGACGCTCGCTCGTTAGATTAAGCATGTTCGTTATCTTACCTCTGGTAATCAGGAATAATATATTATTATGACCCCTCTTATCAGCCTGGGTCATTAACTTAGAGTAAGGGAGCCGGCAGATAGAAATAAAACTAGTCACGCATTAACTTACAGGGGTATAAAAACATCTAAAGTGGAAAAACTCTCCACGTAATCCTCAAGTGTTTTTTTAGCGCATTTGTGTGTCAATTTACAGTTTTTAATCATTTTAAAAAAATATGTAGGTATAGAACATGAAATAGACACTGTCGAACATATGGTATGGCTTTATAGGAGTTCTCGGGTCTCTAGTTAAGTACCTAGGGCACGTTATTGTACCACATGTAGGTAGGTAGGTACTACCTAAGTTATACCCAGTGGTAAGTACCCAATTTATAAATTAATTACAGTAGAACCTCAATTAACCAAACCTCGATTATATACTTAGATCGGGTTACTCACGTCTATAAAGTCGAAAATAGCTCGACATGTTTCGGGACGATACGCGCCCCATAATCATGAGTGAGAAGCGCTTGTTGCGGCGATGGCTCTGGTTTTTCTATTCAAACCTCGGTTATCCAAACCATTCGAAGTACATTTCTCGTAGCACGCAGTAGGTACGTGCTTACCCGATTCTCGATTCTCAATGAAACTAAAGTTGCATACAATGAAACAGTCTTAAGCTTTTGTCTATTTTAGGAATACCGACCGCTTCCCATCAGGCGGCTCACCTGCTCGTTTGTTACCTCTTTCATTAAAAAAATCCTAAATCATTCAGTAAATCCTCCCATTGTTGCCCTACCTACTGTGTTTATATTAGAAGGTGTTGTTTTTCTTCGATCTCGTCTAAAAAACCTAGATTTCGATTAGGTATTAAGTTTTTAAAGGGTCGGCAACGCGCATGTAACACCCCTGGAGTTGCAGGCGTCCATAGGCTACGGTGACCGCTTACCATCAGGCGGGCCGTATGCTTGTTTGTCACCGTCGTAGTATATAAAAAAAAAAAAAAAGGTATCCGAACTAGTCTCGGTCACAATTAGTTCGGATAATAGAAGGTTCTACTGTAATTTATATTATAACATGAAGTACGTATAGTCTACTCTGCACAAGTAGGTAATCCACAGCTGGAGCCGGTCTACTAACCCTCATAAACCCAGTCAGCGTGGCCATTGTAGATAACGCCGGGAATCCCATCGTCCGTGAGCTGGATGGCCTGAGTCGAGTTCTCAGGCAGGTAGTACACATTGTTGTCCAGCACGTATGCCAAAGAGTGACCGCCTCCGAAGATACAGAGTTGGAGACGCTGGTGATCGGCAATATATGTCACTTCCCTATAATTCATACAGATTAACGGTTATAATATTTAAAGAAGAAAAACAAATTAACGTTAGAGCGATACCGAGAAATTAAGCGGTAAAATATAGCTTGGCCAGGGTCTATAAAAAAGAAATCCACTAGGCAATGAAACGTCGAAAACGCTGATGTATTAGGTAAAAAACCACGCGCCATTTTCATAATAGCCAATTACCTTCATTGATTAATTAATTCTTCATTCTACTAATGTTATAATGAGTGTGTAATGTGATGAGTGTTGTAAGTAAATTACTTGACACGTCGGGATGTAGAAGTTAGTGTTTAATTTCAATAATTACAAATCGCGGTAACCGAAGGAAATATTAATACCTAGTGATTTACCAATATAATGCCTAATATTAGGTATGTAGGAGCACTTACTGTGTTGCAATATGGTAGCGAGCAAACCTCGCTGTGGTTGAATATCTGTATACCTAAAAAACAATAAGGACATAGTAAAATCGCTTGTGAAACATACTTTAGCACACCTACCAAATATTTATAATAATATTTTATGAGGTGATTTTAATCCTTCGTAATATCTTCATGTACTTTGATCCCCAATAAGTACCTCCTTCCCTGACCTCCCCTACATTAGAGCCCGAGAATTAGGGGGCGTGGTAACGAAGTGTTTCAATTTTCAACTGACGTGTGAGTAGCAAGAGAGGCCGAATTCAATAAATTAAGAAAATAACATTTTTATAACAGATCATGAGAAAAATAGCCGATTGCATGCTTATCTTCTAGCATTTAATAAATATTCTTATCAAATTATAACTTGTCAATTATCTTACGTAAAGTAGATAAAACAAATATATCGTGTAACTAATGTGTATTGGATCTAGTTGTGCTAAGTACGTTAGGTTAGGTTTGAAAATGAAATTTTTACTAATAATCCTAAATCCGGCTTAACCAAAGTAGTAAGGTGTAAAACGTTCAATTTAGTATGTAGCAAAACCCCGGTTGGTACCAATGACTTTACAGAACTTACGGCTTATGTGGGAACGAAAATATAAATATATATTTACCGATCTCTTTACGTTAAAGGGAAATAACGTGAGGAAACCAAACTAATCCCACTTCGATAGCTCGGATAGCAGTCGATTTCGTAAAAAAAAACTAGTGCCTGCGCCAAATCTTTCAAGATTTGGTTGCGAAAATTACCTTTAGCTCCATGATCTCATAGGCCCCCTGAACCGTGGCAACAGCCGAAATAATCCTAGAAATATGTTGAAGTAGATCCCTACTAGATTTATAAACCTTCGTAAGACTACAAAACTAAAAGGTGAGGGTAGTTACGCACTGTTCAGTGATACGTATTATTGTAAAGGAATAGTTACTTACTTGTTCAACATCACTGGGAGCCAAAATATATTCTCTATCAGCAGACAAAATGGGGTTCGATGTATTCAGGAACGCCTGTTCACATAAAAATGGCATTTGACGTAGTTGCAGGAAAAAGGTCCACTGAGTAGGTAATAGTTATTGCTTTAAAAATATTTAAAATAATATTTTTATATAGCCTTGCTTTCGCGGGGTTTTGAACCCTTGGTCGAAAAGTTGATAGATTTAATAGCTTTCTTGGAAGATCAGGTCCCACCCGTTCGGGAAACCCCACTCACGATGTGTATAAAATTATTTTAAACCTAAACAAATAAGTATTTACCTTTCGGCGGAAGACAAAATACCTATCTCTACATTTATTTCAAAATACAAACCATAAGTTCACCAGATACGAGCACACTGCTTTCTAGTATTGAGGCATCGTAAACATATATACCGGGTTCTCCAGCAATCACGTAAGTGAATTCAGTATCTGAAAAAAGTAACATTCTTAATTAAATAATCATATACTTAGCTAAAATTTTTACACATTCAGTGCCAGACAAAATAAAAGCGCACTACTCCAGAAACCAATTCCTTGTAACCAGTTTTTTGTAAGAGCCCGTCGTCGTATAGCGTAAAACCGCCCGTGGTATGTTCGGCACATAAGAAATGTTCATGAGCGCCTGCCTGGCGGGTTCCTGGCGCTAAATGTGTTACACCATCTGGAATGCGTGGCTTAATGCTAAAACTAAAAATCATAACGCCTACGAGAACTGAATAGCAATAATTACCCGAAATCCAGCGTCCTGTGAAACCGCGTTGAGTGAAGTCTCCTCTTAACCACTCTTCTAGAGATGTGGGCAGCTGGGCCGAGGCCACCGCCAGGAGTGCTACCATGTAACACCAGGATACTCGAACCTTGAGAACGTTAATTTATACATATAGGTACCTGCATATAGCACACTTGAGAGGATTACGAGTACATTGTTTTGCATTTGCAATCCAATTATTTATCTATTTTATTAAGTACTACTATGTCGATCAAGTGCTTGTAGAAACGGACTTAAGCTTAAGCTAAATATTCAGATCAAAAATTAATAGAACAGTCATACCTATAAGATCGAAGAACAGCAGATGGAGGATGAAGAACGCCGAGATAGATCTTGTAGGAGAACCCGACGTAGTTGGAGACGAAATCGCGTTGGATTGGCCGAGTAAGACCCACCCAACGCAATTTCAACGGCCTGAATGGCGGGATATAGCTCAGGATAGAGGAAAATTGCGCACTCTGGTGGCGAAGCCTAAGTTCTATGTTGGGTAACTGAACCAGTGCAGTCAATAAAAACAGCCAAGACCGGGAAGATAAGGGTACAATTATTTAATTGACAATGTACTCACCATGGTGTTTTAAAATGCCACCACCTTCTTCAAATAAAATAACCAGCGGCGGGCGGTCTTAATCCGCCAGCTCGACTGCTTGCAACTTTATCGCCGCGAATTAGAACTCTTATCCCATTGATAAGAAAATATCTCAAGATATCGATAATTTAAATAATTGTGGCGATTATCCTCGTTATAAAATAATGAATATCAAGTTGCGATAGTAAATGTAGACCATACAATTTAAGTATGTATGATAAAATAAGAATAACTAACCTCTTTGCTTAGAGCAACGTCCACCAACTGTGGTTTGGTTAGCCAACTAACCCAGAATCAAGCGTTTATTTCATATTTTATAAGACCCATCAGACGATGTACCACAAGAACATATTTTGGGACGAACAAAACTGGTTAACAACATCTATTAATTGGATGTCTGAAGATATATAAGAATATATATGTCAGAAGTCAGAAGGGGCGCAATTTTTTGCAAAGGAACATCTCATGGGAGCCTGCTCTATTAGGTTTTTAAACTTTTTTAGTGAATAAAGATTATTATTATTCATTCTATATGCAATACACATTTAACTCGGTCAGTTGGCTAACTCCAGTGGTGCAAGTGACCCTAAAAAATCTCTTACAGTATACCCAGCTTCGCGATGGGAATGAACCATTACTAGGTAATTCATCGAAAGTCTACTGAGAACGAGGTTGTTCTTTTTCCGAGGTTTTTTCACTTTCTCCCTGTACTGGTATACTACTACGAAAATCGAACGATTGCGGATTTGTATCTCCATCTCTGTCACACTTGCATATTGAAGTGACAAAGAGGTTTTCCCGTCAATGCCAATTTTCGATGTTCGTGGTAGGCATGCTGTTACGGTTTTTAGTTCGCAAGTGCGACAGAAGCAGAACTTCGTTTGCGGTTCACGATGGATGACCTAGTGGTAATTCTTGGCTGTTTACTAAATGGCAGGATCGCGTATTACAAAAGGCATGTTAACGATAGCTGTTTGCTTCGATTGTATCATTTTTTATGAAATTTGCATGGTACAAAATTAGTGTTGAAATGCTTTCTTTCAAGCTCACTTCGTGTATTACGTTACGAACCTCGAAACTCGTTCGGGAAGCACCTACTTTCCACACTCGTACCATACGTAACTTTAGTGTCTCTCTGCCCATGTCAAATATTGTTCAGCGTCAAAATCCATTCAGTAACCAGCATAAGGGGCGAAATATGAAATAAAACAGGACATAAAATGTTAAATTGTTTATTGAACATCAAACAATGGAAGTTTTTGGAAAACGTTTTTGTTTCGGTACCACACAATTCCCTAAGTTTTCATACTAAGTCTATAATAGGCGAACAGTGAATGATAAATTCACAATTCATATAAATCGACTTCCGTATGTTTTATATGCAACGACGGCTAGCTCCTCGAGTACACAATAGTCATCCATAGTAAACTTCTCAATGGCTGAAAATTTTCAATGTCCAGCGCTATGTCAGCAGAATTCATTCTGGTTGTTTATTTCTTCCATGTCATTACTTATTCAGGCATAATTGTATTTCGTAGTATCATTTAAGTTGAGTAGCACACTTTCAATAGCTACTGAAGGACCAAAGGTCAATTATTCGAGGCGAGGCACTTTTCGACGACGCCACCAAGTGGCAGTTTGTTGGCAGGGCATATCAGCAACGTAGTCTATCCCTCCACGGCGTCCCGAGAACATCCCCTCTCAAGATTATCGAGCGCGATCAGCGACGACCAATTAAATCATAGGATTCCATCCAAGCGTGCCTTTCTATAACATTTTGTAGAAAATAAAATCAAATGTCTCTCTCATGATAATCTTGTTTCTGTTGAACCTACATTTAACTTACAATAAACCAGAACTTAGATGTTCCTCTAACAAGAGTTATTATAATAAAAGAGAAGGATTCTTCAAAATGAATTAATTGAAACCTGAAAAGAAACATCGCTAGAGCGATAAAGATTAGTCGAAATGAGCATGAAGTGTTTTGTGTTGAAGAAATCATAGTGTGGGAATGTGACTGTAGACGTGTGTGTAAGTGTGGTGTGTGAGTGCATGTGTGTATGTGTACGTGTGTGTGGTGTAAGATGAATGAGCGTGTATGGGACGGACCATGCTAGTGGCGGCGATGGGTGCGACGGAGCTCCTGCATGCGGCGCTCATGCTCGGCCATGTGTTGGCGCCGCTGCTCCTCTTTTATTGCGATCTGAAATGGTAAACATCAAATTTAAGGTCTGCTATTTACTGCTTCAACAGCATGCCAAGAAAAAATATTTGTGGTTAGATTAGTCTATCCGATCCGCGTAAGGCGCAATTCACATTACAACGTACAATAGCGTTCAGAATTGCATAGTCAGTTTATGGATGAATTCATTCATAATATAAGATTTTAAGCTAACATGGTCATTTACACTATAATTACTATTTAAAACGAGATATTTACCATGTACATTTGTTTTCATGAGCTCCCGATATTTCGGCACTGTTACAAGTGCCATGTTCACGGTGTAACTGATTTGCTGCGAGTTTTTATTTTATTTGTGGTCTACCACACCCCGTAGCGATCTACCCGCTTACGGGTTCGTTTAATTTGCGCGGTGTCACTACCGCTACTAGCGTCTACTTTCTCACTTAGAACTCGATCACGTTCACGACACACGACACTTACAGTATCGACTGGTGCATTTCTTACCGAACCAATAACTTTTGGATTTTTGAATTTCCGAATCACTGGATGCCAGACCCTCGACAGTTGAAACCCGTCCTCTCGGTTGAAATTTTTGTATTTTAGGATTTCTATAGCTTCTTTAACCATCCTAGGTATGTAATGCTTTTCTGTCGAGAGTATCTGAGGGTTATGCAACTCAATCCAGTGATTTGTTCCTGCCTCCAAAAGATGTTCAGCGACTGCCGATTTTCTAGGTTCGTTGTTTTTAACCGCTCGTATGTGCTCCTTTATACGGCACGCGATTGTACGCTTAGTTTGTCCTATGTAGGAGCTACCACAGCTACAGTCAATCTTGTAAACGCCTGGATGTTCAAGTGGAAAACTGTCCTTCGGCGTCCGTAAATGTTGTGACAGTTTTCTGTAAGGGGTGAAGATAGTTTTTACCGAGAACTTCTTTAAAATGTTAGCAACCTTATCTGTCACTCCCTTTACATATGGTAAAAAAGCCGGTTGTCGTTCCACGCTGTAGTCCAGGCGCTTCGTCGTATCAGTGCGTCTATGCGGCATGGTCCGCCCAATATAACCGTTTCTCTGCAGAACGTCTCTTAAGTGTATAAGCTCCTCATTTAAATGTTCCTCATCACATAGGTTATATGCGCGGTCGGTAAGTGACGTCACTACAGAGTGCAGTTGACGGGGGTGATGATGTGAGTTAGCATGCAGGTAACAAAAATCCAAAAGTTATTGGTTCGGTAAGAAATGCACCAGTCGATACTGTAAGTGTCGTGTGTCGTGAACGTGATCGAGTTCTAAGTGAGAAAGTAGACGCTAGTAGCGGTAGTGACACCGCGCAAATTAAACGAACCCGTAAGCGGGTAGATCGCTACGGGGTGTGGGTAGATCACAAATAAAATAAAAACTCGCAGCAAATCAGTTACACCGTGAACATGGCACTTGTAACAGTGCCGAAATATCGGGAGCTCATGAAAACAAATGTACATGGTAAATATCTCGTTTTAAATAGTAATTATAGAATTCATTCATAAACTGCCCACCCATGCACTTTTTAACGCGTGTGTACTTTGCAATCTAATTGGAACCTTTCATGAACCAAGCAGCATTTCTTTTGTTACATTGCTTTTTCAAACAAATGAAGTTTTTACCAATTTACTTCTACAACATGGTTCAAATCAAAAATATGAAAATTTACCAGGTAAAAGCATATGATTATATAATTAACCAGCCTTTATACGTCCCACTGCTGGGCACAGGCCTCCTCTCAATCGCGAGTGATTCCCCACGCTGGTCTAAAGTGGGTTGGAGACTTCACATACAGCTTTGAATTTATTTACAATTATGTAAACAAATGTTCACATTTCTTCATAACTTTCTGTCATCACATTTGCCAAACATTTCCACAATCCTAGCAGTTTTAAAAGGCATTGCTTACTTGTTGGCTAAAACAGATACATACAGCGCGAGAAAAAAGTAGATATTTACGGAGGGCACCACTGAACTTTAGTAGGCAACATTGTATATTGTGCATCTCATTCCGTCACATAGATACCAGCATTAAGTTTACTGTTTGAGAGATGTGTTTTTCCCTCTGGCTTGTACTCCATGCTGAGATGTTGTTTACGAAAATAATGACATATTTGACAAGAAAACTGATGTTGCCACTGAAGTTTGCGTTTAGTCCCACTTTATTTAATTTCTACCTTTTAAACACAAACGTAGTAAACGTATCTATCTTAATATCAGAAAGTAAAATTAGAATAAATACATTTTTAGTCATGGTTCCTTTACTAAAACAGTTAAAACCCACTGGTTTATGCCATCTCGCGAGGAAACTGCAGCAACGAAGCAGCTCGGTACTGCCTAGGCTAAGGCACATCTACGCAGACCAACCTGCTCCAAGAACAATTTCATCGCGAGGTGGCTCGTTCCATGTGGCAATTGTGGTTCGCATATTGACAAATCAACAATAAATACGTACCATTTCAGCAGATAGCGGCAGCCAATATATGCATGGTGTGGCTTTTGTCTTCCTGAAAAGATCATCTAAAAGCTTTGCCGGAGCTTCTTCCTCTTTCTTCTTAAATTTCTTTGCTGCAACGTAAAAAGTTCATATTATTATAGGGCCATTTATACAGCCAACTACAGCTGCTATAGTGGAACCTGAATCAAAGAAAAGAGGCCTGTGACACTTATAATTTTCATAACCTAATATTTTTTACATGTTTAAGTTTGAAGCTATACATGTGGTAAAGTGGAAAAAGATAAGGCAAGAAAGCTGCGACGCGCTTTACAGAGACGCTGAGCGTGAGCGAAACATCTAGCTTGATGAACTGCATGCGGATTTTGACTCTATAATCGAAAACTGGCAGTTTTCGACGTGTCCACACAGGCCACGCAGCCTCGCGAGGAAATCGCCGGCTCGCTTTGTGTGGACGCGCCTAAATACTAGCATTTAACCACATTTACACAACTAATATATCATCTATATTCCAGTAGTAAACCTTAGTTATAAAGTGATTTTTTTGAACATATAGTACCTATGACAATGCGTTATGGTAATAACTGTAATAAGCTTATTTAAAAAAATATAGCAAGGGTTTTGGTACAAACTTCTCATTAATGAAAAACAATAACTTTGAACCGTTTACAAGTATGCCAATTAAAATATTAGTATAAATATTAGTTTGCTGGAAGTCAAGGGGTGTATGTCAAGAAACATAGTTATATGCAGAATATTAGAATGAATAAATGGGCATATTTTTATTTTGGTGTCGTTTTTGTTTCTCGTCAGATTTGTATGACATTTGGTGGGTGTGACACAAATTTTGTACTAAATTTCCCACGGAGTTACGAAAATCCCATACGATTTCGTAATTCAGTGGAAAAAATTGTGGGACATACTGGGAAATTGGGTATATCTTGAAGAGAATAAGGAACTATTCCAACTTTCCAAATTTCATTAAAATCTGATGAGAAAGAGAAACGACAACATAATAAAAATTCACCATAATACAATATTATATTTACCTGGTTCTGGACTTCTCTCTGGCGTGCGATGTCGTCTCTTGTCGAGAATACGTTCGTCTCTTTTAGGTCTATCTTTGTCTTTGTCCTTCTCATTCTTGCCGAAGTCCCACTCTCGCACTGCCACCGCCTTCCGCTCCCATGGTTTCTCCTGGAAAATATATTGCATTAGTATTATATTTAATAAGCATAAACTTTGAGTTAGAGAACATATAAACTGGCTCTTTTATCAGAGCTTTAATAAATTAAGAGAACATTTTTAACTAAGTAGGTACTAAATTTAAAAATGTGCAATAGAGAAATTTAGACTTGTCAAAATATAGTAGACATTTTGGTTTACCAAGTAAGAATTACTCACTGTATAGCTATAATCATAAAGAAATGTTATGTACAATAACTTAAATATTTGCTTTGTTATCATGTAAAAACCATCACACTTACGTATCTTGCCTAAGTACCTACAATCTAGTTTATAGTAAAATTCTCACTTGTAATTATGCAATTCTTTGTGATCACTGCTCAGAATGCAAGTGATGCAAGAAGTATTTTGCGTAATCAGAATTTAGGAAAATTACATGATTTTAAGGGTAAAATAGTTTAATGAATTCTTACCAGATCCCCTCGTTTTCTTTTCATATCTTGCTCCCGCAGCCAATCCTCCACAGTGCCAGGGATAGTCGTCACCTGTGCATTATCAGTATCTTCATTTGCCTTTGATTTATCAAACGCCTCCTGAGAGGAGAAGTCCACTTGAAGGGTTTTTGGATTTGATACTGGCCATGTAACTCCATGTAAGGCATGCCTGGTCTCAACTGCTTGACTGTAACAAGGATAAATCATATATGAATATATTATTTAAATAAGAAAAGCATGATACATAAACATTGCATTAAGGTAGATACTTACTCTTCAGTTTCATATTTAACAAAGCATCTTGACTTAATTCTGTCTATCCAAAAACCATCTTCTGTAATTCTTCCTGTCCGTTGCAGTAAATTCTTGAGTTGAGGCAATGTGAAAGGTCGAACAAGGTTGGTGATATACAGAATACAAGACTGTTTATTCCTTGGTGGACTTGGTGGGCGAGCAATAATGCTGTCATCTTTAACAATTGATATTCTTCTATTTGCCGACAAGGGTTCTCTGAATTTCAAGTTTTCAGGTTCCCGTTCTTCATATTCCTTTTTATGGTGCTCTATGTGATCAGTATTGTCTATGACAATTTTTGGCAGAACAGGTCTCTCAACTTTTTCATTGGATTGAACTCGTTTGTGTTGTTTCTTTTCTTCAATAACCTCTTCAAATTCAACAGGTTTAACATCAGGAATAATATCTTTCAATACATCAGTAGAGATTGTTATTGACTTCTGGGTAGTGAGTTTGCTTGGCCTGGAGCCCCATCTCCTTTTTCGGCTGACAACAATAGGGGGTGCTTGACCATTATGTACGGGTTCTTCTTGTGAATGTGTTGAATCTGAGCGTTCAAGATCTCTACTACCTTTTCGCTCCATGCTGTCATCTAATTTTGTCTCCTTTACTGGCTCGGGAGTGGCAGACTGTCTCTGCTCCTTCTCAACATTTTCAGAGCTATCTACAACATCATTGTCATTAGAAGCTTTTTTAGGACTTTCATTTTGAGAGGACTCCGCTTCCTCAGTTTTACTATTATTACCGCTATCTTCACTTTTACTTACCTCATGCTCACTCGCTGTCTCCTCCTTTTCTTGGGATCCATCAGATTGCTCCTTTGACTCAGCTTGTTCGGGTTTGCTTTCAGTTGACTGTGTAGTAACTTTATGTTCATCAGATTTTTCTAATTGTTGTGAAATTTCAAATTTTTGTTTTTGTTCACTCTTCTCAGAGGGTTTACTGTCTTCTGGCTGATTTCCGCCTGAGGCGCCTTTAACATCAGCCTGAGGTGAGGAAACTGTAGTATCAGCATCAGATGTCTTCCCTTGAATGTCAGATTCTTTAGGCTGTTCTTCAGTTTGTGATTGTCCTGCAGTAGGTTTTTCTGACTCAACTGCTTTATCTTCACTAGTTGTGGACATGGGAGTTTCATCAGGAACAACATCACCAACAGCTCCAGAACTTTGTGATATTTTACGACTTTTAGGTTCTGACGGCGTCTCTGAATCCGCTTCATCGCCTTGACTATCTTGATTTCTCTCAGACTCATCCTTGGACCCACGCGCAGAACGCTTGGAACGGTGCTTGGTCTTCTTGCGGTCTTCGACAGCCTCAACACTGGGCGTATCGCTGGAACTAGTAGCACGGGAATGCTTCCTTCGACTACGCGGTGATCTATCCACCCGCTCAGGCGTCGAGGGAGGCCGAGTGAGACAAATTTTTAATTTTTGTATCTCTCCAGTGTCGGTCGGCACTTCTGCTGCTTTTACATGCCAAACTTCGTGCGCATCTTCTGGTGAAACTTCTTTTTCTTTAGTAGGAGTCTGAGGCGGTTTCTTTTCCTGCTCGACCGGGGTCGCTTCTGCTTCTCGAATTGGGCTAGTGTCATCAGCAGATTCTTCAGAAGAAGCTGATTGCTTACGTCGCCTAGATGTTCTGGTCTTTTTTACCTTTTCCGCTGTTTTTTTCTCGGGAGAGGGCTTTGCTTTCTTGCCAGCCGTGCGCTCGCTTTTACGACGCATCTTGCTAAAGACAATAACCCTGATATACTAAAAATATTTTAAAGCTATTGTATTAAAATAATAAAATAGACTGAGAGTAATACCGGTCTCTAAAACACTTTCAATTCACTAATTATCAACATCAAACAGTCGCACTGATGTAGCCCCTTCTAAGCGAATTTAGCGAATGGCCGCCACCGGAAGTTCAGGCATACGCCATAACGCCATCTTGTTATATGTCTATGGTTTGATAGTGATGTTGCCAGCTTGCTTTACATTTCTTCATAAACAACAAGATTTTTTTGCAAAACCAACTAAACCAAGCGCAGTAAAAAAAATCGCCAAGCAACAAATTTTAATGACGTTCGAGTTCTGTCAATCAAATGGATAGAATCGAACCTCCAATGAAGTGAATGATATATTTTCTCTTCTATTATTTTTTACATTTCAGTGAAATGTGACTAATACTGATCACAATTGTCGAGGTAACTTTTATTTGTGCTTCATCTAATATATGCCGCACGTGATAACTGAATTTTCATTTCGTTAGAACGTGTATAACTGATGGTACATATTTGTTTCAGATACTATGGGCCTTTTATGTGATTCTAGTGACTCGGCACGCTAT
Organism: Lathronympha strigana; assembly: GCA_949128165.1. Classification (NCBI taxonomy): domain Eukaryota; kingdom Metazoa; phylum Arthropoda; class Insecta; order Lepidoptera; family Tortricidae; genus Lathronympha; species Lathronympha strigana. The sequence continues at coordinate 8,861,626 of OX421906.1, read as the reverse complement.
TTACGCGCGTTCAGACACTGGCAGTGCTTGTAGAATGATAACGACTTATCTTTAGCGCTCCTAATTTGCATTTGAAGATGGGTAACCAAAATAGTTGCTGTTGTTACCGGAGCCCGTCGCCGATCCGGAAGGATGTCGTGAAGCTAGAGGACTACCTGCCGGAGGGTGAGGTCAGCTCTAATAACATCCAGCACATCAGCGAGCGCGAGCCCGATGACGGTGATATCGACCCTTCGCAAGATCCCATAGCTAAAACCATCTTCATGGAAAGATCCAAGGCTTCTATTGAAAACGGCATCACAAGAAAACGTAGTCAACACCAGATTGCTGATAACAAGCTCAAAAAAAGCAGTTCTTGCTCTACTATCTATTTAGATGATAGTACTGTGTCACAACCAAATTTGAAGAATACTGTCAAGTGTGTAGCGTTGGCCATTTACTACCACATCAAGAACAGAACATCTGAACGTAGACACGACATTTTTGATGAGAAACTGCACCCGCTGAGCAAGGAAGGGGTGAGTGATGACTATGATAAATATAACCCGGAGCACAAACAGATATATAAGTTTGTAAGAACCCTATTTAATGCTGCACAACTAACAGCAGAATGCGCCATCATCACACTTGTCTACTTGGAGCGCCTCCTTATCTGTGCTGAATTAGATATTGCTGCATCCAATTGGAAGAGAATAGTTTTAGGAGCCATATTGTTGGCCAGTAAGGTGTGGGATGACCAAGCTGTCTGGAATGTAGATTACTGTCAAATTCTAAAAGACATCACTGTAGAAGACATGAATGAGTTGGAGAGACAGTTTCTAGAAATGCTGCAGTTCAATATTAATGTTCCATCTAGTGTGTACGCTAAATACTATTTTGACCTCCGCACCCTTGCTGAGGCCAATGACCTCGCCTTTCCCAGTGAGCCACTGAGTAAGGAGAGAGCACAAAAATTAGAAGCAATGTCACGAGTCATGGAAGACAAAATATCTGCAGAAATAGCTAAGAATGGCATAAAGAAATGGTCAAGCTTAGACAATGTCAATTCAGGTGCTGGTGTGAGGAGGAGCGTGGCCATATTGTCTTAATTCAGTAGTTTTGAGCCAAAACTTTGCAAAAAGGTAAAACAACCACTTTGGATATGTATTTGTGTATTTTGTATGAATATATTTAAATTATATTTAGATATTTTGCACCAAATTCATAATTTGAACTGTAGCCTTTGTTTTGCTAAGTGTACCATAAAAAGGTCTCGATCATATATTTTAAGATCTGACTTCAGGCACATTATTAGAGATCAGTATTTGTGAGATATTGTTTTGTGGAAAGCCAATTAATAGTTGTGGTGGCATGTGGCAGTGGCACCTTATAATATTAAAGTTAAAGACTTACAAGCGGTCCAATAATTGTTTTTAATTCAACATAACTTAACTCTTACAATTTTATAATTTATGAATATTTTATTATAATACAATTTATGTTTATCTTATCAATTATCAATATTATCATATATTGGCTTCCAATTAATTTAATTATTAGTCCATTAGAAGCACTTGTATATTTATAAATATAGGTTGCTTCCTAAACTATGCTACTTAGTAATAATTAGATTTTATTAGGTAGTGCATCTGCATTTGACTGAAATAAATCTTGTGATTGTGGAATGAATGTTGTAGTCGACAGCTGTGCTTTTATAATTATTTTACATTGTAATAATGCATTTAGAAATTCATGCTAGTTCATAAACAAAAATATGCCAAATTGTTATTTTGTATATCAAATTATATTAACAGACAGACATTTTATTTCAGTAGTTATGAATTAATAGTTGTTCTTATTCAAATTAATGTTATTCAATTATTAGTATACAAATCAATTGCTGTATTATAATATAATTTCAAAACACAATACTTTATGTATCTCTTAAATAATTAAGCGAAAATAAACATTTTATATGAGACTTTTAATGGACCACTTATTTTAATTTCTCCATTGCTTTCCTAACTATCACACTTATTATTCTTATTAATCATAAACCATTGCCTCATACACAATGGCAATCACATAATTACTAAATTGTATTAAATCATCAATGCCATCAAACAAATCAGTAAATACTTATTTACTGAATATTTTGTGATATACATTTGCATATCATAAAATAATGAAAAGCAATTTCCTTGCCTTTTCTGGATGCAAGTTAACATGTTCGCTGACAGTGGCACAGTTAAGGATCATTAAGCCTACATCAACCCCACCTGTTGACGTACTGTCACCAAACGTGTTAAAATATTATTTACTGTAGTTTACTAAATACAATTATTAAATCATTTAATGTGGTGTAAATTCTTATGTCCCACAAATAAATGAAATGATCATTAAGCATAGGTTTGTGTAAAGACATACATGATTGAAATAATGGTTTTATTGGTAAATTCAACTGCTAGGCAAGAGGTTTAAGGTCCTTCAAATATTCACTATAATTCTGGAAAATATCTGCAACGTCGTGCTTCTTATTCATTTGTTCATCATATTCTGGTCCTAATGTCCACAAAGAATCCAGATCATAGACCTTTCGGGCTTTCTCAGAGAAAATGTGCAGTGCAATATTGCCTGTGGACAATAATAATAAGTTAAGCACATGTTTCAAGTTTCTACACCTCTATATTCAATTATCATAAATAATAATAAAATAGCCTTTATTTCAGACAACTTTGCGAGTTCATTTTACTTTGCTGTTAACATAATACTTATATATCTAATTTCTATCTGTATGCCTTTTGTAGGCAAAGGCCTCCCCTAACTCTTTCCATTCCACACCTCTATATTAGTTACACAAATTCTATATTCAGACCTAAATCTAAAGCCATCCATTCCTCAGAATCTTTGCCTTCAATCCGTGGAATTGAATCAGATTTAAAACATTTCTTCTTGTAAACCTTTCTGACAAACTCCGCCAGGGCTAAAATGTGTCTTTTGCTACGGGCACTAACAACACAAATGTAATCCACGTAGTTTATACTTTGGGGTACAGTTGCTACAAATATATCTTTTGAATTTTCTCTTTGGAGTAATGATACTAAATCTTCAATTTCAAAGACACCATTTTTTCCTCCTGAAAAAAATAATGGTAAGATCACTTAAAAATCTAAATTTCCCTGTCAGCAAAGTCCATCGTCCTGCGTTAATTTTACATACTTTCCAGGTTAACCCCATCGAATTCATCACTGAAAATAGGGTACTTATTTTCCTCTTTATACAACTCTTCTGCCGTGTTTTCTATCACAGACGCATTGCTATCTGTAATGACCTGGTATTTGCTAGCTATTGCTGGAGAGGCTTGATTGTTTGGCTTCGGTGTTTGCCTAGGATTTCTTAAACAAATCCCACAGTTAAGTTGCCTAACAGTTTCAACAGAACCTTTAAACAAGCTTGGGCGTTTGCCGAGTAAAGACCTAAATATAATATTTCGATGCATATTAAATCGTACCACAATCGGCAATTAAAATAAGCGTTTTTTAAAGCTTATTATTCTTGTTATTTTCCCTTGAACATAACCCATACATAACCTACAATATTTATGAGCCAACAAATGTCAATGTCATATTGACGTGGAGTGGAGACTGTTCCAGTTCAACAAAAAATCGCTGTAACTACGGCAAACAGTATTTTTGCATCACACTTGCTCGCAGCTTGGCAAAAGAGTAGAAATTAAAAAGTGGCAATATCGTAGTATCGTCCCTTTCAAATCAACATATGTGTGAAAGCGGGACGACAGTACGACGTTGCCGCTTTTTAATTTCTACTCTATTTTGCCAAGTTGTAATAGATTTCATCATTATACGCGTGCGGTCTGTAAATCCCTTATTACGACCTAGGACTGTACTGTACGTATATTTAAACATAATTATTAAACGGGTCTAACGCGAATTAACTTGTTTACCTTATTTACCGACGTTTCGACACAGGTTTCACTGGTCATGGTCGCGGCTGACTGACTGGTACTGTACGTAGGCGACACGGAAGGTAAATATAATTTACTGCCTGCGTCGCTCACTTACTGAAAACGTCGTTCGAATTTCACGCTACTTTTTATGCCTAAAGTAAAGAAAGTGCGATGAAAAACATTGTGTGAGCCACGGAAAGTACAAGAATACTGGGAAGTTGGGTCTATCTTGAAGAGAATAAGGAACTCTTCCTACCTATCAAATTTCATACAACTCTGACGCGAAAAAAAACGCCAACAAAATAAGATAAGAAGCGGGTGAACGACGGTGTGCGAATAGAATCTTACGACTTAATATATATAACAGTATTGTGATAGTGATTTTAATCATTTTTTACCGTAAGTTTGAAACCTGTAATATCAAAAATCCGATTAAAATTAGACAAGCCGATTTTGAGATATAGAAAAACTATTTTAAGCACAAACAAATTCACAACAAAATAGGCCATGAATCTTACGGTGAGACTCACGGCCTATTTTGTCACACCCTAAGCGCAAACAAATACCGTCTCCATAATTGGGGGTATAATGTTTTATCCGAAGACAGTCAACTACAGAGATATAAATACAGCCAAAGTGCCAAAAAAATTTATCCACGACCTTAATATTCAGGCAATAAAGTCCTGTATACATATTTTGGCACTTTGACTGTATTCATATCTTTGTACTTGACTGTACCTATTGTATTTCCTAGATATTTCTGTCACATGCTAATATATTTTAAATGAAAAGGTATTATCACAAAGTAGGTACCTGTTTGTTAATAAAACATTCATACCCAATTTATGAAACTTTATTTTATATATATATTTGACTAATATACACTATAATATAAGCATATTCATTGGGCTTCCGCTAGTTGGCGCTGTTACACTTGAGAAACGTGCAAGCGTGCGCCCCTCCACACAATGGGCCATCATGGGCTATTATACGGTACGTAATTTAATTATACAATAAAATGAGATGGCAATATTGCGTATCGTCTGTAACGTATAACTGCATCGCCCATGCCTCCGCCTCCCCCATCCGCTTTTATCTTGCCAGCTTAGCTACCTAAACTGCGCTATATGTATACAACTAACTGTAACTTTATCCCTTATACAACTACAACACTGCAACTTACCCTGATGGTAGAGAAATTTACCTAATTTCCTGCAGAGTTGCAAGCGTCTATAGCTTATGGACGCAATCACCGTATTATCAATCAGGCGCACCGTAACTTGCCACCGGGCGCAACGTAATTTTTTTTTATATACGAGAAGTGGCATAAATAAACATAAATTTTAGCTAATTGCGTTAAAAAATGTTAGTTTTTAACACTTCATTATAGTAACTAATGATTATTCAAAGTTGTAATTAAAGCATTCCGTTTAGTCCTACTTGACTATTCCGTTTTGTCCTATCAACAACATTGACAGCGATAGTAGGACTAAACGGATTTTTTTTTCCGTTTTGTCCTATTAGTAGAACTCAGCAGTAGGACAAAACGGAATACCTCCAATTCCCGCTTTTACGGTATAGCGTAGGTAACATGGGCCTAAATAGGTAAAGGCAAAGACCGATTGTAACAATTTAGTATTGGCTCCCAAATCAGTAGCGCTGACTGTCTGTATTTAAGCTGGAAACCTCTCGAGAATAAGGTCTTAAGCGCCATATACCTGTCACCGTACCGTTACTTTATAATCTAACGCGCGAGATTGTAAACAAACGGTTAGGTAGGTTAGGTTAGTTTATAATATTCCTAGTCAAATTGTAAACTGCCGGGAGGGAGTTCACAATTAAACGGTGACATACCTACCCTTTAAGTAATTTGTGCCAATATCCAATATTATGAGTTTCAATTTTTCAAAAAACAAAACGCCATTATAATTCTACATTGTTAATTCTGCTCACAAAGTTTAGATAGAATCAGTTGATGCGACTTTACCCACAGAGGAGCCGAGCAGGAGCGGACCCTGTAGAATAGCTTGGACAATCGGACAGAGTGAAAACCGGGCGCCGAAAAAGAAACCTTCGCTATCGCTCAGTCATTTAGCGACATAGAATTAAAAAAAGAAAAATTAGGCTTAGGCTCAATAACATATGTAAAATATACGATCAAAGTAACTAAAACTTAGAAACTTCCCATAAAGTTCAAGTGAGTACGTGCGAAAAGTTTTGAGATACAAAAAAACTATTGAATATATAAACACTATTTATTTTACATTTTCTCAAAATACTCTCCATCGTTCTTTATACAAAGTTCCATTCGTCTAAACCAACTTTGGAAACACTTTTGCCAGTCTTGATCGGATAGGTCAGAAATCGCTCCTTCATAGGCGCCACGGCTTCTTCGGCACTCGAAAAAAACTTGCCTTTTATTTTTTCCTTCACTGTTGGGAACAAAAAGAAATCGCAGGGAGCCAAGTCAGGGCTGTAGGGTGGATGAGGCAAGGTTTCAACCCCAGTTTCTGCAATAAACGCCTTTGTTCTGAGGGACGTATGTGAAGAGGCGTTGTCGTGATGCAGCATGATTCCCCGAAGTCCAGCCTTTGGTCTCCTCTCCCGCACTGCTTGGAAAACTTGCGGCAATGCTACTGTAGTGTACCATTCCGAGTTAACAGACCTATGATTTTCCAGCACTGAAGTCGACAGATGTCCCCCCCGAGAAAAAAAACTAGCCACCATTTTTTTGCCTACGTTTCGAGGTCTTTGTAATTTTGTTGGTAACTTGCCCTCTGAGAACACCCATACTGACGACTGCCGCTTACTTTCCGGATCATATTGATAAATCCATGTTTCGTCACCAGTAATGATTTCAGAAACACGTCTTGATGTTCAGTTTTCGAATTTTAAACGCATTTCATGACACCAATCCACACGAGCCTGTTTCTCAGTTCCGGAGAGCAAACGCGGGATCTAACGGCAACAAAGCTTCCTTACTCCAAGATGTTGATGTAGGATGATATTAACACTCCCCGAACTAATGCCTAGGATCTTCTCGATGTCCGTGTATGTAATTCCTGGGTCTTCTCGCACTAAAATTTCAGTAGTCCATACGTTTTCTGCAGTTACTGCTGTTTTAGGGCGACCACTTCTGTGTTCATCTTCGAGGTTGGTTTTGCCCCTTTTAAATTCACTAAACCATCTAAAAACAGTTGCCCGGGATGGAGCAGAGTCTCCTAATGCCGATTGTAATCGCTGCAGTCAGTTGTTCGGTTAAACCAAATTTAAAATCGTAATATATCATAGCACGAAAATGTTCGCGGTTCAGCTCCATCGTTTCAAAGAAAACCCACGGAAAACGTTGTAGCAAAACAACTGGAACTAATCTATTTTTGAAATTAGAGTGTACTGGATACTAGTGTTCTATTTTAAAATAAATTTGCTTTTTAAAAACATATAACATGGGTGCGTTCCATTTTCAAATTTCGAGCATCTCAAAATTTATCGAGTGAGCTACGTACCTAAGTGCTAAGTGACCCATTTCGGTCAAGTATCAAGATTAATTCACATTAAGTACCTATAGTAAAATCCAGCACTTTTGTTGTAGGGACAAGATTTTCAAATGAGTCCTATATTTCAGTTATCTGTTTGTCTGTAATCTTATCGTCGTTATCAATGGGTGTGTTGAATGTTTCACAGGTTTGCTTTCTGTGTTTCTCGCCTTGAAACAAAACATAGTGTGGTTAGCACGCTAATACGCCGTGAAGTTAATTTTAACTAAATACGATATTTTATAGTGAAGACGCGAAGTTAAAGTTCTACAACGCACAGTGTTAAATATCTTATCATTGGTAATGTTTCACAATGGTAACATGCAAGTTGGACAGCGAGGTGTCGGGTGAGCTGCTGGGCTGGGAGCTGCCGACATGGACAGCACTTCTATTGCATCGAGTCTTGCCTTCTTGTGGGGGTCTTGTAGTCTACCTCACGTTGATTTGCTTCGATATTGCTCTAGTTTTCGAACATTTTCTGAGTAACGATCGTGGGTGAGTAAACAGATAAGATCTATGTATGTATGGTTATAAAACTTGGAGTTGCGATTGGTATTTTCTTGTATAGTACTGTCTATAATTTGGGTTATTTTGTATATTTTCAGGATCGGGATTTTCTTAATTAGTTTAATGGTGTTGCCCGCCTTTTTAAGTCTGGTGTTTACATTGGCGTCTCCACCTCCAGGGCTACAAACCGAAGCGTCAGCCTTTTCTCTTCAAATAGAGAAAAACGATCTAAAATGGATATTTATGCAGATTGGAAATTTTTTAATATTTCCTATCGCTGCAATTGGCAGGTAAACATTTTTAATAAATATAACTTTACATGTAGGTAACGTAGGTAGGTAATGTATTACCTCTCCGCTTAATTTACCAGAAATTTAATCGTTTTAAACTGGCGTTAAATAAACCCTAGGTTAATCTAACTTATTGACGCAGAATATTTAGCTCTATTAGGTATAGGTACATAGGTACCTACGATCAATATGATAAGTATGCGACCATTTAAAAACTTCTGAAGGTAAAGTTTTTTTTTTAACTTTTACCTACTTATTCATATTAAAGTCTCGTAGGGTACAAACTTAATTTGATGGGGTTATCTGATTACAACACTAGTTCAATAATATAATGAAAAAGCACGCGTGTTTAATACCTAGGATTATGAGCCTAAAAGCGGTACGATAAGAACCTCGTTACGAGCAAGTGTGTTGAAAAGCTTATTACAGTGTCGATGAGTTTCTCCAATCGACAAACCCATTGACCACACATCACTCATAACAAATGATGTTATTATATAAGGTGCTAACAAATTAGTCACGGATATTTTAAGAGATAATACATTGTATTAAAACAATTAACTTTAAACTATAATTAAGGAACCTTTGTATATAATTTTTTTGTTTTCATTTACCGAACAAAAATAATAATTATAATTCCGCCTAAAAATAATCACCATGTGCAAATTTAACTGACAAGATGTTTAGCATGACGTTGACAATCGAGTATTTGATTTGACGTTAAGTGGCCAGTTAGGTGTTAGGTAAAAGAGGTACTAAAATATGTTCAATGAGTATTCATTTAATAATCACACTAACAGGGTGTTTTAACGTTGCAAATTTGTTTCCTAGTTTTCTCCAAAAAAAACATAACAAAACTTATGATGTTTCATACCTAAATGTACTCCGAGAACCGAGTACTATCAGTGGTAAAAATATCCGTGACTTAATTGTTAGCATCTTATATAATTAACTACATGTTTAAATGTTTCATTGAATTGTGGTTTCTTTCTCTAGCTTTAATGTGTTATTTATTTATTTTTGACTTTGTTAATATTTCGTATTTATCAATAAATAATCTGAAATCTGAACATGACTTATAATACCTCACTACCAGCTACCAGCATTTTTTCATTTTATTTTAGATATTGCCACCAAATATTTTGGTGGGTGGAAGCAGTATGTGCAGCTCGCGACGAAGATGATGAACGTACTAGAGAAGCCATACTTATCGCCAAGGCTCCTTCACCGATGGAGCTGTATCTGTTCCTGCAGGCATTCATACATTCAGCTCCACACGTGATTCTGAATGTTTTAGCCATGCTGAATCGTTATTCAGACCCAAAATTTGAAAAATGTAAGACATATAATATTACCTTTTCACATTCAATTATTCAAGTAACTAGTTATTTATTTTACAACGGAGGAAATTTGTACGTGTTTTTTTCTTTTTTAAGGTTCCGTAGTCAACTATAGGAACCCTTTTAGTTTCGCCATATCTGTCTGTCCGTTTGCGGCTAAACTCAGTGACCGTTAGTAATAGACAGCTGTGCAACCGGGTTGCAAACAACACTCACTACGTCACTCGCTAAGGGCACGTTCACACAGTCCACTGACGCGGTACCCAAAACCGTTTTCCAACTGGGGGGCACTGACCAACCACAATCACGGTTGAAGTTCGGATGACGACTTATTTCAATAGCCTCCCGTATTTTCCGCTGAACAACGAATTTTTCTCTAGCCAACACGGTTAAGAAAATTATTTAGAACATGGTCAGTTTATTCATTTTTGATTCTTTGCAAAAGGGGCTGCGAAAACACTCCCTTTTGCTAGTTAGGATCATGGTATCTAGTATACCCCCTTTTAGGTTCGCCTATTGTGACGGACGGTTAACTACGGATCCCTACACTGAGCATGGCCCGACATGCTCTTGGCCGGTTTTTTATTAAAGCGATTGTAGAAACAGAACCGTGAAGTCCGTCACGCGTTCAATTTATAAATGAATTATTTCATAAACTGCCCCTGCAATTTTGAACGCGATAGTACCTAAAGTTTTACAACGGTCACAGCGGCATGAGATTCTTGGGTTGCACTTATATGATCCCATAAGTAGGTGTTTTTCGTGATAAGATAACTCAATTGCCAAACATTAACTTTTGACTGCCGCCATCCAGGGAAGCTGTCAATCTCAGGGCACGATTATTTCTTAATTAGGGTTCCGTACCAAAATGGTAAAAAAGGAACCCTTATGGTTCAACTCAGGCTGTCTGTCTGTCTGTCACATCGTTAAATATTTCGAGAACTATTTAAGCTACTGATTTAAATTTGGAATAGTGATAAACATAGTTAACGCAGACAAACTGAAAGAAGATCACATATTTTAATTTATCTTCAATGAAAAATGCCCAATAAAAGAGGGGACAAAAATAAAAAGTTCAGTTACTGGGTCATCTGAGGTGTCATTTGAAAGGGCTTGATTTGCACATTCTAAAACAATTTTTATTTTTTTTAATGAAAAAATAATAATATTTGTAACGAAAATGTAAAAAAAAATACCATTCCCCCCCTTTATCTCCAAAGTTTATAAAGGAAAAAATGTTTTTTTTTTCACAACCCTAATATTATCATAAACATTTTTTGCACTTTCACTTGTCCGGTTTTTTTTAATATTGATATTGATACCCTCGCAACTCTCTAGTTTCTATAGATTGAGACTTTTGACGATCGTCGGGCAAAAAGTGGATTCTTGAGCGTTGCGAGGATGTTAAGGTAAGAGAAACAACAATCTTGAAATTATTTAATTTGATAAGGTATACAAAACGTACCGTAATAATAATTGGCATAAGCTAAGTTTTCACAAACTATTTTTTTTTCAGTCTCCTTAGTATGGGTGAGTATAGTGATGTCTACGTTCCGGATGGCTAGCACGGCCACTTTATATAGAAGATTTGAACGCGAAAAAATTTGCGGTCGTCATTATCCATGGAAGACTTATTCGGAAGAGTTAGAAAACTCTGCTAACGAAAAAGCCGAATCGGCAAATAAAAATGAAGAACAGGGACAAGAAAACGAAGACAAACATATTTACGAAACAGTACCATTGCATCGTGCGTCTGTAACATCACAAATATCTAATCATAGTAGAAGTAAGGCCACAAGTGATATGATTCAGTTTTCGCCGCCCTCTAATGTTACTGAACCGTTTTTCGACGACGAAGGATGTTGTACAGATTCGAGTTCAGAATATTTACCACCAATTCCTGTAAGTCAAGTATCCCGTAAAACCCCTTCATTAAATAGCGACGATGAATATGTGAGGCCGATATCTATAATTGATAGGGTCGCCCCTCGTCGGCGGGATACACAATACACTATCCAAGAAGTGTATGTTCCTCCCCCACCGGCAATACCTGCTCCAAGACCAGGTACTCTCTCGATGTGGGCCGAGAAGTTAGTAGAAAATGCGGAATCTATACCGACTTGGCTATCAGCACCCCCGCGACGAAGACACGTCGAAATAATTAAAGACGAACCTGACGTACCACGCTATGTTCCTGGCCCTCTTATAATGAGGGGTCTGGAACCTCAAGACGCATCGGCTGCACTAGTTCATTTCCTAGGCTGGCACATGTTCTTTATATCTCGATTGCTCTCTATCGCAGCTTTCATAAACTTCTTTCCTGTTGCTGCAATCATAGTTCTTTTTTCGCATTATCAAATCATTCTACTCCTTTTAATAATCCCCCAAGCTAGCACAGTAAAGAGGGGTTTTTATATATTTCTAGCATTTATTTATTTATTCTGTTTAATGGAATTTAAAATTCGCTTCCGTCACGTACGGGTATGGCACGTGTTTTGGATCATAGCATGTACTATTGAAATTGTGATATTCACCGGTTTGTGGGCCGGCATAAATAATAATTTAAATAACTGGTGGCGTGACTTCATAGTAAAGATAACATATGGTAGCATGCTGCTCAGTTTCATGTGTTTTTTAGTATATTTTGTATTATTGAAACCTAGAGAAACTGTTGTGTATATAAAAAATAAGAATATCATTGAAGACTAATAAATAACACGGTTAATATCATGCTCTAGCTTATTATTTTAGAAAAAACTAGAGTTCACTGACATCTTAGCATACGCGAGAAATTCAATTCCTCTCAATCCCATCGTGTAAACTACTTACAGGAAACTATAGCCCACTCAGGGAGCGCCAGCCGGCCACATCCGTTCCGAAGCACCTACCTAGAACGCACACTGAAAATAAACCTTTTGAATCAATAATTTTAAACCCGAATCATAATACGATTGTTTGAATTAATCCCCGACCTTGGATTCGTTCCCTGAATATGACGAGGAACAATAGGTACGACCAAATGGTTAATAAAAACATTTCGTTTCCCTCCGAAGTCTTCCTTTATAGTGTCTCGGGAAGACGTTCTATCGTAATATAAATACTTAACTCTTATATCAAGCTACTTATTCCAGCTTGCATGAGATGCAAACTGAAATAAGTTATAAAGTTATATCACTGATTATAGTTAGGAAATCAATTTTTTTATTTTATTTTAATATAAATTTTAATTTTTATCATGTTAATTGTAATTTTAATTGTAATATATATTTAATGATAATATTTCTATGGAACTTGGTCTTCCGAAATAAATGAATTTTATTTTTATTTAATTTATTTTATTTATAGTGATTATCTACCTCGTAGAAACTGATAAATAGCTAACAGAAAAAATGGGTAGGTAAGTAACTGTAAATAATATTATGTATACTCGTATGGGTAGATACCAATTCGTACGTATTTAAGTAGGTAAGTAATTAAAATAAACATGCGTTTGTATACATTTACTACAATGAATAATAAAATTACACTTAAGTATTGATCTCGTACGTGTCTCGTAACTACCTTACTTCTATAGCGTGCGTTCACGTACCTAGTGGCGTCAGTAGGATTAGATAGAGGCAAGAGGACGCATTTACGTAGATTTTTTTATGGATGCGTGCAAAGCATAGCAATGTATGCATAGGTAAAGCTTGTCACAAGTTCGCAACGTATGCAGTAAGTGTGTAAGTATACGGTACCCGGCTTAGTACCCCGTTCAGTTAAGTAAGAAATAATGCTGCATCGGTAACAAAAAAACCCTCAAGGAGATTAATCTGTATAATAATTATAAACGTTCACGCTAATGGTTTTAATTATGTTGAGCCGCTCCACTTGACATTTGCGAATATTCAGAGGTTTCTCTGCCATTCAGTATTAACTCCACTTGTTAAGTTTATATCATATGTTTGTAATCTTGATTAATATTTATGGAATGCAAATTTTGTAATTTAAGTTGAATTATTATTTAATATCCTGCGGATTGTGCGTTTAACCAATTTTAATAAGTATGTAACCTACCATCGCAGCAATCGAAGAAAATATATTTAATATGTAATTGGTTAGTACTTAGTACACCGTTTTTATTTTTAGTTTCGTTTAATTTGACACGTTGCTTTGTACGTTAGGAGGAGCTAGTTGATAGGTATATCACCTTTACTTAAAGTCGAAAAATGAAAACACAATTTTTTTAATAGAGCCTAAATTAATAATACTTACTCGTACATCGTAAAAGGTCCTTTAGAGTCACACAAAACGTAAAAATCAAGTATGACAAAGCTTAACTTCAGTCATTACAGCACATAGCAAAACATAGCTTAGTGGTAGATGGTTTAGTAACCTTTTACTCGAAAAATTAATTCAAGTAAACCTGAAGAATCTCCCCTTAAAGTTAACGGTAATAAAAAGAACACGGTGTATATAAGATTGGCATAACAGTTCCAGTTTCTGAATAACAATGTGCTTTGTACGAAAACACGACCCCATTTCATTTGTTTCCCATTGTTGTAACACATTCCACACACGTTTCATAGTTTCAGGGAAAGCGTTGTTCTTACCTTAGCCAGCTGCCACTGTTTGAGTGCATGGCGCAATGGACAATCGGTAAACAGAACGAATGCTTTACTGCTACTTCAAAGAGTATCTAGTAATGATTGAAGTGTTTCGACTGTTGTTTGGGTTGTCAGCGCAATTTATGCTGTTGCTAGCGGAAAAAAACCCATGTTTTTCCGAAGCCTTTTATTTTAGTAAGCATGTATGTAGGGTGCAGTTCTTGATCCACCACCTTAATACAACCACTCATACAAATTAACAAAAAGACTAAACTCCAGGTCCAGAGACACTTTTCAATTAAAACAATAACATCATATCTACAAGTTTTTTTTTCTTGCATAGTATAAGGTAATAAATTGCCAGTCATCTGTAAGTCGTAAGACCTCGCGAGAGCCTTTATTTTAGTGAGCTCACAATAGTCTTCTTAAACGTCATACTTAAGGCCGTCCCCTATGCCAATGACCTCGGCGATTTGAGCTTTCTTCCCCTCCCGCTTACATTCCTCACCGGTTATACAATACGTCAATAAGCATAAGTTCCCACCTAGGAAGAGCTCCTTGTACTAGGACGCAACCTTATAAACTACTAGTGCCATCTTACACGACTGGCCCCAGTCGCCCGCGCAGGCATCTCGAGCCGGCGTTTTCGGAAAAATGCGTGTAATAGCTTTTTCTCGAAAAGTACAAAACCTATCCAAAAATCAGTAGATGCGTTTAAAGTTAACATAAATATATACTGCTTGTCTTAGTTTCTTGTACTTACAACGCATAATGAGGGAGTAGATACAGATTTAAGGTAGAAAAAAGGGTTTACAGTTATTTTTTTTTCTCTTGATGTATTATGTTTTTCGACAATTTAGTAGAACCAAATGTAGACCAAATACCTAGCTACATTATATATTTTTTTCAAGCGTTGTGCTTGGAGCTGAACAAAGCCTATTCACTTTAAAAACAGTGAAATATCAGTGAAACAGCCGGGTAGCCCCTTAAGTCCTATCGTAGCTATAGGGCAGACTCAATTTTTACGCTGTTAAAGACTGTTTAGGTACACAATTATTAGTCGAAAATTGCAATAGGTACATATATTAATACATATAATATCAATCTTTGCCTAATTGTATCTATTCAAATTCCTCGAAAATATGAGTAGGTAGGTAACAATGCAAGTACTTTAAAAGACTTCTTCAAAGATACTTGAACGCACGCTTGTACCTACTCATTGTTTTGGAGCTGCAAAAGTTTCTAGAGTAAAACTTAGCTTATAAACTTTTAATGACCTTCTAACCTTTGTTTCTGTTATTAGGGTTCCGTAGTCAACTAGGAACCCTTATTTCGCCATATCTGTCTGTCCGTCCGTCCGTCTGCGGGTTAGCTCAATGACGGGGGGCTACAACGGGAAACCTCCTCGAGTGCCAGGGCTCTTCCCATTCTCCTTGATCCGGTTGATCCGGGAAAAAGGGAAGGGTTCCTGGACGGTGCTTCCTGGGGGCAACGGTAAGCGATCTCTTGGAAGATTCCGAGGATTTCTTACTGGTGCTGCAAATATCCTGTCAGGGGGGGTTGGGGGGTTCCGTACAGGGAGTACTCTCATTGAGGGAGAGAACTTCTGAGTGTTGGCGTGAGGGGGCCTCCGGGTCTGCCGACAGGAATGCCGCTGTCCTGTATAAAACTGCGGTCCCGTACCCTGTCTAGGCAGAGGGCCTATGATGACGGACCGGGGGTTGCCACTGCTGGCCGGCGCCGGCGTGGTGGCTGCGAGGATGACCACCTCTATAAAAAATCGCAAAGGCAACCTGAGGGGGTGGAACCCGGGGTTTTTCCATCTCGCTCCCGGAGTGGAGGTTGTCATGAGGGACCAGCGTGTGGTGTCGCCCTGCACGCTACCTTAGGGCGGGGGAGCTTCGGCTCCAGGGGCTTCGGCCTCAAGGAGGGGACAGCTTCGGCTGTCGCAGCAGGCGGTGTTCGCGGTTGTGAGCCTAGGGCAATCCCGTGTCACCGTCACCAACGCTGCCAGATGGGCATACCGTGGATGGTTTAGTGGGTAGTGCGGGTCCCACATACCCGTCCTAGTTCCCCGGCTAGGCGGGAAGCCTAAATGCATTCCTCCACGTTAAAAAAAAAAAGGGTTAGTTCAATGACCGTTGGTACCTACTAGAACGTCTTTGAACTTGGTCATTTAAGCCATTGTTGGATTTTTGCAAAGAAACACCTTCTCTGTTAAAAAGGCGTATAAGTCGTTAGAACTGCGGAGATACTCCTTTTTAGGATTTCTATTGTTATGAGCATGGAGCATATTAAAACCCTTGTTAAGGTTCCGTAGTCAACTAGAAACCCTTATAGTTTCGCTCTGTCTGTCTGTCTGTCTGTCCGTCCGTCCGTCCGTCCGTCGGCGGATAATCTCAGTGACTGTAAGTACTAGAAAGCTGTAATTTTGTACGAATATGTATATCAGTCACGCGAACAAAGTGGTAAAATAAAAAGTGGTTATAATTTCTTTTTTAGAGTACACGTAAAGTGGGGGCTGATTATTTTCGTTTCAACCCTAGAGTGTGGCATATTATTGGATAGGTATTTGTAAAATAATGAGGGTTTACTAAGAACAGTTTTTGATAAAGTTAATATTTTCGGAAATAATCTCTCCAGAAGTTTAAAAAAATGTGTCCCCCGCTTCTTACTTTTGAACTATAAGTTAAAAAAATATAAAAAAAATAATATTGACTTCTGTTACCACGATTGTTATTCATTGAAATTAAACACTTTAGAACGGATTAATCGCGTTTATTAACGCCATGATCCTACGTTTCGAGCCCTTTACAGCACTTGTTTTCACAGGGTTAAGATGATGACTGAACAAAAAATAAAAAATGACAAAAGTAGAACTTAATAAGAACTTTATTGGAAAATTATTTTGAACTTGATTAACAACGAAAATAATATTACTTTGCTATTCCGCCAAACGTGCTAGTCTATTAGTGCCAACCCGTTATACCTACTTGCGTATTTTTTGCATGCAATTAATTTTTCCACCCTCCCGCCGCAAAAAATAAATACGCAAATAGATACAACACACCACCACCAATGACTTGCAAATATTCGTAATAACGGTGATGACGCTACATTCAACTGTTCGTTAACAATCACACCCCTATTGTTGTACCTAATTATCTCTAACTGTTCTAGCACACTCAAGCGCAACCCTTTCTCACAAACATGTAAAATATTAAAAGAATGATCGTCAGACAGGTTGTGGCCATTGTCTAATAAATGCTTCGCAAAATTTGACCTTTCTGGATGGTTATGCCTGTATGCCGCAAGATGCTCCTTATACCTTGTGGTGAAATTACGGCCCGTTTGCCCAACATACACCTTACTACAATCCTCACAAGTTAGCTTATAAACACCAGACTTCTTCCCATTCTCGATTTTATCTTTCCCATTACAAAGTTTCGAGCGCAAGGTATTATTTGTCTTAAAAGCCACATTAATGTCGTTAGATTTCAAAATTTTGTAAATCGATTCTGACAATTTACCAACGTACGAAATGCTCGCCTTAAACTTCCTAATAGGATTAGAGGATTGTGCTGCATACAACATATTATTGATCAAATTACTTTGCTTCTTTCTGATGACACCATCTACAATAGACCTATCGTATCCATTACAAATCGCTAAGTGATAATAGTAGTTTATGCAACAGTGATATAATAAGGGTTCTTAAAGCTTGAGGGTCGCCGTTACAAAACGAGGCAAAGCCAGAGGCGAGGCAGAGGCGATTATGATCTGTTGCATATCCTAGTTTTTCTACGACAGCTAAAATAGCGTAAAAAGCAAAATCTAGAAATGTGGCAGAATACGGAAGATGTTGTGCCTACTAAAGAAATTAAAAAAAAACAACAACAGTGCTCATATATTGTTTGAAAATCCATAGGAGCAGTGTTCTTATGGAAAACCACAGACAACGTTATAATGTATACTTTTTAAATATCGCTGTCAGTCATCTTATTGACAGATAGAAGTGCTGGAGTAGAAAAATATTATTTAATTCCATCTGATAATGCTCATCAGAATGCGTTTCATTGTTACATGCATAGGTTGTTGACCGTGCCTCTTTCTGATGAGCATTCAATAAATTACTTGAACTTGATTAGTTGAACGGTTTTTGAAAAATATATGCAAACACTTCTTTTATCTTGAGTACTTAATTTATCATCCCGCACGTATCTTCCTTCTAATAAGAAAAGAATGATTCAAATCTATCGTCTAGTTTGTATAAATTAGTAACCCAATTGCCCGAGAGATGGCACTGTGGTCTACTTCGCGGTGTTAAGATTTTTCGGTCGGGACGGGTGTGATCGAAAGTATCATCGAATTGTTAATTATTATAAGCATATTGGGCATGGTATCTATTAAAAAACTTTTTAAGGTTGCCTATTATGACGGACGGTAAACTGCGGAACCCTACACTGAGCATGACCCGACATGCTCTTGGCCGGTTTTATTGACTAAGCTCTAACTGCAGAACGTGTATTTGGACACACCATTCTCAGCATACTTGTCAGTCCTAAAGCCTCGTCCACATTATGCGAGGCAAACGCACGCCGGGGCGAGGGGACACGTAAATATAATGTGGACGAGGCTTAAGTCGTAGTCGTATTAACGAATCTGTATATTTCCTTTTCGTTTTCTCTCTGAGGTATGTCCCGGGAATAACTGCACTATTAAATTACCTGAATTGCATCATGTTCGACCCTAAACCTCTGCTCTGCGGGTTCAATTTCTCTCATTACCCGCAGTGGTGCACAAGAGCAAGCTCTACATTCTTATCGCTTACCAAGGGCAAGCAAGCGCAATTCAGCACTTAATAGTAGGGGAGGGCAAAATGCTAAATTTGTAGTACCTAGGTAACTCCAGCGTCGTAGGGACCTATTGGAATCGAAATATTAGTTCATAGGGAGAATAAAAGGTTACATGATGTTTTCTTTTTAATGGTGAGAGAAGCGACGACAGACTTTTTTTAAAGTAAGAAAAAAATGTATGGTACTACGTGGAAATATTCGAAATTGTCTGATATTTATAAACAGAACGCGCAACGTTTCCTAAAAAATAAAATATTAATCTAGCGCGCCCCAGGGAGTCAAGGTAACGTCTTGTTTGTTGCAACTTTGTGACACTGCCACTCCTCTACGCTCCGCTGAAATCGTCAGATTTTTTAAATAGTCACTTTTCACTATTCCTTAACCTGACGTATACGAGTATTTGTAAATATACTTTTTTGACATGATTTTCGAAATCGAAACTACATTAAGGAAGTATTCGGCGGAGGTACTTAACAGGGTACAAGATATCCCCCCCCCCCCCATTAGTTTGCCGCGCCGGAGTTTTTTTTTTTTTATTTTTTTTTTATGCTATAGGGGGCAAACGAGCAAACGAATCACCTGATGGTAAGCGATTAACGTCGTCCATGGACACCCGCAACACCAGAGGTGTCGCAAGTGCGTTGCCGGCCTTTAAGGTGGGAGTACGCTCTTTTCTTGAAGGTTTGAAGGTCGTATCGGTCCGGAAACACCGCTGGCGACAGTTCGTTCCACAGTTTAGCTGTGCGAGGCAGGAAGTTTCGGGAAAAGCGCACAGTTGAGGACTGCCAACCATCTAAATGGTGAGAGTGGAAATATTGTCGCGTAGGGCGATGGCGGAAAGAAGCGGCAGGGATTAATCCGAACAATTCCTCGGAACACTCCCCATAATACATGCGATAGAAAATACAGAGTGAGGCCACATCTCTACGCAGCGCCAAGGGATCAAGCCGATCAGAAATACGTTGGCAGTTGACAATTCGAGCTGCTCTCCGTTGGATGCGGTCTAGAGGAAGAAGCTGGTACTTAGGTGCCCCTGCCCAAAGATGAGAGCAGTATTCCATATGCGGGCGAACCTGCGCCTTATAAAGCTGTAGGCGATGGGCCGGCGTGAAATACTGCCTCGATCTATTGAGCACACCGAGCTTCTTCGAGGCCAATTTGGCCTTACCCTCTAGGTGGCCGCGGAACTGGACTTCACTCGAGATGTCAACGCCAAGGATTCCAATACTGGCTGTGGCAGATAGGGGAGTGCTCTCAAAACGAGGTGACGCGACGAACGGAAGTTTTTTTGCGGTGAACGCGCAAACCTGTGTCTTTGTAGGGTTAAAATGGACCAAATTAAGTCGACCCCAATCTGAGACTTCTTTTAGGGAGGTCTCAATTTCGGACACAAGTTTGTTCCGGCTCTCAATGACGTTTTCCCGGGAAATATTGGCGCGGCCGGTGTAGGAGGCATCACCCGTACTATCATCAGCATAACAATGAATGCCGCTAGTTTGCAACATGTCATTGATATGCAGGAGGAATAGCGTGGGTGATAGCACACAGCCTTGAGGGACACCAGCATTCACAGACATTGAGTCTGAGCATTCACCGTCAACTAGGACCTTAATGCTTCTGTCTGCTAGAAAACTGCTGACCCATTCGCATAATTTCCCGGGGAGCCCATAGCATGGAAGTTTCGAAAGAAGTGCTTTGTGCCAAACGCGATCGAAGGCCTTCGCTACATCCAAACTAACTGCCAGTGCCTCACCTTTACTCTCTATCGCCTGTGCCCAGCAATGTGTCAGGTAAACTAAAAGATCACCAGCCGAACGACCCCTACGGAAACCGTATTGTTGGTCACTCAGCAGCTGGTGATCCTCTAGGTACCAGAGGAGCTGACGATTGATGATGGACTCCATAATCTTAGAGAAAAGGGAGGTTATAGCTATCGGCCTGTAGTCGGATGGATTTGAGCGGTCGCCTTTTTTAGGGATCGGGTGCACCAAAGCTGACTTCCACGAAGTCGGGACTACGCCAGAAGAGTAGGAGAGCCGAAAAAGACGCGTTAAGACCGGCGCCAACTCAGGAGCACACATCTTGAGAACAATTGCAGGGATTCCATCAGGCCCACTGGACTTATGGGTGTCGAGGGAGCGAAGAGCCTTACGCACAAAGCTTTGGCGGAACTGTACATCTGGCATACAGCTCTCGCACCGCGGTATAGTCGGCGGCGCTTGTCCCCCGTCATCCAAAGTCGAGTTGGACGCAAAAAGCTTACCCAGTAGATCGGCTTTGTCTTTTGCGTCGTGGGCCAACGAATCATTTCCCGTGTGCAGAGGTGGAAAAGACGGCGTGCAGAAATTCCCCTGGATAGCTTTGGCAAGAGACCAGAACGCACGAGTTCCCGAGGGGAGACGCTCTAGTTTCTCGCCAATCCTACCAATGTGCAACGACTTTGCTCTGGCAATGGCTCTTTTGAAGGACCTGGAGGCAAAGTTAAACTCCTTTTTTAAAGCGCTGGTCTTTACATCCTGTACCGCCGCTGCATTTACCCAGGCTTGGTAGCACTCCAGCTTTCGGCGAGACGCCTTTTTGCAGGAGCGATCAAACCAAGGCTGGGTTTTGCCACCAACAGGTACCGCAGAGGATGGAACGAAAAGTTCCATTCCCTGAAGCACCACGTCAGCAACAGAGTCAGCAGCGATATCAGGATCATCCGGCGTGAAGCAAACCTGCCCCCACGGGTAAGACGCAAAGAACACCCGCATCCCGTCCCAGTCTGCTGACTTATAGTGCCACACACGGCGGCTACAAGCAACTCGCCGACGCGGCGGGCACGTGAGAGGCACTGTACTCCGGATGAGGCAATGATCCGAGGAACCGAGAGGGGCTGCAACGGATACATCATAGCCAACCGGGTGAGAAGTCAGCAGAAGGTCCAACAGGGAAGGTTCCTGGCTCTCCACATCTGGGATTCGCGTAGGCGCAGTAACCAGTTGTGTCAAGCCGTAGGTCAGAGCAAAGTCGTGAACAGATCTCCCCGCATGATCAGTCTTGCTGGAGCCCAGCCATTCGGCATTATGGGCGTTAAAATCGCCAAGAACGATGATCTCAGCGGATGGGATCTGCTGCTGCACTGAATCCACAGCCGTTTGAATCTGCTCCAAGAGTCGGTCAGTTTCGGCATCACCGCTATGGGACCTATAGAGGCACGAATAGACGCGAGGATGATCATCACAATCAACACGTAGCCATAAGGTGGAAAGGTCCCTACCTTCAAGATTGCTGAGGCGACGAGAACTGATATCGCCTCTAACGTACACACACACTCCAGCCCTAGGCAGAAAGGAATGCTCTAGTTCGTACCCAGGGTAGGAGAGGTATTTTGTGTCCGCTGGAGACGATATCTGCGTCTCTGTCAGAAAAAGCAAGGCCGGCTTAGCTGTCTCGAGGTGATGATGGACAGCATTAAGATTAGAATGCAAACCCCTGATGTTGCAGAAATCCACAGCGAGCGTGGCAGGGGCTGCCGTAGCCGTCTTGCTCTTGCCTCGGGAGGATGGCGGATGGCGGAGCGCGGATTTGCCCCCCCCAGAGTACGAAACGGGGCGCTCTCGGCGTCCACGCTCAGGCACGACAGTACCTGAGCATGGAAGCCCAGAAAGGGATTCTCCAGCGCTAGAGCAGCTGGTACCCTCCTGGGGTAGCTTATTAATCTGCGCTGTCATCGTCATTAAGGGGGAGGTTGGGGGGATTGGAGCTCTGGAAACCTTACTCACCGTGAGGAACACAACACCACATACCTACAAAGTAAGTAGTGATGTTATTATGGCTTCGGTATTCTGTAAGGTGGAGGTACTTCCCCAGTCAGGCTGCTCCAGATTCAAGCGAGATGACGTTTCGCTGTGCCCTACCTCACTTGTTGGACGTAGTTTAAAGACATACCCGGGTCCAAAAAAGTTGCTACCGAAATCCCTTCTTTGCCTCCCCTACTATTAAGTGATACTGATATCTGATTCTTATTAATTATATAGCCATTTACACTGGTTTCTCATAAGCGGGCGTTCGGTAAGCAATATGGATCCGATGCGCTGCTTGCCGCGCCGCATCGCATGTGCCTCGAAGGGCTCAAAGCCGCCGCTGACCATTATTTTTTGCTAATTTACCATCCATGTCGATGGAAGTCCGGAGATGATGATACCGGGTAACTGTAATTACTATCAGGCGAGAGGAAAAGGATATTATTATGGCTAAGTATGCAGTATGATCAAAATGGCTTGGTATATAAATCTTCGTAGCGGCCGACGGCGCTCCGCCCGTGGAATCGTTAATTGATTAAGTTAGTCGCATAATTAATTGTACATCCATATACATCTTCGCGTCCCTAATTAATGGCTTGCAATCGCTTTGGGGTGTGCAAAGACTACGGAATGTGGATTTGTCATTGTTGTTCCTTTAGATTAGATTAGTAATAATAAGCAAAGAGTAACAAAGAGTAACGGGCAGGTGCAACATCCGCTCGGTGTACCCCTTACATTTCATTAAATTGTCGAAAGGGCCTCTGCGTGTTGGCTTCGGCTCCACGTACGCCTCCTAAAGGTCCGGAACACCATTGTTCCGTGATGGGAAAGACAAGCAAAGAGTAAAGTAAGCAGGTATACTAGCTGTTGCCCGCGTGACTTCGTGCGCGTAGAATTTAATTTTGTTTGTATTTTTTTTAATGCGTACAGAAAAAAATATTTAGAGTTTAAAAAAAAAAAACCATTGTGTTTATAATCGTGTTAATTTATTGTGTTCGTTATATAAGTACCTAACCCACTGTGCAAATTTCAACTTTCTAGCATCAACAGTTTGTACCCTGATTTATAAAAAACTTTCAACCCCTTTAGAAGATAAATTTCCAAAATTACTGTTTTTTTATTTTTGTAACACAAAGTTTCAAGTCTCTAACTTAACATTTTACGCCATTTCCATACAAACGACCAATCTCCTTTTTAACCCTTTAGCGGTGCAATTTTCAAAATCGCTCCTTATTACTTGTACACATACATGAAACCTGATGTACTAATTTCAACTTCATAACTTCAGTAGTTTCGGCTCTGCGTTGATTAGTCAGTCAGTCAATAGATAAATGACACACGCGTTTATATATATATACCATTACCATACCATTTATATATATATATATATATATATATATATATATATATAGATATAGATATAGATAGGTATAATGCTCAATAAGTGACTTAAATAATCTAATTTAAAGTATCATGAGACATATTAATATTATAACAAATTACGGATAACACTGACGTAGTTTTAGTCAATATGGGCGACATGTTTCGAACATCTTACCATTATCAAGCGTCAACAACCGTGCGCGACGATGCGACGCGTGCGGGCGGTTTTTTATGACTTAAATTAGTTTATTTTATTTTCATAAAACAAACAAACAAGCAAACACATCAAAAACATAAAAATACCCAGGTCTTCGGAACTAAGCACGGTCCCCAGGAGGCTGGCCGTGTTGCCCCGTTGGATAGCAATGTTAATCCGCTGGGTAAAATAGTGAACAGCACTCTGGTCACCAGAAGCCTCAACCAGGCGCGAGGCTATTTCTTTGTAGAGTTCAGTACCTAACTTAATAATGACACCCAGATTAGATTTTCACTTCCGTCTGGAAATAACGGAGATATTTTTTTAACGAATGAAACAGGACATATGATTTTCTAATCAATCGCAGCAGAAGTAGATAGGTATGTCAGATACCTACCCACCTACCAACGCTTTACTATAAAACGGTTTCTATAGCCTACCATTTGCCGTCAAAGTTTATGTAATTTTCATTGAAATCACGTAGGTATACAATATTAATAACTCACGCTAGAGCCTGATTTCGTAACAACCGATTAGTTACCAACAATTTACAGCCGTCATTAAAATTTACCGCCAAATGTAAGTGAATATTTACGTCTAACTCCACGAGTCCTCTTTACAGCCATAAAATTACCGATATACTCCAATCAGTATGTCCAATAGATTCTCAATTAATTGTTAGAAGGAAACCACAATATATGGAGTCGGAGGCTGGGCCAAGGCCCTCGCCCGCGGGTAACCCGACACCTCTTGTACTCAATCTCCTCTAAGTACTAATTTGCGGGCTCCCCATAACAGGGCTGCCACTGTTTCATTGATACCCTATAACTAAATGCGAATACTATAGCTACATTTGTAAGGCGAAACAATGTCAGCATGTGGACGGCTTTATACAAACGTTATTCAGCTGCATGTTAGTAAAATGGGAACCTGATCTTAGAATAATAAGAAAAAGTTTTTTTTTGCCCATATCAAGCGACGATATGTCTAAGTTACTCAGTGTCATAATCAGTGCCTCCCTTTGTATGTTTTTCTTTTATTTATTTTTTATTTAACACCGACTTCAGTTAGTACCTATCTTTGAAGCAAGATTAGAAACACTATCACGTAGAAACGTTCGATTGGGCTTAAATTTGTTTATACTTAGTTATATTTATAAAATACCTACCGCTTATAAGGCATCAGAGGAGCTGGAAGAACAACCCAACTTATTGAGTTTGAGTGTGTGGGAATTGTATGATAAATAATTGATTAATGTTGAAACTGGAAGAAACGAACAGCCGCAGCGCTGGAAAGGCTTCTGTAAAAAAATAGTTTTTTGTCAAATAAATCTTTAGCCGACTGTACAGTAGTAGATGGCTAGTTCGTAATTAAATTTTATTACATACTTACCAACTTAAATGAAATTAGATATTTGTAGGAATACGAGGGAGTAACAATATACTGATGTAAGTACTTAAAACCAAGCGTATGATGCGCGCTTTTAGCAATATGCATACCAAATTAAACTTGTAATTCATTCCTAAATTGTGCCTACACGTCAAATCCATGATGGATTATGTTGTCAATGAAGTGCACCCTATACATATAGCAGTAAGTAAACGAGTTCGTTAGTGCAGTAAGCGACAGATCGCGTGCTGATAGCCCTGGCTGGATGGCCAAGTATCACTTGCCAACCGCAGGAGTGTTGCCGGACGATCCAGCATAGTTGCGACTTCACGTTTTGTTAGGCATACATCGCTAAGGATGTCACAGGTCCTCTAACACCACAATCGAATCGTGGGCAATATAAACTACCTAACTCTTTATAACTAGTACTATGCAGATGCAGAGATGGAAAATTATATTTTACTATTATATCTAGGCGCTGTTGTGGTTGCGTCACTACTTATACCCATATGTATAGGTACTTCAACTTGTTTGAGGTTCGCGCCGGAGACCATAGTGTGATTCTTGCGCGCCTACTGGCCGAGAGGATGTTGATGGTTAATGCAAAACTCGAAGAAGCTGCCACGTCGGCGTCGCATGCTAATTTAGAATTAAGCGATGAAACTACTTGTCATAAATTTCTAATTTTGAAGTTACTTTTAAACATACGTTACATTTATAGCCCTCCAACCAGTCACAGTACAGACAACAACACACCTGTGTATACAGCCAAAGTGCCAAAAATATGTATACTGAACTTTATTGCCAGAGAAGTAAGGTCGTGTATACATATTTTTGGCACTTTGGCTATATACACAGGTGTGTTGTTGACTGTACAAATATACTTTTGCAAGACCTAATTCGTTTTGCTTTCGCAGCAAAAACTGATACAATTAGGCAAACTAGTGGGAATTAGGGCATGCCGCCAGTTCAATTTTTTTTATTACTAGGTTTATACAAAAGCAGTGCCGGGACCACGCCTTGGGGATCGAATTCTTAGGCCAATAAATACTGGTTCATTCTCGTCGAGTGCGGGATAAGCGACATGAACAGCAGCATTGCGCCTGGGCATACAACGGGCCGCTGTGGCCAGCGATAAATCGAATTCCGCCGACGACAGCCCCTGTCCGATGAGATCGACGTCCGCGATTCGCTAAACTTATGGTTATATTCCGTGAGGAATCTCGCGCAGCCCTCGCGACCGATTTGTTACTGCAACAATAGGCCGTAGGCTCGTAGAGAAATTGATTGCTAGGACTGTTGCGAAATGCCTGACAGGCAATAATGCTTCGCTAAATGTACTAATGATGCGTGAAATTCCTTTGTGTTAATGTTCACGCTTGACAGTTACAATTTACGGGTAATATTTGAAATGACTAAAGTATGTAGGTTATTATATTTGTAAGTACCCCTAAGAAGTTATAGTTAGCTACTTACGTAGCCTACACGTGCACGAACATTAATTTAACAAACGGATTATATAGACACTGAAAATTAAAGTATTTATTTTTATGAAAGTAAATGACGAAATAATAGCTCTCACGATCAATTTTTCAAGAATTGATGATAATCACTTGGGTGTTTATAAATAATGTGAATGGGAAGTACAAATTCAAATTTACATATCCGTGTGATCAACATAGACAAACATCCGATAGTTACTTAATAGTAAATAAACATGATAGGAAGATCCATGAGGATAAATTAGTGTCAATACACTATTCTACCGAGCAAAACATCGCAAGATGTTTACAAAAATCGGGGGCCCCAATTAATAAATGCATTTTAAACGTCCCATAAACAACACGACCGATAAGGAGGCTTGTACTAAGTCCATTTCCCCTCGACACCTCGACGATATCGTAATGACAGTTGACATTGACTCACACCGTTTTAAAAGTGTATACAATATAGCCTTAAGTAGTACCTACCTATAATTACTTGTGTTGTTATACTTGCTTGTGTACAGAAAGTACACGAATGCTTATACCTAATTGAAGTTCTGTGAACCGTGGGCAAGATACGCATTCATGTCATGTGTTATCGGAAGTGTGTACCCGTACTGTAATAGCTGCTGTTAAGAAATAATATATTTAGGTACTTGTACAAGAATGCACATTGCACATACCTATTATTTGTAACAATTATTATGCGTAGCCAACAGAGTGCCTTGTGTTTAAGAAACTTTTCGAATGAATTAGCAGCATAATTAAACGGATTAACTTTTAAGTTAACTTTAGAAACTGTTAACGGAACCATTACCTTCCGTTAAACTTTAATTCCGTTAATCGTTAATTCAATTCCTAAGCGTGTACATAAGTAATATGTATACTTACAGCGCGCTTTTCCGTGTAGATGTCATCGACATAGAAATACTTTAATATACTGATAACGCCGAACAAAATTCGTTTAAAAATGTGTTCCACTTTTTACGCCCTTATACCATCATTTCTTCTAATAAGCCGGTGAAATATACACAATTCTCTTATTTAGACCGTAGTAAAATTTTAAGTTTACTTGTTTCGAATGAATAAAATTTTGAGCAGTATAATTACGTTTCCATACTTGTTATTCTGCCGAGGTGGCTGAATAGTAAATTGTTTACCTAAACCAAATACATCAATACTTCGAAATTAATGACCGACCATGGTTACTGGTTAGGTCCGGACTGATGTGGTCGGGTGTAACTTTTTATGTCTGTGAATGTCCTTTTTATTCCTTGTCAATTTTTATCTTTTTCTTTTTTTTGTCTGTGTGTTTTATTTTAATCTGTATTGTTTGTTTCCTGCCGAGATTGCTCACCGAATGGTCTCATCGGAAGATTAGCGCTGGCTTACGCTAGTAATACGCTGACATGAGACCTTTTTCGTGACACTTGTACTGTTAGTGTTCAAAAAATTCAAAAATTCAAAATTCAAAATTATTTATTTCAAATAAAAAGCACAATTTCGTGATATATTTCGTGTTATCTGTATTTTTATTTGTTCTTGTTTGTGTCATGAATAATAAATGAGTATGAGTACTTCGGTAACCTTGTAGCCAAAAATTGTTAAACGTAAAGAATTCTATAGGCAATCTTAAGTTATAAGTATAACCCTTGGACTAAGCAGCCGTCTGCTCAATCGTCTCCTTATTTCGCCACCGTTATTTCACTTCCAGCAACCAACGCACGTCAATGTCTTCGTGTGTGGCCGATCGATTAGCTGCTAACGTTGTATTGCGACGCCTCCGAGAATGGCCGGTTAATCCTTTCCGTGTCCACTTGCGTCATAGTGCCAAATTACGACACGGTAAATACAAGGGTCATGTCCATGTTCAATAAGTAAGTAGTTAGTATTTTCCCATTAACTAGCAACAGTTTTCTGGTTTCAAAAGCATTTATAATTCCACTACGATAAATGAACTGGTGAGTATTAGTTATGTACATCTTAAAAAACCCTTTTATGTTGAAAGCTTAAATGATCTACTCAAGAAATCTTACAACGTCAACGGTTGATAGTTTAAGACTATAGGTATTTGGTATAGATAGATATATTTTTGGTGTTTCTTCCTCCTCACCTCAAACATTATTTTAATGCGTCTTTCTTTTAATTCAGCTTTTACCTAATAAAGGCAATTTTTGTTTCGCTTAGGCGCTTATTCAAAGGACTCAGGTGAATCAGGTGTAACGGTTTCAGGGACGATAGAGCTGGCAGTTTTCTAGATTAAAAACAGTGTGCGATGTAGCACGAAAATACTGCCTGATCCTTTGCATCATGCCACAGTGTGATCACGTTATTTACTTTGTGACTTAGATATTCTCAGTTTTACCAATTTTAAGTAAATAATGAATAAATATCATGAAATAATCTTACATGAATGGATCTAGTCCCAAGCCCCACAGTACGTTCAATAAGGCCTGTTTTGAAGAAGCAAGATGACTTAGACGACGGTATATATGTATACACGGTGTTTCACATAACACTAAAAACCCGAAAACCGTTTGTTCAGAATCGAGAGACACAGACACACTGCCTGATCGCTGCTATGCTTGGAAGATTCGTCATGAAGACCACACCTATGGTACCTGTTGCTCAAGCCCAACTGAAACAGGTTTACGGCATGTATTAGGGAGATCGGAAACAAAACAATCCTGAAAGCAAAGCTCCAGGTACTGTACAAGAGAACAGCCATTATGAGAATAAATTGAAACAAACTATTATGCAAAAAAAAGCATTAAAAATTTAATAAAAAAACTAACGAATACGTTTGTTTTACTTTACTTCCTTACAACAAATCTTAAATAAGCCAAGAACCCGTATAAATAAGCTGAATGTACACGAATTTGCCTACAAATGCCATTCTTAAATTTAAAAAAGTAGATGTCATATTCTAAGATCGGTGCTCCTTATTGGCTAAATTCTTTATAGGGGAGTTGTTCATCTGATACTATATAGTTTGTGCTTAGAACTGACAGTTACTCAACTTAAACGCTTGAGCTGTACACGCCTGAAGGGTTGTTTTATTTCTCAGACATAGGTATTAGGCACGTATATATCTGACTGAGGTGACAGGTGTAGCGTTAAAAATTCCGGAAATAATCAAATGTGTTTTTCAAGATTTAATGAAACTAACGTTATTTTTCGTGCTTTTTAAGAATTAAATAATGTCACTATCACTGTCACTCTTTTCATCTATTTCAATTGTTTTTTTTTCTCAACGTCATCGATGTCGCCTTTTTGTAGGTGTAAATTAGACCCCATAAACATTGATTTAGAGTTGAAAATTAGTGCGGAAATTATCATTGATTTTTTCCGAAAGAATCTGAAAAATACGAGGTGGATGGGGAAAAACGGATTTTTTCCAGACTTTCAACGATATAGACAAGTGACATAATTATCTAAAACTAGACAACAGAGGCACAAACCAATGGCATGAATTTATCTACTACATCGCAACCTAAAAAAAATCTGCAAATATTGATTCTAAATAACGTAATACTTTTCTAGGTAAAGCGAGTGGAGACAAAATTATTGTTAAAGGTGATCGTGAGCCTCAATGTTACTTAAGATCTATACCGGTAAAATGACGTAGCTATGTTAGGTAGGCAATAAATTTACCGTTTATAAGCTATCATAATTAACCTCATTAAACCAACAGTAACATTTGCATATACACGTGTACACACCAACACCATTAGTGCGTTTACCGAACGATCACACATTTGGCATCAATCGCACTTGAATTGCAAACTGAAGCGTATCCCGTGATATCACAAATCTCGTTAGTTCACTGATTAGTAGTAATCCCCAACTTTCTCGTATATCCAATTATCCATGTAATTAGTCAAACTATAATTCACATATGCATACACCGTGAAATCATTACTCTTACATTAGAATAGTTTTGGCTAAAGTCATGAGAAAAAAGTCAGAAAGGTATTGAAAACTTATATGTATATGATATGTAAGTATTATATTTTTTGAGACATTTTTTGTTTGCTCTAAGGCAAAATCGGATGATTCGGATGCATTGCTAATTTCATCTTTAATATTATTCGAACAGCGGCGTGCAGGTCCCTGTGGCGCTAATGATCTGACGTCTGGCTTGAATTGTCTATACCCGGAACACAAAACGCGTTAGCCTAGCGTCTTACTAACACCTTTTACCATTTTTAGCTTAGATGATAAGTTTCACACGTAAACATTTCTCCAACCTGAACTGTAAATAAAATACAGCTATCTGTCTGTCAATCCTAGACCGAAGGACATGTCACCAGCTGACATTAAGCCAACTAAAAGTCGCCGCTGCACGCTGCGTCCCCGTCGCGGCGCAGACGGCCTGACCTTAATCATCTAAGCCTGGATCACAAAGCGCCCTTGTGCCCAGCCGGCTCTCATTACCCCTAATCTTTCAATCTCTGCTACGTGTCTTAATTATTCATACATTTTTGTTAGCTTGTAGAAGCGCCCGTGGCAATTCCCGCGTAAATCTCTGGCATTTTTCCTCTCTGTTCTCAGAGGGTAGAATTCAAACAAAGATGGCCTCCTTTCACAGTCGGTAGTGACAAAGCCCTCGAACCGGAGGGGTTGGATTCACCGTTCATAACCTCGTACCACCCAACCCAATGTGCAGTACATTGTACAAATTAACACTCAGCATAAACGCCCAGACTTTTAATTTTTTTATATTACTCCGACGGTGACAAACAAGCGGTCACCGTAGCCTATGGACGCCTGCAACTTCAGGAGTGTTACATGCGCGTTGGCGACCCTTTAAAAAAGGAGGAGAGTCGCTGGAGGAGGATTCGCTGTGTTGTCGCAGCTAAAGGGGCAAGCTTTGCTCCGTGGGTCCCCAGCTGTCAACACAGTGAATCCGCTTGGAGCTCTGGCGACCTTACTCACCAACAGAAACACAACACCATGAGTAGGGTCTAGTGTTATTAAACTGCGGTTTAATGGTTGGGTAAATAATTTAGAGCTGAACGCCCAGTGAGTACGCTGTAAATAAAAGTTTATCACATGTAATTTTTAAATTTTCGCGCGAAATTGAATTCCACCAAGACGTCGTGATCGTGAATGGTCGGCTCAATGGCGATATTTTTAACAGCTGACGTTTGACAGAGAAGTTTTCTACCTCCGTATTTTTTAATCCATGCCGCCATTGCCGCCGATATTGTGACAGTGACATAAAAATATTTCTTTAAGTATGTGTTTTTTACTGAGATATACTGTAATCTTATATTAAAGACATAAATAAATATTGTTATTTCTGAATTGTAAACTTATGTTCATTGCAGTGCACATTAAAAATTACCATTCGGTATTTTTGGAATGTTTTTGATTAAAATTGATATTTTTTATGATACTGAAGAAAGACTTGAAAAGTAACAAAGCTGGTCTCAAAATTACTAAATTACTAAATAAATAAATATCTTACACAAATTGACTAAGTTCCGCAGTAAGCTCAAAAAGGCTTGTGTTACGGGTACCTACTCAGACAACGATATATATAATGTGCAAATACATACATACATAGAAAACATCCATGACTCAAGAACAAATATCTGTGTTCATCAATCATCACACAAATAAATGCCCTTACCGGGATTCGAATCCAGGACCATCGGCTTAGCAGGCAGGGTCACTACCAACTACGCCAACCGGTCGTCAATATTATTGTTATACGTTATATATATTAATATAAATAAAGGTATTTTTATATTATTTTTTTGTTCCGACTTTTAGTAAGTACAATATTTTAATAAGTTGTTAAGAATTTGTGTGTTGTTAAGAAAAAAAAGTATTTTCTAAAAAAAATTCTTGTTTTTCATTTTTTTCAGACTCACATTGATTCTTATGTAACTATTAGTAAGGGTTCCTAGTTGACTACGGAACCCTAAAAAGAAGAAATAGTGGCTTTTTTATAGTAACATATGATTATGTGCCTTAACAATCTTAAAATAGTTAAAATTTAACAAACATACCTACATTTTTCAGTATAATGTTCATACTTGGTATTTCTGACTTCAACCAAAGACCCAATAAGCATGCAAATGAACTAAAACTACGAAGTCAAAATGAAACTTATTTTATTTATTTTTATTTACATATTTCCAGAAAAAAGTATAAAAAATCCTTTTTGAGCTTTTCATTTAAAAAAAGTGTGTGCGTTTATTACGTCTTGATAAAGTTAACTAACAATAATACTCTTCGGTAAGCAATCATGAATTGAAACAAAACTAAATTTAAAAAAAATTGGAGAAAGTAAAAAGCACAAGTTTGCAAACAACGAACTTTGTGCGCGCAAAACAGCCAAAATAACGGCACTTTTTGAGCAACTGGCAGAGCGATCTGATCGGTGTTCAGAGAGTTCGTGGGTTCGAATCCTGCCCGCCGCGGGGAATCTTTTCATTTTTCAAAAAATTGTAAAAAAGTAAAATACAGTCATTGAAGTCATGTAGATTCATGTGGATTGGAACATTTTCGCATAACTACGTCTCAGGGAAAAAGATGGAACTAGGACTTTATGTTAATATATGTTCGCGTTGTGAAACTAAGTAGGTAAGGCCTGTTCACGAAATAAAGTAGCCACCTAAAGTTATCATAATTATCTAGAAACTTTGTGTTATGCTAATGCGTGATATTTTGACACATGTATTGTCAAGTTTAAGAAAAAATTATAATGTTAAAAATATTAATATTAATATTAAAATTAAAAATATTAATAAAATAATAAAATATTAATAATTATAAAAATATTAGGGATGTGACGACCCCATCGCCCACTGGTTTCCACCGGTGCAATCAGTCAACGCAGGGCAGCTTGTGGCGAGCTGTTGGGGAGTAGCGACCCCACGTACCTGAGCGCTCCTGGGGGACTCCGTCGTCCGACCAAGTCCTCCGCCTCTGGCTTGCCTTAACCGGCCGTCCAGAGTGGGGTCGCGAGAGCTGTGTTCTCGAGGGTAGATGTGGAAACCTAAGTGGCGAGTTGGCTATATGTTTAAAGTCCAGTGACACCTCTCTACCCCCAGCCCTCATACCGGTGTTGCCCTCGAGCCATCTTAGATGTCGCTTTTTGTGGGGGCCCATCTTATGTGGGCGAGTCACCGTCTGCCGGAAATAAAATTGATTACCGTTTTGTTAGGCAGACGTCCGATTTTATTCTCCATAACCCAGTATTTAGTCCACCGCTTTCACCTAATAGTCCAGCATATGTTAGATTCCATTAAATCTCAATAGTCTATACACCCTGGCGGGTGCTGCCTCTGCGTGCGTCCAATGACTCGGGCAGGTGCAACATCCGCTCGGTGTACCCCTTACATTTCATTAAATTGTCGAAAGGGCCTCTGCGTGTTGGCTTCGGCTCCGCGCACGCCTCCCAAAGGTCCGGAACACCATTGTTCCGTGATGGGAAAGACATACAAATAAAAATATTAAAAATTATAAAATCAAGATGCCGAGGATAAATGAAAAAAATCGTATATTAGTTATAGTTTCCTACTGCACAGAAAAGGGTATTACACTACGACAACTCACCAAACGGTATAAAGTATCTAAAGATGGTGTACGAAAAGTAATAAAAAAGTTAGGGGAGTTTAATACTCTAGGTGATCTGCCAGGTCGCGGTCGCAGAAAAGGCTTCTAGCGTCTTTCCGTCGAAATCCATCGGCCTCTACTCGCGATGTAGCCAAAAAGTTAAAAACTTCGGTTGGGAACGTGCAAAACGCTAAAAAGAGAAATAATTTACAGACTAGGAAGAAACAGAAAATGCCGAAAAGAACTGCTGCCCAGCTTGAAAGAGCAAAATCTCGAGCTAAAGCTTTGAAGCTTTAATTCAAAATAACGACCGCTGCATTTTAATGGATGACAAAATATATGTAAAAAAGACATGAAAACGTTACCAGAAGGCCTAGTATAAAAATTGTACGACATTAACTCCTCGACCGCGTTAGCGTATCGGGAGTTCAAATTATGTTTGCCGTTTATTTAAATCATCCGGCAACTTTCATATCTTGACCCCTCGATACTCTAACGCGGTCGAGGAGTTAATGTCGTACAACTTTTTTACTAGGCCTTCAGGGCCCCTGTTTTACACGTGTGCTGCTAGCGAGTACATTTCAGAAGAGTACCTACCTATAAGTGCGTGGCTTTTGAAAAATTCGCCCAAAAAATCCTTGTTTGGCAAACTATTTGCTCATGCGGGCTTAAAAGTACCAGCTTTTTCACTACCGGTATAATTAACGGATAGGTCTACCGACAGGAGTGTATTAAGAAGCGAATTTTGCCTTTATATCGGAAACATACACGTCCTCTAATATTTTGGCCTGATTTAGCCTCTGCTCATTACGCTCAAGCCACATTAAATTTGCTTGATAACTATAATATTAGTTATGTTGCGAAAAACATAAACCCACCAAATTGCCCGGAACTTCGCCCCATTGAAAGGTATTGGGCAAATATCAAACGATACCTGTTCAAGAAGGGTCTAGTTGCCGACAGTGAAACTGATTTCAAAAAAATATGGAACGCAGCAGCTCGTCAGTTCACCAACAGTTCAAACGTACGCTGATGGCAGGCATTCGAAAGAAAGTAAGAAAGTTCGCCAGATCTTAGGGTTTCTACAAGAAATTGCATTATACTTTAATTTTACACTGTTTACTTACTGTGTGTATACTCGTAATTGATTGTTTTTTGTTTGAGGTGCTGTGAGAAATACAGGATTTATTTTCAATTTTTTATGGCGACTTTATTTCGTGAACAGGCCTTATTCTATGTTTATTATTCTATTATCTCATTGAATATACAAAGTTGGGGAAGCTCTTAAATCAGTAAATTGATATATTTTTTCAACAACATTTATCAAACTCTTGCTTAAGCTTAACGACATGTTTGTTGATGGTCATAAATATTTTATGAGACTGTATCTGCTGGGAAATCTTTAATTTCTTTCCGTGCCAGACATTACTGCTTTTTGATAGACGTATCATTTATATTGATGAGAACACGGCGTAACTCAGAGCTAAGAGTTCATAATTTAATTTATAGATTTTACTATTAGAAGAAATGATTCACCTCGTGGCTCGTATTCGTATCAGTTCGTCACCGTTTGCGATATAACGGAAAAAATGGGTATGTACCTACCTACCACAAGCTTTTATGTAAGTAAACATATTTAGATAGTTACATACGTACTCTTTCTTTTACATTTGTCTATAAATGAAAAGTTATAATTAATTACGGATGACACTCATGTATTTTTAATCAACCGACTTCAATATTTCTAAAGGAGGAGGTTCTCAATTCGTATGTTTTTTTTTACCTCAGCACTCCGTCATTACTGAACCGATTTGATTTTTTTTTTTGGTTTCTTAAAGTAGATGGTTCCAGGTTGGTCCCGTTTGTTTCAAAATCTATTTCTGATGATGGAACTCCTCAAATTTGAAAGGCACATGCATGCTGATTTGGGTGGTTTCTTAAGAAACTCGAGCATTTCTTTCCGAACATCATCAATTTGGTGGAGTGGACCTGATGATGAAGACCAGGGATGACAAAGTGGAACTGCTTGGTAATTCCCAGCTCTATCATCCGATTTGAGACATTCATCTTTTCTTTGTAAAGAAATACCTTCAAGATAGTCCTATTTGATGATAGTTCTATTTTGATGATGGGATTCGTGAGGGATTGAGAGAACTCCTTAAATTTTAACGGCACATGCATTCTGATTTGAGGGTTTCCTTAAGTAACTAAAACATTGTTTTGGGAGAGCCAACATGCTGATGAAGTGGACCTGATAATGAAGATCAGGGATGGCAAAGTGGAACTGGTCGATAAACCTAGCTCTACTTATTATCCTAGTTGTGACATTCATGTTTTTGATTTGATTTCTATTCTGACGATGGAGTTCTTGAAGAATTCAGAGAACTTCTCAAATTTGAACGGCACGTTCATTGTGATTAGAGGGTGTTCATAATTAGCTTAGGCATTTTCTTACTGTGGCCATCATTTTGCTGGAGTGGACCTGATGTTGATAATTAGGGATGGCATAATGAAACTGCTCGATAATTTACAGTCTGTCATCCAATTTAACAAATTGTTATTTTGTTTGTTTTAAAGGTCTACAAGGGAGTTCCGTTTAATTATACTTCACATGTAATTTATTTATTTATTTATTGAACAAATATTCATTAACATTACAGTTATCACCATTTCGCTAATAAATTAAATATAAATTAACTTAAGCATATAGACATAAAATAAACCTAATATTAAATGTGACATTCACAAAAATTTAGAAAAAAGGCGTGTAGTTCACGCAACTTTAAAAAGAACAAGTCACAGTCCGGTGCAACGGATAACAACTTGTTTAGTAACTCCTGCGCGCGAAAAAATGATGGAAGCCCTGGGACATTAAGAAAGCTCCTCAATTTTCGATCGTACACGTGCGGTGTATTGGATATTTGTGAAGTTAACTGGCTAACTCAAACAAATTCAAAATTTCACTATTACCGGGAACCAAATGAAGTCGGTTTTTTTTTCTTAAAAATTATCACTACGCGCATCATGTTTTGTAAATCGTAGGATTCCATTACCAACGTTGAGTAACGTGCGCGACGCCCGCCTGCGTCGTCGATATTATTATAATATAATATTATAATAGTATTGGTTCACCCCAAACTTGAGTCCGCAACCCCTATATCTCGGCAACCCCTTGACCAATTCGACGCATATTGAAAAATTATAATTATTACATGTAACTATCAACCAAATTTCACGACGATACGACCAACGATACTCGAGTTACCGTCGAACAAACATACATACAATTGTTGAATTGTCTAAGTAGACTAGGAGAACTCACTCGTTGATTAATATGTCCAACGATAGTTTTAATTCGATAATTTACGGACCAGGTTTTCTAGGGATCAGCATTTTTATTTTTCAATTTCGGTTTATTTTACCATGATCAACGTTCTTGAACTTCTTGAGTATAACCTTCCATAAACTATTAATATTGTAAGTAGTTTTCAAATGCTAGGCTTAATTTAAATTCTATTGTTGATGTGTGTTGCAGGCCAGTCGGCAGTGCTCCATATTAGCTAATAATTGTTCAATCGACTGGGTTGTGACTTGTGACCGACAATAGTGCAAGACGGCATGTCGGCTATAGTCGGCAACCTTTTAACTCCTCGAGATGGACTTAATAGTTTTCCAACTTTAAAACAGTACATTAAAGTTGAAATTGTCTTAAACCCATCTTAAGGAGTTACGAGGTTTGCGACTTTAACGGTCTGGACAGTGTTTTCGTAAACAAAGCGTGAAGCGAGAACAATTCTAACGTGGCGTTACGTTGTGAGGACTTATTGACAAACGCTCCCGATGTTTGGATGAGTCGAAAGCTCTAAAGATGAATTATGTTTGAATATAAAAAAAGTTTTGAAATCATATTGGGACACAAAAGAAAAAACAACGACGAAATGTCTCCTGCAAGTCTTCCAGCCCTCGCTTCTGATGATAAGCAGTAAGCAGATCTGAGCTGACAATGTGAACTCAGTATTAGAGAAACATTGAATTCTCCCGAGACACAAGTGCTCTTGTCACTAGTTCTACTTTACACTGGTTCCTCTAAAGGTCGACTAACCTTCGTTTGACAAACAATTGAGAAATCTATACAGCAGCTGAGGAAGCCTGCGTAAAAACCACTCGTGCGTGTCGTCGGCGACCCACATCTGTACCAGGACCACGGTACTTGCTTATTCAAATCGCATACTCCGGAATCTAATTACCATTATTTACCTGTAGCTCTGGCCCTTCGTAATCTTCGAATGCCGACCGATGGCGCAGTAGCTTATTACACATTCGGAGAAGGTTTACAACTTTGCTGGCTCGTTCCTGTCCTAATTTTCTTTCTACCATGGAAGATTTCCGTTATCTGCAGAAAAGAAAATAGGTTTTTATCAAAGAGATGTAAGGCGCCTAATACACAAGAGATCGGGTAAGTGAGTCATTACTGGAAGACTCATTAGTGTCGATATCCAGCATACCTACTACGAACATCGAAAATTGGCATTGACTGGAAAACCTCTTTGCCACTCCAATGTGCAAGTGTGACAGAGATACAAATCTGCAATCGTTCGTTTTTCGAGGTATGGGCGCAATAGGTAGGTACTTCGCTTGATCGGCAGGGGCGGCTGCTGAGCATGCTGCCTCAAAGTGAGAGCAATACAAAGTGCTTTCCGGCCCTTTTTTTGTAGGAGAAAATACGCTTTGGTTCGTTCCTGGAGAAGAGACTATCCATCGCGATTCAGCTCAGAAACGCAGCGAGCCTGATGGCCACTTTGCGTCGGGAGCCATCCTGGGCTGTTTACTCCCCAGCACGAATAGGTCTACTTATAATTTATTTTCATTTAAGATTTGTAATTTTTTGGATTAGCTTTATTTAAATTTATATGTTTTGAGCTTTAGATATGATTCAGTTTTTATCTATTTAGGTATTTAACTTTTATTGCACAAAAGAAAATCTTGACGTAGAAAATGTGGACTGGCTTATTGCATTCACTACAAGTCAACCTTTAGGCAATGCAGATAGATTGTGGGCGGTGCTACTAATAAGAAACAAATATATTTTGTACTAGGTACTTATACAGAAACAAATGGTGAATAAACAAACATATATAATATCTATAATGTGATTATGCTTGATATACCTAGTAAATTTACACATAAACTCCCGTTTCTATAATAATGATTATTTAAGTTTCAAAAGTCTTGATCTATGGATAAATAATTTAACATTACTTACAATATTCAGATCCCATATAATTTACACATTTTCTTAAAATTATCTGATCACGCCATAGCAACCGGTTTGGTATTTAATAGAAAAAATATCCACATCACATTCTTTTGTAACTTGTGCAATGATGTTATGATGTAATTTAACAAAATAATACCTGATAACTCCAAAGGGGTATGTCATTGTGATACTTATCTAGGTACAATTCTATAAGCACATCAGTATCACTAGTCAGGCTCAGTCTAAAATAACACAAACCCTCATAAATAACTACCTACATATAGCCGGAAAAACCAAAGTCTGACAGTAGATTAAAAAAATCTATATGGCTCCCTTCGGAGTGGTAATACAAGCGTAAGAAAAAGACGAAGATGTGTCTCTGTTTGGCTATGCACGAATGAGAACAGATCCTAGTCAGACTCAGACTATACGCACGCCGTACGTTGTAATGCAAAATTTATAATTTAATAATTTTTTTGCAAGTATGCACCAAGGAATACAAATTATAGATAGGTAGGTACAATAAATATTATTATACCTCGTGGGCCCCACAAAAGGAGCAAAAGGTTTAATCGCAGATTGTACTCCTCAAACCTAACAACTTTAAAAAATTATGTAGGTACTCTGCAGGTTTTAACTTTTTCAAACAGACTAAATAGTATTTTCAATGTACCTACATACGTTAACATCAGCCAAATTGACGTCTCATGTCATATTATAAAAATGACAAAATTTGCATTCTCTGCGTGTTTGTTTCTGCTCCGCGTACGCCTCCCAAAGGTCCGGTTATTTCCCAAAGTTATTTCCGAAAATCAGATGTTACGAGTAGTACTTTGTATGGAAACAGTCAATTCGGAGACACCCAGTATCTATATGGTTCATGAGATACAAGTACAGC
This sequence comes from Lathronympha strigana, assembly GCA_949128165.1. Classification (NCBI taxonomy): domain Eukaryota; kingdom Metazoa; phylum Arthropoda; class Insecta; order Lepidoptera; family Tortricidae; genus Lathronympha; species Lathronympha strigana. The sequence goes on along the minus strand of OX421906.1, from coordinate 8,820,601 downwards.
CTGGTGACAGACGGACAGACCAGGGATGTTGCGGATATTCGCATCCGCATCCTCAACCGGGGATCTTCCGCATCATTTTCAAAACCCGCATCCGCATCCGCCTTCGCATCAAATCGATGCGGAGCTTATGCGGATGTGGAATAAATCGGTACAGAAACGTCTCGGCGACGGTGGACGTGCTAAGTAAAATATTTGGGGTTTTTTATGTAGGTACTTACCTAATCTTACATCGGCATCCGTATCCGCGGATGTTAGCCTTTTAAAATATGCATCCGCGGATGTCAAAAGATCAGAATCCGCAACATCTCTGGGACAGAAAGACAAACGGACGGGCAGCGGATTATTAGTAATAGGGACCCGTTTTACTCTTTGGGTAAGGAACCCCAAAAAGAGTGTTAACAGGTTCTATTACTCTATGCAGCTGATGATACACACTGTATACACGGTGCCCGTGAGCATTGCGAGTGATTTTAACAGCATATGCCTGAGGCTAAAAGTAAAAAAAAACAAAAAAAAAATCCTTTTTTTTCTTTTTTTACATGCTTTGATACATGGGTAAGTAAATTTCATTTAGAAAAGGCCCACTTAAAATACAAAAAAAATGTTTTTTTGGTAGAGCCGAGTTTTGCAAAGACATCACAGTGTCACTTTGAAGTCTGTCAAAAATCATGTCTAGACACATAGTAGCATTATCACATTCCAAAACGCGTTATTTACCGAGTAACGGTAAAATTAAGTACGTTTAAATAAAAATTACAATTATCTCAGAAACTAGCCCTAATCCAATGCACTTAATATGACATGTTTCCTTTGGCCTCAGGAATATGCTGTTAAAATCTCTCGCAATGCTCACGAGCACCGTGTATAATTACTAATAATTAGATACTCTCATAAAACATTATCAACGAAAACTCACTTCATGATAGGTAAGGCATGAAGTCTCTCGTTTGTTTAGAAGGTGTTTTAAAATGCAATAAAGTTTAAAAGTAATAAATAGTGGTACGCCCCGAACGTGAACTCTCGACCCCTATCCACATCTTGGTAACCCCTTGACCAATTTGGCTCATATTCGAAATTAGAAATTATATTTATCTTATCTTTTTACGACGATCCGACCAACGATACTGGAATTATCGTTGCACAAACATATATACAAATACATGTATAGAAAGTGTGTGTGTCTGTTTGTTTTTCCGTTTTTCACGGCAAAACGAAGCGACGAATTGACGTGATTTTTTAAGTGGAGATAGTTGAAGGGATGGAGAGTGACATAGGCTACTTTTTGTTTCTTTCTAACGCGAGCGAAGCCGCGGGCAAAAGCTAGTACAAACACACATGCAAACGACGGATTGTCAAAGTAGACTCGGAAAAGGGATTGCCTCAAAATAAAATAAAGATATACTTAAATAATGTTTTATACTTTACTTTCAAATCAACTAATTTTCAACTATGATTACTGGATTACAGTGTTTTGACACTTAATATCATCAAGTTTTCGGATTCCGATGGGTTGGAAAACGTAATAAGCCCATTAGAGCCAGTGAGAGATATATTCCGCCGAACCCAGTAATAAAAGTAGGGTCTCCATGTTTCGAAGAGGTTATGTCGCAGAAGGAGGCAGCGGAAAGGGAGCGGGAAGACGCGATAGACGCTCTCCCGCTCCGTCGCAGGCGGCGGGGTCGAAGGCGTTCATTCGCCAAGACCCTTAATGGGGCCAGCGGGATCGTCGTCGGGGGAAGGTCAAAACGTTTCTGACCTCCCCCTCCTTGTCCGGGTCCCCCAGCACTAAACCGGGGCCGCCGGAGGGCACCGTGGTGGAATGTTCGATCCCATGGTGCTCTCATCAACGGCCAGGAGGGAAACGCCGGAGTGGAGTTTAGTGGGTAGGGTCGCTCTGCTTCCTTCTCGCTAGGAGAAGGATCACGGAGCGGCGAGTCCCACACACCCCCCAAATGACTTACCCGAGGTGCGTAACTGCATTCTCCACTCCGTAACAAAAAGGGTCTCCATGTTTCCAGTGGTTATAAATTTTAACGATATCATTGACTGTTATTAATTAGATGGTGAAGTAAATTCCATGAGGTCTTATGTATTGAATTCTATTTAGGTTAATAATTAACATTTTTTAACTCTACTTACTACTTGAGCCCCCTTAAATATTTATTTTATTCTATTTTTTTGTACTTGTTGTTATAGCGGCACCGATAATATATATATTTTTTTAAATTTTAACTGTCTAACTATAATGGTTCCCGATATATAGCCTGGTGACAGACAGGCGGACGGACGGACCGACATCGGAGTCTTATTAGTAATAGGGTCCCGTTTTTACCCATTGGGTACGGAACCCTAAAGGAAAGATACGATTTTGAAAATCCTACAAACTTTTCTTCCGGAAGTAGGTAAATAGTAAAAAAAGAAAACCTAACCTTAGTCGATTTTTTTAAATTAACGGTAGCAAATAGCTTTTTTTGTATGCTACGCACGGTAAACTACGCGTAGTTTACCGTGCGTCACAATAGGCGAACTTAAATAGGGTTTTAATAGATACCATGGCCGTAAGAATAGAAAAGGAGTATCTTCGCAGCTCTTACGACTTATACGCCCTTTTAACCAAGAAGATATGTTTCTTGCAAAAAAACAATCAATAATTTCTCTTGAAAGTCTTCACAAAGCTCTACTTTCATGAGTTTTTTTTCATATTTTTTGGACTTGCGGTTTAAAAGTTAGAGGTAGGGGGACACATTTTGTTTAAATTCCGGAGCGATTATGTTTGAAAATATTTACTGTATCGAAAAATATTTTTTAGCAAACTCCTATTCTTTTTCAAATACTTATCCAACGATACCTCACACTTTAGGGTTGAAACAAAAAATAATCATCCCCCACTTTACATGTATGGGAGGTATCCTAAAAATAAAAGTATTTTGACTTTTTATTTTACCACTTTGTCGGCATGATTGATATGTACATTCATACCAAATTACAGCTTTCTAGTACTAACCTACTAACGGTCACTGAGCTAAGCCGCAGACGGGTGGACGGATGGACGGACGGACAGACATGGCGAAACTATAAGGGTTCCTAGTACAGAACCCTAAAAAATACGGTAGAAGTACCTAAATGTAGCGCACGGGCACTATGAAACTAGCACGTTATTTCATCACGGGGAGTAACAAAGCAATATTGTTGTAACGAAAAGTTCAGGTTCCCGGCTAACCACACTTTATACTTTCTACCAATGAACGTCAACCGCGCTCTCACATATGTGCATGTGGCATGTGTGGCTTAGACCGAGCGAGCACACACAACACAACTGCTATTATTTTTATCAGAATAAACGATATTTTACTGAAACAGTTTCTGTTACTGTGCGATATGTGTGTAAAGTTTACACAATACGCCAATAATAAAAACATCAATATGCACGATATGTCCCAAACCAAAGACAAGTAAAGATAAGACTTGCCAACACCCTCCTGTTTTGCCATAATAAATAAAATACCGGTCAAGTGCGAGTCGGACTCGCCCACCTAGGGTTCCGCACAAAGGATGCCCCCTCATTTATGAACTTAGAAGTACTTAAAAATACTGGTGGGACGGAACTCGCAGTGTGCGGCAATTATACGGTATTCGGATTTTTTCCTGTACTTGTGCTACAATCTCTTGCTTTTTGCAAAATTTTGTGATTTTAGGTCAACGGGAAGTACCCTAGACATTTTGTTTCCCATTGCAAATGTATGGGAAATGCAACATAAACGGTCGTACCTTTTGATTGCGTTGACGTAGAAGTTTATTTTTCACGGCTTGAAAGGACTACAGACAGACCTGTGTATGTGGTGTTAATTACAACTATCTAACTCTACGCGTTCCCGAGATAAAGGTTCTTGAAAGAGAGAAAAACGGAAAAAATACACCTACAGACACACACCTTCTTACACTCCTTATAATTCTTGAAATCGATAGCAAAAATATAAGTACCTAAGTACTTACGAATACGTGGACTGGCACAGAAATCACAGACTACATGAAAACGCAATCTAGTGATTTTTTGTCATAGGTACGAGTATGTAGTTTTTAATAAAGCTGGAATAACATTTAAATTACATTCCACGTGCACGTGCCAATTGCTCTACATGGAACCCACTGCAACTTTTTAGATTATGGAAACAATGTTGACATTACGCTTTGTGAAGCATTGTAAATTGTAAATAAACTCCAGGAACAGTTTGTTGTATGATTAGTTCCTTTTCAGACCACTGGATTGCACCAATTTGTTTTCTCAAATCATACAATATAGTAAGTTTATTCCTTATACGTATACTACTAATAACTTTTTCTTTCAATTGATCATATTAATGAGTGAATGCAAAAACTAAAAGTTTCTAGGGAAACCTAATATTTTTTTATACTACTTAGGTCATACTGAAAATTCCTGGATTCTCAGAAAATGTATTAATTTTGCAACAATTATTTTTAAGTATTACTTTTTCTGACATACAAATTTTCAGTACAGTCGAACCAACATGAAAAAGGTCACGTACAATTTTACCTAGGGCACTTTTTGTAGGTTCCTATGTAAATTTTAGGTTCTCAGACTTTCGTGTATGGGTTGAGGGGAGTGCATTAAGATTGTAGTTTTTTTAAGATAAAGTGTTTTACAGGACTTTTTTCGTGGCTCATTTGAATAGGTAGGTACCTCAATTTGCTGATATGCAATAATTAATAATAATATTCCATTTTAAATTAAAATAAAATAATTTATTCAGTAGCTTAAGGGTAGTCACAATATCTGCGCTGATGCCTCTTTTTAAGTAAGTACACAAGACTCTTGTGCTAAGGGAACACCGGTCCTCCACAAGTTGTTTCTTACAATTTATCTTACGTGTATAAGTACTTATTGCTAATAACAATTTTGGAAGTATTTTATTTTAGATTGAGAACATACTAAATAAGATTATTAATATTATGTAGTGCTAAAGTTTAATTATATATAACAACAAGTATTTGTATGCGCGTTTGCGTGTCATACGGTGTACAATGTCTTCAGACAGGTTCCTGTATAATATTTTCTATTTCAATGGAGCTTTTGCTATAGCCATTTTATTAACTTACCTTTACATTATTGACTGCATTGGAATTATGACTGGATTTGAAATTAGGGAACGGTTTAATAAGAAAAAATCCATAAAGAATCTAAATTATATATATGTCGCAGGGAAATGACCAAAACAGAGATTTGAACAAATCTCTCAGGGATATGATCAAATCACGCAGGATGACAAAATGGCGAATCCATTTCATCATTTCTCTAGAAAGTTTCAGTTATATGACCAAATCCCTGACTCTGTCTAGTAAAATCACAAAATCGGCCACTAAACGCGCAACGTTTTGTCATTTTACTAGATTTGTTTAGGAATTTGATAAAACCCCTGAACCACGACAGTAAGTTGACGAAACGAACTTAAAAGTCGACTAGTTTTCTCATTTCGTCAAACAAGTTTAGGGATATGATAAAGTCTCAACTGGAATATGGTAGGTACATAATACGGTGATTTGATCAAATCTCTGAACTGGTTTCGTGAAATGACAAAGGCAAGAATCTAATATATCATTTACCTACAGTTAAGCGATTTGATCAAATCTCTAAGTAGATTAGTGAAATGGTAAAATAAAACCGACTTCATTTGGTTCCCGGTAAAAGTGAAATTTTGAATTTGTTTGAGTTAGCCAGTTTACTTCAAAAATACCAATTCACCGCACGTGTACGTTTGAAAATTGAGGAGCTTTCTTAATGTCTCATCTCAGGGCTTCCATAATTACATCTGAAGTAAAATCAAACGGAACTCCCTTGTAGACCTTTAAAACAAACAAAATAACAATGTGTTAAATTGGATGACAGACTGGAAATTATCGAGCAGTTTCATTATGCCATCCCTGATCATCAACATCAGGTTCACTCCAGCAAAATGATGGCCACAGTAAGAAAATGCCCAAGCTAATTACGTGCCGTGCAAATTTGAGGAGTTCTCTGAATTCTTCAAGAACTCCATCATCAGAATAGAAATCAAATCAAAAAAATGAATGTCACAACAAGGATAATAAGTAGAGCTAGGTTTATCGACCAGTTCCACTTTACCATACCTAGGTATGGTACCATAACTGCTCGATAATTTCCAGTCTGTCATCCAATTTAACACATTGTTATTTTGTTTGTTTTAAAGGTCTACGAGGGAGTTCCGTTTGATTTTACTTCAGATGTAATTATGGAAGCCCTGAGATGAGACATTAAGAAAGCTCCTCAATTTTCAAACGTACACGTGCGGTGAATTGGTATTTTTGAAGTAAACTGGCTAACTCAAACAAATTCAAAATTTCACTTTTACCGGGAACCAAATGAAGTCGGTTTTATTTTACCATTTCACTAATCTACTTAGAGATTTGATCAAATCGCTTAACTGTAGGTAAATGATATATTAGATTCTTGCCTTTGTCATCATTTCACGAAACCAGTTCAGAGATTTGATCAAATCACCGTATGTACCTACCATATTCCAGTTGAGACTTTATCATATCCCTAAACTTGTTTGGCGAAATGATAAATCTAGTCGACTTTATAAGTTCGTTTCGTCAACTTACTGTCGTGGTTCAGGGATTTTATCAAATTCCTAAACAAATCTAGGAAAATGACAAAACGTGGCGCGTTTGTTGACCGATTTTGTGATTTTACTAGACAGAGTCAGGGATTTGGTCATATAACCAAAACTTTCTAGAGAAATGATGAAATGGATTCGCCATTTTGTCATCCTGCGTGATTTGATCATATCCCTGAGAGATTTGTTCAAATCTCTGTTTTGGTCATTTCCCTGCGACATATATACCTACTGCAAAAAGTCTAACAAGAAGTGGGGTTTATTATGAAATTATATTGTAAGTGGGCTTTATTCATGATATAAGCCCGTTTCTGATTTATCGTTTACTGAGGCCACATTAGAACTTGAATAAGATCGTGAAATAAACCTTGTTAATATATATTACTTTTAAATAACGCCCGACATACAATTTTAAAATGGCTCGAAATCCTAAAATATACGTGATTTATATTACCAGATAAAATATACCTCTAAAAATAAGTAAAGAGCTATCATTTCAGAACATTAATGTTTCTTCATACTGCATGATCTCTAAGTGGGTCATGCCAAGGACTGTTAGTATTGCTTACGTATAAGGAGGTAAAATAGGTAATCCTTTTCAGGAGCTCGAGAGAACTGAACCGAGAAAATTGAAGGCCAATAATGGATGAAGACTATTTTTCGGAAAAGCCTGATTTTTTTTATTTATTTATTCCTAGAGTCAGGCATAATAACAGGTTAGTTAACGTACTAAACATATTCATTACATAAATGTAACAAATACTTAAGTATACATGTAGGTATAGGAATTATACTGTTTCATATTACCTAGTCGAGTATATTCGGCGATATAACCATGTACAAAAAAGCGGTCAAGTGCGAGTCTGACCTAGTGACTAAACTTTAAATGTCTGCTCCCCCGTTTTATCGAGCATTTTTCATAAAATAAATAAAAATACATTATGAATCCACTTTGAATGCGCCTGGGTTAACCTTGTAATTTCAAATCCATAGCTTAAGCATTTCCCGATATATTTAACGATGTGACAGACAGAAAAACGAATTGAGTCGCCCCAAATTTTACTTTTTTGGTACAGAACCCTAAAATCGGTCCGGTCTAAGGCAAAGTAAATTTTATTTCTAGAGATAAATTCGATTTGAAAAAATACATTCGATACGGCGATGTAAAATAAATGAATTCGGAAAGTCAATATCATTCAATTTTAAGTTATTCTAGAGATAGGACTTGCTTTATAGAATTACGTATATTCGTGATTTAAAAACAGACGAAATTTTAAAATATACAAAAATTATAATTAGCTAACTAATGGATTAACAGGCGTTCAGATCTTTACAATATTTTAAATTGTAATACTGTTGTGATGCTTAATCCCAAATTTTGACAAATGATCATAAACAAAAGATCAACGAGCAACAAATATTCGTCAACGACCCCCTTTATCATAATGAGGGTTAAGGGATTTATTATTCGAGATGTTTGTCGGGGCGCGCGGGCGGGGCTGCAGAAGGCGGACCGAGATGTGCAGGATAGGAAGCCCACTTGCCGGCACTCGACGCCACGCTGGATTGGCCGCGGGACGCACGTCGCACGCCGCACGGGAAACGCGCTGATAACGTTTTCCACTAGTTCAACGATTCAAAACCGTGACCTTTGTAAAACCTGTGAGTCCTGTTACAATTCTAAAAAACCGTGACATTACTGAACAGTAAAAGTTTATTAAAAAAAGTAACGCGAATTTTTTTAAAATGCGTATACTGATAAGTACCATATGGATGTGTGATAGTGATTTATGCACAGTGAATTCTAGTGACTTTTTGGGCTTTTTGCAAAACTACCGTATTGTATAATTGGATTTTGAGCGAGCTCGGGAGTCAACATGGGACAGCGGAATCGCCGGGAAAAGCAGAAGGGAAAGCGAATAAGGGTGAGTGGACATTGTAAACAAGTATTATGTTCTCATTTTTAATTACGTCCTTACGTTTGTTAGTTTTGTGCACATAGTATGCACTTAAAAAGGCAGTTTTCTAAAATTTGAGTTCAATTAAAAAAAATCTAAATCTTCATCATGTTAAAAAATAGATTTTTGTTTTCTGTATTTTTTTTTGTTTTCTGTCTTTTAAGTAATCAATTAAGTACATAAAAGCTTAAACAAGTTAAAACTGGCTAACACAAAGTTTTAAAAGAAATAGAAAACTCGAAACTAGAGGAAAAGTTGATGCTAATTCTTATATTAGCTTACTACTTAGAAACCTTATGTGTGTTATTTTTGTTACCCGTTTTATGGATACTTTAATACAAATGTTTAATTAGCCTGTTTGCCTGCGGGTTTTCTAAACAGAAGTTTTCAGTTAGCAAAAAATAATAAGAAACGGTTTAGTTTTTAAGCAGTCGCGGTTTAAATGCGTAAGATAATATTGAATTAATAATTCACAATTTTGTGGTTTTTTATCAACATGTTATTTCACTCGTTACGACCGAATTAACTCGTAATCCCTTTGGAAATTGCTGGGATCTGCATTGTTAACAAGATATGAACTGTTCTATGTTTTGACCAACAGTAAGCATTCCAATTTCCAATAAATAACAATAAGCAGCTGACCTTATAATTATCAGTGTTATTCAAATAAGTCTGAAACTGATAGTATATATCACTGTGTACGTAGTAAATATTATAATATTACTAGAAAAACAATTTCCTATCATAATAATTAAATATTGTCTTCTGTTACCGCGATTATTATTTATTGAAATTAAACACATTAGAACAGATTAAACGCGTTTATTAATTTGTGAGTTTGTTTATTTATTGTATACAATAGGGATGACGTCTAAGTTGAAAAACTATTATTCTAATTAGTCCGTCAGTTAGATTATCTAAAATTATTAGACACGTATTTTTTCCTTTTTCAATTTAACTAAAATTGACGAAGATAAAGAACATCAAAGTTCCAAAAGGTGGGGGCCTGTGAATTCACTCCTAGGTAAGAATTGTACCTAGGAGTGACATTACGCGAAACTTGAACGCACTGTATTTTTGTCATTTTTGATTTGACGAACAAAAGAAAAAATACGTGTACAATATTTGTTTATAATCTAAAAGACGGACTAAATAGATTTTTTCAGTCGTCTAGCCTATTAACACTAACAGTTAAACCTTACGTGCTAACACCATAACCCTACGTTTCGAGCCCTTTACAGCACTCGTTTTCACAGGTTTAAGATCTTAACGATTAATCCGTTTTAAACTGTTTCATTTCAATAATAATTAAATTTATTTAAAATGATTATAACTGAATTCATTTTGTAATAAGATTGATTTTAAAATTGAAAAACTATAATAAAAGTCATAATTTTAGGCTTTGATACGACTAGACTGGATACATCTAATACAATTGTTTTTTTAGGGTTCCGTAGCCAAAATGGCAAAAACGGAACCCTTATAGTTTCGTCATGTCCGTCTGTCCGTCTGTCCGTCTGTCCGTCTGTCCGTCTGTCACAGCCGATTTACTCGGAAACTATAAGTACTACAGTGATGAAATTTGATGGGAATATGTGTTGTATGAACCGCTACAAAATTATGACACTAAATAGTAAAAAAAAGAATTGGGGGTGGGGCCCCCCATACATGTAACTGAGGGATGAAAATTTTTTTTTCGATGTACATACCCGTGTGGGGTATCAATGGAAAGGTCTTTTAAAATGATATAAAGTTTTCTAAAAAACATTTTTCTTAAAGTGAACGGTTTTTGAGATATCAGCTCTCAAAGTCGTAAAAAGTATGTCCCCCCCCCTCTATTTTTATAACTACGGGGTATAAAATTCTAAAAAAAATAGAGGTGATGCATGCTAATTAACTCTTTCAACGATTTTTGGTTTGATCAAAGTATCTCTTATAGTTTTTGAGATAGGTTGATTTAACTGTAATTTTGGTTAAGTTAAAATTAATATTCATACATAAAAGTACAAGGCAAAATATCGGGAGAGTTTAGGCTCCATTCACCAGGTGTATAAATTGACATAATAAGTTTATTATATTTGCTGCTACGGAACCCTTTGTGCGCGAGCCCGACTCGCACTTGGCCGGTTTTTTTTTATTTGTCGAATTGTTATTTTACGTGATTTGTTATTTTAAATTGTAATGATAGTAACCAAGCCTTACTTATTTCAGTCATCGACAAAAGCATTTGCATGTACATATTTAACAGACTGATTTCATGGGACAAAGCACTCGAACTCGAACTCATTATATTCGTCTTATTATTATTCGCGAACTTTAGTTACTATTTAAATAAGTAGGTACTAGGTACCTACTGAATTTACTAACTAAACCAAACTTGAGCACTCTTAAGAGTTTATTAGATATTGAAGTTCATTCTCGAGTCATATTAGAAACCATAATGGCTTTTAATAATAGGTACTTTAAAACCCATAAATAAATAAATATATATTGTGGGACAATCTTACACAGATCGACCTATTCCCACGGTAAGCTCGATAAGGCTTGTGATGTGGGTACTAGGCGACGGTGTATATAATAGCAGGTACATATTCATACTTAAGTACAAAGAAAACATCGACAACTCAGCAACAAACACAAAAATAAATGCCCTGACCAGGATTCGAACCCGGGACCTCCTGCTTCGTAGGCAGTGTCACTACACTACCGACTAGGCTAGGAGGCCGTTAAACATAACATAAACAAAACACTGTTAAGTATAAACAGACACATGGTAGATATAATAAAATAATTATTTTTGAAATATGTAGTTTCTTTCAGAAACGGTGCGCTTGTTATGCATGTTTTTGGAAACGATGTAAGAAACAAGACGATTAGGCGGATATCATACTGGATGCGATTTGCACAGTCAAGTGCAAAAATATGGTTCGACATAATCGACTCATAAATATATAACCGGCATAAGGTGCTATGGGACATATTTTTGAGTAAGATGTGCACCACCATATTTTTACACTTGACTGCACCACACGGCGGTGTGTGTGTTAGGGGGATAGCACTATACACGTCATCATCATCATCATCATTCAGCCGAAAGACGTCCACTGCTGGACATAGGCCTCCCCAAAGATTTCCACAATGACCGGTCCTGCGCCACCCGCATCCAGCGGACTCCTGCGACCTTCACCAGGTCATCAGTCCACCTTGTGGGGGGCCTACCTACGCTGCGCCTTCCGGTACGCCGTCGCCACTCGAGAACCTTTCCGCCCCAACGGCCATCGGTTCTACGTGCAATGTGCACTGCCACTTAAGTTTAGCGATTCGGAGAGCTATATCGGTGACTTTGGTTCTGCTGCGGATGGTCTCATTTCCGATACGATCTCGCAGAGAGACTCCTAGCATAGCTCTCTCCATTGACCTTTGGGTGACTTTGAGCCTTCTTATGAGGCCCATTGTAAGCGACCACGTTTCAGTGCCGTATGTCATCACTGGCAACACACACTGATCGAAGACTTTCGTCTTCAGGCACTGCGGAATATTGGACGAAAAGATGTGTCGCAGCTTCCCGAACGCTGCCCAACCGAGTCGGATTCGACGATTAACCTCTTTCTCGAAATTGGACCTACCTAACTGGACAGTTTGTCCTAGGTATACATAATCGTCTACAACTTCGAGTGTAAAGTCTCCGATTGTCACTGGAGTTGGTGCTACATGGACATTTGACATGATTTTCGTCTTATCCATGTTCATCTTAAGACCAACTCGACCGGAGGCTCTACTGAGGCTAACAAGCATCGTACTTAAATCCTCCATGGTCTCCGCCAAGACTATTATATCGTCAGCAAATCGAAGGTGAGTGAGGTACTCGCCATTTACATTGATGCCTAGCCTTCTCCAGTCCAGAGTCTTGAAAACGTCCTCCAGTGCAGCGGTAAACAGCTTAGGAGAGATGACATCTCCCTGCCTGACTTCCCGCTGCAGCGGAATAGGCTTCGAGTTCTGGTCTTGGAGTCGGACTGACATAGTGGCGCTCTCGTACAAACACTTCAACACTTCGATATAGCGAGCGGTAGTCTACTTGGCACCGTTGGAGAGATTGTAGTACCGCCCAGGTTTCGATCGAATCAAAGGCTTTCTCGTAGTCCACAAACGCTAAACACACGCATAGCATTATCTCACACACCGGAGTGCGGTCCAAATCGCATCCAGTGTGACGTCCCCGTTAGTCTTCTCATCTGTGTTGTTATTTCACTTCTTGCCGAGTGGAGGATCTCGAGACAACTACGCAAAACCGAACAACAGACCTCTGTCTTGTCTGAGCAATGCGCGTGGAAGACGATCGAAATACACAGCTCAGCAGATCAGGGTCATCAGTACCATCGCCAACACTGTTAACTAACCATTTGTGGTATCTATTGCAATGGCGTAAGGTCTAGCGATAGTCAGTTTACGGTGTTGCCGTTTGTACGTACGTAGTAACCTACCAAAGCAAAGAATAAGTAGTAGTACTAACGTACAGAAGCTTCTCTCTCTCTCCTAAATTTGACGTTTAGCTTGATAGCAAACATGACAATGCCAAAAATCCATAGACATTAGGGTTGTCAACGTGCTGCCGCGTGGTAGTACAGATTGCTATTATTACTGTTATAAAATTGGAAATATGTTAAAATATTATTAGATACGTCTTTATGAATGATTTATTAGTATTGCTATTATATTAATTAAGTATAAATTAGTATACGTTGTTGGAAATATAAATATATCTGAACGCACCCGTGACGTAATGCGCGATGGCCGAACTTTGACAGTTTAGCGAACTTAAAAGCCTATTTATTTATATACGAGTAGGCCAAGTTTGGTACAACGTAAAACGCGAAGTGACACTCGCCTGGTAGTAGTGGTAGTACCTAGGTCACTTGTGTGACGTGACCCATGTCATATCTTCTTCTTCTCAGGGAGCCTGGGGACCGCTTTGGCAACGAATCCCAAGATTTAGCGTACACGCTACTTTTACGAAAGCGACTGCATCTGACTCTCCAACCCACAGGGTAAACTAGGCCTAGTCCGGTTTCCTCAAGATGTTTTCCTTCACCGAAAAGCGATTGGTAAATTCAAACATTAAATTATATTTCGTACATAAGTTCTAAAAAACTCATTGGTACGAGCCAAGGTTTGAACACATGACCTTTGGATTGAAAGTCGCGCCGCTCTTACCTCTGGGCCGCTAACACTCTTATTTATAGTCTGTACTTGAATGTATTTAAAAAAATATAAACAAACGAAACCACGTGACTTGGAAATTTGGCCAATGAAGTTACAAGATTTTGTATCCGTCATCTCAATGTGTATGGAGTTGTCATTGGTTCTGTTTGTTTACATTTTTTACAATACCTAAAAGTACGGACTATTGATATATTATATGTACATAGGGCCCTAGCTCAGTTTAGAACATCAAAATCCTATTAGAGAAAGTCATATAACTTTTATAATTTAATATTATCCTCGCGTATTTCTAAATGTCTACTCATATCAAACATATAAACCTAGCATATTGGAAAAAGCTTCCAAAGCTCAATTAGAAAACTTAGACACGGTCTCAATAATGAATAATACATTCAAAAACACATACCTAAATATTTCTTATGCCTATATAAAATAAACGGTACCTAACGGATAACAGCGGGATAAAAAAAATACATTTAAGATTAATTTAAAATAATTTAAAAAAATCTATTCAAAATGCCACCCCACCGACGACGGTACGATGGTACCGTAAGCAAAGGTGCCCATCACACTAGCCACGTTACCACGTTGGATGGCGACGGACAATTCGTTCTTAATTATCTTAATATACTTAACTTAGCTTAGGGGATGGGATTCTTGTTTTAGTTCTGAATTCTGAACAAACGAATCCCTCGCATACATATTCGCATATATCTCTGGTGGAAACGCAGGCTAACTAATAGGTATTATTACCTACTTGCGCATGCATAGAAAGGGTGGTTGAGTTCTCTCTTTCTAATCATAAATTACACCCTGTTGGACCACGAACATAAACCGAGTTGCGTTATCAGTGTCATGTCAAGTAGGTTAAGGAACTGTTAGGTAACGTGATGCACTATATCTATTCACTGTCTCTGGTTCTTGATTTTTTTTTTTTAATACTACGACGGTGACAAACAAGCATACGGCCCGCCTGATGGTAAGCGGTCACCGTAGCCTATGGACGCCTGCAACTCCAGGGGAGTTACACGCGCGTTGTCGACCCTTTAAAAAAGGAGGATTCGCTGTGTTGACAGCTAAAGGGGCAAGCTTAGCTCCGTGGGTACACCCCACTCCCCAGCTGTCAACACAGCGAATCCTCTTGGAGCTCTGGCAACCTTACTCACCGACAGAAACACAACACTATGAGTAGGGTCTAGTGTTATTTAACTGCGGTTTTCTGTAAGGTGGAGGTACTTCCCCAGATGGGCTCTGCTCCAGATTTGAGCGAAACGACATTCGTTGTGCTGTGCCCTACCACACTAAACGATATGCATCCGCTGTGCCCATACCTCTCCAAAAAAGAATAATTGAATAATATAAAAACAACCGGTCAAGTTCGAGTCGGACTAGCGCACGAAGGGTTCCGTGCCATTATTTTAAAAAACGGCAAAAAATAACTTATTTTAATAAAATAATTTATTTTATTCTGTTTTGGTATTTGTTGTTACAGCGGAAATAGAAGTACATAATCTGTAAAAAAATCAACTGTCTAACTATCACGGTTCTTGAGATGCAGCGTGGTGACAGACGGACAGACAGACCCGTCTGCCTTAGTAATAGGATCCCGTTTTACCCTTTGAGTACGGAACCCTAAAAACCGGCCCAGTGCGAGTCGGACTCGCGCAACCAGGGTTCTGTACAAACTTTTAGTTGCAATTACATCTCGAAGTAGAAATTTGACGTTAGCCCCAGGTATCGACAGATTGAATCACTCGTTTTCGTGGCACAGAGTTAGGCTTAGGATGCGAGGAGTCTGTTTTACCTTGATATTTTTTAACACGTAAACCGATCTTTTTTTAAGTTTATTTAATAGACGGTACTTACACCATGCTATCATATTAATTTAATTAGAAAAAAAACAATCTAAACCGGTTAAATTTAAAATTAAGTTAAAATAAGTATTTTTCTCAAAGTCTCCAAACCACGGAATATATGATTCTGTGTTCCAACCTCCAAACTTAATATTTTATTAACTATAGAGACTATGAATGAATGAATGAATGAATGAAAAAATTTATTTCAGGCAAAGCCCATAAAATTATTAGTATTCCTTAACTTTAAACAAATATTATAACTTACAAAACTATTGTTATTAACTTACACAGTAGGTACATGACAAACAGCCAGCTATACATCTCTTGCCAATATTACTTAATATATTTATTTAAAGATTTTTTTTTATCATTTTGGTACGGAACCCCAAAAATGGTTCGAGCTGACGCAACATGACTTGTCGAAAGCTTATGCTCATAGTAAAGTGGGTATTATATTGATATTATATTTATCTGCCGATTCCCGCTATCATAACATCATTAAGAATAAAAAATGCCTTTAAATAAAAAAAATCCTTTTTTTTGTAACACTCAACAGTTTTCTGATATTTCATAAAACGGAAAATTTTAACTGCCCTGCCGTCCCAAACATCCTTTAGGTTATTACTTGTAGCTTCCTACATTATCTCTATCATCACGTTATATGTGCCTATACGTACGACTTTACGCATGCATACACGTACCGTTTAGGTAATAGTAGAGTACCTAGCCACGTGATTGAATCTAGCGGGTTCAACGTTCAAGAATGCAATACAGAATATTGTAACAAAACAATATTTGTGAACGTTTTTAGTAAGATGCCACTTTGTGGCTTGTCGGCATTCATTTAGAAATCAACCTCATAAACAATCGACAAAGTGGTAACCTTTTAATTACAACAAGTAAATCTGCAGGCACACAAAGAGAGGAATCAACTTCATATAATATAACTCTTCGGTTGTACTATTGTGTTCAAAATTACATGGGCAGTTTATGAATAGAATGCATTCATAAATCCCCCATGCACTTTTGAACGCTTGTGTACTTAGTAACTTACATCCACATTCGAAGGGTTACTATACCTACCTACTGTAGCAAAATAATTACCTATACCTACTTAAAACCAACTTCACCTTTCATTAGTCAGACAGATGAACATTTGTTTTACTAAATTTAAGTATGGCGATATTCTTTTTTAGGGCTCCGTACGTAGTCAACTAGGAACCCTTATAGTTTCGCCATGTCTGTCCGTCGGTCCATCCGTCTGTCCGTCAGTCTGCGTCTCAGCTCAGCGACCGCTAGTAAGAAAGCTGTAATTTGATATAAATAAACATATCAAACAGGCCGACAAAGCGAAAAAATGAAAAGTTGAAAAACTTTTTTCCTCCTACTAGGATTCAAAAAGCGCCCGCGATTCTGAATAGAAAACAATTTTAAAAAATTAAATTTTCCAGAAATGGTTTTTGTACAACAAAAAATAAAAACGCCCATTTAACGACACGAATTTCACGATTGGCGATTAGATCTCTTCTATTTTCTTTATGGATACTTACTTAGCAATTTATGTTCGTAAACGTGCCTCAGGTAAAGTGTAAGTGATCATACCCACTATAAAAGCCATAAAACTATCAACGGAGCTCTCTAATGAAACGATGGGGTGATCCAAGTCTATAGGATTTGAGCTAATTTTCAACCTTTAAGTAGACGCTCTCAATTTGGCTGTTTTTTATATGATTGTTGTGCGATTTCTTCGTCTATTATGAACCAATTTTAATGATTCCTCCAAACATAAAAAAAGTAATAAATAAGAAGTAAATAAAATAACAATCCTCCTAGGTCACAGTCACCTTGTCACAATTGAATTTTGGTGCATTTTTTTATCATTAATATATCTATGACGATCAGAAGGAACTATCTATTTTATAGCTTGCGATTGTTTTGACCACCGGTATTCTTCTACCTACTGATTTTGACTGATTGACTGCCTCAATCAGGAACCGTGACATGCACCGAAGAACCTGAACTTGAATGTGAAATAAACTATATGTTATAATACTTTAAACTTTCGCGTTTTGTAAACATTATTATAAACTTGCAACGGGTCTATCGCGAATTTAATTAGTTTACCCAACATCGCCCATATCGCCGTTGACACTTCGCTGAATACATCAGTCAAGTCAAGCCGCGACCATGATGTGTGGCGTATCATTTAAAAGGGCTTGATTTGCACAGTCCAAAATATTTTATCATATTTGTTTACAGTAAAAAAACTTTGAATTATGAAGGAAAATGTAAAAAAAATACCCGATAAATATGAAATTTTTAACCGCGGTAAAAAATAAATATAACAGGAAAAACATAACATGGTTGCAACCTTCTCTTACTTACTTAAATATACTTTCCTGAAATAAATTTCAAAATTAACCGCGTTAACATGTATTTTTTTTTTAATTTATATGAAGTGACGCTGTAAAAACCTTATTTTTAAATAAATGTAAAAAAAGATACGTGATAAAGAATTATCAACGAAAAAAAACCCATAAACTAACTCCATGCTGTGCAAATAAGCGACCCAATCTATATCGATACATGGGGCTGCAAGGCTGCATAATGTTTATGGATGGATGCGATAACTAAAAGTTTGTACGGAACCGTCGGTGTGCAAGTTAGACTCGCACCTGACCTTTTTTTGACAGTCTTGGATTTTGTTTAATTTTTTTTTCAACTTAAACACACTAAAAGTAATTGTAATACGCAAAGAAGATCAAGTCATCAAACATACCTTACTTTTAATATTCATTGAATGTATTCACATTCATAAAACGGCAACTTAACTCTTAAATATGTGATGTTAAATGTTTAAGTAAACACAATTTTAATAAAGCAACTTTGACGTCAGTTTAATGTGCATACCTATCCAATAGTAAGATAATATATGGGCGACAACTCGCCGCGTAAGACTTGTCGGTAAATTATTGAGATGCCATTGTAAACGTGGGACCCGAACATCGATAAAATACATATAAATTCACGCCACCGATATGCAAACTGCAACAATAATGCTCAATACGAAAATTTCCCATAAAAATGTTACTTTATCTCCTCTTACCTCTAGAAATCGTCATTTGGTTCGATTAAATGTTAAACATCCGAGATGTTTGTGTTATCAAAGGTTTCACCCTCCGTTTAGATACGGCTCTCGTCATAGCCGTTCTCTAAATGTCTGTTTCGATAAAGTGATCTTTAAGTAGCGAAACAAAACTTATCTCTTTATTGTAAATACGGTTTCCTTCGTAGTAAACGTATTGATATAAAGTACCTACTTATTTGTTTATAACTAAGTAATGTACAGTTGCATATGAGAAAGTTTTACACAATTAAATAATTATATCCGTATGTAGATGTAGCAGTGGCGGAGCGTTCGTAGAACTTGATTCCTGCCAGCTTGTCTTGCGAGAGCCAATATCACATGCCTCGGTGTAAAAAATTTTGTTTCAATTACCCAACTGACTACCAATACTTCACTACATAGTATGAAACAAAGTCGCTTCCAGCCGCTGTCTGTATGTATGTATGTATGCTTAAATCTTTAAAACTACGCAACGGATTTTAATAGATAGAGTGATTCAAGAGAAAGGTTTATGCATAATTATAACCCGTGCGAAGCCGGCGCGGGTCGCTAGTGTACTTATAAAAATACATCTTTAGACATTTACATAATTGTCTACGACGCTCACGCACACACAATCACACATGCACATACACCCATACAACTTTATGTCTTTCTTTGATTATTATTGTTATTATTTTTGCATGTTGCTGTTTACTATAGACGACCGGTTGGCTTAGTTGGTAGTGACCCTGCCTGCTATGCCGATGGTCCTGGGTTCGAATCCCGGTAAGGGCATTTATTTGTGTGATGAACACAGATATTTGTTCCTGAGTCATGGATGTTTTCAATGTATTTATGTATTTGTATATTATATATATCGTTGCCTGAGTACCCGTAACACAAGCCTTATTGAGCTTACTGCGGGACTTAGTCAATTTGTGTAAGAATGTCCTGTAATATTTATTATTATTTATTATTTATTTATTACTTAAGGCGTATCTCTAACTATACCTATTTGAATATTTTCAACCAAGTAGTCACCTACAGATGTTTTAATAAAACAATAAAAAAAATATTTTGCAAAAGTAGTTTATAATTCGTCTCATTTATTTTTATTTTTAAGCAGAAAAGTCTGCGAACGATATCGAATTTCTTAGATAGAAAGGAAAAGTGGATGGGTTTTTCCACATTTAGTTTCTAAGAAATAATTCGTCTCAATTATAACTCGACAACAGGGCCCGATTATAATCGGCATCTTTATCCATTTCCTGTTCCTATAAAGGATCTTCTTTGTACAAAACCATCAGTCACACATTAAGCCCCTTAACCATCGCTCATTACGAACCTAATTACAAAAATAACTTATTACCTAAATAGCTTTAATAACAACAAACATAATA
Organism: Lathronympha strigana; assembly: GCA_949128165.1. Lineage (NCBI taxonomy): Eukaryota > Metazoa > Arthropoda > Insecta > Lepidoptera > Tortricidae > Lathronympha > Lathronympha strigana. The sequence continues at coordinate 8,800,402 of OX421906.1, read as the reverse complement.
CTTATCGTTTTTCTAAGAACCCTTTTTTACTCACGTTCGGTATTTATGTATCGATAACAAAAAGAGGTAGGTAATATAAATTGGGCAACTTGCTTGATAATAATTATAATAATGGCGGTTATTTAGTTTGGTTGATATAACTTGCATTTGACCTCTCACTTCTGTTATCGGGAAATGTAACAAAATTCTAAAAGTGCTCCTTAGAAGTTATAGCAATAATGCTCGTTTGAGGTTTGCCGAATGAAGATTATAAGAATGTGGTCATATATTTAACATGAAACTAACTTTTAAACCATTACATTTTTTTTATTAAATCTCCAAGATTAAGTCATTTATCTTATGGTTTTGTTGTTAAGATAATACAACGGTTTCAGTGGTGTATACATAGTTTCAGTAGCATCTGATGGGGTAGTGTGGAAATTCAAGCAGAAACAGTGAGAAAACAATGTGATGCCTTTTCTTTACATTCGTTAGCAAGTTCGATTGACGGTGATTTTAGCGTAAATCATTCGGTGGATTTACCCAAGAAGGCTTTGCTTTGCCTTCAAAATTCGTGTCTTTCGAATATTTTAATGTTCAAATTCTTCTTTTTAGCGTTTTTACCGGCTTTTACCATGGCTCAGGGAGCAAATGTTTCACTTGGCAACCTAATAAATTCAACTTTAGTACCTAAATTGATTTTTTACTTTGCAGTTGGTTGCAGCTGTCAAATTAAAAATAATTTAATAAATAATTAGACGTGCAGTAGGTACACATTCACCCAGCTTTATTCACACAGAATAGTTAGCTTGAAATCTATGGAAAAATCTATGAAGGATTAAGGTTATATCATGTGCCTACATAATAAACGTAAGTAAGTAAGTACATATTATGTACACACGCGTTCAGAATTGCATGGGCACTTTATGAATGAATTCATTCATAAATTGACCATGCAATTCTGAACGCTATAGTACATACGAAATTCGTCTGTATTTAACATTACTAAACCATTATACATACATGGTATAGTGGCTCTTTGACAGCTAGCCGCTGACTGCTTTAAAAGGCTGGGATTTGTGATTAGGAATGCTTGTGACTTCCAAAATCCAAGCGTGGTTAAGCTACTCTACACATCGCTAGTTCGGAGTAAACTTGAGTCTGCGGCAATAGTTTGGAATCCCTATGAGAGTAGTTATGCTTTACTTCTGGAGAGAGTACAAAAAGCCTTTTTAAGGTTTTTGTACAAAAAAGTGCATGGGTACTATCTTTATTTATACCCTACTAGATTCTTGCTTGGGACTCTCGGCTTCAACTCTTTAGAGGTAAGGCGTAACTACAAACTTTTGACATATGTATGTAGTATACTGAGGGGAGATAGTGAGTGTCCTGACTTGGTATCAAGGCTAGTGAGACTTGCAGTGCCGTTTGTGCCTAAAAACCAACTCAGGCTCCGGTGTACCGATCTCTTGGCTGTTCCCCAGGCGCGTACTGTATCCTACAGGAACTCTCCAACGCTTCGAGCCTTGAGGATGATTAACGAGTTCTTGTCATCAGCACCTGAGTGTGATGTGTTTGCTAGCAGATGGGTAAATGTGTGTCGTAAATGCCTGAGATACTGCGAGATGGCGGATGGATGTTAATGTTATACAATAGATATATATATATATTATTATTTTTTTGACATCAAACTGTATTGTTAAATTGTATTTGTAATGTCTGAATTTTTCCAGCGCTTTGGTGCAAACTGTAAAGCTGTGTAAAATGTTTGTATATAATAAATAAATAAAAATAAATAAATGTACAGAATTCTATCAGTAGGTACGTCAATTGTGAAATTGGCGCTGACCTCAAACTCGTACTCAAAAGTTATAGTCGCAAATCAGGAATCAAGTTTAGACTAAAAGCCTTTCATACTGTAGCAGCTGGCACTATTCGCTCTCCTGAATTCAAGACTTGGACATCTCAAAGCGTCAGGATCCTTTGATGTGTTCAAGATTATGTTGCGAATGAAGTGTGCCTGTTTCAAAGCTAACGCCATTCGATTTTACGTGTGACAGGTATTATACTTTAGTATTTCGAACTTGGTTTAAACTTGATCGAAATGTACCCGTTACTGTGGATTCTCTTTCCTGGTTACGGAATAGTACATTGTGCATTTAAGGCCGGTAAAGAAGAATCCAGGAACGCGAGTGTTAACTTAATTTCAACACGAGTTCGAAATTTTTTTACCGCCCGTGGCAGACACAATGTTTTTCATCACATGGGCGAGGAAATAAATAAACTTACTAAGCAGACAAATAGACAATGGTTATTAGCGGTAGTGTAGTATGTAGCACAGTCCACAGTACACCGCCGTGAGCGGCGGCTACGTGCGCGTGGGGCCTCCCGGAGGACCGGGAGGCCCGTAGACTACTATGAAAATCCATCACGACCATGTGAGCCCACGGTCGTAATTGATTTTCATAGTACTTACAGCTAATTAAGTCTAAATATGCTTACACATAATATCACCATTCACGAGTAAGTGTGATGAATAATTTTATTAATTTTAACAAGAATTATATTATAGTAAAAATTAGAAGCCGTGTCGTATCAAAAGGTCAAAGCGCTGGCGTAGGACAGAGAGAGCTGGAAGATTATCCACCGCACCGACAAGAGAATAACTCTTTAAGTTTATGATGATAAAGAATTACAACCGCTCCTGTAGGTACTAAGTTAACGAAGAAATCATAAATGCTTAGTTACATAGTACTCACAAAAAAATGGAAATTATGCCTATGTAAGCTTTAATAAAAGCTATGACCGTAAACAGTTGCAGCGTTATTCGCAACACTTGCTATCCAAAAAAATAGTACAGATACTACTTAACTAATTGCCTTCAATTAAAGGACGTGGAAACGATTGACGTCAGAAATTAAAGAACAATAGGGGATAACGACAATAACCTGGGCATCCAATGTTGATAATATAAATAAATATAGACTGGAGTAGGTATGTGACAGCATGGAGCTAATCCGTGACGCGATCACCTGATGCGTGTGCCCCACGCGAGGGACCCCTCGCGGTCATGTCCGGTGTCTGCCCACTTTACTATCAGACTGTCACTACTGTTGAAGCTTGTACACACGTCAGACAATGCTCTTCAATTGTTCTCTAATTGATGACGATCGAGACTTACCAGGGTCGGACAGAGGACTAAGTGTACATGGAGGCAAAACTAAATACCTAGTCTAACCGTATACTGCAGCCGTAGAGATGTGGTGATGGTGGTGTGTTCTTGTGGTCTTAAATATTAACAACCGAAACATCAAAATGTATATGTATCCATAATTTTCCATTTTAGGGTTCCGTACCAAGATGGTAAAAAAGGAACTCCTACGAGTATGGTGCGACTCACACCATCTCTCTGTCTGTCACATCGTTAAATATCTCGAGAACTACTTAAGCTACCGATTTGAAATTTAAAATAGTTATAAACAAAGTTAACGCAGACACATTGAGAGAAGATTTATCACATATTTTAATTTATTTTCAATAAAATACCTATGCCCGATAAAAAAGGGCAAAAATTGAAAGTTTCGTTACTGGGTCATGTGAGGTATAATTCAAAGGGGCTAGATTTGCACATTCTAAAACATTTTTTTTATCAAGTAGATTTAGTTAAAAAAATATATCTAAGCCACATCAAGGAAAAACAAACTCTCATACCAACTCCATGCGGTACAAACGACTGACCCAATCTGTCGATACATGTGGCTAACGTCAAATTTCTACTTCTAGGTGTAGTTGCAACATAAAGTTTATACGGAACTCTCGGTGCGCGAATCCGAGTCGCACTTGGCCGGTTGTTTTAAAGGCGATTGAAAGAAAGCGCTTGAGATTTATATTAATTAGAAGCTTCTGGGGTAATCCAACCTTGCTGGCCTTGCTGCATTTGTACCTACGTTGTCTTACCTTGCCTGTAAAATGGATTATTCAACAGTTAGTTGATGATACATGCAATCCAACACGATTGCGTTTTTTGGTTCTCGAACACAATTGATGAGGGTTCTTCCCATAATACTACTGATAGTAGTTTTATTTCTTTACATTTTTTTAATTAAACGTCGCAGGTTAAATAAAAATCTTCCGGGGATATCCATGGAGAAAGATCTACAAGTTTGTCTTAATTTTGACACGTAATTTTGAGTAAAATATTTTAAATTCAAAACCTTTCTATATATTTATTTCCCATAAGAATTACAGTGAATAATATTCAGAGGCATACACAATATCATAATCACAAAAAATGTCAAAAAATAAAAATTAAATTACAATATTAAAATTCAAAATAAAGATTTAGATACTGACAAATGAACAGTATACAGAATATAATAGGTACCACGATAAATCCTGAAATCTTGTAACTTGAACCAATTTATGATAAATTATTACCCAATGTTTCTTATGAATAATCTATTGAATCATAATACGCGTACTATGTAACAGGTTTTAGATATAGCTATCCACTCAGATCGGCTGGCATTTGTCATCCATCTGACATCTAAATTAGTGACAGCATTTTAGATCCCATCAGCTCATAAAATATCCACGCTTCTACAGCGGTCTTCACATCGGACGCGGGATCCGTACTCCGCTCCGGTAGGCGAGCGGGACATCTATAGTTCTTTCTCGTGCACATATACCTACGTACCTACTTCGATGTCATAAACGCATAACTTTTAAACTATTTTAACACCGAATTTAATTCTTCTTTCCTGGTTTGAATGAATAAAATCAAATGTTATAATACAAAATGACCTACGTAGATCCAAATAAAAATCTTCGTATTTTCCCTAATGAATTCCATTTTCACATATTTACTTGTTCAATTGGTCCCGTTTTTTTTCGGAAAAACTATACTTATCAATAACTAGAACGATCCAATTATGTTTCTAAATACGTACCTACTAATTAATCTACTTATTACTTCTACGCCTTGTTCGATTGAAGTCCAATTCTCAAAGCTATCGATATCTGACTAGAAAGGTATCACGTATCAATCATGTTAGGAATAATACATAGAAGGTAGTTCCACGCAACGTGTTCATGACGCCCGTGAGTAGAGCTCTGGGTTGACCTTAGGTACTTTAGGTAGGTTGACGTTACTTTGTTAGGTATTTTGTCATTAAATGATTTAACTTCCTCCTTAGTTTTATTACTTATAAGAAATTAATAAGTTAAAGCGATCGCGGTGAAGTAGGTAAGTAACTAATAGTTCCATAAGAAAAATAACGCTTCCGCATCGTTTAATCGGAAAATAAATAAATATTAAGGAGGAAAAATAATAGCAGAGTAATTCAGAAAATATATTACTCATGGAAGGCATTAAATTAAATTAGGCGAAGTGTTTTATTGAAGCTCATTGTAACTGATACCTTATTTGTGAAATTGAATTAAATAAAATTGTAAGACTTGCTCGGCAGTGGTTTCCTCAAAATGAAATAAATTTAAATCCGTTTCACGCATTCGTATCTTTTTAAATCTTGTACAGATAAACAAAAAGCTTATCGGAATCGATCAATTAATAACACGGACAAGGTGGTCCGGCTCGTGCATCGTAAACAATCGAGCGACAGATCGGCGTTTCTAAATTAATGGTTTACGTTCGGTAATATACACTTGGGAGTATTTATTCTCCTTGGTTGGAAGAAGTCTGAGATGGGCGGGCGGCGAGCGATAGTGGGGTCACGTTCCGGAGATAAAACTGGAGATAACACTCTTCACTGTGCTGTCTTTGCGTCGAGTCCCGAGAATCGTTATACTATGTGGAGTAGAGATACTAGAGATACCGGCCATTGTAGCTCTGATAATCGACGTCTAACATGTGCTAATGATGGTTGTAACCTTAGTGTGTTACGCAGTGTTTGAACAGGCAATGGCAATAAGGAGTTTCAAAATTCGATTTTTTCTGCTACTTCTTCGAAAACAAAAACGTTCAAAAATAACTCATAAAAAATACTCTAGCCACTTAGTTTTTCTAGAAAAAGTATGAGAAATTAGCTCTTATTAAAGATGGTAAATATGACGCCATTCAACTGCAGGCTTGCGTCAATGTTCACGAGGGTGTATAAGCAAAAAATAGGCGTGGGGCATTAAAAAAGCAAAAGCAAATGACAGACGAAGAGCGACTAGCACCGTAATATTTAATGCCTATTTTATCCGACTGTAAAAAGAGGATACTTAAAGTTTTTTGAAGGCGAATATATGAGGACATAACTCTTCGTGTCTTGCGTATAGTGTTTAAGATGGACCGGCATGATCACAAAACAGAGAGACTAATAGAAGCGTAACGTAAGCGCGGCGCGTGTGGCAATAGTGCGCGGATAGCCGCACGCTCGCACCACAGATAGTACTCAGTTAGTCACGAGCGCCCAAGTAAGATCGCGGTTTATACAAAAGTCAAAATAAAATGCAAAGATGCCTTATTGTGCGGTTTTACACTGTGGAAACGACAGCCGCAAGCAAAATATCTCCCATGGAGGTACTTCATACCACCGTTAAGTCTTATTTTGTGTATATTTTAATATTTTCTCAAATAATGTCGTCCTCCGCAAAAAAAAAACATTGCTCAAAATAAAAACAACTTTATGTACAAAAGATAAGGTCGTTTTTTACGAAGCATAGAACTAGAGAACTTTCTAGAATATCGCAACGATAGCGGGCTACCACGCGCTACTCGGCCTAGTGCGAGGAAAAATATTTTTTTATTGATATCGATATGTCCTTTTTATGATTGAAAAATAATGTATTCTCTAACATCATTATTTATTGTAATCGGGTTTTGAATTAATATATTTTTTAAATGAAATGTCGATAAAGTTGCGTCAAACGTGTTTGACGCCATTGCGAATCATCAATTGGGCGAGTTTCCATCATCTAATCATGTAACCGATTTAATCAAAGCTGTCGTAGAGCGCTACCTGAATGTTAGAAATAGAATCCATCATTTATTAAAATTAAAACTGAAAATGTCGAAACGGCAATTGCTAAACAAATATGTTTTATTTCAGGAGCAATAAAGGGTTTTTATTTAGATTATTAACTTCATAAGTTAAAAAAGTGCATGTTAATAAGAATGATAATAAATTAAAAGAAATCACATTACTATAAAGTAATGTGATTTCTTTTAATAATTAAACTGTTTCCTATTATTTGCATTTGCTTTCTTAACCTACTTATTTAGCGTAGAAAAATTAGGCATTACAGAAAAAAAAATTGCGTATTTCTGAAACTTTGCACAAGTGTAGGCATATAACAAAAATGAAGGAAATATAATGTAGATTATAAGTATTGAAGTGATAAAAAAAATATATTTAAATGATTTTCGAAATAAAAGCAAGTAACAGACAGAAAACGTTAATAAATGTAACAAATACCTTTCTAAAACCTGCATTAAAATCGATTCAGCTAAACGTGAAAGAATCGTGGACACACATACATACATGTGGATCAATGACCCTTTTTTTGAAGTCGGTAAAAGTGCAAAAACTTTCGGCTAAATATAAAAAATACCTTTCTTAGAACCGCATTAAAATCGGTTTAGCAAACCGCGAGATAATCGGGAACAAACATACATACATACATACGGGTCAAACTGAGGACCTCCTTTTTTGAAGTCAGTTAAAGTACGAAATCTTACTACTAAATGTAACAAATACCTTTTTCAGAACCGAATAAAATCGGTTTAGCCAAACGCGAAATGATAAACCAAACATACATACATACGGGTCAAACTCAGAACCTCCCTTTTTGATGTCGGTAAAAGTACGAAATCTTACTACTAAATGTAACAAATACCTTTCTCAGAACCGCATAAAATCGGTTTAGCCAAACGCGAGATAATCGGGAACAAACATACATAGTACATACGTATTTATACAAATACGGTTCAAACTTAGAACCTCCTTTTTTAAGTCGGTTGAAGTACTAAAACCTTCTCCTAAATGTAACAAGTACCTTTTTGAAAACCGCTTTAAAATCGGTCTAGCAAACCTGAAATAATCGGGAACAAACATATGTAAACTTCAATAAAAGGAGGTTCTCAGTTTGACCCGTATGTGTGTATATATGTACATACATATACACATACCTACACTTTACTGTAGTCGGTTAAAAATAGAAGAAAATTAGGTAGCTACGGACATAATGCGATACAAATTTAATCCTGAAACGGATCATCATTATTGTAGTTACAGCCTGTGTAAGTATGGGTTCAGTTTATTATTATTTAGTTTGGAACCCTAAAAAATAACAACATTTACAATTTATATAAAAAACCTAAATTCTTGAGTCAAAGACCTGTACTAGTACAATATTTAATAATTTAAGTTTTTTATCGATATATTATCGAATCTTGCACTTCACTAAGCTATCCATTATCCAAAACGTGTAATAATATGCCTATCTCTGTCACTCCCGTTAAAACTGCGTACGTGGAAGGGAGAAGGAGGATGCGCCATCTTTTGTGGTGTTGCTGAATTATTTGATGATAATAGTTCAGCTACTCGATGCCAGGTGACACCTCTTCCTTTGCATCCATTATCCAAAACGTGTAATAATATGCCTATCTCTGTCACTCCCGCTAAAACTGCGTACGTGGAAGGGAGAAGGAGGATGCGCCATCTTTTGGGGTGTTGCTGAACTATTTGATGATACCTAATAGTTAAGCTACTCGATGCCAGGTGACACCTCTTCCTTTGCACGTTAAGTGTGAAAATTGAAACGTCGTATGTGGTAAAATGAGTAGTATAATTTCAACGATGTTACTTTAAACGTTAAGCTTAGTTTTGAATAAGATATTTTGGCCAATTATATTGTAGATACTGTGGTGTGCGAGTTTGAGGCTGTGTGAGTTTGGCGACATCCGTTTTCCTAATATTCCGGTCGCAAGTCACTTCTACTAGTCTCTCTGTTTTGTGGGCATGATGGACTTTACCATAGACTTTCTAGATAAATTCAATAAATTGTCGGCATCGCGATTCTTTACTATCGTAATGATATTTTTTGGTATAGAAGTAGAAAATCACAACAGAGTTATCTAAAAGATATTATAATCTTAAATTTGTTCATGATAGTTTAATCTATAATGATTTATTTCCAACTTTGGAAGCGAATAGCCGTCGCAACGCATGCGTTTCAAAATATACCTACAATTAAAACCAATTTGGTTGATTTATATGAAAAAGGCAAGGTTCAGAGCTTACCGTGGCTGTTAACAAGATAATTTTTCAAAGTGAGAGGTATTGAATTATTTGGCCTCGAGGTCAATATGATTTATAGGCGGCAACAAATAGACCCGGGAATTGGGAAAATATATCTTACCATATTTTTGTTTAGGTACTACATATACCTACGACATGCACAGAGCGGAGATCAATGAATTTATTCAGAATAATACTGCCCAGGTTTGTAGGTAATTGATTTAGCATGGATATTTTAGTCAAAGATGTTGACATCTCTGACCGTCATGCAATACCTAAGGTACTATTCATAATCCATTACTGGTCCATTATTATACTGACTAGATTGACCTTCAGATATCATACGCTGTACAGCAGACTCGATTATCCGAACTAATTGGGACCGAGGCTAGTTCGGATAATCGAAATCTAAGTTTATTACGAATGACATCTAAGAAAAACAACACTTTTTCACATAATAACGTTACAGTACGTACTATCGCGTTCAGAATTGCATGGGTAGTTTATGAATGAATTCATTCATAAATTTCCCATGCACATGCACTTATGAACGCGTGTGTACATTCAAATTGGACGTACGCATTTATTTAAAAAGCAGTTAAAAAATGTCGAGTACCTAAGTATTTTGTTCAAAACAAAACGTTTTCAGTCTGAAATTCGGATTCTGAAAAAAATGCATCGTAAGTTCGGATAAGCTAAGGGAGCGTTCGGATAATTGAGGGTACGGATAATTAATTAACTCAGCACACGATAATGATCTGGTAACTCGGCACACGATAATGATCTGGTAACGCGGTACACGATAATGATCTATATTTTTTTGCTACATAGGTACTTGTATTTAATTTACGGATTTACGGATTATTTCAAGGTAGCAGAAGGGACTTTCAATATTTCTCCATTACGAATCAAATCATGCAAAACTTTAGTTACTTAGGTACGTTTTACAAACAAAAAGTAGATGAAATGTAATATTTGTATTATATAGTTAATGACCGAAATATGAAATACTTTTTATAAGTTACAGAACTTACAGAGTGTAAAAATGTTACGAGTCATTGTTTTTAGTAATTCAAGGGAAGGTTGTTTTCGCAAAAAGAGATGGACTTTGTTTTTCGTTTTTTATCAATTTAGGGTTCCGCAGTCAACAAGAAACCTTTATAGTTTCGCCACATCTGTCTGTCCGTCCATCCGTTTGCGGCTTAGCTCAGTGACCGTTGGTACTAGAAACCTGTGATTTGGTATGAATATATATATAAAGTAATTATGTAAGTGGTAAAATAAAAAGTCAAAAACTTTTATTTTTAGGAATGAAACGAAAAAAAAAACACCTTCTACTTTACGTGTATGGGAGATACACGTAAAGTAGAAGGTGTTTTTTTTTTCGTTTCATTCCTAAAGAGTCATATCGTTGGATAGGTATTTGAAAAAGAATAGGGATTTCCACAAAACATTGTTTGATAAAGTAAATACCTAATTGCGGAAATATATACTTTTTAAATGTTACTCTATACTTTTTGTAGTAAAAATCCTGTTTTCAGTAAAAAAAAACAGGCCAAGAGCATGTCGGGCCATGCTCTATAGGTACTTTTTGTAGTAAAAATCCTGTATTCGGTAAACAAAAACCGGCCAAGAGCATGTCGGGCCATGCTCAGTGTAGGGTTCCTTAGTTTACCGTCCGTCACAATAGGCGAACTTTAAGAGGCTTTTAATATATAACATGCTCATATTTTTCTTACGACTTATACGCCCTTTTAACCCTATTTTAATGATTTTTTCATATCTTTTTGGATTTGCGGTTCAAAAGTAAGAGCGGAGGGACACATTTTTCTTTAACTTCCGGAGCGATTATTTCCGAAAATATTTTGCTTTATCAAAAAAAAGCTTTAGCAAACCTCTATTCTTTTTCAAATACCTATCCAACAATACCTTACACTTTATGGTTAAAAGGAAAAAATGTATGGTACGTGTACGATAAAAATAAAGTATTTCCACTTTTTATTTTACTACTTTGTCGGCATTATTGATATGTATATTCATACCAAAATACAGTTTTCTACTACTAACGGTCACTGAGGTAAACCACAGACGGACGGGCGGACAGATAGACATGGCGAAACTATTGATATTGGGTTCCTAGTTGACAACAAAACCCTAAAGAAGGGAAGTGTAACATATTAAGTATATGACAAAATGTGTAAATTTGCTTTAAAACTTTGTACCCCTAGTAAACGCGTATAAAAATGTAACAATGTTTACATTGAAAAACGACGCGTAAAAGTAGTGGCTTTAAAAAATTTAAAGTGTATGTTTCTTCGCATGTTTGTATCGCGCAAAAATAGCCAATATCGACGTCGGCGTTAAGTGCTAGACGACAGTCAAATAAACATTGCGGCCGATTCAAGGGCGCTCGGTTTGTGCTGTAGCCACGGCAACACACGGCACTCTTGCGCACGCACTAGCTTTAGTGGCTATTACAAAAGGCGATCCATCGGGGCCGATCATCGGGGGTACCCAGCCCCTCCCTCCCCTCACAGTAGATTACACAGGCCGATGCGACCGATTGGCCTCGACGAATCGCGCCGTATAATACTAGCATTAGGGTAGGAATGTATATCCATGTCGATTCCGATAACGCCAACCTAACATAGCACGCATATGGCTTAAAAAAATCTTAGAGGCCACTGTATTAAAAAGCCAGTATGGCTAAGATCCCAAGCGGATAGCGAAAAAACTTGATACTTGCAGGATAAGATCAGCATTTTATGACTATTTCTGATAATTTTAAGAGGCCACAGCGGTCAAATTGTTATCATTCAGACGTCTAGATCTCAATATTGATATCAACTAGGTGTCTAATATTCACATACATAAAACTTCAACATATTTCCTTCAAACTGGTAAACGTGAAAACATGATTTTTAACAATAACCTCGAGACTTTTATTTTTCTAAACATAGGTTCCTTTTTACATGTTTTTGGTTACAACGTCGTAACCCTTGAATTTATAAATACGAGTCATATTATATGACTCTTAGTTAAATCTGGTAAAAGCTTTTATCTACAAAATTGTACTTTAGATGTAAACAAAAATTATCTGATTACGCGGTGTGCCTACTATCGCATTTTCATTTTTCGCGTGCTCTTACAATTAGATATATCCTTCTCTTTTGCTTGAGCATGTTGACTCTTAAGCAGTTATCCTCCTTTGACAGCAATCACCTCCGCACTATCCGTGCAACTTGTCTGTATATCAACCACATATCAACTCATAGCACTATCAGATAAGATTCGGGGATAACCATCTTAGGCCTGCAGGTGAGGTGGTGGCCACATTAGTCACACGAATAAATGCAGATTCCCTAAATGCGTTTTAACTAGAGTTGTGTTTAAACAATAATGGTTAGCAATTTTCTTAGGGTGAAGGTATATTTTTGTAATTGGAAGATGTTGCAAAGTTTTAATCGTGTAGATAGGTAAGGTAACTCTAAGTTACTGACCGCAAAAATTAACCGGCTGGAATTAACACTTTGTAAACATTGTCATACTTATACTTATACTGTCGTACTTACAAATCGCTACGTACCTAGGTGGAAGGCTACACGCGTTTTATAAAATACAAATAATGGATTCAATTAACAATATATGGCATATGCATCGACACACCAATCTCGTTATGACTCGTCACGTATTCAAAAAGCATATTCGTGACGTAGGCGATACATGTTTCGCGTTCAGATTTTCAGAATCCAAATTGATGATCGAGCTGCCTGTACCGAACGAAACACTACACATCTACCGTAGATTTAATTTCTTTTTCTACCCTACGGCCAGCAACCAGCCAATTGCAGGTTGCAGGCCGCTGCGCTAAACAAATTTGCCGCTTGCCAACTGCGTCGAGCAGAAAAATAGTGTACAGACCTTGGCCAGTAAATAAGAAAGCCTCAGATCACATGTTTGTCGACCTCAGCATCGCTTCGGCCGGTAATTACACGAGATGTGAGACGTTTCTTACTTTACAGGCCCCGTTACGTAATCTACTATTTGTCACAGCAACTCTTGTAAGCAGTTCTAGGCTTAGTTTTAAGTGTCATGGTGGCAATACACAAATAACCGTCATTAAAACAACTTTTAAAATTTCCCGGAAAAAGTATATGTTCTGGCCAGCATGCGCGACTCGACATACGTAGAACGACGTTCCACGCACTTATTAATAACCCTCGACTAGCCAGTGATAATTATATTAACTTAATATCTGACCCAACTAGGTAGGTATACATATGTAACTCTTTACTTTCCTCTAAAAGTACCCTGTGTTAACGACCCTCGTTCGTCTTTATCTTCCTGTTCTACTACTTTTCTAAGACAATCGGACTATACGAGTATGTATTTACCTACTCCGTGTCATGGAGAGTGATAACGACAAAAACAAGTTCAACAGCCGAGTCACCCCGTCCGGTGTCGGGAGACAAATTCATTTGGATCACGCTGCTATTTGCTAAGCCACTAGAAACTTCTAACCCTGGCAGACAAATGTATGGAGCATTAGCATTAGTAACCGAGACCTAATGTTATCGGGTCATACTTTTATTTTATAGTTCTAATTTAGTTGCGGTCTCGTCTGTACCTACGCTAAGCGCTAAAACTGCTACTGTAGGCGGTCCCTGTACAATTTCATTAGTCATATAGGTAATTGAATTTTATGTATTTCAAAGCATAATTAGTTACTCAATGTATTCTGTTACCGCGATTATTATGTTATAGCGATATGGTGTTAAATGCGATTAATCCATTTTCAAGTGATTAATTTCCATTATTTAGTAACAAAGTTAAAATATAGAATTTTATATAAAACCAATCAGAATTGATTAGTCTCTACTCTGGTTAATGATTAGTTTTACGATTGTTAAATAACCCTGGATTTTCAAATTGGTTTGTAACTAACCAACAATAAATCCAATCAACTAGATGATTAATACGAGGGGTGATTGAAAAATTCGCGGCCTAAGTATGAAATCAAATTCAAAGATTTTTTTAAATATTTTTATTTCTCTACGTAGTCCCCATCGAGGTCTTTGCACTTGTTCCATCTGGATTCCAAAGCCATTATACCACTCTTAAAGAAACCTTCCTCCAGGTCTTCAAAATAGGTGTCCACTTCAGCAGACCTCGTCGTTGTTCAAAAATTTCTTACCGCCCATGTTTGTTTTTTATTTTATGCTATAGGGGGCAAACGAGCAAACGAATCGCCTGATGGTAAGCGATTAACGTCGTCCATGGACACCCGCAACACCAGAGGTGTCGCAAGTGCGTTGCCGGCCTTTAAGGTGGGAGTACGCTCTTTTCTTGAAGGATTGAAGGTCGTATCGGTCCGGAAACACCGCTGGCGACAGTTCGTTCCACAGTTTAGCTGTGCGAGGCAGGCATGTGTTTTTTTAAGTTTGGAAATAGGTGGAAGTCCGACGGTGCCAAATCGGGCGAATAAGGCGGGTGGGGCAATAATTCAAACCCACAGTTGTGAATTTCTGCCATCGATTTTAGTGACGTGTGCACACGTGCATTGTCCTGGTGAAAGAGAACTTTTTTTGTCGACAATCCAGGTCTTTTTACTTTCAGTTCCTCTCGTAATCGGAGTAGGTAAAAGTTCGCAATAATAGTCCGAGTTTATAGTGGTACCTTTCTGGAGATAGTCAACCATTATTACTCCCTTTGCATCCCAGAAGACTGACGCCATGACTTTATTCGCCGATAAAATGGCCTTTGCCTTTTTGGGAAGCGGAGATCCAGCACGAACCCACTGCTTCGATGCCTTCGATCGTTGTTTATTAGTCTCGGGCGTGTAGTGGTGGACCCATGTCTCATCCATACCCATAGTAACATATCTGTCCAAAAAGTCTTGAGGGTCAGCTTCATACAGGTTTAGACAGTCGCGTGAAATTGTTAGACGAGTGATTTTTTGTTCCACTGAAAGGAGCTTCGGAACCCATCTCGCCGACACCTTTGAAAAACCTAATTCGTCGACTATAATATTTTGGGTTCTTTCATAGGAGATGCCTACGATGTCAGCTATTTCTCTTACTTTTAACCGTCGGTCTTTCATTATCATGTCGCATATAATTGCCACATTATGTGGATTGTTCGCAGTGGTTGGCCTCCCGGGACGAGGGTCATCTGCAATACTGACTCGTCCCCGCTTAAATTCAGCTGCCCACTTTTTTACCATCGTATATGATGGACAGGATTGCTCCAATGCATATTTTCATAAAATTGTTTCGGAGTCAATCCTTTTTTTATGAAAATATTTAATTACAGCACGTTGCTCCAAATTGTCCATTATGAAAAATCTGTTTACACGTATTTATAAATCAGATCAGACGTAAAAAATATTTTAAATATTGTCTTCCAATTAAAATTTCGCAGGATGACAACTGAATAATGACAGTTCAAAATGGCGGCAGAAAAAAAATAAAAAGTTTTTTTTAATGGTCGGGCCGCGAATTTTCCTTTCAGTCTACGTACTCGTATGTACTTTAGTCTGTGCGCCCGTGGAATAAACGAACTGCCAATTTCATGTAGCGTTTTGTTTCAAAGCTGAATATTAGTTTTTTTTTTTACTAGCAAACAAAAATAGTCTTTGTTTACTGATAAAAAAAAATTATTCGAGTAGGGGTAAATTTTTTTTGTTCTTTGTGTTGATGTTATTAGCAAACATCGGGGTTTTCGGAGCGGGAACGTTAGACATTTACCCAAGAGTAGATATTGACTTCAAAAACAGAATGCACTCTAGCAGATTTCTGCCTAATGATTAATGAATAATCAATTGCAAAATAAATTAATAATTATTATTATACATATAGGTATTTAATATGATTGTTAGTCATTATCAACCTCTTCAGTTAAGTTCATAGATATCGCACGTCAAGATGGATACCAAAAAAATTGTTTATTCTGAAAATCGAGTCAAATACTAAATTTACTACAGATAATTAATTAAAGTTTTTTTTATTGTTATTTTATAAGTCTTTTAGTAAGTACTACATTAATTAAAATAAAATTGTGTCATAGAGTGTGCCTATACAATTCGCAGAGAGGTTGTTATTCATTAGAGTTATCTGTTTATGTCTACTCTATCTCAAATCGTTCCCGTTCCGAAAACCCCGATGTTTGGTTATTTATTAGTATTGACTCTATTTTGAATAATGCGTAGTAGGTATTATAAATTGAAAATAGATGTCATAGTACCAGTGTCATAAGAATAAAGATCAAGTCCAACGGAGGCCAAGCCCGGGTTCGATCCCTCCGATGTACTTGGGTTTTTCTTTATTATATGACATCTATTCTCATTTAAAATTTATATTTAGTAGTGCCACTACTTTAATAACGAGTTAAATTATTTAACTAAATAATTTGATTTGTTTCAACAAAATGGTGTAAACCTGGTATGTTGCTATTGGTCCCTGGGATAGCGACGTTACAAAGAGCTCGGCGGTGTGCGTATTTCATCAAAATATCTATACAACCATAATATCCAATATAAGTTCACGGCACGCCAACAAATTCCAAACTAAACGCAATTCTACTTAATCCTGCTTTTCTTTGTAGGAAAAAAAATCCATCAATATTTTTTGCAGATTTTCGTCTATCGTAGCAGGTACAACAACAACTTAACATGGCAACACTTATATAAGTATATCACGAAATCCGTAGAATGTTTAGAATTACATGGTTTCACTGACGTGTAAAAAAAATAGTCCTCCATATGCAGCAACCGGGAATAACCAACTAATTCGGAGTTAAGCGTTAATTTTACATTAGTAAAATACTAAATACAATAAATAAACAATAAATGGGACACACACAAATCGACTTAGTGAATACGCTCAATAAGGCTCGTGTTGTGGGTACTAGACGACGATATATCGAGGGGTAAGCGGTCAAAACTGATAAGTCAAGCAAACTGATTTATGAAATTCGAGCTACATACGTGCAAATTACGCAACGTTGTTATTTCCATGAAAAATTATCTCGAGTTATCAGACCGCTTACCCCTCGATATATAATAGATAGATACATATAAATACTTACTTAAATACATAGCAAACATCCATAACTCAGGAACAAATATACGTGACACACAAATAAATGCCCTGACCAGGATTCGAACCCGGGACCTCCTGCTTCGTAGGTAGCGTCACTACCGACTAGGCTAAGAGGTCGTTAACGTAATGTAACGTAACGTAAAAATAAATTAGTGACACTACAAATCCGCCGGATGCAAAAGGAACTTGTGGGGCTATACAAAGGAGTAATATACATAGCTAGTGGCATAATATATTTAATATCCTTTTCCGGCAATGGTATTTAAAAAATTCGTGTAGGTACCTACATGAATTTTTAATTGTCACTTTAATATAAATCATATTTTGCAAATCAACAAAAATCTAAACAATATATACCTACCTAAACTTACGATACTCTACCAATACAAATCTTTAAAAAAATATATTCAATAATTCTAAACGCATGGCAGATAGTTTGACAACGAGCAGCGTAAGCAAAGAATTAGGATTCCGATAGATGATTTAATGCTAGGAGCTTTAAATATTTCTTTCTACTTTTATAGAATGTCAAAATGTAGTAGTAATTTATTTATACTGACTGCACACCAAACTAAAAAAATGTCCGTCACTGTTAAATGACACAAAGATAAGCTACAACAACTAGACAAAATATTTACTTTCCCACGTTTATGATGTGTTAACATTATGATTAAAGAGATGTCTAATTACATGAAATCCCGTCAGAAACCCGTCAGTGTTAATAAAGGCCTTAGGTACAGTCAAGTGTAAAAATATGGATCTTACTTAAAACATGTCCCATAGCATCTTATTCCGGTGTAATAAGAGCGTAAGACGATTTTGTCGATACATATTTTTGCACTTGACTGCCTAAGCGTTTGAACTACTGACATTGCTTTGCCTAATCAACCGTATTATTCTTGACATTTTATTGAATCTTACTTTATTTTATACTTAGCAATAATGACTATGCAAATAACGGTAAGTGATGAACAAACAAAGAAAGCAATCAAGACAGAATTGGAAGGCATTACCGATACGCATGAGAAAAGCATCACGTATTATATTACTCACATGTTTTAGTAATCAATCAAGTGGAATCAATCATACAAAGGCACACGTGCTCCAATCGGAGTAAATTTCATAAATCGAATCGAACATCGGCTTCGAACACTAACCAAGCAGAAAGTTAAATATATTTAAGAAAGAACTAAGGTGTAATTACCGTGGGATTTTTGGCTAAAGAAACATACTGTATTTATCATTGGCAGTGTTTTTGCCAATAGTATGTTAGTGACACTGCCAATTTTCATAAATTATGACATTTGTTAATTATCAAAATCTTGTAAGTGACATAGGTAAATAAAAACGATAATCAAAAAAGACGAAGAATGTTACATACTATTTTGTGAGGCTTTATTACCTCGTCAGTTTCAGTTGCATACAGGCTGCTCCAAAGTAACAAAACGTAATTTGTTAATTTCTTCGTAACCACTGCGCCAATTGTTATGATAATTTGTATAGATACCGGTTCTAAACATAGTAACGCATATGTACGGTTGCGGCTGTGTCCAATGGCTAAGGACACCCTGTATATATATTACAATGGTTGTTGATTGTCTTAACACTTTAGTTGTTAAACGCGTGGGCGATGGCAGTTTCACGTCATTCAATTGTGTTATTAATAATATGGGATTAAGTATATTATATTACAAATACAAAATAAATACAAATCGTTTATTTCCTGGAACAAAACAATGAACATAAAATACAGTAGTACAATTAGTAGTTTATGCTACTTAACGTACTTATGCGTTAACACGAGTATGGTTTTATGAAACGAGTGCTTCTTTGAGTGTTATATTATAAGGCCCGATTATATACAGTTGCATACACGACTTTATCTACACACATATTATTACGATCGACAGTACAATTATGACTCGTGTCAATAGCGATGGCGCTATTACAACAATAAACCCAAAAAGATTTTTTGCTTAAATTATAGACAAACGGGTTAATGTACTTACGAACGAACGAAACGAATGAACTCCTTATTCTCATATCGCTTGAGGTCCAATGACGTACGATTTATATAAAAAAAACATACAGAAGTAACGCTTGTATCGACAACAGTAGGTATATGGTGTCTAAGGATTCTAGAATAGAAACCCACTTAAATTGTGTTGGTCTTTACATCTATAAAATTTGAAACTTGTGTACTAAAATTGATTCGGTTATAACATTATTACAATACTAGTTCATACTAGAGGAGGGTGCTTCAGGACCCGGTAACGTCCTGATGCTGTCAAAGTAATATTGGTTGTAGTAATACTAGTCAAATCCTACGGTTTCTAAACGCAATTTAGAGCAATAACGATTATGTTTGTAGATACAATAAGTTTTGACCTCTTTACCTCAGTATTAAATACTAAGTTCCAAGTGTAGCCTTTATTTAACTGTTCAACATTTATTGAAGATATTATATGCCGCTTATATTAGCATAACCAATCATAATATAAACTTTACGAGTAAGAACAACATTGAAAGCGATATCTTATTTACAAATTAACAAGCTAATTGTATTGCAGACATTGCAGTTAAGAGATTAAACCTGAAGTTCACGTTAAATTCATTCATTAAATAAAAGGGATTTGTAAACATTTGCGTACAGCTTTGATTTACAATATGAATTAATTGCAAGAGTAAATTATAAGTACGTAAATACCCATCAGCGGCTTCCATTTCGGTGAATGAAATCCAATTTGTAGTCGAACGTGTACTAGTTTTACTACTTACTAGTTAGTGCACTTCCTAGCAATTTCAATTATAACAGTCACTTAGTGGTGGTCTTTAGGTTTTTATTGAAAATACCTAATTTTTCCTTAACAAGTACTATAAATGTAAATTGGTAAAATTTATGTTTTTATTTTCAGCGAAATTATGTTTCAAAAAGAATAATTTTTGGGTTTACAATTATTTGTTTAAATTAATATTAAATAATAATTTCCTTTAGATCTCGAGTCACCTGATTGCACTGAATCAAAGCCACTCAAATCATTATGTTCATGGTATTACAATAGAAATTAGATAAATAAATATAAATATTTTAGAGACAATCTCATACTAATCAACCTAGCCCCAAACTAAGTAAAGCTATACTAGATGACGATATACAGGCACCTACATAGAAAACGATGACTTAGGAATAAATATTCGTGATAACACACAAATAAATGCCCTTACCAGGATTCGAACCCGGGACACTTAAAAATAAAACAAAAGACATTAGATTACCACGAAATGGGCTCGCCTCAGCGTAATGCAGCAGCATAGCTACTGGTCATTTATGAACGTGTGCGAATTTGGTGACGGTAAGTGTAGGTGTAGGGTTCTCGAATGGGCACGCCTCGGCAAACGTAGTGTGGGACGCCCTCTTGCCAGGTGGACCGATGACTTGAGAAAGGTAGCTGGTAGTGGTTGGATGAGGGTCACGAATGACCGTACTTTGTGGCGCACCCTTGGGGAGGCCTACGTCCAGCAGTGGACTGCAATAGGCTGATTGATTGAAGTGTAGGTACACACGCGTTCAGAATTGCATGGTCAGTTTATGAATGAATTCATTCATAACTTGCCCATGCAATTCTGAACACTATAGTACATGTATAGAAGTAGGTACCTATTCTAAGTGCTATTATAAGTACATATTATATAAGTTACCTACTCGTGTTTTTAATAAAGCCACGTCGGAACGAAGTCTAAATCAATATTTCACAATGTAAAAGGCTTTGCCTTTAGATTTAAATAATAATTGAAAAGCTTGGTCGACGACTCGACAGCAATTCTGAGAAATTGAAAAACAAATGAAAACTTTAATTAGAACATAACGAATGCTTTCTAAGAAGGCAAATGCAGTTTGTTTCAATAACTTCTCTTAAAAACCTTGTTATTTGCCTTACCGTGACGTCGTAACTTAACGCGATTCAGTTTAGGTTCAGTTTAGGCTCAGTTGTATGGAAGCGACTCAGATTAGGTCGTCAACTCAATCGCGTTAAGACGTCATGGTAAGACCTCAAAAATAATTTTAAAAAAATCGACACAGATGAATTTCAATATTCGCTATGTCACCTGTCAAAATACAATCCGGGATTGTGGAGCAAATCGAGTGCAACATTAACCCGTTCGGCGTCTAATTAAAGTTCGGCGCGAAGTATGTGGGCCGTGGGCCGCAAGTGGGACGCAGTTCCGAACGGCTGTAGTGCGCAAGCAATTCGCGTGCCCCAAATGCGAGTTTCCGCATTACGTCGCCAGTGACAGCGCTCTGTGTCAAGTTCAGTCAGATTAACTGGATGCATATCCTATTTACAGTATTTACTATCACATGAACAATATTTGTATGCAATTCGTAATGAACTATAGCTAATAGCTTATAAACATCATTCCGTAAAAGGCGTACCAAGTCCAGTCAAAGTCATTGCTACTGGTCGTGTACGACTTGTACCGATATTTTATCCGAAAAATCGGTTACGTTTAAGACCAACGACTACTGTAGCTATCCTTATTTGTAATATCCTAACCTAACCTACTTAGTTCTAATAACATAATATACGAAATGAGATTGGAATATTTTATATCTTACGATACGAGACCTTTATAATTTTTTTATCAAGGGATTTTCGTATCGCAGATAGTAAAAGTTCAAATAATAAAATAGTGATTATCTTTAAAAGCACTCATTAGAGTAATAAGACTGAACATAATCGACAGTTACTAGTATTGGTTTATTTACAGACCATATATATTTATTTATTATCCCACCAAAAACATAAATGTGAAAATGGAAGCCAAGTTCCATATAAGAAATTGTTTGTCGACTCCGCCGACAAAAGATCTGGTATCTAAATGGGGGCCAAGTTCTGTAGAAGTTAAAGATTTGACTTGGCAAGTTTTTACCGGTTTTTAGTGGTGTTTGGTGTTATGTCACTACTTTTTATCTATAAATAATTATTATTTAACATTAAAATTGTACTGCTCCACTTCTATTAAAAAAGCCTCTAATTAAAAACCCAATGCACCTTTATTCTCCATTATCACTCGTCATCCAAGTGCTCGTCAAAACTAAACTATTGAGTCTAAAGACGAGGGTATTATATCAACTAACTCTTGAGCTCCGGTGGTCACCTTTCTGCTCCATCATCAGAACTTGGACATCGTCTAGGGTCCAAGTGCTCATCGAAACAAAACTAACGAGTCCAAACACGATATTATACACGGTAATATATCAACTAACTTTTGAGTTCCGGTGGTCACCTTTCTGCTCCATCATCAGACCTTAGACATAATCTACGGTCCAAGTGCTCGTCAAGACAAAACAAATGAATCAAAACAGGAGGGTATCACGCCAACTAATTCTTGAGATCCAGTGGTCACCTTTCTGCTCCATCATCAGACCTATACGTTCTGCAACCATAAATATTATCTCCATCTTTATCGTTCTTACATACATAATATATCAATGTGTAATAAAGACAGTGATAAGGTCGAAACCTTCAATTTCATACTCGCGGCGGGCGTTTTGATATGCCGCCCGTTAATTTTGTTTAATAAAAAAATTGATCTATATATGTTTCTTCTATATATAAGCTATTCAAGATAACTAGAATAGAATGTTCTGTTTTGGCTGTTTAGGGCCAATGCTTTCGTCTTATTTGATCGTTTCAATCGTTTTAAAAAGTTTCATGAATGAATCAAATGCATGAAACAAATGCAATAACGTCTATTCCTATGAATTTTAGCTATTTTTGGATGCTTATATCTCAATAATCAATTAAGCTATATTTATGAAATTTGAGGATCTTGTTAGTCTCGGGGGTTTTAATGGATCGGTAAAATTTCGTGTGTTTATATTCAGTAGATTTTGAGTAACAAAGGGGTCAAGAGAGCCTCCCGTAGGTTCGTGTAAATATACAGACTGCAGCTGCGACGCCTAAACTTCTCTGGAGCTTCCCACGGGAGTTCGTTCAACATAAGATAGTTACAATAAAAGTAGCTTATGAGAGAACACACTGAGTAAATGCGTTTTTCCGCGGTAACCCACACTTTACATGTGTTCCTGTAGCGAAACTTGTTAACCCAAGCAATTATATAAGTAAGTCCTTCGACAAGAAAGATACGTATATATTAATATACTTAGACCGGGTTACTCACGTCTATAAAGTCGAAAATAGCATATTAATATGTCTAATACTCACGGGAGTTTTCTATTTTAAAAAGATACGTATACATTTTTACACCATATTACAATAGAGTCAGGCATAAGTATGTAGATAGGTAGGTATTTATCTTTGACGCCGATAGTACCTTACTTAATGTTCAGTTAACTGTTAAATGTATACACAGATCTCAAGGTATCCAAGAAACGACTTAACTAATTAAAAACGATTTGGGTACAAGTACGAGTAAGTAAACTCTCTCTTAATGAAGTAATTAGTGAACAAAATCCCTATCTCCACATCGCTTAAAATCATGACAGCGTTGACAAGGGTAACATTTACTATCTGATTTTATAAATATCACTTTTAAAAAATGCTAAAAAAATACTTACACGGATTATATTTATGCCGTTTCAAAATTGATTATAACAAGATAGACACACACACTTTTGGTACAAAAAGTAGCCAAAAAAAACCTCACATGATTTGTGCATGAGTCCTGTAAAACAGATAAAAGAAAAGTACAATAAATATTTGAACTAAATCAACATTGCAAAGCATTCTAGAAGCACAGACTTAAAAAAAACATACACATCAACAGCGGCGGCGAATAGATATCAAGATACTGGCTATGCGAGAAGGCCAGCATTTAAAACAGCAAAAAAACTCCCAATTTGGCCCGTCGCTACTTTGCTCTATCCCGATATGGCTGCACCGGTCCTCATTATGGTAGGATTGGCCAATTTAGGCTCAGTGCCAACTGTGGGAATAATTCCTCCGCTAACTTTTAAGAGTTGCAAGTGCATACCTGGATAGGAGAATAAATTTATTTACTCCAACTATAAATCCTATCCTCACTTTTTGACGTTTCTTACTGTAAGTATTTATTTATTGGTGTGTTTTAATATTGTAGTAGGTAGCTAGTACAATAAACTACTTGGAGATATTTATTATGACGTAGGTAATACAAGAGGATAGTGAGTGAGGTTCGTTTTTTCTGGTCTTGAATTAAAAGTAAAATGTATACATCTTCGATCCTTACGTTTTCTCTCAGATTACGTGGTCGTGAAAGCTAAAGTCCTCATACGTAGGTACATAACTTATGACTAAATACCTCAAGCGGATTGCTTTTAAAGTGTCCATCTACAATGCAAATCTCATAATGCCTTTATTGAATAGCCCTTTAAGTTGATTAATAGCCAACCGTTAAGTTAATGTTGCGCTATTTTTAGTAAATCTAACATCATTAATTTAACTCGAGGCATTTTTCTTTATTTTATTGTTTTTACGGCGTGTGGGAACAACGTTGTTAATTTCATTCCGTTTAACTTATAATGATTGAATGTTAGTAATGAAGTATACCCGACCAGGAGACAGCTTTAATTTTTTGGTCCGGTTGGTATTTTAAAGCACACCTTGCAATTCAAAAGTTCAAACGGTTAAAATTGATTGATAAATAATTAATTTTTAATAATGACGGATAACACTTCCTATTGAGTTCTTGCAGTACTTATATTAGTCATGTAGGTATATTGGCCGATTTGAATTTGTTTTGTGTATTATAGGGTAGGGTATAGAATATTTGGGTATATAGGTAGGAACTGATTGTGTAACATGATACTTGATCGAAATACTACGCAGTTCTAACCTATTAACAATTACATTTCGCGGAGCCCACGGAAATAACATGTTACAGAATTTCAGAGGAACGCTAAACCCTAGTTTTATTGCCGCGTAAATCTGAATAAAACATTCCGTAAACCACAACACAATTGCAAAGTTGTAATGCATTAGAATAATTTATAACAATCAAAGCAAAACATAAAACTTCGATTACTAGATCAAAGACCATTGGCGTTCAGCCTTCGCGGAAGATTTATGAAAAATAAACAGTCGGTTTGCACAGAACCGGGGTTTACGGGTTGATGGGATAATAAAATGTGTTCATTTTGACACCGATCTGGTGTTTATTATTTAGGACGAATGTGACCCGCCGCCCGTAACCCGACACCGGCCCGGCTGACAACCGCCAACTCTCGTTTTGTTTGATCTACTGAGAGCTTTTTAAACTTTTTATGTCTTACTTTAGTGGCTCTAGGCGCCTTTTATTGCTTAGTAAACATCTAAGGATCATTCAGTCGGTGCTCGCGCTTTCTTTATGACACTTAGAGTAGGTAGGTACATTTATTTGTTATTACAGAAATTAACTAGGCTCATAAGGGAATCTTAATTTAGAAAGAGTAATTATGTTCAACATGGATAAACTTGACAGATCACATCCAGAATTTTTATTCGTTATTTTCTCTAACTATTAGGTACCTTTCCATTATCTTGTAACACACGATTATTAAACACTTTAAAAAACTTCAAATGACCAGACAGACGTTAGTAATCCCTTAAAAGTTAGTCATTCAAAATATTAATCCTCAATATCCTCGTGCGATCTCATGCTCGCATTTTTCGAACAACCCCGCTTTGTTGCTTCGAACGAAATGCTTACGTCACGCATATCGTATACGTAAATCAAAAACCGTATTCAATTACAGCGTACTTAGTTATACATATAAGTAAAACACTAAGTAATTAATTGAAATATCTGTTATTGAACGGGGATAATGGTAATACAAATAAATAAAGGTCTTTGTTTTGTAAACGCATATCTAAGCCGTTAACGCGTATGATCGTTGAAATGTTGTTGATGTTTTGTTAAAAAGCACAGCCCGATCCGTCGGGCCCGTGCTCCGACACTTTAGGAAAATAGACAGGCCTTTAACGTTGTTAGGCATTGGATAGCTGTATGCAGCACGGCGCATGGTAATTAGAATAGAACACAAGTTATTCTTAATACGAACTAGATCCACATATTCAGCGTCAGGCCTAAGCTTAATCAGGGTACAGTGAAAGACTTAGTAATTTGACTTTAACACTTCGACTGTCCACCCCATCAACGAAAGTGCATTTTATGTAATGCATAGACGTCTGCTGTATATATAGGTACCAACACGTACTTGCCATACGTCCCAATAGTAAATTACATGTAATGCACGGACAGTCAAAGTGTTAATACTAGAGTTTTTCTTTGAAAATACCAAAATATTAAGCATACCATTTAAGGGGCAATAATATTAGATTAACGCACGCATTTAATAAATTAAAATACATACTTTATTAAGCATATAAGCTATTACTTAACAGATATTAATTCGAAAAATCTACATTTTAATATTTCCAGTTTCATATCGTCCTTTGTTAACCAAGGAACAAAAATCATAGTTTCAAAGAATGGTTCACTTTGACATAGCATTAACGGGCGTTAAGCGGCCGGATTTTTAAATAAACATTTTTAATGATCGGCCCGCGCCTGCGCCAGGTGCGCCCATACTGCGCCCGCGCACCCACTCTATATCTCTTGTTCCTAAAACAGTAACCTATTTATCTGATAAATATATGTGGACCAGTTGGAATAACTATAATGTTATTTAAATAGATCTTGCGCAATTTGCTTCCGACCACTATTAGATAGGTAGCTTGCAAAATATGACGTGTTCTTACTACGGTATTTCGGTGATGGTGCAACCGCTGTGTCACGAGAAAGCTGAAGTCTGCAGGTAGGTTGATACTTAGGGATAGCCATAAAGATCTAACCTCTTTCTTGTTCGTTTACCTTCACCACTATTGGAAATCACTCAAAGTTACCTCGACGAAACAGTCACAGTATCTTCGAGATCACTCACACAAATGGGCTTAGAGGCGTTTTTAATTATTCCTAGCGCTGGATTCCATGTTTATACATCATTAGTTAGAATGTCTATAAACCGCGATAGCTTAGAAAATGTGTATATTAGGTGTATTACGGTGCCGACATAAGCCAGTAAAATTCCACTACATACCTTCCAGAAACTTACACAGACATATAATTCATCCGTGTTATCATTAATTACGAGAATTACGCTAACCACTGTTAGAAGATTAGCTCTTATTTTATTTACGGACTTTTACAATACCTACGAACTGTATTTATTGACAATCAGCTACGTATTATCCAGAGTGCAGACATGTCTGCAAAAGATTGCCCTACTTATCACATCTTAATAAAATACTCAGCAGCAACAGTTATAGTTATTTAGATTTAAAAAAAACTGATAAAGAGATAGAAGCTTTATATCCCAAGTCGGTATAAGTTTAATGACTTATTTACATGAATATACTATTGTTAGGCACTTTTCTCTTTGCAAATGAACCAATCATATTCTCGACAACTTCAGGGCAAAAATAACACAGCCAGAAGTATCTCTCACTAACTAAGTTTTATAATACTGACAAAATTCTTGGAAATTGTAGATAATATTTAGATTAGGGCACAATACGATAAGAGCTAATTCCACTTTTTAATATTTCACAAATTGTGAAATATTATAAAAATTGTCTTCCAAATATGAAGGCTTCCCTCTGTTCCACATGGATCCCATCGTCAGATCTTACGCAAAATCCAGAAGGATCACCCCGAAGGAACCTCCGTCCAAATAAAATCACCATTGGCATTATTGGCCACAACATAGTTTGCAGATGATTGTTGCAGTATCAGTAGGATTAAAAGTCGTTTACTGTTAAATATGGGGAGGTTGTCCTCAGCGTCTCCGATGACTGTAAGACCAAGAGCAGAGCGATATATTATTTTAGCGCAGTAACCACAAAAGGCACAGACATAAGAGGCGAAATCCAAACAAAAAGGGTCATCACAATCGACTAGGTAATTTCGTAACAAATATACGAAAATGTACCTCTATCTCAACAAGGTGAAAAGAAGACAGGTAATTTGGCAATTGAACCTACGGTCGACGAATTATCCTATCGGTTAAATTTATTACATTAAGAATCAAAGCTGATGACACCAATTATGTTTTGACGGTAATGATTTCGTTTAGGCAACGGAAAATGACAAAAGGAAAAAGTAAAAGGTACCACTTTATCGCTACCCGATAAGGCTCATTTCTAAAGATCTCAAAGTACTACTTCTTATTGATTTGTACTTGTTTATAGCAGAAGGTAGGTACCACTTTGTCGCTAGCCGCTAAGGCGCTAATGCCTCATAGATTCATTTAAAAATTAACCAGATTGTAGTAGGTAGCATGCGGGAAGAAAAGGAAGTAAGAATACCAACAAATGATTAATTAGTCTAAAGTCTAGCCAGTGCCAACAATGATCTAATCTAATGCTGTTACATTCCCCGGCACCTGAGGTGATGCAAGTTGTTAACAATGTCTCGGTAATTCGTATTATCGGCGGGTATTGTTACGTAGCCTACGTAACAATACCCGCGGGCTAGAACTTGTTAGATTGTTTCAACTGCAATGCATCAATCCCGCGTCACGTGGGTGCACCAAACCCACTGATGAACCAAAGGCGTGTCTACATTGGAATAATTTCCGTTACGAGCTAAAATATTATCGAAATTGGGTATTGTATTCATCAGGTCTTTGGCTATAGATAGTGCCTTTACAAAATTACTTATTTGTTAGATAATATTTAACAGTTTTGGTAAATGTCAATGAACACTACATAATAAATGAATGTTTTGTATTTCAACATTTTTATACGTACCTACGTGAACATTCTTCTATTTCAAAAGGCGACCTTCGTCTGTTTAATGAACATGAAGTAATTGAAACCTTTACGAAATAGAAACTGTAGGTATGAAAATCTGAAATCAATCCGTTTAGGAGTTGAAACGAAACATGCATGCGTGAGCACAAACAAGCAGACAGGCTCACCCTAAACGCCTAAACTGTATTCGTACCCTCTTAGGTCATGGTAGGTATAATATTATAATCGTATTTAATATTGGACGAAAATCGCTACAATGTGGATCTCGAAAGATGGCTACCAGAACAGAGGTAATCTAAAAAAGAGACTTGGGTGCGTTCTGTAAAGAGTGGTCAGAATCAACCCTAGTGTCGAGTAGAGAAAATAAGGGAAGGCCTTGACCCAGCAGTGAGTCAACAAATAGAATAGAAAAATAAAGGCAATAGTAGGTACATTGCTGTCTTTAGGCCGTTCGTCTATTTCAGCCGAACCGTTTCGAATTGTTGTACAACCAACTGTCACGTTGAGCTATTAAACTGTAAACTACTTTCACGCATTGTTTTCACTACCTACGGGGTTTCAACATAGTTCATGAATAAGTAGGTACCAACAGTAGAAGATCTTGATTATCCGAACTAACTGGGACCGAGGCTATTTTGAATAATCGAAATCTGCATTTTATGGGACGAAATCTAAGAAAAAAGCACATCTTAACTTAAAACTGTACACTTGTGAAGATTAAAATTCAACGTAGGTACGTATAAACATAGAATTTAAAAAAAAACCACTTAAACACGTCATCTGAAATTCGGATCGTTGAAAGGAAATGCGTGGTAAAACTAGTAAATTTCGAGTGCGTTCGGATAAACTAATGTCGCGTTCAGATAATTGAGGGTTCGGATAATTGAAGCTCTACTAGCTTTTCGCAGTAGTATTGCGCATTATTTCAACAATTGATTGAAGATAACGTGGACATACACGATTATATATATATATAAATATAATATGAAATTTACGTTTGAAATTAAAATTTTATCATAAAGTTTAAGCTAGGTATCCAATGTTTGTTAATAATTCCTACAACTCCGAGGGAAGCCATATTAACTCCGCAGATTTATATTCCTATACGGCCGTATTTACAAACGGACTGTTGGAGATGGGAGACGAAAATAATTTTAGCATTCTCGGATTTTCTCACGAACATAGAAAACTTCGTCGTTAACTTTTATTTTCATTTGCTAAAATGCGGTTTCTACCCACGTACGGAACGTGGACACACTGTTTGTTGAAAAATGTGTCAAACAAAATAAACCCTGGAAAAGTTTTAAGCAATGAGATCTCTTTCGAAGGAAAGAAACATGATATGGTAAAAAAAGAAATATAAGTTATGATAGGAAACATTTTATTATCTCTACCTACAATATTAGTGTAACTTAGATATTCAAGTAGATAAGACCTTTTTTTTACTACGACGGTGACAAACAAGCATACGGCCCGCCTGATGGTAAGCGGTCACCGTAGCCTATGGACGCCTGCAACTCCAGGGATTCGCTGTGTTGACAGCTAAAGGGGCCAAGGGCTTTGCTCCGTGGGTCCCCAGCTGTCAACACAGTGAATCGTCTTGGAGCTCTGGCGACCTTACTCACCAACAGAAACAACACGATGAGTAGGGTCTAGTATTATTAAACTGCGGTTTTCTGTAAAGTGGAGGTACCCAGATGGGCTCTGCTCCAGATTTGAGCGAGACGACATTCGTTGTGCTGTGCCCTACCACACTAAACGATATGCATCCGCTGTGCCCATACCTCTCTAAACCAACACCTTCCACACCTTCAAGCAACACAGGCTTTACTAGACGGCAAAGCGACATCTTACCGTACAAATTATTCTGTCACCTTTTGCGGGTGGAAACGTGCACACAGACGCACTTCTTACACATACATACAAAAAAACAATCTGTAATGATGACACTAGCACATAGAAAACGATACAACTACACTAACAAATCTTGCACACTTGTCACTTGTGACTAGTCAAAACACAGAGCCGCGTATGCCCATTTGGGCTTGTACTTCGGCAGCCGGAACGTTCCTAAATATAGGGAAAAGAATTTTCCTATGTTTAGGAGATATTACATATTATTATTTCTATGAATATTATTTTTCCACGAAAAGTATTACGATTACGAGTGTCCTTGGAAAAAACCATAATTAACGGAATAAATCATATATTATTTTATTTATCGATATCATTATCGATATCGATATTAATAAACATTAGCTTACTTTAAATTGTTCTTGTCAGGTCTTATTTACATTATCGATTACCGTCAAAAATAGAAGTTGTCAACTTTAACTATAGTTGCCGATTTCTAAGTCTGAACTTTTGACACATCGAAATACCCATAGAACGTAAACGCGCAAGACACTTTGGAATTATAAACAAAATCCCATAAAGACATTACAGCTAGTCATGTACATAAACACAATATTTCACTTTTCATAAACATAATGTGATGAATGTTACATTTTTTCATACATTAGTTATTGAGTATTTTACGATAACAATTTAGCATGCCAACAGTTACGGTCTACGTCGTTTTTTTTTTAAATTTAGTGTTGTGACCATGTCTGCTGTTCCAATTCATACAGCTGTCTGTTAATCGATAAAAATCGATCTTGTTATCAATAGGCAATACAGTAAAAAATCAAAACAAAACGATTAAAACGAAAATAAAACTATGTATGATGTGCAAAAAATGTTATTTAAAATAAGACAAAGTAACTATGAAGATTTTTATCTTACATTTTAAGAATTCAACAGTATTGATTTCTGAACGAAACTAAGATGACTTTGGAAAAAATCGTATGACAAATGCGCAGTTTGTCGAAGTTTCTCGGTCTTATCAAATACAAATCCGTAGTAGTAAAATCGAATCAAACAATTCATCGCTAAAATCAATAATCGCTGAATTTGACAAACGATTTGTCTTAGCCTCATCACTAAGTACGTCAATACTCAAGTGTCAAAAGTTCAGACTTAGAAATCGGCAACTATAGTGTGTTGTCCTCTTCGCCTACACACCGTTCGGGGAACTGATATGAGAGACGAATAAATAGTAAAGAAGGATCTCAAATGGCAATTAAGTAGATCACGTTTCTCCTGTGGGTGTATACAATTTTAAGGGTTCAGTATAAAAAAAGACTAATTTTCTGATTGAAGCCTTTTTCATGTGTGTTTTTCCTTTTCTATTAACCTGGGTGATAAAACCATTAGGTAATAAACGTTTACAAGCAGGAAAGCCAAGAAGAGCGTATATGGACCAGATAAAAGAAAAAGTAAACGTGTCGTATTAGGCAGTCAAACTAAAAGCAGAGGACAGTAGCACTAGTATGAGTCCCTATCGAAAAATTAGTTTACGTTACTACAGTCGTTAGCGACTAAACGCAGATCGAGTAGTTTTCGACAGAACTTGTAGCATGAGTCAATTTCTCACTTACGTTACTCGCTCGCGTTAGCTCGATTCATCGTGTAGTTAACTTTACGTGAGTAGATAACCTTGAGTGACGCGCCTAACTTCAGAGCAAGGACAGCTATCTCTTTCTATCTTTACTGAAACGACGGAGTAGGACGATATTGGGCAAAAAGTTTAGTATTCGAACCTTCGTTTTAAAAACATAAACATAACCCTGGTAATTTAAAGCGTCATAGAACAGTATTATTATATTAAGTGTTAGTGGGTCTTGTATTTGTGTTGGTTATTTTGTGACAGTGACACTAGTGACTTCTTTACTAAAGTAAAGTTTACATCGCCTACGCTTACAGTAGGAACTATATTTTGTTTTGAATTCGGTTTATTAATAATTACCTATTGTTTCAAAATGAAAACCAGTGTGTCTCAATTTCAATTGCTAGTGGACTAGTGAAATAGTGTAGTGGTGTAGTGGAATAGTGAAATATTTTTCGTTTCAAGTAGTTAGCAATGTATTTTAAGTATGTGCCTCTCTTTGTGTTAACAGGCATGGTGACTATGCAAGCCGAACGATGGGCCACACGGTAAGGCAAAGCACTTAATATACGGCAGTGGTCCGAAGAAATAATCTCTTTGAGTAGATTTCAAATCCGTATGATTTATGAACAAATCGCACAAATACTCAAAAGCTGCCTTGCTAAATATTTCATAAAGTCCTTTTTTAATAAACTTATTCTCACTAATGTGTTGAAGTGGGTTTCTTAATGTTTTTCTTATACCGGCTTGATATTTTCCTTGCTCCCGTCGTTCGTCTTCATATGCAGCCTTTGCCACCATATCCCATGCAAAATAACGCCTTGCCGACATTATTTACACAAATTGAGATCACGAAATAGACTACAACGCGAATTCTAATAAGTTTTCACGGTCCGTCAAGCAAGTGAAATAGATTACTACAGTCGATCACGTATTTCTCGATAGCGTACGTCAAAAATGTGACTCGTGCTGCCGATTTCTATAGGCAACTGCCACAAACGCTAGTCGATATCGAGCTACGTAAAATACCTATCGAGAAAGAGTCGCTAACGTTGAACTCATACTGCCGATCGTTAGTTCCATCAGTGACCGCCAGTGGCGCTGTACAATTCTCCATACAAACCATTTACGCACTCGCTAGCGTGTAACTCGACAGCTAACTCATGCTAAAGCTACAGATATAATCAAACACAGAACCGGGTACGGTAAAAGAAACATCATGTTTGAGGGAGCACAGCTGTACAATAACTTGCCTAGTGAAGTGAAAGAGTGCAAATCACTAAAAATATTTAAAACCAAATGAAAAAAATACATTAGCGATAATATATTTTAAATGTTATCGACAAGCTGGATGTAATCATACTTTTTTGAAAGTTGTTATATTTTAAGCTCATTGTAAGTGAACTTTTGTTCTTTATGAGAATAAATGTCTTTAAACCTACATCCACAAGAGCCCAGCTTCGAATAATAATTTAATAATAATATATTCACAAAAACATCAATTACAAAAGAGCTCTTAATTAAAAATACATAGAAAGTCTGCTTCCTAAACAGTATTTAGGCTTTAGCTATAATATTATTGTGAAAACGAGTGCTGTAAAGTACTCAAAACGTAGGGTCATGGTGTTAATAAACGCGATAACCCGTTCTAAAGTGTTTAATTTAAATGATGTGTCATTTGTTTTATATAAAATATAAAATCATTCAAGTATTTGACAACTCTCTCAGTATCTTTTACACGATTTTCATTTCATTGAAGCTCGATTGAATAGGGACCACCCATCAAATATAGTAGTTTATGCAACAGTGATATAATAAAGGTCTCGACTTCGTCTCGTTTTGTAACGGCGACCCTTAAGTTTTAAGAATCAATTATTAACTGTTGCATACGCTAGTTTTTCTACGACAGCTAAAATAGCGTAAAAAGCAAAATCTAAAAAGGTGGCAGAATGAAGATGTCGTGCCCACTCTCGAAGCCGCAGTCGCTATCGAATACAGTTGCGTGCAACTCATGTTAAGCATACATGTAATTCGCAACTCGTATCGATTTAAAACCTGCCTTCGGTCGTGTATTAATGTATCGCCACTTATTGCGATTTTCCTCCTTTTTGCACTCGTATCATAATGTATTATTACAGTAAACATGGTGCTACATTACCGCCCTAGGGCGATAATGAGCACATTACGTGCCTGCGTAGAAAATTCCACAAGAGAGACACACTTTGTTTTACTATTTGTGTATCACCGAAGAAGACTGCCAAACCTTATCATCCACTTGTCTATGACAAAGTGCCATCGATTCATAGCTACGGATCGATCACATTTCACTTTGACCACAATGCCTTGGCTCGTTAACAAACGGTGCCCGTTAGATGAATGCCCAATGCCCACTGATTGTGCAATAATCTCAATCTAGGAAGACGGATATTGTTACACCACAGGTCACTTACCGACTAGATAGCGCAGATAAGTCGACACTGCATACTTTATTTTCAGACAAATTAATATCAATAAAATAATCAATAAAAAAGTGTTCTTATAATACAAATAATGTTCCGATACAGATTTTGTTCCTATTTATATGTTTATACAAATTTTTGCATCACCATACGCGCCTGACAGCATGATGACATACCTAATGTTAATTTCATCTTGTATTATTATTTTCTTATCAATATGAGCTGTAATATAGTTTATTTAATGTCAAACCAAATGTATTCCTAAACCAGGTACAACTGTTTCCCAACATATTAAATTATAAAAAAATAGTAGATTACATAATATTGTCTTCTGTTACCGCGATTGTTATTCATTGAATAACAATCGCATCAATCAATCAATCAATCAATCGCAATTGCTATTGATTGTTGTGAGTCATCATCTTAACCCTGTGAAAACGAGTGCTGTAAAGGGCTCGAAACGTAGGATCATGGTGTTAATAAACGCGATTAATCCGTTCTAAAGTGTTTAATTTCAATAGTAGATTACATACCTAGGCCGTTAAAGTGGGAAATATCTCGGATGACATGTAATTGGCGGCCGAGGCGAAGCCGAGGTCGACTAACATGTTATCCGAGGCTTTCCCATTTACCGGCCGAGGTTTGTATATTATTTTTCTGCTCGATGGAACCGGCAGGCGGCTATTTAGTTTTGCGTAAAGTGGCGTTTGCCGGCCGGAGGGCAGAAAAATTATAAATAAATTTCATCTTGACATTTGCACGCTTGACAAAGTAAATGTCAAATGTAGGAAAGTGAAGTTTATGTACTTTAGTACTATTACTTTTTCTGTGCATTCGGTGCATCTACCAATTTCAATAAGACCGATTACTGCATGACAACGTGCCAATGAAAACTGCCGTTGTATGTGCGTCAGTAACCCCAGCACATGAAAGTCGCGAGAATATCCAGAGCGAGCTACCCGCCTCTTTTAAAATAATACAGCTATGGCCACTTGCACCATCCGGGGTTAGCCACATATTATAACCAGAGGTTAAGCGTTTTTTTGTAAGGAATTTTACTCCTTAACTCCAAGTTAGCGGCTAACCCAGTTTACTGCAAGAGGGTCTTAGAAAATTATAAGTAGTTACCTCGCCCGTGAGATACTGTGGCGGCATTCTTCTGCTAGGGCTACAGAATGTGCAATCTATTGGAGTGAGTGTATGTTTTATACACAACAATATTTGATCGTAAATCCGTATTATCGTGTGGCTTAATTTTACTTTATAACGATATTTACGGTTTACGATCGGTAGCCATTACATTGTACGACTTGACCACCTCCTTGGGTTCGATAAGACACAGTTAATGGCAAAGCCTGACCTGACTGTTTAGGCTGATCGTGATCAGGCCAGGGTGTTTCATATTAGTAGTTTATGTGATTGTATAAGTGTCGTTTTCACGGCGAAGGTACCTACCACATTGTCGCTTATGGATTCCGAGATATTGCTGATTTTGTTAGTCAAGTCGAAAAAGACATTGTTTTGTTTATAAATATATTCCATATAAGTACTTGAAATAATATTGTGTATTGTATAAAAGTTAAAATTTTTAACTACTATTAGGAAAAAAATCGTTCTCAAAGTTCGACGACTAACTGGGGTACGTCATTGTCATCTATCAATTTTTAATTATTATTATTATTGTTAGCCACCCTGCGTGCATTATGTTGTATTATTTCAATAATAGGTAAAATATTAGAGACAACATGTTATTTGTTATGTACTATAATGTATGCGGAACATTTTAAAGCCGCCATCTCCATAACTTCAACCTACAACTGGATTTTTTAGGCTTACAACTTTAAACTCAAATATCTCATAATAATTTGTATGATACAACTTTAAAAAATCATAAAAAAACAAAACTTAACTTAGCTCTCTGTTTCTTTCTGCATATGAAAGATAATGTTTTGGACTATAAGAAGGTACCAATAACTGAATACCGACAATAAGTTACCTTTAGCCTGAAAACGCCACATATAATGAATGGTATTGCATTAAAACTCGAGTGGGGGTTCATGAAACGACAAGGCGACAGCCGAATTTCATAATAGCATCACACGAGTGTTTTAATGCCTAATTATTTACAATTACATACATTGCTTTATATACACACATATCATGAGCTCTCCATGATGCGTTCAAACCGCATATATATCGACCGCCATTACGACTTTTATGAAAGAAAACTTTTCTGACAAACTAGAGTTGGCCTCAATTTTCATATCGTTTGATATCAAATAAAGTGCGATTTGCCAGCGACATTGTTTGCAATTGACTCTTCGTTTCGAACTAAACTTCATCTCGACTAATATTAGAATAGAGATCTAATCAAATTTCCTTCTTTGTCAGAGATGTTCGAAATTTGAAAAAATAATATTATCGAATTCGATAATATAAATTAGCTATAATAACATTTTCACACATAAGAAATTTGTTGTAAAAAAAAGCTTATTATTATGGGGGTCTGTATGACCGCGTTTTGAACGCATTATAGAAGGCTTATGATATATAGGTATATAAACGTGTAAATTTAATAATGACAATATTTTTATGGGTAAGTAATAAGACTAGTCGTTCGCATCGAACGTGAACTGGCGATCTCTATATCTCGCAACCCCTAGGTACTATTCAAACAAGTAGTTTATTATGCGACTGTACAAGCCGAAGGCGAGTTTCATGATAACATCACACGAGTGTCTTAATACCTAATTACGTATAGTTGCATACACTACTTTATCTAAACACATATCATAAGCGCTCTAAGATGGGTTCAGGACGCGTAAGGAAACCTACATTGTTACTAGTGCTACTTGTAAAATATCTTTAGATTATAGATATTAAAATAATGGAATAGAAAATAAATTAAACACGTATAGAAACAATTTTTTCACAATTTTTCACTCGTAAACAGTAAAAGCCAACAAAAAAATGATCGTTCGGAATGGCGACATTGGCGACGTTTCGAATCTAAAATAAATGAACTTGAATTTGACAGCTGTTCCAAATTTAAACTCATAACCAACTGTTTTCAGGAAGTACCTAATTTTAAAATTACAGTTCCGTTAATTCCAGCTGGTTGGTAATGCTTGGTTTCTGAACACATTTTAGAGCACAATGATATGTGCGTAGATAAATAGTACCTACATTGTAAATTAAGGGCGTTAAACAAGAAATTACGAAGAGAGTGTGAATTTAAGCCCGAGTCGAAGAAGGCCTCATTAGCACGAATTCGCAATTCTTGTACCGCTCGTGATACATACAATGCGATACATACAATCACATTTGCGAGGCGGGCGGGAGTGTGAGATAATTCGAAATTTTTTGACCTTGTCAATAAGTCAAGTACGAGTTGGACCCGCGCACCGAGGGTTCCGTAAAAACTTTTATTTGCAACTAACTGCATCTCGAAGTCGGACGTCTGCCTCATGAATCGACAGATTGGATCACTCACTTCACGGCAAGAGTTGGTATGCGAGTTTGTTTTACCTTTATATTTTTTATCACGTACATCGTTTTTTAAGCTTTATCTATTACTTATAAAAAAATTATAGAAAAAAAAAACAATTGGCTGTTAAAATTCAAATATAGTATTTTATATTCAATTTATAATAAAGTATTTTTTTATTAAATTTATAATAAAATATTTTTTTATTAAATTTAAACTTCGGAGATAAGGGAGGAATGGTGTTTTTTTACATTTTCGTTTCTAAATCACATGACCCAGTAAATATAACTTCTAATTTTTGCCCCCTCTTTTATCGGACATTTTTCATTGAAAACTAAATCATGTGTCTAGGTTAACCTTGTTTCAAACTATTACAATTTTCAAATCGGTAGCTTTAGTAGTGCTCGAGATATTTAACGATGTGACAGACAGACAGACTGAGTCACAACATAAGGGTTCCTTTTTTACCATTTTGGTACGGAGCCCTAAAACAATCACATATTGGCAACTATGTAGGTATAATGACTTTTCACGTGTAACCTATTTAACAAGTTTTAACCCACCTGCAAATTTCTATTACGAGTTCTAAACACCTGTACCAGTGTGACTCATGTAACTAATTTCGATGTTTATAATTGCCTACAACTTGTTGCTATTTCTACTTTTGCCATTTCACATTTGTAGTAAATACACAACTGGAAACAGTAGCCATGATGTTTAATTTCAGGTCCATTGCACGACGAAACACTGCGAGTTTATCCACCGTATGTGCATTTAAAAATTTGTTCGAAAATAAGCTTTATTGCTTGCGACGAAGGTGCATAACTGAATGGATTTTGAAATAAGCATTTGGGGCTAAGCATCGCACTAGACACGTGGATGCGTCCACTGTGAGCTTACACGCCCAATGTGATTGTCTTCGAACAAACATTTTCTAATTGAATCACGTTTCTCAAACCGCGGATTTCGGAAACAGCGATACCTATATACTCGTAACAATGCGACACTAATCCATAAACAAACAAATAACTAAGTACCTACTACATTATGACCCGACTTTCAAAGATCCATTCCGGCTCAAACTTACCTAATACTTATTAGTTACATGTCTTTCCCATCACGGAACAATGGTGTTCCGGACCTTTGGGAGGCGTACGCGGAGCCGAAGCCAACACGCAGAGGCCCTTTCGACAATTTAATGAAATGTAAGGGGTACACCGAGCGAATGTTGCACCTGCCCGAGTCATGGGACGCACACAGGGGCAGCACCCGCCAGGATGTATAGGCTATTGAGATTTAATGGAATCTAAAATATACTGGACTATTAGGATGAAACTGGTGGACTAAATACTGGGTTATGGAGAATAAGATCGGACGTCTGCCTAACAAAATGGTAATCAATTTTATTTCCGGCAGACGGTGACTCGCCCACATAAGATGGGCCCCCACAAAAAGCGACATCTAAGATGGCTCGAGGGCAACACCGGTATGAGGGCTGGGGGTAGAGAGGTGTCACTGGACTTTAAACATATAGCCAACTCGCCACTTAGGTTTCCACATCTACCCTCGAGAATACAGCTCTCGCGACCCCACTCTGGACGGCCGGTTAAGGCAAGCCAGAGGCGGAGGACTTGGTCGGACGACGGAGTCCCCCAGGAGCGCTCAGGTACGTGGGTCGCTACTCCCTAACAGCTCGCCACAAGCTGCCCTGCGTTGACTGATTGCACCGGCCGAAACCAGTGGGCGATGGGGTCGTCACATCCCTACGCCATTATTAATATATAATTATTAGTTATATAATTATTAATATTATTATAAAATATGTAAGTATATTATACAACAAATGCGTGAACTATACTTACATACTCGTAGATATAGGTACATACGTTCAGGTTTTCAAACAAAAATAAAATCTACCTTTCCCTATTGAATTTAAAGGTTTATAAAATGACTAAGTTAAATTGGACTAAGTATACCGCAATTAAGAAAGCGCTATTAGGATGGGATTTAGTTACATTACACTTAAAAATAAGTTTTGAGACGAGAAAAAAGTGACACTCTAAAAAAAATTAAACAATTTATTTTCATAAGACAAACATATCAATATGCATTAAATAAATGACTACTTAATAAAAAAAACTCGAAATGCCCGCTTAATTTTTTATACAGGCCTTTAAGCGTGCTGACCACTCGTCACTAGCGGCACACACCTTTTCTATAGAGATTCGCTTCGATTCTCTCACTAGCGTGCGTTTTAGGGACTAAAGTGAAGGTTTGGATGTGTTTTTCGGCATGCTCTTAGCTCCAATTCTGTCCACAAAGCGTAATCCAACAGGTTTAGGCCAGGGCTTGACGAAGGCCATTCTTCAGTACCAATAAAGCTGAGTAAACTCTCTTTTAGCCACTTCTGTGTACATGGAGGCGATTGAGTTCTGTTTGAAGAGTGGATATTTACTGTGGCATGGTGACTACTATCTCCAGATTGATGGCGTAGCTATGGGTTCACCAATTGCTCCCGTCGTCGCCAATATTTTCATGGAATGGTTTGAGGAGGAAGCATTGAAGAACTCGCCTTTATCACCGAAATGTTGGTGGCGTTATGTGGACGACGTTTTCGCTATTGTCACAAAAACTGGCCTTGAGGGATTCACAGAGCACCTTAACAGTTTGCACCATAAAGTCAAGTTCACGGTGGAGAAAGAAAGTGGTGGTACGCTGCCGTTTCTGGACGTTTTGGTTGTGCGTAGACCTTGTGGGCGATTGCTTACCACAGTGTATCGTAAACCAACGCATACGGACAGGTACCTTAGGGCGGATTCACACCATCACCCGAGTCATTTGTTTTCTGTGCCTAGGACGTTGATTAACCGAGCCTTAAGTTTGTGTGATCCTCAGTACGTGGATCGTGAACTGGTTCATGTGAAAGGTGTCTTGGAGCGCAACGGGTATAACTGGAGGCAATGTAATCGGGTTGCGAGTGCGTCGGCGCGTCCTCGGCCGGCTGGAGTAGAGAGGTTGCCTGTGTATAGTCAACCAATTGGAACCCTAGGCCACTCTAGAACCATGTCAAAATGACAAGCAGTAAGAGATTTCTTACAATCTGATTTATAGCGTCACTATGACATAGTTCTAGCACTCTACTCTCTAGGCCACTGCCTAGGGTTCCAATTGGTTGACTGTACTTGCCTTACCTTAAGGGCGTGACGGATAAAATCGGACACTTGTTACGCCGTAGATATTGTATCAAGACGATTTTCCGCCCTAATATGCAGCTCCGACAGTTGGTGCGCTCCCCAAAGGATAAGGAGCCGTTAAGTACCCCTGGTATCTATATGATCCCCTGCTCCTGTGGGAAGAATTGCATAGGAGAGACTGGCCGTAACATTTCCACAAGGATTCGAGAGCATATACGCAGCATGAAAAATCGGGATACTCGGGGTTCTGCCGTGACGGATCATGCGATGGATTCGGGTTCTCACTATATCAGATTCGATAAGGTAACCGTGTTGGCGAGGGAAAAGTTTTTCGTTCCGCGGAAAGTACGGGAGGCTATCGAGATAAGTCGTCACCCGAATTTTAATCGCGATGGGGGTTGGTCGGTGCCCCCTAGTTGGAAAACGGCTTTGAGTGCTGCGCCGGTGCTTCGTGTGGACGATGCCGTACAGTGTGACGTAGTGAGTGTCGTGTGCAATCGTGCAGTTGACAATGGGAGATGGTAGTGTCTCGCTTCTAACTTTGCCGGCGCTTGCGCCGCCCGCACCCTCCGCGCCTGCGCCGCCCGCTCCCTCCGCGCCGTTGCCTCAGTCGAGAGCTGACCGCACTGGGGCTCGCAGTGTAGAGCAGTCGCCGCGGCTACACGCATGACTCATGAATAAGGGACACGGACTGTTCCGAAACATGTTGAGCTATTTTCGACTTTATTGACGTGAGTAACCCGCTATGAGAATTTTAATACTTCTGTGTAGATTTCGCATTAAGTGACGGGGCAGAATCTTGTTGGAAAATCCAGTCTTTTCCAGAGAATAAGGTTGTAGATAACGGTTTCACAACTTTCTCAAGTATGTAATTCTGATAATTTTGTGCCTTGACTTCAACCCCCTTGACAGAAATGTAGTGGAGTAACACCTTCAAATGAAACGCCCCATCATACAATGACGCTAGCCGGTTGATGGGTACGTTGGACGTTTTGCACATTAGCCGGATTTTGTTATTTTGTCTGTTAAATTTTTCTTCGACTGTAAATATTTTTTCATCGGTGAATATTTTTTATCTAGGGTTAGGGATTTTGTCCTTAGCAGCACCAGCATCCGACA
Source organism: Lathronympha strigana (assembly GCA_949128165.1). Lineage (NCBI taxonomy): Eukaryota > Metazoa > Arthropoda > Insecta > Lepidoptera > Tortricidae > Lathronympha > Lathronympha strigana. Next base: position 8,757,538 of record OX421906.1, on the reverse strand, counting down.
TCGATCACGCCGCATTTTGCGAAAGCGATCATTTAAATAATGAACTTTTCTCCGACTGTAGGCCTTTACTTTTAGAATTATGTTTACCGATATGCGTGACATGTTAGTTTGATGAGCCATTTTCTTCTGCGTGCGGCACGGGTTTCGACGGAGTTGCCTGTACCTATTCAAGGTATAATATACAAAATTGTGACTAGCTCCAATACTTTAATCTGATTGAAAATCTCCATAGGTTTTGCACCAGCTTCGTACAACGAAATCACCGTTGACCGTAATTGTTTAATTGCGACCATCTCGATAAAGAATGACAAATAATCGATTATATTATTATTTTTTAAACTATTAGGTTACAAATTCAAAATTCGAAACACTGAAAGCAAGCTGTATGAAGAAAGATGAAACGTGAAGTTGTCCAAGAAATTATAAAAATACGTCCTACGCAATGATTGGGTACTTATTCTCGTGGAACAAACTTATTGTTTGGTTGGCTTGGCAATTTTTTTGTGTTCGATAACATACCTTCAGAAAAATTTAACTAAAAGTGAGGTCAAATGATTAATGTATTACACAGCATTTTAGTTAACGTGTTTATTCAGGTCGTTGGCTGGAAAAGATCTTTACAGTAAATTAATAAGATTATAAATTGAGATATATAACAAGTTATGAGTATATTATTGCTACTCAAAGCACAATGCGTTTATTCGCTGTACCTAATTAATAATTTTAGGGTGTAGTCAGGCGGATGCTTGGCTGGGTATACACCGTCGGATACAATATGTTTCGAACTGGTGTAAATAACATGAAGCTCCAAATAAATTGTTATATTTATAAAATTTACACATACAACGTGTCTCTACCCTCTGGACATAAATGAATAGGATGTGTTGATTAGGGTATCTCTAACCCAAGTCTCATTCCAAACGCCACAGTATTAACGATTTAATAGTTATTAATTTCGGAACAACCTGTATACATATATAAAATCATTTCATCTTGATTAACATCTGAACCGTAAAACCCAGGCATTCGACGCTAGGGCTGATATCGTGTCACCTTAATATTTTATTGTCATTGTAAATTACTGATAAATTATAAATTAAAGTATCAATTAATTAAATTAAATTAAAAAATTAAAAAATAATATCGAGCTTATTTGGGAAGAAATGCCTATGAAAGTAGTGTGTGCCGCATGTGACGGGTTCGAGAACTTAAAGGCGGAGTAATTCGTTTCATTTGTTGTAAATATTTGTTATTTGTTTATTTTTAATATAATACACTTTTCATGTCATTTGGTACCGTGTATTTATTTTTATAATAGGCATATTATAGTTATGTATGTCCAAATATATTTGACACGGTGTATATGACAAATAAACCAAAACTCAGTATGCCAAGGCTTCCTTTAACAGCGTCGATGAAAGGTACGTCGTTCTAAGCACCCATAACTCACATGATAGGTGGTAGTTAAGTCTGTGATTGCGCAGCGAGATCGCATAGAACTCACGTTATTATTAACGTAAATAAACATAATTCACTTATTGATATTATTGATTTATCGGAGCCCCAGGCCACTGTAGAGTGCGCGGCCACTCACGATAAGGTGGCCAAAATAACTCTACGCTCGCATCTCGTACGTTCCTGAGATAAGGGAGCACCGCCTAATCGCCTTATTTTTATTCAATTACTTATATAATGGTGAGCTCGTAATAGACTACACTGGGTTGCGATACTCCGAATCTAAGTGCAAAGGATCCGTAAATCATGAGCCACTTGAGGCCCAAAATGCAAAAGACATTTGCCTTCGTTAAAAGTGTAACACCTACGCTTAAATTAATGAATTGATTGATTGATTGAATAACCCTTTTAATTGGCATTTAAAGTAAACAAAAAACGGTTAAATTGTAAGATATTCGTACCAAATAAAAATCATAATTATCAAGATGAAAATGTATCACAGGTAGGTAAGTCATCAAAGACATTGTTTGTTTTTGTAGATATCTTGAGCTTTTTTTCAACCGTTGTACGTTAATGATGATGTGTTTAATGTTATAATGAAGGGTTGATTTTTCTACGTTGTTACTGTCATTCGTTTTGAACTAAACTAAAAATGTTCCTATGCTAACGTGTGGTAAGTTAGTCATTCCACATGCCATCGCTTGATAGACGTCAGTCACGATGAGAATGTGAATCAATCTTGCGCGGAATAAAACGGTACTTTGTCCTTGGCTAGATTTATTACCTTACTCTAAACCTTAAAATTTTAGTAAAGACTCCTATGAAATTAGAGGATAGACATACGTGAGATTTATGGCCTATCTATTCATAGATCAGTAGGAGCATGAACAACAGGCATGAAAATAAGCCATTATCATGCCTCCTGACAAGCCATTTTCTTTCTTTATCGGAGCAGTGGACCAAAACGTATGGGATTGTATAAAGTCGCTTAACTTTAACCTTCTCCTAAAAACATCTCCATATTGCAACTAGCTAGCTAGCTATACCAACATTTAACGTGACGGAAAAACGTAAGCTAATGACGACCACAGCCAAATATGATACCGACCAATGTTGGTTTGGTGCACTATGTCCGTTCAGAGTAGGTGGGCATTTTCAAAAATAGGGTACCATTTTCGTTTTTTTTGAAAATATAGGAAGTTTTGGGTTTTTTATAACCAGAATCACGAGTACTATTGATTTAAAAAAAGAAAAAGAGTGTCCTGTTTTTTTTTTGTCAGCTTTGTAACGCATTTTTTCATACATTTCGTATGGGCCGTTACAAAACTGACAAAAAAATGTTGTATGGAAAATCGAGGACCCATTTTCATTAAAAGGGTGCACTTATTTGTGAAAATGCCCAGGTACCTTTTACTAAAACAAGACAAGTATAAGACTTCAGCAAGTCAAAGAGTCCTACTTACTTGTATTTCTTTATAAGTAAATAGTTTTTTGACTCTTGGTAAATTAAGCAAGTAATATAAATATGTATGCGATTCATGTTTCATGTTCATGCATATGCAGTAAGCTAACTACTCGTACTGAGGTTACTGTATATTTGTAGGTACATTTCTGGGTTTCTGGCTACTTCACGCTATACGCAGTTTTATTGACCGAGTGAGCAAAGCGACTGAAGCGTCTCCGTTTCAGCTCGTACCTATTTGGTCACTAGTAAATGAAACAACCTCTAAGTAAGGTTTAGCGAATGTAACTCATCATCATCACCTCACAGCACTTGTTCAATATACTACGAGGCTCGTGACATGACATATAAATACGTGACATTTAATATGAAAGCGTATTTAAATCGGTTCTAAACAATGTTTAATTGCCCGATGCCTATGCCTGCTTACTATGGACAACGAGTCTACAATAATGGTCCTACATTCTAATGACGTGCCATGATAAGATTCGCACAGCAATGTTGTTTTTCTCAGTAATGAGGTATCTGCTCTCGGCATGGATGTCTTTACTATCCATCTTTAACTACGAGTATCTATCACTAGACCTTATGCTGTTGCCATAGGGACTACAAATAGATTATTATAGATTAATAGATTATTTATTTAAATAAGGCCTTTTGTAAACACACAATGCAAGGAATAAATGATATGATATGATATGAATAGCATGACATGTCGATGGTGCACTAGTAATCTAGTAAAGGACCGTAGTGCTTTTGAGTATAAATAAGTAGGTACCTAAGAATAATTGGGCGTCTGTATTTTATGTTGTTGAACAAAATTTTATGCTAAATTGGAGATTTTTATGTTTTCGTTGTTTCGCTATTGTTGTTGTTTAAAGTAGGAGAAAAAAAGTTTCCATTTTTTTTTAATTATCAAACTTTCCATTGCGCTACCGCCATACTAAAGAGCTTGCGATTCTGAATAAAAAAACAATAAAAACTTCAATTTAGCAAAACATTTTTTTTTTACCACTAAAAATAAAAACGCCCAATTACTAGAAACTACAGAAGAAAAAATAGGTAAAATATTGTGCCTTTTAAAGACTAAAATCCATGCTAAATAACAGTGCATCCTCCGAAGGTCAGTTAAGAGGGCGCAGAAAGCAGTGGCGCCACTGGCGCCCTCAATGGGGGGATTGTGTTTTAATGAAAAGTGAAAGGTTTATTAGAAGCGCCACTAAACGACACTATTAGAAATGCCACTGGACGCTCTGCGCCCTCTTAAGACTGTTAAGAGTGGTGAGGTTAGTTTACATTTACGACCTGCGAATCTCAACTACTTTTAACATATGTGACATTTTTTCAGGAGTTACGGAGAAGTGATGGTCTGGCGGCGACACCAAGTGAACACGTGCCGGCAGCGCAGACGACACACACCGCACCTCGTAAGTTCCTGTTTCAAATTTAATGTCAAATCTACAAAAAACTACATTAAATACACACACGCTAGCGCCTGCGTGAATCCACTTTAAATGCATTGTATTCGCACCAGCATTATATTCATTATTGTACGCGAGGGGCACTGACAGTGAGTTTACGCTAACGAATATGGTCACAAAAAACTCAAGGTAAGGGTACAGATGTAATTTAGTCCTGTAATATACAAAATGAATGACCAAGAACTAGCTGAGCTGACAGCTATTCGGTTTGCATCGTTTTCGTGTTGCAATCTGGGTATCCCCGGCTATACCTGAATGGCATGATGTGTGTAAGTACCTACACATGTTACATTATGATTTTCCCTCGTATTTTCATGAAAACGCCCAAACTTTTCGTGCTATTTCAATCAGTGTCAGTACTAAAAGAACCGAGGTCGATTAAAGAAGTAGCATGACAAATTCGAGGGAAAATCATTATACACTACATCTGTAAAATTAAGACATTGTAAGTGTAGCCGATCCGACAACGAAAGCTATCTAAGAAAGTAAGTGATAGGTATTATTGAAGGCTATTACATAAAAACATATATTTCGATCCCATTATCAATGTCAAACTCTGTCAGAAATACAAACCGCCACAAATTAATCACAGAGAGCCTAAATTTCAAAGATTATTTTGAATAATTGTTTATTTATAATACAATAATTAACTCTTTCAAACCGACTACTGATTGTGTTTTTAGCAGTGTTTCACTGACTTTAAAGATATCGAGCAAATTAAAAAATCATTTACCACAGTGCAATCGTGTGAGTAGCATTTGCAAGGAATTTGGAGACAATGAGCCAATGCCTACGAAAATTTGCAGAAGTTCGAGAACACGTGGAAAATATGATAAATTGATAAGCATGTTTAGAGAACGCAATGAATCCAATTCCTAGTAACATAAATATCTAAAACGAATTTGGGTAGGTTAAGATTGTTATTTTAAACGAATTAAAGATTCAATTACTATTTTGTGTTTGGTTGGAATGTATTACGATTTACGATGTTTTATTAAGTGTGCAAATACTCTTGACAGACACAGTTTGATCTATGTAAAAATTATATTAAATTCATAAAAATATGAAATGACTCAATCTTATTCAAATCAAGATTATTGAAAGATGTAATCTTTAGGCTGCGACAAGCACGTGACAGCCCACCGCGAATATCGAAACTCGAAATTTTCGAGCATCTTTCTCGTTCACGCTAATTTAATATGTAATAAGTAATTACAGTGACAAAGGCAATTGCTCGAAATTTGCGATTTTCAGTTTTACGCGGTTATAAGAGGGTGGTTTGATATATCAGTGACTTTCAGTACAAAAAAAAACTTTTTCAACTTATTTTTTTTTCTCTACATAATCTAATCTCCTTTTAACTCAATGCATTTAAACCAGCGGCGTTTAAGCTTTTAAATAAAATATTTGTGGCGGCGTTAAAATATAATGTCTTTATTTATTGTATTTGTGCTCTATGAATCTGACATGCTATGAGCCTTAAGAAGCTTGAAATAAACGTTTTTTTTTTTGTTTTTTTTTTCAACCCCTTCAAAAAATATTTATTGTCGAAGCCTGAAAAATATGTTCAGGTAATTCTACCAATTTTGCCGTTGCGACTGCCGTCGAGTGTGCAGGGGCATTGTCGTGATGAAAAAGTACTTTCTTCTTCGCATGATGTGGGCGTTTTTTCTCTACTTATGCATTGAATTTTTCCAATAAGGCAGCATAATAAAGCCCATTTATTGTTTTACCCTTCTCCAGGTAATCAATATAAATAACCCCTTGGCTGTCCCAAAAAACAGTGGCCATTACCTTTCCTGCGGAATTAACTGTTTTTGCCTTCTTTGGGGCCCATTCGTTGGCAGAAGTCCAATGTTTTGACTGATTTTTCGTCTCCGGTGTATAATGGTGGATCCATGTTTCATCCACCGCGCACCGTCCCGAAACGACGTAAAAAATCATTAGGATTACGCTTGAATTTGGCTAAACTTTCTTCGGAAGTTCTTACGCGATGTCGTTTCTGCTCGGCTGTCAGCAATCGCGGCACCCATCTTGCGGAAAGCTTTTTCATACTCAAAATATAATGCAAGATATAAACAACGCTCAGATGAAATGTGTACAGTCTCAGCTATCTAACGTATTTTCACTCGTCGGTCAGCCAAAACAATATCGTGGACTTTGTTCATGATATCTTGAGAGGTCACTTCAATCGGCCTTCCAGTGCGTTCCGCGTCATTGGTGATGATGTGAACCATTCTATGGGATGGAACAGATTCCCCATAATACTTTTTAAGCCGGTCTTCAGTCTCTTCTCGTAAAAAGTAATGCTTAATTAGCACACGAAATTCACTTTTCTACATTTTACAACAATTCTCGGACCAAGTCAGACATGTGACTTTTTTTTTCCTTTGCCGCCAAAATAAAAAAAATATGCCAGCCAGTTACCAAAGAAATAAGAATTAGAAAAAAAGTTTGCATGTGTAATAGCAATTTTTTTTTAAGTCAACGTCTGATATATCAAATCACCCTAGTAGCCCTCTGAGGGCTCTGAGATAAGTACCTACTCGTAGCAATGGCGGATTAGGCAATCCGTCCGTTCTAACTTAAATGACAAGTAATTTGCGTCAAACATGGAACAACAAAGATAGAAATATATATTATATATGTTCCTCTAATACACTAACATAGAGGCGGACTAAATACGAGAATTACCGACAAAAGCCGATTTCCATTATACGACCAAGTTACATACATTGGTAAGTGGCTCAACAATCCCGGTTCGCGACTGTACGTAGTGAAATGGCAGTAATTCTTTCCCATTATGAAAACTCGAAATCCACAAATACGTCCAAATGATATTGACGTATCCATTTAATTTAGGAAAGCCCCGCTAACGAGGGTTATTCGCACTCTTAACAAAGTCGCGCTTAATTTTGACATATTTACGTGTTCCTTGAATGATCTTACAAATGCCACTTTGTTTGTATTAGGTTAAGCAATTATTAGTTTTGCTAAGTAAATACTGTGTTGTTTATGATCTTGTTTACCATGTTTATTAGTTATCGCTTATCTATCGCATTAGGTAAAACCTGTAATGGTAGATTTAAGTTGTTCTAAAAATAAAATAAAATGAAAAACGCGTATTAATTTCCTGTATAATGAATTGCTGAATATGAAATTATGAATACACATACATGTTGGCATTTGGCGTATTTTGTAAAGGACTAATATATTTTGGATATAGTTATGTAAACATTATGTTGTTAATATTTCTCATTGAATAACTAAATATTTATTATACAATGGAGGAAAGTTGTTGTTTAACTCTAGTGCTGATGTGCTTGAGCAAGCCAAAGATTCCGGAATAAAGTTATTGTAATTCTTCATTTCTCATGCTCTGAAAGTGGGTTGTTGTTTATCTATGAAGCGGGTGGAAAACGATGCATGGCGGCAAATTACGGTAAATGTGTAAGGTTTAAAACTCACGCCCGAAGCCTTAATTCATGCAGTGTTCATTTCTTTCTACTAGTACATTACTACTCAGACTTATTTATACAATTTGTCAATATCGGAACTGATAAAGAACAAAATCCAAAATGGATTTTCGGTATTGGAGTTTTTTCGTTTAATTTTTGAGATAACTTATTACTAAAATAAAACGAAAAAACTCCAATACTACTACAGAAATCGACGTCCACGGTAAGCTCAAAAAGGCTTGTGATGTGGGTACTAGACGACGATATATATAATAGATATATACGTATAAATACTTAATAACATAGAAAACATCCATAACTCAGGAACAAACACACAAATAAATGCCCTGACCAGGATTCGAACCCGGGACCTCCTGCTTCGTAGGCGGGGTCACTACCAACTAGGCCAGGAGGCCGTTAAGCTGTAGCCTTCTAATTATATTCCCTAGTTTCCTCTAAAGACATGTTATTGTTTCTTTTAAAACCATTCATTATACGCCTACGTTAATATGAATGACGCAAACGAAGTTTCTAGCGTCCGTCCTAGTTCGAGCAACGCCGACCAATTTAACGCTATCGATAGGCCGTGCCAACTGAACTTGAAACAGCTAAGCAAATTGGTCGCTATGTACTATAGCTTCCATTTTTCTTCCGAATTTATAGTATCGCTTCACACTTTTGCAGTCTACCATAACACATGATAAAATCCACCCCACCCTCAAGCAAAATTAACTTTTTAAATGGTATGGTAATATTTTCATGTTCCAATTAACTCATATTTAAAAGCTGAAGTACGTCCACGACTGGACAAAACCCACGCCCTATCTCTACAATGTTCGAACGCTGTCAGCATCCAACAGATTTTATCGATCTTGGACAAATAGACGGTCCCCCTGGGGATTTAAATATTTGCTATGTAAAAACGTAGGTATATATCTACTGACAAAGCCTTCTTTCTACCTTAAGCGCTATCGGCTCTGCGAGCAATATGCTCCGCTCGTTGCCGCTTTAAGTCTGTCATTTCTTTAAACTGTGTCTGCGATCTGGAGTCTCTTGCGGATCTTCTAATGACTGATTCAAACAACACAAACGCCGGAAAATTCTACCCTCACCCTCTTACCCTCGGTGTGATTGAACTATCTGTAGAAGTGATGGGTTAATTGCATTTCACTCGATTTATCCAACTGCCATGCCAATTTACTTAACATTTATTTAGTTAATCCGACAAAGCAAATTCATATTAATTAATAAGTTAGCCGGGTTTTTCTCTAAGCATATAGACGGCTGTAACCCCAAAGGATTCACATGCGGATTGCCGAACACATAAGAACCTATACACTTTTTTTTTCGAAGAACCTCCTATTGTAGTAGGGTACACATAGGATGTTTTTATTGTCGGTAATAAGTAATTTTTTAAATATTGTTTTTTTTAGGCATACCTGGGAGATGTGGGCCCCACTCATGCGACGTAGATGAGAGCTGCGTGCCTGTCAAAGATAGTCCAGATCAGCACTACTGCGTTAAAAGTAAAAACTTTCATCTACCTATTCAATTTTTTTTCGATTAACAAAATAAAATATGTTTAGAATATTACTTCAAATGCCAAACGGCTCCAAAGTTTTATATTATAATACTTGGGAGACTATCATGCCATTGAAATTGTATATACTGACCTATAATTTTACAGGTTTCATGCGATTACGGCTTATGGCATTTTGTAATACCTGCTATGTTTTTTTTTCAGGCAAATATGGCAAATGTGCAATGCACTCCTGCGCTAATGAAGAAGCATGTGTGAACGTGCCTCTACCTAAAAACAGTGGAACATTTATGCACTACTGCTTATGTGTAAATGGGGGTGAACCGCCAAGTAACGACTTCAAATGTCCAAGGAACACAGGTAAGTTCGGGGGCCTATTTCTTGAAAGCTTGTAGCTTTAGTACAAGCGGAAGTCAATGTCTCACAATTCATATAAAAAAAGTTAGACAGAAACTTCCGCTTGTTTTCAAGTTACAAGCTGTCGAGAAAGGAACCCCAGGTGTTTTACGAATAATTAATATACCACACGGCATGCATACATACCACACGTAACCACTTTTTGCACACGAAACTCATACGCAAGTGGGTGACGAAAGAGGGTCATGTTTACATATGGATGAATTTAAGAAATGGGTATCTTTTTACTTAGGGAATGCAAATAAGTATTTAGTAATTTACCGATTAACCACGCGGTAATTCATATATTTTTTTAGCGGTCTGCCCTTTTACGAACTTAGGTACTAGCTCACTACTCTTACTTTTAGTTTGAATTGCTTGTGACTTCTATTCTTAAAAAGCCACGGCAGAATGGTCTTCTCATCATCTCATTATTATTATCGTTATTTTTTACAGTGCCCGTAATTCCGAAGCCAGTCCGGAACGTCCAGCCACCGAGCAGTACTCGCAACAACTCGGAAGGAGCCAGGTTTACCCTCACGCCCACGGGAGAAGTAAGTCATCCATCTTTATTGCGTTACGTTAAGCAGAGTAAAGATTACGCGCGTCAAAGCGCGCGGCATGTTTGACCGCGTCAAAGCGCGCGGCATGTTTGACCGCGACAAAACGAGAGCGGCAATTAAGGTCCGACCGAGATCTCAGTCTCGGTTTCGGTCTCGGTAGGCTCGGCCAAAATTCGAGCCGAGATCTTCGTCTCGGCTCTCGGTCAAAAACCAGGGCCGAGAATTGCTCGCAAAAAGTGTCAAACTTTTTGCGATTTTGGTGGGTTGCTTTAAGCCAATTATAAAGTAGGTATATCGTGTGAACCTAATTCAAGTTATGACAATATTTTTCTCAAACTTTGGCTTAAATCTACTGTTTCAGTCTTGGCTATATTAAACAACAGTTTTATTTTGATTATTTAGGGAAAATGCGTTTTTTTTTCGTAAATAGTATAGGTACCTACCTAAAATCTCGGTCTCAATTCAATTTAGTCTCGGTCTCGGTTTCGGCGGAAACAAAAAAGTAGTCTCAGTCGGACCTTAGCGGCAATTGCTCGAGCTGCGCGTCGCTCGTGAAGCTAACCTTTGTGCTTACACTGTGTGCGTACCATGAGTTGTTTTCGATTGTGACTGCGGCATTCGAAAGTATGTCCGTGTCGCTCCTACCACTACTCTGGCAGGAGCGAGACGGACATACTGTCGAATGCCGCAGTCGCAATCGAATTTCTACGTAACCGTCGTCGATAGTGAATGCGCTATTCGATAGTACTTAACTTACGCGCGGAGCGCTTGGCCGCGCGTGATATGACCCCAGCTTAACCCTTTGACCGCCGTTGTCACCTATACAAGACAACGATAGTACGATACACTAACGCCGTCGTCTTGTATACAAGACAAAGTTTCAACCGCTTACTAAATGGTAAAATAATAGAATTTAAAAATTATTTTGTACTCGTATCAACTTGTTGACCCTTTGTTTTTTCATACATTTACTTTTTAAGCAGGTATATGAATCCATTGTTTCATAATAAAGGATTTAAAAAATATGCTTATAATTTCTACATTTTTCCGTGTCACTGTCGCCGTTGGCATGTATAAAAGACAGCTAGGGATGGGAAAGTTCAATTGATGTGCAAGTTTTTAAAATGAATATGTTTTCACGAATCTGGTTTTATTTAAGCGTTCAAACATTTAATTGCCAATTATTGTCATTGTTGGTAACTACTCGTAGTAAGTAGGTATATGTAGAAAAAAAAGGCATAATAATGGATAAAGTTTAGGCAGCTTCTTCAGTAAATTGTCCATTGCGGTTTATTTGCCGAATAAATTATTGACCGCAGTGACAGCGGAGGTCTACATTTTAACTCGATATATATATATAACCGATATATACAGTATGTATCACAACGAAGAGCAAACCTTAAAACTGGTTGACGGGGAACTCGAGTACGATGTAATGACGTGCATTTCACGTGCCTAAATACATGTTTTATGGCATAAAATTACTAAATGAATTACTCGAAGACCATATTTTTGCAGTCGGTTAATGGTTTTTGTAACATCCTATAGGGTTTGTTTACGTTTTTGATTTTTGACAGTGCATGCGTATTGCGTACTGTTGATATGTAGCTAGGGGCAACTAATTAACATTAACGTTGTTATGTCAATACACATGCGCTTTGAGTTCCGTTTATAAGTAACCTAGGTAATTATTTTAATAATGGCTGTAGTCATAGGCAACGCGCAAGCGCTTTGTTAACTATTTGTTTGTAACTAGGTAAAAATCCAAACTTCAACAAGGTTTGACGCCTGTCTGTCAGTTGGTAATTTAAGAAATGTCATTTATAAGATTGTAAACAAATAATACAGGGGAGGTGCAACACAATAATAATAAATGTATATTTTTATACCTCACGTAAAACCTGTCGTATTTTTGATGAATTAGGTAAGTACCATGCTCATATTTATGATTTAAACATTAACGGGTTTCTTGTTTAGCCTTTCATTCTGATATATACTGTATATATATATTATTAAATCCACCTGTTAGTTTTCTCCGAAAACCCTCCGGTAAGTATGTAAATTTATCGAGACACGATGCGCGTCCCTAATCTTATGGTTTATAAAGTTTACGTACCGACAAGCGCTTATGCCGTTGACTCAGACGCTATTATTACTTAACTCGCGCGTAAACAGTATTTGTCAGTCGGATCTAAAGACGAGCCCTGCGCGCCGTTGACATGTATAGAAGACTACTCGTACAGACTAGTGCGGTGATATTACTTCATGATTCGATAATGTTTAGTTGTTGTTTTTCATGATAAAGTCCTTTATTTTCAACATTTTCTTGTATAGTAAATCTGTTTAGTTTAGAAATTTTGAGAGAAATCTATGTTTGGAAATAAAAAAAGGCAAATTGAGAAGAATTCCACCTTTAATTATGAATATCGATATCACTATTTGCAATCCCTAAACTTTTTATTAGTTGTTTACTTAAAATTTGCTCTGGCGTGTGAGTGAGCGTCTTGGCGAACAGGGTCCGGCGGCCAAAAGGTTAAGAGTTAAGTTGCTATTAATTACACAAGCGGCAATTAAAAATATCGCCCTAAAGTCGCGTCTTATCTGAGCGGATGAAGAGTGAAATTTTTCTAATGTTCTCTAATGGCTATTTATTGCATTATTAACGTCGACGATCATGCTATCAGCAATTTAACTAATATTACTGATTTTTTTAGGTATACCTAATTAATAATTATATTTCTTAAAATTCTCTTATTCTACATTTACAATTTAAAAAATAAACCTAGGTAGGTACTTACTGGTTTAAGTCTTTCCAATACAGTCATATAAAATGTTTGAGTAAAATACATAAATAGGTACACCAAGTACATATACAGCGAGCGTACCGATCGATTCACGAAAGCTGGCGCGGAATGTCTGGGAAATTAATGACAGTTTCATAACATTTACCGCGCCAGCTTTCGTGACTCGATCTGTACAACAGTTTCTAATATTTGAGTTGATTTGAGTTGTAACTGTGTAATAAAAATAAAACCTTAAGTACTTTTTTTCTATTGGCTTTTATGACACAAATCAAGGATTGCGAGTTTTGTTAACAAATCAGATAAATATAAGTATCCAAGATAGGTATCGATTTTGCGCGTTGGCTGCGAAAGTGATGGCCTTTATTTCAGAGAGTAGTGTTTTTCCATCACAACTGATAAATATTCATAGATAGGTCAGGCGATAATGTTTGTCGCGTAATCCGAATTGGGAGTGATGTCAAAGCGATCAATTATGGGTAGCGTGGGCGGCAAATACCTAAGTACAATGCAGGTTTAGATCAATCTAATCGGCGCGTTTATGTTTTGTCTAATGCTATGATTGATAACAACTACCTGAGTAATGTAGTTTCAAATTCTATGAGATTGCGATCAATAACAGTTAATTAGACTTTCGTTCGAATTCCGTAGGTGTAGGTACCTAGGCTACCTACACTTCCTCCACTGTTTTTCGGATTGAGGGGTTCCTACAGATCTTTATGGATCTTATTTCCGAATTCCATTAGTTCAAACAAAACTCAATAAGAGTACCTCAGAGGTAGAGGCAGAGTAACCAAACAAAAAGGTATGACCAACACCTGTTAACCTTAATTGAGTCGGTTAACTTCAAACTCGGGTAAATCCATCTTTCAAATTATGCGATTTTGGTATTTTAAGAAAGGGTTATAAAGTAGTTATTTGCTGAGAGGATCAAATGGATTTACGAGAGTTTGAAATTAAGCGACTCAATTCGGAATAATCGAGTAAGAAATACGAGTACCTATTTATGTAGTCGAATTAAAAACTTCATTTTTTGAAATCGGTCGATAGAAGAGAGCCAGCCCTATCTGCTAACCTGTGTAATAAGTGTCAAGATCATTCTTTATTAGGTACACACAAACTGTTGTCCATGGGAGTGACAACTTTTGTTTTAAAATATTTGTAATATCCTTAACAAAAAATTGTTTTCTTCCTCTGCAGGTGCCCAATTCACTTATAAGTGATGTTCTGCCACATTCACTGGGAACACCTGGTACCGAAACAGGCGTTTACAGAGGAGTTAACAACAATTCCGCTCTTCTAGTCGCCAGCGCTATCGTGGGGGCTCTCGTGCTGGTCATCGTAGTCGCTCTCGTTGTTATATGCTACCTCAGAAGACGGATATGCGTTGTAGCAGGAAAAGGCCAACCGGTAAGAGACTGTTTGATAAGAAACGTCCTTTGAAGATTGCATGGTTGTTTGTTTACATTTCCTGAACAATTGCTTGAGTTAGTTTCCTGTTGTACAGCTACATAAACTACGATTTATCCCGTTATTGTAGCGTGTGCGACCAGGAGAACCTCTGCTTGCTGAACGGTATATAACGAACCCGCAGTACGGAGTGTGTGGCGCGGGCACGGCAGCGGCGCCAACGCCGGCGACGCCCGCTGCGCTTCCGGCTGCCATCACGGAGGGGACAGACGACCAGGTCCCACTTTTGGACAGACACGCTTTAACCTTCCTTGAAGAGGTTGGCGAAGGATGCTTTGGAAAAGTTCATAAAGGTAAGTCCAACGAATATTGATTATAGAGATAAAAGATTCGCACATGCTCATCTTTGTTTGTTTGTTCTGTTAAAAGAACTGCATTATAAAACATCAAATTTTGTCTCTAATTTACAGGGTTACTACGTTTGGAAAATGAGGAGCAGGTGGTGGCCATTAAAGTTCTCAAGAAGAGCGCTGGACGTAGTGCGGAAGAAGATTTCGTGAGAGAAGTCTCTATTATGTCTGCATTTCGACATTCAAATATTTTAAGCCTCATCGGAGTGGTAAATAGAGGTACCTATATAAATGATATTGATAACATAATAAGCACGATTAAATAATATTTGACAGTGAATAACACTAGACCCAGACACATTACTTAAGTTGAAAATCATTTGTTTACAGAAGACATCGACGCAAGCCCTTGGATGGTGTTCGAGTACATGGAATGGGGTGATTTGGCCGGCGTGTTGCGAGGTTGCCGCGGCGGAGGGCGCGCCGGGCCCACGCTGGACGAGACCGCTCTGCTACACGTCGCCCTACAAGTGGGCCGAGGCATGGAGTACCTCGCCTCCCGCCGTTTTGTTCATCGCGACCTCGCCGCCAGAAACTGTCTCGTTGGAGCTAATCTCGCTGTCAAGATCGCCGACTTTGGAATGTCACGCGACGTATACACATGCGACTATTATAAAATGGGTGGTGAACGGCCCATGCCTGTCCGATGGATGTCCCCCGAGAGCATAGTTTATGCCAGATTTACCCACGAATCGGACGTATGGTCCTACGGCGTAGTTCTCTGGGAGATTTACAGCCGCGGAAAACAACCATTCTACGGACATACTAATTTCGATGCGTCAAAACTTATCCTCCAAGGCATAATCTTAGTGCCACCGGAAAACTGCCCACGTTTCGCGTGCGAATTGATGCGTGCATGCTGGAGGCCGGATCCCCGGGATAGGATAGGGTTCGAAGAAATTTGTAGAAAACTGGAGACGGCTGCATCGGCGGGTGGAGCGACGCAGATACGGTTACCGCGGCCGCCGCCGCCTCCGCAGGACTCGGCCGGGTACTTGATCCCCGCGCCGCAGCCGCCAGTGGACTACTTGGCCACAATCCCCGACCCCGAGTCGAGCGAGGAGGAGGACGAGGACGACGAGTACACGTGACGAGGCGCGGCGGCCGCCGCGAGCCCGGCGGAGGCCCGCCCCGCGGCGCCTGCGTCGCAGTACGTGCCGCGCACGTCGCCGCCCGCCGTTGCCGCGCTCACATTCTCGTTCCTGCCCCAAACCACCGTTGCACATTTCGAATGTTAAAACGAAATTGCGTGAGCCAATGAATGTTGAGAACACTCGATGAAATAATACTCAATTATAAGTATATTGTGATACTTTCATAATAATATAGCCTATCTGTTCATAATAAGATTAATAAGCAAGTAACGGACAAAGGCCGTGGCAGGGTAAGGGAACATCTGCCTTAACAGCTTTTCGGTCTCATTTTATTTCTGATGATGTATGTGCTTTGTTATTATTTGTACTACATTTGACCATTCGCTGTTTCTTAGTTTTGGAGAATAAAAATATTTAAAAATAACGGTTTTCGTGAACGTTTTCACAAGATGTTCCTAAGTTCCCTTACCCTGTAACGGTCTTTATTGAGAACCGCAAGGAATAGTCTAGCAACCAGAATGTGTGAATTTGAACTTGCCGAAGGGGTAGACGGGGTCTACTTAGATAAGACATTCCACACATAGATACGACGTCATTATAAAATAATAATAACAATCTCTCAATTACGTAAAGAAATCAAAACATTAGAAATAATTGTATTAGGTTCTAGGTAAAGTTCAAATTATATGGAAATTATTCTTAATTATTGTGCCATAACTAGAACTACACAACCGACCAATAATATATCTTAACTTGTTGACATTTTCTTCTAATAAGTACAGTCAGCTAGATATGAATGCAGCCAAAGTCAGGTATCAATATTTTTGGCACTTTGTCTGTATTCATATCTTTTTAGCTGACTGTACATAGGTCGTACACATAAAATTCATAAAATCCCATCTACCAAGCATATCAGTAAAACATACTACAATGTTTCGTCTAACAAACTGTAGTGCATTTGTCCCCTGGCTGCCGAGACAGAATAACAATAAGAAATAGGCGATAAAAAAAAGAAACAGAAAAATAAAGACTACATCAATGTGATATATTATTGGCCAGTACTGTAACTAAATAAAAATAAGTGCATAATAAAAACCGCGCTGTAAGTATATAAAATGCATATGAAATGCCAGTAGTTATTAATTTATTATAGTAAAAAAGCCATTTAAATATTTCTTGATGTTAATATATGATAATATATTTAAAAAGAATATACATCACAACTCATTATAATATAGATAGTGGGTTTTATAATAATAATATAAATATTGTTTATTTACACATTTGACCAAATCCTTAGATAGGTAACTGAATAATTCTTATACTTAAAACAAAAGTATAAGGTCTCTTATTTATTTGTGTTTATGAAATTTGTATATAATAATTATTAAAACTTGTACTATAATGTTTAAATATGAATATTAATAGGTGTTCTAATTTTTCCTAGTAAAATCTTTCTAAGTAAGTATTTGTACTAATTCGTAATGTCTTTAATAGGAACTGAAAGAACTCTATTTAAATATCTCAACATGCAAAATATATTTGTGAGCATGTTGGGCACTCCAATGTGTCTGATGGTGAATGAATCAGTATATTCAATTTTTGTATTTTGAAAGGTCTCTATAATATTGTTTGTCTCTTCTATTATATATTTTTTTTTTATACCTTTCTCATTGTAAGTGAATTCTGTAATTCTTTATGAGAAATAAAGTTCTTTAAACCTAACCTAATATTGTATCTGAATAAATTAAATACTATCTACACTTTATGCCATAATTACATTCCACAAAAATTAACCCTTTAACTCTTTTGTAATAATGTGAATACATAAATCAATTACTATTTGCACCATAATGTCAAAATTAACAATAAATATATGTCTTTAGCTTGGTTTAGTTTTGTAAAACACACATAAACACAAAAAGAAAGGGAGTGAAAAAGATTTTATGAAATCTAATTATGGCTTAAAGTGTATACAATATTTACTATAGTCTGACGCGCCAAAGCTGCAGTAAAATCTACTCAAAAAAATCTACTGCAGGCTTGTCAGACTACATACACTTTTTATTGCACATATTAATTAGGTAGGTAATAAAAAAAACCCTTGACATAAAGCTCTTTGAAATGAACAACCTACTCAACATACATATTTCTTTATATAACAATACTCTAATCTCTACTGTATTTGCTATAATAGTATTTTTAATTCTTAGTTATTGATTTTCTAATGGATAATGAACCATATACACTGAAAATAAAATAGCTAGTAGCATATTAGCTGCAGGATAATAATTTATAATTTTATCATGTTATAATTATTTACTTTTAATCTGAAACTCTCTTATAACTTAAAAAAAATTACTGCAAAATGAAATAATGTAATGTAGACTATCATGTTCAGGTTGTGAGTGAGAGAACTAAAGTCTCAGCTAACTAATTGAAGACACAGTCTGTTATATATATTTTTTTAAAGTAAACAAAAACCATAAAATTGTTTATACTCTGCTTAAATGAATAGAAGAGGAAGGAGTTTAAGGATATTTATGAAAATATTCTTATGGATAAATATCTAATGAAAACTTTGTGAAAATGACAAAACTTGTCTGTGGTGTATTTAACTTTTATTGCAGGCCGCTACGCTAAACAACTTTGCCACTTGCCGACTTTGTAGAGCAGCAAAATACTGTACAGACCTTGGCCAGTAAATAGTTAAGCCTCAGATCACATGTTTGTCAACCTCAGCTTCGCTTCGTACGACAATTACACAAGATTCGAGACATTTCTTACTTTACAGGCCTCTGTACGTAATCTACTATTTAAACTCAACAAAAAATCAGGTATAGCCTGCCCTGGCACTCCCTTTGAGCTGCTATAGGTTCAGAGATGACCAACATATTCAACTTAGAACATACCTTACTAATTAATGAAATATAACAAAAATAAAAATAAATATTTTATAAAGGCATACATTTTTACAATATAAGATTTTTTTTATTTTGCACAAACACAGTTCTAATGCCAAAGACAAGGATAATCATATTAAACTATTATGTAAGGGAATATAGAACTGAGTAGAAAATTATTTTCTTTATCACCTGATATGTAAGAAAGTGTAATTAATTGAATGATACTTATATACCAAATGTTTACCTGAACATAAACATTAAGCCTCTGCAAGAATTATTAAATGCATTTGAATGATGTATCTTACAAAAGTTATAAACTTATAGCAATAAACTTTTGGTGTTTTATTTATATCAATTTCGAAAACAATACCTCAGAATAGAAAGAACTTCTAGACTTGTTTGATTACACTTATATTTTATTTGTGCCTAATGTCTAAATGACCAGGCCGGGCTTCTTAATTATAATTATACAATGCTCGACTGAAAATTAAACATAATACTTACCTCAGCTAAGAATGAACGCGTAGCAATCAACTCCCGATTGTTTAAATTCATATTTATTCATCTATACTTATCCTACATAGCTTACATTAATTATAGACCAAGCTTTGCGGAAAATATCTGTTTTCTTCAACTTTTATATTCATAAACAAAAAACAACCATTGAAACAAACACGGCAAATTTGACACTTTTAACAATGACAGTTGACACTGACAGCAGGATAGTGCTACCAACACACCAACATTTACCTTTTTGTTCCATTCGGGGTCGAAACTCTTGGTCCATGGGGTCCCAGCGCACGCAAGTTTTTCGTAGAAATCGCGAAACGTCTGGTTGATGTTACTGGTGACTGAAGAGCTGGTGGCTTCCTCGCACAACGTATCAGCATAGGGATACAACGAGGAAATGCAGCCAGCATCCTAGGTACAATGCCTCAAGGACCTACTTTAGATTTAAGGTAGGTAGAGGTAGTTAGTTAGGTAAGTTACACTCACTGTATATATTTCGAAAATAAATGTTTATTTTGAAGAGACAAATTTGTTTCTTCCTCTTTATCGTACTTATGAGCGAAAGGGATATATCGGCCCTCTAGCATACGTGCAAGCACCAACATTAATCATTCACTCATTCATGTTCCGTTTGACAGTGTGGACGCACTTTCGTTAGTCTGTGGTAAGGACAGACAACTGTCAATCTCAAAATTTAACTTTCAGGGGTGCCAACTTAGGGGTTTTCCCCCTAGATTTAGGGGGTAAACAAGACGCGTGAGGTTTTTTTAGGGGTGAAATATTTCTAGGGGTAAATTTAGGGATATTTGATTTTCCCATTCCATGTATGTGTGACAGCGAAAAATGAAATGAGAAGCGAAATTATTACTGAAAATGAAATGATACTGCACTGCAGTCCATTCCACTCTCAGTTGCTCGAATCGAACTCACAAGTGTGCGATTGAAAAAGAAATATACGACCGGAACTCAAACGCTCCGATTTACGCTACAGTGATGTGTAAGAGAATAGGCATCCTAACGGGGACGAAATTTTCTCCCAATCTATCAAATTGCATTTAGTAGTCCCGTCTGGACAGGCCATCATTCAACCTTTCTGACCAAAAATACTAAATCTGTGGCGTAAACGGTCGTGCGTTAATGACTTTATGTTATGAGATACTGAATAATGTCGATATGTCGATAATTTTTTTATTTAGGGGGTTTTCCGAAAAGTCACTACAGTTTTAGGGGATTTCAGTTTGTGCTTTAGTGGTAAATAAAAATTTGAGTTGGCAACCCTGTTAACTTTATGACTATATCTGTGGTGTTCCTCGATTTCGGAAGAGAGGCGGTCGTTGTTTTTCTTGAGCCATTTTTCTGCGTTTTTAGTGTTAATCGACCAATTCGTAATTTCGTACTGTACAATTGAATCTTGCAACATGAAGAGGAAAGTACATAGCTAATAAAGATTTCGATACGCGTTTTATAAATAAACACAATGCCTCCAATAAACTCTAAGGGGAAGAGTAGCGCAGAGTACGAGGTAAATATTGTTTAATTTTAATGGCTAGTCTGTGAATAAATTAACGCACACAAAGTTTGAATTATATATTATGCATAATTATAGATTAGTTCTATACATAAAGTTAAATAATTTTTAGTGTTCTCAATCTTCCCATAATCTAGGGTGTGTTCTGTCGGTGAAAGTGGTGCCGGGTTTTTGTTGAAACAATAAAAAGTCAAATGTAATATAAACAAACACCTTCATCGTGACATAGAATCGTGAGATCTGATACACTGCTATTTTTATTTCCAATAAGATTGGTGAATAATAAATATTTATGTCATAATAAAATTGATCTATGTAATTAATATCGACATAATATGTAAATATAGAATATTTTAAATAGTATTTGAGAGTATTCGATAGAGAAACCTGTTTAGTGCTTTTGGTTAAGTATATTTGTGTTGTGTAACATAAGAACAAGTACCCTTGTTTGTAAGCTGTTATGAGATTTGATAACTTTCTTGAGAAATTTTCAATAAAAGTGACATACTTTTAATAATATTGTTAAACTTTCAACTAATATGAGTTTGTTGTTACAGAACATCATAGCCAAGAAATGCAATGCATTGGACTTTGAGAGCTATATCCAAGAAAACAAGACCTTGCTTTTGAATGATCCTCTTAGAGACATTCTTTTATACCCCTCTGATGATGTGTCTGTAAGTAATAAATGTGTAGTTAGTGATGTTTCTGTAAGTAAATAATGTGTACTTATATATTGTCAGTGTCTATTAAGATCTCTTATTTCATCTTGGGACAAAACTTAAGTCAACTGGACTAAGTAGTTCTTAACAGTCATATGAAGTAATATATTTGATTTGTTATTTAACTGATTACAAATGAAAAATAAATCTATTTAACATTTTTCATATTGGTTTGTATTGTGCTATTGTATTATGTCAATCACTGAAGTTATTGAGAATCCATACTTGATCTAGTATCTTTGTAATCTAATTCATCCTTAATTCCTTCAGAGTGTGGTCTTGCCACGCCGCTGGCGAACAGTTACAACAGCTGTGCCTGACGTAAGGACTGCCTCCACTTGCCCTTTGCTCACTCGACAGGCCTTGCTCAGCTATGCTTCCAGTTGGAACCTTATACATTACAAGTATAATAGTTATTCTGGCACATATCTTAATCTACCCAGGTAAGCACCTTATTGATAAAACTTTTCTAACTTTTCTAAAAAATCTCTTTCTTTGTCTCTTAATGTCAAAATGATGGACATACATTATTACATTAGAGACACACATTATATCCAAGGTACAAAAAGGCTATTCAAGGTATGAAAAGACTATGCAAGGCACTAAAAGACTAGTTAGTTAGTTATGCTGGGCGTTTTCCGCAACTCGACACTAAAAGACTATTCAAGGCATGAAAAGACTACTATGTCCATTTGCTCCTCAAATATCCTCATTTAATAAACATGTGGGTGAGACAATTTCGAAACGTTTGAGTCTCCCCCTGAGTACCATATTCGGCTGGCTGAGGGCAAGAATCAGCATAGACGAGCATTACAGACGAGCGACAGTACGCGACACACTGTGACGGTCGGCGACGGTCGGTGATAGCTGTCGCGGCGTCGCTCCCATTCATGCATGCATGGTCGCCGACAGTCGCCGACCGCCGCCCACCGTCGCCGACAGCCGTCGTCAGCGACCGTCGCCGACAGCCGTCGCAGGCGGTCGTCAGCGACCGTCGCCGACAGCCGTCGCAGGCGGTCGTCAGCGACCGTCGCCGACAGTGTGTCGCGTACTGTCGCTCGTCTGTAAGCAGCCTAATATGCGCAACCAGTATGTGCATCCATGGCACAAGGCCCTGTTCAAACCCCTAACCAGATGGCTCAGATTTGACGATGGCGCTGTCCTCCTTTCATACTTGAACTAAAAACTAATTTATTTTATTTACCTACTACTGCTGTTGCTTTATGATATATTAAATGGGCATAATTACATTTTCAGTTGTAATTATGCCCATTTTATACGTATGTTCCAAGGTTTCTGGAATAGGAACGTTTTTTTAACAGCCTCCCTAGCCCAGTTGGTAGCACCCTGCCTACTATGCTGGAGGTCCCGGGTTCGAATCCTAGTAAAGGCATTTATTTGTGTTTATCACAAATATTTGTTCTTGAGTTATGGATGTTTCCTACGTATATATGTATGTATTTATCTATATAAGTATGTATAATGTCGCCTAGTATTCATAGTACAAGCTTTGTTTAGTTTGGGTCTAGGTTGATTTGTGTGAGATTGTCCCAAAATATTTATTTATTTATTGAATTTACCATAATATATGCCTATATACCTCAAAAAAGTAAGGATTTGTCGGGCGACCCGGCTGACGCCCGGCGCCAGTTTGGGTCCGGGCCATCTGGTGTGAAGTATGTTACCGGCTGCAAGTTGGTGACTCAGCAGGCCGCTTGCAGACAATGGACTACTGCTGCTACCAGCAAGGAGAGACAAATTGAAAAACACCGCGCACTCACGCTTGCTACCTGGAATGTTCGCGGTCTTTCCAAGTCAGGAACATTGGAAACAGTAGAAAGAGAGATGGTCAGGTACAAGCTAGACATATTAGCCATAAGCGAGACTCATATAAAAGAAGCCGGCCACTATACAACACCTACAGGAAATCTAGCTATAGTGTCGGGAAACATAAGCAACAGTTTTAGTGGTGTGGCAGTCATAGTTTCGAAATCCAGCGTAGAGAAAGTAGTCGGGTACGATTGCATCAGCGACAGAATACTTAAAGTCAGACTAGGAGCACACCCGTACCCACTGAACCTGATAGCGATCTATGCTCCCACTTCTTCGTCCTCGGAGGAAAGCATCAAGGAATTCTACGGTGCACTGGAAGTGACCTTGCGGGCTATACCGAAAAAAGAACCAGTGGTTGTTCTTGGAGACTTTAATGCCAAGATTGGCGAAACAGCTAATGACGACCACATAAGGAACATAGTTGGGAAGTACGGACTGGGCACCCGCAATGAGAGAGGTGAAATGCTTCTTGATTTTTGTGCGGAAAACCAACTGTCAGTCATGAATACATGGTTCCAGCAACATCCCCGACGACTCTACACCTGGACCTCTCCCAATGGGCAATATAGGAACCAAATCGACTTTATTCTTATTTGTCAAAGATGGAGATCTGCCGTATTCGCTTCAAAGACCAAACCGGGTGCAGACTGCGGTAGCGACCACCAACTCCTCACCGCAAAACTCAGAATTCGCTTGAAGAATACAAAGCAAGCAAACCTCAGGAAAAGTACCCAACTTAGTGAACAAGCGAGAATAGAATTCCACGACAAGCTCCAATCTAAACTCCAAGACATAAATCACGACCCCTTTGAGTCCGCCGCGTCAACTTGGGAGAAGTTCAAGGCTATATCTCTGGAAACAGCTGAACAAGCTGAAGCCGCATGCAAAACTTCGCGGCCCAAAGCTGACTGGATGACCGCTGAAACCTGGGATAAAATCAACGAACGGAAAGCTTGCAAAGAAAATGGCCTACTTTCCGATCAAGATAGATGCCGATATTCAGAGTTTCATAAGGAGGTCCAGAGGCTTTGCAGGAAAGATAGGAACGACTACATCGATAGGATATGTACGGAGCTAGAAAAAGCTTCACAGACTGCACACACGCGTGACTTGTTTCAGAAGGTTAAACTACTCGCCAGCGAATTCAAACCTAAACAGTGGACAATTGAGGACGAGAAAGGTGTTGCAATCGTGGACAAAAGTGATATCCTAGAAAGATGGAGGCAGTACTGTCAACAGCTGTATAGTGATAATGCAGGTGGCGACTATATCCCAATGGACTATGCAGAAAAGGAACCAGACATCCTTCTAAGTGAGGTCGAATCAGCCATTCAGTCGCTGAAACTCAATGCTTGCGGCAGCGATGGCATCACTGCGCTTATGCTTAAAAGTATAGGAGAAGAGGGACTTAAACTTCTACACAAAATTTGCGAGAAGGTTTGGAGAACTGGCGTTTGGCCAGAGGACTGGACCGAATCCATTGTAGTTCCCTTGCACAAGAAAGGTTCTACACGGAAATGTGGAAACTACCGCACCATATCACTCATATCACATGCCAGTAAAATTCTCTTGCGAATCCTAAACAAGCGACTGGAGAACTACATTGCCAGGCACATACCCAGGGAGCAGGCAGGATTCGTAAGAGGCAGGGGTACCCGAGAGCAGATTCTTAACGTGAGGCAATTAATAGAGAAATGTAGAGGGCATGACGTCTTCATGGCTATGTGCTTTATAGACTACGCAAAGGCTTTTGATTGCATCAGTTGGACCAGAATGTTTAGGGTTATGAGCGAGATGGGAATACCACAACACCTAATATTTCTTGTGCAAAACCTTTACTTGGCTGGCGCTTCTAGAGTGCGGATAGAGGGCAATGTGTCACAAACCTTTAAAGCCGAAAGAGGAGTGCGCCAGGGATGCATCCTATCTCCACAGTTGTTCAATCTCATCGGTGAACACATAATGAGGAGGGTCCTAGAGGGCTGGGAGGGCGGCGTCCAAGTAGGTGGCCACCTAATTAACAACCTCCGCTTTGCAGACGATACAACCATTATAGGAGCCTCTGAAAAAGAAATTGCGATCCTCTTGCAAAGGATAGAGCGTGTCAGCAATGAATATGGCCTTAGAATCAACAGAAGCAAGACCAAGTTGATGTTCGTTGACCGTCCTGGTACCATGCAGAGGACCAACGAGTTGCTCGACCTTGAGGTAGTGCACAAGTTTGTGTACTTAGGCTCTCAAATAAGCGACGATGGCGACTGCGATCAGGAGGTGATCAGAAGATCTCAGATGGCAAAAGCTGCGGTGGAACGACTCGGGAAGATATGGCGGAACAGAAGTATAAACCGCAAAACAAAGATAAGACTGATGCGGACCCTTGTCTTCTCGATCTTTCTATACGCGTCGGAGACCTGGACCATTAAATCTCGCACCAGCCGAAGGATAGATGCATTCGAAATGTGGTGTTGGCGCAGAATGCTCCGGATCTCATGGACTGAACGCCGCACAAACGCGTCTATCCTTGATGAGCTCTGTATTAAGACGAGACTCTCTACTGTTTGCACCCAACGCGTGCTCAGCTTCTTCGGCCACCTGAGCAGAGCTGGTCCAGAGAGTATGGAAAAGCTTATACTCACAGGAGGAATGGCAAGGAGGAGAAGGAGTGGCCGTATGGCTACGCGTTGGGTCGAAAGAATAACATCGGCGACCAAAGCAACGCTACAGGCCAGCATGCACCAAGCCCAAAACCGTTCGGCTTGGAGGGCGTTCGTGAAAAGTGCTCCAGCTCGTCACGTCCCTCAGACATGAGGATACGACAAAGAAGAAGAAGACCATAATATTTGAATGTTTATGAAGACTGTATTGGTTGTAAAATTTAACCGAAATAGTAAATAAATAATTTCTGAATATTGCTATAAACTTTCAGATATTTTTTGTTATATCAAAATTGATACCTTGTGTGTACCTTTTTATAGAATCATAACTTGTAATGTACATAATAGGAAATGATGGTACTGTAATACCATTTATTAATTCTATTTATTAATAAACTGAGTGTGTCTAAATGGTCTCGTACCGTGCGGTTTATGAGGAACTTCCTCCCGCGGACGCTCCGGCTGTGGAATGAGCTCCCTGCCACTGTTTTTCCAAAGGACTACAATATGGGGTTCTTCAAAAAAGGAGTGTTAAAGTTTTTAAAGGGTCGGCAACGCGCATGTAACACCCCTGGAGTTGCAGGCGTCCATAGGCTACGGTGACCGCTTACCATCAGGCGGGCCGTATGCTTGTTTGTCACCGTCGTAGTATAAAAAAAAAAATGTAACATAATTATTATAACATTTCCATGTGTAGTTGTAATAATATTATATGTTATTGTAAGGACAGTGATTTCATGATTTGTAATTGTGTGTGGTATTATGATTCAAAATGACATGCAGTTGGATAACAAATTGTTTTAAATGGAGCAGAATTGTTACACATACTTTAAAGTAGAATCATTACTGGCATGGATTGGAACCAGTATTTTTGATAAACCATATACCTAATTAATAGTCTGATATTTTATGATTTTTATGTAAAACTCAATCATGTATTAATGTAACAACTCATAATTTTAGATTTCAGAATGAAAGAATAAACCAAAGAACGAAAAAACTAAATTATTAATGGTCAAATACTGGTTACATATCCTTAGTTATGTAGGAGTTTCACAACATTTTTAATGCGAGTATTGAATGATTAGCTATGATTGAATGAAACCACAACAGAAGAGCTAATTAGCAGCACAATTAACTTCATTTCATGGTCATGAGAGCAACCGTTTTAACTCTAGTATGCTTCTCAAGGCCACCTGTCTATCTGATTTGTGACTCATTTCCTACCAGCACGTAAAGAGGACAATAAACATGGTACAGTCGCCATCAGATATATCGGAGCTCCCGAGGTAAGTATCTCTAAATATCTGAACAAGCACTCTAGGGCGTTTTACTTTTTTGTTGTCGAACATTTTTTTTTTTCTAAATTGGGAATTTCCATGTGTTTTCTAATCAGAATCGCGAGCCCTTTTCTCCTATCCCTTTCCTTTAATCCTAGTAAGAGAAAAAGTGTCCTTAGATTTTTTCCATTTCGCCACTATTTTTTACGGATTTTAGGACACTATTTTTATTCTACTAGGATTTGTTGTTTGCCTCTTTTTCATGTGTAATCTATACCAGTTTGTGTTATTTTTGTTGTTTTGAGGTGCAATAAAGAGTTATTGTATTGTATTGTATTGAAAGTGCACGCGATTCTGACCAGAAAACACATGAAAATTTACAA
This sequence comes from Lathronympha strigana, assembly GCA_949128165.1. Taxonomy (NCBI): domain Eukaryota; kingdom Metazoa; phylum Arthropoda; class Insecta; order Lepidoptera; family Tortricidae; genus Lathronympha; species Lathronympha strigana. The sequence continues at coordinate 8,729,652 of OX421906.1, read as the reverse complement.
TTTAGTAAAAAAATATTTATTTACAACAAAAAATAAAAAGCACTCTAACTAACGCCTTGACTATTAGTCGTGTTCAGATATTTGTGAGTATCTCGGCTGCTCCGATCTGATGGCGACTATACGTATATGCTAAATTGTATAGAGTTAATAAAATAGTGATTACAGTACCTACTGATAGTAAACATTTATAAATGATGAATGAATAAATATGTGTTGTTCTCACCAATGTTTAGTTGGTACTTACAGTGATTTTATTATAGGGTTTTACCATGGGGGCATTCCCTTGCATTGAATATTTTCGAGCTGTCACACACGTAGAAATACAATTCTTTAAAATTATTTTTGTCTCTTAACTTAGAACACAGTTATTTAATTCAGAATGACATGATTTTTGCCTGTAGATGTCAATTTTGTTAATAGCATTTGGGTGCCTATATGACCCACAAATAGTTTGCCCCTGACCTAAAGCCTGTACAAGCTGCTAATAACAATTATCATGCAACATTTGGTAGGTATGTGTGCAGTTTACATTTTGTAATTAGCATATTAGGTGTAAACAAATCAGTTCTGGCTCATCAACATTTCGTGAAATGTAATAAATTTTACGAATAAACAATGAAGTCCATAACGAAAAAAGAACTACCTAGTTGCGTTTTTCCCATTTAGCTGTACCTACAATATGCGTGACATTGTTCTCGCAACACAAACTAATTAACCTTTTTTTACAGACCAATAGATAACAAATTAATAGAAGAGGTATACGACTTGGACGCCGAAACAGAAAGCGACAATGAAGCTCAGGCAGCCAAAGTGGACATTGGCACGAAAGAAGGATATCTGCTCAAAGGACCCGAAATCGGGTCGGACAGAATATTTAGCAATCTTGCTTCAAAATCGTTCAAAAAACGGTATTGCTCAATGGTCAGAGAAGCTGATGGTGCTTACATTCTTGAGGTATATAAAGATGAAAAGAAAACAGACACGAAGCTCACTATCGTCATGGATTTTTGCTCCGATGTTGTCAAAGTAAGTGATTAATGTCACTGGATTTTCAACCTTTAGTTTAATTAAAATTATCAATATCAGGCAGCAAGATTCTTGTTACTCTTTTTCATTTATGAGAAAGTGACTTTTTTTTAAGTAGCCTACTAAGTTGTGTCCCACTGCTGGGCAAAGGCCTCCCATCTGCTCCGCCACTCGTCACGGCTTAGTGCATGCTCACGCCAATCGCTACAAAATGAGTCTAGGTGAAAGTGACTTTATGATTTAAAATACGCAAAGTATTAAGTACCTTGCGTATTTTAAATGGGCTCTTCTCGCACTATAAGCGCCAAATTATTTAAGCGACTACGTCATTATTGTTGTGTGCGCTAAATTTTTGACGCCATGTACGTGTTATTAGTGTAACAAATACAAATAGTCCTCAAAATATACCTTATCTTACTTAAAGGTTTGAATAACGATACTTATTAATTATTTGCAGAACCCAAAACGTGGGCGCCACTGTTTCGAATTGCGTATGGCCGGAGGAAAAGGTTACACATTCTCAGCTGATAATGAGGAGGAAATGAATGAATGGATAATTGCATTCAATGCGGCTTTGAAGAAGAACCAGGATTGTGCAGAGGTCAACCAAGATGAGGCATTAGATAAAGGTAATTCTATGAACTCCATGCTGGCCCAAAGTGGGCTGGAAACTTTATATTCAGACGACCGGTTTGCGTAGTTGGTAGTGACCCTGCCTGCTAAGCCGATGGTCCTGGGTTCGAATCCCGATATGGGCATTTATTTGTGTGATGAACACAGATATTTGTTCCTGAGTCATGGATGTTTTCTATGTATTTATGTATTTGTATATTATATATATATATATCGTTGTCTGAGTACCCGTAACACAAGCCTTCTTGAGCTTACTGCGGGACTTAGTCAATTTGTGTAAGAATGTCCTGTAATACTTATTTATTTATATATTCTTTGAAATTCTTCATGAATGTATGCAGGTTTCCTAACAATGTTTTCTTTCGCCAAAGAGCAGCTAGTAAATGTAACACATTGAAAATAGTTACGTTTTTGGGGTTTCGTATCTCAAAAGGAAGAAACGGAACCCTTATTGGATCACTTTGTTATCTGTCCGTCCGTCTGCCTGCCTCAAGACCCTTTATCTCAGGAGCGCGTAAAGGTAGCAAGTTAAAATTAAAACCACATACACAGGTCTGCGGTCCCTTAAAGCTGTGAAAAAACGAAACCTCCACGTCAATCAAACGATATGGCCGTTTATGTCGTACTAGCTGGTGCCCGCGACTTCGTCTGCGCAATATTTTTATAAATTGTAGCCTATGTGTTATTCTGATGTATAAGCTATATTATTGTGAAGTTTCATTATCATCCATTCAGAAGTTTTTACGTGAAAGAGTAACAAACATCCATACAAACTGTCACGTTTATAATATTAGTAGGATTTCCCATACATTTGTAATAGGAATCAAAATGTATAGGGTACTTCCCGTTCACCTAGAATCACGAAATTTGGCAAAAAGCAAGAGCTTTTAGCACAAATATAGGAAAAAATCCGAAAACCATATAATTGCCGCACACTGACAGTTCCGCGCCACCAGTATCTTTAAGTACCTAAGGTACCTAAGCTATAATGGAGGCGGGTGAGCATCCTTTGTGCGGAACCCTCTCGCACTTGGCCGGTTTTTTTTTACTTACTGTAGAGAACAGTTGAAGGGGCGTTTACAAAAACAACATAACTAACAGTTTTTTAATTAAGAGCAACAGTAAAATAAATGATATATTTACTTAAATTTAGAGAAATTTAGTGGATGTCATAAGAACATTTAATATAAAAATAGTACATTACTGCAGAGGCCGTGAAGTAAGAGATTGCAGGACGAGTTTGTGGTAGAGGATTAAACAAGTCCTGCAATCTCTCTTCCAGCCGAGGCTTGTATAGTGCTTTTATCAAACATTGTAAGGAAATATTAAAATAAAATAACTACTAGGTAAATAGTTAACAAGGAAAAAGATGTTTAATTTGCCACCTTATTTTTTTTTTAAGATGCCATTTGAATGAGCTATTCGAGCACCATGTTTAACCGCACATAAATATACATAAAAACATAGAATTTGTGGTCGTTGGCTGTATGTAATTTTTCTTTTGTCAGTTTAGTGTTAGTACGCAAATTAAAAAAGTTAGAGCAGCGGACAATAATGTTTCGTTCATACTTACGCCATGCATTACTTCACGGCCGCCGGCCAAGAAGTAAATGGGGGGAGCCATAAACAAGAAACTCCATGTCTTCATTTCGTGACATAAATGCATACTACATTTACGATCATGTTTGAGAAAAAAATATTTTAGATAAAATAGTTACTCAACTTTGCACAAAAACAACGTAACTAACCTAAATTTTACAAAAACTGCATAAGCGACAAAGTATATTTCATATCTTTTACGCAAAATAGAAAGTCTCAAAACAAATAAATAGATATTTCTAACTTTGTGACCATATATCTACAACCTCCCTGAAAATCAAGCTTCAATCGTTATTATTCAACGAGAAAATTAGTTTTATCGCTCTCCTGTAAAATTATACTCAGTGTAGTTATGTTATTTTTGTAAAAATCCCGTCAATTACTTGTAAAGTATGTAACATCATTTTCTTATATATATTTTTTTTATTTATTTATTTGGGAAACATACAGCACATAATTATACAATAAGGTAAAAAACAGAGTTAAAACATAAGCCAAAACAGTTTCCACTAATAGCTAATACACAATTCCTTTGCTCCGAAACATGTAAAAATAATAATAAATAAGTTATTTCAGGTTTAATTTAGTTGATATTGAAAAACATATTTAACATGCATGATTATACGACATGAAAATACAACAATTACAATTTAGAACAGACAAAATTGAATTTAAAATACAATACAAGATACAAACAAGTAGAATAAGTGACAACTCGATATAATTTTCTGAAGTACACTTTAATAAACAAATACAATGAAATCATTTAATCATACAATAGTCCAAGTCTTATCTTATCGCACATTACATTAGTTTCCCGAAGGACGCCGATAAATACCCTAATGAATAAGCATATATAAAATAAGCGTTTATAAGGTCTTGGACTCGATGCTAGCGGGCAGCGGTGCGACGGGCGGACGTTCAAGGCCATTTACACATTTTATGGAATTCAATCTCTGAAATGTCTTGAGCGACCGCTCGCATTCCCAATTTCCTCGCATTCATTCATTCAAAGGGCAAACCGCAACGTATACGTTTGCGTAGATTTGTTTTATGCGATTTAATTGTGACGTCTGTATGATGCACATGTAAACAGCTGATAACGCACAAGCTGCACCAGTAGCTAGTTTTCTTACACACACCTCAGATTTGGTTGGACTCGGTCCAACCGATCTCTCTGGAGCGCAAACTCAGAAGGAGTATTCCAGAGTAGTAAATATCGTGTGATGTCGTGGAAGGGTCCTGGATTTTCCCCAGGCTACCATCCCACTTCACAGTCCGTACGCTCCAAAGCTCAGTGCATGGAGCCCCTGCCAGGTTCAAAAAAAAAAAAGCACAAGCTGCATATTATAACAAATTATTTTTCCAGGGATTCCCCATGCCGTGCGCTGCGGCGCTCTGAGGTGCCGCGATCCCAATCATTTTTTTCTTATAGCGTGGCTAGGTTGGGGCGCAAATTTAAAAGTCTAAAAGCTCGAAGTCCCGCGTCTTTATTTAAGATAATTTATTATGTAGCTAGATTTATCACCGAGCACTCAGTTTGCTACGTAGTTTTAGCTATAATCAATGAAGAAATATGTTTCTTCCTGGCTAACGTTTTTTTAATTCTGTATTTATTTTATTTTTTGTATTTACTTATAACTATGGAATTTCCTATTAACTTCGTTCTGTTCAGGCAAACTGTTTATAAATAATCTCTAGGAGTACTCTCATAGATGCGGCAGACAGATCTGTACTTATATGCCTTTGTAGGATATATGATAGTCATTGTAGGATGTCTTGTTATTGTTTCTATTTGCATCCTAGAACAACCGCATGTTACTACAATAGGGATGTAGACTGCAGTAAATATAAACAATTGTGCATCGTGCATAAAGCACTAGAAATTATTTCAGACACAATATCTTGGAACTTCGACAGCAGATCAGGATATTTTGCAGTTTTTGCTGCTAATTTAACTTCAGTCAAACCCCCTATTATTTTAATGATTTTACTGTCTAGTTCGATAAAGTTTATAATTAAAATCACGAATCGAGTCGTGTGGTTTCGGATGTAAAAAATGGTTAAAACGAATGTTAGTTTTTGTTGTAATTGTCAAATCCACACTAGAAACAAAAGTCGGTTTTCGATAAATAAATTCCACAAATCTAATTAAGGTGATGTCTTCACAGATGCAGATGTTTCACTAACAGCAGAACCGCCACCTCCAACATACGGGACACTCAAAGGCCTAGAGCACAGCATGAACCCGCTCCTGATGCGGTACTCCAGGGAGACGGACATGTCCATAGCAGCGGCGCGAAACGAGTGCCGCGCAAACATCTTCAGCATGCCATTCAAGCGGACGCCCTCACCCGAGCCTCAGCTGGAACCATTCAAGTAGGATATCGTTTAGCTACTTCGAATTAAACAGCGTGATCCCGCTTCGAAAACGATTCGATATATATCATCTTGGTACTTAGTCTATGATTGTAATCATCTGCGTCCTATGGTTTTTCTTATCTTTATATATGTTGATAATGGAGCAGTTTTTATTAACACCATTTTTTTTTTCAGAGAACACTTTGGCCAAAAAATACTGCTCAAATGCGAAAGCCTAAAATTTAGATTACAAGCGCCCATAGATGGCGATAAAGAGCTTTTATGCCAAGTAGAACCTTACTTCACTTACCTGGCTCTATACGACGCTAGAAGCGGCAAGAAACTGACAGAGAACTTCCATTTTGACATAAACCATGCAGCGGTGAAGGATCTAGTCAAGGACGTCGAGGATACCAACTCGCTGGTCGAGAACTTTAGCTACGACGTTAAATTAGATGTTAAATTGATCCCGGAGGAATGGTTTAAGTCAAAGAGACAGGTAATCATTTTATTCTTTTACTAGCTTTTGGCTTCGCTTGCGTTAGAAAGAGACAAAAAGTAGCCTATGTCACTCTCCGTCCCTTCAACTGTCTCCACTTAAAAAATCACGTCAATTCGTCGCTCCGTTTTGCCGTGAAGACGAAAACAAACACACTTTCCCATTTATAAGATTAGTATGGATACTACGCGTACCCAACGCGTCAACAAGTCAACATCCCTATTAGATGCTTGGATTATTTTATATAATGAAAACAAACAATACATCACAAACTAAAATACAAGCAAGCGTGTGAATAAAAAGTTTTCACCTTTACCTGTACCCTGTACCTGTCAAAATATATATATAAGCACGTCTGAAAGCATGCCAAATAGTATATCCCATTCTATATCCCAATTGAATTTAGACTTTATCGATAAAATAGAAAATCCCATTGATTTACTTGATTTCAGGTCTTGATATCAATAAACAATCCCCACCCAGATTTGTTCCTAGTAGTGAAAATTGACAAAATACTCCAAGGGCACGTGAGCCACGTCCTGGAGCCCTACCTCAAAGCCACCAAAGACCCTCGCTTGGGGCTCAAGGTCCACAAAACCGTCCAGTCCTACGCTCAGCGTGTTGGGACTTATAGGATGCCGTTCGCATGGACTGCTAAGCCGTTGTTTAGGTAAGGATATTTCATTTTTCACAGAAGCTTAACTTACGCTAATTGAAATATTTCAAAACCCTTGAAAAATAACCAGTACCATCTACTGGAGTGAAATTGTTTAAACTCTTTCGATAAGAAACGCTCTCAAATCGGTCCATTTATTGCGTGCGGAGCAATGACACCGACAGACAATAAATCAACCACAGGCTAGCAAGTGGAGCTGAACCTAAACTCCTCTTGTAAGCTTTATGGTATATTAAATGAGTTGAAAGAAGAAGAGAAAAGGCACAGTTACAAACATTAAAGAAGTGCACACTCTTTGTTTACTTTATCTTTATCTTTGTTTACTTTCATTTTCAGATTATACAGCAACGACTTGGACACCACTCCCGAATTTCCCGCCTTATACCGTCAAGAACCAAACAAAATGTCGGACGATGATCTGATAAAGATCTTATCTGATTTCCGGAAACCAGAAAAGTTGGCAAAGTTGACTACAATACCCGGTTGGCTAAATATCAACATTTCTCCTAGCAACGAGCATATACCCAGTAAGTGAATTGTTTCTGAGTCAAGATTGAGTGATGTTTTTATACACTTGATTTTCGACCTTAATACAAACGGGTAACGCCCTTATTGAAAACACGCGTACCAACGTTATGATTTTTGGTTTATGAACTTTATAAAAAAACTGAACTTTATTATTATAATTCCATCCAATAAGTTTAAATACCTTATGAAAATATCAGATTCCCCCAATTGCCCTGAGTGTAACAAGTTAGATGATGTCCAGCATGTTTTGATGGAATGTGTTCGGAATGAAGCGCTGCGCCTAAATATACCATATTTGGATTGTGTAAATGTAGGGAGTTGTAACAGTTTCCTGGCAGCTCCATTGTCTGAAGAGGCCAGGATGCTGTGCAATCTATATCTTAATGTAATGTAATTACCTATAGCTTTTATCTATACAGTAATAATGTATAAACTGATCTCAATTACGGGGGTGACATTGTCATTGTGTGACAAAACCCCTTTCTAATTATATTTAATAAAGATTAAAAAAAAAAGGTAGGAAATGTATCGAAACCACGAACAACTAGATGTAAACATGGTGAAAGTGCAGAAAACTCAATTAATTTTTTTGAAGATTTTCCCTTTTTTAAATCCTGCCTCCCGAAGTTGGCCCATTTTGATCTGCAATATTTCTATAATTTAATTCCACCTTTTATCTTCTTAAATAACCACACAAGGTATTTCGTAATTACGATTAATTTCACAATATTCTGGTTATTTTCCATCCCACTTATTGAAAAAAAGTTAATAATATTATAAAACTTTTCAGACTGCATGACAACGGCATACGCAGCACTCAAGCCATTCCCACTACCTCCGACATCACCACTCACATTAGAACTGGCAACACTCACCATAGAGCCAGAACAACCGTACGCGGCGTTCATACACCACTTGTACGTCAGGCCCCTGTCTCTGAACTTCGAGTCGCAGAAGATGTTCGCTCGCGCGAGGAATATTGCCTGCTCTATTGAGTTGAGGGAGTATGATACGGGCGACAATAAGCCGTTACAGGTTGGTGTTCTTTATTTAATATTCTTTTAGACTGTATAACAACGGCATACGCAGCAGTCAAGATATTCCTATTACCCCCGACATCACCACTCACATTAGAACTGGCAACGCTCAGCATAAAACCATAACAACCGTACGCGGCGTTCATACACCACTTGTACGTCAGGCCTATCAACGACTTGTATGACAAAGCCAATCCCACACCCCCTAACGTCACCACTCACGTTAGAACTAGCAATACTCAGCATATAACCAGTACAACCGTACGCGGTGTTCATGCACCACTTGTCGCGAACTTCGAGTCGTAGAAGATCTTCGCTTGAGCGAGATACATTACCTGATTTATTGTTGTACTAGTTACAGGTTGCTGTTTTCATCGAAGTTTTGAGCATTTAATGAGTCGATCACGTACAAACGCACGTCACTGTTGACACAGCAATAATTAAAATTCAAAATGAAGATAAGGAGACTACATATTGCAAAAACAAAACGTACTACGAGTATATCCAGTGGGGTGTCATTGAACAGGGATTTAAAAATCATTGTTAAAAGAAACCTCTTTTATGATTTTGATTAAATGGCCTTTTAGGAACTGTAAATGTAACGATACAAAGTTGGCAACAAATGGAAGCAACTGTAAAAAAAACTTGACCTGCGGAAAGTCGAGTTTTTTTTAATTTCCTTAATCCGACTGGTTTCAGGCGGTCTACGGCCGAACCGGCATGACAACACAATACCGATGTTCAGTATTGCACCACAACGCGAACCCCACGTGGAGCGACGAAGTCAAGATCCGGCTACCGACTACCATCACCCCGAACCATCACCTACTGTTCACATTCTACCACATATCATGCGATTTGACTAAGAAGAATGACGCCAACGTTGAGACGTGCATTGGGTAATGAGTTGTCATTTATTTCAATTATTTTCTCAAACATGATCGTAAATGTATGCATTTATGTCATGAAATGAAGACATGAAGTTTCTTGTTTACGGCTCCCCGCATTTACTTCTTGGCCGGCGGCCGTGAAGTAATGTATGGCGTAAGTATGAACGAAATATTATTGTCCGCTGCTCTAACTTTTTTAATTTGCGTACTAACACTAAACTGACAAAGGAAAAATTACATACAGCCAACGACCACTAGTTACTTGCGACATTAAAAAAACAAATTCTATGTTTCTATGTATATTTATGTGCGGTTAAACATGGTGCTCGAATAACTCATTCAAATGGCATCTTTAAAAAATAATGAGGTGGCAAATTAATAGTACATTGTGCATCTAGGGCGGTAAGAAGGGTATTACTGACGAGGGTAAATTGAAGCGAGTGACCCGAGTTAGTAATCCCCTTTTTTTTTTTAATACTACGTCGGTGACAAACAAGCATACGGCCCGCCTGATGGTAAGCGGTCACCGTAGCCTATGGACGCCTGCAACACCAGGGGTGTTACATGCGCGTTGCCGACCCTTAAAAAAAGGAGGATTCGCTGTGTTGACAGCCAAACGGGCCAAGGGCTTTGCTCCGTGGGTCCTCAGCTGTCAACACTGCGAATCCTCTTGGAGCTCTGGCGACCTTACTCACCAACAGAAACACAACACTATGAGTAGGGTCTAGTGTTATTTAACTCCCCTTACTGCCCGTGGTACACACAATGTTTTTCATCACATTTGCGAGGAAATAAATAAACTTTCTAGACAGGTAAAGAAACAATAATGATTAGCGGTAGTGTAGTTGCACAGTCCACAGTACTCCGGAGTGACTACGTGCTGCGAGCGCGTGGGGGGCGGGTGCTCGGGGAGCTCCGGGCGGGCGGTAAAGTAGTATGAGAATCCATTAAAACCATGGGAATAATACAGCTCTTTAAGTCGAAGTATGCTTGCATATAATATCACCATTTACGAGCAGGTGTGATGAAAACAATTTTTCCTTATTAACTATTAACCTAGTAGTTATTTTAATTTTAATATTTCCTCACAATGTTTGAGAAAAGCACCATACAAGCCTCGGCCGGAAGAGAGATTGCAGGACTTGTTTAATCTACCATAAACTCGTCCTGCAATCTCTTACTTCACGGCCTCTGCAGTAATGTACTATTTCTTCATTATATTGGTTTAAATCTCCTGTAAAGCCGGAAACTCATGTTTGACTTTAGACACATCACAATTGGAGCAACGGAGCCAACGTCAACAAATCATTTTGATTTTACAGATACGCTTGGGTGCCTTTATTGAAGAACAACAAGTTTGTCGATGAGATCGTGAATCTGTCTATAGCTACGCATTTGCCATCGGGCTATTTGTCCATCCAGCCACTTGGACTTGGTAAAGGGGTGAGTAATAGTACTTACCTATTTCATAGGTTGAACTGGTTACTTAGTCCCATTCGACTAAAAGCATGAAACTTGCCATATTGTAGTAGTCTTTTTCACTGACAGCCTTACACTTTCACAGAACGCAGGCCCCGAAGTAATCTGGGTGGAAGGCGAAAAACAGCTGTTCCGCTGCCAACTGGTGTTAGACTCCACTGTAGCCACCCGTGACACTCATCTCCACAACTTGTTCATGCAAGCGGAGCGACTGATCAAAACAAACTCGCCGCCGACGTCGCCGTCGCCTCCGCCGTGGAATGACGTCTGCAACGCGCTGAAAGCTGCTCATGCGATCAAATTGAGTGCGCTAGTCGCTTTCTTGCCGACGATATTGAATCAGCTGTTTGAGTTGATGGTAAGTTTGAATACTTCCAATAGTACTGATGTGGGAGCCAATCTTTTTAGGATTTTAAAATTTTGTAGTTTTTGCTCATCCCCAGACTTAAAGCTATTTACAACTCCACATTTCATTATAATACAAATTATAAGTTAATAGGTAATACATATTTAGTTTTTCCATAATATGTATATGCATGTGTTGATTTATATTTCAGACGGTTGAAAAAAGTTACACTCAAGACATGGGCTATCAGATTGTCAAGTTGATTGTGCATTTTGTGCACATGATGCATGACTACGGGCGGAAAGACTTGCTAGACAGCTATGTCAAGGTAAATTAATAATTCTAATTTTACATTGCTTTGAATTATTGTAATGTTTATAAGTTTTGATAAAAAGGTGAAAGAAAAGCAGAACTCTACAAACGGTGCAAGAATGTTGTTGGCTTACCAAGCCGAGGTCTTAAGACAAGCCACACTGGACGCGTGGCATATGCGTGCGTCGCAATGTGACGTCTCTTATAAGAATCCCTGGATTACAACCCGCACGTGCACTTCCACACATACCAATAGTAACCAATGACCATCGACATTAATAAACAATTTAATTTATATTTGTTTATTTTAAATAGAAACTCCCGTGAGTTTCAGATTATTACGATTTAAAATACTTATAACGGGTTACTCACGTTCCGAAACAAGCTATTTTTGCCTTTATTGACGTGAGTACCTAAGACATTATAAGTAGGTATTATAATATATTTGTTTAGTTTGTTGTTTGGTCGGTAATTTAGTCAAGATTTTATTTGCTAATTGATTTTATTTTAACATCAGAAAAAAAATTAACAAACTACAACCCTCTTACAGTACGTGTTCAACTGCGTCGAGTTCAAACTGCACACGGTGTTAACGGCGCCTCTGCACATGTTCGTGGACCCGAATCAGCAGGACTTCTTACTGGGGCACAAGTTCATGCAGTACTCGAGTTTCTTCTTCGATATCATTATCAAAAGCATGGCTCAGTATCTTATTAACACTGGGAGAATTAAGGTTGGTTCCACAATTCAATTAATTTGTACTCACAATTGTTAGAAACGACATGCTTTTGAGGTAGGCCCATTGATGTTGATTATATTATGAGATCCATGACTAATTTTTAGTCACTATGGATATTTATTAGCGACATATTTCGGACATCCTATGACGCCATTATCAAACGCCGAATACGAGGCGAAATGCTTTAGTACGCTCGCTTGCGTCATCGCGCACGGTATTTGCGCGCTTGATAATTGCATCATAAGTAAGATGGCCGAAACACTTCGCGCATAGTGACTAAAAATACGTAAGTGTTATCCGTAATTTTATTTTAATATTAATATGTCTCACGATAGTTTCAATTCGGTTACTAACAGACATTCATACTTCACTTTGAAAAATAAATACATTTTTGTTGCTTCCTTAAATAACCCATGCAACTTTTTTTTATTTCGTAAACCACGCATATCCCTCTTTACATAGCTTTTATTTAAAAAAAATGTCGTCATCGGTTTTCCCTTTTGGCGCACTTGTCCCTAATAAAGTTCTCACCTTCATATTGAATCTTTATAACCTCAAATAGGTATAAATATTGTATGTATTTGCACAACAATTCCTAATGTATTATTATAATTTGTTCTTTTATATTTACAGATGTCTCGAAACGAAAGATTTCACGCTGAACTCTTGGACAACATTGAGAAATTGGTCACAACCGTTGAGCCTTCGTACATTCTGCAACAGCCATTGCAGACCCACATATTTAACAAAAATCTTGCCTTATTTCTTAAGGTTGGTATAACCTCGTAAAATTAAACCTAATTACGTCCCACTAAAGTTAATTTTTTTAAGGATGCGTTTTGTTTTTCAGTCTTGCCTATCGTTCATGGACCGCGGCTTCGTATTCCGCCAAGTCAAAAGATACGTGGATAAGTTTAAAGCGTGCGAGCCTAAGGCACTGTTTGAGTTTAAATTCACGTTCCTCCAAACGATATGTTCGCACGAACACTACGTGCCGTTCAACTTGCCATTGCACTCGAACAAGCTGGGAAAAGATATGGATGAAGGTAAAAATAAATTACAAATATTTAATCGCTTTTTACTATAGGAATAAGTTTAGTTACAGTATGTTTTATCTTGCAGATCCAGCAAAGCTAAAACTGTCGGAGGATTTTATTATGAGACATTTTCTCTCAGGAGTATTACTAAAACAAGTAAGCAAATCTGTTTCTTCATCTGTTACATTTATGTACCAATTGCGATTTGTTTTCTATCCCACGAATAACTGCGACTGTCGCTGGGTACATTATACCATACAACAAAAATTTGATTTGCTATTCGTAGCAACAGACGTAGGCTTTTTGAACCTTGCAACTTGTACTATGCCCACCGACTACATCTTCAGCAGCGCGTTGAAACGCCGACTCTTTAAGCTACATTCTTTGATTCACCGAGTGTCAAACATGGGCAAAATGGCGTACATACCTGTTTGGTCTCGTTGTCTTCTCTAGTTTAGACCTCAATTACTATACCCGGTCTTCCTAATTTTTTTAAAGGTGTATGTTTAACAAAGTATGATTTTAGGTAGAGCAATCCCTCCGAGAGGCCCCTCAGAAACGGCGCACGGCATTGGGCGTGCTTCGCGCACTGCTGACGAAGCACGAACACGACGACCGCTACCGATCGCGACAGTGCCGTGCACGTCTCGCGCTGCTCTACGCGCCGTGGCTCACCGTCGTGAGAGGTGAGTTACACAACCTCTTACATGTGTAAGTGGGTCCATCCCACCAAAAGACACAAAGGCGCTACAAGGCACCAGGCGTGCTTTGCGCACTGCTAACGACGCGCGATTATGACGACCATTATCGTCTCGCCTCGCACAGCTCTATGTGTCCTGGGAAATTGTCGTGCGAGATGAGTTGGAGTAGTATCAGAAGACGTGCCATTAGACGTTACGTGCGTGAGCATGACGACTGCTACCGCGTGTAGCTCTACGCGCTCTGTCTTGCCTGTTATGCATGTCCTGTAACTCTAGGTGTATTTCACGCGCTGTCGGCGACTAACTTTTGAGAAACGGTAGTTGTAGTTAGAATTTTTTTTTTAATTTAAAGCCAAATTTGTCCTGGGCGCACATCTGCTTTTCTTTTTTCTGATCAATAGAAAATTTAATTTAATCTACCTGTAGTCTCATTCATATTCATACCCGTTTGACCTTGAAATTCATTTAAACATACACAAGATAAAGCAATAACGTCATTTCTACTTCACCTATTTATTTTTATTTGCCTCATCGTCCATACTTTCTTCATTATAGACAACGCCCACCGCCTAGTAACCAAAACACTAGCCAGTCCGGTGTTAGAGAATGGCCACGACAAAGTCGATGGCGACGCGACCGTCAACCCGATTATCAACAACACGACCAAAGACGTGGCGTCTGCAAACAGCACGCCGCGCAGGAACCGCCTCACACTACACTTTGATCACACGCCAGTAAGGAATTCTGCACATTTCAAAGATCCGCCGGTCGTACAAATCAACAATTACGGCAAAGGTTAGTATGCTCCTGTGTTTTTGCTTGCTATACGCACTTGTTTGTCTTTAATTGTTTATTAGTTTTATTATGTAAAATGGGTTTGGAATTGGCTACCTATTTCTAACGCACACCGTCAGTGTCACACATTTTTCAATCCACATGTATCGCCACGGCTTTGGGCAGCAGAAAGAGCGAGAGCGCAAGTTGTTCTGTCTCACTTACCACTCGCCGCTGCTCGAAGTATGATCAAGCGTTTAACCATTTTAACTTAGCCTGAAGTCGACATGGCGTACAATGTGATCATAATTGGCAAGGTGCTGTTCTCGTGTACATGTCTTCACTAGCGTACGGCGCCACATTTTATAAATACGCTTTTATCCAAGCATACGTAACGCTGTACGCGGCGTGAACGGCAGATCACGGTCTAAGGCTTAACCTTCAAGCTATGAAGTAGGTATATTGATGATAGCTATGAGCCATGCATGAGCCTTTGAGGGGATTCAACATCACTTTATTAAGCTATTTAGTATGCACTTCTGTGTTGTAGATCACGCAAACAATGCGTCACAAAGCTCTCTAGAGTCCGTGTCGACAATGTCGGGAGGCGACTCGCTCCCCAGGAACGCCGGCCGTTTGGACCTGAGCGATATCGGGGATCAAGTTAATAGGTAATTACAACAACTTACACGTAGATTGCACCAAACAGCTAGAGCACACTGAACGTGAATTTAAATAATATAGATCGTTCTGGCTTCGACAGAGATCTTAGAGACATTGTGCGAGTTTTGACATAGGCCTTTAAGTATTCTAATCTTCTGAATGTAGACACGATCACTAGCAAATGATACATTACGCATTTGCGCTTACCAACTACAGTGAACTAGGTGTTTGGCGCGATCTGTATATATCTAAATTCATGGTTGCGGTGAAAATCTTACTTGTGCAAATATAATAATTGCAATTACTTGCGTCCTCATTGTATATATTTTAGCTTCGTAATTAACTTATAAAGACTAAAGGTTTCGACCAAAATGTATGTTACTTATTTAAACCAGCTGCTACGTTTCCCGCAACCATTCTCAACACCATACCATAGACGAAAATGTAACTGCATAACCTTTCGTAATTAAAGTAAAGTAACTGCATCGTCTTATTTCAACATACCTAATAAGGTCTATAGTGTGCCTGTTAAATAATGAAGAGACGTGTTGCACCAAAAGATGAATAAATAAAATTACATTCATTCATTACTTTAATCACTTTCATCCCTAATAAAGTCATCCCCATCGTAAAGTTAAACAACTCCTCCTTAACAAGACATTATATAGTGTAAAAGAATACTTAAATAGCGATTTCTAAATTAAATGTATATTGACGTTCTTAAAAGCGAACCAATCAATGACAAATTATAAGACTGAAGTTGTACTGTAAAATTAATGTGTAGTGAGTTGAATTGTATGTACCTACTAATCTATATATGTAACTTGAGTACCTTGGGTGTACCTACTTTGACGATCTCAATATGTGTGCATATTTTTGTTAGTGTATAATGAAAACAATGTATTGCTATTGAGAAATAAAGTTATCTATCTATCTATCTAATAATACCTATCCTTAGTGCGATATTTTTAGTATCTAGTGTGCATTAAGCTAAAATGAACCATCGGTCTGTACTAAAGTTTGTATTCGTCCTGTGTGTGTCCAGATTTGGTGTGATGTCCGCGGAGGAGGTGCGCGATGTGCTTTTGTGTTTCCTGTTTGTGTTGAAGTACCTAGCTGAGGAAAGACTCGTGGAGTGGTGGAAGACGCATACTACGGCGCAGCAGCAAGCGTTTTTCAATGTTTTAGAGTAAGTTGTATGTTGTTTGGCGTCTTATAGGTAGAACCAGGACCATTGTGGATAAATTTAACCTTTTAACCGCCATAGTCCGATCCGATATATAAGACAAACGTTTTCCAGCTCATTTCGCCGAAGTCTGATAAATAAGACAAATCTTCGTGATATTTCGGGTGACGCGGCGGCACGAGCACGCTCAATGAAAAATTCTAAACGGTTAAAGGGTTAAAGATAGCAGGGATGTAACGGATGTGGTTTTTTCGGACCGAAAGCAGTCCCAGATGTTTCTCCTTGGGGAATTATTAGGACTACAACGATCTTATGGTGGGGTGTAGAGAAATGGAATGGTTTATTAGAAGCACAATCGGCCCAATGAGGGAGCCACTGGAGGGTCGACCCCCTCTTAAAAATACTGGAACTTATATAGTTAGCACTTTGTACATGATATGCGATGATGCGGATTCCCCCCAATCTTATATTTTCCTTTCTTCATTTGATATGTCTACTCTGTTAAATTATTAATTTAATATTTGACATAACATTTTGTTTGTAGAATATGCGCAGAACAGTTTCAATACATTGGCCGCAAGCGCATCTTGTCTGAGCTAAAAGCAACCACACCCGACTGCAACGGGAAAGCAAAGCCGCTCAAAGCACGAACGTTGCCTGCTAGGATGAGTCCACCAGACTTCTCTAAGGAACCGCCGATTATAGTCGAGAAGAATAATACGGTGAATAGGGAGAACCTCGCTACTGCAACTGTTACCTCGGGTGAGAATTACTTTATTTTTAAAACTAATTATCATAATACAATCAAAGACAAAATGATTCATAGACTTAGTGGTAATTTATCAGTTAGCACAGCTGAGTTATGTACTTATGTTGTCAAGTGTTGCTTCACAATTCGGTTACCTCAAATTAACAGTCAAATTAGTACTGAGAGTTAAGCGTCTTTTTGTGTGGAATTTGGCAGCTTAACTTCGGGCTAGCAGGGCCTTACTGTGTCACTGTTGATACTTTTCAACTATAACTACTTTTACTCTAATGAAAAAGAAGTTGTGTTTGTTAACACAGCTTTTTGTCATCTGTAATATACTTTCTCGTATGTAGTACTTGATTTTGATGATTCATACTCGAACGGGCTCGGCCAATCTATCGGTTTCTATAGAAAACGTCACGCGACCTCCGAGGGCTCCAAGCTCGGACGTGATTATTTCTATACAAAGTGACAGATCCTCCCGTCCCTTCGCGTTCTAGTGTGGGTCATCCTTTACCCTATTTATTTTCCTCTAGAATTAGAAACCATCGCGGAGCATGCCGTGGTATCCGCCGGATGTCTAGCCACGGAGGTCGGGCTCACCATAATCGACCGCACCTGCCTGTTCACGACGAACCTGGGCGCGGCCGACGGCGCCGCGGTCCGCCCTTACCTCAGGCTACTGCAGTTCCCTCAGAGCGAATCGCTTTATAAACACCTGTTTGCTGCCTTGAGAGCTTATATTAATCAGTTTTCGGAGACGTTATTTGAAGGTAAGGGATTACTCGTATCTTTTTCTTAGCATTGAGTACAATTCTAAGCAATTTTTTTACTTTGGTAAACTGCATATTGGTTATAGAGTAAATTTCACCTTATAATTCACTTTACGAACTGTTAAGAGCGCACTAGCAATTTCGATAATTTAGATCGCAGTTATCCCAATCTCGGGGTTACTTGGATGGATTCTGTCATTTTTGCCCTAAGCATCTTTATGCTTATAGTCCTTGCAGCTGAATGAGGATTTAATAAAGTCTTACCACCGACGGAACGCAGTAACAGTAGGTTGGAGAGCATATTGCTGTCTTTTTCTTACGCTAGTATTATCACCCCGAAAAAAGAAATGGACATAGATTTTGTTCTATTGTTACTGCGTTCGTTCGGTGGTCAGAGCAGAGTATAGAAGCGGTTTACCTCACCAGGTGGCAGCACGCTGTGCGCGGGCGTGGTGAGCGCCGTGGTGCGGCTGTGCGAGGCGCGCGCGGCGTGGCTGCGGCGCGAGGCGGCGGCCGCGCTGTACCTGCTCATGCGCGCCAACTACCAGCACGGCGGCGGCGGCAGTCTCACCAGGGTGCATCTGCAGGTACACTCGCCTTTACCTCACCAGGTGGCAGCACGCTGTGCGCGGGCGTGGTGAGCGCCGTGGTGCGGCTGTGCGAGGCGCGCGCGGCGTGGCTGCGGCGCGAGGCGGCGGCCGCGCTGTACCTGCTCATGCGCGCCAACTACCAGCACGGCGGCGGCGGCAGTCTCACCAGGGTGCATCTGCAGGTACACTCGCCTTTACCTCACCAGGTGGCAGCACGCTGTGCGCGGGCGTGGTGAGCGCCGTGGTGCGGCTGTGCGAGGCGCGCGCGGCGTGGCTGCGGCGCGAGGCGGCGGCCGCGCTGTACCTGCTCATGCGCGCCAACTACCAGCACGGCGGCGGCGGCAGTCTCACCAGGGTGCATCTGCAGGTACACTCGCCTTTACCTCACCAGGTGGCAGCACGCTGTGCGCGGGCGTGGTGAGCGCCGTGGTGCGGCTGTGCGAGGCGCGCGCGGCGTGGCTGCGGCGCGAGGCGGCGGCCGCGCTGTACCTGCTCATGCGCGCCAACTACCAGCACGGCGGCGGCGGCAGTCTCACCAGGGTGCATCTGCAGGTACACTCGCCTTTACCTCACCAGGTGGCAGCACGCTGTGCGCGGGCGTGGTGAGCGCCGTGGTGCGGCTGTGCGAGGCGCGCGCGGCGTGGCTGCGGCGCGAGGCGGCGGCCGCGCTGTACCTGCTCATGCGCGCCAACTACCAGCACGGCGGCGGCGGCAGTCTCACCAGGGTGCATCTGCAGGTACACTCGCCTTTACCTCACCAGGTGGCAGCACGCTGTGCGCGGGCGTGGTGAGCGCCGTGGTGCGGCTGTGCGAGGCGCGCGCGGCGTGGCTGCGGCGCGAGGCGGCGGCCGCGCTGTACCTGCTCATGCGCGCCAACTACCAGCACGGCGGCGGCGGCAGTCTCACCAGGGTGCATCTGCAGGTACACTCGCCTTTACCTCACCAGGTGGCAGCACGCTGTGCGCGGGCGTGGTGAGCGCCGTGGTGCGGCTGTGCGAGGCGCGCGCGGCGTGGCTGCGGCGCGAGGCGGCGGCCGCGCTGTACCTGCTCATGCGCGCCAACTACCAGCACGGCGGCGGCGGCAGTCTCACCAGGGTGCATCTGCAGGTACACTCGCCTTTACGTTCATGATACATTACCCAACGAAACACCAAGTTGCGGCCCATATAGTGAGACGCGCCGGAAATGGATGCCAATGGATTTTTCACTTCTCTTGCTCGAGGCTAGGCGACATAAAATCGCTTTTTATGCTCACTAGAGCATAAAGTAAAATCGCAGGCGGCCGGCGACTAATATATTAGTCGTCGTTGCACTCGGACCAATAAATAACCTTGGCTAAAATGGGTTACTTAATGCCCTTGTCGTACAATCTACTATTACAGTACATATGATGCTACACTATTGCACTAGTTTGATAATAAGCACTTTGTATGCCCACGTCAAAAATTCAAAGTGCCATAATGTATTGTAAAACGTACGATACACGTGCGAATAGATAATTCGCAACTCGTGCCGATTTAAACTCCCTTCGGTCTTGTTTTACTTTATCGCCACTCATTGCGAATTTCCTTCTTTTCGCGCTTATATCATGTACTAATTAAAATACCATTGCCGGGCTAGGCAGGGCCTACTTTGCCAGTAGACCCTGACTGCACGGCAGATCACTCCACTGAGTCCCTTCCCTAATCGTAAGAATGAGGACAACAAACTCGCAGAATTCAACACAGACGCTACAGTGGTTTTAGTTCCGGAAGAGTCGTGTGTTGTGATCCCACGTTCAGAAATGTTTGAAATTATCCTCGATATAATCTGTTTTGTTTTTTATCTCATGGAGTAGTATTGTCATATCTATAATACCGTTTATAATGATTGTAATTTATAATATTAGTTTATTCATCATATTGAGGTTCCAAAATGTAATAGAACAGGACACAACTTAATATAGGTTTGCTCTGTTCTATTAATAGCTTCATATCTAAAATTTAACTAACTGTTAATAAGCATTCCTTTTGAAAATGCTATCATTTTACTAACTACGAGTACTTTTGCACCAGGAATGGCAACGGATGGCCAAGTGATAAGTTATGTTTATGTGTAGGTATATTTTTATTGTGATTTAGTTATTTTTAACATTGTTTAGTGCTCAAATATTATGCTGGTACGAGTACCTTTATTGATTTATATGTTTTACCAATTGAATTTATAATACTTACCTACATTTTTGTTTTACTCTTAGGAAGATAGCAATTAGGATCATAATGGAGAAACGTGGTACTCTATTCTATATTTACACATATTTGTGATTTTAACCACAACAATTTGTTTTATTGTCCATGTTTCGGTTTTCGTCGTCAAGTGAATGATCATGGACCAATGACCTCACCCAAACGCGCTAAATCTATCAGTGGACATTTTGGACAATGCCGGGCGCTAACGGTATTTCAGCGCTCTTCTTATTTTACTCCGCTACCGAAATTCTTCTAAGTAGATCATTGTTCATTTGCTATCTTATCATTGAGTATACAAGTGTCTTACCGGGCGTTTTTAGAAAATAGTGTATCCAAATAGCGTTAGTTTTAAAAAAGATTTACTCGCTTTCAGTTTTGTGTCGATAATCAAGCATTCAATTTCAATAATATCTGGGTTTTGGTCTTAATTTCATATTTATAAGCGATATCACAATATAAAAATGCCGAAAATTTCGTGACAAAAATGACAGCGAGATATATTTTTTTAAGAACTAATAGGGTACTAAAACTTGATTAGTTATCAAAAATATATACATATTTGAATATTTTGAATGTTATGTTTATTTGTTTTTTTTTTCGTTAGTTAAGTGAAATATTTAGCAATGTGTCTTTGGTTTAATGACCATATCTATTTCATATACTGAATAAAGTGTCATCTATCTATTTATATATTGTTGTCAGATAGATATGTTTGTGCAACTGCACTGCCGTATATACTTGTGCAAATTTCTAATTATATATTTGTTTATCGTAGGTCATCATTGCAGTATCCAAGCTACTCGACACATCAACGGCCCTCAACTGCAAACGTTTTCAAGAATCTCTATCTGTGATAAATTGCTTTGCCACCGGCGACAAGGCTATGAAGGGCACAGGTATGTTTATATTATGCTCCGTATTTTAGTCATGGTTTCCATTTTCCGTTAAATTGATTTGTGACATCGTATTCGGAAGGTAAAGCTTATCTGTAATTGTGAAATAATGCACCGCCACAGCCATTAAACATTTTTGAATTTGGTAACATTCACCAATCCTTACATTTGGTTACTTAGCTCTGATCAAGTGTGAGTGGCACATTAACATTATTCATGAGAAAAAAAGATTGATCTAGACTCTACGAATTACCTTTGTCTGGCAGACTCTCGCAACTCGCAACATTAGGTTTGTGAGTCATATTGATATTTAACCAAATTCTGCATATAAATGATCCTTGCCTCAAGCATACGATCGTTATTTTATATCGTTATATTGCTTCAAGCAAAAATTTATGTACATACGTAAACTACACTCGTAAGATTTCAAATTAGGCGTTTACTACATCCAACGTTAATTTCTTACTAAGCTCGTTATATTATTTCATTTTGTTCCCACAGGGCTGTCAACGGAGGTCGCTGAGTTGATGCGTCGCGTGCGCACCGTGGTGGGCGCGCGAGCCAGACTCGCGGGCGTTGGCGGCAGCGGAGGCGCGGGTAATTTTATAACCTTTTCACTTCTCTGCTCGAAAAGTTCGCCTTTAAGTCGTGGCTAGGCGCCTGCGAGCGGCGCGCGGCGGGAAGAACCCAAGCGAGCGAGCATGGATGTTTCATTTTCTACAATTTAGAGTGAAATAAAACCTAATATTTTCCTTACAATCGAAGTGAAAAGCATAGTCAAGCATAAATACCCATTTTATCCTCGACTACTATATTGGTCCTCGATGCACGCGGACCAATGAATAGCCTCGTCTAAAATGGGTAAATTTATGCCCTTAATATAACAATTACAATCTACTATTTCTGTTTTTCCCTATGAGTATATTTTATTTGACACCTAGCTTAAAGGCAAGGGAATTATTCAGGTGTTTGGACTATCCATTGTTCATAGGAGCGGGCAGTGTGCATCTAGCGGAATTGCAACACGCCCTAGCAGCGTCTTGCCGCGCGACTCCACGTTTGCGGCACGCGTGGCTGGCAACGCTGGCTGAGCATAATGCAAGGCAGGGCGACCACGATGAGGTAAATACTTACTGTTGGCTGTACCATGTAATGCGCAATGTTGATAATTGGTGTTAATACGAAAGAAAAGCATTATAATATTTTCTTTAGGGTTCCTGACGACCTGACCTGACGATTTGCCTGAATTGTAAAGAGCATACCTAGCTCTTTACAATTCAGACAAGCCGTTTTCGAGAAATCGTGGAACATATATTTAAAAAACGGCGGTATCTGAAAGGTCCAAATGTATACCAATCATCATACCGATAGTCTTTTACGCATGACCAAACTAAACCAAACTCGTTTTTAGGCTATGTGCTGCCAACTTCACATCGCTGCGCTAATAGCCGAATACCTAAAACTGCGTGGGAACCTCGCGTGGGGCGCTGACGCCTTCGCCGAGATCTCCATGAACATCCCCAAAGACGAGACCGGGCTCAAAATAGACGAAGGTAAGTCAGAAAAATATCTTCAAACTCAAGAAAAGTAACGAGGTATATTACGCTGTGTGCTACCAACTTCACATCACAGCGCTAACAGCCGAATACCTACAACTACGTGGAAACTCGTGTCGGGCGCTGACGTCTATGCTGAGATATTCATGAACATCTAAGACGAGACAAGGCTCAAAATATACGAATGTAAGTCCGTAAATCATCTTAAGAACTATATAGACAAAAGAAGTGAAGGTCATGAAATAATCTTAAAATCTCAAAAGATAACTAAACAGGCTTGTTTAATTCAACATGTGTCAACTCTGCCAACATTGATACGTCAAGAAATTCAACAAGAGATTTTTTCATTGTAAGTTAGGTGATAGTTTCTTTATATGCACGTAAATTTAAACTGAAGCAACGATTTTCTGTACATACAACCGTTGCATTCGTTATGTAGTCATCATTTATAACAACGCCTCTAGTTTTCAGCAGCCCTTAGAGAGAACACTGAACCCGAGATCAGGGACACCTTTAGAGTGTTTTTGGTAAAAAGTTGTGTTCCAGATTGTTTTGAGCACATAATTTGCGTAGGTAACTAATAGGCTAAACGACAAAAAAAAATTAGTCCATCTGTTAGATTATTAAATAATATTTGACACGTATTTCTCTTTTTTAGTCAAATGATAATTGACGGAAATACATTGCATTAAAGTTTCGCGTGACGTCATAATTAGGTACAATTCTTACCTAATAGTGACGTCACCAGCCCTCATGCCGGAACTTTGATGCTTTTCATCTTCGTCAATTTAACTGATCTTGAAAAATGAAAAATACGTGTGTAATAATTTTGGATAATCTAAACTAAAGAGAACAATAGATTTTAACCTGGTCCCTATTGTACCTTAAGCTGCACGGTTGTATTAAATCAAACGAATACTCAATAATACAATAATGTGCTTTATCACCTGAGCTGTAACGCCCAATACTAAAATACAAACCACAGCCTTATGCACTTCACACTATACACTACACTATTTCACTAGATATATTCAAGTGGCAAGTTCGCATTCCTTGGTAAAGTCAAGTGGCACCATGTTGACGGTCAGTTCTTTGAAGGTCTCTAGGGGGCACAGGGGGCCGCAGCCGGGGACCTCCATCAGGCGAGGTTCTGCTGAGTCGTCATCCCAGTAGTAAATCTGATGACGAAAATAACTATTTATTAATATAGTCCATATCTACTTAAAATACATTTAACGGCCTCCTAGCCTAGTCGGTAGTGACCCTGCCTACGAAGCAGGAGGCCCCAGGTTCGAATCCTGGTCAGGGCATATCGTTTTAATAGTCTTAGCTATGATCCGAGCTAATTTTAGTAAAGTTTGTATCGGTTTCGAAACCTATTGAAAGTTTATCAAACTACAAGATATAAAACCAGTTCACGAATTCACACAATAGGGAATATTCACTATTTTTTTAAACACAGTTGGATGATAGCTTTTATCATATAAATACTGTAAAATAAATTTCAGCGCATAATAACTAAAATTTAGTAGATAAATCTTCTTTCAAAAACTCCAAATAAAAACGGGCGTTTGAAACGCCCGCCATTCCGACAAGCTGAGCCGTGACGTCATTTCTCATCTAAGGCCGGCCGGCACACAGTCTGACTCAGGGCCTATACCACGAAAATCGAACGATTGCGAGTTTATACCTCCGTCTCTGTCACACTTGCATATTAGAGTGACAAAGAGGTTTCCCGTCAATGCCAATTTTCGATGTTCGTGGTAGGCATGCAGATTACGATGCATAATTACAATTATATTGTGAATTAATAATGCATAAAATTACGTACAATTTAGATATTGCTCACACGTATCCTGATTTTTTCAGATATAATAAATTTCTCAGATCAATTGATGTGAATTAAGATTATGATTTATGAACGTGTTTGATCGGCCCAACATAACCTAAAAAATGTTTATTATTTAATTAGTCTTGTATTGTTCAGCCGATTGTGTTTACATTTACAATGGAAAACGACATACAAGTCATAAAACCGCTTTAAAGATGGGATATGTATTGGATTGTGCCAAAATGCAAAAATATGAGTAGCAGAACGAGAAACACTAGATATCTTATGAAGGAAATTCCATACGAGAACATGTATACAATTTGACACAGACGATTCACGATTCGCATGCTTTTTTTTTAATGATCTGGATACTAGTGCTTCTGTGCCGGCTGTACACCAAACATTTGAGAAACCGAGACGCGAGATTACATACAGCGGCTCTCTGTTCATTCGCGTTCTTGGCTTGGTGTACAGACACCACTATCCAATGACGTCACACTCGACGTCACAGCGTTTTAACCGTTTGTAATTTCACACATTTTTTTGCACTTTTCAATAATTATTTTCACAGCTAAAATAAAATAAAATTAAGAAATTTTGATAGGGATATAATGCTGAACCAACATAGTTTCTGAGAAAAAAATATAAGCCTTATCTATTTCAAGTGCATATAGCCTATTAGTGCAGAACGTCGTTAAAGATAAGACTGACACACATTTAAGTACACACGCATTCAAAAGTGCATGGGCACTTTATGAATGAATTCACTCATAAACTGCCCATGCAATTTTGAACGCGTGTGTAAATTCTCACGTCATGACCACATTATATTTTAAAGAAGTCTGAAAGTGACTAAAAGCCCGAATCACGCCTTCAAATTCCTTTGATTCTAATAATATGCGCACTGACTCTGTCGATTTGATACGGATGGTACATGAAATACTTGTCTAGATTAACTATCTACCAAAGGTCTTATTACCACAAATTACATGATAGTTCTTAAGAACATATATTTATTTCTCATAGAAAAAGCATTCGCTTTGTATTCACAAACCGTTTTGAACACTAAGCAAAAAAAAATTACGCTCGGCCACCCTCATGCCCGCAGAACGCCTTTTGCCTATGATAGGAAATATTATAATGGCGGCGGCGTGCACCGTTGGGCGCATGATGTGAGGGCAGCCCGTGTGTCGGTATCCACATAAGACAATCGATTTAAAGGACGGAGATTTCCATAGGCCTGGTCTTACCTTAAAACCAAACCGCTGTTCATACGTCAATATCTTCTTGTCATTAGCTTGTGGTAGCTTTTCGTGTAGCTCGAAAAGCAGGGCCGCGCCGGGGTCGGGCATGCGGGGAGGGGGCGCCACGCACGCGGCTAGCAATGCGGCCACGTTCACGGGGGTGCCTGTGCGCACGATCACGCGCCAGCTGGAGTTGGACGCCTCCTTTATTATTTGTTGTAGGAGTGCCCCTGAAATTATTAATGATTGTTATTATAAATTACTTATTATGAGCAAGAAAGAGAAGAATAGGGTTCTGACAATGTCCATACAAAGTCGCGCTCGAGGAGGACAAGTTGTGATATGTTACGTTTGTCAATTTTTTTAGGGTACCGTACCAAAATGGTATAAAATGAACTCTTATAACCCTTCTAACTTTATACAATAGAGACCGGCAGACAAGGCAAAGAGTAAACCCGAATTACTACCTTAAAATTTAAAAGTTTTGGAACGGTACGGAGCCCTCAAATTTTTATTGTAAATAGGTATAAGTTGCTTTACAAGTTTAGCCTATTACCTACAGCTTGATTAGATCTGCAAATGTGTATATTTCTTTAACTTACCACCACTAAGTTTCTTCAATAAAAAATCGTGAAACATCATCTGGAACTCCAAATGCGCTGCCGCAAACAGTTTTCTTTTCACATGTTTAGCCCATTTCGGGTTCGCTACTTTGATATCGTCCTGAAATACACATAGCATCTGTTACAATTATAGGTTTTCATTGTGTATAATGAAATGTCAGAAAAGTACATAATTTTTTGTCCAAAACTCGATAGCTCCCCTTAGACCTTAATATTCTTTAATGTTTAGAAACTAGATTAACAGGTTCGACAAAGGTTATACTTATCCCTAATGGACTTCTGGGGCCTTACTACAATCTTTTTTAAAACGAACCAAATGCAGAGCAGTTTACTTTAGAACAGTCAAGTGTAAAAATATGGTGGTGCACATTTTACTCGAAAATATGTCCCATAGCACCTTATGCCGGTGTAATAAGAGCGTAGTACCATATTTATGAATCGATTATGTCGAACCATATTTTTGCACTTGACTGAACCTAAACTGGACGTTTCAAGTTGCTGCCATGACATCTACTGTTCAGAGCTGAATCTCAAACGCTTAAAAGTGAATGAAAGACCGATATTGTTTATAGTCCGTTACTGAATCGCTGTGACCCGAATAGGATGGCGCTACAGGAATTGCATAAATACTATTAAATACAGCTCGTTTTAGCTTTTCGACGTTTGATCTGACGAAAACCAGAATCGTTTAGTTGTTAATTTATTTTCTATACGTTTAATTTACATAGAGTTGAATAAGTTAACATGTGGATGTATGATTAAAGACAATAATCACTTTGTGTAAAATCTAGTGTTTCTTTTGGAAAAATAAGGCAAACATAAAGACGTATCCAAAACTTAATTAGTTACGTGGATGATAAACAATTTTTACTAAGGTAATATTTCTTGCTCGCTCGCACGTCTGATTAAAACACGAAACTATTTAGAATCACTTATGTTATAAAATAAAGCAAGCGATTTAGAATAATGCCTCATGTGAGTAACTTTTTCTGAATCGCTAAATTTGACATTCCTGTGACTCAGTTTCGGCTCAAGTGGTCATGGTATGATATAGGTACTTACACTTGAAATGAGTGAATGTCATGGTAGGAAATAGCGACGCAGTTCAGTTTAGGTCCTAAAATGAGTCGTGTTAAGACGTCATAGTAAGGCTGGTGCGTTTCAGTGCTCACCTGAATTAGGAATAAATTGTTTAAATAGTAAGCGTCTTGCGGCGTGCTGTAGTTAATGCTCGTCATCTGCGCGATCTTGTGGAAGAGGTCTTTGTAAGGAAGCAGCGAGCCGTTTTTTATGTAGGCATTTAAAATTCTGTCCTTTTCTTGTAGATATCTCGGACAATTCTCTTCATACATGAGCTGTGAATTAGAGTATTAGGTACTTTTACGATGTCATTATATTTTTTTATATTGTTAACGTATTTATAATGTTGTCTTCTATTACCACAATTAATATTTATTTAACCCTACGATTCGAGCTCTTTGCAGCACTCGTTCATCATTTAACTCTGCGATAACGAATGTTGTAAAGGGATCCGAAACGTAGGGTCATGGTGTTAATATACCCACGGGATTAATCCGTTTCAAAGTGTTTAATTTCAATAATATATTTACATTTTTAACCTTCTGATATTTAGTCTGTCATGGTCAGGTTTTCACCATATATCTAGTCATTTTACAAGTATAAGTGACGCATGGCGTGATAGCCGATATTATAGCATGGCAACCATTCTAGCCTCCTGGTCGTGTATGAAAGCAGGATTCTGTAACGATGCTGTTGTATACTCACGAAGTCCTTATCTCTCGGTGGGTATGTGTACGGCACCGGCTGCCAGCTGAGCGTGTCGTTCCACACTTGCTCCTGCGGCGGCGGCCACAGTCCCGCCGATATCAAAAGAGCGGTCATCTTGCTTAGACTCGTGTTCGACGCTATCACGATGCTGTTTCCTGGAGTAAAAATTTGTTGTATTTATTAATATTGCATTGCCATGTCATGTTGACAATCAGACACTAAACTATAAATTGAAGAATTAATGGGATGAAAAATAATATTACCTTGCTCATAATAAGGTCCCATGAAGTCATTATATCTTTTCCTAAGTAATGCGCCCATCTCGTAAGTCAACATTTTGCCTTCCTAAAAAAATAATAGTACATTGTGCATCTAGGGCGGTAAGAAGGGCATTACTTACGAGGGTCTATTGAAGCCCGACGCCGTAGGCGGAGGGCTTTAAATGACCCGAGTTAGTAATCCCCTTACTGCCCGTGGTACACACAATGTTTTTCATCACATTTGCGAGGAAATAAATAAACTCTATACAGGTAAAGAAACAATAATGATAAGCGGTAGTGTAGTTGCACAGTCCACAGTACTCCGGAGTGACTACGTGCTGCGAGCGCGTGAGGGGCGGGTCCTCCGCGAGCTCCAGGCGGGCGGTAAAGTAGTATGAGAATCCTTTAAAACCATGGGAATAATACAGCTCTTTAAGTGTAAGTATGCTTGCATATAATATCACCATTTACGAGCAGGTGTGATGAAAAAACTTTAATTACATAGGTAATTACTTATGGGCCCGATGGAAAGGGGGTGAGAACACTACATAGAGGCTCCAGTGTTTAACTGTAGGCTCCTGTGTCCCGTGTGTTAGCGTTTAACAGTCGAGTCGTTTCTCTGTTGTGCTGTAAGCCTCCGAAAACAGGTATTGTTTTAACTTTGACTAATTTTTTTAAAGAGATTTGCCGGAAATTCTTACACCAAATCTAAATTCGTAAAAAGTTTTGTTACCGCAGTGAGTATAAAATTTCAAAAATATGAGATGAAATTTTGACGTCAATGTACACCGAATTATGCTCACATCTACCTAGGCAAAACCTGAACGTAGAGTCCCATCTTGTTTACAAACGACATAGATAGATCCTGTAAAGGCTAGTGGGTAGCAGTCATGCCGCTAGACAGACGGAAATGAAACATCATCATCGTGCGCGATACCTTGAAATCATTTCGTATATGCGTACACTTTTTAACATATTGTCACGTGGAGCCACAAGTCATATATCATTATTAGTGTCGGCTGTAATCTGCGTCTTCGGAGCCACCACGTTCCTGTTCTATCATTCACAAAACATTGTACCTAGTATACCCTGAACCCTAGGTTCTTTAGAACTATGCGTAGTCACAGGTCAGACTTATAACGTTTCACCGCTGACACTATGATAGATAATCTTTATAAATGATGAGTTTGGAGCCTCTTGACCTTCGTCAGGTCCCTCCCGGACCGGGAAGTTGACACTTCGTTACAAACTCATTTGTCCCGTTTTGTCTCGACATGTTGACCCTTCCTGGTAGTTACGGTACTTGCAAATTTGTAAAATTTGCCCGTCTTCTTTCCTTTCCTACCAATCACTCAGCGCAACTAGCTATAAAACGATCCGTTGTAATAATCTACTTGACTACTTGAATAATGCAAATAAATAAGAAGTACACCATAATAAAAACTCAATTCTCTAATAGCTACACGTGCAGCACAGTTGTATTATAAACTTGATCCAATTGTTGACATCCCGTAAAAGAATTGTAGGGGATACATTATATCAGCTGATGCATTCGTTGTAATGCACAGAGACCAGACCACAAGGACGGCCCGCCGTTTGTCCCAGCTGAATAGCATAGCGTCACCACAGGATAAAGCACAAATGCATTTGAAACCTCATTGAAATAAACTGACGATTCCCTTAAGTTTTGAATGATGCCAGCGATTGGTTACGGCCCACAATTACCAATTTTCGTGAATCGAGGAACTACGCTCATAAAAATCCATTGTCAAAACTTCATTCTGTGATTCCCAGGAAACTGTAATTGAATTAGGTTTCGGCGATGACACTAGTAGGTATATATGGAGCT
The DNA here is from genome assembly GCA_949128165.1 of Lathronympha strigana. Lineage (NCBI taxonomy): Eukaryota > Metazoa > Arthropoda > Insecta > Lepidoptera > Tortricidae > Lathronympha > Lathronympha strigana. Next base: position 8,698,783 of record OX421906.1, on the reverse strand, counting down.
ATCGTGTAGATATGGAATTGAAAATATTGAAATCCCACGCTATTTGAGTATAGTTTTGATATCCTGTCCTGCGCGTTTGATCCAAACCTTCGTTACAGAGATGACAGTGACTCAATACTTACTTGGTTCTATGAAATGGCTGCTAACCGTCATCTTTATTATAATAGTTGCTTATGGAACCCCAGATGTCCTAAGTTATGACTTAGATCATATTATGGGCCATATTAAGCCCCATACTGTAGCCCCATTGGGCTATAATATGGGGTCGAAAGTTTTTAAAAACTTCTACGTAGACTAGTATGTCCAGCCAGTATGTATATTCGAAGAAGCATAAAAAGTGGCCGTTTTGACTGTGCTGTTTAGACAGTATTATATGGTGCATTTTTGAATAAATATAACATACGTTGGTAATAGCACCGGCACCGTAGGGCGCGAAGACATGGTCTGACGGTGGAGTTCCCAGCATCGCCAACTCGCGTTCACTGGGCGTTCGTTCTCCGTGAGACATAAGCTGGAACATTGTACACATCCACTTAAACATACTCATAAATGTTTTGTTAGTATATTTCTCTGTCGGGGAGCTTTATCTACCCTTATTAGAGAATGGTTCTTCTGATTTTAATCAAAATCTCAAAATCTGTCTAAACTCTTGAGACGCAATTCTCTTTGTAAATGTATTTTCCTTTGTCTATGTAAAGGCGCGTGCACACTAGCGTTTGCGCGTTCCCAAAAGCGCTGTGTTCCCGCTCCCCTACAAAAATTACAAAAGCGCAAACTTGAGTACGCTCAGTCTCATGCGCTCTAACATACCCCTAAAGGGGTAGGCCCCTATAGGGAATATCGGCGTGCTATCAGACAACGCACATCCTTAATAAACCAATATAGGGAAGTGCCATGGAATTTAAAACATTTAAGCATGCATGCATGAGCAATTTATGAAGGAATGTATTCATAAACTGCCCATGCAATTTTGAACGCGATAGTGTAAGTGTACGCGAACGAAGTCGCGAGCGGAAGCTAGTAAGTAAAACCGGCCAAGAGCATGTCAGGCCATGCTCAGTCTAGGGTTTCGTAGTTTACCGTCCGTCACAACTCACTATAGGCGAATTTAAACAGCGTTTGAATACATACCTTATTACGACTTATACGCCCTTTTAACCGAGAAGATACGTTTTTTGCAAAACATCAAAAATCGCTTAACTGACCAAGTACAAAATAATTTCCCAACAAAGTTTTCAAAAATTAAAGCTATAGGCGCTTAAATTCTTAATTCATGATTTCTTTCATACTTTTGGATTTGCGGTTTAAAAGTTAGAGGGGGAACACATGTTTTTCAACATCCGGACCGATTATTTCCGATATTATCTTTTAACAAACGTATTTTTTTTAATACCTATCGAACGATACCTCACACTCTAGGGTTCAAACGAAAAAAAGACATCCCCGATTTTACGTGTAAGGAAAGGTACCCAAAAAAAAATGTTTTTTCCACTTTTTATTTCACCACTTTGTTGGCGTGATTGATATGTAATGTACATTCGTACCAAATTTCAGCACTCTAGCACTAATGGTCACTGAGCTTAACCGCGGACAGACAAACGGACAGACATGGCGAAACTATAAGGGTTCCTAGTTGACTACGGAACCCTAAAAAAACGGTTAAGTGTGAGTCCTACCCGCGCACAAAGGGTTCCGTACCATTATCTACAAAAACTGAAAAAATCACATTTTTTGTATGGGAGCCCCCTTAAATATTTATTTTATTCTGTTTTTTTAGTATTTGTTGTTATAGCGGCAACAGAAATACATCATCTGTGAAAATTTCAACTGTCTAACTATAACGGTTCATGACATACAGCCTGGTGACAGACAGACGGACGGATGGACGGCGGAGTCTTAGTAATAGGGTCCCGTTTTTACCCTTTGGGTACGGAATCCTAAAAAATATTGAAAACTTACCACATGTACTTGTCGTAAGACGGTTACTTCGACGTTGTTATCCTTCATGAGGATCACGGCTACGAGGGCTAGATACAAATAAGGAGGTTTTTAATTACTATAATGAGTGTTTTAGTGTCATTCGTTGTTTCGAACAAATCGGTACGGAGAGAGGAACGCAAGTGCAAGCAAATAAGAATTTTAAGGTTTTGTCTCGAAGGATATTATTAAGCGTCAAGCGGGTAAAAACCCAGATTCTTATCACGGTGTATGCAAATTGTATTAAAGTCTCTTTTTCCAACCTGTATCTAGTGTTTGACACATTTATATTAGTAAAACAACTTAAAATTTAGGGCTTAGTTAGACTAAAAAATTAAAAAAAATTAAAATATGAAAAACTTTCTTTTTACATCTACTTACAATACATTTTATTTATTTATGTGTGTATGTGTCATGTTTTTATGTGTCAATCGTTACATGAAATAAAATAAAATATTTATTCATTCATATTTAATCTAGTGTTAAAAGTGTTGAATAAGATATGTGAGATCGATTATTCATTCCGGGCATCACTTTCATTGGACGCCGAATCGAGACAAACAGTGTAGAGAATAAATTATGGCCTATATTGTGTTACAAGTAGTATTGGGTTCTAAAGTTGAAAAAATCTAAGGCGGGTATTGAATGAGATAGTAAGTTACCGGCGATGAGCGAGACGCCTACCAACACGCCGAGGCAGCAGCAGGTGTGTTCGGTGCGCATGCCCGGTGCCGCTTCCGCCGCGTTGGTCGGCTCCTCCTCGCGACCGCCCTCTTTCCTGCGCAAACGCATCCACTATAAACCATCCACTGCACCAATACAAATATTTACAGTGTTCTAAAATTCAATGCCTGCCTGATACACCTTAAGTCAATGACGTCTTTAACAGTGTCCTGATTTAATTTCGTATTAGTGCTCTATTCTTCTAATGACCAATTACTATTATCCACGTGTGACTTCTCTAACATTACCGGTAATGACATAATAACCGTGGCTTTCAACATTAACTAGCCACTAATAGACCTTTTAACCAACAAAACGAGATTTATGTTTCACGCGTCACTCACATTTTCCTCCGCCTGGTAGGCAGTTCTACATTGTAATCTGTTGCTGGAGTCAGTTTTTCCGGTTCATATTTTGGGACATTCACAACAGTCATATAGCACTATCACAGTAGTCGGTAATGTTGTAATGTGACAGGAAGCGCACGGATCGCGCGTCGAGATCCCACTGAGGCGCGGGACAGGCAGATTCACGGTCGCAGCGACCTGTCCGCTCAGATGATTGACTTTGTCCAATCGATTGTGCCACGGCACCTATTTACTCATGCACACGCTTTGACCTATACGGTTACAGTTGGACGATTCCAGCCATGTACAATGTACATGTACATACCTAATCACTTCCGAATAAGTTAATAATAACATGTAGGTACTTGCTGAGAATTATACGTGCTGAAACTTTGACAACTTAAATTAGCCTGCGTCGGGATAATGTAAGATAAAAAGTTTTTTAGGCAATAAGGCGGTCATAAGATCGCGCAATGAGTTATGGGCGCTGACCTTGTAGATGTAGAGCAGTGCAGTGCAGTCTCTGTCGGGTTGGGGGAGCGATATGTGCCTTCTGGCAAAACCATTTTCGCATAACTTTTTGTTTTATATTGTGAAAAAAAAATCTTGCTCATCGTACCCCAACGCAGGGTGCCTTACTTGCATGACTAGTTCTGAAGTTCAACTCTTGCTTGTGTCAAGAATTTCGTATGACACTCCTAACTACAAAGATAATTGATAAAAAATTACGAACTCATCATGAGCATTAAATAAATAAATATTACAGGACATTCTTACACACATTGACTAAGTCCCGCAGTAAGCTCAAGAAGGCTTGTGTTACGGGTACTCGGACAACGATATATATAATATACAAATACATAAATACATAGAAAACATCCATGACTCAGGAACAAATACCTGTGTTCATCACACAAATAAATGCCCATACCGGGATTCGAACCCAGGACCTTCGGCTTAGCAGGCAGGGTCACTACCAACTACGCCAACCGGTCGTCGATTGAACGTGTTTTTATCTAAAGGCAAGGCCTAGAAGTCGGAACTTGAAATGGAACCGTACGAGGGTGCCATGATTTGTTTGATAGTGCAAATCAAACAATTGCGCTCGGTTGTTCCGTGCGAATGCGTTGTGCCTTCCGCCTTGCTATCTGCATTTGCATTGCATATCATTTATTGACAATGTATATTTATTATAAATATTATAATGGTACATATCTTTAAGGTTCAAATTAGATTTCACTATTAACATTATAATTATTAAGCAGACACGTTTGCGAACTATACAGTCGCCATCAGATACACCGGAGCTGCGGAGGCGCTCACAAATATCTGTACACGCCTCTGTTGTCAAAGCGTTAGAGTGCATGTTCAGATATTTGTGACCACCTCGAAGGTTCCGATATATCTGAGGGTGACTGTACAAAATTTCTTAGAAAGATAGGAATAATGCATGACCCTTGTGTAAGATTCCAACTTGCCCCCCCCCCCCCCTCCCCCAAAGGCTCACACAAAGGATATGGTGACGAAATTCGTGGTTACTGGTTGTCTCTGTATCTCAGTTGCCAGAGCGATAGTTATGTTAATGTATCCGAGATCCACGAGTTCGAGTCTCGCCCGAGGTCATGAATTTTTCCACTTTTCCTTTATTTCTAAGAAATTTAGTAATTCACATTTCATAAAATATTAGTGGCAATCTACGTTCCTAAAATGCACCTAAAGTTTCACTTTTAAGTACTTTAACTAGGTCACACTCTTAAAACAATGTACTCACTTAATACAGATTATACTTGTCAAATGTACCATTTTCAATCACTAACTGTCGTCAATTTACAAAATTGATACACATATTTTTCACTCCATAAATTTGTAGATTTTGTATTTTTCTGTTGTTTTGTTATATAATAACACGCGCGCAGCATAGATGCAAGCAAGTTATATAATTATGATCTCATGAGAAATATTCGTCTACGTGTCAGGTACTTGCTATTATCTCTAATCAAGATGTAATTTAACTAGCTATACTATCATTAAACAAGATGATAACACATACTCTTTATTTTATCTTAATATTAGTACATTGTGTATTAAGGGTGGTAAACAAGAAATTGCGAACGTGCGTAAATTTAAGCCCGAGTTGAAGACGAGGGCTTTATTTTAACACGAGTTTAATTCTTGCGCCGCCCGTGATACATACAATGTTTTTCGTCACTTTTGCGAGGAAGTAAATAAACTTACTAAGCAAACAAAGAAACAATAATTATTAGCGGCAGTGTAGTAGCACAGTCCACAGTACACCGAGGTGAGCGGCGACTTGCGCCTCCTTGAGGCGGCGGGCTTGCTTGGCCCTCCGGGGAGCCCGGTCGGGCGGAAAAGTGCTATGAAAATCCATTACGCTCATGGGCATAATACAGCTCATTAGATCTAGCTTGCATATAATAATTATACAAAGTGCTCGGGAGGAAACCAAAATATTTTAAACATACATTCCTAATCACATTTGAAGACTAAAATGTCGAATAAAATTTTCTGGATTCCGTCTAGTTTTAGAGATAATGTAATTCTTTTTAAAACCCGTTTTAGACCATAACTCAATGATAAACGCATTTAGTAACCGTCTTACTTGTAGTCTTGTCATACTTAATTAACAGACTTCGAATTGTCATTTTTTATTTGTTTACTTAACCCAAAGAGATTGGAAGTCGTAGGGCGACGCGCCTAAAGGTTGTCACACTAAAGAGGTCCGTGCTCTGTGACTTAACCTATGTAAATAAATAAAAATATCCGTGCATTTTTTGCGATACCTAGTTAAAATTATGTTTAAATTTCGTGATTTCGATTCCCATTGCTTCATTGCAAATAATGCAAATGTACCTATGGAAAAAGCCACATAAACGCCCGTATCTTTTGATTACATTGACGTAGAGTTATGGTTTTTTGACAGCTTCAAGGGACCGCAGATCTGTGTATGTGGTATTAATTACAACTTGCTACCTCTACGCGTTCCCGAGATAAAGGGTCTTGACTTGACAGACATACAGACAGACGGGACGGACGGACGGACAACAAAGTGACCCTATAAGGGTTCCGCTTTTTCCTCTTGAGGTACGTGACCCTAAAATAATTTATGTGCACAATTGATAATAATGCAAAATTATTAAACTTTTTATTTTATAAACTCTTAAACCGGTAATTTACCGGTAATGAAAAACTCCCGGTTATTGCATTCCCTAGTCACAATTAAAGCTATCCTAGAAAGCCTAAGCGGCATCAAGCGGACGAAGTCGCGAGCGGAGGCCTAACCTTTTTGACGCCAACAACGCATTAATCTGTCACAGGCTACAGAGCAACATAGATCTGTATACAGTTCAACTTCAGTTTTGGCATTTCGGTGCCTAAACAATTCAGTTTCGGCGGCGTCTGGGTAACAGGTTTTGGGTTTGATACGGATTCTAAAAAGCATAAGCACTAGCTTTTTATGTTACAGACAAGTAGGAGGTGCAATAGAATCGAACCTCACCGTGCTGTTTGCTATTATCATAATTAGAACTTGTCGGATGTTTTTGGACCATTGATTTTCTACCCACACACAAACTTATGTCAATATTTAAAACACTCTACTCAATTGCATGAGTTTGCAATTTTGACGATATGATTATAACATGGTAAAAAACCAAAATCATAACACACACTAGCTACGACCGAGGCGATCGCGCAGCGATTATGCCGCGTGAGTCCAAACTATTTTCTGGCTGTCTTCGCTCTGAACTCGCCCGCATATCACTAGTGTGAGAAGGCTCTAACCTACAGATACCAGCTTTGTACCGCGTGTGATAGGTAAATAGAGTGATAAATAGGTCTGTCTGTACAAAACCAAGCGTGACAAGTATATTTTCTAGTTTCCTTGTAATTTTGATTTAATTGCACATCATAATATTTTTTTCCTATAAGGTTGTCTTGTTTTTTTAGTAGGATAAGGTTAGGTTACAAAATTATGTTGTAAATGAATAGAACTTATATTTATTAGAATACGACCATTTTTGCATTTCCAGCAGGATGGTAAGGTAAAACAAAAAAACTAAGGTCAAATCACAGCCTCTTTATTTCTCACTCACTATTTCAATTAAAAAGATATATTGTTTCTACTTTTCACAGTCGACTTTATTATGCCCGACATTTATAAGGCATTTTATGACCATGTACATGTATATTAAAGATTTTTACAATTATCAATCAACTGTTAATTTACTCTCAAATATTCGGTATCATTTTCGTCGTACCAGCCATTGTAAACATCATAAATAATTTCTCGACAGAATACAATTCAAAACTTAATGTCAACTTCAACCAAGGTCATTCCCAAGGAAAAATGATTTCCCATCGTATTGTGTCCAACTGGTCTTATCAATCTTGCTTAAAGGGTAATTCAATACCTAGGTAATTCATGTTTTATAAGCAGTGTTTTAAGAAAAACTATTTTGTTATTTTAATATAAAAAAATAATAATTAATCTTCATCATATTTCAAAGACCCTACCATAGTCTAGTTTTAATTTAATTAAATCGGCTCGATAGAAAATAATTGCAAAGATTGGCTATAGATTCATATTTAAACGGTTATATGTCTTTATTTATTTATTTTTTTACTTAGGCGGCTACAAATAAAATTGCAATTGCATTATAATAAACTCATATCTAAACCAAACCTCCAACGAGTCACATTTCACAAATAGTCCACGATTTTAATAGTCTTCGTGTTTTTTCCTTCTAAAACCAGGCCCGACGGTGATAGCGCGATTTCATTTACTCCGGTACAATTAGATAGTGTGCGATGGCTTGGCTGCTATATATCAGCCCCTTAATAGGTACATTAGCTAATGGCGAATAATGAAGCTGATTGAGATATAAAGATAAATTCGGTAATTTTAAAGAAAATACGAATAGGAAACGATTATTCACATCGGTATGTATTATAACTATCAGTGTCTTCTTGGGCACTGGTTCCGGAAATCTTCCCGGGACCATATAACGTTCTGCGTGAGTCTGAGGAAGATCCCGTAGTCGCAGAACGTTGCGCCACCACAACCCTTTATTTTCAGTAGTTCCTCCGGTCCACCGACAACAGGAGCATACACCGCCTGTCAAATAACAATGTAACGTGATTACACAATGGGGACAATTTTAAAAATAATTAACTGATTCAATGATTTTAAAATGACACAAGTGTTAGACGCTTTAATAGCCCAATTTTAATGTCGACCCTCGAATCCATATCACGAAAAGGAAGCGGACGGAAGAATTTTAACTAAACTAAAAAAAGTTTAGATACTACGCTTGCTTTAATTAACATACACAAGTGATGGATGCATCTTTCTTAATGTTATTAATCATACAGTTGTATGTTGATTGTTACAAAATTGATGCTCATGTTCGGGTGAGGTACTGATGAGCGCGGCCAATTTAAAAAATATATATATATTTATACTCGTCAGTCACGGCCCGAACTACTTCGTTCTTGAAATATGCAATCAGACTCAATAAATATATTCAAAACATAGGATAAAGATAACACTATTAACATGCCGCAAATGTAATATGACATAGTGTACTAAATCATTATAATGATCATGTCAATTGTATTCCTAATTTAGAACTAAGTGACTGAGAAACTGATAATTTAAATTCTTATGGAAACTCTGCTCAACAAAAGCCGTACTTACATAAAATTAATCACTCGTTGACATCATGTCAATCATCTAGGGAGCATTCTAAAGAATTTTCGAACGTGTCTATAGTTCAAACGCGATTTTTGCATAGATTGGGGGCAAAGTAGGAAAAAAATCATCATCAAAATAACACGTCACATTTAAGACACATTCAATCATCAATAATCTTATGACTGAAGTCCAGTGAGAAGATGGGATCTCGTAGTTGGGCGGCTATGAAACTTCGGCGGCGTCCGTCATAAGATGTATGTAATCTTGTTTAAAGCAAAGTAGAGCCGCTTTTCGGGTTCGTCAGTGTAGCCATACAGGAAAGTGATGATGTATAGACACTTACCGTCGTACCATATTTGGCCGGCTCAGCTCCAACGAGGAAATTTACCTTAAGTTCGGCTGGTGCGACTTGAATACCCTGGAGGCCGCAATACGATGGGGCTACGTTATTTTCGAGCCCGAAAATTTACCGGCTATTTTTCGTTCGGACATACCGTAAAGCCATATTGCCCGGTGAGCTGATGACGCCTCAGCTCCAACGAGAAGGTGGCCCCGTAGTTAGGCTGGTGTGGCTCGAAGACACCGGCAGCCGCCATGAAATGGGCTACGTTGTTCTCGTGGGCGGAGTACAGGCGCAGCTTGGGCTGGTCGTCGTCGCCGGCTATCGCCGCGCTTGTTGCATTGATGATGTCGGCCATCAGCACTCCTAGCAGACATTTACTGTTGTTAGAAAAGTTACCGGGTTTTGTTAAGGTTAGCGAGAGGCCTGAGTGATTACGAACTATTTACTGGATTGGGGTTGACATCTCGCCGATATTACTAGTATATCTATATAAGAACGCAGTTGAATAGCTACGCTCGCCTTGTTATTTATTAATACGCTAGCATAAATATCTTCCATGTAAATTGCGAATAGATAAAAAAACATAGGTATTTACCTGTTGCCAGAGGGCACCATGGTGCAGTAATATTGATCCCATGGTGCCCTCATTAACGGCCAGGAGGGAAACGCCGGAGCGGAGTTTAGTGGGTAGGGCCGCTCTGCTTCTTTCTCGCTAGGAGAAGGAGCACGGAGCGGCGAGTCCCACACACCCCCCAAATGACCTACCCGAGGTCGGGGGACGGTGCGTAAATGCATTCTCCACTCCGTCAAAAAAAAAAGGTATTTACCTGTAGCTAGTCGCTTTAATTCGTCATTATAAGTTTCTATAGCATATTCTATCTTTGTCATGGCTTTAATTTGGGGCATTACTTCTTGCGCCCATTTTGGCGATCTTAAGTTGACATTTTCCTGAAACATAGCTTCATATTTTATCCTGAATTATTCTAAGTTGAACACTACCTAATTATATGTTAAATAGATACCAGAGCTTGGAAAAGGTTATCCAGAAAGAAAACTTGTTCAGGTGTAGTGATGTTGGTTCCCGTATGCTCGCTTATGTATCTAAATAGATCGCCGTATTGCCGCAAAGTAGGTGCCACTTCAGGAAATTCGTACACCCTGTCCCGCAGCCATAGATATCGTGGGCAGTTGTACCAATACAGGAGCTGAAACGTAATGCAATTGTTAGCAGCAGACATAGACAAAGAGTTCTCCAACCCAAAACTAGAGATTTACATTTTAGTTGTCTCAGTAGCAATCTTCCGAAAATTATTTGTGTCTATGTCTGGCCAAGAAGCAACAAAATAGGAACTAAATGAAATACCTACGAATGATGTTATTTTCTAAACGTTTAAACGGCTCTGGAAGCTGCCTCGAGAGCTAGACTGATCGGTAACAATTTTCACAGATCGTCCGACGTAATGCGATGTAGTGGACTTGGTATACTCACGTCATCCTCATCGAACGGCAACGAATCGTATGGCACAGGTTGCCAGTCCAACGCAGGGTTCCACTTCTGCGCGGGCGGCGGCGGGTATATCGCGGCCAGCGCAGCCAACGCCGTCATTTTCGTTCGCGCATAGTCTGTTGTGCGGATCACGATCTCGTCGGGGAGGTAGAGCTTTGATATCAAACCGTCGTAGCGCTTCCTGATGTATTGGCCGACTTGGTAGGCCCGTTGCTTACCCCGCTGTTAAAGAAAACTTAAAATCAAAAGTTATTTTGATGATCGAATTTACGAATGCATTTTCAATCACTACTTAAAGAATCTACATCATTTTTGTATTATGTACTTTGTAAATAATATTAAAAAATAGTAGATTGTTAACCAAGGGAAGAAAGGCACCAATTGCAGTGGAAGTATTTTGTAGTGTGCCTTTCACCCGAGTTAAACACTCTACTTTTCATATCGAATACGAGGAATGAAAAATACAGGTGTATTTCATAAAATATATCTAAACATAACCTTGTAGTACGAAAGTTTCGAGAAACTTTTATTTCGAAAATTACATTTAAGTAGCATCGTAATTTATGAATTTTGGAAATAAATATTAGAATGGAAATCATGTGATGGATCCATTTTAAACCGACTGTTTTATTGTAATTAGAAAAACTAAAGAAAATAAAATGCATTTAGAAAGTAAAATGGCCGACATAAACGCGTCATTTTCCACCCGCTTCATAACTTTACAATTACGTACTTTCAGAACATGAAATATGAAAAGAATGTTGTAGGTATATTCTTATTTGGAGTAACCTAGTCTAATGGATCTTTATATGAATGAAATATTTGATGACGATTGTGAATCATTTTAAGGACAACGCGAATGTACCTACCTACTGCAATTGAAGGGGTGTTTACAAAAACAACATAACTAACTACACTGGTCGACACCTCCGGTCGTTACAAATGTTCCTTCAGAAGTGTCAACCAGTCTAAGCAATTATGTCGTTTTTGTAAACATCCCTTCAATTGTACCTAGCAGATTTATAATTTTGAAATTGTTAATCCCACACGATCCGACACTATGCCTCAAATAACTTTGCGTAAGTAATCATATTGCTTTTCGTCAGTGAACATGAATGATGAGTGAAATAGGAATGAATTGAACTCACGTATTTTATCACTATTAGTGTTGACTGCTACGCGGAAGTGACGCCACTCTGTCTGATGATGATTTCCAGACGCAATCAAAACATGTCACGGCATAAACATAAAAGTGATAAAAATACGCAGGTTTAAACCGTTGTTTCAATATTATTGTCAGTATGACTCACGGGAGTTTCAATTGTATCGTTAGGACACTCACTTACATTGGTCAGGGCCTTCATACCGTAAGGGAAGAAGACGTTCTTGCTGACGGGTTCCGATGAGAGCTCCAGCTCTTCGTCGTCGGGGGTGCGGTCGCCATGCCGGAATATCTGCGATGATTCACTTCATTTATACATACTTCAAGTAGATCCGCGGGGCAATAGACTCATTCCCTTATTCATAAAAAAGTTAACCGATGTTTTAGTTAAATTATGTTTTCTCCCTTTCTATTTCTATACAAATGCAAATGTCAAACTTACAGATAAGGACAAACAATCATTTTTCAAACTATATTTGATGTGCGGTTACGAATAACGCCATTATTCTAGAATACAATTATATAAATTAAAAATATAATAATTTAGGTAAGTATGTCGCCAAATACGGTGCTGAACGATGCAACAATTCCTTAAAAAAAACTAACTATATTTCACATTTACTTCCATTTCCTTTCCAATACGAACAGTATGCTTTATTTGAACATCTATACGATAAATTTTGTCAACTCATTTAACAAGCTAGTGTTTACAAGTGATCAAACTGAAAAGTCAAGTTGAATTATGTTTTATCTCGTACCTTTCTGCACTTGTAATTTTTGTACATGATCAGTTTATCTCAAGGCTGGTTGATATATTTTGTACGCGTGTCGGTTCTGCCATCTAAACAATGGTTCGTTACATTAATTAATGTTCTTTGTGCTAGGTACTGGACACTACCCTAGAATCAGCACTTGCTACATTTTATAAATTAATGTAAGAACACACACACAACTATTGATAAAATTTGTTATTTTTAAACGGTTAATTTGAATGTAATAATGTGACCTTCCAGATACCAAATTCATGACAGATCAAATTCATGACATTCAAACAGATCATGTTTTTTTCTTAAAAAATAGTTGTTACCTTTAGTAACGTCAATGAATCGATTAAAAACATACATATTTTACCAAATAAAGTATGTAAACGGTTAACAACACAATGTCAGGTTTTACTTTACCGGTTTTTTTGCTAATCCATATAGATTAATGGTAATCCATATTGATTAAAAAATTTGACATTACGTACAATTTTGAGACAAAATTATTATGTTCGCATATACATTAAACTACCAGGTAACCGCATAAAGCGGCCCAGGAAGTCTGAAGCACGCGGCACTGGCGTGACTAACACAAGCGATCCGACGTACCACAAACGCGAGCACCACATCGGTTTCCCCCAAGTCATCAGCCAGCGCTACGGGCTGGTCCACCTCCTGCTGTATCTCCTGACCACACGTGAACGCGGCCAGTAACAGTACGACAGTCGCTCGAGACATTTTTATATTTCCCGCCCAACACTGTTTTGTTGCCGGCGGCGCGCGGTCGCGAGCTGTTTTCGACTGCAACGCGCCGAGCCTCTGCTCCATTTATATACTGATAGAATAGTTTATTCAAGAGCGATTAGGATCGCACCGCTCCTGCCGTGCGAAATAATAGCGGAACGAAGGGCGATCCATTGACGTCCCGGAGGCACAATTGCAGAGCAAAACAGTATTTTTAAATTTGAACCAATAAATAAGCAAACTGAACTAATTAAATATAGTAAAAAGTTAAGCATGCGTGTGTCTTAAAACAAAAAAACAGGTCAAGGGCGAGTTGGACTCGCGCACCGGGTTTTCGCACAAAAGATGAACAGACGGACAACAAAGTGATCCTATAAGGATTCCGTTTTTTCCTTTTGAGGTACGGAACCCTAAAAAGAGGTTGTAAAATATATGTAAACTACATTCTGACTTTGAACGCAAGTGTCGCTAGGACGAATTACTGATAGCCAGTTCTCATTACTTTCAATAAGAAAAATCAGTATTAGATTAAATTAATATATACTCGTACGTACATTAATTTAATCTTATTGAGACTCTCCTTATACCTACCTAAAAATACAAACTATTTTAATGATAATTTTACGAATATTTTAACCTGCGTTCCCTACTATAAATAATAGATAGAGCGACCAATGTTGCGTCGCCCATTAGATATAATATAAATTAGGATATATTTTTGTCACTCTTAAGACAAATAGTGAAGCGTGATACATTCGCCTGATATCATTACCTTGACGTTGTCCTACTTTCGGTGGCTACATTTGACATCTGTATAATTACCTTATCTCTCTGTACTACCGTCGTCTTTAACTAATCATGTTTCTGTTATACAGAACTTGAGCTGTATTTAATGATTTGCTAATGTAATAGTAATGTATAATTTATTTATACTCATTAAAATCGCCTTATTGACATGTTGTACCTATGCTCCTGGCTACTTATGTAATAATCAGACATATCAGTCAAAACTGTCAGAAAATGTTTCTTTTATTAAAATATTTAAACAATCTCATGGTTGACCAGTACAACTCGTGGCTCACAAATGGAAACAAGTGCACACGAGGAACACAAACATGTGACGAATCAATTTTAAGAGAAGTTTCCCATACATAGGAGCATGAAATAGAATTTTATCTTCGCAACCAAATAACTAATTTCAAAACATACACTAGTCTTCAAGCGTGGAAATCTAAGGTACTTGATGAGAAACTTGACAGTTGGTTGTTACTTGCTCTTGACCAGTTTTAATATGAAATTCTAGAAGTTCGTTTGCTTAAACGATATCTACAATGTATATTTCCTTGCTCCTCAGGTATGACCGACGTCCAATACAACGAACAGGCTCTTCTGGATCAGCTGATGATCTGCACAGAATTCGTCGACAAGGCGGAGAGGTACGAACTGCTCGGGCCGCTCTACCGCCTCATCATCCCCATCTACGAATGTAGGAAGGACTACCAAGCCCTCCTCACCTGCTACCAGCACCTCACCAAAGCATATGCCAAAGTTATAGAAGTCACGAACTCTGGGAAGCGAATGCTCGGAAGGTTCTACCGAGTTGCGTTCTTCGGCAAGGCGCACTTCGGCGAAGACGAAGAAGGAATGGAGTTTATATATAAGGAACCGAAACTGACCTCATTGAGCGAGATATCGGAGAAGTTGCAAACATACTACGAGCACAAGTATGGGGCGGAAAATGTCAAGATGATCATGGATTCAGCACCGGTGAGTAGAATTATTTGTTGTACAATGTAGTATGTGTCTACAGGAAACTAGGCAGAGTGTTGATGATAATGCATTCTGTACTACTCGGGTATAGACACAAAATTAATCTTTGGTACAAATTTTCTATTGCAGCCTCTAACATTGTTTAATACTAAGCGCAAAAGCAATACTGAATACCGTAAAACAATAAAATAACAGGTTTACTGAGCCATAACTAATAATATCGCCCATTGTAGGTTGGCACTTGTGTGGACATTTAAAGTGATTTATTTGGCAACCGCCATCTTACTGTAATAATTTACTCACGTACATTGCAAATAAGATACTTCAAACATCAGGGATTTCCCTCTTGTAGCTTCCTAGGTGGAATACACATTAAATTAACAAGGGCAATATTCTCTTAAAAATCAATGACTTCACACATTCCAATGATTACAATATTAGAGCAACTTTATTAAACAAATAGCTTAGTGAAATTGACAATAACAACCAAGGTTAAAATATTTTCTGAGATTCACGTTAAGTTGGTTTATCTTGAAAGAAAATCATTTTCATCTCATCCACCCTCACTCGTAGACCTCCTGCCCTCTGTCGAATAATTTTTAATACATCATCCACAAATATACAAAAACCTTGTAATTATAAGGAATTCACAATTCTTCTATTCTTTCCCTCGCCCTATTGCTAAACATGTGCTCTAATTTTGGCGCCACGACCTAAGTTAATTACTACTGAACTTTTCACAATTCTTAGTAACTTATTTATTACTGACATATCCGTTTTTATATCTGAGTGACATCTGTAGTATAATCTAATGTTTGTCCGCAGGTAAACCGATCGGAATTGGACAGCAAACTAGCGTACGTCCAAGTGACGTGGGTGCGCGCGGCTCCCGAAGGCGTGGCGGCGGGCACGAGCAGCGGCGAGTCCTTCGAGCGAGCGCACAATGTGAAGCGCTTCGTGTTCGAGACGCCATTCACGAGGGACGGCGCGGCCAGGGGGCCAGTGCATCACCAGCGGTTGAGGCTCACCAAGTTAACAGGTAACATGTGTTGCATTCAATAGAAATATATTCTGGACATACAAGTTCATGTTGAGACGACCTTTTACTATTTATTTTTGATACTTTGGTAGCAAGAGTTTATTTTTATTTTATCGATTTAGTGTTCTGAATCTTTTCATAACTAGAGATTCAGAGGAACCATTAGTTTATTCATTTTCGTGGATCAAAATTATGTTCTACAATTACATACTTTGAACAATTGCAGCTGAAAATTGGTTCCCATACGTGAAACGACGCGTGCCGGTGATCGAAACGCAAGTGGAAGAGAAGAGTCCCATCGAGGTGGCTGTGTCCGAGATGGAGGGCCAGGTGCTCGAGCTCACCGAAATCGTCAACGCTAAGTCGCCGGATATCAAGAAGTTACAACTCAGGTACTATATGTTTTACAAACTGAAAATTAATTTTGAAAAGGCAATCAGATCTGGCGGGTGAGTCGTTCGCACGTCAGTTTTATAAATATCGAGATGATTTGTCAGTGGTATAAATCCGTTTTTATACTAAAAATAAATATTTATACTATTATACTTGTAAAGTTACAAGTACAACTACACAACTAAGATCCATTAGCTCCTAACTATGGTCCAAAATTATCTCTAGTATTTATTCGAAAGTCAAAAACAAACAGTATAATGTAAAATAAACTCATGCAAAATATAAAAGAACTTGTTGGTATTGATGTTTAATTACGTAGGATCATTAGTTGTAGTGTAGTACTGGACTATAGTTAGGTTGTTTTACAGGTACAGTCGGTGCCCTCACATAAGTACCCACGCGCGCTGCGCGGTTGCATATGCGGGGTATTTACTTATGTGAGGGCACCGACTGTACCTACAGGTTTTAAGTGGTGTAACAATTTATAAATGGAAGAATAATTGTAACCCACAGCCTTATAAAACGAATCACAGATCATTTTATATAAGTTGTGGCTCGCCCCGAATATCTCATCTCGGCAACTCGCGACTCATCTCGGCAACCCGTTGCCGATGTGACTGAATTCGAACTTCACAACGCTCACGTCTATCCGATCAATGATACAAAATTTGTATCGTTGAACCGATCCGATCAACGATCTAAAATGTATATAACATTGAACTTGCGTTTCAGATTGCAAGGCAGCGTATGCGTGCAAGTTAACGCTGGTCCGCTAGCCTATGCCAACGCGTTCCTCGATCCCACACTGGCTCCCATGTATCCAGACGACTTGGTCGACAAACTGAAAGGCACTTTCAAGTAAGTGTTCATATACATTACACTCGAAAGTAACCATTTGAACGCCAAGCCCTCCCCAAAACAAAAGTGCCCCCGATGCCTCGCGCAAAATACCAAAATTCAGCTGTTGCAGAAGCTGTTGGTGGATATATTCGTTTAAAATCAAAGCTTCAAAATAGAAAACATATCTTTAGTGTGTCTTTTCACAGAACTTTCGCTAGTTCCTTCTATTTTAACAGCAATTCTCGGAATCTGCTGTGAAAATAACGAAATTTAAGTAAGATTTTGTCCGTAATTTGTAACTTTAGAGTGACTTTTTTTTTCAGGGAATTCTTGACAGTCTGTCACGCAGCACTCCAGCTGAACGCGAAGCTCATCAGCTCCGACCAAGTGACGTATCACGAAGCTTTAGAAGCCAACTACCTGAAGCTAAGCGACTCTCTCGCTGGCGTACTGGGACAACCTCTACACGATATACTCGTCAACGGAAATCTTAGTACCACCGTCACTGGTGTCGAATTGGACTCTAGCAATGCTTAAATAACAAAATGTTTTCCCAATTATGCGGAGATTCCATATATCGTAATTAGGTACGTTCGAAATAATTATTGAAAATTGCAAGCGCTGGAGCGAAATACGCGGGGAATAGATTCTCGTACAACATTGGTCAAAGAGACCTTGTTTTTTTTTTCATCCATTATTTGGGAAAAGCACATACCTTGTCTGGGTCAGAATTTGTCGGCCTTATGTAACTAAAAGTTTTATATCACACTTGCCCCGCTATTTCCCGCGTCTATTTATTATGGAACCCTCCTTTTACGTCACTAGTATGAAAATTTACTAAACTTCTATAAAGTTTCAAAAACGAGTGTTAGAGTCATTATTCGATATTATTTAAAGATTAGGCAGCGATATGCAAGGTAAGAAAGTGAGATGTTATATGTACCTAGTCTTGCCATAAGTTCTGTTACAAATGAAAATAACATATTTTTAAAATAATGTAATTTATTTACAATAATTAAATGCTTATTTATATGTATGTTGTTAAGGGTTTCAAACAAAATATTTTTTATTCGAAATGTCCGCCTTTAGCTTTAGTACACGCCTTCAGACGATCCGGCCACTCGTCTATAGATTTACTCACTGTCTTCATTGGGAAATTTGTAATTGCTGCCTTCAAAGATTTTTTTTAGAGATTCGATATTAACATGGCGTTTAGAGCAGACCATATCCTCTAACACTGCCCACAATTTATAGTCCAGGGGATTTAAGTCGGGGCTGGAAGAGGGCCAATCGTCAGCCTTGATGAAGTCTGGAACATTCCTTTCTAGCCAAGTCTGAGTGATGCGAGCTTTATGACCTGGGGCCGAGTCCTGGTGAAAGGTCCAGTGTGTATTTTTGAATAATGTGTCGTTGGGTGGTTTGACTACCTTTTCTAAAACCGTATCTTGATACACTTTAGTCGAAATTTTCAGTCCTTTTTCGCAAAAATGGATGTCAGAGACACCTTGGTACGACACACCCCACCAAACCATGACGTAAGCTGGATGGTGACCTCGCTGAACTCTCCCAACTATTTCTTTGGCTTCTCGGGAGTCATGTGCGTGACACTTTATCGTTTATGTTTATTGTAATGCTGCTTGATATCGATAGTAAACATTTTTTCATCAGTAAATAAAATATTCTTATATCTTTCATGTGCGTAACAAGATAACAGGCAATTTGAAAGAAAGAAAGAAAGAAAAAAAATTATACGCGAAAGTTTCCTAGGTGGTATTTTCATATCCTTAGAAAGGATCTTCTGTTTTCTTATGGGGTTTCGGCGACTTCTGGTCCTTACAGCATTAAAGGCTTGTTTTGATCGAACATAACGTGGTCGTCCAGATCTTTTACTGTCATTGACAGAAGACGTTTCAGTGTACCTTTGGATTGTACGATACACGAACATCCGACTGATCTTTCATTTTTTTTAAGTTTTAAAAATGTGAGGTGGCTCCTTTCCTACATTGTATAGAGCAATCACAGCAATTCTATTTTCTTTGACACCCCACTCCATTATATATTTATTTATTTAAATGTTAAATTATACACTAATGGTGGCAGATACTCACGAACTATTACGTCAAAACAAGACATTCAATATTCGAATTATAATTTCATTGTTAACGGCCAGTAACAGAACTTATGGCTAGACTAGGTAGAAAATATAGTAATGACAAATGCTGGTAGTGATCTGGTCAGGATATTTAGATAAAATTTTATTGTAAGCCTATCGGGTGTTAATGATAATGTTTCAGGTGATTATAGTCGAAATTATATTTAATATTCTTATAACTATAATTTATTCTGGGTATAGGTAATCCTTCCCCCTTAGTTAGGTATACTCTACAATGTACTTCGAACAAAATGTTATTATTAGCTTACACAAAAGTTTCTTGCTTTTATTCAGCCTATGGCGGTCTTCATATTGGATGTGAATCCGCACGCCCCAGTAGTGTGGAAGTGTGACATAGCGTCGTCACACTTCCACGTCGTGACGACGCTAAGAAACACACATAACCCCGTCTCACTCAAATATCGGAGTGGCGCGCGGATTCTTATAGATGTGATGACCGTGTATAGTTACTTTTATACGTTTACCGTGTAAGATTGCACTGATTTATTTACCACCCCACAGAATAAATAGCGAAAATAACCTGCTCAAACAATATAGTCAATTAAAAGTTCCATCCTAAACTCCCATTACGCAATTGACTGTATAACAAAGCATTTAGCATTGTTGCTTCAAAAAGTTCAAAATAATTACAATTATAATACTTAACCTTTTGACCGCAACAGTCGGCTGTGGCCTTCATTGGAAAGTCTTGGCACGGACGCCAAGGACGGTTACATCCGAAAGCTTCGCCAATGCAATAAGGACTTTCGTAGGACTCTGTAAAGTTCTTTGAACCAACTTGGCTTAAATAAACGCGATCGCCTGGCATCCGTGGCACGGCATATTCCTTCACCGTGTGGCGTTCAAAAGGGTAGGTACTAAAAACAGAGAACATAAGTCTCTTAACTATACTAGTATAGTATCATAGTAATGCAAGCCTGCAGTGCTAGCAATAATGTTACTATAATAAGTGCCATTAGTTCATTTCATAGTCTAAGTCCAAGCTCGAACACAAACGAACTATACCTACATGCATTTCATACTTTAAATAGGGCTGAGGCCTGGAGTGGTGTTGTAATCATAGCTACGTATGACTGTAGTTAGTAATGTTGTATATGTCCGTATGTATTGAATCTCAATACAGTGTGGAGGAGATAAAATGTCCTTCGAGTTACAAAAATAATTCTGCTCACAACGGCAATCTCGATGCCGAAGAATTACACTTCAATAATTAATCCGCAGAGTAACGTAGTTAACTGCTATTCTCAGTCAATATGTACACACGCGTTCAAAAGTGCATGAGCAATTTATGAATGAATTCATTCATAAACTTTCCATGCAATTTTGAACACGATAGTACGTGGTTGCAGATAAAGAGGTATTTTACGATAATTTCCGGACAACATTCTAAAGTGTCAATTACAGTTTTTTTATTTTATTTCATCACACATAAAGGTTCACATACTCGATTTAAGCTCAACGATTTCTAACTGAACCTTTATCCTAGGTGCCCCTTGACAATCAATACAATAAGTTATTTTCACGGAAACTCCCGAACGTGTCATGTCATTTCAGTCAGTGTCAGTATTAAAAGTACCGAGGTCCATTGAAGTAGCATGACAAATACGAGCGTTTCCGAGAAAATACGATGGAAAATCATTACGCACTACATCTATATACAGCGTGGGTATTTGATACGGGCGAATATTTTAATGACGATTGCTGTTGGACCTAGGGAATCTATTTATTTACATGAATTTCTTTAGGAAATTAAGATGTTTTTTTTCATACTTAAAAATTAAGTACGCAATGTATTGCATCCACATAAATTAAAGCTATCTAAACGTCATACGAGTATCATGTCAGTGTCATTTATCATGTCAAACAAAGTGGGACGACATACATTGCAGCTCTGTCGCACCTTAGAAAAATTATTATCCCATCCCATACGAATCATATGAACAGGTTGGATTAATTATTCGCCCGTATCAAATACCCACGCTGTATATCCCTCTGCACAAGCCACATAATAGTCATAATGTTACTGCTATTCGCAGATACACCTAAAATGAACTGCTTGGCTCAAAATTACCATGAAATTCGGACTGATAAAAAATACCTACGAAGTAGACATTGTGTACAAATTTTGAAACTATACTACTCTCATAAATTTTTTTATATATCTATTAGGTACACACGCGTTCAAAAGTGTATGGGCAGTTTATGAATGAATTCATTCATAAATTGTAATTGGGCAATTTATGAATTCATTCATTCATAAACTGCCCATGCGATTTTGAACGTGACAGTACGTCCTATAGCTACTGTAGGTAGCTACAGTATACACTAGGTACACAGGTACAGTAGCAAACGTAAATACGGTGTAATTAAACTTACCAATGTAACAGTTTTAAAAGCGGTGTGATAAAGTATCCAGATTGTACCTAAAGTGCTCTAATGTGTAAACTTTGATACTGATAGATTTTCTCTTGAGCGTTCAATATATTCCATAGATTATGCGACACATTTTTATGGACTTAATTTTAAACAAAGATTTATACATGTTTAATTTATTTTGTTAGTAGTTTAAGGCTGGTTTAATTTATTTATTTTACAAAACTTGGAGAAACAATCATTATTATCTTAAGGCTTGGCCACACTGCTGCGTTGTGCTACTTGTGCTGCGCAACGCAACGCAACGCAGTAGTTGGGCTTTCGCTTAGGCTATCTTATGTATTTTTTTACGAATATCTCATACAACTATTACAGGGGCGTAGTGTGGGTTTTTCCCGTCGCGGGGCTGGCAGAAACTTCTGCGTCACAGTTCTTATTTAAAAAATAACGTCCTCTTGGCCCTTCTAGCAACCCTTTCATGGGCCACCCGGAGGTTATACTCTCGTCGCTACGCCACCGCAACTACTGCAAGTATATTGGTTAAGTCTCACATACTTGGTCAAGGCGGAGCCTTTGATAATAGGGGTATATGACATATTCTCACTTTATCAATACTGTAACTGTTTATTTCATTCCATAGTAAATCTAAATATCTGTGTTGTTTTTTTTGTTAATTAATTTAAGATAATAATTATAACGAATATATTATAACGAAGTTCTTCTCTCGGTTTTGAATGAATTCATATTCTTGGCTTTATATAATAATAAATACTTTGTTTTGTTTTTTTGTATTGAAAGGAAGACACTCTCTTGAAGTGACTTCTTAAGATCCTGTATTTTTTTACTGTGAATTATTTTCATTACATTTGAATAGGTATAGTATTCTATGATTTTGTTAAAACTCGATTATCCCTTCGCGCCATGCGTACACGCATGCCACTATATTATTACTACTATAAGATTATCTTGTCATTATTACTTGTAACAATTTATGCACAAATTAGGTATGACTTGTATCTTCTTATAAAATTAATCAGAATTTTACTGTTTTAATACATTTTATAAAACCAAAACATATACTTTTATTTAAACGTACTAAATACGAAGTGAACAAAATACTTCTTTTGTAAACATCTTCAGTTCGCAAAAGTTACTGTTATAATTTATAGTGGACTAAAACCCATCATATCTACATAGTTTTGGATTGGTATCACCTGTTCCCAAAATTGTGATAATTTTATTTTACCATTCTTATTTCGAACCAGAAAATAGGGCAAAATAAAATGAGGCCTTGCCGTTGTAAAGTTGCATTAGAAATTTTACACAATATTGTGAAGTGTTACTAGTACCATACCATACCAATACCACTATTTCGCCCTTTCGAATTTCTTGCTGCATTGTTAAAGAGAAAGAGGACATTTGAATTGGAAATCTTTTAATATTCTGGCAAGTCCTTACTCTAAAAGGCAAAAAAAACTTTCGACGAGTGATAATCACGCAGACACGTCTGCTTTTTGCAATTTGCCACTTTTTTTTATACTTACAGAAATACCTTGCTATTCCAAATATTTTTTTTTTAATAGTCTGACAAGCAAGCGAGCGCAGTAAGAGTAGGATAAAAAGCATCATACCTAGGTACTGTCTTTTTCTTACGCTAGTATTACCACCCCGAAAAAAGGGATGGATATAGTTCTTTTGTCCTATTGTTACTGCCCTCGGTTGCTTGTTAGACTATAGTTTTCCTGCTTGATTAGGGCCGCCCCACACGTCCGGATTCAGATCAATCTGACAGATTCATAATCTGAAGAAATCAGAACGTGTGCGATCAATAGTTGTTGTATGATAAATTATTGTATGTAATTCCGTGCATGTATGAATTCATATTATGAATTCCGTTTTTGATTATGAATTTGTCAGATCGATTTGATTCCGGACGTGTGTCGCGACCCTGATACTCAACTCACTTTATTATATTCTTTTTCTACTCGCCGACTTTAATCTGCCAATTACGAGTACATAGACAAAACTATAAGCTCATACTTTTCGATATTAGACAGTCCAACTCAACTATAATATCTCATTTCGATACGCTGTACGCAACTATAATAGAACTTCATACAAATTCTATACTTATCTGCGATGCCGCCTGGGACTTTGCCGAGCGCACGCCCCACGCCTGCGCCGACCGCGCCGGCCTGCCGGCAATCTTTTTGTTTTACATCCTTGTTAAGTCAATGAAATTGAATGATGAAATTGTTCCTCCATAGATGATGATGATGACTCGTAGAAAAAGTATTGTATACAATCGTAATATAATTAAGTTTTTCAATCTCGTACCTTACTTAGGCCACTCAGCAAGCTTCGTGGCCTAAACACGGTACTCGACAAGCTTCACCCGAAGTGAAATTATTTAAGACACCTTTTAACTCAACCAAACTACCTGAAAAAGTACTTAAATTGTCTCTGGTCTGGCTTAAGTTTTCTCTATATAGTCTGTCTCGAATCATCGTGTACTAACATGGCCGAAACATTCGGCCGAGAGCCCGAGCATGTAAACGCACGGTGAAATATCCGGTAGCTATATCAAAGAGTAAAGTAAGTATATAGGTAAAGAGAGCCCTCTTGGCGCATTTTATGGAAACCCATTTGACAGCGCCATCTCTATTTTGCTTCCGAAACTAACTGTCTATGTGTGTGTATACGCCTACATATGCATCTATACATATACTTTCGTATTATTATGCATATTTTGGCGCGTTGCAAGAGATTTTTGAATTTCATGTGACCAAAAAAGCATTTTCTGGACACAAGAAATTCAAACATTGTCTTGCAATGCGCCAAAATATCAGTGAATGAAGTAATAAAAGATATAATAGAGTATAAAACTTATTTATTCCGACATAAATACTTACAAGAAGATTTATATATTTATACCACTTATTATCAAACCGCGATGAGACTGGGTGGTTATTTTATGGTAAATTGTGCTATGGTTTGTGTTGTATATGTCAAGTGTATCCATGTATCTTTTTATCATGTAATGCAAACTTCTTGAATAAACGTCTTAAATTACGTTGAGCGAATCATAACCTACGAGTGAAAGTCTTTCTCTTCATAGCATTTTCCTAGCTAAGCAACGGCTCAGAGAGGGATTAGTCCGGTTTCCTCACGATGTTTTCCTTCACCGATAACCGATTGGTAAATGGCGAATGGAAGTATCTGCACTCAAAACATGAACACACAATTGATTAACTAATTAATCATCCCTTTCACTCCTTCAAGAAATTTTGCCATATAGGTAGTTTCTGAATTGTACTTCAGGAGCCCATAAATAATAAATAAAGGGTTTTCAGTTTATTGTACCTGAAATGAACTGAAAACATGTCTAAAACAACGGCAACTGGGGTAAATTTAGAATCTTGTAGTATGTGGAAGAGCCACCTCAAGAACGGCCTATAATCACTTTTCCCGCTGAAAACGCATCTAGGTGTACAACATCACATATAAAGTTTTGATCACACCACCGGTGTAACACGGCTGTTTAAGTACTGTTTTGTTAATGGTACTCTCAAATCCCATTCTCATTTCGGTTGAATAATAAACAAATTGCAAACGAAAAGTAAATTAAACGTTGTTGTTTTAAATTTTTATTGAAATTAAACACTTTAAAACGGATTAATCGCGTTTATTAACACTATGAGCCTACATTTCGAGTCCTTTACAGCAGTCATTTTAACAGCGTTAAGATTTGATAGGGTTGAGAGGTTTCAAAGTGTTTAATATCAATAAATAATAATGGCAGTAGCAGACAGACAAGACAATTACAATTACAATTACAATTATATAGTAATGTTTATCAAAATATACCTGTGCTGCGGTTTTTACTTTGTCGTCACCATTATAACTTAATTTCCCACTTTATATGCGGTTGACAGATCTGCACCAACTATGTAATAACACATTTATTGAGGTATTTGTTAAATACTGCTTCAATTTCTCCTTGTGTTCAGTACATCCGAAGGGATAATCAACCAACGTATTTGTGATTACAGTAATGTATTTTTTAATGGTTTGTTTGGGCTCATTTCCCTTTAAAAATGATATCGTTACAATTTGGATGTCATAAAAACATTTTACAAAATCCTCGTTAGGATAGCATAGCCACCGCCGCGTGTATTCTTTTACTTTTATGAAGGAATTCTTTTTATTTATGTCCTGTCCATCGATTAAGTTTATCCTGCAAGTCTCACACCTTTTTACAACATGTTTTAAACATTTTGTAAGAACCCAGCCACATACGAAATTAGGCTGACCCGCATCGGTTTCTTGTAGATTAAGTGAGAAATACACGTCAGCGTTATCACTCTCCTCTTCGGGATCGGGAGAAGCATCAACGTTTTTTTTCTTTCAGAAATAAATCAAATGTTTGAAGACACACATTGGAGTCGTCCTCGCAGTCTGCTCCTGAAGAATGGGGCGAGTTATAATTATTCAATAAAAGTGCTTTATAGGCGGCTTCTAACGCCACTGTATTGGGTTCATTATTTCTTGCCCCATAGCTTCTTATGTTCCCGAAGAAGTTTTCCAAAGGATCCTGATTTAGGTTTCTTGTCAACAATATATCTAAGCCGTACCTGTCAGATAAAACTGCCCATATAGCTTCCATGCCTTCTATAGTTTTGATGAAGTTTTTCACAGATGGGGTGGTACTTGCCGTGTCATCAATTTTTCCCCTTTTTAGCCCTTCACCCTTTTTTTGTTTTAATAAAAACTCACACATTTTAAAAATAGTTTCACATTCTTTCCATAATTTATGGTGAGGCGAATTCCGCTTGACGCACCCTTTATATTTTTTCTATTTGGAATACTTATAGTATTTCCATTTAAACTATCAAACAGATTGTCGAGTATCATCGTGATGTCAACCAGCTGACGACATTCTGCCGGGAGAGAGTCACTGGCCACAAGGTGTTCTGCGGCGACAGCTACGCCGTAGCTAAAAAGTTGAGTCGCCAATTTGACTCTGTTTTTTTTAATTTTCTGGGGATTGACGTTGCTTCTGTTAATTTGTCCACCCGTCGTACGTAGCTCTCCGTATGATTTTTCAGCGGCATACAGCGTTTGGAAGAAATTCCATTTTACAATTTTTTCAGTATCGTTCGCCACGTATTGCAAATCTTTTGTCGATAAATTATTTCGTATTCCCTTTATCAAATGGGAAGTGTCGAAAATACTCTTAGGTATGATGCTCCTTCCACCCACATTGAAATGTTCATACCGCCATTCTTGTTTCAGCTGCTTGTAATTTGTATTTCAGTTTCGTTGACGAGATCCTTTACCACACCAACGTTCACGCTGCGTTGGTCGCAGACGGTGTTAACTATTATTAGCCCCGATTTTTGTGCGTGCTTTATTACATGGACTATGATGTTTCTCGGCTCATTTTTCTTTAGACATGAAGTGAAATTATATGCGATAGGTTGCTTAAAATTGTGCTTTATCCATGTCACCATAAACACTAACGCATGGTCCGCAAACGTCTCCTCCCTGCTGTAGGCAAAGCCTTCCATGGTATCTTTTTGCGTATTATAAATCAGGTGCGGGGTTAATGAAATTTCGTCGAACATGAGATTGCATAGGCGGTCAGATACATTTTTGTTCGAGACTGTTTGGCGTATTTAAAAGAAAATTATAGGGTTAATTCCTTCGCGAAGCTGAACTTGGCTCAGTAACCATTTCATGGCCTTTACAGATGGCAACGTAAAATATTTATGCAACAGTGCATAGCACTTTGGAATCTTTTCATACACCGATAACGATAGCACCTTCTCTTCAATGGTAAATCGATGTCCTTTCGCTTTTTTTGATGCCTGCTGCTACATGTTCAGAAAAAGGCGTGCTGGTTTAGTCATATTTCTGACGACGTCTTGAAATCTAAGATTAGTTGCCAAGTCTTCGGCATTTGCCAGTCGCGCTGTTTCCTCTTTTGCGTAACTTGGAAATTTCGGTACGTAGGCGTTTGATTTTTGTACGTAATGAGATTTTTTCTTGTAAGCTGGTGCAAGCCGATTTCATTTTCAGCCCGTCTGCAATAAAAAAATATGTTCAGTTTTTAGTCTTTTTAACTTAAAAAGAACAAGATTTAAATTGCAAAGTAATGTGGAATGCATTGTTACAATTTAGTAAGCACAAGTTGACACACTGACGAGAGTTCAGACATTTATGCCGTTATTCATAAACGCTCAGCAAACCTCCGTTAACTAATTTGTTGTTTGTCCTTAGCTGCCAGATTGACATTTGCGTTTGTTAAAAAGGGACAAAACGTATTTTAACTAATATGGGTCTGTTAAGTTTTTATGAATAAGGCGGTTAATGTGCAATAGCAACATTAAACATAGACATAATATTGAAAGCCTAGGTCAGAGTATAGCAAAGGGGGCGCAACATTTTGGGACTAGCTCCGGCGCTTCGGGAAGTGCAGCCCTTCCGCCCTTGCGTGGCAAAGCTCGGGAGCGGACTACGGCTCCCGAGCTTTGTCACGGCGGGCGAGGGCTGCTCTCCCTCCACGCCTCCGGCTCTACAAAAACACTCTAGGGCGCGCAGTGTCGGCACGCGTCCTAACCGGCGAGAGCCCTAGATTCGGACTTTCGCAGCCTAATATCGTACACATAATATTTCATCATTGAAAAATTTTACATTTTACAATCCGTCATTTATCTTGATAATTATCAAGTTTAGAGAAAAGTTGCCCATACAAAACATGCTTATTTTAGCGTCCTCTTTACGATAGCATCATAAAAAATAGATGTTATAATGACACCACCCCCATCAAAAAAAATTTAAGTCCCGCGCCTCTTGTGTCCATTCGGAGCCAATATCTTGGTAATTATCCACTTTAGAGAAAAGTTGCCTATACAAAACATGCTTATTTTAGCGTCTTCTGTACGATAGCATCATAAAAAATAGGTGTTATAATGACACCACCCCACAAACAAAGCCCTGTTATCTCAATCGACAAGTGGACTGTAAGACGACGATCCGATCAACGATACTCGAGTTATCGTCGAACAAACATACAAACATCACACATTCATACACATACAATCGACGGATTGTTTAAGTAGATTGGGAGAACTCACTCGCTGCGCTCGCTCGATCGATTAGGTAATATTGAATATAGCACAATGGCAAGACATACCTTGGCCGCCGTAAATGCCACCTGTCCATTTAGATTTGCTTATCACGCTGTAATTGTGCTCCATAGTGAGACTGGTACGAGTTCGAGCAGCAGTATCTCGAGTTATATCTGGAAAGTTATTGAATTTGTATCAAGTTTTAAATTAAGTAGTGGTTCGCCCCGAACGTGAACTCGCGACCTCTTTATCTCGGCTCATATTCAAACTTAAAAATTATATTCATCACATTTAACAACCTGCCAAATTTCACAACAATCCGACCAATATACAAACCTATATACAATATATATATGTATACATATATAGTCACTATTTTGAAAAAGCACGTCTTATACTACGTAGTATGTCACTTTCACTTATATATAGGTATATCAGGGATCCACAGCCGGTTTATACCCGGTTTTCTCAAACAATTAAAACCAGTTTTGGATCCCCGTAGTTGCTAGTAGTAGTAATTATATGTAGGTACTCTTACCCATATTGGCGGGTGGTAATGCAGGCTGTGGTGGTAATTGATTTAAAATCTGTTCCAAGTTTGAGAAACATGTTTCTTCACTTATGTTTGCTTGACTGGTTTGCAAGCAGTCCAGTTTGCCTGTAAAATACAAATATTATATTATAATGCATATTATAATGCATATTATATTATTTTCTCTTATTAAGATAAGGCAACTGTTTTTATTGATTGTCACCTCTTACACTAGTGCAGCCAAGTGAATAAATGAATAAAAATAATGAATAAATGGGTGTAGATTTTTTTATTCATATTATATTAACGACATTGCTCAGGTAGCAGGGGCCACCTGGAACAGAGTGGTACTAAACCGCAGAGAATGGAGAAGGTTGGAGGAGGCCTTTGCCGAAAGGCAAGCAGATAAAGAGTACAAGAGGTGGGAGATCATAGAAAGAAATTGTAATAAAAAAAATTGTTTCCAAAACCTATGTTTTCGCTATCTGAAAATAAAGGCTTTTTTTTAATATATTAACAGCCTCCTAGCCTAGTCGGTAGTGACCCTGCCTACGAATCAGGAGGTCCCGGGTTTGAATCCTGGTTAGGGCATTCATTTGTGTTTATCACGAATATTTGTTCCTGAGTTATGGATGTTTTCTATGTATTTATGTATATATCTATTATATATATCGTCGTCTAGTACCCACAACACAATCCTTATTGAGCTTACCGTGGTACTAGGTTGATTTGTGTATGATTGTCCAATAATATTTATATTCATTTTTATATGCCTTCCTATCTTTCGGAATGCAAAAAGTATGGAGGCATATACATTAAAAACAAATTCTACCAACGTGCAAACTTAGTGTGCAAAGCCTGTAAGAGACCTTTAGGTACCTTCATATTATCCTAAAAATGAATTTAATGAAATCTTACCAGGTGGTAAATGAAGCGTTGGCACTGCTAATCTGTTCAACCGCCTGTTACGGTTTTTATCAGCATCCGTGAAATGTTTGTCACAAATTACCCTTTTTCTGTAGTTTTCATAATCAGATGGTTTTTCTAACTTGCCACAAACAAGAGTAACCCAAGATTCGAAGTGCTCAGGAAACTTGTCAGGATTTGGAAAACGGTGGGTTATTGTTTCTGAAAAAAAAGGATATAAATACATAACCAAAGAAATTATAAAATTTATGGTTATGGTTTACAAATTTTGAACCAAATCTGATGCTTTTTGCATTATGGGCGCCTTATTTAGATAATAGAGGCACATACTGCCAGCGCCAAAGGACGGCAGGGTAGAGGAATTCAAATTTAACAACGTATATCTGTTGCTATTTCAAAACAAATTTCTAAAACATGTAAGTACTTACCGCTCGACTTACAGCCCAAAGCACATAGTCTAGGCATTGTGGCAGTATTATTTTCACTATAGAAAACGAATATATGTAATTTGCACAAACCAATCGTCCATATCACACAAAATAAACACGGCGAATAAGTACCGGGAACTGGAGATGAAGCTACTACTTCTGAACAGAAAGGCGGAGGAGCGCAGAGCTACAACTCAACGCACTTTCTGGAAGTTTCACAACAGGTCTCTTTTATCCTTATTAGCGAAAAACACTAATCAAACAATCCGAAACGGACCAAAGAACTTGAAAGTATGTACCTACATCACATATTTCATATTTTTTCACTTTGACATCTGCGTAAGTGTTACCAGTGGAAAATAACAATGCGTTAAGTAATGCATAATTATCGTATTTCTACATAAGTGAATAAAATGTATTTACATAAAATATATAATATAAACATGTTTTTATTTATTTTTATTTAACTTTATGTATATTGATTTTATAACGACATCTATTGACTTAGTTAGGATAACAGTGTATCACCTTTGCGCAAAAGCAGGTTTTCGGGGGCAAAATATAGATGTCGACCCCATGTGTGACAAATGTCAACTACAAGGCAGTGTCTTACCCCTGAGCTATATGAACGCATCCCAAAAGATTGACGTAATGGGTGCCACTAATCCGCATCCCGCGAAAAGGCAGCCCAATAATCGGCGACCCAATAATTGGCGACCACGATGTACATGGATTATTGGGTCGCCGATTATTGGGCTGCCTTTTCTTGGGTCGAGCAATCTCGAAGCGGGCCAATAATCGGCAGCCCAATAATCCATGTACATAGTGGTCGCCAATTATTGGGTCGCCGATTATTGGGCTGCCTTTTATCGGGTCGGACAAGCTCGGTAGCGGGCCAATAATCCGAAGCCACAGTTTTTGCAATACAATAATCGGCAACCCAATAATCCGCAACCAAAAAAATGGACACGAATTATTGGGCTGCCGATTATTTGTCTGCTTTTTATACAGACTCCTTAGATCGAATGTTAAGGCAGGTCGGTTTAGGTACGACGACGAGCGAAGCGAGGAGGAGTGTTAGGTAGAACTGCAACCTAACAGCAAGAACCGACTTTTTTCGCATCCCGCGAAAAGGCAGCCCAATAATCGGCGCCCCAATAATCCATGTACATCGTGGTCGCCAATTATTGGGTCGCCGATTATTGGGCTGCCTTTTCGCGGGATGCGGATTAGTGGCACCCATTACGTCAATCTTTTGGGATGCGTTCATATAGCTACCGGATATTTCAGATTAATTTTGATTGAACGCATGATGCTTAAATGTGTGTTGCCTTGCACAATAGTATTTTATACAATCGTGATATAATGAAGGGTTTTTCAGTCGAGTACCGTTTTTAGGCCAATAATCCGAAGCCACAGTTTTTGCAGTACAATAATCAGCAACCCAATAATCCGCAACCAAAAAAATGGACACGAATTATTGGGCTGCCGATTATTTGGCTGCCTTTTATACGGACTCGACGTAATTGACGTTTTCATTACTGTCAAGTCAAATGAATCTTCAATCAATTCATTATTCAGTTTCATTTCAGTGTTTCAGTCAGTCAAAAACATGTAGATACGCGTCATGTGGGTAATAGCGCAAGGAAAATACAGTTAAAAATAAAAGTATTGTGAAATAGTCGTAAAACTTTTGTTTTCAAACACCTCACACGCGCGCCAAGGACATGGAAGACGAGTTAGAGGATCGAGTTTTGCATCAAACGTATCTTTCCTTTATGAAAATCGTGACGCGGTTCACGAGCAGTGCTCCGTTTGATACTCCGGTGAGCTATTTATGGAAGATGGTGCGACTTTATTTGTTGCGGTCTGAGGTAGCAGTGGTCACGCTGGGTATAATATTGTTTATTATGTACCTGCAAACGATTGAACAGTGGAGTCGCACTTTACTGAGTCGACTCTCGCAGGCCATGAGCCCTATCAACGCGGTTCAGCGCATGAAGTTAATGGAAGGGTCTGAAGCTGATAAACAAAGTTGGGAATTAAAAGGTTCTCTCAGTGCAGCTTATGCAATCAAAGGCAGGAGGATGCATATGGAAGACAGATTCATCATCAATGAGAACATCAACAGTACAGGCATCTCCTTGTTTGCCATTTTTGATGGGCATGGTGGTGAATTTGCTGCAAACTATGCTAGAGACCATCTTATACAAAATCTTTATAACAAAATAGTAGAATTGAATGCTTTCAAGGAAGGAAAGATTATCAGCACCCCTGCTAAAGATAATGCTGAAGATGAAAAACCACAAGAACCAGATGGCAATACAAATGTCGAAAGGAAAACTAGCTTTAAGAAATCAGTTAGCACTGCTGATGACACATCCAAAAAAGAAATAACTGACCCAGAATTGCTGGCACAACTCTCAAAAGCTAGACCAATAATAACAAGGGAAGTCAGACCAACTAAACCTATAAAAAGTGTTGCTGTACCGTTAAGCAGTTATTTAGATAAAGGGAAAATAAATTTTGGAAGGTTATTGACGGATGAAGTGTTGGCTGCTGATAGACTATTGGTGGAGGCAGCGAAGAGGTCCATGAATGTAGCTGGAACAACTGCACTTCTTGCTATCATGGAGGGCAATCACCTGATAGTCGCCAATGTGGGAGACTCCAGGGGTGTCATGTGTGACTCAAGAGGAAATGCCATTCCTGTATCTTTTGACCATAAACCACAACAGGTAAATAAGAGATGAATTAAGCTTAGCATTGAAAATTCTGGAGAAAATCGAATGTGGTTTTCATGATTTAATGAACTTTAGTTATTTACGGAAATTTTCGGGTTGTTTTACGGGCACGGGCACTCATAAACTTTACTCAGATGCCGGCGTACCCGCTAGTCGGGCAAGAAGTATAAACCTCTTAATAAATAAATAATGTCACTATCACTGACTCTTTTCATCTGTTTCAATTGTTTTTTGTTTTTTGTAGGTGTAAAATAGACCTAATATTCATTCATTTAGAGTTGAAAGTGAGTGTGGAAACCTTCGTTTTTTTCCGAAGGAATCCGATTTTTTCAAAGCTAGTTAAGTTTTTAAAGTAGCTATAGTTCTTCAGATTCCAGATGTCCGAACGTGACACGGTTTTTTGTATAGGAAACTTCAGCCAACATGTAAAACTATAATGTAAGAAAATCTGTTCATCAATTCAGATGTTTTTAAGGAGAGCAATTAACATTATTCTCGTTTTGAAAGACAATAAAACATCCAGATTAATATTACATTAAATAATTTGTGCAATACTTATTCTTTTACAGGTAAGGGAACAAAAAAGGATTGAAGCAGCTGGCGGCTACATAGCATTTAACGGCGTTTGGCGCGTGGCTGGCATCCTGGCAACTTCTCGTGCAATGGGAGACTACCCACTCAAAGACAAAAAGTTTGTTATTGCGGACCCAGACATTCTCACATTCAACCTTAGTGACCACAAGCCCATGTTCCTTGTGCTGGCCTCAGACGGATTGTGGGATACATTTTCAAATGAAGAAGCAGTCAAATTTATTAAAGAACGATTGGATGAACCTGATTATGGAGCAAAAAGTCTGACTCTCCAGGCTTACTACAGGGGGTCTGTTGATAACATCACAGTTTTGGTAATCAATTTCCTGGATAACAAAATTGTGTCTTCTGCGTCTCAGTAAGAACCGGATTTTAATAGAAAACTGCATTCAGTTCAAATATTTTTGAAAGAAAGACAAGTAAAACCATGCAGGCTTGCACTTAGTGGTTTTAAACTTAATATGGCACTGTAAGCTAATTTGTGGTACAAATGCTATACAGATGTTATGGTACAAATTGTTGGTCCTTAGTTTTTTCTGTAACAAGTTCCTAATATTTTATCCACAGTATCCACTCCACTTCTTTTATAAAATAGATCTGTGGCCTAATACAAAGTTGTCAAAACATTTCTTCTAAAATAAAAGGAAAGTTGCATGAAAAGTTTATGAGTATTATAACAAAACATTGTATGCATTTTAATATAATGTGAAGATTTGCTGGTACTATCTGTAGTCTATTTGTCAAATACACATTACACATAGAGGAATGTGTAATGTGTATTTGACAAATCATAATATGTATGCTATTTGTATATACCTAACATTTCTAGTTGTAACTTCAAAATGTGATTATGATTACCTACATATTCATGTATGTACATACTTTGTCCAGTAGTAATCTTGCTTTAACAAAGAGTTTATTCTATTTTTCAAAGTTGAATGTATATTGTCATAAAAAATGAAATTTTTGAATTTATGCATGGTTGTGATGGTCACAGAAATGTTTGTTAAAACTTATTAAGATAATCTTGTTCGAGTCCTTATCTATGTCTATATGTTATACTAGTTATTATTTTTAAGATATTTGGGATGTTTTGTAGTATGTAATCATATAATTACATTTTTTACATTTAAATAGTACAGTGGGTTATTGAATCTGCAGTACAAATATCTGTGCATAATATTGAGTTGTATTCAGATCGCAATGTAATAAAATTGATGCATTTGGTGTGGCTCATGATCAAGCTTGATATATTTAAAAGCTGTTACGTATTTTGCTTCTGGTGCTAGTCATGATTTCCAACTTATTTCAGCTTGCATATTAGTTCATTTATTGCATTGCATTTTCACTGCACCATAAATCATTTTGTAATGTTGGCAGAATGCTCCAAGAGCTTTATCAAGTGATGCCAATATATAAATACCTCTTTAATTCACTTCATCTATTCTATTATAAATCAGAACTGTACTTGCTTGAGCCTATTGCAGCTTATCTTAATACTTTCTGTGCAATAACATTGTATAAAATACAGTGTGTAGATATTACTATAAAATATTTTTGTACGTTGTATCTTACTAATTATAGCATAATAACATTGTATGTAGTCCACTTTTACTAACAAGTACAATATTTTGCCATTACAATAATCGAGATTAAATTAAGTCCTTAAGGCGGTCATGTTAACAGGGTCCAAAATTTTAAATCATTGAAATGTGGAATGGTAAAAGATGACGTGATACCCGAAGGAAAAGTGATTAAGTGCCAAACAGTATTCCTGAATGTCAATATTTTACGTATGAGAATTGTGGTACAGTCAGCTGCAGAGACAAGCAAGCTCTTGGCGCCTGTACACCAAATATTCGAAAAGCCGAATAATTGAGCTCTCGTCTCGCGAGAGCCAGCTGTACACTCGCATCCTCGGCTTCTCGAATGTTTGGTGTACATGCGCCATCTCATGCATAGATATAATCTGACAAGCCAAGGCTGCAGTAGTTTTTTTAAATGTCACATACATTAAAAAAACTACTGTGCGTCCCTTTTTTTCGGTATGAGGCATATAAATTTAAGAAAAAACTACCGCAGCCTTGGCTTGTCAGAGTATATTTCTACGTAGGTGTGGGTAGATACGTAGGTACAGTCGTCACCAGATTTATATGAGCGGCCAAGGTGTTCAGACATATGTTAACAAGCACTCCGCGGCCTCGACAACAAAGGCGTGTAAATATATATTGATACCACCTTGGCTGCTCCTACATCTCATGGCCAGTGTACACTTTTACGGGCTAAGTTTGGGAAGAATCCCGTCTAATTGGAAGCGCGAATGATAATTGATAAAGAAAAAGTGTCGCTTTGGCATTTAAGCTAGCCCCGCTGTGATATCTGTGTTGTGAAATGAACTGCGGCTTACAAAATTTGAGCCAACGAAAACGGTTACGTAGACTACGCTAAGTAACTATGATGTCGACATATGCGATTAATTCGACGCCCGGGTTTCTTACTCATTGCTTTTCTGACCTAATCGGTCCTGTTGACTCGCAGGAGTGTTACCTATTTTCTTGCCGCCGTTACATGTTTGTATTCTAAATGTTTTTCAATGTAATTTTGTGTGTAAGTTTGAATTAGTGATGTGATTTGCCCATCTACCAAAGTGTAATTAGTGTACGTAAATAAAATGTATTAATGAAACGTGCGTTTTATTTTAATGTTGTCTAATGGTTCTCTAGTTACTCGCGCTCATTGCGTTTTAGCACTTTATTAAAAGGCGCACATAGTTTCTAGCCATCGAAACAAAGGCAAGGAACATGGTCAACTAAAGGATTGATCGGAGTTAAATTGAAACTTGGTGTTGTGTGTAGGTATTTAAAATTATTATTTCCACAAAAATAATCCTTGGCAGTTTTATAAAAACAATAATTTCAGTATATGTCTATTTACATTTAATGAATTTTAATGCATGTTTTAGCATTTAATGCGTAAATAGGTTTTTCGTAAAACATTCTAATGGTAGGTAGGTACTTTTTAACGTCTCCTTCACGGTCACCAAGATAGAATTCGATGGTCCAAGGTCAGCATGACCGTGGTCGATCTGATAATACCATTTAATGCCTAACTACGGAGCATTGGGAGCTTTGTTGGCGTTACGTTATACGAGGGCGGTTTGATAAGTAACTTGTTTCGGCCACTAATACGTTTGCGGTAACTATTTATTCTTAAAGTTTGATAACTAAATATAATTAATCTGTGGCATCAAGTTATCTCCGGCGGGAATTTTAGATTTGACAGCTGTTGGAAAAAAAGTAATCGAAGTAGATCGGCGAAATGGAGAAAATTGGAATTCGTGGTGTGATTCAATTCTTTTTTTTGGAAGGTAAAACAGCAAAAGAAATTCATGAAAGAATTTCTCCTACGTTGGGCGATTCTTGTCCTTCATACGAAACAGTTCGGCTTTGGCTAAATGAGTTTAAGCGTGGCAGGACAAGCATTGAAGATGCACCTCGACCTGGTGCTCCAAAATCAGCGGTTTTACCAGAAGTCATTGATAAAATCCATGATTTAGTTTTAGCTGACAGACGATTAAAAATACGGGAGTAAGCTGAAGTTTCAAAC
This sequence comes from Lathronympha strigana, assembly GCA_949128165.1. NCBI lineage: Eukaryota > Metazoa > Arthropoda > Insecta > Lepidoptera > Tortricidae > Lathronympha > Lathronympha strigana. The sequence goes on along the minus strand of OX421906.1, from coordinate 8,660,957 downwards.
ATCTCGACTGAGCGGGTGCATTTTATTTTGCACAATGAATTGCACATGAAAAAGCTTTGTGCAAGATGGGTGCCGCGGTTGCTCACTCCAGAACAAAAGCGTATTCGCATGCAAACATTTGCTGGAAACTTGGAGGTGTTTAATAAAAATCCAGCAGAGTTTCTTCGACGTTTTGTAACCATGGATGAAACCTGGATTCATCACTATATCCCGGAGACAAAACAGCAGTCGAGACAATGGATAAGTCATGGTGAGCCAGCTCCAAAGAAAGCGAAGTGCGTCCCATCAGCTGGAAAAGTCATGGCGTCCGTGTTTTGGGATGCGAAAGGTATTATTTTAATTGACTACCTTGAAAAGGGAAAAACTATCACTGGGGCATATTATGCCTCGCTTTTAGACCAGTTAAAGGTAGCGATAGCTGAAAAACGTCCAGGGTTGGCCAAGAAAAAGGTGATGTTTCACCATGACAATGCTCCGGTGCACACATGTCGGCTTGCTGAACAAAAATTGGCGGATTTACGGTATGAAATACTTCCACATCCTGCTTATTCGCCAGATTTAGCTCAGATTATCACCTATTCCCAAAGCTCAAAAATTTTCTGTTGGGGCGAAAATTTCAGTCTAATGAAGAGGTGATACTGGAAGTAAACGCATATTTTGAAGACCTGGAAGAAACCCATTTCCGTGAAGGCATCGAGAAGTTGCAGAAGCGTTGGGATAAGTGCGTTGAACTTCGGGGGGATTACGTAGAAAAATAAAATATATACAACACCTATACAAGTTTTTTATCATATCAAACCAAATTACTTTTCAAACCACCCTCGTATATATAACCTAAGTAGGTAAGGTAACAGTTTCCAGTTTAGAAATCGAGGTAACCGAGTATGTTATTCGCAGTTGATAAATTGAAGTTTTTCGCGAGTTTTCATCAGAGTGACCCACTGCGCAACTGAGGTGCACAGTAGTATTTTATTACAAGTGTAATAGCATAGTTTTTAGTTGAATTAGAGACGATGAGATACTTGCACATGTGATCTGATCTTGGTATAGGGTGAGTGTACCAGTGAATGAACATTTCTAGTAAATGAACAAAACGCACAATTTCTCGTAAAACAAGAATTCTGCATATTTATGCCGAGGGTAGAATTTTTTTTCAAATTACCGACCTTATTTGTGAGATTGTGGTTACACTCCGGTTGACGCCTGCTCAACAGTATTAAAGTATTGGTGATGTGAAGTTAACGTGTCGCGTATTACGATTTTTTGTATGAAGCGCTTATAAGGAAACGGGTAAGTCGCCATCTACCTATTGAACTATTATACTTGTATAGTATATTTTCTGCACATGTAGTATGTTTTTTTTAAATAATAAGAACATATTTGAGCTATGTGAATGTAATTTAATGATAAATCATGGTTATAATCGGTTTTTAATCGAGTATTCACTTATTGGATCCTAAACCACGATAAATCCAGTGAATGAACCGGGGGGTTCATTCACTGGAACAATGTGTTTCAGTTTTTAAGCAATTTCTTGCGTTTTCGTAATTATAATAAAATATCACTTACAGCAATATTAAAACAATTTAGTTATCTTTTAAGTGGCCAGTGTTCGAACACAAGGTTAAAAGTAGGTTCATTCAATGGTTCACATTTTCCAATGAATGAACTACCTTAAGTACATTAATTTGTTTTGCTTAAAATTTTGATTCATTGAATAAAAAATCTCGCTGATTATATATTTTAACTGTTTTAGAAAACGGAAACACAAAACAAAGAATATCGGAGGTTTAAATATTCACCACAAACTCTAGACAAAGCTTTAAAAGCTATTGCAAGTGGAGAACTATCACTATGTAAGGCAAGAACGGCATTTTGCATACCAAAGTCAATTTATCGTATCCCAAAATACCAGAAAAACAAAGAATTGTGAAAAAGAAAGATCCAATGCCGTTTGGTTTAACAGGTTATAAATATAAAGAATATATGGTAAAAAATCAAGAAGAGAAGAAAAGGAAAGAAGACGAACTAGACCAACGCAGAAAAGATAAACAAAAAGTAATGCAATTTAAAAAGGAACAACAACAGCAAAAAAATGCAGCAAGATTAAATAAATAATAAATAAATAAATATTGTGGGACAATCTTACACAAATCGACCTAGTCCCACGGTAAGCTCAATAAAGCTTGTGTTGTGGATACTAGACGACGATATATATAATAGATAGATACATATAAATACTTAAAATACATAGAAAACATCCATAACTCAGGAACAAATATTCGTGATAAACGCACAAATAAATGCCCTGACCAGGATTCGAACCCGGGACCTCCTGCTTCGTAGGCAGGGTTACTACCAACTAGGCTAGGAGGTCATTAAATAAATAAGCCTAAACAACAAAAAACTATGACTAAACAAGCTTACGATGAACAACCAAGTAAAAGTAACAGCACACATATAAGAAACAAAATAGATTTTAAAGATAATCAGAGTACAGAACCAAAGAAACGTAAATCAAAACAGAATCATACTTTAGGCAAATAAAATTTCGGGCCTTATGGAACGACAAACTGGCATAAAAAAGCTGAGAAAAGAGCAGACAAATAAGAAAAATGAAGATGAAGAGTTAACAGCAGTTGAAAATTATTGTTATGACTCATCTTAATCTAAATGAGGGAAATGTGTTATAGTAGGTTTTAATACCCAGAAACGAAAAAAGTACTAAAAAAGTAGGAAAAAGTCTGCAGTCAATAACGTAATTACATTCATAAAACCTCAGTTAGAAGATGTCGCTGAAGTACATTATAACGATATCAAAGAATATTGGAACAACCTACTTGTTCCAGACGTGGCGTTTATTCATTTGCAGATCAGTTTAACTCATTTAGAGTAATCGTTAAAAGTTTTTTCAAATTGGTTTTCTGTTTATTATCACGTTATTTGTGTCAAAATGACGACAACGTAATAATTACCTGCTTAAATGAGTATTAAAATATTTTTTATTTAAAAAATATGTACAAATTTGTAATATTTTCATAAATAAAGCATAACTTGTTATCGTAGTTCATTTATTGGAACTAACCCGTTCATTAACTAGAAAACGGTGTTCATTCACTGGTGATTTCCCGTTTTTTCCCTAATTTGTCCTGCATCTTTAAATAATAGACACCTACTTTAAAAACAAAGCTATATAACTAAACTAGAATAGTTTATTTTGTATAAAAAAAACTCGACATTTGCATTTTAAATGTTATAATATGTCTCAAATAAATTTTTGAAGTTGTAAATTTCCTTAAGGGTTCATTCACTGGTACACTTACCCTATCTTGTTCTTATGGCACAGCCAGTGAGGTAGGTAAGTATGAAGTGGAGGTACGACTACGGTATTACGGGAGACTACGAAAAGTGCTATGACCAGCCTCAACATTTTGTATTGGATACTTAGGTATCTGGTGACTCCCACGAGTTCCACGGAATCCTCATAACTGCTATGCAGGCGCCAGAGTCGCACATACGCGCGTTTCGTACTAATAAAATTAAATAAATTAAGGATCCTATGTAATCAAAACATTTATTCAATTCAAATCATTAGATGCGATACAATAAATAAATAGTTATTGTTGGTCATCCTTTCAACCAATCATTCGGTATGATAAGAATATTTTAAATAAGTACCCATCACATTTAATAATAGTCCCCTTGGACAAATAAAATAAAACATTATACTCATTGTATAAAAATACTTATTTATTAATATTATTGACAAGCATAAACTTAAACGTGACACATTCGTGTTAAACGCAAGAGAAACATTCTCACTAAACACAATGGGTACGCGAATTATATTTTACCAAGTACCTACTAATATTTCTCTTTGTATTTAAAGCTGCAAATTTATTAAATTTAACAACCGCTTGGAACTTAATCCCATTACTTTGTGCCCCAAAATATATTCCACCTACATAACATACGCAATAAAGTTTAAGTCAGCTATCTACAGTACCTCAACACATGACTAGAAATAAACGGAATTGTCTTCACTTTATCATCAAGTACCTATACTTATGACAAACTACGCCGAATACCTACCTAATAGGCGGGCGCTGGGAATTGCTTCTGGAAGCAGCTCCGTCTGTGTAGACGCGCCTCGCGTATCTCAAAAGTACAGTACCCTAAACCTTAGACCACTGTACGACTGTTGTTCTAGAGTGGCCTAGGGGTCTAATTGGTTGGCTGTACGTGCAGTCGTACTTAATGCATCGGGCGAGGACGTCTGACACAGACCCAGCTGCTTCGCGCGAAATTTTTACGCTATGAAGCTCGCTCTGTGTAAACTCGCCTAATGAAAGGCATTCTGTAAATGTTTCAAGGAATGGCAGTTAATACGAAGATTCGATTGCAATATGAAAATGTATGTTTCAAGGCACTGCAAACCGCGAATCAAAACTTCATAACTTGTAGGCACAACTAAATTCTTTGTTACGAGTAAATTATGCGGCATATTGGAATCTATGTAAAAACTTAAAAAGCTTATGCTAGATGGCGACAGTATAACTAACATATTATTACGCTACCATACTCGTAGTAATATCAAGTCCTTGTGATTGTATGTATTATTTTGCTATATATATATATATATATATATATATGCATCAGACTCCACTCATAGAATTTCAAATTCTTCGTCTGAATCATCGAATTGACGGTCCACATCTTCAAATTCTGGAAAAAAATACATGTTTAGGAAAAAAAGATTACGGGTCACACAATAGGACCGTTATTCATGATGCTTTGTTTCATACGCAATTACTTGTAAGTTGAACTTTTGCACGTCAGACGTCAAAGGAATCGGTAAAGATGTAGTGCATAATATTAATGTTTTGTCCTCGTATATTCGCGGAAACGCCCGAACGTGTCATGGTATTTCATTCAGTGCCAGTACTAAAAGTACCGAGTTCATGACATATCCGAGCGTTTCCGAGAAAATACGAAGCAAAAACATTTTTTTACTTTACACTTCATCTTTACCCCGGACGACAGGCGATAAGTTAATCAAAATCGAACTTTACGGAGTCCCAGATTGGTTCCTATTACATTGACGAAGCAGTCCGCTGTAGCCGTCGTTGGTTTCGATCAAGTCAAGAGCAAGAGGTTAAAGCATTAAAACTATTTATTATGACTAGGTTTTTTCGATCCCTCGTGGGGGTGAATTAGGTAGGTCATACTAAATATTTACCTGTGAATAGGTTTGTGTTTTGTAAATCTATGTCAGTAGTGCTAGGGCCCCAGTGCGAAGGCCTCTTCTCGCATAATTCGAACAGAGGTTGGCTCTCCTTCATTAGGTTTTGCTGTATAGTAGCGCATAATTCGTCGAAGTCACTTCTCGTTCGACATAGGAAGCACTGAAATTATACATATTTACAATTTAAGTATTTTAAACAGAAAAAAAGCAGTTTGTTGTTTGAACAAACTTTGTTGTCAGACAACAAACTGCTTAGCAGCTGCTGTTGATAGCAGTCATTTTTTTCTCGGTGTCAGCGGCTGTTTTAGAGGGCGACGAAGATGGTAGGTAGTCATTGAGGACCTGCGCAACCAACCTCCCAGATTTTTTTGAAGTTGGCTAAATGTTATATAATGCTAGGTAGCGTTATAGAGCAAAATCATATGTTTTACTAAGCACATTACTGTAACTTCTAAATTTGTGATTTTGGTGCAATAAAGTTAAATAAATTTATTAAGTAAATTAAAAATAATTTAATACAAAATTGGCTAAATAATATTTACCACAGCCACCGAAGGATCCATGGCAAGTATCGGGATTCGTGACGCGTATTTGCAGTGATATGAGCAATCCATCTCTTTTTGATCATCTGTGATTTTGCTCTGAAAAAATATGTTATACTACAAACCAGGAAGTCGCTGCTTCAATTCCAGCCATGGTCACTTTTTTTATATAGTATATTACATCTCATCATCAAAGAGATGTAGTATAGTATATTATATTACATCTCTTTCAATTTATAATTTATAAACCAAAGTTAGGATTATTTAATTAAATTAGAAATAGGACGCAGGATGGTAGCAATTTTGTACAGATCTATTCAATTCTTGTTATAATATGTATGTATTCAATGTAATTGGTTTTAGTAAAAGGAACTTTGTTGTTTGTCGATAACGCGCTAATGCCATAAAGATTAATTTAGTAAGTAGGTAATGAATCTTATCAACAACTGGCAAATGGGTACCTTTCACTAAACTCATGTAGGAAACGCAAACTGGTAATTTTTTTTATATAATTTACCGACTAAGGGCTTGTACATAAATCACGCGAGGTTCTAAAGGGGGGTCACGAAAAACTCACGAAAGATCACTTTGGGGGGCGGGTTTCGTCCAATGGTAAGGTCCAAAATAAGTAGGTAAAACCTACATCATCACTTGAATTGACAGCACTTCACGTCAATTGTGCACGAGCCCTAACCGGTAAATTACGAGTAATATTCATACAAAATATTTAACATTTCGTAAACTCAAATATGGCGTTATTCATAAACATCCATCAAACATGACAAACATCATTAATCTAAAGGTTAACTTTATAATATGAAATTTATGGTTTTCTATGGTAAGTAATTCCTATACAATTTTGTTAGCTATCTGCTATAATTTAACACTCCAGCCAAAGGTAGTTAAGGAACCCTTACTTCAACTAGTCCTGAGCGCTGATTGGTGTGTGGGTCTAGGTATATAACTTCATCTGCCACACATCCTATCAGGTATAGAGCTTGGTTGGGCTTGCCGCCTATCACACCAATAGACTGCGGTGATTGGAAGCATATCTGAAAATCAATAAATAAATTATGAATAAAACAATATAAAGTATTCAATAAACTGGGTATAACAACTAAAATTAATATATCATACTATACAATTGTAAAGCACGAATCCAATCATTTATTAAATGTAATAAATGTTTTGATTCATGTTTTATTTTTTTTGTTTTTATGTAGTCACACTACTATACGTGTCACACACGTGTCATTTATGGGACATCCTATATATAAATCCTAAATTGAAAGAGATCTCATATACTACAGAAAAAGTGACCTGCTCACCAGGGACCTTGGTCACTTTTTCTCTAGTACCTATATGACATCTCTTTCAATTTATAATATCATGCTTTAGTAGAAATAGAAATTCAAAAGAAATTTTCGGTGATAAAGACAGTTACAATTTATAAAACGTTTGTATTTCCTGTCAGTTTATCATTTAGGACAGCATAACTTGAGCTCTAATTATTCATACCATTATTGCATATTTAGTAGTTACTTACATCACACTAGTCTAATCTTGGGGGTTGGTAACAACATGTAATATTTTGGCTTTGTATTCGCTTGTGTGTGTATCCCGCTGCTGGAGAAAGACCTCAACTCTCTTTATCCAATCCTCCCTATGCTGGGTGAGATCCCACCAATCCCTCTGAAACGCATTCAAGTCATCCCAACCATCTCTTTCTTGGTCTGCCTTTGCTACAACTATACTGGGGATGCCAGCTAGTGGCTACTTTGGCCAATCTGTCCTCATTCTTCCGGCAGATGTATCCAGCCCAGTTCAACTTTAGCTTGGCAGTAGGGAAAGGCAGTAAATCTCAGGTAAATTTTAATCAATACAGTCTAAATGCTACCATGGATATAGAGCCCAGCAGGAGAAGAATAAAAGGGGGTTTAAATACTCTTCTAAAAAATTTGGAGTTTTTCATCAAACAAAAAATTTCCCTAGTTGAGTTTATACATATAAAAGGATTAACAAATAAGTGAAAAAAAATCTACCTTCAGCAGTGGCGGCGCGTCCATATAACTCGATTCCCACCAGCTTGCCTAAAGTTTCCACCACATATACCAATGCGATCGGACATCATTAAAATTACAAAATATTTACTACCGGCATTTAGTAATTTGGATTTGATAATACGATCTACTGTAGCTTCAACCAATAACGTCGCATGCACGAGGTAAAAAGCCGGCAGCCGATAGCCTGCCTATTCATTCATAAAAGTGCACGCGCACTCTCAAAATGCACGCACAGATTCTCAAAGTCTTCTATGGACAAAACCATTAAAAACTGAGCGTAATAAGCCGCCCGGTCCCAGGTTGCAACAACATTTCATTATTTGAATTAGAACCTTAACGTTAAGCAGATAAGGTTCATATTGAAATGTGGTTGTTTCAATGCTTGCCATTTCAAAACTTACATTATAAGATTGAGCAAAATATTGTTGTAAATTACGGCGTTATTATTTTCAAATTAGTAAAATCTATATACAGGGACAATATTTTAGAATCCTATGTAATTTTAATTTAAGTAGTTAGATTATCAACACTTTCGAAAAGAAAGTAATTTGGGTTTTTTGTATTCTTGGGTAAAATTACTAATATCATGGCAACTCTTTCCCGTCTCTTTCTTACGAAGTTGGATATTGTAACAATTTTAAGTGAACTCACACAGTTCTTGTACGACTTACAGTTTAAATACTTTAAAATTTTAAACCAGTCTAAACGCGCGCCTCTGGCTGCGCTCCGTGCAAGCACGATTAGGTCACGATCAGCTGGCTGGAACGAAATTCCATTCCCCCGCGCTCGCGTGATGGTAATTATGAGTATTATACTGTACCCACTTTACTTTATTCTTAAACAATATTATTACTTTGTTTGATTTGTATTCATACACTTATAGCACATGTATATTTAAATTATGATAGTTTTGTATTTCTCTAGTTAAGTGAATTGTTATAATTCTTTTGGAGAAATAAATTCTTAAACCATAAACCATAAAATCAGTTAAATTTAGTATCATGTGTGAATAACCGTTGTTAGTGCTGTGTTTGGTTTGGTGCCTCTTAAGTATATTTTGATTGTTGTGTCGCGGAACTATTTATTTAATTAGTCTTCAAGTTTGAAACACAAGTAAAAATAAACACTTTCAAAGTAATAATCAGTGCTACTCTCACTGCAGGGGGTTTGTCCACCAAGGTTAGAATAGGTCACTTTACTTTAGATAGGTACCTAGCTTTGTGTATACAAAAAAAAGAAGTACTTCAGTACTTCTTAAATACATCGTTTTTTAAGGTTCCATAGTCGACTAGTTTCTTCTTAGTTACAGTCAGGTAAGTTTTTTTTTCTGGGTTACCCAGCGAAAATTCTCACCCGCCACAACTGACCTTCAGTCCTTCAATGTAAACCGGGTTTATTTCACTGAGGCCAAGTCTGAGTGGCACAATCAGCAACAAGGGCATCCAATCCGAAACAACATTGTCGGGAGAACTCGAGCAGTCTCCCCTGTCATTCTTCACTACACATTGGTGTACTGAAAATGTAAAAAATTATATCAAATATCATACCTATTATATTTATAATATTATGTGTTCATATTTTAGATACTGATTTGAAATTAAATATTGACTAATACATAATATTAGTAATTAGTTAATTATAACTCTTACATCAGAAGTAATTGTTAACTTAAATGAAGATAACATTTCCAAACACATGGTCTAGTTTACAAAAAGGTCAGAGCTGATAAGATTGTAACAGGGATGTGATGCTCATTTAAACATGTAAATTGCTTATTCATAATCAAAATCAAAAATCAAAAATCAAAAAATATTTATTTGCATGAACACGGTACAAATACAGATCTTAATTTTTTAAATAGGTTCATCGTATTCAACCCGCACGCAGGTGTGCAAATAGTACATGCAAGTACATGCAGTGTGCTGCTGAGAGCATCGCTTACAAACTAAAATGACAATATACAATACCTATTCTACCTAATCATAATCTGTCAAGTATTCCTTAATACTATAAAAACATTTTTCCAGCAGCCAGTTTGTCAACTTAATTTTAAAAGATTTTTGATTTTCTAATTTAATGTCATCGGGTAAATTGTTATACAGCGAGATGCACATGTTATAGCAGTTTTTCTTATAAATGTAACAGCGGCAAGGAGGCTGATGCATTAGATTTATGTATTGTGCCCTCGTATGTTTTGTTCTAGTCTCACAACGGTATGTAAAAAAGTTAGGGTTTTCCTTCACAATTAGGCAGGCTTCCTTTATATACTGACACGGGAGTGGTAATATTTTAAATTTCTTGAACAGTGGCTCACAATTGTCCATAAACCAAGTATTTCCTAAAGCTCGGATACAACTTTTTTGTACTTTGAAGGCTCGGTCTATATCAGTAGAATTCCCCCAAAGCACTAAACCGTAGCCTAGCACTGATGATACGTATCCATGATAAGCCAAAATCGCCGCTTCTAATGAGACTGTTCGTCTTAGTCTTTTTAGAGCAAATACAAACTTGTTCAACTTTTTACAAATGTGGTCTACTTGATGTTTCCAATTTAAATGCTTGTCAATATTAAAACCTAAAAATGTACAATTTTCTACTAACTCTACTTTGGCGTTATCATAATTGATGTCTAAAACTAATGGCTTTTCAGCATAATTACAAAATTTAATTGCTTTTGTTTTGTCTATATTGATTTGCAATTTATTTCTTTTGAACCAAGCAACGGCGTCTGCTAAGGTTTTGTTTACATTGGCCTCTAGAGTATTTTTATTTTGTCCTTTTATTACTAGGGTAGTGTCATCGGCAAATATAATACAGTCTTGACTAATAGAGCTTGGAAGGTCATTAATTGCAATTAAAAACAGTAAAGGGCCGAGGATACTTCCTTGAGGAATTCCAGTACCTTTTACCAAAAATGTAGACCTAAATCTTTCCTTTTGGTAACTTTTATTATTTTTACTAATAACTCTATCCATTTCCGTACACTGCAATCTCTCCTTTAAATAGCTTTTTATCCATTCATTAGCGTTCCCTCTTATGCCGTACAGCTCTAATTTTTTCAGGAGAATCGAATGGTCAATGAAATCGAAAGCTTTACTTAAATCAATAAAAATTGCCATAATATGAGTCTTCTGGTTTAAGCTTTCTGAGACACTCTTTACTAGATTAAAGCAGGCAAGTGTAGTAGATTTCCCCTTGCGAAAGCCAAATTGTTTCGGTGTTATAATGTCGTATTTGTTTAGGAAATCATTTAGTCTCTCTAGAAGCGCTTTTTCTAGAATTTTTGATATGACCGGTATTAAAGTTATTGGTCTATAGTTGTTAGGGTCTGACTTAACGCCCTTTTTATACAAAGGTTTAACTATAGACACTTTTAGCTCTGGAGGAAAGATACCTTCAGAAAAAGAAAGGTTTATAATATGACTAAGAGGGCGGCATATATAGAGAGCGCATGACTTTAGAACTAATGTTACGATTTCGTCATGTCCGTAGGCTTTACTATTATTCAGAGATATAATGATTTTATGGACTTCACTCTCATCAGATGGTCTCAAGAAGATTGTATGGGTATTGTATAAATTTTTTTCATATAAATTAGTCATGTCAGATGATTGGTATTTCTTATTACTTACCAAATTTATCAAATAATTATTTAAACAGTTACAAATGTCATATGGATCAGATACTAATTTATTTTCATAATTCAAAATGTCAATTTCATTCTTCGAACAATTATTGTGTAATGTCGTTGCAATTGTATTCCAGGTAGCTTTACATTTATTCTTATTATATTTGATGTATTTGTCATTTATAATTCTTTGAGCCTTATACAGACAAGATTTGAATAAAGTATTGTATTTTTTAAACTTAAGTTTATTATTCTGTCTGTTTACCGTACTTACTCTATAATTAAGGTATAGCTCTCGTTTCGTTCTGCTGGATTTTTTTAAACCTTTCGTCAGCCATTTTATTTTCTTTGGCCGATTTGTAATTTTTATTCTTATAATAGGAAAACATAGTTTGTAGAATAAACAGAAAATATCATAAAAATTCCTAAATGCTTCTAACGTCGTATTTGAGCTAAAAACGTCATCGAAAGATAGAGCTGACATACAATAAACAAATTTTTGAATATTTTCATTGCTGTATTCATTAGTCATTAACATTATAATGTGCTGTTTATGAAGTACTTACAAATGTCTTCTGTAACAACAGTATTGTCTAAAGCCACATGTATTACTAGTGAGCTCCATTTGTCATACACCACCAATTTCCTAAAATAAAATGAAATGAATGACCCATTTAAATTTTACTTCTAGGAATTTAAGCTGAATCAATTGGGTATCCCCACACTTAACATAGATTACATTGTCACTGTCATATATTCTGAAACCATCCACAAGTCTGTAGTTTAAGGTATGTATTATATAAAAAAAACTTGGAACCTGGAACTTAAATCCAGAACCTTAACAAAAAAGGCCAATTGAATGATCTTTTATAATCTTAAAAAAATATACCAAATAAAAATTTGTTAATGCACTTACTTCAGAACTTGTGCTACAGTGTTTGGGCCAAACCATTGGCCTACTTCTTTGCCTTCTGATGCCCCCATCAGGGCCACTTGGTGGATTGAGTATGGAGCTTGCTTTCTTTCTTCAAATCTTTGTATTATTTTCAGGTAAGTTGGATCCCTGAAAATATTTTTTATTTCGGTAAACTAAATACCACATCACTAGTTTACATTTGCAATATTTATAAGATGTGAACTGTACCTTGTTTCTGGTGTCCATACCCAATCTGAAGCTAGATGTATTCTAATAAGTGCAACTCCAAGGACCATCTGTCCGCAGCGCAACATGCAGCCCCAACCCTTGTCAGATGTTAGCCCTTCGTCTCCTATAGGAACAAATCCTTTACGGTACGTACACCATATTATAGATGATATGTCGCGTCGGATACGATCCAAGTCTACAAAACAAAACATTACCATTTTTTATAAAATTGCAAATTAATGCAGTACGGGCACTGGAATTGATGACGGAATTGAATACGAACCTTGAATAGCACTATATTTTTTACCCAAGATCCAAACGTAATCCTTTGTCTTAGGAATATCATCAGGCTCAACGTTGTTACCATCTGTGGATGTGGCTAAATAACATATATCAAACACAGCGTCCATGATGTATCATAATATTAATAAAAAACTTTCAAGTTAGAAATAATTTACTCGAAGGCAGTTGTGTGCGATGCATGCATAAAAAAATAAACGCCGAAAAAACAAACACTGACAGTCAGTTGAAGACAAATGACAACTCACGAGACGAGACGAAAAAACGACGAAAGTCCGACTTGGCTCGTCTTATTCTGGGTTTTGCTAAAAACGCTATTACTATTACTAAATAAATAGATATATTTTTAATGATGTCTGAACAACATACTGCATAGATAATTATCGTTTTCTTTTTCTCAGGCTCAGGCCAATCGAGCCATATTAATAAATACTCCGTATTAAAACTGAAAGTAAAGAGTTTCTCTTTCCTCAAATAGCTTTTGATTGACTTGACTTTGACAGTGACATATGTGTCAAACAAAAGTAAAGTTTGTTGTTCCACAGTTCCAGCTTCCAGCACTTCCAGCCGAACCGAAATTTAAAACCCTTATTTTGCTGCTTGGAATGAGTCTACTTGTAGTCAGTACCTAAAAGTCAGCTCAGCAATGGAGTCAAGCCCCTTGGACTATGTGGCACAGGCCTGCATGGACTTGACCGAAGCCATGGCAGCAGCGGGATCCGAAGCAGACCGGGACGCACTCATCATCAACCATATAAAAAAAGTTTGGGCTGTAGTTCCGCCTGTGGAAGATTTCAAGAAAAGTAAGGCTTCCAAAAAGTTACAAGTAACAAAAATCAGACATTAAAGTAGTAATTTCCAAGTCTTTTTTAAGTGCTTATTTGTGTTGACACCTATTCTATTTCCAGACTTAGAGTGGGTGAATGTGTCGGAGCCGATATCGCTGGCCCAACACTGCTCTGAGAAAATTGTGGTGTTGGACTTTTGGACATACTGCTGCATTAATTGCTACCATGTCTTGCCTGACCTGGCACACATTGAGAAGTTGCACAAAGTAGAAAGTGGACTGGTTGTGGTAAGAAATTTATGAGAAAAATTATTCTTAACAAGATTTAGACTAAAGGCTTGGTAACTTCAAATCTTTATGAGTTATATATATTGAAACTATTAAAAGTCAGCATATTTATGGTTGTGGCCTAAAGCTTTTGATTAAATAAAGTTTGACTTCTTTATTTGGAAAAAAATATTTGGTGACAAAAATCTAGGAATGTATATCTAATATTGATTACTTTTACAGATGGGTGTCCATTGTGCAAAGTTTAATAATGAGAAAGAGACTGCCAATGTGTTGTCTGCGGTGCAGCGGTATGATATCCACCACCCGGTGGTGAATGATGCTGACAGTGCTTTGTGGGAGGCCCTTGGGGTTCGCTGCTGGCCTACTCTCCTAATTTTAGGTACTGGTTAACTTTAATAACTTTTATGTTAATATTATGAAGTAATCTTACGCAACAAGATCTAGTCTCAATGGAAGCTCAATAAAGTTGTGGTTGTGGATAATTGAAAATGCGCTGCTTTGGTGCTTATATAAACACAAGGATACAACTAGATGATTCAAGTATATACAATAGATAGATAAAAATAAATAGGTTATCTTTCCACTTACTTAATTATGGTAGCTGTAGTTACTAGTTATTTCCTATATTGTCGGAGATAGTGCAATACCGCGTAACTAACAAAGTCCATAGAGTTCAATATTCAAACAACTGACAAGATTATTACCCTATTGCATTTGTTAGTTACGCGGTATTGCACTATCCCCAACGATATAAGGTAATTATGGCTAATACCTTCATCTGTTTAATGCTTGTCTGTATTGAATATTGGCGATTCAGTTGATGAACTCAGAATAGCCTCCTATGGAGTTAGCCACATTGACCTTAATGTAATTCTTGCTTGAGCTATTTGAGGAACATCCAACAGAGGCTTATACTGCTCAAATGGAACTAGACTTGAACAACTTTTAAGTTAAGCATATTGTTTGTAATGTAATTAACCCTGACACAAACAAACACACGCATAAGGTTAGTATGTAATAGACTTTCAATTTCACTTGAAAAAAAAAGTAAATAAAATCTCAAATTCTAATGTGCATTTATACATAAACATTCTAATGTGCTTTCGTATGTACAGGGCCTGGAAACAAGCCAATGTTTGTGATGACGGGCGAGGGTCACCGCGACGAGCTGGTGTGGTTTGTTGGTGCTGCACTAAGACACTTTAGTGGCAAGATCGCTAACACTAGCCTGCCCACAGCAGTTGCCAAGCACTTGAAGCCCAAATTCGAAGATGTCCTGCGGTTCCCCAGTAAGGTTTGTACCTATTTAAATCACTCATTTAGACTTTCACTATTTTCACACATTATTATTCGTCAGAGGTTTGTTTTCTCAGTTTCTACATGATTAAGTCCCGCTTCAGTAAATTTAAAATGTACCTATTTGGATTTGTAGCAATAAATAGTTAGTTATCACAAAAAAAATATGTATTGAATATGTATATTCAGATTTCAGGCAGAATCAAACTTGAATTCAAGGCATGGTCACTCCATGCAGAAGACAAAGGTTCGATACACATAAGCCTCGGTCACTTTTTCAGATGATATGATTTCATGCGCGTGTATTGCCACTCTGAACAAAAAAGGGAGGCATACTACGTATTTTTGAGCAATTGCTTTAAATGTAACAGTGCATTATTTAGCTTAAATTAATATAATTTCTCGAAGACACTGGTATTCTAATTAGCTCCATTTAGAAAATAACTACTCATTTAATTTTATTCCATATGGTATTTGCAAGTGTGTAAACGGAGTATGTGTGTTGGGCATGACAGTGTTATGTCATAGTTGTCACTTACTTAATAAAGTTAATTCTAATGCCCGTTTTACATTAGCGGTTGATGCAACATGTACTTATTTTGTATGAGTGAAAAATAAAATTAAACAAATTAACGAACTTAATAAAATTAACTATGCCATTCTGTTTCCTTAATTATACCAAGCCACATGGCGAAGTGAAAGCAAATGCTCAAGAACATCCTGTATAAAGTTTTTTGTAATCTACTACGCAATTTGGTTTGTAATGTAAGACTATAAAAAAAAAATCGGTACAAATGTATGTGCTTTTAAAATTTTACATTTCTAAATTATTGTAACATTTATTTGTATTTTATTCTCGTGCTTACTGCAGGTTGCCCTTAACCCATATTACAAGGGGCGTTCAGAAGAGCCATTCCTGGCGATCGCGGACACGGGTAACCACCGTGTTCTGATCACGGACTGCTCGGGCGTCATCCTGAGGATTATCGGTGGACCTGACCCTGGCTTCAAGGATGGCAGTAAGTGCAAAGTTGTGTTTTCCTGTTTGATATGAGCAATAGTTCTTACTTAATTTCTAAGTTGTGTTATTCACAAAAAAAATATGCGTTTTTTTCAAATTTGGTACGTTTCTCCACATTTTGCGAACATTTGGTGCATTGTGAGTTTTTCGCTTTGTCTTTATATAAGCCATTGCTGTACATATTATTGTATCTTGGCAGAGTTCAACGAGGCAGCGTTGAATTCACCGCAGGGTGTCTGTTGGTTGCTCGGTAGCGTGCTGGCAGTCTGCGACACCGGCAACCACGCACTCCGCGCCCTGCATCTCGACGACGGCACCGTGGAGGTGCTCGCGGGCAGCGGTCGGCAGGCTGAGCACGGCGACCAGGGTGAGCAGTGAAGGATCACTTACTTCTTCTCCTTCCTAGCGTTTTCCCGGCTTACGCCGCGGCTCAGGGCCGGAGGAAGTAAGGATCACTTACTAAAGTAAAAAAAAAGTTGTGATACATTGTTAGAATCGGTACTTACCCCATCGGTGGCATTAATGTACCCCCACTTTAAAAACTTATACCACGTTTAACTGCTAGGATTTAGGTACGTTTCTTTCGTCAGGCACATGAAGCCAAACATTCGTTTCATTTAAAATTTTTGTTAAATGTTTACATAAAAAATAATTTGTTATGGTTTCAATACTTTCAATGGTAGCTGTTAAGCTTAATTATAACTTAACTATCATAATAAGTCATAAGAAAATGATATCATGTGCAGGTGGCAAGTGCCTCGGGTTCCAAGCGCTGTCGTCGCCGTGGGACGTGGTGCTGTACCGCACGCCCGACATGGACATGTCCGTGCGGCCGCCGCTGCTGCCGCCGCCGCCGCCGCCGCCGCCGCCGCCGGGCCAGCTCGCGCCCGCCAAGGACGACAAGGCGGATGACAAAGGTACAGTGTCCTGCGTTACGACACCATTGTTGGATGGTTTAAACTGCGGGACCACAGTCCAGTCCACTTTAGAGAGAGATTAGAACTTCAAATATTGGAGCTTTACATTTTTTGCAACCAGGGAATCGAAGGCGGGCTTCGCTTGCCACGCCTGAACGTGCACCATCCTCGCGTTTTTGCAGTCTATCATTATTTAAATGAACTGGATAGTGATATCACAGTGATGACACGGCGATATGTCAAGAAAATAGGGGCATAGTTTTAGGCGTGACCTATTCGCTATTTCTGAAAAAAACAATAGTTTTGCTTGACTCACAACTTAGTTTCTGTTTTAGAAAAAAAGGACGAGAAACGTCGTGTTCTACTCGTGGCGTGTGCTGGTTCGCACCAAATCTGGGCACTATTCTTGGATACCACTATCTGGTGGAAGTACAAGACGTTCACTGAAGGTATGTAATACCAGCTGATACTTACTTTTGACAATACTACAGCGTGGGTAGTATTGTCAGACGTCGTTGGAAGTTGGACGACATACGTTGCAGCTCTGTCGCACCTTAGAAAAATCATTACACCTAATTAATAACACAATTTAACGAAATTATTATCTCATACGATTCATATGAACAGGTACTATAGCTGGATTAATTATTCGCCCGTATCAAATACCCACGCTGTATAGGCGTCACAGTTCCATATTTCTTGACGATGCATGATGAATTGAACTTTATGGTATTGATAATAAGGAGCATTTTCGGTGTGCAGGCACGTGCGTGATGGTGGCGGGGTCGGGCGCGGAGGCGGCGCGCAACAGCGCCTACCCCAACACCGCCGCCTTCGCGCAGCCCTCGGGACTCGCGCTACGTACTGGTGAGTATTCAGCTATTTTAGCCGTAAGCAGGGTCGGTTTGAACCGGAAGGACTCGGATTGCTCACAACTATCCTACCTACGGCCAGACTGGCTTGCGACACTCGCTTATTTATATAATTAAGGTAAGAGAATGCAATTGTCAAATATCGCGCTGCTTGATTTACGCGATGGAATATGTTAGAGGGACCTTGTTATGAAGTAAAAGTGTACATTTAATGTCAAGGTCTTGCAAGTTGGCTTCTTTAACAAGCTATGCCTATTCAATATTCAGTATATTTTTAACTTATAAACGTGGGTTCTCCTATAATCACTAACATTCTATGTTCGTATCGCTGGAATACCTATCTTTCGTTCTACATGCTTTCTAAAAATAAACATTTTATTTTCAATTTCCATCCGTGATAGTCGATGCCCACTTTAATACTATGTTCGAGTATGTACTATCGCGTTCAAAATTGCATGGGCAGTTTATGATAGAGTTCATTCATGAATTGCCCATGCACTTTTGAACGCGTGTGTACCTTAGTGTCAAACATTTACAACTATTATTGATACTTGATAGCCATAATCATCCTGATTATCCTTGGGTAAGCGCTATGGTGTTTATAATCATTACGTTCGCAGGCATCACTTTGTTTTTAAATAGGTGCCTAGAATGATACGCCTCAATTTTATTGGCTAAACTCCTTCTCATTAAAAAAAATGTATTACTTAAACAGATATATTAGTTAAATTATATTTTTTGACAATCTAACAAACGCAAATGTCAAACTGACAGGTAAGGACAAACAATCATTTAACTAAACTATGTTTGATCTGCGTTTATGAATAACGCCATAAGAGTTTGAACCATTTTCCTTCATCACACGTATTTGAATGATATCACTTTTTTTGAAAACCCGAATTATCTCTATTTTTCCCGTAATCGTGCCTTAATACCAATCGGTCGAATGTGTTATTTTCTAAGATTGACAAAACCGGAAATTTCTTATATCTGAGCAAGTTGTTTATTAACAAAAGGTGATTAAGGGTATGCTTCAAATGTGCACTTGATATTAATTGTGGTTCACTCACGGGTTTGTTTAATTTGCATAATTATTTTCATTGCTTGCTTACCATATCAGTCGGCCATATACGTTCGAGCGAATCCGCCGGATCTGCCAATCAATGTATGGAAAATTTGTCTGGCAGATGCCTGGCGGACATACACGCTATGCCGCGTGCCGATTGGACAGATTGCCCTAACGTATATTGCCGGTTTTTAACTGAAACTAATACCTACCCTAAATGTTGAACATAAGAAATAATGCTGCTTATGTAATTTGAATATATATTCGTATTCACTTGAATTTATAATTCGAAATTTCTTTATTGTTTTAGGTTCATCTCCTGAGATATTTATTGCGGATTCCGAAAGCTCATCCATTAGGAGGCTGGCTCTTTCTACTGGACAGGTGACCACGCTCTGCGGCGGTGACCGGAACCCCCTGGTAGGCTAACAACCACACAGTTATCTTATTATAAGAGCCGCCACACACGTCCGGAATCAGAGATGAATTCATAATTTTATTTTAATTCATATTATGAATTCATAACGCACGAAATTACATACAATTTAGCTATTGACCACACACGTTCTGTTTTTTTTTCTGATTATGAATTTCTCAGATTGATGATTCCGGCTTTGTGTGGCCGGCAAACCGGGATCAAAGCCGGAATTCAGAATATGAATGCATACTCAGATTCCGGACGTGTGTGGCGACCTTAAGTAAGTACAAACCATGCTTAACAAGTTTTTTTGTTCCATAGAACCTGTTCGCGTTTGGAGACGTAGACGACGTCGGCCAAGAGGCAAAACTCCAACATCCGCTAGGAGTTGCTTACTGTGACTCGAACAAAACCCTCTACATAGCCGACTCCTACAATAATAAGATAAAGAAAGTCGACATCGGCCTCCAAAAGGTGACAACCCTAAGCCCCACTATGATTGAAACAACTGATCCTGTTAAGTTCAACGAGCCCTCAGGGCTGTCAGTCAGCGCCGACGGGAAATACCTCTACATAGCAGACACCAACAACCATAGCATTAAGCTCCTGAATCTAGCCAAAAACGTGTGCCAAGAGTTCAAAGTCCGACTTCCAGAACCAAAGTTCGCCGAGCCTGAAAACTTAATTCTGTACAAAAATGATCTGTTCGTAAACAGAAAGTGCGGCAACCTTATTATTTATTTCAACGTTAGCTTAGACGCGGACACGAAGAATGTTAATTTCACGCCGGGAGCGCCGCAGAACTGGCATGTGTGCGTGCGGGACGACAATAACAAAGACGTCACGTTAGACGACTTCGAATTCGTCGACTGCCCGTTTAAAGGAACTAAACTACCCGGCAGAGTGGAAATGAAGCTTAAACATAGGACCAGTAAGACTCATTATCGGTTGTATCTGAGATTTCAGACCGCGCTCTGTGATTCGACGGTGTGTTTCTCGCATGCGTTCACCATAAGATCGACGATCCTAGTGCGGGACTCTGTGAAGATGGTGGAGTCATACAAAATAACGTGCAAGGTGAACCCGGTGAACCGGACGGCCGAGCGGCCTGACGCTAAGAAAACTTCCACTAAATAATTATAATTAGGTATTTTTAAGACAAAATTTCACAACTTCGAACAAAACGCACGGGTTATTATTTTTAAGTTTAACTTTGTAACTGGATTGTTACGTATTTTTTTATTGCTAATGAATTCGGTGGATGTCGATTTATTTAACAAAAATTACATTTTGTATAACAAATTCAAAGAGACTTTGATTCAAATACTCATGCTGTGCTATACCTTTTAGAATAAATCGAAGGAAAGCAACCGTGACCTTTAAAACTAAACCAATGTTTAAATCAATCCGCTTTACGTTCAGTGCGAGTAAATTAGGATGTAATGTCAGAGCTCACGACTCTGAAACCCTTACCACGAGTTTAGTTTGTTCGCTGTCAGTCGCTAGCAACTGCGTTAACTCACTCACAATTTACCTCGCCCGTTCTAATACCGTATATTTTCTGTTTTTTCCTACTCCACGCCGAATGAAGGTGGCTTGTATTTCAGGCGCTATAAATTCTTATAATATCCATCCTTATCTAATATAAAATAAAAAATATACGGCCATTTCCTTCAACAGAGCTTGAAACTCACACGCATAATAAATTTATTCTTATTTACTTCCGTTTGTCAAACGGTTACGTTTGTCAACGCATATAATAGTACCAACTATTTTGATATACCTACTCAAAATCTCGAAACACAATAATTTCTTAGAATTCACACCAAGTTATTCATTCTTTTTGCCTATGGTAAGGGTACAACTGACGAGGACTCTGCGATTTGTAGTCGCCTACAACTCGCGAATTAAGCTCCGGCTCAGTTCAATCCCATTACAGACAGATAAATTATAAAGTCTGAACGTCGTTATTTAGAGAGTATACCTACTTCTAACAGCGACGTCTGAATCCCATTCATTTTGCCGCTTGAAGCATTCACTAATTTGTTGATGTTTCGGAGAATTAAAGAAGAGTGAGTAAGAAGCTAAGATTATGTAAGGCGTTTTTTTAAGAGGGGGCCGACCTTCCAGTGGCGTACTCATTGGTTCGATCCTGTTTTCTAATAAAGGATTCCATTTCTCTATAAGTCTATACCCCACCCCCATAATCCTACTAATTCCCCAACTTTTGATGTATGGTACAGTTGTATACTACTTACTTTTAAGATTATCACTTTAACGGAAAAAAAGGTGGCCCCCTTTTGCCATTTAGGTGATAAAGCAAACAGTATGCAAAATGAAACTATGTGCCAATGGCCAAGTGTTAGGAAATTAGTAGGGCTTACGATCTTATAGTGGGGTGTAGAGAAATGGATTGGTTTATTAGAGAACACAATCAGCCCAATGAGGGCGCCACTGCATGATCGGACGCCCTCTTAAGCCAAGCCATATAATTAAAATCTTAGTTCTGTCAAAAGTCTTCATTTTCAGATATGTTCAAATAATAGAGAGATACACCTATTTTGGAAATTGGCGAAGATTATCCTTCGTTCTGCTTTCTTATTGTGTTACAAAACTTACCGTAAAAAGTTAAAGAAACAATAAGCATCAATGTAAGTTTATCGATAATTTAATAGCAGAGTATACTGAACACTCGGCTGATAACTATCTCGCGATTGGACTTTATGTCATAAGTCATAACTAATGAAAATAGATTTATTTAAATTGAATGATATAACTGAAATACAACAATATACACTAATGCCGTTATTCATCTCAGCAAACCTCCGTTAGCTAATTTGTTGTTTGTCTTTATCTGCCAGATTGACATTTGCGTTTGTCAAAAAGGGACAAAACGTATTTTAACTAATATGAGTCTGTTAATTTTTTATGAATAAGGCGGTAAAAAAACACTAAACTAGGTAAATTAAAGCTACGAAGAGCCTAAGCTAGGTCCCCCAAATCTGATCCCTGCGGTATGGTGCTGGCTAGATTCCCTCGTTGAATGGCAATGCTAATCCTTTGCCTGAGGAACGAGACACCCGTCCAAGAGGTTCTACCGCAAATAAAATATTAATTTCTATTGAAATATAAAGGAATCAAAATTTGAAATTCGTTCTCACACCTTCATTAAGTGCTTCGCAAACAAAAAATCAAGTCTTAATTAATATATGTAGTCATGAAACGAATACTATACCATTAAATTTGTTTATTTTTACGGGAAGTTTAAGAAGCTTTTTGACTAGACTTTTTTAAGAGAGGCACAGCGGGTGCATATCGTTTAGTGCGGTACAAGCTACGGCGAGCGAACAAAATACGCCGGGCCACCGCCGGGTAACACTAGACCCTACTCATAGTGATGTGTTTCTGTTGGTGAGTAAGGTCGCCAGATCTCCAAGAGGATTCACTGTGTTGACAGCTGGGGACCCACGGAGCAAAGCTTGCCCCTTTAGCTGTCAACACAGCGAATCCTACTTTTTTTAAAGGGTCGGCAACGCGCATGTAACACCCCTGGAGTTGCAGGCGTCCATAGGCTACGGTGACCGCTTATACCATCAGGCGGGCCGTATGCTTGTTTGTCACCGTCGTAGTACCGTCAACTGCTGCAACTTTGCCAACCGGCTACAAGATTGCCTGTTTTGAAAAAACTTACTTTTCTACCAAACCGTTATCTATTTTTTACTTCTAAAAATGGTAAAAGTGGTACGATTTATCTGGCAACCCATTTCAATTATATTTTTTCATGGCAATACAGGTAGTTTCGAACTCAGTCGGTGTCAACGTTTGGAAAGCGACCACGTGTTTTTTCGGTGTGCTCAAAACTTTTGTTATAACTGGGAAAATACTTCTTATAGCTGCTTGTGGAGTACTCATATGGGAAGTAATAATGCTCTTCTCGATGCTTTACATAGTTTTTCATGTAAATATACTCATTTAAGGCCAGAATGATGAGGGGCAATGTTGGGTGAGGTTTCTTAGAATGTAGATGCCCCAAAATTGCCTGGTCTAGGGTTTTCACTATGAAGTAGTTTTTTTGTTGTCAACATAAAGCAGGTGCTCTCATAAGCAGATATGTTTAGAAAATTTTGTATTTTTTTTACGTAAGAATTAGCCAAACACATATTACATATGTTATATATGTTTTGTTATTCCTATTTATCGTTAATATGTTAATTAAATTTAAAATATTAAAAATACCCATGTATAAAAAAGAAACAGTTTTATTAATATCCACTTCCATACCTACCTGCTATTTGCAGTTGTTTCAATACACAAGATTTAAAATTATGCAATTTTCTATAAAGTCGTCAAAATACTTTTGTCTATTTTGTTTGGCACAACCTAGCTACGCTTGAAGCGATGTATGGAAATGCTGCAGAACATGCCACAACTTTGCCTATGTCGTAAAAAAAAGACTTAAGTAGTTATTTAGTATTTTCTACTGACACCTGGGCTTTGATATTACTGCTGTCACTTTAAAAAGGCTTTCCATTTTTAAATACTCCATATATTACCACAGATAATCCACTAGGCAATGTTGCAGCTTTTAGCTACAACTTTGACTGCAACTTTGAAAGACTCCACAGGCAAAACTATGAGTATTTGGCGTACTTGTAACCTTAATATATGTGTCTTTAGATGTAGATTAACTTAGCAATGCAAGCAAGAGCACAGATAACGTATACTTTAGGAGTTATTTAAAAAAAACATGAATTTCCGTGCAAAGTTGCAGCAGTTGACGGTTTATAAAAAGAAAAAAACTTTGATGGACGGTCTTTATTCTTTGTCTGTCTCTGATGCTCATGGCGCGGCAGCAAGGTCAATGTATCACGGTGCATCTATAGGGCCTTGGAAATTAATAACACTAAGCCGGAAATTAGGTCAGCGACCTTAGTCTGCGATACACCATTTTCAATTTCGTATCGACTTCTTGAGGGTTAGCGGTTTTAGATGAGTGAAAATTAGTAAATGGGCCGTTTTGGTAATGATATCTGCAAAGTAATACCTTACGCACATACATACTTGAATATTTTGTTCCCTCTCGTAAAGGCTCCAGCGAGACAAATCGGACGGAAGACAGCCCTCTCTCTATTCTTAAAGCATTTTAGCCTCCTGACGACTGGGTATCAAAATTTGCCAATTGAAATGTCACTTTGTCAAATTGAAATAGAGTCAAAATTCTATTGGGGCTTATGTACTACGTATAGGACACGGGAAGTCAGGAGGTTAAAGTAAAGCGTTCATAAATAAATACATATAATGGAAGGACCTTACACAAATTGACCTGTTCCCAAAGTAAGCTCTATAAGGCTTGTTAGGGGTGTATTGGTATGGGCTTGTGTTATGACGATATATACTTATTTATAATAGATAGAGACTTATGTATAAATAGATAAAAAACATCCATAACTCAGGAACAAATCGTGATAAACACACATATAATTTATATTCGAACCCGGAACCTTCTGCTTCGTAGGTAGAGTCACTATACCAACTGGGCTAGGAGACCGATCAAAACAAAAAAAAATTATAGGGAGGTAAAAACGTTTGACTTTAAAATGTTATCATTTCCATTGAAATTATACACAAGGATAGGTAGCCGTTTTCAGTGCCCTTCGATGCCTTCAAATGCTTGCAAAGTTGTGTATATTTTAAATCCGACGGTATTTACGGACATATTTTATCCTACATCATAAAGCTAATGACCTGTCCCAAACAATGGAAGTGTTAGCCTTTAAGGGCCGTGCGAAGAACTGTCACGTTATGCAAAAGTGGGTTGGGCTCATTATTCAAACACGAGGTTAATTAAGTATTTTGCTAATTGACTAGTAAAAAGTTGTCATATGACTTGACTTGGAGGCACATTTACACTTTAAAATCATAAGGTGATTTGATATTGATTTTACGTTACTTGCTTACTTATAGATCTCGTTTTTGCCTACTCGTTTATAAATACGGTAAGTGCGCATGAGATGCGAATATACCTATTTGTTGGTATTTATGTATGAGCGATATGGGTAATTCAAGTAGATGTTTTTAATCTTCTACTAGAGAATGTGTCTGTGCAAAGGTTAAACTTGCTGTCAATCAAGAGAATCGTGGTTTTTCGTAATTAAAATATCTCTAGCTTTACACTGTAAACTGTGTCAAGAAAATCATACAGTTTTATACGTAAAAACTTGTAGGATTACAAATTCTGTGAGATGTCTCTGAATTCTGAGACAACAAGAATTCTGGGCAATCCTGGCATTCCTATATGTGTAAAGATGTACTTGTCCCTTCAAGCAACACAGGGAGGGGAGTCGCCATACCCAAACGTACCGTTTCCCCAATGCCGAAGTCCAAGCCCAAATGGGCATACGCGGCTCTGTGTTGTCACTAGTCCGTACACTAAAATATATCGAAGTGTGCAAGATTTGTCAGTGTAGTTGTATCATTTTCTATGCGCTAGTGTCATCATTACAGATTGTTTTTTTGTATGTATGTGTAAGAAGTGCGTCTGTGTGCACGTTTCCATCCACAAAAGGTGACAGAATAATTTGTACGGTAAGATGTCGCTATGACGTTCCAACGCGTTGGAAGCCTGTGTTGCTCGAAGACTTGTCCACATCTTATTCACAACATTTTACATAAAAAATATCTGTAGGTGTAGGTGCGTCCCCCATCACTAAAAAAGAAAAACATCATATTTACTTATATTTTCTTTCTATCAACTAATCTCTCGATTCCAATTTGTCCCCACGACGCTCAAGTTACTTCAAATTTAGCATCTTGGCCACCCCTACTACCTATATATACAGGTAATATTTTCCTACTTGATCTTCATAGCCTGGCAGTCGTAAATTGCCCATTTATCTTTATAAGTGACAAATGGTACACGTTTTCCAACTTTTCAGGCTAGGGGCAGGCAAAGTGCTCATTTGACTTGACACTACTCTGCAATACGATATCGCCCTTTTAAAAGCGTCTTTAGGCAGGTATTACACTGGTGTCGCATATTTTTATTAGAAATAAGATTAACCGTTGGCCCCGCCCCGGGGAAAAAATATAAATTGCCATAAGTCTATAATATACCTATTACCACTCTTCTCTTCTTCCTAGCATTTTCCCGGCTTATGCTACGGCTCATGTAAGGAGCTTGGGTCCGCTTTGGCAACTAATCCCAAGATTTGGCGTAGGCACTAGTTTTACGAAAGCGACTGCCATCTTACCTTCTAACCCAGAGGGTAAACGACTTGGCTCACGAAATAACCGCCCTGTGGGATGTTGACTCGACGATCATTGTCCCGATAGTTGTTTCAGCGAACGATCTCATAGCGAAGTGTCTGGACCAACATCTTGAGAGACTCTCGCCAGGTGGTTGGATCAAGGGTCAGATGCAGAAGGCAGTAACTCTGGACACGGCACGTATAGTCCGGCGGTGCCTTTCTCTGCGGCCCTAACCACCGGCAGCCTGGGCCCTGCCCCGTTGCCGGTGGCACTCTAGGTTAGGTTTTTTATAATATGTTTACATATATGTATTTTGTATTGTTTTTGTATGTGTTTTTGTATTTTACTTTTATTATCATATTATAATAACCTAACTTAACATTGAAAATATATACAGAGAAAATTAAAATACTATTGCAAAAAGTATCTTAGCAATAACAAGTTGAAAATTAATATCAACGACGTTTACATACCACGCTAATAAACGTGAATGTGTCAGGAGTTCATTGATCGGGGTATCGGCGTTTGTACTCTCTTGCCGCTTCAGCAGCATTGCCGTTGCAGAAGCCGTACACAAAATTAATATTAGCGATTTCTCCGGGAGAACAAATAAACTGCAGAATTTTCCAAGTCCAATATTCACAAATATGATAGGTATTTATGTGACAAAATTAAACGAAAAGTAGGTAACGTAAAACTTACTCACTTCTAACCTTCTTGCAGTGAATAGTTGTCAATGGAAAACTCTTTACTGACAAAATTTTAAAAAGTTAATAGCATTAGCAGGTAACTCGTAAAGTACCTTTTACACTGGTTCAGCTTATAAATTCATTTATTAAATATTTCGGAAACCATAAGAGTTAAGACACTAGTTTCTTGGAGAAATTAAGTTGAATTAATCTCAATAATCTCCCCTTAAAGTTAACGGAAAAAAAACATGTATCTGTGGCATGTAACTTTAACAATTAGTTTGTTTCCAAATTTAAATTTACTATTTCTATAATAGTATCTGATGTCAACATTAAAGTTCATTCAACAATGCACTTAATTCAAGAAAAATAGCAGCTAAGATACAATACAATAGCTGGTGTAACATATTTCGTGATATGTGATGTTTGGTTTGGGATATTTTGAGGTTAGGTTTTCAAAGTTTTCTATTGCAAACATTGATATATCAATATGAAGTGAAGTTGTTTCTTTATTTCAATATAACATTACATGATAAACTCCAAGAAAACCGATTATAAGTTTATCATTTATCACCCGCTCAAGGCAATTGCTGCAGAATTTTGTTGAATTTATTCTCACCACTTTTCAAGTACAATAGAAAGCTAACCTGGATAAATGATAGTTAAAAAGAACAAATGATAGTAAACAACGAAAAAAAGTTACCTATGTTTGTTTTTAATAAAACCAAATATACTATGCCGTTGTTGTGTTAAATATTCTACACGTTTGTAATGCTTCCTTCAAGATTTTCTTCAAGTAAGTAAAGGAGTAGTTTTAACTTTATACCTAGTTATTTTTTTTTTAACTTTCCTTGCATTCGAAATGAACAGTAGGGGGTTTAACTCGGGTAAAAGGCACCCATTTCCGACTCCGTTGGTACCTCGTCGGAAATGCGTGCCTTTCAGCCCTTGGTTAACAATCTACAATTTTTTTGCACTCGTTCCATTGTCCGGTGTGTAAACGAGATATAAGTAAGTAGGTAGTATTTTAGAATCGTCAATTACATACTGTCTGACATTCTGTTTTGCTCTTGCTCCGTGAGTGGCTGCGTCAGTGTGGTAACCGCCTTACTGACCTTAGCGAGGTCTTCGCGGGCACGAAGAACTGCTATATTGATAAAAATTAAATTATAAATAAAACCTTGGGCTATAAGAAAGTGGTTCTCAATCTTCGCGGAAGTAGGAATCCATTTCAAAGTTAATCTACTATTTGACCTTTCGCATTGAAACAATATTGGTAGTTTATTTGTAGCCATGGATCATGACTGTGATTTAAATAGTGTTGATAGCTTGGCGCAGGCGGTGCACCTTAGTGTGCGACTTCACGACTTGTAATCCGACAGTCGTAAGGTTGAACCCCGGCTCGTAGGAGTCATCTATATACAATGGGTTGTGTTCTGAAGAATTGTTTGACATGATGCCAACGTCCACTTTTCACACCGTACCGCTCGCCATCGACAGGGCGCTCATCCAAGGTTTTCCCGAAAGAATACAGTATGGGATTCTTCAAAAAAGGAGTGTACAAGATTTTAATGGGTCGGCTACACGCATGTCCCCCCCTGAAATTGAAGGCGTCCATAGGCTACGGTGACGGCTTTCCATCAGGCGGGCCGTAAGCTCGTTTGCCACCGACGTGGTATTAAAAAAAAGTCATGCTATATGTTCAAAACATTTGTAGAACTTATTAACGAGACATTATTTTCGGGTTCAGTAGTCAACTAGGAATGTCTGTCTGTCCGTCTGGCCGTCTGCGGCTAAGCTCAGTGACCGTTAGTACTAGAAAACTAATTTGGTATATAAGTCTACATATATTAATCATGCCGATAAAGTGGTAAAATAAAAAGTGGGCCTTTTTTAAGGTAGGTACCTCCTATCTCCCACACCTACACGTTGGTACAGTGGGCGGTGCTTTTCGTTTCAACCCTTAAGTATGAGGTATCGTCGAATAGGTATTTGCAAAAGGATAGGGGTTTGCTAAATTTTTTTTTTGATTAAGGGAATATTTTCGGAAATAATTGGCCCTGGAGTTTTAAAAAAAATGTGTCTTACTTTTGAACCGCAAGTCCAATAATTATGGTAAAATATGAAAGTAGAGCATTATAGACACTTACAAGGAAAATTATTTTGAACATGGTCACTAAGCCATTTTTGTTTCTTTTTGCAAATTCATATTCTCTTAGTAAAAGGACGTATATGAGTTGTAAGTGCTGCGAAGATACTTCTTGTTGCTGGTTTTTCATGGCATCTACTAAAACCCCTTCTAGATTCGCTTATTGTGACGGACGGTTAACTACGGAACCCTACACTGAACGTGGGCCGACATGCTCTTGGCCGGTTTTATATTTCACCAAACGTTTTTCGACAAGGAAATCATCGTAAGGAAACTGGATTCATTTAAGTAAATAAGGCCTAGTGTTCCTCTTGGGTTTGTATAGTCAAAATGGCCGTCGTTATCGAAAAAAAGTAGTGCCTTCGTAAAATCTTGGATTGGGGTTGCTAAACGTCCCCCAAGCCCTCTGGACTCTGGACCGTGGTAAACTCTAGACAGCTGTGATTTAAATTTACCGGCGCTACCAAAATTTAAATGAAGTAACGAAACTAACTATAACTATATAACACAAGGCAAACTATTCGTTCCTAGGATTAACAACTACTACGGTGATAGAACCCTAAAGAAACGCCTACCGTACCTATTGAATAGTTTGCCTGAAGATATCCGTTCAGAAAATAATCCAAACAAATACAAAAGACTTTTAAAAAAACACTACAATAATAAATAAATAAACAATTTATAACATAGAATATACATATATTTAAATATGTAATGTAAACTCCTGATTCCACAGACAAACTCAGTTTTCTTGAGTTTTGTGGGACTATGTTTAGTTTTAAGATGTATCCCTGTACTTAATAATTAAATAATAAATAAAATAAATAAGTTACCGGTTGAAAGCTGCCCATTTCTGACCCGAAACTATTGGCGTTAACGACTAAAAATTCGTCAGCCAGAGCGCTAAACGTTAACTATATCCGTAATATTCTGTATTGGAATTTGGGCGCCTTTCATCCCTCTGATTATGGGCGAGTTGGACTCGAGCGCCCATTGCACGTCGAATTTGACCTCCGACGTAAGTAGGTTGGTCATTTATTATTTACCTACCTACCTACAACACAAAAAAACCGACGTAATTTTCTTCAGGGTTCCTAATTTAAATACTAAATTTAAAGTTGAATGTTTGTTTATTATAATGTTCCGCATGTTTTGTAATGTGACGATATTTATGTGGAGGTCATAAGTAAAAAATCAATTAACATTTTTACCGAAAAACATCATAGGCCAATAGCTAAAGAGCCATTTGAGACTTGAGAGTGTAGAGTGTAAGTATCACATGTCCTGTTTGGAGATTACATATAAACGGACTGCATATAAATTTGAATACGTAGGAATTTCGGGGTACTTATTCATTTGGAACTAGCCCAAAAACACGCGTCAACTACTTTTAAGCGAATTCAACGGTAAAAGTTCAAGAGGATCACCCTGCACAAAAAGACAAAGCATGGATCGCGGGCGAATCAACTCCTTTGCAAGGTGGTAAAGGAGGTGAAATTATCCATAGGATTCATGCTTACCACTTTACCGCTCGGTTCGAGCAGATCACCAAAATGTGACCTCTCATGAAACCACAAACGTCTTTGGGGGGCTTCCGTGAACACTGGAATTAGAAGATCGTTTTATCCGTCTCTCTTGCTCTTGTATTGTTAGATGCAGATACACAATGATCGGATCTCATGTTCGTGGTCTCCCTGACCGCCGCCGTGTCTCAGCTGACAGAAGCGATGTAAGCGGGCTAAGGTCGCCGGTGATTATACCGTCTAAAACAATCGCGGCGTGGTTTGGCAATTAGACCGTAGGCGATTAGGGAGCTCGTGTTTTAGGATTTTCCTGATTTGCTTGAATTTTGGTTGTTGGCCAGACCTACTTGCAACAGGAAAAACTATGTCTGAGATAGATAATACATAGTTAGGCATGTACGAATATGAGAACTTGAGTTTGACAGGCTGACAGCCCTGCCAAGTTAAAGTTGGTTGGAGGATATGAATAAGTAGTTGCATTATTTGTTTTCTTAGTTATACCTAAATCATTTACAATTGTTGTCAAGAAGTTTTTTTACAAGCTTTTATTTAATTTGCAATGTATGCCTGTTTGTTTGTTAGGGTCAAATCTTGCAAGCTGAATTTGACTAACTTCCCGATATTCTAATAAATTGAAACTTTACATGCTCATGTAGGTTGGATGACAATACTATATTATGGCACCAAAGAACAGTCAGCGATAAAAGCTTATTTCAGATAGCTAAGATCTTTATTGGTCCCATTTCTGTTACATAGTATATCCAATCAGCTTAGCATCCTGAACAAATAGGCTTAGATTAGATGGTAAAGTATTAAGAGGTAATCTCCAATAAGCACTTCGCAATGTAGGATAAAACACCTCATAAAAATCTGTCGTGAACATGATTCATTAGGTGCAGCTGTTAGAGATGCCATAACTCATATCTCGGTACGCAACGCGTGAGTACATCGTGAGCTAATTTTTCCACTGACTTGACTTGGCATGCAGAGCGCGCGGCTCGGCCAGCGCATTGAAATGCGTCGCTATTATCTTGCATTCTAGGCAAATTGACATAAATATGCAGTTTCCTTTTCAGTTTCGCAATCTTGTTTTGCTTGGCTATAAAAAAATAAGCGGATCTATATGCTGGTGCAGCTAGCACGTGACGCGAGAAGGCCGGGTAGGGCAGTTATTCAGAGGGGTAGCGATTGCCAAACGAGAACAGATATATAAGAATGATCTTATAGTAGTTTTTCTACTCCAGCACTTCTATCTGTCAATTAGATGACTGACAGGGATACATTATAACGTTGTCTATGGTATTCCATAAGAACATGCATCGTTTTACAGTTAAGTATCAAGATCACACTTATACTGGGCCTAGTACCACGAAAATCGAACGATTGCGGATTTGTATGACACTCAAAGAGGTTTTTCTGTCAATGCCAATTTTCGAAATTCGTGGTAGGTATGCATGCTGGCTTAGCCAATGGTTCATATAGAAATATACCTAGCTTAGGTTAGGGCACATCCGATCCGAGTCGTGACGCTTGCACCCCGTAAATTAGCGATCACCGATATGAATTGAGTAATCATCGAGTGCGCTCTGCCATTTGGTCTGAATAAACACAGTGCTTTACAATAGTAGTGCACGAACTTATTGAAGCACATCTGATGATAGTGTGATGATGTTAACTGATGTCATTTCATTGATATTTTCTCTTCTTTATGTCAGAGTGTAATTAGGATTATCCTTAGTATTATCACAAATCTAAATACTCGCTAACACTTAGAGATAATTTACGTGCGTACTTTGGATTATTACCTAATATACCTAAGCATTTGAATATAAGCACACCAAAGAGGCAAACAACTACCTAATTAAAAGAAAAGGTGACCGCTTTTGAATTTCTTTAACGTCCCTGTAGAGATAATTGCCGGCCATATACGTTCGGGCAATCCGTCAGATCTCCATAGAGGGTATGTCCGGCGGACATCCGCCAGACAAATATGTCCGAACGTCTATGGACAGGAAATGAGCGGTTAATACCTGAATACCCTGAAAGTTTGTATTGCGGAACCCTAAAAGAAGTTTGAGTTCATCAAAGCAACCGACACGACGGGTCTTCGTATGCTTCGATAGTGCGTTAGTCTCGGTGAATTGTGAGACCTAACCTGATATCTTCTTTATTATTCTGCATTCGTCGATCTGCACATGACTTGCTGGCATTGTTTCGAGCAGTAGCAATGTATTTTGTCGATGCAAACAATAGCTTTCCCATGGTGCGTTATTTTTTAACCACACAATGGAGTTTGGCAATTGTTGCAGGTAAGCAGGCACTTACTTCGATGTTCTAGAGACAAAGCTTTGTTGAATGTTAAGTGATGTTAATCGGTTAATTACCCACTTAGGCCACTTATAAGTAGGTACGTCTAGATAGTATAGGCCACAATTGTAATTTTTTCTGACCTTTTATTCGCAAGTTTAGGCTCAAATGGTTTTATCATGTATTTCAAGTATGTGAATATTATACATATTATTTATTACCCGATATACTTTATGTGATTTGTGTAATCTAGTAATTACTGAAAATGTATATCGACGTGTTATTTCTAACCAAATAAGTATAGTAAGAAAGATAAATATTTATGAATGCAAATAAAACCTCACCTTTGGTTAGATCGAGAAGCCTCTACCATAATTATATTCATTTTATCTTATCGTTAGTTAAGAGAGCAATTCTTGTAGATATATAATAGCTATACCTTCTTAGGTAATTTATATATTTCGGTGAAATCGGAAACGGCTCTAACGATTTCGACGAAAATTGCTTTGTGGGTTTTTTGGTGGCCCAGCGAGAGCGTTGGTGGCCCAGCGGTAGAAGCATGCGACTTTCAATTCAAAGGTCGCGGGTTCAAATCCCGGCGGCTCGTAACAATGAGTTTTTCGTAACCTGCGTAAGAAATATAATTTGATATTTACCAATACCAATAATAAAAAAAATCGTTCCCTTTTTGGTGAAGGAAAGCATCGTAAGGTTACCGGACTAATCCCAACAAGGCCAAGTATACCCTCTGGGTTGGAAGGTCAGTTGGCAGTCGCTTTCGAAAACTAAGTGCCTACGCCATATCTTGGGATTAGTTGCCAAACCGGACCCAGGCCGCCTACATGAACCTTAGAATAAGCGGTAGAAAGAAGAAAAGGGGGTTTTGGGGACGAAAAATGGATCTAAATAGATGGGCATTCCCGTTATTCATATAAAGGAGGTAATATATTTGGATATACATACCTTATCGTTGTAATATTACTTAATATACGACCGCAAATATAAATTTATCCTATGATGTTTTGAATAGGTACCTACCCGTTTACCGCGACCATGATTGGGTCAAAGCCAATACTTTTGGTTTTCCTGTGCATTGCATAATCGCGCATAATATACACCTACATCCTATTAAGTTAGCGATTCACTCAGCATGCATTAGACTAACTAGGCAAGCTGGTAAATGTGTTGTAAGATAATGAGGCATCCTGTTGGTTGGCAGGCACATATCTGGAGTGTTTAGCGCAGTGGAGGTCTAATATCGTAGCTAGGTTAGGGCGCCGTGTCAAAATTTTAAAGTTGCAAGTGTACCGCGGCCAAATGTAGTCCCTCATATAGTCCCTCGCATATTCCTATTGAAGTAGTTGGTACAGAGTAAGTAGGTACAGGTAAATCCATATATATTGGCAATGAGGACTACCGCGAGTCGATTTTCCGGTAGGGGCGCTAGTGGAACGTGGGTCCTGCGGGAACATTTCAAACGTCACTTTGACAATTCTCTCATATTGACACAGGAGTCACAGGACCCACGCATGAGTGGCGCCGCCTGGTGAGCGACAATACGGTAGCTCCCATTTTTGAATTGAATGATTGCCGGCCATATACGTTCCGGCTATCCGTCAGATCGCCATAGTGGGTATGTCCGGCGGACATCCGTCCCACGGTTAGCTCAATAAGGCTTGTGTTGTGGGTACTAGGCGACGATATACATATATAATAGATAAATAGATACATATAAATACTTAAATACGTGATAATTGATAAACACACAAATAAATGCCCGGACCAGGATTCGAACGCGTTACCTCCTGCTTCATTCGCAGGGTCACTAGATACTAACTACTAGGTGGGAACTAGGTTAGGAGGCTGTTAATAAGATGCACCAAGTTCGCCACAATTCTGACCTATCTGTCGTAGAGGAAACAAAAGGAAGATATTAGCCACGGACTGGTTTTCCCTGAACTTACATTCTCTTCCTTGTTAAAAGTGCGACAAATAAAATTAATACAAATAAGATGAAACGAGTAGAATATGTAAAACATACGAGTACTTATTTATAACTTCCCGGGTGCGCTGAGTGCCCACCAACGTTAAAATTAGTAAAGTTAAAGAATAATTTCAATGGATTTTGATTAAAAATGAAAAAGCAAAAGTGCGAAGTAAAATCGTATTAAAAGTGAGAGAAACAAGTTAACGAATCTAATTAATAAAGTAGAATGATGATAATTACGTCTATGGCCTTGTAAAAGCCAAAAACCAAACGTTTCGTTTTGACAATGAAGTCGCATCGTATACCCACTTAATTTTCAATTTAACTTATTTATTTAAAGTTATGGCTGAACAAAACGATAGTTCCTACCCACTAAACTTTTAAAAAATCATATCAACATAGCTATAGCTATATAGCTTTCGAATCTTCTTTGTCATTTAAAATATCCGAAAAAAATCACGTATAAGTTTCAGGAATCGAATTTTAAATGACCAAAGCATGTGAATCACTGGCCTCGTAAGGTCACGATTGGATTTCTCAGAATATGTCGCCAATCACATGACTACATATTCGTACGAGATTATAATGAATATTCATTTATTGCTTTATCCTATGTACAAGGAAAGGAATCCTATAAGACTCCATTCCATTATCCCATATGACTTGTCGAGTTATAATGATGTTAAAAAAATGGAGCAATATTATATTAGGTATATGCAGCAATTACAGCTACAAGATCTTTGTAAAGAATGGATTGGTTTATGCATTATTGAACTAATCCTCTTAAATTAGTTAAATAGATTTTGACTTATACACGATGATTTTTAATTGGTGATCAGGTACCATTTTTAAACTCAGTAAGTAATTGATGGAGACCACTTTGAAGTCGAAACAAACTTGCTTTTTAATCTTAATTTTAAGATAGGTTTTATCCTAAAATTCTTGTCAGTCTCCTAATCTTTTTGTAAACTTAACTTTATGGAAATTGATAATTTATGAGTGATGGTTTGTCATTGTCATTGTCATATGCATTAATTAATAACTTTCCTAAGTCTTTGTCCGTAAATTTTCGCCCCATAGCGATGGCACTTGACGTATCGTAGTTTAAATTAAATTTTAACTTTCAATTAATTAAACGGAGAGGTAATTGCATGAGACCTCGCCTAATATCTTTAATTTGTTGAATGTAATATTTTTCCACTCTTGATCATCGGTTAAAAATCAACGTGTATAATTCGTAGATACGCTTTACCGTAGTATTTGTATCCATATATTATCATCTCATATATATAAATGGACAGTGATCAATGAGCTTTGTTTGCTTAGCGATAACGTGTGTCGCTTTCAGTACCAAAGATTAAGATACCAGTAGCATATGGCCCTGCTTCATTAAGTTGCAACTAATAAGGTGCCAGAGCCATTGAAGGCCCCGTTTTCCTAGGAACGCCCGCGTTTTCAAATCAAATCAAATCAAATCATTTATTTGCTTGAATACAGTCAAAAGTCAGTTTTACATGTCTAAAACCTTAAAACCGAACGGATTAAGCTGTCATCATCATGTGTGTAACCTGGAGTGTCCTCCATGGCTATAGCAACCGCCGTGCTGAGGCAAACTTGTAGGAACTCGACTTCAAAAGAATACCGTGTGGTTGGTCGGTTTTTATCAAATTTCGGTTGAGAGAAACGTAAGTATTTTGTATTTTAAATATTAATTAGTGAATCTTCATTCCTATTATGTATTACATTACGAAACTCAAACAGGGCGACAAATAAAATAAAATATAATAATAGTAAAAAAAATGTTTTTTTTATAACAAATGGGCTTACTCTTGGCCACAGACTAGCTGAGGGCAAAGACGTGGCCTACGATGGAGCGAGCTCGCCCAGAAGGTGCCTTTATTTTACCACTTTGTTGGCGTGACCGATATACATATTCGTACAAAATTACAGCTTTATAGTACTTACAGTCACTGAGATTATCCGCGGACGAACGGACGGACACACAGACAGACAGAGCGAAACTATAAGGGTTCCTAGTTGAGTACGGAACCCTAAAAATGGTTATATTTAATAAACCAAAATTATTATTAACTTTTTGATTATGAAATAAATGATTAAATAATCATTTTAGTTTTCTTTCAACTGTCATAGGTTTTTCCTTAGGTACCTACCTAAAAAAATATAATGTGGGCCTGGGTCAGGTAACTTAGGTATAGTTAACCGATTCTGATACTTTTTAGTGGGTCTTATTAATCGGCAAATCAATTAAATAGGCACGTCTAACTTCTCTTTGCCGACGACACTTATTCGCATATCGCGCTGGGCGATAATTTATTGGTCTCTTAAAAAACAAATGGAACCTCTGCGGATGGAACCTCAGATAAGGGCGTCGAATTTAACATGTAATTCAATAACAAAAGGTGACGTGGAAATGTTGAAACAACCGGATTCCACCGATAATATTTATTTAAGTCGCCGCGCCCACCGAGTCGTCCACGCCGCTTCATCACTTCTTGTACTTATTTATGTGATGTGACACGGGCCTAAAGGTCGCTCCAATATCTGGCTCTTGGATATCAGTGGTTATCGGCAATAATGCTATGCAAATTAATGAATATTAATTTTTCATATCTCATGCTCTGGAGGTCATTATTAACCTAATGAAGCGGGTGGTACGTTTATGCCCTAAGGTGTCTTATTTTCCAAATGCTATTTTTTTTACACAAAAAATCGGTTTAAAATAGATCTATTGCATGATTTCCATTCTGATAATTATTTTTCGAACCGAAACGATATTAAATGTATTCTTATAATCTATTAATTTGAAAGAAAGTTTCTTCGAGACTCACATACTACATCAAGGTTATATTTAGATATACATATTTTATAAAATACACTCGTATTTTGCTTTCCCAGTATTCGATATGAAAAGTAGAGTGTTAAACTCGGGTGAAAGGCACATTTCAGTCTCGGAATATCAGCCTCCACTGAAATGGGTGTCTTTCCTCCCTTGTTTAACAATCTACTATTGTTGTCCGTTAAAACGTAAACGTATTGGAAAGCACCTTTTAACAAGAACTAACTGCAATGTGGAATGTGTAGGTAGGTAATTAATTAAATAAAAATTAGATATATTACGTAGGACATTTAAGTTTAGCTACTTATATGACACAATGGTCGTTTAAAGTAGGTTGTTGTTGAAAGCGGCTTTATAAACGCCTTAATGTGAAACGCTTTAAGCTATAAAATCTAATTTGTTTACAAAAGCTTTAATAACGCAGTCACTTTATTTTCAACTACGGTTTCACTAAGGTGTTAGGGTAGGGCTAAACTAAAAATCGATTAGGCAAGGACAATTTGGACCACCCGGGATTAGCAACTTAACCCAACTTTTTTTGTATAGAATATGACAGCTTAACTCCGGGTTAGCCGCTAATCCTGGGTGGTGCAAGTGGGCCTACTAGTCCTTACGCCTTTGAAATATATTTCAACTAAAATTATGAACTAACTGCTGCATTTTATTTTAACCAACTGTACCTATAATATAATATATGATTCTCTGATCTTAATTTTAGGTAGTAAAAGAGCCAACACTTGAATTTATGTCGTGTAATAATAATTATATATGTGGAATAAACCGATGTTTTGCTAAACATTTTGAGTGATTTTTGAATCGAGATTTCTCTAACTATACATAGAAGCCCTGTTTAAGATAGTAAGGGCCACTTGTACCACCCGGGGCTGCCCACATAACCCGCAGTTAGGCGTTATTTTGTATGGATTTTGACAGTTCATCTCTGGGTTATTGGCTAACCCTAGGTGGTGCAAGTGGGCCTAAAAGAAAGAAAATTTTTATGATTTACGTAAAATCACACCGGAAAAGTACGAATTCATGAGCATTTTAGAAATAGAAATAGAAAATTATTTTAAAGGAATTAGGGCTCTTAAGAAGAAAGAATAGAGAACACCAAATTAATGAATCTGGGTACATACATTGACGGCACTTACTCGTATTGAAATGTTAGTAAGAAACGTGTTTTATGAGTAGGTATGCGTATTATAGTTTTACGAGTACAATACAATTATATATTTAAAGTTCTAAGAACTTATATAATTTCTTCTGGGTCTGGTCTAATTATTATGATTTAATTTAAATATTAAGATGTAGGTCTCTACTACTATAAATATATGGTGATATAATATTTAAGTATGAGTAATATAATACCTATAGGGGATATGGTAGAGAAATTCGGGGTCACCGGTTTATTTATTTATTTATTTATTTAAACTTTAATGCACAAGACAGAAAACTGTACACATGGCGGACTTAATGCCAAATGGCATTCTCTACCAGTCAACCATAGGGCTAAACAGAGACATTTAAGTTGGTGCAGGAAATAATTATTTTAAGGGAACAATCAACTGTAACAATGAATTCTAGTAACAAGGCTATAGCTACACATACAATTAAATATATTACATATATAATATTCAAATAAACTAATACATACTATTCATATATCTAACGGATGGAGAAAATTACGTATATTCCTCAGTAAGGAGATGGTGGCGGAGCAGTCGTTTGAAGACGGGTTTGCTTGGGGCTTGTCGAATAGGTAGAGGTAGCGAGTTCCAAAGACGGATTGCCTGAACGGCGAAAGAGTTGGACATAAAACCAGTACGGTGAAACGTATTCGAGAGTTTGAGTGATCGGGAGGAACGAAGTTCACAACCTGAACGGGGGGTGTCAAAAGAAAACTTGCTTTTAAGGTATTCTGGAGTAGAAGGGTCGAATAAGACAGAAAATAATAAACACAATATACGAAGGGACCTACGGCGGCGGATAGAAAGCCAGTTTAGTTGGCGACGATAGGAAGACACGTGGTCGTATTTACGAAGACCAAATATGAAGCGTATGCCACTATTGAGCAGACGGTCAAGCTTGTTGAGATACTCCTGTGAGATGTTAGTACAACACACATCAGCATAACAGCATAAGCATAACCGGTTGTATCTCAGTATCATCATAGTTGGTAGAGCGATCGATGGACATGTATCCCAGAGTGTCGAGTTCTAGCCTCGCCCGAGGCCATGAGTTTTCCACTTTTCCTTTCTTTATATCTAGGAAATATCGGGTGAACTTATATTTTGTACCGGTTCAAGTCGCACTGTTGATCAGTTGGTATAAAGTCTTTTTAAAATAGTTGTATATAATTCTGACTTAGGATTTGATAATATCCCTACGTTCTACGTTATGGTCAAGGATTTGAAAATATACTACTTAGGTATGGTAAAGGAATTTGATTTATGTATGTACAGTCACGAGCTTGAATTTGTGACCCATTTCGCAAACATTTCCTTTGTATTTCAATACAGTTTGAAAGGAATGTCAACCTTAAGTGGGTCACAAATTAAAGCTCGTGACTGTACATATCTAACGTTGAAAATCCCGGAGAAAAAAACAATTGCTTGAATAATTTTTTGAAACTTTAGTTTTTAAGGCTGGTCTCTGCCACCGGCTTGGAAACCAGTGCTTCCTAAAGTGAACGGGAATGTGTGTTGTGGTGACAATTTAGTGGACACGGTTAGCTCGGTGTGCTTGTCGTTGATCCCGTCAGATGATCCGACAATTCAGACTACCGCAACGACAACGCCGGATTGCTCGAGTCCGCCTGCTCGATCGCTGATAAAAATACGTGTCAACCGTTTAAGTTCAATGTTAACTGTAAGATCACGAAAGTTTAAATTATACTTGCCTATTTTTCGTTTTTTTTTTGGATTTTTTCAGTAATAAATAACATCACCATTACTGTCATTCTTTACACCAATTTTAATTGTTTTTTCCTCGATGTAATTGATGTAGCTCTTTTGTAGATGTACCTAAATAAGACCTTAGATACTTACCTAGTTAACTTACATTGATTTATGGTTGAAAATTAGAGCGGAAACATTCATTGATTTTTCCGAAAGGATCAGAGAAGAAAAAGCAGTTGTAATTTGGAAAAAAAAAACATTGTTTCCCCATTTTTTCGACGCTAATCATCTCTTAACTTGTCGCAGTGACGTTAACATTAGATCCCTAGGCTGTACTCGTAATATTGATTGTCACTGTGACAAAGTGCGATGTGTACTTCAGAGCATATTTGAAATTTTTGGTAAAAACGGATTATAGTGCCTCATTACAGGCAGGCTGATCCAATCATAAGATTTAATTTATTCTAACTTTAACTGCAGTGTTATCTTTATGTGACCCGGTTTTTGGATATTCTTAATGCAGTGTAATCCAGTCATTGAACTGACAGCTTGTATGGA
Organism: Lathronympha strigana; assembly: GCA_949128165.1. NCBI lineage: Eukaryota > Metazoa > Arthropoda > Insecta > Lepidoptera > Tortricidae > Lathronympha > Lathronympha strigana. The sequence continues at coordinate 8,619,152 of OX421906.1, read as the reverse complement.
AATTTTGTGTTGTGTATTTTGTGTGGAAATAATCGATAACAGCTCATTTTTATAGCGTATCGGATATCGTGAGTCTAGTATCAAGTAGGCAACAAAATCCAACAAAATATCGTTACATGCTAATCGTCACAAATATGTACACACATGTTACAGACGTTTTTGTTGTAAGATTTATATGTATATATGTTTTTTAAGCCGTTTAAAATGAGTCAGGACCAGTTTCTACCTATTAACATTTGTTTCTAGCGAAATAACACATCTATCACTCGTACCGTACATTTTGTAGATTTGATGGTTTTCTTTAAATAAGTTTTCTTCGGTTTCTCTTTTAACAGATAGAATACAAATATGTCGGCATGATCACCCACAAGAAAACTTTTTGCAACCATTAATTTAAAAAAATCGACTTTATTTAGATTTATTTTATTACTGTTTACCTATTTCCGGAAGAAAAGTTTGTAGGGTTTTAGCATATATATATCATCTATAAATATCCCATTTGAACGTAATTTGAAAAAACCAGGCTATTATAATATTTAATGTCTGTCAAATCGTATCTTTCCTGGGTTAGTGCGGTTTTTGACCTAATGGGCGGCCAAAGTCATGACATTTTCGTTATCGAAAGACGACCTTTGAAGGTTAGTTAAAGAAGTTACCTAACTTTTATATTTCAATTTATAAATTGATCGCTTACTACGGAATCGTTTTAAGTTATGATGACTTTAAGTCTTCTGATAAGGTATCCCTTTTAAACATAGAACATGTGTGAACATGTGAACGACCGAGCAATGAGAGGTTCCAGGCACTTACCACGTATACTGTACGAAAATAATTAACAGGTACCTACAGATTTCCCTACAAACTTTTAGTCTACGCATCCATAAATATGATGCAATAAATTCATTTCGAAGTTGAAATTTGATCTCAGCTCCATGGGAATGGTATGTTTTTTTGCTTAAACCAAGTTTTTTCACCTAAAAAAAATATGTTTTAGAATGTGCAAAATTGCAAATCAAGTCCTTTCAAATGATCCCCAAAATACAAGTCCATAAGTGCTTGGATACTTTTGAACGCTATACTACCTAAGCCGTCCTTAAAGTGGAATCTGATCAATATGAACCCGCAGTAATAAAATCATAGGTATGTAATCATTTTGTAACACCCGTATAAATGGTCCTTTTTTCGGATCTATCTCAGCTCTCAGCGTTATATTGTTTGGTTATCTCAGCTCTTCTTCGATGACGTACGCGAACTAGAGACTAGCCAAACTTATATAACTACTTGCCTATTCATTATTGCTTCATTTATAGCTCAATTTAAAAACATCAGGCCACACGTGTGAAGCTAAATTGTATTGTCACATTCATGTATACATTTAGACGAAATATCGTATCCAAACATTAAGTAAAATATATGATAAGCTATACGTTTGTATAAAAGTAAATAGCCCAATCGATTAAAAATGTTTTAAATACCCACCCGTCTGCGATATTTCGGTGCGAAACACACTATTTCGATAATTATTTACGTACCCTATAATACACGATATAACTCCCATGAGTGATCTCTGATATTGAAATACTTTTAGCCTGCCGTGCCAAAGACCAAAGAATTCGGCAAACATAGAGATAGTCTACATATATTAGCTGAAAAATATAAACTTCCAGCCTCCTTTGGCAGTTGGGCAAAAAACGGGAACTCTGTTTAGTATTATACGTATACGTAAACCATATACATAGGTATGTAGGTATAACTGTAGCTATTAGCGAGTGTAGCTATTCCGACGCGTAATTGTTTTTTTTCTTATATACCGTGTGTGGCCCATAACAGGGGAGAAGAATTTGATCGCGGGTAGTACTCCCCAAACCCAGCATATTTTGTACAACAACATTAAAAAAATATGTAAGTATTCTGTAGGTTTTCACTTCTTCATACTAACTAAATAGTATTTTCAACTTATTTACGTATTTCTTCTCCCCTGTTATGGGCCACACACGGCATAGGTACTTAGGTACCCACATAGGTACTTGAACAGGCAAATAAAACCTCTATCAAATATCGAATTATGAAGTTTCCTTTTTTCTTTGATCTAGAGCTTAAGTAATTAACTTGCGTGGCAATTCGAATTGAAAATGTTGTACTGTGCGTGTAACTCTAATTAACATAAACTACACAGCGGAGAACTTAAAACTGCTCAACTAACCCCGCTCTACCCTACCTACATATAAGTTACGTTTAACAATAGAATATAAAATAATAAATTAACTGCAGAAAAAAAAGTTATAAATCGGTTGTTGGCAATGGCACAAAACTAGAATGAGCTTCTCGTTGTATAAAAATCATAAGGGAACATAGTGCGTGAACTGGTGCTAAACCTGTGACCCTGTCTTATCTAACAAACATGCATCTACATAAAAAATACGTAGGTATTTCCGTGGCGTGGAAGTAATAAAATGGACGAGGTTTAATCAATTAATTGGTTTATATTAAAAACAATGTGAATATATTGTCGGTCACAATGATACCTCAAAGGTCAATGTCAGGCGAGCTCCGTCGTCCTTTGCAGCTATTTATACTTTATATGCTAGCCCTTATAACCTGAAATGAGTTTTTATTTTCTTACCGGTAATTTTAGACAATAGATAAGTACTAAGACAATAGATAAAACTAAATGTGTGTACAGAAAAAAAATGTTGTAACTTTACATTTTTATCACCTCTTTCCCAGTTGACTAATTACAGCAGTGCCATTTATAAACAAATTAGTGTGACATATGATGGGGTGAGGGCTCCCATGAACCCGCGGCGCGGGTCGCGCGCGTGCCCCCCATACAGCGCGGCGGCACCGGCAGCGCACGCGCATCCCCGCTACGCCGACTATATAAGACATCGCCCAAACCAGCCGCGCGCTATTACGACAGTGCCTCTGTGATTTTTCCCGCCGTCATATATTATTTAATTCCACAATAAAGGTAAGTGAACTTGGGATTAAGGATAAAATAGGATCATCCGGGATCGCATAAAATTCGGGTTAGATTACTAGTTTCATTTTTCAATTTTATTTTTCTTAGTTAATTGCTTCAGTGACATTAATTTGGCAGAGTAATCAAAAGATAAATTAGGGGCACACCCATGACCTGCCAAGTTGATCTTATATGTTGCGTCAAACGCGCCGTGGAGCCCGAGGGGCTCGTCAGTCATGACAGGGCCGACACAAAAATTGCTAATCCGTGCTTATCAGCGTCCTTAACGATTTGTGCGGAGCCGGGCCAAGTACCGCCTGCAAATTACAGCGAACATCTCGTATGTATGTCAAGCCACAATTGCAACACGGACCGTCGATTCCGAGATTATGCCTAAGAGCCCTTTTCTATAGTCATTTCGACACTTTCAGCATAGATGTCGAAGGGCACCAACTGTAGGTGGCATCTAATATAAACAAATCCAGTAATATCTTATGCAAAAAAGGCTCGATGATTTTGCTGAGCTTGAGAGCTTTTTTCTTAGGCATTATTAAATTCCAGTATCTTTCATAACTTTATTCCGAATCTAATTGTAAAGAAATCTAATAGACTTCGATTTACGAATTGCCTATTAAAAATTACTATTAAGTTACTATTAGTATACATTTATAACATAAACCAGTTGATGTCTTGCTACATGTCTACACCTATTGTAAGTTAGGTACACGGCGGCCGGTCACTTTTTGATCACCCATGGGCATCTTAAGTAAATAAAGCTTTGGTAACCTAATCTTAGTTATAAACAGACTCGTAACCGGACACAATTATATATGTATTTTCGATTTCAGTTCTGTTCAATTATTAGTTTATTGAAAACTTTTTGCTTTTTGAAAACTGTAAAGACCTACTAAAATAAAATAAAGTTAGTGTGTTTTTTTGTTTCAAATTACAAATAAATAACAAGAAATAATAATCCTACATATTACTAGTTAGGTAAGTTACACTTACTGTATATATTTCGATAATCCTACTAATATTATAAACGCGAAAGTTTGTAAGTATGGATGGTTGTTACTCTTTCACGTAAAAACTAGTGAATGGATTTTAATGAAACTTCACAATAATATAGCTTATACATCAGAATAACACATAGGCTACAATTTATAAAGATATTGCGCAGACGAAGTAGCGGACACCAGCTAGTAATTTATATTTTACAAGTTGAAATCTAATTGCTAAAACAAGTAGCCTCTTTTTAATATGTTTACTTTCTTAAATAGAGTTATTTTGCATATTGTGAATAAACTAGTAATCCATTAAATCTTCGACGTATACTTACGAGTAAAATATTCAAGATAATGATAGTTGACTTAAAGTGCGCTATTAAGCTGCTTGAGTCCACTCGGCCCAGTGATAGATTAAATACGTATTAGGTATTATTATGTCATCTCATAAGTAGATTTACATTACCGGTTTTCTGACCGAGGAACGTCTGACATTTGAATTATAAAACCGTTTAATAATAACCACTATAAAATGTAAACGTTTTTAAATATCTGCGGAATATTTATTTAAATATTGAAGATTTTCATGAACATCAATTTTGCACACCTTTGATTAAAAAAAAATATTTTCAGAACGCATCTGTTTGTTGCGTTTTAATTGGAAATGGGGTAAAAATAGTCGAAAATAACCTCATGTAGTTTGGGCACGAGCCCTGAGCAATGAATGGTCCATACCAGCATGATTCGGATTTCCGACTGATCCATATTTTAAAAAAGCGCAATTTTCATACTTTCTGAAACATTATAACAGCCACGTAATAGTCTAAAACACGTGTAGGTAACAAAGACAGCCAAATAAGTATCGAACAATTGTCATGCCCAGTAGCTGACAGTGCTGACACAGATCCATGCGAGATGCGCCGGCGCGCCTGTTGCAAGCTGTCAGCGCTGTCACGCATGCGTAACAACAGCCAACAAGTGACAGTCGCGGAAAGGGAATGTCATTTGGAAGTCTTCATTTTCACTCGAATTTAAATATTTTTGGATTAAGTCAGCGGGACATTTTATGGTTCGCGATTCGAAGTAAATCACCTATTGCACCCAAAGTATTGAATTTGTTTAGCCCTTATTTTATTTTATTTTATTTATTAGGCATACTAGACAGATAACATTCAGTACATTGATATATTAATAAAGTGGTAAGTTTTATACAAAAATGTTGTCCAAAATAAGTATGCACAGCAAGAATAATTATTGACAATGCACGAAAAACTATCCTAAAACTATAATAAAGTCATTACAAACTAAAATTACTAACAAAGAATAACTATTACTAAAAACATCAAAAACATCAAATTTAAAAAAAACCAAGCAGTTAAACATGTGGTGGCTTATTTTTGGATTTTAATTTTGAGCTGGCGTGAATTGTCTAATTCACTAGTCAGATGTAAAAATCAATCGCTTTTTCATCAAGCCATCGAGAATATAATTATAAGGCATTATCCGTACCTAATTTGTACATGAAGTTAAGTTAAGCTATTGGTCTAGTGTTATATCGATCTTACTAACTTATACGTATGAATATATAATATAATATATGTCGGTAATAACGATTTCGATGAAAATTTGTACGTGGGGGTTTAGGGTCATAAAATCGATCTAGCTTATTGGTCTCGGTCCGCCAGAACATACTACTAGGCTGTACTTACAAATTGAGTACCTACATTAATTTTAAAATTAATTTCTTCCAGAACAATATATATATATTCCGTCTATACATGTATATGTTACCTATTCTTCTTCACTCATAAATATGTATTATCATATGAGTGAAAAATCCCAAATTCCAACATCACTAACAAGTTTTTTCGTGTAATTAGTCAATTCCACAGAAGTCAATTAATTATAATTAAACCTATTTCTTATTCTTACGGTTGGGAGCTTTAATGACGCAGGCACATATATTCAAGTTAAGTTACAACATCTGTTTCGTAAGGTGTTAAGAGTTCCATTAAAATGAATTGGACGGTAAATATGAAACCCCATCAAAAAACTCTTTGTTTTTCTCTGAAAACAGTAAGTAAAAGTGCTTCACTTTTTGTAGACCTCAGTATAAGGGCATTTTCAGAAAAAAGTGCACCATTTTAATGAAAATGGGTCTTCGATTTTGCAGTCAGATTTGTAACAAACGACCCATACAAAATGTTTGAAAAAATGCATTACGAAACTGACCAAAAAGAACGGCACACAGAGACACTCATTTTCTTTTTTTAAATCAATAGTAGGTACTCGTGATTCTGGTTATAAAAAAACCCAAAACATCATATATTCTCAAAAAAAAAGGAAATGGTACCCTATTTTTGAAAATACTCATAAATACGAAAAACTCGAGGATCAAACAACAACTTCGCTTCCTTACGAGTATAAAACAAATAACTTTATAATGTTTATTAACACCATGACCCCACGTTTCGAGCCCTTTACAGCAGTCGTTTTCACAGGGTTATGATGATGACCGAAATCTGGTTTCCAGTTCTAGTTTCATTCAATGAATAATAACCGCGATAACAGAAGACAATACTTATTGAAACAAATAACTATTAAATAAACTGTAATATCGACACCGAGCAAGTGAGTGTCGTACTTGTAACAGTTGTAACTCTTCAGCTCGAAACATGGTGACACAGAACATACAGTAACAGACAGACAACAACAGACAGTAATACGAGGTCCAACGTGATTTAATTACAATGGTGCATTGCCAACGTGCTCGCAATAGAACAAAAACGCGGTCCCACGGCTACAAAGCTAATGAATCCGTTGGGCAACGCAGTGCGAATTGGTTCGACAACCGATCGTATCGAGAGATCGCTATCACAAGATCATGACGATTATGAAATGTGATACTGACAACTTCACCACTGCCACTGGTGGCTTTTCGTAATAACTTTTTTTTTAATTAAACTTTCTTTTAAAGGCATTGGCTGACGTGGGTATTCATTTTAAACGAACTCTCGCAAAAAGGCACCTACCATAAATTATCTAAACATTTCTTCCGAAGTTTTAAAGATTTGAGAAATCTATGACTGAAGAGTCGCGTTGTCTACATTATAATTGTTCTTCAAGCAACACAGGGATACATACCGTTTCCCTTCTGCCGAAGTTCAAGCCCAAATGTTCATACGCCATACGCGGCGGGTCTATATTCTGACAGTTCTGACTAATCCGTGGCCGTACACAAAAATATATTGGCGCGTGCAAGATTTGTGGTCAGAATAATTTGTACGATAAGATGTCGCTTTGTCGTATCCTTACCCGGAAGCCCGTGTTACTCGAAGTAATTGTAGCTTTTGGTGCAGTTTTTCTGTTTTATTTTGAATGCGTGCTTTGTTTTAATGGCTATTTAAACTCTTTGAAAATTTCGTTCCTCGATAAATAATGGTATTCGTATGCAACTCAACTCCGTTGACCCCACATCGAAACTACTTTTTTCTGTATTTTTAGTTTTGAGTTACTGTAAATGCCGGTCATACACGTTCGGGCAAACCATCAGATTCTATAGTCGGTATGTCCGCCGGGCATCTGCCTGACAAATTTCCCATACATTTCTGCCATACCGGCAGATATGCCCGAACGTATAAATAACAAAACATGCGCCAAACATGCGCCACCGCACTAACCAATATGGAACCAGTATGATCAACCTTGCCGGACATTTTTAAGAAAAATAATTTATCTTCCGTTTTAAGGTATACTATTTTGAATAAATTATGTATATTCTAGCATCTAATAATATATAAAAAACAAACCAATATTAATCAAACTCGTTTTGAGCATAATAGTTTCAGTAACAGAGGGACTCTGAACCCGCGAATTTTTCTATTTTTTTTACAGCTAAGAAATTTGGTACCGTTCGCAGACGTTTCTGCATAAAAACATCAGTTTTGCTGTTCGTCTGGTGCTGACTGCTTGCAATGCTTGCAATACAACTTATGACAATCCATCGTTGTAAAAAGCAATGATCGACTGCGATGTGGCGTTGCAAATCAGCGAATGCACTTATTTGATAGCAGGACATTAAGGCTGCGGCAGTCTTTCGAAAGGCGAACTACCCGTATATTTACGTCTCAGGACAAAATGTCAGAGTTACACAACCGGTCAAGGCTGCGGACCTCTCTGTCGTGTTTTAGGTAATAATAGCTGGAAGTATTTTGACCTTAACGTAAAAACTGATGCCCGGTAAATTATTGAATTATTATCATCGTGTTATGTGTCATTTAGTGGCTTATAGATTTATAGCAATTTTGTTATTTCATGTGCGTGAACTGCGACGGTGCGTTGATGTCTTTTATAGGAATAGATTTTAGGAATGTTGTTCGTTGTGTTGTTGTGTCTACAACTTGAATAAATAGGTATGCTACGTACTCGCACATCCTAAAGGTTCGGAAAGAGAAAGATAATGATTCTGTGGTGGCTCTATGCTAGCTGCTGCTGCATGGCTGGCTCGTTCCTCGGGCAAAGGATTGGCATTGCCATCCAACGGGGGAATGTAGCCAGTCTTATGGGCACCATACCGAAGGAATCAGATTTGGGGGGCCTTATGTAGGTAGGTTAGCGTGCTTAGGCTCTTTAATTTATGTAGCTTAGTATATATTTCTTAAATATTATATTACCAATAAATACATTATTCCTCCCAAAAATGAACAATTTATTAAGTATTTTAAAAATAAGTACCTGACAAAATTTTAACAGAGCTATCTAGTGAATGAAAAAACTAACTCTACAGCCAATACTTTCAATTATACCTCTATACCTATAGACAGATACAGATGTTCATACCTATAAACATATACACAATGATTTTCCCTATTATTTTCACGGACACGCCCGAACGTGTCATGCTATTTCAGTCAGTGTCGATTGAAGTACCATAACAAATACGAGTGTTTCCAAGAAAATACGAGTGAAAATCAATATGCACTACATCTGTACACACTTGTGCGTTTTCTGAAACTAGCAAAAATGCTCAATAACACAATTTCAACTCGTTAAGTTTTACCGATTGACTACAGCTAATTTTATTACCCAATATTATTGAATATCGTTAGTGTTCTCGTTTCACACATCATATGTTATAGGTATATTATGCCATTTAGTTTTGCAACTGCGGTCAACTCGGAATATTAGTAAATAGTTAATTTCCTCATCGATAAAAGCTTCTAGCGATCCACTTGCACAAAACAATAGAGAACTATTAGCGTGACGCGGATTCAAGTCCGAATTGATTGACACATGACATTTTGTTTTACCCTCCTATAAAACCCTTTCAGAGCTTGTGGTGATTACGTTTTTTTTAGGGTTCCGTACCTAAAGGGTAAAAACGGGGCCCTGTTACTAAGACTTCGCTGTCCGTCTGTCTACCACCAGGCTGTATCTCATGAACCGTTATAGTTAAACAGATGAAATTTTCACAGATGATGTATTTCCATTGCCGCTATAACAACAAACACTAAAAATCAGAATAATATAGATATTTAAGGGGGCTCCCATCTCCCATACAACAAACTTGATATTTTTGCCGTTTTTATAGATGGTACGGAACCCTTTGTGTTTCCGACTCGCACTTGGCCGGTTTTATTTTACTTCACGAAAGCTCAATTCTATCAAGAGTGAACTTTTGTTTTTTACGTCACGTAATGTTTTTACTTACATTTTCCTAATTAGTACCTACCGTTAAGAAAATTAGTATAAAATGCAAGTTTTAGGTTGGATCAGAAAAATACTATTTTCTAGGAAGAAAACCTAGAGTTATCAAACTATTATGTACCTACTAGTCCAGTTACCACTATATTAAAGAAATAGATACAAATAGCGAATCGATAACACACTACGAAGTGAATTATCTTAACAAACATCCGGGTTTAAACAAATACTAATTTAACACTTGTGTCTACAAACCAGTGTAAATTTATGTCTCATCGCAGTGTGGTACCTAATAGATGTCTCGCTCCAATGTATCGTAGCATTGAACTTGAAGACCTACCTACTATGTGTGGTTACCGCGGTTATGCCGGTAATTATAACCGCACATTCGCCACACCACACCATTGATTGCGTGTTCATTCAAAAATCTGCGAATACCGCGTTTTACTGACCTTCGTCGACTAATGGAGGGACGTTATTATTTTAAAATGGCGGAAACGATTATTAAATATTAATAAATATATACATATGAAAAGCAGATAAAGGTTATTTATACGGGTGATATTATTTATATAAATCACTTTATTTGCATTTGTAAATTTGTGGATAAGCAAGAAAACATACAGTTTGTGCATGATCAGTATGATATTGATTTGAGATTGCATATACACCGTGTTTTTCTTGAACCTTCAAGCTACACAGGGAGGGAAGTCGGCAAAGTCGGCATACACGTACCGTTTCTTCCGCCGAAGTACAAGTCCGCGGGTCTATCTTGTGAATAGTCCGTAGTGCGTACCCAAAAATAGATCGAAATGTGCAAGATTTGTTAGTGTAGTTGTATCATTTTCTATGTGTTGGTGTCGTCATTACAATTGTTCCTCGGGTTCGTTCCTCGCAAAAAAATACAGAATATTTTTTACAGTAAGATGTCGCTTTGCCGTCTCCCTTCCAACGCTTTTGGAAGCTGTTGCTCGAAGAATCTCAAATCCCTTTTGCGTCTGTTGTACTTATAGAGTAAACTTAATTCACTTATAAAGTAAATACAATTTGGATTATCTATACCTATCATTTATTGTAGTATATATCATTTATAATCATAACCTCAGGCGTGAATAAACCGGCCGGCGGTCCTTATATTAGGTAATATCACTAGTAGCAACTTGGAAAGTTATGTTTACAGTACTATGTTACGAAGAAGCTGTAGGGCATATTTTGCAAATTCTAGGACAAATCAAGATCGTAGGTGACTATCTGGACTGGAGACATAAGTAAGGTACTTATAGGTACGTACTAGAAAATTCTAACCTAGACTATTTTTTGAAACCCCATTTTATTTTTATTTAAATAACTATCTTTAAAAAATAATTACAATAGCTCGTTTTATTTTATGATACAAGTGTGAAAATAATAAATACCCCTTCATTTTTTAACACGTACAGTCAAGGGCATAAATATATGTACAACTTTTTCATTACTTATATGGCTGAAAAGACAAAAAGTGTATAGATATTTATGCCCTTGACTGTACCTAAATTATACAATACGCGGAAATAAACAATAACAATGTAAACTATGTGAGGAAATAAACAATAGTAACGGTAGTGTGATTTTGTGAATTTTGAAAGCAGGAAACAGCCTATTTAAAAGTCAGTTAGTACTTAGTACTCACGAACTCAGTAAATAAATTAGAACGAAACAATTAAATCAGGTCTCCTGGTGCAAAGGTTGTCCATCGCTATTCAGCGTGGGAACGCGGCTAGTGTGATGGGTACCTTTGCGCCAGGGACGACTCGAGTCGAGGGGGACTTTTTGACTAGGCTCAGTGGCGTAGCTACCTTGGGTGGCACCCGGTGCGGAAGTTGATGGTGTCACCCCATCGAAAGTAAAAAGCATTAAATTTTATAAGATTTGTAAGAGATTCTGTAAAATCCCATTCTACAATAAACTTTAAAAAATCTAGAGACACCCAATCAGTACCTAACCGTAACATTAGCGGCTTTTAAGTGTCTTAGCAGTCTTGGTGTCGCCAAAAGTAATTCGGTTTCTGAGACCTCATCATAAAAATCAGTAAATTAAGATATAGCCTAATTTCAGTTCTTCAGTATTCGCCAAAAGCAAAGCATTAGTTTGTACGATCTGAAACAATGAAGCTACATCTTAAAGAGACTTCGATCTTGTTTGGAGTTCAACTCTGAATCGAAATGAATGTATTTTATAAAATTATCTTACCTCTAAATTATTCGATATGAATCAATCAATCTTTTTATTATTCACATTTAATATTCTTTTTTTATCTATCATTATACAGCGTCAGGCTCTTTTGCGGGAATCCCCGAATTATACATAGAGCTGAGCTAGTGCTAGTGGAGGAACCCCCGAAAATAGTACATTATCTAACTAGTGCGGTAAAACAAAGAAAGGCCGAGATCGCAGATGTTTCATGTTTGCGACCCGAGCTGCAAGCGAGGGACGTAAATATGCGATCAAGGGCTTTATTTATTACCTCACGTGTTAGGTACATCATTTTATGCCTACACTTGGGCAGAAATCGGCTTTTTCCGTACGCGTAGCGTGCGGAAATAGGCACTTTATGGCCAGGTGTGGCATAAAGAAATTTTTGTGCTAGCGGTTTATTTATTTTTTGTTTGTACATTGTTCTTAAAGTTGAGAGACCGGGTGGGTGTCACCCCAAAAAAGGTGACATCCGGTGCGGCCCGCCCCCGCCGCCCCCCTTTTGCTACGCCACTGGTCTAGGCTTAAGCTAATCTTAAGTTTTATTTTTACTATTTTATACTGACGTTTTTTTATTATAAATAAATAATTAAAATTAAATCAGGAGGTTTATTGTCTTACATAGCAGAACATTGCATTACTTAACCTTTTCGGTTTTAATAATACAACATGCAAAAATGTGCTTGGTTTTAGTAAAAATATACCTCTTTATAACTTGTTGACAAGGTTCATTACCAAATAAATCTTTATGTCATTAGCACCTTATCTGCAACTGACAAAGTGGTACCTTTTACTAAAAACAAGCTCAAATGTATGCTTAGTAAAGCTTCTGCACTGGCGTGACAGCCCTAACATTAGGCCTGCAGGATCGTGCATCGTGACCAAAACCGACGGACGGACCGACCTCGAAACGTTTGCGAAACGCCCCGTGGAAACACAAACTAGAGGGAACCTCGCACTGAATTCGCGATTACATTTGCGAACTATTGAGGCAGGCCTTGGTTCGGACTCGATTGTTTCCGATCGACTTAACGTGGGAAGCTTTGTTTCTTAGTTCTTTGCTCTTACTTATTATCATTACTTATTAGTGGGAAACAACTATTTACTTTAGACCTAGGGTTCGGAGCCAACCGAAGATATCGTCATTTTCATAAAAATTAAACAGCCATTATCAAAGTTCAACTATCTTTACAACTGACTATACCACCCCTAAAAAGCATTTCGATCTATTTAGGCTGCGCACGATCATTTAATAGAATGGGATCATGACCAACTTTTGAGATAAGATGCCGACATTATCTCCTTCAAAATGCTGACAATAAACGACGTCAACATACAAACGGATACCAACAAAAAACAAAACTTTTATAATAACCTTACCTGGCGGTAATTGTCTTTTTATGGACCGTCGTAAATTACGATGAGCCATCAAACCCAGCGGAACTGAGGCAGTTATGCCCATATTGGTGATCGGAAGTCAATTATGAGTAACCCTGAGCGTGCACGACGATCCGATATTTATTGATGAGATTACTGATGAGCTCGCAATTATACCGTCACAGATCCGTGTCAAGGTTGCTAAGCTTCCGGGTCCGTATGCCATAAACACGACATTGCTAATCTGGTTTTTGTAACCCATATAGATCCTCTTGTCGTGACCTTTTTTTCTGTGTCATCTAATACGCGTGCGGATAATGAGTGTTACGAGTAAGCCGACTATAATAATAGGTAATCCAGATACTACTGGGCTACCTCTTCTCAAGCACGACAGGGTTTAGTCCCGTTTAAGTAATTATAATTGGTATACTTTAAATAACTTAAAACTGAAGTGGTTGAAGACAATTGTTGCCTTTAACTATACTCAGTTTAAAATACATCCTATAATTTGCAAATCCCTGAAAGTATTTAAATAAATATGAAAGATTAACGTCGGTTTGTATTGTTATCAATATTTAAGTATTAGCGGATTAGCGCATAACTTATATCTCACAAATACGGATCTGTGAATCTGCTAACGGTTTTTTGCGTCCACTAAATGACCTAACCCGATTACATGATTTACTCATCCATTACTTTAATGACTGGTTGGACAAGCTTATATATATTTAGCTAAACTCTGTAATGTAACACGGTACGTGAATTGGGTGGGTTAGGTAGGTATCTAATCTACCTCATTTATTACAATCACAAACTTGTTAATTGACTTGTGTTGAACATGACAAACCCCATAGATAGAAGGTCGCTAAAACAAAAATCGTAAGCACAAGATTGTATCAGATTATTCGCTACAGTCGCCTGTAATATTTGTATTTCCGCGGAACCTTGTCTATACATATGTATCGCTCGCTAGCGAACCACTGAAAATTTGCGATTTGCGATCCTGCCCTGACAATGCTTACCATCAAGTGGACTTTAGCCGTGTTTGGATTACCGAAGTAGTAGTTGACAAACTGTTATCATCACGTTAGTCAATAAAAGAAAGAATAAGTGTGGTTATTTATTTGTTATTGGCCCGGCTGGAAAATTTCGGCAAGAAAGAGACCTGATAGGAAAGTAAAGTACGTAGCTGGGTTATTACGTACAGCCTGGTATGACACAGTTAACGGTTATCAGGTCGAGAGTTTGGGCGTCGCGTCACGCGTCGCCTCGGGGAAGTTTACGTAACGACAACGTTGACCAACGTGTGTACACCGTAATCGAAAAACAATCGACGGGCTTGTCCCGACCCGACATCACGCAGTAGTACTAACTTTAATGAGGTACTTGTTGACGCCTGGCCATTAGGTCTTCAAATAACCTTTCGCTTTATCTGATTCTAATGTTCTTACAGTGAAATATATGAATCCCGAAAAGGTTGTTGGTAGTAAAAGCTCCTTTGGCACAGGCAGGTGCTTGAGATAAATGCAAATAGGAATGAGTCACAGGCAGTAAACAACAAAGGGTTGATTCATCAATTAATTATCTCTATGACAAGACTGATTTTTGACTCTTAAGCCTCATGGGCTATTATAAATGGCTCGCGATAAAACGCAGTATCTATAACAAGAGTAGTGACCAGTTCGCTTGAGTATTAAAAAAACCTAGGACAAACATTACACTATTATGCTATTGACCACCAATTTTGCATAACTTCTCTAATATTTAATCATCACATTACAGGGTTAAGTAAGAAGCCTTGTTTTGCATGTTGTCCTATAGTCTTAAGTCTATTTACTCGTGACATTGCTCGATATATGCCTCAAGAATTCTCGATTAAGTCAATCCTTTCCTGAAATGGGATGTTACCCAACCGGCTGCCCCAGTCCGTCATCCGCCCACATTACTTTCCAACAGGTCACAAGACTTTTGGAAATAATTCAGGCTTTGGGTGGCGCAATTTTTGCATCGCAAGCACCTGTACAAGGCTTTACCATTTGTGTTATTGCGTAAATTGAATTGATAGATTAGTCAACTCAATAAGGCTTTTTATATAATTTCTACGTCCCGTTGGACACTTTGGACGGTATTAATTTAGGTTTAGTTTAAATAAAATCACTTCTAAAACCTATGAGCTTACCACACCACACGTCTAATACATGTAGGTAGGTATCCTCCGACTGAAATGATATGAAATGACCTTTATTTCATTCAAAGGGCGGCAAAAGATTGTGCCCATACCTAATAATACAATTTTTTAGGTTGGTACTTAGATACTTGAAACTTAGTTGTTGTGCGTACTTAACATTGTGTTAGTGATGGTAAATAAGTAATTAGTGTGGACAGAGATGCGCCCTGTTCGTTACACATTAGCTGTAAGCTTAAAAAATAGCAATACAGTGGTAGCATTTCATTTAATTGATTTTTAGGTTTCCGTAACAAAATGGTAAAAAAGGAACCCTTATGGTGCCACTCAGTCTATCTGTCTGTCTGACTGTCACTTCGTTTAATATCTCGAGAACTACTTAAGCTACCGATTTGAAATTTGGAATAGTTATAAACATAGTTAACGAAGCACATTGAAAGAAGATTTATCACATATTTTAAATGAAATATCCCCGATAAAAGAGGGGGCGAAAATTAAAAGTTTATGTTGGGTCATGTGGAGTATCATTTGAAAGGGCTTGATTTGCAGATTCTTACCCTTTTTTTTATAATGAAAAAAATTTATTTATAAACGAAAATGTAAAAAATACCATTCCCGTACCGAACTTTAAATTTTTTTATAAAAAAAAACTTTCTGAAACATAAGTTAAAATTTATCCAACTTCAATTGTTTTTTTTTTGCTCCTTAAATTTATGTGATATCGTGCTAAAAGTACTGCCCTATAACTAAAGTAAAAAAAATGATTTAGGTGCATCATAAAAATATATCAAGGAAATACAAACTCGCATATATGTGTACGGCCTCCTAGCCTAGTTGGTAGTGACCCTACCTACGAAGCAGGAGGTCCCGGGTTCGAATCCTGGTCAGGCCATTTATTTGTGTGTTTATCACGAATATTTGTTCCTGAGTTATGGATGTTTTCTATGTATTTAAGTATTTATATGTATCTATCTATTATATATATCGTCGTCTAGTACCCACAACACAAGCCGTATTGAGCTTACCGTGGATACAGGTCGATTTGGGTTAGATTGTCCCATAATATTTATTTATTTATTTATGTATACAAACTCCATGCCGTGCAAACGACTGACCCAATTTGTCGATACATGAGGCTGACGTCAAATATATCTACTTCCTAGGTGTAGTTGCAACGTAAAATTAGTACGGCTCGCACTTAGCCGGTTTTTTTTTTCAATATAGTTCGTGTTTGAGAATGTATGTACGAGTATGTACTTATGTGATTAATAGCTCCTTACGTAGGTAATTATTTTATAAAATTAAATTACGCAGAACTATAAATAGTATCAATCTAGGCAAACGGCATCATTAATACGGATCACATGACATGACACAGGATGAGATTGCAGACTTGCGTCATCCACGACGTCGTGAGGCTTGAGACTTGCCACCAGCGTCAATATTAAATAACCATTAGTCCCACTGGCATTTAGAATAGCACCATAATGCATAGGAATGCTAATTTGCAATCTTCTGGCGCTCAAAATTATTATGTGCGAGTTCCCATTAGTATAACTGCGGTTCTGTGTCAGAGTGCAGTCATCAGGCGTAGTCTATAGGATAATGTTATGCACATCAAAATGGATCCTAGATCCGTTAACAGTAATTTTGCGTAACCCCTCGATAAACCTTTTTTATTTGTATTCGAATACATACCTACTTTTGTCATCTCTTTCTCTGGTATACTCGTAGTATCTTTTCTGTGTACAGTGCGACAGAAAAAGGTAGAAATTAAAAAGTAAGAACATCGTAGTGTCGTCCCGTTTCCTTACATATGTTGATTTGAAAGGGACGACACTACGATGTTGCCACTTTTTAATTTCAATTTTTTTCTGTCGCACTATGAAGCTGTTTAAGGGCCCTATAGATTTGTCAACAAATCGTTGTTGGCAAGCAAGTTTTTGTATCACAAAGGTTAACTGGAATTTGTTTTGTCCTCAGATGCAAACGTGGTTGGTGGTCGCGTTCGCGACGGCTCTGGCGTGCCTGGCGCACGCGCAGAAGCCCGGCCGCTTCCTCTCGCTGCCCGTACCAGAGAAGTGCGCTAACAGTGAGTGTTTGTCCTATTTGTCATTGAAAGTAAATAACAAGCATTCTACTGGTTTGTCAGCTTCCTGCTGATTTAAGATGAGCGCGTTTTTATCGTGTGCTTTTATAAGTAAGACCATCCCGTCTTAGCTGAAATGAGCTATAATATAATTATCCTCACGATGCCCCAGTGGGGATTAACATACGTCCTACTACCTACACACTACACCTAACAACCCAATCCAAGAGAAAACTAAAAAACGAAAAAAGTCGAATTAAACTAAGTTTTTATCATTTATAAACTCCAGCCGTAAGAACGTAAGAACCCGTGTTCATTAGTTGGAATGGCAAATCTTATCATTACTTACATAATCTATGGTAAACCCGATACATTAACTTTTTTATATCCCATAAAACAGAAGTAATAAAATCCTTGTCCACGCAAACGAGCCGCTGTATGTTGCTGGGCACTTAACTATGTATGTGTTTAGCTACGGATGTATCACACACTTCTAAAACATAAAATACAACGAAGGAGCAAAAACTCAATTAGTAAAAAACCCGACATTTTAGTTATGCGATTATGTCTCATCAAACGATTTCTTTATACAAAGCTTCTATAGATAAACAAGTTTTACAAATAGTGGGTTTATTCACATTAGTAAGTCGGTAGCCAAGTTATCAATAAACACATATTTATGTTATTCAAATTTACCTACACCTAATTAGACATCAATTATTAATTCCTAGCTAAGATTGATGAATATTTTACTGCAATTTTTATTGATATTTTGTTTTTTTTTTGTCCACATACTTAATTCTAGCTTGATATAACCATGAATGTTACGAACGAGCAAGTCTTTATGAAGACTTAATGCCATCCAGCATTCTTTTTTACCAGTTAACCTTGGGGCAAAGCATCTTACTTATAGTCCAACACTTTAGGCAGTGCACTGTGTGTCAGTACTGTCAGTCTCTATGTAACGCAACAATTTTACATATGTAAAAGATGAAATGTTCATAAGGAAACCTTAAACAGGAACTACTTAGCATGAACTGTTCTTCTGTTCTTGAACTTCGCTTATGCTTATCAACCTTACGTGGGTGCACAGATAGAAAAAATCTCTTCAGCCAAAGAAACCTATTTGAGGCAAGAGATATCCAGTTTCCCATATCAGGAAAACATTAATTACTTAATATAAGACTTAAAATGTTTCGAAGTTTATTACTTAAATTAATCATTGTACATCTTAATATGAATTATAAAACGAACTGTTTTTAAAAACTTTTTTATTTATTCCAAGAGCGTAACCGTTTTGTTCAGTGATAATAGTTACTTACAAACAGATCAGCAAATTCTTAAGAACAAGGATAATCTTTTTTGGTTGCAATAGATAATAATGCTTGTACTAAGACTTATGGCGGTTCTTGGTTAAGAGTTAATGTTTCTTGGGGTGAAACAATAAATACCTTATACCGAAGACACTTATTTCTTAAGATAAGTATATATGATTTCTTGTAACAAACTGTAATTTGTTTTATATTGAGTATACTTGTCTTTTGAATTAATTTCCTAAAACTTTGTAAACAAGGAACAAAATGTCTTGGTTTTATATTTACGATACTTAATTATAAATAGTATGCATCTTGAAGAAACACACAAACTTGTATGTAATGGAAATATTAAATATCTTCCTTCTATATCTTTAAACTTTTAAAACAAGTGATGAAATCTTTTGATACTATATTTATGACTCTTGTGTAGAGATTTAACATTATTTCGTTAGTACTTTTTGTATCTTAAAGTAAGATGCATTATTATTTGTCTAAAGTTGATAATTACTTGAAGCAAAGGGTTAAATATATTTCTGTAATTCCGGAAATCTTCAATTCAAGAAACATTAAGATTTCGTCGACCGTGCAGTAGCGCCCTCGTTGGGGAGATTGTTTTCTGATAAACTATTTTATTTATCTATAACCCACCATTTTTATTCTTTGTAGTCCTACTAATTCCCCAACTTTTGATCTGATATACCTTATTTACATTAATTACTTTTAACTTGATCACCTAAACGGAAAAAATGCCACATTTATCCGTCTAGGCGATCAAGTCAAAGTAATTAATATAACACAGATGAAAAGTTCGGGAATTAATAGGACAAGGAATGACGGGTGGATTCTAGATAAATAAAATAGTTTATCAGAAAACAAAATCCCCCAATGAAGGCGCTACTGGACGGTCGACGCACTCTTTGAAATTCGCCACAATTAAAACTATACCAATAATTCCACTTGGCGTTTAGCTACATCGGGTGAACCTGAAAATAGTAGATTGTCTCGTGTGGTAAATATACGTGTAATATGCTATAGGTACATGCAGGACGACCTCTAAAAGTACTTCTTTATGAATTCGTACCGAAAAAATGTCTAATTAACAAATGCACCTACTTATCGTGCTGTATAGTAGATAACCACACGACACAACCTACTTTTGTTTTCAGGTTCACCATTGCAGTTGGTGTAAACTGTAAGTGAGATTAGTGGTACCTATTGGTGAAACAGTAGCGAATTTTGGTAACGATATTATTACAATACATATCCCGTCACAATCAACAGAAGCAATCTACGTTACGAAACATAATTGAATCCAAGTAATCCAGAATAACAGAAAAAATATGGAGAGCAGTAATAATACAACATATTATTAGTAGTTGAAAAAGCAATTATATTACGGGCATTAGGCATAAAACCACGGAGTAATAACTAATCTTACGTCATTTATGTACACCCAAAAGTATGGAAACAAGCTTATATGACGATACAAATCTGTGATTTTCGTACACAAAATATTATCAAAGGAAAAGAGTAAAATTTAAATAATATATTTTAAAAGTTAATATATTCATGTTATGGCAATTATCAGTTCAAGATTTGTCTTGAAGTTTAGTAAAACGTCCCACTTTGTCGATTGCCATAAGTACGCTTTGACGGACTATTCATACTAAGATCTCAAGTCTCGCAAGTCTCGTTTTTATGGTAAGCGACAAAGTGGCACGTTTTACTAAACTTCAACACATATGTAGATAATACCCCTTTCACAAAGACAATATTAAAGGGTAAATTTAATAGTTATTAAAGGGTGATATAAAACTTTTTACAACAGTTATTTTTTAAACTTTTATACAAAATATAAAAATGTGCTATTTAATACTTTAGGTGTATTTTTAATATTTTTGGCCTGTCTAATGTAAGTTTATGGATACCAACATAATAATAACCGAAAAATTGAAGATAGGTTATGCAAGCTCCCTAGTACGAGGATGTAAGGCTGGACCGGTTGCTTTCGGCTAGCACACTTCGCTTTTCGATTTGCAATATGTTGATCAATATCACCAGAAATCTGGAAACAAAAAATACTTACTTAAATCAATTATAAGCACAAAGTCAGATTATCCAAACACATTCTTTGGCCAGCTTGAAAAAGAAGAAAAATCATTCATTATGTTCAAAGATTTAGGCAAGGAAGAATTTCAACTTACATTGATTTGTACCAAGAGGTTTTCTGTTGCTTCTGCTGAAGAAAATTTAATTTTTCTGGAAAGTCGCGCTCTTAGATGGTACTAAATACCCTAATAAGGCCATCTGCACTGGTATTTTTGTATCTAAAAAGAATCATAAATTTGAATAAAAATAATAAATGTAAACCTTGTATACAGACATACAAAAATTAAGATACGAAAACTCATGATTATCAATAACATCGGCTAGGGAACAAATCAATTTATTTTATGAAATATTTTGATTTGTTGGTATTTAAGCAGTAACACTAGGTACTCAATTAAAAAATTTATTTGATGTCATA
This sequence comes from Lathronympha strigana, assembly GCA_949128165.1. Classification (NCBI taxonomy): domain Eukaryota; kingdom Metazoa; phylum Arthropoda; class Insecta; order Lepidoptera; family Tortricidae; genus Lathronympha; species Lathronympha strigana. The sequence continues at coordinate 8,597,757 of OX421906.1, read as the reverse complement.
TACTGAATATTTCAGTTTTAAATTTTTATCAATAACATATTACTAGAACTCAGGTATGTAAAGAAATTTACAGATATTTATGGTATAGACTATACTGCTATCAATTGCACAAACGAATGTGACAAGAATTGTTTATTTACCAATATATGTGGTTTAGGATTCCTCAGTATCGTCCATTTCTGAAGTACTTCATCAACAGTGGCTATTACGGTGCTGTTGAGCTTAACTCTGTAATGTAGAGTTTTGTTCCATTTTTCCACAACTTCTTCCCATGGATCGGTGTGAGTATTTAACCAGAGGACATCATCATCTAACGCCAAGTCTGAAATTAAACAAGTATAAATGTGAAAAAACAGTAAGTACGAGTATATAGACAGGTTCTTTGTGGCTTCCCTACTTTTATATAAAATCATTATTTTACAAGTGTACCAAATTTTAACATAATCGGACAAGTAACTAAATAGCGCGATGGTAGATGGCGAGTGAACTGGGGGCGACGCGCAACGCAGCGCGGCGTTGGCGCGATGATGGCCTGGCGGCCCGGACGTAAGCGCGACGCGTGACGCGGGCGCAATGAAAGCTGACCGCACCCGTGTCGCGCAGCGTTTCCGTTGCGGCCAGCTTACGCAGTGTGACAAAGCATTTATATTTAAGCTGGAAACAAATTATCGGACGCGACTGACGGGTGCACAAAAACATACAGCGCGAGATTTCTGTCGGATGTCCGGCTCAAGGTTACGTCTACGGCTTACCTCCGATAGTTTGCACAATTCAGTGTATATTCATTATCTAGATACCTATAAGTCGCGGCTGTGAGCCGCGTCCGATAATTTGTTCTCAGCTTTACTAGAGTAATTTGACAATTTAAACTTACCAAGGAAATTCTTTACCACTTCGGGTGGCATCCCCCATGAATAGAGTAGGGAGGTCGTTTCTTCCATACTTTTTTTCTATGTCGCATCCACAAACTAGGAACACTTGCAATTTAAATGACGAAACCAGAAATCTTAATCCCGGCAGGCGGCAAGCGACAGGCGTAGACATGAATGAAATAACAAACTAAACGAAAAACCGAACTTCGAAGCGTCTCAAAGAACGTCAGTAGGTATAGTGTTGTGTTGCCAGTTCACAAATTTGATTTCCCGCCTCCCCGTTAAGTCTTTTTACTAAGGGATCTATTTTATTTGACGGAATAAGAATTTCAATCATCGAAGTGTGGCCGACTATATATGTAAATATGTAGGTAGGTGCATAATATTGTATTATTATTTAAACTTCAATTTTCTGCGCATATTAAGCTGTGTCCAAACGAGTTTTTTTTTACCAATTTGACTACATTGGTTGCTGAATTTTGTGAAAAAAATTACCAAGTACATTGGCGGCCGATCCTACTCGATCACGACGAGTTAGTATGAAATTGGTGATACGTGTGGACGTAAAAATGAGATTGTGGCTGATGGCATTGACTGGTCAAATTGGTAATTCAATTGTCCTTGTGAACGGGGTATTATCTGCCTATATATGTGTTGAAGTTTAGTAAAACGTCCCACTTTGTCGCTTACAATAAAAACTAGACATGCTTGTATCTTAGTATGAATAATCTGTCAAAGCGTACTTATGCCAATCGACAAAGTGGGACGTTTTACCAAACTTCAACACATATATATTTTTAATAATTATTCATAAACATAACATTCTTAAAATACATGAAACAACTAAGAATATCAAAAAGCATAATTATTACTAAAAATTTCATTGTTTTTACGGTGACTATTTAATTTTTTCGTTCCTTTGAACACAAGGATTTTAGAGGTTTCTTTCAAAAACAACCGGTATAAAATATGGATGAACAAAATAACCCCAATATAACAGTGATCACTACTCATACTATTTTGTTAAAAATTACAACACATAGAAAATAAAGCGAGTAAAAGATTTACATACAAAACGTTTTTTCGCTCTAGTTTATTTGAATTGCAATATTAAGCAACAAAATATAGTACCCGACATAGATATATGTGAACTAAAGCTTAATGCCAAAAGTTTCATGTTATTTCAACGTGTCGTTCAAAAATGAGAGCGTAACTTCGTTTGTATGGTAAGTGGTTTATTAGCAGTGACTCCGGTAGAGCCTTAAGACTGCATATAGAGCATCCAGTGGCACCCTAATTAGGGGGATTGTGTTTTCTACGTTCTACGAAACCAATCCATTTCTGTAAACCTATCTGCTTTTTATCTGCTGTGTACTACGAAAAATGGTGGCCACTATTATTCATTTAGATTAGTAGGCAAAAATAAAGCAAAATGAAAGTATGTGACTAAGACAAAAGTTGGGGAATGTGTAGGAGTACAGCAGATAAAGTAGCAGATATACAGAAATATATTGGTTTCGTAGAAAACACAATCCTACTAATGAGGGCGCCACTGAACGCTCTATCTATGCAGTGTTAATAAAAAAATCAGATATAAAGTAAACAGGCAATCGCGATTACCAACTTTGTTTTTTTTTTTGCAGTGGCAACACTATGAAAAATGCAAGAAACTCTAAACGTTTTAAATGTTCCGTTTTTAAGACGCAACTTTTCTAATGGAGTATTATTATTTTTATTTAAATATCTTGAGTCTTCAATGTAGTTTAAAGAATATCAAACCAAGATTTGGTATAATCAAGCCAAGAATGTACTAAATCTTGGCGTAAAACTTGGTAATTTTTTGATTTAAACTTGTTGATTGTCGAGTTGATCTCAATGGACATTAAATCAAGAATTAGTGACATGAAGCCAAGAATGTAACAAATCTTGACGCAAATCCGTGGTATTCTTTGTTTTAAGAGCTTCCTCAATTTCGAATGGAGTTCATAAACATCAAACCAAGAATTATTAAAATCAAGCCAAGAGTGAACTAAATCTTGACGTAAAACCGTGTATTTTTTTATTTGAACTAGTTACATCTATATTCTAAATTTTAAATATAGAACTAAGAAAGAATGATTTACTCTTAAAAACTTAAAAACTCTTATAGAAAAATTTTGGTGGATCTTCATTTAATATGGAAACATTTATGTTTTGATGAAGGTTACTTGAAACAAGTACGTTTTTTAAGAACTAGCATATTTATACTAAAATTAGATAGTATTTTGTCCCAAATAAATATTTTTTTAACTCAAATCTGTCCAATTTGCACCTAATGTATATAAAGATGGGTCTGAACAATTTTGATTCTTCCTCGAATTAATAAAATCCCTTTAGCTGAAGAACTTTCAATTAGATGAAGAATTATATTATTCTATTTGAAAAATGGTGTGTGAGAGGGTTTTCCGTCTTAAATTAAAATATCTTTTCTATCTGTGTGTTAACGGTTATATGATACGGCGATCTTTTATTTTATTAGATCATCATGTTACCATAATCCAGTTTGCGTCCTGTTTCTATAAACATTCTAGAATAATATAATACGATTTCAATATAATTCCGGTAGAGACGTAGAGTAGTTAATTTTACTACACTCGATTAGCCTTTGGATTCGACTTCAAAAAAACGTATCCGGCTGAAATGAGTTTTATTTAAAAATAAATATACTGAGCGTGTAGCTAAGTATTTCAAACACTAAAAACTAGACTTTAGTTTACTTAGGGATACCTATAAGTTATTTAAATAATAAATTATTTCCAGATTCTAACGTAGAGTATTTTCTTCGAGAGCCAAACCACGGATGATACACAATTAAAATAAAAGAAAACGTAAACAAAAGAAAAACTGTCGGCGCGTGTTACCGCAAGCTCCGTACCGTACGCCCACGAAAGTAAAAGCTCGTCACTTTCGCCGGTCGTTGCCCGGAAGGTCGCGAGCGAGGACTCCCGGGCGCCCCGCGGGGCCCTTGCCGCGTCCCAGGCCTCCAAAGACCTCACGTGCGCGGAATCTAAAATATGCTTCTCTTGATCTCGAGTAGGTAATACCTACTTAGTTATAGAGAGTATAGCGACCGTTCTCACAGATCAGCCAAAATTGAACTTTGTTGAAAATGCATGTGGCTTTTCTCACTTCATCAACATACAAACCTAGTGTAGGTTAACTGAGTCTCCCTATAGCACCTACCATTGACATATCAAAAGAAATAGACACATAAAGCAGAACAAAAACGCGAACTTGCATTGATAATTATACAAACGTTAAATGTTTCGTACGAAAAAGAGCTTACTGAAGTATGTGAACTATGAAGTAAGCATTAAGTATCAAATTCATACACTAGGCTGATATTCGTTTATAGGCTGTTTGGCACTTAACGAAACGTCACATGCTAAACAAGACAATATGAAAAAGAGTCGCAACTGCTGCACTTTTATGCCGTTTTTCTTCGGCTGATCCTTTTGGGGTACCTAATACTTAAGAAGTAGGTACACCAAACGTAATTAACTAGGTATTTATTTGTATACAGTATGTAAACTAACGAAAACAACCCCTAAAAACTTGTTGATGAGGAACTGGTGTATATTGTAATGACATGAAGGGGAAACTTGCACACAGATGCATTTCTCACACATTACATACAAAAAAAATCTGTATTGTCGACACTAACACATAGTAAACGAAAAACGATACAAGTACACTAACAAGTCTTGCACATTTATATATACCTATTTTTGTGTATGGACTAGTCACAACACAGACCCGCGTATGCCCATTTGGGCTGCTTCAGCAGAGGATACGTATGCCGACTCCTCTCCGTGTTTGAAGGTCGTCTTACATAATTGTTGCCGTTAAATACCTACCTTAACACTAAAAAGAGCTATGCCAAGTGTTTGTTTGTTACGAATATTATCCGAACCATGCAATTCAAGTCATACGGACGTAATATTTGGAGTGTAAATACCTACCTTTATAACTCAATTTATTTTAATGCAGGGCTTAGTTACGTAAATATTTTTATTATTAAGCCGGTGAAGTTCTCGATTCTTATTATCAACTGGACTGCCCCCAATTTAGTCAGTTTAATTATACACATGAACCGCATTATACCTTATTCGAAGAAGCGATGTTATCTCAAAAGAGTTTAGCGTTACGTATTGTCTAATTATAGCATTAAATGAGTTTAGTCAGTGCATAATTATATTTTAATCACTTTAATTAAAGTTGTCTAAACGCAGACCCGACTACTTAATGGTTATATATATGTAATTATGTTATTGAACATCTCGCGTAAGTCGTAACACTCTGCAATGCAAGTCAGAAAACTAGAGCATTTAACTTGGGTTTATGGAAGTATACTTACCGATTCTAACTCGAACTACTCGGATGTATTGTTATCATACCTTGGCCAACAACAATCTACAGTGTGTTACAGGTACCCGGGCTTTTGTTTAAACTGTTAATGATATGTTCAATTAGCAAAAAATAATTATTTTAGTTAACTGCACAATTAGATTTTCTAAATTCGTACTTTACATGTAGTATAGTATAGTAGTAGTAGTAGTAGCGCTTGGTACCGTGGTGGTACGGGGGTAAACAGATAAGACAACGAAGCACGGAATAACTGATTTTCGTTTTCGAGTTAAGTGAAGAAACAGTGAAATTGCTTACGATGCACAAGAACTATTAGATGTGATTTTAGTAGACGCGGGGATATGCAGCTCTTGCCCTATGAAGAAAACGTCCCAAATCGTCACATTCCTCGATTCATAACAACGGCTCCACAGTTCGGGAGAATAGGTCAATCGTATGTAGTCAGCCTGAAAGGACCAATCGTCACCGTACAAATTAAAGTACAATTATCCACCGACAGTGATAGGTACTGTAGATATTATGAAAAACAACATTGCAGGAGCTGTCCGTAAGGTGTAAAATGCGGATTTTTAATAAATTCACGATCTTATTTTATCAAAATATGAATTTATTATAATTTGATTAACTTGGTAATGATCTGTTTATTACTGAGACAATGCATTTAATTTGCCATAGTTATATCTTAAGGTTAAAAGATTTCAACGATTTATTATTTTACTAAACATAAAAACAGATAGGTATCTATCTGTATGTGTGTAACTATACAAATAGGTAGCTAAATGCAAATTTACATTTTGATGACGTATCGTACGTAACAAATAAAGTTGCTGTCATTTACACTTCTCGATCACTTTTCTGTATATACATTGCTGGCAATTAAAATTTTGTTAAAAAATTAATTGGTCATGTTGGAATTTTAGTAGATTTATTAAATTTAAGTCAAAGTTAAGTTAAGCAACTACGTTACTTACTTACGCCTTAGTTAAAAGCCCAGGTGCTGGTAACACATTGTATAATAACAGCTAAGTATTTGCTGGCTGCTTATTCTTTTATTTTATCTATTTCATTTAACAAAATATCACGTCTCATTTCAAACGTCTTGGAATCAGCCAAAAGTTTACCGAATTTTATTGTATGTATGCTGTTTACATTTACGACATTTTTTATGCATACGATTTTGTGTTATAGTCTGACAAGCCAAGGCTGCAGTAGAACTTTTTTTTTAAATTTATATGCCTCTCAATTTTTTTGATACTGAAAAAAAGGGACGCACATAATAAAACTATAGCACTATATAAAATACTGCTAAGATAAGAGATACTACCTAATTAAAGCATAGTGAGGGACACTAAAAATATAACTTCTAAATAATTTATCGCAATTCTTGCACAAAGTGCAATAAGAAACAAGGCGGTAATTAATCTCAGTCTTGAGCAATAAGGAATTTCATCTTGCAACTTTAAACATCCTTACAAACCAAGAGAACTGGCTAATGAGTACACGACAAAATTATGATATAACGTGTGTGAACACGGCAAACACTTGTTGCTGTATTCAGCTGGCTTAGCTTGTGTATACAATTGTATTTGCATATTACGTGCCCACACAGCGGCCTGCCATCCTCATATATTTTTGACCTAATGTCAGTGAGGCGAGCTCCTAGGTCGCATCTAATGAACACTTGACAAACATGTCCTTCCATAAGTTAAACATTTAAATACTTTATTACTTATAACTTTACAGTTTTGTTGCGTTGGGTGAAGACGGGCACGCGATTATCAACAAATGTCGCGGGTTCGAACCCCGGCTCGAGCTGTTTCTTATACGCTACATTATCTGATATTTACCTATCACTTTTCGGCAAAGGGACGCATCGTAGGGTCACCGTAAAACCCCTGCAACTAAGGCATCTAATATATTTGATGTTTTATAGCTAATATTAGCACTATGACAACGAAGCACACCATAATATTTTGCAATAGCGCCTTGACAGCGAAGCGTCGTTACCTGACTTCTTTGTTTAATGACTCCTCATTAAGTTTATTAATTCTGATAAATAAGCGGTAAAGTTTGGGCTCAGGGCCGGCCAGTCACAGGACACATGACTTTGCGGCGTCCTCGATACCTCAATATTCATAAAGCCGTCGCATTTTATTACCCATGCACTCGTAACATGACCACGGTCTTAACACAATTTGTTAATAATACCTACATTTCGATTTAAATCATCAACCAATTACTTACGTATGATTGCGATTACTTACTGCTGCTAAGATACGTCTTTTGAAAAGCTCTTTCCAAGCCCTTGATGAGTTTTAAAACATGTTGAAATATTCGGATAATTAAGAGAAAATGTTTTTTAATTGCACTGGCAGCCTTCAAAGGCCCTATTATTGGTGAGGTGATATCGATTTAGGGATTATTTCGTCACTGATTAAGGTTCCGACGGCAATCAATCGGTCGTTGAACGATTAAGCTTTCATCATCACATGTGTTCAGATATTTTAATTTTATCATTTTTTTATAGAACCTTTACCTTTACCTTTGCAAATATATTTATTTGTCAAACATAGGTGCAAGTTAAAAATTACAAATGAATTCTAGGCCTAATAATAAAACTTAAACTAGCGCAAATATTACAAATTATGTAAATATTTCCAATTGAAATAATTACTAGGTAAGTAAATTACCTAAATCTAAAAGCTAGTCTTTTTGTTCTTCGTTGGTTTATGGTTCATTACCACCTCAGGCGTGACTCGGGTCTGGCTATTGACGAGTACAAGTTTAGTAGGTACATAGCACGTCTTTTGATGCAAGTGCAGCTTATCTCGACGATCGATACACAAACTAAACCGCACAATACAGTCACGAGACCCTCTGTTTCGCAATCTAGCCTTCGTCCCAATACCTTAGCCTCTCAATATTGCTAACGTGCAACTTATTACATCTTTATGCAGCCTCTCTATGCAAAACCTATAAGCGCCGAGATCATTGCTAAATGCTAATGTTTCACGAAGATGCGAGACGTAAACATGAATGTAAATGATCGTAGACGTCTAGATTCAGATAGTTTTGGTAAGCGGCTACTTGAATAATGGCACGCATTAACGATGTACTTGTGTGTGAAAACAATAAGATAGCTTTGTGGCAGGAGTTGCGTGCTCGATAGACGAACAATCGCACATCCGTCTGTCTGTCACCGCGCAAGGTCCCGCTTTAATAGTCTGCGTGCGACCTAAGACACACATTCCCGATGCAATCACTACTCATTGCTAATATTTGTGCAATTCAATGTAAGCAATTATCTTTAGTGCGTTCTATTGTATCACTATTGCGTAATCAAAGAGATAAATCACATGAGAATCGGCGCCTTTGAGCTTACGATTGTATCTATATTTGCCAATTCGCTGAATACGTGAATCAGAATATTTTTGTAATTGGTTTCTCCGCATGAAATGCTTAAGCTTCTACTATAACTTTTAGGGATCCTTATCCGAAGTGTGAAAAACTAAACCCTACTACTAAGCTAAAACTAAGCCTCTGCATTCTATATTACTTATATGTGTCAGCGAACTGTATTTCAAGAACCGTAAAAATTGAGTTTTGCACTGAGTGTGATTAAATTACCGTACCGTGCGGTTTAAGAGGAACTTCCTCCCGCGGACGCTCCGGCTGTGGATTGAGCTCCCTGCCATGGTTTTCCAAAGGACTACAATATGGGGTTCTTCAAAAAAGGAGTGTTAAAGTTTTTAAAGGGTCGGCAACGCGCATGTAACACCCCTGGAGTTGCAGGCGTCCATAGGCTACGGTGACCGCTTACGAATTTCAAGAACTTCATAACACTTTTACTTATAGCCTAATACATATAGCGCACTTTGATGCCTTTCTCCAACTCCACAGACTATGCGAAAAAAATCGTAAAAAAATATGCTTCATAACACACGAAGAGGAAGAATTTATATATATCAAATGCGATATCATTGTCCACTGACATTTCGGCAAATTATCGTAGTGATGACGGCCGCCTCGGGGGCATTGTATTGTTAGTAAATAACAATTCGACGTACATTATCGCCCCCGGTTCCTTGACCTAGTTGGCAGTGTTGGCACCGCGTACCGCGTGACCGGCGCATCTGCCGCCACACGTCTATAGAACCTCACTTATGAAATAAGTATGAGGCAAATCAATCATTCATTCAACTCGTATCAAGGTTTGAGAAGCATGCCAATGAATGTGATGTTCATTTTATAAAATATTTGTAATAAAATAAGCGATAGACTTCTTCGATAGGAACTAGGGGAGACAGGTCAAGTCCTGGATATGTAGAAGGAGAGGGAGGAAGCCTTTGCCAAGCAGTGGGACACACTAGTAGGCTTATATACAGCTAGACTATCTTTTGCCCGCGACTTCGTCTGCATAGAATTATAACAAAAACTATCTTATGTCTTTTCCCAGGAGTCAAATTATCCCCATACCCAATTTCATCTTGGTCCGTTCAGCGGTTCTAGCGTGAAGACGTAACAGACAGACAGAGTTACTTTCGCATTTATAATATTACCTATGAATTTAGGTAGTATCGATTTTTATTTAGTACGGAAGGAACTATAAGATTCATGGTAGGTACCTAATTTTGTAAATTACTCACGCCGTTACGTAATATTTTGTGTTTCCTTACAAAAACAAGTCATTTGTGTAAACACATTCCATATAAGTACCTATTTAGATGCCTAATGCAAATATAATGCCTAAAGGCCAAGTGATGGACTTTGGGAATAGCATCAGGATATTCGGTTCCAATATTTAAGTCGAATTTTTAATTCCTTGACGTCTAACCGAGCTAAACTTTGAAAACTTCCGTAAATTCCTAACTATCAACATGGAGCTGATCAGATAACGGAATGAGGTGGAAGGCATAACTTAAACTCCGCAATAATAAGCTGTAGGACAGTAGACTCGGGATGGGGCTCATACAATGGTGATTTTTGCCATTGTCAGCTATTTTAATACGGAACACTAAAAGCTCGATTTCGGTGATGGATAGGGTCCACTTGCGGGGGTGGGAGATTTCTACAATGCGCGCGCATGCGTACCCTGCTACCAATAACACTATCAGCCTATTTCACAATCGCCAGATAACGATATCTGTCAGATAAAATTATTACTATTCTTTTCATCACACGTTTAAAAATGACAATGACAGCTAACATTTATCTGAGAGATACCGTTTATTTCGAGATTGTGAAACAGGCACTAAGCCTGTATACATACGTAAGTTGCGCAACCCCAAGGGGCAGACAATAGTCAATTAAATTCATATTTGGCATGTTCCAACCCAGGAGCAATGTCATGACCGTGATCGCAGAATCCACAGTGTTGCAATTTGGGGTACACGACCCAAGTCGAGGGTCGCGTATTAGCTCCGCGGATGTATGTAAATTATTATTCACCATTTATTCATTCACGCGGGCATATTACGTGAGGTTAGAGCATGCGACCTCGTGGTAGTGTTTATTTATTATTTATAAGTATGTGACATAAGGACGCACTTATAAGGGCCATCACCGTGAAGATACGTCTTGCGGAAGTCCGTGTTGACGTAAATTACATACTTAAGTGATTTCATGGATAGTTTAATGCAACCCAAATCTAAATTATTTATTATTCCATTTATTTTCACTTTATCATTAAAGATGGCATATTCTCTATCAATTTCATAGAGGTATGATTTCGCTCTAACGCCTAGGTAGTCATATTAGTTATATGATCGATTTAACTAACGCAATTTTGTTATATGTAAACATCCCTAATGTTCACCGTCGTATTTCCTCAGGACCAAAGGAATTCTTCTACCGAGGACACAACTATTTCTACAGCGGACACGTGCCTGCCTTAGCCAACAAGAAGATGGACTGGCTGGACGGCCGCAACCTCTGTCGCGAGTACTGCATGGACCTCGTGTCCATGGAGACCCAGGAGGAGAACAATCTCATCTTCAAGCTGATCCAGCAGAGTAAGTTCCGTGTTACATACGCAGTTATAGTAAAGTAACCTTTTCAGCGAAGACCGCCTTCTGATTGACCACTATGTCACAGTGTTTTGAGTTTAATAGGTACGTTTACAGACACTAACCAGAGAAGTAATAAGTACCTCTATTTTACTGATAAGGTAAACTAAATATTCGGGCATTTAACTTCTATGAAAAACATAATAATTAAATTCTAAATCACAGTTTCAGACAGTTTTCAGCGCGGATACAGATGATTGTCGATAAAAAAGGAGGGCGGCCCATAGACATAACGCCGAGCCGAGCCCTTCCTTACATTACAGGGAGCGTTCAAGATATAACGTTATTTGTCATTGTGTACGATGTTTCAATGTTGGACATGTGACCCCACGTAAATAATGTTGCATGCGAGTGCAATATACTTCATTCTGTGAACTGTTAAGAATAATCTAGATATCTTACCTCCAGTCCAGACAATGTAAGTAGATTACACATGGTGTAATCCTTACCTAACCTAACCTTAAAGAAGCGGTTGCCATACATACTCAATAGTCTACCTGCGGACATCCGCCTTGAACAAAACCTACGGATTTTTAAAACAAAATTAAAGATATATTTATTGAATACCCTCGAATAGTTGTAATAGTATAAATAGATAGATACATACATACATATATATACTTATAAAATTCAGTATATTTCGTTTACAAATTCCACCCGCAGTCAAACTGTTTAAACAGTTTTGCAGGGCTTCTGCCTGTAATGTATTTCTGTTGTAAGTTTGATAATTAAATAAATAATAATAATATATTTTACAACCGGCAATATTTTCTGGGTATGATGGGCTGGTTATATAAAAATAATATAAAACATACACAAATATCACATTTCGTTCAATTTTACCTAGACTTTACCCCGTTTTCATTCTGTTTCAAAAAATCTCTAACGCGTGCGCATTGCGCACACGCCGCCGCACGGCGGTGACGTCACGCGCGCGCGGGGCGAGTTGATCGGGAGATTCGGTCAACACATTCGTAACAAAACATAATATCTGAATATCATTGTTCCTTCATACTTTTCGGCATTAGGGCCGACAAAAATACCGATTATTACGTTATTGATAAGAAGTTTTTTTTTTTGCATCTGACTATCTTTAAAAAAGTATTTTAGGCGTATTTAAAAAACCCTTCGTATAACACGCCCGGTAATTCGCGGGCTAACATGTATTACGAGCCCGCGAATTACGGGGCGTGGTAACGAAGTGTTAAAAATTTTCAACTGACGCGGGAGTAGCAAGGCAAGAGTTAAGTAATTGTTCATAGTGTCCACCACGTTGGGCTTGGCAAGTCGGCACAACAGCACACGACGTCTTAAATTATCTCTGTTTTAATAAGACGTATTCGTTTCGTCGGACTGTTTCGAATGCTGCGATAATTGAGTCTCGTAATTCGTGAACATTATTTATTTCGTTGTCCCGGTTTGTGTACACTATACGTTCCACTTCACCCCACAAGAAGAAGTCTAATGGAGTAAGATAAGGTGATATAGGGGGCCATTGTATCATCATTCGTGCACGAAACACATTATCACCACACTCAATTAAAAGTCTCACCATGTCAGTGTATCCCGGTTTGTAAATCTCGGCATTGCGGTTAAGCGACGTGTTAGCGTAACATGCACAAAAACCGGCCAAGAGCATGTCGGGCCATGCTCAGTGTAGGGTTCCGTAGTTTACCGTCCGTCACAACAGGCAACCTTAAAAAGTGTTTTAATAGATACCATGATCAATATGCTTATAATAATTAACAATTAGATGATACTTTCGATCACACCCGTCCCGAGTCCCGAGTGTCCCGATCCCGACCCCATCGATTCCGGAAAAGTCTTAACAATGCAAAGTAGACCACGGTACAGCGCCATCTCTCGGGAAATTGGGTTACTAAAAAATCACTCTGTATGGCAGGTACCCTAAAAAATAAAATTTAACCACTTTGTTGGCGTGACCGATATACATATTTGTACAAAATTACAGCTTTCTAGTACTTACAGTCACTGAGATTATCCGCGGACGGACGGACAGACAGACTGACAAAGCGAAACTATAAGGGTTCCTAGTTGACTACGAGGAGTGAGGGCGGTGTTTAAGGGGCGGGACGTTATCAGTTCGCAGCAAGATCATCGTCGCTTTTGCAAGCCTTTTGTTTACTCTGATGCATCGCCGCGCGCTCGGTGTCCATGATTTATGGAAATTCAAGAAAGTTTTGGGTAAAATTAAGGCATAAATTAAGGCATAAAATAAGGCATAAATTTTTAATGATTTGAGTTCTGTATCCGCTATATAATCACCTCCTTAAATATTGCCGGTTGCAAAAGATACATCCTGTATGTAGGTAGCTAATACCTAATCGGTTCACTTACCTCCTTACAGATGACGTGCCCTACATCTGGACGTCTGGCCGTCTCTGTGACTTCAAGGGCTGCGAGTCGCGCAGGGACCTCGAGCCCAAGAACCTCTTCGGCTGGTTCTGGTCCGCCAACCGCGAAAAGATCTCGCCCACCAACCAGGCAAGTACCACCTGCAAATTCATATACAAACAACAACAAAGTAGAGCGGGTGGGGCTTTCAAATAGTACATTACGATACAAGTGAGATTAGGAGAAAATTCGCAATGAGTGGCGATATAATAAAACGCGACCGAAGGGAGTGTTTTAAAGCGACACGGGTTGCGAATTACCTATTCGCACATGTATCGTGCGAAGTTTTACAGTACATATGGCCGTTTGAATCTTTGACTTAGGCACATAAAGTAGTGCGATAATATAGCACCATATGTACTTACTTACTGTAAATAATCTTGACACTCTTATTGTTACAACAATAAGGTAGTGCAAAAATAATTTTGAACATCTTTGTTTTTAAGCTGCGTTTGCACCAAATATAAGTTAACATGGATTACGAGGTATGTTATAATTAATAACCAATATAATTAATAATAGGTACTTAAATGAAAAAAATAAAGTTAGTAATTATATTAAAAGATAAAGATAGATAATCATTATTTAATATATAATAATCAAAATATTTATAGTTATTTATTATACAAGGGGGCAAAGTTGTTGTTTAACTCTCGGGCTTATATTGAGACCCGAGCAAGCGAAAGAATCCAAAATTGAGCCACGAGCGTAGCGAGTGGTTCAATAACTGGAATCTTGAGCTATACGAGGGTCTCAAGGCACGAGAGTTGAACAAACTTTGCGGCCGAGTGTAATACAACATTTTTCCCCTCACTATTGCGAGGAAAATACGGACTACATACGATTATAAATCTTATCCACATGTAATGTAAGTTATCTTGAAGAAACCATCAAAAAGCAATTTCAAAATTTGTCATAGAGTAGGTACGCTCCTGGTACTTAGATATTGCCAAAAGCTTACCAAGTGCGGGATAAGACATGATCACATGACCAATTTAAGGTGTGACCTCCGATTGCGCATATTTACTATGGGCATAATATAGGACTCACTTATACTGGACTGGTGGTAAGTGATAGGAATTAGATTACTTTGCCCCACATGTGGATAAAATGCGTTTTTCCACGCTAGTTTTAAAGGACAAAACAGCGCTTTCCGAGCTAGTGAGGGGAAAAATATTTTACCTATAACATACAATTTCCGCAAACAACTCTAAAATACAAAAATCTTTAAATAGTAGTACTATTTAAAGATTTCCTCCAATAATATTGGTTCTTAACAAAAACATTCCGCGCAACGCATCTCATGTTTGCTCATATCTGGTGGACACGCAGCCTAGCTGTGTAAGTCCATAGCCCAGGGCCCGTAATTTTCATGCCGCTTTCGTCATGATGTTTTAATACGAAATGAGTTAATGACAGATAAAGTCTATCAACGTACGATTTTCTAACGTCGAACGTAATAGTTTTGACACTATTCAATGACAGCATTATTCTTTTAAACGTAAAACCTATAACACGATGTAGAGTCAAACCACGTTAACTTTTCTCAGCAAATGAACTGTCAGACTTGAAAGTGTTATTTTAAACGTCAAACGTCTATGAAATTATGAAGTTTACTTAACACTTTCACAGTATATGCTATCAAAATCTAGGAAACTTAGCATAGACTGACTCTATGAAGCTAGACGTCATTTGTCTGTCATCGGCAAGAAAATTACGGGCAGGGTTGACACTTCCAACTGAACAAAACTGAGGTCTAGGCTCTGGAAGTTTATAAATGTCGGTATGGCAAATACCTCAGAACCATAGTACCTAAATAAAGAGTAAGTACCTACTTAATCATTTTTATGGTACAAATATCATTATAATTGTATCGTCCTTTGATATGCAGGAATCAAGGATTGGGATAGCCTAATTAAATTATTAATTTGGGAGAGGCTGGAGCGCAGCCATTGATAAGAGCGAGTTCCGACCAAAGACAATTTATTTATTTTTCTATAATTCACATCCGTATCCTACCATAGACAACAATAATGACGGAAAGCTACTTAGGCCCGGATTTGTAACTACCCAATAAAATAGGTTAACTGGAAGAAAACCCTCAAAGGGATAAGTTCGTCTTTGTACTTTTCTTTTTGTTCCTGTTTGTACCCTTGAACCAATCATTTGTGCAATTGAATGTTTATTTACGTACTTAAGTACTTAAAATAAATGTATTTACGTAAACTCATACAATTTAATTTGCTCTGGCGACTTATACTTATAACTATGCCTGCTCCAGATCCCCAACGGCTGGGGCTACAACCCCTGGTCCCAGACCGGCCACAAGAAGCAGCGCCAGCCCGACAACGCCGAGTTCGACATCAACCAGACCGCCGAGTCCTGCCTCTCGGTCCTCAACAACGTGTACAACGACGGTATCGCGTGGCACGACGTCGCCTGCTACCACGAGAAGCCAGTCGTCTGCGAGGACTCCGAGGAACTCCTCAACTACGTAGCGAGCACCAACCCTGGACTCCGTCTGTGATCAAGCCGTATTGTAACGAGTTTAGGGATTATTTAAATCTGAACGCAATTTAACTGTTACCGTAATTGTTAGGCCCATATTACACTAAATCGTATATGATCATATCTCTGACCATACTCGTAGATTACATGTGATCTATTTTCTTCACGTTAGAGAAAAAGGGACGCATATAGAAATATGATCAAAAATATATGATAATGTAATATGGGCCGCTTTACTGTGATGATTACTAGGGTTGCCAGATGGTCAGGGCTCTTCCATTCGACTGGACTCATCTATCAAAACATCTATCTGGTGTCAAAACACCCGAGCAGTCATTAAAATCTCCCGAAAAATGTAAGACTTCGAAGAAAGATCCGTATTTATTTAATGGCTACGATCTGGCAATCCTAATAAAAAATACACTAGCTCATGCACAAACTCATAATAAACATTTAATAAATCATCAGCGTTACTGTAATTTAAGACTCACGGGATTACAGAATCATGACTCGATTGTTGAGCATATATGTCCAATATAAGTAATTGAAGACGATTGACATTTAAAAATATGCCCGAATTCATAATAGCACGATCCAATGTTTTAACAAGTTTTGCGGCCTAGCTTCAAAACATAAAATCCGCATTCAAGAGTTTAAGTACTTGATTTCGTGTTATTTAGTAAGTTTAATTTTCCTTGAAAAGTTAGGCCCCGTTTAGATACTGTCTTTGCCATAAAGTATGAAATTGAACACTCCAAGCAACACTGCCTATAGCGTACAATATATTGTACAGTAAATTTAATTTAAGTTCTAATAGGTTGAATTTAAGTTTATCACCTTAGGGACGAATTTTTATTTGTATATAGAATAAAATTAAGAAAGATATGAAAATTGTTTTATTCCTCCCAAAATTTTGGATAAAAACACAATTAAAGTAGTTGAGGTAGTATTAGGATTTAAACATCTATATTAAGTAAGTAATACTGTATTACATCGGGTTACTCACGTTTATAAGGTCGGAAATAGCTCGACATGTTACAAGTAATACTGTATTTGAAGTCAATATATAGTCGAGCAGATTGGTGGTATATTTAGGATTCGGAACTAAATTTGGACACCCATGTACTTTAAAAATGTTACTAGTTTGAAATGTCTACAGCCGACCATACTTAATGGTTAGGTTTAATTACAAAATCGAAAAATCCACCACAATACGTTTTAAAAATTTGTACACCCTAAGAAAAAAAATGTGCCGTCACATTTGGCAACTGAAAACTCTTATGACAAAAATCTGCGTTGGACAATAAGTTACCACAATATTTATGGCGCATTATAAACGGCATCTACTGTCACATTCGACTCGAGACACAATTCTTTCTTAAGACTTTACACATATATTGCTCCACTTTCTTTGCCTTAAGTAAATACACAGAGGAAACTTAAAAATAAGTGTAATTAAGCAAAAAAAACATGCTACCTACAGCAAAAGTAAAAAAACAAAAAAGTAACTCTTAAGAAAGGAACTGATAGGCAGATTGTATGACAAGGGCATAAAAAAGATACCTAATTTAGCAGAGGCTATTTATTGGTCCGAGTGTAACGAGGACCAATATAGTAGTCGAGGATAAAATGGGTACCTATTTATAAGTACCCGAGATTTATATAGACATATATACTCTGCATTTCACTTAGATTGTGAGGAAAATATTATTTCATTTTAAATCGTTCCCGCTGGTGGATATGACCGCACCCAAGCATGGCAAACACGGATGTTTAATTTTTAACAATTTAAGATGAAATCAAACCTCATATTTTCCTCGTAATCGATGTGAAGAGCAGAGTGCTATATTGTCTCCGCTAAAATGAGTTACTTTAGTCATACGATCTACTATTTATCATTTTTCATGATAAATCAGTATTTTTACAGAGTCTATCATTTTTAAACTAGACTAAACTGAGCAACATGCACACCAAATAAACTAAAAAAAAATATGTTTAACAAAGATAAATACTTCTGTTTGGCAACATCACTAACTAGTTACCATTAGGTATATCCTAGTATTATTTTGATATCCTTAATTCTCGACAACAGTCAACAGGCTATAATACAGTCTGATATCTTACATTAAAACTGACTGAAAGCCTGTTAAGTATAATTATTTATGAATCACAGCCATTATTATACACAAAAACATAATACCTATGTGGTAGATAATAATGGCCGCTTCACACAATGGGTCATCATGGGCCATTGTACGGACGTAGCTATACAGCAGAACGGGATTGCAGTATTGTGTAACCGCTCTTAGTCATAACTGCATCCCTTATCATCGTCTTTTTCATGGCCCATTGTGTGGAGCGGCTATAAAATTACACAAAAAATGATCTTAGATCAATGGTTCCATTTGTAGTGCTTGATTGCTATTCAATTAATGCATGAAAAATATAAGTAAGTCCAGCTTTTTAATATTTAGACAAGAAATGTCTATAATCTCAGTACACATACATCGTAACAGGTAGGTACATATATAGGGTAAGGCACCTCGAAATGTACTTACGTCTAAACAACAATATAGGTACAATAGAACTAATGCCAATGCACACTAGTAAACAAACATCATGAGAACAACAAATTCACTTATGCATACACCATGTTAGCATTTTTTACGATAATCAGAATACAGCATACCTTAAAATTAATTTACCCTTTGACTTTATTCTAGCTGAGGTAACGTACTAACCTGTAGCCTTTTATAGCAGTATTATAAGGCTTATCTACCAAAAAGGTGATCCTGACTGTATGACTGGTGGTGTAGTTTTATCTAATGATGCAAGTTGCAGAAAGTATTCAAAGGTTAAGTAGGATTAATATCACTTCCCCAAGGATATCTACAAATAATATAGGTACTTTTATTATTGGAAAGTTTCGGCAACTTGCACATCATTTGTTTTGTTCCACCGGCGGCAAGATTATCGAGAGAAGCACCTACAACTAATGCTCAAATTCATCCAACATCGAGTGCTGATTGCAGGAGAATGTCGAATGGCGTGTCGTCGCCCTGCCAACAGACTTCTTATTCTTATACCTTTCACACATGCTCAAGTCGTGACACTTATTAACAACTATATTAAGAACATTATACTGTATACCGTTGACTTTGATATAGGTCTTTGAGTATTCTTCTATCTCGTCTGCCGTGAGAAGATTATCTCGGTGGTTTTTGACAACAGTACTGCCGTCGCCCGAGCTAGAATCATCGTCAGCCAGTTCGAGTTGTGGGGCATTTTTGACCATAGCTTCGTATTGATTAAGGTTGATGGTGGCTGGAGTTACCACTGGTACGTCTCTTGGCATCGCGGGATTGAGATTGCATGCGTGGTGTTTGCGCCGGCTTGAATAAAATGTTGAAATGTCTGAAAGATATAAATAAGATATCGTGAATAAACAATGGAACCTGGCCTGGTATAAATTAATCCAAATTAAGAGAGGCAAGTAGTGATTATAGGAAAAAAAATCTCATAAAACGGAATACTGTTACGGCAGATGAACCAAAACGTTAGCGGATTTATATAAGCGATATACTATATGAGAAAGCATGAGACTTCCGATTTAAAGTCTAACGTCAGACTTTAAATCGGAAGGTCTCAGGTTCGAATCCTGCCAGCTCGTACCTACAATGAGTTTTTTGAAACTTATGTACAAAGTGACATTTAATATTTACCTATGGCTTTTCAGTGAAGGAAAACATAGTGAGGAAGCCGGACTAATCCCAGTAAGACCTATTTCACCCTCTGGGTTGGAACTTGGAAGGTCAGATGACAAGCTCTTTCGTAAAACTAGTGCCTATGTCAAATCTTGGGATTAGTTTCCAAAGAGGACCCCAGGCTCCCGAGCCGTGGCATAAGTCAGGAAAATGCTAGGAAGAAGAGGAAAGGGTTCTATGAAATTATAACTCTAAACGCCATTAGCACACCTACGCAGTGAGCTGCGGAACCGCTGCAAATTGTTGCGAATTCTATAGAACTTCGCATCGTTTCGCTGCGTAGGTGTGCTAACGGCCTATAGGGTTTGACACATAGTTGAAAGTTTTAATGACTTCAATGCGATCGAGGGCCAGATAGCCAATTATACTATATATCATAGTATTTTTAAATATAAATTTTAAGTCTCCTGTATCAATAATAGCTACTGTACTTACTACATATTACATTGTTTTTGTTTTAGTCAAGGATGGCCAAATCTAACTCTGAGAATAAAGAGGACAGTTTAGCAAAAAAAAAGGGAAAAGGAGAAACAAAGGTACCAGCTAATAAAAAACAATCCAGAATTATATGTAGAATATCAAATAAAAATAAAATGAAATATAAAAAGAGGAAAGCACAACGAAAAATTGTCCCCATTAGTGAGATGACAACTGTTCAGCAAAGACAGCAGAGGAAGAAATGGAGAGAAGAAAATAGGAGACGATATCACAGAATGAAAGATAAAATAGGTGAATCTAACTCTAAAAAAATGTTGCCTAACATAGACCACCAACATATTGTTAACAAAAGAAAATCAGAACGGAGAAAACCACAAATTGAAATTGTGTTTTTAGAAGAAAGCACATTTAGTTGCCAGCAAGGAATACAAGGGGATGACTGTGAAAACAAAGATGTTTTGGCCATAAAGACGGAAATGGAAGTTTCTAATAACAGCAAAAAATCAAATTTGAATTATAAAAAGGAAACGTAAAATGACACTGGCCTCATAAAAGATATTGTATGTTGTCAGCAATTTACACAAGAGCAGACACAGAGAAAAGAAGGGAAGGAAAGATGTCACCAAACAAAGAATGAATAAATAAATAAATAAAAATAAATATTATAGGACAAAGAAAGAAATTAACATATCATTATATTAAGAATAATCCTGATTTATATTTAGAGCATCAACAAAAACTACATATGCAGTATGAAAAGGAAAGCACAAAACAGTTCTCTTAATAAAATAAATGTCATCTCGCTAGCAAAAAAAGCAAAGGGAGAAGTGGAAAGCAGAAAGAAAGAGAAGATATCAACGGATAAGAAAATTTAATAGTAAATGTGATCCCGAATACACACAAATTTCTGCCATAGAAACACAAACGGGGGATCTAGATGACCACAATATTGATAACAACCCAGAATTAAATTTGAAATATCAAAGAAAATATGAAAGGAGTAAAACGCAAATCAAAATAGTCCTCTTAGAACAAAAGCATGGAACATAAAGGGATGATTCTGAAAACACAAATGTTTTTGCCAGAACACCGGAAAGGGAGGATCTCGATAACCAACTCACTAATAATAGCCCAGAATCAAATATACATTATCAAAGTAAATGCGAAGTTAACAAAACATCAAACGAAATTGGCCTTAAAAAATAAATTACAGATTGTTACCAGCAAGAAAAGCAAAGGAAGGATTGTGAAAACATATACCTACGTTTTTGACTTAAAGACGGAACAGGAGGATCTACATGATCAAGTCACTAAGAATAGCTTGGAATCACATTTCGATTAAGTATCAAAGAAAACATGAATAGAAACACAAAACGAAATTGACCTAATAGAAGAAATGGCATCCTGTTGCCAGCAAGGACCGCAGAGTGATGATTGTGAAAACACAGGCGTTTTCACCATAAAGACACATCAGGATCTAATTGATCAAGTCACTAATAGCAGCCAGAATTCAAATTTAGGATACGTAATTCAATGTGAAAGCAATACAAATCAAAACGAAATTGATCTCCTTGAAGAAATGACATCTATGTGTCAGCAAGAAATGCAAAGAAAAATGTGAAAATACGAGTATGGCTGTTTTTACATCAAAGACTGAAATACAGGAATGTCATCACCAAGTTACAAATAACAGCATGGAATCAAATTGGAATTATCTGAAGGAAACGCAAAATGAAATTGACCTCATAAAAGATATCACATGTCAGCCCATTACACAAAGAGAGAAGCCGGAAAGAGAAAGAAAGGGAAAATGTCAACAGATAACTGACAAAAAGAATAAGCTTAAATCTAAAGATAAACCTAAACCTACGCCAAAGGTAAGAGAAAAAGGTTTTAGCCAGAAAAAGGGAAAAAGAGAAACTAAGATAACCTAAAGATATATTAAGAACAATCCGGAATTATACTCAGAATATCAAAGAAAACAAAATTTGAAACATGAAAAAAGGAAAGCACAAAAGAAAGTACTTGGCATAAATGAAATGACATCTCGTCAGCAAAAAAAGCAAAGGGAGAAGAGGGGTGCTATAAGTTTATCATAGGTATATGTGTCTGTGTGTGGCATTGTGGCTCTCAAACATGTGAACATTGTGAACCAATGTGTGCATTTTTTTAAGCCTTGTTTTGGGTATAGTTTTTATTTTTCAGACTTCAGGGAGACCTATAATTATTGACATCATTATTGTATCTTATTAATTTACTGTATGATAAAGCTGTTGGTCTTCTAATAAAATAAAAATTTGTTTTTGGGACATAAGAGCTGCCATCTCTTAAGTTTTTTAGCTCAAAACTTTAGATTTCAGACCCATATTGCAAATCTTATCAGTCACAGAATATCAGCCAATATTTTTATACTGATTATTTGACTGTGTTTCACAAATAAAATTGTACGTTACTTTACTTTGATATGGGTTCTAGTAAGTATCCACCTGTTTGAAACATGCAAAATCAGTTTTAAATATTTGGTGTTGCCATTAATGTTTTTGAAAATTACTCTAAATAATTATCTAACTAGCTAGAGAATAACATAGGTAATTATTTTTACTTTGGATGTAGTTGGCTCGGTTCTTCTGTAGATGCACAGGCCACAGCTCCATGAGATCAATAAAATTGACAACACCTTGGCTGGGAGTGTTCACATACAGGTCTCCAAGCACCTGCAGAAAAGGTTGTATTGTATTTTATCAAAATGGTAACAATAACAAGTACTTACTTGTAATTGTAATTATTTATAATATTTATGCAATAAACATTTGAAGCTTGAAGTATACTGCACAATCATAGCCAATGTCAATTTGCATTTTCTAAAGTGAGGAATTTCTCTTACTTATATAAATTTATGTAAGTCAGTATACAGTAATATTATTATGTTTAATATTTTCGTTAGCCGCATAAGCTAAAGACCTCGATTGTTCGATCCTCGGATTGGCCTTCGTCGGTGTTGGTCTTTATCTTTAGCATATGAAATCTATTTCAATTTATAATTAATATATAGTAGTGTTACTACTTTAATAACAACTCAAAAAAATATTAAATAAAATATTGAAATTAAACACTTCTGAACGGATTAATCGCGTTTATTAACACCATGATCCTACGTTTCGAGCCCTTTACAGCACTCGTTTTCATAGGGTTAAGATGATTATGAGGGTCAGTCATCATCTAACCCTGTGAAAATGAGTGCTGTAAAGGGCTCGAAACGTAGGATCATGGTGTTAATAAACGCGATTTATCCGTTCTGAGGTGTTAAATTCCAATGAATAACAATCGGTAGCAGAAGACAATATTATTAAATAAAATAATTTCATTTGTGTCAACAAAAAGTTGTAGTAATATTATTATTCTACAAATATTTGGAATAAATTCATACTGTGTGTGGTTTTTTATAGATTGTAAGTTGATTGATGAAATCAGGAAACACCTATTCCAGATGTACTGATACATGATAAAAAATAAAAACAATCTCGGCAGGTTTAGGTACTTACAACATCATTTCCCTTAGTACACAACAGAGCTATTGGCACAAAGTAAATGGCCTTGCTTCTATTGATGATACTCTGGCCTTTCTCAATGGATCCATGGTTCCAGGTGGTGGCTATGACATCTTTAATTTCACATTCATCTGAGAGTGCCTAAAAGTTAGTAATTTTAAGAAAGCTAATCATTTTTTGATGAGTTAGGTAAACTATTGAATGAATATATACATATAACAGGAAAGTAGTATAACAAATCTCTTTTCTAATTACTTGAACCAAATAACCCAGGGCTTCAGAACAACAAACATCAATTTGGTACAGAGCAAAGATACACTATTTCTTTGGGACATTTTGTTAGATCTTTTTCTAAATATAGGTACCTATCTCAAAACTGCTTGAACTAAAACTAATGCCTAAAGTAGGGTTGCCATAAATGTTAGGACTCAGGCCGGGACATTTAATAAAAAACCGGCCAAGTTCGAGTCGGACTCGCGCACCGAGGGTTCCGTACAAACTTTTAGTTGCAACTGCAACTAGAAGTAGAAATTTTACGTCAGTCCCATGTATAACTCGTTTTCTTGGCATACTCGTAGAGTTAGTATGCGAGTTTGTTTTTGTATTTTTTATTACATACCTACTTAAATCGGACACCATAAATTCATTTAGAAAAAAATAACAATATAAGGCGGCTAAAATTCAAAAGTTCATTAGAGATTTTTTATTTTATTTAAAAAATATGAATGGAGATAGGGATAATATTATATTTTTACTGTTACATTTATCATAATGTTAACGCTGTGTAAAAAAACATTTTGTTATCCTTCGTAAACTTCGTAGATATGGGGGATGGTATATATTTTTACGTTACCGTTTATAAATAAAATAAATATTACTGTAAAAAAAATGTTTTAGCATGTGCAAATCAAACCCTTTCAAATGATACCCGACATGACCCAGTATCTAAACTTTTAAGTTTTGTTCCCTCTTTTATCGGGCATTTTACATTGAAAATACGTTAAAATAAATAATAAACCCTCTGCCAATGTGTCTGAGTTAACCTTTTTTATCACTATTCAAATTCAAATCTGTAGCTTTAGTAGTTCTCGAGATAGACTAAGTCACACCATAAGGGTTCCTTGGTTAGTTTAGAATCTTAATCGATTGGTTTGTAAATTTTTATTTAAATTAACGGTGTCAACGCTCGGCCACCAAACACGCTGAATGAAAATTAAACAAGGAATCAAAAATGTTGCAGAACTCCTACAATCTTAGTCAAAATAACGAATCACAAAAAAAGAGCGAATAAATATTTTATGTGTCAAAATGATGTCAACGACAGGGATCCTACAGTTAAAAAAATAAATCAATGTCTTATTCTTTTATTCAGCTGTTCAAAGCTCTGCTCGCACGCGTCAAGAAACTGGTCTATCTATATTTGAAGGATGAAAATTTTACAGAAATTCGGGGATAGTAGGTACCTTTTACTAAGAGTATTAATGAAAGATAGGTTGAAAAGTAATTCAAGACAGGCTACTCGTAACATATTGATGGTGATGCTAAGAATATAACTTATGTCCGCTATTTCCCGCGACTTTGGAAGTTGTGTTTTTTAACAAATAGTGAAATAGTTCGAGGAACTAAAAGGAGATTTTGTTTTGACACTGTTAATGTAAATTCGTAAAAAGTGAACGGACATGGAGCAGCGCTTAAATCGTTCTATCCATCCACGTACGATTAGCCTAATAGTTAGTCGTGTTTCTTGTAGGATTTTTTTTTATTTACTCCAGTCCCCTACTAAATAAAGTAAATAACTATTATGATTTTTAAACCGGGACAATTTGCTTATCGGCCGGGACACCGGGACATCATGCTCCAAACCGGGACATGTCCCGGCGTACCGGGACGTATGGCAACCCTAGCCTAAAGGCTAGCAACCGTTACCAGCTAGTAACTAAATAGTCCAGTTTTAAGAATGTACTGAACTTTTAGTTTAAGGATAGCTGGGTTAGGATTCTGGTGGCATTTTAGCACAAGTAATGCAGTCAGGGATCGGAACCGGTATTGGCTTAACGGTTAATATCGTTCTAATTCCATTTCTTTATTTCGTTCGACAATTAACCGGTAAATTGATGGAACGAACAAAATGAAATCGAAATGTTCGTGCTTACCGTTAAGTACAGATAACGTAATTTTAACGTTCGCACGAACGAAATAATAACGGTTAAACCCAGCCGATCCTGACATGTGTCTGCGTGCGGCGGCGCTGTTTCGTCGATCGGCGGGCATAGTGCTATTTTAGTTTCCATCATGTACGGAATATTCTACGCTTCATGTTTTATAACACAAACTCGGAAAAATCATCTAAGGAGTCTTAGCCCGCGATTTTCGAACTACATTTACAGTTTACCGATTCCGATTTCTAAAAATTTCTTAAGCTCGGTTAAACATAGATGTGATATACAGGGTGGAAATAAATTTTGGGTCAGTGTGGGCAGCTAGCAGATCCCGTGTTGCTAGGCTAAATAGGTCTTAGGAGACCTTCCTTTGATTTCAAATTAATGAAGATTGGCGTTTACAGATTTTGAAAAAAAAACAGGGTGCGAGAAAACGGTCATTTTTGACAAACTGTTTTTTTTTGATGCCAATCAATTCCATTCCTGTCCAGGATCAAAAGCTTGTATCGAAACAAAAAAAAAACCAGCTAAAAAAGACATAGTTAAATGGAGAAAAACTTTCCCCATACAATTTGTATGAAAATGAAAAAAGTTTTTTTTTCTTGTATTTTTTTTATGTCAATCGATTCCATTTCTATCCAGTATCAATAGTTTATGTACAATTAATGTACAAAAAAGCCAGAAATTAAAGAAAACTGTTTTCATACATTTACTATGGAGTAAAAGTAAAACTTTATTCTTATTCATCTGTCACCATAATTCGTCCTCATATGCTGTATGAAATTTGATGGTATTGCATAGATGATCTCTAATTATCAATATGCCTATAGTTTGATTTCTATAAACGACGACCACCGACGACTCCTGGCCCTGGCAACTTACAACACGCGTCCACTGCTGACCGACGAAAAGTTAGCGGAACTGGACGAAGGATTGAGCAAGTTGCGTTGGGACGTCGTGGGGTTGTCAGAAGTCCGAAGAGAGGGCGAGGATACGATAATCCTTAAGTCCGGCAATTTGCTTTATTTCCGGGAGGGCGACCAACAGTCCCAGGGAGGTGTCGGGTTCATCGTCCACAAGTCCCTCGTAAACAACGTAGTGAAAATGGAGAGTGTGTCGACTAGGGTGGCGTACCTTATTCTCAGAGTATCTGAGAGGTACTCGTTGAAGGTCATACAGGTGTACGCGCCGACTTGGGCACACTCCGATGACGAGGCTATGTATGAGGATATTTCAAAAGTTATGTATAGCTCCAGAACCTGTACCGTTGTTATGGAGGACTTCAACGCGAAACTAGGCAAGAGAGATGGTGACGAGCTGAGAGTGGGGCAGTTTGGGGTTGGACGTCGAAACCACCGGGGGCATTTACTGGTTGGTTTCTTGGAGAAGGAGGGACTCTACATGATGAACTCTTTCTTTAAGAAACGCGAGCACTGAAAATGGACCTGGATGAGTCCCGACGGTGCAACTAAAAACGAGATTGACTTCATCATGTCGACGAAGAGACATATATTCAATGATGTTGCTGTGATCAATACGGTCAAAACTGGAAGCGATCACCGCCTAGTAAGAGGCATATTAAATATATTTACTAAGCTAGAACGCTCTCGATTGATGAAGTCTACGCTCCGTCCTGCACTCCAAACTCAAAACCACGAGAGCTTTCAGCTGGAACTCCAAAACCGTTTCGATTGCCTAGGCGATGATGTGGACGAATTCAACGACGGGTTTGTGGAAGCTGTCCATAGCGCTGGGTCTAAGTTTTTTAAGACCCAACCCAACGGACAAACAAGACCAAAAGGCTCTCAGACTCTACTCAAAAGACTCATCGATAAAAGGAGTAAAATGGTTCTACAATCTTCAGTTGATGCGACTCTATACCGGCGGCTCAACAAGTAGATCTCTAAATCCCTCATGTATTAACGAAATAAGGGCTCCAAAGTTTTTGTAAGTTGTTCTGTCTTTTGGGCAAAGCCAGCTCGCTAAGTTAAAAATGAAGATGGTAGAATCGTCACATCCAACCCTGAGCTCCTGAGTGAGATAGAGAGCTTTTATGGACAGCTATACACGTCTACTAGCAGACCCGAAGTTGGTCTGGCGGAAGACCCTGGAGCTAGACTGACCCGACACTATACCGAAGACATCCCGGACATCACAGCCCGTACGAGATTAGAATGGCTCTTAAACAGCTTAAAAATAACAAGGCACCTGGTGAAGACGGAATTACAGCCGAGCTTCTGAAGGCGGGTGGTAAACCGATCCTTACGGCCCTTCAGAAGTTGTTCAAATTCGTCTTACTGGAAGAGAGAACGCCAAAGGCATGGAGCGCAGGTGTGGTAGTACCGTTCTTAAAAAAGGCGACAACGCCTTACTGAAGAACTGCCGACCCATCTCACTTCTGAGCCATGTCTATAAGCTGTTTTCAAGAGTCATTACGAATCGTCTCGCACGCAGACTTGATGATTTCCAGCCTCCCGAACAAGCCGGTTTCCGAAGAGGCTTTAGTACCGTAGACCACATCCATATGCTTCGTCAGGTTATACAGAAGACCGAAGAATATAATCTGCCCCTCTGTTTAGCGTTTAGTGGACTACGAGAAAGCCTTTGATTCGATCGAAACCTGGGCGGTACTACAATCTCTCCAACGGTGCCAAGTAGACAGTAGTCTACTATAGCGTATAGCAGTAGCTATATCGAACTGTTGAAGGGTTTGTACGAGAGCGCCACTATGTCAGGGAGTCAGGCAGGGAAAAGTCATCTCTCCTAAGCTGTTTACCGCTGCACAAAAATGTTTTCAAGACTCTGGACTCGAGAAGGCTAAACGTCAATGTAAACGGCGATTGCACGTAGAACCGATGGCCGTTGGGGTGGAAAGGTTCTCGAGAAACGAAGAATAAAAAAACCCATGAACTTAGTCATTTCATTCATACCCCCCCCCCCCCCCAAAGTACACTCATGATCAACCCTTAAGTCTAAGGAGAGACTTCGCCTCCTTATGTGTATCGCTTGTACAATGGATTGTGCTCTGAGGAATTGTTTGATATGATGCCAACGGCTGCATTCTACCACCGCACCGCTCGCCGTCGGCAGGGTGTTCACCCGCATACCCTGGAGCCTAAATGGTCTCGTACCGTGCGGTTTAAGAGGAACTTCCTCCAATCCTCCCGCGGACGCTCCGGCTGTGGAATGAGCTCCCTGCCACTGTTTTCCCAAAGGACTACAATATGGGGTTCTTCAAAAAAGGAGTGTTAAAGTTTTTAAAGGGTCGGCAACGCGCATGTAACACCCCTGGAGTTGCAGGCGTCCATAGGCTACGGTGACCGCTTACCATCAGGCGGGCCGTATGCTTGTTTGTCACCGTCGTAGTATAAAAAAAAAAAATGTTTTCAAGACTCTGGACTCGAGAAGGCTAAACGTCAATGTAAACGGCGATTGCACGTAGAACCGATGGCCGTTGGGGTGGAAAGGTTCTCGAGAAACGAAGAATAAAAAAACCCATGAACTTAGTCATTTCATTCATACCCCCCCCCCCCCCCAAAGTACACTCATGATTTTTTTACTAAACCTAAAATCAGTTCGTATACTTTTTCAATATTTGAACCTCAAAAGGTTTAAATATCTTACTATTCATTTATCTACAACGTGTAAAAAAAGAGGAATAAAAGTAAGTTCTTGGGATTTGAACCTGGGACCTAACAGCCTAATCGCACTTATTAACCAAACCATCCACCACTAAGCTATGTTTTGGCATGAGCGGTCACGAATAAAGTTAAACTTTGTCATACTTGTCACTAACTTTTGTGTAACTCTAGGACCTTTTACAGTGTAAAATTTATTTACTTTGTATGAACAACGAAAAATGTTTATTTTTGATTCGACTATAAGCGACCTACAACGCAGCTTCTATTAACGTAACAAGCAACCTGTCAAATTTAAAGGATATAAAAAAACACCCTGTATAGTTTTGAATATTCAAGTTAGCAACCAGTTAGATACGATGAGGTAAAAAAATTGTTCTCCAATTATGTCTCGTTTTACAAACAGACAACGGCACAGTTGAATGAAACTAAATAAAACATTGCATTTTGTTATAACGATTATAAATATTAACTAGACTAAACATCAATGAACGATAATAATTGCAAGTAAACAGCAGGATCGGAATAAAATATTCTAAGTCGAGTACAGCAGGTTGCGTACTCACAAGTAGTCGTATAAAAGAGACAGCAATACACGTTCTATCTCGTTTCACAATTTTCAATTTAACCGATTAATTTCGTTCCACAGGAACGAATTTCTAACAAAATGGGCAAAAACCGGTATCTTATTTGAACGGTTCTTTTACCGGTAACCGAGAACAGAAACGAAATCCTTTCCGTTCATGGCGGAGGGAGCGATACCGTTACGGCAAAAATACCGTTTTCCGATCCCTGAATGCAGTAGACTCGCCATTGTATATTTTTTAAATTTAAATAAACAAATGAAATAACTGATCATATTATGTAGATTTTATAATAAAACAATTAAGTAAATTAAGTTTACTTGTTTGGTTGACCCTGAAGTCACTGCCAATATTTATTACTCTATCAATTTAGATTATGTCAATTTAGAAATAAATAAATAAATAAAAATAAATAAATATTTTATGGGACAATCTTACACAAATCGACCTAGTCCCACGGTAAGCTCAAATAAGTTACCTATGTTTTATAAAAACGTTGCTGTGATGAAATCAAACAAGAATTAATATTGAAGTAGCAGGGTATGCTGAATGAATATTACCTGTAAATTGTGAATGTGATCATTTATTCCAATGGAAAATTGTTTAAGATCTTGAATAGGTACAACATTATTTTGTAAATTTTATTATACATTATTGGTTTATCAATTATTTATTAATTTATCCATGAAATCAAAAGTTGTATAACAACAACTCCATTGCTTTTTGTTTACCAATTGCCACCAAACATCCCAACTCTACCGATTACACTGGTGTAAACTATTCTTACTTACCTTATCAACTGGTACAACTCCATGGATACTGGCTTCAAACACCTTTGTAGGAAGTTTTTTGAACTCTGCAGGTAAATCAACATACACCATGTTATCATCTGGTCTTACAAAGTGACCAAGGTCAACCAGCCAGATTAAAACTTGGGACTCCATATGTACAATACCACGTGCCCATTTATTCTTGTACCATACAGCAACATACTGGAAACAAATGTGACAAACCAACTTGAATTGAATGGAACAAACTAATAAATAAACCAAAACTTCTCCTCATCCTAGCGTTTTGCCGGCTTATGCCACAGCGCTTTGGCAACTAATGAATAAACCAAAACTATCTTAGGGATATTGATCCTTTTATAACTGAGCTATTGTTACTATTGTTAATTCTATTTTAATTGATTTTAAAATCCTAACTTCAGTTGTCTTCTCTTTAGTACTAACTTCAGTTAAAGAGAAGAGTATCATTCTAGACATAGGTAGGTAAGTATGTAGCGCTGTTGGGTTTCCATGTAAGTAGGGCCGCCATCTCGGACATTGCCGAAACCGGGCAGAAAGTTAATCCCGGACATTTAATTGAAATCGGATTGTTTTAAAAATCCGGCCCGGACGCTCCCCGGACGGGCTCCAAACTAGGAGAAATCCGGACGGATGGCAGCCCTACATGTAAGTATTAAAATAAAATAGAACTATCTAAAGTATTAATCTATACAGAATCATCAAAATGTAATCTAAGTGGTAGGTCTTCTGACTTCAGTTGAACTCACCTAGGGCTGCCATCCGTCCGGGTTTCCCCGGATTTGTCCTAGTTTGGAGGCCGTCCGGGGAGCGTCCGGCCCGGATTTTGAAAACTGTCCGGGGTAAACCCGGACATTTTTGGGATCAGGTCAATCCCTAGCAAAAGCTAAATTTTTAAATTAAAAATTGATTTCTTTAGTGTCCGGGGAGAGACCGCGATTTTAATGAAATGTCCGGGTTTTTTAACTCTTTTGTCCGGTTTCGGCAATGTACGAGATGCAGCCCTAAACTCACCAATGAATTTCCAAGAGTGTAAAAGAGGAAAAACTACTCACTTTCCCATGGTTAACATCTAACCACTGCCTTTTCATGTACGCGTTGTGCAGATCACATCGATCTTCATCTGTTAATATTGTATAAATCTCATTTTGTCCCTTTTCCTTCAGAAAGAACGAAAATGGATTGGTGAAGTTTGTAATTGTAACTTCCATGGTTGAATACATGTTGAGTTGAATAATTTGTTCGTCCTTTAAACGTCAAAACTGCAAAGCTTGCACTTGCATTTGATGCTTGTAATAGTTGTAAATGTTGTAATTCGAATAAATTTGTCAATACCTATGTTGAACAAGTCCCAAACAAATGTGGTTTGGTTGGTTTCGGACCGCGATATTTGTTACTTGGTAATAATGGCGGTAGAAGTGTTGTTTTCAAATTCGTGAGCAGAGTGAAGTCAGTGATAAATTGAATGCAAACTATGCAAAGTAGACGAGAATGCAGTAGCGTCATCTATGAAAGATGTGCAGTACGAGTAATACAACGTAACTGCGAAGCGATAGATGTCAGTCCGTCCTAGTTCCATTTCAAACCGCTAGATAGCGTTTAGTTATCTACCTTCCCCATAACAGGAGCAAAAAAACATCGTAGGTTTATACGTTTATACGTTTATTGCACTCATATTTTAAACAATATGAACCCAGTAAGGGCACAGCAAACAATTACAAACAAACAAGTCTTAAAAACTAAACAAGTAAGTAAAATTAAAATTTACTTATAGCTAATTAATTAAGTACTTAGGTACCTAAGTGTAACTTGTAACTTATAGTAAATTACCTACAATATTCAATTAATATTTATTTTTGGCAAGACACTTCATGGTTGTAATATATACTTACTTTTCAAACCTAACAACACCAAAAACAACAAACAACTTAAAAAAAATTATGTGCTCTGTAGGATTTCACTTTTTAGAGTTCCGTAGCCAAAATGGCAAAAACGGAACCCTTATAGTTTCGTCCAGTCCGTCTGTCCGTCCGTCCGTACGCCACAGCTGCATGCCTACCACGAACATCGAAAATTTGCATTGACGGGAAAACCTCTTTGTCACACCAATAAGCAAGTGTGAGTAGTGTGACAGAGACGGAGGTACAAAATACAAATCCGCAATCGTTCGATTTTCGTGGTAGGTATGGGCCCTCTTTTACTCGGTAATGGTAATGATATCACAGCTAGAGGTCGATTTGGTGTGCCGCGACTTAGTTTTGCTAATAAATTGCGAAAACTGAATGTCAATTTTTTTTATCCACTTGTGGCACATCATCGGATAGGCCTTTGGAAATAACTTAAAGGTTTCTTGAACAAAAATTTGATTAGTCTAATATTAAATTTACTGTTCAAATTATGGTTCCAATATTGTGTGATTTATCCAATAGATAAACAGCGTTCAACTATTGGGTAAAAGTAAGTTTTTTCTAATGCTTATATAAATTCTTACGGAAACGTTACATAAGTACTCCATTTATGTCTTAAATTTCTGGTTCAACAAAAATTTCACCAGAAATATTTAAAAAATAACAGATTCTCAACCATTGTAAGTGTCGTGGTGCTAGGATGGATTGCTTGCACGAAGTACTGTCAATGTTAACTATAAAACTCTCGTGAGACTAGAACATATTGTTTAATACTGTCAATGTATTGATTGCACAAATGAGTAAAAAGTTAAAATGGTTGAGAATCTGTTATTTTTTAAATATTTCTGGTGAATTTTTTGTTCGTGTTAATTAAGAGGACATCCCAAGTAATTAATAAAAGATTTTAGAGAAATTCATTTAGTCGGTTTTAATTTACGGCAATGCAAAATCAACTCCTAAACTTGATTTTTTTCGTTGTTTAAAAAAGAAATGCTTGACCAGTGAGTGCTGATATGGTAACATGTTATATAGTAATCTACTCAAGACGCACTTTCATTTGATACCCCACATAGTATGCATTTTTTTTGGCAGCCATCTTGAATTTGAGGAAACTAATGATAATTCGAAGTGCTAATAGCAATTTCCGGATTCAGCGATTGCCAAAACCCTGAAATAACTCGCTTATCAACTTGTTACATTATCTTGTTCATCATTTGCTTCTCACAATCACAATTCTGAATTTCTATCCCAGTCTAAAACGCATCCGGTCTGCCTCTGCCACGACTATACCGGGGATGCCAGCTAGTGGCTACTTTGGCCCATCTGTCCTCGTTAATCCGGCAGACGTGACCAGCCTAGTCCCACTTTAGCCTGGCAGTCTTCATCACAACATCGATGATTTGGGTTTTGGAGCGCAGCTCCTCATGCATTCTGTCACATCTACAAACACCCAGGATACTCCGCTCCATTGCCCTTTGGCAAACCTTGAGCCGGGATTTCCGCGCCTCAGTTAGTGACCAGGTTTGGGCACAGTAGGTGAGAATGGGCAAAACGCACAATACGCACATGTCGACGAGCTTGCGCTTCAGAGCAATTGGGAGTTCACCTTTCAAGAGTTCTTTAATGGAACAGGGTGCTTAGCCAAGATGCCAATCGCTCACGCTCAGTCGCTAACGAAACGCAACTGTCATTGTCACACTAATAAGGAAGAGTGATAGAGAGAGGTAGCTGCGATACGTTATTAAGCGTGAGCGATTGGCATCTTGGCTACGCACACAGAAGTCCTCCAGGCGTTTTCAATCCTTTTATCGATCTCCTTGTCCTAGCGATTTGTGAAGGAGTCGGAGAATATCAGGCGCAGATAGGTATACTCATCGACATATTGTAAAATGTAGATAGTAATTGACTTAACGGATTGGATTGGACTGAGTATTCTTTTTTTTAAAGTAGGTACGGTGTTTATTAACTACATTATGCAGCGTTCCTCACTTTCATCATGTTTCTATCTATAAGTACATATAATAAAGTAGAGTAATAGAGTAATAAATTACTGTACATTAAAGATATTTGAAAAAAAAAATGAGTTAGGAGCTCTTAGAATTGATAAACAGAACCTTTCAACGATTTTTAGAATATTTGTCTGTTTGTCCGTCTGCCTGTTTATTTGTTCAAGCATCACGTGGAAACAGCTGAATGGAATTAGATGCAAGTGATGCAACCTTCACTGGCACGTTAAGGGGGTCTCCTGTCAGGTTATAGGCAAAAAAAAATCAGCTCATCAGCTAGCCCCGCAAAAATCGACAGATTTTTTTGTAAAGAAAACCGTACTCCCGTTGTTTATGCTCTAAGGTATAGGTAGGTAGTTGTCTGTGTTGTGGCTTATATACATATTTCTTATAGTATTATTATTATTAACAGTTGCTATGCTAAGCAGCCGTGGACTAGCAGTACTATTGTTTATTCTGTGCTAGCAGTCATATTTGACTAGGGTACCTATCCGTTTATTTAGGTAATCGAAATAATTAATTTATTATTAAACAGTTCTGCGAAAGTTCTCGCGGTTTAAAATTAACTAAAACTTGGAGTAGGTAGGTAGTACTTCTAATACTTATAAAATTAGGAATCTTAGGATGTTATTATGTTACCTATTCAATTGGTCCTATCCTATGACTTATGAGATAAACGTGATCTATTGACCCCCCAGCATTATGGATAAGTATACATATTTGAATGATTTAAATGCTAGTTATGTATGTATGTACTTTAGGTACGACTACAATACTTACTCGTGTACGGGTTCTCATTGACTGGGGTAAGTAAGGTGGCCTTTCTTAAAATATCCTTCAGATAGGTAATTAATAGTTTAATTTGATAAAAGAAAACTTTTATTTTCCTGACTGCCGAAGCCCTAAGGGGAGGTCATGGTTTGACGGCCGTATGTACTGTATTTAATCTACGAGTACCTATATGTGTATGGATACGTGCTGTATGTACTAATCCTTTCGTTAGGATAACCTATAACCCGCACCGTTTGAAGAATGGCTAGGTGTAGAATGTAGAACCTAATGTAGAAAACGTACAAGATGATTTATGTTTTGACAGAAAATTTTAGGTACCTAAGTAATGAGAAGAATATAATTATGTACCTAAGTATAATGTTTAACGTCGCAGCGTTTATAATTGTTTGATTCAAGATGCAAACACGGCCAAAGATAACATACCTATGTACATAAATGTAATGTAAATCATTCAGATTCAGGACACAAAAAATTAAAACAGAGTAAGTAGGCAGCATTAATACGTAGATAGGTAGGTAGCTATGTAGGCAGGAACGACGACCTCGTCGGCCGGGTAGGCAGGGTCGGGAGGGTCACGCAGAGGTGACAAGCTCGCGCGTGAGATACGGGCTGATGTCAGCGGCAGCGCTCCCGACGGCGGCGACGCACGGAATGCAGGCGCGGGGCGCGGGCGGCGGCCGCTGTCGCCGCGTCGTGCTGCCGCCTGCCAGTCCGCCGCGCGCCTCCGACTCGAGTGCCGTCCTACGCGAACATCCACTACGCCCGCTGCAGGTACGTACCACACGTGTCTATACCGCCCGGCTATTTCGGCGCGATCCTGTTGCCTAGCGACCAGAAATAGCCGATGTGCGACGTCGTCGGCGTCTATCCCGACGACCTCGGACGGCGCGATGACCCGCGTTGTTTGTTTGCCGAGAATCCCTAAATACGCCGGTCATCGCTTCTGCGGGTTTATCAGTGTTACATATTTATTACTTGCCGACGGTCGGTGCGGTGAGGTCAGCCGCGCGCGCGGCGTTATGGGCCTTATCGCGTGGGCTGTAGGGTCGCGCGCGCCGCCGGCCGGCGACACAGTCGCGGCGACGCCCGCCGGCCTCGAGCTGCTCTGTCTTTGCTCTGCTCTTGCGTCGTTCCTTATACCTAACTACGTATAAGTACGAGTAGATACATGAAGTACCCGTATGCCTTGCGGTCAGCTAAGCGCAACACTCGCACACCAAAGCAATCAGTACCTACAATAGCGTCAGCTGAATGTTCCTCTGATACGCTAACGCGGTCGAGGAGTTAGTGTCGTAAAATTTTTATACTAGGCCTGCTGCTGCAAACTTTTAACTTTTACCTTTAAAATGTTGTTGTCAGGTTAACGGTCATAGCAATTGTTGCATGATTCCATTGGTGATAATTATATTTTACTAGTACGGTATAGGTAACATACTTACTTACCAACGTTTACGTAGGACGCGCGGACGTAGAGAGAGTCGGAGACGTACGTATATTATGTAGGTATAGGTACCCGCGCTACTGGCTAGTTACGAAGAACGTACCTACTAAATCTAGATATATTTAGGTATGTATCTATATACCTAATATTGCGTGTTGTAAAATAATATCAACACACAACAAGCTAACATACAATGTATGTTATCTTGTTCTTTTACAACACGCACTAGACCTTTAGAGTGGGTACCTACGTGAAGCAACAATAAAATTGTCGTTGAAATTAGCAACTAATGAAGTTAGTAGGCATCTATTAGGCACCTAACCTAGGCATATATCGGATTGCGTTACGTAAGCGTGCAATTGATAATAGCATATATGTACCTAGGTACTACACGCGTGTAAGTATAATATATTATGTTTACTGATTGACATATATATGTATCTAAAAATGTTTTCACAAGCACAGAATAAATAATAGTATAGCTGAGGATTGTCAGGGCAAAAAATAAAACACAGTCAGCCACTTGTTAAAAATGCCTATAGGTACCTAGGTACCTATCTACTCTAAGTTCTTAAAGTTTCCAAATCGTACCTGGTCTTAACTACCGCGCTGCTACGACGAGTAGGCACTTTGCTACCTACTGCTTAGTTTTAGTTAGTTTAAATTGAGACAACAAATTCGAATCCGAGCATTTATTAAAATATTAGCTAAGCGTTTACGTTTGTCTGCGACTGC
Organism: Lathronympha strigana; assembly: GCA_949128165.1. Classification (NCBI taxonomy): domain Eukaryota; kingdom Metazoa; phylum Arthropoda; class Insecta; order Lepidoptera; family Tortricidae; genus Lathronympha; species Lathronympha strigana. The sequence goes on along the minus strand of OX421906.1, from coordinate 8,559,672 downwards.
GTCCGAACAGAAGGCCTAGTATAAAAATTGTACGACATTAACTTCTCGACCGCGTTAGCGTATCGAGGGGTCAAAATATGAAAGTTGCCGGATGATTTTAAATAAACGGCAAACATAATTTGAACTCTCGATACGCTAACGCGATCGAGAAGTAAGTGTCGTACAACTTTTATACTAGGCCTTCTGAACGCGATAACTGCACCATTGACCACTGATCAGCATTGTTTTTTAGATAACTATACTAACTATAGGTACAAATTATACCTAGATAATAGGTTATAAGTAAATAGGTACCTAATGTGTGTTTACCACATCCTTTGATGTTAAACCAACATATTCATGAGCGCTCTGGTGGCCTAGCGGATGAGCGTTGGTGGCCCAGCGGTAAAGCGTGCGCCTTTCAATAGTTTAAGGTCGCGGGATCAAACACCTAAAACCCCGGCTCGTACCAATTATATTTTCGTACCTATGCAATATCATTTGATATTTACTAATCGCTTTTCGGTAAAGGAAAACGTGTCGTGAGGAAATCGGACTACATAATCCCAATAAGGCCTAGTTTACACTCTTGAGTGGAAGGTTAGATGTCAGTCACTTTCGTGAAATTAGCGCCTACGTCAAATCTTGGGATGGTTGCTAAAGCAGACCCCGGGCTCCCTGAGCCGTAGCATAATCACAATTATTTCGGGAATCGCCAGAAAAAAGATGATAAGTACCATCGATGAGCACCATTACTTACGTATTAATGAACCGACCTACATGAAATATTTGTAAGTTGTGTCAAGTTGCCTAATGACGAAGGATCCGGTACAGTACGTTCTCTTTGGAAGCAGAGTAGGCACATACTTTGCGCCAATTTAAACCTTAAAGAAAAAATGCACACCTTATGGAACTGCGTGAGACTTGTCGAGACTCTTATTATACCCCAGACGCACAGCTTAAAATGATTCCGGCCTCGTATCATTTAAGTTCCCGCCAAACTCGCACTTACGTCGAGTTGGTAAGGAATATAACCGTCTGGGCCCTGGCGGCTCCGGAGCCGCCAGCATGTTCCTCTTGCTGAAGAAGCACAGGCGAGCCGAATGGGCAGAACCCCCAAAGAAATCGTGGCCTCGCGATTAGTATCAACTATGCGTAGTCAGAGATCGCACTATACTGGTTCTCTTGAGCATTTGATTAATATGTGACTTTGGAATAACACCCGTGGCCGAGGGCCCGATGAGAGAGAAAGTCGGGGGTGGGTGGGTCGGTTGCCTCCCCGTAGGAGTGCTCGACCCGGGACTTCCAACGAGGATTTTCTAAATCTGCTGCTTTCCTCGACGTCGAAGAAAAATCGTATAGTATACTTACAGATAACATGCTTACTGGTCCGTGTTCACGAACAAACATTTAAGGATGACTCACACTAGAACGGGACGGGACGGGACGGGGCGGGACGGGAAAATCTGTAAATTCTATAGTAAGCGTCACGTGACATCCGAGTCATCCTTTAATGGCAATTCAAGAATGATCACTGTGCGTCATGCTTGCTCGTATGGGGATGTGCTGCAAAACGAGAACATGCAATGCAACTATATATAGCGTTTTCAACAGCGTTTTATTCGACAACTGCATATTCGAGAACGGGGCATTGTAGTTTTAATCTTCTTATTATGACTGCCGAAAAAATAAAACAAGGCACACGGGTTCAAAAACCTAATTAGTGCATTGCGCATTATTTATTCTGTGATTGCGCTAACATTCACTGTTTCATATCAGCGCACAGGGACTATTAGCTACGTCCGTGGCATTGGTATTGTGATCAAAAGCGGGTCAAGTGCGGGGCTGACTCGCGAACCAAGACTTCCGTATCACGTGGTTTTGTATTTATATTAATCATTTCCATTCATGATTTTACACCACTTTAACACTTAGGTACTCAACAATTAAAACTCCTACGAGTAGGCGAATACGCGAAGACTATAATGACCCCTAAACATAACATAACTCACAAGTCGATTTTTTTTAAATTACCTATTAGAGTACACTTTAGACTAATCGAGAAAAATATTGTCTAACTGTTTTAGATAAAGCTTTGAGTAAAATATAGGTATTTGTTACCGACGCGTGTAAAATCAAGGAAAGATTATGCAAGTCATATTTTCTATCTTTATATTATTGGATTAAACTATTTGAATGTCACCTGTCATTTTATAACAAATTTGTCGAAAGCTTTCTTGAAGCGAGAAAAACCTACATATTTTCTCCAAAAAAATACTTAAGTACATCCAAGTACCTGAAATGTGTTAAAAATTTTGTAGATAACGAATAGGTTCCATGTCTAACGTATTCATCAATAGTTTCAATTTATATGAAGAATTCAACTTTTAAGGTCTTCTGTTAACTTCAATAAAAATCTAGAAATTTTCAAGTTGGTACATTTTGTTCATTAGTATTATAGAAATGCATACACCGAAATTATAAGAAATACATCAATAGCTCTAAATTTTATGATCTTATCAGTTCGCATCATAATTCGAACTCGAAGAGATTTGAGCGGGATAGTCTATCGCGCTACGGCCCGTGCTGTGCGACCAATCACATCACGATTACGCAACGCGTTTCTTACATTTCGTTTGTGCTACGTATTAAATTATGATCTGTAATGTAAATATTAATTTGTTAATTTTAAATTGTAATCCATATTGGTACCTAAAGCAAAATTGTTTTCTTCTTTAAATAAAATATTAAATGCACGCGTAGTATAAAATTATTTATTCAAATACTGTTTAATCACTATTTCTAAAGAAACCTCATTTAGACCGATATTAGACAGACGATGTGTCCTTTCAAAGGGTACGCAGTGAAAGACTTAGATTTTTTTTTAAACATAGGAGTCGTAAAAGACTTCGATTTTATTTTGACAAAAAGTGAGATATTCATAAGTAAATTTAAAAAACTTAGTTTTTGTACCAGAAGTAACTACTTGGTAAATTTTCGATGGTTGTTGTGCTATAATGACACTTACTTTATACGGAGGAATTGTGTAGAACACGCTAAAATAAGCATGTTTTGTATGGACAGTTTTTATCTAAAATCAAAAATGGCCGACATATTTGACCCCAAAGATGAACAATTTTAGATCTTACTAAAATTTTCGATGGTTGTTGTGCTATGATGACACCTACTTTTTATGTTAGTATCGTTTAGAGCACGCTAAAATAAGCATGTTTTGTATGGACAGTTTTTTTCTAAAATAAAAAATGGCCGACTTATTTGACCCCAAAGATGAACAATTTTAGATCTTAGTTAAATTTTCGATGGTTGTTGTGCTATAATGACACCTACTTTTTATGTTAGTATCGTATATAACACGCTAAAATAAGCACGTTTTGTATGGACAGTTTTTTTCTAAAATAAAAAAATAGCCAACTTATTTGACCCCAAAGATGAACAATTTTAGATCTTAGTAAAATTTTGCGATGGTTGTTGTGCTATGATGACACCTATTTTTTATGTTAGTATCGTGTAGAACATGCTAAAATAAGCATGTTTTGTATGAACATTTTTTTCTAAAATCAAAAATGGCTGACTTATTTGACCTGAAAGATAAACAATTTTAATTCAAAGATTCAAAGTATTTATTTGCATCGAACACAGTATAGTGGGTCTTACAGTTAGAATGGTTAAGTCCAGTGCATTCAACCTGCATGCAGGCGTGCAAATATTTCGAATAGCGTGCAGTATTTACAGTACTATATACAAATAATATATATTAACCTTTTATGTCTTAATAATTAAATCTAAAATTATAAAAAATATGTCAAGATAGATAAAAATGCATGAAACAATGTGTAAATTATGAACAAAACCCAATAATAAAAATAAAAAACAAAAAACAATTGTGGTAGGTAATGAATGCAAATGTCAATAAAAATTCAATATTAATAATAATTAAAATAAATATGTCAGCTATATTCTAAATATTCTTTAACACTGTAGAAGCAATGGTCTAAAAGCCAAGAAGTCAATTTATTCTTAAATCTATTGCCTTGCAGGAATTTTATGTCAACAGGTAATTTATTATAAATAATTATACACATATTAAAAGCATTCTTATCATAAATCATTTTATGAGCACGTGGCTTGTATAATAAATCCATAATGTTTTTTTTTTTTTTTTTTTTTTTTATGCTATAGGGGGCAAACGAGCAAACGAATCACCTGATGGTAAGCGATTAACGTCGTCCATGGACACCCGCAACACCAGAGGTGTTTTGAGATGTTTTGTCGGGTCTGTCTGTTATTCATAATTGCACCTCGCGTTTTGAATGAAGTTTGGTGGTTGTTTACAAAAATGCATATATCCCTTATGTACAAACACGGTAATGGCAAAATATGCCATTGTTTAAATAGGGGGACACATGGTGTTTGGTGGTTTAGGTCTTGCACCCGGCAGGAGCAGCTCCCGCCTTAGTCTACGATGGTTTTTTTTATCCGTCCAAATAAGATAACTTCACAGCTGGCTGTTGGCTGTCACTTTAGACAGCGAGCGAGCGAAGCGAGCGAGCAAATCCTCCGGGGCAGAACCGACACGGATTTGGTTAGGTTAGAAGACTAAGGCGAGAGCTTCGCTTCCCTTATTAAAAATAAATAACCTGGAAGTCTAAGGCGGGAGCGAAGCTCTGCCCGGGAAGGTCTTGCTCGCTCGCTGTCAAAATCATACCATCAAAAATATTACCAAGACATAAAATTGCTCATCTTTTGGGTCAAATCAGTCAGTCATTTTTTATTTTAGAAAGAAACTGTCCTTACAAAACATGCTTATTTACATGTCATCATAGCACGATACCCATCGTTTTTTTTTGTAATAGCCTGTTTTTGTGTCCCACTGCTGGGCAAAGGCCTCCCCTCTCCTTATCCAATCCTCCCTGTGCTGGGCAAGATCCCACCAATACCGCTGAAACACATCCAAGTCGTCCCGCCATCTCTTTCTCGGTCTGCCTCTGCCACGACTATACCGGGGATGCCAGCTAGAAAATTTGACTGTCGTAAAATATCTTCTATCTTTCGAGTCAAATAGGGTAGACTGGGGACGATTAAAACAATTTGCCTTTAACCGTCTGTGACCGTCATATTTTTATGAGTTGAAAGATGTCCGCACAAAAACTTCATGGTTAGTTATCTGGTTCCTAAATAAAATATATTTGGATGGTCTATAATGCATAGTTTTTGACAATGACGTAATAAAGAAAATAGGGCAATGTGGTTCAATTGACCCCACATGACTGTCAATTGAAACACTATGTGAGGTCAATTGAAACACTCAAATATCTTCGGCACAATTAAAGTACTTATATTTGTTTTTATCTTTTTCATAACTTCCTCTGCATACAATGAGCTCATCAGAAGTTCGCAAGCATTACATAAACATTTCTCAATTTATGAGCATCTGAAAAAAAACGATAAAAATACTTGAACAAAAAAATATAGCTCTTTTAGTCTTCTTTGTCGCTGCTACATTATACAGTTACCTTAAACAAAGTAATTTTAATGCAATTATAAGATATAACTTTAAAGAATCGCAGAAATAAGCATAATTATGTTTCATACAAAAGTGCTTGTTTCACCTATAACAATGTTTCAATCATAACCATTCCCACACAATTCGAGACAACGAGTGATGCAGACATCGGGATGTAATATTCAGTAATAGACGCCATAAAGTATTATATTATATTTCTAGCTTAAAATAATCAGTTTAAATTGTTTTATTATGTATACTTACTTAAACATGTATACCAAATAAAAAAAAATGTTCCGTAACTCTGATTTGAATTTTAGTAGTAGGCGACCTCGTTAATCAGTTGTTGCTAATAGTACATTGTGCATCTAGGGCGGTAAGAAGGGCATTACTTACGAGGGTCTATTGAAGCCCGACGCCGTAGGCGGAGGGCTTTAAATGACCCGAGTTAGGAATGCCCTTACTGCCCGTGGTGCACACAATGTTTTTCATCACATTTGCGAGGAAAAAAATAAACTCTATACAGGTAAAGAAACAATAATGATAAGCGGTAGTGTAGTTGCACAGTCCACAGTACTCCGGAGTGACTACGTGCTGCGAGCGCGTGGGGGGCAGGTCCTCCGCGAGCTCCGGGCGGGCGGTAAAGTAGTATGAGAATCCTTTAAAACCATGGGAATAATACAGCTCTTTAAGTGTAAGTATGCTTGCATATAATATCACCATTTACGAGCAGGTGTGATGAAAAATGTATTAATATGCTTGACATATGTGTTATTATATGTCAAAAATATCAAATCAACATATAAAACATTCTGTAACAAGTGTTGCTATATGGCGATATACCAAAATAAAATAACATATTATGTTTTTTATGTGACATAAAACAAAGTAGTTGTGCTCACCGCATCAAAATCAGTTTAGCCGAACGCGAGATAATCGTGTACAAAACAAACATAAATACAAACATACGGGTCAAACTGAGAACCTCCTTTTTATGAAGTCACATATTCTCAAAAAATCAGTATAAAAAACATCGAATATCTATAATTTAACAACTAGGTCAAAAACTACACAAGTGAATAATATTGTCTTCTCTTACCGCGATTTTATTCATTGAAATTAAACACTGAAGAGAAGAGAAGAACGGATTAATCGCGTTTATTAACACCACGATCCTACGTTACGAGTACAAGTGAATTTGAAAAATGAAAGAACAAACTTGTGCATCGAATACAGAATCTTATATTATATTATATTCTTATATTATTTATTATTTTTTTCGATATTTGTTCCTGAGTCATGGATGTTTTCTATGTATTTATGTATTTGTATATTATATATATCGTTGTCTGAGTACCCGTAACACAAGCCTTATTGAGCTTACTGCGGGACTTAGTCAATTTGTGTAAGAATGTCCTGTAATATTTATTTATTTATTATTCATTTATTTATTTATATTTCGCCCACCACATTTTTCAGTTCAAAGTCAAATATTATATATAAAAAGACTCGAACGCTGATCAACGGCTGTTAAAAATATTCGTTTATTCTTAAATATAACACCTACATAATTTAATTCGTCAAAATACAAGAGTGAACGAAGTTATAAGAAAATATACGAAAACACAAATACTTATTTTACACCGCGTAAACCTGTTTTGGCTCGTGGATACTCCCGTAACGCACCGGCGCTCGAGTGGTACTGGCCAAGTATTCAAAAATGGCTGGTCATGTTTTCAGAGTGATGCGTCAGACGCGTAGGTATTATAGTTTTCGAAAAATTTGAATAGTTTCAATTGTCCCCTTTCTACCCTAAATCGGCCATTTTTGATTTTAGAAAAAAAAACTTCAAACAAAACATGCTTATTTTAGCGTGTTCTACACGATACTAACATAAAAAGTAGGTGTTATCATAGCAAACCAACCATCGAAATTAACTAAGATCTAAAATTGTTCATCTTTGGGGTCAAATAAGTCGGCCATTTTTTATTTTAGAAAAAAAACTGTTCATACAAAACATGCTTATTTTAGCGTGCTCTACGCGATACTAACATAAAAAGTAGGTGTCATCATAGCACAACAACCATCGAAAATTTTACTAAGATCTAAAACTGTTCATCTTTGGGGTCAAATAAGTCGGCCATTTTTTATTTTAGAAAGAAACTGTCTATACAAAACATGCTTATTTTAGCGTGCTCTACACGATACTAACATAAAAAGTAGGTGTTATCATAGCACACCAACCATCGAAAATTTAACTAAGATCTAAAATTGTTCATCTTTGGGGTCAAATAAGTCGGCCATTTTTTATTTTAGAAAAAAACGGTCCATACAAAACATGCTTATTTTAGCGTGTTCTATACGATACTAACATAAAAAGTAGGTGTCATGATAGCACAACAACCATCGAAAATTTTACTAAGATCTAAAATTGTTCATCTTTGGGGTCAAATAAAACGGCCATTTTTTATTTTAGAAAAAAACTGTCCATACAAAACATGCTTATTTTAGCGTGCTCTACACGATACTAATATAAAAAGTAGGTGTTATCATAGCACACCAACCATCGAAAATTTAACTAAGATCTAAAATTGTTCATCTTTGGGGTCAAATAAGTCGGCCATTTTTTATTTTCGGAAAAAAAACGGTCCATACAAAACATGCTTATTTTAGCGTGTTCTATACGATACTAACATAAAAAGTAGGTGTCATCATAGCACAACAACCATCGAAAATTTGACTAAGTCCAGCGCACTAATTCTGGTAAAAAAACTAAGTTTTTGTTAAATTTACCTATGTATGAATATCGCACTTTTCGTCACAAAATTTTAAGTCTTTTACAACTCCATGTTTTTTGCACTTTCGGCAAAAAAACATCTAAGTCTTTTTCACTGACATCGACCCAGACGTGCTAGTCAATTAGTGCCAACCCGTCGTACCTACTTGCGTATTTTTTGCATGCAAATAGTCTTCCCACCCTCCCACCGCAAAAAATAAATACGCAACCAGATATACAAGCCACCACCAATAATATAAACCTCGACACGTGTTTAATTGTACAATCGAGTTCATAAATATATGATCATTTTCAATGCTTCAAAAATATTAGGACCCTGACAATAACGTGTAACCGCCTTATTCATAAAAACTTAACAGACCCATATTATCACATATTATCACACGACATTGACATTTTGATATAACTATCTTGCGTAAACACTCAGTTGTAGTCATATTATCGACATCATTGTTATGTTATTTGTTGTTATTGACAGACAAGTGAGACAAGGTGCAAATACAACGACCTACCGATGTACGTACCGATTCACCGAGAGGCAAAGGCGCCTGGCGCGCCGGCTGTGATGTGATTGGTCAAACCGCCCCCGTTCCGCGCGAAACACACGCGATATTAATTCCCGCGCGTAGCTTCGAGCATTTGAATTACGCCTAGAATTGATAAGATAATAAAAGTTGAATCTTTCGATGAAATCCTTAGAGTTTCCGTATACATACTATTTAAATGATTTTGAACTAATGACCTTGACTTGAAAATTATGAGAATTTTTTTATGGCCAGGAGATTTTTTTTTTAATTCTAGTGCCTACATAAATTTAAGCTATTGATGAATGTGTTAGAAATGGGCTCTAATAGTTATCTTTAATAATACTAAATGCATTTCAGTTACCATAAAGCACTTGCGTAATGTTTTCGAAGAGTAATATTTTTTTTTAAGTTTTCATATTATATTGAAATAAGCTCTGGTCAAATATGTTATTAAATGATAGGCGACGTTCAAATAGTTAAATACGATTATCTGAAGAAAAAATGTTCCTCTTGTATATTTTTTCCTTAGATTTAAAAGGTTGGTAACGAATTTTTTTTAAATTCCTAAAGCAATGTCAAAATCTGTTATCTTTTTTTTTTACGCTTTGTTCTAAGAGTATTCTAACCGTCGACAAATAATATCGCTCTTGGGAGTTGTAAAATTTTATTTCCTTTACGTACCGTACTAGAGCGGGCGGTTAACTAATAGAGTGACATTGAAAATATTTTATAATAAAGCTAGACAATTGCGGTAACCCCTTAAAATCAAACACTTAAGTAATTGTTTATTAGTGTAGGCACCTACTTTGGCGTCAAAATACCGCAGTCGAGTTTTTAATCTATTTAAATTGATTTGTGTATCTTAGAAACACGCTTGCGATGAAAACAATCTCGCCCATGTCGTTAGCGTACCTATTACTCCTGACATTTAAAGTACTGAAAAACCAACGGGGATAAAAAAATGCTATTCTAACTTAGAAGATATGTATTAGGTACCCTGACATTAACATACTTAACTCTCTACGTACCTACGAGTATTAGGTGTGTCGTAACTGTCGTAAGTAATCTTACTCCCATATCTATCTACGGTAGATAACGACACATTTTGAATAGAACAATTCACAAGCGTAAGCGCTGTGTCAGACTCACACCTAACACGTCATCGTCATCGAAATCAATCAGTGTCAGAAGGCCTAGTATAAAAGTTGTACGACACTTACTTCTCGATCGCGTTAGCGTATCGAGAGTTCAAATTATGTTTGCCGTTTATTTAAATCATCCGGCAACTTTCATATTTTGACCCCTCGATACGCTAACGCGGTCGAGAAGTTAATGTCGTACATTTTTTATACTAGGCCTTCTGTAGTCAACAAGCGGTCGGTTGTATTACACGACGTACCTACATAGGTGTGCTAAACTGAAACTATTCTTACCTGATTCCTACGTTGAAATTGAAACAACATTTAAATAGTTTTTTCAATACAGTTGCTCAAAAAGTGCCCTTTCTTTGGCTGTTTTGCGTGCGCAAAGTTTGTTTTTGCGAACTAGTGCTTTTTACTTTTCCAATCTTTTTAAATTTAGTTGTGTTCCAATTCATGACTGCTTACCGAAGGCAGCGTTAACTTTACCGAGCCGTAATAAAACTAAATACCAACTATTAACGCAATACTATTAAAGATATTGATATTTCATATTTCAATAATTACTTCTTCATCATACTAATGATCATTCATTAAAAATATTAACATTGAAAACAGTTCTTATAAATCTGTGTGTATGAAACGGAACAGAGCCTACGAAACGTCAGTCAAAGTAGAGGCGTTTTTCAATCAGGTAAACATGTTCGAACGTTCGAAGGGCCTATAAGACATGACGATACGATTTGTCACATGCGATTTATTATTTTGTTTATGAGAAATAATTATTATGAGTTTGAAAATGAGAAAGTAAAGAAGATAAGATAAACATTTTGAAAATGTTCTTAATATATCAACTGTATTCCAACCGTGTCGAGGAAATAATAAAAAAAACTTTCAATTCGTTCTTATGTATTTTAATTTTTTTCGCATCTGTATTGAAAAACGTCGTTCGATTCACGTGCGGATATGTCATTTTTCACTTGTCCCGAGTATTGCCACTCGCCTGCGGCTCGTGGCGAGATACCTCGGGACTCGTGAAGTAATGACATACTTTCCGCACTAGCATCGAAATGTACTATTTTTTGCCTGTTGGCCTAACCGACCGAGTGAGAAACGCGAGAGAAGGGTTTTTATTTCAGCTTTTCCAATAATTTTGTGAGCAGGACCGAGTGTTACAGAGTGTAACAAAAGTCCCGAGTCCCGAACGATACTTCAACAGCTGATAAGGTCAATGACTCTGAGTGCGATAAAAGTGGAAAATTTCGAAATTCAAGTAAGTTTTTTCGAATTTCGAAAGTTTTCCACTTGCATCGTACTCAGGGTCATTGACTATATCAGCTGTTGAAGTACCTATCGTTCAGGACTTTTGTTTTGTTAGTGTTACACACCTGTAGGTAAGGTACGACCGAGACTTCTTTTTTTATCTCGGCCGAGACCAAGACCTAGATTTTGTAATAAATACGAAAAACGCGCATTTTCAACAAAAAAACATGTAGGTAATAGTCAAGAATTTAACTGTTATTTAATATAGCCATCACTAAAACACAACATTTACAGTCAAAGCTTCAGAAAAAAAGTTATGATTTGCATTACGTACGATAAATGTACGCTATAATTGCTTAAAATACCCACCAAAATCGCAAAAAGTGTCAAGATGGAAGGTTCGGCCAAGGCCGAGAATCTCGGGCCTTTTTGGCCGAGAGCCGAGACCGAGACCGAGATCTCGGTCGGACCTGTAGGTACGCAATTGTATATGTGGTTATATATATATATATATATATATTGGTACCTACGTACCTAGATTTGTCTGTCCTTTTCGTAAAAAATTCAAAATTGCGGAAATATGAGGAAGGGGGGAAGGGAGCGGTCTACAGCCCTCACAGCCACTTGTAGAAGGTACCTAGATACAATTTGTACATTTCAAGCGTCAAGCTACTTTGAATCTAGACTTAACAACTGCTCTCACAGCACATAAACGCTCAGTTATCTAACTAATCATCCAACAAATTGATTTAAATAATCAAAATCTTGAATACGATATTTCTACACTAAATTTTATCGTAAGTCAACTAAGTAGTTACTTTGATTTGCAATATTTTTAACATACATAGGTACCTACTTCAACTTAAGTACGGTGTACGACCTACACTACCTACCCTATTTTTCTTTAAGGGCTGAGTCACGGCTGAGAAGAATGTAATGACACCTCACACTTGAAATCGAAAATAAGCGAATGTAGGACAATCTTAAGAATTACACATAGGTTACCTACATCGAAAAATATAAACCTCCTTCGACAATCAGGCAAAAAGTATACCCATCTCTAACATAACGGCGGCTGTTGTGTTGTGCCCTTATTCCCTTATAGGATATCGCTGCTCATTCTATGCTCTGTTGTGGTCTTGATAGTAATGATAGTGATCCTTAAATGTTGACGTTAGGTGCCAAGGATATGAGGATGCTGAAAACCAGCCAGCAGCAGTAGGTAGTTGTAACAAAGAAGACAACCGATAAAGTTTGCCGATGGGCATCATCAACAGAAAACTTAACTTAGTTAGCTCGGGTAGGTCATAGAGAGTGCATACCGTTACCGGTTATGATATGTACGGAAATAACCGAAAATTCGGTTAATAATCGGTTAATTTCAATACATCCATAACCGGTTCTGCATTCCCTAGCGGGTACATAATTATATTTTATCACCTGAAAGATTCATAGATCCGGATCGGATTCCAAATCTTGTCGGTCTACAACCCATCATCGATATTCCAATGTCTCCGATGGCTTGACGAAGTCCAAATTGGACTTCTTTGTAAAGACGAGCACGACACGCGCAGCGGCCCGCCCCAAAAGAGATAAAATCAAAATCGTAGAACAGAAAAGTACATGTGGACTTTTTTTGTACCTGAATAAGGACCTTCGTTTTGGAGCTTTTCTGCATGGAATTAGGCAGCTATTAGGTATTGCTCTGCAATCCGAATGCTCATACATAGATACATACTAGTAAAAACCGCCCCGACGTAGTTCAGCGTACGTAGTCAAGCTCAAGATGCCAATCGCTCACGCTCAGAAGCGTATCGTAGTTATCTCTCTCAATCACCCTACCTTATTAGTGTGACAATGACAGTTGCGTTTCGTTCACGACTGACAAACCAAACGTGTAAACGTTTATTACCGACGCTCTCATGCCTTTTGGGAATAGAAAAATAATTTCGGGTATAAAAGATAAATTTAACCATGTATGTATCTCTTGTTACCAAAATAATATTAAGGCAGGGCCATGTACCTCGCAGCACGCGCGAGGCCGCGCCCGTGCTCACGACTTGAGTCCGCTAAATTGCCCGCTAACACAGTTAACACTGCCGGTGCCGTATCGCAATTATACACGGCATCAGCAATGCGATTAGTTCACCTGCTCATAGTACGCCTTACGCCAGCAAAACCTACCCTCTGCAGACCAGTGCCTAGGATGTGTAAGGAATTTTTGCCTGTTCCTTATGCTTGATGTATGGAGACGGATGTCACACTGGATCCGATTCGCACCGCACGCCGGTCTGTGAGTGACACAACGGTATGCGAGTGAGTGAGAGCGCTATCCCGCTTGCACACCGGCCTACGGTGCGAATCGTATCCAGTGTGACATCCGCATAAGCTGCAGAAATAATGGACCCCTTTGCATACAAACTTTCTATGCAGGGGGTCCATTATCTCTGTTGCTGACCGTACTCAACAAGACCTGAAGCTCAATACCTAAACCTAAGCGAAACTATATACCTATCAGCCAGGACCCATTTTGCATCGCATCACAGGATTCGCAGGCTAATCTGACTCCAATGTAACGTTTCTTGAAACTTGATTGATAGTACGTATTAGGCCAATAAAAGAACACTATGTCGCCTCTATTTGAGCTTTATCCAATGTAACATGAACCCTAGACCCGAAGCAACTACTCCTACTCCTAGTCGTGCACCCTTGGTTCCCTTGCAGCGAAAAGGTTGGCTTTGGGAATAATAAGCGCTGTCCGGACAGATGGTCGCCGAAGATGCTTTCGTCCACACGCCAATTATTTACCCGTTTCAGCCTTGGCGGTGGAATTTATGGATCTTCGAGTATTTACACAGTAGACATTATTCTTAGCTGTGGTCGATCTGATGTGCTTTAACTTACTTAGGTACTTAACTAATTGTATTTTTACCTAACTTCCAATACCTCTTCGGCTCAAAAAGCAAATGTTTAGCAATTATGTATATAAATACTTCCCCTTGCTCTATGTCAGTGTTAGTCATAAATGTCATAATGCAGAATTCAGCAACGTGTCTTTCAACGCTTGTTGCACCTGATGACATAATGCGAACCTTAAAATTTAGTCTTTCATGAACGCTTCTTTCGGTGAACGTAGCGAACTATAAATCTCTGTTTCTTTGGTTCGACGCATGGGTGTTTTATAGACGAAGAACTTACTTAAAGGGAATAAAGATCTACTTATTCGTACCCGTCATTTTCCAACATGAAACGGGTTCTACAAACAATGTATAGAGGCAGGACTCGCGCGGATTCCGGCCGGATCGCTACTACCACACATACTTATATGAAAACTATGAGAGCATGTGAGGTTTTCGGGCAAAACTTTCGTTTTGTAGGTTTTAAGGACGGTTAAACGCGATCGCGGCTTTGAAGAGAGCATTGACTATCTAACACAAAGTATCTACCTAAGATATTTTTCTTATGTAGATTTCCTACCTATAGGTAATAATACTTTGGAGTACAATGTATCGCGTTCAAAATTGCATGGGCAGTTTATGAATGAATTCATTCATAAATTGCCCATTCATTTACTGCCAATAACATCAACGTTGTTGTTTTAAGTTTGAAATGAGCCTACTTGTCACAGAAACGGAGTTTCGTGCCATATAACCCATGAAAAAGCTTTCCAACCGGAGGGCGGAGGCAGCAAATAAAGGAATGAAATTGGTGTTTGCTGGGCATGTACTTGAGGTTAAAGATATCCGCCCAGGTGACATGACCTATATAATCAAATCCCGAGTTGTTTGGTAAACCCATGTGACGGCGACGGCGTGCAGGACAATCTTGATTGTAAGTTGTAAGCAGATTTTTATGTTTCAATGCCGTTAAATAAAAGCTTGTTCAGTGTCTAACAACAGTAACAACTCATAAATACTATAATAATAAATAAATAAATACTAGTACTCGTAGTAGTAGGTAGTAGGATTACAAGAACTTGGTGGATCATTTACTAATTAAAGTAATTATATATTGGAGATTGAAAATTTACCAGAACACAACAAATATGTGACTTACTTTTTTTTTCTTCTTACTTCAAAGATCCACTTATTTATTTGTTCTTGTTTCTGCTGTACTTTTGGAATATAAAATATATGATAAATCCTTTCTCAATGTGTCTGGGTTAACCTTGTTTATAACTATTCCAAATTTCGAATCGGTAGCTTAAGTAGTTCTCGAGATGTTTAACGATGGAAGTGATGTGAAAGACAGACAGACAGACTGAGGCGCACCATAAGAGTTTTTTTTACTATTTTGGTAAGGAACCCTAAAAAAGAGTATCTTCGCAGCTCTTACGACTTATACGCCCTTTTAAATGAGAAGATACCTACGTGTTTTTGCATAAAAACAAAAATGGCTTAACTGACCATGAAAGTCTTCATTATTCTCTATTTTCATGAATTTTTTCATATTTTTTGGACTTGTGGTTCAAAAGTTAGAGAGAGGACACAATTTTTTTTAAATTTTCAAATCGATTATTTCCGAAAATATTTACTTTATCAAAAGTTGTTTTTAGCAAACCCCTATTATTTTTCAAATACGTATCATACGATATCTCACACCTTAGGATGAAAGGAAAAAAAAGCGCCACTACGGGTATGGGAGCTACTTTTTCGACTTTTTATTTTACTTCTTGGTTCTTGGTTGGTTGCTTGATTGATATTATTTGATATGTATATTCATACCAAATTACAGCTTTCTAGTATTAACGGTCACTGAGGTAAACCGCAGACGGACGGGCGGATGGATGGACAGACAGACATAGCGAAACTATAAGGATTCCTAGTTGACTATGGAACACTAAAAATCACTCGAAATTTGCCAAATTTTAGAAGTAATCAGTTTTTTCCGCGCGGTCCTTTTACTACCTAAATTAAGATCAGAGTATCATATTCACTTAACAGTTGATTAAAATTACCAGAACCGATACCCGAATGAATACTCAAAAATACCTGGGAATCCCGGTAATTTCCGTACAGTCACGTCCATAAATATCTTTACACTTATTACAGGGGAAGAAGGGTCAAAATTGAATACAGATGCATATAATTATATTTATGAAGCCGACCGTACTGGGAATTCACGGGATTCACGGGAGGGCCTAGTTGAAGTATTTTTCAAAGGCCAAAATTTGTCACATAATTAATTGTTCTTATCTTTGATATAGATTTAAAACAAAATACCGATAAACGAAGACTATAAAACAATAGATTTACTTACTTAGAGTCTCCCTTGGTACTCATATTTGACGACGGCAGAAACTCGGTAGGTATAGGTACGTTGTATTGTAGCATGCCTAATGGTTGAATAATTCGCGTGCGTCGAGATTGGTCGGCGGCGAGCTCGGCAGCTGCAGTGCAGCTGGCCCGGCACTCGTTTTGCTGTCGGCTGCACCGACTGCGCCCAGTGCATCGTCGCAATCTATTACGGACGCGTTGACGCTGCCCTGCCCGCCTCGGTGCATTTACACTTCGCCGCGCTTTAGTTACATATGGAGCGGGGATGCATTTTGGAGATGTAAGATTGTCAATTTTAATAAGGCCTTAAACTTAAAACCTATCCCTTATAGGCTTATAGTGAGGTGTGCTTCTGATGAATTTAGGGGTTACTTAAAAAAATCTATTTAATACACTTGTAAGAGTTGTAAGTGTAGGTTCCTGATTTGCCTGTAGCCCTTTCGCTGCAGTGCCTGCAGTTGAGGCCGAAAAAGACCACACGCATGTATGCTTATTACAAACTGAGTGTGAGCTTTGTAGATTTATATGATGTATAATAATAATATAATATGTGTAATCAGTATCGTTGACCAATTAGGAAAAAAATGTTTGTCGCGGAGTTTTTTTGTATGGAGGGGGGGGGGGGGGGAACTTTTTTTGCGTCTAATTAATTTTACGCATTTTACAAAATCAGTTCCTTTCAACTTTTCTCTCTGAGATTATTTCTAAATACTTCTAAACGTTTATGTTTATTGAATTATTAACTACTTTATGACGACAGTTCTTTGGTAAGATGAGTAAGGTAAAAGTACTAGTGACCTAGACAAGGTTTAAATTCGATTATCGAAAAATCTTCGTTGTTCAAATTTAATCTAAGTATATGACTTTGACATAAAGTGCCCATGTCGAATACTAGTACAGCGTCGAGCACTAGTACTTGTACCTTAACTAGTCCTAATCGTCACGAAATATAATATTTATATATTATTTATTTAGCTACGACACCCACGTTGGATTTTTCTTTTTGGGTCATTCCGATTTCATTGTAGGTATGACATGAACGCGTTATAAATAACTAAACATCACAAAAGCTAAAGAGAATTAAATGCAAATTTTTACGCGGCGCCTTACAGGCGGGTAACATTTTTTTCCCCAAAATGAGAAAATCCTGACAATCTTGTAGGTACCTATACCTACCTACCCGAAACGTTAACTTTCAATGTTTTGTCCACAGAACTCACGTTTTTCTTAAATCTGTTTGACCCCTTTATTATTGTTTTGTTACAAGGCATAAATAAAACTACACCTACATACTCGTTCAATTGTATGTATACTACAACTACCTAAGGAATTGTTTGTTATTGAGAAGAGAAAAATTTGCGTCAACGCGGTATAGTATAGGTATTAAGTATGTTCTATTACTCAACGGCCTCCTAGCCTAGTTGGTAGTGACGCTGCCTTCGAAGCAGGAGGTCCCGGGTTCGAATCCTGGTCAGGGCATCTATTTGTGTGTTTATCCTGAGTTATGGATGTTTTCTATGTATTTAAGTATTTATATGTATCTATCTATTATATATATCGTCGTCTAGTACCCACAACACAAGCCCTTGTGCTTACCGTGGGACTAGGTCGATTTGTGTAAGAATGTCCCGCAAATATTTATTATTATTTTATTTATTTATTACTTACTTGCGGTGAGTGTACCTATAATATGAAAGTACTTAAGTATTCGTTGACGCTTCCTTATCTAAAACTGTTTGGCCCAGGCCAATAAAATCAGTTCAGCATGCACGTAAACGATAACAGACCACATTAAACATTAATGCTACCTTCATACAGAATAAGTAATCTGAAAAAAGTTGCACGACTAGTGGAAGACGGGTCGCATTAGGTAGGTTGGAGTATTCCAAAGGAGGTTGGGTGGCCTCCCGTCGTTTCCCGCAGCCAAGAGCTGCCTTATTCACCAAATATTCCGTCTCAACACTTGACATGTCTAGCGTAAATTGATCTCAAGGGTCTTAAAAGCTAGATGCGTTCCGAGGTGTATGACTGTATGCTGGTTTATTCAGGTTACCACAGGGTAAAGTGGTCCTAGTGCGCTGCGAATGTGCCCTCTGCCGGGGGTCGGGCGGGGCTGTGGCCGAGGGCACGTTGACGTCGAGTCGTAACTGTAGCAGCCATAGCCGCCACGAGGTAGGCGCGTCTCGTCCTTGGCGCGGCGCGGTGCCTGCGTCCTAACAGGCAATTAGGTCAGTTTTACTCGGCTGATAACTCTTGATTCGGTTTCACACATGCGAGCGGTACGGGTAAACGTTTAAGCATGCTATGATTTGGATTTCGTATGGATCAAACAAATAGCACACGCGCACCCAGTGCGTGCAAGAGTTGATTGGTTGCCGCAGTGTCTCAATTCATCCGATTCATCGTTTTATGAAAAGCGATCGCAGGTAGAACCAGGTTAGGTTAGTTAAGAACACGCGTTTGGATATTAAAGGGTCAATTACGACATTTTAAATTATTTCAACGAATGTGTAATGAGCATATTAGTGACCATTACATTTATACCCACACCCAACTCCAGCGTGTGATATATTCCCCTTTACGAAGACTGAAAATATCTATATCCTCGGTTTTCCTAGGCGGGTGGAGCTTGTTCAACGTTTACTTATCTCAAAAGAACCGGTAAAAGTGTATCCCCGTGACACGCTTTATTGTTACGAAACCCGATGTCAAGTTCCACTTGACGTGGTCCCACAGGCGAGGCAAAAGTGATTTATGAAGCGGGTAGCTGTCACGGTTCTCTGAGATAATGTTATCAGCGATAGCCTTGCTGAGGATTCTGCGACCGGGTGTAAATTTTAATCGCTTAACGAGCACTGGAGAGTTCAACATTCAGTCGAACCAGTTACAACGCCGTGCCATAAAGTAGACCGTTGTTACTAATCTACATGTCACAACACACTAGTAATTTTGAAAACTCGACTCGCACGGGTAGAGCAATGGGAATGCCCGCACGGCCCGCCTTTCTCTTCGCGTCGGTTGCACCGCGTTGTCCACTCCATCATGTAGTGCACTTAATTATAGCTTATGCGGACCACATGTTAAATGTGTGAAAAAATATACAAGGCCTATGTAGTTTTCCTTTTTTTGTGGACAGTGGCATTGACAATACATAGGTACTGTTTTGTCCATATGCGTTAATTTGTGTCACGCACGCGCAACGCACTATGAACTAGCCCTAAGAATTAAATATTTTTTGTTAATGTCGGACGACTCGGACTGCTGAAGGTCACCCAGGGCTTAATATTACAGTAACACATAAAATGTGTTATTGTAATATTAAGGAACTCTCGCTTCATTTTGTTGTTGATAGCAACTCATATTTTTCTGTCCAAACTTCCTATTTTGATCGCGTTGCGTCAAAATGACGACCACTCGGTTGGCGTGCCGCCCACTTTAACGAAATTAAGCAGTCATGACCGTGGGCACCAGGTCATCGTCGTATCATATTATGGGAATCGCACTGGCAGGATGCTTTCAATGCGCCCCCTCTCTGAGCTGCTATTGCCATTACCTAGCGCATCGGAGGAAACCGGTATAACTGTGGTCTCCGACTACGCAGCTGCTACGGATGTTATTAGATCACGTTGCGTTAGGGACGTGCACGCGGTGGGGATATTTCTTGTGAATTAGGCTGGAGTGTCATGCTCGCTGTCACTGAAACGAAAAGAGGTCGGCCTCTCGCCAACCGCCAGCGCCTCTACATCGAGTATAACTACGCATACATGCACAGCGCACACAGCGGCGCGTGTAAACGCACGGGTGACACAGCGGTGTACTCGCCAGTACCTACCCTAAATCTGTTTTATGCACGCTTAACATATGGGCGAGTTGTTAGGAGAACCCTATGAGGCAAATGCTACAATTACTGTACTAGGGAAAACAACATACTTCCTCCCTCCTTGTCCTAGTGTCCTCGGTTCTATTTACATCTATATGTAAGCTGACCGCAATTTTCGAGTTGGTATTTTCAGCTAGGAATGCAGTAAGAATGGGCAGAGAACTTAGGTCCTAGCGAGCGTGCTTTAGAAAATTTTGGCTCTTTCATCCCGGCCGGCGTCGGTTTTATTTCTAGGCGTCACACACCAACTTTACGATTTAGAAGCAAGTGTTTACAGCTGTCTGTATGTCTCTTTCAATCACTCATCTCTCCTTTTAGTCATATTCTACTCATTAATAAATTTCAAACGGGCGCAAACTCAATATTTAAATATTTGTTTACATGCGTCGAATGTTGGTTTCAGCACTATCGACGTCGTTGTCTTAAGAAATTCAGCGATAAGCCTCGATAGCACAAGATTTTCAGCCTTCGTTTCGTTCCGTGATAAGAGTTTTGCAAGTCTGAATGTTTTTCACGGTGTTTAATTGACTTTATAAAGAATGTTTAAAATGTTTGCGATACATGTGATATTTCGACACATTGAGCAATGACAGTTTAATACCAAATATTATAATAAATAACCAAATAAATAACAAAAATTAGTAATGGGATAACTCCCGCCGGTAAAGCTCCGCACGTTCATAGCCTCATGACGTCGAAAGCAGAGACAGAAAGACAGATACCAAGATTTGTTTTTCTAAAAAATGGTGGTAAAAAATTTTTGAACAATAACGACTCTACCGGTACTACAGAATCTATCATCACCTTCCTAAACATTCACTTTGATTTAGTCACGTCGTCCGGGAGTCTGGGGTCCGCTTGGCAACTTAATCCCAAGATTTGGCGTGGTTTGAACCCGCGACCTTTGAATTGAAAAGTAGGAAATACACGCACGTTATACCTCCTCACACTTTGAAGACATGTGTTTTTTTTCCACTTAATGATTGATAACATTTATTTTCAAAATATATACAGTAAGTGTAACTTACCTAACTACCTTAAATCTAAAATAGGTCCTTGAGGCATTGTACCTAGGATGCTGGCGGCGTTACCTCGTTGTATCGCAATGCTGATACGTTGTGCGAGGAAGCCACCATGCAGCTCTTCGGTCACCAGTAACATCAACCACACATTTCGTAATTTCTACGAAAAACTTGCGTGCGCTGGGACTCCATGGACCAAGAGTTTCGACCCCAAATGGTACAAAAAGGTACTCTCTGCCCAGGCTCTTATATTTATTACATTTTAAAATTTCGGCGCTTTCAGCCGCTCCGCCCGCTTTTACATTAGTTCGTTGGAGATGGGACGGTGCCAGCGTGCCTACGCAGGTAGCATCCCACACTAGCAAGCAACCGTCCCAAACTTCAAGGAACCAAGGACACCCCATCGGGTCTCTTGCCATCATCCCTGATAATGCCAGTCGGCTCAAGGAGAGCAGGCACATTAATGGTGGCAAGAGAAGAGACCGACGGTTTATGTCATTAACGCATGTCTCGAAAAACGGCCTGCGCTTTTTTTACAACCCAATCCATGGTGTCCCAGTCGGTCCACGTCTGTGTCACCACAAGGACATGAGTGTGGGGTACACACCGAATCCCCCAGTCGCA
Source organism: Lathronympha strigana (assembly GCA_949128165.1). NCBI lineage: Eukaryota > Metazoa > Arthropoda > Insecta > Lepidoptera > Tortricidae > Lathronympha > Lathronympha strigana. The sequence goes on along the minus strand of OX421906.1, from coordinate 8,537,641 downwards.
AACCAGTCGCCAGTCTAAGGGAGGCCGGTTCCAAGAAAGTACCAGTAATAGGCGAAGGATGGGCATGAAACCAGTAACCAGCTTCCCGGGATCCGACCGCCAAAAGCCTCGCGTGTGTATTGGAAGTTAAATCTAAACTCCTTTGTGATTTTGGGCCGTCTGGAAAGTCTTTGCCCGGGCAGGCAATTTTAAAAGCATTTTTTGGCGTCCTCAAAGCTTGTGATCTCACAGTTTGTGGGCAAAGCCCTTAAATATATATCCCATGAGAACGGCTGCGCTATGAGTGGATGCTAAAAAGGCTGGGGATGCCACACTGGAAATTTTGCGAATTCCTAAACCCCCGAACCAAATAGAGAGGGACGCCTGAGACCAGGAAAGCTCATTAATTAATTCCACTTAATCTAACTTATTAGACGTATTTTCAAAAATGCTTTCGTGCGGTTCACTTTTTCATCTACAATGATTGTGATGTATCAATATGCCAGCCTCGCCAGCAAGAGTTATTTATTGTCCCTCAGAGCCGGAGGGTTAACTGGTGCATGGGCGCTGTATAGCCTAAATAACACAATTGAACCTAATTATATATAAATAGACGGATGGTCGTTAGATGTTCCTCACGCTGTGTTTTTCACAGAGATCAGGATTTAACTTTTATATAGTATTCTAGGTACCTAGCGACTAGCGAAGCGTTATTATGAAACGTGTTACTAATTTAAACTCTCCGAGGTATGTAGGATATCTTATGTCGGAAAGCATTAACCAATGTTTGGCTTTAGTTGGCTTTACGTGATTTTTTATTTTCAAATGGACTCTAGTGCTATCTCGTTCATATATGTAGGTAATTATAAGTAGTAAACAAATATATTATAGCATGGTAGAGTTGGCGCGCCATCATTGGTTGGCCGGGCATAGCACGCTAGCAAGAGCGGCGTCACCTAATTGACTCCACTCTGCACCTTAATTAGTGTTTGTCTGCGATCGCCGCGGACTGTTATAGAGGCACCAGTGTTATTATACATTATACGGCTAGCGAGGCCACCACCTGACACGAGAGCAGCTGGCGGCCGGCTGCCTGCGCCGGCTTCAAAACTTGTTTCCAGGCAGACGCGTCAAATATGGCCGATTAACCACCAAAGACCCACAATATCGCGAGACAACAGTGATCTCCCACGTTATCATGACCTTAATCCGCTACCTGCAGATGCAGCGTCGTCATCGTTAACGCAGAACAATAGATACCTACTCTTCAGCCCTACAGTTTCTGAGAAGCGGGCGCGCGGGCTTGCTGGGTCTCTTTGTTGTCGTGCGCATTGTCGAGCGGTTGTCCTTTGCCGCGTCCGTGATCGTATTTTTCCGACGGTGTTGCGAGCGTGCCGCCGCGGAGTTGTTTACTCGAGTCACTAGAGTACATAGTCCGTGTATAGCTAGTTGTGTGGGTACATAGGCTGGCGCGTAGGCAGCGCCCGTCGTGAGCCCGCGGCAGCGTCGTCGCACGGCCCTGATAATTTGCTGCGCTTATGTTACTTCAACGGCTTCTTGCGACATGTAGCGACCGCTTTCCTGGGTTTCTATTCCCTACACCACTCGCTTATGTAGGTGAGTAAAACTCGTTGCACTGTTTTCGTAAATAAGTAGTATTCTTCACATACTTCAGGTGTGAGCCATGACGTTCATAAAGTTGGTAAGATTATTCAATTATTATACTCTATGTAGAAAATTGTTTAAGTAAATCGTAAAAATAGCACCTCGGTAATGTAACGCTTTTTGGGCTCTGCATAAATAATACCTATAGCTATGACTGCGGGTCGAAAAACTGTAACTTTAGTCGGCAATCTTAAGTTTTCAGTTTTAATAGGTATATAATAAGTTAACCAAGAAATAGAAAGTTAACCTGAATAAATAATAGAGAGAAGAAGTAATGATAGTAAACAGTGGAACTAAGTTACTTTTGTTTGTTTTCAATAAAACAAAATATATTACTTACAGTTAACCAAGTAATTATTAACTCGCATATATTAACTAAGTCAGAGTTTTTATTTAATACTGGGTGAGGGGCTCTACATGTAAGTGTTCAGTTTAGGTAGTAAATGTATAAGTCAGACTTACAACACTGTTACTTATCTGGTTTTTAGTAACTCGGCAAAATTTTATGAGTAAAACCTATTGGAATAATTAATGATGTATCGGTGACTTACCTACTCGTTAGCAAATCATATGAAATATGCCATAGACGTGGCATAGATTATTACTATTAATAATCAGTTACCATTGTTCACTGGCATCTACTTATTTAGAGCTGTCTAGTTTAATCTGGAATTGAACGAAGCATTTAATTAATGCCATTATTATTGTAGGCTTGTTGTAGGCACGCACGACGGCACGGCGCTGCCTCATCACATGAACCACCATCGCATATACATATACATCAGGTAGCCATAACTCTACGTAGTTGGTAACTCAACCAACTACTCGTAAGTCGTAACGACGGACAGTCACACTAGTTGCTCCGCGTATAATAACAGCAAGTGACTACTCGATTGCACATTTTGCAACAGAATAAACCCGCCGACTCTATACAACCTGTTTATATGGTTGCTAACTATGGCTTTGTAATCAAAGACATGCATATAAGTAGTCGTGTGTTCTGTTAATGGGCAGTAGGTATGCACTGGTTTTTGTTTGTTTGCCGCATCTCTCCGACTCACGATGAATAAACGACTCGAGAGGGACAAACAAAGTTAAAGCCATTGTTTGTGATAGTGTGCGACGTCGTCGTCCGTGACACCTACACGAGTGAGCAGCACCTCTGCTATCTGTTGGTTTGATAAGGGGGCTTTATCAGTGGGCCTCCGCGACTGCGGTCGGGTGTTGGCCGCGGTCGGGCGGACGCGCTGAGCGCAGAGCCGGCGGCGGCGGCTCTCACACATGTTGCGGAACGTGCAGCGGGCCGGGGGGCGAGGGCGCCGCGGCGAGGGGCGGGAGCGCCAGGGACGGCTGGCGTCAGCTCACCGGCACGCACACATCCGCGCTGCCAACACGACAACACGGCGTCCGCGCCCGATGCCCGAGGAGCGTCACAACTGCGCCTTATCGCAGCCATCTGTAAACGAGCACAGAGCACGCTACCCGCCCGCGCTGCTTGGTACGAATTCCATTCTAGATCACGTTGTTAATGTGACGGCCATCATCTGCCGCTGCACTCCTTTCTTTATGTGCACTGCAAGCGTGCGCCCGTCGCGCCGCCGCCGACCTCTTTGCTTCTCCAAGGTTATGCTAATAATGTTAATGATTGTTAATGGCCAGCTGGACAAGCAAAATGCTCACTTATTGGAATCTTTAGACAGAGCATAATTATTAAAATTACACACGTACCGACTTGAACTACATACCTACCTCTAACCGCGTGTTTCACCGCCGATGACTTATTACCAATTCTATGAACTATTGTTAAAGTTATTTACTCTACCATTGCGACGCGAGCATTGATATTTAACTACCTACAGCTCTAAGACGTTATCTAGGTAGTTACGAGTATGTTGTCTTTGCGGCGGCCTGTGCGTTGCATTATGCACATTACATATGGGCCGGCCGCGCAGTAGTTGTCATATCGAATAAAGTTCCCTTCGTATGGGTTTGGCACTCGCCTGCGGTGTATACCTACATCTCCACACTAGGGTGTTCTTGCGGCGACCATCTGTATCGATCCCGGAGGGAGGCGCGGGTCGGCATCCCATCGCCTGCGTCTCCACAGCGGCAGAAGCGTCGCTTCCGTAAAATCCAGGCTAGAGGCTGTCGGGCGGGTGATAAAGGAAAACTGCCTACGTAGTCGTCCCCAGGCGGGTGTTCGCTCGGCGTGGCGTGTTGTCGCAGCTATATATAGCGCGTGTTGGAGCCGGTGAGACCGCACCCGCCGCGCCGCGCCGACGACGTCCGATGAAAGGTCAATTGGCGCGCAAATTATTTGCGTCGCAAAATCCGCAGAGTCGGTGCACCATCCACAACTAACACTCAACGTTATTAAGCGTTATCAAAACTCAAAGTACCAACTACAAGGGTAGACTATTAAGTACCTTCCTTGGTAGCATTTGTTTATGTGCGAGAGATATTAAATCACATTATATATTAATCGAAGTAGTTCGCCTCCTTCCCGATGTCGATGCGACATGCGACGTCGAGTCAACAAGTGTTAATTAGGGCATGCGTATCAAAGAACCAACTCACGAGTCTCACGACTTATCAGTTGACAGCTTTTGGTAGAGTTACCTAGATTTAAACCTGTGTGTTTGTATAAATATACCTACTTGGAAATAAGATAAGTACCTATTATAGTTAACAACGACAAATATTACATACGAGTATGCCACTCGTATGTAATATTTGTCGTTGTTAACTATAATAGGTACTTATCTTATTTCCAAGTAGGTATATTTATACAAACACACAGGTTTAAATCTAGGTAACTCTACCAAATTGAAGTTCCTAACTTGTAATATTTCCTTAGGAATTGTAAAGTCAGCTCAGGTGCCTCTAAAGTTTTTATCAAATTAAGTTGTTCAAAGAGGGTTGTAGAGGGTTTACTAAATTGGCGGTTATCTTATGATCGCATCATGAAGACGAAAAACATTAAATCATTGCTCGTAACCGGTGTCGTAAGCATATTTGGGTTCGTGTTATAAGACTGCATTTAATTAATTGATGATTTATTGAACGAAGATAGTTTTTCTAGTGCTTCTGTTTCTTCCTATAATCGGCCGGTAAAAAATGGCATATGACAAGTCGGTAATTTTTACATTGCTTTGACTTTTACGAGAATATCTACCGGGAAACCGTTTGCAATAACGAGTTTCGAATGCAAGAAGTGTTTAGCGGAGGCCGCAGCGAGGTGAGCGCAGTACCATTACCAGTACCACGGCATTTGCGTGGTTAGTCACGCGTGGAATGCCCACTTGCCCACGCCAACTGAGGACCGGAGATCCCTTGAGTAGAACAACGATATATGTGTCGGTAGAGCCCGTGCCTTTACGACGTTCTGTCATTGTTCACTTCACTCCGGTTAACACTACGCTTTACCGAGTATTCTAGCCCGACGGACGCTAACGACGCCAAAGAGTATAGCCATCAACTAAGTAGGTATGTGACGGCACAGACAGCCACGATTGTTATAAATAATACGCTCCGTCTACACTTCACCGACGCTAAACCTTACATGTGCACGCCGCACGTGCTAAATCGCCGACTCTGTAGATAATGTCTTGTGAAACCTCTCCAGACCTTAACTAATTTGATTATAAAAGCAAGCACATTTTTCCAAGCAGATTTTAAGATTAAGGCTACCTTTCACGGCGTAATAACTTCTGACAATCTATGTTGTTAACGTCGATGTTGAACTCTTGGAACGCAAATGTAAACAACGCTAAAATATTTCCTCGAGTGACATACATTGCGGCGTTACAACGGAGGAGAATAAAATTTTCCTGAGCGCGAGCGGAATTCTGTTTACGGCGTACTCGCCGTTAGGTAACATAATGAATATAGCTTAGTGAATACTTTTATTCGCATCATACGGAGGCGTCGCCGGTGACAATGGAGCGTACCGATGCGCGCTACACCTGGTCAAAGGGGGTTCATTGCACCAAATTAAGCGCTCGCTGTATTTGCGACAAGAAATAGGTACCTACCTACCTACAGCTCGCGTGCAAAACAATTGAAGACAAGTCGGCCAATTACGTTGTTCGATAATGTTAATATTTAATGTTTTATGGATGTAAATTACGATTTAAAATGATGTAGAATTTAAAATTAATTTAATAAAAAATCTGTAAGTTGTTACAGTTTCGACACTATAATAAAATATTTGAGGCGAATAAAGATTTCGTATTTTGTGTGCGTAACAAAAACAATAGTAAGTAGGTAACTTAGTATTTTGGCAAATTAAATCGTACTGAACCAATGTTGACCGTAACGTAACGTCGTGCTCTACGTGGAGTCGATTATGAACGGTCCGAGAATCGGCAATAGAGCGATGGTCGTTGAAAGCAAGAGTTTTAGTATGCGTCCTCAATAACTACAAATGACTCGGGAATCGGACTCGGGCAACGAAAGTGAAAGGAATACCGTGTTTATGTTTACTACTAATTTTTATTTTTATGGTTTTATTCTATTTAAAAGTGTAATGTTCAATTGTTGACTCGTATTAATGACTCCAGATTTGTTCTTTTTTGGTATTTTAAAGCAACTTTAAATAAAAAACCGGGCATGTCGGGCCATGCTCAGTGTTTAAGTACTGTCCGTCACAATAGGCGAACTTAAAAAGGGTTTCAATTAATTCTATGGTCATAACAATAAAAAAATGAATATCTTCGCAGTTCTGACGATTTATACGCCCTTTTAATTTAACTGAGATAATATTGTGTTGTTGACTGAAATATCAAAAACAAAAATAGCTTAAGTAATCAAAGTCAAAATAGATTTTCTTTAAAATTGTTTATAAAGCTGCACTTGAATGTTTTTTTTTATATATTATTTATACATGCACCACTGGAAGTGCATCCTCCCCCAAATATTAAATAACTTACCTTTGGAAATTGTACAGAAACTTGAACTTCTAAATAGTAAACAAATAGGAAATGTGTTAAAAAAATACTTTATTAAGGATATTTTCAAGCCAGATGGAGTGGATGCGCTCCCAGGCTGTTCTAATATATAAAAAAATTATAAGAAGTAAGAACTACATATATAATAAAATAGGAAATGTGTTAAAAAAATACTTTATTAAGGATATTTTCAAGCCAGATGCGAGTGGATGCGCTCCCAGGCTGTTCTAATATATAAAAAAATTATAATGAAGTAAGAACTACATAATATAATACCTATAGTTCATAAGTGTGAGCAACTCAGCTTTGCAACCGAGGCCCCACAAAAAAAATAAGATTAAGGTCTAGGTTAAAAAAAAAATTAATACGTTTTGAAATAAACTATTTATTTATATATATAGATATATACTAGAAAGCTATAACATGTATATATATATATACATATATACATATATATATAGTACTAATAACGGTCACTGAGCTAAGCCGGAGGACGGAGACAAGCCGAAACTATAAGGGTTCCTAGTTGACTTCCGGGAACCCTAAAAAGGTGACAGCAGACTAAGAAATGTACGCTACTTAAGATAGTATTTTTTTCAATCTTTTGTGGAACTCTAGGTCTGAATGTACGCGAAAACTGTAATGTAATTCAAAAGCAAGAGTACCTATTCTCCGGGACGAGTAGCACAGCTACATTTCTCAACGATGCAGCTTCGGAGCTTCGTTCTCAAATAAAATGTCTATCCACTCGCAACAGCGCACATCTGACGACATCGAGTACTCCTCCATACCAAGTAAAAATAGCATGTTGAAATGTTAGTCGCATCCATGTGGAGTGCTATTACGGCATAATATCATACCATTTGGATCCGTCGTAGGTACGAATAGTTATCATGTTGCTGTGCGACCACGACACCACGTGCAAGGCGGAAGGCTAACGTGAGGTATTTTTACGTTAATTGTGACAAATGCCGAACGTCATCCACGTTGGCTAGAGCGTGTGCTAACATTCTGCACTGCCTCGTTCGCAATGCTTACGGAGTACTTACCCACGGGTAGACCAGACCAGTATAGTCTGAACTCTGATTACGTATAATTTATGACATGTTAGACTATTACCAGCCCCGTATTAAATTTGCTAACCAATCGCATGCGAGAAATCGGCCAAGAAAACCAGTCTTAGTTGATTCATAAGATCCCGTAGCACCCTAATTACCTACACACCTACTCGCAGGTTCAACTGATTTCCAGAGTCAATTGCTCGCGTACCTTCGTCATGCGATTGGAACTCGATAGAAGCAGTATAAGTGTGGTATTCGATTACGCACAGTTGATTACAAATCTCGAGGTCATTCTTATGTTTGTTCGCCCGAGGGATTGCGCTCGGAATAACAGCCTGTGTATGTAGCCGCAGATAGGTAGAGGACCGTGGTAGCCGACATCCCTGCATCCCCGGGCTCTATAAATACACAGCAGGTGTGGTGGGCGAGAGTGCGCGGGGAGAGGGCATCCGCCTCTGCAGAGCACAAACCGCTCGCAGCGGCCAACGGACCTTAGCGACGCCATATCGATTGTGAGGGCTCCCCCTGCGGCGCGCCGCCGCCATTGTGCTCGGGCTGGGATGCCTTCTTCCTGCCTCGGCCCTGACTTGCCTGGCTCGCCTCGCCGCGCCGCGCCCCGCGCCCCGCGCGCCTGTCCCACCAGGACACGTCCGACAGCTGCCGGCGACTACATAACTGCAGCACACCACTTGCACGAGCCGGGCTTTTAAATTATTCACTCTAACGTTGAAAAACGATTGCTTCCAAGTTGTGCCGTCATCGATCTAACACTTGCTTTATTATATTATTAACTAACTAAAGAAAATAGCACCATTTAACTAACAGTACGTAACTATATTTGAAATAGGGGATAAAAATAAGTTTGTGCTTTGCCGGTCAAATTTGGATATTTAAAGTCAACGCTTTACCAAGTTGACTCCGTAAAGTGGTAGAGCCGCTTTAAATAGAGACTGACGGACAGTACGTAGCCTTACCTATCATCTGTATACGGTTGATGTTAAAATATATGTTCTTTAATTGCATGTTGATCGACATTAAAAAGTCATAAGTAATAAGATTAAGCAATTAAGCACTCAACTTTTATGCATCGTAAAGACCATTTATTTTTCTTTTGCTGTATTGAGTTATTGATATTTATGCTGATATCAATGCCTCAATACGGCAAACCGATACCCTTTTAATGAAAACGACACAATTATGTCTAGCTGTAACAACATTGTTGTATATGTATGTAAGTACCTACGTACACTATAGACAAATAGATACATACCAAATGGTTTGAGAGGAATTTTCATCCGCGCGACTTACTCCAGTTTGTTAGAGTAATATTAATATGTAGGTATGTGTATTTTGTAGTGTTTAAAAAAAATGTGTTACGGTAACAACGCGAATGCGACGCTCATACCGACCATAGGCTACGGTCGTTGCTTTCTATCATGTAATCAGTTAGTTTGTTGGACACCGACGTGGTAGTCAACAAGACCATTTCGACTTCGCTGTCGAATGTCGATGTAAGATTAAGTTTTTCGACCATATATACCTATATATACCTGTGTATATAATGACTATTTCTTTATCACGCCCTACAGCCTGGGTACAACGCTAGATGGATTTCAACGTGTGAAGTTCCATGTATACGTCATCAGATTCGTTTCAAGATAAAAAAACTTAGCTAGGCCGTTCTCCTTTTTTAGCGACGATGATCTGTCTCCGCGCTGAAAAATGGCTGATTTAGAATTTAATTATTATGTTTTTTATAGGAGATAAATGCCCAAAATGCTAGTTTACCTTATCAGTACAGTGTAATTATTACTTCCATGGTTAATAGCGACCGCAAATTATTTAACTCAAAACATCGTGACAGAGTGGACATTATTCGGAAGCCTGTCTTCGCTGAAAAATGCCATTAATTCTGTCACGGTATTTCCTAGAAAACAATTAAAATAATAACGTGACCTACATGAAAAAATCTATCACATAGTCTACATCAAACACAAATGTTCCTTTTCTAAATAGTTCTACCGTTATCATTATATACATGACCAAAAATTCAAAAAATCGAGAAAATCGCGTTTCTCTGTGTCGGTACAAAAAGAGAACGGCCCAGCTATACTCATCAAAATGGTCGATCTTGGCGCCAAATTACCACAGTCGGCTTTTTGAATCTTTTAAATCGATTTGCTTAATAAGTATACATATGTGATCGTTTGTAGTAAAAGGTACTATGTCGATATAAGGTTCATTTCCAAATGAATCTTAAGGGCTTTCCCACCTTATCGGTTAGCGACGAAGCGGTACCTTTTACTAAAAACTATCACTTATACGGATGGGAAGTAGGTAATGCGACGTAACAGAATTATTCAATGAAGGCCTTACTCTTTCGGGCCGTTCACTGGATCCACTTATTTATTGCCAAATGCAGACCAATAAACTGGACACGTGGGAACAGCTACACAAACGACACAAGTGTCATAAGATTCAGTTCGTAGTGGGATTTGATATAAATGCAATACATTTACAATTAGCATAAATTCGCGTTTTAGGAATAGAAATGTTAGATGTAGGTACCTACTTACCAACTTGTAGGTACTGACATTGCCCAAATATACGTTATAATGACCCTAACAACCTCTTGCGACTTCATTCGCGTATAAAACGACGTTTGATTGATATAAGAGTAAAATTTCAAAAAAATCCTTTCTTAGTGCGTCTTCGTAACATTTGAAGATTGTGTTTAATTAAGTTTTACCTCTTACGGTTTAACGAACGATTGTTTACATGATTAAACAAGGCGATGGTATGAAATACAGTTATAAACAGATGTATAGAAATTCAACACTTTCTCAAAAAAAGGTTTCGTAGGCCGTAGCACTATCACCGGCGTAGCACACGCGTAGCACGCACGTAGCGATAATTATCGACGTTATTAATATTACTTAATACAATGCAATTAGCAGTGCATGATGGTTATGCCACGTATGCCTTTGAGTTGGGAAGCGGACGGCCGAGGGGTACGCGATGCGGACGCAGCGAGTACCACATGTGTCCCTGTGGGTTAGGTATATCGCACCGCATAAATAACGTTACGCAACTTGTATTATTAAAGTGCCTACTTCGATAACGACTGTTTAGTAAGAAAAAGGTATAAGTGAGGCGTGTTTAGGTATTCACCTATAACAAAAGTTTTAGGAGAATTTAAACATTTACAGGGTTGCAGTTAACTGTCTTTTGTTTACAAACAAGCGATATTCGTAAGAAAAGACATCAACGTAAGCTTTAAAACTATCAAACATCCTATTCAAACGTATAGTACAAGTGTATGTATGAAGCCTGCCAAGCCTATGTATGAAGTTCATAATAATTACCGTTTGAGGTTGATGTATCAAAGGAGATCTGTTGAATGGGCTCGTTAAAATGACCTGCATTTTCTTCTTCCATCTAACACATCCTGTCCTGTGTCAAAGAAAATCCTCAGACCTATACATAACTTATCTAAAATGTTGGCAGTGAAATATATATATAGGTGTATAAGATATTCATGACTTAGAGTAAAATGTAAATAATTAACACTACATATGTATAACACACGTTCTTGGCAAGATGACGCCAAATATACTACTCGTATTAGGTACTAAGTATAGACAACCATAATTGTAATGTAGGTACCTACTTATAACCAGCTTGAACAATGTTCAGGCGTAAGCCGCGTTAGTAGGTAACTACTTAAGTAGTGAGCTCTTGGTTGGTTGCTTACGGGGAGTAAGTAGTACCTAGTCGTACGTCTTTCATATAATGAAATATGGCTTTCATCGCATGACACTATTGTACTGCAGTTCTTTAACAACCTTCTGCTTGCTTTATAAATCTATCCATACTATGTTGGAAAGTAATGAAAGACATTCGAGCGTCAAGAACGGTGCTCCTGATCTCATTAGGCCGGTTGTCGAGTGTTGCGCGCCGCGTCCCCGCCGGCTCCCCTAGCCCTCGAGGAGGATGAAAAACATAGGAGCATCGCATCCGTCCGACCCTCCGCGCCCGTCCCGCGCCCACGCGCCCTCGGCCCGGCCGCCGCCGCCGCCGGGGCGCTCGGCCTGCCGTCGCCGCCTGCCGCGCCGCAACGACCGCCGCCTCACTCTGTCGGCGACGCTCTCGCGCTCCGCACACGTGTCGCTCCGCAGCGCGCGTACCACCGCCCCGTACCGCGCGCCTTCCCCCGTACTTTAACCGACACACGATTATTATGTTCCAGCGGACTATGCTCCAGCAAATGTCCTCGCCGCCGAGCGTTCACGTCGGCGAGGTCGCATCCCTAGTACGGCTCGAGGGCCGCGTGTGCGGCGACGCGTCCTCTGAGGCCTCCTCGGACGCCGCCGAAGATTTTGAGCTACCACAGTGCAAGATAAGAAGAAACTATAATTGCGCCAAGTGTACATTCTACACACAAAACCCTCGGGTTTATTTAGTACATACGAGAGACGTTCACTTTGAAAAGTTTAAAATCTATGATTGCCCCCACTGCGTCTACGCATCAAGACACCATCAAAAGCTTGTGCGACACATAAAGATGGTACATGCGGCGCCGTTGCAAGCTGTCAAAGTGGACTTGGAGTCTCCGCCGATGCCGGTGGCCACGACCACAGCGGAGCCGGAAGAGCGGATTGAAGATTTGCTCGAAGAAGTCGAGGACACAGACGAAGTTCAATTAGATTTAGAAGACTGCATTGAAGAGTCGATGGACCACTCCGCAGATATGGAGGTCGAAGTCGACAGAACCGTAGCCGAAGAACCCTCAGATTTACCAAAGGACAAGACGAAGTTTTTCTCTTGTACCAAATGCAACTACGTCACGCATATCCGCGCAAGATTCACCAAACATGTCAAATACCATTCGATGCCAATGATCAAATGTACAATGTGCGATTTCCGTACTCCTTACAAATGGAATTTGGATCGGCACATGAAGAATCACGGCGGGACCGGGAGTTTCAATTGTTCCATGTGCAACTTCACTGCCGACATCAAGCAGAGTCTGACGGTGCACGAGATGAATCACCACACGCCGCCCGTGGGGCAATCGGTCGCGAGTCGCCGACGCAACCGGGTGGGCGCCAGCGACATAGCTCTCGCCGACGCGGCGCGCGCGCTCGTCGCCAAGGAGGAGGAAGGGAGCGGCGACTCGCGCTCCTCACACGCATCGGTGAGTGTTCCCCTGTTGTGCAGACCGAGGGGTCCCGCCCTGGGCACCGCTGGTGACGTCACGCCCGCCCGCTGGTATCACGCCACCGCTGGTGTGCGATTGCACTCAGCTCGAGACCCCTCACGCTCTTGCATCACGTTTCCATATATCTATATCATATGTATGTATAGTATCTATGCATGCTGCCCTCATATCGCTTGCGCTGCGTGTGGTTTCAATATGTACTTGATGTTAGTACTATTAGTAGGTACACTTGGTGCAGCTAAAATGCACTGAACTCTGGTAGAAATAAATGGTGGCGTTTTCAGGCTAAAGGTACCACATTGTCGGTTGTTGATAAGGTTGATTTCTAAGTGATTATTTATGATAGAGCCTTATCGATAACCGACAATGTGGTACCTTTAGCCTGAAAACGCCACAATTGTAGCCCCAGGTACAGTTAAATTACAATTGCTTTAATGTTATGGGTTTGACAGTTTGTGGGTACCTACACCTTTACTTTGACCTTCCTGAAAGTGCCTTACCTTTAGCAAAAGTAAAAAAAAAGCTGATGTAATCTAAGAAGGATTACTTTTCCTCCATTAGAAATCCAATAAGACTATAATAGTACATTACATACCAAGGCCGTTTAAGTGGGAAATGCCTCGGATACCATGTAATTGTCGGCCGAGGCGAAGCCGAGGTCGACTAACATGTGATCCGAGGCTTTCCCATTTACCGGCCGAGGTTTGTATACTATTTTTCAGCCCGACGGAGCCGGCAGGCGACAATTTAGTTTTGCGTAAAGTGGCGCTTACCGGCCGGAGGACTGAAAATATAAATTACCTATCGTGTTAGGTACCTACATGGGATATTTCTATCCCAATATTTAAGTCATTAGGCAGATACCTAATACCTATGTGCTTAGGTACCGTGAGTTCTACGTCGATAGCGACTGCATGATACGAAATTATTTGCAACTCGCTCCCATCAGTTTAGAACGAGCATGAAGCAAATACTTTCGAATCGCGCAGTCGCTAGCGATCGTTAGCAACTCATGGTACCGATACTAAAGTCTACTTACTCGGCAAAGGCACATGTCAGTAACTATCTACTCCTCGCACCTCGCATACGCATTCAACACGAATTCGAAAGATAGTCAACCTAATAAAACAAATCTAACTAAATTAACTACAGTACCTACCTAATACATTTTCCTAAATTATGATATCTTCAGGCGTCTAAAATACGCACAAAGGTCGTCTGTGGTGTGGCTACCTATACAAACCCGCTATAGCTACATATAAGTAGTATTCTACAAAGTGCGCTCCTCTCCATCGGCCCAAGGTCGACCGTCGTCCGACCACTGTCTTCGCTATCGCACTATTTATGCGACTACGATGCTCACTCGCTGATGTTGGCTGTTAGCTTATTGCAACGTTTTTCATCATTTAGAAAACTAGACACCTATTAATATTGTCTATTAACATCAAAATAAACACAAAGGGTCGCTCCTATTCCTACCAGCCTTAGCTTAGTAGATCTAAAATCAAATGCATGTCAAATAAAATCGGTCAAGCCATTTGAGTTATATATAGGGCTAAATTTTAAAATTATTTGCACAACCAACCAACTTACAAGATTTGTGAATCGTTACTCGGTCTGATTAAAAGCAATACTAATTTAAGTATATTTCTAGCATCATTATTTCCGCCCTTTTTTTTTAGGTTCCCACTTATGTTTTCAATTCTCAAAGGGAGACAGAGGTACCTACTCGTGGTTAACAACAGGCATTAGCAAAACAATCATTGATGGACACGATTGATACGCATTACTTTTATCTTTACGAGTCATTATGCATAATTAATGACGTCACTAACACGTAACTCTAATAGTGCTTGTTTTTAGTAAAGAGTAGAGTACCTTGTACTGTGTCGGTTGTTCATGGGATTCATTTTAAATCAATCTTCAGGCATTAGAGCTTTGTCGGCAACCAACAAAATAGTACCTTTTACTTAAGCAATAACAGATTTACATCAACAGCAGTACGTTACTAGCAATATAAATCCACGCCATTTAATGGAAAATAGGTATAGGTAAACAAGTAAAAGACTTGCAGCCCCGTCGTACCGTAATAAACTTAGGTACTTACCCCAGTCAGTAGCATAACCATGAGTTTAAAATATTGTATACTAGCTGGTGCCCGCGATTTCGTCTGCGCAATATCTTTATAAATTGTAGCCTATGTGTTATTCTGATGTATAAGCTATATTATTGTGAAGTTTCATTAAAATCCATTCAGTAGTTTTTACGTGAAAGAGTAACAAACATCCATACTTACAAACTTTCAATATTAGTAGGATGGAGCCATTGCTCAGCGATTCTAGAGCGACTACTGATCAAACTAAATCTGTAGTAGGTAGGTATAAGTCCAGCCAACGGTTCCATGAGATAATTAAACATGAAGTCGATACACAATACAAATCCACGCAATTGGAAGGCAAATATTAGGTACCTACCTATAGTGTAAAAGAACTGCTTGCCGCGTCGTGCCGTAATAAAGTTACCCCAGTTACCCCATCGTGCTCCCCGCCGGCGCTATGCCCCCCGCTTGCGTGTAATGGGTCCATGTTGTACAAAATATCGCGTTTCGCATAAGAACACGTTTACTGTGCCTATCTTCAAATAAGAAAAAGATTACATAAACAGGGAAAATAAGTTGCGCGCACCTTTTTCTGAACTAAACAACTCGAATTATAAAATAAAAACAAAATCCCTGTGGTATTTTGGCGCCAAAATCCTTTAGTTTGCAATAATTTTATTTTAACATACTTCACCAATGTAGGTATGTGTCTCTTGTCTGAGACGCTCTAGTGACACCACACCTTGAGATCCGTTAAGCAATGTAGGCTGTAATGTAAGGCAGCGGCTGTAGGGTTGAAAAACATAACGCTCCGTCGATTAGGTACCTACTGTCGGGCAAATATAAGTATTTTAGATATAGGTACATAAATACCTAGTACTGTGAATTCATTTTATTCACACATATTGCAATGCAATTTGTTCACGTCTTACCAGATCCTACAAAACAAGTACGGTCGAAGAACCGTTCGTAGTTGAAAAAGTTTTTGTACCTGCGCGGTGAGAGCTTCTTGCCGGTTTGCTATGGTAGCTCCGCCGCCGGCCCGGCCGCTCGTTAGGACGTTTTGCGACCAATTCAACTTTTTTGGAAAGCTAAGAATGCAACAGTTCTCTATTTTCTCTAATAGTATCTACTAAATAAAAAAGCATTTTGTCCACTAGCTAGACTTACGATAATTACCTACTTATATGTATACTTACGAGTAGGAGCGCCACTAGTAGGTATAGATCCGTTAAAGCGTAGATAGTTATGTATCTTATAGTTAATGATGAAAGAGTCGTTTAAGCCTTAGGTTTTACTCAGACTTGTTAATTTTTCACGCCTGAACTTTCAACCTTTAAGTCTTAACAACGTCCATCTTTGTTATTTTAGTAACGGTCCTAACCTAAATATATATTGGTTTCGTAACTTAACTTTAAATAATTAAAGCATATATTTACTCAAAGTACAAACATAATCTGAACTGACATACCTACTCGTTCCTATTTACGGCCTATTCTCGGTAATAGCTGGGTTCGAATCCTGGTAAGCGTTTTGTAACATGGTATTTGAGACATCGTCGTTTAGGACTCACATCACACACAACATAAGGCTTATCGAGCATCGCTCGAGCTGATCACCCGATCAGCTCGAGCGATGGGACTGTCTGTGTAAGAGTTGTTTATTGTTTATTTATTGTATACAATTAACACTAACAGTTAAACCTTACGTGCTAATTGGCATTACATTTCTTAATTAGTAACATAACATAGTGTGCCATAACATGTCAAATCATATTAAAATGACTTCAATATTTCAAAACTTACTCGAAATGGCAGTCTTAGGTAATTTTGAGTTGAGTCTTGTGAAATGTAGTCGAGACTAATTTTTAGTCAATAAAAGTCAGAGCCATTTTTATTTAGCTAGAGTATAGGTAGATACTAGCTGTAGTTATTGACTCATTGACAGATAAGTAGTTTTATATATTATTTTATTAGTAGTTTTATATATTATTTTATTTATTTTCAGGAAATGGGTCTCCAATATGCAGATATAGAAATGGTTAGCTGTACCAGTGACAACGAAACGAGCACTGAAACGGTTGCCAAAAAAGACGTCGAATTGGCACAAGAATCACACAATCGACAATCGCCCAACAGTACGCCGGGAGAAGGCAAAATAAACAAACAAAGTCGAAAAATACCTAGACCTATACCACAACTAATACCTCTGAACACCTCGACTCCTAATCAAAATAAATCACCTCCAGGAGAGCCACCGCTTAAAAAGTTTAAAGAAGATCCAAGTAGAGATGCTAATACAGTTGATAATTTACCAGCTGATATCACTATTATACCTGTAACCAACGGGACACCTCCTACTGCAAAAGAACCCGTGGCGAAAAAGAAAAACGAATCATTTTTCGATAGACTGAAAGAAAGGTTGTTAACAGCAACCGGTGAGGAGGGAACTTTGACATGCAAAAACTGCGGCTTTGAAAGCAAATGCTTATCAGAACATTCCGTACATGAAAAGACCTGTACGGTGTCAGCAAACAGGGTCTTGGCTAATAACACACATACGAGCCTTGGCTCTACGCGTTGCCAGAATTGCCGACATAGATGCAAATCAAGTGCAGATTTATATGTTCACATGCAAACATGCGGTAAACAAGAAAAAGTAAATAGTGAGCAGTCAAATGATAGCGAAAACAAAAACAAAGCTATGTCTTCAGGACATGAAATCGACGTGAGCAAAGATGAACCACATCCTATGGAGAATGTCGTTTTCGTATGGAATAATATTAATCCCGATAGCACCAAATTTGAGACGCCGTTGGGTATAAATATAAACGATGATTCTACTATGCCCGAAACGAGTAAAAACTATGACTCAGAAATAGTTGATGAAAATGAAGGCATGAACTTGTCGCCTAGCCAAGCTGCTGGGAAGAAGGTGTTTAAATGCCCGCACTGTACGTTTTGGGCATCAACCGCGTCACGGTTCCACGTACACATCGTCGGTCATTTGAACAAAAAACCCTTCGAATGCTCTCTTTGCAAATATAAATCTAACTGGCGATGGGACATTACAAAACACATAAAACTTAAATCAGCAAGAGACCCTGAGCACAATGATGCGAAGGTGCTGATGACTGATGAAACTGGACGAAGGAACTACAGTAAATACAACAAGTTCCTAGCAGTGCCGATCGTAACTGAATATGGAGAAACCGAGTTTGAATACATAGATCCAAACGCACTGGCGAACGGTAGCATGGAACTCGATGAATCATTCAACGACACGAATGATAATATCAACACAACACTTGAAATGCAACCTCTTAACCTGCAAACTCTACATGGACAGCAAAGTCTCGAAACAATGGAGAACAAAAACGAAGATCAGAAACCTAAGAAAACGATGTGGAAATGCAAAAAATGCAACTACAAGTAAGTGTACAATTATAGTTATCGTCATTTGTTAACCTTTAATCATCAAGCATCCATTAGCCAGCCATATATGGTCGGGCATAACCGCCGGATCTGCTAATCAATGTATGGTAAACACCCGACCCGCTATGCAGATCCGACGGATTGACCGAACGTATATGGCTGGCTATTGAGTACAACCTACTTTAGTATTGAAACTAACATATGAATACATAACAATATTAACAATCCCCCCATACCCCGATATTTATTTGAATCACAATAGGTACAACAACCCCAAATGTTTCGGTTTCAGGGACCCATCAAAGGAAGCGCTGCTGGTACATGTCCGCGAGCACTCCAAGCCCGAAGACGGGCACGAGGAGAACAAATCCTTTAACAAGAAACCCGAGAACACGCCAGACCCGGCCGACCTGGCCTACCGCTGCGGACACTGCAACCAGCTGTCTAACTGGAAGCATGTTATACAGGTAAGACAGAAGAGTTTACCTTCTGGCTTATACCAGGGGTCGGCAACCTTATTCTAGCAGCCGGGAGTCACATAGCAGTTAACGAAATTGACACGGGCCGCACTGCGTTACCTAATAGTTTATTATTTTTCATCAGTATTCATCACACTTGCTCGGTAATGGTGTTATAACGCGCAGGCGTATAGAGCGGTTAGAGCCGATTTAGTCTCCTCGGGAAATATGGATTTTAGTACAATATGACTACCGAGGGAGTTATGAGTTTAGTTTTAAAATATCGTACGTCATTTCACTTCAGACTAAGGAGGTTTTGCATCAACTAAGGCTTTTTTCAAATCTTCAAACTTGGCTATAAACCAACTTTACTGTGTATTATTCAACTTTAATAAATATATTCATTTGTATATTTGTTTTTCCCTTACAAGTGTGATGAAAAACATTGTGTGCATCACGGTCGGTAAGAGGATTACAAACTCCAACTCCACTTACAAAAGCCCTCCGCCTGCTGCGTCGGGCTTCTAACAGACTCTCGTTAGTAATCCTGTACTTACCTCCCTAGATACAGAATGTACTATAACCGAAAAAAAATCGGCCCACGGGCCGCCTGTGGCCGAACGCTGGCTTATACGATAGAATTGAATTGGTAATCCCGTAACAAAAACACAAAAGGACGTCAATCTACCGAATTATAGTGTTTTTGTGAGTAGATGCGAATCGGATGGCGACTGAAAGACAGTCCTTGCCAGAATAGGTACCTAATCATTTCAGGTACCTAATCTCGCTTGCAGCTCGGGCCGTAAATATCTGCGATCTCGGCCTTTCTTTATATTATCTCCCTAGGTGTACATATAATATACTATACTATTTCATAGTTATATCGTCACCAGAGTTAGGTAATAGTCACATTTTTGTCAATTTTTGGGAATATGGACTGTAGGGGGTCCACCAGAACCAGCTAATTTTTTAAAGTGGTCTATGAGAAAAAAAAGTTTGGGAACCCCTGATCTAACAGTACCACCAGTATTGTCATGTCATGTGTTTATATCGATCTTCT
This sequence comes from Lathronympha strigana, assembly GCA_949128165.1. NCBI lineage: Eukaryota > Metazoa > Arthropoda > Insecta > Lepidoptera > Tortricidae > Lathronympha > Lathronympha strigana. The sequence goes on along the minus strand of OX421906.1, from coordinate 8,517,716 downwards.
TTATTTTTTTCAGAGACACTGCCGTTTGAAGCATGATGGAGTCATCAAAGTTATTACTACGGTGAAACCGAAACCTGATGCTGCGTCGTTGTTGAACGAGATGAACGACACTTGCACCAAATGTCCTTTCAAAGCTACAGACAGAAAACAACTTCAACACCACCTGCAACAACACCAGCCCTCGCCCCAGTCCATATTTAAATGCTACTTCTGTCCCTATTTCGTGAAAACTGAGCATGACTTACTGCAGCATCTAGCTTTACACGGTGTCACGGAACCAGAAGAGTATATCTCCAAAGCAATGGGTTGCAAGTCGCCGCTGCCAGAACACCCTGGACATTCGAGCGGGTCTTCCTCAAACAAACGACATAAGTGCACGGAGTGTCCCTACGAAACCAACAGCAAGTCTCAGTTTATGTACCACGAGCAATTCCATCGACTCCCCGCTGACACTCCATACAAATGCCAGGAATGCAACTACAGCGTTTCCAAAAGACACCTGCTTCACCAGCACATGAGAGTGCACGGGATTATGCCCAAGAAAACTGAAATGGAATTAGAAATGGAAGCGGCCTCATCTTGTAAGATGGACAGCAAAATGGACATACCTATCGATTTAAACGAAATCCCATTCGTATGGGTCTCTGCTAAAAATGAATTCCACAAAATGTATAAATGCCGCTATTGTTCATATGTAAATTCCCAGAAGTGTAAAATACCAAATCATGAAAAAATTCATTGCATCGTCTTTGAAAACAGTGAAATCACAATTTACAAATGCTTGGAATGTAAGTTTACTTGTGATAATGCCGGTAGACTTGCCGAGCATTCGAGGACGCATGGAGAAATTTACGGGCGCATTTACTGTCCCGTTGAATCGGATGTTCCCGACGAAGAACAGATTTCAAAATTACGAAAAGTCATAGAAACTGAGAAACTAAACAATCCGGAGAGCCCCAGGGACGATATGATTTTAAAGGACAACGAAGAACTTAAAATATTGTTCTTTTGCCATAAATGTCCAGCTAGATTTTTCATTGATAGTGAACTAAGGATACATGATAAATTCCACGATCTGTTGTTTGCGAATAAATGCAAGTTCTGTGAGTTTTCGGTGCCCCAAGAAACTGAAATAAACGCTCACGCGGTTCATCATTCCGATGAGTATGCGACGGAAACTAAAATGCTCAAATTTAAGCACAGATCTCACCCTGCGCACAGAGAGCCGAAACTGGAACTTGTGCATTGCCCGCTTACTTCAGAAGTTAATTGGATAGTTTCGCACCCAGCCACCAACTTTGAGATTGTAGATTCTTCGAAAAAGTGCAATGAGAATAGAGTACCTAAGCAATATTTTTGCAAGGAATGTCCAGCTAAATTCTTTAAAACTTCGGCATTAAGTTATCACATGGGATTACACGGAGGTGATGGGGACCACAAGTGCAAAAAGTGTAGTTATACAGTTAAAAACTTAGGGAATTTGGCTAAGCATGAATCGTTACACGAAAATGAAGGAAAAACCAATACATGTGATTACGAATCCGGAGAAGATAATGATTATAAAAACATTCCATTGTCTGGAACAGATCTATTTCAACGAAAGACTGAAGCGCAGAAAAGAGTTGTAAAAGACAACAACAAGTTAGTAAAGCCCAACGACCATTTCCCACCCGTACTACAGGCAGATCCTCAATTCGGGTACCTAATGCACGGAAACCCAGAGTTCATCTACCCTACATATATGAAAAATGGCCGCCAAAAAGAGAAAAGATACAAGTGTCACAAGTGCCCATCTGCATTTGAGAAAAGAGAACAATACAAAATACATTTATCACTGCACGGATCAAAACAAAGATATAAGTGCGAAGTCTGTGATTATTCTGTAAAATACTACGCAAACTACGTGCAGCACATGAGAAAACACCAAATGAATGACGAAGCTCTGGCTGAGAGGAGAAAAAATAGCGAAGAGACGAATGAGGTTGAAAATGATATACAGGAAGATAATAAAGAAACGAAAGGAAATATTAAGTTAGCAATTAAAACAATGCCGAAGGGGCCTACTCGACCCAAAAGTGATTTTCAGCAGTTTTCGGTCAGTGACCAACAGACACTCCGACTGCTACAACTGAGACGGTCTATAAATAATGCTGAAAAAGAAAAGCAGCCGGACCCTACACCAACAAAAGAACGCAAGCTACACATGTGTTTGTTATGCCCGTACACGAACCAGCGCCAAGACGCGTTAACAAATCACTACAAGCGACACGAAGATAACCTAAATGCCGCCAATGGCATTCATAAATGTCCTCATTGTGACCTTGTCGTCGTTCAATCACACTTCCTGCGAGAACATTTGAAGACTCATTTCAATTATCAAAAGCATTTGACCCCTGAATGCTACGCAGCTAGTGAAGGTGTAACATTTGTTGTACAACAACTTGACGATAAAGTTGATACAAAGGATAAAGATGCAAATGAAGATATCACAGATAATGAAGTCAAAGTAGAGAAGGATGATGATACTAGCATCGATGAAAAGAAAACAGAAGAAACCAAAACATATGATCTGAAAGAAATTTTAAAAAATTCGCAGAAAATGGGTCCGAAATTAAACTTAAAAATTGCGGTAAAAGAAGAGACCTCCACTGATCTAGTAATTACGTTAGATGAAAAAATAACTTTCAACTCGAATGATAATAAGATATTTGTTAAACTCAAAACAGGGGAGCTTATTGTAGATTAAGCTATAGTAGAAGTAGAATAACTTATTTTAATAGTCCTATATATGTAGGTAAAGGGAGTAAGATTGTTATGAATATGAGCATATTCAAACTGGCAGAATAGCTTTTAGTATAGGTAAGCCAAAATAGGAATTGTTGATATGTTCACCAAAGTATAGCTTGCCATATTAGGTTAAATTGTCCTATTACGAAATATGAATACTTACTAGAATTGGACTTTAGTCATACCTACATACTAAATGGTTCGGTACTTAATGTAAAACAAGTTGTTACCGTTTATAACTATTTTAAAAGACAAAATATTTTACTCTTACCTCGAACGAGACTTGAATCTGTGGATACGTGAATTCGTACCATCTATACATAGAGGTTTTCATTCCGTCTGTCACTCATATATGTGGGCGCAATAATATAATATATAAAGCGCAAACACTCAAGCCATATGGATAGTGTTTGCGCTTTTATCATTTTAGTTAGTGTCATGCGTCACTCTCACACTAACTTAGGTACTCACCATACTTACCATATTTAGCAAAACATGCCTACTACATAAATTGTTATTCACTACAATACTGATTATCTAATCAAAATGGAACTTTAGACCATTATGGAACCATGTCACATTAACAACATAAAGCTCTAACGATTCAATGTAACATCGGTCTAAGTTGGCCTAGGCTTTCATTTTGTTGACAATAGATCCTATTAAGTTAATGTAGACGATAATGTATCTCAGGTACCTACTTACTCTAAGATGATAATCGAACATTTATATCCAAAAGGGTTACATATTGTAGCAATTTAGATTAGTCAAATAGTAAATTAAGAATAATTTATATGAATATGATTATCCAGTGAAACTGGAATATCCTGACACTTTTTGGACGTTTGTATGGAGACAATTACAAAATAACATATGAAGCTGCCTCAAATTTATCTAAACGTGGTTGATTCATAAAACAATTTATATTTAACGCCTACAAAAATCCTGTGCCAAGTATTAGATACGCTGAAATTCTGTAAGTTATAATAAACAGCATTAATAACCATTATATGTAATTATTTGCTTAAAACATGTCCCGTCTATATTTTAATGAAACTAATGTACAGGCAGCTGCAGTGTCAAGTGACCCCCCTGCATAGAAAGTTTGTATACAGGGGGGGGGAGGGGGGGTGTCACTTAACTCTGCAGCTGACTGTAGGTACCTACTTTTATTTACATTGACTCAACGTACAATTGCGTTGGCAGGTAGGTACAGTCATGCTCATGGTAAAACATTTCAACACATTTACGATCATGACAATCGCACTTGCTGTACCTACATGAATTCTGGTACACACGGCAAAAATCTATGAATATGATTTCAACAACAATAAAAAGATATTGTGGACAAATCTCTTTTATTTCTTCATGTAGCCATCAATTTGTATACTTTACAAACTTACATATTAAATATAACTAAGGAATTCTACATAAAATTACTATTGCTCTAAGTATGCATACAGATCACTATTCGTTTTCTTAGCTGTTTAGTGTATCTACAAGTGTAGTTACTTAGTTAATTCTAAAAATGAGTTAGTGTTTACTATTTTTAATGAACTAATGCAATGGCTTAAAATTGTTCTCACTTCCAATGACAAACAAAGTACTAGAACCACTCTATATAGAGAAGTATGATGGTCGCCCATTATCCATGAGATACTTAATGAATTTTTTTGAAACTGGTTGATTGCACACTGGCGTATCAGTAGCAATGACCAGACCTGCATACACTCGCACATTTATTGCACACTGGCGTATCAGTAGCAACGACCAGACCAGCATACACTCGTTCATTTAATTTCTTATTGCATAGTTACTATACTACTATTCAAACTATACGCCTTAATAATGATTGTTTTGCAAAATAATGATAATAACATTTCTCGAGGTGTAACTGTGAATGTACAAGTATGATTATTGATTAGGCATATAACAAAGTATGGGAGAGGAAGTACCTAGGTCAACCAACATTGGAATACCATTACGTGATCTCGATATTGCCCATTGAAAACATGCAGTATTACAAACCTAAGTGGGACTATAGCTATATAAAGACACTGAAACAATGGTGGCTTATTTCATAAAAGCTTGTTACTTGTAACACAAGTATAAGTTGCTTTCTAATGTGCTAAATATGTTTCTTCTAGAAACACAAACTTTTATGAAACAGCCACAGGTGATTGTGGTTATTCAACAGGTTGAATAAAACTATAATGTCACTTACATAAGCACATTAATTTATTAGTATTAAAAACTAAGAATGCCTTATCTACTCAATGTGATTCCTGTCAAACTTAGCAGTTAGGTCACAAGTAAAATAGAAAAAAAACAAATTCATAATTCATAGTAAAACATTGTATGACAAGATACTTCATACATTGAGACAATAATCTTCTACTAACTTAAAAGCAGTCTTAGCAGAACTTCCAGCGGTTTCCACACTCATTACAGAGTACAAAAGTGGTCATAGGTTCATCAGAGCTTCTGGTCTGCAGCTGGTTGTAAGTACAATTCTTCTTTTTGCACTTACCACACTTAAGCATTTCAGTTTTGGTACCTTGTACAGTGGCCAATTGAGCATCATCAATAGCTTCTTTAATGAATTTCTCTCTTAATTTTTTCATTTCATCACTGGCCATTTCCTCTGGAGTCATCTTTGCTAAATGAGAAGCTGAAATGACACCGTTGAGGAAATTTGTTCGCAAAGTTGGATTCTTAGGATCCTTCAGATTGGCTACTCTCGACCTAACCCTGTTTTTGTATCTCATATCCGTATTCTTAAATTCGGCATAAATGCATTCTTCCAACTCTTCGGCAAGCTCTTCTGGGGTTCCACAGGAATTGGGGTTTTCTCCATCTACCTTAAGTGCACTAGTGAGCAGTTCCCTGCACTTGAGTCTCACAGCATCCGTTGTGTTTGACTGGGGTGGGAATGAATGGGGCAGTTTTCTGTCTTTATCCTTGTCATCTTTCTTATCCTTATCTTTGCCAGAATCTTTCTTAGACTTGGACGATCCTCCTGACTCCTTCGACGGAGTATTAGGCGCAGACAAGAACTTTTTCCAGTTTTTGATTAGTGTTTTGCAGAGAGATATCACTTCCTCATCCTTACTTGACTTACGTAGAGCATTTACAGTCATGCCTATTCTCGTCTTAGTCAGCACATCCAGGTTGATAGCCATAGTCTGCAACGTTTTAAGTAACTCCAATGCTTCTTCTTGACCCTATAAACATAACAAAATATCAATGCTAATAAGATACTTCGAATAACTACAAACGCCGCCTGCAAATATTCAACCGGTATTTTGTACAAACATAAATAATCCTCTTAATAAGTCACTTCATTCTCGAAATACACACAAATTATATATACGCGGCGTTGGAAGCTTTGTGACAAGCGTTGTTGTACGGAAATCTATATCCATTAATTTCTATCTATAAAACTAACCGTGCCATCATCCGATGTCATTTTGGTCAATTTCTTTTGTATTTTCATAACATCCTCTTCCACGCTCATTTTTGCAGGTTTTAATTGAGAAACAGCCCTTCCCGCCTTTATTCAGCACAGAAATCTAGGAAAAATATTGATAAATCGACCACCACACCGACTTGAGGACTGAGCCATAGACAATATTTATTTTTAGGGATGCCACTAATCCGCATCCCGCGAAAAGGCAGCCCAATAATCGGCGACCCAATAATTGGCGACCACGATGTACATGGATTATTGGGTCGCGGATTATTGGGCTGCCTTTTCTTGGGTCGAGCAATCTCGAAGCGGGCCAATAATCGGCAGCCCAATAATCCATGTACATCGTGGTCGCCAATTATTGGGTCGCCGATTATTGGGCTGCCTTTTATCGGGTCGGACAAGCTCGGTAGCGGGCCAATAATCCGAAGCCACAGTTTTTGCAATACAATAATCGGCAACCCAATAATCCGCAACCAAAAAAATGGACACGAATTATTGGGCTGCCGATTATTTGTCTGCTTTTTATACAGACTCCTTAGATCGAATGTTAAGGCAGGTCGGTTTATACGTTGATATACTACAATTACCTCGCAAGCGTTATGGATTGAACTATCCCTACAATAAAATACTATATCGTCTGCATATTGTATTATAGATACAGGTTGGTGTAAATTGGAAACCAGATCGTACGTGTAAATATTGAAAAGCAAAGGACTTAGCACAGAACCCTGTGGAAGACCTTTCGAGACAGTTCTGTGTAATAGTTCAGAGTCTAATTCTAGTCTAATGGTTCGTTCATGAAACATGGCTGAAATTATATTACACAGGCGTTCTGGAACGCCTAATTGGATCAGTTTACTTACAAGAATAGAAATATTAACATTGTCATATGCAGACTTGATATCTATAAAACAGGCTACTACATAGTCCCTTTTTGAAAATGCAAGCAATATATCAGAGACTAATAAACTAACACAATCTAAAGTACCTTTGCTTTTACGAAAACCATATTGAATATCTGGTAATAATTTATTGCTTTCAATAAACCATTCTAACCGATTTTTAACCAGATGTTCCAAAACTTTAATTAAAACTGAAGACAGAGCTATGGGACGGTAAGAGTTTGGATCGTTACGGGGTTTGTTAGGTTTGAGAAAGGGCAACACCAGCTGTACTTTCCATTTTGGAGGGATGTCACTTGTCAAAAAAATATTATTGATAATATCAAGATAGTAACCTAAAACTTTATCACTTGCGTGCGACAAAAAAGAGTATGGTACACCATCGCATCCCGGTGCAGAATGAGAAAGGATTATTAAAACGCTGAGAATTATTGTTAATAAATCTAGGTGAGTCGGGAAATTCAAAGCTTGCTGGAAGTGAAACATACGGTGGGGCTAACTTGCCCAAAAATTTATCAGCTACTTTGGGATTGATTTTTATAGAGTTATTCTCACTAAAAGCTCCTCTAAACATTCGAATTTTTCTCCAAACTTCTGAAGGGTGAATACTAGGGTTCATGGAAGCACAAAACAGTCTCCAACTTTCAACCTTTTTTCTCTTTAAAAATTGTTTGGTCTCTTTATCAATCTTTAACAGGGCATTGAAATTCTCCTCACTCATGTTATTGTTGTAAATTAACTCTGTCTCCTTTCTTTTTTTAACAGCATCAGTACATTCAGAATCCCACCAAGGGGGACTGATAATATTGAACTTGGAAGACTTTTTAGAGGGAAAAACTTCATCTGCTACATTAATTAAAAACTTAGCAAATGCATCAGATGATTGCACTAATTGTTCTCTACACACATTAGGCAAATCTTCGAACCTGTCATCAAGATGTTTTTGGTAACTATCCCAATCGGCATTTTGAAGTTTATAAGCTAGCAGTGGAGATCTTTTATACAGTGGTTTATTTTTAAAAGGTGTAGAAATTAAAATCGGAAAATGATCACTGCCATAAGAGAGAGGTAGAACCTGCCATGAAAAGGAGCATGCAAGTGAGGAGCTGCAAATGGAAAGATCTACAGCACTGGGATTCTCATTTGGAGCTGACCGGCGTGTAGGAATACCAGAATTTAAAATACATAAATTATAAAAATCAACTATATCTATTATTTCATCACCTAAATTACTTGAATTGTTACACCCCCAAGCAGGGTGGTGACAATTTAGGTCACCTAGAATAATAAGGGGGGTAGGCAGGGTGGATAATATAGTTCTTAATTCTTTAAGTATGGGTAATGAAGGATGAGGAATGTACACTGAAACTATACAGATGTTATTTACAATTGATGAAATAATGGAAAAATCATTACTATGAGGTGATATTGAAAAATGGGTGAAATGAAATGAATTCTTAACTAAAATGGCTACACCCCCATGCCCATCTGACCTATCTTCACGGAGGCAGGCATAGCCAGGAATTCTGAAACATGACTTTGGCTTAAGCCATGTTTCAGAAAGAGCAATAATAAATGGGTCATACTTCTGAATTAAATGAATTAAATCACTTTTTTTATTATTTACACTCCGACAATTCCACTGAAGGATCTTGGAGTTGTTGTCCATGATTAAAAACTTTAGAAAAAAGACTAATGATATGGGCATCGTTGTTCGGTTCTGAATGGTTACTATTAGTTAAAAGCATTATGAGTTCTAAAATAAGGTCTTTTCTAGATTGTTCTTTTGTTTGATCTTTTGATTGTTCTAGTATAGCAGTGCCATTTCTAGAAGGAGTTACCATATTATAATCTTTAATTATGTTGTTATGTGAGGCTGTATCATATCCTTTTTGGAGAGTTGGTGTCTTTCGAGGTTTGAGTTGTACTGTTTTATTATAAGAATGTGTAGTATTAGCTGGATTATTAGGTCTACTAAATTGAGTCGGGGGAGATGGTGGACTGGCAATAACCACATCTGCATAAGGGCGAGTAACTGGGGCATGTAATTTTGAGGCTACTAAATATGATATAGCACTTTGTGCCATGGACAATTTAATATTTTTTTGGCGCTCAAATTCAGGACAACGTGACTTATTGGTAGCAAAATGAATACCAGAACATAGGCAACAAGAGGCACAGTCCTCCTCCACGGAACAAGTGGAGCCAGTGTGGCCCTGCCCGCACTTGTAGCATCGAGGTTTCGACCGGCATTGCGCCTGCGTATGACCATAACGGCAACAGGAAAAGCACTGTATGGTGGGATAAACATAAAGGTCCACTGGTAGCGCATTGTAAAACATAAACACCCGCTTTGGGAGAACTTGTCCGTCAAAAGTTATTACAACTGTTTGTGATGGTTTCCAAACAGGTGAACCATCCACCATTACCTTATAATTGATTCTTCGAACTTTTAATACACTCCCACAACCAACTGGCACATTTATATTTTCTTTGATCTCATCCAGAGACATATCGGTTGGAATACCCTTTACTACACCCATTCTTATAACGTTAAAAGATGGTATAAATGCGTTATAACCATTCTCAGTTACCTTCATATTATTAAGGAATTGGTTAGCATCCTCACACTTAGAAAACGATATAGATACCCGATTACGGCCTATTCTCTTGACACTGCCATTTATAATATTTCTAATGTTTTGACGTTTAAGGAAATTACCAAATGCAATTGAATGAATGGAAGTTTCGTCATTTGCTGATGCTTGTTGTTTCTGGACATGGACTATGAAAGGTGCGCTGTCTGTGTGTACGTAATTTTTTCTAAAAATGTCTGAGGGCTGATTGGAGGAGGCAGGAGGCACGGAAGCGCCTGCGGCCGGAGCCGGGGCCAAGGCTGGGGACGGAGCCGGGGCCGGGGCCGAGGCTGGGGCCGGGGCCGAGGCTGGAGCCGGGGCCAAATTTGGAGCTGGAGCAGAGAACGGTACTTTAAATTGAGTCGAATTTGAGTCTGTGGAAGCTTTACATTGACAATGACATTCATCATCTGAAAAAGGTTCCCTATCCCTGTGATTGTGAGCGCCTTTGGTACGACGCTTTCTTTTATTGCAACTGCGACATAATCTTTTACTTGCACTTCGTCTTTTCCTTGTTACGGACGACACCGAGCTATCCGTGTCCATATCACCATTACTATCTATCGTAACAAAATGCGCCACAGGAGGACCGCCTCCTCCGGGGTCATGTGGATCGTCATCGCCCATGGCGATGACGATCAAGAGAATAAATATGCAATAAAACTTACCCTAAATGATGAATATATATGTACAAAGTAATATAAACTAACTACAAAATATATTTACAGTATAATTACACTTCGTTGACCACTATTTTTAATTAAAATGAATTAAAGTTCACAGAAACCGCGCGCTTGCTTCGAGATTTCCCGCCCTTTTTCCATTATGATGTTGCCACTTGCATTTCTACTCTATTTTTCCAAGTTATAGGCCCATATTACATTATCATAAGTATATGAATAGTATATTTATTATCATAAACACTTGATCATAGATGTATGAGTCAAAGAAAGAACGAAATCACACTGTGCGAACAAAATTTTGTACTAAATTTCCCACTGAGTTACGAAAATCCCATACGGTTTCGTCAGTGGAAAAAAATTGTGGAACATACTGGAAAATTGGGTCTATCTTGAGGAGAATAAGGAACTCTTCCTACCTACCAAATTTCATTCAAACAAATTTGACGCGAAAAAAAACGAAAACAAAATAAAAATCCGCCCCTTGAGTTCACATATGCGAGCAAAAGAGAGCGGGATAGACCTAATTGCAAGAGTACGCGGAACATGAAAAGGCGATAGTAGGCGGACGCGTCAAAAATGTCAAAATACACTGCATAATCAGATAATCGCTCTCTAACCAAAAACATGTAAAAAAGGACCTATGTTTGAAAAATAAAAGTATCGAGGCTTTTGTTAAAAATCATGTTTTCACGTTTACCAGTTTGAAGGAAATATGTTGAAGTTTTATGATTATACAATTTAGCCACTGTGGCCCCTTAAGCAACGCTCTGTCACTAAAAGGCTTCGTTTATAAAGCCCCAAAGATCATGTAGATATGTCTCTTCTTTTTTCTTCCTAGCGTTTGCCTGGTTAATGCCACAGGTCAGGGAGCACGGAGGCCGCTTTGGCAACTAATCCCAAAATTTAGCGTAGGCGCTAGTTTTACGAAAGCAACTGCCATCTGACCTTCCAACCCATTGCCTAAAGGCCTTATTGCAATAATTGGGATTAATCCCATTTCCTCACGATATTTTCCTTTACCGAAAAGCGTTTGTATATATCAAATGATATTTCATAAGATCGCCGTCAATGGAAGTGGAACTTCCTAACAATGTAAACGAAAGGCGTCACATGTTTTGTCACTGTTTCTCATTGTATTTTCACACTACCTCATCATCATCAAACACCAATGAAACCATTCACTATTGAAACGGTCGTATTATCGTAACATACAAAACAGAAGATAAATAAGTTAATTTTGGAGATCTCATTAAAAACTAGTTGGACATGTGCTGTAAAATGAGTCATCTAAAGAATAAATGGACCCTTTTTATAAACTTTTAATTTTATTATGTACTAGCTTTCCGCCCGCGACTTCGTCCGCGTATAATAGGGTTCTTCCTACAGATTTTCTTACCTTGTTTTATCTTTTTACAATGTGACTTGATATAACCTACACATATATAATACAAATATTTTCTATTGCGTTTACGTTTAAGTTTTTATTAGGTAGATGTTGGCAACAGGCGGTATTATCGCTAAAAGGCAACATTTGTCTCTTACAGACAACCATCCGGTTAAATAGCATAAATGATTACCTACATACTTGAATAACAAAATTGAGTCGAAGTCTATGGATAAAAAAGAAAACTTTCCGCCATAGAAACTTTCAACACTCTTTTCACCTCTTTATGGGTGGAATTTCCAAAAAAAACATGAAACCAGTTTTCTTTTATTTTCTTTTATTAAGGAATCGATGCATAAAGTTTCAAATCTCTAGCTCAAAAAAATCTTTATTTCCCCGCTTCATCAATTTTCAATCCCGTTTTTACCCCCTTAGGAGTACAATTTTCCAAAACAATGAAAACACTTTTCCTTTGTTCTAATAAAGAGTCTTTTCACAAAGTTTCAAGCCTCTAGCTCAAAAAGAATCTCCTTTTCCATACAAACGTTTAACCCCTTAGCAAACAACTTTTTTATATTTTAATAATGAACAGTCTTTGCAGAAAGTTGCAAGTCTCTAGCTCAAAAAAAAATCCATTTTCAAACAAACTTTCAACCCCCTTTCTAACCCTTTAGAAGTTGAATTTTCCAAAACTATGAAAACACTTTTCTTTAAATTGCAACGGTTAACACTCACGTATTTTTATCACAATAGGCGTCAGGACGTAAGGCATTCGGCGGTAGCGGAACATACTTTCGGTACGGACGCGACGCATTTCATTCGGTTCGATAAAGTGAAGTTGTTGGCACGGGAAAAATGTTACGTGCCACGCAAGATCCGTGAGGCCATTGAAATCGGACGTCGCCCTAATTTCAACCTCGACGGAGGTTGGACTCTGCCACCGGCTTGGAAACCAGTGCTTCCTAGAGGGAACGTGAATTTGTGTGGTGACGATTTGGTGGACACGGTTAGTTCGGTGTGCTTGTTGTTGATCCCGTCAGACGATCCGACAATTCAGACTCCCGCAACGACGGCGCCGGATTGCGCGAATCACCCCGCTTCCGCTTCCTCCCGCGCGAACCGTTACCTACGCCGGGCTCGGGCAGCGAAGGTGATAACAACACTCTGTCTGTCCGACGATGTCTGCCCGATGCAGACGAATCATGTCACGCCTATTGTGATAAAAATACGTGAGTGTTAACCGTTGCAATTTAATATCAGTATGACTCACGAAAGTTTAAATTATACACTTTTCTTTGATTTAAATAAAATGTTTTTACAAAAACATTCAAGCTCAAAAATAATCTCCATTTCCATACAAAGATTTTACCCCCTTTTCACCCCCTTAATTTCCAAAAATCATGAAAACACGTTTCTTAAATTGTAATAGAGTCTTTACACAAAGTTTCAAGACTTTAGCTAAAAAAAACCATTCTCAAACAAACTTTCAACCCCCTTTTTAGTTTTTACCCCTTTAGGAGTAGAATTTCCAAAAACCATTAAATCATTTTTCTTTAATTGTAATAAAGAGTCTTTACACAAAGTTTCAAGTCTCTAGCTCAAAATAAATTCCATTCTCATAAAAATTTCTACCCATTTTTTACCCCCATAGGGGTTGAATTTTCCAAAACTATGATAACACTTTTCTTTAATTCTAATAAGGAGTCTTTACACAAAGTTTCAAGTATCTAGCTCAAAACAAAATTCTATTCCTATACAAACTTTCAACCCTCTTTGTACCCCTTTAGAGATAGAATTTCCAAAAACCATGAAAACGGTTTTCTTCATTTGTAATTAAAAGTCTTAAAACAAAGTTTCAAGTCTCTAGCTCAAAACAAAATTCCATTCCTATAAAAACTTTCAACCCCCTTTTTACCCCTTTATAGGTAAATTTTTCAAAAACCATGAAAACACTTCTCTTCAATTGTAATACAGAGTTTCAAAACAAAGTTTCAAGTCTCTAGCTCAAAACAAAATTCTATTCCTATACAAACTTTCAACCCCTTTTTTACCCCTTTAGAGGTGGAATTTCCAAAAACCATGAAAACAGTTTTCTTAAATTGTAATTAAAAGTCTTTACACAAAGTTTCAAGTCTCTAGCTCAAAAATAAACCCCATTCTCATACAAACTTTCTACCCCTTTTTTACCCCCATAGGGGTTGAATTTCCAAAAACCATGAAAACACTTTTCTTTAATTATAATAAGGAGTTTTAACACAAAGTTTCAAGTCTCTAGCTCAAAACAAAATTCCATTCTTATACAAACTTTCAACCCCCTTTTTACCCCTTTAGAGGTGGAATTTCCAAAAACCTTGAAAATACTTTTCTTCAATTGTAATACAGAGTTTTAAAACAAAGTTTCAAGTCTCTAGCTCAAAACAAAATTCTATTCCTATACAAACTTTCAACCCCCTTTTTACCCCTTTAGAGGCGGAATTTCCAAAAACCATGAAAACAGTTTTCTTCAATTGTAATTAAAAGTCTTTACACAAAGTTTCAAGTTTCTAGCTCAAAAAAAATTTCCATTTCTATACAAACTTTCAACCCCCTTTTCACCCCCTTAGGGGTAGAATTTCCAAAAATCCGTTCTTATCTCTCGCCTACGTACTAAAAGGAAGCTTTGGTAAAAATTTCAAGTTTCTAGTCCTAGCCGTTTCGGCTGTGCGTTGATCGTAGATGAGGACAACCTCTTTTATATATATAGATATATAGATATAAGATATATTGCATGTGCCATAAAAGATGACATACGATAAGTAAATAAATAATTACGCGTATAGGAAGATCGTTATGTAGAAAGGCCACAAACAAGGCGGACCGAAAATCTGATCAAGATCGGGACGAACTGCGGCTTATATTGTGGAAATACTTGAGGGATGCCTTGTCCAGCACGGCCGTCTTTGTTGACCGGGACATTGACAGCCAGTGGAGGCTCAGACATACTAGACATGATAATAATGTAGGTACCTACTTGTAAAGTACCATTTGGGCCCTACGGAAGACCAGCGCCGGTTTATTGGCTGGCAATATGCTGAGTTGGGTCCATTTTGTGACGCACACACATCCTAATCCTAGTTTGTCTTTTCTTTTGTTTCTTATGTTGTTTCCTGTGATGTCACAAATAAATGTTTTTCATTTCATTTCATTTCATTTCATTTCATTTCATAAAGTCAAATTCCTCAGGGCCGAAATGTAACACTTTCCACCAGCTTCATAGCTAAACAGAGGCCAGCTTTCTGAGAGTATGAGAGATGAAAAGTATAAAGCAATCGCTAATTCACCTATCGGGGTTAGACAACTAACCCAGAGTTAAGCATTTATGAAGTAAGGAATTCAACAGTTAACTGCTGGGTACTTGGCTAACCTTTGGCGCAAATGGCTCTTATTGGTTAATCCGATACCTGTTCACTAAAACGTCTTAATCGCTGGTATAAAATACTGTCTAGTTTTTAGGGAATCCCCTAAGTGTGCTATTTCCTCAGTAAGAGCTGACAATAATCTCCCAAATCATTAATTTCTAATTCACTACCCGCATTGCGCTTAACATAGTAATTTAAGCCGAATAGTTCTCAAAATGTACCCACTATTTTCCTGTTTACGGGAAAACCCAATGTTAAGATATTCCACTTCCCCATATTCCATTAGTAGGTAATGTGTAACATAAAAGTAGCAACTGATATCGATCAGTCATCGGACTGATCCTTTTATTCAAAGGACGAGAAGGCTTCCTCATTCACAATAAATTATGTTTGCAGAGCTTTGTCACGATGGTTGATAGGTACCTACTTTATACGCGTGCGATATTAGTCAGAATAAACAATAAGTCTGACAAGTTTTTATGAAACAGTTTTATTGTGGTCTAGGGGGTTTTCATGTAAGTATCCTTCAAACTGTAGGTATATATAACATTTATAACATTTAAAACTTTCGCGATTTAAACACATATTTAAACATAATTATTAAACGGGTCTAACGCGAATTAATTTGTTTACCTTATTTACCGACGTTTCGACACAGGTTTCACTGGTTTCGGATGTACGTGGGGATATTGTGAGTGTCGTGTGTCGGACTATTGACAATAATTAACATATGTTTTGTGGGTAGTTAAAAAATTGTGTGTTTACCCCAAATTTCTACATAGACTTTTCGTTGGGTAGTTACACAAATCTCTGTTTTGACATTTTGCTGGGACATCAGTCAGCCGCGACCATGACCAGTGAAACCTGTGTCGAAACGTCGGTAAATAAGGTAAACAAATTAATTCGCGTTAGACCCGTTTAATAATTATGTTTAAATATGTGTAGGTACTCGTATATAGCCAGGTAAATTAAATAATTAACTTCCTAACGGGTACTCGTTCATATTGACAACAAAAATAACGAAAAA
The DNA here is from genome assembly GCA_949128165.1 of Lathronympha strigana. Taxonomy (NCBI): domain Eukaryota; kingdom Metazoa; phylum Arthropoda; class Insecta; order Lepidoptera; family Tortricidae; genus Lathronympha; species Lathronympha strigana. The sequence continues at coordinate 8,501,427 of OX421906.1, read as the reverse complement.
GAAAGAAGAAACGAATCTTCTTGAAGAATCGCGACTTTGTTAGATGATATGCAAATGATAATTATCTCAATCTTTTTGTTAATTTTCACAAGGCATGGTGTCTTCCTGAGTGGATTGTCTGATGTTTTCACCCTATCATAATAATTATACAAAATCGGCAGCACATAAAAAATGTTCCTCGTCTTATTAGAGATGGAAATGCTTAGGACTCCAACTGCCTTCATTCCTCATCCCGATAAAACACAAAAAACCTGCCTATAACTGCGAACATCTTCGTTTGTACATCTTATTAGAGATGGAAATGCTTAGGACTCCAACTGCCTTCATTCCTCATCCCGATAAAACACAAAAAACCTGCCTATAACTGCGAACATCTTCGTTTGTACATCTTATTAGAGATGGAAATGCTTAGGACTCCAACTGCCTTCATTCCTCATCCCGATAAAACAAAATAAAATCTGCCTATAACCGCTATAACTGCGAACATCTTCGTTTGAAGTTCGTTCGTGTACTTCGAGAATTAAACCAGACGGAGTAGCAATTGACAGAGGCCTACCCCTCTGCCGAATGCATATGACAAATAATCATACTCATTGTACGGGCTGACGTTTACTGACATAGTTATTTGTGCGTTACGTACGAAATTACGAATAGACACGATATACATTTGACGTAGACGACGGAGCGGTCTCCGCGGCAAAAATCGGCAGACGTTTTTGACAGACATTGTCAGTCCGGCTGATTAAATACTTAAAGTTTGTCTAACTCTTTATGGCTGGAATATATAATAACGGCAAAGAGGCAGGTACGAAAATGTTTATGTTCGCGGTTGGCCCGCAGTGCAGATATCGTCCATACTCAAGAACAATTTTTAAGATTGCGGATAAAAACTCTCCCATAATGTCAAAATCACACAACCCAGGCAGCAGTCAATTTTTTTTTGCAATCTCGGTGTTGTTTCCATAGTAAAAGTTGCTCAGTATGATTTATGCATATATATGGGGTATCTGATGTTTTATAGTAGCTGGTGTTACACCCTGTATAAACACAAATTATTCTCATTCTCACCGTCGGCATTCGAACCCGAGATATCCTTTACCTATAGGTATAACCTAGGATTATTTCATTTAACGGGGAAAATTAGTAACTGTTTTTTATTAGTCAATAATGAATAAATCATGCACTTACTGCTTGCTCAGCTCTAGAAGGCAACCTACTAACCTTACCTACCTACCTACTGGATGCATTAGGTATTTATGACAAATCCCAGTAAGTCCCCTACATGCCTACAACGAACATCGAAAATTGGCATTGACGGGAAAACCTCTTTGTCACTCCAATATGCAAGTGTGACAGGGATGGAGATACAAATCCGCAATCGTTCGATTTTCGTAGTATAGGCCCTGACTCAAGCTTGCATTATAAATATTACTTATTCATATATTTTCTGTTATCCTAGATGTAAAATTTGTTTGTTGTAGACCGTATTCAGAAAAGTACAATGAGACAAACTTATTGGACTTGTATTGTATCTAAAACTTTTTATTTTATCACGATTACTTGGTATGTACCTAGTACTACCTAGATGACCTGTAGCACGTTTGTATTAAAATTAAGCGCCCCTACACAACACGATTATTGAAGTTAAACAATACGCAAAACGACTATTTATAATTAAAGTTGTTTTCATGTTGACTGATATAAGTACCTACGTGTATTCACAGCTTAACACAACTTTTCAACAATCAGAAGGCCTAGTATAAAATTGTACGACATTTACTTCTCGATCGCGTTAGCGTATCGAGAGTTCAAATTATGTTTGCCGTTTATTTAAATCATCCGGCAACTTTCATATTTTGACCCCTCGATACGCTAACGCGAAATGTGTCTGCGTTAACTATGTTTATAACTATTCCAATTTCCAAATCGGTAGCTTAAGTAGTTCTCGAGATATTTAACGATGTGACAGGCAGACAGGCAGACTGAGTCGTACCATAAGGGTTCCTTTTTTACCTTTTTGGTACGGAACCCTAAAAATATGGTACAGTACAACTTAAAATGTACTTTAGAACCATTTTGGAGGTTTTGAATAAGTCTAAAGGTAACTACAGAACCCTACACCGCACGGCCCGACATGTTCTAGTCCGATTGTTGAGTTCCTACACATAAGTAGCAAATCAACGAAGTTTTTTTTTCATGTCGCGTAGCAATACTATATAGCAATTCAATGAGGGTTTTAAGTGAACTGTTAGGCATTTCAAATTCTAGGTACATCGAGCTACATTTCGTAATAGGTTGGTAGACACTATCTGCAGAGAGAAGACACGCTAATATCGTATCTTATCTAGGTATGCTCCAGGTTCCGATTTTGTATCGCCAGCACCGGAACATTTTCGATTGTTTCATATAAAACTAATATCAGTACAGTAAATAGGTACCCACGCCTGAAATTTAAAAATGTACAGTCATTCTCAATATTTACATGTGTCATCAGTGGCCTTTTAGCCCTCCCAGCTCAGCCAAGGAGCCGATATATACGGACGCGGCGGCGAGGTCGCCACACTCGCTCTCCAAGCACACAGCCAACGGCCGCTCTCCCACAGAAATCCAGGTAAACAAACTTGACACTATCAAATATTTATTATATATTGTGAAATTAAATAGTTATGCAGAATATTTTGACTATGACATTGAGTTTTTGATTTGTTTAATCAACAAAAACAATTAAATTACGATTATTGTATTGCGGGGTGCCAATAAAAAAAAACTGTTTATTTCACCAAACTATTAAAAGTAATAATTAATAATAATTATTTGTTATTATAGAGGATATAAACCATAGCCATACCTACTTATTGTGTACAAAAAACTGTCTACTTATTATGGTTCTGAAGATAGAGCCCGTTGACAGACGGACAGACAGGAAAGACTCAATGACAAGTTCAATAGGTACCCGAAGAGGTATCTGAGCAGAAGATATCTTCGACTTTCATTAAAAATATCGTAATAGGTACAATCAATATCAAAACCAATTTTTACTAACTAAGAATTAAATACACAGTTGTGTTCGATTTTAAAAACAATAATAAATTAATAATATTGAATATTTTTAACAAACATTACATTTCGATATGAAATATGGCAGATCAAATTACATAAATTGAATTAATTAAATGAATTAAAATAAATAATTAAGTACCCTACATTAGAATTGTAACTTAAGCTAAAATAAAAAATTCAACATTAACTAGTTCACAATTTTGAATATCGTTTAGCATGATCAAGCGAATGCAAAAAACGTTGATTAATGCAATAGGTATATGTATTCAATTATTCTTCATGCGAACTTCCTTCAAAGGTAATTGTGCCTTAATAGTGCTTCCTAAAGCACTTCATACCACACATAATTATGCGAATGAGTCTTACGAGTCAAATCGGGTATATGAAGGCAACTGTACTTAATCATAATTCATAAAAAACTATAATAATGTTTCGTTCGACCACCGCCATTAGTACTCGTTCAAATGAAACACTTTAAAACGGATTAAATCGTGTATGTACCTATACTAAACAAATATATGTAAGTCCCGACGTTTCAATTCTTTTACAGCACTTTGTGACAGGGTAGGTAAATTCTACGCTTTACACTGTGACAGCGAGTTCTGTAAAGGACTCGAAACGTCGAGATTTGATCCGGTTTGAAATGGTTTAATTCAAAATGTACCAACTTAAGAATTTCTTAGGATTCCGTATCAGAATGGTAAAGAATTATGGTGTGACTGTCGTTTTGTCTGCCACATCGTGCATCGTTCAATATCTCGAGAACTACTAATATGCTAGGTACTGATTTGAAATTTGGAATAATTATCAACAAGGTCAACCCAGACACATTAAGAGAGGATTTATCATATATCTTAATTTATTTCCAATGATATATGAAATGCCCGATAAAAGAGGGGGCAAAAATTTAAAGTTAGTTACTGGGACATGTGGCCCGGGGTACCATTTGAAAGGGCTGTTTTGCACAATCTACAACAATTCTGTAATTGTTTTACAGTATTTTTTTATTTATTGCCGAAAATGTTAAAAAATAATACTATTCCCCCTTAGCCGAAGTTCACCAAGAAAAAAATATGATCTTTTTACAGAACAATTATTTCGATATTATTACCTTAATTTTCCGTTTGCACCATTTTATTCAAGTCTCTGTTTGGCCCTATGGTTGACTGGTAGAGAATGCCATTGGGCATTAAGTCCGCCATTTGTACATTTGTTTTTGTATTTTGTGCAATAAAGTTTAAATAAATAAATAAACATTATCATAAATATTATTTATCCGATCTTCATTTTTTTTTTAATAAAAAAACTTTTGATTTCGCATACTAGCTCTATGCCGTGAAAATGAGGTATCCAATCAATCCGATACATGCGGGTGACATCAAATTTGTACTCCTAGATGCAGTTGCGACCAAAATTTTGTACGGAACTCTCGGCGTGCGAGTCCAACTTGCACTTGGGCTGTTTTTTTTAATATGCTAGGAATAGGCATATATTATGTTCATGAAAAAACATATGTTTGGGCAAATAAAATTATTATAAAAAAAACATTAATATGCATAATGTTTAAGTTTATGCCATGTGCAACGGTTTGTCAATCAGTGGAAATTACAACACATATAGAACCTGCCTAAACGAGTAGCTTTGCGAGAACTTGAGCTGAAGAACAGAAAGGACCGTGACCCGCTTTTACATATAGATTGATTTATTCAAACATTTTGAGTTATAATTTTGACCTTTGTTTTTTTTATAAGATGGTCGCATAAGGTATCGTATAGTAATCGATTAATGTAGCCTATGAACACTGGCTCGCTTGCTTCTTAATTGGCATATTAATAATAAAGGTGCGGTCTATTCACTTTGTGCAGCACCGCGTGGCGCCGCTAGCGGGTAGGTAAAAGGAAACATTAAATATCTGACAGTTGGTGCCTGCCAGATACTTAGTATTAAAAAGTTGGCTCAAAAAGTTTACATTGTTTCCACATTTTACGTTTTCGATACTTTCCCTTCTCAACGTAATTTGCACATAATTAACATAACCATAATTCACCGCAAAGTTGGCTTTATTCTGTTGTATTAAAACAGCTTTAAAGATCTATGAGTATCCCTAAAACATAATGCCCGCTGTTTTGACTCAATGCATCTCCAAAAGACCTCTAAATACTTGTAGACAATAAAACAAAAATATATAAAACATTGTCATCTACTCGTACAATAAATTTACTAGACCTTATATTCGCATCGAAATTAGATTCACTGATTTGGGACATTTGGCGTTTAGTTTTAATAATGATTCTATTCCAGAATATTCAAGATGTGGTTCTCTTACGTGTTTGTGGCTGTCTCGGTGGTGGCGTTAGCGGACGCGTACTCAAGCGGCGCCCCCGAAGGCGCCTGCAAGGACATGATCCCTCGGCACCCGGTGTCTCCTCAGAAGTCCCCTGCTCCGTACACCATCACCACCAGCACTAAGGTAAACATAGCTATTAAATAATTTACTTAAGTGTAATTTTTCTAGTTTAGTGACGGTTATCTATTTATTTCGGTATCCAAAACATAGTGGAATACTTAGTTCAAAAAATATTAAAATAAAGGACCATGTCCATGTGCAAATTTGTCCCAAACCCAACAGAGCTGAGAGTTATCTCATTTGATACGTATTTTTATTTACTTATTTTCTTTATATGGACACCAAGTTGAATTCCATTGCAGAACTGAGATATTTAGACTTTTGTCAGTCAATAATTAGTACATAAATGCACCCGAGTGGTATGCGTAACTCATTACCCCTAACAAAACAAAAGGCTGTGTGGATCCGCCATCATCGCCGAGCGGTTGTGAATATTTTACTTACATAATACTCGCGTTTAAATACGAATATCTCAGATCTGCAATAGAATTCAACTTTTTTTTGCCCATATAACGAAATGAAGCAGACACTAAGACCTGTTTGAAGCAGGGACCGGAACCGGTTACCATAACCCGGGTTTTTCATAAGGTTATTTTAAAGGTTGTTTTCAAAACACCTCCAATTCGGTTAACTCATGATACGGAAACCTTAATCATTCGGAAACCTTATCGGTCCAGTTAACCCCAATTAACCTCTAACCAGTAACTAACAGCAATGAATTCTGTTAGTGTTTTATTCTGTTTTGAACAGTTCAAACGAAAGTAATCTTTATACGCCCAGGAATTAGACTTAATATTGAATGACCATGGCTAGGAGTTAGGACGTTGTCGCTCGCTGTGGAACCAGGTTTGTTTTGCTCTTAGTGTGGCATCGTTTCTTTATTTCCTTACTATATTTAGGCTAGCCTAACATTTTTATTATCATACAAAGAAATGAAAGCGGCGTGAGCGTTTGTTTCTACTATGCTCAAGTCTATTTATGTTTCTTGTAGTTAATCAGTCAAATATAGGTAGAGTCGTAAATAATCATCATACATGGGTAACTTAGCGCAATTATTCTGATATTATTTAAAAACAAAACATAACTATTAGTCTCAGATTACGAAGCGATAAACTTCAGCAAATAGTGCTATTTTGTGAGTACATCTTGTGACGGCTGTCGGTAAAGTTAAAGCTTTTTAAAATCTCGACATTGTTATCCTTTGTAAAACCAACAGCTAATTACCTGCACGAAATAGTACCATAAAGAACAAGAGATATTTTATTAATAACAACAGTATTCCTTTGGCAATAAAGTTCAAATTGTCATAGCATGCACTCAACGTATAACCTTTTGAAATTAAGAACCGAGGCGCGGTCAACCAGGTGTCTGTTTATTTTTCATAATTAAAAATTTGATTTGATTATTGTGTTAAATTTTGCAACTTACGTAGGTAGATATTAAAAAAAGTGGGGACAGATTTCTTATCGATTTGAGGATATTGTGCAAGCTTCAGTCGCTACCAAGTACCGGCAACGTTAGCTACACTGTATTCTATTCCCGATATTTCTTACAATCGACAACTGGCCTACTTTTTGGATTTTTAATGCATTTGGATTCTTGAATTTTTAATCCCTGCTTAGTTCATACACTACTCAACTAGAGCAAAAATAATATAATAAATACCACCCTCTAACTAAGACTTGCAAAACACGCTACCGGAGGCCTATTGCATAATCAGTTGTAGCTTGTACTCGTAATATTAGCGGAAGTCTCTTTTCAATCCCTTTTATTAGAAAGAGAGTTCCGCTAATATTATAAGTTACAAAATAAATTATACAATTGGCCCCAGGTGGTCAGATCATATTTCATTTCTAAAAGGTTTTATGTGAAATGCGTCCTATTCCAATTTGACCCTTATTCTTAAGACAATAAATTTGTATTTTATATTACAGGTTTTTGTATTACTGCATTTCATTTTCTGCAGGTAATTAGAGATTGGGTTTAACAAAAGACACTACAATGCTATTCATAGCAGATAAGTGGAAATCGTGATTTTAAAATGTTTACACTATAAAACGGTGAATAGTTTTTATCTTTCCTTAATTTCTCACATATGCGTCAAGAGTGATAATGCGACAATAAAAGTCTTGTTTATTACCAATCTTAATACGATTTTGCCGGCAATTAGTTTCTTTTCTTACCTAGGTGCGTAGCCAAGATGCCAACCGCTCACGCTCACTCGCTAATGAAATGCAACTGTCATTGTCACGCTAATAAGAAAGAGAGATAGAGAGAGGTAGCTACGATACATTATTAAGCGTGAGCGATTGGCATCTTGGCTACGCACGCTGACGTCTGACGTGTTTTCACTTGAGACCGCTATTTGCTACCATTGGCAAAACAAAAGTATGTATTTGAGTTAATTGTAAGCAAGTGCAGCAAGCGGTGCTCCAAATGATTATGACATACTTTGATATTGGACACTTATTATTATATTATTTTTTCGTATCTCGTATTATCGTAGTAATGAGCAAAATTTGTATAATCGTACGAGTTTGAGATTAGGGCTCCCGATTACAAGAGTACACGCTGACACGTGGCTCCGTGTACACGAGTCGTGTCTTAATTACACGTGGCCTAATGGCATGTTCCAAACAGAGCAGAAAACCGGTATCGTGTGTGACAACGACATTTACAAGACGCTTCTGTAATGTGTTTCAATTAATTTGAAAATTTACCGACAGTAAATGAGTAATTAAACATCTATAATTTATTTTATTACATTACAATATCGCATCTCGAGATACTCTGGGTATAACTTTTTTAAGTAGGTATATATTCACGGAAATACTACTAAAATTACAGTCTTTCTCCGGGACCACGGGGGCAATGTCGCCCTTGAAACGTCGGAGGTTTGTTTTTAAAGTTTATACACGATTAAGCCCCGTTTTCGTAAATTTATAATACTAAAATTATAATAACAATATCTAATTATATACAAAATCTAACAATGAACAAGAGTTTTCTACTGATTTTATTTCCTTTAAGAACTCTCATATGTACAGGAAGAATAATTATAATATAATTTGATGGCCATAGAGTTACAATTTTTTTGAAATAGTGTTAATGTCTGATGTGTCGGTATTTAGATCGTGTTTATATCGTTTTTCCCTTTCTTTCATTTTAAACAATTCTATATTATGTTTTACGAATAACATAACAAATACATATAAGGATGGCAAGGGTAGTACACTTTTTTAAATAATGGCTTGCAACTATCTAGGTAATATGCTCCACACAAAGATCTTAAACACTTTCTTTGGGCTAAGAAAACCTTATCAGCATCTGATGAGTTGCCCCATATTATTATTCCGTAACAGATTTGCGACGATACATAACCGTTATAGGCTGCCGTTGCTGCCGCCTCAGAGACGGTTGCTCGCAGACGGTACAAAATATAATTAAATAGATGTAGCTTATTACAAAGGGTATTAATATGGGCTTTCCAATTACAAAACTTATCATTCTTAATTCCTAGAAAAACTGTACTTTCCGTTTCATTAAGTTGTACTTACGCCATTACAATCGGCAGATAATCTAATTGATTTGCTATTATAAGTTTGAAATTAAACCAGTTGTGTTTTGGTTAAGTTAACTTTGAGATTATTCTTTTCTAACCAATTTGTTACATTTGTTAATGTACATGTAATAATATTTCTTAGAGAACCATCTGTATTTTCTTTAATTACTATGGTTGTGTCCTCTGCAAATAGTATAGTGTCATTTTGTGTGGTGCCAGGTAAATCGGTGATGTAAAGTAAAAACAAATACGGCCCTAGTATACTACCCAATGGCACGCCGCATGTGTTAATGATGAACGGCGAATTATACGTTTTGTTAAGGTTTTTGACTATTTTTGTAACTTCTACACATTGTCGCTGTCCATTGAGATAGCTTTCTAGCCAACAGTACGCTTGCCCTCTTATACCGTATTTAACTATTTATATTACTTTAATAGCAATGTTTCATGGCACCCTAGATCCATAAAGCCATCCAGGATCTAGATTTCTGCTCATTCTATGCATTCGTGTACATACACACAGAAAACATAGAAAAGCGGAAGTGTTTACCGTGACACCAAATAGTAGGTATAGGTATCGGGATACAAAGTATCAACTCAAAATATGTGTAATAATAATTTGACTGGATTACGTAAATTGTAAGAATATTAATGTAAAATACCAGACCAAGATAATATAACACATCGCGGCTTAGACATTGCCGAGATTCATTGTTTATGTGAAACCGATAAGGGCAATAACAATAAGCCTGCACTCGGTCGGTATTCATCTTTGTGCACTTAAATGTCATTGTCTCATGAGAGTCATTAGTAAAAACAATGCAAGTAAAGTTTTTGAAGCAGGAATTTTAGAGCTGCTTGCAATATTATCATTTTAAATTGCCATAATTTTTATAACGATACCCTTACCAACAACTAATACCTATCCGTAGTCTGCACGTGCAAAGCCATTTTTTTTGTTTTATAAACGAGCCTTTGTTAATATGAGCACGTCGGCTCCAAAAGCTAATCCTAATAATTACCTACCTACTAGATGTGGAAACTTAAGTGGCGAGTTGGCTATATGTTCAAAGTTTAGTGACACCTCTCTACCCCCAACCCTCATACTGGTGTTGCTCTCGAGCTCTCTTAGATGTCGCTTTTTGTGGGGGCCCATCTTATGTGGGCGAGTCACCGTTTGCCGTAAATTAAATTTATTACCATTTTGTTAGGCAGACGTCCGATTTTATTCTCTATAACACAGTATTTAGTCAACCACCTTCACCTAATAGTCCAGTATATTTTGGTTTCCATTAAATCTCAATAGTCTATACACCCTGGCGGTGCTGCCTCTGCGTGCATCCCATAACTCGGGCAGGTGCATCATTCGCTCGGTGTACCCCTTACATTTCATTAAATTGTCGAAAGGGTCTCAGCGTGTTGGCTTCGGCTCCGCGTACGCCTCCCAAAGGTCCGGAACACAATTGTTCCGTGATGGGAAGACCTACCTATTATGAAGATTTAAGACAAAAGTGTGATATTATTTTTTACTATCGTTGTAGAATTGTTTTTGCTGAATATTTTGTATATTGATTGTTGTTCACATTGATCATAATATGTCTAATTTTTTGTTTGTATCCCTACTCTTTATTTTAATTATCATGCACTGTTACTTTACACGCCAAGGGGCCTTACCATGACGTCTTAACGTGATTCAGTTTAGGGCCTAAACTGAGTCGCTGCCATACAACTGAGCACAGGTCCCTTACCTGAACCTGAACCTTAACTGAATTGCGTTAAAGGGCATTTTCAGAAAAAAGTGAAAATGGGTCCTCCATTTTCCATACAATTTTTTTTTGTCAGGTTTGTAACGGGCCATGCGAAATGAATGAAAAAAATGACTTACAAAGCTGACCAAAAAAACGGGACACAATTTTTCTTGTTTCCAATAGTACTCGTGATTCTGGTTACAAAAAACCCAAAACTTCCAATATTAAAAAAAATGAAAATGGTACCCTATTTTTGAAAATGCCCTAAATCGTTATGGTAACGGCCAAGGATGGGTTAGGTCCGCGTGTATTTAAGATCTGTTTCTACGAGTACCACGGATACTCGGATCTAAATTACACGCGAGCCCGACTTGTAAACTTGGCTACCTAAGTTGTTTAATTATCATTGCACGTGCAGTATTAGACGATTTATTCCTATTCGTTCCTACTACAATGGTTTTGAATGTTTTGATATAAGGATGACTCACACTAGCACAATTCTATAAAAATCAATTTCTATAGAAAGCGTCACGTCACGTGATATCCAAGGGCTCCGAGCTATCACGTGATTCTTTCTATAGAAATTGACAGATTCTCCCGTCCCGCCCCGTCCCGTCCCGTTCTTGTGTGAGTCATCCTTAAATAACTTAACAAAATATCACCTACCGACGTTAGTCGTAAGACTCGTAACTTCGTAAGAGATATTCACTAACTTCGTTGAACAAGTTAAATCCGTCAAAATAAACACTACGATTAACTTTGAATCACAACATGCAAGCAAACGTAATGATTTTGCAGTTTCATTAATTGCAATTTTGTTTAGTACTACACTTTTAATTTTCGAAAGCTTAAGAAATTCACGTAATTAATAGAAGTATATTTATTTATTATAACGTGAATTGAAGTTGTAAGGTATGACATTTTATTTGATGAAATAAGCTAGTTCAATCTAACGGGTTGTTGTGTATTTGAAGAAAAATAAGAAATTATTAACACGTGCCGTCGCGTTGCCGTCTTCGCTTTAATTTGAAAGTGTAAGACGTAGAAACCGCTTGTTATTATTAATACAACTCTAGTGTAACGGCTTATAGTTCAAAATTGATTGAAGTGACAACTATGAAACAAACCTGGGTTATTCTACCTGTTGGACCCAAAAAAACAGTGCAAGATACAAAATGTCCTAAGTACGAGGTTTTTATATGTCCTTTACGACATTTCTATCGTTCACTGTTGACACGGAATTGTCTTTACCGATGTCAGCCTCTACTGTTATTAGATATTGAATCTAATTTACTTATACGTAAAGAGTATACTCGTTTGTTATAATAAGGTTAACAGTAACCGACACAAAACCCCAAACAAAAACCCTATCGGGATTGGGTTTTGCAGTTAACCGGGTTATGGTTACTGTTACAGCAACATTTCGCTTACCGTTTGGATTTGGTTAGTGAATGTTGCTGTTACAGTATCATTGTGTAACAGATATGATTAGGTAACCAACTTGATAGGGTTAAGCCTAAAGAGGGGTTTTCCGGTCCCTGGTTTGAAGACATAAGTCTCATCTCTGTTGGTTTTGGGGCGAGCCCCCATACAAATTTGCCTATGGTCCTGTTAAAAATGAGTCAACGTGTTACAACTAGGTTTTATCAAAATCTGTATTCACATTGGCAAGTTGAATGGAAATATAGAACATCCTGTAATAGACACATTTGTGTGTGATGGTAAGTATTATTTTGAAAGTACCGTTACGTACGTTATAATATAAGTATATTGAATAGTTACCTTGTTCAGTATTCCTAGTCATCCCAGTAATCATTCATAAAATACCACTAAAATGCTCAGCTACTTAAGATCTCACTAAACTTCCCCTCTGGTTTTTAATCAGAACTCGACGACCGAGTTTTCTCGAGAGATTTTTAGGGGCTACCCTAATTTGCTACAGACATTTGACAATAAATAATAGGGATGACGACTTGGTTGAAAAACTATCATTCTGATTAGTTCGTCAGATAGATTATCGAAAATGATTACACACGTATTTTTTCTTTTTGAATTTAACTAAAATTGACGAAGATAAAGAGCATCAAAGTTCCGGGGTGGGGGCTGGTGACGTCACTACTAGGTAAAAATTTTAGCTAATAGTGACGTTACGCGAAACTTGGACGCGCTGTATTTTCGTCATTTTTGATTTGACGAACAGAAGAAAAAATACGTGTACAATATTTTTTAATAATGTAAAAGACGGACTAAATAGATTTTTTTAGTCGTCTAACCTATTATATATAACGTGCTGCACAGAACATCAGTTATCAGTTATCCCGCTAAATTAACAAAACTGCATGACATGACTTATGAACGACATTGACTATGTACTTGACATTGACATTTTAAGTTCTTTACCAAGTCGATGACACTATTTAATACTAATAAGGTCGTATTAAGCAATTCTTATGTATCTATCAAGTCTAGTTTCCCCACCAGTGTTTGGTGCTATGTTAAAAATTGGATATCAATAAAGTATCAATGAATAATAAAGTTCGATTTATTTATGCAATAGCTGGTATTCTCCATATACGAGTAAAAACAAAATGTAATAGGAAATGGTTCTAGGACAACTCTTAAATGCGGCTCTACCATCGACATCAGAAAATAAACAAATCGCAATTAAAATCTTTATCAGTTTTGCAATTATGCTCGAATAGGATTTAAAGGCGTCGTAAATTTTAGCTTGAATAATATTGTGGTAGCTGATAATGTAGAGACATTTGGTAAACATTGTTCAATTACAACAAATAAGCTATAAGTAGGAATTATTCACTCTTGATAAAACTAGATCTTTTTGCTTTTTCATGGATGCTGAATACAACGCAAAAAACCTTTTAATTTTTTTGGATGAGGATATAAATACATTTGTTGCGCTAATTCAATGTATAAGCAGCAAAATACGTTTAAATACTTGTAGGAATAAATGTAGAGCCTTTTATAAACGGTTTGATGGTGTAACTTATTATGTATTATAACTTGTCACGTTTAGATGCCGTTAGGCAATGATAACATTTATTACTGTGACCATAAATAAGTACCTCCCTCTTATTGTTTTTTGAGTATGCATGAGTTAACCGACGACTATATCTTTAGACCATTGGGAAAACATTATTCAGTGATTTAACTTCGGACGCGTGTAATAAAAAAATTTATTATTAATTCTGTCTACATTAATATCTTTTTTTACTGTTTAACAGATCGTGAAAGCCGGCACCCCCATGGAGGTGGTGATCACCGGCAAGGGCCCCGACAACACCATGCGCGGGCTGCTGCTGCAGGCGCGCAAGGGAGACGAGATCGTGGGCAAGTTCACGCTCAAGCCCAACGACCGCTTCGCGCAGCTCATGAACTGCGGAGAGCCAGGAGTAAGTGCCTAGATTATATTTACAGTAGTAGCACAAGGTTGAGGCTTCCTCGTGGAGGCGATGGTCACCGGCAAGGGCCCCGACACTATGCGCGGGCTCCTGCTCCAGGCGTGCAATGGAGACGAGATCGGGGGCAATTTCACGCCGCAGAGCCGAACGACTGCTCACGAACCGCGGAGTAGTACCTACCTAGACAAAAGCGCAATTCATACTGGACCAACACTGGCAGTCCACTCTTCAAAAAGAATTAAAAAAAAACTACTTAATACAGAGAATACATCAAATGAAAAAGAATTTAAATATCGTCAGGAGACAAGCAACTCACTAATTATAATAAAATAATAACTAAACATAAATCCATCCACCTATAAGTTACATTATCGCTATGAACATGTACTCAACTTGTAGTATCTACTTAGACTTTGATTGTTATCCGACAAACTGATAGCCTACTTCTTTTTTGCAGTGGGTTAAAAAGAAGTAAACAACAGGGGGTATATGTCTAAAGTAGTAATGATTGCTTATATTCTTATTAAGTTCTTACTATTCATGTAAGATTAATACATTATTTAAATAGTTTGGTTACGTTATTTTATGTTTCTGCGAAGTTTGCACTTTTGCAGTGAGCCCGATCTATTTAACCATAGTTATTTATAATCTGGGTAGGTAAAGTTAATACCCAGAGAATTATAATACCGTCTATTTGAACGCAGTCTAAAAGCAGTTTGCCTAAGCTCAACAGATATTTATTTTATCCATAAAAGAAACCTGCATAAATAATCTCTAGGTTAACTAAATTGCCTTGGTATAAGTATATATGTAACTATGCGCCATTTGAATGGTTCAAATTAAACGTACCTAAATCAGGAACTTCCTTAAAAAGCGTTATTATGTTGCAAGGTAACAAAAAATGCCATTGTTAATGTATTTTTGTACCTGTTGTTTTTTTATAAAAAAAATTAAATCAAACAAAGTAGGTGAGAAAATCGTTGATGTCTTTTGTTCTATACAAATTAAACGGTTATTTAAACACAAATTAATATAATAGTTCTAAATCGTTGATAATTCAATTATAAATTCGCTACTACTGTATTCAACACTAAAAAGTTTGAGCAGAGATTGGAGTGCATAAGGAACATTTAACAATTACGTACTACCTAGTTATGACCCGTGGTACCTAGGTATGACCTATGAGGGAAACATTACGATTGCATGTAATGTCCTAAAGAAATCCGTATTTGAGACACCAACGTACCTTGGTAGGTTGCGTCTATTACTTAGACAATTATTTACTTAGGTAAGATATTCAACTTCTGCAAAAAAATAAATATTTACTAGAACCAATGCCCGTATAAATAGAAGGATTTCATAACACTAGCTAGTTTCCTCAAGGTTTGTGTTGGTGCAAGAGGTCGCATCGTCTTGTCTGTGATTAATGATAGCACTGTTCTATACGTATATTTATCATGCAAATTATCTTAGATACCGACGCTGCGAAATGCTAATAGGACGTCCATATTTAAAACTTTAGTAGAAACAAGAAGCAGCGTGCTTACTTTTTTACTACGAGTTTAAAATTTATTGTAGAATACTATGCTCGCTAGCGTCATCGTCAACTCACTGCCAGTGCATCTTGCTCGCACTTGCTACGGTAGTTATAAAAAATAGTTATACAAACAAATAACTAGATGTAAAGGTAAAATAGTTTACTACACCAATTCGTGATAAGCACCCAGAAGTCGGTTAGGTCAACTATATATTCGGAACAACCTGTTTAAGAGCTTAATTCAGTTTTTCTGTATCTGACTGTACCAGTGACAGCGTAAATAAAAACCCTTACGTGACCACTTTTTGTTCACATGTCGTACTTGTTGAGATAAAAAATGTACATATAAGTAAAAAACGTTTACGCAAAGCAACTTGAAAGTGTTTTTTCTGGCATCATTTAAGTAATAACATTGATCGTTTCTAGCTAGGTACCCATACTTAACAAATCAAAGGATACAAAAAATATTTAAAGCTTTGAAGTAGGTTTTCTTAGCCACTTACGTAGTTATTAGACTTATTAGTGTCACTAATCGTGGGCTTTTCACGAATTGGCTATGTTTAGGTTAGTTTTTGTACAACTTCTTCATTATTTTGATACACTTTCCGTACTTACCTATTCGAGCGAAAGACACACATATACGAAATAACTTACGATTGTTTGATGTTCGTGGTAGATACAGGTTAATGGTGACAGGAACTTCTAAAGGAAGTGGCCATAACAGCAATGTCACGAGATTTCCCAAGATAAGTCGAATTTACGACATTGTTAGAAGTTTCCGATTTTATCGCCCGCGACATTGACTTAAAAATTAAATAACGAACAGCTACAAACATTATCCTAATGACAGAAATTAAGACACTCGTTATACGCACTACGCCGGTTGGAGGTCCCGTAATAATAGTTCGTGAGAAGCTGCGTATTAAGTTTACAATTTATGCCTAATGCCGCATGCCGTAGCGTAGAGGGCCTATACCATGAAAACTGAACGATTACGGATTTGTATCTCTATCTTTATCACACTTACATATTAGAGTGACAAAGAGGTTTTCCCGTCAATTCCAATTTTCGATGTTCGTAGTAGGCATACAGGGATAGTTGCAGAGCCTTGACCAAAGGTTCCGACTGTACGTTTATACCACTCACTTGTTACTGCGGTAGGTATAATGGAGGTGCATAGGTATGGATACGGATATCTATTTGGAATGATTTTAGTAGGAGGAATTGGCAAAGTTGCGCATTAGCAGGGAATCTGATTTTATTGGAAACTGTTATGCAGGAAGACCAAAACATTAATGTAGCTAAATTAACTACATAACTAGGGTAACTACCGAACAATGTTGTGCTACTTGTACATAATAAGTATAATTGTTGTGTGTACATATTTTGATTATAGTAGGGTACGTTGAGGTAATTTCGAAATTAGACTCTTTTAAGTTTTTTTTTTTATGGGATGAGATGATGAAATTATAGCTGATCTTCTTGTGATTTTCAAAATTATTTTACTTTCGAAATTACCTCAATACACCCTACCAATATTTTGACACAGATTGTACATTAGGCATTTAGATGTCTTTACGTTATTTTAGGTTTCATTTGAAAAGTAATCGTGAAAATTTAAGTTTTAGAAAAAAAGGATTATCCCTCTGAAAGATTAAGAGGCGAGCAGAGCATGCATTAAAATGACCATAAATTCCATACTTCCATTACCTACAGCACGACACATTCTAGACATTTTAGCAAGTATGTAGGTAACTACGTGTGTGCTTTGTTTTACTATTCACACGATTATATGTAGGTACAATAAAAATACTTGAAAAGTGTTATTGCGAACGTAATGTGTCTCGGTATCAATTGTAATAGTAATCGACGCTTGTAAAGTAAGAATCACATGTAAATCAAATTAGGCTAGAAATACATTCTTTAGACGAGCCTGTCACGCTTACAACGAAAATTTTATTAATCTTGATATTTTCTCAATGCATTTTGGTAAACATAGCAGTGTAACATGAAAGTGGAAAGAACAGGAAAAATTCTTATTTTTATTTTTGCTTTTCTACATTTGTTAAATTAATGTTAATACATCGATTTGTAAGCAAGCTAAACGGTAATTTGTTAATACTTATGTACTTGTACTTACTTTTTTTAAGCCATTGTTTTTGTTTCCCTTTTCCTATTCATAGACGGTCAATATAAGGTCCAGTTTAGAATTGTTACTAAGTACGAGTAACATAAGTTTTCCTGTGATTAATGGAACTTAGGTCTATTTGTAATTGTATAAGTTATAAGTGTTATAACACATCTGTTTATGACTGTTTCCTAAATAAATAAATAAAAAAATGCCTCTGATCTCGTGTAATTTTGATGAAATGATACAAACATGTGATTTGACGCTTTCTTATTTACTGACCAAGGCATGTACTTACACAATTTTTCTGCACGACGCAGTCGCCAAGCGGCGAATTTGTTTAGCGTAGGGGGCTGCAATGGCTGCTTGCTTATTCATTAAATCGTATCGTATTGTTTTAGAATGCCGTGAGCCACAAGAAGCACGACGAGAAGGACGACCAGCACACCGTCACCTACACCTGGACGCCACCGGCTGGCTTCAACGACGAGATCAAATTCAGGTAATTCTCTCAAGAAGGTAACCTCTAAACTCGACCTTCCGATGTTGATAATCCAGCTTTCAAATTTCATACAAAAAAACGCTTAACTCCGGGTTAGTTAACTAAATAACTAACTCCGGGTGGCGCAAGTGGCGCTAAAGATATTACTGTGAGTGAATGGGAGCTACCGTATTGTCGCTCACCAGGCGGCGCCACTTATGCGTGGATCCTGTGTCAATACTCAATATGAGAGAATTGTCAAAGTGACATTTGAAATGTTCCCACATGACTCACGTTCCACTAGCGCTCCTAGCGGCGAATGGTAGTACCGATTACGGGTAGTATACACTTACACTTACTAACAAAAAAAAACGTTCTTCTGGACCGGTCGTCGCAAACTCTAATCCCGATGAAATAAGGCTGGTATTCAGTCGTCATGTAACATGTTAGATACTTCCATACGATTGGAAACTTGCAATATAGATAATTAACATTTGGTACTAGCCAATTGTAAATAGCAGGAAAAAAATGATAACAGAATGTGTTGATTAAGTGTTCGATTTTCCTTGTAAATAAAGTAGTACAGTAAAGTGTACTGTACGCTTGCTTGGTAACTAGGTAACTTGGAAAGTCATATAAACGAGACGTACTTACCTATACTTATTTAATTTTAGTTCATTCTCATTAACTTAAAACAGCCGGGAGAACCTATTAACACGCGACCTTTTGTGAGCCTCCTGCGCAATCAAATTTTTACACTAAAGTTTTTGTACATTTCTAGAATATTTAGGAAACTTTTTTTTAATTATTCAATTTATCTGTTCTTTAAGTTTACTTTAATATAATTTAGTGACTGGAAAACCCACCTAACTTTTTTGCTTTTTCAGAGCGACCATTGCATACAACGGAGCCGTGTTCTGGGTGGGCGTCGAATCAGCCCCCGTCAAAGTAACTGCTTAAGTTATTATTAATACTATTAGTTTTAAGCCCAAGTATTATACTTTGCTAAATCAATTTATAGTAAATACGAACACTTATATACCTATCTTAAATTTGATCCTTGCCAATAATTAAAATATGTGAACTGTTAATAATAGCACTGTATTGAAATATTTATGCAAATACTTATAATATACATTTTTTTATTATAACTCGAGTTTTTTATTGACGTTGTTTTCTATCGTTCTGCTAAGTGGTGTCCTTTTACGTAGGAGGCTGTTGTTAAATTAGAATCGTACTTCTATTCATTTTTTGATATTTGTCTACGAATTTCTATGTTATTAATTAGATTGTAATCGTATTCGGAGTGACTTTAAATTATATTATCAAATATTTATATTTATAGTGAACTTTGGTTTTGACGAAATACTAAGTTGAAAACATGCTTTCTCTTAAAACCTGCTTAAAATAATTGCTTCTGTTTTTTTTTGGATACTTAATAAAATGTTGTAAGTATAGGATTAAAAGTTGTAAGAAATCAAAAGTAGTAGAACTCAATAGTACACACTATCTACATAACATAATAAAACTCTAAAATAAAATAAAAATCTTCAGGTCACCTCTGTAAAGATATTCGGCGTCAAAGTGCGCTGCTGACCCTTCTTTGTAGGCAAGGGGTTCAATGACGTCACATTAACCCTTTGACCGCCGTTGTCACCTATACTAGACAACGATAGTACGATACACTAACGCCATCGTCTTGTATACAAGACAAAGTTTCAACCGCTTACTAAATGGTAAAATAATAGAATTTAAATATTATTTTGTACTCGTGTCAACTTGTTGACCCTTTGTTTTTTCATACATTTACTTTTTAAGCAGGTATATGAATCCATTGTTTCATAATAAAGGATTTAAAAAATATGCTTATAATTTCTACATTTTTCCGTGTCACTGTCGCCGTAGTCATGTATAAAAGACAGCTAGGGATGGGAAAGTTCAATCGATGTGCAAGTTTTTAAAATGAATATGTTTTCACGAATCTGGTTTTATTTAAGCGTTCAAACATTTAATTGCCAATTATTGTCATTGTTGGTAACTACTCGTAGTAAGTAGGTATTATGTCGAAAAAAAAGGCATAATAATGGATAAAGTTTAGGCAGCTTCTTCAGTAAATTGACCATTGCGGTTTATTTGCCGAATAAATTATTGACCGCAGTGACAGCGGAGGTCTACATTTTAACTCGATATATATATAAGGTGCTACTTTATTAGTTGCAGAATTTTTTGCAGCTGATAGTACTCGGTTCCTGGAGTAAATTTAAGTATTAAACATTATACCTTTAACGATGTTTCTTTGGAGAAAACGTTAAAACAAATTTGCTACGTAAAAACACCCTGTTAATGTGATCAGTAAATGAGAACTCATTGAGCAGATTCTAGTACCTCTTTTACCTACCAGTTACCTGTAACTGGCCACTTCAAGTCGATAAATCTCGACCATAATGACATTTCAGACTAACTATTGTTGACATGAGTGATATGACGGATAGTGTTAAACGTCTTGTCAGTGAAATGCACATGATGATTCTTTTTAGACGAAATTATAATTATTTTTTTTGTTCGGTAAATGAAAACAAAAAAATCATATGAAAAGATTTCATAATTTCTATTTAAAGTTAATTGTTTTAAAGTAGAGTATCACGTGTTCAAATATCTGCAACTAATAAAGTAGCACCTTATATATATATATAACCGATATATACCTATAGTATGTATCACAACGAAGAGCAAACCTTAAAACTGGTTGACGGGGAACTCGAGTACAATGTAATGACGTGCATTTCACGTGCCTAAATACATGTTTTATGGCATAAAATTACTAAATAAATTACTCGAAGACCATATTTTTGCAGTCAGTTAATGGTTTTTGTTACATCCTATAGGGTTTGTTTACGTTTTTGATTTTTGACAGTGCATGCGTATTGCGTACTGTTGATATGTAGCTAGGGTAGGGTTGCCATACGTCCCGGTACGCCGGGACATGTCCCGGTTTGGAGCATGATGTCCCGGTGTCCCGGCCGATAAGCAAATTGTCCCGGTTTAAAAATCATAATAGTTATTTACTTTATTTAGTAGGGGACTGGAGTAAATAAAAAAAAATCCTACAAGAAACACGACTAACTATTAGGCTAATCGTACGTGGATGGATAGAACGATTTAAGCGCTGCTCCATGTCCGTTCACTTTTTACGAATTTACATTAACAGTGTCAAAACAAAATCTCCTTTTAGTTCCTCGAACTATTTCACTATTTGTTAAAAAACACAACTTCCAAAGTCGCGGGAAATAGCGGACATAAGTTATATTCTTAGCATCACCATCAATATGTTACGAGTAGCCTGTCTTGAATTACTTTTCAACCTATCTTTCATTAATACTCTTAGTAAAAGGTACCTACTATCCCCGAATTTCTGTAAAATTTTCATCCTTCAAATATAGATAGACCAGTTTCTTGACGCGTGCGAGCAGAGCTTTGAACAGCTGAATAAAAGAATAAGACATTGATTTATTTTTTTAACTGTAGGATCCCTGTCGTTGACATCATTTTGACACATAAAATATTTATTCGCTCTTTTTTTGTGATTCGTTATTTTGACTAAGATTGTAGGAGTTCTGCAACATTTTTGATTCCTTGTTTAATTTTCATTCAGCGTGTTTGGTGGCCGAGCGTTGACACCGTTAATTTAAATAAAAATTTACAAACCAATCGATTAAGATTCTAAACTAACCAAGGAACCCTTATGGTGTGACTTAGTCTATCTCGAGAACTACTAAAGCTACAGATTTGAATTTGAATAGTGATAAAAAAGGTTAACTCAGACACATTGGCAGAGGGTTTATTATTTATTTTAACGTATTTTCAATGTAAAATGCCCGATAAAAGAGGGAACAAAACTTAAAAGTTTAGATACTGGGTCATGTCGGGTATCATTTGAAAGGGTTTGATTTGCACATGCTAAAACATTTTTTTTACAGTAATATTTATTTTATTTATAAACGGTAACGTAAAAATATATACCATCCCCCATATCTACGAAGTTTACGAAGGATAACAAAATGTTTTTTTACACAGCGTTAACATTATGATAAATGTAACAGTAAAAATATAATATTATCCCTATCTCCATTCATATTTTTTAAATAAAATAAAAAATCTCTAATGAACTTTTGAATTTTAGCCGCCTTATATTGTTATTTTTTTCTAAATGAATTTATGGTGTCCGATTTAAGTAGGTATGTAATAAAAAATACAAAAACAAACTCGCATACTAACTCTACGAGTATGCCAAGAAAACGAGTTATACATGGGACTGACGTAAAATTTCTACTTCTAGTTGCAGTTGCAACTAAAAGTTTGTACGGAACCCTCGGTGCGCGAGTCCGACTCGAACTTGGCCGGTTTTTTATTAAATGTCCCGGCCTGAGTCCTAACATTTATGGCAACCCTAAGCTAGGGGCAACTAATCAACATTAACGTTGTTATGTCAATGCACATGCGCTTTGAGTTCTGTTTATAAGTAACCTAGGTTATTATTTTAATAATGGCTGTAGTCATAGGCAACGCGCAAGCGCTTTGTTAACTATTTGTTTGTAACTAGGTAAAAATCCAAACTTCAACAAGGTTTGACGCCTGTCTGTCAGTTGGTATTTTAAGAAATGTCATTTATAAGATTGTAAACAAATAATACAGGGGAGGTGCAAAACAATAATAATAAATGTATATTTTTATACCTCACGTAAAACCTGTCGTATTTTTGATGAATTAGGTAAGTACCATGCTCATATTTATGATCTAAACATTAACGGGTTTCTTTTTTTGCCTTTCGTTCTGATACATACTGTATATATATATTATTAAATCCACCTGTTAGTTTTCTCCGAAAACCCTCCGGTAAGTAAGTATGTAAATTTATCGAAACACGATGCGCGTCCCTAATTTTATGGTTTATAAAGTTTACGTACCGACAAGCGCTTATGCCGTTGACTCAGACGCTATTATTACTTAACTCGCGCGTAAACAGTATTTGTCAGTCGGAACTAAAGACGAGCCATGCGCGCCGTTGACATGTATAGAAGACTACTCGTACAGACTAGTGCGGTGATATTACTTCATGATTCGATAATGTTTAGTTGTTGTTTTTCATGATAAAGTCCTTTATTTTCAACATTTTCTTGTATAGTAAATCTGTTTAGTTTAGAAATTTTGAGAGAAATCTTAGTTTGGAAATAAAAAAAGCCAAATTGAGAAGAATTCCACCTTTAATTATGAATATCGATATCACTATTTGCAATCCCTAAACTTTTTATTAGTTGTTTACTTAAAATTTGCTCTGGCGTGTGAGTGAGCGTCTTGGCGAACAGGGTCCGGCGGCCAAAAGGTTTATGAATATCGATATCACTATTTGCAATCCCTAAACTTTTTATTAGTTGTTCACTTAAAATTTGCTCTGGCGTGTGAGTGAGCGTCTTGGCGGACAGGGTCCGGCGGCCAAAAGGTTAAAGGGTCAAGCATAGGACAAACACTAAAAAAGCACTCACACGGCCAGTTCCCCGGTACTCGTACTCGTACTTATTCAATTTATTATAGGTAATCGAGTGACATATACTTACAGGTACAGGGATATAAGCAGAACTTCCATCGAAGACGCCCGTTATTATGTAAAGCCATTGTGATTGTCACATCCAGTCGCATTTTCACATCAATTGGGCCTAAATTCAGACTTCTCTGAAAATCAAAACGACGTTGAAGTTCAAAAGTTAGTGAGCAATTGAGCATTAGTAAGGCACCGTATAATTATGTTTATAATTTTCATTTTTTTTTTTGAAATTGCAAGGATATAATACTAACCTCTCACAAATTGCCAAATTAAGTATTATTACGACCTGTATTCAAAATACCTACTTCAAAGGTCACTTTCAGCTCGCTCAATGGCCTTCAAGTTTTGAAAACTCCATACAAAACTAAATTTACGATTGTGTAATTTGCATATTCTGATATTTTTATATGATCAGAATATGCATTTAATAATATAACATTGCAAAATAAATCCAACTTAACTTTATTACTTATAACCGTAGGTATATTTAATTTTATAATTAAACGGCCTCCTAGCCTAGTTGGTAGTGGCCCTGCCTACAAAGCAGGAGGTTCCGGGTTCGAATCCTGGTCAGGGCATTTATTTGTGTCTTTATCACGAATATCCTGAGTTATGGATGTTTACTATACTTATATTTAAATATTTATATGTATCTGTCTACTATATATATCGTGGTCTAGGTCAAGTGTAAAAATATGGTGGTGCACATCTTACTCAAAAATATGTCCCATAGCACCTTATGCCGGTGTAATAAGAGCGTAGTACCATATTTATGAGACGATTATGTCAAACCATATTTTTGCACTTGACTGTACCCACAACACAACACAAGCCTTATTGAGCTTACCGTGGGACTAGGTCGATTTGTGTAAGATTGTCTCATAATATTCATTTATTATTTATATACTAATAAAACGGCGCGCAAAGGAATCCTATAAGTACCAAAGATTACAATTTCGTATATTCATGTATGAACTTAGCATTTTTTCCTAGTTTGAGCGAGCTGAAAGCTAAAGGAAAATCGTCCTTTTTTTAACATATTTTATACGTAAACATAACTTTTGGTAACTATTAGAAGTTGAAAAAAAAAAGTTTTTTTTCTTCATACAAAAGTGACCAAACATCGCAAAGTTCATAGCAATTTCGTCGCAGCCCTGACACAACAAAACAATGCATGGCCGTCATAGCGTCATCGGACTTCGGAGGCACCCACTTTTGGTTGGACTAATAATGAAATAGCTATACCTATATAATTTTGTAGAAATGACACAGCTAGCTGTCAGTGACGTTGTCGTTAATGGGAGGCACGACGGGATGGTCTCACCTTGTTTCTTTCCACTATGGTCGCAGGAAGTGGGGGATATATTTTAAATAATGCAGATATAATTGGCTAAGCCTTTGATTGCCGCAACGTTAATTTTTTGTAGGCAAGTACGAAGATCCGGGTAATAAGCATTTTTTTAAATTATAATTAAAAAACCTATGTAGTGTCCCACTGCAGGGCAAAGGCCTTCCCCTAAATCTCCAATATCGTCTCAGTTTTGGGCAATCTGTGGCCTGCCGTTGATAGATATACGCGTCCGTCGTCCCGCCACCTCCTCCTGGGCATGTCAGCTGCTCGCTATTTTAGTCCACTTATCTGGATACATGCGGCAGACATGGCTGGCCCAGTTCCATTTCAGCTTGGCGGTCTTAACTTCAACATCGGCAATACGGGTGTTGGAGCGCAGCGTCGAGTTTCGATTTCATTGTTTTGATCTTGATTGTTTCAAACTGAAAACAACATCTAAGTAGATAAACGATTAACATTCCTAACTATTCAGAAATACCGAGAACTTAGGGTCACTCGTGTCATTTTGTACGAATGAGGTTTCTAAGAGTTATGGCTGCTTACTTTCGTTCAGGCGTCGACATCGGAAATAGTTATTTATTATGCAAGGGGGCAAAGTTGTAGTTTAACTCTCAGGCTTATATAGACCCGAGCAAGCGAAAGATTCCAAAATTGAGCCACGAGCGTAGCGAGTGGTTCAACAACTGGAATCTTGAGCTTTACGAGGGTCTCAAGACTCTCAAGGCTCGAGAGTTGAACAAACTTTGCCGCCGAGTGTAATATACAAACGAGGAAAATACAGACTACATACGATTATAAATCTTATCCACATGCAAGGTATCTTGAAGAAACCATCAAATATCAATTTCAAAATTTGTCATAGAGTAAGTACGCTCCTGATACTTAGATATTGCCAACAGCTTACCAAGTGCGGGATAAGACATGATCACATGACCAATTTAAGGTGTGACCTCCGAATGCGCATATTTACTATGGGCATATAGGACTCACTTATACTGGATTGGTGGTAAGTGATAGGAATTAGATTACTTTGCCCCACATGTGGATAAAATGCGTTTTTCCACGCTAGTTTTAAAGGACAAAACAGCGCTTTCCGAGCTAGTGAGGGGAAAAAATAATTATTTGCGCGGACTGAAGTTGTAGCCCCCAGTGAATGAACAAAATGACGTTTAAGCATACAATAAGAATTATAGCGATTGCAGTATTTCTTTTTCTTTATCATAAGTCAATTTCCTATGCAAAATTGTAAATTTATTTTCGACCAGATTCAATACGGTAGACGATTGAAGTTTACATGTTTCTGGTTTTGAATTTTGTATGAAGAAATTAGATTCTAGTTAAGAACAGCGTAGTACATTTAACAGTAACATTTGAATTACCTATTTGATGTTTACCCATACAAGGTTTAATTATTTGGGTAAATTAAGAGTGAAAATTTTCATTGATACTTATACATTTTGCTAACATATTTTGCGTAGAAGTATGTATTTAAATTTTACTGTTCTATTACTAGCTTATCAAATTTTCTGAAACCAGTTAATGAACGGTGTGTTCATTTACTGTTGTTAGCACAATTTATTTTTTATTCCAAATATAAACATTGACGTCTTGGTATTAGCTTGTGTTTTTGAGATTCTGTATAGAAAACGTTTCCGATTTATTCAGCTTAAATTGGAACACGAATAAAAAATCCATATTACTATAGTCCATTTACTGGATTTTTCATGCCTTTGTATGAACATATAGATATATGGATTGTTCATTAACTACATTTCTTCTAATTCTATTTATGAACATACACAATATACAATATAGTACAAATATTACTAAAAACTGTATTATTTTACCACCAACGTTTGGACTCGTTTTTTCTTTCGCACGTTGTTTCTTGTTTAAAGATATTTTTTTCTTTCTATTGTATTTATTGCTTCTATTTTGTGGCTAATGTGTTTCTATCATAATGATGAATAATATTCATTATATTCTATTTTAGATGGTGCCTCAATGTTTTACGTAATGATTACTAAAGAAAATGTATACTTACTTTGTTTTAAAAATGATTTATAATATTAATTTAATAAAGCTACCTAAATAATGTTCATCCACTCGGTTAAACACTGTTCAATCATTGGTTTTTCTGTTCGATCCTTCAATCATTAGGATTTTCGGTACTTTTTGATAAAAAATTCTATAACACTAAAAGTATAATAATAATAGGAAATCGCAGAAATTACATTTTCGTTTATTAAATGACGATTGATTAAAAAGCACAATATTATATAAATAAAAATAATATGAATACTAAGAAATTATTTTTCTAAATTGAAAAAATGCTTAAGTGTTCATTCACTGGTGGTCTTACCCGGGGCATCTGCTACTCTTGGCTGGGTTCTTCTTCAACAAAAAGCAACATATAATCTAACAAATCCTTTATTTCAAAAATGTAGCACCTAGAATTTTTGTCTTTGAGATCCTTTCCGCGTACAAACTTCGAGTCTTTTAGAAAACGTAGGAACTAAATAAGTTTTAAATTGTAATGAACAGCTACAGTCAGACAAGATATGCAATGATATTCACATACCTACTTACTACAAACACACCTAATGATTATTTGGACAAGCTTAGGACCTAGCAAAGTTCACTCTCATGACATATTCTTAACATTTTATTGATAGGTACTAAAGTGCACCGTTTTTTACGCGATAACCGCTGGGTTAAATGCGTTGCGTTTGCCGCACATTATTTTACAACAGGTACTTAATATAATTACCATGGTTACCGCAGCAGATGAAACATACGGGGGCTATGGAGCAAACGCATTCCGATGATCACATGCGTCTGACGTTGCGATTGCCGCACAAAACAACCGTGCACTTAAATGAAAACATGTATAGAAGGATGTATGCAAACAGTAATGCAAGCAGATTTGAGTAACATTTAAAGACAATAAGATTGATTTCAATTTCTTTAAGAAACACTTCTATATATTATACGTACTGTTATATGTATGTACTTACTAGAATAATGTTGTGTAAAACGCTTAATACTCATGAAGTGGAAGATGATAGATATAGATATACCTATACTACACACAAATACATTCGTTTGAATAAGCATAGTGCATACATTCTTATGAGCATTATAGTTTTATTAATAATATTTAAACACTACTTTTTAATGTCAGTTTCTTAATATTAATACCTTAATAGCATATACCACAAGGTCGTGTGTGATAATATTATCAAAATTTGAAGAAAGAAGAATACGTGTGGGGTATCCGTCAGATCTACATAGTGGGTATGTCCGCCTGGTATCCGCCTGACAAATTTCTTATACATTTATTGGCAGATCCAGCAGATATGCCCGAACACATATGGCCAGCAATAGATTGGAAGATTCGGCGGATATGCCCGAATGTACTTGGCCAGCTAATAACAACAGCCTTTTTAGAAATTAAAATAATTTCAGGGAATAAGCCAAATTAATTTAACTCGATGGCTGTCAAAAGTATAGAGTACAATAAAGTTAAGAGCCTGTAGTCGATTAGTAATAATTAATGAATGGAGTTTTTGCAAGTTTAAGCATATGGAAAATAATTTCAATTTAGATGTAGGTAATATTTAGAGCTGCCATCCATCCGGGTTTCCCCGGTTTTGTCCTAGTTTGGAGCCAGGGAGTGTCCGGCCCGGATTTGTAACTGTCCGACATTTTTGGGTTCAGGTTGATCCCTAGCCAAAGCATATTTTTTTAAATTAAAAAATAATTTCTTTAGGGTCCGGGGAGAGACCGCGATTTTAATGAAACTTCCGGGTTTTGAAACGTGTGGGTTTCGGCAATGTACGAGATGGCAGCCCTAGTAATATGTGACCTCAGTTTTTCTATTGTACTTACTTCTTTTTAAAAATTTACCTAACAACTAAGATGTAGTATTGTAGGTAAATTTTGCTTGAACAAGTAAATAGACAATCATTTTGAATGATTTAAAACTTTTTTTTCTGTGTTATGTTAAATTAGGGTAAATATATGAAACATTAAATACACCTATTAGTATTAATACCATTTAAGTGTATCATAAAAGCCAAAATGTAAAAGTAAAACGCGCACTATGCTATAATTATGTTATATAAAATATTAGATATAACACAAAACTATTATCAGGAGTGTAAAGTATCTTGTGAAAAAAGATTTTATTTACACACTGTTACACACATTAATCGCATGCAAAATATACGCAAGTAAGTATAACGGGTTGGCACTAATTGACTAGCATGTTGGCCAAATAGCAAAGTAACATTATTTTCGTTGTTAATATGGAATTCCGCAAAGTAACGCCTGATTCAATAAATTATGATAAATACTTATGAAATTCTTTGCAATAACAGGGATGACAACTAGGTTGAAAATCTATCATAATATTTAGTCCATCACTTAGATTATCCAAAATGATTATAGTCCCTTATCTTTTTCCCTTTTCAAGTTTACTTAAATTGACGAAGATAAAGGGGATCAAAGTTCTGGGGTGGGGGCTTGTGATGACACTAATTTGTAAGAATTGTACCTAATTGTGACGTCACCACTTACATGCACTATATTTTAGTTTTATTTTATTTGATCAACAAAAGAAAAAAATATGCGTACAATAATCTCTCTTCTTTAATAATCAAACAGACTAAATAACTTTTTTTAGTTGTCTAGCCTATTATACTTACTTCAAACTATTTCAAAAGTTATTATCGACTCATGTTACTAAGGCTATTAATTTTTAAATGGACTACAGACTCTTAAGTTCAATATTATTTAAGTAGGTCACTAAAGAAAATGATAAATAACAAGAATTTATCATTTATCAATTATTTACTCCCCTTTTCAAATCAAATTACAGAATACAGTGCCATTCTCAGACTATCACTATTGGAAGTTGTGGCAGTACAGATTTCAGTGAGGCACAACCTTCATCAATTAATTCATTAACTGTACCAAAGACCAGAGTAACATTAATTGTGCTCAGTCAGTATTTCCAACAATATCCTAAATAAAATAATGATTACATCATAATAGGCAACTTACAATAAGTTTAAAAGATATCTAATAATTCATATAAAGGCAAGAAGATAAAGCAGTAAAATACTGAATTAAAGTCTATTTGGTCTAACTTAAATGCACCACAATTTCAGATATTTCATACCTAAACATTTAACATCACAGTTAATACTGAGTAAAATAATAAATAGTAATTTAAACTAAGCCTAATTTAATCATTGGGTCTGTATGAAGTAGTCCTGTCGCTTGAGCTGCCGGTACAGGGAAATATACTTCCCGGCTGCAGAGGTTCTAGGGACCACATATTGTTTGCAGAAGAGTTTGGGATCCCGGGCTTTTTCAGATAGTTCTCCACAGTCCAGGGCCCTTAGGAAGGCCAGTACAAATGTAAAGCAATTGTGTCTCTCTTCATCATATCTATCTGCTTCCCAGAGTGGACTAAGGCTCACCTTGAAAATAAAACAGTAGTTAAAGTAAAGAGATGGTGTATATTGATAGAAATCTATGATATAAACTAAAAGAGTATTATTACAGCCTTACCTTCATAAGTACACTATCCCAAATCTCATTCCATAATTCATCAAACTGTTCTAAAAGGAGGCACTGATCCCAGTCAGAGCTTGCATCACAAGTGGTCCATTTTTTGGTCAAAGTGTCCACACCATTCACACCACCCTCACTGAACTCCACAACACACCCATGCGAGTTAGTCACACCTATGTGCAAGTCTTTGGAGTTGTAATAATCGCTGTAAAGTAAAATAAACGTAAGCACCTTTAAACGGAAATTCGTGACTCACTTGAATTGACTTGAGTAACAAAGAACAATAGCAACTGTCTACTTACTTAAGGAAATCTCCATGAGTAGGCTTCATGACTATAGCTCTCGGGTGCTGAGACGCTTTGACAAATGGATACGGCACCCTGAAAGTGAAACTTTGCGCTTAGCAACCTATACCAATTAGTCATCGATTTCTTCAGTCATTGAACCTCTAAGTACACTTACCTGAATGGCAATAAGTTGTAGTCATATCGGTCTAATTTCTGTTCGCAGACAGGACAATGTTCCGGAATAATTGTACAAAACACTTTGTGGGCACAATGGTGGAAACAAAGGATCCCCGGATCCATCTTTCACAACCGAATTTAAAAGTATATTCAATGAAACCTTAACTATTTTTAGCCTCCAGTGGATCATGAATGAGTAAAGCACGCTTTGGCAAAACTAAACTATAAATTATAGCTGATTAAATAATCAAGGAAGCAAAATACTCAATGTAACACTTCCACAATTCACATTTTGCACTTTTTCTTTTCCGTCACTTGCAAGCACAGATAACTAAACCAAATATTATAACGATTTTTGACGTTTAGTATATTATGTTGTACACAAAGAGTTGTACAAGTATACGAAAATTTCTAGTAATTTTTTATCATATTGTCAGCACTGCTTTTCATATCGTATTATTTGTTATATAATATTGTCTGACAAGACAAGGCTGCAGTAGATTTTTTTTTTATTTGTATTCCTCCCTATTTTTTTCATACTGAAAAAAAGGGACGCACATAATTTAAAAACAAAATCTACTGCAGCCTTGGTTTGTCCGATTATAGTTATATATTTTGTGTTATAATTGTCTCCCTTTTTCTTTACGTTGGAGGAAAAGGGAGGCATATAGATCTACGCTCAAAGATATTTGACAATGTAATTAGGCCTTTAGGGCTTTAATAAAAAAAGAAACAACGCGGGAAATTCAAACTTTATTGCGCTGTGCGATGTTTCAGTAGTTTTGGACTCGTTATATCATTTAGTTATTTTATTACGAAAGGGAAGCACCAAAAGGTAACACAAGCCTAATAATATTTCGGCATAGGTAAGGATCGTACTTACGTACGTAATAACTGTGCATGTATTAACTAAGTATAGTAACATTAACTTGCATGGGTAAGGTAAGTAAGAAACGAATTAACATATTATTATAATAAATAATCATTTTTATTGCAGGAACGTGAATAAATTTAGCCGTTTCATCACCCGTTACGTTGAAATTTTGTCAATAATTGAGCACAGCGAAGGTATCCATTGTATGTTTACAGGTCGCTATGGCTACGAGTCTACCACGCCCGCACGAGTCAATGAGATGTTCTCGCTGTTTTTTAAATGGGTTCTCGTAATTTAGAAAAGTGCTTCTGAACAACATTATATCATAAACATTTACTGAAAGGTGTTGTGTGCTCAGTTATAAACTTTTCCACAATGCCTTGTTGAAGTTAGCAAGGCATTATGTTTGAAAATTTTAGTAGGACATTTCAAGTGGTGACCCTCGTTGTGTTTTCTACTCATTTGGTGACTGGTGGTATCGCCTGCCTCGGTAATCCGTGCCAGCACGGCATTTGTATCGATGATGTTAACAGGTATTTAAATAATAAATTGTAAATGACGGACCGAAGCTATCCCAATGTACCTATTTTATGGAAACTTAACCAGTCCAGATTTTGAGGGCTCCGAACCATAATGGTAAAAATGGAACCCTTATTGTGACGCTCTCTCTGTCCGTCTCTCCCATCGTTAAATATTTCGGGAATTACATAATGATATTAATGATAATGATAAGCTATCGATGTGAAATTTGGAATACATAGTTACAAAGTAGACTCAGGGGCGTAACTAGAGGAATTGGCGCCCGGGGCTAGCATCCAGTTTGCGACCCCAGAATATGTTACATGGTCAACTGTGGCCCGGCCCCTATTTTACAACGCGGAAGAGTGTGACAATTGTCAACTAAATATTACTGATACTTTTTTATACCACGAAGTTGGCAAACAAGCATACGGCCGATGGAAAGCGGTCACCGTAGCCTATGGACGACTTCAACTCCTGCAACTTGTGCTGCGGGCGTCCATATACCTATAGCCTACCGACACCGCCATCGAGCTGGGCGGTCGCTAGATACTTGTTTGCCACCAACACAATTATTACCAACAAATCATTTAGTTATCACTATAAACTACTCTTGACTCTTGACTCTTGTCGTAAAGTCACGACATTATACACTTAGGTAACTAATAGGTATACAACAAATTACGAACAAGGAATCAGAATATAAATATTTCGGGACATTCGTACACAGATCAATCTAGTCCCAAAATAAGCAAAGCATGTACTATGGGTACCAGGCGATTATATACACACTTAAATATACAAATACATAATTATATACATAGAATTCACTCATAAATTAGGAGCAAATATTCGGGTGAACACACAAATAAATGCCCATACCAGGATTCGAACCTGGGACCTCCAGCTTCGTTACTACCAGACTAGGGAGGTTATTATAGTTGGTCCAAGCTATGTCTTCCAGCCAAGTCTTACGTGAAGTATGACATTTTAATACATTATCACTGCCAAGTGTGCTAAAATCAGTGCAAAGTTACCGTATTTGCACTCAAATTTTAAAAATAAACGGAACCGTTTATAAACGTCACGTACGTATACAAGTTTATTTATTTCTTTATTTAATCTTTATTGCACATAAAGTAAATACAATCGTACAAAAGGCGAACTAAAGCTATAAGGCATTCTCTACCAGTCAACCTTAGTATATGGCAGATAATTTGTAGGTGGTGCAAGATCATACTGCGGTAATTACAAAACATATTGGATTCAATATAAATAATATATAGGCATAAAACATTAAAGATAAAAAAAATATATTACGCACAATTTTAGCAATTTTTATGTAATAAAGAACTTTAGTTAATTTATTTATATTAAACTGTAGAAATACCTTTTTTTGCTGAAAAACTTTTGGGGCGCTCGATTTTAGTATAAAATATTGATTGGCTCCCCTTCTTAAATTAATCTGAGAGTCAAAAGGTCTCAGTATATGAAACTTTGTTTGCCGTAAATAGCAGATTTTTATCGTGGCCACTACATAGAACTAGTCTCAGGACCCGTAGAGAGGGGACAATGAAATTCAGTCAGACAAGCCCGCCGTTTTTTATTTAACAATTGTCATTTACTCTTCTCTAAAATTCGAATTAATTGACGATTGTTGATGGCAAACAGCAATAATTAAAAAACAGCCCACCCGATAATTAAGTAATGTTAGAATTTATAAATTTACTAAAAGGGAGTTAATAGTGTAAAATTTTGAAACTAAACTCCGGGTTTCAAGGGCGACATTTCCCCCGTGTTCCCGGAGAAAGACGCCACGTCGACAGATTAAGTACCGTTTTAGTAAATTTATAATGTGTGAAAGTTGTGAAAGTTTAAATAAATGTTAGAAATTGTCACACTTGTCAGCTTTGTGAGATATGGGCCAGGTGAATTTGGCGCCCCCTTAAAAGTTGCGCCCGGGGCACGTGCCCCCTTTGCCCCCACTTTGTTACGCCACTGAGTAGACTTATCCAGACGCATAGAAAGTAGAATTATTAAACATAGGTAGGTATATTTTTTTTTTAAAAAGGGGTTAAAATTAAAAGTTTAGTTAGGTACAGTCGACGTCAAAGATATGTTTACACTTTGACACCTTAACCCATTGTAATAAGGTGCAAAAGTGTAAACATATCTTTGACGTCGACTGTACCAGTTCAATGTGGGGTATCATTTGACAGGTCTTGATTTGCACATTTGAAACCATTTTTAGGGTTCCGTAGTCAACTTGGCACACTTAGGTCTAAGTAGTTTCGCCATGTCGGTCTGTCTGTCCGTCCGTCCGTCTGCGCTTTAGCTCAGTTACTGTTAAAAAGCTGTAATTTGTACTAACTGTAACTGTATGCCTTACAAACGAATGTCCGTGTGTAGAATATGTTTATACATGGGGCTGACGGTGAAATCAAATTTCTAATTCCAGATGCAGCTTATTAGATCATATTTATGGATGAATGCGATAATGCCGATAACTAACGGAGTTTGCACGGAACCCTCGGTGCGCGATTCAGACTCGCACTTTCCCGCTTTTTTAACTTAAATACCTACATATTATGTGTTAAACAAGTACGTTGTACCTAATTTTTGAAATACATACTTGTTTGGTCCAATGACAAAAATATTTTATTTTGTATAAAAAAATTATCGAACGTAAACAATCGTGAGACATGTTTATATTAAATAATAAATTACGGATAACACTCACGTATTTTTAGTCACTATGCGCGACATGTTTTAGACATTTTAGGGTGCCATTATCAAGCGTCAACTCCGTGCGCAACGACGCGTGCGCAGCTTAAGATGTCCGAAGCATGTCGCGCATAGTGACTAAAAATAAGTGAGTGCTATACGTATTTTGTACTTAATAGTTAAAAAAAATACCGTATCCTTAGTTACCCTTAGTTAATTACAGCTTCGCCCACGTTGGATCTGTTTGGAGTAGGTGATATTTCCTTACGCAAAGTTTACGATACTTACGTCCACCACCACATGCCACAAAATTTTATTTACTAATTTAATACCTAAAGTTCATGCTCGGCAAGCGCCAAACTCATGACACCTGTCTGTTTGCGTCTGGAACACTTAAATGATAAAATAATCACGCGTGAAAAGGTCTTTAGGGAAAAATAACATTGTTTAAAATTGGGTGAAGTTAAGGAGCCTTTAATTGAGGAGCATACCCAAACCCCACTCACCTACCTACAATCAATTACGTTTAAATATTTTATTGTGCCATGATTTTCACCGTCCGATAAAAAATATTGTTTCACGTCTACGGATATAAATGATAACATCATACTGTTCACAAGGAGTATTGTGTATTTTTTTTTATACAGTACTTACTCATGCTACTGTGTGGATGGATACACGGGCGTCCAGTGTCAGACGAACTGGGACGAGTGCTGGTCGGCGCCGTGCCAGAACGGTGGGACGTGCCTGGACGGCATAGCCTCGTACAACTGCTCGTGCCCGGACGGCTTCATCGGTAAGTAGTATCTACTCTTGCTAATGTCGTGTGGATGGATTGTTGGATACACGGGCGTCCAGTGCCAGACAAACTGGAAAGAGCCGCTGCTGCGCTGGTCGGCGTCATGCCAGAACGGTGGTACGTTCCTGGACGCCATAGCCTCGTACAACTGCTCGTGCCCGGAGGACTTCATCGGTAAGTATAACATATACTCATGCTAATGTCGTGTGGGTAGATTCACGGGCGTCCAGTGCCAGAAGGACTGGGACGAGTGCTGGTCGGCGCCGTGCCAGAACGGTGGGAATCCATGGACGGCCTGACTTCGTACAACTACTCCTGCCCGAACGACACCATCTGTAAGAAATCTCCTCGCTTTTTTTCACCTTTTTGCACAAATGCACATTCTGGGTTACATAATGTAACAGGTAATGGGACCTGTTAAATTATTTCATTTGGGTTATTTATGTTTTGTAGGAAGATGACTATTAACCAATAGAAAGATAGACACAACCATGGCCTAGAATTGTTATGATTTGTACATACCTACTATCGTCCGTTCTCAAAGAAACTCAAAACCTCGGAAGCTTACCTAATAGGTTGAAGGTACAATTTATATCTACCCACCCACGCAACTGTGCCCGTATCTAATGATCGATCGGGTAAGATTGGGGACATCGTGCCACTGGTTCAAAAGAAAAGCAATCAATCACCACAAAAGCAATAAATTAATCGATTCCACTGCTCCAACCATTACAAAATGTCTCAGATAATGTGATTAAAATTCTCAATAACTTAAGAGAACAATATAAGACACCTAATGTAGATTATGCTTTAGGGTTCCTTAGAAATCTTGTAAAAACGTCAGCATATATTGTGCAATAAAAGTCATATAAATGTAACATGTGAAACCAAAAAGTTGTATAATAGCAACTATATCTCATTTATACGATTTTAAGTTAACATGGTCGTTTGCATTATAACTAACTCCGCTCCGTGAACATGATCGCTTGCCACAGTATCGAAATATCGGGTGCTCAATAAAACAAACATACATGGTAATTATCCCGTTTCAAATATTAGGTATAATATATTTCATTTACTCGAGCAAGGTCATATAAAATGTTACTACTCGACGTGAGCGTCATATTACTCGTATATAGAAGCAGATTACTCGGCATAATCTTTTATGACCGTTTAGCGCTGCCCTTTAGTCATATAAGAGTTAAGACGTTTATTCAGCATCATAGATGACTTTTTATCAAAATGCTGAATAAGACTCTTTTATATAACATGATCTATAATTAGCTATTATATGACTTCATGCACAATAGTCATATAATAGCAACCACGTTACTTTTACTAGACTTTGCCTGACATGTCATATTAAGCGTTTTATAAACGTGTATTTTTCAGCAATTTCTTATAAGACTCAAATAAAGAAGTCGAATAAACTATTATGCTGAGTAACTAAATTGCTGCACTGGCTTTATACGACAGATACTGTATAATTCGCGTTTATGTAACTTTTATACGACTTATTAGCTGACTAAGCTCGATTTTATATGACTATTTTGCTAGTTGGGTTATCCCGCACTTGGTAAGCTATGCTATGGGCAATATCTTATTACCAGGACACTTTTTGACCGTCAGTTTTGAATGGTTTCTTCAAATTAACTTACCTACATTTGGATAAGATTTGTAATCGTATGTAGCTTTTATTTTCCTCGCGATAGTGAGGTGAAAAATGTTGTATTACACTCGGCAGCAGAGTTTGTTCAACTCTCGTGCCTTAAAATACCCTCGTAAAGCTCACGATTCCAGGTTACGAACCACCCGCTCTGCTCGCGGCTCAATTTTAGACTCTTCGCTTCCTCGCGTCTCAATATAAGCCTGAGAGTGAAAACTTTTCTTCATCGTTATTAAATTTTTAAAGCATTTTGAATGCGATTTTGTCTTAGTTTATGTGACAGAACTCAAACTGAAAAGGCAAAGCAAAGAAAATGTTTATTTTCACACCAACTATTCATAAAAGAGCTTTTGCTGTTCAAGCTATGAGGGATCAAAGTGGCACTTTTCTGTTCAAGGACTACACATTTTTACGTTTTCGGGCATTAACTAGTGGCATCGTGGTGTCGATATGATGCTGTTTTCGGCTTTGTTTATTTCTTCTTAGTAAAATGTATGGTTTAAATATTTCCCTTTCCTCCCGGGTACCTTGTGTATGTCGTATGTGCGAAGTACCTTACGTGACCAGACAAAATTAAAGCGCTCACAACGCGCAGAAACAACGATAATTAATTAATATAAAATTCCCATTAGGTGGGTACCTATTTGACATTTACACGTCCCTTATTCGCCTGGGCAGCTCCACCGTCGTAAACAGAGTTATTTACAGCCATGTAAAAATGACAAGAAGTAAGAGATTTCTTACAATCTGATTTATAGCGGCACTATGACATAGTCCTACAGTGGCCTAGGTTCCATTTGGTTGACTGTACCTGCATAAAGAAGCCTTGTTCAGGATACTGAAAAAATGATAATGAGAAAACATACAGCATTTCCATTTTCCAGGCGACAATTGCGAGACGAACTACAACGAATGCGAATCCAACCCCTGCTTCAACAACGGCACCTGCATCGACATGGACGCCGGGTACCTGTGCGCGTGCGGGCCAGGCTTCGCCGGCGAGCACTGCGAGTTGGATGTAGCCGTATGCAATTCCTCGGAGGAGACGCGCTGCTACAACGGTGGTCATTGTCGAGAGGGACCCGGGTTTAAGTTCTACTGCACTTGTACTGCGGGTAAGGAATCAAAGTTTATAAAGTGGTTTTACGGTTTACTCTAAGTAGTCGAACAAGCGACAATTGCGAGACCAATTACAAGAAATGTGAGTCCAACTCCTGCTTCAACTATGACACCTGCATCGACATGTACCTACGCCAGGTAACCAGTGCGCGTGCAGCCCGGGCTTTGCCGACGATCACTGTCAGCTGGACATTAATGCCGTGTTCAACTTCACGGAGGAGACGCGACGCTACAATGGCGGACACTGCCGAGAGGGGCCTGGGTTAAAGTTCTACTGCACCTGAAGGTACAGTCACGTCTATAAATATGTATAAACACTTCGGAACTTATTACTGGGGATTCTTCCCCAGTAATAAGTTCAAAATTGAATACAGGTGTATATATTTCTGACGCCGACCGTACTGCTGGTAAGGAATTGACTTTTCAGTCCTCCGGCCGGTAAGCGCCACTTACGCAAAACTAAATTGCCGCCTGCCGGCTCCGTCGGGCTGAAAAATAGTATACAAACCTCGGCCGGTAAATGGGAAAGCCTCGGATCACATGTTAGTCGACCTCGGCTTCGCCTCGGCCGACAATTACATGCAGTCCGAGGCATTTCCCACTTAAACGGCCTTGGTATGTAATGTACTATTATACAGTGGAAGCGACGGAGGTACCATGTGGAAGACTTTATCAAACGCCGTGGAACAGGCAAGCCTGCCTCTATGCTGTACAAGGCAAGAACAACAGCATAAGGCAAGTGCCAGTAGGTATGTAGAGCCCGGTAGAGCTTTCTCATTCTGGTGTTGCTCGGATTCCACACAGGCTACTTTAATACACATACCTACATACAGGCTTATAATTAATTTCTCGGTAGTATTATTTTTGTATGTTTTTGGTTAATTTGTCAGGTTGGGCTGGACCGAGATGCGAGTATCAGATCGACGAGTGCTTGTCTAACCCGTGCCTGAACGGCGGTGTGTGCATCGATGCGCATGCCGACTACATGTGCGCCTGCGCTTATGGTGAGAGCAATAGTATTTCAATTGAGACGAATAAAGTGAAATTTGCCTATTAGCACAGGACAACAAATACAAGGACAATAGGACAGTAAAATAGATTTCAAGCTTATAATACCTACATGCATATTTGAGTTACTTACGTTTAATTGCGTTATAACACTTATAACTACATTTTACTACATATGTATCAGTTCTAAAGAACGAACGGTTCTCCTAGTAACATGATTTTCTGTTAAGAGGGGGCAGAGTAAAATCAACGAAAACAGCAGTTGCCGTTAAACGTCTCAGGGTCATAATTCTTTACAAAGATATACAAAATGTATGTTAACAGGTTCTCAAAGAGCATGTTTACACCGGATTTTTCATAATAATCGAAAATAATGTATACTTTACTAAACACATCAACGCAAAAGTTCACTAAACTTGTGAAAACGTGTGTTAGCGTTTAACGTCTCCTGAAAAAAAAATATACTACTGTAATTTTAAAAACATACTAAATACAATCTCAAGTATGTTAGCTACTCTGGAATTTTTATTTTGTGCCAAAATACTCTTTGGTTATTTTATTATGATTTTTTGAAAATGCCCTCAAAATCCGCCATACAAAATTACTATGGGAATTAGACGTTGAAATATAACAAGTGATCAACACCCAAAATAGCCAGTCTGCCCCGACCTCTCGAAGCGACACCACGTCTCGTTGCGGAGCGTTTTCACCTTGAGATATATTGTGTACGTATACTGTGCCACACAAGTGGCAAAATCGGGTAAGTCTATTTTGTTATTTTTACGTGCTTCTGAAGAATAATATTTTACCTGCTTGTTTAAGGCAAATTAAATCTAATTTGTCTAAACTAGTACTTGAACCGCGTAAGGCGATATCCGTATACGAATGTCGTTCATAACGCCGTAAGCGCCACCAACAATAAGGTCCCTTTTCCCAGATAACGTCACAAATAATGTCCAAGGTCTGATGAAGGAGCAGAAAGGTGTCAACCGGTACTCAGGAACCAGTGGGTGGAATACCTTCGTGTTCAGACTCGTAGATTTTGTTTTGACGATCACTTGGGCTATACATGGTGTCCAAGGTCTGATGGTGGAGCAGAAAAGTGTCAACTGGTACTCAGGAACCAGTTGATAGAATACCTTCGTGTTTACACTCGTTGGTTTTGATTCGACGGGCACTTGGACCATGCATGGTTTCCAAGGTCTGATGATGGAGCAGATATTTATAAATAAATTAAAAATTTATAAATTATATTTATTATATTAATATTTATAAATTTTGTAAGGTTGACTCCGATTTGGATAAAAATCGATATCTGAGGATCCGGCGGGGTGATTAACATGAATCTTGAGTCAAAATTGTTACATATTGTTAAAACCGACGCCATCTTGGATTTTGTAAGATCAACTCCGATTTGGATAAAAATCGATATCTGACTATCCGGCGCGGTCCTTAACATGAATCCAGAATCAAAATCGTAAAATATTGTAAAAAGCGACGCCATCTTGGATTTTGTGAGATTAACTCCGATTTGGATAAAAATCGATATCTGACTATCCGGCGGGGTCCTTAACATGAATCCAGAATCAAAATCGTAAAATATTGTAAAAAGCGACGCCATCTTGGATTTTGTGAGATTAACCCCGATTTGGATAAAAATCGATATCTGAGAATCCGGCGGGGTGATTAACATGAATCTTGAGTCAAAATTATAAAATATTGTTAAAACCGACGCCATCTTGGATTTTGTAAGATCAACTCCGATTTGGATAAAAATCGATATCTGACTATCCGGCGCGGTCCTTAACATGAATCCAGTATCAAAATCGTAAAATATTGTAAAAAGCGACGCCATCTTGGATTTTGTGAGATTAACTCCGATTTGGATAAAAATCGATATCTGACTATCCGGCGGGGTCCTTAACATAAATCCAGAATCAAAATCGTAAAATATTGTAAAAAGCGACGCCATCTTGGATTTTGTGAGATTAACCCCGATTTGGATAAAAATCGATATCTGAGGATCCGGCGGGGTGATTAACATGAATCTTGAGTCAAAATTGTAAAATATTGTTAAAACCGACGCCATCTTGGATTTTGTAAGATCAACTCCGATTTGGATAAAAATCGATATCTGAGGATCCGGCGCAGTGATTAACATGAATCCAGAGTCAAAATTGTAAAATATTGTAAAAACCGACGCCATCTTGGATTTTGTAAAATCAACTCCGATTTGGATAAAAATCGATATCTGAGGATCCGGCGCAGTGATTAACATGAATCCAGAGTCAAAATTGTAAAATATTGTTAAAACCGACGCCATCTTGGATTTTGTAAGATCAACTCCGATTTGGATAAAAATCGATATCTGACGATCCGGCGGGGTCCTTAACATGAATCCAGAAACAAAATCGTAAAATATTGTAAAAAGCGACGCCATCTTGGATTTTGTGAGCTTAAATCCGATTTGGATAAAATCGATATCTGAGGATCCGACGGAGTGATTAACATGAATCCAGAGTCAAAATTGTAAAATATTGTAATAACCGACGCCATCTTGGATTTTGTAAAATCAACTCCGATTTGGATTAAAATCGATATCTGACTATCCGGCGGGGTCCTTAACATGAATCCAGAATCAAAATCGTTAAATATTGTAAAAAGCGACGCCATCTTGGATTTTGTGAGCTTAACTCCGATTTGGATATAAATCGATATCTGAGGATCCGACTGATTGATTAACATGAATCCAGAGTCAAAATTGTAAAATATTGTAAAAACCGACACCATCTTGGATTTTGTAGGATTGAATCCGATTTGGATAAAAATCGATATCTGACTATCCGGCGGGGTCCTTAACATGAATCCAGAATCAAAATCGTAAAATATTGTAAAAAGCGACGCCATCTTGGATTTTGTGATATTAACCCCGATTTGGATAAAAATCGATATCTGAGGATCCGGCGGGGTGATTAACATGAATCTTGAGTCAAAATTGTAAAATATTGTTAAAACCGACGCCATCTTGGATTTTGTAAGATCAACTCCGATTTGGATAAAAATCGATATCTGAGGATCCGGCGCAGTGATTAACATGAATCCAGAGTCAAAAGTGTAAAATATTGTAAAAACCGACGCCATCTTGGATTTTGTAAAATCAACTCCGATTTGGATAAAAATCGATATCTGACTATCCGGCGCGGTCCTTAACATGAATCCAGAATCAAAATCGTAAAATATTGTAAAAAGCAACGCCCTCTTGGATTTGGCGAGATCAACTCCGATTTGGATGAAAATTGATATTTGACGATGATCCAAATCCA
Organism: Lathronympha strigana; assembly: GCA_949128165.1. NCBI lineage: Eukaryota > Metazoa > Arthropoda > Insecta > Lepidoptera > Tortricidae > Lathronympha > Lathronympha strigana. The sequence continues at coordinate 8,458,056 of OX421906.1, read as the reverse complement.
AGATGGCGTCGCTTTTTTCAATATTTTATAATTTTGATTCTGGATTCATGTTAAGGACCCCACCGGATCGTCAGATCGATTTTTATCCAAATCGGATTCAATCCTACAAAATCGAATATGGCGTCAGTGTTGACGTTATTTAACAATTTTAACTATGGATTCATGTTATGGACCCCGCCGGGTCGTCAGATATCGATTTTTATCCAAATCGGAGTTGATGTTACAAAATCCAAGATGGCGTCGATTCTTACCATATTTTCTAATTTTGACTCAAGATTCATGTTATTCACCCTGCCGGCTTCTCAGATATAGATTTTTATCCAAATCGCAGTTAAGATCACAAAATCCAAGATGGCGTCGCTTTTTACAATATTTTACGATTTTGATTCTGGATTCATGTTAAGGACCCCGCCGGATCGTCAGATATCGATTTTTATCCAAATCAGAGTTGATCTTACAAAATCCAAGATGGCGTCGGTTTTAACAATATTTTACATTTTTGACTCAAGATTCATGTTAATCACCCCGCCGGATCCTCAGATATCGATTTTTATCCAAATCGGGGTTAATATCACAAAATCCAAGATGGCGTCGCTTTTTACAATATTTTACGATTTTGATTCTGGATTCATGTTGAGGACCCCGCCGGATAGTCAGATATCGATTTTTATCCAAATCGGAGTTGATCTTACAAAATCCAAGATGGCGTCGGTTTTAACAATAGTTTACAATTTTGTCTCAAGATTCATGTTAATCACCCCGCCGGATCCTCAGATATCGATTTTTATCCAAATCGGAGTTAATCTCACAAAATCCAATATGGCGTCGATTCTTACCATATTTTCCAATTTTGACTTAAGATTCATGTTAATCACCCTGCCGGCTCCTCAGATATCGAATTTTATCTAAATCGGAGTTAATCTCCAAGCGACAATGTGGTACTTTTACCAAGAAAACGACACAATTTTTTAACGATTTCATAATATGTGACGTTTTGCGGTGAAAGGTACCTTATGGACGAGCGGCGCTTACGCTGTTAACAAAGACGCTGATAATAATGCGCTGCAACGCGACGTAAGCGCCGACCGTCCATAAGGTACCTTTAGCCGTAAATAGCCACATATGAAATCATAAAAAATGTGCTTGTATTTAGAAAAAGGCACTTTGCATTCTGCCGGTTGTCGATAAGGCGCGAATGTCATAAATATTAGTTTAGAAATGAACCTTATCAACAACCGACAGAATGGTACCTTTCTTTAGTACTAAATACAAATAATAAAATCGTTTGAAAAAACCGAACAAATATTAGGTGAATTAATACAATATCAGTATCAAAGGATTATAAAAATGAGGAATTCTAAGTTACAACATTTTAACGCCCGAATGATGACGCGCCGGTGTAGTAGTGTGCGTGCGCGCACGCACACAGATAGCGAGCAGCGTAGGGCCGCTATATGCCTATTTCGTGTCCGCGGCAAACACTCTGCCCCCTCTTAACTTATTGACCCCTCTATTCTAAGTATTCTAACATTTTATGACCCAAGGTGAAGTACAAATACAGGAATAACATTCATTTATTACACATTTTTTCAACTCTAGGATTCACGGGCAAAAGCTGCGAAACCCAAATAGAATTTTGCGACGAGAATTCGTGCAGCAACAACGCTTTGTGCGTTGTTGAGGACGGCCTTAAAGTCTGCTACTGTGTCCCGGATTACCATGGCGAGCGGTGTGAGCTGCAGTATGACGAGTGCGAGCTTGGACCTAGGTAATCAATAAAATACACAACCTTAGGACCCCCGGATACAAGCTGCGAATCCCAAATATACTTTTGCTATGATTCGTGCAGCAACGACGCGCTGTGCGTTGTTGAGGATGGCTTCAAGGCGTGCTACTGCGCCCGGAATGCTATGGGGAGCGGTGCGAGCTGCAGTATGACGAATGCGAGCTTGGACCAAGGAAAAATGAATGATAACGCAATTGCCACTGATCGATTGATCAGTGACTTTTTTCAATGATCGATTGATTTTTGGTTCACATGATTCTTTACTTACCTACACATATTAAATTATGACTGTATTAGATACCATACCTTAGAGTTATTTGCATGAATGTATATTTCTTTTGTTTATGTTATGGACATCCAAGAGGTATCAAAACATAATAACATCAATAAAAAAGGGTCAATTTATTTTATCTTCTCATTTAGACTCTACAAAAACAAATCTTAAAAAGTACTTTGAGAAATACGACCTTCTCTTACGCTTTTTCTCTCTTAAACTTGTTCAGATGTATGAACGGAGGCACCTGCATAGACGGTATCGACAATTTCACTTGCTCTTGCCCACCCCGCCTGACTGGATCATTCTGCGAATGTTTTATGCTTGACAATGATACCTTAGACTGCGAATATGTCAGCCCAACTCCAATACCTCAATCCACATATATGTCAACTACTGATGCCAATACCGATACTACTACTGATTTGGATGTAACTACACACTGGGATTACAATATAACGATGACTGTGTTACCTGATGTAACTACTACAATTGAAAGTATAGACACCGGAACTGAAGAAGTCACAACTCAAGAAATAACAGAAACTACTATTGATATTGATGATACATACACACCAACTGAGACAGATGTTTACGTCACTTCAGCAACAGAGATCAAACAAACCATAGAATCCGAGGACTCAAAGACGGAGAGTCCTACAGGTGAAACAACTGATAAGGAAACAACTGAATTCATTACAACAGTTACAAGTACTGAAACAACTATAAAAACAATAACAGATCTCGCTACTACAACTGAAACTATAACTACTGAATCTGACGTAACAGAAGTTGTAGAAGTGACTACGGTTCCAGAGATCGATACGACTACAGTTAGGATGTTTACTGACACTCCTACAGAACACTCCGTAGCAGCTACGTTTTCTTCAGCCATTACTGAAACAACGGAGATTATCACATCCTTCGATAATAGTACGTTTGCGTATACAACTGTGCAATCAGACTGCAGCGATTCTATATGCAACAATGGCGGAATTTGTGTCAACACTCATCAAGGCATTCGGGTAACTATGAATGACAATTAAAGCCCATCAGATTATTAAGTATGATATATACTTTTTGGTACTTAAGATTTTGCATGTCAAATGATATTGTAATTTTGCGTCACATTAAAAAGTATTCACCTACTTTGATAAGTGTTTTTAAAGATTGCCTAACGCTTGGAATTTAAGTTGTGTAAATCACCATTTGAACTCTGTTCCATTTCAGTGTCACTGTCCATTCAACTATGGTGGGAGATTTTGTGAAGAAAAAATATCAATTTCTTCAGCAGCTTTCAGTGGAAACTCTTTCGTAGCTCACAAGCTACGTAATACCACGTCTATAAGCATAGAGTTCAACTCCAAGACTTTGATAACCGATGGGCAACTTATGCATGTAGACATAGCCAAAGGGGTATACGTGCAACTATATATGAACTCGGGGCTTCTGAAGTTTAAGTTCTCCTGTGGTTATCAGACTATGCTTCTTAGTGAGCTTAAAACGTACGTCAACAAGGGATACCCAATGAAGATTGAAGCCAGGTTAGTTTTCTCCCAATCGTAGTACATCTCCCCATCAGCAAATCGTATGAAAACTAAAGGTTATATATTTCTATAACAGATACTTCAGCAATTCAGCAGGTCTATTCTGCTTTAGGCCTGCTGGATCTCCAGGTTTAAAGTTACCTAATGCCCAATGTTAGCCATTTATATAGGCCTGATACTTTTTACCTTCATCTTAAAAGGCTTAAGTAAGGCAGTAATTAATTTTCATGCTGCAGACTTGACCTGTTCCCCGCTGCACATCACTGCAACGCCACACTCCGCCTCAACGACACGGTAGCCATGAGTGGCGGACAGGTGGCCCGTGTTTCGACCCTCGACAACAACACCATGCTGTACTTTGGCAGCATGCCCCACGGCAATGACACCATGCCATTTGTGGGATGCATATGGGATTTGATGGTGCGTTTAGCCATTTAATTTGACGATCCGACCCTTGATAATATTTCCATGCTGTACCTATGTATTTACCTACTTTGGCAACATGCCCCGATAGGTAAGTATTTAATTTGTAAGATGCATTTGAGATACCTATGGACTTGAGTGATTACTTTTAAGGCCCATATTACATTATCATATAGGTATCTATGATCATACTAGATGTAGATCTACTGTTCATCTACATGCCTCCCTTTTTCTCCAACGTGAACAAAAAGGGCAGCATATAATCTATGATATATTGTATAGTGTAATACGGGCTTAATAAGTTAATAACTAACTAACACATTTATATTTCTACCCAGTGAACGGAAATAAACATGGAAGAGGACTTTCAAACAATTCGTCGACATAAAGCCAGGCAAAAACTCGATTTGCGCATGTACGCTACGCTGCCAATCAAATTCGTCAAAATATCAGTCGGTTCTCTATTATAAAATAGCTTAAAACATATTTCGGCAGCGTCAATACTCGTATTGTTAGCTGTCATTGGCCCTAGCGCTGACACTTGAAAGTTACAAGAAAATAGTGTCATTGGGAACGCATTGTCAATAGGCGGTTCGATACAATAAAGAACAATTTTCACATGCAACATTTTTCTTGTAATAAGTTGAATTTGTTTTTAAGTAAATAAAGCGTTTGTCGAGTAAAAAGTTTACCACTGTGGTGGTCTTAATATGTGGTTTTGAAACGCATTATAGACGGTTTATGATACTCGTAAAGAAGCATAGTGAAATCTCAATTCAAAGATCGAAATAATACCTACTTTAGTCAAAAAGGCTAATTACCGAATTAATAACTTTATTTCAGAGTTTTACATCAATATTTTCAACCGACTTCAATATTTCTAAAGGAGGAGGTTCTCAATTCGTCTGTTTTTTTTTTTTTTTTAATGTATGTTACCTCAGAACTCCGTCATTACTGAACCGATTGAAATTTTTTTTTGTTTTCTGAAAGTAGATGATTCCAGATTGGTCCCGTTTTTTTCAAAATCGATTTCTGATGATGGGATCCATGAGGAACTGAGGGAACTCCTCAAATTTGAAAGGCACATGCATGCTGATTTGGGTGATTTCTTAAGAAACTCGATCATTTCTTTACGAAAATCATCAATTTGGTGGAGTGGATCTGATAATGGAGACCAGGGATGGCAAAGTGGAACTGCTTGGTAATTCCCAGGACTATCATCCGATTTAAAAAAATATTTTTTTGTCTGAAAATAGATGGTTCCAGGTTTGTCCCGTTTTTTTCAAAATCAATTTCTGATGATGGGATCCATGAGGAACTGAGGGAACTCCTCAAATTTGAAAGGCACATGCATGATGATTTGGGTAGTTTCTTAAGACACTCGAGCATTTCTTTACGAACATCATCAATTTGGTGGAGTGGACCTGATGATGAAGACCAGGGCTTACAAAGTGGAACTGCTTGGTAATTTCCAGCTCTATCATCCGATTTGAGACATTCATCTTTTCTTTGTAAAGAAATACCTTCAAGATAGTCCTATTTGATTATAGTTCTATTTTGATGATGGAATTCATGAGGGATTGAGAGAACTCCTCAAATTTTAACGGCACATGCATTCTGATTTGAGGGTTTCCTTAAGTAACTAAAACATTGTTTTGGGGGAGCCAACATTTTGATGAAGTGGACCTGATGATGAAGACCAGGGATGGCAAAGTGGAACTGGTCGATAAACCTAGCTCTACTTGTTATCCTAGTTGTGTCATTCATCTTTTTGATTTGATTTCTATTCTGATGATGGAGTTCTTGAAGAATTCAGAGAACTCCTCAAATTTTAACGGCACGTTGATTGTGATTAGAGGGTGTTCATAATTAGCTTAGGCATTTTCTTACTGTGGCCATCATTTTGCTGGAGTGGACCTGATGTTGATAATCAGGGATGGCATATTGAAACTGCTCGATAATTTACAGTCTGTCATCCAATTTAACACATTGTTATTTTGTTTGTTTTATTATACAAGGGAGTTCCGTTTGATTATACTTCACATGTAATGATGGGAGCCCTGGGACATTAAGAAAGTTCCTCAATTTTCAATCGTACACGTGCGGTGTATCGGATATTTGTGAAGTAAACTGGCTAACTCAAACAAATTCAAAATTTCACTTTTACCGGGAACCAAATGAAGTCGGTTTTTTTTTCTTAAAAATTATGTAAGTAGGTACACAATTTAAAATTGGTCATTGGTTTATTGGTAAAATAAGGCAACAATACTATGAAAAATAAACTTAAATATAACCAAATGCTAGTCAATCAATACTAAAGTGATATTTTAGGACTGATGCAACTTCAAAATGTATGATTCATTTTTAACGAGAAAAACAGGATAGGATTGTGCAATCTTTCAGCAATCATCTACTATCAGGAAACTGTTCCACATAATGTGCATCAGAGAAGCGAGTTGAGTTCGAGCCTAAGCCTAACTTCTTTTATATCACGGTTATATTGTACGACATGAGTGGGAAGACCCCATGTGAGCGAATCTGCAAGCCAGCGTGATGGATTGTAAATACAGTAAAAAGGTTTATTAGGTGTATTGAATGAAACGACAAATAGTTATAGCGGTTTTATTAAGCTGCGTGACTTCATTTTCGAATAGATATAAATTTTCATTTTTGAAGTGTACGGGACTATGGATGTCTCGTTATAGGCTTCTAATCTGTTTCGTTTAGTGACCCTCCAATTTTACAGCTTATTTCCACGGCGACGGCTAGGATCTCTTGGGAATCTGAATAAAACGAAACGTACAAAATAAAATGAAAATAACAAATATGATTATGAAATTGAAATGAAATAATTTTTATCCGCCTGTCCGCGTAAGAAAACAGTAAAGTCTGTAAGTAAGAGTCAAAATCAATACAAAGTATTACAATAGAGTAAGGTATTAATCATTTACTTCATTTGGCATAACATCCTCCCTATTGAGAAAATGTCAGCATATTATTTTAGATTTCACCGAGTTCGTCGGTTTACTTATCTGATCTCTGAAAAGTGGTTTCACTGTACTTGGAATAATTGTCTGAATGGTTTCTGCACCACTTCACCACACATGAAGGCATTTTTCATTGCAAAATACGTTGTTCTAGTTAACAGTTTTAGACATCCGTCACTCACTGACATCGCGTTCAAACTGAAATCGCGCTCGGCATCGTTTATAAGGACCGCCTACCGCGGCAGCGTTTTCGTTGCGCCATAACATAATATAGCGGAAAGAATGCTTCCAATCTTCCATGCTTTATCTGCGTTCGCTGTTTCTACATTCTACATTTATAACGCAGGTGAACGGTGAGAAGCGCGAAGTATTCGGCGAAGCAATGGAAGCAAGCGACGTGACTGAGTGCTCTTCCCTGGCGTGCCTGTCAGGGCCATGCCTCAACGGAGGTTCCTGCAGCGACGAAGGCGAGAGCTACACCTGTGCCTGTGCTAATGGGTAAGTTCCATGTTCAGCGAATCTATTAAAACGGGCAACGGGATAAAAGTTGTAACCAAACCTTATTTAGCCGAGGAGGGCCGAATGGTTTCTTATGAGGCAATTTATAACACCACCTAATTTGATACATTAGTGATATAAATTGCCTCATAAGTATACATATACTTATGTATCAAACTTTGAATGTAATCATATGTAATAAGTGTTTGTTTATAAAGGTGGGTCGGCATGCACTGCGAGATGTCGGTGTGCTCGCACAACCCGTGCCGCTCGGGCGGCAGCTGCGTGCCGCACCCGGGCAGCGGCTTCCTCTGCCTCTGCCCCTACGGCAAGCACGGCATATTCTGCGAATACAGTCAGTATTTCTTACCCTTCGATGTTAGGCCTCTTAATTATAAAGGCCTTTAATTGCACTAAATGCTTTTGAATGCTTATTTTTTTTATAAATATTTTTTTTGTGTTATTGCTACTTACCTGTTTAACTCTGAACGAATAAAAGGATGTTTATTTTTTTAATTTAACGCTTTTGTTTATATATAATCTTTCCCCTTTCTACACGCTATATAGTTTTTTCTACTCCAGCACTTCTACTCGTATCTCAAATTAGATGACTGACAGCGATATTAAGAAAGTATACGGTAGAACGTTGTCTATGGTATTCCATAAGAACACTGCTTTGGATTTTCGTATAATATATGTTGCATTGTTTTTTTCGCTATTTTAGTTGTCGTAGAAAAAGTAGCGTATGCAACAGCTCATAATTGGTTCTTAAAACTCTCGGGTCAACGGCGACCCTCAAGTTTCTAGAACCCTTATTATATCACTACTATTTTAGGGTATCACCTTTATAATGTCCCTTTGGCGAACCCTGGGGCGAGGCACACGCTCACTTCTCTCTGAAAGAGTATATTCAATTTCAGGTTGATTCGATGCCATGGCTTTCTAGATGATGAATTGATGATGCTTTACTTGTTAGGTTCAAGCACAAAACGATGTTCGGAATCTTTCCGGTGGGCTTTTCAAAAGTTAGGGGCTATGAAGGTTGATTTTTTTATTGAACTCTTATCTACATTCAAAAGTACTCCTTTTCTATTGAATTGTATGATATAAATCATGACAAGTACACAAGCTGTTAACTATTGGCCACAGTAAATATTGGCTCTACAGTTCAGCTGAACACGCACTTTACTTTCCTGTGGTCTGTGTGTGGCTATGTGAACAAAACTTTAAATGTGATTTTTCATGCCTTAGAAGCGTTTTCAGCAGGCTGAAAAGTGATTTCAGGCCGTTTTAGAGGTGCCTCTTTCACACACTAGAAGATTCAAAATTTACCCCAGTTGCCGTTGTTTGCAGGCACCTGAAACATGTTTTGAGTTCGTTTCAGGCCACCCTCTACCAGATGGTACAATAACCTGAAAACCCGTTTTCAGGCGTTATCAGGACCCCTTATGGGCCCCTGAAGTACAATTCAGTATATGGCAAAATTTCTCGGAGGAGTGAAAGAGACAGCACTCTTAGAAAGAGAAAGCTATACGGAACGTTCCAGAAGTGTGTGAAAGAGTGATAGAAAGAGACGGCAAGAGTCGAGAATATTCTGGAACTGGAATACTCGCGGACACACCTGCCTCGTACCCAGCCGCGTCTGGAAACTAGAATCGAAGCCAACCTGTCGAGGCAAAGATTTGGCTGGAACATTCTGGAACCATCAGGAGTACCGCCGACGGGTGTATAAGCGGCAGCCCGTCGGCCGCCGAGTAGTTAAATTCTGAATGCGATACAGTGCGGATCAAGAGCGGATCGGAGCGAAGTAAAAGTGACGAGTGCGTTAAATTAGTGTGTTCAAGTACTGTGTTTAGTGCACAGCGTAAGGATGTATTCTATACAGTGTGTTAATTCCGCCGATTTCTGGGTCATCGATGGGGGGCGCGCGGGGAAGGAGGTGGGGAGGAAATGCCGCCGAATTTTCATACAAATTCGGCGGTCTATTTTAAGGGGTGTAAAATGGAAATTAGTTTGCCAATCAGACTGTAATATCTTTCGCATAGTTTTTGACAACCCTGAGCCTCAGCACGACCACCGAGCCGAGCCGCTGGCCGTGAATGAAGTTACCTCACTGTATGGAATACATCCCTATGCTGTGGTTTAGTGTTTTAAGCAATTTTTAACAATAAAGCCTCAGTTTTTAATTAGTGGTTAATTAGTGTATTTTTATAAAGTACCCACCCCTCAAACGTATCAATAGTTAACAGCTTGTGGACATGTAGTAATTTTAATGTAGATAAGGCTTCTTCTTTAAAAAAATCTTATTTAAAGAAAGTCAAGCTTTATAGCCCTTAACTTTTGAATAGTCCACCGGATAACTCCGAACATCGTTTTGTGTTTGACCCGTTTTTACCTGCTTCTACAACTGTCAACACTCCGTTTTGCGTGGATATGTCAGATATGTGCCGGTAAACGTACTTACAATGATTGTAATACGAGATTTCCTAGTATGTTTTATCAAATACTGATTACAGCTCCATTTTATTTACTCACGTTCACTCCTTCCATGCCTTGTAGTTTCAATCATCGTTGAAGTAGATTGACGTAGGTAGGTGTTGTCTGAACGTAATAAAGTTTGCAAAGAGCCAAGAATAGAACTCAAACATATTTCAGATGTCGATATAACTCGGCCATCGCTGGCCCCCATCAGCAGCGAGATCTCCTCATATCTCATATACTCGCTGTCTCAGGCGAGTTCTGAGCGCTTCGACCTGCGCCTGCGGTTCCAGACCACGGACATGGAACAGATCGCGCTGCTTGCGTTCGTGGGTCAGGCAGGAAGGCATGATGCTCATAGTCACCACTTGGCGCTGACGTTTGTCAAGGGATATGTAATGCTGACGTGGAATATGGGAGGTGGTTTGTATCTTTCCTCATGAATATTTTTATTCACTTACTTAAATTAGGTACTTATGTACTATGAGCTCGTTTCTGGTGCTTGTTATATGATCGGGTTTCATTTAAGTACTCTCTGTTTAACTTAAGTACTCTGGGGAAATCGGGCCTTTCATTGAAGTAGGCACGATATTAATTCTTACTTGGTAAATATTTCACAAAATAATATAAACATGAGATAGGGATAGAGGTATTTATATTATTCTGTTGGGACTTCGATGGGCACTGGACTAGAAAATATAATAAAAAAATAACTGGGAACCCCGCCTCTTGAAATGTTGAATTAGGTTGATAACAAATTGTGTCTATCAGGACCTCGGCGTGTGTTTACGGCGCGCGCCCTAAGTCCGCGGCGCGGCGGACACGCGGTCCGTGTGTGGCGGCGCGGCCGCTCCGCCGGACTCAGTGTGGACGGTCGCCACAACGCCACGGGCAATGCGCCTGCGCACGACGCCAAGATGGCTGTGTTGCCGTACGTTTACATCGGTGAGTGATGATTCTTTCAGGCGCGAATACCTAGTCCGATACGGAAATTATCCTATACCTATCGCGTTCTACTCGGGGGTGACTTTTTATTTCAAATACGAGGAGAGTAAAAATTAAACACAATAAATATGGCTCTCCGCAATATGCTCTCATTGCCGGTGTAGATGTGTCGCTTCGCCCACTGAGCGTATCTGTGTGATGTTAGTTAAACCTAGTGGTATAAAACCCCTTCTTTGTGTTTTAAGGAAATCTTCTGAGTTGAATTGAATTTTAGGCGGGCACCCTTCCCCTGGCTTCCGCGACCTCCCCCACGACTTGCCACTGCACGGCGGCTGGCGCGGCTGCATCTGGGAGGTGTCGGGGCAGGCCGTGGGCGCGGGCAAGGCGCTGGGCGGCCGCGGCGTGGGCCAGTGCGGCGTGGCGCAGTGCACCGCCAAATCATGCAACGCGCCCAGGGGCGTGTGTATACACTCGCCGGCTACATACGGGTAAGAGGTTATGTAGTAAGAAGTTACTTGCCGTTGCGGCTGGCGCTGCACCAGGGAAGTGTCGGGGTAGTTCAGTTCTTCATCCTAGTCCACTTTATTTCGTCAGGTTTCATAGCATTGTAGTATCTGTTTAACGGCCTCCTAGCCTAGTTGGTAGTGACCCTGCCTACGAAGCAGGAGGTCCCGGGTTCGAATCCTGGTCAGGGCATTTATTTGTGTGTTTATCACGAATATTTGTTCCTGAGTTATGGATGTTTTCTATGTATTGAAATTAAACACTTTAGAACGGATTAATCGCGTTTATTAACACCATGATCCTACGTTTCGAGCCCTTTACAGCACTCGTTTTCACAGGGTTAAGATGATGACTCATCATCATCATGGTGTTAATAAACGCGATTAATCCGTTCTAAAGTGTTTAATTCCGTATGATATAGTTACCTGGTTACCGAAGAATTTGGTTCTTGGTAAGTTCACGTGTACCGTATTAATCGTAATTGGTGGTTCTTTGTGGCTAAAAAAGTTGTTGAAAAAGTGCAAATCGAGTATTGTCGTGTAGAAGTACCGCCCTAATACCATCAGAACCGACCAGGTTATTCGAATATTTGCCTGAAATTTCCTTGCCAATTAAATATTTGTGATTGTTTTTAGTAAAAGGTACCACTTTGCCGATAGCCGAAGGCACTAGAACGCCAATAATTTTTTTTTGAAACGAATCTATAATCAACAGATTGTTATTATACCTTTTATTATAAACAGCACATATTTTTTGTCAGTTGATATAGTGTGCTGTAATGTGCGGTCTTTTAACATTCGATGCAATCATAATTTTAATACTTACCACAAAAACTTAAGTTTCACGAAAGTCACTCAGACACTCACGTTTTCAAGAAAAATATAAAACTATTTAAATACCTACACCAGGTACTTTATACTGATTTATACGTAAATTACCCATGGGTAATAAATAATCTTTAATATTTTATGCATTCTTAGTAATAGGTTGGTAACTACTGTGTAATACTGTAGTAACCAAGTGTAATAAACTAGCGACCCGCCCCGGCTTCGCACGGGTTATTATTATACCTACATATAAACCTTTCTCTTGAATCACTCTATCTATTTAAAAAACCGCATCAAACTCTCCGTTGCGTAGTTTTAAATATTTAAGCATGCATAGGGACAGAGAAAGCGACTTTGTTTTATACTATGTAGTGATAGGTACCTACCACAGTACTGCACTATACGTCTGATTGAAACCCCATAGGTGCATCTGCAATGAGGGTTGGTTCGGTGCCACATGCGCGTCGCTCCGCAGTCCCTGTGACCGCGCTGTTACCCAGTGCCGTGGGAAGTGCGTGCTGACGGCAGACCGGGCGGAGTGCGACTGCCCTTATGGGAAGACCGGCACGTATTGTGATAAAGGTTCGTTCCAACTCACCACCAATATAGTACAAACCGGAAAAATCATGCGAAGAGCGTCTGCTCTTGTATGGTTGGATCCTATAGTGCCTGTTGATTGAAGTCCAGGCACATTGCAACACAGCAAATGTAGAATAGCTCAATTAGAATCTGAATTCAAAGTTTATTTTGAAAACTTGAGCTACCATTTTGTCTATATTTGCGTCCGCACAATTTTAAACCCGTCTGTCAATTCGTTGCTTCTCCCAGATCTGATCCCAACGGACGTGTACTTCACTGGCACAAGATCATTCGTGAAGCTGAAACCTCAAGCCGTGTCCAGCGTGAGCCTGACTCTTGAAGCGGAGATCAAGCCGAACAAGGAACGGGGACTCATTGCATTCGTAGAGACGCCACACTTCTACACATCGCTGTCCCTGCAGGGAGGATTGCTGGAGTACAGGTGGACAGGTACGGAGTAAAATCCTCATTTAGTTTGAGGTGTTATTACGAACGTGATGTAAGTAGAAATCTAGTAAGTTTGGGAACCTACTGTTTTACGTCGAGTCGACGTCAACCACCTCTTTTTAGTCTCTCTTTTTGACAACCATGTACGAACCCTTATAGTTTCGCAATATCTACCAGTCCGTCCGTCTGCAGCTTAGCTAAATGAACGTTGTAATTTGGTATTAATATAACATATCAATCATGCCGATACAGTGGTATAAAAAAAGCATGGGAAAATGGTTTTTGGGGTACCTCCAATACACGTAAAGTGGGGGTAATTTTATTTTTCGTTTCAACCCTAAAGTCTGAGGTATCGTTGGAAGCTCAGGTATTGGGGGTTTGCTAAAAAGATGTATATTTTCGGAAAGAATCGATTCTGAAGTTTAAAATAATGTGCCCTCCCCTCCCCCTCTAACTTTTGAACTACAAATCCAATAATTATGAAAAAAATCATGAAACTAAAGTTTTATAAAAAAGAACCAATTTTATTTTTTTGGCTAAAAGTGATTTCCTTTTTATTTTTAGTAAAAGGTAAGTAAGTAGGTATATATATGAGTCGTAGGTAAGTGCTGCGAAAGTAATCCTTTTTGCTAGTTACGGTCATATATGGTATATTATAAAACCCCATCTAAGTTCACTTACCTATTGCGACGGACGGTTAACCTACGGAACCCTACACTGAGCGTGGCCTGACATGCTCTTGGTCGGTTTTTTCAATTAAAATAATGAAGTTACCACAGCCTTTTAAAATTGAAGAGTTCCCTCAATTCCTCAATTCCTGAAAGAACCCATCGTCAGATCAGCTCCAAAATCTTATTAAACCACGTTGGAGGTATTTCTTTAAGTGGAGATATATTATTTAATTCAGACAATGGTCGCATGTGAAATAATTCCACAAGACTACAACATCAGGTTTGAGTTATGAAAAGCACCAAAATCACGATGCCACTTTCCAAATTAAGGTATTATCTGTTCCTTATGGATTGAAATCCAATTAATTAATTGAAATTATCAGTCATCAGATCAGAGTCGATCCCTCTGATGTCTGTTCACTTTCTTGTTTTTTGCAGATCGACTGTCGGGTGTGACATCATTGGTTCGCAGTGGGACGGTGGTGGCACTGAACGCTTGGCACTCGGTGAAGGCGGGCCGCTACGGCAGCCGCCTGTACGTGTGGGCCGACGGCGCGCTCGCCACCGAGCCGCTGCTGGCTCACGCCTACCCGCACACCGCTGCTGCGGCAAGCCTGCATCTGGGTCAGTTCGATCGACTGACGGCGTGTGACGTCGCGGGTGCGCAGATAGACTACCCGTGCCTTTCTCATAAAAGTCTATCTCGTTTTTGTCTTTAATCTTACTCAGGAAAACCAATCCTTTAAGTAAATAAAGTTTCTGCTGAACCAACCTATTTATTTAATTATTCATTACAGGAGGCGCGGAAGATCTAGCGACACTGCCTTTTGACGTGATGTCTGGTCCCCCCGATCCATTCACCGGCTGCATTAGAAATCTACATGTCAACAATATTCTTCTGCCACTCGAACGTCACATTATTCTGGGTAAACTTTGATGTGATAATGATAAAATTTTCATCGACCGTTGTCGGGCACTTTTAACCAATGAGCCATTTATCCAATTCTTGCAAAATGTTATACAATAATAGGTGAATGCTTAATACACATCGAGATCGTTGTTTGACTGCTAGATATTATTTCTTTTCCCCAATACAGACGGTCAGAACCTGGGTGATTGCGACGGCACGCCGTGCGGCGCCGAGACGTGCGCGGGCAGCACCTGCGTGGTGGAGCACGGGCGCGCGCGCTGCGTGTGCGCCGGCGCCGCGGGCGGCCGCTGTCGCCGCCATGCTGGCTGCAGCATCGAACACTGCAAGCCGCCTGCCGGAGTTTGTAGAGGGGAGAAGTGCATCTGTGCTGCGGGTTACGCAGGCTTGGACTGTCAGCTCAGTAAGTACCTACCTAATTGTGTGGACTAAACCGCGCCGCCGACACCTGCATAGGAAAAGAGTGCGTTTTCTATATGCACGATATGCAGGATTTCACTGAGAGTTGTAATGAACTTAATAATGGTGTTAATTAATTCGCCGACAGAAAATTGGAACTTGACCGACTGAAATTGTTCGGTGTTTACGGCAATTTAGCACGTACAAATTTATCACAAGTATCACGACAGCACTAAAGTTTAGTGCTGTCGTGATAAATAGGTATCGAAGTGATGAATTGTAGTCTTTTTTACTCCCGTCAGCAATTAATATAAGTAGTATATTTCAAATTGGACTTGTATAAGTAAATTCGTAAAGATCATTGAAGTTTTTAGATAAATCATGTAAATGTTTTTATTCCCAGGAGTTAACGTGACGATTCCCCAATTCGCGGGTGATTCTCTTTTGTCTCTCGGCCGAAGAACAGCCGTTAGGCGTATCAGCGAGCAGAGGCTCAGCACCGGCTCAACCCTCCCACAGTATGTCACGCTCAACTTTACCACAGCTGAACCGATGGGGTTGCTACTGTCTGTTATTATGGTGAGTCTCACGCGACGATTCCCCAATTCGCAAGTGATTCCCGCCTGTGTCTCGACTGAAGGACGGCCGTTATCCGTATCCCCTATACTCTCCCGCAGTACCTACCTATGTCACGCTCAACTTCACCATAGCTGAACTAATGAGGTTGCTAATACTGTCTGTTGTGAGTCTCACGTGACGATTCTCAATTCGTGGGTGATTCCCTCTTGTTCCTCGGACGGGGGCAGGTCGTCTACCGTGTCAGCGAGCAGACGAGGGTTTGCACTGGTTCTCTACTATTATAGTGACTGAGTTTCGAATTAGGTTAGGTATTAAATTATGAATTAAGATCCTCGATGAAAGAATACGATGATTATCAGCCGAAAAGTATGCAATAGGATTATGAAAACTTACCTTTTCCTTTCGGATCTTACTTATTAAATGAAACTATTCGAGAAGAAATAATAGTTTTTAAACCGGGTCTCCTTGCACATCATTCCGTGATATCTACAAATTTTACATTGTTCAAGTTAGTACCTATCAAAATGATTGACTTAAATGATGATGAAGAATGAAAAGTAGGGAGGCGAGTTTTTTTTCTTAATTAAATATGTTCAAGAAAATTTGTTTAGATATTGGAAGGTACCTAATACAACAATTATAAATAACCATAACATCGATATAAATTACTTTTGTGCTTGGTTTTTAAAAAACAAAACTATTTTAATGTCAATGTTATACCTAATACTCCCTCATTTCGTGAATATGATCTAACAGGTGATCGTTTTGGACTCTATTATATTACTCAATTTAAAGGAATATCATATACCTATCGTAATTACCTCACAATAATCGGTAGTAAATGTATTTACATGAAATTGATAAACATATTTAAACCCAGATAGAAATAAAAAATTAAAACGTGTCAGACTGAATTTCCTTATTAAGCAGAATTACACCAAATCCTTACGAAGTTTCCACTGTCACCTTACGCTCATCGGCAAACCACGTCCATACTAACTATACTGCGTAGTTACCACTGACGCTTTTGGAAGTACGTCACGGCTATATATTTTATTAAATGTAATCAAATGTAATTAAATGTAATTAAATGTAATCAAAAAGTAAAAAAAGTTGAAGTGGGACTGGGCTGGTCATGTCTGCCGCATGCCGGAGGAGTTGTGGGCCAAGATTGCCACTGAGTGGCAACCTGACAGCTCAAATCGAGGACCCGGCAGACCCCGCCGGCGATGGCGAGACGAGCTTGACTCCTTTTTGCAACGATGGCCAGAGACTGCTCTCGATCGGGAAGAGTGGAGAAGGTGGGGGGAGGCCTTTGCCCAGCAGTGGGACAGTATAGGCTTGCAATAATAATAATAATAAATAATAATAATCAAAAAGTAGGTGTTTCGGTAGTAGTTAAACTGTAGAATAATAGTGTAAGGTGTATTCGGATAATTCCGAATGTCGGATAATTCTGACCTATATTTCCATCGTATTAGAGTTCATTTTCGGAATTACCCGACATTTTCCGGCATTCGGAATTACCCAAATAAACCTTATAATATAAAATTATAATTTCACTGATTGTTTCCTTATTTTACGTCGAAAACCAAAATGCTACGGCATAAGCTACTATCCCGGAATAGTGTACGATTTTTCGTCCATTTAACCCGATTAAAATCATATCCATATTTTAGACCTTGACATTCACTGCAATAAGATCGTGTAGGTACAGATATTTTTGTCCGAAAATCACATGGATATTTTAGGCTTTTACTGCAACTCAACAACAAAAGCGCAGTTCAATCACAGAGACAATTTTTGTCAACAGGACACCGAATACCTAGGCCTTGGACTAGAACACGGCTACCTCAAACTGGGCTGGTCGAGCCCCCGCGAGGATCTCACACAGTCCACCACAGAAGAGTGGCGGCTCCCCAAACCACTGCGAATCCAGTCCAAGTTGTTACCCAGGGCCGGGTTCCTGGCGGACGGGGAGTGGCATGTGCTGGTGCTCAAGTTGGACAAGACCAACATGTCCATCGTTGTAGATCAGAATGTGGTGTACAGTGACGAGCTGGGTCTGAACGAGTCTAGTTATGATGACGTGGAGTTACTTATAGGTACGATTTTGATACGTATATTGGATTTCGTGTGTTTTGATACGAGAACTTACCTCACGTGTAAATGGATAAACTACTACAGTACAGTAATCTACTGCATTCAGCTGTCAAATTCCATACTAAAAACGGTGCAAGTGGCGCTAAGACCTCAGTGGCCACTGCCCAGGACGGGAATTTAATCTGCGTTTTTTGCATTCGCGGCAGAAAACGCATTAGTTCTAGTTTATTTATCATGACTTGGCGTCCTCAGCCAGCACTGCTGACAGCAACACAGGCTGATAAAAAAATGGTCCTTAGAGCCGGATACATAGTTATCCTGTGAGTCTAATATGGTGGTCGGGCTTTTACCGATTATCACCTTGGCTGTTCCGCTCTCACAATTATGTATATAAGTGTGAAAGTGACGCATGATATGATAGTCGATAAAATGGCAACCATCATTTCTAAACTA
The DNA here is from genome assembly GCA_949128165.1 of Lathronympha strigana. Lineage (NCBI taxonomy): Eukaryota > Metazoa > Arthropoda > Insecta > Lepidoptera > Tortricidae > Lathronympha > Lathronympha strigana. Next base: position 8,439,628 of record OX421906.1, on the reverse strand, counting down.
CAAACCCTTATGTCATATTTCAGTTTGCTATGTTACAGGTGGTATCAACGAAGAGGACAGTGCAATAGGAAAGAAAGCGTTCCCACACAATTTCAAAGGCTGCATAGACAACATAGCTACCAGAGAAGAATCATATTTGATCGATTACAATGAAATATATAGTGAAAACATTAAATTGTGCCAATTATTCCCCTCCGCATGAAATCAAAGAGGGCGTCATGTTATATTTGCTAGTCAGTTTTATTTTTGGGTTAATCAACTATTTCTGGCGTAATTGCTATTGTTACGGTCTCCTGGGTCACTATTAAAATCACTTTTTTAATGCCATTATAAATAATAAAATGTGCATTTTTGTTATATTCCCTTTCTATGATGAATCATCCATTAAACACGTTAGTAGACCATGACATCTTCTAACCAACTGATGAGACAGAATAACAACAAAGAATAGTTGATTCATCCTTGTACTTCCAATGACTCGTCAAATAAAATAAGATAAGATTAAGTGAAATATACCTACATCGTGTGGCAAAAATCTAGTTAGCTAAACATGAGACATTTACACTTCAATTTTATATGCCGGTTTACATGATTTACCTGTTATAGGCATCTATTATTAGACTAACTGTTAACATGTTCACGGTGAAGATTAATTAATATGAAACAAAAGCCGATATCTAGTTATGAATGCTGTTTTGGAAAATATTACACTAGCGACTTAAAAAAAAACACTCTGAACATGTATTTGAAAGAAAATCCCCAAAGAATCGGAATCTCAATATAAATATTTCTACTCAGTGCCTTTTTAACATGTTCATGACGTTTGTTGCATTGTGTGCAGGTAGAATAATTGTAGAGTGTAGAGAATAACTCGATACTAATTCATTATAGTACAAAAATTCTAGTCTTCGAATAGGACCAAAGAAGTGTGTTTATCTTCGTTGTTTTTTTTACTGATACCTATGTTATAATCTTATAATAAATTGTAACTAGATAAATTATGATTTTTTTACTGTATTTTTGTAATTAGTGATTACTTTAGCAACAACCATTTTAAGATGAAATATTGCTGACAACTGAGCTAATTGTACACAGACGTTCAAAAAGATTTAGCACGAGTTATTTTATAGTGCTTATAATTATAAATTAAGGTGGTTTTATTAGAATAATGAAATTAAACATTCATAGTACACAAAATATAGTTTTATTGATATATTCATGTTTAATAAATTGTATACATAACGTCGTCAAATATTACATTATAAACATATACATTTCGTTATACGTTACTAATTCAAACACAAATACAATATGAGATGTTATCCCCGTTATTTAATATATTCATTTCATTAATTTAAAACGTTTAGTCTCAATACAGTGTAGTAATTTCCATTGGCATACATGTTCAGTACCTAAACATGCCCTTATATGAAGCTCATGATTCATAACATCAGATTTATTTACATTGACAACTAAAGCACGATGTACAATCATACAAGACGAGATTTCATTAGGCCTATTTACAAGTGGAATAACTTGGAATGCTTGTCTGCTGTACACAGTTTAGCCGAGTCCGTGTATTGTGCAAATGTTTACTTATTTAGGAACATCGAATTTTCCCGTCGTAATTAGACCACACTATATGTAGAAACTCTATATAATTTCTAAAAAATAAATATTATAGTAAGCGATACAGAATAAATAAATAGTTAATTGCACACTATTATGATAAACATTTCAAAAATTAATATTTTTTATAATGTTGTAAGCTGTGCTTACCTTTCAAACAACGCCTTACAAAATGAGGCACAAGTGAATATTCCTCGCCGACAACGTCTTTGAAACTGATAGTAAAATATAGGAATGTATCGGATAACAACGAAGTTTAACAAGAAAAGATACGCTAATCACAGAAGAGGTAAATATTATATATTTACGAAATATTATTATATTTATGTTAAGCCTATTGGTGCGACACGGTAAAGTTCGTACAAACAAGTGCAGGCGTCCGGGCTGCCGCGGACACTTTGCCAGCTATCCGACCGGGTCTAATTTATAGAGAATATTGTTTCTTATAAAGGTTTGAATAATCGGCGATTAACGATTTATACAAGCTCTGTTTTATTCAGACAGGATCTACATTGGTACGTTTCACGCGCGTGGAAACAATCGATCACTATAGTAACTTCCCCTTTTCCAGTCGGACAACTGCCTAGGAATTGTCATGTATAAGAATAGCCGATAGTCCGTAGAGAACTCCATTTCTGATAACATCAATAGTGAACACTGATACTAAGAAACATCCAAGTATAAACATGTAAATTCATAATGCACTATTAATTTTAATTCTAACGTTTCTGAACGATTGAATACAATAAAAGATATATTTCGCTTATCTACAAGAAATCATCGATCAAAGACATCGTAGTAAAATAGCTTAAAAATTCTCTAATACTGTAATGAATAATTAGTAGCAAGAACATCAATATTTAGTGATGATTACATAATTATTTCTTTGTCATATTTGGAACTTAAATTCTTACAAATTAGGTCGAATTTAACAACTCCCTATTTTCATTATACCGGGTGGTAACAATCTCAATAATTCGTAATCTCTAAATTTAAAATTATACAAATAACTCTAATTTACATAATATAATGAATTAATGATTAATAAAAGTTCATGTCCTATGATATAAAGTGTTAAAATTAACTATCGTCGATACAATATACGATTACATGAATGTTATCAAATAAGCATTCTGAGTACATGATCGGACTGTGACGTCACGGTCGCGTCGGACGCGATCGGGCGCCGTACGTGGGTAGCGCCGGACACCGCACGCGGTCGGACGCCGCACGCGGTCGGACGCCGCACGCGGTCGGACACCGCACGCGGTCGGACGCCGCACGCGGTCGGACGCCGCACGCGGTCGGACGCCGCACGCGGCCGGACACCGCACGCGGTCGGCGGCTCGTGGCGCGAGCACTGCGCGCGGCCGGGCGCGGCGTGACGGCGCAGACGCGGCTTGGGACCGATATTATGAAGCAATCATTCAAAACGTGTCTATAGAAAGAAAGCATTTATTTAAAATCAGTCTCATTCGCATAAGGAAGTGATCACAGCACGCACACTGGAAACTCGTTGCAGAGCGAGGGGCCTTGTCCCTCTCAACAGAATGTTAATAATAATAGAGCACCTTGGTTGCTATACTAAATCTGATAAAACATGCAACAGACCAATTTAATATTTTATAAAAAATATCATTAAATATTTGGAAAACATAATTACAGTCAGAAGACTAGTAAATATTGGAAGTACATTTCATTCAATATTTAAAATAATATTTTACTACATGTATATTGAAACATGATAAAATAGATAATAGTATACTTTATAGAACATTCGCCTCCTCAGTGGTTCTCAGATAAGAACGATAAACAAAAATAGCAAGTTCGAAGCATAGACTAGATAAAAAGTTTGTGAAAGTTTACAGTTACAACATACAGGAGACAATTATGATATCATGATACGCTGCCATTAAAATTATACAAGTCAGTGACTGCAACATTTACGCATAAAATATTTTATACACTCGTGAAGCCACAGAGCGGGCGAACCGCGAGTCGCTAGGCCGAATACAAGACCCGGGCGAGTCATTTACATAATAAACAATTCGGAATTCAACTACAACGTCTCGTCTCTCGATAAAATATTGGCGGATAATTGCACAGTGGTCGGGGGCGCGGCGGGGCGGGGGCCGGGCTGGCTCCGCTCGCGTTAGATGGTGGCGAGCGCGCGCGCGGGCGCCGCCGCCAGCGCGCGTCACGGCCGCGGCTCCACCAGCTGCTGGACCAGCACGGCCACCAGCACGCCCAGCAGCAGGAACGCGCCCGCCATCAGCCATGCCACCTGATACACGAGACACTCATCACTCAATGTTACTTTTTCTACTCCAGCACTTCTATCTGTCAATTAGATGACTGACAGCGATATTTAAAAAGTATACATTATAACGTTGTCTGTGGTATTCCATAAGAACACTGCTCCTATGGATTTTCATACAATATATGAGCACTGTTGTTGTTTTTTTTTTAATTTCTATAGTGGGCACAACATCTTCCCTATTCTGCCACGTTTCTAGATTTTGCTTTTTACGCTATTTTAAAAACTAGGGTATGCAACAGCTCATAATTGGTTTTTAAACTGTCGCTTCTCTATTATTACAAAACTCGGCTTCGCCTCGTTTTGTAACGGCGGCCCGCAAGTTTTAAGAACCCTTATTATATCACTGTTGCATAAACTACTATTGTAACAAGAACAAGTGATATAAAAAAATCAACCTTGACATACGACAAGGTTAACTTTTACTCGCGAGATTGTAGGTTGGTAGGTGGTGGTAGGATATATCTGATGGGTGCCACTAATCCGCATCCCGCGAAAAGGCAGCCCAATAATCGGCGACCCAATAATTGGCGACCACGATGTACATGGATTATTGGGTCGCCGATTATTGGGCTGCCTTTTATCGGGTCGGACAAGCTCGGTAGCGGGCCAATAATCCGAAGCCACAGTTTTTGCAGTACAATAATCAGCAACCCAATAATCCGCAACCAAAAAAATGGACACGAATTATTGGGCTGCCGATTATTTGGCTGCCTTTTATACGGACTCTATCTGATATCCTATCGTAATATTTTTTTTATAAAAATGGCCATCTTAAATGGTATAGGTATATTACTACTAATTTATTTTATTTTAAATTTAAATTTAATTTAGCCTTAAGCCAATTGTCACTAACAAACTATGGATCGGACAGGTTTGAAATAAAGCATTTTTATTTTTTTTATTTTTATTATATTCACCTGCCGCGAGGAGAACGCACGCGTGGCGCGCGCGCGGCGCGGGCGCTGCGGCGGCGGCGGCGCGGGCACGGCCAGGCGCGCGGCCGGCGACCAGGCGCTGGCCAGCCCGCCGCGCACCGAGCACACGCGCACCGAGTACTCCCCGCCGTACTCCAGCGCTTCCAGCTGGAACTGCGGCTCGCAGCCTTCGTACACCTGCCATGCCGACCATTACATTATTATTCCACTTTGATTGTATCTGGGCAGTAACTCTACTCTTTTGATGGCCAGATATAATGTTATTTTTCTAGGTTCAACACTAGTGTTCAAATTAGTGTAAGTGTCGGCATTTTGGTATACGCTCGAGTACATATCTAGTTTTAGATATTATATATACAGTCCACTTTGGATGTGAAGTTTTAGTTTTAAATAAAGGATCATCAAGACAACACGTTGTTTGAGTTACGAAAATGCCCCGCAACCATATCTTCCGCAGCAAACCGCGAGCATATTTCAATATACTCCGGATCTTTAGAGGATTTTAATGAAAAAAGAAGACAAACATTTAGATAAATGTTACAAAGCCTCACCTGTTTGAATATGGCATCCTTCCCCCTCGCGCACTGCAGCACGTACGTGGTGGGCCCGGCGTCGTCGAGCGCGTCCCACACGGCCAGCGCCTGCCGCGGCGCCGGCAGCGACAGCGCGGGCGCGCGCGGCGCGGGCGGCGGCGCGGCCGGCGTGCGCGCGCGCAGCGGCGGGCCCCAGCCGCCGCGCCCGCCGCGCTCGTCCGAGCAGCGGATCCGGAACCAGTACTCGCAGGCTTCCTTCAACTTCTTCACTTTGCAGCTGCGCGCCGATCCGCGGTATACCGGACGGAACTCGCGCGCGTCCGCCGCTCGCATCTCCACACAGTAATGCGCGCCCTCGCTGCCGCTGGACGCCCATTCCAGCCGTAGGTAATTGTGCGCGGCTTGGGCCAAGCGCAGCGCGGGCGGTCGGGGCGGCGGCGGTCGCGTGCCGGCCCGAGCCTCCTCGCTCCACTCGCCCAGCCCGAGTTCATTGAGCGCCGCGACGCGCACGCGGTAGACGGTGTCGGGTGTGAGACCTTCCACCAGCCGCTCGGCCGCGGGCCCGTCGGTCTCGAACGCGTCGTCGTCCACCTGCACGCGGTATCGGAGCACCGGCGCACCGTGGTCGGCCGGCGCGCGCCAGTGCAGACGCAGGCAGTCGGCGCCGGCCTCGTGGCGCGGCGCGCCGGGCGGCCCGGGCGCCGCGCGCGGGGTGAGCGCGTCTCGCGGTGCCGACCACGCTCCGCGCCCGGCCGAGTTGGTTGCGCACACGCGGAACAGGTACGGCGAGAAGGGCACCAGCGTTTCCACTACGCAGCTCGTGTCGGGACCGCGGTACACCTCCGCGTACGCCTCTTCGTCGGCACTCGCCGCGCTCATCTCTAATCGGTAGTCGAGCACGGGAGCGCCGTTGTCGCGTGGTGCGGTCCATTCGAGGCGAGCGGAACGCGCTGACAAGATTTCAGCCGTCGGCGTATCCGGGGCGTCGGGCGGCGCGGCTGCGGTGGTGAAGTCGAGCGCCGCAGACGGTGGGCTCGCACCGACGCGGTTGACGGCGATGACGACGAGCTTGTAGGCGCGGCCGGGCGCCAGGTCGCGCACGTCGCACTCGGGCTCGGCGCCGCAGTAGGCGCGGCGCACGCCCTCGGGCGCGGCGAGCTCGGCGCGGTACTCGGTGAGCGGCGCGCCGCCCGTGCAGTCGGGCGCGCGCCACCGCACGGCCAGCGCCGTGGCGCGCGCGGGCCCGGCCGGCTCGGGCGCGGCGGGCGCGCCGGGCGCCGTGGCCTCGGTGGTGACGGTCTCGGCGGCGGACCACTCGCTCTCGCCGGCCTCGTTGGCGCAGCACACGCGCGCGCGGTACGGCGTGCCGGGCTGCAGGCGGTCGCAGTGCGCCTCGCGCTCGGGTCCGGAGTAGGCCCGCCTGTAGCCGTCGCCGCCGTCGATCTCGAGCGTGTAGGAGGTGACGGGCGCGCCGCCGTCGTCGGTCGGGGGCTCCCAGCGGAGGCGGAAGGTGCGCGGGAGGATCTTCCCGCGAGGCTGCGGCCTGCTCGGCGGCGCGGGCCGCTCGGCGAGCGTGCGGTACGCGACCTCGGGCGACCAGGGCCCCTGGCCGTCGTCGGTCTGCGCGCACAGTCGGAATCGGTACTCGGTCGCACGACGGAGCTCCGTACAGGAGTGCTCGTTATTTTCTCCGTGATAGGCGGGTCGGAAGCCGTAGCCCTGCGCGGGGTCGTCGACTTGGAGGGTGAAGATTTCGTCACCCTTGCGGGGCTCCCAGGCGAGCGCGAGCGCCTGCGCGGCGGCGCGGGCGAGGGCGGGCGGCGCGGGGGCGGGCGGCGGCGCGCCGGCGGTCCAGGCGACGCACTCGTCGCTGTAGTCGCCGCGGCCGCACTCGTTGACGGCGGCGACGCGGAAGGCGTAGCGCGTCTGCGCCCGCAGGTTGCCGGCCGTGTGCTGCCGGGTGCGCGGCCGAGCCACTTCACGCCAGCCCTGCCCGTCGTCCACTTCCAGAATGTAATGTGTCAACCGCGCGCCATTGTCCTACGAACAGAAAGTATATTTAAAAGAATTGCAATTAAAAATGTTTGCAGTTATGTTGTTAAATCCGGACAACCGAAGTTTCCACATCTAACTAACCTACTACTGTAGGTAGGTTGAAAACTGCATGGATAAATAGTAGATTAATTGATTAATAGCAGAGTAGTAGGTAGTAGGTCGTAGCTACCTGCGCCTGCTGCCAGCGCAGCAGCAGCGAGGTGCGCGCGCGCTGCGTGGCGCGCGGCGGCGGCGGGCGCGCGGGCGGCGCGGGGGGCGCGCGGAACGTGACGGCGTCGCTGGGCCCGCCCGTGGCCGCTCCCAGGCGGATCTGCAGGCACACCGAGTACTCGCAGCCGGGCCGCAGGTCGCGTACGCTGCACAAAACAACATTATTTTATTTAGTAAATCGTAAATAGGTGCCGCCTACAATGGGCCTCATAAGAAGGCTCAAAGTCACCCAAAGGGCAATGGAGAGAGCTATGCTAGGAGTCTCTCTGCGAGATCGTATCAGAAATGAGACCGTCCGCAGCAGAACCAAAGTAACCGATATAGCTCTCCGAATCGCTAAACTTAAGTGGCAGTGGGCGGGGCACATTGCACGTAGAACCGATGGCCGTTGGGGCGGAAAGGTTCTCGAGTGGCGACCGCGTACCGGAAGGCGCAGCGTGGGTAGGCCCCCCACAAGGTGGACTGATGACCTGGTGAAGGTCGCAGGATGCGGGTGGCGCAGGACCGGTCATTGTGGAAATCTTTGGGGGAGGCCTATGTCCAGCAGTGGACGTCTTTCGGCTGAATGACGATGATGATGATGAAATAGGTGCCTCTCACAGACTAAATAAGTTTTTTTTTTTTTAAGAAATCCAATTACGGGGGATGCCTGGATGGCCGCTACCACATCATCATGCCATGCAGGTTTTATTAAATAACCTACCGGCACGAGAGGGAGGGCCCGCTGTAGATGGCCTTGTAGCGGCCGCGGTCGCCCAACAGCAGGTCGTAGGTGAGCTCCGCGTCGGGCAGCGTCACGCCCTCCGGGAGCGGCGAGTTCCACTGCACGAGAGCGCTCGTCGGGGTCATGTCGCTGACCTGCCAATACATTTATAAAGTGAACGAGCTCAGTAATGAAAAGACTTCAGGCAGCCCATAGAATGTACGAGTATGCTTGTCATTCAATGGAAACAAATCATACAATCGAATAAATCGTTAAAAATAAAAAACAAACCAAAAAAAAGAATTAAACTTTTTGTTTCTGAACAGTTTTTATTATTTAATCAGTTGTTGGTTCAGATACAAACAGTCTTTTATGTTTACATTTTACAGGCTTTAACTTAACACCCCCCACTAAAAACTTCAGACAACTTTTACTTTTTAATCTTCTCGGGCTGTGGTGTAGGGATTGAACCGGTAGTGGTTTTTTTGATGTGTAACGTTCATAAGTGCATTGTAATGTGCCTAAATTGAAAAATAAAGATATTTATCATTTATCTCGTTCGCGCGGGTAGAACACTTAACAGGCTTTCAAGAGAGCATGACATTGATGTGTTTAATCAAAGTACGCAGTCTATACGCCGTACTTTAATGCTAAAATTCTTTGAATGAGCTTGCTCTTTCTTTTTTATTATATTTTCCATTTTGTCTCAAGGATTTTGTATTGTCATAATTTCTGTTTTTTTTTGTTTACAGCTATGTATGTATTTGCCTAGTCTATGCAGAATCGTAACTTTATATAATTGTTTAACCAGTGAAGTTAACTTCTATAAGATTTCTATCAGTGAAAACCTGTAATTGGCCTCTTGTTTTTATACTTACATACTGTTAACATTGTGTTACGTGCTGTTGGTTTTCCAATAAATAAATAATAAAATAATAATCATTTATGAGATTCACCCCGAAATCGCGAAAAAAAAACACATTCCCCATACAAAATGTCAAGATCACACAACCAGAATGTACGAAAAAGTCAACATTTTTAGCGATTTCGGGATTGGTTCTATAGTAAAAGATGCTCAAAATACCTATGAAGTGTCAAAGGTTTTTAGTGGGTGGTGTTACACACTGTATACCAATGTAAAGTACTAAATTACAGACTTAGATACAGTTTCCTTAATTAACGAAAACAAACACAAGTATATACATAAACAAATACATTAATTATTTGTATTTTTACAAAGGAATTAGTGAAACCGAACCAAACATGTATCTATAAAGTATACACCTATATAGTAAATGCCTTAAAGCTTACACTACAAACATGTCAATAAAGCGTGGAATAACCGTGCGCAGGCGCAGGCTTGGTGACATACCTGCGGCGTGCGCGTGGCGGACAGCAGGTCGAGCAGCGCCTGCGTGTCGTCGTCGTCGCCGTGCACGGAGGCGCCGGCGGAGGAGCCCTCGCCCTCGGACCAGGCGCCGGAGGAGGCACCGCCACTCCCGCCGCTGCCCGCGCCCAGCCCGTTCAGCTCCTTGCGCGGGGACAGCGACGGCGTGCTGCCGCCGGAGTTCGCTTCTGGAACTATAAACACATTCGTAACTAGATGTTCGCCGCGAACGTGAACTCGCGAACCCTTTATCTCGAAAACCCCTTGACCGATTTGGCTCACATTCGACTGTAAAAATCTATTCCTCTTCTCTAACCACCTGCCAAATTTCAAAACGATCTGATCAACTATACTCGAGAACTTACTCTCTTCACTCGCATGATATATGAATACTATACTAAAACCATTGTCAAATATATTATATTATTAAATAATATTTAAAACGGGTCACTGGCGCAGCTGGCGCCGCTGCAAGTACCAGAGCAGATAGGGCATTAGCCCGCAGTGTACGACTTGCCTCTGTCGCGAGTGGGCGCTCCTGATGACGTTCTTCGTGAAGAACGAAACATGTCGAGCGAAAATCGACTAAATTACGTGAGTGACCCGTTTTAAATATTATTTAATATGTTCGAGTCTCACGAGAGTTTTATAGTTAAATATATTATATTATCATGTAAAATTAATGTATGTACACTTAATGGTTGGTAAATAGCACAATTTTTGTAATAATGAAATACATAAGCCATAGAAATGTCAATATAAAATAGTAAAAATAAAACTTAAGCCTAGTCAAAAAGTCCCCCCTCGAGTTGTCCCTGGCGCAATGGTACTCATCACACTAGCCGCGTTCCCACGCTGAATAGCGATGGACAACCTGTACACCAGGTACGAACCCGCGCGGGCGTCAGATCCCCTTTCCCTTATTTGACGTCCGACTTCCCTAATGAAAACAATAGCCTCCGACCCCCAACACCCAGTTGTCTCAAACGCAAGGGGTACAAAATAGTAATTGCCCCCAAGGGCCTAGTATTTATCCCGCTTTTTGACCGGGGCAAAGTCAGCAGCGGCCCCAGCCATTCGCACTGTTTAGCCGAGGTGAGGCGGCGAAAGTACTGACGCACGTGGCGTCCCAAAGCAGACACTTTCCCCGCTGCCCCGGCACTAAAGTTAAACCGTCCGACCTTTTGCCATCGCAGCGGCAGAGGCCCGGTGGTTCCAGAACACAGGGGATGTTGGCGAACACTAAAGCCCTTCTGACAATGTCATTAAGAGCGTGGTGACACGGAAATCTTCCCAAACAACGACATTAACTCAGCGCGTGATGGCCATTCGCTTGCACCATGGAGCCGCAGATACATTTATGACTATGAGGTACAATGGTAAATTATTACTAGATGGTAAATAAGAATCTTATCTTCACAGTAAAAGCAAAAATTAAAACGTATGTTCACCTCACTGCGGGGAAAAACGCACTGTATATCTACTAGTAGGGAAAGCAATTTGATCTTGGGTTTTAATGGTTTCTTCAAGTTAACTGGTACTGGTGGTTTTGAGTAGTAAATATCGGATGTTTTACATTTGGATGAAATTGGTAATTGTATGTGTATGTAGTTTTTATTTTTTTCGGGATAGTGAGGTGAAAAATGTTGTATTACACTGGGCGGCAAAGTTTGTTCAAAGTTTGTTGAGACCCTCGTTAAGTTTAAGATAGCTCAATTTTGGAATTGCAATCTCAATATAAGCGCAAGATTCTTTTAATCTTGTGCTGTTGAACAGCAGGTTCCAACTGGTTTCAAATAGCTCAAGATAGAGAACAATGGGCAATTTTGGAGGAAGCGTTCATCCCGAATAGGGTTCTTTGTTCTTGCACAAGAAGACAAAAACTACAACTAACCCTAGCACTCATTAAAATAAGTAATTAACAAATTTTTATAAAGTAAAATATGAATTGTTTTCCAACTCTATTCTGTATTAGTCTGTAAGAAATTAAAGGCTTTTTAGTATATTTATTTATTATAAGTTATAAGCATTAGAGTTAAACAACAACTTTTCCCCCTTGAATTATAGATAACTATTGTTACACAGAAACAAGAAGTTTGTATTTAAACTAAACTCCACTATTAACAATATCAAATAAGTGGACTATGTAGTTGTGTTTAATCTATTTCTATTTGAGTAACAGTTATTTTCTAACAGAGGTGAGAGTAAAAACTGTATGAATGGTTCCAATCTTCCCATAACTGTATATGAGAAGATTTGGATATTTGGTTATTTATTACTAAATAATAAAATAAAAAAACAAGATAACATGCTAAACAATTTGAACCTACACTGGATAAACATACAACATAAAAGGTGGTCGACTTAAATTCTTTTCAAAATATATACAGGAAGTGTAACGTACCTACCTACCTTAAATTTAAAATAGGTCCTTGAGGCATTGCACCTAGGATGCTGGCGGCAAACATTTTTCCACCATCCCTATTCAATATTTGCAAAAGTAATGAAAAATGTAGAAGACAAAAAGAATTAAAACCATACTATTGAAAAAATATTGATTGATATATAGCAATTCAAAATAAGCTCACCTATTCCATTATTTCTATTGGTCTGCTTGCGCTCATGTAGTTTTTGTTTGAGCTTAGAGTGCATTCGCTGTTGTCGCTCATCTTTCTGATAGACAGGCGGCGGCGGCGGGGAATGCTGCATGTGGTGAGGTGGGACATGGTGGAAGTGAGCCGGGTAGCCAGGCCCATAGAAATGCTGAGGACCACCCGCACCATTTGCTGGACCCTGCAATCACCGAAATGGCGACTTTATATACAATTTCATTAACATTAACACACATACACATATTATTTTCTATCAAACATAAACAGCACAAGAGACATATATGTTTTGACTTTATAGCATAGTTAGATAAAGTAAAATGTTTAAGTCATGTTTGTCATAAATAAGACTGAAAATTTTGTATTACAATTTCTTAACATTCAATTTGGCTAAAATTACATTCTTATCAGAAACAATAATAACAAACATGAATGATTTTCTCCTTGACATATGGCACAAGTTTAATAATGAAACAGGTTGCTAAACACTGCACTAAACTGACCTTTGCTTTAGAGGGATCTTGAGATTCTTCCGGACTTGTCATGCTATCTTAAATTAAATACGTATTTTATATTTTGGTGGACGTCAGCGCCACGTATCCGCCGATCGCCGCTCGCCAGCGATAACGTTAAACTTCCCAACTGCTTTATCGCAATCCACCAGTAGGTATAACGAAGCTACGATAAGTTTATCACCAAATACACTACCCAAGTATGCAGAGTACAATACTTTAAAAATGTTAGGATTATACAGTCGTAATCGTAAATGCATGAACAGAATTTAACACAACACCGCCGCGCTGTGCTTTGGATTACACGCGAAATGACAAATCAATGGAATTTGTTTACACAGAAGGTGAACACGTATTCATTTTTAGCGTCAACTATACGTCCTGGCTTAACTTAACCGTCAGTTTGAAAACAACAATATTTGGTGGAAATCTTTCTACAACTGAAAAAGGTTTCTCAGTTTTAACTGTGTTATAATAACAGAGCGCGTGAATTGCATAAAAGAAACATAAATCGATATTTCTCTGCAAGTACAATAAAAGGGGGGTGAGATTCAATCGAAACGCCAATGTCGAGGGTATCAACAGAGGGATGAACGTTTTTAAAATCGATTTGTTGATCTAAATTATAAACCAAACAAACTATGCAAGCACTGTCATGTCAGTTGTCATTGTCATTGTCAAAATGACGTTAGAGGTAATGTCAATGTCAAGTGCATTCCTCATTGGCAGAATCATCAAGGCCTTGATGGAGCCATAAAACAAAGATTGATTGATTGAAGTGCATTCCACAGCAGAGCAAGGCTCGCCCACACATCCGAAATCTAGGACGAATTCATATCAAAATATTATAAATTCAGATTTTTTCAGATTATGAATTTCTCATTTTTTTATTGTCCCTGCTTTTTTGGAGTGAAAAAACAGGGCGACATATAAGTTTAAAAAGCGTACTCTGAAGATTATAGATATGATAGTGTACAGGCGGCCTTACAGTGGTCAGTACTTATGCCCATTTGACACTATACCATATACAGCGTGTATTTTTGATATTACCGCATATTTAAAGGGTTATAAGTACAAGCCCTAAGGAATCTATTTTCATTTGTTTTAATTATATAAGACTACTTTATTTTTTTATACTCGGCTACTTTAATCTGTCAATTACGAGTACATAGACAAAACTATAAGCTCATATTTTTCGATATTAGACAGTCCAACTCAACTATAATATCTCATTTCGATACGCTGTAGGCAACTATAATAGAACTTCATACAAATTCTATACTTATTTGCGATGCAGCCTGCGACTTTGCCGACCGCGCCCCCCGCGCCTGCGCCGACCGCGCCCCACGCGCCGGTCTGCCGGCGTGCACAATTACATATTTTTGTGTTACATCCGTGTTAAGTCAATGAAATTGAATGATGAAATTGTTCCTCCATAGATGATGATGATGATGACTCGTAGAAAAAGTATTGTATCCAAACGTAACATAATTAAGTTTTTCAATCTCGTACCTTACTTAGGCCACTCAGCAGTATAAAATACTATTTCATACATAATTTTTAAGAAAAAAAAACCGACTTCATTTGGTTCCCGGTAAAAGTGAAATTTTAAATTTGTTTGAGTTAGCCAGTTTACTTCACAAATATCCAATACACCGCACGTGTAAGATTGAAAATTGAGGAGCTTTCTTAATGTCCCAGGGCTTCCATCATTACATGCGAAGTATAATCAAACGGAACTCCCTTGTATAATAAAACAAACAAAATAACAATGTGTTAAATTGGATGACAGACTGTAAATTATCGAGCAGTTTCAATATGCCATCCCTGATTATCAACATCAGGTACACTCCAGCAAAATGATAGCCACAGTAAGAAAATGCCTAAGCTAATTATGAACACCCTCTAATCACAATAAACGTGCCGTTCAAATTTGAGGAGTTCTCTGAATTCTTCAAGAACTCCATCATCAGACTAGAAATCAAATCAAAAAGATGAATGTCACAACTAGGATAATAAGTAGAGCTAGGTTTATTGACCAGTTCCACTTTGCCATCCCTGGTCTTCATCAAAATGTTGGCTCCCCCAAAACAATGTTTTAGTTACTTAAGGAAAACCTCAAATCAGAATGCATGTGCCGTTAAAATTTGAGGAGTTCCCTCAATCCCTCATGAATTCCATCATCAAAATAGAACTATAATCAAATAGGACTATCCTGAAGGTATTTCTTTACAAAGAAAAGATGAATGTCTCAAATCGGATGATAGAGCTGGAAATTACCAAGCAGTTCCACTTTGTCATCCCTGGTCTTCATCATCAGGTCCACTCCACCAAATTGATGATGTTCGTAAAGAAATGCTCGAGTGTCTTAAGAAACTACCCAAATCATCATGCATGTGCCTTTCAAATTTGAGGAGTTCCCTCAGTTCCTCATGGATCCCATCATCAGAAATTGATTTTGAAAAAAACGGGACAAACCTGGAACCATCTATTTTCAGACAAAAAAATATTTTATTAAATCGGATGATAGTCATGGGAATTACCAAGCAGTTCCACTTTGCCATCCCTGGTCTCCATTATCAGATCCACTCCACCAAATTGATGATTTTCGTAAAGAAATGATCGAGTTTCTTAAGAAATCACCCAAATCAGCATGCATGTGCCTTTCAAATTTGAGGAGTTCCCTCAGTTCCTCATGGATCCCATCATCAGAAATCGATTTTGAAAAAAACGGGACCAATCTGGAAACATCTACTTTCAGAAAACAAAAAAAAAATTGAAATCGGTTCAGTAATGACGGAGTTCTGAGGTAACATACATTAAAAAAAAAAAAAAAAAAAAAAAAAAATTCAGACGAATTGAGAACCTCCTCCTTTAGAAATATTGAAGTCGGTTGAAAATAATTCAGCACGCAATGTAATTGCTATTTTACTTTTGTTCAATAAGTCGTACTTAGCTGACTTGACGTAAGAACTGTCACAATCACAAGTGATAACTTACGGATTGATCGTGCAATACATTGCTGCTCAATTATTATTATTTTTAATCCCTCACGCTCTACGCTTACGCTCTGTTAGTTAGGACCAAACTTATAATTACTTGTTGTATAGGTTCTTAGCACTAAAACCTTGGTCTGGTTAAGGTTTGTGGTCATATTCAGAATACATACTGTATAAAATATAAATATTATAGGACATTCTTACACAAATTGGCTTATAGTTGCCGATTTCTAAGTCTGAACTTTTGACACATCGAAATACCCGTAGAACGTAAACGCGCAAGACACTTTGGAATTATAAACAAAATCCCATAAAGATATTACAGCTAGTCATGTACATAAACACAATATTTCACTTTTCATAAACATAATGTGATGAATGTTAAATTTTTTCATACATTAGTTATTGAATATTTTACGATAACAATTTAGCACGCCAACAGTTACGGTCTACGCCGTTTTTTTTTAAATTTAGTGTTGTAACCATGTCTGCTGTTCCAATTCATACAACTGTCTGTTAATCGATAAAAATCGATCTTGTTATCAATAGGCAATACAGTAAAAAATCAAAACTAAACGATTAAAACGAAAATAAAACTAAGTACGATGTGGAAAAAAATGTTTTTTTAAATGAGACAAATTAATTATGAATTTTTTTATCTTACATTTTAAGAATTCAACAGTATTGATTTCTGAACGAAACTAAGATGACTTTGGATAAAATTGTATGACAAATGCGCAGTTTGTTGAAGTTTCTCGGCCTTATCAAATACAAATCCGTAGTAGTAAAATCGAATCAAACAATTCATCGCTAAAATCAATAATCGCTGAATTTGACAAACGATTTGTCTTAGCCTCATCACTAAGTACGTCAATACTCAAGTGTCAAAAGTTCAGACTTAGAAATCGGCAACTATAGTCCCGCAGTAAGCTCAAGAAGGCTTGTGTTTCGGGTACTCAGACAACGATATGATCATTATCTATGATTGATCATAGATTAACTATATGCTGCCCTTTTTCTTCACGTTGGAGAAAAGGGGATGTCGCGCCCAGCGCGATGCACTATGGTAAGTGTTCATTCACTAAGTTTTGTAGTGAGGCAACACTGACAGCGAGAACGTCAGTCGAGATGGCGGGAAAAACACTATGACACGATGGTGGATAAAATACAGTGTGGAGGTAGGTGCATATAGGCGGTGGAACGGCGCTGCGTGCAAGGAAAGTGGCCTTGCATGAGCCTCCATCGGATCACAGGAGATTGGCCTGGTAAGCACTATGCACATTGTTTATACTATAACTGACATTCCAAGCTACATGAGGGTGGAACAAGGGGTTAACTAACGGACGTGGTTAACGTAGTTTCACTAGATCGTAGTTCAATCTTGCGGTGTACATATAGGGACCTAGACAAGCAAGGACATTGGACAGGGGAGCCCTGGGCTCCCCAGAGTGTGTACCGGATGCACACAGGTAATTAAGGCATGTAGTACGGTCGGTTATGAGTTGGAGTATAAGGGCCGGGTCTAGGGGGTAGGCTTATGGAGGACCCCGTGGGGGCACCGCCCCCATGTCCAGCTGGTGCCACTGGGCACCAGGGTACTAGTTGATAGTACCTAGTCTGGAGGCGTAACTGATCGTACGAGAGAGTCACTCTGGATAGGCCAGTAGACCAGACTCTCATGATAGATATGTGCGATGCCAACTCTGAAGTAAATACACATTAAATTGCTAAGTCCAAGGTGCCCTCTTGTTCGACTTTCATGTAGCATATCATTGTGTATTTCTATCTGTATACTTTGTCGTCCTAGCGGATCTGTACCCAAATAGAATTCAGGCAACTATGTCGTTTATACTTGGGTATAGATGGCGCGACAGGGGAGGCATATAAACCTATGATCAAAGATATATGATTATGTAATCTGCCTCCCTTTATCTTCAACGTGAATAAAAAGGACGGCATTTAATTTATGGTCAGTGATAGGATCCTATTTATTATAGTGTATTCTATGGTATATCCATAATAGGATCCGGATAAATGGCGGTAAATTAAACATGATGCAAGGATGCAACGATGCAACACACACAACAACATCTATCACCGAAAGAGGGGTAAATATTATTGTTCTTGTTTTGTAGGTTTCGGAATAGATGTTTAAAAGATTGCGAAACGCAAACTTGGAGTACCTAATTATGAGTAGTATAAAACTTCAACGCCCGCATCATGTAATCCCATAAATCGGACTACGTTAAATTTAGCATTGTGATGAGTGGAGCCAGTGACCTGTGATTATCCTTTATATATCTCTGTAGTTATTGATAATAGAGCTGATCTCTAATAACTACAAAGTGAACGGATTGTAAAAAAATAATAATCTACCCCGACCTTGCAGGGCCAGTGAACTTAAACATGGCAGCCGACGAGAATATCCGCTGCCAGCTTAGGTACCGACGCGGCTAAATGACAGCTTTAGGGCTCACTTTTGCCGTCGAACCCGCTAAATGGTTTTTGGATTGGATGAGAAATCTACTATTCGTTTTACAATGAAAACCTCATAACCATATATTTATTCGAGATAGCAATCTTGACGCAAATCTCGGTTTAAAGATATTTATTTTCTCAAAATTAAAGAATAACAGTTAACTAATCACTTACATGAGAAAAAGTGTGCGTGATTAATATTAATGTATAAACTTAACTAGTGAGCGCAAAAATAAGAATTATATGCAAACAGGTAGGTAGAAACAACAAAACTTCGCATCTTTACAAATGAGTTGGTCACGGCGCGGGCGCTCCGTGCGACATGCAGCGAGTGCACTCCCGCTTACTATGTAGATAACAACATTTACACAGATTAAGATTGTAAAGAAGCGACATGCTTAACAAATGCCTAGGTTGAGGTTGAGACGTATCATTGTTTGATTTTTATTTATATTTCATATATTTAAGTTATAATGAGAGATTGCGTAGTTTTTAATATGAATAGAGTAGATATATTGTAACTTTATTGAACATTTTAAGTAGGTAGTAATTAAGTATTATTATGAGAAGTTTTTGTATCATTAGATGTTTTTTAAATGTTTTCATGCTATTAGGATTAGACAACAAAAAACGGATTTATAATTAGGTATTATTATTTTATATCCTATGAATTTATATTTTTTAGGGTTCCGTAGTCAACTAGGAGCCGAACCGACAGAGCGAAACCTACCTTATAGTTTCGCTGTCTGTCTGTCCGTCCGTCCGTCCGTCCGTCCGCGGACAATCTCAGGGACTGTAAGTACTAGAAAGCTGTAATTTAGTACGAATATGTATATCGGTCACGCCAACAAAGTGGTCAAATAAAAAGTGGTTATAATTTCTTTTTTAGAGTACACGTAAAGTGGGGGGTGATTTTTTTTCCGTTTTAACCCTAGAGTGTGACACATCATTGGATAAGTACCTACTATTTGAAAAAGAATGAGGGTTTACTAAGAACAGTTTTTGATAAAGTTAATATTTTCGGAAATAATCGCTCCAGATGTTTAAAAAAATGTGTCCCCCCCCCTCTAACTTTTGAACTATAAGTAAAAAAATATGAAAAAAATTTCAAAAGAAGAAATTAATAAGAACTTTCTTGGAAAATTATTTTGAACTTGATTTGTTGAACGGTTTTTGAAAAATTGTACAAAATAATTTCTGAATTAAGTTTGTATTTTAACTGTATATGCAAACACTTCTTTTATCTTGAGTAGGTACTTAATTTATCATCCCGCACGTATCTTCCTTCGAATAAGAAAAGAATGATTCAAATCGATTCACGCGATCAAAAGTTACCCCCGAAAACCGAACATACATAATTCGTCTGTTTGTATAAGTTTGTATAAATTAGTAACCCAATTGCCCGAGAGATGGCACTGTGGTCTACTTCGCGCTGTTAAGATTTTTCCGGAGTTGATGGGGTCGGGACGGGTGTGATCGAACGTATCATCGAATTGTTAATTATTATAAGCATATTGAGCATGGTATCTATTAAAACACTTTTTAAGGTTGCCTATTGTGACGGACGGTAAACTGCGGAACCCTACACTGAGCATGGCCCGACATGCACTTGGCCGGTTTTTTTACGATTAAGTTAGTTTCACGAGGTGACTTTTGAGTAACTTTTTGAATGTGTAAGTTGATTTTGCATTTTTAATTTCCTCTGGAAGTTTGGTATATATGTATATTTGCACCTTCGTAAAGTACCTATGCATTTTTTTCCATAGTTTGTCCGAAATCTAGAATGCTTGTAGGTGCGCTATCGTGTCTTGGTCCTGGTTTACAATTTATAATTAAAGTTGTTGGTTTTATCACAGTGCAATTCTTTCGATTGCGCCTATTAAAACACACCAATACGAAATCTAGTAAACCTACCAAACACTGGTTACTCTTACGTGTGAAAAATCCAATTAAGATAAAAAGATAATGATGGGCAAGACGGTCGATTACTCAGTAATATTTTTTTACAACTAGGTAATTTATAATTATTCCACTTGCAACAATCATAAGCTTATATTGCACATTATTAGGCTTGTAATCATTTATTACTGTGAAACGGCTCTACTTACCTAAGGTACCCTTGCAGGTTTTAATTAATCCAAATAATGAAATAAGTTGAAGCTCCCGTGAGTATTAGACATACAGGCCATGGTGACCATTTGCTTCGACTCCACAGATGTTTATATTTATATTTTATTCTCCAAGTATTTTAATAATGCAATAAGTGGGTAATAAATATTTCGAGTTTGAAATTCAATCTCTTAATATTCACATATCTCTATCCTATTATCACCATCAAGATGCTCTCCTACAGCTAATTCTAAACAACCTTTGCTCATTAGTAAAATTGTGCGACAGTTTCGATGAATGATTCATACGCGGTGCACTGAGCGCAGGGTAGCCTCAAAGGCATACAAATTAGTTAACCTATTAAACTCACGCCTCATTCTAGTCTAATTACCGTAGCGTATAATCCGTGAATATGAAGCTCATTTCCAAAGGTGGAATATTGGCGCATGTATTGTTGTTGAAAATATTTTTCATATGTAATCCTAGTCGCAAAGTCATTGCAATAGGCCAGCCTAGCTTTGGGACATTCCTAATATTTAATACCGTGTGCGGCACTAAATATCGGCGTAGGTATCGTAACAAAGTACTTACGTCTATTTAGAATTCCATACTGACTGAGAAATTAGTTTTGGGGTGGCCATACTGGCCAACAGTGATTTCAGTTGATAGGTTATACTGGCAAATCAAGCTAACTGTTTGCTGCTTGGTTACATCTAAAAATCATTGAAATAAGTATTTTAAGAAGCTAGCATGTATGACTATGCATAAGAAAGTTGCAAGTAAAATTAATAATACATTATATAGGGATTATAATATTGTCTCCTCCGCGATGATTGCTGTTCATTGAAATTAAACACTTTAGAACGGATTAATCGCGTTTATTAACACCATGACCCTACGTTTCGAGCCCTTTACAGCTCCTCGTCACTTGTCATCATTTAACCCTGTGATAAGGGCCATGGTGTTAATATGCGCGATTAATCCGTTCTAAAGTGTTTAATTTCAATGAACAACAATCATCGCGGAGGAGACAATATTATAATCCCTATATAATGTATTATTAATTTTACTTGCAACTTTACAAAAAATTAGGTAAAGCCTATTCGATAATGTCTTCATACATTGATAAATAGGTACATCTGAAACACGTCGGAGTAATCCATGAATAGTCACTAGGCTATACTAACCTTATGCGGCGGCTGCCGCTGGTGGTAAGTGGTACAGTTTGTGGTGGGGATGCTGGTGCGGATGCCGGTGCTGGTGACGCATGTTCTTGTCCAGCACCGGCATATACACCTAACTACTAGGCTATACTTACGTAATGCGGCGGTGGTTGGTGGTGCGGCTGATGGTGCGGCTGGTGGTGCGGCTGGTGGTGAGGGTGCTGGTGCGGATGCTGGTGCTGGTGGACCAGGTAGTGGCGCATGTTCTCGTCCAGCACCGGCGGCAGCATGGGCGGCATCATCGTCGCCGACGTCACCACCGGCATCCCGCCTGGAACACCAACAAAATACTGTTAAAGGCAGGACCACAATTTGACATTATACGATATGACATCGCACGTCGGGATTGGAGAATTGTGGGACTTTCCACATTGAAAAAACTTAGAATTTCTTTAAAATAAATCCTCGGGTAACCTATCAAGATTCCTGTTTGTCTCATAACCATATTCATTACTAATATTGTCTTCTGTTACCGCGATTGTTATTCATTGAAATTAAACAATTAGAACGGATTAATCGCGTTTATTAACACCATGATCCTACGTTTCGAGCCCTTTACAGCACTCGTTTTCACAGGGTTAAGATGATGACTGAAAGAATGCGAATTCTCCCCGTCAATCAAAAAAGTTACTTGTGCACACTTCATAAACGCACTTCAACAACAATTTAGCTAAATGATTGTTTGTCCCTATCTGTCACTTTGACAATCGCGTTTGTCAGAATGAGAGAAAATATAATTTAATCAATTATATAATAATATTGTCTTCTGTTACCGCGATTGTTATTCATTGAAATTAAACACTTTAGAACGGATTAATCGCGTTTATTAACACCATGATCCTACGTTTCGAGCCCTTTACAGCACTCGTTTTCACAGGGTTAGGATGATGACTGAGAGAATGCGAATTCTCCCCGTCAATTGAAGCGACAAGCGAATATGTATAGATCTTCTCAGTTCTCAGCAGTTGAACGTTAAAGAGAACTTTAGGACTGTGTTGAAAGTTGAAAGTCAAAATGGCTTCTGATTAATTCCTTCAACATAACCATAGGTTTCGATTCAGGGCCAAGTAGGCAAGCATCGGAAGAAATTCTCCTCGTTATGCAGCGTAAAGTTGAGGTCTCACTAGAGGTAAACAACAACTTTGCTCCCTTGTATAATAAATAACTATTACCCTACTCTGTATGTAAGTACTTACCTACTCATGTAAGGAAGTAAGGGTTACTGACATTTTGCAATGTTGCTCCACTATCAAGTGTTCTAGTTACTATTATCATTCATTACCGACCGTGACTACATAAAGCAACCACTAACCTAGCTGCACCCTTTATGCCCTATTCGAAACAATGTGGGTGTGTGAAGTAATAATATGTCTAGCACGTGTTACATAGTACGACCACTGGCTTATACTTGTTGCTACAAAGAAAATGGATAACCCTCATTATTTTACCATTAACCAACCTTCACATTAGAGTAATAGTATGTTGGGTGCCAGCAAAAAAATCATAAGTCGTGTTTTTCGTACACTTCTTGTCTGAAAATACAGTGGAGGTGAAGGCATTTCTTCACCTTCACCCTTTGTATTTAATAACGTGTAGGAATATATTTTCATTCGAGCATAGTCAGAGATAATCATACAGTCTTCTTCTTACGCTACATTTACCACTCCAGAAATAAGGGATGGATATAGTGTTTTTTATCTACTGCAGAATTTGGTTTGCCAGACTATATTAATGAAATGGACTGTAAAAGTTCAGGGCCATAACTCTTTCGTTCGCTCGCCTATTTGCCCGTTTATCGAATATGCAAGAGCGACGAAGGATTAGAGTCAGATAACGAAATTTCGATTTCTATTGTTAACGGTAAGCCCGCAGACTAGATATATTTTTGGCAAAGCAATTTGAATGTATTAATATACTTAGACCGGGTTACTCACGTCTATAAAGTCGAAAACAGCTCGACATGTTTCGGGACGGTCCGCGCCCCATAATCAATTTGAATGTAGATAGATAAGGATAAAGGCTACAAATTTGAAATTTGTACGTGCAAGGATTGAACTCATATTCAAATTTTAAATTTCGCGCTTTCTTCTTCAAATACCTATGTTTGCCAGTCTAGCTGCCAGCATGCCTGTAATGTAACTGTATCTGGCCACTAATGTCAAAACTGGAATCTTGTACCTGTGTAGATGACTACATAAAAGCGTTAGAGCGATTTCAACCAATAAGATTTATTTAAGTACACAGGCATGCTATTATTTTTGTAAAGATATTGAGCAGTACAATCATGGGCCCTTTAAGGTTAACCTCGAGTTTCAACATTTTTCCTTCCCGAATAAGGTGCTCAATAGTAAATCTTTTGATTACAAGTTATCCCTGTTTGTTGAGAATTTGAATAAATCACAAGGGGGGGGGGGAGGGGGGGCGGCAAAATTACTACCGCTTACCCTATGCCTGCATAAGCGTGGTAGAGTCCCAACCAAGCTAAGTTTACATCGAATTTGATAGCAAATACTGTTGGTTTTTTATAGAAGTTTGACGTTTAAGATAACGCTTTCGCAGTAATATCAAAATCGAAGCAAACTTAGCTTGGTATTCAATGAGATAACCGTGTACCGCGATGTTGTTATCTGATGAGATAATGGTAGGTAGGTATTTGATGAAATACCTACCTACCATTATCAGATGCACGTAGTTCAAATAGGTACGTATGTAGATGTTTACCTACTAATAATAATTATAGGTCAGTGCTTCCAGAACTAACCTACCACTATTTTAAGCCTATGTGTCACCCCGGCAGTTATCGTTGTTTAGTTTATTATTTACGTTTTAAAGATAGTGATGTCACTTTCTAATTTTACGCCAGATATTTGTAGTGAATTTAGCGCGCGTGTACCGGCAAAACAAACAGTTTTTATGATTCACGGATCTGTATGGCCGCGAACGGTCACGGTGACTGCGTTTGTGGGCTCTGTCGTTCATTCAGATTTCAGAGGCACCATTCCCATCGCCTACGATGGAATGGAGTCAAAGGCTTAACCAGAATTATGTATTATGGATTTCCAATTTATAATTTAGAAAATATACTACATTCGAAATAGATTTGTGTTCATTCCCAAGCAACCATTTTCGGTCGCCGTTCAGTCGCCGTTACGTATCATGTCAACACATAAAAAGTCTACACAGATTTATTTCAGTGACAATTCGGTCGCAGTGTGCACACCGCTACCAAAATCCAACCAGAATGGGGAAGAATCGACACATACACGTTTGGTCGCATTGTGTGGTCGCCGTGTGGTAAATGTTACCGGTTTGCGACTACTTTTGCAAAAATCATTCCTTCATTCGTTGATTTTGTACCATTAACTGGTTTGACCTTAAAAAATAATGACAAGTGACGCGGGCGCCATGGATCAAAAGTTTTAATTACTTATTACATGATATAATTGCTTAGATTATTATGGGAAATTAAACTGCTCGAGTAATTTGCGTAACCAAATCGAAATTTATCAACGCGCCACCAATGTAAGAATTTATACCTATGAGCAAGTGTACATAACTTCCGAAGCTTTCTGAGGCAGTTTCGTATATTTTAATCGCAATAACACATAATACTAGTAAACTTGTTAATTGTTATGTATACATATTTAAGGTTAGTAAACAGTTCAGTCACAAAGTAGTAACAATGTTACCACAATGTGTACACATGTGTGTACCTGTTACCGAAATTAGTAACAAAGTTACTGGATTTACAAAATGGCTCCTTCTAATTGTTTGCTTTCAGATATTCTCAAACTTTGATATGGATACGCATGGGCAGTAGCTGACCATCGAAAAAAATGATTACGCATGTACCCGATAGTTGGGTAATCGATCCTCAGCCAAATAAAAAAAAAATTTTTTTTTGTAAAACTAATTTTAAGGTGTATTTTATGAAACATTTTTCTATTAGTAATTAATTGGTTTGATGTCAAATAAATTTATTTTCAATGTATATGTCCAATTAATTATGTCCGTCTATTATTAAAATAAAATAAACATTACGAATTACATACTAAAAAAAAGACAAACATACCTAGGCCGATGAAGGCCGAAAATTTCTCGGATCAAATCTAATTGTCGGCCGAGTCGTCACAATAAAATAATAGTCGGCATAGTTTGTCAGACTATATGTCTCTATATTTTTTTTAAATTATACATGTCCCTTTTTGTTCGGAGTGAAATAAAGAGAGGCAAATATATTTAAAAAAATCTGTTGTCAGATTTGGTTTTATCAGACTATACCAGTTATATGAGGTATGCGAGAAATGCCCGCTATCTTTTTGCTCATTTTTGATCTGATTGTAATAAAAGTCTATATCTCTTATGATCCGAGGAGTTCTTTATGAAGAATCTTCGGGCAAAATTGCGAGAAACTGCCGCCATCTTGAGTTTGCTCAGTTTTGATCTGATTGTCATAAAAATAGATATCTGAAAATCCGAGAAGTTCTTCTAATTGGACCTTAGGTCATGAGAAATTTCTTAAATCTTCAAATGTCGATTTTTATCATGATAAGCATGATCAGCATTAAAATACGTGTCCTGGTATACCGGCACTGTTTGGCAAGGTTTGGTTTTCAATGAGCTTGTCATTTCAATGTTCGGTAACAGTTACGTAACGTTAAGACACATTGCGTGCACTTGTTACCACACAGTTACCACAATGCTACCACTTTTTGTTCATACCGCGTTCACCTGGTCGCGAACTGCACACAATGTGTATAAAAATGTTTGACACAATGTGACCGTAATGTGTGCACTTTGTGTAGACACTTGGTTACTAAATTGTTTTGGTCGCATTGTGTGCGAATTGTGTGCATTTTGTGTCGACGCTAAGTTACTAAATTTTTTTGGTCGCATTGTGTGCGAACTGTTACTACATGTTACAAAACAATGAAGAGTCTGCAACCAAAATGGTTGCTTGGGTTGTGATGTCCAATATTGTATTCCCGCAATAGGTATACTTAAGACCACTTGCCCCAGCCCCCAACCAGGGAAGCCAACTTTCCTGTGTGCAAAACCAATTCACGAATTGAATAGGCAGACAACATCAATTTAAGATCCTAGAAACGAGCCGCATAAAATGTATCCATAATACGTTAATTATTAGTAGCAATAAAAAATATTAGGAAGCTATCTATCTGTGTTTGAGCAATTTGAATATTTCAACAATGTAGCCAATGTAAGTCATAAAGCTGACTTGATGTTCACACTTGGTTTAAATGCCAGTGGATCGACCTTAATAATTTTATGAAGCGCACAGATACAGCTGCGTGGATGTTATATAACGCATGCAATGTATTCAAATTGATGGCGAAGTAAAAAATATCCTTTTACTCGAGAAACAAAGCACGTCAAGGCTGTCACGGGATTCCCGTAGCGTTGCTCAAGAGTCTGCGGTTGAGTGAGTTGCATATCTGGCCTATTCTCATTGGAAACGCAAGCGCGGAGTCTGATTCGTAGCCAAAGCAGCGTACCTACAGCTACTGGTATCGAGATCGGTAAAAAAGTGTAATAGTTTACATTTATTGTGAGCGCATTCCAAAAAGGTATTAACTACGCAATAAATCGGGTGCTGATTCTCTACTATTAGAATAAGAATCGTTTATTGCGAAACATGTTACCCTGTCAGGGTATTGCAAAGACTTCTTTAACATAAGTAGTAGGTACCTACATATCTATTCACGAAAGCTGGCGCGGAATGACTATGAAATTAATGACAGTTTTATACATTTTCCACGCCAGCTTTCGTAAATCGATCTGTCAGGAGGTATCATCTATTCTTAAAAAACTAGAATTGTATGCAAAGCTAGAATTAGAATACAAACATTTATTTATACTTGAGTAGAAATTAACTTTCGTTATTAATTTGTACATTGGTAAATTTTCTAAAACAGATACAGTCATTACTATAACTATCCCTCAGGAAAGGCAGTATAAATAGTAATAAATACCTTTCTGACTAATTTTGAGGCGCTAGCGCAACAAAGTATTAGAAACCACTCCATCGCTCTGTGGACTTTTTTCCTGCTCCTTTAAACCAACCTGTGCCCGGAACCCGGACCCGACTGATACGAAATATTGATTTGCCTTTTATACTAGTCTATCGATTCAAATCCTTTCAATTTGCCAATGCTCTGTTGGTATATGGAATTCCATCCCTGATCTAAACTATGCGGCGCGTTTCCGAGCCGGCGGTAGCGGCGCGAACAAAAGTGGATGATCCCACAAAGCTACATTATCCGTGGCCGCAGACGGATTTCTACGAACATCCAAACACGTTCATTCATAAAGCAGCGCCACCAGCCGGAACGGGGGCGCCGTGTCAATGTCGAAAAAAACAAAAAGTTAATTGGATGAATGCAGATCCGAAAATTGGTTCCGTTATTTCGTATCTAAGGCGGTGGTTTTTTGCGCGCTAATATAAAAAGCGTTGTAATCATAACTGTAATGTAAATAATGTAATTCACTATTGCTGATGTGTTACGATATGAATGCTGGCCTGTTTTTGTTTCGTATCCTACGCAGTATATTTTAAGACGAACCGAAAAACCGAACATTTAAATGTTTGCTTTAGCTTGACTGTTTCAAATAAATATGTAGCAGGTTTAAAGGACAAATAATATGCACCCAGTCACTTCACATTGTACTCCTAGAGAATACTTATAAGATATATCCTTTGAACAAATGTGTCTGTGGACAGATCATGGACAGATCTCCGGTAGATAGATTTGTGTCTAATTCCCGGCATATACAACACACTAAAAACATCTGCCGAATAGATCAGACGATCAAATTTGTATGTCAGCTGCAGAGTTTAGTAAGTGATCCACTGCATACAAACTTTATATGCACGGGGGGTCACTTAATTCTGCAACTGACTAGAATGAGCTGAATTCTTGTAGGTACGTATTTATTATCAAGTTATCATGCACGGAAAAGTCGATGCAGCACACAACGTCGTTGTGTCATCATGCAAAGTTATACTTTTAACATAGGTGATCTATGTAATCTATGTTAGACATAAGTATGTATAAGTTTAAGTATTTTATTTGTCATTCATATATTTTATATATTTTACATACCAGCCGACACGGGACCAACTACGAAATCGCGAAAAATACACGACCAATTTTCTTTTAAAGGACATTTCGTATATTATATGGAAATTAGAGAAAAATAGCAAACTAGCTGTGCATGTGCTGTGCACTAGGTGTGCTGTGTGTGTGTATGGTTAGGTACGTAAGTCTAATAATGTATGGTACTATATGACTATAGCTATTGTCCTAAGCCATTAGAATTAATGACTTAATGATAGGCTAAGTTACGAAAGTCGTAAAACTAACAACAGCTCAATTAGTAGAATACCTACCTGGATAATAACTATGCCTTGTTGCATGCTAAACAAAAATATGTGTGTAGTGAACAATTTGGGCGGCGCAATGCACATAGGGACGTAATTAGGAAACATGCAATTAATATATTACGTGATCTCACACGTTGTACTGTTAGAACTTAGAACATGGTTGACAATAACATCGTTTTAGGACTTTTGCACTAAAATTATGATTTATGAAAACTTATGAATGAGAATACCCATACATTTATAACGAATCTCTATAGATAGCCGCCTATTTGTGGGGCCACCTGTCGGCATCGGCGTCACTCACGTTTCAAGTACCTACGTTCACAGAAGCATTACTTAGGTAGGTGCTTAAATTACAACCTAATTCAGACGAATTCATGTAAACCTATCTGCTTGCGTAAGAAAATAGGAAACCTTCCTATGTATGATGATGTTCATGCCGTTAAATTTATTAATGTGACTCAAGTTTTTGCTTTGGAAAGTCGCCAAGTATCTACCTTCCTTACAAGCGTAACAGCGGTCAGACGCCTGGATCAGGATCTATCCATAAGAGTAAGTATCTTAATTACATATCTACATACATACCTACTTTATCAAACATACTAGATTTAAGGTAGTTTCCCTCCAGGACCCGACTTACTTTTCCACACTGAATATCTACATAAATATTTTTAAGAAAAGAAAACCGGCCAAGAGCATGTCGGGCAATGCTCAGTGTAGGGTTCCGTAGTTTACCAACCTTAAAAAGTGTTTTAATAGATATGCTCAATATGCTTATAATAATTAACAATTCGATGATACTTTCGATCACACCCGTCCCGACCCCATCAACTCCGAAAAAATCTTAAAAGCGCCAAGTAGACCACGGTTCAGCGCCATCTCTCGGAAAATTGGGTTACTAATTTATACAAACTAGACGGGGTTATGTAGGTATGTTGGGTTTTCGGGGGTAACTTTTGATCGCGTGAATCGATTTGAATCATCCTTTTTTTAATTAGAAGGAAGAAACGTGCCGGATGATAAATTAAGAACTCATGATTTAAAAAAAAATCCTACTTGACTACGGAACTCTAAAAAACCGACTTCATTTGGCCTTCCCGGTAAAAGTGAAATTTGGAATTAGTTTGAGTTAGCCAGTTTACTTCAAAAATACCTGTGTACCTTACCTCCTTACGTGTACCTTTGAAAATTGAGGAGCTTTCTTAATGTCATTACATCTGAAATAAATTCAAATGGAACTACCTTGTAGACCTCCAAGGTCGCAAACAAAATAACAATGTGTTATATTGGATGACAGACTGTAAATTATCGAGCAGTTCCACTATGCCATCCCTAATCTTCAACATCAGGTACACCCCAGGAAAATGATGGCTTCAGTAAGAAAATGCTCAAGCTAAGTAGGAATACCCTCTAATCACAATGCACGTGCCGTTCAAATTTGAGGAGTTCTGAATTCCTTAAAAATTTGATCATCAGAATAGACATCAAATCAAAAAGATGAAATATTCAACATTTCAAAAGAAGATATTTCAAGGTAACATTTAATAGCAGGAGAAAAATGCTTGATCTAATATTTCTTTTCAAACTCATAAATTGTAAGGGAATAGATTGTCCGGAAATACTAGCGAATGTTAACATTGCCATCCCATCAAGATTAACGCTTTAGAAAGACAAACTTGGGGCGCAACTCTCCGCTCTCCTGATTTTTCCAGCTGTACAACCACCTCCCGTAGTCCTTGGAAGCAGATTTGCTAAGTGACAGTCTGCCAAATTTCAAAAGTAAGGTGTTGAGGCATTTCAGCTCCCAGGAAGGCGTGGGTCGGTAATGCCCACTACTACTTCTATTTTTTTTCTCTTCTTCTTTTGTGGGATTGCATGTTTTTCATTTGCCTAGTATATACAAATATTAGAAATACGTAAAGTATTTACCTGTAGTACCTGATTTTCAAATATGTAAAACTTCAACATACTTATTTTTCTTCAAACTGAAAACATGATTGGTAACAAAAGCCTCGATACTTTTATATTTCAAACATAGGTCCTTTTTTACATGTTCTTGGTGAGAACATCGTAACCCTTGAATTTATAAACATGATATTAAGTTAAATAGTTGAGTAATAACTATTAATTAGTTCTTAAATCTACAAAAAATGTAGTTTAGTTGTAAACAGCAATTATCTGATTACGCGGTATAGTATCAGTATGACGCGCCCGCATGTGGACTCTTAACAGATGATATATTTGATGTCAAATGCGGCATGCTATTCGATTTCTTTGTGAAGCTGAACGAATATACTAATCCAGTGTCTTTACCATGAGTTGCTATAGATTTCGAAGGATACATTTCGAAACGTTATCTACAGTTGCATCCCGCTTCCACCCTAGCGACTATAGATTTACTTTTCAGTAGATTTCAAACTTGCGTTGCGGTAAGCACACTGATGTGTAATCCTGTAGACAGAGATGCCCAAGGGTACAGACAGACCAAAATGATGCGTTGTACTAACCGTATTCGGTATGCACGGTGCACATGTGCGCGTGCTGCGGGTGCTGCGGGTGCGGGCACATCTCGGGCACGTAGTAGGGCTCCGGGTAGCCGTACTCGCCGTAGTAGGGCTCCGCGGGCCCGGGCCCGCCGCCGCCCTCTGCGACGCCCACGCCCACCATCGTGATTAACAGCGCATCGCGCGCCGGATCATCCGGGACCGCGCACCACTAACACTGAAACAACAAGAAAAAACTATTAAATACATGGAGCATGCTGCGTGAAAATTAAAAATCCTTGCCTAGTTACAGTTAGTAAACTTTTTATAGGCCCATGTTAAGCATCGGGACGGGCCGGACCGCAACCGATGTGTAAGTAAACTATATATATAGCGTCACGTAAAAGCTCGGAGATTATGTAACATTTTCACGGCCCGTCACGTCCCGGCGTCCGGCGTGGTGTGAGTCATCCTTTAATTATCTAGACGGTTTTGTGATGGGTGAAGTCGACTACTTTCGAGTTTCGACATAGAGTTCGACTAGAAGTGTTAACGCGTAGCTACCTACTAACGTACCATGCAGTTTGTCTCCAAAAAGCGTTGCAGTAGGCTAACGCTTTGTTTTACTAATTACTCGTAACGAAAAGAACATGTTAACACCTAGTTAAGTTGTTGTAAGGAGCTACTGGCTCTTATACTTTGAACAATAGATTTCTATACAAGAGAAAATCTTTAGCACCTTATTTATTATTGGTCAAGTATTTAGTTATGTGAATAACTAGAGAAAACTTTCTAAGAATTATGGTAAAGAGAGATCTTTCAACCGTTGTTAACTAGCAATGAATACAATAGGCAAATTTGCCTAAACCAGCACTGTTCGCTGGAACACAGTGGTAAAAAAGCTCGAAAACAATATACTTAATTATAGAGGCTTAATAATTGTTGTGGGTTGTAATTGCGACGGCGAATGCACCTAGACATACCTACATGTACTTAATACTTAAATAAGTAGGTATGTACCCATTGAGTTTCAAACAAAGTTTATTTTCTCCCTATTCTAAATTATACTCGAACTTACACACTTACAGAATTCACAGAACCGAGTCACAGAGTTTACAGAATTTCGCAAAGTTTGAAGAAGTTTATATGGTCATCGTAATTTTATAGGTACTTACCGCAAGTTTCCCAGACGAACTATAGCTACATTGTTTCGTAACTTGGCTCTTTTAATACCGCACGATATCGATTGAGAATATCTCATAGGCACATATCAACTTTCGTTGTTACGTCCTTCAAATATGAAGTGCCAGCCGCCAGAGCAACCGAATATCAGGAGAGCCGTCGCGATGAGACAGCATTTGGGCTGCTGGTAGAGAT
This sequence comes from Lathronympha strigana, assembly GCA_949128165.1. Classification (NCBI taxonomy): domain Eukaryota; kingdom Metazoa; phylum Arthropoda; class Insecta; order Lepidoptera; family Tortricidae; genus Lathronympha; species Lathronympha strigana. The sequence goes on along the minus strand of OX421906.1, from coordinate 8,406,664 downwards.
AGGCGAGCCGAAGGCACAAGCAAACCAATGAAACGGTGACCTTAAGATAAGCAACGATGCGTACGTGATCAAAGAGCACATTATTACTGGTTTAGCTAAGCGTTTCACTAAGTGATTGAAACAACGCCTCTGATGTTGCACAAGCTTGAAGCGTCGTCGATATCTGCATGACATATCCGCGTCAGAGCATCGTGACCGCATTTGCCTTTTAAATGGGGTGCTGTCACGGCGGCTCACGAGTTCTGCGTGGATGAGCCCGCAATCCGTGTCAGTAATTTCCAAGGAGCAGTGCTCTTCTACACGTTAAGAAAGCGTACGTGGCGACGCCGCGGCATTACGAAAATGGCGCCTGTATGTACAAAAAAAATGTTAATTGCCCGAGATTGTAAAGGTCAGGGTCTGAGTCCTAGCGGTACGATACCGGTTGGCTTTAAATAACTAAAACTTGCTATAGGATGACTAACAGTACACCGGGCCTATATAGATAGCTCGGAGCACTTGGACGTCACCTGACACTTTCTGTAGATATTGACAGATCGGGCATGGCCCGGCCCATCCCGGCTTGGTCAAGACTTGACGCGGGGACTTTAGCTTATCTTTAAAAGCTTCGTTGGTTTTGACGTGTTACATATTTTCCTTATCGTTCTTCATATTATTTGCCTTCTTATATACCTTGTTATGCCGGAGACATTCATCGGGGAATTCCCTTTTCAACATTTATGTGTTGCAATTTAAACGAATGCAATTATCAAGATACGCGTGAGTCGGAAAAAATATTGACGTAAGCAAATAGTTTTAGGTAGTGTCCATTACTCAATGATTTAAAATGAGTTGCATACCTATGTATAGGTAATATATTTGTAGGTGACAAATTGCAGGCCACGTATGGTACCGCGCGATTATATCTACTTACAAACAAAATACCCGGTATGCTTACTTCGACGAATTGGAGCTCCTTTAATAGTCATAGACAAAGAGATTGGAAGTCGTAGGGCGACGCGCCTATAGAGAGACGGCTTGAGAGCCAAAATTCGTGTGTCGCATATGCGCCCGGCGCATACGTGACAGTCAGTAGCAGTCAGTACCCCTTGGGCCGTCATGGAGTAATAATAAAATGAAAATACTTCAAAAATGCCACATTGCTCCATAATCGGGTGCCGAACCAAACCAAATTTGTAAATAAACAAAATGCAAACGTTTCGTATCACAGGTAATTAAATAATATGTAATTAATTCAATATAAAATTAGTATGGGCAAGAGAAATAGGGAAAAGACACGACGCTGCATTTGTTATCGATAGTGTATGTCATATGCCTTACTAAAATAGGTAGTAAGATGAATTTTTATTTAAGTATTATTGAAATACTAAAAAATGCACAATACAATATACAGTGTGTATCAGAACAAAGAGCAAACCTTAAAATTGGTTGACGGGAATTCGAATACATTGTAATGACGCCCATTTTACGGGCTTGTGGTATGGTCGGGATGGTCGGCGAGTTCTCGAATGGCAACCACGCACCAGACGATGCAGCGTGGGAAGGCCCCCACAAGATAAACTGACGACTGGCTGGCTGACTGGTAAAGGTTGCGGGTGTCTGTGGCAGTCCCTGGGGAAGGCCTATGTCCAGTAGTGGACATCGTTCGGCTGATGATGATAATGAAGATGAGTCACGACGAATATTAATTAGTACATTGTACAGAATGAGCTCTTCGAGCACAGCAACATCTTAATACCGTCCAAACTTTTGCGAGGGGAAACGTGCACACAGGCGCACTTCTCACACATTTATACATACAAAAAGCAATCAATAATGGTGAAACTGACACATAAACAATGAATACAACTACACTGATAAATCTTGCACACTTCGATCTATTTTTGTATACGGACTAGTCTCTCTAGTAGGACTTCGGAAGAGGTAGAGGTACCTTATGGACACCACTTCCTGTGTTGCTTGAATGTTCTACTAACTACCGCTAATAATGATTGTATATTTATCTGCAGTAAGTTTATTTATTTCCTCGCAAATGTGAGGAAAAACATTGTGTGTATCACGAGCCGTACTAGAATTACGACCTCGTCTTCGACTCAACCTGTGACTTAAATTCACATTCGTTCGTAATATCTTGTTTACTGCCCTTAAAACACACTGTTCTATACCGTTCGTGTATGTCACATTACCTACTGTAAATAAAAGTCTTGTAAAGAAAGAGAGCACGTTATGTTTTATCTGAAAGATAGCTGTAACTGGAGATTGTAAAACAGGCCCTTAGTTAATTTATTGTAAATAAAATATGTAGTTAAAATTGCGTCAATTCTTTATTTACTCTTCTTGTGTTAATAATTAAATATCCTCTTCTGATGTTGTATTAAGATAGTACTAGCATCTCTTCATTATAGAATACTGATATAAGAAACAATTCACTTAAACCATAACGCAGTAATAAAATAAAATAACAATGAAGTCATTTGAGTGTCTGATTTTGAAACAGAGGTTTAAAATAAGGTAAAAAATAAAAATATTTGCATAACTTTATTTCATGTAATTTTTAGTGAAATGTTAATAACTGCTACTAATCTATCGATACAATATCGACCCATATCACAACCCTATGAATAGCACGTATGGCAGTTTTGACAATAACATGTCAAAATTACCTGACACGGTCGATTTCTATGAGAATCAAAGCCAAAGGCTCCCTTTATATGTAAGGTTGTCACACTAAAGAGGTCCGTGCTCTGTGGCCATAGACAACTTTATTACGTGCTATGTACTTATTACCTGTTGCAGAATACAGCTAGGGCAATTTCGTGGGCATTTCGTTTACCTCGAATAAATACATAAGTCCAATAGAGGGGGAGATGCAAAATTTGTTTTGGGCTTAAGATGACTAACAAACGGGTATCAATGGAAGCAAAGTAAACGTGTTGCGAACACATCGGTGCATCGTCGGATTCGTCGGCCGGCTGCAGCCGCTGCAGGTATGCAAACCCAATAAGTTTACTTTTTTTTTATGCTATAGGTGGCAAACGAGCAAACGAATCGCCTGATGGTAAGCGATTAACGTCGTCCATGGACACCCGCAACACCAGAGGTGTCGCAAGTGCGTTGCCGGCCTTTAAGGTGGGAGTACGCTCTTTTCTTGAAGGTTTGAAGGTCGTATCGGTCCGGAAACACCGCTGGCGACAGTTCGTTCCACAGTTTAGCTGTGCGAGGCAGGAAGTTTCGGGAAAAGCGCACAGTTGAGGACTGCCAACCATCTAAATGGAATAAAATTAAATAAAATTAATTTTAAATCTATACTTTACTTACCATGGAATTAACATCACTATGTAAGTACCTACAGTTAGGTAAGGATAGAAAAATTAAAAGGAGACCTATAAAGAAAGAAAAAATGGTAAAACTCATGACCTCATGCGAGATTTGAACTCGCGGTTCCGGGATACATGCCCATCGCTCTACCAACTGAGTTTCCGAGACACACCCGCTGGCTCCGAATTTTTCCACCGTATCCCTCGTATGTGCCTTAGGAGGGGCCGTTAAACGCCCCCTAAGGCGCTAGGGACATGTATCCCGGAGTCGCGAGTTCTAGTCTCGCCCGAGGCCATGAGCTTTTCCACTTTTTCTTTCTTTCTAAGAAATTTGGTATCGTTCGCAGACGTTTCTGCTTAAAAAGAATAAATAATTAAGGAGACCTGTATCTTTAAACCTAACCAAAATAATACGTATTATACGTATATCAATCGATTTCAACAAATGTAGCACATACAATATGAAGTAACGAAGTAAGTAGGTACTGAATAAATATTTACCTTCTCTGAATTGCAGTCATTATCTTCATACCTACATGTATGCTCCAGCAATTTGCAGTTTTCTCAGAAGTACTTGTCTTGTTTGAGCTTCAAATCTAGGTACCTATAATTAATTGCTTAGTAAAGAGCATATCGCTCGAATAATTGGACCCGTCTATATGTAACAACGAATAAGTAATTAGGTATGCAGGGTATGCTTTGCATGTTTAGTTTCTATGTCACTAGCATTATATATTATATCCTATATAACTTTATATCGTATCTGTGAAAACCTATAATTGGCGTCTCTGATACATATGTTACATAATTTGTCTTAGTAAATTAAGCTGTTGGTTTTCCGAATAAAATAAATTAAATTATACATATTTACATCACGTATTTTTTGTCACATAATTCTATGCTGATTAACCTCAGAGTTATGTTATTATGTTTGTTTGTAAGCACTTGTAGTAAGTTACTTGAAATCAAGCTATTTATTAATTTAACTTATAAAATACTGATGCAAACCAGTTTTTAAACGGGTTAATTCGAGGTGATGCATTCGGTAAGCAATGTCCAAAAATCCCGACTACCTACCTATAAAGTCCCGTTCGATGTTCCCATACTTATGGCAAACCTAGCCTCAGAGCAAACCATACCTACATGGAAACTATAAATTGTTCAAAATCACGTGATAGCTCGGAGCCCTCGGATGTCACGTGACGCTTTCTATAGAAATTGACAGATTTTCCCGTCCCGCTCCGTCCCGTCCCGTTCTAGTGTGAGTCATCCTTTAGGGGATTTCTTCCGGTAGGTACTGAATTTGTATGGCGAGTACTGGGAAAACCTGGCTCAATGTTTTGTGTCGAAGCCCGGTACCTACCGAAAGAGATTTACAACCAATCATTATTTTTGACCGATATGAAATATTTCAAGAAATAATGATCAAGAAATACTGTTTACCATACTTTATAGGCTCAAGGCGAAAGTGCTGCCATAGTAAAGTGCTTCTTATTGTGTTAGAGTCAAACCACGTTATCTCTGCCGAGCAAATTAACTGTCAAACTTTAAAGTTTTATTTTAAATGTCAAACTTCTATGGAACTATGACGATTACAACTTAGCATAGACGGACTCTAGATCTAGACACGCGGCAGCAGTGTGTCCCGCCAAGTTAGTAATTGATGTACCTACCCCAGTACATTTAGTCTGGCTGAGTTGAGCCGAAGCGCTTCTAAGCGCAACGAATAGCACCCCAGGAATGGAATGGACCCTCGAGACGGTTATTCATCGCACTCGATCATGTTCAATTGAATAAACACGCAGTTGGCGTGGAGTTTGCTATTAAAGCCGGATTCTATGTTGTTATGTAAATATAAGCCCAACTAAAATACGTCGACGCTTCCTGATTCTTAATAGTAATTACGTGACTGGACTGTTTCGGAGAACCGAATTCCGATATTGACATGACGATTTTTGAATGTATGTACGAGTAGGCTTTAGGTACCTAGACCAAAAATGTAGGTACAGCGTGCGTAGCCAAGTTGCCAATCGCTAACGCTCTCATTCGCGAACGAAACGCAACTGTCTTTGTCGCCCTAATAGCCTAATAAGGAAGAGTGATAGAGAGAAAACTAGGCTACGCGTTAGCGAATGGCATCTTGTCTAACCCAGGGTGCGCATGGCATCTTGTCTTAAGGCAAAGTTTCGTTTCTGCTATCGTGAAATTATCATTATCAATTAGCATAAATAAATATCTATATATACACATATACATATACATACCTATAGTCATTTAATTGTATCTCCCTCTCTATCGCACTTTAATATTCTACTTGAAACTTGACATACGAAATTTTGAATTTTCGACCATCAAAAACCTAATTATCTCCGTCGCCTACCAATATTATTAACGCACCGCCATTATAGTCTCTCGTGTCTTAGTTTTTAAGGAACAGGTACCTCTTGGTTGCTATCCGATAAAGGGTTAATGCCATATAGATTCATAGAAATTATCCTTATCAACATTAAGCGACACCTACCTTACCTTTAGGAGGTACCTTAGCTTAAAAACAAGTACATATAGGTATACAAATAGTAGATAGAGGTACAACATTTTATGACACTTATTACTTAAGTACTTCCTTCTTTTTAGGAGAAAAATGTTGTGTAGATTAACTTAATGCCTCCAATTAGCAATTTATCGGGCACACCTGAGCCCTGAGCACCGTCGTCCACAGTGGGCATCAATCCGCCTACGCCTAAAGCTCATCGAGGGGCCATCTCGACGTACGAATCACGAAAAAGTCTGTTGTTCATAGATCATGATCTCGATTTCTCGATATATGGAGGACGTACGAAAACTGTCGCATGCGTCTCACCACGCATTTGACGCAGATGCACCACACGCGCTCTTATTATAATAGTCACAAAACAGAGAGACTAACTCTGTTTTGTGATAATAGTAGAATGTAGGCTCAAAGGGCGTCAAGGACTATATGACTTTTACGCTATTTTGTCCCTTACGCCTCGGAAATTATATCGACACTGGAAATTTCAAATGTCGGTTGTAACGTTGTAAGTTCAACTATTTAACTTGTCCCTTACGAGATTTGAAATTACTGTCGATATCTGATTAGTCTCGATAGGGACACGACCGCTCTTTTCATTTGCGCCGATAGAAAAAACTAAGTTTATTGTCTAAAGTATCGGTCCATCCAACCACCTCTGTCTGTGTGGGAAAATCCGTCGTCATTGTACAGGTGGCCAAATAAGAGGTAAGTATACCTACGTACATTTTATTTTTCAAATTGCCTCTTAAATTTTAAAATTATAAATTAGGTATTTATTCAAAAATATGTTATTGAGAGATGGCAATTTCACATGAAGCAATGAATTTACTAAATGTGTAGGCTGTAGCAAATGTCTACTTACAGCAAACCGGAAATGTGATCATTTTAAGTAAATTTTCCCATCTTATCAAAATTGGCCGTATTTTTGATTCTCGAGGCTAACTTTGAAACATTTGACTTGATTTGACTATGAATTTGGAGTCTTTTTCTTGTGAACTTGTGTTTCGTGTGAAATTGCCATCCCTCATACGATGTTTTTTTTTAAATACTTTCTTATTTGAAAATTTCATATCGTAAGATTTAAAAAATAAAATGTCTCTTATTTGGCCACTCTGTATAATATAACGGTTACACATATGTGAGTAAATTGTCAAAACTCGTTGATAAGGTTGTAAAACGTCAAGTCATCTACAATACATGTATTTTGCCAGCCATCGATCCAGCCATCCATTATCTACCTGGGCAATATAGTTATTTATACTTTATTTCACTATAAAAATAGTACAAATGACAGAAAGATTAAGTAGGTGCAGGGTGTTTAGGTTTAGCGTGTGTGTTTTAGAGTTCAATAATTTAAACAAAACTATAGGTTTGTCATCCTTCTATCTTACCAGCAAACCTGCCATCTTACCTGCAAATGTCACGCTATCAACTTGGCATCATAGCCTCCATACAACTGAGCCTAAACTGAATCGCTTTAAGACGTCATGGTAAGGCCCCAGGTATCGCCATTGTAGTTTGCGTATAGATACACTTTATTTAATTGTCGAACTATAAGTGTAACCTGTGTAACCATAGTGTAACCTCAAGATTATTTTTGAGAAGGGTAAGATAAGAACAATGTATATCAAAGATCACGGTTATAATGGGCTATTTTACGCGGATGCATCACTAGTGATGAGAATCACATCTTCGGTTTATCGATTACACGGACCACTCAATTAAACGAATATGTTTTTACGATTTTGATATCGGCTGGTCGGTAATTGAAATACAATCTCGCCGCTGACGCACGTGCGCGAATCACGTCAATACTGAAACCATAATACCTACCGAAATTTATTCGGCTGTGTGCATATTGTGCATAACTATGGCACCACCACGGATATAGGTTATATTAGTGTATTAAATAACTAAAATGATTTTATCTCATATTACACGCCCACCCTGTGGAGTTGGCTCGACATAGTTGCTCGTTGTTCACAAATCATAACATAAAAAATAAGTTTTTAATGAAATTCCAAAACATTTATTTTCGAAATATATACAGTAAGTGTAACTTAGTTTTTAATTGTTTTTAATTTGCTAATTATTTTACATAAGTACAGTCTTATAAATAATGTTAAGGAAGCTTCTTCATTCGATACCAAACTCGATCATAGTGCGAATGAAATGGCCTGGATATTAAATACGAGGGTTGCCTTTCAAAGTTCGGCGTTTGAAAAAAATCGCGTGAATATTTATAAAATAGTTGTTATTTTCATCGTAAAATATTTTAATTCTGAATTCTAAAACAAGAATGACTTGAGAGCGGCCGAACCGTTATAGTAAAATTAAATTGGTACCGAGCTGTTATAGTAAAGTGTGGTGGCCACCCCACTTCGGACTAGAATAAATGTTTTGAAAACTGGTTCGATCGAATGAAAACGTATATTAAATATCACAGTGATTAATTGGAAAAACAATAAATACCATATCTATATATATAAAGCGCGCACGCGCTTCTCAACTCTGTGCTCGAGGCACAGCCGCAATGTGATTTGTTTGTGAGTGCGATAGGCTGTGTGATATCAGATTGCAAGAGAGTGTTAGAAAGTGAGATGCCTGAAAGTACCATACCGTAATTTTGTAATGTCATTGCTTTACATTGTCAATGTGTTCCAATTTGTGCCGCGTTGGCTTTAGCTGTAAGGTGCAATTTGTAATTTAATAATAATAAATAAATAATATAAAAGAAGAAACTGACTGACTGACTGATTGACATATCAACGCACAGCCCAAACCGCTGGTCCTAGAGATTCCAAATTTGGCACGTAGGTTCCTTATAAAGCCTAGAGGTGCACTAAGAAATGATTTTTCGAAATTCAACCCTCAATGGGGTGATTTGGGGGTCCAAAGTTTGTATGGGGAAACAAGATTAGTTGGACTATTCTATTTGAAACTTTGCGAGAGTATTTATAAAGATAAATGAGTTAAAACGTGTTTCAGGTTTTTTAAGAATGCAGCCCCTAAAAGGGAGAAAAGGGGTGAAAAAGTATAAAAACAACATGGGTATCGTTTTTATGGTTTATCGGGTAGTTACAAAAACAACATAACTAGATTTTAAAATCCAACGTGGCGATTGTGAAATATCATCTCCCTGTTGGGGCGCGATGGGGTCGAAATCTAAAAATATCACTACGGGTGTCAATATATATGTTTAGGTATTTCTGTTTCTAGAGATTCCAAATTTAGTACTTAGGTTTCTTATAAAGCGTAGGGGTTCACAAAGAAAGGAGGTTTCAAAATTCATCTCCAAAGGGGTGAAATGGGGGTACAAAGTTGGTATGGGGAAACAAGATTAGTAGGACTATTCTATTTGAAACTTTACAGGAGTATTTATAAAGATAAATGAGTTTACACCTGTTTCTGGTTTTTTACGAAAACAACCCCTAAAAGGGGGAAAAAGGATGAAAAAGTAGAAAAAACAACATGATTATCGTTTTTATGGTTTGTCGGGTCGCTGATTACGAAGACAACGTAGATTTTAACATCCAACGTGGCGATTGTAAAATATCATCTCCCCTGTTGGGGCGCGATGGGGTCGAAATCTAAAAATATCAATACGGGTGTCGTTATGTGTTTATTTCTGGTTCTAGAGATTCCAAATTTAGGCTATTTCAGAAATCAACCCACAAAAGGGATAATATAGTAAATAAACAACATGGGTATCGTTTTTCTGGTTTATTAGGTCGCTGATTTCGAAAGCAATAACAATTTCAACATCCAACGATTCGGACGTGAGATACCACGTTCCGATGGGGTGCGATGGGGTTGAAATCTGAAAATATCAATATGGGTGTCGTTTTTATGTTTATTTCTGGTTCTAGAGATTCCAAATTTGGTAGGTACGTAGGTTTCTTATAAGGTGAAGGGGTGCACAAAGATAGGATTTTTCAAAGTGGGGTAAAATGATGGTCCAAAGTTTGTAAAAGGGGGTACCAGAATAGTTACGACTATTTTATTTGATATGGGTGTCGTTATCGGTTCGCTGATTTCGAAAACAACAACCAACAACGACTTTCAAATCCAACTTAGCGGACGTGAAATAAATAACAAAAAAACCTCCTTTTTTGTATGACGGTTGAAAATTACGTTTAGTACGCGGGCGAAGCCGCGGGTTAAAGCTAGTAACACATAAATTGTCTTTAGTTTTTTCAAACGACACAACTTAAAAGGCACCCCTCGTAAGGACTCTGCTTACTGATGGGGTCCCGGGCTTGAGAAACTTTATAATATATGCGTTTCTCAGTTGTTTTTTATAAATATTTATTCCTCAGATATGGTTTATCTATTGTGATATAGATATGTAGGTATAAATACTATCGCCTTGCTCTCACAACACAAGTACCTAGGTATTAGGTATTAAGCGTACATACAGTGGGCATACGTTGATTTGTGTAAGATAAGCGTCATAATCATCTGATCGATCCTTGAAATGAAATACCGGGATGTGAGTGACCCTAGCCGACAGGTGTATTCCAAGTCGAATGGTTCACTCGGCCCATAATTTAATTACCTACAAACAAGTCTATTCGTACCTATCGATTACATTAAAAAAACATCACTTTATCCTTTACCTATATTGCAAAAACACATCGATAAATAACATAACTAGTTACTAATTATAACTTAATGCCGGAGAAAAACGTGGCAATTTAAATTTAAACGATGCACCTTGCTTATTGATCTTAACATTATGGACAACATTGTTTCTTAGAATTATAAACACTTTACGAGCAATAAATGCACGTAGAAGACAATAATTTATTACGATATATAATTGTACACTTTATAGTAGTAGGTACCTAGTTGTTGAACAATTTGCTACAATCTTATACTTTAAAAACACTAGTCTCTGAAGTAATCAGTATATCTAGCGAATTTATACCTGTAAATTTTTCGAACTTTCGAACAAAAGTTCTATGTAACTAATTAAATACTTCAACTAACAAAAATACGTCAACAAGTCCCTGACGTCGCGTTTTCTGGCCAAGAACGATACGGAACGAAGGAGAATATGCCAGCAAACGCCCATTGACATAGACATCGCGACAAGGAAATGGAGAGGGATAGGTCATACCATACCATTCGTCGAGGAGAAGCGAATAACGCAAGCATCGCTTTCGGTTGGAAACTCCCAGATGGGGAGCGTGGTTCCGTACGGCCTATAAACTCTTGACGACGGTCCGTCGAGATTTCGAGAATGAGCTACGGTTGGTCTGAGCCGGAACGAGGCCATCTGGCAGCCTCTGGGGTGCCATGTGAACAGTGCCAGGATAACAACAACAACAACAATTAAAATACGTACGAGTCTTGATTCAATCATACATTCTTCGGTTTCGAAGTCTCTTGCATAATTCTAGTCGCCGTGTTACATAGGAACAGCTATTATACGTATGGGGTTTAAATAATATAAACAAAGTAACTTGATCATGTGTCCAATGGTGTACATACCATCACGGTACAATATTAACCTTTTGTTTTTATGGAATCATCTTAATGACCCAACGAATGAGTCATATGAGTCATATGTTATTTTGTTAACATTGTCGAAACTACAAAAAAATAGTAAGTATTTCTATCTGACGATGAAAATTATTTTCATATCAATCGCCGTCAAAACAAAATTACAAGTAGTCACGAGCAATACAACATCGATCGCTGGAAATACCAGCCGGAACCAGAGCCAAAAGGAAGATAGCCGAGTCAAGTCTCCGAGAGACGAGTTAGTTCCGAGAACTCATTTACATAGCAAATGTAGAGGTTGTTGCCAACGACAAACACCTACAATCGTTGCTACTATGTAGTCGTGTCCTTAAAATTGTATTTTACTACTTGCGACACCTCTGGTGTTGCGGGTGTCCATGGACGACGTTAATCGCTTACCATCAGGCGATTCGTTTGCTCGTTTGCCACCTATAGCATAAAAAAAAATTTAGCCATTTTGATTGATGGCTGAATATAATTTATTCATTATTTGTCGTCAAAATTCAACGTCTGGTATTTGGATGATGGGACTTTATGATCTAGGATAGTTAGTGGGTATGATTTAAAATAGAACTGACTTGTTTAGGCGGATTGCGCCGAAATTCGTGGTCAAAGCGACATTATTAGAGTGCGTAGGAACTAGAGCAGAAATTTGCTTTACCATCCGAGCGCCTAAGCGGGATAAGCTTTAAAACAACAGTTACAACGTATTGACGGACTTGCCTCGAAGACGGTCTTATCCGTAGTGACCTTACGTTATTAACCAAACGACCAACGCTCAAACTTACGTGGTTTTCAGTGTTTACATTCTTTAAATCTCCGTACAGAATACAGTACAAGAGAACAGTAGTACCTATTACTACAAGTTGTTACAAATCTTGGGATGAAGTTATAAAGGGTACCTACCTACGCTCGCAGTCGAAAGTTATATTAGGAGTAAGCACTAGAACAAATTGCTTTATGAATAGAACAGGACTACTCTTCGGAGTTCAAGTGTACGCCGCTTCCGGCCTCCGTAGTATAATGACCATTGATAGAACAAAGTCTTAACTCGCTATTTATATACTTCCACTTTGTCTCACTACGGTATAGTTATATTCCCTTCTCGATTGAACTTTTGTTGGTAACTAATTATAGTAAATATTTCACGTTTTATAAAGGCGGAATGGCCACAAAATAATAATTTATCATACAATTTACCAACGTTGTTGTTTACCTGTCATACTTATATTATATTGGTATTGTAACGACGGCAAGCGAGTTAAGTATATCTCACACTAGAACGGGCCGGGATCGGACCGGGCCGGGACAACTTTCAGTTTCAATAGAAAACGTCACGTGACTTCCGAGGGATCCGATCTATCACGTGATTCTTTCTATAGAAATTGACAGATCGTTGCCGTCCCGCCCCGTACCGTCCCGTTATAGTGTGAGGCATCCTTTAGTTAGTTAGTAATATTTTTTTTACCTCCATCGCGAGGCAAATACAAATAATAATTAAATATTTAAAATACATAAAATGTGATTTTATACACTGTTTTCAAAGAACAAAGACATAATTTCTGAGGTAGTGAAAAGAGCACAAATGCTTGAACAGCGGAACGCAATGATAAATTGAAAGAAGTATATTTAGAAGTACTTAGGTCTGTGTTTAAAACATGAATATAATCAATATGTAATGTTGTCAAAGCAAGGTATTTAATATGCGTCTTGTGTTCTAAAGGTTCCGGCTAAAATAGAACAGATATTTAATTACGTAGATTTTCATGAAGGTTTGATAGGTGGCTGCGTCAATGCGTGGGCGACTGCTCCCTCGCCCCGGCGGCGCACCCGCCCGCCCTGCCAGCCGCTGGGCGGAGGCTGAAGCCGCCTACGGTCTGCCTAGGCACCTTTGGGATACTGTCAGTATACGTATGTAATATTTTTTTCATATCTCGCTATTTGAAATTGAGTCATTGTTTATGAATGAAGCGTGTGGGAAGGGAAAATAATACTTACATTTCGGCCCTAGAGAGTTCCACTTTCCAAGTAAATTATGAAATGAAGTTGCATTCTGATAATCCCGATTGGTAGTCCCGATTTAATAAATGGCGTTTCTTCTTGCTCAAATTTTCAAAAAATGTTTCATCAATACGTATAATACCTACTAATAAGAACACAATTAATTTCAAATATAGTTAAGTTTCTCAGATACAACTACAACTAACATAATTTAAAAAAAACTGACTTAATTTGGCCTTCCCGGTAAAAGTGTAATTTTGAATTAGTTTGGGTTAGCCAGTTTACTTCAAAAACATCCAATTCACCATACGTGCCTTTGAAAATTGAGGAGCTTTCTTAATGTCTCATGACATCTGAAGTAAAATCAAACGGAACTACTTTGTAGACCTCCAAGGTCGCAAACAAAATAACAGTGTGTCAAATTGGATGACAGACTGGAAATTATCGAGCAGTTCCACTATGCCATCCCTGATCTTCAACATCAGGTCCACTCCAGCAAAATTATGGCTTCAGTATGAAAATGCCCAAGCTAATTATGAATACCCCCGCTACAATACACGTACGTGCCGTTCAAATTTGAAGAGTTCTCTGAATTCCTCAAGAACTCCATCATCAGAACAGAAATCAAATCAAAAAGATTAATGCCACAACTCGGATAATACGTAGAGCGTTTTTCGACCAGTTTCACTTGGCCATCCCTGGTCTTCATCATCAGGTCCATTTCACCAAAATGTTGGTCCCCCCCAAAACAATGTTCAAGTTACTTAAGGAAACCCTCAAATCACAATATATGTGCCGTTAAAATTTGAGGAGTTCTCTCAATTCCTCATGAATTCCATCATCAGAATAGTACTATAATCAAATAGGACTATCTTGAAGGTATTTCCTTACAAACAAAAGATGAATGTCTCAAATCGGATGATAGCGCTGGGAATTACCAAGCAGTTCCACTTTGCCATCCCTGGTCTCCATCATCAGGTCCACGCCACCAAATTGATGATGTTCGTTAAGAAATGCTCCACTGCTGGATAATTTCCAGTCTGTCATCCGATTTAACACATTGTTATTTTGTTTGCGAGTTTTGCGACCTTAAAGATACTTCAGATGTAACGATGGAAGCCCTGAGACATTAAGAAAGCTCCTCAAGTTACAAACGTACACGTATGGTGAATTGGATATTTTTGAAGTAAACTGGATAACCCAAACCAATTCAAAATTTTACTTTTACTGGGAAGGCCAAATGAAGTCGGTTCCTTTTCTTAAAAATTACGAAATTGTGAAGTCGAGTCGGTTGAAAATATGTACAGTATGCTACTTACCTTTCAAATTTGCGTGGACAGTTTATGAATGAATTCATTCATAAATTGCCCATGCATGCGCTTTTGAATGCGTGTTTACCTAGAATGTCACTTCCTCGTCGTATCGCAGTGCTGATAAGCTGTGCAAGGAGTTCCAAGAGCTGGTGAGTTCACCAGCTCTTCGGTCACCAGTTACCTGCCTACTTAATAGGTCAAAGTTTAGTTGTACTAATCCTCATATTTCAAATGTAAAATATAGTAAGCGACTCGACTGAAAGAAATCATATCTGACACGACCCATTTATTACCTTACGAGCCTTCATGTCTTGGTTAACATTGTTTAATGTTCGTGGTTTAATAAAATCCGAAATCGAAGAAATGCGAGGTCTTTAGAACGGTTTGATAACGTCACCTTCCGTGCAAAAAATACAAATTATCCAAAGCAGCAAAGCATGAACCCAGACGGCTAGGATAGGAATATTCCGAGCTTTGTTTCAAGTAATGGAATTACCGTTCATTCATATAAGTAAAGGTATAAGTAAAATTGCCAGGTACAGGTTACCTAGCTCCCTATTATTTCGCATTTATCCGCAAACGTATTTACTTGTCACTATATTGAGTTATTTATTGTAATAGCTTACAGGTAACGGCCAGTTCCGTACTACCGCTATGTTACGGCAAATTGTAAATGACAAACAAAAGCAAGCACGTTTATTCAAGTCCTGCTTGAACCGTTTAGTAATAGGGTCCCCAAAAAGCGTGCAAACTGCATCCCCGCTGACTGACAAGCTTGACAATATTTTGTGACCTTCCGCGCGAATTCCGAACACACAGGGTGGCATTTCATTTCACCGGCATACCGAGTGCGAACCGCGGTCGGCTCTACGCTGAGAACCAATGTAAGGGCCATCAGCGTAGCGTCAGAGCGTTTTCACACTATCCGTCCGGTATCGGATGTAGGATCCTCCATAGGAAACACATCCGATATTATTGCCGCGTATGTCGGACTGACATCGAGATCCCAAGAGTTTGTATGCTCAGATTTTTTTTTGCACCATTTTCAGGTGAAATATTGTATATATTATATTAAAATAATCGACTTAAACACTCATGTTATTAAGTACACATTTTGTTCAATTGGCAGATTAAAATAACCATTGCCACATTGCCAGCCATAAAACGAAAAAATTAGAACTTAATATCAAAACTTAATAAGTAAAACGAAATACGGCTATTTTCAATGGAACTAAATAATTCATCAAACATTTCAATTATGTGAGTATTTCATAATAAAATGATCTATTAATTAATTAATACTGGATCATTAGGTAGAGTAAACTAAACCGCAAAGGTGTGCCGCCGTTTCGATCACACACACTACAAAAAACTTGTACATATAAATATAACATAAACTAAAATATCGGTCCGACAGCTGACGGGGGGGGCGACATGGTTGATTTTATCGGAAGTGCTACCCATATCGGACGTAGGAAGCTTTCGGAGAAAAGTAAATGTTAGAAAATGGCTTATGGCTTTAAGTCAGCCTTTTTTGCGTTAACGTTTACTTGTAAGTACATAGATTTGTTAAATAAGTAAACAAACACTAAAAAGACTTACCCCTTGTACTCGTAGAGTCCTATCCTACATCCGATATCGGATTAAATAATGTGAAAACGCTCTCCAGGCATTGAAAATAGTAACTGATTAGGAACTCGACAAAGAAATCACACGGATACTCACGATTAAGGTAAGGTATTCAATATTCATAATCGGAGATGATTACGTACCTATAGGTACCTACTTAACTACAGTTATAGTGAATGATGTTTACCCGTCGTTTTCATTCTACTTCCTGTCTCAATTAGCTTTTAGAATCCACCGTAAACTATTTGAGAAAGCAAGAAGATAAAAACGACCAGTCGCGACAAAATACGATGGAGAAACAATATACACATCTGTAGTTGCGAGTGTAATGACAGATATTGAGATCAAGTTACAGTGGTTCACCCAAAAACTACGACTTGCCCAAGCCGAGCATTGAGAATACACCAAAGCATGTTTATGAAGCGAAATAGCTGCCACACGGAACCCGTCCCCAAGGCTGTGCCCGACAAATCTGCCGGTGGGGAAATCCAAAATGCCGCGGTGCATTCTGAGCCGGGTTTACGACTATAAATTATGAGTTTGGTAGACCGAAACTAAAGGCACACCACTAACTTATGTAAACCTATCTGTATACACTTGGTAAACTTGTTCGTAATATAAATATAATATGCTAATGTTTACTGGACAGATTTGAACAACACTTTTTTTTATAAGACCTGAAGTAATGACGTCAATGGACTGACGATCTTCTCTTTTAAAATTTTTCAGCCGATTTCCAAATGGAAGAGGTTCTCAATTAGAGTTTAGGTATAGGTACGGTATGATTAATTTACGAATCAATTTGGATGTTTCTCTTTTGATCGAAAGAAAATAGCATCGAGGTAGTCATTTTCAAGAGAACTTATGATATTTACAATTAAGGACGACTCACACCAGGACCGGACGGGACGGGACGATCTGTCAATTTCTATAGAAATAATCATGTGTTGCTCGGAGCCCACGGATGTCACGTGACGTTTTCTCTAGAAACTGACAGATCGTCCCTTCTCGTCCCGTCAAGCCGTTCTAGTGTGAGTCACCCCTAACACCAACAAAGGTATTTGTTGTTTTTGCAAGTCCCATTTCAAATTGTCGGAACAAAATAATGCTAAACAATGTAGGTAGGTACATACCGCAGTGGATAACTCCGCAATAGCCAATAAGTCCAAAAGTCAACGCAAGTTGTGTCGTAATCTAATAATAATTAGACGCGATAATAATAATGTAGGTACAGTCAACCAATTGGAACCCTAGGCCACTCTACAACCATGTCAAAGTGACAAGCAGTAAGAGATTTCTTACAATCTGATTTATAGCGTCACTATGACAAAGTCCTACAGTGGCCTAGGGTTCCAATTGGTTGACTGTACGTACCTACCTACTCATAAAGCAGTGAATGAACGAAGCGCCCGCGCAGGGTCAGTGGGGCGGCGATAAAGCATCATTGACCAACCTCGTGGCGACAAGTCGACAGTCGACAACACTGAAAACATGACTAATCTAGGCATCTTATATTGTCTAAACATTGGTGAATCATTCCTCGACCTCCACCACATAAAAGGTGTTCCAAAAACCACGTTCATTTACGGACTTTGCGGGCAAAATTTTTATCGAAGTCATTCGAAATAAGAAATTGGATTTAGACCCGATGGATAGGTCAGATGTCTGACTAGACTATGGAAAAATGATGGCGAGTTATGATTTTAGGAATCTTTTGTTACCTATTCTAGATTTGTTTGTTACAATTTATGAACTTTTTGCTTTTTTGTTTATACTATACCGCGAAATCGCTATCTAAGTAACAAAATAATGTCGCCGTGGGTAAGTAAACCGGCGAATGTTATTGTTGTCATGCTTAATCATATCTGTATTCTGTAGTTTGTTACAGTGGTTGAGCATGGACTCGATAGCGAGGGGGCGTCCATCGACCCCCGAATCATCGCGCGATAGTCGCAATACCACGACACAAACTAGCTAGTTAACAAAATATTGAATCTGTATTGTGTGCTCATCGCTAATATACTTGATTTCTACAACCAAAACGGCTATGAATATTTGGAGATCATATCATAAAAAATACTCGTTGAATTCAAGCGTCGCCCTCGGGAAACTTTGTGAATGTCAGGCCAAGACATCACGTCCCGTGGCTGATCTGAATAATAAGCAAGCCAATGCCACATAACTCAAGGCTCACCTTCAGACGCCGTAACGGTCGCTCCCGGTGAATCATTACATAATTAATACTTTAGTTAAGCGATCAATAACACTTCCACGATGAATTAGAGTCGATTACTGAACAATACAAACTTTCGTGGAAAAACAACATTTAAGACACAAATCGTAGCCACTAAACATTCACCTCCTTATTGATATAAAAGTTAACACGCATTTTAGTTAAATTATGTATATTTTCTCTTATTCTAACACAAGCAAATATCAAACTGACACATAAGGACAAACAATAATGAACCTCAACTGTGTTGGATGTGAGTTTATCAATTACGCCCTAACAGTAAGTAGGTGCTTATCTAGTAGCATTTGTATTATAATTCTAAGACACCTACAAACGAGTGAGATTATTCCAAGTGAGATTTTTTTGGATCCAAGTACATAAACCCGCGCACAGACGTAGATATGACCGATTTAGGCGGCCAAAATTATTTAAGGGTATAATTCGGTACAAAATGGGATAAAAAATGTAAAAACGTTGTTTTATACTAAAATCAACTGTATTCTGACAATTAAAAACAAAAAAAAAATATATATAAAAAAATATGAAAAAAAATATTTTTAATTTATTTAATACAACATTAAAATACACACAAATCTACACTACAATAAAAATAACTAAATATCACTTCACTTTCACTTTATACATCACTCACTTCACTTTCAATGCTTCTTTCATGTTCTGGTATATATGGTTCGGCAGCCAACAAAAACTCGATTGTCTCAGGAAGAAAGGCTTTGTTGCAAGGCGATTGCTTTTTTGGTCTCATACTACTGATGAGTGGATCGGATGTTAGTAAAAGTCTAGTAAAAACGTCAAAATTACATTGTTCTCTTGAAAATTTCCTTGCAAAATTTTGTCGATATGCCCTAAAATGTTTATTTCGGGCTTCTGCTGCTTCTTCCGACAACTGGCCAATGGGTAATAGAGCGTTTTCTATTACGCGTCCCCCATGGATCAAAATTGTATGCATGGTTGGAGTCATAGGATGCCATTCCCCATACAAATTCTTATATAATGTTGCTGTATCATAAGCGTATTCGTCGAATTTAGCAATATTTATTCTATGACCACTAGATATTACCTCTAAAATAACTTTCAGCCTAAAAATCAAGTCGTAGCTGACTTTTGTGATATCAGCCGCCAATTCCGGATTATCAAAAAATCTCCTACTGGTGTTACCGTCATTGGTGTTGCCAAAGTTAGCCTTCTTTCTTTTAGTCCTGACGTGTTAGAGGATGCCACTGGAATCTCAAAAGTTCCTTCCAACCAAGACTCATTCAATTTTAAAAATTTATCTATTGTTTTGTTTGCTTTCAACCACCTTTGTTTTATTTGTGATTTCACATAAGAAAATTCATGTTTTATATATTTTTTGAGCTCTTCCGATGTTCCGTAGGTAAGCACAAGATAATTTTCATAATAATCGCACTTTTCACTTAAACTTGGCAAATTTTACTCTTGTATTTGCTCAAAAATATATTTTCGAGCAAATACTTTTCTCCCCGAAGCACTGGGTTCACCTGTAAAAAGATAAAACTAAATTAACAATTTTTTGTTTAAATGTGCGAAAATTTTTTTTTTCATAGGTTATTTTTGAAAGCCTCTAAGACCACATAGGGGCGGCTAGTGGCGGCTAATTTCTGAGATACCATAAATACAACTTAGTAATCTGTTCAGGCATATACAATACAAGACAGGGACGCACCCTGAAGTATAACAAAAATACCATTGAAAATCAAAATCTATAAAAAAACCACATTTTGTGAAGGGTCATATTTAACGAGCTCAAAATATATGATAAATGTCAAAAATGTAATATAAAATTATTGAGATATATGAATTCTTACCTGAATAACTGGAATCCATCAAAAAAACTTTATGAAAACGTCAGAAAAACCAATTAAACACTTGGGAAAACTTGCAATATTTTGGAGCGTCGAGAACAGAAACTTGCTAACTACCTCCACGTGGTATTTTTTTATTAATATGTTGATTTTTGCAAAATCGACTTTTGGCCGCCTAAATCGGTCATATCTACGTCTGTGCCGCGGGGATCGGATAATTACATCATAATGGATAAAATGCATATCAAATATCATCAAACAGCATTCAACATCATTTATCATCAATGTAGATAGCAGACGAGACACTAACTGTAATCTTGCGGTGCTACTGTGCGAGTGTACACGAGATACAGTGCTTTGGTACATAAGCTATCACAAATATAAGTTAAACTTATTTATACGTATATTATGAAGCTGGAGGTATTCTTCTTGGAAAATATTTTGGAACTTATAGGGAAGCCGGAGACAAAAACAAATGTCATTACAATAAACCAAAAATTGGCTCAATTATGGAAAAATATAATTAAAAAAGGATTAGATGAAGAAGTAAAGAAAAAACTGGAAGAGAAGATTCCTGTGATGGCGAACTGAAAGTCAGTGTACCAAAATTAAATGAGGAAAAAGAAGTCACATTTACTAACAATAGAACCGTGTTAGGGTGGATTCATATTGATTATGAAATACCCTGATATCAACACCTCACCTAAAATTTATACCAAGAAATGATAACTTTATATAAAAATAAATTTATACAAAAAAAATCTTAAATTAGGGGCAGTGAACCTAATAAAGATCAATATCTATCAAAATATGTTTTTGTTCCGAAGCCAGATGGATTAGCTCGATTTATCTTAAATTTAAAATCATTTAATAAACATGTCCTCACACAATATTTCAAAATGGAGGACTGGAATGGAACTGCAATTAAATTAATCAATAGAGAGTCTTACCTTGCTTCCCTGGATCTTCAAGATGCTTACACCCAAATTCTAAAAAAATATTTAAGATTTAAGTTTGACAATAACCTCTATGAATTTCAAGTACTACCATTTGGTCTTTCGTTCGCTCCTTTTGTCTTTACTAAATTAATAAAACCTATTACCACCTAATATTGTCTTCAGTTACCGCGATTGTTATTCGTTGAAATTAAACAAACCCTTTAGAAAGGATTAATCGCGTTTATTAACACCATGATCATGGTGTTAATAAACGCTATAATTAATTAATTAATTAATCCGTTCTAAAGTGTTTAATTTCTATTAACACCTATCTCAGAAAACAAAGACTGCTTTTAGTAAATTACTTGGATGATTTCTTGTTTATAGGCAAGTCAAAGGAGGAATGTTTTAATAATGTTCATACCCGCAAAACATTACTTACCTAGGTACTGGAATCATTGGGTTTTATCATAAATGAAGAAATAAGTAATAAATAAATAAATAAAAATAAAATGTTTCTTTATTTAGGTATAAACCCATCAAATTATGTTACAACTAATATACAACTAATTTAAAAATTCTAACTTATAATTAATTAATATGCTATCGAAGAGACCTTGCTTGAGAAGTAGCATGCTGCGCACACCGCCTTAACAATGCTATTTGCCGATTCACTCACTCTTCCGACGAAAGACCAGTACCTCTTACGCATTATAGCGTAGAAGCATTTACATCCTTCAAAGAAATATAATTTCTAGGTTTTGTTTTAGATTGTCCTAAGTACGTTGTGTCAATAGCAAATGAAAAACGCACCAACATACAACTAAAATACAACAAAAAATAATAAAATACAACTTGTCTTACATATTAAACATACTGACATAAAATCTTTTGCATCCCTAATTGGTACTTTAATATCTATTTGTCCAGCAGTTCCATATATACTAATGTATATTATATGCTGATGACACAACAATTATTGTAAGTGATGAATGTGAGGCTAATTTAATCAACAAAATAACAAAAATTCTTCAGAAACTAGATCACTGGTTTAGGATCAATGGACTTAAACTGAATACCAAAAAAACCCACATAGTCCAATTTTCGCCTCGCCAAAAAGACTCCAAGAAAATAAAAATACGTATATCAAATGACATAACGATAGAAAGTGTACAACACGTAAAGCTACTTGGTTTCGATTTAGACTCAACATTGTCATGGAAGCTCCATGTAAACTCAGTTTGTGGAAAATTGACATCAGGCATATATATCTTACAGCAACTGAAACACCTTGTCTCGAATTCGCACCTAAAAGAAGCCTATTTTTCATACATCCACTCCATTATGTCTTATGGAATTATACTCTGGGGAAACTCAACTGATTTTGAACGAGTCCTAAAATTGCAAAAACGTGCCATTAGAGTCCTCGCCAATGCAAAGTACCGTGACGGCTGCAGAGAACATTTTAAAGACTTAGGTATACTAACTATGGTATCGACATATATACTAGATGCGATAATGTATGTAAGAAATAACACTAATGAATTTGAACGCATTGGAGATGTTAGTAGACGCCCGACAAGATATGCTGACAACATAAGGCAAAATAGATGTAGATTACAAATGGCAAAAAAATGTCCTACAACAATGAGTCAAAAATTGTATAATAAGTTACCGATAGAAATAAAAAAAGAAACAAACATCAACGCATTCCATCGTAAAGTTAAACAACTCCTCCTTAACAAGACATTATATAGTGTAAAAGAATACTTAAATAGCGATTTCTAAATTAAATGTATATTGACGTTCTTAAAAGCGAACCAATCAATGACAAATTATAAGACTGAAGTTGTACTGTAAAATTAATGTGTAGTGAGTTGAATTGTATGTACCTACTAATCTATATATGTAACTTTGGTACCTTGGGTGTACCTACTTTGACGATCTCAATATGTGTGCATATTTTTGTTTGTGTATAATGGAAACAATGTATTGCTATTGAGAAATAAAGTTATCTATCTATCTATCTATCTATCTATACAAAACGATTGGAACGCCAAAAATTCATACATCTCAAAATAAATAAAAATAATTTTAATTCTAAAATAACACTCACTGAAGTAAAAGAGGATTTAAAATTGTGGAAAGAACGTGTGTGTTTCGCTAGTAACCCTATTAGAGAAGGTGTTCATAATTTTTAAGAAAAAAATCCGACTTCATTTGGTTCCCGGTAAAAGTGAAATTTTGAATTTGTTTGAGTTAGCCAGTTTACTTCACAAATATCCAATACACCGCACGTGTACGATTGAAAATTGAGGAGCTTTCTTAATGTCCCAGGGCTCAAAGTCCCAGGGCAATCAAAAGGAACTCTTTTGTAGACCTTTAAAACAAACAAAATAACAATGTGTTAAATTGGATGACAGACTGTAAATTATCGAGCAGTTTCATTATGCCATCCCTGATTATCAACATCAGGTCCACTCCAGCAAAATGATGGCCACAGTAAGAAAATGCCCAAGCTAATTATGAACACCCTCTAATCACAATGAACGTGCCGTTCTGAGGAGTTCTCTGAATTCTTCTAGAACTCCATCATCAGAATATAAATCAAATCAAAAAGATGAATGTCACAACTAGGATAATACGTGGAGCTAGGTTTATTGACCAGTTCCACTTTGCCATCCCTGGTCTTCATCATCAGGTCCACTTCATCAAAATGTTGGCTCCCCCAAAACAATGTTTTAGTCACTTAAGGAAACCCTCAAATCAGAATGCATGTGCCGTTAAAATTTGAGGAGTTCTCTCAATTCCTCATGAAGTCCATCATCAAAATAGAACTATAATCAAATAAGACTATCTTGAAGGTATTTCTTTACAAAGAAAAGATGAATGTCTCAAATCGGATGATAGAGCTGGGAATTAACAAGCAGTTCCACTTTGCTATCCCTGGTCTTCATCATCAGGTCCACTCCACCAAATTGATGATGTTCGTAAAGAAATGCTCGAGTGTCTTAAGAAACTACCCAAATCATCATGCATGTGCCTTTCAAATTTGAGGAGTTCCCTCAGTTCCTCATGGATCCCATCATCAGAAATTGATTTTGAAAAAAACGGGACAAACCTGGAACCATCTATTTTCAGACAAAAAAATATTTTTTTTAATCGGATGATAGTCCTGGGAATTACCAAGCAGTTCCACTTTGACATCCCTGGTCTTCATTATCAGATCCACTCCACCAAATTGATGATTTTCGTAAAGAAATGCTCGAGTTTCTTAAGAAATCACCCAAATCAGCATGCATGTGCCTTTCAAATTTGAGGAGTTCCCTCAGTTCCTCATAGATCCCATCATCAGAAATTGATTTAAAAAAAAAACGGGACAAACCTGGAACCATCTATATACAGACAAAGAATATTTTTTAAAATCGGATGATAGTCCTGGGAATTACCCAGCAGTTCCACTTTACCATCCCTCGTCTTCATAATCAGATCCACTCCACCAAATTGATGGTTTTCGTAAAGAAATGCTCGAGTTTCTTAAAAAATCACCCAAATCAGCATGCATGTGCCTTTCAAATTTGAGGAGTTCCCTCAGTTCCTCATGGATCCCATCATCAGAAATGGATTTTGAAAAAAACGGGATTAACCTGGAACCATCTACTTTCAGAAAACAAAAAAAAAATTCAAATCGGTTCAGTAATGACGGAGTTATGAGTGAACATCCATCATCATCATCATCATCATCATTTCAGCCGAAAGACGTCCACTGCTGGACATAGGCTTCCCCCAAAGATTTCCACAATGACCGGTCCTGCGCCACCCGCATCCAGCGGACTCCTGCGACCTTCACCAGGTCATCAGTCCACCTTGCGGGGGGCCTACCCACGCTGCGCCTTCCGGTACGCGGTCGCCACTCGAGAACCTTTCCGCCCCAACGGCCGTCGGTTCTACGTGCAATGTGCCCCGCCCACTGCCACTTAAGTTTAGCGATTCGGAGAGCTATATCGGTTACTTTGGTTCTGCTGCGGATGGTCTCATTCCTGATACGATCTCGCAGACTGACTCGGTGACTTTGAGCCTTCTTATGAGGCCCATTGTAAGCGACCACGTTTCAGTACCGTATGTCATCACTGGCAACACACACTGATCGAAGACTTTCGTCTTCAGGCACTGCGGAATATTGGACGAAAAGATGTGTCGCAGCTTCCCGAACGCTGCCCAACAGAGTCGGATTCGACGATTAACCTCTTTCTCGAAATTGGATCCTACCTAACTGGACAGTTTGTCCTAGGTATACATTGTATGTGGTAGGAAGTAATTACACGGTTCCTGGGATAAAGAGAACAAAAAAATCACATATAAATTACCTAGAGTTAAAAGCTATATAATTTGGCCTACAGTGCTTTCCTAAGAATTTGAGAAATTATGAAATTTTATTGCGCTGTGACAACAACACTGCAATTTCATACATCAATCGTTATGGGGGGATACATTACAAACATTATGACCTTGCCCGTAAAATTTGGAAATTTTGTGAATCAAGGAAACTATTTTATATTTGTCTCTTGCATAGGCTCTAAAGATAACTATAAAGCAGATAAAGAGTCGAGAAACACTAATGAACAAACTGAATGGCAACTGCGTGACACTGACACCGCATTTAACAAAATTAAATTAAAATTTGGATGCCCAACAGTTGATTTATTTGCCTCAAGAAAAAATGCCAAATGTAGAAAAGGTATCGGCATATTGAGCCTAATTGCTGGGCAGTAGATGCATTTACTGTTTAATGGTCTGTTCTAAAATTGTATGCCTTCCCACCGTTTACTCTTATTTTAAAATGTTTAAATAAAATTAAAATTGACAAAACAGAGACATAATGGTGGTTCCTTTATGGCCATCTCAGCTTGGTTTCCTATATTAATGTCATTAAAGAAGTCACATATACTGAAATTTCACCCAAATAGGTCATTACATTACTATCATCTCGGCAGTGTTGTCGGCGAAGACTTAAGAAGGATTAAGCCATGAGAGTGTCAACCTGTGTCCTGTCAACATAATTTTAAATTCGTTATCAAATAATACACTGAAACAATCATGTTTAAAACAATGGTGGGAATACTGAAAAAATTGATCCTTTTGTTATGTCAGTTCCAAGAATTCTTAGTTTTCTATCATAGAAATTTAACCATGGTTCGATTTATAGAACCTTGAATTCTATTAGATCAGCTCTGCCACTCCTTATGGATCATGATTTAGGTGCTGATAGAGATATAAAAAGATTCTTTACAGGTATTTTCAAAATGAGACCTAACAATCCTATTAAGTATAATGAAACCTGGAACCCATCTAGAGTTCTAAATTATGTATCAAATTTATATCCTAACACAGATCTAACACTAGACAAAATGTCAAAAAAAGAAATTGATTAGTCTATTGACTTTGGTAACTGCTTATAGATTACAAACCATGTCATTAATTAGGTAATATAAATATTACTGATGAAAGTATAAAAATTGAGATACCCGACCAAATAAAAACTTCCGGGAGGAATAAGTTACAAGGTTACAACCATTATTAACAATTCCGTTTTATAAGGATAATAGTAGTATTTGCCCAGCTACAGTATTAAAGGATTATATATGTAGATATCAGAAAATTATTGCGAAAATCAGAACAATTATTATACACACCAGCTTAAACTCAAACATTGGCAAGATATATTAAAGATATTTTGGCTGAAGCTGGTATAAGCTTTAATACTTTGAACTATAATATAATGGCTGACATGAGCACGGAGTGTTGCTAGGAAGAAGCAGGGATACCAGTAAAAAGTTTGAAATCTCCACACTTCGTGCTTTAAACTTTCGTTTCATATAGCTCGTCATAAACATGATTACATAGTTGAACAGAGGAGGCGTCAACTTCATATAATTTTGAACGAAGGTCACTTACAGGTAAGTTACTTTGATCAATCAATAATATAAGAAAATAACTTCACAAAGACGAAAACATGTAATCGGGAATCCCGATCACATCGTAAATAACAAACAAGTCGCTAACCATAGTGATAACTGAAATAGAGCGCGAACCGCGCATACATTACCCACAATGCACGGCGGAATGCACGCTACAACTACATAGAGCCAACTAAAAAATGTCATTAGCATTAAACCCAGTTTTAAAACTGACATGCTCGACATATAAGTTTTGAAATTGCTTTAATTTCGAATGATAACTAGGTACAAGCAAAAAACAAACTACACTGCGTACGGAACGTGCGATAATAGACATTTTCTCTATGTATGTAGGACTTAAACGTATGCCTTGTTTCCGTGGTTTCGCTATACGCTTGGTGTGTTACTTTGTAATAAACGGAAATGGCGTGTGGACTCGATGTTGAGTACGCCTACACTCATGCCTATAATCCTAAGATGGGGGGATGCGTATTAGTAAAGCGTCTTGTGTCATTTTTAGCAATCTTGATTATAAATATAACGGATTAATGACGACCGGTTGGCGTAGTTAGTAGGGACTTTGCCTGCTAAGCCGTTGGTCCTGGGTTTGAATCCCGGTAAGGGCATCATTTGGGTGATGAACACAGATATTTGTAAATGAGTCATTGATGTTTTCTATGTATTTATGTATGTCTTTGCATACTATATAAATATAAGGTGTTAACAAATTAGTCACGGATATTTTAAGGGACGTTAATTAACATCAAAACAATTAACTTACATTACAATTTAAGAAAAACTTTTTATGTTTTTTTGTTGTAATTTTCCGAACAAAAAAAAATATTTTCTACATAACCATCCCCTATAATGTAATTACCTCTCAAGATTCGCCGCCGCTCTCGCCCCCAATTCGTGAAGACCTTTAATAACCTACAGTTTTCCCGCCGAATCATAATGAGTAATGACATTTAAGAAAAACAACTGTTGACGTGACATGACAGACAGTGTTAAACATCTTGACAGGTAAGTAATTACATTATAGAGGATGGTTATTTAGTTTTTTTTGTTCGGTAAATTAAAACAAATTTTCTTTTTTTTTAAATAATTTCTAGTGTTAGTTAATTGTTTTGATTTTAATTAAAGTCCCTTAAGATATCCATGACTAATTTCTTAACTGTAAATATATCGGTGTCTGAGTATCTGTAACACAACACAAGCCTTCTTGAGCTTACTGCGGGACTTTAGTGAATTTGTGTCAGAATGTCCCATATTTTTTTTTTTTTGATTTGGTTCTTGAACGTTACATTACCGGTATTTATAATGGAGGAATACCGGTACCAGAGCGTCGTCACAGCAATAGGGTAACAAAGAATAAGTTATACTAAATTTGACGTTTATCTTGTCAAGCATACAAATGTCAAGATGACATTAACATTAGGGTTGTCACCATCGCACGTGAGGTGATGATGCGCGTTCTGCGAACCCTATACATTTTATGCCACTCGTAGGCGGAAAATTTTGCGTCAACGTAAAACGCAGAGTGACATCCCCCTGGGGCCTTACCATGACGTCTTAACACTCTTAACGCGATTCAGTTTAGGTTCAGTTTAGGCGCAGTTGTATGGAAGCAACTCAGTGTAGGTCGTCAACTGAATCGCGTTAAGACGTCATGGTAGCCCTCAGATGGTAACAAAACAAGAGTGAGTGGTTGAGATACTTCAGCTAATGACTCTAGTTAAAGATATTTTTTAAATACCTATCCAACGATACGTCACATTTTAGGGTTGAAACGAAAAAGAAATCGCTCCCGACTTAACTTGTATTGTATGGGCCCTTAAAAAAAAAACACTTTTTATTTTACCACTTTCTCGGCATGATTGATATACGTATTTCTAAAATTACAGCTTTCTAGTACTAACACTACTAACAAAACGGTCCCCACAGACGGACGGACAGACAGACATGACAAAACTATAAGGGTTCCTAGTTGGACGGAACCCTAAAAACGGGGCAAATGTTACCAGCAAACGCCTGTAAACAGCTGTCGTTCGATTTTTCCGAGTACGAAGCGGGCTACGGCCGTGGGAGGGGAGGGAGCGTAGGTGGCGCTATCGCCGGAAGAGGCGCCGTATCCTGCGGATGATAGCGCTCAGCCTCATCTCTGTGACACCACCGCCAATCGCGGCTCGATTGTTTTTACAATTGCCGTTAACAGTCGCTTATTAATTCGTGGTGTTACCATGAAAGTTCATAATTTATATGAACACACATATAATGACCTTTATAAAGGTCATTGGGCGTTTTTGACCGGCTTTTTGAAAATTCGCGTACAGACACCAAACTAGTTTTAAATTATAGAGCTTAATTCCGCTATTCAAAATATGTAAAATTTTCAATTTATCGACCGGGAGAAAAAAGTTATTCAAAAAAATAGGCTGAACAGTGTTTATATCGATTTTTTGAAAGAAAATGAGAAATAAATACATGTCTTTCTATTAATTTCATCCCGAAAGTATGTATTTATTTATATTTATTCATGCCAGCCTTTAGTTCACCTACTCGATGGTAACTCGGTTCATCTACTAAACACAAGATGTCGGTAGTAAAGAAGATTTTGGAATATATAATATTTTTTTTTTTTTTATACTACGACGGTGACAAACAAGCATACGGCCCGCCTGATGGTAAGCGGTCACCGTAGCCTATGGACGCCTGCAACTCCAGGGGAGTTACACGCGCGTTGTCGACCCTTTAAAAAAGGAGGATTCGCTGTGTTGACAGCTAAAGGGGCAAGCTTAGCTCCGTGGGTACACCCCACTCCCCAGCTGTCAACACAGTGAATCCTCTTGGAGCTCTGGCAACCTTACTCACCGACAGAAACACAACACTATGAGTAGGGTCTAGTGTTATTTAACTGCGGTTTTCTGTAAGGTGGAGGTACTTCCCCAGATGGGCTCTGCTCCAGATTTGAGCGAAACGACATTCGTTGTGCTGTGCCCTACCACACTAAACGATATGCATCCGCTGTGCCCATACCTCTCTCAAATATATTTAAGTGCGGTCAATCAACAGTAAAAAAAAAAAATCTATGATTAATACCTTGTAAATAAATTATGTTTCAATAGTCTACTATATAAAATAAAATGCTCATTTTGCCACCATGGCTCCATCTAGAGACAATTAAGTAGAACAATTAAAGCGTAGTTAATTAACGCTAATCGCTATTAATTAACTAAAAACAAACACATATTCCTCTACTCTCCCATTCCCTGCAAGAATGCGACCTATACCACTGAGTTGCAGATACATTTATCTACACATCTAGCTCTATTTCGTTAGTGTACGCTGTGGGTCAAATTTCCGAACAAAATGCCCAATGAACTTTAAAAAAATCCCAACAACGCTACTTCTGCTGCTGTACGTTATAAGTTGATGTCGCAATGTGTTAAATAGACAAAAAACACATTATGCAACTCTTGCATATACATTATTATGATAATTGCGTAGTTGCGATAATACTGTAGGTATGTAAAATACCTATCTACATTATAAAAACATATTCCATTCATGAGCGAAATTAGATCTCACGTCATTGTACTTGAATTGAATACCGCCAGCATATTTTACAATATGCCATAAAATAAGTAGGTAGTTGTAAGTACCTCGTAGGCAGGTAGGTACTTGGTGGAAACAAATCGTCAGAATTTTTTTTTATACTACGACGGTGACAAACAAGCATACGGCCCGCCTGATGGTAAGCGGTCACCGTAGCCTATAGACGCCTGCAACTCCAGGGGTGTTACATGCGCTTTGCCGACCCTTTAAAAACTTTAACACTCCTTTAAAAAAAAATATTCTTAAGTATATCCGCACTTAAGGCCGAAAAATTAAATCAAAACTGCAATATTAAGGAACATATAATTTATACATTTTAGGCACCGCTAATTGTATAGGATAAATATATGTAGAATTTAGGTTACCTATGTTAAATCTACATCTATGTCATTTTCTTTTGTATGCGCTGTTGCGCACATATTTAATTGATTAAGGTTTTATTGCCGAAAAATACCGATTCGACGATCGGTCCTCGGTGCATTTATATACGGTGCACGGTGCCGTAAAAACATTGGTCAGTGGGCTAATAAAACTTCTTTTCCCCATTTATTACGTGAACATCAGACATTATGACACTGGTGTCGACAGGTGAATTAAATTACACTATACAGGAACTGTTGAGCATGGCATAGTTCATGGCAATCCAAGTAAGGCTCACAATAGCGTGGCGTGTGCCCTGGAATGTCATTCCCATCGCTTATTTAACACAAATCTATAATATAACTAGTGTTAGGATTATCTCGAGATCTGTAACAACTATACGCAGTCGGAGGCCGCAACTATAGTGGTTAGTTATGAGTCTGTGTTATGTGATACGATGAGAGTACTAGCCCTGCGTTGTGACAGCCGCTCAATTAGCACCCTAATAGACCCCATTCACGCGACCCGTCACACTACGACACCAATAAGTCATAAGTGACGTTTTATCGACAAATAATACACTTTGTCAACAATAAAACACATGTGAGACATAGCTTCAAGTAATTTGCGGCTTGCGCATCTTCAGTAGTAATGAGATTATGAAATCTAAGGCATGCTAATCTAATGTTTATTACTCATTGGTTGAAAGAAAATTATTTTTTCAAAGAAGATTTAGGGTTATTTATTCATTCGTAGTCCCTATAAATATCACTAGTGGTGCGGGTGGCGATGATAAATGATAGAACACAATATTATTATGGTTAACTGACTCCTCTGATATATTATTATTTCACACACAATACAATATTAAACACTATAACTAAAGACTTTATTGTCGACTTTACAATACAAATTTTTGGGAGCGATTCTAACAAACCCATACTTACTGAGGTTTCGGCCTCCGTGATCAATCAATACAGCTCGTCATAATATCGTACTTGAGAATGGTCAGCTTAGTAGGAAATTGGAACCTGGCAAACGCCAGTATAGCGGCTAGAAGACCCACAACGCGTCATTTGAGAGATATTGTCGACGTACAAAACATATCTCCTTTCAAAATAAAACTTAAGAACTGGCTTCTCGAGCAAGCGTTTTATGACCATAAGGAGCTTTTTTCTACTTAATTATTATTTGATTTTATTTGTGTTTGTATCTACCTACCTATTATATTTAGGTAAAAATGTGCAATCATCTTGACATGTAATTTATATTACCAATAAATAAATGATTATGATTATTATGATTTGTTATTCTAACTCAATTTTTTAAAGTGAACTGAACAGATTTAGTTTTTTTTAATCAAGTGATGCATGAAAATGCTAAGCTAACCAATGTCGCTTCTGCTCTTTTTCTTTCAAACTTTTTACAACGCACGCAATCATGAATGGAGAGTCGGTATGTGGAATTATTAACACTTAATACCCACACGTTGCAAACACAAAATTACCCCCAGTGGATGCGGGGCGTGGGCGAGCATTCCCGAACGGAATCGTAGCACTTGAAAGGGATATTTTTGATTTTCAGCGATAGATACTGATATCTCTGATAAGTTCTTTGTGGGTTTATTTTAGGGAAAGCTTTTAGGGACAATTTTCGCAATAACGGTTTTCTTGCTCTATTCATAACACACAAAAAATGCAAAAACTATAAATAAAAAATCGCAAGTAAAGTCGCAATGACTTAGAATTGAATCTAAGTTAGGTAAGTACTATTTAATTAGGCATACCTACCTACCTACTTGAATACCATGGTAATAGAAATAGAAATACTTAGAAATAATTTATTCGTGGACACACAAAATATACAGTACAATTACAATTAACAGAAAAATTGCCAAGATTAAAGAAGTGCCACGAAATGGACTCATCTCAGCATAATGCTGGCGACTTCCAGCGCTGATCTTCCGATGAGCCCATCCGGTGAAAAAAAAGGTAACACAAAACACAAACACGAAAGGTAACACAAACACTGAAATAAAAACAAATCAAAAGAAAAACAAACAGATGGTATGGTAGAAAAACCACTTTTTCAGAAGAATCTGTATTTTAAGACTTGTGGGTCCGATAGAGGATAAATACGTTGGTTTGCTAAATAGCGCTAAGAGAAATCTTTGAAAGAAATATGTATGGCCGCTAATATTCGTAAAATTGTTCCTTTAATTCTCGAGTTTCTGAATAAGGAAATTTATGAATGAACTTATTAGGTATAGTCCATCAGTTTAATCACATATGTATTGTAACATTTGTAACGTTTACCAATACCAGGTACCTGACCACACAATAACCGCACATTAATTCATTTTATTTCCAGTTTGGTTTGTGGTTTTCCTAAAGCAACTATACAAAGAGGTATTATTGTACATATATCATTAACGACAATTACTTACTACTTAATTGCTTAATCGATTACATCATTAGAAGGAAAATGTGTAATACTTTATATTTATAACCGAAACACAATTCACTTTTTTTCTTAGTAGGTACTACTACTAGAACATTGCAAAACTTGCATAAACTTGCAGATACATGTCATTGGACCAAAAACCCGCGACTTGGTTCGCAATATCAGTTGAACTGTTAGTACCTTTAAGTTGGTACATGAAAAGCACGGATTGCCTGTGTGATATTGAAATTGTAAACTTAAAGGAAAATTGATATTGCTAATTATTTAGGTTATTTCTAAAGTGCCTCTCGTGACTGGATGGCAATCTGTATCATCAGCCCGTGACGATGTCAGCATTTTGAACGCATGAAAAATCTGACTCCAAATAATAATATGCCTAAATAGTTGAACAGTTGCAAACACAATAGGTACATGTTGCTTAAGGTTAAAGGAACAAAATTGCCGGTTATCAATAAGGTGCTACTGGCATACAATTTAATTGGAACCTAACCAGCAACCGACAATGTGGTAGGTACCTTTAGCGTGAAATTATCACATAATGCATACATATAATTATGTTACGAACATTGCGCAGCCGGGCTAGCAGTCAAAAAGAAGAGTAGATAATTCAGCAGCACAGTTTACGCTGTTTCTGTGAATAATAATATCATAGGTATTCTGTTTATCAGCGACTCACCGCGTGCACCGTGGCGCCATTTATTTACAAATAGATCTAATGCTACTACGTGGTCATTTAGTTTGACAGTTCTCCCCTTCTTCTTAATCGACTACAAAAGGGTCTGTTTTTCACACTATCTATATTTTAACACTAAGTATTTGTATTTGAATGTATGTGGAAGAATTTAGAACATAACACGCCTTCCAATACTGTTTTCTCTCTGCCGAAAAACTCACACAAATGTGTTAACTTTTGTTTAGGCTGACGTTAATCTTACATGTCTATTACTACAAAATGTTCGAATAGTCTATACACCTACTGGAAAGTGTCCAAAATAACGAAATGAAATTTTCAGAAACTTTTTTCTTTATTGCATGGGAATTTAAACTACTTATCCGTAATTTAAAATCTTCTGAAACTTTCATGAAATTTCCGGGAACTTTTCCATAATTCTGGCAACATATTGGAAATCTGAAAGCCAAAGGGGGTTTCGAGTCGCTGGTCACTTACGACGGAAAGGAATTTAAAAATAAGGATGCTGCTCAGGCTTTTACCGATTTCTTTTCATCCGTTTTCCTGCCGAATAAACCTGACTTGGACTATCGTAAGATAATGTCTGAGGACCAAAGCCATAATGCCCAATATATTCACGTGGCTCAGATTTCCCTGCTTGATGTTGAAGCCCAGCTAGATCGCTTAAAACCTAGGAGCTCCCCGGGCCCAGACAACCTCCCGGCTTTCATTTTGAAAGGGTGCAAGGAGTGGATTATTACACCCCTGGTACATATCTTTAACTTGGCCTTAGAAACCGGGGAATATCCTAGTCAAGGGAAAGTCACGAGGGTTAAGCCTATACCGAAGTTGAACAAATCTACCCAGGTCGAAGAACATCGACCTATCGCTATCCTCTCTGCTGTAGCCAAGCTGTTCGAGTCAGTCATGAAGGGTTTGGTGGCTCCGCAAATTAAGCCTTTTCTCTGTGAGTCCCAGCATGGCTTTAGACCTCGGCGCTCTGTTGAAACAAATCTGTTGACTCTGGTGGATTCTATCACAGACCATCTTGACCAAAGCACACAAGTCGACGTCTTGTACTACGACTTTAGAAAAGCCTTTGACCGTGTAGATAATGATGTTCTATTAAGTAAGTTATGCAATTTTGGATTTTCACCAAAGCTGCTACGATTTTTCTCCAGTTATCTGAGTGACAGGCAACAATTTGTACAACATGGCTGTTTCGTCTCGAACCCCTATCAAACTCGCTCCGGCGTCAGTCAGGGGTCTGTTCTGGGTCCGTTGCTGTTTGGGATTATGATTGATGATCTCGCATCAGTCCTCAGGTCGGCTAGATGCTTGCTATATGCCGATGATCTGAAAATTATTTATGGCAAAGGGATGTAGAAAATGTTTACCAATGGAGTATCAGGAATAGGCTGGCTTTTAATACTTCTAAGTGTGTGGTCATTACCTTTAGTAAGGCTCGCAGCCCACTCCACTACGAGTATCTGCTGGGAGTAGAAAAAATTGTCCGAGTCAATTCGATACGGGATCTAGGCGTCACCCTAGATACCCGTCTCAATTATCATGAACATATTTACTCCTTGACGCGTGACTGCTATAAGAGACTTGGCTTCGTTATAAGAAATTCCAGAGAATTTAGCGATATCAGTGCCATCAAACTTCTCTATACTGCTCTTGTCAGGAGTAAATTAGAGTCAGCGTCCGTCATCTGGAACCCCTATGAAGCCTCATACATTTTACTTCTGGAGCGAGTTCAAAAGGCTTTTTTACGTTTTCTGTACAAAAAAATGTACGGATACTACCCCTTTCTGTACCCAACCAAATTTTACTGGGTTCTTTGGGTTTTAACTCCCTCGAAGTGAGACGTAATTTTGCCCTTCTTACTACTTCTTGCGGCATACTTCGCGGGGAGTCTGATTGTGTAGAGCTTGCCACGCAATGGGTAAGACTATACGTCCCTCCTCTGACTAGGATTGATTTTCGACCTCGTGATCGTCCCCTGCTGGCAGTGCCTCACTCTCGAACTGAGTTTCGTAAACAGTCCCCTCTAGTACGTTCCTTGCAACTTCTGAATGGGCTCTTAGCATCAGCACCGGAGTGTGATTTGTTTGCTGGCAGGAATAATTTAGTGCGTGATGAATGTTTGGCGTTTTGTGAAAAGATGGATGTGCGTCCTTCTACTGTTCAATAGTGCTTGCCTATTATTTGCTTTTTCTAAATTATTACCAACTATGTTTAAATTATAAGTTACAATATGTGTACCTACTATGTAGTTTCGCAGTGCCTTAGTTTATTGACTGTTATGCTGTGTAACTAAATTTAACAATAAAATAAATAAAATAAAAAAAATTGAAACTTTCTGCAATTTGCATGGCTGTGGTCCCCCATAAAAATTGGCAAAATATTTTGCATGGAAAATAACAGGTAAGGCGTCTCTAGTTATCTACTTACGTAACTGCTCTAGGGATTGTGTCGTTTTTCATAATAGCGTCAACTAATGTAAAAGAGGAGGATTTTTTTGATAAATACCACGTTCCCGACCAGTTTTATTCACAACTTTTCAAACATGTTGCATCGACATAAATGTGCTCTTCGACTTGATAATAAATACGTACATAGTTTTTCATGTATAAGTATGAATATTACAGTATACGTTCTTGTGTCCTATATTACTTACTTACCCCTCTACGGAACCGTTACAAGTGAACTGGATTCACTTGTGTGGGCAATCAGGGGTTAATTGCCGCGGTATAAAGTGGAGGGTCGCGCAGGAGCCGTCCGGCAATGACCTTCGACACGCTCCACCCGCTCGGCTTACAAACTACAACCTACTTACGGGCAAAAGTTTTACCTTATTGTGGGTACTTTAAATACATATATGTACAGAAAAAAACTACCTAACAGGATATATAATGAAAGAATCAGATTTGGAATTATATAGGACTATAGTCGTCGATTTCTAAGACTGAACTTTTGACACTTGAGTATTGACGTACTTAGGCTGCGTTTTGCCAAATTTTATTCCGAGAATAACGCTTACTCTCAGACAGTAACGTCAAATTACTATGGGATTTTGACATTAGTATCCAAGAGTAAGCATTACTCTTGGTTAAAAAGTTTGGTCAAATCCAGCCTTAGTGTAGTGATGAGGCTATAAGACAAATTGTTTGTCAAATACAGCGATTATTGATTTTAGCGATTGTTTGATTCGATTTTACTACTACCGATTTGTTCTTCTCAAATTAATAATTGTTAAACAATTAGGTAGGTTAGATGACGAAAAAAAAACTAATTAGTCCGTCTGTTAGATTATTAAAAAATACACGACACGTATTTTTTCTTTTGCTCGTCAAATGAAAAACGACGGAAATACAGCGCTTTAAAGTTTCGCGTGACGTCACAATCGAGTACGATTCTTACTCTAAGGTGACGTCACCAGCCCCCACCACGGAACTTTGACGCTCTTCATATTCGTCAATTTTAGTTATCTTGAAAAAGGAAAAAATACGTGTCTAATAATTTTTGATAATATTTCTGACGGACTAATTAGAATAATAGTTTTTTAACCTAGTCATCATCCCTATGCCACGAGGGCCTTATAATTAAGATATAGCCTAGTTATTAATTAAGTTAATTATAATTAATCATTTCAATGTGATTAAATAAATACATATTGAGATTAAAACTTATGTATGACATTATAATATTTCCATAATTAAGACCGAGAAACTTCGACAAACTGCGCATTTGACTTACGATTTTTTTCCAAAGTCATCTTAGTTTCGTTTAGAAAACAATAACTGTTGAATTCACTTAACATTGTATTTATTTAACATTTTAAATGTTAAATAAATACATATTATATACATAGATAGATAAAATAACCTTCATGGTTAAGTTGTCTTATTTTAAAATAAACTTTTTTTCCACATCGTACTTCATTTTATTTTCGTTTTAATCGTTTTGTTTTGTTTTGAGTTTTACTGTATTGCCTAATTGATTACAATATCTACAGACAGTTACATGAATCGGAACAGCAGAATGGTCACGACACTAAATTTAATAAAAACGACATAGACCGTAAATTGCTATCGTAAAACATTCAATAGTACCTAACATTCATCAGTTTCATCACATTATGTTTATGAAAAGTGAAATATTTTGTTTATGCACATGACTAAGTATATAATTCCAAAGTGTCTTGCGCGTTTACGTTCTACGGGTATTTCGATGTGTCAAAAGTTCATTCTTAGAAATCGTTGACTATAAGCATTTGCCCGCGGCTTCGGTCGCGTTAGATAGAGACAAAAAGTAGCCTATGTCACACTCTCCATCCCTTCAACTATCTCCACTTAAAAATCACGTCAATTCGTCGCTCCGTTTTGCCGTGAAGAACCAATTATGTTGAATACGCTAGTTTTTCTACGACAGCTAAAATAGAGTATAAAGCAAAATCTAGAAACGTGGCAGAATAGGAAAGATGTTGTGCCCACTATAGAAAAAAAAACAACAACAGTGCTCATATATTGTATGAAAATCCATAGGAGCAGTGTTCTTATGGAGTACCATGGACAACCTTATAATGTATACTTTTTTAATATCGCTGTCAGTCATCTAATTGACAGATAGAAGTGCTGGAGTAGAAAAAGATATTTATAGACGTGACTGTACCGTAAAACGTAAAACATACATATATAGTCTGACAAGCCAAGGCTGCAGTAGTTTTTTTTTAATTTATATGCCACCCTTTTTTTTATACTGAATAAAAGGGACGCACATAATTTAAAAACAAAATCTACTGCAGCCTTGGCTTGTCAGACTATATATATTCATGATTGCGCCAATCTGGAGTACCTACAGTACCAGGCGCATATTGGTTTTGGGCCAAACTGTTATTACAACATGTATATATGTAACTGTTTTACGTGATTAAACGAATGAAATAAAAATTGACATCTGATTCATATTTCACAGTTTGTATGCATTTGAATATAAGTAATATTTTAGCCATAAATGAAAATTCAATGTTTGTATGCATCGAACATATATCATATGATTCCACAGACATGTGGAAACATAATACGGCGTGCTCGTAGATTGGTTCTGATTGATGAAGCGTTTTATTTTCAATTAAGTGACAAGATATAACATATTGTTCCCATCCAACCGGGTCAGAACAGGGCCTGTGAAAGATTAAGAGATAAAACTCCACGGCGGCAAACAAGTAGGTAGCTAAAGTAATGTGGCTGCAGCGGGCCGAAACTCATTTGAATTTCACACATAACATAATAGATATCCAACTTGTCTGCTGTTTTATTCATAGACCTAAGAGCATTACGTCATCTACGAGACCTCTGAAAGAGAAAAGCATTTTCTTTTTGTTTCTAGGTTAAGTGAAGAATGACGCGATGAAATAAACTTTATTAAAAGCGTATTTAGCTTTATTATGGTATACTGTTAAATTAAACGTAATCTGGTTATATAAGTATTAGGTATGCTTTTATATCTATTCAAGCATATCAGAAGCGACGAGCAATAATATTCTTCGGACTCTGAGCTAGTCCCACTGAATGGCAATAAACCAGTTACTACAAAACAAGTCCCTGGTCAGTATAGATAGGATGGTTCGGCTTATCGACGCGATAGCTGTCTCTTTCAATCTCGCAGTGTCAAAAAGGATCGCTTTTCTCCGTCACGTGGAGGACCCCGTCCATCATACGCCCGCGGTTTGATTTAACGCGACATAAAGACAATTAATGGAGTCTCGAAACTTAAAATTTTTATACATAAGATTAATTTACAAACTCACATCTACCTACTTTAAATGACATGGAGAGTGTTGCCACTTAATTTGAATAAATTGAACTTTAATAATTTATCATCAATTAGTAGATAGTAAATATTACTTTCACTCTTCCAACGTGGTTTATAGGACTTAGTTATGTTCTGACGAGCTGTTCCCCGCTACTTCGTAAGCGTAGATTTTTTTACTGATTTACAAATGTTCAGTCCCAGTCCAATAGTCTAGTCGCTCGTTAGACGGTTTTAAATAAATTAATAAAGCAAAAAACTTAAAATTGTACTCACAATCAATACAAACTTTCAACATCCTTTTGAAGCCTTTGGGGGTTGAAAATGCTAAACTTTTTTCATATTATGTTTACACGTTGTATAAGTAGCCAACTGTGCAAATTCATTTTTTCTAGCTTCAGTAGTTTTGACTTTATTTTAATACAAACTTTCAACCCTCTTTTATCCACGCTGGAGAGAAATATCAAAAAACGCTGAAAATCGTTTTCTTCTTTCACAATTATTGATCTATGGGCGAACTTTTAAAACCCTCACTTGAAAAATCACAAAACCTACATACACTGTTACAACCCATTTTTAAACCCTTTAGGGGATAAATTTCGTAAAACTCCTAAATTAGTTTGCTTGTATTGTACACAAAGTTTCCGGTCGCTCATTAAAAATTTTACGTTTTCCCCATACAAATTTTGAACACGATGTTTAACCCCTTAGGGGATGATTTTTTCAAAATAGCTTCTTATTGTTTGTATAAGTAGGCGGCTGTGCAAATTCAAACTTTCTAGCTTCAGTAGTTTTACACCTTAATACAAAATTTCAACCCTCTTTTATCCCCGCTGGGAAAGAATATCAAAAAACGCTGAAATTAGTTTTCTTGTTTCACAATTTATTGATCTATGGACAAACTTTGAAGACCCTCACTAGCAAAATCACATACACTCCCTGCACTCTTTTAACCCATTTTTATGAATTTCGTAAAACTCTGAAATCAGTTTTCTTTTATTTTGATGAGAAATCTATACACAAAGTTTTAAGTCGCTCACTAAAAATTTTACGTCATTCCCATACAAACTTTCAACACCCTTTTTAACTCTTTCGGGGTAGAATTTTTCAAAATCGCTTCTACTACTATTAATTTACACATTATAAATGAAACCAAAAAAATTTATTTTCTCATGTCAGTAGTTTTGGCTCTGCGTTGATTAGTCAGTCAGTGAGTGAATCATTCAGGACACACGCACTTATAAATATACGAGTATGCATATACCTAGCTAGATAGATAATGAGTTCTACCAAGAATGGGACATTAAGGAAACCCTTTGATTTTTATACGCACGTAGGTGCATGGTGATTACAAAATCCTAAGTTGTTTCATTTCAATCAAAACTAATTGCGGTAACCGAAGACAATATTATCTACATGACCACAATAACCTGCTTATATTAACAATATTATTTTTAAAAGTCTACAGTAAAGTTCAATAACGTTAAAAAGTTGTGTAAGTAGATGAATATGTTGTCCTTTAAAATCAAAGTCTGAATGAAAACTCACATGCCGATGCCGTTCCCATTCCTCAGCAAATTTGTCAAACGATATCATACACTAAATAAGTTATGGAGGTCAGCCATCCGGCAAAAACTATTGTCACGTTTTAAACACGTAAAACAAAGTGAAACAGCTTCATAGAATTGTCCACAGAAATCGTGTTTTTAAAAAGGAAGTTTACGCAAGCATATCAACAAT
Source organism: Lathronympha strigana (assembly GCA_949128165.1). Taxonomy (NCBI): domain Eukaryota; kingdom Metazoa; phylum Arthropoda; class Insecta; order Lepidoptera; family Tortricidae; genus Lathronympha; species Lathronympha strigana. The sequence continues at coordinate 8,364,687 of OX421906.1, read as the reverse complement.
ACGACAATATAATTGATTGTGATGGTTTAAATGCCTTGGAAAATTAAACAACGTGTATACGAAATTCTCGTTATAAATGCGTCGATAGAGTCTAGACATATGTATAGGTACACTTCGGAACTTATTACTGGGGAGGAAGGTTTAAAATTGAATACAGGTGCATATATGTATATTTATGAAGCCGACCGTACGAGAAAGGTACTTCACTAAGGCTGGATTTGACTAAACTTTTCAACCAAGAGTAACGCTTACTCTTGGATACTAATGTCAAAATTCCATAGTAATTTGACGTTACTATCTCAGAGTAAACGTTATTCTCGGAATAAACATTTGGTAAAACGCAGCCTTAGGGAACTTATTTTTAACGTTTCAAACGACATACCTAATTGGGTGTGCGATCTAGGGAATGCAGCGGTTACTAACTAATTTTGTATGGAAATTTCGCAGTTTTGGCTAAAAACCGAGTGTTCTCCGTAAAAAAAAAACGATTGCATACCCTAGTACGAACACATTAAGAAGTAACACAAACCGGACGTGGCACAATAAACGTAGATAACTAACGCACGAGAGCGAGCTAACAAACAGATCAGTCACGATCTATAGCTGCCTGCGCTGCATTGTTGCATCACTGTACTTTCTAACACTGACGACGTACTACAGGATTTATATCGACATCGGCTCTAATTAAAGTGTCCGTCCAACGGGAGTTGATACCGCTCGAGCGCTCCGATGAATTACATGCCGCCATTACCACTCATGTGGGAGCCGTATCTATGGTGAGGACAATGGACTTGTGCAATGCGCCGCATCGCCTTACTTTCTATTTTATTTATACAGTTATGTTATGTTAGATGTTACATTTACTAACCCTAGACCCAAAACCGTCATCAATGTTTACAAGTTTCTAATACAACTTCCACATGGCCGCAACGGTAGATACCTATATTTCTATTGAGCTCTTATACGAACGCATCGCATAGAAGTTACAATCAAGGATGACTCGCCGCTATCGGAATGTTGATGTAAAATGCAGTCGCATACATCGCTCGTGGATAATTAGACCGCGGTGCCAGGACTTAACATCCGCATGGAAAACGCCTCAGATCAAAGCGGTGATACTCGAACCGAATGAAAATTGAGAATGTCACAGAAGCGTGAAGGAAAGACGAGGAGATGCAACCGTGGGGTGTGCAGTTAAGATAGGTATAGAAAGTACATTAGAAAGGAATCGAAGGTGCGCGTGACCCGCAGACGGCGAGGTGAGCGGCCGCGCCGCGCTTGCGAAACCACACGGAACTGGCGGCCTTCGTTGTCAACCTTTTAATTACTCACTTTTTCGCATGCGTCACTCACATACCGTCAAGTGCCCTTACGACATTTCATAATGTTCCAAGCATAAACACTCCATACGACTATACAACTTGCAATGTTTTAAAGGCACATTGCCCATTCGAAATATTCACATTTGGATTTATGTATTGAATAAAGCCTAACATGCATATCGAGTGTCTAGTATATTCTCAGATGGCCTACACGGATACAGCAAAGTAGTACGGTAAGGCTGTGGTATTCGTAATCATTAACATAACATGATCCTAAAAGGACTACTTATAACATAAAGATTCCCACGGTCTGATCGCATCATCGTTTCAACGTCAGGACGAACGATTCAGTTATTAAATTAAAACCCAACGTCTGTGTAAACATTTAGGAGCAATATCGTATGCGACGTCTTCAAATAAGAAACATTTATGCTAACGTATTATCGGCTGCACAATCGTAGAGAACAACAGAAGGTATTTGATTGCACGCCGACGGACGAGATTAAACCATTCTAAAAGACTTTCATTACGTTATGCGCAATAGCATTGTAAAGGCGATCTTCAATCGGCGTGGCCCCTCAATTGTCGTGCGCGAGCGCACGTCTGGCGGCGCTCGCGCAGCCCGGGAGCTTCAATGGCCGACAGTGCGCACTGCACTGTGTTTCACTGTGGATCGTTTAAGCGATGAACTCAACGCTCGCCGATACGACTATCTGTATAGCCGCCAGCTGATGCTCAGCTGTTACGTTCATCAACGCAGCTTCGTGTTTTGACAGTCACATGAACACTTGACGATGTAAGCGACCTCGTCGTTAATAAATTAATAATACAGACGATGCAAAATGTTTCCAAGTCAAAGCAGACAGTCGTTGCGCTAGTTAGAAGAACATTGCCCACAATGATTAGGTGCTGAAACGAAATAGTGTCTATTGTTTATTATCGACAGTCGAGAGAGGTATAATGTAAGGTCAATGGACTAAAATAATCGTTCAGCTTGTTTCACTCGGAAAACGTTCACGCGTACGACGAATAAATGACAATCGTGACGCGATTCGTATATAGAGTCCGAGAGGTAAATTTCCTAGATCTTTATAGCACAGACTATGAAAGTGTTAAGTAAACGTCATAATTTCATAGAAGTTTGACGTAAAAATAACACTTTTTAAAGTTTGACAGTTAATTTGCTTGGAAGAGATAACGTAGTTTGACTCATCCATTTTTGACATCCATTAATTAAAATGTAACTGATACAACATGTCTGTCAGATTGATGGGGAAAAATATTCAGTGCAAGTGTTGACAAACAAATGAATCGAATTGTTACCGACGAAATAAGATTAACTTAAATGAACCGACGAAGAATGGTGAATAAAGACTTGAGCTGAGACTGCTGAGAGGGGAAGAGTTAGCGTCCGACCGCCGACGACGAGTCACGATCTGCTCGCAATGAGCCCAATAATATCGAGCCTACTTGCTTGCAACAATGCACGTTAATTCCACCATTTTATCTAATAATGCAATCTTCATTTAGCTTCGAGATTATAAAATGTTCGTACCTTTCCTAAGGAAGAACAAATATACCGATGTGCGTTTAAAGACATGGTGAGTAAGTTACTGCCGTTTATCCGTGTGTTTATTTATACACGCTCGTAACTATATCGCATAAAACGACCTCTATTAGGTTGTTTGAAAGATATTTGTGTGAGTAGGGAATTGAGGCAATGTCTGAACTCTGAACACTTTAGGAATTTGAGATATCGATGGTTAATGACAAACTAACTATGGATTCCATAGTTTGTACCATGATACATATCATATGTTGGCAGTAAATTCTCTTGTTAGTGACAACGATTCCGTAGTAGGTATGTAGTTGTTTGAAAGATATTTATGTGAGCAGTGTGAGATTTATTTATTTTCATTTTTTATTTATTATTTCATATTGAAAATTATACATACGACTTACAAACAGAAACATTCAGGCAATGTCTGAACTCTGAAAGTCTCCGAAAATGGCAATGTCTGAAAATGTGATTAGATATAAACAGAATATTGAATATTGAGTTACAAGCATACTTAAAAATAAAATCTTGTTTTTAAGCACGTCGTATCTACTATTTAGAGCTGTATCCTCAGAAGTGTTCTCCATTATGTACTTGTGACGCCCAGTTTGTAGATAATTTTTTCACATTCACAGAAATTGATTGTTAATTTGTTACAATAAGAAACGCCGTTGTGTATCGTCTAAATACTTATATCATATATATATGAGTTTGGCAGTCGTCTTGTCAAAAAATTAACGCACCCTCTTTAACAACACAACGCAGCACACATTTAAAAGCATGCAATTAAACAAATGTATGCACCAATTACAAATTAGAAACCGCGATCGCTGCAGCTTGCGATTCACAAATCTTCTTCAAGTCACGCAGTCATTAATGGCCGCGCTCCATACAGTATAAGTATATTGTGTCCTATGTACAGACAGCAACACCCGTAACCACCTATACACCTTATGCCGTTTAGACGGAAAGCTAGCTACGGAAATAGGTATGCAATTTGTAGAGCCACGAAACCCCTCTACTTCGTGTGCATACTATCATTATTAATTAATCTGGGCGCCTGGCAGCTGTTCAGCGGTGGGTGTGACATTGGATGGACAACAAAGGGTTTTAGAAGAGATAGAGGTCTGGATCTATACTTTTTCATTAGAGTGAACCGTCAAAATCGTGTGTGCAAAAATAGAGGCGCAAATCACCCGCCAGGCGACGACAGTGCTATCGGGCGACTATCACACCCACCGCGGAACAGCTGCCAGGCGCCCGGATTAATAAATAATGATAGTATGGAACACCACAATAACTAGAGAATGTCGTCGTTCTACTAAAAACAAACCTATTTTCGTAGCCAGCTCTTAATCCATATGCAATAGAGACTACATATAGTCGGTTAATAGTGTTGGCGATGGTACAAACCTAATACTTAAACCACCCACTCATGCCGTGAATGGTCCAACCCTGTGGACTGTGAGTTGTGTCATATTTTACTAAACATGGTTGCACCAGCATTAAATTAACTGCAAATTATTAGGATAGGAAGTTTGTAGTTTAAGACGGTTCCGTCACACATACATCATTACATAGTATATAACAAAATCGCTTCCCGCTGTCTGTATGTATGTATGTATGCTTAATTCTTTAAAACCACGTAACGGATTTTGATGCGGCTGTTTCTATTAGATAGAGTGATTGAAGAGGAAGGTTTATATGACGTATAATAATAACCCGTGCGAAGCCGGGGCGGGTCGCTAGTTTATAATAATTCCTTCTTCTTCTTCTTCTTTGATAATATGGCCTCTGTCCGAGAATTGGACAATTTTGCCAGTGTCCCGTATTAATATAATCAGTGTTTTTTTATTATATAAATAGTATATTGCCTCTTGGGCGACGTTGTTCGGTAATTGGCCTTGCTATTTATTCCGTTTACAGCTACATATACGTAATAAATATGTCGGGAGGCCAAGATCCCGGGACAACCGAGTTATGACTCAATAACGCGATTACACGCGTTTCAGGATTAATTCTTCATTAGCTGCACACTTCTTCGTTAGTTTACTGCACAATAAGCTATAGATATTACACATTAAACAACATTTAGCACACAAAAACAAATAAATATTCAAGAAACGCAACCGCCATTTTGAATATCACACGGAAGACCCCATAATAATTCCTACAACCGCGAGGTTTACAGACGTAACCGCTGTTTTTGGTCGACCCTGTAGAAGGTACAGTGCTCAGTGATCCACGAAACTCCGCGTAAAATCCGCTTTTAGGGACGTGCTTCAACATTATAAATAGAAACAAGCTAACACCCATCTTGAGATAACCATCGGCAAAAGTTATGGTAAAGTTAAGGAACGAAAATTTTCACGTGAGGGATCCATTTTAATCGACCTGCCACAATCGGATACGGCTATGAAAGAAAGATCGGACTTTTGGTTGATAGTGTTGACAGCAGTGTTGACAGGTACTCAACTCAATATGGCGAGGGCGTCTCTGGAGTACTTTTTTTTTTGTGCGCTAGACCTTGTTTAAAGTAGGGCTTGTGATATACGTGTTACACGCGGAACCGTAGCTACGTAGCCTTAGCCCCGGCGGTGCTAAGATCACGTACTACACGGTCACGTCAAAGATACGTATCCGTTTCTGGATTCGGCTACGTTCCCGCGAATCTCGGCTTCGGCTCCGCTCGGCTTCTTTTAATACACATCTTTTACAATTTGTACTGGTCTATTATTTTTGCCTCCAACATAATATTTGCATCTAATTATTTTTGGTCTCTTAAATTTTTATTTAAAATGCAAAAGTATGGAAACTGAAATTAAAAACTCGCCCCTTGCATTACATTCGGGGGTTTAATAACACGCATAAAATCTACACTTAACGTCACGGTCACGACTGGATCCGATCTACGTATAAATAAGATACGTATCTCCGTGTACACGTAGCTACGTATCTTAATTACACGTAGCCGAATCACACGGAGCAAACGGAGCGGATCTCCGTTGCCGAGTAACACAGCAACGGAGATTCGGCTACGGGTTCACGAAACACGGTCACGACCAGGAGCACTAGTTTAAAGTGTGATAATTATGGATACTTGTGCAATGAACTAACGAAGAAGTATGGATCTAATGAAGAAATAATCCAGAAACGTTTTGTACTAACTAGGTTTAAAGTATATGTTTTCTGATAATTTCGGAGTGTCCCTCGTATAAAGTAAATAGATGTAGTAGGTAGTAGTAGTAGTAATGTTAGGTCGATTTGCGTGAAATTGTATGATACCACATATCTAAAAAAAGTTACTTATCTTAACTTTGCCGCATTCCGGAAACGGATGGAAAAAACAATATTTTCGATAAATTTATATGGAATTTTCAAGCCACAAGATTACAGGCTAAGCTCAGGTACTTAGCCTGTAATCATGGAATTGCATATGTAGTAGAATTATATTGTATGTTTACAGGCATTCTATATTTGAGTTTTCTATTTCCTCGTAGGATCAGCATAAAACGAGGTTTGTTATATATTGAAGAAGTAAATACCAAAATAATGTCAAATTGTGAATATTATTTACGTCGTGCATATAGTTTTACGTCTGATTTTATTGTATTCTCACAATTATCAGAATCATTTTGTGTCAGCCCGTACGACTAATTGTAAGTTACATAATTTTAAAAAAATATGGCACGAAGTAATTTTGGTCCGATTGACAGTCAAAGTAAGCAAATTATTTTTAACTGGTATAAATATTTTGAACTTGAAGTAACGAAAAATTTAAATTCCCCTTACACCGGTGCCCAGTTAGTCGAAAAAGCTACAGCTGTTTGTCTCTCTACTGTTTATAACATTGTGTGTGAGAGCAATAGTGAGAAATTCGCAACAACAAAGAAATTCACCTCCCCGAGAAATAAAAAGTTACGTACTTGTCCGTCATCTCATCAGCAGTAGACGATTTTGATCAGGAAGTCATCCGGAAAACTATATACAATTTTCATCTGTCCCATAAGCAATTTCCAACCTTAAAGGCACTCCACTCTGTGTTAAAATCCGATATAGATTACAGGCATTTCCACCTTACGAAAACAAATACCAAAATTAGGATTTAAATGGAAAAAGACCGAGAACAACCGAACAATATTAATGGAAAGACACAAAATACGACTGTTAAGAATAAATTACCTTACCAAAATTGCGGAATATCGGTCTAAAGATATACTTCTTAAGGGTATGTAATTTTATTAAATTAAGAGAAAATTATTCTCCTTTTGTTGCAAACGGTACAACCACTACAAATGCAATTCCATGTTCTCGATAATTCATCTATACGTCAGAATGATAATAGGTCACACACACGTGGGCCTACACATGTCCACTATTAGGCGCTATTGAATATGAACACAGTATTTATATGAAATGGTGAAGTGATTCATTTACATAAACGTCGGAATAAAAAACAAGAAAAAATACATACTAACAATCGCAACGCAAGTATTGTTTTTGTTTTAGTAAATACTCCTATTCAGCGTCCATGTGATATCATTAAGAGCGCTATTAAGTACATGAAAATCGAAATAATGTAATATTATTGTGAGAGTGAGTGGCAAATGTTGTACAAAGGACCAGCACGCGCATCGCGTGAAATGCCCAATGCAATGTCGCAAACTCCGTAACGTCATTGCGCTCTTAACAGCTGAATGTTGCATGTTATGTACCGTGGATTGCAAATTGTAATATAAGTAAATAGCTAATAGTCTATATAGAAGTACCATGTTAGGGAAGTATCCACCGAATGCTTGGAAACAAATGAAAAAGAATCTTAAGATTAAACCGATGCACATCACCAGTAGATAATGTATGATGATTGAATCAACTGTGGTGTACGTACGATGGTTATTTGTCGACATTGTGCGAGACACAGGAAAACATGAACGGTGTATGATGCGCCGGCGCGCGGGAACAATGAGGTTTTTTAAACAGCCGAGACATTTCAATTGTACCCACATTAACATACAACAAGAAGGCTTCCAATACACACCCATTTTATCGGTACGTACCTGCGAAAATAAAAATAATACGTAAGTAACGTATGGGAAATTAACGAAGTAAAAGTTTCATAATATATTAACGTATAAGTAACATCAATAACATATTACAGTACAGTGTCGGTTTGTTTATCTAAGGCTAGAACAGCTGTCAAGACCACCACTATAATTTAAGGTCTTAAGATGAGTCCCTAAATTCTTATATCCATATGTTGCTAATGTGAAACGTCTGTTCGACAAGTTTTATTTCCTGACACAACATTTGATCTCAAACAACATGAGAATAAGGACGTCGTTCGAAGTTAATTTAAGAAAAAAAACCGGTTAAGTGCGAGTCGGACTCGCGCACCGAGGGTTCCGTACAAGCCTTGAGTTGCAACTGCACCTAGAGTCCATGTACGTATAGCTAAGTTTTCTAGATTTTGATAGTAAAGAATGTGAAAGTAAACGTCATAATTTCATAGAAGTTTGACGTTTAAAATAACACTTTAAAGTTTGACAGTTCATTTGCACGGAAGAGATAACGTGGTTTAACTCTAGAAGTAGGATATTTGACGTGAGTCCCATGTATCGACAGGTTGGGTATAGAGTTTGATGTTCCTTGACATGTTTTTATTTAACATTATTTTAAAGTATTATATATAATACTTACAGCATGATATCATATAATTTTAAAGATAAAAAACAACTACGGCGGTTAAAGTCCAAATTTATTTCAGAAAACTTTTATTTTATTAAAAAAATATATGAGTGAAGATAAGGTCAACATTATATTTTTCCTCTAATATTTATGATTATGTTAACGTTGTGTAAAAAAAAACCTGTTTTTTTCGTTCGTAAACTTCGGATATAAAGGGTGGAATAGTATGTTTTTTACATTTTCGGTATTATTATACTTCAATTCAAGTATAAAATTATACTTGAATTGAAGTATAAAATTAAAAAATAAATTAAAATTATATATTTTTTTAAATCAAATGTGCAAATCAAGCCCTTTCAAACGATATCCCACATGGCCCAGTAGGTAACTAAACTTTTAATTTTTGTCGCCTCCTAATCGGGCAATTTTCATTGAAAATAAATTAAAATGTATAATAAATCCGCTCTAATTGTGTCTGGGTTAACTTTACTTATAACTATTCGAAATTTCAAATCGCTAGCTTATGTAGTGTTCTCGAGATAGAGATAGGCACACTAAGGTTAGGAGGCAGTTTAAACAACAAATAACAACAACAACACTATCCGTATCCCAAGACGACAAGCCAAAATTAACTAGAGCTCAAGCTGTACTATAATAGTACATCGTGAACCGCTCAAGAGACAGTAATAGCAAAGCAGAACAGTACATGTGTAGCAAAACATGATGGATACGCTGCCCTGGCCGCGGCAAGGAGCCAGCCGTGGGCGGGGGCGCGCCCACAGGCCCCCTTATTGATCGCCGTTCAACTCGCATCTGGGAACCCTGGTGCCGGTGCAGTGCGTGCGACGTCTCTAATTAATTGATTAGGCGTACTTTTGTTAATTGTGCTTCCTGTTAGACGTTATACATGATATGCATCTCAGGAATGTATGAAGATTGCACGTAATCTGGACATTAGGATAAAATAAAACGAATAAGAAGGTAGCTACTTATTGAAAATGTAGAAGAAATTAGCCTGCTAGCTTATTGAATGATTTTTTTAGTCTCTAGTCTAGAAACTGTAAGTAGTGAAAGTATAAATAAAAAATTTGACTGTCCTATACAAATTGGCGGCATCACACCAGCCGGACATAATATGTATATGTATGGGACAGTAACCTTTTTTTCGCGATTTTAGCATTAGCCTTAGCCGCATTATAATAGTTGTTCAGTATGACCTAAACATTCACTGCTTGACCAGTGAATAAAGATCACCGTGGATAAGCTGTATAGGTTTGCTCTTGGAATTATATAGCTCGTAGATGATTCTAGCGAACAACCCCCGAAATTTTGCAAGCTCAAAGGGCGAACTGAACACAACCCGGATTCCAGGAAGCGTGACATAATTTTCAATCTTTCAGCTACTTAAACTCTGTAACGAGGTCTCCGTTGTGCATCCTGCAAACTCGCAGCACGTAATAAAGCAATCTACGGGCCCGGGGAACTTGTTTACAAACGGCATCGTTTGATTTGCTCAACGAAAGTGGTTGAAGTAATCTGGCGGCTAGCTTATCTTTCCCGATAACGACTGCCGTCGGTTTGACCCCCGACGAACGCCACTGCAACTAAAACATACAGTACCTGCAAGATATGGCTTGCTTCATTTAGTTTTTTATGAATTACTTGTAGGTTCAGCCAAATTTGTAACAGCATTGTAAATATATATACCTACTCGTAAGTTAATAATATAGTGATTTGAAGTCAAATTTAAACTCCTCGATGAGTTTAAATTTGACTTCTGATTTATATGATATTATGATAGTAAAAAAAGTTCAGTATAAAAGTAGAACCAGCGCAGAAGGAGTAAGGAGTATAGGTACAGATAAGAGAAGTAATGAATTCTTACTCTTTCTTATAATAAAAATAAATTCGCTTTAAATATAGTCTGACAAGCAAATGAACGCAGTAACAGTAGGATAAAAACTACTTAGATATCCATTCCTTTTTTCGGGGTGGTAATACTACAGTAAGAACAATACAGTATGATATATGCTAACCTACTGTTACTGCGTTCGCTTGCTTGTAAGACTATATAAGCCTTCACATCCAAAACACAGGATTAACCGGCAGTAAATTACACCCGTGCATTGCGTAATGTTGATTGTTTGCAAGAGCGAGGTCGTGAAAACGCTGATAAAGAAACAGGTCGCGATAGGAGCGTTTATTTTATAAACGCGATTGAAAATCAGTAAGTACGGCGAGCGAAAAGTATAAAGACTCTTGAGCCGCTCTTTTCCCAGTAGACACTGAACTTATTCATTTTTGAGTAAGTCGTAAACATATGAAAAAAATATATATGTCCATACGTAAGCATCATGCAGTTATAAAATCATTTAAAAACATGATTAGAAAAACTTCGCTCAATAGAAAACAATCCCAAAGTTACCTCTATTTTTGTCATTTTTTGAGTGGTATAGCTACAATATGAACTTTTTTTACCCGTTTTCTGCATAAACACACACTAACATTATCTAGATAATTTCGCCAGAACTAATTACCTACTAAATCTACGAGCATTACCACGAGCGAGCTCATTTTCCATCTTACTCCATAATCCCTATATGCCGAATATCGGCCGAAGCGTCGGAAAATACCGCCTTACGCAAATTGATATGGTGTCTAAATATATCAATACAATACTATATTGACTTTAAAAATACTTCTACCCTGGAAAAACATTTTTAATATTCCTAGTTCTAATAACATCCACCTACACTTGGAAAGTGAAGTTCCTCCTATGGCGGAAATAATGTATCTCTTACAATGCTTCGTCAATAGATATATGTATAAAAAAACCGGCCAAGTGCGAGTCGGCCTCGCCTACCGAGGGCTCCACACACGCATACAGACACGGAACTCTCAGCGCGCGACAACTATACGGTTTATGGATTTTTTCCTGTACTTTTTACTTATTGTTTGCTACAAGCTCTTGCTTTTTGCCAAATTTCGTGATTGTAGGTCAATGGGAAGTACCTTATACATTTTGATTACCTTTGCAAATGTATGGAAAGTGTGACATAAACGGCCGTATCTTTTGATTGCGTTGACGTAGAGGTTTGGATTTTTCATAGCTTCAAGGGACTGTAGACTTGCATGTGGTTTTCATTTCACCTTGCTACCTCTCCACGTTTCCTAGATAAAGGGTCTTGACTAGGGTTGCCAACCATCCCGCTGTACGCGGGACGTCCCGTTTCTGGGGTCTTGACGACGCGTCCCGCAAAGGGGCCGCGCGGGACGCCGATTGTCCCGTTTTCAGGCTAGACTGGATATTAAGCACAAAATAACGTGGTACAGACCGCATGCGTTGAATTTGGATATACCGTGATGCTAATATGCAATAAATGCTAAGATAGATAACCAGGTAATTTTTTGTATGCCTTTCTATACGTTGACAGTCGATACACCTTACATATTTAGGCCGGAGGAACCGTCCCGCATTTTATTGCCAAATCCCGCATGTTTATCCCGAATGTACCGCAAATTTGTGCACTGCGGTTGGCAACCCTAGTCTTGACAGACCAACGGACGGACAAGAAAGTGATCCTATAAGGGTTACGTTTTTTCCTTTCGGGGTACGGAACCCTAAAAGTAACCCAACCCTCACCGGCTTGACTAAATTTTAACGCATCCTAATTTATGCTACAAACCTCTTTAAAAATTTACTGAGGTTTGTCGCCTACCTTAAACCTTTGGTACCTACCTACGTGAAATACGTACAGATTACCGCGAATTCGTAAACGATAACGGCAATATTAATTAAGTAGCTAATTTCCTACAATTTGTCAGATCCTTTTAAGCTTTAACTTACATTTCAAACATTAATTAATTGCAAAATAAAACGATGTAAATGAAATCAAAGTAATCATGGGCTGGGAAAGGTCTTAGCAATGTCTCTTAAAACCTATCGATATCCAAACTGAGTGATTACATAAAGCAACGCAACGATCAAATAAGTATACAACCGGACAACAGACTTGATATCTCTTCATTAAAGTTGTTAGATTTGATTGCAACCACGAAGAGAGAAAGTGCTCCTGGATAAACTCCGATGTCGGATAGCGTTGCGTGACAATATGGTGTCTGGCCGACGAGTAGAAACGAAGTGTGTTTTGCATGAATGAAATAGTAGCATTAACTGTATTGCTCTGAAAGTTTAATTATTAATGCGTGACGACATGGTATCTGAATGCTACTTTAGAGTTTAGTTAAGTGACAACGTGGTTGTTTGGAGGTAGACCAGTTCAAGAGGTACCAAACCAACTTAACATGACCCCAGTTAAAGTGGCACGATTTTTGAGTTATTGTCGAATTAAAGTTTTTCATAAATTTTGACCGTTTTTAACATTATTAGTGCCAGTGTGTACTCGGAAAGGTGTCAAGGTTAGTTTTTTTATGTGTACGGTACCATGAATTGTTAATTAAGGTTACAGAAATGGTATTTTATCCAAATACTAAGAAAAAATTAAAAAAATACTAGTTTGATCTTGAATTAATTCACAGCGAAACATTAATTTCGACTTTAACCACCAGTCGTGAAAAAAAAAACTTGAAAACGAATGAGAAAATATCGTGATACTATTGAGCATTTAATGCAGATTTCAATATTGTATGATACGTGTACCTTCCTGCAATAAAATAAGGAATAATTAGCATCTTTCGAATGACCCATAAAAATTTGGATAAAATACCATTTCTGTAACCTTAATTAACAATTCATGGTACCGTACACATAAAAAACTAACCTTGATACCTTTCCGAGTGCACAATGGCACTAATAATGTTAAAAACGGTCAAAATTTATGAAAAACTTTAATTCGACAATAACTCAAAAACCGTGCCACTTTAACTGGGGTCATGTTAAGTTGGTTTGGTACCTCTTGACCTGGTCTGCCTCCAGGGTCACTGTGACGTGTCATTTATGGGACACCCTGTATATAATTTCTCACCTTCAAACACATATTAACCTTTTCAACTGACTTGAAATAAATATTTGATACCTCATAATTCCGTCATTATCGTCGTCGATTAAAAAAAACATTTTTATACCTAAAAGATGGTTACAGATTGGTCCTATATTTTTCAAATTCCATTTTTGATAATGGGATTCATGAAGAATTGAGGGAGCTCCTCAAATTTGATAAGCACATGTATGGTGATTTTGATATTTTCTTAAGATAATCAAGCATTTATTTACGAAAATTATCAATTCCCAGCGCTACCATTCGATTTATTTTTTGTTTGTAAGGAAATGTTTTCAATGTAGTCCCATTTGATTTGAATTATATTCTGATGATAGGCCTGATGGATGAGTGGACCTAAAGATGAAAACAAGGGCATAGTGGACTGCTCGATAATTCGCAGCTCTATCATCCGACAGACAGAAAGACTGACATTTTTTGTTTTTTGTTTTGAAGAAAATACCTTTTGATTCCATTTCTATTTTGATGATAGGGATCATGAGGAATCTAGTGAACTCCTTTAATTTGAACGGCACGTGCATAACAATGCACTCAAATAACAATTTGAGTTTTCAGAATCATAATTAGTTTGAGCATTTTCTTACGGATGCCATATTTTTTGTGGAGTGGACCTGATGTTGAAAACCAGGGATGGTATAAACGAACTACTCGATAATTCCCAGCTCTAGCATCCGTTTGAGACATTCTTCTCTAGCCTTTTCGTGAGTAAGGTTCCTCCAAAATAGTCCCATTTGATTTTACCTCTGATTTAATGATGGAATTCATGAGGCACGTGAGCATTTGAGCAATGATGTGATGAGTGTAGCCAATCTATTATTTGGTTTTTAAAACATGTGTGCATATCATGTGTCCCTTTTGTCGATACAATCGCTTTTCAAATGGTAAGGAAATTTTACATTGCGTAGTAGGTATCTAATAGAAGATCAAATAATGAAGTCATAAGTAGTTTAGTAATAAAACTAGACCTAAAATTAAACAAGAAATATTGTAATCTGTGAAAGGTTAGCGCGGGGATAGTAAATAGTTAACTTTTAGAATATGCTTACACAGCAGAATAGCATTGCAGAATAGCCTGCAACGAACGATACGTATTTATATGTCTATGAACGCATATACCGCATATACGCACATTTGAATATTGTGGTAATAAAGAAGATAAAAATAACCGCAAACAGCACAACACGTAAAGCTAGCCAGAGATACCTTGCCATTAATAATGTACGTGTTGCCGTGCCAGCAGCCAACAAGGAAAATCCTTAACGCATCTTGTTTGTATGCAATGTGTTTCTAAGGAAAGGCAACCTCAGATAAACAAATAACTATAAATAATCGAACATATCAATTCCCGATCTTTAGGTAGGAAGGAATGACAGCATGTATAATTCCGATATTTTTCCAGTAGACAGCGTAAAGACGAATAAAATGACGTCTTGTAAATATATAACTCTTGCAAAATGTATGTTAAAATGTTTATGACGTAGTACGTCAGGACGTCAGGAGTCATTGCTCGCTATGGCGCCGGCCGCCCGGCGGGCCTCAGGTACCCGCTATGGCAAAAATAATGCAGCATTCGACACTCGTTTGTTTTGGCGATATTCAGCAAATTATGCACGTTCAGACAAAAGACGGGACGGCAATTTTTAGACGTCATTGTTTTAATGAGTCTCCGGAAAGGGATTAGGAGAGACGTTTAAAGACTGGCCCGCTTGCGTGCGTGACATTAAAACATTCGCCGCCCACGTATCGATAACGCGAATAAATAACAAAACTATCGATAGGGGGTAATTATAAGTTATCGATACCTACACGTCACCGGTGATGTTATTGAACGATGCTCGCTGATGCTCACGACAAATTACAGAGAACTAATGGAAACAATATAAATATAGCTGCCCATTAAACATAACGACTTAATTATTGGAAAGCCTTATTCGAACATAATTTACAAAATAAACTTCTTCATAAAGCTAACCTATCAAAAAGTGAAGTTAAAATGGGCTGTCTCCATCTCTTTCCTTTCTTTTCCCAAGGCCTTTACTGCGTTTGACAGAATGTAGATACCTACTTTCTTATTGTTGTTAGTCTAAGCCCCTATGTTCCGATCAAATAATATAGGTAGCCTCACTAACTTTAAAAATTAGGTACATAAAATTTCAACCACTTTCTTCAACAAAAGCTTGAAACAGTTAAGAAAATGCGCTTATTTCTTTTTCAATTAAGAGTTATCGAGACGCAAACGAGTCGTGGTGGGCATGGGGCGCAGCCGCGAGTGGCGGGGTGCGGGGTGCGTTCAACGAACGTCCGCGCCGGCGCAGGCCCAAGGTCGCCGCGTTCACTCGCCACCGGCCACTGCACCACCGTCACCACCTAAGGGTATCACAAATTAAATACCTTATTCAAAACACCTAACCTCTTATCACCATCAACAACAGACAGAACGGCCGTTGCTACCACTTCAAACACAAATCCCAGGTATACTAGAGGCAAAATTTGCAAACTATCAGTTCAATTAGTCAGTTTGTCACTTAGAACCCTTGAAAAGTACCCATTGTTATCTTTAAACCTCGCTGGTACTTCGAGCCGGATGTTTGTGCAACGTGCATGCAGCTCATGCAGTGTCGAAACTCTGAAAGTGAACGCTAAGTGACGCAATCTTTTATTATTACTAAAACTAATAGGCCACTATGGAAAAATAATTATATGGCACACTAATCGACACATTTTATGCCACCAATATTGTATGCCACGACCTTTCAATTATGTTATGTATCTACATATATGCAAATTGATTACACTACGTTAACCATTAGTTATTCACATCTATTAACGCTAAAACATTATTTTTTCAAGTTTTTGCTTATGTTTTGGGATGAAAAATAGCTAAGTTATCCGACAAATCAACAATTATTGGTTTATTATTGATATATTAAGAATTTATCTATTCTAAAAAGCTCTACCTAAATCTGTTTTTCCAACAGCATAACACATCAACAGTGCACCGACATGAGATAACTGCATCGATCAACATCGATGTTCCGGTGACTCATCGATTATGTATGATAATAAAGGCCCGAAACTCGACAATGATATATATAAAAATTACGTCACCAGAACACGACAAATTTATCGGCGAGTTGAAACATTAGCCCGCACCCTGGACTGGTATGCGTTCGATTGCGACAACTTCGCACACGTGTCTGCGACAAATCACTACCTACAAATACCTACTGATCTCCAACTTTGTTACAAAATAAGTTTAAAGTAAGGTAATTTCGATTTTGGTGTGCTCTCGCCCCGAGGTCGCGTCATCGCCCGCGACATTAACTCATCCTCAGCCCTGACTGATACCCCTCCAACAGCCGTAATTTCCTTCTTCGTCTACAAACGGAGCGAGCGCTGGAGAAATTCCTCGAGCATTCGGTTCAACGGCCGAGCTATGGCGTGAGCGCTTGCGTCTGTGTTTGGGCGTGAGTGGCGCACGCACACACGGCTCAGCAGTGCCTCTGCAAACACGAGGGAACCGTTACCCCGCTATGCTCGATAGCTGCTTCATCTACCGCCCTAGTAGTTACCGCCAAATCACCCAAATACACCAAAACTAATTCGAATTCTGTTACCCGAGATGGTACGAAAGCAAATGATAATTCGAATAAAGGGGTAATGTATTCGTATCTATAGAAGCAGCAGGCACAGCTATTAGCTAAGGGTCACGCGTAATTGATAAAGTGCAAAATCAGCAGAGGCTCCCGCATCAGCACCTTAGTGAAGGTAAGTGCAAAACCCACTTAAATAACCACTCGCCCGCGCGGTGGAGGCATGCAATAGACGCCGCAAGAAAGAGGGGAGGCTCACCGCGGAATGCGATTATATCTCTTTAAGATTTCATCACTAGAACAGACGAGCATCTCGTCATTCGCTTTACAAAATGTCTAACGCAACGTCTATTAGCAAACTTACAGAAGTAATCATCTCGAAACACTTTTAATGTTCTCTAAAATATAAAACTTAGCAATTCGCTCAATAACATTTTTCAATCTACCTGCCTGAACAGGTTAGATGTCGTAAAGAAACAAAACGCAATGCAAGACTACAAAACAAGTCGCATCCTGATTTAAGTAACTACATATACCTCGCTAGACGTAAACGTAGCCGGTAATTGAATGTAATTCAATCTTCAACGAATGCTCTTCGGAATTGGTAAAACACATCTTTTAATACAGATAAAGCGTTAGGAATATCTAACCTGAGTGAGACGTCAGACGTTATGAAACATGATGACCTACATTAAATCTTTCGGACAGATATATATTGCATGATGAATTGAATTTGTTAGAACCCTGCAAATATAAAGTAATTCTTAATCAGTAACCGCTTTTGCAAATTGTTAAGTACATTATAATAAAATCGTTATTGTTGACGAGAAACATTGGAACAAACATTGATATGGTACCAATTCTGAGAACACACGGAGGAATATCTGAAACAAGACAAAAGGTCGCATAGATTGTGTAAGTTTGACCTAACACCCGGATCTCATTTGATAAAATGTTTAAGAATGTGCCGCTTGGGCATTTATGATAATTGTGTGATTATACTGATTATACATTAGGACGGCAGCGTGCAGCGCTCAAAACAGATAGATACTCACAATAAACATGGATGCGAGGCGGAAGTAACAGCGGACGAGTTTCGGAAAGTGGCACGCACTATCGATTTACAAATACTTCACGGGGTATTAAGTAAGTAGTATGTTACCATCAGATATCGCAACTAAACTGAGGTAAAGGCTGTGATAATTTACGTATTGATTTAATTATTTCTTATAATACTTATTTCTATCGATAGAGGACAGGGTAAGTGTTGATTTCTTATTCATTTTATATATGCAGAGTGCTTGTGCAAAAAAGCGCTACACGACATGGACATTTCATTGAAATCGATATCATGTAATCTGATAGCATAGCAGTCAGAATAAAAGCTCCAGGCTTATCTGATTTTTACCATTGACGTCCGAACTAAGTGGACACAAGTATGTACGTTCTTCATTTAATACGAACTTTCATAAAATAAATGCCTAGTCAATACCTTGTCTTGTCCACCATAATAACAATATCGCGATTGGAAATTATACCCCGGTAATGTTTATGTCTCCAAAACCTGCATAATAGCCACGACCACTCTGACAAGCAAGAGTGTACTGATGAAGAGGAGAATGTTTCTGTGACTCACTTAAATGGCACAGGCACTGACAGCGTAAATACTATAACCCATTTCCACGAGTTTTTTGGTACCAAAGTCAAAATTTTAAACTTTGAACATTTTGGTTAGACTGGTACATTAGTTAGATATTTATGCTACCGACTTTACTTCGAGATAGGATGAGGACACAACACATCACTAACTGTAAGCACACAGGAGTTTATTCGTTTTGAATCTGTTTAACAACTGTTACCTAATGTGCAAAGGCGTTTGTACTGCATTTAGGATTGGTTAACAGTGTCACACCTAAGATTAGTGCAAAAAAGTTTATGGAAAAAAACATAATATGTAACAAATGTTATTGGCGAAGGGTTGTGAAAATCCCATCGTCCAATTGACCTCACAAGGCATTCAGTCAAAATAGGAGAGTAACAGACTCTTGTGGAATTCAAACTCCACGTAACTTACTGCTCCTGGGGATAAATACAGGGATAAATATTCTGGATAGTTTATAAAAGGCATGTAGCATGCAACAGCTTTCAGTCTCTTTAAAAAAAAAATACGGTTGTTAGAATGAGAGGCAAACGACGAACGATAGTCGCATTAGAAAACATAATTTTGTAGTCGATATGGAAACTGAAGTATACTTAACAAGATTTTGTAAATACAATTTGGCAAATACAATTTTAAATCATTTTATTCGTAAGACTGCGTGCGGTTCACTCCTTATATTTTTCAACTAACGAAAGGTTTTCAAAGTGTTCATTGGCTTCGGATTCACCGACATATGGATATCATCAAATGAGATTAGAGGTGCATCATCAGCATCACCATTAACATAATATTAGCACTAAACTTTCAAGAGGAAAAAATAAGTAAGTTGATTTAACTACCAATTCGTAGCCTAGAACAAAAAAAGTTTCAATGAATATTCAATTATCAATTTACGTACGTCTTAGTTTAAATTTTGTCAATCCATACAAAATTGGTAATAGGTATGTAGTTGTGGGCAATTTGTGCTGGGAAATTATTGAAACGCATTTTGTTTTTTCCCCCTAAAATGTCGTTTATTGTTTTCATTTCAACGTCATTGCATAAAACATTCCAAAAATGTTCAGATGCCCTTAATAGAGCAATATGTTATTAAATCGCATCTATTTATATAAAAAAAGGTTAAAAGTAAAACATCAGCTTGAAGTGAACTCTTCAAATAGTAGCGTAGCGACAGGAGTGCGCCAACAAATCTGCATTCAACAACTATGTAAGAAACGGGTTGACGACTACCATGTGTGAACTACAGGTAGGAGTTTCTTAAGAACCCATTGAAACGTCTGTAGAGCGCCAGAGAAACTAGAACCACCAAGAATGTCGTTACGAGGCTTAGAACTCCCAGGTGTTTTAGGTAGGAACACATTGGAAAAATGGGAAAACTACATCCGCTATATATGCTGCATCATATACAAAAAAAAACATTTAGACGACTTAATCGTTTACTTACTGAATAGGCCTAGTAAGTAAAACTCTGAAATCGGTTATTTTAAGCGCTACAAATCGCTTTTTTTTTCAATGGACATGTTTGGAGTTACGGCTTTGATGGCAGGCAAAGCGTTTCGAAACACTCACCCGAAAGCCCTTATAGGGGTTACCGGACCGGTCCTAGGGGAAGCACCTTGGGGTAGGTCAAGTATTTATTGACAGAAGTTCTGAATATAGCTAAGAGCCAAGTTGGAATATTAATTAATAAACCGAACTTACCTGTACCGAAGCCGAACTTAACCTAAATTCCATCATCATTGGAGCCTTTTTAACAGATATTCTCGTCAGATTAGCTTTTAATCTTTAAATAATTTGTGATGGCCGAGAGCTGGAAAGATAAATAATAAATAAATAATAAATATTGTGGGACAATCTTACAGAAATCGACCTAGTCCCACGGTAAGCTCAATAAGGCTTGTGTTGTGGGTACTAGGCGACGATATATATAATAGATAGTTACATATGAATACTTAAATATATAGAAAACATCCATAACTCGGGAACAAATATTCGTGATAAACACACAAATAAATGCCCTGACCAGGATTCGAACCCGGAACCTCCTGCTTCGTAGGCAGGGTCACTACCAACTAGGCTAGGAGGCCGTTAAACAATTACAATTACAATTTATTATAGTTAATTTGTAGTATCCCATCTTCCCAGCTTCGAATGGAACAGCAAAGCATAATTGAAACAGAAACAGTGAATGTTTAAGCCAAGGATGCTAATTGTGCAATTGTCTTAAAAGTACATAACTGCAACTTTGTTCTAGCCTAAAGAAGCTGTTGAGCTACTACAAAAAAATACCCTGCAAAAAGAGCCGGCAATGCCATTGTGGCGTCATTCAACTATTAATATTTCGCACATCAACCCAACACCAAGAAATATCATTGTTTAAGTAATAAAAAAGAACGTTGAAATTAAACACTTCAGAAAGGATTAATCGAGTTTTAACACCATGACCCTTCATTTCGAGCCCTTTACAGCAGTTTTCACAGGGTTAACTTAAGATTACGATACGACTGAGAAAATGCGAATTGTCCCCGTCAATCCGTATCATCATGGTGTTAATAACGCGATTAATCCGTTATAGTGTTTAATTTCAATGAATAACAGTGGTGGAAATACCAAAAATCCCTCGCAAGCCGAAATCAGGGCCCTATCACACGAAACTTTACAAGTGTACAATTCGATAAATTTGTTAAATTGTAAACATAAAAACGTGTAACAAATATTACACAAGTCTGTAATTTACAAGTATTTACATTACAAGAAACTGTAACACAAAGCCTGGGTGAGGTGTCAACGTAGCTTACATTTTTGAATGATATGTACGAGAGAATAGTATTTATTACAATTTTAACAATTGACAAATAGCTTCCATATTAGGTGTTACATATATGTAAAATTGTATGTTCCCCTCACTAGCTCGGAAAGCGCTGTTTTGTCCTTCATAACTAGCGTGGAAAAACGCATTTTATCCACATGTGGGGAAAGTAATTTGACCTTGCTATAATTCCTATCGCTTACCACCCGTCCAGTATAAGTGAGTCCTATATGCCCATACTAAATATGCGCAATCGGAGGTCACCCTTAAATTGGTCATTCTTATCCCGCACTTGGTAAGCTGTTGGCAATTTTAAGTACCACGTTTGTTCAACTCTCGTGCATTGAGACCCTCGTAAAGCTCGTGGCTCAATTTTGGAATCTTTCGCTTGCTCGGGTCTCAATATAAGCCCGAGAGTTAAACAACAACTTTGCCCCCTTGTATAATAAATAACTATTGTAACAATTTATGACTAAGCACTTCTGTTTTTATGGTGCGGGTAGTTTGATCCCTTTATGTGATAAAAATACCTTCAAGTATGTTCCCATGCGAAATAACGTTATTGCATGATAAATAGATAATTGAAATCTGCTACGCGCTTATCTTATAATTATTATTGTTTTTAATTCCAAAATAAATAATAGTTTTCAATCTCATTTTAGAGAATAAAGAGATAGAGCTTTCGTTGCAGCATTTCTCAAGATTAAAAAGCACCCGACCACGTATGAAATGTTGTTCTAAGTTGAAATGCAATGCAGGTTTTGTAACCGAGAATTGATTGGATTGGTACAAATCAGCAGAGTTAAACCACTCCTACGGCATAATTTGTAGCTTAAACAATTTAACATTATTCGTTGAGCACCGAGAACTCACTGGCGACATCACTTGCCGCACCACGTACAGCTAGAAGCCTAGAAGACAGTAAAAGCTGTCGAATAGTACCGCAATTGTGAGACGCAAGATATACGCGTGCGTAGCTCCGTGGTGATCCCCAATATTACCATTTCGATGGGTATTTTGGGTTATTTTTGCATATTTTCTTAGCTTATAAAAATACCCGGATCCCGGTATTTTTTAATCTAAATACCGGGATTAAAATCTGTTCTGAAAAAGGCGGTATCCCGGGATATCGGGATCCCGGTATTGGAAGCCCTAATCACAAAACTTTACATAGTACAAATGGCTTTACGGAAAATTTTACATATTCACAATTGTATGTAAAAATTTTAACGAATCAATTTAGCTTTTTTTGTGACTGAATTCACATTTAATCAAACATTTAGAGTGAGTATATCTACGGTGGAATATTTACTACAGAAAGTATGTTAATATTTACAAATTAACAGTTTTTCTCCTAAAATATAAATGGGTAAAATAAAAACACTGAGACCTCACTGTATGTATCGTTTCCAATTTTGTACTTATCTCTCAAGTACTTACCTATTTCCAGTCTCTGATCAATATATAGGTATAAAGAATTTTAAATGATTTGCAATGTTCTTCCATTTCTATATTTTAGCTTCATGGGTTAACAACGTGTGACTAAATTTTCTAAATAATATCTTATTTAAATACTAAGTAAGACCCACTTGCACCACCCAGGGTCAGCAACTAACTTGGGATTTTCAAATTCCCTACAAAAAGACGCTTTACTCCGGTTTATGTAGCTAACACTTGGTGCAAGTGGCCCTAATAGAGCTCATATATCACATATTTAGTGCCTTAAATTTAACATTGTCAAGGAAACAGTACTAGTACTGTGCTGACAATATACTAACGTAATAACTGCTGACACTGCCTAAAATATGATAAAAATACGAGTTTGACTGAATGCAAATGCAAATACATGACACATTCTAAAAGCGAACAAATAAATTAACGAAATAATCATATTTGTGCTCTGCTCAAACTTTTAGAAATATTGTAAGTTTCTCATTCAAAAAGGGCTACCATTGTATTTTCTCTTTGCAAGAGATTTAGAAGTTGTTTTTCAGATTAAAATGTCTTAAAATTAGTATTTTACTTTCAAAGTTTCTTCGTTTCCGTCTTTTTCGGAAGTCGTCCATTCCGGTATTAATACCGGTATCGCGAAAAGTCCGGTATTTGGAAGCCCTATTTGTGATACACCAAATTGTAGATACTACAAATCAACGTCACTACAGTTTACATATTTGTAGGAATTTTCAAATACAATTTTGTTATTTGTTAATTTTGGTGATACTGCTTGTAAAAATTACACAATTGTAACTTTCGTGGGATAGGGCCCAGTGGTACGATTTTATATATGAGTATGTAATGTAAATACTTATAATGTTTGAGATTGATATTGTTAAATGTGTCTTAAGCTTTTAGACTAGAAATATCGGTGAAACCTATCTACTAATTTTCATTCAATGGAAAACTCAACTGTATACATTTTCCGATTCCTTCCAGTTACCTACAATTATTTTAATAAAAACCTACGTAGTCCAGCAAATAAGATGCTGAGTCAATAAAAAGTGCTGCGTATTGCAACCTAATGTAAACTTGTTATCGACAGTGGTTGGGAGAAAACTTATCATTTGAAAACAGGATCTCCTCCACCACAACAGGTGGCCGTTTACAACTGTGTGGAAAATATTTAGCTTAAGGTACCTACATTTTAATGAGAGAAGTTGTGCACGTAAGAACATTAAAATGTATACAGGAATGTACCCCAACAGAAGCCTTTGTAGTCGCTCTCTCAGGTAGCATTGTTGTGAATTTGCAACAGGCAGTGCATGGCGCGGGTGGCGGTGAACCCCGTCACACTGACATTGCGTTTAATCCGGCATTCCATATGGAATGCGGTCGCCGGCCGCGCACCGCCCCGCGCCGACGCCGCCTCTCTCCTCCATGTTTTCTTATCCACTCGCTTCCGGCCACCATATGGGATAGTGGGATAGGACCGAATCTAATAAGAATCTAATCAGCATAATACCCTAACCGAAAACTGTTATTTTGGTTCCATATACTTTCCGTATCAATCAATTGATTAGATGACGTCATAATGTACACAACTGCGAACGAAGAACTGTTCTTTTAACACATCCCAGAGCACGACGAGCAAAACAACCACAAGAAAAAGTGGTGAATCGAGCGCGCATATTAGTTACCGATTGTTTATATATGCGCGAATAATCTTGCGCTTCAAAATCGTTTGCCACGTCGCGGCGAATTTTCGTTATGTCGGTAGGAAGTAAACAAGTTTTTGACTCACCTTCGTGAATATGCCACCGATTGTTAAAAATATGCACAAACTATAACTATTTGCACAGATAATACGGTTTTCGTCCGTATAACACAATATTCACCACACCAAAACGACAACATAAATAAACGCAGCCACAAATCCCACCACGGTTCGGTTTGGAGCAGCGCTCTCTCGTGTTCGAAACGCAAAGCGTCTCGGGAAAATGCACTGACACAGGGCGGGGTTGTCGAATGTCATAAACGGTCGGTTACAGTGGTCAGAGACTTGCAGTGCGGACAGGATAAGCGCGCGGCACTAGCGCGCGACTCGGCGGCGCGGACAGGACTGGGCTCGCGGGCGCCAGCGGGGGCGGCGGGCAGGCGGTGTCGCGCGCTATATTGGCCGGCGCGCCGCGCCGACAACGACGTGGCTGTCGACTCTCCGACGTAGCAACTATTCCCATGGGCTTACAACAATTCATAATAATACTAAAGAAAACCTTATCTACGCCTAAACAAGTGCCTAGTCACTAACTAACAAACTTCTAGTGCCTAAACAAAAGTTGTAAATGTCAATGTTATGTAAACGGGGGAATATGCGCAACAACAAAGTTAATAAGATAACACGCAAAAGCGCTCATATGTACATATCTCGTATATTCATTAAGATTCTGTTTTCATCAATTTTCTCTAACTCAACAGGCTTCCAGGTCTATTCCATAGTTGTCTGGAAATTGTTGTTTGCTTGTGTCGCTGTTTAAAGAAGTTTGTTGCTAATTCAGCGCCTCGGTTAGATCGGGAGTACCTCTCCAAGCCGTTTCCTGGCCGTCTCACAATTGCTGCACTTTCTTTCCCATTGTTGGTGCGATTAAATCAAACGTCTCCAGTGATTGAGCGAGATTAGCGAATGCGCCGGCTGGTGGGGCCTCGTTAGTGCACTTGCCGTGGGTACTTTCACCTATGCAGGTACTCACATTGCTGTCACTTGCACATGCAACCAATAACTCATTCACGCTTACAATGACGACTCATTCAAACTATCCTAATCCTTTATTTTATCCTTAGTAAAATTTGGAACCATAACATTAATATATTTTCATGTTTGCAGTGTCCGTGCTGTTTAGAGATTGACTCGTCAGCCCCGCATTCCGCCGTTATTTCTCTGCATATCGGAATAGTAATTTTGAATAATTATCTTAAATGCATTGTTATCCCATTGCCCGGGACTTCATACCGATTTTTTCATTCCTTTCGCATTATTTCGTTTGTCACCTTTGGAGCGAATAACCAGCATTTCATTGTCTTTTCTACCATATAGAAGAGATATTTGTGTTCGTTGTAGGTAACTATCTCGGTTTATCTGCACTGTAATCTTGGCATCTAATATGGAGGTATCCGAGCGAACTATGTGTTCACAAACGCGATTCTAGTTTTGATGTTTTCGAGACAAATATAGATATCCTACAAGAGTAACTAGAACTTCTCTCCGTCGTGGCATAGAAGTACTAACTTAGAACAGTTACAACATGTTGAACATTCGTATGTTATTTTGGCTTTTTATTTTATAAGTTGTAAGATTTATAAACAGAGACGTTCCAAATTACAGACAAAGATTGAAAGATAATGAGGATTACCGAGAGTTGATTTTCCGCTAGGGGCGCTAGTGGAACTGGAACGTGGATCCTGCGGGAACATTTCAAACGTCACTTTGAGAATTCTCTCATACTGACACAGGACCCACGCATGAGTGGCGCCGCCTGGTGAGCGACAATACGGTAGCTCCCATTAAATATCAACATTAAATTATTGTGGTAGAAAATAAAAGATAACTATACAATAGTATCTAATAGACAAGTTTTAGTTCCGTATCCACGTAAAACAATACGCTACTGAATCAAATAATGTCACAAAAATGTAAACTTCTTTGATACTCTATTTTATTTTACCGAGTTTTCAGCCTGAGGCAAAAACACTTTCGTATGTCCCATTGTTCTTCTCGACAGGTCCGCTATAGATGTTTCTCAACTGATTCTTGTAAAATTTTATGAACGGGTCCTATAGGTTTGTAGATTTCATAATGTTTTAAGTTTAATTGTAGAATGCCCTTCAGGCAATGTATTGCTAGATTTATAAACCCCTCTGGGCATTGTAGACCAACCTTTTTTTGTTTTATTACTTTTTTATTTTTGTATGTAGGTAGTTTGCACAACTAACTTGTTTGATTGACGAAGAGAATTCGCATTCTCTCAGTCATCATCTTAGCCCTGTGAAAAAGAGTGCTGTGAAGGGTAATAAATGCGATTAATCCGTACTAAAATGTTTATTTAATTTAAAAATCGTGGTAAGAACCCGCGTATGTTAGTAATTAAGAGAGGTATGGGCACAGCGGATGCATATCGTTTAGTGTGGTAGGGCACAACACAACGAATGTCCTCTCGCTCAAATCTGGAGCAGAGCCCATCTGGGGAAGTACACTTCACCTTACAGAAAACCGCAGTTAAATAATACTAGACCCTACTCATATTGTTGTGTTTCTGTTAGTGAGTAAGGTTGCCAGAGCTCCAAGAGGATTCGCTGTGTTGACAGCTGAGGACCCACGGCGCAAAGCCCTTGGCCCGTTTAGCTGTCAACACAGCGAATCCTCTTTTTTTTTAAAGGGTCGGCAACGCGCATGTAACACCTCTGGTGTTGCAGGCGTCCATAGGCTACGGTGACCGCTTACCATCAGGTGGGCCGTATGCTTGTTTGTCACCGTCGTAGTATATTAAAAAAGTAATTATGTTTAACTATTTAATGTGTTTAGTAGCTAGCCGGCACATGGCCAGTAAAACATACATAGAAATTGCATGGCACCAGTCATGCAGATCCGGTTTTAATTAAACTCGTTTTTCTATGATTATTCTTATCTTGTAATAAATTTAATTGGAATGGGTACGTGTTACAAAAAGCGGAAATAAAACAAAGGATAACTGTTCACATTTTATTGCCCTTGAATGCAAGAGAAGTTTTCCGTCAGTTTTTTGTCACATGTAATACAATTGTTATTACCATCTGAATTAGTCGGCTCAGATTGTTAATGGATATTAATTCGTTGGTATAACTTATTTCTAAATGAGGCCCTTAAGATAACAAGTGTAAGTAAACATAATGAAACATACAATACGCGAGAAAGTAATAGTACTTTTTGACATGAGAAATTACTTTACCAAGTAAAAATAGCAGAATCTATAACACAATTATTTATATATAAGTATACCTAATAAATTGTACTTGTTTTTACAATACTAAACATAATGAAAGTGTAAAATCAACTGATTTTATACAATCTAGGGGGATTCATTCGGCCCGAAAGACCAAATTACGTTATCACAAAAGTTTATTGCCTAACACAAATTAAATAGCAAGATTGTGTATAACCAATTAATTTTACTCAATCCGGCTCGAAGGACCAATACTGTTAGTGAAAAATTATAGCCATGGATGCCAGGCCGGGTCCATGCGGCAGAGGTTATCGTGACTGTTGGCGGCAGTGACTAGGGTGGCCACCTTGCTGTCCGGACCATCGAACTGAGCCAAGAAGGTCAGACGGCCTGTGATAGCAGTCACAGCCTTGGTGACCATGTTGATGATGGTCTCGTTGTCCATTTCCATTGGTTTGTTTTCCGCGGAGGTGCCGGCGGCGGCGGCGAGACCGGACTTGTCTTCCAAGCGCTTCCTATAGCCGGTTACCATTTCGTCCCGCAGGATTGTGCGAAGGATCGATTGTATCTAAAAAAGTAATGGGGTTAATATGAAATCTACATATAAATATCAAAACTTGGCTGGGTCTACACCAAAGCGGAAAGTACGCTGAAAAATTGATTTATAAAAACAGCTGGCATTAAGCTAATAGGAATTATAATAAAGCGTTAACATTTACCTTGAAGTTTGGTGTGACGAGGCAGCGCGCGACGGAGATTGCGGAGGCAGTCAGAGGCCCCGTGATGCCGATGGTAGTGAGCAGCTCCGAGATGTTGGGCGTCAATCGGAACGGCACCGGCCGGTTCCCATCTAGTTCGCCTGCGCAATAACGAACATTCAGTTCTACGTTCATCATCAAGTGGTAGAGAAGTCACGTTATGGTCAGTAAAAGCGGGTAACACAAACCAAGCCAACATGCAAAAAAGTGCAAGTCATACAAAAGTAAAGTTATGAAAATTTAATTGAAATGAATCTGTTAGAAGCCCGGTGGGTAGATGCAAAACATACAAACCATGAGCGTGAATTATGCCAATGTAGTCCAGTTGTGCATGCGTGAAACAACACTATTTACAAGCAAGTGCGAACTGTTAGTAAGGTAGTAAATTAGCGGATGAAATTAAAACACGTGCAATATTATTTATTTACGCAATTTACGTTTTTAAGTCTTGCTACATTTTTAGCACAACATACCGCAGTCATAAAACAGTGTTTTGTGATCGTGTATGTTGTTAACACGTAGCACCATATATCTGCTTAAAATCATATTTTTTAATGTACAAGTAGTCATGTCGAGAGCACTAGATTTGGAATATATCCTCTACTAGAAATGAAATACAAAAGATGGTACATTATAATTATATGACAATGCATGTTTAGCCACTAATGTCATGCAAATGAAGACCTATATCTAGATTGTTCTAAGATTCTTCGCTCCTCTATTTATGCAATTTTTCCCCAATCACGCCAACCACGCGATTTACATTTGTCGATGCCGTATCGGCATCAATCGGTTAGGAAAAGCGCTATGTCAATGGCATAGGAGCGATAAAAACGTCACTCATTTCGCTACGGCTCGCAATAGTAAGTAGTGAGGTTTCAAGTTCAAGTGAACAGCGAAGTTTCAAGAAACGTCATCCATCTACTCATGCCGATTCAGTTTCTACAAGTAGGATGACGCCCTTTAGTAGAAGTAGGCGGATGTGTATAATTTGGCGATGTTGGCAAGCATAGTAAATAACCCTCAGGCACGTGCAGGCCTCCAAAAAATTATATCCCATTCTCACGTCATATGAGAACACCTGAGTTAGTTGTCTTTTAGCTTAGACCATAGACGACTGGACACGGCTTGCAATACAATTTCCCCTCTGCCAAAAAACTTGAACAATTGTGCAAATTTTTGTATGGGCTTACGTTGATTTCACATGTATAGACATGTGAAACTGCTTGACTTTGTAATGTACGAATAGCCTTATAACTACGTATTTCATTTTCGATAACTTTGTAAACTATTAAAAGTGCTTCGAAAGACAACCAACTCTGACTCGGACTCTTAATTGTATAATAATATTAATAATTCTCCATCTAATTATCTCTTCTCCTGTTCCGTGACAAGCTTAAATTTATCACACACATGCATCACGTAACATTCGTAACACACACAAGCAGTACTTAATTAACTAAATTTTGCGTAAAATAATAAGTAAAATCATGACATCTATCATTGTATGATTGTGTGATCTTCTAGGCATAGTTCGCACACGCAGTCCGTGGATTTATAAGGATGTGCGCAGCGGCGGGCGTGAGGCAAACGAGGGCCTATTTTTCTTTCTCGGTATTCGTGTGCGAACTGCACTAAAGATCACATGTTCACTTCTCTTGCTCGAAAAGTTCGCTTTGTATGCTCTAGAGCAAAAATTTAAATCGCCGAATCGAAAGGGACGCGCGACGGGTGAAAAACCAAGCGCCCAAGCCTGGCAAGAATGGATGCTGTTAGTCAATTAGAAATGTTCACCAGTTTTAGTAAATCTGTAAGCAAATATAACCTTCACGACGCCCACTTTCCAGTGTAGGTAAATCCGCAACATACCTGTAGTATCGTCGACGTCAAACTTGAAGTACGACACGTTGAGCAGCCCCGAGTCCTGGTGCACGTACATCATGTCGGGGTTGAGGCGCGTGAGGTGCAGCACGTACTCTGCGAAGCCGGCGAGCGACAGCTGAAGAGTGAGCATCTTCCTGAACGTCCAGTAGTCTGTGGGCGCGGCGAACGTCGCCGCCGCCCACTCGCGAAGCATGCCTTTTGGTACCATCGTGGATTGCACCTGTGATCAATCAACTTTTAAAATATCATAGTTTCAAAAACACGATTAATTTTCTATCAAAAAAGTTTTGATGAAATGTAATTAATTTTAAATGACAAAAATATAATAAAATGGTGTATTGATTCTTTAATTAATTTATTTAAAAGGGCAATTTAGTGCATGATTATTACAATAAATTATGTCGATAGTGTTATTTAGTTGTAAGGAAATTGTATGTATACCTGAAAAGGTAGGGTTCAGTGATACGGATATTTAATGTTTGGCAATTGTATCTGCAAATTGTAACCTGACTCCCACATACTAAATAAATGATTTGATTTGATTTGATTTTTTAAGTTTAAAATTCTCGTGCTTTCAGTTAAAATTAGGGTCTAAACTAAACGCAACAAGTATTTTTGCCGAAACTGAAAATTCAGGGTCAGGCGAGCTACGCCATTACCGGCTGTATCGCGCGCAGCGACACAATCCAAAAGCTCAATACTATCGAGTTCAAGGGCAGTTTCTTGGCCGAAACAGAACTTTCAGCCGATACATGTTTATTATGCCGAAACCGAACTTTGTGAAATTGCAACCTTATTTTGATTTTCGAAGGTTGTAAGGTTGTAACTAAAATCATATTGACCATGCCGGCGATAGAAATAGTTAAAGAACTCGTAAATTACTGCATTTGAACAATAAAAAATGTGGTGCTTCATACGTGCCCTGATAGAAAAATGCAGTTCCTTATTAATTTACAGACTCCACTTTTTTCTTGGTATTCGATTAAGCGGCTTTCAGTATCTAAACAGCAGAGGCCCCGGCTACACTCGTCAGGTCACGTACCTCCCGTAGAATGTCGCGCAGCACCTGGTGCGAGGCCTGCGAGCCGCGCGCCTGCACGGCGGCCAGCCGCTCGTAGTAGCGAGCCACCGGCGCGTCATACTCCACGCCCCTATAAAAAATATCTTTTAGTGAAAATACATTGTAACCTCAAACGAAACAATGTCTTCAAATTGTATATTTTGTAATTTAGTATTCACTAACATATCTAATCGCGCGTGAGAGGTCGAAAAGCTCGCTACTGATGAATGAAACGGAAATGTACCAATGTCGCTCCTATTTTCTAAGTTTCAGCGATATATGTCTATACATAGTTTATGCATTGCTAGCAAACAATTCGCAGGGGACTGATAACGGTTACCACTGTGTTAATTAAACATATTATAGTAGTTTATGCAACAGTGATATAATAAGGGTTCTTAAAACTTGAGGGTCGCTCTCGGGTCTATTATTACAAAACTCGGCTTCGCCTCTTTTGTAACAGCGACCCTCAAGTTTTAAGAACCAATTATGAGCTGTTGCATACCCTAGTTTTTCTACGACAGCTAAAATAGCGTAAAAAGCAAAATCTAGAAACGTGGCAGAATAGGGAACATGTTTTGCATACTATAAAAAAAAAAACATATTGTATGAAAATCCATAGGAGCAGTGTTCTTATGGAATACCACAGACAACGTATACTTTTTAAATATCGCTGTCGGTCATCTAATTGACAGATAGAAGTGCTGGAGTAGAAAAATGCTTAAGTGACTTGCTATTGTATAATATAACAAAAAAGAGTACCTATTGGCGCACTCGGTGCGGTAAATATCGAGTAACGATATCGAGCTGGGATTGTCTTCTACGAGACGCATCTGCGGTGACACCGAAACGACGCGCGGTACTGTGAAATGCAGGAATCTTCTGGATGTTTCCTTCTGCTTGCCCAGGTAGTGGTTGAGCATGCGGAGTAGCTGCAGCACGCGCTCCTCGCGCCTGGCGTCGCCCAGGCCGGAGTCGTTGACGACGAGGTAGGGGTATATCTTCCCGTTGTGGCCGCGGATGTAGAGCCGGCGCGCGGAGGTGTTGTGCTTCTGCACGATCTCGACGCGCGGCATGAAGCGCGCTATGCGGACGTGGTAGTGCGAGTGTTTGGGGAGCAGGAACTCGCCCGGCAGCTCCACCTCGGCTGTCTTTAGGCTGAAGTTGGATAGGAATCGGCACTTTTCTTCAATGAGGAACGACCTGGAAGCATACATTTGTTTTAGTTGGTTATTTGTCTTATTTAATGAAATTTACCTGTCGCTTGTATACGACCTTTAGCAAAAGCATTTGTTACCAATCATTCTTCTAAAGAATTGTATTGCTAATGACATCTACACAGCTGTACAAAAAACAGGGGAATACATGGTAATAGATCTATAATATTTTCTAAGAATGATTTATGCTAAAATGTTTTCACATGATTGTTGCTACTGCGAAGAACATTAGTATTTTTACTGTAAAATACGGATATAAAAGTTACAGACACACCAGAGTTCTCCGCAATAGGCTACGCCTGTATCGCTGGGGACCAGATAAAATTAGGTATGAGAACTAGTTCCAGTAAAAAATCAAATCTAACAATTGTTGGCGAAACTACTCGTAAACTTAAATCAAGTCTTTACAGTTGTGGTATTACGCTCCCTGACCCAAAAAAGGTTTACATTTACAGTTCTGTGCCAAATTAAACCTGTTAATTTTCAGGTGACTTACTTTGGCAAAACCTTAGTCTTCGCCTCCAATATCTTGACCCACTTTCTCAGCTTTTGTATGAGGTTCTGCAACTTCATGGCGTTGGGCTGCGTGAAGTCGAAGTCGCTGGTAAACTGGGTCTTCATCTTCTGGAACACGGGGTCCTGCACCGTGGCCTGCGCGCGCCGCGCCAGGCTCTCGGAAGCGGCTGAAGAGAATGCACCACTTACACTACTTGAAACATTTTCTGTCGACATACAAAATAGACTACTTGTATACAAGATACAATTCGCAGACGCTAGAGTAGATTATGTTGAACCTGCATGCGAGACTTTTCTTCTGAAAGGAAATGTACAATATAATTTAAAAGTACAAATCGCATTGCATTAATAGATCTAAAGATAATTGAACAATGAAAGAAGGCAAAATTTTAATCTGTAATTTTTTTTTAGTATTTGGTGTCGGTTTTAATTTCTTCTTGGTAATAGTTGATTAAACTTGGAACTTTTCCAAGGTAAACTTGATAAATAATGGGTATCGTCCAGTTAAATGGATGGTGGAGTGGGTAAATTATGTCAAAGTTGGGCATTACCAAGAACATATTAATGGCCTCACTAACAGAGTACGAAAAATGATTTATATTTTCAAAACGTTAAGACACGTGTGTGATCAGAAACTTTTAATCTCAATCTATTACGCTCTGTGCCGATCCGTCATATGTTATTGCATCAATATTTGGGGAGGTGCAGCAAAAACGACAATGCTCAAACTTGAAAGATCACAAAGGGCAGTATTAAAGGTAATGTTATTTAGAAAATTTCTTTACCCAACTACATCTCTTTACAACGACATCAATGTTCTCACAGTAAGGCAATTGTTTATTAAACATATACTTCTAACGCAACACAAAAATCAACCTGACTTTCCAGTATCACGAAGACGAAATGACACTGTATACGTAGTTCCTAAATTCAATACAAGGTTTGCCAGGCGATTTATAACTTTTTTAGGCCCAACTATTTACAACAAAGTAAGTAAAAATATCCATTTACGACTACTTACTTCATATTCCTGTAAATTGACGTTGGAAAAATACTTGAAATCTCTGAACTATGAAAACACGGAACATCTAATTACTAACTAAATGGCCAGACACACACATACACATATACACACACACGCACACGCACAGGCATATACACATTTAGTCAAACATACATACATTAACATATAAAACAAACATACACTACTCAGTTAAATAATCGGAAGAGTCAATAGCATAATTAATTGTAAGTAAAAGTTAGCACTAATAAGTTTAATCGGCTAACTTTGCATATACTACTTGTTTACTTGTTATCTGCACTGCCACGCTGTAACACAGTGTCGTAAGTTAGTGTTAGTTCTTAGCGATATACGTCCTTTTGCCTCGGCGTAAGCGAACTAGCTGTTTTGTTACTTTAACACCTTCATTCTATTTTGTTTAACTTTAACTTACCCACATGTGTAACGATAAAAAAATATTCTTGATATATTCAACAATAACTTCTAGATGTTATTTTATTAGCTTTGAATTTGTCAATTAATGTTTTTTGTTTGTCATTCATTTCATCTTTTTGTTTTTATACTGGCTTCTCTCTTTATGTTTAAAGTGTTAATTAAACTTAGATTGTGTAGTCACAAAATGTAAAGCGTGTGATATGTGTAAGTTGTGTTTGCCTATAATTGGGTGAATACTCTGGAGTGATTTTGTACCTTTGATTAAAGTGTTTTAGTAATAGTATTGCACCTGTTGGCAAACCTGTATCAATAAATAAATAAATAAATAAATAATGTAAACAACGACAAGGGGAATCCTGTTCCACCGTGATACAGTTTTTACTAGTACGGGGAACAGAAGACGCTTACTCAATGTTTCATTGTAGTTACTTAAATATAACTTATAATGTAGGTACGTAACAGTTATTTTCTATGATAAGTTATACATGTTTCATTTATTCTTGTAAGCTGTATTGAGCCACATGATGGTTAATAAAGTTATTTTCATTTTCATTTTCATTACCATAATAAATTATGGTTCGTTTTGCATCCGTCGTCCACCCTTTACTAATAAAGCTATAACAGTAAAAAAAAACTGGAGCATCGGTGGTCGTTTTACTACCCAGTTGTCTAAAAATATAGCAAATTATCACCTCCCATTGTCACAACCTTTAAGATCTTCTATCTACCCAATTATTTATTCTTAAATGTTGTGTAAGTATTTTTTTCTTTTGCGTGCAATACAGCATCCTCATTTCACCTATTGTTTGTCTCGTGTCTATGCCAGAACTCGTAAAGGAGTTGGTGGTCATAGGGGTCATAACCCTCTGCACTAAAGAATATGGTATGTTGTAGGTATTGGATACTGACTGATGCCGATGCCGATGCAGATGCCGAAGGTGGAGACGACCTTCTTGATGAAGTTGAGCGTGTGCGGCGTGACGGTGGCGTCGGCGACGGCGGCGCGGTGGTGGAACGCCACCACGTGGCACTTGGCGAGCCCCGCGCGCAGCTGCCGCAGCACCTCCTCGTACCAGTTCTCGCGGAACCACACCATCTGGGAACACGGGAACCATTAAGATGACCCACTTTCTTCTTCTTCTTCTACCTAGCGTTATCCACTTAAAAAAAAAAAATAATACTACGACGGTGACAAACAAGCATACGGCCCGCCTGATGGTAAGCGGTCACCGTAGCCTATGGACACATCGAATCCTCTTGGAGCCCTGGCGACCTTACTCACCAACAGAAACAACACTATGAATAGTCTCTCTAGTGTTATTTAACTGCGGTTTTCTGTAAGGTGGAGGTACTTCCCCAGATGGGCTCTGCTCCAGATTTGAGCGAGACGACATTCGTTGCGCTGTGCCCTACCACACTAAACGATATGCATCCGCTGTGCCCATACCTCTCCTACCTATTTACCTATGAACGAATCAAACGCATGCGAGAGATTAATGCCGCGGGCGAAGATACACAAATCAAACTGCATCATGTGACGAAGTTACTTTGCCGAGGAGGTGCGTATTAGGGCTTCCAAATACCGGACCTTTCGCGATACCGGTATTAATACCGGAATGGACGACTTCAATACCGGGATCCCGGGATCCCGGGATTTTCCGATAAAAATGCAAACGAAGAATTTTTTAAAGTAAATTACTTATTTTTTGACACTTTAATCTAAAAAAGAACTTCTAAATCTCTTTCTAAGAGAAAATACAATAGTAGCCCCCTGTTTTGCATGGACAAGCTCGCAATATTTCTAAACGTTTGAGCAAAGCACAAATGTGATTATTTCGTAAAGGACCA
This sequence comes from Lathronympha strigana, assembly GCA_949128165.1. NCBI lineage: Eukaryota > Metazoa > Arthropoda > Insecta > Lepidoptera > Tortricidae > Lathronympha > Lathronympha strigana. The sequence continues at coordinate 8,327,893 of OX421906.1, read as the reverse complement.
TGCGTCAAAATGGCCCCAACACCAAAAAACATGAGAGTTAGGTCGTTGGATAGGTCTTAAAATCGACTTCATTTAATTCTAAGGCACCAAGTCAAATTCCATTGCAGAACTGAGATATTCATATTTTAAGTCATAGTGAATACGAACGATGAATAATCTGTAGATGGGTAATTTAACCTTTTGGAGGGTAGGTGGAACACAATATTGTAATCATGAGGACTGAAGACGTGACAGTATGTCCTTATGGTCTTAGCCTGTCCAAATAGACGAATTATAAAATAATAAAAATAATAAAGGATATTGCTATTGAATATGGCGTGAACTACATTTGTGTTTATAACTAGTCAACTTGCTGTAAATACCGATTCTATTAATAAATCAAATAATCAACTACAAAAATATATTTTTTTACACACTTCGGTTTTCTAATAATTAATGTTCGGTATTCTTAAGGAAAAATCCGTTTTCTGATAGATCATATTCAAGCTAACTAACATGAATATCTCAGTTCTGCAATGGAATTGAACTTTGTGCCTATAGAACGAAATGAAGTAGCTTTAAATACCTATCCAACGACCTAACTCGCGGCTGTGTTGGTTCTGGGGCCAAGCTCCATACAAAGTTGGTTATGGTCCTTTATTTGTTGGCTTTTAGAACGTGTCTTCGTCGAGGTAGTAATCATAAAAACTGTCATTGTCATGCAAGTATTTGCATGAAATTATACTCGTACCTATTTTCATCAAAGTTCTGGCAGTGTCAGCAATTAGTAAGTTAGCATCTTGTCTGCACAATACCAGTACCGTTTTCTTGACAACGTTAAATTTAAGGTACTGAATATGTGATCTATTTGCTCTATCAGGGCCACTTGCACCACCCGGGCATGGTTAGCCACATAACCCGGAGTTAAGCGTTTTTTGTATGGAATTTGAATGCTTAACTCCGGGTTAGTGGCTGACCCTGGGCGGTGCAAGTGGGTCTTCAGGTTTAAATAATTAAGAGCTTTCGTTGCAGCATTTCTCAGGGTTAGTAAGTTGCAATTCAAGGTGGGTTTCTAATCGACAATTGATTGGTTTGTTTCAAATCAGGAGTGATATAAACTACAGCATAATTTGTAGCTTAAACATACACAGTCAACATTATTCGTTGAGCACCGAGAATTTATTGGTTACATCACTTGCCGCACCACGTACCGCTTGAAGACAGTAAAAGCTGTAGAACAATCGTGAGACGCAAGATATACGCGTGCGAAGCTCCGCGGTGATGCCGAATGTTACCATTTCGATGGGTATTTTGGGTTATTTTTGCATATTTCCCTGTTTTATAAAAATACCGGGATCCCGGTATTTTGAAATTAAATACCGGGATTAAAATCTGCCCTAAAAAGCCGGTATCCCGGGATCCCGGTATTGGAAGCCCTAGTGCGTATACGATACATCAGGATAGAATCGTACCACCCTTCGGGCACTTTTATAACTCAGCAGATGTTTTAGGGCTATCTAGTTGTACGTTGTACTACATAACTTAAATTTCGTCAGTAAAGAGTTTTCCATTGACAAGAAATCACGACAAGAAGGTTAAAGAGGTGAGTAAGTTTGAGGTTACCTACTTTTCTTTCATTATGATTTATGTATCACATAAACGTCATAATAGTAAATATTGGTCTTGGAAAATGCCGCAGTTTAATTATTCTCACAGAGAAATCGCTTATTTCAATTTCGTGTAGGTACGGCTTCCGCAACGGCAATGCTGCTGAAGCGGCAAGAGAAGCGGCAGACGGCGATACCCCGATCGACGAACTCCTGACACATTCACGTTTATTTGCCTGATACGTAGTATGTAACGTGAGTGATGTTCGTTTTCAACTTGATATTGCCAAGATACTTCTTGCGATAGTATTTTAATTATTATTGTTATTGTTGCAGTTGCATAGACGTCCAGGTGAACGACAACGAGGTCTATCAAAGATACCCGATAAACGGGGAACCTAAACTTACAAGATAAACTATGAAGATCGGTATTATAAATGCGGAAATTGAAGATCCGACTTTGTCTACAAGGCGTGGGTTCAAACTCGTAATAGTATAAAAATTACTTTTAAAATATGTCACCATTTCAAATTTCCTATGACTACCAATCGAAGACAAAGTATTAGAAAAATCCGATGGACTTAATTTCATACGTAATTTCATACCCCAAAGTAGGTACATTCGAGTATCGGTACCATGACATGAGTTGCTGTACAATCGCTAGCGACTGCGCGAATCGAAAGTATTTGCATCTTGCTCATTCTTAACCGGTCGGAACGAGGTGCAAATACTTTCGAATTGCGCAGTCACTACCGACACGTGGCTACGTAAAAGTCATGTTAAGCAAACTGATATTTTTTAACTAAATCTAAAATCAGTTAGCTTTCATACTTCTTTGAATTTTTAACCACAAAAGGTTTATCTTACTCTTCACTGATCTAAATGTAAAAAATAAATTATAAAAAAGGACAATTAAGTAAGTCCGTTATTGGGGTTTGAACCTGGGACCTCACAGCCTCATATCACATTTCGACAAAGAGCGATTACCAAATAGCTTCTTAACGTAACAAGCAACCTGTCGAATTTAACGGAAATCAATAAAAGCACCCTGTGTATCTAATATTAGGGACAAGTTTGACATATTAGTAATATGTATAGGTAGGTAATAATTAATAATCATTATTAACTAAAGTAAAAAAATATATCGAGTCCGCCAAGTTTAGATAAATAGGTATCCAAATGTCAGATGCCTGATTATAATATTACCTATAATTAATTAATACATAATTTACATAGGCATTGATACCATGTCACGGGCAGGTTTTTACTATAAGATTATATTGCAAACAAAAGATCATTAATGCATTTATTATGTTATTTTCCCACTTTATTATCATAATTTAAAATCAATGACTTTATCCAAGAATTCCGCAGCACTTCTGCCGCAAACGATACGCTCTGTTTGGTGCATATTTATTGAATGATAAAGATAATTACGTAACTTAGTTCCCCAGTAGCCCAGTATTATTAGGTCAGCTCACCTGATCGACGATGCCCTCTAGCGAGGAGAGCACGGTGGGATGTATTTCCCGTTGCAGCTGCATGATCTTCGAGCAGCGCCACATGGGCAGCGTGGCCTTGATGGGGCCGGTCTCACCCGTGGGACCGCCGCTGGAAGACGATGCGCCTTGCTCTGCCGTCCTTCCCGGCTGAAACAAAGCATTGCAATGTTAAGAGTCCACATATGCGAGCAAGAAAACAGATATAGAGCGGGATAGACATAATTGCAAGAGCACGCGATACATGAAAAGGCGATGGTAGGCGGGCGCGTCAAAATACACGGCATAATCAGATAATTGCTGTTTACACGTTAACTACAATTTCTGTAGATAAAAGCTTTTACCAGATTTAAGAACTAGTTATTACTTAACTATTTAACTAAGAATCATGTTTATAAATTCAAGGGTTTCGACATTCTAACCAAAAATATGTAAAAAAGGACCTATGTTTGAAAAATAAAAGTATCGAGGCTTTTGTTAAAAATCATGTTTTCACGTTTACCAGTTTGAAGGAAATATGTTGAAGTTTTATGTGTATGAATATCAGATACCTAGTTGTTATCAATATTGAGATCTAGACGTCTGAATGATAACAATTTGGCCACTGTGGCCTCTTAAAACATACGGATATACAGACAGAAGGACTGGACGAAAGTACAAGGGTTCCCTATTTGCCATTTTGGCTACAGAACCCTTAAAGAATGTGGGTGCACCGTGTAATACTCCCCGAGTGTGTTAGCGTTGATCGCTACACATAACTCACCTAGAGGGATTTACCAGTCACGAAAATCGTAATACAACCAACCCTTTTACTTATTTATATTTTAGTCTTAAAGCGCATTGGCGCCAAGCTGTTATGGTGTAAGATGTGGTTTAAAATAAAGTAAAATACGAGCTCCCTAATAAATCATGATGGTTTTGTTAAAATGTTCCCCAAAGCGAGCTCCAAACCAAACCAAAACATAGCGACAAATTAAGAACGGCTCTAGTGCGTGAAGTTCAACCTTATGTCCTCATGGATGCCTCACATAACTCAATCATTCCTTGATAACTTGGGGTAGAAACTATTGTTACTACTGTTAATCTGACATGTTAAGGATGTACGAGTAGTTGCAGAAATTCACAATAAACAAGCTGTATCATATGACACAGACATGACACGAATATTTTATCTATTCTTCGTCTGGCAATGAACGCGATTACGCCAGGTATCGCGCATACTTTCACTGATATTTGTTACTTACAGCGGCAGACTGGTGTGGTAAATTCGAGGCTAAATTTTCCGCGGTTTTGTGCCTCTCGCGTTGTTCTATCTTCAATGTCAAGTACAATGTCCGGATAGGAAAATACACCGCTTGAGGGTATAAACGCCCAACCTGCACAAACAAACAACAATTTCAATAGTGCTTAAACAAGTTACATGCATATTAAGAATCTTCAACACCTGCTGACGCATGTTTGTATATCTACAATGCATCAACTAATACAAGCACGTTTGTAATCCGGACGAGATAGGTGTGTCCGGTCAGGTAAAAAAAACTATAGGAAATATTCTTATGCTGTATGTATACTGACGTGGCTTAGCAGATTGAGGATGACGTTGCCGTCATATTGCACCAGGCAGGCGAGCAGCTGAGGGATCCATGGCAGCCATTGTACAGGCGGTACGCCCACGGAGTACTTGTCCAAGGCTTCCGCCAGGCTATTCTTCTCGTCGTCGTAGCTCAACATCCAAAGAACCTGAAAACACACTTATGTATTTACAATTGTATTTTGGCCAAGTAATTTTTATTTCAGTAACAAAAAAATCCTCTTTACATTGAAACTACGGCATTTTATTACCTTAGCGCAATACTTCCTCGACTTCGATTCATTCTGATGCCGGCAAGCGTGCAAGAAGCACGTCATCGCAGACACTCCCACTTGTATCTGCCGCGGGTCCCTGATGAATATTTGCTCCAAGTAATCTCCCCACAGAGCCCACGCTTTAACCAACGTGTCGTGCAGCTGTACTGCGGCCGCGAACGCTTTGTTGGCATCTTCTGAGCGCCCTAACTGAGCTAGTAGCAATCCTTTGAACGCGTAGAACTCTGCAGTCATTTCCTTCGTGAAATACTTAAAGTTAGTTGATTCAATCATGTCCAAGCCCTCTTGTAGTTCATCCTTGCCCTCGGTCCACGACATTTGTATGTGGCATTTGACTTGTTGTCTAATTTTCTGGAAGCAGTCGACTATGGGGACGCTAGGGATAGTGTATATGCGATGCAGCGAGTCGAGACACACGCCAGATAGACTGTGTTTTCGCGCTATTTTCGCGAAGTGGATTATTGCCTGAAATATTAGAAAAGATTAAACTTTGGTCTCGATTTTGGTTATACTGTCCATATCGAATCGTAGAATCATAGTATTCGTAGTGCAAAGGTATGGTCTAATAAAGGTGATTTTGCTTGCTCCAGTGGAGGCGAGCGGGTCCAACAAGGGCAGTAAATGAGTTTATTACTGCTATATACTGACCTGTGCACTCGCGTGGACACCGAGCATGCTGTGATTGCTCGCGTGGTCCGTCTGCGAGTCGTAGTGCGACGCTATGAACTGATAATGATGTTGCCGCCAGGTGAAGATGGCTCCCCAATGGGACAGCGGGTCCGCGACGACTGGGAGACGATTGCGCCATGTCTTAACGATGGCTTTCATGTCGTGGAGAGATGTGGGTCGGCTGTGGACGAGACCCTGAGAAAAGATATGCAATTTATTCAAATTTTCTACTTCTGTACTTTTATCTGCCATATATATACAACAATACACATATATATAGTATGAATCTTCTGACGTAAATTTTACAGTTCGAACCTTAATCCCTTAAACAAAGACTTATCATTTTTGCAACCGCTAGGGTAATTAAGTAGCAATTCTATCTTTATAGTACCAAGGATATCCAATAGAGGCAGCCGTTCGACCCGAGGCTGCCTCTATTGGATACACGGCTTGAACTCTCTTATTACTACATTATTAAAACCCTATCAACTTTGTTAAGTTACCCACGCTACTCGCTCATTTCTACTCTGTTTGAAGTTTGAACAACTGTTGCACAAGATACTATTAGAGAGGAATAATCTTCAGTTCAAACTGCACAAAAGCGGAAATTCCAACCGCCATCTCTTCTGATTAATAAATAATATAAATTTCAGGCAGGCACAGCACAAGTTTAAGGCAACAAAGCACTCACGGTGTGTATCTGCGCCGCCTCGCTGAGCTCCATGAGTTGCTGCGCGGCGCGGAGCAGCGGCAGGTGCGCGTGCGACACGACGCGCGGCAGGCGGCGCCACTCGCGCAGGCACTGCGCGGCGGCTGCCTCCGCGTGCCGCTCCACGCCGCTCAGCTGCTGCTCCGCGCCGGCGCAGATGCATAGGTAGCCGCGGTACAGGTTCACCAGCCAGGCTGCACAAACAATGTTTCACTTACAGATTTCGTTTTTTCTGTAATGTCGTTTTAATAGGTCAGGGCCAGTCTCCTTTTTTACCGACTATGATCTGCATCCGCGCTGAAAAATGTCTGATTTAGAATTTAATTATTGTTTTTTATATGAGGTAATAAAGTGTCGACATTTTAATTTACCTTATCAGTACAGTATACCTGTTACTTCCCTGGTGACTGTAAACTTACCTACATTATTCCCTTTATTTATCTCTTTCCTAAGATGGACTTTTACAATATGTCTATAAAAATACATTAATATTATTAAACTCAAAACACAATGACAGAGTGGTCAATCGGAAGACTCGGAAGGCTGTCTTCGGTGAAAAGGGGCAACTCAGAGTGAAAAAAAAGAATAATAATAAAAATAGTGTACTTTAAACACTTGTTGTTTGTTGTTGTTTTTTTTTATTTATATTTCTACCGTTTTTATTTTACACATGATCAAAATTCCGAAAAATTTAGAAACTCGCATTTCATTGCCGGTGAAAAAGGAAAACGGCCCATCAGCAGTTCTCTTTTCGGTGAAATCATTTTACCTTTTAATCATAAAACGTATAGTACTGTTCACCTTCACCTCCTTCAATCGATCACTACTATTTTTATTACACGTTATTTAATGTGTTGGCCTTTAAACCCATAGACATAGTTACTTACCTAGTTCTTTCGGACAGTTGTACTCCACTTCAGCCAGCGCATCTTTCATGGTGGTCCAGTTAGGGTTCCTCCACGCGCTCTCCAATATGAGGAACGGATCGCGAACGCTACGAGTCATTCCCAGCTCTAGTAGCGAGTCCCACTGGTTCAGTTCTTTGGCACATTTGATCCAATGCTGCGTCCACAGTGTGCACTCCTTGTGCATGTTGTATGAGGAAGGATTTGCAGCATATTCTTGCTTTAGCTTGCTCATTGCGGTATCGTACGCACCCTAAAGTTTACAGATATTTTAGTTTGCGAAAACGATAAAAGCTTATTTTAGCTTAGATACCTCATTAGAAGTTATATTCTTATAAATAAACCTAGGTTGTCATTATAATTTCAGTATTTTATTATTATATCCCCTTTATTCATTTTAATTCCTAAGTTAGGTTTTTACAATATGCCTATAAAAGTAAAATATAATACAACATACAAAAAAAAAAAACATAAACACATTATAAAAAACCTAACCTAGAGTGCCGCCGGCAACGGAGCAGGGCTCAGGTTGCCGGTGGTTAGGGCCGCAGAGAGAGGAACCGCCGGACTATACGCGCCGTGTCCAGGATTACTGCCTTCTGCATCTGACCCTTGATCCATCCACCTAGCGAGAGCCTCTCAAGATGTTGGTCGAGACTCTTCGCTATGAGACCGTTCGCTGAAACGACTATCGGGACAATGATCGTCGAGTCAACATCCCACATGGCGGTTATTTCGTGAGCCAAGTCTAGGTACTTACTGGACTTGTCCTTCTCGGCCTTCACGAGATTCTCGTCATGGGGGATGGTGACGTCGACGAGCACGGCCTGGCGCTGCGATCGATCAATCAGCACGATGTCAGGCTTATTGGCTACAATAGTCCTGTCCGTGATGATAGATCGATCCCAATAGAGCGTGGCACGACCATTTTCGAAAACTGGCGCAGGTGCGTACTTGTAGTACGGCACTTCGTGGTCCACAAGATCGTATTTAAGAGCAAGTTGCTGGTGAATAATCCTGGCTACGAGATTATGTCTGTGCAAGTACTCGCCGTTAGCAAGATGAGAACAACCGGAAATAATATGCCTGAGTGACTCTCCGGGACGGCGGCATGCCCGACAAATGTCGACCGTACCGTCCTTCAGGATATATTTCCGGTAGTTATTCGTCATGATAACTTCGTCCGCAATTGCACAGACAAAACCTTCGGTTTCTCCGAAGAGGTCCCCGAATCGTAACCAGTTCACCGACGCGGGCAGATCTACGTCAGGGCCCGTGAGGGCCTTGTAGAACCGCCCGTGAAGCTCTTTGCTCTTCCATACCGTCTTGCGATCCTCGGTGCTTAGTACCACAGGTTTGCGCCAATTCTCTTTTGCCAAGGAGAGCGGCGTGAGATTTCCGTCCACTGCCACCACATCACGATGCATCCCACACTCATTGTTAAGGAAATAATTCCTAAGATTGTACACCTCTCTTTTGTGAAGGTTTTTGGCGTTTAAAAAACCGCGACCTCCACATTTCCGTGGGATGTACAATCTCATAACAGACGAGCGTGGGTGTAGCATACGATGTGTGGTAAGCAGTAGGCGGACTCTCCGATCCAGGGCATCCAGCTCGGTCTGAGTCCACCTTAGTATGCCAAAGGAGTATGTGAGCAGGGGCATTACCCAAGCGTTAAAGGCGCGCACCTTGTTGCCACCTGACAAAAGACTATTAAGTACTTTTGTCAGCCGACCAAAGAAGCGCTCCTTTGTCGCCTGTCTAATACTCACGTCCTCAATACCCAACGACTGTGACATACCAAGGTATTTATAGGTTTCTGCTTCAGAGATAGATCTGAACGACATTGTCTCAGAAAGTTGTAAATTTGTTGAATTTACTACTTTCCCCCGCTGTACATGCATAATCGCGCACTTATCGACACCAAATTCCATTTTGATGGCTCTACTGAAAACTTGAGTGGTTTGCAATAACTCCAACAAACCTCGGTCATTTGGTGCAAATAGTTTGAGATCATCCATGTACAGAAGGTGAGAAATGACTTCACCCTCTCTCCGAAGCCGGCAACCTAGCCCCGAATCCTTCAACAGGGTGCTGAGAGGATTCAAAGCTAGGCAGAACCACAAGGGACTCAGACTGTCACCCTGGAATATTCCTCGCTCTATCCTTATAAAGTCCTGCGGCCCAAGGGGAACATCTCTGCCTCCTGGTTGACAAAGGACTGTGGTCCACTGCCCCATACACGCGCTTAAGAAGAATATTAAAGCTGCATCAAGTTTATACAGCTCCAATATCCTTTTCAGCCATGAATGAGGCACCGAATCATAGGCCTTTTTATAGTCAATCCAAGCGGCTGAGAGGGTTCCCTTGTTCCGCCGAACTTGTTGGCAAATGGCCATGTCAATGAGGAGGAGCTCTTTAGTACCACGGGACCCAACCCTACAACCATTTTGAGAAGAGGCCAAAACATTGTTTGCGACAATATGCGCGTTAATTTTTGCTCTCAAAATGGATGTAAGGAGCTTGTAAAGCGTGGGCAAGCACGTGATGGGTCGATAGTTTTTAGCTTCCGTGGTACTACCGGACTTGTAGAGCAGGTAAGTTATACCAGTTGTTAAGGAAGGTGGTAGGGAACCAAGCTCAAGGGCTTGTTGAAATTGCGTTGCCAACCGGGAGTGCGAGCATCGAAACCACTTTAGCCAGAAGTTGTGCAAAGGAGAGCGGAGCCTGCTCCGCGAGTCGGGCACGAATAGGCGCACCACTTCCCCCACTAGCTCGACGCTATCCACTTATTATTATTATTATTATTTATTTATTAAATGATTTGCAACTTACAGCTAACACCATAGCGTCACAAACGTCAATTAACCACAGTTATTAATAAATTCATTCTTCTCAAGCATTCTCTTACATTCATCAATCAAACTTGCCATCCCCGATGCGAACAAATCACACTGAAGAGCCGCGCCGAGCATGGAGTTGAGCATAAACAGTCCGTGCCGTAGCGGTGAGTAGCGGTAGAGGCCGGTGCGCGCGCCCGGCACCCGCCGGCGCCAGCAGCCGCGGCGCGCGGAGCCTGCTCCGCGAGTCGGGCACGAATAGGCGCACCACTTCCCCCACTAGCTCGACGCTATCCACTTTTTGGTGTATGAGACCCAACACAAATTTAACTGTCGCTAGGGATCGTCTTACTTCGAGGGATTCGTACCCCAGATGACCTAATAGAAATTGCGTTGGGTACAAGAACGGATAATAATAGAATTGCTTTTTGTAGAGTGCCCTTAAAAACTTTTTTTGTACTTTCTCCAGCATTAATATATATTTGTTTTCAGTAGGATTCCATACCACCGTATTTGTTTCTAGAGAACTCCGAACAAGTGCCGCATACAGAGTTCTAAGGGCAGATGGAGTAAGAGCCTGGGAATTGCGTATTATGAAGCCCAGCTTTTGAATGCCTTTTTTTGTGACTTGGGCACAGTGATTACGGAAGGTCAAGTTAGGATCGAATTCTACACCGAGGTCTCGCACTTGAGAGACACGCAGCACGTCTTCACCACCAAGTCGGTACCCGTATTCTACCGGAGTGGGTGAACGCGAAAATTTTATCACCCACTGCCGAGCATTATGCGACCCCGAATTCAGAAGTGACCCACAACTTTCCGAATATCGTGCACCCATTGACAGGCAAATATTTTGATCCACTTACCAACTTTACCACCGGTAACGTGTCCCGCTCAACTGAAGAAAAAATACATATGATTTTATGTACCTTAGACGGATATAACACGTACCTGTGCCAGTTCATAAAAGCCTTGCTGCTCGAAGGCGATAGCCAAGTTGGTTTCGCGGTACCGAGCGTGCTTCTGCCACAAACCGGACCACATGTCCTCTTCTTGTAGGAGCTCATACATGTCGCTCAAGGAATCCAGTATTTCCTGCACGAAAACGAGTATTTTTATGCATTTTTTTTACCTTCTTACTAGGTGTATCATCTTCAAGTTGTAGTAGTGCAAGTTGTGTAGTAGTTAACGGGCGGGAGGAAAAACTTGCTAAAATGTATGATTGGTTTTCTCATTTCGGAAAAAAATAAGCAAGAGGAGTTTGTAGGAGTTTGGATATAAATCAAATAGAGCTAGCCCCGGAATAAGGTATATATGTACCCCATATAACATTTATAGAATACTCCCTTGATACAAATGACCTTGATAATTGTTTATCTTAAACAATTATGTTCAAGCTTCAATAACGCTAATTTGGTGGCGCTGCATAGTTATTGGGGTTTACATAAACACGCAGATAAAAATTCAGCTATATGGATGCTCCGACAATGAAATGAAAATATAATTCTGTACTTACGGTGGGAGTGGTAGTTTCAACTTCGTAGTCATATATTTCCAACTGTTCCTTGGGCACGCGGCCGCTAGCTTGGTCGATCGCCATTTGTTCCAAGTTGAGAGTCATGCGGTGCCACAAGTTATGCGTCTTGCCAAGATATTTCATCATGGGCCTGAAATAAAAACGTTTTAATACTTAACATGAATTGTATCGGTTCAAAATTACACTGCGACAGACAAAGCTAGAAATTAAATAAAGTGGAACTAAACTCAAACCACAGTGGCAGTTCTCTTGTCAAATATCTCATTATTTTCGTAAAAAAACATCTGCCAAACTTCCTGCTCACACGTTTGCGATATAATTAGATGTAGAATAAATGGAAATAGATGTCTTATACTAAAGAAAAAGACCAACACCGACGGAGGCCAATCCGAGGATCGAATCGGGGCTTCAGCTTACGCGGCTAACGCCATAACGCCGTCTTTAGTATATGACATCTATTTCCATTTATAATTTGTATATAGTAGTGTTACTACTTTAATACAAAATCAAAAATATTAAATTAAATAATTTGATTTGTTTCAAAAAAAGTTGTAAAGATGTACAATATACAATGTTGCCTGCTAAAGCTCAGTGGCGCTCTCCGTATGTCTACTTTTTTCTGTCGCACTGTATATCAAATCCCTACAATAGGGATGGTGACTAATTTAAAAAAATATCATTCTAATTAGTCCGTCAGTTAGATTATCTAAAATTAATCGATACGTATTCTCTCATTTTTCAATTTTACTAAAATTGACGAAGACAAAGAGCATCAAAGTTCCTTGTGACGTCACTACTAGGTAAGAATATTTACTTGTTGACTTGTAATTAACGAACTTTTATTTTCAAAATATTTACATTAAGTGTAACTTCTTATTCTTATGCCTCAAGGACCTATTTTAGATTTAAGATAGGTAGGTAGCTACCTACCTCTACCTACAGCGTTGCACCTATCTACCTAGGCACCTAGACATTGTACCTAGGATGCTGGGGGCATTTCTTCGTTGTATCGCAATGCTGATACGTTGTGCGAGGAAGCCTCCAGCTCTTCGGTCACCAGTAACATCAACCAGGCGTTTCGCGATTTCTACGAAAAACTTGCGTGCGCTGGGACCCCATGGATCAAGAGTTTCGACCCCGAATGGTACAAAAGGTACTCTCTGCCCAGGCACTTATATTTATTACGTTTTACATTAGTTCGTTGGAGATGGGACGGTGCTAGCGTGTCTGCATAGGTAGCATTAGCATCCGTCCCAAACTCCAAGAAACCAAGGACACCCCATCAGGTCTCTTGCCATCATCCCTGAAAATGCCAGTCGGGTCAAGGAGAGCAGGCACGTTGATGGTGGCAAGAGACCGTACCTAATAGTGACGTAACGCGAAATTTGAATGCACTGTATTTCCGTCACTTTTTATTTGACGAACAAAAGAAAAAATACTTGTGCAATATTTTTTAATAATCTAAAAGACGTAGGGAATGCAAAAACCGGTAGTTTTTCAAAACCGGTAAATTACCGACTATGGCAGATGAAAACCGGTAAACCGGTAAATTACCGGTTTTTATTGTGTTAAATAAAAAACAGCATTTTCATGCAAATCATTCATAAAACCACATATTTACGTAAATCTATAATAAAATAAGAATATTAGTTTTGGGGGAAAAGTATGTCGTATTATGTTGTCGTATTATGTCGTATTGTCGTTGTATGTCAGATGTCTACCCTTGGGGGTACGTTATACAATTTACAACTGCTTGGTAAAACCTCGCATCGATTACTTAATTGAGATATGGGGTACATCTGCAAAAACAAATATTAAATCTGTACAAATAGCACAAAATAAACTCATAAAATTACTTTTTCAATATAACCGACTAACATCAACAGATAAAATATATAAAGAAACAAAACTTTTGAGTATAAGTCAAAATTATAAATACAACACATGTATCCTTGTACGAAAAATACTTCATAAGAGCATTCATACGCAATTGATTTTCGAAACTAAAGCCGACAATAAAAATATATCTAAAAATCTATCTAGACGAGCACACTATATCTGCCTAAAAAAGGCAAGAACGGTAAACTATGGTCAGAGGAGTATTGTATATGAAGGCGCTAAATTGTATAATTCTCTACCCAAGGAAATAACGAATGCTAAAACACTCCCATTTTTAAAAAGAAACTTAAATGCCACATTTTAAAAGGCCCCGTGTAGGTCATGGTTAACTGTAATAAAACTAATAAACAAAGGAAAAATATTATAAAATTATTAAAATGTAATGATATACCTCAAATATAAATTTAATAATATTTTCAGACATCCTTAAAAATAACAAGATAAGCAATCTTCAACGTACTACTAAACTATTTATAATACAATTAATTCATTTTTATGAATGGCTCGGTTGGGTCTTTTTTAAATAATATAATCCCAATCGAATTTATATATTTAGATATATATTTTTGTGTGTATGTGCATGTGTATGTACGAGTATATATTCATATTAAATATTAATCATAACAAATATCAATTAACACAAACGCAAGTTAGATTTAAGTAATAAAATTAAAATATTATTTTAGCCTGTATGATTTGCAAGCGAAATGTGTACCCCGCCTTACAATAGTTGGTGAAACCGGTTCAATGCATGCTGGCCGCGCGTCACCGGCTGCGCTCGGCTTACGAGTTAAATGTAGGTAGATAAGAGTGCAAAAGTTAAGTTGTTATTGTTACGAATTGAATTTAAAATTACCGACATACACTTTTATGATGTGAAAATGTTATGCTCGCTTATGGATTACTTGTAATTTATGTTATTACTAAAGTTTTGTTTGTTTCTCGCTTAAGTGATTTGTAATCTTAGAGAAATAAATATATTTGAACTGAACTGAACTGAAAGTAACAGAAGTATTTTTATAATAAAGAAACTTTTTTTTTCCAAAAATCTTAAGCTTTGTTGTTTATAATATGACAATTATCTTGAAGATGACGGGATGTCAGTATTGCCATTGCCACTTAAAAATACAATTGCTAATCAAATCCGTTTCAAAACCACGGAAATGCTTCGTATTGCTTTTGGGCTATTGAAGATGCCGCTTCTACCAGTTGTGATCTACCGTGGCGGCCTGGCAACCCTTTATAAATCACTACTAATTCCCGTTGCGTCCAGAAAGTTCCACATTATTTGGTGTGTAATGTTGTGTGCCTCATAAGGTTGCAGTAGGTATGAGCCTACCAACACAGGTAACTACCGCTCAGACTTTGTGTCTCTTGAGCCCTAGCAGCTCTTTAGGATTTTTGTTGTTGAACCCTTGGATAAGAGCTTTTGAATGTGTTTCCTTTGACGGACTTCAACTCTGCGCTTGCTCTCATCTTTTCCCGGTTGTTCAGCAGAGAATATTGTCTCTCCCCTGTTTGGTGACTCCGCAAAACCGGCAGAACTCACAATTTCAAAAGTTACCTTATATCTGAGCAGATGCGACAGTTGTCTCTTAAGTTTTTGTACGAACGTAGGTATATCATAGTTCTAATCGAATTCAAAATTTTAAGGATTCTTCTACTTGTTTGGCTAAATTCAACATACATAAATCAGCATATTCTATCATTAAACATTGTCTTTTTGTACCAAAATTCAACCACGTTCTTCGTGGTTCACATTTTGGAAACACCCCGGTTATATCTCTAAATTGAACAATTCAGTTTTAGAAACCCTCACCTCCGTTCTGAATATATATTTTGGGGATCTATATCGGAATATTCGGAATCACTATTTTATTTTACCCAATTTTGCATTACCTAATTAATACTGTTTGACATTATGATAATTTGTCCTAAACTCATATGTCCTAATATTGTTTACCCTAACATTGTTTTAACCTAGTTTTCTAGCAGCGATTCGACTCTCTGTGAGGTTACAGTTCTAACATAAAATAACCGACTTTTCGAACAGCGGTTCGGTTCTATGTGAAGTCGTTTTTAGGTAATAATTCGCCATCTTTGGGCGGGAGCATCTGGATACTAGCTCGGGCCCTTTGACTCGATCCAAAGACGTGTTGTCCAAATAGTCAACGATCCCAAACTCACAAGCGATATCGAAACCTTAAGCCTAAGCAGAGACTTCGCCTCCTTATGTGTGTTCTATCGCTTGTACAATGAATTGTGATCTGAGGAATTGTTCTACCACATATATTCCTCCACCGCACCGCTCGTCGTCGGCAAAGTGTTCACCCGCATACCCTGGAGCCTAAATGGTCTCGTACTCGTACCGTGCGGTTTAAGAGGAACTTACTCCCGCGGACGCTCCGGTTGTGGAATGAGCCCCCCTGTCGCTGTTTTCCCAGAGGACTACAGTATGGGGTTCTTCAAAAAAGGAGTGTTAAAGTTATTAAAGGGTCGGCAACGCGCATGTAACACTCCTGGAGTTGCAGGCGTAAATAGGCTACGGTGAGCGCTTACCATCAGGCGAGCCGTATGCTCGTTTGTCATTATCATAGTATGAAAAAAATAGTTAAGGATTTTGATCATTAGGATAAAACAGTTAGGGCAAGTGACTTTAGGACAAACGATGTAAGGGATGTCGAGGGAGACCCACATTTTGGCGATAGCTCATGGACCCAGGCTAGCTTCCCTAGTAGGTTTGGTTTGGTGGCCTGGGCATCCGAAATATTTCCAGTGGCACTACCTGCATTCTTTGCTTTCGGTACACGGTGCGCAGAGCCTTATCGGGAAAATTTTAACCCCTTCCATAGGGGTCCTCGAGGCCGCGCATTGTTCCGAGGCCAAGAACGTATGGTACTTAACATGCCCCAACACTGACCCGCCAGTCAACCCTTGTTCGTAAAGACAATGAGGTGAGCCCATCTGTCGTCTTACTAGCAAGGGGCTGCTAGATACGGCACTTAATCCTACAGATCGGGCTTGTCTTATTGCCACCGCAGAGTGGGAATCAGGTATATGGTACAGGCTACAGGCATTCCCATCACCATCCATAGGCACTTTGCTGGACAATACCACTGTTCGGTTGGCCACCTGTCTGAGGATAGGTGCATCAACAAACGTGCCCCATCGTTGATATGCGGGGCCATCGTCGATGATCTGGGTCACCAGTCACCGGAGTGCTGGGAGAATCCCTCACCATAGCAGCATCGACAAAGTCATCCGAAGGGCCCTCGTCAGTGCTAAGGTACTGGCAGTCCTCGAGCCCAGGGATGATGGCAAGTGGCCCGACGGAATGACGTTGGTGCCTTGGAGTATGGGTCGTCCTATTTTCTGGGATGCTACTTGTGTAGATACCCTGGCGCCATCCCATTTTCCAGGTACCAAAGATTATGCTGGTGCGGCTGCATGCTCCACCGCAAACCACAAGTGTCGCAAATATGCCATCCTTGGTAGCGGCTACATATTTGCGACCGTGGGGCTCAAACGGCCGTCGTCTTTATAGGGACATTCCCTCGTGCCTGGTTGAGGCTTTTGGTGACCAGAGGGCTGGCCACTATTTTTCCCAACGGATCAGCATTGCTATCCAACGGGGCAACGCGGCCAGCCTGCTAGGGGCCTTGCTTAGCTCTGAGGACCTGGGCCTATTTTTTTTATTTGTTGGTGTTTTTTTTTTACGGATTATAGGGTAAACCAAGGTATAACTGGCCACCTTCAGTAACTGGCACCTACAGGTTTCATAAGCTCGAAATAAGAGTTTGAAGCATTGTACGCCATCTACCGATATCGAATGACGTTACTACATTAACTAGCTTTCGTTTTAGTACACATTTAGTTTCCTATTGACACTAGCGCCAAAAATTTTGTTTGTTTGTATACATTCGGTGCACGTGTTGCGACAAGTGCGGTCATTCCTTAAGGAAATGTTAACGGTCTTAGACTTTCTAAAATTGTGTTTTTGTGTAAAATTAGGAAGTGTACTTATTTCTGCTGTGTTATTTTAGTTGTTTTAAAGGTAAGTAACATGCTTATAATTAGTTTTCTGCCTAAAATGCATTAAAACTAGAGTTTGGGGGGGTGGCTAGTTACTGAATGTTTGTTTTGTATAAAAATCAAAAACTGGCCACCTATGCCAGTATCTAGTAATTTTCTTAACATTCTTCTTTTTACAAAATTCAACCTTATTCATAAAGTGTATAAAGTGTACTTTTCAACACAAAAATACTGGTATCATTCCTTGATAAAATGCAGAAACTGGCATAGGTGGCCAGTTAAGTGGCTAGTTACTAAAAGCGTAATATTTGTTCTGCAGGTTTTGAGATTAATATGTGAATCATTAAATACACCTTGCCGTATATTGTAAAAAACGACAATATAATAAAAAAGCTATAGATAAAGCTGTCGAATTTGTTCAAGAGGGTGGAGGTTCTTGTCGGAGAGCTGCTAAACAGTTTGGTGTACCAAGAAGTAACATCCAATTTAAGCTTTGCAATCCTACATCAAAATTTAAGTCAGGACCCGAGCCAATCCTGAATGAAGCTGAAGAGATCGAGCTGTGTAATTTTATTATACAATCAGCAAAACGTGGGTTCAAGAAAGAAGACGTACAAACTTGTGTTGAGGATTTTTTGAAGGCGAATCCCAGATCAAACCCATTTCGAAATGGTAAACCGGGAGAAGTGTGGTTAAAGGCATTTCTGACACGTCATCCAATTATATCAACTCGGACTTCGGAAGGAGTGACAAATGCCAGTGCCTGTGTTTCAGAGCAAGATGAAATGGTTCCTTGAAATTAAGGAATATTTTGAAAAAAAAAACTTAATGCAAGTTGTTGAGGATCCTGGAAGTATAATTTCAAACGTGTTACTTTCCGACTACTTGAAGGCAAATAAGTTACCAGAACCACCAAAACGTTTGCTTTGACGTCTGATAGTTATCTGGAGTTAATTGAAGCAAAACAGTTAAAAAAGTAAAACGAAGAAGCTGCAAAAGAAGAAAGGAAGCGATTACGGGAAGAGAAAAAAAATACAAAATGAAAACGTACCGAAGAAAAGATCAAAAAAGTTGAAAGGGAGAAAAACGAAGCATGTACGTCTTCTTTAACATTACCATCACCAACACAAAATGCAATACCAGGACAAGCTACGAAAGTAAACAAACAAAGAAATCGCAAGATGATATGTTGCGATTCCTGCCTGACTCCTATCACAAAGAAGGTTCTTGAATGCAGTCAGTGTCCTAATACATATCACCAAACTTGTATTCGTATACGTCAAAGGATTCATGTTCTTGCTGACGATGATGATTCTATTATCTGTCATATATGCTACAAGGAAAGCAACACCGACTCATCGGATGATGATGATAATGATCTATTTAGATCCCTTAATAAAGAAGCCAAACAACAAGGTTTTTAGTTATGCCTAAACACTATAACTATGCTAACGTAAAAGCCATTGTTAGGATTGATACCTATATGTTTTCTTTTGACTTTTTTTTATGAAACCGTAAGAGTGGTTATATAGGTTCAGTTCCTATTATCAGAGATGTTAAAAATAGGTTTTGAAATGTATTTAAATAAAAAATGCAAATACTTTGATATTTTACCTATTTCAAATAAAAATACAAAATAGTTTCACAAAAAGGTATTTGAAATACAAAATGCAAAATAGGTATTTTTAAAATACTTTTATTCAAATACAATACTTTTTTGACAATAGTTACTTAAGAGGTAGACAACACCTAAGTCATGTTCTTTAAGAAGTTTTTTAAGAAACGAAGATGGAGCAACCGAAGATGGAGCAATTTTAAATTTACCGAAATCGTCTAAAATAAATAGTTGCAAAGATTAGTCTTGAATTCATTATTACTTAAATGATTCTGTCTTTAATTTTTTTGGGTGTTATCTAACCGCCAACGTGTCACACTTCACAAATAGTCCACGGTTTTATTTTATATTAATAGTTTTCGTGTTTTTACTCCGACATAGACAGTGTGCGCTGATTTGGCTGTTGTCAACCCGTTAAGTTTAACTTGTTGTTAATCTTCGTCATTGACGTGTTCATTACCAGTAATACGAACCCTAGCGCAATTTGATCGATCGATTAATTAATTTCGTTTCATCCTATCCTAGGATGTACATCCGGTAGAATTCCGTTTTATGTTAAAAAATGGCAAAAAGCATTTTGTATTTTAAAGTTTGAAAAAATACCAAATACGTGAACTTTTTAGTATTTGAAATAAAATACAAAATGGTTTCCGATAAAAGTATTTAAAATACAAAATAGAAAATAGGTATTTTGTATTTGCATTTGAAATGCTTTTATTTCAAATAGTTAACATCTCTGCCTATTATATACTGTGATTATAGATTGATAATTAAGTTATTATAAGCGATGTATCTCATCATAGTGTATATGGCCAATTAATGGTATTTTAACGGCCAGTTTCTAAATTTTGTGACCAATTACTGGCAAAATTCGTCCATTTTAGGTTAAATTAAAATATTTGTATGAATTCCTTGTTTAATTCAACAATAACCCAGAGATAATATAAGATCAAGATCCCTTTTGAACATAAGTGTCATAAAGAAAATTCCATATTGTTAAGATTCGGTAAAATATAAACTCAAAGTTACCAAATTCCTTAAGTGGCCAGTTACTAGTCAGTTTACCCTACTATAATGTATTTGCTTATTTGTTGTTTGTGGTGTGATAAATGAAAACTACCATTTTAAATCTTATTTCTATCATTCAATTTATGTACATAATCATTAAATGTACAAGTACGAGTATCTTAATTAAAATAATATGTAGCCCTGTAGTTCAATTTGTCCTGAAAGTGAGTTTTATCAAATAATTTCCAGTACATTTAGGTTTCGGTAAAAAACCGGTTTCAGCATAGATTTACCGGTTTTTTACCGACCCCAAATCTGGCCGGTTTACCGGTAAACCGGTTTACCGGTAAACCGGTTTGCATTCCCTAAAAAGACGGTCTAGATAGTTTTTTTCAGTCGTCTAGCCTATACTTCGTAGTTCAATAAGTAATAAGTCAATACGAAATTGCGTCGATACTTACGGTTTAATACTGACGGGCGGATTGCACCTTGCAAGAGCTTCTATGAAGGTGTTAAGAGCGCTTAGTGGCTGATCTCTTTGTGTTACATGGATGCCGGATATAATAAATGGGACTATCTCATTCATTACTGTCTGTAAAAAACACAAATATAACATGAATATTCAGGAAAAACAAAACAGGCTCAGGTTATTAGCGACTGGAAAGTTATATCATCATCGTCGTGATCAATCGTGAGCGAAGAACGCTGCGTGAACGATGTGGTCAAGAATTCCCTAGATATTTTAAAATCCATAGACATTTTTATTTTGTCGGAGGCGTTCGCTCGTTGCGTCTTCTGATATGCTGTTGCCACTCGCGAACCTTTCAGCTTTCAGCAGCCAAGATTCTACATCTGCTAATTCCCCAAGCTATGTCAACGATTTCAGAAATCTTACGGATTCTCATATTATCATTTATTTATATTCCCCCGGAGGGGAACTTCGGCCATGGAAAGATGAATCGTTCAATATTACGCAGTAGTTTTCTAGTTGTGACTAACCGGCAGCTGCGTGGAGTCGAGCGCGCCCCACAGCGCGGGGAAGAGCCGCAGCCACGAGTGGTGCGCCAGCGCGTCGTCCATGTGGCACAGCTGCGCGCACGCCACCACCAGCTGCTCCGTGCGCACGCGCCGCGCTAGCTCCAGGAACTCGGACTGCTTCGCGACTATCTGGTTTAGAGAGCGTTGTCTGAAACAAGAGAGTGCTTTAGAAGCGACAAGCAAGGAAAGAGACGCCAGCATATAGCAGAGCCAATTCAATCTGAGGCATCTAAAGCCTGCAGTGTTGCAGACCCGATGTCTAGTGCTACTACGAATCGAGTTAGCGTTATATAGTTATTATTCCAATAGATTCGTATTAAACGTATTTGTTTGTTCTACGAACACATGGACGGTGCGGCGTTGCGGCAAGGTGCGGTGTGGATGGACAAAAAAACACGTCAGACTTTAGCAAGTGCACTACTGGCACAGAATAAATAATAGTACAAGTACAGAAGACCCTCTGTTTTGATGTTCACGAATGCCGCCTTTTTACGTGCCTATTAATTATTATTAGCACGGACCGCACGCGAGTCGCGCCTTCATTAAGTTCTATTGCCCGGCGCGAAGGTCGATATTACTCCGCACCTTGCCGAAAATAGGGTTGTCATTTTTTTAAACGACGTCGGTGGCAAACAAGCGTACAGTTCGCCTGATCGTAAGCGGATACGGTAGCTTTACACTATTATCTATTCTGTGGCGCAAGCATCGACTATGTCAGAAACGAATACGCGAATTATAAATATTAGATAGCACGCGTGGTATATCTACATGCATAAATTATTACACTTAGCAGCTACTTAGGTAAATAATAACACCGAAAATAGACTTTAGGACCGGAGATATGACTACGACTGAGACTTTACGATCTTCGTTACGGTTCGCGGTCGCACGCCAGGTGTAAATGAGTCCAATAAGTACCTATTTAATCACGATCTCGGTATTTTCGTTTGATGAATTGTATACACATGTAGATATGCCGTTGACAGGAGTGTAACACTGTGCTGTTGGGTTATTTACTTGATTCCTGTGTTCGATTTACTATGAAAGTATAGGTATAAATGAGCATTTAGTGCTTGCCTTTCGGTATCCTTTTCACGCGTCGGAACATAGAAAACGTGCAATCCGAGTTTTGGTCATTGTTTCTGCAACCCGCAGCAATGCAATATTTGATTGCCCTTATTATATTCATCGTATACAATACTCGCTTGCGACGTTGGTATGCGGGAGACACGCACGCGAGTGTCGCAGGCCACGGCGAGACAACCACTGAATAAGCAACCTCGAGGGTGCCGCCGGCATGTACTTATAATTTCACGCGGATCGGCGGAGTGAACCCCCCCTGCTACTGGGCGAGGATAGGCTGTTCGTTCTAACTAGTAGAAACCAATTGAATTCCGTACGACAAGATACATAAAAACTGGAACTATTTGCACTTCAAAATTGAAAACAACTAGTAAAATACTTAAACTATGTTAACTGTATAATTAACGAGGAAGCCGGAACCGATCTACAGTTACGATTTTTGAAGCTTGTACGCAAACTACATTTGAATGCCCGGTTTTATATGATTAGAAAACCCATGCTGTCGTGGAAAAGAAACCAGAAGGGCTTGTATAGTTGCCATTTTATCGGCTATCGTGCTATGCTTCACTTTCGCACTTACAAACTTGTTAAAACGTGACAGCCACAGTGGTGATAACCGATTATATTCAGCTAAATGTTTCAATCTTACCTGTTAGGCGCATTCTTGACATCCTCCTTCTGATTAGAGCTGGAGTCCAAGTCCATGTCGAGCACATCCTCCTTGTCAGGATCCAGTGAGCTGTCCCCATAACCATCGCTCGACTCCTCTTTCACCTGGCTGAGGATCACGAAAGACTTGCGCTCTTCGCTGTCTGCCCAGTTGATGACGGCTGATATGCTCGGCAGAAGGTATTTGGTGTTTGATAGGCGGATTTGGGTATCTAAAACAAAAAAACTTTTGTATTTGCCAGGCCAGCATATTATTTTCATGCGACGGGCGCGGGCCCATATGTCAAGTCACGCTGTGTCAAATGTGTTTACATTTCCGACCGCTAGGCGAGCTATCTGTTCGGCGTCACTGTCCTATGTATGTGTGAGAAAACGCTGCTATCCGCTACGAACGTTGCGTAGCAAACGGTGATGTGTGTTAATGCATAGTTTCGCGCGACCTTTGACAAGAATCCTAAAGTGCGACTGAGGTAAGACACAAGACAGCGACAATATGCAGAAACGTGTAAATATGCGACATAAGTACTCACTGGAAACACAAGTAACAAGCAGCAGTTCGAGACACTGCTTGATCCAGAAATGCTGTCCGATGTGCTCCCAGTTCTGCGAGCAGATGATGTAGAGGAGGCGGTCGAAGACGCGGCGGCGGACGCTCTGGTCATAAACCTCGAAGAACTTGGCGCGGATGTGCGGCTGCGGGCAGCGCAGGCCCGCGAGGAAGGCCGGCTCCAGTTTCATGGACAGCTCGGTCATCTTCAGCTGGTCGTCTCTAAAGAACCAATATATGACAGTTAATAATTATTCACAAAAAAAAACTCAAACTTGTGGGAGTAAGCTGTTTCTATCTAAAATGAACTACCTACCTGAGTGCTGAGGACCTCTTTAACACTGTGTTCATTATACGATTAGAAGAAGAGACGATAGACCGCTATAGACTATGGTGTGTAAATGTAACACAATCAAAAAACTTGCAAAATGTTAAAGCTCTACACCTGTCACAGAAGGATAAAAAAATGGGAATAAATATAATTGGCTTAAATTTTGCAGGTCAGCTATAAATATTTTTAGTCTTAGCGTCCATAGTTCCATATATCCAGTCTGCCACTCACCTATACACGTAGTTGATAAGCTCCAAGAAGTGCGCATTGAGCTCCAAGTCCTCGGGGAATCGCTTCTCGACGTACAGCATGAGTTTGGCGAGCAGTATCGACTTCTCGCGCAGGGACGGCGCAGCTCCGGTAGCACCGCCCGGCGCCGGCGCGCGGCATTTCACCCACTCTTCCACCATGCGGGTTATAGCTTTCATCACCTGCAGGATAAAGTTTTATAGACTATAGACTTGTAACTGGTTCCAAAACAAAAGTGAGTCGGAAATCTGTAAGGTTTTAATCCGATTTGAAACTCTTAATTGGTATTCTCCTACCCGTTTTTCTTTAGATGTTCAGATGTCAGTTGATTCATTGAGTTGTCATGCGGATCTAGGAGGAGTTTATGTTGTGTGAAAGTAGGCGTTTGTAAGATTTAGTTATATTTATCATAATCACCTTAGCATCTGAAGTTTTCTCGATTAGTCCTACCAGCACACTGCCTATGAACGTCTTCCTCGTGTCGCCGGGCATCACAGACACGCGCGCTTTCAGTAAGTCTAGCGCCAATATCTGAAAGGAAGATACTCATCAATCAATCAATTTCTGAAAGTTCACACCTAGTACCAATATTTTTGTAGAAATTTTCACTAAGACCGCGATGAGATGTGCATGGCTCTGGAAACCCAAGCACTCTCATTTAATTTAATATAAGACACCCCCAATCAAATCGAAATCAAAATGATTAAGCAGCCGAATGCGTCTGAAGTCGCTGAAATCTTTCTCAACAAAGTATAAGCCGATATAATCTCGTTTGAGAATCGCTTGGCTCACCAGCAGATCGGAGGTGGACGCGTCTGGATTGGGCGCCACGTGGTCGCGCGCCATCCGCTGCAGCACGCGCATGAGCGGCAGCAGCAGCCGGTCGATGTAGGCGGGGTTGGACGCGCAGCACGCCTTCAGCATCATCAGCGGCCCGAGCAGAGCACCCGCGCCGCCGCCAGCGGCTGACTTCTCGTACGTAGCGAGACCTTCGAATGCGTATTTGCTAACGCAAGCGTACAGGGTTTCTAGCTCTTCGTACTGGAAAAAAAAATTAAAAATAGAATAAACTGGAGATGTAGGGCAGTTTATTGTGTTTATTGCTAAGGACTGAATGTAATCAGCATCTGAGGGCCTACCATGAACATCGAAAACGACATTGACGGAATAACTTCTTTAACTCTTGAACATGCATGTGACAGAGAGGAAGTTACAAATTTTCGATCGCTCGATTTTCTTGGTGATAGTGATCGTCAAGGAACTTACTTTTGAGGCTTGCGCAGCGCCCGTAGGTTCCGTAGGGAAAAGGGCAGTCAGTTTAGCTAGTAAATTGTGCGTGAGTCGCACAATCTTGGCGTTCGTTGATGCCACGCACGCTGCCAGACCGCGCTGCAGCGGTTTGAGGGCGGCTAGCGTCTGCTCGCGTCGGAGTACGCCCAGAAGGAACGCGAGTAGCTCAAGAGCCGTGCACGCGTTAGCGCATGCCGCTGCATTGCTGTCTGCTGTCGCAAACACCTGTAAGTATACAAGTTGATGACACATGTTACAATGTAAGTGCACTAAGTTCATTCACGCAAGATGGTTTCATACAAGGGCACCTTGCAAGGAAAGGGAAATATTCTAACAGCATATTCCTGATCACATATGAAGACTAAAATGTCGTATATAGTTTTATGGTTTCCATGTAGTTTCAAAGATAATGTATTTTGTTATTAACTTTTTTCATCGTTATTAGATTTTTAACGCATTTAGAATGCGATTTTATCTTAGCACAGGTCATATTTAGTTGACAGAAGTCAAATTGAAAAGTAATATCTTTTTTATTTCGCTGACGTAAACGAAATATTTTTGTTATGTAGCATTTAAAATAGGAAACAAAAACCGATGAAAAAAACTTTATTTTGCCAAAGTTGAACAAAAGTCTCATAACAATTTATGCTACTTTTTGCCTCAAAAAATATTAAAAAAATATTTCCATTTCTTCGCGGGCACCTTATATAGTTTCATGTTAATGGTGTACCTTGTCTAGCCAGGCCAGTTTAGGCTCGCAGTGGTGTGGCCACACGTCGGGTTTGAGCGCGGCCTTGAGCAACTGCACGCAGCGACGGGATAGCTGCTCGCCCGGCGAGCCGCCTGCCGCTCCGGCCGCTACGCTGCCTTCGTTCACCTGTAGATACACGAGTGGTTTATTCGACATGTTGAATTTACATTTGCAATGATAAATGAGTAAAGCACAACGCAGTTCACGCTGCAGTAGTTTTGAACTCGTAGTGCCGAATAAAAACACTAAACCTGTTTCTTGGACTTCAATTGATTGTAAATTAAACCGAGCGGATATATATCATAAGCAAGACTTAACTTGCGCTGATTTAAAAACAACAGAAAGTTGTGATCTATATGCGTGGACTTTTAAGCACATTATATCCTCTTACCTGCTGTAAACTTTCTGATGTCACCGGCGCATGAAAAGATCACACCTTGCGAGTATTTTTTTAAAATTGATTTAAGATCAACAACAATGATTATTACAATTGAAGCTTACATATTATAAAAGGTAGATGCTTATTTAATTACAGGTAACCACCGCTATATTAGTCATTGGACATGCAGTATGGATTAAATTTAAATTAATTAACATAAATGGCATACAATAAAATAATTAAATTAAATAAGACAAATAAGTAAGTTAAATAAGATTTTAAAGTCTTAGCCTTGTTTTAAACAAGCCATGTCGGCGTGTTGGCGGATGAGTAGGTTGGCTCGGGCCGCGCTGGCCGACGGACTCGCCCAGCCAATGTTAAGCGCCTTTCGCGCTTTGCCCACCATGTCTTCTGATGATCCGCGCTGTACCGCGCCACTGGGCGATGTTGCCACCTATTTACAAATAGTATGATACGGACCTGGCAAGCAAGCCGCAGCAGCAGGTTGACGACCACGTCGACGTGTTGTCGGTTGAGCGGCTTGGCGGCGTCGGGCTCAGGGCGCGCGCTGGCCTGCGGGCTCGCCCAGCCTGTGTTCAGCGCCTTTCGTGCCTCGCCCGCCATGTCTTCTGATGACCCGCGCTTTACCGCGCCGCTGGGTGATGTTGCCACCTATTACCGAACAAAACAAAGTAGTACACGATTTTCGTGAAGAACGGCATGAGCGAAAAGTATGGGACAAAAATAATTTTTAGGGTTGTGTAAGACGGAAAGCAGTTCTGACGAGAGTCCGGATAACAATTATAGGACTTGTTACTAACCACGTCATCGTGCGTGTGATCGCGGATCCGCTGCAGCTCCCATTTGAGGGCAACTTCTGCCAGGTCGACGGCCAATCTTCGATGCTCTAGCGACGCTGTCGCGGATAATCCAAGCCGCTGCATCGCGCCTACCATATGAACAACGAGCGCGTGCCGGACGGGGTAGTACACCTGAAAAACAACTTGCACTATATACCGAATTAAGGAATTTGTATAAGGCATTGGTGAGTTACATTAAGCCAATTAGAACATTGGTTTCAATGGTGCCACGCACTTATCCTTACCTTATAATGTCTTACAACCAACTGAAGTATATGGAAGAGTTGCTGCACCGAGTGGCCGTCTTCGACTATGATCTTCTTTGTCCAATGCGTCAGCATAGTGTTGCCATCTTCCATACGCTGTGGCATGGCTGGTGTCAATATTTCTAGTGCCTGACGTACTACTGATCTTGCTTCTACTGCGTGGGCCTTCAGTAAGCTATGGAATACTGTGGAATAATACGAAAAGTTGGGAATGAACTTAAGAAATGTCTAGATGAAATTATGAAGTTGACAATCAATCACACTTTACCAACCTTGTAACACGATTCGTTTGTGTATAGCGAATTTGGCAATGATGTGGCTGAGCAATAGATGCCCATGATACCTGTAATAAAAAATAATATTAGTTTTATTTATTAATTTGTAAGACCAATGTGACGTCGCATTTACATTACTACTTATGTGGAAAGTTAGCAAAAGAGCTTGTCGGTGATCGTCATGTCTTTATGCTGACCTGGTCGCCGGGTCCACGTAGTTCTTGCCCAGCAAACAAGGCCAGGCGAAGGTCATCAGCCGCCGCAGCTTGTTGCCCTGTTTCTTGTTGTTGGCGTCGTGGATGTGGGCAGACGCCTGCTCCAACAGCAGGCAAGCGAACTGGAGCAGCGAGATGCGAACTGCGTCCGAACACGCGAACGGATTCTCTGGGTCTATTACCTTTAGAATAAAAAATAATACAATTGTAAAGTGTGAATTAAATCATTTATTATATGTTTTGTTTCATGTTTTTAAGAAGTTAATAATTTGAAAGAGATGTCATACAATACAGAAAAAGTGACCACGGCCCCCAGTGCCCAAGGCTGGGAACGAACCAGCGACCTCCTGCTTTCGCGGCAGACGCCCTAACCACTAGGCCACCCGACCACGGCGACCAGAGTCCGAAATTTCCTAAGTATATGCAATCCTTTCTTATTTTGAAACGCTTAAGGGGCGTTCCGCCAATCTTACAGCTCAGACTTACGTCTAGTGCTGTCCTTCTAGATAATCTTTACAGATTATTTTAAACTAGCCTTGGTCACTTCTGTAGTATATGACATCTCTTTCAATTTATGAAAAATAATATTATATTTAGATTAAAGGCGAACGAACTATATTCCCCTTACACACAATTAATAGTCTTATCTTGCGTCACAAGCAATACCGGACTGAGTTCTGCTGTTATAATAGGCATTTAATGCGAGGTAAGTAGTAAGGACATATGAGGCAAATACGCGACGCAATATAAAGAGGCGAATAAAGTAAAGATTACACACAGAAACAACTCTGGTTTGAATATAAGATTTTAAGCTAACATGGTCATTTACACTATAATTACTATTTAAAACGAGATATTTACCATGTACATTTGTTTTAATGAGCTCCCGATATTTCGGCACTGTTACAAGTGCCATGTTCACGGTGTAACTGATTTGCTGCGAGTTTTTATTTTATTTGTGGTCTACCCACACCCCGTAGCGATCTACCCGCTTACGGGTTCGTTTAATTTGCGCGGTGTCACTACCGCTACTAGCGTCTACTTTCTCACTTAGAACTCGATCACGTTCACGACACACGACACTTACAGTATCGACTGGTGCATTTCTTACCGAACCAATAACTTTTGGATTTTTGAATTTCCGAATCACTGGATGCCAGACCCTCGACAGTAAAACAAATGTACATGGTAAATATCTCGTTTTAAATAGTAACTCTGGTTTGAGCTTTGAAACGCGGCACTTTGGCTTTGAGCTCATGTTTCAGGACTTACATTATTGATGAACACGGAGACGACGTTATCCGAGTTGTCCTGATACGGCGCCGGCGGTCCTCCCACAATCTTCTGTCCCTTTTCGAAGCTGACCGCGAAGCAGGGAATCAGGATCATCTGCAGCACTTTGGCCTTGAGTTCTTGAGACATGGAGTCGCTGGCGAAGTGCTCGACGAAGTGGAAGAAGGCCAGGCGCTTCCAGTCGGCGGTGTAGTTCTGGGCGACGGTGTTCTCGAGGAAGTCGCGGAGGAACTGTGTGGAAACAATGTTAGGAACTTTAAAGGCTGAATGAAGAGGTCGGTCTTGCAGTTGCTAGTCAATGGGAGAGGAAGTTCAATATTTCATATGGACGTAAGGAGTTTTATTTCGGGCTGCAAGTGATTGTCACAGAGGCAGAAATTTTACCTTCCTAGATCGAGAATCAATATCGGGAAAAATTTACTGAACTAGATTTTCATTGAATTAGATCATGTAATCGTAGAAATATGAAGAGGAAAGGGAATAATCTAAACAGTTACCTGGAAATCAGGAATAAAGCGATCGCACAACGCTCTCAACAGTTGGAACAGCAAGTTGATCTTGTCAGGATGGTGGCAGAAGTAGTGCAGCAATATCTTTACGATCAACTTCGGCTCCTTCCAATGTGTGCAATCCACGTTTTCCACTTTTTTGTGGGTTTCCTAAAACAAAATCACGTGTCAACATTTCTCAGAGAGAAAGGAATAGAGAATCCGTTGCTCTGCCAACTGAGCTACCGAGACCACACCCGTGGCCCCGAATTTCTCCATAACCCTCCATAACCCTCGTATAAGATCCTCGTAGAAGAGAAGTATGGATCCCAGTGTCCGAAATAAATGATATTTGAATTTGAATTTGAATAAGCCTGTAAGTATTGCCGTCTAAATCTCATTCATCTATCATATGCTATATGTAATCTTGGTATACGCTTTTAGCAATTAACAAAGCCAGTCAAACCATCCACATAACTAACATTCAGAATAAAAAATACAACGCGCAACGCGCATGTAACACCCCTGGAG
The DNA here is from genome assembly GCA_949128165.1 of Lathronympha strigana. Classification (NCBI taxonomy): domain Eukaryota; kingdom Metazoa; phylum Arthropoda; class Insecta; order Lepidoptera; family Tortricidae; genus Lathronympha; species Lathronympha strigana. The sequence goes on along the minus strand of OX421906.1, from coordinate 8,297,463 downwards.
TTGCAGGCGTCCATAGGCTACGGTGACCGCTTACCATCAGGCGGGCCGTATGCTTGTTTGTCACCGTCGTAGTATAAAAAAAAAAACATTGTATAGTATTAATAACGCAAGGACTCACATGATACTGATCACTGCACCAAATCCTCTTCAACAGCTCTATCAAGTCGTGCTGTGTCGACAACCACTGGTCATCATACTTGATCAACAGCGAAATAACTCTTATAGCCTGGAACTGCATTTCCGCCTTGTCCACTTGAGGAATGCTCGCGTTGGCAGCGCCAGTGTTGGCCGCTAGTAGTTGCATGAGCCGAGGTTTCTTGGAGGTCTGAAGAGCCTCGCGGTAGGCAGCGCCGGCTTCGGGGTGCTTTACGAGGTATATCAGGAAGCGGCTCCATTGTTGGTCCTTTATGTTGTTGTCGCTCATCACTAGGTCGAGTGTCTCTTTTGGATATCTGGAAAAATGCATCCATATCTATTCATCTTGAAAATTAAACGTAAGCAATCAGATGGTCTGCCACCACAGAGCGTCGTCTCGAAAGGAGCAGCTCGATCTGTGTTACCCATATCAAACATGCACGCCGTAATGCCACAAAAAAGGAGACTCAGACCAATCTGCTTACACATGTGTAAGCAGATGTATGTCATGTATGTCAAGTTGCGGAAAAACTCAACAAAGCTAAATTTATATAGGTAGGTTCGCCTAATATCGAACTGCTTCCTGCTCCTGAATCCTCCTTTTTTTTAAGGGTCGGCAACGCGCATGTAACACCCCTGGTGTTGCAGGCGTCCATAGGCTACGGTGACCGCTTACCATCAGGCGGGCCGTATGCTTGATTGTCACCGTCGTAGTATAAAAAAAAAAGTATTTACTAAGGATGTGCCCTTACTTTTGGTGCCGAGTTTGTAACGATTTATTAACTGCGTCACTCACCTCAAAAGGAATTTTACGAGTGGCTCCCTAAACGGCGAGCCAGCCTCGATCATGAGCGACTTCTCTGTGTGGAAGATGAGGCGGCACAGCACGTCGATGAAGCGCGGCGACGCGGCCGGGATTTGGTGGAAGATGCCGATCAGGATAATGATCTTTTGTTCGTTTTCCATGTTCTTTGATACGCTTTGTAAGAAATTTCCACCTGAAAACCATTTTAATGTATAGCCAAAACATCTATCTCTGCTTTTTAGATGAGTTACCTTACTTTAAAATTACTGTTTTGATTTTGGTATATTCGTTAGTAAAGAATAATTTAGGGCAATTGTATCTCCCAGAATAACTCCGAAAATAACCCGCGCTAACAAAAGTTCAACCAAACTTCGAATATGAAAAAAATCCAACATATTAACAAATCACTAATCGCAAATAAATCTAAATCATACCTCTATTTGTTTGTATTGAATAATCCAACAGCTTCTTCAGCAACTGCAGCAACTGTTCACACAACTTTTCACTAAACGTAGAGGGGAACAGCTGCGTTAAGTACGAGAGTCGCTTGGCGCCGTTGACGCTCAGGTTGCGGTGGTCGCCCAGCGTCAGCAGCAGCGGTCTCATCACGGGGTGCACCATTTCCATGTCGATTTGGAAACCGGAGAGGAACTTCTGCATACATTCGAAGCCGGCCTGAAAGTAAGATAATGGCGTTACAAGTAACACTATTGACCACAACTTTCGGATAGCGATATTTAACACAGGCCACGTTTTGAAACAGTCATATTTTTCTTGAAATCCTAGAAATCCTTCGGTTTTTAGACAAACGGGACAGCACTGTGATGTCTGGCTCACACACCAAAGAAATGTGTGGATCCAATGCGAAGACCGCTTTATCACGAATTAAAACTACTTATATTTCCGATTTTCCAATAATTGTGCAACAGGAGGATAGACATAATATTCCACATGATCCTTTATGATAGTAACTGTTTCATCATCATCACTTACTTGTTGTAGCTCCTGGTCGTTCTTCTCCAACGACTTGTACAGCACTTGGAAGATCTTCTCGCGGCAGTGCTTCTCCTGTATGTAGTGGCAGGCAGCCAGCGCCCTAAGAGCCGAGGCGCGCAGTGGCACCAGGTTCACGCCCTTATAGCACGGCAGCTTGCCGAGGACTGCGTCCTCCGCCTCGCACAGCGAGAGCAGCTCGCGGAAGAATACTTTGTGCTCGTTTATATTTAGGTCTGGAAATAATATTGCTTTTTATACCCTTGCGCTTTTTAATAGTACATTGTGCATCTAGGGCGGTAAGAAGGGCATTACTTACGAGGGTCTATTGAAGCCCGACGCCGTAGGCGGAGGGCTTTAAATGACCCGAGTTAGTAATCCCCTTACTGCCCGTGGTACACACAATGTTTTTCATCACATTTGCGAGGAAATAAATAAACTCTATACAGGCGGCAGAAACAATAATGATAAGCGGTAGTGTAGTTGCACAGTCCACAGTACTCCGGAGTGACTGCGTGCTGCGAGCGCGTGGGGGGCAGGTCCTCCGCGAGCTCCAGGCGGGCGGTAAAGTAGTATGAGAATCCTTTAAAACCATGGGAATAATACATCTCTTTAAGTGTAAGTATGCTTGCATATAATATCACCATTTACGAGCAGGTGTGATGAAAATTATCTTATTACGAAATGCCCGCGAGAAATGATTAGCATCCTTTCACTGAAAGTATACAAGCGGAGCATTGTACCAGGCTTATGGAACTCTCGGCGCGAACTCGAATCGATCGTCTTTTGTCGGTACCGGCCAATGGACTGCCTTACATATCCCGCCGCCGCCAGTGCACGCCGCCAGTATTATATAATATTTCTAAACGTAGGCAACCCGATCGTTGTGCGGGGGAGAGGGGGCCGAGCGTCAATTGTTTCTTAGGGTTCTAAACGGTTTGTATTTGTTTTTCTATGATACATAAATATTTGTTTTGAACTATTGTATAATCTGTGAGTGTTCTTAATATTAAATGCACAATAGGCTATGAAACCTATGTGACTAGACGTTACCCTAATAACTCACCAGCAAAACAATAAGTTCAAACCCTAATTTTAATTGATAAAGTAGAAACGGGACACTTGGTATATATTCTTAAAAGATCTCAGTGATTCCCTAGGTCATTACCCAGCGGGAGACTAATTAGTTCAAATTATATTTGGAGGATAACATGGAATCTCAACACAACATTTTTAAAGGGTGAATAACATAAAAATTAAATTATATTTTTACTTTGTAGTGACCAACCTATCGTAAACAGCCTGGGATTCAACGTAGTACAGAAGGTGGTGCCATCCATGAGACCCATTTGTGCGTTGGCGGGTTGATGCCGTAGGAGATGCTTCTTCGGAGGAATAATGTCTGCTAGAACTTCACGGTGCGGGTCCATGACTTGTGTAACGGTCTTGCCTTGAAGCTCCGCTATTAGTTCGAGGGATTTCATTGCCTGGAAAAATAATAAAAATAAAAATTAGAAGAATCAAACTAATTACTTAGTTAACATATTTATTTAAAAAACAGTACAAGGGTCCTCTACCCAAAGGTTGTCTGGAAGAGATCGCTGTTTAGCGATAAGACCGCCTGTTGTTTGCCTCTTTTTCATGTGTAATCTATACCAGTTTGTGTTATTTTTGTTGTTTTGAGGTGCAATAAAGAGTTATTGTATTGTACAAGTAGCCAACTAAAAATAAATGTACGGCATGATAACCTACCTGTTGCCTGACCAGCAGATGCGGACTGGTGACTTGCAGCACCAGCTCCTGCAGCACGTCGTGCAGGGCGCGCGCCTTGGCCGCCGCCACCTCGCCCTCCGGCTCCGCGCCCGACGCCACGCACACGCGCACCAGCCGCTCCAGGTTCATCGTCGCCATGTCGATCGCCCCCGACGACACTTCCCCGGTCAGGTCCATCATCACAAACAACACCGCTTTAAGGAACGTGAACACGTGCTTGTAAACCCATTCGGCCGCCATCTTCTCAAACATAAACTTCACGGCGATGCAGCCACCCAATTTGGCGTACCACGCACGCTCGTAGCATAACGCCGACATACGCTCGGCGAGATACTCCATTAGAGGGAGGCGACATGCGCGCTCTTTACTTCCCAGCACGGTCGCAGCAGTCTCGATCATTAGCACCAGCGCTAAGTGCCCAGGTTTGCAGAGTTCTTTCTCTTCGTGTCCCATGACGACGGCTATAGCGTCGACGAGAACTAAAGCGTCCAGGCCTTCTTTCGGATGACTGGCGCCCGCGAATGGCCCCGCTTCCTGAGCGATTGCTACTAAAGTGTAGTGCCGCACGAGCGATATCATAGTCGGTAAAACGTGATGGCGGAGCTCCTTGATCGCTGCGGCCACGAACATCCCTGTCAAGGCGGTGCGGTGCGTGTTTCGCACGATAGAATTGGTGCATTTGTAGTACGGTCCGTTTTGACTCTGAATCTTTCCTTCGAGGAACGCCGGATGATTGAAGAGTTTCTGCAGCGTTGGTTTAGTGTCGTCCAGGTTGAGCGAGGCGGCGAGGTAGCACCTCAGTACTTCCCAACACTGACGACGGTAGAAGGGATCGGTTGTACTCGATTTCAAAGCGGCAAAGGCCGTATCGATCACTTTGTCAACCTCGAAATCTATAGGTTTCGGTTGGTCTTGGAAATACGCCTGTACCGCGGGCGGCGGTGCGTCAGTCTCGCGGTACTCTAAGCGCTGCGGCTCGATCATCATCTTACGGTTACCGCCGCCGAACTTGCCTAAAACTCTGAAGGCTATTCTGGCCACTTCATTGTTCTGCAGCGTCCTCCATAGCGCCTGCATCAAATCCGCACGGACCGGCTGAATATGCTCATATAAAAAGTCCGGCTGTAAATTATCCACGCAAAGCTCCAGCGTGCGCAGGCCCTGAGATATCAACGTATGTGAACCGTTCAATGCGGACACCAATGGATCCATCAACATTGGCAAATAAGGCAATAGACTACTCAACCGAACGGGGACAGTTAAACACAATTCTACAAAGAGATCTTTCATGTGTTGTTTGTGGAGACCACTCTGAAGGCGGTTGAGGCCTTCTAACAAATTTGGGAGAAGCGGAAGAAACTCTTGATAGAGCAGGTCGTGACTGCCGCCGCCGATCGAGCGGAAAAGGGCTCGCAGGAGCAGGAAGTAGTTGTAGGGTTCCTTCGCGGTCATGGCGTAATCCATTGCCTTGTTGACGATACTATGCAGATGGGGTCGCAGCATCTGTTCGTTCTCCGTCGGGAATAAGCTGACCGAGCCGAACACCAGCTTAAATAATCTCAGGTACAAGTTAGACCTTTCTATATTAGTTCCCATCTCCTCCATTCGTTTGAGAAGGTACTCGACTAGTACAGTCGCGAATATCGGCGATGTCGCCGGATTCGAAAGGAATGTGTTTGCGATTATTTGCAAAGTCATGTTTTTGTTGATTCTCTCTACCATGTGTGAGATCGTCGCAGTAAATATTTCTTGGAACGTTTGCGGGTTCATCATTGAAAACTGAAAACAAATGATAGTTGAATACAAACGGGTCATTATTATTAAGTAACAAGTGTTGTATAATCTGTGATAATACTCACGACCCCGCTGAAGTGCTCGAGCACCTCCTTCTCCTCCTTGGAGCGCACGAGCGGCTGCGCGGGCGGCTGCGCGGGCGCGCGCGGCGCCGCCAGCGTGTAGATGTCCAGCGACTGCAGCCCCCAGCGCACCAGGCGGATGAACACCAGCGTCTCGCGGGCGGTGAACTGCTTCTGGCCCGCTATGGTGGTTGATGCCGTGCCTTCGGTTGTCGTGGTACTCTATGACAATATTAAATTAGTTGTAATCATTTAGAAAGACGCTACAGTTGACGACACTACCCGAGGTGGTCGATTAATGTGGCGTTTATTAATATAATGGGGCCCCAGCGCACGCAAGTTTTTCGTAGAAATCGCGAAACATCTAGTTGAAGTGCTGGTGGCTTCCTCGCACGTATCAGCATTGCGATACAACGAGGAAATGCCGCCAGCATCCTAGGTACAATGCCCCAAGGACCTATTTTAGATGGTAGGTAGGGGTCGGTAGCTAGCTAGCTAGGGAAGTTACACTTACTGTATATATTTTTAAAATAAAGGTACAAATTGACGTATATTAGTGGAACAAAAAATATAATATTATGCTAATTTAGGCACTTGAGAACAAAACCTACAGATTATCATATTAAAGCTAAGAAAAGAGTTTGAAGTTAGCTAAAACCTAACTAGGTATAAAGCTTAGTAAAAAAAATTGTCCGTATGATCTCATATGAAACAAAGGTACTCTACTCACTTTACACGACGCGCATCCCCACGTTATAGTCTTCACGCCGCACACCAACGTTTTAACCAGAGTCCTGTAGTCGCCCACATTCAGATTATTCATTTGTGAGCTCGGGAATCCTATCTTAGACTTTTCTTCAGGCTTTGATAGGCTGTCTAAGAAGTCAGGGGCAGGTTTTTCCTCTTCGACTTTGATTTCGGTAGAGGTGGTGGGTGCAGCCGTGGTGGGGGTGTTGGGTGTCGTGCCAGTAGCAGTTCCACCATTGGGCGGCGTCATTTGTTTGCTAAAGAAAAAAGACAATATCTCTTTTGTACTTATATCCGCAGTCCATGAGCTTTAAGTAGGACCTTCGAATTTTAGAACGATTCTTTGGGTATCGGTGGTAATAAATACGCGAAGGTAAAGAAGGACAGCAATATTTCCGCCGCATTTAAACCGCACGGGCTGTACATGTATAGTTTTCGTTAGACCAATGGTTGACAAACTTTTTAAGTTTTAATATTTCACATTTTTCCATGGAGTCGACGTTTAATTCCCACCTTTTAAACTAAACTAAACTAAACCATATCACCTTAAACCTAAGAAAGATCACTAAACTAACTGACTGCTGCTTTTGCTTGCTTACGTCTTTAACCATAAATAAAACTAACGTACCACTTGGCCATGAGCGCAGGTAGCTGCAACTTGGAGATAGTCTTGAACTTGAGCACGAAGACCTCTAGTATCCGCATGAGGAGCTGCCGGCCCTGCGGCTGCGCGCCCGCGCCGGGCGCCGCCTCGCTCTCCGAGCGCTGTCGGATGCAGTCCACCAGGTTAAGGAGGAGCTTGCACGACATCGTTTGAATGCTGAAAGATAGAGCACAGATGAGGTAACAAGGTAAACGCTGACGCTGTTTAGAGCCTACTGTCAGACGTACTACACCTGCCTGTGGGTGAAGTTTACACAACGGGCCTATAATGCATTGCGTGTGCAATACAATAATATCCTGAGGATGCTGTTGCGGCTGCCGAAGCACTGGAGTGCTTCCGGTACGTTTGCCGAGGCAAGACTGGACGACTTCTTTGCCATTAGGCGAAAGAGAGTCAATGCTTCGACGAGTGCGCGGCAGCGGCAACGGTCTCCTGGGGGTATTAGCCGAGCGACTCGACTGCCCGCTAATTAAATGTTGGATGGAGTTAGCCATTGGGAGAACAAAGTAGCTAGCTCTCACAATGGCTGCTGCTCACAACGTGCTTATGGTGTAATTTTAATTTTATTTTTTTTATTTTATGTCTAACATATTTCTTAAGTCTCGGCTATTAACAGCTATATGGATTCTAGAGATCTGAAATAAACATTTTTTATTTTATTTTTTTATTTAAACGTGACTTTGAATATGACTGATTAAAAAACTAAGTTCCTATCGTTTACGAAAATTTCTGAAGGGCGAAGTCTGACTTCGTTTGCCATGGATAGAACGAATTGACTCGTAAGTCGTATAGAAAATCAGAGAGTTTTAGAGAGGAGATGGCCAGCTCCGTCAGACAGGTGCTGTCTACCGTGATGCACCAGATCAGCATAGAGTACGCTAGAGAACGGAGCGACTCGTGAACCGTCTAGCCGACCCGAGTAACTCGTTCTTACCAAGCAACCACTTACCTAGTAGGCAGCGATTCGTCGTGTACGTTCTTGGAGAAGAGATGCGCTGCGATAGCCAAGTCCGTCAGAGGCAGGTGCTGTCTAACGTGGTGCACGAGATCAGCAAGAGTAGAGTATGCAAGAGGACGAAGCGACTCGTGAACCGTCCAGCCGCCCCCAAGTAGAACATCCTCGTCGAATAAACGCTCCATGTAGGGTACGAATTCTGAAAAGTTATTATTAGTTTCATCTCAAGTTGATACGAAGCTGCTGCTGTTTGTGTGCATTTGAAAGCCCCAAAGATGGGAATCATCGAGCTGGAAGTCGTAGAAACTGTCATTACATTTTACTTTCATTATTTTTCTATCTATATATATAAAAGAAGAAGCTGACTGACTGACTGACTGACATATCAACGCACAGCCCAAACGGCTGGTTCTATAGACTTCAAATTTGGCACGTAGGTTCCTTTTATGGTGTAGGCGAGCACTAAGGAAGGATTTTTCAAAATTCACCCCCGAAGGGGTTGAAACGGGGGTCCAAAGTTTGTATGGGGAAACAAGATTAGTTAGACTATTTTATCTGAAACTTCACAGGAGTATTTTTTAAGGTAAATGAGTAAACACGTGTTTCAGGTTTTTTGAGAATTTAACCCCTGAAAGGGGTAAAAGGGGTGCAAAAGTAAAAAAATCAACATCGGTAGCGTTTATATGGTTTTTCGGGTCGCTAATCACGAAAAAAGCAACGATTTAAAGATCCAATGTGGCAAATGTGGAATACCATCTCCCCTGTTGGTATGTGATGGGGTTGAAATGCCAAAATATCAATATATAGGGCTTACGGCACAGACACAAGCTGAGCCATCTCCATTTCAGTTAGTTTGTGTTGTATATGTCAAGTGTATCCATGTATCTTTTTGTAATGCAAACTTATTGAATAAACGTCTTATTATTATTATTATATGAGTGTCATTTTTACGTAAATTTCTGGTTCTCAAGAATTATCCGAAACTTCACCGGAGTGTTCTTTAAGGTAAATGAGTAAACACGTGTTTCAGGTTTCTTGAGAATTTAACCCCTGAAAGGGGTAAAAGGGGTACAAAAGTGAAAAAATCAACATGGGTATCGTTTATATGGTTTTTCGGGTCGCTGATCACGAAAAAAGCAACGATTTGAAGATCCAATGTGGCGAATGTGTAATACCATCTCCCCTGTTGGTATGTGATGGGGTTGAAATACCAAAATATCAATATGAGTGTCATTTTTACGTAAATTTCTGGTTCTAAAGAATTATCCAAAACTTCACCGGAGTATTCTTTAAGGTAAATGAGTAAACACGTGTTTCAGGTTTCTTGAGAATTTAACCCCTGAAAGGGGGAAAAGGGGTGAAAAAGTATAAAAAACAACATGAGTATGGTTTTTTTGGATTATCGTGTCGCTGATTTCGAAAACAATAACAATTTCAACATCCAACGATGCGGACGTGAGATACTAGCTTCCCTGATGGGGTGCGATGGGGTTGAAATCTCAAAATATCAATATAGGTGTCGTTTTTATATTTATTTCTGGTTCTAGAGATTCCAAATTTGGTACGTAGGTTTCTTATAAGGTGAAGGGGTGTACAAAGATAGGATTTTTTAAAGTAGGGGTAAAATGATGGTTCAAAGTTTGTAAAGGGGAAACAAGAACAGTTACGACTATTTTATTTGATATGGGTGTCGTTATCGGGTCACTGATTTCGAAATCAACAATGATTTTCAAATCCAACAACGATTTTTAAATCCAACTTAGCGGACGTGAAATAGATAAAAAAACTCCTTTTTAGTATGACGGTTGAAAATTACGTTTAGTACGCGGGCGAAGCCGCGGGTTAAAGCTAGTATAGTAATAAAACAAAGAAGCAGTGGGTTAATCATAGGCCAGCCCAGAGTAGGAAAGATCTATTAATTAAGTAACAGAGCCATATAAAGTATTTTAGAGAAAGTTATGGATTAATTTGTACCAGGATTATATGTATTCTATTGGAGATAACTGCAAAAAGTACTTACTCAGCCTCAAATCCGTAGCTAGGATATGTCTTGTCGCTATCACCAATTCCTTTCTTAAATGTGCCACTTCAGGTGGGCACAGAGTCAACAAGCCTATTATGCCTTTGACCATCAGATTGGCATGATTGGCGATTGTGTCTTGGTAAATCCTAATTATATAAGCTAGAAACGCGAGTGTTTTTATTTGTGCACCCATGAAGTCCACAAACACTTCTTTGTTGAATGAAGCAGATTGCCTAAAACAAAATAAAATGTGAATTTAGTCTGCCCAAAAAGGTTCTATGTGTATTGAAGCAGTTTGGCATCTTCAAGACTTGCTTGCCACATTAAAATATACAAAAAATTATCTTGAAAAATAATAATGTACCTGTGAGCAGCTGCAGGTTGCAAAGTGATTGTCTCCATAATGAGAGGTATGAAGTTGCTGACCTCCTGGTGCACATTCTGCTTGTATAGCTGGTACATCAGCACAACTATGATGGGCAGCTCTTGGATCACTTTTAGTGACAATACAGACCTTGGTATAAGGTTGTACTGGAAATTAAAATCAGATTAGCAAACATAGTAAAACCATATACTCCAAATAATGATATTGATTAGCCTATACCTGAAATCGACTGAAGAAGTTAGAAGTTACAATTGTAAAGCACGAATCAAATCATTTATTAAATTTAATTAATGTTTTGATTCATGTTTTTTAAGTAGTCACAATTCTATATATAAATTATAAATTGAATTTATAAAATATAAATTGAATTTAAAGTCAAAAGTTGTTAAAATTTTCAACCCAGTTTTACCCTAGGTAGGAGTTGAACTTAATAGTCTTTACATTTTAGTTATTACATGGAATTTTATAAATTATGTATACATTTTATTGTATGGTACTATTTTAAAGATTTTAATTGTTACATGTTAGGTTGTTAGCTTCCTTGATGCTCTGGCAACAGTGGCAACTTATGACACCCTCTTCCTCTGCACTAGGGTTTGTTTATGGAGGGGTGATTCAATGATTCATGTACCAATATGATCATAAGGAAATTATGCATTAATTATGACTGCACTTATGGAGTACTAAGTTTGTGTTTATACAGTTATGCACTTACTGTGACAACACTTCCATCAAGTAACTTCTTCTCTGTATGTATAGGGGTAGTGGTGTATGTCTCCTGCAGCAACTGCTCAATGTTCACCTCCGACAGGTCCTTTACTCGGATTGTGGGCTTCGGCTCAAATATTTTGGGCAAGTGGTTGGGCAAATCTGAATATATACCTTTCACCCATTGAAGGAATTTGTGGATCTAAAATAATATCACAAAATTAAAAAAAAAAATCGGCCCAGTACGGGAACCAAACTAGGACAAATACGGGGAAACCCGGACAGATGGAAGCTCCACCTATCAGTCATAGTGGTATTTGTGTTTGTTAGATAGAGACTGAAAATAACAGATGTTTCTAAAGTGTTGCCAAAGGGTTATTTTATACATAGACTTTTAAAGTGTAATTGAAAGTGAATTATTAAAGCCTATGACGTTAAATCATAGGCTCACATTGCACTTGCAATAGTGTCTTTTTTTTAAATTAAGTATGTATAGACAATTGTTTAAAAAAATAGGTATGTTTACGTAGTAATGTCACATGTACATACTACCGCGTTCAGAATTGCATGGGCAGTTTATGAATGAATACATTCATAAATAGCCCATGCAATTATGAACGCGTGTGTACAAGCTTTTGCCAAGAAAAATACGTCATCTTACAACTCTATAAACAAATATACATTATTACAACATAATTTGAAACTAAGAAGTCTTATCTCTTTTGTATACAAAATGTCCACACTCACATCAACATCAGTATTGTATGGTGGCCTATACTGTTTATGGAGCTCCATAAATATCTTCAAGCACACCAAGACATTCTCCTCATTTTCAATTTCCATCAGCTTCAACATAAGTATAAGGATATCATTCACATACTGCTTCAAAGTCTCACTGATTGGCAGACGATGAATCATTTCCAAAATCAGCTTCCGGACTTGCTGAATGTTGTACTCAGCTATGAAGTGTGGTTCCCCTTCTCTTAATATCTTGAGGAATATGTTCAATGAGTGTGCAAGGAATTGTGGGTATTGAGGAGAACTCAGGATCACCTAAAATAAAATAAAGAAAATTAGATTAACCAATAACTACTAAGCAAAGCACGCAGTTGCTTAGGGCACCATCTCTAGCAGCATAGCTAGGCACTGTCAATCAAATAGTTAACTTTGTCGATTGATAACCGTTAAATAAATTTTTACTTTGTTAAATAATATTTAAAACGGGTCACTCACGTAATTTAGTCGATTTACTTTGTTAGTTGTTAAGGGCTACATTTTCAAATTTCGAAAGATTTAATGCAAGTTAACGTTAATTCGGTAACACATGGTTATAAATGATACAATGACATTTTTTTAAATCTTTGAGTTAATAATCTAAATATAAAAGTGTTAGTTTTAGTAATGGAAGTTAATATAGATTAGGACGAAAGTTTTTCTCCATATCTCACATATCTGGATACAATATTAAAGCCACTCAATTGTGTCCAAGGATTTTCGGCTGAGGTGGAATCCGATTCTATGATTGTGATGTTTTAATTTATTTATATGGTACACTCATTCTTTATACATACACACTCTGCACATAGGACACAGACAATACACAAAATCTAAAAAGTACGTAGTATTTCTATTCACATAAAATATGTGAATAGCTCTACGCACTGTCGCTAAGTATTTATCGGCCTCCTAGCCTAGTTGGTAGTGACCCTGCCTACGAAGCAGGAGGTCCCGGGTTCGAATTTTGGTCAGGGCATTAATTTGTGTGTTTATCACAAATATTTGTTCTTGAGTTATGGATGTTTAGGATGTATTTAAGTATTTAAATATGAATCTGTCTATTATATATATTGTCGCCTAGTACCCATAACACAAGCCTTATTGAGCTTACCATGGGACTAGGTTGATTTGTGTAAGATAAATGTGTAAATATGGGACAATTTATTTATTTATATAATTTATTTATTTATTGATACTCATTACTAGAATGTGTTGTGTTGTGGCGCAACGTGGATTATGCAGTATTTTATTGGTAAATATTAGGAACTGGATTAACAATTAAAGTTTAATGGAAGTTAATGACACAATGTTAACATTCTCTTAAGTTAACTTAAAAGTTAATCTGTTAATCACTATATTAACTATATGTTAATTAATGATTAACAGATTATTAAATGAGTTAATGCGCAACTTTGTCTAGGGGACACCAACTTCCGAGATAACTTAAAAGTTAATCTGTTAATCACAATATTAACTATATGTTAATTAATGATTAACAGATTATTAAAAGAGTTAATGCGCAACTTTGTCTAGGGGACACCAACTTCCGAGATACCATTTCGGGGTGGCAGGAGACGAGGAGGGAAATGCTTAGGCTGGAATTATCTCCACAAACAGTGTTTATAAATTTTTCATTAATGTTTCTAGGGCAATCCTTACAAAGTTCAGAAATATAACCCAATAATTAAGTTAATAAAATCAAGAGCTTTCTCTGAAGCTGAAACTGGCTCTTCAACCTAAAGAAAATGTTGACCTACGCCAAAGAATGCCAAACATCCATATTTTGAGAAATACCAGTTGTATTTTTGAAATTCTTGTAGGCTCTAGCCCAAAGCTAATGAAACTACTTGTATGTCTCTAACATCCAAAACTCACTTCGAAATTTTCGCTAAGCTCCTGCGCAGCTTTCAGCTTGATCTCGTCCTTAGCGCCGGGGTCTGCCAACATGGTCACGTAGCTCCTGTACGTGTTCATCTGGGTATGGGGGTCCCCCGGACCTCCGGTAGACATGGAAGCCATCATCGTGAGGCTCACTTACAAGATACTGCAATATTCCTAAAAACTAGTCGGCATGGTTTTTTCGGCACGAGCACGGCTGTTCAGTCTTTTAACTGTCTACATCCTAATGGATACACCTAACACACGGCGATAAGTGATAGATAATAGTATACTAAATATATTAAGTGTAACACAATTTATCAAAATATTTCAATAATAAAAACACAAACTCCACAAGTTTTGCCCAGCACTGTTTTTTTTTAATGCTGAGCTGAGTACGCACAGATAACTAATAGGATGGTGTATATCCATAGTGTCCACACTCAAGTTATTAGACAAATTGACATATTGCCAACAATGCCAACGTAAGGGGTCTACACAGAGTTGACCAAAGAATATAATACTATATAAGCTCTAAGTTCTACTTTTTAAGCTCCCGTGCGTTTGACTTTTTACTTCTATCGTTGGCATGACAATTTTGGCAATTTATCTTTGACTTTTTTATGGAAGAAAACATTTTAGGGTACCTGTACACTAAGAGTATTTGCGTTTTGCTTTTCGCTCGCACTAGTTAAATTTTGCTTTGGTGCGAGCGAGAGGCAAACGCAAACACCCGATGTGTGGCGTAGCATTACATTTATATGGTATGGTAACACTGCACTATGCTATCTTGTTTATGGCAAATTCTATATATTGTTTATTCCATGTCATCGGCATCGATGGATGCTTTTACATTATTTTTGTAAGAAAAGTAAAATGGGTTGAAAATGAAATGAAAACAACGTAGAGTTTGTGACAAAGTGCAATATATTTATAAGAAAGCAGCATAAAATGTAATCATGGCTGCTTTTAGGACAGTGTTAGTCATAATATTCTGGCTTTGGAGCACAATAGTATACGGATACGACTTCATATCACAATACCCCAATCAACAAAATGAGACATTCCAATTCTATCACCTCGCTATCGATAAAGTTAGTGGACAAGTGTACGCGGGTTCCTTGAACGCGCTGCATCAGCTGAAGTCGGATTTGAAACCAATTCATGTAATACGGACGGGGCCGAAACCCGATAATCCTATGTGCCATGCGAGCGGGTGTGATTCCGAAATCAAAACATCTCTAATGGACAATGTGAACAAAATATTAGTAATCGACCAAGAGTCTCGGTTACTGATTGCATGTGGATCCGTCGCGCAAGGTTCGTGTCACAAATACAAGCTGGGTGACATTTCCGCGGAGCCCGAGTTCCTCGCCGAGAGTGTAGCTGCCAACGAAGCTGATGCCTCCACTTACGCCTTCATCGGGCCGGAGAGGTACATGTCCTGGGATCGATCCAACGTCCTCTACGTTGGCACGACCTTCACAAACTTCGGCGACTACAGACACGACGTCCCAGCCATATCCAGCCGCGATCTCATGACCCTCCGCCTCGCCCAGTCTACTTTCTCCAAGCAGAGTTCCATTCAAATAGATGTCAAGTATAGGGACAATTTTTTGGTGCAATATGTGTATGGTTTTAATGCTAGTGACTATGCTTATTTCTTAATAATTCAAAAACATTCCCACCTCGCGGGTAATGAGGAGCTCGGATACGTGTCGCGGCTGGCCCGGACTTGTGTTAATGATGACAACTACAACAGCTACACCGAGGTGACCCTAGAGTGTAATGTTCGGGAAGAAAATAATGGTAAGATTGAAGATGTCAATTACAATCTAGTTCAAGATGCTAAGATTGCTAGGGCCGGGAGTAACCTGGCCTCCCAGCTAGGCATTGAAGCAGGAGACTCCATACT
The DNA here is from genome assembly GCA_949128165.1 of Lathronympha strigana. Classification (NCBI taxonomy): domain Eukaryota; kingdom Metazoa; phylum Arthropoda; class Insecta; order Lepidoptera; family Tortricidae; genus Lathronympha; species Lathronympha strigana. The sequence continues at coordinate 8,281,849 of OX421906.1, read as the reverse complement.
TGTCACATCTTTTAGCCCATCCAAAACTATCACTAATGAACCTGTAGCTAAGTCAGCAATTTGTGTATTTTCCTTACAAGAGATAGAAATTAAGTTTAATGAGAATGTTCATATGTGTTTCAATGGTAGTACTAAATCTCGTAACATGGGATACATATCAGGTATGATATCAGATGGTAAATGTCCCAGTGTGGGATCTGTGGGCAACATACTAAACTTTTGTGAAGTAGGTCTTAAGATAAGTGGTTTGTATCCAATAAGAGCATCTCCTGTAATTTACTGGAATGATACACTTGTAACTTCTGTAACTATGACTGTGACAGGTTTACACACTGTAGCATTTTTGGGTACAAACAAAGGGAAGCTGAAAAAGGTTCTAATAGATACAGATAGGGCAATACAATATGCTAGTGATGAGCTCCTGCCTGGGCAAAGGATACTACCTGACACTACTCTATCACCATTTCAAAGATCTCTTTATGTGTTAGCAAAAAATACTATAGTCCAAATTCCTACAGAAAAGTGTACAGAACATAGTGATTGCTCTTCATGTCTTGAATCCAATGATCCTCATTGTGGCTGGTGTTCTTTAGAGAAACGGTGTACAGTGCAGAGCATGTGTCAAAAAGGTACACAGAGTGCTCCCAGATGGCTGTCCAGGTATACAGGTCAACAGTGTATTGACTTTGAACAGATTATGCCAGACAAGATATCTATGAATGAGGTAACTACAGTGCAACTTGTTATCAGGACTTTGCCTGAACTACCTTTTGGTGATACATACAAATGTGTATTTGGTAATGCTCCTCCAATAGATGCTGCTGTGACCACAAGTGGTCTGGCTTGCCCTACCCCAGATCTGAAACACAGGCCTAAAATATTGCCCAATCAAGACCATGCATATGTGCCACTCTCAGTCCATTCATCAGAAACAAACAAGGATTTTGTCTCAAGAAACTTTGCTTTTTATGACTGCTCCAGGCATACAACATGTCAGTCCTGTATATTGAGTGAGTGGGCATGCAACTGGTGCATCTATGACAACAGATGCACTCATGACACCTCTGTTTGCCAGAGGACTGTCATAAGTGGAGAAAGTAACCCAACTAAATTATTGAACCATGGTATTGGACATTGTCCTCGAATTAGACAACATAAACACCAAATTTTACTGCCCAATAATGTACCTAAGGAGCTAGAACTTGAAGTTGAAAATTTACCCCATTTGCAACCTGGTCACACTGGTTTCCAATGCATTGTTAGCATTGAACAAGCTAACATGATTGTGCCTGCCAGAGTTGAATCCAACCATTTCATAGTTTGTGACAAAACAACCTATTCATATGAGGAATATGTTGGAGAATACAATGTAAGTGTAAAAGTGGTATGGAATCACAAGCATTACATAGATACCATAAATATCACTTTATACAAATGTGAAATTCTTGGCTCTCATAGGGAGCATGCAGACTGTTCTTTATGTATAACTCGCAACTCCATTTATCAGTGCACATGGTGTGGAAATTCCTGCTCTTATAGTGAATCCTGTCTTGATAACCCAGTCACTGAATGTCCCAAGCCCCGAATAGATATGATCAAACCTTTGAGTGGACCTGTAGAAGGTGGAACCATAGTAACCATAGAAGGAAGTAATCTCGGTTTACGAGTCGAAGAAGTAACTGGAAAGGTACGCATTGGCGAAGTACCTTGCGAAATAGTCGATTTCGAAGTGTCAGTTAGCATCACATGTCGCACTGGAACCTCAAACGGATCTTCCGTGGCGCCTGTGATAGTTGAAAATGACGCTGGTTACACTGAGTCTTCAGTCTTGTTTAGTTACAAGAATATTAAATTGCAAGGTATATATCCTGCTCTCGGACCTGTTTCGGGCGGGACGCAACTAGCAATCGGAGGGCAACATCTAAACATTGGGTCAGCCATTTCGGCATATCTCGATGAACTGCCCTGTTCTGTAAATAAAACTCAAACGTCCAACAGCAGGCTAATTTGCATAACTCCGAAGGCCAATATGCCCCGTGTGATTCATACGATCACCGTTGCTATCGACAATGCTAATCGAACGCTAATGGGCGACCTATATAATTATACGGCGGACCCAACCATAATGGAAATTAAACCATTAAAAAGCTTCGTGTCTGGAGGAAGAATGATAACAGTTCATGGTACTAATTTGAACACTATCCAAAAACCACTAATGAAACTGTATCATGCTAAAGAACTAGTCCCGGTTAACTACACCGCTTGTGTTGTGCTGAACTCCAATCAAATGGAATGTCCCAGTCCCGCAATCAACAAAAAGTATAATGAAATTTTGCAAGCTACTGCATCTCAAACAAGTACACCTCAGATAGCTATGAAAGTTGGATTTGTCATGGATTATGTGGAAACTATGCACGATTTAGAAAAATATTTTAACCCTCCACGAACTCATATGGTGTTTGTGGAAGATCCTCACGTTTATCAATTTCCAAACAAAATAAAATCATATAAAGGAGACCCTCTTGTCATAGAAGGAGAGAATCTAATACGAGCAAGTGACGAGTCAGATGTGATTGTTACCATTGGTACTCAGCCATGCAATGTTACCAGTCTTACTATGCAGCAGCTATTATGCACTCCACCAGAGATACAACCGATAAATACAGACGAAAACGGTGTGCAAAATACAGACATAAATTTGCCTATGGTGGTGGTCAAAATTGGAAAAAATTTAAGATTTCCGATTGGGTATCTTCATTATGAATTGTTACGAAATTACAACTTTCCACCCGAAGCAATAGCAGGCATTGCAGCCGGCACCTTTTTTTTAGTGCTTATTTTTATGATCGTTTTAGTTATGTATCGACGCAGAAGTACTAAAGCTGAAAGAGAATATAAGCGAATCCAAATACAGATGGATACATTGGAAAGTAATGTGAGACTTGAGTGCAAGTTGGCTTTTGCAGAATTACAGACCGATATGTCAGACTTGGCAGCCGATTTGGAACATTCAGGCATCCCAACACTGGATCATGTAAATTACGTAATGAAAGTATTTTTCCCAGGCGTTTCTGATCACCCAATTTTAAACGTTCAACGTCAATTTATAAATACGCCGCGTACTAATTACGATGCAGCTATGATTCAATTTGAACAGCTTTTGAATAATAAATGTTTCCTTCTGTCATTTATAGACACTTTGGAAGCACAAAAATCATTTAACATTCGAGATAAAGTCAATGTGGCTTCCTTATTAATGATAATTTTAATGGGAAAGATGGAATATGCTACCGACATACTCAAGTCGCTTCTTTTGCGTCTTATTGACAAATCCGTCTGCAACAAACACCCCCAATTAATGCTTAGGAGAACAGAAAGTGTCGTCGAGAAAATGCTTACAAATTGGATGGCATTATGCATGTATTATTACCTAAAGGATTATGCTGGCTCGTCACTTTTCTTGCTATTCAAAGCAATAAAACATCAAATCGAAAAGGGTGTGGTTGATGCCATTACGCACGAAGCTCGCTATTCTTTATCAGAAGAAAAACTTTTGAAAGAGCAGATTGATTACCAAATCGTGACGCTGCATATTGTCCAGGATGATTTCGACGAAAAGGTCCAGTGCAAAGTTTTAGATTGCGATAGCATATCGCAAGTGAAATCAAAAATATTAGACGCGTTGTTTAAAAACACACCGTTTTCAATGCGACCGTCCGTCCACGAAGTTGATCTTGAATGGCGGCATGGGAGAGGTGGGCACGTGACTCTCCAAGACGAAGATGTCACAACGAAAACAGTTAACAGTTGGCGAAAGCTAAACACATTGGCTCATTATGGTGTTAAGGAATCAGCTATTATGTCCTTAATATCGCGACAAAATGACAGCTTTAATACCCCCTACAAAATTCCGTGCAAAAATTGTACAGGTATTTATTGTACTAATTCCCATATTAGAGTCGACAACAATGACTTAGATCACAATGTACATTTCTACCATTTGGTGAGACCTATTGAATACCATAATATAATTAACAAAACATCCGAGCACAGTCACAAGGCTATACCTGAGATATTTTTGACTAGGCTTTTGTCGACGAAAGGAACCGTCCATAAGTTTGTCGACGATTTCTTCAGCACTATCTTGACAGTCAACGAAGTGTTGCCGCCGGCAGTCAAGTGGCTTTTTGACCTCTTTGACGAGGCTGCTAGGACTCATGGTATAATGAATCCAGAGGTAGTTCACGCTTGGAAATCGAACAGTTTACCACTACGATTTTGGGTTAATCTTATCAAAAATCCCGATTTCATATTCGATATAAACAAAACGGCTACTGTAGACTCATCGTTGTCTATTATAGCCCAAACGTTTATGGATGCTTGCTCGTTAACAGAGCACCGACTCTGTAAGGACTCTCCGTCTAATAAATTGTTATTTGCGAAAGACCTCCCCACCTACAGAGACATGGTGATACAGTTTTATCAGGCAGTTTCCCAATTACCTCAAGTAACCGACCAGGAACTGAGCACCTCCATGCAACAGCTTTCTGTGCAACAGTTAAATGAGTTTGATACACTCTCGGCCTTGAAAGAGTTATACATTTATGTCAGTAAATATAGAGAACAAATTATATTAGGACTAGAAATGGATCCACTTTGTAACAAAATGCACTTAGCTCATAAATTAGATAATGTAGCGTGCACAATGGAAGGTGACCCTACGTCTATATGCTGACTATATGATACCTTAAGTAATGATTTAATTGCATTTACATGATTTTATTTATACATAACTATTTTGTAAAAAAGCTTTAATTTATTCTGAAAATACTCAGATCTAAAACAGATGTGTAAAAAGACTGTAAAATATCAGTTTGATTAATCTAGTTAGGAAGGTTTATATGAAAATATTTTTTTCAGTGAATAATATAAAATACTTAAATTATAATAAGGATATCTTATACAGTAACTCCTCCTCAAAGTTTTGTATGTTGAAATGTAATTTTTTTATTATTGGTGAATGCATAACGCATTTGCTCTCCCAGCGGCCATACTTTAGTGTCCATGCTATTTTTATAATTTAGGTATTGTCTAGATACTCAAAATGGTAACAATTTATTGCTCTCTATAGTAAGAATAAAGACATTGGTTCTTTTTAATAGATCTGGCACGATAAATCGATACATTTTTATATTAAAATTGAGTGTGTATGTATCTCAAAATATTTGATGTATTATGCTTAGGTGTATCTGTAAAGAGAGTTAAGTTTTAAGTTAGGGAAATGTTGTGATATTTGTATTTGGAATATTGATAAAACATTATCAGTTACCCCTTATAGTTGATATATTACGAGTATTCAGCTGTTCAGTACCTATCCGTTAACCTCTTTGAATTGAGACTAAATCGATAAAAGCTGTTCAGATAGTAAAATACGACTTGGATAGTAGAATTGTGTCAGCATAGCGTAATCGATGTTTCAAGAAATTCCTGACAGTTATTAAATGTTCCGTTTTAATTAAGTGTAGTGTTACGGTATTTCGCCAGTTGTTTTAAACTTATTTTTTATATCTACTGAATGTCGTCGTGTGGTCAAGTTATGTTAAAATACAAATTTAATATAATAAATGTCAATCCTTATCACGATTCTTGTATATAAAAATAAGATTTTGATTCTAAATAATCTTATCGGAACACTTGGAACTCAAAATAATGCCATCAATTATTTAGCTTGATCTCATATTTTTTATTGCTCAATTAAATGTTTCGGCAACAGATTCGTTAAAAAGATGCATGTGACGTAATTATAATATTCCATTTACAAAATATTTTAAGATAGAAGTATTATCTAGATGTAACTTTTTAGATGGATAAGGCAGCGTAAATTCACCCGTCTCTTAAAGTTTTATATTATTGACCTAGAAATATACTTATTTATCAAAACGATTGAGTGTCATTGAATTTGTTTTTTAAACGTATCTTCGATATCATCATCAGCATTTATAACTACCATATCATAAACTACCTCTCCCTACTCAGTGTGGCACATACGCACACGCACATGTTCCTTTGGTTTTTTGTATATTTAATTACGCCGCCGACTAATAAAATTTAACGTGTGTGTCTGTCCTGTGGCATTGTAGTTCTCAAACGGATGAACTAATTTAGGAAAAGTTTTCTTTCTAGCGTTTTCCCAGCTTATGCTACGGTTCAGGGTCCCTGCAGGGACCCTGAACCGTAGCTTGGTCTTATTCCAAGATTTGGCCTAAGCGCTAGTTTTACGAAGAGACTGCCATCAGACCTTCCAACATGGGAGAGGAAACTAGGCTTTGTTTGTATTGATAGCCCAGAGTGATATTGATATGTTGTAATCGCAAGGGAACCCCTTTAGATTTCAACATAGCATTCGGGGTTTCATTGAATTCGGACATAATTTTTCGGTATCTCCTCAACAGTCATGCGTTGTCCTCGTCAGTCTTACAATTTTATAATTAAAAGAAAAATTCCCCGCGTCGAGCGAGATTCGAACCCACGACCTCTCTGAATACCCGTCAGATCGCTCTGCCAACTGAGCTATCGACCCCGGCGAATTTTTTCACTATTTCTTTCATTTGGTTATACGCCTTAGGAAGACGTCTCGTCAGTCTTGTTGAAGGACATACCTAGGCTCATGCACAAATCACGCGAGTTTTTTTGGCTAGGTAATTTTTGACCCCTCCTGGTGATCTTTTTTGGCATGATTGTGATCGTACGTGATGTTTTCCCGACCCCCTCTCTGTCTATACTGTATCATAATGTAGCAAAACAAGCACATCTATTCTCTACCTACTCTATGGATATGGAAGATCGCATAGGGATCGGTTTCATGCAATGCACGATCTGGAACGACGATTAAGGGATAAGCGGCGATCACCGATGGCGTGAAAAACATTTTATATTCGTTTCATATCGTACGTGTAATCTGTGGCATACGTGCATACGCTCACACACCGGAGCGTCGTTAGGATGGATATGCATCACTGTGATAACCATGTATACCGTATACCTAAGTCGAGGGTTTAGAAAAATAATGAAAGTCCAGAGTGCATTGTGAAATATTTTTAATATATTTTCGATATTCACGATATTTTTAGTATTCACATTCAACACACAAATAAATAAACAATTGTTACAAACACTTTTGTGATTGAACACGATAAGCTCCATCAATTACAACGTAGAAGGCAAATCTGAAGTATTGTGCATATCGTAAGAATTCAAATAACTACATTTTGAGGCAACACGATAAAAAATAGTCAACAGAGTAAATTTCAAAAAATGTGACGTAACACAATGGAAATTAATTACTGCGACCCCCAAATAAGACTTCACTTTTTGAAATTCACCCAATAGATGCTTCTCATATTTAAGTACCTAACGTATACATATTAGGTTATTCTCAGCAAGAACTGTACCTAGGCCTACCGCGAACGACAAATGAAGCTGTACCTCTCATTTGCACTTATAATTTCGGACGTAGGCGCCACAGAGGCAAGACTTCATTTACAGTAGGCCCTGTGCTGGCTTACCAGGAAAATCTAGAAATCGAAAATTTCTATCTCTAACTGCATGACTTGTATGTACTATCGCGTTCGTAATTGCATGGGCAGTTTATGAAAGAATTCATTCATAAATTGAGTCGCTTAACATCAAACTCGGGTAAATCCATCTGTCAGATTATGCGATTTTGGTATTAAAAAAAGGTAATAAGATAGTTAGTAGATATTTGCTGAGGGTCGAATGGATTTACCTGAGTTTGAAGTTAAGCGACACAATTGCCCATGCAATTATGAACGCGTATGTACCTACGAGCGAAAGAGACGCAGATAGGTACGAAATTTGGACTTTCGCGGTAGGCCAGCCAAACCTTCTGGCTTACCTAAATAATAAAATCTATATCTCGACCAGACCAGCTAACAAAATGGCCCCAAAGCAAAAATGTTACAAATTTTCTTTTTTTATGAAAATAAGAGTGATGTTATTAAATATATAAATTATTATTATTCTCTGCCGCGAAAGCAGGAGGTCGCTGGTTCGATCCCAGCCCTGCTCACCGGGGACCTTGGTCACTTTTTCTTTAGTATATGACATCTCTTTCAATTTATAATTTATTATTATTATTGATTTAACCCAACGATATATGATATTATATACCTACTTGTAACAAATGTGAAATTACCAGTTCAGATTTGGAGAAATAGGACACTTTTGCAGTTAACTGTGCAGCCGGTGAGCTTCTAGTTAGAGAATGTTGAAATCTTTTACATTGGTATCTCCATAAAAAGTAACGTTGGCTGTCAAAAGTTTTGGGCTCATGTTTTCGTATGCTATCCAGCAAAACTATATCTCATTAATCGCACTATGGCCTACATAGGTAAATTATTTAGGTATGCTCATAACAAAAAATTATATATAGGTAATTGTGACGTTTTCTAGAAAAAGGTGCCACTATATCGACTGTCCATACGGCCTATATCGGCTTTATTGACAAAGTTGAACCTTTTATCTGCAAGCGTCTGTAGGTCTTTAATAGCTTTTTCTGGTTGGCAAGCAGCTAATTGCAGGCCGCTACGCTAAACCATTCGCCGCTTGCCGACTGCGTAGGTAGACCAGAAAAATAGTGTATAGTATAGACCTTGGCTAGTAAATAAGAAAGTCTCCGATCACATGTTTGTCGACCTCACAAACAGACCTCGGTACGTAATCTAGGTACTATTATTTGTGTCAAGAGTAGCGTCATAACCTTAAATGTATTTTATAAATCCCAATGCATGTAGGGATACTATATAGATAACAATTACTATAGGTCTAACGTAAGGCGTCTTGCTAGGATTGAGGTCGTGGAACATACATCTGCCTTATAGTCTTACGTGGAACGGGTTTGTCAAAATTGTATACAAATGTAGAGCATAATGATTTTCCCTCGTATTTTCTCGGAAACACTAGTATTTGTCATACTACTCGACCTCGGTATTTTTAATACTGACACTGAGCATGACACGTTCGGGCGTTTCCGTGACGAGGGATAATCATTAACATTATGCACTACCTATATCTTGTAGTATGAAATTAAACTAACTGTAACCCCACCCCGCCTTTCCCCGCATACCTAGCGAGACGCATCAGTTAAACGGTAGGCCTATAATAAAAACAACACATTAAGTACGTGTAGACTCCGAAGGCCGACAATTTGAAAGCTCAACATTCCATCCACAATCAGCCCTAAGAGAACCCGTACCTACGTTAGTAGAAAATAATAAAAGCAATTAATACTGTTATGATATTATTCATTAAAAAGGTAACAACACATAATAAATATATACATACATCTAATTTGTAAAAGATATATTGTTTCATGAAAGCACCAACGGAAGCTTATCCACGAACAATCAATTGATTTTCAATCACTTTAAGACACAATATATCATATTTATTAAAAGAAAAAAATAACAATATCACCTTCATCCATATTTGTTTGTACATATATATTCGTAATATCTATCAGTACAGTTTTCTAGAGCTTGAAGGCCAAAGGCATCGTCATACTGTGGACGAACATGCCTAAGAAAATGTTTTTAAGTTTAGGTATACCACGCTAAACTTCATTTTCGAGTACATATTTTTTATAAACACCTCACTGTCGTCGAGCTTAAACTTTAGAAAACCATAATGTTAATGTTACACAGCTCAAAATAATGTACTTTATTTAATTTGTCATATAGGTATAAACAAGCCAATCAATGGTTGGTTCCTATCTTGTAGATGTTTCACACATACCAGAACTTTCGCTCGACTCTTGGCTTCTGAGATCAGATGATTGGGATGAATGAACAGATCAATAGACGATAAATTGAGTAGGTACATAATTTTATCTTTATAATTCGTCATAATATAATTACGGTTTACACTCACGTATTTGAGATTTTCATGGATTTTATTTAAGTGCGCAGTTCGGCGTCGTCGCGAGCTGTACTCGGCGCCTGAAAATGGGCAATGGGCACATAAATCAGCTCTCCCAAAAATGTCGCACATTGTGACTGAAAATACGAGTGAAATCCATAATAATCAAGTCACGAATTATTTATTTCAATGTCGTAACTGTAATGTCTCATTACAGTTACGACATTGTAAATAAATAATTTAGCCATGACGCTGGGACCTATCTCAGCGTCATGGCCAAAAAAACATTAATCAACACGTTTCTTTACAAATGAAATCATCTTTGACTGTCTGATCTCGGAACAATGGTGTTCCGGACCTTTGGGAGGCGTACGCGGAGCCGTAGCCAATACGCAGAGCCCCTTTCGACAGTTTAATGAAATGTAAGGAGTACACCGAGCGGATGTTGCACCTGCCCGAGTCATAAAAATATACACTTATTATTATACACCGAGGCAAGAAATTCGAAATACAGCCTATTTTTTGTACACAGTTTTAGTATTTGTGCTTTGAATACTACATATTACTATTTGCAAAGTCTAACAATTCTTATATGTTTTAATTAAGTGACAATTTTATAAATTGACTCTGTATTTAGTTGCAACCATCTAAGTATCAATTTATAAATTGACACGGAGAATTCATATTATAGCTGGACATAAGCACTAAAAATCTCATTGGTACCTAGTGCAAATTTAGTTGTGCTTAAATGTTTCAAACGTACAAACAGCAACACCCTTCGACCTTATGCCTAGGGAATGTAATCGGTTATGTTTAGTATGAGAAAAACGTGGTTTTTCATACACCGTCGTATTATATACCTATGCTGTTGCAATAGGGATTACAAATGGCCGTTTAACAGTGTCGGCGTTGGTACAAGACTAACATTTAACATAAATATAATTTATTGCATTGCACACCACATTGAAAGTATATCTATGTATAAAAAATTGCATCAATTTCACATTCACTTTAATAAATTTTAACTCTAGTGAAAAATGCTATGTCTTTAAAACGGTATAAGTCGTCAAAATTTACTTAGTAAAAAAGAGCACAAGTCCTATCCTTAGGACGGCACTTGTGGCCTAATGAGCTAATTTGACTTAATCCCTTTTCACTAGAGCCACAGTAATATACTTGCAAATTTCCTCGCCTACATCTACATATAAAATATCACAATATTGAAAACCAAGCTAACCGCTGCGGTTCGATTTGTATGGAATGGGATATTTGAGATTATTCAGCAAAATGCCATAACATGTAATTTATAAATACTTCGACGATAACTGGTACCTACACGTTTATCACACTCACAATTTCACTCTTTTATTTTAGTAATTTCTATGTGGTTATTTGGTTACTAATGGTTAGTTTTACCAACATTCCAAATCCTTTGATCGACCGTACAGTGGTATTAATAATGTGACCGATTTAACTTCCCATAGTGAGTTGTATTTCAGCAATTTACACGCTAGTTTATAATGAAAATATGTGTTATTTATTAATATTTCACTAAAATAAACTTCGTTGATATTAATAGGTTGTGTCAGAGGCCTACATATTTGTCCCCCATCGGTTACAGTAATTTAACCTACGGTCGACCCTTTGCTTAATCATATCATTTTCCATTGACATGTAGGTCTTGATCACGATTTTCGGTTGTTTTGAAGAGTGCCTAGAAAGTAACCAGCCGAACTTTGAAAGAAAACAGGAACGAAAAACGTTTGGAAACGTTGGTAAAACTAACCTAATGTCAGGTTTCATCCCTGTACCTATTGCACGGACCTAGCGTACAACATTGCATGGGCCAAGGAAACAGTATACCTACTTTGCATAAATAAAAGCGATACAGATTGTCTTGCACGGATAGGACGGTTAAACTTTTGTCGGTATATGAAGTGGCACCATCTTATAAGCGGTTTGGAAATATTGCCATGGTTCATAGGCCGAGTATTCATTAAAAAAGCCTGTTATTTCCTTATTTATGCTTTACATTTTTTTTGTATTTCAAGTTACTGTACGAACCTCTCAAGGTGAAGGCCGCTTCCAAAGATTTCCATTCTGGTCGATCCTGAGCAATTTGTCGCCAATTTGGACCAATTAACTTCTTCATGTCCCATCCCATCGTGAATTCGGTTTGTCTTTTCGGCGCACCTCTAGTAGCACCGGGTCGTTTGCAAATCTAAGGTGGTTAAGATATTTGCTTTGATTGAGTATTCCTTGATGGTTCCATTTTAGTTTGCATATTATATTTTCTAGTACTGCAATGAAGATTGTAGGGGACAAGGGGGCTCTTTCTGCAGGAAAACTTGGACCAGTGTTTTCTAGCGTAACTCTGCTGGTGCTCTTTGTATATATATATTGTTTAGTATATTTATATACCCTGTATCTACATTTGGGCCCGTAAACTTGTCCATATACTTTCATGGAAAATGGTGTCAAACGCTTTCTGGTAATCTATGAACACTATATATAGTGGACGTTGGAGCTGTTGGTACTTTTCTATTATTTGCTCTCAAGTTCGTATGTGATCTATGGTCGAAAGCCTTTCCTGAAACCGGCTTGCTCGATGGGTTATTTCTCTTCTAGTAAGGTCCGTAGTCTCTGGTCTTCTGGCTTCATGATTGTAAAGAATAGTTTGCATAACGCTGGTAGTAGGCTAATTACTATAGTCGAATTAGGCCGAGTACTATAGTCGAATTTACAAGCACGCAAAAACGGATTATTTACGCGAAACTGATTTAATTATTATGCATCTTAGTTTCAAAAATACAATGTTTTACGTAAGTGAGAATACTATCTAGCCATCTGGGGGGACCGCAGTGCCCCCAACAAGTGGAGCAGAACAACGGCACGGCCGTACCATCCTTTTCTCGAAGCCATTCAGGCTATTTTCAACCTCCTGTAATTTAAAGCTAAAACCCTGAATTTTCAGTGACATGTTGGCTATAATATGACATAGATATATTCTCAATATCATTTAATTTGAACTTGTAGTTTAAGAACTATCAAACATCAAAGTTCCTTAATTTGGTCACTCACTAACTCACCGATCATCAAAACTCTAATGTACCTACTTCTAGCAGGTCCAGAATCTCCAAATATTAAATATAAGTAGGTTATAATCTACCAAGTCTTAGATAAAAAATGCAAAAGACATACCAACTGCATAAGTAAGTAAGTAACAATACACATGTCTCGCTCCTCAGTTCTTGTGCTGCAAAAAAGTTTCGAGATGTAATGTTATAACAAGTCGGTTATTTTAGTTGGTACCGGGGTTTGTCCATAGAACTCGACTTCCACCGACTTGCATATTTTCACCGTACCGACTAAAATAACCGATTTTTTTTAACATTGCATCTCAAAACTTTTTTGCAGCACAAGGACTGCGGAGCGAGACTTGTGTATTTTTACATGTAGGTACTTAATGTTTTTGATGGGATACTATTTACTTGGTCCATGGCAACTTATCCTAACCTAACTTTAAACAGTAAGTAAATACCTTCAAAAAAGCTTCCCACGGCCACATCTAAAAATACTTTTGATAGATTTTCGGTGGCGTGAAGTCGAACATATTGTAAACCTGAGCTAATTTGGCCGACTAAGAGCCAAATTGTCTTAGAATATACTTAGGTGATAGCCGTATTCTATGATCTCTCGGCGGTTTTGTCCAAGGGGTCTCTGTAGACGATGGTCGCTGACTTGATAAGGTCAGGTTCCTCGTCAGAGGCTAGGTCCGGGAAGGTCTCCTTAGAGGAGCACTTGTTGTGGGCCATGTGCAGGCCGCCGACGAGGCCGACGAGCGCGCGGTCCAGCCACGTGACGGGGTTGGCGTACACCAGCCCGCCCTCGTAGAAGCCCAGGTGCCCGCCGTGGGTGAGCTCAAGGAACATTGTTTTGTCGTGAGAACCTGAACAAAATATTACTTTTGTTACTTGTAGAGTCTACAATGTACAGTTACTAACTTACTACATGATAGTAAGTAGTTGAGGATTTTAATAGTACATTATTGCAGAGGCCGGGAAACCGAATTTCGTGACGAAATTCTATTTCCGTCCGAGGCATATATAGTGCTTTTCTCCAAATATGAAAGGAAATAAAATGTATTCTTGCATAAGATTTGAAAGGAAAAATAAGGTTCCCGCCAAAACTTTATTTTAATGCACGGTTGTGTTCATAAAAAAAGTTGAAATGTCTTTAGTTTTATTAAGCCGTATCTACACGACCTTGCACAGTGAGCCGTATGCAACTCGCGATAGAACGAGACAACCAAGCATTTGATCTCCTTCTCTCTAGAACTACTACACTACTACAAAGCCAGCCCAGGCGGGGCATTTTTAAGCACGATATGATCAGATTGATAATTTGATGTCAATCAGATTGTCTCGTCTGTGCAGACCGTTTGGTCGCGGCTAAAGTATATTTGGCTGTTTGCAATATTGATAGTCCAAATATTTATTTAAAAAGTAAAAAACAATACAGTAATGGATTTTAGTACAACTTCCTGGACGCTAAAACCGTACAATAATGAATTCGATTTTTTTTAATTTGAGTCGGTACATAAGGAGGTTCTTTTCGTACCAATTTTGCTACATTAATGTGAACATTTCCGAGCATATTGGAGAAAAATACATTAGAGCAGTTTTAAACGTTGAGTTTTTATATTATGTGACAAAAGCAGTGAAGTTTCTTCACTAAATAGAATAAAAAAAGACGCTTCCTGCTGTCTGTATATATGCTTAAATCTTTAAAACTACGCAACGGATTTCGATGCGGTTTTTTTAATAGATAGTGATTCAAGAGGAAGGTTTATATGTATAATAGTAACCCGTGCCAAGCCGGGGCGGGTCGCTAGTAGAAATTAAAAGACTTTTCTTGAAGACAAGCGCTAATTTTATGCCTGGTTCCGGAAGGGCGAATCTGGGGCACAAAGAATGCGATGCTAGATGCTATGCTACTTCTAATAATTTTTAAGAAAAAAAAACCGACTTCATTTGGTTCCCGGTAAAAGTGAAATTTTGAATTTGTTTGAGTTAGCCAGTTTACTTCACAAATATCCAATACACCGCACGTGTACGATTGAAAATTGAGGAGCTTTCTTAATGTCCCAGGGCTTCCATCATTACATGTGAAGTATAATCAAACGGAACTCCCTTGTATAATAAAACAAACAAAATAACAATGTGTTAAATTGGATGACAGACTGTAAATTATCGAGCAGTTTCAATATGCCATCCCTGATTATCAACATCATGTCCACTCCAGCAAAATGATGGCCACAGTAAGAAAATGCCTAAGCTAATTATGAACACCCTCTAATCACAATCAACGTGCCGTTCAAATTTGAGGAGTTCTCTGAATTCTTCAAGAACTCCATCGTCAGAATAGAAATCAAATCAAAAAGATGAATGACACAACTAGGATAATAAGTAGAGCTAGGTTTATCGACCAGTTCCACTTTGCCATCCCTGGTCTTCATCATCAGGTCCACTTCATCAAAATGTTGGCTCCCCCAAAACAATGTTTTAGTTACTTAAGGAAACCCTCAAATCAGAATGCATGTGCCGTTAAAATTTGAGGAGTTCTCTCAATCCCTCATGAATTCCATCATCAAAATAGAACTATAATCAAATAGGACTATCTTGAAGGTATTTCTTTACAAAGAAAAGATGAATGTCTCAAATCGGATGATAGAGCTGGAAATTACCAAGCAGTTCCACTTTGTCAGCCCTGGTCTTCATCATCAGGTCCACTCCACCAAATTGATGATGTTCGTAAAGAAATGCTCGAGTGTCTTAAGAAACTACCCAAAAAATCATGCATGTGCCTTTCAAATTTGAGGAGTTCCCTCAGTTCCTCATGGATCCCATCATCAGAAATTGATTTTGAAAAAAACGGGACAAACCTGGAACCATCTATTTTCAGCCAAAACAATTTTTTTTTAAATCGGATGATAGTCCTGGGAATTACCAAGCAGTTCCACTTTGCCATCCCTGGTCTCCATTATCAGATCCACTCCACCAAATTAATGATTTTCGTAAAGAAATGATCGACTTTCTTAAGAAATCACCCAAATCAGCATGCATGTGCCTTTCAAATTTGAGGAGTTCCCTCAGTTCCTCATGGATCCCATCATCAGAAATCGATTCTGAAAAAAATGGGACCAATCTGGAACCATCTACTTTCAGAAAACAAAAAAAATTTTTCAATCGGTTCAGTAATGACGGAGTTCTGAGGTAACATACATTAAAAAAAAAAAAAAAAAAAATTCAGACGAATTGAGAACCTCCTCCTTTAGAAATATTGAAGTCGGTTGAAAATATCAAAATAAAGTAGCCACGTAAATATTAAATCATGGGCAATAACAATTTGCAACGCATTGCTATTTCTGTTTATTCATCTTTAGTGCTGTTTAAAACTAAAGTTAGTGTATTTTGGCACTTCATGTTATTCCGATGACTCAATAACTAGATTGTACTATGACATCACTTTTATCACCAATTCTTTACCTACTGTTGAGTCACTGATGGATTTTACCTGACGATACGACCCTTGACTAATTAAAACAAAAGATAAAAAGATGTGTCTGAAATCTGAATAAAAGCAAGCGTCTGGTCTATCCCAGTTGAGTGATAGAAATGGAGAACTTGGTCCCGGGGCATAATCTATTGCGCCGTGCTAATTCAAAAGGACGCATGTGCTTGCGTGCCACCAAAGACATAGGCCTTTTTGAATTAATAGGGCTGTATTTCTTACGATAGAAATGTTTTCTTACTAGGTTAAGTTACTGTAAAGGTATTGTAGCTGTCTGTCCCTTAGGATATTCTAATCCTGACAATGAAATTGTCCTTTAAAGGGCTTATATAGTTCATATAAATCAAAGATTTCTCCTTGATTGTTGGGGCCGCCGTCATCGAAATCGACGTGCACGACTATTCATCGTAGGTTCAAACTCTCTTATGACAGGTAAAATTTTTACCTATCATAAGAGATTTTACCGTAAAATCGCAGTCAATCGAACTTGCTTACAATGTAAACAAACCGGCATATTGTCGCGATAAGCAAGATAAAGTTATTTATGTTATGCTTTTGTATGTTACGATAATACGACCGTTTCAGCAGTGTGTGGTTTCAGTGGTGTTTGATGATTTAGTGTGAAAATTCAAGGAGAAACAGTGACAAAACAATGTGATTCCTTTTGTTTACATCGTTAGAAAGTTCTATTGACGGTGATTTTACTGGCGGTTTAGACTGTAACTGTCGCGCTTTAGCTGTTTTGAGAATGAATCTGCTATAAGAGTCAGTAGTGGATTTTTATTTCACTTATTAATGACGTTTTCAGCTAAAGGCTTACCACATTATGGGTAATCGGTAAAGCGCCACTGCTTTAAAGATTCTTTTGGAAACAAATTTGATGAACAACTAACAATGTTAACACCCTTAGTGGGCAAGGTATACATTTTATATAGGTATGGATTCGACTTGTGAGTCTGGTATAAGTTTTAGGTATAATGGAAATACTTACTAGCAAACTCTCTAATGAGAGGTAACAACGGTTCAGGTACTATGGGGTCGTCGCGCGCGTTGACGAATACCATCGGGGTCTTAATGTTATGAAAGTAGAAGGCCGATGAACTCCACTTGTACAGTTCTGCTACGGACTCGAATCCGTGTATTTTTCTGCAATAGACAAAAATATATATTAGTAATATACTTATAAACCTTATACTTAGTTTTTTTATATTCGGTAGGTATATTTCTTTTATTTTAAAACTTAACCACTGACGTACGAATGTGGTACGTCGTCAAAGTCGCTATGACGTTCCGTTAAAGTTCAAATTCGGCTACCGCAAAAACACGTCAGTGATTAAGGGTTAATTTAATTATTCGAATAGTGAGAAGCGACATTGGATGATCAGTGAAGTCGACAGACGAATCCGCATTGCTGAGGAACTTCGCACCTTGTCGGCATACATACTAACCTAACCTAATCCATAGTAAGAAGTGCCATTGGATATGACCTAACGGGTCAGTGAGGATGAAGGATTAATATGAATTTAATTACTTCGGAGCTGCAATGTAAATAGTAAATGCAATTAAAATTAATATCTATAGTGATCATTGGGATATAAAATTGTATGAGATATAGTTTCGGAGTTCCTAAACAATTTCATTATAAGGTGCTGGTGTTTTTAAACTTTTTCTGTATTACTTATATTTATAAATTAGTCCCAGTTTTAGTTTCAATCCATAAATACGAAACAAAACTATATGCATTATAAAATACTATTGTACCTACCTAATAATGTTGACGGAGTAAACGGCGCGTGGTATATCAATTTGCACAACTTACGTCAACCTATTATGCGATATGTTCACATTTTATCGCTCACAGCAAATTGCAAACAAATTGTCATATTGACATTACCGGTAATGCGTTCTAGAAATAACAGAATTACCCACATGGAAAATCAGATGTTTGATAAAGGCGACTTTCACCACGCGTTAGAGAGTACGGATGTATTGCCATTGGTTACCTAGCAATAGCTAACTGAACTCACAGGCCAACCGGTGTACCTACTAACACACAACAACATTTATATGTGTATTTTTTTTAGTAAAGGTAAAACTTTGTCTGTTGCCGATAAGGCGCTAAAGTTACTTTTACACATGCTCATTGCTAGCATGATTCGTGTTTATTAGCATGCTTAATAGCAAGAGGGGATGGGAGAGAGGCCCCTCCAACTTCCCCGCTTGCTAATAAGCATGCTGGTAATGAGCATGTGCAACAGTACTTTTATGCCATCAAGATTCGTTTAGAAATGAACTTTATCAACAAGCGACAAAGCGGTACCTTTTATTTTAAAAACTCATAAAAAACATCTATATACTGCGCTAGGTTAGATCGTAACAAGTAGCAATAAGATTTAGGAATGTTCAGTTAAATGTGTTGGCGATAACTATGTGCAAGCGCACTTATAATGGCCGACTAGTACTCGGTAAGCAAAATAAACAACACCCCACAACTATCTCTATCGGTCTCCACGCTTTCCCGCTAGTGCGAAAGGGAAACCACACCTAATCGTGAAAAAAGGATGCGTATGTCCATATGTGAAACGTAATGTAATGTGTGAGTAATGGAAATGCTAGATTGCATTGAATGATCATTAGTTACACGATTACTTTTCTTGACTGTCGTTACATGCAGCGTACCTACATGCTTACTCTAAAGGCCATTCGTGTTGATTTGAAATATATATAAGTATTTATAGGTATAACTTTTTAAATTATTGTAAAAATCCCTAAGACTCGAAAACAATTCGTAGTAATTATTTTTTCCATACCTACTAACTACGCAATCTATAACTTTCTAGAATATGTACTTATTCCTATTTCATTATGTGAAACCAAACCGCTTAAAAATGTAACAGCGAAGTAGGCTAGATATCTACCGAAGTATCAGACGCCATACCATAATAATATTAATAACTTTATCGACCACTAACACGTGAATGTATCGGTTAGATATTATTAATGGATGGGTATATTGTATCGTCGTTAATTTATTATTTATTAACCTCAAACTTATGTTGTTTCTAGTTTATCAATTGAATGTACTTTTCAACCGACTTCAAAATTTAAAAAATGAAGAAGTTCTAAATTCGTGGTTTTTTTATATTCTTTTTTTATCTGAATGTAAATGGTTTAAGATTGGTCCCACTTTTTTCCAAATTCATTTCTGATGATATGGGATCCATGAGGAATTGAGGGAACTCCTCAAATTTGAAAGACACGTGCATGATCATTTGAGTCTTTTCTTAACACACTCGAGTATTTCTTTACGAAAACCATCAATTCGGTGGAGTGGATCTGATGATGAAGACCAGGGATGGCAAAGAGGAACTGCTTGGTAATTCCCAGATCTCATCCGATTTGAGACTTTCATCTTTTGTTCGTAAGGAAATAACTTCAAGGTAGTCCCATTTGATTAGAATTCTATTCTGATGTTGGAATTCATGAAGAATTGAGAGAACTCCTCAAATTGTATTTGCACATGGATTGTGATTTGAGGGTTTCCTTAAGTAAGTGATTGGAGAGTTTTTGTAATTAGTTGGGGCATTTTCTTACTGAAGCCATCATTTTGCTGCAGTGGACCTGATGTTGAAGTCCTCAATTTTCAAAGGTACTCGTATGGTGAATTGGATATTTTTGAAGGAAACTGGTTAACTCAAACTAACTCAACAATTAACTTTTACCGGAAAGGCCAATTGAAGTGATTTTTTTTTTCTTTAAAATTATTCCTAACAATGATCATCTGTAAATTGGAAGAGATGTCATATTCTACAAAAAAGTGACCAAGGTCCCCAACCCCCAATGCTCAGGGCTGGAATAGGGAGGGTATATAGTGTGACTACTGCGCTAGTGAGTAAAAACTCCTGCCTAGACACTTTCATCTATATAGAAGGAGCACGGCATATCGACCGCTACCCATCATACCACTACCTTTTTCATACATTCTACCTAATCTACTAAACCAACACCACAGACAACTGCACAACAAATACTGGGATGATCCTGAATACATATAGCCAAACCAAAAAGTCCTACCAGAGCTAAACTACAAGCTCACAAAAACTACTAAGGAAGGACGCCCCGACGTCAACTACAGAAGATAGTCGGACTACTTATAGGACACGACATACTAAACAAACACTTACACAAAATGGGCATAACAGAAATCCATATGTGCAGAGAATGCATGGAAAAGGAAACAACAAAACACATTCTCCTAAAATGTAAACAGGTAGAAGTATACAGGAGCAAATACTTAGGGACTCCAAACACACTACAGGAGGCAGTTTTCAACCTTAAGAGGATGCTAGGTTTCGTGGAGGAGCTAGTGTGGTTAGAGTAGAGCTACCTCGCTATCATGCAAAAAAGGCAAAATGAATGTCGATTTGCGGAAAAAGCCCAGGATAACTAACTAAACTAGTGTGACTACTTAAATACATGAAGCAAAACATTCATTATAAGTAATAAATGATTGGATTCGTGTTTTAAAATTGTAAGGATCATTATTGAGTCTCTAAAGTAGAGCTAGCAAGGGCTACCTTGTTTTCCCCGAATTACCTACTTAAATGTTTTATGTGGGTTTCCCCCCAAAGCGACACTGATGCCGAGTCCATGTATTTATAAACAATACAGCGTTTTTATTAATTAATACAAAGACATCGAAAGTAACCAACCACCAAAATGGAATCTTATTGTAGAAAACAATATTACAATCCCCAATGAAAATCTACCATCCATAAAATAAATGGTCTTACAAACCCTTGCTTACTAGGCACATTTTCTGCTCTACATAGCAACGCATGCATTAGTAAATACAAACAATAGCAACATATGATATGACTGAATAAACACAACCATTGAAGCAGCAACTAGCGTGTCATGTAATGGACGTCATACAAATATAGGTAAAGCCAAAAGCCGGCTTTAACCCATCAGACTGTTTACTCTCTAAATACGCATTTGATGTATCAAATCATTTTGGGTTTTGACACTAGTGGAATTTGATAACAAAATGAGTATGAAAAGAGCCATCCTCAAGAAATTTAAAGGATGTATATCGCACCGTAGAATTGTAAGTACCGTTTGTTTATAAATTAACGCGCGAGATTGTAAACAAACGGATAATTTGTCGGGAGTTCACAATTTAACGATGACTTACCTATTTATTGAAATAACAAAAACCGGCCAAGTGCGAGTCGGACTCGTCCACTGAGGGTTCCGCACAAAGGCGGCACGGAACTCTCAGTGTGCGGCAATTATATGGTTTTCGGATTTTCTCCTGTTCTTGTGCTACAAGCCAAATATCGTGATTCTAGGTCAACGGGAAGTACACTATACATTTTGATTTGCGACATAAACGGCCATATCTTTTGATTGCGTTGACGTAGAGGTTTGATTTTTTCGCAGCTTCGAGGGCCCGCAGACCTGTGTATGTGGTATTAATTTCAACTTGCTACCTCTACGCGTTCCCGAGATAAAGGGTCTTTACAGACAGACGGACGGACGGACGGACAACAAAGTGATCCTATAAGGGTTCCATTTTTTGCCTTTTGAGGTACATAAGGCAAAAAATTACAAGATTTTGATATTGTTGAGTTTTTTTATAAATAAGTAGGTACACACTGGGCAGCGTTGGTTGCCCAGCGGTAAGACGTGCGACTTTCAATCCGAAGTTCGCACGTTGAAGTCCAGCCGGCTCGTACCAATTGTGTTTTTCAAAACTTATGTACGAAATATCATTTGATATTTACCAATCACATTTCGGTGAAGGAAAACATCGTGAGGAAATCAGACTAATCCTAATAAGGCCTAGCTTACCCTATGGGTTAGAAGGTCAGATGGCAGTCGCTTTCGTAAAACTAGAGCCTTAGCCAAATCTTGGGGGTAGTAGCCAAAGCGGACCCCAGGCTCCCTGAGTCGTGGCATAAGCCCGGAAAACGCTAGGAAGAAGAAGAAGTTAGTAGACACCGAAGTCCCGCCTGAGTTTTCTTGAAACATGACCTTTAAATAAACGCAATATTTCACGGTCGAATTATCCATTTTCTTGATTTTCTATACTTTAAGACCAGGGATCGTAACCGGTTTATTTTAAAATCCTCTCTGCTGTCTAATCTGCTCTTTATGTAGGACTATTTATTTATTTATTTAGGTAACAATGCCCTATTATTAAATTGCGCCATTAACAATGAATGAATAAGCCAAAGAACGAGCAAAATGCCGGTATCTGATCCCGGCGATCCCTGATTAAGACGTGACATTGCAATATGGTTTAGATAGAGACGTTTCCATGACGTTGACGGAATGTCAGATTCAGGGTAATATAGCAAGCTTGAGAAATCCCTTAAATTATGTCTTTCTAATTTCTTGACGCAAATACCGGATTTGACGCAAGCGGCCACCCTAGCTGCAAATAAATATTTGCAACCGAAGCCTTCCATACCGACCTTACCCCGTAGGTAAGGTACAGATAGGGTTTGTACCGGGTGACAGATAGAAGGCACTATAGTTGTACGGGTCAATACGGGTCATACATGGAATAAGCCGTGTCTAGGTCGACAAGATTTCTACATTCTCTTCGAGGCTGTATTTGCTCTTTATCTCGGCGCCAAGCGGGATGCGCAGGTACCGGTTATGATGCCCTCGTATTTTTTTCGGTCGTCGCTTAAAAGTGACGGAAGGTCTGCCATAGGAGCAAGTGCACTAGAGGCTTATGGAGGTGGTTCTTACCTAGAATAGGCCTCGTCCAAGTCAGGCAGGGTGCCAGCGGACACGATCATGTTCTCGTCGAGGCCATATTTGCTCTTGATATCGGCGCTGAGCAGTTTGCCTTTGTGCCGGGTGACGATGTTGCGGTAGTTGTCGGTCATCACGTATAGGTAGAAACGACGGAAGTTTTGCCATTGGAGCAAGTACACTAGAGTGCTGAAACAATAATTTATTGCTATTACGAAGGTCATATTTATATATATTTATTAAATAAATAAATTGCATAATTTATAAATTGACATCATTACTAACTTGACATTTTTATTTAATTTAATTAAACTTTGATCAGTACTACATAGTACTAGCGTATTGATCCTGACATATTTTCAATTTTGATGGGTACTTCTAGTACAACTTTTTATTTTTTATTTATTTCTTTTTGTGTCGACATTTATAATTTTATATAAATTAATATTTTAGTTTTACATTTTGACATTCCTTTTAGTTATTTTTTATTGTATCTTATTTTTTTGTGTTAACTATTGAAGTTGAATTTCCTTATTATTATTATTTATAAATTTTGAATTGTTAAACGATCATTAGACAAACAGTAGTATAAGCGAAAATGTATATTTAACTGTATGAGATTTGTTTAATGTGATAAATAAACTAAAACTAACTAAACTAACTATTTTTTCTAATTAGGTGTAAGTACCTACCAATTATTCAATATAAAAGTCGCGATGATTTCTTTATATGTATAAGAAATATTTACCTTGCCACTGTCATTAAATTTTAGCTCGTATGGTATAGGTACCTAAGTACTTTCGTATTATTAGAAACTACGGGTATATTTATTCGGAATGTCATTTCGTATGAACTTGAATAAATACCTCCGAAGTATTCAAATTACACTTATTATTGATTGCATATTACTTGATAATATCGAGCTTCGATATATAATATAATTTAACGATATAACATAATGCACCTGCCCCTGCACGTGCATATGATATGCAGCCATAAACGTCATTGTTGATGGTGATAATGATAACGGATAATCACAAGGTCTCGGTTATCGATTCCATCAGTCACCTGATGACACGACCGGGCACAAGAATTCACACTCAGCCAGACACTTTTTATTGACACGAGGTCACTGCAAAGGACATTACATGACCTAGAACTTGAAGTTCATCCAATTATTTATTTTTGTCGATTCTTTTTTTGAAAAATGTGTCTCGTCTAATATCAAATAGAGTCAAACCACGTTATCTCTTCCAAACAAATTAACTGTCATTAAAGTGTTATTTTAAAAGTCAGATTTCTATGAAATTATGACGTTTACTGTCACACTGTCACAGTCTGTGCTATCAAAATCTAGAAAACTTAGCATAGACGGACACTAGATGAGAGGGTACTAAAAATAAAGATAAGAAAGTAAGAGAGAAGACGAAAAGAAAGTGGCGGAATTGAAATTAATCGGTGTGAGCCATCAATTGTGTTGGTGGGAACAAACCTGTATTTTTGTGGAAATACATTTATGTTAATAACGCAAGCGGTATTGACAACATTTATCTCAAGATGTATTAAATTATACCTATATCAAAATAAAAGAGTCAAACCAACATTCTCTAAGCAATTTAGGTTAAACTGTAGTTGCTAGTCCCCTCCAGTGATTGACAGGTTCAATGTTACTGAAGTAGCGTGACAATCCTGTATTCGCAAGCCAAAAGTGCAGATGACTAGTTATGGGGGGCCGGTTGCAGTAACATAGTGCTATAGTGATTTTGAATATGTATATTCAGTATAAAAAAACCGGCCAAGTGCGAGTCGGAGTCGCCCACCGAGGATTCCGCGGAAAGGATGCTCCCCGCATTTATGACCTTAGGTAGTTTCTTAAAATTACTGGTGGCACGGAAATCTCAGTATGCGGCAATTATACGGTTTTCGGATGTTTTCCTGCACTTGTGCTATAAACTCTTAATTTATGCCAAATTTAGTGATTTTAGATCATCGGGAAGTACCATATACATTTTGATTCCCATATAATTTAAACTTTCGCAAGTCATACTGATATTAAATTGCAACGGTTAACACTCACGAATTTTTATTACAATAGGCGTGACATGTTTCGACTGCATCGGGCAGTCATCGTCGGACAGACAGAGTGGTGTCGTCACCTTTGCGGCTCGGGCATCACTGCCTGAAACCGGCTTAATTTCACTTACTACCTTTACGCGTCCATGAGATAAAGGATCTTGACAAGACAGACGGACGGACGGACGGACGGACGGACAACAAAGTGATCCTACAAGCGTTCAGTTTTTTCCTTTTGAGGTACGAAATCCTAAAAAAAAATAATTACACGTATAGACTTACAAATAAGTTCCCAAGGAAAATCAGAGCTAATAAGCCACTTTATTATACCCCGGAAATCCGGAAAACGGTAATCTTCGCATATACTTAGCTGAATTGAATTTCATACAAGCCAGTAATTAGTAATACAAATCATCAAATTCTATGAATAAAATAAAACGTATCAATGCCATTGTCCATTGCCTATGTGTATTATTGTCTCGTATCCCTGTGACATAGAAAACTTCCCTATCCCTGACATAATATGAGAACTAATAATGTAAGCTGTTTAAAATATATAATAATGTTTTGTGATCAAGTTGCCATCGAGGTTTAATCCGACCAGGATTCAGAACCCATATGGAGTACTGCTGTCACCTTTGGGCAGGAGCACTTGGATATCAGCGGCGCTGTACGAATTGTCGACGATCCCAAAGTCACAGTCCGTATTGAACCCTTAAGTCTAAGGAAAGACTTTGCCTCCTATTGTGTATTCTATCGCGTCATTGCGTCGTTGAGGCGTCGATGGTCACTTTTCACCATCGCACCGCTCGCCATCGACAGGGCGCTCATCCACACAACTTGCAACCAAAATGGCCGCTTACTGTGCAGTATCAGAGGAATTTTAACTATAAAACTCTCGTGAGACTCAAACATATATAATAATATTTAAAACGGGTCACTCACGTAATTTAGTCGATTTTCGCTCGACATGTTTTATGAGCAGATAGGGCATTAGCCTGCAGTGTACGACTTGCCTCTGTCGCGGGTGGTCGCTCCTGATGACGTTCTTCGTAAAGAACGAAACATGTCGAGCGAAAATCGACTAAATTACGTGAGTGACCCGTTTTAAATATTATTTAATATATCAGAGGAATTTCCTCCCGCGGACGCTCTGGCTATGGAATGAGCTCCATACCGAGGTTTTCATTACAGTATAGGGTTCTTCAAAAAAGTAGTGAAGAGTAGATTTTAATGGGTCGGCAACGCGCATGTGACCCCCCTGGAGTTGCAGGCGTTCATATGCTACGGTGACCTCTTTCCGTCAGGCGGACCGTATGCTTGATTGCCACCGTACTGGTATAAAAAAAAGGATTAGCTATAGTAACAATGTCTATATACCAGCGAGCTATACCAGGGCCGTGTTTTATAAAGTTACAAGTTACAGGTTACAAGAGTACAGGCTTAAGGCACCTGTAATGCACTGTGAACGACTACAGGTGTTTTATAAATACACATAGGTAGTTACAGTTGTAATGAACCATTGTAAACCTCGATTACAAGTAACATCTACAGGTGTGATGGACATCACTAATTAAAAATAAATTCTGCAAATACTCATTGAATTCTTTCAAACGTTTTGTTAAGTGTTTATGTTTTAATGGAGCAATGGTCAGAAGCGAAGGAAAAATCGAGCGGTTTTCGATGTTTAATTCTGCTAGTATTATTGGTCAATATTTAGAGCCTACCATTGACACACGATTTAGAAGTTAGCACACTTAATAAAACAAAAATGATTATTGCTAAATTCAGTTTCGTAATTCCGAAAATAATTTAACATGTCCTATAACCTGCGCTGGTCTTGCCGAATCCTGTCTATCAGATGAAAGCTCTTCATTTGCGTGCCTATCCTAAACCGTTTGTTGAACTCGAGCGATGTCCTAAAGTACAATTCTATTCGGGGCCAAACAAGCTGGGTCGACGCTGCCGCGGTATCTCCTCATCTGAGTCAGACTCGAAGAATCTCTCAGAAGATGAATCATTTTAACATTATTATACGAACGAACGTGTGTAACATACGAATTCGTGATCAGGTTGTAACTGAGACTCAACGCAACCAGGATTAGTTTAGAGTTTGGATACCGCAGGTTAAATGTCAATAAGTGTACTTACTCAACCGGTATTGGGTCTCTTCCGCTCCTCCCCCCAGTAATTCGTGATCAAGTTGCCACCGAGGCTGAATCCGACGAGGACCAGCCTAAGCTGGTCGTTCTCATCCAAACTCTAATGCCGCTCAATAAGCGATACTTGCTCAATGGCGTTGTCTTCCGGACATATGTAGCTGGTTCCTATAGTGTTGGTGGGTCTCTTCCGCTCCTCGGCCAAGTATTTAGTTTGAATAGCGCTCAATCTAGATGTTTATCAGTAAGCGATACTTACTCAATGGCATTGTATCCCTGGCATATGGAAATGCCGCCTATAATGTTGGTGGGTCTCTTTCGCTCCTCGCCCAAGTATTTCGTGATCAAGTTCCCGCCAAGGCTGAATCCGACTAGTACCAGCTTAGAGTTTGGATAGCGCTCGGTCAAGTTGTCTATCATGTAAGCGTAGTCGTCGGTGTGACCTGCAACAAATTATGAAATTTAGTATCAGACAGCACGGTTTGAGGTGAGCAGAGCACTAACATTTGACTAATAAAAACATCGTAAATAAACAAGGCAGGAAATCGCAAGAACAAGCTGTGTGTGAAGTCTCCAATCGAATAACATACCCGAACTACGATCGCTCAAAAATCCAGTTCTTATGCTGATATGCTAAATGATGATCCCTAAATATGCTAGAATTAGAACATGGTCAACTGGAGTGTCATAGCATATTCATGAATCAGATGTTTTAATTGATCTAGACCTTAGAACCTTTTACAGGTACCTAATTCGTAACAAGGGCACAGGAAGGAACATAAGTAGGTATTTTACTTTTATTGGATCGTTAGTATGACTATATGAGACAATTGTTCAATTTGACCCTATCTAATACGCAACCAAGGTCGCCGGAGGCCTGGAGTAACGCCCTCAGTTAGCACATGCAAAGAGAATAGGTAACACGGGTGCAATCAATAGGTTGCCGTTTAACATTCAGACTAACAAACCGTAGGCTTGTCCATGAAAAAAATTAGCCACTGCAATTTAATTCAAATTTTCAAAATGAAACCATACTTTTACAGTAACGTCATTTAAAAGAAGGGCTTTCCTTTAAAAAGGCGTTGTTGATATTTTCATCAATTGCTCCATATTTACAGGCCTTTATTTGAAGCTTTGCATTTTAATGTTGTTGTTTTTTTAATTTCACATTTTGGCTCATTTACATTTTCCATAGGTCTTACTATAATAATTACCCGTGAATCTCGTGGCTAAAGTGTTTCCTACTGATTGCATGTCAGATATTGTTTAACTTGCCCCAGAAGATCGCACTTCTTCGCGATAACTTTTGTATTAAACTAAACGTTATCTGAAGTTATTTCGTCAACAACTTTTAATGAACAATCAATTCACAGTCCCATGAGTGTTTCAACTACATACATGGAACTATCGAGTAACAGTGGAGACTCATTTGACGATGGCATTTTAATGCATAGAATCCTATGAATAATTGTCCATACCTAATTACCAAATTAATAAAATCAGTGACTTATTGAGAATGCTGGACGATATTTCGATTTCTGGTTATTACCGATAACGATACCTGTTTCAATTACAATGCGGTATTTGACGCGTCCTTTGAATTGCTTGTAGGTACTTTGGTAGTCTGCACTAGGGTATGCAATCACGGGATTTTTTTTGTATGGTCAATACCGGGATTAATTATAAATCCCGGGATTGTCATACAATACAATACCGTGATTGCATGCTCTAGTCTGCATGTCTGCAACGAAGGGCCTTAAAGAACATCAATACAATAATAACAATTACATTTTAGCATATTAATTAAAAAAAACGCATTATTTCAATATGCTCAAAGGAAAAAAAAAATTATGATTAACTATAAAAATATTTTCATCACACTTGCCCGTGATTTACTAAATGATGATATTATATGCAAGAATACGAGGGGTGTTCAATAAGTAATGAGAATGATATATAAACTCTTTAGCAAAGAAATTAAAAAGTACTGGCAGGCATAGCCAATATAATTGTTATTATGAAAAACAAATAAAAAAAAACTTGACAGTCATTTGTTTTTTTTAAATAGAACACATTCATTTCGTTGTGTCGGGACCAAATGGTAAAAATGGAGAAAATTGAAGTTCGTGCGGTGATTAAATACCTTTGCTTGAAAAATTTTACTACTGAGCAAGTTAATTTATATTTGCAAGAAACATTAGGGGTTCACGCTTCTTCTTATTCTACGGTTGCACGGTGGTGTGCCGAGTTTAAAAGAGGAAGATCGAACACCAATGACGACCCACGCTCAGGCCGGCCGAACACTGCAGAGACCGGATAAATTATAAAAAAAATTGAGAAAATAATTTTAACGGATCGTCGTGTTCGTTCTATAGCTGAAGAAGTAAAGATTTCTGTAGGTAGTATTCACAATATAATACATGACTATTTGAGCATGAAAAAGGTATCAGCACGCTGGGTACCCGGAATGCTTACTGCGTTTTATTTCACCAGTACAACGCCCCCGCACATAAGTCAAGAGTAGCGATGGCTGCCATCAAAGATGCAGACTTTGAATTGATGGAGCATACGCCATATTCACCAGACCTCGCTCCTAGCGATTTTTATTTATTTCCGCAGTGAAAAGAGCACCTCAGAGGTCAGAAATTTGATGATGATGACGCTGTGATCGCCGCGGTACAGGCTTTTTTAAAGGGTCAAGAAAAATATTTTTTAAAAGGGAATTTTAAGTTTAGAAAAAAGATATAATAAGTGTATACTCTTGAAAAGTGACTATATTAAAAAATAAAGTAAAATATGTTAAAAGTTATTTGCGTCCTTATCATTATCATTACTTATTGAACGTCCCTCGTACTTAGACGTAATGAGCTGTATTATGCCCATGGGCGTGATTAATGGATTTTCAAAGGACTTTTCTGCCCAAACGGGCGTTAAATTCACAGTATACATGCTCCTTCGCAATTTCTTATTTACTGTCCTTAATATACAATGTACTATTGTAATTTTGGTTATGTGTTTAATTTTAGTAGCATTTACTACTTTTCTGTTGTCAGAGGGTTGTTAAACTTTTATTTTGCATGTTAAAAATGATGTGTCTTTTTTGCGTATACTACTTATACATGTTTACACTTAGAATAAATACTATCTTTGGAATGCATTATTTTCGCATGCGACCCACATTTTCGGTCAACATTTAACCTTAAACCAACAAACATTTATGTTTTTTTTTTTAATTTTTTTTCTTTTATAATTTAAATATAAGTTATTACACAATTGTAGAAAATTGTTCTATCTATTCATATTAGTTTCAATAAATACTTTGATTAGTGTTCTCTTTATAATTAGCCGTACCTCCATATTTAGAATATAGGCTTATACCTACATTACTGGTATAGGCTAAATAAAAAGTGACGAGTCCTTTCAAAATTAAATTATAAATTATAGTGAATAGCGAAACCTGTTCCACCGTGATACAGTCTTGTACTAGTACGGGGAACAGATGATGCTTACTCACCTTTGTCAAAGTTTCTACGTATACCGCTTTTTAGTCGGTAATCGCAACGGATCAACCGTAGGCTGTACCTCAATGGCGTGGGGCCTACAATTGGTCAGCATGACTTATTATATAGTTTAACATTAATAGTAACCTACAAATGTAAGCATATTGTGTCTTAAGCATCGAATAAAGTATTTTTTATACCTACAACAAGTAGGTCATAAAATAAAAGTCTAAAATCTATATTAGGTACTATTTGAGTAATGGTATCTATATTCAATATAATGATATCAAAAGTTGAGTGAGCCGACTATTGACAGTTCAATAATAAATTGGAATTTAAGTGATTAACTGAAGAATAATGAGTTATTATGCCATGTTTTACGACCTATTGATAATTTCGTGATAAGGCGTAGTCGTAATGCGAATGAGAACTATTATTAAGGTCGGCGTAAGGCAACTTTCATTATCAATCTCTGCCGATAAACTATACCTAACCTAACCATTGTTTTATGATTGAGTTCAGAGTGGTATTTGTATTGCTGGTGGGAAATAAAAAAAAAACCTTTTTTATCGCTTTAAAGTTAAAATACAATCATGATATCGCAATGTTATGAAAAGTACCTACTAAGAGTTTCAATTTCGATATAAAATTGAATTTAAAAAATTCGAACCTGTCAAATATAAAATGGAAAGGGAATTTGTGTCCGATCAAAAAATTTTTTTTTGCAGAAAACGAAACTTTTCTTCATGTGTCAAATTTTTTGAATATATCGCCAATGGACGTCCTATCTGTTTAGATGTATAACAATGAAACACCAATAATTTGCTTAAAAGGTATAAAATACAACAAAGTAAGTAAAAAGAAAAATTAGATGTATTCCGAGCTTTCATTTCAACGGAAAATCATTTTAAAAAGCAAACTAAGGGTGTACAGATATTTTTGACGTCTTGGTCTTGGAAATGGTCATATATTTATGAAGCCGACTGTACATGGTCGCAAGTTTCGATGCGGCCGAAAGTATCGGCAGTTTTTGCACCGAAAGCGAAACTTTGGCCAAAACGTAATTCTAGGCCAAAACCAGCTGAAACCGAAATTTCGGTTTGACGCTATCGAAAACACACGCTCACACATAAGCAATGCGGTACTCCAGAAGCAAACGACAATTTCTCCGCAGTGTCATCTTAATGTGGCTGCCCCAGAAAATTTTGCTAATAATCAATATTTGAAGACATCATTAAATCCTAATCTACTAGCGACCAATTGCGAAGCACACCTTTCAGTAAAAAAAAAACCTAATCGATCCAGACTTTATTTGTGAAACCATGAAGGCATGGAAGACAAAAGATTCCGGCGAAATGAAGTTATACGCCTACATATACAATAGGTTAGCTGCGAAGAACCAATTGAAAGACTGAAACTTTGGCAGTGCGTTTTTAAAACGAATGAAGCGCAAAATACGTATGCACATCACTTTGCGCTATTTACCTAATTTTGAAGTAAGTATGTTAAAACATTGGGATAACTTTTTGCATTATTATCTCTCTCTCATACGGGCGTTAGGTCCCGGTTGCATCCTCGGTTGGTGCTTCGGAGACCAGAGTCGGCTTTCCCGTTTTCCTCCACTTCGCACGGTCTTCAGCATCCTTGGTTTTCAACCCATTGTCACACATGTCCTACCGACGTCAAGCCAGACTTTCTTGGACCTGCTCCTTCCTATCCTAAGATAATGTGTGCATTACTGTATACTTTAAAAGTTAACGACACAGTACTTGCATAAATAAACAACGGGGACCGAATTTAGGATGTTTGAATATTTAATTTGATTGAATAACCGGCTGATTATGCGCGATAGACCAACAGTGAGTAAGCTGACCTTGCGACTACATCACGGTTGGGTACTGATTGCTGATTCGTTATTCCAGACGCATTTGAATTTTACCAATTATATATTATGGAAATCAGAAAATCAGCTAGTTATTAGTTTGGGAATCACGAAAATTTATTAATCATATCTATTTCCGTGCATTGCACTTTTTTGGAAGCTTGCATCGTCAAATCAAAGAACTGCATCGTATTGTGGGTTTTACGTACCTAGTATAAGGCACCTTCTTGATATTAAACTAATCAATTTGAGCAAGTTATCTTAGACGCTAAATGAACACCAAAAAGGAGAACATTAAGTTTACGTATGGTTACATATTGCGAATGGTTTTAAGTGTGCTTTACGTCTCGGTACAACAAAGTGGTTAGAAAATTAACTTAATAATGAGTCTATAATTGCCATTGCGGGGCAATAAAACACTGTGATTACATGGTCAAACAACATAATGGGAGCTCTTTGTTTTGGAAAACATTCGTTCTTTGTTTCAGTAATTTGTACACATTAGAGCATCGCATGCATACTTAAGGTGGATCTCCCCGTGCAAGTTTCATACAACTTTCGTTGCAGGTTTTCTTCTATTCTATCGATGCACCGGAGTTTAAACCGTGATATTTAGGTTATGCGGGTCCTCCAGTTTGCGCAAATAGTATAAAAAATGCTAGAAAACTAACAATAACGTAAAATAATCAGATATAAAAAGTGCTAAATTTCGCTAAAGCGCTTGTTTGTGTGAGTAATCCTGATACTGTCCGTGTAAACTAATATGGCGGCTCAACTGACAACCACTGGTTTTGAGTTTACTATGAAAGATGTCACTGTAACCACCTGTAACACAGGTCAGCGGACTGAGTAGTACCAAATTTCGTCCACAGGTGGACAATACAGTCGCCATCAGATATATCGTAGTGGGCGAGGTGCTCAAATATTTCTGAGCAAGGTTAAATTTCAATAAGTTCTTTACAATAGATCCGCCAATAACATCTGAGCACTCAATTTTTTCATAAATATAGGAGAAGCAATTTTTCTGTGAGTTCTGAACACACAGCGAGGAAAAAATATCTGAACGCTTAAATCGTCAAAGGTATCTAAGCAAGATAAGTGGTCACAAATATCTGAACATTGAATAAAAATATACCTTACGACGTTATCTTAAAGTTAAATTCAATGTCATTGCAGTCAAGTACCTAATAATAGCAAGCTTTGATATTGTGTTGATAATAAAGCAAATTCAAACTTTTAAATTTGACAATCCACGAGAAGAGTACTGAAACGTCAATCGATATGTGTGTCCCTTTTCAAGGACGTTGCCAGCTCGTGTCGTTCGATTATCCAAATGTCCCATAAAACAGAAAAATTTGAACTTTAGAGCATTGACAGGTGAACTCGTTATACGTATGGGTATTTAATTTTCGGCAGTTATTGGAGATGTTGAAATAGCCCAATTAATTTATATTTGATCATAAGAAAATGTAGCAAAGCTTAGTAGTCCGGGTTCAAATCTTGGCCAACCATACCATTTTTTTACTTTTTGTTGGTTATAATAAGCACGTTTTCGTTGATGAATTTGGGCGTTTTTTTTTTGTTTTTTTTTTTTTTTTATTGTTTTCTATTCTGAATCGCGAGCTCTTTCAATCCTAGTAGGAGAAAAAAAGTGTCCCAAGATTTGTTTTCCATTTCGCCACCGTCATTTCATAGATTTAGTGTGGCGGTAGCGTCAATGGAAAAGTTTGAAATTTGTATGGAAAATTTAGGACACTTTTTTTTCCTACTAGGATTGAAAGAGCTCGCGATTCAGAATAGAAAACAATTACTTCAATTATTTCCAATTTTCAAAAATGACTTTTCTACAACAAAAAATAAAAATGCCCAAATTTACAACTTTACTGTTGTAATTTTTTTCACATAATTACTATATATTTATATCGTACCTACTTTCTTGATAAAGTAAGTTTACAACATCTAATTTAGAGTCAAAACTATTAATAAAAACGTAAACAAAATGAAAGTAAAAAAAATAATTACCAAGGCAAGTTTGAAAAATATTTTTAAGACTGAAAACTACTACAAAACGATTGGTTATTTTTTGTTCTTCTTCTTTCACATTGTTTTACTGAACTAGCTTATTATTATTTGGTGATGTAGGAATTTAAAAAACAACCCAAATATATGTAATTACGATGTACGAGTACACCTCTATACAAAGTTGTCAGAGGCTGGGTAAAATGCGTACCTATATTTATGCTGTAAAAACTTCTCAAGATTGGATTCTAGCCACTCAAGTATTGTATGAATTTGTATGTGTAGTACTCGTAAGTCTCGAAAAACGCCATTCTCCTATTTAATTTATGACCCCAAGTCTTCTGCAATGCAATGACTACATTGGTCAAAAATATATTTGCTAAATACTACATAAGCATTTTTATAACGCCACTTAGGTAAACGCTAGTTAGTTTACGAGGAATGACATTCTCCGCGCCCTCTGTGGAATTTTTGGAGTGATGATAACACTACTGACACTGATGACTGACAGAAGACGTGCTAGTGTGCGTAAATGGGTAAAATCTCCATATTTCCACGTTGTTGCAGGTTTTTGTTGAAATGAAATACTGTTGGCTGCAGAAAATCTCGTAGTATACTTCAGATTTTCTAGTTTTTGCGCAAATACAAAAACATCTTATGTATCTGATTTAGTTTTGGAGGAAATTATGAAAATAACTAAGTTTGAAGCACTAGCGCCATCTCTTGGTCGCTAGTCGCCATACCCTCCAGGCACTTCCACCTTAATACATATAGCAGGTTATCCAGTGTGTCAGTCAGTTCCACGAATGCTAAAATTGAATTCAAATATGACGCTCAACTTAGTACCTTATTCGTGTGACTTTCGTTCCGTTCAAGCCTGAACAAACGTTTCTTTCACTATCTAATCAGTTTTCAAGGTTAGTGCTAGAAGGCAAGGTAAGAGTACGAATGTACTAGAGTGCAAAAGATTTAAGATCAATCTATTCAAAATACAATGCAAATATTGCAATTCACAGAGACGGACAACGCCGTCGCCGCGCGAGCTCAGACTCTGTCAATGTGTTGTTGTCGGGTTCTTTAATGAGGATGAGGTCACATATAATTGCAGCTGTGATAACACGCGGTCTCTATAATCCTCATTAGCTCATTACTTTCAAGTAGAATACTAACAAAGTGCAACTTTACATAATGTATATTGACTAGGTAACAAAATAGTCAAAATACACTAAAAATTCAAACTTATTTAATTAATCATCATCGAAATTAAAAAGTACCTATAACACGATACGTTAAAAAGGCAGATCTATATAGTATAGAAGACTACAGATGAGACAGAAGATGAAAACGAAAATGATAAAGAATGCGGTGAAGGCTGTTGAACTTTATTGAACCCAATTAGTGATTCATTTAAATATTGTGTAATATAAATAGATTCGTTTTGACATTAAAATCATACAATCCACAGGTAGGTAGTGTTGCACAATCAGGGCGGCAGCTGGTAGGGCGTGGCGCTACGAGATCAGATCCATTAAAAGGGTCAGTTAGCGAGATAAAACGAAATGGGCAATTAATAATATCATTAATTAAAGTTTATACGTATAATATAATGAAAACCGTGCCACTACAGTGCCATTTAAAGGACTTAAAACCGTCCTATATAGGTGTATCACAAATGCTTTTACCGAAAATCTCACTCAAATTTGGGAGCTATGATAAATCCCGTCATAATTTTTAAACACTACTATATATAAATATATTTATATATAGTAGTGTTACTACATATTGTATTGCATTTTATCATAATAATAAAGAGTGAAATTCTTGTTCTCAGTTATCTGGCCACGACTGTATCTCTACTAGGGTGCTTTGATATATGAGTGACGTTGAGTTAAAGAAAAATGCTATTATTACACATGCAAACTTTTTTTTCTAATTCTTATTTCTTTGGTAACTGGCTGGCTCAGTCACATGAGTCACATGTCCGACATGGTTCGAGAATTGTTGTAAAATGGAGAAAAGTGAATTTCGTGTGATAATTAAGCATTACTTTTTACGAGGAAAGACCATAAAAGAGACTGAAAACCGGCTTAAAAAGTATTATGGGGAATCTGTTCCAACCCATGGAATGGTTCACAAATGGTTTACAGAATTTCGTTGTGGACGTACCATCACCATGCATGCATGACGCGGAATGCACTGGAAGGCCGATTGAAGTGACCACTCAAGATATCGTGAACAAAGTCCACGATATAGTTTTGGCTGACCGACGAGTGAAAATATGTAGTAATAGTATATTTTTAATCTGAGCGAGTTTTTCATATCTTGCATAATACTTTGAGTATGAAAAAGCTTCCCGCAAGATGGGTGCCGCGATTGTTGACAGCCGAGCAGAAACGACATCGCGTAAGAACTTTACGAAGAAAGTTTTGCCAAATTCAAGCGTAATCCTAATGTTTTTTACGTTGTTTCGTGATTATACACCGGAGACGAAAACAGTCAAAACAGTGGACTTCTGCCAACGAACGGACCCCAAAGAAGGCAAAAACAGTTAATTCCGCAGGAAAGGTAATGGCCACTGTTTTTTGGGACAGCCAAGAGGTTACTTATGAGGTTAAGGTTAGCTGGAAGAGATCCCTTATAGGGATAAGCTCGCCTTTGTACCTTTGTTCTTATCAAAATGTTTATTTTTACTATATTTGTGTACAATAAAGTGCTTACAGACAAACAAACAAACAAACTTATACTGATTACCTAGAGAAGGGTAAAACAATAAATGGGCTTTATTATGCTGCCTTATTGGAAAAATTTAATGCAGAAGTAGAGAATAAACGCCCACATCTTGCGAATACGACCTTCAAACCTTCAAGAAAGGAGCGTACTCCCACCTTAAAGGCCGGCAACGCACTTGCGACACCTCTGGTGTTGCGGGTGTCCATGGACGATGTTAATCGCTTACCATTAGGCGATTCGTTTGCTCCTTTGCCACCTATAGCATAAAAAAAAGAAGAAAATACTTTTTCATCACGAGAATGCCCCTGCACATTCGTCGGCAGTCGCAACGACCAAATTGGTAGAATTACGTTACGAAATACTGCCCCACCCACCTTGTTCTCCAGGTTTGGCCCCATGTGTTTTTTTTTCCAAATATGAAAAATTGGCTGGACGAAGTCATAGCAGCGACTGAAGCATATTTTTCAGGCTTCGACAAAAAATATTTTTTGGAGGGGTGAAAAAGCTTAAACGCCGCTGGTTTAAATGCATTGAGTTAAAAGGAGGTTATGTAGAGAAATAAAATAAAATAAGTTGAAAAAGATATTTTTTTTGTACTGAAAGTCACTGATATATCACACCACCCTCGTATATTGACCTTATCAGCCGTTGAAGAATCGTTCGGGATTTTAGTCAAGTACACCTGTAAAATGAAAAAGTCCGCGTCTTGGATTATGAGAGCCTAAAAGCGGTACTATAAAGAACCTCGTTACAACCAAGCCTGTTGAAATACCTTAACACCTCTCTCTTTTTGGATGCTGCTTCATTAAATGTTAATTAATGTATGTAAGTTTGATGAAGAAATTTATAATTCCCTTAATTTTCCCTTTCCACGAGTTTCACGCTTTCTGGCGGATATACCATACCATACATTTGCAATCTGTTAGGACTTCGATCCGTACTAATAGGCATCTTGCATTCGTGCAAATTGATTCCCGTCGCTTACGCTTTTGCGAGACTTACAATTTACCAGCACATCATAGGAAGCAATCTCGCTAGTTTTTGCGGACGTATATTTGCAATATCCGACGTCAGCACTAAACTTATCGATGATAGAAACTGGAACCAAATTGCAAAAAGAAAACCGCATAACTGTTCATGAAAATAGATGCCCAACTATTATATGTACATATTTTTTGCCCGCTGTGTAATTTCACGAATATTTACCCACCTGATGTGTCGTCTTCGCTCAAGGCGTTGCTGTGATAGCATGTATAATTTCTAGTAAAATGTACCACATTGTCTGTTGCCGATAAGGTGTTAATGCCATAAAAAATTGTTTAGAAATTGACCTTATCAAACAAGCGACAAAGTGGCACCTTTTACTTTAAATACTCGTAAGCACATATATCGTCTACTCATTATCAGAGATAAATTGCTACAAGCGCATGTCAAATTAAACCTTTGTCACATTTGTTGGTTAATATAATGTCAGACGAAATCAATACTAGTTTTTAGGTGGAATAAATTAAAACTTTCGAAGCGTCAGATTCAGGCACAAGAAAGAGCTGCTTGCAGACTAACGTTATGATGCTTATGATATACCTAGTTAGATTTCTCTAAAATATTAGCTACTTACGTTCCCGGAGCAAGTTTGTCTTGCTCAATTGTTAGTTCACATTTATGCGCAATTAAGCGCTCCTGTGTCAGTGATAATATTGGGAATGTACTCGTAGTCACTAGCGACAAGCGACAGGCGCGAATCAATCAATGCCAAGTGTCGCGACTTTTGATAACATGTGCCAAAGCGGTTATGCTAGTGTTAAGGGTAATGAAAAATTTCGAACATTTCGAACCCTTTTGAAGTTTTGACGGGCATACTAGAGTTCGTCTATGCTAAATTTCATATATTTTGACAGGTAGTTATAAGTAAACCTCATAATGTCATAGAATTTTGACGTTTAAAATTACACTTTTAAGTTTGACAATCAATTTGTTTGGAAGAGATAAGGGATAACGCAGTTTGACCCAGACCAATCACAGGCGCTGAAGCATGCCAATCACAGGGGCAGACTGAGAATAATGAGAATGTACTCACCGTATGAAAATATTCGAGCTCCAGTAACGGGCACGCTGTTGAGCGCTCCTATGTGGTTTAGCACAGCGCAGCGGTAACCGTGCCACTGCGAGTAGTGGACGTAGGTCCGGATGTAGACGCTCTCAGAGGTGTTGCCGATGCCGGGACATATAGCCACTGTTACGTCGTCTGCGGGCAAAAAAAAAACTTTGAAATATCTGCCGGTTACACTTTCAAATGCTTGGACACCTGATACGTCACGATCATGGAATAAGAAAGAAAGAAGAACATCATGAAAGGGAAAGTTGAAGGACAGCGGAAGGCAGGAGAGCCAAGGAGAGCATATATGGACCAAATAAAAGAAAAAGTTAACGTCGTGTTGTATCAGGCAGTAAAAGAAAAGGCAAGATCCAATTGGAAGTTACTCCACCGACAAGAGCCCAGCTCTTAAATATATGAAGCTGATGATGATGACACCTTCAAAATACAGAGAGCTAGAAACAAGGGACTGGGAATCTGAAACTCGCCGCATACGAACTAAATGCAAAAAACCGGCCAAGAGCATGTCGGGCCATGCTCAGTGTAGGGTTCCGCAGTTTATCGTCCGTCACAATAGGCAACCTTAAAAAGTGTTTTAATAGGTACCATACCATGCTCAATATGCTTATAATAATTAACAATTCGATGATACTTTCGATCACACCCGTCCCGACCCCATCAACTCCGGAAAAATCTTAACAGGACCACAGTGCCATCTCTCGGGCAATTGGGTTACTAATTTATACAAACTAGACGAGTTATGTACTCGTTGGGTTTTCGAGGGTAACTTTTGTTCGCGTGAATCGATTTCAATCGTTCTTTCCTTATTAGAAGGAAGATACGTGCGGGATGATAAATTAAGTGCTTAAGATAAATGAAGTATATACAGTTAAATTACAAACTTAATTCAGAAATTATTTTGTACAATTTTTCAAAAACCGTTCAACGAATCAAGTTCAAAACGATTTTCCAAGAAATTTCTTAGTAAGTTCTACTTTTGTAATTTTTTTCATATTTTTTTAACTTATAGTTCAAAAGTTAGAGGGGGGCGGACACATTTTTTTAAACTTCTGGAGCGATTATTTCCAAAAATATTAACTTGATCAAAAACTGTTCTTAGTAAACCCTCATTATTTTACAAATACCTATCCAATGACATGCCAAACTCTAGAGTTAAAACAAAAAAAAAAAACACCCTCCACTTCACATGTACTTACTCTAAAAAATAAATTATAACCACTTTTTATTTTACCAGTGTGTTGGCGTGACCGATATACATATTCGTACAAAATTACAGCTTTCTAGTACTTACAGTCACTGAGATTATCCGCGGACGGACGGACGGACAGACAGACAGACAGAGCGAAACTATAAGGGTTCCTAGTTGACTACGGAACCCTAAAAAGGTCATGACACGGCTTGCGCTTCATATAAAATTGTAAAGGAGTGTTTCACTTTTCACTCCATACTTTTTATTCAAGCTTCACGTTTTCATACAATGAACTTTCTATGAGCAAATACCTACTTTGTTATCTGCCCTTTAATGATCTTGTCTATAGTTCTTTATGTCAACATGGACAAAGGACCCTTTATAAGACTAACGTAACCAACATTTGAAATATTTGAAACATTTGACTCATTTGACCAGTGTATTGATATTTTCACTTTCAAACATTATGACTATACAACACTAGAGTATCCATGTCCATAAAACATAGTTCTTAATGCTAGGCACCTTACATCGTTCTAGATAGAATCTACTCTTCCTTAACCTAATACATAAATGGGTATGGTGGCGGTTCCTTGGCGTAATACGAACGTGCTTTACTTCGTTAGCAAGTGCGGCATAAATAGTGCTATTTTAGCATCCGTCAGTTGTTATTGTTGGTGTTATTTCCGTAAGTAATATTAACAAAGAAGAATACTTATCGCAGACCTACTCGTACAGTATGAAGCAATCTGAACTACGGCGCGGCTATGTGATATTTTAGTTCACTGTTCGTTGTTATTGTTTTATTTAAGTATTTCAGTTAGCACTGTCGGTAACGGAAAATCACACCGAAGACGTTTTCGTAGTTCAAAACCAACTAGAAAATACTGATTTATATTACAACTTTTTCTATATTAATGTTCTTCGAAAAGGCTTTAAATGTTATTCGACATAAGGGTTTAGATATAATGGCGAAAACACTTGTAATATCTGATAACAAAACTTCCTTAAATATCGTAAACCATCCACTATGAGTGTGTCGTCTTCTTTCATTCATTCCAAGCGTATGTAAGCCGATGGTGATTCATGATCATGATGTCATAGCGTGTTCTGGTAAGTATAATATTGTATCAGTCAGTAGCCAATGCCTCGTGCGCTGCCGGGTACCTACTTCCTGAATATCGCGATATTTTTTTTGCGAAACACTTATCTCAGAATCGAATCTTACTTATTCGTACTTTTTACACGAATTCTTTATCGGAATCGTTATCTGTGTCATCTAGCGAGAAAAGCTAGGCTTCTAGATGCTATAATATGAAAGAGTAAGATATTTTTTACCTTAAAATTATGTTTCCGGTACGTTACGTACACACAAATATTTAAAAAAATAAGCAACATATGTTTATAGAGGTATTCGAGGTAAACGGAAATACCTATTGATAAGTAGTCCCTTGCAGTAGCTAGGCTCACGTCACCTATTTATGTACATATACTAGTTCCTGTCTACACATCAAAAATCATCTAAAGAGTCGTTCACTGAATTTATCACCAATGTGAAAAAAAAAAATTGGTGGTAGGTAGGTACAGTCGCCATCAGATATATCGGAGCGTCCGAGGCGTGCTAAATATCTGAACAAGCACTCTAACGCCTTTACAATAGAGGCGTGTTCAGATATTTGTGAACACCTCGGACGCTCCGATATATCTGATGGCGACTGTACTTAAAGGATTCCTAGTTTATAGATCTATATGAGTTTTAATATATATACTAATAAAATTATAAATATACTAATAAAATTAAAACTCATATAGATCTATAAACTTAGGGATACACATATACAAACAGTTCTAGGGTGAAGGGTCGCGGTCGCCCGTATCGATATAGCGAGGACTATCCACCTGTAATATTACTTAAATAAAAATAAAAAACATTTTTGACGTTTGTATGTGGAAACCGGTGGCCGGTATTTCTGACGTTACAATGTTAAAGAATGCCAGATTAGTCGTAAGCTGCTACGAACGTGACCATTATTGCATTAGTTAGTAAATATTAGAATAGATTCGATGTTTAAGGAATTTTTCAATACCAGAGGCAAACATTGCATTCCTCAGAAATAGGTCAATTAATTTACATAGGTACTAAAAGCGCAATCTACCCCTGGACTGGAACACTCCATAGGCGCAACTTTAACATAGTGTCTAAGCCCGGAAATCGTGTAAAAGGAAAGGGGTGTTCATAAAAAGGCGGTTCCATAATGTGACCCCACCAGAAACCACGTTTACAATTGTAATTAAAGAACCGATAAATGAGCATATCTGCCGGAATACAATTTGAGAAACAGAATCCTCATCTTAAACCTAGGACATACCTTCATGTTCAGATCCCATGGGTTCATACAGATCGTAGGTGAGCGTCGATTTATCGGGTAGCACTAGGGATATCCTTGCACCAATCGGCCAGGGACAGCGGACCCGGCCGATGAGACTGTGTAGGATGGTCTGCACGTGGCCACTGAAGCCCCATAAACGGGTTGGAATGTAGCTGCAATTAATAATTTAGGTTAGAACATTCATATAGTAAGTATTCAATGTATACTATAAAATAAAGAGGATTCAACGGAAATAAAATACGTTTACGCTTAAAAAAATAATATGTAGGTCAAACAC
This sequence comes from Lathronympha strigana, assembly GCA_949128165.1. Lineage (NCBI taxonomy): Eukaryota > Metazoa > Arthropoda > Insecta > Lepidoptera > Tortricidae > Lathronympha > Lathronympha strigana. Next base: position 8,238,234 of record OX421906.1, on the reverse strand, counting down.
ACAGAATTAAGAAATATCTGGTTAATGCTAGTATTACACGGCGCTAATCGTCGGGCCAATCGCATTGGCCTGTGTGATCGAGAACCTAGGGATAGACTCCCTTAGATAGGGTCAGGTAACGGCCGGGTAGCCCGGGTAACCCCTGTGATTGGCCTCAACGGCTCGCCCCATGTAAAACCCATTTAAGAAAAGCCCGAAATAGAAAGATCGAATGAAATTTCCAGGCCGTATCTGTATTATTTTATCTTATTTATTTTTTATTTAGAACACAAACACCGTCATAAAAAATGAGATAACGTACATATAGTGTACATTATACCAACACAACAATAAAAGGGCGGATTTTTATTTTGTTGCCGTTTTTTTTCGCGTCGAATTTGAATGAAATTTGGTGGGTAGGTAGAGTTCCTTATTCTCTTCAAGATATATACCCAATTTCAAAGTACCTATGTCCCACAATTTTTTCCAGTGAGTTACGAAATCGTATGGAATTTTCGTAACTCAGTGGGAAATTTAGTAAGTACAATTTTTTTGTCGCACATTGAGATTTTGTATTTATCTAGCGTAGAATAAGGAACTCTACCTACCCACCAAATTTGACGCGAAAAAAAAAACGGCAACAAAATAAAAATATGTAAGTATGCCCAAAAATGATCTGGAGGTTCCTAAATGTTAACCAAAGAAAGTAGGTAGTTGTAAGTAACAAAACAGTATCAAATAAAGGGAAAAGGTATACTAGAATAATTTACGCTTAACTAACGTTTTAAGACTAAACATCGAATTATGGAAGGTATCAATATAATAAAAAAATGCTTATTAAAGTAATGTGGGACTCGTCTGAAAAAATGTGCTTACTAGCTGTAACTAATTTTAATAAATCTGGACAATTGATGACGCCTTTAACAATTTGAAACGAAAACATGACATCTAAATATTTCCTACGATTAAGTAAGGAAGGAATACTTAAATGTTTTGCCGTCAATGCGGTATATTCGAAGTTAGTAACTGTTCTGTAATTTAATGATTATAGAAAAATGTTTTGAATCCTTTCTAGTACTGTCCAGATTACACAACCAAATTCAAGTATGCTCCTAACGAAAGAAAAGAGTAATAATTTGTACGTAGGTATTAGGCCGTTTGAACGGCTGCCCAACACGAAGAAGCATACCTACCAATTTTTTTGTAAGCACGCTTACATAAATTATCAATATGCTCATTAAAGTTAAATTGCGAATCCAAGGTAACACCTAAGTCTCGAATAGAGAACACCCTAGCAATGTTATTACCAGAGAAATTATAGTTATAAATTATTGGGTTGTGCTTTCGATTGAAACTCATAACAAAACACTTATCAGTATTTAAAAACGGGTGATTATTAGAGCAATATAAGAAAGAAATATCCAAATCATCTTGTAATAAAAGGCAGTCAGCTTCCGAGGATACGGCCTTATACATTTTTGTGTCATCCGCGTAAATAAGATGTACAGAACCAAGCCATGTCATTCACATACAAAATAAAAAGTAAAGGACGAAGCTGTGACCCTTGCGGTACTCTAGAGTCTAGAGGGGATGGGGAGGAAACATGACGTGTATCCCTTTAAGGCCACTGCCTGGCTACGGTTGGACAAGTATGATTTTAACCGAAGGAGGTCGCTATGAATACCGAGTTCGAGGAGTCTTACTTATAGTTCTTTTACATTACTTTTTTGGGTTGAATAAATATAGGTTGGATGTGCCCCTTTAATTATTTCATAATTCTCAAGCATAATCATGGAATAATTTAAAGAATCAAATGTTACTTTGTGAAATAATTTATCCTTGTACATACTTACCTAATTAAGTGTTGGAAATTGTTTCCGATATTGAGAATACCCAAATAAATTTAAAAAAGTTCTGGAAATTGCATTGCAAGGTGTATTAGAGTAATTTTGGACATCAGAAAATGCTGGAAAATTCCAAGAATGAGTATTTATATGATGATATTATGAATTTATTTTGTAATTTTCCAATGTTTTCAGACACTTGGAATTAACACAATTACTGTATCTGTGCTGTGTAATCTGTGTCAGTGACTGTGTGATCTACCACTATAGACTTACCATCTTGAACTTGGGAGAAAGTAAAAATAATAATTGTGTTACTGCTTTTTCAACATGCAGGCATTAACCTATTTAAATCTTAAAAAAGGTTAATGGCCCTTTAATGAATGTGTATTTTTTTCCCTTTCACTTAGGAGGATATTCTAATTTTTACCTTTAATGATTGCACTTTACGCCCAATAAGGATTTTTCGATTTAATTTTTTACGGCAAAATTTATGGGATCCTAACGTTTTGAATGCCTGAACAAATGTAAACTAGTGTCCCCTGATGCCCCTGCATAGGTGGTTCGGTCAAATTAGGGGTGGGTTGGTTCACGTGAAGACAAGCCACTCCACTTTAAAAAAAAATTAAACAATCGGATCCTAACAATTTAATTTTCTGAACAATCGTGAACTAACGAATATCTTGCGTGTTAAACTGAGTAAACGCGAAAAATGTGGTTAATGCGAAGCAAGCCACCCCATTTTGAAAAAAAATGTTGTTATAATTGGATCCTAACGATTTAACCTACTGAACAAACAAGAACAAACAATATAGCTATACCAATTGCTGATATATCATTTTGGGGAGGTCAACTTCACAAGCATGATATACTGCCCTGCATAATAGTGATAAGTGATAACTTCAAAACAAAGGATTTTGAAAATGGAATTGTTAGCTTTGGAATTTTAGGTGCATGTTTGTGTTAAATTCTAATATTAGTTATCACTATTATGCTAATAAAATTCGTAAATAAGAAAAATCAGTAAAGCCATTTCATGTTACTTTAATTTTACTTAGGCTCGATAAAACCATATACAATTTTTAAAGCACGAATCAAATCATTTATTAGATGTAATAAATGTTTTGATTCATGTTTTTGTGTTTTTTTTTAAGTAGTCACACTACTATATATAAATTATAAATTGAAAGAGATGTCATATACTAAAGAAAAAGTGACCAAGGTCCCCGGTGAGCCATACCGGAAAACCATATAATTACTTATAATGTGTATACTATCATATTTTTGTACAGTTTATGGGTTAATTAACACCTTGACGATATTAGCCTTATTACAATTTTATTTTAACCCTTAGAAATAACTTTAAGTTGGTATATTATTAATTTAAAAGGTTGGCTTAGAAAAATATGCAAATAAGGGTTTGCAACACTATCTGAGAGATATTCAAAGAGGCCATGGTAAACCATTAAAAGGTCACATGTATCACACCATAGATGGTTTCTTTTAACTAATACTAACAAATATAATTGTTTAGATATTACATGATACTACTAACATAATTATATGACAGTAAATCTAAGCAACATTAAATTTAGTAAAAATATTCCTATAATGTTCTCCTAATTCAGGTCAATTGTTTACAATAAGTTTAAACAGCTACGGCCTTCATTGGTTTTTCTAGTCTAGATCATTCATTGCCATCTCATTGTGATTTTTTCTTCACACTTTGAGTAAGTACATAATATTACAGATAATTGTAGGAATATATCATGTACTAATGTACCTATAACATTTGCTAATACTCTGTAAAAATAATCCCGTTTTGCGAGTGATTTTGATCTAGATAGTGCCGCATATTGCGGCTGCTTAGTCAAGCAATATGAAAGAACAACTAGACTCTGATTGTTAGAGGCACTAAACAATCAATCAAGGATGGAATGTTCGTTTTCAAAAATCATAAACATTAATATTTCCATCTACATGCTTATCATTTCTCGACTTACAACGATCGTTCCAAAAATATTATGACATCATCACGCACGTTATAAACTCATGAAAGCGTATCTGCAAAATGTTACATATTTTAAAGTATAACACTATTTTTACTTACGGTTCGTAAAGGAAAGGTGAAACAAATAAGATATTCTCTATAAAGCTTCGATCCCTTCCATAAATTACGGGTTTCTGTGGCTGGCTGTTAACATTCAGTATACGAAATAGTACACATAATATAACAGCCACAACAGCTAAAAGTACTGTAGACATTTTTGAGGTCGTCTGTTACACTGTGTTATATTTTAAAACATACTTTTAGCCAGTGAGTTCACTACACCGATTAAGATCATGAAAATAGTAATAAATAGGCTACGTAGCCTCCCTCCGCCGCCGCGACAAAATGACAACTGAACTAAATTTTGTTTGTCAATGGAAATGGAACGATTGGAAACTATAGGCGATTGGTCAGCACGAAATTGTTGACAACCTTAGTGTTACCAGATAATTATTGAATAAGTTTGAGGCTTGAGGCCCATATTACACTATACCGTATATGATCATATCTCTGACCATAGTTTATATGCCGTTGCCGTCCTTTTTCTTCACGTTGGAGAAAAAGGAAGGCATATCTATGATCAAAGATATTTGATAATGTAATGTAAGCCTATGACTGACAACAAAGACTTGTATCCATGGTCATGAATAAAAAATAATATAGTCACAAGATTCGGCGGCTGTCAGCCTATCATATCACACATCGTCGCGCCACTCGCGACATCCGGTTTCAGAGATGGTGTGAAAACCGCTATATAGCAGCGGCAAAAGGTGCTGAAATAGTTATTTCATCACACTTGCTCGTAAATGGTGATATTGTATGCAAGCATTAGACTTAATCAGCTGTATTACGCCCATGGCAGTAATGGATTTTCATACATTTTACCGCCTACCAGGACCTCCCGGAGGGCCTCGCGCGGCATGCCCGGCGCCGCACGTAGCAGGCGGTCACCACGGAGTACTGTGGACTGTGCTACTACAGTTCTACTATACTGTACTTACCGCTAATAATTAGCGTTTATTTCTCTGCCTACTAAGTTTATTTATTTCCTCGAAAATGTGATGAAAAACATTCCATGTATCACGGACGGCACAAGAATTACAAACTCGTGTTTACCGCTCTTAATACACAATGTACTATTTATACCCAAGTAGCAAACAAGAATAGTGATTAAATCTTACATATCTTAACTTTATCTTAAATAATAATTAGCTAAATTTAAAACGACTCCGTTTAGTCATTTTAATCTTAAAAACTAAATAGTTTTAAGCTACTGCTACTTTAGCAAGTTAAGAATACCTTAAACCTAGTTAAGTATGCTAAAAACTATTTAGTATTAAGTATGTCTACAGTTAAGTCTAAAAATGCGTATTTTACTCAACTCAGATTATTTGGAAGCTCACTTAAGACTCAATGATATAATTCAAGTATTAGTTAAGAATTGCAAAGTAAAAACTGATTTTGGTAGATGAACTTAAGATGATTGTAATACTAAGCTCTATTAATTGGGTTAATGAAGACTATTGTATTCAATTTTTGCTACATTTAATAATGTTTAAGTGAAAATAGGTTTAACGGGACGTTTTTAACCGAACTAGAACCATTCAAAGATAGACGAAATAAAAAAATATATTTAAAAAATCGTCAAATTGTGTGCGACCAAGTGCTTCAAACGTTACCAGTGCGATGCGTGAGACTTCGTTAGTAGTACCAAGTACATCTTCGAGTGATACTTCGGTATCATTATGCAGGACTGGGTATGTGCCGATTTAGATATTTTAGAGTCGTCGGGAGCATTCACATTTATTAGCGAGGCGCATGGATCCCGCCGTTTTCTCGACCACTGTATAGTAACTAAGGCCGCATTACGGCATTATCGAGTGTTATTGATGTTCATGTTACATACTATGAATGTTGGTCTGATAATTTTCCACTCATAGTAAAATGCAAATTGAACGTAGCGAGGAAAATCACTAATGTCAGCTTGGTTAATAAATAATACAAATAAAGTGAAGTGGGGACAAAGAAATGTCCACCAAATAACGGAATATTTGAAAATTTGTAATTTAAAGTTAAAGAATATTGATTTTCCTACTGAGTTTCAAGATTGTTGCGGTAGGTATTGCGACAGTGTATGTCATAGGAGCCTTGTTGACCAACTGTGTACTGTAATTGGGGCTCTATATGTCATGCGGCTACTCTAACACATTTAAGTAATAAGTATTAGTGGACGTAAAAATACTTTAGCCGGATGGAACAAGCATGTGAAGGAGGCCCACAGTCACGCCAAAAGAGCGTTCAAAATTTGGAAATGGTATGGGAAACCGGGCTCAGGGACGGTGTAATGACATGTTGGAGGCGCGTAAAGTCTTTAAAGGAAGGTTGAGGTGGTGTCAGAACCATCAGGACCAAATTAAAATGGACCTGCTGGCATCACATCACTCTAGTGGAGATTTCGGGGCCTTCTGGAAGGCCACAAATAAACTTAATCCTAAGAACGGCGTGCCTGTGAGTGTTAATGGAGTTTCAAATCCTAAAGAAATAGCTAACTTTTTCAGAGACTGGTTTAAAATTAGTTCGCCCTTAGGTCCTGCATGTCGGAATATCGAATCTGGAACTTTAACCATACAAGATGGAGTGCGGGGTACGCCAGCGAGGGTTTGAGCTCACCCTTGATGTCTATACGTACGTAGACCAGTGGGTCTACTTATTGAGCAACTGAGCGGTACACATGTCGGATGCCATGTTGATGGCGTATGCCTAAACAACATTACGCGGACGATATGTTGCTACTGGCTCCCTCCATTAGTGCGCTTCGGAAACTTTTTGCCATATCCTATACGCCTCCTCACACGATTTGCTTTATAACGGGAAGAAGAGTGAATTTATGGTTTTTAAGGCTGGCAACAAGTCCCTGACGAGAGTCACTCGCTTCAAGTATCTCGGGCATATTGTTACTGACGATCTGAAGGACGATGCCGACATAGAACACGACGACATTAACCATGAAAATAAATGACTTCTGAAATGAAATGAAATGACTTCTGATAGAAAGGGAACGGAGAGCATTATATTATTATAACTACTTTGAGCTAATATTGAAAAACCCTTATTTTTTTTATAATTTCACCATAATTTTCTTACCGTATAGATAAAAAATGAATGATTAGCTTAATGTTACTGTAACTACTTAAATAACATCAAGAATAATATTGGCCGCCCAGATCAGTAAAATACCACACAGCAACATTCAAAAGTTCAAAAATAGAATTTTGGCCAATCCTATGTTAAAAATCTGGGAGTACACCGGGAATGCACAGCACTGCGCCGGGCGAGGCTATTATATGAAGTTATGATTCAGATTCAGAATTCAGATTCATTTATTTCTACAGTGTATTACATGATTTTGCATTACAAATTAAAAATTCGTAATTGAAATATGAATACAAGTTGAGTTAGCCAAAATGTGTTTTCATCACAGGACATCCAGATTATACAGAATGAATATTATATACCTATTATAAATTTAATGGCTCTTCTTGCATAAAACTTACCGTAAGTTGGACGACAACTTGCATTCACTAAGTCAAAACTAAGGATTCTATTGAGTCCCTTTAAGTATTAAGTAGAACGGTTTTTAGTATAAGTTAAGTATAATATATCTAAATCGGTACTTCTCCAAATCCAATTTGTCTATACTTTATCTAAAGTAACCTTACAAAATCAGTATCGTTTAAAGTCATACTTCGCTAAAAGTAATAAGACTTAACGCCATTTTACACTTGTAATAAATAAAACAAATTTAAAATTTCGATGCTGATTCTTAAAAAATAAAGTTCATGGAAGTTAGATTTTTGTTATATCAATAATAATTGCATTTATATCTCAAATACATTTACAGAAAAGTAGTATTCTGCGCTGTATATAAGAAAATTTTCATTTTGCAACATAATATTCCAAATTTTAATTGTTTTTTTCTAGTATTTTGTAAGCCCGTCTTTTTTATAGCACTTTCGATCAATTCTACACGACAAACAATCGTGCGTTGTAGTTTTTAAATACCTACAAGGTAATAAAACGGTATTTTCTAAAAATAATAAATAGTAACATAATCGCCATTTTGATAACCTTCAATGAATTCTCTTTTTAGTAAAAGAGTTAGCCATGTTTTCTAAAATACATCTAAAATACAATCCATGAGTAAAAAAAGGTTTAAAATTTTCTTTATTAAGAGAAGGTCGAATTTGTGCAACTCAGTGTTAATAGTTTTAAGTCAGTATTGTAGATATCTTTAAGTATATTTCTTGGTCTTAAATCAACCTTCAAGATATCTTGAAATCCAAGTTTAGAGATCTGTAAACCCTCATTCTTAAGTAGGGTTTAAGTTTGTCTAATCAGAAGTATTAACTCTTTCTTGAAATTTTCTTAAAAACTGTGCCCACTTTGTCTTAACTGAGTCTTGGGGGATATCTTCAAGATATCTTCAGGGACATAATGGTTTTAGCCAAGACAACAGCAAGAATTTGTCTAATTGTCTTCAAGATATCTTCAATACCTTTTTAAGACATTTGATTGCTACTTGGGTAGGAAATATGGTGCTATATCAGCACATACTACGATAATGATCACTAGCGGCCGTATGTACTGCAAATTTTTGTACGATACACGTGCGAATAGGTAATGCGCACGCCTTTTGGCCGTGTTTTAATTTATCGCCGCCGTTGTCGGTCCCAAGCCCGAATGTGAAAGGAGGAGGGTAGGCAGAGAGGTGATATAGACTGCCGTAATCTCACCAACGCCGAGCCACGGGCGGCGGTTAACTATCCCGTACCTGGAGAGAAAGCAGCCATGAGGAATTAAATCCCCTCTAAAGGACTCATCCGCCAAGACGCCTGGCCAGCGCGGTGGATTATGGCTACGAACCTTGCAATGGAAAAGTACATTAAAAAACGGCCCCCAGATCCCAGCGGTTGCACTATTCCGGGCTCTGGCAGCAGCCATGGTTACGGTGCGACAGGGGGTGCGAAGAATCACTGGGAGGGAACGAGCTGCCAAACACGACTACTACTGGCTACATACAACACACGGACCCTGAGATTGCAAGCGAAACTGGAAGAACTAGAAAAAGACCTCACAGATGTGAAATGGGATATTATCGGACTCTCTGAGGTTAAACGAGAGGGAGAAGAAGTCTAATATCCCCCAAAACCTGAAAACGAGGGTTTATAATCAATGTGTCCTACCAGTATTGACTTACGCTTGCGAGACGTGGACGCTAACCATTGATAGAGCGAAACGGCTGAAAGTCGCACAAAGGGCAATGGAACGCTCAATGCTCGGGATCTCACTGAGGGATAGAGTGCGAAACGCGGAGATCAGGCGACGCACGAAAGTTACCGACATCATCGAACGGGTAACCAGCCTGAAATGGAGTTGGGCTGGGCATGTGTGCCGGAACAATGATGGGCGGTGGTCAACGAGAACTCTCATGTGGAGGCCTAGAATGGGAAGCCGAAGCGTAGGCAGACCAGCTGCCAGATGGTCGGACGATATAAAGAAGGCGGCAGGGCCGACCTGGATTAGAGACGCCGCAGACCGCAAAAAATGGAAACAATTGCAAGAGGCATACATCCTGCAGTGGAGCAAAATATGCTGAGAAGAAGAAGAATGCGAAACAATAAAAAAAAACAGCCATAGTGTAGTACACAAAACAGAGAGTCTCTCTGTTTTGTGGTCCATACGGATAACCCGATTTGAGTGTGGTTTGTCGAAATGGGTTTTAGATAGGTTTTAAGTCTCTTGGGTAAAGTAGATAATAATTTTGACGCGAGTATTTAATTATTTATCATTTTGATCTTGTGGGTCACATAGTATTTTATTTTGTTCAGGTCAGGCCTTAACGATAATTTTGTAAAAGAACCAATAAGCTTCACACTATTGTAGGGCTAGTGGTAAACATGCGTAACTAAAAAGACTCAATAAGATTTAGAACATAAATTTATTCGAGAAGAACGTTCATGTCTAAAATAATCATGTATTTACCAATAAAAAACAATGCGAATGTTCCATCACTATTAAAAAACCATTATGAAGTAGGTACACAAATAGCAATATTACTATCAATATAACAAAGTAAAAAGTAAGTGTCTATAAGTATGGAGCCGAATGAAAAATAAAAGATATCTAATTTAATTACGTTAATATCATTAATTCCAATACTATACAAAAATTGCTGTAGGTGTCCAAGGCATGCCATTGCAGTAATTCTTTAGGGACTTACTTGAGATCAATTTTTATAACAACAGTTGTAATAAGTGTCGTTGATACCAGACATAAGTATTATTATATTATACGAGACCAATGGTTATGTATGTAACATAGCATATGTCCACTATCCAAGATCTAAATGACGCGTAGTTTGAACAAACGTTCAATGAAAACTAATTATGAAAATAATGAAATCTCTATTTAGTTAGTTAATTGAGCAATTTTAACCCTAATTGGCAGAAAATTGCTCAATTAACTAACTAAATAGAGATTTCATTTGTTGCGACAAGAGTTATCAAATACGAAAACTGTTTTTTACCGCAATATGAAAATTAGAGCTAATATAGCGGACAACACTAGTGTTAAGAATCAAAATAAATGTGTGCGTACAATTGTGTATAGCTCCTCCACAAAAATAGTTACCACAATGAAACAATCAAAACGGAATTTCCTATTTTTATGGAGGTACACACAAATGGTTAATTTATTAGTTAAAGTATTTGATACAAAAAATATATAGATGTCTGTTGTCTCCTTCGTCATAGGGAAACTTGTGTTGACTTTCAGTTTCTGTTAGGATACCAAAAAATATTAGCTGTGGTCTGGACGTCAGCAATCAGTGGGATTTTGATTTCGTCGAAATCGAAAATACCAACAATTTGTTACTAATTGAAAATATTCATTTTTTAATACTAAAATGAAACTATAGATCAATAAGAATAAATCGTAATATACTAGGCCCTATTGAATACTGGAGTAGCATGCCTGATTCCCAATATGTTTATTGGAGGTATTTGTTAACATCTAAATTATAGTATTTTGTGACACTATGTATACATGTAAAACAATGTCAACAGTTATTAATGTGTGATATAATTATTATATAAATTTTCTGATTGAAATCGAGTGAGCAATACGTTATATTAAATGCCTATATAATATATGTTAAGATTGCTTATTATTATAATTGTAACATCCTTTGATGTGATAGGGCGTCTAGAAATCATCACTTAAGGCATTGCTATGTGAACAATCTAGGCATAGCCATTATATGGTTGCTATCTAATTAACATAATTATATTGAATCAGTTACTTTTCATATTTCAGTTATCTCGATACATTATCGTTACCGCGCTAAATGTTACGTTCGTTACACTCTAAAGTTACGTGTGGTACAACAGGCCATGTATTATCAAGAGATCGTTCCGAGATTACATGGATCATTCGTGTTCATTTCAATCAAGTCTTAAATTGGCAAAAGCAATATTCCTTTGTAAAATGTCCTTACAAAAATATGATAGACAGCTATAAATATATTGCATAACTTAAGAGTCGTATTAGTGTACACGCCATAATGAAAAACTTAAATATAACAAGTAATATAGTAAATACTTATACAAATGTATAGAACCCTCCATTGTAATATTACAATTCGACCCGATGTTACAACCACCTGCTATCATCCGTCAATAAATATCTGTACATGCCCTTAATTAAGACATACTACTAGGGAGGCCCGCCCCGCGCCTACGCCGACGCGGCATCACGCTCGCCTAAAAAACTATACAAATTAAAAACAATACTAAACTGTGATGATAATCGGATATTAAAAATAGAATGGCAAAATTATACTTATATTTAGCTTAATCTCTATTTTTTCTCGTATGTACTCTTATCATTATCAAGAATCATAGTATCATAATCAATCCTATAAATTAAATCATAATCAACAAATGATTAAATTACAGCATTGAGAGTTTCTAAGTAGAAAATACGATCAAATAAAAAGTTACACATATGTTCATCTACCAAATAAATAACGTAATAAGATTAAAGAGCCTTAAGAAATGGCGTAATTGTGCAAAATGAACGTTGATAATCTAATTATGTGATGGGCAAATCTATTTACGAAATTACTAATCATCTCTCTTGTTTTACTTAACAGTGTAAAAATATTTCTATTGTCGATAAATAATTAATACTTAAGTGGAAAAAGACCCTAAGCTGCACCCTCGTCTGAAGATTCCGATTACATTAGCGTCAATAACCAGGGACATTCCTAAAGCTACTTTAGCGCATACAATGCTCTACACAGTTCATACCAGCGTCATCAACACGTGCGATTAGCAATAAATTCTGCAAACTGATAGCACCACATCTGAAAACCACATTCCACACTTGTTCAAACACAAAAATCACAATTGTGAGTCTTCACTTAGTATGCCGGTAGCGAGATCCGTGCCGCGCTCCATCACTTTTCATTTCACAGGCTTTATTTACGCAAGACATCGGGTCGAGCATAAGTTGGTATCAGAGTTAGGTGACGCATTGCCCCACTGTGGACTACCACACTTCACACAAGAGTTTTTAGCTCGGTGGGGCTGTGCGCGTTGGGCGCTGGGTCGTGTCAGCGTATGAGGCAGGTGAGGCAGAGCTCGGCCGAGCCGATGCAGTCGTCGTGGCAGAAGGCGCCGCACTTCTTGCACAGGATCATGGCGCGCAGGTTGCACACGCACGCGTCGTCAGCGCCCACGCTGCGGCACCGTGTCACGCTCTGGAAACCGAGCGGATCTTAGTTAGATAATTAGATTCACCCACCGACCACCTCTACCACTAGACGAAGCATATATTGACAACTCGCTGTCACCACCGATATGGACTGCATATCTAATCATGCATCATACTAATTTAGTATGGCAGCGCAACCGGTTATTTCCGATGCGTCTACATTTATGGCCTGAACTCGTGGAAGTTCAAAATAGTTACAACTTTTGAGTTTTAGGGGTAACCTGGAATGTGAATAAAATGTTGTAGGATAGTACTAGGTTGTGGTGATAGAATCGTAGAATTTTACATAAAAATTACTGCATATGCGAGATGACCTAGTTTTGTTTGTAAACGCTTCATAAACGCAGTGTCTGTGGAATCTGAGGAGTCACCCCATATTGCCAGTAAATAAAAATCAAAGTTTAGGTGACTACCGATGGCCATTATGAAAATTAATAATATTCACACTTATGATTGGTGACATATGTATTACTAGCTTTTGCCCGCGGCTTCGCTCGCGTTAGAAAGAGACAAAAAGTAGCCAATGTCACTCTCCATCTATTCAACGATCTCCACTTAAAAAAATCACGTCAATTCGTCGCTCCGTTTTGCTGTGAAAGATGGACAAACAAACAGACACACACACTTTCCCATTTATAATATTAGTATGGATATGAGAAATTACAAGTTATGCAAGCACCGAAAAGATGCAAAATAACTAGTAGTCAATAGAACAAACAAAATCATGGAAAGGATTACGGGATTCTAAAAGCCGCAAAACTTACAACATTAGTGTTTTGATTAGCTGGCGGAGCACTAGATGCTCGTGGTGCTACGTTCGGAGTCCGCTGAACGAGAATGTATTGTCCCATGTTGTTGGCTCTATTATCATTCATCTGTAAGCATACATATGGTTTTGTTTAATGTTTAAGGTAAGTCAGCAAATTCTTATTTTTTTTTCCTATTAATTAAATCCACTGCGCTAGTGTTTAAAAAAAATCTCTAAATGATTCTCGAATGTCCCAGAAAATTTCGTTTCATTAAGTCACGTTTTTGTTTTTTTTTATTACCAGGATCGAACCATTCATTATGATTCTGATTCGTATGAACCCAAGCAAGTTCGAATCTGGAAAAAAATCAGGATTTCGGTTTTTTTTTGGGAAAAAGCTCACAGGGTGAAAATTAATTCGGTAGCCATACTCTTTATGTACGTTATGTACTGGCTCCGTAATAAAATTGACACCTAGTATAATTATATTTGAGCACACGAAAGTTTACATTTTTACCATCAATCAAGCATCATATATCATAATATTCATAATCTACATATACGAGTACGTCGATTACTAGGATGAGGTCGATTTGTGTTAAGTTGTCCCATATATTTATTTCTAGAAGAGGGAAGATGTTTGGGCATCTATTACGACACGACAAATTTATAAAAAATATTGTGGAAGGGAAAGTAGAAGGAAGGCGGAAGAGAGGGAGGCCAAGAAGAAAATACACGGATCAACTTAAGGAAAAGATAAACGTCGTGTCGTATTAGGCAGTCAAACGAAAGGCTCAAGAAAGAGATACATGGAAATTGCTCCACCGACAAGAGCTTGACTCTTAAATTTATGATGATGATGATTTATTTATTATTTATGTATGTGCACGCACGGTACGTCTATCGTTATTAAACAACCTGTTTACCCCCTATAAATTGCTCCTCAAAGTTCATGGTGTTACCTTTCTGCAACTGCCAACGACGGCAGCCGTTCCGCGTTGCGATTCTGGCACTCGTTACTTACCTCGTTGTGCGGCATGACGGACACAGGCAGCTGCCGGAGCAGCACGGGCGGCGGCGGGGGCGGGGGCGGAGGCGGGGGCGGGGGCGGGACGACGGGCTGCGGCCGCGGCGCGCGCGCCGGCCGCGTGAGCAGCGCCGGCGGCGGGCGCAGCTGGCCGCGTAGCGCGTCGCGGTTGGGGCTGTTCTGGATCACGGCCTGGCAGATCTGGTAGCTGCGTTCAAGGTTCACGGCCCCCGGTGGCACTTTGTTTGAGCTGCGGCTCCTGGAATTGGTAGTAGGGAACTTAAATGTACCTATTTAACGGCCTCCTAACCTAGTTGGTAGTGACCCTGCCTACGAAGCAGGAGGTCCCGGGTTCGAATCCTGGTCAGGGCAATTATTTGTGTGTTCATCACGACTATTTGTTCCTGAGTTATGGATGTTTTCTATGTATCTAAGTATTTATATGTATCTGTCTATTATATATATCGTCGCCTAGTACCCACAACACAAGCCTTATTGAGCTTATCGTGGGACTAGGTCGATTTGTGTACGATTGTCCCATATATTTTTTTATTTATTTAAATTAATGAAATAAAAATAAACCAAAACATAATAGTTTCTTTATTATAGTAGTATTGTATGATTCTTTACTTCTAATTGAAGAATCATTGCAGGGCAATTCCACATACATAACGTATACCCAATATTTTGAGACGGCTACTAAACTAGAATGAAGTCACTTGATGTATCACAATTATAGTAGTATTTCTGACTTTTGTAAGTATGATAATCTTCTTCTTCCCAGCGTTTTCCCGGTTTATGCCACGGCTCAGGTAGCCTGGGGTCCGCTTTGGCAACTAATCCCAAGATTTGGCGTAGGTGCTAGTTTTACGAAAGCGACTGCTATCTGACCTTCCAACCCAGAGGGTAAACTAAGCCTTATTGGAATTAGTCCGGTGTCCTATTCCTAGTAACAATGTTTTCCTTCACTGAAAAGTCGCTTGTAAGTATGATAAACTAAAGTCAAAATCATTGGATGTCGGACCAGTTAGTTATTTTGGAATTTTTAATCTCAAATAGATTTTTCACAAAATATGTACATATTTAAATAAGGTAGGTAAGGTAACCCCAAATTCTACCCGTTATGCATAGCTGGGCATTAACTCGTTAATCCGTTAATCGTTAATTAACGAAGTTAACATTTTCATTAACAGATTAACTTTTAAGTTAACTTTAGAATATGTTAACGGAATCATTAACTTCCGTTAAGTTTTCCGAAGTCCGTTAATCGTTAATCCAGTTCCAAAATACTTACCAAAAAGATACCGCACATACCGCGCCACAACAAAAACCTGTTTCCACCCGACTACAAATTTTCAAAAAAGAAGAATTTCTCAATTCATGTGATTTTTCATTCTTATTTATTTTTGTTTGTTACGTCAGAACTCTGTCAATACTGAACCGATTTTAAATCATCCATGGTGGTTGCAGATTGGTCCCAATTTTTTCAAAATTCATTTCTGATGATGGGATCCATGAGAAATTGAGGGAACTCTTCAAATTTAATAGGCTTATGCATGATGATTTGGGTGTTTTCTTAAGAAACTCGAACAGTTTTCTTTACGAAAACCATCAATTTGGTGGAGTCGAGCTGATGATGGAGCCCAGGGATGGCAAAGTGGAACTGTCTGTTAATTCCCATCCTATTTGAGACATTCATATTTTAAATTTATGGAATTCATGAAGAAATTAAAGAACTCAAATTTTAACGGCACATGCATTATGATTTGAGGGTTTCCTTATAAACTTGAAAAAATGTTTGGGGGTTAACAACATTTTGGTGGAGTGTACCTGATGATGAAGACCAGGGATGGCAAAATGGAATTGGTCGGTAAACACAGACATTCATCTTTTTTATTTGATTTATATTCTGATGATGGAGTTCTTGAGAAATTCAGACAACCTTCAAATTTGAACGGCACGTCCAACGTGATTGGAGGGTTTTCATAATTAGTTGGGGTATTTTCTCAATCAAGCCATCAATTTGCGGCAGTGGACCTGATTTTGAACACCAGGGATGGCATATTGAAACTGCTCGATAATTTCTAGCTCCGTCCTCCAACTTGAGACATTGTTATTTTGTCTGTGACCTCAGAGGTCTACACGATAGTTGCATTTGATTTTACTTGAGATCAAATGATGGAAGCTATGAGACATCAAGAAAACTCCTGAATTTTCAAAGGTACTTGGATGGTAAATTGGATATTTTTGAAGGAAACTGATTAACTATAAGTTGTAGATCACTAACTCAAAGATGCCGTTTTTACCACGTGTTAACGGATTAACGATTAACGTTAACTTCCGTTAAGTCTTCCGAAAAGTAGCGCTTTAACGATTAACGAACTTTTTTTGTAACGGATTAGCGATTAACGAAGTTAACTATTTGATTAATGGTGCCCAGCTCTGCCGTTATCCACCAAAAATTTCGAGAACTGATTTTTAACTACTAATTCATGATTAATAAGATACCTAATTAAGCAAAGAATTAATAATGATACAATTACCTGTTTGATTCCTTTCCCGACTTGGACTTCTTTCCTGATGGCCTTACAATATTTGTCATAGTGGTTGAACTCACAGGTGGGTTAGTAGCTGTGGTACTAGAAACTAGGCTAGTTGTGGGCTCACCATCCGGCTTTACCAAAACATCTTTCAATGACTGACAGCTTTCTGATGAATTTGATGACTCCATATTAAAATTTGCATCTCTATCTTCTTTAAACATACAATTATCGTCATTTATGTTTGTGTCTTCCATACTTGTCTTAGAATCTTCACTAAGATATTTTGTATTTTCCATGTTTGTGTTTGAGAAGTTGTGTAAGTTAACATCATTTGTCATATTGTTCTCGGTTTTCCATGATACTGCTGAAGTTTTTGGTTTAGCTGGATCCTGCATATTATCGTCAGGATATGATACCATCTGCAGTTACAAAAAAAATATTAAAATATGGCATTTAGAGTTATATTAACATATTAAAAATAATTTTAAGTATTTGTACTATACTTACAGATGTGTTGGTTACTTCCATAATAGGGATTGAAGAATTCTGAGGCATAGGCATGGTTACAACAGCAGTAACATCTAAAAACAAGGACAGTGCTTAATCAATTACATATTAATTATATTTGACAGCTTACCTTCATACACTTGACATTAAGGAAAATCTTAATTTTATGAAGTACCCTCATTATCACAATATTGAAATTAATATTCTGACCCAACTTCTAAGTATTTTAGCCGCAGTAAAAAAAACTTACTTGTTTCACTCATGTATGATGATAATTCCATTAAATTGGGATGCGATGCATACTTTACATCTTCACATTCTGTAAAAAAATTAACAATCAGTATCAAAATAATTTATTACTAATCTACATGAATCCACAATTATGTTATTCAGACTTACGAGAAGTTAGTATTGAGAGTCCTCCTGTCTCCAAAATAAAGGACTCTGCATCTTTAAAATGTTCATCATAGTAATTGTGTACAACACTTTCAGGGGGTCTAATTTTATCAAATTTATCACAACTGTCATCATTTTCTTTTTCATTAGTTTGCTCATGTACTGGAATATCTTCACTGTTTATTTCCTGATCAGATATATGATATGATTCTTTCTTAACATCTTTAGTCATTGTGTTTTGTGGAGAAGCAATCTCAAAGTTAGGAACATTTTTATCCTCTGTGGAAAATTGCTCTGGAATGAAAGCTTGAGGTGAAACAGGACCTGATGAGTTTTTCATTTCTTCTTTATCATTACAAGGACTATCTTCCATTTTTGTGATCAAATTCTCACATTGTAGAGTTTCACTGTTGACATTAGCTTCTTCACCTGTTCCTATGTTACTAACATTGTTGTCAATTTTCAGACTTGATAATGAGGACACACTTCTTTCGTCATATTCATACACAGAAGCAGTTGCCTTACTGTCTTCACTGTTTGTGTCCACCTGATCTTGTTCAGGGTAAGTATGTTCGTCACTTGGACAAATCTGATCATTTGGATCATTTGTTTCACTATCTGAGCAATTATTGCTTCCTGCCTCTTCTACATTCTGTGTTAAAAAACCTAAGTAGTTAAATACTTCTTCGTCTTCATACCTAATTCTCTTTGCTATACTACAGTTCTCATTATCATTGTCATCACTTAGTCTCTTAGCACTTTCAGAGAAGATTTTTTCTGCATCAGTTTTATTAGTTTCACTTTCCTTAGACGTATTTGACTCTTCAATTTTTACAACAGTAAGGTCTAACTCTTGTTTAACTTCACTTCTATCAGTTTCTGCATCTGGTAGCAGCAAGGGGTCTACAGGAGTGGATGCAACAGAGTCATCCAGCCTTGGTGCTGAAGAGGAGTCAGAAAAATTAAAGTCAACTGGACATTCCACATAGCCTCTATTTTGGGTTTTGGCATGCTTGATTGGCAGCAAATCTGGGACTGGTGCTGATGACTTTGCATTGACAGGAGCTTCTGCTATGACTTCATCTGCTTTGGCGGAAGAGCGGGTTACTGCTCCAACATTCCTCAGTCTTTTACTATTACTGGATGATTTACTTTTCTTAATCTTTGGAACCGTACTGGTACTTGTAATTGATGCTGTGGGTCTGAGTTTAATAGTTGTCTTCAAAGATGGCCTTTCAGAATTCAAATTAAGGGAAGATTTCTCTCGTCTAAACTTTTCTCCCCAAAATGGTTCAAAATGTTTTAATTTCCATGGGTCTATTTTGCTTTTTTCTTTCTCTACTTCAGTTTTCATTTTCTGCTGATTTTCAGGAGTGAATTCACCTCCAGATAGACTCTCCTGCCACTCGCAACAAGCTCGGGCAAAGAATTCATTATTTAGACTAGAAGAACTTAGGCGACCAGAAGGGCTGGGGCGATCTACACTTGGAAGAAGCTGCCCAAGCTTGTACTGGTACAGAGGCGGGAGTAATGAGAATGTATGTTTGTTTAGTAGTGCTCTAATGTTAGTGTTAACTAGAATTGAATCAGGGGTCTCTAAATCTATGCAGCCTTCTCTAGTTTGCTGCAATTGGGCAGCAGTTGAAAGCTTCTTCCCACTTCGTTTGCGAGGTTTCAGACAGAACCCTGGTATACTGGCAAGCACCTCGCGCATAGTAGATAGTTTACTAGTAGTAGTGTTTGTTTCTGTGTAAGTCGTAGCTGCCGTCCATTCTCTGGCTTCTGGTGGTGGTGGAGGTGGTAGAGGCTTGACTATTATCCTTGGAAGTGGCCTGGAGTGATTTGAACTCTTTTTTCTCCGTTTTGACTGTTTCCTTGAAGAGTGTTTGCTCGATTTTGTTTCAGGTACTTCACCGTCTTCTGTTACGCGTACGACGGAATATTGCTCACTGACATTACAGGCTAAGTATTTACTCTCTGACGAGTTGTCCGAGTATTCCATATCGTTCTCCTCTACATTTGAAGGTGATACATCAAGCTCCATTGTGGAATTATGCGTTAAAAGTTCCTGTTTCTAAGATAGAGCGTAAGCAGGCCTGAAATTAAAATAATGTATTTATGCCGACAACAGTCACAATTTCAACCCATCGTGTATTCGTTGTCGCTGTTACACAGTTCTCATATCTAAAACGTTTTTCTAGTTTTAAAATAAAGCATAACACATTGATATCGTGTAATGTCTTAGGATTAATACAATTTTATACACTAGTATTTTTTTTATTAGGACAAGAACAGAAGAGCAAAATGTCACAACAACACCAAGGAAAATGGATTCCGTCCAATAAGTTGCGTTCACATAACAGAATACTTTTAAGGGGAAGAGAGTTCACCAAATTTAATTTAATTGGAGTTTTTAAAATAATATGAGGAAATATATGAAACAAAAAATAAAATTTAATGATATAATTATCACAATCAAGAGTGACATATTCACTTACTAAATTTTAGAAAGTATGTTTTTCTGAAAATTAAATAAAAGCAACTGTTTGCTAGTTTGGACGTGCCCACGCACTTCCATTCGTTGATTTCGTTCATTCACAATCTATATATATTGCACTCTGTGGTTACAGCGCGGATGCCGCGGATGCGGTGCGGCCATCTTGTTTCTTTCGAGAGCCGTACTACTAGCTGGCTGTAGTGTGACTGTGGCCACAGAATTCTATAAATTTTGACAATTTTGTGTTTAATATACAAGTGAAATATAGCTGATAATTGTTACGAAAATTTTTATCATATTGTCAGTGAATTGTGTTAATTTAAACAAGTACTATGGGACGAGGAAGGTAGGTGCACGTTTTTATGTTAATTTAATAATTGAATGCGTCATGTAAAACATTCCCTAATTGATTTATTATGATTTTTAGGGATCGTAGTCGTGATAGACGTCGTAGTCGAAGCAGGAGTAGAAGTCGAAGCCGCAGTCGCAGTCCTCGCTACGGGCTTGGATCGGGCGGCGGTTATGGCGGAGGTGGCGGTTACGGCGGAGGCGGAGGCGGCGGCGGCGGCGGACGCCGCAACAACCCGGGCGCTAATTTGCGTAAACCAAAATGGGACTTGAACAGACTAAAACCTTTCAAAAAGGATTTTTATATTCCACACGCAGACGTTGAGAACAGATCCGAATCAGAAGTAGAGGCATGGAGAAGTGAAAATGAAATTACATTGAAAGGTCGCAACATCCCGAAACCGACGTTGAGCTTTGATGAAGCAGGATTCCCAGATTATGTGATGGATGAAATAGAGAAAATGGGGTTTTCAAAACCAACACCCATCCAGGCACAAGGCTGGCCCATAGCTCTCAGTGGTTATGACATGGTTGGCATTGCATCAACTGGTTCTGGCAAAACACTTTCGTATATTCTACCCGCAATTGTACACATCAATAATCAGCCAAAATCTAGCCGAGGTGATGGACCCATTGCTCTTGTGCTGGCTCCCACCAGAGAATTAGCACAACAAATTCAAGAAGTATGTGATAAATTTGCAAACACATCCAAAATCCATAACACTTGTCTATTTGGTGGAGCTCCCAAGGGGCCTCAGGCAAGAGACTTGGATGCTGGTGTGGAAATAGTAATTGCAACTCCTGGTCGTTTGCTTGATTTCCTGGAAAGTGGAAGAACTAATCTGAAACGTACAACATACTTAGTTCTTGACGAGGCTGACAGAATGTTGGATATGGGTTTTGAACCACAAATCAGGAAAATCATTGAGCAAATTAGACCTGATAGACAGACCCTCATGTGGTCTGCAACCTGGCCTAAGGAAGTACAGAGTCTGGCATCAGAGTTTTTGAAAGATTACCTACAGATTAATGTAGGTTCATTATCATTGGCAGCTAATCACAACATTCTTCAAATTATTGATGTGTGCATGGAGTATGAAAAAGAGACCAAATTAAGCACTCTTCTCAAAGAGATAATGGCAGAAAAAGAAAACAAAACTATTATATTTATTGAAACTAAGCGCAGGGTAGATGACATTACCAGAAAAATGAAGAGAGATGGGTAAGTTAAAACTATTTGCAATTGTAATAAAATAAACACAGGCCAAGAGCAAGTCGGGCCATGCTCACTGTAGGGTAGGGTTGTGTAGTTACCTGTTGGTAACAATAAAAATTTCTTACCACTGTACAGCATGATTGATATGCATATTCTTCTCAAATTATTAGCCTTCTAGTATTGACATACCGTAAAAATACTGAGACAAGTGTGTTAGTGCACACAATTTATATTATCATAACTGCCTGCAGAACAATATTTTTCATACAGGTGGCCTGCAGTCTGTATTCATGGTGACAAATCTCAAAGCGAAAGAGACTGGGTACTGCAAGGTAAGACCTGAACAAGGTATTTTGCATAAATGAATATTGATTTCCTTTTGTTTTATTGTTACATACATAGACTCAACCTATATTGAGAGTTCATATTTATGAGAAAGTATATTAATTAGAATAATTTGCAGTACAAATTTGCCCAATACTAATTATAATAAAATATTAACATTATGGATTCGAGAAGCGGTGTCGGATTGAGATTCTCAGGCGATCGCCGTGGCATCGCTGCCGCAGGGCGGTGTGGGTGTGGGGCAGCGCAGGCACTCTAGAGCGCTCCGTATCTGACTCGTGTCTGCATGTGCAGGCTGGGGCGCTGCGGCCGCGCGGCGGCTCGGGCGGCCCGCGACCCCCGCAGACGCCTGGCCGCGCCGCTAGTTGTCGGGGCTAGTAGCTAGCCCTGTGCAGTAACTCTGCCACCCTCGCACTGCACTGCCGCGCCGCGGTGCCGCGGCCAGTCTGAGCCGCTTCTCGAGCGTCCGGCGAGGCTCGTCGGCCGCGCCGCCACTCGAGCCGAGTGCGCGGCGTCCCCGACGTCACGGCTGTTGGCGCGCTAGTCACCCTAGCGTGTGCGAGTGCCGACTCGAGCCGATCGGCTCATCGCCGCCGGTCACGCCATTCGTTCTCGATTATTCTTTTGCGTGTATTGTCCGCTATGATATACCGAGGAGACAGTACAAGTCGTAAGTTTATTCGAGAAGTTATGGAATGTTTATACCCAGTATAACCTGGACCCCAACTTGCATTTACGTCTCTGTTATTTCTATTTTTTAGAAGTAATCTGCATTTTTGTTTTTATAAGTTTCTATTTTCTTTATGTATTTTTTATTATTTATATCCTTAACTTAATTACTATCTATATAAATTAATTATGATTATGTGGAAAAGGGGACAAAAAAAAATCAGATGCTTTTAGGCAACTACCGTGCCTATCAAACATTTGATTTGACTGCTCGTCTTCATGTTTGGGTAATGTATAGTAGGTTACTGTTAATTTTTTAGGTGACCTCCGTATGCTTGCTAGCTCTTTAGCGAGAGTAAGAAGCGCATATATTCACGCTGCATTGAGCTTGCGTACGGAGCATGCTTACAGTCTTGTATTAACATTTACAACCATTTTTTACAGATTTTCGAAGTGGTAAAGCTCCAATTTTAGTAGCTACTGATGTAGCCGCTCGTGGCTTAGGTAAGTTTATCTTCTCAAACATTTATTTCACTATATAGTATTGATCGGATTGTTTTTGGGTCTAAGTCTCCTTTATTTTTACAGATGTTGATGATGTCAAGTTCGTTATAAACTTTGATTACCCAAGCAACTCTGAAGACTACGTACATCGAATTGGAAGAACGGGGCGTACCAATAAGACTGGAACTGCTTATACATTCTTCACTCCCTCAAACGCAGCTAAGGCGGGCGATCTCGTGTCAGTGTTGAAGGAAGCCAAACAAGTCGTTAATCCCAAGCTGCAGGAATTGGCCGAACGCGGCGGTGGGGGTGGCAGACGTGAGTTGATGTTGATTTAATATAAGCCATATTATTTTTCTGTCTATATTGTAACATTTGTTTACCTACAGTTGTTAATGTTTCTGCAGGTCACCGCGGCCGTGGCGGCAGATACCGCCGCGGCGGGCGCCGCTCCCGCTCTCACTCACGGTCCCGCTCCCGCGACCGCCGCCGTCGCTCCCGGTCACGCTCGCGAGACCGTCGCCGCCGCCGCCACAGCTCATCCCGTTCGTCGCGGAGCAAGTCGTCAAGATCATCCAGAAGTCGTTCGCGTTCCCGCTCGCGCTCGCGTAGCCGCTCCCGCTCAGGCAAGTGCAGCCCACAGAAGGACGCTTCTACTGCCGGGCCGCAGGCCGCACCCCAAGCTCTGCTGCCGACGCCGAAATCCCTCCTCCCGACTCCTATTATCGGTCCCCAGCTTCCGTCAAACCTTGCTGACCAACCCAATGGCAAAGGTCCGGCGACTCCTCCCGCTCGCAAGGACGCCCCTCGAAGTAATAATGAAGTTAGGAATGCTAATAATGATAACTCAAATCACATGCAACAGATGCAGCAAGTGCCCCCTCAAAATCAAGTGCCACCCCTAATGGGCCTCAATCCCATGAATATGTGTATGCCCCCCATGAATGGCCAAGGGTTTGTCATGCCTCCCTTTTTCCCAGCTGATCAGTATGGTGTGATGATGCCTTCGTTTCCCCCCGGCCCCGGTGCCATGGTCCCCGGCGGCTGGGGCCACCCGCCCCCGCCGCCACCTCCCCCTCCGCCGTCATCTACTCCCTCGGCCGGCAGCGCTTACGACAACGTTAATTACGGACAACACGGCTCGGGAGAGAGCAACCTCGAGCCAGATTCCAGGAAGCGAGGAGCTCGCAAAGGAGGGCCTGGCAGCTCGGACCAGGGCGGCTCTCGCGGCGGTCTTGGAGGTGACGCTCGCGGCGGCCTGGGTGCCGACCCACGAGGCGGGCTGGGCGCCGACCCACGAGGCGGGCTGGGCGCCGACCCACGAGGCGGCCTCGGCGCCGACACACGCGGCGGCCTGGGCTCCGGCGGGGGCCTCGGCTCCGACGGCGCCGGTGGGCCGCGCGCCCGCAGCGGCCGTGACCGGCCCCGCCGACGCGGAAGAGGACGGGATAGCAACGATTTTAACGAAACCGGCGGTCTCGGTTCGGACAATGCCGAGCCCTTGGGATCCGGCGGCCTCGGCGGGGGCCCCGGGTCCACCCCCGGCTACGGGTACCTCTCTGGTGGTCCCAATGTGCCCCATGGGAGCCTGTTGCCGCGCATGCTTCCTCAGAATGGCGGAGAAATCGTCGGGCCGCAGGCTAACTTTACTGCGTTTGGGTCGTATGGACAAAAATCCAACAAGAGACAACAAAACGAACAGTACCAGAATGATTCTAATATGTATAATGAAGCTCAATATAATAATGGTTATGGCCCGCAAGACATGGGCCCGGGCAGACCCCAAGGTTTTGGTATGTTTCCAAATCAAAACGGTCTGGGCAATGCGCAGGCTGGTGGCTCCATGGGGTACAACAATGACCGCCAGAGGAATCGCCAACGACGGTGAAATTCTTGAGGTTTGTTACCTTCAAACCAAATGCAAACTCACCTCCATGCGTAACAATCACAAATTTCTTGACGTACCGAACATAACTTTTTATGTTAATAATTTCACCGAACTACTAACTACCACTACTTAACTACCACAGTGGACTATTCATAAAACCAAGCTATTATTTTCACGTCTTGAGTACCATGTAAAACATATGACGATATTAATTTATGGTTGGTACGTCTTACAACAACACTTCTAATATTTATAGACTTTGTGCTTGTAATCTTCAAATGTTCTAGTGTCACTGTTTTATACTAATTGGTATTTTATTGCAGAAAACGGATACAATGGGGATTCGCGACGTCGCAGAAGAAGATAGAACGCAGCCAAACCTCTACAAAGGAGTAACTAACATTGACTGAATCATTCAGTGACAGTGCAGTTACGCTATCCATATATTTCCTTCGTATATGCATAAATACTAGTTTTCATGTAAGTAGTATATTATATTAAAAATGAGAACAAAAATGCTTATAGCGAAAACATTTCACCATATTTGTAGAATTCCATTCCATGTATTGTATGTAATAGTGATCAGTTTTCTCAATCCAGTATTTATAGCAATCTTCTATTGTATGTTTGATATAAGAATGTAATTACCTGTGTTTAAGAATTGTGTTGATAAAGTCTAGGCTAAAATTAGACTTAGTATTATCATGGAAATAGGTATTCAATTCTGGACTTCTATTTAGATACTTTGTAAACCTTTAGTTTTGCCCAAAAACTATAAAATTCTCTATTGATACATTTTTCTAATATGCAGGCGAATATTGTGTTGTGACACCGTTTGGTTTTTTGGTTTATTTGTTATACTGTGGGAAAGTACCTACATTAAAATGTAATGAATTCAAAAAGGCACATTGCGTAGTAGTGATGCTTTTTAATCATCTCTTAACAGATTCGGTACATACAGTTTGTACATACACTCTGTATGGTCTTATAAAACAATGGCTGAATATCTAGGCTAAGTCATTACTCATTAATAAAAATTGATCTTGTAATTCCATTTTTCATATAAATCTCTGTAAAATTACGTGAGCGTAAATAAATAAACATTTGCACTACAGTTATCGTTTTTTTTTCATACTTTTAGACTTAATTTAATGCTAACAAGTGTAAATCATTTATTTTTTTAAATATATACAGTAAGGTAAATGTAACATACCTACCTTAAGAGGGTGTAGAGTTTATTCAACAAAAACGGTTAACCCTTTAGTGGGTAACGGCAAGATATTTGCCATCATACAACCCAGATATTTAATTTTTTTCTCAATGAATGTGATGTTAGTTTGTATAAATTTTAGTTCACATTGAAGAATATACTCGTACAAGTCTTCAAAGAAAAGGCGAGCCCATAAAAGCTATTACATCTCTTATAAAATGTTAATTCTTTGGCCAGATCTTAGACATTTTGACATTTGAACAATGTTATTTTTAAAAACGAAATCTATCCAATCTCAAATATATAATCTAAGGAAGTCTTAGTCTTATTATTACATAATACTGATTCATTCATTATGATTTTTTGAAAACGCCCTCATAATTCGCCATACAAAATTACTATGAAATCTGATCGTTGAAATATAACAAGTGAGCAACAGCCAACACACGAAATAGTCGGCCCCGAATGTTCGAAGCGACACCACGTCTCTGCGTAGTGAGTTCATCTTGAAATAAATAGATTTTCATTGTGTAGGTACGTATACTGTGTTATAGGTAGCAAACGGTATAAGTCTTTTTATATTTTTTTGTACTTCCAAAGGAAAAGCAACTAGTTCAAAACGAATGACATAAGTAGTTAGTTTCTTTAATACCTGATAAGAAGATATAGTGTCTTTTGGATAGCACTTGGACCGTAGAAGATGTCCAAGGTCTGATGGAGTAGAAAGGTGGCCACCGGAACTCAGGAAGTAGTTGAAGTAATAGCCCCGTGTTTGGGCTTGTTAGTTTTGTTTTGGCGAGCACTTGGGCCCTAGGTGATGTCCAAGGTCTGATGATGGAGCAGAAAGGTGGCCACTGGAATTCAAGAATAAGTTGATGTAAAACTATCGTGTTTGGACTCGTTAGTTTTGTTTTGGCGAGCACGTGGACCGCGAGTGGTGTCCAAGGTCTGATGATGGAGCAGAAATATGGCCACCGGAACTCAGGAAGTAGTTGATGTGATACCCCCGTTTGGGCTCGTTAGTTTTGTTTTGGCGAGCACTTGGGCCGTAGGTGGTGTCTAAAGTCTAATGATGGAGCAGAAAGTTGGCCACCGGAACTCAAAAATAAGTTCATGTAATACCATCGTGTTTGGACTCATTAGTTTTGTTTTGGCAAGCACTTGGACCGTAAGTGGTGTCCAAGGTCTGATGATGGAGCAGAAATATGTCCACCGGAACTGCCACGGTATGCCTATTTATGAAGATAACGTGTAAATGTTGTATTTTCGCGCGTTATTGTGCAAAAGTCGTATCTGGCGCGTATTTGAATATACACCGGACTCTTAAATCTAAAATAGGTCCTTGAGGCACTGTACCTAGGATGCTGGCGGCATTTCCTATCCTGTGCTAACTGTGCCTTCTTCTGTACAAGTCTCCAAACCTTGGAGTATGAACTCAAATACATTGCGTTTAATCTTCGAGAAGTTCTTAGATTGTGGAATGCGGGAGTTCCAGGAAAGGTTTCGTAAAAGTAAAAAAAATCGTGGTCTCTGTTACCTACCCTTCTGAACGTGTTATAATGTAATGTAAGGCTGTGTCCAGTACTAGCTTTCGTAAATCGATCTATACTTATATTCCTGAAACTTCACATGTGGAGTAAAAAAAAGTACAATGCTTTTGTGAAACATTTTTTTTGAAATAGAAAACAGTAGAACTGCCAGTCAGTTTGGCAACTTTATTGAACTAAGTATTAATTTTGTCCTAGTGAAGTAGTAGTAGTAGCATACACTTTTTCACTTTATTACTTTATGATGATATGTACACATATTAATGAACTCAACTTTTCAAGCTTTGCTAAGTTTGGGTCACAGTTGATGTTTCGCTGCAAGTTTTGTTTAGAGTGTAAATTAAACTTCAATGCTAAATAAATAATTAACTTTTTTTATTTTTGAAACAAATAATAAATTCACTATGTTAAGACTATATTCAAGCCGACAGGCTGCCCAGGTACCAACATGTGTCCATAATCTCCTAGAGGTTTACATTGAACTTGCATATCCAGAAGATCTTGAGGCTTTCCTAACGTTCCCAAAGTAAGTTCCCATCTACCATTTTCACATTTTTTAAACTTACACCCTAGTTTGTCCTTCAACAGCCTACGTAACGTATCGATTTGTCCTGGGAAGTTGTATTCATTCCTGGCAGCTGTTAGGATTTTTTTTACAGTTAAACCTTCTTTATTCTCAGTTTGAAATCTGTGGATGATTTTCCTTATTCCTTCTACCATGGTGGCATCTATATCTAATCTCTTTTTTGGGCTTTTTCTTTTTCGAGGTGTTGTTGTGAAATTTATAGTGTCCGTATCCGTAGATCCATCAACTAATGCAGCTGCTTTGATTCGCAGTGCTTCTTTTTTTATACTTCTAATTGTGCGCTCTGGTACGCCTGTAGCTATAGCCGTGCGCTTCAAGGCTCTATGTAAAGGTAATAAAATGTATTTGTTTCTTTTCTCCATTTCAAAGTAAGTTAAAACTTTGTATAGCACATTACGCACCTCATTACTTATTGCCTTGCCCCTTCCCATGGTTTATGGTTTTATATAGCTTCTGATAGTTTACAACGTATGTAACGAGCGTACTTAATCAGAAACTTATCGTTATGATCAAGAACTGATATCTTTTAACGAGATATAATATAATAAATAATAAACAAACTAATAATGCTGTGCGCTGATAGAGCGAAAATGACACTTCACAATCAAGGGCCTACCGCAAACATAGAAATAGAAATATCTTAATCTACATCTCTTTTGCTCATATTAAGTGCGATAGAAAGAGCGATAATTTTTTTTTTCTGTGATTGCAGCAGGCGCGTCTGATTCTGACACAAGTCCCAGTGTTGCCAGGTCTTTTGATTCCCCACAATAGCTCTTGCACACGGCACATGTAGAGCCAAGTAAAAAAGGCGTAGGTTTAGGGCCACCAAACACGTCCGGAATCAGAGCATGAGGGTCGCCACACACGTCCGGAATCAGAGTATGATTTCATGATATGAATTCACACTCTGATGTCCGTTGGCACACTGAATGACACACGGCCGGAATAAGTTCAATCTGACAGAGTCATAAGTTCATCATAACTCTTATTCCGGACGTGTGTGGTGACCCTGAATTTCATAATCTTAATTCCTATTTCCTATCACTCGGCAACTTTTCCTCACTCAACCCTGTCAAATGAAAATAAACCGTAGCACTTGTTACTTAATAGAGTGCATTTAGCATTTCAGTATTAGGGTATTTAGCGTTTTGATTTTTATACTCTATGCTTTTTGTAAAGGATTGTCTTGAATTTAGCGCCATCTAGTGAAATTCTAATTACTATTATCACTTTTTAATATTCTTTGTAATACTTCTTACTTAATCGTTTGCTTTCATCAAAGTTAGATACGTTCTCCTGCGACCTTTGAGCAACACAGGCTTCTAATACGTTGCTCGAAGCCTTCAGCCCATTGATACAATTTCACTTAATCAAAACCGTTACTATGGTTATTATTATGTTGACTTACTCTTACTCATAATTCTCATATCAGTCATTCTGCACTGAAACAATGTCATACTGTTGTCCAAAATAATTCATATTTACAGTAACTGAGTTCGGAATAAAATGAGTTTTTGTGTTGATTTAGTTTCAGAGGATTCTTTTTATGAAAATATTACTTTGGGTGTAACTAAACTTTTGGGTCAGTAAATAAACTTCCAATGAAATGTGAAAACATATTTATTTGTACATATATTTTTGTAAGCTAAACAATCACATACTAAGGACATAAATCTAATAAGAATTTGTTTTGTGTTTAGGCAGAAATTGGAATCCATCAGGTACAGGCCCTAATAGCATTTCACTAATCTTGATCCAATCTTGGCAGCTTCCAGAGGCCATTAAAGTTTCCAAGTCGTTCCTACCAAAATAAAGTGGTGGCCGTTCATTTATTTTTTGTGGTGGCCTTTCAAGAAGGCTCACTGGCACATAGCGGTACAAAAACGATAGCCACTCAAGCAAGAATTTTCGTGTGTTTTCCACACCCTGGGTATCAGAGCCCCAGTGTTCAAGGCCATAGTTTGTATATTTCTTTATAATGTCAAATCTCTCACTACTGCTGATATCCCAGAGTTTTTGTTCCTTAATCTCAGTGAACAGCCAAGGTTTGATCAGGGCACCCCGTCCAATCATTACACCTTGAACTGTAGGAGCTATTTCTCTCTTTTGTACATAATCCTCATAGCTCATGATATCACCATTGCCAAAGACGGGGCAAGGCTTGGCTGCTTGAGCACAGGTTTCAATGTACTCCCAGTCTGCTGATCTTGTGTACCTGGCTTCTCTGGACCTTCCATGTAATGTTATAAGAGAGGCACCACATTCTGCCAATTTGGGCACAATAGTATGAGCAATTTTCTTGTCTTGGTAAACTCCTGTTCTTATTTTTGCAGTAAATGGTATGCTTAACAGCTTCGAAGCACATGTAACAGAGGCTTCCAAGGTAGGCAACCTGTGCATCATTCCGCTACCACCTCCTTTCTTATAAATTAAATCTATTGGACACCCTAGATTTAAATCTATGAAATCTAATTCTGTTTTTTCTTGCAGCAACTGAGCCACTTTTGTAATTTGCCAAACATTTGTCCCACAAATTTGTGCCCCAAACAAGTTCTCCGATTCATGTCTTTTGACAAGAGCCCACTCCTGTTTCATTCCCTTGAGGAGAGACTCGCACAGAGCCATCTCACCACAAGTTATGTCTGCACCATACTCCTTGCATATTCTCCTGAATGGCAAATTCCCAACTGTTGTAAGAGGGCTTAGATATAATTTATCCTTCCAATCAATAGTTTTTTTTTCTCTTGGTAAAAGTTTAATTAAATCCTCATCGGTAATTGCCCCACTATTAGCATCTTCTTTCTTAGTGGTTTCTTGTTCTGATTTTGATTCATCTGATGAAGGTTTAGAATCAGATTTTCTTTTGTCTAAAACTTTGACAAGTTTTTCAGAAAAATCAAAATTGTAATTTCGTTTTTGCAAGCTTATTTGAAGCTCATTTTGAAGAGTATTTTTTGTATCATCTTTCCATTCTTTGGCTTTAATTTCATTCACTATATTGTACCCTTCTGGTGTGAGATGGCTAGAGCCAAACCTGCAGGCAATGCCCCGTGGGCACTCGCCGCGAAGCTTAAACAGATGACAACTGTCACCTAAATCCTTAGGTTTATTCTTTAAATAATCTAGGGGATTGTGAATAAATTTACAGTTATTGTACTTACATGTTTGTAAATCAGACGCCGATTTTATATTGACGATGCTAGGGCATGGCTTATCTTGTTTGTCACCTTGGTATGTCTTTGGTCTTGCCTTATTCTGCCCGCGTTTCCTTTCCCTAGGTTTTTGCGGTTGTTTCTCATTATCGTCAATTTTAATCTTCTTGTTATCTATATCGCTGCCATCGATGGTTTTATCAAGTTTGCGCTTCTCACAAAAATTCGAGTCTTTTTCGAGTTTTTTAACAATAAATTCCTCTTTGATGGCACACACGCCGGCACCTGCATTTGCCATGTTACTTAGATGCTCTTTAATATAGCAATTTAAAGAACGATACAACTTTCACAAAAATACTATTGATAATATAACTAAGATTATAATTGGTTATATGTCAGATTGCCGACGGGACGGATACACAACTGTCAATGTCAAACACACGTGTTTCTGTTTGCAAAGCTAGCTACAATTCGTATATTTATACTTCTTGGTTTTATAATCAAAAGTAGTTTATTCAATTTTCCAACCACACTATAATATTAACACTATTTTTAAAATTTGTGATCTTAGAGTCCGATCCTCGAATTTGCAATGTGAATGTGGAGCGCCGGCTCCCGTGTGACCGGGTCGCCCTCTCTACTTGGGAGCAACGTCATTCAGCTGTGCTACCCGAAGATCTTCGAAATTTCTATGCGTCAAGTGATGGATTTTTGCTCACTTGGCACTACAAGTATTCAGGTAATCTGGTTGAACCAGTTAACACAGTGAATCCTTGTATACCTACTTAAAGGTTCGGCAACTCGCTTGTGACTTCATTTCTTACTATGAATGGGCCGCTTACGGGGCGGTACGCTTGTTTTTCAATACAATATTTAACGACGTAAGAAGGTATTAAATTAAGTACTCACCGGGTGTAGGTTCAAAAAACAGGAAATTGGTGCGAACACTACAATCTTATCGTAGACAGACTCTAAGCAGCATTTAATTTCTTTCAGCCGATCAAGTATTGCCCGTTGGTTCTATTCGAGTGAACTCCTTGAATGAACTAGTTCTTTCACCAGCTCTGAAGGATCTACTGGACTTTTCGTTTACTCGGCCGTCCACGGGACCACGGCCGGTTCTTAACACAAAGAGCAAAGTCTTTGAATTAGATTCTTGTAGGACAATCGGCAAGGTGAGTAATACCGAAGAAAAGAGCGTACTCCCACCTTAAAGGCCGGCAACGCACTTGCGACACCTCTGGTGTTGCGGGTGTCCATGGACGACGTTAATCGCTTACCATCAGGTGATTCGTTTGCTCGTTTGCCCCCTATAGCATAAAAAAAAAAAAAAACATGAACATTGTTATTCGTCATCATAGTAAAACCCCTTAGAGCGTTGGTGGCTCGGCAGTAAGACGTCCGACTGTCAATCCAAAGATCGCGGGTTCAAATCTCGGCTCGTATCAATGAGTTTATCGGTATTTATATTTACGAAATATCATTTCATATTCACCCATCTCTTTTCGGTAAAGGAAAACATCGTGAGGAAGCCACACTAATCCCAATTAGGCCTGGTTTACCCTCTGGGTTGGAAGGGCAGATGGCAGTTGCTTTCGTAAGATTAAAAAATCTTGGGATTTAGTTGTCAAAGTGGACTCCAGGCTCCCTGCATAGTGGCATAAGCTGGGAAAACGTTAAACTTTGAAAAGTAACCTCCGACGTGTTGAGGTCGAACTTTCTCTCAAAACGTCGGAGGTCAGTTTTACGCGATTAAGCCCGGTGGTTTTGGCTTCTAATGACAAGTATTCTTCTCTCCGAGTTAGAAAAAACCGTCCACTTTCTGTGCAGTGACCCCTAACCGAGTGGCTATGTTTTTTCGTACTTTCTTACTTACACCTCGAAGAATAGAAAACGTATGTCTTACAAACGATGGGATTCCTGCAGGAATACGTGTTTGGATCGCCGGTCGTTCAAGTCTTATGTTCTAGATCTAGGCTTAGGTACCTACAGCAATATAACGAAGCCGAGCGTTCATTTCAGCCAAAAGACGTCCATTGCTGGACATATCCTCCTGGAAGCCCCAGAATTGTCCATTTGTTTTTGCTATACTGTGTTTATAGAATATAGCTATATAAGGAATTATAGGTATGCTTGGTGTACACGGGTGGCTCCTGGTCGGTGTGGCTTGGCACGCGCTCGGGCGCCTGGGGCTGGCTAGCGGACTCGTTCACGCAATACTTCAGGATGGCGCTAGTACACTTCGGGCTGCCCGGTTGGCAAGCCGCCTTCGCCAAGCTGCCGCTCATTCCTTGGGCTGAGGTGACTAGATTTTTGAAACACTTTAGGTATGCTTGGTGTACCTCGTGCTCGATGTGGTTGGGCACGCGTTAAGGCACTCGGGCGCCTAGGGTTAGCTGGCGGACTCGGTCATGCAGTACTTCAGGATGTCGCTGGTGCACCTCGGGTTGATGCCCGGCTGTGGTGTCTAAATAATGACGAGCCTAGCGGATACGCGGATAGCAGGGGTATCAGATTGATGCAGATTCAGATGCCGCTTCGGGATGTCAAGAGATAGACATACGAGGCTATGTCATGCATGGCGTAGGTACGCATAAAGCAAGAAATTTCTTGTTCCCACACCGGAGCGCCGTGCGGACTTGCGGAGCCATTTTTCTAGACAAGGCTTAGTTGCAAAATATCTACCCATATCCACCCCATGTAATAAACCTATGAAATTGTAAGTATAAGTATGAATTACCGGTAATTTTAACACAAAATATTTACCGGTTGCATACCCTAAATAAACCCAATTTAAGTACTTTACCTATGTAGGAACGTAGATATTTTTACAGCTGGTCGTAATCAACAAGGTTGAGAATGTTGAGATCTACATCATCATCATCGTCATATCAGCCGTAGTATGCCTACTGTTGGACACAGGCCTCCCTCGTGGATCTCCACGTGTTACGATTGGAAGCAACCTGCATCCACCGAGATCGACAGCGCAGGGGATAATTAAGATTTTAGCTCTGAAAAGAAAAACACATTATTCATCACATTTTCTCATAGAGAATGGTATTACGCGCTGGCGAATGAATATGTCTATGTGAACTCCCCACAGTTCCCAAAGCATATTTTTGGCAATTTAGGTAGTAACAAATTGAAATACATTAAAATTTATTTAAATCATGTGAATGCTATGATGATCTAATCTAGGTGAATGATTGATAAGTAGCTAAGTAAGAAGAATTATGTGAATTATGTTGTTTTTAGTAAAGGATACCACTTTGGCGATAATCGATAAGACGCTAATATAATGTCATAAAGATTCGAACCTATAGAAAAGAACCCTAAAGAACCCCAACAAGCGACAAAGTGGTACCTTTTATTAAAAACAAGTATATATAAAAATGAAAGTATAATTAATACATATATTAACTTATACTCTTTATGTACCTACATAACATAATACATTAATTTGTTAATGAATGACCATATCGCTACTATTTTTCCTGCCTAACTTCGGGATATTTAATTCCAGCAATTGTTTCTCCTACTGGCCCCGCATCTGTTGGATAAAGTAGACGAAGACAAAGTATCTGCAACATCGTCCGAGACGAGCCTTAACCACATCGATCCGAATATCTTCAAGATCTCCACCAGGCAGCACAAGAATGTGTCCAGGCAGAATAATCTCTAGAACCAGATAGCTGAATAAATTGTAGCCGACCATGACTGGTAACGTTGACATTTAAGGGGCATTCATACCATGGACAATAAAAATCCTAGAGAAGTTTTACTTAACAGTCCTGCAAGAGTAGTAAGACGGAGGTCAAATAATACCATTATATAGCACTTTCTCTTTCAAGCAGATTTTGTCACCTCCCGCTAAAAAGACGGGAGTGGTTTAAGCTTTCAGTTATTTCTGATAGAACATGTCATGAGCTGATTTCAATAACATCCAATAAAACATATAAAATGCAGCTTCACTTTTATTGACCAGCTAAAAAAAATAAAACAAGGAAAGTAATTACATAATGTATATTGAATAAATCTTGATACAATAAAATTTATAGCTAAATAACAAAATAAAAATGGACGGAATGTGAGATTCTGAATGAAGTATCAGCTAGTTTAATAAATGTTAGCTTATATTTAAGTATGTGATATTAAATTAGGTACATATATTATTATAAAACTCATGTTAGGCCATGGTAAAACATGGTTAAGCAGTGCCAGTTTCCATTCTCCTTTCAGAGAATATGCGGACATGTCTTGTGATGTTGTCTTTGTAAATTATTACTTAACTCGATCAATACTTGAAGAATACTTAGTGTTTAAAGCAGAAATACTAAATGCATTTTTATGCGAATCTTATTTATAGAGCATTGTAAATTACTACATCTAGTCCTAAGGTATATCTTGTTGAGAACAACAATAAAACATGAGTGTTAGGTGGGATATTTAATTTTGAACACTTTCAATGGTAAGGATTAAGTTCAGTAATATTTAGGTGTAAAGCGTAGTTTTATAATGCGGCCAGGCCAGCCGCCCGTACTGAAATTGCTTCTAGCTTTACGTTTGTTAAAATTGTGGTAACATTGCGTGTTAGAAGAGAATTGAAGATCACTGGAACGACTTCAACTAAAACATATTTTTTTTTAGAATCAAAAAGCTAACACGTGGCACAAATAGGTGGCAGACCTTAGCCACCTTGTAATCTTACTAGTTATTATATAATACAGTAAATTATAACCTGCACTAAGCCTGCAGTGCAAGACTTCATGAACACATTTTAAGTAACGGTACAATATATTTGATAAATTAATACCGTTTAACAGAATACTGCTATATCTGTGAAAAAAAAATAAGAGTGTATAATTAAGGATATTTCTTAAAACTTAATTAAAATCGAGATTTCATCCTTCTAATATAAATTTACATATAACCTGTGATGTAGGTATGACTTAATAACCTAATACAAATTCATTTTATACTATTCTAATTCAATTCTAGAAAAGCATAGATAGATTAAATAAAAATAGTAAAATAAAAAATATTAAAATGTACTAGTTCCCTTTAAACCCATCAAACTCAAATAAGAAAAGCAAAACACGTTAAAATGCCTTCGATAAGTAGATTCTGATTCAACATCCTACGGTGTTAGGATATCAGGGACATTAAATTGAATGTCATAAAAATGCTTTTCTGCTACGAGAAGTTGGGATTTTTATCAACTAAATTGAAAGGGAACTAGCGGTTTAAGCAGCTTGCGTAATCGGGTCGTAGGAATGGAGCTCAGCGTGTTTATAAGGCGCAAGTAGGTGAAACCGTAAAAGGTCACCAGAAGAAATGCTGTATCGTTAGTGCAAACGTGACCCATATCTTTTTAATTACAGACAGACATTAGAACATATATTATATCCCAGACTATTGACAATTTGACTCTTCAGCCTTGTATTTTTTACTGTAAAGTCAGCTACACATTCTGGTATCAACTATTGCGTCGTTAGTAAATGTCAAGGGGTGTAATGTCATAGAGTATTACTTGTATTTCGAAGTATCCGTGTGTTTGGCTGTTGGTACCTAAATCCAAGGGAGAAGAAACGTTTGCCACTGGTAGAGAGCGTGTACAGTACACCGCATCCATTAGCCGCGAGTACGTCGTATCGTTGTTTGTTGATCGCTAAGTTCATGCACTTCTAGTACATAGTAGATTCTAGTAATAGGCAATTGTTTTTCATAAGAGGCAATGTCAAGTAATACAGTTAGAAGATCCACCTAACAATCGGTAGAGAGAGCGTGTAACGCTCCCATGATGCGAGAATACGTGGTATCGTTGTTACGCTTGGTGATCACCAGGTCGATGTATGTCTCGATTATAGTAGGCGAGTCAATGTCGAGTAGGTAATGCAGTTAGTAGATCCAGCTAACAGGCACCCACTGGTGGTCGGTAGAGAGCGTGTGCAGCGCGTCCATGATGCGAGAATACGTGGTATCGTTATTGTGGTTGGTGATCACCAGGTCGATGTACTTCTCGTTCTGTCGCTGTATTCGGGCGCTCTCTTCTAACGTTTGCTTCATGTCTTCTTCCTTTTGGGTTAGACAAAGAACTTTAGTGTCGAGACAAAATGGAATAATAAAACAGGTTAGTAATATTAAAAGTTAGTTCTGTCATTGAATTTTATTAGGTATGTGCCAGTTAAACTAATATTTTTTTTGCAAAATAAAAAAAAAACTGTGTGTGATGGTAAAAAATTGATGTTAGTATAATATAAAGTTACTTTTTTAATCTATAGACCATTAAGTCATGCACACAAAATATAACATTGAATAGCATCTCTAGTATTTCAAAGCATATATAAATAAACTTAAATATAAAAGCCGGAATACACTACAGGTGTTAGAAGTTTTCAGATAAAATGTTTCAATGTCGCTTGACGAGAAGAGTGCTATTTACGAAGCCCATGTTTTATACCCGACTATACGTAATAATACCTACTACTGACACGGCATGCAATTTAAAAGTATACAACTTTATTATA
This sequence comes from Lathronympha strigana, assembly GCA_949128165.1. Classification (NCBI taxonomy): domain Eukaryota; kingdom Metazoa; phylum Arthropoda; class Insecta; order Lepidoptera; family Tortricidae; genus Lathronympha; species Lathronympha strigana. The sequence continues at coordinate 8,199,813 of OX421906.1, read as the reverse complement.
TTTAGGATATTATATAAAACAATCAATACGGAACTTACCTCGTAGAGCGAAGCGAGGGACTCTAGCGTGCGCGCGCGGCGCGAGCTAAAGCGAATGGAGCTCTGCCGGTCGAACTAGACATGCGCACAACACATTTATATCAAACACTGGCATGCTAGCTGGCACAGTTATGCAAACGTTCTTTAGTCTACGACCTGAGACTTAACCGCGACGAAGTTTTGCCTGTTGTACTTGCGTATGAAATCAGTTGTGCAACTGATATGCAAAGCTTCGTTTGCGGTGAGCCTAGGGGCTTAGCCAAGTAGGTACCAATTGTTTATTGACAGCGCCAAATAATGTATAAAAATGCTAGTGTAACTTTTCGGTGGGATCTGTCATTCAGTGTTGTTAACTGGGCGTTTTAAAAATCCTACTTTAAGTTTCCATTACGTCACGTTCATAAGTTTTGACGACCGGTTGGCGTAGTTGGTAGTGACCCTGCCTGCTAAGCCGATGGTCCTGGGTTCGAATCCCGGTAAGGGCATTTATTTGTGTGATGAACACAGATATTTGTTCCTGAGTCATGGATGTTTTCTATGTATTTATGTATTTGTATATTATATATATCGTTGTCTGAGTACCCGTAACACAAGCCTTATTGAGCTTACTGCGGGACTTAGTCAATTTGTGTAAGAATGTCCTGTAATATTTATTTTCAGTCCTCCGGCCGGTAAGCGCCGCTTTACGCAAAACTAAATTGCCGCCTACCGGCTCCGTCGGGCAGAAAAATAGTATACAAACCTCGGCCGTTAAATGGGAAAGCCTCGGATCACATGTTAGTCGACCTCGGCTTCGCCTCGGCCGACAATTACATGGGATCCGAGACATTTCCCACTAAAACGGCCTTGGTATGTAATCTACTATTATTTATTTATTATTAATTTATAAGTTCATACAAAACATGACGTAATCGAAAGGACATTTTTGGGTAATTTTTTATCAGGATCCAATCAGCTCGTGATTATGATTCGATGAGACCCGAGCAAGTCCAAATCTGGAAGAGTCAGGTTTGGTTTTTTTAAAGGCCGTACTACAAACAATTGTCATTTTAGCTACGTCCCCTGACAGCTGTCTGATCGGCGGCGATTGAAAAGATCTAACTAATAAGTTCTCGCTGGCATTTTGTGTTGCATTTTTAATATTTTTATGAACGTTTGCGTAACTGGGCATAAGGATACTCAACCTATAAGAAAATTAGGGGAACAGAAGGGTCAACCTTTTCACGTAATATTTGTACTTGCAATACTTGTATATTATTTTCAGTAAATATACTAGCCACACTTAGCAGCTTTATACATGGAATTATAGTGTATGTTCAGAACTATAGATCTGCCGTAAACTCAAATATTACATGAAAGGTTAATAATATAAACTGGCATTCCAAAAATCTATGCATTTTATCTACTAATACTGTTTCGGTTCTTGGGGTCAGGCATAGGGATCTAGGTTTCATCTAAAATATTCTAAATCATTTATATATTGATGATAAAGGCATTCAAAGGGCTTTAAAATCTTTCAAAAGTTCATCCAACTATTAAACTAAAGCTTGGAATACAAGAAACACAATAGCATAACATTAATAGGTACAAATGTTGGTTTTCGATCGTTCTATGTTGCTGAAGTTGATGAACCATGCGCCATTTTTATCAAAGTTCGTTAAAAATGCCGAAAGTGCTGCTCGAGTACAGTCGGGTTCATAAATATATAAGTATTTCCAAGGCTTCAAAATGATCTGTACACCCTTAGGACATTGATTGTATTGTTTACATAGTATGCCTTCAGCTGCACAGATATTTATGATCTCGACTGTACTATTCGCACAGCACATCGTACTATGAAAGACATTCGATCAAAGGGCTTATCGCAAAAATTTAAATTCTGTATCTGTACCCGCTCTTATTCGCATGCTTTTCGTTAGAGAGGAAGATTTTATTTTTATTTTCGCGTTAATTCATCTGAGGCCAGGACGAGTGCCAATCGTTATCGACAGCCGCGCCGCAATCATTATTATTTATTACATAACTTTTCGTTCACATTTGTTTTTAATTGACGTAGTCGATTGACGATTAGCCATTGATCCTTGGCTACAGCTTTCTTTGATTCTCGGCAAATACGTCGCGCGCTTTAACAATATATGATAATTTCTATACTTTAATATGGGCATTCCCTTCCTTAATAAGGGAACCTTCTTTCATATGGGCATAAGACCCACGCATGAGTGGCGCTGCCTGTTGAGCGACAATACGGTAGCCCTCATTGAACAGAACTTAAATTTCATTGATGTGGAGTACCTTTTTATAGGCATGCCGCCCTGCAGAATCATAAACCAACAGAATGTTTCAAGCAATTGCAACCCTGCACACGGTTTCGGGCGTTTATCCTGGTCGTGGGACATACCGTGAGGTTCCGGTTAGAGGCGAAGGTGAGGTTGCGCAGCTGCTCGATGCCGGGAGCGGCCACCAGCACCACGTACGGCAGGAACTCGCTGCTGTTGTGCAGCAGCTTCAGCGACGCCGGCGCGCAGTCTAGAATGCACATCTTGCCTGCAACAAATCATTTTTCTCAAACATGATCGTAAATGTATGCATTTATGTCACGAAATGAAGACATGAAGTTTCTTGTTTATGGCTTCCCCCATTTACTTCTTGGCCAGCCGTGAAGTAATGTATGGCCTAAGTATGAACGAAACATTATTGTCCACTGCTCTAACTTTTTAATTTGCGTACTAACACTAAACTGACAAAGGAAAAATTACATACAGCCAACGACCACCAGTTACCTACTTGCGACATTAAAAAAAACAAATTCTATGGTTCTATGTATATTTATGTGCGGTTAAACATGATGCTCGAATAGCTCATTAAAATGGCATCTTTAAAAAATAAAAAAGGGTGCCAAATTAAACTATTTTTGTCCTTTTTAACTATTTACCTAGTCGTTATTTTAATTTTAATATTTCCTCACAATGTTTGAGAAAAGCACTATACAAGCCTCGGCCGGAAGAGAGATTGCAGGACTTGTTTAATCCGGCCTCGTCTACGACTCGCCCGTCTACCACAAACTCGTCCTGCAATCTCTTACTTCACGGCCTCCGCAGTAATGTACAATTATTATAGATTAACGCGTTGTCTTCTTGCACCACCCTGAGTAAGCGGCTAACCCGGAGGCTGTCAATATCCAAACAAAAAAACGCATTACTTCGGGTTATGTGGCTAACCCCGGGCGGTGCAAGTGACCCTTATATAAAAATGATTACTCGAATCGGACGACGGAGGTCGGAGTAATCGGACATACATAAAAGAAATAAAAGTACATACAAAGTATACAAACGAACGTATAACCGTAATATTCCTTCGACTTCTCGAAGTCGGTAAAACATCTTAGATGAACAGCCAATGACAACGCCGGGTTCGGTCGAACCGCAGCGTGTATACCCCTAATATACAGTAACACTGTAACAGATATCGTGCGATCGATAAATAAGAAAGCCTCGAATTACTTAATTGGCGACTTCACCTTAGCTTTGGACGACAATTACACGAGATCTGAGAAATTACTAACTTTAAAGGCCTCTGTACGTAATCTACTATTAATAATTTAATTTCGTGAATGTGTGAAAACTTATTGATAGTTCTCTAATTGGTTCCATCTTAACGGCTCTGATGGAGTTCAAATGGGACCCGTAAAGGTGCCCATTTGCCGTTCTCTTCTACCGGTTGGGGCGACCGGGAAGTAATAATATTCAATGAGACTATATAACAATATAGAATCAAGGTAGTACAAAACTCACCCTCTTTAATAATCGCCCTGATGGAGTCCAAGTGGGTCCCGTAAAGGTGCCCATTATGTTCTCCGTACTCGAGGAAGCGGCCCGCGTGCGCGTCTCGCTCCATCTCCTCGCGCGACACGAACCAGTATGATGTGCCGTTCTCTTCTAGCGGCCGGGGAGGCCGGGAAGTATCTGGAAATGTGAAATTCAAATGAGTGATAGCTAAACATGGCTGTCAACGTTCGAATTTCATGGCAATGTATGGTCGGCAGAAAAACAAATACAGAATAGATTACTTCAATTTTTTCATGGATTTTGCTGTTTGTCTTTGACGATTTTATTTAAATATAAAGTCGTGTACCTACACAGGAAATGATTACTATACTTTGGTACTATGCCTACTATGGTTGCACGGCGCCATCTATTGAAGGCAACTTGAGTTATTTTACGTCCCTCTAAAATAACTTAACATGTCCACCAAAGCTGGTAACTTAAGATAGCATGAGCAAGTGGTTTATTTCGAATTACACGACTTTGTACGGAAATGATCAGTAACTATTTTAGATATTTTTTGTTTACATAGCGTAAAGATTCATAGGCATAATTCATAGACTTACGCGGCACAACGGCACCAAAGCGGTCGGGGTGGTCGTGGATGCAGCGGTTCTTGAGCGTGCGGCGGCCCACGCCGCGCGTGCCGACGAGCGCTAGCACGCGCCGCAGGAACGGCGGCGTGCGCGCTACTTCTTCATACAGAGCTAGTTCTGCGCCTTCAAGTTGAACGCTCGAGCGGGACTCGTAGACGAACTTTTTCTTCTTTTTCGATATCTGTAATATACATTCGTGAATTAGAAACAGCTCACCATCTTTGGCCTTGTTTTCTATTATGCTACACGAGCAGAAAGTCGAGATGTATAGAAATGTGTCATCATCTCTCTCATTTGTGTATGTAAGTGAAATTAATGTAAGAAAAGAACGAATTTTATGTTTTTCTTACCCTAGCTCCACATATGCTAATTTTATGAACAAAGTCAGCTTCAGGAGGAACATAAGCTTTCCTCCTTTCCTCCAATTCTGGAGAGGGTATGAGACCCACCACATCAGTGTTTTCTACATGACTTGCTTGCCACCAGTTAGGGTCCTTTCTGTCTGACACCTGAAATTGTAAAAGAAAATATATCAAATTGACACAATAATGAAATTACGGAATCCGTTATATTGACTAAGCGAATGCGAAGAGTCTTTTTTTAGCTTGGAAAGAAATATTTTTATGTTTCTTCTTAAGTCTGGTCACTCTTTACCAAGATCGCATATATCAATCGATTCTTGTGAAATTTTGTGAGCAGGTTCAATAATTACCTACATATATATTGTTATGTTGGTTCAGTTTAGATATTACAATCATGGATCATGGCCTATAAGCAGAGGTCGGAATTTTCGTGGCACTTTTGAGCTGCCATTCTCATTTATCGACTTCTGATATTTATTGATACATTATATAACACAAGTAACACAACATACAAAATGTATTAAATAAGATTAAAAGTAAAGGTTAACAACAGTCTTGGAGATAACCTATCGATACCTACTATCTTTTTGAAAACAAAAAATAGGAATGAAATATAATAATATCTTCTGAGGTATATAGATAGATAAACTCAAATATACTAAGTAGTCAAAGGTTATAATAATATGTAAGAGATCTGTTTAACGATAAGAACGCCTGTTGTTAAACTTCACTTTTATTCTTTAATAATTCTGCTTATAAGACATGTGAGATTTTTATTTATCGAATATCCAGTATAACTTACTTGTAAAATATCGCCCTTTTTGAATTCCAATCCAATTTCCTTACAAGGCAATAATGTGTCCTCCTTCGGATTGTAGTCAAACAGAGCTCTCATGTAACACTGTAATAGAAACAAATATGTGACATACATATTACATAGAGGTACCAGTAGGTGTTATTTTACATGTAGCAACATTATTTAAAACGATGCTAAGTGACTTCAACAACTATCTACATTGTAAGGTTTATATATATTGTATAGGTGACATTTTGTATAAACGAACTAGGGTGATTAGCACTTATGCCATTTTTAATGCAAATACTACTAATTAATTAATATAACTACAATGTTTCATTGTTACGAGAGCTTAATGGATGCTTGGTCTTCTATCTGTTGTAATGATAAATGATGAATTGTTAATTTTCATGAAAATAGATCAGTCTTAAATTGCAAGTCATATGCACAAATATGCTTAGTTTAGAAATGGTGACTGTACCTAGAATAGTCATCACAAAACAGGCCGTTAACCATTATTACGCACCGGGCCTTAGCAACGGGAACTAATTAGATAATAGTTAACTCAATTAACAAAGTTACTCTTAAATTGATTTACTCACAGTAAGCTTATTTGTTAATTGGGAACTTTTCTCCTTAAGGTTGGGCCCCACTTTTAAGGTGACTCTGTCGTTAGGCTTGGACACAGCCTCTTTGAGGTGCTCCTCGGTATCTACTTGGACTCCGTCTACTTCTAGAAGTACATCTCCTATGGATAGTAAGGCTTGCTTAGCTGCGGAACTGCCAGCTAATATTCTAGCTACTATAAGTTGTCCATGTTCGTCTGTTGTGACCTGTAAGATAAAGTGTTAATTGTCAGGTTATAGACCGAAATCTTAGTAAAGTTGAGCCAAATTAGAATTTTGTTCCTTGTGGTTTGGTCTAGATAACTTTGTGGTTGAAATGTAGAAAAAAAGACTCGGAATTAACTAGGTTCATGCTACTGTAGGATATATTGCTTCTATAGCAAATAACCTATAAAGATATAAGACAAAGGGGCAATTTCTCAAAGCCTATTAAGTTTTTAGCTTAGTCCTTATAAGATAAATTGACATTTAAATAATGAACATCTCCAAAAGTGAGTTGTTTTTACTATATCCATTAGTAAAAGAATCATAAGGTAAATTAATTACATAATTGTGCCCATGTGACTCATACCAAATTAATGAAATGATTATAAGCATGCAGTTTACGTGCAAGAATGTGATGAGTTGATGACCTTTATTGATTGATTAGAATTTAAGCAATGAATCATTTTCCTGTGAATTGAATACAATAATAGTCATGTGGATTGGGCTATTTGGGCATATATTATGTAGTACAGATGTAGTGTATAATGATTTTCCTTCGTATTTTCTCGGAGACACTCGTATTTATCATGCTACTTCAATCGACCTCCGACCTTTTAGTACTGGCACTGACTGAAATAGATAGCATGACACGTTTGTGCGTTTCCGTGAAAATAAGAGGGAAAATCATTATGCACTACATCTGTATTGACTTTTTGAATATAATGACTAGGTATTCACAATAGCGTTCATTGTTTCAGTTTTGAAAAAGTAGCTCAAGGCTCATGTGAGATGACAAAAGGCTATTGTAATTATTTTTTTCTCATAGCTTTTTATAGAAAGTAACATTCATGTATACCTATTCTGTTGGGTTTTAAAATAAAATGAATTTATTTGACATATAACTTAGTTAAAAATAACCTTGTTAGAAACATATTCATAAAAAAAATAGAAGTTCATTATTGTCACATGATAAATAAGTAAATCCATTTGGAACAAATAATAATATGAATGTTTGGTTCTTGCTATAGACAGAGAGATGACCTGAGAAACATTGTTGTTAAGGTGTTAACCACAGAAATGGGGCTTGTATTTCAATTATAACATATCACATTTAAGGTATATTGTAAGACCACTCGCCAAAATGGCATATTGTTGAGTGTAGGTTTAATTAGGGTAAGTGCCATGTAAATCGCTGGCCGTTACCCTAATTGAACCTACAGTTGACAATATGTTTAGAACTATTTTAAATAATGTACTCATCTAAGTGAATTGTAATGAATTCTTATGAGTAATAAAGATTTTTTAAACCTAACATAATCCTGTAACATTCCAATGTTCAAGAACATTTGTGTTCATCAAACCAGTGTGATGATTATTACAAAATAGACTATTCAAACAAAAAATAGGTAGTCATACATTATCCTAGTGATACAGTTGTTTGCTAAATGAGAGAGCGGTCTAGTCTTTTTACTAAAAGGGTATACTATAAAAGAAGTCAAATACTCCCGTCTAAATAAATAAATGTAAATTACCGTTAATCCTAAAGGTTGTCCAGGCACTTTTCTAAGGCCTACAACTTTGACCGTCTCTACAGGCATGTCTCCGTTTTCCTCCGGGCTGGCTTCCGCACCTTCTGCAGTGTCTTTGTCTTGCTTTACAACAGGTGCCTCATCAATACCAGATCCTCTTTGAAGCCACAGGGCACCTATTGCATCATGCGCATCTATTAAAGCCTGAAAAAGTAAGACAATTAATACTAAAAAGCAAATTTTACTGTTTCGTTGATTTCACTATGGTGTATCACAAATATGGGCTTGAGTAATACAAGGACCAAATATATTCAGTAAAACCGGTTTGGAGAAAGTACATAACAGTACTTGCTCCTACACAATATGTAAATTGTTTCTTTATCAGGGGAATTGAAATTTTAAATAAATACAAACCAATATCGATAATTTAAAGTATTTATACTTCTTTATAGGCACACAATTATTGTACCACCAATCAATAATATAACAAAGGCGAAACTAAACTAGCGTAACTAATATACTTCACTATTTATCAACACATTGATGATATAGGAGCGGAGCCGAAATAATAGCAAGATAATAAAATATTGTTTGGAAGCGATACTACATCTAAACATACCTTAAAATGTATTCTGGATAGCAATATCGCGAGTTCCGCTTGCTCAATAGTTCGGATGTTGTTGCCACGATACTCGCTCAGCGACCGTATTATGTTTACGTTATCCAACGATACGGGTTTTACGACCAGGTCCTCCTCCGATTCGATGGGCTGCAATAATAACATAAATTCATATAAATCCAACAAGATTCACAATGGAACATCCAAAACAACAAACGACGTAGGCGTGGCACTTCGTTTTAATGAATGAAAAGTAATTAGGCGCTGTTAATTAATACTATATCTACAATATTACGTAAAACTATAGTCATTTAACTTATTTTTCAGTCATAAGGAAAATATTATGCTATAAATCACGAGAAATCTGTTAGACGCGGAAAACATACCCGCCGTTTCACTTCCCCCAAAGTACACAACTGAAGAATCAGTGTTGCCAGGTCCAATTTAAAAATTCCAGTAGACACAAGGTGTAAAAAACAGGAGAAAAACAGGATATTTTTTAATTCCATATTAATTACCTGAATACATATGTTACTCCTGTTATTCCTCTAATTATTCGTTTTTTGTTTAAAAATCATATTTTTAATGAACTACAAAGGATCAAGCGTGAATCGGTGCTTTAAAAAAGTTGTTTTTTTTGTTCGGTTTTCGTGATACTAGCCCAGGGCTACTACTACGAAAATCGAACGATTGCGGATTTATATGTCCATCTCTGTCACACTTGCATATTAGAGTGACAAAGATGTTTTTCCGTCAATGCCAATTTTCGATGTTCGTGGTAGGCCTACAGAGCGCCTACCACGAACCGCGAACGAAAGTATACCTCCCTTTCGCACTTGTGATTTCTCACTCAAGTGCGACAGAGAGGTGAAACTTCGTTCGTGGTTCGTGGTAGGCCTTCAGACTTTGACAGACCAACCATAAAAATAGGCTGACAGTGACACTTGCGTTTCGTTCAGAAACTGTGTCTTATATATATATAGGTGACTGTTACACACTATGATTGCATATTGCATTTAAGACCTACTTACACTCGGTTCAAGAACCTTAACAAGTTATTTTGTATATTATACTATGGTTAACACGAGTGAACGTCTAAAATCCAGAATCCAGGAGATTTTCTGGGAAAAACAGTAGACCAGGAGATACACCTCGAATCCAGGAGATCTCCTGTAAAATCAGGAGACCTGGCAACACTGTGAAGAATTGAAGATACAGATAAGATAAAATAGTATACAAGAGGTGTCAGAAAAGTTGCCATGTTGCATTATTATAGGAATGTGCTTCTTCCGATTTTTAGGGTTCCGTAGCAAAAAACGGAAACCTTAATTTTTGAATTAAACTTCCCTAGAAGTCAAACCACGTTATCTCTGTCGAGCAATGAACTGTCGAACTTTAAAGTGTTATTTTAAATGTCAAACTTCTTTGAAATTAGGACGTTTACTTAACACTTCCACCTTCTGTGCTGTCAAAATCTAGGAAACTTAGCATAGACTGACTATATTAGATTTTCTGTATTTATTCTGTAATTTATATTTATGTTTCAGATAATATTTATTTAACAGCATGCTAGAGGGCGCGTGGCGTTGTTTAATATTATAGTAGCACAAATCGTGAATCGCGCTATTAAGTTTATTGGCATTATTAGCCTCAAAAAACCTTTTTTTAGTTACCAGTTCTCTCGCTTTATGGCTCTGTTCAATGGTAAAAAATCATGAATTATGCGACTAAAATTATAGTGCCGTTACTGGTGACCAGGGCTTGGAACCGGTGCCTACTTTTTAAAAACATCTTAAGAATAGTCTGACAAGCCAGCGATTGCAGTAAGGTGCGTTTGACTAAGATCGGACAACGGCTAAGATCGTATGATTCAATTTCGGGCTCATTGCGGGGTTTTTTTTTAATGATGGCAAGGTGACACGATGCGCCATTTAAATTTAATGCCTGGTCCCACCTTCAGTCCGTTCTTGTTGGTCCGACTGACAAGTCGTGAAATATGTGCCCGATTTTGGACCCGGGTATGTCCTTAAACTACGTCCAACAAGTGAGGTAGGGCACAGCGAAACGTCATCTCGCTTGAATCTGGAGCAGCCTGACTGGGGAAGTACCTCCACCTTACAGAATACCGAAGCCATAATAACATCACTACTTACTTTGTAGGTATGTGGTGTTGTGTTCCTCACGGTGAGTAAGGTTTCCAGAGCTCCAATCCCCCCAACCTCCCCCTTAATGACGATGACAGCGCAGATTAATAAGCTACCCCAGGAGGGTACCAGCTGCTCTAGCGCTGGAGAATCCCTTTCTGGGCTTCCATGCTCAGGTACTGTCGTGCCTGAGCGTGGACGCCGAGAGCGCCCCGTTTCGTACTCTGGGGGGGGCAAATCCGCGCTCCGCCATCCGCCATCCTCCCGAGGCAAGAGCAAGACGGCTACGGCAGCCCCTGCCACGCTCGCTGTGGATTTCTGCAACATCAGGGGTTTGCATTCTAATCTTAATGCTGTCCATCATCACCTCGAGACAGCTAAGCCGGCCTTGCTTTTTCTGACAGAGACGCAGATATCGTCTCCAGCGGACACAAAATACCTCTCCTACCCTGGGTACGAACTAGAGCATTCCTTTCTGCCTAGGGCTGGAGTGTGTGTGTACGTTAGAGGCGATATCAGTTCTCGTCGCCTCAGCAATCTTGAAGGTAGGGACCTTTCCACCTTATGGCTACGTGTTGATTGTGATGATCATCCTCGCGTCTATTCGTGCCTCTATAGGTCCCATAGCGGTGATGCCGAAACTGACCGACTCTTGGAGCAGATTCAAACGGCTGTGGATTCAGTGCAGCAGCAGATCCCATCCGCTGAGATCATCGTTCTTGGCGATTTTAACGCCCATAATGCCGAATGGCTGGGCTCCAGCAAGACTGATCATGCGGGGAGATCTGTTCACGACTTTGCTCTGACCTACGGCTTGACACAACTGGTTACTGCGCCTACGCGAATCCCAGATGTGGAGAGCCAGGAACCTTCCCTGTTGGACCTTCTGCTGACTTCTCACCCGGTTGGCTATGATGTATCCGTTGCAGCCCCTCTCGGTTCCTCGGATCATTGCCTCATCCGGAGTACAGTGCCTCTCACGTGCCCGCCGCGTCGGCGAGTTGCTTGTAGCCGCCGTGTGTGGCACTATAAGTCAGCAGACTGGGACGGGATGCGGGTGTTCTTTGCGTCTTACCCGTGGGGGCAGGTTTGCTTCACGCCGGATGATCCTGATATCGCTGCTGACTCTGTTGCTGACGTGGTGCTTCAGGGAATGGAACTTTTCGTTCCATCCTCTGCGGTACCTGTTGGTGGCAAAACCCAGCCTTGGTTTGATCGCTCCTGCAAAAAGGCGTCTCGCCGAAAGCTGGAGTGCTACCAAGCCTGGGTAAATGCAGCGGCGGTACAGGATGTAAAGACCAGCGCTTTAAAAAAGGAGTTTAACTTTGCCTCCAGGTCCTTCAAAAGAGCCATTGCCAGAGCAAAGTCGTTGCACATTGGTAGGATTGGCGAGAAACTAGAGCGTCTCCCCTCGGGAACTCGTGCGTTCTGGTCTCTTGCCAAAGCTATCCAGGGGAATTTCTGCACGCCGTCTTTTCCACCTCTGCACACGGGAAATGATTCGTTGGCCCACGACGCAAAAGACAAAGCCGATCTACTGGGTAAGCTTTTTGCGTCCAACTCGACTTTGGATGACGGGGGACAAGCGCCGCCGACTATACCGCGGTGCGAGAGCTGTATGCCAGATGTACAGTTCCGCCAAAGCTTTGTGCGTAAGGCTCTTCGCTCCCTCGACACCCATAAGTCCAGTGGGCCTGATGGAATCCCTGCAATTGTTCTCAAGATGTGTGCTCCTGAGTTGGCGCCGGTCTTAACGCGTCTTTTTCGGCTCTCCTACTCTTCTGGCGTAGTCCCGACTTCGTGGAAGTCAGCTTTGGTGCACCCGATCCCTAAAAAAGGCGACCGCTCAAATCCATCCGACTACAGGCCGATAGCTATAACCTCCCTTTTCTCTAAGATTATGGAGTCCATCATCAATCGTCAGCTCCTCTGGTACCTAGAGGATCACCAGCTGCTGAGTGACCAACAATACGGTTTCCGTAGGGGTCGTTCGGCTGGTGATCTTTTAGTTTACCTGACACATTGCTGGGCACAGGCGATAGAGAGTAAAGGTGAGGCACTGGCAGTTAGTTTGGATGTAGCGAAGGCCTTCGATCGCGTTTGGCACAAAGCACTTCTTTCGAAACTTCCATGCTATGGGCTCCCCGGGAAATTATGCGAATGGGTCAGCAGTTTTCTAGCAGACAGAAGCATTAAGGTCCTAGTTGACGGTGAATGCTCAGACTCAATGTCTGTGAATGCTGGTGTCCCTCAAGGCTGTGTGCTATCACCCACGCTATTCCTCCTGCATATCAATGACATGTTGCAAACTAGCGGCATTCATTGTTATGCTGATGATAGTACGGGTGATGCCTCCTACACCGGCCGCGCCAATATTTCCCGGGAAAACGTCATTGAGAGCCGGAACAAACTTGTGTCCGAAATTGAGACCTCCCTAAAAGAAGTCTCAGATTGGGGTCGACTTAATTTGGTCCATTTTAACCCTACAAAGACACAGGTTTGCGCGTTCACCGCAAAAAAACTTCCGTTCGTCGCGTCACCTCGTTTTGAGAGCACTCCCCTATCTGCCACAGCCAGTATTGGAATCCTTGGCGTTGACATCTCGAGTGAAGTCCAGTTCCGCGGCCACCTAGAGGGTAAGGCCAAATTGGCCTCGAAGAAGCTCGGTGTGCTCAATAGATCGAGGCAGTATTTCACGCCGGCCCATCGCCTACAGCTTTATAAGGCGCAGGTTCGCCCGCATATGGAATACTGCTCTCATCTTTGGGCAGGGGCACCTAAGTACCAGCTTCTTCCTCTAGACCGCATCCAACGGAGAGCAGCTCGAATTGTCAACTGCCAACGTATTTCTGATCGGCTTGATCCCTTGGCGCTGCGTAGAGATGTGGCCTCACTCTGTATTTTCTATCGCATGTATTATGGGGAGTGTTCCGAGGAATTGTTCGGATTAATCCCTGTCGCTTCTTTCCGCCATCGCCCTACGCGACAATATTTCCACTCTCACCATTTAGATGGTTGGCAGTCCTCAACTGTGCGCTTTTCCCGAAACTTCCTGCCTCGCACAGCTAAACTGTGGAACGAACTGTCGCCAGCGGTGTTTCCGGACCGATACGACCTTCAAACCTTCAAGAAAAGAGCGTACTCCCACCTTAAAGGCCGGCAACGCACTTGCGACACCTCTGGTGTTGCGGGTGTCCATGGACGACGTTAATCGCTTACCATCAGGTGATTCGTTTGCTCGTTTGCCCCCTATAGCATAAAAAAAAAAAAAAAAAAATGTGCAATTAAGAGCCCGGTATATAAATTGGACCGATTCAGCTGAACTTTTTGCCATGAGTTTTCATAGTTACAAAAACGTTTTTACATGTTTTAATACAAAAATTGAAAGATAATTTCAATTGAAATGGAATAAATGAAAAAAAAAAATCAAAATTGTTGTCAGCTTTTGAAAAATACACAATTTTCTAACAGCTGTTTTACCATTTTTTGACGAGCTATTGAATCTAAATAAAACATTTTTTTTTCTTGCTCAGTATAATATATAGTCTTCTACGGAATAAATGAAACAGTTTTGAACATTTTCACACAAAACTATTGAGCATAATTTTTAAAATTTGGTAAGTTGTGGTAGAAATACGTGAATATAAGCCAAACAGTAATTTTTTTACATAAATGAATATGCAGTTGTAAACTATAAACCAAAAATGATAAATAGTGTATATATATCTCTAGTGTTTTTTTTCTTAGACTGCACTTTAAAATAGCTCTGTTTAGCGCTATAAAATATGCGACGTTATGTCATTGGCTTCACATGCCTTCGGGGGCTCGCAGAGAGAGAGGTCATGTAGCTCCGCGCTCTGACTATATTTACAAAAATGAGAGACTGAGAGTATTGAGGAACGTGTAAGTAATATCAAAAAATTGGGTGGCTGAGTAGCTCCGTGTATACTTGTAATCCTTTAGTATGCCTATTCATGAAGATAGCGTTTAAATGTTGTATTTTCGCGCGTTATTGTGCAAACGTCGTATCTCGCGCGTATTTGAACATATATTAAGTAAAATTTTACCAAAAATTTATTTTTGCTGTATCCGGAATTACCTTCGCTGGTTTTTTGTATATAACTTTGTTGTCTTTTTACAGACTGTATATTATTTTTATTAAATTTGTCACAAATCTGTATAATTAAATTTACGATTCGACACCTTTAGACCAGAGCTGGGCACCGTTAATCAAATAGTTAACTTCGTTAATCGCTAATCCGTTACAAAAAAAGTTAACTTCGTTAATCGTTAAAGCGCTACTTTTCGGAAGACTTAACGGAAGTTAACGTTAATCGTTAATCCGTTAACACGTGGTTTAAAGGGCATCTTTGAGTTAGTGATCTACAACTTATATTTAATCAGTTTCCTTCAAAAATATCCAATTTACCATCCGAGTACCTTTGAAAATTCAGGAGTTTTCTTAATGTTTCATGGCTTCCATCATTTGATCTGAAGTAAAATCAAATGCAACTATCTTGTAGACCTCCGAGGTCACAGAAAAAATAACAATGTCTCAAGTTGGAGGACAGGGCTAGAAATTATCGAGCAGTTTCAATATGCCATCCCTAGTGTTCAAAATCAGGTCCACTGCAGCAAATTGATGACTTGATAATACCCCAACTAATTATGAAAAACCCTCCAATCACGTTGGACGTGCCGTTCAAATTTGAAGGTTGTCTGAATTTCTCAAGAACTCCATCATCAGACTATAAATCATATCAAAAAGATGAATGTCTGTGTTTACCGACCAATTCCACTTTGACATCCCTGGTCTTCATCATCAGGTACACTCCACCAAAATGTTGGTAACCCCCAAAAAAATTTTGAAGTTTATAAGGAAACCCTCAAATCATAATGCATGGCCGTTAAAATTTGTGGAGTTCTTTAATTTCTTCATGAATTCCATGAATTCAAAATATGAATGTCTCAAATAAGATGGAAATTAACAGACAGTTCCACTTTGCCATCCCTGGGCTCCATCATCAGCTCCACTCCACCAAATTGATGGTTTTCGCAAAGAAAAATGCTCGAGTTTTTTAAGAAAACGCCCAAATCATCATGCATAAGCCTATTAAATTTGAAGAGTTTCCTCAATTTCTCATGGATCCCATCATCAGAAATGAATTTTGAAAAAAATGGGACCAATCTGCAACCTCCATGGATAATTTAAAATCGGTTCAGTATTGACGAATTTCTGACGTAACAAACATAAAAATAAAGAATAATAATAAAAAAATCATATTAAATTGCAACGGTTAACATTCACATAATTTTATCAAAATAGGCGTGACATGTTTCGTCTGCGTCGGGCAGACATCGTCGGACAGACAGAGTGGTGTTATCACCTTCGCGGCTTCGGTCCTAGCCGCGAAGGTCCGACTATGTCTGCCCGACGCAGACGAAACATGTCACGCCTATTGTGATAAAAATACGTGAGTGTTAACCGTTGCAATTTAATATCAGTATGTCTGACGAAAGTTTAAATTATATTAAAAAAATCACATGAATTGAGAAATTCTTCTTTTCTGAAAATTTGTAGTCGGGTGGAAACAGGTTTTTTGCCGCGTGGCGTGGTATGTGCGGTATCTTTTTGAGAAGTATTTTGGAACTGGATTAACGATTAACGGACTTGGGAAAATTTAACGGAAGTTAATGATTCCGTTAACATATTCTGAAGTTAACTTAAAAGTTAATCCGTTAATGAAAATGTTAACTTCGTTAATTAACGATTAACGGATTAACGAGTTAATGCCCAGCTATGCTTTAGACGAAGATCCGGTCTTAACTGAAGTGTTTATTCGTGCGTTTATGAAAACGCTTAATAACATATAATAAAAAAGGAGACGGATTTAAAAAGCGTGTATCTATATTTTGTGTCTTCTTTTTAGACCACTTTTCCACCAATGTCAACCTTATCACCTGGGGTCATTGACCCCTTTGAGGGGTCATTGACACCACCAAAAAAGATTTAGAACCACAATTTCTTCGATTTTGTGTATATGGTATAAAATCTGACGGAAAAAGTGTAAACAAATTAAAATTGTGTCGGAAATGAAGCTTCTGTGTACTGGTAAAAAAATCTTGACAATTTTTTTTACTTTCCTAAATCTAAACACTCAGTACACACGTACCGGAAGGTCTATAAAAATAACAAATTTGAGTGTCAGAATATTTCATCATGATCATTTTCTTATTTGAATCATGTCCCACACAAGCTGAGCAAAAAAATAAAATCCAACGTCATCTCTACCCACCCAAAATCGTCCGAAACTGTCGAACGCACCTTAAAAGTAGGACAAAAAAACTATATTCGTCCCTGACGTCCCTCTTTTCGGGGTGATAATACCTACTACCGTAAGATAAAGACAGTATGATGCTCTCTATCCCTCTGTTAATGCGATCGCTTGCTTGTCAGACTATAATTGCCCAATATTCTGAACTATTTTGTGCTCTTTAAGTAGCACTCGATCATGCATTTAGGCACCTAACATATTCGTATTATATTAATAGTACCGGTACTTTTGTATGAAGAAAATAAATATGGGATGCATCTATAAAAACAGGTAAATAGGTCTACGATTTGAAAATAGGCAAGTCGGTGGAAGTCACGTTCTACGGACAACCCCCGGTACCGACTAAAATAACCGACTTGTTTTAACATTAGGTACATCTCAAAACTTTTTACGGCATAATTACCTATTAAGAACTGCGGAGCGAGACTTGTATCTTTTTAGACGTAGGTACCTAATGTTTTTGATGGGATTGTATATTACTTGACAATTGATGATTTTTACGTTCTCGTTTAGGTTTGGTAGGTATTATGGCGTAACTAATAGTATATTTGTAGAATTTAACATGCTACGGGTTTTGGTACATTAAGTTGACGGGCAATTAACGCCAAGAGGCCTCAAAGACTCCGACCCCGAATATCCAAATAGGTATACTTAAATATGCCACAAGTGCCACAACCACAACTACTCAATTCAAGGCGAAGTTCAACACAAATCACAAAGTAAATAACACCATTACTTACTTCACTTTTCCGGCCGAAATCCGGACTTTCAAGAATACTTTTCAAGAATATTTCGCCATGGTTAGAAAGGTCGTCTTCCGGTTTTGGTTTCTCTTTCTCTAAAATGTGAAGGAAAGACACAATTTCAAGAACATAATTTTCTGATAATATATAAAAATCTTCTGAACCAACAAACGATAGAAATATATAGTAGTAAATATTTAGGGACTCCAAGCACACTAAAGGAGGCAGTTTGCCACCTTACAACGAAGCTAGGTTTCATGCACAATGGATGTGGATTCGCGGAAAAGGCACAGCAAAAGTACCAAACTAAGTAACTTGCTGAACCAATTATATAAATGAACTACTTACTGTGTGCAATAAAAAAATATACATAACTGTTAACCCGCTATCAATAGGTAGGGTAGGGTATGCAGGTTTTCATGGGTTCTCGAACTTCTTGAGAGGTTCGGGCACAACTTTGTAAATTGTTACGTACCTAATTAAGTACGACTGCAACGAATTTTCTTTATTTTCGCCTATATGTTAGCCACGTTAAGAAGCTAGTATACAGGCCTCTCTTTTGCATTATGCAGATGAAAGAGACAAAAGAGGGTCGGTGGAGCTGAGCGTTTTTACAGGGCAAGATAGGTTTACATGCCGGCCGTAGAGCGCAGACTATTTTAAAAGTTATATTACCTAAGTTATTTTGGTATTACGATTTTTAAAGTGCGTTCATTTTACGGTGTAGGAATTTATTGAATTCAAAAATAGTTGATGGGTAATCAACATATTGGTTTAACTAACAGCACAGCGTAGGGATGTATTCTATACAGTGTGGTAACTCCGCTGATTTTTGGGTCATCGATGAGGGGCGCGCGGGGAAGTAAGTGGGGAGGAAATGCCGCCGAATTTCTATGAAAATTCAGCGGTCTATTTTAAGGGGTGTCAAATGGAAATTAGTTCGCCAATCAGACTGTAAAAGGTGAATCCATGTATAATATGAAACATAATATTCTTTTCTTTGCTGAAAATTAGTCCTACATCAAAAATACTCTTTTTGATTCGATAAAAATCGATTATTGAGGATTTGAGAGGTTACTTAGGTAGGTACTCATAACAACTAGGTCAAAATCCCTAAAAAAGGCCGCTACCTTCGATTTCTAGATATTAAAATAATCCCTAAATATTAAAATAAAAACGTATGGAAAACATATAAAAATTTAACAAAGAACATATCCAAAAAAAATATGCAATTTTTTTTACAACAAAATATAAAAACGCCCTTTTACTTGTGATACGTAGGTAACAAGGGTTTCTTAAAAATTACTTAGGTAAATTTTTGCCCAGGCTTCAAAACATTAATCAATAAATTCAAACTTTAGTAAATTCTTTTCCGGTGGTGTATTCCTGCAAAGTGTTTTGTGTCATGTTTAAGTAAGTGTTTTTAAATAACTTTCTGTGGTCCCTTAGTATTGATCTAACAGCAGAAAGAAGGTGGTCGTAAAATATTAATGCAGATGTATAAAAATAGGAATACACCTTATACAAGCAAATACCTACGAATTTGAAAGGATTAATTTAGTTTAGCAAGAAAATTTTAACAAAAATGTATGCCTTTATACCTACTTATATTGTGTAGGTAAATCGAGCTCGTTTTATTAAATTTATTTTTTAGTTTACGAAGAACTTGTCGCTCAATACTATCTGAAGGTACGATATTGTGACTGCTCGAAACCTTGCAGGGCATTTTCGACCCGACTGTAACTCCATCGTGGAGAAATAATACCCCTTAGCCGTAACTAAAGCCTTTCTGTCACTATACTCGCTTGTTTGCTCTAACCCTTCTCCGCTATCCTCTAATTACCTTCCATTAGGCCATGAGCCCATGACATTAACAAACCTCGTAATAAAAAGGATCCGACCCAACTAACATTTTGAGAGTATTTTTAATTTGACCCTTACGACGACTATTATAGTGTTCATAATCTTTCTAAAACATAAAGGCGAATCTTTTTCAGGTTACAGGCAAATTAGGTTACGTTACAAACAAACTCGTAAAATCGTGATGTCAAACATCATTAGGCGTGTCAGAATATCACGGCTGTAACAATCCTTAGTTGGACTTGACCGAAGGATTGTAATATACATTCGATTTTGTATCTTCACTGTATAAACATAAAGTTGACATTTACTAGCATGATACGATTGATCGGTTTCTTTTAAATATTGACTTTGTTATGTTTGGCATAAGGTAGGAAAATAAATGTAGGTACCTATAACATCTCTCTTTATTGAAATTAAACACTTTAGAACGGATAAATCGCGGTTATTCACATGGTTAAGATTAACCCTGTGAAAGCGAGTGCTGTAGAGAACTCGAAACGTAGGGTCATGGTGTTAATAAACGCAAGTAATCCATTCTAAAGTGTTTAATTTCAATTAATAACATTCGCGGAAACAGAAGATAATATTATTTCTCTTTATGTAATTCCAATATCGTTCGCCTGAAGCGAACTAATATAAGAAAGATCTCCGAATCCGTGAAGATTCTCTAGAGTCATATTTACTATTATAGTTTCTGATATGATGGGAATAATAACCCATAAAAACTTGCGTGTCCATCCTATATGCATGGCTTTACCTAAATATACATTCATAATGGAATTATAGCTAGTACAGTCAATTTTAGACTCAATTGCAAATGGAAAAGGTTTCTTATTATTTTCGTCATGTTTAGGATAGCGTGTCGCATGAATGCCAGGACGACCGTTGATAGTACGGTCTGTTATGATCCGTAGAATATTAAGTAAGATACAAATGCAGGCAAAATTGATTATCTTAACAAACATAAGTTAACAAAGACAGTATCAGGCACTAATCTGATAAAAAATCGGTAGTTTTTATACAATAATATCATACGACATTCTCGTGGAATACACTAATGTATGTAGACAAACTAATTAACTTACTTGCTCTGTTCGGTTACTTACACCCATAGAGTATCAAGAGTGAACACTCGGATACATCGTGTTGTGACCAGCAATGGCGGCCGATTTATATGTGTGCGTGCAGCCGAGTGATACCATCTGAAGTTTTTTTCCGAATATAATCAAATCGAATTGATGACCGGGGATTCAATGAAAAGTTAAATATTTGTTTAGATGAAAATTATTTCTGTGCTTATAAATAATTACACGTAAATATGTAATATACACATAATTTACAAGTAAAAGTTACTTTAATAGGTATAGTAAACAATTTCATACGGATTACAGTAAGGTAGGTAATTCTCTTTCTAAACAATGTTGAAACAACATTCATGCGACAAGTGATGATCATGTGGAATCATGGGGATCATGGGGATCATGTGGAAGGTAGGTAGTAGTAGTTCAGTCACGTCTTTAAATATACACTTTGGAACGTATTCCAGGGAAAGAAGAGCCAAATTATAATACAGATGCAAATACAAAATTTAATATATATATATATATATAATATGAAAATCCATGAAATGGTACCTTTCCTAATATATATATATATATACATATATATATGTTAGGAAAGGTACCATTTCATGGATTTTCATATTTCCATAAGTATGAAATATGCAAGACGAAGCAAGCAATTACGCGACTTTCGGGATATAACCAAACTCAAGCTGCTGGTCACACTACGCGTAATGAAGTTAATATTCGATTTTTTTGCATAAACACGTGTCAATTATAATTTTACCGATGAAAGGTCATTCCATGTGACTTGTTTTTGTGACCGGTTGCGTTTTTACAATGTAAAACTACGCACGTCGGCATTTTCACATTATTTTCACGGAGATGTTTGTTGTCGGTTGGTTTCGTTATCACTGACAGATGACAAGCGTAATGTTTTGTCTGTGCATGTGTGCGTTCTTGTCGGTACAAGGTGACAGGCGTAATATGGGCGTAATATGGAATCACAGTTTCTTCTTAGTGACACTACGTCTATTTATATTCTAAGTCTATGCTTACACCAAAGTGTTTACATAAAGATAATTAAAAAGGAATAAAATGAGTGAAAACGTTATAAATATTTACTGCACTCTTGTCTGGTCTCTTCGGTGATTTTTCATGCCGTTTTTATTTTTAAAAACCCGGTTCATGGAAGAGCAGAAAATCTACTAATATTCTGTTTAATTTAAAATTCTGAAGTTGACTTCAAAGATTTTAAAGGGAACATAAAATTTCACGGTGAGATTTGATTTTGTTTAAATTGATTAGAATTAGTTTAGTTTAATATATTTGCTGCAGATTTTGGCTTCAGTTTCAGGGGGTTTCGATCTTTATCTAAACTTTAGTGACAACAGATTAAAATAACTGGAACTGGTTGTTTTGATTCACTAATGATGATCAACTATAAGTACATATAATGTTGCTCATTGGCTCATTTCAATAGGAGCAGGTTTACGGTCAACGTTTATACCCTAACTGATGTAGGTAAGTAAGTGGACAATTTTACGATTTTCCCTAGAACAAAATTAGTAACTAGTAAGTCTGAATCTTTCTTTAGTTTCTTCCAAATAAGTAAAGTAAAGTAAAATATTCTTGATTGCACCAGATATGAGACAAAAAACAGAACAAATTTACTATTTATATAAAGGTAGCAACAGGCGGTCTTATCGCTATAAGCGATCTCTTCCAGACAACCTTAGGGTAGCAGGAGATAAGTTGCAAAAAAATAATCCAAAACGGGTAGTGCGCGAGAAGTATTACAGATAAGAAGACTACACATACACTAAACTTAATAAATAAATATAAATACAACCAAATAAAATATACCTATGTACCTAACCCAAATAAAATACATACAAATAAAATCATCCATATATACATATACATACACAATGGCAAATCAAGGCAGAGACAAGTAATGAATGATTCTTAAAAAGGCTTTTGAAGTTATTATAAAATTTCGTGGAAGAAGGAGGGGGGACAAATAGAAATAAGGATAAATAGATATTTCCGTGAAGGCTGACAGAGGAAAGATAAGTAAAACGCTCTTTAAGATAAGAGGGAGTAGATGGATTAAATAGAACATTATAAAGAAGAGCTAGAATATTAGAATTACGACGATAACGAATGGAAGCCACTTATTTATTTATTTATTTAATTTCATAACATTTATACCTTACAGCTAGGCCAAAACGGTACAAACTTATAAATATATATTAATCTAATCTAAAGTCTTAAACTATAGTACTCGCCGGCATCTCACACTCTGCTACCTTCCTGCACTCTATCATCAGTCGCCCCGTCGAACTCGCAAACAGATCACACTGCGGGTGCGCTTCTGCACTTGAGCTGGGCACGAAAATTAGAAACGTAGTCATATTTACGTAGGCTAAATATGAATCTTATGCACAAATTTTGAAGACGCTCCAGCTTATTAAGCTGGTCCTCAGTGATATCAAGATAGCAGATGTCAGCATAGTCCAATATAGGCAGAAGGAGGGATTGTGCAAATGTGCAAGCGCAATTTTGGTAGCAAAGGGTAAGAAGTTACGAAGTCTGCGAAGAGAACTCATTGAGCTCACATTTTCCTGCTCACCTCACTCATCTGAGGTGTCCAAGATAAGGTGCAGTCTACCAAAATCCCAAGGTTCTTTACCTGATTTGAAAAAGGAATCGGGACACCGTTAAACATCATGACACAGGTAACACGGAGAAATCGATTCTAGGTATTATAAGTTTAGAACTGCCTACAATGATCGTTTTGGTTTTAGTAGGGTTAACCACGAGTCCGTAATGCCTAAAGTCTGAGATTAAATCCAAATCGCGATTAATGGAGTTGATAACCGTAGGCAGATCGTTAAGTGTGCCATGGGAATAAATTTGGAGGTCGTCAGCATAGACGTGATAAGATGAAGTGGTATCAGTGGTAATAGTATTAATAAAAATTGAAAAAAGAAGAGGAGACAGTACGCCGCCTTGCGGAACGCCAGCGAACGTACTGCATCAAGAAGAACGAAGTGAATCAACCTATATGCGTTGACGACGTCCCTTTAAATAACTAGGTACTGAACCAATTAATCACCGCAGGAGATAAGTTAAGAGAGTGCAAGATTCCAAGCAGAACGTCAAAGTCAACCGTGTTCATGTGTAAGGTCAACTTTAATTGAAGCAGAGTTACCTACGAATCGAATATGTAATTGCAGATTTTAAAATATTATTTGCTCATGAAGGCTTCAGAGAAATACACTATCTAGTCTAGAAGCTTGAATGGGAAAACTGCACCTACACTAATATCAAATATGTATTCGCATTAAAATGTGAGTTATATGAGGCGATGAGATGATATTTATTTCTACGCCGGTAGTGCCTATCAGACATTTATATTTACGATCAAGGCAAGATATATACATTGGTAGTAAAAGGAGGATTTATGGATAGTTAAGCTGTTTGTTATGTTATAAACCAATATTACTCCAAAACTAAAATATGGTACAAACACATGAAATATAAGTTTGTCGTAACACCGGTACCTAATTTAATACAATAAGATAACACGCAAACATTATTACTGCCTAAAGAATTTCCCGGAAAACTAATACAAGACTCCGCTTTGAGGTTATATCACAATTTCTCCACAAAACGGCTCAATGCAACAGCGCAGATTAAATTTTCCGGCTTACCGTCGTCCGGTGGCTTCCCTAGCGTGAAGTCTTTAAATCCACGCCAGGTGGTGTACCTGCCGCTGCGTCGCACCATCATCACGGATCAGCGTGTGTGACTAGCGGGCGAACATCGCGGGATCGATGAGTTCGCGTACTGCACGTCACGCGGCACGCCGTCAGCTGAGCGGGCACGGCGTCACGGCGGCGCCCGCCCTCCGCGCCTGCGCACCACCCGTTTCGCAATGCTTACAATGCTTACACTATTCGACGGATAATACTTCTGAAAGCGCGTTTGAAGAAGTTTTATAGCTCGTAAAAATCAGTATAAGATTATACGTACACGCACTTGCTGTTCATTCACGTAGATATCGTTCTCAGTTAAAGGAGTAGGTACAGGTAACAGCTACGCGAAGCGTAAGACTGAAAGTTATTTGAAAAATAGTCAACTAGGTACCTATTTGCTTTTAAAGGAAAATTGTATAAAAAGCCTTAGGAATAGTTAGATATATTGGTACTTTATTTTGATTGTAAACTAAGTTGACTATAAACTGCATGATGGGGATATTTTCACTATTATAGAACTGAATACTTATGACGTGACATCGAATCCTACAAATATTAATATTATACATATTTAAACGCGAAAGTTTACGTTTGGACGTTTGAACGTTGTTTCTTCTCCACAACTGAACGGATTTGGATGAATTGAGGCACATACATTTATTAGATTATCTACTGGAAAGGGACACAGGCACAGGACGTACCCAGGTAGGACGAGGTTACTTATTAGGGTTTAAAGTACAGCACTAAATTGGCAAAACAAGAGGGGGTTTTGGCAATATTTCGATTTCTATGTGGGTAAATCGCGAGCTCGCTATAATAAACAACTACTAACCGCCCGCCTTATTCATAAAAACTTAACAGACCCATATTAGTTAAAATAAAATATGTTTTGTTCCTTTTTGACAAACGCAAATGTCAATCTGGCAGATAAGGACAAACAAGAAATTAGTTAGGTTTGCTGAGCGTTTATGAATAACGGTAGAAGTATTTAGCTCTATACACCCTGTTTTTATTGATTTCCGTTAACTTTTAGGGGAAATTCGTCAGGTTAAATGGAGTTAATTGCTCTGAGAAACTAGTGTCTTAACTATTACACTTTTTGTATCATCATGTATAAGTAGCGTTTGACTAGATTTATATTAGTCAAATTGTTAAACTTATCTTTAAGAAACTGTAAAAATGTTTGCATGCTGTTCATTAACAGCTGGAGAAGGCTGGAGAGTTGTAAACTTTATTATTATTACCATGTATATACCATGTACTTAACCTTTTCTGCAAATAAACCATTCTTATTCTTACTCTTCTTATTCTTTGAGATATTCAAGAAATAAATTTATTAGCTGAAGCAGTGTAAAAGGTTACAAACCATCTACTACTAAGCTGTGTTCTGGCATGTGCTGTCATGTCTAATGTTTCAGCTTTGTCATACTTACTTGCTTTCGTGTAACTCTAATTTCTAAAGGACTTTTTACAATGTGATATTGACTTATTTTGTATAATAAACTTTTTTTAATTAAAAAAAAAACGATATGCTAAGCAGCTTTTATTAATTTACAAAGCAACGTGTTGAATTGAACTGAAATCAGGAAAAGCACGGTGTATATTCTTTAAAAGAATACTTAAATTATCCTTCTCTTAAAAGTTAACGACATTTACGGTCTCGTTGCCCGCGTGTGCTTAACTGCTTACGGTTTTTAACCTATGTGGTTACTATGAGTTCTACGTAAACGTAGTCAATAGAGACTGCGTGATTCGATAGTATTTGCATCTTGCTCATTCTTAAATGGTAGGTTCGTAGGTGTGATCGATAGTCAATTCGACTTAACTGTGTGAACTAGATCGGCTGGTTTGGAAACCCCTCTTTTTTAATACCGCGATAATGAGTGCCGATTTTATTGGCTTGTTAACAGGCTCGTTAAAAGAGCCTTAACATATGTTAACACTGGTTTTATGAATATTCATTAAACCAGGAATCGTTACGGGTATAACTAAAAATCGAAGCATACGCAATATTTCATTGATTTTATAAAATTGACAAAAATTGTATATAGATAAGGACCAATGATTCATCAGATTTGCTGAATAAAATGCTGAAATTGAATACCGGTTAATTTGTTTGAAAACCGTAAGTCATAACGGTCTACGATCCTTAGGTACATTAAACTGTGACTGTACAGACTTGAAAAAGCACTCGCATTTAGAACTGAAAATGAACACTGACCTAGTCTCACGCGACGTTTTATATCATACCTACTTAAACTCAACTGGCTTGCGTAATTGCTTATTATATATTAATTATACGGCTGCTAAACGAAGATATTCAAATTGAGGCAGTTAGCAACGCGTATTGACTACGCACCCCTAGAGGGAGCATATTAGATGATACAAACAAATCATCCTTAAGCAATTTTATATAATAACTAATTTTATCTTCAATGTTTGGTCATAATAATTTAATAGCTATAACTTTGCATTTGTGCAATCGTTAATTTCAGTTGCCTACACCAAAGTCCATGACCCAACCTGCGTACACGTGTAATAATTAAAATAAATATAAGTATGCTCAACGAGTCTTACGTTGACCGTACTAAACATCGATAGATAGATAATTAAGTATAAATCATCCCTAACTTGCATTGGATCAAAAAATGAGTTCTGAAAGTTACAATTTGCAACTGGATGGCACCTACCCTGGGCAGCGTAGTACTTTACAAGTATTAGATTGCTATATAGGTATAATTATGTGTGGTGACCTCAAGTCTTCCTTCAAGCAACACCAGATTATTTGGTGACTAAAGAAGGTTTGCTCTTTGGATCTCTTTTGTAGGTTTCCGTAGTAAATTAGGAACCTTTATAGTTTCGCCATGTCTGTATGTCCGTCTGTCCGTCTGCGGTTAAGTTCAGTGACCGATAGTACTAAAAACCTGTAATTTGGTACGATTATATGTATAAATTACGCCGACAAAGTGGTAAAATAAAAAGTGGAAAAATATTTTTTAGTGGAGGTATCCCTTTACACGTAAATTGGGGATGTTTCTTTTTTCATCTTAGCCCTATAGTGTTGCCTATTTTCAAATCGTAGAGAAACACATAGTTGAAATAAATACACTCGTTGGAAGTAGCGTTCTATGGACACCTCGCGGTACCGACTGAAATATCCGACTTGTTTTTTTAACATTACATCTCAAATTTTTTTGCAGCATAAGAACTGCGGTATGAGACTTGTGTATTTTTACATGACTACTAAAGGTTTGCTTATTGTGACGGACGGTTAACTACGGAACTCTACACTGAGGTGGCCCGACATGCTCTTGGCCGGTTTTAACATTGAATATTTGATGGCATTAAAACCTAGTATGTGAAACTTCCTCTATACTCAATTACTCAATAACGCGGAGTCCATGGGAGGTAGTCTATGCCTTACGTTATCTCGTCTATGTTAATGTATCATTAATTTGATTATTGTATCTAAGAGAGACAGCTTCTGTTTGATCATTTAAGTTCATATCGCACATATTTCGGGTAGTTACAACGATGCCTTTTGACGTAATCAGTGCCAATTAATTTGTTCGATAGGGTGTATCCAAATTTGACATGGTTTAAAGGTAACTCTTGACATGGTTATCATTATCAATATTTGACTGAGCGTGAGCGAGGGTCTCCCTTTCAGCTTGGGCAAAAATTATTTCGTATGTCGGTTTGTGCTCCTCTAGAGGTCGCATTTATCAATTAATTTTCGTGAAATTATGCATGGAGGTTCTAAACAATTTTTGAGATTTTTTGGAAAATGTTTGAAGTTATGGAATTTGGTACAAAATATAGACCAATAGAACTCTGCCTCTGTGTGGCGCGAGGCTCGCGACAACTACAGCTAACAGATTAGAGATTACTGAAACAATTAATTCTAATATACTAATACTAATTATTTGAGTTAATAATGAATTTTGTCTGGAAAAGCCAATAAAATACAATATATTATAAAAAAATAATATTCTTTCTCATATTTATAGAAATTATGGTCAAGGCATGTCCATACACATATATAGCAATGTTTGTGTTATTATTCTTGAGCTTTAGAATACTGTGGAATTGTGCCTTTACCGCATGGCTATAAAGACTTGTGCAAACTATGTATCTATGTAACCTTGTTACATAGTTGAGAGACAAGTAAAATCATTGAAGTTTTGAATCATTACATGCGCGATTACTTCCGTCTCTACCTTCTAAGGCTTCCGAGAGACCAATTCTAAGTTAAAAATGCGAAATAACGATACAAATAAATGACGGTGCTATAACTTCTCATTGTCCGAAAACAGTTACAAAATTACAGGTTTCTCTCGACAAGTCAGGCAGATATCTCGAACGCGAGCTATCACGCGCAATGTGCTAAACATATTGATCTTGTTATCGATTTTATAGACCATGACAGACTTTTGCAGTCCATATCACTTTCACCCTTAAATTACAGATTCCGACACGACGCACTGGGCATCTCACGTGGACTAATGAGTGATCATATAACCAAAGCATAACCATAACATGTCAACATTTTATAATCTGAATTAAGTTGTTATTAGGTTACTGACCCGGGATATTGTTATCGCCGAAATGTACGTCTGCTTAGCACTAGATGTTTGCAGTAGGTACTTATCTGCGGTTGTGGTTGTCGTTGTACGGTGTGATAAGTAGAAGAATGAACTTAATAATCTAGAGGACTGATTGGACTGAATTGTCGGTCATAGAGTCAAACTATATATGTTATATATGTTCTAAGCAAATGAACTCTCAAACTTTAAAGTGTTATTTTAAACGCAAACTTCTATGAAACTATGACGTTACTTAACACTTTCTCAGCCTGTGCTATCAATATCTAGGAAACTTAGCATAGACGGACTCTACGAGTATAAGTGTATGCAAATATATAATTGAAATCCCCGCGGATTACATCAGCTTCGCAAATACCTACATGCGGAACTGCCGCGTTTTTGTTGTTCCAGATGTATTTACCGGTGTACATTCATTACCTGTGACATTCGGATGTACAGTAAACAATGAATACAGGCAAAGTGACAAATATATGTATACTTACAGGACTTTATTGCCGGAATATTAAGGTCATGTATACATATTTTTGACACTTTGCCTGTATTCATATCTTTGTAGTTGGCTGTACAGTCAGCCACACAGCTATGAATACAGCCAATGTGCCAAAAATATGTATACACGACCTTAATGTTCAGGCAATAAAGTCCTGTATACATATTTTTTGCACTTTGGCTGTATTCATAGCTGTGTGGCTGACTGTACTGGTAGCGGGTTTGACAATAAAATTTTGGGTAAGTGAATCTGTAGGCAATGTTTTTGTCATGTCACCCAATCAAAATTGCGATTGCTATGCTATAACTTTTTATTTTTGAACTACCTATAAACCATGCACTTCGTCGCCCAATTTATAACAGCAACGTTTACTTTTCTGTCCATTTTAACGAAAAACAATTTGTATAACCACTTTCATTTTCATTCGTTTTGAATAAACGGTTAAAGCTCACGTATTTTTATCACAATAGGCGTGAAATGATTTTTTTTTATGAAATAGCCACCTATTTATGAAATAGATGGCCATTAAGGTCTTTTCGCTCTGTTCTTGAAGACTTAAAGGTCGTATCGGTCCGGGAAAACCGCTGGCGAAACTTCGTTCCACAGGTTAGCTGTGCGAGGCAGGGAGTTTTGGGAGAAACGCACAGTTGAGGACTGGCAATCATCTAAATGGTGAAGATGGAAATGTTGTCCGATTAATCCGAAAAATTCCTCGGAGCACTCCCCGTTTTACTGCATCGGGCTGTCATCGTCGGACAGAGTGATGTTGTTACCCTCTCGGCTCAGACAGCACAACACAGCCAGTGCGTGAGTTTAACCACTTTTTTTCAATATTAATGTCAGCATGACTTATGAAAGTTTAAATTGTATGAGTCACCATTTCAATCACAAAAGCTCCTTCCTTTGTTTCAGGCATGTTTGTGCTCTTGGCTCATTACAATGTAATTATCTTCCGCTGTCACTATCCGTCACTGTTATTCAGAGGGTATTGATATGGTTATAAATTTCACATTTTAAGCATGTTAATATGTTAACATGTTTATACTTCGCCTTCACTGCTGAGTTATAACTTATAATTATTATATTACATATATTCATTTATAAAGCTCCGGCATTGCAAGTTGTTGCAAAATAACTTAAGAAAAAAGACCGACATCATTTGGCCTTCCCGGTAAAAGTTAAATTTTGAATTTGTTTGGGTTAGCCAGTTTACTTCTAAAATATCCAATTCACCACACGTGTACCTTTGAAAATTGTGGAGCTTTCTTAATGTCTCAGGGCTTCCATCATTACATCTGAAGATTCTGAAGTATTGAGGGAGTTTCACATACTAGGTTTTAATGCCATCAAATATTCAATGTTAAAACCGGCCTAGAGCATGTCGGGCCACGCTCAGTGTAGAGTTCCGTAGTTAACCGTCCGTCACAATCAGCGAACCTGTACTAGTATCTAAAATAATTTTTATGAAAAAAAAACCGACTTTATTTGGTTCCCGGTAAAAGTGAAATTTTGAATTTGTTTGAGTTAGCCAGTTTACTTCAAAAATATCCAATTCACCGCACGGGTACGTTTGAAAATTATAGAGCTTTCTTAATGTCTCAGGGCTTCCATCATTACATCTGAATATTCTGAAGTAAAATCAAACGGAACTACCTTGTAGACCTTTAAGGTCGAGCAGTTCCATTATGCCATCTCTGATCGTCAATATCAGGTCCACTCCAGCAAAATGATGGCTTCATTAAGAAACTGCCCAAGCTAATTATGAACACCCTCTAATCACAATGCACGTGCCGTTCAAATTTGAGGAGTTCTCTGAATTCTTCAAGAACTCCATCATCAGAATAGAAATCAAATCAAAAAGATGAATGACACAACTAGGATAATAAGTAGAGCTAGGTTTATAGACCAGTTCCACTTTGCCATCCCTGGTCTTCATCATCAGGTCCACCTTCACCAAAATGTTGGCTCCCCCAAAACAATGTTCAAGTTACTTAAGGAAACCCTCAAATCAGAATGCATTTGTCGTTAAAAATTTGAGGAGTTCTCTCAATTCCTCATGAATTCCATCATCAGAATAGAACTATAATAAAATATAGGACTACCTTGAAGGTATTTCCTTACAAACAAAAGATGAATGTCTCAAATCGGATGATAGAGCTGGGAATTACCAAGCAGTTTCACTTTGCCATCCCTAGTCTTCATTATCAGATCCACTCCACCAAATTGATGATTTTCGTAAAGAAATGCTCAAGTTTCTTAAGAAATCACCCAAATCACGACGCATGTACCTGAGATTTTATTTGAGAAGTTCCCTCAATTCCTCGTGGATTCTATCATCCAAAATAGATTTTGAAAAAAATGGAACCAATCTGGAATCACCTACTTTCAGATAAAAAAAGAATTTCTAAAATCGGTTCAGTAATGACGGAGATCTGAGGTAACAAACATTAAAAATAAAAATAAAATAATGAAAATGATAAAAAACACATTCACACAAATGGAGCACCTCTTCCTTTTGAATTGTGAAGTCGGTTGAAAAGTAGCAATACTCTGCGAAGTACGAACATATTGACTTTACGAAACACGTTTACTTTTTACATCCTAATTTGAGTACTTTGCTGGCTGACTAAAAAACCTTAGTATATCTGACTATCTATTTTCGTTTGTAACTTATGTCTTATTATTATTATGCTATTACGTAATACTACGTACATGATGATTATATGTCATTGATTGATGAAGTAATAAATGTCGCACCGGTTACAACTTATCTGCTTTGCCCGAAAATTCTATTACGCATTGATGATTTAATAAATACATACTATGTCTATAACATCAATTATCTTTCGGAGGAAAATCTAAACCGAACAATTCATTTTGATGCTGATATTTCTACTACATACGAGCACATGAATATAACAAATACATCGCTCACGTATCCTAGTGTTGAATAAAAACTTCGTCGCCATTTCGTCTCCTTTTGATCTTTTGACGTCACTGGCGAAAAACGTTTACGCATCAGCATTTCGCGGAACCGTATCCAGTCTGCCACGTTCACAAGCCACGTTGTTTATGTTAGTCCATTTGGTTATTATTGACTGATAACAGCATCGGCATTCGGCGTCGATGTCGCGTGCCCCTTATCTCGTTTTCTTGGGTCACAGGTCGCCAGTATAAGAGCCGGGTGCGCGCGCGACTTTTCACACTCAGTTTTGTTTTATGCTAATGCGTCAACGCAGTTTCTTACACACTCTCAAAATCAAGTGAATTGTACTTCAAGATGCCGTGGACGAGCACCAACAGGTATAATTTTGGATTTTAAAAGTTGTAATTTGTTGTTGTCTTTGTTGTAATTTTGGTTGTAATTGATTTTGTTTTTGAAGTTTTGAAAGACAGTTTAAATTTTTTATGCGTTAAATAATTATTAAAAAAATGTCAGTAGGTAATTATGTTTAATGTTTTTATTCACCATAAAGTACATTACATGGTATGTCCTAGTTTTTACATTACTAATTAGATTAATATAACTGTCAGCCTCCACTTAAACATGAGCAGTTAACAATTGTTCAAAAACCTGTCTTCAGTTGCCTATATCGCAGTATAATTTCTTCCACACTTTTAAAATTTCTGCAGGTAATAATTATTTTGCTTGTTACAGAATTTATGCGAAACCTTCAAACACCAGTGCAG
Source organism: Lathronympha strigana (assembly GCA_949128165.1). Classification (NCBI taxonomy): domain Eukaryota; kingdom Metazoa; phylum Arthropoda; class Insecta; order Lepidoptera; family Tortricidae; genus Lathronympha; species Lathronympha strigana. The sequence goes on along the minus strand of OX421906.1, from coordinate 8,166,525 downwards.
GTGAAGGCCCCGTGTTGAGCCCAAGCGGAACGAAGCCCGCACTGACGGCCGCAGCCGACAGCGGCGGCCGATTCGAACTCAGCGACCACGGGTACGGGAAGAGTTCAGTCAAACTCCTGCACGTACACCGCGATGGCGACTACCACACCATCCGCGAGTTCGAAGTCTCCACAGAGCTCAAGCTCTCCTCGGAATCTGCTTACATCATTGGGGACAATAAAGAAGTCGTCGCCACTGACTCCCAAAAGAACACGGTGTACCTCCTAGCAAAAAAGCATGGAGTTAAAACACCCGAAGAATTTGGAGCAGTGGTCGTCAACCATTTCCTGTATACGTACCGGCAGATTGTTGAGGCGAGGTGCCGCGTGGTGGAATACCCATGGGAGAGGCTCCAGGCAGGAGCGCCCCACAATCACGCTTTTGTGTTTTCTCCTACTGCAACCAGATGGAGTTTAGTGTCTCAATCTCGACACGGTGAGTTAATTTGATTACTTGAATGATGTTTTAAATACGATTCATCAATATTACATGGGATGACTATTTTTATTTTCGTTTTTGTGGAAGTGTTATTAAGTCAGTGAATATTTTGTAAACAGAAGCTGTGGTGGTGAAGTCCGGCTTAAGCGGTCTACGAGTGTTAAAGACGACTCAATCTGCGTTCGTAGACTTCGTGCAAGACGAGTACACCACACTAGCAGATGCCGCTGAAAGAATTTTCAGGTGAGACATAATCTTAAGTCTTCATTTATTTGAGGTATCTCCATAATGTGGCCAAAAAGAGATGGTTGTAGACTATTTTTTCGAGTTCAGAACTTGAAAAATAATTAATGTTTGTCAATTCTTCCTAAGTTTGTTGTGTTTGTTGTGTGTTTTACAATTGCAATTCTATCTAATAAATGAATACTCAGTAAAAGTGGTAATCTTTTCCACCTACAGCACGGTGGTGGAGGCAGAGTGGACATACGACAGCATGCGAACAGCAGACTTCGACAACGCATGGCTGACAGTCAAGGACGCCATTTTAGACAAGTTCGCAGGACCACCAGACGTCGGCGTCTACTCACCTTCCGTCCAGCACACATTGTACCAAGCCGAGAAGACTGTGCTGGAGAAAGTTGCTGAGGTAAGTTTTGGCAAACGAGTGTATGTTGCTGGTATGAAAACTCTTCAGTCTTTGACTACATACCTATACAACAGTGCGTTCAAACTAGTGTTACACCTGTCTGTGCAATACGTTTCCCTAAAAACATAAAACGAGTTAGTTTTTCTAGCACCAGCTCAAAAATGTGACCGGTTGACGCTAATATGCGTAGGCATATTGTAAAACAAAACTATTGCCTTAATATTGCCGCCCTTAAAATTTGTTTTAACTGTCTATTAATATAATATTTAAAAATTAAAGAAACCGCGTTTAATGCCTTGTCAAGACGCTATTTTATCTATTATTATATCGTATTTATTGGCTTTCTGCTACATGGGCACTTTGCCAGCATCAAGTAAAACACTTTAACACATTCATTAAATCAGCATCGTTGTACGGTTGCTCCGTGTAAAGATGGCAGCTTTCTTTACAGGAAGCTTCAGGGACTGTCGATTGTTGACCGGAAGGACGGTTAGCGTGTTTCAAGATAGATTCTTCATAAGCTGTACACTTCTTCATAAGTTCACAACATAATACGCTGCTATATAACACATTAAACAAGAAAAATGTTCAAAAAATAAATAACTATTCTTGACATGTCTCAGCCATCTTGCAGTTCAATCGAAAGAAACATAACGATTGATAACGCGAAGCAGTTTTGCTCATGTCCAATTACCTACATACGAGTATATGCATAATCTTAACTGTCCTCGATGTATCAGTCATGTGACGGCGTATCAGCAGTCACTCATACGAGAATGTAGGTGTAGGTATCCATAAATCATATAAACAAAATATTGTTATTGAAACTAATTAATCTAATTATTTAGTTGGAACTGATTTGCTGCTGTTTTGATAGTAAAATTACGTGCGTTTATAATATTGACTACATTATTCAAGTTTAGGCACCGATTCGATAATTTGAGAAGCTCTGAAGTTCTAGAAGAAACTCATGTTGTGCATTATCTATACGATAGGTTAGGTACTCAGGACCACTTGCACCGCTTCATTCCGGGTAAGTCAACTCACCCGGAGTTAAGCGTATATTTCATATGGAATTTGACGTTAACGCCGGGTTAGCGGCTAACCCTGGTTGGCGCAAGTGGTTAACCATTTCACCAGTAGAGATGTTTAACCTTTAAAGCCCCGTCGGCTCTCTGGGGAGCCAGCTTGACAATTTAAATGAGACCTCAATTAATTAGTGTCACAATTAAAAATTGCGTGTAGATTTTTGACGTACGGGTCTCGAAAGGTTAAGCAAGAAAAAACAACAAACCTTTGGATTGACCTTTCGTAGATTTTTTTTAACTTCCTTTTTTTTTACATTCCTACACAAATTGACTAAGTCCCGCAGTAAGCTCAAGAAGGCTTGTGTTACGGGTACTCAGACAACGATATATATAATATACAAATACATAGAAAACATCCATGACTCAGGAACAAATATCTGTGTTCATCACAAAAATAAATGCCCGTACCGGGATTCGAACCCAGGACCATCGGCTCAGCAGGCAGGGTCACTACCAACTACGCCAACCGGTCGTACAACCGGTCCTTTGAGATAACCTTTAAATTTCGTTTATAATGTGTAGGTATTAAGTTATCATTTGCTTCATCCCGCTGCATTGTCGAATGGGTCTAAAGATTATCACTATTATCAGCATTTATATTATTAACGCTATATATATATTACTAATAGTAATAATTGACTATTATCTTAATGTTATTATTTGGCAGAGATTACACTATCGGTTTCACTATTCACTTTGGCAGGCAAACTTCAAATTTTTCTTGCCGCGAGTTGTGCGTTGTGGTTTGCCTTTTCCCCTCTGTTCAATACGCGGTTCCTGATACTAAAGAGCATATAAAAAATTCTGCAGCGTCGAAGACGTAGACTTCAAAATCTGACTCAAATTAAGAGTGTCCAACAACTTTTTATTAATCTAATTTTATTTTGTTGCAGATCTCATGGATCAGGATGACGATGCCGAACAAGCACTACCTCAACATCGACATGTCCAAGTTTCCAGCCAACGTGACAAAAGGAGACCCCCGTCACCACATCTATCAGCCAATAGACAAACCAGCAGGTCTCATATATGCTCAGCTACGACGCAAGCCTAAAAGTCATTTGTGACGGACCGTAGACACGTAGCGGCGTAGAGCGTGCTACGACGTAACTTTATAGCACTATAGCCTGTCGGCACGACGACTCGTCATATCTTGCCAAAAACATAACTTGGTGGTTGAATATGTCGCGAATTGCGCACATGTTGTGTAACGTATTATTTCACGACATATAAAAAAAATACTAACAGTTTTTTGGAAATTGAAATAGATATCATAGTGTGAAGTGTATCAGTGCCCAGGGCTGAAAGTAGATAGTGTTTCTACTCAAAACAATAAATTAACATATTTGATAAAAATAATAAGTTATAAGTACCTTACTTTTTCGTTTAATGTGTTTTGTATGACTCGTTTTGTATTGTATGAATGTTACCTAAGTTATAAACACGAGAACATTTTGTTAACTTAGTATTTTATAGTATACTTGTGATTATTGTATTTAATGTTGAATGTATAGAGGTTTAATCTAGTCTTTGTTTTTTATTCTTTGTTAATCCCTCTATGAAGTGAAAATAAATAATTATAATAAGTATTTTATGTGTTATTTCATTCATAAAAAGGTACTACGTCTTTAAAGCATAATGATATACCTACAGTAAAATAAGTGTTATTATAATACCGTTTAATACAAAGTCACATTGCGTATACATTTTAAACACTTTCATTATGACAAGCAGTCATTTCGATTCTTATTTTATTAGATACTTTGCTTTTCAATTTGATTTATTGAACAGTAAAATAACTTCTGTATAAGTAAATCTACTGTCTACTTAATATTATTAACAATTTGCTTTTAGATTCTACTCAAATATTTAGTAGGTATTTAGGTATTTATGTCCGGCTATGGCAACTAAATAATAACATTAATAACGTACGTATGAAAAAATGCTTACATACTACCGATACTACATGATAATACTCTGAGCATCTAACTTTTTATAAATCAAACGACAACTATTACCTACAAGGAAAAGGGAACATCAGTTTAAATTAATGTCTCGAGTAGACACGATACATTTTGAACAGTTCGATTAAGGGTCAAACACATTTAAAAAAAGATCACGTCTTTGAGCCATCCAATAAAAGTTAATGACTTGGGTACTTACATAATTATCTTCTTTTTCATTTAAGTAAACTTCAGTAAAGTAGGCACTAAAAAAAAGTAACTTGCTTGTAATTGTGCTGAGTTCGAATGGCCTTTAACTTTCTGATATCAACAGACAAGACGCGAATGCATTTAAAACGTGTGTGGCCCAGACTGGGACACCATTAATTTATGTCCTACAATAAGTCCCAAGCTCCACTTGCATAATCCCTATTTCAATCATTCTGATTGTTCCACTTTTTACTTAAAATTCTTTCTTTACAAATAATCTGGAATGTTCACAGGCGTTTCGTTCCAATAATCTTGTCTGCTAATGCGTAAAGTTCTTCCACGGTCTGAAAACAAAGGAATAGAGTATGTTATTGTTTTAAATGGAAATAATCTCGTCTTACAATTAGAATACTAGACCTAAACATACGTTTTACACTAGAATTTGTATGTTGCGTACGTAATTGCTGAAAAGGTATCTACAGAAGTATTTTAAGCAGAAACGTCTGCGAACGATTTTTGACCTCGGGCGAGACTCGAACCCGCGACTCTGGGATACACGCCCATTGCTCTGCCAACTGAGCTAGCGCTGCTGTGTTCGAGTCCCGCCCGAGGTTCTGAATATTTCCACTTCTCCTTTCTTTCGAAATTCGATACCTATCTAATTTTACAAATGGTTTATGGTTTATGTTGGTAAATTGTAAAAAAATTATCTTTATTTGACATTGCTTTCAGTGCATGTCTTCTATGTCTAGATAAACAACCGTGTATGTCCAAAAATGTCGCCCTTTGATCTGTTGACCTATATATGCATGACTGCCAGTGCCAATCGATTAATAATGTAAACATGTTAATTCATCGTCACGATATGACCTTGATACGACTTGCAGTGTATCTCGCACGCGTCATTAAGTGCGGGCGTAATATCAAACGGAACATCTCGCTGGGCATCTAGAACGTAGCAATGAGCGATCGTATCTTAAGCATTCAAAATCTGGCCAAGTACCACGAACATCGAACGATCGAAAATTTGTATCTCCCTCTCTATCACACTTGCTAATTGGAGTGACATAGACATATTTTCGTTGTTTGTGGTTACCTACCGCTCCTGCAAGCTACATAGCCTTCCATAGCGAGGCTGTTAAGAGTCCACATGCTCGAGCAAAAGAGAGCGGGGATGATCTACTTAATTCCAAAAGCACGCGAAAAACGAAAAGGCGACAGTAGGCAGGCACGTCAAAATAAACCGCGTAATCACATAATCCACCTTGTGGGGGTCCACAAGGTGGACTGATGACCTGGTGAAGGTCGCAGGAGTCCGCTGGATGCGGGTGGCGCAGGACCGGTTATTGTGGAAATCTTTGGGGGAGGCCTATGTCCAGCAGTGGACGTCTTTCGGCTGAAATGATGATGATGAATCACATAATTGCTGTTTACAACCGATCTACAAATTTTGTAGATAAAAGAGCTTTACCAGATTTAAGAACTATTACTCAACTATTTAATTAAGAATCATGTTTATAAATTGAAGGGCTTTGACGTTCTAACCAAAAATATGTAAAAAAGGATCTATGTTTGAAAAATAAAAGTATCGAGGCTTTTGTTAAAAATCATTATTTCACGCTTACCAGTTTGAAGGAAATATTTTGAAGTGTTATGGTTATGTTATGAATATCAGGTACCTCGTTGTTATCAAAATTGAGATCTAGACGTCTGAATGATAACAATTTGACCACTGTGGCCTCTTAAAGCCTGCAGCCAGCCCACCATATAAATAAATTGCCATTTGAATTCGAAATAACTAGCGTAGCAAATAAGGTTGAGTTTCATTTATTTCAAAATCAAATGAAACAAACGAAATGCAACTCTGTTGCAATTAGAAATAGTTTAAATTTAATTAAACGAATTAGACCTATGGGTAACCTTCTCCGTCAATGTATACAACGTATATTCTATGACATGCCGTGATGCATCGCAACGCAACGCTGCAGTGAAACCGGACTCTTACTCGGTCGAAACCGATTAGTTCACCTAACATTCTGAAGCTGATATTAGGTGAACTTTTCCTTGCTCGAAGCATGTGTATCGTAATGAAAGTGTTCACAGCTGTGGGAGACACTGCCTCCGCTTTCATACAAAATATATTACAAAAAGAATACGTATAGAATAAAAACCGTGGGCTTACCTAAAGCTTTTGTTCCCAAATTAGTAACTTCGTTTTAAATGAAGATAGAACTTCAACGCCAACAACGCATTCAATTCTACGCTACTTTTTACAAGTTTTTATTTAACTTGCTAATTTTGTAATGTATGTAGGCATGTGGTTTGTTTGTTAGCCTAACTTCCCGTTATTCGAATAAGCTGATACTTCAAATGCTTAACTATGTAGGTTGGATGACAATAAAATGTTATGGTACCATCGAGCTGATCGGATGATGGAGACCCGATGTGGCCATAGGAGTACTGTGATGGAACAACCAAACCCCATAGCGTTTGGGTTTCTTAGATTGCCTCGATTCGATGATTTTAGCTGACCGTGGAAAGGAAAGTACAGCCAGCGGTAAAAGCTGGTATCTAGTTTTTTTGACAGAGAACTTTTTCGCATTAAATTATAAAATAAGTTGTCTCGTATAAATAGTTTGTCTTGTATAAATATTTAAAGGTCAATTTGAGGGCGATCCACATTCGTAAATAGTGCTCGACTACAGTGACAATTATAGTATAGATTACTTAATGTTGCTCGCCCCAAACCAGTATGGGCCGGATATTCGTAAACACGATAAAAGTCCACGCTGCACGCTGTCTGTCGGTTAAAGAAAGTCTATTAATTATGCTTGATTTAATATAGTTGACATGAATTACATGCGTGAATATTCGACCTCTACAGTTTATTTGGCAATTCGACGTAATAATATATGTACTTAAATGGGAACCAACCCACGATAATAGTACATTGATGCAGAGGCCGTGAAGTAAGGGATTGCAGGACGAGTTTGTGGTAGACGGCCGAGTCGTAGACGAGGTCGGATTAAACAAGTCCTGCAATCTCTCTTCCGGCCGAGGCTTGTAGGTATAGTGCTTTTCTCAAACATCGTGAGGAAATATTAAAATTAAAATAACTACTAGGTAAATAGTTAATAAGGAAAAAATTGTTTAATTTGCCACCTTTTTATTTTTCAAGATGCCATTTGAATGAGCTATTCGAGCACCATGTTTAACCGCACATAAATATACATAAAACCATAGAATTTGTTTCTTTAAATGTCGCAAGTATCTAGTGGTCGTTGGCTGTATGTATTTTTCCTTTGTCAGTTTAGTGTTATTACGCAAATTAAAAAAGTTAGAGCAGCGGACAATAATGTTTCGATCATACTTACGCCATACATTACTTCACGGCCTCCGGCCAAGAAGTAAATGGGGGGAGGAGCCACAAACAAGAATTCATGTCTTCATGTCTTCATTTCGTGAAAAAAAAGATGTTTACTAAGTGATCAATGCAATGCAATGAAGTTCCATTTTTAAAATATTTATATGTAATGATAAAAATTGTACAAGTTTTTGTATAGGCTGACGTTAATGGCATGTATACGTATAATTGCGTAATGTACGAATAGCAATAAAAAGATTCATTTCCTCTCTTAATGATGGGACAATACCTTAATTTTTGTCTGACTTATCGAAGAGATTCAGAGGCGCTACAGAAATCCGAAGTGCTGGGCGAGTTCCTGCTCTTATACTTCTTGATTTTTGTAGTTAGTGAAAACATTCCATATCCAAATTGCCATATAATTTTTATAATTTGGCACGTTTTCAAATACGAGCATAGTCTACTTAATTGTGCTCCCACAATGAAATTACGTTTTATTCTCTAAATATTATAATTACACGTAATATTATCCCTCTCACGCCGTATAACAATATAAAATTGTATAGGTAACTCTAATTTAAGAGGACCATAAGCATTTCGCGGACAATCATATATTTCCATTTATTTTATATAGTTTTAGCAAAATGCCCGAACACACATTATCAAATAAATATAGTCACCACCAGTAAGCCCTCACCTGCACCTGCTAAAAAAATACTTTCGAGTGGGGTCTCCGTTCAACACCAACAGGTAAACGGTTGATATCTGGTTGGTTCAAGGGTATGTCACGGGTGATCTTTTTTACGCAGAGAGAAAACCGGCACCACACACACTATCGATAAAGTAGGTAATTGTTAAAAGGAAAACTAATATTTGTCATAATTCTTAGAAGTATCAGAATCCGGACTTTTCGTCTATAAAACAATTCTGCTTAGGTCCTACTTATAGAAGTTCAGATGCATGATGCGTTGTATTCATCGATAAGAGAGTCCACAGAGCAGACCACGTGATTCCTATTGCTTCCCGACTGCAGGAAATCAGAACATTAAGGAAAACCAAGTGTTCGCCAAAGTCTCCCAACACGCATTATGTCTTACATATCAGAAGATTGAAGCTACACTCGACTCGCTCGTGCTCGATAAGCCACGAGAATACATGGCTCGCTGTCAGAGGTCGCTAGTTCAGTTTTGATCTCCGATATCCAGTGCAGGCCGGTTCGACACGAGCCCGTTTGTTTATAGTTGATAAATCCAGCCATTTAGTACCAAGTACCTACACTTAGTAGGTACTTCGAACCCCATTGATATCGCAATCCGAGACATTCCTTCACTTTAGTTTGTAGGATTTAGCTTCTTCTTCCTATCGTTTTTCCTGGCTTAAATATGCCACGGCTCAGGGAGCCTGGGATCCACTTTGGCAACCAATTCCAAGATTTGAAGTAGGCGCTAGTTTTACGAAAGCGACTGCCATCTGACCTTCCAACCCAGAGGGTAAACCTTCTTGGGATTAGTGCGGTTTCCTCACGATGTTTTCCTTCACCGAAAAGCGATTGGTAAATATCAAATGATACTTCGTACGTAAGTTCCGAAAAACTGATTGGTACGAGCCGGCTGACCTTCGAATTGAAAGTCTCACGTCATACCGCTCAGCCACCAAAGCTCTGCGTATTATTTAGCATATCTTATCTTTCAGTGAAATTCATTCTCTATTATACTAAAGAGTCAAAAGGTGACATATAAACTAAAATGAATGCATTAACATAAGTTCAATGTACACACGCGTTCAAAAGTGCATGGGCAATATATGAATGAATTCATTCATAAACGTTTTAACAGCCTTCAAGTAAATTAACTCAGTGAAATTGGATAAGATCGTAGACATGCTAATTTTCGTTCAAATGGTTCATACCTAAACTGAAATCTACATAAATTAATATTTAGAGAAAATCCAAGAACAATTTGTAATATCATAGCAGTAATTTTCTTTGTTACGTATTCAAATTACTAATAGTATTATTTCCAGTGATAAAGCTCTATTTTAACTTGAAAAACCCAAAAAAATGCTCCAGGTGAATTCGCTTTATTTTATGCTTACAGCTTCTAACTACCAGTCTACTCTTTTAAGATTTCATTATGACCGACTGACCAATCCGTTATGTAGGTGCATCACATACATTTTACTCAGCAACTCAATAAATTTCTTAGTAAAAATAAAATAAATATATAAGAGTTGTCTCGAAGGTTTTTTTTGTAGCTAAGGCACCTACCAAGCGCGAGTAAGCGATGAGCTTTCGGCGATTTTCTCGCCCAAGAACCGAACAAAAGATAATCGTTGCTTTGTACGGGATATACATTTATAGTTCATACTCGTAGCTGGCAGTTGACACTGCCGGCGAATACTTTTGCTTAGAAAATCACTTTCCGATCGCCGCTGGTGTGACACCTAGGGCATATTGTGATCATAGCGAAATGCTCACCGTAAGAGTTTTAAGCGTTTTGACGTCCTGTGTCTCGTACTTGATAAGCGCAAATTGGTCATCAGTGAATCGGACGCCCTTCTCGATGTCTGCTGCTTTCTGCAGCTCCAGCTCCTGGTTGACCTTGTCCAGCAGCTGCTGGGGTGTTAGCTGCTCACTTTCTAATTCTTCCTCCACTGCTTCAATGTCTTCGTCGGCAGTCTGAAATTGTTTTAAGTTATATTCTGCACATCCAACTTTAATGACAGTTTTTATTTATGTAATGTAGCTTTTCCAAGAGAAATCCCGAAAACCTGATTTTTCCATACTTGCTTGGGCTCATTTCAATTAGAATCACGAGCTGGTTCGATCCTAAAAAAAACCTAAAATTTCGAATTACGATTCCAATGACCTCAAGTAAGTCCAGATCTGGAAGGATGAGGTTTACGGTTTTTTTTTCATTACGCAAAATTACTGCAGACGCCGCAGAATATCGAAAAGAAGAGCTTAACGGGTGAGTAGGTTTTAGACGGATAAGTCCTTTTCCAGGCAAGACATGTATAGTGCTTTTCTCAAACATGCAATGGAATATAATTTTACCACTTAATCTTTAAAAATATCACCGCAATCGGATTTTAACTATATCTATGCTAAATTAGACACCGCTTAGCCGATATTCATGGTAAAGTGAACATTATTTGATTTATGAAATATTCGATGCGATTTTTAACGTAGCGAACGTCATGTTATCGTAATCACTTGTGACATTTTTTAAGGTCACACGATTAAATTATAAAAGATTCGATTGTTGATTCGACCTACTGTCACCCCGAAGAAGATTGTCACTCTCAATCATTAACCATCTTATTTTATTCATTGTGATTTTGATGTCACAATCAATGCCACATGCTATTTCTCTTTACTTATGAGCCTTAGATTACCTGATTGTAGAGCTTTTAATTAGCACTTTGAAAGTTATATTCACCAAAATTTACCTGAACAGTTCTTTGTGACGCTCTCAGTTTCCTGTAGAACGCTTCAGCCCGTTTCTTGGACGCCCTCTGGACCTCCTTGTTGACCATTCTCCAGAACACAAAGACGGGGTGGTGGTAGAGCTCAGGAGGACACTCCTTCAGGGGCGTCTTGCCGACGAGGATGAGCCGTTTTAACCGCTCCATCTCGTCGAGCTAAAAGTAAAATAAAATAATTGTATGATTATAAAGCACGAATCAAATCATTTATTAAATGTAATAAATGTTTTGATTCATGTTTTTGTGTTTTTTTTTTAAGTAGTCTGCCGCGAAAGCAGGAGGTCGCTGGGTCGATCCCAGCCCTGCTCACCGGGGACCTTGGTCACTTTTTCTTTAGTATATGACATCTCTTTCAATTTATAATAATTGTATGAATTATACAGGTACAAACATATATCCAAAGCATATTATTCTATTATTTTAGTAGGAATAGACGGCATGTTAAAAACATTAAAGTTTTTAAGTACACGCGCGTTTAAAATTGCATGGGCAATTAATTTATAAATTCATTAATTAATTGCCCATGCAATTTTGAACGCGATAGCATCTATAGAAAATTAGAACATCAACAAAGTTGGTTCGTCAAATTGCAACTACTGTAGTGGGGAAGCTGCCTTTGTTTTCTTGTTTTTTGGCAGCGTGTAATACGAGGCAAATGCATTGCGACTGTTTCGAGTGAGCTTACGCAGCCTTTAGCGATTAAATAAATCCGTGGATAAGTAAACGTAGGTAAGCTAGAAAATTAACTGTTTCGTTTGCCACAGTTAGAGTTAAATTAAATTGTGAATTCATGATTAGGACTTCGTTACGTCATTAACGTATTAGTATTAGTAGTTGTTACTGTTTATTTAGAACTTGCTTAATGACATCATGTGCACCCTCCTTGGGCTTATCATTACTTTTTACTAAAGTTAACGTAGACACATCGCATGTTTGTTGATCATCAATGAAAATGCTTTAATGTTTATATATAAGTATTGTGTAATCTTTGTTTACATACACAAGACACACATGTTTCTAGAAGCTCTCATCAGTCTGATCTAACATACGGGTTCAATATAACCGGTTAACACCACCTTCGCGAACCTTGCCTTATCGATATCAAATAATATCAATTCGCACTACGTTCTTATCTGTACATATAAGTTAATAGATTAATTACTGAACTCGCGCTAAGTAATGCCCGGCTACCGTACATACACGTGTAATTTACACACGGTGTGAGTGCAGTGTGTGTGATTGGCAGCTAAAATGCTTGTGTAAAACCAATCAAGATTATGTCGGCCTTTGTAAACGAGTAACGATTTGTGGTATTCACATACATCTACAGAATTGATACGAAAGACCGTATCGTAAATTATGGAAACAGATAGAAGTTGGAGTAATTGTTTATATATGTATTATTTTGTATTACTTTGTTCTTAGGGTATGATCTGTGGTATCTGATAATGATATCTGATAGAAAGCGGTTTTATTTTTCATTTATTTTAGGGACTTTATAGTGTATTTTCAATATCCTCTAACAAATATATCTTGGACAAGGATCTCAATTTCAGACTATTTTACTGACTCCTTGGTACAATTTAAAGAAACAAATTTGATATGCTGCCAAAACATATTAGCTAAGAGTCCTCTTTCTGATTGCCCGATTCATCCCCATTCACAAAATAAATGTGGTGATTTTATATTTATGCAAATTCCCATCAGCTTTTGATACAAGAGGGATGAGAAACGCAGATAAAATTATCAGCTACAAACAAACCAAAGCCTAACGGACAAGGCGTTGAACTGTCGCTAGAGAAGGTCGATAGGAACGCTATATGATATATATATTCGATATTAAAGTCAGAGGTGCGTTAGTAACATGCTATAATCTCTAAACGGTCACCATTACACAGATTCAGATTCTTATATTTAGCAAAAATAATATGTTAGACTGTGACCACATTGACCACAGGTTTCACATTACAAATCATGTGTCGTTGCGTTTTGTATAGTACGATTTTTTTCCTATAACATCGTCTTTTTGTACAAGTTTGTTTTTGTTACTCGGGACAATTGAGTCAATTTTGTGTAAACCATATGCTTTACATGGAACTCACAGAATGAAATTTGTACCTTAATAAAGCACCAATTAAGCACATGCGTAATTCTTAAATAAAAAAAAAATACAATTTTAAAAACGGCTAAGTAAAGTTGTTTCCATAACGGTCCGATACGGTATTTAAAGTCATAGTAGTAACTCATCTATGAGTCAGTAACTAAGACGAATAATTTAACTGTTCTCTAACTTGTGTTCAGGTACAGTCGCCTGCAATAGTAGCTTCCACTATGAAGGCCTCAAAAATATGTGACACGCTGTTATGGCTGTACAAATAAGATTGTGCCAGATATTTAGTGGAAGATACTATTGCAGTGTACCTAAATTGATTGTAGCCCTTATAGAACATGGTACAGAGGCTAAAATCATAGTTTTGGAGTATTTAAGATTGGCTTCCACATATACATAAAGCATTAAGCTGTTCCATAACTAGCTGTGCCAGATAAATATGACAGTTGGAATTGTCGACATTGACAATGACTGCACGAACGTCCTCTTGTTGAGGTTCTCCTCGTTGACGGCGCGGATGCGGACCTACAGTTCGGTCATGTAGGCCTCGTCCGTCAGCAGCACCAGATTGGAGCCCATGTGCTTCTGTAGGGAAATACTTACGACTCGACAGGAGATCCTCTTGTTGAGGTTCTCCTCGTTGACGGCGCGGATGCGGACCTCCAGTTCGGTCATGTAGGCCTTGTCCGTCAGCAGCACCAGGTTGGAGCCCATGTGCTTCTGTAGGGAAATACGACTCGAGAGGAGATCCTCTTGTTGAGGTTCTCCTCGTTGACGGCGCGGATGTGGACCTCCAGTTCGGTCATGTAGGCCTCGTCCGTCAGCAGCATCAGGTTGGAGCCCATGTGCTTTCTGTAGGGAAATACTTACGACTCGAGAGGAGATCCTCTTGTTGAGGTTCTCCTCGTTGACGGCGCGGATGCGGTCCTCCAGCTCGGTCATGTAGGCCTTGTCCGTCAGCCGCACCAGGTTGGAGCCCATGTGCTTCTCAAGCCGCGCCCGGACGTGCGGGTGGGCGAAGCTGCGAAAAAAAGGAAATTTAATTCATAGTTGAATATGAAATGAAAAATACCATCACACCATCACAGGTAATTGAATAAAGCGTTACTTTGAGGAGGCCCTTATTACCTAATTAAGACAATATTATTGCTTTACCATTCCGTGATATTGCAACTTTATATTTTACCTATTTTTATTTACATACCAATCTAGTAAGTAACCGAACACGGGTTGTAAATCTGAGCAAGGCTAGTGTCGATTGTACATATACCTCTTCCAAGCAATAGCAAAGGTATTGCTACGAGTAATGCCTTGGGCTCAAAGATACATGTTGTTAAACAATATTCGTGAAGGTTAATGTTCTAGATGTTTTACTTTGGTGAAGCAATGCTAAATAACTAAGATGATACACAAAACGGCGAAAAATTGCGCAAAAAAACAACTTCTTGGTAATGTTAACTATACAATCATGTCGATCAAAATTCGACAAAAATTTAGTGACCTATTTTCAATATTATTTAATATGTTCTAGACAATTAAAGTTATAGGCTGACCATTTTTTGACCCTCTTTGTACAGTATGGACGGATCTATGTTGAATTACAGATATTAACAGGGTACCACTTACTTATTGGGCAAGTAAGCCCTCCACGCAACAGCGTCATTTGTTGCAATTGTCGCGATGGTTCACGTGATAAAACCGCCATCACGTCTCGCCTTTAGCGCACAATTTAATTAATAATGCACATCATAATGAATTAAAGGAAAAGTGCCATACTTCTAATAGCTATTTACTTACCAGCCCCCGCGATCACCTAGTTTCTCGCGGTTCGTTTTGAACGTTCGGTCGCCGCGGAGAGCCCGCGACCGCGGCCTCTCGCCTTCACCGCACGGTTTTAGTAGTTTTGACGCGAACTGCCAGTGTCAGTAGTTGAGACCTTACCGCGGCTGGCACGGTATGACACGACCACCCCTCCGACATCACATACACATACAGCTACACCATATTTAGTATAAAGACGTATTCATATTAGATCGGTAAGTATTTTGTCGGTAAAAATGACAATGCGTCGTGTAAAGTTCTTTCTTAAATGTTTGGGTGAATTTGCCCGAACATAATAGCTTAATGTCAAAACCGCAAATACCTAATAGTATCTAAATATCTAAGGAGATTAATGACTCAAATGTAAAATTTAATACATTTAGATATGTATAAATATATTAGCCTAGAGAAAGAAACGTAAAATGAGTAAAAAGCTATCTTTTTACTATCAGTAGGGTGTTCCGATATTTTTTTATCTAAGACGTGGAGGAAAGACATAGTCATCTCCCGAGCGAAGTGAGAGGAGATTGAAATAGTGAATGAATGCTCTCACTCAATTAGTAAAGGGTTCTTATAAATAAAAGCTGACGTTAAAATTAATAACTACAGACCCGTTATCAGTGGTGAAAATTTATTGAAACGAGGGTTTGCAAAATTACATGAAGTGTGAAATCCAGGATAGGTAGTTTTGCCAACCGTTGGTTTCAATGAGTTTTCATCACGTATAACGGGGTATGTTAATAAATACGCAGGATAAATTAAAATGATTCTATAATCATGTACACGAGCTCTAGTAACCCTAACCAAGGGGCGAGAGAAAAGCTACTGTGACCACCTCTTCTCACACATTCAACCCTCTCAGCAAGCAATATTATTTCTTCCTTCAACCACATCTTAAACAGTCTATCTACTGTAAAGAAAATCATAACTCTAATGAGACCGAACTATATAGCATTTTTTTAGGAAGATACCTAAGTTACCCGCTCAGGCTGGCCGTGGCATAAGCCGGGGAAACGATAGGAAGAAGAAGAAGAAAATCAACGTTCTTCTCAGGTTTTCTTGGATTCTGTTATCCTAGACATCATCTTCATCAAGGTTACAGGTGTTCAGATGTGTTAAGATGTCGCTACATTAGTCTTCCGGTTTTTTTTACAGTTTTTCCGGTTTTACAGTATTGATTTGGTTAGATTAATCAGACTGGGTGCTAGTGCAACAAAGCGATGCGATTTCAAGTACAGTTATAAGTACAACATAAATGAGAAGAGAAGAATAAGTTTTTTTTAATTATAGGTATAATAGGCTAGACGGCTGAAAAAATCTATTTAGTCCGTCTTTTATATGACAAAAATACAGTGCGTTCAAGTTTCGCGTAATGTCACTTCTAGGTACAATTCTTACCTAGGAGTGACGTCACAAGCCCCCACCCCGGAACTTTGATGCTCAAAAGCTGAAATTTAAAAAGGAAAAAATACGTGTCTAATAATTTTAGATAATCTAACTGACGGACTAATTAGAATAATAGTTTTTCAACCTAGTCGTCATCCCTATTATTTAGATATTTTTGTCATCCAACATAATCGAGTTCAGTGCATTTTATTTATGTCTATAAGCAGGTAATAGCAATATATCGCAAAATTGCGTCATTTACCTTAATCTGTTAATTATAAATTAATAACAATAATAGTTTCTATAATTCTATTATCTGTAGGTGAATGAGGTGAATTATACACAAAACTTTTGTTTAAAAAATGAAAACATGTCAACGTAATATCAGATAGCACGAGTACGGTTATGTTTAATAAAATAAAAACACTGTAATAAAAATAATCAAACTTCAAACGTTCGTAATCAATATAGTCACATGACTCTTATCGCGAGCATGCAAGCTCCGCAAGTTCTCGTGACCATAGAAGGTTTATACGACTGTCATAAGGTATAATGGTTTATGAATATATTGGCCTAGTTCGATTTAAGAGTAGTTAAAGCTATTGGGAAGTAAAACTAGCAGTAAACGCGCTCCAGTAAGTCACCGCGTTATATAAGCAACCTTGGTGGCGTAACATACGGGGCGGGGGCTATCGCCGTATTCTGTTTATGTCTCATAATCCCGGTTTGTACTTCCTACCTTATAATATAAATAGGAATTAAAACAGTTATTTATAAGTGGGTTGTGTAGATAAGAGAGGCTACCAGACCAGTAGACTCGTGAAAATATTTAGTTTCAGTTTCAATTTAGTTTAGGCTCAAAAAGTGGCCTGTGGTCGTCCGTGTTCCAGATATTGGCTATATCTATACAGCATTAATGCACTTTTTTTGTCTAAGAAACGCCGATAGTTTAGGAATGATGATGATGATGCATAACCGTGGTACGACGTGACCGCTGCATCAATTGATATTACATCCTTTCTTCCTTCCTTTTCGAGTCATGTACTCTAAAAATTACGTATGTAAATCATCCCTCGATCCCTCACCCCATCATCTGACCAGAAACAAAACTATGGATCCATGTTAAATGGGGTTCACAACTTCACATCAGCAGAATTTCTTCTGTTTTTGAGTTCAGTCTTCGAGCAATAGGGGAAAACGACATAGCAAAAGATTAATTTACATCTCGATGAATTCCCATAACATTCAGAATAATCCTTTTCGGTTGCAAGTTAGTTCGCGTGCCGCTCACTCAACCTGTTGGCTCGTCTCGAAAATGACAGCCGCTGCCGTAACAGTCAGAAAACACGCCAACCAGGTGATATTTAGTGGTTCAGCCACAACGACTGTTTGCATTAATTAATTTTACAATTTACGTTTCGAAAAGAAGTTGA
The DNA here is from genome assembly GCA_949128165.1 of Lathronympha strigana. Lineage (NCBI taxonomy): Eukaryota > Metazoa > Arthropoda > Insecta > Lepidoptera > Tortricidae > Lathronympha > Lathronympha strigana. The sequence continues at coordinate 8,148,561 of OX421906.1, read as the reverse complement.
ATCCTGATAGTGATCTAATAAGAACATAGTATCATGAAATATTGCATTAGCCGGCCATATACGTTCGGGCAATCTGTCGGATCTCCATAGAGGGCATGTCCGCCGAGCATCCGCCAGACAAATTTACCATACATTGGTTGGCAGATCCGGCTGATACGCCGGGGTTATTATGTGGATTTATGACATCTGTAATGAAATTATGAAATAATTTTAAGCGTTTTTTGGTATGTACTGCTAAAATTGTAATTATTTCCCAATTACCTATAGACATTTGTAGTTTATCGAAAAGGATCTATCCGCCAAAAAATTACATTGAGATAGATGACTTTTGTTTTTGACTGGAAGTTCAAATTTGATTACCTAATTTATGTGGATTGAATCCTTTTCCTTAAACTACGTCCAATTTAGCCACACCCTACCTTACTTGGGATTCCCTTCTTTAGTTTCCACAAGTCAGTCTCGTTTGATAAAATAATGAAGAGTAATGTAATGTAATGTGTGTAAACTGCGATGACTCTTTGTGTACAAAGTACCACGGGTACCACTTATAGAGATAGAGATAGTCGCGTGTTATGCGCGTGTGTTTAAATAGTTCCCGAATTACATGTGACGCAACGCGTGACGTACAGTACACGTAAAATACTAGTATGTTAGGCCTTATTACAAAGGAATAAGGGGTAGTGTTTCACTTATATTTGGCGCCGACCGTATGTGCCCTAAATCCGAACTGAAAAATTATGCGTTCATGTGTGAGTCAACTCTTTTAATGACGCGTTCATATGGCTCAGCAGGCGAATTATCCAAAGGTACTTAATAGAGTTTATTTCTTAATTTTCAATCGAATGAGGCAGTTGACACGGCTAAAATAAATGTTTTATTATTAATACAAGCTTACCGTTATCAACTTATCACTTATTTTCTATAGATGGGCTTTCAATCATCAAATCAGTTTCATGACATCATAATATTGTTGGTGTCATAAAACATATCGCTGCCGCAATATTACAAGGTTGTAAGTTACATTTTACTGAAACCTGGATTTTATTATCATCAATTAGTAAGTAGTCTAAAATTCCGATGTTACATGGTTCTATGTTGTGGTTATAAAACTAACAAGGGTAACAAGGTCCTATGTTTGTTTGATTGTTATTACCCCAAAGAACCCGAAGGCAGAATAACGGCAATATTTGTGGTACTCCAAAAATTTAAAAAACCCGTTGTAGGAAAGTCAAAAATAGATACTATCAAATTAATGTACCTACAGGTGGATGTACGAGCAGATGTGGAGTACTACGAAACTGTTTTTAACGAATAGTAAGCCAACACGGAACTTATTAAATATAATACTATATTGAAAAGATCTAAATGAACATTCTGTATACCGCTCGTTTGTAGCTCGGGCTCCAAACACCTGCTCAGCTGTTGCAAGTTTATGCAACAGTGATATAATAAGGTTTTAAGAGCCAATTATGAGCTGTTGCATACCCTAGTTTTTCTACGACAGCTAAAATAGCGTAAAAAGCACAATCTAGAAACGTGGCAGAATAGGGAAAATGTTGTGTCCACTATAGAAATTACAAAAAAATAACAACAGTGCTAATATATTGTATGAAAATCCATAGGAGCAGTGTTCTTATGGAATACCACAGACAACGTATATCGCTGTCAGTCATCTAAGTGACAGATAGAAGTGCTGGAGTAGAAAATAGTATTTTATACAATCGTGATATAATGAAGAGTTTTTCAGTCGAGTACCGTGTTTAGGCCACGAAGCTTGCTGAGTGGCCTAAGTAAGGTACGAGATTGAAAAACTTAATTATATTACGATTGTATACAATACTTTTTCTCGAGTAATCATCATCATCATCTATGGAGGAACAATTTCATCATTCAATTTCATTGACTTAATAAGGATGTAACACAAAAAGATGGCCGGCAGGCCGGCGCGGTCGGCGCAGGCGTGGGGCGCGCGCTCGGCAATGTCCCAGGCGGCATCGCAAATAAGTATAGAATTTGTATGAAGTTCTATTATAGTTGCCTACAGCGTATCGAAATGAAATATTATAGTCGAGTTGGACTGTCTAATATCGAAAAGTATGAGCTTATAGTTTTGTCTATGTACTCGTAATTGGCAGATTAAAGTCGGCGAGTAGAAAAAACATATTACTTACATATATAACAACAGCAAGGCAAGTTACGGAAACTACTATAGGGTGTATTATTAGTAATTAGTATAATTTAGAAAATAACAGGAAGATCACCAATGTCTCATTTCAATATTACCCGGCGTTTTTTCACGTTCACCCTAAAAAACTTACTCAAATTTATGAGTAAACTTAACGCATAAAATAAACGCTTTCAAAGGTAAAAAGTAAATTTTCCTACGTAACGGTGAATCACTCGCAATAAATAACGAAAAGGTTTGTGCACTTTTCGTCGGCTGTTAAAATATCGTAAAAATACCACTGAATTATTCGGGAATTCGGTAAACGAGAGTTGCGGCTTTGTTTGTTTATGAAAATGCAAACAATTTGGAACTTCAATGGATTCGATCGTTTTCGTAGGAAAATCAGAAAGATTTTTAATTAAAATAGAATTGTAGCAGCTACATAAAGTAGGTGTATTATTTTTCTGTTGCGTACTTATCTAAAGAACGTTGGTGGTTCAACGGTAATATAGGTCGATTCACTAAAGCAGCTGGCACGAATGGAACGAATGAAAGTTATGTCACCTGTCACTTCGAGTGTTAGTGTGAGTGCCGTTCTTATACAGGGGCCTCTTATTTATATTTTGTAAAAAACAACAAAATGGGTTTTTGTTATCCAAGAAAAATAAAAAATATTATAATATACTTAAGCATAATCTGCACAATATTTAGACTAAATAGGTAATATATATGTCCGAAAAGTATATTTAACCGTTTGATACAAAAATATTTTACTATCATGGTGTTTTATGCAGATATCAGAGCGCTGGTCGCATAGCGGTAAGAGCGTGCGACTTTCAATCCGAAGGTCGCGGGTTCGAACCCCGGCTCGTACCACTGAGTTTTTCGGAACTTATCTACGAAATATCATTTGATATTCACCAGTCGCTTTTCGGTGAAGGTAAACATCGTGAGGAAACCGGACCTACTCCCAATAAGGCCTAGTTTTCCCTCTGGGAAGGAAGGTCAGATGGCAGTCGCAGTCAGATATTAGATCAAATGCTGCAAGAACACGGTCATTATGTGCTAGTGTGGGTTCAGTAAACTGTTTCAGTATCGTGGTGCAGAGAGTGTATTTATCTATTTACCTATGTTTATAATTTATATAATATGGCATTAACTTGAAATTAAAATATTCATAAAATTAATTAGATTTCTTCTCTAGTTGTATTAAATGTAAAAAACACAGTTGTAGATTAATACCTTTGTACTTACAGATAAAGATTAAATATCCACATGATATGTAGGTGTTTTTATAAGCTAAGAACCTGATCCAAAAACGTACGTACCCTATAGGAATATTTTATAGTATTCTTTATACTGCTGAATTTGGGCGGTTATGCATCTAGTTTGTCTTCAAATGCGTTTTCAATAAACACTTATTGTATCAACCTGTATGTAATCATTTTGTGACGCACACATAAATATTATCATTCACTCATTCATTCCATTTGTGCCAGCTTTAGTGAATCGACCTATAATAAGGCGAACGATTTTTAATCCAAAGTTCGCGGTTCTGATTCAAATTCGGCTCGTAAATACCAACTAGTGTTTTGGAACGTATGTTCGAAATTTAAATGGATACTTAACAATCGTTTTTTCGTCTATTCGACGACTATTCCCAATAAGGCCTTGTTCACCCTCTGGGTCAGATGGCAGTCGCTTTCCTAAAACTACCGCCTGTGCCAAATTTTGGAATTACGATGTCTTTTATATATATATATAAGGTGCTTCCAAATTAGTTACCGATATTCGGTTCCTGGAGGAGTAAGTATATTTAAGAAGGATGAAACATTTTTTATGAAGTTTTTTTAGCGCACACTGAAATCATATTTGCTACCTAAAAACATCCTGATAATATAATTATTAAATACACACTCGTTCGTAATTTCCTGTTTACCGCCCTCAATAGTCAATAAACAATGTAATATTAGAAACTAAAGTTATACATAAGAGAAAAAACACAGCGTATACTAGTTTTATAAAAAGAAACATGATTGAATTTATTGCGTGTCATTGTAAAACACCCTTGTTACAATTCTTTCCACGCGATTATATAACTCAATTGTTTTATTCAAAACTCAATTATCGCATGTGCCGATACCGTTAAATATGGTAGGAATCGTTGCTTTCAATTCTTTGTTGTCACCTCGTAAATATTGCATTGCATATCGGTGAACAATGACTTGCCAGGTCGTCAGGGCTTGTTATGTTATTTCCGACTGCCTAATTCTTTATGGAAAACCAGTAGTGTAACTAATTCATCCACTATATATTTTTCACCATGCCAATACAGATTTTTTTCGTAACAATCAAGGTCATGCAAGTAGGTATATATATATGTACGTTGATACTCGTAAAGGGACAAAAGGTCTCGCTATTAAGCACTTGACAGTAAATAATTTGGTGTTTGCCCTCAAGTCGATAAAAAAAGTTGGTGTTTAGGTATACATATACAATCGACGCCAATGATATAAGACGCCAATTCAGCACCTTAATCCATTGTAATAAAGTGCAAAAGTGTAAATATATTTTAAAATTTTAATTTCATTATTTTCCTCTTTATTATATACTATTTATGAATACACAACACATGACTTCTTTCTTTTTTTTTTGTATTGCTATTTTGTTTATGTGTTTTAGTTTTAATTTTATTTTTAGGCTTATTATTGTAATTGTGACCAACTTTGTGTGATTTAATAAATGCTAATTTTTATGAATATGTCAGCCTGAATATTTTGATTTCTCATTGTTGCTCTGCACGGGTCTGGGGGGGATCACAATTGAATTGGTTTGTCTGAGATCATACGTTTGTGTGACGATGAACATAAGTTATGTATGTCCATTCGCCACCCAAACGTATCAAACTGTTATGTCAAATCATCATCATCATTGGCCACGACATCTTAGCAGATGATTGTTACAGTGTCTTCGATTAATGTTTAATGTGCGGTGCCGGTACATCGTCTTTGGTGGCTCAGCAATCCGATGGCAGCACGACACTTTCTACCACATCTGTCACAGGTGAAGCGTGAGTCAGGAGGAGGAGCAACTCTGCAGCGTAGCCTTTTCTGCTTAAGGTTGTCGAGCCAGGCTTTGTCATGCTCCTTCACTCCGTTATGTATATCACGGCGCCATTCTGGTCTCATACTAGCGCGTGTTTCCCAGGTAGCCAAATCCATACGGAAATACTCCATATCCCGCTTACAGGAATCTTTGAACCTTAGCACCGGGCGGCCCACAGGTCTTTTGGCGCCGGCAATTTCTCCAAGCAGTACTTCTCGCGGTAGCCTCTCGGGACCCATGCGGTAAACGTGAAACGTGAAACGTGAAACGTGTGGTAAGTCAAATAACAGTATGCATACAAGGGTGGTAAGAAAAGCTGTGATTTAAATCAATTTGGAAAGGTCGACGACCTTGGTGCGGTGTTTATTGTGATTAATGGAAGTTTGTTACTTACTTATTCACACGGTTGATTTACATGACTATGTCATAGACCTCGCATGAATTGTTTAACATATCCGATACCACCATCGCTATTCAATAGTATGGTTAAGAAAATGCTACTAAAATTAACTTTACTTGCGGATAACAGTGTTTGAGACTGTTAATATGCTAGGTACAATCAAGGACTATAATATGTGACGCCCTTAAAGTTGACAGTTCTTTCAAACTGTATTAAAATTCATAGGACAAGTTTGCGAAATGGGTCACAAATTAAAGCCCGCGACCGACCCACTATTATTAGTAGAGATGGGCCAAATATGAACTTTGCCGAATACGAATTATTTGGCCGACCATTCAGTTCAGCTCTTACCGAACCGAATATTCGGTCGCGCTATATCGCCATAAAAAGGTATTGACAAGTTGACAGGTCGACGCTCAGCCGCTCACCGAGTCACCGCTCCGCAGGTAGAGTGTGTCTATGCTAAGTTTCCTAGATGTTGATAGCACAGATTGTGAAAGTGTTAAGTAAACGTCATAATTTCATAGAAGTTTGACGTTTAAAATAACACTTTCAAGTTTAACAGTTCATTTGCTAAGAAAAGATAACGTGGTTTGACTCTACGTGTTTCAGATCATCGGATCCCTTCCGCTAATACATGGAAATCGCAATTTAAAAGGGATGTTGTCTTGCCTCAAACCGAATATATACCGAATATTTGGCCCATCTCTAATTATTAATTATTAGTAATATCTTACATGTACATAAACTTGCTGTCTTTAAATTGTGTTTCTCCTGTTTCCGTTTCCTTTATTTCTCTATCACGCCCATACGTCCAGAGCAACCAAACATTAGTTTATAGACAAGCAATAAAATTATCTAAACTTCACGAAGGCAATAAAACCGCAGTATAAAGCAATGTATGTTGTTTCTACGTGAGTAGCTGCCGAACCATTGGCATTCATCGAACGAGTAATAAAATGTTTATGATAATATTTTTGTTTTGGCGCGTTTCCTGACATTCTTAGTGAAAAATTTGATATAAATAACGGCCAGTGTTTTTCAACGCGCATTTATTTACGATCTAATTTAAGCGCTTTTAAAAGTCACGTTATTTTTTTGTGAAATATTTAAAATATCTGTGAACGATTGTGCTTTATTTCATGATTTTCATGAGTCATCTCATCAGGACGAAAACAAAAATTTGGCAGAACATAAAACGGGATTCAAATTTATGTCTTAATACTTTGTTCTGGTAAATCTCTGCATTCCAAAACTTTTTATACAAGCAAATTTAAAGTTTCAAGAACAAACGCACTGCTTCGTGGTTTTAAGTGTTGCATATGAATACAAATAATAGTTTTCGCTACTACTTACGTGAGATAATAGTGATGTAATTTACGGCTATAGTAAAGGGTGTGTTCGCTTTAGTTATGACACCGTGTATTTTTATTTCCGTCAAATTCGACACGTGCTTTCATGCTAATAAAACGATCTATTTGGTATATCGCTTTTTATTGAATACGTATTTTTTTAATTTGTTTGCATACGCAATAAACTAATATTACATTGTAAAAGGTCCTGAGTTACACAAAAGTAAGTGGCAACTTACTAAGTAAGTGGTAAGTGGTAAGTGGCAATGCCAGCAGATGCCATATGCCAAAACACAGCTTAGTAGTAGATGGTTTGGTAACCTTTTACACTAGAGATGTCATAAACTACAAAAAGAAGCAGGAGGTCGCTGGTTCGATCCCAGCCCAGCTCACCGGGGGCCTTGGTCACGTTTTTCTGTAGTATATGACATCTCTTTCAAGTTATAATTTATATATATAGAAGTGTGACAACTTTAAAAAAAAAACAAAAAACATGACCCTACGTCATGTAATCCGTTCTAAAGTGTTTAATTTTAATGAAATAACAATCGCCGTAACAGAAGACAATATTAAAAAACATGAATCAAAACATTTATGATTTGATTCGTCCTTTTACACTAGTTCAGCTAATAAATGTATTTATTGAATATCTCAAAAACTGTAATAATTAAGACACTAGTTTCATATAGAAATTAACTCAAGTTAACCCAAAGCATTTCCTCTTAAAGTTAACGAAATAAAAAAATACGGTTTATTAATGTTATCAAAGCCTCCAAGAACATCCGATAATAATGAGCACCAGCAGCGAATCCGACAAATATTTATCTTAAACGAATATAGTGTACTGTGATGTGTGAATGACGCAAAATGGATAACATTACATGCTGTTATCTACGCTTAATGTTATATCATCACAGCACTTTTAAACTCTTCGCCGAAATATGATTAGCATACATAACAAAGCTGGTGAAACGTTATGATAAGAATGATAAGATGTTAAGTGTATACAAAAAAACAGGAAAAAACATTTTTTACTTTATTTAGCTGGTTCTTCAAAGTGTATGTTTGGTAGAACTTTTTATATAAAAATGTCTTTATTATCAAGAAAATCATAATTGATAGGGTAAGCAGCAGGATTTTAAATCTAATTTTTACCTAGGTACCTAAGTGTTTTTATAAAATTTGATTTCGGTTGATAAAATTGACAAAATATCATTTAGCTGCAAGCTGCATGCAGTTAATTTTAACAAAACATCGTTATAACATCAGCATATTAAAATTTAGTTACCTACATGAAGTCATTACTTACATGAAGGTTAAGATATTTTTTAACAGTCTAATTAGTTAGTTATTCTTGAACGTTTAATCTTAGTCATAACATTATTTATATTTGTTTCCGTATAGCTTAGCGCATTGTTGGATGGTGGTTTAGATTCTTCGAAAATATCAACCCTTGACATACATGCGTTACCCACATGTAGCCTGGCTCCATTCAAAGAGTTCGAAAAGGGTAACAGTTAATAGTCTGAAAATGTTACATTTTGTCGCCCATGTAAATATTTAGGACAGATATGTGACTTTAAGGAAAGTAATGCGGCTAGACGAATCTAAAATGAATAAAAATATAAAACTGTTTTGCATATAGGTACTCGTACCCTAGTAAACATGTCGTTAATAATTGAGGATAAGTGACCACAAGTTAGGTATGTGCTTAACAACGAAAGGGACGTGACATAAAATAACACGACCAAAGGGAGTGTTTTAAATCGACATGAGTTGCCAATCACCTATTCGCACAAGTATTGTAATACGACGTTTTACAGTACATATGGCTCTTTGAATTTTTGACGCAGGCACACAAAGTACTCATTATCACACTAGTGCGGTAATGTAGCACCATGTGTACCGTAAAGTATTAAAAAATATTACAAAGCTTGACCAAGTGAATAATTTAGGGGTTATTTCATTTCTTTTTTAAAATCCAACAGGTTTGGTGAAACAGTTTCTACGAAGCAGGTATCGTTCTCAAGATGTCAAAATCAATGAACAAATCATGCATTGCCAATGGCATTCAATTGCCATTAAGTATGTGGATGTGGGAAAGCACCTGAGAGAGGACGCCGTCCTCGGCGGCACCGGCAGCTCGACCGTGCACTCCGCATCTCCGGCGGATCTCCTCCGATCCCTCCCAGCCAGTAGCTCAATGGTCGTCCAGAACGACCCCTCGCTCGGAGGCCCAGACGCTTGGCGCTGCATGTTACTGGCCCCGCGGCCGAAGGTGCAATGACTGACGGCGGTGTCCCTACCGCCTAGCCACCCTTTAACACCCCACGTGTTCACACGCGAACATTAATCTCGCCCTGACACCTTTCACGGGTAATTTGCCGCGCTTTCACTGTAGTCTATGGAATCGACACTTAAAGTTTGAATCGGCCGTGCTTAGTTCGTTTAATTGGCGGCTGATTGCTTCCTTGATTTCAAGAATTCGTGCTTCTATTGAACTGTCTTCAAACTGAATCCAATCAGTATCAGGGTATCAGTTTAAATTAGTTATTTTTGAAGTGGTTTAAGTGTTGGTGCACTGTCGTTAACTGACTAACTATCATAGGCCTGGGTGCAGTAGTTCCTGAGGTGGGGGTGACCTGAATGGCGCCAACATCGCGACCGGGTCAGCCGGATGCCATCAGCCGACCTTCGCGGCAAAATGTAGGCAATTACGGTTACATTGCGGCGTCACTTGCATTGCATATTCATTTGATCTACACGAGAAATGAGTATAAAATACTGGCAATTTCATTCGTCGCTCTAATAATAGATCCATTTTTAGTGAGATTCTATAAGATGATGAACGATCTTTGAATTAGACGGTGGACCATAATCCGAATGCGGCGAAACATTGTAACCTAGGACGCTGATGGCGTCGAGCGCCATATAATTTATCTATAAAAAACATACAGGTTCATCTACTTATGTTGGTCGGCGAGATTAAAGCTAACACAATTATTGTTTTATTAAATTCTAATTTTCCTGAAGAGATCGTCTTTGCTAAGCTTCATAGATTTTGATAATACTGACTGTGAAAGTGTTAAGTGACCGTCACTGTTTTTTTTAGTAGTAAGGTACTAACATTTTGAATTTCTTTAACTTCGGCATGTAGTAGGTACATTCAAGGAAACAAAGGGGCGCAGTTAGTTAATTTTCTTAAATTTGAAAATGTATACTTCATACCTACATTTCTCATACAAGATAATTACACGTTCCATCAACCGCTAATGCAAAACGGACATATTATATCCATGAATAGCTGGCAGAATTTAGTTAATCTTCTTGTAATTTTTTTGGTTAATCTATTGTTTCTTGAAGTATGGGGTCTATACCTTGTACTTTAAGGTATTTAATAAAATGTAAACAAACAAAACTATGTGACTCAGGTGTTGAGCCAATGACATAACTCGGCTATCTCCATACGATAACATTGAGATGGCGGATACGAAATTTACAACATTTCATCAACCTCATTGGCCAAAATACCAAGTCACGTGGTTATGTTTGTTATTTTTTTAATACCTTAGGTATAACAAGGTGTTATAGTATAGGAACACCTAATTTAGTCGAACGAGCGAGCGAAGGGAGTTAATTCTCCCAATCTACTTGGACAGTCCGACGTTTGCGAGGGTGGTTTGATATATCAGTGACTTTCAGTACAAAAAAAAAAAACTTTTTCAACTTATTTTATTTTATTTCTCTACATAATCTCCTTTTAACTCAATGCATTTAAACCAGCGGCGTTCAAGCTTTTTCAACCCCTCCAAAAATATTTTTTGTCGAAGCCTGAAAAATATGCTTCAGTTGCTGCTATGACTTCGTCATTTGACGAAAATCACCAATTTTTTTGTCGTCTAGCCTATACTAGTGTTTTTGAGAGTTAACTTACTTTATGCTAAAGAATGCACCTCTGAAATTAAAGCAAATGAATAAAAACACGGTGTAGTGTAGAATTAAGTTTAGATGCAGGATCACATCCTTCCCCTTGTACGGAACACATAATTATTCGGTCCATGAATGACTCAATATTGATGACATTGAATGCGGTTTCGGTTTCCTTATTATTGTCATTAATCATGTAACTAAAATTTGTCCGACGGTTTATCTTATTTTTATATTATTGTTATATTTGATCGAGTATTAGAAAAAAACATCTCCATCAGATTTTCTGTTTGTTGAATTACTCATAATCTGATCAATTTGAACTAGAGGTCGATTTGCCTCGTGCCAAATATTGAGACTTCATCATGATAAAAGTGTAGTTATAATAAAAACAATCTTCTGGCGTTGTAATTATGTTTTAATTACTGTAAATGCCCAACCAAAACTGAAGAGTATCGACATTCGACCTATTGCCGTGTGGTGTGTCGCGTCGCGATAATTTTGAGCCTTGACGTCCGATTCAACAAATTATTATTTTGTTTAAAGTAGTTATTTCTATGGTTGCGTAGGATTTTAATTCTGACTCCAATTCTGAATCCAGTAGGGATTGAGCCAAAACGGTGTCTAGTATACATGGTTGGGTGATTTCATAATATATTTACGTATCCCATGCATTTCCTGATGATGAGAACATATGGATTGGTCCACTTAAGTATAGTAGATGTTCCATGGATTTTGTTAGACGACGACCGAAAATCGTTCATACAAATTTGAAATCCGAAAATTTGATTTTTGAATATTGTTCGCACTTACTCATACTAATTAGTATTGCAGCACAAATGTGTGATTACCGCGAGGCGTGGGATATGGTCCATTTAGTAATGGACCATACAAGACGCCTAACTCCATATAAATACGAGGTGATTTATTGCGGTCAAATTGTAACCTTACCAATATACTCGTATTCTAAAATTCTGGTTAAGTGTACCCATAAAATGTTTGATCGTAAAATAAACATTAGGCGATTACAAGATGCTGTATTCCGACAATAAAATATGCGATGGGGGCCTGATGTGCTCCAAATTTTGTCAACAGAATTACCTAGATGTTCAATAAGTAAAAGCCCATTTTTTCATTCCGGAGAATTACATGTCAATCACAAATATCAAACGCAAAAAGAATGGTACCAGCTAAAAACAACTAGTGCTGGTCTAAGATTACGGTTTAAATATAGATACTTAGTTCGATTTTTTCACGTGTGTAACGCAAAAATAACAAAACATAAGACATTCATTGTATTTTACTTTTAAACTACACAGCTTTTTTGAAAACTTGGGTACTGTCAAAATAGTATGTATGTAAAAAGATACTAAATATCTCCAAAAAAGTAGATATTTTAACGTAACCAATTTTCGGGATCACGTAATACCACTCAGTTGTGTTACAGATATACGATTTTATCGGGTGCTCAATAAAACAAACATACATGGTAATTATCCCGTTTCAAATATTAGTTATAATGTGTTACAGATACTTACTTCCTCTCTATTCTACCAACACCTTATGTACCCCCAAAATCTTTTTGGTTAGAAGCGGTGTTGGACGTTTTGGTACATCACTATTTATGAGATGTAAAAAACAGACAACCCACGAAACGTTATTTTAGTCACAGAATTAAAAAATTGGCTTTAGATGTCACTGTGCCCAACGTAAACTAGCTAATGCATGGTTGTCTGCCGTAGAATCTATAGGTATCGTCAATATGTGTATTAAAGGGAAATCTGGCACAAGGAGAAAATATGATAAAATCGTTAAACCGCAAGGTAAGTAATAAAAGGTGCAAGAAGCTCTTACGCATATTACGTAATCTGACCTTAATCTGCCAGCCTGCCCCCATCGCGGAGACTTAATTTTCGCCTTCAATCTGGATCTGAAGGCGAGAAATAAAACGTACAAGAAGCACTTACGCATATTGTATGACTTTGAGCTGCCACCATCTCGGCACGTTCGGCATCACGAACCGCTTCATCTTCTTACGGCCCATTTCGCCTTCGCCGACTTCATCTTCGCCTTCGACCTGTTGGTAAAATATGCGAAAAGTATAAAAGTCATTATAGTACCTAAACGTTATATATATATATATGGCATGCAAGCATGCCATTAGAAATGTCCATTTCCTTTCCATTAACCAGGCGTCTGCCTGATGGCCTATAATGGCCTATAAAACTAGAAAAAAACAAGTTTGTGAGTTTTAATGCCATTAAACCGTTATTTTTAATGTGACCCAGGAGACCGTAACCATGGCAACTAGTGAAATAGTTGATAAAACAATTCAGATCACCGTTTATGAAGCTAAAGTGAAATTCATCACTATCTCTCTATTAGGTATCTCTAAAAAGTTATGTATCTGTTTAGTCTGTATCTGTATAAGTTCTGATTGTTTTTTTTATGCCTCCAAAGAATTTAGACTCGCCTAAGCACTAACATGATGTGTCAACACGAGTAAACAAGCATCAAACATGAGGGGTTTACTCGTCGCTATCGAAGGAACTCTTCGATAGCGACCAGTCATTTTATGGCTCCACCAGATCATCTTTATGGTATATTGCCATCACTACAAGTAGATAACTGTGAAGTTTCATAGGTATTTCGTATTGAATTGATTGATATATGGCCATTAAAAGTAAGTAGGCCAAAGGAGTCTTACAAAATACCACACTATTATTTACTTATTTACTATGAAAATAAAAATATAAAATAGCGTGGAGTACTTACATTGAGTTTTACTTTTTTATCTTTGGTTTCTTTTTGTTCCGGCATTTTTTTAACACTTTATAATTTTGAAAATCAGATTTAACACAATAATTTAGAAAACCTACACTAAAAATTTATTTTAAGACTAAATAATAACACGGAAATTTAGAAGGTTACGCCATAAGTGTTTTGACACATATAAATGTCACGTTATCAAAAAAATTGTTTGGTCTAAGCAGTATGAATGTGTTTGTATTGTATACAAAGGTTACATAGCAACCAGTTTCGATAGGGTAACACTGTAGTATAGACAAGGCCAAGTAAAGCAAATGTTACCGTGCGTCTACATGCTCGGGCTCTCGGCCGAATGTTTCGGCCATGTTAGTACACGATCATTCGAGACAGACTATATAGAGAAAATTTAAGCCAGACCAGAGACAATTTAAGTACTTTTTCAGGTAGTTTGGTTGAGTTAAAAGGTGTGTTAAATAATTTCACTTCGGGTGAAGCTATTTAAAAAGTGTCTTAAATAGTTTCAATAACCAAAGCTATTTAAAACACCGTTTAACTCACCGAAACTACCTGAAAAAGCTTAAATTGTCTATGGTCCGGCTTAAATGTTATCTATATAGTCTGTCTCGAATGAGCGTGTACTAGGGTGGGCCGAATCATTCGGCCGAGAGCCCGAGCATGTAGAGGCACCATTAAGTGCGTATTAAGGGGCTTCTAGGTGGGCATTATTTATCTGAAGTTGGTAGGTAGCATAGATATAGAATAAAATAACTTCACACCCAATCAGCAGAAAAAAATATCGCTGCAGTTGCAGCACTTTTTCATATAGTCTTGTTTAGAACGTGACGTTTCGTTATTTAACAATGTTGGTAGTTTTGTGCATGAATTTGAAAACGCTTAACTCCTGGTTATGTGGCTAACCCCGGGTGGTGCAAGTGGCTCTTACAGTATTTTTGTAACCTTCAGCTACAAAAGTAAGAGCATTCTAGTTTTCATTGACTTTGTCACTTACGATATCAATTATCATCGAATTAGCCTTAAGTTAGCCAAGGAACTTGTATCTCAATAATGGCTTAGTTGTTAGCTTCGCTGAAACTTCCGTGCCTCCATTCACTGTGCTTCTCAACCCCTACACGGATAAAATGGCTGTCAGTCTATATCGTGGCATATGTTACCCTCGTGGCTTTCGATAAAAAGCGATCAATCTAAGGGAATGAAGTGGGTACTCTTCATTCCCTTAGCTTAGTAAATAGTAGGGGCCATATACCTACTCCGATACCCACAGTTTTTATAAGGATTTCGGGATACTTTTAGTTTTTTAATCAATAGCCCTTGTAATTTGAGCAGAAATAACCAAAAAAAGGCATTTTTTTAAAGAAAAGGTTAATCTATCTAGATTTTACATTAAATCCAAAATAAAAGACTAGGTTAACTTAGTACACAGTTTTATTGAGTCAGTCACACAGCCTGCTCATGGCCCAAGCACTCAATCTCGCCGATGGCTTGCTGTTTGGTCCGCTCGTGTTCCCGCGCCGCGAGCAAGGCTCGGATACCGGTTAATTTTTCAAACCGGTATCATGTACTTGGCGCAAAACCTTTATATTTCGGTTACGTTCGTGAAACCGTTATTTTTAAACCGGTTTTTAGAGTAATATTTTAATAAAGTTCTTGTTCGTTTAACCGGTTTAGAACAATAAAAACCGGTTTTTGCGACGCAGGTTAAACAAGTTACAGTCCAGTTAGCAAAGTTTAAAAAGCACGTCGTTTCGCATATTTAATCATTTTTAAGCGTGTTTTCTTCTGCCGCGAACTAAATATATTCAAAGAAATAATAATATCAAATATTGAAGAAATAATATTATAAATAATATAAATTCAGTATTTCCCACACTATTTTTACTTTTTAGTAGGTACGACTATAATATTCCAAAATAATCACAAATTATGTATTAACAGTTTACTCCAGGTTTGCAAATTATACACTATTGCGGTTTAAAAAAATGTAAGTAATTTATACAGAGTGAATTTTTTATGGGTCAGTGAGGGCACCTACCAGATCCTGTGCTGCTACATAAAAACTATATTTTTAGACCTTCCCTTCCTTTTCGATTTACACCGAATGGAGATAGGCGTTTACAGATTCTAGAATAAAAACCTACATGGTAAGAGAATGTAAGGTAATTTCTAGACAGTATTTTTTTAATGGCGATGTATTCCACTCCTGCCTGAGATCAAAAGAAAATAAGTATGGAAAAAAAATCCGGCTATAAATCGAAGCCCACACAATAGTTTCTATAGGAATATTTTTTTTATTTTCATAGATTTTTTTTTCATACTAATCGTTTTAATTAGCACAAGCCTAGTGGTACTAGGCCCATATTTAAAACAACTTTTTCCTTACATTTACTATGGAGAAAGACTGAAGTTTTATTTATATATTCAATCACCGACGCGGCAGTCTAACATATGGGGAATACCTTGTTAAGTACCTCCCCCGAATATAGATTCGCGCGACCAGGGCATCATGATAAAAAATGGTATAAGAAAAATATTTTAATCTGTCATATTAAATAATAGTGGAATAAGTTACCTACTTACTTGTTAAAAGGTGTTCATATAAAATCTGGCAATATCAGTGAAACTTTAAGGAGTAGCAGGGTTACAAAGTTCCGACAAACCAAACGTTATCTTGACTTACTGGAGCGCAATAGATTATTATTTATTTTTTAGGAAATGTTGCGCGATCTGTACATCAAAATCTGCCACGCGCGAGTATTTCCGCGTATTTTTGGCATTCAACTAATTGCATAGTTTCTTTTAAGCAACTAATACAACAACAACAAACAAGTTTAATTCCACAAAAATATGATAATAACAAAAAAAACAATTTAAAATATGTATAGATAAGATGCCATAAATCCTCCGCTTGAGGCATAGTTCCTAGGATGCCACGTAATTGCTTTATTTATATTTGTACCTGTAAGTGATTTTAAAATTGATAAAAACAAATAATTACATACATTTATACCTCTTAATTAGTATACTTTCATTTTTAGGGTTCCGTACCTAAATGATAAAAAGGGGGTTCCTTTTTATTATGGAGTGACTCAGTATGTCTGTCACATCATTAAAAAACGTCTCGAGAACTACTTAAGCTACCGATGTTATATTTGGAATAGTTACAAACGAGGTTACTCTAGACACAATTAGAGAGAATCTATCGCATATTTTAATTTACATACTATCAATGATGATTTTATGATGTTACTCGAGCAGATGGAGCGAAAGCGTACTCCACTAGTGGCGACGCGTAGAGAAACGGCCGCAGGGCCGTCCTCAACGAAAGTGGAATTAAGACATTGTGCTGTATGCAGGCTCTACCTGGACAAGAATGGCGGCTGATAGGTGTTTATGGAGCACGATGGAGTAGGCCTTTGCTCAATAACGGGTAGCAAAAAAAACAGAAATAAGTAATTTTGTAAAATGTATTATTTGGAAAATAAAGACTTATGTTAGGCATGTCTTTCCCATCACGGAACAATGGTGTTCCAGACATTTGGGAGGCTTACGCGGAGCTAAAACCAACACGCAAGATCATGTCGAAAGGGGACAATGTAATGAAATGTAAGGGGTACACCGAGCGGATGTTGCACTTGCCCGAACCATGGGACGCACGCAGAGGCAGCACCCGCCAGGGTGTATGTACTATTGAGATTTAATGGAGTCCAAAATATACTGGACTATTAGGTGAAAGTGGTGCACTAAATACTGGGTTATGGAAAATAAAATCGGGCGTCTGTCTAAGAAAAAGGTAAGCAATTTGATTTACGGCAGACGGTGACTCGCCCACATAAGAGGGGCTCCCACAAAAGGTGACATCTAGGATGGCTCAAGGGGGCAACACCGGTACGAGTATCAGGGATGAAGGTAAAGAGGTGTCACTGACACTTAGCTTTCCACATCTACCATCTATTATTATTATATTCTTATAATATTATTATCAATGAAAAATTTATACAAGATGGTGCTAAAATTTTAATTTTAGTTGGTGCGTCATCACGTAATGTAGGGTGTGAAAGTGCCAAATTTGGACTAAAAAGAATGTGTTTTATTTCATCTATACTTAAACCAAAATGTAAAAAAAGATAATTTTCTTATTATGAATTTCATCCGTATGGGACTGATAATTATGTTTGTATTACATTTGAACGGCATCCTGCCTGTTGTTAGGACTAATAGGAAAATATGAAAATGCATTTAGAAAAAAAGTTTTTTTTTTGGTTCCATGTCTCATACAAACTTTTTATTCTGGATAGGAATTGAATAAATAAGCACAAATAAATGTTTGTAACAAATTACCTTTTTCTCGTAACCTGTATATATGTTTTTCTTCTGTAAAGGCCACTAACATTAATTTAAAATCGAGGAAAGGTCTGAAGATCATTTTCGTGTAACATTTCGGGATCTGTTAGTTGACCCCATTGGCCCGAAAAGAAAATACACCCTGTATGAACTTATATTTTGATTTCTTTTAAATAAATTATTGACACTGTTGGCTGTCACCTATAAATACCAGCTCACTGGTTTGCCTATATTTTTTGACCCGTCTCTAGATACATGTATGCAAAATCATAAAACTAAAATTGTTAAAGGAACCATCCGTTCGTACGTCTTGCGACTTGAACACGAAATCTGGCAACGTCGCGTTTAGACCGTCAAGTTGCTTTTCGGATAAACCGGTTAAATCCAGGTTTTTATTATGTTCTTAAAACGTTTGCGTTCTTGGAGAAAGTTCGGAGTAAAACCGAAATAAACCGGTATAAACCGCTATTTTTTAAACCGGTTCCGAGCCCTGGCCGCGAGCCAGCGCGTACGCACGTCTGGGTCCGCGGGCCCCCACTCCTTGCTCGGACGACAATTTTCTCGGAGACGCTGCAATGCAAAATAAACTGAAAGTTTTTACGGGGACAACTATAACATTGTTACCGTTTTATCCGCGTATAATGCGCGTTTATTTATTTATTATATATTTATATCTACGTACATGTCATTAGAGTCAAAACTCTTCCAGGGTTATCTCTTCCAGGCAAGTGAACTGTCGCACTCACGGAAGAATAAAAAACTATCAAATGACAACAGTTTGGAGCGGCCTTAAAATTGGCAGTGGATTTCGCAAATGTCTAAGTCTAACTTAATAACGTGTCTCTTACGACATTTGAAAAATTCAGTTGTAATGCATTGATACCGACTACCAAATTACAACGATGTATTTAATTTGGCTGCTTGGACGAATTGCATCAAAAGAGATCAGCAAAACTGTTGTCAACCTACAGAATCGACACACCGCCATTCCGAACTGTCATTTGATTGTTGGCATTTCACTGATTGCATACAATATGGTTTTTGTATGTGTTCAATTTATTTTTTATTGCATTATTTTAATATCTAGGGTAAGACCACCAGTGAATGAACACTTAAGCATTTTTTCACCTTAGAAAAATAATTCCTCAGTATTTATTATTTATTTTTATAATATTATGTTTTTTATACAATCGTCGTTTAATAAACTAGAATGTAATTTCTGCGATTTCTTATTATTTTTATACTATTAGAGTTCTAGAATATTTTATCAAAAATACCGAAAAACCTAGTGATTGAACAGAAAATCCAATGAATGAACAGTGTGAAACCCAGTGAATGAACATTATTTAGTTTTATTAAATCAGTATTATAAATCATTTTAAAAACAAAATGACTAAATTTTCTTAAGTAATCATTACGTAAATCATTGAGGTACCATCTTAAATAGAGTAAAATAGAATATAAAGAATTAGATGAAATCTAGTCAATGAACAATCCATATATCTGTATGTTCATACAAAGGCATGAACAATCCAGTAAATGGACTATAGTAATATGGATTTTTTATTCATGTTCCAATATTGGCTGAATACATACATCAGAAACATTTTCTATACAGTATCTCAAAAACACAAGCTAATACCATGACGTTAACGTTTAAATTTGGAATAAAAATTAAATTGGGCTAACACCAGTAAATGAACACACCGTTCATTAACTGGTTTCAGACCATTTGATAAGCTAGTAATGGAACAGTAAAAATTAAATACTTCTACGCAAAATAAGTTAGCAAAGTGTACATTCATGCAAAGTTTCACTCTTAATCTAACCAAATAACTAAACCTTGTATTGGTAAACATCAAATAGGTAATTCAAATGTTACTGCAAATGTACCCTGTTCTTAACTAGAATCAAATTTCTTCATACAAAATTCAAAATCAGAAACACGTAAACCTCAAACGTCTACCGTATTGTATCAGGTCTAAAATAAATTTATAATTGGTTCCATTGCATAGGAAATTTACTGTTGATAAAGAAAAAAATACTGCAAGTGATAGCAATCGCTATAATTCTTATTTTATGCAAAAAACGTGATTTTGTTCATTCACTGGGGGGTGCTCATTCACTGGTGGTCTTACCCTATAATCTATAGATATTTTAAAAGTAGTGCTAGTAACAAAGCAGGTAATTTCCTTACGGTTCCTGAAACCATCTTAGAGCGCTTATAATATGTGTGTAGATGAAGTAATGTAGGCAACTATACATAATTAAGCATCGGCTCGCTTTATACACCCGCACTTGTGTTGTAATTCCCTAGTTCCCTTCAATATGTAGAGTCGCATAAGAGACTGTTATGAGTATTTCGAGTTTTTAGTTTAGTACCTATTTATAGTCCTCATCTTCAACATCGTGTTAACCTGTCACTGTCAGCCTCCATAGACAAATAAATTTGCTTTCGATGTTCTAGTGTTTTATGGTATGCCAGAATTCGTAAATAATATACGACCTTGTCCTGAATAAACTTATAGGTAAATCGGCCACTGAGTGTACATGCCACTCTTCCTGCCATTGCGGTGACTAGGGTAGGGGAACCAATAAATAAACGATTAAGCGACTTACCTAACCTTGGTATTTTTTTTACGTATGTTAAAACCAATTTTCACTTAGTTTTTTTTAGTTTAGTTAAAACTATTCCAAATCCTCTTGAAACTATCCAATATTTTTATGAAAATGATTATGTTCCGAAATGGCCTAAATTTCCCCAGAATATGAACAAAGTGCCCTAACCCTGAACATTTTTACCCCAAAAGATGATCCATGCAAAAGGGAATACCCTAATTATGAAAGGCTGAGCACCAATAGATGGACGGTAGTATAAGAAGACGAATAAATTTAAGTAGTTCGTTCAAGTTTCAGGCACGTTGATGAAATTAACTAACAAAAGTAACACAATCGTTCATGTATTGGAATGCAGCCCAATAGAAGAACTAGTAAGTTCTCTTAGTTCATGTTTTAGGTACTTATAGTTTAGTCCAGTGAACAGTTCCGATTCCATACTAAAATATACCCCGTAATAATTGAGGAAGACAAGGATAGTTCCGATCATCTATTAGTCAAAAAATCAAGGAACAGCACCGTTAGGATTTATATAAGTATTTCAAAAAACTAACATATACCCAAAAGTTGAACGCTGTTCATCTATTGGATAAATCACACAATATTGGAACCATAACTTGAACAGTTAATATTGAATAAAATAAGTTAAAGTATGCCTTTATTTATAACGTAAAGGGTAGCGGGATTAGTCAAGAATCGTTACCAAGCAAAAGCATGTCAGTAGAAACATTATTCAGTTTTATACGAATTTATTTCCTTAAATAAGATTTCCATACAACGGCGATTTCGGCGCGAGGCATATTTTCGATGAGCTCTCACAACCACATACACTGATCTATTATTTAAAAGTTTAAATTTCTATGAAGGGAAAATGTTAAAGTTTTAGTAAAATATATTCCTAATTATAATGATTTTTAGGAACAACGTTCATCTATTGGGGGTTGTTCATCTTTTGGTTCCTCTACCCTAGTAGCTTTTATAAGCGCCATAATTTTTCTGTGATTTGGTAATAAAAGTTGTCTGTTTATTGCAAGCTGAAAAAATAATTACATGATTTACAGATGCCAGCTTAAAAATGTTACTGAACAAACTAAATGTATGAAAATTATTTTCTACCATTTCAATATAATAAAATAATACATTACACAAAATTACACATACTTGATCTATGCTTTAGCTCAATTACTCCGTACGTAAGTATTCAGGGATTTTGAACTCATGTATACCCTCCTAGTCAAATTTAGCCTACCTTTAACTTTCCGTTTTGAGATGAAACGTATGACCGTAACCGTAACCGTAAAGTGGCCACACCAGCCAGCCGTTCAACTGCAAGGACTCAGAGGCGTTGATGACACGAAGGAGGGAGGGACGGGAAGACTTGTCGAGAGTACTCTAATGCACGCACTAGTACGATCCAGGTACGATCGTCGGTCAGAGCCTCTGCTCAGAGGCGTATAGTACGGTGGTTTAACGACCTCCGACCGGACTTACCTACTCCGAGTTAAGACATGTATCAGGGTTTTCTCCCGCAATTTCTCCATCGTTTGCCGCCTCGGCATGCTCAACTGACCCTCCTGGCCAAGAAACCAGTGCGCCAATAAGTACAGGTTTATAGTGTAGGGCTTGTGCAGTCGAGGATAGGAGTTGATGGGAGAGAGAACCAGACCGAATACCAGCATCGTGCGTGTATAGGGAGAGATAGATATATACGTGTGTAAATATATAGGTACGAGAAGGATGTTGACTGCGATTACGTTACGTTTGTTGTTTAATATAGGTACGTAGTAGTGCAAATTGGGCTATCAATCGTCCTGACCCGGTTGTGATTGGTTGGTCTCGTCTGACTCGGATTCGGTATCGGTCTCTGGTTGTTTGTAGATCTGTTCTACTTTCTTCTTGAATTGCTATGTGTTTCCAATAAATCCGGCTTTTTTTTTGGTGTATCGTGTTTATCAACATCATCAATCGTTAATTGCTCATACACGGTGCAAAATCGTGGAATGTAAAACATTAAAAGTTGGAACAGTATATTATCTTTCTCAAGGGAAGGATGCAATCCTAATGTGGTAAAACGGGCTTAACAGTTTGAATGATTTCTACTCAAGCTAAGTCGTGGAGAGAGAGCTGGGTTTACATCAAATATATTACATAAATATAAGAGTAATAATACAATTACCTGCGTCAAAGGACCTCTGGACTGGTACAGGACCTTGATAGCGTAGATGGGGATGAATATAACGGAACACAAGGCGACGCACCAACCGGCTAGGCTTGAAGCTCCTCGCATCCCGTACACGGCGACAGCCTGTGTAAACAATAAAATCAAAAATACTTATAGGTACTACTTTAACAAGTTGCTAGCATATGAGTAAGGCGTCAGACTGATAAACCGGAGGTTGTGGATCCCGGCCCGTATTAATTCACCAGACTCATTTGTACCGATGTTAATACAATACCTTTTAGGCGACCTGATGAGAGTATCAGCAGGCCCATCGGTGAGATGTGTGCCAAAACGGATATAAATACCTTTAGATAATAAAGCGCAGATGCCGTAGATCATACCGAGGTCTGAGGCCACCACAGAAGAGACCACGAACTCAATCAAACATACCACAACAATCGCTACAATAGTTTGCTATAAAATTACCAATAAGAAAGGTGGCACCATGTAGCGCCACACAATTAGCCAGAACCACCCCAGCGGCCGGCCCGTCATGAAGCACACGTCTAGGCTCAGGTTTGATTGCCCGTATGTGTACACCGATGCTATGAGCTCCAGCAAGCACACCACGGGAACGGCGGCAATGGCCACATGTGTATCGAGGAGATTTATGATGTGGAGGCCTCCCTGTAAAATTGTAGTTTTTCTTTATTAGCCAGCCCATTGCTGGATTGTCAGTGAGTCAGTGCTGAATCATCACATTACTATTTGAGAAAATTAAAAGAAAACCGTATTTTTAAAGTGAACCATTCTCCACCCCATAGATAAACAAAAGTCACTTGCAGAGCATGATCAATATTTTAGTTTTAATGTTCATTTTTATTTTGAATAATCGAAATAAAAATGACGACGATGAAACCTCATTCGTTTTTATGGATGGCTCCAATGGTTTTAAGGAGTGTTCTTTAAAACCATTGGAGCTGCAGATGGATGAGACAACGAAATTAGCATGTCTAATTTAAATTAATGTACAGTCAACCAATTAGAACCCTAGGCCACTATAGGACTATGTCATAGTGACGCTATAAATCAAATTGTATGCAATCTTTTACTACTTGTCACTTTGACATGGTTCTAGAGCGGCCTAGGGTTCCAATTGGTTGACTTTACCTACATAACAGTGAAACCCTTCTTCACCTCTTGATTCCGGCGATAACGTTCTTTAACAAACCTTTGTCGGTCTTCAAATTAAGTCAAACTACCTGTTTAGCATGACCTTGCTGACAAAAGCTCATAAAGTACAAATATAATGTACAGTTACATACACAGTTACAGTTTCAATTTAAAGCTACATAGGATGAGCCTCGTTATCGTGAAACTATGTGAAAGCTAGTCACGCAACATGCCTTGGTGTTTTTGAACTATGTTTCCTAGATAAAACTAAGTTACCTATGACATTTGTTCCGCTATCGCATCGTAGGCACTAGTAGAGTTGCATTACTTTCAGATACGATGGTAATTATTCGTCACTATTTTTTGTACATACAAATATTCGCGTTACATATTATTTTACAAAATTGTTGTAAGTAAATTATATACAAAATGTTGTCAAATCTCTTGTTGAATCTTAGGTTGTACACTTCGGAACTTAATACTGGGGAAGAAGGTTCAAATTGAGTAAGTACAGGTGCATATATATTTATGAAGCCGACCGTACTTTATACGTACTGAACATGCAAATATTTCATCAATAACTAATGTGGGATATTGTTTTATCGCGCTTACCTCAGTATTGCAAACAATTCCCGCCAGGAAAAGTACAATACACGCCACTAATGTTATCCATGCTTTATGTGCACGGAATTTCGGAAACTCGTCCATGATTCCGGCGATAACGGCTTCTATTGTCACGAACTGAAACAATATTGGGTATATATCGTGAAAATTTGGCACTAAATGGAGTTGAACTTTCGTTAACTGTATATCGAATTGGTATCTTGCCCGTTGCCTAACAGAAAATAATATAAGAAATCAGAAGTTTGAGTAGAATATTTTTTGTATCTATAACCAGAAATCGAAATAATTCAATTTAGTACAAAGTACACATCTCTCAGAAAGAAAGGAAAAGTGGAAAAAATCATGACCTCGGGTGGGACTCGAACCCGCGACTCTGAGATACCAGCTCATCGCTCTTATGTATATAGCTTGCTTGTTAAGCGCCACCTAAGGCGCATACAAGGAATATGGTGGACAATTTAGATCTCTCCGGTTTTGCTCTCGTATCTTTAGTGCATCAAATGAATGAATGATTCCCAGAGTTTATGAATTTCCGTTGCTTGAAGCTGGTGATCTTATCTCTCCGAAACATGTCATTTTATGATAATATACATAGTAGCGATGTCTATAAAAAGAACAACATGACAAAGAACGTGATAGCCCAGACTTTGGAAGCGGGCATCATGGACACGGCAGCAGTGACGTAGGCGAGCCAAGGGCCAGCAGTGGCCCTTGTCTATCTAGCGTGTGGTCTAGAGTCCCCTATGCAAAAGGAATTTCCTTGTTCATCGTTTGCCGTATAATTAAGTGTACGTACTACCACAGCGTAGGGATGTATTAAATAAGTGTGGACTTACTACTAATCGGGACCCGTACTCGCTCAGCTGAGAAGCTCAGCACGGAGAATACTATGTATTCCACCCAGAAACTAATGCTAAAAATAGGGACTAAGGTGTTTACCAGTGGGGTAAGCAGTATTAATACTGTACATTTTCAAAGGAGTGCTAAGGAGGAGGTGATACATTTTACTTACCATAGTATCGATGCCTAAAAAGAACAGCATGACAAAGAACGTGATAGCCCAGAAGTTTGAAGCGGGCATCATGGACACGGCAGCAGGGTACGTGATGTAGGCGAGTCCAGGGCCCGCTGTGGCCACTTTGTCTATTGGGACCCCCGCGCGCTCTGATGCAAAGCCGAGCACAGAGAACACTACAAAACCGGCCCAGATGCTTGTGCCGCTGTTGACTAGAGGTATTATTATCGAAGATCTGAAATTCAATGAGTTTCGAGTTGGCAAGGATTTGAAATGGGATGTATTCCACTACAGATGTAGTGCGTAATTATTTTTCTTCGCATTTTTTTAATTAGAAACAAACAGTCGTAAAAATACATAAGTAACTTAGCTATTTGCTATAAAAAAGAAACAAATTGTAGACCTATAGTTTCCTAATTTATCAATAACTAATTACAACAAAGAAATACTTATACTAATGTATTTTCGCGGAAACGCACGAACATGTCAAGTGTGAGTCAGGCTCGCCCACCGAGGGTTCCGCACGAAGGATGCCCCCCCCCCATTATGACCTTAGGTACTTAAAAATACTGAAGCCCTAGTATAAAAGTTGTACGACATTAACTCCTCGACCGCGTTAGCGTATCGGGAGTTCAAATTATGTTTGCCGTTTATTTAAATCATCCGGCAACTTTCATATTTTGACCCCTCGATACGCTAACTCGGTCGAGGAGTTAATGTCGTACAACTTTTATACTAAGCCCTCTGGTGGCACAGAACTCTGAGTATGCGCCAATTATACGGTTTTCGGATTTTTTACTTTACTTGTGCTGCAAGCTCTTGCTTTTTGTGATTCTAGGTCAACGGGAAGTTTCCTATACATTTTGATTTCTATTGCAAATGTATGGGAAATGCGACATAAACGGCCACGTCTTTTGATTGCGTTGGCGTAGAAGTTTGATTTTTTTACAGCTTCAAGGGACCGCAGACTTGTGTATGTGGTATTAATTTCAACTTGCTACCTTTATGCGTTCCCGAGATATAAGGTCTTGACAGACAGGCAGACGGACGGACGGACAACAAAGTGATCCTATAAGGGTTCCGTTTTTTCCTTTTGAGGTAGAACCCTATAAATGCAAAAAGAGATCGCACAGACCGAGAAATTCAGCGAGAAAAGTCAACTTGGTTAAAATCCGTGTATGCTAAGTTTTATAGATTTTAATAGCACAGACTGTGAAAGTGTCAAAAACGTCATAACTTCATGAAAGCTTACCGTTGAGATTACCCTTTAAAATTTGACAGTTAATTTCCTTGGCAAAGATAACGTGGTTTGACTCTAGGTGACCGATTGGTAAGTTCAGTTATTGTGATTGTGTTCAGCAGAAGGCTATAACGGTTGCATGAAAAAATAAATTTAAACAATATACAGGAGAAACATGGACGTCATCACGATTGGTGGGATTTAAGAGTGAAGAAATTCCAAGTCGTAAAATCCATCAGTTTAGTTTGTTTCGGTTTATTAGCAATAAAGACGTACTTTGACGATCGGTTGCCGTAGTTGGTAGTGACCCTGCCTGCTAAGCCGATGGTCCTGGGTTCGAATCTCGGTAAGGGCATTTATTTGTGTGATGAACACAGATATTTGTTCCTGAGTCATGGATGTTTTCTATGTATTTTTGTGTATTTATCGTTATATATATCGTTGTCTGAGTACCCGTAGCACAAGCCTTATTGAGCTTACTGCGGGACTTAGTCAATTTGTGTAAGAATGTCCAAAAAAAAGAAAGAGAAAAGAATGAAAGTACTAACCTTAAGTTTTTATAGTTAAATTTATTAAAGCTTGCCATACTGACTAAGCCTCCCCAACCAGGTCCGAGCGAGAAGAACAATTGCATTGAAGCGTCTGCCCAAACCTGAAACAATATACTTACTTAGCTATGAAATAACTGGCCCCGACGAAACTTTTGACATTCTATAATAGTCTAACAATAGATTTATTTATTTATTTATATGCTTCCCTATTTATTTCAGTCCGAAAAAGGGAGGCATATAGATTAAAAAAAATCTACTGTCAGACTTGGGTTTTCAGACTAAGTATAAGACGTATTTACCTGAGAGTTCCAGAGTTTTTGCCAGTCGGGCCACACGTAGAAAAGGACGCCCTGCCAAGCGCCAGGTAAGGTAATGCCGCGAACGAACAACGCGCACAACACCACGTATGGGAATACCACTGTGAAGTACACGATCTGCATACAAAAATATATCATCAAAGTTTAAAGCGTCCTTTTTAAAATATGTCTACAGGGTAAATGTCACGATAGGCTGCCAACTTGCCAAGTTGCCGACGCGGGAACACAAAGAATCATTGGCCTGTGCAGATTTCTTGAACCGAAAAAATACGGCCAAGTGCGAGTCGGACTCGTCCACCGAGGGTTCCGCACAAAGGATGCTCCCCCCACACAATATGCTTTATCATCAATCCAGTTCGTATGTCTAAACTTTGCCACTGTAACCCATAGGTATTCCGCAAAACTATGACTGCGCATACCGTTGCTTAACCTTGATGATTGATTACGTGGGCACTTAAAAATACTGGTGGCACTCTCAGTGTGCGGCGATTATACGGTTTTCGTTTCCAGTACTTGTGATACAAGTCAATGGCAAATACCCTATACATTTGTGTCCCTTACAAAACATTAAGCCTAATTTAAAAAAAAAATCTTAGGGCTTTACCTAGTGTTAATATGTTGATTAGAGATTGATGCGAGTTCAAATATTTATTAGTAAAACGGTTGTAGCAAATGTATGAACTCACACAAATTAAGTGATCCCTAATGGATATGTAAACTATTAACTTTAAAATATTGTAATAATTAATAAATGACGGATAATCACGTATTTACATATCGCGCGTAGTGCCTAAAATACGAGAGTGTTATCCGTATCGGTAATTCATTATATTTAATATGTAAACTGGTATAAAATCACTTATGGCATTAACTCCGCCTTTTGTGTGTAGGATGCATGTATGTTTATTTTTTGTTTCTATTGAATTAGTTTCGTTAGTTTTTGGACCTTCTACTGTTTCTTTCTATCTTACATTTGCCCCGCTACCCTAAGGTTGTCTGGGACAGCGATAAGACCGCCCGTTGTTTACCTCTGCTTTTGTGTAAAATGTATATTTTTCTGTGATAATATTTTATGAGGGGTTGAATAAAGAGTTATTGTATTGTATTATATGTATATCAAGATTTTATTTTGTGTAATAAAGCTGTAATGATTGAATAAACCAACACTTATATCGTATTAAAAGGTACTCATTAAGTTTCATAGGATTGATCGGCGAAAGTAATTGCAATGTCATGCTGACTTCAGTAATACTCTTGTTATGTGTAACAGTTAAATTTCGCTGACGAAAATAAATGTAGGTAACCTAAATAAACAAAAAAGTCTCAGAATGTTTGTCAGTGGCAGCGGCAGTGTGCCAGGCTGACTCACCTTACTATTACTTTTAATTCCGATGCACATTGCAAAGAAAGCTTTTCGGCATTTCAACCCAATTTTCCGTTGAGGTCAGGTAGGGTAAGAGGAACATTGGGAACATAGAATGGAATTTTTCTACTCCAGCACTTCAGCAGCGATGAGCTGGTTGGTATCTCAGAGTCGTGGTCATGCATTTTTCCACTTTTCCCTTCTTTCTGAGAAAGTCATCTAATTGACAGACAGAAGTGCTGTGACAAATTGTATCGTCATGTCTAGTCTAATAGATTCGATTTATTATTTTGTTCTCATAATAAATAATGATTATGAGATTGAAAATGAGAAAGTAAAGAAGATAAGATTTTGAAGCTATTCTTAATAGTTGAAACGATTCCTTCAACCAGGGGAAAAATGCAGAACAGTTTTTTAGAAGAAACGTGGTAGTAGGTATGTTCTACTGACATGCTTCGTAGATGAGATGACCCATCATGAAAAGGGAATATAACTACCAATAAAAATCATGTTTAATGCCATAAAACCGTGATTTTAAAAGTGACCCAGGAGACAGTAACCATGGCAACTAGTGAAAAGAAATAGTTGATTAAGCCTTATCCAGAAATAAATTTCTTAGCCTTGGTGTTTTGTCAACTCACCTTACCCACACTCCTGACGCCGTTGCAGATGCACATGTACACGAATATGTAGCCGAGCAAGTTGCACCAGAACACAGGCCACACCATGTCGCCGATTTCGTGTAGCCCTGACGACATTCGCAATAAGCGTATACTGCAACAATTAGCGTGAACTATAAGTTAACTATATTCTAATCCAAACGGCCTACTTCCCTAGTCGGTAGTGACCCTGCCTATGGGAGCCTACTGGGTTCGAATCCTGGTCAGGGCATTTATTTGTGTGTTTATCACGGATATTTGTTCCTGGGTCATGGATGTTTTCAATGTATTTAAGTATTTATATGTATCTATCTATTATATATACATCGTCGTCCAGTACCCACATCACAAGGCTTATTGAGCTTACCGTGGGAATAGGTCAATTTGTGTAAGAAGCATTTAATGTCAACAGGTCACTATTGTTAGTATTTTTTGAAAGAAAATCCTATCATTAATTCTATGAAAATACACATAAATATGTGCTGTTTCTATCATGGAATTGAACACTATGTAAGGAAAATAATAAATGTAAGTATCAGAATACTATATAAGTATACTAGCGACCCGCCCCGGCTTCGGAAGGGTTTTTATTATACACATAAACCTTCCTCTTGAATAACTCTATCTAATAAAAAAAACCGCATCAAAATCCGTTGCGTACTTTTCAAGATTTAAGCATACGTAGGGATATAGGGACAGAGAAAGTAGTGATGTGAGATTGAATGTTTATAATTTATATGTAATAATAAGTAAAGAGCTTTTACTGAAAGAATTCGTCTTCAGGAGTTGTAATAGATCCATTCCTGTTAAATACGCTCGAATTACTCGTTATCTGAAAATAAAAAATAAAACATAGTTTATTCTTGAAAATTTAGGTAATACACTAGTATAGTTGTAGTGGGAAATCCTTTAGTCAAGTGTAAAAATTTGGGTGTAACATGTTACTCAAAAATATGTCCCAAAGCATCTTACTCCGATGTAATAAGAGCGTAGTAGGTACCTTAATGAAATGATTTTGTGGATAGGGAGCGTTCAAGTATTACGTAACGCAATTTTTGGACATTTTTGACCCCCCCCAGCAAACATTCTAAGTGCTTTTTCCCAGGCTCTAGAATATATTACTAATTTAGGTAAAAATTACATCATACGCACCACATAAATTCACATATCGTACATTTATACTTCCGGGTGAAAATATTGAACCATTAAAACGTAAATTTCCCTTAATCAATACACCATAAGGTCAGATACTTAAAGGTTGAGAATGAGCAAAATATAAGGTAAAATTAACTTCGAAACTCGACCAATAGTTAATATATACTTGTAGGTGCATATTAGGTGTATATGCGACGTCATTTTTTCTTACACTGGGGACCTTTAGGTTGACGATTGAAGTAGCTTTTGCTACCAATTTCGTAGTAAATATGACCTTCCAATGATACCAAATTGAGACTATAAAGTTAAAAACACTTGTAAGGTACTAAAAATACCATAAGGTTTCATTTAGATAACCTAATAGTCAAATTAACCCTAAAAAATTACTAATAAGTTGAAGTTTGCAAGGCGACTTCAGGTCAAGTTGGTTTTACTTACAAATAAGTCATTTCTCGGTAAAATAGGACGTTTTCCCCCGATAGTTATTTCGTTTTTAAATCAAAAGTAGTGTTGAATTTACAATGGCCAAAGACAACAAAATATATAGACATTCCAGCAGTAACTATAGGAAGTGTAAGGCTAATATGGAAATTCAAAAGTGAAATTCAAAGAAGAACAAAATTGTGAATTACCTTTTAATTCCAGTTTTCATGGATATCCAACTTTGTGTCAATCTACTGATACTGATAAGTACCGTTTCAATAATACACACAAGCAAAGATCTTGAGTTTAAGCATTCGTATATAGATGAGATGAGAGATGGCAATGAAATCGGTGCAAATAAAGAATCATAAAATGAAGGCACTGGAGATGAATACATTAGAAATGAAGACTGCTCTAATATGAAATCAATAAAACTTATGGAAGACCTAAGAAAATGGACAGTAAATGGAAACCAACTCATCTCTAAACGACTTGTTAGTTTTAGTGACTGAATACGGATATAAATTGCCAAAAGATGGACGAGCACCTTTAAAAACTGACGATGTATTTATAGAGCCTATGGGCCAAACCAAGTTTTGGTATCAAGGTGTAAGCAATTGCTTACAAAAAACTTTGTCAGATATGAATATAAGTACTATATCCAGTATTGAGTATGTCTATTTTTAACAGTACTGCTTCCGAAGTGTGGACTATTGCTATGGCAATATATAACATGCCAAATATAAAGCCGATGTTTACAGGAATTTTATTTTATGGAAGTGGAAAACCACCTTTGGAACTTTATTTACGACAATTTATAAATGAGATGAATAAAATAACAGCAAAAGGCATTAAAATAAATGAAAAAAGATATTGATTCAAATTAAATGTTTTATCTGTGACACTCCTGCTAGGGCCTATCTCAAAGGTAAGATGAGTACTTACTCATGTAGGTACTTACTTACTGTTTACTGTTAACCATAGTTAAACATTTGTGGATGGATTAATTATGCATGTAATTATGTGCTAGTGAGCATTGCGAGAGATTTTAAACAAAAATTCCTGAGCTCATAAGGAGTAATAAGTGTTATACGGATTTAGGTCGATTTCGTTTTTTGCAATGCTATCGGCTAAAATAAATTCATCATCATCATCATTTCAGCCGAAAGACGTCCACTGCTGGACATAGGCCTCCCCCAAAGATTTCCACAATGACCGGTCTAAAATAAATTAATACATTTTTATTCGTAAAAAATGGAATATGCAAAGTATTCCTTGGCATTTTGATATCCAATTAAATATTATTGATTTATCTCATTTTTATTAAGTGGAAAAACCACAGATTGGAAGCAGATATCCATTATAATGAAATAATCAACCATGGAGAATATTGGGGCCTAACAGGATACGAACCTGAGACCTGAGACCTTCGTCCTGTCAGGCCCCAATGTTCTCCATGGTTGATTTTATCATTAAGTATAATGGATATTGATCTGAGACTGTTTAGTTGCCATTAACTCTGAAACTAGGTGAAACCCAAAAAAGTTTATATGACATTTTAATCTCCAATTATGACAAGGAATACGATGTTAAAATCTTTGGCAATCCTCACGAGCACCATGTACCTATATGTGTATGTACATGTAAACATGTATTCGTTTTAATCATTAGAATAGGTTTTTACAAAATTAAAAAAATGTAAAATAAAATAAAGTAAATATAAAAATCCGGCCAAGAGCATGTCGGGCCATGCTCAGGGTAGGGTTCCGTAGTTTACCGTCCGTCCCTAAAAAGTGTTTAATAGATAACATGCTCAATATTCTTATAATAATTAACAATTCGATTACCTATACTTTCGATCACACCCTTCCTCCCGACCCCATCAACTCCGGAAAATCTTAACAGCGCGAAGTAGACCACGGTACAGCGCCATCTCTCGGGAAATTGGGTTACTAATTTATACAAACTAGATTGGTTATTTAGATTGGTTTGTTGGGTTTTCGGGGGTAACTTTTGATTGCGTGAATCGATTTGAATCATTATTTTTTTTATTAGAAGGAACATACATGCGGGATGATAAATTAAGTACTCAAGATAAAAAAATGTTTTCATAGACGGTTAAATTACAAACTTATTTCAGAAATTCTTTTGTACAATTTTTACAAAAACCGTTGGACCAATCAAGTTTAAAATAACTTTCAAATAACGTTCTTATTAAGTTCTACTTTCGTAATTTTTTTCGTATTTTTTTAACTCAAAGTTAGAGGGGTGGGGACTGGGGACAAATTTTTTAAAACATCTGGAGCGATTATTTCCGAAAATATTAACTTTATCAATAACTGTTTTTAAAAAACCCTCATTATTTTTTAAATACCTCCAATGATATGTCACATTGTAGGTATTTAGTACCTATCCTACAATAGACAAGGACAAACAATACTAAAAGATACAAAATATTTCCAGTTATAAAATTAACATTCTGTATTATATTTCAATGTACAATCGAATTTGTGCCCAGGATTATATTGCGTACATGGGTTAAGTACGCAGATATGTTTTAAACTAAGCATACAATTAGTTCAAATATTTATTACTAAAACATTAATGACTCGAAAAAGTTTCAAAATCTTAATTGTCACATATAACTTTACCAATTAGGGAACCTCTGTGCGTAATATTTATCCTTGGCACCTCTGATCGTAAGCACACCGCCTGCGAGTCGCGGTCATAGCGACGTTGTGATGGCGGTCGCTTCAACCTTAAACGGTTACTCTGCACCATTAGGTCGCAGAATTTAGTATATATTACGTAAAACTGACTTAAATACCAGTAAGTCGTATTTTTAGGTAAATTTTAACTTCTTGGTCGAGCCGACATTTTGTTTTGTTATAATTAGGACGTGTTATTCCAAATTGCACAATTTAGGTATTTTAAAATACGTAGAAAAATAAAATCTAACGGCACTTTTATTGTCATTTATAGAAAAAAAAATATACAGTCAATTTAATGTGTTTACAAACACCGAACACAAATTTACGAACCCCAATTACAAGCAATACATACTACTTATGAGCTTAAAAAAAAGTAATACTTAAGTATTTCGAAAGCCCATCAGTAGTTTTGAATAAAAACCTAACATACTGCACGAGAAAATTTTCAGCGCACAAGATTTCATCGTAATTCCTGCGTATTCGAAATAGATAATTATTTTACGCCAAGTAATGGCCGCCATTCTCGTTGCAAAACTTAAGATTCATTTTTAGTTAGACATTTTGTTTGTGAGCGAAAAGATAATACTCTCGTTATATATTTGTCTCTTTCTCTGCATGCTATTTCATAAAAATAACCTTTCCGGGTAATTAAATGGTAAAAAACACGTTGAAATCATGTTGAAAAATGGTAAGTCTTACCAATTTTGGACATTGCAACCACATGACACGTCGTGGCGACGTTTAATCCACGTCGCAAACGTTACCTATGTAGTAACCAGTAGGTCGCAATGACTAAAATTACGTGGAATCGACGTAGCCGGCACGTGCTTTTTTTCCCCACATTGGTGGATTCCACGTCGATTCCACGTCGATTCGAGGTAACTCATTTTGGTCACTGTCAGATTTGCGACCTATAATAGGTGTTTTTATCGTTATTTTTACCAAAAATGTTTGCTGGGCCCCCTCCCCCCATGTAACGCGCCGTAACGTTTTTCTGTACCCCCCCTCCCCCTAGTAAAACGTTACGTAACCACCAAGTACCGGAAAGTCGCTAAAATACCTTTGTAATTGTTTTAATTGCGTTAATATTATTAATAACATTTGCAGCAAGAGATTTCTAATGTTTTTTTTTGTTCTATAAAATTGTTACTACTAATCATACATTTAATTACGTCGTTTTCCTGACTTGGTCCTGTCCTTGTACAGATTTTTGCTTTGGGTTTAGCGTTTTACTAAAATAAATTAACAAATTTAATTTTTAAAATTTATTTTAATAATTCATTTAGCAATGCAATTACAAACATAAACCTAACTGAATTAGAATATATTTGTCAAAATATAATCGTATTAAGGAATCGGAACGAAAATGAAAACATTTAAAATAAAATCAGCCATAATTAAAATAAGTAGATGGTAAAAAAAAAACAAGTGGTGTTACTGCTCCTCTGTCCACGGGTTTGCCACTTTTGCCAGCAATTCAGATTCTTTAATTACTGGCATCCGGAGAGCAGACGAAGAGGGTTCCGGAATTATTAACCTGCTTGCATCAACTTCGTATTCGTCGAGCCAATCAGCATCCTCAGACGATGTTTCACAGCGGCGCACTATGCAGAGAAGCTCATTTGCCCTTCTTGCAGCAAGTCGCTGTGGCCGTACTCGACGTTCACGGCTGTCTTGGGCAGTCTTGCCATGCATGCAACGATTGTGCACTTGCACACTCTTGTGGAATGTGAAATAAATCCCACAGGTTGCACATATTCGGTTCTTTAGATCGGATTGTACTAATGGGCAAAAAACTCGTAAGGCATCAGGCTTAAACCCTTCTAGAGGAGGCGACAGATCAACAGTCAACCTCACAAGAAGTGGTGAAAACTTGCACGATTCTTTGTCTATCAGACTAGGTACCACGAGCTTGTTTGCGGTTTGAAGGATTGGGCAGGGTGGCGGCAGGAAACTTTTTGGAAATACAGAACTTGCACTCCTCAAGCGGGAACAGCAGGATTCATCCGCGCATTTCATAACTTGCAAGAAATACTTACTATTAAATCGGGAATCTCCCGTAAAAAATAAACGAAAAGGGCTGTCAACTTGGGAGATTTTAATTCCCTAGTTTTTTAATTAACCCTTCAGACCAATCGTTTTTCGTTCCATTATCATTGCTGTTGTGATGAGAGTATATCTCACAAATAGAAAACATAACACAATGCAATAGTGTATTATGAATATAAAAATAAATATTAGGGGACAATCTTTACACAAATCGAACTAGCCCCACAGGGAGCTCAATGAAAGCTTGTGTTATGGGTACTAGACGACCGATATTACACACACACAAGCCTTATTGAGCTTACCGTGGGACTAGGTCGATTTGTGTAAGATGTCCCATAATATTTATTTATTTATTTATTTATTTGATATATGTAATAGTTATAAATACTTAAATACATAGAAAACATCCATACCTCAGGAACAAATATCCGTGCTCATCAGCTCACTCATCATACAAATTGCGGTATTTTTTGTTACCTACTTTACTGGAGTGATGAGAAAATTTATCACAGCTGTTGATAAATATTTTTTTGCTTTTTACATTTTGAGTTAAAAAAAAATATATTCACTATCCTGAAAAGCAAGCAAGCAATTTTGTGAAGGTAAAAAAATTTCATGTGGTCGTTCTATATGAAATTTTGAGAAAAGTAACGTTTTAAAAATGCGTGAGCGTGAGTGAATCTCTCTACGCGACGGTTCTGAAGGGTTAAAAAACAATGTTACGTAACGCGTAGTTCAGACCCCCCCTCCCGCCCCTGTAACGCATCGTAACGTTTCAGAAGACCCCCCCCTCCCCCCAAATTCGTTACGTAATACTTGAACGCTCCCATACATACTATTCGCACTTGACTGTAGTACATCTCAATTAATTGACAAAACGGATGCTGGGTACTTATTGGTTTCAGTTTCAGCTCAGATCAAATATCCGGAACACAAGCACTGTGTAGGTACGGAAAAACGGATTGATATAATAAGTTATTCGGACTTCAAACGTATTATGTTGTGATTTTACGTAGGTATTTTTCGTTAAGCAGGTCAGATGGCAGTCGCTTTCATGAAATTAGCGCCTACGCCAAATCTTGGGATTTGTTGCTCACACGGCATCGGAGTGGTGTACGAATGGTAGATGTATAGGATCGGATATGCCAGGACGGTGAAGAAATATATTGTGCTTTCACGTTTACAAACTACTATTTGGTATTTTTGTTTTGTTCGCAAACAATTCGTGAACGCCATTCAGTCTAGACATGCTCACCACTCTGTTACGTCTGTAGGTAACATGCAATATTGTAACACTATATTTACCTCAACGCATTTGTCGGTGTTCCACGAGTTCCCGCAGTGCTGCCACGGCAGCGGAGAGGTGAACGAATGGTAGATGTACAGGATTGGATATGCCAGGACGGTGGAAAAATATACTGTCGCTAGCACGTTTAGAATGATAACGGCATATCCGGCTCCTGTAAATAGAGTAAGTTGTCGTAAACTGTATACCTACCTATACCTACTTAATGTTGACCCACGTATAAAGAGCAAATAAAACCTAGGTTAGTTAGTGAGCAATATTTCAAACTTAATCAGAAAACTACAACAATTTATCAAATAATAATGTGTAGGCTAAATTGTCAGTTACTGGCCATTCTCCAATAACTGGCCACCTTATATTAAACATGAATTGTGTAGGTACCAATAAATTTGAATCGTTTTTGAATCAAAACCTTTTAATAATTGGCCACGTTATACTAAAATTAAATTTGTGCACCTATGAACAAAGGAGGTGTTATTGGAGGATGACCAGTTACAAGCGATTTACCATACTGTAGTTTATCAAAACAAAGAAAAAGCTTCCTTATTATCTAATTTTGCTGTATTTGAAAATTAAAACAATATTTGAAATTAAACGAAGAGAAGAAATAAAAAGTAAATGCAACCGGTCTTTGGACATTGGTACTTGGTCATCCGACATCAAAATATTCGTTAAAAAGGCGTCGAAACGACTCGTAGGCGTCTCGGGTGACCAGACCCGGCAGGCTTTTTCTTTGCCCAGAGGCTAAGCCTCGCAGTCCAGAGGGGCAACGCGGCTAGCGTCCTAGGAATCAAGCCTCAGGCGGGGATTTAAGGGGTCTTTTCTGTAGATTATGAATCGTTTGTCACTTATATTTATGTAAAAAAATACTAAAAGTGAATAAGATATGTACATAAGATATGCAATAAAGTATTCATTGTTTTTCGTTTGACCTTGTATATGACTAGAAGCAATAAGGATTCTAAGTGGTTCTAGTAATTTCTTACCCTTGAACAAAGGGTTGATATTGAAGACAGAAATGCATCCCGCACTAGCGAACTGTCCGAGCGTCGTCTCCAGGTACACCAGCGGGATCCCACAAACGATCAGGGTCAGGAAGTATGGAATGAGGAATGCTCCTGCAAAGTTTATAATTGGGATGAAGACATAGTA
This sequence comes from Lathronympha strigana, assembly GCA_949128165.1. Classification (NCBI taxonomy): domain Eukaryota; kingdom Metazoa; phylum Arthropoda; class Insecta; order Lepidoptera; family Tortricidae; genus Lathronympha; species Lathronympha strigana. The sequence goes on along the minus strand of OX421906.1, from coordinate 8,109,967 downwards.
AATTGTATAACAAGCAGTATGTATCGGACATTTTATCTCAAAGTTTACCTATAACTAAATATTAGAGTACGACACTGGACGTACATACTCATCCATTAATACGGGATAGCAGTTTTAGCAAAAGGATAGTTTAAAATGTGTCCCAAAATAGCCATGCATGCCATGTGGCCATTAGTTATCTTTGCACAATGTATCTAGTTAATTGGCAAATATGCGCTTTTGTTTTGTGTCTTGTACGGATTGTCATTGTATCGTCTATCTTGTCGTGCGTTCTTCTCTCATTTAGGTACTTTTAAGAACGTGTCAGCACTCTAGAAGATGTCAGAATAAAAATGCGACCATCTTAGACCACTTTGCAAGATTGTTCTTTGAGTCACACTAAGCTAATCTTGCGTCGTAGCTACGTGATAGATCCTTAATAGATATGGGCGATCTTGCGGGTAAAACGCCTTAACAACAATGGTGACAGACAAGCGGCATTGTATGTGACGAAAGTGCAGGGGCCTCACGATTCATATGTCCACCCATGATAATAACTATACGTTAATGTAACAAATATTTACCTCCTCCATTCCTATAGCATAGATAAGGAAACCTCCAGACATTCCCAATGCCAACCGCGTACCCTAAACATGATAACACATACTCTATCTGGCTGCCCCAGCGATCACGCGGCGCCCCCGTCATTTGCAAACCAAACCATCAACACTGATAACACTATTTTAAACCACTTTGATATTATTTGTTTACCAACCTAGTTTTTGGCAACTAACCAGATTATTCTTAGCAACTGACTCGTCCCGTTCCAACGCAAACGATAGGGGGTCCTCGCGACACCGAATCAAAGATATACAATGTGAATTCAATAGGATAATAAGTTGTTGCGTAGTCCTAATACTAAAGGAAATACAAATTGAACCGTAGACGGTTTATTTTAATACGAGATTTGCTTCCTTGTTTTCAGAACCGGATGGAGTCAATTCCGAAGCTGAAGTGGCAAGTCAGATTCTCAGGAAACGATTGTTTCGATAACATTGCGTCAGCTTCTGGTTTTCCTTTTGCAGTTTTAGGAGGAGTCAGAGAATACTGGAGCATCTGGATATAAAAAGAAAAGAATAAATCTCCATGTAGGGTAATTTATGCTGAATGAGGCTATTATTCTACCGTAGGTATTCCCATTCACACTATACATGATTCTTAGAGCTTGGACAACGGGCCTTAGTCTTGTCTGACATCATCTAACACAATTTTTTTTTACACGTATAACCTGCTGGGTTTTGCTTTTTCAGGGAGTAGTGCTTGCTCGTTAGGTAACGCTACTCTGGAGTAGCGTTACCTAACGAGCAAGCATTCGTGCCAGGATTCGTGATGAAAAATTCAGAAAGAGAAGTGATATACTTATAAGATTACCGAAAGGTCCCCATCGCCCCAATGTATTGCATCCGTGGTCCCCAGCGAGTCGTCCCAGTGGAAGTGCTGGAACGGCTGACTCCAATCTGGTTGCTTTAAGGCGCAGCGGATGGTGGCTAGCACTACTCTGAATTCACCTGGTGGTTGTTTGATCGCCATTACGCTTCTCCGAGCTTTTTCCGTTTTGCCTTGTTTCCCTGTTAACTGCAATAAGTTTTTGTAAAAATTAAATTTACGATACAACTTTTTGCCAAAGTCACTCCATTCTCCAAGGACAAGAAATTACAGTGCTCCTATTTACCTTTGGATTCTATTCACGTAGCCATAAGTTCTATGGATATTATAGGAAGAAAGACTGACCAGTGGAAATCACTTATGTATATCGCCACTACAACTGGCACAACTGCATCCTATGCTCCACTGGTGCTGATGCATGGTGCTGGGCATAAACATCGTCTCATGCAAAAAGGGGATGAGAAGCGTATACCTACGTACATATAGCATCAAAAATTCAGATGAAATATAAATATGACTTACCACTGTATATACCAGTCTCAGTGTAACCACAGACTGGAAAGTGGTCCTCAAGGCAGTGAGGTCCGGACAGAAGATCCTGACGGTCGGCTCTTGGAAGTTAACCAGCTTGTTCCACGGGACCCTGTTGCTTTCAAACACGGTGTAGTTGATGATCTCTCGAGAGTCCTTGGCCACCAGGTGGGCGTAGATATCGGATTCGTGGGTGGTGGTTTCCAGGTCTGTCGAAAGATAGGTAAGAGTATATTAGGATATTAAAGCTAAGCTGTACCTAAGTGTGACTAATCGACTTATTTAGTAAGTTTGATAATAAGTTTATTTTTATTGATAAGTATGGTTGGAATACTTGCAGCAGTTGGTCAATAATTTACAGTTAGCAGTAGAAGTGACTATGTGGTAAGTAAGGGGTTCAAAATTATCTTGGCACGACCATATTGTTCTGACAATAAGCAAGCGTCAAGATCAGTCTGATCACCACAAAAAAGTCGAGTTGAAACCAAACATACCCGGTACATGTTAAGCAAATAAAGGAGTTGTTTACGCATAATGACCAAATAAAAACGCAAATTGCCCTACTCGCATTAATTTCAACAGGGACAATCAGTCGCAAAATGACCTATGTATGTATAATACCCGTAATGACCAAACGCATCACCCACTGTACAGAAATAAAATCGCCGTCAATCCAACTTGCAAATAATGTAAACAAATCGCCATATTGATCGTAATAACCTCAATAGTTTTCAATGAAATCTCCAAGATTAAGTTACCTATTTGTCTTATGTTTTGTATGTTAAGATAATACGACCGTTTCAGTAAAGGATCTTTTTAGTGGTGTTTGATGAGGCAGTGTGAAAATACGAGGCGAAACAGAGACAAAACATGTGATGCCTTTTGTTACATCGTTACTAAGTTTCATTGACGGCCATTTTAGGAAAATCCGTCAAATGTAAGGCAAAATGTACAACAATAATATAATTTTGAAGAAAAAAAAAACCGACTTCATTTGGTTCCCGGTAAAAGTGAAAATTTGAATTTGTTTGAGTTAGCTAGTTTACTTCACAAAAATCCAATACACCGCACGTGTACGATCGAAAATTGAGGAGCTTTCTTAATGTCCCAGGGCTTCCATCATTACATGTGAAGTATAATCAAACGGATTTCCCTTGTAGACCTTTAAAACAAACAAAATAACAATGTGTTAAATTGGATGACAGACTGTAAATTATCGAGCAGTTTCATTATGCTACCCTGATTATCAACATCAGGTCCACTCCAGCAAAATGATGGCCACAGTAAGAAAATGAGTAAGTTAATTATGAACACCCTCTAATCACATTGAACGTGTCATTCAAATTTGAGGAGTTCTCTGAATTCTTCAAGAACTCCATCAGAATAGAAATCAAATCAAAAACATGAATGTCACAACTCGGATAATAAGTAGAGCTAGGTTTATCGACCAGTTCCACTTTGCCATCCCTGGTCTTCATCATCAGGTCCACTTCATCAAAATGTTGGCTCCCCCAAAACAATGTTTTAGTTACTTAAGGAAACCCTCAAATCAGAATGCATGTGCCGTTAAAATTTGAGGAGTTCTCTCATTCCCTCACGAATTCCATCATCAAAATAGAACTATAATCAAATAGGACTATCTTGAAGGTATTTCCTTACAAAGAAAAGATGAATGTCTCAAATCGGATGATAGAGCTGGGAATTACCAAGCAGTTCCACTTTGCCATCACTGGTCTTCATCATCAGGTCCACTCCACCAAATTGATGATGTTCGTAAAGAAATGCTTGAGTGTCTTAAGAAACTACCCAAATCATCATGCATGTGCCTTTCAAATTTGAGGAGTTCCCTCAGTTCCTCATGGATCCCATCATCAGAAATTGATTTTGAAAAAAACGGAACAAATCTGGAACCATCTCTTTTCAGACAATTTTTTTTTTTTAATCGGATGATGGCCCTGGGAATTACCAAGCAGTTCCACTTTGCCATCCCTGGTCTTCATCATCAGGTCCACTCCACCAAATTGATGATGTTCGTAAAGAAATGCTTGAGTGTCTTAAGAAACTACCCAAATCATCATGCATGTGCCTTTCAAATTTGAGGAGTTCCCTCAGATTCCTCATGGATCCCATCATCAGAAATAGATTTTGAAAAAAACGGGACCAACCTGAAACCATCTACTTTAAGAAACAAAAAAAAAATTCAAATCGGTTCAGTAATGACGGAGTTCTGAGGTAACATCCATAAAAAAAAAAACATAATAATAATAAGAATTAGGCGTAGGGATGTGACGACCCCATCGCCCACTGGTTTCGACCGGTGCAATCAGTCAACGCAGGGCAGCTTGTGGCGAGCTGTTGGGGAGTAGCGACCCCACGTACCTGAGCGCTCCTGGGGGACTCCGTCGTCCGACCAAGTCCTCCGCCTCTGGCTTGCCTTAACCGGCCGTCCAGAGTGGGGTCGCGAGAGCTGTGTTCTCGAGGGTAGATGTGGAAACCTAAGTGGCGAGTTGGCTATATGTTTAAAGTCCAGTGACACCTCTCTACCCCCAGCCCTCATACCGGTGTTGCCCTCGAGCCATCTTAGATGTCGCTTTTTGTGGGGGCCCATCTTATGTGGGCGAGTCACCGTCTGCCGGAAATAAAATTGATTACCATTTTGTTAGGCAGACGTCCGATTTTATTCTCCATAACCCAGTATTTAGTCCAGCACTTTCACCTAATAGTCCAGTATATTTTAGATTCCATTAAATCTCAATAGTCTTTACACCCTCGCGGGTGCTGCCTCTGCGTGCGTCCCATGACTCGGGCAGGGGCAACATCCGCTCGGTGTACCCCTTACATTTCATTAAATTGTCGAAAGGGCCTCTGCGTGTTGGCTTCGGCTCCGCGTACGCCTCCCAAAGGTCCGGAACACCATTGTTCCGTGATGGGAAAGACATACAAAATAATAAGAATTTATTTATTTTGGGGCGTAGGGATGTGACGACCCCATCGCCCACTGGTTTCGACCGGTGCAATCAGTCAACGCAGGGCAGCTTGTGGCGAGCTGTTGGGGAGTAGCGACCCCACGTACCTGAGCGCTCCTGGGGGACTCCGTCGTCCGAACAAGTCCTCCGCCTCTGGCTTGCCTTAACCGGCCGTCCAGAGTGGGGTCGTGAGAGCTGTGTTCTCGAGGGTAGATGTGGAAACCTAAGTGGCGAGTTGGCTATATGTTTAAAGTCCAGTGACACCTCTGTACCCCCAGCCCCCATACCGGTGTTGCCCTCGAGCCATCTTAGATGTCGCTTTTTGTGGGGGCCCATCTTATGTGGGCGAGTCACCGTCTGCCGGAAATAAAATTGATTACCATTTTGTTAGCCAGACGTCCGATTTTATTCTTCATAACCCAGTATTTAGTCCACCACTTTCACCTAATAGTCCAGTATATTTTAGATTCCATTAGATCTCCTCAATAGTCTATACACCCTCGCGGGTGCTGCCTCTGCGTGCGTCCCATGACTCGGGCAGGTGCAACATCCGCTCGGTGTACCCCTTACATTTCATTAAATTGTCGAAAGGGCCTCTGCGTGTTGGCTTCGGCTCCGCGTACGCCTCCCAAAGGTCCGGAACACCATTGTTCCGTGATGGGAAAGACATACAAATAATAAGAATTAAAGTAAATAAAGAGAAATAATAATAAAAAAAATAAAAATTCAGACGAATTGAGAACTTCCTCCTTTAGAAATATTGAAGTCGGTTGAAAATAGTCGGTCGGTTAGAGTTGCACACGCTGTATTCATGTCCAACACTACGGTACATTAACGTAAATGTATCCCTTGAACCGTTTTATGATATTCGAAAAAAAATATGTATTACTTATCCCATTTTACCCCTTAAGAGTTAGGCAAAAGTTAGTGTCAAGTTGTTGTCATTTAACGTCAGTGTTAAAATTTTGTCAAAGCGTTGGTGGCGTAGCGGTAAGACGCGCAACTTTCAATTCGAAGATCGTGGGTTCAAATCCTGCCGGCTCGTAACAATGATTTTTTTTGGAACTTATGAACGAAATATAATTTGATATTTACCAATCGCGTTTGTTTGCTTCTTTTTAATTTTACGAGTGTGTATGACACACAATAGGCCTAAGGCCAAGAAGTAAATGTGGGGAGCCATAAACAAGAAACTTCATGTCTTCATTTCGTGACATTAATGCATACATTTCCAATCATGTTTAAGAAAAATAAATGTTGTTTCAATTGTCTACTATATAAAATAAAATGCTCATTTTCCTACCATGGCTCCATCTAGAGACAAGAAGAACAATTAAAGCGTAGTTAATTATCGCTAATCGCAATTAATTAACTAAAAACAAACATATTCCTGAACTCTCCCATGCCCTGCAAGAATGCGACCTATACCACTGAGATGCAGATACATTTATCTACACATCTAGCTCTATTTCGTCTGTGTACGCCGTGGGTCCAATGTCCGAACAAAATGCCCAATGACCTTTAGATTTTAAATTTGTAAACGGTACGAGTTAGAAACCTAGTTTCTTTGAGACATTAACTCAATAAGACGTAAACCTTACAGTTAAAGCATATGGACATGAACACGTTGTATAAGTAAATGACAATATGCGTTGAGACCATAAATGATTCTGAGCGCTTACCGCAAACATCACAAACATTGAAATATCAAAATGTATAAGCGCCTCTTTCGCTCGAATAAGCAAATGTGATATATATATATAATTTAAAACGAATTTAAAATTTTCCGGTAGGTGCTTTAATTCTGCTTCGAAGTGTTTTTCAAGAATTTTTTTACGGCAATAGTTTAGGTTACGATCAGTACCTACCGATTAGTTCTACTCCGCGCAATCAACAGCAGCACCTTCGACTTCCACGGCCCACGGGTCGTTGTTTTCATCCTCTGGCAGTGGGAGTTACTCTCTCCTCTTGGAACCCAAGAGGGGCCTTTTCTTAATATTACCTATCTCAGTTCTACTCGGCCCCGCAATCGACGGCAGCATTTTCGACGCCCACGGATCCTCGACCTCATCCTCTGGCGGCGGCAGCAGCTCCCTCAATGATTCGTTGCGTCTGAACATTAGGAAGTTCCTCCTCTTGGAGTCCAAGAGGGGCAGCTCCAGTTCTACGTGAAATGTCGTGGTTGCGCCCTATCAGATGCAATTAAAAAATTATAAACTGTTATTTCTTAAAACTGGTTGAGGCAGAGTTGAATAGAAACAGCCAGACGCTAATAAAATATCTGAACCCTATTGTCAGGGCGTTAGAGTGCTTGTTTTGATATTTTTGAACAACTTGGGCGCTCCGATATTCCTGATGGCGACTATAATAATCCAATCTAATATTATATGTGGGAATTGCTCGGACTGTTACATTTTCGTGACTAATCACGTGAACTTATTTTATTGTCAAACATATTTTTTATCAAGGTAGTTTATCCTTTTTGTGCATAAACCCTCGGGAATCGCATTTATAAAAAAAAACTTGATTGTCATCGTCATCACCTATGTTGTTTGCAGGTAGTAATGTAGGTATGCTATCGAACATAAAGCAAACCGTATTACGTACAAACAAGTAGGTATTAATAAAAAAAATTACACCTTTAAAAGCCCTGGCTTGAAAAGTTTATGAGTACAGTCACCTGCAATACTACTTGCCGCTATGGAGGCCGCAAACATATGTGAGATAGTCTTATTTGTATACGGTCATAAGAGGGTGTCACATATTTTTGCGGCCTTTATTGCAGTTGACTGTACCTACAATGAATCTCGGATCTGGCTTTTGATTACATGTGACCTTAAAAAAATAACTATAATACCTTATCAGGTTTTGGAGGCTGAGGTATGGACATAATCCGCAGCACGGTAAAGTTGAAATAATTGGACCTGTAGTCATCAGGGTGTGGTTCGAAGGTATCTTCATGTCTGTCCGTGGGAAGGATCTCGCGGGAATCCAGCCATTGTAGGTTAGGTAGCTTCATGGTGGTTATGATGCTGTAACCCATGCATACCTTGGAACACATGTTTAGAAAATAAGTTTTATTTAAGTAATGAAATGAGACCGTGTGTGGGTCATGAAAGAGGATTTTGTATGAATCCTTCGTCTACCACGCCCGCATATTACCGGGTAATCATGAAGTTACTTAGGTACACAATAACTCAATAAGTACCTACTTCCCTCACCCTACCTACATTAGAGCCTGCGAATAACCGGGCTTGGTAACGAAGTGTTTCAATTTTCAACTGACGGAAACAGGAACTTGCAAGTAACTCTAAGGAAGAGGAGATGTAATTATTATTGAAATAAATTTTACTTCTTTTGTAATTTTTAGTTCTTATTTATTACTCTATGTTAGCCTTCCGCTTCTCGAAACATATTATAAAATTTCTGTAAAATTATTTTTTAGGCAAGTAGAATTTTAGGGTTACTGACGTATTGCCGAATATTTACCTACACCGACCTGCCTTAACCTTCGATCTTTGGAGCGGTCTATCTCTGCCATTTTCAATATTAGAAAAAAGTTTTCAAGTAAACGTTGCTTATTGCCAGATTTTCATTTTCTTAGTTGTTGTAAAACGTAATTTGAGCAAACATTTTTTTGACGTAACATTTTTCGTTAAAATCGTTTGATAAATAATTTATTTCATAAAAATAAAATAATCAAAAATTTATAGTCCAAGTAAAACATTAGAGAAAAAAACATTTGGTTTTATAAAAGTTGCAAAGTAACAGTTTGGGAAATAATTATTTGTCGGATTGTAAGTTTGTCAAATGTTTATATTGGAAAGATTGAGTTGACAAACGTGCAGTTGGTAAAATTTGGTTGGAAAACGAAATTTTGTCAAAAAAAAATCGGTAACATGGAAGGATCCCAGAATTTTAAGGCTACTCGCGCCATCTATCGAAGGAACCCCAAATTACAAACTACGTCAGTTTGGTAACTTACTGAACATGGGTTTCCAGCGAGCGATAACGCCTTGAGATATGGTAGCGTGCCCAACCCATCTAGTACCATCTCAAGATTATAGATGTCGTTGTCGGACAAATCCAAAGTTGTAATAGCGCGTGGTAGTCTTGGTAATCCTTGAAGACTTTCTGAAATTTGTAATAACAAAATTTACTTACGTGTAAACAGTATAATTTAAGAAATAGGTAGTAGGTACCTCTATACCCAAGTAGGAATGGGCTGGGCACATCTGTCGCACAAATTATGGTAGGTGGACAAAAAACAGTGACAAACTGGAGAACTCGCAACGGTCACAGGAAAAGAGGCAGGCCCAGGAAACGATGGCAAGACAAGAAGTATTCCGAAATATATGTGGACCAATGTAGAGAAGACGGGCTATGGACAAAGAGACAAACGGGGGAAGCCTACGACTTTCATAAATGAAACATACAAAAATATATTAAAAAAAAAACATAAAATTAAGTCGGTATAAATAAATAGTATGTATTCCTAATTTAAGTAAAACTTAACGACTATCTTAAGAGGGCGTAGAGTCTATTCAACAAAAACGACAGTTACGGTTAAATGTGTGACGTCCACAATTCTTTGCAAACATATCCAAGAAGCTTGTAATTATTATCTCAAAGAGTGTGTCTACAATAGTCCTATATTTATAATCTACAAACTTATGCTAAACGGCTATTTTATATCTTACTATTTTAATAATGTAAATTTATTACTTCTACAAAAAAAGCTTTTTTACTTTTACTTTTACTTTACGTATACCCATCATCACTAGTACCTAACCTACTTACCTAATACAGACCTACTTACGTCATGTTTATATTTAGGTATACTGTACGTACCTTGTAAGCAGCAACTAATTGCTAATTATATCAACATGCTTAATGAGATAACATTTTTAGCAAGCGATTTTCAAGTAACACGAAAACGTGATAAAAAAAATTGAATGCTTTTGTTGATCAGCAACAGACTCAGATCAATAACTATTTACCTAATAGGCTTACCGTTGGTCAATAAATTCTTAGCCAAGCCCAAATACAACAAGGTTTGCGGCAGGTGTTCCGCGAACGTTTCAATTTGCCGTATCCTATTAGCTTGTAGCTCGAGTAGTTTCAACCCTGGAGGCAGGAAGGCTGGGTCAATGTCACCAATGTAGTTGCCGCATAGATTCAATGTCACCAGTTTGGTGAATTCGGATAGGCCGCTGTCTAATTCGGTTATCTGTAAAAATATGTATTGTGGTTTGCGTGAAAAAGCGTGCTCCACTACAGATTTATTAGTCACTAGCTTTTGCCCGCTAGCGTTAGAAAGAGACAAAAAGTAGCCTATGTCACTCTCCGTCCCTTCAACTATCCACTTAAAAAATCACGTCAATTCGTCGCTCCGTTTTGCCGTGAAAGACGGACAACAAACACACACACTTTCCCATTTATAATATTAGTATGGATTGTCCAGACCCAAAATCCAATAGAACCATTCCGGAGGTATTTCTCTTCGAACGTAAAATTATCATTAAAATTCATAAATTGACAGTGTAATCGCGTAACAAACATCTAGAAATAAAACCGTTAAAATAAGATTAAAAAATGTACAGTCAAGTGCAAAAATACGTATCGACAAAATCGTCTCATAAATATGGTACTACGCTCTTATTACAATGGAATAAAATGCTGTGGGACATATTTTTGAGTAAGATGTGTCCACCCATATTTTTACACTTGACTGTACGTACCTTGTAACATACAATGCCAAGAAAAGTGCTTAGTGTTGTCAATATTTTACTGTGGTGTTTTCTATCCCACTTCCGCTTTTCCGCTTAAAACTTTCCACGCACAACCTACATATTTTACAAAGCGCCTGAAATAATCTAAACCAAAATAGGCACGAGTTATAATTACCATTTTGTTTTTTGAGCTTTCCTATACAAATGGGAATGTATATTCTTACAGTACCTACCTGTGAGTCGAAAATCCTTAATATGGGAACCTCCTTTAATTCCTTTTTCAAAACCGCACGATCCCCAACCGTCACTGCCCTCTTTATAAGCTTCTCAACATTGTCGGTGATACAGTTGACACTGTGGTAGCAAATCTTCCCTTCTTCATTACTAAACCTATTTAAATCCCATTGAATTAAAGGAAATATTATCTCCCACTGGTCTTGAAGGCTAATAGGCGAGTTTTCATTAAGAAAACCGCAGAGGATGCTTTTCTCAATCCTATTTTGAAGTCCTTCACTAAAGGGTAATGCAGGTATGTCATCTCTCAAGCATTGCTTTTGATGATACCTACGGGCCAGTGCTTCGTGTGTCCAGTCGATACCAGTTTGAACTCTGTCGTCGAATCCTTGAAAAAATAATTTGAGTGGTATTATATTTAATATTTCTATATTACTACGCCAAACTGCAATGACCAAATAAAAACACTGGCTAAGTGATTATAATATCTCCATCTAATATTCTAATACTATCTCAACAGGCAAGGTTTTGTGTTTTAATCGATCATCCGTATGGAAGCTACGATATCACAGGCAGACAAACTCAAAGATAAACATGTAAACATTTCTTTTTCTGTTTAGGAATCACATTTAGGGAATCTTTTAAAATAAATTTATGTCTCCGAAACATGATTATGATTATATTAATAATAAATAACCCGTGCACCGTAACTCGAGGCAGCTGCTTTTTTTTCATGAACCGAACTTAAGTTCACCGAATTTCAGCTCAGTTCAAATACCAAAAAACCGATATTTTGGCAAAATATAAGTTTATATTTTTATACTAACCATTCAATATCTACATATTGAATGGTTAAAATAAGAGTTGATAAATAGGTATTCACGCTTTTGGATTTGTTGTGTGTCTCTTTCGCACTTCAGAAATTTCCATATACCTTTAAGTAATGGTTTCTCCTTTGCAGACTTCATACTCATACCTATTTGTGTAACTCTATGGTTCAATCAAATTTGACACCACAACAAATATACGTAGTAAAGTTAAATATAAGCGTGTAATAAGATTAGCTGTAAGGGATTTTAGGGACAATAATAAATATATAATAATTTAAAATAATCGTACAGCTTCTAATTTAAAAATTGTAATACCTTCTATAATATTATCGGGTAATAAAACAAGACTTGATTCACTTATTGCTGGACGTGCAATCGGTGGGGGAGGTTTTTTGACGGGCTCTTTTGGAGGCATTTTCTTATTTTATATTACAAATTGTTTAATATAAATGCAGACAAATCGTAAAAATAATTAAAAATTTAAATTATTATAATGCAATCCATTTAAATACAAAACTCAAACATCATTTCTATAAAGAAAATATTCAGCGATGTCAATGTTGACTTTCCATGAATTTTCCTGTCGGTAAAGCAGTGCGTCGTTCGCAGTTCTTCATAACTAAACTAGATGGCGCGCGAGTAGTTGTGTTTATTCGCGACAGACGACAGCGGTCAAAGTGCACGTTGTCTTTTAGAAAACTTGAATACATTCTGTCGTATGAACGCCGACTCGATTCATAATGTAGCTGGCCTCCGCCGCGGTGGATGCGAACTGTAGACATCTGCCTAAATGATCGGACATTTATAATATGAGATCGCGTGTGAAATAACCTCCTGAAATTTCTGTAACGTGTGCTCTGCGCACTGTACGTAATAAGTGGATGACATTGACGTTGGGTAAGCGGGAATTTTAAGTGAATTGTTTAGTCTCGCGCCGGATTTAAGTGTTTGTTCTCGGAGTTTGTAGAGTGAAAGTTGCTTGGGATGCGGTTATGGAGTGGCAGTAATGTTGCCAACAGTTCCGCTCGCCCTTGTGTGATTGGCAAGACATTGTACATAGGTATGTGATCGCTATTCTACTTCCGTAATATGTAGTTCTCTGTAAAAACTCAAATGTATCTAAGTCGAAAAGCATTTGTACTTACTTTGTTAAGAATATGGCTGTAAATATATTTCTGTAAGTATGCCTAAAGAAACTGTTAAATGTAGGTAGGTACGATTACATGTTAACTGGAACCGACAGTGGGAAAATATATGAATTCATGTATATTTTCTTTTCACTGTAATTAATTCATTGTAGTTTCACTGTATTTTGAATTCACTGTGAGTTTGTATCCAACTACTGTACGTAGGTATACTTACTTCAACTCGATACAATAACTATTAACACTATTCGGCAGGTAGGTAAAGCTAATATTGTATTGAGTCAAATCACCGAAAGTGACAACATGGTTAAATTTCTAATGCCGAATTGAGGTTGACTATATTATTTTATACCGGTGATATTTCTCCTGTACCAATTTATACCGGTGATGATGATGATATATGATAATGTGACAAGGTAACAAAACGGTCGTATTTGGTCGACTGATACTGATTAATAAGCGTTTCGTCTTAAAACCGCATTTTTAGCGGCTTGTTTCAGACTGTGAATTTGTAGGTATATGTAGTTACAGTGCGAAAGTAGTTGTACTCTTGTAGTTGTAAAGTTAGTGTACTTACAAAAAACTATCGTTTCAACTTCATAAAATGTGTCTCAGCTCTTCATCTGTTTGATTTTGAGCGCAAAATCAGTAAGCTTCGTCTTGGATCTATTGTCACTTACCTTTAGGTGTCACTAGAGTCAAATAGTTAAGTAGTATTCGTTAGTCTGTAATATAATTCACATGCACGTACACCTTCTGCTGATTGTGCTTTGCCTAAAGGTGCCCTGGTAGAGAAGCTTTATTGCTTTAAGACCGCGCTGACGTTACGGTTTTCTTTAGTGTAATAATTTCCTTATAAATAAAAAAAACGTTTTGAAATGTATGTCGATGTTTCAAAATAAAGTGAAAATTCCAATTCGGTAAATCTTATCGGGTTAAGTATCCTGCAAAAGCATCATAGAGAATGATTTTGAGATATATGTAAAAGACGAAATTAAATCTACTGACTTAATATCTTGTTAATATTTGCGGGATGATCACCTGGAATCGCGTAGTGACTAAATATACGTGAGTGTTATCCGTAATTTATTATAGATGGCGCTTCCTAATTAAAGTTCATGACTTAAACAAGCTATGTACATATTTCGGAGGAACGTAAACGTGATGTATGGACGGTGTCATTCCTCATTACCTACCGATCGCTCAGTGAGAAGAGGCCATGAGACCACATCGTGTAAGCATTTGAAACTGCCTATTAATTTAGATTGCACTGTTTGCACCATTTATCAAGATACTTAAAACAGAAAGTCGTCCCGTCCCGTCATTGAGTTGCAGAGGTGAGCCGAACGTTACTATGCGATAGTTCGTGAAGAAAAAAATTGTGTGGATTGATACTGTATAATTATGTATGTACATCGTTGATTGTTAATTATAGATTAAGTTTTTTTTTATTTGCTTTTGGGTGAAGTGTAAGTCTATACCACTTTATATTTGAATAATTAATTTGCCATGTACCTACTTAATTCAAAAATATTACAGGAAGACATCATACAGTTGATTTCATAAATATATCTGTGCAGCGGAATGCATAATATGTAAACCTACCTTATTGTCAACGTCATAAGGGTGTACAGATGTTTTTGAAGCCTTGGAAATGCTCATATATTTAAGAACTCGACTGTACCAAAGTCAAACCATCTTCAATTTTACCATGTTCATTGAAACCAGCTATTAAATGCGCGAATGTCCCGTCTCGTCTTTCCGTTTCTATAGAGGTGAGCCAAACGTTGCTATGCGATCGTGTGTTGCATGATTTTGCGCGTGTTGATTTAGACAAATGTAAACAATGGGTCTATTATGACATTTATGACTATTTATGTGCTGCGTACAATCTTTTAGGATATGCGTGAAAATATTTGTGTCTCACTGGTAGAAAAAACGGAAAAAAGATTCGGAATGTGCAATATTAGTGTAAAATTTTTAATTAGTCGATGAGGTAAATAATTCAAAAGCGTAGTGTTGTTGCTGTAAAACACATACTTTAATCAGATTTTACCTATAAAGTGAATATAATGAAACAGTGACCAGCAGATTAATGATTAATAAAATACGTTGAGATTTCAGTGATGAATTATGTAATTCAAAACTTATCAGAGAGCGTTCTAAGGACATCCTTCTGTACGTTTTGAATGGCCCGATTGTATAAATTCATCAACTTGGAAGTAGGAAATTTACTGAACCACTATAACAAATACTTGTCTCATAGAATATGCTTTATCATGATGTAGGTACCTGCCTAAATGCAGGCAGGCAGGCAGACAGGCAGGCTAGCAGTGCTAGCAGTAAATAAATGCGAGTTGGTGTGATGACAGGAAATTTATTTAAAATAATCAGTTATACAATAATTATCACTGTCTGTGCACACAAACATCAGTATTTTTGGTAAATTATGTTTACGTTTCTTGGTACCTACTTATGTAATTCCGAAAAGTGTAGTTAGCAACTATGGTGGTATTAAATTGAAAAGTACTGACCATAAAATTACTCATAAAATTCGAGAAGTTTTACTCATGGACCGGTAAAATGTAGTTAAAACTGGATAAATTGTAGACATAAAGTTGACTTTGAAAATACAGGAAAAACTATGAAAAGTGACACGTGCAGCATTTATTGTTGTTGGTCAGTGAAATATGTCTGAATGAAAATGCATGCGGTTAACCATTAAGAAAAAAAGTATGTCGTATGAAACTGAAAAAATAGATACACTTCCAAAGTAGATTAAAGTTCTTTTTTGTTTTTGTGTGAAGTGTATGTTCGATGCTGTTTTACATTTGAATAATTATTTCACGGTAATATTATTATTAAATCACAAACAATATATTACAGTAAGACATCATACTATGGTATACAACTCCTTTCTTACCATATTCACTGAAAACTGCCATCATGAATTTGAGTATATACTAAAATTAGGTGGTGCTGCACCATCAGGCATTCTTACATTATCATATGTATAACCAGCGGTCTCGCCTCGAAGTCTCTAAAAATATAAATACTTATAATTATTGAAATGAGTCAAGAAACTAGGAGTTTATTTTAAACTTGCTACGACATAATCAAATTCACTTTCTGTGTGTCAAAGAAAACAATCAAGGTCACATTTTCTTGGCCTTGGCTATAATTAGCTGAAAAGTTTGCATAATATGACTGATGTGATGGATGGCTTAGCGTGTCAATATTTCCTGATGGCCGATAAATTAGTACGGTTATTAATAGAGTGTTACGCATGAATGGGGAACTCTTTTTGGCAGCAGTTGCTTTTTACTTAGGTACTATAGTATCTGAATATATTTCAAAGAAGTTTTTGAAAATTTGATTGATAATAAAATTAACTAGAAATTGAAGAAGTAACTAGGTACATATAAGATTTTTTACATTATTATCATTTATTCCGTGTGTAGATATTGGTATTTAGACATAGGACACAGATAAAATAAGCAACAATAAATAATAAATAATAATAATAAATATTTTGTGGGACAATCTTACACAAATCGACCTAGTCCCACGGTAAGCTCAATAAGGCTTGTGTTATGGGTACTAGACGACGATATATATAATAGATAGATACATATAAATACTTAAATACATAGAAAACATCCATTACTCAGGAACAAATATTCGTGATAAACACACAAATAAATGCCCTGACCAGGATTCGAACCCGACCGAACTACAATAAACACCTTTTAATTATTTTTTATACACTGAAGTCAAAAATAATGTTGATATAGCACTAAACTTGTACACAATCCTCAATGTCATTGTAAAGTGGTTTGACGATCATAATTTGCAATTACATAATTATTAAAAAAACACACCTGATTCAGTTTAAACCTTATCAAAGACCCCCTATACCTATAAATTACTCATACTTTGATAACAAATTTGAACAAAGTTATACATATACTTTAATTAAACTTTCGTGAGTCATACTGACATTAAATTGAAACAGTTAAAATGTTTGGGTAATTGCATAGGAACCCAATATGGTTTTTTTTTGTGCGGCAATTGTGGATATGTACCACATTTATTTATACTGCAAAAAAATGTAGATGAATTCTAGCGAATATATATTACTCTGAAACATGCAAACCGGACTTCAATAAAACCTAACTATGTATATGTTTAGGCTGAAATCTCACGGATACTACCTACTCTAGTGCCGTTAGCAAGATGAGAACAACCGGAAATAATATGCCTGAGTGACTTTCCGGGACGGCGGCATGCCCGACAAATGTCGACCATACATATTTGTAACAATAAAAGCAATTACAAATCATATCATTTAATATTGATGCTTGGCACTACCGACCTTAACCACTGTCACAACCGCCCTGGGGGTGTGGTCGGTTGTGACACTTTCCCTTTTTGTTTTTAATATGATCCTATGACTAATACAGCGCATTTAAGACATTATTTTAGTATTTTAACATAAAAAATGTACAGTTTACGATTTAAGATTCTTTTATCCCAGCTGACTGGTAAATGAATGAATGAAAGTTTATTGGTAAAAATCAATATGTTACATGTCAGACATAAAAAGTATATTTACAAACATGCTTATAACTTTCATATGAATTAAATCAATAATTAAACACTTCAGTTAAAAAAGCGGTCCAATTGTATAACATAAAAATAATATGTAAGTAGTTTAGTAGTAAAATAAGTAATAAGTTAAATAAACATTGCAAAATTGGCAATGCAATAGCGATTCGTATCTTGAACACAAGCCGGCTTTTAATCTTATTTCGGGTTTGCATTTATTATAAGAGATCGGTCGTCGGAGGACAATGCTGGTATAAAAACAAGAATTAAAGGTCATTTAAATTCGCCGGCTGCAAGTATGCAAGGCCATTAAGAATCGTTACAGAATAATTGTCAGTGTATCTAAATACAGAGTAGTCGCCAATTTTCTAAAAATAGAATCTAGCACGGTTGGGGTAAACAATGTATAAATATTCGTGTTTAAATATTTAACGCATTAAACTCGTATAGATTAGTTATTTTAACTATAAACCTCTCGTGACACTCGATCATATTAAATAATATTTAAAACATGTCGAACGAAAATCTACTTAATTACGTGAGGGACTACTTTTAAATATTATTTAATATGCATTAAGCACGGTTCATCTGCATTATAGGTACTATAAGGAAAAAGTTATATCTAAGCTACAATATCGCACCTGACCCTGATGATGCGAATGCGAAGCCTAGATAATATCTACCTAATTAACAGCATGCTAGCATTATGGTTAACAGTCAGTTCAAGTCATTTAAAGAAAATGGAAAACTTCTCATCATTGCTATCGTTTTTCCTCTATGAAACACGTGATCGAAAGAAAAAAGAATGTTACGGTTTAGCGAAAAATAATTTTGGTTTACAGAAAAAATGGATACTCAACAAGGTTATACTTTTGCTGATCATGTAATTTTCTGCTAACTATAACATCATTATTTTGCAAACCATGTAAGTCATAACCAAATAAAAAGACCCTGGCATTTTCAGGCTCTCTTGTAGACAAAGTTGACCACATATGCGTACGGGTTCAACAGGTAATGCTTAATCAACCAAATGAAAAACAGATGCCGACGCAAAACAAAATGTACCCATCAAAATACTAAAGGGTCAACCCACGTAAAAGTAACGTGAGTTACAAATTCATTGCGTGTTTATTTGAATTACAGATGCAAATGTATGATTAAATATATATCTAGGAAAAGTAACAATTATTTAGACATAAATTGTCAATTGAATTTGCATCATGACTTCATGAGTGAAGGGAACATGCAATAAAATGGTGACTCACGTTAATCTTGCCGTGGATTGGCCCCAAATAAAATTAAAAACTCCCAAAGAGGTCCTTCTCTTACATTTAAGGAGTCAGCTTGTTTTGTGTTAATAAATAGCCCTAAAATATAACAATATCCATTTTCTTTGTTACAGTCCACTAAAATAAAAATCGAAGGCACCAAGATGCCGTTCACAATGAAAGAAGGCGGCTTCGGCACCGGCGACTACGTGGCGTTTGGGATTCTGTGCGCGGCGTCCTGCGCTGGCGGCGTATGGTACAGCGCGCTAGGCTCGCGCAAGCGGACGCTGGTGGACATCAGGGACTACCTGCTGGGCGGCAAGGCCATGAGCACGGTGCCGGTGGCCATGTCGCTTATAGCCAGGTAATTAGACTGTGTTCGGCGGAATCCTGTGCCGTGGCGTGTGGTGCAGTCCCCTAGGCTTCGCGCAAACGCACGCAAAGCGCGCGCGGTGGATATCAGGGAATACCTGCTGGGCGGTTTTTTTTGCCCAATTTTTTTTGCGTATGCAAGGGCCCGTTTGGCAACAGGGGAAACTTGGCTTTATTGAGATTAGTCGAGTTGAAGAAGATCTGAACCTCATGAAGTTTTCCTTCACCTAAAAACGAATGGCTAAATAACTGTTATTTCGTATCGTACTGATGTCTTTCGCAGCGTATAAGTATAGTCGCCATAATTGTAGGAGCGCCTAAAGTGCTCACAGGTAGCTAAGTACTTACGAGTACGTGTCTATTGTCAAGGCGTTAGAGTGCACGATCAGATATAGGTATATCTGATACGTACCCCGACTTGTATCCTTGTAAACCGATCGGCATATAACACATTCCAACTATGAGTATGAATCCAGCCGGACTAGCAATTGACAGGCTTACCCCTCTGCCGAAAGCATATGAACAACGATCATGTTCATTTAATGGACTGACCATTATCTGATATAGGTATTTATACGTTACGTACAAATAGCTATACATTTGACGTGCCCCTTTCCAGCAAATATGGAAGTCCGGTTGATTAATTAGTCAAAGCATTCCAATAAAATTTAAAAACACTAGAAGATTCGTAGTGTTTTTTTTATTCATAATGATCAATTGATCACGTCTGAAGCTGTGAATAGATATAATAAATAACTGGAACTATAAAAATACAAAATGCGATGGTGATTAGCACACGGAAGAGTATATTATTTAATAATAAGTTTTTAATAAAACATTTAGAATTCCATTCCGTGTATGTTTATTATAGAACCATGTTGTGATTATAGAGGTGCTTGTGTGATTTTATGGAGAACCTATTTTAAATAATTATTTTAGTATCTATTACTGGTATTTTTAAAAAACAATTATGTTCTTGCATCCAAGATTTGCAAGAAGTATAATTATGTTCTCTTGGCAAACTTTACTAATGTAACCCTTTAAACAATCGCGTTTTATACATATTACAATACACATAGAATTTAGTTAATTTACTTTAATATACCAATTTAGTAATGTGTCTGAATTTTCTATCTAATCTAGCTCCTCAAAAAGGGTCTTTAAAATTTGTTTGTTAAAATAAAATTCATGTCAACAGTTACGTGTCAGGCGTGACAATCCTGGGCACGCCAGCAGAGATCTACAACTACGGCACGCAATACTGGCTGGTGATCATCGGTGTCACCCTCAGCTGCGTCATCGTGGCCGCCATCTACCTACCGGTATTCTGCACATTGAGGCTATCGTCGTCCTATGAAGTAAGTGTCAGGTTTATTACTACCAGGGCCCGTAATTTTCATGCCGATGACAGACAAATGACGTCAAGCTCCATAGGGCATGTTTCAGGTTTTACGTTTGAAAAAATAATGCTGTCATTGAATATTGTCAAAACTATTATGTGCGACGTTAGAATCGAACGTTGATAGACTTTATCTGTCATTAACTCATTTCGTATTAAAACATCCTGTGCGTTTATATACGTCATTATGACGAAACTGGCATGAAAATTACGGGCCCTGATTACTACAATTCGGAATACTGGCTGGTGATCAATTGATCATCGGCGCTCAGCTGCATAAATGTGGTTATAGTCTGTCTGTCAGTGTTTTAATTAGCAGAACGGTAGCAATAATAGCTTTAGATCATATTAACACCTAGCTCCCTAAAATCAAATACATTGACCTATATGAAGTAACGCGAATGAGAATGTTACGTAATTTAGTAAATATTTTATGTACTTTTACGCATGTGCTTATATTATCAGTTACACGTGTAGTCATCCGATTGAGGATAAAATAACAATAAATCAGGTATTTATTAGACATCATCTGTAATTACTTACTTATCAAAGTAAAGACAAACTGTCATGAAACAGCAATGTTTTGTTAAATAATTATATGTGTACAATTGTAAAGCATGAGTTAAATCATTTATTATTAGTAATAAATGTTTTGATTCATGTTTTTAAGTAGTCACACTACTATATACATATGTATAAATTATAAATTGAGAGACATGTCATATACTACAGAAAAAGTGACTTCACTTTTTTTTTCTTTTTTTTTCGTTTGATCGTTTTTAGTAAAAGGTACCTACCACATTGTCGGCGGTCGATAAGGCCGTCGTTTATTTGGAAATGAACCTTATTAATAACCTTTTACTACAAATGAGATCGATAAGGCGCTAATGCTAATTTATTTAGAAATTTAAGTACCTTAATAACCTAGATCGCCAAAGTGGTACCTTTTACTAAAAATTATCACATATGTTACCAGTTACGATGTTCCTTTCTGCTAGCTCAGAGAACTAAATAATACATAGCGTTATTTTTATAAGCGGGTCATGATTTCATCATTTTTTACGTAACGCGTCTGTCTTTTTAATTTCAATAGTTTGGAAATAGTTCATTAATAAGGTTGGCATCAGTTGCGTTAGAAAACTATCTGAAAATGAAAATAAAGTTGTTATAAACATAGAGACGAGTAGGACACATGCAAATTCACTTGTCTACAGAATACATGTAAATGTGACTCATTTACCTATATAGAATTAATTTCTCAACACCATTGTGTGTTCATGTTTTTTTTTACCACGCGCCAGCTAAATCAAAATAAATCTTTTTATCTCATTATAGCCTAGCTCTCTCTAAGCCGAGATACTAGGGTGGTCGTTATACATTATATCGATGCATTAAGCAATCTGTCATAATCAAATCCTGTAGTGAAAGGCTGACAGGTCGCCACGCGTATATTGATAAGGTGCGCGAAAACACACCCACAGGTTTGTAATCCCCAGACTATGATGCAATGTGAATGTGACAGTCTAAAATGATAAGAATGAAGGTGTCGGGTAATGCTAATTTGGCTGTTTTATTCCTGTAGTTCCATTCAAACACTTTTTTATTACGCTGATAAATGTAGCGGTGTTTGCATATTTTTTAATAAATAAAAAAGTAATAAGTACTCATATTTTAAACCGTATTTATATTTTATGACTATGTTTAGCACTTTTTAATAATTCTTACGTATTGTTTCTTTTGTTTCAGTATTTAGAGTACAGATTCAATCGCCACGTTCGCGCAGTAGCGTCCCTCCTCTTTCTGTTGGATGAGGTAAGTAACTAGTTGACAACTGTTAATTACCCATTATTTGTAGCTTAAGTACCTGGCTTTAACTATCATAAGAGACGACTTGCACATGCATTTTATTATCAAAGATAAATATGGATCTAGACTAGACTGCCTTTTTTCTTGTTTATTTATTTATTTATTTATTTAAACTTTATTGCACAATTATATTAAAGTACAAATGGCGGACTTAACGCCTTTAGGCATTCTCTACCAGTCAACCATCGGGCTAAACCGAAACTGTTAGTCTGGTGCAGGATAGTAGAAAAAAAGAGATGATAACCTAAGACATGTCAAACCTAATTAATAATATAATGTATATACTTACACATATACAAATATAAATATACCTACATATACAAATACATATATACCTAATATAAGTGTACCTAGAGCGAAACATCACGCAGACCCTTAATGACGAATTTTTTCGAATAAATGCTTACGCAACTTGCTTTTAAACGAATATTTACTTTGAGCTTGTCTGATAGGCAGAGGGAGAGCATTCCACAGCCGAATTGCCTGGCAGGTGAATGAGTTGGACAAGAATCCAGTTTTGTGAGGGAGAACAGCAAGCATCAGGTTACGAGAAGTGCGAAGCATACAACCGGGACGGGGTGTTATAAATTCGAATTTAGTCTTGAGATAAGTGGGTGAAGTTGGGTCAAATAGAATTGAAAAAAGAGTCGATAAGATTCGCAATGACCTGCGTTCACGAATCGGGAGCCATTGAAGCTTACGGCGAAAAGCAGAAACATGGTCATATTTGCGAAGGTTAAAAATAAATCTGATACAATTGTTGAGAAGACGATCTAGTTTAGAGAGTGAGGCTTGAGTCATGTTGGTGCAACACACATCAGCATAGTCAATAATTGGTAGTATGAGAGACTGGACAAGGAGCGTCTTGATACTAGCCGGTAAAAAGTTTTTATGTCTATAAAGTGCCCTTAACGTATTAGTTACCTTACGACTGACGTCAGACACATGAGGCTCCCACGTCAAATTGCCATCTATAATCAAGCCAAGGTTTTTAACATGCGGAGACAGGGGTATCACCGTGTTTTCGAACATAATTGGACTTATGCGAGCAGTTAACGAAAGCAGACGGGCACTTCCCAAAACAATGGCTTGGCACTTAGTAGGGTTAACAGCTATACCAAAATCATGAGACCAAGCAGAGATGCGGTTCAGGTCGTGGTTAATTTTAGCAACTGCACACTCGATGTCATATATATTGGTCTGAACATAGAGTTGCAAGTCGTCGGCATACAGATGGTAGGAGCAGTTGAGGTTAGGGGTAATTAGATTTATAAATATAGAGAAGAGTAGAGGAGAAAGTATACCACCTTGCGGAACACCAGACTTTAGCTCAAGCCAATCAGAACAAGTCTGGCCAGTGCGAACTGCCTGTCGACGCTCTTGAAGATAGGAAGAGAACCACTCCGCTACCGATGACGATAAGTTTAAATGTTTTAATGTAGCAAGTAAAATCTCGTGATTGACAGCATTGAAGGCATTAGAGAAATCAATCAAAACCAATACAGTTAGCAGAGAATGCTCCATACCTTGCCTCACATCCTCAACTACCTTCAGCAGGGCCGTAGAGGTACTATGCCCAGGCCTAAAACCAGACTGTAAAGGCGATAACAAGTGGCTGGCATATATGTGGGCAGACAACTGTTTATGAACTACTGCTTCTAAAATTTTTGACATAAACGGAAGAATTGATATTGGCCGAAAATCTTTTAGTGAAATGGGATTAGAAGTTTTTGGTAAGGGAATGACATAGGCATTACGCCAAGCAGAAGGAAAAACCCCATTGAACAATGAAGAGTTAATTACAGAAGCAATAACTGGGAGTATGCACTCTAAGATGCAGGTAATCATTAGCCTGCTCAAGTCGTCATGACCAACTGCATTGGATTTTATAGACATAACTATCTTACGGATATCGTCATCTGTCGCGGGAGAGAAAGAAAAGGTATTAGGTGCATAAGGTAAGGTAGAAATATACGAAGTACTCAGATCTATTGTGACGGGGTCTAAAGAAGAACTCGCAGCAAAATGTTTATTTAAATCATTAATAGAGAAAGAAGAGGTATTAAATGAGCTTGGAGATTTGACAACACCGATTGATTTTAAAAATTTCCAGGTATCGGCTTGAGATGCAGAATAAACATTTTCATAGATGTATTTACGCTTATGGCACTGTTTATGGCACTGGTTGAGACTGACAATGATTTTTTCGTTCCTTGGCACAGTGATATTCAATATTTAGCCGCTAGTTGTCTGGTGGCCCGACAACAGGAGCAAAAAAATTAATCGTAGGTTTTACTCGTCAAACCTAACAACTTTACATAGGTAACCAACATTTAAAAATTATGTACTCTGGTAATCTGTAGGGTTTTACTTTTTCATACACACTAAATAATCCTTGCAATGTACGTTAACATCATCCTAACTGAAAATATGGTAGTGCACATCTTACTCAAAAATATGTCCCATAGCACCTTATGCCGGTGTAATAAGAGCGTAGTACCATATTTATGAGTCGATTATGTCGAACCATAATTTTGCACTTGACTGTATGTATTGGACATAAATCAGTCGACCGATTGTTCATTTCTATTTAATAATAAAATAAATATGTGAAAACGAGTGCTGTACAGGGGTCGAAACGTAGGGTCAGGGTGTTAAAAAACGCGATTAATCCGTTCTAATGTGTTTAATTTCAATGAACAACTATCGCGGAAACAGAACATAACATTATATAATACTTGCCTATAACAATGTATACGCATCTAGGGATTTTATTTAAAGATAAATATGTAACATATGTTACAACAATAGTGCTCCTTCAGCATACTGTGTTAGCATTGATTAATTTGATTAGGTATAATATTTTAGTATTGTGTAGTATAAGTAAATAAGTGAATAGCATATTTAAGTTTAAAAATGTAAGAATGAGCGCGATCTCGCCAACCAACTGTTATCGCAGTTTGGCGAGGACACATAAATTGTTGTAACATAATGTGTACTTTTATTGATAAATAAAAAAAAAATATGCCGATGTGGTTCCTTGTTATCTTATTATTCTAGCTATCTTTACCGTGCCTTTGGTACCTGGTAAAATTTTCACATTCTAGTGATCTAATACATATCAAATTTCAAGAACATGACATCACCGTTCATTCATATAACTAAACGCCATTACATGTTGTCTCTTGCCAACAAACACACGTGCCTCCAATTCTCTAGGTTATTTTAGATTTCTCAAATGTTTAATGTCAATAAGTATAAGTCAGTAGTCAAAAAAGTCGTATTAAGTCTAGTCGTAAATGTTTATTGTCTATTTTATGAAAATTCTTCAGATTTATAATAAATTCTAATTGTTAAGCAAGGTAACATCATAGAACAAGTAGTATAATACTAAAGGCAATATTTCGATCAAGCATTAACGTTCCTTGACAAATACGGATTAAAATAGGTGTGTAACTATTGTAACTAAGATAGGTTTTTAGCAACAGAGGGCCTACTGCGAACCACTTCGTTCGTTCGTCTATTGCGTCTCTATAGCTCTAACATATTCGAGAAATAGCGGGCCGCTTTAGAGCAGTGTAGCCTCATTGACAATGGGTAATAACAACCTTTCGGTTGAAATTGGCATGGTATGTCATTGAGCACTTCGTGTGCGACGTTCATACGTCATATTTCGCAGTTTCGCACGCTTTTCGAACTAATATGTGACTTCCTTTCTCGTCGTGATATGTACATAGTACAGTGCGTAAATAGGGAGGTACATACTTGCTGATGACATTTGTACAATGAGCACTAAATAGCGCTCAAATTGCAATCGTAATCCGATAAAAGAATGTACTAAAATTATTTTAAAATAAAACAAATATTTCAAAATATGTGATCAAATTTTTTTTTACAAATATAACTAACAAAATAGTCTGAATGATTGCCCGGAAAATCTTAAATAAAACAATCTCAATTTAACAAGTATCTAAGCATCTAGAATAGGGAATATTCACTATTTTTTTAAATACTGTTGGATGATAGCTTTTATCATAAAAATACTGTAAAATAAATTTCAGCGCATAATAACTAAAATTTAGTAGATAAATCTTCTTTCAAAAACTCCAAATAAAAACGGGCGTTTGAAACGCCCGCCATTCCGACAAGCTGAGCCGTGACGTCATTTCTCATCTAAGGCCGCATATACCACGAAAATCGAACGATTGCGAATTTATACCTCCGTCTCTGTCACACTTGCATATTAGAGTGACAAAGAGGTTTCCCGTCAATGCCAATTTTCGATGTTCGTGGTAGGCATGCAGATTACGATGCATAATTACAATTACATTGTGAATTAATAATGCATAAAATTACGTACAATTTAGATATTGCTCACACGTATCCTGATTTTTTCAGATATAATAAATTTCTCAGATCAATTGATGTGAATTAAGATTATGATTTATGAACGTGTTTGATCGGCCCAACATAACCTAAAAATGTTTATTATTTAATTAGTCTTGTATTGTTCAGCCGATTGTGTTTACATTTACAATGGAAAACGACATACAAGTCATAAAACCGCTTTAAAAGATGGGATATGTATTGGATTGTGCCAAAATGCAAAAATATGAGTAGCAGAACGAGAAACACTAGATATCTTATGAAGGAAATTCCATACGAGAACATGTATACAATTTGACACAGACGATTCACGATTCGCATGCTTTTTTTTAATGATCTGGATACTAGTGCTTCTGTGCCGGCTGTACACCAAACATTTGAGAAACCGAGACGCGAGATTACATACAGCGGCTCTCTGTTCATTCGCGTTCTTGGCTTGGTGTACAGACACCACTATCCAATGACGTCACACTCGACGTCACAGCGTTTTAACCGTTTGTAATTTCACACATTTTTTTTGCACTTTTCAATAATTATTTTCACAGCTAAAATAAAATAAAATTAAGAAATTTTGATAGGGATATAATGCTGAACCAACATAGTTTCTGAGAAGAAAATATAAGCCTTATCTATTTCAAGTGCATATAGCCTATTTAATAAAATGGAGTAGGGTAGGTACATGATTAGGACAACTTTGTACGTCATTGAAGTAAGATGTTCTTTGTAAATAGGTGAAGCACCTGGCTTATAAAAATAAATATTAAGTTATCTTTCTCGTGTGAAAGGTATGCGGAATAAAACTTCACGTGTAACGATAAGTTTCTTAAACAATAATAAATTATCTACTTAATTAACATTTAACAGGGAGCAAAAATTCATATTAAGTTTCAAATACATTCTTATTTCACACGTTGTGTTTTACCTTAAAATGGCAAAAGACGACCTTGAAGGACAATTCTATAAACTTAAATTTATAAAGAATCTAATCAGAGCTGGACAACTACTACGTCATCTCCTTTAGAAAACCTGAGGGGGTCTTATACCATACCATAGTCACATACCATATCTGTAGCTAAGTACGCTATGGAAAATTACCGCCCGACCGTGCAAAAAGCTAGTCCGCAAACCTGACCATAAAAAGTTTAGTCTAAAATCATGTTTGCTATAGTAAATCTTATCTCCTGAACATAAGGATGCATATTTTAGAGTCTACAGAGGTCATTCGCATTATTTGCAACGCGGACTTTGGCCGTGGTGTCGATTGGTATCGTCAACATCAATTGTCCGCTATTGCTCGTGATTGATCGCCAAGCGAGATATCGCGGCATTTGGGTTCCCACGTAACTGACAACAATGACGATCTGGATTGTGAGAAATGGTTTAAGCCCACCTGTGTTAGAATATCTGTGATAATGATAATATCGTCGGATGACAAGCAAATGTCAATAAGTACCACCACAAGTTCATATCCATAGTGAACATAGGTATATCGATTATAACAAGGTCGATTTTTGTTTGATTATTCTTTTGTAATTAGTGAGTTTTGCTTTGAGTTTTTTGATAATTTTGTTTGTTCTAGTGATCAAACTGTAGTTATCTAAAACAGAACTTAATGGTGGTAGTAGCCTGCATACTTTTGCCGTGACATATGTATTTTGAATAATTATAAGAGAAACAACAAAAAACAACTTGGCTACAAAAAAAGTGCTCTGGTGTGTTTTCGAGGTGGAACACTTACATTTGACACAAGTATTACATCACTATCTGTACAAAAAACTAAGATACCTACCACCACTACCGCTATTTTCACCATTTTCGTTTATACAGTCTATGACAATACGCTATTACACTTTTAGACCGTAAAGTTTTGTAATAAAGTGCAAATTTGTGTTTGACTTTGTTCTTATAATAGTGAAAATTGTCATAAATGAAAGTAGACATCTGAACATAATGTCGCTATGATGTCGCTCAGACATTTAGGCTGTCGGAAAACGCCAAGGTTAGGTAATTATGTTAATTGGTGATATTGATTTAATAGGTATCTCTTAAAACAGTTCCTTATTATAACTGCAGTACCATCTGTGCAAATATCGAAAGTAAAAGTTGGCATGACCAATTGAACATCTTGCTTTACGTTATTGTGTATCGAACTGATATCGAATTTCATTATTTTCGGGTAATTTTAATTAAGTAACATGTCACTGCTTACATTTCGATGAAAAGCTATATTAATATTTCAAATGTGTATTTACATACATATACAGTTGTTTCTTGTAATTGTATTTACAATTAAAATTAAACATTCAATGCAATCAGTTAGTCGTGCCTAGTTGTGCCAATTTCCTAATGTCAATTCAACTTAGTTTTTTTATGTTTAAACATTTTAAATACCTAGAACTGTTTGCATTGCATCGATCCAGTTTAAAACTACTCTCAATTAAGGGAAACGTATCAATGAACTACATTCGTACACGCGCACTATGATACCTACGACTACCAGGGTTTATGCATGATTGCTGACGGAAACGTTAAAATATCGAGCGGGAATGATAACCCAGGAAAGATACGATTTTGACAGACATTAAATTATAATAGCCTGATTTTTTCAAATTACGTTAAAATGGGATATTTACATATGATATATGCAAAAATCCTACAAACTTTTCTTCCGAAAGTAGGTAAATAGTAAAAAAAAAACTAAACTAAATCGATTTTTTATAATGAACGATAGCAAATAGTTTTCTTGTATGTGAACATGACGACATATTTGTCTGTAAAGCCAATAAATCTACAAAATGTACGGCATGGGTGATAGATGTGTTATTTCGCTAGAAACAAATGTTAATAGGTAGAAACTGGTCCTGACCCATTTTAAACGGCTTAAAAAACATATATACATATAAATCTTACAACAAAAATTTATTTTATTTATTTATTTATTGATAAAAACGTTTACATGACATTACAGTATATACAACCAATGCGTCAAGTATCTTAAACTAACAAAAATATAATATATATTTTTGTAAAAGGAGGTTAAAAAATAATATATAAATATCTTTTTTTTACAAACATAAGTGTTAAACAATTTATAAAGGCACAGTTGAGCACCCGGCATCCATCGCTTCACAGAATCTCAAGCATTCTCTATACAAAACCGTCCATCGCCACGCAAACAAGTCGCATTCAGGTGTCGATGTCAGGAGCGCATTGAGCTGTGAGAGGGCGCGGGGCAGCGGCGAGTTACTGCGCGACACGGTGCGCGCCGGCGGCACCGCCAGCAGGTCGCGTTGCCGTGGTCTGAGGACCATCTTTGGGACATCAGGGACAGACAATCGCACAAGACTTTGTACAAGTTCGAGGTACAAGTTCATGTTTGTAACATGTGTGTACATATTTGTGACGATTAGCGTATAACGATATTTTGTTGGATTTTGTTGCCTACTTAATACTAGACTCACGATATATCCGTTACGCTAAAAAAATTACCTATTACTAATTATTTCCCAAACTGTCAAAATTTCCATACAAGCTGTCAGTTCAATGACTGGATTATGAATAAAGAGTTAAAACGACTAAAAAATATTGATCTGCTTTAAAACTTAAGAATTCTTGACATAACAGTAAAATAGAAAATGCTACTAAAACTAAACCTAAGTACATATAATTAAAATTTGGGGAGTCCTAATTGCAATTCGAGCTAAATATCTTGGATACAAGTGGATTTGCGTCCGGCAAACATATCTAAGAACCATTCCGACAAACAAGATATCGAATAAAAAACGCATTCTAAAGCGGGTCTTGGGCAGCCAGCCATTTGGGAACTACGTACCTACGTTGCCACAGACAGACAAACATACATACGTTAAACTTATGATATCTCTTTTTTTTCGCTTTTTGATATGTTTGCTCATGCAGCATCGGTATGTGGCATGTTTTTGTTTTGACTTTTTAATATAATTACGTGCGTAACAGAAAAATTGTCGCCCAAGGCCATATAGTAGGGACGTGGACTTTGCACAGAGTACATCAGTTGACATCGTAATGAAATCCGTCAACAATGTTCAATTAACTTTATTGCAATAGTAGGAAGTAATTAATCGATGGAAATATTTTTATTGTAACAACTAATGTTCGAATTGTGGATGTAGAAATTATCATTTGATATTTACTAGTTGCTTCTCGGTGATGCAAAACATCGTGGGTAAATCTGCATACCTACATTCGCGGCAAAATTTGAAAAAGTCTAGATGTTTGGGCCTGCTTTGGGCTAGCATGGGAACTATAAAAATGTCTAACAAAATCTATTGTATTTTAGTTAGCAGCAAAAAATTCACGTCATTTTATAACGATTTAAACTAGTGGTTCTGTGAGTTGACTTTTAAATAAGGCCTTATGAAGTTATGGCACACTGGCATTTTTAAAATTTCTGAAATTTGTTTGGACAAAGACTTTATATAGTTATCGAGCCCGGGTGTAGCAGGCAGCAAGACAGGATCGACAGCATTGCACTAAAACGCACACACAGCCATATCGTCAGGTGACAAGTAAAACTCGCTAATTACAATTAAATAATTAAACAAAAAAAATCCTGGTTATAATAGATGACTTCACTATGGATATGAACTTATGGTGGTTCCTTGTGACTTTTGCTTGTCACCCGACGATACCTATACTATATGGTATCGCTATATAATTTCTTTATTCTTGATTTAAAAAAACATGTTAAGCTGTTATAAAGAGAAGCTCTATACATGAGTATTTTCACTTCATATTTAGGGTTCGTAGTTAAAACCTTCATAGTTTCGCCATGTTTCTCTGTCTGTCCGTCCGTCTGCGGATTAGCTCCGTGACCGTTAGTACTAGGACGCTGTAATTTGGTAAGTATGCATAGGTATACGTAATACAATCATGCCGACAAAGTGGTAAAATAAAAAGTTTAAATCTTTTAGTTTCGGGTATCTCCCATACACGTAAAATAGGTTTTTTGTTTCGTTTAAAGCCAATAATGTGAGGTATCGCTGTATAGGTATTTGAAAAAGAAAGGGGTTTGCTAGAAACATTTTTCGATAATGTGAATATTTTTTGGAAATTACCGCTCTAGAAATTAAAGTAAAAATATGTGTAAAAAAATTTTTTAACCGCATGTCCAAAAATATCAAATTATTCATGAAATTTTTCGATAACATATATTCATGAAAATATAACTTCATGAAGACTTTCGAGGAAACTTATTTTAAGCTTGGTGTCTTAAGCCATTTTAGATTTTTTGTAAAAATCGTATCCTCTCGGTTAAAATGCCGTCTCAGTCGTAAGAGCTGTGAAGGTACCTACTCCTTTTTAGGGTTCCCTACCCAAATGGTAAAACGGGACCCTATTACTAAGGCTCCGCCGTCCGTCTGTCCGTCCGTCTGTCACCAGGCTTTATCTCAAGAACCGTGATTGTTAGACAGAAATTTTCACAGATTATGTATTTCTATTGCCGCTATAACAATAAATACAAAAAAAGCGGAATAAAATAAATATTTAAGGGGACTCCCATACAATAAACCTAAATTTCCGACTCGCACTTGGCCGGTTTATTGTTATGAGGATCGTAGTTATTAAAATTATTTTTATGTTCGGCTATTGTGACGGACGGTGAACTACGAAACCCTTCACTGACCAGGGCCCGACATGCTCAGGCCGTTTTTTATTTTATCTGTGTTTTGTCACGAATTGAAAATTGTTCCGTTCCGTCACAAATAAATGTGCTATCTTTCTCTCTTTATATTTTTTTACACGCTGCTTACAAAGAATAAACATTAAAACAAAACGGTGTCTAACAGACGAATAAAGTCAACTGGATCCAGAGGGTCATTGATTATGTATTTTATTACAGGTATTGTTCCTGCCTATGGTCGTGTACGTTCCTGCATTAGCATTTAATCAATGTAAGTACATATTATAATTTTTTCTGCCCTCCGGCCGGCAAATGCCACTTTACGCAAAACTAAATTGCCGCCTGCCGGTTCCGTCGAGCAGAAATAGTACATTACATACCAAGGCCGTTTAAGTGGGAAATGCCTCGGATTCCATGTAATTGTCGGCCGAGGCGAAGCCGAGGTCGACTAACATGTGATCCGAGGCTTTCCCATTTACCGGCCGAGGTTTGTATACTATTTTTCAGCCCGACGGAGCCGGCAAGCGGCAATTTAGTTTTGCGTAAAGTGGCGCTTACCGGCCGGAGGACTGAAAAATAATATACAAACCTCGGCCGGTAAATGGGACTTTACACTTTAACGGCCTAGGTATGTAATCTATATATACATAATAATATATAAGTAATGTAACGCAACGCACCCGAAATTATAGCCCATCGGGATGTATAGGAGCGACATCATATATATGTTTACATTTTTGCACGTTACCTACTCTTATTTTAGAGCAGCGCCGTGCCTGATGTTTTTTACCATGGAATCCGGTTGCATTGCAGCATTGAACGGCTTTTTGCATAACTAAACTGTCGATGTATTAGTATTTGGTGTTAAGAATACCTTTCTAAGGGTCGTTTGCACGACCCGGGATTAGGCAACTAACCCGGAGTTAAGCGTTTATTTCATATGGAATTTGACCGTAAACGACGCACCGGGTTAACGGCTAACCCTATTTGGTGCAAATGGTGCTAAAAGGTTTACAAAAGCAGAATAGAACCGGGAACTCTACTACACTCTCTTGGTAGTTATTTATATCTTATCTAGTTGTAGATGCAGAAACTATTTAGTTGAATTTTATTTGCAAGCTTGTTTTATGCTTCCATTACAGTGACGGGATTCAACGTGTTTTACGTGGGCGGCATCATGGTGGCCATTTGCGGTGTTTATACAGCATTAGTGAGTATTATATTATTTGGTTTAAGTAAACGAATATGTATGCAATGCTTGTGCTTAAATGCTTTGTGGTAATTACACATTACAAAGTTGAATCACGGTTAAGATACGATTCTATCATGATTATTATTATTATTATCCCCTTTATTCATTTTAATTCCTAAGTTAGGTTTTTACAATATGCCTATAAAAGTAAAATATAAAACAACATACAAAAAAAAAAACATAAACACATTATAAAAAACCTAACCTAGAGTGCCGCCGGCAACGGAGCAGGGCTCAGGTTGCCGGTGGTTAGGGCCGCAGAGAGAGGAACCGCCGGACTATACGCGCCGTGTCCAGGATTACTGCCTTCTGCATCTGACCCTTGATCCATCCACCTAGCGAGAGCCTCTCAAGATGTTGGTCGAGACTCTTCGCTATGAGACCGTTCGCTGAAACGACTATCGGGACAATGATCGTCGAGTCAACATCCCACATGGCGGTTATTTCGTGAGCCAAGTCTAGGTACTTACTGGACTTGTCCTTCTCGGCCTTCACGAGATTCTCGTCATGGGGGATGGTGACGTCGACGAGCACGGCCTGGCGCTGCGATCGATCAACCAGCACGATGTCAGGCTTATTGGCTACAATAGTCCTGTCCGTGATGATAGATCGATCCCAATAGAGCGTGGCACGACCATTTTCGAAAACTGGCGCAGGTGCGTACTTGTAGTACGGCACTTCGTGGTCCACAAGATCGTATTTAAGAGCAAGTTGCTGGTGAATAATCCTGGCTACGAGATTATGTCTGTGCAAGTACTCGCCGTTAGCAAGATGAGAACAACCGGAAATAATATGCCTGAGTGACTCTCCGGGACGGCGGCATGCCCGACAAATGTCGACCGTACCGTCCTTCAGGATATATTTCCGGTAGTTATTCGTCATGATAACTTCGTCCGCAATTGCACAGACAAAACCTTCGGTTTCTCCGAAGAGGTCCCCGAATCGTAACCAGTTCACCGACGCGGGCAGATCTACGTCAGGGCCCGTGAGGGCCTTGTAGAACCGCCCGTGAAGCTCTTTGCTCTTCCATACCGTCTTGCGATCCTCGGTGCTTAGTACCACAGGTTTGCGCCAATTCTCTTATGCCAAGGAGAGCGGCGTGAGATTTCCGTCCACTGCCGCCACATCACGATGCATCCCACACTCATTGTTAAGGAAATAATTCCTAAGATTGTACACCTCACGGTTGTGAAGGTTTTTGGCGTTTAAAAAACCGCGACCTCCACATTTCCGTGGGATGTACAATCTCATAACAGACGAGCGTGGGTGTAGCATACGATGTGTGGTAAGCAGTAGGCGGACTCTCCGATCCAGGGCATCCAGCTCGGTCTGAGTCCACCTTAGTATGCCAAAGGAGTATGTGAGCAGGGGCATTACCCAAGCGTTAAAGGCGCGCACCTTGTTGCCACCTGACAAAAGACTATTAAGTACTTTTGTCAGCCGACCAAAGAAGCGCTCCTTTGTCGCCTGTCTAATACTCACGTCCTCAATACCCAACGACTGTGACATACCAAGGTATTTATAGGTTTCTGCTTCAGAGATAGATCTGAACGACATTGTCTCAGAAAGTTGTAAATTTGTTGAATTTACTACTTTCCCCCGCTGTACATGCATAATCGCGCACTTATCGACACCAAATTCCATTTTGATGGCTCTACTGAAAACTTGAGTGGTTTGCAATAACTCCAACAAACCTCGGTCATTTGGTGCAAATAGTTTGAGATCATCCATGTACAGAAGGTGAGAAATGACTTCACCCTCTCTCCGAAGCCGGCAACCTAGCCCCGAATCCTTCAACAGGGTGCTGAGAGGATTCAAAGCTAGGCAGAACCACAAGGGACTCAGACTGTCACCCTGGAATATTCCTCGCTCTATCCTTATAAAGTCCTGCGGCCCAAGGGGACCATCTCTGCCTCCTGGTTGACAAAGGACTGTGGTCCACTGCCCCATACACGCGCTTAAGAAGGATATTAAAGCTGCATCAAGTTTATACAGCTCCAATATCCTTTTCAGCCATGAATGAGGCACCGAATCATAGGCCTTTTTATAGTCAATCCAAGCGGCTGAGAGGGTTCCCTTGTTCCGCCGAACTTGTTGGCAAATGGCCATGTCAATGAGGAGGAGCTCTTTAGTACCACGGGACCCAACCCTACAACCATTTTGAGAAGAGGCCAAAACATTGTTTGCGACAATATGCGCGTTAATTTTTGCTCTCAAAATGGATGTAAGGAGCTTGTAAAGCGTGGGCAAGCACGTGATGGGTCGATAGTTTTTAGCTTCCGTGGTACTACCGGACTTGTAGAGCAGGTAAGTTATACCAGTTGTTAAGGAAGGTGGTAGGGAACCAAGCTCAAGGGCTTGTTGAAATTGCGTTGCCAACCGGGAGTGCGAGCATCGAAACCACTTTAGCCAGAAGTTGTGCAATCCGTCCGGTCCAGGACTTTATTATTATTATTATTATGATATATTTATTAGTGTATATTTACCACCCTTTTGCGACTGAGGGGCGGGTTCACAGGACCTAATTGAATAAAAAATCTAGACGACAAAGTCTCATACGCTGCCTTTCCTGGTTATTTGTTCCAAATTTCATCGAAAACATTCAGCCGCTTCTCGTTTGTGTAATTGTCGTAATTGAGCAACACATATTCAAAAATGGAAACATCTAAATAATTAAACTAAAGAAACCAAGCCATTTATTTTTCTCAAAAATGAGATAAGTAAGTGCATATGACCATCTGTGATAATAGTTGCAGGCCTGATAATCATGTATTTTCCACAGGGCGGGTTAAGAGCCGTGGTATGGACAGACTCGGTGCAGACGGGAGTCATGTTCATCGGCGTGATCCTAGTGGCAGCCGCAGGTACCGTCGCCGTCGGTGGGTTCAGGGCGGTGCTGGACGTGGCCACGGAGTCCGGCAGGGTGCAGCTCTCCAAGTGAGTAAACAGTCACTCAGGGTAGGTTAAGAACTGTAGTACGGACAGACTCAGTGCAGACGAGAGTGAACCGAGTGGCAGTCGCTGGCACAGTTGCCGTTGGGGGCTTTAAGGCGGTGATATACATGTCCTCAGAGTCCGGCAGGGTGCAGCTCTCCAAGTAAGTAAACATTTCCCTCAGGGTGGGTTAAGAGTAGTCTAGACGGACTCGGTGCAAACTGGCTTGATCTTACTGATCTTGGTATCAGCCGCAGACACAGTTACAGTTGGGAGCGTTGATAAACATGTCTAGGGAGTCCGACAGGGTGCAGTTCTCCAAGTGATTTTCGTCAGAGCTGATGATTAGGAGCAGTGTATTGTATGACGCAGGGTAAGGAAAGACTTGGTGCATACGGGTTTCATGTGTGGCTTGATCCAGCAGCCACCACGCTGACATTGCGACAATTGTCCCAATGTTTCTATGAACTTTAGTATGCAGCCGAAATATGTCGCCGACATACATTGTCAGCGTGGTGAAATATCGTCGTCGGCGGGCTCCAGGCGGTGCTGGACGTGGCCACTGACTGCAGCAGGGTACAGCTCTCCAAGTAAGTAAGCATTACTACGTTTACTTACGTTACATTATGATTTACGCTTTTTATTTTGCACTGGTGGCTTAACGGTAAAGACATCTTACCTGCAATCAGATTTCGTGGGGTTACAATGTATTTTTTCTAAATTTGTGTATGAAATATCACTACTGCTTTTTAGCGAGACCCGCGAACATTAACTGATTAAAGAAAATTA
Source organism: Lathronympha strigana (assembly GCA_949128165.1). Classification (NCBI taxonomy): domain Eukaryota; kingdom Metazoa; phylum Arthropoda; class Insecta; order Lepidoptera; family Tortricidae; genus Lathronympha; species Lathronympha strigana. The sequence goes on along the minus strand of OX421906.1, from coordinate 8,072,568 downwards.
AAAGAAATATCTCATTGAAAAAAATATTTTATTCTATATTTATGCCCGCGAAGAGATTCAAAAGGTAGGTACGAGTGAAGTCACTAACTCTCTCTCTCTTTAGTAGGTACCAGTCAGCGCGTGTGCTTGGGCTATCGTGGAGACTATTATAAATTACTTTTTGAATTACAAATTTGCAAACAGCGGTATTATTGTATTGAATGCAATCTGTTCGTTTAACTCCACAACGAGCATTTAAGTTCATCCTAGTTTACATTTATACTTATCAAATTATCATAAACATGTTATTATTAGATTCTTAGTGGTACAAGGCTGCTTCTTTAACCACCCTATTTACTTTTATTACTGTAGGTAGATGACGTATGAAAGATATTGTGATATTGACATAAGATTTCATTTTGTCTCGTTTGTATTTATTACATTTAAAATACTTGTAAAAAGATAAGATAAGCAATAAAAACGTTTTTATTACTAAGTAGTTATTAAACAAACAATGAAAGTCGTCTTGTGTTTTATTTACTAAGCTAAGTAGGTATATAAATAATAATAACTATTCTTATCAGTAAATGTAAATCTTATGTAATCAGCTAAGAAAAACCATGACAAGGCTGACGGCATAGTGTATTTTAATAGCAACGGGCTGGATCCAACCAAAAACAAAAGTGGCACAAGAAAGCCGCGAAACCAGGAGATCGCTGGTTCGATCCTAGCCCTGGATCCTATATGGCATCTCTTTCAATTTATATTTTATATATAGTAGGGTAACAACTTAAAAAATCAATTAAAACATTTATTACAAATAATAAATGATTTAATTATAAATAATAGGTAAATGATTTAATTCATGCTCTAGGTACAATTGTACAGCAAAAAAACTAGTAATTACTGAAAAATGTTGATAGTCGTTTTTAACTCGTTCGTAGCTTTAATAAAATATATGTCATTTAAAATTTATACTACAAAAATACGAGATAAATGTAGCCGGCTGACAGCATCCAAAGTTTAGTAGGTAAGTACGGTCGCGGTCTTTAATGTGTTCAATTTCACAAACTTTTCCTTTGATTTTCAATACAGTTTGACAGGAATGTATATACATAAAATAATTTTTAAGAAAAAAAAACCGACTTCATTTGGTTCCCGGTAAAAGTGAAAATTTGAATTTGTTTGAGTTAGCCAGTTTACTTCACAAATATCCAATACACCGCACGTGTACGATTGAAAATTGAGCAGCTTTCTTAATGTCCCAGGGCTTCCATCATTACATGTGAAGTAAAATCAAACGGAACTCCCTTGTAGACCTTTAAAACAAACAAAATAACAATGTGTTAAATTGGATGAGAGACTGTAAATTATCGAGCAGTTTCATTATGCCATCCCTGATTATCAACATCAGGTCCACTCCAGCAAAATGATGGCCACAGTAAGAAAATGCCTAAGCTAATTATGAATACCCTCTAATCACAATGAACGTGCCGTTCAAATTTTAGGAGTTCTCTGAATTCTTCAAGAACTCCATCATCAGAATAGAAATCAAATCAAAAAGATGAATGTCACAACTAGGATAATAAGTAGAGCTAGGTTTATCGACCAGTTCCACTTTGCCATCCCTGGTCTTCATCATCAGGTCCACTTCATCAAAATGTTGGCTCCCCCAAAACAATGTTTTAGTTACTTAAGGAAACCTTCAAATCAGAATGCATGTGCCGTTAAAATTTGAGGAGTTCTCTCAATATCTCATGAATTCCATCATCAAAATAGAACTATAATCAAATAGGACTATCTTGAAGGTATTTCTTTACAAAGAAAAGATGAATGTCTCAAATCGGATGATAGAGCTGGGAATTACCAAGCAGTTCCACTTTGTCATCCCTGGTCTTCATCATCAGGTCCACTCCACCAAATTGATGATGTTCGTAAACAAATGCTCGAGTGTCTTAAGAAACTACCCAAATCATCATGCATGTGCCTTTCAAATTTGAGGAGTTCCGTCAGTTCCTTATGGATCCCATCATCAGAAATTGATTTTGAAAAAACGGGACAAACCTGGAACCATCTATTTTCAGACAAAAAAATATTTTTTTAAATCGGATGATAGTCCTGGGAATTACCAAGCAGTTCCACTTTGCCGTCCCTGGTCTTCATTATCAGATCCACTCCACCAAATTGATGATTTTCGAAAGAAATGCTCGAGTTTTTTAAGAAATCACCCAAATCAGCATGCATGTGCCTTTCAAATTTGAGGAGTTCCCTCGGTTCCTCATGGATTCTATCATCAGAAATTGATTTAAAAAAAACGGGACAAACCTGGAACCATTTATATACAGACAAAATTTTTTTTTTTTAAATTGGATGATAGTCCTGGGAATTACCAAGCAGTTCCACTTTGCCATCACTGGTCTTCATTATCAGATCCACTCCAGCAAATCGATTTGAGGAGTTCCCTCAGTTCCTCATGAATCCCATCTTCAGAAATCGATTTTGAAAAAAACGGGACCAATCTGGAACTATCTACTTTCAGAAAACAATTTTTTTTTAAATCGGTTCAGTAATGACGGAGTTCTGCGGTAACATACATAAAAAAAAATATAATAATAAAAAAATTACGACGAATTGAGAACCTACTCCTTTAGAAATATTGAAGTCGGTTGAAAACCATAACACTTGACACTACCTATAGAAACTTACAAGGTCGAATTCACATATGTATGTATATTTACTTATTAAGAAATATACCACATAGGTAATGCTATTCCAGTGCAGTGTTTGCCTGTAAGAAGACAACTTTTCTTCAAAATTGTATTGCTATATAATGCTAAGTTATGATAGTGACCGAGCTACTTGTATGTTTTAGAAAAACTATGGAATATTCTCAACGTTGACTTTAAATATTAAAAAAATAAACAGTTGGGCCTCAACTTTCACTGCGGACGTAAGTAAAGTCTCGCGGTAATATTCATTGAATAGCACAATAAGTTTTGAAATTTACGTCTTGTTAACAGTTGGAGTTTCTCTCCCTACGAGCGGCAGACGGGCTGGGGCGCCGTGGTGGGCGGCATGCTCTACTGGACGTGCTTCAACTCCGTCAACCAGACCATGGTGCAGCGGTACATCGCGCTGCCGTCCAAGCGGCAGGCCATATAGTGAGTATTTTAAGCTTGCGATATTAATATAAGACACAGTAAACATTAAAATGGCAATATTCTATCCGTATCTGTGTATAGGTCAAGAACAATTATATGTACATGTACAGTCACGAACGGGGATTGTTGAGTCACTTACCATGTATGTAACTTCGTCGTATAATTTAGGCTGGCTCTCTGTGATTGATTGGTGAAATGTCAATATATTTCTGACATTTTGTCATTGATAATAGAATTCAATATCACTTACTTTCTTTGTCAAATGGGCGACGACTTGCAATGTCGCCAATGTCATAATTTTACTTGTTACCTATTCATTATTGCGCCATTCGGGTATAGTTGGGGATACCGAGATCGTAACATGAAAACGATGCAAAACGAATAGCTGTCAAGTTAGTTATAGGTCATTAATTTTCATTGCATATTACACGGCTATACATGAATTTACATTTTCACGACATTTCCGGAGGTACATTCCGGAAATGGTGATATTACATTTAGAACACGATAGACCTAGACATTAACTGTAAGTATGGCCATAATACAAACAACTTTGCAGTATACGATTTTAAGCTAACGTGGTCATTTACATTAAAATTACTATTTAAAACGAGATATTTACCATGTATATTTGTTTTTGTGAGCTCCCGATATTCCAGCACTGTTACAAGCGCCATGTTCATGGTGTAATTTATTTACTGCGAGTTCTACTTTGCAGTAGACAATAATTAAATAGTTCATAGCGTATCAGCATATTTCGAGTTAGTCAGATAAACTATTGATAAAGCATTTAAAAAACTCACAAGGAAAGCTGCGTAAGTTCACGATATCCGCGAAAAGATTCAAAAGGTACGAGTGAAGACTCCAACCAGTACCAGTCAGCGCGCGTGCTTGGGTCATCGTGGAGACTATAGATAGCTCTATGCGAGGAAAGTAGATAAGTCACATGTTGAGTGACAAATTTGTAAGCCGCGGTATTATTATATTGAATGCAATCTTCATGCAACTTTAAAAAATTGACAAGTAACATATTTTATTCTCCTTGACTCCTTATTACGTTACGAGACTTGCTTATTACGTTTTTATTAGTGGGTCGCCGCCTGAACCTACGTCAATAAATCATTAAAAATGCACGCTACCACAAGTATTAATTAACTGACGTGACATATCTGCATCGCTGTTTATTAATTATGGTTGCTTAGCACTTTTGATATTTTATTATCATGACGTCACGCGAGTTAGTCTGTACGGAAACAGGAAGGGTCTTGGCAGATTTCCAAAGTAATTAATACTACGACAACTTTCCTTTCAGCATAGGTGTTTATGTGAGAAAGCGCGTAATCGCGGCGCGGTTTTTGAGTGTTTCTGGGGCAATTCTACATGCATTAGTCATACGTTCATCCCTCTATCAGCACAATAAGTCCAGATAAGCTACTAGGCAGTAACCACTCACACTTGATCGATCGTTCCCAGTGCTCTAGCTATGTTCTGCTTCGGCGCTGTCCTGGCTATCTCGCTTTGCGTGTGGTGCGGGCTAGCGGCGTGGGCCGCGTGGGTCCAAGGCGGCTGCGACCCTGGCGGAGTACCACTGGTGGACGACCGCCTTCTGCCCGCGTTCGTCACTTATATCAGCAGGCTGCAACATCTGCCTGGACTTGCTGGGGTATTCCTGGCTGGTGTATTCGGTGCTGGCCTGAGGTGAGTAATCTATATTAGTTGGCTGTATATCTTATTCTGCTTTATTTTTTCGTAAGCTCCTTTTATCAAAACAAAAATTTATGTTTACTTTAAATGTTATGTTTACCTTAGTTCCCTGTCCGCGGTCCTGAACGCCTGTGCGCTGGTGGCAGTTGAGGACATAATGCGCGGCTGGCTGCGCTGGCATTTGAAGCCCATGCACGAAGGCATCATCGCGCGCTTGGTGACCGTCGTGCTAGCCGGCATCTCCCTTGTCATGCTGATCGTCATTGAGAAGCTGGGAGGCGTGCTGGGTGAGTTAATATCTTTGTCACATATAAAGAGATTGACAGGCGCACACTACCTAACCGTTGAATGGAGAACCAATAATGACAACCATGAAGGTGTAAACGAATATATCCCCCGGGAGTAAAATATTCAAAGCTTGTGCATTTGGATATTTCGATATTTGAGTGATCGGGAACTAGAACTAGTTCTAGAACCTAAAATATTCTCAAGGGTCTGACGCAATTTTTTTGCTAACATTCAAAAACTCGCTGGAATAATGTATATTTACTAAACAAAACTATTGAGGATTTGACGAACGCCGATATTTATGTCAAATAATGTTTACTTGCGTATTTGTCTACCTTCACGTATAGGTAGTCGTATTAAGGACTTAAGCTACACTACTATTGAACAAACACTACTACAACACTACTATTGTTTTTATTTCAAAACGGATAAAACTCACGTATTATTATCATAATAGGCGTGACATATTTGACTGTATCGGGCAGTCAGAGCCGGCCTTAGGTCGGCAAGCGCCCTGTGCAATACGTGAGTTTTAACCCTTTTGAAATTTAATGTTCAGTATGACTCACGAAAGTTTCAATTGTACGATTACACTGCTATTATTTATTCTGGCGAAACTATTTGCGTCTACGACAGATACCTAAGACAGCTCATCTTAAGATAAGATATAAATATGATAGGATGAAAATGAACTTTAAACTTTGATAAAAGAAATGTCTACGCAAGTGGTATAAATGCGAGAAAAATAAGATGATGGGCCGAATTATTTTGTATGGATATAAATTTTTAATTGTTATTTTAAGTAAAGGAGTATTATCGATGTAAATTAGTAATTCTTATTTGTTTTCTTATTTAACTTTACACACAGTAGGTATCTTCGCCAGATAAAAAAAGATAGCTGAGTAAATTAAACGTTCAACTCAAGAAAAATAAAGATTCTAATATACTAATAATATGTGTAATTTAGCCAGCCCAATACTATACTGGTGGCCGAGTGGTAAGGTGTCAAAATTCCAATCCGAAGGCCTCGGGTTCACAGCTCACCGGCAGTTGATATTTACCAGTTGCTTGTAGGTGCACGAAAACATCGTGAGGTAACCTGTATACATTTGCGAATAAATTCAAAGCAGGTTGGAGACTTCACATACACTGAAGTCTCCAACCTGCTTTGGGCCAGTGTGGGACTACATATAGCCCAATAGTGCTTGAGAGGAGGCCTGTGCCCAGCAGCGGGGCATATATAGCTGGATTATAATATACTACAATTGAAAATTATCTTTGGTGACAGGTGTCGCAACAGCGTTATCAGCGATCGCTGCCAGCGCCACCTGCGGCATCTTCACGCTCGGCATGGCGTTCCCGTGGGTGGGGCCTCGCGGCGCCATCGCGGGAGCCATCGCGGGCGCCGCCGTCGCCGGCACCACGTCCATGGGCATCCAGGCCGCCTCAGCACAGGGTCTGAGGTCGCCCCCGCTCAATTTCACGATGGAGTGTGTTAAAAATTCATCATACGTGCCAGCTGCTGACATTTTGGTAAGTTAAGTTATGGCGTGCGTTGTTAGTAGCTAAAAAAAAAATGCAATCGAAAAAAAAAATGCAATGGAATGCAATCGAATAGTTTTGTATGAAAAAAACGGGGTATTTATCCGAAACTGTGTTTTTTTTCATAGTAACTGGACTTTCAGTTGAACTCCAAAGTAGTTATGACAGTGAAAATGTTTACTGACCATACTCACAGTTAAACATCAATCATTGCATGGAATCATTGGACCTTAATTCATTACGATAAGGTTTACTAAGTGTCAGTTAGCAGTGTGATCGCTGATACATTCATAAAAATCTAGTTATATACTAAACTACTAACTAATTTAATATTTTCATCGGTGAGGGCTACTTATAGACCGAAAACTACCCCGTGACAACGCGTGCTGTTAATTAGATAATTCGTTTTTAACTGTTTCATTTTAATGAGTAGGTACTATTTTTTGACAGGACCCAGAAACAATATTCCCATTATTCCGTTTCTCTTACCACTGGATCGCGCCGCTGGGCCTCTGCACTACCCTGATCGTCGGAGCCGTAATGGGCTACCTGCTGGACAGCAAGTCTTCCATCGTGATGGATAAGGAGCTGTTCACGCCAGTAATATGGCGGTTCTTGCCGCCGGAGGCAGAAGAGAGAGCGGGACAGGTGCGGAGAGCTGCGACGTTGGATAAGGATGTGGAGCCAGCGCCTAATGCACCACTTATTTTGACTCCTGTAGGAGCAAAGGTATGGTTTAAACATATAGTATACTATATATAAAATAATTTCGCCGTGTCACTTCGCCGTACCGTAACCTGTGTACAGATGTAGTGAATAATGATTTCCCGCCGTATGACGGAACTCGTTGTTCTTACCTTAGGTACACACGCGTTCAGAATTGCACGGGCAGTTTATGAATGAATTCATTCATAAATTGCCCATGCAATTCTGAACGCTATAGTACATATTTACTACTCAAACATCTTACGGCGAATTGTAGGTAATTTGTGAAGCTATTTCAGACAGAAAGGTAAAGTCGGCTATTTCCGTCATAACACGGCGGAAAAACGTTATTTCTTGCATCGGTACCATTGACTTGAGAAATACACACTCAAAGCAGAACAAAAACGTCTAAAAAGGATCAGAATGACATTAGCGAACAATTTTTCATTGATGATGATACAAACGATGAATGTTTCGTACGAAAGATGACTTAGGTACCTACGGACCGTGGTCAGACTCTAGACACCTGTACTGTATAGTCAATTAGATTGACAGTGCCTGTTCAGATTATTGCGGCAAATGTATGCACGTGAGATATAACTCTAGTTGTTCTCTTACAGATTGAGATCAACGGGGAAGCCAGCAGATCGGGCAGGTGACCTGTGTTCTTAAACTACTTGAAAGGTCTTAATTACATTTAATCTTATGACCACGACAAACAACAATGTGTCTGTGAAGTGTGAAAGATCAATAGATTGTGGGGATGTAGTTGCTGTTATTGCTGACAAAAGAGTGCGCGATATCCCAATACGTGATAAATGTTTCTACTGTGTGTAAAAACTATGCAATAACTTTGTGCATTGGGTCGTTCGAGTGGTAGTAGTAATAGTGTGAGATTGCAGAATCAGTTGACAACGTTTTATAAAACCATCGATCGGCATGTAAATAGACAATTTGTATGACTTGAGACTTAAAATTCGGCCAAGAAGTGCTGAATTTCTGATTAAATGACTTGCAACTTTTGACCCTGGACAATGAAATATTGTTCCATAATATTGTGGTGCTGTATTTAATGTTCGCACACATTGTATGAAGCCAATCTATTTAAATTTAGTTGTTACACTTAAAACATATAGGTGTAACTAAAATAGCGGTGATCCGTTTAAGGGCGTAATAAGTAGGTATCGTGCATGAATTGATTAAAGGAAAAAATATTTTTTACATGAACACAAAAAAAGCATGTAGGGTTGGCCTGGTTGGATCACCAGCATTTTTTTTACACCTTATAGCTATACTGAATGTGTGGTAGGTACTACTCGTTTGTAGACAATTTCCAGTGCAGATAATGAACGCTGTGTTTCTTGAAAATATTGCAATTATAATTATTTTATTGAATATGTAATAAATGGTTGAAAAATCCATGCGATATCATATGTTTTAGGTACTTAACTAGGACTATTTGGGGTTCAATAATAATCTCTTTGAAATGTAGGAAAACGAAATAGATCTCATCCCAATAGTATTTAGAATTGAACTGTGCCTAGATTAACCTGTGATTATAAAAATTAGGCACGAAAGTACCTATTTTGAGAAGCTGGCAGCGTAATTTATTGCATTGAATGTAAATGATTTTACATAGCAAATGTTTTTTTTTTCAATTTAAATTTAAATATAAATGTATACTAATAAATAATATAGTAAACGGGGCCAATGTTTAACCAAGCGTTACTAAATGCTGTACTTACAGTTGATTTCATGCTTTGAAAGTTATTAAATATAATAAGTATTATTATACACTGCAGTAGCAATAATTTGAATAAAATGAAAGTAACAATATCTTAAAGTTTCTAGTGATTTTATTTATGGTTTTGAATTTTCTTGTAAACTGTGACTTATTTCGAATGGCTACAACGATAATTAACATAAATGATCACAAGACAATTTTGCACAAATCGCCCTAGCCTCACATGCACTTACATAAGGCTATATTGTGGATATTACTAGACGATAGTATGTTTTAGATTTTTTTAGGTACGAGATACACATTTAAATACTTACTTAGTAAAAAGTCCGTAACTCTGGAACAACTTATCTCTTATGTTTTGTTCTATATTACTTTAATTAAATTTAATTAATTAAGAACTTTAGTCCTGGAACTTTGAAATAACAATATTTTAAGTAGGAAGGTGCTTTGTTAAGCATCATAATTATTTTTAGATATTTCCAATAAAATTAATTAGATTTAAACAAAAGAACATTTTGTATACCCTTATGACATTTTGTTTAATTGACACAATTTTGCCACACCATTGTCTGGTAATTCTATTATCTACGTGTCTCTACTCTTAAGGTTTATTTGGTAGATACAATATGGAGCGTGTATTTTTAATATTATCTCAAGTTTTAACCAGATCTAGACGTTAGTGCTATGAACTGATATTACAATGATAACTTACTTTTTATAGTAGTTTATGCAACAGTGATATTACTGATATAATACTCGACTTCGTCTCGTTTTGTAACGGCGACCCTCAAGTTTTAAGAACCAATTATGAGCTGTTGCATACGCTAGTTTTTCTACGACAACTAAAATGACATAAAAAGCAAAGTCTAGAAAAAGTGACAGAATAGGGAAGATGTTGTACCCACTAAATAAATTAAAAAAAAACAACAACAACAGTGCTCATATATTCTACGAAAATCCATTGCAATACAACGGACAACTTTATGATGTATAGTTTTTTAATATCGCTGTCAGTCATCTAATTGACAGATAAAAGTGCTGGAGTAGAAAAACTATTTATTGTTATCCTCATAAACTAATTCAGCACGCAATGTATCGCTACTTTCAATCCCAACTGTCACAAGTAGGCATTGTCATGGATCAGACACTCTCTTGGGCTCCTCATGTGAGCGAGACTAGCAGGAGATTGTTTGCTTCGTTGCACTCGCTTCGGCGTCTTCAAAGTTTTCTCCCCATTCACACCAAAATTATGCTTGCTAGTTCTCTTCTGATTCCTATCCTTGATTATGCGGATATTGCTATGACGGATCTCACCGAGGAACTGCTTGACAAGCTGGAGCGTTTGCAAAATGTGTGCATAAGATACATTTTTGGCCTCCGCAAGTTTGACCATATTTCGTCTTTCCGCGCCAAACTTAAGTGGCTGCCTATAAGGCGCCGTAGAGACACCCATGTACTCTCTCTTCTTTTTAGTGTCCTTTTTTATCCTTCTCCCTCCTATCTATCGGAGAGGTTCAAATTTTTAGTAGACGGGCAGTGGGCACCGGCTACGTTCCAGTGCGGATCTCTCTCTGTCAATTCCACCTCATGCGCATCGGTCTTATGACAAATCTTTTACAGTTTATTCGGTTAAACTCTGGAATTCTTTACCGCCTTCTCTCCGTCAGTGTCAGTCGGTCGCATCGCTGAAGGCGAATTTAAAGAGGTTGTGGCTTTCGGACGAAACGTAAGATATATGCGGTTTTATATACTTGTATATGTATGTATGTATTTATTATTGATGTATGTAGTTTATGTATTCTTTTTCATAAATTATAGTATGTAATTTATATTTAATAGTTTTTGGGCTTCCTATATAGTATAGTAGGAACTAACTGGGTTTCTTCTTTTTTTTTTTAAATGTAATTTATACAATACACATACACATGTCTACCATCTCCAGTTCTCCTTTAATTGCTCAAAGGTTAACTGGAAGAGATCCCTAAATGGGATAAGTTCGCCTTTGTACAAATATTTGTGTTATTTATCTTGTTTTTTTCCCCTGTTTTTGTGCAATAAAGTGTTTTACTACTACTACTACAAGTGATAACTTTTAACTGCTGTCAAATAAGTGTACGCAATACATTACTGCTCCATACATTTTCAAAAAGTCGTTAGGCTTTAGTGTTTAACACTAATTAACTTGCAATATAAGTTTATAGTACTAACCCCCTACGTTTGGTTACGGTTTGAGGTAATCTCAAAAATACAGGCTGTTTGCTAAGAAAAGACCTATATTAATTTATAAATGTTTTGTCCCTTAAAAAAACATATGTCAGACTGACATATAAGGACAATTAATAAATTTGTTAACGGAAATTTAATGAGCGTTTATGAGTAAAGGCATTAATGCTTTAATTGGTTTTTATTAACGATTATATTATAATATTACGAAGGCGCAATCTTAAAAACTCCACTGAGATATTTATTAATTTAGTAGGTACTTAATTGTAATTGTAAATTATGTTTTAATTTTTTTATTAAGTAGTAATACCCTGACAAGCAGACCCTGTCAGAGTAGTTATAATTTCTACGGGCCGGTCAGCCCTTCCCCATACCAATTTTGAATTTGGTGCGGTTTTCTACTTACATCAGAGCTGGCTTGTTAGGGTACATATTTTTTATCACAACAGTATTTTATTAGTATTTTTATTTGCTGACTTACTGTCGCGCTACTACCCCCTGTGGGTATTGACCTCTTCTACAGTCCTATCGCTCCCTCACCCAATTCGTACACTTACATTTTTCGCTTATCCTCAAATTTTCCAAAGTGTTTCAGATCATATTGACTATTAGAGCTACGGATTGTATTCTTATTTGGCTTTTGATTCAATATATCACAAACCCTCCATGATGCGTTTAAACACTGCATGTTATATGACCCCCATTATAATAAACTTTTTGTTAGAATACATTTCATATCTATGAAAATGTTATGATTGTTAAATAATTACATCGATTTCGATAACATTAGGTATTTTTTTAAATTTCGAACATTCTGAAAAACGAAGAAATTTGATTTGACCTTTATTCTCGAGATGACGTTTAGTTCGAAATAAAGTGTTAATTGCAAACTATTTTCATATGTGTCGTACGTTACTTGATATCGAACATCGAACGGTATGAAAATTTAGGCCAAATCTGATTTTTCTCTGAGTTTAAAAATTAACTACGGGTGCATGACAGCTATCAGAAAAAGTCATGGAAGCCCCAATAATATATTTCGTTTGTTTATGAGGCTTAAATGTTTCATGAAGAGCTCTTGATATGTGTAGATAAAGCAATGTATGCCACTGTAAAAAATTAAGCATTAAAACACTCGTGTGAAGTTATTATGAAACTCGGTTATCTCCTTGTTTCATAACATAAGCATACACCCTATTTTAATGCCTTTCATTATGTACAGTTACATCTACTCTATTATTTTATTTCACGTCATTTTTTTGTTTACGTAGTAACATATTATTTATTTAGAAGTTTGGAGTCAAAAATTGGCATTGAATAGGTAAAATTGGTATGTAGGAACCAAAATAATGTAATATGTTCCCTTCCATTACCCGAATCTGGGTATAATTCCCAGTGGATTAAATGTTACCATTTAGTACCCATTAAGGTTATTTTTGATCTTCAAATGTTATATTGACTACCAATAGTAAGGTCAATTTTCCTAATTCCGTAATTGGGACTGTCTAATGCTCGCCAGCGTTCAATATAAGTACGATATGCAGCTGCCGACTCAGTCAATGAACGCAGGGTGGCCTGCTGCTTATCAATTGAGTCTGCAGCGCTGCGTACTGCAGTGCTTGTATTCAACACAGGTGAGTATAAGACGGAATAGACCCTATAACGGAATTAGCCACATTGGCTTCACTTCCTTCCACTCGGGCAACTTATCAAGGCAGAAAGGAAGATCCAGTAAATCTTAAAATTACTTTGTTTGTACTCAATATTTTCTCTAACAAGTAGAGCGCCTAAATTGTACATGTACAGTGTGCAGATGTAATGATTATAATATAACTCGTATTTTCTCGGAAACGCTTGTATTTTATCATACTAATTCAACCGACTGATGACTTTAGTATTTTTTTTCAGTGATGAGACGTTCGGGCGTTTCCGTGAAAATACGAAGGCGAATAATTAAAATCGCCGTCAATCGAACTTACAAACGATGTAAACAAAAGGTGTCACATATTTTGTCACGGTTTCTCCTTGTATTTTTACAATAAGTACCTCATTAAACACCATTGAAACCATTCACTACTGAAACGGTTGTATTATCTTAACATACATAACAAACGATAAATAAATTAATCCTAAAGATTAAATTAGAAATTTAAAAGTTAGGTTGAGATTCAATATGGCGGTTTGTTTACATTGTTAGCAAGTAAGATTGACGGCGATTTTATGCACTTCATCTGTACCGTCGTCATCAGATATCTAGAGCAGACAAGGCGCTCGACTATATTATTTTTAAGGTGTTAGAGTGCTTGTTCAGATATTTATGAAAACCTCGGACGTTCCGACATATCTGATTGTGACTGTACCTACACATATTTTTACCCAAGATGTACTCCCCAGTGCGTGCGTGGCATACCTGAATGTATTTATCTTTCATGTAGCCTATAGCTGTGTAACTGGGGCCCGCGTTTGAGGGTTCAAAAATTGTAACTTTATTAATGTGCCTTGACAAAATGTATATTCTATAAGGACTTTTGCCATTGTACTATTGAAAACAGCATCATAATACCAACACCACGATGCCACTAGTTAATGCCCGAAAACGTAAAAATGTGTAGTCCTTGATCAGAATAGTGCCACTTTGATCCCTCACAGCACGGAAGAAAAGTGCCACTATTATCCCCCTAGCTCGAACAGAAAAAACCCTTTTATGAATAGGTGGTGTGAAAACTTTTTTTATTGTTTACTCGTACATTCTCTCTCAAAGATCCATATGGTATACACTACATATGCTCCTTATTCACAAAAGAAGTTAACATTTTAGTTAAATTATGTTTTCTCACAAACGCAAATGTCTAAGGCTGCGTTTTACCAAATTTTTATTCCGAGAATAACGCTTACTCGGGATTTTGACATTAGTATCCAAGAGTAAGCGTTACTCTTGGTTAAAAAGTTACAAACAATAATTTAGCTAAACTGTTGACCTGCATTATGAATAACGCCATTATAAGTACTATATTTTTATTGAGACGAGTAATGGACTCGGCAAGTTGATGTAATTTATATTTCAATTTTCAAGGACCAAGTACCTGACGATGCGATGTTTAAAAATGTATTTTTGTAACGATGTTTATAGTGTAAAATAGTTATGTATGTAAAAAATAATAATTGAAGTATACATTTCTAAATACAGCTACCTACTTTTAATTTACATTCCTAAGTCGTCGTAGCCTTTAAATGAAAACCGAGTAAACGTTGGTTGGTGGCCATAAAACGAAATTGTTTGTTAAGCAGAGCAATTTTGTCAGTCCTAAAGTTTGGAATCGAAAGTTCTGGAAAATTACAGAGATGAGGCAAATTACCTACATAAATAACAAGATGACGCGTATTCGGCGCCTGATTCCGTTATGTATTCGGTTTCAGGTTATTAGGTACGCCATAGTTATTCCAGTGTAAGGTGCAACTTATTTGGTTATTTTGTCTTAATTGCAGAAAAACTTATCGTAGATAATAAAAGCCAAATATGGCCCGTTTTTTCAGTTGTTCCCCCCACTTTTATTTTGTATTTTTTGGAAATTTTTATTTAAATTCTACTCAGAATCGCGAGCTGTTACGATCCTAATAGGAGATAAAAAGTGTCACAGGGTCTTCTTTCCCCTTTTTTTTAATGTACTATCTCAAATTAAGCTCTTGTGTTGTGGTCTAATAAGCAACACAATTTATATGTACCTATTTGAGTGATTTTTTTATTAATAAATCTCGCTTCAAAAATCACTCTACGAGTAAATTGACTTTTCAGCGTGTATATTATAACATGAACACTAACAACTAAACTAAACTAAAAATGAGACTGCTGCAGACCACCGGTGGCCCTAATGCTGGCTCATTCTTTCGATAAAGAATAGGCATTGCCATTCAACGAGGGTACGTATTGTAATTTGTAGCCTGTCTTATGGATAGGTACACTACCGCAGGGAATAGATTAGGGGCACCTAGATTAGGAATTTTATTAGTGTTAATTTAGGTTAGTTTTAATTTACCTAATTTATATTTTTGTCCTTTAGTTCCTTTGTTTAAAGGACAGCTGGTTAATATCCTTTCGTTACAATTTGAGTTGAAGTTTAAAATTTGATTTGAGAAGAAGTAAAGGCGTAAGGCCTCTAAAGCTTGATAGTAGAGGAAATAAGAACTTTCACTGTCAACAAAATTAAGTATATTGTACAAACTACCTACAAATAAAAATAAAAATAAAACACTTGCCAGACTGGCTTATAAGCTTGTCACACATTGTCTACATAAACTGTAATATAAATATTAAATAATGATTTCATATGTAATACAAAGTTACAAACCACTTAACTATGGAGAGAAAGAAGTGTCAAGAATACTACTGTTTTGCCTCTAGTACCTGTTTTCCATGTTTGTTTTCTTCTTCTTACCTTCAATAACTTCGCTTAATATATCGATTTTCCTTGGAGTAGAGCCTGAGAGGAAAACTTAATTGAATGTTTAGGTATATCAGACACATGTTTCCACAGACTGCACACTTTGGTCCCCGCACACTTTTGTACTACCTGGATATATTTGGATATTATACTTTATAGATACACCTATATTTTTGAAAAGTACAGTAGTTAAAACTAGGATGAAACTTTTATCCGAGTTAAACACTCTGCTTTTCATTTCACTCTACTTTGCCATTCATCATGAAGGCACTATTTCAGTCTCTGTACTTTCCAGCACCAAAAAACCTCAACTGGAATGGGTGCCTTTTACGCCTTAGTTAACAATCTACTATAGTTTTTTTAAATGTGAATGCTATTGAGGATACATCAGAATCGGTGGTTCCTCCTGATTTGCATGCGGCGCCACGTACCGCCGCTATTAAAACTCCCGCATAACTCACGACCCAGCTTGAGGGATGTAAATATATACAAATTCATAAAGAATCACGTTCAGACTTATTTTTGTTTCAAATCGCATTCCGACGGTAAATTTTAAAATACCAAATACTAAGGCAGTATTAAGCAAATATAAAATAAAAATTAAATAAACTTTTAATTAATAGGGTACCAGCATGCATACCTATATTATTATCATTGAAATAAAACATCGTCATTAAACCCTTTGATAACCAGTGCTGCAAAGGGCTCGAAACGTAGGGTCATGGTGTTAATATATGCGGTTAATTCGTTTATAGTGTTTCATTTCTATATGTATATATTTATTATACGTACTAGACGAGAGTACAATTTGTAGGACTATTTAAAAGTACAGAACATACCCACAGAAAAAAATTAAGAGCAAACGTAAATTAGGTTCTGTAGCATTCCCGACGCGTTTACTTTGCCGCAGTATAATTTTTATTCATCGCACAATAAAATCGCTAATTTCTGGCAAAGGCCGTAAAACGCCGGCGGTGGAGGCTCGATCGTAAACTGAATTGGCGTAAGAAGTGTTTAATTGCGAACAGAAGCTGATAGCAGGAATAAACTAGAATGTATACCCACAGTCTAGTGTTTCACTGCTTTCGGGGGGCCTTCCACGAACATAGAAAATGCGAAATTTCTAATCTGTATCTCTTTCACTCGTATGCAGTATGATAGAGACGGAGATACAAATTTTCGATCGTTTGGTGTTCGCAGTAGTGGGCTTGACTCATTTCCTGAGAAGCTGCCGAGAATTGTTGTGTGCAATTTTGTAAATATTTTCATAACGTACCATTCGTCTGTTCGGTATAGAAGAAATTCTATATAGTTTATATTTAGGTTTTATAACGTACTACTTATTTTTCAGCACATGACTTTTTGAGAGTTGAATAGTAGGTACTTCGACGCCTAAAGAAAATTGAGTGGCAAACATATAATTGGAGCACATATTAATCTTAAACCCATCACGCATACCATACTTAACGCATTTTTACAGTGATTCACACTGAATAGTTCCTCACAGGCGTGAAAATCACGCCTGTGAGGAACGATTTTCGGAACAAAAATTACCTAATACCTACCGTTTCTTAACTACGTTTCGGAGATCATATAAATACCGATCCTAAATCAGCGCAGCGATTTAAGCGTCAAGAGCTAACATACAAAATTACAAAGTTCCTTTAGTGTTTACCTCTATAAACATGACTATGTATGACATATATTTATGCGTGAATCAACTTTTATTTTGTTTTTTGCCACTTTTGCCTCAAATGCTTACGTATTTAGAGCAATCTTGGTTAACAATCTACTACTAAACTGTTCAACTTTTATACATTTTAACGCGATCAAAATGAAACAAGATCCGTAATTTACAAGGTAGGTCGTGCATATGTATAAATAAAAATTTAACTATCTCCACTGGGTTACTACTCTTAAACAAGTTTAAAAAAAACAAATTATGATAAAAAATAGATTTCATATCTGTTTTATATACAAGCATACATTAATTCGAATAAAGTTAAAGTCAAAGTAGGTGAAATATAGCTGACTGAAAAATAATATTGACCGATATATACATTTTTAAGTATAGTTATATATTAGCAGGGCTTAATACCGTGTCGTAATGTTCGGTGTCGATTATACGCGCCCCGGTGGTTCTAAAATGGTCGTAAAACCGCCACCGAGCTATTAATTAATAAACCAAGTCCTAAATAAATTCCCTTTCGGATTCTAGAGTCGTATAAATGATAGCTGTTTTAACTGCCTAATTGACGACTAAGCTCTACCTATTTAAAACGTGTTTTTTTGGCGCCTACTTAAGAGTCCTTATTCTTATAAAAATGCTCGTGAATTTAGTGCTTTTTCGGTGTCATTTAACATACATCACAAAATTTTCTTTCTCTACTATCTTATACAAGGCTATTATGGTCTAATACCATACAGTTTATATGTAATTTAGTAACATTTAACATAGAGTTGCTTAAAATTACCTACCTATTATTTCGTCATAACTTGAGATAAAGTATTTTTAAAAGGCTGGCTGGCCACTTAAGAATTGTTGAGGAGCTTCAATCAGGACCCGCGAGTCGATTTTCGGCTAGGGGCGCTAGTGGAACGTGGGTCCTGCGGGAACATTTCAAACATCACTTTGACAATTCTCTCATACTAACACAGGACCCACGCATGAGTGACGCCGCCTGGTGAGCGACAAGCGACAATACGGTAGCTCCCATTGTGTCATCAATTGTGTTTGTGTCCCCGTTCGAAATATAAACTTCGCTAACCGATACTACATTTTTGCCTTCCTTGTATTTTTGTAATTCCTCTATTTACTAAAACTTTGCCAATACGGGTGACTGAAACAAAAAATCGTTCCGCAATAAAAAACGTCCAAAGCAAAAATTGTACTAAGTACCTAATTAAATGACGTGGAATGCGTATAATTCGTTACTGCTGGTTAATGGACTTATGATTGCTTTCCATGTGACTTTTCTAAATAACCGACATTCGAAAGTACCTGACCACAGATTGGTGTTTTCCTTGAAATGGATTAGAAATATTAATGAGGATAAGCATAGTTATATGTAGAATAATAAGTCAATGAGGATAAGACAAAGCTTTTAGTCGGAGTAACATTAGAAAAGGAAGTAACGTTATCACCTTATCACTGTCCGACGCGCGGGCGTCGTCCGCGAGCGAGTGTCCCCGCCCCCTTCTTAGAAGGAACCTCCACTCACAGCCGAGCTATTATTTTTTATACCAAAGCGAATACAATGTGACCAAAGCATTAGATAGATTTTTACGCAAATTATTGGGTATTTTAATAGGTGTAAACAACAACATTTATAATATAATATAATAAATAATATGAATATTAATGCGTCATTTTACGAAAATAGAAACATGTTTCAGTATACCTATAAAATACTGAAATTGAAAACAAAATTAAATTAGCCCTGTGATTTAGTGCATCAGGCACAAAGATGTTACATTTACACCTATTTTATTGTTATTTTATTATTTGTTGTAATATAGACAAATGCATTAATAAAATTAAGCGTTAGTGGTCCAGTGGTAAGATGTGTGTCTTTTAATCCGAAGTCCGCGGGTTCAAATCCTGCCGGCTCGTACCAATGAGTTTTTTGGAACTTATGTTCTATTTTTATCTAGCCTCTAATGTCAAAGGCCTCCCCCCTAGAGCTGTACAAAATATCAGTTGATATTTACCCATCGCTTTTCAGTCGAGGAAAACATCTTGAGGGAACCGGACTAATCTCGATAAGGCCTAGTTTACCCTCTGGGTTGGAAGGTCAGATGGCAGTCGCTATCGTAAAACAAGCGCCTACGCCAAATTTTAGGGTTAGTTACCAAAGTGGACTCATGGCCATGAGCCATGAAAAACGCTAAGAAAAAGATTCATTCATAAAATTTGAAAACAACATACCTACATACCGACATTGCAGCTTAAATAATGTATTCCTGCTATTTAAAAAGTACTTAGATTGGTTTAATTGATTTGAATTCTGTTTACACTTTTTACCTTTTTGTTGTAGCAAGGCCGAGCGTCGAGTCTCACCTACTGTCGCATGAAGAATAAGTGTGTATTGTGCGCTGAGTTCTCATTGGGCGCTGTCACAGGATTTTAACAAGCGCTTTTAGTAAACTTTGAAGCGAGTAATGGTAAAAATAGGAACAGCCTTTCAAATAAATATAATTATGTAAGAAAAAGGGATGATAATACAATGTTGCCACATTTTAAGTTCTACTATTTTTTGCTAGGCGGTATTAACAGAATTACCTATACCCGTTTCAATCAAATTAGAGAAATCCTGTTTTTAAACATTTAAGCCCTGGGAGCCTGGCAGAAACACCAGTAACGTACTGAAATGTCGGCGCTGTCGCCCGCTTTTAACCTCTTAAAGTCTCTTAAAGTTTTCTAGTGTCCTCACACTAGAGAAGAGAATCATTTCAGATGTTTGTTCTGCATTGTTCTACCTCCAATCATTTTTAACCGTGTGTGTTTTTTAACATCAATATGTTATTTATTATGGCATACCACCAAGTATACCATGAGAGGATATACTATATACCCTCGCAATCCGTACTCACTCCCATTTTTCGCTAAGTACCTATAAATGTTTTATGAAAAGAGCTTTGTGTCCTAGGCACGCCTAGGATTCCAGATTTCCTTACAAACACAATTATTATTTGGTATTCTAACTGTTAAATTTATAACAAAATCAACATGCAATTTATGCATCTCCTTACTAGTGCTGCCATCTCTGTACGGCTAAGCAACAACTACTAAAGTGTATAACGGTACATTAAGAATAAAATAAATTAGTCTGTTTGCAACTGTCAACACGAGTTTTATTAGGTTATGTGCCCCGCGAATAATTTCCACTAAAAGTACCTAATTGCGATTAGATTAGTCCAGATTATTGTTCAGTTGTGTTAGTGTTAAAAAAAGTGTTAAAATGTCTTCGAATTTCATCGCTAATGTGCCAAAGCTCAAGGGTCGCGAAAACTACGATGAGTGGGCGTTTGCGGCCGAGAACTTGCTTGTCTTGGAGGGTATGAGTGATGTCATTCTTCAGAACAAGAAAGTTACCAAAGACGAAACTACGGCAGCGGCGACGGCAGTTGATCAGGTGGATGCAAAAGCCAGAGCGAAGCTAGTTTTAACAATAGACCCGACCTTGTATGTTCATATTAAAAGTACGAAGACTACCAAAGAGTTATGGGACAAGTTTAAATCAATGTTTGATGATCGAGGATTTTCCAGAAAAATAACCCTTCTTCGGAATTTAATATCAATCAGGCTGGAGAATTGTGATTCAATGACGTCTTACGTAACGAGCATAGTTGAAACATCACAGCGGTTGCGAGGTACGGGATTTGACATTAACGAACAATGGATTGGATCGTTGTTGTTGGCAGGATTGCCAGACAAGTTTTCGCCAATGATAATGGCGATTGAGCACTCAGGTATTCCTATCGACGCAGATGTCATCAAGTCGAAACTGCTCGATATGGAATCGTGTGACGCACAGAGCAGTAGCGGTGCGTTGGCGGCAAAAGGTTTTCAGAAGGTTGGCAACACTAAGAATATGTCACGAAACGTCAATGTCAAGTCGACACTGACAGGTTCGAAGAAAAATATTATCTGTTATACGTGCCGGCAGCCGGGTCATTATAAAAATCAATGTTCAATGACCAATAAAACTGAAAAGAAAAAACAATCAAACGCATTTAGTGCAGTATTTTTGAGTGCTAAGTTCAGTAATTCGGATTACTATGTAGATTCTGGAGCAAGTTCGCACATGAGTCCGAATAAACAGTGGTTGACAAATTTGTCAAACGAACCTCGAGTGAAAGAAATAGTGGTTGCAAACAAAAGTGTAATACCAGTAGAATGCAGTGGAGATTTGTGTATCACCACAGAGGCAGAGGGTATTGAATACGAGATTCCAGTTACGGACGTATTGTATGTACCGAGTTTGGCAACTAATTTATTGTCAGTAAGCGAGCTTCTGCGCAAGGGCAATAAAGTTTTCTTCGAGGATGACGGATGTTATATTTACAATAAGGATGGAGTGTTGGTGGCGACAGCAGACTTGATCGAGGGCGTGTATAAACTGAATATTGTGCAACCCAAAAGTTGTTTATTGGCATCGGCGACTGCAAGCGTGTGGCACCGCAGACTCGGGCACATTTGTAGTGATGACCTAAATAAAATGAATGAGGGTGCAGTTACAGGAATGTCTTTCAAAGATAAGTCACGTATTACAAAAGAAAATTGTGTGGTATGCTGTGAGGCTAAGCAAGCTCGACTACCATTTTCACACGTCGGTACCAGAAGCACAGATGTTCTTCAGAGAGTGCACGGCGACTTATGTGGACCTATGGAGGTGAAATCTTTAGGAGGGTCGAGATATTTTATGCTTCTAGTAGATGACTACAGTAGAATGACTTTTGTTTATTTCTTGAAGACAAAAGATGAGGCTTTTGACTACTTCAAGCAGTTCAAGTTGATGGTTGAAAATCAAACTTCAAAGAAAATTAAGTGTATTAGGACGGACAATGGACTCGAATTTTGTAATAAGATTTTTGAAAAATATCTACAAGACTCAGGAATAGTACACCAGAAGAGCAACCCATACACAAGTGAGCAAAATGGTTTGGTTGAGCGCCAGAATCGCTCGATCGGAGAGAAGGCTAAAAGTTTGTTGTTTGATGCAGGTTTAGACAAGAAGTTTTGGGCAGAAGCCGTCCATACATCGGTGTATCTGAAAAACAGGTCTATAGCGTCAGGTTTGAACAACAAAACACCATATGAGACATGGACAGGGCAGAAACCAGATGTAAGTAACCTACGGATCTTCGGTAGCAAGGTCATGGTGCATATCCCTAAAGAGCGTCGTCTGAAGTGGGATAAGAAAGCGAAGTCCTGTATACTTGTTGGCTATGCAGATAATGTCAAGGGCTATAGAGTGTATGATCCTAATAGCAACTCTATATCTACAAGCAGGGATGTTGTTATAATTGAAGAGGGAGTTGACAAGGAGAGCAGTGTGCAGATAGAAGTTTCATGTCCTGAAGAAGAAGAGAAGGTGGATTCTGTAAAGGAACAGGTGCAAGTATTGCCGGAGCAATGTGCTGACACCTCGGATCATGGTGAGCAGGAAAAAATTGAATCTGATGAGGCGGAGTTTTTTGAGAGTTCCAGTGGTCCAGATGACCATGGGCCTGACACAAGTCAAGTAGGTGCTCCTGTGGCTGAAGAGACACCTGTTCAAGGTGTGTCCCCTGCCAAGAGAATAAGGAAGAAACCAGAGTGGTATGGATTCTCAAATATGTGTGTGGAATCAAATCCAAGCACAGCTGATGGAAGTATAAGTCTCGAAGAAGCCTTGAACGGCCCTGAATCTTCATTTTGGAAGGAGGTTATGAGAGAAGAGTTAAATTCGTTTGAGGAGAATAACGCGTGGGAATTAGTGGACAATCCAGAAAATAGCACAGTGGTTCAGTGTAAGTGGGTGTTCAAAAAGAAAATAGACTTAGAAAATAAAGTGAGATATCGTGCGCGTTTAGTTGCGAAGGGCTTCACCCAAAAGGAAGGTGTTGACTTCCATGAGACATTTTCACCAGTGCTTAGACATTCTACGTTAAGACTTTTATTTGCTCTTGCTGTGAAACTAGACTTAGACATAAGTCATTTGGATGTAACTACTGCTTTTTTAAATGGTTATTTAAATGAGACTGTGTATATGTATCAACCTGTGACCCCTGACTGCAGTAATAAAGATAATAAAGTTTTAAAATTAAAAAGGGCCATATATGGTCTTAAGCAGTCGTCAAGGGCTTGGTATCAAAGAGTGGAGGAGTATTTGCAAAGCTTAGGCTATAACAAATCCAAATTTGAACCATGCTTGTTTACTAAGTTTGAAGGTGATATTAAAATTATCATAGCTTTGTTTGTAGATGACTTTTTTGTTTTCTCCAACAGTAAATTAGCAACTGAGCAGTTAGTGCAGGAGCTAAGTGTTAATTTTAAAATCAAAAACTTAGGACAGTTGAAACAATGTTTGGGCATGAGGGTCAATGTTGGAAATGGTATGATAACAGTGGATCAAGAGCAGTATGTAACTGAATTACTTCATAAATACAATATGACTAATAGTAAGTTAGCTGAAACTCCTATGGAGGTAAATTTGCAATGTGAAAAGTCTGAAAATGTGTGTAGAGAAAAGAATTATCCCTATCAGCAATTGTTAGGCAGCTTGATGTATTTGTCGGTATTAACCAGACCAGACATTTCATACAGTGTTAGTTATTTAAGTCAATTTAATAATTGTCATAATGAAAGTCACTGGAAACATGCCAAAAGAGTTTTAAAATATTTACAGAAAACTAAGAATTTTGGTCTTGTGTATAAAAAAGATAATTCTTCTCTCGAATGTTTTGTTGATGCGGACTGGGGGTCTGATGTCAATGACCGTCGGTCATATTCTGGGTTTTGTTTTACATTGTCAAATTGTGTGATATCTTATGAATGCAGAAAACAGAGGACTGTTTCTCTTTCAAGTACAGAATCTGAATTTGTAGCCATGTCAGAAGCGTGTAAAGAGGCTATCTATTTGAAAAACCTTATCACTGAATTATTAGGTAGCTGTGATACTATTGTTTTATATAACGACAATCAGAGCGCGCATAAATTGGCTATAAATCCTATGTTTCACAGGCGATCAAAACATATTGATATTCGGTGTCATTTTGTCCGTGAGGCAGTGGCTAATGATTATGTTAAAATTAAGTACATACCAACAGCTGACATGCCAGCAGATGTTTTAACAAAAAGTTTGAGTGCTGTAAAACACCACAAATTTGTTAAATTATTAGGCATAACAGCTGTCTAGTATAGATATTAGTTTATTTTTTGATTTTGTTAGGTGGTGGTGTTAAATTTATAACAAAATCAACATGCAATTTATGCATCTCCTTACTAGTGCTGCCATCTCTGTACGGCTAAGCAACAACTACTAAAGTGTATAACGGTACATTAAGAATAAAATAAATTAGTCTGTTTGCAACTGTCAACACGAGTTTTATTACTAACGATTATACGAAGGCAAGTGGTTAAGGTGCAAATGCAGCGCTCATGGAACATTGCCGTTGGTTTTGTCGCCTCATTTAGTCGCCACATTACATGCAAAGTGCATCTCTTACATGTAAAACAGCTCGGTCGGTATTTAAATTTTCGCCTTTCCCGTAATTCGTGGAGAGCAGACAAAGCGAATGCTGTTAACGTATTACCCTATACATTTTACCTGAGACGTCGCATGCGGACATTAAACTGAGGGGAAATCTAATTAATTGCCACACCGCCTATACTCATACATCGCCTATGCACCCAAGGCTGCACATTTTCCTGATACATAATATAATTATATACTCTTTGAACTTCAGATAGTGAGTTCGCCGTTCACCGTTCGCTCAAAACAGTTAGGTAAGTTTTCTTTGGAATTTACATACATTTAAGAATAAAATATTATTCGATTGGAAGGCCTGAAAGTTTGTCCCCAAATGAACTAAGGAACACCGGGATTTAAAGATATTTCGATAAAGCCAACTACTACACAATTTCTACACTTTATATAAGCAATTGTATCATATTAATGTAAAATCTTGAACTAACCATTTCGTAAACCTCGTTGTCATCTGAGGTCTACTGCAGAACTCATAATGAACTCGTCAGTTTTAAATATTTCCTAATATTACAGTAATATAACTACTTTCAAATAAAACCACGTAATAGAACAAGGTGTCTATTAGATACAATCAAGATGTGATGAAAATCTGTTCGCATATTCAACAGCCATTCGAAATAAGCCATGAAACGACATAAAAAAGTGGAATAGCTACGAAGAGCCAACAATCGAATTCCCGACATGTCAAAGTAGCTAAATCTCTCCGACAATACGAATGGCAATAAAATCCGCGCTGAGGGTTAACTGGCGATTGGCGCCTAAGCCTACCGCCCGAGCCCTTACCACGCGCCCATTACTGTGGAGATGTCTGAGTGGAGAGTCTTTATCTGTGGTATTGTGGTATTTTTATGTAGTTTAAAAAAAGGTAAGGCATCGATTAAAATTCTAGTAGACGACATCACATTGCTTACGCTGTTAATAACAGGTATTACTGATACTATAATAGGTAAGTATCTAATAAGTATATTATTTTTGAGGAATGTCATATACCATTTTTCTATAATATAAAATTTTAAATTTTATGGTTGACAAAATCCAATCCACAAAGTAGGCTTTGTCTAGTATGTAGATTCAAACAAAGATCAGAAGCAGGCATTGTCATCACACTAACACACTAACAATACACTAACGCTAAAACAAGTAATTTAAAAATGACCGACCTGAATTTGAGGAATTAAGTATACCTACATCATAGTCCAAATTAGTTTAATATGTAAAAGTGTGGTAAAATGGTGTTCCTTATTAAAAAAATGTTTTAGTAGTTAACATGTTGAAAGAATGACGTTGAAAGTCCTGTCAGACATGTAGACATAATGGTGTACTGTGGTGAGGTGAGTTTTTGCTGGGTTATTAAAGCAGTGTGGTAGGGGATTGCTAAGCCGTGCAAAAAGTCAACCTTCCGCAGTTTTTGAGAGGATCGAGTAAAACTGTGTAATTTCCTAGATAAGCGCCGGTTTAGCGCGCCGGCCACAAAAAGGACTCCAGTAGAAAAGAGTCGCATTCTCCTAGGAACTTCATAGTCATGCGCTCTTCTGCTCCGAGGGAGTACGATACAGATCTACCAACCAACGAGGGTTGATAGTTCGCGTATGTGACGACAAATTGAACTGCTTTTCTAGCTACAGATAAGGAGATTATGGACTGAACGGAATCGTATTATTAAGTGGGATGGCGTTACGTCGATAGTATAGGTAAATATTTTATGTCTAAATTATTAGTAGAATTACCTACCTATTTATAAACTTAGGGTTCTGGCGCAATTTAACAGCGATGTGAAATTAATGGATCGTATTAAAACAAAACTACCTTCATCTAGAATGTTAATGAGAGTTTCTACTCTAATAGTCTTAATAGTCTCTTTAGGGTTGCTAGTGTTTTATAATGTGTGTTTAGGGCCGCCGGACGTAGTATGTCGCTCTAGGCCTCCTCGGGACTTAATTGAAGTCCGTCACAGCCACTTAATTTTCAATAGTGCGCGGTGAGCCCGCCAGGTGAACGCTTTGTGAAACCTCCTGTTTGCTAAATTCCTCGTATTTATTTTAGTCTCTATTGTACTCCGCCCCAACGCTTTGTCGGGAAATAGCCCTCTCGCGTACGCGCGCTTTGTTAATTTTATTAATACCTGAAACATTTATAAAACGCGACCGCGCCAGCGATTTAATGAGTTTTATTGTTGCACAGAGAGTAATGTTCCGAAATGAAGCGCCCTAAGCTTAGACGTCTAAATTCGTGCGAGGGAGCGCGGATTTCCACAAACATTTAATTTATGCAACTTATTTTATAACTGCTTCCTCTCATGCGATAGGTACATCTATGAGTAGCGCCGATGAGATTTAGCACACCTGCGTCCACATTTCCATATCAAATTGTTCGAAATTTAGAATTTTCCGTGCAAGACAAATGTTAGGGAAAAACAGCGATGCAAATAATCCTATTTTATCCTTTCATCTACGCGAGTTCAAAAGACAAAACGGGTAGGAATATTTACGTTGATCCCGTTGAGTCGGACCGCACGTAAATAACTGGGCATTCCGTGGGCGCGGATCAACAAAAGAATTTAATAATAGCGAAGTATAGGGCGGACGGAGCCGGTGCACCCGTGGTGCCCGCTGCCTTGGTAAGCTTATTATCGCACCAGCCTCGCCAATGCGGTGTTTGCTCTGCTCGCAGCGTCACCGGCCGCTGCTCGGCGCAGAGTCAATACCAGCACGGAGCAAATTAAAATAGGCTTTATACGAAATCTAATTTACGAAGAACGGGTGCCTCGTTTGATGAGCCCTCTGCCTCCAGGTAAGAGTATGTTTGATTTAGGGATGGAGTTTAATTTGGCTTCAAAATATGGCCAAATAATACACAAGTTAGGACACGAGCTCACTTTTGTGACATGTAAAATCCAGGTGCAATGTAACAATGCAAAATGTTACAGATTTATATAATAAGTAGTAAGATCACAAGGATGAAATAGTAGTTTAATGCTACTGCTAAAATAAGGGATGACTCACACCAGACCGGGACGCTCTAAAAAGCGGGCTCAGAAGCCGATGGTAGGTACTATGACTCGCGTCAATAGAGATGGCACCATTACAACAATATACTTATGCCAAAAAGTTTTTTCCTTAAATTGTAAAAAGACGAGTGAAGGAACGAACGAAACGAATGAAGTCCTCATTCTCATATAGTTCGAGTTTAAATGTACCTGTGCCTGTATCGCCAATAGTACAGTACTAACATTGATGCGGTAATGACATTACAGTAGGTACAGTCAACCAATTGGAACCCTAGGCCACTGTAGGACTATGTCATAGTGACGCTATAAGTCAGATTGTAAGAAATCTCTTACTGCTTGTCATTTTGACATGGTTCTAGAGTGGCCTAGGGTTCCAATTGGTTGACTGTACTATAGGTAGGGCCTGCCGGGGGACCTTCTACTGTCATAGTAGTAATATTGTTGGTAGTAATAGGTACCGGTCATTTCCTACGGTTACGAACGCATTTTAGAGCAATAACAATATGTGTGTAAATAAAATCTTTAACGTAATTTCGTAACGTAAAACTCTTCAAACATGGTCGCTAATTTTCGGTCCACTTAAAGCTGAGCGTTTGAAAACAAGCGTTCCCTATTCGCAACTAGCTTACATTAAACGAAACTATATTAAAGATTCAAAGAGGGTTCGTTAAGTTACACCTAACCGCAGCCGCGGAGCCTGCCGGGCTCTGAATAAGTCAGCAGTCGAAGATCTTACTAACTAGAAGCGATAGAAAAAAGTCTTGCGCTGAAGTGGAGAATTGTGAAATGGAGAAATTTAACACTACTGGCGATTGCGCAATTATCAGCGGTGGGTTGAAGCGAATATAGTAATGATAACGAACGATCCTTTTGATCATCCACTATAATTTTTTCATCAGCGATAAAGAACTTCAACAGCTGTTGAGCCACTGTTTCAACGAGTTTTATTAAAATAAACGTTAAGTTTAAAAATTGGATGTTGCTTAAAATTAATATTTAATAAATTAAAATGTGAACCACCATCATATTCATACCTAATAATGAAAATTCATCATTATGCATCTTCCAAAAAATAATAACAGCTCAAACCAATGGTTCTTTCCCGATAATAAAAAATAAATTGAGTACAATTTTATAATTGCATAGGGTTAGGCCTATATATACCCACGCATTTATATTCGATTTATTCAGCATTGGGCCAAAGTAAGTAGTTCCTTAAGGCGCCAAGAAGTAAGCAAGAAGAAGTAAGTATAGAGGGGGCCCAAAAATAGATGAATGGATGACCGAGGACAAGGTGACACTACGATCTAGCTGGGGAACCTGGGGTGTACGCTGCTCGTCTGGGGTCATCAAAAATGTCTTCATCCGGCACTGGACATGAGTTTCCAAATCGGCATTTTGTTGTGCGCTACTGCACACCTTGCACTACAGTTTGTTTTTTAGTGCACCATACAAAGTTTTGTTCACGGAGCACTTATGGGGTTATGGGGTTGGGGTTATGGGGTTATTATGGGGCTCTTAGGTATATACTGGAAGCATACCCTCTTGTGGTGCCCTCTTGTCTTAGGTACACCAACAATCCTGTTCATCTTATGCACCCTAGACGTTTATTTTATTTTATTTAGTTGTTTTAATTCCGTGTAACTTACTCAGTACATACCGCCGGTGAGAGGAACATGGGATATTTTGATAGACAACAATTTTATTAGAAGCATTTTAGTGTCAGTACGTCGTAAATAGACCACGTTATTTGGCGGTGCTCAAATAAACTTTTAGGTTTAACTATACTGGAGACATTTTGTAGCTGGTTTATTGGAATTGCTGAATACAATACTATATGGTCATATATTTTTAAGAAATTGGAATGAGATTAGAGTCCGTCTATGCGAAGTTTCCTAGATTTTGATAGCACAAATTGTCAAAGTGTGAAAGAAGTAAATAATTAAAAAAATATTATGGGACAATCTTACACAAATCGACCTAGTCCCTCAGTAAGCTCAATAAGGCTTGTACGTGTTATGTGTACTAGATAACGATATGTATATACTTAATAGTTAGATATATATATAAATACTTAAATACCTATATATAAAACATCCATAAGTCAGGAGCAAATATTCGTGATAAACACACAAATAAATGCTCTGACCAGGAAACGAACCTGGGACCTCCTGCTTCTTAGGCAGGATCACTACCAACTAGGCTAAGGAGGCCGTTCAAGTAATAGTAGTTTATGTGATTGTGTATAGTGAAAGGCATTAAAACACGAGTGGGGTTTCATAATAATATCACACGAGTGTTTTAATTCCTAATTGTTTAAAATTACATACACTGCTTTATATACACACATATCATGACTCTCCATGATCCGTTCAAAGCGCATATATATCGACCGCCATTTGCGACTTTCGGGAATAAAAACTTTTCTGACATTCAAGTTTTGGCATTTATATTTTTTTAATTCAGAGACAAACTAGAGTTAGCCCCAATTTTCATATCGTTCGATATCAAAATAACGTGCGACTTACGTCCGTCATTGTATGCAATTGACAATTCGTTTCAAACTAAACGTCATCTCGACTGATATTAGAATAGAGGTCAAATCAAATGTTCTTGTGTGTTCAAAATTTGAACAAAAATAATATTATCGAAATCGATAATATTATTTAGCTATAATAACATTTTACAGATAATTAAGAAACACACATAACAGATAAGAAATTTGTTGTAACAAAAAAGTTTATTATTATGGGGACTAATGACTTGTTGGTTAATTGTTACTTTCATTAATTTCAATAAAAATCCTGTTTGATAGTTAAATAAAGCAATCTGTCTATATTCTACACTACCTACGTATATACTGAAAAATATACCCTCGCTGAAGCCGATATTACAAATATTCACATTTTATTTTTTGTAGACAGGTACTCTCTGTTCTGTATCAATGACTGGTTGAAGGTTATCAATGTTACGCAGCTATTTTAATAAAATCGAGAACGAGATGTCTCCAAACGAAGTAACAGGGCCGCCCTACTTAGGTAAGTATATACTCGCAGTTCTAATAAAATGACAGTTTCTTTGACACAGAGCAATCCGGTTATCTGACCGCGACCGCGGCCTCAAAGCTCGCAAAGGCCACCCTTTGACTCCTTCAAATATTTGCGCTGACCGCAACCGAGCATTATTTTCAGAATAAACATTCATAATCCGCCCCTGGTTTGTGGGGTCAAGCGAGATTTTCAACGAACCTGTAACTTTCTAAACTTATGTATTTATGAAAGTACCTGTAAGTATTTTGCGTCATCGTGAGTAATCTTTACCTTAATAAATAAATAATAAATAAATAAAAATAAAAATTATTTATTTCAGATTCACAATCCATATTTGGTTAATAAACTAGTACTTACATTATAAATTAAAAATTATTATAAATTATATTAAATTATCATTATTATTCTTAACTATATTCTACACACTAGGTATTACACATATAAACGACACATATAGGAACGAATACATAAAGGTTAAATTAATTAATTTGCGCGCCCCGTCACAATACTGACCCAGTACTTTAGTATGGGACAGTCGAGGCGCTCCGCCACCATCCTCAGGATGCTGTTCTCGCTGCCTCTCACTCGTCTCAGCAGTGAAGCTACCCTCTTGCGTCTGATGGCATGGAATCCATCTAAGTGCGCCTCGGCAAACATGCCGGACGCACTACAGTGGAGAGGCAACTTAAACAACATCCTGAAAATGTTGTTGTATTGGACCCTTAACGCGTTATAAACGCGTTTCGTGTGCTTTACCCATAGACTGCCCGAGTAGAAAGAGGTGCAATACGCTCTGAACAAAGTTAGCTTGACCTCCCTCGTACAACGTGCAAATCTACGGATGAGCATGTTGCCCCTGACTGCGAGGGCCCTTCGCTCTCTTTCAATATCTAAGTCATCGTCTAGATCCTCTGTAACTATATGACCTAGATATTTGAATTTTTTCACAATATTGAGTGGTACACCGCTCAACATAACCCTAATAGGCACGCTTTGTGGATTATATTTACGTGATTTAAATACTAACATTTCACTTTTACTTGAATACCATGACCATACCATTTACTAAGACCATGTTGATCGGCGTAACTCTCACATCTGCTGACAAGTTTTCTAATTGCGTTAATCGAGGGACCGAGCAGCACCATGTCATCAGCATAGCTTATGTTGTTTACACATATGCCGTCAATATGACATCCGACATGCATGCTACTCAGTTCCTCGATCAACGCATTTACATACAAGTTAAATAGGAATAAATGCCTACATTGCCTACACGCACTTTTCTACACGAACCAAATATTTGTAAAAAGGAAATTGTATTTTGTAATTGTGTTTCGTGCAATGTTGCGGTGAGTAAATTTACGTAAACGCGCCCTTTGCGCCCAGGGTTAGCCGCTAACCCGGAGTTAAGCGTTTATAACAGGTAACAGGTAAAGTAAATAACAGGGACAAAGTTCTCACCTAAAAACACTCGACGACGCACGGTTCGGATCATCATATATTTTTTTTTTCTGTTTGTTCACCATCTTTTTTTGTTTGATGTAATTCGCCTCGAAACCGCTGTGATGTTCCAAGTTTATAATTTAATTCGATTTGATATGTATTTTTGATTATAATTTTTTTTAAATTGTATTGACTTACTTATTATTTTGTTACTTGTTAATTTAATTTCTGTTGACATTGTATTATTTCAATTTAAATTGTATATCTTTTTATTTGACATATTTATTAGACAATTTTAAAGCATGAATTAAATCATTTATTAAACATAATAAATGTTTTGATTCATGTTTTCAAGTAGCCCCCAGTTTCCCAGCCCTGCTCACCGGGGGCCTTGGTCACTTTTTCTGTAGTATTTGACATCTCTTTCAATTTATAATATTTATTAGAATTAAGTGTTACTTGTTTTGTATTATTATTTTTTGTTTTTTTTTGTATCGTGTATTCTATTTGACGTTGAAAAGTGCTGAGTTTTGGCCTATTTCAATAAATCCTTTTGAGTTTGAGTTTGAGTTTATAAAACCTATGGGATTTCTGTGTAGTGTTGTTTTTTTAGCCGAACTTCTTGTTAATCGAGACAGATCCTTGCAATGTTTATGGTGGAGACTAAGTTGTGTCATGTATTAAAAAGTAAAAAAAAATGTCTATGCACATATAAGTACTGTTACACGTGCTCATTACTAGCAAGCTTATTAGCAAGCGGGGAAGTGGGAGGGGCCCCGCTCCCAGCTCCTCTTGCTATTAAGCATGCTAAAAAGCACAAAGCATGCTAGTAATGAGCATGTGTAACAATAGCTTTCTAGTAGGCGGTTCCAAAGCGTCTATTCTAAAATCGTAACGCCGCCATTCCGAACGGTCATGTGTTTGTTGGGTTTTTTACTGTTTACGAGTGAAATTTTTTGTCTGTGTGTGTTCAATTTAGTATTTATTGCAATATTGTAATATTTATACTCTATAGATTAATTTACAAGTAGCACTAGGAACAATTCAGGTCATTTTCCTACGGTTCCTGAACCCATCTTAGAGCACTTATGATATGGAGTTATGTAGATAAAATAGTGTATTATTAGGCATTAAACATTCGTGTCATGATAACTCACACTCGTGTTGTAATGCCCATCATTATGTATAATCGCATAAATTACTAATTTACTATACATTAACAGAAACAATAAAGACTTCATTTTAATGATACCGATGGTTGAGTAATATAATATTGTTGTCATTTATTACGAAGGTGTTGAAAAAAAAAGAAGAAGGTGTTGAAGGACAAAGTTTGTTACGTAAGAAGCTATTTGAGGGTTTACTACTAACCTGTGTGTCCCCCCAACTGCTGGGCAATGGCCTCCCCTCTCTTTATCCGATCGTCACTGTGCTGGGCAAGATTCCACTTTAGCCTGGCGGTCGTCATCCCAACATCGACGATTCGGGTTTTGGAGCCAAGCTCTGTGTTTATCACTCTATCACACCTTCGGACACCCAGGATACTCCGGCAAACGTTAATCCGGTATTTCGGTGAGGGTTTATTTTGCTCTATGAAAATACACAATCATTTGTTGCCTCAACACTTAGCTAAGACTTATGTCTTAGCAGCAAAGCGGATACAAATACACCAATACCGAGAACGTACACGTATCCTAAGCAAAGTTTACTCACAAATAGTAAATAATTCAGGCAATACGGTGATTGCATTAACGTGAGTTACCCGCGCCACCCGCGGAGTGTTTAAATCCCGCCGTTTGCCGTCGCTTATTTGATGTAGCTCTAATATTGATAGCGTCATGGTGAGGTAACACAAGTTGTCTACTTGCAACTAGAGTTAGATGTTTAACTAGTATCTCCGTAACAGGATCTTAAGGTGGATTTGCACAAGCACATTTTTATACGAGCATATTAAACCCGAACCCACTGACGGTGAGTATTACCAATAGTGCTCATTAATTTACGTGATTTTTGTTAGGATATAGAATATATTTTCGTATTTTTTGTTTTGTATAGAAATCTAAACACACTTAACGGAAATAACTTAATGTGATCAACTAAATGAAATAATATTAACACAAACATATTTAGCAAATTCGTCTTGTATGAAACGTTCGCCTTGTGTGATTTGCATTTATTTGTGTGATTAACGCACTACTTGTTCCTGAGTCATGGATATTTTCTATGTTTTTATGTATTTATATATTATATATATCGTTGTCTGAGTAGGTACCCGTAACACAAGCCTTCTTGAGCTTACTGCGGCACTTAGTCAATTTGTGTAAGAATGTCCTATAATATTTATTTATTTATTTTGTATGAAAAATGACCCGTTCACCACATCCATACATATATTACACCGTATCATTGACCATACCATGACCGTAGTAGGAACGTGACAGGCAAAAACCGGCACTAATCCCGACCATATACGTTCGGGCAATCCGTCAGATCTCCATACTGGTTATGTCCACCAATATTTTGGCGGTACCGGAACGTTGACGGAACGGTCCCTGCAGGCGGCGATCCGGTGACGGGTTATAGAGACTGTCTATGCTAAGTTTCCTAGATTTTCATAGCACGGGCTGTGAAAGTGTTAACTACACGTCATAATCCCACAGAAATTTGACGTTTAAAATAACACTTTATGTTGATTGGGTCGGAAGAGATAACTTGGTTTGACTCTAGCCGCGTCTGGTGACCATTCTAAACCTTTACCAGGTTAGGAAAAACATTACTAGGTAACGCAAACGCAAACAAACTGCTAGCTTTTTTCTTGATGATATTATATATGTTCAAATTGAACGAATGACGCAATTTCAATTTAATGAATTATTAAGGAAGATTGAACAGTTCAATCTTTCTTAATAATACATTAAATTGAAATTGCGTCATACGAAAGTACATATAAAATTATTCTTCGCTGAATCAACGTCAATTTCATATGAATATGTAATCTGTGGAAAGTATAAATAATTAAATATCTTGAAATAATGGAAACGTTTCTTGTCACCGGCCACACCTTTATTATTATGTTTTCCGGGAGAATCCTTATCCAACTTTAAAATAATGGTGATCATTGCCAATTCTTTCCTAGATCATTTTCTCGAACGCATCGTACTTATAGTTCGTATAGGTATAGATATATCTTTCTAGGCAAATCTATTCGCTCGCTCTTCCTGATAAGCCTGGTTCACGTTCAAACACTGCTAAAACTGCTACATACCGTTTTCAGCATCGATTACAGGAGTTGCCAGCGATGAAATGTCCACTTCCGTGATATTGTGATAAATGCATTAAATCCAGGGCCCTTACCATTACGTCTGGTAAGGGCCCTGTTTCTAAGTATTTTATTTTCGTGTGAAATAAACCTGTTTTCAATTTTATTCCAGTTTTAAAACTGCAAAAGTTTTTGGCCCACTCTGTATTACACTGTAAAATTTCTTTCAGTATGGTTATGCATTTAAAGAAAGAAGCTTTATGGATTTAATTTTGTTACTAATTACTATATCATTGTTGTGGAAAATAAGCACGTACCTACTGAAATTTTCCTCTTTATAATTTAGAATGTACATAAGTACATATAAGTAGGAATTGTTGCTTTGTAAAAAGAACCCAGACATAAATTTTAAACGCATAATTCAAACGCAGCACTGTCAAGATTTTCCACCAAGACAATAAAATGATTTCCCACGTTTCCGGAACCCTTCAGTCAAACTTCCATAAATATCAGAGCAGGTGGAAACAATTTCGCGCGGTGCGCTAACACAATTTTATTTGGGCATAAAAAGGGGCCCATCATGCAAACGCCAAGTCCGGGACGTCGCGGTAAAACAATTTATCTGCATCGACGGCGTTTGGCGCGAGCACGTGAATAAAATATGTCGCCGGCTGTCAGTCTCGTACCTGGATGCTGGTAGGGATGCCTCTTACAATGTCTTGGGTTAATTTAACATGTTTTATATAATAAAAACCGCGAGTAAACATTCTGCTGTAGATTCATTTTGTGTTATTCGTACTGATGATTAGTAAACCAGCAATTTTTTGTAATAAATATGTATTGGCAGTAATTGAAATATCGTTACATACTAACTTGTTTATTAAATATAATAAATAATATTTTATACAAATAATTAAATAAATGAATAGCTCTTCTTCTCTGGTACAAAATGATTGCGGGCTAGCATATGTTACGTTCTCGCGCGCGAGTTCATACATCGGCCGCGACTTAATGTATGAAGTGACAGGCGACAGTGTAAGTTGTGCTAAGCATACTGGAACGTAGTTTGAGAAACGCTCAAAACTTAACTGCTAAACGTTAGTCTATTTAATTTAATTTAATTACAATTCGATATGCTGATTCACTATGACCATAATATTCATAATTTCATCCAAAATACGTCCAAAAACCTCAAGGTTTTTGTACAGTACCCTTGAGGGTTGTTTGATTGCTTTTCTATAAAAAAACAAGGCATAATTATAAATTACTAACTAGAACGCATCCCGTTTTGTTATATATAGTATCGTACTGTAGCAAATACAAAAAAATGTACGAAAAAAATATTTGTTTCAAGTACCAACCCTGATCTCCAAATTTGACGGACAGAGAGCGACGGGCTCAGGAATGAAGTCCCAGCGCCCGACAGATATATTCTCTAGTCGTATTTGCCAACTTATTCCTACCAATGAAGGCGACGGACGCGATGTGACGTGCGGGTAAACCGATAAGCAGTGCCCCCGGGAACTTGGCAACATGAAAATTAGGATATGCAATATTCAGGGGATTTTTGTTGGTCGTAGTTTATTCAGAATTTGGACGCGACGTGTCAATTTCTTGGAACGCGCTGGTGTCTGTCAACCTGTGAGATGGAATTAATGGAATTGGATACTCGTACTATCGGATAATTTTCTGGTAAAAATGTCCTGCTCAAGTGCTCATATGATGTAAATGATGTAATTGGGAAGTTATAAGACGAAGTTATACATATATAGTGGCCTATTAAAGTAATATTTTGAACGCTACATAAAAACCACAATCAATCAATCAATCAATCAATATTCTTTATTGCACCAATAACAGTAACAGTATCAGAAGGAAACAAAGAATCAATAGCATTGGGTAACAACAGGCGGTCTTATCGCTAAAAAGCGAAACACACAATGTGAAAGTATTAAGTATTATTAAGTAGCTTAGTAGCTTGGTACCTCGCTAAGTGCAAAATTGAGTGATTTATTTATTAATAACAAATAATTAATAATTAATTTTTGGCGTAGGGATGTGACGACCCCATCGCCCACTGGTTTCGACCGGTGCAATCAGTCAACGCAGGGCAGCTTGTGGCGAGCTGTTGGGGAGTAGCGACCCCACGTACCTGAGCGCTCCTGGGGGACTCCGTCGTCCGACCAAGTCCTCCGCCTCTGGCTTGCCTTAACCGGCCGTCCAGAGTGGGGTCGCGAGAGCTGTGTTCTCGAGGGTAGATGTGGAAACCTAAGTGGCGAGTTGGCTATATGTTTAAAGTCCAGTGACACCTCTCTACCCCCAGCCCTCATACCGGTGTTGCCCTCGAGCCATCTTAGATGTCGCTTTTTGTGGGGGCCCATCTTATGTGGGCGAGTCACCGTCTGCCGGAAATAAAATTGATTACCATTTTGTTAGGCAGACGTCCGATTTTATTCTCCATAACCCAGTATTAAGTCCAGCACTTTCACCTAATAGTCCAGTATATTTTAGATTCCATTAAATCTCAATAGTCTTTACACCCTCGCGGATGCTGCCTCTACGTGCGTCCCATGACTCGGGCAGGTGCAACATCCGCTCGGTGTACCCCTTACATTTCATTAAATTGTCGAAAGGGCCTCTGCGTGTTGGCTTCGGCTCCGCGTACGCCTCCCAAAGGTCCGGAACACCATTGTTCCGTGATGGGAAAGACATACAATAATTAAATGCATTAAATTAAAAATTAAAAAAAGGAAAATAAATAATAGAGAAATTGAAGTAAAAAAATAAATAAAAATATTAATTATTTATGTACCTCGCTTGTAAAATTTAAATGTCGCATAGATTAGATCGTATCGATTAGATCGTCGATTAGACCTACCTACCTTGTCCAAAAATATTTTTTTCACGGAGATTTTTTTTATTAAGTACTTTATAGTATTTTTTTTATTAGGCTTTTATTAGGCCCGTATCAACTTGAATTTAAAAAAGTGAAATTGGTAAGGCATACATTTTTTTAAATGTGTAAATGAGTAAATCTTTAGTTCTTTTCAGTATTAAAAATCCGTGGGTGCTAGATTTTTTGGTGGCCGGAAAAGATAGGAAGTTCCCAACTTGTCTAACATTATATATAGGTACATGCTGTAGTTTTCACAAAACTTCCTGTATTGTTTTTAAATAACAGTTAGATAAAGATTTGATTGTTATTAAGCTATTTCCTGTAATAATCGAAAATCTTAGTGGCTCTTATTTTCTTTTGAGTAGTATAGATACAGTCGTGGCCAGATAATTAAGAACAGGATTTTTTCCCTAGATACTAATTCCTACAAATAGAACTTTGCAAATTAGATAATTATTAAAAAAAAGTCATTTTTTAATAACAATACAGTTTAATGCTTTAATAAGGTATTCGAATGTATTGCAAAGTGCCGTAAAATATCTGATATAAAAAAATATGGATGATCCGCTAAACTCTTCCACTGAATTAGGAACAAAATGAATGAATATGTTACTAATGGGTAAAACATTTATTTAAAAAAAAATAGGATGCTGGCGGCATTTCCTCGTTTAATATTTTTTAACTCGGATAAAATATTACATTAATGAAATTTTACTTTAGGTAGTTGGTCTCTTCTTTATTTGAACCCCAACCAAAACATAATAGCATATTCACATTCTTTTATTCTTATCTTAATTGCCCAACACATATGACTTTATTTGTATACGCCACTCACGTCTCAATCAACGCCCCTCGGCACTTTGCGTGCAGCAAGTGTATCCTTAATCAATGGTACTTTTAACGTGTAAAGTGTATTTTCCGGGCGATCGCGCCGGCAATGGCACAGCATTAGCATTCCGCGGCCGCGAAGCCAACTCGATTTGCAAGCGCCTTGTTAAGGCATTAGTGAGAACAGGGGAGACAGGGCTGGTCTCCTTAAGTGAGTTTTCTTTTTTTAGCAGACAACAGGAAGATATTTTGTGCGCTCTTATGGGCTGCTTTGAAGATTCAACGGCTTGTCATGTTTATCGGAAAGTTACAAAAAGACGTGATCGTCTCCATTAGCCAAGTACGTAATTATGTAAGTTTTTTTACGATTCGAGAAAACGATATTCACTTGGCTTTTTGAATAGCACAGCTTGATGACGAACACAACGTCAAACGTTGGATCTTCTAAAATATATTCCCTATTCAAGGACTAACTCAATATATCTAGAACGTGATACATCGTTTTTTTAGGTGGTATTATTCCATGAAGAAAAACTAGATGTATTTTTCTTGGGATCGTGTTACTCTTAGATTTAAATCCTGAATTGTCTTCTTTTGATTCCATTCTTCTTGTATTTGCTAGACATCTCTCACTGCTTTTGGTTTTGCTAATAGTAATGTGTGACCACATAAAAGATATCTGGACCAGTTATCTACCGTGAAGTGATCCTTCCATTTGTGGATAGGTAAGTTCCTTTGGCCCTTTAGTTATAAGTTTAGTTTTATTAGATATCTACCTCTAAATTGTGTTTGCTCCGGCGCGTAGGATGTGTCTCTTGTCCAAATGTATACATTTTAGGTATATTGTTTATTGGTCATTCCAAAGATCTATTTTAATTTGTAAATAAATTTGGGTAGTAATTACGATAAACTGTCAAAAA
Organism: Lathronympha strigana; assembly: GCA_949128165.1. Taxonomy (NCBI): domain Eukaryota; kingdom Metazoa; phylum Arthropoda; class Insecta; order Lepidoptera; family Tortricidae; genus Lathronympha; species Lathronympha strigana. Next base: position 8,032,123 of record OX421906.1, on the reverse strand, counting down.
ATTTCAATAGAGTTAATGATATATGGAAGTATTTATATAGAAGTACTTATTCCATCTCGTATATCTCGCTCAAAGACTAATGACATGCCACGCCCGACCCATTGTACTGTAAAATCCACCTGATATTTTCACAGTTACAATTGAAACCAAAATACAGCCCTGTTCGAAGACAAAGGGTGTTCCAACCCTGTTGGAACAGAGAAAATGTCACTCGCTAAAGCGGTTGAATATTGATAAAATAAATATTGGAATACGTGACCGACGGTGCTGGCTTTGTCTTCTGTTTGCCTTGCCGACTCATTGGAATTGCCTTCAATAGGGAGCTAATTTTATTGATAAAGTACCTGAGTTCAAATTGTGCTCATTGGTTTATGAAAATGAGGAATGGTTTAAAGGAGTTGGAAGTATTATTAATGGTTTTGTTAGTCCGTTTAAATCGTATTTTACAAGACCTTTGCAGTTTGTATCTTCATTGCGCTTTTGTTTTGCTTTTATTAACCGACTTCGAGAAATCGATGGAGGCGGTTATATACATATAATATATTCCTGTGTTTGTATTTCTTTTATGTAAGTTCACCGATTACTTCGAGCTCCGTCGTCCGATTTAGGTGTTTTTTTTTGTTCGAAAGGAGTTACCACCAATTTGATCCTATAAAAATGTGGTGCTGATCTGATGATGGGATCCATGATCCAATTAAAGGAATTCCTCAATTTTCATAGGCACGTGTGTACGATTTTGGTATTTTCTTAAGTGAACTAAGCATTTTCTTCCGGAAGATTATAAATTTGGTGAAATAGACCTGATGGTGAAGACCAGGGGTGGTATGTGGAACTTTACAATTCCGAACAAACTGACAATTCCGAACTAAAAATAAAAAACGAAATCTTTTTAACAAAAAATAAAAAACTGACTTTAAAACTAAAAAATTAAACTATTCTGCGATGTGTACAAAATAAAAATTATAACGAACAAAATATATACAGTAAGTTACAAGTTACCTACCTTAGATCTAAAATAGGCCGTTGAGGCATTGTACCTACCGTTGTGCGAGAAAGTCACCAGCTCTGCGGTCACCAGTTACATCAACCAGACGTTACGCGATTTCTACAAAAAACTTGCGCGTGCTGGGACCATGTATTCATTTTTAGCTATAATGTAAGGTTCCGAAAGGATGAATAATCAAACAAATACAGGTGACATCATATAACGCTACCAACTGATACGTTTGAAGTCGGTTCCAAGCCAAATAGACAGACACATTACCGGTCAATAATTAAACTCACCATTCTCTCTGAAGAAAATAATATGGTATGACGACTATAATGCCATGCATGCTTGCATACAATGTTGTCACACTGTAAATGTGAATATTGCTGGCCATATACGTTCGGATATATCCGTCGGATTTGCCAATCAATGTATAGTAAATTTTGTCTGGCGGATGCCCGGCATACATGCCCAATAATAAGACAAATTGTTCGAACATATATAGCCGGCAAATAACTCCGAATATTTGTCACTTTTTAAAGCAACGGAAAAACTGCAATCTTACCATAAAAAATAGAACTGCAAGAATTAGCTTGGGCAACTGTTAGAATTGTGACATTCAACAAAAAGTAATGAGTTTTAAACGTGGGTTGATGACTTTAGGAGACATGTTGTAAAAAATTAAAAAACTCGGATGATTCTTACTTAACCGATTCTGCATTGAATAGCGTTTTGGATTGGCGCCGACTTCAAACGTATCAGTTGGTAGCGCTATGTGGAGTCACCTCCATTAGTTTCATTACTCACCCTTTCCGAACCTTACAGCAAATAAAAATGAATACATTTTATTTTTCACTTTTTGAAGTCCGTTTTTAATTTTTGGTAAAAAAAAATATGTCCGTGTATGTTTTAGTTCATTATTTTTTCCATTACCATTTTTGACATACATACTTAAGTACACGTCAAAAATGGTACACACAAAACAAAAATATTGAACAGGACGTTAATGATACGAACCTAATAATAAATGATAATCAAATAGACCAAGTCACAAACAAGCTCAGTAGTGCCTGTTATGCTTTAAGGAGCCTTTCTAGTACAGCAGACAAAGAAACAATAAGAACTGTATACTTTGCTTACTTTGAGAGTATAATGAAGTATTGTATTGAAGTCTGGGGTAACGGTGTAAATATAAATGCAGTGCTCCTTAAACAAAAAAAAGCCCTACGACATGTTGCCGGATGTTCGCGTGTACCTTTTACTCATAGAGAAATATTTGTAGAATACAAAATATTTACTGTAGTGTCACTTTATCTGTACTGTATTTGTTTATATGTCTTCAAAAACAAGGACCGCTTCCAAGTAAGCAGACAAAATACTTCGATAAACTTGAGAGCTAAGAATGAATTTATGACTACCAGAAGTAATTTCCAGCATTTTGATAAAAGCTTGCACAACACCGCAATTAAGGCATATAATAAATTAGACATAAATATAAAATCATGTACGGATCAGAGGACATTTGAAAATAAACTGAAAGACTATTTTATTAATAAACCTTACTACTCAATTAAAGAATATTTTGCTAATGCTTTAAATTAAAATATATAATTTGTAATAATATTTGCTCTACCTGACTTGTAACTCTGACTTCCATACTTTTCAGTGTCTGTCTGAAGATGGCGACAAAGGTGTTCGGAACTGTAAATATAAGAGTAAATTTAAAAGTATAGATTCTTAAACATCCTTAAGTAACTGTTATGTTAAAATCTGCAAACAAATAAAGGCAAACATCTCTATCACATTCAAGTCCCCATTTGCCAAACTGACTTCAAATATCTTCAAGTATATCCACTGAAGTAAACAAAGGAATAACCAGATTATCCTTCAGCAAATATGGAGCACAAATATCCGGAACTAGCGGACATAATCCGATGTCCCCAACATCGCAGGAGGTGTCAATATGTACAGTCTTGTACAAAAGTACTGAATATATTTTCTTAACTTTGAAAATCATCATTGATCGAGCGAGCCAAGCGAGTAAGTTCTCCCAATCACTTGGATGATCCGTCGTTTGTATGTATGTAACTATATATATATCTATGTTATTGATCGGAAATAGTGTCAATCGTCTCGTGAACTTTGGCGTCAAGGAGTTGCCAGGATATAGGGGTCGCGAGTTCACATTCGTGGGTAACTACTAGTTATTTCTCAGTTAAACCACCAAAGTTTCTCAGAAAAACAGTTCTTTTATAATCTAATGTATTTATAGTGCCTATAATATATAAGAAACTTAGTCTAAAAGCTTTGATAACACGTCTAGTCCACAATCCCTTCACTCTAAAATTGAAACTAAATGTCAAACGTGATGTTACACCTAGTTTCATGAATTTTTTTTTTAAAGAAGATTGTTTAATTTAAAAATAAGATTGAACTAGGTATGATGTTTCGTATAATTTTACAATTTTTTTTTAGTTTTTATGAATTTTGTTCATTTGATTTGTAGATATTTAACTAAATAATTTTAACTTACAGACTTCGGTATGCATCAACATCCCTACTGTAATTTGTCAAAAAAATAAAAGTAGGTAGAAAAAAAATTAGATTAGAATTCACATTTTGCATTCAAATCGTATTGTTCTTAATACTTTTGGTCAAGACTGTACTGCTACAGTTTGCTTTGCTGGACACCTCTCACTTCAGTCAACACTCACTCGCTTACATTTTGGGATTTCTGAGCGATTTTCAAATAATCCGTCGCTGGAGAAAATTTAAGGGCTCCAAATAGGGGTGGGAAATGTTCGGTTAGTTGAGCATAAGTAAGTACGTTCGTATATTCTCATCGGAATATTATAATTATGGTTCCGATTGATTTGAGAAATATTAGAATATAACTACCGTAAAATGGTATGAGTAGCGATTGCAAGGGGAGTTGAGTCATGGATGGAGAACTGTCATATTGTTACAAAAAATCTTTATTCTCGTGGCAAGTCAACTTATTGTAATAATTGTGCCAATTCTAGCAATTGTTCTATCCCACTCAGTTCTTATTTCTCCTAACCGCAACTATGGGGTGTGCTGGGATTTCGTACGTATAAATTATTAAAACTATTACCAAATTATTGTTCCAGAAACCTCAAATTTATTTTTTAAGACCTATTAGATGATGTGTCACAAGTGCATATATGCAAAAAAAGACATTTAGTTACAACTACCTATGAGGTGCCCCCCCTTCCCCTCTAAAATATTGTTTTTCGCAATTTATATACAAAAGTAAATAGCGGTACACAAAATATACCTGTAGCTGTAATAATCATCAAAATAGGTATCCTTTACGTACATTTATTGAGTAAAACCGCTGTGACTTTAAGTATCCTGGGATTGGAATTTGGAACTCTATATGTCACAGCGGTTTTACTCAGTAACTGTAAAGCATATTTAGACGATATTACAGCAAGAGGTGTAATATCATCTAACATACAAGCGTTTGGTTGCACAGTGGTAAGGCCTTAACGCTTCTTACGGGTTCAAATCCTGCCGGCTCGTATCAATGAGTTTTTCGGAGCTTATGTACGAAATATCATTTGATAAATACCAACCGCTTTTGCCGCAGTGAAAGAAAAAATTGTGTGGGAACCGGACTAATCCCATTGAACACTAGTTTACCGTCCGGGTTAGAAGGTCAGATGGCAGTCGCTTTCGTAAAAACTAACGCCTTCGCCAAATCTTGGGATTAGTTGCCAAAGCGGACACCAGACCTCCTAAACCGTGGAAACGCAAAAGCCGGGAAAACGCTTGGAAGAAGAAGAGGAGAAGATACTTGTACTTGAGGTTTCTTGAACAAGAAATTGATTACTCGAATATTATTCAAAATAATCGCACTGAAAGGTTTAAAAAATGTGACGCTGTTTTGTTATCTTTTGGCTGTTTTATAAGTTTATAATTTATAAGTTTGAGGAACTCATTCGATGTAGAATTTAACCCTCTAAATACCTACCTTAATGAATTTTCCGTACGACGTACTATTTTCAAACTAGACGCAAAAACTGAAAAATTACCGTAAATTTGACAGTTATGCGAACTTGGTTTACACGTCTTTAGGACCTAATGAAGGTATTAAAAGCATATCCAGTTTGCTGGGCATTAGAACCTAAAAATTATCTAATTATATCTAATTATTTATGTAACTTTTTAAACTCATTGATGTAATTCTGCTTCTTTACAATATATGAGTATTCTAGTACATATTTTGTCTTTATCGTAAAACATATCGGTTTAAAGAATATTTATTGTCCAAAGAAATTTACAAAAATTTCACTTATAATACAAATATGGAAATCATAGTTACAAAAATTATTGCAGTAAGCAAGCATGCAGACATATTTATTAATATTTAAGGAGTTAAACCTTATAGCGATATAATACAATATCAATTTAAGAGTAGAAGTATTTTTACCGCCCTATTTATAAAAACTTAACAGACCTGATTTAGTATAATTATTTTTGTCTCTTTTTTACTTGATATGAAACTTTTACTTTTTTATATGATATGAAATGCCGGATTATCAATTGGAATTCATATTAATAAACATTATTATTCGTTTTTATTAATTTAAACTCCAATTTAAGAACGAGAACGATTACAGTCGCCATCAGACATATCGGAGCTGCCGAGGCGTCCACAGACATCTGAACATGCACTCCAACGCTTTGACAATAGAGCCGTGTTGAGATATTTGTGAGCACCTAGCAGCTCCGGTGTATCTGACTTATGATGACGACTGCACATATTAAACTAAGTTGAATACAAGTAAATAAGTAATTGATTCTTTTTCTGACATTATTTTAAAACGTAATAAATATAAGAGCCTGGGCAGAGAGTACCTTTATGTACCTACCATACGGGGTCGAAACTCTTGGTCGATGGGGTCCCAGCGCACGCAAGTTTTTCGTAGAAATCGCGAAACGTCTGGTTGATGGCACTGGTGACCGAAGATCTGGTGGCTTCCTCGCGCAACGTATCAGCATTGTGATACAACGAGGAAATGCCGCCAGCATCCTAGATACAATGCCTGAAGGACCTATTTTAGATTTAAGGTAGGTAGAGGTAGGTAGTTAGGTAAGTTACACTAACTGTATATATTTTGAAATTAAGTATTTATTCTTATAGGTTAAATTTTGGTCCCGCAAAAAAAACCGGTTCTTCTAAAGGATGACTCACAGTAGTCCGGTCCGTTCCGATCCGATACGGGACGATCTGTCAGTTTCTATACAAAAAGTTACGTGACGTCCGAGGGCTCCGAGCTATCACGTGATACTTTCTATAGAAACTGACAGATCGTCCCGTATCGGATCGGAACGGACCGGACTACTGTGAGTCATCCTTAAATAATAAGCTTTAAGTAAATGAAATTAAACACTTTAGAACGGATTAATCGCGTTTATTAACACCATGATCCTACGTTTCGAGCCCTTTACAGCACTAGTTTTCGTTTTTAAGATGGTCATCATCAGTGTTTAATTTCAATGAATAACAATCGCGGTAACAGAAGACAATTTTAAGTAAATGATTCAAGTATTTTTTTTAATATTTATTTCAATAAATTCTAGATTGAAAATTTGGCGTTATTTTGCTGAAGTCCATATAAATGTATAATGACGAAGATGCCATTACGACACTAAATTTCATATGTAAATCCTGGTGAAGTTTGTCTAGAACTTTGTTTACATGCGTTGTAGCCGATTCAATTATTAAGTTTCTAAGGTAAAACAGCTAGATCAACCGGATCAAAGATCTAGAAACAATTAGGTAACAACCGTATAACCAAATGTTTGGACATTAACTAAACTGTTAACGTAGAGATTTTTACATTGTGTTTCAGAAGTTGTCAACAACAGCGCTGACCCGCTCCGACCGATTAGCCGTGCCCAACTAACAGGTTGCCCCAACTCCGGCATGCCACAGTTTTGTCGCCGCCAAATTTGCTAATCGCCCATGCATCGGCCAATTTAGCCGTGAATGATCCGCCGCTTTTGTGCCTTGTCCTCGATTCTAATTGAAATTTGAAACTATTTCGGGCATAGGACAATGCGGCATTGTCCGCGTGTCCGGCGGTGTTTGCCGGCTTTATTAATTCAAGTGGGCGTGGCCGCGTATGGGCGGGGTGGTGGGCGTGGCGTGAGGCGCGCGGGCCGCCCATCGGCGCGGCGCAGACGGCTGAGTCCGGCAGGCTCGTCGCTCAGTCGGTCTGACGACGCGACGCGTATTGCAACGCTCAGCCGCGACCGGCATTGCTACCAACTTTATTACGTAGACGGAGCCTCTGCAAACTCTCACTAACTTAATCATCTTAAAGATTTCTTCAACTACACTTTTACTTTAACTTAAAATTTTGTTAGGAACTCTGTAGTGCGTCCAACTAGTTTCGGTGGGCGTCCTTGGAGGGCGCCACGTGTATCTGACAGTTTACATTTTCGCACTACCCAACGCACGCGGCTTAAGGTAAGTGCATGCTTTCAGGAACATGTATAGTATGAAAGGCAATTCCTGGAAATTTTCAGTAACACCGTGACATGGATTGCCTTTTTACCAATCCAACGAAACTTCGCTTGGTGACATGAACATCTGGTCTAAAGTCTGTCTTTCCTATAATTTTCGAAGTAGGTACCGTGTAACTTTTAGGAATTACGAAGAAAGGAACATCTTTGATATTTTATGAAAACTTATATGATCTGAATCTTTAAGATAAATAGGATAAATGTGCACTGACCGAAAAAAAAACCACCTAAATAAATAGTGAGAAGCTGCTTTTACTATAATTTGAGAATTCACTAAAAAGTGTTCGCCTGTCATGTAGCCATCACAATAAAGTGAACGGGGAATTCCTTATGGTTGCATTCCGCGAGAATGTCGCTTACGGCACTTTGTCCTTATATGGCAGCTACTTCAATCAAGTCGGTAAAACTCGAGAATATATTTAATGCTAATTTGTTAGCCAAGTCACAAGTCACACATATCGACAGTGGAAATTTCAAATGTCATAAGTCCAACCCATTAATATGTCCCTTACGACATTTGAAATTTCAACTCTCTCTATGTGTGACTTTGTTAGCGTTTTCAGAAGTAGACCCGGTATTAGAAGAATTGCATGTAGTAAGGGACATTCTCGTGATATGACGCCCCATGAAAAAGAGTAAAAACATTAAATCAGTTAATTGTATTGATGATTTTGTTCCAAAATGATTAGTAGATACTAGATACCTACCGGCATACTTGTTGTTGTTGTTGATCGCATGATACCCCAGTGGTACAGAGGGCCTGCGAGAGACGTCGCCATCCGCTCCTGTCCTGTGCCTCGCGCTCCGCTTCCTCTCAACTCAGCCCGGCTGCGACCGGCAAACTTATCATGTACATAATTTCTTTTTAAAGAGATGCTTTTTTAATTGCGTTTGTTTCATTACCGAACACATATCAACTGCTAGCTAGCAATTAAATTATTTTAAATGAAAAAACTAACCCTCACAATTCAACAATCATTAATCTTAGAGAAGGATACAATGTTTTAATTAGTCTATGTCTACGCAAACCACATATGCACATTCGATGTAGCTACCCCATGACGATCTGAAAACGCCTTTATGTCTTAAATAATAAGATTTATTTTTGATTGTTACATGTATTTTTAAAGTACATACGTTTGTTTTGTGTAAGTTGGCCATCTGAAGTTTACTGCACAAACACAGTTAATTGGACAATAATAAAAATATAAATCAAGAGCTATTAATTTAGTTGTTACTCTCTTAATTTAACGAGTGCGGTGTAGTTGATGTCGAGGATTTAATCGTAGGTTATTTAATTGCATTTATAATGAAAATAAATGATTGTAGGTAATTAACTTTGTTAAATTAAATTAATTTTAAGATACGGTTCTTGAGAGGGAATGTCCAATTAATGGTCATACTTAGGTCATACTTTTGGGTAGGCCACAGAAAATACCTGAACATCGGAAAGTTTTGTTCCATTTTTGCCATTTTTAATTTAAAGCTAAATTAAAAATAATATATATCTTGGAGTTTTAATAACTTCTGTTGTTTTAATTGACACTGGACGATTTTAATTTTTCCATATCCACTATAAAACCAAACAAAATGTGAGTCATTCTCTGCATGAGTTTAATAAATATATATTTTTTTGAAGTGTTGAAGTGTTTGTACGAGAGCGCCACTATGTCAGTCCGACTCCAAGACCAGAACTCGAAGCCTATTCCGCTACAGCGCACAGACGTAGATATGACCGATTTAGGCGGCCAAAATTATTTAAGGGTATAATTCGGTACAAAATGGGATAAAAAATGTAAAAACGTTGTTTTATACTAAAATCAACTGTATTCTGACAATTAAAAACAAAAAAAAATATATATAAAACAATTATGAAAAAAAATATTTTTAATTTATTTAATACAACATTAAAATACACACAAATCTACACTACAATAAAAATAACTAAATATCACTTCACTTTCACTTTATACATCACTCACTTCACTTTCAATGCTTCTTTCATGTTCTGGTATATATGGTTCGGCAGGCAACAAAAGCTCGATTGTCTCAGGAAGAAAGGCTTTGTTGCAAGGCGATTGCTTTTTTGGTCTCATACTACTGATGAGTGGATCGGATGTTAGTAAAAGTCTAGTAAAAACGTCAAAATTACATTGTTCTCTTGAAAATTTCCTTGCAAAATTTTGTCGATATGCCCTAAAATGTTTATTTCGGGCTTCTGCTGCTTCTTCCGACAACTGGCCAATGGGTAATAGAGCGTTTTCTATTACGCGTCCCCCATGGATCAAAATTGTATGCATGGTTGGAGTCATAGGATGCCATTCCCCATACAAATTCTTATATAATGTTGCTGTATCATAAGCGTATTCGTCGAATTTAGCAATATTTATTCTATGACCACTAGATATTACCTCTAAAATAACTTTCAGCCTAAAAATCAAGTCGTAGCTGACTTTTGTGATATCAGCCGCCAATTCCGGATTATCAAAAAATCTCCTACTGGTGTTACCGTCATTGGTGTTGCCAAAGTTAGCCTTCTTTCTTTTAGTCCTGACGTGTTAGAGGATGCCACTGGAATCTCAAAAGTTCCTTCCAACCAAGACTCATTCAATTTTAAAAATTTATCTATTGTTTTGTTTTCTTTCAACCACCTTTGTTTTATTTGTGATTTCACATAAGAAAATTCATGTTTTATATATTTTTTGAGCTCTTCCGATGTTCCGTAGGTAAGCACAAGATAATTTTCATAATAATCGCACTTTTCACTTAAACTTGGCAAATTTTACTCTTGTATTTGCTCAAAAATATATTTTCGAGCAAATACTTTTCTCCCCGAAGCACTGGGTTCACCTGTAAAAAGATAAAACTAAATTAACAATTTTTTGTTTAAATGTGCGAAATTTTTTTTTTTCATAGGTTATTTTTGAAAGCCTCTAAGACCACATAGGGGCGGCTAGTGGCGGCTAATTTCTGAGATACCATAAATACAACTTAGTAATCTGTTCAGGCATATACAATACAAGACAGGGACGCACCCTGAAGTATAACAAAAATACCATTGAAAATCAAAATCTATAAAAAAACCACATTTTGTGAAGGGTCATATTTAACGAGCTCAAAATATATGATAAATGTCAAAAATGTAATATAAAATTATTGAGATATATGAATTCTTAACTGAATAACTGGAATCCATCAAAAAAACTTTATGAAAACGTCAGAAAAACCAATTAAACACTTGGGAAAACTTGCAATATTTTGGAGCGTCGAGAACAGAAACTTGCGCGCTCAGCGATAGTCAGAGTTCGACTGCCTGTTATGCGGTTCAGGTTTGATGATAAGGAGTGGGGAGGGTCATATAATATGCCTGGGTCTATAGACTACCTCCACGTGGTATTTTTTTATTAATATGTTGATTTTTGCAAAATCGACTTTTGGCCGCCTAAATCGGTCATATCTACGTCTGTGCAGCGGGGAGTCAGGCAGGGAGATGTCATCTCTCCTAAGCTGTTTACCGCTGCACTGGAGGATATTTTCAAGACTCTGGACTGGAGAAGGCTAGGCATCAATGTAAACGGCGAGTTCCTCACTCACCTTTGATTTGCTGACGATATTAGTCTTGGCTGAGACCATGGAGGATTTAAGTACGATGCTTGTTAGCCTCAGTAGAGCCTCCGGGCGAGTTGGTCTTAAGATGAACGACGAAAATCATGTCGAATATCCATGTAGCACCAACTCCAGTGACAATCGGAGACTTTACACTCGAAGTTGTAGACGATTATATATACCTAGGACAAACTGTCCAGTTAGGTAGGTCCAATTTCGAGAAAGAGGTTAATCGTCGAATCCGACTCGGTTGGGCAGCGTTCGGGAAGCTGCGACACATCTTTTCGTCCAATATTCCGCAGTGCCTGAAGACGAAAGTCTTCGATCAGTGTGTGTTGCCAGTGATGACATACGGTACTGAAACGTGGTCGCTTACAATGGGTCTCATAAGAAGGCTCAAAGTCACCCAAAGGGCAATGGCGAGAGCTATGCTAGGAGTCTCTCTGCAAGATCGTATCAGAGATGAGACCATCCGCAGCAGAACCAAAGTAACCGATATAGCTCTCCGAATCGCTAAACTTAAGTGGCAGTGGGCGGGGCACATTGCACGTAGAACCGGCGACCGCGTACCGGAAGGCGCAGCGTGGGTAGGCCCCCCGCAAGGTGGACTGATGACCTGGTGAAGGTCGCAGGAGTCCGCTGGATGCGGGTGGCGCAGGACCGGTCATTGTGGAAATCTTTGGGGGAGGCCTATGTCCAGCAGTGGACGTCTTTCGGCTGAAATGATGATGATGATGATATTTTTTAATAGTATATTTTTCATAGCACAGCCGGTCTCATAGGAAATATTTTAAGGGCTTTGCCCACAAACTATGAGATCGCAAGCTTTGAGGATGCTAAAAATGCTTTTAAAATTGCCTGCCCGGGCAAAGACTTTCCAGACAACCCAAAATCACAAAGGAGTTGGGATAATGTTTACTGCGATTTAACTTACAATACTCTTTTAAATAACTCTTCAGGTCCAGATCGCGCGAGGCTTTTGGCGGTCGGATCCCGGGAAGCTGGTTACTGGCTTCATGCCCATCCTTCGCCCAATACTGGTACTTTCTTGGATCCGGCCTCCCTTAGACTGGCGACTGGTTTGCGACTGGGGGTTTCGGTGTGTGCGCCACACTCATGTCCTTGTGGCACAGACGTGGACCGACTGGGACACCATGGATTGTGTTGTAAAAAAAGTGCAGGCCGTTTTTCGAGACATGCATCTCTTAATGATATAATCCGTCGGTCTCTTGCCACCATCAACGTGCCTGCTCTCCTTGAGCCGACTGGCATTTTCAGGGATGGTGGCAAGAGACCTGATGGGGTGTCCTTGGTTCCTTGGAGTTTGGGACGGATGCTAGTGTGGGATGCTACCTGTGTAGACACGCTGGCGCCGTCCCATCTCCAACGAACTAATGTAAAAGCGGGCGGAGCGGCTGAATGCGCCGAAATTTTAAAACGTAATAAATATAAGAGCCTGGGCAGAGAGTACCTTTTTGTACCATTCGGGGTCGAAACTCTTGGTCCATGGGGTCCCAGCGCACGCAAATTTTTCGTAGAAATCGCGAAACGTCTGGTTGATGTTACTGGTGACCGAAGAGCTGGTGGCTTCCTCGCACAACGTATCAGCATTGCGATACAACGAGGAAATGCCGCCAGCATCCTAGGTACAATGCCTCAAGGACCTACTTTAGATTTAAGGTAGGTAGAGGTAGGTAGTTAGGTAATTTACACTTACTGTATATATTTCGAGAATAAATGATTTTAATTTTATTTATAGTATATTATATTATCTATTATATCATACATTGTATACAGGCGGATTTCGATTGATTACGATTCTATCTAAAATTAACCTTTTTTTAATCTCTAAAAAATAATCTTCTCTGGGTGTATGTAACTAAGTCCAAATTAAATTAAGTTTTAAAAACTTTACAATTTTCGAAGTAAGTAATCTGTTTTGGTAAACCACATGTTTTTGTAGTTGATACTGCAGCATAAAAATATTAATTGGAAACAGGAAACATGAAAAGCTTTGAGCTGAACCGTAAGTCCCTAGAGATAAAAACAAGTGGGTTTGTGGCGACTGGGATGTGGTTTTAGTAATCTACCGTAGCTATAAAATAAATCAAATACTGGACCCTCTTGACTACATTCTAAAGCTATAGGTAAGGAGTATACATAAGGTGACGGCATATAAATTTCACATATATTCACGTAAATATTTCATGTTTTTACCTCCTGGTTTATGAATGCAAAAGTATTTCCAAGTACAAATCAGAAAATATTAAGCCCTGACCTTTGAGTCAATGCAATAGCTATCTACTTATTAGTTAATTCTGCACTTTAAACTTAACTTTAAACCAAAGGGCATGTTACGTTAAAATATAACTATATTATGCACACGTTCTTTATTCTAAATCCCATCTTGGATCTATTCCCCGCAATTCACTTGAATTTTGAGGCAATTTAGAAGAACAAGTCAGTCGTCATGAGGTTTGCGGCTTGCGTGGCGGAAAAACGCTCGCCGCCCAAACCATGTCGCGGGCCGCCCGCCCCTCCGCGCCCTGTGCAGTAGGGCTGCCAACGAAGGAAATACAGTTCACACAAAAATAAATGGAATAGAGACAGGCCAAGCTAAGTTTGCGTCGATTTTGATATTAAGGACTGCATATTTTAATGTCAAACTTTTATGAAATTATGACGTGTACGTGACGTGTACGTGACGTGTACGTGACGTGTACGTGACGTGTACCGTGTATACTTTGAAATCTTTCACAGCCTGTGCTATCAAAATGTATGCAAACTTAACTTACTCGGACTTTAGGTACTCATTTTTTGTGTGTGGAGATATATGTTTTATGATCAACGTGGTAAAATATTGTGATTGCTCAGCGGCTAGCATTTACAGATAGCATAAGTAATTGTCCAAATATGTTCGTTAAAGTAAACCATTAAACGTAGGTACGAGTGTTTGCCACTGCCTTAATAAATAGTTTCCATCTTGAATCTTAAGTCTAGCAATAGAAGTAACAGCAGGGTGTCAACTATTGGGCATTAAAACGCTGAGCACTAGGAGTTACATTTACCGTATAACTAGTTTTTAATAAAAGTTTTAAAAGGTTAGGTTTTTATTCCTTCTTTAGGATAGTGAGATAAGTGAGTAATAGAATTATTTTTGTGATACGAGATTCATCTGCGATTACTTTTCAAAATAGTTATTGTCAATTAGACCCGATTTAATATAACTAGCACAAAGATTGAGTACCTACAGAAATTGAGTATGAGTAATAAGTAAGAACAGCAGAAAACATTGTATAGCCCTTTATTAAATCGATTTTAAGAAAACATTATCGGTGTTAAGAAACAAACGGATAAACTTACACAAAAAATAAAGGTATTTCCCCAATCTCGGCAACCCTGATCAAATCATCGCTGACAGTGTCGCCGTTTTATTGGCCGCGATCTTTTTATGCCAATTGGATCGTTTCGCCGTTTCTATTGAGGGTGCTTTGTCCCGCGGTTTTTGTCCGACTTTTATCCACTCCATTTTTATACTGAGGAAAGCGGATAATGAATTTCAATTGTTTTTCGGGGAGCTCCGATGGGATAATGCTGGAGAAAGAAAATAATAAGTAATGTTTCTGTTAGGTTATACGAGTATTTATGAAGTTGTTTTGCGTGCTGTTACGCAACGAACACATGATGACACTAAAATTATGTGTAATTCGGAAATAAATGAATTAACACATAAACACATACCTAACTACTCCTTTATTTAAACACATAACAGTGTATGTCGCAAATAAGGGATCCAAAATCGGTTTTGTATCTAGTATCAAATATGAAAGTAAAGGTAAAACAATATGCAGGTTCATTGCCAAAGAGTCACATAGGCACAGATAAACTTGAGATTACAATTGCATTTAGAATACATTATATTACTTAGATTTGTGTTAGGTACACTTGCAATGACGAACTATATATACGTAATATATGTCACTATTATGTCCGGCAAACTATATCATGATGTTGATGACTCACAATATAAAGATAAAGATATTTTTGATGATGTACCTACTAGACGACGATATATATAATAGATAGATACATATAAATATATAGAAAACATCCATTACTCAGGAACAAACATTCGTGATAAACACACAAATAAATGCCCTGACCAGGATTCAAACCCGGGACCTCCTGTTTCGTAGCCAGGGTCACTACCAACTTGGATAGGAAGGAGGCCGTTAAAACCCGTTTAGTCGCTTGCTGCTCTCAGGACAGACTTCGATATGATAGTACCTACCTGTCTATGTCGCTCTAATGATCGCGCGACATATCTCGTCGCGCTACAAAGCGTAATGAGCGCGATAAATCACGTCTAATATAAAATGACAAATTTACCTTATAACTTCTATACGGTTAAGACCTTTTGTCGCTAAAAGATTACAACTGTGCGTGGTTTAACACAAGAACTGCTC
Source organism: Lathronympha strigana (assembly GCA_949128165.1). Classification (NCBI taxonomy): domain Eukaryota; kingdom Metazoa; phylum Arthropoda; class Insecta; order Lepidoptera; family Tortricidae; genus Lathronympha; species Lathronympha strigana. The sequence continues at coordinate 8,016,505 of OX421906.1, read as the reverse complement.
TCTCCATTTTAAATGGTATTATGTGAATAAGATGAATGTTTAAAACTCTTTAAAGTGTTTGAAGCCTGATAACACTATTAAGCGTTATACAAATACTAGTACACATGATTTGTGCTTTGTAGAAGATCATTCCAGACGAGATATTTGGGTCACACACAAGACGAGGCCCCTTCACGTCTTTCCGGTGGACTTTTCATAGGTTAAGGGCTATAAAGGTTAAAGTTCTTATAAAAAAAAACTAATAAAAAAAAAAACTTATGGAACCCTTATCCCCATTAAAAAGTACTCCGTTTCTACGGTTTAGCTGAACACACTATTTTTTTCCTGTGGGGTCAATAGTTAACAGCTTGTGGACATGTAGTAATGATTTTTGTCATAAAATTCAATGCAGAAGGAGTACCTTTTAATTTAGATAAGGAATAAATAATAAAATCAAGGTTTACAGCCCTTAACTTTTGAGTAGTCCACTGGAAAGATTAGGAATATCGTATTGTGTTTGATCCATTTAATAGTACATTGTGATACACGTGTGCTATAATGACCATGCACACACGTGTCATACGACATTTTTCAACACACTTGTAAGTAAAAATCAAAATTTAAGTCGAGGAGTCGAGGAATTTAACTTTTGTTAAATACATTAACTTAATTGTCAGAATCATGTCAGAATGCCTACATGGTAATTAGCATATGAGTTTCACTAACCTTTATTGACTTCTTGCGATGCCTTTTCGACGTCTGTTGATGACATTATTTTACATTTTCAACTAATAAATCCCGAAGCTAAGGCCCAAACGTCACAAATAAGTAGGTATATTTATCACTACTAAGTACAACTAGATTTTCATGATAGCACCCGCGTTTTGTAGTTTCAGAGGAGCCTAATCCACATATTGTTATAGTTTTACTTCTTTAGAAAAATAAATATTTCTCAAACATGATCGGAAATTTATGCATTTATGTCACGAAATGAAGACATGAAGTTTCTTGTTTACGGCTCCCCCCCATTTACTTCTTGGCCGGCGGCCATGAAGTAATGTATGGCGTAAGTATGAACGAAACATTATTGTCCGCTGCTCTAAGTTTTTAATTTGCGTACTAACACTAAACTGACAAAGGAAAAATCACATACAGCCAATGACCACTAGATACTTTCGCCATTAAAAAAACAAATTTTATGGTTTTATGTATATTTATGTGCGGTTAAACATGGTGCTCGAATAGCTCATTCAAATGAAATCTTTAAAAAATTAAAAAAGGTGGCAAATTAAACAATTTTTTCCGTATTAACTATTTACCTAGTAGTTATTTTAATTTTAATATTTCCTCACAATGTTTGAGAAAAGCACTATACAAGCCTCTGCCGGAAGAGAGATTGCAGGACTTGTTTAATTCTACCAAAAACTCGTCCTGCAATCTGTTACTTCACGGCCTCTGCAGTAATGTACTAACGTTAAAGGATGACTCGCACTAAAACGGGCTGGGACGTGGTCGGGTCGGGCCGATCTGTCAGTTTCTATGGAAAACGTCACGTGACCTCCGCGGGTTATGACGTGTTTCTTTCTATGGGAATTGGCAGATCGTCCCGTCCCGTCCTAGTGTGAGTCATCCTTAAATCCAAAAGTGACGAATACATTTTGAAAATAATGAGCTATAAAATAATATGTAGGTATGCGTAGTTTAATTAAAGGATAAAATGGACGAAGTCGCTAGTAAACCCTAAAAGGATTTAAATATATATATGTGTAATATATAGATATGGTTGACTGGTAGAGAATGCCCAAAGGCATTAAGTCCGCCCTTTGCACACTTTTTTGCGTGCAATAAAGTTTAATATAAATAAATAAAGTCAGTGGCGCGATACGGCGGCGTAACGAGGCGTCGTTAGTGCCTCTCACATTAGACGGATTAGGATTAGATATTTAATTACTGGCATTATTCCAGTGAACTGTACTTTGATTAGGAATAAACTATTTATACCTATAGTATGAGCAGTTGTAATCCTACCTAAAACATTTAAGTATTTATCTCAATTATCTTATTTTTACCTACTTTACAAGATAGTTCGTATGAAGGATTTATTACGGCATTATTAGCGTAATTCATAATTCATAATTCATTTATTTGCAGAAAATAGTGTACATTAAAGATGGTAATTACAATAAATTTCATCAACCATTTTACTACATTGTAGCATGCAAATAATTAATCTACAACTACTATATATGCAGTCATTACTTAAGGGAAGTAATTAGCAATTAATTAATATGTACATCAAGTCATTTGTTAACAATAAATTATTTATCTATCTATATGAATATTTTCTAAATTATAATAAATGTCATGTCCAAAATAATTAATTGTCTACGTTATAATCAATGTTATTATTCAATAAATCATTTACAGAGTAGTACCTTTTATCTAATAGCCAATTATGCAAAGCTTTTTTAAATTTGTCATAAGGCATCTCTTTTATATATTGAGGTATTTTATTATAAATTTTTATGCACATCACACTACAATTTTTCCTTAACATGGCCATTTTTTGTTGTTTACCTAACACTAATCTCTCCTTATCTCTAGTAAGGCGGTCTTTTAAAATAAAAGTACCTATTGGTAGCACCAAATAATAAGTAAATAGTAAAAGGTTGACTCACACTAGGACGGGGCAGGCGGGATAGGACGGGGCGGGATGCGGTGATCTGTCAATTTCTATAGAAAGAATCACGTGATAACTAGGAGCCTTCGGATGTAACGTGACGTTTTTAAAAAAGAAACTGAGGGTTGTCCTCAGTTTCTTTTTGTCCGCCCCGTCCCGTCCCGGTCTAGTGTGAGTCGTCCTTTAAGGTCAGTTGTAGGGATAGAAACGGTATTTTTTTAATCTCGAGTTTAATATTTTAGATTAAAAAGAGCATAAAATATTGGGTTATTTCGAGGTTATTCAATAATACCTGTTAAGCACGCCTACTACGAACATTGAAAATTGGAATTGACGGAAAAACCTCTTTGTCACTTCAATATGCAAGTGTGGCAGAGATGAAGATACAAATCCGCAATCGTTCGATTTTCGTGGTATAAGTAGGGTTGCCAACCGTAGTGTACAAATTTGCGGTACATTCGGGATTGATATGCGGGATTTGGCTACAAAATGCGGGACGCCGTCAACCGACTTATATAAGGTGTATGTATCAGACTGTCAAGTGTCAACGTATTGAAAGGTATACAAAATTACCTGGTTAACTTTCTTAAGAAGAAGAAATTTCTTCTATAGATACGAGTATTAAGCCGATTTAGCTCAAGTTTTTGCCATGAGTTTTTACAGTTATATTTTTTTTATACCTACTACAACAATTTTACATGTACACAAAATTAAAAGATCATTTCAATTTAAATTAAATACTTTTTAAATTTTTATATGAAATACTTTTTCAATTTTATAGTAAGTTTTTGAAAAATTCACCACTTTCTTATAACTGTTTTACCATATTTTGCTCAGCGAGCTTCAAACATCAACTATCTTCGTATCATCTGGTTTACGACCTTATTGCTATTGAATCTTAATAAAAAAAATGTTTTCTTGTTAAGTACCTATGCAATCTTTTATGGAGAAAATGAAACACTTTTGAACATTTTCACACAAAATTATTAAGTTGAAGAAATGTTAAGTTTGGTACATTTTGGTAGAAATACACGAACAATAGCCAAGTTATCTGGCTAAACAGATACTTTTTACATAAATAAATAGACATTTGTAAAATTTTGTTTAAACTCTATACAAAATGTATAAATTGTGTATTCAGAGATTTTTTTTTCAAAACATCACTTCAAATCACTCTAAATTTCGCTATAAAATATGCGGCGTGAAGAGATATTGGGGTGACTGTGTAGCCCCTTTGTAGGTATAGTTGTGATCCCTTGGTATGCCTATCGTTTGGTTACTGTACAGTCACGTCTATAAATATCTATACACTTTGAACTTATTACAGGGGAAGAAGGATCAAAATTGAATAGAGATGCATATTCAAATTCAAAATTCAAAATTCAAAAATTTATTCTGCAAGTAGGCCACAAGGGCACTTTTACAAGTCAGTAAGCATTACAATAAAGCATTTGCATGTACAAACATTTACAATATATAGTGAGAAGTAAAAGTATAATCTAAATACTGATAATACAACAGCCAAAACCTGGGTAAAAAATATTAAAATAAATGTACTAAGTAATATGACAAGAGATGTATAGTCTCTATCGTTAATAATAAATTAAGTTTGGAGATGTAGAAGGTCCCCCAACGTCAAAATAAAATACGAAAAAAATTTGGAGATGTAAAAGGTCCCCATAGTCAAAAAATTATACTAATAGGATTTGGAGGTGTAAAGGCCTCCAAACGTCAAAAATATAATATCTTTATGATAAAAATACCACAAGTCATCAGACTGTTAAGTTAACAGTCTTAGATCTAATGCTACAGAATGATGACAGTATCGGAGTCACCCAGTGCCCAACACTTACGACTCAAAATATCGCGGTAGCGATAATAAAAACCGTTGCCTGGGAGATCGGAGTGGTGTCGGTCTATCTGGAAGGAGATAAGGAGATCGAGCCGTATACCGAATGGATGAGCAAAGTACTGGAAGAAATGGGAACGAGGAAACTCCTGCTGGCCGGAGATATAAATGCGTGGAACACATGGTGGGGAAGCGAAAGGGTGGACTACAGAGGGGAGATCTTCGCGGGGTTCATAGAAGAGCAGGAGCTACAAATACTCAACAGGGGGAATGAGCCCACGTTCGACATAATCAGAGGAGGAACACGATACACCAGTTGTGTCGACGTCACGACCTGCTCCGCAAACTTGCTCGGCCAAGTACAAAACTGGCGACTGGACGGAGAAATGACGGGCTCGGACCACAAGGCAATCCTGTTTGAAATCAACTTAGCAGAAGCCGAAAATATCGACATCAAGCGAAGTACACGAATCTACAATAGCAAAAAGGCAAATTGGAGTCAGTTCTCTGAGAAGCTGACACAACTTTGTACCGAACACAAAATTAACCAATTAGAAATAGATAAAATCTCAGACACAATAGCCCTAGACAGAGAAGTACTCAAAATCACAACAAAAATCCAGGAAGCATGCGAAGTGTCGATACCTAAAGTAAAAAGCGGGAAAAGAGCAGGATTTCCTTGGTGGTCCGAAGAATTGGAGAAAATGAAAAAAGAAGTAGCCACAAAAAGGCGCAGAATTAGATGCGCAGCGGAAATTCGCCGAGCATGGGTCGTGGAACAATATCTTCAGGCAAAGGAGACCTATGAACTGGAAGTTAAGCGGGCCCAGACCGCCAGCTGGAAGAGTTTCTGTGAGAAACAGGACCGCGAGAGTATGTGGGATGGGATATACAGGGTAATAGGCCGAACTCTTAAAAGGGAGGAGGACGTACCGATGGTGCAGAACGGGAGGGCTCTGGGAGGCGAGGACTCAGCAAAGCTCTTGGCAGATACGTTCTTCCCGCAGGATGACACAACGGAAGATGACGACAGCCATAAACAAGTGAGAGCCGCAGCAAAAACGGTAAATAAGTGGACACAATCTGAGAAATGTGATCCCCCGTTTACAACGGAGGAACTGCGGTGGGCTGCATCGAGTTTTAATCCTAAGAAGGCACCTGGACCAGACGGTCTCACAGCAGACATATGCAAGGCAGTTGTTACTCAGTGCCCAGATGTTCTCTTGGCACTTTATAACAAGTGTCTGGAGCTCCAAAGTTTCCCCACCCTCTGGAAGGAGGCGGCAGTGGTTGTTCTTCGTAAGCAGAATAAAGAGGATTACACCCACCCAAAATCCTACAGACCAATTGGTCTATTGCCGGTCCTGGGGAAAATCCTTGAAAAGATGATGGTGCGGAGGATCAGATGGCACGTTCTCCCAAATGCCAGTCGGCAACAGTTTGGCTTTATACCACAGCGAAGCACCGAAGACGCCCTCTACGCCATGTTGGAACAGGTTAAAACAGAACTTAGAGCCAAAAAGATAGTTACCATCATATCACTTGACATAGAGGGGGCCTTCGACAGCGCATGGTGGCCAGCCATCAGATGTAGACTGGCTGAAACCGGATGCCCTGTGAACATAAGGCGACTGGTGGATGATTACCTGTCCAACAGGATGGTGAAGGTTAGGTACGCGGGAGCCGAGTACACGAGGCAGACGAGTAAGGGCTGTGTACAGGGATCAATAGGGGGACCAACCTTCTGGAACCTGCTGCTGGACCCACTCTTGAAGGAAATGGAAGACAGGGGGCACTATTGTCAGGCATTTGCGGATGATGTGGTCTTGATCTTCTCGGGGACTACGGCTCTGGAAATCCAGAGACGGGCAAATGCCGCTCTCGCACGTGTCCGGGAGTGGGGAGTCAGAAATAAGCTGAGATTTGCACCACACAAAACAAAGGCAATGCTGTTAACCAAAAAACTAAAGTACGACTCTCCACTCCTGAGCATGGGGGGAGTTGACATCGAGATGTCTCGGGAGATAAAGATTCTTGGGCTCACAGTGGATGACAAGCTGACTTTCAACACGCACGTGTCAAATGTATGCCGTAAGGCACTAGGCCTCTATAAACACCTGGCAAGAACAGCGAAAATCCACTGGGGGCTCAACCCCGGGGTGATTCGGATCATCTACACCGCGGTCGTGGAGCCCGTCATAATGTACGCGTCGAGTGCATGGGCACCAGCGTCGAATAAACTTTGTATTCAAAAACACCTAAATGCGGTACAGAGAGGTTTTGTGCAGAAGATCGTCAAGGCGTACAGGACAGTCTCCCTGAGTTCGGCCCTGCTGCTCGCGGGTCTTCTCCCACTGGACATCAGAGTCCGGGAAGCGGCCTCGCTTTACTATGTAAAGAAGGGCAGCTCCCGGGAGGACGATGTCGTGGACCGAGAGATGGAGCGACCGGTCCAGTTCACTGATACGCCACATCCAGCAAAACGCCTAGGCCTGAAATTCACATGCGTGGCGGACCGTGCACAAATGGAGGAACACGACAACCAAGGCATTAAAATCTTCACCGACGGTAGTAAGATTCAGGGAAAGGTCGGAGCGGCAGTTTCTATTTGGAAAAACGGTACGGAGACCAAATCTAAGAAGCTGAAGCTTGACCACTTCTGCACGGTCTACCAGGCGGAACTGCTGGCCCTGCTGGAAGCCACAAAACAAATCTCACAATCCGCCGAGAGCGTCTGCAACGTCTACTGCGACTCAAGATCTGCTCTTGAAGTCGTGGTAAACGACGAATCCTACCACCCCCTTGCTGCACAAATAAGATGCAATCTTGGGAAAATTGCAGACCAAAATAAAGTCGTGCACTTATTTTGGATAAAAGCACATGTGGGGTTGGAGGGGAACGAAAGAGCCGATGCTCTCGCTAAAGATGCGGCACTAAAAATTAAAACAAGACCCAACTACAATAGGTGTCCATTGTCGTTTGCCAAGAGACAAATCCGCTTGGAGTCGATTGACGAGTGGAACCAGCGGTACAAGAAAGGCGACACTGCCTCTACAACCAAAGCCTTTTTCCCGGATGCCTCACAAGCTTATGGCACAATAAGAAAAATCCAAATGGACCACGTTTTGGTGCAGGTGCTCACGGGACACGGTGGCTTCGCCGAGTACTTGAACCGCTTCAAGTGCAAGGCGAGCCCAGCGTGCATATGCGACCCCAGTGTGGAGGAGAGTGCACTACATATAATAATAGATTGCCCGGTGTACGGTAGGGAAAGACTAGACACGGAGATAGAAATGGAGGAGAAGATCAGTAAGGAAAACCTTAGTAACATAATACAGAATAAGCATGCAAGAAGTAAATTTATAGAATTTTGTAAGAAAATAGCGATTAAGGTAGCCAATAGGAATAAGTAATAAAAGAAACACTAGAACATACAATGGATTGTATGTCGTCAGTGTCTCTACTTTATATGATAAAATAGAAAATAAGATAAATTGTAAAACTATACTAAGATAAAATGTACTAGAATTAAGTTAAAAATTGTAAAAAGCCACAAATAAGCAAAATAAAGTTTCTACTTACTGCCACGCAAATAAAGACACCCAAACCCACTCCTTATACAAAAAGAACAAATAAATATAATAAATAGCATATATAGGAATAGGTGGTTATCCCAGCCACGTAGAATGAAAGAGATGAATGAAAGAAAGAACCGTATGTAGCATGGAAGTACGAGAAGCATGAAACGCGAGAACTGGTATGAAAGCGAAGACGATACAAAAAGACCCTGTTCAATTCAGGGGCTCCATGAAAAAAAAAAAAAAAAAAAATGCTACAGAATACATAACTAGTATGTATCATATAATTATATATGAAGCCGACCGTATTAATGTCGTATCTTGTGTTTTTTTGCATATTACTTGTAGCATAATACGTTTTAAGACAAAAACATTAAAAAGTATTTTTGATATGAACGGTTGCATTTACGAATATGCACCCATATTGCAAAAGAACCTATAGTTTGTGTTTTGCCTCATTAAAAAAGCATTGTTACGAGTAAGAGTTGTAAGTAGTAAGCTAAATTACATCTTCTTAGATTAAATCATCTAGAATATAATAAAAAATAGATTCACCGTCATGCACTGGATCTGAGTCACATTAAAAACCGTTCCTTTTTGTGCTTATTATCCAGTATGGTCTAAAAACGGGACAATCGGCGTCCCGCGCGGCCTCTTTGCGGGACGCGTTGTCAAGACCCCCAGAAACGGGACGTCCCGCGTATAGCGGGACGGTTGGCAACCCTAGGTATAAGCCCTGCGCGCGTCGCCAAGGTGCCAATCGCTCACGTTCAGAAGCGTAACGTATAGTTGCCGATTTCTAAGTCTGAACTTTTGACACATCGAAATACCCGTAGAACGTAAACGCGCAAGACACTTTGGAATTATAAACAAAATCCCATAAAGATATTACAGCTAGTCATGTACATAAACACAATATTTCACTTTTCATAAACATAATGTGATGAATGTTACATTTTTTCATACATTAGTTATTGAATATTTTACGATAACAATTTAGCACGCCAACAGTTACGGTCTACGTCGTTTTTTTTTTAAATTTAGTGTTGTGACCATGTCTGCTGTTCCAATTCATACAACTGTCTGTTAATCGATGAAAATCGATCTTGTTATCAATAGGCAATACAGTTAAAAATTAAAACAAAACGATTAAAACGAAAATAAAACTGAGTACGATGTGGAAAAAAATGTTATTTAAAATAAGACAAATTAACTATGAAGATTTTTATCTTACATTTTAAGAATTCAACAGTATTGATTTCTGAACCAAACTAAGATGACTTTGGAAAAAATCGTATGACAAATGCGCAGTTTGTCGAAGTTTCTCGGTCTTATCAAATACAAATCCGTAGTAGTAAAATCGAATCAAACAATCATCGCTAAAATCAATAATCGCTGAATTTGACAAACGATTTGTCTTAGCCTCATCACTAAGTACGTCAATACTCAAGTGTCAAAAGTTCAGACTTAGAAATCGGCAACTATAGTTATCGCTCTCTATCACTCTGCCTTATTTTTGTGGCAATGACAGTTGCGTTTCGTTAGCGACTGAGCGTTAGCGATTGGCATCTTGGGTACGCACACTGATCCCTGTCCTCACTACAAATTAGGTAAGTAATAACACGTTTATCAAATGTGATCGTTTTTAGTAAACGGAACCACTTTGTCACAAGCACATAAGGTGCTAATACCATAAAGATTCATTTATAAATGACCCTAATCAACAAGTGACAAAGTGGTACCTTTCACTAAAAAAGCGCACAAATGGTCCAGTAACAGCGATGCTATTCAAAGGAGTTAGGTATCAGATTCATAATATCTGAGCATGCATTATTTACGAAGCGTCGTCATTTGCTAACGACGTGTCATTAAAACCGATAGCGTAACGTAAACGCAGCGTCAGACCGACGTCACCTACGAGTATGTGTCCTAACAATGTAATATAGTTAGCACAGCCAGTTTTATAACTCAAAGGAGTTCAGATTCACAAGACATGAGCATGCATTATATACGAAACGCTATAACGACGCGTCATTAAAGCCGATCGCGTAACACAGGCGTGATAAAACATGACCATGTTAATACAACGTAAAGAATCGTATTAGAAATTAATTGATGCCAGTTAAATGATGCAATCAATTATAATTACTATTTAAAACGATATATTTACCATGTATACTTGTTTTTATGATCTCCTGATATTTCGGCACTGTTACAAGCGCCATGTTCACGGTGTACCTGATTTACTGCGAGTTTTTAAATGACCATGTTAGCTTAAAATCGTATATTGCAATCAAGTAGTTTTTTTTTCATACAGATCAGCCTATTCTACACAACTTAAATTAACAAGTGTACAATATTACCTGACCACAATACAGCCTATTCTACAGAACTTAAATTAACAGGTGTACAATATTAACTGACCACAATACAGCCTATTCTACAGAACTTAAATTAACAGGTGTACAATATTAATTGACCACAATACAGCCTATTCTACAGAACTTAAATTAACAGGTGTACAATATTAACTGACCACAATACAGCCTATTCTACAGAACTTAAATTAACGGGTGTAAAATATTAATTGACCACAATACAGCCTATTCTACAGAACTTAAATTAACAGGTGTACAATATTAATTGACCACAATACAGCCTATTCTACAGAACTTAAATTAACAGGTGTAAAATATTGACTGACCACAATACAGCCTATTCTACAGAACTTAAATTAACAGGTGTACAATATTAATTGACCACAATACAGCCTGTTCTACAGAACTTAAATTAACAGGTGTACAATATTAACTGACCACAATACAGCCTATTCTACAGAACTTAAATTAACGGGTGTAAATTATTAATTGACCACAATACAGCCTATTCTACAGAACTTAAATTAACAGGTGTAAAATATTAACTGACCACAATACAGCCTATTCTACAGACCTTAGATTAACAGGTGTACAATATTAATTGACTATAAATTACCATGTTAGCTTGAAGTCGTATAATATTAATTGATTATATCAGCAGTCGGCAACAGGCAGCCCGTGAGCCACATGCGGCCCGCGAGCCTAAGGAGGCTCAGGAAAATAGTCAGGGGACTATTTTGTATAACCTGTATGTTAAAGTCACTATTAACAAAGTGGGGCCCGTTTCGTTAACTTCTGATGTGGCCCGTGGCTTCTAAAAGGTTGCCGACCTCTGGATTACGGGATATGGATAAATTTAAACTACCGATCAGTTAAAAAACTGCGTTTCATGCTTAAACTTTCCGAGTCCTAATGAAACTATCCGTATGGTAATGGCGCTCTAAATTAGAGCTAAAACTAAGCCACGTTATGACATGCGCATAACGAGCCGCCATCATTATTAAGTATTGTTTACATGTTGTTAGCTGCATTCTACATTTTAAGATAATGATGTAGCGGTAGTTAATGTAATAGCATACGTGTGAAGTAATTACTAGCTGCAATATATATTTTGGAAGTTATATTGCTTGTTCAATAAAGCTGCGCTATAGGTCTATTGAACAACTTATTTTAAACAGTTGAACTTTTACATTATATTTTGGTTCATTGAGTAAGTAGGTTAGTACACATTGTTTTTGTGTTACTGACTATTGTGTATGAGAGAAAGTTTAATGTATTTTCCTCAGAAAGGCTGTGATTATGGAGTTGATTCATAGAGCTGTCATAACAGAAGTACGCTTGTCTGACATTTCCCATACAAAAATATTCAGCCAATTTTTGGTTTATGGATTTGGCTTTGGCAGAGGGGAGATAATATAATATAATAATAATATAATGCCATCACCATTGTATTGAACTTAATGCGTTGATTAAATTTACGCATGTTTATATTGGTGAAACTTTTAAGGTAGTACACGTGTGTGTCTATTTATGTCAAAAATATATAGATTTCGCTTTAAACTGACTAAATGCGCATGAATGTAATCTTTGTCAAAATATATAAAGCAAGTAGCTTAGGATAAAACTTCATTGAAAATGTAACAAAATTGCAGAACCAGACCATCATAACTACGCTTATTTATACTATATTATTATCATTTTAAATAAATTCCATTTCAAGATTTTCAAGTAACAATTATTATATTTGGAAGAGATTGACAGAAGAAGAAACTAACTCATTAAAAAAGCAAAAAAATCGCTGTGACATACGGACGGACAGACTTGGAGTATTAAACCAGTCTCGAGTATTAAACCAGACGGAGTAGCAATTGACAGGCCTACCCCTCTGCCGAATGCATATTCACAAACGATCATACTCATTGTTTGGACTGACGTTTATCTGACATAGCTATTTGTACGTTACGTACGACTTTTTTGTATAGGAAAAGATAAAAATTGCCAGTTCAATATGCTACCGCCTTATTCATAAAAAAGTTAACAGAAGCTTTACCTAGTTAAAATATGTTTTCTCGCATTCTGTCAAACGCGATTGTCAACAGATAAGGACAAACAATAATTTAGCTAAACTATTGTTGAAGTTACGGAACCGCGCGTACCGGAAGGCGCAGCGTGGGTAGGCCCCCCACATGGTGGACTGATGACCTGGTGAAGGTCGCAGGAGTCCGCTGGATGCGGGTGGCGCAGGACCGGTCATTGTGGAAATCTTTGGGGGAGGCCTATGTCCAGCAGTGGACGTCTTTCGGCTGAATGTGATGATGATGATGATTGTTGAAGTGCGTTTATGAATAACGCCATTACTAAATAACTGTCAACGTATAAGTAAGTATCCGTAAATAAAATGCAATTTAATCCTTCAGACACATCATAAATAGACCCGAGACATGTTCAATTATAAAAATTATGTTTATTTTCCAAACTAATTATCTATAATAAGCAATAAAACGTGATTCCCTATATAATGATAGTCGGAAACGTATTGATAAATACGGACCTATTCATTATAGGTTACGAGTCTGATGCAACGTACAATTAGGGATATGGAGGCGGTCATTTTCAGTAATTCATAATGTATGTTAATTATGGAGTGCCTTCGCCTCCGGCTCGCTGACGAATCAATGTATACACAAAGATATAGCCATTTTAAGGTGCGGATTGTCTTTGCCGATTCTTATAGATATTTTATTAATTATTAATATGTATCGACGCGACCCAAAGACCTTGTATGGCAAAACTGCTTATCAATCATTGATAACAAAATAGCCCGGCTAATTCTGACTTCTGATATATATATATTGTATAGATCTCAGACATCCATTAACCGATGTTGCCAACCAGTTTTGTGGAAGATAGAACGTGTGAACTTAGCACGGTAACGTGGCAAGCGCGCGCAGCGAGTCTAGAGCACCGGTAATTTATACTGAATGACAAGACCGTGAGCGCGCGCAACAACATGACTTTTTATAATGTCTATTTGTAATAAGGGTATCAGGTAGACGAATCACTAAACATTTCGTGGTACGCTATTTTCGCAAACGAACATCTATCTCATTGGAGCCTGCTCTATAAGCAAAAACGCAATGTCAACTATCCTGGAGAAAATTTAAATCGAAATTAATATGCGATCACGTGAATTACGTATAGATGTAGGGCATGTTTCGGAAACGCCCGAAAGTGTAATGCTATTTCAGTCAGTGTCAGTACTAAAAGTACCAAGATCGATTAAAGTAGCACGACAATTTATAAAAGACAGGAAGTTTAGTTTTCAGAAACAATGACTGTCCCAGATCGTAATTTGGGGGTAGTTTGCTCTAAAAGCATACCTACGTATTTCTCAAACAATAAAATACAGCTCCCATACCAAACACCTAGAAAAGCTAGCAATACATTTTCCCCGAGACCTAATACCGAAATACATCAAGGAGCGAGAAACAGCGTAATAAAAATTAACGAAACCGCTGTTACAAATTTACAGGAATATACGCGACACGGCGGGTTATTTAAAGACTAAATGACTGTAATAAATTCATTCTGGCTAGATTTCTCCACTTCTCTTTATGTCTGCCTCCTTGAGGCTAAAAGAGCGTATCTGAAGTACTTTTTGTCGAGACAAATACGTTTATTACGACGAAGTTTTGTAAGATTTTTGTTTGAAATATAGAACTCCAATTAGGCTAAGTTACGGGGCAGTTATTGCGGTTGAAATTTGTGAGATAACTGTTCAGAATGACTTTGAATTATTGACCGACCTAATAGAGTCGTGCTAGTGAATTATTGGCGTCCGAAAGTTGACTCAACCTAGAGTCTAACTAACCACGTTATCTCTCCCAAGCAAATTAACTGTCAAACTTTAAAGTGTTATATAATATTATACGTCAAACTTCTATGAAATTAAGACGTTTACTATAAGTACTATCACTATCTGGGCTATCAAAATCTAGTAAACTTAGCAGAGATGGACTCTATTTTGTGGATTGATCGCATTGCAGTACAATTTTAAATGTAAGTAACTAACTAACTAACTACGCTGGCTCAGCGACCCAAAAAGAGTCTTGGCCTCCGACACAAGAGCACGCCACTCTACCCGATCCTGTGCAATCTCTCGCCAATTTTTGACTCCTAGATCACGCAGATCCCTCTCCACCAGATCTATCCAGCGGTACTTTGGCCGACCGACCGGACGACGTCCAGTCGGTCGACCAAGGTATGCTCTCTTCACCTGGCAATCCTCTCCCATTCGCTCAAGATGGCCGAGCCAGCGAAGACGATGGGCTTTAGTCTCACCAATGATATTTGGTTCGGCTACCAGTTCTTGTATTTCGGCATTTTTGAGGATCCTCCAATTACCATCGTCCGTTCTTACAGGTCCCAGGATTTTTCTAAGCACCTTACGCTCCGCTACTAAAAGGCTATGCTCCTCCTTGAGTGTTAGCGTCCAAGTCTCACACCCATACATTAAAATGGGATGTAAGTAGGTCTTGTTAAAAAAAACCGTACCTGTAATACCTGTAATAAAGACATAGAAAGGGAGCGTAGGGCGCTGGCGGTCCGATGCAATATGCTTGCCCGCAGGTTTGCACGTAGTAGTGAGCAGGTAAAACTTTCTCTTTTTAAAGCCTACTGTCAGGTGTTCTACACGTGCAGCCTTTGGGCCAGTTTCACGCAGAAGACCATCAGTGCCTTACGCGTCCAATATAACAATGGCTTCAGGATGCTGCTGGGGCTGCCCCGATTCTGCAGTGCCTCGGGTATGTTTGCGCAGGCACGTACAGACGACTTTTATGCCGTTATGCGAAAGAGGCTCGCGGCACTGCTTAGCAGAGTTTGGGTCAGCCCCAACCCCATCCTGGCTACGGTAGCAATTAGGTATAACTCCAACACCGCCATCATGCGCCAATTTGCCAGCGTAATGGTAAATGGCAAAATAGAATTACATTAATGTTAATTGTAAATTAAATTGTGAATTGTAATATTATGTGTATTTTAACTATTTTATTTTATTTTATTTTTAATTGTGGACCAAATTGTTGTCTTATAAATAAATAAATTTGAATTTGAATTTGAATACAACTTTGTTGCAGATAAATTGTTTACAACGAAGTGTGGCCTGGATCTGTTCTCATTCGTGCATAGTTAGAGAGAACTATACTGTCTTTTTCTTACGCTTGTATTTTACTTCTCAAAAAGAGGGAGAAATATGTATACGTAGAGTTTTTTTTCTACTGCGCAATATTGTCATATTTTTTAAAGATATTGTCTAAGTATGCATAGGTAGCTGTTAAATTAATAATAAGTATAATAATTATGCATAAAGGATGACTTACACTAGGACGGGAGGGTACGGGGCGGGACGAGACGATCTGTCAATATCTATAAAGAGAATCACGTGATAGCTCGGAGCTCTCGAATGTCACGTGACGTTTTCTATAGAAACTGACTCCTTTCCCGCCCCGTCGCGTCCCATCCCGTTCCATTCTAGTGGGAGTCATCCCTAAGTGCTTAATTGTTACTCTTATTCGGGACCACTTTTATTCCGAAGCGTAAGTCTCGCACAACTCAGAACTTTTTATAGGTCCTTCAAAATTTATTTATAAACAACCTAAGCCTGAGGCATGTATCTACGACAATAGAAAAGCAAAGATGTGCAGGAATTAATGTCCGCAGTGTGGGTCGTTATGCGTTTGAATGATCCGCGGGGTCGGGGGTTGGGGGTTGTATGCAACAAAGCAGGCGTATAATTGGTGCGCGTAGTGGGCCCGGCCGCGGGCGAGCATCGTTAGCCTTTCTTTCGTACCCGCGGTTTTGTCCGGAACGGCTGCTTGCTAATTAAGTATGAAATTAATTGATGCAGCAAACTTTGCGAGTGAAACTTGAATTAATTGGCACGTCCGGCTTCAGCCTAATTAGGAGCCTGAGGCTTTTCAGTATCGCTCGTTGAAGCCGTGAAAAACACACAAAAGTGTTGTGAGTAGTGTGCTATCAAATTTGGCTGCGGCTCGTTGCGGCCGGTCTAAGAATTTGTATATTTGACTTATATCAATTAAGGAAATTACTAATTCGTTAAATAGGTATGTTAAGCTTAAGCATTTGACGAGACGAGATTGAATACTGAATATTGGTAAACTTATGTCTTAACACCACCTATTCAAAAAAATCTTTCCTTATAAGAGGAACCAAAGTGGCACTTTTCTTCTCTGTTTACTAAGAGGAATCAAAGTGGCACATTTCATCAAGTTGCTGGACAGTTTTACGTTTCGGGTATTATCTTGAGGCATCGAGGTGTTAATATGATAAATTGGTTGTTATTTATTTTCCTCATAGGTAAAACGGTATCATAATTATTTTCGCATGATTTTGAAAACTTGTGGCATAATTTACAATTTATTTTTATTTCTTTATATATCTGACGAATACTTTCGCCGGTCGTAACTCATAGGGTTATAATTTCGCGCTAACGCTTAAAGAGTAACAAAGTGAGTAAAAGGGAAGCTATCATTTATATGAATACTCGTATTTTATGAGTGCGAAAGAGACACAACCACTGAAAAATGTGACCACTTTTGAGCTCCCAGACCTTAAATCCGCTTGATGGTGGCAGAAGTGAGATTGTGAATATGAAAAGCTAAGGGCCACTTGCACCATCCAGCTAGCAGCATCAGCATCTAGCTGCCAAATCCCATACGTTATATGCCGGTCATAATATACGTTGCAATGTGTAGTAAATTAATAAATTTGACAGACCGATGACTGATACCCGCTATGCAGTCTCTATCTGTTTTTTTTTTACAGTAGATTGCTCCCTAATGTTTAGTTTAGTATAGTTTATTTTTATTTGCTAAGAAAGTCATGCAAATACAATACTAAAATATGTCAAAAGCAATCACATAACATAATTCTATATCAAAACCAACAGCAACAACATACATCAACAACATAAAAATAGATAAATAAATGAAAAAGAGATTTGTAAATTAAATCGAAATCTGTTATAATATTCATTTAGGCTGTAAAAGGGCCACGCAAGATAGTTTCTCAGTTCTTTACAAAAAAAAACATTTTCAGCTGTCTTTTATCGTCATTTAGTGAAACCCACCTAATACTGTTTTTAAAATTTGTGTAATGTGACGCCGATAGTGCTAGTTGTATTTTACGCCTTAATGGGGAATTTAATTATTGGCATGTAAGTTTAAACGTGTCAATGTTGTTATATATACATAAATACAAACGTGATATATGTACAAATATGTAACAGTGAGGATTCTATGCTCGAAAAAAAGGTCTCTATGCGTTTCTGGAAAATAACCAACAACATTTTTGTTGTAATACGATTTATTTTATCTGTGTGCAATTTCCCCACATTTCTATGCCGTATCAAACGATGCTTTCAAAGTAGGCATGATTTTACTGATTTTAATATTTCTGCATCGGTAACTTTTGTCAGGAACTTTATTTTGAAGCATGCTCTGGCCAGTTTCTTGCGTAAAATCTCTATGTGTTGGTGCCATTTTAAATGGTGATCTAACTCGATTCCAAGGAACCGTACATTATCAAATTTGGCAATTGGCAGATCAGATATATCCACTTTTACTTAAATTTAGTTGCACACCATTAGCTTTAAACGATTAGTCTATAGTATCCCAGCACAGCTTAGCTTTCTAACTAAGTTTATGAGAAGTGGTTGATTTTATAATGATGCTAGTGTCGCGACACGAGCATGTCATCTATATACTGTATCACGTGTATGAGAGAAAATAATCACCGTGCTGAGAAGTTAAACTGCTGAATACTTCAATAAATAAAACAATAATTCCGACGGCTTGTTCGAACGTATATGACCGGCTATGATGCTTAACTCCGGGTTAGCGGCTAACCCTTGGGGGCGCAAGTGGCGCTGTGCAGGTATTCGGATATGTCGTGTCGTGTATGAATTTGTCTTGATATAATATTACAAAAGAAATAATGTTAAAAAATAACTCTCAAATAAAACTTTAACTCTGCTTAATATCTCAATATTTCCCGCTGATTCTACCAAATCGACAGACAGTAAAATTTTAACCGCACCATAATTTCGTTTGCAAGAAAAACAAAGGCGCGCCTTCACCTGAATTAACTTATTAAACACTGACTTTGGGAATAAACTTCGGGGCTCGTAAAGTGAAGGGGTGTTTTAACGTCTTCAAATCTATAAAATAGAACTCCATGCTGTTTCATTTGAGGCCTCGCAGATGCCTCAATAAATTGAAATAAATGCTGAGGAAACAGTCAATGTCTATTTACGGAAATATTTTATTTTAGGTACCTTCACATGGACGTGCTTTGTTTATAGTTAATTAAATTATCACGATTTCATGACTAAAAGCCAAATAGGATATTGGGCAATATTGGTACCTATTGTAAATTCATGTGTTTTGGTTCAAGGCAGTCTTTAATGTGACAGTCACGCCAGAGACATTACAGAGGTATGCAAAACTACACCGTTTAATATGAATAAAATGCAAACCTTACAACAACTACTTCTAAATGTCCTGGATGAAGCCTATGACTTCGTTTAAGTGGATTTTTCAACACCCATGGGGGTAGAATTTCGCCTTATTCCTGCTCAAAATTCCTCGTTATACTTTAATTTTTTACGTTAAGTAGTTTTGGCTATGAGTTAGTGCCCAGTGTCCGAAATAAATTATATTTGAATTTGAATTTGAATATGTCCGTGGAGTTATTACTTTTTGCCATATAGAAAACTCGCATAAAATTTAATTAATGACCATACTCAGCTAAGCAGTGCTGCAAACTAATGAGGAAAACTTCGCAAGACGACCAAATCTCAGGCTTTTTGCGTCCAAACTCAGTGCTTAGGCGGTCCTTACCGAACTATGCAGGACTGCTGTTCTTGCCGCTTAGCGAGCGATTGCATTTTAAGGAATTTCTTGCGAAAACTATAAATTAAACATGCAAAATGTCGCCATATCATCATATAAGTAGGTATATACTTTTTCAGAGAGAACGGTGACTTTTATTATTGACCGGCAATTTGTCTACTTGGCTTGGCTCCGACTTCAAACGTATCAGTTGGTATCGCTGTGGTGTCACCTCCATTTGTTTGATTAAGTACTCGTCCTTTCCGAACCTTACAGCAAATAAAAATGAATACATTTTATTTTTTACTTTTTGAAGTTGGTTTTATTTAGTTGTTAAATGTTGTTCCTTAGTATATGACATCTATTTTCAATTTATAATTGAAATATAGTAGTGTAGAGCAAAGTAAAACAAAAAATGTTGCTATGTGCACTTTCCGATTGAGCAGGCACAATGTTATTTACCATGTTTATTTACCGTGTTAAGGTTAAGGTGTGAACATTTACTACTGTCCACTGTCCATGCTAACAGACTAATAATATAGCGCAACAGTCGTATAGGTTCCTGGGAAGATCATCAACGAGTCAATTCTCAATGTGCAAAATATAAAATAAACATATTTGAAAATTTTAGTGGTGGCTTTCCGAATAAGTATTTTGGCGATTGCATATTGGAGCTTCAGTCTCGGTCCACGATCTGAACACGCTGAGGTCCTCAGCACCCAACTGTGTCGGCACGACCGACCCCGTTCGCTTTGTTTTCCCGCGCGATGTCATTAGTGGAAAGCCCTCGATATTTTTGCAAGCATCGATTATTTTTAATGGGCGCCGCCGGCAGAGGCACGCCGCACGTCTCCTGGCGAGCGATGGCGTGTATGATCGCAATCGCAAATGACGTAAAATGGATAGCAAACAATCGTCTAAAAAGATTTTTGACAAAAGATATAAGCTTTTATTGCTGACTGTACAACAATACAATACAATAACTCTTTATTGCATCTCAAAACAACAAACATAAAGGATGGCTCAACGGACCGGGACGTGACCAGGCCGCCGGGCCGAACTGTCAGTTTCTATAGGTCACGTGTGACCTCCGAGGGCTCCGAGCTCGGACATGATTATTTCTATACATCAGATCGTCTCGTCCCGCCCCGTCCCGTCCCGCCCTAGTATCAGCATGTGAACTTTCAGCTTATTCGAAAAACGGGATTCTCTTCTGTTACCGCGATTTTTATTCATTGAAATTAAACACTTTAGAACAGATTAATCGCGATTAAGGGCTCGGAACATCCCTATGTTCCGAGCCCTTAACAGCACTCGTTTTCACAGGGTTAATTTAAGATGATGAATGAGCGAATGAGAAAATGCGAATTCTCCCCGTCCTTCTGCTTTCGCGGCACACGCCCTAACAACTAGGGGGTCGCTGGTTCAATCCCAGCCAGCCCTGCAAACCGGGGGCCATGGTCACTTTTTCTGTAGTAAATATGACATATCTTTCAATTTACATATAATTTATGTATACATTAAAAATATTAAACATTGAAAACAGTTCTTTTAAATATTTGTGTATGAAACAGAACAGAGCCAACGAAACGTCTGTCAAAGTAGAGTTTCAATTTCAATTTCATAATCATTATTTCTCATATACAAAAGAAATAATGATTATGATATTGAAAATGAAAAAGGAAAGAAGATCACGTAAACATTTTGAAGAACAATTATCCGCACGTGTATCGAACTAGGTTTTTTAATACAGATGCGAAAAAAAACATAAGAACGAATTTGAAAGTTTTTTTATTATTTCTGTAACACTATTGTAACTAAACTATCAAGAACATCTTAATAAATTAGCCACTAGGAAAGGAAATAAGTGAGTGTTATCCGCAATTTATTATAATATTGATATGTCTTACGATAGTATACATTCGATAGGTAAGACAGGTATTAACATACTACCTATATTAACTTGATAGTCGTCGATAGAAGGAAAATACTTCTTACGCAATAGAAGCGAGAAACTTAAGGCCTTGCACGTGTCCCCCACGTCATACAAATAAATGTGTTTAAAATTAAATTAAAAGAATGGCATTGATATCGATATACCTACATACTCGTAGGTACGAGTATGTAAGTGGATAGGTACAGACCATAGTTTTTACACAACCACTGAATGTCACGTTTATGTGACTGACTCAGCTCAGTGCACAAACTGATGAGTCGTATACATTTATGGGAGTTTTCGATTTAAAGCCTCATAAAAATCAAACACTTTTTAGTCATAAAGTGAGAGCTGAGAGGTGGCGTCAAATTATCGATTGTCAGTTGTAAAATCTACTGCAAATCACTTTTTGAGTAATTTACTGATCTGAAAGCATCATAAAAATACTGTTGATCGTTTAAGGATGACTGACACCAGTCCGATCCGATCCGATACGGGACGATCTTTCAGTTTGTATACAAAACGTCACGTGACCTCCGAGGGTTCCGAGCTATCACGTGATTTTTTTCTATATAAACTGATCGGATCGGGACGGACTGGTGTGAGTCATCCTTTACTCGCATTTTTACATTGATATTTATTTATTACTGAGTATCGGATCGAAATATTATACGCATGTAAAAGAGTACCTACTTATTTAATATTAATGTTAGGTTAGGTATAGAGGAATATCTTCTAGCATAGACAATAGGAGTAGGCTTTCTATACAATTTCCTGTCCTATGATGTCTATATGACATGCCTAGTAATGTAGCGAAAAGCATACACCCCCCCTCTCCTTTCACATAAACCAGCGGAATATATTCCATGAAAAATGTCAGACAAGTTTACTCCAGTTGTCTATGCTCTTAGCCAACCAACAACAGTCCTCTTGTTGCCCCATGTGGAATAACTAAGTTATTTTATTTGGGAGATCATATTCTAAATTAAATCAGTGCTGGAATTCTCATAGATACGAGTAAGTCCATATCAAGGTATCAAGACAGGGATATTCTCGCAACGCTTGAAACCCAATTCCATCGATTTCCAACTTAAAATCCCGGTAGGTAAACGTTTATATCGTCATCTATGACACGATTTACGCTTAAAGCGATAGTTAGAACTGGTGTTGGATGAAAAGAGCGCTAACAAGTCGCGGCGGCAAGCAAATGAGGCGGCGCGCTGCCTGCTAACTAAACCAATCGGCCGCGCCGCCGCGGCACACGGGCGGGTGGAACGCTCAAGACGTGTCACAGTCTCAGCACTGTTACTCGTACCTTTAGCACCAGTATTCATTAAATTCTCCTTTCAATTTTTTTAAAGATTTTGATACGACAGGACTTACGCTTAATGCGATAGTTAGAACTGCCGTAGGATCAAAAGAGTGCTAAGAAGTCACGGCGGCAAGCAAATGAGGCGGCGCGCTGCCTGCTAACTAAACCAATTGGCCGCGCCGCCAAGGCAGACGGGCAGGCAGAACACTGAAGGTGAAGGGGGTGAAGGTGCTAGTCGTAGTCTTATTATTCTTGCCTCTGTTACCAATATATATACTTTCCTTCACTTTTTTATAAATCCTGACTTGTTATTGTAAAGTGTAAGAATTTAAGACATATGTAAATAATTTAATATTAAAAATAATTCTAGAGAAATGCCAGACATAACAGAAAGGAATTCGTTGGTTGGGACTGACATTGTATTTAATTAGAATGATATATTTTGGTCGCGCAAGTAACAGAAAACGTATGGCTTATTCAAAGTGTTTAAGTGTTTTTGATGGTTTTATATCGTGTTAATAGTGTAATAATTAATAACTTAATACTTATATCTATAGCAACACCAAAGACATGTTTACACTTCTGCACTTTCTAACAAAGTTAAATGCAAAACTATAAACATATCTTTGGCGTTGACTGTACAAGAAATTGAATTGCAGTAAGTATTAATCTGTGTGTTTTGTAATATTTCTAATGATAAGTATGATAAGTATCATTAGAAATATATATCTCATAACTCCATTTACCCGCTCGTCAGCCGTGACCATTTAGCGTAATTCATCTGTTTTTAATGCGGAATCCTTTTGCGCTTGTTAGTCTGAATCGCGCACTACGCACTAGCACCATTTGTGAGAAGCCTTCGATATTGTTGATGTTGATTGATGAGTGGAATACTGTTATATGGATATGGGTTGGTTTTACGAAAGGAAATTATATAAGAGTAAAAGATTTCGTACAAGTATGTAAGAAGTTACAGATGTAGTGCATAATTAACGATTTTCGCTCATATTTTCTCGGAAACGCTCGTATTTGTCATACATTTGTGTTTAAAATCGACATCGGTACTTTTGTATCGATGTTTTCGTAAATATACGAGGGAAAATCATTATGCACTAGGTACATCTGTACTTATAAGTTTAGTAAAGTTTCGCGTAACTCAGCATAACAATTGCAATTGTATGAAACTCTTCACGTTTCGCCCGCCCGTTTGCCGCGACCATTTAGCATCATTCATCTGTTTTTAATGCGGAATCCTTTCGCGCTTGTTACTCGGAACCGCGCACTAGCGCCGCACCATTTGTGAGACGCCTTCGATATTGTTGATCCTTTGGTGGAATACTTTTATACGGGTTTAATTTAAAGGAAAACATACATCGGTTAGGAGGTTCGTGTGTGTCAGGAACTCGTTTATAAGTAATAATGCTTTGTGTTAGGGTTGAGAGTAAAAAAAGTGAGTCCATTGAAGTATATCCCTAGCTTCTTGGTCCTAGGCTTTTAGCGGGGATGATTACAGACCGACTAGTTTTAGACCAGATTAAATAAAACATATTACTATATTGTTAGTTAATACTGTATTACAGTTTTAGTATGGAAACTGTCGCCATCGTTAGCTTCTTTTTATGACAACATAAATTATCGTGCAAAGAATTTCATTTATACATACAAAAATACTTGAAAGGATTTATGTCCTTTTATGCCTAATAGGGTGTTTTAGCATACCTATTTATTTTCCTTTCCCCATTTTTAAGCTGCATTTAAACCTTTTTCATTGCAAATAAGATCCCTCCAACTATATTCAGGGTAGATACTTTGGGCATACAATAATTTTCTTGTATATTTTTGCTTGGTTTCCAATGGAGGCGAATCAAAGTAGAATAAGCCGGTTGGAGGTGCGACGGTTCTGTGCGGTCGCACAAACTGAATAGAAGACACGGATCACTTATCACTAGACTAAGTGATGGTATGCGTTGGAGAGCCATGCTTCTAACGCGTGATGTCGGTAGTGTAGGACATGTGCTGCGTTATGTCATGGGTGATTATAATAAGCCAGACCCCCACAATATGTGGCTTCCAAGCGCTAGTATATTGACAAACATAGAGTCAAACCACTTTATCTCTTCTGAGCAAATAAACTGTCAAACTTTAAAGTGTTATTTTTTATTTTCAACAATAAAAAACAAGTTCTATGGAATTAAGAAGTTTACTTAACTCTTTTACAGTCTATGCTTTTCAAAATCTAGGAAGTTTTGCATAGCCGGACTCTACAGCTCAATTGGTTTTAGAATCCCGGAATTTTTCTTCTTCATATTAGAGAAAAAAGTTTGATAATTTTCTATATACAGTACATGAAACCAGAGAAATTTTATTGCACAGTTTATGTTTAATTCCAAAGGAATTATAATTTATAGATAGATAACACATACCTACGTATGTCATATTTGTTCAAATCAAAAATGTGTCCAATAGGGCCAGGCGCTAAAAATCTAGGCAACATGTGACCGCGAGTTTTCTTTATGAGTCTATAGGAGGTAACCTACGATGGATATATCATTCCGCAGAACACCCACTAAATGCGAACCTGCCTGTATATTCCCTCTTAGTTAAATAGACGGCAGTCGAATCGAGTTCTGCAAATAACCAGTATTATGTGACCTAGGAAATTTTTAAATCCGGGCGAATCTCCTGTGACAGACTGTCATCGAAGAATCCCAATTCCAAATGAAAAAATTATTGGCGACAATCTATAAATGGGCTTAGCCCGCATCTACAGTGCGTCAGAAAAATTTAGAAATTAAAAAGTGGCAACATTGGAGTGTCGTCCCTTTCAAATCAATATATAATATGTAAGAAAACGTGACGACACTACGATGTTGCCACTTTTTTTCTACATTCGCGCACGTAGGACACTTACATTAGGGTGCAAGGATTTGTTTTTTCTGCACCGCACCGCGCACCGCGTCACCATCTCGTTTAATTCCCCATGTAGTCCGTAAGCAAAGCTATGGGAACTCAACGAAGATGGTTAGGTAAGTTACCTACTTAAATAAATAATGTTAGAATTAAAATGACTCTGTTGGATTTATGTCCCTTCATTAATGGTTCGCCTATCGTACCCACACTCGGCAAGGACGTGGAACGGCGCTATAATACGAGTATTTGTGTACCGTCATGATTCATAAATTCATCGCTCCGTATTTTGTAACGCAGTATTTTGGTCTCTATATTATATTGTCAAAGACGTGTTCAATGTGGTGTTAAATCTTGTTTGCTTTTGATAAACACGTTGTTGTAAAAAAATACGGACTTAAAAGAATCAAACAAAAAATATGCTATCTCAATGAGGAGGTTTCAACTGAATTTGATGTATGATTTTTAGTATTTTAATTACGAGTAGGTAGGTGATTAGTGATTAATTACGCCAATCATGAATCAATTTTTAAACGTACTTTTTTGTAAGATAAAAGATTTGGCGGCCGACTTATTGCATTTTGACTCTGGTTCAAATCATTTCAGTGAGTGTCAGAGGGAACTC
This sequence comes from Lathronympha strigana, assembly GCA_949128165.1. Taxonomy (NCBI): domain Eukaryota; kingdom Metazoa; phylum Arthropoda; class Insecta; order Lepidoptera; family Tortricidae; genus Lathronympha; species Lathronympha strigana. The sequence continues at coordinate 7,990,349 of OX421906.1, read as the reverse complement.
CTTAAACTGTGAAAAGCACATGTACTTTCGCGTTCGAAATGGCATGGGCAGTTTATGAATGAATTCATTCAATAATTGCCCATGCACTTTTGAACGCGTGTGTACCTAGGTACAGTGTCTTGGGTGTTATTAGTGACCCTAGTTAGGTACATTCAAAAACCACTCATTCAAGTCATTTTGCACTTCGGCCAGTATTATTGCACATGGGCCAGAGTGGGGACTACAGCCCAAACCCGCGTTTGAGGGGAGATCTGCGGCCTTAACATGACGTCTTAACGCGACAGTTTAGACTCAGTTGCACGGAAGCGACTCAGTTTAGGTCGTAGACTGAATCGCGTTAAGACGTCATGGTAACGTTCAGTTGACTGTCCTGACCATGACGTCTTAACACGATTCAGTTGACGAGCTAAACTGAGTCGCTTCCGTACAACTAAGTCTAAACTGTCGCGTTAAGACGTCATGTTAAGGCCGCAGGTCTCCCACAGCAGTGGGAATTACATAATAATATTATTATTTTTATGACTTTTCATCATCTCGCGACCATGAGGTCCCGGACTTTTGCAAGGCGTGTGTAGGGCCGAAGCCAACACACTGAGCCCCCTGTAAGAGTCAATTTACTTTATCATTATTATTGCGTCTTAATATTTATCTTATTATTTACGCTCCCGTGAAAACTAGTGAAGGATAACATCCACATTTAGAAGCAGGATGGCGCCAATCAGCACCGGACATAGTTTTTCAATACTTTTTGCTTTTCACTGTAGTGAAGCAAAAAGTACGATGCCACCCACGCGTAAGCAGTTACGGGAAAATTATAACTTTTTATGAGTAGTTTTTTATTATTCTTTCTTTCATTGTCTTAAAAAAGAGTTATTAGGGTTCCACAGTTCTTTGCAATAGTTTAATCAGCAGTTCTACATCAGCGAGTGGTGGGTTTAGCTTATGGATTTGTCTGTTATGTTTATATGTTAGCAATAGCCGCAATAATTAACTAAGCAAAATTAATGACAGAATTACATGTTTTGTTTATTTGTACGGGCCGAGTATTAGCATCGGTAAACATGCATTCGTATGTCTGGCCTGACTGGCCTACTACCGCGAAAACCGAAGAAACAAAAGTGTATATTTCATCTCTATCGCAATTATGTATTCAAGCGAAAGAGATGCAGTCCGAAAAGTTCGTAGGTATAGCTATACATTTTCGATGTTCGCGGTAGGTCCATTGTCTATCAGAAGTAGTTTTATGTAGGTAATATGTATAAAAATCAAAAATCGTGTGATAATGAAGCAAACAAAAACTAACATTACAAAATTATGATAGTACGGAACACTTACAACGCGAAACGTCGTACTTGGCCGATTTTTTATGTTTAACTAGAACGTGTAGCCGCAGACAGGGAGTTATTCTATTTAAATCAAAACATAAAACAGAGGGGTAACGAACATAGATTAATTCCGGACGGTCCTTATAATTAGTTTGAAAGAAAAGCACCCAACTTCGCCGTGAATGGTTATGATGCAAACTCGTTTGCATAAATTAGTGCAGATGCTATTAACAAATTTTACTGAGAGCTTCGCCTAGCAAACCAGTACTAGTAAATTTAGTGAACGTGGCTCACTTCGTTTTTTACGGGGTACCTATACCAAATGGATGGGCCCCATAACAGAGGAAACAAAATTAACCGTAGGTTGTACCCCTCAACCCTAATAACTTTACAAATGTAAATTTGGTTCGATCCCAGCCCTGCTCACCGCCTTAATATTTTTTTCTGTAGTATATGACATCTCTTTCAATTTATAAACTTTAATGTGTAATTAAATAAAAAACAAAACACACGATATTTTTAAAAGTTGCTGAGCAAACGTTGTTCGGTTTGGGGAGTACGATATATTTTTGTACCTGGTTATAGGGCCCACCCGTATAGAGTATGTAAATATGTACTTTAATAATATGCGATGTAAGTACTTACATGCGCGCAACTAGTAGACCAATTAAGTCTAAAATTAAATCTAATTTAAATTAAATTTGATTTAATTCTGTTTAATCACAACTTCGCACACTGAGCAAACACTGACAAACCGGAAAGTTCGTTCACAAAACATAAGAATATCGGTATGGTATTGTGCCTCGTGCTTGGTGGGGGAACTATAATTGCACTTGACACAACCAATGAAGATTTGTAGGCCTACATTTTGTATAGCTAGTAGGTCCTTTTAGCATATTACACCGCGCGAGTTGAGTTGAGCAGTATGAAAATCAGACAGTCCACTGCTTTCTAGCCTATTTCAAAAAGAGGAGGTTCTCAATTCGTGTATATTTTACCAAAGAGTTGCAAGATGCTACCTTGCGAGAATTGGGATTTATCAGCAAAGTACCTAACCAGCCAATAAAGTTCAGGCATACATATATTATTATAACATAAACAGCCAATAAAGCATATTTATGTTTTATGAATAACGTCATGTATTCGTATTCGTACGCGTGTGCTGGCGAAACCATTTTAATTTTTATCTGTATTATCATCAAGACTCTTGTTGGTGAAGCAATATCTATACATGCATGATGCATGTCCATTCGCCATTACTTGACAGCCTGATAAGAGACGACACATTTAGTTGTAACATATTTCCTTACACATTATATTTATATGGTTCTATACAAATTTCTCATCTCTTCTACCTCCCGCAGATTTTCTTTACCAAATCCCAAAATTAAGGAAAACTATCTAGGATACTAGGATAGGACTCTCTAGCTCTACTTTCTAGCTCTAGCGAGGACTGTGGGCCCTCTATGAAGTAACTAGGTAAAAGTAATTTACTATCTCACTTTAGCAGATACAGTATTCTCATCCTTAAACTTCATACACGAGCCCCATTTCACATTACATCCAGGCTTCGGACGTTACACTATAGTTTTTACACTAGCCCTAGTTTTTATGCTTGTTGGTCCTAGCGATCAACTCTCGCAAGCTGAGCATGATTTGTAATTCCGCCCCTAGTGTTGGCACAGGGCTCCGTAAACTACGAAACTTGCTGTTACTTCAGCCGCTCGAATAAAGGGATGCCAATGCAGTAATAATGACGTGAACGTTGTTTTAGGGCCGTGATGTGAGACGCTTCACTAGTTTTAGCTAAATTTGTGGAATATATTGTTGCATGGTGGATATAACACCACCGTTTCTCGATTGGGTCTGGTTAACTTAAGCGTGAGCGTGAAATCATACCTCTACATACAAGCCGACGATATACCTACGTTCGGACAATCAGTCGGATCAATCGCCAGACAAATTTATCATAAATTGATTGGCAGATACGGCGGTTATCCGTGAACGTATAATGGCCAGATTATGGGTTAACTTCCATAACTTAACCCGTCATAAAAAGTGAAAGAATATGAATTAAAATCTAACTAATCTTTACTTGGAATTAAAAATTAATTTGATAAAATTAATTAGGTTTCTTAAGTAGCGACTGCCTAAACTCCTTAGGGCCACTTTTACCTACCGGAGCTTAACTTTATGTAGAAGCCTATTAATGTCTAAATGAGTATTGTACTTTGTAAAACTGTTCTTTTTTTGTTTATTGTCCACTGTCCAGCAATGATAAGCAATATTAAAAGCTCCGACGCTCCGGCTTTGGAATGAGCTCCGAGGTTTTCCCGAAAGATTACAGTATGGGGTTCTTCAAAAAAGGAGTGTACATGATTTTAATGGGTCGGCAACGCGCATGTGACCCCTTGGAGTTGCACGCGGCCATAAGCTACGGTGACCGCTTTCCATTAGGCGGGCCGTATGATTGTTTACCACCGTAGCGGTATAAACAAATATTTATTTAAAGTGACTGTTTTAGAAGTTTCTCATTAGCAGTATAAAGACGGTGGCCGGGGGACATACTAGTAATGTTCCGGATTATTTTATTACCATCAATGTAGAGTAGGTACTTTAAACTCATCAAATTAATAACTTGACAATGCAATAAGTATGTCACAAAATTAAATTTGATGTCACATTATTTATTAAATTGCATCACATTTGACGAGACAGCCATTTGTCAGACGAAATGACGTTAACGACGGCACAACAATAAGCCATTAGACAAGTCGTAAGATTTTCCGGTTATTTTCGATTCACACCGATTGTTGCGAGCCAGTTGTCGGTCATAACTTGCACACAGTAGAGAAATATAATCAGTAGACAAAATGGTTAATGTCGGTGGTACGAATTATATAATGCCATAATCAGTTGACGTACCTGATTTTGATGTTAATGAAAATATTACGTTGACAACGTGATATATTGTATAAAATTAGTATATGAACCAAAAAAATTGACAGGTTGTCATGTATATTAGCATATTTCACGTTATCCAACCAATTACTGCACCCATGATAAATTCGTTGTACATGGAAAGTTAATTCGTGAAAATTAACAAAGGTACCTATACATATATTGTAGAAAGATTTATTAATAGGCACATGGATATATTTACCTTAAAATTGTTTCTTTTTGTTACAGGTACAGTTCACGAAGAAAAATGGCACCACTCGTTTCATGCAAACTTGTAACCAAGATTCAACCATTATATTTGGGTTTGTTAGACCTCTGGGTTTGTCTGCCTTTTGCTACTTCGCCAGGGGTATTACTTAAAGAGAAACATTAATGATATACTCTAACTTTAAATTTTAAGTACTTTTGTTAATTTTATTGAATTGCAGTGACATGTAAATATTTGCCATACGATAAATAAATGACATATCGTGGTCGATTTGGCTAGACTACTGTCTTCGCTATATACACTGTGGCCCGCGCTCGCATCGAGTGAGGTCTATGGCCTATGACGCCACGGAATTGTATATTTATGGCGTATTTGTGGTATATTTACTGCCTTATAATATGCGGGAAATTTATTAGGCGCGTATAACATGGCGCCCCAATTAGCAAGGCTTTAACTTGTTATTTTGTATAAACCTAAGTGTTGTGTATTTAGTGTAGTAATTGTAGTATTTTGTAGAGTAAACCTACCTCCCCTACCTGCCTACCTGAGTGTCGGTTATCATTTATTGTAATAAACTAAACTAAACGTATTATAATACAGACTTTAAACCTAGAATAGCTACATATTTTTTGTAAATCATTCGTGTATAATACTTAGGTACTTATCATATTATTTATTATTTACTTTTTATTTATTCATTATTAGTTCATACCGGGCAATAAATAATATTTAAATTGTGCCACACTTTTTATTTTTAGAATTTCGCCCGAAATGTCTTATGTTTCGATCAATTTACGATTATCTTCATTGATTTCTCAACCACCACTGTCAAAGTCAAGCAACTTCATAGTAAGCGTTGGTGGCACAGCGGTATATAACGTGCGACTTCCAAACCGAAGGTCGCGGGTTCAAAACCTGCCGGCTCGTACCCATGAGTTTTCGGAACTTATGAAATATCATTTGATATTTACCAATCGCTTTTCGGTGATGGAAAACATCGTGAGGAAACCGCACTAATCCCAATACGGCCTAGTTTAACCGCTGGGTCCAACCCAGCGGTTAAAAGGTCCGATGGCAGTCGCTTTCGTAGAACTAGCGCCTACGCCAAATCTTGGGATTAGTTGCCAAAGCAGACCCCAGGCTCCCTGAGTCGTGGCATAAGCTGGGAAAACGCTACGGAAAAAAAAGAATCTTTGCAGTCAGTTAAGAGGGCGCAGAGCGTCCAGTGGCGCCTTCATTGGGGGGATTGTTTTTTCTTATAAGCCATCCCCTTTCTCTATAACGCTCCATATTTTCGTTGTAGTCCTAGTAATTTCCCAACTTTTGGTCTTTGATTTGACGCATAACTTCATTGTACTTAATAGTATTTGCTGTGGTGGCCACTTTATTCCGTTGAAATGCTAAAGTCAAAAGCAGGTAGGTACCTAATATAAAACTATGCCATACTGACGAAAAGTTGGCGAATTAGTAGACAGCGAGAATATGGTGGATTGTAGAGAAATGGAATGCTTTATTACAAAACACAATCAACCCAATGAGTGCGCCGCTGGACGCTCTGCGCCCTCTTAAACTTAAATACAAGTATTTATTAAAAAAACAGCACATAAATTGGCTAACAGACGCTTATAGCACGTTAATGATTCAAAGGGTTATTGTGGTAGGTACTTAGTATTTCAGCTGACAAGACCAACTCCACATTTTTCAATGACTCACATTTACCATTGCAATGCTTAGTTACTAAGTAAAATTGATGTTTCTTGTCATAAATTAGTAGGGTAAAAGTGGCAGTGCGCCGGCGCCTTGGGCGCTCGGGCGCGCGTAAATCACGCGTAACCGCTTATTAAGTCGTTGTCGGCCATCTTGGGCCCACGCGCAGGCACACGCCCTCGCCTGCACAACTTTATCCATGGTCCTGCAGAGCCTGGGAATTTCGCAACCAAAGATAGAGGATTCAATTTTGTAGATTTGATTCGGTTTGTTAGGTGTTACGTTTAAGGATGACACAAACTGGGACGGGGCGGGACGGGACGATCTGTCAATTTCTATAGAAAGAATCACGTAATAGTTCGGGTGTCACGTGACGTTTTCTATAGAAACTGGTAGATCGTCCCGTCCCGCACTGTCCCGTCCCATTCTAGTGTGTGTCATCCATTAGAATTTAAGAGGATTGAACTGCGTCGAGGTCCGATCAAGCTAAGAGACCATCTTAATACAATGCGACTATCAAAGCGATTTTTGCAAAATCGTACGAATTTTAGTAACGCGCGATTAAACAATATGGTTGCTGCGCGGACTGGAATAAATGTCCTATGTGCTTACAATGAGTTCTACGTAACCGTAGTCGATATCGAATGCGCGATTCGATAGTGTTTGCATCTTGCTCGATCTTTGTCTCTACCATGAGTTGATAGATTTCGAAGAATAGATTTCGAAACGTTATCTATAGTTGCATTGCATCCAAGATGCACTGACAGTGCGTTGACGTAGACGCTAGTGACTATAGATTTCTACAGTAGATTTCAAACTCATTGTAAGCACACTTGACTGGTGGGAGCGAGACACAAACACTATCAAATCGCGCAGTCGCTATCTACTACGGTTACGTGGTAAGTGTGCTAATGGAACATCGCGCGATAACCTTTTGTTAATTAGGACAGGCGTCATAACTACTACTAAGCGTTATATAGGACGATCCCTACGTTTGCACTGAGGTGGCAAACGACAAAGTGTGCAAGCACCGATAGCTAATCGTCAAAACCGTACGAAAATGTGTCGTTGATAATTAAGTTTAACTACCACCTAATAGCATATTTTAATGGACTTTATGAACAAGCGACAAAAATGGTACCTTTTACTAAAAACGACCACAAACTATACTAATGATTCTACAATAGGTAAAGAAGCAAAAACATTGCGATATGAAATAGACTGATAATTTGAATTGGACTGCTTCGCGACTAAGTTATTCAATGAACTAATTAAATAGGTAGTTCAAGTAGGTACCTAGTCCATTTAAAATAATAGTATTTCCATTGATTCAATAAAAGCCCTTATTATCCAGATCTTAAGGTACACTTTTGTGTCTCGATCGTTCAGTTGTTTCAGTTCTCTATTTCATGTTCAGCTTTCATTAGCAGGGATCTGATCAACAAAAATAGTTCTTAATTAGTTCCTGTAACACTTACTTACGTTTTTAAACCTTTGTTTCACCTAAAACCAGGGCATTATTTGACTTTTAACATAATTGCCACACAGTTTGTTAAAGTCTTGGGTAATTAATAATTCTCAGCCAATTAATAACCCGGTGAAGTTTGAACTTGTTTTTTAAATGCAGACCGAATGAGTAATGTACGATTTTTATCAATGTGTCGAGGTTTTTATTAATAGATTGGTTGTGACATTTTAGTCGCTGAAAGTCTTAGTTTCGTTTCTTTTTGTGTCATTTATTTATGTAGATATTTGTATTATTCCTACTCAGAATCACGAGCTCTTTCCATCCCAATAGCATATTAATGTTTATGACTTTTGTAACATAACTTGGTAACCCCGGTTTTACATAAAACTATTGAAATCCAATTTTATTAAGTATATACTCGTACTTAATATGGTAAAGGTGCTAACCTACTCACATTAATCTACCTACTCGTCGGAAAAGTTAAGATTTTTATGAAGGACACATACTGCGCATACATACAATTACTAATAACAACAAATCACTACTAATAAAACAACAAAGACACATTTCACTGAAATAATAAAGCATAGAATTATCCACTAAAGCAACTTAGTTAACTATGTCATCAAACAAAAGCCTGGTATAAAAACAAAAATGAAATACGAATATAACACCAAATCTACACTAATATCAGTGCATCTCGTTCGCACACAAGAAGCTGCACTTTAGACATAGCAAACACGAGTAAGCAATACATTTTTGATATAATTTTGTAACGTCAAACGCAGAATGCTTCATGAAATCGCGGCAACCCTTTGCCATTTCAGCCGGAGTGTGTAGCTATTGTGCAAGCGCAATATCTGTGAAAGTTGTGTTCCTTTGTATAGACTATAGAGCAGACAACAATGAGTCATTTCAAATTAGCTATCGATTTATCTTCGAATGGTTTTGGCACACAGAACATTTGTCCACTAGATGGAGCAAGTAAGATTTCTAGGGGCGACCGCCTTTGCACCCTCAACTGGTTTGAGGTTAAGCCACAAGGCCTCACAGCTTACCAATGTAACATGTCACCTCATGCAACTCTACAAAATCGAGAGCGACCTCTAAACAATGATGTGCTGTAGATATACGCAAATAGCGGTTTTGCCATTAGAGTGAAATCCTATCCTAGCCTATTCATTTACGACTATTGTGGCCGCAATTTACTAGAATCAACAAAACAATAATCCTTTCATAGGTCCTCGGGAATGAAATTATTTGCTTAGGGTGCTATTAAGTTAAGTAGTACATCGTACAGTATTGAAGGTTACAACAAGCCAAATGATTTTGCTTCGATTTTGATATTAGACTCTGCGCAAGTGTTCCTTTAAACGTCAAACCTCTATGAAATTATGATTTTTACTTAATACATTCACGGTTTGTGCTATCAAAATCGATGCAAACTTAGCTCAGTCACTCTACCTACTTTCGTAGCTGCTTCGCAATGCATGGTCTCCGGGAGGTTGTCTATGTGTTGGCACTGCAGGCGTTTCTCAGAGCGCAGCAATTGCGCGGCCATTTTGCTTAATGCGATGGACTCGCGTTTTGACACGGCCCGCGGCGACGACAATGAGAAACTGTAAAATTATTATATACCGTAAAAAAACTTATGGTTCTTGAAGAAATAGTTAAATATCGCTGTAGCAGCAAAGCAGCAGTGTTGTTGCTGCATAGCGACTTCAGTGGGAAATCATTGCAACTGGAACATCCTTTTGTTCGCTACTAGTATCACTCAAGCAAGAGAACAATCTTTTTTTTGTTAAATTGCATTTAGTTTCCATTTTAAACACGGGCACCTATATTTGTAATCTAAAAAATCATTTATTTTAAAAATATATGTCGGATACAGTACGTGCAACATACCTACCTACCTCTACTTACCTTAAATCTAAAATCTAATTTGTCATTATTAAATGACTTGAGTATTTAAAACAAACACGGTAATTTTATTTTCTTATTACGAGTATGTTCCAATTAGTAACCAAATACTTTTTTTTGTGTAAAACATGAATAACGTAGTAAACGAGCAATTTTAATTGGTCGTTAGTGTTTTTGCATACTATTTCCGGTCCACTTTTTACTGTTAGATAAATTTATGGCTCTATGGTTCTTATGTTTACTTAACCTCGTCCTGCCAAGTATTTTATTTATCTATTTAACCTTTATTCAGTCAACCATTGGGTCAAACAGAAACTAACAAACTTGGCGCGGAGGAGTAAAACATGAGTAAAACAGAGAGATAAAATGTCACATTCTAGAATAAAACAATTAATTATTAATATACATACACAAATACATATACACATCTATATACATATTATATTCACATAATAAAATACATATTGTTGTACCCATGCATAACCGCTATACAGATTATGAACGTTTCGTGTTTTCAATTAAGAATAATTTTGATCTAGTAGTTCCTGCCCGACTGTTTTTTTTAAAGTATGGAGATTGTGCCCAATGTGCTCAATTATTCAGACATTCAAATTTGGCGCCTAGCGCTTGACCGTCACATAAAATTTTATATATAATTTTAATATTATATTTTAGGATATAAGGACTTAGTCCTAATTGTCTTTAACATAAATATTTCTTTGCACAAAAATTGTCTTGGGCAGAATTGTAATTGAGAACATTGGGCAGAATCATGATGTTTGTTAAAAATACTTGGGCAGGACGAGGTTAAAAATAAAACATTGGAGACCCTTATATAATACACAATTATTACACATAGTAATACATATAGTTCACTTACTTTGAAAACATAATAAAGAAACGTAGGAAAAGTAATGGGTAGAGAGGTGATATTTAAATATTAGGTACCTACATATAGACATAGGCATACATATATGTATATAGATATACTGCTGTGAAATTTTTGCTTTTGCGAACAAATTTACAATTACGAGTACCTACGTACATACTATGTATTTTTTTCTTTAATAAAGTGTTGTGTCAAAATCTATCGTTTGGATTCGGTAAATTAATAAAAATCGATTATATATAGGTACAAACGACAAAATAAATAACAATAAAACGAAAACCGATGTGACAAAAAATTTAAACAATACAAACGAAATTTTACCGCATAGTTCTGGAATATATTAAGTGATTTCTGAACGAAATAAATATGATTTACGATAATATCGGTTGTCAAATGAGGAGTTTCTCGGTTCTACTGTGCCTTTACCAGTAAAATAATTACTAATCAGTAACAATTTTATGACTACGGATAAAATATGCAAAAATCGGCTGGCAAAATGGATTTGATCAAGTCGCTAATAATCAGGGAGTCGGGATTGGACGATTTGTCAGGTTTCAGTGATAACGTCACGTGACATCCGAGGGCTCCGAGCTATCACGTGATTCTTTCTATAGAAATCCCGTCCCGTCGCCTTCCGCCCCGTCCCGTCCTGTCCCGTCCTAGTGTGAGTCATCTTTCAAAGTGACATTAAATAGATTTACAACAAGCAAAAGTCATTTGTCAGGTCGCAACAGAAAGTTAAGAACAGACTCGCGCAACAAACACATTACAATATACAGCTTAATTATTTAAAAGCCTCCATCATCTTACCAGCTCCTGTACTCCCAGCGCCATCGCGCAAAGGGCCTCCTTGATTACGTCCATCATGCTAATACCACCATTATACGACAAGGATCGTCATTACCCGCGCCACAGACGTCATTATCCGGTCTTTTTTTCGCAAATATTAATTAAAAATACTGGGTTATGAGCAGTAGCAGTGGCGATTCGTTTCATGGGTTTAACAGTGTATTTGTGGAAGAGATAGCGTGGTTTGACTCTATACTTATCGAGAAAAAGGTGCCTACAAGGAATTTTTAGCATTGTTTGCACGTTTAATATTTGGTACGTATATATTTAAAAAAAAAAACTTAGAACCCACAAATCGCGAAAGAATGTATTACCTATGTTTTAGAAATTTCTTGGTTACGTTTTAAACCCGCAAATACAAGACTGTGTGAAGCACAAAGATACCCCTAAAAATAGAATTCGTAAATTTTATTATAAAAACTGTTTGCAGAAATGTATTTTAATAATCGGGCTCAATATCCATTCCTTGCACATAAACGTTGCCCTTAACGTTATGAGAACCAGCCCGACCCGAAGGCAGTGGAAGCCAACTATAAGAATACCTTGTTCATCTGTGAGTTTTAATAAAGCGAAAAGTTTGTTTCATAAAGCAATATTTGTTTCTGCGCTCATTTCGGTGTTTCCACGTAGTCCAAGGGTGCTGCACGGTGTGCCGCCTGCTTTGCACGTCATCATTTCCTGGAAAGTAATTCAAATGGAATCGTGTGCACCGTTATTAAATATTTCATAACTTACCCCCCTCGCCCCCCACCCGGGCTCACCCCCGCCCCGCGCGGCGACCGCATATTAAAGTCATAAAAAAGGGTTGTTTGATCTATCCCCTAAAACAATTTACATATCTCCGCTCAGCCCGCCGCTAAATTATTTAATTAAGAGAGGCATAAGTTTTTATTATTTTAATATGTCGGTCATAAAATTGTGTTAATAGAACAATGCGGCTCCCTTGGGCTGAAATATGAGGCGGGACTCGAGTAATCAATTTTCACATTAATGAGTCGAAATATCATTACAGAATTTTGAAGTAAAAACCTTAACAAGGACGTTGTTCTCATTAAAATTTCAAAGTTTAATGATAATCTCCATCCTAATAATAGGTATGCAAACTTAGCGTTTTAATCTCGTTAGCTCTGAGCGTTTATTACGCCTTTTACTTTACGTCTTCATTTGAATATTTGTTATTAAAACGGCAGTATCTTTTCGTGGACAGTGTTTATCTGTGTGGGCGTAATTACGCATTACTAACCCTTTGGCTGCGCAATAAAGCGCCGGCAGTAAAAAGTGGACACGTGGACACGTGCCGAGGAATGTCCTGCAGCACCAGCTCGGTATGTTAAGCAGGTCGTAATGAAAAGCGGGCTCGTCGCCTGTGCGATGCTGGCCAACGCTCGACGCCGAAAGGTGCGAGTTTTAATCGCTGCGAAAATACCTCGTTGTTTTAAAGTTGTAGAGTTTGCCTGAAATACCGGGAATATTTGTTTCATTTGTTTCCTGTGGTTGGCATCAAATTGGACAGGAAAGTAACTGTGACTGTACTGCTTAGTACTCTCCTACTGACGATCGTATTTATTGTTGTTGTGTATTGAAGGTACAATTGTACACATTCTTAGAATAAGGTATACACCTATATAGGCTTCTGTACATAATATCCTAAACTTTGTTACTAGGTCTCCGCTGTCCACGGAATTTATATCAAGAACCAGCTATAATAAACAGCTGAAAAATGACCAGAGTATGGTTTTCGAAATTCTATATCAACATAGAATAAAATTATTAATTATAATAATTAAATTATATACAACTGATTTATTGGGGCATGTGAGCTTTACTAGAAAACAGTCGTTAGGACGAATGGCTTATTGGTACATATATATAATTGGGCAACCTTTAAATTCCTACATTTTAGTTTTTGTGTACCTATTACGTATTGTGTAGATACCTATGTATAATTGTTGATATGTATTGAGTATAGATAACTAAATGTCTCTTCTCTTTATTCTTGATTTTCTCGCATTTTTAACATACTAGATAAACTAAATCATTATTTATTTATTTAGAATATAAAATTTTACGATTGACATAATCCAATCCACAACGTAGGCTTCGTCAAGTAAGTAGATTCAAAAGTAGATCAGCAGCAGGCATCGTCATCACACTAACAATAAAGCAATCCGCAACAGGCTTCGTCATTTTCACCTTACGCTAAAACCAGTCATTTAAAAAGGACCGCCCCGAATCGCAACCGGCGCAAAAGTTCCCATCACACTAGCAGCGTTTCCACGCTGTATAGCTAATGAAATCCTTTGCACCAGATACGATCCGGAGCGTGGATCACAGCCCCTCTCCCTAAACTGGCGACCGAGTTCCCTACTACTATTTATACTATTGTTTTAACATTAAGTGTTAATATATAATCAAGTTCAGTAGAATGCTATTCCATAAACTATTTATGACTACGACTTCGTCATTTCCCGCATTAGTCCCTTTATCCGCACCGGCCATTCCAACGGGGTTGATTTACCTGGAGTTAATGAGAGCATTTTCATGTGCTCTCACAATGACGAATGAACGTAAACTCTGAACTATCACGTGACGGTTTCTATAGAAATTGACATATCCTTCCAGCCCGGTCTACAGCCACGTTATACCTTCTATGCAAATGAACTGCCAAACATTTAAAGTGTTATTTTCAACATCAAACTTCTACGAAATAATGACGTTTCGTTATCCAGTCTATGCCATCAAAATCTAGGAAACTTAGAATAGAAGGACTCTACATATATAGTGTGAGTCGTCCCTTACGTGCACTGGCCAGTGCACGGGGTTGTTTTACCTGGGGTTAATGAGAGCGTTTTTATGTGCTCTCACAATGAGGAATGCAAATTCGGCGGTTACCAGCGCGTTACGGGACCATTGTTTTAATGCTTTCTGGACGTTGGCTTAAATTCATTAACCCTTCACTGTAAGATATTACACTGGTTATGGTTTGTTTATTTTTGAGGTGTAAAACTAAGTCTGACTTTTAGTACTGCGACAAAATATTAAATTTAGTGTCAGGAAAAGAAGTGTGTAAGGAAAGAGACAGAGTATATATGTATATACCTCCCTATTTTTTTCATACCGAAAACAAGGAACGCAAATAATTAAAAATAAATCTACTGCAGCCTTGGCTTGTCAAAATATAACCATAGTGTGACAACAACAGGCCGCAGTAGAATTTATTTTTAAGATTCCGGTGTATATGTTTAAATTCGCGCGAGATTCGACTTTTGCACAATAACGCGCGAAAATACAGCATTTACACGTTATTTCCATAAATAGGCATACCAAAGGGTCCCAACTATACAAGGGGCTACTCAGCCACCTAATATCTTGATATCAACTACTTACACGTTCCTCTGTACTCTCAGTCTCTCATCTTTGTAAATATTGTCAAAGCGCGGAGCGACATGCCCTCTCTCTACGAGCTCACCAGATGAACCGCCAGTGCCGGTACATTTAGTACGAGTACGTCTTATGTCGCATATTTTATAGCGCTATTCAGACCAATTTGAAGTGCCCTTTAAGAAAAGAAATACTAGATATTGGTGTACATTATTTATAGTTTTTGGATAGAGTACGACCTAACTTGCATATTCATTTATGTAAAAAAAGTTACTGTTTAGCCAGAACACTTGGCTAATGTGCGTGTATTTCTTGCCAACGTTACCAAATTTAAAATATTGTTTTATTATGGTTCAATAGCAATAAGGTGATGGAACCAGATAGATGTTTGAAGCTCGCTCATCAAAAAATGGTAAAACAGCTGTTAGAAAATGGTGGATTTTTCAAAATCTGACAACAATTTTGAAAAATCATTTATTCCATTTAAATTGATATTACTTATCTTAAATGTTTTGTATTATAACGTGTAAAATCTCTTTATAACTATGAAAATTCATGGCAAAAAGTTGAGCTTAATTGGACTTTATAAACTGGCCTTTTAATTAAAAATCGTACGCATCGTCACTATCACTACTTATAGCAAGTGTCACGTGATAGCTTGGAGACACCTGACGCTTTCTTTAGAAATATACCAGTCGGGCCTAGCGTAAGTGTGAAATTTAAAAGTGTGAAATATAATTTATTAGATTGCCATTTTTATTATAAAACTCCAGAGCATATTAAATAATATTGAATACTTACATGCCGAGTGAGGATCGACTTAATTACGTGAGTGACCTGTTTTAAATATTATATAATGTGTTTGGTCGTTGTTGTCGTTGCGAGTGCGTTGCTGTTGCCAGCCTTCAAGACAGTACTCTTGTTTTCAAATAGATATGTAAATAATTATCACGCAAGCAATAAAAAAACGAGATTTGTTAAGTTTGACAAATACAACAGCAGGAGTTTTCATTCATTAATATAAGTACCCTAATAAGGCTTACCTGTTGCGCTGTTGTTTAAAATACCGTATTCAAATTGAATCCACAGACCAAACCGACCAAATAAGCACAAAACTTTTCCTATCAATTTAACGGCAGTATTTAAAAACCAATAGGCACATTTCGGCTTCAGCTTAAATGAAAACCGATTAAGAGAGAGGAAAAGTTAATCCTGGCTGTCAGCGGCTGGACAGTGGACAGTCTTTTGTTTTTCGTCACACGACTAGACGGCTAGTGGCCAGATTAGTTGCGATTTTTGAGTTTGCTTTGCGATTTGGGCAGATTTATTAAGAGCGATATTGCGTACCTATTTTACATGATCTACTCTATTATGCATATCAGTAAGCTATCTTTTGGTAAAAGTTTATGAGTTTTTTCGATGTATGCAGTGTTTTTTATAATATTTGAAAACAAGAGTGAACTCCCGTCTTGAAGGCTGGCAACGCACTCGCAACGATGACGACAACCAAATATATTAAATGTATTAAATAATATTTAAAACGGGTCACTCACTATGAAGTGTTTAAAATATCCGAAAATAATTTGTCCGAATATTCGGACACAGTCTGAACCTAACCTAACCCACTTTTTAGTATGTCAATATATTTTTGGACAAAATAGTATTCGAAATATTGTGCATTATGCCAAATTATGATGCTGCTACATTAAGATTCGGATTATGCCAAGGTTGTTATGGCAAAAGCGTTACGGACAAAACAAATTATGCCAGGCACGCGGGTCAAAGGTCCTACGGTTTATTCCAGAATATTGTTTTTATCCAGCGAAGTTGCTTTTTGGTGCTCAATAATACAATCAGGGCTTACCAATTTCAGCTTCTTTGTCTGAACTCCCTGTACTTTTTACAAAGACGAAAGCCATCTGACCTTCATAGAGAAGACACATATTGGGATCATATGATATTTGGTAAGTACATAAATTCTGAAAAGTACCTACGAATAAAGGGAACCCTGATAGCTGACGGTAAACAAGTCCTCCAAATATTTGTAAGTTATTTATAAAAACCATCATAAAAATCAGTGAACGGCTCACTAATGTGAACTCTTTCACACAATTTTATTTTACTGTAATCAATCAGAGGATGCAGCCGTTAATTCCACTTCACAGTTCAGAAATCCTAGTAGACTTCCCCCTTTTGTCCCTTATTAACACAAGAGAAACAAGCAAGACACGCGATCTGATGTGAATTCGGCTTTTATAGATCGAGTCAGGATCGGTAGCAAGCGACACAAACCAGCCAAATTGCGGAGCTACCGACTGAATCGTGTTTTCATTCCATTTTTTCCCGACAACGAATATTGTAAATGTGCGTGCAATTTATTTCATTCACTCGGAGTGATTGCTTATGATGTGATTGTGAACTGTATTTACTGGCTTTTCATACGCAATTCTGTAACATTTGTACATGCTTTGATTGATACTGAGATTGTAGAAAAAAATTGTAGGTATTATTTACGCAAAGATGGCAAAATATTCCATATGTCTGCTAATGATTAACCTGACACTTGCATAAGTTCGTCTGAAGAGAATCAAGAAAGTTTGGTTTAAGGGCCTGTTTACATTTTTATGGCGTTTTTCATAAACGCACATCACACAGTTTAGCTAAATGATTGTTTGTCCTTATATGTCAGTTTGACATTTGCCTTTGTTAGAATGAGAAAACATAATTTAACGAACCTGTTTTACTTTTTATGAATTTACGGGTTTACCGTTTAGTAGGTAACTAATTTATAGACTCGCACTAATCATTAGAAAAAAAAATACATTAGGCAAATATTTATTTGAACTTAAAATACAAATAGTGGACTTACCGTCTTAGGATACTCAAAGACCAGTCAAACACTGGTTTAAAAATATACCCTTAATTTGGTGTATTGTAGAACGTAAACATGAAATATTTATTACCGAAAACTAGTGTACCTGTTTGAACCAATTTCATACGTGAATTGTTTCCTAAGCCTGTATCGAAATCAACTGCGGACACAAGACAAAAAGCCCGCCTGTGCGGGTAATTATCCTGCGCTGTTTGCTAGTTAGAATTCGGGTGTAGTTGGAAATTAATCAGGCCATTGTGGGCGCTTTGTCGCGGACTGGCGCCAATTATTGGCTGCGAGGTAAATGAACCTGGCGTGTTCTGATCGGTTTTCCGTCAACCAGTTATACTTGGTACTTGACTCTTAACAACTGTAAGCAGTAGGGGAACATATAGACATTGGTTTGGGTGATAGTAGCAATGGGATTGTGCCTGGGGCTTTGTTGAAAAAGTTCGATATTTGGCGCTAGTTCAGCATTTTCATTGATACTCGTAGCTACTTTTGTTGAAGTTTGCTGAGAGATTGTTTTTGTTTTCGATGTTGGTTTGAAAATAAGGACCAAGCAAATTTTACAAAATAAACATACTGGCAAACTTGACGCCTTAAGACATTCAAAGGCCAGACAACCACTGGTTTAAACACACGTTTATACGAAATATTATCAGAAAATTTCTGCTCCTACTAACTTCTGCCGTTAATTGTTTCCTAAATCCGTACTGAACTTAATTACGCTACACAAGAAAAAAAACCTGCATTCCGTCTATAATTATCCCCTATGTTTGCTAGTTAGAATTCGGGTGTAGTTGGAAATAATCAGCCCACTGTGGGCGCCTTGTCGCGGGCTGGTGCCAATGATTGGCCGCGAGGTAATTGAACCTGACGTGTTTTCATCGGTTTACCTTTAACCAGGTAAACTTGGAACTTGATTTCCAACAATTATAGGCAGTAAACGAGTTTGCGATGCTGGTTTCAGATCCTTTTAAAATAAATTAGTACAACTATTGCTATTTTACATTACTTAAAGTTGCTATTTAATTAAGAGTATTTTATTAATACTAAGTACATATAAATTCAATAATATACACTCAAAAAATACTAAACTACATAAATGAAAGCTACCTATATCTAATGAACCTACGCTCCCTAACCTACCTAACTACCTATTTCTGAATAATTGTAACTTTGTTTCCCGTAAAAAGACAGACAGACACACCATACCTAAGGGTTCCTTTTTTACCATTTTGGTACGGAACCCTAAAAAGACAGCGCTCGTTTCGGGAACCGTGTAATATATACTAAATGAAAAATATACCTTTAAAAATGTACCTACCCTATCGGTCATCGGCTACGACACTAGCTTTGATCGCGTCAGGAAATTGCGCGCACACCCGCTGGCGGTGGTGGCACATTCAATTACCTAAGCGCTATGGTCCGTAGGAGTGCATGTATTGTGTGTAATGGATTAATAATCCAATTACTAGTACATAGTAACGTTATCAATCATTATTTACAAATAAAGATTCTATTTAAATATTTCATCTTATCTTTTGTGGTGTTCTTAGAGCGTAACCTACTATGAAGTCTCGTGTGGCAAGGTCTAAGAATGGACACACATCTACCAAAATAACACTTGACTTTAGCGTTAGGCATCCTTAATACGACACCTAACTGCGTAATTTTAATTAAAAAAATAAACAACATCGTGTTTGGATGGATTACGAGAACGACCGAAAATAAGTCTTAGGGCCTACGCTAGCTGACGCGGATTACCCGGAACGGACGCCCTTCTTTTAAGAAATTGTATGAACAGCGCTAAGTAAAGCGGGCCCACAGAGCGGGTGCGCCATACTAAATCCACCCGCCGCGTGCACCCGCTCCGTGCACCCGCGTCAGCTAGCGTAGGCCCTTAACTTAGCAAGACGACACCCAGAGAAAAAAAACATAAGTATCATATCTTGTACCCCGTATACATTGGTACTCACTCAATGGCAGAACGGCTCTAACTACTAAATAAGCCAGATGATACTTACTCTTTACTTTCTTTAAATTAACCACATTCAATCTCGCACTCAAGTGCATCTTTAATTAACCATCGCTTAATTAAAGCAAAAACGAGAGTTTGCAACAGAAAACAGTTCTCACTCAATGCTATTACAACTTGAATGACGGCAGCGCTTCTGTCCAACAGTGCTCAACCAAATGCTTAAAGAGTTCGGTGAATCCAACATTGGGATGAAACCAATGTAACTCGGACCCGGACCTCGACAACGGTCAGTCTACATACATACTCGTACAGTACAAGTGAACTTTAAGGTGTTAACGCCTGTGGTTGTATTTACTTATATGGGCATGAGCATGACTTATTCGCGTACCTATATGTAGCGTTTTGAGGTGAGTATTTTTTTTTACATAAACAGGTGAAAAAGGTTCCCTTAGATTATTTTACATTTTATTTATTACTCAAAAGTAAGTAGGTACCTACCGAAAAATGGTTTCGGTGTCGAAAATGCAAATTCGGAGCTTTTTTGCGATCTTTCTATCGAGGCATATTGACATTAGTTTATATTAGGCGTATTGATAGTAGTTACAGGCCACTTGCTCCACCCAGGATTAGCCGCTAACCCAGAGTTACGTGTTGTTTCGGAGCAAATATAATAACTATAACTAATATTAAATTGCAACGGTTTAAAATCACGTATTTCTATCACAATAAGCGTGACATGTTTCGACTGCATCGTGCAGTCATCGTCGAACAGACAGAGTGGCGTTGTCACCGTCGCAGCTCGGGCATCACGCCTATTGTGATAAAAATACGTAAGTTTTAACTGTTGCAATTTAATGTCAGTATGACTCGCGAAAGTTTAAACTATACTTAACCAACATAAAATATTTTTTTCTTTTCAATTTTCCTAAAATGTAGAAGAAACGTCGATATTTATATTCGTATAGGACTCCTAAGAGACCTTATTCCTTTAAAAACGCTCATGAATTCAGTCCATTTTCGTTGTCATTTCGGTAATCAATCGAAAAATACCAATTTTAGCATAAAAACGGCCGTCGCGTCTTCTTCCTAGCGTTTTCCCGGCTTATGCCACGGCTCATGTAAGGAGGCTAGGGTCCGCTTTGGCAACTAATCCCAAGATTGGGCGTAGGCACTAGTTTTACGAAAGCGACTGCCATCTGACTTTCCGACCCAGAGGGTAAACTAGGCCTTATTGGGATTAGTCAGCTTTTGTCACGATGTTTTCCTTCACCGAAAAGCGATTGGTAAATATCAAATGATATTTCGTACGTAAGTTCCGAAAAACTCATAGGCGTGATCCGCCAGGATTTGAACCCGCGATCTTCGGTTTGAAAGTGGCACGCTCTTACCGCTGAGCCACCAACGTTCTATTTTACCTAGACCTAAAATTAAGGTCAGAGATTATCATTCACATTTAACAGTTGGTTACAATTAGGTACCTATATTTTTGTCATAAATTGAGTTGAATTATTACTACGGAGTAGGTAAAGCCTCTTAAACAAGCTCGACTCATCCCCGTTCGGCAAGCGTATAGAACCCTGGCGTTTAATTTCCTGATGACGCCGCCTGGATTGTTCAAGTCTCAGCGAAGAACGCTTTCATGCGTCTAGTTTTATGTCTTAGTTTGACGTTGGATACTAGTGTTTTAGTGACTTTGAGCTGCATTCTAGTTCCACGTTTTTAACATGTCGATTGTGGCTTATAGGAATGGCGAATAGGAATTGGATTATCTTAGGACAAATGCCAAACGAATTTTTGCTGTTGGAGTATTCATATTCATATTCATATTATTTATTGGTAATAAGCAATTACATGTCAATATTTTAATTAAAATTACAATTTATATTAATGTAACAAATTATCGTCATGTTTCCTAAATATGCATATTTGGTAGGTACATATCATAGCAAAAAGGCTTTTTATTCATCTTCTTTAGCATGATGGGCATACGCCCCTCCAATATTTTAACATTTTGATCGTTTTTTGTTTTTTGTGTTTTTAGGTTTATTATTACTATAATAAAATTTGGTATTTTGCACATCGAATACCGCATAAAGGATGACTTACACTAGAACGGGACGGGACGGGGCCGGACGGGAAAATCTTTAAATTTCTTTAGAAAGCGTCACGTGACATCCGAGGGCTCCAAGCTATCACGTGATTCTTTCTATAGAAATTGACATATGTTCCCGTGCGCCCCGTCCCGTCCCGTCCCGTACTAGTGTGAATCATCCTTAAATATGAGATGCAGCGCTAAGTTTCCACAAATACTTTTGAGTCAGTTAATTTTGCGCGCTTTATTGCTTAAATTCTATTGCAAATACCTATTATACAATTTATAGATTTGTGAGTCAGCAATAGTTAAGTCGGCATCAAAGCGATGCTTGTCTGACGCGGCATTGTAAAGAAATGGTCGGGCGACGTTTAATTTCCTTGGCTGGCACCATATCTGATAATTGTGAATTCAATTAACAAGCGGTGTTGCAAGATTATTGGACACTATTTATTTATCTTTGGTAGCACTTGTCCAACTTAAGGATTAATCGCCACTAATATTTATTTTGTTTGTTGTGTAAGATTACGAATCTGATCTACGCATCGATACAAGTAACATATGTAAGTATGTTACTTGTATCGATGCATAGATCAGAATGAATGTGAGAGTTAAATATTGTCCGTTTTTATAGAAATAACTTGTTAGCCTGTTTTAGGTATCCCACTGGTGGGCTAATACCTCCCCTCTTCTTCTCTATTCGGTTCTGTTGTCTAAAACTACTGTTCTAAAAATGTCATTATTTTAACGATGAACGTTTTTAGTGACAGGAATTTTGCCTCCTTTAACAATGTAATTAATTGTTTTTAATAATTTCTTAAAACTTAAATACCTATATTTATCTTACATACCTATTTAATCACACGATACTGAGTTGATATATGAATGATGGTTTTTCTTATTCATTTTAGTTTACCTGATGAGACCGCGTCTAATATGTCGGAAACATACACAGGAAAATGTTTCTACTAATTGCATCCAAGTTTTACTACTCCCAACACATTGTACAACAACGTGGAGCAACAACAATAACACTGGAAAACTCGCAGAAAATTTCTCCCCGTTCCGCTCGATCCAATTCTCAATTTGGCTCATTTTCCCTCTATTAAAGACAGTTTGTTTCGAGTTTCCGTTTATTGCCTCCAAAACACAAGTCGAGTGTGGCGTGCGTAGTATCGGGTGAATCTAGCGCGTGCTAGCGCGACGTGCAGCGTGCTGGCCGCGTGCAGCGCTCGGCGTGCCCTCGCGCCAATTAGGCGCTCTCCACACCGCCGGCTAATGGCCCATTAACACTCGCTTTACACTCGCGGTCATCGCGCCTCCATCTATTCCGCAGCCAGCTAAACTGGCCGCCTTCTCCCCGCCGGCGTGGGCGACGGCGGGACATATCGGTTAATTGACGCGTAGTCACGTAACTATCGATGTAAGTTCCTCCTATATGGGGCGTTATGGCCATCACTGTAATGTGCTGATTTAAGTAGTGGTCGGTTCAGTTTCGGTTGGGATTGATGTATCGTTTTAGTTTAGATTAGATTTTAGGCTTTTTAGATAATCTAATAACTACTTATTACTTTTAGATCGGTTACCTAGTCGTAGATATTGTTCGTGACATCACTATTTAGTGTGTATATGTATTTGTTGTGTATGTGTAGTCTTCTTATCTCTAACACTTCTCGCGCACTACCTACCCGTTTTGTAAAAATATTTTTGCAACTTATCTCCTGCTACCCTACGGTTGTCTGGAAGAGATCGCTTATAGCGATAAGACCGCCTCCTGTTGCTACCTTTATATAAATAGTAAATTTGTTCTGTTTTTGTCTCATATGTTGTGTAATAAAGAATATTTTACTTTACTTGCTTATAATGCCCGGGCGTGCCAATATTGTCAAAATGTCACAGTATTTTTTTGCTAAGACACCACCTTTAATTAATATTTCACGTTTCTAATATGCATGAAATCAATCAACTAGTCGAGTAAATTGAACCAGTTATATGCATCCGTCAGATGCGCCAATTAGTGATACCAGAACTCTGGTCTTTCAGAACGGTGTAATATGTAGACTGATGCCAATTAAATACGAAACCCTCTAATCAATATGTCCAATACTCGGAAATGGTTCAAATTAAAGCAGAAATAGAAAGGCTCGGAGCGTTAGTCTAGGTTTGAGCACGCGAGCGAGCGATGCCCCGCGATCGGGGTTTCGCGTTAATTAATTGGGTATTTTCACACGTCAGCGGCTGGATCTGGCCAAATAGATCGGTGCGCGGGGCCCTTAATTAGCTATATCTTCGGCCGCATCGGCGCGGGCGCACTACGCCACGCCAATTTGGAGCTAGTCGCGCTCCCGCGCCGCAGATAGCTGCGATGCGACGTAATAACCTCATTATGAAATAAAACGAACTACACTTTGTTTGATTTTGGGATAAGTTTTTCTATTTTAATTTTTTTTACTATTTGGACTTGCGCAGAATGCTATAAAGGGCTGCTTCTAAACCTGTTTGTTTACTTTTAATATAACATAACACTTGAACACACAATATCATTGTGTAACCGGTAGTACTCATATTCAAATTAACTTGTTTACCAAAAATCTTACAATCTAAATATATAAAAGAAGAAGCTGACTGACTGACATATCAACGCACAGCCCAAACGGCTGGTCCTATAGACTTCAAATTTGGCACGCAGGTTTCTTTTATAGTGTAGGCGAGCACTAAGGAAGGATTTTTCAAAATTCACCTCCCAAGGGGTTGAAACGGGGGTCCAAAGTTTGTATGGGGAAACAAGATTTGTTAGACTATTTTATCTGAAACTTCACAGGAGTATTCTTTAAGGTAAATGAGTAAACACGTGTTTCAGGTTTTTTGAGAATTTAACCCCTGAAATAGGTAAAAGGGGTGAAAAGTTGAAAAAATTAACATGGGTATCGTTTATATGGTTTTTCGGGTCGCTGATCACGAAAAAAGCAACGATTTGAAGATCCAATGTGGCGGTTGTGGAATACCGTCTCCCCTGTTGGTATGCGATGGGGTTGAAATGCCAAAATATCACTATGAGTATCATTTTTACGTAAATTTCTGGTTCTAAAGAATTATCCGAAACTTCACCGGAGTATTCTTTAAGGTAAATGAGTAAACACGTGTTTCAGGTTTCTTGAGAATTTAACCCCTGAAAGGGGTAAAAGGGGTGCAAAAGTGAAACAATCAACATGGGTATCGTTTATATGGTTTTTCGGGTCGCTGATCACGAAAAAACGATCAACGATTTGAAGATCCAATGTGGCGAATGTGAAATACCATCTCCCCTGTTGGTATGCGATGGTTTGAAATGTCAACATATAAATTTGAGTATCGTTTTTTATTAAAATAAAGTAAAGTAAAGTAAAGTAAAATAAAATAAAACAAATTAAATTAAATTCGATACAATAAAATAAAGTAAAATAAATAAAATGAAGTAAAATTAAATAAAATGAAATGAAATTAAATATAATAAAATAAAATATAATAAATTAAAATAATATAAAATCTTTATACATAGAAGAAGAAACTGACTGAATGATCGACTGACTGACTGACTGACTGACTGACTAACATATCCACGCACAGCCCAAACCGCTGGTTCTAGAGATTCCAAATTTGGCACGTAGGTTCCTTATATAGTGTAGAGTTGCACTAAGAAAGGATTTTTCAAAATTTACCCTCTAAGTGATTTGAGGGTCCAAAATTTGTATGGGGAAACAAGATTAGTTGGACTATTCTATTTGAAACTTTACAGGAGTATTTATAAAGATAAATGAGTTAACACCTGTTTGAAGTTTTTAAGAAAACAACCCCTAAAAGGGTAAAAAGGGGTGAAAAACTAAAAAACAACAACATGGGTATCGTTTTTATGGTTTGACGGGTCGCTGATTACAAAAACAACGAAGATTTTAACATCCAACGTGGCGTTTGTGTAATACCATCTCCCCTGTTGGGGCGCAATAAGGTCGAAATCTAAAAATATCACTACGGGTGTCGTTATTTTATTTCTGGTTCTAGAGATTCCAAATTTAGCACTATTGTTTCTTATAAACAAAGAAGAAAGGAGTTTTCAAAATTCATCTCCAAAGGGGGTGGAATGGGAGTACAAAGTTTGTATGGGAAAACAAAATTAGTAGGACTATTCTATTTGGAACTTTACAGAAGTATTTATAAAGATAAATAAGTTAACACCTGTTTCAGGTTTTTTTAAAAAACAACCCCTAAAAGGGGGAAAAGGGGTGAAAAAGTAAAAAACAACAACATGGGTATCGTTTTTATTGTTTGTTGGGTCGCTGATTACGAAAACAACGTAGATTTTAAAATCCAACATGGCGATTGTGAAATACCATAGGACGCGATGGGGTCGAAATCTAAAAATATCACTACGGGTGTCGTTATATGATTATTTCTGGTTCTAGAGATTGCAAATTTAGCAAATTTAGGCTTTTTGAGAAATCTTTGAGAAAAGGGATAATATAGTAAAAAACAACATGGTTATCGCTTTTCTAGTTTATTGGGTCGCTGATTTCGAAAACAATAACAATTTCAACATCCAACGAGGCGGACGTGAGATAACATCTTCCCTGATGGGGTGCGATGGGGTTGAAATCTCAAAATATTAATATGGGTGTCGTTTTTATGTTTATTTCTGGTTCTAGAGATTCCAAATTTGGTACGTAGGTTTCTTGTAAGGTGAAGGGGTGCACAAAGATGGAACAAGAATAGTTACGACTATTTTATTTGATATGGGTGACGTTATCGGGTCGCTGATTTCGAAAACAACAACCAACAGCGAATTTTAAATCCAACTTAGCGGACGTGAAATAAATGAAAAAAACCTCCTTTTTTGTATGACGGTTGAAAATTACGTTTAGTACGCGGGCGAAGCCGCGGGTTAAAGCTAGTGCATTATAATGAGCTACTTTGGTTAAATTTTTTCGGCTTGCGTATATAAAATAATAGGTAATGTGCGTACCTACCTGCCTTTACTTAATCATCTCCACTTGATTCATAAAATCGAAGTAAGACAAAAAGTCCGATAAAATCCGAAGTTTGCGAGAATGCATTTATTTAATTGTAATTTTTGTTTATAAAGTTATTTTCGTTTTCCTTGTTTTACCTACTCCTTTCGATAAAAAAAGCTTTTATCAAAATAACCAGTAGGTATTGTTTATTCTGATTACTCCATATAATTCTGCACCACTTTAAGAAACATGAAGGGACGCAAACCTGTTTGCCTTTATCGTAACATCGTGTTGAGTGGAGTTTACTTTTTACGCTGTCAGTGTTACAATTAGTATTAATATTAATAGTTATTAGTGTCGATGGCCGTATCGATGCGTGGATCGCATGATTAGACCGCCCCGTCGATTGATGGCCGTCAGAAAACAATTACCTTTTTGTCGGCACCACCGCTAATTACAATAAGTGATAATTGACTTTTTTAATTACACCGCCCATTGAGGCGTCCATCATCCCGGCTAATAGTTACCAGTCAGTGCATTTAATTAATCCAGCTACAGCGGAATGTTCATAGTTCCAATCGCGGAATTTCAATTAAAAACTAAAGCGCTTTTAAACCATTAAGAAAACTTACATTATTATATTCGGAGCGGGTTAACTTCGCTTTTAAGTAAGGTGTATAATTATGTCGGCTTTTATCGGTTTTTCTGAGAAAAACGGCGATCGTTAAATGACCCTAACACACATGTAGAGATTTTTATCAAAAAGGATTTATATCTATAATTAATTCAAATAGTGGTAGCTGTCCTAATAGGTTTTGTTGACACAGTGAATTGCATTTTGATGGGAAAGTATTCATTGAAGAACTAGTTCCTATAACAAATCATACAAGTAAGCACTACAGAGCTGCTTGAAGAAAATATTTACGTACACAATGTGCCTTCATCGAGTAACAACCTGTTTTGGTACTTTGTGTAGATACGTGAGTACCTACGCGTTGCATTCCTTTCATAAAATACATACTAAGAACTGTACACTGGGGAACAAAGGAGGGCGATTGCAAAATAGTCCTTGTTGTAATGCAATAAGGTGCAAGCATCTGTTGGCGGGTGCACGCGAGATGTGCGAGCGGTATCGCACGGGTCGCGTCCGGCGCCTTATTCTCGAAAGCACTTTTGACATATGAAAATTGTATCAAAACCGTGTTACTTTAATGCTAGATTATCCACTACATAAAACAAAGTCGCTTCCCGCTGTCTGTATGTATATATGCTTAAATCTTTAAAACTACGCAGCGGATTTTGATGCATTTTTTTTAAATAGATAAAGTGATTCAAGAGGAAGGTTTATATGTAAAATAACAACCCGTGAGAAGCCGGGGCGGGTCACTAGTATTTATAAAAAATAAAAAAATCAAAACTCGCATGGCAACTTTTTTTTGAGGTCAGATAAGGGTAGTCAACGATCTAACTTAGGTATCTGTGACTTTTAAATTTGGTAAACGTGGCACCAAACATCCTGCTTTCACGTTGTGCTTTACAAACACTTAAGGTCACTTGCACCACTCGGGGCTAGCCAAATAACCCGGAGTTTAGCGTATGGAATTTGACAGCTTATGCTTATGAGCGTGCCATGCTCGGCATCAAACTTCAAGACCGAGTGAGAAAACAAATTAAAAAGGGAGTTGGGCGGAACATGTTACCAGGCAGAGTGATGGCCGCTCTCAGGTTAAAGAAGCGCTTGGCGTTCGTTAGCTCGATGGGTGGATGATATAAGAAAGGTTGCGGGTTGCGGGGCACTTCTGGATGAAGTTAGCACAAGACCACGACCAGTGGCGTACAAGAAGAGAGGCCTATGCTCGGCAGTAGGCGATGAACGGCTGAAATTATGATGACGATTTTTTGTTAGTTTCTATAGAAAACGTCACTTGACATCCGAGGGCTCCGAGGTATCACGACTATCACGAGATTCTTTTGACCGGTACACGTTTTGACCGGTAGTTACGTTTCCATATTTATTATTCTTCCAAGACTTGTACAACTGATGCATAAGATTTGCGGTATCTGTATGGTACTTATTTCACATCGGCATCGTTTCTGAATCCGGCGCGGGCCGCCCCGTGAGAAACGAATGTTCCCGACCTCTAATTACGTTTTATGCGATATCGCCATTTAATTAGCAACATGTTTTCCATTCCGAAACATTAATTAATATTTTCATCAGAGTTCTCCGCATTTAACTGTGCTTTTATTACTTGCTCAAGATTTTAATAAAGATTCCCGACCACCCTCTGTGGAAGTGTTATTGTTAAAAGTCCTTATTAAGTTGAACGTTTTTTTTATTGAGACTTTATTTTGGCAGCGCCGACACTGATACTAAACAGTTTCAAATTTAATACATTTTACCTACTCATGTTTGTGATCAAATGATGATTTTTGGAAGGTGTTTGCTATGTGGCTTATCCAAATATCAATTTGTGGCAAACGTAGAAAGTGGTGTGAGATAGATCTACTTATATTTTTCACTGTATTAAGGATGACTCGTGCTTTACCGGGCAGGCACATGGCAGTTGGGAGATCACGTGACGCTTTCTATAAATATTGACACATTGGTCACGGCCCGGCCCGTCCCGGCCCGGTCTAGCGTGAGTCATCCTTTAAGCATTTTAATTGGTGACTGCAGTTTGATATTTACATACAAACCTACATATTACTGTTGATTCAATGAACTTTTTATGATACTAGTTATCAAAACCTTCTGTGTTAAGGTAAGAGCATGCACGCCGCAACCCAAGGCGATGGCACGATACAACTAAATTTTAATTGTATTCAATGCAGGAGCTCTTTTACAACGCGGCGCGGTTTAGACATTCATATTTCTAAAAAACACCGTCTCTGCATCAGCCAAAATGACGCTGGTCTAAATTTAGCCCCATCCCTTTTAACCAATTCCCTTTCTGATCAACCAAATTCTATCCCTTTCCATGTATACCTCAGCGAACTTAAAAATAACGTGCCCGTTGTTAAAAGAGTTCCGCGAGGCGCAAGGATCACAGTCGCTAACCACCTTTCAGGCCTAGTTATGAAATGTGTGGAAAAGAATCAAATTAATGATTGGCACAATCTTTTCATTTTTTCTTACAATACCCTGCATGCCAAAAAGGATGAGGCACTTTCTTTGACACAGAAAATTAAAAACAATTGCGTTTTGAACACCATTCCACACATTTCTCCTTCTAAAAGGTGTGCCTCATCTACCTTTAATAGAACCAAAGTAATTGAAAATAAAATTAGCGAAGGCGATCTCAAAGGTGCCGCTCGCCTTCTCTTTTCAAGTGACGTGCTATCGCCAGATAGTCCAGATACCCTTTCGGCCTTACTTTCAAAATATCC
Source organism: Lathronympha strigana (assembly GCA_949128165.1). NCBI lineage: Eukaryota > Metazoa > Arthropoda > Insecta > Lepidoptera > Tortricidae > Lathronympha > Lathronympha strigana. Next base: position 7,960,318 of record OX421906.1, on the reverse strand, counting down.
CCTGGACCCTTCAGTACCTCATTTGATAGCCCCACCTGCAGTAGACCAGGCCTGCCTCCAAATTGAAGGCAAAGACGTTATTGACGCCATACTTTCATTCAAAACCGGTTCGGCGGCCGGCTTGGATGGGATCTCACCCCAACATTTAAAAGACCTTATTTCCCATTCCGTGGGCGATGCAGGTGAGCAGCTTGTCTCTTCCCTTACTAAATTAATAAATTTTATGTTTTCAGGCAAAATTAATACTGAAATTGTCCCAATTTTATACAGCGCAAACCTGATCGCCCTTACCAAAAAGGACGGAGGGGTGAGACCCATTGCGGTTACAATAAGACGTCTTGCTTCCAAAATTGCGGTTAGACACATTCGATCAAAATTGCAGGGCCTTTTTGAACCTGTACAGCTGGGTTTTGGCACGAAAGGTGGGTGCGAGGCAGCCGTCCATGCCCTAAGGACCTACCTTTCCTCTGATGATTGCGAAATTGTAGTCAAAATTGACGTTAAAAATGCTTTCAACTCGGTTAATAGGGACACTTTGCTGACAGAAATTAGGGACAAAATTCCTGAACTGTACAATAACCTTTTCTTTTGCTTTTCGGACTCTTCTAAATTAATGTACAAGTCAAATGAATTATCTTCTGAGGTTAGATGTCAGCAGGGTGACCCTCTCGGCCCAGCAATTTTTAGTTTGGCTATAAATCCAATCATCCAAAAATTGAAATCAAAATTCAATGTCTGGTACCTAGATGACGGGACCCTAGGAGGCAACGTAAATACTGTGCTCTCTGACTTGTCTCTCATTAAGAGTAGTTTCAAAAATATTGGTTTAGAACTGAATTTTGCAAAATGCGAACTCTTCATTCAAAATTCATCTTGTATGCCGATTTAAAACACAAATTTGACGATCTGGCTCCTAATATCAAGTTAGTAGACAAACGTTCTCTTTGCCTCTTAGGCTCCCCTATATTTGAAGAATCTTTTCCCGACTATATTTCTAACTCGATATCAAAATTCAAAAGTCACACGAATCGTTTACTCGAAATTAGCCCTCATTATGCTCTTGTGATTCTTAAATTCTGTCTTTTTGTCCCTAAATTTACATATGTGCTCCGATGCTGTCCTTTTTGGAAATATCCAAATTTACTATCACCCATAGATGATTTGATCAAAATTAGTTTAGAGATGATTCTAAACATTCAGCTCAATGAGCCTTCCTGGTCTCAGGCGTCCCTCCCTATTCGGTTCGGGGGTTTAGGAATTCGCAAAATTTCCAGTGTGGCATCCCCAGCCTTTTTAGCATCCACTCATAGCACAGCCGGTCTCATAGGAAATATTTTAAGGGCTTTGCCCACAAACTATGAGATCGCAAGCTTTGAGGATGCTAAAAATGCTTTTAAAATTGCCTGCCCGGGCAAAGACTTTCCAGACAACCCAAAATCACAAAGGAGTTGGGATAATGTTTACTGCGATTTAACTTACAATACTCTTTTAAATAACTCTACAGGTCCAGATCGCGCGAGGCTTTTGGCGGTCGGATCCCGGGAAGCTGGTTACTGGCTTCATGCCCATCCTTCGCCCAATACTGGTACTTTCTTGGATCCGGCCTCCCTTAGACTGGCGACTGGTTTGCGACTGGGGGTTTCGGTGTGTGCGCCACACTCATGTCCTTGTGGCACAGACGTGGACCGACTGGGACACCATGGATTGTGTTGTAAAAAAAGTGCAGGCCGTTTTTCGAGACATGCATCTCTTAATGACATAATCCGTCGGTCTCTTGCCACCATCAACGTGCCTGCTCTCCTTGAGCCGACTGGCATTTTCAGGGATGATGGCAAGAGACCTGATGGGGTGTCCTTGGTTCCTTGGAGTTTGGGACGGATGCTAGTGTGGGATGCTACCTGTGTAGACACGCTGGCGCCGTCCCATCTCCAACGAACTAATGTAAAAGCGGGCGGAGCGGCTGAATGCGCCGAAATTTTAAGACGTAATAAATATAAGAGCCTGGGCAGAGAGTACCTTTTTGTACCATTCGGGGTCGAAACTCTTGGTCCATGGGGTCCCAGCGCACGCAAATTTTTCGTAGAAATCGCGAAACGTCTGGTTGATGTTACTGGTGACCGAAGAGCTGGTGGGTTCCTCGCACAACGTATCAGCATTGCGATACAACGAGGAAATGCCGCCAGCATCCTAGGTACAATGCCTCAAGGACCTACTTTAGATTTAAGGTAGGTAGAGGTAGGTAGTTAGGTAATTTACACTTACTGTATATATTTCGAGAATAAATGATTTTAAAAGTTATCAATAAAAAAAGTAGGTAAGTAGTTAGGTAAGCAACAACCGTAATCAACATGTATCATATCGTAATTACCCTATTCCATGCACGCAGGTACCTACATGTCCCTATTATTCTCTGTCTGCCCCGAGAAAGCTTAAAAACACTAAAAACAAATTAGCTAATAAAATTACGCGTTTTTGTACCAATAAAAATATCGCCGTTAGTCGCCAACAAGAAGTTTATTTCGCGATAAACTGCAAAAAGTTTATCACGATAAAGCATAATGTCAGGTGAATATCCCGATAAGGGTCGGTTAATTCAAAGTGGTCGGGTATATAATTGTAACGGATTAATATCCGAAGCACGTAGCCCCGACAAATTGGCGGGCGCCCAGTAATGACATATGACATCTCTTTTACTGTACTTGCTTCGATGTTAATGAATAACAATTTATTTGACGTGCGCCATTCGTTTGCGAGACGCTTCAGTTTTTCTTCTGGACGGTACGATCGAGAAGTAAAGTCGACTCTGGCTTTTTACTACGGTTTCGTACTAAAATGAATACCGTTAAAATGTATTATGCTTATTAAGTACCATGAAAGGTGTTTAATAGCAGCTCATTTAGGAGTTTCAACCCTGTCGTGTGATAACCGTTTTTTTCGCGAAGCTGTTATAATGCAGTTAAAAATGGAACGCGAATAAAAATGGCTAGAAGATTACTAGCGTGAAGTAATCGTTACAAAGTAACCTATTTTGGCATGGTTTTTGCAATTCCTATTTGTTGCTGGCCACCAACAACTTTAGGCGTATTAACCCTAGACAAAAAAAAACTACAATGGTTTAGATTCAGTGTAGAGACTGGCCGTGAAGGAAGGGTCCAAACTACGGGTTCATTCACCAATGCAATGCAAAGCTCAATTAAGTCACAATGTAGTCACTATGGTCAAAAATTCACTTTGATCAGATGTTTTCTTTTGACATTAAGTTCGAGGGATAGTCTCACAATGCCGAACACAAACTGACAAAATTCGTAAAAGTATCACGTCGCTTTTAGTCTACATCGCGAACCGTCTAGAACGCAAAATACTAGATTCGTTAGATATCCTCGAATGGCCGAAGGCCAAACAGCATATGATATCCTATTATTTTACAAGTAGCATTAGTAACAATGCAGGTAATTTCCCTACGGTCCCTGAACACATCTTAGAGCATTTAAGATATGTATGTAAATAAAGTAGTGTATGCAACTATACATAATTAGGCATTACCACACTCGTGTAATGCTTTTCATTATGTACAGTCACATAAACTACTATTACCTATGGCATTAGGCCTTATCGGCTAGCGACAAAATGGTACGTTTTACTAAAACTATCACAAATATACCGGTTCCGGTGCCCAAAGTCCTAAATGAGTCCTTTTTGAGAATCCACGATTCGCAAAAAGAGGGATGGATTCTTTCGGTTCTTACTTGATGAAATCGTAAATACGTACCTACACCTACATACGTATACAGCAGGCCTACTACGAACATCGAAAATTGGCATTGACGGGAATACCTCTTTGTCACTCCAATATGCAAGTGTGACAGAGATGGAGATACAAATCAACAATCGTTAAATTTTCGTGGTATAGGCCCAGTGCTCGAAACTTTTGTAAATGACTGTGCCTCGCAGCGAAACGAATGTTTCTTGGGACAGTGTCCGCAGTATCTCAATAAGATCTTGTCTTGTTGTCAATGTCGTGTTTTAACTTATCGTCTGTGAGGGAAGGACGAAATGGCTCTCGCAATTAAATGATAGATATCTTCACCCAACCAGGTGTTTCATTATGCTTTAGTTCACGGTTGGAATTCAACGCTAACTATATTTTAATGATTGCATAATTTGCAGCTAACAAGCTATTGTTTGTACAAACGCAGGTTGGACTCATCAAGGGTTTCATTGCTAAAAGGTACCGATAAGTTATGTAGCTCGAGAAAGGCAGAAGTGATCGAAGTTCCAGATATTTTTAAAGTTTGTAATGCCTAAATATCACTTAGGTACACCGTAAAATGGGGTGAGTAGGGATTGCAGGGGTGTTAGGTCATGGATGGGGAGAGTCAATTTCTATCCCTTCTGACCCCAACTAAGAGCTGGCATTTCCTATTATTTTGTGTTTATCGTAAAATCTAGGAAATAAATGACGGACGGACTGATTAACATTGAAAAGTGTGAGTCATCCTTTATCCTTTGGCTACGGAATCTTAAAATTAAAATTCATATAACCGGAATAATTTTTTACTTATCCACGTGCCGCATATTACATAAAAATGTTGGTATTGTTTTTTATAACTGTAAGCTGGTTTTGTTATTATCTTTATATGGAATTATTTTGGAATAAACTGAATTCATTCATAAATACAAACTTTTATCTAGGTCTGAACTTCCAATTTGTCCCAACCCGCCTCATTTTCAACCGACTTCAATATTTCAAAAGGAGGAGGTTCTCAATTCGACTGTTTTTTTTTTTTTTTTTTTTTTAATGGATGTTCACTCATAACTCCGTCATTACTGAACCGATTTGAATTTTTTTTTGTTTTCTAAAAGAAGACGGTTCCTGGTTGGTCCCGTTTTTTTCAAAATCCATTTCTGATGATGGGATCCATGAGGAACTGAGGGAACTCCTCAAATTTGAAAGGCACATGCATGCTGATTTGGGTGATTTCTTAAGAAACTCGAGCATTTCTTTACGAAAATCATCAATTTGGTGGAGTGGACCTGATGATGAAGACCAGGGATGGCAAAGTGGAACTGCTTCGTAATTCTCAGGACTATAATCCGATTTAAAAAAATATTTTGTTGTCTGTATATAGATGGTTTCAGGATTGTCCCGTTTTTTTCAAAATCAATTTCTGATGATGGGATCCATGAGGAACTGAGGGAACTCCTCAAATTTTAAAGGCACATGCATGATGATTTGGGTAGTTTCTTAAGACACTCGAGCATTTCTTTACGAACATCATCAATTTGGTGGAGTGGACCTGATGATGAAGACCAGGGATGTCAAAGTGGAACTGCTTGGTAATTCCCAGGACTATCGTCCGATTTTAAAAAATATTTTTTTATCTGAAAATAGATGGTTCCAGATTTGTTCCGTTTTTTTCATAATCAATTTCTGATGATGGGATCCATGAGGAACTGAGGGAACTCCTCAAATTTGAAAGGCACATGCATGATGATTTGGGTAGTTTCTTAAGACACTCGAGCATTTCTTTACGAACATCATCAATTTGGTGGAGTGGACCTGATGATGAAGACCAGGGATGGCAAAGTGGAACTGCTTGGTAATTCCCAGCTCTATCATCCGATTTGAGACATTCATCTTTTCTTTGTAAAGAAATACCTTCAAGATAGTCCTATTTGATTATAGTTCTATTTTGATGATGGGCTTCATGAGGGATTGAGAGAACTCCTCAAATTTTAACGGCACATGCATTCTGATTTGAGGGTTTCCTTAAGTAACTAAAACAGTGTTTTGGCGGAGCCAAAATTTTGATGAACTTGATCTGATGATGAAGACCAGGGATCGCAAAGTGGAACTGGTTAATAAACCTAGCTCTACTTATTATCCTAGTTGTGACATTCATCTTTTTGATTTGATTTATATTCTGATGATGGAGTTCTAGAAGAATTCAGAGAACTCTTCAAATTTGAACGGCAGGTTAATTGTGATTAGAGGGTGTTCATAATTAGCTTAGGCATTTTCTTACTGTGGCCATCATTTTGCTGGAGTGGACCTGATGTTGATAATCAGGGATGGCATAATGAATATGCTCGTTAATTTACAGTCTGTCATCCAATTTAACACATTGTTATTTTGTTTGTTTAAAGGTCTACAAGGGAGTTCCGTTTGATTATACTTCAAATGTAATGATGGAAGCCCTAGGACATTAAGAAAGCTCCTCAATTTTCAATCGTACACGTGCGGTGTATTGGATATTTGTGAAGTAAACTGGCTAACTCAAACAAATTCTTAATTTCACTTTTACCGGGAACCAAATGAAGTCGGTTTTTTTTTCTTAAAAATTATACAGTAAATGATTAATCACACTATTTAAAAGGCCTACCAACAGTGTCAACCACCGAATAGAACTTTTTAGTGGCTAATATCTGGGTCCTTACCATGACTTCTTAACGCGACTCAGTTGACGATCTAAACTGAGTCGCATCCATACAAGTGAGCCTAAACTGAACTTTAAGTACTAAATTGGCGTTTTAACGTCATGGTAAGGCCCCTGATAGTGTGATAGTAAGTCAACTTCTTCACAATTCAAAGTTGTTGATTTTATAGACCAGAATATAAAAGGGATTTTGCAGAGGATATTTGCGTATCGTCTCCGGTAATAAACTTTCAAGAACCATTGAGTTCTCCATGAGTTTTACGTAACCGAAGTCGATAGCGACCGCGCGATTCGATAGTGTTTGCATCTCGAAAAGAACGAATCAGAAGGTGTGACATTATTTTATTAATTTTTCTTTTGCCGGCAAGCAATCAACTGCAGGCCGCTACGCTAAATAAATTCACCGCTTATATAAGTAGTAGTAAGTACCTACGGGGCCTTACCATGACGGCTTAACGCGATTCAGTTTAGGCTCAGTTGTATGGAAGCGACTCATTTTAGGTCGTCAACCAAATCGCGTTAAGACGTCATCGTAAGGCCCCTGATCCGGGACAGTAAATCAGAAAGAGACATTTCTTATTTTAAGTACCGGCCTCGGTACGTAATTTGATGCTTTTGTTTAAACCATTACGATGGTCCTTTTCTGGTATGTAAGTACCTATTTTACAAGGTTTCACGCCAAGAGAGAGTTAAGTTAATGTAGTATCTTAATTCCGATCCTCAGTCACTTAAAGTAAAAGGTTTTGCAAATTATTTAGCTTTTTGTGTTAAATTATCTTGGATTATTATTTAATTATAATACGATCGAAATTGCCAAAATGATTAAAATTGGTCGAGAGAGATCTAATTTCGTAACAAAGCCCATTCACTAGCTTCACGCGTTCCTAATAGGGACAAAGGATCAATGAGTAGGTAACCTATTTAAAAAAAAACACCACCAGAACAACACAAAAATGCCAACAAAAATCATGTAACTGTTAATTCCTTAAAGAAGGCCACTGTGATAGGCAAGCACGTTGCATTCCTACGCGTTGATCACGTAGACAATGTAGTAGAGATTAAGTATAGATTTAGCACCTCTCCACATGATAAGGGATTGCCTCTTTGGACACGTAGGATAGTTATATATAAGGTTAGTAATATAAGCAGTGGGGAGTTGAGTGTACGGGACGGACAATACAAGATGTAACGCTGTTCTGTGTGTTTTGGTGCTTACAACCCTACCCCGGGCTCCGCATATCACATGGAACCCCTGACCAGGGTTCCGCCTATTACACCACATTTCATTATCCCATTCCGTACAAACAACGTCCTTGTATTATTTACATAATTTGACTAGAATTGTCGGCAGCGTGAGAACGTCCGAAGCTTGTAAGGAAACTAATTACCCCGAATGCGGCAGGGCACGCTTAATTAGAGACCAGAGGGCTCTTAATTAACACTAGCTTAGCTTAGCCCCTTCTCTGTTTTGTTTCAATTCTGGATTATAAAACATCATAGGGTATCTATTGTTCAAATTTTAATCAAATTCTAAATTAAATGTGAGGTTTGCATATCTGTTGAATGTTACGGTGGGTAGCGACAGCAGCGCTATTAATATAAACTGCAGAATAAGAAACCAATGACAGCGGAAATGAATTATTAGTAAGATTACCGAGGCCTGTAAAATAAGAAATGTCTCAGATCTCGTGTAATTGCGATAATAACAAAAATGAGATCTGAGGCTTTCTTATTTACTGGCCTCGGTACGTAACAATTTTTCTGCTCGACGCAGTCGGTAAGCGGCGGATTTGTTTAGCGTAGCGGCCTGCAATTGGCTGCTTGCAGGCCGGAGGGCAGATAAGTGTATTATGGATAACACTCTGGTATTTTTAGTCACTAGATCCCTTAGATCTTAGGATTCCATTATCAAGCGTTGAGTATCGTGCGCGACGAAAAGATAGCAAATCAAAAGTAAAAAAGTTGCATGGCAACCGAAGAAGGAAGAGTTGTTAATGGTTTGAAGTTTTCAATGCAAAACTGAAGATACTGAAACAATTTTATCTTATCTTAGCTTAGTTTTAGAAGAACATTTTACTTTATGCTCTAGAGCATAAAAGCCGGTTTTATGTCGCCTAGCCATGACTTCAAGTCGATCTTTTTGAGAAAGAGAAGTAAAAACGATATTTAGGTGCCTATTTAGTATTTACTTAAAGTTCACTCGATAGAAAATTTCTTCTATGATACGGGTATCAATATCAGCCCACCTCATAGAGGTATTAAAAGAAGCTTAGCGTACTCGTATGAAATTTGATATCTTCATCAAATGCGTTTGTTTATTTCTTTCAATACCGTTTACCTTAATGGGTGGCCTCAATAAATCAGGTACCCTACTTAAACCTGCCTGACTTTGATGACTTCCACAAGTCACAACCATTAAGTGATGGACCCAACTCGGAATGATAACATCGCGCGGTCAAAAGTGCATGGACAATTTGTGAATGAATTCATTCATAAACTGCCCACGCAATTTAGAACGCGATAGTACCTACCTACCTAATCTAACAGCAACATCAGTCTGTGTAAAAGAAATGTTCGACTGAGTACGTACATGAAAAATTTCATGTAAATTTATTTTCTCAAACATGCAATGAAATGTTGTTATAACGTTCGTTATAATAGGCTTCAAAGTACCACGTTTCAGGCGGGACAACTGGAGGGACACGTAATGAAATTTCATACAAAATTGAAGGCCTAGGCCGGGAAGTAATATTTTTTTAATTTTATTCCACATAAATGTGTGACACAGCAACATGGTTTTTAGCCATTATAACAGTTTCATTACAACAGTTTCATGATGACATTCTGCCAGTTTTGCCAGTACGCCTATTAAAAAAAACAATAAATTATATATTCGAATATATTAAGTCGATACTTAATCAATATGGACATGAACATAACAAATAACACATTATAAATTTAAACATTAGCGGTAAAAGTGTCTACTCAAACCGTGCCGTTTTGTTTCATGATAACATTCTGCCACAGTGCCTTAAAAAAATCAAAGTTATTTAACTTAACCTCCAAAATTATTAAAAAACGCCTATGTAGTTTTTTAATAATTTTGGAGGTTAAGTTAAATAACTTTGATTTTTTTATTCTATTTCAATGGTTTTATTGTTCATTGTTATTTATTATAATAATGTTGTCGTCGAGTTTTGAAGCAGAAATGACTTCATTGAGCCCCACCAGAATTAAGTGCGAAATGCGAAAGTAAAATTGAATGGACTCTAAATTAATTGATGGCGCAAATGACAAACGAGATGTCGGAAGGCATATGGCTACCCAAAATGCATGCGTGTTTAGTTAATATTACGATAACTGTTTAGACTAAATTGGTTTCTTGTTTAAGTGAGAACAGTGTCTGTCTATCTAAGGATAAGTAGGAATTACAAAAATTTGTAAAGAGGTTATAATTTTCATTGTCACAGAATAACAAGGCTGTTCGTGTTTGGTACATTTTACATTGCGACATATTTATACATCATGAAATATTTATGGATCATCTGTTTTATAGTTATAGACTAAATTCATGTTGGAATCACCACGAACTAAATAGCAATATTTGTGTTAGATATAATAATTCGTCAAGTCAACTTTTAGTATTTCTAGAAATAAAACTACCTATCATATTTTTGGAGATTTTTTTATTTATTTCATTGCATGTTTGAGAAAAGCACTATACATGCCTTGCCGTGAAAAGGGCTTTAACGGCTTCGTATGGTTACCCGGCCTCGCTAACGCTCGGCTCGTGTATATACATACTCACCCGTTAAGCCCTTCTTTCCCGGCGTCTGCAGTAATGTACTATTGTATCGCTTTTGCTCTAGGTAATACGGCGTTTTTATTTTTTGTTGTAAAAAAATATTTTTTTGCTAAATTGGAAATTTTGATTTATTTTATATTCAGTATTGCGGGCTCTTTCAATCCTAGTAGGAGAAAAAAAGTGTCCAAGGTTAGTTTTCCATTACGCCATCGCGCCACCGTTATTTCATAGATTCAGTATGGCGGGTAGCTCAATGGAAAGTTTGAAAATGTATGGAAATTTTAGGACACTTTTTTTCTCCTACTAGGAATGAAAGAGCTCACGGTTCTGAGTAAAATAGAGATAAAAGTTTTCAATTTAGCAAAAAACTATTTTTCTACAACAAAAAATAAATACGCCCAATAACGCAATGGGGAAAGAATAGTAGTTTATGTGATTTTATTTATTAAAAGGCATTACAACTCGAGTGTGGGCTATGAGTTTCATAATAACATCACACGAGTGTTTTAATGGCTAATTATTTACAATTACATACAATGCTTTATATACACACATATCATGAGCTCTCCATATGATGCGTTCAAAGCGCATATATATCGACCGCCATTGCGACTTTCAGGAATAAAAACTTTTCTGTCCTTCAAGTTTTGGCATTTATATCTTTTAAATTCAGAGACCAACTATAGTTGGCCCTAATTTTCATATCGTTCGATATCTTCTTCTTTTATAATAATGGCCTCTGTCCGAGAATTGGACAATTTTGCCAGTGTTATATATTATTATATTAAAATTCACGTGTTATTAATATATCAGTATAAATTATTATACAAATCGTTTATTGCCTCTTGGGTGACGTTGTTCGGTAAATGGCCTTGTTATTTATTAAGTTTATAGCAATACGTAATAAAATCGTTTCACAGGAGGCCAAGATCCCGGGACAACCGAGAAATGACTCAATAACGCGGTTACACGCGTTCCAGGATTAATTCTTCATTAGCTGCACACTTCTTCGTTAGATTACTGCACAATAAGCTATAAATATTACACATTAAACAACTTTAGCACACAAAAAACAAAGAACTATTCAAAAGACGCATCAAAACGGCTGTCTCGTTCGATATCAAAATAACGTGCGACTTGCGTGCGTCATTTTATGCAATTGACAATTCGTTTCAAACTAACCGTCATCTCGACGGATGTTAGAATGAGGTCAAATCAAATTTTCTTGTGTCAGATGTGTTCGAAATTAAAAAGAAATATATATATTATCGAAATCGATAATATTATTTATCTATAAAAACATTTTCACAGATAAGAAATTTGTTGTAACAAAACAGTATATTACCCGCAGGGTGGTGTGCTGTCCCCGCTATTGTTTTCCATATTTATAAATACAATTACTCTGAATATTTCTTCTTTTTATCACATGTATGCTGATGGCCTCCAAATATATTCTCAGGGCGCATTAAGTGACCTTCCATCTGTCATTGATAGAACGAATGATGACTTGTTGCAGATTTTAAATTGGAGTCGCGATTATGGCGTTAAAGTTAATCCACTCAAAACTCAAGTCATCATAATTGGCAGCAACAAACTTATTTCTAAAGTCGATTTCGGAAATCTCCCTAAAATAGTTTTTGACGACATTCAAATTCCTTTCTCAAACCGCGCCAAGAATCTTGGCCTTATTATGGATCAATGTTTGTCCTGGGTACCGCAAGTGAGTGAGGTGAGCAGGAAGGTGTTCGCCGCTGTAGGGTCTCTCAGACGGCTCCGTAACTTTCTGCCTATTGCTACTAAAATTGCGCTTGCTCAAACTTTACTTCTTCCCATTCTTGATTATGTCGATGTCTCCTATCCCGATCTCTCTGTGGAGCAACTAAACAAGCTTGAGCGTCTTCAAAATGTTTGCATCCGGTTCATATATGGGTTACGCAAATATGACCATGTTTCCAGTTTTCGTTCTCAACTCAAGTGGCTTCCTATCCGTCATCGTCGTAACTCTCATATACTCTCTCTCTTTACTCTATACTTTTTAACCCTGCAACTCCCCGCTATCTCAAAGAACATTTTACTTACTTAAATTCTGTCAGATGCTCTCATAACTTACTACTATCCGTTCCTTCTTCTTCTACTAAGTTTTTTAATTCTTCGTTTACTTTCCAGGCTGTTAAACTGTGGAACTCTCTTCCCCTTGACGTAAGACGTGCTCAAACTATAACTGCCTTTAAGTTGAAACTCAAGGAATACTATCTGTCTCTTCCTTAGCTTTTCTTCTTTGACACTGTCGTTTCTCTTCTTCACTCATCGTTATGTATATATATATTATGTATGTATGTTTACGTATGTATTTATTATGTATGTATGTTTATGTATGTATGTATGTTTTATCGTATTATTATTTTGGTATGTATATTTATTGTGTGTGTTGTTTGTGTGCTATTGTTAATCTCTGTGCCACCTAATACATTTTTTTCATTTGATCTGTACTCCACTACCCAAAGGTTGTCTGGAAGAGATCGCTCTTTAGCGATAAGACCGCCTGTTGTTACCCCTTACTGTTACTGTTCTGTATTATTATTTTCTCTTGTAACTGTATTTCATCTGTGTGAGGTGTGCAATAAAGAGTATTGTATTGTATATTATTAGGGGGGGGCCTTTATATGCGATTTTTGAGCGCATTATGAGGGCTAATGATACGTATGTGGGTATATAAAGAGATTTTTTTTTTACTTTAGACCCATACCGCTAAGCCTCCAGCAGAAAAAAAACGCGAGTGCGAAGGGAAGTTTATCAAACTTTTGAATTCTTTCGCGCCTAGTGCTCGATTCTTCTGAAATATAGCAAATTTCATCTTGTCTTATGAAAATATTGCCAGGCTCTATCAGCAATATTGTAAATAAGTGTGGTTGCTAACCTTACCAATGCTTTTAAATAAAATGTCTTATTTAGAGGCACACTTTGATCGAGTAGGTGGTGTGTAGGCGCGATAGGAAGATAATGGTCTGCTTATTACAATGTTACCCATAATTTGGATACGTCTACATAGCGAAACTGACAACTTATTTTTTGTATCCGTTAAAGATATCGTCTTAATATTTATTACTAATTCAATATTTGTTAAGCAAATTTATTGGTTGACTGAGAGACAACCTGATAAACTTAAGCCAATTTAAAAATAAAAAGTTTCTTGGCAACCCAAATAGCAAAAGTTGTTAGGGTTTGAAGTTGTCAATGTAAAACTAAAAATACAGTTGTAATAGATTGTGTTAAGTTTGGAAGTATTATTATTGTAGTGTTGTGTGAAATATCATTGAACTTTTGGCAGAATAACTTGAATTAAATGATAGAGTTATGGATGGTGGTAAGTTATTATGAAAATATTAGATTACACCACATTCAATCTTGAAAATCAAGGCAATCATCTACTTAGAAACTGCACACCTAATTCTTGCCTTACTTCAAAAACTACTGACACGGGCTCCTTGTACATAAGCTCTGAAAAAGTAAATTATACTACTAGTGTATATAACTCTTAGGAGAATCATTTTATGAAAATGTAAACAAAGGGTGACCAATGTAAAACTAGTTTGACAGAAGGCATTACCTATTTCAAATTGAAATAGGTAATGCCAGCGACAAAGACATTTACTTCGGGCGCAACTGCGTGCCTCCCACGAACATCGAAAATTGGCATTGACGGGAACTTCTTTGTCACTCCAATGTGCAAGTGTGACAGAGATGGAGAGACAAATCCACAATCGTTCGATTTTCGTGGTACGAGTATAGGCCGAGCTTTAGGCTGCCGCATAAATGCGATCGGTAGGTACTTAAGTTTGCTGTTTGACTGATGTTTGTTTACGAAAATAGTGATATATTTGACAAAACAACTGGTGCTGCCACTGTGGTTTGCGTTTATTTCCACCTTTATTTGATTTCTGCATTTTTCTGTTGCACTGTGTCTGTGTACCTAATTTAGGTACGAGTATGTTGTGCGCGTCGTAAATTACTGTTTGAATATTCTGAAAAAATCTATTAAAGACAAACAAAAGACCAATAAAATGATAGTTAGGTAAAACGTTCACAGAAAAAACTTACTTGACCTGTGCAAACAAGGTTGCAATTGTGAATATAAATAAATCCCATTTATGGCCACACTCGTAAACCTTAAATTGTTTTCATGCTATAATGGTGTATAAACGTGGTTAAGCAAGTACCAACTTAATTTCACACGTTATATTTCTTATTCACTTGCAATAAGGTTGAATATCGTTTCAGTGAACCCCGTTTTTCGTGGTACCATCACGAACACTCACTGTTAACACGTTCATTGCGGCAGTCCATTTCGTTCACTTTACGTTGCTCCTGTATCAGGTACATTAGACCTGTTTCTTAACTATTCATTGTAGCGTCATAGGGTCGTAAAGACCTGTTCGAGATGCATATATTTTAGAGCAATCAACTGGCTAGTAGTAATCATATGTGTCTGTTTTTTTATCGTAACATACTTTCGACGAAAGTCTTAACATAATACTTAAGCCGTTTCTAAATCAAGATATCAGAAGACTATTAAATGTGATAAATAATCTGTCAGATCCTTTCGACCCCATGTTCGTTCTCAATGATTAACTTATCGATAAATGATTAGGGTTGTGAAAACAAAATATCGATGAACTTTATGGGTATTTTATTTAATACATAAAGAGTTATTTTAAAAAACAAATCAATGTTACGCAGTCGATATAAAAAAGGCATACTTTCGTTACTCGGTGGTCTAGTATCAGTATCTTCATTATTTCTTGGACGTTTGACGTTATTTTCAACATCCCCAGTGGACATTAATAGAATTCGTCTGGACCGCCTCATGATGTAACGCAATCACAGTCAAACCACAAAACAATTTTTGTACTTTATTCACGCGCGTGCACATTCAGTAACTAGTCTATCGAATGTTGTTTACACAGACTGCACTTCAGGGCTGCACTAGATAAACTAATCATAAGTCTAGTGCGGCTATCAGGTTATCGGGTATCAGGTCGAAAATATCTTATACCCGCACTAGGTGAAAAAAATTCCTTCGCCGGCGGTATGAGATACAAATGACCCGATAGGCTTTTATTATACCGATGTAAAATATCCAGAGAGACAATTCTAAATATATATTTGTCTCGTTCCTACTCCTTTGGAAATAGAAGCTACCTGTCCCGTACCAGCGGTAGGAAAAGTACTTTAAGTTCCGCCCCGCGGGATAGTTCATCATCGGATCTTATAGACCTGATACCGCAATGAACGTGTTAACTGGCCATTTGTAATCCTTATTCCAACGATATAAGGTCTACCGATGGCCAGTTATAGACCGAGAGCTAGCTACGGAAATAGGTATGCACTTTATAGAGTCGAGAAACCCTTCTACTTAGTGTGCCATACTATCATTGATTAATCCAGGCGCCTGGCAGCTATTCAACGGTAGGTGTAAGAGTGGATGGGCAGCAAATTGGTTGTAAAAGCAATTGAAGGTGTACAATTTATAGTGCGCTAAGTTTGGTGTATTATAATAGCAATTTATGTACTTATTTCATTCGAATATAATATCGCCAGGCGTTTCAATTGGGGGAAAAGTAGTTCCTGGCAAAACCCATCCCAGGCCCGGTAAAGTCGTCTCATTTATGGAGTCTTTTTCATTAGAGTAGACGTTCATAGTCGTGTGTGCAAAAATACAGGCGCAAATATTCAGTCGATCACCCCGCCAGGCGACGACAAAGAGCAACTATCACACCCGCCTCTGAGCTGCTAGGCGCCCGGATTAATTAATATGATAGTATGGCACATTAACTAGAGGTGTTTCGTGGCTCTATAAATTGCATACCTATTTCCTTAGCTAGCTCTTAGGCTTTTAAGGTTGTTGCTGTTTGTACGTTTGGAGCGGATGTGGCCGTGTGGTGATATAAGGGTGATATTGGCGTGGTATATGCTTGGTAAGGTCTGTATGAATGTAGCTGTGACCGGAGATCCCGTAATGCTGCGCCGTGACCGCTGGCCTGTACGCGAGTGTGTTACACTTTGGTTACCTACTTCATAATTTATGGTTCAACAAACACGTAAAGTGCAGGTCTTCATCTGAAAAAGGTAGATTTTTGCGCTTAGCATCCACTATAAGAGGTGCCCGCGAGGAAAGGGAGATTTTTTAACCATACATTCCTGATCACATTTGAAAACTAAAATGTCGAATAAAATTTTCTGGTTTTCGTCTAGTTTCAGAGATCATTAATAACGGTTTTTTTGAGAAACCGTTTTTGAACATTAGATACTTAATGATAAAAGCATTTTTGAAAACGATTTTGTGTTGTCTTTTTTTTATTCACATGAACCATGTCACTCTATTGTGATCAAAATACGTGAGTTTGAAGCGTAGCAGTTTAATGTCAGTATGACTCACGATAGTTTTAATTATAAGATTTTTTGATTATTAAAATTTAGCTAGATTAACCCATTCATTGCCGACGCCTCATATTTCTAATCATCACGCAGTGCCGCCGCCTTCTACGCGACGACGCGAATTCGCGTCCACGGCATCACGTTAACATTTCAACGGACGCGAATTCGCGTCCGCGGCATTAGGTTATATATCACACTTGAAGGACGCGAATTCGCGTCTGCGGCATTAGGTTATTTCACACTTGAAGGACGCTAATTCGCGTTTTCGGCATCGTAAGTGATGTTTTTGCGCCTAAAAACAGTTTTTGTCGAAAACGTATTCAGTATAGACGTGACAGCCGTAGACTGAGCCGCATATATGTTTTTTTTATTGTATAGTTAGATTATAATAAAGAAAGTGTTTAGATAATGGACAAAAATGGTAAGTATTTTGATATTTTTTTGTGAAGTAGTTATCAGTTCAGTTATTAATAGGTCCATTTTATATTGTTTTTTTTTCCTATTTCAGAAATCGCATGTGTATTTTATACAGAATCGCGAGCACGTTCGATCCCAATAATGAAAAAAAAAAGTTTCTCATAATTTTCATACATTTATTGCTACTTCCAACTTCGTAACTAAGTGGAAAAAAGATGAGAGGACTTTTTTTTCTTATTGGGATCGAAAGAGCTCGCAATCTATATATATAAAAGAAGAAGCTGAATGACTGACTGACTGACATATCAACGCACAGCCCAAACGGCTGGTCCTATAGACTTCAAATTTGGCACGTAGGTTCCTTTTATGGTGTAGGCGAGCACTAAGGAAGGATTTTTCAAAATTCACCTCCTAAGGGGTTGAAACGGGGGTCCAAAGTTTGTATGGGGAAACAAGATTAGTCAGACTATTTTATCTGAAACTTCACAGGAGTATTCTTTAAGGTAAATGAGTAAACACGTGTTTCAGGATTTTTGAGAATTTAACCCCTGAAAAGGGTAAAAGGGGTGCAAAAGAGAAAAAATCAACATGGGTATCGTTTATATGGTTTTACGGGTCGTTGATCACGAAGAAAGCAACGATTTGAAGATCCAATGTGGCGAATGTGGAATACCATCTCCCCTGTTGGTATGCGATGGGGTTGAAATGCCAAAATATCAATATGAGTGTCATTTTTACGTAAATTTCTGGTTCTAAAGAATTATCCGAAACTTCACCGGAGTATTCTTTAAGGTAAACGAGTAACCACGTGTTTTAGATTTCTTGAGAATTTAACCCCTGAAAGGGGTAAAAGGGGTGAAAAAGTGAAAAAATCAACATGGGTATCGTTTATATGGTTTTTCGGGTCGCTGATCACGAAAAAAGCAACGATTTGAAGATCCAATGTGGCGAATGTGGAATAGCATCTCCCCTGTTGGTATGCGATGGGCTTGAAATGTCAACATTTATTTATTGAATAAATACATACATATAAATTTGAGTGTAGTTTTTTATTAAAATAAAGTAAAGTAAGATAAGATAAAATAAAGTGAACTAAAATAAATTAAAATAAAATAAGTTAAATTAAATTAAAATAAATTAAATTACATTAAATTAAATAAATCAAAATAGATTAAATTATATTAAATATAAAAAAATTAAAATAATATAAAATAAAATAATGAAATATATGATAATGACATGAAATGAAATACAATAAAAAAATCAATAAAAAAATTGAATAACATAAATCGTAACATTTTAAATTTACAAGGCTTTTTATGCTTATAGATACATGGGCATTAAAAAGGGGGAAAAGGGGTAATATAGTAAAAAAACAACATGGGTATCGTTTTTATGGTTTATCGGGTCGCTGATTGCGAAAACAACGTAGATTTTATAATCCAACGTGGCGATTGTGAATTATCATCTCCCCTGTTGGGATGCGATGGGGCTGAAATCTAAAAATATCACTACGGGTGTCGTTATATGTTTATTTCGGTTTCTAAAGATTCCAAATTTAGCACTTAGGTTTCTTATAAAGTGTAGGGGCACAAAGAAAGGAGTTTTCAAAATACATCTCCAAAGGGGGTGTAATGGGGGTACAAAGTTTGTATGGGGAAACAAAATTAGTTGGACTATTCTATTTGGAACTTTACAGGAGTATTTACAAAGATAAATGAGTTAACACCTGTTTCAGGATTTTTAAGAAAACAACCCCTAAAATGGGGAAACGGGGTTAAAAAGTAAAATACAACAGCATGGGTATCGTTTTCATGGTTTGTTGGGTAGCTGATTACGAAAACAACGTAGATTTTAAAATCCAACGTGGCAATTGTGAAATACCATCTCCCCTGTTAGGACTTGGGACGCGATGGGGTCGAAATCTAAAAATATCCCTACGGGTGTCGTTATATGTCTATTTCTGGTTCTAGAGATTCCAAATTTAGCACTTAGGTTCCTTATAAAGCGTAGGGGTGCCAAAGAAAGGAGTTTTCAAAATTCATCTCCAAAGGGGGTCAAATGGGGGTACAAAGTTTGTATGGGGAAACAAGATTAGTTCGATTATTTTATTCGAAACTTCACAGAAATTTTCCTTAAGATAAATGAGTAAAGACGTGTTTCAGGCTTTTTGAGAAATTAACCCCCAAAAGGGATAATATAGTAAAAAAACAACATGCGATGGGTATCGTTTTTCTGGTTTATTGGGTCTCTGATTTCGAAAACAATATCAATTTCAACATCCAACGAGGTGGACGTGAGATACCATCTTCCCTGATGGGGTGCGATGGGGTTGAAATCTCAAAATATCAATATGGGTGTCGTTTTTAGGTTTATTTCTGGTTCTAGAGTAGCGATGAAAATGGCGTAAGATTCATGTTGTTTCTTGCAAAACTTTGTATCATTCCTATAAATTACATGTAACTTTCGAAAAAAACAAAACTGACGTTTTTCTGACAATACACGTATAATACATATTAAAATGCTTACATTGGGTTACTCACGTGACGTTTTCGTGTATTAATAATAAAATTGACTTCACGTTCACGTCACAGAACACAGTAACGATTCCAATTAGTAAATATCGTCATAATTTATAATTTCTACCTATTTAGCTAACTGATATAGAGATATAGTCTGAGTGTAATGAAAACTTACCGGTTTGTATGAGAACCAATACATTCTGCGTCACTTTTCATAATATAATACAATAATGCGAAAAATACATTGCATTTTACACGTAATATATATACTTAAACTTGCGAGAGATTCAATCGAAGATCCGCAAGGAAAGATACTGTATTTTATTGAAAAATACAGGGGCGTTTGAAAGATACTTGTATGTTTCATGTCATTTTCATCGCTATTCTAGAGATTCCAAATTTGGTAAGTACGTAGGTTTCTTATAAGGTGAAGGGGTGCACAAAGATAGGATTTTTCAAAGTAGGGGTAAAATGATGGTCCAAAGTTTGTAAAGGGGAAACAAGAACAGTTACAACTATTTTATTTGATATGGGTGTCTTTATCGGGTCGCTGATTTCGAAAACAACAATGATTTTCAAATCCAACAACGATTTTCATATCGAACTTAGCGCACGTGAAATAAATAAATAAACCTCCTTTTTTGTATGCCGGTTGTAAATTACGTTTAGTACGCGGGCGAAGCCGCGGGTTAAAACTAGTTCTGTATAAAATTCTCATTCAAGTTTTCGAAATTGAAAAATAAAGTAAAATCGAAAAAAAGCATCTAAAATGGCCCAATAACAGATAGAGATAGGTAATAGGTAAATTTATTGTTAGTAATTATACACTTATTTTATTAGACTAATAAAATGACATGTTTTTGCAAATTAGTATCAATATTTAAAAAAAACAGTGGTTCGCAACCTTTTGTTTATATATATATATATATAGTTATTCATTTATAATACGTGCATATATTTTTAGGGTTCCGTAGCCAAATGGCAAAATACGGAACCCTTATAAATTCGTCATGTACTCGTATGTCTGTCTGTCTGTCCGTCCGTATGTCACAGCCTTTTTATTCCTAAACTATAAGGCCTATACTGTTGAAATTTGGTAAGTAGGTGTATTCTGTGAACCGCATTAAGATTTTCATACAATCTCAATCCCTTGTAATGTAATATATAACACATGATTAAATTACTTACGATAATAGGTAAAAGACATTTATTTACCTATAAACATAATGGGACGGGAATCCGCCTCCGGTTCACCCGAAATGAAAATGTTGAGTATTACAAATGTGTCTGTTTTAATAACCGGTAACAGTATACAATTTGTCTTAAAAATCACCTCGGGAAAAGCTTTTTAAATAATTGTTTTTCTAGCAACATCGCGACTTCGCGTCTTCCGCACCCGAGACAAAAATTTAAAAATAATTCAATTTCATTAAATCCAGAAACCAGCAACAGTATAGGTAATATTATCCTTCATAAATAACATTTTGGTATCCGATTTTAAGTACAGTTGTTTTCTACAAAAAAAAAACAAATAACTCGAGGACGCGAAACCGCGTCCTCGGCGACGGCATCACGTTTACGCATACACAGGACGCGAATTCGCGTCTTCGGCATCCGAGATAAGAATTATGTAAATTACAAATGCACTGAATCCAGAAACCAGCGACGGTATAATATTATCCTTCATAAATAAAATAACATTTTCTTATCAGCTTTTAAGTACAGTTGATTTCTAGCAAAAAAAACAAATAACTCGTGGACGCGAATTTGCGTCCTCGGCATCACGTTTACGCATACACAGGACGCGAATTCGCGTCTTCGGCATCCGAGATAAGAATTATGAAAATTACAAATGCACTGAATCCAGAAACCAGCGACGGTATAATATTGTCCTTCATAAATAAAATGACATTTTCGTATCAGCTTTTAAGTACAGTTGATTTCTAGCAAAAAAAAACAAATAACTCGTGGACGCGAATTTGCGTCCTCGGCATCACGTTTACGCATACACAGGACGCGAATTCGCGTCTTCGGCATTGAATGGGTTAACGGCCGAAAAAATAGGATATAAATGTAGGGTATAAACGGTAGTGGTATCACTAATATTATGTCATCATATCAACGAAGTGACATACATTATTAGCTTATAAGTTATACGCGATTTTGAACTTACCTAAAAATAATTGGAGTCTCGTCTGCCAACAAACCGCACTGTTGTTTGGCAGAAGAATATGTAAGTAATATTAGGTTTGTCATTTTTTTTTCGTGTGCCTGCATTTTAGAAGAAGGGCACCACTATAGTCTGTACTTTTAAGTATTTTAAAAATGTAAACAAATAAAACCACGTTAGAATCCATCTATGCTGTTTCCTACATTTTTATAGCATAAAATGTGAAAATGTTAAGTAAACGTCATTATTTTATAGAAATTTGACGTTTAAAATAACACTTTAAAGTTTAACAGTTCATTTGCTCGGCAGAGATAACGTGGTTTGACTCTGCTCGAGGGTTGGGCCAATGACAACTCCATATGATAAAATTGAGATGACGGATACGACATATTGTAACCTCATTGGCCAAATTGCCAATGGCGGTTTCGTTTGTTGACATTTTTAAATACCTACCTAAAAGTTCATACTATAATATGCCTACCATGAGTTGCACGCAACTGTGAGTATTCGTTAGCGACTGCGGCGTTCGAAAGTATGTCCGTCTCGCTCCTACCATTACTCTGCCAGGAGTGAGACGGACATATCTCCGAACGCCACAGTCGCTATCGAATACGGCCACGTACAGTTGTTCGTGGCCACGAGTTCGTGGTGAGCACGTAAGTCCCAAGAGGAGCACACCTCGCGTCTGGCGAGGACACGGCTCTTCGATTAACATAAAACCGCTGCGTGGGCGCGCTGTACTTAATGTAATAATGGCTTTCTCTCCGTATTGTCACAAAACATGTTTACTCTAACAAATTGCTGTTCTACAACAATATTGTGTTTTACCGGCTGATTAGTTCCGTGAGAACCAGCTTTGGAGAATTCGCATGTTGATTATGTACTTTTCTTTCAAAGTCACCTGCATTAAGTAGGTAAGTGTTTTTTAGGTAGTTAAATATCGTTCAATATTTTTTTTAAAGTGGCAACATTGTAGTATCGGATCGTCCCTTTCAAATCAATATATATAAGAAAACGGGACGACTTAAGTCGACTTCACGACTAATTAAGTCGATGCAAGTTAGCGTAAATCGAAGGAAAATCGAATGAGGATAAAATCGTTTATCGATAAAGCAACATTGATTTAAGTTTAGGCAAGAGACCCAGGGGCCCTCCCCCTACTAGATGGTGCTCCCAAATAACTGCACCCATGCAATTAAATCTGCACGAGACAATGCATTTGGCGAGAGATAGGAACCTATGGAGGAATCTGGTCTTCAAGAGAATGACATGATGTCACGATCCTCAGCATTGAGGGAACGACTGATGATGATGAAAGCAACATTATCTTGTCTCCTTTCTCCGTTCAAAATTGAGTGGCAAAAATGTCAAATGACAATAGCCAAAATTGAAAAAGGGTGAGAGTTTCTGAGAGTTATTCTTCTTGTTTAAGAAAGCCCGAGTATTCAACCGATGATTTTAATTAGCTTAGACATACATTTACCAACAAAAATCATTCAAACAACATCTAATCTATTTCATCCACGCACGCCACGTTTACCTATTTTTTATTATGCCAATTGTTCAATCACTCCTAAATTCTGTACAGAAGACAGTCGACTAGTTATTTTAAAAACCAACGAGCAAGTACGGCTGGTTCAAGACCGCTAACCCCCCCAGTTAGTCATCTAACAACAGATGTCGCAAGCAGTCGAAATAATTAGCGAACGCGACCTCGCGGCCCGCAAGGAAAACCGCATGAGCCGGCATTGAGGCGAGCCATAGATGATTTAAGTTTAGTACAGATATGCAACTTAGTTTGGACTAGGCGCTAACTAGATCGCAGGCCGGTCGAAATAATTAGCGGCCGGCATTGAGGCGAGCTATAGATGATTTAAGTTTAGTACAGATATGCAACTTAGTTTGGACCATAATTAGCGAACGCGACCCGCAAGAAAAACCGCACGAGCCGGCATTGAGGCGAGGTTTATACGATTTAAGTTTAGAACAGATATGCAACACAATCTGGACTGGATCCAGGTAGATCGCAAGCCGGTCGAAATAATTAGCGAACGCGACCCGCGACCCGCGAACGATAACCGAACGAGCCGGCATTGAGGTGATCCGTAGATCATTTAAGTACAGTACAGACATGCAGTCTGGACTGAGTGCTGAGTAGATCACTAAATTCACTAGCCGGTCGAAATTATTATCGAACGCGACCTTGCGGCCCGCGAAGGAAAACAGCACGAGCCGGCACAGGTTATTTAGGCTCAGTACCTACGCATATACCACTTTGTGCAGTATGTACCTACAACTGCAGTAGCCGGCACTCACTTTATATTAATCTTGTTTAGACACACTTTCTAAGATTCAGGGCAAGTGCCCTAAACTCATATGTTTATGGTCATCGCTAACTTTGGAGCCCAGTCGGTTTAATTAACAGCTGGTTTGCCATTCCTGTTAGCAGAAGTACCAAAGAGATGTCAAATCAGATTAAGTATTTAAGACCAAAATTAAATGGAATATTCAAAGCCTGAGTGAATCCTAGCAAGTATTGGGTAAAGTGTTACCCAATACTTTGACTTTTTAATCAACCGGACTGGTAACGTCTGTCATTCCTATACAAAATAGTCTGCCATTGTATGCGGGGGAGGGGCACGTCAAATGTTACAGCGATTCGTACGAGTACAACTAGCTATGTCAGATAAACGCCCATTCGGCAGAGGGTAGGACTGTCAGTTGCTACTCCGTCTGGTTTAAAACTCAAAGGCTACATATGATCACCGTTGCGATTTCGTACTTGCAGAATTTATTTGTTACGACTATTTAGATTACGGCAATGGATGACGTAACGTTAATAATTCTGAGTCATATTGTTTCCGAGAGTGGCGCATCTGCAGTATTGTTTGATCTGTGATCTCGTTAATTTCTCTGCTTCACTCACTCATTCGCTCACTCACTTACTCGTCATCATAATTGGCTATTACTTGTAACCTCTAACTACAGAATTATATGCGTAATCGTAATGAGAATCTCAAGATAATCGCCCGAAAGAATTACATTACATATCATAATAATAACTCGCAAATTAATACAGACGTTTGTTATTAATGAGTGCACAAGGTAAGAAATGGGTTAAAGTTGTGATTTATCGTCAGAGCTCGTGTTCGAAAGCAGAGTTTTATAGTCCCGCAATCGCATCGAACGTTAAATACAAATATGTCCTCATAAATTATTGTGTAAAGATGCTGTTGCTATCGGTTACTGAGTCAAACTATGAGGCAATCCGTTACAAAGAACTCGGCTATTACGCATAGAAAAATCGGAAATGAGGAGATTGACGTAAATTGGAGCGAGAGACCCGATGAAGACACCGTCCAGGGTTCATGGGAAGGTCTACTGCGTACTTGTTTCGAATCTCTTATGATCCCATTATCAAGCGTTGAGTACTGCGCGCGACGTCATGCGTGCCGCGCATAATGTCAAAAATAATAATCCATCATAGGCTGGATAATGGATATTATGTTCGTCGTTGTCAAAGAGCTTTGAGGAATTAGGTTTTAAAATCGGCTGCAAAATCGATTTGCCCAATTAGTTAATAATCACAAGATACGTCTTAGCGTCATGTCTACAAACTTCAATAGACAAATGTCAAATGTTGGACCTCAGGGGCCTTACCATGACGGCTTAGCGCGACTCCGTTTAGGTTCTTAACTGTGCTCAGCTGTATGGCAGCGACTCAGTTTATGTCCTAAACTGAATCGCGTTAAGACGTCATGGTAAGGCCCCTGTTGTATGGCAGCGACTCAGTTTAGGTCCTAAACTGAATCGCCTGACGTCATGGTTAGGCTCCAGATCATACAAACTGTAAGTTCTAGCTAGGTTCTGTCGGTTACAGTAGCGTTCGAATTACCTTCGTTTAAAATGCAATTGGAATATGGTGGCAGGTGTGGTTAATTTGGCGACGCGAAAAACCGGGATTACATTCGTGTGACTTACCGAGCACTTAATTCATGCTAACCGGGCAGTTTTATCACCTTTCAACATGACTGTCACGTTCTAATCCATATCCATACTAATATTATAAATAGGAAAGTGTGTGTGTCTGTTTGTTTGTCCGTCTTTAACTACAAAATGTATAGTACTTCCCGTTGGCAAAGAGCAAGAGATTGTAGCAGGAAAAATACGAAAACCGTATAATTGCCGCACACTGAGAGTTCCGTGCCAGTATTTTAAAGTACTTTGAAGGTTATAAATGACCCAGCATCCTTTGTGCGGAACCCTCGGTGGGCGAGTCCGACTCGCACTTGGCCGGTTTTTTTTAATAAGCTCGTATGGCAGTAAAGTTGACCGGCTGCGTTGTGTAGTACGTATACCCGTAGAATGGCTAGGGTCTTTCCTTGATCTTATTTTGTGAATATCTTGTAAAAAGGTTACAGAACAGTCTGTCTGTAGCTGCAGTTCCGGCTGTATTCGCGAGCGGAATGTCACCTTAAATAGAAAGAGTAGCGTCTATAATTACCTACCCAAGTGGTTCTACCTACTTATGCTGGTCTCTTTAATTTGAGTTCTGGTTTGGAACAGCACTGAAGATGTTTAACTACACTACACGCTAGCTTGTTACGATTTCCATCCGTCCGGCCGATCATTAGTGCCGAGTCAATTATTCATAGCCAATTTGCAGCATGGCCGTGGTTACCTTGTTACCGAAACTAGGGAAACAAATAAATTATATATAAATATTGTCAAATGAGGCAAGGCTCGTACTACATAGGTACTACCGTCGCTTAAGCATGTAAAATCTGCAGTCCGTTATAAAGGTCAAAATCGTGCCACGTGTAAAGACCGAGCGCTAAAAAATAAAGTTATACATAAACGCCGAGTGTTCGTTATAAAGTCCCTAATGTTTTGCGCTTAAAATCGAGCGATATTGGCGTGATCTTGACAACCAATCACTGTCCTCCAATTCGAAATATATTTATCTCTCTGAAAAAAAAAAAGAATATATTTATTTCGGAAACTAAATAGGTACAAAACCGGCACATCCACGCCGTCCTGATTGACAGGACGGCGGGTGTGCCCACAACTATACTACTATAAAAACTTAAATTAAACTAAAATTAAATTATTCTTAACAAACCTTAAATACAACTATAAAAAAAAGACACTCACTAACTTACAAGTAAATTAAATCTAAAATAATTTTAAAAATAAAAACCTACTTAAAAAACATTCAAAAATGGCCCCCGAGGCAGTGTGCCAAAGATGCTGGCAGCATTCCCTCGCTGTATGGCTATGCTTAACCGTTGCGAGAGAAAGCTACCAGCTCTCTGGTCACCGGTGACCTCGACCAGACGCTTGGCTAGATCTTTGAAAAGAAGCCGAGCGCTCGGGCCCCACGGCCCGAGGGTCTCGACACCAAATGGCAAAAAATGATATTGAGCGTGGAGACCCTGATATTTAATGTAATTTTTTTTGACTCTGCCAACTGCGCCGCCGCTCCCGCCACGACCGAGGTACGGGGCAAATGGGACGGTGCCAGAGTGTCGACGCAAGTAGCGTCCCATTCCAGCGCTCGTCCCATCTTCCAGGGAAAAAGGATAAATAAATAAAGAATATAAAGAAAAATAAATAAAGGATATTACATAAAAAACTTTAATTTTAATTAATATTAATAAGTATTTATTTATTGTATTTTTATAATTTTGTTTGTTTTAGACCAACCTATTGATTTACTGTAATGACATACCATGTTTACGAGTATGAATTCATTCATTCATAAATTGCCCATGCAATTCTGAACGCTATAGTACATGTAACATGTTACTTTATGGTGAATAAAAACATAAACATAAACAATTAATTTGAATTATAAATTGCAAGAGATGTCATATACTACAGAAAAAGTGACCAAGGTCCCCGGTGAGCAGGGCAGGGCAGGGCACTTTTTCTGTAGTATATGACATCTCTTGCAATTTATAATTTATATATAGTAGTGTGACTACTTAAAAACATGAATCAAAACATTTATTATGTTTAATAAATGATTTAATTCATGCTTTATAATTGTAATTAATTTGAACTTTGTAAAGTCCTCTTCCTCTCGGACTATGTTAATACTATAGGTCGCCATGTTTCTGTCGTTTTAAAGGACTCTTGGTCAATTTGCTATACTTTTTTCATATTTCTCAACAATATGTTAAATAATTATATGTGTTTTTCCATAGTATTATTAAGGATATTTCTCAGTACTAGATTTCAGATTTTAACTGATTGAGTATGCAATTGCCATGTCATGTTAAATAATTACTTAAAATTAACATTAAAGATCAGAAGACACTTGTTTTAAAAAAGTTTTCCTTAATAACTGCAGATATACAATTAAAATACGCAACTAGATAGTTACGTATACAAAAATGTTAAACATGTTATACCAATGGCTCTACCTACCGAAATACGCTACTGATATATTGGACAACCAGAAGGGATGATGGTTGCCATTTTATCGGCTATCACGCTATGCGTCGCTTTCGCACTTACAAACTTGTTACAACGGGACAGCCACAGTGATATGACCATATTAGACTAGCAGTTTCATATTAAGGTAGTTACTTAGATGAACGACAAGGCTAATTCATCAGATCCAGTCCAGTTAATCCCAAGCAGCATCCAAATGATTCTCGAACTGTAACTGACATGTCAGATGCTAGAGATGCGAGGCACTGATAACATTCCTACTTAGGGTCGGAGCACGAAATTCTTGGAGCAAGCCGGTACAAAGGCGAGTTGCCGTTGCTGGTAGGGCGAGTCGAACGGGGAAGAGGGACAGTTTGCGGTGACCTCAAGCGTTATGTGCACAAATACTTTATAAATTACCTATGCAAATCGAAACCAATACAGATTTTATTAGCTGAGTAAATCAACTATACCTATTTCTTGAGAATAGTTGCCTGCCACCGTTACGGTCTCCTGGGTCACCTAAAAAATCACGGTTTTGTGGCAATAAAATTTATAAAACAGGTTTTTTTGCAGTTATATTCCCTTTCCATGATTATCTCAGTCAGTAGAACATACTAACAACGTTTCTTCTGTGCTGAAATGTTGGCTTTTGTCCAACTCGTTTCGGTTTAAAACACTCACTTCGTTCGTGTTTTATAGTAACCGACACTCGTCGGGAAAAGCCTACTTTCTACACGTGTATCATAAATAACTATTACAGTTCAAATAAAATTGCTCGTTTAAAGCGCTAGATAAGTGGGGCAAGAGTTGACCCTGTGGGGGATTGGATAGGTTCTGGTGGCTCCGGAGTTGTTTTACTGCTTAAGCTATGGAACATAGTTTCGACCTGTAGCAAAATTGTGGGTATTTCCTTCACTTAGGAAAGTAAACTAGGACCATTGTACTACGTAATTCGACTCGTCTACATTCAACCGATCGAGAACGCCAGCCCAACGTAATAGACGTACGTCCGAATGCCCGGAATGCGCAGGTAATTGATTGAGGCGCGTCATCCATCGCGCTCGGTCTGCCAATCTAGTCTTTCGGCCGGTCAGCGCGCAATCCTCATGCATTCCGTCGGACGAGATCTCGTCATCGCAGATTGGTCGTGACAGAGAATTCGTCGGTGGAATGCAGCGGTAATTGATTTGTCGGCGTAATCGACGGCTAAACGGGATTGACGGGAATATGGAGAGCTGTGCTAACTGTCCGGAGTTACCAGGGATACTGGAAATCTGAAGATATATAGCAAGTGGGTCTTGAAGACCTTTGATTGGAATACACTTTTGCCAAAGTGCAAACCGGTAGGGTGAGGTAGGTATAGGTAGGTACACTGAGAAGGTTCGCGATTGTGGCAATCAAGCGCACGACCCGCGTGACGGAATTGGTTGCTTAGGGAATTGCGTAGGTACTTAATTTATACGTAGAATACCTAATATTCAACGTGTCGATAACAGTGGTTCCTCGTCCTCGTGCTCTGGAAAACTGACACAACATAAGGAACATAGCAACACAAACCCATCACGTACAGAAAATCGAGAGTTTTTATAACTAAATATGTATTGTCAAAGAGGGTGAACAGATGGTGCTGTCGTTTAAAAAATCAAGATGTACCATTTAGTGGCAGAGCGTCATATTCTTTGGGCAAGCCGGAACTGATTTGACCTGCCTTTTCTTTGACTTGTTAAGCCAGCATGGATCGAGTTCTATGAACGCCTCGCCACCTAAGTATTAACCTACTACAGAACAACACAACAAAACAACAAAAATTTTTAAAGCACGAACTGTGTACCTATGTAAGTGTAAACGTCATATATATAGTTCATAGAAGTTTGAAACTTAAAATAACGTGGTTTGACTCTAGTCTAGTTTCCTTTAACAGATTTATTGTATTATATGTGACAGCTATTAATGATTAAAAAATGTACCTATAGTTGTCACTAATCAAAACATATAGTTGTCACACTTTTTTCTCCGTGTGGTCTGGCAACGCTTCTGTACGTTACCTGCTGAGATAGCGGGCCGCGGTCTATGCGGTGATACCACGCGAGGTGGCCGTTTTATTCCTTTTCCATCTGTTAACTAGTCTTACACTCTTACTTAGCTTTTACTAGCATATAAATTTATGCATTTATTATGAAAATGATTACTGTTAAAGTCTTCTTAATTAAAGAGGATAGTAAAGGATGTTTTAACAAGGATGTTCCACAAAACCATACGCCGAATAAGTTAGGCTTCAAGTATCACAGGGAGGGGAGTCTCCCTTCTGCCGAAGTATAAGCCCAAATGGGCATACGCGGGTCCGTGTTGTGACTTAGTCTGTACACAAAAATAGATCGAAGTGTGCAAAATTTTCTTAGTGTAGTCGTATCATTTTGTGCGTTAGTGCCGTCATTACCGATTGGTTTTTGTATACGCCCCTAATGTGTGAGAAGTGCGTCTATGTGCACATTTCCTCCCGCAGAAGTGACAGAATAATTTGTACGTCTTACCGTACGCTCCCCGTCGCTTTGACGTCCTTTCCAACGAGTTGGAATTACTTAGAAGCCTGTTTTGCTCGAAGGTGTTACGTGAGGTAAGGACCACTTGAATATTCGTGATCCCATGGTGCTCCCCTACAATGGCAGAGAGGGTAACGCCGCAGAGGAAGTTAGTGGGTATTCTCTTCCCCTCTCTCTGACTGGCAGAGGGAGTTGTGGGAGGAGCGAGTCCCACATACCACCCCATCCCCAACGGGCTTCCGGGGTGAGATTCGTAAAGGAATTTACCCCTGCGTTAAAAAAAAAAAAAAAGGACCACTTGCACCTACCAACTTACCTAATCAATAAAAACAGCCATCAATTCATCAGCATCTGATTTTCCGAACTTTGTTCCGTTTGGCGTCGAGACCCTTGGCCCATGGGGTTCGAGCGCCCACGCTCTCTTTAAGGATATTTCAAAGAGGCTTGTGAGCGTTACCGGCGCGCGGCGACCGTAGAGCTGGCAGCTTCCTCGCCCCACGCATTAGTATTGCAATACAGCGAGGAAACGCTGCCAGCGTCTATGGTATTTATCATGCCGGGGGGGGGGGGGGGGAATATTTAATTTAACATTTATTTTATTTTAGTTTTATGTGTTTTACTTGTTATTGAAATAAATAAATAATTGAAAAAAAAAGTAAAAATCAAAGAAAACTAACATTCTACAACGAGAATATGCATCCTAGGTACAACGCTTCAAGGGCCTATTTTAGATTTAAGGTAGCTTGTAACTTACTGTGTATATTTTGTTAGTTATATTTGTGAATAATATATCATACTCTATTACTAATAATTTCTATACTCTGGCTAGCCAGATCCGTCAGCAGAAAAGGTCTGTGTAGCAGGATAGCCTTAAAAAAATACCTTCAAAATGTTTAGTTTGAATCTAAAATCCCTGTCAACGGAACTGAAACCATTCACTACTGAAACGGTCGTATTATCGTAACATACAAAACATAAGATAAATAAGTTAATCTTGGAGATTTCATTGAAATTAAACACTTTAGAACGGATTAATCGCGTTTATTAACACCATGATCCTTGGAGCTTTCATTAAAAACTTAGAAGTTAGGTTATTACGATCAATATGGCGGTTTATTTACATTGTTAGGGAGTTCCATTGACAGCGATCTTAAGTACGTATATAGTCAAATCATGACTTAGAAGGATACGTAATTATAATTAACGAGAATGGTGATGAAAACTAATGAGAGAATAATTTTTAAGTTTACTACAAAGTTGTTATATTATTTTAAAATATTAAATAAAATGTTTGTATTAGTACTAATGTTCGTGAGGTACTAATGGGTTTCATTTATAATTATTTAGCACCACCTCTACAAATCGAAATTCCTTGTCGCAGACAATTGTTTATTTATTACTCATAATATTTCAAGGCTTTAGGAGTGACATAATACGCACCAAGGGAATTAACATTTTTTCACACTATTTCACTTTTGCTAGGTACATGAAGCACGGATATCATGTAGATTAAATGTTGGCATTTTAAAATAATGGTGTTTGTAGCACTTTACAGGTACACAATTTGGAAACCGTCAGTTACATAATTTCGAAGAAAAAACAGTTTCACAGTTATTTCGGTGTTAGAGGGCGTTGTAGAGGTACGAGGGGGTTCAAAATTTGTGCATAAATCATCATTTGGCTATTGGCTATTGGCTAAAACTTTTGGGGGCAATTTTTCCTGCTACAGCCTTTTGAATTTGGACAGAGCTGTCTGGCTAGGGTATACAATCCCAGTTTTATTGTATAGTGCGATCTCGTTAGGATCGCGAAAAATCGTTGGCTGACGGCATCGAATGACCATTCGTTGTGAAGATCGGCTTTTTTTTGCGGACGTGGCTTAATTTTGATTGTGATGATAACAATTAATTATGAGCACATTTATTAAACGTCCTGTCACTAAATCTGCGGCTGTGTCTAAGTTTAGAATAGATATCTAAGTCGCACCTTTTTCTGCGCAATATAGGTACTATAGGTAGGTACCTATATAATCTAAGTAGATTTAAAGAAAAATTGTAAAGATAACTTTACCCCTAATTTGCATTTCTTAAAAAAAAAATTATAAGGTTATTAGAACAATTAATCTTCAAGAAAATTAAGTAAGTACTTAACTACTCGTACTTTAACTACCTAGATCTGAATATTTTATATAAACGTTTTGTGAATATCTAGTAGTGTAAGCATAAATACCTTAATTGTTAATTATAGGTACATGCATTTTTTGCATGGGGAAACGTGCACACAGACACACTTTAGTGTACGGACTCTAGTGACAACACCGAGCCGTGTATGCCCATTTGGGCTTGTAGTTCGACAGAGGGGAAACGGTACGGTACGTATGCCGACTCCCCTTCCGGCGTTGCTTGAAGTTGTGAATATAATTATTGTTGTAAATATAATTATTATTTAACAAAATGAATATAAATTAAATGCTGCTTTTTATCATCCGTATCATCATACCACCCTAACAGTAGGTATCTAACAACCAATTTTACTAGTCCTATGGCTAGCCTGTGCCTGTGCCTATGCACAGAATTGCATTTATATTTAGACATGAACGCGACATGTTACGCATGACGCAAATATTGGGCCGTGCAAAAAGTGGAGCGCAGGCAAATTGGTGAATTGGATTGAATGAATGCACTATGCGATACAAAATGAGGAGTGCTTCAGTATTGGATATGACGGGCCTAATGCTTTGTCACAAACAGTGATGAAAATCTGGCGAATCCGAGTAATATTGGTGCACGAGGCTTACCCTAATGTACAGTCAGCCACACATCTATGAATACAACCATCATCATCATCATCCCCCAGCCGTGTTCGGCCACAGTGACCATTCTTTTACTGTTGAGAGCGTCGCTGGTGTGCTCTCTGGTGACTGACGTGGCCAATCTTAGCAGTAAATGTGCGCCCACACTCGCTGCATGTTAGCACCCCTCCGATATAATTATAATTAATGGCCGCAGGTGGTCTGGCCTTCAGCTCGTCGCGCTTATCATCCAATTCAATGCGCCGCCTGGCTTCAAACTCACGCACTTGTGTATGTACAGTATTCCTCCACTGTGATCGGCCTTCAGCTAGTGTCTCCCACTTGGATGGATCTATGTGGACTCTCTTCATGTGACGCTTCAGCACATCTTTATACCGCAAAAACTGCCCGCCTTGTTTGCGCTTACCGTTCTGCAGTTCGCTGTAAAAGAATACAACCAAAGTGCTCAGGCAATAAAGTCCTAGATATTTTTGGCACTTTAGCTGTATTCATAGCTATGTGGCTGACTGTACCCAGTGAGTACCTACTCGTTATACTATTTTTCACGTAGCTTTGGTACTGTGACAGGCATTTGTCATCTCAATACAACCTAATTTGCTGCTAAAGATTATAAAATGTATGTAGGTGGCATTGACAGCTGACGCCGTATAAAATAGTATACATAGTTACTGTAGCTATGCAGAGTAGAGTTATCACTGTAACTGGATAGTTGAATTAGCCAATATTCATTTTCCCCTATCGTTTTATTTCCATCTGCGATTTCCCCCACTTTTTTTACTCTCCCCCACTATTTTCCAATAATAACTGTAGATTACACACGTTTTATAATAAGGAAAACAGCTACAAAACATTTGCTCGCTTCCTTATTATTATAATTAAAGAGAAAATATACGTGGTACAGGTAATTCCAGGCGGAAAGAAAAATAAGTCAATTGATTAACATTTAAATAGTCGTTAAATTAATGAGGTAGGTAGAGGCATGTTAGATGATTGTAATCAAATAGGTATTTAGGAGTCAATGCATGTAATGAGGAAGATGAAAAACAGATACTGATGATGATGAACATTTTATATGCAAAACGCTACAACATTATTTAAAAAAATTGTGTATTATTTTATTATATATTTTTTTAATTAAGTTAGTTTAGTTGTGGGGTAACTTATTAAATAACAGCAGATATAAATAAAGACCTAACAATCAAACCTAAATCAAAAATTAATAACTAAACTTATAAATAGACTTACTTATAAATAAAAAAATTGGACCTAATACTGTCTAGTGTAAGCGTGCCCATTAAATTTCGGATTTTGTTTTGAAAAACTACTTATGTAAAAATTTATTTATGTGGTATTAATAAAACACCGATGACGTCATTAAGGCCTTAGCGCCTTTTTACGTTAGAATTTTAAAAATAGTGACTTTGAAATCGTATAGTACCTAAATGGTAAAAATATCGAAAAGACTTGTCGACACTACTGGTGACCGACGTGCTGGCAGCTTCTCTCTCTTTATTTAATAGTAGGTTTTAGTTTATATTTAGTTTTATTTAATATTAAGTTTTAGTTTATGTTTAGTTTTATTTAATATTAAGTTGTAGTTTATATTTAGTTTTATTTAATATTAAGTTGTAGTTTATTCTTATTTTATTAGGTTTCATGTTGTAACTATTTCGGCCTTTTAAAATAAACTTTTCAATGGTAAAAATATGATGCGATAACATAACATACATGTTAAAAAGACGGTAAAGAGGTCCACAAAACTATATTTTTTCTATTAAGATACTACAAATTAGGTATAAGTCACATCGTTTAGTCCTGATGCGTAATCTATATAACAAATCGCTCTTTTGTTAGCGCGTGTCTAATTAAAGCATACTCAACTAAACACCATAAAATACCTCTCAGGTGCATTGCCCTTAAAACTTTACTCAGATCGTGACAACAACTTGCCATAAACTCGTAGACGGGTACAATATCGTTCTGATTGGCGTTATTTATAGCTTCGAGATCTCTGCTAATAACAGGCATTACCACTAAACTGTAGGTAAACAACTTTTCATCTATAACCTATACAGATTCATACAGAGTGTATCAAAAACGCTGGTGATCCGTTTAAGAGCTTAATCACTAATTAGTATAGTATTCTGATTGCTATGGTGGTCCAGCTTTCAACCCGAAGGTCGTGGGTTCAAATCCTGTAAAAAATAAGTTGTTCGGAACTTATCGTCGAAATCAGTCATGTAGGATTGAAATGAGACAATCCTCCCATTAAAAATACTTGCGTATTTTTTTTTCTTTATTCGATATTTTTTCGGTACATTCCTGAGCATAAATTAAGTTAATTTCTGAAAGACTTATTCTAATTCTCCAGTTTGGAGATAAAGTCCTGTCCAAGTATGTAAACGGACTATGAGTATACGACATGACATTGATATGTGATAGTTGTCACTTACTTTGAAGAGTTAATTGTAATGCCCGTTTTACATTAGTGTCTTATACAACTTTTTTTTTTATAAATGAAAAAAATATAGTCCTATAAAATTAAATATGATATTTCGTTCCCTTATACATAGAGTCAACCACGTTATCTGTGCCAAACAAATGAACAGTCAAACTTTAAAGTATTATTTTAAACGTAAACTACTATACAACGTTTACTTAACACTTTCGCAGTCTGTGCTACCATAATCTAGGAAACAGCGTAAACGAATTATATCTATTGTAATATCGTTACAATAAGTAGAGTCCATCTACGCTACGCCACAGTTAACGGAATTAAAAACGCGTGGTGTATATGCGGATATGAATAAAAAAAACCTGGAATAATTGCGAATTGCTCGCACGCGAGCTGAATATCCAATATGCTATTCATAAAGATACGTCATATGTTGTTTTTTTGGTCTGTTCACACTCAGAAGCGTAGCATAGAGAAAAAGCGGGATAGATAGATTGAAATGGACTAGCCGTGGAAGTATTCCGGTTTAGTTAGTGAAGCCAAATAAAATTAATATTCATAGCCGTTGTATTTATTGGCTTTCAATTAGTTGGCATAATCTTAATGGAGCATTAACATACGCACGGCTCACCTCTCGCTCGTGGGGATACCAGCCTTTAAGGAAATATTATATTTTTAGCGTATTTATATTTATCGCTCAAATTTTAATTATTTAACATGTAAAAACATAAACATTGCTTGTGACATAGCTGCAACTTGACATCTGTGACAGTTGACAAAACATTTCCATATGTATTTTTTTTTGTGTTTGACTGTATTTTTTCTGAAAAAAGTTAT
The DNA here is from genome assembly GCA_949128165.1 of Lathronympha strigana. Taxonomy (NCBI): domain Eukaryota; kingdom Metazoa; phylum Arthropoda; class Insecta; order Lepidoptera; family Tortricidae; genus Lathronympha; species Lathronympha strigana. The sequence continues at coordinate 7,923,447 of OX421906.1, read as the reverse complement.
CGTGGTTTGACTCTATACCTTTACCATATTTTAAATTCTCTCTAGATACTTATAAGTGAATATAGGAACTTCGGATTCGATTTTTGGGTTTAAAACGGGCAAATATTAATACATAGTTTTTTTCTGAGCCTCTTTGTTGGTCCCACTGCTAGGAAAAGGTGTCTCCCTTTGATCTCCACCGCTCCCGATTTTGTGCTTCTACTGGCCAGTTACTTATATTCTTATATAGTTATGTATCTATAGTATAAAATAATCAGTTACTTTACTGTACTGTCTGTACTGTACAATTTACTGTACTGTACACTTTAAATTTTCAGTAGGTATTTCCTTTTGACGCCAATATTTTCGTCGCCTAATTTGTCGTCAAAATTGTATTGTTACATAATCACTACATATACCTAATCAGTTACTTACTGTAATATTTATCATTATTTACATTTTATCACCAATATATCCTAATTGGTCGTCAAAATTATATTAATTACTACACATGCCTATTACCCTAAAAACCGGCACATTTTCCCACTTAACCCTGGCAACCCGGCGCAGAAGGCTCAGCCGATGACCTCTGCCGACCGGTTCTCCCCACCGCCAGACGTTTCATTACGTTATTATTATATTAAATGCTTTAATACACATTGTAGGCATTAGTCCGAACCATACTCCATTGCTTTTATTCGTGAGGGCTAAAGCGATCTTTATGGTCGCGGATTCTTCACAATCGTTTTAATGCTTGAGTTATAATGGAGTTCGCTGATAAGTCATGCCAATTAATTTGCTATTGAACGCTTCGGGCAATGTACAGTCGCAGTAAAAATATGCGTTAGTACCTTGGAAGAATAATATGTATGGAAACGTAATTACCGTTCATAATGTGTACCCAAACGGCTGGTGGTGCCGAACTGATTTAAACCATAAAAACAAGTAAACCTAAAATTCTACTATGGTTTTATATAATATACTTTAGTACACACATATGGTCTACATAAATTATGTGTGTATATTTGACTGGTTAACTACGTAATATAAATTATGGTTTTAATGGCGTAAAAAGTGGAACAGATTTTTAAACGAATTTTGTTCGGCTTTATCAGTCTAAGTATTTATTTGTATGTTGATTTGTTGGTTATTACACAGAATATTTAAAAGTATCTTTGGCTCCATAACAGTTAATAAATTAGGTACTTAAATTCTTTTGTTGCTATATTGGCCCCGTACTAAAAGTTAGTCAGAATGGTCATACATGAATTCACTAAGTAGAGTTTGAACGGACCCTTTTATTTCATCCTGTATTATAAGGAAAAATCGGGACTTATTGAATTTATTAAACTTAGCATTCGGTTCTATGAATCACATATATAGTACATGTATTTACGTATTATATAAAAGTAGGTAGAATAAAAAAAAATACATTTCAACCTCGACCCACTTAAAAAGCCTGTTAGCCTAAAATCTAAATCAATTATTAAAAAGTTAAATCTGACAAGGATTTGTTCTCATATAGTCTGCCTGACTATATGAGAGAGATATTTATACTTACCTACTTTCTTTTTCTTACGCTTATAATAATATTGCCTCTTCCCAAAAAGAGAGGCATTTTTTTATCTACTGTCAGACTTGGTTTGTCGAACTATATAGGTAAGTAGGTATGTGATTATCTTAAGTAGGTAAGTTTCCGCGCAGCGACCTACATTATTTCATTTGTTGGTATAGTTGAGACACGAAATTAATATGGGAAAATAAATGCATTATCCGACGGAGAGTAAAAACCCATAATTAACAGCTAAAGTGGTTTTCCTCACAAAAAGTCCGCTTTTATATCCTCGTTTCGTAATTATAACCATGTACTTATTAAACTTATAATTTTAATTAACTGTATGATCACAGCTTATAATTACTAGGAGGCGTAGTTCATTATTATTACTCAATTTAATAAAAATGTAAAAGAATTGACTTCTTTGGTTTTGGTTACCACCGAGGTCAACGTACAAGTGTTAAGTTTTTGCTTAGTGAAAAAAAAAACGTTGTGTGTCAGTGAGGGCTGCCAGATCCCGTGCTGCTACGCGAAAATGGTCTTAAAAGACCTTCCCCAGATTTTAAATTACAAAAACTGGGCTTTTACAGATTTTGGATAAAACATACAGGTTGCGAGAAAAAGGTCATTTTCGCCAAACTTTGCTTTTATGCCAATCGGTTATATTCTAACGATGTTCTGAATATTCGCATTCGCGAATATTCCCATGTTTTTAAATACCCGTATTCGCATTCGCAAAAATTTAATATTGCAAACATTTTAATTCATATAAGAGTATTTCATTTTTTTTTTCATAAGTCAAACTACAAAAGTTTTAGCTGTGTAGCCAAAATGTCACTAGATGTCACTGCAATATACTTGTTTAACTAATGATATCGGCGCTAAAGCACATGATATTTGCGTCCCAACGCGTCTATGTATATTTTTTTTACTTTCTGAACGAACATTTGTGTATATAATGGCGGAACGTGGGGATAAACAGTATTCGCATTCGCGAATATTCCAAAACCGATATTCATTACATCGCTATTATATTCCTATTCAGGATCAAAAGCTGTGTAGACGTACCTTAACCATATATAAAATAATATAATTGTCGTTAAGGAATAGATAAAGATTGGTAGGTTAAAAAAACCGCAAGAAATTACACTTAGCATACCATTATTAATCTTAAAAGTCCCGTGTGCGCATCCTACGCTGCGCCTGCGTCGAAGGCTGATCGTAATTTAATTTGACATTAAACCGATTCTTCGGCGCTCCCCGCCCGCGCCCCGCACCCCGGAACGGGCTTTCAAGGGGAATCTGCTTTCAACTTACATGTACCTATCTATACTTTTTTACTCTGTAGATATACTTATAGAGTAGGTACATACATTTATTATTTAACTATTATTTACCTAATTAAACTTAATGAAATATAAGACGATGGATAAATATCAGTAATTGTAGTTAGCAAAATATTTACGCATCGAACGCACTTAAAAGTAACTCGTTCCTTTATACCTATTTTTTTTTTACATTCCTTGCCAGAAAACATTAAACTAACAAATGAACGTGAACTGAGGACCCCTTAGGTATATATACTCGTATCTCGGCAACCTATTGACCGATTTGGCTCATATTCGAACTTATCAATTATATTATCTCACCATTTAAACCATTACCTGTACTGTCAAATTTCACGACGGTCCAATCAATGATACTCCAGTTATTGTCGAAAATCCTTACAAATATACCTACATATAAACGCCGTATTGTTCCAGTAGACTCGGAGAACTTTGCTTGCTTCGCTCGCTCGTTCAAATAAGATAACTCTAAGTCTAACTTAACTGAAGAACAAACTTATTTTCGTTTAATTGAAACTATATAGATGTTATAGTAGATTAAACACCGCACAAGCAAATAAATGTGCAAAATAAAGTTGCATTTAGCTCGGAACTTCACGTGGGTATTTAACTAGTTGCATCTGATATCGACACTGGACTTGTGATTTCCTTTATAAATCAGTGAGACTACTGATATTTGGATTGAATAAATATCTGAAATCAGATTCATCTATTTTAAAGCTAGTGGTCTGTACTTTTTAGTAGGTACACACGCGTTCTAAAGTGCGTGGTCAGTTTATAATTAATTAATTCATAAATTTAAAGCATTTTGCTCTTTCTTTAAATGAATGTAAAATTTTGTGTACCCGTTTTAGTGAAAACTCGTTTTCCCTAGTTTAATCTGCCATACAAATGTTAGTACAGTTTAAATTTCCTAGTTAGAAATGTTAAAATTACATAAAACTCGGTAACATAACAATAAACACATATATTTTATTTTGTATTAAGATAGCTAGTCATTACAAACCAAGGTAATATGGCAACTAATTAAAGTGCTTCACTGCTAATAGCTACAAATAAAATACCAGAGTACTTTTTATGAGCAACCACAAACATTTATATTAAAAAGTTAGTATAATTTGTTTAGTTAGTCTTTAATTCGTCCTTAACTCTTTAAGTTTTATGTATTTTAATGAATTAGAGCCATTTGCACCATCCGGGGTTAGCGTAATAACCTGGAGTTAAGCGTTTATGAAGAATGTAATTTACTGGTTAAATCTGGGTTAGTCGGGACCCTTAACGTTTTACTACAATAGAGTCAAAAATTAGAAAAAAACTGACCAAGTGCGGGTCGGACTCGCCCACCGAGGGTTCCACACAAAGCTCTCTCTCCCTCATTTATGACCTTAAAAATACTTTAAAATACTGGCACGGAACTCTCAGTGTGCGGCAATTATACAGTTTTCGGATGTTTTCCTGTACTTGTCCTACAAGCTCTTGCTTTTTGCCAAACTTCGTGATTTTAGGTCAACGGAAATCGGAGAAAATCGGGAAATGCGACATAAATGGCCACATCTTTTGATTGCATTGACGTAGAGATTTGTTTGTTTTTTTTCAGCTTCAAGGGACCGCAGACCTGTGTATGTGGTATCAATTTTAAGTTGCTACCTCTACGCGTTCGCTAGATAAAGGGTCTTGAGAGACAGACGGACGGACGAACGGACAGATGGATAACAAAGTTATCCTATAAGGACTCCATTTTTTTCCTTTTGAAGTACCTACGGAACCCTAAAAACAAGATTAAGTTTACTCAATTACTGTGGTCGGTTTGTTATGAGTAAAAGCGCGGCAAACAACCAATTACGTACCTATATTATTCGAAAGAATAAACATACTTTTGGTACAAGTCTTCAATAAGGAAGATTATTGAAATTATAATAATTCTCCATGTGATCAGCCGGCGGGCCCGCGTAAAGCACCGACTAAAATTATTCTTAAATGCGCTTTTGCCGTATCTAAATTATATTGAAAATGTTAATGCTTGGGCGCACTCGCTCCAGACCGCAGCGCACGCGCTTGCATTACGATGAGTCTACCTAGTGTGCTTGCAAATTATGTCCGTCTCGCCCCTTGCTCTGGCAGGAGCGAGAGGGACATACTTCAAAAGCGCGTATTCGCTAACGCGTATTCGCTAACGCGTATTCGCTAACGCGTATTCGCTAACGCGGATTCGTTTAACTAATGGTAAGCACATAGACATCAGAGTTGCCTAAGTCGATGACATACTTGGTGCTTACCATGACTCTACGTAACCGTAGTCGATAGCGATTTCGCGATACGATAGTGTTTGCATCTCGCTTCCATAGTGTTTACCATTATCGATAACATGAATTATACGAAACTCTAGCAGGAGCGAAACGGACATACTTTCGAATGGAGCAGTCGCTGTCGACTACGGTTACGTACAAATCATGATAACGATACGGTTAAGGACGAGCACGATGCAAATACTATCGAATTGCGCAGTCGCTATCGACTACAGAGTTCTACGTAACAGCCCTCGATGCTCGTATCGAATTAGGCATTACGGCAAACAAGCGTACAATTTCTTCTGATAGCAAGCGGACACCGTATCGTAAAAAGTAGTAAAAACCCTTGCAACTCCGAGGGTGTCACATTAACACAACACTTGCCCATAATCGGAAGATGTGGGTAACCTTACTCACCATAGGCAATACAATTAACACATGCCCATAATTTTTTTAACAGACCTTAACGTTTTCTCTTTCTCGTTAACTTAATGTTTTCTCACAGCTTACAGTAATTTAAGTAAACTGTGTTTGATGTGCTTTATGAATAACGCCAATACAGTATTATTTAGGCTATGATATTTTGTAAGATAGACACTTAATTACTTAGGTTGCCTGAGAATATATTAATTAGAGCAAGATAGATTTTGTCCATCCAGGGTTTTTAAGGCTATCTTTTTTTTTAGATGTACTACATAGTTTTTGTTTTTACCTTAATTGTACACACACGCTCTAAAGTGCATAGGCAATTTATAAGTGGATTAATTCATAAACTGTCCATGCAATATTGAACGCGATAGTACCAACCTACTTATAGCCTGATGTGCCGATAAATGTGTGGGAAATTTGTCTGGCTGATACCCGGTGGACATACCCAGTATGGAGATCTGAAGGATTGTCCGAACGTATACAGGACATAGGCTAAAAAAAATATTGATAGCTATGTCACATAGCTATCAATATATTTTTTTAATAAATATTTTTAACCCAGATGCAATGACACCGTGGCATAAGTATAGGCTCTCTTTTAAGGACACACCAATTAAGAGTACATCTGATTCGAGCTCCGACAGTCACATTTGACATTCTAATCTAAATCACAATATGAAACTGAAATCTCTCAGGTACGAATCGACAGATTTTATAGCTTGACATTTCTCTCTGACATTCAGATCAGAATTGAATATAGGGCTTGGCCCTTAAATGGTACTGAATGATGGTGTTCTGAATATGGCCCGAGTATCGCGTTACATCGCCCGCGCACTTGATCGTGGCGTTGTCTCAACTCTTTTCTTTGTATGCTTTATGGTTTCCTTTATTTTCAACCGCTCAGCGACCGCACCCACCGCACCGCTTAGCTCGCCGCAAACCAGAATTAGTTGCTATACTTCGTAATTTGTCTGAAACTTTGGTTATAATGAATAGCCGTATATCGTGAGTAATATAAATGGAACAGATGGGAGAAATTTTAGTGCGGCCAAGGTAACTTTGCACTGACTTGGTACAATTGACAGTGACTTTGTATGAAAATGCCATACTTCGACTAAAACTTGGCAGGAAGACTTAGCATCGTCCAACTATATAAGCAGTTGTTACGATCCGTATGTCAAATTACATATAAACTATCGGAAAATTGAGTGTATAGTGTGTACATAGGGAAGTATATATATTTTAATTAAATTAAGGAAAGCAGTGGCTGTGACCAAACATGGGCCTTACCATGACGTCTTAACGCGATCCAGTTTAGGCTCAGTTGTATGGAAGCGATTCAGTTTAGGTCTTCAACTGAATCGCGTTAAGACGTTATGGTAAGGCCTCTAGCCTTTTTCAAGTCGTTAGCATTTTATTACTAAAAAAATACACAGTTTTTCTGAAGAAAGATGTTGATAAAAATTTGACAATGGTGCCGCCATTTATAACCACATGTTTTTATTTTTAACATAATTTCCCATTTCCCCTCACTGACCCATTTGTATCACTCACCCTGTATATGTATTCCTCAGGCATGACGGCGCGTCACGACTCACATTACAGTCTATTATACCGGGCCGCTATCTCGCAGCTCGGTTCGAAACTTATTAGAGCTCTCGTTAACGTACCCAGATCACAAATCCAGTTGGCACGTCAAAATATCAGTGGTAATAGAACTTGGAGTGCGTTCCGAGGCCGCGCCGACCGACCAATTTATTCGTCGGGACGTCAGATTTCGAGGGCCTCGTTACGACTAAGCCTCCAATTAGACTTATCCCTAATTAAGAGATGCCAATAAATTACCCTCTATCACGGGCTAACGAAGACGCGCCGCACTAATAACGTTAATTGATTTTGAGTAATGAGCCCGAGTTTTGATGGAGCTGATTGGGGGGGGATCGATCGTAACGTGTATTAGCTCCCTAGTTAGTTTGCGGGGTACCGAACTTTTACCGAATAGGTGATGGCGGTGTACAACTTTTATGGTGGAATGTTATGATATTTGCGAATGAAAACATGGTGTTTTACAAACATACCCTGCCCTACGTCGCGTCGCGTCGCCTCGTAATAGGTACTTAAAGTACAAGCTTTGCTAAATTTGGGACTAAATAAATCTGTGTGAGATTGCCCCCAATTTTTTATTTATTTTTTATTTATACACTTTTTCTCAACTTCGGTTTAATAGAAACAGTAAATTATGATTAACGTAATCAGCTAGAGACTATGACAGTTTAATGAAGTATCCTGTAAATTCTTTAAGTGGTTTGACATTTCTATAAAACGTTTGATAGGTATGTTTCATGTAAATTGGATTATGTTTTTGGTATCACGGCAAGCTTGATTAGGTATTTAAGATTATCTAGAAGGACAGCACTAGACGTAAGTCTGAGCTGTAGGATTGACGGAACGTACCATAAGCGTTTCAAAAATAAGAAAGAATAGCCTATACTTAGGAAATTTCGGACTTTGGCCGCCGTGGTCGAGTGGCCTAGTAGTGGTTAGGGCATCTGCCGCGAAAGTAGGAGATTGCTGGTACTATCCCAGCCCTGGGCACTGGGGGCCTTGGCCACTTTTTGCGTAGTAGGTATAGGTATTACAAATATTTCAGTTTATAGGTATTTAAGCTAAATATAATAATAAGTAGGTGCTAGGTATATAAGTGCTATCACTTTATGTGTTGGGCTAAACCAGCGTCATTGCATAAGATGATAGAGACAATCTCTCAGCAGCAATTATTTAAAAAAAATGCCGTAATTGGTTAAATTGTAGATTTTAAAAGGTTACAAATAAAACAATTGATCTGGTAATAAGCTTATACTTAAGTAAAGCATATTTTAAATAAAATAATACCTACATTACCCACCGTATATTGTCACTTATCGCATTTACGATGCGATACAATGCTCAATATGGCTAACTCGTAATATCTATAAACTGTATGACTGCCCAGTTTTGGAATTTAAGCTATCTACATACACCTATAAACTCTATACGAATTCTATTTTTGTCGGTAGCTAAATACAAACGAGCAGGTTAGAGATATAAGAATTAACTGCGAGTGTCCGCATTGCCTAGAAATCGTTAGGCAAAATCAACAGCTATGTAACTAAAACTATTCCTCTTTAATTGAATTTCATTACCATAGCAAGAGCTTGCGTTTAATTACCGATACTGAACGGTTAAAATGTTGACTGTGCCCTTACCATGAGCTTGGAGTGGGTTGTAGAATTGTGATTTCGCGCTAACGCTAAAAGAGTAACGAAGTAAGCGACAAAAAAGCCATCTTTATATAAATATTTCACGAATATGAAAGAGGCACGCAACAATTGAAAAAAAAAACCTAAACATTTTTGAGCTCCTAAGTATAACGTTATCGGTCTTATAATATGAAAAATTGTGTTTAAGAGATGTGTGTAGATACGTCTTGGATTATAATCAGTGATCGGTTATTTGGATTCTCCCTCGAGAGATATCAAGCAGAAAAGTTAATATAGATACGACAGTTTCCCGTGATACCAAACAAATCGTTCAAGAATAAAACGATTTAAATTATTTCTAAGGAATTGCTTACTCCCCGAGAATATTCCAATCATACGCGAATCAAAAGTTCAATTAGAGTAAGCCACAGTTGTCGTAAAAGATAATCTCAGAGTCCATGAAACAAGTCGATAAAATGAAAATCGCAGCGTGCGAACTTAACGTGGATACTTATTTATTGGATCGCCTTTGAGCTATGTATTGGCACCTATACGATAACCTGTGACCTAATATTATAGTATAAATTATACAGCTAATGCCTATTTATTTATGCAATCCTTACTCGTCGAACTTGTTCGATTTCGACAAAAGAAGAGAGTAAGTACGCGTGTCTATCACCTTCTTAGATGTTTTAAAGTGTAATAAATAAAATAAACACATTGTATTTTTTTGCCTTTTCTAACAACATAAAGCTCGGATTCCCGGGGCATATCCATACTAACATAATGATTGAGGTCGTTCACCCCGTGTCGAATCCAAAAAACCGATCACTGATTATAATGTTACAAAAGAAAATACTTCACTTCGATTTTAATTTTATCAATTTTTGGTCATGTTTTCAATGTTTGACAAACATTCTTGTCATATTAGTTATGTTGCTCTATATACTCACTCAATATACATACGTGGAGATTTCCCACCGAGAAAACTCGAGTTCGTGTTTGTTTCACCTTTTCAGCCCACTTCAGAACCTAAAGTATAGAGAGATTTTTGAGAGGCGCCTTAATAAGATTTTTGTATAAAATTTAAATGCGGCGATTATATAACCGGTCTGTGTAACCTTTAATATAGGTAGTTTAGATCACTTATAAATTGAAGTCATTATACAAACGTCAACATTAATAAGATAATTTATGGACAGATTTTGAATTTTCACGTTGAGAAATATGATAATATACATCTTCTTATAAGACCAAGCGAATGACAAGTGAGAGTATTGTGAGTTGGGAGTGACAGAAATATGATAATGGTCATCACGACTAAAGCCATAATACTCATGGTAGGGGACAGTATTCCTTTCCCAGTCTCATATTTTACTGAACCTTTTTAATGCGTTTCAACCTTAATCTTCAATCAATACAGTCCAGTTTTCAATAGACAAAACATACATACATACGTGATCAAGTCCTATGAAATTAAAACGCATTTTATTTTGTTAGTATCGTACCTGTTTGATAATGCTTTTAAAATATAGGCTTTATTAACTACTATTCAATGGTCAATTTGCAATAAGGCTATTATTTATCTTACCAGCTTTGGAAAAATTTATGATATATCCTTCAAGTAAAGGATAAATATCACTTAGTATGCAAATATATAATGAGGAATAATTATAATTGACAACGATTGCGTAGGCTTACGTATATTTTGTGTTTAATGTCGACAGGCGCTATTTAAATAGCTATTTATTTACGACAGTAATTTTCTGAGACCACTTATTAATCCAATTAAGAATTAAGGAGGACTTACGCTAGACCCAACCGGGGCCGGGCCGGGACGAGACGGTGTTTCAATGAGTAGCACGATACCCGGTCGCACCATTTCCTGTTTTTTTTTTTACCCAGATATTTGTTTTTATAACAGTAAACTCTTGGACACGCCAAAGTTCTGGCCGGTGTTTTCTCTAGTCTATTAAATAAATAAGTCTATTAAAAAAAAACATTTCCATAGCCAACTTAGATACTAGACGGAGCCCCGCTGGCTTCTTTTTCTGGGCGATTTGCCCTTTGGGCATCTGAACTTCTAAAGCTACCTACCTACCTATTTATTGACTATCGTGAAAATTTTACTATTTGGGAAAAAACTACTACGACTTACACGTATAAGTAATAAAAAAATAAGTGGTATGAAACCAACTCCTGGTTAAAAAATAAAATTGGAAAAAGTGCGACCGGGAATCATGATACGCGAAACTAAATCGTTTGGGGTACTGATTCTCGTTTTCTCTAGTTTAAATTTATATAGAAATCATCGTCTAAAATTTGACGTCGTCCCGCCCCGGGCCGTCTAGGTGTAGCGTGAGTCATCCTATAATGGAAATTCTCATTGGAGATCCTGAATATATTAACCCGCTCCGTTATTTGTACTGCATTTAGTTTGTAATCTTACAATCAGGGTTAAAAATGTCTATTTATACAATAACCACAAATTAGGTCTAAGTTGTATAGATAGTATGAACGCTGACTGTACCTTAACTTTGACGTGTGTGGCTAAATACTATTTATATAGTGTTGTATTTCTTTACAGGTAAATATAATTGCATATTACGGTCAAGCAGATGGTTTCATACGACATGTTTCACAGGTATGTATAAGTAATTATTTAAAGTGGTCTTTAGAAGGTAAGGACTCCTTCTTATATTATCTATAATGATAAAGGCACTCGATTAAATTGTAAAGATGTGTTTACTTTTGAAAAAAAAACTTGTAAAAAGGAGATTAATTAATTATTAAGTGTGTGCTATTTTAAGATCAGAAAAATCGTACGATTTCTAGGGAAAACAATTTTATATTTGACTAATTTGCCTCTGTTTTTCCTTAAAACATCTGTTTTCGTTATTCGAGTCGTATTATTTTTGTTGCCCTTAATATCAATAATAAAAAAAATTGTGAGCTAGTTAGTAACAGTTTAGTGAATGAAAACAAGTAAATATGCGTTTTATTCTGTTTTTAGTATTTGTGTTATAGTGGCAACAGAAATACATAATCTGTGAAAATTTCAACTGTCTAACTATCACGGTTCATGAGATACAGTCTGGTGACAGACAGACAGTAGACAGACGTTTTACCCTTTCGGTATGGAACAATAAATACGAGGTATAATAACGAGCACACCCAGCGATTGGTTGATCGTCTCCAAATTTATTCCCTCACACCATATAATTATCTGACAGACTATGAAGAATATCTAATTGCTTCATTAATTGCAATGCTTCATTAGACATAATGTAGGTGTTCCTATATTATGTGTGAAGCAATTCATATGAATATGACGTGTTCAGAGAAGAAATATTTTATACCAATTTGATGTTTTCATCTACTTATATTGGTAAGGACCGATTCGGTTTCTTTTCCGTTCGTTCTATGTGATCGTTTTTTTGTAAAATATTACACATTAAATAAGATGCTTTGTCTATTATATGCCATATAAATTATACATAGTATAGTATACCGGGTGTTTCCTGTAATAGGAGCAATAAATTTAATCGTAGGCAGAGCTCCTCAAACATAACAACTTTTGTTCAACGACTTTCAAAAATTATTGATACTATAGGTTTTCACTTTTTCATACAAACTAAATAATATTTTCAATGTACGTTTACATCAGCCTAATTGACGTCTCTTGTAATAGTTCAAAGATGACAAAATTCGAAGTACATTGCGTGTTCTAACAAACTTTAAATTGTAATAAAAATCAAAACACGTTATTTTTAGAAGTCGCTGAACAAATGTTGTTCAGTTTGGCGAGTACCACCTACGATTAAATTTATTGCTCCTATTACAGGAAACACCCGGTATAATACCTATTAATAATTAATATATCTTTGGTGAGCAGTTGACGAATGTATTCGTTAACTGCAATGTTAATGAGCAAGACGGACATACTGTCGAATGCCGCAGTCGCAATCGATTGCTTCTCAAGGTAAGCACACAGTACCAATAATAAGTAGTAAAATCGTAACAGCCAAAATATACTGTAACTTGTGACACATATAAATATAATTGCATATAGCAACGAGTAGTTCCCTTCCTCAACTTTGCAATTTTTCATATTTTTCACAGTATACTTACTATAGGTAAGTACTTTACTTTTTAACAGTACTTAGATATACCATACTATTCGAAACGTTGACTTTTAAAATGTTCTCATACTTACTCAATTTTTCTATTCATGACACAAAAAAGAGAACAAAAAAAGTACAGATAACACAAACAGCACAAGTTTCCTGAAAATAAGTCAATATCCTTTTAGTAACGATGGCCAGCGCTGCGCCAATCTCGGCAGGTTTCAAACGTTTGTTTTTACTGTTTGAGTTTGTTTAGTTATTGCGTACGCATCCCGGTATTCCCGATCATCAAATTGCTATCATGTTATACGCGTCTGAAACCTCTTCTATACGGTATGCGGATGATTCATAGCAATTACTTCTTCATTAGCTTTTTGCTAAAAGCGCACTTTGAATTAGAACCGACACCAAGAGCGCTTGGCTGTGAGCCTGTAATTGTTAATCGTAACCTTACGATAGAGTGAGCAAAGGTGATTTTTAATGCTTACCTGTATTTTACACTTGCAGGTGAATTTTATTTCTAGTGTTTGTAATTTACTAACGATTTCGGCGTCTTTGTGTTAAGTAATTACTGATGGAGAGACTCTTTATGGACCGCGATAGGGGCATTATAAACACAGTTACTCACAGGTCTCACACTCACAGGTGTTGCAGTGACAAGGCGTTAATTGAACGAATTAATTTAATTTCCAATACAGTTGCTCAAAAAGTGCCCGTTTTTGGCTGTTTTGCGTGCGCATAGTTCGTTTTTGCTTTTTACTTTACCAATTTTTTTTAAATTTAGATTTGTTTCGATTCATGGCTGCTTTCCGAAGAGTATTACTATTAGTTAACTTTGTCGAGACATAATACAACTAAATACCAACTAATAACGCAAAAATATTAAAGACAATGATATTTCCTATTTCACTGTTTACCTTTTTATCATAATAATGATCATTCATTAAAAATATTAAACATTGAAAACACTTCTTATAAATTTGTGTATGAAACGGAACAGAGCCTACGAAACGTCTGTCAAAGTAGAGGCGTTTTTCGATCAGGTAAACATGTTCGTAGGCTCTATTAAACATGACGATACGATTTGTCACATGCCTCTGTGGCAGTGATGTCGACCGACTGGGGCACCACGGACTTTCTTGTCAACGCAGCGCGGGCCGCATTCCACGTCAAGCCGCGCTAAACGACATATTCCGTCGGTCTCTTGCCACTGTCAATTTGCCTGATTCCGTGGAGGATGGGACGAGTCAGACGAGTGCTTTTGTGGGACGCTACCTGCGTAGACACTCTCGCACCGTCCCACCTCCACGGTACTACACAAAAGGCCGGTGCGGCGGCGGAGGCGGCAGAAACGCTAAAAAGGCGAAAATACAGTGGTCTCGACGCCACTTACAATTTTACTCCTTTTGGCGTCGAAACTCTTGGTCCGTGGGGCCCAGCGGCATAATCCCGAACCGGCAAATGGCCAAACGGCTGGTCAACGCAACCGGGGATAAAATAACTGGGAGCTACCTTTTTTTTACGTGGAGGAATGCATTTGGCATCCCACCTAGCCGGGGAACTAGGACGGGTTTGTGGGACTCTCAGGCCCGGGCCCGCACTACCCACTAAACCATCCACGGTATGCCCATCATGCAGCGTTGTTGACGGTGAACACGGGATCGCTCCAGGCATGCAACCGTGAACACCGCCTGCTGTGACAGCCAAGGCTGTCCCCTCCTTGGAGCCGAAGCCCCTGGAGCCGAAGCTCCCCCACCCGAAGGTAGCGTGCAGGGCGACACCACACGCTGGTCCCTCATGACAACCACCACGCCGGGAAAGAGATAGAAAACCCCGGGTTCCACCCGGATTTTTTAAAGAGGTGGTCATCCTCGCAGCCACCACGTCGGCAGTGGCAACCCCCGGCCAGTCATCATAGGCCCTCTGCCTAGACAGGGTACGGGACCGCAGTTTTATACAGGACAGCGGCATTCCTGTACCTTGGCGGCAAGCGCCAGGCCCGAAGGCCCCCTCTAGCCAACACGCGTAAGTTCTCTCCCTCAATGTCGACTCTCCATGAGACTCTTCATGATGGATTTTCCATGTTTTGCATGCCAGATATTGGTAAATTGTGTGAAACTTTTAAAATATATTGTAAATACTCTCATGTACCACATTTTATGCAAAATAAAGAATTGAATTGAATTGAATTGAATGAGAGTATTCCCTGTCCCTGTTTTAACTAAGTTAATTTTTAGTTTATTTAAGCCTTTTAAGTTAAGTTTTAATTTATAAAGTTTTTGTATGTACAGTCAACCAATTGGAACCCTAGGCCACTGTAGAACTATGTCATAGTGACGCTATAAATCAGATTATAAGAAATCTCTTACTGCTTGTCATTTTGACATGGTTCTAGAGTGGCCTAGGGTTCCAATTGGTTGACTGATAGATATTGGTAAATTGTGTGAAACTTTTAAAATATATTGTAAATACTCTCATGTACCACATTTTATGCAAAATAAAGAATTGAATTGAATTGAATTGAATGAGAGTATTCCCTGTCCCTGTTTTAACTAAGTTAATTTTTAGTTTATTTAAGCCTTTTAAGTTAAGTTTTAATTTATAAAGTTTTTGTATGTACAGTCAACCAATTGGAACCCTAGGCCACTGTAGGACTATGTCATAGTGACGCTATAAATCAGATTGTAAGAAATCTCATACTGCTTGTCACTTTGACATGGTTCTAGAGTGGCCTAGGGTTCCAATTGGTTGACCGTACCTTTTCAGTACCGAATAAAATCTGAAGAATGAGAAATAATGATTATGAGATTTAAATTAATGAAGTAAAGAAGATAAGATAAACATTTTGGAAATGTTCTTGATACTCGTAGTTTCAACTCTATTGAAATAGTGTTACGGAAATAATTAAAAAAGCTTTCAAATTCGTATTGAATTATTTTTCGCATCTGTATTGAAAAAAGTGGCAAGATATACCTCGGGACTCGTGAAGTAATGTTATAGGTACTTTTCGCACTAGCATCGAAATGTACTATTCCACCGACTTGCCCATTTTATCCTCATGCGTTTATGGTGGGCACCATACAAATAAATGCTATTTGAATTTGAAATCAATAGCATATTGTAACTACCGCCCCCCCCCTCTTTTTAAAACTAAATAAACTTCCCCTTAAACTACCCATATGTACCCCACTTACAACTACTATTTTCCCACTTATAACTAATATTTTGGCCTTGTGATCTCCAGTGGTAGGACTCTTTAATGTTGTGAACCGTAATAACGCATGATTCTTTAAAAGTAAAAACTGGCTCATATTACGTGCTCCTTTATCCCGAGTTTATTTTGATATCCCTAATGAAACAATTTATGAAGGATAATGATTTAACTACTCATTAACATTGTCATTATTAATCTAAATAAAATATGGCAAATAAAAGAGAAATCAAACAAATATATAAGAAAATATCTTGAATTAGAACATTGATTTGCCCATAAGATCGCTAGTGTATGTCGAACCCATGTGGTAACCGCTAATAGTAACCGAAATCTTTTTCGCGTAGTAGAATGGAGTCATATATTGAATAATCCTAAATAAACTCTTAAAATTAAATACATAAAAACCTATTGTTATGTTATGTCAAGTAGAATCCTATGTATGTCTAGTCAGTGTGTCCTTTCAGAGACATTCTAATAAGAAAAGTCCCCTTTTAATGAATAATGAAATTAATTAATTATATTAATTAAAATGATTTATTTTAATGGGGTTAAGCTGACGCCCCTCCTCCGCGCCAGTCCGTATTCATCAGACCACTTGCTGGACAGAATTCCGCCCCATGCCTGCATATGGTGTTTCCTTATATGTTCTGAAGGAACTATTTTAAGAGGACAACAAAGGGACCGTTATCATAGCCAAATACTGGTAGTTAACAGTAGTATTTATAATATACTAACTGCTAAGAGAAGCAGGATCTTTTCTTTATAAAAATAAAGCAAAGGATTCTATATGTCTTTATTAATATATTGTGAGTTATTTCAATATTGGTTTGTTCCCACAATATTTTATTCTACCAGTAGAGCAGAAAAGGACCAAAACATATAAAGTCATTGCAAATAAGTTGTGTTTGTCAATCGCGTCATAAATAAAAATATGTAAGATAGTCCTAACCATCCCTAACCCAACTTTATAATATATTACTAGAACCTATGAACCCAATACTAACAACTGAGCTTTAAAATACAACAAATAATTAGGTACTCTAATAAAGAAGGCGTCAATTTGAGCAAAATCCTTTACCCAAATTGACTATCTCAATGTACTGCTTCGCCTGACATTGATCCCTACTCACAGTGTACTGCTCAGCCTGACACCATGGCCCTATATACAAAGCATTCTACTATCTGAGAATGGATTGTATACCTATCTCTCAAAATATTAGTAATATCATAAAACCAGATTTCAAAGCTCAGCCTCCTCTCTCACATTAGGAAACCAGGAAATGAATATGAAAATAGTTAATTATTCCAACAAAGTCACTAAGGTAACTGGCTAATAGAGTTGCAAATATAAAAGAGTGTTTCATCATCATCATTATCTGATGATGGAGATGGTTAAAAGGGTAAAAAAAATAGTATATTAGACGACCTATTTCCCTTGCAAAATGTGTACCTAGTCCGGCTACCCCTTTCCCTAATCTAGTATCTCTAAAACAGGAGTCGTACTTACCATAGACTACCTGTTTCCGAGCATACGTAAAGTGTATCCCTACTCTAATTAAAGCTAAAGTTCGGCGGGCAATTCCGAAGTTGTAACTATAGCCGCGTTTGGTCAACTCCCTCTTTCCATCCCGTAGGATATGGTGGGAAAGATAAGTTGGGTCCCTACTGGTGTATATGAAAAAACATGATATATAAATATACTTAATAAGACTACAAGGCTTCAACTACAGCTTGCCAGAAATGAGTGTGGATCACCCACATCGTTAACTCGGAAATATGTAACGCTCACTCTGATCAAAAGCTGCTGGGCATTGAAAACCAGGGAGAATCCATCCTCTTCAGGTGAGAGGATGCCAGACACCTCCATGCCTGGTGGCGAGTCCCAAGTTAATATTTTTGTCACCGTTAGGTAATATGAACTTGGTAGACAGGCTGTTAACCCATCTCGATAGTATTGCTGGCTAAAACACTTTAAATTTGAAGTTAATTTTAAGTTAGATTAAGCAAAATTCCGAGACTAGATCCTATAAGAACTTTTGATTCTTACAATATCTAGCTCATAAACAAACAATAATAATTTAAACACAAAAATTAACACAATTAACCAGCGTTAACTACCACTCTGACGCTGAGTACCGAAAAACCAGATAATTAAAGGTAAGAAGAAATATCCCTGAAGCAAGCACCATAATCCAGTAAAATTCATTAACAATAAAAATCACTAAACTAAGGCACAAGCTCCATAGATTCTCAACCCACCAGCAATCCTCCAGAGATCCAGACCCACTGACTTTTTGTTGTTGAATGACCCTGATTCCAATTTTCCACCTCCTTTTATAGCTTCAAAGTGGCGACCGTTCTAGCGACCGTTTTAGCGACCGTTCTGGCGACCGACGACCGTTCTAGCGACCGTTTTGGCGACCGTTCTGGCGACCGGCGACCGTTCTAGCGACCATTCTAGCGACCGTTCCAGCGACCGTTTCAGCGACCGTTTCAGCGACCGTTCTAGCGACCGGCGACCGTTCTAGCGACCGTTCTAGCGACCGGCGACCGTTCTAGCGACCGTTCTAGCGACCGGCGACCGTTCTAGCGACCGTTATAGCGACCGGCGACCGTTCTAGCGACCGTTCTAGTGATCGGCTACCGTTCTAGCGACCGTTCCAGCGACCGTTTCGGCGACTGTTCTAGCGACCGGCGACCGTTCTAGCGACCGTTCCAGCGACCGTTCTAGCGACCGTTCTAGCGACCGGCGACTGTTCTAGCGACCGTTCTAGCGACCGGCGACCGTTCTAGCGACCGTTCTAGCGACCGGCGACCGTTCTAGCGACCGTTATAGCGACCGGCGACCGTTCTAGCGACCCGCTACCGTTCTAGCGACCGTTATAGCGACCGTTCCAGCGACCGTTTCGGCGACCGTTCTAGCGACCGGCGACCGTTCTAGCGACCGTTCCAGCGACCGTTCTAGCGACCGTTCTAGCGACCGTTCCGGCGACCGTTTCAGCGACCGTTTTAGCGACCGATTTAGCGACCGTTCTAGTGACCGGCGACTGTTCTAGCGACCGTTCTAGCGACCGGCGACCGTTCTAGCGACCGTTCTAGCGACCGGCGACCGTTCTAGCGACCGGCTACCGTTCTAGCGACCGTTATAGCGACCGTTCCAGCGACCGTTTCGGTGACCGTTCTAGCGACCGTTCCGGCGACCGTTTCAGCGACCGTTTTAGCGACCGTTCTAGCGACCGATCTAGCGACCGATTTAGCGACCGTTGTAGCGACCGATTTAGCGACCGTTTTAGCGACCGATTTAGCGACCGTTTTAGCGACCGTTCTAGCGACCGATTTAGCGACCGATTTAGCGACCGTTTTAGCGACCGTTCTAGCGACCGATTTAGCGACCGATTTAGCGACCGTTGTAGCGACCGATTTAGCGACCGTTTTAGCGACCGATTTAGCGACCGTTTTAGCGACCAATTTAGCGACCGTTTTAGCGACCAATTTTTTTTTATTTTTTTTTTTTTTTTTTTTTTTTTTTAATAAGTGAACTTAATATTCTTAATTCATTTGATTTACTGTTAACTTTAACTTAATAAAATTTTGGTAAAAATGTAGAAGAAAAACATAACATCTGAATGGCTTAACAATTGTCATAGATTTCCCCATTAGAATGATACACTCAGAAGACGACCCAGCGTTCAGTTACAATCGCCCCCGATTTAAATAGCGCAAGAAGACGCTGTAGAGCGTCTGATGAGATATTTCAATCTAAACTCTAACTTTGTCGGCTTCATTTTTCCCATATTAAACAAAAGAAAAACATCGGAATGACTAATCAATTTTCATAGATTTCCCCCATTGGAATGATACACTCAGTAGACGACCCAGTGTTCAGTTACAATCGCCCCCGATTTAAATAGCGCAAGAAGACGCTGTAGAGCGTCTGATGAGATATTTCAATCTAAACTCTAACTTTGTCGGCTTCATTTTTCCCATATTAAACAAAAGAAAAACATCTGAATGACTAATCAATTTTCATAGATTTCCCCCATTAGAATGATACACTCAGAAGATGACCCAGTGTTCAGTTACAATCGCCCCCGATTTAAATAGCGCAAGAAGACGCTGTAGAGCGTCTGATGAGATATTTCAATCTAAACTCTAACTTTGTCGGCTTCATTTTTCCCATACTAAACGTGTGGTGTGTTTTCCCAATATAAAGTGGCAGAAAATGATGTAGCATTAAAATTTGGCTTAACAGAATTATGACAATGACCACGAATACCTTTCCCCATGGATCCTCGCTTTGCTTGAGATACCGGGCTGTGGTTCCCGATAGACTGCTAATCAGTCCGCATTACGCACTTCTAAACCAGACGCAGTGGTATGCCTCCTGTCTATACCCTGGTCCGAACTCCATACATTGCACACGGATTTTAGAAAGCTCGCAAAGACTTCCCACCACAAAACGGATCACCACTTGTCCTTTTTCCTTCCAAGACAGGTTCCGAGCATTCTATAGTCAAAGCCAAACTCCACCAAAAATTTTTGCCTTACCACAACGACCACAAAATCTTGGTGCATGTTCCATACTTAAATGAAAAGGAATTTGGCCCTTAAGCTCATTTTGTGTTGTTTTTTTTTTTTTCATTCACAATGACAAGCTTAAAGTTTTACAATGGTACCAGTGTCTAGAAATAAATACCCAATTTAGTTAAACAATTAATGTGTCGAAGTGTGTCATGTTTTTTTTTTTTATAAGTTAGACACAATTACAACTTAAACTCTAATCTGTTTTATCACAAGATTGTATTGCATCTAAGTACGATAAGTTTTTGTAAGGAAACATCAAGTAAAAAAAATAGTAGTGAAGGTAATTAGGTCCGAATCTAGATTATTTATGGCCCAGTTTGTACCTATTGTATGCCAAATATCTTTCAATCAAAAATGGGGTGTGTGCTACTGTGGCCTTCATACCTTGTAATGTAGTGGTCAATAAAAACTACTCTTAAAATGAGTCGAATTCTATAAAAGAATTTTAACCTAACCGATAAGTTTTTTATTGACCAGTTGTATTTCCCTTCCCCCCCTTTTTTTTTTTTAATATTCCCCAGCAAACACCGACAAACTTAGTTTGATTTCACACTAGCCATGTCTATTTGCTTCAATCCTTTTATGCTTTATACAACAACTACATAATTGTCATGCAAAAACAATTAAGCTACATACAACTCAAGCATCATACAAAACTAACTACAAGCAGTGATATTGTCTTTAACTAGACATACATAGTCTTGAACTTGCATACACTCTTATATTCGTTTATCCTTCCTCAAACTCTTTTTCATACCTATTTCCACAGATAGTCATAGCTTTCATGTGTAATCAAAATATTTAAAATAATAAACAGGAACTAAAAAACTAAAGTACTTAAACTCAAAAATATTTAAAAATGGACTAAATTCCACAAAATTATTTATTTACCTCTTTATTATATGTGATATATTACTAGCACCGCCCACAAATTTTCTGTTTTGCCTTAAGGTTGACTGGTAGAGAATGCCTTCTGGCATTAAGTCCGCCTTTTGTACGTTAAGGTTTCTTTTGTGCAATAAAGGTTAAATAAATAAATAAATAAATAAATAAATATACATTTTAATTATTTTGTCTATTTTACCACTTAGCAGTTACTATTTAAATTTTCAAACCATATTTAAATATCTATCACAGCCACTCGTGCAATCATTAACTATTTTTTTCTTGACATGACTTCAAAATATAGTTGAGTGCAAAACAAGTAGTGAAGGAAAACCTCTTCTCAAATACAATATGCCATGATATCATTGCTCTAGAATTTTTCCCTCAAGTAATCTAAATATCTACTATACTTTTTATTTTTATCAGTATGTTAAACATGAAGGTAACCATGTAAAATAGGCACTATGGATGTCGATTTGCGGAAAAAAAGACCCAAGATAAACATGAAGGTTGCCAGGAAAAACCAGATGTAAGTTGTCACCGTTCGATACATTTAAAACCCAGAAAGAAAGTCCATCCATATCCAGCAGTGAACCCCTTATGATTGATCATGAAGATTACATAAATAAATGGTAAGTAGTATACTGAAATTTCTAAATAAATAGTTTTAATATTGCCTATTTTTTTTGTAATGGAAGATAAAGTTGTCCTGAATTTTTTATGTACTTACATTTTACTTTATGTTTAGGAACATTTTTACTAAGTTATTTCCAATGCCAATATATGAACAAAGTATCACTATTTATGTATTGAACATAAAAATCAGCTTAGCTTTCATTGTCTTCTAGTTTCCATCCTCATCCCCAAACTCATGTATGTCAAGTGAAGATAAATTAAATACTCTTCACTGGTCACTAATCTATAATAGAATAATGTTTAAAACTCAAAATAATGGTAAACATCAGACAAACTGGTCATTAACAAGTGAACCAAGCAATTAATGTTGTATATCCATTCAAAACTTCTCTATAACATTCAAACAGAATAGATTCCGAAGTTTAGGCTATGATTAATTTTGATTTAGGGATAACATAAATATCGGTATAATTAATGGTATGATAATTATTACAATAGATCCTACTTGATATACAAAAAGATGATTAAAATCAGACAACAATCTCTCAGAATATTTGATTCATTGAAAGACAAATTTACCTAAAAATTGAGAAGTGTTGAATAAATTGATTTAACATAGGTTTTGTTAAAGTATAAGACACTTGTCTTATAGATTTGAAAACTTAAATTTTACTAGAACTATGTTGACATACACTTACCAAAAACATCATTATCCAAGGTATAATTTTACCTAGGTACATACTCCACACTTTCACTTATTTTCACTACTCTCTGAAATGCATTTTCCATCACAAAGACATCACTTTAGAGTAAATATGTAAGTACGATTTCCGAAATGAACCGACTGTTCCATTAGACCGTAAACTCTCTCATTTGAATGAAGATACTCGCATAAAAAATCCTCTCAGTACTTGTTCCATATTTTAGTAACGTAGTACAATACTAAAACTCTTAATAAAATAACAAACTAACTTCGGTAAATACTTATAAACAACTTTGTGATAAAAAAAACCCGCGATCGTAGTCTAACCAAATTTCAAACCTCTACTGACAGTCTGACATTGACAATGCTGACACTGACAGCGAGTCAGCGACAAGGGACGTTCGAAAACACTGTATGAACCTCACCTTCACTATCTAATATAACTTTCTATCCAAAGTAATAAAAAAACGAATCCTGAATGAGAAAAGAAATCATAACATTACTTTTGTTAAATTACGTAGGATCGGTTTTAATAAGTCTTCTAAATTTTTTATTTTGCTGTCCTTTCTCGATACATTTAAATTTAGCTGAATTGAAAATACATAATTTAAAATAATGAAAAACAACTAAAGCTTCACGCACTCAACATGTTATTAAACGTTATTCATGTACTTATTCAGTTATATTTATAACACAATATCTCAAATATTAAATTATCTGCCTTGCTTTTATTCATATAGCGAATGAACGAAAATTCAAACTATCAATCTTAGCCCATTTCTTTCACATCTATGCAAGAGTAAGCAAAATGCACTACTATTAATATGAATTATAATACTATTATTTAACTGTATATACGTCCGTCTTTTACTCATCCGAAAATATACAAATCAAATCATTCTTCTCTTTTTAAGTAATGGCCTCCGTCCGAGAACCGGACAACCCCGCCAGTGTCACTCATCAACATCATTATTACTTTACAATATTATATACAAAAGAATAGTATATTGCCACTTGGGCGACGCTATTCGGCAATTGACCCCGCTATATGTTAAGTTTATAACTAAAAGACTTATGGCATTACTCATAAACGCACCTCAACAACAGCTTAGCCAAACGATTGTTTGTCCTTATCTGTCACTTTGACAATCGCGTTTGTCAAAATGGGAGAAAACACAATCTAACTAAAGCTTCCGTCAACTTTTTCATGAATAAGGCGGTTAAAATATAGCTTCTCAGGAAGCCAAGATCCCAGGATTGCCGCTTGGTGACTAATGAAGTGACTGAACTCGTTTCAAGATGATTTGTTCATTAGCTGTAAACTGCTTCGCTAGTTTACTGCACAATCAGCCATCAACATTCCACATTAAACAACATTTTGCAAACAAAATACAAAAAAAAAAATATTCCAGAGACGCCATCGTCATCTTGAGTAACAAACGCCAATCTTCCCCGCATAGTAGGTATGGCAGACTTTTTTTTTTTCAGCAAATAACTGTCATGGCGTTGGCGGCTCCTGTCTAAATGTCTAAATGCTCTAAGACCCGATGTGTTTACCTTAAGTATAAATTGCCGTTCATCTACGTTGGATAAAAGGTAAGTCAATTTTTGCTATTTACATGGTTTTTATTTTATTTAAGTACCTAAACTTAGAAATAAATAACTGAATGAAACAAATTCATACTTTAAAATGAATATCCACTCGTCTGAACGTTCCTTTACGAAAACATACATAAAACAGATAGCACATAATGGTGCCTCTACATGCTTTGTGTGAATCGCATGTGTTTTCTCCTTTCTGATGTCAATTTCCAACCCTATAAATGACATACTATTAACCAGTCACTATCCTATTCTCAAAATCCATTAATTCGAAATAGATTACAACAGTAATATTAATTTCTGACTTATTGTCTCTAGTTTTAATTCAGACAATTACCAACACAAACTTTTCGCAAAAGTGTATAGTACCCCTTAAATTTTAAAAACTTACAACGTCAATGGTCTAAGTTGGCGCGATTTTAAACGACTCGGCATTTTTTTCTATCGTCTTAGTTTTATTGAACTTAAGTACTAAGTAGCTTATTTTAATGTTAAATTTAACATATAATTAATAAGCAATGTTGCGTGATTCATACAAAGTTTATTTATCCTACAACGAAAGAGTTTTATCTATCTACAAGTGCCATGAACTTCTGACAAAAAGGTACTAAAGATTCTTATAAGGTTTGATTTTCTCTTCTCGTCTCATATTTGCTTTCTTTCTAACGTGTAATGTTTATGCAAATATCTAAACTCTAATTCAGCAATTTAATACAGAACAAAAATACGTACTACATACAAATGTATAGGTTAAATTGTATCTGGCGATTGTACTTTCAAAGTCATATCTTGTATGAAAATTAGCCTGTATAAAGTTAAATTTCACGTAGAATGCTTTATCTTATAGTACATTAGCCTATTCAAATAAAATACTCTACTTTTGATAAATGGAAGGCTACCAAAATAGTGACATGACACAGGTACTAATTGTAGGAAAATACACAATGTGTAATAAATCCTATAACAATTGTAATGGAATACGCCCCCTCTACTTTTATTCCTTTATCAATTACTTACTTGAGTATGAACATGTCAACTGTTTGTCTCTCCCATTTTTAAAGTATGGACAATTGGACAAATACATTGATATCTTTGAAAAGTACTAAGATTGAGTAACTACAGCTAATCTGCTATAACTGTTCCTATGTGAACTGAAATTCTTATTAATGTAACTGAAGAACTGTAGAACTGTATTTATACTGAAGAGAAATTATGCAATTTGAACCCAATACTAAAGTTTCCCTACATAATGCATATACTTAAGTTATGATCTTGATTATAATGATGCCCTTTTCTACTTTCAGAATTTTAAAGCAAAAATGACTGAAAGCATAAGATGAATCTTATTGAACATAATTTTTATTTCCTTACTGATTTCTAATGGAAACAAAAAATAAGGTATGTGCAACCTGGTACTAATTCAATATAGGCATGTTAACTATATTCTAATGGCTTGAAATAAAAATCCATAGTACTAACCTTACTACCGTACTAACTGAACCTTAAATCTTTAGTGAGTCCGTAATCTTTCCTTTAACCCCATAATAAAACTACTTTGTATTTTTAACCGGAATGAATATAAGATTGATTCGTTTTTTAAGAAGAATCCTTTTAGTATATTGAATGTTAATTCCAACCCTTATTTCATTTTATTTCTAAATGTATGTAATGAAATTATTTATTTTAGCTCCGCACTGGCAGTTGTCTGCATTAAAAGAAACTAATGAACAAAAACAATACCAGATGTGACCTGCTTTATAAGAAAAAGGTAATTATGCATATTGTTCTTAGTTTCATGGTATTCAATTGATCCAATTTTTCTAACTCTGAATATGTCTAAATCGGAATGGTATAACTAATTTAGTTATTTATGTGAAAGAATTTGGATTCGGTTGGAATTCAATGGATATGTTCGTTATCTGTGCTCTAGAACAAGCAGTTAAAAGTTCAAAGGTGATAAGATGCGATTGACAAGCCGACACAAGATAACATTTTTATTTATTTATTACAAAGTATGAAATGTGTTGAAAGATCATTTGATATCAAATTTTGACTTTGAATGTGAGTCAAAACTAACTTATGAAATTGCACCCGATCAAACCCTTACATACATTGTCAATTTGTCATGCAATATACATTTCCTAACAATTTTTTTTTTTTAGAAAATAAACCTTATGTAGGTGCATGTAAGTCTACTTTGCCCTGTGAACTGAGATCCTCATATCAGTAATTGAACAACCTGAAGATATATATATTTATAAAAATAATCCAGCATAATTTACATTGTGTTACATAATGAGCACAATTCCCGTCCATAATGTTAATAAATAAAATAATAACATTGAAGTGTATAATTTTTATTCATTTGTTTTTTTTTTCATTTTACAAAATATTCTATTTACATGATATTCATTTCTGATCATGAATATTCTTCTCTCTTGATAGGACAAAAAACGACCGTCCCCTGCTCCGTCCTTTTTGTAACTTGTGTTCCTCCCTCTACACGAATTGTACGTTCTTCTCAGTCATGACATTATTTCTTCAACTAATGATTTCTAATTTCCAGCGATGGTATCACTGAAGCTCAAAATTTGGCACTGTTCCTGAAAATCGAAGTTCCTCAAACAAAACATCACCCATCTGCGTATAAAAAAAATGTAAGTAGTACAAATGTAATTTCTAAACATATTTTAGATAATTCATTATTAATAAATAAAAATAAAAAACTTGCCTTTAGTCAACTGCAGTTCTCCCTCCAATATCGTTTTTTCGAACCAGCACAATTCCTATTTTATCAAAACTGCTTTCCAAAATTTATAAATGTTACAGGCATGAAAATGCCACTAACCGCGAAGTTAACAAATGATGATTTTGTTTATATTTTTCAGATGCTGAGTTACCGGTTCTAACGGTCAATAGAAATCAAGAATTCCTTTTCTTCAAACTCAACCCAGCGTGATGGACACCCTAGTTTTAGACTCAAGGCTAAGTTCAATCATCTTGGTCCGACTGTATTGAAAAATGTTGAACCCTTAGAATATGGTATTATTTTTAAATGAATCTTAGTTTTAATTATTACTTAACTATTTATGTACCTATGTATGTATGGACATACAAACAACATACGTTCAACCGACCGTTAATCACAAAATCAAACAACTGATGTTCTAAGTCTCTTTTTTATCAATAATAGATCTAGATAAGGTACCATAGTTTCACTATTTTTTTTATCCGTTACCCTCAGTTGCTTGGCTTGTATATTGTCAATTTCTCAAAGAATACCTAAGTCAAATACAAAAAGAAATGACAAATATTGTCCGTTACAGACGGGAATCGAACCCGCGACTGACTTATTGCTCACCTCCCCATCTTCCATACAATGTAAACTATAATTGTAATCATAAACCGCTGTTACACTCTAACTTGACACATATATTGTTGAGTCAGGAATCGAACCTTGAACTCATGTACGCTCGCGCCCCCTGTAACCGTATTGTAACCTAGAACTTAAGTTATTTTGGTACTCTACTTCAAATTTAAACAATAGCTTAAGTAACCTTCCATACGTTGACACGGAACTCGAACTCGCAATTATTTGTAAATTTATTAATACCGTAATGGAAGTTTTATCTGTTTACCGTTACGTAAGCAAAAATAAGGTAAATAAACCATTACAAACATCATCATCGTCAACACCCGCTTCCTCTATTCCTTAACTCGCGATATTTAAAAATGTAATCCGAGAACTAGTGTATGCATAGTAGAATATGATAAATTCTCATGACTGAATAACTGTATCTACACATGATTATAATTTCTTTGAATATATTCGCATTCTGCAATGATTTTCGACTGAAATGACAATATTTTCATAAGAAATGTATTACACTTTGATACCTACTGTATACTATAAATGCATCAGCCTAAAGCTCTTATTTCCAAAACTGTGTTATCAAACAGACCCAATATTCCTTGTAATCCAAGTAACACGCTAATATGATGATAATAACTGCATTTGTGATAATGAAATGCGTTGAAGCTCTGAAATTAATTAATGCCGCTATTTGACGCTAGATGGCCCCGTACGCCCCCGTTAGAATTATTTAGAACATATACGCTAGCAACTAGAATTGACGCTAGATGGCACTGTCATAATAATTTGAGTAGCTTAGTTATAATTTTAATGAATGATGATAAAACATTTCAACTGAAAAGTAACTCAATAATTAATTTTATTTTGTTTCCTTCTTTTTTAAGGCACGAGTCGCAATCATCAGTACGAGGTACAAATGAACAGAAAGATGAGAGAAACGAAAGGAGTAACTCCAAGATGAAGGCAACTTATAAATATATAATTGTATACGTTTAGCGATAATCGTGAAACAGCTGTAACTATCTGAAATAAATATTTTATTGGTTTTTGTTTCATTACAATAACATTGCAAACAGTAGGTCATATGTAGCTAACTAACAGAAAATAAAAGTTTTCGATGCGTTTGTTTCATTATAGTCGGAGTAGAGACATAGTATGAAGGATAGAGCACGCAGAAAACCAATTTAAACCATCCATTTTCACGACAACAAATGGAGCTAATGGCCATGGAGTAACTCCTAGTTTACAAAGCTGTAAAACAGGCGTCAACCCACGATCATCAGCCCATCTAAATTGCTATTGACTACCTAAATACGTAAAACCTGGTAAGCAGATACTTAATATAACTTGTAAAATTACAAGTTACATTAATCCTGGTCACCACGGCACCAAATGTAACTACCGCCCCCCCCCTCTTTTTAAAACTAAATAAACTACCCATATGTACCCCACTTACAACTACTATTTTCCCACTTATAACTAATATTTTGGCCTTGTGATCTCCAGTGGTAGGACTCTTTAACCTTTTGGCCGCCGGACCCTGTTCGCCAAGACGCTCACTCACACGCCAGAGCAAATTTTAAGTAAACAACTAATAAAAAGTTTAGGGATTGCAAATAGTGATATCGATATTCATAATTAAAGGTGGAATTCTTCTCAATTTGCCTTTTTTTATTTCCAAACATAGATTTCTCTCAAAATTTCTAAACTAAACAGATTTACTATACAAGAAAATGTTGAAAATAAAGGACTTTATCATGAAAAACAACAACTAAACATTATCGAATCATGAAGTAATATCACCGCACTAGTCTGTACGAGTAGTCTTCTATACATGTCAACGGCGCGCAGGGCTCGTCTTTAGATCCGACTGACAAATACTGTTTACGCGCGAGTTAAGTAATAATAGCGTCTGAGTCAACGGCATAAGCGCTTGTCGGTACGTAAACTTTATAAACCATAAGATTAGGGACGCGCATCGTGTCTCGATAAATTTACATACTCACCGAAGGGTTTTCGAAGAAAACTAACAGGTGGATTTAATAATATATATATACAGTATATATCAGAATGAAAGGCAAAACAAGAAACCCGTTAATGTTTAAATCATAAATATGAGCATGGTACTTACCTAATTCATCAAAAATACGACAGGTTTTACGTGAGGTATAAAAATATACATTTATTATTATTGTGTTGCACCTCCCCTGTATTATTTGTTTAAAATCTTATAAATTACATTTCTTAAATTACCAACTGACAGACAGGCGTCAAACCTTGTTGAAGTTTGGATTTTTACCTAGTTACAAACAAATAGTTAACAAAGCGCTTGCGCGTTGCCTATGACTACAGCCATTATTAAAATAATTACCTAGGTTACTTATAAACGGAACTCAAAGCGCATGTGTATTGACATAACAACGTTAATGTTAATTAGTTGCCCCTAGCTACATATCAACAGTACGCAATACGCATGCACTGTCAAAAATCAAAAACGTAAACAAACCCTATAGGATGTTACAAAAACCATTAACCGACTGCAAAAATATGGTCTTCGAGTAATTCATTTAGTAATTTTATGCCATAAAACATGTATTTAGGCACGTGAAATGCACGTCATTACATCGTACTCGAGTTCCCCGTCAACCAGTTTTAAGGTTTGCTCTTCGTTGTGATACATACTGTATATATCGAGTTAAAATGTAGACCTCCGCTGTCACTGCGGTCAATAATTTATTCGGCAAATAAACCGCAATGGACAATTTACTGAAGAAGCTGCCTAAACTTTATCCATTATTATGCCTTTTTTTTCTACATATACCTACTTACTACGAGTAGTTACCAACAATGACAATAATTGGCAATTAAATGTTTGAACGCTTAAATAAAACCAGATTCGTGAAAACATATTCATTTTAAAAACTTGCACATCAATTGAACTTTCCCATCCCTAGCTGTCTTTTATACATGCCAACGGCGACAGTGACACGGAAAAATGTAGAAATTATAAGCATATTTTTTAAATCCTTTATTATGAAACAATGGATTCATATAGCTGCTTAAAAAGTAAATGTATGAAAAAACAAAGGGTCAACAAGTTGATACGAGTACAAAATAATTTTTAAATTCTATTATTTTACCATTTAGTAAGCGGTTGAAACTTTGTCTTGTATACAAGACGACGGCGTTAGTGTATCGTACTATCGTTGTCTTGTATAGGTGACAACGGCGGTCAAAGGGTTAATGTTGTGAACCGTAATAACGCATGATTCTTTAAAAGTAAAAACTGGCTCATATTACGTGCTCCTTTATCCCGAGTTTATTTTGATATCCCTAATGAAACAATTTATGAAGGATAATGATTTAACTACTCATTAACATTGTCATTATTAATCTAAATAAAATATGGCAAATAAAAGAGAAATCAAACAAATATATAAGAAAATATCTTGAATTAGAACATTGATTTGCCCATAAGATCGCTAGTGTATGTCGAACCCATGTGGTAACCGCTAATAGTAACCGAAATCTTTTTCGCGTAGTAGAATGGAGTCATATATTGAATAATCCTAAATAAACTCTTAAAATTAAATACATAAAAACCTATTGTTATGTTATGTCAAGTAGAATCCTATGTATGTCTAGTCAGTGTGTCCTTTCAGAGACATTCTAATAAGAAAAGTCCCCTTTTAATGAATAATGAAATTAATTAATTATATTAATTAAAATGATTTATTTTAATGGGGTTAAGCTGACGCCCCTCCTCCGCGCCAGTCCGTATTCATCAGACCACTTGCTGGACAGAATTCCGCCCCATGCCTGCATATGGTGTTTCCTTATATGTTCTGAAGGAACTATTTTAAGAGGACAACAAAGGGACCGTTATCATAGCCAAATACTGGTAGTTAACAGTAGTATTTATAATATACTAACTGCTAAGAGAAGCAGGATCTTTTCTTTATAAAAATAAAGCAAAGGATTCTATATGTCTTTATTAATATATTGTGAGTTATTTCAATATTGGTTTGTTCCCACAATATTTTATTCTACCAGTAGAGCAGAAAAGGACCAAAACATATAAGGGAGCGTTCAAGTATTACGTAACGAATTTGGGGGGGAGGGGGGGTCTTCTAAAACGTTACGATGCGTTACAGGGGCGGGAGGGGGGGTTTGGACTACGCGTTACGTAACATTGTTTTTAATCCTTCAGAAGCTAGAGGTCCCGGGTTCGAATCCTGGTAAGGGCCTTAATTTGTGTGATGAGTACGAATATTTTGTTCCTGAGGTATGGATGTTTTCTATGTATTTAAGTATTTATAATTTATAACTATTACATATACCGTCGTCTAGTACCCATAAAACAAGCCTTTATTGAGCTTACTGTGGGGCTAGTTCGATTTGTGTAAGATTGTACCCTAATATTTATTTATATATTTTCTATTTGTGTGATTTACTCTCATCACAACAGTCACACATCACACAGTCTGAAGGGTTAAAAGGGTTAAAAAACTAGGGAATTAAAATGTCCCAAGTTGGCAACCATTTTCGTTTATTTTTTACGGGAGATTCCCGATTAAATAGTACGTATTTCTTGCAAGTTATCCAGTTGCAAGAATCCTGCTGTTCCCGCTTGAGGAGTGCATTAAAATATGTCTTTCCAAAAAGTTTCCTACCGCCACGCTGCCCAATACTTCAAACCGCAAACAAGCTCGTGGTACCTAGTCTGATAGACAAAGGATCATGCAAGTTTTCGCCACTTCTTGTGAGGTTGTCTATTGATCTGTCGCCTCCTCTAGAAGCAGATGCCTTACGATTTTTTGCCCATTAATACAATCCGACCTAAAGAACCGAATATGTGCAACCTGTGGGATTTATTTCACATCCCACAAGACTGTGCGAGTGGACAATCGTTGCATGCATGGCAAGACTGCCCAAGACCGCCGTGAACATCGAGTACGGCCACAGCAACTTGCTGCAAGCAGGGCAAATGAGCTTCTCTGCATAGTGCGCCGCTGTGAAACATCATCTGAGGATGCTGATTGGCTCGACGAAGACGAGGTTGATGCAAGCAGGTTAACAATTCCGGAACCCTCTTCGTCTGCTCTAATAATGAAAGAATCTGAATGGCTGGCAAATCCGTGGACAGAGGAGCAGTAACTCCACTTGGTTTTTTTTTAACTATCTACTTACTTATTTTAATTATGGCTGATTTTATTTTAAATGTTTTCGTTTTTGTTCGATTCTTTAATACGATTATATTTTGACAAATATATTCTATTTCAGTTAGGTTTATGTTTGTAATTGGATTGCTAATGATAAAAATAAATTATTAAGAATTAAATTTGTTATTTTATTTTAGTAAAACGTTAAAAAAGGAGAATGCATGGGAAGAACAATGGCGGATAAAGCAAAAATCTGTGCAAGGACAGGGCCAAGTCAGGAAAACGACGTAATTAAATGTATGATTAGTAGTAAAAATTTTATAGAACAAAAAAAGAAAAAAAAAATTAGAAATCTCCTGTTTTTAAAGACAAGACAATTCAAATGTTATTAATAATATTAACGAGATTAAAACAACAACAAAGGTATTTTAGCGACTTTCCGGTACTTTACGCCACACAATTGTGGCCTTTAGGTAAAAAAATGGTCACTTGGTGGTTACGTAACGTTTTACTGGGGGGAGGGGGGGTACAGAAAAACGTTACGGCGCGTTACATAGGGGGGAGGGGGGGTCAAAAATGTCCAAAAATTGCGTTACGTAATACTTGAACGCTCCCTAAAGTCATTGCAAATAAGTTGTGTTTGTCAATCGCGTCATAAATAAAAATATGTAAGATAGTCCTAACCATCCCTAACCCAACTTTATAATATATTACTAGAACCTATGAACCCAATACTAACAACTGAGCTTTAAAATACAACAAATAATTAGGTACTCTAATAAAGAAGGCGTCAATTTGAGCAAAATCCTTTACCCAAATTGACTATCTCAATGTACTGCTTCGCCTGACATTGATCCCTACTCACAGTGTACTGCTCAGCCTGACACCATGGCCCTATATACAAAGCATTCTACTATCTGAGAATGGATTGTATACCTATCTCTCAAAATATTAGTAATATCATAAAACCAGATTTCAAAGCTCAGCCTCCTCTCTCACATTAGGAAACCAGGAAATGAATATGAAAATAGTTAATTATTCCAACAAAGTCACTAAGGTAACTGGCTAATAGAGTTGCAAATATAAAAGAGTGTTTCATCATCATCATTATCTGATGATGGAGATGGTTAAAAGGGTAAAAAAAATAGTATATTAGACGACCTATTTCCCTTGCAAAATGTGTACCTAGTCCGGCTACCCCTTTCCCTAATCTAGTATCTCTAAAACAGGAGTCGTACTTACCATAGACTACCTGTTTCCGAGCATACGTAAAGTGTATCCCTACTCTAATTAAAGCTAAAGTTCGGCGGGCAATTCCGAAGTTGTAACTATAGCCGCGTTTGGTCAACTCCCTCTTTCCATCCCGTAGGATATGGTGGGAAAGATAAGTTGGGTCCCTACTGGTGTATATGAAAAAACATGATATATAAATATACTTAATAAGACTACAAGGCTTCAACTACAGCTTGCCAGAAATGAGTGTGGATCACCCACATCGTTAACTCGGAAATATGTAACGCTCACTCTGATCAAAAGCTGCTGGGCATTGAAAACCAGGGAGAATCCATCCTCTTCAGGTGAGAGGATGCCAGACACCTCCATGCCTGGTGGCGAGTCCCAAGTTAATATTTTTGTCACCGTTAGGTAATATGAACTTGGTAGACAGGCTGTTAACCCATCTCGATAGTATTGCTGGCTAAAACACTTTAAATTTGAAGTTAATTTTAAGTTAGATTAAGCAAAATTCCGAGACTAGATCCTATAAGAACTTTTGATTCTTACAATATCTAGCTCATAAACAAACAATAATAATTTAAACACAAAAATTAACACAATTAACCAGCGTTAACTACCACTCTGACGCTGAGTACCGAAAAACCAGATAATTAAAGGTAAGAAGAAATATCCCTGAAGCAAGCACCATAATCCAGTAAAATTCATTAACAATAAAAATCACTAAACTAAGGCACAAGCTCCATAGATTCTCAACCCACCAGCAATCCTCCAGAGATCCAGACCCACTGACTTTTTGTTGTTGAATGACCCTGATTCCAATTTTCCACCTCCTTTTATAGCTTCAAAGTGGCGACCGTTCTAGCGACCGTTTTAGCGACCGTTCTGGCGACCGACGACCGTTCTAGCGACCGTTTTGGCGACCGTTCTGGCGACCGGCGACCGTTCTAGCGACCATTCTAGCGACCGTTCCAGCGACCGTTTCAGCGACCGTTCTAGCGACCGGCGACCGTTCTAGCGACCGTTCTAGCGACTAGCGACCGGCGACCGTTCTAGCGACCGTTATAGCGACCGGCGACCGTTCTAGCGACCGTTCTAGTGATCGGCTACCGTTCTAGCGACCGTTCCAGCGACCGTTTCGGCGACTGTTCTAGCGACCGGCGACCGTTCTAGCGACCGTTCCAGCGACCGTTCTAGCGACCGGCGACTGTTCTAGCGACCGGCGACCTTTCTAGCGACCGTTCTAGCGACCAGCGACCGTTATAGCGACCGGCGACCGTTCTAGCGACCCGCTACCGTTCTAGCGACCGTTATAGCGACCGTTCCAGCGACCGTTTCGGCGACCGTTCTAGCGACCGGCGACCGTTCTAGCGACCGTTCCAGCGACCGTTCTAGCGACCGTTCCGGCGACCGTTTCAGCGACCGTTTTAGCGACCGATTTAGCGACCGTTCTAGTGACCGGCGACTGTTCTAGCGACCGTTCTAGCGACCGGCGACCGTTCTAGCGACCGTTCTAGCGACCGGCGACCGTTCTAGCGACCGGCTACCGTTCTAGCGACCGTTATAGCGACCGTTCCAGCGACCGTTTCGGTGACCGTTCTAGCGACCGTTCCGGCGACCGTTTTAGCGACCGTTCTAGCGACCGATCTAGCGACCGATTTAGCGACCGTTGTAGCGACCGATTTAGCGACCGATTTAGCGACCGTTTTAGCGACCGTTCTAGCGACCGATTTAGCGACCGATTTAGCGACCGTTTTAGCGACCGTTCTAGCGACCGATTTAGCGACCGTTGTAGCGACCGATTTAGCGACCGTTTTAGCGACCGATTTAGCGACCAATTTAGCGACCGTTTTAGCGACCAATTTTTTTTTTTTTTTTTTTTTTTTTTTTTTTTTTTTTTAATAAGTGAACTTAATATTCTTAATTCATTTGATTTACTGTTAACTTTAACTTAATAAAATTTTGGTAAAAATGTAGAAGAAAAACATAACATCTGAATGGCTTAACAATTGTCATAGATTTCCCCATTAGAATGATACACTCAGAAGACGACCCAGCGTTCAGTTACAATCGCCCCCGATTTAAATAGCGCAAGAAGACGCTGTAGAGCGTCTGATGAGATATTTCAATCTAAACTCTAACTTTGTCGGCTTCATTTTTCCCATATTAAACAAAAGAAAAACATCGGAATGACTAATCAATTTTCATAGATTTCCCCCATTGGAATGATACACTCAGTAGACGACCCAGTGTTCAGTTACAATCGCCCCCGATTTAAATAGCGCAAGAAGACGCTGTAGAGCGTCTGATGAGATATTTCAATCTAAACTCTAACTTTGTCGGCTTCATTTTTCCCATATTAAACAAAAGAAAAACATCTGAATGACTAATCAATTTTCATAGATTTCCCCCATTAGAATGATACACTCAGAAGATGACCCAGTGTTCAGTTACAATATGGAAAAATGTGCTTTTGTTTTAAAATTAAATTTAACAAAATAAATGCATCTCTTATATTCTAAAATCTAAACTATCGTGAGTCATACTGAGTGGTGGTGTCACCTTCGCGGCTCGGGCATCACTCGACTTTGTCTGTGTGACGATGAGTGTCCGATGCAGTCGAAACATGTGATAAAAATACGTAAGTTTTAACCGTTGCAATTTAAATGCATCTCTGCTACAATTATAAAAAGTTTAAATTTCATTGAACTATAAATAGTCCTAAGTATAGGACCGTGGTCCTTAGGAGGTTAAGGCGACTGTGCATAATTGCATATACAGGTTATCCTAAAAGTTTTAAGAAAAAGCTAGGTAAAGGGGTAAACCAGCCGCCACTGTTAAGTTAAATAAAATACGGATTAAGCCGATAACCCTTTCATATTTAGCGGAATATTTTTCCTATGGGCTACGGGCTACCTGTCATAAACACAAAACATACACGAAACATTGACAGTGAATTATAAAATTACACACCACGGTACGTTACTTTCAATCATTAAGTCAGTCGTCACGTCATTATCGGTTATTTTACAGCCATTTAATCTCGTGACGTGACATGTCATGCCTCAGACGAAAGGACCTAATGAGGTGCCGAGGTGGTTAGCACACAACGGTACTTGGGATTATTATTGCCAACGTTCTTGTAGTGTGCATATTAAATGGAAAGTTTCCTTCGTAGGGCCCCAGAACGTCACCTTATAGCCACATTGCATCTCGACAATTCTAATGGGCCTTGTCTTCAAACACACACCCGAAATCAGAATACAGAATAGGTTTTTCACCTTACTTGCTCGGAAAGCACTTTTTTATCCTTTAAAACTAGCGGGGGAAAGCCATTTTATCTACGAGTGCGGAAAGTAATTTGACCTTGAGTTTTAAAAGATTTCTTTAAGTTAACTAGTAGCATTGACATTTAAACGATAGTTTAGAAATATTCATATGGCTTACATTTGGATGCGATTTGTAATCATATGTAGTTTTTATTTTCCTCCTGATAGTAGTAGGTAGTAGTAGTAGTAGTAGTAAGCACTTTATTGTACTTACACAAAATAAATCACAAAACAACTGACAAAAATTGAAGTAAGTACAAAGGCGAATTTATCCCTGTAAGGGATCTCTTCCAACATTCAAAACACAATATCAGCGGTACTAGGTACCTATTAAATATTGACAACGTGGATTGACGTCCATCTAGCCAACATCCCAGCGGTTCGCAAACACGGTCAACTCAGGATGCTGTTGGGACTGACGCATACATGACCAATTTTTTTTTATGAACTGACGGACGCGGACGTTGTAAGCTCATTTAGCACACTAGCCTAAGATGCTTCTGCAATTGATAATAAGCGTCTAGAAAAAATCTACGGCTTTTAGGGTCAGTATAAACTCTAAAAGCAATAGATTTTTCTAAACATATTGTATAATATTCCAACCATGCTAATTGTTGACTATGTCAAAATTGTATAGAAGTTGGACGTTTAAAATAACATTTTATAAATTTGACAGTTCATTTACCTGGGAGATAAACGTGGTTTGACTCTAGTTCTGATTTTCTTCCATTACCTACATTATTGGTCAAGTTTTCAAGCCCCGAGTTACCAGATTGTTTATGAACCGATAATCTAAACCACAATTAAACGCTGCCTTTTACGGATCCGCTGATGGAGTCGTCATGCGCCCGCGTCGTTATCTTCAACTTTTAAATGCGCTCATTTCCTTTTAACCTATTTAAGACTTTATTCCTAGAACCTTAAGGTCGATATTTGGAAAATAACTATGGAAGAAATACGGCTTTTTGAAATGAGGGTATGTTTATCGAAGATCCTATCAGATGTGCAGATAGCCTATCGTGAACTTCGCCTGCGTAGTATTTATACTATTTATTAAAGTTGTCCTGTACGGAATTTCATATAGTACTGGTATTTTTATGCACACTTGTAGCTTAATTTACGAGTAATGGTCCTAGTTACAGGTTACAGTCACCAGCAAATATACCGGACCGGCCGAGCTGCTCGAAAATATATGAACATATACTCTAACGTCCTGATGACAATAGAGGCGTGTTTACATATTTGTGAGTCCCTTGGCCGCGATTAACCTAAAACATTTTTGCGATTTTAAACGTTTGACCCAGGGACATATAATGGTCAAATTGTAAACGCTAACTTAAAGGAAAATTGATATGTGGCTAATTATTTGGGTAATTTTAACAGGTAACATAAATGTCCTAGGTAGTAGGTATCTGACTATCTGTACTGCAGATGAAAAAGCCGTCTGCAAACAGAACTCATATAAGTCGTTTATTTTTTCAGGTTACAAAAATAACGGTCGATTTGCCTACGTTTCATCTAATATTTCAGTCATATCCAGAAAATGTTAAAATATGATTACTTACTTTTATTCTCATTTCCATTATTAAAGTTACGGTGAAGAAAATAAACGACTAATGTGCCAGTTTTTAAATTTTTAAATTGCTATCTAGGTATATATCTACTCGTATATAGCAATAGATATATACCTACATAGACAGATATGATGAGATAACATTTAAATATACACAGCTTATTATTAATTAGGTACTTATAACCAATTACGTATGTGTTTAAGAGGCAACAAGATAGGGTCATTTCTCCATACAAACGTACTCTACAGTTGCCTCCTTGGTTTTGAGAGCAATGCTTTTTTCAAAACACAATAAAACTACACACCGTGTTTGTTTTTATTACTGTCAACTTCGACACGATGTTTTTAACATTAATAGGAGCTGCTTGATATATCGCTTTATGAAAAAAAAAAAAATGAAGAATTCGAAAATAAAAGTATTTTAGTTTTTTATACAAAATAAATTAAGATTACAGTATAAAAGATCCTTTCGAGTTATAAGTTTCAAGTATGACAAAGCTGAAACTTTAGACATGACAGCACATGCCAAAACACAGCTTCGTAGAAGATGATTTAGTAACCTTTCACACTGATTCAGCTAATACATTTACTTATTGAATATCTCAAAAACGGTATTAATAGTTAAGGCACCAGTTTCTTAGGGCGACTTGCACCGCCCGGGGTCAGTTAGCCACATTACCCGGAGTTACGCATTTTTTTGTGTGGGATTTGACAGCTTAACTCCGGGTTGTCGGCTAACCCTTGGTGGTGCAAGTGAGCCTTAGAGAAATTAACTCGAGTTAACCTAATAATCTCCTCTTAAAATGAACGGAAATCAATAAAAAACAGGGTGTATTATCAATGTGTGTGTGGGACTGTTTTGCTTCTTTGATATTTTTGTTTTTATTTAGACGCTAGAGCTCATTAAACATGGTCATCAACGGCCTAATTAGTATACCTATCGCAAAGAGAGGTGTGATATTCAAATCTAATATCGATTATCTAAAATAGCAAACTGACTAACACAGACAAATTCATTATCATCCTGATTTGAAAATTTAGTTAAGATTGGTTAAATTTTGGCGAAAGAAACAGTCATGTACGTAACTTCGGTTTTCGACTTTTTGCATGGATTTTCACCTGAGCTGCAATTGTCCTTATCGCACTCATTTAAGGTGACGCAGGGTATCAGCGCGATGGGAATATTTACCTCAAAATGCCAAACCTCAGATCCTGTAGCCTCTTAACATTTATTTAAAGCGAGTTGCTCAGTTCATCTAACTAAAGAAAACATTCCTTAAATACTGTTAAAGAAAAAAGGGTGAATAACTTTCTATTGGGTCACTGACGAGCGAAGTCCACAAAACTGCTGACATCCGGACATCCGGTTGTCATTGCATTGCCTACATTTCTATTGTTTGTTCTCTACTACAACAATATTAATATAATAATTGCAGAGCCCGTTAAACTGTGGTTGCTTTGCAAGCAGTTGTTTATTTATTGCATTAGAACCTACCTACTTCAATGAGAAAATTCGAAGTTTCCGTAATAAATGCTTAGGAATAAAAATACCATTCTGTGCCTTTCAAAATAGCCCTCCTTTATCCCATCATCATATAAGAATCAAAATCTCTCCAGATTTTTTTTTCGAAAATAACTAATAATTAACATTCAGCCGAATTGAGAATTTTCAAAATATGGAAGTATTGTACAATTGTAAAGCATGAATTAAATCATTTATTATTTATAATAAATGTTTTGATTCATGTTTTTAAGTAGGCACACTACTATATATAAATTATAAATTGAAAGAGATGTCACATACTACAGAAAAAGTGACCAAGGTCCCCGGTGAGCAGGACTGGGATCGAACCAGCGACCTCCTGCTTTCGCTGCAGACCCCTAACCACTGGGCTACCCGATCACGGCAACCGGGGTCTGAAATTTCCTAAGTATGTATATGCAATACTTTCTCATTTTAAACGTTTAAGGTGCGTTCCACCCATTAGCTCAGACTTACGTCAACTTCTTACAACTTCATACAACAACGATTATTTTCAACTAGAAGCGAGAGATGGCGTCTGCCGCCGAGTCACTTCACTTTCACGTCACTTTTTCTGTAGTAGGTATATATGACATCTCTTTCAATTTATAATGGAAGATATTGTTATCTCTAACATCCTCTTTGGTTACCTACTTCTAAAAACCTGATGTTGGACTATCGACATACAAACAGACTGTTAACGCCAAAGAAACTGGTAGAGAATGCCTATTAAGTTAGTAGGTTAAGGATTTCTTTTGTGTAATAAAGGTTAAATAAATAAGCGGTTTAAAGTGTGTCCCTCTTCTTACGTCCTTATAAACCATAATTTCTTCTAGTTTACCAGTCAACTAATACACACTTCACTTATTTAGACCATAGGTAGTGAAGTATAGTAACTATAACCATAGTAAAGTAGTTTCTTGTTTTTTATCGGTTAAAATCAGTTCCAGCACCAATGGTAAATGGTATTCTTCCAAGCGTTAGACCTACAAATGCATCTTATAAAGATCGACTTAGCCCCAAACACATTTTGCAGCGCACCGCCGTCCCTATTTACTGTACCTCAGCCATGTGCGAACATATTTTGAGGAATAAAGTGTTTATTACTTTTAATTTAAATCTTATTTAGGCTGGACTGTGACGAATGAAAGCTAACTAGGGCTTCACACTCCAAGGTAGACAAATTAATAGGATTTTTCTCGGAAAAGTCGCTTGTTTCAATAACGCTTCCTAATGAGATGGCTCTAATTAGCCACACTAATTAGCCAAGGTGAGCTTGTTAGGAGTATTACACGAACTTGTACGCGAGTTCGATGTGTAAGAATGATTAATGATTTTAATGGGTTAGGAATGTTTTAGATGTTTTAGTTTATTAATTAGGTACTTATACAGGTTTAATTAAAACGATACAATAAGCCCGTTAAAACGAACCAGCTGCAAGCTGCAATACGATGTTTTGTTTGTCTATTACAGTTTTTTTTAATGTTTACATAAAGTTAGCCGATAAAAAATTGAGACGAAGATACTTACCTCATCGAAATACCTAATGAAATAAAACTAGTGTTCAATAAACTTTCTGCAGAAGTACAGTCAGCGTCAAATAATCTATGTATACAACTTAGACCTTAATACAATGTCATAAGATCTTAATTGTATAGATATTTTGGACGCTGGCTGTACAGTAGGCAAAAATTGGAACCCTAGGCCACTCTAGAACCATGTGAAAACGACAAGCAGTAAGAGATTTCTTACAATCTGATTTATAGCGTCACTATGACATAGTCCTACAGTGGCCTAGCCTAGGGTTCCAAATGCTTGACTGTACATCGAGACCTATTCGAAAGTGTTTAAGTGAAATTTAGATGCGAACTTCCGTGGAAATAATCAATATGACATGCTTATGACGTAGGTAATATAAAGTGGATATGTCAAATGTCAGTTCAGCAAGTTCTAATAGTTCTACAACTACCTAACTGATACGTAATTTATATGCCAATTGACTTCTTTGAGAGCTTTCATGTAAGTATGTAATTGATTGACAATGTTATTTCTAGATGCATCCCTATACACGGCGTCTCTGACCACTTTATATTCAAGGTTGGATTTTACTCTCCAAACTGAAGAACTTTTTCTATGGGATCGACACTGAGTTCGCAAAAGAAATCGCAAAAAAAATTGTTTTGGTAGTTCAGGGTCGGTCCTAGTACCTACAGTCAATTGCAAAAGTAAGTATCGACAAAATCTTCTAACAAATATGGTAGGTACTACGCTCTTATTGCACAGGAATAAGTGTTCTAGGACATGTTTTTGAGTGAGATGTGTGCCATATTATTACACTTGACTGTACCAACCTAAAAGATGCTCTGTTTGAAGAGTAAATTTAAAGCTCTAGGGCTGGAGGCCCCCAGTAGCAAAGGCAAAACGAGTCACTGAGTCAAAAAGAGTAAAAAAAAGCTAGTTCTAAAAAATACCTTTGCCGCGACAACCTTACCTTACCTTAGTCTCTTAGACTGTACAATATCGCCTGAGCATTTCTAATTGACACATCAAGGAAAAGAACATTCTTCTTACTGTCACTTAAATGCGTTATCAACCGACATTAGTTTACCCAATTAAAATGCATTATACAGAGTGTATTTTTAATATTACCTCAAATTTTAACTAGACGTAGGCGTTAGTTCTACATGATTACATTTAAAACTTACTTTTAAAAGTTTTAAACTATTCATTTTAGTCCGTA
The DNA here is from genome assembly GCA_949128165.1 of Lathronympha strigana. NCBI lineage: Eukaryota > Metazoa > Arthropoda > Insecta > Lepidoptera > Tortricidae > Lathronympha > Lathronympha strigana. The sequence goes on along the minus strand of OX421906.1, from coordinate 7,879,928 downwards.
TAAAATAATTCAGCACGTATCGCTACTTTGTCTTAGATTCTAGCGTGACGTCACCACTGTCACAAATGATAACTTTTAACTAATACAATTGTAAAGCATGAATTAACTCATTCATTAGTTATAATAAATGTTTTGATTTTTCGGTAGTATATGACATCTCTTTCAATTTATAACTTTTAACTAAGTTAGCAGCTGTAACTAAGTTAGTAAGTAGCTACGAGTATCAAATTATGTTACGCAATACATTGCTACTCGATAAATTTTCAATAATTAATTATGCTTTAGTGGTTAAGGCTAACTTAAAATTACCTTGCAATATCGCTTCATAGTACTAAAACCTACGTTTGGAAACGGTTTGAGGCTTTGATTATTAAACCAGACGGAGTAGCCATACAACAACGGGCCTACCCCTCTGCCGAATGCATATGACAAACAATCATACTCATTGTATGGACGACGTTTATCTGACATAGCTATTTGTACGTGACGTACAATTAGACATATATACGTACATACATATAGGCATACATACATGCCCCTCCCCCGCAATAATCGGTAGGCTTTTTTATACATAATATGTCTGTAGACATGCCTGGCAATGCCTGGCGGTTGGTTAAATGGTCAAAAGTTTGAAGTAATATCATACAGGCTGTATATAACTTACAGCTATCGCGCTCATTAAAGCCGTAAGTAAGCGCCATAAGTGGTGTACTATCGCCCACTATGTTAAAAACAAAAAAAAAATGATCCCTATTTCATTCGGCATAAAGTCTATAGGTCAGTTAAGGGTATCACTGTGTGCGGGGCTCATTATTACCCATCACTGATACGGTCTTAGTCCATCAGTTACACGCGCGACACTCTATCATACTACGAGTAATTTGGCTGTTAGAGGTTTTTGAACTTTAGTAAGTTGGTGGTAGAGCGTGTTTTGTTTAACTGTCGCCACTATTTTTTGGTATAATTTTAATGTTAGATCCGCCTTTCTAACGTTTGCGTGTTACATTAGCGTTTGCTAAAGTATTTTCGTGCAATTTATATAAAAGAAAAAATAATGTCCATGTTAGGTGTAAGTGTTAAACTATCAAAATGCTTTATCATTTTCGACGAATATTTATAATTATGTTAGATCTTATGAAATTAATATTAATACGAATGATCATGCAATTCAAAATGTATTCTGTCTTATAGTACTTTCAATTTAAAACTGACCAAGATACAAAGCACAACATATTGACCAATCAAACCAAAATATTTCATACGTACTATGTACTAAGGCGTTCAAAATTGTATGGAAAGTTTATGAATGAATTCATTCATAAATTGCCCATTCAGTTTTGAACGCGTGTACCCGCCTAGTATCCCTCTTGTAAAAATATCTTCCACGTTATGAAGACCGCAAAATACGTGATGTGATACACTTTTAGACCTGTACAAATAAGATTGTGTTAGATATTCTTGTGGCCGTCATGGCAGAAGGTACTGTACTGTCTAATAAGAAAAATACACCTCTCCTTCTCCCTCCACATACTAATTCTAGGGAGCACCTCCGAACTCCTTACTTAACTCAAATCTCAGTACCTTTAAGACATAGGTATTCTTTAAAACAGTTAAATTTCAGCATGAATTAGTAACCCTCGATTAACACTCGAACAATAATTATAAAGACCGTAGACAAGTTGTAGTTTATAATTAAAAGGTCCCCAACTCCCGAGAAGTTCCCTTTGAATTCAGGCTTTTGTCTCCAAGTTAAAGTGGCCATCCACAACTGCTTGATAAGTTTTCACTTCGTTGATGGTTAATTCTATTCTGCTTAGTAGATATTGTGCCAGCACTAAAGTAACTAAGTATTTATTTTTATAAAAAAAATATGGATAAACACAGGCATTGTACCTAGGATGCTGGTGGAATTTCCTCGATGTATCGCAATGGTTGTGCGAGGAAGCCACCAGCTCTTCAGTCACCAAGTACATATCAACCAGAAGTCTCGCGATTTCAACTTAATTTTTAAAATGCATGGCCTTTGTCCAGTTTATGACAGTTTGCAAGTAAAAGCTGCGACGTTGTTCCGTAAAACCTTGGTTTTTTATGGTTATAGCTACGTAACGAGTAGGTACATAATATAGCCTCGAGCCGGCCGCGACCCCGGGACCGCAGATTTATTCTTCTTTACCGTGTTAGATTTACACTTACTTACTTAGTTCCCTGCACGATAATTAGTGATCGGAGTTAGGTGAGCAAAAATACCTATTCTTCGCGAGAGGACATAATGATATACACATAGAGTGGTAACATCAGGGTTAAAAAAAATCTTGAATAAGAGGTATTCGATATTTATTCGGGTACTTGATGTTTTTGTTTAGAGTACGGGATATTTAAGTACTTAAGTACTTAAGTGTAAACTTGAAATTGTAATTAGTTATCTTTTTATACCAATCTTCCTAATGCTTGTTATGCCATCAATCTATGCGGCGTCTTTAGAAGTAGCGGTGGTTTATTCCCTGGTCCCTATAAGACAGGTTTACCTAGTTTAGGGCACAGGACACTAATCCTAGGCTTAACTTTCTATAAAAATTAAGAAAAAAAATTACATGTACAAACATACAACAAGCTGTAATTTAGATTCCCAAATAAATCATTTTTCATTTTCATTTTTCATTTTCATTTCATGTTAGTTTTTAGTAAAAAAAATAGATATAAGAAGGAATGTACAAGATTTATAACTTATAAGAAAACGCTAGCTTTATCAAACGAGATCCACCAGGAGTGACATCCTCATCACAAATCACCATACACTTGAACAGCTGCCTCAATACCAAACTGTACCTAATGCTTTCACGATAACATTAAAAAGCCTACTTTTAAAACAAATGAAAATAGCCAAGTGAAGTACCCAAGATTAGAAATAAGTATGAATAACATTAAAGAGAAAATAGCACGATAGCATGTTTAGCTCATTCTTTCATTCAGTCTTTTGGCAATTTTATATTGAAATGGCAACTTTTAATACAATATGAATATGTAAATATAACCAAGTAAAGTGCTCCAAGATTAGAAATATGAATAACGTGGAGGAGCAAATAGCATAATGGGGCCCAGTTGTACGATGCTGCATACCTGCGTCGGCCAGTGCGGGTGCCGTATCGATGTTTAGCTCATAGTTATTTGGCAATTTTACATAGAAATGGCGACTTTTTATACAAAACTGTAAAACTGATTGAGTGGCCAAGATTAGAAAGATGAAGAATGAAAGATGAATGAATTGAAGAGCAAATGGCACAATATGGCGCAGTTGTACGAGGCTGCATTACTGCATACCCGCGCCGGCCAGTACGGGTGCCGTATCGATCTCATTCATACATTCAGTTATTTTGGCAATTTTATATTGAAATGGCAAGTTGTCAATTGGCATTGACGGGAAAACCTCTTTGTCACTCCAATAAGCAAGTGTGACAGAGATGGAGATACAGATCCACAATCGTTCGATTTTCGTGGAATACTTAGGCCCAGGATTAGAAAGATGAATAACATTGAAGAGCAAATAGCACAATGGGACGCAGTCGTACGACGCTGCATACCTGCGCCGGCCAGTGCGGGTGCCGTATCGATGTTTATTTAGCTCACTCATAGATTTAGTTCTTTTGGCAATTCTATTTTTAAACGACTAATGTGTTAAAAAAGAACTGAATCACTTTCCTCTTGTCTCTCTAAGTCTGTTAACTAAGAAACGCCTAATGGAAATATAGTATGAAATAACAGTGCAAAAATTAAAACGGTATTAGCTAATGGTAATGGTACATTATTCTCGGCTCCATTTAGGTCTTCTTGCGTATGTATTATACTCCATGTTATAGTTTCCATTTTGTAATTTTATGACTCTTTAGTAACATATAATCAAGGGCAATATATAAGGGCATATATTATTGGCAAAGCGTACTTAAATCTTGGTTCCAATCGACTTGCCCAGTATTAAACAAATGAAGAATCATATGCTAGTACACTTCAAGGAATCAAAGAAGTAAGTCAAAGAAGCTCCGGTTTTTCCAACGAATATGTTTGTTGGTTGGACTACCACAATGTCAATAATTGTGATTGTTTTTCATCATCCATTTAAAAAAGAACCTTATCCTCAACCGACAAAGTTTACTAAAAACTGACAGGAATTGCACAACTATAGACTTAGTATCTTAAGGGACACCGTTAAATTTTATACCCATTAACCTTAAGGTAGAGTAATAAAGCGATTGTGGGAATTGTGTGCCATACAGATTAAGGTGCTATAAATCGCCGATTAATTGGCCCTTAACGTTTCAGACACTAAAACACTGATTTTGCACTGTCACGAAATAGCTTGGTAATAAGATTGAGTACGCCAATAATATACCCCTACCTTAAAATTGCTCGTTGATCCTGGACTGTACTGTAACTGTAGCCAATTAGAATGTTGTAATGTATTAGCTCAGCATTATGATAATAATATTAGTAATCGAACTTCAAACATTCTGCAATTCTCGTCCGAAATTCAAAAGCGGGGACATCCGCTCCTTAGTAAACATGCTTAAACTCGCTTAAATGTGGTGCGTCGTTATTTTGTTTTAACCCGAAATCTGCTCATATATTTTTTGAGTTGGCAACACGATGAATCGGTGTACACTGGTATAAGTGGTTAATCAATTTAGTATGTCAAACAAGCCAATAGATTAACCACTAAACAATTGGAGTTCGAATTTCGAATCAATTCCACGTAGCCCACTTATCGAGCATTGTTCGACAGTGACGTTTCGACGTTTCGCTTCCCTACGTCGCCCGGCGGGGGTTCGCGATGATTGATAGCTGGCCGGCTGCGAGGGAGCGAGACACCGCTATCCAAGGCAGTTTGGGTTTTCTTTCTCACACGCAGCAGGCTCGAGACGTAATTGAAAGGCAATTACCTGGGCTGTAAATATGACAGAGGTGCGTAATTGTAGGACTGGCCGCGTGGCCTACTACCGCGAAAATCAAACGAACGAAAATTTGTATGTCCCTCTCAATCGCGCTTTACATATTCGAGTGAAAGAGATGCGACATACATTTCGAATATTCGATGTTTGCGGTAGGGCTTCTGAACGCAGCCTTTGCGATGATATATGAAAATCATACGCACGTCTTCATATTTTTTGGCACCACTAATTGCTTCGTTTAATGATGATGTACGGATTACGTTTTCAACTTTACCTTTATTATGTGCGACTAAAACTGGTTATGAAAATGTTGAGACCGGAAAACGTTTAGAGTATAAGGTTTCCATTGTTTTGAATGATAAAAAACAAACTTTACGTAACTAAAATACGTGACGCGACAAAACTGGTGTCAAATTATGCCCACGTTTGTGATCTTTTGTCCGCGTTAACTGTTGTAGCATTTAAATAACAAAATGTTAGGTGTCTGTCAGATTGTCCCAGAATATGTTTCAAGTAAATAAGTATTAGACTAGGGAATGTAATGGTTAACCGATTATGTATGAGAAAATCACGGTAACGGTAAAAAACCGAGTTTTTACCATATATAAAATGCATTTTTTGTATTGCATTATTGCTTGATATCAGTAGGTAATGAACTAATGACATTATTCACCTCAAAAAAATATTAAGCATTGCGCCACTTGTACCATCCGGGGTTAGCCAACTAACGTTTTAGATAGGTATAGAATTTGACAGCTAACTATAGTTGGTAAGCTTTGGTGGCGTTTAGTAGTCGATGAAGACAAAATTAAACTTCTCTCGATCTTAATTGCAATTGATCGAAAATGAGAGACCATAAAAACAACTTAAACCAAAAATTAATAATACTTTATTGGTCCAATTACAATGTAGCGTATCCAATTTATCTTTAAAAATGTATCTTATTCGGCCCCCGGTGTAGATGGAATCTTTATTGCATTCTAATAGAATGTTTTACTTGAGCCGTTAATTGAATGTGGATTACCATACAAATGGCGGCACATGGCAGGCAGTGGGTTCGATTCCGTTGTGCCCGCGGCGTCGACACCTGCCCGTTCCGACTGCAGTAGGTACCTACTTCAGTCTTCAGCCCTTACTACCCTAAGGAGACATTTGCTTTGAGCTATTATATATGTAGTTTATGCATAGGTAGTCGCCCCTTGACTTTGTGGAAAGCGTTAGCTATAATATTAACTATCGATTCAGAAAACGATTTTAAAGTAGATAAGGTACAATGAGTACTGATAATCGACGCTGCACCAGTATTACGACATGGGCACTTTATGTCAAACTGACAAGGAACATACAAAAATCTATGCTGTTCAAATTGTCACTCCGCGTTTTACGTTGACACAAAATCTTCCACCTTAAGGCGGCATAAACAATCGCGTAACGCGCATTACCTCACGCGGGTGCGTTTAGATATATTTATATTTCAAACAACGTATACTAATTTCTACACACAATATAATATTTAAATATTCGTACAATGTTATAACATTAATACATAACAGCAATCTGTACTACTACGCAGCACGTGGCAGCACGGTGTCACTGTCAACCCTAATGTCTCTGGATCTTTGACATTTGCATGCTTGACAAGCTAAACGTCAAATGTAAGAGAGAGAACCTTCTATACTTTAGTACCTACTATTACTTATTCTGTGATTGATATAACTTTGACATAAAGTACCCATTTTGAATAGATACTCTACTGCAGCGTCAAGCACTAGTCTATGATAAGTTTCATAGATTTTTATAGCACAAACTGTGAAAGCGTTAAGTAAACGTCATAATTTCATAGAAGTTTGAATTTTAAAATAACGCTTTAAAGTTTGACAGTTCATTTGCTCGGAAGATATAACGTGGCTTGACTCTAGTACTTCTACCTTACCAATTATCCTTCCTGTATCATAACATAACATAATTATAGGTATCTTTTGGTAATAGTACATTACATACCAAGGCCGTTTAAGTGGGAAATGCCTCGGATTCCATGTAATTGTCGGCCGAGGCGAAGCCGAGGTCGACTGACATGTGATCCGAGGCTTTCCCATTTACCGGCCGAGGTTTGTATACTATTATTCAGCCCGACGGAGCCGGGAGGCGGCTATTTAGTTTTGCGTAAAGTTGCGCTTACCGGCCGGAGGACTGAAAAGTTTTTTATTTCATCTTTCCTTCGTTTAGTAATAGTAGTGTGTTGTCTGTCAGTTCATGCATATCATCTTAAATTCACCTTTTTAAAGGAAAATTATTATGAAAACTATGTTGAGTGCACTGCCATGCACTTTCAGCTCCCTTTATACCAACCTACTTTATTGGCAAAGGATAATTGCGATTACTTACGCTACATAATTAAATATTCAACAGACTTGCATAACGGCTGTATGTTACGTAAACTTTCACCGTCACTTTCACCTCCTAAGGATACCTTACAGGTACTTTATATTCTTATTAAAACATTCTTATTATGCAGTCGGTTTAAGTAAAACATCTACTTCAGATCGATTTACACACTGAACTGACTTGGATATTTTACATATAAACAAATAGGTAACATAGAATTACGCACTCTCTTAATAATATGTAAGTATCATAATTATATTCTTTATTTGCTTTTAACCCGCAAAAACGTACACAGCCCGTGTTTAGAATAGGTACAAAAACATGAAATACATACAACATTTCTAAGAATAAAATTTCTGTTTTTGGTCAATTAACAGAAATAGATACTTGATGAAACACCTACGGTTACAATTTACAATAACAACAAAGTCCGTCACGTCCCGCCCCGTCCCGTCCTGTACTAGTGTGAGTCATCCTCAATACCGGGATCCATTATAAATCCCGGTATGCTCCATACCAAAAAATCCCAGTATTACATGTCTAATTAGAGCCAGCCACTTTTTGAGCAACAGAAACCACAAACGCATTAGCGTTTAGATTACCAAAAAACTGTCTAGAAAAAGAAATTGAAAATATTAGAAAACACATTTGTCTCTACCTCTATCAAGAGTTGCTATAGTCTTCGACGGATACATTTCGACATGTTATATACAGTTGCATCCCGATTCCACCCGGAAATGCGAGCAAGATGCACTGACAGTGTGCTGACGTAGACGATAGCGACGATATCTACAGTAGATTGATTCAAAGTGGCAGCGAGTTGCAAATACTTACTACAGTCGCTATGGAGTCGTGGCTACGTAAAGCTCACGGTAAGCACTAATGTTGAAAGCGGTGACGCCAACGTCGCGGGCCGCGTGCCAAGCCGCATCACCAACATTTTTCATATTCTAATTGACAACGTTGTTTTTTAGCCACTAACTAGGTAAATGATGTGTATGCTTCCGGTAAGTGGGTGTATTTTTTCCCGTCTGGTCTGTTAATTAGCGGGATGCTATTTCGTTTCAAGGTAGGTTAGGGTCGTGTATAAAATAATTAGCTAAGTCAATGTAAGCAATGAAGCCTTGTCCGAAATTTTAAGTCACTTCTACACTCATTTGTTATTTTATTCGAAAAAAAATGTTATGTTAGATAGTCAACAGAGCCAATGTTCATTAAGCAATTGCAAATCCCAAAATGCTTGTCCGGTTTCTCCCTAAATTCGACACAGCCACATTGAATATGTTACCATAAAAAATAAGTTTTTTTTAAGGTAGAACACACACGAAGGATTCCGATGTACACACGCGTTCAGAATTGCATAGGCAGTTTATGAATGAATTCATTCATAAATTGCCCATGCAATTCTGAACGCTAAATAAATAAATAAATAGTCCATATTTATGCGTGTACAACACAAAACAATACCCGGTACCTAGTGTACCTACTATAGACATGACTACTACGTATGAGTAGTAAATAGTATAATTTCATAAACCTCTATGCTATTAACTTTTTTAATAAAGCAATAAAATGAATGCGAACTAAAACACCATCTAATTCGCATGAAAATAGACGACAAGAAAATTACTTTCTGTATAACTCGTCCCAAAAGTAATCCGCTAGTCACACCATTAATGAACCTAATCATCACGACCAGGTCCTACCATCAAACCCTGAGAATTCGAATTTTATATCTGTATCTCTTTCGCTCGAATAAGCAAGTGTGAGAGACAGAAATATTAGAGTTTTAGATGTCGTGGTAGGCCTTCAGTTAATTAAGAAGCCCGTGAAACACCTGTAACGGCAGATTACACAGCTGGACAGATTTACGGAGCTGACCCGTGTCACAACCGTGTCCAATGTAAAATGACCCCGAGAGACGTGGTAAGTACGTATAATCGGATGTCAGAATTATACTAGCCATTGGTTAGTGGTGTTGTGAATAAAAGCTCTTGAGACCACGCGTTGAAGAGTGGTTGACTTGAACTATCCTACACGTACGTATATTAAACTGCGACATAGAAATCTGTGATCTGTTAGAGCTAAACTACTGCATTTCATGCTTAAACCAATGTTTATTTTACAAGAACGTGTCCTTTTAGGCAATTTAAACACCAAATTTAGAAAATAAGAGAATCTGTAGGTGCGATCTAATCGAGAATACTTATTCCCTTTGATTTCAGTAATGAATAAAAACCTGAATGATTCCCGGTCTCTTTTTTTGAACGAGGCCTGACGCGTAGTGAGAATTATATAGCGACATTTGGGTGACTAATTTTACCTACTTACATTTACGAGTATGATCACAAATAATATTATACGGGTTATAGAGCTCTCTCTGTAAGCAATCGAAATTAAAGCTTGAGAGATTTACGGAGATGACCCAGACCCCAGACCGTCTGCTTCACAAAGAACCGTCGACGTGTCCTGGCGACCTGGCGGCATTTAGGTGACGAGTTTAATTTACAAACCCCACATGTATGGTAACCAGAGATCATATTATACCAGTTCTGTAGCACTATATGTAAGCAACTGGAATGCAAGCTTGAGAGATTTACGGAGATGACCCAGACCCCGGACCCGTCTGCTTCACAAAGACCCGTCGACGCGACCCGGCGACCTGGCGACATTTAAGTGACGAGTTTTATTTACAAGTTCCACGCGAGGGGAGCATGCATCAAGCGGTAATTTGGCTTTTAATGCGATGTTAACGATAACGGCTTATGAGTGTTTTATTTGAATTGAATTATTTTTATTTGTAATTTCTAATGGTTGGAATGGTGGTATAGGTAGGTAATTAAGATTACTATTCGTTTCCAGTCGTACTTTCCTCTGTGGGGGGACCAGGGGCCTTACCATGACGTGTTAACGCGATTCAGTTGACGACCTAATAAACTGAGTCGCTTCCATACAACTGAGCCTAAACTGAACCTAGTTAAACTGAATCGCGTTAAGACGTCATGGTGAGGCGCCTGGTCTAGACTACATAGACTATATACGTAAGTAAATATAACAGCTTGGTACTAATTGGTCAGCATATTATTTGTTGCACGCAACTAGACTAGGCCATATTTCATTAATTGTAATTTTTGGCTATTGGCTTTTTCGGTCACCTTGAGTTGAGACTCTTATTTCAAGTAGGTTTATGGTTAGCCACGTAACCGGGAGTTTTTTTTGTATGGAGTATGACAACTTAACTCGAGTTAGCGGCTAACGGCTAACCCTGGGTGGTGCAAGTGGACAAACCCGGCTTCAAATATGTAGAAAGAATCACACTTGATGTCGCATTACGGATGGGATTTTTTGACTTTTCCCGTTTATCATCTTTCCACACCTTCGCCTTTCTTATGTATCGCCGTATTAGTACCAGTTTACTATAATTTTACAGTTTTTACAAGTATCACAACACTATCAGTGTTTATAAGTATCGCCAAGATCCTTGAGGACTGCAGCCTGCGCTCATCGAACGCGCATTACGTTCGATTGTAGGGCCCGGCGCGGCCTAATTGCCAGCATTGTGCCGGCATGCAGATGTGAATGGGCTTTGATTTGGCTCGGGTGGGGTGAGCCAGGGGACAAATCGCTCGTTACGGCTGCAGGTAAACTTTCATTGAGCGACGGAACCGTAGGAAGGCGTCGGACGTGAGAGGCGGCCGACAAAATGTCCTCGTTATTCGCCGCCGAATCACTCGCTCATTGTGTTCGGGGAAACGGTAGACGCGGTCGCCGACGAAAAAGACTTTAATGAAGCGTGAGAACGCTCTAAATGAGCGATTGTGCTGGGCGTGTAATGAAGGATTGACGGAAAGTGGCTCAGATTAACGCGAATTATCTTGTATTGTTTGATTAGGAAATAGTTAGGGCATAGATTACGTAATGATGCAGATAAATAGATGTTGCATTATCAATATAAGTCTGTCCTTGTTAGCGCGATCGTCTACGTTTTTAAGGGTTTCGTAGTTATACTACTTTCAAGTAAGATTATTATGAACATGGTCAATTCAAACGCTTTCGATTATAAATATAACAACTATAATTACCTGCCGGTAACAATAGAATAGAACTTTCCATTCATCAACAATGGTGTTGTATCTATCACCAAAATAATCCAAGTTTCAACAATAAGCGGAAATGGATTCATAACGATGTCATATTGTTTTGGACAAATTTGTCAGTCCATTGAACCACCTGTTGCCCGGAGGGTGAGAGAAAAACTTAATACTGGGCGGCTTAGAGTCGTAACGTCCCTTAATGGTTGAAAATTCCAGGCTCTTGTGACTCTGCGTAACTGAGGGGGCGAGGTCTCGTCGGCTGGGGCGCCTGGGACGTCAGTGCCAATTAAAATCTGACTCTTATAGATAAAACTGTTTGTAAGGCCTATATTTTATGGCCAAAATGGAATGGGTTTTTTTCAGCAGATTTTGAACTAAATACGTATTTTTAATTTAAGTAACTGGGTACTTAACGATTTGTTGGTATTGGCATTTTCCCGAAGCTATTGATAACTGGGAATTTGTTGGTTAACCATAAAATCTCTGGAACACTGAGAACCCTTTATAAATTTAAAAACTTTCTTCCAGTGGGTACAAACAAAAAATGTTAGTCCAGGCTCTGGTCCTACCAATTATTGATTATGGTGATGTGTGTACGACTAATGTCACCCAAGAGTTTCTTAATAAACTAGAACGTCTCCTCAACAATGGCATAAGATTCATCTTCGGGCTCCGTAAATACGATCACGTTTCCTTTTACCGGCGTCAACTCAACTGCCTCGCTTCCCATCCGTCGCCGAAGAGTCCTCAGGATTCTTTGCACTCTATTCTCTATTCTGTTTGAACCTTCTACTCCCGGATACCTTAGAACTGGTTTCGTGGATAATTCTTACGCCGTCCAGGCAAGTCGTCATTGGAATTCGCTTCCTCTTTATATAAAACAAGCCCCAAGCAAGAGTGCGTTTAAGTGGATACCGCGTTGCACCTGCTGAAAAAAGAGTTTCTATAGCGTCCATCATTATAGCATTATTGAAGTAGTAGGGAGGGGGTTCGGGGGGGGGATCTTTGTGATAGGCAAGGCACCTGTGGCCGAACTCTAAATACAAGCTTCATTGCTCCTTACTTCCATCCAAACCAAACTGAGCCTCCGATTAGCTTGGTCGTTTTCTTTAGTAAGTATATGACATCTATTTTGATTTCTACCATAACTGTTACATGCAAATTATCCTAACCCTTTAGGTGCTTCCCATTCTCATGCTTCACTTTTTTTGCCCCGAAAGGAAAACGACAAGTCTATCTGTGGCATCGTGGCTTCCAAACAAAACGGATAATCCAAGCGAGCGATAGTGAGCGTTGGTGGGGCAGCGGTAAGGCGTGTGATTTTCAATCCGAAGGTCTCTGGTTTTAATCCTGCTGGCCGGCTCGTACCACTGAGTTTTTTAGAACTTGTGTACGAAATATCATTTGATATTGACCAATCACTTTTCGGCGAAGGAAAACATCGTGAGGAGACCTGTGTGCTTACCATGAGCTGTACGTAACCGTAGGCGTAATCCCAAGAAGGCGTAGTTTAACCTCTGGGTTGGAAGGTCAGAAGGGCAGTTGCTCTCGTAAAACTAGCGCCAACGTTAAATTTTGGGATTAAGTAGCTGCCAGCGGAGCCCAGACTTCCTGAGCGGTGGCATAATACGGGAAAACGCTAAGAAAAAGAAGAACTTACCTATTTATTAAAATATACTTATTCATCATTTGCACGTTACATATCGATTCACGAAAGCTGGCGTGGAAAATGTATGTTATTGACATTCATTTCATAAACATTCCGCATAAACATAGTTAGTATTTTGTTATATTCATACCCTATAATTGACTAAAAATATATTCCGTATTATTGGTACGTGGAAAATTTAATTAAATTTTACGCCACGAATGTAAAGTATGACGAAAATATCCTCTTTGATACAATATACTCGTAGCTATTGTATCGAGTCCACAGCAGTATAATTGAAACAAAACATAAACTTCGCTTTGATCGTGCGGCACTTAGCGTTGCAGGTACGAATATATATAACTGTGTCCCCCTAAACATCAAAGAATTGCCAACAAACGCGATATTCAGTAAAAAACTTAAGGAAGTACTGATTGATAAAGCTTATTACAGTGTCGATGAGTTTCTCCAATCGACAAACCCATTGACCCTAACACATCACTCATAACTAATTGTGTTATTATATAATTAACAACATATAAATGTTTCGTTGAATTGTGGTTACTTTTTCTCGCTTTAATGTGTTATTTATTTATTTTTGACTTGTAAATATTTCGTATTTATCAATAAATAATCTGAAATCTGAAATCTGAAATCTGATCAGAATGGACTCGGCTTTTACAGCACTTGTAATTAACAATTTTGAACTTTATCTCGTTGCAATATGACCAGTGTGCTTACGTATGAGTACTGTATGAGTTGTTCTTATCTGTAAAGCCAGCGTAGTGGTAGGAGCGAGAGGGACATAGGTACTTTAGAAACGCGCCTTCGCTAACACCTATGGTTATGGACAACTCATAGTACCTAAGCACACGATGTGGCTAAATCCGTTATAGAGGCTGTTCCGTCGAATGGACGCCTGCGTTGAATATAAGCACAGTGTGCGTGTACCATGAGTAGTTTACGATTGCGACTGCGGCATTCGAAAGTATGTCCGTCTCGCTTCTACCACTACTCTGGCAGGAGCGAGGAGCGAGGGCGTCGACATACTGTCGAATGCCGCAGTTGCAATCGAATGCAGTTCATCATGGTAAGCACACAGTACGCAGCTAGCGAATCAGCAACAGACTTACTCTAAGTACTTATATATAGGTACATATATTTAATATAACTGTTTATTGTTTCAAATCAAAGAAATTAAATAATCAAATAATTAAATAATCATGCCTACCCGCAACGCAGGCTTCGTCATATATACATAAGAAAATCAGCAACAGACTTCGTCTTATAGAACACAATGATGAAATCCGTAACCGGCTTTGTCATTCTTATTCAACTAATTACAATAAACCGCCCCGAATCGTACCCTGCCCAAGTGTACTCACACTGGCAGCGTTACCACGCTGACTCGCCATATTGAATTTCTTCGCGGATGTAGTTATGACTGCTGTGTGCTTACCATGAGTTCTACGTAAACGTAGGCGGTAGTGACGCCTGTGCGGAAAACTGTGTGCATTAGTATTGCTAACGTTTACATTTCTATTCTGCAAACCTCAGAATACCCTTACAAAAATTGGTTTAGAAATGCGACCGAAGAGCGACCGGACCGGACACACGAAATCAATTTTTCCCCGAGCTGCAAGCAACCCTACAACTACTACAAGTGTTTCTTCTGTATTGGTTCGCTTCTCCGTTAACTTAAAACTTTTAAAGCAACATCAACAATTTAATTAAAAAGTAAAGTTGCGAATAGTTGAAATAGAGATGAAGATTATCTCGACAGCTGACGTTTAAATGCATGAATTACACGGCGACGTATGTTGAATGAGCGAGCCACGTGGAATGCATGTAAATAAGTTGTCCACGCGCCGGATCAACATAAATATACGACTACAACGGTAGGTACATGTTGCCGACAATCGATGTATTTACACGCAGGTCCAAAACTATTAAAGCTAGAAAGTTGGGATTTGCACAGTGGGCGACTTAAGAAGCGAGTTTCAATTATTTCTTTCTATTGTCTTTCATTCTTATGATCGGATCCATCAAGAATTGAGAAACTCCTCAAATTTAAAAGGCACATGCCAGGTGATTTGGGTGTTTTCTTAATACAATCGAGCAATTATGTACGGAAACTATAAATTTGAGCATAATAATTAAACGGGTCTAACGCGAAACCTGAAACAGTGAAACCTGTGTCGAAACGTCGGTAAATAAGGTAAACAAATTAATTCGCGTTAGACCCGTTTAATTATTATGTTTAAATATGTGTTTAAATCGCGAAAGTTTTAAATGTTATAAATTTGAGACCTGATGATGAAGACCAGGGATGTCATAGAGGAACTGCTTGGTAATTCCACTTCACTCCATCACGGTTGTGTTGCTTTATAAAATACTGAAATCGCCATAGCTATGCTTATAAAATTTTAGTTCCCTCGATTGAGAGGGAGTTCCCTCGATCGCTACAGGATCCCATAATCAGATCATGACTTCCTGAAGTCCTGACTATGTATCCAACTTGAAATTTCCTTTCCTTTCAAACAAACATAAAAAAAGATTCCGAGGAATTGAGAGCCTCCATTTTTATGAAGTCTGTTAGAAGTAGAACTTTACGCGAACGAAGTCGCGGGTAAAATATAGTTTAAACACAAACGCGCACTTACGGCAAACGTAACTAATAATTAAATTGTACAGCCGACGTCAAGAAATATTCAGAATTCAGAACACTTTTGCATCGCATTATATTATTGTAAGACGAACAATGTAGGTCATCGAGGACTACACAGGTTTAGTTCTTAATGGAACCGGTCATTGAAAAAACCATTAACGCAACAACAATTCGGAATTAACATGTGACAATCGCGCAAATGCAGTGTGGGCCGGCGTCTCCAGCGGGCGTCATTAAGGAGTATTCACGCCATCCGACAATATTCTTCATTTGCGTATACCGGGCCGTCATTTGGCGCATTGTGACGGGCGCCCTTGCAGCGGTGCAGTGTGCGAGCGCCTTAATTGTACCCTTGTTTCGTGCCTTGGGTTGGTGGCCGAATGTTGCAAATTGCGCCTGTGAAATTACCCGGAGAATTCACGTTGGGCATACTGAAAGGTGTTGATTTGGTTGGTATGTGGGGAAGGAAATTTTACTTGTTGAACGACTGCTGAAGATGTGAGTCAAGTGAACAATGCTGTCATATTCATTAATCATATTTTTTTATGTAAACCTATCGTCGACCGCAGGAATAATGGTCAGGGATTTCCTTTCCTAATACGGTTGACGATATATCTAATGTAGATATAAAAAATTATTACGAATACTAATTGTTTGGGGGTTGTACTTTTTGCCATTAAATGAAATTGTGATCCAAATTATCACACCTTAACACAAGCTGGTATTTAAATAAGTTATTGTAGAGGTTACTATAACTTTCGCATAACCAGCAGACTGACATAATTGTAATGAAATTATGATTATTTCTTAACATATTAAAAATAAGCTGACTAAGGCCCACTTGCACCACCCAGGGTCAGCCGCTAACCCGGAGTTAAGCTGTCAAATTCCACACAATCTAACGTTTAACTCCGGGCTATGTGGCTAACTCCGGGTGGTGCAAGTGGTCCTTAAAAACTAGCAAATTACACGAATCAGTTCATTAAGGCCACTATTTCGATATGTCAAAAATTTAATTTTCTTCATTACATTTATTAGGTCAGCTTATTACATTATTCCCTATAGGTATTATATACCTTATTAAATTAGGAACCTATTATGCCTAATTTAAATGTTTAATAGACACACCTTCACCTGTCTAATCTAAACTGCCTCTATCCACTTACGATATAAATCATAAGAAAATCAACCTTAATTCAATGGTATTAAGATGGTATTCGATTAATGTACTCTGTCCAATAAAAAGCTTAGGGCAACGAACAGGTTGGGGAAAATAAATGTTTCCACTGTTCACTTCGGTAATTAAGTCGGGTTTGTTTTAGTTATTAGAAAAAGTTAATTAGACTGTTAGCTAGCTGGGATGATATGCATTCTTAACCGATTTTGCATTGAGTAGCGTTTTGGCTTTTCACCAACTTCCATCTGTTTGTATACTCATCCTTTCCGAATCTTACAGCAAATAAAAATGAATAATACCATTTTATTTTTCACTTTTTGAAGTCGGTTTAATTTTTTGTAAAAAAGTTTCTATTTGTCAATTTTTAGATGGTAACTGGTAGTATGAGTAAAGCAGTACCACTAATGAACAAACAATAATTAATCAAATCAGAAGCCGGAGCTCGGAATCATCAGCTTAAGTATCTGAAGTTCCACATGCCATCCCTGGTCTGCATCATCAAGCCTTACCAAATTTATGGTTTTTGCAAGACCTTCCTTAATTCGCTTAAGAAAACACCCAAGGCACATACATACATGTGTCTTTGACAATTGAGGAGTTCCCTTAATTCCTCATGGATCCCATGATCAGATCAGCACCGAATTTCTATGGGATCTAATACATACATTAAAAAACACAAAGAGACGAACATATAACCGCCTCCGTATGCTTTTATATCCTTCTAAATGCATGATTTTTAAGAGACAAAAAAGACTTTTTTCCTCCTATCTAGATAGGGGGCAAAAACTAACCTTTTACTCCTTGCTCATTGAAGCACGATGGATTTTCCAATGTCGAAGTTTTGAGACTTTCACACGTGAGACTTGATCCACACAAATTATATTTTGACGCAGGTCAGTGGACACAGGCCCTAACGGTGCATTTGTTTTCGTAATAAAGGCCCGATACTGACTCACCGATTGCTACATTATATCCATCTAGACATAATGCGGGTGATTAATAAGCCGCATTAACTTTAAACAAAGATTAATTTCGGAGCGGAGCGAGGGATTCTTGCCGCCCCCTACCACGAGATTGCGTTGGAATTTAAACCGCCGGTCTCGTCTCATTACACTTATTATGTAATTTACTTTAAGCTGAGGTGGGCAAAGATTGAGAGGTCTAAATTCGATTTGAGTTTTTAACAAGCAGTCGTTATTTATATTTTTGTGTCCGTACTTTATTTATTGTGAGTGTTTATATAAAGGTTTACTGAGTGCATGTTTATAGAGAACTATGCAAGAATTCCCTAACACGTTAGGAGTGATGACTGATGACATAATGTTGACATACAAGTTTATATTTATGGTCCCGTTTTAAACAATGAAAAAATATTTATGAAAATATACAAAAATCGTAATTGCTAAACACAACACAATAAGTACTTCCCATATAAAATAGATCCTAGGGCACCCCTTGACGCTTTACCCTTTGACGAAATTCAAATTATACCATCGCTAATAATAAACAAGGACTGCTTTTTTACCCTTCTCCGTAGATCTTCGAACCAAATTCACCCTACAATGGTCAGTTTTAATTACAGTTCGTAAATATCATACGTAAAAGATGAATTACTAAGACTGTTTCCAGTGTTTCCACTGGTAATAGAGTACGGAAGTTTGGTCATTACCGATTGCTACAATACCGGACCAAACATTCCTTGACCTCATTTCGCATCGTTAGGATATTTATAACTGTATATTTTACCGCTGTTGTAACATGTTATTTATTTATTTTACAAGTACGTACAGTCGAGTGTAGAAATATGGGAGTATGGAACTTACTCAATAGTAGGTACATTGTGCATCTAGGGCGTTAAGAAGGGCATTACTTACGAGGGTCTATTGAACCCCGACGCCGAAGGCGGAGGGCTGTAAATGACCCAAGTTAGTAATCCCCTTATTGCCCGTGGTACACACAATGTTTTTCATCGCATTTGCGAGGAAAAAAAATAACTTTCTAGGCAGATAAAGAAACAATAAATAGGCGGTGTAGTAGCACAGTCCACAGTACTCCGGAGTGAGTACGACTATGCGCGTACGTATGCGCGGCGCGGCGAACGCGTGGGGGGCAGGAGCTCCGGGATTTTCCGGGCGGGCGGTAAAGAGAATCCTTTAAAACCACATTAAGTCTAAGTATGCTTGCATATAATA
This sequence comes from Lathronympha strigana, assembly GCA_949128165.1. Lineage (NCBI taxonomy): Eukaryota > Metazoa > Arthropoda > Insecta > Lepidoptera > Tortricidae > Lathronympha > Lathronympha strigana. The sequence continues at coordinate 7,860,824 of OX421906.1, read as the reverse complement.
TCACCATTTACGAGGAGGTGTGATGAAAAATTATGTCCCATTGCATCTAGTTCCGGTGAAATAAAAGTGTAGTACCATATTTGTGAGACGATTTTGTCGATACATATATTTGCACTTAACGGTAGGTATGCACTTAACGGTTGTTTTGCTACGATTTCTAGTTAGACGAATGAAATAGTAGATTGTCAAATTGTGTTACAGGGGATCAAAATGATATATTCCGGCGAGGGCGTACATTGAATTCGAGTGAAGCGATGGATTCTACAATATATTCTAAAGTAGAATCCTGAGCGTAATGAGGGATTCAAGCGTTAACGCCCAAGACAAAAATAATTTTGATACCGTGTGGTGACACATACGTACTGCTTTTCACGCCAACTAAGAGGAAATAAACAAAACCGAAAACAGCATCACACCAACACCACGTGGCCACCAGTTAAATTAAATTTTAAAGGACCCCGCACAAAATGTTCGATAAAAGCCGTTCGGTCGATTTGGCTGAAATTTTGTAAAAATATAGCCTCTAATACTCTAATTAACTGTGTGTAATTGCAACGTTAATTAATTCAAATTCAAATAATTTATTTCAAGCAATTACAGCTCATATTGTTAAGAAAGAACTGACTAGTTTTTGAAATATCACAATTTTAATTTTTATATTTTACTTACATAATGATTATTAGTTAATGTAGGTACACTGTTAGCAAACTGACTTATAATTATTTCAGTGGCAATAGCGGAAAAAAACAAATGTTATTCGACGGATGATGTTTTTTTTCTGCAGGTGGTTTGAACTTCAAACTAACTTATGTACGAAATGTCATTTGATATTTCATCGTCCTGTACAATGGCTTTCCGAAACATTATGCGTAAGTATGTAAGTAAAATATAAAAATTTAAATTGTGATATTTCAAAAACTAATCATTAATTATCGTTGCAATTACACACAGTTAATTAGAGTATTAGAGGCTATATTTTTACAAAATTTCAATCAAATCGACCGAACGGCTTTTATCGAACATTTTGTGCGGGGTCCTTTGTTTTAAAATTATTTTTGTCTTTTTTTATTTATGAATAGGTGGTGTGAAAACGATTTTTATGTTTTATTTAATCCTTATTGTTATACCTGGATTGAGTAGATAAATAGGTAGGTATCTACATATAATATATGGATCTCATCTTGCTTTTTTGCATTAACTATGCGAACTTTTATGTGAATCATACCAATATTTATACTAAAACAAAGTCAGTCAGTCAATCTGACTGCAAACACTCTGTCCGATGATGATGGCCAAATGGCAACGAAACATGTCACGCCATTGAGATAAAATTTCTGTTGTCAAAATACGCGAGTATTTACCGTTGTTTTAATAAAAATAAATTATGACTGATAATTAAAGTTGGGATGTTTGGTGGCAATGGGTCAATGCATATGATATGATATGAATACATGATTAATAAAAATAATAAACCAATAATGTGTAATAAATTGACACATTAAAAAAAGTACAAAAACATAATATGGGTATTGATAAAATATATGAGACTGCATCCAGCAGGCCTACCACGTACATCGAAAAACATTGACGGAAAAAACGTCTTTATACCATTGCAATAAGCAAGTGGCACAGAAATTTTCGAACATTCGATTTTCTTGGTTCTAGACATAGCTACATAGTGATTGCAAATATCACTACATACAATGTACCCGTTGCACAGTCTGGTACAGTCGCACGCGCACGCGCACCTGCGCAGCTCGAATTAGCCCGATTATATCCGAATTATTAAATTAACCCGAAATTGAGGCCAACCTCTTTCTTGTAACCCGACGCCCGCCGCGGAACGAGTTCGTGTAGGGTTGCCATGTGTTGTAAAGTCGCCACGAAATCCCTGATTTGAATACATATGTGAAAAATAAAACCGCGGTAGAAAGTACGGTTATTATAACAGCTGATAAAAGGATGATATTTCACTCCCATATTTGGCCGCGCACTGTCAAACATGGGAGGTATATCGTTAGGCTAAAAATACAATATAAAATTCTCGAGAGTTACTAAAAATCCACAAAAAATTCACAGAACATTGTAAAAACGGAATTTGTTTACGATTTTTAGATTATATTTTGCATTGAACGGACCAATGGACATGTTCGTAGGTACTGCCTAATTTAAAAGGAAGAAGGGTGTCGTAAATAGTGTAAGTAAACAATATTCACATATCTATGACATTTGGCGGTTATGTAATTGTTATATAAAGTTCAATGAATTCTGCAACTATCAGCCAGCTCTTAAATAGAGCCAATAGGGGACTAAATGCAGTATACCTATTCCATGAAGTCCAATTTTTGATAGGTTTTGTGACATTTGTGATAGATAAATAAGTGCGTAAAGGGTATGAAGTTCACTCCATCCAATCGTTAAATTGTTAGGGTCTGTGCCAAAAGAGACGTTTTAGGTTTCTTAACTTTAATTTCATTTCTTCGCCCATTAAATTGGCACTTACAGTTAAACCTAATGTCTTAATTGGCATTACATAATCAATATTTCACATTATTTCATTAAATAATTTACATCAGGTATATAAAATTTAAGTCAAATGGTGAATAATAAATGTCAATGTCATTTTTAAATAAAATTAAAAATTAAATAAATGTTATTTAAGCGAGCTTTGTTAAAACGTATTATAATAAGATTTTGGTTGGCTTGATAAATATCAGGTTACAAGTGTGATTAAAACATTAGGTAATATTGACAAATTTTATATATGAAGCTGCATATGGAGTGTCCTCTTAAGGCCAGATGAAGTTACCATAAAAAATTGCCATACCCCGGCTAGGTGCCATGTGGTTTATTTTTTACTATTGTAACAGCTTTTGTACCTCGGTTTGCAATAAATATTATTACTATTACTACATACTACTAAGCATTAAATTAAATAAATACCTAAATAGGTGATATTTATTTATTTACATAAGGAGATCCAACAGCTAACTAAATGACAATGGAATCTTAAATAGATATATAGAGCCAATAAGATATATAGTTTTAAAAATTGAGGATGTCAAGATTAATTCTTACGTCTGGTAACACTCGTGGTGTCTGACTGTGGGAAGACGGGTTTGGGGTTCGATGCGATACTAATTATTAGGTATCTACTATCTATAATCTTAATTGGTAATCTGATATTTATGTGATGAATTAAACAACTTAGCTCAATCTATCACTTTTATTGATTACAGTAAGCTCTCGAGTCCTCACTTATAGTTCAATCTCCAGCCAACAATCCCCGTCACCCAACCCGCGCCATCTTTTTCCATCCAAGTAACTTTTTTTTAGCCGCGGGTGTGTGACCGAAATTCTTGGTGCCTACCCACAGAAAAATAATTAAAACTACTAAGTAAACGCAAGTAACAATTTACGTTCTTATTTACTAAACATTTGAATCAAATGAAGCTTAAACCTGACCGATATTATTCTACTAATCATTAAATTGCATGAAATATCACACTCGGCCATCCGACAACGTGCTTCGTCCCGAGCACGTTAATGAAAAATTAACTACTTTATTACTAAATTAACTATCATAATGAAAAATATCACACTCGGCAGAATAACTACGCTACTTGTATATAAAACTAAAACCATCTAATAATAGAAATTACACTTTTTTTTATACGGTATTTATAAAATGAGTGTTGATAATGATACACACCTCTTTGCCATCACTAAATTTAGCTATATATAATTACAGATATATGTTTTTTTTTTAAATCAGAGTATAGAATGAGTAGGTACTTTGCTATTATTTTTCCGAACATGTTGTTTCTCCACCGCTTTCGGAATCTTCCGAATCGGAAACTTCATCAGCTATTTCTAGCGCTTTTAAATGAATCCAGGGTCTCATTCTATCCGCTGATACCACACTATCATAATTACGGTTTTTTTCAAATCCGGGAACATGGGTTATGTTATATCTGTCATTACTTAAACATTTAACAATTTTAAAAGGGCCGATAAATTTAGGCATAAATTTTTTACTCTTGCCATCATTATAAAAATTAGTCTTGGTCACTTTTACCAAATCGCCTTCATTGTAAACATGAGCTACCTGTCTGTTTTGGTCATAATTTTCCTTTTGCTTCCGCTGTGCCTCTTTAATATTATCACTAGCCTCCTGTCTTACCTGCTCAAAATGGGTCGAATCATTTTTACTGTTAGTATCATTGTGTGACCTTAGAGGTTTACGCACGCAATCGGAAAAATTATGACCAATCCTGCCGCATTTTTGGCACTTGATTAGCGGCTTAGTACAACTCAAATACGAATGGCCTTTTTCTCGACAGTTAAAACAATTAAGACCACCGCTATAGCTACTTGTTGACGCCACATTGGTTTTATATTCGTATTTACATTTCCGCCATTACTGTCTCTTTTTCTGAATTGAGAGGAATGTTGCGCAGGCTCCTTACTGCGCTGCCACTGTTGAGAGGCTAAATAGGTGAGCAAATCTTCTGGCTCTTCGCATTTAAGAGCCTGCGCCCCATTCCTGATAGAACTATTTGTAATCCCATACACAATGCAATCAACAGCCTTACGCCCTACTATATCACAACGGCTAACCAAAGTCAATTTGTCATAAAAATAATCTTTGAGATTCTCATCTGGACGTGAAACCCGACTTAACATGTCTTCTAACAGTTTCCCGTAGTTAACTTCACTTGGAAAGGCTCTTAGTAATTTATTTTGCCATTCAGGCCAAGTGAAATTAACCGACGGAAGCGATTCGTACCAGGCCTTAGCTAAGCCAACTAACTTTTGCAAGGAGTAATGTACAGTCTGTTTTTCGTCCCATTCATATATGGCTGCACACTCGTTCACTTTACGTATCCAGCGCTCCACAGTTTGAGTCTTATTGTTCGGATCAAATTCTGGAACCACATTTGATAGCTGATTCGTCGCATAAGGATGTGAAATCTTACTTGGTTCTTTGCGTACAGCGGCGACAATCTTGATGACGTCCTCTACCGTCAGTCCCACTGACCGCCGCCTGGACTTACGTGGCCTTTCTTCATACGAGTCGTCAGAAAGGGGCGACCGCCGCCGGCGCCTGCTGAAACGACTCCTATCTTCAAACTCCTCATAATCCGCTCCGGGAGTCCGTAGCGTCCTCTGTTGTCGCGTTACCGTTGCAGACCTCCTCACCGTCCGCCTTGGTCGTGATGGCAGCTTAGGTGACGTCGGTGTGTTTACATCTGACTCCATTTTACCCTGCAATAAATTTGTACGCACTGTATGGTTTCTTGTAACGAATGTCGTTTAGTTCTCCATAATGCCCGGGCAAGGTTTGTGTGCGGTTGTAGTTCAACCGGTCAAATATCATGTCATAGTCATGGTACTAGATCACCTACATGGTCTTAGCATTTGCCAACATACATAGCTCATGAAACATTATAGTTACAACTCAGTATAACTTACAATTTACCACCTACACGGTAAGGTCACCATTTATTCATCAAAGCACAAGTAATGCTCATCGACTTTATATTATACCACATACATGGTATCCAATGGCAACTCTAGTCATAGCATAGGTACCACCTACATACCCCTGGCGCGCCGTGTTCAAGGATGGGAGGTCTTGGTAGGCGTCGAGACCCTATCAGACCACCGTTACATCCGATTTAGGGTCTCGAAGCTCCCCACGCTCCCTGTCCCGAGACGGAATGACACGGTCCAGAACAGTCCTCGCTGGGTCCTCAGAAAGCTCGACCGAGAAGCCCTAGAGCTTGCGGCTATGGCACGGACATGGACTACAGAACCGGAAGAGGCGGTCGACATCGAGGCTGAAGCGGAGTGGTTCCGTGACTGCATGACGGACGTCTGCGATGCGGCCATGCCTCGAGCCAGGGCCTTCTCCCCCCGACGCTCCGTGTATTGGTGGTCTCCAGATCTCGCGCAGTTGCGCGAGGAGTGTGTGCTCGCGAGACGCCGATACACGCGACAGCGAAGTCGTCGGCACCGAAACGAAGTGACGGAAGCGGCCCTGTACTCGATATATAAGGAGGCGAAAATGGCACTAAAGGCTGCTATTGGTCAGGCCATAGATCGGTCAAGAGAGGAGTTTCTGGAGACCTTGAACAGCGACCCTTGGGGAAGGCCATATAAGCTGGTCAGACAGAAGCTCCGTCCTTGGGCCCCCCCGCTAACGCAGAGCCTTCAGCCTCGTCTGCTGGACGATGTCGTTGTGGCTCTGTTTCCGCACAGGCCCCAGCAGCTCCCACCGCTCATGGCACAACCCGGGGCGGCTGAAAGACAGCAAGCTGCGGAGGCGGAGACACCAAGTGTCACAAAAGACGAGCTGGACGCAGCGGTCCTTCGTCTACGGTCCAAAAATACGGCACCTGGTCTGGACGGAATCCCAGGTCGTGTTTGGGTCCTGGCCATGGAAGTCATTGAGCCGAGACTGCGCAGGCTTTTCAGTCTGTGCCTGGAGCAGGGCCACTTTCCTGACGCGTGGAAGATTGGCCGGCTTGTATTGTTGAGGAAGGAGGGTCGACCTGCGGAATCACCGTCAGCCTACCGGCCCATCGTGCTGCTTGATGAGATCGGCAAACTCTTTGAGCGAATTATCGCGAACCGTCTCATCAAGCACCTAATGACGGAGGGGCCGGATCTGGCCGATTGCCAGTACGGTTTCCGCAGTGGTCGCTCAACAATACATGCGATCCTGCGGGTGAAGCAAATAGCGGAAGACGCAGTATCCCAGGGTGAGGTCGTCTTGGCAGTGTCATTAGACATTGCCAACGCCTTTAACACTCTCCCCTGGGACTGCATACACGAGGCGCTACTGTATCACCAAGTACCCCACCATCTCAGCCGAATAGTGAGGGCCTACCTGCTCCAGCGGTTCGTGGCCTTCCCCGGGCAGGATGAGTGGGGGCGACGGGAAATGGTGTGCGGTGTTCCACAGGGGTCGGTACTGGGTCCGCTCTTGTGGAACATCGGATACGATTGGGTGCTACGAGGGGCCCGTTTGCGTGGAGTCGACCTAATATGTTATGCGGACGACACTCTTGTAACAGCGCGAGGGGTCTGCTTCAGAGAGGCCGCTATTCTGGCCACGGCAGCCGTGGCCCAGGCAGTTGAAAAAATAAAGCGTTTAGGCCTGGAGGTAGCTCTAAACAAGTCGGAGGCAATCTGCTTTCACGGGCCCCGAAAAGCACCCCAGGCCGGATCTTACATAACCGTGGGGGGCGTCCAGATTGCTGTCCAACGAACTATGCGGTACCTTGGCATCACGTTGGACAGTCGGTGGACGTTCCAAGCTCACTTCGAGCGGTTGACTCCGAAGCTGCTAGGCGCTGCCGCTGCCCTCGGGCGACTGCTCCCCAACCTTGGGGGGCCAAAAGCGTCGTGCCGACGCCTATACTCCGGAGTCATACGGTCCATGGCCCTCTATGGAGCCCCCGTGTGGGCCAGGGACCTGAAAAGCGGGAATGCCACGCACTTGCGAAGAGCACAGCGGGTGATGGCAATTAGGTCCATTCGGGGATACAGAACGATCTCCAGTGAGGCTGCATGCGTGCTGGCGGGATCCCTGCCGTGGGATCTAGACGCGAAAATCCTTGCGTCGGTGTTTAACTGGCGCGAGGAGGCGCGGTCCAGGGATTTCTGGCCGGCACCACGTGAGATCGAGGTAAAGCGAGAGGAGCTCTCCCATGAGGCAGTCGCCACTTGGATGAATCGTCTGGAGCAACCGAATACGGGTGCCCGGACGATAGCGGCGATCCGGCCGGTGTTGCCACAGTGGCTGGAGAGGTCACATGGCGCTCTCACCTTCCGGCTCGTGCAGGTTCTCTCAGGGCATGGCTGTTTTGGGAGATACCTGCACAAAATTGCCGGCAGAGAGCCCACAGAAGGATGTCACGAGTGTGGTGCCGCATCGGACACCGCACAGCACACGCTAGAGGCATGCCCAGCGTGGGGGCCGGAACGAGATGACCTCGTAGCCGTGGTGGGGCCCGACCTGACACTACCCGCCGTGGTAAAAGCCATGGTGGAGGAGGACAGGTCGTGGCAAGCAGTGAGGTCCTTCTGTGAGAGCGTCTTACAGCGAAAGGAACTGGCGGAACGGGCAAGGGAGAACGACCCTATGGCCGATCAACGGCGCCGCAAGCGTGCTGGACGCAGACGGGTCGCAAATGACCGCCGCCTGCCTCCGTAATTGACCAAAGGATGACAGGCATGGGGACGCCTGCCATCCTTGCTATAAGTCAATGAGAGGGCAACAGCACAAAGGTGCTATAAATAGGGCACGAGGCAAATTTGGGTCTCCGGAGGCGGCGCTCAAACGAGTGGTGCTGGTGGTGCTGTAGATGTCAAGCGCGAGCGTTCCTGCAGCCCACCGCTAAAGCGCAAAGGCGGCAACGGAGGGGTTTTTAGTGGGTAGACTCGGGGTCTCATCAGCCTACAACGAGGAGTCCCACATAACCACCCGGGTCCGTCCCCACACCCGGGTGGCATGCGTAACGCATTTTCCCCTCCTAAAAAAAAAAAAAAAAAAGGTACCACCTACATGGTAACCATAACTGTTGCCGTACTTGCCATAGTCACCTGGATGCAACTAAATTCAACTTGAATCAACTAGATGCAACCTGATTCAACTATTCATCCATATTCATCTAAATATATGCTCGATTCAGCTAATAATAACTAAAAAATTGAAACTAGTGAATAAGATTCAACCAAATTGAACTAGATTCAACTAAACTCTACTGGATGCAAATAGGTTAAATTATGTTTTAACAAAATTCAACCAGATTAAATTCCAACTTTGATTAAATTAAAATGCACCACATGGTAATTCAATTACATGTAAAATTATAATTGCATGTCATATACTAAAGGAAAAGGCCAACACCATCGGAGGCCAAGCCGAGGTTTGATTTATAATTTACATATAGTAGTGTTACTAATTTAATAATAACCCAGAAATCCCAGAATATTTAATTAAATACTTAACTTGTTTTTGATTTATGTCTACTAAAATTACGTTTAATATCCGTGATAAATGACATTTTATCTTATCTTTATTATATCTCCCATTCACTGTAATCAAACTGAACTTACACACAGACAGAGCACACCTACACGGCTCATCAAAGAAAGTGCGCATTGACACGGTATCGAATAATTACCTTCATGGTAAACGCATAATATACACTATACACACTCAAATATACTTCTCCTAACTCACGTAGCACACCTACATGGCTACCCTCCCCGCTTTATCACAATTGCAGTCAAAACTAATGTTTGTTCTAATTTGTGTAGCACACCTACATGGCTACTAAAAATATTGGAGCTCCCTACATGGCTCCTGTTGAATAAGGCAATATTAAAAACCCAATGCATATTATACAAAACACCCTTATGCTAATAAACTATAGTGAACTGGCTTTGGAATATTGCTATATCAATCTCGATTATTAACAGATTTACTTATTACACGACTGATTGCACTCGTTATCTCAACTTAAACGTAATTATAATTACGTATAGCTATCTACCTAATGTCGTATGCAATTGAAGCATATAATCGAATATAATATCTATATTTAAAATACTTAAGCAACTTGTACTCACGCGTTTTAATCCTTTGGGCGCCGTTCACCACCACTTCTGACTTGTGATGAATTAAACAACTTAGCTCAATCTATCACTTTTATTGATTACAGTAAGCTCTCGAGTCCTCACTTATAGTTCAATCTCCAGCCAACAATCCCCGTCACCCAACCCGCGCCATCTTTTTCCATCCAAGTAACTTTTTTTTAGCCGCGGGTGTGTGACCGAAATTCTTGGTGCCTACCCACAGAAAAATAATTAAAACTACTAAGTAAACGCAAGTAACAATTTACGTTCTTATTTACTAAACATTTGAATCAAATGAAGCTTAAACCTGACCGATATTATTCTACTAATCATTAAATTGCATGAAATATCACATTTATGTGGTTTTTATGTTGACTTAATTACTATGGGACCGTGTTAAATGTAATTAAATATAACTATAATGTATTGTAATAAAATTGTTTAGTTTTCTACGGTACTGTGAGGTTTTATTGTAATAAAATGTTTAACCCTTTAATTTAAATGTAAGGTACTGTCAGGATCAAAAGTCTATCTAGGCACTTGCACTTCACCTTAATCAATTAGAATAAGATAGACGAAATACTTTTTTTTTGCTTCCTAAATGGTGTCAGGATCGACCTTGCAATATAATTATCGTGTTTTTAACACCATCAAAAAGGATATTTGTCAATTTAATCAGTCAGAGATTTTCGTTTTTGTTACATAAAAGTCAAAATACATTATTCAATTGCTTACCTATAAGTAATAATTACCTATATTCTGTATTGCCCCACTATTTTTAAATGCCTTTATTTTTAAACGAATTCTCAATATATGTTTACCTATTAACTATTCTAGCTAGCGAACGAAGTGCAGTGCAAATGCAAATTCACTTCAGTTCAGTAATAATAATGAATAATAAAAAATGAACATTATAAGTGAATTATTCTCATTATTTTAAGTAGGGATTTTTCCTGCGCGCACCGGCACCGGCACCGACCGCCCCGCTAATTAAGCAAGCACGACGATCCTTCAACATTTGCTTATTAACGTCTAATCTTCCTCCGCGTCCATCGATCATAATTAATTCTATTAAGGTTAAAACTAGGTGAAGGTTGTGGCCCTTACAATGAAATTTAAAAACTTAACGTCGTCTTAACGACTCGCCGAGGATACAAGGGGAGGCGAATTAATCAAATAATACCGCGGAGCGGGCCGCTCCCCCCTCGGAGCCCCGCGCCCCGCGCCCCCGCCCCGGCCGACCGCGTGGCGCGCTCAGTCGCGACCGAAACGCTGTCCGGGGAAGTGCCGACGATCCCCGTTGCAATAAGTACTTTTTTCGAAGTTGTCAATACAGTTTTTGTTTTAAAGTTCCCCAAAAAAGTTTTATGTGACCAGTCTCCCGTTCCGACGGACTCCGAGGATATTAGACTGTGATCGGCGGTGTAGTTTGTTCAGTTGATGCGTTGATTGTGTTTTTTTTGTTATTGTTGAGTTTTTTTGTTTGGTGCATCGTGCCTGAGCCGGCGGTCCCACCGAGGCGCTGCCTGGACGCGCGGCAAGAGACCCAAAGGACAAAGCCTTTAGGTAACTACCTCCTAACGTATTTAGTGTGATTTGGTGGATGTTATGAGCGCGCTGTACTAGCGCACGCATACAATAGACTAGTCTACGCGGGATGTTTGTAAACAAATCTAGGTCATCTATTTGACTACGGCAGCCGAGTCCGCCCGGAAATGTGGCGGGTTTCGAGGAAAGCGTATTAGGAACGACAGCGGTGACAGGAACGAATTAGGGAATTCGTACGCCGGCTCGCGTCGCCCACCGGCCACGTGGACGAGCTTCATGATAAAAGTTTTTGTTTACAAACTGAAATTTATACAATACAGATACACTAAATCAGCTGTGCAACATTAAACGAATGCTATAACAAGAACTCATCGTACTATTCGACTGCGAGACCCACCGAAACAAATTTTGTTCGAAATCTTACACCAATTACTTCAAATTAAATAAAAGTGCGAAAATTCTAAACACTTAGCAAAACATTTTTGCCAATTCCGATTCAGGAAACCAAAAATTGCAGCTAATTCAGCCGTACGGCTAAGGTAAATATGAAATTATAAACCTTGCTAAACAGGTTCTTTAAAGGAAGTTATGAAAGGGTTAAACGTATTCAAATAAAAATAATTAAAAAACTCTAACTAAATCCGGAATAATAATTATAATTAACAAAATTGTATAAAACCAATTAAGCTATAAAGGAAACCTCAAACTCGGTAGGTTTAGCAACGTACCTACGGAATCATTAATTAATAAGAACTGTTTGAGCACAATACTAATTTCATCGTCAGGTGAAACTCAATTACAAGAGATAATTAAACCATCAAGGATTTATTTACTTTGAACATCAATTTTCTTTAAAATAAACCTACTTTTAATTAAAGCTTTAACGAAAAACAAATAGAGGAGGAGAGACGTAGGTACAACCCTTCCCAAGTTGGCGTCATGTTCAGGGTTACCACTTCACAATTTTTGAAATGTTGATTATTTAATAAAATAACTTGCACTTGGATATAAAGGGGAGAATTGCCGTTATTTGTGTCATGCGTGTTCAATTAAAATCGGTGACTATTCCAAACCGTTTAAAACACCTTTAAAAAAAATAAAACAGAATCATGTAATTAGGACTATTTTTCCAACCTTAGAAAATATCTTGGTAATTTTGCTGACCTTAAGCAATGTCTAATATATGTTTCTTAGGGGACTTAGATAATGCTCCGTGTAAGATTACGTCCAAATAAAAATGTGTTAGTTTTTAGAAAAAGATAGGTACAGTTACCTGACTACTTTGTCGGTTTTTGATTAGGTGGTATCTATTCCAAAAACGTGTACATAATATTTTGATCGGAGCTCAGTCTAGTGTAGTGACCAAAAATCCAGACATATTAGATAAATCCTGAAGTTTGGTAACCCTATTGGGCGTGGGGTGGAGTACGTATATATTAAACCTAATTGTTATTGAAACCCTTTAGCTAATTTATCTTGGCGGATGCAGCTATACAAAGCCATCATTTCATTATTCTAATTTACGGGACAATGGATTCGAGTTGTCACTTAATATTTTTAGGAAGTCAGTTTGAAAGTTCCTGTCATTTGTATAAAAATTTGTATGAACACTAAACTTGTGTCTAGTAGAGATTTTATTACACTTCAATCTACGAAGAACCGAATTTATTTAATGAGATAATGAGAATAGTCCCTAATTCGGTAACTTACATACTATCGAGTTCAAAATTGCATGGGAAGTTTAATGGATTTATTCATAAATTGCCCATGCACGCAACGCATGTGTACATTATTTCAATTTTGGTGATTTTTTTTAATTTTTTGGTCAGTTAGTTGCCTCAATTGGAGTTAATTATGAACTTTCGTAAGATTCGAAATTAATTTAAAACATGTCTAAGCAATATTATACGGACCACTTCATTTCATCGCCGGTTTAATTAAAAACGAGTGCCCGCTCCCCTTCCTCCTTTTCGGGTTGTACTGTACCCCCCGCCCCCCGTGTGGGTGTCTCGCTCCGCTTATATTTAGATAATTGTACAATCATCTAAATTAATGAGTGCTCGTCCGGTCCTGTATTTACGTTTAAACTCGACTCGGAGATAATAGTGACATTTTTTTTGTAAATAATTGCTGACATTGTCCAAGGATGTTGACTCGGCGCTAATTATTTGCCGTTTACCGTCATTAATATTTTGCCAAATTACAGGGCAATTTTTCTTTGTGGATGAGATTACCGAATTACCGAATAATATGTCTCGGTCAAACGCTTCTGTGATGGTGCTTGATTTTAGTAAAAGGAAGTGGTAAATTTTACAGCAATTTTTGTCAGTTGTTCATAGAATAAAACTGTGTCATAAACTGTCATCATCATCATCATCATCATCATCATTTCAGCCGAAAGAGGTCCACTGCTGGACATAGGCCTCCCCCAAAGATTTCCACAATGACCGGTCCTGCGCCACCCGCATCCAGCGGACTCCTGCGACCTTCACCAGGTCATCAGTCCACCTTGCGGGGGGCCTACCCACGCTGCGCCTTCATAAACTGTACCAATACCTATAATTCGCAGAGAGGTAATTAGGCATGATATGATATTTTCTCAGAATAACATATCTGTTTAAGGGGCTACCCGGCATATTTCACTGTTTTTAAAGTGAATAGGCTTTGTTCAGCTCCAAGCACAACGCTTGAAAAAAATATATAATGTAGTATTTGGTCTACATTTGGTTCTAATAAATTGTCGAAAAACATAATACATCAAGAGAAAAAAAACCGTAAACCCTTTTTTCTACCTTAAATCTGTATCTACTCCCTTATCATGCGTCGTAAGTACAAGAAACAAAGACAAGTAGTATATATTTATGTTTACTTTAAACGCATCTACTGATTTTTGGATAGGTTTTGTACTTTTCGAGAAAAAGCTATTACACGCATTTTTCCGAAAACGCCGGCTCGAGATGCCTGCGCGGGCGACGGGGGCCAGTCGTGTAAGATGGCACTAGTAAGTCGCAATCAGCCCTTTTGCCGTATAATGTAATAATTGTGCGCTCCTCCAACGCATAGCACCTTCATCTTTTTATCTTCACACTCCGAAGATCTCTGATATAGGTACCACAAATTGCGGTAACACCTCGTTTGCGGGTTACATGTGAAGAATAATCCGCTTGGGTGTTCTCGGTTGACGGCGATAGAGTTAAACGCAATTAAAACTTTCACTACGTGCGTGGACGAGGTGCTCCGATACTTTAATTTATGCCAGTGTTATCACTTTACGAGTCTATTATTCGTTGGAGAAGATCTTCATTGAGATACTCATTTTAATAACAGTTGACTCGAAGTTTATTTTACGTGATATTCGCAAATCTTAGAGTGTCTTCAAGGATTTGGGCTTGATTGTAAAAGGTACCACTTTGATAACGTTCATTTCTACACAAATCTTTACGGCATTAACGCGACATAGGACCACCATGGCATAGTGGTACATTTTACTAAAAACAATCACTTTTAATTCAGTGTCCGTAAATAATAACTACCTACAACGTCAGTTTTGAAATTACGTGATTCATCAATGACATTGTAATAATTGGAATTGTGCAAGAAAGCGTCTTAAACGGAGAAAACTATTAACTGTATAGATGCTATATAGAAATCTGCAATAAAAAGTTGAGCAGTTTACACGAAGGTAGAATGAATACCAATCCAAATATAACAATAAAAACCTAGCCTAGGAAAACGACATTTCAGCTGTTGATTATCGAAGAATGTCTCAACACTATTGGAGACTGACTAATCAAGAATTAAGGTACAAAAGTCAATAGAAGGACCTCGGGTGAAGTGCAGCCAGCAAGCATATCAAAGTTGAAATGAGTAATAACGCTTACATACGTCGAGCTTCGCCATTATAAGTCTGAAGATGGATCACGTATATTTTTTCCGAATCTTAAGGTCAAATTATACTAGACCCGTGAATGCCTGGTGAATTTGTCCGTGCCCCGGAAGGCCGCGGGCGATCCGTCTAATGAACCCGCCGCCCCCGCAGCCTGATTTATTAACAAATTAAACGCATTCTGCTGCACCCTCATGCAAATGCCCTGTACGTAACGTCTAGCTGTTTAAAACCGGATTAAGGGCGAAATTATCAAAATTAATGGCAGTATCTGTATCTATTCATGGTTCTGACGTACATACTACACATTTATTGAAACACTTGATTCGATAATGAGCGTAGAAATGATTGCAGACCTTCGAGGAACACGGGCTTCGAACACTTTGGAAGGGAGACAGCAGAGCGAAATCTGATCGTGCATACAAAAAAACTTCAATCTATTTTTGGATACGGATTAGTCACACCCAACACAGACCCGCGCATGCCCATTTGGGCTTGTACTTCGGCATAGGGGAAACGGTATGTATGGCGACATTGCCGAGTCCACTCCCTGTTGTGCTTAAAGTTTGAGATGCACCAATGAGATTGGAAATGGCAGGGCGGCGTATGTAAGATTGTCATACTAAAGATCTGTGAGGTGCACCTTTGTCACCTGTTATTAAAGAAAGATGAAATGAGCATCTTTTCGATTGGTCCTCCCCAGGCTTTGGGCGGATGCGTATGCGTTCCCTCTGCATAAAACAAGGTACACAGTTTTAATAATAATGCCGTAAATCCGTCTATTTCTTAAAAAGCAGTGTGAGTATAAGTATAAAAAATTAGAAAAAAAAAAACATTTTTTTAAGTTGTTGTCGTTTCTTTACTAATTAATCAGTTGGTACATTAAGGCAGACCATAACTAGTTCCGCTTCCCTGATTCTTACGCGTTATTTTCTTTAGGTATATTTACATAGCAACTAAAAGAACCGCTTACTATGCAAATAAAGTCTGCGTACTTATAACTGGTTAAAAAGTATGGGTTCAAAAAGTGCTGTCATCATTTTTCCAGTTGGCTACTTTTTTTCTGCTTTGATATTTTTTTAGAGCTGCAATGTTCACAATATGTAGGTAATGTATAAATCCCTTGTATTACTTTTCTCCATTGAATGACTAATACGTTACCATAGCAAATGTTGAGACTCTTTTGGAACTCGCTTTTGCCTTTTTTCCTGATGCTTGCATCAGGCAAGATGGAATTTTAAGCGCTAAGCCAAGTAACAGGTACTTGGCTTAGCGCTTAAAATTCCATTACTCGTAGGAGTCGTAGGTACTTCATACCTAAGTATCTTTTACATATTATTTATCTAGAAACTAGAATCCGGGAATATCACAAAAATATATTGTACTTAATCACAAGTACAACATATTTTTGTGATACTCCTCTAGCGCTTAAGATACCATCTTGCCTGATGCAAGCATAGGAAAACAAGAAAGTATTAATTGATAAAATCTTAGAATGTCAATTTTATAATCAATTAACTGAAATAAAAACATTTCGATCGTATTCCTCACGTTTCATCTTGCATTCATTTTGATATCGGATAACTTACAGGTAGGAGACATGAGTATTTTAGACAAATAAATATAATTGTAAGCTGCACGTGAAAATCATCAAAAACATTTGTCCATTCTGTGTATCTTTGTTGCTTTCCCCAGAGTTGCTCCATCTTGAATTGAGAGCTCCATAGCGTATTAGTGGCAGCAGGTGCTAGTTCCCAAGCTTCTAACAATAACCTTTTATTTAGACAGGGCCAGGAAACGTCACGAATGTTGAGTTGATTGTTGATATATAAGAGGATTACCGTCACAAAATCGATGCGTAATTACTTTCATTGTCATGTCATTGCCCTCTAATGAAAATAGGTTCAATTTCAAATACCAGTAATCTACATCAGGCAAAATAATAAATTAAATAGAAAGAAGGTGCGCAAAAGTCCATCCGATGAAAAAAAGATTTATATTTTTGGGAATAAATGTGATTGTTTTTAGTGCAAGGTACCACTTTGTTGCCGATAAGGCGATAATATCATAAAGATTCGTTTAAAAATGAACCTTATTAACAAGAGACAAAGTATTTCTAGAAACAAGCAAAAATGTATTCAAAACAATATTTGTGCTAGTCCTCGGCGTCGAAGAATAGACATGATGTGAAAATAGCCTACATCTATTATAATCTATTATAATATGACAAGAACTCGTGCAAAACGTTAGCTTTGTTCTTATTTATCGAATTATTGAATATATCGTCTCGTCTCGTCTAGTCATATTAGTGTTGCATCCATTATTCAGAGCCTGCAGGCCAGGCGGGCTGCTAAATTATTAAACAAGCGTTATAAACGCGCCACCCCAAACTTCTTTCCGACGCCTTGTATGCTCACGAGAAAATCATTGACGGCTGAGTTTGTGGCTTGTAAAATAGTTAGAATATGATCACTCTTTCATGGACCTTCAAAGTCTAATCCGGGTTTTTGAAACGATAATAATACCGATTTGATGACGTTCTTTATACTATAGGAATGGAGACCACATGCGTAGAATCAATTTATTTTTTGATTAGCAACTTATATTATATAATTAGAGCTTTCAAAGCTTTAAACACTGCTTCACATTCTGTATGTACGAAATTTATAATAAAACTTGCAAATAATCAAATAACATATACGTATTACAAATATTAATTACAACTACTAATTAAATACTACACTCATCCCTTTCGGAGTGTATAGCATAACAAAAAACAGTAGGTACTTATGTTTATATCTGTCTATTCTCGTTACATCGACCTCCGACTAATGTACATTTCGAAGTTTATATAACTGTGGTTATTAGCGTAACACAAAGTTTGCCTACGATAATATTTACAATGCGAGATTGCAAAAACAATTCCAACGGGCTAAAATTATCCAGCCCCGTGAACTAAATCTCGGCCGCCGTTTAAGGCTCTCGCCGGAATTCTTATTGAGGCAGTAGGCACTAGTGGAACACCTGCTTTGATATCGCATGCCCTCCCCAGTCCGTAAGGCCCGTAGATTACTCTCATGTGGAGTTTGCATTGTGAAGCTTTTATCGGATTTGAAGCCACATTCTTCTAAGGTGCATGGTTATTGTAGGTGACTTCGACAACAGGGCTGCTACCACGAAAATCGAACGATTGCGGATTTGTATCTTCATATTGGAGTCTGTCACACTTGCATATTGGAGTGACAAAGAGGTTTTCCCGTCAATGCCAATTTTCGAAGTTCGTGGTAGGCATGCAGCTCTTCAGGCTGTTCGATCTTGAGCTTTTTATGGCCAGATTTACGTTTATTGTGTTAAATCTTAGAAAACTGTCCAAGTGTCCGTGATCCGGCTTGAGTTATGTCAAATTACCACGATAAAACGGTTTTGTAACCCCACTTGCTGGCCTAGTGGTCCAAGTCCAATTCGATGGTGTAATCTAATATCAGTCCAAATGGACATCACACTGAGCAACCCTTTCCACATAGCAACCGATAGGGAGAAGTGGAAAGCTGCATCAGTTTTGCAGCGAACTAGAAGAGAGAAACCCATTGGTAAGCAATAGATTGACTTACTCCCTCTAGCGGACACGTGATCTGCCGTAAGTCCACATTGGCCAAACCGGTTCCGATTACAGGTTGTGGCTGCCTACTTATCCGTTTGGCGGAAACGAACCTCTCACGTACCTTGTTGTGCATATTCGTACAATGTTACATACCATTTTTCTTAATTTAGATGATCTTGTTGTGTTAGATGTGTTT
Source organism: Lathronympha strigana (assembly GCA_949128165.1). Lineage (NCBI taxonomy): Eukaryota > Metazoa > Arthropoda > Insecta > Lepidoptera > Tortricidae > Lathronympha > Lathronympha strigana. Next base: position 7,841,942 of record OX421906.1, on the reverse strand, counting down.
AATTTTTAATTCATTTGTATGTTCCATTACTTCACGCAGAATTAAAGCTTCCACATGCTTGCTTAGCGTCACTAAAATTTTGTAAGTTGATTATTAATAATTGTCTAGGGGCCACTGCCGCTAACCGGGGTTAGCTAACTAACCCGGAGTTAACTGGTAAGTTCAATTATTTAAACGCTTATATGTTTGGATTAGTTGACTTATCCCAGATGATGTAAATGTCCTTAATTGAGCTGAATTCCAATTCAAGAATGACCATACATTCAATAAGAAACTAAACTCGAATTCTTCGACAGAAATAATTTTATTATGATAAAGTTTTACGTACACGTGTTTATTATATTGATTGGCAATTATAATTATTTAGCGTAAATAATTGTAGCAAAACATATATTTCTAATTACTTGTAGCATTTCCACATATTTACAGACCGATTACTATTCGAAGAAGCAATTCTATACAAAAATAAACAAAGTCACTCGTTTATTTGTATTGTTTCAAGATGGTTCCTGTTTACAGAAACTAATGAGTCTTTAAGAATTTTGGGGGCAATGGAACGGAATTGTGTCAACATTTATTTAAAGTTCGGTTGACAGGAAACAGCAAAAATTGGAATCTACTCCAACTTAATGACCCTAAAGCTAATCTGTGTTTGCGTGTTTCGCTAATAGGCTTAACTTTATAGTTGAAGTTTTTTAATTTGAATACAAAGGTAATTTAAACTATCGTGACGTGAGTCATATAACGGTATTATTTGTTACTGTTAATGTTAAATTCTCGAGTTTATGGTACTTACTTTAAAAGAGACGATTGTTTTTGGTCTTTAGTAAAGACCAAAAACCTGTATTCATACTCTTTACGAAAAATGTATTTGTAAACTAAGTTCATACCTACGGAGTACTGTTTTCGGCCACATTGATGTAAGTTTAACACTGTACCTACCTAGTTAAATAGTACCTATCGATTAAAAGCTTTAAATTTTCAAAACTTGTCATAAAATAACTAATCAAATTATGAAATGCTTATAAAATTAAAATAAAATATTAGGAAACTAAGGTACCCAGATACACCTAACCTAGTACCTACTCATAAAACTAAAGGCTGTATTTTATCCTGAGTTAAATGAGTTAAATCGAAATTACCGAGGGAAACACCACAAACCGCGGACAAACCAGCCTATCTTCACAAAATATTGAATCTCGACCGTGAGAATATACCCAGTATAACTTGATACCAGAGTGGCAGAGATGCAATAAATATTTCTCGTACCGGAATAAGGCTTATACTGGACATTTCACGTCATGAATAACATTCCAGACGGCCAGTCTGTCGAAACAATCGTTCGAGGGACCAGGACAGATGTATTTTTTATCTCTCTCCAGAAAGAGCGAGAGGATTTCCTTAATTTCTCTCTGCGTGCGGCCACTCGAGTATTGCCAGTCATCCTATTTGATTTGTAAGGGGAATTTTGTGTTGTAATTGGTACTAATTATTGTTTTGAAAGTTATCTCTCATAATGGGATATAAAAGCTATATAAGCAACGCCTTAATTGTCTTGGATGATGGTATAGTTTTTTTGTGTAGATAAAAGTTTGTTTAGTGAGTCACCAAAGTGTGCATCATAAATCATAGTGTTGGCTCTTTTTATGACACTTTCCACTATACTTTATTGTAATTCAATTAACAACTATACAAAACTTTACATATGTGCTCCGATGCTGTCCTTTTTGGAAATATCTAAATTTACTATCACCCATAGATGATTTGATCAAAATTAGTTTTGAGATGATTCTAAACATTCAGCTCAATGAGCCTTCCTGGTCTCAGGCGTCCCTCCCTATTCGGTTCGGGGGTTTAGGAATTCGCAAAATTTCCAGTGTGGCATCCCCAGCCTTTTTAGCATCCACTCATAGCACAGCCGGTCTCATAGGAAATATTTTAAGGGCTTTGCCCACAAACTATGAGATCGCAAGCTTTGAGGATGCTAAAAATGCTTTTAAAATTGCCTGCCCGGGCAAAGACTTTCCAGACAACCCAAAATCACAAAGGAGTTGGGATAATGTTTACTGCGATTTAACTTACAATACTCTTTTAAATAACTCTACAGGTCCAGATCGCGCGAGGCTTTTGGCGGTCGGATCCCGGGAAGCTGGTTACTGGCTTCATGCCCATCCTTCGCCCAATACTGGTACTTTCTTGGATCCGGCCTCCCTTAGACTGGCGACTGGTTTGCGACTGGGGGTTTCGGTGTGTGCGCCACACTCATGTCCTTGTGGCACAGACGTGGACCGACTGGGACACCATGGATTGTGTTTTAAAAAAAGTGCAGGCCGTTTTTCGAGACATGCATCTCTCAATGACATAATCCGTCGGTCTCTTGCCACCATCAACGTGCCTGCTCTCCTTGAGCCGACTGGCATTTTCAGGGATGATGGCAAGAGACCTGATGGGGTGTCCTTGGTTCCTTGGAGTTTGGGACGGATGCTAGTGTGGGATGCTACCTGTGTAGACACGCTGGCGCCGTCCCATCTCCAACGAACTAATGTAAAAGCGGGCGGAGCGGCTGAATGCGCCGAAATTTTAAAACGTAATAAATATAAGAGCCTGGGCAGAGAGTACCTTTTTGTACCATTCGGGGTCGAAACTCTTGGTCCATGGGGTCCCAGCGCACGCAAATTTTTCGTAGAAATCGCGAAACGTCTGGTTGATGTTACTGGTGACCGAAGAGCTGGTGGCTTCCTCGCACAACGTATCAGCATTGCGATACAACGAGGAAATGCCGCCAGCATCCTAGGTACAATGCCTCAAGGACCTACTTTAGATTTAAGGTAGCTAGAGGTAGGTAGTTAGGTAATTTACACTTACTGTATATATTTCGAGAATAAATGATTTTAAGAATTAACAACTTATGGCTTATTCAATTCACGTGAAAATCACCTATAGGTACTAACCGTTTTGACATTGGCTAGAAATTCTACATTTGCTCAATCACACAGCTGAAGTGAATACTCGAAAAAACCTAACAGATAAACAAATTCGTACACATTAAAGAACTCCAATAAAACGATACGAACGCAATAGCAGATTCGGAAATAAATAGCTATCCTTACCTAATAAGTAATAAAAGCAATAAGCGATAGGTATCGATACCGAACCATTTTTCTCGCGTCTCCGTGATTCATACAATTCGGAAGATCCGTTCTATGATTAAGCCAAATTGTATTAGTGACGTCAAGTGGTCTGGACATCGATGTTCCTATTGTGATTCCTTATTATATTTTTCAGGAACATAGGAAAGTCTGTTAGGCTGCGTTTTACCAAATTTTTATTCCGAGAATAACGCTTACTCTCAGATAGTAACGTCAAATTACTATGGGATTTTGACATTAGTTATCCAAGAGTAAGCGTTACTCTTGGATAACTAAAAAGTTTGGTCAAATCCAGCCTAAATGTAATAAGGTATTTACCATAGCTAAAACAACAAAATATAGAATATATTTTGTTGTTTTAGTAGACTGAAAACCGGTAGAAGTATATAGGAGTAGTTAAATCTTTAGGGACTCCGAGCACACTAAAGGAGTTGCGGCGAGAGCCCAGCAAAATTAATTAACTAGGTCTTTAGTCTTCCCCAGTATTTTCGACCTCTCCCAAAAAGTTTAAGAATTTTTTTTCGACCATCATTCCATCAACCACTTCAATTTCTACTGGATGATAATGGTTGACCACCACCATTTGATGGTCAACTTTTATCATCCATTAGAAATTGAACAAGGCTTTTCGGAAGTGTCCTAATTATGATATTTCGACACAATCATCTAATTATTCAAATTGCACTTCTAACAAATAAAATAACCAAATTTGCCGACGTAAAAATTGCCGGTTTCCGGTTACAGTCGTAACCCAAACTAACTCACAATGAAATCAACAAGAAATCTCAGATTTCTAAAGTAAGATAAAACAATATGATTCCATAAATAATAGCTGATACGTACCTAGTACCTACCTTTTTATTCCAATAACAGCAATAAGCGATGTAAATACGGGTCTATATTTCAGTCGTTGCCGTCGCCAAGGCAACGGGCGCGCCAAACAAGACCGGACCGGGGTATTCGGCAGTGAAATAGGTAAACGGGCAAGGTGACCAAATTCATCTTGGCACGACCTTATTGTTGTGGTGTAAGAAGAGTGTCAAGATCATTCTGAACTCCTCATCCGTTAAGTTACTTCTGCTGTCTGTACCACCAGGCACAGGTTTGGTCCCGTAAGCCGGTTTGGATGACATCCAAAACACGTACGTAAAAAAGTTCTTTTTTTACGCTTGTATTGCTACTTCGAATATAAGGAGATTATAGGGCATTTTTTTATCTACTGCGCCATTTGCTTTGTCAGACCATACTAAACATCCTGGTTATGCCATGGGGCATACCACAAAAACAAGCTATAGCAAAACAATTTAACCAATATAAAAAATATGTAGGTTCATATGGCTATTTCACCATGGTAAGGAGGAAAATCCGCAATGTTCCATAAAGCAGAGTAGTCTCTAAGCTCGTACAAAATTTAAATTTGATATCAAATAAGTGACAATCAGCGCACTTTTAGACCACCTCAATCTACTCAAAATTTAAGGATTTTACTGTATTCAATCAGTACCTATAACTATTAAATAACTTTGTTTTTAACGCTACCATTGAAACATGGTCGTGGTAACAACCGGGAATAGCCCTCCGAACTAGTTTATAGAGCCTACCCATGTCCCTGATCAACGTGAAAGTGGAAACTTAATTCTTTGTAAATGTATACGTAAGAGCTGTTTTTAGACGTGACACGATCTAAGAAGCACATGTAACTAATAACAATATAATTATGATCCCAGACCAGACCGGTCTGGTCTGCTGGTCTAGAAAAAACGAATGTTAGCCTAGTTGGGTCGGCCCAACTAGGCTACCATTCATTTTTTCAAACCCCAAAGGGCTACTTGCGGAAGGGGTTAGCGAGCTAACCCGGAGTTAATCGTTGATGAAGTATAGAAATTGACAGCTATATCTGGGTAAGCTGGTTATCCCTGGTTGGCCGCTAATTCACTGTTAATTATCAAATTCCATATGTAATTAACGCTTAACTCCGAGTTAGTTGACTAAGCTCGGTTGGTATAACCCTAAGTGTATAAGGGCCACGAGCACCAACCGGGGAAGTGAAGTAACCCGGAGTTTTAGTATGGAATTTCACAGCTAACTTCGGGTTACTTGGCTAACCCTGGTTGCCAGTTTGGCACAAGGGGCGGTATTAGGGCCATTTGCACCAGCCAACTAAGCCGGTATTTATTTCATATAGAATTTGATAGTTAACGTCGGGTAAGTCATCTAACCCGGAGTTATGCGGGTGGTGCAAATGGCGCTTAGTTTGGTAAAGTCGTTCTTTTATAGAGTTATTCTGCCTAGGTTTTACGAGTAAAAACGCATTAAATCCAACTCTATTACACAAAGCCATAAATTTCGGAATTGACGCCAAATGGCATTCTAACGATGTCGTATTAGGATATTACTTACATTTTTATAACGGTGATGCGATAAGAGCTATTAAAACACTTAAGAGGTGCTAAAATCAATTAGCAAGGTTTGAGATCATGATGTCATAATAAAATTGCAATTTGGCGTCGGAATATGTAATGCGACATTATCAGTATTATTTCAAAAGCTTACCGAGCTCTAGCGAGTTAGACCCTTTGTTAAACCAGTGTACATGTACTCTAAGACTCCGCTTAGTTACCAAGGAACACAGTTACAATGGAAAAACAGAAACTTGGTGTATGAAAGCAACGGGAATGCACAGGACGGGGCGTCCGCCCGCTAACAGCAACTAAGTAGATAACAATCAGCTAGGACGGCTTGTGCGAGACACGAAATTAATTAAAACAAGTTTGTTCGCGGATCCTATGCAGGTCTAACAAAGCCGCTGAGTCACTGGGTAATTACAAGGCAGACGCGACGCCTAGGCGCCTTACGTTACGTCTAACGTTGCGAGGGGAGCGAACAATATCGGGTGATGACATGATTATGATGTCGATTGTTCAAGCACCCTCCAAAGGTTAGATCCAACTATCTTTAAGGATCCTATAGTTATTTGAACTACCTTCCTCGAACCGGAGGAAAAAAACCCTTATTTATACTTTCACGATTTTCACACATAAATTAACTAAAACGGGCTTAATCACGTAAAACTTTGAAAACTAACCTCCGAGTCCTCCGACATAAAAAAAAAGAAAAAAGCCTCCGAAAAAAGCTGGCTGAGAATGACATCAACATCTTCTAGCCGCGTGGGTTTTAGGGACTACCCGCACTTGGTCTTGAATATCGACCTAAGCATTTAGCGCACTAGAGATGTGACTCTGTAGACAAACTATACTTACCAATACCATGCCCGATTTTTGTGCCGGCGATATTCGCTTACGCTTTCTTCTATTTTGACGACCGGTTGGCGTAGTTGGTAGTGACCCTGCCTGCTAAGCGAATGGTTCTGGGTTCGAATCCCGGTAAGGGCATTTATTTGTGTGATGAACACAGATATTTGTTCCTGAGTCATGGATGTTTTCTATGTATTTATATCGTTGTCTATAAGTACCCGTAACACAAGCCTTCTTGAGCTTACTGCGGGACTTAGTCAATTTGTGTAAGAATGTCCTATAATATTTATTTATTAATGACCGGATTCCATGTGGATGAGATTACGGGGACCCTTGAAACGTCGGAGGTTAGTTTCCGGAGGAGAGATGCCAGTCGTTTGAAAAGTGTATAAACCATGCAATGGAAGTATTACTGGTCTCACAAACCTTAAGGTTCCGCTATAAGGAAATCAATAGGTTGGAATAGGAATAATTGCTGGCAAAAGTCTTTAAGGACTTCCAAAACGGCACAACCTTTTAGCATCCAGACAACAAGTTGGATAATTGGCTAATCCAGTTGATGTTATGAAACTTGTGAATGTCCGAACTCCGAAGTAATTACATCTTTCTATATTCAACTAACACATTACAATTTTATTCTAGAAGCTAAGAATTACTTTTAAGATAGGTGCCTTTGATAGATGAACTTTGAGTTTGAGACATAACATAAGCAATGAAGTAAATTTTCTATTGGAGTCCAAAGAGAATGTAAAAGATTGTAATATGCTTGTTCAGAATCCCTCATCCGCAAAAAGACTTGCGGGTTTTTGTAAACGCAAATTAAAAAACAGGGGTTGTAACTTTTTAAATTACTTGGAAGACGACCACTTTCAAAAGGGTTAAAATTGTATTTCACAGTGTCTCGGTAACGTTAATGTTCTTTAAACCTTGTCGTGGTGATCGCGCCGTGTCATCGGGAATTTTAATTATATCGTGGTGATTAATTATTTGAGGGGAGGATGATCGCTGATTGATAACAAGACAGCCGGGCGCAGCAGCATTGTCTTACTAATTGTGATTTTAGATGCTGAAAGAAAGTTTGGTTTTGATACCGGTTTGATCGTTGAGCACTTTGAAAGAGTTACATTTCTAAATTCGATTTGGATGCACTTTAGTTAAAATATCATCTATCTCTTCATTATTTGGCTAGTTGACCACACTTCACGGAGCCTTTGTGCTTACCACGAGCTAGAAATCTACTGGAGAAGTCTATAGTCGCTAGCGTTTACGTCAACGCACTGTCAGAGTATCTTGCTCGCACTTGCGGGTCGCAGCGAGATGCAACTGTAGATAACGTGACTTCGTTTGCTACAACAACTCACGGTAAGCACACTTATGTCACTGCCTGAATTGGATATTTTCCAAAGCTAGTAAAGCTAGTATAACGTTAAATCTACTTTTACTACAAGCGTACTCTAAACGCCTAAGAATTGAATATGAGAATTATGCTAAACCAAATACTCTTAGCTTACAACTTGGAGTACTGGCAGTGAGAAAAACACGTCTTATCTCCAGTACCAAACAATGAGCCATCTGTTACCGTGGCGCCGACTGACGGCCTCCGTGACCCGTTGACAGAAATAACTAAATACATGCATCGTATTGTCTGGGAGGAAAGGATTTTTAAATGTTATGCAATGTTAACAATGACGATTCAAGGTTATTCTCTGTTCTGGGAGAAGGGAAGAAATGTATTCAGAAATACCTTTTCGTAAGATTTAGTAGAAAACCGTAAAATTACAGAATTAACCTTTCAAATAGAGAAAATTCCTTATGCTCCTCACGGATCCTAATCATTTTTGAACAAAGAAATGAACAAATTTCGAAGAGATCGTTTGATACGCGACACTTTTTTTCTTCTACTAGGATCGAAAGAGCTCGCGATTCTGAGTAGAAATCTCGTAACATTTTCCAAATCGAAGAAAACACGTTGAAGAAACTTTAAATACAAGACTTTAACTTTTAATAAATACGCTCAAACTATAGATCCCTTACAGGGATAAGTTCGCCTTTGTACTTCAATTCTTCGCAGTTGTTTTGTGATTTATTTTGTGTACAATAAAGTGCTTACTACTACTACTACTACTATAGTTTTGAGATTAGTTCTCCGTAGGAAACTAGCTACTTATAAGAAGTTATTATAGTACCCTATTATACTGTGCTACATGTACCATTCGCAATAAACGATTCTAATTCTAAATACGTTCAAAATAATTAGACTCGATTGGATTAAATGGAGCGTTCGCAAATCATCACATGTATTATTAAACGAGCGATTACCTCTAAATTTAGTTGTGCATAGTCCCCGATCGCTGCAAATCCGACGGATCCATCAAATTATGCGCATCCGCTTACCTCGGCTGGACATTGTTGTCATAACTATGCGAATAGACAAAAATGCTTCACGTGTTTGTTTGGTCGAGAAACTACTGGCTGTATATTTATTATCCCATTTTTTTGAAAAGTTGGAGTATTATTCAAATGATAAAATTATAAATGATAAATATCTTTATTTGTCAATTTAGGCACATTACAATGCACTTATTTATGAACGTCAAAAAAAGCTACTACCGGTTCTAACATCACAGCCCGAGAAAATTATTACCGGCAAGAAACTCGGCGGGACTTATTTTTTCAAAACAAATTACAAAAGTAGTAAAAATATTTACAATATGTGGATCTACAAGAAACCATATCAAAAGAAAAGACCACAAACAAAAAAAAGCATAAACAAAATAAAACATTTACACGGTATACACAAACATTTGATATGATTTCTTTCATGAACTGCCTTCACTCTGTAAGCAGTACAGTAGTAACATTCAATTTAAAATAAGACTAGTATCAAATACTCGTCCAAAATCAGTGACTAGCGCAAATCGGACCGCTATAGAATAGAATAATGGAATGGCTTTACAATTAGATGTCTCAGGCTAAGGCCTAACGTAATTCGTGGTTCGCTATATCACTTTCGTTTCACTTATTAAAGAAAGAGGTGATATAGCGCAACACGATAACAGATATCCAAGTAAATTTCGATGTAAGAGATCAAACTGTATTAATCATTACCAGCACGGTTATCACAAAATGAGCCGCGAGATATCTCGCGGTCGAGAAAAACAACTGTAAAATGCGATGTCAAATTAATTTACAGTAATGGATTCCCTATATCTGCCTGAATTCAATTAAAAGAAAAAGTACAACATTATGCGCTTAAAGCGTGATTTGTGTACAGCTAAGAAAATAAGTCCAGAAATTGACCTTTTAAAAAAGAATTCCAGGAACTTGCATTAATTTATCATGCTGGGTAGACACTCCCCAAAAATCTACTTTTTCTAAGATTGAGCGTTCGGTAAGGGTTAAAACTGTTAAAAGGGGCTATTTGAATCGTTTATTTTCCTCCGCGTCAGTCGCAAAGAGTCATTTTCATTGAATTAATATCCTTGAGGACAGACATTGCAATGGAAAATGTATGAATAATTAGCCATACGTAACGAATGTCTCACGAACATGTGTAATATCCAACCGAATCCATTAGTATTTTATAAAGAACTTTTTACATTAAATAATAATAAAATAAGGCGCCGAAACTAAAAACAAAAGTTTCGGAGTATCTATGTCCCTTTAATTTCGTCTTTGACTTCTACAAATATTGTCATTCCTTTAAATCTCTTGCATTGTCAAGATTCAAATTTTTGTGTATTTCTAAAGCGTGCCTGATAGAAAATTTATCGGATTTTATTATGTTTGAATTTGGTCAAAAGATGCTGCCCGTATTTCAACTATTTGGGAGCAATTTGGAACCTAAAGCCTTTTACTCATCAAACTATTTAAAACTTGTAGCCTGCCTCTAGATATAAATACCACTGTTTTACATTACATATATACATATTACTAGTAATTAAGATATATAGAACACGCTAATCTAACAATGCCAGTTAAACCGATCAAATGGAATAACACCCATAAATCTCAACGGTCATAAAGTTTTCTTAACGAACTGCAAAAACTAAAGCACCACTTACGGCCAACTCAAGTAATCGTACAAATAGACACATTACGGCATAGTATCTCTAATTTTACACAATTAACTTTTTGCAAATGGCCGTGCGTAGATTCTTCACATCACGATGGTGGGATATCTAATCTGGGATATTACTTCAATGTCTTACAGAGTCGAACGCTTGAGCCAAGTCCGTGTAACTATATGATCTTGTTACCCATAATAACTAGTAAATGAAGAGCTTATGAAAACTGGTTTGAAGTAGAGTTTGGCTCACCTGCGAGGTTAGCGTTTGAAATGTTTGCAAAGCAGGGCGGAATATTTGCACACTGATAGTACGGGTAAACGGCCCTTATGAGGCAAGATTTTGCAAGAACGGTACACTTACGTGGTATTTGTACAATGATAAATATGTAGGTACATGGATCCGTTATACTGCGAAATGACTGTTTACATATTCCCGAAAATTCCGAAAACATGTTTCCAAAATAAATAAATAAATAAAAACTATGTTTCTTAAGCAGATTTCCGCGTACTTACTTGATTAATTTAGAACAAAACTCAATAGAACGGTGACCTCGCTTTTGTTAAAATAAAATCAATCCGTATTAGCTATATAACATAGTATTTATTAACCATTCTGTTACTAATGTAGATGTGCTTGATTCATTAAAATCTCATACTTTTATAATACTATTCAATAAAGCTAATTAATTTTTTTGCACTGGCCCACTGGCCAATGGTCACCCCACAGTAAAAAAAGTACTTAATTGATTGCACTGCAAGCTCATTTAGCTGATTGTATGGACAGCAACTAAATTGACCATCGATAGACCTTACGCCGTCGCAATAGGGATCACAATTGATAAGTTAACAGCTTTGGCAATTGTACGGAGTACGGACCCAATTGCGTATTTACCGTATGGGAAGAGCCCTCGGTGAGCGTTGCCAATTTGGAACGGGTCCCCTTCGGAGGGTGCCTATTTATATTGTGTTTATATTATTAAAATTATTAAAAAATAAATTAAACTGTTGATTAGGGTCGCAGCGCAGGGTCAAACGCAGGTTTTTGAATCATAGAAAGCTGTATTATAATTGCCAAAACTGCCATATAGCATTCTAAATTTTGTAGTCGTACATAATTCTCATACAACAATAATACAAGAGGTTTTGTGAGCCTTGTAGACTCCTGGTTTGATCCAGAATAAGACCATAAGCTAGTCAATTTGGAGATTTTATGAGTTTTCAGAATTCGCTACTTATAAACAATACATCACGGGTTCAATAGATTTAAACTTAATCACATAGCATTGGCGCGCGCTCAAGAATAAGGGTCGCGAATGAATCCGAAGCAGGTATGTCGCGCTATTTTCGACATTATAGACGTGAGTAACCCTATATAAGTTTTTTATTAATTTACATACAATAATATCGAACGAACGACGACGAAGTACTTCATGTTTGTTCATTTTAAATTTTTGAACTACTAATCAAACAAGAATAGCCCTTTGGTCTATTATTCCTAGAGCGCTTTAGTTCCAGTAGAACTGTATAATTATGAATAGCAAAAATAACCAATAATACAGCCATTTTAGATCTCACCCCAGATAGAACAAACCGTTTATTACTACGTTAATACTAACTCAACCGTAGTGCTAGCAAGCTTTGCTAGCAAGACGGTGGTTAAAATAATTAAACTAAGTAGCAGATAACTTTTTAAACAGCGTAGCATGTTTTATCGTTAAAACCGATGTACACTCGAGTACAATTACCTGCGGCTCCTCGAGCCGTGAAATGCGTTTCCGTGTGAGCCTTATCAACAACGATCTTCCGGCGACCCTGTACCACTGTATCCCAGGGCACCGCTTTTGTATCGTTTTACATTGTAATCCTTCGAACTACTCGAGGACATTTAATATTATGGCTGTCCCGTGGTACAGGGAACATAGTTTTTAGATGTAGAACAGGTTACGAGTCCGTTTTTAAAACATTTTGTTTTAAAATTGTTCACAAGTTTTAAATATGCAAATTAACTCTATTTATCATAGGTCACAAGGAGTTAACTAGTTCGCATTAAAGTTATTCCGATACGTATGAAGTTTTAACGAGGTTCGAACAACGTTCTCTGCGTTCGAATGAAAATGATGTCCTCATATCGAATGTCGTATCTAAAGGTGTTATTGCTTGTTAAAACTACTTTAAATGACGCCCAAGTTACTAAATGCCGGGTCAGGTGCGAGATAAGTTTTTAAGCAATAATTTGCGTTTTTATAATAAACGTTGAGTATGTACCTAGGGTACCTACCTATAATACTGTTTGCCATCACTGGAGTTCTATTTAAGGTAAAAGAGACCAGTAATGGGCTGTAAACGTTCATGTGAAGTCTCTCTAGCGTAACAACAGTTTTTGTGACATTTCGTTATGAATATGACAGTTAAATTCATGTCGCAAGGTTTATTAGTCCAGCAGTAGCTGTCCGTGACGTTTGCCCTTTAGTTTCCGCTCATCATGGACAATGAGACCTGCGTCGACGCACTTCACTGCTTAGCTACAGTTTTATTAACAGTATTACTTGAAATGTAGATACTCAATTAACTTGTATAGCAGGGTTGAATAAAAAATGGGACCTAATATTATGCCATGCGGTACACCCTATTGCACCAAATAAATATTTTTAAACTATTGATTGATTAGACGCTTTGAAATCTTCAATATGCTAAAAGAAAGCAACTGATTTGATCACTGAAGTGTTAGCCTTAATTAGCAGGGAATTAAAATAGCTGATTGACATATGCCAATGTCTAAAGCTTCTTAAAGATCAAAGTAGAAAAAACAAAAACTTATAAAACATGAAGTTAAGCCACAATATTACTCGCAACATTACCAGCTTATGCAAATGTATTTAATAATAATAAATTACTTTAGCTATGACATTAATTAAAACTAGGTAGACACACAACATTCTAAAATAAGCCAGCAAAACAATAATGCCATGTCATAAAACAGAGCACGAACAATTACCGCAAACAGTTACGCAAGAAAGCCAAAACCTCGTTCTTGTGCCAAAGAATTCCTATAGCTAATGTATTTGCCTACCAGCCAGATAAATGATCTAGCGATTACAATAATAATAGTTATTGGCGTCACGGAGGCTGAGGGAAACCGAAACAGCTGGGGTGAACCTCCCCGCCGCGCTTGTTAACTATAAAGATAAATTATTTTTATCTGCCAATTTACCCCAATCTACCCTATTGTTGCACCCGATGACAGCTAGTTGAATGACAAATTTTTAATGGTACTTGTATGGTTTGCGATGCTAATCTTTGGCTTAGGTATAGTTAATTAAGTCACGTTTAAACAGCCATTATTTTATGGTACTTCTGTGAATAAGGGGGTCTGAAGGCCTAGTATAAAAGTTGTACGACACTTACTTCTCGATCGCGTTAGCGTATCGAGAGTTCAAATTATGTTTGCCGTTTATTAAAATCATCCGGCAACTTTCATATTTTGACCCCTCGATACGCTAACGCGGTCGAGAAGTTAATGTTGTACAATTTTTATACTAGGCCTTCTGGGGAGGGCTATATATACCTGTTTGATCATGTTAAAGAGAGGGGTGTTATAAAAGTTTCTAGCTAAAAGTACAGCAGTATGCAGTATCGGTATCAACAGGAGGTACCTACTAACTATTTAAGGGGTAGGTTTGTTTTATTACTTTTGTGTATTCAAGGGTGAGGTAAAATCATTGATTTTCAAACCAAAAGTTTTAAGATATAGCATTGGATAAGCCCTTCATATCACAAATTATATAATATGCTCGTATAAATAGTAACATTATCTACTTGCTAAAGTTATCTATTTATCTGTATTTCTACACAGCTGTGTACACCTGTTGGTTTAGTTGCGTCAGGAGATATGTCTTAATGATAATTGAAGTAATTAAATTATATCTATTTTGTAACTACACTGATATCGGTTACGCTAAGATTTTGCAGCAATCTATAAAATGTGTTTGTTTTAAGTGTAAGGTACCACTTTGTTGCTTGTTATAAGGTTCATTTCTAAATGAATCTTTATGGCATTACCGCCTTATCGGCTAGCTATAAAGTGGTACCTTTTACTAGAAATAGTCACAAATATCGATGTAAGCTTTATGAGTTTTTATTATTTTAATACTAATCCAAGCATAACCGTTCAAGTTTTTACTGGGATCAAGTCTCAGTATAATAAATCTTAGTAATTCAATTTTTTGTCGATATTTATTCGACCCCGTTTATATTGGCGCCTAGTAACTAAACTTACTAAGTAAATTATTCGTATTCTCGTTGACATTTAGGACCTAGGTCCTCCTGGTATCTTGTGGCTTATATTGTGGGTCTTATATGGTATAATAATAATAGTACCATAAATAAGAGGTAATGTAAAAAGTTATGCACCATCGAACTCAACCAAATACCTATCATCTAACAAAATGCTATTTATGTTACAAAAGTAATTACGACTAAGTGCCTACGTCTGATTTTACGAGTAGGTACGTCATATATAGTTAATACTACACGCAGTAGTTAATGTTTTATGATCTTGTTAGGTTTGTAATGAATTTCCACAAAATCCAAATATTCATAAAGATATCTTACAAACCATAAAAATCTCCTCCACATTATAAAGTTGTAAATATTTAAATTTTGGTGCAAGTTAAATGTCCAATATATTATTATTAGATTCCGTGCTGTCTCAATATATTTTAAATAAACTGTCCTCGCGATATATTTTAGTGTTCCGGCGTAGTACCATTTTATAGAGGGACTAGACTTTCACAAGACTTAGATACCCATCGCTATTATCAACCACTGTAAGTGTTGACCTCTGATTACGTACAAATGTTACTTTTATTGAGGTCGCACTATACAGTGGTTATTAGTTTAAAACGAGCGTAATATGTTTGTTAAATCGGTAGAGAGATGCGTAGGCGCACAAAGATAGTACAACCTATAAATTTATTACGGAGGTAATAAAAACTCACAAGTAACATGTACCGGCTCGATCTGTTTACATTGTACAGATCAAAGGAGTATCAAAAGTTTATCAAATGCAGTCATAAGCGATTCAGGATTCGCCGAATTCGTTAACGACCCATATAGTCACTGCCGTGTTTATAGTGTTTTACAGATGTTTTTAACAATTATTTTTATCATACCGTACATCCTATTTAGTATATTAGATTTTATATTCGGAAATAAAGGCTTGGGAGCTTAGGACAAAGATTGGAGTACTGCTGGGATAAAAGACGCGTATGTGCCTTTTCATCTTTTACCGCCACAGAATAAGTAATAGTACTAAAGTACAGAAGCTTCTCTTTCCTAAATTTGACTTTTAGCTCAACAAGCGTGCAAATGTCAAGATAACAATTAACATTAGGGTTGTCACCATGCTGTCAGGTGCGTATGGTCAAATGGTGTTATGTACAACAATTTTAATAAGCATATAAATAGGAACAACATATATATCGGAACATTATTTATATTATAAGAACACGTATTTATTGATTATTTATTAGTACTGGTATTAATATGTCTCAGTATAAATTAGTATGCTGTGTTTGAAATATGAATATATCTGAACGCACCCGTGAGGTAATGCGTTGAGCCGGTTGATCGAACGCTGACAGTTTATGCCACATGTAGGTGGAAGATTTTGTGTCAACGTAAAACCCGGAATGACACCCCCTTGATACCGCCGCGACTAGGGAATGGAATCAGCGATTTTTTGTATGGGAAGAACTCGTGTTTTAACCGAAACCGTAGTTTTTACATATAAAATCGGTTAACCGTTAGTAGTAGGGATGTGTGCGTTCTGTATCAGAGGAGGCCTGGACAGCATTACGATAGTAAAAATTTCAAGTGTACAATAGGCGATGGGGCAACGTGCAAGAGACGTTCTGCTCAAATTTTAACGCATGACGTTTTTTTAGAGGTATATTTTCTTAAACAAAAGCGTGTATCTAGAAACACGTTTGCATTTATGTTTCAAATAACGCCTCAGCAAATGAAATCTTTTGTCCCTTTCATTAGCATGAACCTTCACTATAGCTATTCCCTTCTCTCATGAATCTTTTGTCCCTTTCATTCGCATAAACATTCGCTATAGCTATTCCCTTCTCTCATGAGAAATTCATGTCTATTTAAAACTCATTACCTCATCGTATCCTAATGCTAATCACTATGAAATGCTATTTAGTTAATCATCGTCGTACCTAACTGTAACTCTAGTATGGGTTTTGCTTTTTAGACAAGTAAGATATAAGTGTTTAGGTAAACTGGATATTTAAAAACAAAATACCCAGGAAGAGCGGTTTATTTCCTAATGAAACAAGATTTAAATTAGCAATATTAATGTAATTATAATGGTCAACTCATATCTAGTTACATACTAGTGAAACCTGAAATATATAATTTACGATATGAAAAAACTATCCAAAATAACTGATGCGAGCGAACATTGGAAACACGCAGATGTGCGAGTCAAATACTACGTTAACAAAATAGAAAAAAATAAGCACTTGGAGACAGCGAAAGATCTAGTATTTAGAATCACAAAAGAAATTGCCGAAACCGACGAGTGCAAAAAGTACCATTTTAATACTAAACTATAAGTATGTTTGTAATTATCTTGTGAATAAAATATTTCTTCAACATATTTGAAATGGTTTTATTTTCTAAATTATATATTTGTAAAGAAAAACGACTTTTTGATACAATTTATTTAATGAAAAATCAATTGAAACAAATGATAAATAGTTACATCATTACTTAATGCATTAACATTTGAGAAAACCTTAATAAAGTCATACATTTTCACATTTTTATTTCTTAAGTAAAGATAAACTAAGCAGTAATTTCCACAAACTGATGACAAATAACTTTGCAGCTGATTACTATTACAAAACCACCACTTGGTGTTTCTTTCTAAGAACATTTTGTGATACCCCTCTGGTTTTCGACCAAATGAATCAAAATATTCACCAACACCATTTTCATCGATATAAATCGCTACCCAATGTGATCCAGGTTTAAAATCTGGATCCAAATTGCTTATGAGATAAACAGGTAGCTGAACTAACATAGGTAGTTTGTTGGCCGCAAATACATTTGATTCAATAGCTGGATTTATTCTACACATGTAGTGTTTAATTTCTTGTGTATCCATCTTGAGTTACTATTTGGTAATAAGATAAAAATGAAACCTTAACCATTATATTTATTAGGATTAACTGTTGTAATCTACGATTATGTCGCGGTTTTTATTTATTTCTATTACATTATCAAACTCAGCGTAAATGATACAATTAAGCGTTGTAGTCAATGCTGAATCAAAGCGAACCTCTAATCTCACACTACCGTGTCTAACTAAGTTCCAGTGGGAGTTCGAACTTGCTGAAAGGTCTGGAGTTAAGTCAAAAGCTAGCAAACAATAGCCTCCTCCATAATCCTCTCTTCCTATGGAGTTACCTTCATTTAAAAAATGAATATTAGTTCCAGAAAACAATGTTTGAAATGTCGATGCAATTAAACCATCATTAAACGAGGGTTGTAATGTCTTAGAGGGGACTTGCTGTCCATCAACATATAAGCTAAATAAATTAATACCATTATTATCAAAATTAAATGGGTTCTGTTTAAAATTACCATTAAAGGCGGAATTTTTGACAAACCCTACAATACATCTCTTCGGTACTTGACCTAGAAATATATTATCTAAAGTTTTACCTTGATGAAGTTGATCTTGATTATCCTGATTGCTTGCACGACTCGCAATCTGATTTACCTCTTTGCCCAGAGAATATTGTCATAGGTAACAGTAAAGAGCGAAAACTTGTTCCAAATCTTAACAAAAAAACCAAATATGTTATACACTATAGAAACCTCAAGCAATGTTTAAATTTGGGATTACAATTAACCAAAGTTCACAGAGTGCTGAGGTTTAAACAAAGTCCGTGGTTAAAAACATATATTGATTTAAATACACATTTACGTACACAGGCAACATCTGATTTTGAAAAAGATTTTTTTAAGCTGATGAATAACGCTGTATTCGGAAAGACTATGGAAAACATTGAAAAAAGAGTTAATGTTAAATTAATAACACACTGGGAAAGCAAAGGTAAAGTGTTAGGTGCTCAATCGTTAATCGCAAAGCCCGAATTCCATAGTTTGAGTATATTTTCAGAAAATTTGATAGCTATCCAGTTGCATAGAACTAAATTGTATTACAATAAACCAATATATTTAGGATTTTGCATATTAGATATATCAAAAACATTAATGTATGACTTTCACTACAACTATATGAAGAAAAAGTTTACGAATAATATTAAACTATTATATACTGATACAGACAGCTTGATTTATCAATGTTTCACAGACAACTTTTATCTGAGTATAAAACCAGACTTACCGCAGTTTTTTGATACATCTGATTATGCATCGAATAATATTTTTGGCTTTCCGCAATTAAATAAAAAGAAGCTAGGTTATTTCAAAGATGAAAATAATGGGAAAATATTAAAAGAGTTTGTAGGATTGCGATCGAAAATGTATGCTATGTCTGTAGAGGATGAGTTTGTAGCAAAAGCAAAAGGTGTAAACAAATCTGTAACGAAAAAGATGAAAATGGAGGATTACAAAACTTGCCTTTTTGATAAAACGAAGCAGTTTTCTAAAATGTACAGATTTAGATCTATAAAACATGTTATATTTACACAATGTATTAATAAAACAAGTCTCTCTTACAATGATACCAAACGATATATTATCCCCAATTCTACTAACACGTTAGCTTGGGGTCATTATAGTTTAAGACAATAGTTGTTAATGATTTGTATAAGTATAGGTTAACGTTTGTAAATATTATGATCACACTATATTTATATTTTACAGTTAAATCTAAGTTGTACTAATGTTGTGTATACCTGTTTGTTTTATTTGTATCATTTTGTAATTAAATGTTAGTTTTAAATATTTAATGTTGTTAGATGGTATTTAGAGTGAAATATATGATACATATTTAAGGAAAATAAATAGTTTTCTTTCCATCATTGAACATGTGTTTATTCCCTAAGTAACCTTCTCAAATAGAAGTAGTCTATTTTGTTGCATTATAAAAATAATGATTCATTTTATTCATCCATTTACAGCCATAGTTGCTGGTCCCAGTAGCTGTGGGAAATCACATTTTGTTACAAGCTTTTTAAATAATGTGAAAGCGGTTAGTAATCAATCATTTCAAAATATAGTGTGGTGTTACGATGAAATGCAACCTATGTATAATTTAAAGAATGTAAATTATATTCAAGGCATTCCAGACTTAACTATGTTTAATGGCAAAAACCCACAACTACTTTTAATTGACGACTTAATGAGGGAATCCGATGGACGCATAGTTGATATTTTTACTAAAGGAAGTCATCATAGAAATTTAAGCGTTTTTTACATCACACAAAACCTATTTCATCAAGGTAAAGGGCAACGTGATATATCATTGAACGCTAATTACATTGTTTACTTCAAGAACCCAAGGGATAAAACTCAAATAAAATATTTAGCGCGTCAAGTATATCCAGAGAATTCAAAATTTGTGGAAGAGGCTTATAAAGATGCAACAAAAGATGCTCATGGATATTTGATGATCGACCTTAAACAGACTACGGAGGACACCTATCGATTTAAAACGAATATATTTAACTATAGAACATATTGTACAGTATATGTACCAAAGAGAGGCTTTAAATAGGACATACAGTGATGATTTCAATCATTCTAAAATTATGCACAGAAGAGTTGTAACACACCAACAACTGCTCAAAGCTTTACACACCTTAAAACCAAAATATCAAAAAATTATATTAAAAGCCTGTAGTAGTGAAGAGGTCAATGTTATCTGTGAATGTATTTATAACATTCTAAAAGGTAAAATACCACTTGATGAAAGCGAGAAAAAACATTTGAGTAAATATAAACACATTTTACGAAAATTAATTTCAAAGGGTAAAAATAAAATAAGGAAAAACATTATTGTGCAAAAAGGCGGAGCATTCTTACCGATCATATTAGGTGCAGTGATCAATGGTTTACTAAGCACATTAATTAAATAAACATGCAACACGCAAAAAAGATGTTACTTGTAGAATCTGATTTAATGGAACGACTTAAAGCAAATAATGAACATGTATCAGAAAATGCCTTGTCACGATTAGATAATGAAATGCAGAACATTCTTCAAAGTAAAATGAATGACCGAGAGAAATGGGCACTATATTCTCAAGCTTTACAAAGATACTTACATATTACTGAGGAAGGAAGAAGACCTCTCAAATTATCGATATTGACTGATACTGAAGACGAATCAACAAAGTTCAATAACGTTGAAGAACCATATAAACAAGAAAACTATCAAGAATCACCTGCAGTTCCAAAACTACCTCCATCAAGTTTAGATGTGACTCCATCAAAAAAAGATACATATGCACCACATTACACACCATCGTATATGGTTAAATTATTTCCCAAAACTTATCGAAGAAAAGGTGAAGTTTTGTTAGATATCATAAAACAAAGTAAACCTAAGATTTGGTGGAAAGAAGGTGGAGAAGTGGTTATAAATAATGAAGTTTTGACAGGAAGTAACATTTTTGACCTTATTAGTGATACATTAAGACCATTAAAACGCCCTAAGCCGCTAGGTTGGGAAAAATTTGCTATCGCATTAAAGGATATAAATATACCCTTGTCATGTGTTGGTAATCCCACCTCACTTGAATATATTAATCAATTTGGATCCACGGAACCTAAGGGAAGTAACGAAAAAGAACAAATAACAACTCCAACGCCGAGTTCAGCAAAATCTATACCAAAAACAAAAATCGATTGGGAAAGATGGACCCCATACTAGATATAAATAAAATATATTATGATGTTTCTCATCCTGCTGGTTTTAGTAGTATTGCGCGTTTAACAGAGGCTATGCAAGGCAAGTTGAAACGTAATGAAGTTAAGAAGTGGCTGCAATCACAGGAAACTTACACGCTTCATAAACCCGTGGAGAAAAGGTTTCCGAGAAACAGGTATATTTTATCCAACTATAACGAGCTATGGCAAGCTGATCTGAGTGATTTGCGCACCTATAGTAAATATAATGATGGTTATAAATACATACTGTGTGTTATTGATGTTTTTAGTAAATATGCTTTCGCAAGAGCTATGAAAGATAAAAAACCTGATACGGTAAGAACCTGTTTTGAAAGCATATTTACAGAAGCTAACGCTACTCCTCGACATATTCAATCAGATAAAGGTACTGAGTTTGTTTCAAAAATTGTAAGGGATTATTTAAATAGTAAGAATATTAATTATTATACTACAAACAATCCTGACATAAAAGCCAGCATTGTAGAGAGATTTCAGCGAACTCTCAAAATGAAGATGTGGCGTTATTTTACGTTTAAAAATACTTTCAAATATATTGACATTTTACCAGCTTTGCTAAGTTCTTATAATCATAGTTATCACACGAGCATTAAGATGACTCCAAGTGAAGTCAATAGTGATAATATTATGGAAGTTTGGCGGAATTTATACGGTAAAAAGGAAAATGACATATATATTACCGAAAACCCTTCACTTCAAATCGGTGATCATGTTAGAATAACTAAACATAAACATATATTCGAAAAAGGTTATGAAACTAATTGGAGCGATGAAATATTCGTTGTAGATTCCATCATAAGGAGATCCCCCTGGGTCGTTTATACTTTAAAGGATTTAGAAAATGAACCAGTCACTGGTACCTTCTATTCAAAGGAACTTCAAAAAGTTTTTTATGACCCTTCCACCAAACATAAAATAGATAAAATAATACAATCACGACGCATTGGAGGCAGAAAAGAAGTATTAGTTAAGTGGAAAGGTTATCCCAGCAAATTTAATAGTTGGATCCCCGCATCAAATATAGAAAAAATATGAGCGACGATAGTTTTTATTTAACACTGTTGAGCAACAGTTCAACGTCATACTATCCAGAAAACACAACGGCAAATTTCTTAACCAAGTTACCTAAAACTATGAAGTTAGAAGGGGAGTGGACTGTTGGATTAGTGGAGTTCCATTATCCATGTACTATGTTTAATGTTCAAGAACATGAAAATGTCTTGTATATAAAGAAGAAAACACGTTTGCAAGACGAACGTAACACAAATGCAAGCCCTGGCGGTGGAACTGATGTAATTGTAGAATATAAATCGCACATACCTGCCACTACGTATGACAATGTTAATAACTTTATGAAAGCTTTTAATGAAAATCCTTTGTTGAAAAATCAACTTAAAATGCGTTATGATGAAATATCGAAACTTGTAACAGCAACTAATAAAAATAGTGATTTGATATCGATGATTGTCTCACCACAATTAAGTCTTCAATTGGGTTTTGAACCGAGAATGAACATAATATCAAACTCAGTTGGAAAATATCCTGTCAATTTGCATTTAGGATTACCATCCCAACTCTTCATTTATTCGGATATCATCCAACCACAGATAGTGGGGGACGTAATGGCATCTTTAATACGTATAATACCTCTAGACCCGACTAAATATATATATGGAGCTTATAAAATGCATTCATTTTCACCAGCTCACTACTTACCAGTAATGCGTAGAGAATTTGATACTATTGAAATAGATATAAGAACAAGCATTGGTAATAGAGTTCCATTCCAGTTTGGTACATCGTGTGTTAAACTACATTTTAGACGCATAAAATGACTCATAGAAATGTTAGTAACATATGTCCATATCAACATTATTATTCACATCAGGCTGGATCTGGTGTTGGGATTGTGTATAAAGGCGTGTCTCACCAGCGTGGTCATGGAATTGGAAGTTTTCTGGGAGGGTTATTCAGATCCGTAGTACCTTTATTATCGAGTGGATTTAAAACCGTGGGTAGGGAAGCACTTAATGCAGGCGTTGGTTTATTATCGGATATGATGAACTCACATCCTCTGGAGGAATCATTAAAATCACGATTTAAAGATGCAAGTAATAATTTGAAAAGAAAGGCAGATGAAAAGATCGATTCTCTAATGAGTGGCTCAGGGTATAAAAGAGTACAGAAAAGAAGGGATCCAGTCATTGCGCGGAAAACACTACAAGGAAAACGTTCTAAAATAACTAAAACAAAATTTGAAGACATATTTTCCTCTTAAATAATGTCTTTTTTACATAATCACTCATGTGAATGCGCCAAGTCTGAATTGGATCTGTTTGCTCTACCATCAACACAAACAAGTATTGAAAGCGGACAATGGGTTCATTACAAGCCGATTTCATCATTAAGTGATGATGGACCCATAGAATTCCAAGTTCCTGGTACAGGAGATGATTACATAGACTTATCTCATACTATGATTTATATAAAAGCTAAAATAACAAGTCCTGATACAAATTCAGTAACAGAGAAACATATTGCACCCGTCAATAATTGGCTACATACACTTTTTAATCAATTAGATGTGTATTTAAATCAAAAACTAGTATCTCCACCTAACAATACATACGCATATCGTGCGTACATAGAAACTCTCCTTAACTACGGACCCGCAGCGAAAAGCTCTCATCTAACATGTGGTTTATGGTATGAAGATACCCCCCATAAAATGGACGCTACAGATAATACAAATAAGGGATTTAGTAAGAGAAAAGAAATAGTTGAAATTAATAAAGCTATAGACATGATCGGACATTTACATGGTGATATATTTAATCAAGAAAAATTTTTACTTAATGGTGTAGAAATGCGAATTAAATTAGTACGTAGTAGAGAAGTGTTTAATCTCATGTGTAGTCACGATGATGTGAAATTAAAAGTTAGCATTTTAGACGCAAGTCTCATAATTCGGAAGGCTCGAATTAATCCATCAATTTTAATAGCTCACCAAAAAGTACTAACCTCTACGACTGCAAAGTATCCTATTACCCGTGCTGAAGTAAAAGTTTTAACAATTCCATCAGGAATTCAAGGTAAAACTTTAGATAATATATTTCTAGGTCAAGTACCGAAGAGATGTATTGTAGGGTTTGTCAAAAATTCCGCCTTTAATGGTAATTTTAAACAGAACCCATTTAATTTTGATAATAATGGTATTAATTTATTTAGCTTATATGTTGATGGACAGCAAGTCCCCTCTAAGACATTACAACCCTCGTTTAATGATGGTTTAATTGCATCGACATTTCAAACATTGTTTTCTGGAACTAATATTCATTTTTTAAATGAAGGTAACTCCATAGGAAGAGAGGATTATGGAGGAGGCTATTGTTTGCTAGCTTTTGACTTAACTCCAGACCTTTCAGCAAGTTCGAACTCCCACTGGAACTTAGTTAGACACGGTAGTGTGAGATTAGAGGTTCGCTTTGATTCAGCATTGACTACAACGCTTAATTGTATCATTTA
Source organism: Lathronympha strigana (assembly GCA_949128165.1). Lineage (NCBI taxonomy): Eukaryota > Metazoa > Arthropoda > Insecta > Lepidoptera > Tortricidae > Lathronympha > Lathronympha strigana. Next base: position 7,816,989 of record OX421906.1, on the reverse strand, counting down.
CGCTGAGTTTGATAATGTAATAGAAATAAATAAAAACCGCGACATAAGCGTAGATTACAACAGTTAATCCTAATAAATATAATGGTTAAGGTTTCATTTTTATCTTATTACCAAATAGTAACTCAAGATGGATACACAAGAAATTAAACACTACATGTGTAGAATAAATCCAGCTATTGAATCAAATGTATTTGCGGCCAACAAACTACCTATGTTAGTTCAGCTACCTGTTTATCTCATAAGCAATTTGGATCCAGATTTTAAACCTGGATCACATTGGGTAGCGATTTATATCGATGAAAATGGTGTTGGTGAATATTTTGATTCATTTGGTCGAAAACCAGAGGGGTATCACAAAATGTTCTTAGAAAGAAACACCAAGTGGTGGTTTTGTAATAGTAATCAGCTGCAAAGTTATTTGTCATCAGTTTGTGAAAATTACTGCTTAGTTTATCTTTACTTAAGAAATAAAAATGTGAAAATGTATGACTTTATTAAGGTTTTCTCAAATGTTAATGCATTAAGTAATGATGTAACTATTTATCATTTGTTTCAATTGATTTTTCATTAAATAAATTGTATCAAAAAGTCGTTTTTCTTTACAAATATATAATTTAGAAAATAAAACCATTTCAAATATGTTGAAGAAATATTTTATTCACAAGATAATTACAAACATACTTATAGTTTAGTATTAAAATGGTACTTTTTGCACTCGTCGGTTTCGGCAATTTCTTTTGTGATTCTAAATACTAGATCTTTCGCTGTCTCCAAGTGCTTATTTTTTTCTATTTTGTTAACGTAGTATTTGACTCGCACATCTGCGTGTTTCCAATGTTCGCTCGCATCAGTTATTTTGGATAGTTTTTTCATATCGTAAATTATATATTTCAGGTTTCACTAGTATGTAACTAGATATGAGTTGACCATTATAATTACATTAATATTGCTAATTTAAATCTTGTTTCATTAGGAAATAAACCGCTCTTCCTGGGTATTTTGTTTTTAAATATCCAGTTTACCTAAACACTTATATCTTACTTGTCTAAAAAGCAAAACCCATACTAGAGTTACAGTTAGGTACGACGATGATTAACTAAATAGCATTTCATAGTGATTAGCATTAGGATACGATGAGGTAATGAGTTTTAAATAGACATGAATTTCTCATGAGAGAAGGGAATAGCTATAGCGAATGTTTATGCGAATGAAAGGGACAAAAGATTCATGAGAGAAGGGAATAGCTATAGTGAAGGTTCATGCTAATGAAAGGGACAAAAGATTTCATTTGCTGAGGCGTTATTTGAAACATAAATGCAAACGTGTTTCTAGATACACGCTTTTGTTTAAGAAAATATACCTCTAAAAAAACGTCATGCGTTAAAACAGAGCAGAACGTCTCTTGCACGTTGCCCCATCGCCTATTGTACACTTGAAATTTTTACTATCGTAATGCTGTCCAGGCCTCCTCTGATACAGAACGCACACATGTAGGGATGTTGACAAATTTTATAAATCAACTTTGTCATGCCGTTTGTCAACTTTGATTAGATGTTTTCAAATTTTTACTTAGACCAGGGGCCTTTTCATGACATTTTAACGCGATTCAGTTTTGGTCCTTAACTGTGCTCAGTTGTATGGCAGCGTCTCAGTTTAGGTCCTAAACTGTATCGCGTTAAGACGTCATGGTCAGGCCCCACTGGGCCCAGGTAATGTGCAAGCGTTTACTTATAAATATTTTAGCACTCGCATGATAAGTTCGGCGGCCAGGGAATGCAACGGTAGTAGTAGGGTACTACCGTTGCATTCCCTGGCCGCCGAACTTATCATGCGAGTGCTAAAATATTTATAAGTAAACGCTTGCACATTACCTGGGCCCAGTGGGGCCTGACCATGACGTCTTAACGCGATACAGTTTAGGACCTAAACTGAGACGCTGCCATACAACTGAGCACAGTTAAGGACCAAAACTGAATCGCGTTAAAATGTCATGAAAAGGCCCCTGGTCTAAGTAAAAATTTGAAAACATCTAATCAAAGTTGACAAACGGCATGACAAAGTTGATTTATAAAATTTTATTTGCATAATAATTTGTTAATTTACGTCAAGATCATTCCAGCTCCAGCAAGATTAGGTAAATACTTTTAGCCAGGCTGGGACGACATTTTAATTTTTTAATGGCATTATTCGTAATCACCTGTCAAATCTCAATTACTGATGACAATCAGGCCCTATTCGTCATTTTAACATTAATTTTTTTATTCAGGCCGTTATTCATAAACGCTCATCGAACCTCCGTTAATTAATTTGTGGTTCGTCCTTATCTGTCAGTGTGACATTAGCGTTTGTTAAAAAGGGACAAAACATATTTTAACAAATATGGGTCTGTTAAGTTTTATGAATGAGACGGTCAATCTTTACTGCTCAGTAAATAGGTATTGAGCAGTAACGGCGGACTTAATTGTCTTTCAAACAAAAAAAGTTTCACAAACAATTAAGAACCTCCCTTCTTGATGTCGGTTGATACTAAAATAACAGATAAATTTAAAATTCTTCAGGATTAAATGCTTATTGCATTTAATCCTGCCAACGTATATAATACTATAATTGAGAAGGGCGCTAGCAGGTGATAATGACTACATGATGACACCTCGGACGATGGGCGCATAACACGACACGTTGGCAAATGAGCGTAATAGAAGTGTCGTCGACAATTACTAGATAAGCATTCCCAATGGTTCTTTAGAGTCAAGTTCTTAGAAGGACTAACGTATCGGGAACTTGGAGTCTATGTGAACAACACATGTAATCCACCGTCGTGGTAAAGTAAGTAAAGTAAAAAGCCCAGGGAAGTAATAATTGAAATTTTAACTTAGAAATCTTGGAAATGTCAGAACCGACGAAATTTGTAAACATTTAGTTATTATAATAACATTAGTTAAGTATTGTTTGTAGGACTGATATTTCTTTTTAATTAAAGTTCAAATGCATGTAGTGTTTACCTCTAAGGATTACACTTAATATAATAACTCCGTTTGTATGCTATCTATTTTCTAAGTGTCAGTGTAAACAGTTGTTGGTAAACCGAATAAATAAAATAAAGCAAAAATGATAGTGACCGATTTTTGTGTGCGATTGTTGCAGGGCGCTTGAAAGTCAAATAGTGTTTTACTGAAGAAATAGACATAATCAAAAGTAGTAAAATACATAAACAATGTGCGATAATGCTTAAGTGTTTGATGACTGCCAAACTTTGAGGACCTAAAGTCCGCGCTTTGCCTCTCCTCAAGCATAGACCTAAGTCCACTAAAAGACCACTATCCTTAATCAGAGCTTTTGTACCTGTGTATCTACGTTGATGATAAGTTGCCATAAATTTCGACACGTTATTTATAGTTTCATCCCGCTTCCACTCGCACGTGCGAGCAAGATGCACTGACAGTGCGTTGACGTTGATGCTAGCGACTTAATAGATGTACACAGTACACAGTAGATTTAAAACTCTTGGTAAGCACACTGTTCGTCTCAGCACTCTCAGTGCCGCTGCTATAGGCAATAATCTACGTCGAGTGCTCTCGCGTGATGGCATCCAGCATGATTCATGAATGAATGCTCCATTCAACAAGTTTCGTCGCACCCTGATTAGCGCCTACTTTTAATCTTATCTACTACAGCCAAATGCGAAAGGCGGTATGAATCCGTGACGACCAAACATTCTTGAAGCCTTGTTTGTCCCGAAGGCGCCCTACAAAAACTGGGGCTATTCTAATCGTCCACCGAACGTCAGTAATACCAGTTTAGAAGTGGTCTCAGATTACGTACAATTGTTACGATGTCCAAGTAAGTACTACTAGAGTATTTGGCTGGTTTGAACTCGGTTAGCATTAGTAATAGCCCCCTGACCATTGCCTGTCGAATTTCCTCTTCCATTCACACCTTTTTATGGAGTTTTTTGGTGAATGAAGTCGTGTTCGGGATAATTATTGAATTTGGACGATTCGCTCCGAATATCGATGAGCCGGAAACCGGGGTGATTGCGTCGGGTGATCAAATTCCGACGATCAGAAAGTAATTTTATGGTTTTTAAACTTAATTGCAGTCGTTTTGAATTTTAGACGATGGTTCGAGACAGTGTGATGTTTTAATTTGCTTTCACAATTACATTACGCGTACTTGGTATGTGTAATATAATAAATATTACCCTTGCGAAGTATGTAATTACTTAATACCTGTACATTATGCAATTTAATATCGAATTATATTTTAAATATTCGGTAAAAGGACTGGTGTTCTGAAGGTGTAGCGTAAAAAGGATTTAATTAAGTAGGGTTAAATTTAGGTTTTATAAGTGTATATACTTATATATATATATTGAATAGTTTACACGACTTACTATTTGTTATTATATTAAAAATAACATAAATAATGGTAAATCTTATTAATTAAACCGGAGATTACATATATCGACATACATACATAATTATATTATTTAACAACTTATCATATTTCGTATTGAATCATAACATTTTTTAATATTATTTAGTAATTATAGACGCTGTTACAAATGCATGTGTAATGCCGGTTATTATAACGGCATTATGAAACGAATCAGTGTAATAACGCAGGGCATCTAATTAAATTGCCACCAATAATAATGGCACTCGGGGCCCCTTCCCCTCACCATTTATTATTGTATCCCTACCCGTATATTAAACAAGCGTATCTTACTAGAAAATTTTAGATTTTTACGTCATTTTTGATACCGAGCGGGAGCACCCTACCCGTATATTAAACAGCCTATCTTACTAGAAAACTCTAGATCTTTACGTCATTTTTGATACCGAGCGGGAGCATCGCTATGATTAACGAAACGACGTATCTTTGTATACGTTTGTTCTTGAGATACGACTTATTGACGTTCGGTGGCGAACACTACCTGGGCATCCCTGATACGCAAGGAATGTAATAATAACTTGAAATTTTACTTCACTTTAAGTACGTTTAATAAACGACAATGCAAATATTTAAGGTTGTTATTTAATTTCGTGATATTGTGACGCTGAGGTATTTGTACTCTGTTCTGTAAAGTCCGAGGGAAGTTGATTTGTGTTTTTATTTATTGATGGGAGACAAGCATAAAGCGGATTCAGTACATATCATCATTCAGTATTTACATGTTATCTCCTACTAAATACCTATACAAACCTGTTCTTCGATATGTATATCTACTTTCACTAGTAACATAATTAAATTAACCTCAATTTAATTATTTTACTAATGAAAGTGAAGTAAGACAAACTTCAGCTATTACAAATACGAAGTAGCTAAAGTTTGTCAGCCGGTTTTCATTTACAAAAAAGATATTTAGGAAATTGGATATGAAATTCGGCATGTAAAAAGCTTAGGCTTAGGCCCCCGCCAGTCTAAACCAGTGATGGACGATCAATCAAACCCAATAAGTGTGCCTTCTGTGACCATTCGATCCATACTTCCTTACATGTTTGATTAACATTTAAGGAGAAAGACTTGAAAGCAAAACAATACGCACACTGCCGTTACTATATAGATCCCTCGTCTCGTTAACAATATGGTGGTGTCCCAAATATTCCAAAATTGTTTAACCATCAATGAGTTACATTGACCAGACAATATCTTCACTCGATCAGCCCCGCCGATCCGACTGCAATTCAGACACACCTTTATATTGTTATATCTCCATTTCATTGCTCGCTAGGGACTTGGGAGCCCATTCCCTTCCTCTACCGCGCTAAGGCGAACGTTTACCTTAGTGTGTCCAGTATAAGTGCGAACTAGGTTTGGGGTGCCTATTGGGAAACGATGCGAAGATTTATACTGGAATTCTTCAGGCGATTGCTCGGGAAGCGAAGGGAATACAGCCCCAGCTGCCCTTTCCCCGCACCCTGCCCCCGTCCCGCGCCCTTCCCCTCACGTCCATTAGTGTTTTGTGAATGATTTAAAAGCTCTTTCGGATAACTACTCTGTAAGTGAGTAATTTAAGACTTACTTCCAATTTTATCAGCGCTCCCTAAATTTGAGTGCGCATTAAAATATTAGCGAAGCGTAATGCCAGCTGTTTCTGAGTGACTCACTTAACTTGGAATTAATGGATTGCAAATTCTTAGTTTGTGTTAGCTTATTTCCCAAGTTAAGTGAAATGCTTGTACTTAGTACCTACGCACTTGAGGGACGCTTAGGACTAAGTGCTCAAATATTTGATAAGTTATGCAAAACTGACGACAGGATAGTTGGGTACGTTACCTGTACTTTGACCTGCATCTATTTAAGGTACCTACACAGTCATTAATATTCAAACGGACAATCTACAATAAACTACACATGTACGGAAAAATCCAAACACTTTAATTTTATTAATAATCGTTGTTTATTACTTTCACCGCGTATAAATCTCAAATCGTATTAATATTTTGTATAAAGTTTGTAAATTGTTACAGTTCCGCATTATCATTAAATAAAAAGGTAGTATCTTAATTAAATGTTCTCTTAAACAATTACACGATCCAATAAGCATTTACACAGAAATGATAACTACATGAATCTGGCAACCCCGCCGACCCGTCATTCCGGTGTGGAGAAAGCGGAAGAAAATCCGTCATCTCCTGCCATAAACAACGTTCTGCGGGCATGCAAATGAACTATGGTAATTAATCGAAGGAAGGGATGATAAGATAATTGGACTACTATTTGGGAAATAACTCACCTAGGGAATGCAACCCGTTTTTTTAAATATAAAATATTAACCCGGGTTTTCAATTATCACCCGGGTATTTTCATACTAAGAAAAACCCAAGTTGCATTATCTTTTCTCACCTTCTTTACGTCTCAAATATAAATGAAATTAAAAATAAAAATTAGCTTCAACCAACACCCGATACAAAATCATTTACACCGAAATCATAACTACAGGAATCTGGCAACCCCGCCGACCCGTCATTCCGGTGCGGAGAAAGCGGAAGAAAATCCGTCATCTCCCGCCATAAACAATGCCGGTATGTGGGCATGCAAATGAGCTATGGTAATCGAAGGGAGGGATGATAAGATAGCTGGCCGGAGATACGCGCGGTGAATGGGACGGATGTACATACATGATTTACTCTTAAAAATTGTTAATGTTGTGTTTATTTGACTTCAAATTAACCTTTCTTTAGTAAACAGTGGCTCGGGCGCGCAACTTTCAAATCGGGTTTGTGGATTTGAATATACGCGTTAATTTTTTCGAAATATTTGTATAATGTTTGCATAATGTTTTGCCCTCGTATTTCCACGGAAACGCCCGAACATGTCTTCGTGCTATTTCAGTCAGTGCCAGTACTAAAAGTACTGAGGTCGATTGAAGTAGTATGAGAAACACGAGTGCTTTCGAGAAAATAAGAGGGCAAAACATCCACTACATCTGTACTTACGCTGTTAGGTACCTTTCTATCTATTTGCCATTGCTCTAGCTTAAGAGAAAGAATGCATTACTGGAGACTAATCTTTTACGAACAGTTGTTCCTCTGGATAAGAAACGTGGTCCGCCGCTAAATCTTTGGATGGACTTCTTTTTAAAATAATCCAGAAAGCTCGAGCTAAAGGGTTCGTTCAAAAATCATGTGATACATCATTAAGAACAATCAAAATCAGGCCAAAAAAGTACCAAGAAAAATCGAGTCCAAAGGAAACTGACACTGTCGACCATTTTCAATAGGATATCAGTTCCAGTCAGAGCTAAAGTACTCTTTAATAAGTTTTTACCCCTGTACGATAACGATAAATTAGGAGTCCCCTTCAACAACTCCCCTTTAAACAATAACAATAATGAACCTTGACCTCAAATGAAATGATTGAAATAAGCAATTGCCTGATACCAATAAACCACCTGGAATAGGCAATTATGTACCTACTCTTTCTCTTACTCTTTATACAGTATTTCAATTGTCATAAATAAATGAAATAGTACCTACAACATATTAAGTTCAACTGATAAAATTGAGACAGTTTATGCTAAATACCTCTAACTTTAAAACCATAAATATCCAAGTTTATATCTTACTCCTACGTTCTAGATTTTTAGATTGCAATACGGCCTAGGACCCTAAAAAGGGTGGGAGTTCCAACCTACGGATGTTACCCATTCGGTGTAGATGATTTATTTTCTAACTCGAGTTGAAAGGGCCTCAACTGAACTGGTTGCTATATTGATTTAGTAATTTTCACCTCGACCTTTTAAGTTCCTACCGCTATTATTTTTAGCTAAGTAGAAAATTATACGGCTAGTAGTAGTAGGTGTAAGTATTTACAAACAAATGCAAATTCGTCGAGATTTTAATACTGCTCACTATAAATAGTTACTGAAAATTATTTGTTACTTTCTGTTATAATAATAATTTTGTATTAGGCCGGTTGTGCAATCGCGTTCCCGAGACCCCACCACTCGGTTTCTCCCGGGCCGAGTGGGATCCATAACGGATTTTCCCTGAGGAAAAAAAAGAAGGCCAGCCTAAAACATGATGCACATACAATAATGCATAATGTAAGCTTTGTGTTTACCACGAGTTGTCGTATTAAAACGACGTCTCGTTATCTAAAGTTGCATCTCGCCTAACAGCAAGTGCGAGCAAGATAGTTACATAGTTGACGTAGACGCTAGCGAGTATAGTATTCTAGAGTCAATTTCAAACTCGTAACCACACTAATCTGAGAAATCTGCGAGCTATTTAGCTGTTATCAAAGATGTTTAAAGATATAGCGACGATGCAGATACATTATCATGACTGTGTTGAAACATTTGCGACGTAACGAGCTGTTAAATAATAGCTTCAAAACCAGTTTTCCACGTAGCGAACAATAATGAACTTTTTTTGCTTATAAATTAACAAGCAGCGGGCTCATTAAATACATAATAAATTCTGCCTACACTATTTCGTATTATAACTATTATTTGATTTAGAAAATGATTTTGTTCCAGGTATGTTCGCTGTTGGCGGGGCACCAAATGACACAGTAAACGTATTTGATCCTTAACTAATACCCACGGGTTTGAACCTTGTACTAAAATAACTGTTAGTGTCGTTATACATTGACTGATTACTTGTATTTTAGGTTTATTCTGTATTGTAAAATGAACCTTATGTTTTATATGACATAGTTTTTTTTAAATAGTACCTAATGTTAGAGTTCTTATAGAAGTTCGGAACTTCGGAATTCGAATCGTGCGTGTTCCATGCTTACGCTATCTTTATATACATATCTATATCTTTATTTTTTTACACAATACAAAAATGTATTCCCATTCTGTAAATAGATCTGAAGACAACATCTATGGTCTTTTTAAAGAATATATAAATGAATAAATGTATTGCCGATTCTGTAAATAGATCTGAAGATAACAACTACGAGTATGTTCTTTTTAAAGAATATATAAATGTATTGCCGATCCTGTAAATAGATCTGAGGAAAAGAACTTTCTAAACTCTTCATTGATAGGCTTCAATTCAAAGTGTACCCTTTGGCTTAAATTCTTAAAAACCGCAGCATTACCAAAACAAAATATATTTAGCTGTTATAATGTAAATTAATTAAAAAAGCGCTAATATCCATTTAAAACAGTCACAAAGTGTTTGTTTTACTCTTAATTGCTGGCAATTACAGTACACCTGGAATGTAACGGTGGCTTATAAAAGAACTAACTGGTAAAGAAAGTCGCACGTATAGGTATTACGTAAACGCTCCTGTGTCCCTCTTGAGGTAAACTACGCTACAAATAAACTGATACGCCCTTTATGATAAATTACTAAATATGTAGTAACGAGTTGCAGATAAATAATTTTTCATCACACTTTCCCGGATATGGTGATATTATATGCAAGCATTCTTAGACTTAATGTAGGAGCAATGTAGCCACGCTGCTCGCCCCGTTGTACTGTGGACTGTGCTTTTTATTACACTACCACTAATTATTATAATTTATTAATTTCCTAGCAAATATGATGCAAACATTGTATGTATCACGGGTCACGGGCGGTACAAGAATTACAAACTCGTGTTAAAATGAAATGAAGCCCTCATCTTCGTTTGTAATTTCTTGTTTACCGCCCTTAATACACAATGTAATATTCTTTCTCCGTACCAATAGCGCGAGCACAACATTCGCCCAAAGAATGCATTGTTTAGCTTAAACTTATAACATATTTAACCTTAATACATAATATACATAGCAATACTGGCTTACTATCGCGAAAATCGAACGAACGAATCTGTATCTCTCTCCCTTTATCGCACTTGCATATTCGAACGAAAGAGATGCAGATCGAAAAATTTTAATTTTCAATGTTCGCTGTGGTGCTATACAGTTTAGTTTACGTCGTAATGTCAATTGATTATGAACTTTGTCGAAGACGGTATAAAGTTTATTTTGATTAACTTATTTTTTTAGCCTAAGCAATTAACTAACGTCACTCCGTTTTATTTGTTTTAATTCTATGCATTTAAATTCTTGGCATAAAACTGTTGTCTAGTTGATTACATCAAAACATTCAAAAGCAAAGCTATGTTATTTAAGGAAAATTAATTTTCAAACTAGAGAAAGTTAATTTGTGGCAATTTAAAACATTGGAATCTTGTGATTAAACTTTTGGTTAGATATGATTAAACTTGGAAACGAAATATTGCTGTAGCAAACGGTCTAATAAAATATGTAGGTACACACGCATTCATATTTGCATGGACAATTTTTGAATGAATTCATTTATAAACTGCCCATGCTATTTTGAAAGCGATAGTACCTACATCCCCTAATATTCTCAAAGTTATATTTGCTAACTTTCACTAAATATTGATAGCAGCATTTGTTCTAACAATAAGTACCTAATCGTCCTATTTGTATAAATAGAGATGAATATTTGTTTTATATTAGAGTGAGTAAATACGGTCCCGCGGTGGTCCCTAAATGTAGCCTACCTGCGGCCCGCTAATCAATTTAGCTTTATCATCGCGCCAATAAAGGCTCAGTTTTGTTGGTCGATGGAGCCCGCATGCGGGGCGGGAGATTTCCATATCGAATGCAATAGGGTCCGCTTTCAATAACCCCACAAGCGGGTCCTATCAACCATGAAACTGAGGCTCGCTTTGTTACTGGCTCTTCTACACGTTTATGGACCACTTTCTTTCCGCTAGCTTACTGGTTACTGGTTAGACTAATTTATTACAAGTATCATAATACCATGATTAAATAAAAAAGGAACAAAAAATATAGACTAAGTAAAAAAGAAATAAATAGAAAAAGATAATTTAGTGTAAAGATAATATAAAGATAGATAATAAAAACTAAAACTAATTTCTTAGACTTTACAACATTTTTGTTAATTTACGTGAGAATGACATTTGTTTAGTTATTATTAACTTACAGCGAGTCCATCGCGAATTTCATTAAATTAGGTACTACATCAATACACCGACGTCCCTATATACCTTAACATAATGTCGGTATATTAAGGTAAATCAACTAACTGCACAATATAGGTACGTTGTAAGACTTGTAAGTTTATAATAATGTGGACAAAACGCGAAAGTTTAAAGATATTTGTTTGACAAATACTTAGGTACTCTTTATTTTTTAAATGACAATGTAAATTTGTGCAGTTATTATATCAATGTAAATGTCGAAAACCCCGCGGAGGTCTCGGCCCCGGAATGTCGCCACCTGCGGCCGCTAATCAATTTAGCTTTATTATCGCGCCAATAACGCTTCATTACTGGCTCTTCTACATTCATGGACAACTTTCTTCCCGGCTCGTTTACTGGTTGAACTAATTTACAACTTGGGTTTGTTGCGTTTTTGTTCAATTACCTACAAGAGAGTGTACAAGATGTAGATAGAGTAATGTAAGTAGATAGAGATATTGGTTTACCAACTACTTAATCAGAAATAACGTGCGGACAGTTGTTGATGTTATTTTTATTATTTGATGGTTTATAACAATATACCTACAGTATAATAAAAAAAATGAACTATGTTATTATATAGTTAGTATGAAATATATAAGAGCATAGAATACCATAGACAATGTTATGAAGTATTAGATACTATTTTATTATCACTGTCAATCAGTTAATTCACAGATGAAAGTGGTCAAAAAATTATTAAAAAAATTAGTGTAGTAGCACGTATTTTTACAAGCAACATCATGTTCATGTAACATGGGTGTTCAAGATGTTTAAACATACCGTATGTCTGTTGTAGCTTTTTAGTCAACTACCAGGTTCCCAACCCCCAGCAGTCATATTATGTCGCAGCTACATTCCTCCGCGACCGCCCGCCGTCCCCTGTCCATCACTGCCACTTCCAAGAAAAAAACCAACGGGGCATTTACCCATAAACCTCCGTTCAACTGTTCAATCTGTGGAAATAATTATTAAAATCCAAAAAAAGTTTAATATACTTGAAAAAAGTTGAAACCTTTTTTTATCTTGTCAATGTCGGTAAAAAGTGACCCATAGACCCAACTCGTGTGTTGACATGTTAAAAGTTACGTTCTGACGCTACTCATTTATTTTTTATTGTAATTTTATTTGTGTAACCCGAGGCCACAAATCGAAAATAAATTCTTTAAAACTTAACATAGATAGTATAGATGAAGAAAATTTTACGGTACCTATGTACCAATTTAAAATAATAATAATTACATTTTTACCAAGGTTTCTCCGAAAACGTCCACTGAATTAATTGTACACGACAGCAATTATAATTTTCTTGATGTTTGGTTCTACCCCCGTAAAGTATAAACATGGAGCTAATTAATATAACAAGAATATTGTACCTCCGGAACGAAACCACTCACGTCTATTAGGAAAGAAGTAAAAAAGTTTACTTTGATAATTTGTAATAACAATAAGTAGAGAAAAACAAAACGAAGGTTAATTGGCGATGTCACAAGAAACACCGCATTTTATTATCTACTTAAAAATAAAAGTTAGCTGTGTATGGCCAGTGTACTTGCCATTCCTGGATCCAGTAATAATGATTCTTTAGCTATCTCACTAAACAAATTTCGTTGCTCTCCGAGTCGTTAAAATTCCTTACGCCTTTGAAAAACATATCAATTCAAATGATGAGGAAACTATAGATTTTTTTATTCAGCTGTTTTATACTCTGATCTTAATTTTAGGTAGTAACACAGCCAAAACTTGAATTAATTTCGTATAATGATAATGAATGTATCATTATCATTATAAAAAAACCGTTTTTTTTTTTTTAATTAAGTCCATTTCGACTGATTTTTGAATTGAGATTGTTCATTAAAAATTGTATACTAGACATACAAATACTATGCCATTAGATGACGTAAGCCCACAATAAATTATTATGATTTGCGTTAAATCTCACTGTAAATGTACTTACTTCATGAGCGTTTTTTAAGGAAAAAGGACTCCTCCTTGAAATCTTGGTGAGTTTCTATCGAATACTAACCAAAATCAACTGAAGTTCTAAAATAATAGTTATATGCAAATTGCTCGAACTATGTACATTAACAAACCCTCATTAGATTATAGGCATGTACACTTTGCCGCGTTACGACCAATCAAGGCCAGACAGGTATCCTATAATTAATGACGGTTATGTATAGGATTTCTATTAGTTTCGATCTAGGTGTCGTGACTCGTGAACCAGCCGGCTCGATATAATGAGACCGCAATGCCCAGACTATTAACAACACCAATTGAGTCATTTGTTAAGCGGCCCGCATAAAGCCAGGCCAATGTCGGCTAATTAACAGTATTATTTCATTGAAATCAGCTACATCAATTATAATCGAACCTTTAGCCTCGGGCCGTGTTTAGAGTTGATCAAAGAATGTAATTTATCGTTGATTTTGAAAGACCGCCGGGTTTGAGTATTCGTCCATAGAGTTGGACTAAATTATAACTCACCATGATTTTACTTCGGACGCATTCGAAAACTACCGCGAAAATCGAAATTCGTTATCAGTGTGCTTACCACTCCTCTGGCAGGACCGAGACGGACATATTAGAAACGCGCAGTCGCCAACGCTTACGGGTACGTACAACTCATGGTTGCTTACACTGCTCTTAAATATTTGAGCAATAATAAGTGACAAATATACGAACGAAGTTATCCACGGGCGGACGTCAGATGTAAGACAACAGTCTTCAGTTTAGCTTGGGGAGAGTGCGTGAAGCTGAACTGCGATTGTGACCATTCTAAACCTGCTGATCCACTAGAGGCACCTTCGGGACAAGGCAGCCGCTGGACCCGAGGCTGCCTCTAGAGGGTAGCCGACTTAAGAAGTAAGAACTGGCCCCAATTTCACCACGGCGACAGGTGCGACAATTGTCAACATCATTATTAGGTACTGATATTACAGGTGTTTATGGGCTACGAGCGGCGCTTACTAGTGTACGGGCTATATGCTTGTTTGCCGCCAACATGTCATTTATAAATAAAAACATCATTATTACCATTAAAAACGAATACTTTTGTGAAGAGCTCTGGACACTTGTCACAAGAAACACGACATAGGTATGTGACGATATTCCGACACAGGATCATTCTTAGGTCAAAACCTTAGGTACCGATTTTTTTTTAATACTGTTAGATCTCGTTACAATTGTCAAAAAGGTTTCACCAAGTAATTATCTATTTATGGTCTACCGTTAGATGGAATTATAGAAATAGTGGCAAACAAGCACACAGCCCGCGCGATGGTGAGCGGTTTTTGTAACCTGACACCTGTATCCAGTAATTCAGTCAGTTTTAGGAATGGTCACACTTACCAGCATGGTGAATTTGGGGCCTAGTGACAGGATGTCGAATACCTACACATTTTGTAGACATTAGAGAGAAAGGAACAGATCTAAGGAAACACTTTAGCCAACATTGACCCCTTTTTTGGCTGTTTGTAATGTAATGTCCAACACCAACCAAATTCTTAGGCTATTTAATAAAGAAATACTTAAAGAAATCAAAGTCCAGTTACACGATTTGTGCGTTGCGGTTGACATCGCGTGCTAACGGTAGATCATCGCTAACCGCCGGTTAACAGTTATTACTCGAGACAAAACATTAAGATGTGTCGAGGTTTATTAACCTCTACTAATATAATCTCCACTCACGTTAAGTGTGCGGCTTTATATTGTATAAAGGAACCTGTGCAGAGTGTCAATCATAAGACAGATAACATAGAAAAAGTGGTACAAAAACACTATAGGTATTAAAACATTTGCGAGTCTGAATCGGAGTTACATAAGTTTGCACGTTATACATAAATAGAATGAGTCTATTTTTTATATTTTTAACACAAATACGAGTACAAAAACGCTCAATGTGATCTTCAGTAATACATCAACACGCATGAAAGTGTCGGACGGGTTCGGATTCTTAAGATTTTCTTAGTATTGATTTTACTACTAAGTACGACTACGTAATATATTCCATTTTAAGTTCGATATGTACCGTAAAGTTGAGGGGAATTTGAAGTTCAAACCTCGATAAAAGTTGATATTTATATGTGGCACGATAGTTTATATAAGTACCTACTTACAAAGTGTTCCGGTTATATGAATTTTAGTTTTTCAGTGATAATCTCTCATTTCATTATATAGATTTTACGATAAACACAAAATAGTACGGAATCCCGGCTCACCCCATACGGAATGAGAAAACTGAGTGAGATGGGACAATTGCTAGAATTGACACAATATTACAATAGGTTCACTTGCCACGAGAATAAAGTATTTTTGTAACAATCTGACAACTCTGTTTTATAAATACCAACCCGTCGCTCTACCATCCCTCTTCTCCCAACTATCCTCGCATCCCTACTCACCCCATTTTACGGTACTCAAACGCCAATGTTTGCTATGCTTGATATTCAATCGAGTCTCCGCCAGTCAGAAATTTTCTTCGTCCTAGCGTTTATCCGGCTGATGCCACATCTCATGTAGGGAGCCTGGCGTCCGCATTGGCAACTAATTTTACGTAACGATTCGGCGTAGGCACTGGTTTTACGAAAGCGACTGCCATTACAGGCCTTATTGGGATTAGTCCGGTTTCCTCAAGATTTTTTCCTTAACCGAAAAGCGAGTAAATATCAAATGATATTTCGTACGTAAGTTCCGAAAAACTCATTGGTGCGAGCCGCCAGGATTTGAACCCGCGACCTTTAGATTGAAAGTCGCACGCTCTTACCGCTGGGCCACCAACCCTCTCAACGCTTCCGCTCAGTCAGAAATATACCTAGATATTAATGTTTCATATAAATATCCATACAATATAAATAACTAGGAGCATTATTCAACTCGGCAAGAGAAAGTGTATCCATCGCCGTGCTTTTGTAGAGAAATTATTCACAACTTTTGGAATACCGCCAATGCTTATTCATAGCTGTAACCAACCGACGAGCTATTTTGGTCAAGTTAATTGTTAACCTCTTGGTTTGGGCCGCTTTAGTTACAATACGAATCGCTAAAATATCTTCCTCATCTTAGTCAAAGTTTTATTGAACTTTGAAATAGGTACTTGCTTTTAAAAATTACAATCAAACAATTCCTACTCGTGTATGTGCATATCGATTTGTGCCCAAATATCCCATTCTCTGTCATAACTTCAAGCTTAGTTTATTTGAAGCGTCTAGCTTCTAGGAGATCTCCTGCAGGCTAGAGGCTCGTCCTATACCTATATGTTAATACATTTAGTTTTTGTGCCGCTATATGATTTTTGTGATAGATATAAACATTATCTTTAGCTAAAATGTAAAAAGGTGGCAGAATGTGGAACATGTTGTATGCCCGCTTTAAAAAATAAATAATCCAAAGTGCTAATATATTGTATGAAAATCTATAGGAGCAGTGTTCTTATGGAATATCATAGACAATGTTATAATGTATACTTTTTAATATCGCTGCCATTTAATTGACAGATAGAAATGCTTGAGTAGAAAAAAGTATGTAATAGTATAGGCACATAATTGTATCAAATGTCTTACGGCCAAATATCAAGCCACACACCACTATAGTGTTGTTTACGTTAGGTACGCAACTCATTTTATTATTGTGTCATAATCATATGTTTGTTAATGTTATGTTGATGGTTAGTAGTAAAACTGACACTTAGCTTTAATGTTTACTAAACATTTTGCTGCTTTGAACTCTTTTTTCTGGTAGCTAAAATGCTCACAAGTATTTTACAAATAATTCAAATACATACCTACAGATTCACGAAAGCTGGTGCAGAAAAGCTTTCGTGAATCGATCTATACGTGAGCGTACGTATGTACAGATAAAATAAAATTTATCGCAACAAGACAAAGAATAAATGTTTTATGTTTATTTACTATTATTTGCATTAATATGTACTAATGCGTTTAGTACATATTAATGCAATTACTTGGACAGTTTATTAATGAATTCATTCATAAATTGCCCATGCACTTATGCACGCATGTGTACTTTCCTTCACTCGTAATATGAAATTAGAAGGTTTCTAGTGATTCGTGCTTCAACTTTTTTGTTGGCATTTGTATTTGTACACGCGTTCAAAAATGCATGGGCAATTTTGAACGCGATAGTACCATTGTAATTACAGTCAGCTGCAGAGATAATGCAATCCTGCATACAAACTTTATATGCAGATGCTATGTCCGTTATCTCTAGCTGACGGTACATAAGTAGGTATAAGTATTACCTACACAATATGTATATATATATAGTCCTCCTCATCGTTTTCGATGACGGCGACCCTAAAAATTAATTCTATGGACGTTGTCTATTGTGAGCCCTGATATGGCTGGCAAGACCGAACTTGGTTTTAAATACCCTTTTGCAAGTGTGGCAATACAGTTGGCCAGCCGCATTATATGTGTATACGTAGGAGGGCTTTGGTCTTTCTTTACGCTGTTGTCTTCTTACGTCTAAGGTGGTGAGACGGTTTTCTTCAAATTTCCTGACGCTATTATAGATTTTAGAGCGCCAAGATGACCTTTTTACAGCAAGCTCCTCCCAACGCTCAGGGTCGATAGCGCAGGCATTCAGATGCCGTTTGAGCACATCCTTATAGCGCAGGTGCTGACCACCATGCTTCCGCTTACCTGCCGCCAACTCAGAGTAGAGTATAGCTTTAGGCAAGCGGTGGTCATCCATTCGCAGGACATGCCCACACCATCTTAGCTGCCGCTGCATCAACATTGCTTCCATGCCGTGCATTCCGGAACGACGAAGGACCTCAGAATTGGGGACACGATCCTGCCACTTAAATCCAAGTATAGACCGAAGACATCTCAGGTGGTACGTGTCCAGTTTTTTTATATCTGGTTTGTAGAGGCACCACGTCTCTGATCCATATAACACACAATACAACACATTGTGTTATACAATATGTATAACACACATAAAATGAGGCCTTAGGTAAAGTGCATTGACTGTGCAGACTAACACGCATAACGCGGTTTAATCATTAATGAACCTTATAGCTCTAAGATAAGACCATCTTTGGTCATTTAAGTTTGCTCTTAGAACAATAGCTCTTATCAGTCAGCTAATCGGTAATCAAGACACGTGCCTGATAGTGATAGCGCGGGAACTCCCGCATAATCGTCGGCTAATGTTATCTTGTATTCATTGTTGTTATAAATGTCAATTGGCAGCGTATCGTGATAGTTATTCCTAGTGTAAAAGTACGTTCAGATTGCCCGAATACGCTACTCACGCGATGCGCGTGCGCATCCGCTTTAAATTGCGAGCTTTCCATACATTGCGCGCTTATAGCAAATCTTACATGCGTTGCGCGCCTTATTAAGCATAGCATGATTGCGCCGTATTTGCGACGAATTCGGGATATCAGTATACGATATAAAGGTATTTTTTTTTCTGGTTTTAAATCATTTTATGTAAGTTGTTGTTTTTAGCAAAATGTACCACTTTGTCTCTTGTGGGATGTTGGAGGACTTTGTCTACAACGCTTTCAACTTAGCAATCTGTCTAACTTGTGTATTTCAATATTTTGTTAATAGTTTTTTTTTATTCTATGGCTTGTTTCATACAAATATGTGATCATATTTATGCCATTAAGATTAATTTAGAAATTAACCTTATCATATCATATCATCAAGCGTCAATGTGGTATCTTGTACCTACTAAAAAGAAGGACATGAGTTGTTAAACAAACATTAATAAATGAATATAAATAGGTATTGAATAGCAGAATTTTCTTGCTCTGAGTCTAATTAATGGCAATCGAAAGATTGCATCCGTCACACCATTATAGTGTTATACATAGTAGGTAGATAGAACTATCTGGTTAACATTTTACTACTATTTATTAATAATGTTGTACTTTAAGATACTTAAGTGACGCCTATATTGCTCTGTCCATTAACCACACGTAGTGCTTAATTTTATGCAGTAAACTTTCGAAAACTGAGTAATAAAAGCGTCTGTATCCTGTAATCATTATGACGCCCGGGGGGCATTCTGTAGAAAACACAACGTAACATAATATGTTCACGATTATGAGCGAGGTAACCACTTTCGGAACAAGTAACTTCTCACATAACTTTGAAAGGGCAATGACTAGATTAAGGAGAAAACTAGCTTTTATGAAGTGCAGATGACTACTAATAGGGACTGCGGAAGCAAGGTTTATTCCAAAACGATCTTTAAATCAAGATAAATTGTCAATATCAGACATCATTCTTTTTGTTTTAATTCGATAATATATTGAATAGGTATTGGGACTGGGACACTGGCACGGCTAAGATCTCATCTGATCCGTCTATAGCGCCATGCATCACTCTCGCCCTTCAGTTCAGTCATTTTAATAAAATGGCTTCTGTCCAGTGGGACAATTTCGCCAGAGTCAAGTTATATTGCCACTTGGGTTACATTTATACGGTGAGTTAAAAAAGTTGGCTCTTAGAGCGACGTTGTTCGGTAAGAAGCCTTGCTCTTGGTAAGGAGACAGCTTTCTATACGAAAAGCACAAGGCGGCCGGGACTCCGGAACTGCCTGGTGATGTGACGACCAAAGAGTGGTTAAACGCTTTTCAAGAATAATTCTTCATTCGTTGTACTCTTCTTCGTTAGTTCACAGCATAATAAGCTATCAGTATTACACATTCAACAACTCTAGACGGACAAAAAACAAAAAACTATTCCAGAGACATCGCCGCCGTCTTGAGTATCAACATTATCAATAACATTCTTGTCAAAACGTGACAACTACGATGACAGTCGATAAAATAACGACCATTTAGGCTACCTGTACCTATATTTACAATATTTAGAAAACTATGAAGTTATAGTTTGTACTCGCATTTGTAACTCTATTTTCCATAGTTTTCAAAAAGATGTACCTATGTAACCCGGGTCGGTTGCGAATCGCTATCCAGTCAACCTCTTCAATAGAAAGGACATTGCCTAAGGTACAAATTACCTGCAATATCTCATCAAACACCACCACGACTTAAGAATTTTCACATACCAACACCAAACAACAAAACAAAACATGTTTCCCGTAATCATAGCGCAGCCGCGGGCGGACATTCTGTAGCGAAACGTTCGAAAATTACACACCGCGCCTTTATCACGAATACTTAAATATATTTGTCGGCGATCATGGCCGGCCGGCGTGACGAGACGGTCCGCTGCGCGCCATCTTCGGCTATTGGTGGCTTCAATGAGATTCTTGTAAGTCCAATGTTTTTTTAGAGTTGTACAAGTAGGCAGTAGGGTCAGTAGGCACCTGCTTTGACCAATTGGAACTTTGTCATGTTGTCTGTACTAGCGCTATTGGGTGTAGGCTTTTGCATAAAGTTTTCACGAGTTGCTTGCTGTCTTTACTTTAGTCGCGCTATTTTTTGTAACAATTGAGCTACCACCATAAGTGTCTTTGCTTCGATTGGGAATTTAAATAAAATAAAACCGCCGTATAGTGTCAGTTCACAATGTAACTAACTGTGAAGACCATCACTTTCCTGCTTTAGGTTTAAAAGCACTTTAACGTAAAATAAGTAAAGCTTGGTAGATAATAATCTCACAAGTGTACTCGCTCATCCGTTTCTAATTGCGGGAACGCAGCGCTGATCGACATTCTTACTAACACGCGACACACGCCACAACCGACCGTAGAGGTTCCGCACAGGGATAACTTTTATTGCAGAGGGAGAGGACTTCCGACTGTAGGTTAGAGGGCATCGGGCCAGGCGCTTGCCGCAGAGGTACAGGAATGCCGCTGTTCTGTATAAAATTAAGCCTAGGCAGAGCGCTCATGCTGACTCGGGATTTTTCTACCTCGCTCCCGGCGTGAAGGTTGTCATGAGGGACCTGCGGGTGGTGTCGCCCTGTCGCCCTGCCGCCCTGCACGCTACCTTCGTGTGGGGGAGGCTCCGGGGGATGTCGCAGTAACGTGTTCACGGTTGCATGCCTACGGCGATCCCGTGTTCACCATCACCATCGCTGCGAGATGGGCATACTGTGGATGGTTCAGTGAGTAGAGCGGACCCTCGCCTACGAGTTCCACATACCCGTTCTTTTTCCCCGGCTAGGCGAGATGCCAAATTCCTCCACGTAAAAAAGGGTGGCTAATTTTCTCAATTCATTTTCTCATGCACAAACGTCTCCCATCGGTCCACAATGCTTTGATATAAAGGAAAAGAAAACAAAAATTGAGTTATCAAAGTCTAAGCGTATCAAAATATGATATCATGACTGTGATTATGCGGATGTCACACTGGATGCGGTTTGCACCGCACGCTGGCGTGCAAGGGGGACAGCGCTTTACACGGGTGTAGCGTTATCTCATTCAGAAGGCCTAGTATAAAAATTGTACGACATTAACTTCTCGACCGCGTTAGCGTATCGAGGGGTCAAAATATGAAAGTTGCCGGATGATTTTAAATAAACGGCAAACATAATTTGAATTCTCGATACGCTAACGCGATCGAGAAGTAAGTGTCGTACAACTTTTATACTAGGCCTTCTGAAAACGGAGTGCGGTCGCATCCAGTGTGACATACCCCTAAACCTTTCAAAATATAGGTCGCCAAAGTACAGGTGCACGGTTTTCTAGAGGGCGCGGGCGCCGTGAGCTTACATAACAAGAGTAAGAGTAAATAAATGACATACCCATAATACAGTATCAGTTCCAATCAATGTAATTATTACTGAATTGTGCAATGTGCATCATCTTCGAGTAAGGAAGGAGACATCATTATCAATGCCAATATTTATCATAATGCCATTCCTTATCTTGTTAAACGATATTAAAATATAATCTACGATCATTGATTAAGTGTTTCACATACAGCGCCAGGTAAAACAACGACGTATTTATTTGTGTTTCAATTATATTGAGATCTGTATCTTATAAAGTGGGTATCTTATAACAATTATAGCACTCCAAGTTTGTTATTTATCGCATAAAAAACAAAATTATGAATTTGCGTTGTAGCAGCATTTTTATGGAACTACCATGTGTGTGTATGTGTGTAATTATGTATAAAGAACCAGTTTAAAACAAAACGTTCCTAGTGCAAAGGCTGTCCATAATTATACAACGCGGCAATGCCGCTAGCATTATGGGCACTTTTGCACTTGGAACGGCGGGGAGCGAGATGTAAATATATTTTTAAGTAATTTATATTTATTTGATTAATTAATAAATATTTTGTTATATATATAAAATGATTGAAATTCGTATACTTAATAAATTTGTAATTTATAATATTGTATAATGAAATATGTTCACAGATGAGTACTTAGTAGGGCTTCCAATACCGGTATTTTTTGTATGGGCGATCCCGGGATCCCGGTATTGCCCATACAAAAAATACCGGTATTGGAAGCCCTAGTACTTAGTATTTTTCTTAGTATTTAAAATTAAATTAAACATTTATAACACGACCACCGCGAAAGAATATTCTATGTTGAACAATGAACGAGGGTAGGATAAATGCTCTTAAGTACAGTATACCGGCCGAAAGTTGTCATAAATATCTGAGCACGTTTCTATTGTCAAAGTGTAAGAATGCTTGTTCAGATATTTTTGATCCCCTTGGCTGATCTTACACATATACATGCATATGTCATGGCGACTGTGGCGACCTATAGTAAACACATCGATCAAACGCGGCCGTTATGAGGCCGCGCAGATGAATAATGCTCGGCCCATTAGTGGTCATTATATGCAAATAATATGCCGCAGTACTCTAAACTCGTCGAACATTAGAAATTGTTTGAACTCGTATAAACGGCCATTATTAGTATCGACGTCGAATGGACGCTGATTTACAGATTAGAAAGTTTTCTTATTACGGTTAATCTCTGTTGAACAACAGAGGAAATCAAATTGTAAGGAGGTTTTTAGAGTACCTACTAATAAACGGATGGGAATATATACATAGTGAGATACAAAAAGTGTCCAAAGATTTTTTCCCATTCCATTACCATTTTTTCGTAGACTGTATGGCGGTAACAAAATGGAAAGTTTGAAATTTAAATAATCTTTGGAAATTTTGCGACAATGTTTTTCTCCTATTAGGATCGAAAGAGCTTGCGATTATGAGTAGGTATCGCATACAAAATTCGCAGGTTAAAAAAGTGGGGGAACAATTTAAAATAAAATGGCCCACTGTAGGTATATGCCCTTCAAAGCTTTATTAACCGTGAGGCGCGTTTTGTAGGTCGGAAAATTACATCTAGAACGGGTCGCCAGTTGTAATATATCGTACCCGTACTAGAAGTATCCATCGAATTCGTTCGTGTGTAATTTGTTTAGGGTATGAATTCCATCATATTTCTTCTTAGTAGTAATACAATCATAATATGTCACTCATGACATGACAAAGGCATTTACATCGTTACAAAAACCTGATGCACCATACTTTTTTACATTAAATACACACGTATTCATCAGACGCACCGAGCTTAATACTGGATAGTAACCGATACGAAAAGCCAGTGCAGGATGACAATTAACTCATAAAAAAGTCGAAATCGCAGCTGATTGGATGAAATTAATCAATGGCGGCCAGGGGCCGTCAATGGAATGGATATTTTATGTACCGTGGGCGAAAAGTGGGCACCAATTTGTCCGCAGTTTTTTAATTAGTATGGATGTGAGAGAACGAATTGGTTTTATGCTTGCGACCAGCCGCGGCGTATGAAAAAATGTAACACCATTTAAAAGCGCGAATTTATTTGTTGGATATCACGATAACGAGGTAACCCTAGTAGCGATGCGCAGATTTTCTATATTTTATGAATGCAAAATACGAATGCATTCTAAAATCAGTGCGCGTAACGTGAACTAACATCCCTAACAGAATAAACTTAGGTAACGAGTTTGCAGTTCTAGTAGAATACTGTTTAGCTAAAAATCGGGTTAATTTAAAATGTATGGCTCACGAGATATTTTATGCGATAAGTACCACAATGCAGTAGACTTAAATCGCTCATTTCAAGAATTATGGTTACTTTTTGTTTCTTGTCCTCTTTAGAAATATAATATTCAATGTATCGTGCTTGCTTACACGATAGCACAACCTTTACAAATCCACACGACACGACTTGAATCAGCAAGATAAATTCACTAAGACATTTGGCGAGACTTTTTTTGTTAATTAAGCAAAATTATGAAAATATAACAGTTCTAAGTACATATCCATTCGACAATCGTGTACCAATATTCTACGGTTCTATAAAACAGTAACGTCAGGTCGGCTTAGTGGTTAGTCCCGTAGTTTGCAGGACTTGTAGGTTTCGACAATCGCCAAATCGCCGGGTTGGCCCGCAGCGTCTTCCCCTCTCTAATTAGGCTCACATTCTCATTCCGTTTTCGCGTTTAATTTCGCCAGCGGTTTCGCCTTAATTACGTTATTCGCGACGGGTCCCGCGCATTTCTGCCCCTAGCTGTTTTTTTAAACGATACTATTGTTATTTAACTATTTCCCTGTGGCTTTAGTGTGAAATACCGGCACATATTTCGTCTTAACTAAATATGTTTACGTATGGCTTACAAGTGTCTTTTAAAGCAGAGACTACATGTCATTACAATAAATTGGCTTGGGAATTTTCGGTTCTAAGTTCACTTTGGTAAAAAGCGAACGGTCGTTATAAATAGGTAGGTATTTAGTATTTATTTTTGTATGTATGTTATATTAAGGGTTTTCTTCATAGGTGTTGATTAAAGGGTTGTGCTAGTAATTGTTGATTCCTTAATTTGGTGAAATTATCGTCGGGCGCTAACTTCACGTCGGTTTTTGCCGTACCTATGGCAAAAAGCGACGTGACACCTTAGTGCCTTCAGAACCACGTATGAATTTTAGAACTGCGATATGCTATCGAATGGCCTAAAGCTATGAAATAGTATACATGTATGACCGTGACGTAGTAACGGGGTGATTGCGTCAATGTTTGCCGCGTCTCGAAAGCGTGTAGAAAGCCATTACTTGCCGGCTATGTCTAATGAAGGCTATAAGGGCCAGATATTCGTGGCGTGATCGCCATTGCGTGTCTACTAATGAGCGAGCGTCGCGTGCGCACCTATCGCACTTCGTTAAATCGCACCCGGGCTACGCGATATACGGAACCGGTATTAATGTCTTTGTTTCGTTGATTTTGCCAGCTTTGTTGGTTAATAGCGTTATTTGTATGATGCTATCGGTGTCTGGATTGGGGTGCTTATCGGGTAATGCTGTAATCAGACGTTTTGATTTCGTGTAAACAAACTAAATTACGTCCAAGGTAATTCTCGGGTACTACTATTAGTTTTTCTTTAAATGGAAAATCTATTCCCAAAGTAGTTGGGAACGACAAATCTACCTAGACATGTTTGAAAGGCTATTAATTTGAAAGGGTAAGGACCCCTAATTATATTTACCGTGTATTCAATTCCAAGTGTTTAAACAAATGTTTCGTATTAAACTGACCGTTACCGACAATGGGGGAATTAGTAAACAGTTCCGGTAAAATCGAGCGCAACCCTAAAAATGACAGTACACGAAATACAATTGTGCATAATTACTCAAACTTATGTTTAGTCTATTATTAAGCCAATCTGTACTAAAATCAGAGGAAAATGGATTTTATTACAATGGGTTAGAGTGTTTTTTTTTGTGTTTTCGCGGGGGTCGCGTAACGTGGTGCGTGTTTAGTCCGCGGGGTGGCTTGGGAACTTCGCAGGTGGCGTTTTCATTATTCAAGCTCCATTGATTGGATACTTTGTTGGCGTTTAAAAATCTTATTAGCAACCGCCCGACAACAAAGCCGGGCGATGAGCCTCCTCAGGCCCTCTATTTAGAAGGTAAGTGATTTTTTTTCAATTACAACGATGAGCTGCAGGTTCGAAAGTGTAAGTCATCTCGTTAGTGAATGTTTTATTTCCCCGTTTTGCTACTTTTGCTGTTTGTCAGCAATGAGGGCGGTGAGATGGCGATATTTTTGTCAAAGGTTGCTGAATGAGTAGTATTTCGCTGAGTAGCTTGCCATAAATTATTTGATGTCCGTTTAAATTTATATTTTTTTTACAGATTCGTGTTAATCTCGGGCCTTATATGGCGGTCTTCAAAATTATAACATAATGTTCAACTGCTTTTCTGTGAAACAAGATGTTTAATATCTTACATGATTGTAACCGGGAATACCTACATTTGAATGTAACGTTCCTCGCCTCGTCAACGATGACCCCCATATTACGGGTAATTACGCTAGAGACATTCAACAAATTACATTACCGCTACAGCTGAGTACCATTATTATGTCGGACATACAAATTAACCAAATTACGTCGAACAAAGAAAATCGCTCTAAAAGAAAGGGTTACTGAAATAAGTAAATACATTGTCCGCTTTACTCGCAGAGAAATAGAATTACAATCTAAATTAATTACGCTTTTAAACCGTCCGTTATTCTTAATTAGTTTCTGCACCGCAGCGGAAGCTCGCGCACTCTCTTAATGAAGGGTAGTTTCAAATCAGTGCGTTTGATCAACTCTGTGCAGTCTTAATTACGGCACCCGTTCCGCGCGGGACAATCCGGTTATTTATGACTACATAAGCTTGATTATTCTTTAATGAATACTTGTTTTAAAACGTTTAATTAAGTTTTATGGCGACAGGGCCGCTCAGACGGGCGTCCCGCCGCTCCGCCGGCCGCGGGCTAATTGGATCGGGTTGACGCGCCCCGCACCCCGCTACCGACCACCCCTCACCCCTCACCTCACCCACTCCTAATTGTATGAAATTGCTAATTGGAAAATTTTATAAACGCGGCCGCCCGCAGGCCTACGCCGGACTCCGTTGTTCCGAAGAAAAATAAATTCAAAGGGTCAACCTCTCCGTGTTTCTCTTAAACGAGGCAGAAGTAATCTTGTTTGCCTCTAAGAAATTAATTGCCGGACCTTCTATTGACTCGACATTAAAGATTCAAGTGACGCTCTGCCTGTTTAAATCAACGTAAGTGGTTCCCTTCTAGCGCCTGCACCCTCAGTGGGCTCGGGAAAAAACATTTCCTGGAATTTGTCTTTACAATCATTGGGCTATCAACGCTTTCACCTTAGCTATCTGTTGAACTCTTTTCTCAACAACAATGAATATTTTGTTAATATTTTGACCTACTTACCTTTTAGCAGTTTGAAAAACGCTGGCGAACATCTCAGATTTTTCTTTTTACTTCTATGGCTTGTTTCATACAAATAATTATCTGATCAGTTTTAGTAAAAGGTACCACTTTATCGCTAACTGATAGGGCGCTAACGCCATAAAGATTCATTTAGAAATGAACCTTATCAGCAATCATCACATATGTACTATAAGCGTTCAGAATTGCATGGACAATTTATGAATGAATTCATTCATAAACTGCCCATGCAATTCTGAACGCGTGTGTACAATTTCTCATGATCACTAATACAATAAACTGATCTTGGGCTCCAAGAACATTCCAGGGTGCGTAGCCAAGATGCCAATCGTTCAGGCTACGTAGCGTACCGTAGTTATCTGTCTCTATTACTCTTCCTAATACATGCGACAATGACAGTTGCGTTTCGTTCGCGACTGAGCGTTAGCGATTGGTATCTTGGCTACGCACGCAGGAACTCTTATTTATTGAGAACCACATGAATTTCCTTCATATCATTCGTCCATCAAATCGTCTACCAGTTACACACATCAATTTGCAACACAGCTGATTTCACGGAGTCAATGAAGTTGGCGGCAGCGGACACGCACAAATTCACATTGTATTCGCATAATACCTATACTGCACATGTGTCGATCATGTGTCGCAATATTGTTGACAGCCTAATCGATAGGTATTTAAAACATATTTAACAAAATTATTCAAACTAAATGTATGCCTACATTGAGTTTGAATAAGCCTAAGCAAATTCTTGCTAATGCAGTGTAACGCGTGCCCCGTCCATTTACGCATCTATTGTATTCTTCTGGTCTGTGGCTGATTCTAACCTCCTTTTCCATTGTTCCAGGGCGTGTAGTTGGCGTGGTGTCGAGCGGTCCCCGCTCCAACCGTCAAGCTGGCAGCGAGCGCGTTGAGCATGAACCCGCACTACCACGGGTACGCGGAGCTCAGCTCACCGCACCCGCCCTCCCCGGAGGCCGCCTTCACGGCCAACGGGCACGACTACCCCCACAACAATAACAACCCAGCCCTCAAAGAATGCGCCGGCTGCGGCGGCAAAATCGTAGAAAGATTCCTCCTACACGCCTTAGACAGATATTGGCATCACGGGTGTCTAAAATGCACGTGCTGTCAGCAGGCGTTAGCGGATATGGGGCGGTCCTTCTACTTCAAAGGAGGGATGATATTATGCAAAAGCGATTACACGAGGTGAGTCATCTTTAGCAGTTTTACTAGTCTCATGAAGTCGGAAGCCCTTGGTGGGTCGTGGTTGTTTAGAATAAAGAGTTCAATAAGTACTATACCCGCTACTGCTGAGGGTTCGCGGAGCTGAGCTTACCTCACACCCTCCCCTGAAGGTGTTAGGTAAGCTAAGGAACAACACGCCTCAGACCAGTAGCCCTAGAACAAGAGTGCTTCAACAGTATCTCACGGTCGAGAATGACACCTGTTATTATCTCACTCTTCGGGTTAGACGATGACAGTTGTCTTTCTCGACCTCGACAAACTGTCGCGGCACTATTGTGCTAAGGCTATTGCTCCTTTAAAACACGAGCTTAAGTAGCATTTAGTGTCTATATTTAGGACGTTTCATCTACATCAAAGGAGAGATGATATTATGCAAAATCGACTGCGCGAATCAACTTTTAATTACGAAGTACTCTCATTGTTTGAAGCTTACTATAAACCGTTCGTTAACAGTATCCGATACCTTTCCCGTTGATTTTTCCATCCCCCATTAAAACCGCGATCACAAATACATTAACATATTAACCTGAAAAAAAAAACAGATCAAAAGACAGTGTGTTCACACTAAGTCAGGCATTCGCCGATATAAGCACTGAGGGCCTATGGTAAACGTGCCCTAAATGTTTGATGTTTGCCTCGTTATAGCTGATGTTCCAATTTAATTGGCTAACTTTAAGGACTTAAATATTCTCCGGGCACAAAACATGTTAAAACTAAGCCTTAAGGTATTCAGTGTGTATAACGAACCGATTTTTCTCATTGATCATCGATAAAAGATTCAGTTTTTAGTTCGTCATCTGATAATGACAATAGCGTGTCTGTCAAACGTTCGATCAGCCAAAAAAGTATACCGAGAAAGCCGCGGGTGCATTGTATGAAAATGCTTAAAACCGTTGCGTTGTGTTTTCTACCTGGGATGGGGACAAAAAGTACAGCTTTGCACACAACAACCGATCAACGGCATCTCGCCGGCTAAATTGGCATCGTTAGGGGCCCGCTAAGGACTAATTTAGAAGGTAACTAACTTTTTACGCCGTCCTTAGATATTTCTTGCACTACAGACTTATGTTATTTATTCATTATTCATAAGTTACGTTACGGTACGGCTAAGTAAACAATTATTATAATAGATGGCTTTGAAACAAATGAATGACCATTTATGTCTGTTTTCTTAATGTGGTTTATATTTTGTAATTCACTTGAGGTATGGCAATTGTGTTTGGCTAGAGATTTGTGTCAACATTACGCATTTCAGAATGTTTTTCAATACGGTTTAATATAAATATAAATTCTGTGAAGGAGGATTAAGTCGTCCATGACAAACGAAACTCGGTTGTTTTAATACAATACGTATTTATATATTGCTCCATGATGTTCCTTATTTCATTTTCATATTACTTATACATGTAAGCCGTTGTTATATTATCTGACCAACACGACATAGCGTTTAAAATTCTAACAAAAATAATATTTATAGGTACAATGAATAAAGTGGGATAATTATCTAAAATAATTAAGTGTTTGTTTTCAATTTCAATATTTAGTAAAATAAATTTATATCTTGTCAATGAGGACTACCGCGAGTGAATTCGCCGCTAGGGGCGCTAGTGGAACGTGGGTCCTATTAAAAGAGGTGTTATGTAATTTTCAGTACATTTCTCATTAGTTTCTAATTTAAGTCGTGCTTATTTCGAAAAATATGCAGTTTTAGAGGAATTATTACATAGAAATATATTAAATACTAAAAAATATTATTTTGACTATAAAATAAGCATTAAATTGAAAGTGTAAAATAACACGGCCGTAAATTACCTACCGTAAATTTACAGGTTAGATTATACAAAAACGTTTCTATTTGTCAAACATTTTTTTTATGTAGCCTCTGATGTGTCCCACTGCTGGGCAAAGGCATCCCCCCTAGAGCTCCAAACCGCTCGGTTCAAGGCAATTTCTGGCCAGTTGTTTAGAAATTCGTCTAGGTCATCCCTCCATTCCCGCCATCTCCTCCTGGGACGGCCAATCAGTCGTTTCCGCTTTGGTATCCACTCCGTAGCTATTATTAAACTAGAAACGATTAAAAAGTAACTAATAAAGAATACAAATGCCAAAAGAAAACAGTCCGAAGTTTTTAATATAGAGATAAAAGTACCAACTTTTAGTAAAATAAATAATATTAAAAATGTGTTTAATTCTTATGATTTTCCGTTAGCATCCGTCATATCCGTAGTCCATAGGCATCTTTAGTACCGATATTAACATATAATTACGCAAAAGTTGATTTTGACCACAGGTTAAACTGTTAAAGAAGTATATTTCCTTGTAAAAATAGCGCGAATAGTAATTAACTGTTGTATCAAATATTACCTACACAAAAACGTATTACCCCTCTAATTTTCTAAAACACAGAATCTACATATCACTGAAAAATAGTTATATACTAATGTACCTCTTTTATCATGGAAATTAACGAAAAATAATCAAGTCTAATATTGGTTTCGCGCCATACAATCTCATACTAATGGCGCTTGACAAGGACCCACGTATGAGTGGCGCCGCCTGGTGAGCAAAACAAATACGATAGTCATATTGTGGAGATTTAATTTAAATCGTCGCAGATGCGGAATCTAGATACAAGTCTGTGACCATTTTAACATCGGAAAGTGTTCAACCTCGTTAGAGATAGCTTTTTCGTTTACGTTTTGTTGCACCAGTTATGGAGCTAAGAAATCCGAAGGCATCGAGGTTTAAAAATCTGGAGATCACTTTTTCTAAGTAAATATTCCGCCATTTTCTCATTAAACTTTACCGATAGACATTAAATAATGTCATTATGTTCAAATAAGCTATGTAAAATGCACACAGCGTTCCGAATTTCCCATCCTTCCCGCCAAAAGCGCGGTACCCCAGACTTAATCAACAAAACAGCATATATGCCTTCAAGATTCTTAGATTCTTAGGACTTTTTAAAATTGCACTGAGCCGCGCTCTCTCACTTTACAAAAGTCGTACGTTCCATAGAACGTACATAATAGACACGACATTTTGTATTCTTGCGGTGGTGGCGCACCCCGCAGCGCTGCAGCGGCGGCCCACGTGGACCGCAGCCGCAGGCGCCCCTCTACGCTCATTAGCGTTAATTAGCTAAACTCGAGGAATTCGACCCAATTAACTATGTCCCCTTCCTTGCGACATGCGACGCTTTTTATCGCCGCTCCGATTTTCAACCAGATATTTCTCCGTGTTTTACGTGATGTTCATACAATTCTTTGATATCGAACAAGCGAATGAAGTTCCGAATGGATTCAGACATAAACTTGATGTATGTTTTATATAAGTACTCCTATCTTATTATTTACTCGTGGTAGATACTAGAAACATGAATGTAGATCATAAAGCAAATTCGTTTCACACTGATTCGACTTGTTTACCGGTGGTGAGACGAAAGCAGGCGCCGTATTCAGAAACGAAAACTCAGTACCAATTCGACGACTATCACCGTCGCCGCTCGCACACTTGAATCCGTTTTAGAAC
The DNA here is from genome assembly GCA_949128165.1 of Lathronympha strigana. Classification (NCBI taxonomy): domain Eukaryota; kingdom Metazoa; phylum Arthropoda; class Insecta; order Lepidoptera; family Tortricidae; genus Lathronympha; species Lathronympha strigana. Next base: position 7,784,545 of record OX421906.1, on the reverse strand, counting down.
GAAAGAGCACGCATGTTCTCGATATTCAAATATGAGGCTGGAGGAACAGCCGACCGCGGTCCGTGCGTCGTAGATTCGATAAAGCTCGTCTCACAGTTGACAGAGACGGCGCCCTAACGAGCGGGGGGAAGAAGTGCGGTCCCGTGCATGTCTCTGCTGATTGACCCGCGTCACTCCGCAAACAACAACTAACGAGTTGCCCCCACCAGGTAACGCTTTACGGTTACCGTCTTCTGATTGAGACGCCTTAATAAAATTAACGTTTTCACGCAAACAACGCCTTTGTATTATGATGGATGGCACCCAACGCCAACAAAAACGTTGTTAATACGCACAGTTTCATACATTGTTACCGTCTTTTTCCTTTGAGCGCGATGCCTCGCTGATTACTTGCGTTGTGTACGCAGGAAATTAGTCGCCGATGTGTGATCCGTGTTTCTGGATAAAGCGCTGTGTAAACATTATGCCTTAATTTGTGTTTTATAATGATTTATGGTCTCTATTGTGGAGAATGTGGATGCGAACTTAATTTTAAGCTTAATTCGGCTGTTGTGTAAACTACGCTAGCGAAATCATTTGTCTTTGTCGAAATACAAAATAAATCGTAATATGTACCTAATGCTTGCTTTACACAACATACCACCTTTGCCAAAATTTCAAGACAAAAACGACGTTTTAAACATCGCCAGGTGCAAATTTGCAGTAATTGAGCAATGAGAACGTTTACCTACATTCATGACATATTTTAAGAAAGAGAGTGCAAAAACAATTTGAGGCTGCAGAAAGAAACAAAACCCGGTTTTTGTTAAAATTTCGATTAGGTCTACAGAGTAAGGCTGCTCGTGCCAGCATGTAAACACCCCAACAATGCGTTAGAGCGGGGTAAGAAGTTGCCGCGGCTCGTTAGCGGGGGAGGTGATTGCCGATTGAGCAGCAATTGCCCTGATTGACGGAGCCCTAACGAACCGCTTCACCTAGTGGACGTGCCGTTACATGTTGCTACATATTTTTACATTGAAGTTTTGAGGAAGAAATTGTTATGAATGTTGTAAAAGAAAAGTTTTCTGGATGTTTAAAGCTTCGCGAAAAACGAGTTGAAATTTAAACAATATACTAAGGTCTACGGTCCCTTGAAATCGTTTTCGGCGTTTTCCGAAATTCATCCCCTAAGAGATAAAAAAGGGGGTAGGGGGGGATTTTTAATCATTTTTATGATATACGGAACCCTCGGTGGACGAGTCTGACTCGCACTTGGCCGGTTTTTTTTCTCAACTATCTATACTATTCCTTGGTATTGCTAAGGTCATCATCATAAGTTGCACCTAGAGTCCGACTAAGCTAAGTTTGGGTATATTTTGTTAGCGCAGACTGTAAAAGTGTTAAGTAAACGTCATAATTTCATAGAAGTTTGACGTTTAAAATAACACTTTAAATGTTTGACAGTTCATTTTCTTTGAACAGATAACGTGTTTGACTCTACGACCTACGTAGGTGCAACTTAGAGTACAGAATGTGCTCTTACGAACGATTTTTTTTACCAATAAACAACGATAAAACGTGCTTAATTAAAACCCAAGCCATAAGAACTTATAATATAATCCGCGTTTTAATTATTAAAGCCATGTATATTATTGCAGCGCGTGTCAAGGGCGGCCGAGGTGCAATTTGGGGCCTCGTTAAGGCGCAAAAGACGCATTTAATTGCACCCGTTAGCCCTAATGAGACCGTGTCCCGGTGTCCGCCGTCTCGCAAATTGACATTGTATGTAAATTGATGTGGCTACATCACAATAGGTTGGAGAGAAAATGAGCGCGTTAACTTAGGCTCAAATGAGTTACTGGAAAATTGATAAACGAACTAAAAGTATTAAAAAAAACCAAATGGGAGCGGCGACGGTATCGGGGCTGACGTTCACGAAATGCATTTTAAGGTGATTCTTCTTTTTCTTCCTAACATTTTTCACGGCTCAGGGAGCCTGGCGTCTACTTTGGTTGTATATAATTTAATTTCTAATTCAGTTTAACATTACAAAATTTTACCATCATAAAATTTCTCGAAAAAACGTTGAAATCCTTCGGTTAACTATGGTAATTCTAACACTGAAATTTCTTTTATCAAAAGTATCAAAACATTTAGAAATATTACCGTTCTAAATATTGTAATACAGGAAAACACGTGACTCAGAAGACAAACTAGAAACGCGGTTAAAAAACTAAAATTTGTGCATAAGCATTTTACTGCGCACTCTACAGCTATTCGCACCAACAAATTCACGCTCACATAGACTAATAATGCCGATGTAAGCGTTATACACTGACAGTAATGTCAAATCGAGCTCAGATTCCAAAACATCGAATGCCGCAGCCGTGGACTTAAGATATTTTTTTAGTGTAGAATTAGCCTAACGTTCTGAGAGCAAGTGGTTCAGGCTTGTTGCATAATAAATAAGGAGCACTGGTTTCCGCTCCAGTGCGAGTTAGAAAAATAACTGTATACTCTAAAGGGGTAGGAATTCAGTCATTCTTACACGATAGTGAAAAACACTATTAAATTTATACTGTGACTTTAGTGTGACTACTTATAAAAAAAACATGAATCAAAAACTTTTATTACAAATAATAAATGCTTTGATTCTTGCTTTACATTTGTATAACACCATTCAAATTATAGCTCTCACCGCTAACAGATTTACTCCTTTATTTATATAAAATTTAACAAACATATTACCTAATCAAATTATGTTTCTTCCCTTTCTAAAAAACGGAATCATTTAGCTAAACTATGCTTGATCTGCGCTTATGAATAACGCTTCATTTGGAAAAGCGGCATATTTTATATTATATCGTGACTTGTTTTCTTTTGATTTCTTAGTAGGTATGTATTGTTCAATTAAAGTTGAGGGTGTAACTAATTTTAAGCTGGTTAACACGTCAAAATTAAATATTAACACGTGTGTAATACTAATAAGTATGTATGTTTGGTACTTTGGTACGCTAGACAAATTGGAAATTCTGTGGTAAATATCCTGGTTTTACCATGACGTCTCAACGCGATGATGTCATGGTAAGGATACAAAGAAGTGCCTTGCAAATTTCCAATTCCATTTCAATGAACTATTAGATAAACTTTCTAATATGAAACATTTGACAAACGACAGTATACACTAGAAAGCCGTTGAAATTGAATTGGGTACTTAGCAATATTTATGTCCAAAGCCCACGGGTTAGGCGTCCAATCTCCGCGTAAACTATCGTCGTCGTAAACTGCGATCTTATGAATGAATAAGTTATGTTTCAGTTATTCCTGCATAATGGCCGTTGTGTCATAATTGCGACGTATTTATGAATGGTTCCGTAATTCTGGTGTAATGCAATTTAGAAGCGGGTGTTGCGATTTGCGATATTTCCGTGTTACAGATTTAGATTCATTTATTTCATAATATTTACATTATTCTATATTACTGATACTTTTGGTAGTTTACTACATATTAAACGAAGCAATGCAAAAGTACAAATAGGTAAGTCTAAAATGTTGATTTATCAATAAAAATTACAGTCAAAGAAACGGCTAGAATAAGTGTCACTTTCAAATGCATCAGGCATGACGAGTCTTGCTTAGATTATAAATTGAAATAGATGTCATCTACTAAAGAACAAGCCTCAACAAGGCCTCCAGTGCCCAGGGCAGGGGTCGAGTCGAACCTGTGTTCTCCTGCATTCGCGGCAGACGCCCTAACCATCCCCGGTCTGACGTATGCGATTGCTGGAGAAAGCAGGTTTGATTCCTGTGTATGAACTTGTGAAGACAACCTTTACAATTTATAATATAGTAGTGTAACTACTTAAAAAACATGAATTAACATTTATTATAAATAATAGATGCTATGGTTCGTGGTTTACAATTGTCTTGCTTGTGTTCACTTTGTTTGTCGTAATTGACGGTGACTGTACATTTCAAATTAAGTTTAGTTTCCAGTAACCGATCAAAAATTTATCCATTCACCGAAGCGTTCATTGGTAATCAAAACGAAATGATTCATGCAGTTCACACTAAGCTTAAGTATATTTTTCTTTATAGGTATATGTTGAGATGTTTACCGATTTTAAACCGTTTTACTTCTCCTGAGTGCAATCCATGAAATCTATTCGGAGATACATAGAGTGAAAAAAAAACCGGCCAAGTGTGAGTCGGACTCGCGCACCAAGGATTCCGTACCATGGTGTGTAAAATTCCAACGGTCTTACTATCATGGTTCATCAGATACAGCCTGGTGACAGACGGACGGACGGACCGCCAGTCTTAGTAATAGGGTCCCGTTTAGGTACGGAACCCTAAAAAACACGTGACTCAATCGTTGGGCTTATGGCATAATTCCATAGATTCAAAATTATTGTACCTTATTGGCCGAATTACCAAGTTACCAATTTTTCTTTGTCCGCATACAGGAGCATCTTCATAACCCATCTAAGAAAACCTACATACACTTTAAGATTGTAAATCAGCTGGCAAAAGTGTTTAAAGCTGTTAAGATTGCGGTATAGTACAAACTCCTGCCCGCAGCTTAAACCGAAGTAAGGCAGGCTTGTTGCTCGTCGAAGATTGCATTACGACGCCGCCGGCGCATCCCACAAATTAATTTCGTTGTCTCTTTGCCTCGCAGCCACAGAGTTCAACCAAACAGAGTAACCATGTGAGTGTAGTGTCTACGAGCGCTTAGTCCGGTCTCTTTTCATACACACAAGCAACAGGATTCACGATACAATACGCCTTGCTTGAGCTCTATGAAACTGTCTCTCTGTGTAGTAGAAGTCTGTGGCTTGGTCGCAACAGCCAAATTGAAACTAAAGAGCATCCGGCCAATGGACAATCTTTGTTTAGAATTCGATTATCAATATCCTCAAGCCCCTATTTATACGCTATTGAGCTACGACCTTTACTTAATTAATTTGGCTTGAGACCAACGTATTACGACGCTGGGAATAGGCTAGTGGAAAATAAACAGTGCTATTAATAGCTGATGTCTTTAGCAACAGTGTGTAAACTTGTGCAAGGCGAGCCAACCTCATTGTGATTAAGATAAACCGAGATAAAATTAAATTGTGAGAGTAATATCCGATAAACAAGCCGAATAATATGAAACATAGTTCTATGGAGGACGTTAAAAATACAAATAAGATGTTTTAATAATAGCCAGCCATAAATAAATATTTTTTTTGTCCGGTGGATATAGCCGCTATGCAGATAGGACGGATTGCCCGAACGTATATGGCCGGCTAATACCTAGGTTTTATTATTTTTCATTTAGGCATTACGCTTAGGAGGTTCTTGTTTTTCATCAAAGATTTTTCATAAATCCTTACTCTATTCTATATACCATTTATTGAGCCCGAAAGCTTCAGAAAAGCAGTCGATATTAATGGACCTCATGGTTTACGTAGACACATTAGTCAGGAGCAATTTAGCGCGTTCTGCAGGCGACGTGCACGCATTGCGGGTCTGAAAGGGCACTTGTACGCTGCAATTATACCGCGTATGTCCTTTTCTATTGCAGTATATCATTGTGGCGCAGTGTTCGTGGATATTTCTATTGCTAAGCTAATCTGTTCGAAACCCAGCGCGAAGCGACGCGACGCTCAGGCAAATCATTACATACGTCGTGGGCTACAATGACCAGCGAATGTCGTATTCCATTGTAATTTTAAGGTACATATTCTCTGTGACGGTAAAAAAAACTATACTTATCTATTACCTACTTTATCGTAACCAGTAAATATTTAAATGGATGCCTCATTATTACTAGGTATTATGTAACTATTGGAAATTGCAAAGCATGCTATATGCATCAAAATAAAAGGATCAATTCCGTGATGATATCGATGATATTATTCTAAGTTAGGATAAAATAATAAGATCGTTTTCGATCGTTAAGGGAACTTTTGCAAGATCGTAGGAAACCATTGCACGCAGGTTGGGTGGGCACGATCACATACTCGTATGTATTCTGGAAATCCTTGGGAAAAGGACTTTCGTACTGGTTCACCTGAGGCAATGCCTCGGTAAGCTATAGGTAATAATGACAACGAATATCGGACTCCGTTCAAACAAATGAACGCCGACTTTGATGGTATATTAAGCCACACGTGCGGGGCATGTGTTTAAATGTCAATTAATAATTAAATTCTTCTCTTATTGATTTTATGATTATTGTTGCAAGGTCCGTTTTGATTACAAAATTGAGATATAATGGATGTATTCAGCCCTAATTTGATCGGTGTTTTTAGTTGTATATGTATGAATTGACTGCCGCAAATATTATATTTTACACTTCCTTTTTTGATTCCTCTGCCATCGTGATTAAGAGTGTGATTTGTTGCAAATTATTATTAAAAAAAATATATTTTATAATTTGTGTGTTACTGCACATCAGTGGGAGAGGCCTTTGGCTCTCCCCTTGATCTCCACCGCTCCCGATTTGTTGTTTTCCTGTCCAGGAATAGTACTACGAAAATTGAACGTTCGAAGATTTGTGTCTCCCTCTATGTCACACTTGCATATTGGAGTGATAAAGAGGTTTTTCCGTCAATGCCAATTTTCGATGTTCGTGATAGGCCTGCAGTTTTTACAAAAGGCTTCCATGTCTTCCCGCGGCTATATACATGTATTTTATATAAATGTGTTAATGACGCATTTCCGGAAGACATTTATTTTTATTTGTTTTATAATAATTCATGTAAATAAAGAATGTAAAATACAGTTATAGGTATCACATATTTTTTTGTGGTTATCGACAGTTAAATCCCTGCAATATATTATAATCCCAGCATAATGTTAGCTTAAACCTGTCAATTCCCTTGCTTATCACTTCTCTATTTAACAAACAGAATCGTTTATAAACCAACGTGATTGATACAATATTAAATTAAGCACTGGTATCAATCGACGTACAAGCATCATAATATGTTGTACATGCAAGCAGGTGGCGACACTTGTCGCGACACGACGACAAATATGTCGTCGTCAATTTACTCGAGCGACATAGCCCGTCGTCAGTGTTTAGAAAGGCAGGAGAAATTCACGAGATGGGCCAATCTTGCCCTGTATTCCCCACACTATCATGCAAGAACCAGCTCTAGTTTACCCTTGAAATGCAAGCTAAGCTTATGTATTCCGAGATCTTACTAGCCCTGGTTGGTTTTAGGAGAATACTTGGTGTGTTGTATTAATAGGAAAAGTCTTGTTGGGAAGTGTATGTTGGATAGATTGGGTTGGCGTTTGTCTTCGCCTTTTGGGCGTTAGGTTATCATGTTCGGTCGCTTCATATTAGGATTGTAAGTATGGTTTGAGCATACTGTGCACGTTGTATGTGTTACTGATAAAACATTTTACTAGTTGTATAGAATAAATAAGGTGGTTCTCGGTTTCCGCAAAAGTATAGGGTGAATTGGGGTTTTGTCAGAAAACACATAGTTACAGTTATAGGATCACCCTGTGAATTTCGAAATTACCCCAATACAACAACATTGAGACGGTGGAAGACCTCAGTGCAATGCTCGACCTCAGTGGAGCCTCCGTCAAGTTGGTATTTTTAAGTTTTAGTAAACATATTCTGGTTCAATTTAAATTTTATAGCTTTAAAGGAGATAATAATATTATTTTCATCAGTAGACTTAAGTGACATTTGAGAAATAATTAGTAAACACGATCGACTTAGTAGTTATTTTCAGTTTTTGTCTTTGCTTTACACGTTTTCATTATTTTTACAATTACCACAGTGGGGTGAAGGTTACTTAAGAGTTAATATAGTCGTAATTAAGATATTTATTATCTTCTTGGGATCTTGAAAGCGTTTAACGAAACTAATTAAGATTTTAATGAAGATTCTTGTAGAGACATGGAAAGTGTTACGCGATGGAAAACAAGTGAAATTGCTTGCATTCAAGCGGATTCGCACCTTTAAGGAACTTACATTTTGTACTATAAATATATCAAAAGTTTGACAAATATTGATTGTAGCCTTATATCTATATTCTATAGGTACTTTTACTACGATCGGCTCTTGAATCTACGCGCAGCCGATATTTTTGTTTTGACAAAAAGTATTGCAAACTCGACAAAATTATTTCATGCAAAATCTTCTAGAGTTTTTATAGTTTTTCGTGATTGTTCTCCATTTCCTCTGATATAAGCGGCTTACTAAACTAAGACAACACCCTGACAGAGTGGCCCTTTTCATCAGAGGCAGCCTTCCAACTTACCACTTTGTTGCGGTGTTTTAAGTTTAATAATGTGGGTAAGTTTACAGTCACTAACCAGGGAAGTAATAAGTATAATGTACTTATAAGGTAAACCAAAAGTTTGGGCAATTACCTCATGTAAAAAAACATAATTGTTAAATTATAAATCAGACATTTTTCAGCACGGAGACAAATCACTGTCGCTAAAAAAGAAGAACGGCCCATTTACACTCAAAACACATATACACATTTCAAAACGTGCATACAGCTCCCCGTTCCACCGACCACAAGACTGCGGGAATCGTCAATTACAAACTACTTCCAATTAGCGATAGTGCAGTCGCAAATCAAATTTAGCCCGTTCGCTAATTAGAGTCGACCGAGACGAAAACTAATCAGGTGGCTAAATAATGTAGTCGTGACGGCGTCGTTAGCTCGTGAGACAGACGTTATTAATTAACATCGCATCGGCCCCATCCCCGGGGCGCGGAGGTAAGTAAGGTGCGGGAAATACAGGTGTTGCGGGGACATGGTTTTGGGTGTCTTTTGAGATCACCTAACGTGAAGGTGTTTTTTAAATTGCGCAATTAATATTAAACTGCAACGGTTAACACTCACGTATTTTTGTCACAATAGGCGTGACATGTGAGTGTTAACCGTTGCAATTTAATATCAGTATGACTCACGAAAGTTTAAATTATATGATTGCGCAATTAACTTTAAATAAATATGTCGGTAATTAAATTGGGATAAATTAATATTGTACAAATTAGGTAAATAAATCTGTGCTTAACCTATGTTAAGCACAGATCTGAAGCAAGGATTTGAAAATGGCCTGGCACGGTAAAATGCACGTCTTTATGCACGAATTAAATATCGGCGACTAAATTACAATTGTATTCGAATCTTGGCCCATATAAATCAACCGCATATTATATTATTAAAGCGTGGAAAAAATTACACCCGTCTACCTACCTAGTTCAGTACACACTCGTTCAATATCAAAAAGTATCTTCTGCGATTTGTCACAAACCATTTCCTCACTACGCATACTTTCTTAGTATGTAGCACTGGCAGCAATTGCATTACATAATTCTTAAAAGCATTCTTATATTACAACTTAGTTCAACTTTCTAAAATAAACTAACAAAACCCTGATGAAACGTGTGACATTTTCGAATAGGCGTGCTAAAAGCTAATCTACGCGATCGGCGGCCGGTCATTCCATCAATCATGCCGACGCCTCACTTCATCGTCTCCAAATTAAAACCGAAAAATCGATGACCATGCTGTATTTTGACGGGAAGTTCTAATACACTATGTGTACCTGTACATGTATAGGTGACCATCAACATTTTACCCGAAAGAAGTGCCTAGCAATGCACTCGCCATAAAGGTCGCCTAACGAGAAGTTCCACAATATTGATGCTTCCCGCCATCTTGAACATATTATAGGTTCGTCTTAATTAAACGTTACAAATGTAAGCAACGCCTAAAACAACTACACCGCGGTTATACTGAGACAGATATCTCACGATGACAGGATACCCGGGGTAACAAAAGCAAAGGTTTTCAAGAATGTCGCTTAAAGGATGACTCACACCCATCCGATCCGATCCGGGACGTTTTCTATAGATACTGACAGATCGTCCCGGATCGGATCGAATCGGATTGCTTTGAGTCATCCTTAAAGTGTCACTATTTCGAAACATTTGTATTTTCTATCATCTTCTATTTCTTCAGCGATAAGACTTTTGTTTACTTCTCCTTGTTTGTGAAGAAGATAAAGCCTAATTTTGTGCAAATTATCGGGTAGTTACATACCGCACGGCGCCCGGGACACCAAAGCCATATAATGGGCTCGTATGAGTCCACGCGTCCCAGACGGGAGATGAAGGAGCTCAGTTAATTGAATCAACTTTTATCACCCATATACATGATTAGGGCATTAGTTTAAACGTGTTTATTGTATGAAATACTGGTCCTCTACGGAGTTCTACCGTAGCTACTCTTCATCTAGAAATTGAGACCACGATTATTAGTAAATACATACATATAAATATTACCATTTACCAACACTAGTTAGACAATCGTAGTAGGTACCTACTTGTACCGAGTAGTTAATATTTCAAAGGGCAGGTAGCATTGGACATTTGGACATTGGATGTTTGCCGACTACGACTCACTAGCTAAACAAATACCGATCCAAACCGTACAATGTCATTCCAAATTCGCATATCGATGCTACTGTCAACAACCGAATGGCTGGTTTTATTTTCTATTCTATTATTAAAGCGTTTAATTTAGGGCAACAGTTTTACACACAAAACGATCAAAACGCAATCTCCCCGGCCGAATAGGAAACCTATTCGAAATTGATATGGGTGGAGCGCACGGGCAGCGTCGCGCCTATGCAGTCCGTAAACGACCCAACCACGCGACCAAACGCTGCAACATACGCCTCTAGCCACAACCAGCTCTCAACCTTATACTAAGCACAATAGTGTTTATATTAGTGTACAAAATACAACGCGGACGATACGAGTTAGACGGACGAATTTTGTTAATAAATAAACGCAGCTCCTGGCGTCCGGCTGGCTGGCGGAAAAATAAAAAAAACGAGTCCGGGTGAAAATTTGGCGCAAGTATGACAGCGGAAGCCGGCGTGACGTACACAAATCATTATTCGATAGCCGCCGCTGTCAAAGGAATTTTTAATAATGTTTGCTGGCCGAGATTTGGTTAGAACCGACGCGGATCCCAGTTGTCATGTGCGGACGGAAAATATTGTCGAAAATGCGAAAACTGCGATCGGGATCCCTGCTGACAACTGTTAATACCTTGTTGTGTATTCCGTTTGTGATTTTTGTTTGTCGCCTTCATTGTTCGATGACGTTTCTGTAATACGTCAAATTAGCGAAACATAAATTTTAATTAGTTTGTGGTAATAGGGGAAGCCCTACATAAACTCGGCGCTGTCGGCGGCGCGTAGTTATACTCGTTCCTAGAGGTCCCGCTTCTGATCTTAATTAACCTCATGTGTTAACCTCGCCATAACTATGAGAAGCGTGTTTCTGCACTCCAAGTTAGTACGACTTATTAATAATAGAAGTGAGTTAGTGCCGATATGTAAATTTGCGCTTAACTTATTGAAGATGGCTTAATTATGTACGGGAGCGCAGTAATTTATCTTTAACGAGCTTAATTTGAATCTAAATTACAGGTATTTAGTACCGTAAATTGTCAATCAAGTCATTAATGCGGCGAACGGGTTGTTTTGCATGTTGCTATCACAACATCGCTACTGAATTAATAAATATAGTACGTTGAGCATCCGATTTTAGCATAAAACTTTTTTTATTTTCTTATCTCAAATTTGACGTTACTCATTATTAAAACTATATTCATAAACAGTGCGTCCGCTTTTCGGGTCGTAAACGTCAGGCCATATCTGTATCGTTTCCTTAATGTGTTTCACGGAGATGAGTGGAAACAATGCGGCAGGCCGCGGTCACCAGGCGCGTCTATTTCCGAACTTTCTAATAGTTCATCAACAAATTCATTATGTCGTAAAAGAGTGCGCGAGACCGAAATATCGCGGGCATCGTAAAACCGCTCGTAAAGACGTTTGTTTACTAATTCGAGCAGGTGGGAGGGGCGACCGCGACGCTCCCGCACTACGTCCGTTCAGTGACAAGTGTAAAGTCAGGTTGTTAATAAGTAGCGGGCGAAGTCGCGGGCCTCCAAATTGCCTCCTCCTCAGGTCGCAACTTTTAATGAGGCAAAATTCCCCGTCTGACTCGTTATTCGGCGTCGACGTCGCCTTAACGCAACCTGTTCGTTAGTGCAAAAACGAGCCACGCTAACGCCCGATTAGAATACACCCCCGCTAAGGGCCGCGGCACACTGCCGCTCGTCACGATAATGAGACAATAGGCGTTTAATGGCCTAAGATAAGGTGTTGTTCACTTGTCACGCCTTGAAGATATAATCGGCTTTAATACGTCTCGTTAGGAGTTGTACATACGTCATGCGGGAGTGAGAAACGGGGGAATGTGTAGAAAGATGCACGCACGCCGATCTAGGGTATAAGGCAAATAGAAAGGTCTTATTTGCGTTTATATAATTATCTTGCAAGGAAGACCTTTATCCAGTAGTTAAATACAGGTTTGTAAGAGGACTATATATCGTCGCTAGATATACCGACAGGCAATAAAAGCCAATTAGATATAAACCTACATGAGTTTTTTTACGTCTGTGGTCCCTCAATTTATTTATTTTTTTAATTTGGAACCTTACAAGGAACCTCGCACTCAGGAGCATAGAGAAATAGAGTTTAATTAATTAGTTCATTTTTTTTTTAAGTGTATAAGATAACATAAGTTTTCAAATTTAATCCTTGTTCTAGTAAGCCTAATTTAAATGTTATATTTAACTGATAAACATTTCCTTCTTAAAAATTTCAAAAACTAAACCTACCCAGATTCTCAGTGCACCGAGGCCCTAACCCAAAAAGATGGTCCCTCATTTGTGGCGGGCTTTCTCTGTGTTGTCACATTAGCGAATAACTGCGCGGCCAAACCTGGCCGTGTGTTCCCATCGCCTAACGAGCTCACAAGTTCCAAAGAACCTGTATAAACACTCTGCCAGACCACAGATACTTTTCATGGATCTAGAGGTCATCGTTAACAGTGGTTATGCTGAGCGTTGAAGTCTCCTTCGATCAGTAAGCGATTGGAGTTGCTGCTGGCCGATACGTTAATGATGTCGGCTCCTCTATTAGGGGAAAAAACTCCCTTTTGTGCATCGTCGCCGGCGCAGAGTTGAAAGGCATCACGTGATCAGCTTCATAGATTACGCCAATCGAAGGCGATAGTGGTTCGTCGGAACAACAGAGACTTAAATATATTCGTGCTTCTTACACACTTGGTTCCTTTTTCGTTGGAAGTATTCACAGGTCTGATTCTCGACGCTTGTCTAAGCACATCTTTGTGCTAACCAGTACTTATAAGAGAAAGCATCTTGGCTAAGGATTTCAAAGTCAGTTTATACCAGGGACAAAGTCTAATAGAGTTTGGGCATCTTAAGTTTCATAGATTTTGATAGCACAGACTGTGAAAGCGTTAAATAAACGACATCATTTTATAGAAGTTTGACGTTTAAAATAACACTAATTTTAACAGTTAATTTGCTTGGAAAAGATAACGTGGTTTGATTGTATCGCGACACAACGTAAATCCTGTAGCTATCCATGTTAAAATGACAAAATAGTAAGAGGATTAGTTTCGATAGACCTCTAAAACCTTGTAGAATGTGGTAGATATTTTTATCCGACAAAAATATCTGTGAGGAGTTCTGTCAATTCCATGTACTTTTTCATCATACTTAATTTGTTTGAACAAATTCAGCTTGGAGATCTAATTAATAAAAATAACTTACAACAGTATCCGACATTATTAAAGCTTTTTGCCTACATTGTTAAATTTTAATTTTAATACAATGTAGGTTGAAAGTAATACTATAAATAAAATAACAAAATGTACCTGCCCTATTGCCGCCTTAACGCCACGTGATTGGATTTAAATGATGTAATTTGACGAGGGGTTACTGACGTATTGCCGAATATTTTTTGCCAGATTTTCATTTCGCAAACAATCTATCCCAAAAATTTAAAACCCAACTAATCATTTCCCAACTTAACAAGTCGCATATAAATATTTTCCAAAAGAACGTTATGCAAAAAAAAAATTGACATTTCCTTACTTTGGCAAAATTTATTTTACCAAATTTTAATTACTCGAAATGCTTACTTGCCAAACATTACAAAAACCATAACAAAACATGACAAATGTAACAGTTACACAATTTGGATTTTTATTATTAATAAAATTAATTTAATATTTTTATTTTTATTTGAACAAATTTTGATTACCTACTCGAAATGATTAGTTGCCGAATAATATAAAACCAAAACAGAACGTGACAAACTATTGCATTATGGCAATTATTTATTTCGTCGGACCTACACCGACCTGCCTTAACCTTCGATCTTTAGAGCGGTCTATCTCTGCCATTTTCAATATTAGAAAAAAGTTTTCAAGTAAACGTTGCTTATTTCACTATTCATATATGTCTATGTTTATTGTTTTGCTTGATTTTTGTGATTGTTAAGTGCATTTCATCCTTATTTTTGCTATGCCTACTCTTCAAGGATAAGTTTTTAATGTTTCCGCTACCCAAAGGTTGTCTGGAAGAAATCGCTTTTTAGCGATAAGACCACCTGTTGTTTGCCTCTGTGTTAATCAAATGTTTGTACCTTGTAAATGGTTTTTTCTTTCTCATGTACTGAGGTGTGCAATAAAGAGTATTCTATCTATCTATCTATCTATTTTAACACGTTCTATACGTTGCATTGCAATCATTTAAAATGGGTTACTATTACTAATTAACAATTTGTCGGCAGTTAATTATTGCCTGATTTTCATTTCCTTAGTTGTTGTAAAACGTAATTTGAGCAAAAATTTTTTGACGTAACATTTTTTCGTTAAAATCGTTTGTAAAATCATTTATTTGACAAAAAATAATTTGCGCAAACATTTATAGTCCAAGTAAAACATTTGAGAAAAAAACAGCTGGTTTTATAAAAGTTGCAAAGTAACAAACAGTTTGGGAAATGATTATTTGTCGGATTGTAAGTTTGTCAAATGTTTATATAAGGCCCACTTGCACCACCCGCTTAACTTTAGGTTAGTGGGCTGTCAACTGCCAAATTCAATATAAAATGGTGGGTTAACCTCAGGTTAACCCTCCATTTTCGGTGGTGCAAGTGACCCTAAGAAAGATTGAGTTGACAAACGTGCAGTTGGGAAACGAAATTTTGTCAATAAAATTCGGTAATATGGAAGGATCCCTTTGACGAGATGTCCAATTGATTATTTCGGGGCGTAAAGTACAGTCGGCAAAACAATTGATATTATAACTCATGAAACTTAAATTTTATTCGATTTACAAAGATGTTTAATTGCGATAACGATCGAATTAATCATATCATTAGTTATAGCCATATTTAGGGTAAAAGCTTAATTGCCGGCCGCACGATTGTGCGTGGCCCGATTACTTACAATTTTAAATCATTTGTAAATTGTATTAATTTAAATGACATTTAGTTCCAATTTCAACCTAATTAGATCCTTTTTTTCATGAACTCTGCCTCAATAAAAACTGCCATCTATCCAACAACATTGCAAACGTAAATCCGGCAACTTGGCCTATTTTTCCCAAGTATGGGCACAACTCTTTTGTTTCCTTTTTTACATAAAATATATTTTTTATTTTTATTTTATTTTTATTTTATTGTTAAATTTAGTTACACAGCATAACAGTCAATAAACTAAGGCACTGCGAAACTACATTACATAGTAGGTACACATATTGTAACTTATAATTTAAACATAATAGGTAATAATTTAGAAAAAGCAAATAATAGGCAAGCACTATTGAACAGTAGAAAGACGCACATCCATCTTTTCACAAAACGCCAAACATTCATCACGCACTAAATTATTCCTGCCAGCAAACAAATCACACTCCGGTGCTGATGCTAAGAGCCCATTCAGAAGTTGCAAGGAACGTACTAGAGGGGACTGTTTACGAAACTCAGTTCGAGAGTGAGGCACTGCCAGCAGGGGACGATCACGAGGTCGAAAATCAATCCTAGTCAGAGGAGGGACGTATAGTCTTACCCATTGCGTGGCAAGCTCCACACAATCAGACTCCCCGCGAAGTATGCCGCAAGAAGTAGTAAGAAGGGCAAAATTACGTCTCACTTCGAGGGAGTTAAAACCCAAAGAACCCAGTAAAAATTTGGTTGGGTACAGAAAGGGGTAGTATCCGTACATTTTTTTGTACAGAAAACGTAAAAAAGCCTTTTGAACTCGCTCCAGAAGTAAAATGTATGAGGCTTCATAGGGACTCTAATTTACTCCTGACAAGAGCAGTATAAAGAAGTTTGATGGCACTGATATCGCTAAATTCTCTGGAATTTCTTATAACGAAGCCAAGTCTCTTATAGCAGTCACGCGTCAAGGAGTAAATATGTTCATGATAATTGAGACGGGTATCTAGGGTGACTCCTAGATCCCGTATCGAATTGACACGGACAATTTTTTCTACTCCCAGCAGATACTCGTAGTGGAGTGGGCTGCGAGCCTTACTAAAGGTAATGACCGCACACTTAGAAGTATTAAAAGCCAGTCTATTCCTGATACTCCATTGGTAAACATTTTCTACATCCCTTTGCAGAGATAGACAGTCGGATAATTCCTGCACGCCATAAATAATTTTCAGATCATCGGCATATAGCAAGCATCTAGCCGACCTGAGGACTGATGCGAGATCATCAATCATAATCCCAAACAGCAACGGACCCAGAACAGACCCCTGACTGACGCCGGAGCGAGTTTGATAGGGGTTCGAGACGAAACAGCCATGTTGTACAAATTGTTGCCTGTCACTCAGATAACTGGAGAAAAATCGTAGCAGCTTTGGTGAAAATCCAAAATTGCATAACTTACTTAATAGAACATCATTATCCACACGGTCAAAGGCTTTTCTAAAGTCGTAGTACAAGACGTCGACTTGTGTGCTTTGGTCAAGATGGTCTGTGATAGAATCCACCAGAGTCAACAGATTTGTTTCAACAGAGCGCCGAGGTCTAAAGCCATGCTGGGACTCACAGAGAAAAGGCTTAATTTGCGGAGCCACCAAACCCTTCATGACTGACTCGAACAGCTTGGCTACAGCAGAGAGGATAGCGATAGGTCGATGTTCTTCGACCTGGGTAGATTTGTTCGACTTCGGTATAGGCTTAACCCTCGTGATTTTCCAATGACTAGGATATTCCCCGGTTTCTAAGGCCAAGTTAAAGATATGTACCAGGGGTGTAATAATCCACTCCTTGCACCCTTTCAAAATGAAAGCCGGGAGGTTGTCTGGGCCCGGGGAGCTCCTAGGTTTTAAGCGATTTAGCTGGGCTTCAACATCAAGCAGGGAAATCTGAGCCACGTGAATATATTGGGCATTATGGCTTTGGTCCTCAGACATTATCTTACGATAGTCCAAGTCAGGTTTATTCGGCAGGAAAACGGATGAAAAGAAATCGGCAAAAGCCTGACCAGCATCCTTATTTTTAAATTCCTTTCCGTCGTAAGTGACCAGCGACTCGAAACCCCCTTTGGCTTTCAGATTTCCAATATGTTGCCAGAATGCACGAGGATTTGACTTAATCCTTATTTGTAACTGGCTGACATAGTTGTCATATGCAAGCGTCACACGGGTTTTAATGTTTGCCCTAGCACAGGAGAAAGCGTTATATATAGAATTTTCACCGGTACGCTTCCAGTCCCGATGTAATGCAGCTTTCCGCCTAATGTCACGAATAATATCATACGTAAACCATACCGGATACCGCCTGGAAGGTTTATTTAACCTAGTTTTCTTGGGGATGCACATATCAAAGATTTCATAAACTACTGCATAGAAGTGTTTCACCGCCGTATCAACGTGATGACACCCCAGAACTTTACTCCAAGACACCTCAGAGAACAACTGGTACAAAAGCAAATAGTCGCCCTTTGTAAAATTCCAGTCCCGGCTCAGGTCAACATTACTAGGGTCTACGAATAGAGGGATGTGTCCCAAGTTTGTAAGCGGGACTAATATTTCCAGCGGGGGGTGATATGCATCCCGCCGTGGTACTAGACCACCTGCATCCATTTCAGTAACTTTTACTCCATCTGAAACACCCCGCACCAGCACCACATCTAGCATTCCTCCAAACAAATTTACCACTACATTCATCTCCTTTAGATCGCAAACAGTTGTAAAATAACAATAGTAATTTAGGATATTTGCCGAAGAATATTTTGGGTTTAAATTTAAGTCCCCAACAATTAACACAACACCTTTTATGGAGTCAATAATGGATTCCACTTTTTGGAAGAAGTTCATGTAAGTGACGTCAGAAGCTTTTGGTGGAATATACACAACGCAGACGTGGAACACATGTTGTTCAAGCGAGAAAGACGCCCACAGGTCTTCACAGTCAGACGTCTCAAGATCGGTTCTGCGGCGCATAGCAAGACCTGGCCGCGCCATCAAAAGAACTCCGCCTCCTTGACGTCCAGCTGGGCGATCACGGCGCAACACGTTCCAGTCAGTCCCGACTAATTCAGAATCTTCAACCGCATCAGACAACCAGGTTTCAGTTACACCAAGCTATCCAGGGGAATTTCTGCACGCCGTCTTTTCCACCTCTGCACACGGGAAATGATTCGTTGGCCCACGACGCAAAAGACAAAGCCGATCTACTGGGTAAGCTTTTTGCGTCCAACTCGACTTTGGATGACGGGGGACAAGCGCCGCCGACTATACCGCGGTGCGAGAGCTGTATGCCAGATGTACAGTTCCGCCAAAGCTTTGTGCGTAAGGCTCTTCGCTCCCTCGACACCCATAAGTCCAGTGGGCCTGATGGAATCCCTGCAATTGTTCTCAAGATGTGTGCTCCTGAGTTGGCGCCGGTCTTGACGCGTCTTTTTCGGCTCTCCTACTCTTCTGGCGTAGTCCCGACTTCGTGGAAGTCAGCTTTGGTGCACCCGATCCCTAAAAAAGGCGACCGCTCAAATCCATCCGACTACAGGCCGATAGCTATAACCTCCCTTTTCTCTAAGATTATGGAGTCCATCATCAATCGTCAGCTCCTCTGGTACATAGAGGATCACCAGCTGCTGAGTGACCAACAATACGGTTTCCGTAGGGGTCGTTCGGCTGGTGATCTTTTAGTTTACCTGACACATTGCTGGGCACAGGCGATAGAGAGTAAAGGTGAGGCACTGGCAGTTAGTTTGGATGTAGCGAAGGCCTTCGATCGCGTTTGGCACAAAGCACTTCTTTCGAAACTTCCATGCTATGGGCTCCCCGGGAAATTATGCGAATGGGTCAGCAGTTTTCTAGCAGACAGAAGCATTAAGGTCCTAGTTGACGGTGAATGCTCAGACTCAATGTCTGTGAATGCTGGTGTCCCTCAAGGCTGTGTGCTATCACCCACGCTATTCCTCCTGCATATCAATGACATGTTGCAAACTAGCGGCATTCATTGTTATGCTGATGATAGTACGGGTGATGCCTCCTACACCGGCCGCGCCAATATTTCCCGGGAAAACGTCATTGAGAGCCGGAACAAACTTGTGTCCGAAATTGAGACCTCCCTAAAAGAAGTCTCAGATTGGGGTCGACTTAATTTGGTCCATTTTAACCCTACAAAGACACAGGTTTGCGCGTTCACCGCAAAAAAACTTCCGTTCGTCGCGTCACCTCGTTTTGAGAGCACTCCCCTATCTGCCACAGCCAGTATTGGAATCCTTGGCGTTGACATCTCGAGTGAAGTCCAGTTCCGCGGCCACCTAGAGGGTAAGGCCAAATTGGCCTCGAAGAAGCTCGGTGTGCTCAATAGATCGAGGCAGTATTTCACGCCGGCCCATCGCCTACAGCTTTATAAGGCGCAGGTTCGCCCGCATATGGAATACTGCTCTCATCTTTGGGCAGGGGCACCTAAGTACCAGCTTCTTCCTCTAGACCGCATCCAACGGAGAGCAGCTCGAATTGTCAACTGCCAACGTATTTCTGATCGGCTTGATCCCTTGGCGCTGCGTAGAGATGTGGCCTCACTCTGTATTTTCTATCGCATGTATTATGGGGAGTGTTCCGAGGAATTGTTCGGATTAATCCCTGCCGCTTCTTTCCGCCATCGCCCTACGCGACAATATTTCCACTCTCACCATTTAGATGGTTGGCAGTCCTCAACTGTGCGCTTTTCCCGAAACTTCCTGCCTCGCACAGCTAAACTGTGGAACGAACTGTCGCCAGCGGTGTTTCCGGACCGATACGACCTTCAAACCTTCAAGAAAAGAGCGTACTCCCACCTTAAAGGCCGGCAACGCACTTGCGACACCTCTGGTGTTGCGGGTGTCCATGGACGACGTTAATCGCTTACCATCAGGTGATTCGTTTGCTCGTTTGCCCCCTATAGCATAAAAAAAAAAAAAAAAACACCAATGATATCGTAATCAAGTGTTAACGTAGCATTTCTAAAGGATTTCAGCTTCGTGTTAAGCCCTCGCACATTTTGATAAGAGACACTTAGGGACGGGCCATCAGGGAGACTATATTTTTTCCTCCTGCAGGGAATTATATGATTACAATTATACATTTCACCTATGTTTGAAACAACCAAGTGAGCCGGCTGCCCAAGATTTACCATGAGCACTGCTCCAGTGCATACAATCAGCCCACAGCGAACATCAGCATTCGTTAAAGCCGCATTTGGGGTAAAGTCCCTAATTGCCGGATGCATGCAGGTGCGTGGCCCACCGTACCCGTACAACAGGAAATGAGAGCCAATTTAATTTTTCTCCCGCAACGAATCGATTAATTGGGATTTTAACGTTTTTTGCGGCTTCGCACGGGATGATAACGTTATTGTGGCTTTTGATGTACATAAAATGTTCACTCTATTATATCGAGAACACGATACTGGCGTAATTAAATCCATGCTCAAAAATTAATATTATGGAAGAATCTGCTTATAATTATCGCTTTTTTACTGTTACTGACAACGAGACTGTATTTTTTGCACAATAGTTCTAATATTAGCCATTTCACTTCGGATAAAAAATTGTTACGCGTTAGATTTTGGCTTCTTAAATTTTGTCGTTTTCTAATAAACACAAACGTCAAAATTACAGTGAAAGTCAAATGATTTTGATTTAACAGACGTTTATAAGTAACGCTATGGGTTTCGTGGTTTTGTATGAGACCAGTTTTGGGGTAACTCGTATTAGGAATAAAATTTCTTAGGTACTTATGCGTGTTCAATTGCGGGATTTTTATGTGATTCATATCATAAGTACATAAGGTATGTCTAATTTATTGATATGCAACTCTTTTGTCATTTTCTAAGTTAAACCACACAAAGTTGATTTTATATTAAGGAGTCATGATGATTTAATTTGTAATTTACTCGTATCTGCTAGAAACAATCTCACGGGGTGGACTTCATTATAAAACCGTGGTCGAAGCCTGTTTCAACTGTGTTGTTGACTGAGGGCATATTAGTCATATAAAATTACAATACAATACAATACAATACAATAACTCTTTATTGCACCTCAAAACAACAAAAATAACACAAACTGGTATAGATTACACATGAAAAAGAGGCAAACAACAGGCGGTCTTATCGCTAAAGAGCGATCTCTTCCAGACAACCTTTGGGTAGAGGAGACACTACACTAAGAAAAGTATACATACAGTAGGTATTACGAACATTTGATTCGGATTAAAATTGTGTAAACCCGACATACTATTTTAAAAGGGTAGTGTAGTATACGTGTGAAAGAGAAGCGTATATCTGTCATCTCCTACGCACGAACACGATCGCTAGGCGCGCGCACGCGCGTCAGTCTCTCTTGGATGTGAAGCGGAGTGACGTGTGACGGTGTGTGGAAGCAAGGAGCCGATATATCTTTATCATGTTGTGGAAGCGGTGTAAGTGGCAAATACTACATTTTGGCGACGAGCTGAATCGGTAAGTTGTTCTATTACAACAAATTTAACAAGGGGAGGAATAGGCCTATACTTTTAGGTTAGGATTTCGAACCAAATGTAACTAGGTGTACCTAACATTATTGCATGGGCTAAACAAAAAAGAAATTAAGACACACTTGTTTTTGCGTATCGTAGATGGAACAGTGATACAAAACATGTAGGATCAGTCAACTGTGGCGCGAATTCACCCATTGTAAAGTATATGTATGTACGTGGGTGGTTTACGGATAATTTCGTAACAAACATAAACATTTATTTATCATTAAATATCATACAACGCAAGCTTAGTTGACTACTTACACCTTTAAAATAAGGAAAGGCCAAGCGATAGGTATGTAAACACGCGCGAGCCGCGCATGGGCTCCATGAGCGGGCGGCGCCGCGCAATATTGAACCTTGTGACGGTCATTGAGATTGTAGGTACTATTATTTATTCTGTGACTGAGATTAAAATTTGTTTGGGTTTTCGTTTTTGCTGTGTTATACACTTGTACTATTATTTATTCTGTGGTTATACCTACATTAGAATGAAATGCTAGATATTATAAGTACATGTAACTCATGTAAGTAACCAACTATTATTTATTCAGTGATATAACTCGTGCAAGTCACGAAAAAATGGAAGTAAGAGGTTAATGCATGATTAAATTGATTATAAAACCTACCTATATATCGCAATCTCATTATCAAATAAGCTGAATCATAAGTAGTTATCCGTAATTCCGTATTGAAGTAGGTATCTAAAATACTCAAAAGTTAAATAAAGTCGTAGCTTAAAATTACGACTTGCTTCCTGTAACAAAATAAATAAATAAAACGGCATAAACACCAATGGCGGCAATGGCGTTTAAGACTGTTTATATTACTTTCATTCAATATTACTGCATGAACTCGTACTACTCAATAGAACTCGTAGAATCGTTGCGATGATGAAAATATATGTATTACTTATGGTAGATTGTATGCTGTTTTGGCAGAATAGTCTAGTCAAGTCAAGTTGGCAGATTAGTCAAAGAGAATAGTCCAGTCAAAGTTGGAATAGTCCTGTCACATAAAAACAATTTTGCATGATAAGTTTATGGTGATGATGTTTATTTCGATTTGATTCATTTAATTTATAATTGGATTTTAACAGGACTGTTAAAATCCTGTTTGATGTTGGAATCTAAAAAATACAAATATTTTTTTATTTACTTATAAATTTAATAGAAGCAAGATGTCGTATAGCGTGATGGTTGTAATGACTTAGATGTAGGTATGCAGATGATGACTGCAGTACCTAGAGAGAAAAGGAGATTGGACGGAAGGATTTAGACTGAGTAGAATTAAATAGATGGCGTCTGTTTAATATCTACTACAGCCCATATGTAAGATGTCGTATAGCGTGATGGCTATTATGACTTAAATGTAGGTATGCAGATGATGACTGCAATACTTAGAGAGAAAAGTAGATTGGACGGAAGGATGTAGACTGAGTAGAATTAAATAGATGGTGTCTGTTTAATATCTACTACAGCCCATATGCAAGATGTCGTATAGCGTGATGGCTATTATGACTTAGATGTAGGTATGCAGATGATGCCTGCAATACCTAGAGAGAAAAGGAGATTCGACGGAAGGATGTAGACTGAGTAGAATTAAATAGATGGCGTCTGTTTAATGTCTACTACAGCCCATATTTAAGATATGTATAATTTACATAATTAAAAGTTTGGATGGAAGGATGTAGACTGAGTAGGATAAAACGGATGACGTCTGTTTATTGCCTGCTACAGTCAACATTTGTTGTCAATAGGAAGCCAACAAGGACGACACCATCGTTGTCAGTTGAAAAGTTTGACTGCGAAGGTGACATCAGTTCTGTATCTATACGATGGGAACGTTGGAAGAGAAGCTTAACAATATATCTGGAAACTGCAGGCGTCAAGAAAAAAAAAGGGCGAGTTTGTTACATTGGAGGGGAATGGAGCTGCAGGAATTATTTTAATATACCAGGAGCAGACCCTACATCAGAGGATTCCGGAGACCAGGATGAATTCCAGGCGAAAAAAAAAAATAGACAGTTACTTTGCACTTAAGTAAAACAAAAGATTTGAACGGCATACATTTAGACAAAGAAAGCAAGAAGACAATAAGAATTTTGAGAAGTTTTGGTCCGACTTCGACAACTAGCGACAAAGTGTCAATTTGATGATATAGAAGATCATCTCAATGATCAAATAACTGAAATATGTGCATCAGAAGAACTTAGGAACAAAATACTTAAGGCAGGAGATAATATGACTATTGGGAATATCATCTCGGAGGCTAACGCTCTTGAAGCCATTAACAAACAATTAGAGGGATATAAAAACAAGGAAAAGGATGAATCAATAGAAATAAATTAAATAGAAGAGAAGACTAAAGGAAAATAATGTTACAGATGTGGAAGCTGGCGACATTTATCCAACAATGAAAACTGTCTAGCACGTGGCAAAAAAAAAATGCTTAAAATGTGGCAAAATTGGACATTTTAAAATGCAATGCAGAAGTCAAGCCCTAAAAAAAAAGTGAAGAAAGAGGATGAAACTCGCCCGAAGAAGTTTTCAAAGAAATTAAATAAATCTCATGAGGTAGGAAATATTGAAGAGGAAAAAGATTCTGAAACCGTAAAAAACCGAATACCTAATTAATATTAATGGAGATAATATGATACTCTGTAGAGTGGGTGGAGCGAAAATCAATATGATAGGATTCAAAAAAAAAAAATCTAATTACGGATAAAACCTGGGATAAAATGAAGGAAATGGGAGTAAGGGATGAAATAAAGATTCCAAAAAAAAAAAAGAAAACTCATTGCCTATGGGTCCAAGACACCTTTGCGACTACTGGGATCCTTCCGCTCCGATAATGAACTACCTGAAAAAAAAAAGACGCTATTTCCTACTTGGTGGAAAAAGGTACACATAATTTACTGGGGAGGAGTCGGGAGGACGACAGCAACTGCGTTAGGAGTTCTAAGAATAGGGTTGGAAGTAAACCGGATTAAAGCCGAGCCTTTCCCTAAAATTAAAAATATTTTAATATAAATACCCGTTGACGATAATGTCAAGCCGATCGCGCAGCCTTACAGAAGAATTCCGATTCCTCGGGAAACAAGCGTTGATGAAAAAAATTACAGAAAACTAAGAAACAGCATTTCAAGTATTAAAAACCACTTTGTCTAAAATACCTAATTTGGACTATTATAATGAAAAGAATAAACTATGGTATTCGCAGTACAAGTCTTAGTACAAACAAATAACACCGGTCCGCGAATAATAGCTTACGGAAATAGGACTTTAACTGTTTGCGAGAGACGCTATCGCCAAACAGTAAAAGAAGCTTTGGCTTTGGTATAGGCAATGGAGTACTTCCATATGTTTATTTTTGGAAAAAGATTTGAACTTATAACCGATCACAAACCTTTGGAAGTAATATTCGGACCAAAAGCTAAACCATGTGCTCGCCTTGAACGATGGGTATTACGTCTACAGTCATACGACTTTCGGGTTGTATATCGTCCAGAAAAAAAAAACAATATTCCTCCCTCTAGACTTTGTGAGAACCTCAAAGGACAGAGCAATCATATCAAAGGAAAAGACGTAGTTCAAAACGTAGTGGAACTGGCAAGACCAGTCGCAATATTGCTACAAGAAATTGAGATCAGTTCTAAAGAAGACACCGATATACAGAAAGTAAGGATTTGCCTATATGACTCCAAATGGGATGAACAAATTAAGAGTTACAAAATCTTAGAAAACGAACTATGTTTTTGTGGAGATATTATTTTAAGGAAAAATAAAATTATTATACCAAAAAATACTGCGCGAAAAGGTTTTAGACGCCTTGGCCACCCTGGTAACATTGGGATGAAATCTAGGCTCAGAACTAAAGTGTGGTGGCCCAGATATGACAAAGACGTTGAAAGGATGGTGAAGTCGTGCAAAGGATGCACTCTCTTGTTTCAGCACCAATCGCCCCAAATCCGATCAAGAGAAGAGAGTTGCCAGCACACCGATGGGTTGATATTGCGATTGATCTTTTGGGTCCCTTGCTCTGTCACGATCACAGCAGACAATGGCAAGCAATTCGTTAGCCAGGAATTTAAAGAATTTTGCCAAAACAATGACGTATATTTGTTCAACATAATTCCTTACTGGCCCCAACAAATGGAGAAGTAGAACGCCAGAACAGGGATATTATCAAACGGCTAAAGATAAGTCAAATCGACAAAAAGAACTGGAAAAAATCGCTTCTGGACTATCTGACTATGTACAATGGTACACCCCATACGACAACGCGAAAACGCCAGCAGAATTATTCTTTCGGGGACAATTTACAGACAAAAATCCGATGATAGACATGTTTGAATACGTTTATAAAGACCAAGATATAGACGCCAGAGACAGAGACAGAGAACGAAAAGAAAAAGGTAAAGAGTACACAGACAGAAAAAGGAAAGCTGAGGACGGAAACATAAAAGTAGGAGACGAAGTTATTTAAAATCATGAATAATACAAATAAATTTGCTCCGAATTATGAGCCCACTCATACAGTGATATCCTGTAAGGGTGGGAATGTAAATATAGAAAACTAGAAAGCCGGACAAATACGTAGAAGAAATATAATGCATCTAAAGAAGGTCGAAGGTCAATGGGAGGTCTTGAAACTCTTGAACGAAAAGACGACACAGACACAGGACGGCGCCTGACTCGCCGTGACTGATTAATCAGATACATATAAACTTAAATTACAAGTGGATAAAAGAGGAGTATAAGTAAAAAAAAAAAGTGAAGTATAAAAAGTAATAAGGAAGCGAGGGAAGTAAACAAATTATTGAAATAATATTTGTGGTGGAAGTGTTGATTACCGCCATATACCAATAAAACAAAAGGTTATTTGTTGTTTTATTTAAATATCTTTGAATATAAATAAAACAAACTTAACAATAAGGAAGGGATGTAGTATACGTGTGAAAGAGAAGCGTATATCTGTCGTCTCCTACGCACGAACACGATCGCTAGGCGCGCGCACGCGCGTCAGTCTCTCTTGGATGTGAAGCGGAGTGACGTGTGACGGTGTGTGGAAGCAAGGAGCCGATATATCTTTATCATGTTGTGGAAGCGGTGTAAGTGGCAAATACTACAGGTAGTAATAAAACTTCCGAAATATACTAATCTAACCTATTCCACAAAATACTAAATCGTACTGGGCCCTTACCATGACGTCTTAACGCTATTCAGTTAACGACCTAAAGTGAGTCGCTTCCAATAGTTCCAATACAATTGAGCCTAAGCTTAATCGCGTTAATACTGACTGAAATAGCAACTTTGCGATTATTTCATGTGCGACTAATTTGTACAGTTACAATTTTAGTCGCCTGTGTAGTTTTTCTGTTTATCTGTTTATTATTATACAACTTGTCCCAAAGCAACGATAAGCAAGTACCTTATGATTAGTATGTAGAAATTACAGAAAAAAAACATCGAAAATCGGCATCCCTGATGGTATTTTTAACGACCATGTCTACAAATATTCAAATATTTTTGTTTCTTTTTGTTTTGTTTTTGTAAACTTAAGTAGACCTGCTACTTAACACAGCCCTTAAAAATACCATAATACATATGGGTAGTTTTTACTTAAAAAATAATCAAAATTCATTTTGTCCCTACAATTTTGAAAGATTTTTTCTTTCAGTCCACTTTCAATCATCATTGTGTAAAAAAATTGTATTGACACCTCTATGGCAATTTTTAACAAAAGTTGACACTTGCTAACCTAACCAAGATTCCAAAATGGTATTCTATTCTATTCTAATACCGTAGGAAACGTAGTCACAACAAAAAACAACGAATTTTTAAACTAGTATCGACATTTTTAAATGTTGATATTAATCACTTTTGAAAAGGGTTGTTGTTGCAAGTTTTAAAATTTCAATGGGAAATGTGGGTAGTTAATAAAATTTTCAAGTCAGTACACTCTGATCCTTTGTTCGCTGTGCACAATTCCGTATATTTAATTGATGTGGCTCTCATACTAACAACTCTTGGCTTTGCTTTTTGGACTGGTCATCTGCATACTGTACTGACCTGGGATTATTTTGGATTGCGATTGTGTTTTGTGTATTGGACATTTTCCGTATTTTGGATTGTTTCGCGTTTATCATGCCGCTACCGTACCGTACACACCGTTAGAATACGCTAATATGCATCTAATTTAAGGACAATGCCGATGCAATGCTAACCCTGCTAGCAGATTGTATCGAGAAAGATACTCAAATGTTTAAAGACATCCGGATTCTCGAGTGTTTATTAATGTGCATCAAGCCTTTGCGGAATGTTGTTTACCATTTGACACAGGAGACACACTGGAAGACCTGGATTGGAACGCGATGAAGAAGTTTTCAATTAAATAGAAAACGATTCAACTACCTCGTTACGTGCCATAGAACTAGCTACGGGAATCCCAAAAAGTTCCGCACATCGAATTCTAAAACGTACACTTCACCCATATCACTACTACTCACGTGTGCAGACGTTCCTTCCGCGGGACTATCCACATCGGAAGGCCTAGTATAAAAGTTGTACGACACTTACTTCTCGATCGCGTTAGCGTATCGAGAGTTCAAATTATGTTTGCCGTTTATTTAAATCATCCGGCAAGTTTCATATTTTGACCCCTCGATACGCTAACGCGGTCGAGAAGTTAATGTCGTTGACTTTTTATACTAGGCCTTCAGGTCGCATTTTGCCGTTGCCGTTGCGATGCTGCAAACACAGGGGCACATTCATAGACAAAGTTCTGTGGTCGGATGAATCAACCTGCAAGAAAGATGGCTATTCAAATCTACACAACTTACATAACTAGTTGGAGCATTGATAATCCGCTCCTGATGAGAGAAGACAAATCTACAATATGCAAGACAAAGCAGGGCTACTTCAGTTTCCAAAAACAAAAAAAAACAAATATTTGAATATTTGTAGATATGGTCGTTAAAATACCATTAGTCATTTTTTTCTGTGATTTCTAAAATAATTGAGATTTATATTTTTTTTTTCTCAACTAATCGTAAGCAGCTCCATCCTGTGGTGCCGGCTTATCGTTGAGTTTTGGGACACGTATATTTTAAAATTGCCAGCTATTTTGAAATACAAAGAACCAAATAAGTTGGTCCTCAAAAAAATACCCTTAGTTGTATTTTCGAAAAATAAAGTGGTCTGTGACTGATTCCGGAGCCTTCCAGCATTGCCAGTGTACTTGTATACCAACGTTACCATATTTTTTTGCGTAACTTGTGTAATATTTTGAGTTTTAAATATAAAATGTTAAATGCACATCTGTTTTTGAAATTATCAATGTGTACGACAGCTTATTAAACTGAATATCTCTTAACATAAAACCTTATCGGAAATATAGGAATAATTAGGAAACAATCGCTTTGGGTTTGGCCGGATCGGAAGCAAGGGTGCCTAATTAGGGGGCCAAGGTAATGAGCCGAGATCGCCTCTCCGATATAACTGGCTGTGTATTCCCATTGCCTATCGACCATCAGCATATCTAAACACCAGTTGGACTAGGAACTCCAGTACCGGTACCACGATTTGCTGTAATAAACTATTTTACGTTTACTAAAGTTGTATCTTGAGGTCTCCCTCCAGCATATAAGTAAGATAAGAGCATGGTGCACTTACTGACAGTTAGTTGACGCAGGCGCGTCGAGTATAGTAGTATCCTACAGTAAATTTAAACTCGCACTAAGCACACAGATGCATACAAAACAGAGAGTGAATTACACTAGTTTGTCTGAGAGCTCGACTCGGTGAGAGGTCGGAATGAGGCCTATTTACGCGGTGGTCGCTCTCAAATTGCGAGGTTTTGTTTTAAAAGGTTTGAGTTTTGCGATTAAGGAGTTTAATCAGACTGTTGTTTACAACCTCATTAATGTAGGTAAAGGAAAATAGCCCACAGATATCGGCCGATAATTTTCTAAAGTTTAAAAATGAATTTCTTTTGTTTATGTAGATTTTGTTGTAGATCGTTATCAAGGTTCGTGAATTAACATGCGATTTTTTTTCTGATTATTGTCTTTATTGGGTTTACTCTTGAACTTGGAATAAATGGTAAGTACTTTCAGAGATATGTATCTTTATTGATTTTCAGTATATACGATTATGTGCACAAGGTTGTTATCAATTGATACTCTAAATATGTAAATACCAAATCTGAAGGCCTTAAGTAAGTAACAAATGTTACACAGGTACGTACATGACATTATGAATGTCATGTACGTACGTGGCACGCGTACGTGGAAAATCTGTCTAAATTTGTAGAAATACAAGTGACAATGACAACCGGGTCGCGTGGACTAAAATCTGTGTGACATACATTGGAGCGTTTACCTTAATTAGGTACACATCTATTTGATTGTTTTAATGATAAATAGTTAACAAAATTTTAGCAGTAGGTAGTGTAATAATTACTCAACCTAACCATTCCTGCAAATTTCTACCTACATGTATTGTCGCAGAAGCACGTTTAACTTGTAACCCTAATGGGTTGTAATAAAGTTGTAATTGTGTTTAGTTGATGTGAATAAGCAACACCTAGATACGGCATTTTACGGGAACATTAAAACTTTATGTTAATGTTGTCAGAGATGAGTTTCGCTTACACACGGCCAGAGTCCTATTACCATCGCTACTTGTGGATTGTTGCTCGTAAACCAGTGATTGTTTGACAATAAACATGTTAAAGATTACAGGTAACGTAGACGTACCAGTGCTTGACGCTGCACTAGTATTCGACATAGGCACTTTATGTCAAAGAGACAAGGTTTAAATTTGAATATAAAGAAATCTTCGTTGTTCAAATATGGCCTATAGGTATGTATAACTTTGAC
The DNA here is from genome assembly GCA_949128165.1 of Lathronympha strigana. Lineage (NCBI taxonomy): Eukaryota > Metazoa > Arthropoda > Insecta > Lepidoptera > Tortricidae > Lathronympha > Lathronympha strigana. The sequence goes on along the minus strand of OX421906.1, from coordinate 7,753,729 downwards.
ATACTGTTGAATGCTAGTGCAGCGTCGAGCACTGTACGTCTACGTTATCTGTGTAAGTAATCTGTAGTTACAAGCCGGTTAAGTGGAATTTACTTGTAATTACCTTGTCATTAAGAGACGATATCCTAAATTGACCCTTTGGCAGAGCAGCAGGGGCACTAGACCTTACTTGTCTCTCCCTGCCGGTTGGTTGTTAGCCTTATGCTGGCCATATACGTTCGGACATTCTGTCGGATCTGCGTAGCGGGGATGTCTGCCGGGCATCCGCCGGACAAATATACCATACATTTATTGACCGATGCGGCGAATATGCCCGATGGTTTATGGCCGGCTTTACTTTCCTATTAGAAAGCCATAGGTATGCCTAGAGCAATTTATAAACCGATCTTTCGGGTACTATAACCGTTCAAAATGGGAGCTACCGTATTGTGACGCTCACCAGGTGGCGCCACTCATGCGTGGGTCCTGTGTCAGTATGAAAGAATTGTCAAGGTGACATTTGAAATGTTCCCGCAGGGCCCACGTTCCACTAGCGCCCCTAGCGGAAAATCGACTCGCGGTAATCCTCATTGCATGGGCAGTTTATGATTCAATTCATTCATAAATTGCCCATGCACTTACCAACGCGTGTGTACCATTATTAGGATGTAAGTAGCAGTTCACAATCGCAATCGACTGTAATGCTCATCTGTTTTAATAATACCGATAATGAGTTGCTGTAGAATGACAATCTCTTGCGACTTCGTGATTAGAAAGTATTTGCATCTTGCTTGTTCTTAACTCTTGGGAGCGAGTTGCAAATTCTTTCGAATCGCGCAGTCGCTATCGAGTACGCTGACTTAGCACTTACGGTATTTGGTCCGTTCCGCGCCCATTGTAGGCCCAGTGCAAGTGTGAAGCCAGCTTAATGGAGTCACAGTCGCATCAGTTTTCCTGAGGCGATGCGCATAAGCTGTTATAACAACATTGATCTTATCTGGATCTGCGCGAGCGACAGCCACCTATTTCTTTAATCAGACCGGACAATGTGCCATTGTAATTCCAGATTTATTGGGCACTGCTGATCTTTAATGGATACTTTTAAGGATGGATGGCGCGAGTATGGTAAATTGATGTCTATTGACGCGTTAATAACATTGTGCGTTGGGAATCTTCGCACCCATGTTGAACTTTTTATTTATAGTAATAGAATAGTAGGTACACACGCGTTCAAAAGTGCATGGGCAATTTGACTGAATTCATTCATAAACTGCCCATGCAATATTGAACGCGGCAGTACCTAATATGCCTAGGTATATGTTCTTCACCTTGATAAGAACAAACCTTTGACAATTCTCTGCAGATACTCTGTTTTCGAAATTATCTTATATTACTGCTACTAAGGCGATCTTTATTAGAAGAAAGCGTACTTTCGTACATTTTATAATGAAAGTAGGTAAACTTAATGAAATAAATAAATTTAAATTTGTAATAGAATTGTTACACATAGTCAACAGAAACAGCATCTCATTGATATTACAAATCAACTGCATTTATGTCGACAATAAACTACTATTAATGTAGTTTACTCGAATAAAAACCAATGAACATTCTCAATAAGGCGCTCGACACCAATCCGGTTCTGTACATAAAATAATTAAAGCATAATAAACTTGTGGAGCTTACTGATGTATCAATTATACCGTTTTTATAGTTTAACTAATGGGAATCAATAACCAATAAATAAACGCTAACAGTTTCTTAGGCATTAAAAATCACCATTTGGAACACAATATTTATTTTATTCGTTCATCGCTTTTACCGCTTAATCAAGAACGGTAAAAATCGTATTGCGCGTTACCAAAGTGGAGTTATGGCGTATACGTAGTTCGCTCCTCGTTTTGCATTTAAATTAAAACTAGTCATACTATTAGCATAGAAATGGGTTCGATGGCTAATCGTTGCGGTGTCAAAAATGTTTAATTAAAAAGATTGATGCTTACCGGCACCAAGTAGGAGTATAATCGAGTTGGAAACTTATCTAATTAGTTGGAGGGCCGCGGCGGGGGCGGCGCGCGGGCGGCGGGGCCGGGCAATTAGCGGTGATAGTCGATTAGTAGGTACATCGTGCGACCGAGGTTTTTGACAAATGCTCACATAATTTATTTACTCATTAATTAAACTATACGATTTAATTATGGGACTTAAGAATCCTCGCAAGAATCCTTAATTCCGAGCCACTCTGAAAGATTGATAAGTGAAAGTTTAGTAATAAATTAGAGGGACCGTAATTCTGAGATAATTAATTCTTAGCACAATTTAATAGGTATTAACATTAATTGGAAAACTTTGAGCTCACCAGCGCTTCTGAATTAGTTACTGAATCATACTTATGTATAAAAGATGGCGAGTTTTAATTTAATTATGATGCTTACAAATAATGTGGTGCTATATTTTATTGAATATCAAGGGTTCGTAAGTATTGTATTTATAAATATTCAGTTGGTAATCCTTTAATAGAGAATTTTACTTATGAGTGTTTTCAAATAAGTCACGATAGCTTTCTGTTAACCCAATTATCGGATATTATAGTACGGTTGTATTATATAATTATTTCTTAGGAAAGTAATGACCTCGCACTCAACACTAATTGAAGTCTAAACAGGCTTTACTTAAGGTTGAGTGGAATCCCAGCCTTAATAGTAGTAGGTAAGGTCAGACCTAGTAGTAAATTGTACGGCTTTAACATCGAGTACCTCTACATCAGCTGTCTCTACCGTTGTTAACACGTGGAAAAACGATGTCTTATGGCGATCGCATAGTGTTGCATGTTTAATAGTTTCGCTAAGCATTAGACGAGTGGTCTGCCGCTACATTATTTACATCTTCCTATATCCGCTCAACCTACACCCGTGTCTCGTTGTCAACTTATGGCGATCGCTTAAAGTTGCACGTAGTAATAGTTTCGCGAAGCGGCAGACCACTGTTACATCTTCCTATATCCGCTCTCCGCTTATCCTACACCCGTGTCTCGTTGTCGACTTATGGCGATCGCATAAATTTGCACGTAGTAATAGTTTCGCTAAGCGGCAGACCCCTGTTACATCTTCCTTTATCCGCTCTTCGCTCAACCTACACCGGTGTCTTGTTGCCAACACGTGGAAATCTTCCTTATGGCGATCGCATAGTGCTGCACGTAGTAATAGTTTCGCTAAGCGGCGGACCACTCCTACATCTTCCTATATCCTCTCTCCGTTCAACCTACACCCGTGCCTCGTTGTCAACACATGGAAAAACTCCCTTACGGCGATCGCATAGTGTTGCACCTCGTAATAGTTTCGCTAAGCGGTAGACCACTAGAGCAGAACAAGGCGTTTAATTAAGGATGCTCACCTCGCCGCGTCGCCGGCCGACTCATCGTACGCGCCTTAATTAGTTTCATACCGCCCTAACTGGCTTATTTTGTTTTTCTGGGATAATTTTTAATTAAACGCTTGATTAAAATGAAAGTTTGCGTAAGTAGCGAGCGAACAATCGGGCCGAGTTTAGGATAATGAATTGATGGTGTTACTTCGCTCCGCTCGCAAGGATTTAATTAAAAATCGCCGATAGAGTGTGTAGAGGGAAGTTTGCAACGAGTTTACGGAACTTAGTCGGAGGCTCTGTTGTTTTACTATGTCAATTTGAATACGGGATTGCACGGGTGCGCGGCAATATAGCTTGCGGCTTCAAAAATTGTGAGCTTGGTTTTACAGGCGGCTGCATAGGCCTTAGAGTGTGGTAAGGAAATTCAGTTTCCCGTACTTCAATATCCCGATTGGAACAATTATATACATCTTTATCATACAAGATTGCTAAGATACCCCGAGAGAAATTGATTTATTTTTGATTCTAACACTATCTTGAAGAAGCGAGAAGTTTTATTTTATTATAGATTGTAGAAGCTACGAATATAGTTAGTTCCTATTTAAAATGTATCTAAGTCAAATAAGATGCAAAATAAAATGAATATGCAAATAGATTGCCATACGTAATGATCATAGCGTACAGAAAATGTACTTTCTGCACATGACACCTTTAACTCTCGTCACTTAGTTAAAGTAAATTGATTTGAATCTATATTCCCAAGCGTGGGTAGATACATCTTGGATCCAATTTGATAAAAAAAACTTGTACAGATTGCCTTCTGCTTCATCGCATCTGGCTCTAATGGGATATACGATATTTGTTTGTACAAAAAACGACTACGCACGCCAGTTGCATGCATGGAAATTAAATGTGTAGCTTCAATATATTCCCGGCTAATATCCGTTATCAGTCTTCATATTTCTATTGACATCTCGCTGTAATAAAAATGTATTTTAGAGTAGTAAGTTATACGGAAGCGATAAGGTTTAAGGTTGCTGTGTGCACTCACGGATAAAATAGGTAGGTACAATGAGTATTTTGCTTGGAACCTGTCTCTATGTATAAAGTTAAAGAAACACCTCCAGTTTCGCTCAATTGCCAGATTACGAAATTTTAATTCGTAATGCGAATGTTTTCATTTTATACATACTTTTATTGCTTACCCCAGACAATGATTCCATATCTAAGAATTGATTCGACATATCCATAATAGGTTAATTAGAACTGACAACTGTAAGTAAAGTGACAAAGAATAAAAATAGAAAAAATATACTTATTATCCTATAAAATGATTCCGTATCTAGGAAACAATGAGACATATCCATAATAGATCCACGTTATAACTGTTATAAGACGTGTAAACGTCGTTTGTCGTGAATTGGCGCATACGTGTCATTATCGAATTGTCGCTTGTTGCGCTAACGAGTTTCTTGCTAACGACGCGGCGCATTGTCGTGTCGCGTATCGAGCGGATACACGCCGAAAAGTCTAGCTTTTATAACAAAAGCTTTTATAAAAAAGGGGGGGTCAAAAAGTAGGCAAAAAAACCTCGCGTGATTTGTGCACAAGCCCTAAGTAATATTGATGCGAATTTTAAAATTGTATTTATAACTAAAATTAACAGATCACCAATCAACTTTGACAAACAAAACAGGTTTTCAAAACTTCTGAATGACTTATAGAGTACTCTAATATAAAACCCAAAAGAAAAGAACAAAGGATAATTAAATAAAAACGTAACTTACCCCACTTACCCGTTAAACGTCTTCGGAAACAAATAGGATTGGAAGCAACAAGTCCAAGGATTCTCGCCTCAGACGCGTTTGATCGGGACCATTTGTCTCCGGGACCCAATCCCCATGCGGGTGTACGGTACCCCACTGCCTAGTACTTACTACTTTTCAGGAAAATTTCCATATTAGTTAAAAGCTTATATTCTCTTATGAGATTTGTGAAGTTTGTAATCGGATTTGCGCTCGATGGCTGATACTGTTACTTGTCAGGAAAGCCGTTAATGAGTTAAGTGTTTTTAAGTGAATAATGCTTTTATTAGGCCGCGTGCAGACTGAGTGGGCGCTAAAAAGCTCAAATGTTTAAAGATCTGGTATAGGTACCTGAATGAATGAATGAATAATTTTTATTTAAGACCTGAGCACATACAATTTTGTTAATAATATGAATGTCTTAGGCTGAAATTAGTACTTCTAATTAAAGAAAAATACGTACAAACAAAGATCAACAGTTTTTGAAAACGTGCATTTGACGTCCATGTAGCCAATATAGGGCTATAATATGGCTACCTATTAGGGTCCATATATGTATGGTTTTATAAGAAACAGATAAGTACTATTTAAACCTAATGCGCGTAGGAATAGAGGATGATCCCGGTAGAGTTTGTATGGCGTGGACCGGAAATAGTTTAGACGACAAAAAAAATAGTCCGTCTTTTAGATTATTAAAAAATATTGTACACGTATTTGTTCTTTTTTTCGTCAAATACAAACTAACGAAAATACTCTGCATTCAAGTTTTGTGTGATGTCATAATTAGGTACAATTCTTACCTAATAGTGACGTCACAAGCCTACGTAACTTTGATGCTCTTTATCTCCGTCAATTTCACTTAAATTGTAAAAAAGAAAAATACGTGTCTCTTAATTTTGGATAATCTAACTGACGGACTAAATAGAATTATAGTTTTTCAACCTAGTCGTCATTCCCGGTTCCGGCACCATATTTGTATAGCACACCCTACGTAGGATGTTGGGTTACAAATACATTTTAATACCGTTATTTATAAACGTTCTTCAATCAAACGTCATCTAGCTTAATGATTCTTGGTCATTGTCATTTTGACATTTGAGTGTGTTAGAAAGGGAGAAAACCATAAATTAACTAATTATGTCTGTAATTTTATTATGAATAAGGAGGTACGAGTAAGGCTGCGTTTTACCAAATTTTTATTCCGAGAATAACGCTTACTCTCAGATAGTAACGTCAAATTACTATGGGATTTTGACATTAGTATCCAAGATTAAGCGTTACTCTTGGATAAAAAGTTTGGTCAAATCCAGCCTAAATGTGTATAATTATCTAATCAACAATAAAACGTGTGCATAACCTGATAACTGGAATATGTTCCTTTACTTGTAACTTTTATAACAGCAATAAAAATTAATAGCAAGTACCTACATCCAACTTTAAGCACTGTAACTTTTATAGATGCAGGCGTTTAATTACCGTATTTAATAGTTAATTAGTAATTATTGCAGGCGCTATTAACTTCACAGGCTCGGTGTTATTTACAGCCAAAATATTAATAAATCGCAATAACAATCCGGCCGAAAGCAATCAAAATTTAATTACTTGCACTCCTTCGTTCGTTTTCAAATAATTAAAGGTCGAATGGGAAAGGTTTGAAGATAAATTTTAAAGTTTATAAGATAAATTCGCTTCAATCATTCAGGGTAAATAGCATTCGTTTCATTTACTCCGGTAAGAGCGTTTTCAATTAAGTAGCTCCGACAAACAGTATCGGCGTATGGAGGTGAAATTAATTAAAGCCAAGCAAAACAAACATGTGTTTATTTGTGACTTATGAATACCGTGTACCAGGGATCGGAACCGGCTTTTTTAAATACTTAAAAATAGCCCAATATTTTATAACATTTTAGGACTCTAGGATTTTTTATTTAGGTAAGAAAATGCTCTTAAGTATGCTTTCGTTTCATCCTGTGTGCTTACCACGAGTTGCTGTATCAAGGTCTCATTTACATCTCTTCATCTATAGTTGCATCTCGCAGTAAATGTCAGACTCGTGGTGAGCACATGTATACTGGACTGAACAGTCAAATTCGAATTCCGAAAAAAAGATTCCTCTAAAAAAATTAAAGGTAAATTCAAATCCCTACGTGTTAAAGATAACAAACAACACACACAAAGAAGTGGTGTCCTATATGCTTAAACAGTGATAAATATGGTCTAAAAACGCACGCAAAATTAATTGGATAACAACATGGTGTCAGTTGCAAATATTCAGTATTAATGCGCGTAGTACACGCTAGCTCACCCAGGTACCTATGAAAACACGCTACTTATATTATATATATTTACTAAACTACGTTTTAAAACTTTCCTAATAAACACACCGGTACATTCATTTGTTTTATTTATTCGCCCGTAAATTGGGTTACTTTAATCAACTTTCGGAGCTTGTCGAAGGGTTTCGGACTTCGAAACGATATGTAAGGAAAGGATCTCATATCTTTGAATCCCAACTTTTAGGTATCCCCCGATATTAATTAACAAATGTGTGTTTAACGAGTTTAATAAATTAGGTCCGTGGCGCGATCGACGAGTCCGGGGTAAAACTTAGTGGCAAACTCGCACTCGAAGTTTGTTTGCCTTCGTTACGTGTAAAATTGAATACGTCACCGTGAATACTCATTAATTTAAGATGAAGACTGTATCTTGACATGTTATTTTATTCATTACGGGAGCGTCTCGAGTCGCACGTTTGTGTATGTGTAGGTTGTTGTAAGGAACATAATTTAAAACCTCTCGAGGAGTCAGGAGATCATTAGAGAGCGCGGTGGGGGCGGGTGGTATCGTTCGGAACGGAGAGAAATCAACGTAATTTCGCGTAATGTTGGCACTGGTCATGATATTACAATGGACTCGCATTATTCTACCTAATAATTATTTAAATTATTTAAATCCACACATATAAATAAAACTATGAACACGAAGAAAAGTAGAAAGCAGGACGTCGCTGGTTCGATTCCAGCCCTGAGCACTGGGTGATAGTCACTTTTTCGGTAGTATTCAAATCTCTTTTAATTCATAATTTATTTATAAATATATACTACTAAATAGTAGTGTGACTACTATAAAACAAGAATCAAAACATTTATTAAAAATTATTAATTAGGTATTTGATTGGTGCTTTAAAAAAATTGTACACGAAAAAACAGTCAAAATAGTAAGAAAATAATAGATTCATATATTTAGCATTTCCTATAATTTAATCTAAGATATGCCTTATACCTTTGAAAAATATTGCAACTCAAACTTTAACGAAAGTATACAGGTTGTAACAAAAGTCACGCACGAACGATACTTCAACAGCTGATAAGAAATTCGAAAAAAATATTCACATTTTCACTTTCGGACAGCTGATCGAAAATGCACCTAAAAATGGTTTGAATTTCTAAATTTTCCCACTTGTATCGTACTTAAATAGGGTCATTGACCTTATAAGGTGTTGCAGTATCATTCGGGACTTTTGTTACAACCTGTAGGTAATTTTAACCAACTGTTAATATATGTGATACTCTGATCTTAATTTTATGTAGTAATAGACCCAAAACTTAAACGTATTTCGTGTAATAATATATAAGCGGGAAAACCCAATTTTATGTTAAAGATTGGTCAGTTGGCAATTTAAGCTAGCTTTTATTTGTGTTTAACTGATGCATATTTGTGTGTTTATCACAAATATTTGTTCCTGAGTTATGGATGTTTTTTATGTATTTAAGTATTTATATGTATCTATCTATTATATATATCGTCGTCTAGTGGATGAAAAACTTACTTATTTTGAAACTTAACTCCCAATTTTAAATTTATATATTGGCGGGGCACGTATGTGTGGCTTTCGCTCACGAGTGCTTTTAATTTTTAGACTGAGCACTGGTTCTATCTGATTCTATATATTGCATACACGCTCAAAATATCCAACTGGGAAAAGAAAAGAGGGAAAGGAACTCACACCTTTGAAATGTCCAGTCCTTGAAGCCGCGATGGTACACTTGGTAACACGAGGGTTGCACTTTCACCATGGGCCCATGGACTTGTAGATTTCTTCGAAAACAACTATTCTTCCATCGTAGACACTTACACAATATAAAACAGTCACAAATTGTCGCAGATTAAAATGATTCAAATAGATTTATGGCTGGAGCTTTACGCAGTCAGAGCTCCACACGCCATATTTTAAAGCAACTGACCGCAACTCGTTCGCTAGATGTCGCCTCGTTGACGCGCGGTGCGGGCGAGTGCGATATATATATGATTTGATGTGAAAGAGCGGGACAAGAGAGGATAGGTATTATATTTGAGCGTGCATACTAAGTTAATTAATTTTGAAAATAATAACGAAACCCAACATCTAGTACCCACAACACAAGCCTGATTGAGCTTACTGTGGGACTAGGTCGATTTGTGTAAGATTGCCTTATAATATTTATTTATTATTTATATTAGCAATTAAGGTCAGTCCATTAATGCCTAGTAACATTCGTAACGTCAAATATCCCCCGGACACTTATTTTTCACTGTAACTGTCACCTAAATGACGTATTGGAGCTAAAGTATCCCATAACGATTGATTTATCGACGCACGCGCCGCCCCTTTATCATCCATCTATCAAACTTTAACGAGCTGTACTTTACTATGAATAACATATAAAGTTCATATTACGAGCGGGCATAACTTTAAACATACAGCGCATAAAATGAATATGTACTTGAATGTTTAGTTTTATTGGAAGGAATTTAGCGTTGCAACGTTAAAGTAATTTTAATTGATAGTGTTATACAATGTTTTTCATGTAATGGTGCTTAGTTTTCTATTAAATAACCATGGTACTTACTAGCTATAGTAAATTAATAATGATATTGACTAATGTACACTGCTCGCCAAGAGATTCTCGTTCTATAAGATCTAGTGCTTGTTTTTAAGAAAAGGTACCAATTTGTCACTTGCTGATAGGGTTCATTTCGACCGACGACCGACGATGTTTACTCAAAGCATTCACATTTTATCGTAATTTTGACGCATTCGCAAGTCTTACAAATAATAGTGTATCAATTTAAATTATACTTAATCACTACTGGTAATAAACATTCAAGAAAATCTAGGTATTAGCTATCTATCTAAGCTTTTTCCAAATAAATCTCGAAATCTGATTCTTCCAGATCTGGACTTAAAAAAGAAATAAAAAAATAAAATAAAATTCGTTTGCTTGGACTCATTCGGATCAGGATCACGAGCTGATTCGACCCTGATAATAAAAAAAAGTACCCGTACTTTCCATATATTTTTTTTGTTTCCATTCCCTTATGTCACGCTTACAAGTACACAGTAAGTTCATACAAAAACGTGACGTAATGGAAAGGAATTTTCTAATATGTAGCTCGTCCGTTTTAAATCATCTAAGTAGTCAGAACATTACTAGCGGTGATATACTCGAATGGAGGGTAACAAATAGGCGCACTCCACCGGAATCTATCAATCCGCCGATGGAATCGATAATTGAATAGCTACACAAGCTAGCTAACGTGTTTTATTTAAGGGCTTTTAACCAAAAATATACACTTTTATTCCTTTTTACGCTTTTACGAAGCACTATGTAGGTAGGCAGATCGTGTTAGTTGACTCGTGCAGTGCTTGTAAACATTTGTTTTGGTATAAATGAACTATGAAGCTCTTGGAGGAGCTATACTTAAGTTATTTAATGGTGATTCAGTGATGACAATGTTCACCTAGTTTCATAACTGATGCGTAACATAAGAAGTTACTCAATAAAAGAGAACTTATCGCTCAATCTACTGCCTAGCCACCTAAACCCATGGTTATTGTTATTAAACTAAATTAAAAATTAAATAAAACTTCACATGTACCGTATGCATTTAAATATAAGTAATGTTTACAAACAAAGCACGATGATGACCGAGCCGCGAAGGTGACAACACCACTATGTCTGTCCGATGATGACTGCCCGATGCAGTCGAAACATTTCACGCCTATTGTGATAAAAATACGTGAGTGTTAACCGTTGCAATTTAATATCAGTATGACTCACAAAAGTTTAAATTATACTAAAAATATTTTTTGATACAGTGAACATTTTCGGAGATATCGCTCCGGAAGTAAAAAAAATCCCCATTATAACTTTTGAACGCAAGTCAAAAAAATATTTAAAAAATTAGAGAACTTTATAAAATAATTTCGAACTTGGTCAAATAACCCATTTTTGAAGTCAACTACGAGTAACTGCTGCGTACTCCGTACTACCGCCGCGGTGCCGGTGTGTGTCAGACCGCGCAGCGCCCGCGCCGCTGACGTCCCGCCGACGCTCCGCGCTCCTGTGTGCGGTTAAAACCAGTGCGGTACAAGGTATAGATCGGAGGGCACTGTGCAAGTTTAATACAACTTTCTTACAACCGAAATGTTTAATGAACCATTATTTTCCTTTGTTCCAGAATGTTCGGTTCAGGCGGCGCGTGCGCAGCGTGCGGCCAGGCGATACCCGCGAGCGAATTCGTTATGCGAACGAACGCGCCGCAACAGCCGCTCCATGTCTTCCACATAAAATGCTTCGCGTGTTCTAAATGCGGCTCACACCTTATGCAGGGCGATAGGTAACTGCTTGTTTACTGAGTATATAAAACCCATGTAATATACGTTCTAACAAATTTGTAAGTGTAAAAGTGAGAAATAGCGTGATATGATAGTCGATAAAACAGCAACTTGGCAACCATCCTAGCCCTTCAGGGGCCTTACCACGACGTCTTAACGCGATTCAGTTTAGGTTTTGTTTAGGCTCAGTTGTATGGAAGCGTCTCAGTTTAGGTCGTCAACTGAATCGCGTTAAGACGTCATGGTAAGACCTCAGGCCAATATTTGACTTTAACTGGACAGAGCTGCCCGGTTGGAATTCGCGGCAATTTGTCTTACTACAACTGAGCTCACAAACTAAGTGAAAAATCTGTCGAGTTGTCGTATGGAAACTTGCTTTAATAACAAACTTAGTTTAACTGCAAAAAGAAGACTTTAGACACAACGACAGCATGATAATTTAGTCACTTTTACGTATGTGTTTTTGACATTAATTCCACTATTTAACTTTTCCACGCCAAAAACGTACCGCGCCGCAGGTTCAAAGCCAAAGACGGATTAATCGGTCACATAATACAGAGCAACATATATAGAGATAAATAGGCAGTAATGAATATACCCATAAAATTCAACTTCAATTTTGACACTTGAAGTGACGTGGCGTTTGAATGAACGCGTTTGTATTTAACATGGTGTCATTAGCATTACAAAACCATATTCCGATTATCATATAGGAATATTTTCTATAAGAACGTGTATTGCAGCTATATCGCTGTCATCATAAGTAACATAATTGGAACGTAATTGCACAATTATCTTGAGTCCGCAATTCGTCTTCATGACTGTTCGGACTGACAATGTAAGTGATTATGGCGTAGGTCGTGTTCTTATCAATTAACGGCTACATTGTAACCTTGACGATGACAGCGACTGAAAACCTAAGTACGTCGGGTATTTTTTGATGGGTTGATTCAGTATTTTTTGATGATTGATTTAATAATTGATGTGCGTTTTGAGATAGTAGTTTTAACGCCCATTTCAGTCAAAATCTTATTAATTACAGAAAAACAGTCTGTCTTCGTGCGGAAGACTCGTGTTTTATGTTATTTCATTAAGGAGATTCAGGAGATTTTTTTGCTCTCAAAAATTTCTCTCTTATGACAATAATATATTTCATATGAACACTACAATTTACATTTAATCATTATTTAACTAAAGTCTTGATATAGAAAACAAATCGAATACCTAAACCTGTTTACTTACGAAAAGGTACGTATATGTATAGCTTCATTTAAATAATATGATCATGAAATTCATGAAGCTTTACGTAGCCCACATCACCAAAGCGAAACCAATACTATCTACAACTTAACTTCCCAGGTATTACATGCTCGCGGGCTCACTAGTGTGCGAGCAGGACTGGCAGAAGCTGATGAAGAGCGCGAACGCGGCGACGCCCGGCGCGCCGGTGCGCAAGGGCAAGGTGGGGCGTCCGCGCCGCTCGCGCGAATGAGCCGCGCCCGCGCCGCCGCCGCGCGCGCCGCTGCAACACTCGCACAGGGACTATGAGGAGGTACGTTATATTTAACAATATCTGGAACACACACTACACAGCCACCGCATTATTAAGTGTTTACAAACATAAAGAGTTTTACTTGTAAATTTCTACGATTCTATGAGCATAACCTACTAACCATTCACACTTTTTTATACCACGATATTCCACCCCTAAAACACAATAATTATAGTCCGACAAGCCAAGGCGCCGGTAGATTTTTTTAAATTTATATGTCTCCCATTACCATTCACATTAAAAATTTCTCAGACTATATATAATATTTTCTTCCGTTTCCACGAGTATTATTCATAGAAATTGGACCGGACTTTAGAACTGATTATAATCTCGTTTATTAACACCATGACGTATCGAGCCCTTTACACCAAAGGTGTAATCCGTTATACAGTGTTTAATTTCAACAATAATTATAATTTTCACGAGAACAGATTGTAAACGAGGGTGGGTGTGTGGTAGTGGCGTCCGATCAGTTGGCCTCCCCTTAACGCAGCAGTCTGCGTACAGCGTCTGTATGGCATGGGAAAACTAGAGAACAAGTCGTAAGACGTTGCAATTTTTATGACAACTCAGTTTTTAACGGCGAAGATACTTAGCATAAGTTTTGTATCTGTCTATCGTTTTTCATATTTAAAAAATCGTATTATAATCACCATCAATGCCTAATATTTAGTTGCATATAAAAGACGCTAAGAAAAATCAAATAATATGAAAAACCAAATAATAAATATACATATTACACTGATTAGACTAGCACTGAAACATGCTATGTATTCATTAAATCAGCATTAACAAAACCTGGTTAAAGTATATCATAACCATTGTACATTATTTTTATTAGGAAAGACCGTGAACCGTGAATTCAAAAAAGCATACATTGGCGAATTCAAAATATTGTAATGTATATATGCGCCACTAATAGGATATTAAATTATCCTAACATTAAACCCCGCTTCAATTACAAACCAGGTAGGTAACAACATGTTTACCTTCCACACTCAAGTGTGGGCGTTCGACCTTTATGTTATTAACACTGGCTTGTCGTGTTGATTAGGAAATCCTTTAATTAATTAATTATACGTTAATTATCGTCGAGGCGAGCGTGACTGGGATTTGCCGAGTTGCACTTTGGCTTGGCATTCCTTGGCACGCTAGCGGTAATTTGATGGCGGTTTCATTAAGATCCTATTTATGATTAATCTCAATTAAGCATAAGATTTCTGTCTCTTTCAACCTTGAGTGCCAGCTAAGAAGAAATCTAAACATCTTATTCGTAAGACTTTGAAAACCTCTGTTAAATTGTATTCTTTCTTACATACAAAAATGTCACAAGGGACAAATGTTTAGGTTTTACATAGGTACGAATCACCGTTTGATCCTTAGTCAAAATTTCAGAGACCTTAGTCAAGCTAGAGTTTCTAAAATTCGAATCATTTTATCCACCTCTGTAAACATGTTTTAGTACCGATCTGCCTTGTTTAGTCAATCTTTTCTCAAAGAAAACTCTATTCTACGTTCTACTTAACCCCGTCTTTGGACTCAACGTGCTCAAAAATAATGAGCACCATAACAGTCCAATAAACCAGCTAACGCCATTCGGCCCGGAGACCCCGGAGTGCATGTTCTTTCCCAGGTTTAAAAATTCACGAGTCATAAGCGACCGAGCGCTGTACGTAAGCTTCTCGAAACATTTGCTCACTCTCTCTGCGGATTACGTGCGTTGCGAACGCCGACTAAATGGCACGTTACCTTGATTTGATTTATGTTATTACCTACTGTACGTTAACACGTTATGTTTGTCTAAATATGGTAGAAATGTTACCTAGAAAACCCTTTGTAGGTAGGTAAACTATTGATTTGAAAAAACATTGTAGAAATATGTATATAAATACATTTTAAATGACTGGGTCGCGCAAATCGATTTTCACTCATTATGTTTGTAGGTTGTTTCATTAATCATTATCTACATATTAAGTTACTTAAAACGTTGCTTATTTTTCATTTAAATCACAAAACTTGATCAAGATAAGTGTTTATCTATGTTATCTGTGTTATTTGTGATATACTTATGTTATTACTCCGCTTGACCCTTTTTTTCCGTGGAGGAATGCATATGGCATCTCGCCTAGCCGGGGAACTAGGACGGGTATGTGGGACTCGCAGGCCCGGGCCTGCACTACCCACTAAACCATCCACGCTATGCCCATCTTGCAGCGTTTGTGACGGTGAACACGGGATCGCCCTGGGGATGCAAGTCATGCAACCGCGAACACCGCCTGCTGCGACAGCCGAGGCTGTCCCCTCCTTGGAGCCGAAGCCCCTGGAGCCGAAGCTCCCCCGCCCGAAGGTAGCGTGCAGGGCGACACCACACGCTGGTCCCTCATGACAACCTCCACGCCGGGAGCGAGATGGAAAAACCCCGCGTTCCACCCCCTCAGGTTGCCTTCGCCATTTTTTATGGAGGTGGTCATCCTCGCAGCCACCACGCTGGCACCGGCTAGCAGAAGCAACCCCCGTCCCGTCATCATAGGCCCTCTGCCTAGATAGGGTATGGGACCACAGTTTTATACATGACAGCGGTATTCCTGTACCTCGGCGGCAAGCGCCAGGCCCGAAGGCCCCCTCTAGCCAACACTCGAAAGTTCTCTCCCTCAATGAGAGTACTCTCTGTGCGGAAACCCCCAACCCCCCTGACAGGATATTTGCAGCAACAGTAAGAATTCCTCGGAGTCCTCCAAGAGATCGCTTACCGTTGCCTCCACTAAGCACCATCCAGGAACCCTTGCCTTTTTCCCGGATCAACCGAATCAAGAAGAATCAAAAGAGCCCTGGCACTCGAGGAGGTTTCCCGTTGTAGCTCCCCGCTCCTCTGCTTGAGCCTGGACTACAAAAGCGTAAGCTCAATACTGAAGTCGGTTAGTCGACAATTAGCAAACAGCAAATTACGAAGTGATGAACCGCACCAGTACAAACGGCGAAAGCAATTTTCATTTTGAAAATTGGAATTTTAAAGTACTAATTCGATTATGAGACGCACGGCCACCGCAGAGAGAAGTGGCGAAGAAATGCAATTAAGCTGTTCAATGAACAGCGCACAAAGACTGGCTTTGTTTATATGAACGAGTCACTCGGCCGGAACGCAGACTCGGACAGCGCCGCGGCATAATACACTACCTTATGAACCCAACTCTCATTAAATTCGGCGTCACAAATTTCGTAGTGTGAAACTGAAACATATTGCGCGCTAAACTTCTCCTCAAACGCTTCTAATAATATTTATTAGCGAAAAGCTTTCTAATTGCAGTATGCAAGTTGTTTAAAGGGATTGTTCGTGGAGTTAATTATCTACGCGACCATGGTCCGAGGGCCGCGGGCGACGCTTTGCTTACGGCGCTCTCTCAAATTCGCTGCCAACCAATTCCGAAGTTTAAACATCGCTGAACTTTATTCGACAACTCATACAACTATTGTCCAGCCTTGCTAATGAAGCCTCGAATCGGAAACCTGTAAACATGACATGCTTCTGTAACTTAGACGAGGTTTTAACGTCGGAACTTTTAATGAAACATTATTACATTCTCATTCTCATCTCGTTATACTCCATTGAGTTTACTTCTTGGTGAGTTTAAAAACCAAAGGGGCGGACTTGACGCCGGCGGGTAGCGGAGCGGTGTGACCGGTACGAGCGGTGTCGCTTACCACAGCCGGCTGTCGTACAAAACAGATTTATTTAAATTGCACTTTGATGTCAAAAAGTAGCCGAACACCCCTCACGTGATTTGTACTTGAGCTTTAGAGGTATTTTCATATCTCCTCTAAAAGGTTGTCTAGAAAAAATCGCTCTTTAGCGATATGGCCGCCTGCTGTTAACCCCTTTTCCACATGTAATCTATACCAGTTTGTTTTCGTTTTGTTGTTTTGGAGTTCAGTAAAGAGTTATTGTTTATTTAGTATCACGTTGTAGTTTTTTTTGCTATTTAATTGTATCTCTATGTTTTTGCCAAATAAATATTTATACATTGAAAAAAAAAACAAGAGTTAAAAAAATATTTAAGAGGGCTCCCATACAACAACCGTGTTCTTTTTCCTTTTTTATAGATAATCGTGCGGCAGTCCGACCCGCATGTGACCTGCTTTTTTTCAAAATTTATGTACGAATTTGACCTGTTTTGGGTGACAGCGGTGGCGATTAGCGGTACCGCTCACAACGCCTCGCTTTCCGCTGGCGTCTGGTCCACGACCTTAGAAATAACAACAAGAGCGAGATACAAAGAAACTACGAGTATAAGCGAGTACGAGTAAAGCTTCGCATCAATAACACATTTTTGACGTTTTGTTCCAATTCTTTCTACACCCTAGAAAGTGCTTTAATATTCAAATTAGCAAAAAATATACTGTTTGTTATTAGAAAACTTGGGTAATTATAAGTTGGCCATAAATGTCTGCTCAAAGCGCGTTTCAATTACCTTGTCCCCCTAAGCAGCGTGCCTTCGGTACAGAGTTAACTATAATTACAAAGTGCTAGTTATTACTTTGTGCTGGCGATGGTCAAAGGCCCGATGTTAATTGGAAAGCACCTGAAAATGACAGCGCCTTTATGCCGCGTTTGTTTGGCGTAAAAATCAAGTTCGGCCGTACGCCCCTCGGCTCAAAGACTGACCGTTCAGGTTCACCCGGCGGCTTTGTAATGCGATTACGCCGACTTGTCGAAAGTTAATTAAATAACGTTTTTCCAAATTACCTGCCGGGGCCGACATCAAAGTGGTCTCGCACGCTTTAGGAATCTTTCCACAAAGGCTAGCTGCGGGCGAGGACCGCCGGCCTCTGATCTCGCCCACTAATGTAGTGCGCCGGACGGCCGCTCTTCAGCTGTTTGTCAAGTCCCGCTGACAGCTTTTCGCCGGCCCGAGCTTGTTTGCAGCGCAGTTCGACACGTTCTTTTATTTCGGTTCGAGAGTCCAAATTGACGTTTATTACGAAATCGTACTGTTTCACACGAATCGTGTTAATGTTTGAACTATTCAAAACGTGAGCGTAGGCCGAATGGTATCGTATCGTACAAATTTTATTTAATCTTGTTACTGTTAGTAACCATACGTAAAACATAAACTAACTTTTCATGGTCCATGACCGTTTTTGAAGGATCGTAATCCACAAAAGCACTCAATTTTGCTGTTGTTAGGTTTTACCCCCTAAATTTAGCAGTAAAAAAAAAGATTTTCATGTACCTAAAAATTACCAGAAATAGAAAGGAACAATTAAGGTTATACAAAAACAGAGAAGTATATTAAATCGCTCCAATTACATATCCACTCGATTGGATCGACAATACTTGTGTGATTGATGACTTGTCTATTGTCTATCTAATTCAATCGGCCTCCGCACGCGACGAGGTCGGCCCTGCACGACATTCTACACTTTACTACACGATTTGTACTTGCTTTTAGTAAAAGGTACCACTTTAGCGGTCGTTGATAAGGCTCTGATGGCAAAAGCTGCGGTGGAACGATTCGAGAAGATATGGCAGAACAGAAGCATAAACCGTAAAACGAGGATAAGGCTGATGCGGACCCTTCTCTTCCCGATCTTTACCGAAAAGCTCGCACCAGTCAAAGAATAGATGCATTCGAGATGTGGTGTTGGCGCAGAATGCTCCGGTTCTCATGGACTGAACGCCGCACAAATGCGTCTATCCTCGATGAAATTGGAATTAAAACTAGACTCTACCATTTGCACCCAAGGCGTACACAGTTTCAAATCAAATCAAATAACAAATATTTTAATGTAATAAGCATTGTACAGGGTAGTCTCTTAAATACTAAATAATTATAATTAGGCCAGGTGATTTCAATTGCCTGAACTAGGAAATTCCTGTGTTTCAGGCGATGGAGAGGGATATAGTTAAAATTAGCTATAAATTATTCACTTAAAATGGTAAATATGTCAAAGTCAATAAACTTATCGTTATACGTTAGCCAGTACAGTCCTTAACAAAAACAAGTTGATTCTTAAGATTTAAAAAAAAAAGTACAATTGTTACCCACTATTTCACGACTACTAATAGGTTCTCTGTATCTCTGTATTTCTTCGGCCATCTGAGCAGAGCTTATACCTACTCACAGGACCAATGGCATGGAAGAGGAGGCCTTATGGCTACGCGTTGGACTGACAGAATAACGGCGGCGACCAAAGTAACGTTCAGGCCAGCATGACACTAAGCCGAAAACCGGTCCGCATGGAGAGCGTTGGCGAAAAGTGTTCCAGTTCTTCACGTCCCGCAGACATGAGGATATAATGAAGATAAGGTTAATTTCTACACGAATTTTTATCATATACGCGCCTTATACCGATAAAGTGGGACCTTTTACTAAAAACAATCTCATTTCAGTAACCTGTAACATATTATAGTGATGTTGTGCACTTTGCAACCGTTTACATTTTTTATACTATAGCCCAATCCCTACCGTGCTGAAGCCCAACAGTGGGACGTATATATGCTGTTTTTTTTATTTTTCCTTTCTGCTGGCTTATCAGTTCAATGTTGATCGTTCTTCATTGCTTTCCTAAATATTTTATTTTATGATGGGTGTAGTTTAACCCTGAATATCGCTCGAGACATATCTGTTAACATCAGGCCCGCAATCGCCCCAGGCGCTGAATGGTTCAGAGTGGGCAAAAGCAAGATAGGGGCACTAAAACCATTAGGTAGAATACACTAGGGGTACAATTACAAATCTGCTAGCGACTAGAAGCATTTGACATTTTGACGCCCCGTTTTTGAATCCATAATCGAGCAGCCAAAATGAATAATAATTACATCATTGTTCGTCAATGTAATTCAAATTTTAATTGTAATTCGTTCGAAACCTTCGGACCTACTAGTTCTATCTGATATTATATTTATATTAGAGCTACGTTCACACGGTGGTGCTTAATCTTGACTAATCTACGTCGCAAACGTCAGGAAAACGAAGTAATTTGTCATTTTCTAAATTATATTTAGACAACTCAAGGTCGAACTAAATTAAGTGCCTCGTCTAGAACGCTCGATTACTCATAAACACGTGATGAATTTGCTATGTGATAATGCAACATTTTATGTCATTATATTTTTGGTTTTAAATACAACCTGTACTTTTGGTAAGTGAAAAGAATGTAAACAAGCAAAAGCACGTGACTTGGTAATTTGGACAATCAGCTTACAACATTTCGTATCCGTCATCATATAGATTTGTTTGTTTACATTATTTTCATTAGCCAAAAGTACACGGTATAGACAATAGTGGTCGTAAAACAAAGAGTGGGTTGGCATTTAAAGATATATCATGTAGAATCATTTTACGATATACAGGGTTTGAGATATATATCCCTTATAACATTTTATATACCCAAATATCTATTTTTATTACAACATACTTTTAATGTGTGAAAATGTTACTAACTAAATTTAAATAATTGCATAGATTTCGATGACATTGATTTTTCATACTTAACATCTCCAAAAAACTATGAAATTTGATTTGACTTCTATTCTTATGATGACGACGACTGAGATGACGTTTAGTTCAAAATGTAGTGTCAATTGCTAACAATGTCAAACGCAAGTTGCACGTTATTTGATATCGAACGATATCAAAACTGAGACCAAGTCTAGTTTGTTTCCGAACTTTTTTAAACCTACACAAGAATTGTAATGCCTTTTATTATATACCGTTACATAAAGATACAATGGTACAATGCCTCAAGGACAAGGACCTACTTTAGATTTAAGGTAGGTAGAGGTAGGTAGTTAGGTAAGTTATTACTGTATATATTACATAAACTACTATTACAATATCAGTTAGAAAAAAAACCACAATTAACTTAAATCTAGGTAAGAGAAGGTAACATGCAAAGTGACCGAACACAATTTCATCAGAAAAAAACGGTAATCACTCAAATCATGGTAAACGGTAGCAACTAATGCAACATTGTAAAAAGTGCATGGTAAAGTCCAGTTAAACCATAGTACAACATCACTTGATCTATTGAACGCCAGACGACGAAGGAATATGCCGTGCCCGGTCAGGTGTTCGCGATTATTTAATCGAAATTGACTTTACGGAATCCTGTGTTAAAGTCCCCATTGCATTGACGAAGGTGTCGGCTGTAACCGTCGTTGCGATTCTTGGTAAGATTTGCAATGACGGCCATTACCAGTATGTTACCGATGTTTGTTTAGGTACCTACACTTTTTGACCATGAAAGATTGTGTTAACTGTTAATTGTATATATTGAGTAGTCATGTTTAATATACACGATTACAGTTATGGGTTATTTAGTATATTTCAATTTTAACGGCTTCCTAGCCTAGTTCGTAGTGGCCCTGCCTACGAAGCAGGAGGTCCCGGGTTCGAATTCTGGTCAGGGCATTTATTTATATGTTTATCACGAATATTTGTTTCTGAGTTATGGATGTTTTTTTTAATGTAGGAATTTAAGTACCTACTTATGTATATCGTCGTCTAGTACCCATAACACAAGCCTTATTGAGCTTGTGGGACTAGGTCGATTTGTGTAGATTGTCCCATAATATTTATAAAATTTTATTGTTCTTATTTTTTGAATAAATATGCTATTTAAACTTACTTATAAACCTCATCCATTGTAGTTATTACATTTATAATCTCGCTATTATAATAATATTGAAGCAATTACTTGCAAGGTAATCCGCCCGGACAAAGTATGTCAAGAATTTAACGTCTAATATATTCATAGTTTATGTTGTATTAAGTAGCTAGTTAGAAAATCTGCTCCATTAGGTACCTACATAGAGAGAACTTATCTGTTTAAATTGACATTAACAAGCGAAAGTATCATAATAGGCACTTTCATAGACGAAGGGCATTTATGTTTTTTACCCACACTAGCAACCCTGGGTGGAATCGAGAGGTTTCTTAATGAGGAAGTAAAAGTTTTTTAGTAATGGCGGCTTGCAATTAGTCGAACGCAGAAGTAATTCCCGCGAACGTGCGACAGAAAAGTTTAATGAAACGCAAGTCGCCCACATGTGGGAACAATTTACGTCTCGGCCTCTAATTTAAAATTAATACCGTGGGGCTGGTGGAAAATTTGAAAAGTTTGAACGACGTTGGCGCGCCGCTCCGACGATTGCATTTTTATACGAGTAAGACAACCTCTTAGCTTATTAGAGCCGGTTATTAGACGTCCGAGGGGTATCTCGGACGCGTTGGCCTCCGATCCCCTAACTTTGCCCTACTTAATTAGTTAAATGGATACGTTGTTTTTCCTGAACAATAACCCGTACGATGGCTCTCGTTTTCTTCGGCCGTGATACTCAAATCGGTGCTGAAGTAGGGTTACCAGATGTTATTTCCGATTGATTGATTCAATAAAATTCGTGACATAATTGCTGACTTCTAATATCATCGGCACATCACAATCGGATATTTGTAAACAACTTTTGACGATGACCAAATATGTGAATGCTTTAGCATAATAGTACATTACTGCAGAAGCCGTGAAGTAAGGGATTGCTGGACGAGTCCGGAGTAGACGGCCGAGTCGTAGACGAGGTTGTATAAAACGAGTCCCGCAATCTTTTCCGGCCGAGGCTTGTATAGTGCTTTTCTCAAACAATGTGAGGAAATATTAAAACTAAAACAACTACTAGGTAAATAGTTAATTAGGATGACATGGTTTAATTTGCTTCGTTTTTTAATTGTTTTAAACATGTAATTTGAATGAGCTATACGAGCACTATGTTTAACGGCACATAAATATAGGTACCTACATAAAACCATAGATTTTTTTTTTAATATCGCAAGTATCTAGTGGTCGTTGGCTGAATGTCGTTTTTCCTTTGTCAGTTTAGTGTTAGTACGCAAATTAAAAAAGTTAGAGCAGCGGACAATAATGTTTCGTTCATACTAACGCCATTCACGGCCTAAAAGTAAATGTGGGGAGCCATAAACAAGAAACTTCATGTCTTCATTTCGTGACATCAAATAACATACACAAATGGCACTTATCTAAAGAGGTATAAAAAATGATTAAAGAAAGAAAGTACGAAGTACGAACATTGTGTTTTTAATGACATAAAACACCGACAATTTTTTACTTTTCCGTGAACTGGTCACAACTGACACCATTATAAAAAATCGTTGCATCTGTTAACCCTAGACACACTCGTATAGTGGAATCCACCAAATTGGAGCGACTCGTTCGGCCGCGCAATTTAGGGCAGCGATGCACTTATGCACCGGCACATCCACCGGAGCATCCGTGCGACAAAGGACATCCCCCACAATAGCTCCATTAAAATAATGCAAGTAAATGAGGATCTGCGGACTCCGAATCCGCCCGCTCACAATACCCGTAGCGACGTCGCTTAAAACACTATACACGAACATGTTTCATTAGCTAAGTGGAGGCTTTTGGTCTGAATTTGTGTAATGCAGCCAACTAGACGTAGCGTCGCTTTTACTTAAACGCCGTTATTAAAACGTCCAACGCTAAGGGCGCTTTAAAACTATGCCTTAACTAGTTCTGAGGGGACAATTCGCTTTAAATGTTCGAGAGCCACTAAAAAGGACTATTGTATTGGGAGATTATTTGATTTTATCTCATCTACTGAGTTGATAGGGGAAATTAGCGAATACTTTCGGAGGCGTCTTCGAACTTTAAATATCTCTATCTTCTATCTTCTTCCTAGTGTTTTCTGACCAATTTTAAAGATAATCATTAATTGATTGGAAATAATACCATCAAAGATCTAGTAAAATACAAGACAAAGTTGCAACGAAGGATCTAAGCAACGACCGTGTTATATTTCAATACAACTTATTTTTTCACAGGCACTTATATGTACCTACTTATAAAAATATCTACCTATATAAACACTTAATTGTCACTAAGAGTGGATTAATTATATTCAACAGTGTCGAAATATTTAAAAACCCTCGAATAATGAAATCCGCTGACTTTTGTTATTACTGAAAATGGAGATGTTTATTGAACAAAGTTTTAATTATGCTGAATTTTCATTAATATTTCCTTTAGCGCCGGGCCGGAGATTTCAATTAACACGTTACTTTTCCTATTATCTTCATCTGTCGAAAGTTTCATACATTCGTGTATTCATTAACCGATATAAATGTTTATGGAATAAAGAAATAAATGGCGGTATCTCACTTACGTAATGATTATGATTTAGAAAGAAATATACTTAAGGAAAGAAATATACTGTTATAAACCGAAATACATATAGATGCCATTTACTAAAGAAAAAAAACCAACTCCATCGGAGGCCAAGCCGGACAAATCAAAATATTTAGGTACTTAAATAACTTGATTTGTTTCAATAAAAAGTTGAAAGTACTGTTTACGTGCTTAGTAATGCGATTTCGTACGTTTGTAACCTATATTTCAGTCACTTAACTCGGGTAAATCCATCTGTCAGATTATGCGATTTTGGTATTAAGAAAAGGTTATATAAGGTAGATATTTGCTGAGAGGGTCGAATGGATTTGGATTTACCTGAATTTAAAGTAAGCGACGCAATTATGTATCTATTTTAGACACCGTCACTTGTTATCAAAATATTATCCGCTAGCACTATAATTAACCTTAGATATAAAGATTAATCAGTTATCTACTTGTTGCTGGAAATGCTGGAGTAAACAGCTTTGATGGAATGTTTACAGATCACTATGGGGTCAGAGGTGTATTGGCCAAAATGGGACTCATAGACAACTATTAGTGTTTCAGCGTGGCGAAGAACACGTCACGCTCTCAGTGACAGACAGACAGAGAATTTAGGACTTTGTTGCACTACCCTTGAGCTGCATCATCCGTCACATGGAGATGGTCGAACAAGCTCTTGAATAGTGCAGTGGGGCAATTACACAAAAGATCCCCATGGGTCGAAGTGTACCTATCTGCCAGGGCCCCTTGACATAATAAGATAATATACCTACCTACTTATTACTTCAAACCTACGTTAACATGTTACTACAGTTTTAATTCGCTTAAAACCTTAAAAGACGCAAGCGAGGTCACAGATGCATCCCCATCTTACCCAATCTCTTATCTTCCACTTTTTTTCTCTGGCAATCTAGACCTTATTGGGAGAGCACTAGGTCCAATATCGATCAAAGCTCGCCTGAGAAAGTAAACCCGAGTATAGCGTACGAGTTAATAAGTTTATTGATCGGTAACGAGTAAAATTGATCGCTAACGACGTTAATCGAATAGCTGGCATCGATTGATCGCGTCGAGCCGGTATCGAGTTAATTTAATTGAAACCGAGTGTAATTAATTAGAGAATGAGGGCTCTCGGGCGGGTGGAGCCGCTGTTTACAGCTCATACATATTGTATTGACCGAGACGTATTTGCGAAGATTACGAACGGTAATGGCACATGACCTTGGTATTTTTGAAGTATCATTATAGATATCAAGACAAATAAATGGAGAAAATGGAATTAAATCTAACTTTGTGAAAGCGAGGGTAAAAAATAAATTATTCATCTATAATATTAGGTATGCGGTATGTAATTCTGTTGCTATAAGTACACCCCGTTATCTAACGCTCACTTTGGGGGCAAGCTAAAATAGTGATGTTTGCTTAGTCGATTCATATTCATTAATTAGTCAAAATAAAATGCTTCTTTTATGAATAATCTTGAGATAATTCATTCACTGTAGATGCAATGAAAGAGTTCTATTTGATGTCATTAGCTGTTCTGTATCTATTCTATTTGATCGGACAGGACGATGACAATTATTGAACAGTACAAAGACGACTTACTAGGTAATTTTGTACGAGCAGTTTAACGTCGGGGGTAAATTTGAATTATTTAGTACACGATTTTGTTAATAATAACGAGCAGTTCAAGTTTTTATAATCAACTTCATTATTTTATTGATTCAGATTATCGAAACTGCCCCATCACTTGCCCCCAAAGTGAGCGTTAGATAACGGGGTGTAGCTATAAGAATACAAATTAAAACAAAATACAAGGGTTTTTATTACTTACTTGGAAAACCGAAAGTGAATAATTTCCGCTAAAAAACGTGATTAAATTAAGCCGTCCAATTAAGTTAATTATACGAAAGTGTGTTTTATTAATTAAGAACACGTTTTCCTCAAGCAGCAGGATAACCATAAACATGATTAATCTAAAATCGGCAATAGTAATATTAATATTACGATTATATGTACTAAAATTAATCAAATGCTTACATTAAGCAGCAATCCTTATTAACATATGTAATTAAATAAATTTAAGCCACGCAACTCGTCTGATTAGCAGTTTGACGTGAAGGTCATACATTTACTTATACTACTTATACATACTTTAAAACGGATTAATCACTTGTAGTGACATACCCTTGTGACGAGTGCTGTAAATGACTCGAACGTAGGGGAATGTAGTCAATATACGAGATAAATCCGTTCTAAAATTAATATTTTCTTCTGTTACCGCGATTGTTGTTCATTGATAATATTTAAACACTTTAGAACGGATTAATCGCGTTTATTAACACCATGACCCTACATGACAGCTTCATTATCATCTTGCCCATGTGAAAACGAGTGCTGTAAAGGACTCGAAACGTAGGGACATGGTGTTAATAAACGTGAGACGTTCTAAAGTGTTTAATTCCGTTCTAAAATTGTTCATTTCAATTAGACTAATAGATTTACTGAGATTTTATTTCGGTACCTACATATATGTATAGAGAAAACGTAAATAAAACAGTTATCTCTTGTAAGTTTGTCCCCGAACCGACAAATAGATGAGTAAGCGATTGATTTGACTAAGAGCAGTCGCGATAATAACGTTTAATCCCGCTAAAACGTTAGGCGATCCGTCATAATGAATATTTATCCCGACAGACGTCGGCGCATACTTTTGGCGCAGTACCGTGTTTATGAACAGTACCTTAACTATAACTTTACTAAGGCGGTATTTTCCGACGTTTCGGCCGATGAGATAGAGAATGGGCATATGGGAATTAAGGAGTGAGATGGAAAATGAGATCGCGCGTGGTAATGCTCGTAAATTTAGTAGGTAAATAAATAAATATTTTTATCGATACAATCCCAGCGAATTTATCTAGATGATGTTATCAACGTCTATTTTTAACTTCCGGAGCGAATATTTCCAAAAAATATTGACTGTATTAAAAAAATTTTTAGCAAGCCCCCATTCTTTTTCAAAATACCTACGATACCTCACACTTTAGCCGAAACGAAAAAAAAAATTGTGACGTAACCCTAAAAATTTTCCGTCTTTATTTTATCACTTTGGCGATATGATTGATAAGTATATTCATACCAAATTACAACTTTCTAGTACTAACGGTCACTGAGCTAAGCCGCAGTCGGACGGACAGACAGACATGGCGAAACTATAAGGGTGTCTAGTTGAGTTACGGAACCCTGAAAAGCACCAAAAAGGCGCATAATTTAAATCGCCCGAATAAACAAAAATAAAGTCAATGTACTGATTACGGCGCTTCTGCGCCTTTATGACGCATACATATTTTAGTAGCCGACGTAATTTCACTGATTACTTTCTTTAATTTTTCTAAAAACGTAATGTACCCTTCGTTATCTACGTATGTAAGTGTATTAAAGCTTTGGAGAGCAAACATTAAATGAATGAAAATTTAAACATGTACTTACTTATTGCTTCGTTACTTAGGAATACGTTCGTTTCACGAAGATCTGGCAGCCTAATGTAATGAACGAGTTGCTTACATTTACTTCAAAACGATTCAATTTTTGAGTGCTTTATTACATATTCAAGTTGTGTACATTTTTAGATGTACATATACGTTAATCGATCATATTTAATAGTAGTTTATATTTCTGTTGTTTTATAATACATTATACATATAATACATTATACTTATCGTTGCATTTATGTTATTCATAAATTTACCATTACAATTATTTCCCCAACAAAAAACTTCCCTCTTCCCCACCTGCGGCAAAAACGAGTCCTTCCTATAGATACATAATATATCCATTGACATCCCGAACTGCATTAAGAAGATGTCGTTTTTCGTCCATTAGTCATATGAAACATGTGCCAATATAAATAATATGGAGCTTTATGAATGACAGACGGTTACGACCCCCCTAAAGGGGAGGGGGAGCACTAATGGATTACATTCGCGCGAGTGAATTAGGATATTGTCGTACGATCCTGTTCCGGTGCACTCCTTTATGATCTCCCTCACATGTGTGTGTATGTGTGTGTGTAAAGGAAAATATTGGGGGTTGCAGTAGAATTTAAGTAATCAACCAATCAACCGTATAAAGGATATTGTTTCTGTTATATTTTGTAAGCAAGTCGGTCTGTCAATACCCTTTATCTCGGGTATGTCTAAATGTAGCAACTTAAAATGGATACCACTTTACACAAGTCTGCGTTTACTTGAAGCCTGTGAAAAAACCAAACCTCTACGTTAACGCAATCAAAAGATACGGCGGTTTATGTCGCATTTCCCATACATTTGCTAAGGTAATCAAAATTTACTTATAGCGTACCTGTTGACTTAGAGTCATGAAATTTGCTAAAAGCAAGAGCTTGTATTGCAGCACAAGTATGGGAAAAAATCTAAAAAACCTTATTATTGCCGCACACTGCGAGTTCCTACGTAATCAATCATCAAGGTTAAGCAACGGTATACTCGTACAGTCGAGTTCATAAATATGTGTGCAGCTGAATATATAATATGTAAACACTTACACCTTATTGTCAATGTCCTAAGGGTGTACAGATATTTATGAACTCGACTGTACATGCGATGTGAAGGGAGCATCCTTTGTGCGGAACTCTCGGTGGGCTAGTCCAACTCGCACTTGGCCGGTTTTTGTATTAGGTACAATTAAAATGTGAGCAAATGTTCAAAAATAATTAATTTAGCTAGAATTTCCTCTTAACCCTTGAACAGCTTGGCGCGGCGAGAGAACAGCCCTTTGATATTAGATCAAATTAATTAGGTAAAGCGAAAAACTTCAAACAAGAGACAAGCAGGATTAAATCATCATACCATAATAAAGAACGCCCAAACGTGCTATCACACAATGTGTCAAACAAATTATACAGTGATCTACGTGCCCGCCAATCATCACTAAAACTGTTTTTGCTTCCTTGCCCTCGTTCAACGTATTCCACCAAATCTTTGGTTCTTCCTGCCTATGCACGTGGTCGCCATCCCAGGATAAATGGCAGTGATAGTTTTCTATTGTGGCAGTGGGCTGGGGCATAGGCATGATCGATGGCACCGAAATATTCTGGAATGCAATAATTAACGAAGGAGTTTTCTAATCAGTTATATGCATCGGCCTCACTGGGACATTAGTGACAAAAACGCACAGTTAATCAGTGGAATAAAAATTATATTACTCACATTACCATATTGAAGAAGTATAGTTACTGTTGGCAGTGCTGGTCTGTGAGTCAATCGGGCATAGGCCCGAATGTCATTGGACCTAACCCAAACCCTTGGAGAAAACCTAATAAAGGCTTCGTCAGATCAGCGCGTGGCGTGAGCGGGGCGTGAGCGGGGCGCGAAGCGAGCGCGACCCGCGCTTGGACGCAGCGCGGCGCTAGCGCCGCGCTCCTATCGCGCCTCGCTCACGCCCCGCTTTCAACGCGCGCGCGGCGCGCGGCGCGACCGCCACGCAGTCACAGCGCAAAGAAAAATGCTCGGTGAATCGAGCGCGCGGCGCTGGCGGCGCGCTCGCGCGACGCGCGCGTGACCCGCGCGCGATGCGCGCCTGACACGCGCGCGATGTAAGCGCGCCGCGCTCCCCGCTTCTATCGCGCTCTGCTCGCGCCCCGCTCGCGCCCCGCTCACGCCACGCGCTAGTCTGACGAAGCCTTAAGAGTTGCTCTGCAGTATCAATCTGACAAAAAACCATGTACCATATAATATTATTGTCAGAATGTATTTAATAAATGGTTGAAGAAGTATACTTACTGTAAGTAGAGTTAATCTGTAGAATCGGGAAGTTGACAATATTGTCACAATTTATTCAACGATTAGTGTCATGAGGTTTTAATTGAGTTTCATCGGGTGGCATGACATTAATGACAGAAACCTACTTACAGTTAATCTGACAAACAATCTGCGCTGTGTAGAATCACAGACTTGTCATTACCATATTGTCATAATTTATTCAGCGATTGAAGAAGCATGCTGGTAGTGACGCGATTTTGCGAATGAGTTATGCGTCGGGCCCGTTCAGTTAATTAGCCCGCTCGCTAATGAGGACTTATGAAGCTCTAACGACAGGCTTGCAGCGTGGTATTTGTATAGGAATTATGCATCGACATGACATATGACATTCGCGACAAAGACCTATTACAGTTAATCTGCAGAATCAAACTGGCATTACCATATTGTCACAATGTATTCAGCGATTGAAGAAGTATGTTGGTAGTGACGCGAGTCTGCGAGTGAGTTATGCGTCGGGCCCGTCACATTAATTAGCCCGCCCGCTAATGAGGACTTATGGCGCTCTAATGAGAGACTTGTAGCGTTGTATTTATATACGTCCCGGACGAGGCCGCAGTATGATTAGTACAGTATGTTGACTTGAAGGACTTGGGCGTATTTTATTCAAAAAGAAGTAATTTAGAAATAAGTACATTTCAGAGGTTATTTTATTAGTATGTATATGTACAAAGTAAACTGAGATCTCACAAATACCATACAATAGGTATATATTCGACAAGTAGTAAATCATCAACGAGGACTATAGCTAATTATTATAGTAAAAAAGCCCCTCGTAATAGAGCTACGCCAAGAGCAATTTCCTACTTTAAAAACGTGACTAGCCTCTTTTGAATTATTAAATACGTCTAAGTTTCTTTCAAGTGTTTTATTCAAGAGAAACACAGATAGATGCGAAATATCACGATTGAATATCGAATGTAATCGAAACAGTTTAAAACACTTTTTGAGGGTAATAAGATAGTTATATCCTGGTGTTCCTTAAAGGGTACCTTCTTAATCTTATTTGTCGGTGATACAAATTGAGGCCCCTCATTTCCGGCAAATAGGTATACATTAAAAGAAAAGAAAAAGTTTGAAAAAAAAAGCGAAGTAGTTTCGTTAAATGTTTTTTTCAGTAAAAAAAGTTGGCAAGTCAGTCAACGTACTGCACACGTTTATCCTTAGCTCTCGTCGCGCACGCACCAGGAAGCCCGTAAAACGTTACTGTCGTAAATCAAAACGTTAATTGTTCATGTAAATAAATCGCATATCAGATGGCAGTGCGGCGAAATTGCAGCACACGTGTTTAGTACACGCGTAATGGTAATTACGATTAAATGAATTATATTCAGTCCGTGACACAATATATTATTTACGGTACTTTATTAAGAGCACGGGTTAAAATCGAATGCCTTTAATTCTTAAAGTCGTTAACAATATTCGCATTCATTTTAAGAGTAGTTTATGCAACAGAAGATAGAGCAGGGTGGAAAGACCTCGTCACTGTCTCGGTAAAGGCTTTTCAAGAAAGGCACGACCTTCAGGAATGAAGAGTAACTACGATGAAGAAGAAGAATGCAACAGTGATTATAAAATACCATGGACAACGTTATAATGTATACTTTCTAAATATCTGAGGCATCCGACAAGACAT
The DNA here is from genome assembly GCA_949128165.1 of Lathronympha strigana. Lineage (NCBI taxonomy): Eukaryota > Metazoa > Arthropoda > Insecta > Lepidoptera > Tortricidae > Lathronympha > Lathronympha strigana. The sequence goes on along the minus strand of OX421906.1, from coordinate 7,721,694 downwards.
CCGAGGGCTTCCGAGATATCACGTGAATCTTTGTATAGAAATTGACAGATCGTCCCGTCCCGTCCCGTCCTAGTGTAAGTCATCCTTAACTGGTGTCAAATCGCTGGATTGCTGGACAAATTGGGGGTCTTAGGAGATTAAAGGGAGAGGCATTTTCCAAGCAGTGGGACACTTAAATAAGCTAGAAAAGACAAGATTCAGTTAGCACAACGACTACGAAACGACGACGAGTTAGGAATCTACTACGTCCTAAGTTAATTATATTTAGTACTCAAGACAAGCTACAGTTCCCTAACCCTTTCAAGAAAAGTAGCTCCATTCGTTATTTACTCCAAAAACTGACACGGAAACACAATCAGCACTGCTACGCTTTAGATAAGTATGATTCGATGTTATACAAAACCGCGCGAAAAGAACAAAGCGTTGCCTCCACAAAGAGGGTGCAAAAAGACATTAATAATATTCGTCAAAGCACTCCGGCTGGTTACATTAAATCAATTTGCCCTTTCCGCGCGGTAAGTAGCGAACGTTGTAATTGATAAGTTGAAACCCTTGTTGCCTAGAGTTTGGCACTGCGCCCCGCCGCCCGCGCTTCTTTTGCACAATACATATGACGGATGCGCTGTGTATGTATATATTGGGAATAGTTAGGAATATTATAAAAGATATGGGATATAATTAAGCTCGTAATTTGTTATAGTTAGTTATCCTGGGCCTTTTTCCGCAAATCGACATCCAATGTGCCATTTTGGCGTGATTACGAGGTAGCCCTACTCTAACCACCTAGCTCCTCCACGAAACCTATCATCGTTTTAAGGTTGGAAACTGCTTTCTTTAGTGTGTTTGGAGTCCCTAAGTATTTACTCCGGTATCCTTCTATATTTACATTTTAGAAGAATATGTTTTGTTCTGTTATACCTATTTTGTGTAAATGTTTGTTTAGTGTGTTACGAGTATGTCCTGTGAGGAGTCGTAATCTGTTGCTAATGTCGCTAATAGTTAGTTAAATTAGCAGGGTCAAAAACTTTCCAATGTTCAGGTCTTTCCTGTCTTCCCAGAAGTTAAGGGCTATAAAGAGTATAAAGATTGATTTCCTTATTCAATCTTTAGGCACATAAATGGGTCATGTCCTTGCCCACCGGAGAGAAAATGCTTGATTATAGGTAGAGTTATCTTTCCTGTGGACAATAGTAACATCTAATGGGTGGGGCTGGGCCGCTATATAACATTTTATTTATAACGTCACTATGACATAGTCCTACTTTGGCCTAGGGTTCCAGTTGGTTGACTGTACATACTATCCGTATATACCTAGACTTACTGCACAATATGTAAGGCCAGAATCAAAACAAGGATGCTCTTAATGCAAACTATGCATCGTACGGGGAGTTGCGCATATTAAGGCAAATATAACATAGCATGCACCTACAAGTATACTTACTGGAGAATTGTAAAACAAAACTCATTTAAGTAGGTACACTCATATAATCATTATGATTATTATGAACGTATTTTTATAATGTTTATTATGTTTGAGCGATATGTTCGCTATAATTAAGTTAATTTTAATTTTGTACGGTTTTGTTATGCTGTTTTTGTTGTTAATACTTATTCAAAATTCATACACCTGAAAAGTATTAAAAAAAATGCAATCAACCTGTGCTCACTCCATACGTGGACTAATAACTTTTGAATGAGCTTATAGTTAGATTAAGTTAGATTATTTATTAAAAGTTATGAACGATAACTTATTAGTTAATAAGGTTAGCCATGTATGGAGTAAGCACTCTATGATCATATAAGTTTACTTAATACCTATTTATTATATGAATTATTTAAGCCGTCATAAGTTACACTCAGTGATGGGCAAAATTTATTCGAATGACGGATGACGGATGACGAATAACCAAATCATTCGCGGATGACGGATGAATTTTCGGATGATTATTCGTATTCGAATAAATTATTCGTCGAATAATTCATCCGCGAATAATTTATTCGCCGAATGAATTGCCACGAATAATTTTTTAAATACCTTATCAACTTCTGTTTAAAATAGCTATCTAATTATGAATTCATAACTCAAGTTTCATTTCAACCGCCTAGTTTCATTGACACAATTTCTTTTAATCATTATGGCCTTACTAGTTTATATGGAATTTATTTTATATTCGGTTATTTGAATGAGAACTACGAGGCCCTTTTTAGACCGAGATAGTATATGTCATTGAAATGTACAGAAACTTGACAAAATCTATGCCATAGAAATTAGGCGGTTTCTTTGCTCAGATTTTTTTCCAGCCCGCATAGGGATTATAAAAGAACTGTAAATAAAAGTGCACTTTAGAAATCAACATGGATTTATTAATAATTCGTAATAAAAATCATACGTCATGATATTCTTTGTTTGAAAACCAGAGTAAATAACATTAACTACATATAGATCATATCGAATAGATCACTAAAGTCTTAGACGATCGTGAACTTTAGTAAAAATTTGTCATTTTTAATATATGTTTCTTTTTCTAAATTTAATAGAATAGCCAAAAAAACCTTTAATATTGTTAGTAAATTTATAGGAGTAATATAATAAGTAAATCATTCGTCAAGTTAAAAACCGGTCGAAATATTTATTCGCCGATAAGTTACTCGCGAATAAATCATCCGCGCATAAATCATCCGCGAATAAATCATCCGCGAATAAATCATTCGCGAATAAAAAATTGGTGGATTATTCGTCATTCGAATGATCATTTAGATAATTTTTTATTCGAATAATGCCCATCTCTGGTTACACTCCCATCATAATATCTTCGGAGATAATAAATTAATTCTCGCGAATTTTTCTTTTTTGTACGTATTTGTAGTATCTGTGTAAGAATTTTGTGCAGGTCTTCGTTTTAGCTGATGATGATGATTCGTTTTAGTTGATAGCTGTTCTATAGAGCAACTGATCGAAAATGCACCTATCTTCATACAAAGTGATTTAGTTTTTCAACTTTCGTAATTTTTCCACTTGCATCGTACTCAGGGTCAATGACCTTATCAGCTGTTGAAGTATCGTTCGGCGCTTTTGTTACAGCCTGTATGTATACATTTGGCACCTGACTAATATTTAATATAGTTACAGAAGTACTCACTTGATAACACCATCTATCAGTACACGTTTCCATGCCAGTCATTGGCCTGTAGTTTGCGAATTTTTTGCGCCACCTGTCTTCGGTACTCTATATTTTGCGGTCAGTAAAGCGATCGAAATAATACCTGTTGCTTATTTATACCTTTATCATTTTAATGGTTAAAATATACACCGTACCGACTGTTTGACTTTACAATAAAATATTAGTATAGCCGGCAGTCAACAAAATTACAACGTTGTATTTATTATAATGCATAGTCGGATCGTTTGCATAATTTGTCGCTAAAGGACGTAAATAGTGTTCATAAAAATTTAAATCTTGAAGTTTTATACGGTGTGCATTAAACTGCATTGCAGCGGGGTTTAGTAACCGATGTGGTCCGGGTTTATTAGTCTGTAATATGTATTATATGAACGTGCGAGCCGTATCACGCGCTCCATCGGGATCGCCGTAATTAAAGCTTTAGGGCTAAAGTTGGGCAAGATTATAATCGCGGGCATAATTTTAAATCAAATTAACACTTCAACTTTAAACCGGGGTCATTAATGCCATTATAACGAACAATACTGGCGTCGTGACCGCGCCGGCCGATATCTAAATAATAAATAAATAGGCGAGCTGCTATCGCGCATCGCATCTCGAGTTAATGTTCGACGCCGGAGTTTTATAATTAACAATAAATTCGGTATGTTTTTTGTTGGGCCGAGAGCTCGCTGCAACAATTTTTCCAACCCCTGATATCGATCTTAATAACACATGAGCTACAATACCGCGGTGGTCTACTGTCTGTTAGCACTTTGTTCCTAGAACCGCTGAGATTATTACATTTTGTTCATTTCTTAAAAACCAAATCAGTCGGAGCGCTATTCCCGGGTGAAATAAATTAGCTCATTCTTTCTCCTCGGCCACTTAACGAGAAATCTTGACGGCGCTTCTTGAAATTCGTTCAAAAACACCAAAAATACTGCACGGGCTCCCTACTCGAGCCGGCTCCGTTATCTCGTTATCCTAATGAAGTCTACGCTAATGACGAGTAGGTAAATAATAGGGCGGCTAATGGGGGCTTTATCATTCTCGAGTGCGCTCCAGGTAAGGGCCAATTAGAGGCCGCCATCGGCCCGTATTGTTCGCAGTACTCGCTTCGATTACGATTATTTCCGAACGACTCTCGGCACACTGATAAATTGGACAAACTATTGCGAAATGACATCCTGGTCACGGCATCTATTGCAACTTGCAACTTTCAAGTGACGAAAAGGCACTACCCTGGCGACTTGTTAGTTCGTTATGTAAGACATGTCGACGTCACACATATTTATCATCACCGATAAGTGATAAAACAACGCATCCATTATTATTAACGGCCGCTCATAGCTGCGAATTGTCTGTACAAAGCTCAAAGTGATAAAGGAAATTCCACAGCCTACCGCTACGAGATTAAATTAGCAATGATTTAAAAACCGTTCCATCTCCCTTGCCATCCCAATCAAACCACATAATTCAAATGTAACTGTTTGGGCTAATTCCCTGTAAGCAGTTTAACGCGATTCCCGGACAATATTATCGGATCTACCAATTACTTGTCAGTGGGCGGGCTAATTATCACGTCTCCGGGGGAGACGGGCCCGCGACGGGGGCGCGACGGCCCGACAGTTTTCCTTCTGCCGAGAGTGTGGCACTGTGCCGCATTCTGAGACGGAGACTTGGCTTTTAATATGGAAAGGTTTAAATTAGCTAAAAAGGGGTTGGTGTACAGTCGCCAAGGTGCTCAAAAATATCTGAACAAGCACTAACGCTACATTAGCACTAACGCACATTAGCACTAACGCACACAAGCACTAACGAACATTAGAGGCATGCTCTAATTTTGTGGGCACGTTGGCCGCTCCGATATTTGTGATGTGAAAAACTTGACCAAAACTTTGAAATATCAGACGATTAATACAAATGTTTTAAATAAAACAATATATCAACTTTGTCACTGTAGGTAACTGTAAAAACTAAAAAGTTATTGACAGTTAATGCAATGTTAAATGCAAAATAATTTTAGTTGCAAAATATAATTTATTCTTGACATGAACAAGTATTGTCATCGCATTGTTTTTAAAGGTTTTTTAAAATGCATTTATGTAAATTTACATTACTGAATTTTTTAACGAAAAAGCAATTAAAAACTTACTATTATGCACTCAGTGACGCAATTGCACGTATAGGTATACCAGTTATACATTATCTTTGAACATATCTTCACAGTCTTAATCAAAATCAGGAATCTTCCAAGACTCCGACTAACTATTTTCAGTTTTAATGCAGTGTTTTCTCGAAACAGTTTTCTCACATCGCGAGTGTGTCGCGGCAGGCGTCTCCAATCCCCGGGCCGCAGCGAAACTTCTCGCCGCTGTTTTTTATTGCGCGGAATTTAAATGCATTTTTGATGTTAGGAGATGACACGCCGCGGACGTCCGCTCCCCCCGCCGTCCCGTGCCCTATAATTTCCCAGCTTGAAACTTCACTACGGTATTAAAGCCTTGATTGCTTGAAGAAACTTGGGACATTTTGGCGTATTCTTCGGGCTCCCAGAAGATTCTGTGTCGCAAGCACAGACGTTTATTACTAACAGCAATTTGAATTAATTCAACCTTATTTTCGTGCAGAATCTACATATAAATTACGAATAGACTTTTCATTTACGTTATTTCCGTGGTAACTGTTAAGTTTTTGCTGTATACTCGTATATCCTTAATTAATACGTGCGAATATGTCCCTTTCAATACAATTAGATAAATTAATGAGTTCCGTGTCACACCTTCCAATATCCGATAGAAAGGGTTACCGTGTATTTGGATCGCTATTAAGGTTTTCAATTAAGTAGTTGGGGTTTAGTTTCGGCCACACGAGAAGCGGAACACGACAATACATTTAGTGCGGCATGGGCCCTTAGCAGCCGCGGGCGCGCGAGCGGCAGCGGGGCCAGAAGCGAGTGCGCCGAGCCAGGTGCGTGTGGCTCGCCCGTTGACTTCCCCTGCCATAGTTTTTAGCGCTTCCTAAAAGGATTGTCGTGTATCTCTATCGATATTTAAGGGAACTGGGAAAGTTCTCAATTTAGCTAGATATATATAGGCTTCAGTACTTTCATGAGCGATTCTGGTTGATGAAACATTTAGATGGCGACCGATAGATTAACGCTGACTTTTATATCGGATATAACGAGTTTCACACGTTATTTTTAGTCACAGTTTTCATTTAATTGGAAGTTTTAATTTCTGTTTTTTTTTTATGGTATCATTAATAGAAAGGATTAGTGATATGATTTATGTCATTATTGCAATTATTATAAAGTTTGCAAATATGCACATATTTGGTTGTGGTACTTACGTTATGATGAAAATGAAGTATTAAGAATCAACATACTCTTGTAAATTTATACTAAATTGTGGCTTATTTTTGCTTTACAATCCCAACTCAAACTAAAATATCATAAAAGCAGCACAGCAAAAGTTTCTAATCAACTCCACATCACATACCCATAAATAATCGAAGCCTCTCCATACGCTAAGCCAAAGCTATCCTTGATTTGATTGACCAAACATTTAATTGAATGCGCTCAATTCACGTGCGTCAAGAGAAGGGGGAGGTCCGTTCCCGCGGGCACATTAATTAGGGAGGGGGGCGAGGGGGAAGTTTACCAGTTAATTAGTACCGTCTGGCCCTCACCTTTGTAACGCGACGCGAATGAGACCAAGTTAAGGTTTCTCATTAGGGCGTATTTCAAATCACAACTCTTGCTGCATGCTGCACAAAAGGAGCGTTTTTGTTTTTGTTGGCATGTTTTGTTTTGGATCTTGTTAGAGGAAATAATTAATAATGTTTGTGGTACGCTAATTAACATCTAGTACTCGTTACGATTCAAGTCAATGTTGTATTAAATTTGTTAGTTTAGGCTTAAAGAATAATGATAATGTCTTTTAAATTAAAATCTGCCTAATGATCAGATGAGTGAAAAAAACTATAATTATTCGTTTTCTTTCCTTCAAATATACTTTTACTACTGCTGCCAACTTCTAAATGAATTTTCGTCCATTTCCCTGTGTAGTTAGTAATACTTATTGCATAGCATCCCTAAAACGAGCTATGCAACTAATCGCTGAACAACCAACTATGAAACGACAGCGACTTCCAACTTACATACACAAAACCCACACTCGGAATAAGGTAGCAGCTAATGAATCTGAAAGTGCACATAGTTTGACGCGGGACACAAAGGGTCGCAGGCGCCACAATTAGGGTAATGGACAGACCGACCTGGATACGCGTCTCTGACTGCGGCTAATTCCAGCCTTAAACGCCGCGGCAGCGGCACACGGGCGGTTGTTGCACCAGGAGACAGGGGGTGTCAGGACCGACTTAAAAAAAGGTTTTTTTTAATGATTTTGAATTTGAATAGTTTGTTGAACCGTTTAAAGAACGTGATCGAAAGAACCATCGAAGAAATCTCGCGGTGTAAAACAATTATCTGTAAGCTTCTGTTTGGCCCAATGGATGACTGGCAGAGAATGCCTTACGGCATTCAGTCCGCCATTTGTTTTGTGCAATAAAAGTTTAATAGGTAATTTTTTATTTACATAAATATTTTTAAGACATAAAGGTATGTCATATTGCCAGGCGCTATACTTTCATCCTCTGTGTTTTAACGTTGTTAACTTGGTTTAATCATGATATTTCTCCATCGTAGCTTGATGCAGATGCCTAATCGTTATATTGACATCGAAGTTTAAAAAGTAGCATAATTCTAAGAGAAGTCTAAACGTATGAAATATACGCAACCATAAATATTATGTAAAAGTGTGCCGTTTTCGCACTATAGTGCGAAGATTCATATATGAATCCATTATTCATTGATACACCGTAACGATTTTTTACTTCTTATATCCGTGCCAAGACGCAATTCGTCAACGTCAACGATTGACTGTTCAATCGCACTTAAGCGTTAGAAAAGTCATGATTTATGTACAACTTAATTAGCCACAACCCATTAAATCCTTAAGTAGTAACTAAGTAGTCGTAAAATGATAATAGGGGGTAATGAAAGCTGTACGTGGCGTTCGGAGCGCCCGTCTGCGCTGCGCTGCCTCGGAATGCATCGCGACTCATTACTCGACTAATGGAGGCAGTAATGAACCAATCTAACAGATTGCGCTAGAGCACCGCTGATTTGAAAGCCTCGCCACCCGCTCTTTTAAATTAAATAGAAAGACTTAACTTGCAACATACTTAGAGTGCCGAGGGTACCTATATGGAGACAGAAGAGACGGCCGTCCACGTAGTGCTTGAATGCAACGGAGTGGCCTGGAAAACATCTCCAACACTCTGACGAGGTCCGTCGAGTTACGGAAACCAGCCCGTTATTGTATACAATACGCGATTGTTGCAGTCGTTCAGTACAATATATGGCCATGCTAGCCAATATGGCAACCAACCAGTGGAGCGTACCACCTAGACTTCCTTATTAGTGCGACAAAGACAGTTGCTTTTAATTCGCTACTGAGCTATAATGATTGGCATCTTGTCTGCGCATCCTGGTATGCCTTACGATAAATGTCGGCCATATACGGCCAATCCGTCAGATCTCCATAGTGAGTTTGTCGGCCGGGCATCCGCCAGACAAATTTCCCATACATTTATAGGCAGATCTGGCGAATATGCCCGAACGTGTATGGCCAGCAAAAGTGTAAAAGCGAAAATGTCAGTGACCATGTCATACCATAACATGTTGTTACGAGGTTAGCGGGATCGCTGCCTTTTACATTGACAAAATTGTAATTCCTACCTCGCAATAGGAATATTAATATTTATAGCGGAGAAATACCTGTTTATCGTAAGTAGCGGTTACCAAATGTCAAGACTCAACTCCTTAGTAATGTAGACGTGATAATATCAAGCACGCGATACTACTGAAACTATAGGTAAGCCTCACCAGCTACAGTCACGTGCTTTAACCCACAACCTTGTAACGCAACACGCTCTCATAATGAATGGGTAGATACAAGTCAATTTAATCCGTGCCCTTAATTCGTCCAATGATCCGCATTAATGTAGCACCAAATTAAATTTGTCCAAGCCGACACGCACCTTCTAATCGCCAAGGTTAAAGCCCCACTTCTTAAACTTCAATTTGTTGCCCCGTTCGTAACGGGAAGTTATATTAAAAGGCCCACAGTAATTTTCTTGACAAACGCAATGAATAATGAATGGCGCAATATAAAATTCGGATTGAGGAGGGCGCCTCATCATGTGTCCCGACATGTTTGTCTCTCTTAATTCTGTGTGTTTTTGCTAATTGAGTCTCGCTTCGGCACCTGAGCGATCGCATGAGCTCGTATATTATTTAGGAATTCATTTAAAAGCCTAAGAAAGCTTAGGTCGGCACGACACGTTTGCGAATTCAATCAACTCCAAACTCAACATACGGCGCAAGATTTATGATCGACACAAATCGAATTCTCTAACAAACAATATCGTATTCGAGGCGGTACGTAGGATACGATACGGGAACATATAACAATATTGCAGCGCTATTAATACGTCCGTCTCATAAGCGGGGGTGCGCCCCGCTGCCCGCACCCCCACCCCACAGTCGCCGCTCTTAATTGAATGAGGAGCGGGAATTGTTTCCCAAAATGAAACAATTAATTGTGCAACGGCTATTCCGCCTTACATGGATAATACGTTCGTTTATGGCCTCCTAACGCGGCTGCACGGCGTCCTTTATTGGACCGACTCTAGGAATTTGTGTTCACTGCCGCTCGTATCCAAAATTTAATCGGGAATTTATAAGAACGTCTCATTGTTATCCTGGGACTGGGAAAGTTTTTGCAGCTGTCCGAGTGGATTGCTTTGTTCCCGGCGAAAAAGATTCTTGTTTTAATCCTACCCGAAATAGTGTTTTGTTAAAAAGCGGGTTTAACTACACAATTTGGCGAGCGTTGTTAGTTTGAAGTGGCGTTTAAAAAATTTCATGGTCAGGTTTGCACGTGTTATGCCGCGGGATGCGCAAATGTGTGGTGTATTCGAGTTGAAGACGCATCGTAAACCGCCTTTACGCCTCGCCGTGAAACCTCTCAAAACTTTTCATATTCCCCACCCGTAAAACCAGCCAAAAAATACGACCGACGAAAAACATTGTAAATACTTGGGGGTTATCGAGTCGGGCCCGGAATTAGTTTTAAAACATAGTTTTAACTGTGCTTGTTGCACCCGAAATTACCGGTTTTTCCGTTTTAGTGCCGCGGCGAAACGGTGCCGCACTGTCGTGCTGTAAAAATAAATTGGACTAATTTAGCCGGTAGACGTGGGACTTATCGATTCACTTAATCCTATGCTTAGGGAGAATTAAGTTTAGTATCCGCTGAACACTACTACATTTTACAACGGTTAATTGAAAAATAGTAAGGAGCGCTACGTGCTGCTTAATTAAATTTGTCACTAAACTTACTAAGGACATTCAGAGCGGTTTGAAGAGTTCAATTCGTAATTAGACACTTCATGTACTTATCTTGGATTTTGGTGAATTTTTCTGATGTAGTTTATTTCATATTACATTAGTTTTAAGTATGTACACATTTGCGGGCTTTATAACCTAACAACTTATTTCTCCTATGCCTATTCTCATAACTTCATATTATTTACAATCTGCTCATGAAGTAACTACTTCGTCCAAGCGCTTACACTAGCCAATATATTTGCTCTAATACAATAAGGGCCTGCATTGCACTAGTGAAGAAAGCATTCAATTTGCCGTATATCCCGGAATGGATCTACGTCATTACTTAGCCGGTCGGACGCAGTGGAAATTACTACACGCGTAGCACTGCATCGGTATCGTGATCGAACTGTACTACGACGTAGCGCTTGTAGCACGTGTAGCGCTACAATCATATGTAAAAAAAATAAAAACAATTTCAAGTGGCGTTTTCACTTGAAATTGTTTTTATTTTTTTCCCCTATTTAAAACTAATTTTATAAAAGATCTAATTAATATCTATCTATTTATTCTTAAGGTAGGTTTTTTTTTGTTTTTAATCTTAAGGTACTTATTTAATATTGTCTTCTGTTACCGCGATTGTTATTTATTAATTATAATACATGTTACATTTATAATCTGAGGAATAAATACGTGAAAGTAAAGATCTAAGTAGTGCCTAAGTGCCTTTTGATTCTATTTTTTTGTTGAAACTAGGTTTGGCCTGGAAAAGCGTTTTCACTAATAAAAACCAGTTTTCTATTTCTCAAACTAAGCTATTAGTGTTTTTTTTATTTTTAATAAGATACGTTTATTTAAAAAAGATAGGTAGTTAAACCAAAAGCCACAGAACCGCCCTAGCCGCCCATGTGACGGTATTAAACTAACGATAATTAAATGTTAACTAAGTATGAAACTCTTGTGAGACTCGAATATATTTAATAATATCTAAAACGGCTCAGTCATGTAAGTCGATTTTCGCTCGACATGCTTCGATCTTTACGAAGATTGGCATTGTCGCTCCTGATGGCGATCTTCATAAAGATCGAAATTAACATGTCGAGCGAATATCGACCTAATCACACGACACGAGTGTGCCGTTTTAAATACATAGTATTCAATAATATTCAATATCTTTACAGATATTTTGATATTTCAATTTTTGTTTTAAGTTTAGTGCTATACTTATTTCGTCATCAAACTGCTATATCTCTTTAAGCAAGAGTAATCCGAACTAATATTGTGCATAACTCATTACTCAACGTCTGACTACGATACCAATTATACATAACATAAATTATTTTACTGCTCAGACGTATAAAACATAATAACAATATTGAATCCTATCCCCTATCGTAAGGCAATAATAATAATGCAATAATACCAAACTTTATAGCGCTCTCCAGATATTCCTTTAAAATGGGATTCGGACATAAAATTTACGGTTACTTACACAATTGTACAGAAATTTTATCCTGCAGGGGTTTTTGAGTACGAAGGGACTGCACACGTAAATATTTAATTGGGATTTCATGATAATATCAGGGTCTTAACCGAATAAACCCCCCTTGTACAGCATTATTTCATTAAGTTATTTAGGGTAAATTTGCCTCATGCAGTTTGTGTTTCACGACTTTCACGTTGTTTTCGGGAGTTTGTAAGAATCACAATATTTTATTTGGCCTTATTGTACAAAACGCCTTGCCTCTTTATGGTGCTACATGTTCAATCATACTTGCGCAAATTCCAATTTGCACAATCAAGCATGCGCGTTAAGACAGCAAAAAGGTATATCGCAAAAATGGCTTGCACAAAACGCTCATTAGCCATTTTTTGCACAAACCGTTTGCGCGTGTAAGTCGCTGTCGTATGGACGCCATACAGAGTTTGCGCCAATTTTTGCACAAACCGTTTGCGCAATGCAAGTTACTATATGCAGCTTTAACTCGCACGAATGTGTTACTTTGGGGTAACGTTTTAAAACAAACGTCCGCTTCATCTTGATATGTTGACAATAGGAAAACTTAGGCGAAAATGCTTCAGTGATATTTGTTTATTTTCCAACGGACTGTCAAATCTTACCTGATGTTACGTGTATTATATGAAAAGTTTTAGTGTGCCTACCAGGAGTTTCAAATCTACAAGATATACGTACTCGCTAGCGTCTACGTCAACGCACTGTCAGTGCATCTCGCTCGCACTTGCGGGTGTAGATAACGTGACGAGATGTATCCTTCGAAATCTATAGCAACTCATTAGTGAGTAAGTAGAGTCATAGGTGTCATTCGAAAAGCAACGATATTACTTCACCTAAAATCGCCGTCAATAGAACTTACAAACGAAGTAAACAAAAGGTATCACATGTTTTGTCACTGTTTCTCCTTATATTTTCACACTACCTTATCAAACACCACTGAAGCCATTCACTAGTTTCACTATTGATATGGTCGTATTATTGTAACATACGAAACGTAAGATAAGCAACTTGATCATGGAGATTTAATTAAAAACATATAAGTTAGGTTATTACGATCAATATGGCGGTTTGATTACATTGTTAGGAAGTTTGAGTGACGGCGATTTATTAAAAAAAACATAATTCCATTTCCCGCAGATCGGCCACGAAAATGTCGTTAACTTTCAAACGCAACATTAATAATTTGTAGTGCGGCAAAGATTCCTGAAACCATTCTGAGCAAGGACCTCAATCAGAGGGAGTGCAACTCATTCCGGAAGTGGTTGGTGTGCCGTCTCGCTTGCACAGTGTCTGTCTCTTTCTTACTACTAATGGATGCATTCGGCCGCTTGATGCGTTCGCCTACAAATTTTAGGGTAGGTTAATAATTTATTAGTATTAGAGAGTCTTCACGAGTCTTAAATTTAAATCGGCAAATTTTGATATTCGGTAGTCAGGATGTTAAATGCAGCAAACTGGCATTCGCTTTCAAAACAGAAATCTTAAAAACAAAAAACTTATATCTGATTTCGAACATAATTTTCGGACGTTATTCATTCTTCATTATTCTTGCTCAGATATTTGTGAGCATCTTGGCCGCTCCGTTATATCTGAAGGCGACTGTACTTGCTTAGTTTCTTATTAAGAAATAACATAACTTGGCAAAACACATCCAATACAGCGTTTAATATGTAAGCCCGTAGCTTCATTACAACTTACGTAGGTGCTTTGTGTAAATTCTTTTGAAACTATAATCAAATTAAGGCACCGTTAACACGATCCTAAACAAATAGGGCGGGTAAATAAGGGGCAGCGGGGCCACACACTATCAGTCACACAGTGCCTTCCTAGCTATTAGTCGAGCGTAATGGAGGCTTAGACTGAGGAGGTCGACGTATGTCTGTTCCTAAACTAAAGTATTAAACCTACTATAGTAGTTTATGCAAATGTGATATAATACGGGTCTAGGGATATATATAAATGTAATAGAAAAAGTAGTGTATGCAACAGCTCATAATTATAATGATAAGAACCAATTATCAGCTGTTACATACACCAGGTTTTCTATGATAGCGAAAAAAGCAAAACCTCTAAAAAATATTAATTTAAAAAATCAAGTGTTATTATATTATATTACATGAAAATCCATAAGAGCATCGCTTAGGGATGTTCTTATTTTTATGGAATATTATTGACAACGTTATAATGTATACGTTTTTAAAATCGCTATCAGTCTGAATCGCTATTGTTGATTGAAGTGCTGAAGTAGAAAAAACTTGTACGAGTATACTGGATGTTTGTATGTTTAACGATACATTTGTATGTTTGTTCGACGATAACTCGAGCAAGTGGCGAGTAAATTACCTAAATGAGACAAATATATATTATTAGCAGGTCGTGAAATGAGACAAATAGATTTTTTTAGTTCGAATATGAGCCAAATAGGTGAAGGGGTTGCCGAGATATAGGGATCGGATTTAGGCGAACCATTAGTTTTTCAATGAAAATATGGGCAGTGGACCACACGCGTCGAGCGTAATGGAGGCGTAGATTACGTTGAAGTTCTAATTTAAAACTAAGCTATTAAACAAAACTTGTGTTTCTGCATGCAAATAAAATTAGTTCATACGATATCGTCGTTCGCTTTAATGACAAAAACCAAAGTAGCGAGGTTACATTTTAGGAAAAAATCGCCTTATTTTAAAGAAGAAACATAATAAGTAATATATTCTTTTTCAATATGTTCAGTAAGCAACAGTGTTAACTGGGCATCCCTGCCTACAAAGATATATGCGGGGGTGCCGGTAAGATATTAGTTTTGCTGGATCTGCATGTACACACAGTTCAACAGTGTATGGGCAATTTATGACTGAATCCATACTAATATTATAAATGGGAAAGTGTGTGTGTCGGTTTGTTTGTCCGTCTTTCACGGCAAAACTGAGCCACGAATTGACGTGATTTTTAAAGTGGAAATAGTTGCAAGGGATGGAGAGTTGCATAGGATACTTTTTGTCTCTCTCTAACGCGAGCGAAACCGCGTTCAAAAGCTAGTTCATTCATAAAGTGCCCTTGCAATTTTTAACGGTAATGGCTACACTAGCGATTTATAGTACCTATATTTTCTCATGTGACTATTAGACAACCCGATTTCTCTCGAAACACATTTTAAGTAATCCAATCAAAGCAAATACATTATTAGTATTTTTTTTTCTATCGAGAGAAAATTTTATTTTTCACTTACATTGGTAAGTGTCACCTTCCATTGTGCATACGAGAAATTAACACATGTGCATTCAAATACGAATATTCTTATTTGCATGACATTGTTCATAAACCTAGACATTTCATAAGCCAGATTTACACGTGTATGTTTTTCAACTTATTATATTTTGAGCATTATTTCTAATATTTTTTTCCACAAATACGGAAATGAAATGCTCGATCTATGACCGATGATATAATAAAATAAAAAACAGCAAGCGTTTAATGTATCGTATGTGATGGTTATCACTTATCACTATTATCTATCGGGAAAGCAAACAATTTAGCCATATACGACCGCTAGAAACGAAAAGACGTATATCGTCCAGCAGCAAACGTCCATAAGGCCTTTTAGTTACAGACAATCTCGCTATGAGCGAAGCAGCGGGTGCACTGCACGATTATCATGCAGAAGCAGCAAGTGTTGCTCAAACCAGATTGACAGATAAAATTAATTTTAACAATTTTTCAATAGCAATTTTCATTAAAATCTAATACCATCACTATTTCTCTTTCATCATCTGTGTCCGGAAAGCGAACAATTTGTCATATACGACCGCTCGAAACGAAACGACTTATGACATTTGAAGTAGCAAAATCCATAAGGCCTTTTAGTCCCAGAATTCCGGTGTGGGCGAACCAGCGGGTGCACTGATAAGGGTGCGCGATTAAAACGAATCACCGCACCGCTCTAATTGGCCGGGCTGTTCCAATTAGCTGCGACTTAGAAACCCGCAGGCCTCGCTAATCTACGGGGATGTAAGAAAATTGCATTTCTACTTGTAAGTTGACAGTTGGGGAAACGTGTATGGACTTTGCCGTAATTTATGGTGTAATTAATGTCTTTGATATTAAATTATTTCAATGATTCCGTTCGTTTTTATTGATTTCGATAGCTTCTAGGAGGTTTACTTTGATATCGCCGAAAATTGTATGGCAATTGATCACTTCCTAAGCAACTTTTCCCATAAGTAGCTATTTTCATTTGACCGAATCATCTAATTCTCATAATTTAATTAGCTACTACTGCTACTAACCTGACCTAAGCCGAATAATAATTATGAGAAATTAAATTATGCGAAACAAAATTCATCATCATTACAGTACACCCGTCTGGTATTCCAAATACACTTCTAATGGGATGGTACAAAATGCAATACTTACATACGAACCCGCATAGCTTAATTTTATAACATTCTTACATATCGTATACTGTAAATTAAAAGAAACTTTAAATCAAAGCTGCACAGCGGATCCAATCCATCGAGCATTGGCGCCGACTCCCATTACCATATTCTGAATAGCGCCCCATTTACTCGCTGACCCACTGCACGAACGAAACTGTACCATTCGAATCAATCGAACTTTACGACGGATTTTCAATCGTTCCTTTCATAGTTATTATTTTTAACACTAAGTTACGGGATGGGATAGGTCCTTTCAAATTAACAAAGAGAATATATAATCTAGAAAAGTTTAGGAAAGAAATGCTATAAGACTAACCGGAAAATCACAGAAGTCAACATTTGACCTACATTCTATAGAACACCTGCCAGTATTTATCAATGATAGCAACTTCATGGAGTGCCATAGAAACTACCTTCCTCGTAGTTTCAAGCAATTGGTAGGTATTTTCCGTCCATTATGAAACAATTCAGAAGTTACTCAAAATTTTCATGATTTTCTAATGTGCTCTATGCAGACCCACATAGAAGCTGACTACGGCGTTTTATTTATTTATACTGCTTTTCAAATGCCAACAATCCGTTCCTCATTATTCAGTATGTTCTTCATTGTTCTGTCACCGTACTCTTATTAAATTGTACAGGTTGATATAAATTCATTAGGAAATTTGATGGAAGTTGTTTAGACAAGGCGCGGTAACGACTTCGAGCCTCCGACGCCTTTAATGACATCGAAGTTGGTGAGACCCGGTTTGCGTGCGCAATTCTTATTATTTCTTTATTACAAAGGAGTGCCTCATTAATTTGGCAGCCCCTCGAGGCTGACTCAGGGTTGAGGGAGTCGCGAACCCTTGACCTGGTTCTTAAGAGCCCGCGACAGTGAACCGTTCGGAATTGAAATGGCAACGCTTGCGATACATAATTAACGATCATCATTATCGCACGCTGCGTGAGATATGCGTGCGCCTGCGCTGGAGTTGTTCTCTTCGTCATCCTATCTTGAAAGGTATGGATCATAATGAGACTCATGGTCACACCAGCAGACGCAGCGCTATGAACCTAAAACTAAGGAAAAACTAGGAAAAGCTCAGATGAAAAAGAGATCCCGTCCTGGTAACCTTACCATTGACCACAATTAATAATAATAAGTAGAGATGAACAGTCAATGCCGAAATTGGAACTAAAAACCACGAACGCCGTTTCGCGACCTAAGAACCAAACAAACACATATAAAGGTCCAACTTAGATCATTCCAGTCGAACACATAATTCCTAGACTCATCGAGAGAGCTAGACAGTTTCTATTATCCTTAATAGTGGCCGTAAGAGTTTCAAAACGGCTCAGTGAGAAACTTGTTCTCGGGAAGTGTTCGCAGGCCATGCAGAACTGGCAAAGTTCGATATTGAATGTCGCGTTTTATTGGGCAAATTCGATTATCGCAAAGCGCAGCGGCTACGTACCGTGTATTTTAGTAACGACATTTATCCCATACACAGAGCTAGCAAGATAGGTTCTAGCTACCAATTATTGGCCGATATTTGAATAGGACAGCATGCAAACTGTCGGAACTATTTGTAACGCGCTGTCGATCAGCGCAGACGTTCGTTGGAAGCAGACGTTGATTGGGCACCGTGTTGGTTTAGTCTGGATCTAGTTCTTTCGTCGGGTCGTATTTTGGAACCTTAATTGAGTCGTCGGCGTGAAGCTAGGTTAAATTGTAGGAGCCGCATGTAAAGAGGCTAATGAACGCGGCCAACGTGTCCGTGGGCTCGTGCATTTTTAATGGCGCGCGCTACACACCCACTATTAATATTTACCGAACACGTCAAGAGGGTGCACTTTACCTTTTAGTTAACTAGCGTCCGGCCGTTCATTAAATTTTCACGCGCGTCAGTTTCGGTCGAATTTTCCGCGGCGCTGACCGGCCGGAGCGGCCGATAACGAGCGAAACGAGCGCGGTCCAGCCCCCCGCCCCGCGACCCGCCGTCGCCCACCCAAATTTTATTAATAATAATAAACTGTAACTGAAACGGCAGCTTTGAAGTAAAAGAGCGACTCGAACGCTCGTTATCGAGAATTATGCAAAATCCTTTGACGTACAAAGATATTTCCAAGCTAAAGTTAATAGTAGCTTTCGTGACTGTGAAAATAACTACACATGGATACTTGTTGAAACTTCAAATAAATCTCGTTATACAAGTATTTTTCCACTTCGTTTACAAATCAAAATTAGTCCCGCCCCCGTCAAGTCGGAAAAAAGTTTAGAATTGTAAAGTATGACGTAATATGTATATTCAGAAATCTTGAATAATCTTTAACCAACCAGGGTTAGTCAACTAACTTGGAATTTGCGTTTATTTCATACATACTCTGGCGCCAGCCGCGCTAAGTAATCACGCGTTGGAACCCCTTGAATTCATAAAAACCTTTCATGTACCTAATATTTTAACCAAGCATAATTTTTTCAAATATCTTTTATTTCTATATCCATGCAATAATGCTTGTCAACAACTTACAAAACACCAATACTTCAAATTATTCATCGACGCATCCTTTGGGTGGCCGGGGCTCCCTCGCTACGCGTGCTGCCGGCGCATGAATAACGAATGAGGCGCCCGCGCACGCCACCAGCGACAAACGGCCGCGGCGCACGCGACCACCCTCCATATTTATTACCACCCCCCCGCGCCCCAGCTATCAGTCTTATCTTACCTTTCCCTATTTTCCGATGATCGTCTTGGAATTTATAAGTTTGACCGGCTTAGAGCAAATTGCGAAAGTGAGGAGCAAAGGGGACCCTAGAGCAATGAACACAGGTAGTGGCACAGACCAGAAGAATACTATAGACGCGTGACTGGGCGGGCTACGCGTTACACTACATTAGCAGAAGATGCATATGCTACATAAAGTTTCTCACAGACGTATTTTCCAGAACGTATTTAGCGGGTAAAAAAATATAAAAATACCGTGTTACGCCATTGTCGTGTCGTATAAGCGCTTAGAATTAAAATAAACCCCCGAAATAGATTTGCCGTTATCAGTAAAATCCGCTCAACAAAGAATAAAAAATAAAATAAAAACTTGTATTAATAATTATTACAGAGACTTTCCAAGACTTTTCTTTTATTTCATTAGCTGGGCCTTTAAGATGGACTAGAATATATTTATTATATGAAATATAATGTTCTGTGTATAAAATACTAGATTATTTTATTTATTTCTGACACAGTTAATTGGCTTACACATAAAAGGACATACATACTTTTATGTGTTAGCCAATTAACTGTGTCAGAAATAAATAAAGCAATCTTTAAGTTGCTATTGTAATTAATTAATGTCGCTCTATTTTAGGGTGGCCTAAAATAAACACGAAGTATTAATAACTCTGCTTCTGACGAACTAAATAGTTATATTTCATACAAGGGTAGGAACACCGAGAGAAGGTAAATTTATAAATAGATAATGAACATTCAAGGAGTCTGTCCCAAGAGCAGACCATAATTTAAAACAGATGCCGCATGGACCCTCAATACTATTCAAATTATGCGGGTATTTGAATGCATATCATTATGCCGTTACGAAAACAATTTATGATTGTGGATCTACTTTTTTTAACTTTGTAGCACCAGCAATTATTAGATATATCAATAAATATTTACAAATTGAATACCACAACATAATAGTTTATCACAGACCAATTTTAATAGTGAATGACTGATGAACGTGGGATTAGTAGAGGCCACAAGCATTGCATTGAAATTCAGACGGAACCGGCAAACAGAGGATTCGACTCCCGCGTTTATCAGACTCAGTAACAGTTAATTAATTGTAAAAAAAGGTTTAGTCAAATATATCCATTTATTAAAAGTAAACACTAGCTTAATGAATGGTATAATGGAGCCCTTTTTTTAATGTACCCACTCGCTGGTCCCTCATGACAACCTCCACGCCGGGAGCGCGGAAAAACCCCGGGTGGTGAGGTAGAGGTGGTCATCCTCGTAGCTACCACGCCGGCACCGGCTAGCAGTGGCAACCCCCGGCCCGTCATCATAGGCCCTCTGCCTAGACAGGATAGGGGACCGCAGTTCTATACAGGACAGTGGCATTCCTGTACCTCGGCGGCAAGCGCCAGGCCTGAAGGACACCTCTAGCCAACAATCGGAAGATCTCTCACTCAATGAGAGTACTCCCTGTGCGGAACCCCCCATGACAGGATATTTGCAGCACCGGTAAGAAATCCTCGGAGTCCTCCAAGAGATCGCTTACCGTTGCCCCCAGGAAGCACCGTCCAGGAACTCTTCCCTTTTTCCCGGATCAACCGGATCAAGAAGAATGAGAAGAGCCCTGGCACTCGAGGAGGTTTCCCGTTGTAGCTCCCCATCGTATAATGGAGACCTTCCCCAACCAGAGATAGGAATAACAATGACGATCAATAAGGAGAAACAGTTGACAGAAAACTGAAGCACGGGAATGGATACTCATAGTGGAGTCTAATTACACTATTTACAGTTTAAACATACAAGAAGTTCGAGCATACGCTCCATCTAGTTTAATGTTTCGTCTGTGTCCCTGTCCCTAGACTCATAAGCAGGCCCTTCGGTCCACGAGTGCAATATAGTCCGAATATCGCCGTGTTTGCCGACCGCTCTACGACGCCTACTCGTACAACTATTAAATTATTTAGGCCCGAGTCTTGTATTGTCTCGCGGATGTTGGGCCGATCGTCGCGTCGGACTGGGGCCGATTTGATTCGAGAATATGACGGTTGTGACGCGGCTACAAAGTCTATAAATAAACCAACACTACCATGGCAGTCCGATGATAATAGTAGATTACATACCAAGGCCGTTTAAGTGGGAGATGTCTCGGATTTCATGTAATTGTCGGCCGAGGCGAAGCCGAGGTCGACTAACATGTGATCCGAGGCTTTCCCATTGAACGGCCGAGGTTTGTATACTATGTTTCTGCCCGACGGAGCTGGTAGGCGGCAATTTAGTTTTGCGTAAAGTGGCGCATACCGGCCGGAGGACTGAAAAGAATATTTGACTAATAATTACCGAGCTGTCAAATTTTTACTCGACTTGTCAGACGAAGATAACCTATCATTAATATTATAATTTTTACAGTAGATGGAACGGGTGAAGTCCCTCTCAATAAATAAATTGAAATGAGTTGCGATTTTTCGCCCAATATTTATAATTATTTTTCATAGACGGTATGTTACATCACCCCTTTCTCGCGGCCATGCAACCATTACAGATAACGCAGGTCGCCTTGCAAAATTTGACAGCTCCGCCGTTACTAACGTAACAGTCTCGACTCAAACAGGGTCGGGGACGTCGCCAATATAAACAGTCGTTAGTGTTGTTACAAGTTACAATCCAATGGGAACGCCGAATGCGAGTATCGCTAGGAATCGTTCTGTATTGAGTTAGACGGACGCGTCCTGTTTGCTCTGCCGGGTAATGGAATGCCGATGGGCCATTGTGGAGGCTTTCTATTCAGCCATGATATTAAATTAAATTGATGTAGGCGCATTTCTTATCAGTTTTGCTTTGCTACGTATACCTAAACAAAATTTAGCAACTTTAGTAGCGACTTTGCGGCAAAGCCATTTGGCAACTTTTTATTACACATTTTAACAAGTTTATGTTTGGCTTTTAAATTCGAGTTGGCAACAGTATTTCTTATGTTATTACATAATTTGCATGTCATTTGTTTAATTTATTAATGGCTTTCGCGAAACAATAGACATTGTAATCAAAACAATAGTGTACCGTTTTTATATTCAAAATATACATTTAATATTAACGTTTTCTCGCATATCATTTACGTTATTATTCATTCGCAAAGATAATGTTTAGCCGCACGCTAACCTCGTTGGGTTATATTTTTATGTAAGTTATAGTCTGTGCTTAACAAGCGTTATACATGCAGTTTAGTTTTAAAGAGCTTTATTCTAGTATAATATTAGATCGCTGGTCACGCAACAAATACTGGGGGTATTTGAGGAAAATTGTTTGAGGTAGGTCAAGGGTATTGAGGCCTGATACGACTTTCAATGGGGATCAGAATATGTCGAGGTTTATTTGGAAACAAGAAAAAGAGTTCTTTTTAGACACAAATTTAAACCAACATCAAATATAGCGTAATAGGTACCTATAAATAAATTTCAGGACATGAAAAGCATTTAAAAGTTGCAAGCATTTAAGCATTTGTAAATTGAGTAAAAACAAGTGGTATTTTAATATATAACTTTATTTTACACACAGTAAATACAAGCTCAGAACCGCCAACATTATTAGTCTATGTATAGAGAGAGCAGTCAGCGCGACAGTGCTGCCACCACACATAAATGAGATTACATTGCATTCTACCAACACGCCCCCTCAATGTAATCCCTGATAATAAAAAACAAATGAAAACTTATTGTTCATACAGACCACAGTTTTTCCTAAACTTAGATAACAAATTTTGATTTAGCGCTTTAGTGAACATATCTGCGGTCTGATCCTCTGTTTTTAAATATTTTAACAATAGTTTACCCTTTTTAATTAATTCTTTAATGTAATGAAATCTAATATCTATATGTTTTAATCGTTTTACACTGTCAGTGTTTGCAGCCATAATGGTACTCTGGCTGTCACTAAGCATAACAACCGGGCACATATTTTCAATGTTGAAGTCTTTTAATAAATTTATAAGCCAGCATGCTTCACTTGCCGCCATACTTATAGCTACATATTCTGACTGTGTAGACGACAGACTTACACTAGCCTGTTTCTTAGAGCACCAATTAATTAAACAATTGGCAAATTTAAAACAATAACCAGTTGTTGACTTCCTATCCTTTAAATCTCCCCCCCAGTTAGCATCACAATATCCCATTAACATATCATTGTTACATCTATATATCAAACAATAGTTTATTGTACTTTTTATATATCTAAGTACTCTCTTAAGAGCTGTTAACAACATATTGTTAGCACGATTCTGATATCTGCTTAAAATTGAGATCGCAATACAAATATCTGGCCTTGTGCCATTAGCTGCATAGACCAAACTGCCTATAATTTTTCTACATTTATTTTCTATGTCTTTATTAATTTCAGTTACATTCTCATCAAAAACTTGGGTATTAAAGTTTGGATCCATAGGAGTTGACATCTCTTTACAATTCTGCATTTCAAATCTTTGCAATACATTTTCAAGATATTCTTTTTGACTTAATGTTGTAACACCATTTTCCAGATCCTGATTTACATGTATACCTAAAAAATTAGATACCAACCCCAAATCTTTCATCTTAAATTCTCTGTTTAGCAATGATTTAAGGTTACATATTTCAGTTTTGTCGTCTCCAAAAATTAATAGGTCGTCTACATATAACAAAACATAAGTTTTGGCATCACCACTACATTTTGTGTACAAACAGCTATCACTTTGAGACCTTACAAAACCTTGTTTCATTATTACTGAATTAAATTTATCATTCCAATACTTTGGTGATTTCTTTAAGCCATACAATGATTTCTTTAATTTAACTACATTTTTATTGTCATTATATGCACCTTCCGGTAATTTTAAAAATATTTTTTCCTCTATATCCCCATACAAAAATGCCCCAGTTACATCCATCTGGTAAATAGGTAAATTTAATTTGGTTGCTACAGCTACAAACAATCTAAAAGTTGATAAGTTAGCTACCGGTGCATAAATTTCACTTAACTCAAACATGTCACTTTGCTCAAAGCCCCTAGCTACTAATCTAGCTTTATATTGATGTCCATTTTTAATTTTGAAAACCCACTTACTACTTACAATCTTTTCGGATACAGGTTCCTCACAAAACTCCCATGTATTATTGTCCTTCAATGTTTGCAATTCTTTATCTATGGCCTGCTGCCACTTACTGGCATCCTTCCTCCCCATAGCTTCTTTGTATGTTCTTGGCTCATTTTCTTCCAGAAACGCATGATGACAGTTGTAGAATGAAGTCAGAAAGACTCGGGTAGCTCTTTCACGTGGTAGTAACTGATCTTCACCTTCATCACTGGATCCTTCTTCACTGGTCCCCGGTACATATGTACTGCACTCACTTTCTACTGTGTCTATTGAGTCAGGGCTAGATAGGACCTGGCCGAACGGAGGCTCACCCTCTCCAGATTCCAGTTGGGCCACATTCTCTTGTGATTGGATCTCTTCTTCCACAGGTAACTCCTGGTCCTCATTCACATTTTCATAATCTAACCGAACTATCTTTTCTTTCGGATCTAGTTTCAGAAACACCACATCTCTTTTAGTTTCAATACTGTTATAATTTTCAAAGTATACTCTATACCCTTTAACATCTTCGCCATAGCCAACCATTACCCCCTTTTCTCCTTTTGAATCCCACTTTGTTCTCTTTTCCTTTGGGATATGAACATAGACAGGATTACCAAACACTTTTAAATTATTTATGTCATAGTCTTTGTTAGTCCATGTTTTGTATGGTGTTTTTCCAACTTCATTGCTGTTACCGGTTCTATTTAAAACATATGCTGCAGTTTTAACGGCTTCTGCCCACAGCTTCTTCGGCAAACCTTCTGCACACAACATGGTCCTTGCTGCTTCAGATAAGGTCCTGATTTCGCGCTCAGCCTTTCCATTTTGTTCTGGGCTATAAGGCACTGTTCTTTGATGTATTATGCCACGTTTGGAAAATAAGTCTTGCACATCTTTATTCACAAACTCTAATCCATTGTCGGATCTGAAGTATAACACTTTATTGTTGGTGGTATTCTCAGCTCTGTTTATGAAGTCCTCGATACATTTCTTCACTTCATCCTTCTTTTTGACAAAGTATACAGTTCTGAAGTTTGAGTAGTCATCTTTGAGGATGACAAAGTATTTGGAGCCTCCCACAGACGGCACCTCCATGGGCCCGCATGTGTCTGCATGAATAAGTTCACAGGTTCTAGTTGTCTTGGTTTCACTAGCACTGAAGGGCAATCGGTGTAGTTTACCCTCCAAACAGCTCTCGCACTTTACGTCCGTATTGTCTTTTACGAAAATATTATTGTTTTTAAGCACGGTCTTTACGTGTTGCATGTTTTGGTGAACGAGCTTTTTATGCCAGTCCTCTAGGCTCGATTCTGACTGAGCCATATTGGCTACCGCGTTTTTATAACGCACTTCCAACATATACATATCTCCATTGCGATACGCTACAGCGCACACTTTATTTTGTTTAACAATTTTGCACATCTTCTTATCGGTGATCGTAACATAACCTCTATCTGCAAGGCATTTGACAGATAGTAAGTTTGTTTTTAACTCCGGTACAAACAGAACGTTCTCTATGGTCGTGTCAATCCATTTATTGCCGACATAGACCTGCACCGCCATCTGTCCAAAACCATGCACACTACACACATCACCGTTACCTACAGTAATCGATCTCTTCGATAAGGATGGAGAATATGTTGTAAATAAATCCCGATCACGGCACATATGATCACTGCAACCCGAATCCACCAGCCACTGTGTTTTTTGTAATTGTTCAGATGTACTCACAGTCACGAACGCGTTACTATCTTTGTCTTTATTTTTCCTAAACCAACATTCACTTTTTAAATGTCCCTGTTTTTTACAAAAATAACACTTCTTGCCCTACTTATTTTCACTGTCCGAGTTATTATTGTTCCGCTTACTACGACACTCACTTTGAAAATGCCCCCTTACGTTACACTTGAAGCATTTAATGTCTTTCTTTTCGATTTTCTTCGCAACAAAAGCCGATGACGATGACTGAGAAGGCTCATCTTGTTTATTTTTCAACCGCTCCTCTTCTATTAACAATCTAGCAACGAGATTATCGTAGGTTTGTTTATCATCTGGCGCCGATTCCCACGCAGATATGAAATGCTTGTAGCAATCTGGAAGTGACATCAGTACTTTTGTTATGACGAGTTTTTTAGAAATATCTTCCCCCATTTGCTTTAGCTGATTTTTAATTTCTTCTATTTTTGATAAAAATGTAGACGTATCTGTTCCCTCTTCGAACTTATACTGAAAAAATCGCTGTTGCACGATGTGGATGCTCGTTTCGGATTTTTGTTCGTAGACACTAGCCAATTTCTTCCACATTTGTGCGGACGTAGTACAAGTTATGATATGCATCATTGCATTTTCGGACATTCTCGTAACGAGCCATGTTTGTGCTTTCGCGTCTAGCTTTTCCCATTTTGGTATTTCAGTTGCAGTTTCCGGCTTGACCTTTGTCCCCTGTACAATTTCTAGAAGGTCATGACTCCGCAACAAAATCATGGATTGGAATTTCCACACATTCCAATTAGATGCTCCTTCTAATTTTATATGATTTCCGGACAACTTTGTTTCTTCCATGGTGTTTTCTTAGCTGCCTGTCCTGCCTGTTCGTCCCGTCCTTGCGTTGCAAGTATTATTTTCTGCCCGCCGACTTAACCTCAAAATGGGCGCAACGTGCCACGCCGGTGCCGACAGTGTTTTTATTCGACGAAACAGTGTCCGACCCAAATGTTTTACTCTTTTTTTATAGGATTATGTGCCTGGGCCCATAACCTATTGTAAATTGAGTAAAAACAAGTGGTATTTTAATATATAACTTTATTTTACACACAGTAAATACAAGCTCAGAACCGCCACCATTATTAGTCTATGTATAGAGAGAGCAGTCAGCGCGACAGTGCTGCCACCACACATAAATGAGATTACATTGCATTCTACCAACAGGTTGGGTCTGTCAAATTAATCTGTAAGACGGCAGCGCCTTCTCGAAACCGACAATGAAACAACCTTTGAAAACGTTGCATTTACACTTCATCTAGCGACATAGACAACACTACTATTTCACATAATTATTATAGAACTCTTATAATCATGATCATTTATTTGTAAGTAGGACTGTATATTATCAATTCAATAATTACCCTTGTTAGAATTTTGTTTAACAAAAGTCCCGCGATCACACCAAATAATTGTACAATAAACAATAACCATAGCTATTCAAGTAGACACTGAATATAGACTATAACGTCTAAATGAAGAGCAGCAACGTCGTAAACTCGAGGCATCGGTGCGTAAACCAAACCGAAAGGTCAGCCCCGGACCTTTGGCTGCAGTCTAATGACCGACATACGATATTGGAGAGCAAACGTGGCCAAAGAAAATGGGTTATTTGGGTTAAATTATAGGGTTAATCTGTTAGGGCTACTTGCACCAATCGGGTTAACCAACTAACCCGGAGTTAAGTTAAGGACACGGATTTTCTGAGCGTCAAATAACTCATAATTTATGGTTCCCGATTTTGCTTTTCATTTGTGTACCCCCTTTGTGGGCTAGAGTTTTAATAGAGGCTAAATACTTACGACGTGGGCGATTGATCTGGATCATCCTACCTAGGTATAATTTATGACTAAGTTTAAGATCGTTCTGTTTATGTCACCCGAAACAATGTCATTGTGCGTTTCCGCTAAATCCAATAATGCAATTAGCTAGCCAGTTAATCACTTACAACAATATAGTTGCATAATTTGAAAATTTAAACCAAATAGCTCGCGTACATCCGCAGAGAATAGGACATTCGGCCGGGCAAGTTTCAATAGCGTACGTATTAGTTCCGAACCTAATTGCTGCGAAACCCGCCGCGACAATGCTCCACTATTCCGCAAATATGCATTGTTTCATTAACGCTACTCCTAATTCATAATCCGACAGTTATAAATTAGCTGATCTCGCTCCTGTAATTAGCTTCGCAATTATCGCCGGTTGAATTTAATTACTGCCGAAAGTATGGTCTAGGTGCGTGATTTATTGCTCAGTGTCTCAACGTAATTAATATCGCATTACAGTACACCTGGTGTATAACGCTACAAATAAATTAATCAACTACAAGATCCTCATATTGTTCCCCTTTCTATTATTAGGCAATAAGCGCGTTTTCCGTGCCCGGTGGATGTAATTGGAAACCCTATACGGCTATTTAATTTACCTAGCCGCGGCACCTGGCTCGATGGCGAAACAATTGCCGCTCGCCTAATTATATTTTAATCGCAACACGCCCCCCGCTCCCCCTGCAACCCAGGGGGCAACACAACACTAATTCATTTGTGCGACGAGCCCCGTCCACTCGCCTGGAGCCAAACTGTTTATTCTCATAGGAGAGTTTAGGTCTCCTAAAGCATTACCGACGCCTGAACATATTAACCGAAACGTTTACGTTAAGGGCTTAATTATGCACTTTACGGTCTGGCGTACAATCGCGTCAACTTAATTAACTTGTGCACATTGTTTAG
The DNA here is from genome assembly GCA_949128165.1 of Lathronympha strigana. NCBI lineage: Eukaryota > Metazoa > Arthropoda > Insecta > Lepidoptera > Tortricidae > Lathronympha > Lathronympha strigana. The sequence goes on along the minus strand of OX421906.1, from coordinate 7,692,814 downwards.
CGACTTGCCTTAATTTATGCATTAACTCATAACTTGTCCTTTTAATCTCGTTTATTATATTTAATATGAATAGGTAGGAAACGTCTCGTACGCGCAGCCGAGTTGATCAAGTGCAATAAATATTAAAGTTACAGTATCATTGTTGGAACCGTACCGGGTACCGCGTTACCGTGAACTATACTATTGTACGGTCCGCTTTGTTCGTGGTATTAAACTATAAACTGCCTCCAACAAAGGTACCTACGCTTGTACCATTTAGTTATACTCATCTGAAACTAAAATAAAACATTTTAATCCGAGCAATAAGTGAAATATGGGGGGACGTAAGAAGCCGATCATGCGGCATGGAATCAATTTCACGGGCGATGTGCGGCGCGAGCTGCAACACTGCGCCCTGATATATGGGGCCTCCATGTTGTATTTATAATTCTTAGACGCATTCCCCCACGCCAGAAACTATTAAAATTTCATTTGACAAAAGCTTGTTTAATTAACCTTTACATTTGAAATTACTTTTCATTTTACAGCATTTCAAATTTACAGCAGTTCAACTGATATAATTACAACCTGACCAACGGCATATCTGTTTCATAACCTTCACTTTGCGTCTAGTAAAAAAGTAAAACTGTAGTAAATCTAAGAAAGTTCTGAGTATAGCAGCATACAGGATGTGTGATACGATTTAGCACGGAACTGCCTTTGATCCTAAAGCTTACAGCACTCGTTTTTCAGATCCAGTATAAGTATGACCTGGGGTTCGTTATAACTGTGCTTGTTCGGGGATATTTATAAACTGGTTGTTGAAGAGGTGTTTGGTAAATGGCAGGAATAGCATCAGTGCTCTTGCGCCCACTCCGTATTAGCGTGAAAGCCTCCGCGGGGCGCGGGGGTCGGGGGCTGCGCATTGGCCATTAGCGTGATTAGAGAGCCTCCCTGCCGCCCGCGAATTCTTTAGTCCTCTCATCTCATAATAGATACTACATATTTCATTATTTATGTAAGCTCTGTTTTACTTCAATCTACTCCGGGAGATTACGCAATATTTATACTGTAGGTACACATGCAGAAAATTGGACATTACGTAACGAACGTATTCGTTGTAATTTATGAGGACTACGCTCCTTGTGAATTTTGTCTAACATAGACCAATCATCCAAAAATAACTGTCAGTAATTTCTTTGAAACATTTTTTTTTCACATAAAGGAGTGTTAGTTTAGCTACCCCGCTGAACACAGCAATGATTGGATGACCATACATATGAGAAATTTAACTCATTCTTTTAAATTTTATGTGACGAGATTGATTGTACATTCCTTTTATAAATTTTTGTTTGCACACATCTATTACTCTCACAGATTATTACCAAAACATTTTTAAACTTATGAATAACGTTATTGTCCACAGATGATGGCGTGTTCGTACCTGAGCGCTGCTGGCATGAAGCCGGACCCGGGGGCCTGCTGGCCAGCGCTGCCGCTGCCGCTGGGCGCCCCGGAGCTGCCGCCCGGCGCGGAGCCGGCGCCCGCGCTGCCGGCGCCGTTGCGCGCGCCCGCGCCCTGCCACCCCCACCCGGAGCCGGCTCTCGACCTCTCCACCCCGCACACCTCGCGCCCCACCCCCCCGCGCGAAGACGAGTGACAAGTGTTGCCAGACTATCATAAAATTATTACTAAGCGACTCAGGTGATCGCCATAACTAATTTAAAGAGCGGTCAGTAATAATTTTACAAACTGTTAAGTTAATCTTTAGTAACGTACATATTTAATTTCGGTTGTGAAAAAGGCAATTTATGTAAATTCGCTTTAATGGTATCCCATTAAGCTCTGGTAGTACTTAAGCGTTGGACGAGATGTGTTTAACACAACGCGTTTCTACTTAAAAAAGTGATAATGAGATGTTGATGTATAAAAACAATGACGACATATCGTATGGTATTTAATTAACTTTGCAAATTATCTGCCTTATTACGAATGTCAGTTTACCATCATAAGAATACAAGATAATTTGAACACAATTATTTCAATTCAGAATACTTTTTTTAATGATGTTTAAAATTGTTGAAAAACCGGACAAATTCAGTCTCAATGCGGTTTGTACGCTAGTGTTCTTGTCTTTTTAGTCTAGCAAAATTCAGTACTTGACATTAAATTATTCAGTTTCATTCTAGTTTTGAATGTTTTACAATTGGAAATGCGTCCTTTTAGTGTCATATAAACCCTAAGTTATCGAACAATTATTGTTACATTAATAATGATTGATTTTTATAAGTCGGCGTTTATACCGTTTCAAACTCACTTAAATAGAAAATCGTGAACTCGTAGTGAATAAAAACTTTCAGCAACATTTATTTATAATACAGTTTGGTCCCGCGTTTAAATCAATATGCTTTTAACGCGAGATCAGACCGATTCGACATTTTGTTATTACGACAAATTGTTTTTGACATATGATATAGTAAAGAGAGAAAAGTAGGAATGTTACTAGGTACTGTTAGTGACAGTGTAACGATGTGTATATTACAAACGTGGTAACATTTTCTCTTAGAAAGGAAAGTGGAAGAATCCACCATATTCCTCGTATGCGCCTCAGGAGAGCGCTTTTCCAGTGTTCCTTTCTTTTTAAGAAATTTGGTATCGTTCACAGATGTTCCCGCTTAAAAATAAAAAAATAGAATCTCTTTTTGCTATATTATCATCATCGAAATAATCAATGACAGTGCTCTCAAGTATTACATGATAGTGTCCGCTGGTGCCACTTCTTGCCAGTGGTTATATTATTTATTGTAGCCCCTACTTTAGAATCTTGTTTTACGCACGCGTCTCTGTGATTTGCTATCATGCTATGTAAATAATTACATTAATTCTCGAATAAATTTGTTATTTCGTATATAAACGACGAGCTGTTACTTAAACTTCGATATGAGCCCGTTAACATTATTCTTTTAAATTGTAAATATTAGCATAAACTAGATGTAAGTAGAGACATGGTGTACCTAAAAGTTTAGGCGCAGAACTTCGTAGCAATAATTCGATGCCAACATCTTTGAAGTTAAAATTCGAGTTACTAACATTCTCTGTATATATTGAACTAAGTTTTACCATCAAATGAATTTGTGCGAATCAAAATTTTAAATGTAAACCTACAGTTAATATATGTAAGTTATCTTAAACGCTAACATTCCTTTTCGTGTAGGAGTTACTTAAATACATGCCTACTTGTTATTTTGTGTTTAAACAAAGCAAAGTGTATTTTGTATCTTAAGAACAATTATTATCATTTTCAATGTTATAATAATATGGAACTTATGATATATTATGGACTGATGTCAATTTTCAATTTTAACTATGCATGTGATTTGTTCTTAATTTTATCCAGTCATTTTTACAAACTAATAGATTTTTTATTGTGTAAATTCATCAGTGTTACGATAATTCAAATCGATATAATAGTATCTGGAATATGTACATGTAATGTTAGCGTTTAGTGAATCTTGCCATCTAACGATACGTAATGTATAAGGAATCGCCTAGGTTTCAGGCACAGATTTATGTTTAATAATCGAAAATTATAAAATTATTATTAATGGATCAATTCAATTTGATGAACGCTCCTTATTTATCTCTGATAGAAAGTAAATTCTGACATTTGTCATTTTTACACTCAATATGTGTTTGGGATTTTTTAAGTGGCAAACAGCCATGTGCCAGTTGAGTAAGTTAATTCACATTGAAATTTATTTAACTGACCTACTCTAAAACTCCAACAACTCAAATTGACGTGCATATTCCATAAATATGGCACGTGTCAGAATTTCTTTCTTATACCACAAATCATTATCAGTTAATTCTCAAACTTATGCCATGAATAAGAAAATTTATATTCTAAACTTGCAAAATATTTTATGGATTAATGACAATCATAGAAAGCATGTTTTATTATAATGTTCATACTAAATTTGTCCTGAAACCGTTGGTTTTTCTAGAACAGTTATGGTGTTACCAGTACCTACACAAAGAAAGAACATTGCAACTAGCCTAAGTCGGCGATGGGAGAAGAAAATTAAAATTTTGTAAATTAATCCCTCGTTTCTCTTGCATACATTTCCTTAATGTCCTCCGTTTATTAATTCAATTAAGATGAGATTTCTCAGTCTGCTCAGCGACCATAACTACCCACGAGATTAAGAATATGAACGGCGAATACTCGAGGTAGAGTCGTACAGCAAAATTCAGCCATGGCATTACCTAGGCAAGCAACGCATTACCGGAATTACCGATAATTACAAAAAAACTGAAGTCTAGCAATAAACACTAGAGCGGATTAATCGCGTTTATTTACACCATAACTTTACGTTTCGAGTCCTTTACAGCATACGTTTTCACAAGGTTAAGATTATGACGGAGAGAATGCGAATTCTCCCCGTCAATCAAAAAAGTTACTTGTGCAAACTACATACAAACATATAAAAATAAAAACAAAATCAAAGGTTTGTCTACAATGTCCAGAGGGGCTTATAAAGCTAGTAATCCCTCGAGCGTTGTAAAGGGCTCGAAACGTAGGGTCATGGTGTTATTAAACACGATTAATCTATTTTAAAGTGGTTAATTTCAATGAATAACAATTGCGGAAACAAGACAATATTATGCAGTCTAGCAATTTTACCAATTGCGAAGCCAAGTAATGATATGTGTGACAGATTTAAAAGTAAGAGTTGTCACTCTTGTAAACCATGGTTCGGTAGGTAACAGTTTGTGTGCACATAACATATACAGTCGTCATTAGATATATCGGAGCTGCCGGCACAAATATCTGAACATCCACTTTAACCCTTTGACAATAGAGGCGTGTTCTCATAGATATTTGTGAGCACCCCGACAGTCCTGATATATCTGATGGCAACTATATAGGTACCTATGGATAAATGGAAATATCACAACGCAGAGGATTGGGCCTGGTATGTCCACAGATGAGACGTGAACTTAATCTCTGTTTACCCCTGTTGCAAAATTAGTTTACCAAAGCCTTGTTCACTTAGAGCTTCATCATGCAACGAGTAACCCTCTCCCCAGACAATTGAAGCTAAAACCTAATATCCAGGTATCCTGTGCACTCGTACGCTAGATTATTACTTATTAACAGCCCGCTACAAAGCACTCGACTATCCTAATAGAATAGATTAAGCGCACGCCACGACCACAACACCTGGCATGCAATTAGATTCAATTTAACAGGGATCTGATCCTCTGTGGTACTCTTTGAGAATGAACTCTAATTCTGTTACACGGTATTGTTTGATGATAAACATTTTTATTATAAAATAACTTTACTGACCATACAAATAAAACCTTAATCATATCTAAAACTAAATTCACATAGAGTAAATACACCGATAATGGAAGATGTATGGGTCGGTACATTGACAGTTGACACCGGTCATTTAGCTGTTAAAGAAATGGTTTTTGGTAATTTCTCTCTTGTCGGTCCAAAAAAGTTGCATAATTCATTTGCTTATTATTTTGAAACCGATAACGATATCTTTACATAAAACACTTTATACATATAAAAAAGAGTATGGCTTTCAACTTTTAACGTATTGGGTACGCAAAGTCCAACTTTTACAGGTATCAGAGAAGTAGAAAAAATACTCCGAATTCGCTTTTAAATGTCCCATGAACAGGAAAGGGGCATTGATCCCCGCTCCGGTTCGTTCCTGGAGGAGAGACTGTCCATCGCGATTCAGCGTCGAAACGCAGCTAGCGTGATGGGCACTTTTGAGTCGGGAACCAATCGGGGCAGTATACTTCAGTAGGTCTTTAATTAAGTTTCTTTTAAGATCTGTTAAGGTTTTGGTCAGAGTCTAGGAATCTTCGTGTGTTTCAATTGGCGCACCCAGGCCCCACGGATGGGGCTCCTGCTATTTTCCTTGCCGTGTTATGTAGAAAATGCCTTCTAGGCCTTGCAATCACTACTAAATAGCCGTAAATTTAAAGTCCTAAGTCATACATTAGCACTTTCACGAGCAGGAACCCGCCAGGCGGGCTGTTCGTAGGCGCTTTCCACTACAAACTACAGTACAGGTAAACGTGGAACTACTACGAACGTAGTAGGTATGTTTGACACCAGACTAATAGTGCACAGTAGAATGAGATGGATGTATGGATGTTTGCATCATGTGTTGCCAGTTAAAGCTCAGAGGCGGCCTAAATACATTTCTACTAGAGTCTGACTATGCTAAGTTTTCTAGATTTTGACAGCATAGACTGTTCACTTGACGTTTAAAATAACAATATAAAGTTTGCCAGTTCCTTTACTTGGAGGAGATAACGTGGTTTGACTCTAAGTTTGGTAGCACAGACATATATTTTGATAGCATAGACTGTAAAAGTGTTAAGTACCTAAACGTCATAATTTCATAGGAGTTTGAAGTTTGCTTGGAAGAGATAACGCGGTATGATCCTAGTAGGGTGTATTGGGATAATTTCGAAAGTGGGTTAGTTTCGAAAATCACAAGTAGATCACCCATAATTCCATCATCTTAAGTCTCATTCCGAAATTACCCTGTGTTTTTTTTTGATATTCTAGATTATCCCAATGTATACACCGTATGTTTGATACCAGACGAATAGCGCAGTCGTGATGCAGCAGAATGAGATGGATGTATGGATGTTTGTATCAACTTGTTGCCTGTTAAAGCTCAGTGGCGTCCTCAATTCATTTCTACTATTGTCGAACTATACGGTGATTCCTTTATTAGAGACAAAACAAAGGGTGATCTCCATTACGTTAAAACTTTAACAAACCTAAATGCAATAAAGTAACGAGTTCTGTTCATCTGTTCTATCAGCATTTACATAAAAACTGGTATTTTAATTAGTAATCATTTAAATTACGCCGTGTAATTCGATTCCCTTGACTCTCGTAAACAACGCCAGTAAAACAAACTGAAGAAAAATCTGTATTATTATTTTTAACAAAACATTAATTTTATTTTAATTTATGGGAGACTGTGGCGACCGTATTCCCGCAAAAACACGGTGTATCTGTTTAAAAAGCAAGAAAACAGCTGGTCAATGCTGTTTATAATTGCAAATTGAACGATTATGTAAACAAGCCTTTCGGAACCTTTTTTGGTGGCGTCATGACGAAATGAGCGGATGGTACTTAATTAAGTATTGAAAAATATGTCAATATCAATCAGTCTGGGAAGAATTTGAATGACACCGGCAGCTAGTGCTAGAGATAAATTGAATGAGAATTGTTTTAGATACTTAATCCATGACTTTTATAAAAAAAACTGCCAGGATTCAGGATGAGTGATTTCACAGGTATACAGAGTGTAATTCGTACGCCAAACAGCTGGAATGCGTAACTAAGACCTCAACTAAGGGCCCAATCAAATTAATATTTGTCAGCTAAGTACACGCTCGGCGAGTATTATTTGAGGAGGCCATACAGTTTTGTCATTTTACTTATTTACTTATTTTTGTTTCATATACTCGTACCTATATACTTAAAATATATCTCTTGTTATGTGAGTTTAAAAACACATCATTTTTACTATTTTCGGTTTCCATCAACCAAAAGGCGGTCAAAGCTATTAATTAGGTACAGCACAGTCATTTAGAAAACAGTTTATAACGTATGTTTTTTCACTAGAACACTCTCAAATCCGAAAGCATTACATTGCAACTTCCAGCCAGTGAATCGGTATAAAACCGATTGGGATGACAAAGAATGATCCACACATTCAACGATAATTCAGTGTGAGCTTAGCTCGTACCATAGTTTTATCATGATATACCGTGTAAATGTTTATAGAGAAAAGCGTTTACGAAACACAGATGCACATGAAACACATATACATTTTTGTTAATTTAGTTTAGGTACTTACTTAATATATACGTATACGAGTAGGTTAATATGGCTAAGACTTGATTATAGACTTAGAGGCCTTACGCCTTTGGAAAATACTTAAACTAAAACTATGACGAAAATATACCTAGGTTTTACCAACTGTTACTTATGTATAGAGGATGTAACAAATTGCTGGTGATCCGGTTGAGGGGCCCAACGTAGTATCGTGGTTTGATTAGGAAAAAATAGAAAAGAAAAATCTTAACGCAAAAAAATGGGGCAGGACTTAATCGGCAAACCCCCCATTAAAAAAATTCACGTCAAAAAAATTTGTTACTTATTTTTCCTAATCAAACCACGATACTTATTACCCAGTTAAACGGTTCACCAGCATTTTTGTTACACGTTGTATATAATACTGATCTTAATTTTGTTTAAGATATTTAAGAGTTGCTATAACCTGATCAATTTCGAGTGATTTTCGAAGTGAGATTTCTTAATAATAAATAAATAAATATTGTGGGACAATCTTACATAAATCGACCTAGTCCCACGGTAACCTCAAATAAGGCTTGTGTTGTGGGTACTGGGCGACGATATAATAATAGATAGATACATAGAAAACATCCATAACTCATCGATTTTGGTTGTTTAGGGCCAATGCCTTCATTGTATATGACAGTTTCAGCTTTTTAAAAAGTTTGTAGCTCGACAAATACCTAATGGAATTTGTATGCAACTTTTAAATGTAAATGTAGTAACAATTTCTATAACTTTAATTTTTGATTAGGTAACCAAAGAATTTTCGACCTACTTTGTAACCGGAAAACTACTTGGCGCACAATGCGAAGTTTAGTGAAAGATCAGTGTATCGTTAGTTGTTTCAGCGGAAGATCTTATAGGGAAGAGAACAACAGGTACCGCGAGAGACTCACGCTCGGTGGCCGAATCAAGGGTCAAAACTCAAAATACAGGAGTGCAGACTCCTGAACTTGGCGCACCTACACGCTGTTATGTGTTACTTAAAGCTCATATATAGATTTTTGTAAGTTTTAGTTTTACACACTGTAGTGTTGGGAGTAAAGGAAACGACTAGTTGCGTTGAGTTATGATTATATTCTGTCTACAGTGACACGTGCATGAGTATATATAGGATAAGTATATACATATTTGGGTGTGAGGCGTAGCATACACACTACACCTCCCTCCTTAAAGAAAAAAAAATGATTATAATACCTTAATAATAATCTATTTTTTTAGATACTTTTAAGATAATATCAAAAGTTCATTAATACAAAGTTACATACACAACAATTGTACTGACATGAAATTACAATTAACAAAAATAACTCCAAACAAAATTTTACTTTATGATAACATTGACTGAATTAACTGAAATGCCATCATTACACAAAAATATGGTTATTGGTTTATAATTTTCATTTTAATGCTATTAACTAATTAGTAACATGTTCAATATTTTATTTACGCTTTGGCGACGACACTTAGATATGTACCTGAATAAACCTAAGGTAGGTACTTAAAATATTGAAAGAAAAAAAAATTGTTACTATCTACGTGAAAAACAAGCTTAAACATATAACTAAACATAACTACTAATGTTAAATATAGTTCTCTATTTCCAATCACGTAGTGTATTCGTCAATACACTAAGTACTTTTACAATCCGTTTAAGTAAGTGTAAGTGCTACGCACATTACATGCATTAAAAAAACATAATTGGTACCTTATACTCGTATTATTTCTCATTTATGTGTAAGTGCTTGCAAGCCTTTATATTCTTTTATTTAGTATCAATATGTATTGACTTATTCTTGACGTCATTTTATAATTATATTTTTATTTCTATAATTACATAAATTGTGCATCCAAGCGTGCAATTCTGGCAAGGGTATATAGCGCATACATTCATGGCCGGCCGACCTTAATATACAATTCATTTATTTGCTCAGGACACAAGATAATTATTTATTTCGAGCGCTCACACATACATTTTATTTATTCACCCAGGCAGTTCATTTAACACTTCCATACATACCTTCCATGTGTCCAAGGGTCGTCACGGTTGGTTCTCGACCGAACCATGATCCGATCTCCAAGGATTCTCCTGCCTGTCTTGTGTCCTGATATACCCTTGCTATACCGTATGGCTCAAGGCCGCCGCTCGGGCAACCGAAGATGCAATAGGCATTTTTAATTATTTTCCATACTGTACCGAAATCTCAACCTCATCATTATTTAAAAATAAAACCATCCAAAATGCATACAAATATTACATCACTCCTTGAAAAACTTCAACATATAAGAATTTCAACAACTCTCAGTTGATCAGTCTAATCGTACGTCAAAAAACTTATCTGCTTTAGTTTTCTCAAGCAACATTTTTCCCATATCAAACCAATATCCTTTCTTCCAAAGATTTTAACCAAAATCTTTTATATTTATTCATAATAAAACCGTACCTATATAGTATTCATATTTTGTCATGTATCTTTTAACATCACCATTAATTATCTCATTTCACTTCATTAGTCCTTGTTAAATTTGTCAAATCCGTATTAAAAAAAAGTCTATTCCGATACAAAACTAGTCTGAAGAAAAACACTTAACATAAATACACACTATGTATTTATTTATCTAAAAAGTAAAACTTAAGGTATGGTTAAAAGTCGGCATCATTTCATTTAATTAATTACATTACGATAAAACTTAAATAATCTAAATCTGTGCACAAATACTTCGAGTTGTAACTGAAATTTGAGATGTAATAGCAGAACATGCATACCTAACCTTTTATGGAGGACACGCGCTCCGAGCGCCATGCCATACCTGGTTTATGTTGTACCTATTTTAAAATGAACTACATGAACATTGCACAATAAAAATCATTTAAATTTGGAAATTACATTATTTTATAAGCCTTAATAGTCCTTTTAACCATATTAGTTTCGTCGTCAAGCGGCGTTATACTAATATTTAGAAATATAAAGAATACTTTTTAAACTAAAACAATAATTTCTTTTTAAAATCAAGCAACTTACTTATTTGTAGAAAATATATTTTTATCAATTCACTTTCCTACCGTAAACCGCTTAAGTACCTAATACTATCAACTAATTACACTCATACACAACTTTGAAGATGCTACATAAAACTATTTAATTAAGAATGTTTAAAAAAATGTGAAAAATAAAGTTACTGTTCCTTTGACCACTTTTTAAATTTCTAAGTACTTGCTCTGGATGCCGTCTCCTGTGTCGTCCTTTTCGCAGAAGGTTATCAGCGAACCAACTGTGACCTCCAACGACACGAACAACTCCCAGCTGCAACTATTCCTTTTATATGCGTTCGAGTTGTGGTGAATTTTTGATCATTCACTTTTCACATTTTTTGTAGAGATAGTAGGTAATTTCATTTGGATACATACTTCAGAAAGTCAAGGTCATGGTTTCTGCACCGGTAAAATTTACAAAGTTGCACTTTCTTTTCAGTTCTATTCTACCTTTATCTGTTCATAACTATCACAATTGTACATAAAATAAGTTTTTTTTTAAATACTTTAGTCCACTTAATTGCAGTTTAGACTTGTCTTACAAGAATAAAAGTTCCACCATTTCACTTCCAAGGTCGTTGAATTAACTCTGACTGGCTGGCGCAGCGCGCCGCCAGTGCAGCACAAGGCCGCACTGGCAGGATCGCCATGTAGTGTTGGGAGTAAAGGAAACGACTAGTTGCGTTGAGTTATGATTATATTCTGTCTACAGTGACACGTGCATGAGTATATATAGGATAAGTATATACATATTTGGGTGTGAGGCGTAGCATACACACTACAACACACTCCGAGGCTGGCTCAATTACCTAAATAACAAAGTTCAGGTAAAAGTCGTACATAGACAGAAGTAGGGAGGCCTACTTCTGAAAAACAAATATTGTTTATCAATTTTACTTCCTTAAGAGTCCTTATTCCTTTTAAAATGTACTTAATCTTAGTATACTTTTTCGGTGTGATTTAATGTAAATCATAATATTTACTTACTTTTACTACTTACCTTAAACAGAGATGTGGTCTAATAGCATATATCATATAGGTAATTTATATGTATTTTATTTACTCCTAAAGGCGTCCGTTTAAATTAAACATAATATTCAGCCTGCATATCGCTTTTTTCCATGACTCGACAGTTATTTAGGTACTATTAACTCCCATATTTTAATAATTCCTGAGATTGATAAAAATTTAAATCGAAAGGAAGAAAAACTCAATGTAAAAATTACGTAGTTTGAAGGAGCGTTCTTATAGTAACGCTGCGACTGCGAAGCACAGTCGAACGCACTTCACGCCAATCGGACACGAGTTTTGGGCACAACGGCAATTGGATTATCTTCTATTTATCCTCCACTGTTATACGTTGTGTCGGTTTTACCAGAATTGTACCCAATATTTATATTAGCACCGTTTCGATATAGCTTGACAACCTTGCCAAGCACTTGATCATACGTAAATAAAGAGAATTTATCTTTTTACGCTAGTGATATCAGAACTATGGATCCAAAATAATATTTATAATAATATCTACGTACATTACTGCAGACGCCTGGAAAGAAGGGCGTTTGTATTATAGATGACCGAGCGCAGCGAGACCGGATAGGATACGAATCCGGCAAGCCCATTTCACGGCGATGTATAATGCTTTTCTCAAACATTTAATAAAATAAATTAAAAAAAACTAGGTATATACTTCTACAGAAACTAAAAATGTTAACTTGATGAAAACATTATAGGTAGGTATGTAACAAAAATATTGCTAATTTAGTTCGTTGTAATTCCAACACGGGCTGAATACGAAACTGATAAATATATATATATATATATAAACAGATAATTCATAAATATTTTACGATGTATTTACGGATGTATACGTAAATATTTCGTACATTACATACACACAAACAACAAACTAGAGACTTCTAAAAAGTAACTAATAAATAATACATATGTATAAACCTTAAGTATATAGTAGATTACATACCTAGGCCGTTAGAGTGGGAAATGTCCCGGATGATATGTAATTGGCGGCCGAGGCGAAGCCGAGGTCGACTAACATGTTATCCGAGACATTTCCCATTTACCGGCCGAGGTTTGTATATTATTTTTCTGCTCGACGGAACCGGCAGGCGGCAATTTAGTTTTGCGTAAAGTGGCGTTTGCCGGCCGGAGAGCAGAAAATAATATTAAAAATATGTTTAATTCTTATGATTTTCCGTAAGCATCCGTCATATCGGTATTCCATAGGCATCTTTAGTGCCGATATTAACATATAATTACGCAAATGTTGATCTGTTAAACTATTAAAATAGTATATTTCGTTGTAAGAATAGCACGAATAGTAATTAACTGTTTTATCAAATATTATCATTATCACACAAAAACGTAATACCCCCCCCCCCCTCTCTAATTTACTAAAACACAGAATCTACATATCACTGAAACTGAAAAATAGTCAGAATCGAATGTAGGTACCTATTTTAACATGGAAATTAATGAAAACTAATCAATTCTAATATTGGTTTCGCGCCATACAAACTCATACTAATGGCGCTCGACAAGGACCCACGCATGAGTGGCGCCGCCTGGTGAGCAAAAATACGGTAGTCCTCATTCAATTCTGCTTTTGCACTCAATGAGGATTACCTAATTCGCCGCTATATAGGGGCGCTAGTGGACCGTGGGTCCTACGAAAGGAGGTTTAATGTCATTTTTAGTACAAATCTTACATTAAAACATATAACTTAAATACTATTAAATTATTATTTTGACTCTAAAATAATCTTTTAATCGAAAGTTTAAAATAACATGGCCGTAAACTGCCGTAAATTTAGAGGTTAGTGTGACATGCATTTATTCAAAACGTTTCATTGTTCTCGAACTACAAACTACTAAAAATAACTAACATATAATACAAACGCCAAAAGAAAACAGACACAAGTGTTTAGTATAGAAATACGAGTAAGTACAAACCTGAACTTAATAAATAACATCAGTAATCACGTTTAATTCTTATGATTTTTAGGCAATATAGCCAAATAAACAATAATCGCCACGATGTCAGTCATTGAAACTTTTTAATAATAAGTATATTATTTGTTGTGTTCATGGGCCTTACCATGACGTCTTAACACGTTTCAGTTGACGACTTAAACTGAGTCGCTTTCATACAAATTAACCTAAACTAAGCCTTTTAAACTGGCTCGCGTTAAGACGCCATGGTAAGGCCCCAGGTAGCTGTCGAATTTAAAGAAATAAAACTGCACTACCTATATATATATATTTGGGATTTTTATAGCCATAATGGCAGAATGTCATCATGTACAAAAATGTCATAAATTCATAATGGCTAAAAACCTTGAAGCTGTCGTCACAAATCTAATTGGAAAGAAAAAAAACTTTCCAGGCAAGAAGCAAGGCCTTGAATTTTATATAATAAATTCCTTTACAGTTATAGTCTCGCTAACCAAGTCTGACAATAGTTTTTTAATTTTATTTATAGGCATATAATTACAAAAAAATCTTCTGTTATATTTGGTTTGCCAAACTATATTAATAAATATACGTAACTATACTAAAATATAACGTAAAATAACTATATTAGTATACTTTAAACTATTGACAAACATAACAAACGTTATTTATGACGACATTTTATTGAACAAATTGAGAAAATAACGTTTCTTTTACTGCTACTGACAATATTAGTTGGTCATAAGGATAGTAAATAAAGTATAGTATTTACCTAATTCTAACTAACTCTTGACTTATTAAGTATGACGCTTACATATTTCTGAGTTATATATATAATCACAGCATTTAATATCTTAAAAAAACAGGATCGAATTTCATCATTAAAAACCCAACCTAATTGTATGGATTCTAGACCGCCAACTGCTATAAGATTCAAAATTGCAGATATTTGTGGAGTTGACCATCACGCACCGGTATTTGTCCCGGGGCACCAATTACTGCGGCGCTTCCTTCCTGCGCCCATCAAATATGTACCGGGCTTTAGCGGGAAACGGCAAAAATGGCAAATGCTGGATGATGGACGGCCGATGAATGAGTGATGGTTAGCTGATCAATAGCCGGTGAAATATTCACATGGCTGGATTCCTACTAATTCTGTAGTTTGGGCTCTAAATAACTATGTTACATATACTCGTATGTTACAAAAATGTTGGTGATCCGTTTGAGGGAGTAACTAGTATAAGTCTAATAAAAGACAAAAATATTAAAAATAAATTGACGCAGATTTTTTTATGGGGCAGGTCGTCCTAATATACGAACCTTTTTTTTAATATACCAACCCTGCATACAAAAAATCTCGTTAAACTTTTATTTTTTCCTAATTTGACCACGATAGACGATACACCCGCTTAAACAGATTACCAGCATTTTTGGAATCTAAACCTTTTACTATCTATCTGTAACTATACCTAACTGTCGAGACTCTTGTCTTTTTAAGAAAATATCTGAAATAAAATTGAATATTATACATTTTGCATATTTATGTAGTAATTGTACCGATCGTGGAACATTTAAGAACGAATTCGGAGTATTTTTGATATTTCTCTGATACCTGTAAAAGTCGTACTGTTAAATGAGTTAGTTGAAAATCCTACTCTTCTTTTATATTTATAAAGTTTTTCATGTAAGATAATATTTATCGGTTTCAAAATAGTAGCCAAATAAAAACGCATCTGTTTTGGACTGATACCTAATGGGATTTTCCAATGTAAACTAGTCCAATATTTCTGCAGTAACAACTAATTGCAGATTGTCCTTTATTCATAGTTAACTCAATGAATGAAACACATGCTGGTTTAATTTACGAATAAAAAATAGAAATTGTGACGGTAATTTTAAGCATAATCCGCTGATATCGGACCAAACTCCTCTCCTTCTATTCGTTCCACCGCCATTTTGTAACGACAAAACAGAAATTAAGTACCAACAACCTCAATCTTTAGCAGTTGAATGACCGGTGTCAATGTTAAAATGGTTCTAAAAAGTAAAAACGACTTAATGTGGATTAAATGTGGATACGCCGTCCATCATCGGTGTGTTTACTTGTTTATTTTCTATTTATATTAGTTAGCTTAAGATTTTTCTATTTGTAATTTTATGAATATACGAGTAACCATTTGATTAGAAGTCTAACCACGTTATCTTTTCCAAGCAAATGAACTCTTAACCACTTTAAATATTATTTTAAACGTCAAACTTCTATGAAATTATGACGTTTCCTTAACACTTTCACAGTCTGTGCTAAAAAAATATATGCAAACTTAGCTTAGTCGGACTCTATCATAATCCTTTGTCAGAGTGTAAACTCATGTCAAAAAAAAAAACTGCCAACAAACTATCCTGTCCCATATTTAAACTCAGAAACAAACCTTGTTTAACAAATATTAATATGTAGGGTAGGTTGTTAAACGTTGAAACCAACGGACACAGTGAAACTTTGCAATATTTGGAAACGGGGAGTAATCGGCTACTGCATACTGTCAAGGTCAGGGACCCCCAAAGCCTCTCCAGTACGCATGCACGCCTAAGAAAAAGAGCACGAAGCTGCGAGCGTTATTGAGAAAATGCACACATTTTTTTTTTACTTTTCGTGATTTTTAATCAACATATATATATAGAAAAGAGATTGCTATTATTTTTTGTTGTATTCTATACGTATTAGAGTTTATCTGGAGGTAACATAGATATAGGTTTAAAGAATGGGATACCCAATCAGCCAAAAAAATTACGCCGTAAAAGTGCAGCAGGTGCGACTCTTTTTCATATAGTCTTTTTTAGAACGTGACGTTTCGTTAAGTGAACAATAAACTTTTAAAGTGTATTAATTTGACACTTAATGCTTACTACAGTAAGGTCTTTTTCGTACGAAACTTTTAACGTTTGTATCATTATCAATGCAAGTTGACTAATGTCATTCTGACCCATATTTTTTGACGTTTTTGTTCTGCTTTGTATGTCTATTTATTTTAATAAGTCAATGGGAGGTTAATATTTATGAAATTCGTTCCACATCTCGATGCAGTATTTTAAATATTTTTGTTGTTGTCTCGCAATGAAACATTTATGTAAACTATTGCAAAAAAATATATGACATCAAGATTATCAAGCATGGAGATGCTCAGGGCCCTCCCGCGTCCATTTAGTCGGTGTCTTGCTACAAGGACCCAAAAGGCATTTTTCATAGCACGCCGTACGTGGTTACCTAATTCTCGATTCTCAATTAATCTAAACTTGCGTACAATGCCACAGTCTCATTAATTGATTGAATAATGTACGTAAATGCCACTAATTTATAACACCGTTTCAATATTGATTAACCCTGTTTCATGGTAGAATGTAAATGTTGTAATTATTACATCTGTTTCCATGTAAAAAATCAGATGTTACATTGAAAACATGCACAAGGATACAATAGAACAATTTTTTAAATGCATATAGAACAGAAACTGTTAAAGATAGTAGAAAGCAAAAAATGCCATACAATTGCTGACTAAAATATTTATCATCATTCGAAAATTCACACACCTGACTTTAAAAACACCAGAGATGTAGAAGAAGAGAGATAGAACGTTTTGAAATTTGTAAGTTTCATTATTCAACAACTTACCCTACTTGTTGAGGGGTTAGGAGGCAGGGATGTGCTAGCTGCGGGCATGTATCGTTAGAGTAAGGGTCACTCGGTCCGAGTCCGAGCTACAGTGAGCAAGTTAAGTTTCTCTTTACGTAACGTCTTTTCCGGCTAATGAAAAACGTAGTTAAGTCTATGTTTTTATTTAGATATATTTATTAATTGTATGATTATATTAATTATGCCAAGAGGGGGTTTGGCAGAACGCAGACGCCTTGACGGCTTTTAACTTGTACCAAAACGAGGGATTCTTCTCACTTGGAACTTGGTATACTCTAAATAGGTATGATTAGGTATACCTATTACCTAATAAGTGAGAGCCTTAATATTACTGAGAGCTTTAATATTATTTACTCGTATGTGATAATGAAAGGCATTAAAACTCGAGTGTGGGTTTATGAAACGAGGCATCAGCCGAGTTTCATAATAACATCACACGAGTTTGTTAATGGCTAATTATATGCAATTACATACATTCACTGCTGTATACACATATAAATTATATAATGAGCTCTCCATGATGCGTTCAAAGCGCCATTACGACTTTCTTTTTTTTAATTCCTATCTGACTTTTACTCCTTTCTCATTGAAACGAGGTGGATTTGCCAATGTTGACGTTTTGGGACTTTCACACGAGAGGAGAACTACGACTTTGAGGAATGAAAACTTTTCCGACATTCAAGTTTTGACATTTATATTTTTAAAATTCAGAGACAAACTAGAGTTGGCCCCAATTTTCATATCGTTCGATATAAAAATAACGTACGACTTGCGTGCGTCATTGTATGCAATTGACAATTTGTTTCAAACTAAACATCATCTCGACTGATATTAGGATAGAGGTAAAATCTAATTTCCTTTATCAGATGTGTTCTAAATTTGAAAAAGAAAATTATCAAAATCGATAAAATTATTTAGCTATAATAACATTTTCCCAGATAAGAAATTTGCTGTAACAAAAAAGTTTATTATTAGAGGGGCCTTTATATGGGGTTTATGATTGCATTATTGAGGGCTAATGATATGTGGGTATATAAAATAGATAAACTACTCTATCATCATTACTTACGGTTTATATGGGTCGGTACAGCTGCAGCATGTCTTTTTCAACCGATTTCATAAGGATCCTCAATTCGTGTGGTTTTTTTTTCTATACATAACCTTTTACTTCCTCTTTTATACTCCTAATTTCTCACACAGTTCAACTAAACTAAAACTAAAGAGCTTGCTCGACCTTCTCCATGTGACGGATGATGGAGCTCAGGGGTAGTACACCAAAGTCCTTCATTCTCAGTCTAGCGAGAGCGAAACATTCACACATTAAGTGCTTCATAGTGTCTTCTACGACACATATACTACACTCAATGTTCAAGTAGCGTTTCATTCGAGTTTTCTTGAATATTCATCTCCACAACTCTACCTACAGCGAACAAATCTGCCTACTAAACTACAAAACGGAAACGGAAAGCATTACACGTAATGACATCGGAAGACGTTAATTTATAGAGTGAATAACGGCGCCAATTAGACTCCGGGTTTCCCAACTGATTAATACATTGATACAAGTAATGCATCTAATTACCTATTCTAATTAAGGACTAAAATTGTTTATTAGTTATTTGTTATACAAGGAAAGCGAAGTTGTTTACCTCCTGTGATTATATTGAGACCTGAGAAGAGTGAAAGATTTCAGAATTAAGTCACGAGTACCTAGTAAAAACGTAGTGGTTCTATAAGTGGCATCTTGAGCGTTGCGAGTGTTTCGAGGCGTAATTCACCAAACTTTCGCGAGAAAAATAGGTCTAAAACATTACACTCCAAATTA
Source organism: Lathronympha strigana (assembly GCA_949128165.1). NCBI lineage: Eukaryota > Metazoa > Arthropoda > Insecta > Lepidoptera > Tortricidae > Lathronympha > Lathronympha strigana. The sequence continues at coordinate 7,673,403 of OX421906.1, read as the reverse complement.
ATGCGTTTTATAAATTAATTATATTAATTGTGTATTTAACATCCAGTCATATTTAGAAAGTCTAAGTCGCAATTTTTTTTTTGTCGCGCGTGTGGAATAAGTGCAATTTTATATACTGCTTCGGAAGGATAAACAGAGTTCCATCCGCCAACAATATTTAACGCAATTTACCAATCGCACAACACAACCAAACGCTGCGAAAGGAACACTGGCGAAAATGTAGCAACGCTCTTTTGTAACCACACTAGAATTTATAACAAACCTTTTTGCGTCACCGTACGCTGCCTTTCAGCCGGGGCTTATTATAATACGATAATAATGCCAGTATACATCATTATGCGTGTTCTGGCCAGCCATGCTACACTGACATCTTTAAGACACCCTCCCCCTTACCTTTCCAGGAATACTAATGAACATACGAGGTTGGTCGGTGTTTTCTTTATGTAAATTTCTAAGTTAAATTACTACGGCGGTGCTGCGCTACGCTTGGTATTCGCTTATGTTGCGTTAATTGGTTGAAGTTTAATATTGAGCGGAGATAATGACACACTTTACCTTCTCCTTAAACACATTAGGTATTAAATACGAATGCGTACACTCAGTACCTAATATCTTGTAAATAAAACTTGTACCTGTATATTCTTGTAAATAAAAGAAAACTAATGGTCAATTACGAACCTATGTTAAGTCCACTTTGTTTTCATTACCTATTCGCATAGAACTCGTTCAATAGTCATTTGAAACTTTCAACCCAATTATTTGAAGCGATTCGATAGCGATTGCCGCGCTCGGCGATATGTCCATCTCGCTCCTGCCAGAGTAATGGTAGGAGCGCCTACGACATCGTCTGCGTCCAGATCGTTAGACACTGCATGGGTTAAAGTATTTTTTTTTAACTCTCTTATTTGTGGGTAGTTAGGCGACATATAAAGAATATATACCTATGACAAATTTCGAGGTTCCACCTCAAAGGTTTAGCTGGTGCATTGTCTTTCAGTCTGTATATAACATCGACAGTTTTATATATTTAGATGATTCTAGACAAAATATTCCGAAAACGTGTCGGAAGCTACGATTCAAACCTGGACTTCCAGCTTAAAAGCCCGCCTGAACCGAGTAATTTCCTTTCCACTACATCAAAATAATAAAACCGCCATTACTAAATAATTCCCAGTCCTAGATTAATCTAGAAGTCTGTCGAGCCGCAGTCCGACGGCTCTTACATTATTACAGCATTCATTAGAGTTCGCTAATTACTCCTTGCTTTAATGAATAAGCTCTAATGAACCACTTTCTGTTAATTAAAGGCGGCAGGAGGGTGAGGAAGGGGGGCGGAGGAACTTTTCTCCGGGCTCTGATTGCAAATGTGAATTTGTGTAAGTCGTAGCACAGACTGGTTGATATACAGACTGACAATTCGTTCAACGTCACGTGGTTCCTCGGCTTTTTCATGTCTGTCATATAGAAGTTATTTCAAATTGAACTTAGTTACCGGTCGTGCAACGACTTATGGGCGATCGGCGAAAATGGTGGGGCGGTTTGCCCATAACCGCGTCATAACCCCAAAGAGACTGTCATAATTTTTAATTTAATTTTTGTAAATCATCGAGCAGAATCATTTAGCTCACTAAACAAGAAAAAAGTTAACCTCGTTGTTGCCTCGTGTTCTTGGTCGATGCTATGTATGGAGCCGGAGAGAATGAAAAAACGCTGTTGCTTCGTTGGAAATATAATTTGTAGTGAATGTACTTAATCCTAATACATAATTACATATGCTAGTTTTACTATAACGTCACCTAGCGGGCGTATATAACTCCTCGACCAGGGAACATGATCTAATTCATCTAATCTTAAATAGCTAATTTTGATATAATGCCTCTAGATGGCGCTGTCAACTTGTCTACGAGTTGACACTGTATATGGGGTTTTTTATGCAGCTTCGAAATTACGGTATAAACAGTATAAGCACATACAAAATGGTAACGCAATAAGGTACGTCACACGACTCGACTCGACTTTGTACTTGGATAGCAGTCACAAGTTTACGTTCTGTCCTTAATGTTTAAGGATATGCCATAATAGAGCACACGACGTTATATGATAAGGAATGCATCCAATAATTATTTAGTAAAAGAATTATAGGTAAATTACCAGTTAACAAGTAGGTAATTCCTACACATTTTCTTAACCGTTTGCATTCCCTAGACAGACATTAATGAGGAGGTCGAGCATCAGCCTGCACTGCATCTAATATTTAAAATAAGTAAAATATTTTGACAAGAATGATTTAATTTACGAAGCCTAAGATTGCTAGTCCTTTATATTAACTAGTCTCTGGCCTCAGCCGGAGTGGAAAGAGTGTTCTGCCTGAAAAGAGGTAATGAGGCGGTCGGGCATCGGGCTGCACCCGATATTTAAACTTTGGCAACCGTAATTTGTCAATATTAAGTTTGGGAAGTTCTGGCCATAATTAGCTATCAGAGATATATATGTGATTTCTTTGATTTGCAAGGATGTATTGACGTGATGTTCTAGTATTTAGGCTTCCTTAGCATTTTCGCCGGAGTTACAACCGAAATCACCTCTTGGCCTCCCGTACTACGCGTCCCGTACACGTGCACACGTGTCGTCGTGTACCCGTTTTATCGGAAGCCCTTAGTAGAAACGCAGACAAAGTTGCAGGTAAAGGCTAGTTTGAAATAAAATTGTTGTCGCGCGTTAACAACTCAAATTACGGTCGATATTGTCGATAACATTGTACCTGTTTTCAAATAGGCACATATTTAAGGCAATCGAATTGATTAATAATCATAAGATAATGAAGTAATCAATTTCTTCATAACCGCAATGCGAATATCGCACTTAAATGTTTCAATTAGGAATGTATAATTGTTCCTATCGCAAACTTATAAATATTCAGACACTGTTTACCTTGCTCACCTTGTGGTTGCGAATTCATTGGAATAGGTAAATTAAATATTGTATTTGTTTTTGCAGCGCAAAAGTCGCGAAATGATCGAAAATGATTTAGAAATTGATTAAAAAAGGGATCTTATTAGAAAATTTTAAATCTAATTCTGTTAACTCCGACATGTGCTCGAAAAGTAAACCTTATGTAAAATCATCAGAGTGCCATTTCAGTTTTCAAAATTGTGCCCTTAACGGAAATTACAAGCGCATTGACGGTAGGTATGATGAAACTAGTGGAATATGTATAAATGGTTGTGCCAATTTATGGAAATCTTATAATATTCACAGAAAAAGGTCAAATAATGTGATTGTGACAGGCTGCCATAACTTATCTATTAGGGTGAAGCCAGAGGAGTGTAAAAAATTATGTGTTGTAAGCGGCAGAATTTTGATTGCGTAATTTGTGCTGCACTCTATATCTTCTTAAAGGATAACTCACGCTAGACCGGGCCGCGACGGGACTGTGTGCGTAGCCAAGATGCCAATCGCTAACGCTCAGTCGTAAGCGAAACGCAACTGTCATTGTCACACTAATAAGGTAGAGTGATAGAGAGAGATAACTACGATACGTTTCTAAGCGTGAGCGATTGGCATCTTGGCTACGCACTCTGATGTGTCAATTTCTATAGAAGTGTAACGTGATAGCTCGGAGATCACGCGACTCTATAGAAATTGTCACATCTTTCACGGCCCGGCCCCTCCAGGTTCGGTCTAGCTGGCGTGAGTCATCCTCAAATCACTTCACTGGTGGCGGAATGTAGAATGTATATTACCTATTATAATTGAAGCCTTCCACCACCATAACACCATTAATAACACCATTCCTTTAAGTGAGTTCGATAGTTAAGATAGAGTCGCGCATGCGATGGCTCTACCGCATGGATTAGTTACTCGAGCTGTAAGCATGTGCTACTAAAATGGAGAAAATGATCAGGTACTCGTACTCGTAACAGAGACGCGTGAGACTGCTTCCTTTCTGGGTGCGGGCTATAAGATTTAGGTAGGTAATTATAAATGATGTCATACTAAAGAAATAGTGACAAAGGCCCCCGTGCCCAGGGCGGGAATCGAACCAGCGACCTCCTGCATTCCTCTTGCATGATTTGTTTTGTACTTTACAATTGTACATGTAGCCTTAGAAAAGTTAGAAAGCAACAAACATAAAATGATACAGCATTCAAAACTAATTTGCCTAAGTGAAAAGTTCTCCGGCAACACAAGTACCACTTTACCGGTTGCTGTAAATAAGATGCTACAACCAAAGAGATGTAGGTAATAAAATTAGAATGTAACATATATGTGCTGCCTTTTGCCCGGAAACTTAACAAAGTATGGCTAACAAAATCCTCATTGGCGATTACATATGCCGTCTGGAAATTACAATAGCCTTAGAAAAACATGGTCAGTCTGCCCTACTGTCTGTGGAGACTACAAGCGAGTCTCTAAAGTAAACAAAGTTGTATATCTTTGCTCGGTTTCTACGTACTCATACGTAACATTCGTAGCGTAGACAGGTGGCTGAGGTAACCTTATAGCTAATGTTTTTCTTGTAAAATGACAATGCCTACGATGTTGGAAAATTTTAGCCCTGCTTGGGGTATGGTACCTACCTAGTGTTATTTATGTCAGTTAAACTATAACGACACAGCTCAAATAGCTAAATCTCAATTATTGCAATTGGTTCGTTTTGAAGATAAATGGAAACATACCAATGCGAATGCAAAAACACAAATTATAGTTTAATCATAATTTGGGCTACTACTACAAAAAGTCGAACGATTGAAATTTGTATCTTGGTATCTGTCACACTTACCTACATATTCGAGCAATAAAGAGGTTATTCCGTGAATGCCAATTTTCGTTATTCGATGTAGGCGCTCTGTTCTAATTCGTGCATAGAGTCTAACCACTTTATTTCTAATCAGAGAGCCATACCGTTATTTTCTTAAGTTTTTATTGCCATTGCCACTTTGAAAAAACCGGCCAAGAGCATGTCGGGCCATGATCAGTGTAGGTCACAATAGGCGAACTTAGATAGGGTTTTAATAGAGACGGTGCGTAACTGCATTCTCCACTCCGTAAAAAAAAAGGTTTTAATAGATAGCATGCTTAAACATAAAAAAGGAGCATCGTCGCAGCTCATACGGTCATATAGCCCTTTTAACCGAAAAGATACGTTTTCTTGCAAAAAATCAAAAATGGCTTAACTGACCAAAGTAATTTACTGTGAAAGTCTTGATGAAGTTCTATTTTCATTATTTTTTCTGAATTTCCGAAATTATATCCGAAAATATTCACTTTATCAAAAAATATTTGAAGCAAACCACTATCCAACTTAGGTACCTACATGTATGGGAAGTATCCTAAAAATATAAAAAAATCGACTTTTTATTTGTCCACTTTATCGACATGATTGATATGTATAATTTATACCATATTACAGCTTTCTAGTAGATACTAGCGGTCACTGAGCAAAGCCGCAGACGGGACGGACAGACAGACATGGTGAAACTATGAGGGTTCCAAGTTGACTACGGAACCCTAAAAAGGGGGAGTGTTTTTAATCTAATTATGAAAAATGAGGTTTAGACTATAATATATTTTTTTCATAATTTGACATACCTATAGGAATTAACATACTTATATTGTACTTAAATATAAGTAGGTAAAATAAGGGCCACTAGAGTCCGACTACGCTGTTACCTAGATTTTGATAGCACAAACTGGGAAAGTGTTTTAAGTAACTAAACATCACTTTTTCTTAGAAGTTTAACGTTGAAAATAACACTTTAAAGTTAAACAGTTCAGTTGCTTGGAAGAGATAGCGTGGTTTGATTCTAAGTGTTTTGAACGCTACGTCAAATATCAAATATATGGCGTAAATATATGTCGTATGGATGGTGGACGTTCAAAAAAAAGTTTTGCCTGCAGTATTTCTTTTTACGTTTTAAAACTAATTTTGATAAGGTCTTTTAAACCGTTTAAGCTTGAATTTTAAAAACCAACAAACCACAGATTTTTTTATTAATTTATATGCTTCCCTAGTTTTTCACTCAGAAAAAAAGGGACGCACATAAATTAAAAAAAGTACTGCAGCCTGTGGTTGTCAGACTATAGTCATTCCTTTTCATTATTATTTTCAAAATCCGTGGTCACTAGATTTTTTTGTTGCCGGAAAAAAAGCATATTCCCAACTTCTCTTACGTTTTACATGTTTTCACAAAACATCCAATATTGTTTTTAATAGGTATAACAATATATAGTTAGGTAAGTTACACTTACTGTATATATTTCGAGAATAAATGAGTTTTTATTAAACAAAACTTTGGTTGTTAATAAAGCTAATAATAATTAAATTAGTAGGTAATCAAATGTTTCCTAATTTCCCATTTCTCAATAAACGTAAAATTAGTTTTCCTGTAGTGGGTATAATGACCGAAATTCTTAGTGGCCTTTATTTATTGTTATTTGTTGATTATGAAAATCTAAGGTATGAATTTTAGTCTCGTGTATTAATTAAAATTAATTAAATAAGTATTAGCCACGCAAATAGGTAGCTAAACTTTTCGAAATTACGGAATCTTCGATTTATGCAATATTAGGTATATTACTTTTAAAACTTACACATTACAGGATAATTGAGAAATAGTTATTTTAGTTACACTTTTCAAATTTAAGATGAACCCAAAAATTAATTAAATAGGCTTCTTTAAATAGGCTATTGGCTATTGCACTTCAAACAGATAAGGGTTATTTTTTTCCTCGGAACAGTGTTGGTTCAACATTATCTACCTATATCGATATTTATAAATATAATAAATAACTATCGAAAAGTGCAAAAAATGTGTGAAATTAAAAACGATTAAAACGCAATGTCATTGGTCAAATGATTGATTTGACCAATAGTGACCGTCAAAGTCTGAGGCCGGCTGAACACCAAACACTCATGAAGCCGAGAACGCGAATGAACAGGGAGCTCTGTTACACTCACGTCTCGGCTTCTCGAATGTTTGGTGTACAGCCGGCCTTAGACTATGACGCCACGGCCAAACTTGCCAGAATGGCGGGGTTAAGAACGCTCCAGTCTGTTTGAAGTATTTGAAAGATAATTTATATTAAAAATTATTTTCTTAATTGTCCGGGGTTAACTTTTTGGCCGTATTCAGCAATGTCTACGAATTATTTGAAAAACAAATTGAGGAGACTAGATATCCCCAGGATGGCTAACGTGGTTGCCATTTTATCGACTATCACGCCATGCTTCACTTTCACACTACATACTTGTTAGAACGTGACAGCCATGGTGATAGCCGATTAAAACCCAACCATATAGACTAGCAGGTAAGTACTTAGGTAGGGAACAAAACAGGTAGGGTGATGACACCAATGATGGACACTTTAAGCTGACATGTTAAGCAGTGATGTTAATTTTGTTCGTAATTCAAAGATCATACGGTTGTCAATTAATTGGCGCAAAATAAACGTATGATCCTTATTTCCTTATAATAAGAGTGAATGTACGTAGCTGGTAACTTGACCATCACTGGAGCCGCCATCCTTGGTACACTATGGGACCTCCTAAACTAAACACCGAGCGTAACCTATTAAAGACGTTGTTATGTAAGTCGTCTACTACCTACTACCCAGTTATTAGAAGAAAAAAACACATTTTTATAAAACCTAGTATTCCTTGCCTAAAAATCTGATGAAACAGCGCTCGCATTTGGCTAAGGCAGAGATTACGAAAACACTCCCGCGCATTCATTGGAATAGTCAATAAGCGTGAACATCCGAAGTATTGGTTCACGCAGCGTATATAAGCGAAATGGCTTACCGACGGGACATCATACTACTACCTGCTGCTTTGAGGAACAAGTCGGTGAACCCGTGGAATTATCAACATGCTTCACTACGTTACCGTGAGTACTTTGTGTGTAAAACGTTTACACGATACAGGAATGGATCTGAGAAACAACACTAGCAAAAATCAAAAATCTAAAGGCAGTTTTTTTCTAGTGGCTGAAGTGTTTTTTTTTTTGTGAAATGTATGTTTTTTATATTTTTATGCTTCAGAGGCAAATAGGCTAATAAAAATATACTACATATACTTAGGGTAGGGGAACCAATAAATTAACGATTAAGCGACACGCCTAACTTTAGTATTTTTTTATGTATGTTATAAACAATTTTCACGAAGTTCTTTTTTTATATTGTACTAGATAATAATATTTAGTCTAGTTTAAATTAAACTATTTTTAGTTATCCAATATTTTTATAAAATCTATTACATGGCCAATTTCCCCACAAGATGAAAAAGTCTCAACATTTTTACCCAAAAGACGAACCAGTAAAAATACAAAAATATATAATTATGAACAGCTGGGCACCAATGTGATGAAATGAACTACTTAACAAAATTAACAATCGTTCATGTACTTATTAGAATACAACCCAGTAGAGTTTCATCCAGTGAACAGTCCCGTTTCTATGCTAAAATAAGCCCCATAATACCTAATTGAGTTAAACAAAAAAAGTTCCGTTCGTCTTTTAGTAAAAAAAATCAAGGAACAGCAAACTATAAATGTAATTTCAAAAAACTAAAAATTAACTTTTACCCAAAAGTAAAACGCTGTTCATCTATTGGATAAATTACGCAATATTGAAACCTTAACTAGAACAGTAAATATTGAATAAAATAAATTAAAATATAACATAATTAAACGCAAAGGGTTGCGGGATTAGACTAGAATCGTTACCAAACAAAAGCATGTCAGTAGAAACGTTATTCAATTTTATACGAATTTATTTCCATTGATTTTGAAGTGTCATTCTTAATAAGATGCCATAGGTACAAACGGCGATTTCGGCGCGAGGCGAGATATGAAAATGACGGGAAAGTGTAAAGTTTTAGTAAAAATGTTCCAAATCTTGTAAAGTAGGCCAGGATTCAATTATTGTGATTTTTAGGCACAACGTGCATCTATTGGGGGTTGTCCACCTTTTGGTTCCTCTACCCTACCTATGTTGGTGGAGCATGTTAGTCAAAAAGAAAATACCTACTTTGACGAGTGCTGTGAAGGGCTCGAAACGTAGGGAAATATAGTTAATAAACTGGAGGCCACTTTTTCTGTAGTACGTATACGACAACTCTTTCAATATATAGTGTGACTAACATACCTAAAAACATGAATTTAAAATGGATTTAGATAAGTATGTAGTATAAATAATTTCATTCGTGGTTTAAAATAAAATTGTGCGATGAATCAATTTCGATGTACAATTTCATTTCAACACGATATTGTTATTTTCATAACATAGTAATCTTCGCTTTATAATTTATTCGCACTCACTCTAATTATAATTCTGTACAATTACTTTTTTTTATAGAAAAAATCATCTTTTTATCTAGAAGTAGTTTTTGTAAGTCATTTAATTTCAGATCATTTGCCTGTTGGGAGCTGCCCACAGCGCACCCTCCGGTGGTATCATCAGCCAAGGCATCGGTGTTGAGGTCGGCAGTGTGGTAAGAAGTCATTTAAATCCTCCTCCAAGTTTTACCTTCCAAGATAAATGTAGATTTTACACTCGCATCCCACGTTTAATAGTGCCAGTCTAGTAATGTCAAGATTAATTTAAACTTTCACGATTTTTACACATTATTAATTTACTGTAACGGGGCTTGATCGCTTAAAACATTGAAAACTATCCTCCGACGTTTCAAGGGCGCCATTGTCCCCGTAGTCCTGGAGAAAGGCTGGCTGTGGTTGTCATCAACATCATGATTATCAACTTGGAACTTGGAACATTTTGCGCACTGAGGATGTGACTCTGGCATTTCACGTGGATGAGATCCTAAAAGTCCTAAAATCATCGCTTGGATTGAAATTGGGATATTTCTAACCCTGCACTAACAGCCCCGTTGCAGTAAATTTATAATATCAAGATTTAACCGATCACCATAAGTAGTTAATTTATGCAGTGAGCAGATTGACTGTAGGTAATTTTCTCTTGTGCTCTTGTCGTATCTTTATAAGAAACTTGTTTTAGACAAGAATGAAAACGATTTTTTTCTTGTTCCAGTCGAACCCATCCTACGGCTTTAACTACGCCGTCAGCGACCCGCTGACCGGCGACAACAAGGCCCAATCAGAGCGCCGCGAAGGCGGCGTCGTCAAGGGCTCCTACTCGCTCTCCGAGCCCGACGGCACCATCCGCGTCGTGGACTACACTGCCGACCCCGTCAGTGGGTTCAACGCCGTCGTTAGACGCATCGGGCCCGCCGCTCACCCCGCGCAGGTAGCCCCCGTGGTCGCCGCCCCTATCGTCAGCAAAGCTATCATTGAACCAATCGTGAACGTCGCTCCCATCGGTCTCGGACTCGGCGGGCTCGGACTTAAAGGCGGACTCGGACTTGGCGGACTCGGACTTGGTGGACTCGGACTTGAAGGTCTCGCACTGAAAGGCGGACTTGGCCTCGAACTTGGCGGTCTCGGATTAGGAGGAATAGACGGCCTTTGGAAACACTAGTTATTATACTGTGTTTTCACTTACGAATTAACTGTGGAATTCACAAGTGAAAACATTAAGTGTCTTAATACTCAGCAGCATGATCAGGATTTAAATAAAATTTAAGTATTTGTCAGAAAACTTTATTTTCTTACATGCCTCAGGCCCAAAATAGACGATGCTTTAATAATTTACTACACATTTAGTACATAAATAGAATACCATACCACTGACACATTCATTAGGTAACCGGGGCTGGCGCAACGAGTCACAACACAAAACAAAATGTTGTCCTTATTTTTCTTTTTGAACAATGCAAAAGAGACGAAATAAGCAATGTTGTGAATAGTTGTGTCAGCCCTCTTCCGCATACTTACAGGTAAATGCAATAATATATTTGAGCGTCATATCGATCCTCGATATTAGATCAACCCTCATGGAGACCGACACGAATTTCGATACAAATACTAACCGTATCCAAAAGAAAATAGACTACTCTTGTATGAGTTACATCCAAAAGTAGAGCAATTACATATTTAAGCTAAAATTATAAACACTTCATGCAACTGCAACTGAACGCAAGACAAACAAAAACAAAAACAGTCAAGTAGAAGCGTTAGAAAAGACGGATGAACAGAAACTGACGAAAAAAGTTTTTTCGGCAAAGATAGAAATCATAAAGAAGAGAAGAAAGAATTATTTTTAAAATCCGTCAATTTTTTTTGCAAATATTTAAGACGGGCACCATCACAATCACTTCTCAATACACTTTTAAAACTAAATAGCCGTCCATTTTCCTTCCAATACGGTATATAAAATGAACCTTATGACGATAGGAGAGGGTACAAAATAGTTTAAGACCAGTTCGCAGACGCTAGGTCGCTAGCGACCGGCCCTCACCGAAGAGCCACAGGCAGGCGCGATCTACTAGGTACGCGAACACCATGTCTGCTATTAACACTTGTATTAGGATGAGCCGGTACTGGAACAGATGAGAAGGTTCCACGGTAAATACATAAATTAATATAACATTAATATAACAACAATTAACCATTCTTATGGCGCTTGCAAAGGAAAGTTGGCCAGTGGTCGATGGACACAAGGAATGTTGTCAAGGAAGTGTCTAGCTGGCTGATAGGCGTCTTAGGCGACCATAGGCAGGCGCTTTCTTTGCTCAAAGACTAAGTCTGGCTTCCAGGGGGGTAACGCTGCTAGCGTTCGCGCGACAATGCCAAAAGGGGCTGTTTTGGGCGAGATTTTTATATGTAGGTTTTATTTTCAGTTTAGCTTAATGTAAGTGTTCCTACCTACTTCAAATCAAATGTATCATATAATATGATATAATGTATCAAATCAATGTATGGCAAATTCGTCTGGTGGATGTCCGGCGGATATACCCACTATAGAGATCCCACGGTCTGCCCAAAAGTATATGGCCAGCAAATGAGTTTTTAAAATAATAGTACTTACATAGAGTCTTTGTGAACCAATCGAATGTCTGTACGCTGGACAATGCTCGTTGGCATAACCTTTAACCACATAAGCAAGTACAAAATATTAAAAAATAACTTACATCGGGCGGGAAGTAGACGATCTCGAACATACTGGACAGATCAGGCAGTATCCCGGCGGCCAGCGCTAATACTGCGCCTCCTGACACCACAATACTATACAGTAGAGGCTTGTTGTCTCGCAATCCTTCCATGAACGGCTCGCCCTGCACAAACAACCGTAACTTATAAACAAATCATATTTGCACTGATTATGCAGTCTAGGTACCACGAACTCCGAAAATTGGCATTGACGGGGAAACCTCTTTGTCACTGCAAATACTGCAATACAGACGAGTGACAGAGATGGAGATACAAATCCGCATTCGTTCGATTTTCGTGGTATAGGCCCAGGGTTACAAATCACCCGAACGACACTTAAACAACTGATAAGGTCAATGACACTGAATGCGATTCAAGTAGAAAAACTTCGAAAATAGAAAATAAAAAACCCTTTGTACATGGATATAGGTGCATTCTCGATCAGCTGTTTCATACAAAATAAAAAATACAGTTTCGAATATAATAACAAATATCTGTGATGAACACTATTGAACACACAAATACATTTCCTAACCGGGATTTGAACCCAAGAGGCCCTTGTCCAGAGGTGGTCAGTTCATCATTGTCATAATTGTACAGTATATAGGTATCATCCAAGAGGCATATTATTCTGCGTAAATATATCAAAGAGATATTTGTGTGACAATGTCACTGCGACGGTAAACAGGCAGGAAAACGGGAACAAAACGCTTTCAACGCGTTTAATTAACACAATTACATAAAGAACAATCGCAGTGTAAAATCGTAAACTTATTCCTACCCTTAAAAATTATCTATTGGTAAGGGATACCCTTACCCAGTTTTATTACAATTATAATAGCTATTTATGCAACAAATGCGGAAAATAGGTGATTTCTGACGAGTGTATGTGTTTAACAATGTTTGTGCGAGTAAATAAACAATACCTAATTATTAGCTATAGTGTACTAGCACCCTCCACAGCACACCTGGGTGAGCGGCGGCTGAGCGCGGCGTGCGGCGCGGCGCACATTGTAAACAGTATTACAGTACTAATTTTCTAACACGGTCGTCAGGGCTCATTCAAAAATCATGTGATCGTTTTTGGGGGGGAGGGGGTCAAAGAAATATCACGATTGATCACGATGGGGGAGGGGGGAGTCCAAACCACATCACGTGTACTTTTTTTTCACACAACATAATAACACAGAACAACGAAATTTCATAACAATCTATTTAACCAACATAAAAATCTCGCATCAAAATTTCGACTCAAAAATCACTCGAAAACTCCACGTGATCTTGATGGGGGGGGGGTAGCGTTTAGATCAACAACTATCACCAAGGGGGAGGGGGGGTCAAAATAAGGCCAAAAACGATCACATGATTTTTGAATGAGCCGTCATCTCTAAAAAGTTTATCCATTTAACTAATAGAACTCACCCTATAGTTGATGGCGAATGTAGATATCTGTAACGCCATGGAAATGATATACACGGTGCTGTTCAACAGGTCGGGCGCAAACTCGCGCTCCTCGTCTTCGGCCAGGTCCATATCCAACTTAGGTTTCGTATCTCTGTTGAACGAGAACAAATATATGTACACGCGTTCAAAAGCGCATGGGCAATTTATGAATAAATTAGCGACCCGCCCCGGCTTCGCACGGGTATTATTAGTGTTTCACTACTATAATATGCATGTATTACACACATAAACCTTCCTCTTGAATCACTCTATCTATTTAAAAAAACGCATCAAAATCCGTTGCGTAGTTTTAAAGATTTAAGCATACATAGGGATATAGGGACAGAGAAAGCGACTTTGTTTTATACTATGAAGTGATTTATTCATAGTGCCCATGCAACTTTGAACGCGATAGTACATTCCGATTAAATAATAAGAATTTTATTCCAAGATATTTCCAAGAGACGACAGCAGCAACACCTAGTGTTGCACGCTTGTTTACCACCATCGTAGTAAACATACAAGAATATTTACAAGTATTTATGTGTTAGTATTTAGTAAAAGTTATCACTTAGTCGGTTGCCGATAAGGGCCTAAAGCCATAAAGATTCATTCAGAAAACAACCTTACAACAATCGAGGAAGTGGTACCTTTTACTATAACAACCACATATAATATGTAGGAGCCTTAGCTATAGGATAAAAGAACAGGATGCCCAATCAGCCGAGAATAATGACGCCATAAAAGTGCTGCAGTTACAGCACTTTTTCATATACTCTTGCTTGGATCGTGACGTTAAGTGCCAATAAATGCCATAAAGTTTTAACAGTGTAGTTGTGTATGAATTTGACACTTAATGCGTACTTCACTAAGCTCTTTTTCGTACGAAACATTTACCGTTTGTATCATCAGTATCATCATCAATGCGAAATTGTTCGATAATGTCATTCTGGCCCACATTTCTTGTTATGCTTTGTATGCAATTTGTTTAATAAGTTAGTGGTAGGAGCTGAATATTTAATCAATTTAAATACAATGAAACACCTCTCACATGCGTGCCAATGCCACGGAGAATAAACATCAATTTCAACACACACTGGCAGAAGTTTATTTTCAACTCTGCTTATTAGAAACTTTGTAAATTTATTTCACTTATCCACTTTGTAGTTTTTGTAGTTCTAATAGTCTAGTAAATCAAGTAGTTTATCCTCGTTATTAGCGTTTCATGTGTGAATCAACTATTTCTTATTGTTATTCTGTCCCAGTAGCCAGGGCCTATACCACGAAAATCGAACGATTGCGGATTTGTATCTCCATCTCTGTCACACTTGCATGTTAGAGTGACAAAGAGGTTTTCCCGTCAATGCCAATTTTCGATGTTCGTGGTAGGCGTGCTGGGGGCAAATGCAGCAGTTTATTAGAAAAACGTTGTAGTAGAACTAGTGACAAGAAAGAAATAGTTGATTAAACCTCATATAAAGAATTTCGTATTCTTTATGACTGGAGGAAAGTCCCAATCTTACCTCCCAGGCGATCTTTCCGTCGCCTCACGGACCAGGTACACGAGACAGAGGAAGTGCACGGCAAACTGCGTGAGCACCGTCATTATGGTGTACACGTTGAAGATGTTCGGCAGCGGCCGTTGCTTCGACAGCTGTTTTAGGGGCTGGAAGATAAACGAATATTTGTTCAATATCGGAATTGGAGAAAGATAATAATTATTCATATAAAGTTCAGCCGGTAACGGAGCGAGTTATAGTCGAAGTTTTCCTACGAGTTCTAATTATAAATGGAAGAATCCGTAGGAGAGCCCAAAGGACATAGCTCAGAGAGTTCCCAGACTTAAGTGGCAGTGAACCGGGCAAATTGCTAGTAGAAACTAAAGGTTCTCGAGTGGCGACCGCGCACCGGAAGACCGACCGCTGGTCAAGATCGTCACTGGATGCTGGTACATGATCGTATATTATGAAACCCTTGAATTTCTAAGTAAAATGAATAAACGCTTGACATTGTAACGTAACTCACCTTAGACCGCGATATAAACAAGAAACACGAAGCCAACAGCAAGCTTTGAAGAGTCGCCTGCGTGTCGCTGAACTTGATTCCGTCGAGGTACAACACCGATTGACTGTAGGCCAGGATGAGGGCGTTCAGGGCTAGGATCTTGAACATTTGGAGAGTGGTGACGAGCGTGCATCGCCCTTGCTTGATAATGTGGCAAACTAGGAAAAGAAATATATTGTAATTAACGTTTTTGCGTATCGTCTAAGCTAGTCTTCACTAAGTAGGGCTCTAACAAAGTTTAAATTTTATAACTAGGGCTCTAGAATCATCACCGTATTAATAAGTCACCATCGCTATACCATTCGCCACTCAGTACCTAACGCATTATTAGTGAGAGACAGAATGGCGGATGTATCTGCAAATATAAGAAAGTAATATGCCAAAATTTAGTACCAGATTGCTACTATTTAGTACCTCTGTTAAAATAATTAGCACCTACGCGAAGTTAAAGTTATTACGAAAATCAGTTACACCCACCAACCTGACAGTCAGGTTGGCGGGTGTATTTTAGTTTGCAATGATCCCATGGGTTTTTAGTGGATGTTATAAATTTAATTTTAGTACCTAATTGGTACCTTCAAAATGAAAAAGAATTTCTGCATTTTCATTTGTGATTTCTGTGTTTTTCACATTTTGTCCCTAGAGAGAGAATTTTAAATTGATAACATCCACTAAAACCCATGGGATCATTGCAAACTAAAATACACCCGCCAACCTGACTGTCTTGTCGTGAATTATTTTAATAATTATTTAAATAATTTTGGTATAATACTTTCTTATATTTGTTTAGATACACCCGCTATTCTGACTCTCACCATTATTAACCCGTTCAGTATTGTTGACATTGGACCTATGAGCGACCGTCGTAATATTAAAAAAAAAGACACCAGTGGTAGGGCGTCAAAATGTTCTTAGGGCAAGCTGGAGCTGATTTGGCCTGCTTTCCTTTGAAGCTAAGTGACCACAAAATATACTAAAGAACCTCAGCTTTAGCCTCACGTGCACTAGGGTCAAGAGTCATAGTACTCACTGCACAAAATACTAGAGAGCCGACTAGTGAACGGCGCAGCGACGCTGGCATCCCCTAGCCTGACCAACTGCGGTTGGTCCTCCTCTTCCAACTTTTTCATCGCTCGGCGCAGTCTGGCCGCGGCCTCAGCGCGGGCCTCGGCGCGGGCCTCGCGCGGGTCCCGCGAGCGCCGCGGCGGCTCGGGCTCCGGCGGCGGCGCTGGGCGCTCGCGCAGCCGTTCGGGCGCGTTGGCGAGGATCGCTACTCCCACCTGAATATAATATTAACTTTGTTGTAGCTTGTTCACATTGTGAGGAATCTATCAAAGAAAACAGTTATGAAGCAATCACATTCTAATTATATTTGTAAATACAGCAAATCGTCGCTATACTTACTCAACCTCGTATCTGCAAATCTCTTTTGATAGAAAAAACACCCGTATTCCTAGTGACAGAAAGGTGATTTAGGTGATATTTCCATCAAATGATGATTATTATTATTATTTATTTATTTATGCACAGGCAGCTTATAGTTTTTGTTTTTAGCTTTAAGTCTTGTGTTTTGATCTTTGTTTTTCATAAATTCATCAAGTCTATTTTTGAAAGAGTTCACAGATGATGCACTTAGTTAGTTAGTTTCTCTGGGATTTTTTCCGCAACTCGACATCCATTGTGCCTTTTTTGCGTGTTAACGAGGTAGCCCTATTCCAACTACCCCAGCTCCTCAACGAAACCAAGCATCGGTTTTAGGTTGCTAAATGCCTCCTTGAGTGTTATTGGAGTCCCCAAATACTTACTCCTGTATTCTTCTACCTGTTTGCATTCTAGGAGAATATGTTTTGCTGTTTCCTCATTTTCAGATGATGCACTTATCACCGACTGAGGTAAACTGTTCCACACTTTTACCGTGTGGTAAAAGTAAGTAGTAAGTAAGTAAAAGGTAAGACAAAAAATGGTGCCTGGGGTTACTAGAACTTGACGAGCGAGCTAATTTCAATGAGGGCACTCTCAGGTTGCTATTTGTACTCCTGACAAATATGTCCTGTAGCGACGGGACATCGTGGTATCCATGCAATATCTTAAACGTTTATATTAGGTCACCACGCTGTCTTCGACGTTCTAATGTTGTGATTGCTGTACATATGAGGTTGAGTAAGTATAGCGACGAAATAAGTATATAATTTCAGACATATTTTAAGCATAAGAAAAAAATATTTTGAAATTAAGTATTAAAGTAGTACCCGTAAAACCGAAGTAACGTAAAAAAAAGCTAAACCCGGTACCCTGTTGACTGTCCAGCTCAATAATGAAATAATTAATGCATTGTTACTACTCACATCAGCATGTTTCAGTGCTCCCACATCGTTAGTTCCGTCGCCGCACATCAACGTCGAATACCCGAGGGCCTTTAACGTCACCACCACAAACTCCTTCTGCTTGGGCGCGAACCGCGCGAACACTTTGATGTGAGGCATCAGCTCCATCATGAACTTGTGATGACTCTCATTCAGATGGTTCAGACCCTCCCCGGTAACACACAGATCGAACTTCGACGTCAACTGCTTGCTTGTCTTAAACGGCTGCACTGGCAACAACACTTCTTCGTCTATCGACTTCCATCCCCAATCTTCACTTGTTTGCGTCAAAATAAGCACTTCCTTCTGCGTAAAATTCAACTCTTTAGCCACGTGACACGCAGTCAAAGGATTGTCTCCAGTTATCATAACAACAGAGTGCGACGCGTTAACTATCTCCGCTATAGCTTTCTTCGAGTCCGTTTTCAGCGGACACGAAATTATTACGAAGCCCACGAACGTCAGATCGGATTCTATATCTTCCCTTGATAAATCACGAATTTCTTGAGAACTTAACTTTCCTAAATTCCTATAACCTAAGGCTAAAACCCTGGCGCCCCTACGCGATAATGTCAAATAAACGTGGTCGTAATGACTAGGAACCTCTTTCAGCATAGACTTGATCGTTTCTGGCGCGCCCTTGACGCTGCTGATATAGTGAGTCTCTATGAACCCTCGCTCGGCCACCTGGTAACCGGCGATTACTGACATCCTTTTAAGAGCACTTGCGAAGTGGTTTCTGTGGACGATCTTCAGACCAGGCGACTTTCCTTTCTTTGGTACGATAGCGTCCCCTTTAGTTAGATTCCATTCGGCGGCTTTCAAAGTGGCCTTTTCTAACGGATCTCCTACTATGCCGTCGTCTAGTTGAACTAGTGAGTGGCAAGATGCCAATACTTGTATGGTTTCCATAGGAGCTTCAGATAATGGAATGACAGTGGCGTCTTTATGTTCGCCGATGCCGGCTACGCCTTCTACAACTAAGTTATCGCTGGTTAATGTACCCGTTTTATCAAAACAGCAAATTTCCACTTTTCCAGCAAATGGTATCCTAAATGGTTCTGTACAAAATACTGCTAGTTTTGATAGGGAGAGTAGAGATGTGTTCACTGCTAAAGACAACTCTATAGGCAATTCCGGTGGAACAACAGATGTCAATATCAAAGTGCACTCCAAAAATAACTTGTAACGACTCCTTGTAGAATCCTCGCAGCCCTTCACCCAAACATATGCAGCGGCTGCGATTGCGAATATTAACAAGAACAAAATAAACCCAAATGTTTCTAGATTATTGGCAGTGACTCTTTTGACTCCAAACAAAATGGTCCTTAAAAGTTTACCCTGTGATGTGTTAAATCCTGTCCGGATAACATAACCAATGCATCCATTGTCCGGTGCTTTCAATCCTGAGGTTTTACTTGGTGAGGAATGTTGTACAATTTTAGTGCCACCAAAAAGCAAGTGCAATTTTCCATCACCTTCGGGTTCTAAGTGCTGGTGCATGTTCTTTTCATTTTCTAGTGGCTCTTTCATTTGTGGAACACTCTCTCCGGTCAACATAGATTCGTCTACTATACAGGAACCTCTTAGAAGAACTATATCACATGGTACAAGGTTTTCGTTGACGGAGCGTGTGATGGACACAATGTCTCCAGGCACCAACTGGTCACTTAACATCTGCCGCCATCTCCGGTTTCTATAAACGTTAATGTTATACGGTTTGTTACCCATTTTTCTTATTTCTGACATGTTCCTTAGTTGCTGTTGGACCAGAGTGCACTCGAACATGACCAACATTACCAGGGTGAATATGGAATAGTACCAATACTTGTCCAGGCACCAGAGAGCTACACAGAACACTTGGAACACGAAGAATGGAGCTGTTGCCCTCTCCTTGAACAGTTCCATGAATTCTGGTACAACCTAAAACAAAACATACTAATTACATTTTTAATCATTATTCAAAATAATATTCAAAACAACACATGTAAAACTGTAACTGAACTGCTTATTTCATTTGCAATTGCAAAACAAACAAGCAGTTTCATAGTTGAGTCAGGTATGCAGAAAATTTGAATACATTTAAAACCAGTAGTTAACCTCATTTAAAGGCCATCTTTAGGTTAACACAAGTTTGTACAAAGAAAGAAATACCTACTACATACAATGGTATAGTGTAAAATACCAAAGCAAATATAAATCACTCATATAAGCCTATCACTGATTCACATGTCATTTTGAAATGGCTAATTAGTATGTTAACAACTTAAAATGTCTAGGTAAAGTATAAACATACAGGGAATGCAAACCAGTAAAAAATAAAAAATAAGAGTTATTAACTAGGTATTATCACATTCATTGCCACACAGCCGAGGAAGGCATCAACTCCAGGCCACATGCCTTTAACCAGTTGCATACCTATATCCCTACCAGTTATATATGTTACATTAAACCTCAGAAAAACTGGCATTAATAAATAATACTTTACCATAATCATCTCATTCTTTCCAAACTCTTTTTCCGCCATTTCAATGGCTTCATCATCAGCATAGCCCTTGGATTCCAGGTAGTAGTCAACAGTCCTGTTGATAGGGAACTCCACCGTGCTGAAAGTCTTCGTATCCCAGTCGTAAACATATTTACTTTTTTGGAACATGAACCATACATCTGGATTGAGACTGCCTTTTTTTGTTGACTGAAAATTTGTACATAAATTAAAAATAATAATAATTAATAAAATCATTGTGTAGCTGTACTAAAAACATTGTTACTGGTATTTTTCTCAAGGTAAACTTCTATTAACGCAGTGTAATGGTTTATAATCCAATTTGATTTGCTTGATATTTTCTTATCTGATCTGAAATCAGATTACAAATCATTTTAATTAGACATTGTTCCTGATTTACGGACTGGCATTGGCATTGTTAATTAATAGCCTTTTATTTAACCAAATTTTTGTTTTACAATAAATATAAATCAATTTATTTGTGCTTTTTTGTTGTTAATTAACTAATGTAAATTTCTTTAATGGGCTTAAACTGGCTCTCACATAAGTTATTCAAAACTAAAAAACTAATATTATAAATTGAAAGAGATAAAATATATTACAGAAAAATTGAGGCTTCCAGTGCCCAGGGCTGGTATCAAACCAGCGTCATCCTGCATTTGCTGCAGACACTTTAACCACTTGGTAAATTGTTTATTATAAATGACTTGATACATAGTTTACAATTGTAAATTCTATATCATTTATAATTCTATGGTTAATGAAATAGGTTAACTCTATAGGTATACCTAAATAATTGCCTCACACCAGGTGATAATGGTTACTTACCACATTTGACCTCTGAAACTTACCTTAGTATGATGCAATTTGACAATTTCAGAGAACCCATTGTTGGGAGTTGGAACAACTTTGACAATTTCAGCTTGTATGGGATCTTTCACCTGTAAAAATAAACCTGATTATAAATATTAGGTAAGCAGCCCAGTGGATGACACTTTAAAGAGGGAATTCACACATTTTTACAAATAACTTCTGAACTATAAAACATACCAAAGGCATTCTTGTGCAAATATGTAAATCACTTCTTTCTGCATGCTATGCGGACCATAAAATGTATTATATCCTTACCATTATCTAACTATTTCAGTTTTCTGCTAACTCTGAAATTGTACCAGTGAATGACAGGCAAAACACCTATACCCGGCATCCAGCCTCCAAAATAGTCATTTAATCAAAATAATTAGATACAAACATGCAATATCAATAGTTTAATAAATAATTTATCAATAATCAATTACTAAAAACACTTAACTTTCACAGTACAAGTTCTTAACAGATTCGCTAAAAACACCTAGTAACGGAAACTGTCGCTAAAATTGTAAATTATTTATTGAATTGACGGAAGTTTCTAAACACAATTCGCAAATGTCAGAAGCTGTCTATTTTTGGTAATGTTAATATCTTTATTGTTTCAAATAAAATGCAAAAAGTCATCCACTGGGCCGTCTACCTTACTTGAAAGAAAAATAAGATATTTAAGCATATGTTTTAATTAAAAAACAGAAGTACAGAGATAATTATTGTAGACAAGGATCTGGTTACCTTGAGAAATCAAAGCTAAGGCTATTGAACCAAACAAAAGTTACAGTTTCTTACCTTAGAACACGATAGGAAACACTGAATGTGGACACTCCAATAGCAACATAAACAAACTAGGATTTGAATCGTGGCCACGACTGCGACAACCACGAACCCTGCCTCCACGTTATCCTCAAAACCGTACACCACAATCCATGAATAAAATATCGCCGGATATAATACGAGGAAAGGCAGCACTGTCCCTTGAAGTACAGTCGCTACAGGCTTGAATAGCTGTGTATATTGGACTAAATCATCCAATGACGACTGCATTTCGTTAACCACCATAAAACACTTAATTTAAATGACAACTTCTGGTAGTGACTTTTGTCCACGTCAACATAAGAATTATGAGTTGGGGTTATGCATTATTGCATATTTCTTTCATACAAATCAGTTGAAAAATAATACTACCGAAAATTCGATTTTGCCGAGTTTACAGACTTGACAGAACGGACAGGCGGGTGCCAGTGGGGGTGGTGGGGGACGAGGAAACAAGAACAAGAGC
This sequence comes from Lathronympha strigana, assembly GCA_949128165.1. Classification (NCBI taxonomy): domain Eukaryota; kingdom Metazoa; phylum Arthropoda; class Insecta; order Lepidoptera; family Tortricidae; genus Lathronympha; species Lathronympha strigana. Next base: position 7,650,813 of record OX421906.1, on the reverse strand, counting down.
GTGCGTGACACGTTTTCTGTTCCATTTCAAGCATAATATACTGCGGCCTTTTATAACTAAGGTAAGTCAGTTCATAGTTTTAGAAATTTTATTAAAATAATATCGGAAAAGTTGTTTAATTTAATCACCCCTTTCAAGACGTTATCGTGTGTATACTGTAGTAAATAAATATCACATCTTTGAGTTCTATTAAAGACAGACACCGAATGCTTTCAGAAACCAAATGATTTGGTTCCTTTGCTAAAAATCGTTTTTCTGGTGGACGCTCTACACTGTGGATATGTGCGTTATACCTCTCGCTCGCATCAGTTAAACTTTTCTTCGGTGCGAGCGAGAGACAAAACGCAAACACCCGATGTTAGGTGGAGGCATATGATCTCATGAACGCTCTTCTTGCTGTCACACCAAAATAAAGACTTGGCTTAAAGGACTAGTATCCAGGCCACAACGTTTAAAAAAAATATCTTGCTGACACTTACGTCAGTGTCAAAATTGAGCGCGAAAACGTTGCAAACCGCAACGCAACATTGGCTTGGCATTTGGCAATTGGGGTACGAGTACTGCATTTATATTTTATCATTTCTAGAATCTAACCGTTAAATGAAAAACCGCCATGGATCTCAAAATTAAAAGAAAGTCTACAAGAGCACCTATAACCGGCAGCCTTGTCGAAACCTATCCACACGACCTTCAAATGTATAAAGTGCCTCCAACCGAAAACATTTCGCTTCAGGAATTCGAAACCTTGGCTTTAGAGAGATTGACTCTTCTGCGAAGTTTAGCGACAGCCACTACATTAAAAGGATTGCGAATATACTCTGAAGAATGGACGGATTACGTCCTAAATGAATTAAGGACACAAGGCATCAAGTACTACATGAAGCTTTGTGAAAAGACCGCTTGTGGCACAACTGAAGCTGATTTGCAAGCGAGACGTAAGGACCACATAGCACATTTCATACTACGCCTAGCATACTGTCGCACTGAAGAACTACGGCGGTGGTTCATTGCGAGGGAGATGGAACTATTCAGAATGAGATTTATGATCATGAGAGGTGAAACTGTAGATATATTTTTCAAACTAAACAATCTGTGTTATACTAATATCTCGGATGAAGAGAAGGATAGCATCATTCATTTTCTGAGAGAATCTACTCCTCATCAAAACATTGACAATTTGAAATACTATAAAGTGAAATTCTATGAAGTTCTGGATCTTGTTAGGTCTAGAAAAGCTTATCTCAGTGGTGGATATGCTTATATTCCACATAAAGACTTTGTGTCAGTTCTTTCAGCTCAATATCGGACACATTTGAAGCAAAGCCTCGCTGTTGCTTCCCAGCATCTGTCAGAGGTTGAAAATGATGAGAGGCTTGTTGGATTGCTCAAGGGCTTGCATCAAACCTACACCGGCACTGACTATAGTGACACAAAATCAGTTGTGCCTATTGAAAGCCTTGACTCCCTATCTGTGAAATCATTCCCGCTCTGCATGAGGCAGCTACATGAGCAATTGCGAGCAGCCCATCATCTCAAACATGGTGGAAGGCTCCAATACGGACTGTTCCTTAAAGGCATTGGTGTGACTCTGGAGGATTCATTAAGATTCTGGCGGGAAGAGTTTACTAAAATAATGGAATTGGACAAATTTGAAAAGCAATATGCTTATAATGTGAGATATAACTATGGTAAAGAAGGAAGTAAAAGGAATTATTCACCATTCAGCTGCATGAGGATAATTGGCACTAATGTTGGCCCTGGAGACTGCCATGGGTGTCCCTTCAAGCACTGTGATCCAAGTGGGTTGAAAAATAGACTTCAGGGTTATGCTTTAGACCCCCAAGCTGTGCACAATGTAGTAGATATGGTCAAAAAGGGGCATTTCCAGATTGCATGCAGCAAATACTTTGATGCTGTCCATAATGTGGACTTAGGATTGGGCATCAATCACCCTAATCAGTACTTTGAAGAGAGCCAGAAGCTCCAAGGAGACAAGAAAGGTGGCAAAGTCCAAATTAAGAAAGAAATTAAAGCAATCAAAAAGGAGACTGGGAATAACATTGAAGATATGGATTTTGATGAAATATCTGAGTGGAAAGATGCCTAACATGGTCACATTAGGAATTTGTAGTCTTGAATAAACATCCAAATTACATTCCCCAATGCGTGTGGCACATATGTTTGCAGCAGGGGTGCATCTAGATGACCCCTCAAGGCAGCCATGCAAAAACATACTTTATACTTTTCATATAATCTGGATCCCACTTCAGAAGATTTACATATCATTCTTAAGGATAATTAACTTTGTGGTTGGGCCTATGCGGAACCTGTTATCTTGCAACATCATCAAATGTTGCCCTTAATTCAAATGTGTTCATGTAACTGTAATTTTATAAGAAGGTTGTTACTTTGAAAATGAACCAAATAAAGTTTTTGAATATCTTTACTCCATTTTGTAATGTCTCAAAATATAAATAAATAAATCCATTTTATTGAAAACTAATAAAGTATTTATTTGTTTGTAATTTACCTACTTAATCTATTTTTTCTTAACATACATAGCCCGTCTTGTCATGCGTCCACAGTATAGACCGAATATAAAGATGAGGCCAACCGTGGAGATACCAATGACTAGGAAATATTTTTTTGCTGGAGAAGATGACATTTCGCTTATAACATCACCAAGGTTCTCCAGTCTTGCCTGAAAAAAAAATTATTGAAGTGAAAACAAGAATTCAAATTTTTGCTGATACTTTTCTTTAGTCATGTGTCATGAATAGTATAGCACCATACCTAAGATAAGAATAAACCGCACACGAAACACTGTGTAAACAAGAAAATCTTAACATTATATAAATGGATAATTATGTTCATACACAAAATGATAATAGTTATAATCTATCGAAGATAGGTTTTATCGTTATTATTAATTTAGCGAAAACCACACTTGAATCGTTTTATCCGTTTGTGAGTTTGATGACACAGAAAGACATACAAATGTCTTATTTAAACACCTTCACGAAATACTTAGTTGATTCAAAATAGGGATGACGACTATGTTGAAAAAATATAATTCTATTAAGATTAAGTCCGTCAAGGGTTTTTTCCTGTTTCAAGTTAACTAAAATTGACTACGATACAGGGCAACAAAGTTTCTGGTGGAGGCTAGTGACGTCACTTAAAGAGGTAAGAATCGTACCTAATTGTGACGTCACGCGAAACTTTAATGCACTGTATTTCCATCGTTTTTCATTAGACGAACAAAATAAAAAATACGTGTCGAATAAGTTTTAATAATCTAACAGATGGATTAATTAGATTTGATTTGTCGTCTCGCCTATTCAATACTTACAGCACTAACATGTTTATACATTTCCAATCGATTTGTCAATTCTTTTTTACATTCGTCCTCTAATTTTCGGCTGTCGTCATTAAGTATGATTTTCAAACATTTTAAGCCTGAAACAATAATAAACCAATAAATAAATGTTACAGTATTATAAAGTTAAAAGCTTCGAAACAGTTCCATGTAAGATTTACTGTATTTACCATTTACTTAAATAACGACCACATTTTGTTGAACGCCGCCTTTGAAGTAGACAATGGGGAATTTTACACTTTGATTCGTGCGAGCTTAGGTAGTTTTTACATTGGCGTTCAAAAGTGGATGGACAATTTATCAATGAATTACATCATACAGTGCCCATACACTTTTCAACGCGTAGGTACACACGCGTTCAGAATTGCATGGACAGTTTATAGTTTGACAAATATGAATATGACGATAGTACATAGTTTGACAAATTACGTCTGAAAGTTCATTTAAAAAAACTATGTCAACTTTTTTTCGGCTGGCAATACAATCGTCAATTGAAGAAGAGATGGAATGATGAACTGGTAGAGGTCGCCGGAATCCATTGGTTGCGGGCAGCGCACGACCTATCAATATGGCATACTCTGGGGGAGGCCTATGTTCAGCAGTGGACGTCTTTTGGCTGATAATGATGATGATGAATACAAGCGTAAGGAAAATACTGTATGACGAATGCTTACTGGCTATACTTATATGTTTTAACAAGGAGGAAAAAAGAAAACGCGTCGAGCTACGCAATACTTACGTCTCCCATCGCCATGTTCCAGATCCTTACAGTACTTCAGCAAGTCGAAAGTGCAGGCGCGCTCTAGCAATGGATCGGCATTGATGTCCACTTTCCTGTCTTCGATTATTAGAGCCACTTCGTGCGCGCACGCCGGGGAAACTATTTTGTTGTTCACTAGAGCAGTCTTGAGGCACTCTTCAACCTAAAAATAAAAGCATGGAAATCTATTTTAAAGTAGTATTACACGGCGCGATCCGATGGGGTTACCTTGCTCCTCCATTCCCCTCCCACGACGCCGTAGGTTCCATTACAGAGGCCAATGCGATAGATTGGCCCCGACGGATCGTGCCGTGTAATAGTAGCATTAGTAGGTATAAACAGTAAATAGGTACTTGTACTCTTGCTACCCCCGCGTCAGTTGAACAATTGTAACACTTCGTTACCACGCCCCGTAGTTCGCGGGCTCTAATGTAGGGGGGTGAGGGAAGGAGGTACTTATTGGGGAACAAAGTACATGATTGCCCGCGAATTACCGGGCGTGGTATACGAATGATGTCATACGCACAACACAACGAGATGGCAAGGGATTTTTCCGCTCCGATGCTATAGTGTGACCAGGGCTTGGATACCGGTATTTTCTCCATATAAAAATACCGGTATTATTTCGGCTATTTGTCGGTCGTTTGTTTATTAGTTTATTTTTAATGGGTTTATGTAATAACACAAAAATGTTATCTAAATGCATGATCAAGTCCATAAACATAAAATAATTCAGAATATTGGGAAATTCGTGGTTTAAAAAAAACCAAGCCTTGAGCGTAACGGCCGTCTACCATTACCATGACAACCCGCCGAGGGATCCCTTAGCGCGGTTCTCAATGTCGTGTCAAGAAATACCTCTCGATATCACGATATGGAGTAACATTAGTTAGAGTAGTAGGCTACTTAATGGAGTGGAAAGTATTAGGTAATACTTATTACACGAAAGTGCGTCATCGACAAATGAATAATTAATCAAACTATTGTCCTTAATATTGGCTTAAAGAGACATCGCACCGATATATTTTATAATATAGCCTAATTAAAACATGGCCGGGCACACTACCGCTTGTCTAAATTAGCATCATACCTTGTATCACATTACAACAATATGGCGGTTTGTTTACATCGTTAGCAAGTTCTATTTATGGCGTTACGATAACAATAACATGCGTAATGTAGAGCTGGCCTAATCCTTACCTGTCCATCAGATTTCGTGATAGAGTCATTAGGCACGGCGCATATCGTCTGTATCTCAGCATTGCACAGCTTGCTCAACAGAGGATTGAGCCTGTAGTTCAAAGCCTGCTCCTTGAGTATGTTTGTCAGCTCATTCTCACAGCTGCCCATTAGTTTTGCCTGTCGGAACTTTTCTGTCAAGCAATCTAGTACTTTGCCTTGAAGTTCTACATCTTTAGGTTCGTTTTCTGAAACATACATTCATAAAAATATGAGTACCACCACATATTCTTCTGTTGTCAAATTTGCAAATACAATATGTTTTATATGTTGCTTACATTATGCGGCTATTTTTTTTTTCAAAATTGGGTTGAAATGTTACATCAATATCAGAATAGCCCATAGATATTTATATTAAGTCTTCTTCTTTGTAGCGTTTTTCCCGGCTCAGGGAACCAGGGGTCCGCTTTGGCAACTAATCCCAAGATTTGGCGTAGGCGCTAGTTTTACGAAAGGGACTGCCATCTGACCTTTCAACCCAGGAAGTAAACTAGGCCTCCTCGGGATTAGTCGAGTTTCAGATGAAAAGTCGCATGTCTTACCACTGGGCCACCAACACAGTTTTTTATATTCATAGTAATTGTACGATTTCTCATTAAAAAGCTACAGATTCTTTTTTTACTTACCAACAATGTTTGAACAGTGTTTTTTAATATCCACGTCACAATTCTTCTGCAAGTTAATATTAAAACGATAATCCGTATTCTGCTCTATCATCCTATTAACTATAACAACTTTACAATTCTCCTCAAAGTCCGGTTTGTCATGATGTGCCTGAAAAAAAAACGATTAATATGTACAACGTGTACAGTCAAGTGTAAAAAAATGGTGGTGCACATCTTACTCAAAAATATGTCCCATAGCACCTTATGGTATAATAAGAGCGTAGTACCATATTTATGAGTCGATTATGTCGAGCCATATTTTTGCACTTGACTGTACCTAAAACAAAAACTTAGGTACGTAAGTACAGTATTTAAGAAATCATAAAAAATATACCTTCAAACATTCAAATATGTTTGCAGGATCCGTATTGTGGCAGTATAAATCTATCATATTATTACATGTATTGATTAAATGGTAATCAATTGCGTTATCGGCGAATTCCTGTTTGCGAACGACAAATATAGCTTTCCTACAACTATCAGATAGTTTCCCAGTAGCGGTCTGTAAACATTCCAGGGCAGCAGACTCAGCATGAGGTATATTAGGGCAAAACTGTTGTAGGTCTGTCTTGCAAGCTTCCTTAAGCTCGGGATCCAAATCTATACTCTCCTTCTGTTGGAATAACTGACTCCTCAACTGCTGTCGACATTCTTTAAATATAGTGTGTTTTCTTCTGTTTATAGTATCATTTCGAACAATCTCACTCAGGCATGTCACAACCTGAATTTTAGTTTGTGCTTTGGGACAGTATCTGAGAACATACGACTTGCAAGCGTTTTTGAATTTCCTCGTAAACCTGTAGTTTTTGAGAGATATCAACTGCTCATGATCAATTGCTGCTCTGCACTTTACATTACTTTTGATTTCAGGATCATTTTTGTGACCTATCAAACATTCCAATACATCATCTTCTTCTTTTTTCATCTTAAGCTCAGAAGAGCAAAGCCTCTCTATAGGAACTTTACAGTTAGTGCTAACTACAGTGTTTAACTCTATGTGCCCGCTTTGGGTTTCAGTAAAATTAGTAACAGCCTCTTTACATTTAGCAGACAAATCTTTAATCTTCCTCTGCAAACAAGCAATTTCTTCTCCTTTCCCTGTGTATCCTATACATAAATTAGTCAGGTCATCTATACAGAAATCCTCTATTTCTGGAAGTAAATCTACACTCACAGCCCTCTGCCTCATTACTCTTCTGACCTGTTGTACACAGGCTGGTTTTATTTTGTCCCTTAAATCCGGATCGTAAGCAAAATTGTAAAGGCACGTCAAAATTGCTGGATCTTTATCTGACTGATCTTCACTTGCATCAGCCCATTTTAGTGATGCTTTACATTGCATGACCGCATCATATTTACATGCTTTATATAATTGAGGATCTAGTTTAAAATCTCTTGATATGAAATATTGAATTTGCATCATGGCCGCTTCACAGTCTCCGGTCATTACAGTGGTGCCAAGTTTTTCCATGAGACAGGACATGACTCTGCCATTGCCGCCAGTGACTTCTTGGCATGCTCTGTCAACAACAGGCTTACAAGCTTTGCGTAAAATGGGGTCAACTCTCCAGTCTTCCCCAGGGTCCGCTTCTGAGACCAGTGCTTGTAAAGATTTGTGACAAGCTAAGCTGATTCTTTTTTCCTTTCTCTTCCTTGGTCTTGCATGGTCCATTAGACAGTGCAGTGTCTTGCCTCCGGCTTCTATTCCTCGACAGAGAGTAGTTATGTCATTGGCACAGTCATGCATCAGCTCAGGTGATAGTCTATAGTCGTCCATGAGCATTTTTCGGTGATCAATCATTTCTGTAGCACATTCCTGTGCTAGCTTGTTAGTTTCAGACCTTGATACATTTTCTAAACATAAAAGTATTTGTGCAAGCCTTACATCCTTATCATCCACTACTCCTTTACGACAGTGGTATTTCCTTATGTCTTCCTTACATGATCTTACGAGACCCTTACTAGCTTTATAATTCATTACCATATTTCTTTGATCATAGAAAAGTTGATCTTGGCACCTTTTAGTCATTGCTGAAATAAGACTTTAATTTAAAAACACTTTTTATTAGGAATTAATCCTATAATGCAATTTGTTTACACTGTTGTTTATTGACTTTGTTAAGATTAGGCAATTTACTGATAAGATAAAATGAATTTGCAGTTTTCTTAATATGTGTTTGCAAAACATATTCATGAGATTAAGATTGTATTAGAAAACTTGTGTGAACTCAACCAATTTGATTTCCAAAAACAAATATTATTAGCTATGTAATAGCAAAACATGTATGAGGTAAAATTTGTTTTATATTTAGTTGCTTGAACAATGGAATGACAACATAGTCTCCATGTTTCAGAAACACTTCTAAACAACAGGTGCTATTGCATAATCTTTATAAACAAATAGTGTCCTCATAAATCTCATAATACAATGACTATCTGTGTATGAATTTAGAGAAAATCAATTTCTCTGAACCATGTTACATTTTGGTAATACAAGCCCTTATTACTGATTGTACTTTCTTTTAATCAACTGTCTTATACTACTCAACAAAATGATTCTAATAAGCCCAAAGTCAAGTAGATTGTATTGATTGATATAGTGTTCAGCTATTGCTGATGATGATGATGCATTGTCACTGGGTTAACATATGTATGCAGTTTTAGTTCAGCCAGGTTGCAACAAACAGTTTGTAAATATTGTAAACAACCTGTAGTTTGGCTCGGATCTCTTCTCATTTATGCAAAGTCAGAGAGAAACATACTGTTTTTTTATGAGTTACCCCCCCCTCCCCCCCCAAAACCCACCCCAAAAACGGAGTTGTTCATATTGTCAACTGTAGGTTAAATTACGGTAGGGACATATAAATCCCTGTCTGCTATCCTAATTGAACCTATGGTTGATATAGTTTTTTCTACTGTTACTGCCAAAACTGGTTTGCCAAACTATAGATACATACAAACATTAATTTGAAGACTAGCAATGTGTTTTAAGAATGCAATAGGACAAGTAGGTAATCTTTCATAGAATAACTTACTATTCTCATATTGATGTCGAACAAGACATTTGTACATCAACCATGACCCCGGGACTTCATCCGGACAGAATGTTTTATGATCCAAGTTACAAGCCACAAACACTATCTTATCCATTTGAAGTGTACTGTATTTCAACAATTTCAAACCAGTGATTTCAGTAGTGCATTCTGGCTTCAAAGCATCTTTAGTCTCAAGACATTTTAATGTTTGACTCTGTGAAAGACTTCTAACGTCAGGTGGAATCCTTCCACAGGTATGGGCCTGGATGTCATCATTACAGGCCTTTAAAAAACTATCAATAATTTGCCAATCATTAAAAATCATGGACTCTATTTTGTTTATCATCCTCCAACAACTTCTATTTTTTACACTTGGTTTTTTCTTGAGCACGCAATCTATAGCAATTTCGGGAGGGTTTAAACAGTCCATTATTAGTAATTCCTCTTGACATGGTTGTTTTAGTTTGTAATTAATGTATGTGCTGTCAATAAGCTCTGCTTGGTGAGACCATACTTGATGTTGGCACGTAGACAACGCTTGTGTTTTGTTGTTTCGGGCTGTGGCTAAAGCACAAGATAATATAGCCAAATCATCTTCTAAATGTGCGCACTGTTGTTCAAATAATCCACAGCCACTTAAATCCAAAGTATACCGCCCCTTGGGACGTTTCAGGTCACCTGGCAGTTGAGCGCATTCTGTATTGCTTATTAAATAGGCTGCTAATATACATAACAGCTTCAATATTACAACATTTGTTAACATTTCGATACCGGCTAAATTGTATAATGAAAATGCTATAATTAACGCTAGTATAGTGTCATAATTTGAATAGCCGCACTGATGTATCTTACTCCTAAGTGCAATAACTCTCTATGTTGTTTACAACATTGAGATATAATATTTAATTGAACAAAGCACGGCAAATTGCAAACACAACACAGCCCGACATTACCAATTTATGATTCTGATTATTTTTAATTATTATATATATTTATGCGTAGGTATGGCATAGATAATATACTACAATACAGATTAAGATGGTCGTTCCAAATTATCAGATGCGTGAATGAAGTTTGTACTCAGATAGAGGAGTCTAAGGACAATACGATTTCTTCGCTATTTATTACCACTGTTAACCTTTGACTTGCCTTTGACAATTTAATCAGCCGAACGTAATGTCTGTTATGGTGCCTCTACACTCTCGGGCTCTCGGCCGAATGTTTCGGCCGCGGGCGAATGCAACCTATTACACACTCGTTCGAGAGCCTCGGGCGAGAAGCTCGAGCGAGAGGCTATTTAAGCTTTGTTAGTGCCTCTACATGCTCGGGCTCTCGGCCGAATGATTCGGCCGCGGGCGAATGCACCCTAGTACACGCTCATTCGAGACAGACTATATAGATAAAATTTAAGCCAGACCATAGACAATTTAAGCTTTTACAGGTAGTTTCGGTGAGTTAAACGGTGTTTTAAATATGGTTTAAGAACTTTATTCTCAAAAAGAATTTACAAAATTCACTTATTTGAGAACACAATATTTTATGTAAGTAACTTAAGACTAACGTGCAGAACAAAGCAATAAGTTGGGTAGAAATAAAAATACATTTTAGTTCGCCGAATCGAAATACCCACTACAAAGTAATAACATGTGCAAAGTAATAAGCAACTACGGTGTCATTCCCCAACGCTTACCAAGCTGATGCGAGTTATAACTTATAGGCGAGCCAGTAGATGAGCACCTTTGATGACGCGCGGTTATTAAGGTTCTCTAGATCACGCTACACTGGAGTACTTGGTTATACGTGCGTCCGCGGAGATAAATAGCTATGGTTATTGACACTATTTAAGACACTTTTTAAATAGCTTCACCCGAAGTGAAATTATTTAAGACACCTTTTAACTCAACCAAACTACCTGAAAAAGTACTTAAATTGTCTCTGGTCTGGCTTAAATTTTCTCTATATAGTCTGTCTCGAATGATCGTGTACTAACATGGCCGAAACATTCGGCCGAGAGCCCGAGCATGTAGAGGCACGGTGTGATGTAGTTTGGGTGAATAAAAAGGTGTCTTAAATGTGAACTCAGAGTGTCTCCGATCCGTTTGACTTTCCAATCGCAGATTTTCAGAACATGTATAGGGTACTTCCCGTTCAGAATCACGAAATTTAGCGAAAAGCAAGAGCTTTTAGCACAAGTACAAGAAATAATCTGAAAAACATATATTTAACGCGCACTGAGAGTTCCGTGCCACCAGTATTTTTAAATATGTACCTTACCTACGAATCAATCAAGGTTAAGCAACAGCATCCCATGCCGGCCATAACATAATTGTATGCCTGCCCTGTCTTCAAAGTATCGGAAAATAAATGTTTAGGAGCACCCTCTGTGACGTGTGTGGATCCCTCGGTGAGCAAGTCCGGCCCTCACTTAGTTTGTTTTCTCATCTTAGGCTGGTCTATTTTACGATGCACTCATTTATTCATTTCTACAATAATATTTTTGTACGGAATCCAACTGTTTGAAATAAAATTATTTACTGATTAATTTACCGACGGAGATATTTAATTTAAACGTTTGTCGAAAAACGCGTTCGTGAAATATGTTAAATTCAGCTTCAGAAAAAACAGAAATGGGAAAATCAAGAATAAATGCGTGTGCGTCAAGAATAGGAAAAAATGCGCGTGGAAAAAAAGCTATAGGGCAAATGATCTAACAAATTTGCCCAACTATACAAAATATGATTTTCACGCCAGTCAAGTTATTTTTTAAGCGTTACAAATATTGGGAAATATTGGGAACGGAAAAAAAGTGTCAATATCGGATTTAAATGCGAGGTTTTTAAAGATCCCATACGAATGGCGCCGAAAAGTCAATGCTATATATGTACTAAGATAACATGAAGAATCAAGTCTAAACATACATCAAATAACTTTCCCCACTCGTGGATAAAACACGTTTTTACTCGCTGATTTTAAAGGATAAAATAATGCTTTTCGAGTTAATGACAAGAAAAACAAATTGTTACATCTATAGACCCCTTTCTTCCGAACATACCCAAGACTTGTATTTATAATTATTTGTTTGTTGTTATCTGTATCCGTGACCGTGTGTCAAATGTCACTAGTCACAGTAGTCACTTTGATGTCACTTATAATTTTACATATACATACTGCTATATCATTTTATTTTGTTGTGTGGCTAAAATTGGTTTATAGAAGTTGAGATTTAATAAGTAAGAAGAATATCTGATTTTTCCAGTTATGGAAGGTTTTATCGAAGTGAATGAAATATCTGATTTCGTTTCATACATCCGCAGTGTAAGTATTAGACCATGATAATACGATTTAATTTTATTTACCTATTTATGCTGTAATTCTGATTATAAAGGTTCTGCGTAGGTGTAGGGAGGAGTAAACACTAAAACTTATTTAAAAATATTTAATATTACGTGAAACGTATGCTGGGGTAATAATTTATAGGTAAAAACAGGATTCAAGGCAAGCAGGTAAAGTATTGAACCCAAACAGAGTATCATTTGCAACACCGCTGGTAATATATTGTTATTTAACTTCTCCTAAGGTATATCGTAAGCGGCATTAGTTAATATAATTCTGTTTATAACTAGACCCCAAAATTAATATAATAATTAAGAAAATTCATTAAAACTAAATTTCGATTTTAAACACATACAAATGTTCCAGTTCAAAAACAGTTCTGTTTATAACTAGACCCCATTATCAATTAAGAAAATTCATTAAAACTGAATTTCGATTTTAAACACATACAAATGTTCCAGTTCAAAAACAGATAATGGCACATACAAGAATACACATTACCTCATATCTCATCTCATCTCTCTCTATCCTCAAAATTCTATACAATTGAATTTTTTTTCAACAAAATTTGAAATACGCACTAATTGCTAATTGATTGCAAAGTAGCATACTTAAAGCAAAGTAGATAGGTGTCATTTATCCTCATAAATAAATTGGACATATTTGACTTATAAATAAATTTAGCAATGTAGTAAGCTTATAAGTTGTATTATTTATTTCAGATTGAATGGCGGGATCCCTGGCTGATAGCTTTATTATCATTTCACATACTGGTAACATTCATGTGCTTCTCAACAAGGAACTATGGAACCTTTCAAGTTATGCTGTTTATGACATTATGTAAGTGCATTTTCCCTGTTTTACATATTTGGCATCCTGCATTTTAAGCTTTATAAGCTAACTAGCTCACAGTACTTCATTCTATATAATGCACATTAGCAATCATTATCTGCTTTTGGCTTTCTATTGTAGTCTCCAAATCGCAAATATATTTTTATGATATTAGCTAAACGCTGAGACCAGATTACACACTGCAAAGTGTATGGCACATTGGACACTGGAAAGCAAATGTGTATTAACCCACACTACACATAGTAGTGGTGGTTACTACATATTTGCTTTCTGGTGTCAATATGATTAAAGCAGCTACACAAAATATGCATAGCTGCTTTAGCTGTAGCTGCTACCAGGTGAGCTAGATTAGTCAGAACTTAAATACCGTAGGTTGGGGCTCTATGATGTATTATTACTTCTATGACCAATATTGACTAGAGTTTTCAATGAATTCTTACTTAAAAAATGTTAGATAGACCCAATATTCATTCTAGTAAATAGCACGCTGTATATTTTCCACATTGTTCAGTGATAAACTTGATTGTAAGTTAACAACTACAAAGTCCAAATTATCAATCATTGTAGTGATATCTTAGACAATCATAATGGATAATGTTAACAGATTGAATTTTATACACCAATATTCAAGGTGGACTTTTTTAATGGGCCAGTGCAGATATTAGCTACACTAAAATGAAAGAGGCCTTCCCTTATTTTGGAATTATGACAATAGGCATCCTAATCCAAATGTCCTAGAAAAGTTACAAATTATTAATTTAAACACATTAAATAAATATATTACGGTCATCATTCCCAAAATGGTTAATTTGTGTGGGAAATACAAATGATACAATACTACACCAAGCCGCACACACCAAATTGAACACACCCGCTTTTGTAAAAGGTTAATAAAAACCTTGTGCTGAAGAAAAGTGCTTCTATTTTAGTTTAAGCTTCAACAATTTATAAAAAAGGTTGCCGAATCTCTGTTCCGCATTATTGTTTCTGTTGTTACGCATTAGCATAAGTGACAATGGCGTCAAACAGTAAAAGAACATTTTTAAATGGTCATGTCTAAAACTCCTGACACTTGCCAAGTCCACCCGCATTCCGAGCAAGGGCCAAAATCCTGACATGTCTGGAGAAATCCTGATATATGGCAACCCTAACTATGAAGGAACTGACAATTCTACATGTGTTTAATTTTAACTTCACTGCTCTTAACTTAACAATAATTACATGTTATTAACTTGTTACATTGTAGGTACCATGTTATTATTTTTACAAGGCCTTGGACAATACTGCGTGTCATTGGCTGAATAATGTGCCGTATTTTAATGATGCCGGCTTGTGATTGCATAATGAACTAGTTATGATTTAAATTGTAAATTCATAGAGTTAAAGTAAAAGTCATATTAGAGTAGTTTTGGAAAGGATACCTACATGATTTTAAATTTGATATCCTACCATTTACAGTATTTAAACATACAGAAGATGTAACAATGCTCTTTACTTAACATTGCTATTCCAATTAATATTGTTTTTTTTTTAAATTAGCTTTTCTTATATTTTCCAGCTAAGCTAATGATCATTATCATTTCAATTCAATAGTTATTGGTTTGATAAGAACCAAAGATTTCGGAATTATCTATATATAATTGTATAACTTGGCAAACATAGCCGAAAAAAAAGGAATATATTAATAAATAGGTACTCTCTTTTAACGATTTTTGTATCTTATAGAAACAAAACCCTTAGTAGATGTAGATGTAGAGCAGGGACGCCCGGCCGGATTCAGGCGGGCTGGCAAGCACTTGTCGCATTCGTTCAGCCCAGTTCCCTGGAATTTGATCTGCAGGTTACTGACCCGCCCATAGTATGATTATATCTAACAATGATCGCGATATTTGTGTAGCATTACCTTATGTTTCTTGTAAGCTTCGGATTCATTGAGCGTCTTTCTAGCTCTATTCCTTGCACTTATCTTTCAGTTCACTGTATGTTTATGCTATTTTATAGTTGATTAAGCTGCATTTTGAAGATCTGAAAGAATCCTGTTATTAACTTCAATACGTAAAATCTTTCACACACTGGTTTGACCTAAAATCTCCTAGCGGCTTACCGGCTTATATCTATAACGTTCTTCCTCTTCAAGGATAACAGCTTATTTTTGTGAAATTTATCATAATTACTTATATTTTTCCGTTTGTTTACACTTTTTGATATATCTATTTATAAGTATCCATGGTTACATACTTTGTCGTAAATTGTCAACTTCTAAATTTCTTACCATGCAGTTTAGGTTTTCTACATTTTAATAAGTTTGTTTGATATTTAATACTGGTACTTTGTAAATATTTAAATTTAAATTTAACAATTCTAAATTCTCGAGCTGGGGTATAAAACCCCGGTAGCCGTCTACAGAAGGCAGTCTTTCGTCAGCTCTAGTCTTGAGCAGTTTTCGAAAATTGAGGCCTGTGCGGGGTCTAGGCAGGCCCCGCACTCTCAAGCGACCTCCCTTCTTGGCCCTCTTCTTTAACTAATCTCCTGAGAAATATAATTATCTTCGAGGAAGCTATCCTACTGCTGCTTGTCGGTTTTACTGATATCTACGAGTATCTTCAATTGACGGCACTCGGCGCAGGCGAATCAACGCCGCCCGAGGTTCTCTACGCCTGACGAACATCGGGCCTGAAGACATCACTTCTGGTGTCCCATTTCGGTGCAGGCGTACATACGCCGCCCGAAACTACCTTCACCTGCTAATATTATTCCTGGTAACCTGTCTTGGAACTCACGCCTTCCGGAACTACTTCGCCCGCTGCTGACTGACTCTTCTTCTACATCCTGCCCGAACCTACTTCAGCTTCACTCCGTACTTACCGCCATAGTGACCTTATGTTTACCGGCTGAAAATAAAGAACCCTAACCCTAACTTTCTTTCTTTTTCTTCCTTTCCTTACTCTAAGTTACGTATCCTCTTTAACGTCAGTTACGGGAGAATACGTAACGTGACAGTTTGGCGCCCAACTCGTTATTTTCAGCTTTTTTTTTCTTTTCCTAAATTCTAAAAAAAAAGACAAAACTCGTGTCTGTAAATTTTACTTTTTCGGCTTATTTTTGGTAATACACATTTTTATTTAATATTTACTCAGGTCACTATGGTACATCCTAAATTTTTCTTAGATCTGTTTTAGTTTTTCTTAACTCTATTCTGTTTTAACTTTTCTTAGTTATATTTTTTTGCTTTTGTTAATTCTATTTTGACTTTGCTTAGGCCTATTTTAATGTTTTGATTTTTTTTCTCTAACTACAGTGGATTTTAGGTCAAGCCCTACCCTACACTTCCAAATTAAAAACTCTCATTGCATGTGATGTCATTCCATTATCATACTTCACCCTCATCTTAGATTTTACTTCACTTCATTCCATATCTTTTATATTTTATTTTCTGGCAACTACTTTGCCACTTTTCTCTCTTATTCTTCCTTTTCCTTTTCTTCTATTCTCTTTCCTTCTCTTCAGAGCGGTAGACTAACTCTCTAAAAAAGCCACATAGTCAAAATCTTATAGAGCGGTAGGTCAACTCTTTAAATAAGCCTTATGATCAAATCTTTGTATGTTAGGTAGACTACTATTGCTACCACATACTAAAGACTCTTCTTCTACCGAGCGCCTACTCTCATGGGTTCGGTCTACTTAATCTAGTCGGCTCTAAACCGACTGGGCCTTGTACATAATCTATTTCATTTTTTGTTTTTAAAAGGGAGCGGCTGACTACTTCTACAAAAACAAGCCTTAGGTCATTGGGGGAATTCCCTTAGGAGTGTGCGTCATAGAGTGTGAACCACATCCCCTTATTTTGTCAGAGATGTATGTATGAAAAAGTGACAGAGAAGCATGAATGTGTAGGTAATTCCCTATATATTATAACATTTTTTTCAGCACTTCATCTCATAACATGCACTAACTCTTACTTGTATTTATGTATTACTTTAACATCACTTAATAATAATATACAAAAAAAAAACTTTCACGTCTAGTTCACGCAAAAGTTTTTTTTTTTCCGAGGTTTTTGGGGTAATGTAGCATTACCTTATGTTTCTTGTAAGCTTCGGATTCATTGAGCGTCTTTCTAGCTCTATTCCTTGCACTTATCTTTCAGTTCACTGTATGTTTATGCTATTTTATAGTTGATTAAGCTGCATTTTGAAGATCTGAAAGAATCCTGTTATTAACTTCAATACGTAAAATCTTTCACACACTGGTTTGACCTAAAATCTCCTAGCGGCTTACCGGCTTATATCTATAACGTTCTTCCTCTTCAAGGATAACAGCTTATTTTTGTGAAATTTATCATAATTACTTATATTTTTCCGTTTGTTTACACTTTTTGATATATCTATTTATAAGTATCCATGGTTACATACTTTGTCGTAAATTGTCAACTTCTAAATTTCTTACCATGCAGTTTAGGTTTTCTACATTTTAATAAGTTTGTTTGATATTTAATACTGGTACTTTGTAAATATTTAAATTTAAATTTAACAATTCTAAATTCTCGAGCTGGGGTATAAAACCCCGGTAGCCGTCTACAGAAGGCAGTCTTTCGTCAGCTCTAGTCTTGAGCAGTTTTCGAAAATTGAGGCCTGTGCGGGGTCTAGGCAGGCCCCGCACTCTCAAGCGACCTCCCTTCTTGGCCCTCTTCTTTAACTAATCTCCTGAGAAATATAATTATCTTCGAGGAAGCTATCCTACTGCTGCTTGTCGGTTTTACTGATATCTACGAGTATCTTCAATTGACGGCACTCGGCGCAGGCGAATCAACGCCGCCCGAGGTTCTCTACGCCTGACGAACATCGGGCCTGAAGACATCACTTCTGGTGTCCCATTTCGGTGCAGGCGTACATACGCCGCCCGAAACTACCTTCACCTGCTAATATTATTCCTGGTAACCTGTCTTGGAACTCACGCCTTCCGGAACTACTTCGCCCGCTGCTGATTGACTCTTCTTCTACATCCTGCCCGAACCTACTTCAGCTTCACTCCGTACTTACCGCCATAGTGACCTTATGTTTACCGGCTGAAAATAAAGAACCCTAACCCTAACTTTCTTTCTTTTTCTTCCTTTCCTTACTCTAAGTTACGTATCCTCTTTAACGTCAGTTACGGGAGAATACGTAACGTGACATTTGTTAAGTTTTCGAAATTCTGAGTAGAAAACATACCACATTAATATAGAACATCGCAGCAAACATAAAACATAGCACACACAGCTTTCTAGTACTTACAGTCACTGAGATTATCCGCGGACGGGCGGACAGACAGACAGACAGACAGACTTGGCGAAACTATAAGGGTTCCTAGTTGACTACGGAACCCTAAAAACCTCATAATATCTTGATAATTTCGAACCTTAGTGCCAAAACTTCCAAGTAAAATGAACAAGGTACTTATTGTAAAAAAAATGGTCTTGTGGATTTCTCACATAGGTACCAATAGGGTCATGAGTGTCATGAGTTGGAAAACCGAGATATAAAAGCTACATGCTGTTCTTATATTGAACCAACACAACCCAACTAAAGCTTGGCTCTTTGAGATTCCTTAAATTATTTAAAACGGGTCACTCATGTAATTAAGTCGATTTTCGCTCGACATGTTGACATATAAACGATACTGAGAATGAGAACGAGGGTAGATCGTCCGCCGTGCAGAGACGGCGCTGGCCCACAGTGCTCGATTTGTAGTTGTCGAGCGAAAATCGACTTAATTACGTGAGTGACCCGTTTTAAACATCATTTAATATGTAAATTAAAGTCTCGAACAAACTCGAGTCCCACGAAAGTTTTATAATTAAAATTCCTTAAACTGGTAAATTCATCTGCTGGATGGCTCTTCTCAAATGTTGCCGACAGGGGCCTATATACGGTAGGGACCGTATATAGGCTGTCTAGGGCAACTTCCAGCCACTTAGCAGATGCGTACTCGCATGGTATTGCATTGCAATGTGCGTTATCCAAATATTTATCGAATACTTAATATAACCTGCTACAGATCCAAGTAGCACAAAACTGCATTATATAATGCCACCGAAGGTTCACGTTGGTTATCTAAGCATTAGTGAGTTATAAGTGATCACATGGTCTGCAGTAGCTGTATAAGAAATACCGAGACTCAATATAATGCTTCTGTACTATGATTCTATTAAGCGCCACACAGAGGCTACAGGTCCCCTGTTATTCAGCGCTTAGTGGTGCTGATGCTGTACCCTCTGACCTGCAAAAGTGCATTCTTGTGGACACAAATACAGCAACATTCTGAATAAAATACTTCTGGTGTACTCTTATAGCACTTGCATTTTAAGAGGGAACGTGTGACCTCCTATAATGCTAGCAGTTACAACATGAAGTTCATTAACAAAGATATAATGCTATATGCTGCTTAAAAGTGCACTTTTACGCTTTTACTCAGCTGATAGTGTATACTCGTATATCAGCATTAATAAAGGTCACAATTATACCTAATGTGACCCTTTATATAGTTATAAAACAGCGCATAGATACAAGTTTAGACACTGGTGTTCCTTTATTCAGACTTGGGCTGAATAATGAATTGAATGGGGGCGTTTAACCTGCTGGGTAAGTTATAATAGACCACAACCTGAGTTTTCTTGAATGCTCCAGTACCTACATAATATACAGTAAAGTTCGTGTAACCCTAGAAAAATAATGAGGTTCCTAAACCATTTTCAACGAATTTCTGGGCCATCCTGTATTTTAAGCTTTGCTCAACTTTTAAATATCAATATTGTTTTCTTCCGCAGTACTCCTTGTGTATTTCTCGGAGAGTATAAACGAGGTAGCGGCCAGGAACTGGGCTTTGTTCTCCAGGCAGCAGTACTTTGACAGCAAAGGACTCTTTATATCGGTGGTGTTCTCCATCCCAATACTGCTGAATTGCATGATTATGGTGGTGAGTTGACGACATATTTATAAGGAAACGAAAAATTTATTTTTTAAGAACTCGGCGACGCGACGTGAGTGACACGAGGTAATAGCAGAGAGCGAAATATTACAATCGGATCTTACGTTTTCTGGGTGCGAAGACAAGATACCAATCGCTCACGCTCCGTAGTATAGTGTAGTTATCTCTCTTTATCACTCTTCCGTATTAGTGCGACAAAGACAGTTGCGTTTCGTTTGCTACTGAGCGTTAACGATTGCCATCTTGACTACGCACCTAGATAAGGCCGAAGCCAGGCGCCAAAGGTTGTGGGTAAGCCGTAACGGGCCACTCGGGCCAATCACAACCTTGCGTTGCGCAACCAGCGGAGGTCATGAGAGAGAGCGAAAAGCGAGTATCTCGCTCTCACCTATGGGTACTGGTCGCGCAATGTCGTAGTGAAGCCGTGAAGTCCTAGCAATTAATGTTTACAAAAAGACACCTTTTTTCTAACTAATACTAAGTAGCTAAGCGCTGCAGGAGGGCAGTAAGGTAAAATTGAAAAGGTCACGATGAAAACAATGGAAGATGGCGGCTGGTATGTGACGCGCTGTCACTTTTGGCAGTTTAAAAAGTACTTGAATACAAATAATATCACAATATTGTGATATACCGTAAACATTTTAGAGCTAAGATACTTTTAATATGATTTATGTTAATTTAGAACGCTTTAATTTGACGAAATAGGTCCTTTTTTTGTCGGTCTGAAAATGCTTTATGCATACCTCCCTAAACATTTAACCCCGAAGTTACTCAGAAGTTCAATCGTCAGTACAATCGTCTAACTCCAAAATTTGGAAGAGATTTTGGAGTTAGACGATTGTACTGACTGAAGGACAAATGAGATACACCATTTAATGGGGGAAAACACAAATCCAATTTTGGCTATAATAGCCTACACCCTTCATGTATATTCTATCACATTGCAGGGTTCATGGCTGTACCAATCTACGCAGATAATGACCAACATCAAGAAGGCGCAGTTGCGGCAGCGGCTGAAAGAACTCAACATCAACAGAGAGCAACAGCGACACATCAAAGCAGACTAAATGCTAGCATGTACAGGTACAGATGGATCCTTATAACTAAATGGCAGATATTTTATCCAATGGTAAATAAGTGCGAGATCCTGGCCACGGCACCAAAATTGTAACTGCGACTCAACATCAAGACAAGTAAAAATTAAAAATACATATGCCATGATCTACCGGCTAATATAGCACCTACATATATAAAGTACCTAGGGTAAATTCGAAAAGCGCTGGAAATCACCCATAATTCAATCATCTTAACTTCTTAAGAGTCTAATTACGAAATTACCCTACGTTTTTTTGATATTCGCAATTACACTCTATATGTTTTTTAAACCACAATATGTACGGCTTAATTATATATATCCCTATTGACACGTGCCGTAAAATAGGTGACATATGTTATATTATTATAGTTTTTGCAATGTATAGAGAATTACCATTTTTTGTAGGGATCATGTGGTAAGAAAGCATGATATCATTAGTAATCTTGGTCGGTGTCTTTAGAACAGTCGCAACATTGCTACTGAAATGTCAGGCCTAGTTATGGAGTTTGTATTACAGTCGAGTTAATTGATATGTGTACACTATTGCACCTTATCACAAGGCTTTACGTTGAAGAAACAACTCGACTGTACATTGCTTCATAGTAAGACTTATTCCAATGTAAAATTCGATCAGATTGCCATTGATGTCATTTGGTGTATAAGAGTATAAAACATTTTTGCCATTATTGAGTTTGGTGTAGGAAATGTGATTAAATTTTCAATAAGAAAAATTACTATTATAAAAACTGGCGCCTACAATCCAAAACAATTCTTTCAGATTATGTTTTAATCATCAATATTTATGAACTTCTTACTAGAATAGTGATCAGCAATAATAGACAAAGGACTATCTTCAGCCCGGCTTGATCTGCGTTTTATTGTACTGATGATCATGTCATGTATTATAGGAATATACTAGTAATTAACTCTCATCACATTTATTTTTATCATAGACTATAAAACATGACAGGCAATACAACGAACTAAGAAATTCAGCTCACGTACATACTGTGCCTTTCACGTTGTCATTAAATTATTGGTTTTGTTTTGAATAGATAACACAATATTGAAAACACCGATTATCACTTACCTGTTAAATATCCATTACAGATGCAAAGATTACGGTACGATAAATTGGGTCATATACACGGTGAAATTTAATCGGTAATCAGGAGTTGAAAAATATTAATTGTTAACCTAAATAGCATTCAATACGTGAGATCTCGCGGAATTTACTTCACCATCTAATTAATAACAGTAAATGATATCGTTAAAATGAAAAACCACTGGGCACATTTACACCCTACTTTTATTAAAAGGAATTAGTGTATGTCAAATGCCATCGCGATGGCGGAGAAATTGACAGACCAGACGTCAATAAATTATTCCCGCAATAAGTTTTTTTAGCCATGGCTTACTTGCCAAAGAGGTTTTAAACTCTTTAAACTACACCGCTGGTAGGGTGACAATAAATTCCAATTAAAATTTAATGTTACCTTTTAAATTGGGTACGATATAAAAAAACTTAGTTCCATGTAAGTGCCACATAAATATGATCGCCATCGATTACTGAATTAGAAAAATTGGTTCCTGATTACCGATTCAATTTCACCGTGTACATTGACATGTTAGGTACCTGTATTAAATACTTAATCAAATAAAATCAACGGATATGCATCAACTTCAAGAATTTCTGTTTCACAGGTAGGGGTTTTGCTTGATTTAAAACACCTAGATGTCTCATTAGCTTCACTGTGGTTTCATTAGCTGCACTTATTTCTAGTTAAATTTATAAGGTTTTGTGGTGTGTCGTGTCGTGAATATTATAGCCGAGAAATAAAACCCTGATGTTATTTCTAACACACAACTTGTATTCCTATTGCATTTTCTTACGTGTTTCTTGCATTTTTCTTGTACTTAAGAAATATATAACTGTATTTTTCTTTTCCTATAACTTTGCATTTCAGCCAGTTTTTCGGTATATTGAGCGTTTTGAAAAATAAAAACACCCGGAAGTTTAAAATGCTCTGTTGTATTATAATTGTGTCACTTAACTACAAACTCGGGTAAATCCATTCGACCCTCTCAGCAAATATCTATTTTTTGTTAATACCAAAATCGCATAATCTGACGGATGGATTTACCCGAGTTTAAAGTTAAGCGAGGCAATTTTTGTGCGTTTCCATTATTGCCTAATCTCGGCAAACCAATAAAAAACAAAAATCCCTGGAAGTTTAAAACGCTCTGTTGTATTATAATTTTTGCGCGTTTCCATTACTGCCTAATCTCGGCAAACCACATTTAGTATTCACTTTACCAAATATTTGTAGTAAAATCCTGGTCACGGCACCAAATTTAAAAGAAATAGAAATGTTTTTATTCATATCACACAAGATACAATACAATTATCAGTCAAAAACAGCGAAAAGAAAGGAGCCACGAGGACTCATCTCAGCTGACAATTTGTTATTAAAACGCCTGTCTCATCGAGTTAAGACAATTTATGTCGAATTATAAATTAATGTGTAAATTCGCCATACGATTGAATAGTTAGTCGCAGTTAGGCACGCATGGAAACGTACTATTACACACGAAACCTAAGTTGTTGCCATGTATTATTAGGTTTCGTAGGGATATATACGACTAGGAAACTTAAAATAAGATTTAGTTATTACCACATAAAGTCGCTAGAATAGTTTTATTTTTATTTGTTATTGTGAATGTTTTTTACACAATTATTATTTAAGAATCAATGTCGAAATTGTTTGTTATATCGCCTACTTGTTGTTTTGTATATATTTTTTATTTTTTCAATTTTAGTTTTAAGTAAATTGATACATAGTTGTAGCTATATTAATTCCAGAATACTATAGACAA
The DNA here is from genome assembly GCA_949128165.1 of Lathronympha strigana. NCBI lineage: Eukaryota > Metazoa > Arthropoda > Insecta > Lepidoptera > Tortricidae > Lathronympha > Lathronympha strigana. The sequence continues at coordinate 7,626,611 of OX421906.1, read as the reverse complement.
GACACGACGTGAAATTGTGACAAAGAAAATTGCTTAATTTTGATAGATGAAATAACATAATAAACATTCACAATGACTGTTTTTATTTAATTATATTTAAGTTTGTGATAAATTATCTAGTGAAACTTGAGAAAGATTGAGGAATATCAATATTTTGTTTCGGACATATTACTTGGAATTATACATTAGTATTTTAATTTGATAAAGCATAATTATTTAATATAAACAATTAAACACTGTGCCCCTGTAATTGCACTATGGGCTGAAAATAAGGAGGCTGTGAAAGAATATTATGAGTTCATATGTAATAAACATAGCTAAAGTGTTTTGCTTGTACAGGGTACACTGTTTCAGTTGTATATATTTAATTACATGTCGTTGAAAACTCCCTGCATCCATTCTTAATCTTCAGTAAGTTGTATTAAAATATAAAACTAAGTGTAAACATTGGGAATGACCTTAAACGAATCGATGAATTGATGAATGAATGGATTTAAACAGAAAGTTAAAATTTTGCTAATTCAATTTTTTGGATTGAATTCTTTATTTACTTTTGATTATTTCCTGATATGGAATATGTATCTAAACACCACTCAACGCCTTTAGCTATGTTTGTTACCTGCAAATCATATTTTCAAGATAGATTTCCTTAATGTTTAATTGAAATACACTCATTTTTATACTACATTGATGAATATGTTGTTTGAATCTGGACAATATAACAATTTGTGCCTATATGTATATAGTAGATCATAACTGGATTTTTATCGTTCTTAATTTCTGAATAAGGTATTATTATTGAAAAGGTTTTCTTCCTTTGCTTCATGTCCATTAGATTTCGTTTTAATTTATTATGTATTTTATTTGGAAGCACCTAGTTAAGAAGGTCAGATAAAGATTATATTAGATAGTGATATCAATTCAATTACTTTCGCTTTCCTTTCGAGACTAATGAGTTTAATATCAGCCTAATATAGACTACATCATACAATTATTGATTACGTCCATACGATATTTAGATAATAGTTATATTCTAGACATCTGATCTTGATAAAAATGTGTATAAATATGTATATATTGGCATCATACGCATCATAGAAATTGAGTCATACGAGGTCATTTGAGGTAGAGTTGATAATTCTTTAAAAAAATTAGTAATGGTCATATTTATATATGTATAACTCAAAGCAATATACAGGTGCTGCCTGTATATTGCATTGAGGTTTACATATACGAGCGGTATACTTGGGGCGTAAACAGATTCTTACTGCACAGTTTATGACACGTTAAAAGAATACGAGCCAATATCTAAATCAGTCCAAAAGTTTTATTGGTAGAGTCGTTTTATAATGAAAATAAATTTATTTGAAACTTTTGCCTGCAGTTAATTATTGCATGTGTAATTATTAAAATAAGCGTTAGTGGCCCAGCAGTAAGAGCGTGCCTCATTTAATCCGAAGGTGGCGGGGTCAAACCCCGACTAATGAGTTTTTCAGATTTTATGTACGAAGTATCATTGCTGTGAGCTGTCTGATCCGTATGGTATGGAATGTGGAGTGAGGCAAGGTGGATTAACATATTCTTGTCTTTTTAACCTTAAGGTACATGAAGACACTCATAGAGGAGCTCAGCAGTGCCCATGCCGGTTGTCACTTTGGCGGTATTTGTGTCAACAACATTAATTACGCGGACGACATGTTACTGCTGGCTCCATCTGTGGGTGCACTCAGAAGCCTCCTAAACATTTGTGAATCATATGCGAAGGTACATGCCTTGCTATATACTTAATGAAAAAAGCGAGTTCATGATTTTTAAGGCCGGAAGCAAGTGTCCTCAAGATGTTCCTCCCTTGAACGGAACGGTACTTAAACGAGTAACAAAATTTAAGTAACTAGGACATTATGTTACCGAGGATCTTAGAGATGATGTAGATATGGAGGGAACGTAGAGCATTGTCCGTCAGGGCGAACATGTTGGCTCGTAGATTTTCTCGATGCTCAGAACTTTAGATGTAGTGAAGATTACACTGTTCAAAGCGTACTGTACTTCCATGTACGCGGGAGGTTTATGGGTCAAATACACCCAGACATCGTATAATGCTCTGCGAGTCCAATTCAACAACGGGTTCAGGGTGCTGATGAGGTTGCCTCGCTTCTGATGATTTCTAGCAGGTTTGATTGTCCGATAATTTTCGGATTAATTAAACTTGCGAAATCAAATTTGGAATTTAAATTTTAAATCAGTTTTTAATAATAAGTACTTACTAACATTTAGTTGTAAGTAAGTCTAGTTTTAATTTATATACATATTAACAAGATGGATCTTTGTTATCTAGCATTTTTTTTTGTAATGAAGACATCGTGAGGAAACCGGACCAATCTTAATAAGAATTTACCCTTTGGGTGGGAATGTCATTTGGCACTCTCTGTCGTAAAAGTAGCTCCTGAGCCGTGGCATAAGCCGGGAACGCTAGAAACGAATTTTGTGAAAAGAAACAAATAATGTTATTTTTTTTTAGTAAGTGTTGCATAATAGTTATTTATGTTATGATACAAGCGTTAGAAAGCAGGCTTTTCCTGACGAGTGTCGGGTACCGACACGAGTTGGAAAAAAGTCTACACTTCAACATGTATATCATACAACATTTTACAATGCCAATGCATTACCTCGGAAATCCGCTCCATTTTTCAGAATGAAAGATCTTATCAGACTAAATGTTACAAGTAATATGTATAACTCCATTGACAAGCTTTTTATTATTTAAAAATTTCATTACAGCACCCAAAAGCGAAATTATTATAATTCAATGTTTGTCAATGTAAATAAATATAAGTACAAAAAGTAAACAATCAACTGCAATATTGTTATTTCAATCAGCTTTTATATAACATAATCTAACCATTTGCGCCTAGTTACGAATTTTCGGAGGCATCAATTGAATATCACTATTTAATTTCACTGCGATATAAAACCTCCAAGCCAAATTATCCAATATCAGAACGAAATACTTTTAACAAATTTACATGTGAAAAGAAACTACGAGTACCTACCAATAAACTAGCCAATGCGCGCCCAAACAATCACAAAATGAAATTATTTAACAGAGACCAACATTTAATCACAACAATTTCACTTTTGGATGCTGTATTGATGTTTATGAAATGTTATAATAATAAAAAGTTGTTCAATGGAGTTATAATACTTACAATGTCTAGTCTGGTAAAATACGAACCTTTCATTCTGAAAAAACTAACGGAGTAGAAACAACCAATGAGAGCGCTGCATTATAGGTATGCTCACCGTTTGCAATTGGGTCCGAGATGGAGAAAAATTAAAATATGAAGGATATTTTATTTTGAAAACTTAAAAAAATGTAAATATGTTACCATACTTATACATATTAAAATTAAAATTTCTGTTTCGATATTTACACTTTGAATGAATTGTATATTTTGTAAATGTGTAAAAATGTATGTCCGATTGATGTTAATCAGATAATAACTTGGTGTGGACAGTGCGAAATTATTGCTCGAAGTTTTTTTTTTCAATTAAAAAGCTACTTTCTCGCACGTGTGCAAAAAAGAGCCACTTTCTATGCATAAGTATACCCTTGAAATGCTATTTTCAAGGGTATACTTATGCATAGAAAGTGCATTGTAAAATGCACTAATGCATTGTAAAAAAAAAGTTGTTTAAAAGGTTTAACTATTGGTTCGTAACTTCCATTTACTCCATACACACCTCAAATAGACGTCCATCTTATTATTGAATATAACATACGGCTCATTTTCATGACTGTGTCGATTATTACTACTACACTACTTTTCATTCTGGCAAGGCCGCCAGAATGAAAAGTAGTGTCACAATATAAAAATGAATGATTTACTACGACGGTGTACATAAAATACCTACTTGTATTTATTAGTAATTAATCGCTTAAGATTTTAAATACATCTACTTTAAAATTATTGAATTACTTTTTCTTCAATTTAATTAATCTGTTTGCCAAGCTTTGTGTTAACGATGTGTTAATTAGACATAAATATGAAATGTAACGGTTAACCGTTTTTGTATGTAAAAACCGAGTTTTTTCCTTACAAAAATAACCGATTGCATTTTTTTTTTTTTCTGAGACAGACGGTTGAGGGTCCGACCCACAGGTTAAAGAACACTGTTGTAGTACTTGTAGGTGTAAGGCGAAGGTTGTCAGATCAAAACACCAAAAATCTGGATATATTTTCAAAATATTGTAATTTCATTAGCATCCACAAAATCCCTCGAAGACTCATTTGGATGTTACATTTTAATGACTGGTTAAATACCGTAAAATGGTGCTACTTTGCTACTGGGTAACAAAGCTCCTATTAATTAGATGATGAAGTAAATTCCATGAGATCTCACGTATTGAATTCTATTTAGGTTAACCATTTTTTAATCTCATTGTCTTCTCAGTTGGTAAAATATAAACAATCGCCATTGATTAGATAAAAAAGAATCGGGATTTGCTAAACAGCAGGATTTTTTTAGTTCTTATTAATTAAATAGTGTAATTTAATCCGCATTCAATTTGTAGGTAGCAAACATATTGAAAAAGGGGTGAAATTACTCCACCCAAAGGAGCAAAGACTGGGTTAAGATTGCTTAAGTTTATATTTGTCTTAAAACAGTATGATTTGATTGTGCAAGTGTCGCATTATGACGGAATACATGTTGAACTACCTATCTACTTATCAACATATTGTTTAATATTAAATTTTAAAACATAGTTTAGTAATTTCAAAAAGTGGAGTAAATTTTGGAGCAAAGTTGCACCAATTTACGGTAGATTGTAATGTACGGTTGTTCTTTAACCCTTAAATGCATGATGATGCATTTTTATGATACAAAAACGAGACAAGTGACAATCAAGTTCTTTTGAAATGTAGACTTTGTCATATCGTCGTAAGTTCTTAAGCCGGTGATCCATTGGCGAGCAAGACCGCTGGTACGCCAACGAACTCGCGAACCAAAAGTCAAAACCGCCAATGGAGCACTTAAAAGTCTGCGTCGGATTTGCTCGCCGGCTCTTTGTGCATGCTTGAAATTCTAAGTCCGCGGTGCGACAAACCGCCAGTGGATCACGCGAGCCGGCCGGCGAGCCGACACTGCCGACAGTCTTTTCGTGACCTCGGTGACGAACGGACGTGCTGCGCAGCGACATCCACAGCATCTACTTAAACACAAAAATGGATTTACGCTCGTTTCGCCACGAGTTTGTCTGTCTATGGAAATACACCAGCAGATACTATAAAAATAAAGTTTTCAAAACGTCGGCGTACGATAAACTTTTAGAAATCTACAAGAAACATGATTCCAATAGTACAATTGCTGATGTTAAAAAAACTATTCAGTCTTTGCGAGTATGTCACAGGAAGGAGAGAAAAAAGGTTCAAGATAGCATGAGGATTGGATCAGGGTCCGATGAAGTGTATAAACCCAAGTTGTGGACGTTGTGGTACTACACAGAATTAGAATTCCTGAACTGAGCTCTGTCAGTAAGTTTAAATGGGACAAGCGTTGTCTTTCTTGCAACCAATTTTTTACCCACACTTTGTGGCGCCTTTTTTTCTTTTTCTTTTGTTCTTTCTCTTCATATAACAGTATGCCCAAGTAACAAAGTAATTCCGGCTGGGAACACGACATGTCTTCGCCAACGATGAGAGTAGGCTGTTTGGTACGCTAATGGATCACCAACGCGAATAGACAAGCCAATGAGCCAACGGTTTAGACCGTTAGCTCGCCGGCTCCCCAATGGATCACCCGCTTTAAATTTAAAATGAATTTAATTGTTACTTGCGATTTTTTATAGGATCAATGTTGATAATTCATGCATTTAAGGGTTAAGGTTTCATTTTGTGTTTGTTTTTGCTAGCTGCTCTGATGTTTTAGTAACATCATATTCATATATATATATATTTATAATAAATACATTTTTAAATGTGGGATAAAAATAATAAGCACATTTTTGTTTGGCAGGTAGGTTACTTTTCAAATCATTTATTTATTATTTTCATTCACCAGATATAATGCTTTAATCAAATTAATACTATAGCAGTTTCTAAAAATCCACTAAGATTAAGATAAATTATTATTACTTAATTTGTTTTATGTATGCTTTTCAATAAAGTCATTGATTACATTATTCAAGTGTTTTATTCTAATCATATAGTGTAGATACATATTATACCTTATACTTTTGGCAAATTACAAATATTACAATACTTAATGTAAACAAACAGAACCTCAAATGAGATTAGAATATGTCATATCTGTCATCATATGGAATTGTGTCATTGGTTCAACAAGTAAGACACGTGGTTTGTTTGTTTACATTTGTCAAAAGTACAAGGTATAATTTGTCCGTTGGATGTGTCTGGCCTGGCGGATATATCCAGTAAACCAAATTATGGCGGAAATTAAACACCGAATCGGATCTCCGGCAGATACGTCCTTCGAACAGATGTGTCTCTAGCTAAAACCGCAGTGACATAATACATACAAACATGTACTCACACTAAGACAAACGAGGACTAATTATATAAGATTGTAAAACAATGGTAAGTATACTAGGTAGGTATCTAGTCTACGTCAGTATTAAAAATATCTATAGGTACACATTAGACCTTATTACAATGTAATAAGGTGTATGGAATAAAGTCTTAATTTTCGAAATATTGCTACATAAAAAAGTGAAGATCACAGCATTTGAGCATAGGGTTTTAAGTAGTATAATTATAAGTAACTAGGCTATTCCTTTAATTTGTTTTTTATTTAATGTAAATAAATTGCGTTATTGTTGCCTACAAGTTCTCTGCTCTATTATTTGAGAGCTTTATGATAGTAAAACTTGTTGCGGTCGTGAGGTAAAAGTAGAAAATCGCCCCGAGTATGAATCTACGCTACGCCGACGTAGTCCAGCGTGCGTAGCCGAGATGCCAATCGCTCACGCTTAATAACGTATCGTAGCTACCTCTCTCTATCACTCTTCCTTATTAGTGTGACAATGATAGTTGCGTTTCGTTAGCGACTGAGCGTGAGCGATTGGCATCTTGGCTACGCACCCAGGTCGGTGAAGTGACCTTTTCTGTCAAAATCGAATTGTAACCTTACGTATTATTCCCATTATAGCCGTAACCGAAATTGAGTTGAGATATGAACAACTGAACTTATTTGTGTATCTTAATTGTATATTAAGGCCCACTTGTACCAGCCAGCCACTTAACGCTACGTGCGACATTCAAAAGCCGTTAGCAGCAATCTTCTCCTTGACTTCCTTCATCATGAGAGCCACCAAGTTGTCGAAGTCCACCTCGGGTTTCCAGTTCCAGTCCCGGCGTGCCTCGCTATCGTCGAATACTTGGGGCCAGGAGTCCGCTGGAATATTAAAACACGTTAGAACTGTGGAATACTTTTTAGTAGGGGCGCTTAGCGACAAAAAAGGGCTTGACCTTACTTTTTTTGAAAAAAGCATGAAACTTGGCACAGACGTTCCTTAGGTCAAACTAAGCCGATTAATATCGGTAGCCCTCGGGACCCCCCCCCCCCCTCTGGCGCCGGAGGGGGCGGGGGGGGGGTTAAAGGTGCGCTCCGACCGTCTTCATTATAAAAATTCTAACGGACCCCTTTTAGGTCAAGTTTGGTATCATTTTCGGGTAAATCAGCAAAGCAATGAAGGACAAAACAGGGCTTTCCGAGCTAGTGAGGGGAAAATGTTTTTTTGTGCGTCCGTAAGGCGTTGCGAGTATTGTCAAGTAAAAATAAGATTATACTTCCGAATGCATTTCCTACGGAAAATACCTTGTAATCTATAGATTAATATGAAACAATTCGGGAACAACTCTTGAATGTTTTTTTTTACTCAGAACTGGCGAGCTCCTGTTATGATCAAAAAAGCCCGCGATTCCTGAGTAGAAATTACTTCAAATTACATAAAAAATCCTAAAAAAATAATGGGGGGACAACTTTCAATATAATGCCCTTGTACGTAATATAAGAATATGATAAAGACATTATTCCTGAACCTCGTTTTATGTAGTTTCATAAGTATGAGTGACGTAGTTAAACTAGACGTTTTCGATCACGAATTATCAAGCGGTTAGGTAGTATAAGCACTTAGGTAGCTACTTACGCAGGTTTTTACCGTGCCAGCGAGCATAAACATGTGCATTATCTATAATTTCACGGTGCAGCCCTATCAGAACAATTTAACCTACTTTCCGGTTGCTACGCTTCACCATTATTGTAATAAATATACTTCGAATACCTAAATAGCAAAAAATCTGTTGTAATACATTCTGGCACGAGGAAAATTTTAGTCAGATTTTTTTATTCCTAGGTTTTCTATAGAAGCCTTGCGTTTAAGTTAAGTAGGTACTAAATCTAAACGTCTAGTCATGAAATAAGCCGAAGGTTTTCCCAAGAGACTACAAAATTTATTCTTCAGGAGACCTATTCACAACACATAAATGATGGAGCGCCTGTACGATGATAAACAGTATCTTACCTATATCCTGCCTGCTGTCAGGCCTGTACGTAATCTTCAAGTCAGGAACATATTTAGCTATCTTATCCGACAGTTCCTCCGGAGTGAAGCTCATAGAAGTGACATTGTAGACTCTCCTATTGAGTAGTTCGTTGGGAGTCTCGAGGAACTCTGAGAGGGCCCGGAGTGCGTCTCGGACGTGCATCATTGGGAGCCGCGTGTCGGGTTTGAGGTAGCACTCGTAGTTGCCCTTGCGGATGAGATCGTGGAAGATTGCAATAGCGTAGTCTGGAACAGAAAAAAACTGTTATCTATATCGGTACCATGACTTGCTCTCGCTTTCGAATCTCTATCGACTACGCGATTCGAAAGATATGCATCTTGCTCGTTCATAATAACTGTACTTACCGCGAGTTTGAAATGTAATGGTGGAAGCGGGATTCAAATGTAGATAACGTGTCGAAATCTATCCTTCGAGATCTATAGCAACTCATAATAGAGACACTGGACGGAACGAATTGTAAATACTTTCGAATCGCGCAGTCGCTATCGGCTCGTGGTTAAGTAAAACTCATGGTAAGCTCACTCGAGGTTTGGTAACTGTAGGACATCTTTACCTGGTTCATCATCATAGTTTATTTAAGTTAAGAGCCCAGCTCTTATCGATTTAGGAGGTAACCGCCATCCATCTCGTTCCTCTACTATTGTTTTTTCAGCTTCAAATACGATTACTTACGTGGTTAGGTACAACAAAATCACATATTCATACTTTTAAGATTTTCACACATTATAATTTTATGAACATTACTTTTAGTAAAATTACTTACAACAATATCTTCAGACAGATTTGCTAATCGATTTATTTGGTCTGTGTCATTATAAAGTAAGTAGGTATTGGGCACTCACCGGTAGTTCCACCGCCAGGAGGATCACTGGAGATAACTCCCGGAAACCTTAAGCACCGGAAGTCCAGACCAAACTTATAAAAATAGTATTCTCCTATTAATTCAGCGTGCACTTTTGACACGCCATAAATTGTTCTAGGTCTCTGTATAGTTATATTAGGAGTAGGATTTCTAGGAGAATCAGGACCGAAGGCTCCAATCGTGCTGGGTACGAAAATTCTTAGTTTATACTGCTTAGCCAATTCTATCACGTTATGCATTCCTTCTATGTTCACTCGGACTGCTAGTGGAACATTCTGTTCTCCTATAGCACTGAGCAAGGCTGAGAAATGGATCAGCCAATCGACTCTGTGGTTGACGACGATTTTCTGTAGCCCTTTGAAGTCGAGGATGTCCGCGAAGATGTACGGGCCGTCTTTAACGACCTCAGGCATTGGCTTGATGATGTCTGTGAGTATGACGTTTTCTCGGCCATATTTTCCACGCAGATACTTCGCGCATTCGACGCCGAGCTGACCAAGGCCTCCTATAAAAATCATTAATTCCGATATTAATAACAAGTACCTACACTACCTACCTAAACAAACCTCTACATACTTATTATCTGTCTACAGTCTACACCTACAAGGTGCAGTGATGGGTAAGATCGACAATGTGGTATCTTTAGTCTTAAAACGTCACACGGTAGACCGGTCTTGGAAAAAAAATCCGTGTAAGAAGTAAACACAGAAAAATCATAAGGCCTGACTTACGAATAGTCGTATGGCCATTCTACTTCCCCCGGTTATAATCAGTTTCCACGTGTTTTATTTCAATGAGTAAGTACTACTCGTAATTGCGGTAGGGGAAGATAATAATATTATGAGGAAAATTTTAAAAAGTGCGGCGCTATACGTTTACGCGGATACGGAACGGCATTTCAAGTTAAACTACCGACACTACCGTGGAATATTAATGACCGCCAGAAGGCCTAGTATAAAAATTATACGACATTAACTTCTCGACCGCGTTAGCGTATCGAGGGGTCAAAATATGAAAGTTGCCGGACGATTTAAATAAACGGCAAACATAATTTGAAATCTCGATACGCTAACGCGATCGAGGAGTAAGTGTCGTACGACTTTTATTACTTTTATACTAGGCCTTCTGGCGTCAAGTGTCAACTAAGTACTTGCACAATTATTTCCTATGGATCTGTTAAACATGTGGAGCTCTATGTCGTGCTACGTTTGTTAATTGCAGAAGTAAACACGGAGATCCAAATACCCTAGTAACGCGTAACATCTAATGTGTTGAAGTTATTTTTTCCTTACTTTTAGTAAAAAGTATCCCATCAAAAACATTAGGTACATGTAAAAAGACATGTCTCGCACCGCAGTTCTTATGCTACAAAAAAGTTTTGAAGTACAATGTTAAAACAAGTCAGTTATTTTAGTCGGTACCGGGGGGTGTCCATAGAACGCGACTTCCACCGACTTGCCCATTTCATTTAAGCCCTATGATTTGAAAATCGGAAATATGAAATAGTTTTAGAAGGTAGACTTGTTTTCGGAAAAGGTTAGGTACTTCCTGAAAACGCCAATCACCGTTGAGTCCTTTGATCGAGGTATCTGTGGAGCAAGACACTAGATTTTTTGAACAGCTAGTCCTGAATAGAACGTCATACGTAGGTTCCTACTTATTCGATTCACTGCATTTTGAGAGGTTTTTGCAGACTTATTGTTAAGTTAGAGGACAAACCATTGACTCAGTGTTATTTATTTTGTACTGTCTGTCCTCTAATGCCGACTGTACTTTTATCACAAGTACTATGCATTTTGTCTAATAAATAAAAGAGCGGAAGCTCCGGGTACACCACCTGTGGCCTATCCCACAAAACTTTACAAGTGTACAATTCGACAAAATTGTGAAATTGTAAACAAAAAAATGTACCACAATAATTACAAATATGTATTCGTTACAAATTTGCAGTATACAAATATGTCACTTTTGGGAATGCGTATCACAAAGAATAAAGGTATGTCGCGACAGCTACATAGTTGTAGGATTGTTGATTTGTAAATATGGGACAATTGTAATGATACTCGTACAACTACAAATATGTAACTATTTATCTAGCTTCTTTAATGTTGAAGGTAGTTTAACTTTATACACATTACATTAATTATGAGCACCTTAAAACCCGCGAATCATGTACGGAGCCAGGTCATATATTCACATAAAAAAAAAATTAAATTCGGTCCACAAACTACCAAAACATTTATAGAATGATTTCCGTGTCGATCAACAAAACCAGCTTCATTTTGATGTGGAGCATCTATCGGTATTAATGATCCATCTATAATACCTGCGACCCTGGGAAAATTCACATGTGATGCTGCAATAAAATCTTGAGAAATTGAGTTTCCATTTGTTGGCCATCTTACTTCACTTCCCAGTAATTTGTCCACTATTTGTGAACATACGGCGTGAATCGAACGACACATTGTCATTTTGGAAACGCCATGAGCATCACCAGTGACGTGATATTGGGATCCTGCGCCCAACCATCTTAAAACAGTTAGTAACTGTTGTTTAGGATCAAGAGCGTGACTTCTTCGTGTCGGATGTCTAAGGTTTCCACCAATAGTCACCAATAGTCATATTCGACGGTAGATTAAATGTAACATCCGTTATGGTCAAACTTAAATTTACAATTATTAATTCTTCTTACTTTCTTACTTACTTTCTTACTTCTTACTTGAACTAAACATTTATGTACAAAATGTACAAAGGGTTGGAGTCGCTGAATTTGATAAAATATACTGCAATTAATTACTAGTATTCGTATAGTAGCAAGAGGGTGTGACACACGTTTAGATAATTGTTAACTTGTAGGTACAATTCTACACATATGTATAATTATTACTACAATTTAATGTAGCCCAAAACAATTGTCAGCTACAAATTTGTACGTTTTCCGGAAAAGTATGTAAAGTCTACAATTTATTTGTGATACCATAAATTGTAGACTTGTCGATACAATTTACATATTTGTAAGAATTTTCCAGTACAAATTTGTTAAGTGTATATTTTGTGGTACGCACACTTGTATTATTAGAAACTTGTATCTTGACACTTGTAAAATTGTAATTGTAAGTTTTGTGGGATAGGCCACTGGTGTAGGGAGCACCCTACAGCAGGTGGTGTAGGGTGCTCCCTAGGGGGTAATGTGACTTAGCAAAGTAAAGTCGCATTTTGGCTGGGTCAAAACCTTTCCAATGTTCAGGCCTTTCCTGTGCTGTGGACTACCCAAAATTTAAGGGCTTAATAAAAGTTGAATTTCTTATTCAACGCTTATCCACAAATAATACAGGGAGGTACAAAACAATAATCAGTTTTTTTTTTTTATACCTCACGTAAAAACTGTCGTATTTTTGTTGAATTAGATACTTACCATGCTCATATTTATGATCTAAACATTAACGGGTTTATTTTTGCGCCTTTCGTGATACATACTGTATAGAAAATGAGTTAGCCTAGTCAACTAATGATTCTAGATGGAATTGTCGAAAGCAGAAAGTTTAACACGGGATGTTGTTATGAATAGTTAGGAGGTAAACATACTAAAAGTCCTTGCCCCTCGGACCTGAGGGCGAGGACGAGGAGAGGAGGGGTAAAGAAGTTCCCGTTGTTTTTTTTATGCACGTAAAATGCACGCCATTACAATGAACTGAATGAACTCGAGTTCCCCGTCAACCAGTTTTAAGGTTTGCTCTTCGTTGTGAATGTTGTGATACATAGGTACTACATATACCTAGCTGTGTGATGAAAATACTACATGCCTACAAGCTCTACAAAACACTACAGTTCAGCTGAACTGAACACTCAAGTTTTCTTTCGTGTGGGCAGCAGTTAACACCTTGTGGGTGTGTAGAAATGATTTTTATCATACAGGTCAATAGAAAAGGAATATCTACCCATTTATGTGCGTATGGGATTGAATAAGAAAATAAACCTTTACAGCCCGTAACTTTTTGGTAGTATCGCGTTCAAAAGTGTATGGAAAATTTATGAATGACATCATTAATAAATTGCCCACACACACGTACATTATAAACGTTTTTCTACTCCAGCCCTTCTATCTGTCAATTAGATGACTGACAGCGATATTTAAAAAGTATACATTATAACGTTGTCTGTGGTATTTCATAAGAACACTGCTCCTATGGATTTTCATACAATATATTAGCACTGTTGTTGATTTTTTTAAATTTCAATAGTGGGCACAACATCTTCCCTATTCTGCCACGTTTCTAGATTTCGCTTTTTACGCTATTTTAGCTGTCGTAGAAAAACTAGGGTATGCAACAGCTCATAATTGGTTCTTAAAACACTCGGGTCTATTATTACAAAACTCGGCTTTGCCTCGTTTTGTAACGGCGACCCTCACGTTTTAAGAACCCTTATTATATCACTGTTGCATAAACTACTATTAAACGCCACAATAGATATAAAATTAGTTATAAGAAAATGCCAACTTCAATCGTTTCTATTATTCAATAACTAACGTTCAAAAGCCACGAGAGGAAAATACGAGAAAATCCTTTAATAATTTCATTTAACTTAAGTGCGCCGAAAGAAATCTCTTACAAGGTTCTAGCTAGAGTGGCCTAGGGTTCCAATTGGTTGACTGTACCTTGAATTCTGGCAAAATCCTATAAAAACATCCATCATCCATCACCACGTTACAATAAAAAAAACCTAAAAATTAGCTCTTAACCTTTTCCACGCCTAAGACGTATATATTGGCACCGCAGGTTCAACGCCAATGACCGATATATCGGTCATAGACCACTGAGTAAAATAAACCTACACTACTAAAGCATAAAGTTCAAATTCAATTTTGACATTTCGATGACGTGGCGTCGGAGTGATAGCTTTTATGTTTGACATGACGTCGAAAAGGTTAAACTTACCGGTGATCAAAATTTTCGGCGGAGCCTGTTTACCATTTACACTATACGTCCTAATAACATTAACCGCATGAGAAGTCCGGCATAATTTCCTTAGCAGCATCATGCCACGGTACAAAACACGATAAAGCACTAACTAAGACGGACGGTGACTGGCTTCAGACAATATTGGGTCATATCGTGAGGAATGGAAAAACTGGTTGCCGGTCGAGCCTCTACGCAAACACATGTAAGCCGCGGCCAGTTAGAGCAAAATGTATCGTAAGTCTTAGGCAACTTAGTTACGAGTATTTGTTTGACGTAAATTATAAACGGAGTAGGTGTGTCGCGGTTATGTTATGTATGACGTTCCTTGTGACCTTTATTTTTTGCTATTCGCGCGTGTTATGTAAAAAAGTCATTTGCATATCAATGTTGGCTTGTCTTGGTAACTCATTTTAAATATACTAGTGACTTTTATTTTACTAATTTCTGTAAAAACTAGCTTTGTATTAGTATGGAATGCGAGGCGTTGGAGAGTAGGACCCGTAGGGTAGTTGGACCCGGGTATGTCCTTAAACTACGTCCAACAAGTGAGGTAGGGCACAGCGAGTGTAGGGATCTCGCTTGAATCTGGAGCAGCCTGACTGGGGAAGTACCTCCACCTTACAGAATACCGAAGCCATAATAACACCACTACTTACCTTGTAGGTACGTGGTGTTGTGTTCCTCACGGTGAGTAAGGTTTCCAGAGCTCCAATCCCCCCAACCTCCCCCTTAATGACGATGACAGCGCAGATTAATAAGCTACCCCAGGAGGGTACCAGCTGCTCTAGCGCTGGAGAATCCCTTTCTGGGCTTCCATACTCAGGTACTGTCGTGCCTGAGCGTGGACGCCGAGAGCGCCCCGTTTCGTACTCTGGGGGGGGGCAAATCCGCGCTCCGCCATCCGCCATCCTCCCGAGGCAAGAGCAAGACGGCTACGGCAGCCCCTGCCACGCTCGCTGTGGATTTCTGCAACATCAGGGGTTTGCATTCTAATCTTAATGCTGTCCATCATCACCTCGAGACAGCTAAGCCGGCCTTGCTTTTTCTGACAGAGACGCAGATATCGTCTCCAGCGGACACAAAATACCTCTCCTACCCTGGGTACGAACTAGAGCATTCCTTTCGGCCTAGGGCTGGAGTGTGTGTGTACGTTAGAGGCGATATCAGTTCTCGTCGCCTCAGCGATCTTGAAGGTAGGGACCTTTCCACCTTATGGCTACGTGTTGATTGTGATGATCATCCTCGCGTCTATTCGTGCCTCTATAGGTCCCATAGCGGTGATGCCGAAACTGACCGACTCTTGGAGCAGATTCAAACGGCTGTGGATTCAGTGCAGCAGCAGATCCCATCCGCTGAGATCATCGTTCTTGGCGATTTTAACGCCCATAATGCCGAATGGCTTGGCTCCAGCAAGACTGATCATGCGGGGAGATCTGTTCACGACTTTGCTCTGACCTACGGCTTGACACAACTGGTTACTGCGCCTACGCGAATCCCAGATGTGGAGAGCCAGGAACCTTCCCTGTTGGACCTTCTGCTGACTTCTCACCCGGTTGGCTATATGATGTATCCGTTGCAGCCCCTCTCGGTTCCTCGGATCATTGCCTCATCCGGAGTACAGTGCCTCTCACGTGCCCGCCGCGTCGGCGAGTTGCCTGTAGCCACCGTGTGTGGCACTATAAGTCAGCAGACTGGGACGGGATGCGGGTGTTCTTTGCGTCTTACCCGTGGGGGCAGGTTTGCTTCACGCCGGATGATCCTGATATCGCTGCTGACTCTGTTGCTGACGTGGTGCTTCAGGGAATGGAACTTTCCGTTCCATCCTCTGCGGTACCTGTTGGTGGCAAAACCCAGCCTTGGTTTGATCGCTCCTGCAAAAAGGCGTCTCGCCGAAAGCTGGAGTGCTACCAAGCCTGGGTAAATGCAGCGGCGGTACAGGATGTAAAGACCAGCGCTTTAAAAAGGGAGTTTAACTTTGCCTCCAGGTCCTTCAAAAGAGCCATTGCCAGAGCAAAGTCGTTGCACATTGGTAGGATTGGCGAGAAACTAGAGCGTCTCCCCTCGGGAACTCGTGCGTTCTGGTCTCTTGCCAAAGCTATCCAGGGGAATTTCTGCACGCCGTCTTTTCCACCTCTGCACACGGGAAATGATTCGTTGGCCCACGACGCAAAAGACAAAGCCGATCTTCTGGGTAAGCTTTTTGCGTCCAACTCGACTTTGGATGACGGGGGACAAGCGCCACCGACTATACCGCGGTGCGAGAGCTGTATGCCAGATGTACAGTTCCGCCAAAGCTTTGTGCGTAAGGCTCTTCGCTCCCTCGACACCCATAAGTCCAGTGGGCCTGATGGAATCCCTGCGATTGTTCTCAAGATGTGTGCTCCTGAGTTGGCGCCGGTCTTAACGCGTCTTTTTCGGCTCTCCTACTCTTCTGGCGTAGTCCCGACTTCGTGGAAGTCAGCTTTGGTGCACCCGATCCCTAAAAAAGGCGACCGCTCAAATCCATCCGACTACAGGCCGATAGCTATAACCTCCCTTTTCTCTAAGATTATGGAGTCCATCATCAATCGTCAGCTCCTCTGGTACCTAGAGGATCACCAGCTGCTGAGTGACCAACAATACGGTTTCCGTAGGGGTCGTTCGGCTGGTGATCTTTTAGTTTACCTGACACATTGCTGGGCACAGGCGATAGAGAGTAAAGGTGAGGCACTGGCAGTTAGTTTGGATGTAGCGAAGGCCTTCGATCGCGTGTGGCACAAAGCACTTCTTTCGAAACTTCCATCCTATGGGCTCCCCGGGAAATTATGCGAATGGGTCAGCAGTTTTCTAGCAGACAGAAGCATTAAGGTCCTAGTTGACGGTGAATGCTCAGACTCAATGTCTGTGAATGCTGGTGTCCCTCAAGGCTGTGTGCTATCACCCACGCTATTCCTCCTGCATATCAATGACATGTTGCAAACTAGCGGCATTCATTGTTATGCTGATGATAGTACGGGTGATGCCTCCTACACCGGCCGCGCCAATATTTCCCGGGAAAACGTCATTGAGAGCCGGAACAAACTTGTGTCCGAAATTGAGACCTCCCTAAAAGAAGTCTCAGATTGGGGTCGACTTAATTTGGTCCGTTTTAACCCTACAAAGACACAGGTTTGCGCGTTCACTCCCCTATCTGCCACAGCCAGTATTGGAATCCTTGGCGTTGACATCTCGAGTGAAGTCCAGTTCCGCGGCCACCTAGAGGGTAAGGCCAAATTGGCCTCGAAGAAGCTCGGTGTGCTCAATAGATCGAGGCAGTATTTCACGCCGGCCCATCGCCTACAGCTTTATAAGGCGCAGGTTCGCCCGCATATGGAATACTGCTCTCATCTTTGGGCAGGGGCACCAAAGTACCAGCTTCTTCCTCTAGACCGCATCCAACGGAGAGCTGCTCGAATTGTCAACTGCCAACGTATTTCTGATCGGCTTGATCCCTTGGCGCTGCGTAGAGATGTGGCCTCACTCTGCATTTTCTATCGCATGTGTTATGGGGAGTGTTCCGAGGAATTGTTCGGATTAATCCCTGCCGCTTCTTTCCGCCATCGCCCTACGCGACAATATTTCCACTCTCACCATTTAGATGGTTGGCAGTCCTCAACTGTGCGCTTTTTCCGAAACTTCCTGACTCGCACAGCTAAACTGTGGAACGAAGTGTCGCCAGCGGTGTTTCCGGACCGATACGACCTTCAAACCTTCAAGGACCTTTTTGGACCCGGGTATGTCCTTAAACTACGTCCAACAAGTGAGGTAGGGCACAGCGAAACGTCATCTCGCTTGAATCTGGAGCAGCCTGACTGGGGAAGTACCTCCACCTTACAGAATACCGAAGCCATAATAACATCACTACTTACTTTGTAGGTATGTGGTGTTGTGTTCCTCACGGTGAGTAAGGTTTCCAGAGCTCCAATCCCCCCAACCTCCCCCTTAATGACGATGACAGCGCAGATTAATAAGCTACCCCAGGAGGGTACCAGCTGCTCTAGCGCTGGAGAATCCCTTTCTGGGCTTCCATGCTCAGGTACTGTCGTGCCTGAGCGTGGACGCCGAGAGCGCCCCGTTTCGTACTCTGGGGGGGGCAAATCCGCGCTCCGCCATCCGCCATCCTCCCGAGGCAAGAGCAAGACGGCTACGGCAGCCCCTGCCACGCTCGCTGTGGATTTCTGCAACATCAGGGGTTTGCATTCTAATCTTAATGCTGTCCATCATCACCTCGAGACAGCTAAGCCGGCCTTGCTTTTTCTGACAGAGACGCAGATATCGTCTCCAGCGGACACAAAATACCTCTCCTACCCTGGGTACGAACTAGAGCATTCCTTTCTGCCTAGGGCTGGAGTGTGTGTGTACGTTAGAGGCGATATCAGTTCTCGTCGCCTCAGCAATCTTGAAGGTAGGGACCTTTCCACCTTATGGCTACGTGTTGATTGTGATGATCATCCTCGCGTCTATTCGTGCCTCTATAGGTCCCATAGCGGTGATGCCGAAACTGACCGACTCTTGGAGCAGATTCAAACGGCTGTGGATTCAGTGCAGCAGCAGATCCCATCCGCTGAGATCATCGTTCTTGGCGATTTTAACGCCCATAATGCCGAATGGCTGGGCTCCAGCAAGACTGATCATGCGGGGAGATCTGTTCACGACTTTGCTCTGACCTACGGCTTGACACAACTGGTTACTGCGCCTACGCGAATCCCAGATGTGGAGAGCCAGGAACCTTCCCTGTTGGACCTTCTGCTGACTTCTCACCCGGTTGGCTATGATGTATCCGTTGCAGCCCCTCTCGGTTCCTCGGATCATTGCCTCATCCGGAGTACAGTGCCTCTCACGTGCCCGCCGCGTCGGCGAGTTGCTTGTAGCCGCCGTGTGTGGCACTATAAGTCAGCAGACTGGGACGGGATGCGGGTGTTCTTTGCGTCTTACCCGTGGGGGCAGGTTTGCTTCACGCCGGATGATCCTGATATCGCTGCTGACTCTGTTGCTGACGTGGTGCTTCAGGGAATGGAACTTTTCGTTCCATCCTCTGCGGTACCTGTTGGTGGCAAAACCCAGCCTTGGTTTGATCGCTCCTGCAAAAAGGCGTCTCGCCGAAAGCTGGAGTGCTACCAAGCCTGGGTAAATGCAGCGGCGGTACAGGATGTAAAGACCAGCGCTTTAAAAAAGGAGTTTA
Organism: Lathronympha strigana; assembly: GCA_949128165.1. Lineage (NCBI taxonomy): Eukaryota > Metazoa > Arthropoda > Insecta > Lepidoptera > Tortricidae > Lathronympha > Lathronympha strigana. Next base: position 7,607,003 of record OX421906.1, on the reverse strand, counting down.
ACTTTGCCTCCAGGTCCTTCAAAAGAACCATTGCCAGAGCAAAGTCGTTGCACATTGGTAGGATTGGCGAGAAACTAGAGCGTCTCCCCTCGGGAACTCGTGCGTTCTGGTCTCTTGCCAAAGCTATCCAGGGGAATTTCTGCACGCCGTCTTTTCCACCTCTGCACACGGGAAATGATTCGTTGGCCCACGACGCAAAAGACAAAGCCGATCTACTGGGTAAGCTTTTTGCGTCCAACTCGACTTTGGATGACGGGGGACAAGCGCCGCCGACTATACCGCGGTGCGAGAGCTGTATGCCAGATGTACAGTTCCGCCAAAGCTTTGTGCGTAAGGCTCTTCGCTCCCTCGACACCCATAAGTCCAGTGGGCCTGATGGAATCCCTGCAATTGTTCTCAAGATGTGTGCTCCTGAGTTGGCGCCGGTCTTAACGCGTCTTTTTCGGCTCTCCTACTCTTCTGGCGTAGTCCCGACTTCGTGGAAGTCAGCTTTGGTGCACCCGATCCCTAAAAAAGGCGACCGCTCAAATCCATCCGACTACAGGCCGATAGCTATAACCTCCCTTTTCTCTAAGATTATGGAGTCCATCATCAATCGTCAGCTCCTCTGGTACCTAGAGGATCACCAGCTGCTGAGTGACCAACAATACGGTTTCCGTAGGGGTCGTTCGGCTGGTGATCTTTTAGTTTACCTGACACATTGCTGGGCACAGGCGATAGAGAGTAAAGGTGAGGCACTGGCAGTTAGTTTGGATGTAGCGAAGGCCTTCGATCGCGTTTGGCACAAAGCACTTCTTTCGAAACTTCCATGCTATGGGCTCCCCGGGAAATTATGCGAATGGGTCAGCAGTTTTCTAGCAGACAGAAGCATTAAGGTCCTAGTTGACGGTGAATGCTCAGACTCAATGTCTGTGAATGCTGGTGTCCCTCAAGGCTGTGTGCTATCACCCACGCTATTCCTCCTGCATATCAATGACATGTTGCAAACCAGCGGCATTCATTGTTATGCTGATGATAGTACGGGTGATGCCTCCTACACCGGCCGCGCCAATATTTCCCGGGAAAACGTCATTGAGAGCCGGAACAAACTTGTGTCCGAAATTGAGACCTCCCTAAAAGAAGTCTCAGATTGGGGTCGACTTAATTTGGTCCATTTTAACCCTACAAAGACACAGGTTTGCGCGTTCACCGCAAAAAAACTTCCGTTCGTCGCGTCACCTCGTTTTGAGAGCACTCCCCTATCTGCCACAGCCAGTATTGGAATCCTTGGCGTTGACATCTCGAGTGAAGTCCAGTTCCGCGGCCACCTAGAGGGTAAGGCCAAATTGGCCTCGAAGAAGCTCGGTGTGCTCAATAGATCGAGGCAGTATTTCACGCCGGCCCATCGCCTACAGCTTTATAAGGCGCAGGTTCGCCCGCATATAGAATACTGCTCTCATCTTTGGGCAGGGGCACCTAAGTACCAGCTTCTTCCTCTAGACCGCATCCAACGGAGAGCAGCTCGAATTGTCAACTGCCAACGTATTTCTGATCGGCTTGATCCCTTGGCGCTGCGTAGAGATGTGGCCTCACTCTGTATTTTCTATCGCATGTATTATGGGGAGTGTTCCGAGGAATTGTTCGGATTAATCCCTGCCGCTTCTTTCCGCCATCGCCCTACGCGACAATATTTCCACTCTCACCATTTAGATGGTTGGCAGTCCTCAACTGTGCGCTTTTCCCGAAACTTCCTGCCTCGCACAGCTAAACTGTGGAACGAACTGTCGCCAGCGGTGTTTCCGGACCGATACGACCTTCAAACCTTCAAGAAAAGAGCGTACTCCCACCTTAAAGGCCGGCAACGCACTTGCGACACCTCTGGTGTTGCGGGTGTCCATGGACGACGTTAATCGCTTACCATCAGGTGATTCGTTTGCTCGTTTGCCCCCTATAGCATAAAAAAAAAAAAAAAAAAAGAAAAGAGCGTACTCCCACCTTAAAGGCCGGCAATGCACTTGCGACACCTCTGGTGTTGCGGGTGTCCATGGACGACGTTAATCGCTTACCATCAGGCGATTCGTTTGCTCGTTTGCCACCTATAGCATAAAAAAAAGGCATAATAGCCGGTGTTAGTATCTATCTACTAAATACATGATTATTCAGACAATACATGGGTTTATATACTAGATTTTAATGAAGCATGTCGATGGCGGCATCCTTTGATATTTGAATAAATATAACGATTGTTGTGAAGGGCTCAAAACGTAGGGTCATGGTGTTAATAAACGCGATTAATCCCTTCTAAAGCGTGAGATATAAATTAAATACATTTAACAAAACATTGCCATGAAATTATTATAGATAATCATTATCAATCACTCGTTTTCACAGAGTTAAGATGATGACTGAGAGAATCTCTCAGTCTTCAGTTCTTTCGAAGTTCTTAAATCATTAAATCGGCATTTTTTTCACATTTTTCTCGTTTCAACAGCAGAATCAGTATCAACTTTTAAAAATAGTTTTTAATTTTTTTTAACGTCAGTTAAGATCCGGTAATAATACTTAATGTGCCCCTAAAAAAGGCATATTACCTACTTACATGGCTTGGTATATTGTAAATAAAATACCTTACGAAATATCATTTGATATTTACTTATCGCTTTGCGGTGAAGGAAAACATCGTGAGGGTTTCTCTGGGTTGTAATATCAAATGTCAGTCGCTATCGTAAAACTAGCGCCTACGCCAAATCTTGGGATTAGTTGTCAAAGCGGACCCCAGGCTCTCTGAGCCGTGACATAAGCCGGGGAAAACGCTAGGAACAAGAAGAAGGTATATATAGTCTGTCTGACAAACAATCGAACGCAGTAACAGTAGGATAGAGAGCACCATACTGTCTTTTTCTTACGGTAGTATTATTACCCCGAAAAAAGGGATGGATATAGTTTTTTTGACCTACTGTTACTGCGATCGTTGGCTTGTCAGACTATACCTATTCGTCATGAGGGTCTCCCACAGAACCATTATATCCGACTTCTGATTGCGCGTTGTTATTTAGAGCCTTATCCAGGCGATTTGAAAGCGATTTCTGTACAAGACTTGTACGCGGCGAATTAACTCGCGACGTGTTCGCCTCCATACAAAACTCCCTCGCAAAATGCAACTGATAACGCCCTTTATATCAGCCATTAAATGCATTTAGGACACAGAAACGAGACAAGTGACGATCAAGTACTCTTGGAATGTAGACTTTGTCATATCTTCGTAAGTTCTTAATTTAAAATGAATTTCGTTGTCACTTATTTAGACACTTAGGATGTTTTAGGATCAATACTGAATGAATTCATGCATTTAAGAGCGGGCAGAGTGTTTGCCGCGGACACGAAATAGGCATTTAGCGGCCCCCGCACTGCTCGCTATCTGTGTGCGTGCGCGCACGCACACTACTACACCGGCGCGTCATTATTCGGGCGTTAAAAGGTTATAACTTAGAAATCTTAGAATTCCTCATTTTTATAATCCTTTGATACAGATATTGTATTAATTCACCTAATATTTGTTCGGTTTTTCCAAATGATTTTATTATTTGTGTTTGTATTTAGTACTAAAGAAAGGTACCATTCTGTCGGTTGTTGATAAGGTTCATTTCTAAACTAATATTTATGACATTCGCGCCTTATCGACAACCGGCAGAATGGCAAAGTGCCTTTTTCTAAATAAAAGCACATTTTTTATGATTTCATATGTGGCTATTTACGGCTAAAGGTACCTTATGGACGGTCGGCGCTTACGTCGCGTTGCAGCGCATTATTATCAGCGTCTTTGTTAACAGCGTAAGCGCCGATCGTCCATAAGGTACCTTTCACCGCAAAACGTCACATATTATGAAATCGTTAAAAAATTGTGTCGTTTTCTTGGTAAAAGTACCACATTGTCGCCTGTTGATAAGGTTTTCCAAGTGATTCTTTATGACAGAAGCGCCTTATCATTCTTATCAATAAGCGACAATGTGGTATCTTTCTTTACCCAGAAAACGTCACTTTTATTTATAATATTGATTATATCAATATTTATAAATTTTGTAAGGTTGACTCCGATTTGGATAAAAATCGATATCCGAGGATCCGACGAAGTGATTAACATGAATCCAGAGTCAAAATGGTAAAATATTGTAAAAACCGACGCCATCTTGGATTTTGTAAAATAAACTCCGATTTGGATAAAAATCGATATCTGACTATCCGGCGGGGTCTTTAACATGAATCCAGAATCAAAATCGTTAAATATTGTAAAAAGCGACGCCATCTTGGATTTTGTGAGATTAACTCTGATTTGGATAAAAATCGATATCTGAGAATCCGGCGGGTTGATTAACATGAATCTTGAGTCAAAATTGTAAAATATTGTTAAAACCGACGCCATCTTGGATTTTGTAAGATCAACTCCGATTTGGATAAAAATTGATATCTGACGATCCGGCGGGGTCCTTAACATGAATCCAGAATCAAAATCGTTAAATATTGTAAAAAGCGACGCCATCTTGGACTTTGTGAGATTAGCTCCGATTTGGATAAAAATCGATATCTGAGGATCCGGCGGGGTGATTAACATGAATCTTGAGTCAAAATTGTAAAATATTGTTAAAACCGACGCCATCTTGGATTTTGTGAGCTTAACTCCGATTTGGATAAAAATCGATATCTGACGATCCGGCGGGGTCCTTACCATGAATCCAGAATCACAATCGTAAAATATTGTAAAAAGCGACGCCATCTTGGATTTTGTAAAATTAACTCCGATTTGGATAACAATCGATATCTCACTGTCCGGCGGGGTCCTTAACATGAATCCAGAATCAAAATCGTTAAATATTGTAAAAAGCGACGCCATCTTGGACTTTGTGAGATTAACTCCAATTTGGATAAAAATCGATATCTGACGATCCGGCGGAGTGATTAACATGAATCCAGAGTCAACATTGTAAAATAATGTAAAAACCGACGCCATCTTGGATTTTGTAAGATCAACTCCGATTTGGATAAAAAATTATATCTGACGATCCGGCGGGGTCCTTAACATGAATCCAGAATCAAAATCGTTAAATATTGTAAAAAGCGACGCCATCTTGGACTTTGTGAGATTAACTCCGATTTGGATAAAAATCGATATCTGACGATCCGGCGGGGTCCTTAACATGAATCCAGAATCAAAATCGTTAAATATTGTAAAAAGCGACGCCATCTTGGATTTTGTGAGATTAACTGCGATTTGGATAAAAATCGATATCTGAGAATCCGGCGGGTTGATTAACATGAATCTTGAGTCAAAATTGTAAAATATTGTTAAAACCGACGCCATCTTGGATTTTGTAAGATAAACTCCGATTTGGATAAAAATTGATATCTGACGATCCGGCGGGGTCCTTAACATGAATCCAGAATCAAAATCGTTAAATATTGTAAAAAGCGACGCCATCTTGGACTTTGTGAGATTAGCTCCGATTTGGATAAAAATCGATATCTGAGGATCCGGCGGGGTGATTAACATGAATCTTGAGTCAAAATTGTAAAATATTGTTAAAACCGACGCCATCTTGGATTTTGTGAGATTAACTGCGATTTGGATAAAAATCGATATCTGAGGATCCGGCGGGGTGATTAACACGAATCTTGAGTCAAAATTGTAAAATATTGTTAAAACCGACGCCATCTTGGATTTTGTGAGCTTAACTCCGATTTGGATAAAAATCGATATCTGACGATCCGGCGGGGTCCTTACCATGAATCCAGAATCACAATCGTAAAATATTGTAAAAAGCGACGCCATCTTGGACTTTGTGAGATTAGCTCCGATTTGGATAAAAATCGATATCTGAGGATCCGGCGGGGTGATTAACATGAATCTTGAGTCAAAATTGTAAAATATTGTTAAAACCGACGCCATCTTGGATTTTGTGAGATTAACTGCGATTTGGATAAAAATCGATATCTGAGGATCCGGCGGGGTGATTAACACGAATCTTGAGTCAAAATTGTAAAATATTGTTAAAACCGACGCCATCTTGGATTTTGTGAGCTTAACTCCGATTTGGATAAAAATCGATATCTGACGATCCGGCGGGGTCCTTACCATGAATCCAGAATCACAATCGTAAAATATTGTAAAAAGCGACGCCATCTTGGATTTTGTAAAATTAACTCCGATTTGGATAACAATCGATATCTCACTGTCCGGCGGGGTCCTTAACATGAATCCAGAATCAAAATCGTTAAATATTGTAAAAAGCGACGCCATCTTGGACTTTGTGAGATTAACTCCAATTTGGATAAAAATCGATATCTGACGATCCGGCGGGGTCCTTAACATGAATCCAGAATCAAAATCGTTAAGTATTGTAAAAAGCGACGACATCTTGGATTTTGTGAGATTAACTGCGATTTGGATAAAAATCGATATCTGAGGATCCGGCGGGGTGATTAACACGAATCTTGAGTCAAAATTGTAAAATATTGTTAAAACCGACGCCATCTTGGATTTTGTAAGATCAACTCCGATTTGGATAAAAATTGATATCTGACGATCCGGCGTGGTCCTTAACATGAATCCAGAATCAAAATCGTTAAATATTGTAAAAAGCGACGCCATCTTGGACTTTGTGAGGTTAGCTCCGATTTGGATAAAAATCGATATCTGAGGATCCGACGGAGTGATTAACATGAATCCAGAGTCAAAATTGTAAAATAATGTAAAAACCGACGCCATCTTGGATTTTGTAAGATCAACTCCGATTTGGATAAAAAATTATATCTGACGATCCGGCGGGGTCCTTAACATGAATCCAGAATCAAAATCATTAAATATTGTAAAAAGCGACGCCATCTTGGACTTTGTGAGATTAACTCCAATTTGGATAAAAATCGATATCTGACGATCCGGCGGGGTCCTTAACATGAATCCAGAATCAAAATCGTTAAATATTGTAAAAAGCGACGCCATCTTGGATTTTGTGAGATTAACTGCGATTTGGATAAAAATCGATATCTGAGGATCCGGCGGGGTGATTAACACGAATCTTGAGTCAAAATTGTAAAATATTGTTAAAACCGACGCCATCTTGGATTTTGTAAGATCAACTCCGATTTGGATAAAAATTGATATCTGACGATCCGGCGGGGTCCTTAACATGAATCCAGAATCAAAATCGTTAAATATTGTAAAAAGCGACGCCATCTTGGATTTTGTGAGATTAACTCCGATTTGGATAAAAATCGATATCTGAGGATCCGGCGGGGTGATTAACATAAATGTAAAAATTGTAAAATATTGTTAAATCCGACGTTATCTTGGATTTTGTACGATCAACTCCGATTTGGATAAAAATTTATATCTGGCGATCCGGCGGGATCCTTAACATGAATCCAGAATCAAAATCGTAAAAAATTGTAAAAAGCGACGCCATCTTGGATTTTGTGAGATTAACTGCGATTTGGATAAAAATCAATATCTGAGAAGCCGGCGGGGTGATTAACATGAATCTTGAGTCAAAATTGGAAAATATGGTAAGAATCGACGCCATCTTGGATTTTGTGATATCAACTCCGATTTGGATAAAAATCGTCAGATATCGATTTTTATCCAAATCAGAGATAATTTTCCAAAATCCAATTTGGCGTCGGTGTTGACATTATTTAACAATTTTGACTTCGGATTCATGTTATGGACCCCGCTGAATCGTCAGATATCGATTTTTATTCAAATCGGAGTTAATCTCACAAAATCAAAGATGGCGTCACTTATTACAATATTATACAGTTTTGATTCTGGATTCATGTTAAGGACCCCGCCGGATCATGAGATATTGATTTTTATCCAAATCAGAGTTTATCTTACAAAATCCAATATGGCGTCAGTGTTGACGTTTATTAACAATTGTGACCATGGATTCATGTTATGGACCCCGCCAGATCGTCAGATATCGATTTTTATCCAAATCAGAGTTAATTTTACAAAATCCAATATGGCGTCTATTCTTACCATATTTTCCAATTTTGACTTAAGATTCATGTTATTCACCCTGCCGGCTCCTTAGATATCGATTTTTATCCAAATCGCAGTTAATCTCAAAAAATCCAAGATGGCGTCGCTTTTGACAATATTTTACGATTTTGATTCTGGATTCATGTTAAGGACCCCGCCGGATCGTCATATATCGATTTTTATCCAAATCAGAGTTGATCTTACAAAATCCAAGATGGCGTCGGTTTTAACAATATTTTACAATTTTGACTCAAGATTCATGTCAATCACCCCGCCGGATCCTCAGATATCGATTTTTATCCAAATCTGAGCTAATCTCACAAAATCCAAGATGGCGTCGCTTTTTACAATATTTGACGATTTTGATTCTGGATTCATGTTAAGGACCCCGCCGGATAGTGAGATATCGATTTTTATCCAAATCGGAGTTCATCGCACAAAATCCAAGATGGCGTCGCTTTTTGCAATATTTTACGATTTTGATTCTGGATTCATGTTAAGGACCCCGCCGGACAGTCAGATATCGATTGTTATCCAAATCGGAGTTAATTTTACAAAATCCAAGATGGTGTCGCTTTTTACAATATTTTACGATTGTGATTCTGGATTCATGGTAAGGACCCCGCCGGATCGTCAGATATCGATTTTTATCCAAATCGGAGTTAATCTCACAAAATCCAAGATGGCGTCGGTTTTAACAATATTTTACAATTTTGACTCAAGATTCATGTTAATCACCCCGCCGGATCCTCAGATATCGATTTTTATTCAAATCGGAGCTAATCTCACAAAATCCAAGATGGCGTCGCTTTTTACAATATTTGACGATTTTGATTCTGGATTCATGTTAAGGACCCCGCCGGATAGTCAGATATCGATTTTTATCCAAATCGGAGTTGATTTTACAAAATCCAAGATGGCGTCGGTTTTTACAATATTTTACAATATTGATCCTAGATTCATATTATGGTCCCCAGTGTCCCCACTGGATCCTCAGATATCGATTTCTATCCAAATCGGAGTTAATTTTACAAAATCCAAGATGGCGTCGCTTTTTGCAATATTTTACGATTTTGATTCTGGATTCATGTTAAGGACCCCGCCGGATAGTCAGATATCGATTGTTATCCAAATCGGAGTTGATTTTACAAAATCCAAGATGGCGTCGCTTTTTACAATATTTTACGATTTTGATTCTGGATTCATGTTAAGGACCCCGCCGGATCGTCAGATATCAATTTTTATCCAAATCGGAGTTGATCTCACAAAATCCAAGATGGCGTCGCTTTTTACAATATTTTACGATTTTGATTCTGGATTCATGTTAATCACCCCGCCGGATCCTCAGATATCGATTTTTATCCAAATCGGAGCTAATCTCACAAAGTCCAAGATGGCGTCGCTTTTTACAATATTTAACGATTTTGATTCTGGATTCATGTTAAGGACCCCGCCGGATCCTCAGATATCGATTTTTATCCAAATCGGAGTTGATCTTACAAAATCCAAGATGGCGTCCGTTTTAACAATATTTTACAATTTTGATTCTGGATTCATGTTAAGGACCCCGCCGGATCGTCAGATATCAATTTTTATCCAAATCGGAGTTGATCTCACAAAATCCAAGATGGCGTCGCTTTTTACAATATTTTACAATTTTGACTCAAGATTCGTGTTAATCACCCCGCCGGATCCTCAGATATCGATTTTTATCCAAATCGGAGCTAATCTCACAAAGTCCAAGATGGCGTCGCTTTTTACAATATTTAACGATTTTGATTCTGGATTCATGTTAAGGACCCCGCCGGATCCTCAGATATCGATTTTTATCCAAATCGGAGTTGATCTTACAAAATCCAAGATGGCGTCCGTTTTAACAATATTTTACAATTTTGAGTCTGGATTCATGTTAAGGACCCCGCCGGATCCTCAGATATCGATTTTTATCCAAATCGGAGTTGATTTTACAAAATCCAAGATGGCGCCGGTTTTTACAATATTTTACAATTTTCACTCTGGATTCATGTTAATCACTCCGTCGGATCCTTAGATATCGATTTTTATCCAAATCGGAGTTAAGCTCACAAAATCCAAGATGGCGTCACTTTTTACAATATTTTACGATTCTGATTCTGGATTCATGTTAAGGACCCCGCCGGATCGTCAGATATCAATTTTTATCCAAATCGGAGTTGATCTTACAAAATCCAAGATGGCGTCGGTTTTAACAATATTTTACAATTTTGACTCAAGATTCATGTTAATAACCCCGCTGGATTTTCAGATATCGATTTTTATCCAAATCGGAGCTAATCTCACAAAATCCAAGATGGCGTCGCTTTTTACAATATTTGACGATTTTGATTCTGGATTCATGTTAAGGACCCCGCCGGATAGTCAGATATCGATTTTTATCCAAATCGGAGTTGATTTTACAAAATCCAAGATGGCGTCGGTTTTTACAATATTTTACAATATTGATCCTAGATTCATGTCATGGTCCCCACTGGATCCTCAGATATCAATTTTTATCCAAATCGGAGTTTATCGCACAAAATCCAAGATGGCGTCGCTTTTTACAGTATTTTACGATTTTGATTCTGGATTCATGGTAAGGACCCCGCCGGATCGTCAGATATCGATTTTTATCTAAATCGGAGTTTATCTTACAAAATCCAAGATGGCGTCGGTTTAAACAATATTTAACAAATTTGACTCAAGATTCATGTTAATCACCCCGCCGGATCCTCAGATACCGATTTTTATCCAAATCGGAGTCAACCTTACAAAATTTATAAATATTAATGTAATAAATATAATTTATAATTTTTTAATATATTTGTAAATATCTGCTCCATCATCAGACCTTGGAAACCATGCATGGCCCAAGTGCTCGTCGAATCAAAACTAACGAGTCTAAACACGAAGGTATTCTATCAACTGGTTCCTGAGTACCAGTTGACACTTTACTGCTCCACCATCAGACCTTGGACACCATGTATAGCCCAAGTGCTCGTCAAAACAAAATCTACGAGTCTGAACACGAAGGTATTCCACCCACTGGTTCCTGAGTACCGGTTGACACCTTTCTGCTCCATCATCAGACCTTGGACACCACTCACGATCCAAGTGCTCGTCAAAACAATACAAATGACTCCAAACACGGGGGTATTACATCAACTTCTGCCTGAGTTCCGGTGGCCGCCTTTCTGCTCCATCATCAGACCTTGGACACCACCTACGGCCCAAGTGCTCGCCTAACCAAACCTAACGAGCCCAAACACCCCTGTGTTTACATCAACTACTTCATCAACAACTATTACATCAACTACTTCCTGAGTTCCGCTGGTCATCTTTCTGCTCCATCATCAGACCTTGGACACCAGTCACGGTCCAAGTGCCCGCCAAAACAATAAAAATGAGTCCAAACACGGGGGTATTACATCAACTACTTCCTGAGTTCCGGTGGTCATATTACTGCTCCATCATCAGACCTTGGACACCACTCACGGTCCAAGTGCTCACCAGAACAAACCTAACGAGCCCAAACACGGGGGTATTACATCAACTACTTCCTGAGTTCCGGTGGTCATCTTTCTGCTTCATCATCAGACCTTGGACACCAGTCACGGTCCAAGTGCCCGCCAAAACAATACAAATGAGTCCAAACACGGGGGTATTACATCAACTACTTCCTGAGTTCCGGTGGCCACCTTTCTACTCCGTCATCAGACCTTGGACATCTTCTACGGTCCAAGTGACACTATATACAATGAGGTATAAACGAAACTAACTCTGTATGTCATTCATTTTGAACTGGTTGCTATTGCCTATTTCCTTTGGAAACACAAAAAATGGTAAAAAAATTCTTATACCGTTTTGCTACCTATAACGCAGTATACGTACACAATGAACATCGATTTATTTCAAGATGTAGACGCTCCGCAGAGAGACGTGGTGTCGCTTCGAACATTCGGGGCCGACTGACTATTTCGGGTGTTGCTCACTTGTTATATTTCAACGATCAGATTCCATAGTAATTTTGTATGGCGGATTTTTAGGACGTTTTAAAAAAATCATAATTAATTAATGAACCAGTATTATGTAATAAGACTATACGAATTCAGTAGCTTGTATATTTGAGATTGGATAGAGTTAGTTTTTAAAAATAAAGCAAATGATTTTTCATTCACTTTGGCATAAACGCTGACACGCGTTTTTCTCAATTTTGCTGCGTCTTTTCGTAGACATATTTACTAAACTGTACATTATTGTAGATTATAAATACACGAATATGGTAGACACACTCTTTGAGATAATAATTACATGCATCTTGTATGTCTTTGCAAATAATTGAGGACGCCACAGTCTTAACCGTAACTGTCGTTTACGTTGAAAACACTCTGCCCCCTCTTAAGGGTTAGTGTGCTTACCATGAGTTGCAGGTAACAGCACGCCTACCCTACCAGGAACATCGAAAATTGGCATTGACGGGAAAACATCTTTGTCACTCGAATACGCAAGTGTAACAGAGATGGAGGTACAAATACAAATCCGCTCAAAGCATGTCCATCTCGCTCCTACAATTAATTACTCTGGCAGGAGTGAGACGGACATCCGCCCGAACGCCGCAGTCGCTATCGAATACGGCCACGTATAACTCATGGTGAGCACAAAGGTTGCTATGGTTTGTGAATAAAGATATTTCTCGCCTGTCGACGGTCTTATGTTTTTCCAAAGAAGCCTCAAGGTTAGCGGGTTTTTTACCGGTCACAGGTTCGCGAATTCGCGGATACTGCACGGCTAAGATCACTGTCAATGGAACTTAACTTTTTAATTTTTAATTCAAAATTCAAATTCAAATAATTTATTTCAAGCAATATTGTTATAGCTCATATTGATAAGATAATAATAATACAAAATACAAAAATAACATCATCAATGATATCGCCAAGGTTAACTTATTTATCTTATGTTTTGTATAAGGCCTAGTATAAAAATTGTACGACATTAACTCCTCGACCGCGTTAGCGTATCGGGAGTTCAAATTATGTTTGCCGTTTATTTAAATCATCCGGCAACTTTCATATTTTGACCCCTCCATACGCTAACGCGGTCGAGGAGTTAATGTCGTACAACTTTTATACTAGGCCTTCGTTAAAGCTAACCTCACTTGCCATGTGATAGTTGTGATGTTGGCCATTGCCGCTAACATACACGTACCTTCCTACCTACATATACGTAGTAGTTATCTCGACGCGACAAGATGAGTTCATTAACATAAGTTCATATTTGTATATCCTAGGTTCAATGCCTCAAGGACCTATTTTTGATTTAAGGTAGGTTAGGTAGAGGTAGGTAGTTAGGTAAGTTACAGTTACAGTATTTATTTTGAAAACAAATGTACCTATAAAATACTATAATTATGTCATTGGTATATTTTAACATATATATATTTATTTCAATAATAAGTAAAACACTTAATACTAAAATAAAATAAAAGTTAAATTGTATTAAGTTGCACTTGATGCACGAAGTCGATGTGACTTTTGACAAGATATCCTAGGCACTAGGCAGCAGATCGTCGAACTCGTTTTTGCAAGTAGTTATATATATACAAACAAGGAAATAGATTCCATCATCAGACCAGTCACCTTACTGATTTATATGCACATAATTAAACATACTTATAGATAGTTGAGACATGAAATGCTTCGCGGACGGCTATGTGGGTTAGGGCTCGCGCACACGCAGACTTTGTGTAGTTTATCCACTACCTATACCAGAGGGTGTACCTATAAATGTATGGAGTTTATAAATGAGGTACTTATGTTAAATTTTAATATTAATAATTTATAAGCTTACCTAAAACGTAATACTTACTTTTAAGTCTTATTCATAAAAAGTTTAAGCAAAACCTGCTCAGATCTCGTTAGAAATAGATTTTAGCCCGGTTGTGCAGTTTCTATTGAGTGAGCACTCTATTCTAATTGATTACTCTATAACTATACTCGTATTAATTAAACTAACTTTAAGTTACCCCTTAGCCAGTTACGCTTCGTCATCGACTTGGTAAACTAAGTAACTAAACAAAGGGAGTTTTGGGTAACGCTGTCCTCTAACACAACGATTCTTTAATGAACCCCCGACAAAACTGTAACAGCACAAACATAAAAATTAAGAAATAACTCTGGGCCACTTGCACCACCCGGGTTTACCCACATAACCCGGAGTTAGGCGTTTTTATGTATGGAATTTGACAGTTCAACTCCGGATTATCGGCTAACCCTAGGTGGTGCAAGTGGGCCCAAGATACTTAACCGCAACTCTATTGATTCATTCCATAGGATACGAAACCTACGATGCCACATGCCACCCCAACTAGCAAAGTAATCCTATAAATATTTTTATAAGTATTGCTCTACTTATCATGTTCCTATAAAGGCATTGAAATGGAGACTTCATTACTTATAAGAGCATTTATTAAGCTTAAACATACTTACGAGCATTCGATCAGTCTTATATTTAACCTTATTACAGTATAATATAACTCATGCACCCAGAACTGTTATAAGATAATTTTACTTATACGCACATTTTAAACATATTTGATGATGGTACAAGCAATAAATGTTTCGTACGAAAAAGAGCTTACTCGACTAACGTTAGCATTAAGTGTCAAATTCATACGCACTATACAAAAAACTAACAACACTGATAAAACTTTAAAGCTGTTGACACTTAACGAAACGTCACGTTCCATACAAGACTACATAATATGAAAAAGAGTCGCAACTGCAGCACTTTTATGGCGTCATTTTGTTTGGCTGATTGGGTATCCCGTTTTTTAATCCTATAGGTATCTATGATTTACTGCAGCAATGGAAGACGCCTTCAAGCTCCTGGCATAGCAAGGACTTGGCATCAACATAAACGGCGAATACATCACCCACCTTCGGTTTTCCGACGTCATCGTAGTCATGGCAAAGTCGATGGAAGAACTCAGCACGAATAGCACGACAAGACGAAACTCATGTCAAATGCCAATGTTATGCCCATCCCAGTCTCTGTTGAAAGCTCGGTACTCGAAGTTGTTGACTCGTACATCTACCTAGGACAAGTAATCCAATTAGGTAGGTCCAACTTCGAGAAAGAGGTCAACCGCCGAATCCAACTTGGTTAGGCAGCGTTCGGGAAACTACGCAATGTCTTTTCGTCGGACATACCTCAGCGCCTCAAGCAGGACGAAAGTTTGCTTTCGTCTTACGGCGCCGAAACGTGGTCCTTCATTATCGGCCTCATCTCAAAACTCAAAGTCGCTCAACGAGCTATGGAGAGGGCTATGCTCGGAGTTTCTCTACGTGATCGAATTTCTAATGAGGAACTAAAATCACCGACATAACCCTCCGGATTAGCAAGCTGAAGTGGCAATGGGCAGGCCACATTGCACGCAGAGTAGATGGCCGATGGGGTCGAAAAATGCTCGGGCGGAGACCACGGCTTGGCAAACGCAGCGTAGGACGTCCACCCACAAGATGGACAGATGACCTTATATGAAGGTCGCCGGGAGAGTCGGGAGACGCTGGATGCAGGTCGCGTCCAACCGGGACATATGGATGTCCAAGGGAGAGGCCGTCTTAGCAGTGGACGTCTTATGGCTGATATGATTATGATGATGATGATGATCTATGATTAACAACAATAAATAGGAATTGCAATTGCTGTTAATACTAGAATCAATTTAGTATTTTAAACCATAAGGATTAAGGCAAAAAATAACATGTTATTTTATGTTAGTTTATATTTTGGTAAGGAAAATGTCCAGCTGTATTTTCTACGGTTGAGGTACTTCATACTACCTACTTTGTGGCTTCGTGTGCGATTGCTCTAAAGCACCCTGTTTATTGCATGTGTTTCAAATTACACAGTAGTTGGCACAATTAAGCGACATGTCAATTGTATTGTCCACACACCAAACGCCTTCCTTATTACTACATCGTAAGATTTCATCGAGATAATACCAAAACATTCCTTATTTTGCAATTTGATGGACAAAGATTATAGAAAATGATACAGATGCGACAAGTCCACTTTATACTCTACCGTGCTGTGATTTGTTTCTATGAAAATATTCTAAGTGACTGCGAATTTATAGTTCTTTTACATAGTTAGGTGTCGGCCGCATGGCCCATGGGTTTGAACAAGTATTTAATCAAAACCTTCTTAATTTTTTTCCTATTTGACGGCCGAAAGGGAGGTCCATGCCATGATAAGTTATTTTTCGACCTAGGTACTTTACGGCCGAGAAACGAGTATTCCTAATTCAGATTTCGGCCCTTATTTTAATATTTTGAGTATGTTTTGCAAACTAAAACAAAAGTTGCTTATAATTAATAAAACCCATAAAAGTTTCTAATAATGTTCCTAATATTAATAATTGATGATTAATATACTTTTAGGTTTAATTCGAAAATAAACCCTATTATCTTTGGAATAAGATTCATTACAAAATAGTAGATTACATACCTAGGCCGTTAAAGTGGGAAATGTGTCGGATGACATGTAATTGGCGGCCGAGGCAAAGCCGAGCACTAACATGTTATCCGAGGCTGACTAACATGTTATCCGAGGCTTTCCCATTTACCGGCCGAGGTTTGTATATTATTTTTCTGCTCGACGGAACCGGTAGGCGGCAATTTAGTTTTGCGTAAAGTGGCGTTTGCCGGCCGGAGGGCAGAAAAATATGTTACAGTGGCCGAAAACTGATAAATAAGCGGCCGGAAATCAAAATGATTGGCCGATAACCAGCTAAACCGCTACATTTTCATACTCTTTATCATGTAAATATAACTACGCCATTGATTACGGATTGCGATTAAAATATGACACCTGCATCATATTTTAATTCTAAGAAAAGCATTAAGACAGAGATTTGTCAAACATATCATTCATAAATTCCATTCGACTGAAAAAAAATACTTAACTGGCCGAAAACCGGCTGAACTACCCTACCACTGATCAACGAACAGCGAGGCATCATAAAAAGGTAAGACTAAGTTAAGCGTAATACCTATGGTTCGACGTAAAAATCGTAGACTAGCTGGCAAGAGAATAGAGCAAAGATTTTTTTCAGTTCAGATTTTTTTCTGTTCTCAGTTTCTGATTTTTTTCAGTTTCAGTGGACTAGAGAAGGATGCCTGTGAAGATATGGCGAAGCTGACTGTTTAAACTCTTTACCACAAACACCATTTTCTAAAGAGCTAGAACCAGAACTTCGATTAAAAGACATGCACGCAAGAAGTAGACAGAACTTAGAAAAGCAGAAAGTGGGCAGAGTTTGCAAGTTCCAGGTCTCTAAGCTTCCTGTGCGTTCAATGCGAATTCACAGAAACCATCTCAAAGTCAGTGTACGTATTTCTACCTAACTATCCATCTGTATCCCAAACTCGCAGGTTACGTCGGTACGGCACGCGCCACAATGGTGAAAGATAAGTTACTTGGTGCGCATCGAGCTGTGAACCGAAAGTCTGGTGTTTACTCGTACATGCGAAATAGACTTCGCATCCCAGTTTGTGTCTAGCCACCGCGGGCCCCGCATACCTCTGGATTGTTTACGAGTGACCAATTACGCAATTTTGTCGCTAGTGCCTTTTTGTTTAATATTCTGATCTGTGGTGTGTTTAAAAACTATTTTCCAGGTATTAAATATTTTTGAATTTCAAGTTTTAAATGTGCTGCAGCTACCTAAATAAGCGGAGTTTTAAAGTGGAAATAATACATAAGTACAATATTTTTTCGGTATACCTTCTGGATCTTATGCCATACAATTACAAAGACACCGTAAGATACGTTTAAAACAACTAAGTAGTAAGTACATAAGTACTTAAAAGCAATTTCAGAAAAGTACATAACAACCACTCAAAACAATAAGCGCAATAAATAAACGAAATTATTAAATTCAATTTATCAAAAGAGAGTTTAGAGAAATCACTTCTTAATAAGATGTGACCTAATGTGCCCACTTGTGGAGTCATGCGTATGCATCTCTACCATCTCTTCTATTCTTTTAAAACAATCATGTAGAATTTGTATATCTATACTTATGGCGATGGATACAAAATGATTGTTTACCCTTAACTGTCAATTTGACATTTGCGTTGTTAGATAGGGAAAATCATAAAACTAAAATGTTTTTTTTTTTTTATGAATAAGGGGATTTTTGTTTTAACTGGTTCCTATCACACTTTAAGATTTGTAATCCCTAGTCGTTAGTTAGTCAGTCAGTTTTGCTAAGCTTTTTTCCGCAACTCGACATCCATTATATGCCTTTCTTGCGTGATAACGAGGTAGCCCTACTCTAGCCACCCTAGCTCCTCCACGAAACCCAGCATCGTTTTAAGGTCACGGACTGCCTCAGCCTCATTTACTGTGCTTGGAGTCCCTAAATATTTACTCCTTTATACTTTTACCTGTCTATAGTCCAGGAGAATTTTGTTGTTTCTTCTTTTTCCATGCATGCTCTGCAGATAGGACTATCTGTTATCGTATAGCCATATTGTACTCATACTGTAAGTGTATGTTTATTCCTTAGCCGTATTCTAAATTAATTCACTTCATTCTAATTAACATGAACGGGGAACAAGTTATGGGGTTGGAAAATGAAACTTATGCAAATAGCAACAGCAACGTGCAGCAGTCGCTTTGCTTTTTCACCCCGCCGCCGGATACCCACTGCCATGTCAAGAACTAGATAGAAGTAATAAACGACTTAGTGCTGGTCAGCGCACATATTTTTTGCAACGCTATGCATCGAGAAATTACTTAGATCATAATTTAAATTCGAAATCAAAATAACGAAACCGATAGGTTAGAAGTAATGAATGGCTAGTAGTAGTAACAGCGCATATTTTTTGCAACGCTTGCATCAAGGAATCGCCAATGCACATGCTTGCATGCTTACAATCACACTGCATTTCGATATTTCGGCGAAATATCGGATAAATTTTAATTTAAAAAACCGTGGTTATCGGTATTTACTTATGTGTTAGAATTGAATTCTGTTAGTCATCATCATCATTTTAACTTCTTAACTCTGTGAGTGCTGTAAAGCACTCTAAACTTAGGGTCCTAGTGTTAATAAACGCGATTAATACGTTCTAAATTTCAATGAATAACAATCGCGGAAACAGAGGACAATATTATATGTGTTAGAGTGTCAAATAACCGCAAAGTTTAAAAGAGTCCATTACCATAAAGCTCAAATAGTTCCGATTAGTCTAGATTCCAGAATGTTCCATAAAAGGTGATTCAGAGTTGGGGAAATTTGTCGCAAGGGAAGGTTATTCACATGCCACTTCGCTTCAATACCTACTGTTATTGAACTTTAGCATCACGAAGGTTAATTTTCCATAATTACGTTCTAGGTACCCTTTTTAAGGAATCCTAGCGTGAGGGGTAACTATTATGTTTAACCACATAAGAAAGTTTTAGTTGATCGTCTGAAATCTGCGCGCCTAAATCTACTTTTAACGCTAAAATTATTGATTTTCGCGTTAGTGGATAATATGAACTTTTACATTCAGATGTTTGGTGTAATTAAATCCGGAATTCGAGTTGAAAAGTATGGCCTAAGAGATAAATAAGAAATAAAAAAAAAGTTATCTCCCAATCTACTTGGACAATCATCCGTCGTTTGTGTTTATGTCTGTGCGACTATAACTCGAGTATCGGCGATCGTCTTGTTTGGCAAGTGGTTAGATGACATAAATATTTTTTTAATTTCCACGGGGTGACCCACTAGTTTTACTTATTTTTCAAGACGTGGGATGCTTTAGGACCTACGACCTATCCCAATCATCTATACTATACACATTATTACCAACCGTTAACCTACTATTAAACAACGTCCAATTTTCCGCCTTGCACCCCGGTATGTAGGATGACAGTTGACAGTTAGAGATAACTCGTGTAACTGTACAGTGATTGCTCGTCTTGCTGGCTGGCTATGATGCGCTGGTAAGATGTGCATATGTGCGATATAACTAGGGACCTACTATCATATAACTACATTAATAGGAGTCAAATCTTCTTCTTTGGCCTAAGCTCCTGATAGAGCTGTTGTCGTGATCACCCGTGCCGTGCGGTTTAGCAAGGCACGTTGCACAATTCTTCTCCAATTCCCCCTGGCCTGAGTACTTTGTGAGCACATTCGTCAATGAGATGGGGGGTACTTATTAGTGCCTTAATCTGATCCGTCCATTGCATTGGCGAACGGCCTCGCGAGGAGTCAAAAAGGACGAACCTATAACGGTGTTATGTCATTATGTCTACATAATATGATCATGGATATATACTATACATCATATCATATCAAAGATCTATGACATAGAGACAAAGATCTATCACATAGCTATGATTATAGTTATGTGATAGTGTAATATCGGCCAGATATTTAAGTAGATGTCGCATGCAGTGCAGCCGGTCTCAAAAGTCGCGATATAGTATGAAGTCCCAATTAGATGCGACTTACTTATTATTATTATTTTTTAATGGAAGTTACCTCAGAACTCCGTCATTACTGAACCGATTTGAATTTTTTTTTGGTTTCTTAAAGTAGATGGTTCCAGGTTGGTCCCATTTTTTTCAAAATCTATGACTGATGATGGGATCCATGAGGAACTGAGGTAACTCCTCAAATTTGAAAGGCACATGCATGCTGATTTGGGTGATTTCTTAAGAAACTCGAGCATTTCTTTACGAAAATCATGAATTTGGTGGAGTGGATCTGATAATGAAGACCAGGGATGGCAAAGTGGAACTGCTTGGTAATTCCCAGGACTATCATCCGATTTAAAAAAATATTTTTTTGTCTGAAAATAGATGATTCCAGATTTGTTCCGTTTTTTTCAAAATCAATTTCTGATGATGGGATCCATGAGGAAGTGAGGGAACTCCTCAAATTTGAAAGGCACATGCATGATGATTTGGGTAGTTTCTTAAGACACTCGAGCATTTCTTTACGAACATCTTCAATTTGGTGGAGTGAACCTGATGATGAAGACCAGAGATGGCAAAGTGGAACTGCTTGGTAATTCCCAGCTCTATCATCCGATTTGAGACATTCATCTTTTCTTTGTAAGGAAATACCTTCAAGATAGTCCTATTTGATTATAGTTCTATTTTGATGATGGAATTCGTGAGGGATTGAGAGAACTCCTCAAATTTTAACGGCACATGCATTCTGATTTGAGGGTTTCCTTAAGTAACTAAAACATTGTTTTGGGGGAGCCAACATTTTGATGAAGTGGACCTGATGATGAAGACCAGGGATGGCAAAGTGGAACTGGTCGATAAACCTAAAACCTTATTATCCTAGTTGTGACATTCATGTTTTTGATTTGATTTCTATTCTGATGATGGGGTTCTTGAAGAATTCAGAGAACTCCTCAAATTTGAACGGCACATCATCATCATTGTGATTAGAGGGTGTTCATAATTAGCTTACGCATTTTCTTACTGTGGCCATCATTTTGCTGGAGTGGACCTGATGTTGATAATCAGGGATGGCATAATAAAACTGCTCGATAATTTACAGTCTGTCATCCAATTTAACACATTGTTATTTTGTTTGTTTTAAAGGTCTACAAGGGAGTTCCGTTTGATTATACTTCACATGTAATGATGGAAGCCCTGGGACATTAAGAAAGCTCCTCAATTTTCGATCGTACACGTGCGGTGTATTGGATATTTGTGAAGTAAACTGGCTAACTCAAACAAATTCAAAATTTCACTTTTACCGGGAACCAAATGAAGTCGGTTTTTTTTTCTTAAAAATTATGCTTATACATAAACTATGTAGGTATAAGCCTCTGGCCATAACAATGTATGACAAAGTGTATGGCGGCATTATCTTTGGCATTGCTGGCAAGCTTCGTGGTCGTTTTAACTACCACCAATACATGGTATAGTGCCATTTTAGGTTTTAGATGTGTCCTTCAATTCGACGTGCTCATATTATAAAGAAAAAAATTGAAACAGTAAAAACATGCTTTATATCTACATTTTAAAAACCGTTAAGGCTGCCGGGCAGCCAAAGTAATTTATTCATGCAATGATAAATATAAGAAAACAATTTAACTTTCGATATCTCGCAAATTAAACTGCTCCACAACTAACTGATTTAAGTAGGTACTGAAACAAGAGACTGTCTACAAAAACAGTTAAACTTAACATTGCCTTGAAGTTATTGCAGGCGCAAGCATTTTATCCGGGAATCCCCTATTCATTCATACTGCACATGAATCAATTAGAGTATGACGAATATACTCACCAGGTCCCAAGATTACGTGCTCTGACCTACATCACCAAAACTATACAACCTCCAAATTAAGAGCATTGTGTAACCTCCGTTAGAACAATCGTGGAACAACAATAAAGTACGTAAACGGCGTAGATCGCCAATAAGAACAATAGAAACAGTGAAAGTGCATGCACCGGACCGCGGCCATTGTTTTGTTTATTGTTCTAAAGTCCTTGACGCAATCAGTTTAAAGAATTAATTTCTTGCAAACCAAACGTGATGTGTCCGGTGTTGTCCAACTTCCGTTTTGTCAAAAGTGACCAATGTTATCCTCATTCGAAACAAAATATTTAGTAAGAACACCCATAACGACAATACCAACATCAGAGTATCGACCTACAAGCTATAATCAAACTAAATATGTAATTCACTACCATCGGTTTGGGTATAAACATCAGAATTTGCAACCAATATGATTGTGATTTGTGAATGAACGAAAGAAGTGGTTCGTGGTAGGCCTCCTCATTACACCGTTAAACAGATTACCAGCATTTTTCAACCGACTTCAATATTTCTAAAGGAGGAGGTTCTCAATTCGTCTGAATTTTTTTTTTTTATGGATGTTCACTCATAACATAACTCCGTCATTACTGAACCGATTTGAATTTTTTTTGTGTTTTCTAAAAGTAGACGGTTCGTGGTTGGTCCCGTTTTTTTCAAAATCCATTTCTGATGATGGGATCCATGAGGAACTGAGGGAACTCCTCAAATTTGAAAGGCACATGCATGCTGATTTGGGTGATTTCTTAAGAAACTTGAGCATTTCTTTACGAAAATCATAAATTTGGTGGAGTGGATCTGATAATGAAGACCAGGGATGGCAAAGTGGAACTGCTTCGTAATTCTCAGGACTATGATCCGATTTTAAAAAATATTTTTTTGTCTGTATATAGATGGTTTCAAGAGTGTCCCGTTTTTTTTCAAAATCAATTTCTGATGATAGGATCCATGAGGAACTGAGGGAACTCCTCAAATTTGAAAGGCACATGCATGATGATTTGGGTAGTTTCTTAAGACACTCGAGCATTTCTTTACGAACATCATCAATTTGGTTGAGTGGACCTGATGATGAAGACCAGGGATGTCAAAGTGGAACTGCTTGGTAATTCCCAGGACTGTCATCAGATTTAAAAAAAAATGTTTTTTTCTGAAAATAGATGGTTCCAGGTTTGTCCCGTTTTTTTTTAAATCAATTTCTGATGGTGGTATCCATGAGGAACTGAAGGAACTCCTCAAATTTGAAAGGCACATGCATGATGATTTGGGTAGTTTCTTAAGACACTCGAGCATTTCTTTACGAACATCATCAATTTGGTGGAGTGGACCTGATGATGAAGACCAGCGATGGCAAAGTGGAACTGCTTGTTAATTCCCAGCTCTATCATCCGATTTGAGACATTCATCTTTTCTTTGTAAAGAAATACCTTCAAGATAGTCCTATTTGATTATAGTTCTATTTTGATGATGGGCTTCATGAGGGATTGAGAGAACTCCTCAAATTTTAACGGCACATGCATTCTGATTTGAGGGTTTCCTTAAGTAACAAAAACAGTGTTTTGGCGGAGCCAACATTTTGATGAACTGGATCTGATGATGAAGACCACATCGCAAAGTGAAACTGGTTAATAAACCTAGCTCTACTTATTATCCTAGTTGTGACATTCATCTTTTTGATTTGATTTATATTCTGATGATGGAGTTCTAGAAGAATTCAGAGAACTCCTCAAATTTGAACGGCAGGTTAATTGTGATTAGAGGGTGTTCATAATTAGCTTAGGCATTTTCTTACTGTGGCCATCATTTTGCTGGAGTGGACCTGATGTTGATAATCAGGGATGGCATAATGAATATGCTCGTTAATTTACAGTCTGTCATCCAATTTAACACATTGTTATTTTGTTTGTTTAAAGGTCTACAAGGGAGTTCCTTTTGATTATACTTCAAATGTAATGATGGAAGCCCTAGGACATTAAGAAAGCTCCTCAATTTTCAATCGTACACGTGCGGTGTATTGGATATTTGTGAAGTAAACTGGCTAACTCAAACAGATTCTTAATTTCACTTTTACCGGGAACCAAATGAAGTCGGTTTTTTTTTCTTAAAAATTATGTTACCTACAACCCTGTACTTATTTTCCGTGAATAAAGCTTCATATACGGAACATTTAAAATAAGTAGGAATGGGGTGACGGCGGCACCAAAGATGAACGCTTTACGTTGACAGGCACCAGTGATGGGCACTATAGGTACGTTCTTAGGTAATTCAAGATCCATAAGGTTCTGTGTGAGGTGTGCAATAAAGAGTATTGTATTGTATTGTTATCAATTTATTATTGACACAAAATAAATGTGTGTAGGTACCTTATTTCCGTATAATCGCCCATCATCGCCGAATATGTAGACGGGCCACAATACTAGTGGTTCGCCCCGAACGTGAACTCGCTACCTCTATATCTCGGCAACTTCTCGACCGATTTGGCTCATATTCGAACTTAAAAATTGTAGGTACCTATTTATCGAATACCACCTGTCAAATTTCACAACGATCCGATCAACGATACTCGAGTTATCGTCGAACAAACATACATACATACTACGGATTGTCCAAGTACATTGGGAGAATAAGACTGAATGTACTATGGCGTTCAAAATTGCATGGGCAGTTAATGAATGAATTCATTTATAAATTGCCAATGCATTTTTGATCGCGTGTACATTACCATACTTCTAATCTTTTACACGACTCTCTATTTTATTCCAGATGCGTAAAACTTGGATTTTTGGATGTACCACTAATTAATATAATGAGCGGCGAAGCAGTGAAGAAATGCTACTTAAGACTGAGAGGGTTTGCTTATGCGTGGTCTTTCTAATATCTATTGCTTCAGGCCAGACAGTATGCCCAGCTTCGGAGACGATTCTTCCATGCATATGCACCAATCGAAACGAAGATATTCAAATATGGTACGTAAATAATTGGTGACACATTCGTATGAACCAGTGATGCTCGTGTGTGGATAATCCTACTTTGTTGTTTGCAGGTGCACGCACAGCGATTTGCCTCAAGTGTTGAAGGGCGTCCAAAAGATCGGAGACTCGGTCAGAAAACCAATAGATGAACTCATTATAGAAAACAACTACCTACCTTCGCTACCAGGAAAGATATTCCAGAATGTAAAGATACTTCGACTGATGTTGCGGCACAATGGATTGGAAAGATTATCCGTAGCGTGGTTGGAGACTCAGGAGATGAATTTAGTAGAAATATTTATCGTAGAAAATGACTTGAAGAGCATACCGTCGGAAAGTTTGATGAAACTTCAAAACCTTCAAGCTATCACTATACAATCGCATAATTTAAAGAGGATACCCGCCTTAACAGGAATGCCAAGATTACGCTATATCAGCGTCCAATCTGGAAGTCTGAACGCTGTTAATGAGCGCACATTTGAGGGTTTACCCAACGTGGAAAAGCTGTTTATTAAAGGCAGTCCAAATCTTAGAATGATCAAAGAAAATGCAATCTACAATTTGCCAAAGTTAAAGAAATTAGAGATAACCAACTGTGGCATAAATGTTATTCACATGAGAGCGCTATCGCTTCTACCTATGCTGACTGAGCTCTCGTTTAGCGATAACAAAATAACAGACGCATCTATGGTCGGAAGAGCTACAAGAGACTTGCCATCGTTATCTATCCTAAATCTTAATCAGAACCTGATTGACAAGTTGAACGAAGGAGCCTTTGTAGACCAGGGAATGTTAGAAAGCCTTTTCTTATCAAATAACAATATTAATGTAATACATCATGGAGCATTTCACAGAGTTCCCAAATTGAGAGTAGTCGATCTTAATTATAACAACATAAATCGCATTCATCCCGAATCGTTCTTACAACAATCTGGCAGTGGTGTTGAAGAACTAAATCTCATTGGTAATCAAATAACGCACATTTCGGAATTCAGAGCCTTGCTGGACGCATTACCTCGTTTGAGGTTTCTGGATATGAGTGAAAATTTACTTCAGGACATTCCTAGGGGTGCTCTTAGAGGACACCCGAGTTTGGAACGTCTACACCTAAATAAGAATAATATAAAGTTCATACAAGCCGACGCTTTTATGGCCATGCCCGCCTTAAGGGAGTTGCATTTAAGTAATAATTCCTTGGCTGATTTTAACGAAGGACCATTTTGGAATTTACCAGCATTAAAAGGTTTAGATTTATCATTTAACTATTTTCAACGGCTGCAACCGAAACTACTTTACAACTTACCATCTCTTAGAAGAATTAATCTAAGTAATAATCAATTGACGATGATTGATCCGATTACCTTTATCGAGTCTCCGTTGCTTGAGTATGTCAACATATCGGGCAACGCTTTAGTGTCTATACATCCTGCGACTTTCAGAAACCTGGCAAGTCTTTATGAAATTGATGCAAGTTTTAACCGACTAATAGAATTTGTCCCTGGACTACCGCGAGGATTAGAACAACTATATTTACAAAGAAATCAGATAACTAGCATGCCTGTACCACCATCTCCTGACTTAGATTTACCATCACTGAGAACATTCGATATTTCGAACAACGGCATTCAAAAAATGCCCCGTGGAAGTATGAAAACTTTACATAACCTACGGAGATTGTATATGAGACGAAATGGTTTAAGACAGATAGATGTAACAACTTTTGGAGACTTGGAGAAACTAGAGATATTAGATATAGGAGAAAACCAAATTATATCAGTCCACCCAAAAAGCTTCACTAAGCTGCAATACTTGAAACAGGTGAATTTACATGGCAATACGATTGAGAATTTTGACTTTATGGTGGTTCAAGACAACACCGCTTTGTCCACATTAGATTTTAGTAAAAATAGGCTGAAAAGCATAAGTCCGAACATGGTCAGTAGAGCTCTCGACGTAGAAATATTGAACATCTCATCAAATAATCTTGTCGAGTTACCTATATCTCTGAATATGCTACCAAAGTTACGTTTATTAGATGCCAGCTACAACTATATAAAATTATTTGATGGCAATGCTATCAATAACATTCATACGTTAAAGGATATAAATATGGTGAACAACAAAGTCATTGAACTTCGCTCCGGTAGTTTTGAAGATCTGAGAGAGTTAGAAACTATACATTTCGAGAGCAATCAAATAGAAGTCATCCATTCGAAAGCGATTATTAACCTTCCAAGTCTGGTTTCTATACATTTGAGTAGAAACCATATAATAGATTTACCAGATAGAGTTTTCTCGAATCTTCCAAAGCTTAGGATTATAGAGTTGCAAGGAAACCGTTTACAATACATCTCCTTACGAGCTTTCGAGAACACCCCTCTAGTTCAATATTTGAACATGAGTAATAATCAGTTGACGAACATTGATAATTCAGGACTCCGGCAGCTCGCGTCTTTGGAAGTACTGGACCTGAGCTTCAATAAGCTGAACAAAATCACAAGAGCTTCATTTCAGTATATGGAATGGTTGGTCGAGTTGAACTTAGACAACAATCTAATCTGCTACATAGGAGGTCAGCCATTTGACTTTATGCCTCGATTGAAAGTGCTCTCGCTGCAACACAACAAATTGACAACTGTCGGCGAACCGGTATTTGCGAAGTTGAGAAATAACATCGCCATTTTGGATATTGATGGTAAGTCGATCTCATAAAAATAATTATTCGTACATATCGTGCAAAGTCGCGTGCTAACAATTTTTTACTAATGTTCGTTGTACCTAAATACAATCGATACCGTGTCGCGCTAAACTTATAAACTACTGTATGGTCTCTATGACAAAACTAATTCGATAATCATTTAATTTTCAGGAAACCCGCTAATTTGCAATTGCAGAATAGTTTGGTTGAAATCCTGGCTAGCTGAATCATCCTCCATAGGGCCCAAGTGTGCCGACGGAACATACGTGAAAGGAATGCCGTTCTCGAGAAGCGACTGCGCAAACACCCCCACTGGCGATGAGGATTTCAGATCATGTATAGCACTTGAAAACGAGGCATTACTCCCCAACTTAGCCACATCGCAAGTGTTCTCCACAATGGACAAAATAAAGGACTACACTCAACAAATAAAAAATAACTACCACATCAACAAACTCAACAGACCTTCTCCTGAAGAGTCGGAATATTTCTACGACGAATATGTCGACTACCCATACAACGAGACCCTTATCGACGGTCTAAATGAAATTAGCTCACAAAACAAAAATAAGTCACATTACACGCCGGGAGATACGCCTACGCTTTATGCTGAAATGAAGAATACAACTAACAAAAACCCTAGTTCTAATGCACCAAACAGCGGCTTTACTTTCTTCGGAATGCCTCTCCCGACCATCAGCATGGGGCAGTTACTCAATACGGGACGCAAGATAGATTGGCAGGAGAACAAGCAACAAAATTCCGCAGACAAATACCAAATACAGGAACCACCTAAGTTCGAGACTGGAGGCTTTTCACCCATACTTCCAACCACAGCAAGTGGTTTCAAACCAATAACGAATCCGAACATGAATGTGTCTCAAAATGTCGTGGTGAATGTGGGTGATGTGAAATACAGTGGTAAAGGTAGTGTGCAACACAGTATACTAGAATCATCAAACAAACCTCCAGTAAACACAGTTCAGAGAAACACAACCCACCAGAAAATGAAGAGTGAAATTCACGAGGTCCAAGCATTTTTGAATGATGATAACAGCACCCACGTGGCTTATAACAGAACTAAGGCTATAGAGGAAGAAAAGATTGATCCTAATAACATCAGCAAGTATAATCTAATGGAATCTAATTTGACAGTGAATCACATAACAGAGAAAGAGGGATTACTCATAACTACAGACACAAGCAATGATATGTCTTTGCAGGCCTGGCTGGAAACAAGCACACAACCATTCATAGGCCCTACTATGACCTCTAAGCCTCCTATAAAGAAACATATTGAAAATGACCCACCAACAGCACTTTCAGCTATTCTAGTACCAAACAATGAGGAACTAGCAAGACGGAACTTTACTAAAAGACCAGCTACTATAACCAAAGTATCTATGCCTCATGCTGAGCATTATGACAACCATGACAACTACTTGCCTGTTATAAACAGAGAGGGTAAAACAAGATTTTCTGAACTACCCACTTTAGGAAATACAAAGACTAGGCAAGCAGATGACAGAGACTGGTATTATAAAAATTACAATAACTCTAATTTAGAGCCATATATTGCTCCCGGAGTGCACAACTCTGGCGGTGATATTGTTAAAGTTAAGATTCACATAGTTTTAATTGGATTGTGTTTAAATCTGTATACTTAAGAAGTAAATATTTTAGATTTAATTATACTAATTGTTGAACACTCAAATTTTACACCTATGAGTGCCTAGGGCTAAACTTTTGAGATCCAAAATTAAATAATAATGGTATAAATGAGATAATTATTATTTCTTCCAGCCACTAATTGAAAGTTTAGCAAGAGCTTCCCTTCCCTATTATTTTAACAATCCAATAATAACAATATAAAAGTGACCAAACTATGAAAAATATGCTATAAAGTGAATTATACAGCACAACTACAAATAATTACAAAAATAACAATTTGTTTACCTTCTAAGTCTAAGGTAGGATGAGATTAGCAATAAAATGAAGATAAATATAGTAAGATTTGTATTATTTTACACATCACATAAATCAAATAATGAACAAACTTTTTATGGTACCTATTCATTGTCTCAAAAAGTCATAAAAGATATAATAACATCAAATTACCGGTTCTCTTCAAAGTGTTTCCTGAGCTTCTCTAATGCCTTAAATCTGTGAGACATTGTGTTCTTCACTTCTTTTGCCAATTCACCATAAGTTTTGTCATAACCTTCCGGTTGGAAGATACAATCCCAGCCAAAATCCCTTCTGCCTCGTGGCTCAACAATTTCTCCTTTCGTTATTCCTTGGAACAATAGTATCTCAGAATCCTCACATTCTCCAGAACAGTATGCAAAAGTGCATATTGCTTGAGCAGACTTATCCTCAAACCCAGCTAACAATTTTGTTAACCCTTCTGGCTCCAATTTTTCTAAAAACCATTTAATGTATGGCCCCGGTAGACCTTTTAAAGCATTATAAGATAGACATGAATCTTCAACTATGACTGGCTTCTTTAGTAGACGCGCCGCTTCTTGGCATTTCTTAATAGATATTTCGTCAACCTCACCCTGTAGTTCTGGAAGGTCTAGCTTGTGACTGACTAACTCCAACGGAAACGTTTTACCCAAAATAGCACGGAGTTCTTCTAATTTCTTGGCGTTGCCGGTCACGAAAGTTAAGGTTCGTTGCGCCATGATTTCACAGATATTTGAGTTTATTCCTCTAAGTATGATGTGAAGAATATTATTCTAATTTCCACAGTTTGAGCATTGATCCAGTTATCTTTGCAGTTTTGATGAAAGAAAATGACAATATTGACAATTTAAAATTTAAAAACCAAAAGGTTCGACTGTTTTTGACGGTAACATTGACGTTTGATTGGGTTATATATGTCCGATTCGTACAGCCCAGCCGTACGCCGTCTACGACAATCTTTTCGAAAAAATCCAATAATTAATCAAAGGAAACGATTTTTAAAACAATTAAATCACTCGTTATCTATAGCAAGCGTATTACTATTTTTATGTATATCAAAATAATAATATACATTCACAACAGTTCAATGTTATTGCAAGTAGCGGAGTTATTAACAATATCTCAAACAAGCTTACTATTTTCGTAGACAATTTCATTTCATCTACCATCGACAAGCAAGCAAAGCAAGATGACTGTCAAATTTTAGTTTTGACTAGCGGATTTAGGCATCGTCGTTAGCGAATTATTTATTGTGTTTTGTTTGTTCTAATTACTGTTTGCCGGAGTATTGGCTGATCTTCAAAATAATTAGTTGAAAAAGGAACACATCAACTCATTTTCAAGATGCCTAGCCAAGAAGTAGTGACCACGAAAGTGGTTGTTCATCCTCTGGTTCTACTTAGTGTCGTGGATCATTTTAACCGAATGGGTAAAATTGGCAATCAGAAACGTGTAGTAGGCGTCCTGCTTGGGTGTTGGCGAGCTAAGGGTGTCCTGGATGTATCGAACAGTTTCGCAGGTTAGTAACCTACACATCTGCAGTCTCATTCCTGTCAAGTCAATACAATTCGAAGAATACATTTTCTTGTCTTGCCCTGGTACTTACAATAAACATAATGACGAAATATGCTATTGCAATAAAGAGGTATATGATTTTTTAATGTGTAAAATATTGTGTCTGGCAAATAAATTCCCACAAACCTTAACACATTGAGCATCGGGGAACGAAGGAGTTCTCTGTAAGGTGGTCGCTTTCTGCTGCAAAGCCGGAAAACAACGGATTGGCTATAAGCATAGCGCATAGCACTCGCTGGCTCTAATGTGTTTGTATCATATGAAAGATTGAACTCTATAATAAACTTAGCTATTTCTAGGGCTTTATTTTTTGTGTATTACCTAAATAGGGACTGAGGACACAGCAGTCTATGCCCTGTGAAGTGGCCAATCTGCATCATTTTGATTTTATAAAACTTTTACATGGTCCCAGGGCAAACATGCTAAAAAAAATCTTAATGACAGATCCAATCATCAAATTACAAATAGTTTAAAATATTCAAATTACACTTGTTTAATTATTTTTGTTTCCTGTATTCCAGTTCCATTTGATGAGGATGACAAGGATAAGTCAGTCTGGTTCCTGGACCATGACTACCTAGAAAACATGTATGGCATGTTCAAGAAAGTCAATGCTAGGGAAAAGGTAGTGGGCTGGTACCACACCGGACCCAAATTACATCAGAATGATGTAGCCATCAATGAGTTGATCAGGCGTTACTGCCCTAACTCTGTTCTAGTCATCATTGATGCTAAACCGAAAGATCTTGGATTGCCTACTGAGGCTTACCGGGCTGTGGAAGAGGTCCATGATGACGGCAGTCCAACAACTCGTACCTTCGAACATGTCCCCAGTGAGATTGGAGCTGAGGAGGCAGAGGAAGTCGGTGTTGAGCATCTACTAAGAGACATCAAGGACACAACAGTTGGAAGTCTCTCTCAAAGGGTTACCAATCAGCTCCTTGGCTTAAGAGGCTTACACTCACAGCTGACTGAAATTAGAGATTACTTGCTCCAAGTTGGCCAAGGTTCCTTACCCATGAACCATCAAATCATCTACCAACTGCAAGACATATTTAACCTCCTTCCTGATATTGCCAATGACAATTTCATTGACAATCTTTACATTAAAACTAATGATCAATCCCTTGTTGTGTACCTTGCTGCTCTTGTAAGATCTATTATTGCTTTACACAACCTTATTAACAATAAGATCACTAATAGAGATGCGGAAGAAGGCAAAAAAGAAGAAGGAAAGAAAGAAAAGAAGGATAAAGATGAGAAAGATGAAAAGAAAACTGATGACAAAGCGAAAGTTGATAAAAAAGATGAAAAGAAGAAGTAATCTAGAATGATTGTTAGATTAAGTTGTTTGTAATGCTGAATAATTTTAAAATAAATTGTATTTACTAATTTCAAAAATGTTTTTTGCCTCTTCTCTATAAAAATGTAGACTGATCTAGATGAATAATTTTGTTGATAAAATAATACTACTATTTTATCAACAAAATCAATCATCTAAAAAAATCTTGACTGATTCATTGATTGATTGTTTCATTTGTATGATCAGAATCATTTATACTGCCAAAAAAAAAACATTAACTCTTTTATCAGGAATAGATCAACTATCAGCATTTTGGTCGTTTTTATAATCTTTCAAGATTAATTGACATTGTGATCCAAAATAATTTAAAAAACCTAAATCATTTGAAATGCCAAACAATTTGCATGCACTAATCAAGTAATAGTAATCAATGTACCTACGTATGACAAATAATAGTCAAGTGTTAACATATCTCATAATGTGATAACTCGATAAGCATAGAATTATCTATATATCGTGTGATAACGATGAAATATTGATAAGCGGACAGTCTTCAAGCAAACGTAAAACAGGTAATTTAGTGTTGGAAATATTCTTTTTATGAGGAGAATCTCAAAGGAGCGGTAAAATGGCAGACAGGATCCAGTTATCGGTAAGTAAGTCACTTTATGTTTCTGGTTCATAATTTTTTCGAAGCCACAAGATGTGAATGTAATTTTATCATTCTTCATTTCATAACCTTGATTACACTTCCTCGAATTGTATTTAACTCATTTTGATACATATTTCAACGAAATTATCAAAATTAAATTGCAAGCAATCAAACGTGCCTATTATTGGCACTGGCATCCCCGTAAAAACAGAGGGTACCCACTTTGCCTACAATACTGGTACAAAAGGCATAAAACTTACTAAGAACTCGATTTCGCTTGCCTAATTGATATCCAGTTGAATACTTCCACTATGGTTCACAGCAGAAATTCCAAATTAGCCCCAGCTTTCCACTCATCAATAGTACCTACATACATAATTGGCAAAGACATAGAAAATAAATTCTAGTTTGTGTAAAATGAATGAGGATTACCGCGAGTCGATTGTCTGCTAGTAGGGGCGCTAGTGGGACGTGGGTCCTGCGGGAACATTTCAAACGTCACTTTGACAGTTCTCTCATACTGACACAGGACCCACGCATGAGTGGCGTCGCCTGGTGAGCAAAAATACGGTAGCTCCCACTGGGCACCAGCTGATTTAGTGTTTACAATGTGTAAGGTTTGATATACCTATTATGTATATTTAAGAAATGCCAGATCCCCAATACATGTATTAAGTAGTACAACGTATTACAGCATAAACAAAGACCTGTTACATTACGATAATGATATATAGACCTCAAAAAACCTAGCTACTCTAATATTTTAATCAATTCTAGGATCTAGTCTGGCTAAAACCAGAAAATGCCACAGAGTTCGACATTCCGTTAGCCGTGAAGATATTAAACAGTTCCGGCGACAGGATCCAAGTAAAAGATGATGACGGCAAGGTGTTTTCCACTTCGGTGCACAATGTCCTTAAACCCTTGCATTCTTCCTCCGTTACGGGAGTGGAAGATATGATCACATTAGGAGAGCTACAGGAACACACCATCCTAAGGAATCTTCATATACGATACAATAAGCAACTAATCTATGTAAGTAAAATTCAAGGTGCCTTCCTTTGCATTTTTTTTAAATACTAGCTTGCACGATTCAGTTTTTTTGAAATAATTTTGTAATGTCTATATAGTGAGTATTAATAAATTCCAGACATACACTGGATCAATGTTAATAGCTATCAACCCATATGAAATCCTGCCGATATACACGATGGATCAGATACATTTCTACCAAGAGAGAGGAATGGGCGAGATCCCACCGCATATCTTCGCCATTGGCGATAACTCGTACAGAGAACTGCTGGATACGGCCTCCAACCAGTGCATCGTCATCAGGTATTTATAAGTTAATACATCCGGTACCGATGTATACAGCGTGTATTTTTAATATTACCTCAAATTTTAACCAGACGTAAGTGTTTGTGTACGGAATTCATAATCTTAATTTATATTAAGTATGCATTTATAACACACGGAATTACATACAATTTAGCTATTAACTATGAACCGATATGGCGAGTCGATTTTCCGCTAGGGGTGCTAGTGGAACGTGGGTCCTGCGGAAACTTTTTAAACGTCACTTTGACCAAATTCTTTCATACTGACTCATGAGTGGCGCCACCTGGTGAGCGACAATACGGTAGCTCCCATTGAAACTTACTTTTATACTACCAATCTATTTTTTCCTTAAAAATAATTCAGCACGCAATGTATCGCTACTATGTCTTCCTAACGTGAATTCACAACTATCATAAAGCTACTGTTACACATGCTCATTACTAGCATGCTTTGTGCTTATTAGCAAGAGGGAATGGGAGCGGGGCCCCTCCCACTTCCCCGCTTGCTAATAAATTAAAATTAAATTAAATAATCATTTATTTCGGGCAGGACCCATAGATATTTTAGTACTGTACATTATTTCTTATTCACTACTTTTAGTAGGTACATACATATAATTCCTATATTTAATTTAAAGATAATCCGGATGAGCTACTTTAACATTTTTATAGTAAACATTTAAATCCATAGTTAATAAAATTAGCGTACAATTCATAAAGCAATAGAAAAAATACAATAAAATCCAAAATTAAAATTAAAATGTCAGTAGATTACAATACAAAAACATAGAATTCTTAAATTTATTGATTAAAATTAAAATTATAAATAAGCATGCTATTAATGAGCATGTGTATCAGTACCCTAAGTGATGACTTTTAACTGCTGTCAAATAAGTGTAGGCAATACATTCGATAAATTTTCAAAAAATAATTAATGTTTAATGGTTAAGTCACTTAAGACTAACTAAAAATTACCTTACAATATCGGTTCATTGTACTATTACAGCGTTCAGAATTGCACGGGCAATTTATGAATGAATTCATTCATAAACTGCCCATGCAATTCTGAACGCGTGTGTACTACAACCTACGTTTGGTTACGGATTGAGGTAATTATAAAATGGTGCTTTTACATGCTCGGGCTCTCGGCCGAATGATTCGGCCCACCCTAGTACACGCTCATTCGAGACAGACTATATAGATAAAATTTAAGCCAGACCATAGACAATTTAAGCTTTTTCAGGTAGTTTCGGTGAGTTAAACGGTGTTTTAAATAGCTTTGGTTATTGAAAATATTTAAGACACTTTTTAAATAGCTTTACCCGAAGTGAAATAATTTAAGACACCTTTTAACTCAACCAAACTACCTGAAAAAGTACTTAAATTGTCTCTGGTCTGGCTTAAGTTTTCTCTATATAGTCTGTCTCGAATCATCGTGTACTAACATGGCCGAAACATTCGACCGAGAGCCCGAGCATGTAAACGCACGGTAAAAATAAAGGTTGTAGACGTATGCAGAGCCTATACCACGAAAATCGAACGATTGCGGATTTGTATCTCCATCTCTGTCACACTTGCGTATTGGAGTGACAAAGAGGTTTTCCCGTCAATGCCAATTTTCGATGTTCGTGGTAGGCATGCTGGTATGAACGAAGTATATTGTATATATGTTTTAGGTTTTATTCATAATAATGAAATAGATATGTTTTGGATAGGTAACTAAAATGCCTTTCCGGTGTTCGAAATGAAGATTAGATTACTTTAAAGCACAAAGTATTTATGCTCTAGATAGGTAAATAGTAGGTTTGTTTGACGACTCTGACGTCATCGCTTAGGGGATTCCCAGGTAAATACCTAGTGGGTACTATAGCGTTCAGAATTTCATGGGCTGAACGCGTGTGTACATTGAATTATTTTAACAGGTATAAATTACGACAGTGGAATAGAAAATGCTAAAAACTAAACATAGTAAGTATAGAATTGTAAAGCATGAATTAAATCATTTATTATTAATAATAAATGTTTTGATTCATGTTTTTAAGTAGTCACACTACTATATACGTATATTAATTAGTGGCTAGGGCGTCTCCTGCGAAAGCAGGAGGTCGCTGGTTCGATTCCAGCTCTGCTCACCGGGGGCCTTGGTTACTTTTTCTGTAGTATACACAAAAAAAATACAAATCGTTTATTTCCTTGAACAAAACAATGAACATAAAATACAGAATAAGGCACTGACAAAGGAAAAAGGTATGGGCACAGCTTAGCTGGTTTTAAGCCCATCCAAGGTGAGGGAGAAATTACAATTTAGGTATAATAAGGCAATGAATAGAATGTAGGTACACAATATTTTTTATAAGAAGTAAAAGTACAACTACTTACCAATTATTATACTAAACAATGGCTGAAACTACTTGAGACTGAAAGCGGTTGAAATCTGTCCCTCGTGGGTAAGCGCACGTTTTCAAACCGTAACTGAATTGACAAATAAAACTTCTTTATTTTTTTATTAAAACTACTCAATTACATAGGCCGTCGAAGGGGGGGAGGGATGGTATTCCACACCTTGGCTATGACTTTGCTTGGTATATGACATCTCTTTCAATTTATAAACTTAGTATAATACAATTTTGGGGTTTAGCTTCAATATTAGTTGAGATCCTGTATAGTTCCAATTCCAACCTGAGCCGAACAGCCTGAACGTTATAAAGACGACTGGTTTAGGCCTACCAACCTAAACAAGACTAAAAGTCACCTAGACGATTATAAAGAATCACATAAATCGGTTCAACCGGTCGCTATGATGCCACAGACACAGTTACACACGTTTAACTTACAACAGAAAATAAAATATCTTCCTGCTTACGACAACCACACTTACACTTCTTTTTCAGTGGTGAAAGTGGTGCTGGAAAAACAGAGAGTACCAAGTTATTGCTACAATATCTAGCAGCCGCTAGTGGAAAACACTCGTGGATCGAGCAACAAATTCAGGAGACAAATCCAATTCTTGAAGCATTTGGTAATGCTAAAACAGTCAGAAATGACAATTCATCTAGATTTGGCAAGTACATCAACATATATTTTAGTAACAAAGGAGTTATCGAAGGCGCTAACATTGAACAATATCTGCTGGAAAAAACCCGTATAGTTTTTCAAAGCAAAGGCGAAAGAAATTACCACATATTCTATTCTCTGGTGACTGGATTAGCGGCCGATGAAAAAAAGAAACTAGAGTTAGGTCAACCAGCAGAGTACAACTACTTGAACTCTGGGAACATGCTAACAGCCGACGGCCGCAACGATAGTGTAGAATTTTCTGACATTAGGTCAGCGTTCAAAGTTCTTAACTTCCCCGATAACGAAGTATGGGGAATCTTCAGCCTTCTTGCAGCAATCTTGCATCTGGGAAATATGAAATTTAAATCTTTTAATTTCAATAATATCGAATCATCTGAAGTTTCTGACGCGGTGAATTCAAATAGAATAGCAGCCCTTTTAGGGGTGAACAAAACCAAACTCTGCGACGCTTTGACGAGGAAAACTTTTGTTGCACACGGAGACAAAGTAGTTTCGACGCTTACAGTAGCTGCTGCTGGAGAAGGTCGTGATGCCCTTGTTAAAGCCATATACGGGCATGTATTCGAATATATAGTGGAAATGATCAACAAAACATTGCACAAAGACCAACAGCTGTCCAGCAATACCGTCGGCATATTGGATATTTTTGGATTTGAAAATTTCGAAAACAACAGTTTTGAACAACTTTGCATCAACTACGCAAATGAAAACTTACAACAGTTTTTCGTAAGGCATATTTTCAAGCTTGAACAAGAACAATACGAGAAAGAAGGCATTACTTGGACCAACATTAATTACAAAGATAATCAAGATAATCTGGATATGATTGGGCTCAAATCGATGAATTTGCTATCGCTCATCGACGAGGAATCAAAATTTCCAAAAGGGACAGATGTAACGCTTTTATCCAAACTTAGTAACAATCACAGCAACAATAATCGCTACATTACTCCAAAATCGACTCACGAGCACTGTTTTGGGGTCAAACACTTTGCTGGAGATGTCACTTACCAAGTAAAAGGTATCAGTTTTATTGATATACATAAGTATTAATATATATTTATATAGTGACGTAATTATGTTAGTAATTCTAAGATGACGTCAAATATTTCTTCCAGGTTTTTTAGATAAAAATAGGGATTTACTGACAGCAGACGTTAAAGAGATGGTCCTGGATTCTAGTAACGCATTCTTAAAAAGTTTGTTTGGTACTGAAATGGTATCGACTCAAAGTGGCAGTCGGAAGACGGTCTCACTCAGCTTCAAATTCAAAACGTCGCTTGATGCTCTCATGAAAACACTATATGCCTGCCATCCATTTTTTGTCAGGTGTATCAAACCAAATGAATTTAAAAAGCCACGAGTAAGTAATTTAATATGGTTGTGTGTTGTGTG
Organism: Lathronympha strigana; assembly: GCA_949128165.1. NCBI lineage: Eukaryota > Metazoa > Arthropoda > Insecta > Lepidoptera > Tortricidae > Lathronympha > Lathronympha strigana. Next base: position 7,567,655 of record OX421906.1, on the reverse strand, counting down.
ATAGTATTTTGTAGAGGTTATTTAGTATTAGAGTTAGAGTATTACAAACAATCATCTTTTTCGCAGATATTCGATAAAGCTCTTTGTGTTCGTCAGTTGCGATATGCTGGCTTAATGGAAACTGCCAAAATAAGACAAGCCGGTTTTCCCATTCGCTATTCTTATTCAGAATTCGTACACCGGTATCGGCTTATCGTACCAGACATCCCACCAGCAGAGAAAACGGATTGTAAAAACGCGACAAAGAAGATTTGCATGGAAGTGTTGAAAGATCAAGAGTTCCGACTTGGTCACACAAAAGTTTTCCTTAAAGACATGCACGATGCGATACTAGAAGAGTTGAGGCATAAAGTGCTAATAAATGCAGTAATCAAAGTACAAGCCAATGCTAGAAGATTCATTTACAGAACGAGGTTCTTAAAGATGCGGCAGGCTGCTATCACTCTGCAAAAGCATTTCCGTGCTCGAGGTTACAGGAACAGATACTTAATAATGAGGCGGGGATACCTGCGAGTGCAGGCGGTAATTAGATCGAGGGAATTGAGAAAGACATTCATAAACATGAGGAAGTTCTTTAGAAAACTTCAAGCACACAGCAGAGGCTACCTTATTAGGAAACTTATTAAAGACAAAGGTCATATCATTAAAACTAATTTGGCGCAATTTAAGAAAGAGAAGGAAGATCAGATGCAATCTGGACAAGCTGACACCAGAGGTGCTGAAGACGATTATGAAAAGAAGGTTACGGAACTAATGAGATCCATCTGGATCGTTAAGGACGTTCCGGTTGAGAACCAGTCTCATAGCACAGCGGTTATTGATGACAGATATGTTGATGATGTATTTGGATTCTTAAAGGATACATCGACGCCTGCTGGCACTGTACGCGTACCTAGATACGGAATAGTAAGTAAACTTTTTGTCTAGGTTTCACTCCATAGGATCTGCTTATATTAAATATTTTAATACCATTTTGATTTTTCAGACTTCCAAACCTGTAGTATCAAGCGTTATTCCACTCCCACACGAACAAGAGGAAGAGGAGGAGTTTGATGAATTTAACTTTAGGAAGTTCGCTGCCACATACTTCTTGGGCAATACTAGTCATCAATATTCGAGGAAACCTCTAAAGCAATCATTGCTGGAACTCCCATCCCCTATGGATAAAATGGCGTCACACGCATTATGGATTACTATATTAAGATTTATGGGTGACATGGCTGAGCCAAAATATGTGGATGACAAAATTGATAATGTTCCCGTTATGACAAAACTATCTGACACGCTCGGTCGGGCTTTCCAGAAGAGCAAAGAATTTGAGGTAATTTAATTTCCCTAAATCAATTAAAAAGAATCTATGCATGTTATTATTTAATGAGTTAAACCTTCCAGGAGCTCATGATGAAAAAAACCAGCAGTAGTGACGGAAACAGAAACAAACTGATTCAAAAGACCCTAAAACGACAGAACAAATTCGATGACGAGTTGATGATGAATTTAATGAAAGACGAAATGAAAAACGATATGTATAGTAACTGGTTGAATGCTCGTAGAAGCACTAATTTGGAAAAACTACACTTTATAATCGGTCATGGCATCATCAGAAAAGAACTGAGGTAGGTAGCCTGTGCATAATAGCAAAATTTACACTAAGTACTAAGTGAAGTGTTAGAACTTTCAGTAGGTACTTTACTAAGGGAAACTATATACATTTTTTTTTTGTTATAGAGATGAAATTTTCTGCCAATTATGCAAGCAGCTAACCAATAACCCCTCTAAAGCCTCGCATGCAAGAGGTTGGATTCTGCTTTCTTTATGTGTTGGATGTTTCCCACCGTCCGAAAGATTCGTCAAATATCTTAGGTCATTTATACGCAGCGGACCACCTGGATACGCGCCTTATTGTGAAGGAAGACTTGTAAGAACATTTAAAAATGGCCCTCGTGCTCAGCCACCCAGTTGGTTAGAGTTGCAAGCAACCAAAACCAAGAAACCGATCCTTTTAACTGTTACTCTTATGGACGAATCTACGAAAACTGTACAATCTGATTCCGCCACAACATCAGAGGAGGTGTGCCAACAGATCGCAGAAAACATTAACTTGAACGATATGTTTGGATTCTCTTTGTATATCACTCTTTACGATAAAGTGCTTTCGTTAGGCAGTGAAGGGGAACACATTATGGATGCGATTTCGCAGTGTGAGCAATTTGCAAAAGAGCAGGGAACTCCTGAAAAGAGTGCTCCATGGAGGCTGTTTTATAGAAAAGAAGTCTTCACTCCATGGCACAACCCTACAGACGATTCTGTGGCCACTAACTTAATTTACCACCAGATCGCTAAAGGTGTTAAGTTTGGCGAATATAGATGTGATGCAGAGAGAGATTTGGCTATAATTGCCGCTCAACAACACTACGTGGAATACGGGCCTCGTATCGATCCAAATATTTTAAGAAAAGTTATTGTCAACTATATTCCGAATCACTTTATTCAGTCGAATGATGTGGCATTGACGAAATGGGAACACCTCGTTACAAAAGCATTTGAATCTTCGCAAAGCATTCAGTCGAAGGTAGATCCATTGCGGTGCAAGGAAGATATAGTAATATTTGCTAAATTAAAATGGCCCATGCTATTCTCTAGATTCTTTGAAGCTATTAAAATAAAAGGAGAAATGATTAACAAGGATGTAGTAATAATTGCTGTAAACTGGACTGGAATTTACGTTGTGGACCAATTAGAACATATTCTTCTTGAAATGTCCTTCGCCGAAGTTACTTACGTCGCTTACAATGCTGATAAAGATTATGACAATGTAGGAACGATAACCATAAGAACAATACAACAAGAAGAACTAGTATTCCAAAGTGTTGACGCCAGTGAGATGAGTTCCTTGATCATCTACTTAATTGATGGTTTAAAGAGGCGGTCAATATATGTGGTAGCTCAAAGCGATGCACAAGGATATAGTGACGCCTCATCGTTCTTGCACTATAAGAAGGGGGACCTTATAACACTCCTGCAGGATTGTACTGGAGAAACACTTATGAACGCTACTTGGGGACACGGTGCGTGCAATGGACAAGAAGGTCTGTTCCCCACTGAGCAGGTTTATATTTTACCAACCATGTCAATTCCTTCAAATGCTATATTAGAAATTTTCAAAAAGGGCAATATTACCACCGATAAAAAAGCATCTAAATACAATACTATTCAAAGGAAACGTATGCATACATTGGAGAAGTACTCAAAGGAGAACTTTAGAGAAAATTACGATATAAATGCCACAGTTACCCGCGCGTCAACTTTAACTACAGCTAAGAAGGCAGTTGCTGGTGACTTGTGGGCTCACACACGTGACCCTATTCGGAAACCATTGCTAAAGAAATTATTAGACGATGAAAAAGTTGAAAAATGTGCAGTTGGCATGTTCATCGGTATTCTTAAATACATGGGAGATATGCCAGCGCCGAAAGCTAGAAATGTTACTGAATACACTGATGAGATATTCAGATCAGGCGGAAACGACGTCGGCTTGCGAGATGAAGTCTACTGTCAAATCATGAAACAATTGACGAACAATAGGATACAACTGAGCGAAGAACGAGGATGGGAACTCATGTGGCTCGCTACCGGTGTATATGCACCTGGGCAATCATTGATAAAAGAACTGGTAGAATTCCTAAAGACTCGACCACATCCCATAGCCAAGGAATGCCTGAAACGTGTATTCAGAATACAAAAAAGTGGCCCCAGGATGTATGCTCCATATGTGGTAGAAGTTGAAGCGATACAGCACAGAAGTATGCAGATATACCACAAAGTGTATTTCCCAGATGACACAGATGAAGCCTTTGAAGTAGACTCTTCGACTAAAGCCAAAGATCTTGGTGAACAGATTGCTGGAAGATTAAACATAAAAAATAGTGATGGGTTCAGCTTATTTGTCAAAATAACAGACAAAGTATTCTCTGTTCCCGCAAATTATTACTTCTTCGATTTCATACATGAGCTTGTTGAATGGATGAAGGCATCTAGACCTATTCGCGCGGGTACGTTAACTAGTTAAAATGAAATGATGTCTTGATTGTCGTTTATGTACTGTTTAACCATGCATTTTTGTTTTCAGCTGGCTCACAACTGCAACTAAACTATCAGATATTCTTTATGAAGAAGCTCTGGATCAACACAGTTCCTGGTCGAGATAAAAATGCTGATCAGATATTCTATTTCCCTCAAGAACTTCCGAAATACTTGCGAGGATACCATAAAACCTCGAAACAGGACCTTATTGACTTAGCCAGCTTGATTTATAGAGCACGGTTTGGAAGCGATCAATCAATGCTGCCTCAAATTAATCAAATACTAGAAGACTTTATCCCGCCCGACATGGTTAGGTTACAATCGGCCTCTTCATGGAAGTCGAGTATAACTGCAGCATATTTAAAACAAGGAATTATGACTGAAAATGAAGCTAAAGACCAATTTTTGAAAAAAATACACCAGCTGCCAACATTCGGAACTGCCTTCTTTGAAGTCAAACAGACATCAGACCCATCTTACCCCGAATTGGTAGTTATTGGAATCAATAAAAACGGTGTCAGCGTTATTCACCCTCAAAGCCGGGTATGTATATGACATTTTTATAATGTTTACCTTTTAAAAACCGTTTGCAGACAAATGTGATTGCATGATTTCAACATGCTCTATTTTGGTTTCAGGACATACTGGTGACCCATCCTTTCTCACAACTTTCCAATTGGTCCTCTGGGAATACGTTCTTCCACATGACCATGGGTAACTTCCTAAGAGGGACGAAGATTTTGTGCGAAACATCTTTAGGATACAAAATGGACGACCTGATTTCTTCTTACATTGCTGTTCTCCGACAGTCATTGAAGCAAAAGCAATAAATTGTAACGTAACTATCTATTAATAAATCAATCCAAGTTTGTACTATGTAGCATAAAGAAAGGTGAAACGAATAAATAAAATGTATGACAAAAGCCGACTTTGAATATTAGGGAACATGAGTCAACTGTGCTGTAATGCAGACATAAAGTGCTGATGGGGTCCTAAAGGATGCAAACATTGGATCTAGACGTGTACTCGTACGTTGCTCCGGTATGCAGACGGGCAGCGCTGTGCACGTATAGCTGTGGAACGAACTGTCGCCAGCGGTGTTTCCGGACCGATACGACCTTCAAACCTTCAAGAAAAGAGCGTACTCCCACCTTAAAGGCCGGCAACGCACTTGCGACACCTCTGGTGTTGCGGGTGTCCATGGACGACGTTAATCGCTTACCATCAGGCGATTCGTTTGCTCGTTTGCCCCCTATAGCATAAAAAAAAATAACGATATCCCACTCGGCACCGGAGCGTAGTGTGGATCACAAAATACTCCTGTTTATTGAAAGACAAGTTTGAGTTTGAGTGGTACTCGTGAACATGATACAAAAAATCAAATTGTTACTTGCTCAAAGCAGCGACACTAAAAAAACCGATATCATAACATACCCAACTACGAACCAGGCTATTTAAATATGTAAAATATATACTTAAGGCCGTCCCCTATCCCAATGACCTCGGCGATTTGAGCTTTCTTCCCCTCCCGCTTCCTTTCCTCACCGGTTATACAATACGTCAATAAGCGTAAGTCGCCACCTAGGAAGAGCTGCTTGTACTAGGACGATAATACAATAAACTACTAGTGCCATCTTGCACGACTGGCCCCCGTCGCCCGCGCAGGCATCTCGAGCCGGCGTTTTCGGAAAAATGCGTGTAATAACTTTTTCTCGAAAAGTACAAAACCTATCCAAAAATCAGTAGATGCGTTTAAAGTAAACATAAATATATACTGCTTGTCTTAGTTTCTTGTACTTACGACGCATAATAAGGGAGTAGATACAGATTTAAGGTAGAAAAAAGGGTTTACGGTTATTTTTTTTTCTAAACTGTAAACTGCGGAACCCTACACTGAGCATGGCCCGACATGCTCTTGTTTAGCGTACAATGTGAAACGGAATTACTTATTGACATTAAACACTTAAAACTGATTAATCGCATTTATTAACACTATGACCCTACGTTTCGAGCCGTTTACACCACTCGTTTTCACACGGTGCTGTTGCGGTTAATCCGTTTTAAAGTGTTTAATTTCAATGAACAACAATCGCGGAAACAGTTGACATCTATTTGTCACTCTAATTTGCTAGTGTGACAGAGATAGAGATACAAATCCGAAATCGTTCGATATTATACGTATGCCGAATCCCTTCTCGACTGTTGCTTGAAGGAATCAAATCATTGAATCGAAAAAAATCGTCGATCTCTGCGAAATAGCAGCCTAGGCCTATACCACGAAAATCGAACGATTGCGGATTTGTATCTCCATCTCTGTCACACAGGTCACACTTGCTCATTGGAGTGACAAATACGGTTTCCTGTCAATGCCAATTATTTTAGATGTTCGTGGTAGGCGTGCTGTGTTTCGATTCGACTCGACGAGAATTGCTGAGAATTCTATTTGATTATCCTGGACGCTCTACTCTTTGCCTCTCGCTCGCAAGACTTAAATTTTGTATCAGTGCGAGGGAGAGGCAAAGCGCAAACACCCGATGTGTGGGCGACTTATTCCCATCTCAAGGGGCCTATCGTTATCACAAACTATAGCCCTATAGCCGCAATCACGGCAGTCCGCCGGCACCTCCGGCACGTAACCGTGCGTTTACATGCTCGGGCTCTCGGCCGAATGTTTCGGCCATGTTAGTACACGATGATTCGAGACAGACTATATAGAGAAAACATAAGCCAGACCAGAGACAATTTAAGTACTTTTTCAGGTAGTTTGGTTGAGTTAAAAGGTGTCTTAAATAATTTCACTTCAGGTGAAGCTATTTAAAAAGTCTCTTAAATGGTTTCAATAACCAAAGCTATTTAAAACACAGTTTAACTCACTGAAACTACCTGAAAAAGCTTAAATTGTCTATGGTCTGGCTTAAACTTAATCTATATAGTCTGTCTCGAATGAGCGTGTACTAGGGTGGGCCGAATCATTCGGCCGAGAGCCCGAGCATGTAAACACGGCATTATATAGTATCGTGAATGTCGTTGCCGGATGCGTGCCGTACGGCAACATCCTGCTAGCTCCGGCCACCTCCTTGCAGTCCGAATTGCACTAAATTACAGTAACAAACAATTGAGAATTGCGGCAATGCATAAAATATTACCGTGCGTTTACATGCTCGGGCTCTCGGCCGAATGTTTCGGCCATGTTAGTACACGATGATTCGAGACAGACTATATAGAGAAAACTTAAGCCAGACCAGAGACAATTTAAGTACTTTTTCAGGTAGTTTGGTTGAGTTAAAAAGGTGTCTTAAATAATTTCACTTCGGGTAAAGCTATTTAAAAAGTGTCTTAAATAGTTTCAATAACCAAAGCTATTTAAAACACCGTTTAACTCACCGAAACTACCTGAAAAAGCTTAAATTGTCTATGGTCTGGTTTAAATTTTATCTATATAGTCTGCATGCCTACCACGAACATCGAAAATTGGCATTGACGGGAAAACCTCTTTGTCACTCCAATATGCAAGTGTGACAGAGATGGAGATACAAATCCGAAATCGTTCGATTTTCGTGGTATAGGCTCAGAGCCTATACCACGAAAATCGAACGATTGCGGATTTGTATCTCCATCTGTCTCGAATGAGCGTGTACTAGGGTGGGCCGAATCATTCGGCCGAGAGCCCGAGCATGTTTATATGTCGTCCGTCATGCCATGCCTGTCAGTGTCATCTGTCTGTCATAAATTTCATATGTACCTACTTACCTCCAGTAAACCTCTACTCCACCTTACCTCAATGCGGCTTGCGTTGCGTTGCGTCGGCTGATGCATGTTTGCATAGGTCCCTATTATTTTTGGTTTGCTTAGCGTTTCTGAAAATTCATTATAATTGAATCAAAGTAAATTCAAAATGCCAATTAATACTTCCATGCCAAGTATTGCTTTAGAAACCGGATTGGAATTGAGGTCTGTATATTTGTTTACACTTACCTTTTTACTTATTTTGTTACAAAATTTCCTTGCTCCCTACTTTTACAGCACTATAATTTAGGGAAATAATACCTCCTCGTAGAAAGAGCTTAGATTCTGAAATTTCGACTAATTTTAAGGTCTTTATAAAGAATCGTTAATCTTTCAGGCAACTCTGTACAACAGGTTCGATACTTCACATAAATGACGATTTAGAAGAGGGTCATGGCTTAGAGCCAGAGAGAGAAGATGCTAGAACTTTCGACCATATTGGGCAGCCTGTGAAATGCTTAAAAACCTTAGAGCAGCAGTTAACACCTGTAGATCTAGAAGGTTGTGTGAAAAAGAAGATTCTGGAACAAGGTGGTGGTTTCCCACTGCATGAGGGTTGCACAGTGCACATAGCATACACTGGGTTTTGGGAAGATGTGGAAGACCCATTTGATGTGCGGAAACTATATAAGCCGTTGGTAAGATTAATAGCTCACACTTCTGTTATAGTTCTCCTGTTTATAATACTATTAAGGTACACTTGTTGATTCATGTTATTCTTAATCAGACGATTTGTTGCCTAGTGCCTACCACATATTTTCGAAATAAATAATTCAATTATAAACAGTGGTAAGTCTTTTTGTTACTTTTTGTGATAATATCACAAATGTGCAATTTGAATCTAGTTTGTATCTGACATTTATCATACTTGATTCAAATTGCATATATTATAATTTTCTAGGAATATAAAAAGTTGAAGGTTTCATAAGAAAGTATCCAATGTGAATAGTAAACAATAGTAACTCACTTAACCATTTAAAGAAAGTTCTTAACACATTCGGGGACAGTATGTTGACAGGCAGGGTACTTGTAGACTTAACAATCCTTAACTGTGCCACTGTAATGGTCTTCAGAATTTTATATTTTTAAGATAGTAGTTGAAATTTTTTCTACTTTTTTGGAACTAACCAAAAATTCTTTTTGCTTGTTTTCCTTGTATCAAATTTTGTTTATTACAGATATTGGACCTGAAGAACAATGATTTGCTACCAGGCCTGCAAATGGCTGTCAACTCTATGCTAGTCGGGGAAATGTCAGTTTTCTTGTTATCTTACAAAGTCATGTTTGGGGAGTTTGGAGTCCCGCCTAGAATAAAACCAAAGGCGGACTGTGTGTTCTACATCAAACTCATCAAGAGTATTTTGACTCCTGTTGAAGGGTGAGATATACATTAATTCTAAATATGTTATAAAACAAAAATAGTACCCTAAGGTTATGCAACCTTGTAAATCTTGAAGCTTCCTGGTTTTTAAAATATATAATATTATAAGAGACTAAAATCATGATAATATAGTAAATGCCCAAGGTTATCATTATGGCATCAAGGGGATGAGGTAATCGAGTTGCAACTTAATCCGAAGAAACTTCTCTTATCTGGTTCTGAGGCTACTAGGGGCAACATATACTTTGACGTGGTTTCTTAATCCTATTTATTTCTTTACGACTTCTTCATACTAGCAACTTAGCAAATAACTAAATAACTTACTCCGTATGTTTGACCAGAACGTTTCTGTTTTCAGGGACATAAACTACTTAGAGCCTAATATGTTTGGTCGGGTATTCAACCAAGTAACTAAACTCTACAGTTCTGCTGTAACTCTACACAAAACAAAAAATACTTTAGCCGCGGTTCACCTTTTTAGAAAATCAATAGCTATGCTGCATAAATGTCGACTGGCAGATGAAGACGAAGAAAAAAAACAAGAGAAGATGCTCGTAAAGTTGTATTTGAATTTGGCGATTTGCTCAAATGCTCTGGAGCAGCCGTTGAAGGCTTGCATCGCCTGCAATGAACTAAACAGACTAGAGAGTCTTTGGAATAACAGTAAAGCTCTCTTCCAGCATGCTAAAGCTCTACGAATGATTGGTCAATATGATGCAGCAGAAAAAAGACTGCTAAGAGCACAGAAACTATGCCCGGATAAAAGTGAAATAAGAGAAGAATTGGCATTACTCGAGAAAACTAGAGTTATCTGCGATCAAAACAAGTTGTTAGCTAAGAATTTCGTTCATCCTTCACTGGAGTTAGTGAGTGAAAACTTCAAAAAAGAAGTAGACACTTTAATAAAGAATTTTAAAGAGAATGTGAACTTGTGCAAACTGACACTGCCGGGTGGTTTGAATACTGAAGAAATGAAGTATGTAAGGGAGGCTTGTATTAGGGAAAACTTGTTTTGCAGTAGGATAGAGAAGGATTTTGCTTTAGATAAGACCAATGAGAAGGAAATTGAAGAAAATCAAGAGCTGGGTTTATCTGCGTGCCCAGACAGCGGCACCAGTGAATTGTAATGTTATGTTTTTCATGTTATGCAAACATAGATATTAATGTGCGTGAAAGCTGGATATGGAAAGAGACTAAGGCCCATATTACACTATCTATCTATATCTATGCCATATATGATTATATCTATGATTATTGATCCGCCCTTTTTCTTCATGTTGGAGAAAAAGGGAGACATTCTTACCCAAATTGACTAAGTCCCGCAGTAAGCTCGGGCTCAGAAGGCTTGTGTTACGGGTACTCGGACAACGATATATATATATATATATGATATACAAATACATAAATATATAGAAAACATCCATGACTCAGGAACAAATATCTGTGTTCACCACACATATAAACACCCTAACCGGGATTCGAACCCAGGACCATTGGCTTAGCAGGCAGGGTCACTACCAACTATCGTTTTCCGGTCAACTGCGCGGATCGACCATGATTCGGAGCTGTACATAAATATTGAGAAGACCAAAGTCCGCACAAGTCTGGTCTTGGTCATGTTGGATATGATGTTGATGTTGGATGCTCCTGTTCTGCCAAATTTTGGTCAGTTTGCTCATTGCGGACTTGGCCATCTGTGTACGTCTACGAATCTCTTTTTCACATCCTCCTCGATCAGTGATTAACGACCCAAGGTAAACGAACTCGCTTACCAGTTCCAGGCCTGAGAGTTCTCCTGTGCGTTCGGATTCCCCCGCACGATCAACCATGACCTTGGTCTTGGACTTATTCACTGCCAGACCCCGTCGTCCGCATGTCGCAAGTTGCTGATCTTCTTGCCTCCAATCGCGATGCCCCCATCCCAGTCTTCTAAGGCTATCCTCATAATATGCTCGCCATATACAGTGAGTAAGTCTAATACGGGCGATAAATTTAACCAAACATAGAATTCCTTAGTGTTATCAATAATTAAAACATATTTTTAAGTTACACTTAATTATGACCCCATAATTAATTTTTTAATAAAATTTTCAGCAGCAATGTACTATAAAAAATCTGGCGGTGACAGGTGTCAACGAATGTTTAACGCGAGTGTGTTTGCCTTACATTGCGGGCCGAATTATTTTCTATGGATAAAATTTTAATTGCAATTCAGATTAAAAATTACCTAATTACATTTATTATGTCCTATATTAACCACCGTTAAGAGGTTCGCCCGTATTAGGTTTACACACTGTATATTAAAAAGAATCGGTGATAAAATGCACCCCTTTCGTACCCCTTTTTGAGGTTTGAACTTTTGAACGTACCTGATACCACATTGTAGGCATAGATATACATAAGTATCTATGTGTTAATGTAATATGGGCATAACTATTTTCTGGCGTTTATTGGACCATTCTGAATCTTTCTGTTATACCTAAATATTAAGTTAGGTTCAGTATCTAACAGTTTGAAATTTTTTGGATAGGTATAGTATAGTAGTATTGGTTAGTATATGAAACTCAATATTGTTATTTCTCATTATTGTTAACTAAGTACAAATTACACAGAGGCTGATATCATTCTTGTTTTTAGGTTCTAATGGCGTTATTCATCGTTATTCATAAACGCACTTCAACAACAGTTTAGCCTAATGATTGTTTGTCCTTATCTGTCACTTTGACAATCGCGTTTGTCGGAATGGGAGAAAACATAATTTAACTAAAGCTTCTGTTAACTTTTTTATGAATAAGGCGGTAAGTAATGATACTATTAGTTCATTTAAAAATACACATACAGCTGTTAAAACTATTTACTTTCGAGATTTTATTCTGGCTAAAAGGACACAAAAATAAATATGCTCTTCTCTAATTTCAAATTACTTAGCACCCGCATTTAGCAGTAAATTCCCTTCCGGCAAATAAGTGACTTTAGGTGACTTCGCCAACTGATACGCTATGTCCTCCGCCGCCTCTATTCGTCGAAGTTCTACTAATCCTTCACCAGCTTTCCCAAACGATTTCGCCAACAAAATGGCAGCTTGAGAATCTCCTTCTGCCTTAATGACGGCTGCTTTTTTCTTCTGCTCCTCTTTCTCGACTAAGAATCTGGCTCTCTCCGCGTCTTGCTGAGACACTTGTTTCAGTTCGACTGCTCGGGTAAACTCTTTGCCGAAGGAGAGGTGTGTGATTGAGATGTCGTCCAGTATGAGGCCGAATTGCTTGGCTCTTTCAGTTAGGCTGTCGTTTACTTTTTGAGAGACGATCTGGAAACATAAAAATGCATAGGTGTGATACATTATTCTCTCTTAGAATTGTGGCATTTCTGTTGGCGGAACAGAAGCAGAGAGTCGAATCTATGGTCCCACTACAGCATAGCGAGAGCAAAAAACTAAACTTGAATCTCTCCCGAAGCCTAGAACAGGTACTTCCCTCCAAACTTAACGATTTTAGGGGCCTTCGACTAAGATGCTTCATTTCAGCGGGAACTTGGCCCGAGGGTCAATGTTTAGAGACTAAGTAAGAAAACTAAGAAAAGAAAACCTGAGACTAGGAGGTGCTTAGGTATCGGTAGAGAAATAGGAAAACACGTAGAAAAAAATTATAGGCTCAATTTCGATAAATAGATGTACGGTCGATTGTTGGCGTCGACTGTAGGTACCTATGTAGATTAGATGGCGCTTTCTAACTACTTTAGGTACTTAGGTTAAAATTGAACACAGTCCTTACTTCTCTCTGCGTGATAAGCTCTTCAGCATTGAACTGGGCTACAACTGCTTTGAGTACCTCCGACGTGATGGAAGGCAGAACCCTGTCTTCATAGTCGACCCCCAGCACTGTGAAGATTCTGGGCAGTTCGTCAGGCACAGGCCGGAATAGAATCCGCAGGTTTATGTTCACGTTTTGGAGATCTGTAAATGTTTACTTACAATTTGAATGAAAGGCGGACTTAATGCACTATCAATCATGCAACCATGTTGAGCAAAAGCGACATGTCGACGATGTTCTAGAATTTTCAGAAATAAATGACAAAAATAAAGCAAAATATAGATCTACCTCTGTTCTATGTCGATTACCTACCCTTTTAGGGCCACTTGCACCAATCGGGGTTAGCCAACTAACCTGGAGTTAAGCGTTTTTTTTGTATGGAATTTGACAGGTAAACTCCGGGTTAGCGGGTTACCTTGGGTGGTATCTACATGTGAGGCTTAGCGTAGGTAGGTACTTATAAGTTTATCTGTCAGTACCTTTGCTCCCGGTTAAAGTCGGAACATTTCTCGGCCGTGACTTTATGTCGAAAATATAGGGCGTCTGCACCCAGGGAATAATGAAGTGGGTGCCCTCCCCCACCACGTGTTTCTGGACGCCGGTGAACTTATCCATTATCACGGCTCTCTCGCCTCCGTCCACTGAAAGTACAGTGTGTAGATAAATGTACGACGGCTGCCGCTGGTTGCTTGCGCGAATATTAGGTTTACTCAAGCTTGATGAAAATGCTATTTAGCAAGTAGACGGAATTTGCATGAGTACGTAAGTACATCCATTAAACTTTAAAAAAATTAACACTCACGTATTTTTATCACAATAGGCGTGACATGTTTCAATTGCATCGGGAAGTCACTGTCGGATAGACACGTGCGCGGCTCGGACATCATCTGCCTGAAACCGGCGTGTAGGTCGCGCGCGCCGAACGTACCTACTTGCGGTACGGCCGCGATGCGATGCAATGCATGTGGAGTATTGCTGCCATCTTTGGGCGGGAGCACCTGGATACCAGCTGGGCCCCTTTGCCTCGATCCTAAGACGTGCTGTCCGAATTGTTAACGATCCCAAACTCACGAGCGATATCGAACCCTTAAGTCTAAGGAGAGACTTCGCCTCCTTATGTGTATTCTATCGCTTGTACAATGGATTGTGCTCTGAGGAATTGTTTGATATGATGCCAACGGCTGCATTCTACCACCGCACCGCTCGCCGTCGGCAGGGTGTTCACCCGCATACCCTGGAGCCTAAATGGTCTCGTACCGTGCGGTTTAAGAGGAACTTCCTCCCGCGGACGCTCCGGCTGTGGAATGAGCTCCCTGCCACTGTTTTCCCAAAGGACTACAATATGGGGTTCTTCAAAAAAGGAGTGTTAAAGTTTTTAAAGGGTCGGCAACGCGCATGTAACACCCCTGGAGTTGCAGGCGTCCATAGGCTACGGTGACCGCTTACCATCAGGCGGGCCGTATGCTTGTTTGTCACCGTCGTAGTAAAAAAAAAAATGCTTTTCATTAGGTTGGATAAGGTGAAGTTGGCACGGGAAAAATGTTACGTGACACGCAAGATCCGCGAGGCCATTGAAATCGGACATCAAATTTAACAGCGACGGTGGCTGGACTGTGCCACCGGCTTGGAAACCAGTGCTTCTTAAAGTGAACCTGGATGTATATTGCGACGATTTAGTGGACACGGGTAGCTCGGTGTGCTTGTCATTGATCCTGTAAGATGATCCGACAATGCAGACTCCCGAAACATGTCACGCCTACTATCATAAAAAACGTAAGTTTGCAACCGTTTTTTTTTAGTTTAGATGTCAGTAGATATGACTCACAAAAGTTTAAATTGTATAAGTACCTTGATGTTACTGGACCCAGACTCTTTGTACCTACTGTTGCAAGCATATTTAGGTAGATAGGTAGGTAATATTTTAACCTTTTGGCCGCCGGACCCTGTTCGCCAAGACGCTCACTCACACGCCAGAGCAAATTTTAAGTAAACAACTAATAAAAAGTTTAGGGATTGCAAATAGTGATATCGATATTCATAATTAAAGGTGGAATTCTTCTCAATTTGCCTTTTTTTATTTCCAAACATAGATTTCTCTCAAAATTTCTAAACTAAACAGATTTACTATACAAGAAAATGTTGAAAATAAAGGACTTTATATCATGAAAAACAACAACTAAACATTATCGAATCATGAAGTAATATCACCGCACTAGTCTGTACGAGTAGTCTTCTATACATGTCAACGGCGCGCAGGGCTCGTCTTTAGATCCGACTGACAAATACTGTTTACGCGCGAGTTAAGTAATAATAGCGTCTGAGTCAACGGCATAAGCGCTTGTCGGTACGTAAACTTTATAAACCATAAGATTAGGGACGCGCATCGTGTCTCGATAAATTTACATACTTACCGGAGGGTTTTCGGAGAAAACTAACAGGTGGATTTAATAATATATATATACAGTATATATCAGAATGAAAGGCTAAACAAGAAACCCGTTAATGTTTAAATCATAAATATGAGCATGGTACTTACCTAATTCATCAAAAATACGACAGGTTTTACGTGAGGTATAAAAATATACATTTATTATTATTGTGTTGCACCTCCCCTGTATTATTTGTTTACAATCTTATAAATGACATTTCTTAAATTACCAACTGACAGACAGGCGTCAAACCTTGTTGAAGTTTGGATTTTTACCTAGTTACAAACAAATAGTTAACAAAGCGCTTGCGCGTTGCCTATGACTACAGCCATTATTAAAATAATTACCTAGGTTACTTATAAAAGGAACTCAAAGCGCATGTGTATTGACATAACAACGTTAATGTTAATTAGTTGCCCCTAGCTACATATCAACAGTACGCAATACGCATGCACTGTCAAAAATCAAAAACGTAAACAAACCCTATAGGATGTTACAAAAACCATTAACCGACTGCAAAAATATGGTCTTCGAGTAATTCATTTAGTAATTTTATGCCATAAAACATGTATTTAGGCACGTGAAATGCACGTCATTACATCGTACTCGAGTTCCCCGTCAACCAGTTTTAAGGTTTGCTCTTCGTTGTGATACATACTGTATATATCGGTTATATATATATATCGAGTTAAAATGTAGACCTCCGCTGTCACTGCGGTCACTAATTTATTCGGCAAATAAACCGCAATGGACAATTTACTGAAGAAGCTGCCTAAACTTTATCCATTATTATGCCTTTTTTTTCTACATATACCTACTTACTACGAGTAGTTACCAACAATGACAATAATTGGCAATTAAATGTTTGAACGCTTAAATAAAACCAGATTCGTGAAAACATATTCATTTTAAAAACTTGCACATCAATTGAACTTTCCCATCCCTAGCTGTCTTTTATACATGCCAACGGCGACAGTGACACGGAAAAATGTAGAAATTATAAGCATATTTTTTAAATCCTTTATTATGAAACAATGGATTCATATACCTGCTTAAAAAGTAAATGTATGAAAAAACAAAGGGTCAACAAGTTGATACGAGTACAAAATAATTTTTAAATTCTATTATTTTACCATTTAGTAAGCGGTTGAAACTTTGTCTTGTATACAAGACGACGGCGTTAGTGTATCGTACTATCGTTGTCTTGTATAGGTGACAACGGCGGTCAAAGGGTTTGATGTTCAAGTCCCCAGGTTCGTTTCCAAGTCGATTTCGATTCAAACCTACTCAGTATTAGTTCTCGGTAACTCATATAATTCTATTCAAAATGCTTAGTTAACTGTATTTGGATTGGATATTAGGTAAAAGGAATGCCTAAATCAATAAATGTTTATTGTACGTATTCAATAATGAATTCCTTTAAATTCCTATAAAAAATCCTTTAAGTAACCGGTTGTAACGTAGCCAATATGTCTCTGCCTCATAACTCGAAGAAAATGAACATTAATGAGCGGAAGGATAATGAGTGAGGGGTCGATAAGTTGGTATTGACGAGTCGAGTATGACCCATCATTATTTTCAAATCTACACTGAAAACTCACCATTGAATAATGCAGAATTTACGGTGCCACTAATAAGGGCCATGCCCAATCCAACCTGTCCTATACGGTTAAAAATATTAGCAGCCATTGCACTATTTCACTATAGCTCACTCTTCACAGATGTTACGCTAAAGGCCTGATAAGTTGATAACAACTAAGGTCGTGTTTACATGATCAATCAACTTCACGCGCGTGTAAAAGAAAATTCGGTGGTCTATGAAGTGTGATCTATAGTAGCTCACGGTAAAGACTGGTGTCTTATTATGATTCACACCATGTTAGAGATCCAAGGTCATAGACCATTTATCGTTATCTCGCTATGGTGTCAATGTTTGGAAAATTTGTGCAATAGTTTACTGTCTCTAATAGCGGTGCTTGTCTCGTTAACTGCGGATTGGTATCATTTCCTACGCAAGTACGTATTGTTTTTTTTAAACTTTAAGTACTTAAGGTACTTTTAAGTTGAGGTGTTGGGAAGTGCATTCAATGAGGTTTGAAAATTATGACGACAGCGATTTTTTTTGTCAGAGAAGCTGTTCATTATCTTAGGCCGCCTGGAGTGACAAGAAACATACCACAATGAAAGGTATATTATGACTAATAAGTAAGTGCGGCACCGTACGTTTTTGGTAACTCCATGAAGTACATATTAAATAATATTTAAAACGGGTCACTCACGTAATTTAGTCGATCGCGTGTTGCGGGTGGTCGCTTCTGATGGCGTTCTTCGTAAAGATCGAAACATGTCCAGCGAAAATCAACTAAATTGCGTGAGTGACCCGTTGAAAATATTATTTAATATGTTAAAATTGCATGAAGTACCTTTGTCAAACTGGTTATAGCAATATGCACGGGAACACAAAACAGAGAGACTAGTAGAAGTGACTTGCGACCGGAATATTAGGAAAACGGATGTCGCCAAACTCACACAGCCTCAAACTCGCACACCACAGTATCTACAATATAATTGGCCAAAATATCTTATTCAAAACTAAGCTTAACGTTTAATGTAACATCGTTGAAATTATACTACTCATTTTACCACATATGACGTTTCAATTTTCACACTTAACGTGCAAAGGAAGAGGTGTCACCTGGCATCGAGTAGCTTAACTATTAGGTATCATCAAATAGTTCAGCAACACCCCAAAAGATGGCGCATCCTCCTTCTCCCTTCCACGTACGCAGTTTTAACGGGAGTGACAGAGATAGGTATATTATTACACGTTTTGAATAATGGATAGCTTAGTGAAGTGCAAGATTCGATAATATATCGATAAAAAACTTAAATTATTAAATATTGTACTAGTACAGGTCTTTGACTCAAGAATTTAGGTTTTTTATATAAATTGTAAATGTTGTTATTTTTTAGGGTTCCAAACTAAATAATAATAAACTGAACCCATACTTACACAGGCTGTAACTACAATAATGATGATCCGTTTCAGGATTAAATTTGTATCGCATTATGTCCGTAGCTACCTAATTTTCTTCTATTTTTAACCGACTACAGTAAAGTGTAGGTATGTGTGTATACACGGTGCTCGTGAGCATTGCGAGAGATTTTAACAGCGTATTTCTGAGGCTAAAAGAAACAAAAAAGGTCATATGATTTTTGGTCATATCGACCAAAAAAAAAAAAACAAAAAAAAACTTTTTTTTTTCTTTTTTTATACGCTTTGATACATGGTAAGTAAGTTTCATTTAGAAAAGGCCCACTTAAAATACAAAAAAATATGTTTTTTTGGTAGAGCCGAGTTTTGCAAAGACATAACAGTGTCACTTTGAAACCTGTCAAAAATCATATCTAAACTAGACCACGTAGTAGCATTATCACATTCCAAAACGCGAAATTTACCGAGTGGCGGTAAAATTATGTTTTAAAAAAAATTGCAATTATCTCAGAAACTAGCCCTAATCCAATGAACTTAATATGACATTTTTTGTTTCTTTTAGCCTCAGGAATACGCTGTTAAAATCTCGCGCAATGCTCACGAGCACCGTGTATATGTATGTACATATATACACACATACGGGTCAAACTGAGAACCTCCTTTTATTGAAGTTTACATATGTTTGTTCCCGATTATTTCAGGTTTGCTAGACCGATTTTAAAGCGGTTTTCAAAAAGGTACTTGTTACATTTAGGAGAAGGTTTTAGTACTTCAACCGACTTAAAAAAGGAGGTTCTAAGTTTGAACCGTATTTGTATAAATACGTATGTACTATGTATGTTTGTTCCCGATTATCTCGCGTTTGGCTAAACCGATTTTATGCGGTTCTGAGAAAGGTATTTGTTACATTTAGTAGTAAGATTTCGTACTTTTACCGACATCAAAAAGGGAGGTTCTGAGTTTGACCCGTATGTATGTATGTTTGGTTTATCATTTCGCGTTTGGCTAAACCGATTTTATGCGGTTCTGAAAAAGGTATTTGTTACATTTAGTAGTAAGATTTCGTACTTTAACTGACTTCAAAAAAGGAGGTCCTCAGTTTGACCCGTATGTATGTATGTATGTTTGTTCCCGATTATCTCGCGTTTTGCTAAACCGATTTTTAAGCGGTTCTAAGAAAGGTATTTTTTATATTTAGCCGAAAGTTTTTGCACTTTTACCGACTTCAAAAAAAGGGTCATTGATCCACATGTATGTATGTGTGTCCACGATTCTTTCACGTTTAGCTGAATCGATTTTAATGCAGGTTTTAGAAAGGTATTTATTACATTTATTAACGTTTTCTGTCTGTTACTTGCTTGTATTTCGAAAATCATTTAAATATATTTTTTTTATCACTTCAATACTTATAATCTACATTATATTTCCTTCATTTTTGTTATATGCCTACACTTGTGCAAAGTGTCAGAAATACGCAATTTTTTTTTCTGTAATGCCTAATTTTTCTGCGCTAAATAAGTAGGTTAAGAAAGCAAATGCAAATAATAGGAATCAGTTTAATTATTAAAAGAAATCACATTACTTTATAGTAATGTGATTTCTTTTAATTTATTATCAATCAGTCTTCTTAGAACATGCACTTTTTTAACTTATGAAGTTAATAATCTAAATAAAAACCCTTTATTGCCCCTGAAATAAAACATATTTATTAAGCAATTGCCGTTTCGACATTTTCAATTTAATTTTAATAAATGATGGATTCTATTTCTAACATTCAGGTAGCGCTCTACGACAGCTTTGATTAAATCGGTTACATGATTAGATGATGGAAACTCGCCCAATTGCGTCAATTGCGATGATTCGCAATGGCGTCAAACACGTTTGACGCAACTTTATCGACATTTCATTTAAAAAATAATTAATTCAAAACCCGATTACAATAAATAATGATGTTAGAGAATACATTATTTTTCAATCATAAAAAGGACATATCGATATCAATAAAAAAATATTTTTCCTCGCACTAGGCCGAGTAGCGCGTGGTAGCCCGCTATCGTTGCGATATTCTAGAAAGTTCTCTAGTTGCTATGCTTCGTAAAAAACGACCTTATCTTTTGTACATAAAGTTGTTTTTATTTTGAGCAGATGTTTTTTTTTGCGGAGGACGACATTATTTGAGAAAATATTAAAATATACACAATATAAGACTTAACGGTGGTATGAAATACCTCCATGGGAGATATTTTGCTTGCGGCTGTCGTTTCCACAGTGTAAAACCGCACAATAAGGCATCTTTGCATTTTATTTTGACTTTTGTATAAACCACGATCTTACTTGGGCGCTCGTGACTAACTGAGTACTATCTGTGGTGCGAGCGTGCGGCTATCCGCGCACTATTGCCACACACGCCGCGCTTACGTTACGCTTCTATTAGTCTCTCTGTTTTGTGCACGGGAAAGTACCTACTTATAGGTAGTTTCACCAGAGTTGAAGGCACGCACACAGCAACATTGTCATGTAATGACATCGGGATTTTGAAATTATTGTTGTTTTCTTGTACTGATCGCAAGTTCAGCAATTGTAAGATAGGCCAAAAAGTTTTAATACCCTAAATATTTTTTTAAGTGTTTTCATATGGGTTTCGGCCTAAAAATCATGATTCGGCCAAAAACCAGCCGAACCGCCGCACATTTATCAAAGGTTTTGGTTCGTCTCAATCAGGAATCAATACCGAACCATCGGTTTCGGTTTCGGCAAAAAAACATGTTTCGGTCGGACAGTGATCAGTGATGTTCACATTTTGTAATCAGTAGGTAAGTACTTCATGTAGTAGTGTATGCAATCATTCATCCCAACTCTCAAGAAATTACCTCTACAATGCCACCTACTTCAGCTATCAAGTTTGTTACAGTACCTACCACAATATTTTCATAATACAATTAATACTGCCGACCTCATCCCTAGTGTAAGAGACTCTCTGTGTGCCCCAGTGATAAGCGTCCTTTGCCAAATGCTAGCGGTATCACCCCTAAGATAAATGAACATGGTTATAGTCTGACTATGCACCTCCGAGGTGCCCAGGATCTACAACAACTTTCAGGACGCTTATCATTATCACCTTAATAGTTTTTTCTATGATGGCTACTTACTTTTCTTAAAAAAAAAATATTTTATCTGGTTTTGCTAATATTGGGTTATCGTGACTTCTATTGACTGGTCTGGTTCTACTTCAAATTATTGATAAATAATACAATTAAGTCAACAATAGAGTTTAATGCGTAATTAAGTTTTCATAAAACTAAAATGTGACTACATCTATTGGCGGAAATAAATCTTGTCTCTTCCAAATGCATATCCTTACAAATATTTGTGTAAATACAAATGCAATTGCACCAGAACAGAGTCCCAGAAATCCTGTAGGTACATTTATCAACAGTTACCTATTTTAATAATCATTGAGTTTCATTCCAAATTCGATTGATTTAGTGTAATTTTCTAGCAAATATCATGTAACATGTAAAGCGCAAGATGAGTTTGCATCAAAATGCCAGGCGATAATTTTGGCATATTCATGATTCCGAGTCGTTTTGTGATTTATATGTTAGTAGTAATTTTTGGTTAAGTGTAACCACAAATACTTGTTTGCAAGAAAACCTACACTTAATTAATATCATCAGTCCCATAACAAAATAAAAAAAATTGAATTTAACATATTTTTTGGAAGGATCCTATACCGCCAACCGATCGAATTTGGATCAAAACACATGCCACGAACAATTCTACTGCGTCGGAAGATTGAGGAGGACATTCTGTCCCTGTGGTAGGTACGTCACGTTGCGGGATTTAGATAGCTGGTAGGCAATGTCTTCGGCGGCCTCGATACGACGGAGTTCTACAAGTCCTTCGCCAGCGGTTCCAAAGGACTTTGCGAGTAGGACAGCTGCTTGGGCGTCTCCCTCTGCCGCTATGACAGCTGCCTTCTTCTGTTGCTCGGCCTTTTCTACGAGGAAACGGGCTTTCTCGGCGTCCTGTTGGGCGACCTGTTTCAGCTCGACGGCTTGTGTGAACTCCTTGCCGAACGTGAGGTGGGTGATGGAGATGTCGTCGAGGATGAGACCGAACTGACCCGCTCGCTCGGTTAGACTTTCACTCACTTTTTGTGAGACAACCTGGAAATAAAAAAGCAAATCATTCAAAATATGTCACAAATGGTAATATGAATGACAGACGGTAATTTTAGTTTGTCAAGATTTAGGAATTGCAACTATTATAGTCGATACAAGGTTAAATTGTAAAAACCGGCCAAGAGCATGTCGGGCCATGCTCAGTGTAGGGTTCCGCAGTTTACTGTCTGTCACAATAGGCAACCTTAAAAAGTGTTTTAATAGATACCATGCTCAATATGCTTATAATAATTAACAATTCGATGATACTTTCGATCACACCCGTCCCGACCCCATCAACTCCGGAAACACAGTGCCATCTCTCGGGCAATTGGGTTGCTAATTTACACAAACTAGACGGGTTATGTATGTTGGGTTTTCGGGTCGTAACTTTTGATCGCGTGAATCGATTTGAGTCATTCTTTTTTCATTAGAAGGAAGATACGTGCGGGATGAAGTAAGTTAAAGTACTTAAGATACAAGAAGTGTTGGCATATACAGTTAAATTACAAACTTAATTCCGAAATTATTTTGTACAATTTTTCAAAAACTATTCAACCAATCAAGTCAAAATAATTTTCCAAGAATAAATTTATATTTATATTTATAAATGAATTAATGAATTTTTATGAATGAATTTATATTTTAAGTTCTACTTTTGTAATTTTTTTTCATATTTTTTTAACTTATGGTTCAAAAGTTAGAGGGGAGGGGACACATTTTTTTAAACTTCTGGAGCGATTATTTCCGAAAATATTAATGTTATCAAAAACTGGTCTTAGTAAACCCTCATTATTTTACAAATACCTATCTAATGATATGCCACACTCTAGGGTTGGAACGAAAAAAAAATCACCCCCCACTTTACGTCATTATTCCAATGAAAGGATTGAGCAGCATCTTGGACAATAAAACTACAGTTTTTTGCAAAATCACATTGTACGAGAATTTGACCTTCATCGATAGTCTCCTTAAGAGTTTTAAAATAAACCGCCTGTTGCTCTGCAATGTAAGCATGAGGTTTCAAAAGGTCCAAAGCGTCACATAACTCATCTACAAAACTATCGGAAGATAAAAGTCGAGTAGATATCGTGTAGCGGTCTGTGCCATCCCATTTTTCAAACGGCACTTCTGTGACTTGATTGTTATCAAATTGTATTTTTAAATGCTCTCGAATTGCACTTAAGCCTGGACAAGAATTACAGCGTTCATTTGGCGGTGTCTTAGTAGTCATTAAATGACACGTCAGTGTTGGATTGGGACACATCATCTGGCGAAGGCAATCCTTATAAGATGAAAGTTGCATAGCAGACCCAGCTGTAAGATTAGCAATGTCTCCTCCATTCAACATCAATTTCACGTTTTGATGGTAAGTACAAACACATACCATATGTGTTCCGGAGTCGCCTGCGAGGATACATTGTTTGGGTCTTAGTGTAAAAAACTTTGTTAAGCCTATCTTGATGTTAGGGTATTCATCTTTAAACCTCTGATAAAGTTCGTCAATGTTACAGAGAAGGAGCTGTTTCTGTATGTGCGTTCTTTTTCCATCGTCTAATTTAACAGATATAAAATCTTTTTTACCAGGCATTATGCGGCTAATGTCTTCTCGTAGATAAAAATCTTTAACCAAGTTCTCCGTCTCGGCTGGTAGTTTACGACCACCGCGTGGGTTCGGAGAGGATAAGATACCGAACTGATTGACAAGTTGTTTTGCTTTTCTTGCTTGTCGCCTGGACGTTCCAAATTCTTCTGCAAGTTTATTTTCACTCCATGACGTGGGTGCTATTGTTAATATCATAGTCTTCATAGAAGTAGAAGTAGAAGGATGATTGAATTTCTCTTTTAGCTGCTTTAAAATTTCTTCGTTTTCTATGGATGTGTCGGTTTGGGTGGAAATATGTTTAAACTTATCTTCGGGAATAAACGGTTCATCTTCAATGTTTTGCGAAGGTTCACTAGATGTTTGACTGCATTGCACAATGTCTTCATTAGCTACTGGAGGAGATTCAGTCAAAAGTCGTTTCCTGCAGGAGGCACATAGGGGAGATAGGGGAGCATTGGGCAGTCGGGAGGTTCGGGCACCAGCTTGTAAGTCGGGTCGTATGAAAGGTACTTATTTTTGTATACTGTGGTAGTTTAGCGTACTAACTAGCAACACGGCTCAGGCTAATGTCATCTGCCATTTTGATTAATTGTCAGTGTCACATGGTGTCGACCGTTTCGTGCGTGCAAAAGTAAATATTTTGATGTGATTTCGAAGGAAATAACAACGTGATCTGCGTAAAGCCCTAAGTTTCTGTATTGTCATCTAGTTATGTGTTTACGAAAGCTAATATTAACGTATAAATTAAGGTAAAACATTAGACTACAAAAAACATATTTGAATTTATTTGTGAAATGAAGGGGTGGGGAGCATTGAGCACTAATTTTAAAGGGAGGTTTGGGCATGCCCAATGCTCCCGCCACTGTTGTATTAGATAGAAATTTTAAGGTCAAAGATTATGTGGTAGTTAAATTTGACACTAAGAAAACTGTCTATCACTATGTTGGCCAAATTGAAGAAGTTCGTCACTCGATGGCAACTATTAAATTTATGCGTATGAGTAAGATACGTAATACATTTATGTATCCAGAGATTGAAGATATATCAAGTGTCCCATTGAAAGACATCAAAACCAAATTGCCAAACCCAAAGATATGGGTCAAGCGTGGCAGCTCTAAGTATACTTTTGATAAGCCCATCTGGGTTATACCGAATCTTAGATAAATTTTATTACTGAAGTAAGAATACTGAGTATTGAGTACTAAATCTTTAGTATTTTTTTGTTTTGAGTACTTATAGTTTAAAACAGTTGATTGTTTGTTGATTTTATTGCAAGTTTTTATGATTATATTATTTAATATTCAAGTAATTTACCATTAAGTGGCCTATTTAATACAGTGCCCAAACCTCCCATTGAGGTGTCCAAACCTCCCGACCATTGGGAGGTTTGGGCACTTTTGACAGTATTCAGAAAATCTCTTGCAATTTTGAGGCTGATTATAATTGTATAAGTGTTCTTCGTTATAATTGAAGCCAAATATATGTGCTACTAATATAAGGAGTAAAAAGTTGATTTTGTTAAAAAATTGCATTTTTATCAAGGTTTAAGTAAAAAAGTGCCCAATGCTCCCCTATCTCCCCTACGTAAAGATCTTGTGAAAAACTCCACTTTTGAGCTAAACATTTAGATATTTTCCTTAAATTTTTAAATTTTCGATGAAGTACCAAGTGAAATGGGTTAAAACATCGATCACCGTACGGCGCCATTAATAATAACAACTGTCACAGATTAAAACGTGCACAAGTCGCTGAGCGGTTAAAGCAACACTAAAGTTTAAGTTACGAAACCGCTAGGCGTCATATTTCTATCTCTTTCTTGTAGATAGGTTTGACCGTTTGACTCTATCTGAGACAAAAAAGTACTACACGTTACTAACAGATGGCGCTATTAGTCACGTTTCGCAAATAATAAAACTTTTCTACTGCTCCAAAAACGTTTTTTTTTTATAATATATTATTAACTTATATTTGTTTTATGTAGTTATATTTATATTATATTATATTAATAAAACTTATTTCATATCATTAAATGAGGTTAAATATACGCTAAAACGATATAAAATATTAATAAAGTTGCCATATCGCGCAAACTGCTTAACCTTGCAAGCGCTACATATGACGCCCCTTGCGACGCAGGTGTATATTATTCAACGTATCTCCTAAACTAATAGAGATTCCATTTTAAATTTTCTAGTGTACTTTCATTATCATTTAAGCTATATTTTGAAAGAAAAAAAAAGAAAAAAAAATAGGTCGAAGTGACTGTAATTCTGGTTTGAAAAGTTTACTTCCGGTTTTGGCCATTATTTTTTTTTTAATTTTTAATTTTTTTTTTACTGTCACAAAGAACAGTATATTTTTAATATGTATCGCTATGTAAAATATTTTATAGTAGATTTGTTATATTCGAAAAATTACTTTCGAAAAATTGTAGTACCAATCAACGACAATTTTTTTGAAACCTATAACTTGGTAAATATACACTATACAATAAAAATATTTTGCGTACACATTCATACCTACTAAAAGTACAAATGGGCCGAATGTGGTCGATTTTCAGAACCTCACTTTTTTTTCCCTGTCCGCTTCACATGAAATGTCCCGTGTGGGAGGTACTCTAAAAAAGAAATTACAACCACTTTTTATATTACCACTTTGTTGGCGTGACCAATATACATATTCGTACAAAATTACAGCTTTCTAGTACTTACAGTCACTGATATTATCCGCGGACGGACGGACGGACGGACGGACAGACAGACAGACAGAGCGAAACTATAAGGGTTCCTAGTTGACTACGGAACCCTAAAAATCAGCTGCTTCAGTGGGTGCTGCAGATAGAATGAGCTACGTTCCTACTTGAGAGTGTTCTTTTCCATAAAGTCTGTATTACAAAAATCGTACAGCCTGTTTTAACTAAAAAGTATGGGTGTTCTGTATGGGTTACATTAATTCAATTGTGCCTCATCCTCAAGCGGATTATACTTGCGGATTCGGTACTATTGCAAAGGTAAGTAACAAATTTAAGTCATATTTGTCAATATGTCATGAACTGACTTGAACTACATGAAAAAAATAAAGCAAATTATTTTCCTCACCTCCACGACTCGGAATCGTTTTTACTATTTCTGGAATATCTATCTCCTTAATTTTTTTTTGTCATTATTTTAAATGTGGTATTTTTTAGGTTCTATTGATTAAATACATGAATTAAAAGAAAAAAAAAGCTATGGCACTTATTTCAACCTTTACACATTATTTAAAAGCTTTGATTTATGATTAACCTTTAAAAAAAAACCTAAAAAAACTTTAAAACTGTTTATTTTAAAAATTATAACTTGTTTTTTTTTTGTATACAAGCCACACCACTTTCCAAACCTAACTCACCTCTCTCTGTGTAATAAGTTCTCCAGCATCAAACTGTGCCACAACCGACTTCAGGACCTCTCCAGTGATGGAAGGCAGCACCCTCTCATCATAGTCTACGCCCAGGATAGTGTAGATCTTGGGCAGCTCGTCAGGCAAGGGCCTGAACAGGATTCTGAGGGTGATGTTCACGTTCTGGAGATCTGGAAATGTATTTTACAATAACTCTTTATTGCACACCTCATTAAATATTACAACAGAAAAATATACATTATACACAATAAGCAAAGGTAAACAACAGGCCATCTTATCGCTACTAAGCGATCTCTTCTAGATAACCTTATGCTAGCGGAGCAAATGTAACATAGAAAGTACTAGGTGCAAAAACTAACAAAACTTCAGTAAAAACAAAAAAAAATTGAAAAGTATAATATGTACTTTATGTAGGAAATTATAGGGAGACATTTGTTCGAAACAATAATTTGCTTTGTCTATGATTTACCGTCTTCTTCTTGCTAGTGTTTTACCGGCTTATGCCGCGGCTTGTTGGGAGCTTTCGCAAGTTGTCCCTAGATCTGACGTCGGCACTAGGTATACAAAGACCAACTGCCATCTGACTTACCAACACAGAAGGTAAACCAGGCATTACTGGGAATAGTCCAGTTTCCTCACAATGTTTTCCTTTACCGAAAAGCGTATATACATTTTCAGAACATAAGCGGCGCAGCGAAAGCGTGCGACTTTCAAATCCGCAAAGAAATTCAAAGATGAAGTGTTATTATGTGAAGTCTCAAACTGACTTTGGGCCCACATGGGGACTATAGCCCAATTCTTCTCTTGCTTGATAACAGTAAAGCCCTGGAAGCTTGCAGGTATAATATCCTCAACATCAAATTGTAAGTTGTGGTCGTTGCTTAATGTTAGGCAGTTGCACACTAATTTGCCACCATTGTGATTTATAAGAAATACTAAACTAAACTGTCAGTTGACCCTGCCTTATTCTATAAGTTATTGTATATTATCTATCTCACCTTTGCTGCCAGTAACTGTGGGCACATTTCTGGGTCTTGATCTGATGTCAAAGATGATGGGCCTCTGTACCCACGGAATGAAGAAGTGAGTGCCTTCGCCAACCACTAGGTTTTTCACTCCTGCAAACCTGTCGAAGATCACAGCTCTGTGTCCTCCGTCAACTGAAACAGGATATGGTTATTAAGCAAAATTTTGAAGTATGAGACTACATCTGTTTAATAGAGCAAAGAGTAAAAATTTTAATTTAAAAAAGGAAATACAAAAAAGAAAGATTAGTATAGCGATTTTTTTTGCCTATCTGGTTTTTACTCCTTGCTCATTGAAGCAAGGACATTTGCCAATGTTGTTAGCAAGATTTATTTATGGCTTACAATGGTGATGACATAATAGAATTTTACTCATTAGCCGACCATATATGCTCAGGCATGTCTGCCGGATCTGCCAATCAATGTATAATAGATTTGTCTGACAGATGCCTGGCGGATATACCTGCTATGCAAATCCAACAGATTGCCCGAACGTAAATGGACAGCTTGTACAAGTTAACATTGAAAACACTTCCAACTAGAGTAAGAAGTCTTCAAGCAACACAGGGCCCTCCCTCTGTTGCTTAAAGACTCGGCTTGGAAGAGTCGGCATATGCACCATTTCCACTCTGTCAAAGTGCAAGCCCAAATGGGCATACGCGGCTTTGTATTGTCACTAGTCCATACACTAAAATATATTGAAGTGTGCAAGATTTGCTAGTGTAGTTCTATCATTTTCTATGTGCTAGTGTCATAGTTACAGATTGTTTTTTGTATGTAGTGTGTGAGAACTGCGTCTGTGTGCATGTTTCCCCCCACAAAAGGTGACAGAATTAGTTGTATGGTTCTTACCATACATTACCATTTCAGATGTTGCTTTGCCGTCTCCCTACCAATGTGCTGGAAGCCTGTGTTGCTCGAAGTACTTGACCGATTCTATGTTGATAATTTCGGCCTTGCTGTTGTATTGTACTACTAATAAACAAAGCATAGACTACACCGTGTATACGTTCACAAATTAAAGTAGATTACATACCATTGTAAAGTGCCGAGTTGACCACTCCACCAACAAGAGCCATTCCAAGGCCGACCTGGCCGATGCGGTTGAATAGTTGAGCAGCCATATCTGGAAAGATTGGTTGCTCTTATTATTCACTCAAATTCTTGCAAATTTATTTGGACGCGATTATTATTATGGCATCTTCATTACTTATTAAATCAGCCACTAAGATTCCAAATATCTACGTATAGAACTGTATACCCACACGCATAAGTTATGAAAGTAGCAATAACTCAATAATTTTGTGATTTAACTCTAATAAACGTAAGAATCTTAAAATTATCTCGACCATCGCACATAACCTCAAATTTTGTGATAGGATTACACAAACGATTTTATATAATTTAGCACTCGTAACTCACTTTGTTTTATTACGTAAACTTTTAATTTTGTAATTATATCAGTCAAATAATTGTAATACTACGGAAATAATGGTAAAAACCTCAAATGTCTTGCACAACTTTTTCGTAAGACAGGCCGACGACTGTACCACAGACTAGAGAACAATGACATCAAGCTTTTTTTTAGTTTTGCTACAAATCAGACTCTTACAATTTGGGCAGCGTTATTTTTGTGGGAATACCTATATCATATGCTATAGTCTGACAAGCCAACGATCGCAGTAACAGTAGGAGGTGGTAGGAGGTATAACGCTCTCTAACTTACTGTTACTGCATTTGATTGCTGTCAGACTATAGTGACCATTATATTATTTAGTTACGATATCGTATGGGATATTGGTAACTCAATGGGAAATTTTTTACAAAATTTTTGCCGCACATTGGGATTTCGTATGTATCTAAAGTACACGGCAAGTCATTCACGGCAGCCGCCGGCACTCCGGCATGGCTGGATGTAGCGGACTCACGGTGTGCAAGTGGCCCAGCCTGGCAGTCCAATTCGCACTTATTCGTTGAAAGATACGCAGCGCTGCGTTGTAGTGCATACATTGTACTCGAATTTTAAAAATCGCCGGCATCTCGTATGTTATTTTTAGTAATGAATAATTAATATTTTATACATTGCCGCAATTCTCAATTGTTATTACTGTAATTTAGTGCAATTCGGACTGCAAGGAGGTGGGCGGAGCTAGCAGGATTCAAGGCACATCCTGCCCGGTGTTGCCGTACGGCACGCATCCGGCAACGACATTCACGGTACTTTATTACGTGCCGGAGGTGCCGGCGGACTGCCGCTGTAGCTGTAGGGGCTTAAAACTTGATGGCTAACCGGCACCGGCAGATCACAGTCGGCAACTTGGAAACACTTTGTCGGGAGCCTTGTCGCCGACCGTGCCATAACGTACCATAAGCATATACCCGCTGTCCGTCTGTTTATGACAGGGCTCCATCTCATTAACTGTAATGACCGCTCCACACAATGGGCCATGATGGGCGATGATAAGGGACGCAGTTATGAGTAAGAGGGGTTACGCAATACTGCCATCCCGTTCTGCTGTATAGCTAAGTCCCGTATAATGGCCCATTGTGAGGAGCAGCCGTAACACGTACTTAGGTAAACTGTTTTTTTTTAAATGTAAACCGATACATATTGTAATGGGAGCTGCGGTCATACATGCGAAAGTTTGTATGGATGTTTGTTACTCTTTCACGTAAAAACTACGGAGTGGATTTAATGAATCTTCAACAATAATATAGCTAATATAGCTTATACATCAGAATAACACATAGGTTACAATTTATAAGGATATTATACACCACCTAGTGTATAAATATTTATACAACCGCTACAAATAATCAAGACCAGTAAAGGGTAAATTTAAAGATCAACAAACAACCCCACTGTTTAGATATTCTGTTTGAACTGTGTCCACGAAATTAATAGTTATCAAACCGACGTAGTTGGAGACGGTAATTGACTGTAAAACAAACATACAAACAGCAATAAGGGATAACCGGCGTGCTGGGGGTCGGCCTGGGTGGCGCAATTATGCAATAACTCCTATTAAAGCAAACTGTAGGATTGTGTAGGTACCTACTTGATACAAGTGTGTCAACGGGAACATACCGATGGTTAGTGAGATAGGTATATCGGATATTATTAGGTTAGAAATATATTCCTAAGGCCCACTTGCACTCATATAACTCAGAATAGTTAGAAATTAGAGTTTTTTTGTATCGAATCTCAGTTTATATATAAACTACCTAGCTTATGCCTGCGACTTCGTCTGCGTAGAATTAGAACCAAAACTATCCTATGTTCTTTTCCAGGAGTCAAACTATCCCCATACTTACCCAACTTCGTCTTGATTCATAGTATGTATTCATATCATACAGCTTGATTTTACCGTGAAGAGGTAACAGACAACATTTATAATACAGTGTAAACTCTATATAATGAAATGACACTTAACGGACTAAGCATTTTTCGTTGTTATAGACAGTGATGGTCGTTAAAATGGAGATACATTTAATGTACTTACATAATGTGTGTATTTTAGGTATTGTAAGTAAAATAACATGCATAATTTACCTGCTAATATAATTATATCTATATACACGGTGTTTCACATAACACTAAAAACCTGAAAACCGTTTAACAATTGTACAGCATGAATTAAATCATTAATTATTTATAATTTATATTAAATGTTTTGATTCATGTTTTTAAGTAGGCTATATATAAGTAAATTAT
Source organism: Lathronympha strigana (assembly GCA_949128165.1). Lineage (NCBI taxonomy): Eukaryota > Metazoa > Arthropoda > Insecta > Lepidoptera > Tortricidae > Lathronympha > Lathronympha strigana. The sequence continues at coordinate 7,535,264 of OX421906.1, read as the reverse complement.
AAATTGAAAGCTTATCCAGGATTGCCCAGTGGTTAGGGCGTCTGCTGCGAAAGCAGGAGGTCGCTGGTTCGATCCCGGCCCTGCTCACCGGAGACTTGGTCACTTTTTCTGTAGTAGGTATATGATATGACATCTCTTTCAATTTATAACCGAAAACCGTTTGCGGGTGGCGGTGGACGCCGCACGCGACAGGCCAGAACGACCGCTCCCGAACATTCCCGAATACTCGTACACTACACCATTCAGACGCCGCGGGCGACGGGCCACCGCACGCCGCGGGCGACGGGCCACCGCACGCCGCGGGCGGCGGGTCAGACGAACCACGGCCTAAAGGCAGTCGCTGGCCGAAACTGCGTCAGATAGGGATATATGGAAAACCTTGGAGGAGGCCTTTACCTTATAGAGGGATTCTCATTACCTATTCACATAGTACTGATTAATATGAATAATTCTACATATGCGTTTTTTTAAATTATTTTATTCTCTTTAATTTCTTACGATTTTTTGACATTGAATTATATGTATACTTAGGTATTTTTTTTTGTATCAACATAGGTAACTTTAAATTAAGTATCTTCGCATATATTGTGTTGAGAAATAAAAGGTTTTTATTTTATTTATTTATTATATACATAAAATTTACGAGTAAAAGTTACTTTCATATATTGTAGACGTTTCGATAATATTTTTTTTTTGCATTTTCTGCAACTCATACTTTCAACTATAATTATGATTAAAATGCTTTCACATACTTAGGTAATTATATTTTTTGACGTGAATATAATCGCTACGTTCGATACGAGGCGGTGAACGAACCGGCCGACATCGTTGGCCGAATGTCCTCTGCGACGCACGTCCACCTTATTTATGTAACCCTGCTGATTACGGAAAAATAATTACGCGGTATTGCAAACGAGCGTTTTCTTTTTGGCTATACGATGCTTGGTGGAAGAACAGAATTTAATGTGACAAAAATGTACCTAAAGTATTTTTTTATGGATGTAGAACGTAGGTTTTTTTTGTCATTGATACGGTGACCTGGGCCAGCGATAAGCGTTGGTGACCCAGCGCTAAGGCGTGCAACTTTCAATCCGAAGGACGCGGGTTTAAATCCTGTCGGCTCGTACTAATGAGTTTTTCGGAATTTATGTACGAAATATCATTTGATATTTACCAATCGCTTTTCGGTGAAGGAAAACATCGTGAGGAAACCGGACTAAACCCAATAAGGCCTAGTTTACCCTCTGAGTTGCAAGGTCAGAATAGCAGGCGCTTTCGTAAAACTAGCGCCTACTTACATCAAATCTTGGGATTAGTTGCCAAAGCAAACCCCAAGCTCCCTGTGGCATAAGCCGGAAAAACGCTAGGAAAAAAGATTGACCGTGTAAAAACTTTGAAAAACAAATACCTAGGTAAAATTTCTCTTGTCTCAATTTCTTCACTTGTAATGTAACCGTTTCTCAGAACTCAGATTGTAAATATTATATGCGGCGTTCCAACCGCTTGTCTGCACTCGTGGAACTTTTAGATACCGAAGCTTTTATTAATAACCATGTGCACAACAACACCTTACACTTAATAAAGGAACACAATAGTTTATTCGTGAATGACCAGTGCCACTATTAACATCTTCAAGATGACTGTAAAAGTGCCTGATATAAGGAAATGTTGCTTCTGCATCCCTCTTCGGCCAGGGATTATATTGTGCGGGTACATCAATATTGTAAGTACCTACATATACTACTGTGTTTTAATTTTGTCTTCTGTTACCGCGATTGTTATTCATTGAAATTAAACAATTTAGAACGGATTAATCGCGTTTATTAACACCATGACCCAACGTTTCGATCCCTCTACAGCACTCGTTTTCACAGAGTTCAGATGATCAGTCATCAGTCATCATCTTTTGCGATTAATCCGTTATAAAGTGTTTCATTTCAACTTTGTTTTAAGTTAACCTTCGTAATGTCTAGAACAGGGTCATGACGTCTTAACGCGAGTCGCGATCCAGTTAACGACCTAAACTGAGTCGCTTTCATACAACTGAGCCTAAATTTAACCTCAACTGAATCGCGTTAAGGCGTCATGGTAAGGCCCCGGAGGGCCAACTGAAGAAAGTAAAACGAAGCTTTGCCTCTGTTGTACTGCACTTGCTTTAGGTCGTGGAGAGTCAAAACTTGGTTCGCAGTTGGCCATATACGTATATCCGAGTTACAAGGGCATTTTTATTTTTTGTTGTAGGAAAATATATTTTTGCTACATTGGAGTTTTTTGTTTTCTACTCAGAATTTTGAAATCCTGAGGAGAAAAAAAGTGTCCTAAAATTTCCATACATTTTTTAAATTTTCCATTGCGCTACCGCCATACTACTCGTAAATCTATGGAAAATGGTGGCGAAATGGAAAAAATTTCTTGGGACACTTTCGTTCTCCTACTATTAGGATCGAAAGAGCCTGCAATACTCAGTAGAAAGAAAACATAAAAAAAACAAATTTTGCAAAAAAATCTTTTTCTACAACAAAAAATAAAAATGCCCACAATTGGGCTAAAGTGGTAACGCGGTTATCCACCACATGACCAAACTGTCTTGCACAGTATAAATTAGAAATATATATATGGGTCAGCATTTTCTTCTGACCGAATTAATGGTTTCTGCCTATTCAATAGGTATATACTACTAATCGTATGTTTACTCAGGAGCGTGAACAGCCGATTGACAGTTTGATTTCTAAGACCTATGTGCTTGCCATGAGTTGCATTCGATTGCGTCTGCGGCATGCGAAAGTATGTCCGCTCCTGCCATATAGACGAGCATACTTTTGAATGCCGCAGTCGCAATCGAATACAGCTCACGGTAAGCCCACTATTCCACAGCTGCGTTTTAACTAAATACCTAATAATAACGACCACCGAAATGGTTACACTAGTCGTACTGACTAGATTTGTCCTGTTCGATGAATTTCCCATCCTAGATGTCCGATTTCCTCATCACATTATTTCACCTCCAGATATTCTCGTTATTTGCGCTAGCATGCCTCGTGATCGCGGTCGAGCTGAAGAAGTCGACAGTAACCAACGATGTGTCGCTAGAAGCGGTCACCTCCACGGTGCTGTTCTGCATCCTGGGCATGAATGTGCTGCTGAACGTTATGCTGCTTGTAGCTGGGTTTCAGGTAAAGATCTTACTCCCATTATCACCCTTGCGCAGAAAGATCGTATGCAGGGGGTTCCTTGTCCTTGCAGCGGACTAAACCTACAAAGTTGTTTTTTGATTTTATTATGATATGCTTTTAGCGAAATCGATGAAAGGTTTCTGATAATCCTGATCGTGAGCGTGTTAGTAAATCTTTATAAGGTAGTGGAAAAAGTGCGAGTCGCCCCCCGAGGTTTCCGCACAAACGATGCTCCCCCCCGTTTATAATCTTGGGTAAGTACTTAAAAATACTGGTGGCACGGAACTCTCAGTGTGCGGCAATTACACGGTTTTCGGACTTTCTCCTGCACTTGTGCTCAAAGCTCTTGCTTTTTGCCAAATTCCGTGATACTAGGTCGACGGAAAGTACCCTATACATTTTGATTCCCATTGCAAACGTTTGGGAAATACGAATACGACATAAACGGCCGTATCTTTTAATTGCGGTGACGTAGAGGTTATGATTTTTCACAGCTTTTAAGGGACTGCAGACTTGTGTATGTAGTATAATGTCAATTTTCTACCTCTACGCATTTCCGCGATAATGGGTCTTGACAGACAGACGGACGGACGGACAACAAAGTGATCCTATAAGGGTTCCGTTTTTTCCTTTTGAGGTACGGAACCCTAAAAATACTTCTAATTTTATGGTAATAGTTAATTAAGTGTATTTCTATCAGGTTGATTTGAGAACATTGAATAAAGTAGCGATAAGTACATAGAAGGCATACCATCTTATACTTACAGATGCAGATGGCATGCTGGCAAATCGTCAGAAATAAATAAATGTTTTTGGCAAGTTAGAACGTAATCTAACTTAATCACTTCACGGGCTAAGACGAACGTTTACAACGAAAATCAATCTGCATAAATTATAATTAAAGCGGTAATGCCCGGAAGAAAGAAACTAAATATAAACACATCAGTAATAAAGAAATTACTCTTTATTAGTAAAATAGTTTGTCACGAATGAGAAGGAATGTCTAACTTTGATGACAGACATTTCTTCATTATGTAACCTGGATTGCTCATTTTCTATCCATTTTATTAATAATGTGAATGTGTAATCCATTGCAGAAAGATATTCCGATGCTTCGACTATACAACTACTTCACGCTGGCGACCACATTTGCCATGCTGGTGCCGGCCTTGGTGCTGCTGTTTAGGCTGCAGTACGTCGAGTGGTGGGCAGCCTTTGGTGCCATAGGTAGTATACACCTTATACCATGAAAATCGAACAATCGGAAATTTGTATCCCCTTCTCTGTTACACTTGCTTATTGAAGTGATAAGAAGAGGGTTTTCCGTAAATGCCAACTTTCGATGTTCGTGGTAGGCCAGGGGCGATATTCAAACCGCTAATTTGACAAATTTGCATATCCACTTCACATCCAATATGTTACCACGTGACTATCTATCTGATGAGATGTAACAATTCGATGAATGTTCTGTGATGTGGATTTCTGTATTAATATACTTAGACCGGGTTACTCACGTCTATAAAGTCGAAAATAGCTCGACATGTTTCGGGACGGTCCGCGCCCCATAATCATGAGTGAGAAGCGCTTGCCGCGATTGCTCTGCGCACACTCACTAACAAACGGCAAGCGCTCATCGCGGCAAGCGCTTCTCACTCATGAATCTCATGATTATGGGGCGCGGACCGTCCCGAAACATGTCGAGCTATTTTCGACTTTATAGACGTGAGTAACCTGATCTAAGTATATTAATATGTCTAATACTCACGGGAGTTTTCTATTTAAAATTGGATTTCTGTAGTCCACAACGGGGTGGCCTTTATTTACCTGGACTGATATTTCTGTAATCTCTTGTATGAATATATATGAATGTAAAGATATTAATGTGTTTCGAGTTTCGAGTGACTTCAGAACGATATTACAAGTGATATTAAAACACAGCGGCGTTCTGATTTATTAGATTAGACCTTAGATTCCATGCCCATTAAAAACGCACATTTAATCCATTTTAAAAGGTACTTTTTATCTCATGATGTGAAGTGATATTGATCATATTCACGAAAGTTCACGTCCATATGTCAGATAAGCACCTTCGAATAGGGCTCCTGCTGTTATGTACAGTTAAGTAACTCAACTACTTATAGATAAAAACAATACCTTTCGATTTGTTTCGTTCAAGTATTTCTGATAGTAACTCACATTCATATTGCGAAATATTTTTCGCCTCACTAGCTCGGAAAGCGCTGTTTTGTCCTTTAAAAATAGCGTGGAAAAACGCATTTTATCCACATGTGGGGCAAAGTAATCTAATTCCTATCACTTAACACAACTCCAGTTTAAGTGAGTCCTATATGCCCATAGTAAATATGCGCAATCGGAGGTCACATCTTAAATTGGTCATGTGATCATGTCTTATCCCGCACTTGGTAAGCTGTTGGCAATATCTAAGTATCAGGAGCGTACCTACTCTATGACAAATTTTGAAATTGATTTTTGATGGTTTCTTCAAGATAACTTACATGTGGATAACATTTATAATCGTATGTACCTAGTCTGTATTTTCCTCGCAATAGTGAGGGGAAAATGTTGTATTACACTCGCCGGCAAAGTTTGTTCAACTCTCGTGCCTTGATACCCTCGTAAAGCTCAAGATTCCAGTTATTGAACCACTCGCTATGCTCGTGGCTCAATTTTGGAATCTTTCGCTTGCTCGGGTCTCAATATAAGCCCGAGAGTTAAACAACAACTTTGCCCCCTTGTATAATAAATAACTATTGTTGCATGGAGTACTTTACGTATATGTATTGTTGGCCGTATACCTTCGGGCATATCTGCCGGTTCTGCCGAAAAATGTATAAAATATTTGTCTGGTGGATGCCCTGCGGACCTGCCCACTATGGAGATTTGACGGATTGCCCGAACTAGGTATATGGCCGGCAATCGACTGGGTTATCCAAGTAAATACAAGTTCTCTAAATTTAAATATTATACTGCTTGGCGGCAGTTTAAGCGGAGCCTTTTAAATGTTATTACGGATCAGCGGGAGTAGAATTGCTACTTGCTAGAGAGAAATACATGGATAAAAAAATAAAAGTCGGGCTTGTGGAATTTGTTTCGGGAGCAATAAATAAAAAAAATTGGTTTACTATATTAACCTTTTTCGGGACCGAATCGAATTCATTATCTAGTCAAATTTCGCTAGACCTAGGGCTTGCGAATTGAACTAAGCCGCAAAACTTGTTACACCGATCGTTGAACTATGTAAGTAAAGTACGCTTATCTTATCACATAAATTTATAAATAGAGTTTAAAGTAATGTATGTAGGCGGGTAGCAATAGGTAAGGTAGGTAATACTTGAGCGTATTTTTAATCTTTGGAAGAAGTTATTAATTTTCAAGCGTTACCATCATATAACTATAGGAGGGCCAAAGTGATCAAAAATATCTGACCAAGCACTCTAACACCTTGACAATAGAGGCGTCCTCAGATATTTGTTAGAACCTGGGCGACTCTGATATATCTGATGGCGACTGTACAAGTCCTAAGATACGTAAAGTGGTGCAAAATACTGAAACCACACTGAAGCTAATTATAGTATTTAGTAGTCAGTTTGTCACCGAAGTAAATAATGCTGTAGGTGTTGTAGGTAACTGTATCTATATTGTCAAACGCTTGATAGCCTATAATATAGTTACCGCGTACATTCAGGGTATCTGCGCACAACGCCATCAGTAGGAGATGCTTCCGGTACTGAGTTTATATGGCGAGTGCCGGGAATTCCCGGCTCCGGTACTGTATTTGTATAGAAAACCAGTACTAGTACACCCTAGTCATCAGCGATAACTGTCAAATTTGCAGGTTCAATATTTTGCTGTTCTCATTTGTTTGTTTTACCCTATATTTTTGTATGGGTTACAGTGATGCAATGCTACGCCATGGTGCTGGTGAGGAGCGAGGTGGTGCGCCTCGAGACCAAACTGTACTGCCGCGGACAGAGCGCAGCGCGCAACGACCAAGTCATCGATGTTCCTGATACTGACACATTATTATAGTATTAACAATACTCGTTTACTATTTTAAATTTCATGAAGCATCTATTCTCACTGTTTTATTGATTTAATATAATTTATCTAATGTCTGAAATACGCTCACGCAAAATAAAATGATATAGGTACTTAGATGTTTGTCATTTCAAAATATTTTTCAGTAAGAAAAAGGATGAGATAGATTTAAATTGTAGGTAGTTATTATATTTTTATTAAAGAGGAAGCATTTACTTATATACAATAGTCGTGTTGTGAATAAGACCAAATTTTTGGACAAAGTAGTCATTTCTTTCTTGTCTATCTTAGATGTCGAAGGCTTATAAATAAATAAATAAATATGGGACAATCTTACACAAATCGACCTAGTCCCACGGTAAGCTCAATAAGGCTTGTGTTGTGGGTACTAGGCGACGATATATATAATAGACAGATACATATAAATACTTAAATACATAGAAAACATCCATAACTCAGGAACAAATATTCGTGATAAACACACAAATAAATGCCCTGACCAGGATTCGAACCCGGGACCTCCTGCTTCGTAGGCAGGGTCACTACCAACTAGGCTAGGAGGCCGTTAAATTATTACACAGTAGAGGACTATTTAACAGACAAACATTCATAGAAACTATGACTAAAACAACAAAAAAGATAATGTAATGTACCTACCTACTATACTGCTTACACAGTAGAGGACACAGTTTACAAAATAAATCATATCAAAAGTTTGTGTTTATCGTGTAAAACCGTTAGGTATATTTAGATTTTTTTTTTCAATTTTTCATTTGTGGTATTTCTGCTTCACTATTTTCTTATATTGGCTTCTTGTAGAATCACATATTGTACATATTTTTAACATTTTTGTAATTTGTTTTGAAAAAATAAGTCCCGCCGAGATTCTTGCCGGTAATAATCTTCTCGGGCTGTGGTGTAGGGTTAGAACCGGAAGTAGCATTTTTTGACATTCATAAGTGCATTGTAATGTGCCTGAATTTAAAAATAATAGTATTTTATACAATCGTGATATAATGAAGGGTTTTTCAGTCGAGTACCGTGTTTAGGCCACGAAGCTTGCTGAGTGGCCTAAGTAAGGTACGAGATTGAAAAACTTAATTATATTACGATTGTATACAATACTTTTTCTACGAATCATCATCATCATCATCTATGGAGGAACAATTTCATCATGCAATTTCATCGACTTAACAAGGATGTAACACAAAAAGATGGCCGGCAGGCCGGCGCGGTCGGCGCAGGCGTGAGGCGCGCGCTCGGCAAAGTACCAGGCGTCATCGCAAATAAGTATAAAATTTGTATGAAGTTCTATTATAGTTGCCTACAGCGTATCGAAATGAGATATTATAGTTGAGTTGGACTGTCTAATATCGAAAAGTATGAGCTTATAGTTTTGTCTATGTACTCGTAATTGGCAGATTAAAGTCGGCGAGTAGAAAAAGATATTTACAGTTCACATGGTGTTGTTTTACCGCCCTAGGGCAATAATGAGCACTTTACGTGCCTGAGTCGAATATTCAAAGTGCCATATGTACCTACTGTAAAACGTCGTACGACAAACGTGCGAAGAGGTAATTCGAAACTCGTGTCGATTTAAAACACTCCCTTTTCACCCTTGTACCGTAATGTACTATTACCTATTATTTATCATTAACGTGGTGATTTGGTGAAGTAAGTAAAGTCAACAATTCGGGCATAATTGCCGGATCTGCCGATAAATGTATGGGAAATTTGTCTGGTGAACATACCCACTAGGGCATGCAATCTCGGTATTGGGATTTATAATGAATCCCGGTATTGTCCATACAAAAAACCCGTGATTGCATGCCCTAATACCCACTATCGAGATCTGACGGATTGTCCGAACGTATATGGCCGGCAAATTGGAACCCTAGGCCACTCTAGAACCATGTCGAAATGACAGGCCCTGGAGATTTCTTACAATCTGATTTATAGCGTCACTATGGCATAGTTCTACAGGTTCCGATTGGGTGACTGTACATGCTAGGACCAATATGTAGTCATGGTCAAATGAATTAAATCACATATTTTGTATTTGTTGCTTAGCCTTAACTTTTGACAGTTCAGAAAAGACTTTAGCTTTGATATTGTAATAACTTACCTAATGCTAAAGTAAAAGAGTTGAAAATCTCTCTCCTCAGTTGGTCGAAAAATCCCAAACTGCTTCCTGACATTTATAATGACTTGATAACGTACATCGCCGTACTACAGTCTTGTAAAATTGGACTAATTAGTTAAAAGGCATTTTAATATCAATATTACGTACACCATAAGGCTTTCAAAGCTGCCGCTTTTTCGGCAGCTCACGATCTTCCGCGTAATGGCGGATTTTAAAAATGTATAGTTTTTTTTTTCAATTCGTGGGAAGCACAGGTGCACGGCCGCGGGACAGCGCGTCGTGACTTACTCTCTGCACACTATTGTCAGGGTTAATAATATTTTTCATGGCAACAATAAGTAATGAACATAAATTAAAATACCGGAGCTCCATGCAAGACAGCTAAGTAGGTGAAACTGTTCTATATTCAGTTGAGTAATTCAGGTATTTGTACATTTTGTACCAGAGAATATTGTTATGTAAGATTTGGGTACCTATATTACACCCTCGTTGTATCTGCAACTTTTTAGGGTTCCGTACCAAAATGGAAAAAGGAACCCTTATGGTGTTACTCCGTCTGTCTGACTGTTTGTCACATGATTAAAAATCTCGAGAACTAGTTAAACTACCGATTTGAAATTTGGAGTATTTATACAAAGTTAATCCAGACTTAATTTATTTTCGATGAGAAATGCCTGATAAAAGAGGGGTTTAAAATTAAAAGTTTAGTTACCGTGTCATGTGAGGTATCACTTGAAAGGGCTTGATTTGCACATTCTAAAACATTTTTTTTTACCATGAAATTTTTTTGATATTTAAATGAACATGTAAAAAAAAATACAACCCTCCCCTTTCTCTCCGAAGTTTATGAAGTTTACTCAACATTAATATTATCCTAAATATTATAGGAAAAATATAAAATTGAACCTAACTAAATTTTTCTTTATAAATAGAAAAAAATCTTTCTAAACTAAATTTGTAATTTAACCAATTTGGGTTGTGTTTTTCTTTAAATTTATATGGTATTATGCTTTAATTATCGCCTTATAAATAAAGTATAAAAAATTGTTTACATGATAAAAAAAAACCAGTAAAAACAAACTGTCATACTAATTCCATGCAAATTAGTGACCCAATCTTTCGATACATGTGGCTGACGTCAAATTTCTACTTCTAGGTGAAGTTGCAACATAAAGTTTGTACGGAGCGCGGTGCGCGAGTCCGACTCGCACTTGGCTGGTTTTTATTTTATAGTCTGACAACCCAGCGAGCGCAGTAACAGTAGGGTAGAGAGCATCATACTGTCTTTTTCTTACGCTAGTATTACCACCCTGAAAAAAGGGATGGATACAGTTATTTTGTCCTACTGTTACTGCGCTCGCTGGGTTGTCAGAGTATAGTAATAACCTCCTTAACAAAGCCACCTTGTCTTTACTATGTACCTATTTGTGTTTTCAAGTAGGTCAACATTTATTTGCGGCCTGCATGTTTCAGCAGCTCAAACTCCTATACGAAAGAATGATAGTGTAGGTACGTCCTACTTATAATAAGTAAAAGTCCGACTGGTGTATGATTAGCTAGGTTTGTCAAATTGTCAGGCTTTAATACCAAGTTTATTAAAAAGGTATCATTAACAGTAAATTACTTGAGACATGGTAGAGTTTACTCCAGTAGATACCTACTTGAATATTTCGAAGGGGCTCATTATTTTAATTTGCTATGTTTTACGGCAAACATGGCGGCTAGCCCCACAGCAGCTGGTTGGCGATGAGAAGCCTGGAAACCACAAACAGGGGCGGAGCCCTGGGTGCTTTTGAAAGGACCGAAGGCCAACGAGATAGACGGAAGACAAGTAATGTAATTTTTGCTAATGTCGTAAGGCGTTATGTTATACTCAGTAATTGTAGGGTTGACAGGTTTTTTGCAATTGCTGTTTTGGCCTTATTGTATACACCATTCTTATTTCATCGACCGTTTTCTAACCTAAGCCTAACCCACAGAGCTCAACCTAGAGTCCGGTCACAAACTTAACATACTTAACGCCCTGACATGGCACTCCTGGGCCCTGGCAATGTCAATTGATGACCGCGTACTTATGTCGCGCCCATGAACTGACATTAACTATACAGATACATCTTGGCCAAGCGTAGTCGAACTCTAGTTTAATATAGCATTTCCTTGTAGTATAAGTACATTGTAAGTATGGTCCAGTTAGCCTGACTGATCTCACACATTCACCTCATCGTAATAACCTGACACAAACATAAATAAAACCATCCCAACTAACACGAAATCTATTTACAATCTGGCATTGTGACAACACGGCAGCAGGTAGAGGAGATAGGATCCGGTCATCCTGCCCATTTCCGGTCTTCATGCGGCATGACGCGTCCGGCCTGCGTCCCGCCGCCTTCCTTGATGTACGGCGAATGGAAGGTTTATGGGTGCAGAGCGTTGGTGTCGCTAAGCGCAGTTTAGATTAATGAATTAATGATTGAATGAAAACGTGTGTTTTCTGATAATAAAGGTCAGACCTTGCAACTAGCCTACACACAAAAAAAAACATCTTCTCGTATGACGTTACGTCGTTATAAGTTTATTTGTATCATTAATGTCAGTATGAATCACGATAGTTTAAATTATATATTTGTATCATGTTTCATTGCTAAAATGCGAAAACAAAAGAATCAAATGAAACATTGAGAGAATGCCTAATTAGGTAATAAGGCGAAAGTATTTTACGAGTTCAGCTTGTGGGCGTAGAAACTTTTGTACGGAACGTTTCTTAATATTTAGGTACACGTCATACATTTCCTTTATACGAAAATTAAAAAAGAGCCTAAACACCTACTTACTTATCTTAATCGTAGTACCTATTAACTGGAAAGCTGCCTTACTTGCCTAAGTGTTAACCTACTAGGCACCTTTTACCTTAAATTCCACGATTAATGAATTATTAAAAGGTCAAGAAAACAGTACACCAAGAGACATTAGAGTACTCTAATGCCACACAGCGGCGTTTAAGAGCGGGCTACTCAAAAATCAATTACCGTACCACAATTTTATATTTTCCGGTGTCATAAGAAGAATGCCCGTAATCATTCAACAAACTTTTAAGAGTGTTGCCATATTGTCGTTTTATTTAAAGGTAAAGTTATGTTGGTAATGTAGAGAGCAAAGTTTTGGTTTGATTTCTGTGGCCGCTTGTCATCCGCCACGCCGCAAGATGAGTTTTGTGAAATGAATTCGTTCGCGGCGACAATTGAATAACGCTACGTGGTTATCTTGGCCTGTCCACCGCAAGTTTGAAAATAGGGAGCGGACGTCAGCTGAATGTTCAGGTTTATGTGAATTTAGGTACACGTGAACATCATTCGGGCAGTACAACAACATTTTGATGTCATACATCGGCAAACGGAATGTATATCAAAGAACACACGTTAGTGCTCAACATAAGTATTAAAGTTTTTTTTTTATTGTAGAATTGTATTGTAAAGCATGAATTAAATCATTTCTTAAATATAATAAATGTTTTGATTCATGTTTTTAAGTAGTCACACTACTTACTGTATATAAATTATAAATTATATTACTATATATATACTACACAAAAAGTGCCCAAGGCCCCCAGTTCCCAGGGCTGGGATCTTACCAGCGACCTCCTGCTTTCGCGGCAGACGCCCATTTAGCGCCACTTGCACCATCCGCGGTTAGAAAGAAAGAAAGAAAAACGTTTTCATCACATCTGCTCGTAAATGGTGATATTATATGCAAGCATACTTACACTTAAAGAGCTGTATTATTCCCATGGTTTTAAAGGATTCTCATACTACTTTACCGCCCGCCCGGAGCTCGCGGAGGACCTGCCCCGCACGCGCTCGCAGCACGCAGTCACTCCGGAGTACTGTGGACTGTGCAACTACACTACCGCTTATCATTATTGTTTCTTTACCTGTATAGAGTTTATTTATTTCCTCGCAAATGTGATGAAAAACATTGTGTGTACCACGGGCAGTAAAGGGATTACTAACTCGGGTCATTTAAAGCCCTCCGCCTACGGCGTCGGGCTTCAATAGACCCTCGTAAGTAATGCCCTTCTTACCGCCCTAGATGCACAATGTACTATTATTCGGTACGCTTCAGTGTACAAAAATATAGCACTATTAGACAATATTATGGTTAGAATAATAGCGTCACCGAAAAGGTTTCTACTCAGCTTGATGTCATGGTACCTTTTGCGTACCTTGACGCTGGTCTTCCGCAGAAACCAGAAACCTTTTAAATAAAACGTGACAAGTTGCACAAACATACAAACATGCATGCAATATATATGCTCTTATTTTTCATTAAATAAAACCTACATATGTATTTAGGTACTTTTATATAAGTCTGAGATCAACATCAACAGCCTCAAAAGCTTATTGCTTATTGTATTTAGCGGTTGGCCACATTGCAACAAAGTTATATAAAGGGACGGAGAAGCCAAGAAAGACTCCCGTAGAACCAAAAGTCAAAATGAAAGATGAATGAAAGATGAAAAACTGGTTAGTCGAGACTTTTCACATTTTCTGTAAGTTAATAATATGCTTTTTGTATTTAAATTTAAAGGTTAGCGAATTTGTTGGCTAAATAACTCGAAGTTAAGCGTTATTTAGTATTGAATTTGACAGCTAACTCAGGGTTAGTGCAACTGATCTTTAGGTAAGTACTTAATTGTACAGACGTAGCATCCAAAGCAAAGTAAACATCAAATTGCTTATTAAATTCTTCAGAATACGGATTCGCGACAATATTTAATACGAGCACTACGCTAAGTGCTTAAAATCCCGACTGGAGCCGCAGCACCCTGATATCTCCGTTTTCAGGCGGTTGCCGAAGCCGTACCATCCACCGGTTATCATTGCGAAAGTATATAATTGTTGGCAATTTCACGTTTCCTTTCAAAGCATGAATGGCAACCATTAGCCGGGCTCTTGGCGTACTCGGCAGCTAATAAGTGCATTTCTACAGGACACCTTAGTGCCATGTTTAAGCCTGCTAGTTTTTTAAAAATGGCCGTCGCACGCGAGTTGCGAACTGCCATTGTTTGTTAAGTCGTTAAATTGTTAAGCTTAATTAATGAAGAGGTTAATTGAACCCTACCTACTAGAGCTACTCGTAAGTGTGCTAAACTTAGGCCCACTTGCACCTTCCAGGGTTAACAGCTAACCCGGAGATATGCTGTAAAATTCCATACAAAAAAAAACTGACATCCGGATTATGAAAGATGAGTAACACCACGCGTTTTTCGTGTCTTTTAACAGTAGGTGATATTTAAATTTTGAGTTTATCACCTCATACGGAAGAAAGCTAGGAGCATGTCGAACGTCAGGCTCCATTGACAGGTGTCTGGCACCTGACAGCGGTCATGCCCATATGTCGAGCCACCCTCACACGCAATCCTCTCTGCCGCAATACAAGTACACTCCCCTAAAATAACATAGTACACAACGAAATGCGTACAATTTTGACACAACTTTATTAGTAAAGAAATAAGAGCGTATCACATATTTTTCCGACCAACGTTTTGTGAGATTTTTTTGCGGGTGATTGTACCTTCATCGGTTAACGCTACTGCTGCTGCCAATCCACGACGTTTAAATTATTGGTAAATTAGTGTTTTTTTAGTTTATTAATTACCATTATGAGAGGTAAAAAATAAGATACTTGATCTTATTTTTTACCTCTAGATAATAAAACGGAAGAAAATGGTAGTTTCTCTCTGACTAGTGTCTAGTGGCAAGCGACCTTTGCTAATAGAACTGCTTGTTTTTTTTTGCATTAATGTCGTCACCGCTATCATTATGATAGTTAACTGTTATCGGTTGGCTGTGTTTCGTAAATGGTTAAAATAACTATAGTCTGCACTTTTAGGTATTAAAAAATGTAAACAAACAAAACCACGTGATTTGGGTGTTGGGCCAATCACATAATTCCATATGCTGATATTGAAAGGACAAGCATTTGTATGAAAAATCGAGGACTCATTTTCATTAAAATGTTGCACTGTTTTCTGAAAATGCCCTTTAAACGAAATGTGTAGAGTTGGGATGTTTGGTAGCAATGGATGAACAGAGAGCAATAGAGTCGTTGTTATATTTTTTTTTAATTAATTGAATTAATTAATGAATTATTGATAAACCAATAATATAACTATTATACAATTTATTGGTTTCAATACAAGTAAATTGATAGGTAAATAAAAATTAAATAAAAACATAGTATATTGATAAAATGTATAATGTACCGAACTATTCAAGATCTTGAATAATTTTCCATTGGAATAAGTTTCAGTATATTACAGATACTTCTGATACGGTATCGGTAGTAACTAGCATATAGGTAATATTCATTCTCTTACTACGTCAATATTAATTCTTGTTCAATTCCACTAGTACTGTACAATGATATAATTACTATCTGTTGTAATTTCATAGCAACGTTTTTATAAAATGTTCCAACTTTTTCACACTTCACTTGATTTCTACATTGACAGAAATTGACAAAATCTTAATTTACAGAGTAATAAAAAAGGTAAACGAGGTAAAAAATATTTGCAAGGACTTCAGGGTCAACCAAACAAGTTTTTTTTGTGTATGTTAAAACATTTATTCTCGAAATATATACAGTAAGTGTAACTTACCTAACTACCTACCTCTACCTACCTTAAATCTAAAGTAGGTCCTTGAGGCATTGTACCTAGGATGCTGGCGGCATTTCCTCGTTGTATCGCAATGCTGATACGTTGTGCGAGGAAGCCACCAGCTCTTCGGTCACCAGTAACATCAACCAGACGTTTCGCGATTTCTACGAAAAATTTGCGTGCGCTGGGACCCCATGGACCAAGAGTTTCGACCCCGAATGGTACAAAAAGGTACTCTTTGCCCAGGCTCTTATATTATATTGTGTATGTTATATTATAAGTTTTTCATAATATGGGTTTATCATTCATTTATTGATTTATTCAAATAAAAAAATATACAATGGCGACCCCACTTCATTACTTGTGCTAAAATGCCACCAGAATCCTAACCCTAGTTGTAACCTCATTGGCCAAATTGCCAAGTCACGTGGTTTCGTTTGTTTACATTTATTTTATTTATTCATTACCTATGGGACCGTCCAAAGCGGGGTGGGAGTAGCCGAAACGAACACTTGATATGCAAAGGTTTTGCAGTAAACAATGTAAACATTTTCGAAAGTACAGTTGAATCTAGAACAAAGATAGAAATGGTAAAAAAAAGTAGAAAAAAAGTAAGTCACACAGTTGCTGTGTTCTGGTAAATGTTCAATCTCCAATATTTAATTAGTAAATGAAACCAGAAGTTATTGTAATGTGTAAAGTACTTACATATATTATTAAAAGTAAACAGATTGAGTTGTTGGACACTGAATAAGCTTTTACAATCCATGTGCTCGAAAAGTGCGGTTTCTGTTGGATCGAAATCGTGCGGAAAGTAATCCTTTTCGTATCTTGTTTTATACAAAGAGTATTTACTACGCGGGAAAAGTTTCTAATAATCGAACATTTAAGATTTTTCACTCATATATGAGGTATTTATAACTAACTACTTGTATCATTCGTCGTGGATGAATGTAAATAATGCGTGTGCCATGGCTGCCTTTGCACATGCGCAGTGGTAAGTAGGTATGTAAAGCGCGCGTGTACTTATTTAAGAAATCAAAGCCCGCCATTTGAGAATTTGTCGTAATTTAAGTGACAAAATGTTAACTCGGAAAATGTTAGACAAGAAGAGCAAGAAGCTAATATGAGCCTTCTATCGCTTAAGTCAAAAGAAAAGTAGGTATAGTATATGAATACATATAATGACTTTTTGCGCTGGAAAAAGAATAAGAAAGCCGACTCGTGATGAGAAAATGCGAAGTACGTTATGGTCTTTGTACTCCATGCTAAGGAGTACAATGAAAAGTAATAATTACATCGAATCTAATAGAGACGATTACATCAACTTCAGGTGAAGCAGAGCGTCCTTCTACGTAGCTCAGTCGATAAATTTTGAGATGCTCGAAATTTGAAAATGGAACGCACCCATGTTATATGTTTTTAAAAAGCAAATTTATTTAAAAATAGAACACTAGTATCCAGTACACTCTAATTTCAAAAATAGATTAGTTCCAGTTGTTTTGCTACAACGTTTTCCGTGGGTTTTCTTTGAAACGATGGAGCTGAACCGCGAACATTTTCGTGCTATGATATATTACGATTTTAAATTTGGTTTAACCGAACAACTGACTTTGCAGCGATTACAATCGGCATTAGGAGACTCTGCTCCATCCCGGGCAACTGTGTTTAGATGGTTTAGTGAATTTAAAAGGGGCAAAACCAACCTCGAAGATGAACACAGAAGTGGTCGCCCTCAAACAGCAGTAACTGCAGAAAACGTATGGACTACTGAAATGTTAGTGCGAGAAGACCCACGAATTACATACACGGACATCGAGAAGATCCTAGGCATTAGTTCGGGGAGTGTTAATATCATCCTACATCAACATCTTGGAGTAAGGAAGCTTTGTTGCCGTTGGATCCCGCGTTTGCTCTCCGGAACTGAGAAACAGGCTCGTGTGGATTGGTGTCATGAAATGCGTTTAAAATTCGAAAACGGAACATCAAGACGTATTTCTGAAATCATTACTGGTGACGAAACATGGATTTATCAATATGATCCGGAAAGTAAGCGGCAGTCGTCAGTATGGGTGTTCTCAGAGGGCAAGTTACCAACAAAATTACAAAGACCTCGAAACGTAGGCAAAAAAATGGTGGCTAGTTTTTTTTCTCGGGGGGGGACATCTGTCGACTTCAGTGCTGGAAAATCATAGGTCTGTTAACTCGGAATGGTACACTACAGTAGCATTGCCGTAAGTTTTCCAAGCAGTGCGGGAGAGGAGACCAAAGGCTGGGCTTCGGGGAATCAAGCTGCATCACGACAACGCCTCTTCAGATACGTCCCTCAGAACAAAGGCTTTTATTGCAGAAACTGGGGTTGAAACCTTGCCTCATCCACCCTACAGCCCTGACTTGGCTCCCTGCGATTTCTTTTTGTTCCCAACAGTGAAGGAAAAAATAAAAGGCAAGTTTTTTTCGAGTGCCGAAGAAGCCGTGGCTGCCTATGAAGAAGCGATTTCTGACCTATCCGATCAAGACTGGCAAAAGTGTTTCCAAAGTTGGTTTAGACGAATGGAACTTTGTATAAAGAACGATGGAGAGTATTTTGAGAAAATGTAAAATAAATAGTGTTTATATCTTCAATAGTTTTTTTGTATCTCAAAACTTTTCGAGTGATCACTGCCCCAGTCCGCCGTAGGTATCGGCTCGCGCGCGACGAAGCGGGAGCGGGGTGATCCGCGCAATCCGGCGCCGTTGTTGCGGGAGTCTGAATTGTCGGATCGTCTGACGGGATCAACGACAAGCACACCGAACTAACCGTGTCCACTAAATCGTCACCTAACACATTCACGTTCCCTCTAGGAAGCACTGGCACGTATACCACCCGCTTGTAGCTTGCAGCTAAAAAATTATGATATTATCTTATATTGCACGAACATGTCGACCATAATGTAAGCCAAACTATACAATATGCAGGAAAACCAATGTCATTTAAGTTCGAAAATTGTACCAACATAACTTTTAATTTTAATAATTAAAATATTTTTCATGATATGATTTTATATTTACTCACACAATGCACGGTAAAACATTGTATGAAACACGTGCGTAGAGATGATTTCCGACTCGTGTCGGCTTATTCACTCATGGGAAATCCCCTACTTTCTGCACTTGTTGTTGCTTTAATAGCAATTATTGAACGGTATTGAAACATAAAAATCTGCTTACAAATAAGGTTGTCCTGTACGCCGTCGTCGTCATATGGGTTTAGCTAACCGCACGAGCTTTGATTATATGGGTCATGTCACCTTGGCGGATGTCTTTAACCTCAAGTACATGCTCAGCAAACACCAATCTCTTTCCTTTATTTGTTGCCTCCGGAAAGCTATTTCATGGGTGATGAAACCCCGCCCGTTTCATTGACAGGTATGGCTCATTTCAAACTTAAAACAATAATGTCAATGTATGTATGTATGTATGTAAACTCTTTATTGTACAAAACACAGAAAAATTAAAATTTACAAAAGGAAAACAGTAAGTACAAAGGCGAACTTATCCCTTTAAGGGATCTCTTCCAGTTAACCTTTGAGTAGATGAGAGAAAAAATGAAAAGAGGTAGACAAATACACCTAATGTACAACAACGTACCAGATAAATAATAATATAAACTATATATATATTTCCAAAATACAAAGGAAAAGTATATATATCACACTAACAAGGAAATGTGAGACAACACTAATAAAAAAATAAAAAATAAAAAAAATAAACAGAGTATACAGATAAACAAAGAGATAACAGCAACCAATCACACAGAAACAGGTAACCACAACTTCTTCAATGTTATGGGCAATACTCCCATTGTCTTTTATTGTCTAATCTATATAGTATAATAGTGAGATTTAATCAATTACTTCTCGCTCATGCGAGAAGTAATTGATTAAATCTGAAATATGACATAACTGTCATCAGTTATGTCATATTTTGACATAACTGTCATTTGCCACCGACGGATTTTGCCATCGAGATAGAAGTAGGTAGGTAGCTAGGTAGGTAGGTAGGACGCCTTCAAAGGGAAAAAGTGTAGCAAGGTTTTGAAATGTTTGTTTGTCCTTCGTTTCCACGGCGACCGGAGGACGCCAATGGACACCGTAAGGACGATTGGTTCAAGATTGAGCGAAGTCGCTCATTTCAGAATTGACACATTTCCGCGCGGTCGATGTATGGTACGGGCGTCTCTAGTATTGACCTCTTTGGATTTTGCCTTTAGGTAGTTGTCACTGCCGTGTGGCGGGCGCTATCGTCGTGCATGGTCCTAATAGCACCATATGGTGGCTTCCTTATGCCATTACAAAATAGTCAAAATACCTAATATATTCAGTGGAAACCTAGGTTTGGTTTCTGCTGGATACCTATATAAAAGTGTAAATAAAAATCATTTATAAGAATTAAAATACGTAAAATAGAACTTTCGTAAGTAATTAAAGCGTGTTTCTTTCGACGCCCTCTTAATTAGACTCCTTTTGTATTGAGAAGGCGCGACATATGTCGTGTGGTTTGAAAGGATAACTTCTTTATATACTTGTTAATCATGGCTAAGGACATCTTTTCAGTGGCAAAATTATGCATAATTATCATGAATTACTGAATTGAACTTCCGCGCGGTGCAACGGATAAGTAGGTCTGTCGTTACTCAAATCTTTCCACGGTATTTTTTTACAAAAACGAATTTTAGAATTTTATAAGATTGTAGAAAATGGGCTTTAATTCTATTAAACATTCAAAAATGACAGTTGCATCCACAGGAAATTCATCACCATAATGACATGGTAATAAGCCGTTTGTAACGCTCTAAGAGTGACCCAGGTGATGACTGTTTCATAAAAACGCTACTTCGATCCAGAGTTTCAATTAATAAATCGAAACAAGGGTGCCTGTTAGCATCAAATTGTTTTTGTGCTGCATATTAGTCACGGATTCGTCCTTCAAAGTTCCCATAGAGCTAATTTATTACCTTCCTCAAAAATAAATAGGTATGTGCTGTCGACAGGCGTGACGAAAAGTAATATTTTGTTTTTACATCATTTCTCTGCGTGATGTAGCTGACAAAAAAGGGTGACGCGATTTGGCAGGCTGAGACAAAAGACGTGCGCGAGACGAATGCGTTCCTTCGCGCTTTTGGGTGAGGCGTCCTCGCGAACGCATGGCGTATGGTACCGGCCAGTAAATATTATATCGCCTTAGTTTTGTTTTGAAGAAACTTTTAAAAAGTAAAGTAAAATGAAATTACACGACTTCGTACTATGCGGCGCACCATCGGGGAGGCCTACGTCCAGCAGTGGACTGCAAAAGCCTAATTGATTGATTGAAAATTAAATTGCAAAAGAAAAGTCTATATAAAGAAAACTAACATTCAGGTGGCACCTACTTATCGACTAATAGTACTCAATCACGATCTGATTCCTGGTACCAATTTACGTATTTACGGGAGCTGCACGCCCCCTGTTGACAAGCTAGTCTGACGCCGTATTTGTATATTCGGATCGATTTGACCAACTCACCCGAAATTTTCTATTACCCAGCAACATAACTATAGGTCGCTTGTAATTCCGGACAGCGAACGCTCGGTAGGAAGGAGCCCTCAAAGGAGCGGTGTACAAAGGCCCATGTGGCATGCCTTAATGGAAACCATATAGGTTTAATCGTTAATCGGCCGATTGGAATCGACGTACACGGAAACATGGGCCTTTCCGGCCCAAAACTCACGTCCCTGTGCTTAATGAAGAAACCATTGACGTAATTATTGTGTCGAGATTCATTTTAATGAAAATTTCTTGTTAGGTATGTGAATTTAATTGGAAATTGTGGACTGTATAAAAGGTAAAGCCATTATTCTATTAGGGATGCAATTTGATATTGTTTTTGGAGAATCACTGACTTTAGCAGACGTAGGAATGTCGTCATGTGGGTAGGTAACATCTCGTAATATACTGATGAATAATCAGTATAGTGATGATAGGTATCGTTACCTAATAAAATGCTTGTTATATTTTTGTAAGTGAGATCTATTCGAGTACCAATTTCGAATAATTGATAACTTCGGAAATCGTATGAAAATCTACTTTAACTCCATCAAATCACCCTTTTCAGATTTTTCAGACAGTTTCTGACATTTGCAATTACCGGAATACTTTAATAGGTAGATAATTAACTACCCACGTCTTAATTGTCTTACTTACATTTGTATCTTACTTACAAATGTTGACTTTGGGAATTTGAATTTCAATTATTTACTTAGTCTATTTCATGGGATCGTATTTTTCACGCTATCAAATCAATCAACACAACAGATTGCAGCAACTTATTAAGTTAAGGTGGATCTCCCCGTGCAAGTTTCATACAACTTTCGTTGCAGGTATTCTCGAATTGTATCGATGCACCGGACTTTAAACCGTGATATTTAGGTTGTGCGAGTCCTCCAATTTGCGCAAATAGAATAAAAAATACTAGAAAACTAACAATAACGTAGAATAATCCGATATAAAAAGTACTAAAATTTCGCTTCAGCGCTTGTTTGTGTGAGTAATCCTTATACTGTCCGTGTAAACTAATATGGCGGCCCAACTGACAGCCACTGGTTTTGAGTTTAATCATAACTATCAAAGATGTCACTGCAACCGCCTGTAACACAGGTCACCGGACTGAGTAGTACCAAATTTCGTGCACAGGTGGACAGTACAATCTTAGAATGAGCTTGTAAGTAATGTACTACGCAAGATATGCAACTGTCAATCATATTCTATCATACCTAAGTATACAAAAATATAGTAAAATGACTTATGGGCTCCGGTAAAAATGTATCCGCAGATTCGCACGCAAGTTCACGTCACCAGAGATCAGGCTATATAATATATAGTTGTCGTTTTCAACGTAGCGGCTGGGAATATTTATTTTGTGTTGTGATCGGTTTCAAAACTAATCATCAGACTAATTTTAAAAGTAGCTAATAATGAATAAGTTTGTCAGGTACTCATCAATACTTAGCTCATAATAATTATTAATAATATTATGCCACGGCTCAGGAAGCCTGGGGTCCGCTTTGGCAACTGCCATCTGGCCTTCCAACCCAGAGGGTAAACTAGGCTTTTCTGGGGATTAAGTTGTCCAATTCCACAACAATAAGACATGCGAGTGGTAAATATCAAATGGTATTTCGTATATAAGTTCAAAACAACTCATTGGTACAAGCCAGTGTTTGAACGGCCATTAGATTGAAAGTCACACGGTCTTACCGCTGAGCCACTAATTAATAACATAACCTACATAATATTATAATAAAAGCATTTTCATTTGTTGACATAGTCAACCCCGCGAGTACCTATGGGTAGGGTAGGTGCTGAGTGCATTTTTCTCTGTGCTAACTTTTAACTACCGCCCGTTTCGTGTATACATTTTCTGAGAGGAGGTCGTTGCATCTAGTGAATTATTTTGTATTTGTGCTGTGGTTTTTACTGGCTGGAAACAGTTATTAAACTAATTATTAAACAGTTAAACTTTCGGGTAAGTAATAATGTCATGACAGCTGTCAATATCTTATATTTTCCTGCTTATTTGTTCTTTGACGATTTCTTTCAAGTGGAACTATAGTACTCGCAGGCATTTCACACTCCGCTACCTTCCTGCACTATATCATCAGTCGTCCAGTGGAACAAATTAATTTGACAATGGGAAGAACTAATAAAACGGAATATAAGAACCACCGTTGGTCTGGTGCTGTAAGAAAAAAACGGCGGCCTTTGAAGCTTCCTTGCTCAACCATTATGGCACCAAATCGTATGTATTTCAATTGTATTTCATTTGTCACTTTTTATACCATACCAATTCCTACAGGTTATCATCGTCATCATCTATACTGTCTGACTATAAGTGCACTGATGGAAAACAACGATTAACGGTCTTTTAGTCGTTGACTGCCCGTAGCCATTGATTTCGTCAATATTGTTTTAAATGCATAATTTGCTTACATGTTGATAGGTACCAGGTCCTCTGTGTCTGTTTGTTTTTTGTACAGTCTTACTGCACTCTTGTACCTACAGTGTACAGTCACCAGCATAAATATATGACGGTGAACAGCCGTGCAAAAATATCTGACGCTCTATTGGGCGCATATAAGTATCTGACGACACTACCTCGTAAATAATATGTGATGCTTTGTGGCCGGCGAAAATATCGTTACTCCGTATCCGTAAAAATATCGGATCAAGGCGCTTATAAATATGTGATTACTTATAAAAATTAAATTGATGATGTGATCACTCTCATCGGCAGAAATATCTATCCCCTGTAAAAGCAAAAACATCGGCTGACTGATGGGTAGCCTATATATCTGACACGATAGTTAAAAATATTTTATGAATCTGCAAAAGAAAACCATATCTGGCTGGCATAAAGCCGTAAATTATATGTAGTGATTTGACAATTCACGAAAAGAGTGCAGACTTGTCATTGCATATGTCTGTCTCACGTTTTATTCTGTCATCAAATCGAAGTTTAAAATTGCTGAAATATAACAATAATAAAGTTGCTCTGAGAGATGTGAGAGGCTACCGCAAACATCGGAAATTTGATTTTCTATCTGCATCTCTTTCGTTCGAATAGGTATAAGTATAAGTGCGATAGAAAGGGAGATAACTACATTTTTTTATTTGTTCGACTTTCTTGGTAGTAGACCAGGCGTGCGTGTCCAACCAAGCTCTCCGTCAACACTCAGAACATCAGTCATACACCCTTCCTTCACTTCCTTACTAAATAAAGGAAGTGTCAAAAATAAATCTATATGTTTGTTATTTCTCCGATTCCGTACGTTGTCAAAAGTTTTTCTGATCTATTTTGATGCAATTCGTCCAAGCAGTCAAATCGTAGTAATTTAGTAGTCGAGCATTGACACGATTCTGTGTTTGTGTCGTCGTCTAGTTGAAATGTCGCCATGACAATGGCGTTCGATTATAAGTTATTATAATACTTTTTTTTTTAATACTTATATAAATATTATTTACAATCCCTGCTTGATGCAAAAAAAAAAATCTACTCCACTCAATTAGACTGACAGCGATACTAAAAAAGTATACATTATAACGTTGTCTATGGTATTCCATAAGAACACTGCTCCTATGGATTTTCATACAATATATGAGCACTGTTGTTTTTTTTTTAACCCTTTGACCGCCGTTGTCACCTATACTAGACAACGATAGTACGATACACTAACGCCGTCGTCTTGTATACAAGACAAAGTTTCAACCGCTTACTAAATGGTAAAATAATAGAATTTAAAAATTATTTTGTACTCGTGTCAACTTGTTGACCCTTTGTTTTTTCATACATTTACTTTTTAAGCAGGTATATGAATCCATTGTTTCATAATAAAGGATTTAAAAAATATGCTTATAATTTCTACATTTTTCCGTGTCACTGTCGCCGTAGGCATGTATAAAAGACAGCTAGGGATGGGAAAGTTCAATCAATGTGCAAGTTTTAAAAATGAATATGTTTTCACGAATCTGGTTTTATTTAAGCGTTCAAACATTTAATTGCCAATTATTGTCATTGTTGGTAACTACTCGTAGTAAGTAGGTATATGTCGAAAAAAAAGGCATAATAATGGATAAAGTTTAGGCAGCTTCTTCAGTAAATTGACCATTGCGGTTTATTTGCCGAATAAATTATTGACCGCAGTGACAGCGGAGGTCTACATTTTAACTCGATATATATATATATATAACCGATATATACAGTATGTATCACAATGAAGAGCAAACCTTAAAACTGGTTGACGGGGAACTCGAGTACAATGTAATGACGTGCATTTCACGTGCCTAAATACATGTTTTATGGCATAAAATTACTAAATGAATTACTCGAAGACCATACTTTTGCAGTCGGTTAATGGTTTTTGTAACATCCTATAGGGTTTGTTTTCGTTTTTGATTTTTGACAGTGCATGCGTATTGCGTACTGTTGATATGTAGCTAGGGGCAACTAATCAACATTAACGTTGTTATGTCAATGCACATGCGCTTTGAGTTATGTTTATAAGTAACCTAGGTAATTATTTTAATAATGGCTGTAGTCATAGGCAACGCGCAAGCGCTTTGTTAACTATTTGTTTGTAACTAGGTAAAAATCCAAACTTCAACAAGGTTTGACGCCTGTCTGTCAGTTGGTAATTTAAGAAATGTCATTTATAAGATTGTAAACAAATAATACAAGGGAGGTGCAAAACAATAATAATAAATGTATATTTTTATACCTCACGTAAAACCTGTCGTATTTTTGATGAATTAGGTAAGTACCATGCTCATATTTATGATCTAAACATTAACGGGTTTCTTTTTTTGCCTTTCGTTCTGATACATACTGTATATATATATTATTAAATCCACCTGTTAGTTTTCTCCGAAAACCCTCCGGTAAGTAAGTATGTAAATTTATCGAGACACGATGCGCGTCCCTAATCTTATGGTTTATAAAGTTTACGTACCGACAAGCGCTTATGCCGTTGACTCAGACGCTATTATTACTTAACTCGCGCGTAAACAGTATTTGTCAGTCGGAACTAAAGACGAGCCGTGCGCGCCGTTGACATGTATAGAAGACTACTCGTACAGACTAGTGCGGTGATATTACTTCATGATTCGATAATGTTTAGTTGTTGCTTTTCATGATAAAGTCCTTTATTTTCAACATTTTCTTGTATAGTAAAACTGTTTAGTTTAGAAATGTTGAGAGAAATCTAAGTTTGGAAATAAAAAAAGCCAAATTGAGAAGAATTCCACCTTTAATTATGAATATCGATATCACTATTTGCAATCCCTAAACTTTTTATTAGTTGTTTACTTAAAATTTGCTCTGGCGTGTGAGTGAGCGTCTTGGCGGACAGGGTCCGGCGGCCAAAAGGTTTCATTAGAGGGCATACGACATCTTCCACATTCTTCCGCCTTTCTAGATTTAGCTTTTTTCGCTGTTTTAGCAGTCGTAGAAAAACTAGCGTATGCAACCGTTCATAATTAGTTCTTAAAACTCTCCGGTCTATTATTACAAAACTCGACTTCGTCTCGTTTTATAACGGCGACCCTCAAGTTTTAAGAGCCCTTATTATATCACTGTTGCATAAAGTACTATTGTGATTGAGTTATGGCCTGAGTGCGATTTTCTGAAAAGTGACATATGATAAATGTTTAAATGTTGACTTATATAACTATTATATTTTTCTTTTTAATGCTTTGGAAAAAGGAGGTTGATCACTATAACTTCACTACTCAGATCTCATAGGAAAAGTCTTCTGATGCCTGAATTTTAATGTTACTATTTAAAATTGCAAATGGGAAAATGTAAGACAGACATATGCAATGACAAATAAATGACAAGTCTGCACTCTTTTCGTGAATTGTCAAATTGCTTCATACAATTTACGGCCATCTAAATGCCATACAGATATAGTTTGTTCTTGCTGATTGATTTCACAGCTTTGAATATCTTGTCAGATATATATAGGCGATCCATCAGTCATCCGATATTTTTGCTTTTGCAGTAGATAGATATTTCTGCCGATGAGAGTGATCACATAATTTTGATTTTTATAAGTAATCACATGTGTATAAGCGCCTCGATCCGATATTTATACGGATACGGAGTAACGATATTTTTGCCGCCCACAAATCATCAAATATTTTTACCGGGGTACTGTCGTCAGATACTTATGCACCTAATAGAGCGTCAGGTATTTTTGCTCGACTGTTCACCGTCATATATTTATGCTGGTGACTGTACTGTACAACAAACAAACTAGAGTAGAGTAAGTAGTTGACATACTTATATCGTGACTCGAACAGCTATAACAATTACTATAAAAAATTCAGCAGAGGTCAGGCTTGGCGTCATATTCCAGCGGAAGGAACACCATCAAAACCAGATAAAGTAGATTCGGGTTTGCAAAACCAATCGAGTCAATTAAGCAGTGCTGAACCTACTGAATAAGTATCGACCAAATTTGTTTTTACGTTTCTTGTGGCATAGATTTTACAATAATAGAATTTTTAACCAAACCCGTAGCCTTCTACGAAAACTAAACTAAATATGTGTTTCCTTTTATCGAAAAAGAAAATGCGATCGATGGGAAATAAACATTTACGAAACTCTCAGGCCTACCTTTACAAGTGCGAAATGAACTTTGAGTGAAATGCAATCGTATGCGCGTGGCCTCAGGATATGCTACTAAGATTGTATGGAATCTGGCGGCGCGCCTTGCCGTCAGTTGCCATCCTGCAAAACGTTTGCCAATGGCTCCGTGGGTGAACCACTGATTTAGTTCATTTGCCTCGCGGTATTTTTTCTGTAAATAGTTTAAGCACTGAAGTGGCAGTGGGCGGGGCACATTGCACGTAGAACCGATGGCCGTTGGGGCGGAAAGGTTCTCGAGTGGCGACCGCGTACCGGAAGGCGCAGCGTGGGTAGGCCCCCCGCAAGGTGGACTGATGACCTGGTGAAGGTCGCGGAGTCCGCTGGATGCGGGTGGCGCAGGACCGGTCATTGTGGAAATCTTTGGGGGAGGCCTATGTCCAGCAATGGACGTCTTTCGGCTGAAATGATGATGATGATGATGATGATGAAATAGTTTAAAATACACATCTAATGTTTCATTTGTTGCCACTTTATATAAAAAACTGTATTTTAGAACCATTAATTCCATTGCGGATTTGCGGTCATCATACTTTACTGATTTACTTAGGGACAGTACAAATTCCATCAAAGTTGTTTCAGTAGACTTTAATGAAATATTTCTAAATAAATAATGCAAATCTTGTTTCCACTTCCGTTTGCTTCGTACGTAAAAATAAAATAAATTAAATGATGTATTGGCGGTTATATCGTCAGTTGTAGGAAATCCGTCCGTCTGTCTGTCACATCATTATTAGGGTTCCGTACCAAAATGATAAAAAAGCAACCTTTATGGTGCGACACGTCCGTCTGTCTGTCTGTCACATCATTATTAGGGTTCCGTATCAAAATGGTAAAAAAACAACCCTTATGGTGCGACACGTCCGTCTGTCTGTCTGTCACATCATTATTAGGGTTCCGTACCAAAATGGTAAAAAAACAACCCTTATGGTGCGACACGTCCGTCTGTCTGTCTGTCACATCATTATTAGGGTTCCGTACCAAAATGGTAAAAAACAAACCCTTTTAGTGCGGCTCCGTCCGTCTGTCTGTCTGTCACATCATTATTAGGATTCCGTACCAAAATGGTAAAAAATAAACCCTTTTAGTGCGGCTCCGTCCGTCTGTCTGTCTGTCACATCATTATTAGGATTCCGTACCAAAATGGTAAAAAATAAACCCTTTTAGTGCGGCTCCGTCCGTCGGTCTGTCTGTCACATCATTATTAGGATTCCGTACCAAAATGGTAAAAAATAAACCCTTTTAGTGCGGCTCCGTCCGTCTGTCTGTCTGTCACATCATTATTAGGATTCCGTACCAAAATGGTAAAAAATAAACCCTTTTAGTGCGGCTCCGTCCGTCTGTCTGTCTGTCACATCATTATTAGGATTCCGTACCAAAATGGTAAAAAATAAACCCTTTTAGTGCGGCTCCGTCCGTCTGTCTGTCTGTCACATCATTATTAGGGTTCCGTACCAAAATGGTAAAAAAACAACTTTTATGGTGCGACACGTCCGTCTGTCTGTCTTTCACATCATTAAATATCACAGGGGTCGTCACATCCCTACGCCTATTATTGTAATATTATTGTACCAGGCAGGTCTTATTGTGTATTGTATTTATAATTGAGTTTGGGGTTTTACTATCAATGTTTTAAGCTGTGAAAACCTCTGGTAGCTCTTTAAACACATAAATAGGCCCTGGCGTTGAAGGACTCTACAAATTGCTATAGTATAGCTTATATTTAGTCACTCACTAGCTAGTGGCAAGACTGCCATGTCCTAGACTTTTTGGTACAGAGATATTCTCAACCTGGACCAGACATATATGAACAGGACGCATCGTATCCGACATGTCATTGAAACAAAAGACTAATATTATAAATATTACATTATTAAACTAATATACATTATTTTATGTCTATAGGTGCAAGGACAACTACGCATTGCTGAAAAGGCGAAATGTTATTTTGTCTGTTTCATTGAACCTGCCAATTTGACTATCGTTGAAGTAGGACGTGACGACAACTTCATTCAAGAGATGAAACCGAAGTTAGTTGCGTTTTATAAAGACTATATAGTCCCAGGTCCCCGAGCTCGTTTTGCGCAGAGTTCCAAAAAACCAACGATGCGTCGAAATGTCAAGCCTGCCAGGTATGTTTTGTATTTTACAAAATCAAACTTAGGCAAAAACACAGAATAAAAGTACTAAAGTACAGAAGCTTCTCTTCCCTACATTTGAAGTTTAGATTGTGCATGCAAACAATGTCAAGATTACATTGATATTAGGGTTGTCACCATGCTGTCAGGCGTATGGATGTATCTCAATAACTTCAATAAGTCATCATAGTCACGTCAATAGTGTGCTTAGATATCATTAGTTGCACGTGGCCGTATTCGACAGCGACTGCAGCGTTCGGGGGTATGTATGTCTCGCTCCTACCAGAGAAATGGTAGGAGCGAGACGGACATACATTCGAACGCCGCAGTCGCTATCGAATTCAGTTGCGTGTACCTCATCGTGAGCATAGGTCGACATGTTGGAGATTAGTTAGTGAGCCTTATTCATGAGAATCATGAGTTGCGTTGCGTTCTCGACGGCTAGTTCTTCGCACACGCTGTGCTCTTTGCTGTGTTCGTTTAAAAAACTCCCTAGTGACAGACAGGTTTTTTTTCTTCCAGTTAAACTACAACAAGGGGCAGCCGGCGCAAATGAAAATAAAAAATAATAAAACATGAATTATAATTAGCAGCAGTTTGTTTTATTTTGTAATATTTTTCAAATACACAATATAATATTATTTATGCCACACCTGGCCATAAAGTGCCTTTTTCCGCACGCCACGCGTACGGAAAAAGCCGACTTCTGCCCAAGTGTAGGCATAAAATGATGTATCTAACACGTGAGGTAATAAATAAAGCCCTTGATCGCATATTTACGTCCCTCGCTTGCAGCTCGGGTCGCAAACATCTGCCTGCGATCTCGGCCTTTCTTTGTTTTACCGCACTAGTTAGGTAATGTACTATTTTTCTATTCTCTTGAGCGTCGAAACTATGTGAATGTCAGTATGATAGGACTACGGTGGAGTTTTGAATCGCGAGTTATTTCAATATTTAGTGCCTTTTTCGTACTATTTGGTACCTAATATCAAAAAATAGTACCATGCTAAAAATCGAGTATTATTGAAAATTAAGTGGTCAGTCATTCTGACGTCCAGGTCAGGGCCACCTCCAGTTCCCATGGTTGTAGGCCTTGTATCGTTCAGTACCTATTTAGGACCTTCTAAAATGATACTTAGTATTTCATTCTGGCTTTCTGAAATAAAGTTACGGCTAAAATAAGCTCTGAATGAGAACAGTGTATGCCCCGCTACACGGCCATGAGGTAATAATGATAACGAAACGGTGAACATTGAATATTCAATATTTCTCGATTTTTAGCGAGTTGCGTTTTTTGGGACCGCCAAGAATGAGTACGAAAAAGGTACTAATTATTGGAATAACTCGCGGTTCAAAAACTCACCGTGGTTCTATCATCCTGACGGTCACGAAATTATCACTGCTGAAGGTTAATTCTGTCATAACGCTCCTGGGGTTGTTAATCCTTATGGTGAAAAGTAAACTGTGGGGCTTGCATATGTGTACTGTACGAGCTGCAAATGCACCCACTGCTCGGGTTATTAATTTATTAAATAACCTGCTGATACAGGTCCCGGATGCCGACCTTTTTGCTGATCCGCTAGGGAAGTTTCTAAAAATTATCATGCCTGCTCTGGATTCTGCCTAGCTGGAGTAAAAAAAAAAACGTATTATTTTAATTTAATTTTTATGTATTAGCTTTTTTATTGAAACCCATTGTATTGTAAACCCATTTTGTTGGAGTTGCATGTTATTTTAATTAAAGATTAATGTGACATTTTTTTAGCCTATTTAATTATTTTTTGTAATCTTTATGAATCAATCGTTATCTTATATAATATAATAGTTTGTCGTATAAGCGTTTTGGTGTAATACTGTAAGCTTATATGTGACGAAATAAATAAATATAAATAAATATATATGTGATAATTTTTCGTAAAAGTTACCGTTTTCTCGGCGCTATATGTCATAAATATTTATATAAAAGTAAACTTTATTAAAAAAAAACTTATCAATTATCGACAAAGTACCTTTAGGTACAAAGATACCTAACACACTTACGTTTTTATTTCACCAAAAATTAAAAATTTTAAAAGTACAATTTTTTATTTTTGGTTGAAATAAAAACGTAAGTCCCGTGTAAGTGCAAATTAACGCATTTATGCGTCTTCGTTACCTTTGCATTGAACGTAAAAATGTAACAGTTATTTAGTGACTTTCGTCTTGTGCCTTCAACGCAACGCAAGTGCCTAATGCGAGTTCAGAATTTTTAGACCAATATCATATTCGTATGCAGTGACATATGCGTTGGAGGCACCCTTACCGAATCCCTTAGGTACTTACATGAGCATTTTCGCAAAAAGAGATCTACTTACGAAAAAACTTTTTTAAAGGTAGGTAGGTAAATTTACCTACCTATAAAAAAGTTTTTAAAGTAGGATAAACATTAAATTTAATGTTTATCCTAATCTAAATAAGAAGCTCTTTCAATCTAGGAGATAAAAACAGCGAGAAAAAAGGTCTCAAAAGTTTTAAAAGTTTTGACGCAAATGTATTAAAAATGGTTACAGAAAGAAAAAATTGGGACTGTTTTTTTTTTTAATATATATATATATTTTTAATACTACGACGGTGGCAAACAAGTATACGGCCCGCCTGATGGTAAGCGATAAAAGGAGGATTCGCTGTGTTGACATCTAAACGGGCCAAGGGCTTTGCTCCGTGGGTCCTCAGGTGTCAACAAAGCGAATCCTCTTGGAGCTCTGGCTTAACATGTAGGATCGAAAAAGCTCGTGATTCTAAGTAGGCAAACATTAAGTTTATCAGTTTTAGAAAAAAAAGTTTTGGATCTATTCTCGCGAAAATGCCCACATGTCAGTTATTCTGCTCTCTATGAATATTGGACCAGTGTGAAAAACGCATTATGCCGTATGCCATTATGCCAACATAAGCAATCAATCGCAAAATGAACTAGAATGTTGAATACTTATCGCGGTTATTTCATTCTAACTAATGAACGCGGGTTTTTTGATCAAATTGAGCTGCCGATATTTCGGCGATGTTGCAACCAAGAACGCATTTTCATTAGTTGGAATGTCTAACGCATATTCATCATAGGATAAGCAAAATTAGGTTAGTTAGGTTTCTTTAGACTCCCGAACAGCAAATTGCGCAGAAATAGAAACCCCAGTAAATGCAAAATTACTACAATACGATTGGTTACTCGTATTTATTCTTCTTCTTTCACATTGTTTTACTGAACTAGCTTTCGGTCTGTGTCCTGAAACTTTAGCTTCTGGTGGTTACTAGTATTACAGCTGACGATGACGTAAGTAAACACTTTTTTTGATTTGGTTATGGAGGAATTTAAAAAACAATCCAAATATAAGTAATGACGATGTACGAGTACACCTCTATACAAAGTTTTCAAAGGCTGGGTAAAATATATTTAGCTATATTTATCGTAGAACTATGCTGTAAAAACTTCTCGAAATTGGATTCTAGCCACTCGAGTATTTATGACTTTGTATGTGTAGTAAATCTCGAAAAACGCCATCCTCCTATTTAATTTATGACCCCAAGTCTTCTGCAATGACTTCATTGGTCAAACATCTATTTGCTAAATACTACATAAGCACTTTTATAACGCCACCTAGTTAAACGCTAGTTAGTTTTCGAGGAATGACATTCTCCGCGCCCTCTGTGTTTACGTCGGAAAGGTTATCTATAGTAGCGACATCTAGTTAATTTTTGAAGTGATGATAACACTACTGACACT
Source organism: Lathronympha strigana (assembly GCA_949128165.1). Classification (NCBI taxonomy): domain Eukaryota; kingdom Metazoa; phylum Arthropoda; class Insecta; order Lepidoptera; family Tortricidae; genus Lathronympha; species Lathronympha strigana. Next base: position 7,501,114 of record OX421906.1, on the reverse strand, counting down.
GGTGACTGACAGAAGACGTGCTAGTGTGCGTAAATGGGTAAAATCTCCGTATTTCCAAGTTGTTGCAGGTTTTTGTTGTAATGAAATACTGTTGGCTGCCGAAATTCTCGTATTATACTTCAGATTTTCTAGTATTTGCGCAAATACAAAAACATCTTATGTATCTGCCTTAGTTTTGGAGGAAATTGTGAAAATAACTAAGTTTGCAGCACTAGCGCCATCTCTTGGCCGCTAGTCGCCATACCCTCCAGGCACTTCCACCTTAAACAAATTTTACTACTAAATTGGCTAAAATTGGACAAAAAAAGAACATAAATTATTATTTAAAAGTACCTATGTACCTACATACTTAAAACAACTAAAACTACTATTAAATTCAAATACTATACTTAGTCTATGAGAATAATATTATAAAAAATGAATCCCGTCACTTCCACGAATTCTTAACGCTTCACATATTACTCAACGACAACAATACCAAGCGTCCGAATTTTTGAAATAACTGACACTTAAAATTCATTTCGGCAAATTATTTTTGTCGCGTGTCATTCCCGTTCGCGGCGTGGACTATTAGCGCGGTAATGACACATAATGATAATAAATAATCGCCATATTACTCGACTGTTTGCGGCGGAACGCCTCCGGTGACTCTGGTGCCTTAAATTCTTGTCCGAAAAATTTCTTCATTTTGATATTTATTTTGCATTTTTTTAATTCGTAAACCACTTCGCTTTGGTGGCAATCAAGGATACGCACGGCTAATGAAAAGTTGATATCTATTCTCTAAGTATACTTAAACACTTTCAATGTCAGTCGCACTATGGTAACAGGAACCCTATTCGGGCGTGTTTATCTGTCAATTAGATGTGAACTTTCGCGTTAATTATCAATATCACATCATAACATGGGATAAAAAGTTTTTGTGAGTTTTTAATGAGTGTGGAACATAAGGCTTACCACACATATCGGATAACCGATTCGGAGTACGATAATCTTATTTTTGTAAGTAAATATCACAAACGTAGGTATGTGCGCGGCGTACCTATCTTCAGGATGACACCAGACTGCAGACGAATGTCAAAAATTTGAAATTTGAAATTTCAAGGTGTCAGCGATATTCATAGAGAAAATACTCTACGGTAGTGTCAGATGAGAATATCGCAAATTTTGGCGTGGACGTACCTAATATGAATCATGTCACTGGAGTGTCTGTTTATGGAAATCATCGTATAGACGTAAACTCCGCAAGGGGAACCACACCGTAGTATCTATCTCTTGCTATAGGCTGGGAGCCCAAGAGGGAATAATTGAAGTACTTACCTTGAAATTGTCAAATTAAAATATGTGGGGTACGACAGATTATATAATCGTTCTTAAGAACAGATATTTATCTCTCATACAAATAGCGAATACAAACCGTTTTGAACACTAAGTAAGCAAAAAATATTTGACTCTCGCCCCCACGCTCCCCCCCCCGCATATCGCTAGGGTTGACTATGATTCGATATATAAATATTCTATGATACTGGCGGCGGCGTGCACCGCTGGGTGCTAGATGTGACGGGCAGCCCGCGAGTCGGAGCCGACACAAGACAAAAGACGATCGATTCTAATTCGCGCGAAGAGTTTCATAAGCCTGGTGATACCTTAACTACATAGCCATCATGATCGTTTAAAAAGAGGTTAGACTCGTTATAAAATAAACACGTTCCTTCAGTACATAGGATTAATTTTAGGAACAACCATGGTAACGTAATAGGATAATAGGTTCTCATACCCACTACAACACTCTTGAGCACAATAGTGCTGTAGTGTAGTGTGTGTGTAATCCTTACAAATGATCCTTACAGCTGAATTCTACCTAATTCTGAAAGTGTAATAGTCAAATATAAATCAGAACATAATGCAATTTCAAACACGTTTTTAACATTGAAATCTCATACAGTTCAGTATCAAACAACGGGCAATCAGCAGGCAAATAACGGGTACTCTATTGAGTCTATGGACCATCGTCAATATCGTCATCCTCGCTATCAGTGACGTATGGGGAGTTTACAGGTTGAATGTATGACTAGCACGAGTCCATACAACAATTTTTTTACATCTTTGAAAGACTTGTAGCCGTTCTTGTAATCTAATCTTTAAGATGATGTATCATCACGGTGCAAAAGAAACTTCAATATTAGCATGGCGGTCTCCCGAACTATTCACCTTAAAGTATAGACAACAAAAAGTCTAGGGATATGGGCACGTGGTAACTGGTAATGCATGGGAATTATGCAAATCTGTCAAATTAGCGGTTTGAATCGCGCCTTGGATCTAATAATGACACGTCACACATTTCGATCCAATTATATAGACATACATTTTTATGCATTTCTGAATACCTACATACGGGCGAAAAACATAACTTCCTTGAACTTCCTTTGGCAGTCGGGCGAAATAGCCGAAAAATTTTTGAAGAACTTTATGAAGCACCTCGAGAAAATCTTGTTAGAGAGGTACTTTATTCCACACTCAAAGACATATCGGAAGGAAATTCCTCTTTTTAAACAGTAGTGAATATAAGAATCTCCTAAATGCCGAATCGCCACCGGCAGCCTTTGCTGCACTTCTGAGAAAAGCAACTAGCTAAACAAGACAGATAAGTAGTTCCTAGAGAGCCTGATTAGGTGCTTGTTCTATTGAGTGTTCATTATTCATGGAATTGCGCTTTTATTGCAAATATCTGGAAATTTGTAAGAGCCCATTTGCTGTGCTGTGGCTTACAATATCTGGGAAGCGAAGCTAGTTTAAGACATGGTGCATGGCCGGTATTTATACTTCCTTCAACCAACCTTCTCTCGTTACCCGATTTGTACGACTGGCAAAAAATTAGTCGTATCGGCAGAGTTCATTCAGAGATACGTATGAGCAAGAAAAGTTTAGTGGCACGTCACGGCGGAACAAACATATTCATAGGAAAGTCGGAGATACTGGTAAGTTGCCTTTTCTTTACGAGCCGTGGAAAATTAGGCTAACCGATTGGAATTGAGCTCCTTATGCGCATCGCCCTTGGTGGGCAATAAAAGCATGTTTCACAAATAATTTGTTCGTAAAGAGATGTTTACTGGAATCCACACTACTTAACGTTACTCGCTACGCTCGAGGCGGCGACGGGACATGACGGGATGTCCAAGTCGTGCTGCCAGGACACATTCCGTGTCATTTAGGCGACGTGCCTTTTATTTCGCGGTTCGTGTCACAATTACTATGAAAAATGCGAGCCTGGAGCGAAAAAATGCCGGAGCAAGCCAGAAATTGCATTGGATGATATGCTGTAGAATTTGGACTTGCTTTTTTTTTATTACCACCGCGTGCACTACCAGAGTTTAGCCAACCAACGCAGAGTTATGAGTTTTAAATAACCAAAGTAAGAGATTACGAATGAATTTCTTTTTTATTATTTAAATGGGAATACTTATTCTAATGTTTGCCATGAGGTGATATCTGATTGTGACTGTAGTTTGGTTGTTGTCAAATTACTTGATAAATTGAGCATTTAACTCTATCATTTAACTATTTTATGTATTAGATTTACAGTGATAGTGCTCTTACGTCTCGCAATCGCAACGATGCGCAGAAAAGCTATCACAATCGGAATGCTACCTTAATGCTTGTTAGGAACAGTAATAACATTCACTTTTACTATTAACTTTACGCACCGTATAGTCTAATTAAAGGTTGCAGGTAGCTGCTGTGCGGAAAGAGAAGAGTCATAGATTCTAATAGTTCCCAATGTTCCCATATAAGCCTCTTATTTGTATGGAATTTCGGTTAATAACCGGTTACTAACCGGTTTTTCCATACATTAAAAAACCGGTTTGCACATTCTAGTTCGAGCCCCGGCTCGTACCAATACCAATGAGGTTTTAGGAACTTATGTACAAAATATCGTCTGATAATTACCAATCGCTTTTCGGTAATAGAAAACATCGTGAGGAAACCCGACTACTTAATCCCAAAAGGGCCTAGTTTACCCTCTGGGTTTAAGGTCAAATGACTGTAGCTTTCGTGAAACTAGCGTCTATGCCAAATGTTGGGATAAGTTGTTAAAGCAGACCCGACCCGAGGCTCCCTGAGCCGTGGAAAAAGCTGGGAAAACGCGAGGAAGATGAAGAAGAAAACCCTCTCTTTTCTCGTAAAAGTCTACAATATTTCAACCCCTGATCGAAAAAGAAGGGTGTTATATCGTTGCCTCTGAGAATATCCACCAGCACTGACTTACAAGAATTTCTACAAAATAAACCGCAATTAAATCGTTATAATACGATGCCGAACCTACGATGCATTTTGCGAGAATTTACGCACTCGCTAGCGAACACGAGTAACATGAAGTTACGTAAAACTCAAGAATAGTGTCATTAAACTAATCGGTGCCCGTACCTAATTTCATACGCATTTATCTAATAGTAGCTCGGTTGAATTTGGTTGAATTCGTTCATGAGGTGCCGTTGACGCAAAATCGACGTCAGGCTGCGTATAGGTTGTTTCAACATACCTACATTTTTCTCATTTAATAATTTATTACATACAGATTAACCGTTATCGATATTTAAAGGAATATAGGTACGGGAAAAATAACAATAAATAAAATACGTCACAACATTTTTGTTGAAACAAATCAAATTAAGTATTTAATTTAATAAATAATATATAATAAATATTATAGGACATTCTTACACAAATTGACTAAGTCCCGCAGTAAGCTCAAGAAGGCTTGTGTTACGGGTACTCAGACAACGATATACATATATATAATATACAAATACATAAATACATAGAAAACATCCATGACTCAGGAACAAATATCTGTGTAAATTATTATTTATTATTATTATTAAATATCTGTGTTCATCACACAAATAAATGCCCATACCGGGATTCGAACCCAGGACCTTCGGCTTAGCAGGCAGGGTCACTACCAACTACGCCAACCGGTCGTCAAAATTAAGTATTTTGACTTGTTATTAAAGTAGTAACACTACTATATAGCATAAATTATAAAGACCCGGGTTCGATTCCTGGCTTGGCTTCCGATGGACTTGGTCTTTTTCATTAGGAGACATCTATTTTAAATTTATAAAATAATGTCACTTTTACGTCAACAAAACTAATTTCAGTTCATTCCCAGTGCAATCCTTCACGTGTTAGTGTAAGAGGTACATACTAAGATATTAATTAAGATATATATTCGAAATCATATTGTAATCATATTTAAAAAATCTAAATACGCCTTCTTCACATGTAATGAGTGCCAGCATTGCCTCGTCATGTCTTGTAACAAGCATTTACTTGTAGTTTAGTTAGAAGAACATATGTGTGTAGGATCTTTATAAAGAGTTAGTCCTTCTGATTTCAGATAGATACTTGAGAGGCTAGTTTCACTGATAATTTACATGTCTTCCTACTTCTCTTTCAAAGGGTGTTGCGATTGTTGTTACACGAGATTGAATTAGATATTCTGCTTAAGTGGTATTGACATATATGTAATTGTTCCTTAAAGGTGTTGTTCCTTACCTATTACACAGAAAATATGTCCAGGTATCTAGTTATAAAATGATGAATTGATTGTTAATTAACGTTCTAATTTATTTATAATAACAATAAAAAATTATATTGTACACTGTTTCCGCGATGGTTATTCATTCGCATTATAACTAATATTCAAAACGGGATAATTACCCGGAATGTTTGTTTTATTGTGCACCCGATATTTCGACACTGTTGCAAGCGCCATGTTCACGGAGTAAACTGACGAGCTACGAGTTTTTAGTTGAAAACATACATGGTAATTATCCCGTTTTGAATATTAGTTACAATAAAAAAAAAAATTATGTTACAGAGGTCAGTCTCCTCTCCCATTATACAAAACATGTAACAATTATTTTCATTAATATATTTAACAATTATAAAACATGAATTAAATCATTGATTAATAATAATAAATGTTTTTATTCATGTTTTTTTTAAAGACTCTTTCAGTTTGCTCATAAGTATGTTATAAAAGCTAGGATTTAATTTTTCTTTACAGTCATGTGTGGATAAGTGATATATATCTTATCTAAGGTTTTATTGTCCTAGAATAACTAGTTGACTATTTCTTGAAAACCAAATCAATAGACTTATTCGGACACAAATCTATGATAATGCCGTTATTTGAATCTTGAATCTTATTTTACGAACCACGGTATGTTTGCTGAGGTCTAAAATGAGATATAACTTACAGTAATTTCCAATACCAACACACAGTTCTAGCTTCGCTGGCTGTCCCACGCCACACTGTCTGCTCACATCCAGTCTCGGAATTCAACGGTTTGATTTATTTTTATTATAAGCGTTATTAAATATACGCTTCGATCGTGAATGGGGTCACGGTCATGGCTATCGGCTTTATTGACAGACCTGAAATATTAGGATGGTTGGCAATGTTTATGAGAAAAATTAACATGTGGTATATGTGTCTTTTCTTATCTTATTTAAGGTCAGACGGCCCTAACGGATATACTTCGACCTACGGGGATCTTTTGTGTAATTGCCCTTTATTACACTATTCTTTAATTTTAGTTAAGTTATTATTTAATTAAGAGCTTGCTCGACCATCTCCATGTGAAGGATGATGGAGCTCAGGGGTGGGGTAGTGCTATGAGTTCCTTTGGCTCCACTCCAGGTATTCTGCACCAAAGTCCATCATTCTTTGTCTGCCGAGAGCGTGACATTTAGGTAGATATTTAGATATGTGTATTTTCACGTCATTGTAATATACATCTCAAGTGAATAAAATAAAAGCGTAAGTGTTATTCAAATGTATGTGTCGAGTTTTCGTCAGACTCTAAGTACCTATAATTTGGCAAACTAAACCAGTTTGACTGTGAAAACAGATTCGTATCCCTCGCTTGGGTTGGCAATATCAACTAAATAGCAAAAGAAAAAATAAGTATAACGATTCTCCTGACTATGCACTAATGAGAAGAGATGCTGAAGTGCGATTAGACATACCAAAACGGACACATCTATGGATGACCTCAAACGTAGGGGATATGATGTAGATATGGGGGTCTTTCAAATCAGTATTTCGAATAAAACCTCTGTTTAAGCTATAATACTCGTACATAGCCTAATAAAAAAACAAGCGAATAACAATCTGAAATTCGTCCTCAATTTAAGCCATATAAACTAAAACCATTAAAGTGATCATCTTTTGTTTCCAGCCAGCTACCATGTTCTGATAAATCGAATGCACCTTGAGCTGCGCAGGCGCAGTGAGGAATCCGCCGCGTCATCCGAGCTGGACGGGACGAGGATGGCGAAATTAAACATGTGAGAGAAACTATTTCGTGATGGAATAGTTTTTGTTCTTGGATAAGCCAGGTGATGTGAGAATGATCATTTTGTTTTTACGTACCCCCATATTAGGAGTTAGTCTGACATGCAAGGTGCCACTATTAGAACTAAAATCTACTTTTGTAATGCAAGGCTAGTTAGGAATATAGGAGTGTATAGTGTATCAGGTTTTTCCACACAACCTCTCTCATCATTTCTCAAACACAAACATGAGATACGTCAAAAAAGTAGGTTGGGTACCATTAACCTTTTACCAGTTAAAACGAATGTCCGACGATCATAAATATCGCCGAAAAACAATAAAATATCCCTGACTAATAACTATACCGTCCAAGCGGGTCGTATCGGGGCAAGCATCTCAGTGTCTGTATCGCATTACACATAAAATATTTATTATTTATAGTGTATAATTAATAAAAACACACGGGAGCCACAAAAACAAGTAGCCCAACAGGAAGATACTATAACTCAATCGGAGTAGAGTTTACGCCGCGATTTGTAAGCGTCGCGATCCGATCTCGTCGCCGCGCGCGCATAATATAAAACACTTTGTTTCGCTCGCGGTAGCTTAATGTCTTAAACATGATACGTTATCCGTGCCGTGCCTACCGCGGTTACGTAGAACCTGTTCGCTGGGAGGCTGTCGCGGATAAAAGTGGCCACGCGATCTAGGAATGCATAGAGCGAGGTGAAGATCAATAAACATCGATTAGTTGACCAGAATTCCAGAATACAAAGAAAGACTTGGTAAGGTTAGCACAAAAATGGCAGTTTATAGTAAAGCAGAGGCCTTACCATGACGTCTTAACCTCTTAACGCGATTCAGTTGACAATATAAACTGAGTTGAGCCTAAACTGAACCTAAACTGAATCGCGTTAAGACGTCATGGTAAGGCCCAGTACCTACTAAGACAAAAACGCTAATCGAGAAGCGAAAACATTTCGAAATGACATATATCATATGTATATGTATTTCGCAGCGTATTCTGTAACTGTAAATTATTGTCATCTTGGTTAGGGGCCTAAAAACAGCTTGAAGCAGTTAATAAAATCGCGAAACACCACAACACGTCAGGTTGGTTTTTTGCGTTTGTGATATTTTACGTAATTGGCGTTTAGCGTAATATTTTTTAGAAGTCCGCAAAATACCAAAAAACCTGGGATTGGTAGGTATTTCGCGTTTGTGGTTTTATGCGTCGAAAGAGTCGAGAAAGACACCTGTCATTTTCTAGCGTCGGTCTGGACAATAACAGTTGTCTTTCTCCACCGCGAGATAATGTCGCGGCACTCTTGTGCTTCTGCAAATCAGTGTCAAAAAACGGGCTAAAAACATTGTAGGTATCTAAGTTAAGAACTAATTGAAAACGGAATGATTTTACTGTATGTTATATAAGGTATCGTTTTCTTGTGAAGGAATAACGCTATAAAATATACCTTCTGAATCATAGGTACAGTCGAGTTCATTAACATGTGTACACTTTTTTACTATATTATGTTTTTAAAGTGGATAGGCTTTGTTCAGCTCCAAGCACAACGCTTGAAAAAAATATATAATGTAGCTAGGTATTTGGTCTACATATGGTTCTACTAAATTGTCGAAAAACATAATACATCAAGAGAAAAAAAAAACCGTAAACCCTTTTTTCTACCTTAAATCTGTATCTACTCCCTTATTATGCGTCGTAAGTACAAGAAACTAAGACAAGCATTTTATATTTATGTTTACTTTAAACGCATCTACTGATTTTTGGATAGGTTTTGTACTTTTCGAGAAAAAAGCTATTACACGCATTTTTCCGAAAACGCCGGCTCGAGATGCCTGCGCGGGCGACGGGGGCCAGTCGTATAAGATGGCACAAGTAGTTTATAGGGTTGCGTCCTAGTGCAAGCAGCTCTTCCTAGGTGACGACTTATGCTTATAACCGGTATTGTATAACCGGTGAGGAAAGGAAGCGGTAGGGGAAGAAAGCTCAAATCGCCGAGGTCATTGGGATAGGGGACGCCCTTAAGGTGAAGAACAGTACACATATTAATGAACTCGACTGTACAAGTGTCAAAGTAAGAAGCACCTTCGCAAATCAACTTAATCAGGTGGGTGTAGCATTTCTCGAAGTATTTAAAATATAAGATAGCCAAGACATAATAATCGCAGTTTATTCGCTTGACAGAAAACTTGTGGCGCAGTTAAGGCATCCTCACACGGCGTGGGCTTGAAATATAGTAGTGTATGTGTGGAAGGACTTTAATAAAGTTCTCTGAAAACGCAACAATGAGGCGGTGGTCGCAGTAACTTAATCTAAGAGAATGAATCTGCAAATGAAATCTAGTACGAATGGAAGTTTAATCTTGCCGAGCCTGAGTTAGTGGCGTTTTTCGCGCGCTTTTTGTTTTCTTTAGTGCCGCATTGTGTGTGGTTGATTACGTTGTCTTATCCTAAATGATACAGTGTTTGTTTTCCTTACGAGTTTTTAGCAGTACATCAATTTTTTTATTTTTTACTTTAGTAGCATGCTTGCGTGTCCGTATGGAATAAAAAAATATTCTTTCAGATATGCTATATCTTTCAGAAGTGTGTGGAAACTGGAAATAACATTTAATCTATTGTGAGCCACAATGTTTTAAAAAAGTTAACACAAGTAGTTGACAGTCCCATTAAAATAACGTCACATTTCGGATGCGACGGGAAACCATCTTCAAAAATTTAAGTGTACCTACCACCTAATAGTGGTATAACTATAACTCAAACATTTGGTTTATTACTATAATTTCATCGGAACTAGATAAATATCAAATGATAGGTATTACTGCTACTTAATGTATGTAATATAACATAATGGGTTGCATTTTTTTTGGAATTTGAAACTGCCAACTGCCTTAATAAATTGTAACTAGCCTTATTACGCTAAATAACCTCAGGTAAGTGTCTAATCTTTTCATTTCTCGCTATTATGATTTCAAGTACTTACGTCAATCAAGCGATGGGAATTAGTAGGCATGATGATTCAGTTCGGGTACTTACAATCGCGATCCAAAACCTCTTTATACCATCGAAGATATTTGATTTAAATCAACCTTAATGCCAATGAGATAAGTTCTCTCTTTTTAACTCTGTTGTAAAATCGCTAAAAAAAATTGTGCGTGATTGTATTAGTAAGTCAGCATGCCTACCAAGAACATCGAAAATTAGCATTGACAGGAAAACCTCTTTGTCACTCTAATATGTTAGTGTGACAGAGATGGAGATACAAATCCGCAATCGTCCGATTTTTGTGGTATAAGTTCTGCTCTAAAACGACTTTAATCGTTTAAATAAAAAATAAAATCGATCAAGTTAGGTTATACTTTGGGAAAATAGTTTCCCTAAGCTTCCTCAAGTACCCGGATATTCGGAGGGACCCGGGCATGGCGGGCATGTCCTTAAATTTCCTTACAGTAAACAGGGTTACTTTGTTTCTTGGGGCAACATTTATAAGCGATATTTGAGCTATAAAAACTTCGTTTTCGAAAACGAGTTTAATAGTTGTACGATATTCTTGGCAACCTCAACAGAATTACGAGTAGAATCCGTCTATGCTAAGTTTTCTAGATTTTGATAGCACAGGCTGTGATAGTGTCAAGTAATCGTCATAATTTCATAGAAGTTTATCGTTTAAAATAGCACTTTAAAGTTTGACAGTTCATTTGCTTGGAGAACATAACGTGTTTTGACTCTATATACACGACAAACGCGTTCAAATTGATATAGCGTACTTTACTTAGATTTTAACCCTGCATATTGTTTGAGAAACGTTGTAATAGACAGCAAGTGATACCAACACAATTTAAAGTCAGAAGTCAGAATACCTTAAAATATCTTTAAAAGTTAGGTATTAAATTTTGTTATCCCTGTTGCTCAATGCATTGAACCAATTTTATCTTGTATCCAACTACCGAATTCCAAGCAGTGAGTACAATAACAGAACTAGGTAACAAAGAAAATTTGCTAAAATCGTAATCGGCTAACAAAAAGTCTCAAGTTACGTAACAAATCCATAACGAAAATAAGTTACTAAAAATATTGTAAATACAACCGCCAGATATTTTTAGACCATTGAAAAACAATCAGTTTTCGTTTCTCCGGCGTTTTAGATGACCTTTGATTAATTTCCTCAAAAAGTTTTAATATCTGATTGCGGTGTTTTGGGTAACATATTTATGCAATAAGACGTAATCGACGTTATATTTAGCTACAAGGGTGGAATATTTTCGGCGAAGTTTCTGTTATGAGCCCGATTACTTTGAGAACGAAAGGTTGTGCCTAAAAATACTTTACTTTTAATTTGTTCTCCATTTCTTGTTACGAGCATAAGCTTTAGGTTTTTACTCTTATAAGCAAGCAAGTTATTATGTGTTTAACCTTTTCGCCGCTATTGACTTGAGATCAAGTCAAGTATGATGTCATATCAAGTATGAGTTTACCTATGTTTATTTGTTGCTTGGCGATGGTGACACTCTATTACATTTTTGTAATAGCGGCGAAAAGGTTAAAATATTAATGAAATTACTTAATTAGGTTTGGTTTTGTATTATTTCTTAAATTCATAAGGATACAAGAGAAGTTGTATCCTTATGAATTTACCATGGTCGTACAATCCACTGCGTAAACTCATGAATTCATGATAGCCAGGTTACCTAAGACATATGTTACCTATGTTTTTTTAATTCATATGGTTAGTATCAAAGAGCAAAATAAACTATTCCCTAGGTAATGAATACAAAATCGCTATTTGTACGGACACGAACTTTTTTAAAATAAATAACACACCGGCGATTTTTTAGTCACAACAATCTAAAGAAGAGTCTAAGATGGAGCTCACCGTTTCAGTAATAGCCTATTACTCGTGCTTTAAAGAGACCGAGTACGTACTTGTCAGGGAATACAGAAGGTGGGAGCGCGATTAATTTAATGGCAGTTTGCAACTAGCCAAAAAATACAACGACACATCGTATTTTGACTCTAATAGCTTGAAAAGCCACTCTGTATGAGGTTCATTTATGCATCGTCAAAAAAATCAGCCACAAAAATGATTTCAAAGAACCTGTTACCTTATGACAGGCAAAAATGTAACTTCGCCGTGAATTCGGTCTCATTTACTATTGCTGGGCACAATAAAAAGCGTCGCAGGCACATAAATCTGGTCGGCAGTGGGCCGACGATAAATAACCAGGCTTAACCGGCTACCGGCGTGCTAAGGCTTCGTAACTGCATATATTTATGTACCATAGTAGGTTTATATAGAGTAGTCTTCGCGGAAGGTTCTTGGTGAGTTGAGTACACCGGTATTTGCCGGTATATAGGTACCATGAGTTGCTGTAGAATGATAATCGCTAGCGACTACGCGATTCGAAAGTACTTGCATAGTAGGTACAGTAAAGTATTTACAGACATAGTGGAAACAAATTGCTCATGTGGCATACTAATTCAAGAGGAAAACCAAACTGAGAACATCATTCAGAGCACAGCTACTGAAATGTGTGATGACTATCCCTGCGTCAGATCCCTGCTCTGGACTACTAAAGAGGAAGAGTTTTGTTAGCGTCCAAGATTTAAACGTCAGATATGACATGCTAAATGTTCGGTGATAGGTTATCTACTATTTTTTCTTTTTTATCTACTATTCTTATACTCCGTATTTGGTATGAGTTACATCATACTGTCCCAACCTCGTAACTGATTTGCAAACACACCTATATTATCAACTGAAATCCGTTGATTAAAGCATATATTTTATCAAACACCTTTGCAAGACATAGAGATAGGTAACGGTTACCAATATTTCATTTTACTGTAAGAGTATATCTAGGTACTTATAACGATGAAACAAATGAATTCGCAAAATTCGGATTTTGTCAAATGAGATCCAGCTCTAGGAAATGGAAAGTTATCTATATTTTATGACGGATAATCATAAACTACCAGACCTAGACACGTTCCTAAATATTTTTGTGTTCGGTTAATTAAAGAAAAAAAAAATATATGAAAAGATTTCTTAATTTCTATTGAAAGTTAATTCTTTTAAAGTCAAGTATCATTGTGTTATAAATACCAGTAGCTACTTTGCTAGCACCTTATATATCTTTTATATTATGTTGTCGTCTCGTAGTTAAAACACAAGCCTTATCAAGCTTAATCCAACAAGCTAAACAATATTGCATAATACCTACTCGCCTTTAATGCCACAAAGTAACTACATTTTTGTTTTATTTATTTATGAATAGGGTTTATCAGAGTGCGTATATGAATTGCTCAAAATAAATAGATGAAAGTTTGAAACGCTCACCGGATGAAAGAAAAATAGTGGGTTACTAATGTATCACCGAATATATTTTGCCAAATTGTCATTTCTCAAGCAATGTATCCCACACACATGTTTGCCAAATATTCATTTCCCAACTAATCATTTCGCAACCGTATTTTTGCGGAATATTATATTGCAACTCTAACCTAACCTATTTGGCAAATGAAAATGGGCCAAAGAAATGTGAGTTGGCAAATAATTATTTGGTAAACGTTGATATGCCAAGTGAATCATCGGCAAAAAGTTGGCTGGCAAGTGATATTCGGCAAAATGAAATTCGACGAAAAGGCAGGATCACAAAAAGAGTAAATAACGATGAAGAAGATGCAATAACTAGACGCATACTTAACAACAATTATGTTAAACAATAGAAATAATTTTAAATATGATACTATATCACGATGATATAAAGTAATTGCATCTTTATATCTTACGTAATAGCAATAAAAAAGCCAATGAAACCGAAGCCCACTACAAGTCCAACCGTACATTTTACTTAGAATATATTAAAATTATTAAACGTTAGAATTTCCTTCCTGCCCAATAAAGCGCGCAGGAAGCCGGCAGGTCGTAAGTTTAACAAATAAAATAATTCTCGGGTAAAATACACACACTAATGTGACTAATATTATAATATCTCGAGTCCAGGATATCTACTAGCAACGCCGGAAGATTTAGGTGCGGTTCGGGTTTTTTAATGCTGAAGGTAACCAAGACTTTTCCAGACAGCTTGCTAGTAGCATAGGCTCTACGAGTACAACAATTATTTTGATGTTGTTTCGTTGTAAACGAAAGAAGCTACGACTCGTATTTAATATGGACCAAACTTAATTGACTTGTTTAGTTTGGTACACGTTCTTACTTCATTTTACAGTGAAAATTATAGTTCCTACGTAAAATTATCTAATGTTGCCTTGGGTTACCGCGATAAGTATTAATAAATAAAGCGATGTTTTGGAATTTTAATTTATAATGTAAGTGCTCAAAAGACGAATTTTCTTTCTTACAAAACACGCCATACAAATCTGGCGTAAGTATTTGCTTTATTTACTGGTTTTACATATACCCCTGTGCTCAGGGAGGTATCGGGGATCAAATGAGCCTTTCATCTTCCGACCCTTTCATGCCGGCCAACCCACTACACCCAAACTGCCTTACTGCTGATTGTGGCTGTCATGTGATCGCGAACATTCTACCAAGACGTCCGCCTTCCTGTACCGACACCTAGGCAAAGAAACAAAAAACGAATATGCTTTACTCTTTTAGACGGTTATAACGGTGCCGGTTAATTTGTTGTGACGGTAAAGCTAAGTTGGCATATATTTTAATAGCACAGATTGTGAAAGTGTTAAGTAAACGTAACAAGTCATAGAAGTTTGACGTTTAAAATAAAACTAATAATGTTTGACAGTTAATTCTCCTGGAAGAGATACCGTGGTCTGACTCTAGCTAGCATGCTACTAAAAATTGCTTTACTATGTTCGATGGTAAGATGTTGCATGCAGCGATCCAGCGCGCGCAGCAGCATCGTAAACCGCGGACCACACGCGGGTGGAGGTGTGAAGGCAGCGCGCGCGCCGCGGGGGCCGGCATAACTCACGGCCAGCGGGGCGCCCGCCATTCATGCCTACCTGGACATTTGCTCATGTAGACACACTGTCTAGGAGTTTGTTTCATGGTAACAAGGTAAAATAACCTTACCTACTATAGTTGTTGAGTATGTCTGATACTTACCTAAATATCTAATCGTAGCAGTGCATCGCATAACTCACGGCCAGCAGAGCGCCCGCAATTCATGCCTACCTGGAGAATTTGCCCATACAGACGTACTGTCTAGGAGAGTTGTTTCGTGGCCACAAGGTAAAATTACCTGATCCAATATATTCGACAAGTAGACCCTAATTTACCTATGATCTCAGCCATTGGATTGGACCAACCCTGAAATCCTACATGGGGCTAAATCTTAGTATGCTCTACTGTAAATATTTTTTTGACTAAGTTCATAGAACTAAAAATAAATAATCCGAACAAAAGTTATTTAAAATAACCGACAATAAAAAGAAACATACATACTGTATTTATCATCGGCAATGGTTTTGGCAGTCAGGCAGGCATTAATGACACTGTCAATTTTCTACTACTACTACTGCTCTCTTCGTGATCACTACGCCGATTGTTTTGATATTTTGTATATCTACTGGTTCTAAACACCATAACGCATGTTACGTCTTTGTGTGTGCTACGTGTACGTTTCGGTTTTCTCCAATGGCTAAGGACACTCTGTATAATGAATACCTATCAGCTATATATTTTAATTCTTTGAGAAAAACACTATCATTTATTATACATAGAGTTAAAAGGACTGTAAGTAACCAGGCAAAGTCTACGGGTGAGATATAGTACCTATATATACATATATAGCATTCGCAGGGCGTTTATAGAACTCGATTCCTGTCGGCGTGAGTCAATCTAGCACATTTTTAACGACTCAAAGTAGAAGTAGGCCAAATCAGCTCCGGCCTGCTCAAATAAAAATTTGCCGCTCCGCGACTGATATATACCTATAAGATTTATTGAAACTGTTAAAGAATCAAAATCTTATAAGTAATAAGTAGCTGACCAGTGTTATCTTTTATGATAAGATGGTGGTCAGACAAACTGAATGGGAGAGTTTTAATGTAAAATTCTGTAGTATAAATAGGTAGGTCAGATAATATAGGTATCGTTATGTCTGTCTGAATATTAGGTCCCATCAATCGAATTAACTAGCATATAACCAAATAAAAAGTAAGAGTATCGAGACCAAAAGATACAATAGGTAGGAACATATACTTTTGTCCACTGCTCTTAATCTTATCATAATCATAGTCAAGAGTCAAATTATTCTGTTAATTATCAGATGAAATAACGACAGAAAGTCATTACCTCCGCCTACATGCCTAATGCCTTACCACTTGTTAAAACAACCAATGATCAATCATAATGAATGGGATCAAACTAAAATAAAATACCTTCAAACCCCAAATTAACGTATACCGCTGAACCGGAACAGGCTAGTATAATCACATGGAGTGAACAAACTTTACCAAACATAATGCATGGGCCGGGAAGTCTAATGACATATCTCTAATTCGACCACGCGCGGGGCATCCACCAATTTACCTGTTATAGAATAGACATAACCCGTTATTTAAGTATCGGTAGCTACTAGCGTGCCTCATTATTGTAATTTGATTTCCTTCACGATCGCGGCGTGCACCATTTGGCGCTCGCTAATACGACCTCGCCGAAAACGCGAGCAATTTTACCAAAAAAAAAGAACAACAGTAACTTTACATGACTCCAACTTAACTGATCCGAGGTAAGCATCGAACAATTGCTATTGCATAGCTTATTACCATAATTCGTGGCATTTAAATCTGCGAAGTTTACGTGAGAAGTTCCCTTCGAGAGGCATAAAGTTTTGACTTTGAAGATAACGAGGAAAGAAATTATGGAGTATTAAACTACAATGTACTTACAAATTAGCAGTAAGGGTTTTGGAATGAATTGGTGTGATTTCGGAGATGGATGTGCGTGTTGGCGTAGACGGACGGACGGACACGTCACGGGTAATTACATAAACAATGGCGTCTGATTGTGTCGGATATGATATGTGCCGCGGAAAGCAGGCGTGGGATGTCCTATGACAAAATAATTACGGTTCGGCAAAAACTTCACTTGTAATAGATCGAAGTAACGGATTCTGAAAACCTATAAAAACTTTACAAAAACCCGGCCAAATGCAAGTCGAATTCGCCCATCGAGGGTATCGAACAAAGGATGCTCCACACGCGGTACTAATGGCGGCACTAGCACGAAACTCTCAGCGCGCGGCAATTATACGGTTTTCGATTTTTTTCCTATACTTGTGGCACAAGTTCCTGCTTTTTGCCAATTGTGATTCTATTAGGTCAACGGGAAGTAACCTATATTGATTCCCGTTGCAAATGAATGAGAAATGTGACATAACGGCCGTAGCTTCTGATTGCGGTAACGTAGAGTTTGAGGTTTTTTTCACAGCTTTTAGGATATGGTAATAATTTGAACTTGCTACCTTGACGCGTTCCCGAGGTCGTACGGACGGACAAGAAGATGATCCTATAAGGGTTCCGTTTTTTTCCTTTTGACGTACGGAACCCTAAAAACGAAACAATGTCATAACAGTATTAAATCAAGTTGCGGTTTTAAAAAGATAAAATAGGACTGTGTAAGACTCTTGAGTGAACAGTCTGAACGTGAAAATAAATGAAATGTGAACATTAAACTTAAATGCTTCATGTCGTAAGTTTTATACTTAACTAAAGTAAAGATAAATATATAACCAAATAAAACAAATCACGTAACCTATCTATTTATAATAGTAAACAACTGACTGATTGAATTCAGTAACGATGACTAAGAGCGTTACCGTTAAGTTAATCACGGCGCACCCGGAAGTGACACGATGGTCATTTTCGAATCAGTTACTATAAAATTGGATTATTATTTTGGCATAGCGAATGATAAGTGCATAGGCTTTTAAACTAGAGCAATTTTAGGATGGACTATAAAAATATTTAAACGAGACTCTCTACTATTTGCACCCAACGCGTACTTAGCTTCTTCGGCCACCTGAGCAGAGCTGGTCCAGAGAGTATGGAAAAGCTTATACTCACAGGAGGAATGGCAAGGAGGAGAAGGAGTGGCCGTATGGCTACGCGTTGGGTCGAAAGAATAACATCGGCGACCAAAGCAACGCTACAGGCCAGCATGCACCAAGCCCAAAACCGTTCGGCTTGGAGGGCGTTCGTGAAAAGTGCTCCAGCTCGTCACGTCCCTCAGACATGAGGATACGACAAAGAAGAAGATAAAAATATTTACTCGTTAGATGTGGATATTCTGACACTTCATCGCTGCCATAATATCCTGTTAGTCAGTTATTTAACAGGGAGACACAGCTAGGGAAACAGGTTTGTACAGGGAAAGAGACCAAGAGGAAGAAGCCCTATTCACTGGACAGACCAGATCCGCGATATTACCAAAACAAAAGTCCATGATGCTTTACACATTCCGAAGACCGAAACAAGTGGAAAGCGATGGTCCACAGATTGATTCGTGGAGGTCACGCACCTCAGCAGTGAGGAACACGACACAAGGAGGAGGCAAGCTCTACATTAGAATATTGGAGGGTTTAAACTATCTAATTTTAATTCATTCTCATTTCTTTGAATTACCTAAGTTCAGTGGTACCTACTACTATACTTACATATGTCAACTCTATATATAAGTACTTCCTAACAAACTTTGTGTAATATTTAACACAACTCTATCGATCTACGATTTTGTTCACTTATCATAAGAGTCATCAGTATCTTCAGACGGATTACTTCCAATTTCATATGTACCACTCCAGTGAAACAAAGAGTACATCATAAATACTCAAGCTCCGTAGAAAAGGGACAGCTCCGCTAGCCCCCAAAACCAACATTGCCCAATATTTAAACCGCGTACAATTAATGCGTTCCCGTCATGCGCGGCGCCCGCGCGGGCGCAGCTTCCGTTTCCGATCTGACACACTCAGCTGGCCACACTTGCTAGACCTGCAATTTGTTGGCGAAGCCGAGCGTGACGCACACCGTCCTTGTAGCTTTGTTAAAGACGAAGTAGTACCAAGGACACTGAGAAGTAATGATAAGGATGATAAGGATGGGACTGGACTAGAGAAGCAAAGACAGATTTTTGAAATGTACATTCTTTTACGTTTTGTTTTTTAACTTGGGTACTTACTGTATGATTTTGTGGGTACCCTGAAAAACAGTGTCGTGGTACAGTTATATGTGTAACGGCTCATGCTGAGTGGCATCCCTTTTGATTTAGTAACTCTTGTTTATCTTTAACCTTGTAAATTTTAAACCAAATAGATAATTTATTTCTTTATAGCTTTTTTTCCTTATATTACGGGGCACTTGCGCCAACCAGGGTTAGCCAGCAGGGTTAGTTAAAATGCTTAACTCCGGGTTTGTTGGCTAACCTGGGAGATGGTGCAAGTGGTGCTAAGGGGATTTCGTAGTTGTCTTTTTGGGGGCAAAACCCTAGATTCATACGACGTCTATAATTGGTCAAGATTGGATAAAGTTGACCATCATTAGGTAGAGACCAACGTGTATAATGTAGGTACATTAAAGTACTTAACATTTTAAAATAACATGCAGGTAACTAAATCACAAGTTACCTATTACCAAAGGATTTTAATGTGATTTTAAATTTTGCTTCTGTGTTCTCGTCACGCTTTTCCATGAAGAGGAATAAGGAGTCCGTGGTCATAACGTTCGCTTAAAAAGCACAATATTGTATCTGTGATAAGATAAGCCTAACTTGAACCGAAATCACAGCATCTTATATGAGCTAACAAAGTATGTTGATGAAGTGGAGTAGTTTGAAAACTGCATCTATGCTGAAGTTTTTACCAGATAACAGTTTCAGTAGACTAACAGGTCATA
Organism: Lathronympha strigana; assembly: GCA_949128165.1. Lineage (NCBI taxonomy): Eukaryota > Metazoa > Arthropoda > Insecta > Lepidoptera > Tortricidae > Lathronympha > Lathronympha strigana. The sequence goes on along the minus strand of OX421906.1, from coordinate 7,480,872 downwards.
CCTAGTGTGGCAAAAGCGATCAAGTTTCCACGAGGACTGGTATGGGCTACACCTACACCTGATGTGCGTCACGGCTGGCCGAGCGTCACGAGCGTTGACCTCATAATTGTTCCGGTAGTGACATACACGTGACATGTGACACAGGGGAGTGATGGTGGACTGTGACCCACTTCTCCGGTTACGGAAGAATGTTCTACCTATACTTACCTACCCTTCACCTTTCAGACTTCTTGTAGCTATAGTGTTACTATAAGCAAACTTGTATTATAATCCAATATTTTTTTAGATAACATAAAATAAACTATGTTAACGTAATGGATAGAGCTAATTTAATGTCAGGTGAATCGGCTTGCACGGTTAAAGTTGACCTGATAAAGGTATACCGAAGCATAAAACTATTAAATTGTTAAAAATAACACAGTAAGTAGGTACTTATAACGAAAGAGCCATTTTAGAGTTTGAAAGATATTCAATTTTGCTTTTATAAAGATAGCCCATCCGGCCGTTAGAAGAAGAAAGTATAGCCACCGTATAACATACTTTTCTTTTTATGAGAAAGGTAACCAACGAGCAGACGAGTCGCCTGTTGGGAAGGGGTCATCGTCACCCATGGACATAAGCAACATCCCAAGAGTCACTCACGCATTGTCGGCGGTTGAGCCTTAAAACTCGCTTCTTGAAGAACCCGATATCATATCTCAAAGGTACCTCAGGAGGTAAGACCATTCCACATTTTGCACGAAGCGAACTTTGCTCGAAGTTGGCTATTCACAATGGTAAAAGTGACAATATTAAAAAGTAGTGACGCTAGAAATGTTATTTTCACAACTCGGACGAAGTCGCACCAAAATGTAGCACCATTCAAATTTAATTACTTTCTAAGCGAACGCCAGTTTCGTAATCCAGAGCGGCTGCGGTCTGTCCGCTGCCCGCCACACAGGATGACGCGGCATTTAATCTTGATAGTCATTTATTATTCTGTTTTCGATTTCGAACCATACAGCCTGCATTTTGGTTCTTGCACTGAGAAGCCAATTTGATAAGCGGAGTACCTTCACTGTTTTGATTTTTTGTTCAGACACAAAGTGCCAACAAACTAAATATATTTAATAGCTATTTGCGATTGAATTTTGCTAATAATGTAAAAACGTAGTACGTAATGTAAACGACCAATATACATTTATTCATGTAAAATATGTACAGTAACGAATAAATTACTTTAATCTAACTGAAATAAAATTAACCACAAGTTTAGCAATAAATTAGGTAAGCAACTGAGCAAGCAATGGCAAGGCAGAGCGGAAAAGTTAATACAATCTAATTTAAAAACAATGCGATGTTACTCGTCTGTTTCTGATAAAAAAATACTAACTTCCCACATGTAAAAGTAAAAGTACAATGAGGCGTGATTTTTCTACACCTGCAACTCCTGCAAGTGAAACTAAAGATCCTCCACTAACGCAATCAGGTCTTAACTGAATTGAAACAAGAGACTTCCAAAGCTGTAATGTAAACTCGAGGACAAAAAATGTTTACCTTCAAGTTTATTTCCTTTAGCATACTGTTAATACGGTTAGATGGAGCCTACCAATTTGTACGTAAACATCATATTTTCGATGAATCGAAAAACCACATTTTTATTATGAATTAACATGTTTATATTGAGAGTCATTTGGTCAGCGGTCTTCTCTGGACATTTCTTTTTGCATTCCCAAGCAGTTTATCCAAATTGAACTTTATAATCTTTGTAAAAAGGTGTACTTTTGAATGCTAGTTGGTTGCAGCACATGTAAGATACAGGCATACTGGATGTCAAAGTTATGACGTGTTAGATTGATTATCGGATGGATGTTAAAATACGTTTTACGACTTTTTATGGCGAGCTTGAGTGTAAGCTCGCCTTACGAGGTTTGTTTGTGGTCGCCGGTACTCGTCAAGGATACAGAAAAATAATTACTTAAAAAATAGGAGTACTCAATCACTGTAATTGCTCAAACTGAATGTTACTTACTTCAGTAAGCACTACTTGTATCACCCGCTTAACTCTGGGTTAGTCGGCGCGCTAATTCAGAGGTGCAAGTGGCCAAAACTTAAAAAAAATATATTTGAGCGTTTGAGCGTTATAGGTCAGAAAAAATAATTACATCTTAACTAAAATTATTGGTAACTTGATACTTAATAAAACAACTGTTTAATTTCTTCAAATCGTATTTAAATAAAATTAGTAGCAACACGCAGAGTCCCAAGATAGTTAAAGTTAAACACAAATTGCCTGAATTCCTGGAGTGACTCCCGGAATGGACCTCAACAGCTTTATATATAACGTCGAGACTTCTCAGAAAAGGACCTGCATCTCGCACTTGCAAATCTCATCGCAATACCGCCAGTAGCGATACTCAGCTGTAAATCTTGCGGCGATCTCAAAGGAGTTAATCAATGTTAAATCATAGCAAAGTGACGCGTATCGATGTTCTCGCATTTTGACGAGTTTGAAAAATATCGTGAGTCGATAATTTGAAAAAGATCCCGACACTAGATCGCCGGCTTTAACCCTTGACTCCGAATACGTAAGCCGAGTCATTTATCAATAACCAGGGTGACCATCGCTCCGGTTTCGACAACTTCGAGACAAATGCATGCACTTAAATGCTTCTCGGATTCTTCATCTTTTCAAAATTTAATTTCTGATAAGCAGAATGAAAACCCAAAATGAGATTGGTTAAAAAATATACTGAAAAAATCTCACTTTTTATTCATCAAATCCCGAGCATTCTCGCGAGATGTGCACACTAGCATTAATAAATATAAATCTCTTCATCTGTTACAGTCGCCATCAGACACATCGGAGCAGCCGAGGTGCCCACAAATATCTAAACACACCTCTATTGTCAGAGCGTTAGAGTGCATGTTCAGATATATGTGAGCACCGGGGCAGTTCCGATATATCAGATGGCGACTGTACATAACACCTCGGCTGAGTGATGGAGCGGCGCGTTTGTGCGGTACAGGTGCGCGTGCGCCGCGCGCCGCTCGCGCATTTGTCACTGTTGCCGGCGATTATTCATCTCATTGAAACATTAAGTCGAGAACTAATCACGCTGACTAATGGAGCCCCCCGTCGACACTTCCAAAGTTTCACACTCGCCGTGTGAACGACGCCCCCTTGATTTGAGATGACGAGGACGAATGGTCTTGTGTTTGTGTTGAAGACCGATGCTCGGCTTCGTTGCGAGCTGACTAGTTATTTTTTGATCTTGGTTATTCTCGTGAGTTATCAGATTAAACTAATAATAACGTATGCGATATTGGCTGTAAAAATTACCAATATCGCGATTTTTTTCTGGAAACCTCTCGATCGATTAAATTGTAAAGAAAAGCTAATGGAATATTCTTAATTTAAAGAAGATGGACAAATAGATTGCAACAGAACACACACGTAATTATTATTAACATGCAAAATGTGGAATGAGCACATGAGCTACCTCCTGAGGTGTTCCCTTTAGGATATGATATTGGGTTCTTTAAGAAGCGATTATTCAGGGCTTTAAAGCTCAAAGGTCAACAAGACATGAGTGGCCTGATGTTGCTTATGTCCATGGGCTACAATGACCGCTTGCCATGAGGCGGCGCGTCTGCTCATTTGTTACGTTTTAGATTAAAATACCGGTTATAACTGCTATTTACCAAGTCCTACTACATACATAGATAACAGCAGGTGTATAAAATACACCATGTCACTGCATTAGGTCAAGCGCACTCGCCTGGAGAGGTACTTACTGCAAAAAGTACTCCATAAACGCACCGTTTATGGCGGCAAATAAACCTGGCCGTCTTCCCCGTACTGAATTATTGCTTTATTGCTTCAGTAATATTTCACAAACAGAAAATATTTTATGATCCCCCAGTTAAGAGCGGCGATATATCATTTTAAGCCATAGGTAGATAATAAAATTCGTAAGTCACCAAGAAGGAGACAAAAGTGCGATCTGAGCCTGGGCCAGGACCTATTTTGAATTCAGAATTAATCCTGAGCTCAGAAGACTTGTAGCTACTTTGCGCATTATGCCTAGTCTAGAGTACAGGTGGAGGCTTTTTCTTGTACGGTGGCATGGAGAAATGTCCAACGGTAAAGTATGACTTGCATTGCATGTCAGGTAAACGTACTAGAACTCGACGATGACCCAATACATGTCATCTGTAAACTTATGTCAATGCCGATAGAGGTGACAGATGGGGTGTCATTTGTTCGGCACTAGCGTGTCGAGCAGCCGGACGTTTACCTTACCCATCTCCAGTAGTCGGGCGAATCCGAGCTGAGCTGTTTTGTGTGACTTCAATGGCCAATTTTTTAAAGTAAATCTTGTTTTCTCCTACTAGCATTGAAAGAGCTTGCAATTCTAAGTAGAAACCATATAAAACTTTCCAATTTATCAAAAAATTTGTTTTCTACCATTGAAAAATTAAAACTCCTGAATATAGCGCTGCAAAATTATCTACAGTGGCCGCAGCATTATATCGTTAAAATCTATCTGCTTTTTACTGTTGTACGTATATTAGTTACTGTACAGTGCTCAAGTTATCATCATATTTGTGTATTCGACATAAATATATGAAATAATTTATAATCATGTTTTAAAAACCTCGCAAATCCCCAATAATTAAATAAGAAACTCCAGGTAGGTCTTTCGTAAACATAAAACAGTAATAGTTAAAGCTCAGCGTCGTTAACTTGCAGACTGTAATTGGAAGGCATTAAAAATATCGGCTGTTATAGCAGACTGTTAAAGGTTTAGCGCTGGCATTAGTCGCCGGCATTGCCGGCTACATTGTCCGTGACTGCGAATATGTATGCTTTACTGGTACCCTGATCATTGAGGATTTATGCTCACAATAAGTAATTCTTCCCTAAGAATTTAGGTATTATCTTAATATCATGTATTATTCTTATACGAGAAATGGGATACAATTATTTGTAACCAAAGCGGGGTTTAATAGCGTATAAATTGTGAAATTTTTACCTCATTGTCATAGTCGGAACGTTGGAGGTAAACTTACAAAGTTCTTACGCGACAAAACCGCGTTTTGGTGGATACAGTGTGTAATTGGAACTACTTATCGGAAGACTTTAAAAATATCCGCTGTTATAGGAGACTGTTTAGCAGAAGGTTTAGCGTTGGCATTTGTTACCGGCGTTGCCGGCTACATTGTCCGTGACTGCGAACATATATGCTTTACAGGTATCCTGATCATCGAGGATGTATGCTTAAGCTTTGTTTATCAATAATTCTTCCCTAAGATTTTAGGTATTATCGTAAGAGTCGGTATATTCTGTATATAAGTGAATTATTCTTATTAGAGAACTGAATACAATTTGCTAATAACCAAGCCCTGTCGAGATCCTCACACATTCTCGAAAAGTTACCTCAATGTCGCCCTGGAAACGTTGAAGGTATATTTTCAAAGTGTACGCGCATTTGGTTACTAAGGTTACTAAGTACATAGTTAAATTTTAATAAATATTCACATGTTTCATTTTATATTAACTGTAAGTACCACTGTGAATCTTACTCAAATATGACTTATCCAATAAATTTCATTTCCATGATTACATAATAAATTTGTTTTCCATTAGAAAGTAGGCATCATATTGACTCGTTTTCAGGAAAATATAAGTAGGAATAAAAATGCATGTTAGAATAGAAACACTATTATTTTAAACATTGAACTGGAATTACTAACACTAACTGCTTCGTTGATCGGTCTTGTAAAGATGAAGGCGCGAGTTGGTTCAATCCCTGTTTTATAGAGGTCAACGAATATTATTTATGAGTTCAGTAACGATCTATAAATATTATTTTTAAAACTAATTGAAACACTGATCAATAAAATAGTGCAAAGAAAATGTAGGTACGCGTAAAACACGTCACGCGTTACGTTCACTAAGCTAGTTAATAAAATTAGCTGCGGTTGAAAAACTGAAAATCGGGAAAAACAAAATGACCATCAACACGGACGAACGACTTTACATTATTTCGAAATTGCCTAAATATCCAAATTAATTAACGAACATACCATAAATCTCTTTAAAACCCAAAAAAAGTTATGACTGCAGTAAAACAAATAGAAAAAGTGTTGTCAAACGGAACAACAACAAACATTGTCGCCAAGTTGATTTGGCTCGCTCCGGGGCGGCAGTGACAAAAGAAAGTGCCAGATTTGGCCAACGTTTGGACATTACGGCAACAAAGTTGTAATTGTCGACTTTTTTGACAAATCAGTCATGCGTCAAGTTCTCGGAAGGTCGGAGGACGAGCAAGGTGATGCGATGAAAAAGGATGGTCAAGTGTGAGTCTGACGATTCAATTCAGCAAGCCCACCTCGCATAGGTATCGCAAATTGGCATTGACGCGGGAAAAATAAAAAGTTAAGTTAACAAGTCATGTGCGGTATCATTTCAAAGGGCTTGATTTATACTGTAAATTTTTGATTTATAAACACTTTAAGAACAAATAAATGTCCGACTCGCACTTGGCTGGTTTTACTATAAATATAGGTAACGAGTGTCTGAGTGTTGACACGTACCATATTCATATAAATAAATAAATATTATGGGACAATCTTACACAAGTCGACCTAGGCCCATAAAAAGCTCAATAAGGCTTGTGCTATGGATACTAGACGGCGATAATATTATAACTTGAAATTTTTAAATACATACATAGAAAACACACACGTGATAACACACACAAATAAATGCCCTGACCAGGATTCGAACTCGGGCTAATTGCCTCGTAGCTAGGAGGCTGTAATTTTTTTTAGTCGCAAGACGTCCACTGCTGGACAAGAGCCCACCAAACAAAGGTTTCCTGTGATCTTGATGAGTTATCGTCAGTCCACCATGTTGAAAACATTCCCACGCTAAATTTTTTCATCGTTTCGTCGTTTCACTTCGGATGTCCATGTCATCGAGGATACATACTCGTTAAAACCCTTTTTCTTAAGCATCTTATGTCTTCTTGAAAATACTGCAAAATTATATTTACCGATGCTTTTTAAATAGCCACAGTATTGTACGAATGTCTCACCATTAACAACCTATAGCTTTTTACACCCTCAAATCGAAGTCCCCCTTCCATAATAGACAATATTAACTTATGGTTCGATGATGACTTGTATTTTCTCAAGGACCCCTAAAAATAAGGTGCTACTATGGCAAAAACGTGATGCACAAGCTCATTAGGCTTAAACTACAGTTTTGGGTTGACGGGGAATTATTGCCCTCATTGAAAAATTACGACATTATGTTTGACAGGTATTATCTTGTAATGAGTTTCCTTGTCAAACAGAAATGTTGCGGTTAGCGTTATTGCTGTGCAGGTTAATGCGAATTAAGGAAGCTGTTGAGTCAATCTGGTCTTATAGGTACATTATTTTTCTAAATAATGGGTCAAACAAGAGAACTGATTTTTTTGTGTGTTTTCACATTTTCGATGCAGGCATACCTGAAAATATTTACCGACCTACGTAGAGAAATTTGTTTATAAACCCCAATTGTTTATTGCCAAAATACCGAAATGAATGGTGTTGAAGTGGAAAAAAAATCACAATTTACGTTTAGGGGAAATACCTTAAAAACTATTTTCAAATGTTTAAACCACTAGGTTCCCTTTGCATCACACGGATTTAGCCACATAACCCTAATTTAACCCTTTTTTCGTCCGGAATTTGACAGTTTAACTCCGGGTTAGCGGCTAACTCAAGTGGTGCAAGTGGGCCTAGGCAAGGTACACGTCCGAGTGCTCGACACGCTAGTGCCCAATAAATGGCATAAGTTTAAATGTATTGGGACAGCCTCGAACTCTAGTACCTAAGTACGTTTACCTTATGTATATTCGTTTCCAATTTAAACTTAAAACATCTATACCTTTTTTAGGTCCACAATGAAAGGCTTTGAAATCCAGAAACTGATTTCTGCGAAAAGCGCCAGCCGTTTTTCCTAAAGTTTCCCCGCTCGTTTTACACAAATGTATTTTACTTTCTACAAGCCCGCTTAAAGCAATAATTCTCACCCACCCCTTTGTACTTAATAAATCACAGTAGAAATATTGGTTGATAGTGGAGTGACCCCGCTTCCGAAAGCCCGCGCCGAAACAAAAAGTCGCCGTCGCCGGTGCACTTCCGATTGCGTCGCCAGCACTGAAAAATCGCAACGACAAATGAGTAAATTACGAGTGAAATTGGACGATGTTTTGGTGCTTTTACTGCTGGGCTGTATATATCGACAATTATCATGTATAAAATGCTTTTTAGACGGTTGGCAACAAGGTTCCTGTTCAAGGTGCTTTGCTGGTTTTATTTATGACGGTTATTAAGCGCTTATAATAAGCCGAAAATAAAAAAAAAGCTATATCCATCCCTCTTTTCGGAGTGACAAAACAAGCGTAAGAATAAGTTACGATATCGATACATATCTCGATAGGTATACGATTCTCTCTGAGTATGCACGAATGAGAACAGCAGGCCTGCCGCGAATATCAAACATTGGCGGCAAACGGAAAAAACCTCTTCATCACTCCAATAAGTAAGTTTGACAAAGAGAGACATACTTACATATTTTCTATCGTTCTATTTTCGTGGTACTAGCTAGGCCCACAGAACTAATAGGTATGACAAGAATGCGTGTCAAATATTGAAAACGTGAAAATGCAAAGATGTCAACTGAAAATCAAAATTAATATATGATTATGTGAATTATTTTCTTTTGTGACATTATAAGTAATCCAGGGTGTTTCGACATAAACATAACATTTCATATTTTCAAGACCTATCCTTATATTCTCGTAAAGCCTAGGTATATATCGCTACACGAGAATATACTTATATTCTCGAATAGCGGGGTTGATGCGTATACTTACCCGTTAAAATTGTCACGTTTTTTAAATTGTTGTGTGTATCTTTCGCACTCGTGACATATTAATATACTTAAAGATGGCTTCTTTTTGCTCACTTTGTTACTCTTTAAACGTTATCGCGAAAACATACCTCTATGACTGCCATATACGTTCCGCCAGATCTGCCAATCAATGTATGGGAATTTTGTCTGGCGGATGCCCGGCGGACACGCCCACTATGGAGATCCGAGTGATCCGACGGATTGGCCGAACGTAGGTAGATATATGGCATTCATAGGTACTTAAGTATAAAGTAAGACTGGTAAAGTAGCCACTGAATGCAGATATAGATACCTGATTTTTTGTTGTAAGTACATACATTTTGTGACATTTCGACATTTCATTAATAATCTCGTGTTGGATAGTTACTTTTATAGGTGGTATAGGTGTGTCGTAGTTTAGGCATGTCGTAAACATGACTCATAGGTGACTATTTGTGCCGTATAACGTGTGATATCATGAGATGCCAATAAAATGTCTAAGTGGTAAAAATCGTGGGTAAAACAAGTTTACAAATAAATGGTAATGGTATTAGCCTAGTGGTAAGGGCGCCGCGAATTCAGGAGGACAGCCGTGGGCAATGGGGGCTTTGGTCACTTATTCTGTAAGTAGTAAGATATGACTTCTCTTTCAATTTATAGTAACTGTTGATAAAATTACAATATCACAAAATCGGCGATGTTACAAAATGTCAAGTTAAAACCTCAGTGGCCCAGTATTTTGACAACTAACAAACTGTTTTAATATGTCCCGCGGTGCCGTGGGAACACTTTCCATTGACGCGGCACTAGCTCCACAATATGATGATACATTATTACGCACCGCCAAAATACACGTGGGCAGTTTACCATGTCATGTAATCAGAGTGTATTTGTAAGACAAACGTTAAATCACGGCTTAAAACATTTTTTTGGGCAGGATATTGACTCCTTTGATGAGAGTTGAGGTAGGATAGATTTAGAAATATTGTTAAAAATAAGCATTTACGATTAACCTAATGATTATATATTTTTATTATTTTATTGTCATAGAGAACCCTTTTCTTTTTCACGAGCTAAAGAATATTATGATGAAATTATAAACTATAAAATGACACAAAGAAAGTACCTATAAAACAAAAAAATGGAAACATACTAAAACCATTATTTTTCATGTTGCAACATTTTTCCACTTAATATGAGCGTTGAATCTGCCAGCTTTTATGACCCCTATAAATATGTGCTTTAAGAATGAGAATATATTATTTTTGAGTTTGCGAACAAGTTGGCTCGGAGTAAATCCTGATGGTCCATGGCCACTGGCGCGGTGATTTCAACCAGAGCGATCGTATCAAGTTAAAATTCTGTAAAATATAATTAAGGTGTGAGGCCGTCGAACTGTCCCAAGACTGTGTATTAAGCTGTCTTAAGCGAATAGTAATTGAGGGTTTTTATAACAACACCAATCATGTGCGTTAGGCGGCTTGGAGTTCAAAGATTTGGGATTTTTGGGGACCGTTCTGTAAAGTATACACTTGTTATCAAATTATATCTGGCTACATGATTGTTAGAATATCTCAAACCTGATGAATTAATTCTACCAAAGTTTTGAAAGTAGGTTGTAGCTATGTAGGTATATTTGATGTGGATGTGTTATTTTTATATTTTTCGTTTAGCCTTAGGATTGTAGCGGAAAATTTAAACAGATAACCAAAAAGGTACTTAGTATTTGAGTTTCAACTAGGTATGTCTCACCTGTATTGCTAAAAATAATATAAAACTAATAAAACCACGCATAAATCAATCTGTTTCCCAAACAAAAGGTAGCACTTGTCATTCCCTTCCGAGAACTTCACGATTCCGCTGGCATAGTTTAACACAAAAATTATTGCCTTGCCTAATAGCCATAACAGTACCCATAACTCAATTAAAACAAGAGCCCATTTTAAATTACCATCTTAATAACACGCGAGCCGCTACCTGGCTAGGTAGCTGGAAGCGGCATTTTAGGGAAATTGGAAGTATGGCAGTTTTTTTTAATGGTGTGTATTAATGGGGCATTAAGTGGTAGTTTCTTTTGATATACAGTAATCGTATTTGTTATTAATTATAAACTGATACACCTACGCCGTTTTAACCCTCCTTCGCATAGAAGTCGTTAAAATTTTCATCCCTTTTCGCGCCATAAGAGGTTGAATTGAAAAACGACAGTAGTCTAGACGTTGCCTGCAACTACAACCCGACTGTTTTATATTTAGAAGAACTTGATAAAAGGCGGTAAATATTATTGTATAGGATAGTAACTCTAGTGAGGGAACAAAATACTTACGTAACAATCCTCTAAGCGTTTCAAACTTTTGTGCAGCTGTGATGCAGTCCGACTGTTCGAATACCTAGTTAACACTTAGATACCTACCTATTTATATATGCCCTGAAAACATAGTCATAATTTTACATCACAATCTTTTACCTTCTCACCGCTCGCCATCGACAAGTTTTAGACTCATCTCCACGCCTTGCAACCTAAATGGTCGCACACTGTGCGGTTTCATAGGAATTTTCTTCCATGGAAGCTCCGGCTTAGGAATGAGCCTGCCGAGGTTTTCCCGAAGGACTACAGTATGGGGCTCTTCTAAAAGGAGTGTCCAAGTTTTGAATCGCTCGGCAACGCGCTTGTGACACTCCTGCACTTGCAGACATCCATAGGATCTCCATCAGGCGGGCCGTATGCGTAAAAAAACCATCAGAATTGGTAGGCAGTAGGTACGCTTGTCTATTCCAGTTAAAATTTACATCTAAAATAAAATATAATAGCACCGATTATGAGAGCTGTAACTAGGCACAGGTAAATAATGAAATATCGTAAATAACGTAGTTGTCGACGGTCTCGTCGATCCATCATGCGGCCGTCATCAACTTCGTCTAAGTTACTTTGGCGTTAAACTTTACTTTTCCTGATTGCTACTGTGGGGTGTCGAAGACAACAAGAGAATTTGCTTGGAAAAACGTATGACGATTTTATTTAGGTATGTATGAGTCATAGAAAAACGCTATATGTATGAGCTGTCTTCATTAGGTCAGGGACACCAGAAAACACATCAATGCGTTTTGCGAAGACGAAGCAGGAGCAATGGGAGCTACCGTATTGTCGCTCACCAGGCGTGGGTCCTGAAGGCCTAGTATAAAAATTGTACGACATTAACTTCTCGACCGCGTTAGCATATCGAGGGGTCAAAATATGAAAGTTGCCGGATGATTTTAAATAAACGGCAAACATAATTTGAATTCTCGATACGCTAACGCGATCGAGAAGTAAGTGTCGTACAACTTTTATACTAGGCCTTCTGTGGCAGTATGAGAGAAATGTCAGTGACGTTTGAAATGTTCCAGCAGGACCCACGCTCCACTAGCGCCCTAGCGGAAAATCAACTCGCGGTAATCCTCATTCTTTACAAAAAAATCTCATCATAATATAACATTTTTTGTTATAAGTAGGTATTGTATTTTATTCTGCATGTATATTTTGCATTGAATGAGTCTTTTCATATTACAAACCGGCGGGAAAATATGTACCTATACTTACGGTAAATATTTACGAGCCCGTATGCACTTGACACCACACCACTCATTTCTCACTTTGGATTGGACTAAAATTTGATATGGTGACATCAAACTGACCTAATGATGGAGACCGAAACTGGTAAAGGCTATAAGGACTAGGTGATATAACGACAATCTCGTGTTGGTTTGTTAATTGTCTTGATTTCATTTCATTTATTTCAAATGTACATAAGCCTTACAGTAAAAACCAAATCGCTTACATACTAATGACTATTAAAGAGATGACTGTTGAAAGGAAATTACAGTCAGTCAGCCATAAAAGATTACTTATATTTAAAAAAAACACAACCTTAATTCCTTGTAAGTATGCCATATTGTTATTAGGTATGTCTAGGTCTTAGTCTTTTATTTATATAAAGAGCTTTTTTGTTCATCATTTATCGGTCGCATTGCTTTGTACAAGATTTTAAACTGTTACAGTAATTCCGATAGGTACTCACAATATTTAACGTAAACTTAACAATTACTAATTCGATAGGTACCCAGAATAAGTAGGAGGATAATCTCAATAACAGACTGTTCTTTTCAGTTCATTAACTCGAGGCTCGGATGCGATACGTACCTAAAAACTAATTATCTTTTGCCGAACCTAAGTGAAATGTTAGAGATTTTTATACGGCACGATTGGGTTACGAATAGGCTGCGATTTGCGATGTTGGTGGTGTGCATACATGGATATGTACTATCGCCTTCATAATTGAATGGACAGTTTATGAATGAATTCATTCATAAACATTCACAACGCGTGTGTACATATCCTTTAGGTACTATATGAGACTATAGGATGGGTAGGTACAATGGTAGGGTGACTGGAGAAAGCTCTGTTTTTCTCATAATGCTGTTGATTCAAATGTGGGAATGAATGCACGGATTACTTAGGGCCACTTGCACCACCCGGGGTTTGCCACATAACCCGGAGCTAAATGTTGTCTTTGTATGAAATTTGACACCTTAATTCCGGTTCAGCGACTAACCTTGGGTGGTTAGTTAGTTAGTTAGTTTTTCTGGGCTTTTTCCGCAACTCGACATCCAATGTGCCTTTTTTGCGTGGTAACGAGGTAGCCCTACTCCAACCATCCCAGCTCTTCTATGAAGGCCAACATTTGTTTTAGGTTGCTAAATGCCTCCTTTAGTGTGTTTATAGTCCCTAAATACCTACTCCTGTATACTTCCACCTGTCTACAGTCCAGTACAATATGTTTTGTTGTTTCCTCTTCTCCCATGCAGGCTCTGCACATAGGACTATCCGTTATACCCATGTTGTATAGGTGTTTGTTTAGTGTGTTGTGTCCTGTAAGTAGCCCTACTATTTTTCGTAGTTGTTGTCTGGGTGTCCTAAGTAAGGTTTTTGTGAGCTTGTCGTTTAACTCCGGTAGGACTTCTTTGGTTTGTCTACATGTGTTCAGTTCATTCCAGTATTTGTTGTGAAGGTTTCTGTGATGTTGGTTTAGTCGGTTTTGTATGTATGATAAAGGTAGTGGTATGATGGGTTCCGGTCCGTATGTCGGTGTCTCTGACCCTCTCCTCGCCAGTTCATCCGCCGCATCGTTTCCTCTTGAGCCACTATGTCCCTTTATCCATTGTACAGTCACTCCGTTTCCTTCCTCGGTTAACTCCGTGAGGTTATTGTGGCATTCAAGTATGAGTTGTGAGGTAAGTTTGTCGCTGCGTAGCGCTTGCAGTACTGATTTACTGTCTGACAGTATTAGTATGTTTTCGTTTTTGGTTTGACGTCTGCTTACTGCCTTGCAGGCTTCTATTATTCCCACACATTCTGTTTGGAATACTGTGTTGTGTTCTCCTAGAGGTCTCGAGATGTGTATGTTTAGGTCTTCTGAGAAGACACCACATCCTGTTCCCTCATTTGTTTTTGAGCCATCTGTAAAAATTCTAAGGCTCGTTTGGTTTAGTCCCTCTTTCGGGTCTTCTGTTAACGATATGGCATATTCCTTCCAGAAGATCATCGTTTTCGGTATTTTGTCAGTCGGTGCTTCTAGTATTGGCATAGTAGAGACCATGTTGTCATAGATCTTTTTGTGTGTCGAGCTGAGGTTTGACCACAGGTTTAGGTTTTTTAGCCGCAGCGCTGTGGCTGCCGCTTCCTTCTGTATGTGTATATGTAATGGTAGGAGTCCTAGTATTATTTCTAGTGCTGCCGTCGGAGTGGTTCTCATGCATCCTGTAGTGGCCATGCATGCTAGTCTTTGTGTTTTGTTTAGTTTGTTTATTGCAGTGGTAAGCTGTGTGCGAGGCCACCACACGACCGCGCCATAGCTGATCATTGGCATTATAACCATTTTGTATAGCCACAGTATAATGTGAGGGGTTAGCCCCCATCTCTTTCCCACCATCCTTCGGCATTGCCAGAAGGTCACTGTTGCTTTGTTTAGTTTGTTGTCGAGGTGTTTTCCCCAATTTAGTTTTTCATCTAGGATTATTCCTAAGTATTTAACTTCCCTTGAAAGCGTTAGCCTTGTTCCGAAGAGCTTCGGCATTTCGTAATTTCCCAATTTTCGTTTGTGTGTGAAGAGGATTGTGTCGGTCTTTTTTGGGTTTACCGATAGGTCATTCTCCTTGCACCATTCCTCTACTATATTTAGTGCGGATTGTGTGAGATCGCATAGTGTTATGAGATGCATTACTAGGCCGCTGATTAGTATCACCAAGTCATCTGCGTATCCTATAGTCATAAAGTGTTCGTTATTGAGTTTTACTATCAAATCGTTTACTACCAGGTTCCAGAGTAGTGGTGATAGTACTCCTCCCTGGGGGCACCCTCTCATGACTAGTGCCTGATGGTTTTTATTTTCAGATAGTATTACTACTCTCTGTTTAAGCATGTTCATTATCCATTCTGTTATGAGTTGATTTGTTCCATGTCTCTGTAAAGCTAGTTCGATGCTGCTAAAGTTAGTTTTGTCAAAGGCCCCTTCTATGTCGATAAAAGTGCCCAGACAGGAGTTTTTCCTCTCTAGCGCATTTTCTATGTTGCTTACTACAGCGTGAAGCGCCGAGTCTGTTGATTTACCTTGACTGTAGGCATGTTGGTTTGGATGGATTGTTATGTTCTTCAGAGCCGTGTCCTTCAGTTCCCTGTCGCATAGTCTTTCTAGGGTTTTTAGCAAGAAGGATGTGAGGCTAATTGGTCTAAATGACTTTGGGTCCGAGTAGTCAGTTTTACCGGGTTTTGGTAGGAAAATAACTTTTACTTCCCTCAATTTGTGTGGTATATATCTAAATGCTATGCAGCTGCATAGTAGATTTGATAGGTGTTCCATTAGTTTATGTCCTCCCCACTTTAGTAGTGCTGGATAGATTCCGTCTGTTCCTGGTGATTTGTAGTTGTCGAAACTGTTCACCGCCCAGATCGTTTTGTTTAGTCTTGTTATTCGTTCCGCTATTTCCCATTCATCTTCAGTGGGATTGCTTATTGTTGTTTGTTCTTCTAGCTCTTGTTCATTTACTACTTTACATCCCGGGAAGTGGGTCTCCACCAGTAGCCTCTCTGTCTCAGTTGGAGTGCTGGTGGTGCTGTTGTCTAACCTCCTTAGGGTGCCTAGTAGTTGTTTTGGTTGGTCTGCAAGGATCTTCCTTGTTCTGTTTGCCTGTGTTACCGTGGATATGTTGTCACAGAAATTTCGCCACGAAAGCGATTTCCTGTATCTTAATTTCTTTTTGAAATTTGATTTGGCTGTTTTGTAAGCGTCCCAGTCTATTTCAGCTCTTGTGTTCATTGCTCTGTTAAAGAGACGTCTCATTTTTGTTCTCATCCGTTCCAGCTCCGGTCCCCACCAACCGTTGTTCTTGTCGTCATTTTTCCTTTTAGCCGGTGGAGTCGATAGTGGACACGTGTGTTCGTAGCAGTTAGTTATGTTTGTAATAAATGAGTTTACCTGTTTCTCCAACTCTTTTGTGTTGTTTGGTCTATGTGTGTGTGTATTGTTTAGTTTACCTTCTAGAAGTTCCCTATACTTCGGTATATCCGTGCGCCTCGGGTTTCTCCTAGGCGTTGGTGTATGGGTGTCTGCTGTCAGGTCATACCGGATCCATCTGTGATCGGAGCAGGATAACTCGTCCGACACGTGCCAGTTGGATACGTGCTGTGCTGCCAGCCCTGTGCTTAGAGTAATGTCAATTATAGTGTTACATCTACGAGTGACAAAAGTTGGTTTAGAACCTGTGTTTAATATATCTAGGTTAGTTGTCATAAGGTATTCAACAATGTCGTTACCTCTTTTGTTGTTGGTTTCCATTCCCCATAGGTTGTGGTGGCCGTTGCAGTCAGCAGATATGACCAGCTCAAGCCTTTCAACTTCACAGTAGCGTATGAGGTTGTTCAACTCCCCTGGTGGTGGATCGTCCTCTGCCGCCATGTAGGCTGACGCCAGGACTATCTCCGGCAGTGTTGAGTTTTGTGTTCTGAGGAGTTTTATGGCACACACATCTCTGGAACAGAATTGAGTTAGTGGTTGTGCCATTATGTTACGAGATATATATATGCATGTTCTAGGTTTGCATTGTGTGGTCGACTGCTGCCCAACGTGGGAGGTCCCTCCCATGCTTGTCGATGCTTGTACGCTGGAGTGGCTCGATCAATGGCTCTCTATGGGGCCCCAATTTGGGCTGACAAGCTGAATGGCGAAAATAAAGCCCTACTGCGAAGGCCCCAGAGAGTCATAGCCATACGCGTCTGTAGAGCTTACGTGACTGTGGGATGGGCGGCGGCATGCGTACTGGCGGGCACCTCTCCCTGGGAGTTAGACGCTGGAGTACTGGCAGAAGCACATGTGCGAAGGATCAGAAACAGAGAGGCAGGTATTTTCCCGGCTCCTGAGGAAATAAGGAATGAGCGCAAAATTGCACTTGAGAGGCTGAAGGAAAGATGGAAGGTAGACCTGGAGAACTGTCTCTATGGAACCTGGACTATAGCGGCAGTGCTCCCGTCATTGGACAGATGGCTGGACCGAACGCATGGCAGGGTGGGGTTCAGGCTGGTGCAGGTGCTGACCGGACATGGATGCTTCGGTCACTACCTGCACATGATTGGCCGTGAGCCCACCCCAGTCTGTCATCAGTGCGGTGAGGCGGACGACACGGCCCAGCACACCTTGATGGAGTGCAGTCGCTGGGTCGTTGAGCGGAACGCGTTGGCGGTGGCCGTTGGGACGAACGATCTCTCGCTGCACAACGTCGTAGCTTCCATGTTGAGCAGCGAGAGATCTTGGGAAGCAGTGGACCTCTTCTGCAGCACAATTATCCTGCAGAAGGAGGCCGATGAAAGAGAGCGGGAGGAAGACCCGAATGCGCCTCCAAACCGCCGCAGACGATTGGGCAGACGGCGCACGCGATATGCCAATCGTGTTTTGCCCCAGTAGGGCTGCGGGTAGAGGACCCGCATAACATAGCCCACTTGGGAAGGGGGAGAGTACAGCTATGCGTTTGCTGACTCTCCCATATAATTTGACTTGAAGTCCTGATCCAGGGCAGCCGGGGGGATGCCGTGATGATGTGCTAGCGAGCTCATTGCATCCCCCTGTAACGGCATGGATGAAAACGCCGCAGGGGTTTAGTGGGTATTCTCCTCCCCCTCCCCTCTGACTAGCAGAGGGAGACATGGGAGGAGTGAGTCCCACATACCACCCCCCAAATGGGCCCCCTCAGCCCAGGGGTGAGATGCGTAAAGGCATTCCCCTGCGTCAAAAAAAAAAAAAAAAAAAAAAAGGTTTGCATTGTGTATTATAGAAAATATTACCTCCGGTGTTACAGAGGCCGTTTATTCGTGTGTGTCTGATCCACGGCTCCTGGATCAGGGCTATTGATGTTGGGTTAACCTCCAGCCATTTTCGAAGTTGAGCCGTTGCAGATTCGCTGTGCTGGAGGTTAACCTGAAGAATGTTACTTTGGGAAGGCGCCATCTGAAGGTGTTCCCTCCGCCTTCCCCTTAAGGTTCAGGAGACTAATCCCCTTAGGTAGGCCGTCTTCATCCTCAGATTCCAGCAGGATGCCTTCCTCCAGGTCTGAATTCTGGGCTTCCGCACCGTCTGTGTCCATGGCAGAGGGGGTACTCGTCTTCGGAGTCCTTGTCTGTTGTTCGTCCTCCTCTCTGTCCGTGCATTCTTTGGCCTGTTTCTCCGGGGGGGAATCCCTGAAGCGACCTCCACCGTGCTGGAAACGGATGTAGACTGTTCCACACATGTAGTTCAGTCTTCTTCCTTTTTCCATCACAGTAGGAACGACGTCTTCAGGTATTCCTACCAAGAGCAGTGTATTTCCCTTCTTTTTGAGGGGGATAGCTTGTTGCAATGTCCATTTTCTCACCATGGCCCACGGGTTCTGAAAGTTTAGTACCCGGCCGACCTTGGTGAGATCGTTTTCCAGTGACGGCATGAGAATACCGCATCTCACGCTCCGGACCATCTCATCCTCCCTCCTTCCGACAAGATGGTCTCCACTGTTCAGTGTGGCCGACTCTAACCACTTCGTGAGCCATGCCTTGGTGTTCGCGTCTTGGCACCACAGCTTCAGGTAACCATCCACAAAACTTGGTTTACCCATAAACGCTGGGGCCTCCGCTATCACGTCTATGTCCGTGTCCAGGGCCGCTTGAAAGATGGCGTCCCCGATCTTCCTTTCCACCTCTTCAGCGTCCTGCTTTGTCAGCCTGCCCGTGCGTGTGTTGGTTATTGCAACCGTCAGGTCTGACGCCGCCGCCGCTGCATAGGTGGTGGGTTTTGGTCTATTCCCCTGGGCGTCCGTGCATTTCTTCTTGTGCTCGCCTCTGGGGGATATGGTTTCATCCTGGCGTGCCCTCTTGGCTATCCCTTCTGGTTTCTTTGCCAGTTTATGTTCTGCAGGTGTCGTCGCTCTCTCGCTGTTGTCATTCCCAGCGTCAACCACCTGTTCGTTTTCAGAGGAGCGGCTTTCCGCTTCTCTGCGCTTTTGAAGCCGCTGCCTCTTCCTCTGCGACAGCTTCCTTCGCTGAGGTGCGTCCGCGTCGGTCTGGGCAGGCATCCCCTTGGGTTTACACCTGATCTCCCAGCCTGGGTCTATGGGCTGCTTAGAGGGTTCAACTGATGTCGTCCCGCTCTTTGCAACCGTTGTCTGTTCTTTTGAGGGTCCAGCTGTTGGAGGTCTCATCGTCTCTGGCTTAGCCTCCTTGGCTGGGGTTCCGGTTGGTACCCCAACTTTCGGTGGCTGCTCCAGCTTCGATGCTTCCCCCTGGGCCGGTCCTCCTTTGGTCTGTTTCTCCCTCCTTAGTGCTTCAGCTTTCGCCGTCTCATCTAAGGAGGTAGTAGTTTTGGATGTGTTTTTTAAAGTATATTTTTTTATTTGCTTCTCCATATAAGTCCCACGAGTAGCTAGGGAAATAATTGGTCCATCCACGCAGAGCCCCGCTTGCGTAGATAAGGCGAATGTACAACAGGTACTTGCCCGATACCTGAGGCCACCGTTCGCGACTGGTCTCACCACCAGCCATGCATCTCTCGGCACGGTGAACACCTTAGATTGGTGTAAGAGGTCATTTATATTTACTATAACAGATACTTACATATATATACTTACTTATATTTAATAACACTCGGCGGGTGGGGGGTGCCACATCACCGATATAGGAGCGTAGCCCGCGCCGGGTGGTGCAGGTGGGCCTAAAGTCTCGCAAATTAAACTTGAGGGTTTCGAAGACTCACCCATGTTGCCACATCAGTAATGTTACGCTGAATATGCTTGAGGAGTTAACCAATGGTTTATCGACACGTCACGCTAACTGTTATTCACAAAGTCAATTTTCATATGGAATTTGACAGTTAACGGTCTAATCCAGGTTAACGCAAGTGGCGGTGACTTTCCTATCGTATAAATTATGGTAATACATTTTAACTTTCGATCATCTTAACTACGGCTCCAAATATTTAATCTACTTGTGACATTGACTGTTCGAACCCGCGTCTTCAGGCGTCGTGGCGTGTTGTGTAAAACGGTCACGCGTGGCGCCGAGGCCGCGGTGAGGCAACCGCGAAAAAAGTATAATTAAATCTACCCACGCGGTGGCGCAAGCACGCCTCCGGCTTTTTAGATTATCTAGCTTTGCCGTAGATAACACTGTTTGACAATATTCCACATCGGGAAAAGTATTTCCGTAAAGCTACTGAAAACTAAGCTCCGGCTAGTTTACGTTCAGAACAGAGCGAGACCAGAGTCAAACCCACATTGCTCTTAATCAAGCAAATTAAGTGTAAAACTTTGAAGTGTTATTTTAAACGTTAAACTTCTATGAAGTAGTTTTCTTGTAGCAATTTTCATTAAGAAAAAAGCCGATTTAGCCAACGAAAATTGTTGACATACCGCTACTATAGTCTGTGCTTTTAGGTATTTAAAAAAATGTAAATAAACAAAACCACGTGACTGGGGTATTGGGCCAATGACATAATTCCATATGATGACATTAAGAAGACGGATACCAAATGTGATAACCTCATTGGCCAAATTGTCAAATCACGTGATGGTTTCATCTGTTTACATTTTTTTAAATACCTAAAAGTACAGACTGTAGATCAAAATGACTTATAACAATTCAAACAAATTTCGGATCACAAAATATATGGATGGAACAGCGTATATTTTATTTTATATACAACCTACATTGTCTTTATATTTATGATCTATACCTAAAGTATAAAATGGCAAAATGTGTGACCTTATGAATATATTAGGCAAGTCGGTGAAAATCTGCAGTTTTGCGAAACCATTACATCAAGGTTGGTCCGTTGCATTTGACATTAGGCCTACGAATCAAAGTTAAGTAGCTTCTAAGGGCACGGTTTCTAACTAAGTACCTAATTAATGATAGTTAAATAAACAGATAGGATAGCAAAGTAGGTATTGTGGCTCATAGGAACTAATTACGAGTAAGTTTGATTAATTCTCGTCAAAAGTGATATTTAGGAAAATGAAATTATCTGACGTATGTAGGTACTTAGTTAAAATATTATTAAATGCAAGGACATGCAGCTTCTGACTACTGGAAGTTTAAACATCTTTTTGCCGTTTTTGTTTTTGACTCCTATGAAACGCTCGGACATATTTACATAGATTTCACTGCAAAGCAACTTTGCTGTGCATCCCCGGTTGCGTGATCGGGGGCAAGTTTTACTAGAACCAGGTAATGTAAAATGGTCTTTATATCGTGTGCATGCAATGCATGTCGCTCCAGTGTGAGAATGGGGTAGCGCTCTATACGCGTATAACACTGTCTTGCTCACACACCGTACAGCAGCAAACTATGAGGTCCGTTAAAACTAATGCATGACCAGAGTTCGGACTTGTACTGCAGTACGCCTGAGTTCTCGACCAGCCCCTGTTATAAAGGAATGACAAAGAAACTCAGTCTGAGTTTCATTGGTGGATAGGGCCGGAATAACTCTGGAATGAGCTGACACCACCGGAATTTCCAGACCAATATGACCTTGAAACCTTCAAGAAAAGAGCGTACTCGCAAAGGCGTATCTCAAAGGCCAGCAACGCATATGTGACCCCCCAGATTTTGCAAGTGTCCATGGGCAGCGATACACGCTTACTGTCAAGCGATATGGTCATCTCCTATTTTTTAAATAAAGGTTTCGTTTTGAGTATCCCCATACCGGCTCTATGACATGCGGGATGAAAATCCCACTAAACTAAGCCAAATACATAGAACTTCGTCTTAGTTATTTTTCACCAGAGACCACGTTTACAGTAAATATGTGATAGTTTTAGTAAAAGGTACCACTGTGTCACTAGCCCATAAGGCGTTAATGCCGTAAAGATTCATTTAGAAATGAACCTTATTTTACGTTTACAGATAAAGTGGCACCTTTCACTAAAACGCGCACATATTGTCTTGTCTTTGATGAAGTCTGCTGTTTGTTGATCTCTTGTTTCCAAGTAGACCGAACGCGCCTGCATAAGAAACTCAATGTGCCTGTGAAAGTTGAAATAGACACTAAAATTATCTGAAATATGTTGGTAGCAGCCATTTGAGATAAATTTAGTTAGATATTCAGCCATTTCAGAAAAAAACACTGGCTTAATTTGGTGAGGCAAGCGTCAGGATTAAGAGAGGAATCGACAGATTTCCACTGGAAACGCGATTTCCTCGCAACTAGCGTGCGCGTAACGAGCGCTCGTCAACACCTTCCGATAGCATCGCTATGACTGGCTGGAAATTATTCCGAATCGTAATTACGGCGATTATTCACGGCGGCCGGGGGCGGCAGCCATTTTTCAACAGTCACCGTTCTTAATTATGAGCGCTGGACGGCTGTCGAAGCTTTGAGGCGCGCCGTCACCTCGGGCCGACTGCTTCGCTATCCATACACTTCGATGCGAGTAGGGAGGTTACCATTCAAACGTGCGACATTCAGTCAGGCTGTCTCTGAACATGATCCACCGGGTTTCAGTATGTATCTGATATTTCTTACTCGTAGTATTACTTATACCACAGTAATGACTGATAATTGGTTGCCTAAAATAGTAAGTACAGACCGTTACTAAATAATAATTGGCATGAAATTATCTCGAAATAGGACTGACAATGTAAAAATACGACAGGCGTCTACAAGTAATTATAACGTTTACTATAAATTAATATACATCAGTCCATATACTATTCAATCTACAACATAATAACCTGGGGCCTTACCATGAAGTCTTAACGCGATTTAGTTGACGACCTAAACTGGGTCGCTGCCATATAACTGAGCATAGTTAAGAACCTCTTAACTTGATTCAATTTAGGTTCAGTTTAGACTCAGTTGTATGCAAGCGACTCAGTTTAGGTCGTTAACTGAATCGCATTAAGACGTCTAGGTTTAGGTCTAGGCTTGGCATCCTATAAAACGATATCGCTCGATAAAATATCGAACGCTCTGACAATAGCCCTCGCCAGCGTTACTCCACACGAGAACTCGACTAGTGTTTATTTATCGTTTTGGAGGCTTAGAGAAGACAGATGGAATGTGTTTTTTACTCCAAGATGAGGTGTAAAGTAGAAATAATCTCTTATTTTTAATAAAGTATGTAAACAACGTGTGTCTAACAGTTTTGTAAGTAGGTATTATTTTAAATGTAAGTGCTTTAAGTAAGTGCCGAGTGAGTTTGCGTTGTACTATTTACGAGTACTACAGTAACATTTGAGGTTGTAGCCAAAATATTAAAATTTGGTAACGCTCGCAGACGTTTTCTGCTTAAAAAAATTGTTTACTTACCTACTTTGCAAATAGCAATGCAACCAATATCAACTTAAAACTTGAAAGAGATGTCAATACAATCACAAAATTAATTAAAAATCAATACAATCAATCACAAATTGAAAGATATGTCATTTACTACGGAAAAAGTGACCAAGGCCCCCGGTGAGCAGGACTGGGAACGAACCAGCGACCTTATGCTTTCGCGGCAGACGCCCTAACCACTGGGTTAGCCGATCACAACAGCCAGAGTCCGAAATTTCCTAATTATAGGATGGCATCCTTTCTTATTTTAAACGCATGGTGCGTTCCGCCTATCTTACAGCTCAGACATACGTCTAGTGCTCACCAGGCTAGTCCAGGCCTGCTTACCGGGGTCCTTGGTCACTTTTTCTGTAGCATCTCTTTTAAATTTTAATTTATATATATTAGTAAGTACTTACTACTTAAAAAACAAAGGAACATAAATCAAAAAAATTATTACAAATAGTAAATTATGTGATTATTTTGATTCGCGCCTTACAATTGTAAAATGTCAACTTGTTCAACTATATAATAAACAATTTGTATATTAATTCCATATTTTACGTAGCACGTGTTCGATCTGCAATATAATTTATTATAAGTAGTAGTAATAGTAATAGGAATGATTAAAAGGGTGGTGCGGTTCATGGAACGACTTCTAGATAATAATTGAAATCGCGGTCTGGTCACGACCGAGCTGTGTACAGTCGCGGCGAAAGTGCTTACATCTTCATTTGTTTGGGCTTTTATGTACGAATGTTTTCTATTTTGCCATTTTGTTCCTTCGCAATATTTAACAATAAAAATGGTCAATATTTTATAGCAAAATCTTAATTTTATACCGATATGTGTATTTTTGTGTATGGTCATTTGGTTTGTATGTGTCATAAACCCTTTGTTTCAAGGGGATCAAGATCTCTTAAGTTTAGAAAGGGTTTCCGGAAGATTTTTGTTTATAACTACTACCAGGCAATAAGCGATTACCGCAGACTATGGGAGTTTACAACTTTAGGAGCTAACGTTTTAAAAACCCTGAAAAACTTAATTATTAAGTAAGTAAATTGCAGATGAAGCCAAATAAATACAGAACATGTTTACAATGTAAAAAAAAAGTAGCAACAGGCGGTCTTATCTCTATTCGCGATACATATATACCTACCTAATCCAAATAAAATACATATACAGAATGTTACAAAAGTCCCGAACGATACTTTTTGTATGGAACAGCCATACAAAGCGAAAAATGTTTTTTTCGAATATTGATAAATTTCCACTTTGATCGCACTCTGAGTCATTGACCGAATCAGCTGTTGAAGTATCATTCGGAACTTTTGTAACACCTGTATACATATACATAGGTCCATACATATGTACCTATACATACACAACGGCGCACTAAGCAAGATAAGATAAGTAATGATTCCATATGTTGATGAAATAAATAAATGAGACACATGGGTATGGGCTATAACAATTGCGTCGACGAGCGTACAGGGTCGTTCCCGTGTTGCTGACGCCGGCGCGTCTAATCGCCGTTTATTGGAGAAAACCGATTACTGCGGCGACCAGCGCGCCAGCCACCGGCCGTTTCGACATGTCATCTACTGGAACATGTTTCGGGAACATTTTCGCTATTCTCTGTACCATGTGCAGGGTAAATTAAGGACCGTAGCGGAATTTGAAGCGTGTACAAGCGCCTGCAATAATCTTGCACAGAGGGGCGAGCGAAAATACGAAAATACAATACTGGTCCAGAAATTCGTTGAAGAAGGTTTATATCATTATTTTTCTAGTGTTACACGAATTATACTGTATATTATTAAAATTTTAAACCTTCATAGTATCTAGTACGCTTGGCTTTAAAGCACGAACGATAAAATAAAAACCGGCCAAGTGCGAGTCAGACTCGCCCACCGAGGGTTCCGTACATCATACAAATGATTGAAATCCTCCCCCCCTAACCCCTTTTTTTATCCCTTAGGGGATGAATTTCAGAAAACGCGGAATACGGTTTTCTTATATATTATCAGAAAGTCTATAATAGTACATTTCGATGCTAGTGCGGAAAGTATGTCATTACTCCACGAGTCCCGAGGTATCTTGCCACGAGTCGTAGGCGAGTGGCAATACTCGGGACAAGTGAATAATGACATATCCGCACGTGAATCGAACGACGTTTTTCAATACAGATGTGAAAAAAATTAAAATACATAAGAACGAATTTAAAGTTTTTTTATTATTTCCGTGACACGATTGTAATACAGTTGGTATATTAAGAACATCTTCAAAATGTTTATCTTATCTTCTTTACTTTCTCATTTTCAATCTCATAATAAAACAAAATAATAAATCGCATGTGACAAATCGTATCGTCATGTCTTAGAGGCCCTTCGAACATGTTTACCTGATTGAAAAACGCCTCTACTTTGACTGACGTTTCGTAGGCTCTGTTCCGTTTCATACACACAGATTTATAAGAACTGTTTTCAATGTTAATATTTTTAATGAATGATCATTAGTATGATGAAAAAGCAATTATTGAAATATGAAATATCAATATCTTTAATATTTTTGTGTTAATAGTAGGTATTTAGTTTTATTACGGCTCGGTAAAGTTAACGAACAACAATACTCTTCGGTAAGCAGTCATGAATTGGAACACAACTAAATTTAAAAAGATTGGAAAAGTAAAAAGCATTAGTACGCAAAAACAAACTTTGCGCACGCAAAACAGCCAAAAAAAGGGCACGTTTTGAGCAACTGTATTGAAAACGAAGTTTCCAAGTCTGCAACCTGAAAAAATATTCACACCTCATATAAACTTTCAACCCCTTTTTTTCAAATTTCAAAAAACGCTAAATACACTTTTCTTGTATAGTATCAAAGAGTCTATAAACGAAGTTTTAAGTCTGTAACTTAATATTCATATCTCATACTAACTTTCAATTCCTTTTTTATCCCTTAGGGGATGAATTTCGAAAAACACTAAATATAATTGTCTTGTATAGTATCAAAAAGCCTATAAACGAAGTTTTAAGTCTGCAACCTGAATAATGATTTACACCTCATACAAACTTTCAACCCCCTTTCTTATCCCTTAGGGGATGAATTTCGGAAAACGCGGAATACGATTTCAAGGGACCGTAGACCTTCATATATAGTTTAAATTTCAACTCGATACCTCCACGCACTCCCGAGATAAAGGGTCTTGACGGACAGACGGACGGACGGACGGATAACAAAGTGATCCTATAAGGGTTCCGTTTTTTCCTTTTGAGGTAGGGAACCCTAAAAAGAGGACTTTTCCGGCCTAGACCTTTAACATTTGTATGAAATCCTATTAAGAATCTCTTGCCCTAGCCGCACCTGAAACGCCATCTTTCACGGCCTATTATAAGGAACATAACATCTATATTTCATTGCATGTTTGAGAAAACATTTTATTATTATTATTGATGTTTATATGACATTCTCGATCGCGAAGTTTACAGACACCGTACTATAAATTACACGACTTTTGTTACGGATAAAATTACATCGGAAACGTTTTAACAACATGTAATTCGAAGTTCATTAAGATTCATATTCAAAAATGATGCTTAAATGAAGAGACATTTGCTACTCTTGCAACGCGATGTCACATCATTGAAATAAACATACTTAAGTGATTTTTTTTATATATGTTTTAATATACCTTTATTGTTTTATCGCACGACATTACAAGCAATCAAGGTATGAACAAACACGGTCAATACAACGGTCGCTATATACCATAACAAAATTGATTATTATATCATTTGAAACAGAACTGGCAACTGGATTTACTTAGTTAGATTATTAGGTACTTAGGGGAGAGTCGGCGACATTGTTCCGCCGGTTAAATCGTACCACCTCTAGATTTCCTACTTAACAGCCTTTTTTATTTTACTTGCTTATGGGGCACCCAACGGAGCACCTATGTTATAATCATCAGTTACCGAAATAAAAAATGACAAAAACTCAAGAATTAACTTGAGAGAGAAAAAAATTGATTTTAGTCGGACTCGATGTAACTTTTGATGTGATTTCGTAATTGTATTACTTGCGATCTAGATAGATTAAAATTATAGTATTAACAGTATTTCACTCCTATATTTATTAGGTTCACTAAGCGGTATTTAGAAATTGGAAAAGTTTTGTGGTTATATTTTTTATATTATTTATTTCAAAAAAATACCTGGTCGGTTAATTCGTACCATAGCTCACGCTCATAAGGTACGATTTAACGGACCAAATATTTTTTAATTGTATCAGTGCGATTTCAGTGTATTGCTATAAATAATGGATATTTAAATCTAAAATAAACAATTAACATTCGTAATACTTAATTAATACAGTTTGAATGGTGGTGGTACGATTTAACAGACAGGTCGGCTAAATCGTACCGATGGCAGTCCCTTCGGATTTCTTTTTTTAAAGATAGTTAATTTAATCCCAGATTATTCAATTTGATATATAACCTAGCCAAGAAACTGAACTTTCATATGAATAAACAGTTACATTTCTATCTTCCTTCAGAAAAAAGTTATCCACGTTTTAGTAAAAAGTGGTACGATATAATCGACTCTCCCCTACTTAAGTTTCAGTCACCGCTAATTAGGTTTCACATCAAAACTCGCAAGAGTTTGCCTTCAGCTTCTTTATGATTTAAACCTCTGTGTCCCAGATTCGCCAGTCATTTTGGGTCCATTTATTACAAGGATAGTAAATGCTGGTCCGTCTAGACGTCTATGACCTTCACCTTATGTTCGTACACAACGTTATTCTCTAGCGGTATCTATAATATACAGATAGGTATATGCGATTGTACGTCAACTTTTCAGTATCAATTTCAATAATGGCGTTGAAATTCGGCCAAAATAAACTGACTCATATGTAAATTACAGTTATATAGAGAAATTCATAGGCAAAGTAGCTAATGTAATGATGAGTACACAGTTGCGCAGTAGAAAAAAGTCATAAACGTATGAAAGCTTATTAGGTTTTTACGCCTTTTTAGCGCGACACGGGAATGGAGGCCGTGCCTGGCGCAACAACCTGCGAGTCACCGAGGGCGCTTTAGGGTAAAAACTACAAAAAGTAAATTATATTGATGGAATCGAGCCCGTTTGATTGATGATGAGTGAGCATTTTTAATTTATTTCGAGTATTCGACCGCCTCCGTGACCTCACGATCAAAAAAACGAAATATAAAAACAAACGTCGAGACGTCGAACGCGCGGTTTTTTACAAACTGCATTTCGATTTAGGTGTCTATTAATAATAATTGACGTAAGAGAAATTTTATTTTTTAAAACGATATAGAACAATGACTCTGCAGTTGGGTTAATTAATATCGAAAAGTGTTTCGGTTGGTGAAATTGATACTTACGTCAGTCATTAAAATATGAGAGTTAATGTTTATTATGTGATGGGTGGATCTGCCCACAGTATAGACGAAAAAACAAAAAAAACATAAACGGTATACTATTGAACTCTATCAATTATACGCTTGTTATATTTAAATAAAATATCCGACCGTCCAACAAGAGCTTCGTTGGAATTGGAGGTATGGAATTAATCACATTTTGAGTACATAAATACTTACTGTTTCCACGTTAGCTCAGTGCTTTATTCGTAGCAGTTTACTCGTATTGCATGATCAAGACGAGTTTGTTTGTAATTATAATTAGGTTTTTATTAGGTAATCTCTTTCAAAATATTTTCAACATTATTCAGAGGCTCATAAAAGGAACATACATTTTTATAAGTACGAACATACATACATAGGTTTTTTAACATTGAAATCATATTTTAATGCATGTTTGCACAGAAATAAGGCATAAAATTATTAAACATAAA
Source organism: Lathronympha strigana (assembly GCA_949128165.1). Lineage (NCBI taxonomy): Eukaryota > Metazoa > Arthropoda > Insecta > Lepidoptera > Tortricidae > Lathronympha > Lathronympha strigana. Next base: position 7,451,193 of record OX421906.1, on the reverse strand, counting down.
TGTATAACGTAGGTTTACCTACTCGTAACTCATGATATTAAACAAAAACATAGTACGCTATTGAAACACTACCGAAGTAGTAAATCATAGGAATGATAACGATTTCCACATAGATATAGTGCTCAAACCTGACCAGTGTGCTTACCATGAGTTGCACGTTGCAGTATTCGATAGAGACTGCGGCGTTCGGGGATATGTCCGTCTCGCTCCTGCCAGAGTAATGGTAGGAGCAACACGGACATACTTTCGCCGCAGTCGCTATCGAATACAGTTGCGTGCAACTCACGGTAAGCACACTAAGGTACGCGCAGCCTGTCGGCTTGCCGAGCCGAGCAAACAAGTATCTGGAACGCACCTGTGCTCACCGACGTCACCGAGGACGCTGTGTCATCGCTATCGCCACACTATTTACTAGTTATTTCAAAGCATAACTTATTTATTAGAAAAAACAGTTTTTGAAAAAGAAGTATAGAAAGTTACTTAGGGCCACGTACACTTACTAACCGGGGTTATCCGACTAAGGCCCACCTGCACCTCCCAGGGTTAGCCACTAACCTGAAGTTAATCCGACAAACTCCATACAAAAAAAACCGGCGAGGTTGGAGTCGGACTCGCCCACCGAGTGTCCCGCACAAAGGATGCCCCCCATTTATGACTTTTGGTACTTAAAATACTGGCGGCACGGAAATCTCAGTGTGCGGCATTATAAGGTTTTCAGATTTTTCCCTGTACTTGTACTGCAAACTCTTCTTTTTGCCAAATTTTGTGATTGTAGTTCAACGTGAGTTACCTACCCTATACATTTTGATTCCCATTGCATATGTATGGGAAATATGACATAAACGGCCGTATCTTTTGATTGCGTTGACGTAGAGGTTTGGTTTTTTCAAAACTTCAAGGGACCGTAGACTTGTGTATGTGGTATTAATCTCAACTTGCTATCTGTATGCTTTCCCGAGAAAAAGGGTCTTGACAGACAGACGGACCGACGGACGGACAGACAACAAAGTGTATAAGGGTTTCGTTTTCCCTTTTGAAGTGCGGAACTGTAAATAAGGGATCCGTTTTCCCTTTTGAAGTACGGAACCCTAAAAACGCTTAACTCCGGGTTATGTGGCAAACCCCGGGTGGTATGGTTAAGTTTACAAAATATAAATGGAATCTTTCTACTGTTATAATCAAATTCGTTTGTTTTTTGTATCGTCATCCGAAGAGTTCATTGACAGCTTCGATTACATTTTTGTAACATGTCTTATGATACAACAATTTGTTCTGTTTGTACATTTGATTACGTCACAGACCAAAACACAGCTAAGATTCGTTTTTTGCGTCGACTTTTTATCCGTTCAATTAACTCGAGACGATGAACGTACAAAAAGATGAGTCGGACTAGATAAACTAAGTTAAATCTTTAATAACTAACTTAACTAATAAAAGGGTATCCTGTAAAAAATATATATTACTTGAATAGGGGCCTTGCCATGATGTCTTAACGCGATTCAGCTTAGGTTCTTAACTGTGCTCAGTTGTATGGCAGCGAATCAGTTTAGGTCCTAAACTGAATCGCGTTAAGACGTCATGGTAAGGCCCCTGGTAAAGGATTTTAATTATTTCTATCATTATCATACTTACACAAGTGTTTGAAGTGTTATTTTAAGTATTGTTATACATAGGATCACTTTTCGAGGCTGAGTGAGCTTGACTTAGTAACAATTTAAGCTTGACATTGTTTAATCTAACAACTAAAATAAATTACAGTTTTAGTGGTATCTTGTTGTCTACCTTTTCATATTCTCACGGTAATCGCGAGCTAGCGGTTTGCGCCGCAAAAACTGACACTTTTGTCCGCCATGACAGACAATGACCGTTAAAACTGACCTTCCACTTTTAAACAGAAGGATGACCCTATGCGAATCGGCTGTCCTTAAGTCGATACTTTTGGACAAGGCATTAAATGCTGCAACAAAGGCTATTAACAAGTCGTTTGTCATGTCGACTAGTTGTGATACGAGCTCATACTGGTTTCCGTGATCTATGAGACGGGGTTGGCGAACTGGTTTATCGTTTTAGCTTTATAGTGTGTTAGAATGGTCGGGAATTAGTATTATTTTAGCGTGTTTGATTTAAAGCGAAAATTATATTGTTAACTTGGCTAAGATATTGATCTGACATCTACATAGTTTTTATGAAAATCACGTTTTACTTATCTAGGTTTTTGTTTATCTCAAAACTTAATTGGAATGATATTAAATCAGAGAATTGTAAGGACACAATAACAATAGGGCTCGGACATTCGGCCAATAAGTACTTGAGTGACCTTTTACCTTGTTACGATTGCCAATCCCTGAATTATTAAATTAAGTGATTTTGTTTTTTTTATATTTGTTACTTTTATACTTTCTTAGGTAGAACAAACTCCATAAAATGAAACTCGGACAAGTCATTATGCAACTTGTAGCAAAATGTGTCGACTTACGACAGACATTTTTATACACTTTTATTGTTGCTTCAGCAATCTCAATTTTATTTCTCACACTAGGTGGGTATGGGTATAACGTGTCGTGGTAGAATGTTCGCGAATCCATGACGACTTCTATTCGGCAGTGCGACTAGTGCGAGAAACATCACTATGTGGAGTTAGTGACTAGGCTAGATAAGAGTAACACATAACCTCTATGCTTTCCAGGCCCGGGAGTATGCGTAAAAGGTAGGTATCACTCATCTGTTAAACACGAAAAGAGGCTATAAATTTCGAATACACACTAACAATTGGAAATAAAAGAGATTGCTCACAAACCGAATAGTTACCTATCAGACAGTATCGACCGCAGTCATCAACTGCTCCCTAAAAATGGTTTAGTATGAAAGCGAGAGTTAATTTGCATACAACAATGGAGCACCTGTTATCCATGTGGGCGCTGTGTCCTCACACTTCACAGTAGCAGTTGCAGTGTGAACGCGCCTTTACATGACTCAAGGTCGTTTCTGGCGGTATTTTCGGTAGAACAAGTGTTTCAGTTCAGTGTGTTGCTAGGCTATGATATTTATTGGGACGCTCACGGGTGAAGTCGATATTGTAAAACATGAAAAGCGGTTGTCTTTTGATATGTCGTGCACATTTTTTTAAAACACGATCCAAATAACTTATTATTAATAATAAATATTTTGATTAACGTTTTTATGTAGTCACACTATCACACTGCTAAAAAAATGTTACATACATACATTATAAATTCAATGAGATGTCATATACTACAGAAAAGTGACCAATAAAATAAGGCACCCATGTCCCAGCGCTGTGCACTGCATACCTTGGTCACTTTCTATAGTATATGACATCTCTTTCAAGTTATAATGTCCGGCACAGTTAGCTAAGTTACTCGAATTTTCAGACAACTCGAAAGAAAACACTAACCTGTGTGCTTACCACGAGTTGTATTCGATTGGGACTGCGGCATTCGAAAGTATGTCCGTCTCGCTTCAGTGCAGTGGTAGGAGGGAGGGAGACAAACTTTTCGCAATTGAATATAACTCATGGTAAGCACACTGAAGGGCTAGCATGGTTGCCATCCTTAGATAAATGAAGGAAATTATTTCTTATATCTATATTGCCATCCCATCGACTATCGCGCTATGCGCACTTACATACTACGTGCCAGCCCTAGTGATGGCCCGACCATATTAGACTAAACAGATTACCTACGTATCATATTTCAAGATTGATTGATAATGACAACCATGCACCTGACAAGAAAAACCCTTTAATACATGTGACGCTAAATTAGGGGCGATTTTATCAAGCGTGTACCGATTAACAAGTTAAACAAGCCTTACGAGACACCATTACCAGCCGTTATCTTGTATCTGCGAAATTAAATGGCCTTATAACATATGATCGTAATCTATATGCAACCATTCTACGTGCGAATTTACGATCCAAAACACCGTTTTGAATTTGCATACTCAAAATTTGACAAAGAGAAGTAGTTGACAAGTGACCGATTGTATTTTTACAAGTGAATGGCTCTTTGGTACCGGACTGGGTTATTAAATTACAATAATTCTTTAGGAAGTCGCCATTCGGGTTTGCAAAGGGGTGAGTGCTGTCCTGGCTTGTATTACTTGTATAAAGGATTTAAAATACCGTTTCTTAAGCCGAAAATGTAATTTTAGCTACATTCAATGAATATTCAAAAGAGCGAACATTCCGCAAACGCTTAAGATTTATCTATAGTTTCATTCGATTTGTTTCTTAAAATAAGTTTTATAACCATTGCTTCATTTAGTTATGAAAATTCATGTTTATTTTGAAAATTCTTTCCCTAAAGAAAAGGCTTCGTCTTATCAAACAATGATGGAATCTGGCAGTCTTGTTGTAACTTACTTCTGCAATCGTATTATGTAATTTATTGTTAGCAGATTTTTGCACATAGTAAATGCGTTGGTCATGGAAAAATACCTAATTTTTTACTTTGCGGTGACTGTAACTGGACCATTTCGAAATGTATATTCTCGCGATAAAACAGCCACAGACTAATTTATAAATAGAGTCGACAGATGGTCACGCTTTTTGCAGTTTTTATGTAAGATCACATCAACTTCCTGCGTTGGCACGATTCCGTTGCGATCGATTCGTTATTACGGCGTTTTGTAACGGATCTAACGCTGCCGTTACTAGGTAAAAAAGTATTAACTTTATATAACTCTCGTAGATTTAAATACATTTTTCTTTAGGTAGGTGCACTCGTTAAAATACGGCGTTAGTTATGTAAGTTAGTTATTTGGAATCTGATTTCACGCTTGGTCTGGTTTTGAGTAAAAATAGGATGTATTGGAAGTGTGACGGTAGGTTATGTCATGATTGAGTATAAATGTGTTCCAGATTAAAATTTCATCAGTCGTCGGTGTCTAATATTTTTAAACTATAATTTACATACTTATTGAATAAGCTGTTATATACTAACAATGAGACAAATTCGACATGTAGTAAAAAACACAATTTGTAACATATAGTGCTGCCCTCTTGGAAGAATGAGAAGTATGGAAACGTAATTATTTATCTACCGTTCAAAACGTGTATCCAAAAAAATGGTGCCGTCTGGTGGTGCCGAACTGATTTTAACTATTCAAACTCAGAGAACTTACTAAATGGTCGTAAAATTATCACCTACCGCACTTTGTTTAAAAAAAAAGTTAATAATATTAAACATTTTTAGATGATATTATTTAAGCAAATAATTTTAAAAGACTGTCTTTTTTCGCCTGAAATACAGCGAAACCTAGTTCAGGCATTTGTAATCTACTTTTACCTTATAAGTACCTAACCAGTGTAAAAAAAAAACAATATCAATTTCTATTTCAAAAAACAGCTTAGGTACTATATTAAATAGAAACTTAGAATTTCACTATAGTTTTTTAGATTAGGTTACCTATGGTTTTAAGACGTATAAGGTGAAACACATTTTTAAACGACTTTTGTTAAGAGTTATCAGTCTATTTATTCCTATGTTAATGGGTATTGGGTCAAATGGGTACCCTAGCTAGACTATTCGTGCCTCTATAGTAATGTTATATTAAATTAGTAAATAAAAAGTTAAAATAATGGTGAACATTAACATACCTGCACCCAGGTCACGCGATCGGCGGGGTTGGTCCCCACAGGGGAGAAACTTCCCACGGTCGACTTGCACTTGAGTGCAAGTTGACACTGCTCCCGTTCCCTTTCTGAAAACCACGACAATTTGTTACTAAATAGGTACATTTTTTTAAACAAGAACGTCTGCGAACGAGACCAAATTTTTTAGAATGAATGGAAATGTGGAAACGTCATGGCCTCAGGCGAGAATCGTACTGGTGAACTATACACGGCCATCGCTGTACCAACTGAGCTACCGAGACACACTCGGGTGCGCCGAATTTGTCCATCATTTCCCTCCTATGAGGACGCTTAGCAACATCTACCGTAAGAAGACCGTCTTAATCGGCAAATGGAGTCTCAAGATATATTGAGTTCGAGTTATGAGGTTTCCCACTTTTCCTTTCTTTCTCAGAAATACATTTTAGTCCAAAGTATATCAGTGATTTAGTTGAAGCTGGTATCTATTAGCCCAGCACAAGTTTATTTGGCTGACTAGGTTACTTATACCAAATCCATATTGTTATATATTGTAACTAAACTAATAACTATAAACAGCAAATTTTCTGGATCCTTCTAGTTAAAGTTATTAGCTTCATTTGCAGAAAGGATTTTTTATTATTCCGAAGAATTAACATATTATTTCACAGATTTTAGGATTTTATCTATCGTAATAAAATAACTAATCGATTTTCTTGCTTTGAGGCTAGTTTTTAGTTCCGTGAGGGATATTAGAATTAGAATTGGCATCAAACATTTGACTTATTAACAGAAATAACTTTTTTGTCTCGTTGCAAATGTGTTATATTCGCATCTCTGTTTTATAAATAATGTTTACCAGTCCTCAGAACGTACAGTCTGCAGTTTAATTTGAAACTTAATGCCCCGTGCAATGAAATCTCTACTAACTATTTTAACGAATTCAAACGGTTCCGGTTCGGTATAATAATAATTGCTGCAAAACAGACAGGACGTCCTGCATCGAATCGTGCGTACAACAACTATTATAACTGTACACTTACCAAACTCTCTGCCAAGCGAAACTAAACTTTATAACAAGGCATTGAAGCACACTTTGATTCCGAACAAGTTTCTCATAGACGTTAAACGCCAATCCTGAGCATCCCTTAAAAGCGTGACGGGTCAAAATCGCGATTTTTATTTATAACATTACGACAGCTGGGGTTTGTCAAGACATAAAAAAAATTAAGAAAATCCCCCTCGGAGACCACCCCTCGAACGGGTTCCATCGCATAAATCCCACGTTCGTTTTCAAAAGGTTTTAAAATGCGTATAAAATTATACAGGGCACTATTGGAATTTATTTATTCGCCGGTCGGATTCGCAATGCGTCCACGTGTTTTTTAACATTAAATTTGCCCCAAGGATTTATGTGATCTATAGAGCGGTTTTAAATGTGCCAATTAAATGTTGAACGACCTGCGGTTTTTATTTACCTGTTCATGTGTGAATGGCTTTGTAAATTACTGGTTTCATATAATTTTGGTGGTATAAACACTGCTTGAGTTATTGAGTCCTACTTCTTTAATTGCATATTTCAATCGCATCAATAAATTGCGTGTCCTTGGACTCTTAGATCTCTAAGGTCTAGATATAAGTATGTTTATATCATATTGATTCGCTTTACAACTCTTCTGTTTGTGAACGTTACTATAGCTTTTAATCAATATTAACTAGCGAAAACATAACCCCGTCAAATTTAAATTACGTGTTCTTTATTAGAAGACAGTAGCAGTTACATGCACATCTAGTAACACAAACGAAACACTAGTTTAATAAAACATTACAAAACAATAAAAAACAAAGTGATACAAAAACTAATTCAATGAAGGCCTATTGGCCCACAAAACTAATAATCTTAATTACCCGGCAACCAGCCACAAAAGCGCTATAACAATACCATAACAAAATGACAATATCAATATCTGAGTATCACCTTCTTATGATAATCAGTCATAATAGAGCCATATTGTGTTCCACAGTTTCCACTCACACAATGCTGGTGTTTTTACAATGACTATGAAAAGACTGTTTTATGTACAAACGCGCGCGCAAGTGTGTTGGTGTCAATGAACCTTTGATAATGGGTTTGTGATGATTTAATTGGCTACAGCGATCGTTGTATCGCTTTGTTTGTACATACACAGTATTGCACAATTTATTGAACATATTTTTTACTGTTTATGCTTAATATTGTCGTCTGTTACCGCGATTGTTATTCTTTGAAATTAAACACTATAGAACGGATTAATCGCGTTTATTAACACCATGACCCTACGTTTCGAGCCCTTTACAGAACTCGTTTTCACAGGGTTACTGAGTCCCCGTCAATCAAAAAAGTTACTTGTGCCAACTACCTACATACAAAAATATAAAAATAATTAAAAACGAAAACAAAGGTTGGTCTACAATGCCCAGAGGGGCTTATAAAGCTAGTAATACATTGCCTGAAGGGCATTCTATAATTAAAATTAACAAAATATAAAAATAATATTAAGTTTCTGCTTATGCTTTTAAACGATTGGTATGTCTATACTTTTAAACACGCGAATGTAAATAGCAATTTAACAAACATTGATGTATAATTCATGCAAACCTGTTAAATTCAATTCGATTTGAGTATTGAATACGACATCTAGAAGGTGTGGAATCTTATTGAAATTCTTTTATCAAACTAAAAAGAAGGCACGCGTGGAACCATTCATCCAAACTGTATTGACATTCAATTTCAATACCATTCAGGAAATAACATTCCAATGAAAACCACCCCAAACTAACATCCACAAAAGCCGAATTCCGAACTTTTATCGCGAGTCATTATCATTTTAATTCGCATAAAAACACGCATTACAAAGCATATCAAACTTTATCTTTTCTTTCGTATCGATTCCTTCATATTTCCAACTTTATTATTATAAAGATTAAAGTCTAAAATCGAATGGCAATATTATGCTAATTGGAGTAATTGAAAATTATAGCCCGATTTGAATATTATCCAACACCTTTGTGGTTGCCTGTACCGAACACCAAAGTTCGACGACCACTATTGTAAAACGATGATACATATGAATGGCGTCAGGTGCAATAAAATGTTTGCATATCTATTCGAATTGTCATATTAATGTTGCCTCGGGATTGACTTGAACTCGTGCCGTCATTTACATAAGCCCTAATAAATTTTATCACTTATTGATATAGGCTATTGAGTGCTGCATTCATATTGTAATGAAATAGTGAACGATCGGATCATTGTGAAGGTTGAAAACTATTATATCACTGTGTCGAAATATCTTAATATGAGACTTAATCCGTATAAATGGTAATACATTTTAGGTTTATTCGTTTATAAACTAAACTTTTTAATTGACAGGTAGCACGGTAGCCAGTTTAAATATGTATTATACTTCGTATCCAAATCGAAGATTACATATATTTACTAGCAGCAGTACACGGTTATGTGCTGTCCTTGTCACACATTTAGAGTTAAAATATTATTCAAAAAATGTTCTCGCTGTCGCCCGCCGCGTAAGGTAGGTGTCGTGCCCGTGCACGACCGCGCCCCCAGCGGCGTGGTTTATCATTACATTTTTTTGTGTTTGTCCGAGTCACACGTATTTTCTCGCAAAAATAGTGTTTTAGTGTATATCTATTTCAGATTGAAGGATTAGGGTGAGTGATTTTACACATCTTCAGAACGATGAATTCAAATTACAGAATAAAACCGCGGCCTAGTTGCCGTTTAACGAATCTCCTTTCGGAAAGTGATTTTGTCCAAATGTTTGATTTTGCTTCCAATATATGTGTGGTAGATTACAATTTAAAATTGAATGTTAGTGTGGTGTATTAATCATATAATAACTAAAAGAATAGATCAAGGAATCTTTACTTTGTTCGAAATAATGCTTTTACATCTACCTTCTTTTTTCTAAGTAATATAAGTAAGGTACATGTTAAAGGCACGGGTTGTTACTCGTAGATTAACATACAAATTTAAACCTAATTAAGAGAACTTTAAGGTTCGTTATGTATTTACGCGTTATAGTATTTACGCGTTATAATTCGTATCAGGTTTGTGTACCAGACCGTATACTAAAAATTGCGCCACACGCCATACTCGAGGGTTAGCCACTTACTTCTAACCCTGGTATTTAACGAAAACAAATGTAATCTCATCTACGCAATGATTTCATCTACCTTTCCAGAGTTCTGAGATAATTATAGTAATAAGTATTGCAATGCTAAAAAATTATGAAAGTCTACATGAATTTCACAAATTGTAGTAAATTCGGTTAACAAAATGGCATCTAAAAGTAATTTAAAGTAAAATAGCCATAGAGGTTCCCTCATTTATCTATAGTTTTGTTAATAAAAGCTAGCTTATGATCCGGATGTTGCCGTTTCGACTATCGTCGAGCCTTCGGGACAATATAGGTATTTTAGAGGTTCCCCATTTTATCCCTAAAAGGGAGGTATGACCTCTTCAATTCTTCATGTTTGTCTTGTATTATTCGTGAAAGACAGCCCCGATTAGTCAGCTAAGAAGTACACATACTTATAGCGCTTCTTGTACGTCGTCCTACCTACTTCATTTATATGAACTGTCATAAAGATATACTCGCTTATAAAGAATCATGAGCTCGCTGAAATAAGTAACAATGACTACAATCAATAATTATCATCATAATGTTGTTGCAGAGAAAAATTGTAAAATAAAAATAAGATAGGTTTCGTATAAACTACGTTCCTATTTACGAGTAAGCCTATTTCAGGTTCTATCAAGGAAATACGACTTTAATGAGTCGGAATATATAATCTTGATCATGTTTTAATGAAGTCAAAATACTATGATATTGCTATTTTGAGTCAGTTAAGGCTCTAAACTAAAGGGAAGTGTAACCGCAGCGGCAGTGCCGTATTACCCTGTTCCGCTAAATAGCGCGAATGCTTGCTGTAGCCGCTGCAGGGGTTTAATTTGCGACCTAGTGTCTATACGATTAAAGAAGGATAATTTATGTTCAGAGTTGTATTCTTTGAGTATAGGTAAGTTATTTAAGGTAAATAATAAGTTTTTTGTTTTGTTCAAAGACTCGAAAGAGGTTATTTTTATTTTCCTCATATTTTAGATAACGTAAACCGTTCAATAAACAACGATATAACCAGGTCAAAAATATGATATTTTGGTTTATGTAAAAATTTACAAAATACAATACCTAAATAATATGCGGACATTACAGGTTGTAATTGTATTGTGATTGGTGGTTCGTTAACAAATTGCACACCTAAAAGGTGTTCAATCGCTTTCCTGCATGCTCAGAGCGAATAACGAGAAAACTGGTTAAAGACACAAAATAGTTAAAGTTTTTTGTGGTTTTTTGTATAACAATAATACCTATACTTACTGTTTTTTTTTTTATCAACTTTACGTATCCCCATCACGAAACAAGGATAGTTTGGTTCCGGAATTTGAACCAATATCTGACGGCGCAGTCTTGCGAATTGTTGCGTTTAGTAAAAACGAATTACAATGCAATGCAATGCATGAAATTATATAAATCATATGATTTTTACTTATATATATTATAATAGATGTATTGTAATTTGTATATGTAGGTAGTGAATGTTGTGGATCACATTTTTATGATACCTACATATAAAATTGTAGATGATACCTTTACGATACTTAATAGGACTCAACACGACTTAATGAAAATTAAGTCGGATATTAATATTGTCGTACGTACCTACTATTAAAACCTCACCGTTTAGGAGGGTGTTAACCAAAATGAATAATTTTACGAAGCTGAGTGAGTTTGCTAACAAAAACCTCATTGGAGAGCAAATGGTTTTAACCCAATTGAATTATCACGAAACTAATATTCCTGTTTATTGAAAGGATGAACCAATATATACTGAAGTACCTAATACAAACAACGACTTAAATTTTGATTTATAGTTTCCTAGAGAAGCTTCATAATATACATATATATAAAAATATATATATTTTCGTAAGCTATATCGATGAAATAGGCTTAATCTTATTAAATACCCTACGCTGCTCCGCTTTAACAGTGCCGAGTTACGTGACATAAATCGCGTATAAATTTGTATAATTTTGCTCCGTTTCAACAATTATGCCACAAAAATTGTGTCAAATAAGCTTGCTTTAACAGCGTTGAGCTTTAACACATTAATGATGTCAAGGATCGTCCGCTTTAGCAGCGTTGAGGTACTCCACATTAATTGTGTCGAGGGTTGTAGAACTTTGCTCCGCTTTAACAGCGTTGAGTTTCTCCACATTAGTTGTGTCGAGGATTGTAGAACTTTGCTCCGCTTTAACAGCGTTGAGGTACTCCACATTAATTGTGTCGAGGATTGTAGAACTTGCTCCGCTTTAACAGCGTTGAGGTACTCCACATTAATTGTGTCGAGGATTCTAGAACTTTGCTCCGCTTTAACAGCGTTGAGGTACTCCACATTAATTGTGTCGAGGATTCTAGAACTTTGCTCCGCTTTAACAGCGTTGAGGTACTCCACATTAATTGTGTCGAGGATTCTAGAACTTTGCTCCGCTTTAACAGCGCTGAGGTACTCCACATTAATTGTGTCGAGGATTCTAGAACTTTGCTCCGCTTTAACAGCGTTGAGGTACTCCACATTAATTGTGTCGAGGATTCTAGAACTTTGCTCCGCTTTAACAGTGTTGAGGTACTCCACATTAATTGTGTCGAGGATTCTAGAACTTTGCTCCGCTTTAACAGCGTTGAGGTACTCCACATTAACTGTGTCGAGGATTCTAGAACTTTGCTCCGCTTTAACAGCGTTGAGGTACTCCACATTAATTGTGTCGAGGATTCTAGAACTTTGCTCCGCTTTAACAGCGTTGAGGTACTCCACATTAATTGTGTCGAGGATTCTAGAACTTTGCTCCGCTTTAACAGCGTTGAGGTACTCCACATTAATTGTGTCGAGGATTCTAGAACTTTGCTCCGCTTTAACAGCGTTGAGGTACTCCACATTAATTGTGTCGAGGATTCTAGAACTTTGCTCCGCTTTAACAGCGTTGAGGTACTCCACATTAATTGTGTCGAGGATTATAGAACTTGCTCCGCTTTAACAGCGTTGAGTGTCTCCATTGCTCCGCTTTAACAGCGTTGAGTTACTCCACATTAATTGTGTCGAGGATTGTAGATCTTTGCTACGCTTCAACAGCGTTGAGTTACTCTACATCAATTTCGTTGATGATTGTACAACATTTCTCCGCATTAACAGCGTTGAGTTTCTTCACATTAATAAAATCGTGTTGAGGATCGTACAACTTAGTGTTAATTGTATACAATAAATAAACAATAAATAAACTTTGCTCCGCATTAACGGCGTCTCGTGTTACATACTCGTATTCTACAGGAATTGTGTAGAATGTAATAAAATGTTACTCCATCAGGTTGTTTTTACCATGATGAGACTTCTTTTCAATAGTAGCATTCCGATTATCAAGATATAAAAATACTCCACGTGTCAGTTCCTTATTATAACAATTATTTACAAAAATAGTAATTCTCTTGCTGCTGTAGCGTACTGGTCAATATTTCGTTATCCTACAGTAGAATCGAAGGCACCTGCCACTTAAGTTTTTTATTACAACGTTCTACTCAAAAAGGAAAAACTTAACGTATTAACCATTACCCACCACTTGAATTATTGTTTGGTCTCAGTATAAATCTGTATGTATATTTTATAACAAGATTTCTTTAGTACTAATCTTGCTATGAAGAAACTACTGATAGCTTGTTTTACTAATCACACAACTGGTTTTTGTCTTCCATTTTTACTTCGACATGAAATACAGGCATATCTAAAGTATACAATCACTATGCAGGGATCAGGGATTCGTCAGTAAAGTTCAATTAAATGAACGAAGTATAATTTAAAGCAGGTATATTCAAGTAATGTTAAAATTATATCGACGATAATACACACTTCAGTGTTTTGCTTCACCTAAAAGGTTATTGAAAGTAATTTCATTCTTTATTAATGTCGTTCCTCACTTGGACACGCACAGCATGGCATGCATAAGTCCAATCTAATAAAAATATTCATATAATATTTACATAATAGTACCGTTTTATTTTATTAGGCACTCATGTATGAAGCTAATTATCAGGAACCCATAGGAGCGTCGGATTTGACTTCGATATTTTATTTTATTTTTCCTACTTATATGTAGTATTACAATTCTCTAAACATCTGCTAGTAAATATATGTAATCTTCGATTTGGATACGAAGTATAATTAATAATCAAACGAACTTACCTGTGAAGTTTGATTGGAATTATACGAGTATCCAAATCGAAGATTACATACTCCCACCCTCCCAGACCCTAAAAATTAAAATAAAATAGTCTCTGGTCCTAACACAAAAATATCTATGTGCTCTAAAATAATGATAAACCACGCCGCTGGGGGCGCGGTCGTGCACGGGCACGACACCTACCTTACGCGGCGGGCGACAGCGAGAACATTTTTTGAATAATATTTTAACTCTAAATGTGTGACAAGGACAGCACATAACCGTGTACTGCTGCTAGTAAATATATGTAATCTTCGATTTGGATACTCGTATAATTCCAATCAAACTTCACAGGTAAGTTCGTTTGATTATTAAATATAAGTACCTCTTTATTATCATAATTCTACATTTATTTAAGTTTAAGTTTAATTGAAAATAAATCAAATAATAATAAGCACGAATCAAATAATTTATTATAAATTTCTAATAAATGTTTTGATTTATATTTTTTTGTTTTTTAAAGTGGTCACACTACTATATATAAATTATAAATTGATAAAGATGTCATATACTACAATACTACGGAAAAAGTGACCAAGGGCCCCGGTGAGCAGGGCTGGAATCGAACCAGCGATCTCTGGCTTTCGTGGCAGACGCCCTAACCACTGGTGATCGGGCAGCTCTAGAATTATAGAATAGCAATAGCTGAAACATTGCCGTGAAGTCGTAGTGTTGCCCATTTGGTGGTAAAATCAACAGAATTATTTTATTTGTATATAGATTTATAACATCACTATGACATAGTCCTACAAAGGTCTCGGGTTCCAATTGGTTCACTGTACAGTTGCCATACGGCCATGGCGCTGACAAATATCTGAGTGCGACTATTTCGTCAAAGCGTTAGAGTGTTTGTTCAGATATTTTTAAGCACATCGGCCGCGGTTTTATATGTGTGATGGCGACTGTACCTGCAATCGTCATACAACGCTTGGCTTCAGCGCAAGCGCATCTTATCGGTCGAGATGCGTCTCACATACGAAAAGACATCAACGGGTCATCCCTGGGATGGGATATGGGATCGAAGCCAAGATAACATTTCTTTGCAGAAAGTTAAGCGAAAAATAAAGAATATCATACAATTAAGGGGTTTAAAGATAACGGCAAATTGGAATGTCACGTAATATTTTCCATACAAAATTTTGGTTACCTACGTTTGCCATTTTCTGCAGACATTTGTGATCTTAGCTAGGTTCCTGAGCTACTACAAAATGTTTTGTGCTACTTATAGATAGCAGTAGAAAGTGCTTGCAGAAAACATTAACAATTATAAAGGCCAAACTGCCATTAAAACCATTGCTATTTATATCTAATGAGATATATTAGTTTTTTACAACTAAGCAATAAACTACTCACACCATACTTATAGGCAAGTCAGGAGTGTGTGTCATATTTGAGTGACTTGTCATATTTTTAAAACCGACTTCAAAAAACAAAATAGGGACTCAGTTCGTCGGAATCTTTGTTTTTATTATTTTTATCTATTTGCCGAATCGTCTTCGTGTAGCATATGGTTAGAATCGGTGCGATCCCCGCGAGTGCGCCTGCGCCGTGCGATGTCCGGTCTCCGCGTAACGCTATACCGTGCGCACACGACGGGGAGGTTGGGGACATGTGGCACGAGAGTCAAATTAGGTATTTTAGTTTCGTGTTACATCACATCATTTCAGCCGTTGTACTTCTTGTACGCCACTGGTCCCGGTATTGTGCCAGCTTCACCCAGAAGTGCTCCGCAACCTTTCTCATATCATCCACCCGTCGATCCAATGGACGCCAACCGCTTCTTTCACCAAAAAGCGGCCACCAATCTGTTTCTGATCGAGATTTGAAATGCCGCCCAACTCCTTTTAACTTGGTGATGACGTCTCCAACGTCGTGCACTTTTGTGCGACGTCGGATTTCGACGTTCCTCAGTCAATCTTCAAGTTATGACATACAAATATTTAAGTAGGAAGTGTCATATCTTCTCGTCGCCACTACCACAGTGCCTGTTAAGCAGGATGTTCAATCAGGGAGTCGTGCCTGTGAAGACATACGGAGCTGAGAAGTGAAACATGAAAGTCAGGCTGGCTCACCGACTAAGTATATGTCGCTCAGTGAGCAGTGGAAAGAGCGATGCTAGGTATCTCGTTAAAAGACAAAATTTGGAACGAGACTATGCGGATAACACCAAAATTCTGGACATTGTCCATGGGTGTTGCATGCAAGCTAAAGTGGGAGTGGTCCGGCCAAGTCTGTCGCAGAGGCAATGATCGTTGAAATAATAGGGTTTTATAATTGGCACGCATTGGCAAACGTAGTGTGGGATGCCTGCCTGGTAGACCGATGAATCTTCGGTGAAGCCTACGCTCAGCAGTGCACTTAGGATTGTTTAAATTATTAATCTTAATTTTCGAGATAAACATATGCTCCTAGGATTTTAGAGAATGTGATATTGTTTCTTGGCTCGTTATCTAATGCAGTTAGATTGGATTTATATTATATATGTAGTTTATCTCTATAAAAATTATACAATGAAGTACGCTGGGTAGTTTTAGAATGAAGACATCATCATTCTACCCTGTGACGAGATATTAGGTAAATACTTAAAAACATTTCCAGTGATAAGCTTTTATAAAAATTATAATAATTGAATGAGATGTCATATACTACAGAAGTGCTAAGGGCTGGGAACGGACCAGGGGCCTCCTGCATTCGCGGCACTGGGGGCCTTGGTTACTATTTCTGTAGTATATGCAATCTCCCTTTCTCTTTTCTCTTTTCCTTCTTTCTTTTTATTTATTTTTGTTATTTAAAGTAGTATGACTATTTACTTTTAAAAACACGAATCAGGACATTAATTATGAATAAAAAAATGATTTCATGCGTGCCTTAAAAAATTTAAGGTATTTCTTTTTTATGTAGGTTCCACCTATGCCTTCATTCCCTGTCGCGCTCGACAGCGCGTGCAACCGCGCGCACGCAGGAAGGCGCGTCTCATCTCGCGCAGGATGCGGCGCGGACAGCCGATACATGCTACCCACCAGTTTAGAAAAGGCGTAACTACATTAAAGATTAGTACGCAGTCAGGACGTTTGTTGTTGACAGGTGAGCACGTGACCTTTCTAGCGCGAGCAATGACATCTGGCCCGTGTCATGTTTATGCTGAGGTTGTGTTTGTTGATGTACTCAGCCCCAGCCCAGCTATGTGGCCCAGCGGTAAGAGCATGTGACTTTGAATCCGAAGGTCGCGGGTTCAAACCCCAGCTCATACCAATGAGTTTCGTATATAAACGATTGGTAAATTTTACCAAACGCTTTTCGGTGAAGGAAAACATTGTGAGGAAATTGGACTAGTCCCAATAAGGCTTAGGTTACCCTCTGGGTTGGAAGGTCAGATGGCAGTTGCTTTCGTAAAACAAACGCCTACGCCAAATCTTGGGATTAGTTGCCAAGGGGGACCTCAGGCTCCGTAAGCCGTGGTACAACCCGGGAAAATGCTATATAGGAAGATGAAGAGTTTATTGATTAGGTACAAATATACTGGTTGCAGGGAAGGAAAATGAGGAAGTTGCCGCAATCTAATATGATTGACAGACCAAATTGGCAGATCGCTATGTACCCAGGTCCATAATGCCTTAATAGAAAGTCGCCAAGGACTGAAATGTCTGGAAATCTACAATCCGGAATCATGTCAGCCACGGAGGAGATCACGACCCTCAGCATTGAGGAGAGTGAGAGATACGGCTGTGCATGTGCTCGCGCTTTCTTCTCTTTGTCATCTGCGTAGCGCTTTCCGGGAAGAATGCTAAATGATCCTAGGGCCCCCTTTTGAGAAGCTAATAACATAGGCATTGGTTTTCAGTTTTACCGAACTACAGTCATTTGACCTTCTAACCCAGAAGAAAAACTAGGCTTTATAGATCAGGTTTTCATGTAACGTTATCCTTCAACGGAGAGGATTTGGTTTTGTCACTCACCTCTTAAATCGTGAGTCATCCTATTAAATTACTAAAATTGTCGATGCCTCTTCATCCATAGGACCTTATCTACAATCCAGGCACCATAATAAGTCAAGATAAAACAGCAAAAACCCTGAATCCCATTACATAATGAGTGCATTGTTTTTGCCTTCCGTCACTGCCGGATATGTCTCGCTTCCGACACGTGACGCATGCGTCACGGTGACGCACGCGCATTTGACGCATGCGTTGTGTAACGAATGCTTGACGATGGTTTATGATACATATAGGTTATACAATAGCGGGGTATGTGAAGAATGATGAAAATTAGGTAAGGATAGATAATTAGCGAACCTGCACTGTGCTGCGTGGTGGCAAGAAATGTCACTATACCTCGTTTTTTTAATGATTTAAAAAATAACGCCTACGCTTCATCAATTATTTCAGTCATCTCTAGAAAATATTAAAACGAGATTAGTTATTTCCATTGTTAACGTCATGGTGAAGTAAATACGAGTAGGAGGAAAATATGCCAGCTTTTAAATTGTATTTCTAAAAATCGCACGACATCTCGGCATTGTAGAAGTTACCTCAACGGAAGCCTTAGATTTCCAAATTAATGCAGCATTTGTGTTTATTTCGTTAGCTACTAAATATTTCAATTATCGTTAATGATGTTATTCAAACGTTACCAACAGGACCGTCCATTAGTTACGTGAGGTACCAATAGAATTAAATATATAAGAAAAGAGTAACTTTGGTGCTTTGTGTGATGGTGGGTATATGGATTATAAGAGGCTTCCATCGGGGTAGGTAAAGCCTAATCTTCATTAATAGGTGTACATTTCTTCACCTTAATCCCTTGTAAGTAATAAAATGAAAAAGTGTACACATATTAATGAACTCAACTGTACCAAAACAGCAAAAGTACCGATACGTTTCTTACAACACATTTATTACTTTTTAGGTAAGTTACCTAAGAAGCCTACGAATTGTCTAAGTTACCTTAGACAATTCTTACAATACGAGCCATTTAAGATACCTACATAATTCTGTTATTTTGTTTTGAGAGGATTATTTATGGTTTTGTAAGAAATATTTGATCTTGATCCTATAGTATTATAAAGACCAAATAGTTCTTATAAAAACGTAAATAGTTTATTAAAATTTTAGTTTTTGGACACTTCAGTAGAAATATGCGTATATTACTTCCCGGTAGTGCAACATTAACATATAATTAGGCGCGACATACTCACATTATGTTTATGTTGGCTGTCTGGTCTGGTGCGCGCGGAAGCTGCGCGGGCGCGGCAGGAAACGGAAGTCACGGGTGCGCTGGAAAATGGCCGCCGTTAGATCACCAGAATGGGCGCAATTAATTGCTAAGTTAGTCTAGTATGAAAAAGGAATCAGGGGATTGTTTTTAATATTACTTTTGTTAAGCATAATTTTCGCATCGCTCATTCTCATAAGTCATTACAGTCATTAAAACCATGGGTACAAATTTTGTTAGAAGAGGATTTTATGCACTATCAGTGAGCTATGCAAGGTCTCGATTCCGAACTGTACTGTACTAACGAAAACTGTACCTAAGTGTGGGTTTGAGTCTCGAAGTCCAACTTTAACTATGTAGTTTATTAAAAAAAATTAAAAGTTAGGGACATACGAGCTGAGAGTGCAACGCATACGCAATGAAATATTGCTGCAAGTAGGTACATACGGCAAAGCGTCGTTTATCTACTCTCCACTAATATCTTTTCAAAATTGTTTGGTCAACTTTCCTTTACCATAATGCATTTTCACTATCGCCCGCCCACATTACTGTCATTCACATTAGCATAAAAACCGTATATGCACTTAAAATGGTAACATACATATGCCTTTTCGAACCGTCTCAGCCACATCCTACCATTTCAAGTCAAAAAGTCAGATGTAACTAAGAAACTATATGAAAATAGGACTGTTATGTTTTAGAAAGAGCATTAGTGGCAGTAATTGTCGCAAAACTCCAGTGAATCTCCTTCTTCTTTATTCCGAAGAGTTTACGAGATGAACCAGTATGAGTCTGATCTCTGGTTACTATCATATTTCAAGGATCTTTGGATCACTCCGTAACTGGAATGTCTAAAGACTGGTGCTTGCACACACTTGGTGTGGCCATTTGAACAACAGCCTCTAATTTCCTCTTCGATTAGGACCGTGCGAGTGGACACATCGAGTGTTAACGACCTTTTACACTTCACGGGTTGGTCAATTTTGACGACAAAGAGGCTTATTAATATTCATACGTTACTTGGCCTGCAGAAATGGTGTAACGAATGGTTCGAAAACGGTGACAGGCCAATTTGGCCCTCAAGATATACCTACAAGGACGAAAACGATGATTCAAAATATTATACAGATTTAATTTCCTAAATATTACATATGTATAAAACAATCCCGTTATAACTACTGATATACGTCGCACAGCCTAAACCATTGTTCTGCAATTTGGAACAACTATTTTTCAAATATCGTGAAGCTCCAGCTAGTAATGATTTTTAGAAATTCTACATCTGTAAACGCTTAATATTCTTGCTGAAAATTATAAAAACCTCTACGGGGTTGAAGTCGCAAGCGAAAAGTATATTAACAATAAAAGTGAAAAACGATCAGCGTTTATAAATATACGACTATAGAATCTAAACGTATTTAAAAATTTGACATTTTATAAGCAAACACTTTTTAAATAATTAATCGTTACAACAATAATTGGATGGATGCTACATGCTGCTATTCACCATTTCTCGTAGTAACCAATCTAAGAGATTGGTAACTAACTACGCATTGCTACCTAATGTGCCTACATTAGGTAGCCTTTCTGTGCTGTGTTTTCGTATGCAAAATGATTGAGTATGCAAAAGCATATAGGTATACAATACAACCGCCTCGCCGATTTCCTACGGTCCGGTTGAAATTATTGGCTTATTTGCGCTGCGTTTTCTTGCATATGTTTGTCTCTTAAACTCTTTGAAACGTCAAAACTTTAGAGCTGCCTATTTGAAAAAAACACAGTTAAGGGGCTGACAACACCTAATTCATGTTTTTTTTTAAACAATTATTTACATACTGCAAAAAATATATTAATATTCATCATAATAATATTCCGCAGACCGTAGACTGATCCGAATTTGAATTTAACGAAATTTGGCTTGATAATGTCTTTATTTTTTTGACTTGGGCGACTACAGTTAATCAAAATTTCATTATACTAATAGATAAACCTTTAACGAGTCAAATTTTACAAATAGTCCACAGTTTTGCTTATTTCAGTAGCTTTCGTTTTTTTCCTTCTAAAACCAGAGCGGCCGGTGATAGTGCGATCTTGTTTACTCCGATACAAATAGACAGTGTGCGCTGCCTTAGCTGTTGGCAGCCTCTTCACAAAAATGACCCGTCAATCGTGTGCCTTTCTCATTCCGTTGTTTCTAGGAATCGGCGGCTGTAAAGGGCCCTGCCCGTAAAGCACGGGAGACGCGGGCACGGCGATTTGCCGGATTACACGGCCCGGCGACGGGTCACGCCGCGGGGTCACGCCTCTTAATGTCACGATGGAACGAAAGTACCTACCTATGGTCACTGGTGGGCTAGTTGGGTCAGGATTTAAGGCCTAGCTGACCACAAATACCGCTAGTTTTAATTTTTGATAACTCCAAGCAATTAAGTTACATAGGCCCACTTGCCTGGTTAAAAAAAACGCTTAACGCCGTTATTTTGCTAATCCCGGGTGGTGCAAGTTAACTTAATAGAAAATGGAATCGAAAAGGAGGAGGGTCAAACTATACTATCCCTGCTGACCCTGTAAGCTGATGTATGTGTCGCATTGGTGTTAGCTGTACATAAGTTGCAAATGGTAAATAAATAAATAATAATAATAAATAAATAAGCAGTTAAAGCTAAGAGAAATAAACTTAAAATAGTCCCTTAAAACGCTTCCTCCTCTATAACACGTAATAAATTTAGTACCTACTTTTTCGGTGTTATTTCACGTAAGTACTTAAATCATAATATTTTCTTACTTTTACAAGGTATCTCAAACAGGGGTATTCATTTATAAAAGAATACAATTTACAAGTATTTTAATGATTTTAATTGAGAAATCTCAATGCAAAAATCACTCTAAATTGGCCAAATTTTGGCAAACAATTTGTTTTTTCGGGTAGGATATTATTACACGAAATAAATTCAAGTTTTAGGTCTTTTACTACCTAATAATCAAGATTAGAGTATCATATATTATACAATTGTAAAGCACGAAACAAATCATTTATTATTTTTGTAATAAATATTTTGATTCATGTTTTTTTGTTTTTTTAAGTAGTCACATTACTATATACTAAATTGAAATATATGTCATATACTACAGAAAAAGTGACCAAGGCCCCCGGTGAGCCGGGCGGGGATCGTTCCGGCGACCTCCTGCTTTCACGGCATTCATCATATGTAACCAAAATTATCCATGCTTTTGTCATAATTTGACTTGAAGTAAGTATTTTTTACAGGAGCAAGGCCTCTTAAACTTAAATGTAAAAAGTTTGAAATTGCCGTGTAATAAATAAAAATAACCATTCAATGTGTTGTTCAATTTATCCTTAATTTAATAACAATCTTGCATAAACGTTTAAGAATCGACTTATTAAGTAAGATTAAAAACAACAGTGCAATATTAATAATATCGTGTCGTTGCCATTTCTAAACGTGCCAAATTTAACGCAAATCCAACAGATCCAATTTCTTTTCCCAGAGCCTGACAATTGACAGTCGTGAAAAGCTATTTCTCCGGTGACAGAGCGGGTGTGGAGGAGGGCAGGGAAAGTGCTCACGCGCTGACGGCACGACGGCTTTGTTGCATCGTCACCTTTCTCGACAACCGTTGGACAGTCGTTATTTACTATACCTACGAGTAGCTATTATTATGTGTACAACACTATGGTCTAGCTTATGTTGCCTCTGTTTTGGTGCTATGATAATTTGCTAGTACAGTTGTACTTAACCGTAGGCGCTATCGACTGCGCGTTTCTAAAGTATGTCCGTCTAGCACACAGTAAGCACACAGTGTGCGTACCATGAGTTGTTTTCATCACAGTCAGTTTCATGACCGTCTTGCTCCTGCCAGAGTAGTAGCAGGAGCGAGACGGACATAGTTTCTAATGCCGCAGTCGCAATCGAATTCAACTCATGGTAAGCACACAGGTCGCTTTATGATCACCTTTGTCAAAACTATCCTCTGCTTTAAGCCCCCAACGTATTTTTTTTTCTTTTAATTTTTTTTTTGTTTGAAAGGAGTTGCTTGTTGGTGCCATAGAAATTTGGTGCTGATCTGACGATGGGATCAATGACGATGCGATTAAGGGAACTCCTAAATTTTCAAAGGAATATGTATGGCAGTTTTGGTGTTTGCTTAACTTAAGCATTTTATCCGGAAACTATTATATTTGGTAAAAATACCCAAAAATGAAAAAAACCAAACTATCAAAAACTATCAAAAAGGGAAAAATAAAACGTTCCTGCTTGTATGCGCTACCAAATTATACCTTTGAAGTCGGTGCATTTCCGAAAGATACTGCATTGAATAACGGTTTGGCACAGACTACAAAGGTATCAGTTGGTAGCGCATACATAAAGGAACATTTTATTTTGCCATTTTTGTCGGTTGGTTTTATTTTTTGATAAAGTTTTTTTATTATTCGTTTTTGAAAATTTAGGAATGATGTATGACGAAAGTCTTGTCTAAATGTTTCTATTTATATTTTAGCTATGCATTTTATACTAATACTTAAAAATAGATGATACCTATGTTTAAGAAGTCTGCAATACCCTGACAGGGTACCTACCATGTGTTTTCTATTTTGCCATACCTTACCCATTTACCTTCAGACGTTATATTATAAAATATAATCCAAACAGAAATTAACTGCGCATTACCTTTCAACCAAACATTCCGTCAGAGCTGTCCGAAACCGTGAATAATAATCCACTAAAAATCAGATATAAAAACATGTAGGATAATTACCGACAGGGAGCCGTCCCCATGAGGGCCACGTCCATGAAGTACTCAGCTTTTTACTTGCTTGTATACCCAAATAAATACTGTACTTTGTGGGTGCTTGTGTCATGGAAGCGGGTTTGTGCAAGCATTCACAGATTTGGATAGGGTAGCGCACGGGTACAGTCGTGAACGAAATTAAATTCGGCGCCGGCCGAAATGCGGCCTAATTTGACGAAAGTACTTAATTATTAATGTGAGCATAATGGAATTTTAAAGTGTTAAACATTGCGGAATGAAATTAATTTTGTTGCCAACCTCAAAGTATTTTTGTGCGCTAAATGTGGTTAATAATTTTAACAAATTTTATGAATTATTATGGCTCATTAAACTTAATATTTTGTAAGTATATACAAAGTAGCTATTACAGAGTTAGTTCAGAACTTCTTATTATGTTGATAAATAATAAATGGTATTAAGTAAATAATATTTTATTGGGGCGGTCGGTAAAGGTACCTAAGCAACTTTTTATCAATACTATTCAGTTTTTGCTGTAGAGATTTGGACGTCGCGTAAATTATATACCTACTAACGCCCAAACTTTAATTATTTTTAAGTACAACGATATCACATTCATTAACTTTGTTTGCTACTTCTTTAGAACTATTGTGTACACAATAGTAAATACTTTTCCCCTTAGGGCAACTTGCACCTAGCTTTTTATACGTTCATAAGTGTTTTGTAACGTGCCTAAGTTAAAAATAAAGATATTTATTTATCATTTATCACCAACCGGGTCTTGCCAACTAACCCGGAGTTAAGCTTCATATAAATTTTGTCAGCTAACGTCTAGTTAGCCGCTAACCCTGGCTAGCGCGAGTGGCGCTTAGATAGTTACTTGTTTTCATCTTGAATCAACTCTGACTCGAACTAAATAACTTGTATCATATAAATATAAAAACTATGGTCACATAACAAATGCCACATCGCATAGTAAATCGCATAGGTCACATAGTAAATGCTTGCAAAATATCAAAATAAAAAACATGTCAGTCTGTCAGAACCGTGCGCGTCTGTACTTCACACGCGGAGGGGAGCAGCGCGCACCTGGCCGCGCAGCTGCGAGCGAATCTCACGCGCAGCTTCCTCGCGCTGTGCGCATGTGTGCTATGTGCGTGCGCTTATGTGGAATGTTTTCATGAGTGCGGTTTGGTTAGCTGTGATTTCCATCACTTGATTTTGGTTTATGAGGAGAGTTTTAATATGCATTTAAGCAATATATAGTGCTTGTTTTAAAGGTGATTTTTATGTTAGTGTGAGGTTGTAAAGTAGGTCATGATTAACTTTGGATGAAACCAGAGCAGTTAGGTAACTTAGTTAGTTGACCATTCTGATGACCATACCTATACCTCCTTGAACGAATATTTTTGTAGCAGGCGGTGGTGTATGTGTGTATTCTATAGGGTTAATACTTAAGTATATATCTTAGTTCTCTAAGTTCTTGTCCGTGAAATTACAGACTTGTCAAGGCGATGAAACAACAATATAAAAGAGCGACGACAATATCTATCGGATATATTATTGTCTTCTGTATGCAAGTAGCAATGATCACTTACGTCACTTACGCTCACAGTTTTCAGCACTTATATAGAAATAGGAGCCACGAAAAATAGTAGGACTACCTACACACAGGACACAACACACTAAACAAACACTTACACAAAGCATACAGATAGACCAGAACATGCATAGAAAAGGAAGAAACAACAAAACATATTCTCCTAGAATGTAAATAGAAGTATACAGGAGCAAATACTTAGGGACCTCAAACACACTAAAAGAGGCAGTTTGCAACCTTAAAACGATGATAGGTTTTGTGGACGAACTAGGGTGGTTAGCGTAGAGCTACCTCACTATCACGCAAAAAAGGCACATGGATTGGATGTCCATTTTCGGAAAAGGCCCAGAATAACTAAGTAAGAATAGGACAAAGGAAAAGTCAAGAGTGTAAATTGTTTAACACTGTTCTGCATCTCACAACGCCACAACTTATTTGAGGATAACATGTAATGATTTAGTTACTAAATTTTAGTACGTCGCTCAAGTTTTAGATTGTTTTAGAGATGGTCGAAATTTGAATTGAATAATATTCGAAGTCAATGATATTACATAGCTATAATAACAGTTTCATAGATAAGAAATTAGTTGTAACGAAAAAGCTTATTACCATGTGGGTCTTAATATGCGGTTTGTTTGTTAACATGTGGGTCTTGATATGTGAGTAAGTATATAAAATATATAATACTATAATCATTGAGTCATACCTACAGCCCTTAAGACAACTAGAGTTTGCATTTGGAATCCAAAATGTATCTATCGGGTTCTAGTTCCCGGTCCGATGGATTTTCCATACATTTAGGACTCTAAAACAGTTTACTCCGATGAATACGAGATACAATCGAATCGCGGTCGAAGTTGCAGATAAAAGCTTGTCCACTATACATTGACCTTGTGAATTAGATGATGCCAGAACAATAGTCATCAAGCCGCACAAGCCAAAATCAAACTTAAACAGGTAGTGGTTGCCTAATTACTAACACAGAACTAACGCCCACCACAATTCTAACAATTACAAACTTGCGTCTTAAAACGGAGAGAAAACGACCATTCATTTCATTCATCCACTGAATGGGTAAACACATTCCTCGATCACTGAATGGAATCGCAACAGGTTACATTATCACGGCGTTTGCCACAAAACCGTACGATTTAATAGATTCATGAATGGAGGATTCCTAAAAAACGTTTCTTGCATGTTGTATTGTTTGTATACAAAGACAGGCGCCGTTTTAACAAAGCATGTTGTACAAGTGTACAATTCATGCGATAGTTCTTTATGAACGGCCAATTTCTCTTGAACTCTGTAGCTTATAATGAATTGTCCTCCATTGTTAGGTCGTCGCATACTGTCGGGGGCCTTTTTTGAGTGGTTAGGATCTAAAAGCGTGATATTGTTGTAATATCAATAGTCGCGAACTTTTTGTGCGCTCAACACTTTTGTCTGTTAACAGATTAATGTAATTATGAGCGAAACATTCGGTCAGTGTTACAATGGAAAATAATTATGTTGTAATTGATATGGTTATGGGTTTAAACAATGCGTTATGTTTTCGTGCTGACCTTTCCGTTTATGAATATAATTCTTTTGTGAGAAGCTTTGGAGATTTGCTTAATTAATTACTATGGTTAGTAACGTATCATTAATGAGTCTGGTAGGTTTGATTTATTACTTTTGGTATATACTGATACGTACAATCACACGCAAAAATCGTTAAAATGGTGCACTGATGCAATAAAATGACCAGCTAATCGCGCTAATGGGGGAATATTCCCTGTCCCTACTTCGAGAATATTCCCGGGAACGGCACATCACTACTCGCGAATTATAGTTACTGTCATTGGATATATAGAAAATTATTGACTTAACGGTACATCTCTCTCATTAGACGGTATTTTAAAGAGGCTGATTACCAACCTACGTATAGGCTGTCATTTAACCAGTGAGATAATTTCCACTACGTTAATTTTCACCAAATAAGACAAGGTACCGTTTATGGTCAGTTTGTAATTAGGTGCCTACATTATTGATTAAAATTCCATTTCAGCTACTTGGCGTTCTATTAAACGTCGCGTCGTGTTTTGTTATTCTGCCGGTTATTTTATTTAGCATGGGTTGGTATCATCAATAATGGAAACCAGTAGACGTATTTTAATACTTCCCTGAAATGGCTGAAATAAGGAAAGGAATTGCATAGACAACTTTAAACATGCTTAAAAGGTTACCGATTGCCGATTATACACCATCACTGCGCAAAACAAATGAAATTCACAAATAATTACATTTTAATTTACAACACTTACCTAAAGTAAAACTAATAAGTACATAAATAAGTAACTGCCCCCAAGCCCTGGATTTCGCCACATATCCGTTATATGCCGGGTGTTCAGTTTTTGCTTCAGGGGCGGGGCGGGTCTGGTTACTGAAAGTCTACACCGCGTGCACGTGCACGTGACGTCACAAGATGGCCGTACGACCGTGAATAATGGGAGCCGATGTGTTGATGACGGAGATGACTTACGAGTAGGTAAAAATAAATAAGGTACGACGGTACGTACCTATTTTTAAATGCCTAGCAGTAAAAACGGCGTACGCAAAAAATAAAGTAGGTATACGTTATAACGTTCCAACAAGACTCATTTTTCAGCTGCCGATCAACCGATATATTATATCTGAATTAGTTTTGCATTAAGCAGAGACGTCTTAGAATGAAATTTACAATTTTATAATATAATTGAAATAAATAGGTATGGATAAATCCCGCTGGGGGATTTTTCCATATTTCGTTTAGTTATAGAAATGTTTTATATGTTTTCTCGAGAAAAGTTTGTAGTTTATGTTTTCGATATTTTCTGTTTCATTTGTAGTTTATGTGCTAGGTACTTATATTAGACGGTAATAAGGTAATTTACTTGTAAGTATCGCAGGTATTCTACTTCGTCCTTTTTAAGGTCAATATTAAATTTGTAGCGCGTGATTTAAAACTGGATCCCCTTCGCTTAAAAAAATAAAATAATAACTATTAGGCACCTAATTCGAAGGTTAATTTCCACGCAACCAACCCCCAAAACCTTAGCTAGAAAACGGCGTAAACGCCAAGGTATTAGGTCAAAGTCTTGTCTTTTTCTTTTATAAGAAACACGGGCTCCCAATCCCACGGAAGTGGGCCCTCAACTCGACCCATGGTATAACATAACCTCGCTTATTTAAGGGTTAATTTTTTTAACCATCCCTTTTCAATTACTTAGGAAGTAAACGATTACTTTGTTAGGATTAAAGAACGGATGTGATCAGACCAGGTAGACGTGCCTTTTCGGTGTCAATTATATCGAAACGACATACATTTGAATGAAATGCAACGGCCATATGCCATTGTGAAATTGAGGACGAGTAATTTGAAGGTAATGAACTACGCAAACGGATTCCAGTGAGTTCATAATAAGTATTTATTTTTGTTATTTGAGATAAATTGTACCTACTGTACTGTTATAATGTATATTACTTATACACGGTGAGAATGAGTATACAGACACCGTATTTAGAGAATATAATGTAATGTCATATGACACTATCTGGATTTCGCTTACTAACTACTTTCAGAAATAATTCCATGTTTCGCTAAAACTGTTTTTCATCATAACTCGTACAAAAACGCATTTTTGGGTTCAGTGTTACCACTGAGTTTTAGTTTTGACAAAAGTACTTTTTGATTGATATAAGAAAAAATAAAAAAAACTTCCCAAAAAATCTAACCCTAAAAAAATTTTTTACTGTAAAAGCTTTTTTTTGTTATGACTGTTATGACTTATTGCAAATTTACGGACTAAAAAAATTTTGTCCGTAAATAACAAAAGTCGTAAGTATTAAATTGTTTGCTTGTTTTAACGTCCAGAAAAAATGTGTAACGTCCAGAAACTGAAAAAGATGTCATATACCTTCTACAGAAAAAGTGACCAAAGCCCCAGTGCCAAGGGCTGGGATCGAACAGACGCCCTAACCTGTCTGTCGGGTTATTGGCGACCACGGTGTATAACGCATTTCTTAGCTGTTTCTATTCGATTTAGTTTTTGTTAACTTAAAAGGATTTATTTTTCTGTTTTATTTGTATTACGTCACGAGACTAACGATGTAAGTGCGAGAGTGACAAATGACACTATACAGGGGCACTATATGACACTATATGTAACAAAAGTACCGAACGATACTTAAACAGCTGATAAGGTTACGATACTCAGGGTCACCTTATCAGCTGTTGAAGTATCGTTCGGTACTTTTGTTACACCCTCTGTAGACAATAATAACACGACCATCTTATCCGTGCAGATGTGCTTGAGATCCCCAAAAATATACAACTATGTGCACTACCCGTTTTGTTTTTGTTTTTTGCAACTTATCTCCTGCTACCCTAAGGTTGTCTGGAAGAGATCGCTTATAGCGATAAGACCGCCTGTTGCTACCTTTATATATTTTGTGAATTTGTTCTGTCTTTTGTCTCATATGTGGTGCAATAAAGAATATTTTACTTTTACTTTATGTGCATGATAACTTTAAAGTTGCATTTTTAACATTACCAATAACAGGTATAATAGGTTCATTACTAGCCGGCCATATACGGTCAGAAAATCCGTCGAATCTACATAGCGGATGTGTCCGCCGGACATCTGTCGGACAAATGTACCATATACGATTTTAAGCTAACATGGTCATTTTCATTATAACTAATATTTGAAACGGGATAATAATATGTTTGTTTTATTGAGCACCCGATATTTCGACACTGTTGCAAGCGTCATGTTCACATACATGGTATGTATGTATGTATGTATAAGCTTTATTGTACAATAACACAAGAAATACAAGAAACACAGTAACATAGACAATTTGATACAACAAAGGCGAACTTATCCCTATGAGGCATCTCTTCCAGTTAACCTAAATCCTAAATCCTGTTTCAAATATTAGTTAAAATGTACCATATATTGGTTGGTAGAGGCGGGTATGCCCGAACATACATACGGGTATATGGCCGGCTTATAGATTAAATTCTTCAATTTGTAATACCACGCAATATTTTGACTATAAATTACAAATAAAATATGATTAATCTGACCACGCCGACATTTTACCCAAGTCAACCTTCAAGGATGAGGAAAACCGTCGCCGCGAAAACGCAGCGTCATCGCCGCTTTGATGCGCCGACATCGACGGCCGATCGCCGACAAAACGACAACCGCTATCACCTGGGATGAGCGGCTTAAGAGACGAGAGGATACCACGTGCACTGAGAAATCTAGGAATAGGTTATCCAATTCAAAAAATCCTCTCGCGGTGGAGCTCCGCGGCATTTGATGGACCTAAGTATGCACAATTCCAAATGTGTACGCTCTGTACCTACCTATTCAGATTTGATTTTTTTATTTAATTTTTTCCCACTTTTTTATTTAATTTTTATTTTTACTCAGAATTGCGAGCTCTTTCAATACTAGTTTCCTAGTGGGAGAAACAAAGTGTTTGAATTTTGTTTTCCATTTTGCCCCTATTTTTTTACAGATCTAGCTAGTATAGCAGTAGCGCAATGGAAAATTTGAAAAATATATTGAACGTTTTATGACTCTGATTTCTCCTACGTACTAGGATTGAAAGACCTCGCGAATCTGAATAGAAACCACATGAAAATTTCCAATTAAGCAAAAAATATTTTTATACAAACAAAATAAAAACGCCCAAGTATATTTACTTGTATTAATTAAAAATAAATCCTCTCGCAGTGGAGCTCCACGGTATTTTATAGACACCTACAGTGCGACAGAAAAAGGTAGAAATTAAAAAGTGGCAACATTGTAGTGTTGTCCCTTTTTCTTACATATTATATTGATTTGAAAGGGGACGACATTTTTGTAGTATTCTAGAGTTTTGTATCCTATTTTTGGTTGATATAATGATCATTTGTCCTAAACTCATATGTTCTAATATTGTTTACCCTAACATCGTTTTAACCTACTTTTCTAGCAGTGATTCGACTCTGTGTGAGGTCACAGTTCTAACATTACCTAACCGACTTTTCTAACAGCGATTCGGTTCTGTATGAAGTCGTTTTTACAATTGATCGTTAGGGATTATGATCATTAGGACAAAACAGTTAGGGCAAGTGACTTTAGCATAAACGATATTAGGGAAGTCGAGGGAGACCCATAAATTTTATTTTGCTAAATTGGAAAATTTCTTATGTTTTCATTCAGAATTGACACTATGATGTTGACATTTTTTAATTTCTACCTTTTTCTAACGCACTATATGTACTCGTATGTTACAAATTTTTACGTTGTTTCTATAACGCATGCAGTCTACTCTATATACCTATTCAGATGTATTGTTTTAATTATTTTCAATTTCAAAATTAACCCGCACAATTTAACTACTCATTTTGATGTTTTTAATGGTAGTTATAATTTTTTGTTTGTACTTAATTTTATGATGGGTTTAGGATAGGTTTTTGTGATTTGTTATTGATTATTCTTCCTATGCATGCGTATTTTGAACAACATTTTTATATAAAACCTACCACTTTATCAATATCGCAATTGACTAAATCTTATCTGTCTACTGTGCCTGCCTAATAAATAATGATAAAAAATAGAAGCAGTGAGAGTACTAGGTGCTGGAATAAAAATCAGCATGTTTTAATATTCTTAACATCCTTTTGCAGTGTTAAAAAAAACTACAAACGCCCATGGGCTCAGTATAGCACAGTTTCTAGTGCATTTAAAACTCGGCCGGGAATTTCCCTAGTAAAGGTTTTCTATACCAAAACAAAACGTCACAGCGGGACACGACAAACGTCACTTTTGTCACTTTTTCTGATTCAGCTCGGGCAAAAATACTGCCAGGGGATCGCGTTAAGGTGTCATGGTAAGGCCCCTGATCTAGTATCTTCTTGAATAGTACAGCAAATTAACTAGTCATTGGTACGATTCATACAGGTAGTACCTGTCACCCCTATTTTACTTGACAATAGAGGTCAGTGGAAAATAGCAATCGTGCTACGTTTTCATTGCTCCACAAATCGTCATTTTCTGGCGACTAATCCTGCATCTATTATGACATATCATATCATCAACTAAAATAATGTTACTTTGCTATTTCGCCAAACGTGCTAGTTGATTGCCTCAATGCCTCATAGAGAGGCATCATCATCGTTTAAATCGACACGAATTTCCTCTTTTTCGCCCTTAATTGTATCGTAAATTCGTAATGTACTATAACGCCCCCGCTAAAAGCCCGTTACTTGTAGCGGCTGGTAAAAAACGACGACACCCGCCACTCGGCCAATGGTGTGAATTGACCGCTAAGATGAGTGAGCTCGCCTGATAGTGATAAACAACTATCCCAGTAATTGGTTGGTTATGTGTCATTTGTAATTTCATTATTTTCTTTTGGCCTTGTCATAATCTCTTAAAACAAAACAGTCGAGTTTTATAGAAACTAACAGGCAACGTACAGTGTTTTTGTACGTTTACAGTTACAGTCTAAGTACACAGTTGTGTGGCATATTGACGTGAATAACTCCGCAACAACACTTAAATAAGAAAGACTGGTAGTGTTCATATAAGGCCATCCTAATTATTGCGTAGATGCTGCACATTAAGGAGCACCTCTGGCTCTCTAGCGCTTACTTCAGATATGTCTTTGGTTTTGTGTGATATCTTTGTCTCGGAATGCTGTTGTACCTGACGCAGATTTTTTAGTACCATTGCTTTGAAAAAAAAAGCTTAAATCGGAGGTTCTGATTTCGCTCTTTAAATGTCGTTATGGTATAATTACTATTTTAAACGATGCATTTAACATGTATTTATTTTGGTGAAGTCCTGATATTTCGGGTTACATGCCCCGGTTAACATGACAGTGTAAATGAGTCACTGAGAGTTTTTAGTTGTGGTCTCTATCCACAATTAAATACCTAGTAATTAGACTGTAAATTACCATGTTATCTTCAAATCGTATAATGTCGTTATGGTGTGCAACGGAGACCAAACACATAAAATACATATATAGATAGAAAACTTCATTAACGTAGGAACAAATATTCCTGATAAAGGTACCTACACACAAATTTATAAATGTCCTGACCAGGATTCGAACCTTATACTACCAACTGGGCTAGGAGGCCGTTCAAAGGTATAGTGAGAGTTTTTACTATTGACACGTCTTGCGCGTATGTTAACCCAAAAAAATGCTATCTAACTCACGCAGTCATTCGCATTTAAATCTGCAAAGCAAGATTATAATTTATGAATTAGTTATTAACCTTTTGACGTCCGTTTTTAACCATCTTAACTAGTTTATAGCAACAAATGCTATACACGTTCGTCGATTAAAGACATAGTTATAGATCTTGGATAGAAAGAGGTAGGTATTAAACATACTTACTTCTTAAAACTCTTCTTTGGACGTTTGTATACCGTATCTTATCAGTTGGTAGGTACCTTATATTTGTGAATATCGTTATGTTTGCATCTAATAAGGATTCAAGATTCTGCAAATATACATAGAGGTGTATAAATACTTATAATATCCTGACTGACATATACCGCAGAGCCAAATTTCAGATAGGTACGTATTTAGAAACCCGATTACGTTAAAGCGGGTTTCAATCACACATTTTGCGAATAAGAGATAAATACATATATATATATACTTACACGCGGACGAAGTTGCGGGAAGCTGCTAGTAAGAAATAAATTGTCCTTGAAATAAAGTATCACGTAGGTATGAGGAGCTTATATTGAACATAATATACGGAAACAAAAAGACCAATTGAATTCCAGGGCCGATCTATCAGTTTCTATAGAAAGCGTCACGTAACCTCCGAGGGCTTCGACTCCGAGCTCTGACGTGATTATTTTTATAGAACTTGACAGATGGTCCCGTCCCGCCCCGTCCCGGCCCGTTCTAGTGTGAGTCATCCTTTATTCGTTTAAAGATATTTGCCCTAACACAATCGGCATATTATCACAATCTTTAAATTCTCTTATTGAAAAATATCTGTAGTTGTATGCCATAGATTCAGTTTCTATCTAGAACAGTTGTCAATGTTTGTTGTAGGACCATTTGTGCCAATATTGACGAACTCCCATGGTATCAGTGCACGCACAGAATACTGTACGCATGACGTACCTAAGTGATATGCTGATTTACTTTTACATCGTCTTATATCATAAATGTGTTATCCTTTTTAATGTTGTATTTATTTATTTAATCTTTATGGCACCATAAACGTAGTACAGCTGGCGGATTAAATACCTTAAGGCATTCTCTACCAGTCAACCAATGGGCTAAACCAGAAAGATTAAGTAGGTGCAGGGACTTTGAATTAAACGGACATGATATACTAAAGCAGTAGAAACATATTTAGCTATATATCGATAAACTTACATATATACATTTACAAATAAATATACATACATATAATGCATGATTTGCATCGTTAGTTAGTTCCATTGACGGCGATTTTATATACTTTACAGACAGACTACCTGATAGCTAGCTTATTTTTGTTTCTAGTGTTATAGGCTTATAGCTAGAGACATCAGAAATTCTTGTGAATGAATCTAAATTTCTGCACAATTTTCTCATAGATATATTGGGACGCTACAGTTAAAATATTAATTTGGAAACGAAACTTATCGACCGAAAAAGTGGTACCTTTTACTAAACTCAAATACAAACCTCGATTCATTTGATCACCTGCACATAATGTTTGCACATATCCATGTCCAGTAATGTTTCGAGTAAATAGGCCCGGGTAATCGGCAAAAAGAGTAATCCTTTCCGGGCCCAAAGCCCAATTTAGGCTTTCGGAGACTTTGTGACGCCGCGTCGGTGAAATCGCTAATCGTTCGGAGTACCGTGTGCGCAGGGCTGGTGCTGGTGATTAAAATAATATGTTTCTACTCCAGCACTTCTATCTGTCAATTAGATGACTGACAGCGATATTTAAAAAGTATACATTATAACGTTGTCTATGGTATTCCATAAGAACACTGCTCCTATGGATTTTCATACAGTATACCTATGAGCACTGTTGTTGTTTTTTTTTTCAATTTCTATAGTGGATTGTGCCTCTTCTAATCTTCCCTATTCCACCACGTTTCTAGATTTTGGTTTTTACGCTATTTTAGCTGTCGTAGAAAAACTAGGGTATGCAACAGCTCATAAGCTTATTATATCACTGTTGCATAAACTACTGTTATAATATAATCTAATGGAAATTATGTACCTAATAGGACTTCGCGGGAGAGATTTTAAGTGGATGGGAATCTTGTCAGCGAAGTAGATTAAATTGACATCCTGTCTTTTTTCCAGTTTCATGGCGATGCTAAAGAGAACTATAAGCGCAACACACAGGGGAGAGAGGGGCATAACGGAGTACTTAACGTTACAAATCCAGTAAAACTGAAAATGCGATTATTTATAATGATTATTTATTTTAATAGTTATCGTTGCACGTTGGTAATAGTTTATCATAATCAACACTCATTAGAAACTCCCTTGGTAGGATAAGATGGGGTACGCCTATGGGACGAGATGGGGTGATAGAGCGTGATGACTGCACATTTTATGAATTTTACAATTTTAGTTAGACAGCTTTTCGCCTATATCTGAATGTACACGAGAAGCTGTATATTGCTACTGACAGAATTCACACGTAAATGCCGATTCTTCGTCATCGTCTTCGACACAGCATAGCAGATATTGGTATGCGCATTTTTTGCATACAGCGCACGTCATCGACGCTTAAAACATTACAGCGTCTATCGCGAGTTTGTGGCCTACTCTTCTGTTTTACTTTCTTTCATAAATCATTACCATGCTACAAGAATAGAAATATATCAATCATATAAAATACCGTAGGAAAAATTTCTACACCTACCCCATCTTGTCTCCGAGTGCCCAACGCAATTCGGAACATAATTACAAAATAACAGCTCCGTATTTGAAACCATACAAGCCCTTCCCGTGGGCGTGATAGTTAATTCATATGAATTTACTAAAACGGGGCTTAATCGTGTATAGATTTTGAAAACAAAACTCCGACGTTTCAAGGGCGACGTTGCCCCCGTGGTCCCGGAGAAATACTGGCTGAGGTTGACATCAACATCTTCTAGCTGCGCGGGTTTTACGAACTACCCGCACTTGGTCTTGATTATAAACTTGAACATTTTGCGCACTAGGGATGTGACTCTGTCGACACACTAAACTCACGATGTCCGACACACACACGACTAAGCCCCGTTTTAGTAAATACATAATGTGTGATAATCGTGAAAGTTTAAATAAGTGTAATTCATATGAATTCATAATTTTGATGAGTTAGTTCTTACGCCTTATATACCCTCTATCCCGTCTTGCCCGCCACCCCGTCTTGTCCCTCTCTCCCCTATTCAGGTAAGTACTTACGTTTAATTATGGGTATCTTAAAGCAATGCAATGCAATGCGAATGCGTTACAAATAATATTTTAAATAAGAAGCTTTATATTTTTAATAAGACCAAGGAGACGCTGTACTAGGTCAGATTATTGCCAAACAGATTTAAGACCAAAAAGTAAATTGTTACACGTCAAAAATGAAATTGAAACAAAATTGTAAGCTGTGCCAACCCTAACATTTTAAATTATCACGGCTGCATCACGGCATCCTGTACAAAGGGATTACAGATTTCGCTATTACCCACTGCGTTCTAGGAAGGTACACCACCAGGTAGCACAACCCTACATACCTCTCACCCCATTAAACCAAAATAAACCTTACTGTCATAAACATAAAAAACAATATCGCAGTCACTGTTTTGGAAAGAATAACAATATGTTTTTCGATATAATTATTATGAATTTGTGTCAAAATTAGCGTGGTATTTGAAATTGGTTTAATGGGTACCGTTATTTGTGAATGAATTTTTCTACGTATGTTGAGGTGAATGGCGAATAAGCAATCAAATGACGATCAGATAACGGTACTGTCAGTAAATTATAGAGGTACCTACATACATATTTGTACCTTCACATTACTTTATATATATTCTCTCTGGGATACTATACTACAACGTGTTTTTGAGCAATTGCTTTAAATTCAAGGGTCCATTATTTAGCTTAAATTAAGCTAATTTCTCATAGACACCGGTATTCTAATTAGCTCCTTTACATAATAACTACTAATTTAATTTTATCTCTTATGGGATTTGCATGTGTGTAAACGGAGTATGGAGTATTCGACATGACATTGATATGTTATAGTTGTCACTTACTTAGTAAAGTCAATTCTAATGCCCGTTTTACATTAGCGGTTGATGTAACATGTAATTATTTTGTATGAGAAAAAAAAAACGAATTTACGCACACTAACTATGCCATTCTGTTTGCCTAATTATACGAAGCCACATGACGAATTTAAAGCAAATGTTCAAGAACACTCTGTAGAATCACCCTGCGTTACCTTACTATATAGCTTAATAGCTTTTTTAACCTTTTGATGGATTCATATTTATGTACAAATAGTAATTAGCTAAGTAGTTCCAAGCAAGTAGCTGTGCGTAGAGCAGCCGCCGCGGCTAGACGCATGACACATGAATAAGGGACACGGACTGTTCCGAAACATGTCCAGCTATTTTCGACTAGTTCCAACTTTATAAGAACAAAGTTGAATGTGATAATTAACTATGGGGCCATTTGGAATGCGTAGGTAGGTACCTAGTTTTTAAATAAAGACGATTTCTAAATAAAAGTCAAGAACGAGGTTGTAAGGTAAGCTAAGAAGCTAACTGCATATGTAGGTACTCGTACAATGTACATACTCGACAACTTATAACGGGATAGAAAATCCTTTAATTTTTTTTATGAAATATTCCTAACCTATGGCCTAAAATGACTAAAATATCACAACAGACAACTCACACATGTCGACATCCGTTACTTTTTACAACATTGACTCACCGGACCTAACATTTGACTCCATTCATTTACATTCCTATAGTTTCTATTTGATTTATAACATTTCAAATCAAAGTGTAGTCAAATTTCCAATACTTGTCTAATAACAGCGTTCTGCGCATGACCGCACTTGATTGACACTGGCGCGTGCGCTGGGGAATTCACAAAACATTTATATTCAACCTCACCTTCCCTCTAGTATAACTTGACCTCGACATCCTTCAGAATAAACCAAACCAGAGGTTACATTAATATGGGGTGCCCAGGGGGGGTAGTGGTTTAAAGGAGTTATTTTGAATAGTGCTGCGCTAATGTAATTATCTTAACGGTTAATACTTAGACGATCTCTAGAGAGCTCGGGGGCGTGTCTTCGAGCGTCTCGATTTAATTTTTACCAAATATTAGAGCTGGGTACTTTGCAGAGAAAGTTTTCGAAGGTCTGACAGAAGACAGGAGGTACAGTCACCTGCATTAGTAGATAGCTATATTCCGCTATGAAGACCCTAAATATATCTGACACAATCTTATTTGTGCAGCCATAAGACCGTGTCACATGTTTTTGCGGCCTTCATAGCAGAAGATACTATTGCAAGTGAGTTGACTGTACCAAGGTCATTAGGTATCAGGGCGAAAAGTTTGCAGTTTCTCCCAAAAATTGTTCCTCCACAAGTTTAGTCCCCTAGTACTGGTTATTTAGGGAGTTCTTAGTGGCGAAGTTTTGACTTCGTCGGCCTGTCTAACAATTTGATGGCGATAGAAGTGTCTCATAAAAACTAGCCAGTTAGACGAGGTGTGAAAAATTCTCGAGTGAACTTCCAGTAGTTTCTACGGGAGTTCCACTCTGGTAGTTCTACTATTATCTGGTAGAAATACCCCATGATTTCCCCTCCACGTAGACAACAACTTCCGTGGATTTACTAACTACATAGTCGCCAGTCGGTATGTTGGTTGAAATAAGTACCACATATTTATGTACATAATACTTAACCTAATTGTCTAACGAAGATTGTTTGTAAATTTTTATGTTGCTAACTAAATACACCGGTGCTATACTGCCCTTTCCTTTCTATATCTATTTACCTACTCTTCTCAAATGAAATAATTATCCCCGTTTCACTAATCATCCCAGTTATAATGACACTAAGCGACTGAAATATTGAAGCGATGCGCGCCGCGATATCATTTCCTAGGTGATTATTACGCAGTCGATCATTCATCGATACATATCAGTCGCATTTATCTACCTAATCGAATAGAAAACGAACATTTATCATAAAGCCCTCCGTTCCCAGTTTCTGGTAATTTCATATAAATTACTTAAAATCAAAAGGGAAATTAGAGGTGACGCCTAATGCCTGATTCGCATGTCGACGGCTTTTCCCAGCGTAACGTTACGTTTTATTTTATTTCCCATTTTTCCCCTAGGGGCGGGCGCGTTTAACGCACGTCGGCGCGGGATGTTACTAATCGTTATAATGATTATATATTAGGTTAAGTCGATAGGCGATTACTATTCAATCGTTTGAGGCAAGAAGTCTCACATCGGGCCTGTATTTGAACTAGAAATACCTATAAACCAAGTGCAGCGCGCATTGATGAAACAAAATATATTTTCTGTCATCTTCAACAGTAGGTACGTACCTATCTTCCGCTATGAAAGCCGCAAAAATGTCTACACAATCTTATTTGTATATTTGCAGCCTTGATATTGGAAGATACTAATGCAGGTACAGTCAAGTATAAAAATATGGATGCATGCAATTATTGAATTAGATCTGAGTCATATCTGAGAAAAAACAATTATGTTTGAGCGAAGGAATTCGGAAAAAACTAACCATCTCTCCAACCAATTGAGGATTCTTTAAGGGGGCAACAGGAATACAGAAATAAATTCCAGTGGACTGTCATATTCAAAGACGGTCACTTACTATTATTACGATATGTGACGAACGAGCCCGACTGCCAACTGCCATCTTTATGGTTATTAGAGCCGGCGAGCGATAAATAAGACCTTTGACAATAGTCATCACACGAGCATGATATATGTTTACAAGGAATTGCAAATAGCTCAAGCGATGTCATGTTCTTTGGCTTTCAAAATTTGCAATTTGATTTAAATAGATCGAAAATAGTTGCTTTATTTACTAGAGAAACTGGGTATTAGGTCCAGCGGGTATTACCGTAAGTTCAGTGTTATCAGTGATGGTATCTACCTAATGGTAATGGTATTGAGGATTCGAGCGGGCTGTCGAGAACTTACTGCGATCATTCACCCCATAAAAATTTAATGTGGTGATTTGGTGGAGCTGCAGGTCATTATCCCGACAGCATTCCCCCGTAGCTTCCTAGAAGGATTATCTCCCTGTTTTCTTACATAACAGAAAGGCATCTTTGAGGTCGACATCCTTCAGCTCATTCATATCACATAATAATGTTTGTCGTGCGGTAAGCAAGCAACATAGGTAGAGTGATTGGGCCGGATGGTGATTCGAGTCCTAGCTGGTATGGTCAGCTGCAGGAAAAAGTACCCCTGCATTGAAATTTGTATGCTGGGATGTGCTCTATCTCTGCAGCTGACTGTATAGTTATTATAGCACTGAGTCTTGAATATGAATGTATGGGGTTTTGGAAGACGAAAGGTAGAAACCTCTTTCACCTGGTCCCAACCATGTGCCGTGTATGGGCTAAGTTGCGTAAAAAGCCATTTGGTAAATAAGCCAGAGAAGACCGGGTTAGATTTCCTGTCTCAACGCAAACGTTGAGACAGGAAATTTAAAATTAAAAAATGTTTATTTAAAAAAAACATGCTTACAGAACTAATAAATACTTCTGCCAAACCAGAATATGGTTTGTTGGCAGACGTGGCTCCAGTACAATACTTATAGTCAACTAATACTCATTAAACTTAAACTATTCACTACCTACTCGCAGTAGTAGTAACTTCCTGCTATGGAAACACTCGACTGTATATTTGTTTTATAATTAAGTAAATTAAACATGTTAGACATAAGAAGTTGTAGTCATTCAGCAGTCAAAATGATGTTGTGGGACTTGTGGGTGACGGTGTTAGTTTTTTCATTACCACCTCAGTCATAAACAATCATCAATTACTTCTACATGAAGCAAACCGCCATTAGAACAATAATAACGACATAAAAATGTAATTTGCCAGTGATTAATAAAACAAAAAGTGACTAATAATTTCATTACTCCCCCTGTGTTTGTTGCCGAGGGGCAAAAATGTGTAATTTTGTAGTTAGAATACTGAAGTTACGTCTTTATGTTATGAGGGTATATTTGGGGTCTGGCTTATCACCACATCAGTGGGCCGAATTGGGCCAGGACTGTTCACACCGCTACCGACTAGTTGTCTCAGATGATCCAGTGTATACTAGACCTGTGATTACGTATAGACTGAACTGTTTTCTAGATTACTCTTGTCTAGATCTCATATAGAAGCGTAAGTTGAATTGGAATTCAGAATATGAAGTACGCTACGCTATAATTTCCTTATGCAAATACTTTCCTTACAGGTGTAAAGTGGTTTGTTAGGGAGTTATTTAATAGGTTCGTTTTTAAGTTCATTGATTTTATTACCCGTCCATTCGGAACATTAATGTGAATGGAGGGAAGGATTTATTATACGTCTCTTTTTTTAATAATCTGTTTTTTTTTTATATAGGAAGTTGAGAGTTGAAGTATTAAAAAAAGAAACTTGAGAGGAATACTTGAGTTAGCGGCGAGATGATTTACGTCGACATATTTTTATTTTTTAAATTTTACGCCGCCATTTGGCACGCGTTAATCTCAATAATTAAGATAAAAAAGCACTCAGCAGGACTGAATATTAAAATAAATTTATTGTTCTTCAATTACGAAATGTCATAAATAATTCTTAGGCTGTTTTAATTTATATCAAGTCCCTTATTCCTTATTTAATCGTTAGTTTTGTCGCGTGAGAAACGCGAAGGCAGTAGCGAGTAACTTTTAAGTACACCGTGTTCTACAAATTTAAGTTTACCATTACTAAATTTGGCTATAACACGTATTTCAATATTCATAAAGTTTATTTTTGGTGTTTTTTCAATTGGTGGATGGTATATAAAGTTGGTGCTGAGGGCTAGTGGTGGAAATGTGCGAGGAGCATTAATCACAACAGAATTAGCTTTGGCGATCCGCTCCCGAGTGTCCACTGAGAATTTATTCTGGAGCCTTCTCCAGTGGGCAAAAATACGTAACTGAAAAAGTCAACATTTTAAAATGTAGGTACCTACGCAAAAATGCGAAATAAAATGCTTATAGATATGAAAAATGAAAATGAAAATGAAAAATATTTATTTCGTTATACAATTACGTTAAATTCACAAATGTTGGAATCTCCTAGTAAGTATATAATTACCTGTGACAGGAGATGCCGCTCTTCCATAAATTCCATAAGTAATCAAACAAAAACAATTTGAGCTTATACTAAGTAGGTACCTACTTAATTAAAATAAAACATATAAATTAACATATCCTATACAAATACAGTAGTATTTTGTGTGTGTGTGTGTGTGTGTGTGTGTGCGCGCGCGCGTGTGTGTGTGTGTGTGTGTGTGTGTGTGTGTGTGTGTGTGTGTGTGCGCGCGTGCGTGCGTGTGTGTGTGTGTGTGTGTGTGTGTGTGTGTGTGTATGTGTGTGTTCATGTGTGTACGTGTGTATTATGTGGTGTTGTATATGAATGCTTCTACGTCATCGTATTTTAATTCTTTTAGCCAATTTGTTATCTTTTTCTTGCAAGCAGAGTGGTGTAATGCGAAAATGTTTATTTCTTTATTTACCTTATTATATAGATGAGTTCATAATTTGCAAAATTGATACATAGTAAACCGAGATTTACTGATCGTAACAGTAGCAACGTTGTAGTTACGTCTTCCACTTAGTAAATGTGGAGTAAATGTTAGAGACCTGTGTACTTTAAGAGTTTTTAATAAAATAAATAATTTTCTCATGGATAGTAGTTCTGACATTTTATATAGGTCATTTGTTGAATATAAATATGGCTTAAAGTACATGACTTTAATTAGGAACCTCTGACCTCTTTCTAC
The DNA here is from genome assembly GCA_949128165.1 of Lathronympha strigana. Taxonomy (NCBI): domain Eukaryota; kingdom Metazoa; phylum Arthropoda; class Insecta; order Lepidoptera; family Tortricidae; genus Lathronympha; species Lathronympha strigana. Next base: position 7,407,538 of record OX421906.1, on the reverse strand, counting down.
CTCAAGAAACTTTGTTATGGCTGCCCCACCCCAAGCTGTAATGCAGTAGCACATGACTGATTGAGCCAAGGCAGTATAGAGCTGATTTAATAATATTTTTGAAGCAATGTGCCGTAATTTTTTAAATAACCAGGTAAGTTTGCGGATTCTGTTATTAACATACTCTATATGTGTAAACCACGAAAGCCGTTGGTCTATCATGACGCCGAGGTACTTGGTGGATACTACTTTTTCAATATGAGTGCAGTTGCAAGGGAACGAGTCGGATGAGCTACAGGTGTGAATTTTAATTTGTAAATTACTAGATGGTTGAGTAGAAATATTTTTAGTAAAACAGATGTAATTGGATTTTGTAGTGTTAAGTGTTAAAAGATTAGAGTTGAGCCATGTATTAATATTTCGCAGACCAGTTTCAGCATTTTGGAAAACAGAACTCCAAGTATTTCCATTAAATACAATTACTGTATCATCAGCATATGAAAATACTTGGCCGTTTTTGATATACATATCAGTCAGGTCATTTATATATATTAAAAATAAGGTAGGGCCAAGGACGCTACCTTGGGGGACGCCAAAAGAGACATTGGAACTGTCGCTTATATAATTATCAATCTTTACTTGTTGTATTCGGCTGTTCAGATAGTCACTCATCAGGTCCAGTGGCTTACCTCGAACGCCAACGTGTTCCAGTTTGCGTATAAGAGTGGAAAAAGAAACGGTATCGAAAGCCTTTTTGAGGTCTAAGAAGACAGCCATACACTTCTCGCCTTTGTCTACTTGCTCGGTTATTAATGAAGTAAGTGACAGCACGGCGTCTTCTGTTGACTTTCCTTTTCTAAACCCGAATTGAGATTTTGATAGGATGTGATATTTGTTTAGATATGAAATTAATCGGTAATTTATAAGTTTTTCTAATATTTTGGAAATTACAGGCAACACGGAAATATGTCTGTAATTGTTAGCTTCGTTTTTCTTCCCACTCTTATATACTGGCGTGATTATGGACTGCTTGAGAATAGAAGGAAAGACACCATTTGCGAAACACAGATTGGCTAAGTGACTAATTACTGGAACAACTAGTAGCTTTGTGTATTTCAAAAACTCGGTGGGGATATTGTCGTGTCCTGGGGCACTCTTAGATTTAAGACTCATTAATATCTTTTCTACTTCTTGAGGGTCGGTATCTGTGAGGACAAAAGACGACATGACTGATTTTTGTGCTAAGGTACAAGTGGAAGTGTGTGATGTAATTTCTGCAGCTAAATTTATTCCTACATTTGCAAAAAAGTTGTTTACGTGGTTAACAGATTCATAGGGAGTTGATTTACAGTCTAATAATTCAGTGTTGCAAGTTTTAGATATACCGTGTTAAGTACCTAATTACCTAATCAGGTTGATAAATCGAAGATAAGTTTAATTATAATTTTAATTTTGGTTATTGTAATGCGTTCACAGGAACACAGGTTAACTGGAAGAGATCCCTCATAGGGATAAGTTCGCCTTTGTTGTATCAAATTGTCTATGTTACTGTGTTTCTTGTATTTCTTGTGTTATTGTACAATAAAGCTTATACATACATACATACATACACCAACTATTCAAACTGTTTATTTTAGATAAAACGGACTGAACAAAACTAAACGATTTTAATCAAATGTCATGAATAAAATAAAATAAAAATTATAGAACAACCAATTTCACGAATATACCTAGTCTCCCGCCAGTAAGCTTAATCATTTTTAGGGTTCCGTATCAAAATGGTAAAAAGGAACCCGTATGGTGTGACTCAGTCTGTCTGTCTGTCACGTCGTTAAATATCTTGAGAACTACTAAAGCTACCGATTTGAAATTTGGTATAGCCAAGGTTAACCTAGACACATTGAAAGAGAATTTATGATTTATATTATGTTATAAAAAATGTCCACTTAATAAGTTTTCTTAAAGTTTTGCACCCATTTCCCCGATCACTGCTAATTAGGTATAATAAACCATAAAACGAATTTCTTTAGTTATATCCGTTTCCCTCGGCCTTAGTCATATAAACTTTGATTCGCAGTCGCACCCAACGCCTCCGCGCCGCTGGGGCCCGCATAAATACTACTTAACGCTCACGACACTCCAAATTTAAAATAACAAACCAAAAAGGTAAAAAAACGGCCAGAATCAGAACGTAACTTTTTAATAATTACCTCGCCGGAGTAGCGTCACTAATGTGTGAATGAACATCCTTTTCCAAATAATTTAAATCACAGTTATAGATTTTGGACGTAATTTATTCGTGGACCCTCTTTAGAGGCTGTTTAAGATAAATATTTAGACGCTAACGATCCAATGAAACGGTTAGGAATTTGATTTAGGTAAGCATTCACGTCGGATTGTCTACGTCAAACCTAATTAGGTTGTGTAATAGAAATATCAAAGGCCTATCTGGACCATTTACCCACTAAAGTTTATAAACTAGCTCCCGTAGACAGTTTATTACGAAGCGTGTGCGACATAATTTTTGTAAATATGCTACCATCTTCTTCATTCTTTACCTACGTAAAGATACCTACTAATTTTACACTTTTTTATGATATATTATATGGTTTAAATATTGCTTTTAAAGTTTTATTCATAGTTTCCTCTATGATTATATAGTTTATGTTCCTATATGTAGTTTCTTTACACTTTGAATTCGGAAACCCTATTATTACTATTATATTTAGGACAAATCAAATTATTAATTTATTTATAATTTTAAAAAATATTCGTGTTTTTATTACTCTATCAAGTAAAAAATGGGTACAATAACGCCCACTTGCACCACTCAAGGTTAGCCGCTAATCTGGAGTTAAACTGTCCAATTCCATACAAAAAACGCTTAACTACGGGTTGCAAGTGGCCCTAAAGAAAACACCTACCTACGTACTCTACTGAGACTGCGAGTGGGTATCATTGTCATGTCTATACTCAAAAGTTATCAAAATATAAGTGATAAGTCCAACGTTAACTTTCATATAAATTTTGTATAAAGGCATCCATTTTCATTGTTCTTGAGTATACCATCCATACAGTGATCTGTGATCAAAGCAGAACGGTAGGTAAAATGCAAGTGTACATATTTAGTTAGCCACATTAGTCTCTCGAAGGGACCTAAAAATCTTGACGTAAACGGGCTTTCGGCAACTTACCATTAACGCAAAGCCCCGCACCGGTGAAACTATACAATCCGTTTTCATTGCCCTTGAGTATATGATCCATGCAGTGATCTGTGATCAAAAGAAAACGGTAATACAAATTTACATGTTTCGTTATCCACAATAGGCTCTCGAAGGGACCTAGCTGACATAAACTGGCTTTAGGCACACTTTCCATTAACGCGTAGTCGCGCCGGTGAAATCAGTTACGGACACGCGTTCTGCGTACATTGTTTTATTCATGATTTCGACTACATCACCTTCGGTGCGGAGTTTGCGTATTAGGTTCGTGTCATTGATGCCTGTCCGGGCATTTGAAATTTTGTTGCAAATAAATCGGGATCCTAAAACTCGTATTGAAAAATTGAACTCACACTTTGCTTTGAAAATTACGGATTATTTTAGGCAGGCACACCTTGATCTGTACCCTCAAGACACATTGAATAAATGAGTACACTCGTGTGAGTTTACCCATACATTTCACTAAAGCAGGCCATACACATTAGGGTGTGCCTGCGCAGTTTAGACTGTACAAAAAAACTGCACAGTTGAAATGCCACACTCGCTTAATTTTACCGGTGCTTTTGAACTATACAGTTAAAACTGCGCAGGCATACCCTAACGTGTGTGGTCTGACTGGCCTGCTGCAGAGCAGTAGATACATATATTGATACAACAATTTCCAAACGGATATGTTTGTATGTGTTTCAGAAAATGGCCGGATAGATAACGAGATGATCAACCAACCATATTACGATAAGGCCATCTTATTCTTGCCTACGACACCTCCACCTGCACCTCCATGCAGAAAACCAATCGCGCCATGCTATTCTATCTTCAAAGACCTTTTTAGCCTTATTCTAGCTCAGTCCAACCGTACCATGTAAGTAAGTTCGCCCTCAACGGACCGTAATCTTGTGTAGATTACTCGCAGCTACGCGAGCTACATCTTTCTTATGGAGGTTTCCAACCGAAATCGACGCGTCCATTATTTGCTTGAAGTTCGGCCTATCCATCTCCATTTCCTCGTCGCGATCTCTCTCTCTCAGCCTTTTAATTCGTATTCGTACCCTTGATAAAATAATGCAGCATCTATAAAATGCTCACTTTACAGGAGGTTTAAAGATTCCGCGAGCACGCGAGTATATTTTGTAGGTATCTAAATATCAAGCATCGAACACTCATTCTCCTTTAGGCCCGATTGATATTTCGTGTGTGGTTCACTTCAAACAAGTCTAAAATAGTAACAAGTAGCGGGGCAGGAATGTGGCACCAAAACGTCTCGGCAATTAAGGAATCGGCAAGCTCTAACCTCGCTGTCAGACCTGCATCGGCCCGCGCCTGATTGGCATCGACAGGGAGATGTAGTTGATGGATGTGGCACTTTCCATATTAATAAGAGCTGGGGTCTTACCACGATCGCCCAACTCGATTCAGTTTAGGTCCTTAACTGTGCTCAGTTGTGTGGCAGCGACTCTGTTTAGGTCCTAAACTGAATCGCGTTAGGCGATCGTGGTACATCCTCCTGAGCGCCTACCACGAACCGCGAACGAAAGTATACCTGCCTTTCGCACTTGTGATTTCTCACTCAAGTGCGACAGAGAGGTGAAACTTCGTTCGTGGTTTGTGGTAGGCCTTCTGTTCTTCTACATATGCATCCTAGAGTCACACGTTGTCCCTTGAAGCAAATGAACTGTCAAACTTTAAAGTGTTATTTTAAACGTCAAATTTCTATGAAATTTAACACTGTCACAATCTGTGCTATCAAACTGTAGGAAATTTAGCATAGACTCTATCTCTCCTTGATTTATCGCACGTAACCAAGTTCTTTTAACATTTATATTTATGTGTTTTTTTCCGATTTTGAAGTTGATCTCATAATTCCTTACCTTAGTGGCGGGTGCTCATAGAACTCGATTCCTGCCGCCTTTCCTTGCATGTTATTATATATGTTAGCCAATTTTCCAAATTTTTTCTTAACGACTCAAAGAAAAAACTGACAAAATCAGCTCCAAAGCCCAAAGAACATTTTGACGCTCCCCCACTGATAACCTACATTTGTTTAATATGACCAACACATAATATTTATATCTCTTGGGTTACCACGCACATAAAAAAAAATTAAAAGCTCTCTGGATGCATAACAATTCATGAAATCTATTTATGAAGTTCAAAAGCCTATGCAGATTTGTGTAGGTACCTACTTACTTTACGTTGTTTAATTGTAGCTTATGTAAGTTTTATCCGAAGTCATAATTACCTGGAACAAAAATGATAGTTATTAGTTTTTGTAAACTTGTGAACGAATTAATAGGAACACGAAAGTTTTATGTAATGTATCGTGTTCTTATAAAACTGGCGTTAGCTGGCTACTTGTGATATACTACTTGTGAAACCCACTATTCCTTATTAAAAAGATCCATCTTAGAGTTCGTCTATGCTAAGTTTCCTAAAGTTTGATAGCGCTGACTGTGAAAGTGTTAAGTAAATTGTCATAATTTCATAGAAGTTGACGTTTAAAAAAACACTTTAAGGTTTAATAGTTCTTTTGCTTGAAAGAGATAACTTGGTTTGACTCTACCTCTCCAGATATTTAACATTCTTGTTATATCACCTATCGTATGATTGTTTCTTAGTCTATTCCAGCCTCACCATGATCTTCGTTTATTGCCATCGTACCATAAGGCCCACGTAACATTTATCATATTTTACGCGCGTTCGACGTCTCTGACGTTTCTCTCTGTGACAGGCTACGTTAACTCCACCAGGAATTTATTGTGGATATTAACCTACTGTGCCTTTACAGATCCGTCGTGTAATGCAATGTCATTTTCGGAGTACGTAGTTATGGGCCTTTATTGCGCGCTTTGTGCGATGTTAGGTAGATGTGGCTGTATGAAATAAAGAGAGTTATAGTTTCAGTTCTTTAGAATGTACAATAGCCTGCGTGTGTACTGTTTATATTATAGATAGAACTAGATTTGCATTTGTTGAAGCCCGTGAGCATTAAAAATATTATTTCTTCTGATTTCTTTGCTCCCCCGCCTGCATAAGAATAGGTAATTTCATGTTAAGTAAGCATAATATTGTCTTCTGTTAATTAAGTGATATTGTTAATTAAGTAAGCAATTAATTTCTGTTTTTTGTCGTGTCTCTTTGCATGCTTAGTTTTCTCTGTCGCTAGCATTATATAACTTTGTATCCTATCTGTGAAAACCTGTAACTGGCTTCGCTGATACTTATGTTACATCATCTGTCCTTGTTAATTTAAGCTGTTGGTTTTCCGAATAAAATAATTCGTACCAACCGATTTCCAATACAGTCAACTCTCGTTATTTCAAACATGCGATAATTCGAACCTCTCTATAATTCGATGTTATCACGAGTTCCCTAGAAAATCTCCTGCTATTGCGAAAAATTTCAATACACTTTTAAACACTTGGTAATTCAAACAAAAAAATAATTGCTACGCAACAAAACAACCCGTTAATTCGTAGGCGTTAAACACTCAACAATTCAAAGTTATGAAATTTCAGAAGTTAGGTTTCCTCCATTTTAGAAAAGTTCAATCTTATATTACTGTTGCTCGAGCGTTTGTTATTGTAATTACATATTAGTTTCCCACTCAGTTAAGTTACTTTTTAATTTATGTATACAGATTAAAAGTTTATGTTAGTTATGAGTCCTAAAAAGTATAGATACTTGCTGAAAATAACTTGACGATTGCTGAAAATAAGGACTTAAGTAATCGAGAAAGCGAAAGTAGGTGGGAAGAAAAGTGACGTTACAAAACAATTTAAAAGTCCTCTGAGTACAGAACAAGAGCTTCATTCGAAACATTGCAAAGCTTCTGTTTGCGCTTACATAATGACACGAACGAAAAAGCATTTCAGGCATTATTTCTGACAAAAAAAGTTATTGATCAGTTACAGCTATTGCATTGTGAAGCAAACTTAATATTACAGACTTCTTCCGAATACAATAAACAAATAATTAATTAACATTATGTTTATACATGTACATACATGTACATGTATAAATTTTTTTCAGCAATATAAAAGGTTAGACGTACATACGATACGTCTAACCTTTTACATTGCTGAAAAAATTGCATTTAATAAATTTTATAACAGTTGATTACATATTACGTAACAACTCGTAATTTCAATTTTCCTCCCGTAAATTTCTTACCATTTGATATTTCAAACTCTTGATAAATCGTAATGTTTGGGTCGGTCCTTCCGAGTTTCGAATTACCGAGAGGCGACTGTACCGAAGTGCCATAATTATGCTCAGTACAATCAACGCATTTTAACATACACTAAATATAGGCGGAATACGAATTTCTTGTATGCTCTCTGACCAGAAGCCACAGTTCACGTTAGTACGCCATTTCGCCAAACGACGCTTAACGGTACCGCAAGTGTGTCGGCCGATCGCCATGGCGTCAACCCGTGAGTTACGTGCGTACTTTAGAAAGTGACCACGCCGTTGTGGAACCAGAGCACTCGTCATAGACCGATAGGGTTCTGAAGTGCGAGAAAATTAGTATGGCGCTGATTAAGGGCAGGTAGCAATAGGGGCTGACCCTAATGGTACTTGGCAGGTGTGGCGGCCAATCGCAATGTCACCAACCCGTGAGTTACGTGCTTGCGTTAAAAGTGACCAGATCAGTGAGACTTTAGAGCAATCACCATTAGGCCGATAGGGTTCTGAAGTGTGAGAAAATTAGCACGGGGCTGGTTACTGATGTTCAGTAATATGGGGTGACGCTAATGAACCAAGTGTGTTGGCCAATCGCAATGTCGTCGACCCGTGAGTTACGCGCTGTAGAAAGTGACCACGCCGTTGTGGAAAAAGAGTAGAGTGAGACTTGTGAGAGAATTAGCATGAAGTTGGCTAAAGGTGAGAAGATATACCACTAGGGCCTACATAATCGGCTACCCGTGGAACATTGTGTGTATAAGATCATGAAAAAACACTGAAATAACCATTGTAAAACCAGATTCTCTTTATACTGGTTCTCCTGGCTTAGAGTAGTGACCAGAGCTCCTTAAACGAGCCGAGACAATAATCGCTGGTAAGATGATGGCATACGTAACGTTTTAGAAATTCGCGTGATGAAAATAGTTCAGGTACCTAATATGAAAATAAGACCTTTCGGTAAAATACAAAAGTACTGAGTTATAGGTACCTAGCTTATTTGTTCTTAGACTGAGAATAGTTGGACTGGTGTTAGTAACCTAGGTCAGGTTTACTGTTACAAATAAATACCACACTTTTGCTCAATTGACACTTGGCCAGGTCTGTTGCGTTCAACCAGAAAGGCTCACGTGGTCACCGCAAGTTTGTTGTTTGACGACAAGTCAAGTCTAAGTCTGAGTCGATCTGGACATGTTCAAATGGATAATTAACAAAAAATAGCTATATATATATATATATATAGAGATAGTTAAGTTAACCGCGTGAATTATTCTAGCTCGGAATCGTAGCCAACTGAACTCTGTCTAAGAATCTTAGGATCCTTGTGGTGTCTCCACACGCATCCTGAAATGATAATGCATCGAGGATTGGAGCCGCTTGTGTATCAACACCTTCGCATTCCGACGACCGCTCTAAGGGAGGGAGGTTGATATTTCATGATGGATGCCTTACCTCAAGTTAGACAGGCTCACCGAAATCACGTTGACAAATATCGTACGGAAGTCCAGCAAAATATGGGCTAAGGTCACAACCATCACAAGGCTTGCGGTCAGGAGCTTATTACTTTGCGTTATCATCGAACGTGCTCAACGGCTCACTGGCTCTGATAAAAACGTAATTGCCGACGGAAACAATTCGATGCAATTTTATTGTTTATTTAAATTGAACGCTGTGAGGAATATGGGGAAATTACGGAGTACCGTCCTTTAGTTTAATTAATAACACGAATAATCAGTTATTTGTGCCGTGATATCTACAAAACATGCTTCATTTTTGTTGGTGATGATTTGTTAAGTGTTTTGACATCTAACAATTATTAACTAAGATCGCCGTCAATGGAACTTCCTAACAATGTAAACAAAAGGCGTCACATGTTTGTCACTGTTTCTCCTTGTATCTTCACACTACCTCATCAAACACCACTGAAACGGTCGTATTATGGTAACATAAGTATATATAACATAAGATAGTTAAGTTAATCTTGAAGATTTCATTAAAAACTTAAAAGTTGGGATATTACGATCAATAACGACGGTTTGTTTACATTGTTAGGAAGTTCCATTGACAAACAAAAACGAATACGATAGATGAATTATCTTTCGCCATTTTACTATTAGTCACTCAGGTCAAGTAAAATAATATAAGTAAGTACCGGAACCACGTGTTGTGTAGAATGACACCCGCTAGCGACTGCGCGATTCGAAAGTATATGCACCTTGCTCATTCTTAACCAATGTGAGCGAGTTACAAATACTTTCGAATCCCGCAGTCGCTGTCGACTCGTGGCTAAGTAAAAGTCATGGTAAGGACAAAGTAGGTATCCTATTTTTTTTCGTTATTGGCCTTCTTGTCCACTGTTTCTGTCATTATCCTCCCCATTTTACATTCATTGAGTAGTTTCCACTGCACTAATGTAGGTAACATATATGCGTCGCACTGCTGGGTACCGGCCTTCTCTTGTGCACTACAGGGATTAATCTAGTCACCACGGTGGTCCAAAGCGGGATGGAGACTTGGAGACCCAACCTTGCTTCCCGTTATACAAGTCACTTAGGCGTCTTTTGAGTACACTCCATTTTCGTATACAGATTGATATTATTGAAACTCATGTGAAGAAGCTATAAATAGAAAAGTAGCTCGTGTTAATTTTACCATTGTAAACGACGTACTCCATAGCCGGTTATAGACTGGCTGTGTAGGTATGATCGAGCTATGGGCGACTTGATACTGTGACGGTGTTTAACTTACACAGCCTCCGATTATTGGTAATATAAATAGGTAGGTAGGACCTTTATATTGCAAGGATGACGGTGCCGTCCAGGCACTTGCTGTGTGCCTATAAGTATAATGTAGGTAGGGAATGTTTTTGATATCAAATCGCGAAACAAAACTTGCAAAAGGTGTATGTTTGTACTTACGAGTTCAGTTACCTTATTTCTTTTAATGATTCAAAGTCTATAGGGGGAACTGCAATTTTGGCAAAAAAAAAATGCGTATGTGTACTTCTTTTATTTTTCCCTTTATAGCATAAAGTTTAGTTGGCATGCCAACGTTTACCAAGTTCATAATTGCCAAATGATAATTTTCATTTGTCAAAATTATCATTTGGCATATGTAGGTTACGAGTAGGTTAGTATGCCAAATAAAAATATGCGAAATTTTTGATGATGGGAACTGTTGTTTGGGAATGGGAAGTGATAATTTGCCAGACAATTTTCAGCGATAAATTAAGAAACCACAACATATATACCTAATTTAGATTTTCCACAAAAACTGCATGTTGGGCATGTTTGCGCTAGGCCCTCAGAGCGCCAATCAAACTTGCCTTCAGTATCGGTACCATAAGTTGCGTGCGACTGCACGATTCGAAAGTATCTACATATGCATTTAGCTCGTTCTGAGCTGGTCGGAACGAGTTGTAAATACTTTCGAATCGCACAATCGCTATCGACCCATGGTTAAATAAAACTCCTGTGTGCTTACCATGAGTTAGTTGCACGCAACTGTATTCGCTAGTGACTGCGGCGTTCGAGTATGTCCGTCTCGCGCATACCATTACTCTGGCAGGAGCGAGACGGACATATCCCCGAACACCGCAGTCGCTATTGAATACGGCCACGTACAACTCATGGTAAGCACGCTGGTAAGCACACAGGAGGTAGGCTGCGTGAGCGCACCTCAACTTTCTTACCGCGGAGTCACGAGCGCGTGCGCCGCCACTTTTTGCCGACCGCTGGGTGCCGCGCGGGCCAGATATTGAAATAATTGCTTTTTCAACGGCACGCCGTGCAAATGACATTCGAGATGGAGGTCGTTTTTTCCTCCCGACTGTACTCGAAGAATTTATTGTCACCGGTAAGTCTTTGGTCGCCAGAATCACTGTGGGATTGAATTTTTTGATAATAATGTTAAATGTCAATAAGCGAGTAATTGCGGTGTAGCCAAGCAAAGCACGGGAAGGTCATGACTAAACAGACACTGAGTTTTGCATATTTTTTTGAGAATTTTGAAACCGCTTCTAATTTTTCCTCACCTTGTTGCTTGCTACTTTGAAAAGATGTTATAATTTTTCTCTTTGACACAATTTACCTTACAATAATAAGTATAAACTAACACCAGTAGGCAATATCCATGAATTTAGACAACTGGGAACCCCACCGAATGGTAAGGAGTAGAATTACTAGAACCAAGAAATCTACTAGAATTTCAATATAATCGGTAATAGATACCTGTCTTCTCAAATCTAAATAATAAATGTGCTGGTATGGGAAATTATCTGAGAAGCTATCTTAAGAATACTTAGAATATAAAATCTTCTGGTACAACTCGTTAGGGGGTTTGACTAGACAAATCGCAATGATAAAACTACAATTCACCCTAAGCTCCGTTAAGTAATTAACACACGAAACCCGATCAGAACGAAACGGATCAGAAGCAAAAAGCAAGTAAACGACCACAGACACGTGCCGCCATTTCGCAGAATACCTAATTGGGGAGCCCAAATGTGGTAAATTGGTAATATCTCTAATTAGGTACACATTACAATACGTCTTTTGGAGTAAAACTTTGAAATTAACTGATACTGGGTGTTTTTCCAACCTTTAGCGATATCGTAGAAGTATTGAGCCTGTTATTTGATTTGCGAGTGATGATGCAGTGGATGCAGATGCTGGAGTCGCTAGAATGAGAGCTGGCTACGGAAATAGGTTTGCAATTAGTATTTAGAGCGACGATATTCCTCTAGTTAGTGTGCCATACTATCATTATTAATTAATATAGGCGCCTGGCAGCGGTGGGTGTGATTGTTGCGCATTGTCATCGCCTGGCGGGGTGACGAGGTTCATAGCTTATAACAAGAGTCGCTGTCACCATTGGAATTCTTAGCTTCGTCACTCATTCTATTGAGTAGAACAACAGTGAAATAGTCCCTTTTCGTTTCCCGCTGCCTCCATTTTGCGCAGCTATATGTATACTCGTATGTATATTGATATAACCGGAAAATCGTTAGCGTATGGGGTCGAGCAGGGGTCGAAAAAGTTTTTAAAAGAAGAGCCACAATATTGATTTGAGTGGTCTAAAAATTGTTGGTGTCAGTTACTGAAGTGACATCAAAAGCAGCAATGTTAATGTACCTATCTACAAATTACTGTTTCTCGCCACCTGGGGTTACCTAGGTGCCCCCTTAGGAAAGGCATAAGCCCACCAAAGCAGGCACAAACTATTACTACTTTAAAAGCCGTGGCTAATGACTGTTGATTGGCCATTTTCCTTGGCTAAGTCTCAATCAACGTAATACTTTAACGCTTTTTAACTTTTATTACCGTAGCAGTTGTACACTTTTACTTCAAAATATTGCACTGTGAAATTGCATTGGCAGTTAGAATTTTATCTAAGACATTAGGTTTTATTACTAAGGTTTCGATAATTGTTTATTACTTATATAATCTACTGTGTATCAATAGGTAAATAGTGTAGATACCTACATTGGTAAGTAATACAAAGGGTCGATTGATCGCCATTAAACTGGCTGAATTTTACTGAATGGGAATTTTATTTTCATGGTTATCCGTTGGGTAAGATCAGTCAGTCTATAAATTTTAGTGCAATTGGTTTATAGTAATACTTGCTGGTCAATATGCTTTAGGGCATATCCGACAGATCTGTCAATAAATGTATAGGAATTTTATCTGGCGGGTACCCGGCGGACACACCCACTATGGAGATCTGACGGATTGTCCAAACGTAGGTATATGGCCAGCAAGTCTGTACAAAAGTTAAGAATAGTTTAAAAAAACTTAGCACATCGAATTAAACGAACCTAATCGATGGAATTCGGCTTGTGTTCAAAATATTTGTGCATTCCCAATCACTTCGAATAAAAAAAAATGTACTTATAAATTGAGAAGGCTGGTAAACAAAATGATTAGCGTATTGTCAGCAACCATGCCGCACACCTAATGAGACAGAGAATGGCGGCGTGGTGTTAAAATTTTAAATTGTTGTGTGAACTTTCACAGTCATCGACTTCTTCACAGCGGCGACAGGGTTTTTTGTCGTTTTTGGATGCCCTCACCGCTTTTATAGACAAAAAAGACTTATCTCTCTCCAGGATTGCCATGGACTTGTATTCTTTTGTTACAGTCGGCTGGTGCCCGAGATCTCGCTGTGATATCATAAGAATTACATCTACGCGGCACGTGCTATCGGCTCTTTTCATCCCACTATGCGACTGGCCTTACTTTCGACATTTTTTTGGAGCAGGCTAATACACCGATTACGTCGTAAAAGGCTGTTTTTGAGTTTTTAATGATGTTGTCTGTGGTATTGTTTATCTTATCGCAAATGCATCAAACACTTGGATTTTATGGATTTTCGTTTATGAACTTTTTTAAACAAAAAACTTTTTAATTCTGATAATGTCTTAAATGCATCATACTTGCCAAACGTACCTACGTTTGGCAGCTACGTATTCGTCTTAGCCTATTATTAAGTATTGGGTGCACTCAGGATGGTTAGGTTTTTAAAGCTTGATACTGTGTCTCTTCCAATAGCGAAGTTAAAAAGTGATGCCAGCTCTGTCACGTGGCCACCACGGATAGTCACGAAACCACCACATGCCATAAGTCGCCCGCATGCCTCAGATTGCCCGCGACAAATCGTCGACCATCCTGTAGACAAAGACCGCTGTTTTGTCACGCATTGTAAATATTTTGGACAGGGTTCTCGTACCGTAGTTTTATGGACCTTTCACGCTGACTCTATTGTCTCGACAGATCAGCCGTGGAGCCGTCGGGGGTAGATACTTTGCCGATTTTTATGGCGAGGACAGTTCGAAGAACTAATTTATAGCCCTGATTTATTACTTGTTGACGTGTTAAAACAAAGCACGTGCTGTTTTAAAAACAGATAAATTGATTTGGCACTTTGGTAATAAATACATAAGTAGAAGCTGTCTATTTTCTTAAGGGTGCTGACGTATTGAGATTACTTTTATATTCATGTAATGTAAATGAGCGTCGCATAGATACTACTTAGATTTAGGTAAGTGCCTACTTTTTACATTAAACTTCTTTACAAAACATACCTAATTTTTAATAGTTCCAGGAAAATGAGTAAAGTAGACAGTTATTATATCTATTACGATTACATTTAAAGCGTGCATTCTGCAGATATACCTACGATTAGAAGGAAAAGGAAGATATATCAAATATCCTTCTCTCTTATTATACATCTCAAATACATATGATGAAACAAAAAATCTCTGACATAAATAGGTAGGTATATAAATGGGAATCTAATCATGTACCTATCAAACTCTAGGACCATAGTCGGGTGTTTTACGGAAAGTACCTATTGAAGTTGATGAGTTCACCTGGATCAGGAGTGAGTTAAGATCAACCAACGATTTCAAGGCGCGCTTATACATTCCGACCTTCTCAGCTAACCCCTGCTATTGTCACCATCTTCCGGAAGACACCCAATTGTCTATAACTATTGGAGTATTCAGATGAAAAACGGTCGCTGCGCAATGTAGGCCGACTGCGCCAAGGCTGCGCGACCTCGGCGTTTATGGAGCGTGACGCCGACGTGCACCCACGCCGTGACGTCACACCCCCACCCCTACCAGGTAAGGTCAGGTTAGGGTTAGGAGAATATGTATTTAGACTACTGTAGGAGCTAAGACGTATGTTTAAAACAGACGTATGTAGAAAAGTGGACAAACTCATGGCTTCGGGGGAGACTCGAACTCGCAGCTGTAGAAATTAGCTATCGTATGCACACGTTTCTGCTCTAAGATAAAAAAAGATAACATCCGTTTGAAGAAGCGCTACGCGAAAATTAATAGACTTCCTTAGTTAGAGTACTTAGTTATATCGGAAAGGCAGATGTATGAAAATGATAAGCATTATGTAAAAACGATTGTCATCTTGGCAGGCTGATCTGTGGGTTATATTTGATGGCATCAGGTGAACTTTCTTAACTTAACCAGTCCCTGTCGACGACTTCACCTGATATTTGTTCTACCTACCTACCAACTTAACAGTTATGACACTTATGACTACGATCAAATCATGGTTATCTGCATAAGATGCGCTTCGTATTTTTACCGTATGTCATCGTAGTCATCAATTTTAATAAGAACATAGATAAGTACGGGTTTGACACGTGAAACGATAGACAAATAAATGACAACTATCCTGATCACACTATAAATAAATATATAAATATTGTGGGACAATCTTACACAAATCGAACTAGTCCCACGGTAAGCTCAAAAAGGCTTGTGTTGTGGGTACGAGACCACGATATATATAATAGATAGAGAAGTTTGTTGTTTGTTATGATGTTTGATGAAATGTTTTCTATGTATTTAAGTATTTATATGTATATGTATCTATCTATTATATATATCGTCGTCTAGTACCCACAACACAAGCCTTCTTGAGCTTACCGTAGAACTAGGTCGATTTGTGTAAGAGTGTCCCACAATATTTATTCATTATTTTATTTATTTATTCATTTCTAATCATGTAACCACGCAGCGTGGGAAAGCTATCCACAAGGTAGACTGGTAACCTGATGGAAGTCGCAGGAATCCATTGGATGCGATGCGGGCAGCGCATGATCGATCGATATGGCATTCTCTGGGGGAGGCTTATGTTCAGCAGTGGAAATTTTCTGGCTGATAATGAATGTATTAATACAATGTAGTGTAAATGATATTTATTTATTTATATATTATTTTATTTATTTATTTTTAATCATGTAACTGTAAAATCTTCTTAATACTTCTTTACATAATAGCATTAAAATTTATATTTTTGGCTTGTTTAGAAATATGATGGGAGCCTGTGCTGTGTCGAAGATTCCGGAACCTGGAGTCTGTGGAGATAGCCTTGCACAAGGCAGTGGTTGCTCGTCGTTCAGGGGCCCGTTTCTCGAAAGCTTGTAACTTTTAATACAAGCGGAAGTCTCTGTCTAACTTCTTTTATTCTTAAAGACTTCCGCTTGTTTTACAAGTTACAACTGGCTCCAGGTGGTGACTGGTGATGCGACCGACAGCGGCCCGTAGTATATGGCTACGGTGTGGATAAAGCGTATGTCCCGCGTTATAGGGATTGGAAAATTAACACGTTGATGGACACCATTTTCAATTAATGATAATTAGCCATACATCGTAAACGCCTATAGGCTTACTGTCCCGCAAAGTGTAACAAATACCGTGCTCTATTGAGATTTTATGGCTACTTTTTAGTGATTCTATTCAGTTTTAATAATTAAGAAGTAATAATTATGAATCCAATGAAGATTCTAATTTTATGCCATTAGAATAACAAGTAAAGGAATTAATCCTTTACTATGGAACCATATCAAATGGTACCATAACTACATTGCCATGAAATTCGAACGTTGACGTTGAACGTTGATTCGAATGTTTACTGATAATGAATAGATTAATACAATGTTGCCTTCTTAAGCTCAGTGACATCTCCGTAAATGTTTAATTTGTTTTCGCACTGTAAGATAGTTCCATAATTGCTGATAAAGTTGCAAAATTATATTAACAGAGAATTACCTAGGTACTTAGACATTATTTATACATAAAAGCGCATGTTGCGGTTAAGTACTTACCTAAATTATGCAATAACATTGAAAACTGCACGTCGTTAAGCACACGTATTGGCAACAAATTACTTTCGTTATTTCAACTTGAAAGGAAAGCTTCGTTAATATCCTTCCACGCTCGCCAATTCCCCATCCGATATGATATGCTACAGACTAATGAATAATACAAACTTTTAAACTGTCATACGAATTCAGGATAAGTTTAGGTACGTAAACGCTTAAAAGACTTTTATCTAAAATACCTATTGTTTTGCCTTAATCTTAAATCGATTGGGTGTCAATTTATGTAAATGATGCTTTTCTTGTATTTTGAGGTGTGCAATAAATAAAGAGTATTCTATATATTTTTTATGAAGATTACATGTCTAATAAGTACAAAGGATAGACACATTTAAGTACAAAGGAGAATACGTTTAAAAGCTCGGTTAATCAACCCGCTTTGAATGTATTGAAATATAAGTAGGTGGTGTTCTTGGAATTTAACGTTACATAAGGAAATTATTCACTCAGTCACATACCAAATTTCATATAATTTTAATATTTCCACAGACACTATTCCACATAATGTTGTAGGTCGAAATCGAAACCTCTCAGTAAAAGTAGCACGATTTTGATAGATATTAAATATTGATTATAGGTATTGGGTATGATGAGATATTAAATATTATAGGTATTGGGTAGCGTCATATTGAATAGGCCTAAAATAAATACTTATGGTTTTTTGTTGCCTAATATGTGTCCGGCTCACTAAAGTTCCAAACCAACCGATTGGGCGTCAAAAAATACCTACATCCACGTCGCTGTTTCACCACGCCATTAATATCGGCGAATCTTCTCCGAGCGAGTCTCCTACAGAGATTAACAGTCTTTATTATTTCCACGTCTTTGGATATACAAATAAGCGATAGCTCTCGTGCGAAGCTCGCTCCCGCTATTATAGAATTAAACGTAAACAGGTGTGAAATTAAGCTCAGTTTTTGTTCAGCTAATAGATTGCGGCGCACTTTTCCGTCCCAGGGCGCACCACTTACGTAATACCCGTCTATTACCGACAGTACAAATCACCTAAACGCCCGTTTAAGACGCTATAATTTCGCACTAAACAGAATGATTTGCCGGTTTCGTCTCGTTAGAAATTTCCACTTTTGTTTTTTCGTCCCCACCAATTATGGCGGCGCAACAAAGGAGTTTTTGTATAGATTTGGACGGTTGATTGATGGCCGATTATTTTTGGGCTCGATCTACGCTTCCGAGTTTTGAGAAATGATAGCTTCGATTCGTTAATAGCAGTTGCATTCTAGTATCATGATCTTCATAGTATATGCACAGCTAATTATCAAATTCAAGCCTTTGAAGCATTTCAGTCTGTAACAAACTATGAAAACAATGTCAGGCAGGTATGTATCTAACAGCGTTTTATAACGTTGCGCAACTAATACGCGTCAGATATGAAAAAATGTCCGGACAACAGTGACGCGTTGCATTGAAAAATATAGAAAAGCATTTTTGTTTTCCTGCAAACGACATATGGATCGCTTGCACGACCATACCCGCAAACAAAACAGGCGATGCAGCCAGTAGTGTTATTGCAATTGAGAATTTCGGATTTTCGGACTATTTGAAAGCGCAGACAAAACCATGATAAGCTCGCTTTCGGGATGTGCAGTTTTAATGGCACTCGAGACCACAGCTATGCTGGTACGCTAAAGTATTTAAATAGCTTACCAATTTGCAAAGCAATGGAGACACATAACCAGGTAGCTACGCCAAATATGCGCATTAAAGCACATAAATAATTTCCCGCAGATCCTCTGTGGCCCACTCGCTTTCCCCCGACTAAATGGGAAATTCCTAAACGAAACTGCACGGCCATTTTCAGTGGAACGAACACTACGTAAAATAGAACTGGGAGTTTTCCAGTTACAGCAAATATGGTCCGAGACGAATCCGCGCGTGATTGTTTGCTAACCATTTGACCCGGCTCCGCTCGCCTACTAACCTACTGTGAGATAAGAAACACCTCGCGGACATGTGATTCTGTCATCTATTCATAGGCGACTAGAGTGCAATGTCCTGTGACAATGACTACACATCTCTTTGATGTAATGATGTGTAGTCGGTATCAACTGTTTATTTACTGCCAGTTACTCCGTGGACAAAAGGCTTAAGAGCGAGTTGAAGACAACCGAAAAGTATTCTAACGTGTCTTAATCTTAAGGTTCATTATCTAAGCAGCGTTAGTTATAGTTTAGTGTTGTTGGTGGCTCGTGAGTCGATTGTGTGACTGGCAGAAGAGTCTTCAGACATACCGTTAGATGCGGCTCAATAAATTAATTTGACATAGGAGCATACATAGATGGCGTTGTATGTGGAGTTAGTATACTGTACGTGAAGTGTATCGCGAACAAAATCGCAGTTATGTTAATGAATTTAGTTTGAAAGATATTTTGGCGTGGTACAGTCACCTGCAATAGTATCTTCTTCTATGAAGGCCGCAAAATTATGCGACACGCTCTTTATGGCTGTATAAATAAGACGGTGTCCGAAATGGTCTTAAGGCAAGCTGGAGCTGATTTGGCCTGCTTTCTCTTTGAGTTGTCAAGGAAAAATGTGGCTAGATTGGTTCATGCAAGGGAAGCCAGCAGGAACCGAGTTCTATAATGCCCCGCCACTGGTACCTATACCTACCTAGTTTATTAAACTGTACGTACGTACGAAAATGTTAACCATTAGAATCGTTGAGCGCAAACTACCTATTTATGTAGTCAAAATAAGTGTAAGTATAGGTACAGTTATCGTTAAACAACCTGTTGGTAAAGGTTACTATAAGTAGGTAGGTATATTTAGGTAGGTACCTATTATAGAACTTGTGCATTCCTAAGACACTTCACTGTACTGCCCACACACTTACCCTAGTGAGTACCGAGTACCGAGCAGATTTATAACTATAGTCTGATAAACCAAGTCTAAGAGTAGATTTAAAAAACCAGTCTATATACCTCCCTTTTTTCGGAGTGGCAAAACAAGCGTTAGATAAAGACATAGACAGATAAGTCCTCTGATGCGTGTCTCAGGCAAACCCGTGGACATCGAGTTCTACACGCCACAATTAAGTTTTCTGTTCGAGCATCCTGGTCTCGGCGCCGGCGCGTCTCGGCTCTCGAGGGCTCGCGATTGTACAAACACTCACACCATGCGTGCCGATCGCGGTCTCTTTACATTTACTAGGTCATCACATAAATAAACACGATTATTATTTCAAGCTAATGCTAATTTTAGTACCTACTCTTGTAAGTTTTTGTTTGTTGTGTAAGTTCAATAACTTTTTGATTACGTGTACAGTCGCGAAATGGGATTATTGAGCCAGTGTAAAAAAATGGGTCTAGCGGTAGATTTATATTGATATTGACAATGATGACATTTGGTTCCTCATGCAAGGATTCAGGATTTCGTCCAGGATACTTGGGCGTTTTTATTTTTTCTTGTAGACAAATCATTTTTTGCTAAATTAGAATTTTTTATGTTTCTACTCAGAATTGCGAGCTTTCAATCCTTGTAGGAAAAAAAAGTGTCCTAAAATTTCCATGCATTACCTTATTTTCCATCGCGCTACCGCCATACTAAATCTATGAAAAAATGGTGGCAAAATGGGGAAAAACGCTTGATACACTTTTTTCTCCAACTAGGGTTGAAAGAGCTCGCAATTCTAAGTAGAAAACAATAAAAATTTCCAATTTTGCAAAACATGTTTTTTCTAAATTTTTACAACAAAATTAATGTAAGTATGTATTTTTAAAATTAATTATAAATTTTAGCGTAAAATTCATATCTTCAGACGTCAAAGAATAAGCAGTAACCTGCAAAGTGTTTGATTTATTTAGAAAAATGTAGCTTAAAGTAAACTTTTATACATTAGACTACCAAATCTCGTCTAGTTACTTCAAGGGATGTGTTATTAAGAAAAAAGAAATACGTTTAAATATTATGCGTCCATGATCTTCATAGTCAGCACAAACGAGATGCAGTACCTATATACTGGTGTAGATATAGTAGGCATGTGCAAGAGTGTCCCACGCAACCAACTGGGCAGGGCTTTTCCATTGTCACAAAAACATCTCCGTCAGCCCAACGGTCATCTTGGTAACTTTTCACTTTTACTGATTTGACACATTCTAAATAGGTACCGCCATTGTTACGTTTCTAAAGCTGGTAATGGGTGCTAAAATTATCAACTAACTTGTGAAGTAAGTTTTAGAACTTATTCCGGTAGCTCAGTTGGCAGACCGATGGGCGTGTATCCCAGAGTCGCGAGTTCAAGTCTCGTCCGAGGCCGAGAAGTTTTCCACTCTCCCTTTAATTCTAAAATTGAGGATATCGTTCGCAGACGTTTCTGCATTTTTTTATAGCCTACTATGTTGGGTCCCACTGCTGGGCAAAGACCTCCCCTCTGCTCCGCCACTCGTCACGGCTTAGTGCATGCTCACGCCAATCGCTGCAAAATGAGTCTAGGTCATCCCGCCATCTCCTTTTTGGTCTGCTCCGCCCGCCCTCCGGGGTCCAATTGGTAGCCAATTTGGCCCATCGCTCCGGGTGTTTCGGCTTAAAAAAATTACTTTGTGAAGTGTTCAAATTGTTATCATAGGACCTAAAAAGTGTGAGAGAACGTATCAGAAGAATTTTGTATGTAGACGTGGGGGGTACAATACCCATGCAATTAGTGCTTACTCGTAATCATTAAACTAATAAAAAGAAATCTATTGTAACTGATATTCAATCAGGTCCAACGCAATCTGATACTAACTGCAAAAATAGACTACTGAAGCGGTTGAAGATTAGAAATAAACAAATATTTTCCGATATCGATAACAAACGCCAGAATAAAGGATAGGTACACAAAAAAATTGAACTAAATAGTACTATAAATAAATAGGTTAAGTATGTTATGTAAAACGAAATCAAAATTAGTTATGGCCCTAACTAAATTGCACCACCCGGGGTTAGCCACATAACCCGGAATTAAGCGTTTTTTTTGTATGGAGATTGTCTGGATAACTCTGGGTTAGCGGCTAACCCTGGCTGGTGCAAGTGGGCCGTAGCTTACGATGTTATGTAAGTTTTCAGGGAAAGTCATACGAGTATTAGGTATCTTTATTCATACAAAAGTTAACAGACGCTCTAGTTAAATTGGTATGTTTTTGTTTTGTTATTTTTTTTTCGCTTTCTAACAAAGACTAATGTCAAACTGACAGATAAGAACAAATAATAATTTAGCTACGAGTAAACTGTGTGATTGATGTTTGATGTGCGTTTATGAATAACGCCATCATTTTTATTACTATAACTGAGTAAAAATATCCCAATTAAAAGTCAATTACGAAATATCTGTTTACTTTTATCGATACAAACAAGGTCAATTTCCAATAATTCCTGTACAAGACAAATGACAATTATGTCATTTTGTCACGAGTCACGAGGGCAGTTTCACGAGGGATCTGAATAAGTAATGGCGATCCATAATGACTGCCCGTGTGTAAGATTTGTAAATCCAAACTACAATGTTAGATTTAGTAATAGGGGGATCTACCTGCAATCAAAATAAATTATTTGACATCAACTCTATAGTGTAATCATACTTTGAAAATTAACGGAATATAACGTTTTTATTTTACGTCAGTATTTCCGAATGAATTCGGAAATACTGACGTAAAATAAAAAATAAATAAGTAATAGTACTATGTATATTTTAGTTTGACCAGGATCTGTTCTCGTCTCTGCATAGTCAGAGAAAAACATACCGTCTTTTTCTGACGCTTGTCTTGCCACTTCGAAAATAAGGGAGAGACATAGAGCCGTTTAGTTTGTCAGACTACTTATATTGTATTTTGTAAAGTTTTGTAAGCATGTTTTCCTGACTAAACTACGAATTAAAAATCGCTCCACGCTCGTACAAAACATATTTGACAGATCTAACAATATTCTATTTTACGAAGAACCATCATAACAGCGAGTCATGTAGGTTCAGGCATATCGCTAGAAACATACCTACTCATAGTCGGTTACAGTACCGATATACGTCTTAACTATTGATTAATTGTACCATAAATTCCAAAAAAATGTTTGTAACAATCAAATTAACAAACGAATTAGCGTCATAACAAAAAAATATGTCCACAGTACAAATCAAATTTATTCCGCCGACCCACGTCACCGACTAACAACTGAAACAAATGCGATCTGAGATAGCGACCGTGTCGACTGTCGACTTTATTTGTTTTTAATTATTCGGCGAGTCCGCCCCTGGCTAATGACTCTATCGTGGCGATTTATGGCTACCGCACTTTTTTGTTTTACTCCGTGATTCTTGCACGGTGGTTTCGCTCAAGCTTGACCAACGGACAAAGTTATGTAGCTTTTTTCCAATTCAAACTCATACTTTTACTAGAACGCGCATTGTGTACACAATGCTGGTTGTGGGCAAAACTATGTAGTTTTTTTTTTCAAATATAAACTCGTGTATTTGATATAATGTGAATGTGGCGTACCTATGACTGACGTGTGGTTTTACAAAGAGTGCTGGAGTACTTTGGACACATCTTCAGAAGAGGAGACGATAATTTGGAGAACCTGGTGGTCACTGGGGAGATACAGGGGAAGAGGCCGAGGCCGTAGCCCGATGCGCTGGTCCGACCGAATCCGTAGTAGCTGAAGACCGCGGAAGGTGGTGCAACGTTATTCGGAGGAAGCTGATCCATGGTGGATGTCGCGACCCTCAGCAATGAGGAATACCATGCACGGAGGGGACGTGCCTATATAATAGAGATTTATATTAGTATCAGTACATTTAGCCAAAAGGCATGCATCATAAATAACATATAATTTCATCAGTACAAATCAAATGCATTCCGCCTTAACAACTAAAATAAACCTGATCTGAGATAGTGAACGTGTCGACTGTCGACTTTATTTGTTGTTAATTATTCGGCGAGTCCGCCCCTGGCTAATGACTCTATCGTAGCGATTTATGGCTAGCGCACTTTTTTGTTTTACGTGTTTCTTGCACGGTGGTTTCACTCAAGTCTCATTGTGGGTAAAAATCTGTAGGTACTTTTTACAATCTACGTGTGTATGTAGATACTTTCTTATTTGTGGTAGAGGTTAACACAATGAGTACATATGCACACATCTGGAAGTGCAAAGCAGCTACTTAAATAAGTAAATAAAAAACAAGTTATTAAGTCATTTAAAACAGTTCCAACAGAAAATAAATAACTTATATTAGTATTTTATAATATTTACGGTTTTGAAACTAGAAATATACAAGACTAGAAATATGAACTATACTTTATAGTTAAAAGATGGTAAATTATAGTTATGCGTCAATACATGTTTAACCATTAATGACGTCCTAATGAAAACTTATATCTGGGCATTTTCAGAAAACAGTGCACCATTTTAATGAACATGGTTCCTCGATTTAAGAATAATTGTCAGTTTTGTAACGGCCCCATACAAAATGTATGAAAAAATGCGTTACGAAACTGACCAAAAAAAACGGGACACCCTTTTTCTTTTTTTTAATCAATAGTACTCGTGATTCTAGTTATAAAAAACCCAAAACTTCCTATATTAAAAAAAGAAAAAGGAAATAGTAGCCTATTTTTGAAAATGCCTATCTAATCTACCTGAGTCCATTCCGAGCAAAAAAATTGTCAAACGACAATGGCGTGCAATAAACAAGACTAGGTATATTTACACTTATGATTACATTTATTGAACATAACATAACACTTATTCCAAATGTTTTTCTGTTACGTAGGTAAAACTCACTGTGCCCGATTTCTCGCACGAATGGAACCACTGGGTCGTTTTTTTCTCCCCACATTGATTGGGAGTTGGGAGTCCGATGGTCATAATTTTGAAAACGTGTGTTTTAGTCCACGCCCGTGTAAATGGTAGTTTATCGTCGGATCAACTCCTAATGGCTTGGAGATTTATCTAGCTAATATTAAGTAGTAGCTTAGCTCGGGCTATTACTGTTTATATATTAAGCTTTGAAATTAATCTTTTAACTTTCTGTGTAAATTAAATAGAAGGGACGAGTAAAATTTCTGATTCCATTTCAATAGTTTTATATAAGGACAGTAAACATTACGTTATGACATGAGCATAATGTGTTATAATTATTATACTTGTTACATTATGTAGTGTTGAGGACTTCTATTGTTATTCATGTTTCAATTGTATTTTTTATGAAATATTGTGAGTCGTGTTATTATCAATATTATCACAAAAGTAGGTCACATGTAACATACAAAACGAATATAAAGTTTTCGCGCATTTCGCTAAAATTTCAATGGCACGCTCTACGCTCAGTTCATAATGCACAAAAAATATACGTTTAAGTTCTTATTTCATTTACTTAAACTGCACCTCGTATTTTTTGGTTTAATAATATTAAATACCAGATAGCACTTACCTAGGTAAGTACTTAAGATGGGACGAAATGTTTTATCTGAGGATTAAAGTACGAAAATAATCTTTATAACTCATTAGTCAGTAAGTTGACGAGATATGAATTTTCATGGTGATTACTTTAATCTTCACACAGACTATTTAAGACATCATTTTCAATAACAATGGAAAAAAATACTGATAATCTGTAACCCCAAACGTAAATAAAATAAGTAACTCATGAATAAGGTTTGAAATTATTATTAAGTAAGTAAAACTTAATCAGCTATTGTTTTGCGTCATCATAAAAGACCACCCTGTTATTGTAGATAACACACTAGAACCCAAAGCTTATCGGCAGTATCGGCACTAATCTCAGAAGGTCTTATCCGCTAAGGTATACTGATATAAATATCGTCCTTTTATACGAATGAACGTTGGGATTTCTTACTAAATTCTAAGTACTTTAGTCATACTACCTGTTATAGATTGTAGTTGTAGGAGTCATAGTGAATCTGATAAAAGAGTGCACAGTGGTTACACTACTATCGGCTTACGGTCAAAGTATGCAATGGGAGCTACTGTTTTGTCGCTCACCAGGCGGCGCCACTCATGCGTGGGTCGTGTTTCAGTATGAGAGAAATGTCAAAGTGACGTTTAAAATGTTCCCGCAGGGCCCACGTTTCACTAGTGCTCCTAGAGGAAAATTGACTCGCGGACTCGCGGTAATCCTCATTCAAAGCGCGTTCGTTATTTCCGTAGATAATTGCGGTCCTGACAGCTAGGTAATTATAGTTGTAGACGTTTAAAGTACTTACTAAAATGATTACTCATTTACTTCAATCTGCATATTATTTTATTAGATAAATTAAAACAATAAACATTGTGGTACCTATACTGTATGTTTAAATAAGTAAGTAGGTACCTGTATTACTTTAAGTCAAACCTTATATCTCTAAGCTAAGTCTCAAATTTAATTTAAATAATACCATGTCGGTGGGAAACAAGCATACGGACCGCCTGATTGAAAGCGGTCACCGTAGCCTATGGACGCCTGCAAGTCCTAGAGGTGTCACATGCGCGTTGCCGTTCCATAAATATCTAACTCGTTGGTAATTAACTCTTTTTTTAACTTTACTTACTTATTAATTATTTAACTATATTTCACAAGCTCAACAACTGTATTAATTATTTTATTTTTCAACTAAGGATGTAGGTATATTTGATTTGACAAGCTCGAAAAACCAAATAAGTAGGTGCACCATGCAGCGTTTTCAACCCTGATAATATTTTAAATTTTAATCCGTTACCAATCTTTTAAAAATAGTACTGTACGTACAGTTAGTGGTATTATAACAATATTAGTATGCTACTTATGATTTGAACTTTGCCTTCCATAGGTACCTACTACCTGCCTACATGTTTACGCCAAATAATAGGATTAGATAATTGCCAAAGCGGACCCCGGCTTCCTAAGTCATGGCATAAGCCGGGAAAAACGCTACTTTAGCAAGAAGAATACTACCTATTTACCATTTTAATAGATAACCCTTACGGTCTGCATAGGTACATATTTACAGTTAGTCCCAGAATATCACTTTGGCGGTATTTTTACGACAAGGTTTAATCGTTTTACTGTCTTACCCCATCTGTCTGTCCTAACTACTTCAATAGAAACGTCATATCTTTTTCCAGATTCCATGGCGCTTAAGTCGTTTTATGTCGAAGTATAACCCTTTACCGCAAGCAAATTTGGCTTGAGCTCAGTAATAAAACTTTCTAGAATATTTTATAACCGTACCCCTTTTTTTGACTACTACATTACATTGTGGACTGAGTTTTATTGTTTTTAGTTTATGACTTCATATTCGGTACCGACTTATTTTTATAGGTACCTAATATTTATATACGACCAAGCTTTTTTATTTCTCTAAAGTATCTATAGTGCTATTATGATAATTTTCTACGCTATAGGTACCTATATATTTTCATAAAATAAAATGCCCGTGTCTTCCGAAAACATCCTACGTTTTCTAGGGAATTCAAACTATCTTTGTCATTATTGTGAGTATTTTTACACCTATACCTACGTAATTCTAAGAAAATGCCCGATTTCATTTCTAGAATGGAATTTTCATTAAGGAGTACACGTCAGCCAATTGGAACCCTAGGCCATTTTAAAACCATCTCAAAATGACAAGCAGTAAGAGATTTCTTACAATCTGATTTATAGCGTCACTATGACATATATAGTCCTACCCTACAGTGGCCTAGGGTTCCAATTGGTTGACTGTACCTACATATGTCATATAAATAAAGGTGACATTCGAATACTAACGACATTGTCGTGGCCGTTTAGTGTATTACTATTGCCTATACAATGACAAGGAAGGCAGAGATTCTATAGTCCATGAATCATTAAGTCTACATAAAAATGTGATTGTATTAAGTAAAAGTACCACTTTGCCGGTTGTCGATAAGGCGTTAATGCCATAAAGATTAATTGAGAAATTACCCTCATATCTTCTAGTAAATACAATCACATAATATAGTAAACACAACTTTTATTCAAAAGTATACAAGTCACCTCTGTAGGATCATGATTACTCATACTCATACGCAATTATTAATTCATGACACGAACAAGAACAAATAAAATACAGATAACACTAACAACATAAGTGTCACGAAAAAGGTCTCATCTCAGCGTATTGCTAGCGTAGGCCAGCGCTGATCTTCCAATGAGACCATTCGGTGAGCAATCGCGGTAGATAACAAACAATACAGAATAAACCACACAAACAAAAATGAGGGAAAGACCCAACCCAAACATTATCCCAGCACGATTCCTAGTTAAGTTCTTAATTATTTTTTATAAGTCTAGATTCTAGCATTAAAATGAATACCTGTAATCATAAATGTCCATTACGATAAGTACATATATTTATTTCAAAACGGTTTCAATGTTCAATAGGATTGCCAATAAGTCAATCAGTCAAATTGAACTAGCTAAGTGACATTTCGACTTTTTTCGACTTAGTCGAATCGTTATAACGTAGGTGTAAGGTTGTAAATCGAATGTGAAGTTAATGAGTACCCAGATCACTTACCAAGCGGGATTTACTATTTAGCCTTAGTCAGAATCATATCTTATAGATAGTGAAATAATGATCAATTGAGTAAATTATGTTTAAAACGAGTCACTCACGTAATTTTGGTTGGATGTCGTTCGACATCATTCTATCAATTTACGATGATCACCATCAGCATGCCTACCACGAACATCGAAAATTGGCATTGATGGGAAAACCTCTTTGTCACTCCAATATGCAAGTGTGACAGAGATGGAGATACAAATCCGCAATCGTTCGATTTTCATGGTATAGGCCAGGAGCGAACACTCTTACATATATTATGTATAGGGGCATGTCCATTGTCCATCGAAATAAGACAAAAAATACATGAGTGACCCGTTTTAAATAATGTTTAATATGTTCGAATTTCACGACTGTTTTATACAATATGAGTTCTAAGTATAGACAGGTTGTTGTACTAAGTACAAAATGCTGTAGAATGTAAGCGAAGGCATCTACCGTCATTCTATACATATAAACCTTATATGGCTACTATTGGCGAGTCATCGTAACAATTTCACAGTGCGTAGTCTACAGGAGTTTCTCTATGGCGGGTATCAAAATCGTTTTAGTGAAATTAGACATGTAGACATTTTAGACGGCTGTCGAGTTGGACGGACGGGTTGCGACACTTTTGCTACTGACCTATGGGGCATGAGTCATATGTTTGTGATACGTAGGATTAAAAAGCTATGGTTTGTATGATCTTTTATTTAGGTACTTACAATGGCCTTATCCTACTAGGGAGTGCGTACTGGTTTTCTATACAGATACGGTACCAGAACCGGGAATTCCCGGTTCTCGCCATACGCGGGCCATATACGTTCGGGCAATCCGTCAGATCTCCACAGTGGGTATGTCCGCCGTCCGCCAGACAAATTTCCCATACATTTACGGCAGATCTGGCGGATATGCCCGAACGTATATGGCCGGCAATACAACTCAGTGTTGGGAGCATTCCATCATTCTACCTAGGATTAGTACTTAATATTTAGGAAATCTTTAATGTTTAATTAATTGCTGAAAACAGGTTAGAAGTTAGTACCTACCACCACTTAGTCGCATGAAAAAGAGCTAACGGTGAAATGGTAATTTTCAGACTCTTTTCGCAACCACTTAACATTTATTTTATTTAATCTAATTCGTAGGTAGTATTTTAAGTACATACTACTTTTTCTACATTTGAATTCACAATTAAAGTAATTATGTTTGTTTGAACGGTATTATGTACATATTTACTTACATAATATTAACGAGGCAGAGGCAGATAATAACAAATTCATGATTGTCCGTATTCGTAGTGGGCTCCCGGCAATCGATAATGATTTTTTATATAGGTATTTATTGTTACACTATACAACGATGTTAGGTATTTTAAGATCGTTGACACTATAACATAAAATGTTCTGAATAACTATTATATTCTAATTTATCAAACAAATTACATAACATTCGGCACCCCGTAACTTCAGGTAGGTAAACATCAAAATAGGATTAGTCAAACGTACCTGAACAAGTCCCGTTACGCCAACTAACGATTCCAAGAAGGTCATGCGCACTAAACTTAAAAGTAAAAATTCCGTTTACGTTTTTTGCCCCGTCCGGGCTGACCAACGGCCAATTGTTACTCGTGTTCTCAGAAACAAGGGGCCTATCGATTCTGGACATTTTGTGTAATTTGTGACAATTTCTTTTGGTAATAAAAATGCATTTACGGTTGAAGCTTAATATAATCAGGTTTACGACTGGGCCTTGGTCAGCGAGTTTTACTTTTTTATGACAAAATAATATCTACCTAAACATGATTATCACTCAAGCCTGTGATAAGGTTGACTGGTAGAGAATGCTTCATAGCATTAAGTCCGCCTTTTGTACAATTGTAATTTTCTTTTTGTGCAATAAAGGTTAAATAAAATAAATAACGTATGGTTTAAAGGACTTGAAAAAGTTAAAAAAGTTTTAAATAGGTTGTTATTATTTTTTCATAAAAACTTAAAAACGCTATTAAAGCGGGAAGTATAGGGTAGAATAGGATATTATAGGGTACCTAGTCAGTTCATTTTTTTTAAATGGCGTCTGTTCAGTAGGACAGTTTCGCCAGTCAGTATGAAGGTTTATTTAGCAAGTGTACGGGTTTATATCTAAAGTCTGACCACCAACTAATCGAACACAGTAACAGAAGAACAAAAACAAGTTGTAGCTGGATCTTTAGATGTCTTTAGTTAGCTGGACGCGGACTACCAATGATGATGACCAAAAAGTGGTTAATTAAACACGTTTCAAGACTAATTCTTCTTTAGTAGCACACTTCTCTTTAATTCACTGTGTAATAAGCTATCAATATCAATATTACACATTAAACAACTTTTCCATCTTGAGTAGATATCAAACAGAAGTCCCAGTCTAAATGTAAACTATTTTTTTTAATTCTACACCTGAACTCTTAAAGCTGATGAAGTTCAATTTACGTTTAGTTTAGGTAGATCCTACATACCTAACCTAATTATAAGTGAGTTTTTAACTAAGCGCAAACTATAAGACTAGGATTACTACATCTTCAGAGCATTTCTTAGCATTGATTTTTACTTGCCACCCAATACTTGTCTATACTTACTTGTCATGAATTATATCTACACTCACCTACCCACCTTAGATGTTTATCAGAAACGACTGAAAAATATCAACTCAATCTAAAATCTTTATTCAAATTCAAACGACATCATGTCAAAGAATATAACCAAAGACTTATGTCTCGTATCTATTCATAAATCAAAGGGCGAATGTGTCAAACGCCTGTAGGCAACTGGCTTAGTATAGTTCGGTCTTAAGTCAAGTTAAGGAGTTTACACATGTGTTGTTTTAGTTGTGAAAGAAGCAAGGGCAGTGCCACCCACTTTCCGTGTCGTCAAATCGCAGTTTAAAACCGACTTATTGACAAATGAGGCCAAATATTGACAGCGAGATAAAAACAAAGGGCCGCAGGGGCGGGCCGGTGTCAATCTCCTGGACAAACAAGAGTGTTTGACGAACGAATTACGTGACAACTTTAGTTTGTACCGCTGTTTGCTTTGGCCCATTGAGGGAAATTATATCGATTCTAAACAAAAAAGGTTTACATCCGTGGAGTGTGAGAAGACTTTTTATATATGCATGTAATTTTATAGGATCTTCAGGCAACAACTGTCAAAGTGATATTGCCAAAGATGATTCTTAATTTGAATGAACTGAAGATTTTTGTTAAAATTGACCATGAGGTAATAAGTGAACTAGATAAGACAACAAAAACAAAATGTGTACGCCATGTTGCCCATGTTTGACAGGCGGTTACTTCGGTGAGTCATAGGTGTATAGCTTTAGCTAACTAAGGGCCACTTGCACAACCCAGGGTTAGCTGCTAACCCGGAGTTAGGCTGTCAAGTTCGTAAAAAAAACCATTTAGCTCCGGGTTATGTGGCTAACCCCGGGTGCTGCAAGTGGCGCTGAAAGACCTGTAAAGCCGGCGCTTCATCTCACTGCCAAAAGATGTTTTTTGAGATGGCGTGTCACATTGCCTGCTTTTTCGTAACGGATCTCCCCGAAATGGAAGTTAACCTTAAATATAAGGTTAATATCACCACGAAAACCAAACATGTGAAATAAAGCTATGAGGAAGATTTAAAAAATATTTTGATTGTACTACCATAGGTAATATGGTTTCTAGCCTTCTACACATAACTATCACATACCTATTGGGTATACCTGATCGCAATTGCACGTTTCATAATTGAGTATTATTTAGGCAATTTTTATTGTGTGTCATAATTATATATGATGATTATGAATAATGACACTGACTAGAATTGGATCACTAGAGCTTGCTTTACAATAAGGAAGGACAATGACCTTAGTGAACCGTGATTTACAATTTAATATGTAAGTAGTACTAAGTAGACAACATAATATTATTTTTATAAAATGTTACTGTTAGAAGCTGAAAACCTACATAGAATACTGAGTACAACAAAGTAAGATAGACGCATTTTCAATGTAGGTAGATAAATAAATAAATAAATATTATAGGACAATCTTACACAAATCGACCTAGTCCCACAGTAAGCTCAATAAGGCTTGTGTTGTGGTACTAGACGACGATATATATAATAGATAGATACACATAAATACTCAAATACATAGAAAACATCCATAACTCAGGAACAAATATTTGTGATAAACACACAAATAAATACGCTGACCAGGATTCGAACCCGGGACCTCCTGCTTCGTAGGCAGAGTCACTACCGACTAGGCTAGGAGGCCGTTAGGCCCGTTAGATACTTACTTAATAAATCTAATCAATTTTTCTTCAACCACCGGTGTCTTACCTTTATTAAAATAGGTATACCGGATAAGTTCGAGTCGGTCTCAATACTCTCGTGGCCCAAAGCGTCTACACACACACACACACACACACACACCCACACACCCACACACACACACACACACACACACACACACACACACACACACACACACACACACACACACACATTATTTATACACACACATAATTTTTGCAATATTATAAGTTTCCAAGTAGATAGTTTATAGATTAAGGACCATCTTCTGTATTATTTAAAAATTTGAGACTTACCTACAAAAAAGTTTTAGCCTTAGCAT
This sequence comes from Lathronympha strigana, assembly GCA_949128165.1. NCBI lineage: Eukaryota > Metazoa > Arthropoda > Insecta > Lepidoptera > Tortricidae > Lathronympha > Lathronympha strigana. The sequence goes on along the minus strand of OX421906.1, from coordinate 7,374,288 downwards.
TTTACTTTTTTTTCAATTGTTTCATTTATTACCAGGAAGTTCATTCCGTCCTAAATTCACCGGTATATCTAGCTATATTTATTTTTTGGTCTCCTAAATACCACTCTGTAGGACCACAGGACCAGTAGTTACGGAGTAAATTGGTTCTAAGGACCAGGAGAACACCGGAAAATCGAAATATGGATAATAATTATTAAACTTACAACAAAATTACGGTACAGACAGAAGCCCTGCAAAACTCTTTAAACAGTTTGACTGCAGGAGGAATTTATACAGTAGATATACTTAATTTTATAAGTACAACAATATATATAATCTATTTTTTAAACTATTACAACTATTCGAGGGTATCCAATAAATATATCTTTAATTTTCTTTTAAAAATCCGTAGGTCTTGTTCAAGGCGGATGACCGCAGGTAGACTATTTAGTATGTATGGCAACCGCTTCTTTAAGGTTCTGTCTCCGTAATAGTTTTTGACTCTAGGCACCTCAAATTTACCTGAAGACACCGACCTTGTGCTATGGTTATGTGTAGCTATATGCAGGTCATGGTCTTATCTCTTCCTTTCAAACTAGCAAGCACAGAAGAGATGGAGATGCAAAATTTTGCCCGTTCAATGTTCGAGGTAGTCCTGAATTAAGTCCGAAACGGTTTCTTTGTAGGTATTTTCCTTTTAACCCTTGACTTCTCGTGAGTACAACCCTCGGTTGCGCCAGATAGAGCAAAAACATCCAAGCTGCCAATTTAAGGGTTAAGGCGCGGAACTCTAAAACCCGCCATTCCTCACCAAACCGCACACATGTGATTAGAAAGTCCGGCAATCATCGGAATGACATGTCGCGAACCGTGAGACAGTCGCGTGGGAGCCCTGATTGCACCCCGGGTTCGAGTCCGGGTCGTGACCGAGCGCCGAGCGGAACGGTGGGGTGTTACACATCCGGACATGTTTTAATATTCGGTTTAATGCGTAGAATTTGGTTCATAACTGTAGCTATATTTGTACAATGCAAGCAACGTACATTTCTCGCGTCAGCATTCAATTCAAGTATGTACTTATAGCTTTATAATATACCATGATTTGTACGTGGCCTTATTCGATAACAACTGCGGCGTTCGGAGGTATGACCGTGTCGCTCCTACCATTACTCTGGCAGGACATACTTTCGCAGTCGCTATCGAATAAAAAGTTGCGTGTGCGTTCAGAAGGCCTAGTATAAAAGTTGTACGACATTAACTCCTCGACCGCGTTAGCGTATCGAGGGGTCAAAATATGGAAGTTGCCGGATGATTTAAATAAACGGCAAACATAATTTGAACTCCCGATACGCTAACGCGGTCGAGGAGTTAATGTCGTACAACTTTTATACTAGGCCTTCAGCACATTAACATCTATTTTACACATCTACTTAAATTTTAGAACCTCTTATTTACACCTTGCTAAATATATTGCTATATCTGATGGCGACTCGTAAACATCATCAGATATATCAGATATCAGAGCGACCAAGGTGGTCATAAATATCTGAGCACGCCTCTATTGTCAGGGCGTTCAGATATTTCTGAATACCTTGGCTGCTTCTATATATCTAATGTCGGTGTGATTAATCGCCCAAAAATGTGTAGGTACGCAATTTTAATTATAAATTACCTAGGTATTCAAAAAGTTGCACAGATAGATGCTTTTATTCAAACGCATCGGTATTTAGAAATTGACTATATACCTACATCGAAGAGTAGGTATTTGAACCATAAAAGTCGTGGGACTCGTACATATTAAATAATATTTAAAACGGGTCACTCACGTAATTAAGTAGATTTTTCAAACATGTCGATCAAAAATCGACTTAATTACTTGAGTGACCCGGTTTAAATATTATTTAATACATACATATATCTCATGTACCGAGGTGTGCAATAAAGAGTATTCTATTCTATTCTATTCTATTCTATATCTAAGAGAACATCTACGTGGGTATGTCTTACACAAAAAATGTATAAGTACCTACCAAGCTTAGTGAACCGAAGACGTGTCGAGGCTTGTAGCACTAAAGTTTTAATGAAAAAATATTTGCTAGGATCGTATCAAAAAATAACATGAGTACTTACTTATTACCTATTTAAATAATATTTAAAACGGGTCACTCACGTAATTTAGTCGATTTTCGCTCGACATGTTTCGTTCTTTACGAAGAACGTCATCAGGAGCGCCCACTCGCGACAGAGGCAAGTCGTACACTGCGGGCTAATGCCCTATCTGCTCTGGTACTTGCAGCTGGCGGTGGGAGCGGCGCGGGGGGCGACACGGCGGACGATCTACCCTCGTTCTCATTATCATCGCTTTTGCCAACCGGGTTGCAAACAACACTCACTACGTCACTCGCTAAGGGCACGTTCACACAGTCCACTGACGCGGTACCCAAAACCGTTTTCCAACTGGGAGGCACTGACCAACCACAATCACGGTTGAAGTTCGGATGACGACTTATTTCAATAGCCTCCCGTATTTTCCGCTGAACTACGAATTTTTCTCTAGCCAACACGGTTACCCTATCAAACCTAATGTAGTGCGTCGAATCCGAGTCCAATACGTGTTCCGTTACCGCAGAACCACGGCCATCTCGGTTTTTCATACTACGTATGTGTTCTGTGAGTCTCGTAGAAATATTCCGGCCGGTCTCTCCAATATAATTCTTTCCACAAGAACACGGAATCATATATACCCCAGGACCATTTAAAAGCGAGCGAAAATCGACTAAATTACGTGAGTGACCCGTTTTAAATATTATTTAATATGTTCGAGTCTCACGAGAGTTTTATAGTTAATATTACCTATTTCTTCCAAGGATGAGTAAAAATCGTAAACAAAGAACCGAGCTTCGTTGTGTTAAGCACAATGCAGTTTCAAGTTCCTAGTTTATTAATAGTACAGTCATCTGCAATATTATCTTGCGCTATGAAGGCCTCAAAAATATGTAACACGCTCTTACAAATAAGACTGTGTTAGATATTTTTGCTGGTGAATGTACTTTATGTACTGTAACAAAGTACTTGAGTCTTACGATAACTGATGCCCAGACCCATATTCTGCCGATTACACTATTTCAGCCACGTTATAAAGCTCAATATAAATCGAAAAAAACTCAATATAAGTGAGTAAATTATGACACCTGCCGTAACAATGTTTATAACACGTTCTCGAGGCAGGCGGTGACGCCGGTGACTTGCCGCCGACTAGATGGGCCCCTGAAACTGCCGTCGGAACAGCTGTAGGTATTATGTAATTTCAGAATGATCGTTAATGAAACGGTTGTTTTAAAAGCATATCAAGCCTATGTAATACCGACGCTAAGGTATGGCATTTAAAAAATATATTCTTATGGTAATCATTAGGTATATAGGTACCTACCTACCCAAAAATTTGAAAAAAGACAGACATATATTTTCCTAGTATCACATATATAGGGTAACTGTACCGATCATGGGACATTTAAGAGCGAATTCGGAGTATTTTTGACATTTCTCTGATACCTGTAAAAGTTGGACGATTAAATGCGTTAAAAGTCCTACTCTTTTCTTATGGCTGTTCAAATAAGATTCTAGGTATCAGATATTTTTGCAGGTGAATGTACTTTATGTACTAGGACTTGAGTCTTACGGTAACTGATGGCCAGACCCATATTCTACCGATGACACTTCCTCGGCCAACTTTATAAAGCTAGAAAAAAACTCAATTTAAGTGAGTAAATTATAAGAAAATACAAGCGAGCCCTCAGGTTAACGCCACGTTTCGAAGTCCTCCGGGACATGTCTCGGTTTATCACGACATGATCATTGAGTTGAGCCCCATAAGTTATCTCACTGCAACATGGGTACTGTAACAAAAGACTTCTACGCTTACTATGACTGATGCAGACCCATATTCTACCGAGAGGTTTCACTACGTCAGTAAAATTCCGTAGCAAGAAAAAAACTCAATATAAGTAAGTAAATTATGAGAAAATACTAGTTGGCCCTCAGGTTAACGCCACATCTCTAGTCCTCCGGGACATGTCTCGATTCATCGCGACATGAGCATTAAGTTGAGTCCCATAAGTTATTTCGCTACAACGCGTGCTAACTGAAAATAGCGTTTAAATGAATAGCTTAAACTTTAAACACTGTGGCGTTTTTCGGGATTAACTGCGTCCCAGAAGCACGTAACAACAAACTTCTATCCTGACAACTGATGTCTAGACCCATATTGTACCGAGAGGTATCACTAGTAGCCAAATCCTATAGCTAGAAAAAAACTCAATATAAGTGAGTAAATTATAAGAAAATACAAGCGGACCCTCAGGTTATCGCCACATCTCTAGTCCTCCGGGACATGTCTCGGTTTATCGCGACATGAGCATTGAGTTGAGCCCCATAAGTTATCTCGCTACAACGCGTGCTAACTGAAAATAGTGTTTAAATGAATAGCTTAAACACTGGGGCGTTTTTCGGGATTAACTCCGTCCCAGGGGAAAATCCCGGCGGAGGGATTTGATTAAAACTTCACCCCTTATGTTGACAGTAATAGATTGATATGTAAGTTTCTTTCGTATTCGATTGGCTGTGGAGCGCGAGGTGATTTAAAAAAGTATTCCTTACGAGTATTGGTCGGATAGGTATCGATTTAAGTTAGTGATTATCTTACGTCATTCGCTAAAGGCACTATAAGTCTTAATCCAGTAAAATGTTGTTAGGTATAAGTAATATAGGTACAATTTGTATGTTTATTAGTTTTAAGTTTTCTGGCGTGATTTTAGTTAGGTGAATGGTAGGTAAGTCGATATAAATTGCAATAATGCTTACCTAAATGTAGATGCTTACATGTAGTAATACTGTTGTCACTGGCAAAAAAGTAAATGACATTGATGCTCAGATACTTACTTGACTTATGCTAAATCAGGTAGGTATATTATTGTCGTTTATGTAGGTTACTTATAAGTAGTATTTTTTATAACTTTTTACAGTGATGACTCATTTTTCTGACAAGGGTAACAAGCATTTAAAAAATATATTGTTATGGTAATTAGGTAGAGTACCTACCAACTTGAAAACAGACGGACATAGATTTTCCTTGTATCACATGTATACATAGTTCGTAAATCGTGTATTACACAGTAGGTAATTTTTTAAACTTAGGCTTTACACTATAGAAAAAATATATTGTTTTCAAATTATGAATAATACTCGTATTTTTATAATACAAAGTTTTTATATAGGTACCTACCCTTTATCAGTTAACCAACTAGGTAGATTAAGGGACACTGACACTGAAATTTAATATTGAATAAAACAAGTTGTTATTAAAAATAACAAAAACTACTACTAATGACTATAAGTAGCGTATGACTTATAAGTAGGTAGTTATCGCCCGTTGAAGTCTTTTTTAGGCTTCTTCGCTACGCTACGAATGTCGTTACCAAACAATAAATACTCAGCTTTTTATTAATGCATAAATCAGTTTTAATGTAAAAAATGTATTTTCGAATATTTAAAACCAAGCCAAGGTAGAAATTTTAAACAGTTGAAAACAAGTAAGACTTTGTACCTACTTATAATTGCACGCTACGGTCGAGTAAATTCGGTTAAAACTTGCCGTTTTTACCTGGTCGTTACATGGGTGGGAGTGGGAGGAACAAAACAGCATGTCATTTTAACGCGTCGTTTATTGATAACTTCATCTTTTCTTCAATATACTTTTGTGTCCACTGACTATATAACACTCACTGTACATTTTCGTATTACAATATTTTAGTCTTTCGAGGCTTTATAACGTTCGTTTCCATATAACAAATATTTGTACAAAGCACGACGGGAGTACGAGTGGCGTCGTGGCACGGCTTACTAGCTACCTACGCGGTACGACTAACTCCAACGTTTACTCTAGCCTTTAACACTATATTTACAAATTGTTCAATTTTTTTGGTATTCAATTTACCACGAACACTCCATCGTCTCTCAACCTGGCACGCGACCTTCCATACATCCGCACATCACATCTTAAAATATTTAACTTAAAACCATGAAAAAATACAATAATTGTAATATAATACAGGTAATCAACAACATTTAATTGAACTCCCGACCGCCTGCCGACGGCGGCCGGCAACGCGCAACACTAACAGCGTCCTTAAAACAAATAAATGGACATACCTAGCAGTATGTGCAGTAACGATCACTGTCCGAACCCACCGGGAACACGGTCACTGGCGTGCGAGCCCGCTCAGAGCGGCGGGATGTCGATGTCGCACGCGAACGGCGACTCTCAGATGAGCGGCATGGCGCGCTCGTTGGCGGCGGCGTACCGCTGCTCGTCCGGCACGTGGTACATGCTGATGATCTGCGACAGGTCCTGCTGGCCGTACTCGCGCTTCATGGCCATCTCGTGGTGGTGCGCGTGGTGCCCGAACTCGCGCTTCAGCTGCGCCGGCTCGTGCGGCACGAACTCGCGCTTCATGCCCGGCGGGCCCGGCGACACCGGCTCCGACTTGGCCGACGACCCGCTCGGCGAGTGCGACGCGCACGACGGCGGCAGCGCGTACCCGCCCGGCGAGCCCGGCCCCAGCACGTACCCGGACGGCGACGGTGGCTGCGGCAGGTACGGGGACCCTTGCCCGCCGTAGTAGCCGCCGCCGTATCCGCCTTGCTGCATCTGCGACACGTCGTACCGCGGGTACCCGTAGGCTTGCTGCTGGTACGCGCTCGGATCGTGCATCATGTATCCGTTGGGCATGTAACCGTTGGGAGTCATCTGGTACATATCACGCGGCTGTTGCGCTGTCGGCGCCGAAGCGCGTTGTGCTTCACTAGCTCCTAATAGAGCGCCTCCCCCTAGAGGGTATTTTTCTTGTTTTTTCGCTAACGTCTTCGTCTTCCTCCGCGGTCTATATTTGTAATCCGGGTGTTCTTTCATGTGAACAGCGCGAAGTCTCTTCGCCTCGTCGATGAACGGTCGCTTCTCGGATTCCGAGAGATCTTTCCACTGTGCACCGAGGCGTTTCGATATTTCCGAATTATGCATTTTTGGGTTGTCGGACGCCATCTTCCTGCGTTGGCCGCGCGACCACACCATGAACGCATTCATGGGGCGCTTGACGCGATCCGAGTTGGAGTTTTTACTGTTGTTGTTGTTGTTGTTATGTGGGGTCTGTTGGTGCTGCGGCTGAGGCTGGTGGTGCTGCGCGAGCGACTGGTGGTGCTGGTGCTGCAGCGGCTGGTGCTGCGAGAGCGGCTGCTGCTGCGGCAGCATCATGCCGCCGAGCGCGCCCAGCGAGCCGTAGCCGTGCTGCAGCGCGTGGTGCGGCGGCACGGTGGCGTGCAGGTTGCCGCCCTTCAGGTCCGTCTCCATCGTCAACATGTCGTCTTCCTGCGGCGCGTACAGCTTGCCGAACTTCGTTCACCTTACACAACGAGATAACTGTCGGTCGTTCACATGGACTCGCGGCGGGAGCGGCGAGGTGTCTCGCGGTACCGTACGGCGCGAAGGCTACGTGCGTTGTGAGGCGGCTGGCTCCGGGCGGCGGCGGCTGCCCGCGCCGCCTGCCCCGCGCGCCCCGCGGCCCCGCCCGGCCCGTCCGCCGGCCAATGGCGCGCCGGAACGCAGCCCCGCCCCGCCCGCACCCTCCCACCCGCGCGGCCTGCATTTTTAATCGCGCGGCGAACGAGGCGAGCGTGCCGGGCCGCTGCTTCATGCAAATCTCAATTTTGTTTGCCGACGGTGTGCACCCACTTGGCATCCGCTTATGTCGTAAACAAAACGCTGCCATTCTTCATTAATATTGTCTAAGTAGTTTCTAAATAAACTGCAGTTTAGTCGAGTTGGCTGACTTCATTACCTTTACTAAGTTAATACTTACTTGACTGGCAGCCTGGCCAGCATATGCCGGCGGCGCGGGCACGTTTGCTCAGCTGCGCGTATTTGCGCTAAGTTCAAGGCCCGCGACAATGCTGCTGGTCTCAATGATGCTCCCGCTCTTTGTTAAGCCTACCACAATTGCCGCCGAGCACTATCAATGGGAGATATTATGACACTCTTTTCATAATAAATAGGTCACTAACCGACGAACTACTAATTGTAGTCGGTTACTAGGGTAAAAAAGAACAATCAGCTTGTTGATATTGATATACCTACCTAGTATCTACTTACCACCTATTTGCTATTATCTGCGAAGATAATTGAGCGTAAGTACTTAATGAATTGTACTTTATTTATGAATTATATAGGACTTGGACTTAGTAGGTAGGTTACCTACCTACCTACCTGTTTATAAGCAGTATTTTCTCCAGTGCCTATGTATTCAATTAAGATGCGGTTTATTAATAGCTAGGTAGGTCCTGCCTAGGTAGGTATATTGTCGTATGTTGTATGGCTAGTTTATCACTTCCCAAACATTTCTTCCCATAGGTACCCTATGTTCATTTGGCCGGATCATCAAATGGAATAAAATGTTTCGCATAAAGAATTTCTCATATTTTTTTAATTTTCTAAGCTATAATATTCTAAGGAAACATGAATTTGGTAAATGTTGGTAGGTATGCCAACTAAACTTTATGCGATATTTTTTTTGGGATATCGGCTGATAAGAATAACAATTAATTTATGATTTTCCTATGCAATTTATTTTATATTATTTTCTCGGAATATGTAACGTAACGTAGTTCATTAAAGTTACCTACTCAGTACCTTACTCTCTAATCTTAAATCAAGTACCTAAATTTTAATTTCAATTTCAGCAATGATTCAAATAATTAGCTACGTAGGTACATTATTGTACTCTAAACCAATCCAGATATAGGTAAGTACTTACATTTTTTTTTTGAAAATGACAATTATTTTACTAACATTTCAAGCTTACAAAAATTAATTTAATAAAAGATAGGTATATACAGAGGATCAGATTAGAGGAGCAAACCAAAAACCTAGTAGGTACCTAGCTGTAGTCTTTTTCGTAATCAGGCTATTTCTTTTCCCATTTTGATAACAATCATATTGTATGCCACCAGAGGTACCTATCTTTGCACAAATATTTTTTTTTATAAGGCTGGACAATGTAACACAGTAATGTTGAGACCTGTAAATACCTACATTGTCCACTATAAAAAAGGTTGACCCTTTCCGGTGATTTTCTGCAAATATTATGTGGGCAAAGATACCTTCCCCTGGTATAACAAAGTTGGCGCATAAGTATAAAGGAACTACCTAGGTAGGTAGGCACTTAGTAAGTACCTGGATAGACTTTATGTTTGGTATTGGTGTAACTTAATAGGTGTAGTAGGGACATATATTCTTCATTGAGTTCTGATGATTTTTAAGTCCATTGTTTAGTTTTATGGGTACCTACCTACTTGTAAAACCTATTAACCTTAATAAATGATTGTAAGATATCTATACTTACCAATACCTTACGTAGATATTTTGTAGACGTTGTACTTAATGTATCTACTTACTTACACCATATTTCACCTTCATGTCCTTAGATGTGAGGAGTACGCGAGGGCACATGGGCTTTTGTACAACTCCACCAAGAGTGAAATAATGGTTTTTAAAGCAGGTAGAGTTAAACCCTATCATATACCTCCCGTGACTCTTGGTGGAGTGGTCCTGAAGGTAGTGGATCGCTTTAAGTACTTGGGCCACATTATAACTGATGATTTGAGCGATGATAGTGACATCGAGAGAGAGCGTAGGGCGTTGTCAGTGAGAAGTAATATGCTGGCCCGCAGATTCGCTAGATGTTCAGTTGAAGTGAAAATAACGCTATTCAAAGCATATAGCCAATCTTTTTACTCTAGCGGTCTGTGGGTTCGGTATACCAAACGAGCTTACAGCGCCCTGCGCGTTCAATACAACAATGCTTTCAGAATGCTGCTGAGACTCCCGAAATGGTGTAGCGCGTCAGAAATGTTCGCAAAGGCCCACACTGATGACTTTCATGCGATAATGCGGAAAAAAATTACGTCGCTGTTGGGTCGCGTCAGGAAAAGTCGGAACAGCATTCTGAAGGTCATTGCTAATAGATTTCAGTGTCATATACTGTGGCATTGGATTGAGCAGGTCAGGACAACACTGACGTATGGCAAATAGGCCAGGACCACAAGTGTCTCTTTGTTTTGGTTTCTTTTACAATACTAACATTCGTTTTTAAGTGTTTCGTTGTTTTTTTTTTTTTTTTTTGTGTTTTGGTACTAACAAGATATGGAACATGTCTGAAATAAAAGATTTTTTTTTTTTTTTTTTTTTTTAGATAAAACAGCTTTTCAACCTGTAAAATAAACCTATCTCTTTTTTTTTAACCTGGCAGGGTCTCCATGCACTGAGCTTTGGAGCGTACGGACTGTGAAGTGGGATGGTAGCCTGGGGAAAATCCAGGACCCTTCAACGACATCACACGATATTTACTACTCTGGAATACTCCTTCTGAGTTTGCGCTCCAGAGAGATCGGTTGGACCGAGTCCAACCAAATCTGAGGTGTGTGTAAGAAAACTAGCTACTGGGAGTTTTATTGCTTTGACTCGTTAGCTCAGTAGGTTAGAGCGTCGATATACAGCAAAACCAAACCTATCTCTATACGGTAGGTACCTTATATCTGACAAATTGAGCAGCCAGAGAACGAGAGAGTCATACTGTCTTTGTCTCACGCTTGTATTGCTTCTCCAAAAAAAAGGTGGTTACGATCATATTGGTGTCATGAGTAGGTGATGATGAGTGATGGGCAAGCGGAAAGTTTCCTACTTTCTGTAATGAAATTTACAGAGAATATTACCGTAATATTCTCATGATGTGAAAGATAGAGAAATTTATATTTTATTGCGGTCTAATGTCATGTCATTCACGTAAAATAGACGCACAAAGACGTCGTTAATTGTATTGCAAAAGGAAAATATCGTTACTGAGCAAAATAAAAAGTTACATGTAAATTACGGTAAATTTCCATAAATTCTCGTAAGTTACCGTAAAAATTACCGTGCAATTTTAAACGAAACCTAGAAATTTATTACAAAATACGAGGGATTTAATAAATATTAGCTCAAATTTAATGAAAGTGATACAAAAATACAATTGAGTGTAAAACGCGCATCAATTAGGCCACGCTCGGGTCGAGCGAACGCTCAGGCCAGGTAGTAGAAAACTACCATGCACAGTCACAGTGCACACTGCCTACGCGGGAAAGACAGATAAGGATAAGATAAGACGAAACAAAAGGGGTTAAACTTAATTTTAATTTTAATCTTTCCGAGAATATTCTCGCAGTCGGAAATATTCTCCGCAATTTTCCATCACTATGAGTAGGTACCCATTTTGATGAGGTTACTACTTCTAAAATATATTAGATAGTTACCTGAGTATTATAGAGTTAACCAATTGATCAACAGCAATTTCAGCAACTAAGTATCATCGATCAAAGGCATACGTACTTCATATCAAATTAAACACACTTATATTGATTAATTTGAGAGACTCGATAGATCGACAAAGTGGTAGTGTATCGATTGATGACATGGATTGTTGATCGAATCGATTCAATGACATGGTAGGTAATTATATTCGTATTTAGTCCTAGACAATCCACATTGTACCTAGTCCTCCCTTTTCGACCGCTTCAAAAGTATCCTTATCTAGAACTAAATACTTCATACGTACCTATAGGTACCTATAATAAGAACAGAACTTCATTTCAGGTACCTACGGCAAGTTACGGTACGGTAAGTTCGCTTAATCCTGTAATTTTACTAATTACTTAGATAAAGTTCTGATAGACCTCATAGGTCGTAATTTTTTTGCCTAATTTAAATTTATATCTTATAATCCAAATGTAGGCTTTTATTAAAACCTACTTATTACTGATCCTTCACTCTAAATAAATTATTTTAGAATTTTATAATGTGATAAGGTATTCTGTACTATAGAAGATTAGTCCTATAGGTATTCTATACCTCTTGAATTCCTGATCTTGTAAAGTTTATATCAATAAAACCTTTTTGCTAAGTAGGTACCTATAGTTAGTGACAAAGCAATACTTACACCGCTCGTATCAACTCGCCAACTGTGTAAAGTTACTTATTCTTTCAACCAGGCGTTACAACAAACAACAACACCTTATTGATATGAAAATTCCATTCATCGCAATTAAATAACAAAAGTTTTGATTCAAAACATCTATTAGTTATTCAGTGCGAATTATAATAACAAAGATGCAACCTGTCTATTGTATGGCGAACACGTGCGCGGGAGGGAGACAGATAGTGTTCTTTTGTTGCGTTTCGATCTTGGCCTAGAGCGAGCTATGGAATGTGCGTTCTTGAAATTGTTTCAGTCTGATTGTGAAAATGGAATGAATAAAAAGGAAATATGCTATGCCTAGAATTGATGATTCTGGTTTAGGTATAAAAGTTGGAGTTCAACAGTTGTTTTGTCATTTGCACAAAATTTATATTTAGGTTGTGCAGGGTGTACCTACTTATTCGACGCAACCTATTCAAAAATATGTACTTACACCCATTTTTACACTTCACTGTACTTACTATATACTTACCAGCCCACTAATATTTGGGAATTATATAGGAATGGGAAATTAGGAATCGGACCTAAATATGTATATAAAAAAAACCAACACATCAATTATTGATTAGTTAATTTATTGATTTAAAACAACAGTTCAGTTAAAGTAAAATAGATACCTAAAAATGTGTTAGTTTTTAGTAAAAGTTACCTATACCACTTTGTCGATTGCCGATAAGGTGCGAATGCCATTAATAATAATTCATTTGAAATTGAGCCTTATCAACAACGGACAAACAGGTATGTACCATGCATTTCCTAAAAAGCACATGTCATATTGCTGCTGTAAAGAGGCTATATCGCTACGGCGTGTGGTTAGACTCCACAAATAAAAACTCGCAGGATATCAGTTACACCGTGAACATGTCGCTTGTAACAGTGCCGAAATATCGGGAGCTCACAAAAACAAACATACATGGTAAATCTCTCATATAAGTACTTATATTACTTAGAGCTTTAATTACAAGTACAAGTTTTATAAATAACCACATTTAGGTATATTATGACATTGTCTTCTATATTTATGGGATTATTTGCAACCAATAAAACATATCAGGAATATGGCTAACAAAAGAAGCATTCTATGACATGCTAGAATATGACAATTATTTAATTAAATTGAATGCAAATCCTAATATTTATGCCTAATCTTAAATTTTAATTTTATATAATGTGTTATTTTAATCTTAAGTTGTAATTTACATGACTTATTTGACATTATTATTTCATTATAAATTTATTTTTGACATGTAAAATTGTGTAATTTTATGAATAAATGAATATGAATATGTATTAATTTTATTGAGTAAATGTGGTTGTTTTTTTTTAGTAAAAGATACCACTTTATCGGTTGCCGATAAGGTGCTAATCACTAATGCCATAGGGATTTATTTATACATTAACCTTATCAACAAGCTACAAAGTGGTACCTTTTATTCAAAACAAGCACAAATGTAGGTAGGTAGGTACAGTCAACCAATTGGAACCCTAGGCCGCTATAGGACTATGACATAGCGACGCTATAAATCAGATTTTAAGAAATCTCTTACTGCTTGTCACTTTGACATGGTTCTCAAGTGGCCTAGGTTTTCCAATTGGTTGACTGTACAGTCGACATCAAAAAGTTTACACTTAGGGTTTACACTCGCATATTTTGGTGATACTTTTCATTCAGTGATACTACACAGAAAATATAATATAAACATTGCAACAAGGTCGATTTTTTCAAAGTCAAGTATCAAAACAATTTTTTTGGATTTCAACCTTTTTGCTACGTATTTTAGTATTTTCCAGTGTATCACCAAATAATGCGAGTTTACCCTACTATACTATTTTAACAAACAAAGCTAATAGTTTAGACCTACATAATAAGTACTACCTACGCCTGCCGATTGCCAAACTACACCCAACAGTACACAAAACAATAGGTTGGAACTACAGCGTGCGTGGCGATGCCGATCGCTAACGCTCAGTCGCGAACGAATCGCAACTGTCTTCTTCGCACTAATACGGAAGAGTGATGGAGAAAGAAAACTACGCTAAGTTACATGAGCGTCAGCGAATGGCATCTTAGCTACGCACCATCAGATAGGTTAGGTCTATTCCTTAGACTGTAAAATTGTCCGATTATGAAACGCTTTCACTGCGCTCTAGTTTCAATTTAATGATCCCAGCAGTACTCTAGTTTATCATACATATATCGATTTATATTGACATGTTATTACTAAAAAGTATCGAATAAAGTCCAGATAACAGATCAGTTAGGTTAGGTCTATTCCGCAGACTGCAAAACTGTCAGAGCGTGAAACGGTTTCGCGCTGGCGCGGCGCGTCGGCGCCACTGCGCTCTAGTTTCAATTTAATGAATCCCTGCTGCAGTAATACTTGGATTTATATTGATATGACATTACTAAAGAGTTATAGGTTACGTTTATTCCGCACTTTTCGCAGACTGCAAAACTATCAGAGCTGCAGATGATGATGCATTTATGACACGGAAACAAGACAAGTGACAATCAAGTTCTTTTGGAATGTATACACTTTGTCATATCGCCGTAAGTTCTTAATTTGAAATTAATTTGGTTGTCATTGTTGGGACGTTTTAGGATCAATAATATATAATTCATGCACGCTATTTTGAAGTGTAAAGTGATGGTTTAGGTTGTACCCACATTTTTTCTTCGTTTCGGTTAATGTAGAAAAATGCACGCGAGGTTTCCATGGAACCCTCCACCTGGGACCTTGATCTTTCGTGAGTTTTTCGTGACACCCTCCCCCCCCCCCCTTTCGATACCTGCGTAAATTGTGCACAAGCCCTAAGTTAGGTCTATTCGCAGCAGCATGCAAGACTGTCAGAGCGTATAACATAACGGCCGGCGCCACTGCGCTCTAGTTTTGATTTAATGAATCCTTTGAGCTTCATTCGAGTTGTTTTAATTTTAGTTAGACTTTATTTTGATATGTCATCAACCGACTTCAAAATTTCAAAAGGGGGAGATTCTCAGTGTTTTTTTACTATTACGTCTGTAATTTCAATTCTTGGATGCGGGTGGTGTAAGATCGAAGCTTGTAGAAATCCTAAGCTCATTTATCCCGAAGGATTTCTGGGCCTATACCATGAAAATGGACCGATTGCGGATTTGTATCTCCATCTTTGTCACACTTGCATATTGGAGTGACAATAGTAGTTTGTGTTACAACTGTTACAAGGGATCAAAATGATATATTTTCGGCGAGGGCGTACATTGGGACATGACCCTGAGAAACCGAGTGGGTAATATGGGTATGTGCGACTTGCACGGACTAAAACCCTGGAGCGTTCCACCGCTACGCTTTGGATGGGGCTTAAGGAACGCGATTGCACCTCCGACTCCGATACGATGTCTATGCCCTGGGGATATACCACGATCGCCTAACACGACTAACCACAGTTAAGGCCCTAAAAAGAATCGTATTATAGGTGGTAAGGCCCCTGGATTATTGATATTTCCTGAAAAAAAGCAGTCAGCAGCAAAGCTGTCAAAACTGGAAACGAAATGTGGCTGACGTATTTGCGAGCACTGCATGCGTACTCACTTTGACCGGCGTTTGTTTTTGAGATATCTATCAAATAAATGGAAGTATTGTATTCGGTTTGTAACGTGCTCATCGAGCAAATGTTACACGTCAATCGCCACGTTAACATTTATAGTTCACTGCGACTAGCTGCGTGATCTGCGCGGAAACTCGTATCAAATCAAGCTGATAATTTAAAAGTTTAAAAGCGGCTCGGGAGTCTGGGCTAGAACTAGATTCCCTGTCGTTAAATACGGTTCCTGGCTGTCAGAGGATAATCTTTGCTATGCTTTACCGGAACATACCCATGCAGTGTTCTGAGTTGGCGAATCAAGGTGTTACCTACGGATATTTACATGTAAAACAATGCAAATATCGGCTATTGTAACATAGAATAATAGAAAACAGCAATAACCTATAGGTACCTAGGTAATTTTACATAATTAAGCAATTCTACCTATAGGTTTATACTCGTAACAGCAGACTTTGCAACAAATAATCAAAGCTAATATATTAGTAAACTATTATGTACTTGGCATTGAACCTTTACTTATACTTATTGCGATCCTTGCATTTATCAATATATTGATTTAGGTACAAAGTTTGGATTTAAATAAATTAAACTCGAAACATAAATTAATAAAAACAATGAATTCAATAAGTAAAAGCTTTTTAATACTTAAACCATACCTATATTTTGTCAACCTTCGGTTTTCATGATATAATATTTTGTAACAATATAGGTAGTTTAATACAATTATAAAGCACGAATCAAATCACTTAGGTTAGGGCGTCTGCCGCGAAAGCAGGAGGACGCTGGTTCGATCCCAGCCCTGCTCACCGGGGACCTTGGTTACTTTTTCTTTAGTATATGACATCTCTTTCAATTTACAATATAGTTTGTTATGTACTATCGGTTCAAAATTGCATGGGCAGTTTATGAATGAATTCATTCATAAATTGCCCGAGCAATGAATGGTGGTGGTTAAATTTTATATCGCCACCATACTTCTTAATTACACCATAATTCATGCACAAATACGTGCACTCATAAAATTAGCCGCAAAAAACTCTCATCGAAAATCCACAAAGCGAAAAGCACTCGAATCACATTTGACACTTCCATACAACTGACGCACTAGACTCATAACATTGGCAGGCATTCAATAATTGCCGAGTTGTTTTACACCAAGTTATCAATTTATATAACAACAATCTTATTACTATAGCAAAAGAGTTTATAATCGTTTAATTAATGTCGTAGATAGGTTGTTTACGTAATGCTTGCGTTAAATAAAAAGTGCGCATCAACACTCCGCAGCGCTAATTGGCGCGAGGTGTCGCTAATGACAGCGCTGGTAGCGCCGCGGTGCGAAATATTAATTATCGCGCCTGGCAACACTGCGCAGGTAATATGGCCGCCATATTGTCAGATCATCGGTGTTGTTACGTTTGACAAGTATCATGTAGGTACACATGCGTTCGTAAGTGCCGGGGCAATTTATGAAGGAATTAATTATAACTAATATTTAAAACGGGATAATTACCATGTTATGTTTGTTTTATTGAGCATCCGATATTTCGACACTGTTGCGAGCGCCATGTTTACGGAGTAAACTGACGACCTACAAGTTTTTAGTTGTGATCTACCCACAAGCCATAGCGATCTACCCTCTGACGGGCTCGTTATTTTGTGTTGTCACCGGCACTACTACCGTCCGCTTTCTCACTTGAAACTCGATCACGTTCACGACACACCACACTTACAGTATCAATCCGTGCATTTCTTACCGTAACAGTCTCTTTTCGATTTGTGAACTTTCGGATCACTGGATACCAGATCTTCGGCAGCTAAAAACCATCTCTTCGGTTAAAGTTTTTATATTTCAGGATTTCAATGGCTTCCTTGACCATCCTAGGATTATGGTAATTATCCCGTTTAAAATACATATTAGTTATAATGCAAATGACCATGTTAGCTTAAAGTCGTATAATGAATTAATTCATAAACTGCCCATGCAATTTTATTGTTATTGTGACAGACGAATAGTACTCATTTTATATACAGGGTCTAACAAACCTGCTGGTGATCAGTGAGCCTTATTACAATGTGTTTTGAAATGGAATGAAAATTTTTGTACCTACAGGAGGTACTGTAATTTTCCCCGTTTATCACTAATCTATTAACATTTATATTTATCTTGTATTTTTATCATTTATATTACTTTTAGGTAAACCTAATTACACACTTATCTATGTACATACCGAAGTCATGGGAGTTACATTTACAGTATAAGTAACTACAACCATAACTCATTTGATAGGTTTCCAAAGATATGTAGGATATTAAACATGGTAACATGGCATGGTATGTGCAATATTATTTATTAACAATTAGACACATATCTCATTAAACTTTATCGACGTAATAAAACTAATAGAATATCATTTAATTATTCCTAATATTTTAGTATGTAGTAACATAGTAAATACAATTAAAACGTAATCCTCTACCCCGTACACCACAATGACATATTAACAAGCTTATTAGTGCACACATACAAACTGCACAAGCAGGCAAACAATACGGGATGGGCTACGTACTAATTTGATGCAGGCCCATAGATATATCACTGGTCGGAAATCACAGGGACAGTGCATCATAATGAAAGCCCAATATTAGGTGGAATATAGACTGCCTTCTATAGACTCCGCTTTAGAAACGTTTCTGATTTCTGTATATAAAGATATGAATATGAATATGAATACAGCCAAAGTGCCAAAAACACATATGTAAACACTATACCTTAATGTTCAGGCAAGAACGTCCATAAATGGCTATATAATATATGGCGTACTAAGAAGCTTATTAGTACACACATACAAACTATACAGGAAAACTACGGGATGGGCCACGTACTAATTTGATGCAAGCCCATAAATATATCACTGGTCGGAAATCACAGGGACAGTGCATCACAATGAAAAACCAATATCAGGTGGAATATAGACTGCTTTCTATAGACCCCGCTCTAAAAACGTTTCAGATTTGTGTATACTTATGTACCTACTAAATCGCGGAAATAAGCATAGAAATGACTATACATATATGTGGCGTAACAAGCTTATTAGTACACACATATAAATTATACCTACAGGCAACAAACAAATCACAGGGACAGCGCATTATAATGAAAGTCCAATATTATTTGGAAAATATACTTGAACTGTTGTCGGTAGTGTTGGTACCACACAATAGGTATAGCCCAAGCATAAATTGTGGTAACAAGCGAAGAATCGAATCGGGACTCCCCTCCCCTTTTTTTTGTACTCTGGGACTCAATGGGCCGAGTAGTCTAAAATTATTTGCACCATCCAGTGGCTACGTGATCTGTGGTGGGACACGAGAGAGGACACAAACAAGACCGCATACGTAAGAGCAAGCTATCATCATCTCTCCTCACAGGGGGTACTCTCCTCCCCCTCTTTGCGTCCGACGTGGGAATCGATGTAATGTCTCAAATTAGTAATCGTAAAGGATTTTGGCATTGAATTAGTTCCATATAGGTATTTTCAACATTTTAACCTCTGGAAGGTCAGATGGCAGTCAATTCGTAAAACTGGCGCCTACGTCAAATCTTGGGATTAGATCTCCGATCAGGCTCCCTGAGCCGTGGCATAAGCCTGGAAAACGCTAGGAAAAATAAAAAAAGGTATCTCTTTTGAATTCAGTATCAGAACGTTTGAGGGTAAATTTTTATCTCTAAATTGTAGGTCTAAGTAACTAATTAAAATACTTATGTCGGGTTACTCACGTCAATAAAGTCGAAAATAGCTCGACATGTTTCGGAACAGTCCGTGTCCCTTATTCCATGAGTCATGCGTCTAGCCGCGACGGCTGCTCTACGCACACTCACCGCGGCTAGACGCACTTTTATTTTCGACTTTATTGACGTAAGTAACCCGATATACCTAAGTATTTTAATACATATATTATATCTGATACTCACGGGAGTTTTCTAAGTAACTAGTTAACTACTTACTTTCACCGTACCTATCAGCCGGGCTTGTTTGCCACCATCGTGTTAGTAAAAAAGGGGCTATTCCGTCTAATCCTCGCCTGCGTTGAATATAAATAAGCACAATACGCCGCGCTGCCGACACAGTCGATAAGCAACTGGCTATTAGGTATATGTGCTTACCACGAGTTGCACGCAACTGTATTCGATAGCGACTGCGGCGCTCGAAAGTATGTCCCTCTCGCTCCTACCATTACTCTGGCAGGAGCGAGACGGACATAGTCCCGAACGCCGCAGTCTTTATCGAATACGGCCACGTACAACTCATGGTAAGCACACCGTTAACTAAGTCGACAGCGCAGCGTAGGTGTAGGGACGCAAGCATTACCATTACTGTTTTGTGGTACCGGGATTTAAGGTACTAGCAAAAATGGAACCGGAATTTTCCGGTAGGTTCTTTCGGGATTGGTTTTCTAATACAAACGATTTTTTTTAAAGATTTCATAGTATTGGATTGATTCTGCATGCGATCATACCACTTAATATATCAATTTTCATCCTCATGTCTTCAAATTCCACAAAAACTCAAAAAGCATGACTAGCATTGAACGAGTTTCGGAAGACATAGTTATCATTCAAAGTCTATTCTTAGCCACTAATCAGGTTTTTTACAAATGCTGAAGAAACAGAAAGAAATATACTAAAACAATTAGTCTACAACTTAAAATGTTGCTTTAAAGTTATTCCCGAAATTCCTGAGAGTACCGGGATTTCCCAGTCCCGGTTGTTTAAAAGACTAAAAAATCTTGGAAAATCCAGGTACTTTCGGTTCCGGTATTTCCCGGGAGCAAACCCTATCTGCGTACCTACCGTGCTTCTACTGACGGAGTTAGTCACATTGACCTTAAATAAGTTCAATAAATCAAAATATAAGTAAACAATCACAGCCACGAAAATCAACATACCCACGGAAGAATCTTTAATCTTTACCCTCTCCAAGACAAAACACAATCCTATTCCTAATCCAAACTCCGCACAATAAAAACAAAATATACACAACAAAAGTCCATTTTAATACCGGCCGACACAGTCGGGTAGGCCTAGTGGGGGGTATGAAGGGGGGCGAGAAGGTGGGCACTCTTCCGGGCGCTGTCTCCGACTCATCAGCCCTATCTTAGAGGCTGCAAATTAAATAACATGCGGCCGAGCGTGTGTTATATGTATGTTGCAAGTATTATAATATATGATACAATGGGTTTTGGTTAGATTACTTTGGTGTTGTTATAGGTATATACGAGTAGGTTAGGTTGTAACAAAAATGCTGCTGAATCGTTTAAGGGCGTAATCAGTATCGTGGACTTGGTTATAGGTACAAAAAATAGGTAAATTTAGATTTTTTAGATTTTTTTTGTAACCTGTTATTTACCATACATAAATTTTTGTTTTCGGGTGAAAAAAATTTTTTAGGGTCAGTCTGGTTTGGTTATGTAGCATTTTTGTTACCTACACCTTGTGTGAAATAAATAGGGTAGGTTTAGATTCTTAAGACAAGCATGCCTTGATTTCGATTTTATACATAAGGTAAAATAAGAATGTAGAATATTGACATTTAAAACAGTAAGCAGGTACCTAGTTCAGAAGAAATATCTTCCTTTATTCGAGTAGGTAGGTATTTTTTGTTTTAGTTAAGCCTGAAAGTGCCTATAGTGAACCGATAATCCTCAATGGAGGCTATATTCCGTTTTGTCGCTCACCAGGCGGCGCCACACATCCCGCGGTCTTGGCAATATGCATATCGATATTTAGCCCCCGTATCCCATTAACCAACCATCAATACCAATTTTCATCAAAACCTAGACGAAAAAAAACACCGCCGATAAAACTATTGTCCCGTACTAATTTAGTAGGTATGGCAGCGCGACCGCTTGTTTCAGTTGCATTATGTACGTTTCCGACCCGACGTGAATGAACTTGTGTAAATTAAAAATATTTACAATTCATGTTTTTAGAGATGAACCTGGAATGTTATAGTATAAAATGGTCTAGGAAAATAATTATGCACTACATCTGTACCATAATTATTTTCCTTCGTATTTTCACGAAAATACGAAGGACTGAGATAGCACGTGTTATGCTATCTCAGTCAGTGTCAGTGTTAAGTATAATTTTTACGAACAAACCGACTTCATTTGGTTCCCGGTAAAAGTAAAATTTTGAATTTGTTTGAGTTAGCCAGTTTACTTCACAAATATCCAATACACCGCACGTGTACGATTGAAAATTGAGGAGCTTTCTTAATGTCCCAGGGCTTCCATCATTACATGTGAAGTATAATCAAACGGAACTCCCTTGTAGACCTTTAAAACAAACAAAATAACAATGTGTTAAATTGGACGACATACTGTAAATTATCGAGCAGTTTCATTATGCCATCCCTGATTACCAACATCAAGTCCACTCCAGAGAGCTAGGTTTATTGACCAGTTCCACTCTATCAGGTCCACTTCATCAAAATGTTGGCTCCCCCAAAACAATGTTTTAGTTACTCAAGGAAACCCTCAAATCAGAATGCATGTGCCGTTTAAATTTGAGGAGTTCTCTCAATCCCTCATGAATTCCATCATCAAAATAGAACTATAATCAAATAGGACTATCTTGTAGGTATTTCTTTACAAAGAAAAGATGAATGTCTCAAATCTGATAATAGAGCTGGGAATTACCAAGCAGTTCCACTTTGTCATCCCTGGTCTTCATCATCAGGTCCACTCCACCAAATTGATGATGATTGATGACTTTCAGAAAACAAAAACAAAATTAAATCGGTTCAGTAATGACGGAGTTCTGAGGTAACATACATTAAAAAAAAACAGACGAATTGAGAACCTCCTCCTTTAGAAATATGGAAGTCGGTTGATAAAGGTTGATTGAAGTAGCATGACAAATACGAGTGTTTCCGAGCGATTTCTAAGAAAAATCACTGTGTACTACATCTGTACTAGATTGTGCCGATAAAATCGTAGAATTTAACAAGTATAATACTGCATATGTGAGCGGTGTCTTGTCTGTATTACAAAACGAAGGTACGGTTTCAAAATGTTTCCTACGTCAGTATCGGTATTCAACATATCAATTACCACTCTGGTATTTTTAAAATTTTAAGTTTAAGGTTATTCGTTATGTTCTTAGCTGTGGTTTGTATAAGGCGAACTATATGTATGTCAGGTCGGCGACTACACCTTTTATGTTCACTGAATTTCTACAGTAAAAAAAAACTAACAACACGTCAGAAAATGTTAGCCAAGCGTAGGTACTCCCGTCGTCTATGCTTCAAGAAGTCTAAGATGACTTAAAACGAAAAGTACCTACATTATAAGTACGACTTTAGTTGGTACATACTTACATTATAGTTCTGATGTAGTAAAGTACAAGGTAACTGTTTTTAATATCTAGTTTAAAATCACTAGGCTTCATAATGCAATTCAATTGCTACGTAGGTACAAATATTCAACTTTTTTTTCAATGTTAATAATAGAGTCAATCGGCAATTAGAGTCCAGTTTTATTACTCATTACCCTGAATTAACACATTTTATATACAGTAGAGTAGACCTATCACTATATATACTAGTTTTACAGAATGTTAATCTAATATAATTTAAACAATAAAGCAAGCACCCCCATCGTCTTCGCTATCTATGCTTATCTACTAAGTACAAAAATTTTGCGTACCTAATTAAACGTTTTATATTAATATAAAAACGTTTTATATAAAAACATAATTGGTACATATATCACAATTACATTAGGTACAATGCAAATATTACTTACTGCACATGTCGATAAAAAAAAGAAAACAGTACAAAACAGATTAAAACTATAAAGAACTATACCTACTAGAGCATAATAACCATAAAATATTCACCATCTGTATCTATAATCATCATTCAAAGTTACAAAATATTTGCTATATTGATGTCTTATTTTAATAAAAAAAGTAATTTAGCCTTTGTAAAGAAAAGAAAGCTAGTTACAAGTTACAGGAGACCTCTGACTTCAGCCAATTATGCGCATTGTACGGCGTTATTGGTAAAATTATCAACGGGTCATATTGCAGCAAACAGCTTCATCTAATCATTTGACATCTAAACAAATTACAGTTTGGGCAAATAAGTATGACTATAATGTCTAAGTAAGGTCAGTAAAAAAAAAAGCAGTCGAAAAGACACAGACCTTTTTTGAGGATACTTTTTACAAACAAAGAAGTTAGTTTATATTCTTTTTCATTTGTTCAAAATTACTTAGTTTCAATATAAATGTTGCCTACAAGTCCTTGTTAATGAAAATTTTAGCTAACTTTAAAATAAATGGTAAATAGTGGTAGCGACCCGCCCGGCTTCGCATGGATTATTATTATAAGTACATATATAAACCTTCCACTTGAATCACTCTGTCTATTTAAAAAAACCGCATCAAAATCCGTTGCGTAGTTTTAAATATTTAAGCATACAAACATACAGACATCGGGAAGTGACTTTGTTTTATACTATGTAGTGATTACTGTATTGGCAATAAGTACAGGGTATTTGCTCTTATAAGACTATTTATTACAATTAGCAAAACAAATATTCTTATCAGAATTACAATTTAATCAGACATCTCCACTATATAAGATTAACGCAAAACAAATCATCTGTTGCTACTGAAACCTCGTTAAGATTAGTTTTGCTACAGTATATTACATTACCTTTACCCACCGTCAATACACGTATAAGTACTAATGTATACATACGTAAATGGACTAGGTACATACATTTGCACCTATACAGAGGTCATAAATTTTTCAAATGCGAAACATTATATTACAACTTATACATGTCCAGATTACAGATGTTGGAATATTTATTCTTTCACACAGCGTCACTAAGCCGAGTCCGATACACTTTGAGGCGAACCTCCACTCCTATACATAACTATAGCTACAACTTATAAGTGCGGCGGTACGTATGGTATAGCACAGTCTCCCGTCACGGAATCGATGCCGGGCCGCGGCGCGCGCGCTCCCAAACTCGTGGGCGTCAAGTACATCTCAAAACAGACAAAATTTCCACGGAAAACACTCGTTTTCCGCGACTAACGTGCGAGCGTCGCGCTCCCAATGCCCAGACTAAACGCGGGCCGTGAAAAAGCACCGCCGCAACGCCGGCCGACAATGGAAAGCGGTAAAGAATCATAATAATAACAATGACAACAATGTGAGATGCTATAATAAAGAGCCGCGGCATTGTGCTAGGCTCGGCGTACGTTCGAAGGGTCGCGGGAGATCGATACTCGGATCGTCTGCGGATGGCGTACGTAGGCCTTTGTCGGCCTCGCGGCCCGAGCCATTCACGACCGAGTCGCGAGCGCTAATCAACTTTCCTAAACTATCAACTTACTCGAACGCGAACTTTACGCTTGAGAATCAAAACAAGAGCAAATCAAATGGCCCGTCGTTTATCAAAGCTGGATTTTGGCAGATGAAGGTGTGAAGTGCAGACGGCGGTGTTCTGTGATGATAAAACATCTGAGGTAATGTAATAATCTGCCGATCGCTATCGTTAGTTCGATCACACCTCCCGCCGGCCCGTAGATTGCCTTCGCGTGCTCTCTTATTGTGGATATGCCTTCATTTTAAAGTGGATGTTGTAATAATGTTGTAATGTTTGATATTTTACTGTGGTAATTTTTTTAAAATGTTAGCTATTCGATTTCCTACCTAATATTATTGTATGAAATTTATCACGGATAAAGGATACTTATGTTCTCTTGTAAATCCCCGTCATACTATAGTATTTTACTTCTGCACTTATTAGATCTATTTTCTTTATCTTAGAGTACTCTCGATAGCGTCCAAGAGGCAGGGGTCGGCTTTTGTCAAACTTATTCTTAAAATTGGTATATGTAATTATTCTAATCGGTTTAACACGTTCACAGTCCAGTGGGTCATGACGAACTGTCTTCACAAGTCCGTGCCCCGTAAATATGGCTGACTATAAAAGTGATTTGCTGACAAGGAAATAAAACATTTTGTATGGGGACTGTGAACGTGTTAAAAAATACAAAAATTATTTGGCAACATGGATGACTGGATGAATTCATGAAAACTTATATTTAAATGAATAGCTCCAAATAATATTTTGACCTTTAAATATAGAGCAAAATTTTAAAACAATAGTCTTAGCCATGTTTCCGACGCGCACGCGCCCCGCAGCGCATGTCCATCAATCGACGCGCGCAATTTGCTATCGCAGCCTAATCTAATTATGTAACGAACATTTGTCTTTCCACCGTAATTGAGAAATTAATAACGTGTTGATAGCACCCACAATTATGGCACAACTAATTATGTTAGGCCACAAAACATGAGAAAATAAAACAAGACGCCAGGTTGAGTTGAGTTTTTATAAATGTAAAATATGACTGAGTAAGCGTATCGAGTGCATCGCGCTCCATTGCAACCTATACGTTCTACTGCTGGGCACAAATCTCTACGAGAGGGCACGAGAGGGAATGGCCTGGCGAGTTGATACCATCACAATATCGCATACACCTAATGTAAAAGCTGGCAGAGCGGCTGAAAGCGCCGAAATTTTAAAACGTAATAAATATATATGTACCTACATAGGAGCCAGGGCTGAGACTACCTTTTTGTACCATTTGGGGTCGAAACTTTAGGACCATGGGGTCCCAGCGCACGCAAGTTTTTCACGAGCTAGGCTTATACAAAATTGTAGGTAGGTACCCTTTACTTCACAAAAAGTAGCACAATTTTCTATTGATGACTGAGTAAAAAAATCTTGTCACATATAGTACAGTAAATTTGTTAAAGGGAACTAGACTTTTTTTCTCTGTGTATAGTGCAAAACTTAATATTTTTAAGTTCGAGTTTTAGGTACACGAGTTTGGAAAATTGGGAAGATGTTATGTGCCACTGTGCGAGCCTCATCAACAAAGCGATGAATACAGATACGCAAGCTAGCATGTAGACATCAAATTAAACAGGTATACCTAATCTGATGAAACTATTAACTCGGACCTCGACACACCGAGCACCGCCCAGCATCAGCCCCAGACGTCTAGACTTTTATTAATTAAGAATACAATCAATCTCACCCGCCGCAAATTAATTGTGGTACATGAATACGAGCAGGTTGCTCGTTGGTGGCCCAGCGGTGAGACGTGAGACTTCCAATCCGAAGGTCTCGGGTTCAAATCCTGCCGGCTCGTACCAATGACTTTTTCGGAACTTAACGATATATTATTTGGTATTTACCAATCGCTTTTCGGTGAAGGAAGACATCGTGAGGAAATCGGACTAATCCCAATAAAGCCTAGTTTACTTTCTGCGTTGGAAGGTCAGATGGTGACAGTCGCGTTTTTGTAGAACTAGCCACTGAGCCGTGGCATAAGTCAGGAAAACGCTAGAAGGAAGAAGAAGAGAAATTAAATTAAAATTAAAGAGAATACGAGCAGGTTTGCAATTTTCGAATAAATGAACATAAGGGTTTTTTTTATTACAATCTCAGATAAATGCCGTTCAGGTGTGCTCTATCTGTGTAAACCTGAAAACCCTTCGCTGATACATACCTATGTTACATAATAGAGCTATTAATTTTCCTAATAAATACAATAAAAAAATTTAATAGTACGGCAAATACATTTTGTGAGAAGCGATAGAGCTAACCTCTGTTATGAATCAATATCAATACGAGTAGCTTAAAAAAATGTAGTAAGATTTCTCTCTGTTTATGCTCCAGTGACCTTGCCAAACTAGCAAATATTTGTCACCTATGTGATCTTAAGTAGGTATTAAAAGCTTTCCTTTTCATCTTACTACAAACATTCATTTTTTTCATGGAAAGTCAGCTGTCTGAAAATGAGACGACGGGGATTAACAGACTGCTAGAGTGAATATTTCTGTAATACTCGTACCTATCTTAAAAAATATGATGTGTAGTGTTGTGGACGAAATATTTCAGCCTTACAAATTGCCAAAGACTTATACGTAGGTACATATGTGTACCTTACCTACACGCAGCCTTGTCAATAACATCAACATCACGCATGTTACAACTTTACACGTGTTCAACTTGTATGTATCTGTTGCGGGTAAAAGTTACAAACTTGTAATACATACTAGGCATATTCAAGGTTAATTGAATTTAATAAAATTACGGTTACATTACAGAATTTGGAACTCATATCAGAAGTTGAGTTAACCTACGTGAAATTGCGCCTATATCTATAGGTACTTACCCGTAGCATATTCATATAACGACTTTAAAAAATCGTACTTAAATACAAAAGCTCCACATGCCCGTTTTATAAATATAAGAGCACTACTTGTCAATTAATTATAGCAGACAAAGATTTTTTCAAACAGCGATATATATAAATCTGTAGGTTCTATATAGCTATGCTCTACTATAATCAGGACTTGAAATCATGATATGAATTTTAAACGAATCGCGTCTACATTCTCTCACCTTTATCCGGACTATTTTACTCAAAACTCCAAAACTCGATCAAATACATCCTTGTCAAGGTTATGTTATATAAATTGAGCAATCCGCCGCCGGCTATGTAACGGCGCGTACATTACATATGTTGTAACGCCGTGGTAATGACTACACAGTACAAAATATCATGCACCCGTTAATTTAGCCTGTTTTAATTAAACACGATGACTCGATGACTAAGTGCGGCGGGCTCTATTATTAATTATTATTTTGATCGATCATCGTCTTATTTCATTAAGGGTTTCGACCGTCAGTTGTGCAGTTTGTAAATGATTGCCGGCTAATGATCGCTCATGATTGGATGATGTTTTAACCAAAAATAGATACTTGGAATACTTCGGCGGCTTTGCTTGAGCAAGCGAGCTTGTTATTGAAAATGCTGATTACGTAATACCTTTTCTTTTCTAATTAAATTGCTACTACTTTAGTTAAGGTCGCACACTACGCATCCCACTCTCAACTCTGTCCTTCGTCTATCATACTTACTCTAGTCATAGTATAGTCTCTCAGATAAATGACTTGATTTCAGCTTAGCCATCTCAGGTAGGAGGATCCGGTACCTAACAGGCTACGTGTAGGTCTAGCGTCTAGCATAGGTACCTAAGTGTCGAATACTAAGAGGACGTTTAGTAATACCATTCCTATTTTAGATCCAGAAGTCACTAGTTTTAGAAATCAAGAAAAAGCTAATAGGTACCTATTTAAGGCATCTTAGTTTCGTACCTTGTTCAGTAGATGGAGCTTAATTTACGCGACCTTAATGTCGTTTCTACCAGCAAAATAATATTCTCATCGCAACTTATTGCGTGCCTATTACAAAAAGCGGCCCAATCCAGAAGCCACTTCATTGGAAAGGTTCTTTCCTGCCGAAACAGAACAAAAACAGAGTACTCAGGTAATCTTTTCTCGGATTACTGAACGCGAGATTACGATATTTCTGAAATTAGAGGTGAGTTTATCCCTCAACGAGTAATTCGTTCCCGTAAGGGAACATTATCCTCACGGCCCAACGACTTTACCCAGAAATCAATAATCCCAAGCTTTTTTAAGTATATACGTGAAGAAACAAATATATTTCTATGGCGAAGTCAAAGAGGCCGCGCTGGATTAGTTTGAGTTTTTTGTCGTAAAATTTGAAACATCGATTTAACTGGAGATTTGGCGCGATTCGATATATTGGGGAACAATGGGTTTCCGGGCCTGAGATTGCGTGAGGATCAGCAGATCAAGTTTTCTTGGGAAATATGAAGTTGCGTTATCCCTAATCTATTTTGTCACATAGATGTCTTCGAGCGTGTATCTGTGGGAATGATCTGGACTTGGCGATTAGACCTTCAAAGTCTGCAAACCAAAACCTCAATGGATTTTGCAAAAGTTGAAAAAAAAAATAGGGATTTAGATAAAACTGCAAATGCTAATGCGCGTATTAAGTAAGTAGTCCGATTTTATGTTTACTTTTATATGTTTTCAGTAATTAGATATGAATATCAGATGGGCCACTTACTCAAGGTCACTCCCACTTGCATCTTCATGGAAACGGTAACTACATACTTAAAACAAAGTTACTGTAGCTGTAGGTACCTAGATGTTGCTTTGAACTCAGTGCTTTTCAGTTTCAAAGTTACTATTGCTACGATCGTAGATTACCTCAAATAGATTCCGCATTATTTAAGTGTGGCAAATGGCAGGTTATTAGGGACTGTCCATTCCCATATCGCTGTGGAAGCTGTGGCGGCTTCGTGGTCCCACGACTGTTGGACCTATTTTAAGGACGGCAGCTGAAACACCGCAATGGCATCGTCTCGCTCGGCTAAGGTGTATGCAGCTGGTGGTGCAACGCACCGGGCCCGTCCGATCCGGTAACAAGTTGCAGATCTGCGATGCAGAACCTATCTCAGATGCTTATATAAGCTCAATCTATCGGATTCGGAGGGCCTATCACGAACATCGAAATTTGGCATTGACGGAAAAACCTCTTTGTCAATCAAATAAGCAAGTGTGACAGAGAGGGCGATACAAATTTTCGATTGTTTCAATTTTCGTGGTACTAGACCAATTCTAGGGTCAATGGACAATCGTCTCACACTAATGTGAGCGAGTACTTTCGCTATTCCGTCGCAGTATAAAATTGCGACGAGAATATGAATCATCTCTCATCATAGTAGGCTGGTAATCTTGATAGATTACCAGCACATACTAATGTATTGTCGCAAAAAAAACCACTTCACACGTGAGCCAGCACTCTCGCGGAGACTTACCGCGATGCGGACGATACTATACCAATCATCTCATATGCTCATACTGTGGCTAGTGGCGTTCAAACTATGTAATATAAACAAACAGTCGATCGATAATCGCCTCACATTCACGCGCGCCATCACGATTTGATCGTTATCACTAAGTTAACATCTGAAATTGTGCATTTAGTGTTGATATTAACGAAGTTTTGCTGGGCTTTTTGTCGAGTTGCGAAAATGTCAAAAAAACTTCGTTAGTTAGTCAACTAACTAACGAAGTGTGGCTCACTTGTGATCCGGGACGCTGACGCAGACGTACTACACATAGGCTAACCAATTCACATGCTGACGCTCTGTCTAGTGGATTCAGTTGTATAGTCGATCGACAAACGCCTCACACCCACGTGAGCCAGCACTTTCGCGGGGCGATCGCGGTGTGATACCGCGACGATTCGATCGTATCGCGATGACGGCGCGATATCGGTAATTTGAAGTCCATGAACTGCCCAGGAATGCTGCTTCATATTTAATGTGTCATTACGTGTGCTTTGGTTTTTGTGAATTGGGGTATCAGTCTGGCTGGAGAGCAGGTTAAATGGGTGTTCTGGGTTATGGTATTGAGGTTACTCGGTTATAAGCACTGACATTAATAGGCATTCATTATACAAGGGAGTAAAGTTGCTGTTTATTTACCTCTTAATATACTTATAGAGGTACTAGTAGAAACCAGAGCAAAAAGTTAAAATCCAAAATTTAAGCTTTTATAAAAACACAAATTAAATGAATTTTCACTTTGGGTGGGATTAGCACATTCATTCATTCATTCATTTATTTTTAATAAAACATAGTTTTACAATTCAGGCAGGTAGGTACATAATAATATGGTAAGTAGGAACCAGTGTATTGTGTTAGTATTACTTACATAATTATACAACAGGTAGGCCTAGGGCAAGTACAAATATTGTTATTTAGCTATAATTATAATTGAGTTGTATCACTATTACTACAATACAAGTTTCAATAACATAAACGGTGATTTTGATTTTGCAGGAGTTTGTCGTATAAAATAACACTTGCGCAGTCTCTAATATGAAAAATCGACACAAACTTAGCTTGGTGTGACTCTAGGTACTTACTTTGAAGGGATGAAAAAGGTTTTTGCGAAAAAGAAAAACAAAAAAAAATGCCTAGCTATTAGGCAATACATTGTAAATAATTAATACTATAATCAATCAAAATCCAATGCGTCAAGAAGTGCATAATATAAATGCGCAGCAAATCATAAGGGGACCGTAGGTAGGTAAAAGCATGCTATGAGTGCTTACAGGTGGGTATCTAAGAAATGATGATAATTAACATTTTTAGGACCCACGAAATTGACAAGAGTAGAGTGGCTCGACGCTCTCCCAGTCCCAACACATGTCATCTTTAATTTAAACTTATATTAGTGCCAATATAGGTGCAGACGGGTATCATCTATTGGACACTAGCGTGTCGAGCAGTCGAACGTTTATCTTACCGTTCTTAGGCTGGACTATAAGGAAGTATTTAAACAAATGACTAATAGTTTCACATGCATTTTTAACAAGATAGACGGGCCCGATCATTACTCGTTTCCGATGAGTCATGCCGATCAAAACTATTCCAACTATTTCGGACGATATTTTTTTAACACGTGCTACCTGGGAATTTAAGAATCGTTCAGCCAATAATTTGTGGGGTAATTTATAGCGAGACGTGAGAAAAAGCAGGTAACAAACTCAAAATGGTTACTTTAAGAGTCCATAAAACTTTGCCAATTATTTTGTCGGTGAGTACCTATTTATTGCACTTGTTAATAATCCTCAGCAGGGCTCAGATGGCTTAGTCACTGTCGGTTATCACTAAACTGCGTGATAAGAACACGTGATAGTTATAAATCCATCTTAGCCATGCAGTTTTAACTAATCCTTTAACCGCGTGGCTTTAATTATCAGTAATTGACACATAACTTTGTGGTTTTGAAATGTCAAGGCACTAATGACTAAGTTAATGACTAGTGTGACCCTGTACCTAAATTGAATAGTACATATGTGAAACATGATACCAAATGTAAGTATGTTTACATACACAGTAGAAGCTGTTCTTGAAAGTGATACTGGAAGTTATAAAAGATTTGACAATAAGGTAGGTATATAATATTGTCTTCTGTTGCCGCGATTGTTGTTAAATACTTTAGAATGCAAATAGTTTCGAAACGTAGGGTCATGGTGTTAATAAACGCGATTAATCCGTTCTAAAGTGCTTTATTTTAATAAGGTAAGTATATTGCATTTTCTATTAAGTATGTACCTATATAATTTCAGAAATGGAATAGGTAAATAGTCTAATTTCAAAGCTAATGCCGAAAAATATAAGCTACCCTTCTAAATCAATCTGACAGGTAAGCAAATAGAACAAAACTCGCCCCTTTTCTAGGAACACCAAAGTCCTCTCCCATAAATCACGGGGCTCCTGACAAATGGATTCTACGACTTTTTTCCCCGCCACTCATTTATTAATAGGCCAGGGAATGTTTCGGAAAACCAATAAAATGCGCCCCGTCATATACCTGTCCGGCCAGACAGCCTGGCTTTGTTCCTTCACACGATTTTTTTCTTCTCCGTACCGGCCTCTAATAACACGACTGTTGCCTCATTATACCACGTTATCATTACGTGGCTTCATTATAATATACCTATCTATTAAATCCTGTGTTTGTATCGATAGTTTAAGTATGAAAACGAAATTCACTTAACACAGGTGTTTTGCGTTTATTTTTATGACAGTGAAATCTCAGAGTCCCTTTAGAAATTACATCGAAACTGTCAACTTTTATGAATGAATCGTTGTAATATGATTCCGAATAAATGACATCAAAATACATATTTACCTCTAATTCCAATTCTAAAGCCTTTATCATAGGGAGTTTATTTCGTGTTCTCTAATGTACTCTTCCGTCGTTTTAATATCGAGCAGCGCGTATAGATTTCGCGACTAACCTATATTTGTGAATGGGTATTTTTTTGTCTCGTGTCTTGTCGTGTCCGCGCACAAAGGGCTTCAAGGTATTTTGCGCGTGTGAAAGACGAGCCATTCTCTCCGCCCTAAGGATTGGACCAAAAATAATTATCATTTCCTGCGGCAACGAGACATAAAGGCGCGGGATGCTGTGGCAACCCGTGTCGCGAGGAATTTATGATTTTTTCGACACTTTCACAATTCTCATGGCAGGTTTAAGAATAGGCTGCTGCCTGCGCGGGAGGTGTTTAAACCTCGCACTTTCCCATCATTATGATCACCTTGCATCATATGCAAAATTACTTATAAATATTGGGTTGGTATGTACATAAAAAAACACAATTGTATTGTAATGCTCATACAGTTTTGAGCTACTTGCGAGCCGTATCTACACTCCCAACGATTTAATGCAATAATAATAAACATCTGATATTATCACTGTTCTATAATCTGTCTTTAGTCAGTGTAAAACCAGCACTAAAATTACAATTTTACTACTCATACTAAAAAGTAATTTGACTTGAAGAAACCTAAAGCCGATTACCTATTTTGGTTTAGGCGTAAACCCCAAGGTAACCCGTTTATTTTGGCAACATCAATCACCGATACAAAATACCGACATGCAGCTATGACTGAAACAGAAACGCCAATAATACCAGTCGCATGTCAATACTAGGCGAGTAATCACAGCAAATGAGAAGTTTCGGGTCACGGGCAAAAATAACCCGAGTCGAAGCGAAATGGAATCGCCCGCGAATTGAAACCTTATCGATTAGGCGCTTAGTCGACGGGAATCGAAGTGAGGTGTTCGGCGAAGTTGGCGTTCGGCCAAGACGTAACTTTCCCTGGGGTAAGTCGGGGGTCACGGCATTAATGGCCTGACAGGTAACGTGAGACACGAGACAAAGTGCATGGATGACATTCGTGAATGAGTTTCCTTGACGGGGGTTAATGGTGTTCGAGCGGTGATATGAAACAGTGGAGATGTTTGTGCTTTAGGTATATTATTTATTTACTGACTAAAAGGTACGAACTTACACTTTCATACTTCACTTTATACTTATTACACTTAAGTAAGAGCTACTTAACATTTTTTCACAAATATGTAAATACTACATGGGATTATGTACCTCCCATGTTAAGATTTTAATTCCATATTTTTATTTACTTACTTTTCCAACATGTCGTGTTGCTTTCCTTAAAAAAAAGAGATTTATTTTCATGACTTCTTACACTTGTCTTTCATTGTTACGTACTTTTCAGTCCTCCGGCCGGTAAGCGCCACTTTACGCAAAACTAAATTGCCGCCTACCGGCTCCATCGGGCTGAAAAATAGTATACAAACCTCGGCCGTTAGATGGGAAAGCCTCGGATCACATGTTCGTCGACCTCGGCTTCGCCTCGGCCGACAATTACATGGGATCCGAGACATTTCCCACTAAAACGGCCTTGGTATGTAATGTACTATTAATACATTTTTGCAATATAATATAAGCTATAAATAAGCTGTATTTTAAGATTGTACACTAACCACATATGGATCTCTGATTCGAAATAAATAATTTGAATTGAATTGAAAAATAAAATAAATAAATATTGTGGGACAATCTTACACAAATCGACCTATTCCCACGGTAAGCTCAATAAAGCTTGTGTTGTGGATATTAGACGGCGATATATATAACAGATAGATACATATAAATACTTAAATATATAGAAAACATCCATAACTCAGGAACAAATATTCGTGATAAACACACAAATAAATGCCCTGACCAGGATTCGAACCCGGGACCTCCTGCTTCGTAGGCAGGGTTACTACCAACTAGGCTAGGAAACGAAAGGCTAGGAAAGCTATATATGTAGGTTTTCGAATAACTTTAACAACCTGTAACCATGCAAGGGCCGGCCCTGTTTATCCCCCGGGTAACCCGTATCTCTCACCCGGTTGGCTATGATGTATCCGTTGCAGCCCCTCTCGGTTCCTCGGATCATTGCCTCATCCGGAGTACAGTGCCTCTCACGTGCCCGCCGCGTCGGCGAGTTGCTTGTAGCCGCCGTGTGTGGCACTATAAGTCAGCAGACTGGGACGGGATGCGGGTGTTCTTTGCGTCTTACCCGTGGGGGCAGGTTTGCTTCACGCCGGATGATCCTGATATCGCTGCTGACTCTGTTGCTGACGTGGTGCTTCAGGGAATGGAACTTTTCGTTCCATCCTCTGCGGTACCTGTTGGTGGCAAAACCCAGCCTTGGTTTGATCGCTCCTGCAAAAAGGCGTCTCGCCGAAAGCTGGAGTGCTACCAAGCCTGGGTAAATGCAGCGGCGGTACAGGATGTAAAGACCAGCGCTTTAAAAAAGGAGTTTAACTTTGCCTCCAGGTCCTTCAAAAGAGCCATTGCCAGAGCAAAGTCGTTGCACATTGGTAGGATTGGCGAGAAACGTCTCCCCTCGGGAACTCGTGCGTTCTGGTCTCTTGCCAAAGCTATCCAGGGGAATTTCTGCACGCCGTCTTTTCCACCTCTGCACACGGGAAATGATTCGTTGGCCCACGACGCAAAAGACAAAGCCGATCTACTGGGTAAGCTTTTTGCGTCCAACTCGACTTTGGATGACGGGGGACAAGCGCCGCCGACTATACCGCGGTGCGAGAGCTGTATGCCAGATGTACAGTTCCGCCAAAGCTTTGTGCGTAAGGCTCTTCGCTCCCTCGACACCCATAAGTCCAGTGGGCCTGATGGAATCCCTGCAATTGTTCTCAAGATGTGTGCTCCTGAGTTGGCGCCGGTCTTAACGCGTCTTTTTCGGCTCTCCTACTCTTCTGGCGTAGTCCCGACTTCGTGGAAGTCAGCTTTGGTGCACCCGATCCCTAAAAAAGGCGACCGCTCAAATCCATCCGACTACAGGCCGATAGCTATAACCTCCCTTTTCTCTAAGATTATGGAGTCCATCATCAATCGTCAGCTCCTCTGGTACCTAGAGGATCACCAGCTGCTGAGTGACCAACAATACGGTTTCCGTAGGGGTCGTTCGGCTGGTGATCTTTTAGTTTACCTGACACATTGCTGGGCACAGGCGATAGAGAGTAAAGGTGAGGCACTGGCAGTTAGTTTGGATGTAGCGAAGGCCTTCGATCGCGTTTGGCACAAAGCACTTCTTTCGAAACTTCCATGCTATGGGCTCCCCGGGAAATTATGCGAATGGGTCAGCAGTTTTCTAGCAGACAGAAGCATTAAGGTCCTAGTTGACGGTGAATGCTCAGACTCAATGTCTGTGAATGCTGGTGTCCCTCAAGGCTGTGTGCTATCACCCACGCTATTCCTCCTGCATATCAATGACATGTTGCAAACTAGCGGCATTCATTGTTATGCTGATGATAGTACGGGTGATGCCTCCTACACCGGCCGCGCCAATATTTCCCGGGAAAACGTCATTGAGAGCCGGAACAAACTTGTGTCCGAAATTGAGACCTCCCTAAAAGAAGTCTCAGATTGGGGTCGACTTAATTTGGTCCATTTTAACCCTACAAAGACACAGGTTTGCGCGTTCACCGCAAAAAAACTTCCGTTCGTCGCGTCACCTCGTTTTGAGAGCACTCCCCTATCTGCCACAGCCAGTATTGGAATCCTTGGCGTTGACATCTCGAGTGAAGTCCAGTTCCGCGGCCACCTAGAGGGTAAGGCCAAATTGGCCTCGAAGAAGCTCGGTGTGCTCAATAGATCGAGGCAGTATTTCACGCCGGCCCATCGCCTACAGCTTTATAAGGCGCAGGTTCGGCCGCATATGGAATACTGCTCTCATCTTTGGGCAGGGGCACCTAAGTACCAGCTTCTTCCTCTAGACCGCATCCAACGGAGAGCAGCTCGAATTGTCAACTGCCAACGTATTTCTGATCGGCTTGATCCCTTGGCGCTGCGTAGAGATGTGGCCTCACTCTGTATTTTCTATCGCATGTATTATGGGGAGTGTTCCGAGGAATTGTTCGGATTAATCCCTGCCGCTTCTTTCCGCCATCGCCCTACGCGACAATATTTCCACTCTCACCATTTAGATGGTTGGCAGTCCTCAACTGTGCGCTTTTCCCGAAACTTCCTGCCTCGCACAGCTAAACTGTGGAACGAACTGTCGCCAGCGGTGTTTCCGGACCGATACGACCTTCAAACCTTCAAGAAAAGAGCGTACTCCCACCTTAAAGGCCGGCAACGCACTTGCGACACCTCTGGTGTTGCGGGTGTCCATGGACGACGTTAATCGCTTACCATCAGGTGATTCGTTTGCTCGTTTGCCCCCTATAGCATAAAAAAAAAAAAAAAAAAAAAAAATCAAAAGCTTATATCTACCTAACTTGTAAAACAAGCGGAAGTCCCTATTTTACTCCTTTCATTAGACAGAGACTTCCACTTGTTTTACAAGTTACAAGCTTTTGATAAACAGGGCCAAGGTGTAACAAAACTGTTAGTGACGTGGTGACCCGTTCAAGTGCGTAACTATTCCATGATACTAATTAGTAAAAAAGAGGAAAAACCATTTTTTGCAAAAACATGTATGGGGCAGGTCGTCACAAAAAACCAATCCTCCAAACAAAAAATTGATTTTTTTTTCTTAATGAGTTTGCGATATAGGTACTGATTACATTATTACATTTTTGTTACCACCTGTATGTGAGCTTTATTTTAAGAATGTTTACGTTATGTTATGAGTTTATATAACTTCCAAAATCATGCTTATTTATTGGGTATCGGTACGCTACAGCCTACGCTTTCCACCCCGCAGGCGTTAAGTTCACAAGCGTTTTTTCTCCTCGTACTCGTAACGCCGACACCCCACCTGTGTAATCCTTTCAACGTACATAATATGCCCTTAATTCCGTTGATAAGGCATGACATCTAGCGCCTTTGTGCTCTCCGGGCCTTTTTACCGACAATTAAGGGTCATCTTTTGTCTTGTGACAAGAGATGCCACACTTTTTTACCGATTTTTTCACTCAAAGAAGTCACTGTTTTGAATAGTCACATGATTTAGGGTGATGTGTTTTGTTGTTTTGGCGATTTATTGTAGTTTGGTGTTGAATATTTTAAATGGCTTTGACAAAAAGTTCTAAATTAAATTGAATTTGAATGAATCACTTTTTACGGTAGGTTACGGTAACCTATCTACCTACAACCCGCATGCTTATTTAAGCCGCCTTTTAAATCTTGTCTTACTACTCGTATTAAGATTAAGACACAATGGCAATCGTTCGTCTAAAGGGTATTTTTTTATAATCTTTTTAGATTAGTTAAGCGAGTAAAACTTTTTGTTTTCGGTAATAGCTTGGATTTAGGTACTACAATTAACTAGAACAGTTAAAGTTCTTGGAAGTTTCAAGACGGTGAAATGTTTGTGTAAAAGTTTGGAAGTGTTTGAGTGTGATTTAAATAGGTTTGTTGTATGCGGCCATATCAAAATACCTATTTCAGGTTTAAGGGCATGGTAGCGCAATGTCGTGAGGTCAATCACCAGCACCAGGCGGCGATTATAGATGTACTACGAGTAGACAGTATTAGCGGCTGTTCAACTTTTTGAGATCCGGTGAGAATCGACCTCTATGGATGCCTCTCCACTTCTAGTTATTTATATCGAAAGGTTGACTAATGTTTGGTCAATAAATGTTTCCCAAAATGTCACATACCAAACTATTTTCCCCAAAACATCGATCGCCGAAACAAGCAAGTATTCAGTTCGCAAAATTATAGATTTCTTAACTATTCGTATGTTCTCCTGGTAGGTTTTTTAACCATTCCTAATATAATTTTCCACCTTATGGTTCGATACATTTACCCTGTGGTTAAGATAGTTAGGTTACTTTATATGCCCGAAGGGCAAGCTACGGAGGA
Source organism: Lathronympha strigana (assembly GCA_949128165.1). NCBI lineage: Eukaryota > Metazoa > Arthropoda > Insecta > Lepidoptera > Tortricidae > Lathronympha > Lathronympha strigana. The sequence continues at coordinate 7,334,917 of OX421906.1, read as the reverse complement.
ATGGGAGTCCCGCTTTCGCGTCGAAGTGGGTGTTTGGTTTGTTAAGCTTGCTAAGTACGAAGAACAAAGAAATGGGAAATATTGCGGTTGGTCAAAAAACCTTCAAGAGAAATGAGCAAAAGAGAAAAAAAAATGGGAAATTTTGCGAATAGTTAGAAACCCGTTTGAGGAAAATACTATTGAGAAATGCCCTGTAATATTATTATATTATTATTGTGTACTTATGATTTAGTGCGCTGTTTGGTCAACTGCACCTCTTCGCTTCGCTCGTTGACGCACCCATCTCGTCTCTTCTGTGTGGTTTTTATAAACTCGTATATCGTTTGGTATAAAATACTGTTTCCAAAAGGTTGCATAGCATATGATACGATTGATATCCCAATTAAGCATCGAATAGGATACCGCAACACCCGTCATGTAGGGTTCATCCAAATTTAATTAATTCATGTGTTCACCTACTTAGTTTATTAAGGGTCACTGGCACCACCGCAGTGAACCTACTAACCCGGAGTTAAACGTTTATTACATATAGATTTTCACAGTTGACTCCGGTTTATCCAAATAACCTGGAGCTAAGCGGGATTGCAAGTGGCGCTAAGTATCGGTAAAGTAAATGTATGCTTCTAGCTGAATTAGTGAAGCTGGTGTTACGTAATTCAGCCGCATGATGGCAAGCAAACATTTAAACTTATTTAAACATATCCGTTCATAATAATAAGTAAGATAAGATTAAAAACAATTATAAGTAAGCAAATTAAAGCATCAAATTAATTTAGTATTGTGAACTACACGAAAAAATTATAAATAAATTACTATAATTCGAGTAAATTAAATGAGAAATGTCAAAACGTTGGTATAAAGCTAATCAGATCAGTACTAACTCTCCCAGATATTCACACAAGCCAACCAAACAACCATAACCAAACCAACATCAGATATTCCTTCAGACATAAATTTAGGCACAGTCTTCCCGTACACGAACGGCAACAGAAGTTGTCTTGTCAGTGGCCGTATCTCGACACCGACAAGGAAACGGGAGGCACACTTCATTACTCGCGTCAAACAATCGCCGCCATCTTGCGGAAGTGACGTCACTGACGTGTCGCTTTGATCCTTGGCGAAAATAACGGACGGGTTTTCGTAAATGTAATTGCTTTTTCGATGATGGAGTCGGTTGTGTGCGTGTGTGTGTGTGTGTGTGTGTATTAGGTAAGTTGGGATAAGATGATCCTAGGTACTCCAACGCAGAAAAACGCAAGAAATATTGTCTGACAATGGTGTGGATATCTGTGAGAGGGTTATTACAGAAATTACATTTTACCTTCACTGTTTACTATTGTTTACCTACTTAATTTTGTCTGATAGTTAAGATATTTTTATTAACTAGACCTACTACACAGACAGACAGACATATGTACATAAGTTACTTAACTCTGCAGCTGACTGTACAGCTGCTGAGTTAAGTGACTCAACCTGCATAAAAAAAAATGTTAATAAAAATATGTCATTGAAATTACACACTTTCAGAACGGATTCATCGCGTCTATTAACACAATGACCCTACTTTTCGAGCCTTTTACAGCACTCGTTTTCATGATGAAAAATATGTCATTATTGTCATTTTTCGTACACGTCTGTCAAATCTAAAATACTGGTGGCAGGTAATCGTTTGTCCTTTGCCCATAATTATTTTATCATACACATTACACAGGCCTGCTAAATATTATACCTAAGGAGGTTTAACGACATTCCGTGATAATTCCTGTACTAAACGCAGTTAAGTCCTAATACTTACTATTTACCTATTGTCATAAATAGGTGCCTATACCTGTAAAACTCGCGTGCATGCACCGGGAGAGTATTTAGGAGGCTAAGCCGCGCTGTAAGGTGGCGATAAACTCGCCGGAGTAATCCTCTTTGTGTAAAAATGTCCCCAGCGTCGCCCCCTACCGGCAACTTTATTAAAAAGCGAGTAATCCCCACTAGTGGACTGGGTAACGCGATTATACTCTATGTAACAACTCAATATGCCAACGACGATATGAAATTGAATTTAAATCCGCTCGCGTTGATGACACCGTGTTTATACATCTGTGCGTTCTATCATTTGATGGGTTTTAATTTGAATGTAATAAAATGAATCCGATTTGTGTAGCACCAATAGTTCTGGCTTGCAATTGGTAGGTATTGATTGTAAGTTGATAGATTTAACATGAAACATGAATGTATTACTACCCCCTTATAATTAAAAAATTACCTAATTATTAACAGTAGATATGTTAGTAGCACTCGATCGAAGCTGAATTTCTTTTTTCCGTAAGTGAATTGATGTTGACGATTTAGTAAAACTTTATTATGTGTATTGCACCTATACAATCACAAACTTTGGTGGCTTTCAACACGTTGGTAGGGAAACGGTAAAGTGACGTCTGACGTACAAATTATTCTGTCACATGTTGCAAACATACACACAGACGCACTTGTCACCTAGAACAATCTCCAATGACGACACCAACACATATAAAATGATACAAGTATACTATATGATCAAACGAGCTTCGCAAGCGAAGTTCGATCAATATTATATGACTCGCTTCATTGGAAGATATAATTAAGTTTACATTATTGTAGTTTATTTTATCTACTGGCAACATATTGCACGCTTATTTTAGAGATTTAAATAAAAAAATAAGTATTTCAATTGATTCCAAACTTGTCCGCCCCACCACCACCACTCCTAGGCCGGTGCGATCTACGGCGGCTGTCCTCATTTCTTTTAGAGATATTTTAATGCAAAACTTTGGAATCTGGGTTCATTGGGAGGGAGGGTAATTATATCTTCCAATGAAGCGAGTCATATAATATTGATCGAACTTCGCTTGCGAAGCTCGTTTGATCATATATTAATATTTCCTCGCTTCATTGTTCGATATAATTAAGTTTACATTATTGTAGCTGTTTAGAGACAAAGTTTTGTCAAATTTTTAATGAAAGGACATTATTAAATATTAATTCATAATTTTATTTTCTCTTTACTTATGACAAAACAATCACATTAGTGATCTGTATCAAAATCAGTCTTATATATCAGTAATGCTAATTAATTACAACCGATCTTGCGAAGATACTTTCATCGATAATCTGACGATGATAGAATTTTGCAAAGGTTTGTGAGGTTGCGGTCCAACCGGCTGTCTTCCTGATTAGGTCGACATTGACCCCCGCCGCGGCAGCCGTCGACGTGGCAGCATGACGAGTGCTATGAGCACTGAAAATTGCCACGTCCACACCGCTTTCAGCGAGTACCTGCTTTATCCACCTGCTTATTGTCTGTGCTGTCGCGTCCTTATGAGGACGCTTCACAGTCATTAAGAGGCGTTCTGAGCTCGGGGGTCTTTTATCACTCGTTATTGAGAGATATTCACGAAGTACCGAAGCCGCACAAATCTCTGGTTTTTCCTCAAAATAGGGAAGAAACAATACTGGCTGCTCTCTTCCAGCAGAAGAGGTCTTAATCAAATCCGTTACAACAATTTTAATCCCGTTTGGGGTGATGTATATATTATTTAAATTTATCAATGAGAGAGTCTGCACACGATGAGCTGTGCATAAAGCCAACAAGACGACTAGCTTTTTAGTAATCTTCTCTAAAGAGATAGTCGTATTTGGGTACCATTGAGCAATATGGTCTATAACTATTTTCGGGTCCCAAGTGTGCGTATATTTAGGCAAATTTGGTCTCATTTTATATACGCCTTTTAATAAACGTTTTAGCAGTTCGCTTTTTCCCACATGATCCCCGAGGAACAGTGACAGTGCTGATCTATGACTATTAATGGAACCATATGATGCTCCTTTGTTAAACTGATCAGTTAAAAATCTTAAAATCAACGTTATAGAACTACTAAAAACGTCTACACTGAGTTTTGAGCAAAATGCCCACCATAACTTTAATGATACATTATATTGCTTAATGGTGTTTTTGGATAGAGATGCAAGCATCAAATCACAGGAAATTTCAGGTATTCCACGTCTCAGGTATGCTAACCGGAGAGCACCGCTGCACCCAGGGTAAGGTGTCTGTGGAATGGATTCCACGTCCTGTAATCAGAACAAACCATATGTTCTTCAGGGTTCATGTATATGATATCCGATTTCACCGAAGATTTCAACAAAGGGTACCACGCTTGCGATGGCCAAACGGGGAAAATAAAAATTCCCGTAGCTTTGTCATGAATTATCTTTTGCAAACACTTTAATATGACCGAGAATGGAGGAAAACAATAAAAGAACTTAGGACTCCAATTTAGAGTGAAAGCGTCTACAGCTAGCGCATCGGGATCTTTCCACCGTGACACATAGGTGTCACATTTGGCATTGGCGCGGGAAGCGAACAGATCAATTTCTGGCTGTCCGAATTTATTTATTATTCTTTGATAGGATTCTTGAGACAGCTCCCACTCAGTATCGAGATTCACTTTTCGTGATTCTCGGTCTGCTTCAACATTATCCTTCGTATTTATATACGATGCGAAAATCCAAATGTTTCGCTCCTCGCACCATTGCCAAATTTGTCTGGAGAGGTTATTTAAGTGCGGGAACTGCACGCCACCCATGCGATTAACATAGCTGATGGCTGTCGTATTGTCTATACGAAGTAATATGGAACAATCACGTCGGTCATGTGCAAAATATTTAAGGGCCAGGAAAACAGCTAACAGTTCTAACTGGTTTATATGGAACGATTTTTCCTCTGATCTCCAAGCGCCGCGTGCACGCACGTTATTCGAAAACGCTCCCCAACCGGTCCGGGATGCATCTGAGAATATTTCGAGGGTATATGTGATGGGTAAAAAAGGAAAAGAACATGAGAATATGTTATTTCCCCACCAGTTAAGATCCTGTAAAATTACATCCGGTAATTTAATTTTACTACTATAGTTTGGATCGCGTAGCAATGCTAGAAATTTTTGTCTTTCAAAAATTCTGGTGTACAACCATCCATACATGACCGCGGGGCAGGCGGCGATGAGCACTCCAATGAGTTGAGAGAATTCTCTAACGGTACAAGAAGGTAGTGACAAAAATCTATTAACCAGGGCCGAAATTTTCTCGCGTTTTTCTGGAGGTAAGGATATTGTCATATCAACGGAGTTAAACATGAATCCTAAGAACCGACAAATCTGTTGAGGTTCCAAAGAACTTTTCTGATAATTTATGACAAAGCCCAGGCATTCTAGTAAATTAGTTGTTTGTTTAACGTTACGTAAACACTCATCGTAAGTGTCCCCGATGCACAAAATGTCGTCTAAAAAAAAGACCGACTTATGACCTTGACTTCTTAGGTAAGTAATTACTTCCCGCATGATTTTTGTAAATGTTCTAGGTGCTAAGCTTAGGCCATAAGGTAAAGCAGTGAACTCATAGGTTAGTAAATCTGAGTTTTCATCTTCAAAATGGAAGCGCAAATATTTTCGGCTATTAACCGCTATTGGAATGAGTAGGTAAGCTTCTTTTAAATCAACTGTAGCCATAAAGCCGTTGTTTGGAATAAGCTTAACCGCTGTTCGGTGATCTTCCATTTTGAAGTGCTGCCTAGGAATAAATTTGTTTAATTTTTTCAAATTTAGAATAAATCGTTTGCCTCCATTAGATTTTGGTGCCAAAAAAGGTTGTAGAAATAAACTGGTCTTCCTGCGCAGTGCAAGGTATAACTGCACCAAGCCGTAGTAAATTTTTGATAGCTTCCTCCATGTCGGCTCTTTCATTGGCTGACCAGTTTATTTCGGGTACAAATTCTTGAACCACTTGATTTTCAAAAGGTATAGAATATCCATGAGGACAGCCGCCGTAGATCGCACCGGCCTAGGAGTGGTGGTGGTGGGGCGGACAAGTTTGGAATCAATTGAAATACTTATTTTTTTATTTAAATCTCTAAAATAAGCGTGCAATATGTTGCCAGTAGATAAAATAAACTACAATAATGTAAACTTAATTATATCGAACAATGAAGCGAGGAAATATTAATGACACATTTTGCATACTTCGATCTATTTTCGTACACGGACTAGTCACAGCAAAAACCCGCGTATACCTTGGGCTTGTTTTTAGGCAGAGGAGAAACGATACGTATGCCGACTCCCCTCCCTGAGGGCCTACCACGAGCCACTTCGTTCGTTCGTCTATTTCCCTCTCTATTGCTCTCGCATATTCGAGCGATAAAGAGGCAAATAGACGAACGAACGAACGAGGTGGTTCATGGTAGGCGCTCTGTTGCTGGAAAACAGAAACACAGTGCACAGTTAAAAATCGTTTATAGGTACTTAGATAAAATCAAAAAATTGCATTATGCCCCGTAAAAATAGAAATCTTTTAAGTTCCTAAACAAACTCGTTTTGTAATTTAAGAATCCTGAGTTTGACAAAATTATGATTTATATAAATTAACAACCCTTATTTTGTTTCCCCGTTCCTGTTATTCTTATTTTGTACTGTAGTGGGTATATACTATTATAAACATTTTTTTTATGCAGAAACGTCTGCATACGATGCCAAATTTAAAGGATAAGTGGAAAATACATGTCCCTGCCGAGGTCATGGATTTTTTACACATCTTCTTACTTTCTTTTTAGGTCTACTGAAAAGATAAATAGTATCTCTTAATACTATTTATATTTTCACTAGGTACACCTATAAGTGATGTACCGTAGTACCTAGTAATAAGAATGAAGTGTGAATAAGACCGGTACGCATACATGCACATATTCAATACTGTTAAATAGTTTTTAGACGAGACTTTGTTTATGGTTAGCTAATACTTTATAAACGCTTAATTCTCTGTTTACAGCTAACCCTGGGTGGCGCAAGTGACACTTATAAAAATAAAAAAAACTTTTGAACTATGCCCTAAGACGGCACATAGGTACTTATGAATCTATTTATATCTTTGTATCATCAATGAATATCATCGTAGTAATAAATAACTGTAAAAGAATACCGTTGAACCAAATAGTTTAAGGAAATGTAAATGGTTATGCAGCATAGTTTCTGTAAATCTTCATAGCCAAACTTTGTGTCTGTCAATCCTAACTCCATGTTACCATCCCGAGTTTAGCCTCGATCTTAACGAAACAAACGTCTTTGAATTGAATAACGAGGGTGTAACGACACCAACCATGTCCTGCTATTAAAGGAAGACGTATGTGTCCTCAATGATCTCATTCGAGGCAGTCAAGTCGCGAGTGAACAACCTATTCAAAAATATACTCTATTGTCTAAGACAGAAAGTTCCAATTGGAAGAAGAGTTCCTATCAGTTGTTGGACACCTTAAGTAGTTCCAGCAGTATGGAGTTGGGATGTTTTGGTGTGGTATGAGAGAACAATGGACGATCACGCGGCGGATGCGCAAGCGCTGGGAACGGGGTGCAAATACTTAGATCAATTGGTACTAGGTCTTGTTTATGACTGACTAATGTCTCTGGCTATGCCCTATTTATCTTGTTGGTAGTTAATTTGACATAGGTTTCGAGTGGGAATAAATTCTTAAGTACTTTACGTCGACTTTAGATATCGGGTACATCTGTCTCGAGCGCCGTCGTCGCCCAGTACAGTACTTACACTTACACTCAACATTCAAGAAGCCGAGAACGCGAATGAACAGGGCGTACTCGTCTCGATTACATTCTCGTTTTGAATGTCTCATCATTCATATATAATAATGATTAAACGGTTAATTTCATAGTTTGTAAATTGTATATATATGACACATGTCACCTTACCGAAGCTATTTAAGACACCTTCCCAAACTACCTGTAGCTTATATTGTCTCTGGTCCGAGCCTGTCACCTGAGGCTCTCGAATGAGTGTGTACAGGATTGCATTTGCCCGAGCGAGACATGCGGCCGGGACTCTAGAATGCGTATGTAGTATGTACAGGATGGCCAAATAAGAGGTATACTTGTTTTTCTTTTTTTTTACTATTATTGAGGGATGGCAATATCGCACGAAACACAAATTCACAAGAAAAATACTCCAAATTAATAGTCAAATGTTTCAAAGGTCAACTTTTATAAAGGAACCGTTTTTGCGTTGTTGCGTTGGCGTTTGTAATTTTTGTCGTTGGCATATTTTTACTACTTCTCCTCACCCCTTAAAAACATGTTCGCTTTCCTAATTTTATCTCAAGAGACACAATAAACGCTTGTTATGACTTCCCATAATTTCATAAACATAAGTACATCCCCGTAGGTCCCATATGAATATCAATTTGTTTGCATCCGCGACATCATTAAATTAGCGTCCAAATTGAATCACAACTGCTACAGCCTTGCCGGTGCGACGTCCCGCGAAACTTTTCCTTCTATTAATTTACAAACATCTGAAACAAGCGACCGCTCAAATTTAAAACTTCTACTATTGTAATAAGACTTAGTTTTGTTTGAATGACCTCCAAGTTTGTTCATTATTTTTACATGTCATTGTGCAAGTGACATGAACGAGCGCATTTCAAAATGCAACTTTAAGACGTTAACATTAGAGTCATTATTCCCTTAAGCGTTTAACAAGGGTGTCTCTGGTGAAATTATGATGCAGTCTTTATTCGTGCCGTCGGGAGCGGTTGCAGTAATCACCGCGTATCTCCATCCAGGGGTGATGTGAATGGAGTCCTAATGAACTGGATTTAGGAGGTTTAGTCCTCGGCTCGTCAGAGGTGCAGTCGAGCAATTATGCCGGACGAACAAACGGGGCATTTACACTTTTTCGAGTTTGTTGCGCAAATTTCTTGTTTATCGTTTAATTTGAGATTTGCATTATTGAAACGAGCAATTCTTGTAAATGTGTCGGTTTTTTGGAGTTACAATCATTCTAGGTTTTTGGAGATACAAAGCTTGGGTATACCTAACTCTGAAAAATATGTGTCTTGGAGCTTTCTTGTGATTTTCGAGCTGCCGCCCAGATGTGGGCCAAAATACTATAATATAAACCATTATTTTTAAGCAAAAACATCTGCAAACGATACCAAATTCCTTAGAGAGAAAGGAAAAGTGGAATTGCCCCCTTAAATACGAGGGATATGGTGGAGAAATTCGGGGCCACGGGTGTTGCCTCGGCAGCTCAGTTGGAAGAGCGATGGGCTGGTATCTCAGAGTTGCGGGCTCGAGTCTCGCCCGAGGCCGTACATTTTTCCACTTTTTCGTTCTTTCTGAGAAACCTAGATTCTAGGTACCTACTAAAATATAAGTAAGTGTTATATACGGGGGTTTAAAAAAATCTAAGAAATGGCTTTTTGTATTTACTAAAGCATCACAATAATGTGGATTTTAGTATACCTTGATTTTAATCATTTGCTTAGTTATTTATTTCGTTCGATTTAAAGAACGTTTACGTACCTACTTACAAGTTTTTGTATTACTTTAGTTAAGTATGACGTAGGTTTCTAAAACTAAACTTTCAAAACCATACACAATCTTAGAGAGTAATTAACTAATTATACTCGTACTTACTGAGTGGTTTAGTCTTTCACAAGGTTAAGAAAGTTCAATAGGGGAACCCTCGTGGGCGCAATTTGGCTAGCAGCGGTATTGTGATTTTAAAATCTTGATTTGTTATGGTTATGATCAGGTCTGATCTCTGAATAATGTCGGAAAGTCTACAAAGAATTTACGCTCGTATTAAAAGATGTATGGAAGATCTGAAAGTCTTTATCTTGTTCTCGTATACACGATGAAATCGTGCATATCCTGCGAATCTTAAAGACTTTACTAGGCTTCTATAGAACCCCTAATAAAATCTACATAAGCTTTAGGCCATTGTAACAGTTTCTTGGCATGTTCTCAATCTCGTTGGAACTGACCATGACTGGATCGATAGGGGATTGATGGCCTATTCTCTAAGCCTGGCATTACGCGACTTTCTCCGAAGATCCAACATCCAATCGTTGTTAATCTTCTTAGCGAACGGAATTATTTGGACTCGCGTAATGGGTATGGATAATAAAAGGTTTCGAGATTGTTGGGTTGTCTTCGGTCTGATATTGGAGTTTGGTAATTATCCTGCTGAAGTCTTAGATATTGTAATGGATAAGATTTTGTTTTCTATTTATTGATAAATCCTACTATACTATAATTGTAGAGCACGAATCAAATCATTTATTACTTCTAAAAAATGTTTGATTTTAGCTATGTTCACCGGGGGCCTTGGTCACTTTTTCTGTGGTATATGACATGTCCTTCAATTTATAATCTACTGTACTGGTTAAGTTTTGAAAATCATGTTAATTTGCGCTAGTTACATAAGTGCTTACGTGTATTATCCCAATCATCATCTTTGTGTTAAACTGAAAAAGGTTTTGACCAGGTAATTCAGTGTTTAAACATTTTTTTTTTGTTGGTAGTTCTTTTGAAATATTTTCTAATGACTAGATTGTTATTTTAAATGAAATTACAGGAAAGCATGATGACCAGGGAAGCATGTTACCTACTGCTCTCCAACTGTAGATTAACCTATCTACTACCTACGTGGGTAATTATAAACTAATTAGGTCATACCAAGTTTAAAAACTAGTTTTGTATTTTCTGTGGACATCATTTTTGAATAGCTTAGTGCGTTTAGGTTAGGGAATGCAAAACCGATTATGATTTGTATGTAATAACCGGTTATAACCGGTTACGCCCATACAAAAATAACCGGTTTTGCATTCGCTAGTTTAGGTACCGAAGTTATGCTTTCTTTGAAAAATGGCTAATAAGAATCCTACCAATAAGGTTATAAACTAACCAAAGTGATTGTCAACTGATAGAGTACACACGCGTTAAAAAGTGCATGGGTAATTTATGAATGAATTCATTTAATTTTGAACGCGATAGTTCCAACTTATGTCACTTATGTGGTAGGTAGTTATCATCTCATTGAGATATTCATGATCAGGAAACAACGTTTTTACACATTTCAATCAAAATTTTGACTAACTATTACAGCGTCTATGAAAAGAATTGTCAAGAATAAACTACATAAGAATTTCGAACCATGTTTTAAATCGAATCGTATCCTGATAGGCTGATATTAATGTAGGTCGTAACAAACGTCATGAAGCATGTGATCCAACTTTGAAAGTAATGCCTCGTATACTTACCATTATTATATAGTAGCATCTATTATCTATTCCCATCTAAGACACATGGGTAGTACCTACACACGCTCGTCTACATATCAGTTCTACAAAGACGCAAGCGTCAGAATTTGTAACGTGGGATAATGGTCTTTGAGTATTGGGAGGAAGGGGGTAATTTGCATGCGGTGTTGTAAAACGGCTGTAAAAGATGAGTCTGTTCTTATTTATTTACGGCGGTGCGGCGAGCGAAGTGGAGCGAAGATGATATGAATGATAAATGACCCTCGCCGCCCCCTCCCGCGCGCCGCTCCCCGCTCACACGTGAGCACACCGTGAGATATGTTCCTTACTGAATGTCTACTTAAGCCCCGCCGTAAATGCCGAGAAGTGATAACCGTTTTTAAAGGAAAACTCGCGACGAATATTGATTTTGAGGGAAATGTGTATGTAAATTGTTTTATCACTTTACGATATAGAAGAACCTAACTACCTACTTACTTACAGTTTAAGTAAGAGCTTTCGAGCTTAGACCCCTAGATACGTAGGTACCTATGTACGTTAATGCAGAATTATAGGGTAAAGCCTTTTTATTTTATTCTAGAATAAAGTAACAGCATTTAAATAGGTAAATAGTTAGGTAAGTCTCTACTATGTTATTGAACTTTTAATTTGTTACGCAATTAACCAAGTTCACAAATAAAAATATATTTGATTTTTATATTTGAGTTTTCAAATGTGAATAATACGGTGACTATGTGTGAGTCAAGGAAACAAATAAGATACCGGAGCATCCAATTAGGTAAATAAATGCAAGGCAAGAAATAAGTCGTCCATCCGCATCAATCTCATCTAGCCGTCGTCATCGGAGCCAAACGGATTTTTTTTCAAGCCAATAGCCGTGCGTCAGCACGCGTGACGTCCCCCGCGATTGGCCGGCTCTTTTTGTTCCATTTTCGAATCCTTTGTTTTTATTGGTTGACACTTAGCTAAGACAAAGGGGGATGCGCGTGTGTGTGTGATTTAGTTTAGCGTACGCTGTGTCTGTGTCTCTGTGTGTGTTAAGGAGCCGAGCCGGGGCTTCCTGTGTTATGTTGTAGATGTATATAGAGGTAAGGTGTGGGCCGGGGTCATGTGGGTAGCGAACGTGCACGGGGTCTTGATTTTGATGTAGGTACGGCCCTTATATCCTGTCTACCTATGTGAGATGGAGTGGACTGTTTATTTTTACTGTGTAGCTTATAAGAAATTGCGGGAATATGTCAAGGATTTGTACGAAACTCTACATTGTGATGTCTGCCTAACGTAGGTGCCTAAAGATAATGTCAACGTCTACAATTTTATTTGTAAACAAAAGTTTAGATAACTATAAGTTAGGGAATGTTCCAGAGTAATAACTATTGAAGCTACTTAAAAAAAATAGGGACATCACGCCATAGCTTAATTTATCGGGCGTCGATTCTGAGCTGTCCTGTTCAAATAATTCCAGTTCGCCTCCAGACGGGGTCTATGATTAATGACTAGGATTATTCAATTAAAGACTCCAGGTGGCGAGGGGGGGGGGGAGGGGGGTTCCTTTATCAACGCCCGCTAGGCAGTGTTGCCAGTGTTGATGAAACGGGTGTTTTGAGGTTTTTAGTTTATTCATGTAGGTTACTATCAGTGGAGCGTCAAAATGTTATTTGGGCAACCCGGAGCTAATTTCGCTTGCTTTTTCATTGAGTCGTTAAGGAAAAATGTGGTAGATTAGCTCACGTAAAGGAAACTGTCAGGGATCGAGTTTTATGAACGCCCCGCCACTGATAACTTAACATTTTTATGGCACACAAACATTTTAACCATGCAGAAAATGTATGAATAATAAATATAAAAAGCCATTTTAAAAAATTAAGATTTTAGTATAAGTTTAGCTAACACTAGTTCGTTGTGAGAAAGGTATGAGAAATACCTATGTGTCTGTTGGCGTTAATTAAATTGATGCTAATTTAACTCAGAATTTAGGCTGCCATTGTGCTAGGTAATAAAAATAAAACTGATGTGCACTAAGTATATCTTGGACACAATTCGTTTATTTTTTCCCATGATATTCAAGACACTGTAGGATGGTTTAATACAGAATCCTCCAATCACATTTTTCTGGAGTCAAAACAAGTTTTCAAGATTTCAAATATTATTTCAATTGGCAACCAACCCGCAATGAATTAGCTTAGATTTCAGGAGACGTTTATCTGCTTGTGGCAAGAACACAGTACCAACATGCTGTCTATGGTTAGCGGGTTTGACGATAAAAACAAATAAAGCATATAAAAATTGAGGGGGAGAGATCTTTGTAGGAATGTTATTAAGGAAAGTAGCTATGTTGATAATATGAGAACCGGCATTTTTGCGATAACAATCCAATTGTTTTTCAAACATACATATATAAATTTAATGATTTTTCTTTTCAGAATCACGAGCTCTTCAGATCTTGTAGAAAAAAAAGTAGGGCAAAAAAATTACCCTTTTTTTGACATTTCAAATACATAGGTAAGTACTCTCCAATCTCTCCATTTTGTAACCGCCGTACAAAGTGTTTGGAAAATGATAACGGATTGGAAACACGAAATCTTGGACGTTCTTTTTCTCCAAAAGAACGGAACGGACGGTTTTCTTTCATCAAAAGAGCTACTGAGTAGGAAAAACATTAAATTTATATATGTGAGAAAAAAAAATTGCGTCTCCCCATAAAAATGGCCTGGTCTGGTCGGGATGGCAGTCGCTTTCGTAAACCTATAGCGGCTACGTCAAATCTTGGGATTAGTTGCCAAAGCGGACACTAGGCTCCCTGATGAGCCGTGGCATAAACCGGGAAAACGCTGGGAAGAAGAAGGAGATGGTTTAACATAGAATCACACGTAACATACAATTGTACATAACATACATTATAAGACTTGCCCATTTAATTTGTAGACTTGACAGTAGGTTACGTGGCCATGGCGTACAGCCGTGTAGCGTTGGCCCTCGACGAATTCAAGTGGGTTCCGAGAACCATCTACTACAGCTAGACGAGTCAGTGTCGCCGATATGTGCATGCCTTTACCGGCCTACCTTCAACCTTTGTGGTAAATCCTAGTGTTCAACTGTTTACCTTACTTTTTAAGAAGCACCCATTTAATTTGTAGTCTATATTGACGTTACAGTACGTGGCTATGGCATACAGCCGTGTAGCGATGGCCCTCGCCGAATTCAAGTGGATTCCGAGAACCAATCCACTACAGCTAGACGTGTCAGTGTCGCCGATATGTGCATGCCTTTACCGGCCTACCTTCAACCTCTGTGGTAAATACTAGTATTCAACTGTTTACCTTACATTTTAAGAATCACCCATTTAGTTTGTAGTCTATATTGACATTACAGTACGTGGCTATGGCATACAGCCGTGTAGCGATGGCCCTCGACGAATTTAAGTGGATTCCGAGAACCAATCCACTACAGCTAGACGTGTCAGTATCGCCGATATGTGCATGCCTTTACCGGCCTACCTTCAACCTTTGTGGTAAATACTAGTATTCAACTGTTTACCTTACATTTTAAGAATCACCCATTTAATTTGTAGTCTATATTGACGTTACAGTACGTGGCTATGGCATACAGCCGTGTAGCGATGGCCCTCGATGAATTCAAGTGGGTTCCGAGAACCAATCCACTACAGCTAGACGTGTCAGAGTCGCCGATATGTGCATGCCTTTACCGGCCTACCTTCAACCTCTGTGGTAAATACTAGTGTTCAACTGTTTACCTTACATTTTGAGAATCACCCATTTAGTTTGTAGTCTATATTGACGTTACAGTACGTGGCTATGGCATACAGCCGTGTAGCGATGGCCCTCGGCTCGGCGAGTTCAAGTGGCCGCCGAGCACCATCCACGACAGCTAGACGTGTCAGTGTCGCCGATATGTGCAGGCCTTTACCGGCCTACCTCGAGTGCGTACTGTACTGATCGATATTTTTTTATGATGTTGTTGTAGTAACGCTCATTTGATATAATAATTGAATTATATAACAACAAATAATGTACTTACAGATTGTATATTGAATATAATGCTTTTTCCAATAATAAATAAATGTGATAACGGTAACTCCATCTAAAGCACAGTTACAATATTTTTATAGGTACCTACAATGTACCTATTTAAAATAGGTTAGGTAAGGTTAGACTGTTATCCCTAAACATATGAACTGCTATCAGAAAAGTAGGTAGTAGGTTAGGTTAGAACTGTGATACCTTCAAAAATAATAAAATTAATTCATGATATTTCCAGCACTCTTATGCGTTATAATTTCATGCGACTTGTTTGCTAGTTATTTTATACGATTTGTATATCAATGGATAATTATAGGTACCATGTAATGGTTATTACAAATAAGTGTTATACGATATGATAAATATACAAAATAGTAGTACATTTGGTAAATACTAGATATTTTGTTGTTATAGGTATACCATTATGTTCATTATGTATAAGTTGTGTAGGTACATATAATTTAAATATAGTATTTTAATATGTCTGATACTTAAGGGAGTTTTCTATTTAAAATTTACTACTCTAACTAGGCAGTTTTTTTTTAGTTTTATGACTGATACCTACCTATCTAGAGTTACGTAATATATTTAATACTTAGGTACTCCAAGTAATTTTTAGTTGGAATAAAAGTAAGTTAGACTTTAGTGCCTTCAGGCGGTATTGCAAATAGCGCTATTTTAAATGACCCCTGCCAATTACTATTTGAATAGGCTAGATGACGAAAAATCGAATTAGTCCGTCTGTTCCATTATTAAAAAATATTCGACACGTATTTTTTATTTTGTTCGTCAAATGAAAATTGTCGGATATACGAACTTTAATGCAATGTATAAAAATATATACTTTAATACAGTGCATTAAAGTTTCGCGTGATGTCACAATTACGAGTAGGTACAATTCTTACCTAATAGTGACGTCAGCAGCCCCCACCCCGGAACTTTGCTGATTTTCATCTTCGTCAATTTTGGTTATCTTCAAAAAGAAAAAAATACGTGTCTAATAATTTTGTATAATCTAACTGACGGACTAATAGAATAATAGTTTTTTTAACCTAGTCGTCATCCCTATTGGCACATACCTATGCAATCCTTAAAGAATCACCAACATTTTAAAGGGTTGTTTAAGCTACCCTTACACTCGTCCACTCTAGCGGTAATGACTGTCCCGGGGCACGGTACTGGGGGTAGTTCTATAATTAATGATTGGTTCACGAGTACCATTCAGAGGCTATAGAATAGGTTATTTTGTTAATTATACTACGGCTACGCTTTTCCGGTTTTCTGTTTCAATCTCGAGCTTTTCTTTGTGGAGCTAAACATAGGTATACTTATTCAAATTTGCATGTAACTTTTTTAATTAATTTAAGCATTTCATTTTTATTGCACAAAAAAAAGACAGATAACTGGTTGAAAGGCAATTTATTCATTTGGGTACCTTGTTGTATTTCCTAGAGATACTTAGAATATTTCTGAGTTTGATGAATTTAGAAGAGATGCATACGATGTTTCTTTTATTGGAAGACTTAATACTTACATCTGATGGTTTTTTAGTAAAAAGTACCACTTTGTCGATCGGTGATAGGTTCATTTCTTAATTGAATCTTTATAGCATTAGCGCCTTATAGCGCCAAAGGGCTATTACCATTGACTAAAAACGGACACATTTTTCCATAAGCTCTTTAGTGTAGGTGGGTGAAAAATATAGGCATCCGACCCAAAACATTATCAAATTAATGCATGAGTATTTTAATGCAAATGCGTGTATCGTCGCTACATCCAACCAAAAAGTCCTCATTTATTACAAAGCGTAAAATATTCACCGAAAAATGATTACTCTTCCGCGAGGTTTACCCCAAAATCGTTAGACTGGTTAAAAATTATATTCCACCAAACAAAACGTCCATTAAACTCTGTTCACCCCTTCCCTTCCCTAATAAATGGCATAATAATGGCACAATATAATATTAACACAAAGTTAAACGCGTTTTTATTTTCCCGCCGAAACTTGAGCGTCGCTCCGGTGGTTTGGCGCGCAATGCCATTTCGCCTTTACGGGCGCGTTCTCAAAAAATGGCTCCAGAAATAAAATAAATCGCAAATATTTATCAAAACGCAGCCCCGCTTCTGATGCGGGCCGAGGGATGCTCGGAGCTATGTCGATACGTGCGAAAGTCGAGGATTAAAATGCCTGCCCTAAGTAGGTATTATTAGGTACCGTAATAGATAATACGATTGGGTATGAATTTAATATTTTTTTTATATCAGCAAAAGAAAAATCTAAGGTGTTTAAAATGACAATAATCGCGTAAGAAATTTGATTTTGTCGCTAATATGCAAAAATGAAAAAAAAAAAAAAATTATTGCGGTTTGAAATAATTTGAAATATTTTTATAGGTAATCTAAATTAATTTTAAACAGCGTTGGGTCGCGGCTCGTTCGAAATTTTGAAAACATTTACACACATCTCTGTTATTGTCACAACGCAAAACTTAGAATTTATATGAATATCGATTTCTGAGCACTTTGGTTCCAAATTCCTTAATTCGTATCGACTCGGTCACATCCCTAGAGATAACTTGTTCGCCGGCGGACATTTTGTTCTACAGCGCGGGTCGCGGCCCGAAATTATGAAAATATTTACAAATCTCCGCGACATGCCTCAACAATGTAAAACTTGTTTATTTTACATTTCTGAATTTATAAGATTTTAAGATTATTGGGGTTTTAAACCTGATACTTGAAAAATAGTTATGCCCTTCAAATGGTTACCTTGTAGGTATAAGGTGTTCACTTGAATAGGTTTATCTAACACTAAATAATATGTATAAAAAGACGAAGGCTTGATTAAAACTTCTTTCACCATAATTAGAAATCTAACCTTTTTTATACCTGCCGATATTTGGATATAACCTAGGGTGGCGGCATCTAATGGACAAAGTACCTGCAGTATTGGATATACTTAAGGAAATAAGGTTCATGCATTTTTTTGTGTTAATCAATTGACCACCATATGATAAATGAATTAAGAATGAAGTGTCCATCGCTGGTGCCTGTCAGCCTAAAGTGATCATAATTGGTGCCGTCACCGTACCTAGTTACCCCGTGGTCGTTTGCGCACTTCAGGACTTCACGCAACGCGTCCTTCCTTGCACAAAGAAGAGTTCCATCACCATCAATAATGAAATAAAACTCAAAACACCCCAAACGTGAAATTCTCAGACAAAAATATGTGTACACCGCCTTCGTCATACGTAGCGTATACCTAATGATATTTTCGTCAGTAAAATCGCAGTGACAGCTTAGTCTTAGACCATGCCTGTACATGTACACCATTTAAATCTTTTTAATAACCAGGGATGAGCAACCTTTAATTGGCATAGACAATTTTAGTCTCCGCAACAACAATACATAGCTAATGAATTGATCGCGTGCAGGGGTGGCCAACTCCTGGCCCGGCTGCATTCGGGATGCATTAGCGCCGCTTCCGGCCCCTCCCGCTTTTTATACACGTGACTTTCCTAGTTTCCACTTGGTAAATAATGTGTGAATGGTTTTTTTTAATTTTCTTCGTAATTTTGCAAAATGTCAATGAATAAAAAATAAGCAACCTACCTATTATATCGTGGAACCGTTAAAATGCGTTTGCGGCGTTATTACCAGTTTAAGTTTACAATGAATGACTTCCGAAAAGGAGGAGTAGAGATATTATCTTTACTAAAATCGCGTCTATAATCATGGAAAGTTGTAAATCGAATAAATAGACTATAATTGTTTGTTTTTGGTAAGTTACCTATAGGTACACAATTTTACCGAGGTCATTTCCTTTTCGAGTTTCATTTAATTCGGAATTTCGGACATCTCTGACATCCACGTGCCTATGTCTGGGTTGGAACTAAGTATCTTAAGTAGTAATTTCGTATATGACAGTAGCGTAATCAGTAAATAAATCTTCAGGGCAAAAAATATACCTATTAAAAATATGTGTAGGTACAAAACCACATGTGCGATGTGCGTGAGTTTTATTCTCGAGAATAAGTAACCTATATGTGTCTACGCCATGATTTCCTTATAAGCTGAGAAAAAATCTTGGTCAACAAAAAACTTATGTTTGAAGATCGCCTTTTATCACTGAGAAAATAGTACTTTTGCACTTTTTAACATCTTCATTGAGTAAATCGTGGAGTGAAGCATGGAAGCCCGTCAATTTGTCATCCAAGACCTTGGGCGAATACTTTTTTAAACACGACGCGGGTCGCGATGGAAGGGTAGTGTTTCCGGTACCGGGCGCGGGGAGGGCCGCTTTGTGCTGCGATAACCGGAAGCCAAGGGCTCGGAGGGACCGACTGCGGGGTATTTTTAAGTTCCTCGCGTTCATTACTTCGAGATGTGGCCCCTTGTTAATGAGGTGATCGTGGGTTTAAATTACAATTTTATTCAATATTTATACCGTGATTTCTTCAAGTCTATTCATTACACACAACATACAACATATTGACAATATTTATTTCCACTTAGAACCTTATCACACTGGCAATTTGTGGGCGAATTGAGAGCGATCGTAAACTCTCACAGTCAGTAATATTTATAACAAGTGAGATGTAGTCAATTCATTGGATTGAGATGAATCTTTTAAATCGCAAGTTTTAGTTTTTAGTACGCTGCTATTACCAAAATGAATCAAACTTCATAGATACTACTTATTACTTATACTAAGGTCGGTCCTGTAAGTTAAGAAAATTTTCATTTCAAGTATCGATTTTCTAGAGATGCAAATATTTAGAAAATTCTGATGACTTTTGTGAAAACCCCTATGGTTTTCACAAAATACCTGTTAAATATGAACCCAACAGAAGAACTAAGTATATTCATATACGAGTATAGTCTCGAAGTAGGAAAACTAATCCGACGCGTCAGGCATCAGTTCGCCTATGGTACAACGCGTGAAACGTCCAGGCGGACACCGGTTTTAGTTATCCCTAAACATAGACTGGCGAAAAGCGGTAACTATTTTCAAATTATTGGTCCGCGTATTTATAATAAGCTCCCGTCTGAAATAAAGGATGCCACCTAGGATCTCATTTATATAAATAAACTGAAACGTTTCCTCATCTCTAAGGCGTTCTATTCGGTAAACGAATTTTTAGAGGTGTAATTTTTACTAGTTTTTTATTTATTTATTTGATTTACCCCATGTATTGGAACTCGACAATTTGCCAATATTTAATTGTATTAATTATTTTAATTTTTGAAATGAAAATGTACATATATGTAAATATGAACGACAATGTATGATCAATACAAATAAAGAATATGAATATGAATATACCTATGTGCTACTATCAGATTACTACTTAATAAGTTGAAAAGTTATTAAAAGCAGAATATCATAACGAAAATATAATACATTGTTCAGGGATGTTATACGGTGATTGCGGATAAGTATATATAATTATATATCGACAGAGGAAATTTCAAATGGTGTAAGTCCAACCCTTTAACATATATGTCCCTTACGACGTCCCCTGTTGTCGGAACTATTATACCGCTATATGCTTAATTTTCATGAATATTTTGTTTCAGAAATAATAAAGCTGTAGTTACAACATATGTATCTGTAAGTATAATAAGTAAATATACTGAAACAAATACTGTTTGCAGACTCGAGGAAACATTCAGTCTGGCTTACGAGTACGTCTACTCATGTGCTTAATTAATAGTTGATTATGTAGGTATGTTACTAAAATTTTGTACGAGCGTATTTTGTAGAATACATGCATACTGTTTGTAAATAAAGTCCCTCTAAAGGATGACTCATACTAGGACGGGACGGGACGGGGCGGGACGGAACGATCTGTATTTCTATAGAAAGGATCACGTCAGAGCTTGGAGCCCTCGGAGGTCACGTCACGTTTTTTATATAAACTGACAGATCGGACCGGCCCGGTTATATCCCGGCCCGTTCTAGTGTGAGTCATCCTTAAGGCGGTGCACAACGTGGGCGGCCGAACGCGATGGCGACGCGACGCGAAGCGGTGCGGTGACGGTTCAATGCGGCGCCGCGCGGTATGCCGCTTCGCCTTTATATAAATACCATAAATGCCGTTGGATCACCATAGTGGGTATTGGGCATCCGCCAGACAAATTTCCCAT
Source organism: Lathronympha strigana (assembly GCA_949128165.1). NCBI lineage: Eukaryota > Metazoa > Arthropoda > Insecta > Lepidoptera > Tortricidae > Lathronympha > Lathronympha strigana. The sequence goes on along the minus strand of OX421906.1, from coordinate 7,313,596 downwards.
ACACTGATTGGCAGATCTGGCCGATACAGACGTATATGGCCGGCAATACCCATCGGAGTGTCCTAGGTGAGTGCAGGCACGCCGCGCCGCGCCGCTTCGCGGTCTCGGGCCTTACCATGACGTCTTAACGCGATTCAGTTTAGGTTTTTAACTGTGCTTAGTTGTATGGCAACGACTCAGTTTAGGTCCTAAACTGAATCGCGTTAAGACGTCATGGTAAGGGCCCAGGTAACGATCGCCCACATAGAACACTCTCATTAGGTAACAACGATTTGTTTTCTGTGCACCGCTTCGCCATCGCTTTTAGTCGCCCAAGTGGTACACTGCGTATTAACAAGTAGTTACCCTTCAACGTCTTCAACTTACACAGTAAAAAGTAATCAAGTACTCTTCAATGTACAAGCTATAAGCTATTGTTATAATTACTATTTAAAACAAGCTATTTACCATGTACCTATATTTGTTTTTGTGAACTCCCTTGGACATGGCACTTGCAACAGTGCCGAAATATCAGGAGCTCACGAAAACAAATATACATGGTAAAAATTCGTTTTAAATAGGTTAGTAATTAATATTGTCTTCTGTTACCGCGATTGTTGTTCATTGAAATCAAATACTTTAGAAACGTAGGGTCAATGTTAATAAACGCGATTAATCCGTTCTAAAGTGATTAATTTTAGGTAGTAGGTAATTATAATGTAAATAGCCATGTTAGCCTAAAATCGTACCTAAAAGCTAGTGTTCTTTAATGAAGGTTAAAAAATTGTTAACATTTTTTAGTTTTATGTACCTATTTTGTTGTTATTGAAATAAAGTTTATCTTCATGTTAAAAAAAAATCGTAAGCTTACTTTTGACATAGGTATATCAATTTTCACCATTGACTGAAAAATCCGTCTTTTCCACTAAGATCAGCAAAGTACTCTTGCAGCAGCCACTCGCCTGCAATCACGGCTAAATGGCTACTTTCCCGAACAATGATAATTTTAGTTGGAGCGCCGATAATGGAGCGATTTCCGACTATTAGCCGGCCGCCGTTTTTGCTGGACACTTGTAAAAATGGCCGTAATCGGTGCAGTAAAGCACTAGCTAGTTGTGATAATAGACTAAGTTTCTTTTGTTGGATCGTTAAGTGTGGTAAATACATATGCTACAAAAATGTGTAGATGTATAGTCACCCAGAAAATAAAGTCATACTTTAAACTAAGGTTTCAAACTAGCCTTTTAAATAGAATTTGAAAAAATTATGAATTAATACTTTTAAAAGTGCTTGATAAAAGGAATTTCCACTATAAATATAAGAATAAGAATAAGAAACATTTATTCGTGACGATCACACAACACACAACACATAAAAAAAGAACAAAAACAGGAAGACAGAATTGTTGTGTGCATCACGAAATGGACCCAACTCAGCATAATGCTAGTTTTGAAGCCAGCGCTGGTCTTCCGTAGGGCCCATTCGATGATGCCACGAGAAGTAACACATAAAAGGACTAAAAACATAACATAACAGTATAAATCATTAAGAATACCAACATTTAAAACATCACAAAACCAAAACAAAAATTACAAGGAAAAAATACTACTCATGAACGCGACCATACCATCTGTCAAGCCTGCTTAGGCTATCTGTGCTTTTTGCGCAAGCGCAACTAGCGCCCAGCCACAGCCCAAACCAAAAGCAAGCAATCTAAATGGCATAGCCGCTCCATGGAGAAATTTAAATTAAAACATAAACTAAAATTGAACACACCAAACAAATATGCAAACGCATTATCAATGTGCAAGATGGGTAAACATTGTGAAGCACCGTTTACGCTGCATAATAATAACATGGCCTAACCTAAAACTTGCAAACTTATAATAATACACAAAATGAAGGAATGATAAGATACGATATGGCAATGCAAAAGGGATATAAAAGTGTGGTAAGTAAATAAATATACTAGTGGTATTACAATTTATAAATACTATACTATATACAACTAGTGTCATGACTCAATGTTTCCTGTGATAACTGGAATATACCACTATATATGAAATTAAACTCTTATGGTAACATACTAACAACGAAAAATTGGGTTCTTCAAAACATATCGAAATGTAAATCAAGCTCACTCCCACTCAACCAGCATATTGGCCATTCATTATTTTTAAATGGTTTGTTGAGTTATGGAAGCTTCGTCATTTTGACAACAGGATGCTTAAGATTGGACATACCTATATTTGAAGAAAAAAAGACAGACTAGCTCTATTGACCTAACATGGATTATTTTCATGGCTTTAACCATAAAACTATTCTTCCCTGGGATCGTAGTTGATCGTTTTTTGAGCGTCGTGTCGTGTCCCCTACGCGACGTCCGATCGCTTCGGAAGTCCGTTCACGCAACACGACTTATCCATTACTTATTTTACCGCCAACATAAAGGGGTGTGAACGCAGTTAAAATGTTTTGGCGATAAAAATTGTAAGTGTAGTTTGAAATTTCGCATACATTCAAAAGAAAAATATATGCATATAGGGCCATAATGTGATAGGTACGAGGATAATGTTGTTATACAGCATTACATTATCATATAGGTATCTATTATTTTATACGGCTAAACTATACTATCTCTTCTTCTTCTCCCTAGCGTTTTCCAGGCTTATAGGTACTACGGCTCAGGGAATCTTGAGTCCGCTTTGACAACTAATCCCAAGGTTTTCAGTAGGCGCTAGTTTTAGGAAAACGACTGCCATCGGACCTTTCAACCTAAAGGGTAAACTAGGCCTAATTGGGATAAGTCCTGTTTCCTCACGATATAGCTAAACTATACTATCTAACTTCCTCATTTGTACCTACCTATTTACTGTAAATACTGGCGATAAAACACAAGCGCTCTTCAAAATAGGTATATACCGACGAAAAGTAAGGAATTGAAAAGGGAAATCATACTTCTGATAAATTAATTAATTGTATTGCATTTTACGAACAATGCCGATACGAATTTACCACAAATATTTTTCTTAAAATACACCAACACGTGCACTGTCACCATTAATTTATTTTAGCTACACCGCTAACAGCTTTCATCTATCATCTAGCTTAAAAGGGTACGGCGATTGAAGCCTTTCTTATTTCATTCGTGCCCTCTTGGCGTCGAAAATACTGGAGACTGACCTTTCCGAGGGGACGCGGGTCACGATGACCGATAGGACAGGTAGGAAGTTGGTTACAGGTGATGGAGGATTTTCAATTTCGTTATGGACATTTTCGCATGTACTTGGGGTAAATGATCGGGTTATTGAGTGAAATTGTCTGGAATTCGTGAGATGGAGAGTGTATTATTCATTTTATATTCATACTTTTGTTATATGTATGATATGTACCATCTTTGTTAGTATAGTTTAGTTTAAATCGTTATGTGGGTAATTTTATTTAAAGTTGTCCCCCTACTTTTTTAACATGGGTATTTTTTGTGTAACTTGTACTCAAAATCGCGAACTCTTTCGATCCTAATAGGAGAAAAAAAATTCTTCCAAAAATTTCCATACATTTGCCAAACTTTCCATTCAGTTACCGCCATACAAAGTCTATAAATAAAATAAAATGTCATTTATTTCAGGTAACACATAAAAAATGGTAATGGAATGGAAAAAAAAAGCTTTTTTTCGGACATTTATTGACACATTTTTTCTCCTATTATTTATGATCCAAAGAGCTCACGATTCTGAGTAGAAATCACATAAGAATTACGCAAAAAAATCATAAATTACTTAATTGACCATATTCAAAATAATTTTCCTTTAGTCATCATAAGGCTCTAATTTCACGAATTTCATATTTTTTGGAGTTGCGGTTCAATAGTTAGAAGAGGGGGACACACATTTTTAGGGTTCCGTACCAAAATAGTAAGAAAGGAACCCCTATGGTACGGCTCAGTCTGTCTGTCTGTCTGTCACATCGTTTAATATCTCGAGAGCTACTTACCTAAGCTAGCGATTTGAAATTTTGTGTAGTTATAATTTTTAACTTCCGGAGATTAACTTTATCAAAAAAAAAGCCCTATTCTTTTGGAAATACTTATCCAACGAAAATGGCCTATGTACATGTCCGAATGCCTTAGCTTCCACAGTTCCACTATATTTCCTCCGGTTTACATACCTACCCTACCCTACAGGTATCGAAGAAAACGCATGCCAAATTAGATCTGTCTTTTTAGGATAGCTTGATGCGTCGCTTATATCGTAATGTTAGTGTTAAAGGATTATGATATACCTATAATTTTTTTACAATGTAACATATCCCCCCAAGTTTTGACCCTAAATAGGTTAAACATAACCGTAACTAGTCCATACTAAGTCCGAACGGCCAACGGTACTATAACCGTATATCTTGTCTTTGTGCGCACTATTTATGGGCGCACTTATTTTTATTTTAATGCTGATAGCCGGTGCCGCTGTGTCTCGGGCTAATCTGCAGACATCCTGCCAGTTTTTGTTCGGGAAGTGCGCATTGGTCACGGGTATAGGCTAGGAAGCACATGGATTTGAAAATGTTGCGTGGCCTAACATGCATGCATTCGGGTATTTGGGTATGATGTTGACTCTTAATCTGATGGTATTATGGCTGATTTTCCAGTGATATTCGGAATTTGCGATGTCTTTCGACATTCAGAATAAGGCCTTTTGATGTGATGGAGGTATGGGTGTATTTCCTTTCATTTTCCGAATTTCCCGTCACATCACCTACAAATGTAGTGAATTGAACATGGTACCTGAAATAGAAACGCTTTGATAAATATTAACTGAAAGAGTAATGTAAATAAAAACGTATACAATCCTCTAAACAAACAATCCGACGCAAAACCTAAAACAAAAAAATTATAATTTAAATAAAAAAAGTAAAAAAATCCTTCTGAGCTTCACTTACACCGACTTTAATAACTTCTACTCAAAATTATTCCCCTAATAAAACATATATTTCCCGATTCAAAAATGTTACATTACTATAAGTATATAAAAATACACATATTTAACATTTAATCTTATCATATAATCACCGATCCTATATATAAGTAAAATAGAAGTACTTAAAGTAAAATATTTGAAATAAAATAAAAGCTTCTAACTTATTTCACGGACTTATCACAATTAAAAGTACAACAATTTCTCGATCGCTCCCAACAGTATTTGTCACATGAATCTTATGTAACTAGCCCTAACACAGACCTAGGTCTTTTTGGGCTTTTACTGCACACTATGTCTTTAAAGTTTAAACGTTTGTCTGGACAATCTTTCAATGTTATACAATAAGAATTAGTGTAAATAATAAAATAAATAAATAAATACAGATTGCAGTGAAGGCCCATCCATAATATAGTAACGTACCTACTTACTTCCTTCCTAAATTATGCAATGTTGAGTGTAAAAATAATTTATTGATCCCCGCAAAATATATTAACCGCAAACCGTAAAACACAATAACTTGCCAATAAAAACAGAAATCTTGAAGCGACTTTCTTAAACAAATCCGAGGGCTACACCCTTTTCACTTACAGCACAAACAATATTTCACGCCTGTAAGTTTCCGATACATGAATTTTATTAACTTTCGCCCCCGCCCGTGACGGATGGAGTGTTATAGTATTTGTTTTACGCGTCATCAAAGTGCTAGAAGCAGAGTGGGGGCTCTGTCTTGGGTTTAAACTTTGACGTCTGTACGTAATGGGGTTTCTGCGGTACGCAATACAAGCCTTGTTTAAGTTAAATCGATTTAAGTATGGAGACGGGAATTTCTTGTTTTATTACTTTTTGTAACTTCGTCTGAGTAAGTCACCTATTAATTGAAAACTATCAGACGGAAATTGGCAGAACACAAGAAAAAGAGCGAAACACAAATATTAAATACAACTTACACAAGGGCCTTATCACACTACAAGTTTATCGCGTACAAGTTATGTATATATAGCACCCGCTTTCAAATCGCTAATTTGAGAGCGATTTATGTACTAAACTTGTACGCGGCGAACTCGAGGCGTGTTCGCCTCCATTTAAAGCTCGCTTGCAAATCGCGAATGTGATAATGTCCTAAAAGAAGTTAAGGTTTTAGTAAATTTGTAGGAAATTTAAGTAATCTTTTTATAGTAGGTACTATTGACTAATATAATCAATCGTGCTAATTCATTTGCGTGAATGCAAAAACATGTGCGTTTTGTTAGGATTTACTTATAGTATATTTTCGCAACTTTGTTTTGTATGCAAATCTAAAAACACAAAAATAAGGTATTAATCCCTTGAAATTAAACACTTTAGAACGGATTAATCGCGTTTATTAACACCATGATCCTACGTTTCGAGCCCTTTACAGCACTCGTTTTCACAGGGTTAAGATGATGTCGGGGTTATTAATCCCGACAATTCTAGAAATTTTACCAACTTTGCGCAAGAATTAAATATGATCCCCCAAATGAAACGATTACAACACAAAAATCTTCAGCATTTGCGTCATAAGCCATAAAACCGTAAAAACTTTTGGGATTGTAATAAAACGTCGGAAAAATACTAAGCTGACCTAACCTACAAAATACTAAAAGTGTTGAATGAAATACTAACTTTGCGAATGCTCATTTACTTACCAGTATCTGACACTGTACAGTTTGTAGGTATTCTATTCGTACCTACGTTTAGTATTTCTGTGTGCCGGTTTATTATTTTTCAAACTTATGTACGGAAAATGACCCGTGCACATCCACCTTAATATGATAAATTCCTAAATATTTAATTTGGTATAATAGATAAATAAACTGAAGCCTATCTTATTTATTATGTTCAACCAACATACAATCTTAGGAATTAGAATGTTTACTAAATATCCATTAACCATTGTCATCAAAAAATACTAATCAAATTTCTAATAGTATAATAACAACAGATGGGCTTATCTCAAAAGCGCAATAAATAATCAATTCATAACCGCAATACGTATTTTTATATTGGGTGATTGGGTGCCCGCTGAAGGGCGGCTGGAAGATTTCTAACTTCATCGAAGAGAAATTGGCTAAAAAATTCCTTAGCAAAATGAAATCGAAGAGTGACTTCCGAAAGTTATCGAACTTCCCAACAAACCATTACACCGAGTTTTGCAAAAAATTGACTTGGAACTTATTATTTTGAATGAAAAAATCTTGGAGTTTCGCCGCATCGCGCAACTTGGTCGGGGGGCGATCAACACTTACGATATAAAATATATATTTGTTTAACTTAACACTGCCGCAATTAGATTTGTTTTGAAAGTTGTGTTAAATTTATCCTTGAATTTGATTCGGTAAAGGGCTTAACTAAATTGTTTAAATCAAAACCCAAATAAGTACCTCAATATTCTAACTAATCAACACGAGTTCTTACTACGGAACCCGTGTTCATTAGTTAGTGTGTAAAATAACCGCAATATTTAAAAAAAGTGTTTACCTACTTCAATATGTTTTGGTGCGGATAAAGCCACCTACGCGTATATATACCTACGCGTAGGTTGTTTTATAAAAAAAAGGTAAAACAATGAGCAGACGAGCATCCTGATGGTAAGCGGTCAACGACGCCCATGGACATAAGCATCATTTGAAGAGCCACTCATTCATCCTTACCTAAGAGATTCAGCGTGGTTGGATGCTGAGGAGATTTTTAATGCTGCCATTTATTTTGACGTGCAAATCATAGTAATAAAAACTAAGCGAGTTTTAGCATTCTATGCAAATAAATCGCCTCGCTAAAGACAGCGACCTGATAGCGAGACCTCCATGTGCACGTAAATTTTATAGCTGTAATTAGTTGTCGTGTTGTATAAAAAGAAAATGTTACGTACAACAGTTACAGTTCACAGCCGCCATTACAAATGAACAATATTAACACGTCGACGCCTCCCAAGCACCAGTTAATTAACTTGTAAATAACATAACAGTTACACAGCAACCGCCGTTAGCGTTAGCGCCATTAGCGCTGTATAGTCTCCAACTAACAGAGTGCAGACACTAAAATCGCCACTTTTAGTGTCTAGTGAGTACTAAACATCAAACAAAGGTAGAAGCGGCGGCGAGCGGCGTCCGGTCCCGCCACAAAGCCTTTGTGAGTGCCACAGTGACACCACGACACGCTTTTTGCGTCGCGGCCGCTATCGCTCGATGACGTCCCCGTAGATCGATAAGAGCCCACTCGACGGGGAATGCTCCATTGTATAACTGACATTACAGTGTCTGAGATGTGGAAAATCGTAGCCCTAAATGTTGCCGGCGGTGTTGTGTCACCGCGTCGGGGTAGATGTTAATGAAGGGATAACGGTTGATAACTAGGGCACGATTATACTCTAGTGACTATTTGGATATGACTAGGTATTAGAAGATGGGATTTGGACACAAGTTTAGGCAATGATACAGATATCGAGTTTTATGCATCGACATTCAGTGACATGTGGCGGAGAGTACACACGCGTTGACATTGTACAGTTAACCAATTTGAACCCTAGGCCACTGTAGGACTATATCATAGTGATGCTATAAATCAGATTGTAAGAAATCTCTTACTTTCTGTTATTGTGACGACGAATGTGACTAAGAAAGGCTTTGTTGAGATTTAAGAAATTCTATACTTATGAAAAAACAATCCAATCAAAACGTTTATTGAGAAGATCTTACAGATTATTTATTATAAAACAGCGTATGGCTAGTAGCAACAAAACATGAGTAAGTATTTTATATTCTTTCATCATATACGAGGCTGATACAAATCTGAAGACATTGTATATGTTTTGTTCAATTCTCCTGAAGATATTGGATACGTATAATTAGTGTACATTTTGCTTTACCGCTTTACCAGCTGTAAACAAACTTATTCGGCCCCGTCCAAGATGGCGACTAAGCTGCCAGCCTAATTTTTCTCACCGTCACCGGGCACGTCTTCAACTCGAGGCAAACTCAACTAAATACCTACGTGCCGTACATAGTTATGACTTATTTCTCGGGCTCAATTAACATAAATTAGTAGTTAGTGACGCGTGAAAAACGTGACTCACATATCATCTGTATGCAAGAGGACGCTGCACGGACTTCGTCTTACGAATAATATTCCACTTACGCCTCCCGACAATCAACAGATATCCGAATCATTTGAATTTAACCTTTAAACTAGAGGGATAGAGCCCAGATGGAAAGCGTGGGGAGGTGTCTCGTGTTGAACGAGATGACAGTGTCGTGTCTGGGTAATTCGTAACGGGCTACACACAAGTCAATGATACAGCACCAGGAAAACAATGTACACGTCACCGTCATCCTTTATGTGAAACATTTTAGAACGGTATACTATACCTATGTATCAGCATTCGACATCTATGTAGGTACATACGCGTTCAAAAGTGCATGGGCAATTTATGAATGAATTCATTCATTAACAGCCCATGTAATTTTAAACGCGATAGTACCTATAGAGTGTATAAGGATAATTTCGAAATTAGGGTAATTTCGAACATCACAGGAAGATCAGCCATAATTCCATCGTCTTAAGAGTCTCATTTCGAAATTTCTCTGCGTTTTATGACATTCAAAATTATTCCCATACTTACATCCTACACCTATTTGTTCAATATTATGTGTCATTGGGTAAGACCAATCTTAGTTATAATACTAAAACATTTCAAGGTGATATAACTGCTTAGATAGATTAAAATAAACTACGAGGAGGAACTCGTAAGGTCCTCTGAAAAAAAATGTTCGGTACGATCGCGATTTAATAAAATACAAAATAGGGCTTTTATTTTACTACAAAGACATACTCTGAATATAGAGAGACTTAATCAATGTAGTTACCAATAATTTGCGAAACTATATACGTAAGTACCTACCTAGTAGAGCGTACAGCAAGGGCATCCGTCACGTCGGCAAGGGTCCGTCGTAATCGTATCAAGACAGGCGTGAGGCGCCTTTTGACCAGCCTACATGCCTATACTAACTAGATACATACCTGTCCTTAGATCGTATTCAGTCGGATAGGCTGAGCAGAGATGTACGGGCCTCTCATGTAAGATTATGTTACATACATATATGTAGCATGGTTACGTGTGCTGCGAGAAATCTTAAGCCTATTTGGTAATTTAGAGACGCCAAGAATAAATGTGACAGTCAAATGAAAATATTTACTCATTAAACTATTTGTGTAATTTTTTTATTGTTGTAGATATCAAATAAACCTATTAAAATTTATTAAAATGCATCATTATCAATATATATATATATATATATATAAACATCTCTATTCTATATCCATTTACTATATACTACAAAGTATCTTAGTGAACGTCCATTATTCACGTCTCAGATTTTAGTGATTTTTGGACCCATTTGCCTTTCTATGAAATTTTGTAGCTATTCGGCTTGACCGCCTCCTCTTCCGAATGTAAGATTTTTCATAAAGCCGGTTAGAAAGAAAACTGGTTAATTATAACTTGATTAGGTACTAACATACCTATATTGCATTTAAAACTTTCGCGATTTAAACACATATTTAAACATAATTATTAAACGGGTCTAACGCGAATTAATTTGTTTACCTTATTTACCGACGTTTCGACACAGGTTTCACTGGTCATGGTCGCGGCTGACTGATGTCCCAGCAAAATGTCAAAACAGAGATTTGTGTAACCACCCAACGAAAAGTCTATGTAGAAATTTGGGGTAAACACACAATTTTTAAACTACCCACAAAACATATGTTAATTATTGTCAATAGTCCGACACACGACACTCACAATATCCCCGCCGGTAACGTCGGTAAATAATTATGTTTAAATATACCTATATTGGATTTATAACAAAAGAAATCGAATTAAAGATCCGTGAAGGCGTTAAGAAATAGTACTTTACGATACAAGTGCGAATAGGAGGAAATTCGCAATGAGTGGCGATTAATAAAACACGACCGAAGTAAAATCGACACGAGTTGCGAATTTCCTTCCTATCGCACGTGTAAGTATCGTACGTTTTACAGTACATATGGCTCTTTGAATTGTCGACGCAGGCACATAAAGTGCTCATTATCGCACTAGTGCGGTAATGTAGCACCATGTGTACTGTAAAAAATATTATATTCCTGCTGAGACCTTTTCCTAAGAATCTAAACTCAAGTAACAAGCTTAAAATAATTATACGGCTCATTGTAGCACTTCAGAGTCCAATAGTCGAACGTGTCATTTCATTAAGCTCGTTTATACAGATAGCCTAGTATAAAAATTGTACGACATTAACTCCTCGACCGCGTTAGCGTATCGGGAGTTCAAATTAAGGTATCCGTTTATTTAAATCATCCGGCAACTTTCATATTTTGACCCCTCGATACGCTAACGCGGTCGAGGAGTTAATGTCGTACAACTTTTATACTAGGCCTTCTGTATGTAGTTCACGCCATCTATGTAATTGTAAAACGGAACGACCGAATCTGAAGGCCTAGTATAAAAATTGTACGACATTAACTCCTCGACCGCGTTAGCGTATCGGGAGTTCAAATTATGTTTGCCATTCATTTAAATCATCCGGCAACTTTCATATTTTGACCCCTCGATACGCTAACGCGGTCGAGGAGTTAATGTCGTACAACTTTTATACTAGGCCTTCAGAGGGCCTATCGCGATCATCGAATATTCGAAATTTTCTTGCTGCATCTCTTTTGCTCTAATTCGATGGAGGGGGGAGATACAAATTTTCGTTAGTTCGCTTTTCGCGGCCAGGGGCACTCTTCATAGTCCTAGTTGGGAGGTGTACCATTACGGCACGGACCGTTGCACATGAGTGTTAGTATGTTTAATTTTATGGTACATTGTTTAGTATGCGTGTATTTTAATAGTGTCACCTGACTAACAGTGCACCGAGGAAAAATTATAAAAGTAAGTAGGTTATACAGACCACAGACAGACGGTGTCTGTAGAGACACCGCATAATAATGGCTTTATAAAGCTATTAGAAAGAGAGCGAGGCTGTAATGTTCTACAATTCTATCAGCACAGCCGACTGGTATGCTATAGCGTTTTATACTATATAACAACCCGAGTTCAGAATTAAAACAAAACTTTGGTAAATATTTTATGTCAACATGATTACAAGTCGTGCTATTGACAATTGACGCAATTGCTAATACGCAATACATCGAGTTTTTTCGGAAAGTATTTTTAACCGAAATTTAGGTATGCTGTAGAAATCGAGGTATCATCATAAGGCCTTATTCGCATTGACAGACAATAAATGCAGTGTGACTACAATAAATAAGCCAACAGAATGTCAAACATGTTTATTTTAGAATGTTTAATCACGATGATGTTAGGTAGGTATGTATTTATTAATAAAAACCGGCCAAGAGCATGTCGGGCCATGCTCAGTTAAGGGGTTCCGTAGTTTACCGTCCGTAACAATAGGTGAATTTAAAAAGGGTTTTAATAAATACCATGCTCATAACAATAAAAACCCTTAAAAACCCCCCCACTTTACGTGTACGGGAGTCGGGAGGTACCCTAATAGTACATTGTGCATCTAGGGCGGTAAGAAGGGCATTACTTACGAGGGCTTTAAATGACCTGAGTTAGTAATCCCTCTTACTGCCAGTGGTAGACACAATGTTTTTCATCACATTTGCGAGGAAATAAATAAACTTTCTAGACAGGTAAAGAAACAATAATGATTAGCGGTAGTGTAGTTGCACAGTCCACAGTACTCCGCAGAGTGACTACGTGCTGCGAGCGCGTGGGGGGCAGGTGCTCCGGGAGCTCCGGGCGGGCGGTAAAGGAGTATGAGAATCCTTTAAAACCATGGGATTAATACAGTTCTTTAAGTCTAAGTATGTTTGTATAAGTATAATATCACCATTTACGAGCAGGTGTGATAAAAAATAATTTTCAATAGGTACAGTTGCTCAAAAAGTGCCCTTTATTTGGCTGTTTTGCGTGCGCATAGTTTGTTTTTGCGAACTAGTGCTTTTTACTTTTCCAATCTTTTTAAATTTAGTTGTGTTCCAATTCATGACTGCTTACCGAAGAGTATTATTGTTCGTTAACTTTACCTGGGCGTAATAAAACTAAATACCTACTATTAACGCAATAATATTAAAGATATTGATATTTCATATTTCAATAATTACTTCTTCATCATACTAATGATCATTCATTAAAAATATTAACATTGAAAACAGTTCTTATAAATCTGTGTGTATAAAACGGAACAGATCCAACGAAACGTCAGTCAAAGTAGATGCGTTTTTTAATCAGGTAAACATGTTTGAAGGCCCTATTGACGGACACGGAAGACATGACGAACGATACGATTTGTCACATGCAATTTATTATTTTGTTTATGAGAAATAATGATTTTGAGATTGAAAATGACAAAGTAAAGAACATAAGATAAACATTTTGAAGATGTTCTTAATATATTAACTGTATTACAATCGTGCCACGGAAATAAAAATAAAACTTTCAAATTCGTTCTTATGTTTTTTAATTTTTTCCGCATCTGTATTGAAAAACGTCGTTCGATTCACGTGCGTATATGCCATTTTTCACTTGTCCCGATTATTGACACTCGCCTACGGCTCGTGATACCTCGGGACTCGTGAAATAATGACATACTTTCCGCACTAGCATCGAAATGTACTATATAACCACTTTTTATTTTACCACTTCGTTGGCGTTACCGATATACAAGTTTGTACAAAATTACAGCTTTCTAGTACTTACAGTCACTGAGATTATCCGCGGACGGACGGACAGACAGACAGACTTGGCGAAACTATAAGGGTTCCTAGTTGACTACGGAAAGGTAAGGTACGGAAAGGATAGGCTATGACGTTCGTTCGACTAAGATCGGACAACGGGTAAGATCGTATGATTCGATTTCGGGCCCATTGCGTGCATTTTTTGAATGATGGCAAGCTGACACGATGCGTCATTTAATGCAATAACAAACAGTTATTGTCGCATTTTTGCCATAAATTTGCAATGGGAATTAAAATGTATAGGGTACTTCCCGTTGACCTAGAATCACGAAATTTGACAAAAAGTAACTACTGGTAGCAGAAGTACAGGAGAAAATCCGGAAATTGTACAATTGCCGCACACTGAGAGTGTCGGGCCACCAGTATTTTTAAGTAGGTACCGAAATGGGGGAGCGAGTCAGACTCTAACGTGGCCAGATTTTTTTGCTTTACAGATAGCGAATTTCGAAGCAAGTAAACTAAGGCGGGGAGGGTCCCAGTTTCCCTCACGCACCGGCAGAGGGCGCGGTCCGCGGAGCACCAATACCTAATGTGATGGGAGAATAATTCCCTAAAATGCACTGGATTGAGATGGGACCGACCCTTGATTTATTTGAGTAGTTTCACAGGGCCAACTCAATTCAGTTTATTACAGTAACTAGGTCGAACCGTGTGCCAAGAGGAATAGTGAAATGATTTCTTATTTGTCAATGTCACGTAAATGTTTTTTAGAAGATATGTAAACAATATATATACCCAAAATTCTGACGGCAGTTGTTATTTGCTTTAAATTTTAAATAAAACTTATGATTTCTTTCAAGACGCTCCCGAATTTTGTACTTTTTCGGTGTGGTTTAACGTAAATCATAACATTTTCTTCCTTTTGCTATCTTAAACAGGGCTTTTAATGTCTAGTGGCACACAATCTGTATGTAGCTATATTTAAACTTAGGCTCTTTTACAACTTAAAATTAATCCTCCTTAGTCGTTCACTCTTGACAGAGTGGTCGTGGTTTTATGATGGCGGGGCGACTGTGGATAGTGTAGCCCTCGCAATGCTCCTCCACTTGTTACGGCCTTCAGCGTTACGCGAACATTGGACTATGGTGGTTTGTGTCGCAGCTTTAATTAAGTCTGTCCAACGCGTAGGTGAGTGTCCTCTGGGTCGTCTGCCTTCCATCCGTCCTTGAATAACTAGCCGTTCCATGGAACTTTCGTTTCGGGTAATGTGTCCAAAATATTTAAGGATTCGTATCTGCACAGTCGACGACAATCTTTCAGTTATTTTAAGTTCCTTTAGGATTGAAACATTAGTCCGGAACGCCGTCCAAGGAATCCGTAGCATGCGACGCCAGCACCACATCTCTAGCGCGTCAATTTTGCGCCTGTCTTTTTGGCGCACCATCCACGTTTCAGCACCATAGAGAAATATGGGGAAGACTAAGCTTCTCATCAGGCGAACTTTTGTGGTCTTAAAATTAATATCGGAATATAATATATGTATATTAAACAGTTAATCAAAGTTATCTATAGTTTCGTCATAATTTGAGAAGAAATCATTTTCAGAGGCGTAGGTGTTGCCACTAAAGGACTCTTATATAATGTTGTAATACTATATTATGTGTAATAGGTACCTACTGCTCATGCTGTATGGGTACCTTTATTACATTATCAATTTTAATGAATTTCTTAATATGAAATATTTGGTGGGTAGGTCTGATTGTTGAGAATATGATGAAATAAATTATACGGATACATTATGTGGAAACTTAAATTAATTAAGTCTCTACATTTGTTCATAGTACTGCTATCAAATCAAACTTTATGCCCTTAATATTGTCTTCAGTTTCCGCGATTGTGGTTCAAAGATGTTGAGTCATCATTTTAACCCTGTGAAAACGAGTACCTAATGTAAAGGGCTCGATCCGTTCTAAAGTGTTTAATTTCTTTATGCCCTTTCATAAACAATGAAGTCCGAACTAAATCAGTCCAATATGTATAAGTATTTTTATAAAAATCATTTTCATTCAATAGCAATACAATCACGATTAAATATAACACACAAAGAGGTATACCCAAATAACTACTTCTAGATTCGATTGCACTCAATACTGATCAATTCAATCAATTCCAGTATAGTTTTTAAATGTTATTTTTTTATTAGCGATGGGGAGCGGTAGTATGACTAACGGTTACGTAGTATAAGTAATTAAATAATATATTGATTGACATGTTTACAATAATTTTATAATAAATATTTTTTATTTTATTGTTTTGTTCTATTTAATAAATCGTATAAAGAATATGAATATAGGTACTCCACAAAACTGCAATCTCCTCCAACATAACCACAACTGAGTAGTCGTAGGTACAACGCATAACATCTTGGACTCCACTATTTTAATAACGGCCAGATCTGGATCCGGCATTGTTCGAGTAAGTAGCGTCGGCAATATCGCAGCGCCACTCGAGCTCATCCCGATCGTCGGCAAAAACATCGCAAATAAGGACGCTTGTTAGTATAGTGCGCTCGACTCTGCCTTGGTCAAAAGTGGGTAGATATGTAAAGTTTTCCATGGTTCGTCTAACAAATAGTTATATTATAAGTAAATAAACCGCGGCTTAGTCGCAAGTAACTTATGAAAATGTTCACGGCTAACGTGTCGAGTGCGACATTGTCTCCATGGTCCCGGAGAAAGACTGGCTTGAGTTGTCATTAACGTCTTCTACCCGCACTAGTTACTCGAACTACCCGGGTTTTAGGAACTCTTCCAAATGGAATCCAGTCATTGATAAATGTAAGCGTAATCGAATATCGCCGATTCCAAAATCGGATATCGTGTATTGTACAATACACGATATCCGATTTTGAAATCGGAGATAGTCACATCTCTAGTGCGCAAATTGGTCAAGTTGATAAGCAAGATCAAGTGCGGGTAGTTCGGAAAACCCGCGCGGCTAGAAGACGTCGACATCAGTCAATTCAGTCCAGTCTTTTTGTGGCCACTGTGGTTTTTGGGACCACGGGGGCAATGTCGCCCACGAAACGTTGGCAGTGAATATTTTCATAATTTATACACGATCTCTATGCAAACCATATTCAAGCCATTTCCAATAAAGGAGATTCGCAATTTTACTGTATGGTGTTTGTTTATTATATAAATTTGTATGTATGTGAGTGACTCGATTAATTCATCAATTATGCGATTGTGATTTGTTTGTCGAAAGCGACTCCTCCAAAGTGGTGTAATTTTTACTTAGGTTCTGATCTGGTGGTATCTATGCGGAACAGAGGGCAATCCTTAAGATTTAAATGCTCTTGCTTGGTGGTTTTGGTATTTTCTTAACTAGGGACGTACCTACGTAACTTGTAAATTCGGAGACTACCTACCTATTTATCATCACCTTTTTTACAGTTATTATTTACATTGACTGACTTGATAAGTAGTCAAACTAGTTGCTTTAAAAATAACTTCAAAAAAGAAAACGCTTAAGTGTTAGTGACATCCAAAAGCCACAGAGTAGTTGTGACGTAAATTCGACAAACTAATAAACAATCGGAGAATACCTTAATGACTCGAAAACAAGGCACCGAACGAAGCCCC
The DNA here is from genome assembly GCA_949128165.1 of Lathronympha strigana. NCBI lineage: Eukaryota > Metazoa > Arthropoda > Insecta > Lepidoptera > Tortricidae > Lathronympha > Lathronympha strigana. The sequence continues at coordinate 7,296,231 of OX421906.1, read as the reverse complement.
ACAGTACACCGAAACGGGATCAATAAACTTATATACATACAGAACAGAGAAACTACGTCTTCCATTGATTGCTCCCTCTTGGCACCCTCTGAAAGGGTTCGCATAGATTATCAAACAGAAGCCACTTGAAAACTGCAATGACACATGTTAACATTTTGGCTTTCACTTGCTCAATGCGGGCGTTTAAAACTGTATGTTGACATATACTCGTATAGTTTTACATTGCAGTATCAATCTCAATAATTACTAATAACGAGCAGAGCTTATAATTTTAACTCCACGCTCATATGGAGCTTAATTGATATTTGTATCAATGTGCATTCGCCTCGTTTTCATAAAGCATTGTAATTGAAAAACAAAACCCACTCAAACTGAAATGCGCACGAGAAAACTGAAATAAAATTCCATAACTCATTTTCAATTGGCGGCGTCGACATCACTCGACACGCAAACTCTCCAGGACGCACGCAAAACGAACATTTTTCCGAACCGAACGCCTCCCGACGCAGAACTCTATAAAAACGTCGAAAAAAACAGTAACATGGCGTATAATGACAGCTGGTCCACTTGAGAACAAAAGGGGAGAGCCGAGGCTCGTTGAGAAAAAAAATACACGGCGAGTAAAAACAACTGCGCGTACGTTAGCCCGCGGACCGCCGACGTCCGCCCGCTAATAAATTTGCAATCGCGTTCGATTCCAGCAGTCTACAATCGCGACGCATACCCCTCCGGCGACAAGTGGACTCATACACTACATCAGCCGAATACACAGTAGCTACTCTAGCTCGCCGTCCGACGTAAAAATTAGGTAGCATCGTTGAGAAAACTCGTTACGAATATTGCTATACGTCTCGCGGAGAATAGCTCCGCATTCGAGTTTAAAATGCGAATAATAATCGCGCCATTCATAAAACTCCCGTACGCGGAATGCAAGGAGCGACCGTGTTTTACACGTTATAATTTTGTGCCGAAAGCAGGCTTGCGACTAGGCAGGCGGTTGTTTTGTGCCGAGTGTAGGCTCGGTTCAAATGCCGCGCACGGACCATTAGTTGATGAGCGCACGTGCACACCCGGCCGCTCCGCGCCGCCCGATCCCGGGAAAAACGTAACAATTTTCAGGTAGAATATGAAAATGTTTTGTAACTCGCCGCTGAAAACATGTTTTGCTAAAAACTAACGTTTTCACGCACGATGACTTTCAAATATAGTTTGAGTTGTTATTTCAGTTAAGTTGTTGTTGAAACAGATAAACGGGAAGCTGTATAACCGTAGCGTAGCTATTCTGGTAAGTACCTTATATGGTCATAGGAGTATTGACTGAATATACTACTAAGTACCTAAAAAGCTGAAATATACCCGTAAAAAATACTTGCAGATTGATGCAATTCGAAATTCCGCGACACATGCCCAAAGCTGTACAGATATTTTAATACTGCTAATAGGTTGTATCTCGTATCCCTAGTCCCCTGTAGTATGTTTTATATGAATTAATTCCTCGGCTGATGGATCCGAAAGCGTTTTAGTTACGGGCCAGATGGCGCGCGGACAGATCAATTTGATGATTGCTAAAAACCCGACGCGGACTTTTTGATGTCGCTCGATGCCCGGACCGCTCCGACGTGAATAAACTGAATTTCGGAGGGACATTTTGATAAACTTTTGAAGACGGACAGAGTAAGAGGTTTTAGGGAATTAAGTGTCAAAATTCGGAGCGGAAATGTGGAAAATTGGTAGGAATAAACCTATTTTATCAGTAACGGTAAATAGAAACTACACTCGTCCATTTTTGGGTAGATAATACTAGCATGAAAAAGTATTTAAATCTCTCGCTATCTAACAAACGACCCTAGCCAAAACTTAACTATACTAATAGCACCGATTTCTCCGAAACCAACCAGAAAAGTAAATAGATAAGTAACCAGGAAGTAGGTACCTACATCTAGGTAGGTATATAGGTTTCAAATATCACGCGAAAATTGTAAGGTCTATTATTATGTGCATGTGTTTAGTGTTTACTGTGTGATTTAGCAATGTAACTTTTTCAAGACCGCCATTTTGTAAATTTTCTGGTTTTATTCATTCATACAAAAGACAAAAAGCATCTATATAAATTGATATATCTGAAGCTCTGTTCTAGTCACGTCCCCTAAAATCAAATCAATATGACACATCTTCCCTAACCTTTCTGTATCGCGACATCGCTTCGTACGATAAGTACAAGTGCGTTTGAACTTTTTTCCACTACGATTGAGGGTAGATACTGTCAGCAGTGACGTGTTTTAATAAGCGTTATCTTGCTGCCCCTACCGCAAACGTGTAGGTACAAGGCAATTCATATGAGTTTGTTTAAGTAATTATTCGTTACACAATCTGGTTTATCTTCTGTGGTAGTAATAATTATGTTTATATACCCACATGTCATTAGCCCTCAATAACGCGCCTAAAAATCGCATATAAAGGCCCCCATAATATTAAACTTTTTTGTTACAACAAATTTCTTATCTGTGAAAATGTTATTATAGCTTAATAATATTATCGATTTCGATGATATTATTTTTGTTCAATTTTCGAACACATCCTGACACAAGAAAATTTGATTTGACCTTTATTCTAATATCAGTCGAGATAACGTTTAGTTTGAAACGAATTGTCAATTGCATACAATGACGCACGCAAGTTTTTTTTTTTTAATGTCAAAACTTGAATGTCAGAAAAGTTTTTATTCCTGTAAGTCGCAATGGCGTCGATATAATATATGCGCTTTGAACACATCAAGATATGGGTGTATATAAAGCAGGCTATGTAATTGTACATAATTAGGCATTAAAACACTCGTGTGATATTATTATGAAACTCGGCTCACGCCTCGTTTCATAAACCCACGCTCGAATTTTAATGCCTTTCATTATATACAATCACATAATAGTAGTTTATGCAACAGCAATATAATAAGAGTTCTTAAAACTTGAGGGTTGCCGTTACAAAATGAGACGAAATCGAGTTTTGTAATAATATACTCGAGAGTTTTAAGAGCCAATTATGAGCTGTTGCATACGCTAGTTTTTCTACGACAGCTAAACTAGCGAAAAAAATGGTTGCCTGTAAAGTCGGTATACGGGCGAAAGTTTTACGTGACAACGACTTTGAGTGGTAAAATACTGTGCTCGAGTGGAAGGGACGCGTGCCTTTCACTTTTTATGTCTGTCTCTCTCGCTCTTAGGCGGGCTAACCATGCCCGAGTGGAAGGGACGCGTGCCTCTCACTCGCTCTCATTGTGAGCGCATAACGTGAGCGGAGCGTAACGCAGTTTCTTGAAGTGTCACCCGGCAAACCAATTTATAAGACGTTGTCACGTCAAAAGCAGAATCTCGAAAGGTGGCAGAATATGGAAGATGTCGCCCACTCTAGAAATGAAAAAAAAAAAATTAACAGTACATATATTGTTTGAAAATCCATAGCAGCATCGTTTAGCGATGTTCTTATAGAATACCACAGATAAATAATGTATAGGTACTATTTTAAATTGCAACGGTTGCCCGATGCTGTCGAAACATGTCACGCCTGTTGTGATCAAAATACGTGAGTGTTAACCGTTGCAATTTAATGTCAGTATGACTCATAAAAGTTTAAATTATATATACCTATTATATGCATACTTTTTAAATATCGCTGTCATGCAGTTATCTAATTGACACATAGAAGTGCTGGAGTAGAAAAACTACTATACACACCATCTGTTCATATATTCAAACACTATCTGAGTAAAGGCTCAAAACCAATAAGAATCCCAATTCCATCTTCTTATTTACCGTCAGTTTAAGTCGTCTTTTACGGGAAATAATAATACCATATTAAGGAAGGGGGCCCAAGATCAGTTATCGGGGACGTGCCTCGCATTAATCCTCATGTGACCCGCACTATGTAACGCCCGTGCAGTACATGGATTTACCTTTCGACAATGTTGGGTGGATATTTACTTAGGAACAGGATTGTTTTGAAGGATTTTATAGGAGAGTTCATGTAGATTTCGTATAGTTTGATATACCTAGAACAAATACAGATAAATATGTGACTGTTTTAGTAAATGGTACCAGTTTGTCGGTCACCGATGCCATAAAGCCAAATCAACCAGTGACTAAGTGGTACATTATAGTGAAAAAAAAAACCGGACGAGTGCGTGTCGGACCACGCATAATGAGGGTTCCGTACCGTCATACTATAAAAAAAATTTTGAAACAAAAAGGCGTAGCTTCATAATATCGAGGTAGTTACAAGTAAAAATTTCATATTTAGTTACATGTATAGGGCGCTGTGTGATTTCGTAATAGTATAACTTGTGATCTAGATAGATTAAAAATACAGAATTAACAGTATTTGACTACAATATTTATCAGCTTTACTGGGTGGTATTTACAAATTGTCTAAGTTTTGTGGTTATATATTTAATATTATTTATTTTAATAAAGACTTGGTCGGTTAAATTGTATCATAGCTCACGCTCATAGGTACGATTTAACCGACTTAGGCTGCGTTTTACCAAATTGTTATACTGAGAATAACGCTTACTCTCAGATAGTAACGTCAAATTGTAATGGGATTTTGACATTAGTATCCAAGAGTAAGCGTTAGTCTTGGTTAAAAAGTTTGGTCAAATCCAGCCTTAATATTTTCTAATTGTGTCAGTTTGATTTCAGTGTATTGCTATAAATAATGGGTATTTGAATCTAAAATAAACAATTAACTTTCATAATGCTTAACTAAAATAGTTCGAACGGTGGTTATACGATTTAACCGACTGGTCGGCTAAATCGTACCGATGGGCAGTCCCTTCAGATTTCTTTCTTTTCAGATCGTTAATTTAATCCCAGAATACTCAATTTAATATATAACCTAGCCAAGAAACTGAACTTTCATTTGAATAAACTGTCACATTTTTATCTACCTTCAGAAAAGAGATTTCCACGTTTGAGAAAAAAGTGGTCCGATATAACCGACTCTGAGTCTGAGACTGAGTCTCCCCTATGTACAGCCAAGGTCATAAAAAGGTTAACAAGAGACGTAAGTATGTATGAGCTCTTAAGTACTTGACACTACAGCTAATGCTCACATTTTTTTTGTCTCAATGTTTATACTGGACTATGTTGACTATATTATAGAACATGGTCCAATATGGACGTTCTCATTTAGGGAAACAGTCGATTTAATAATTATTTACTTACACACTTCTTTTGACATTGTATTTTTAATCTTATTAACACAACTATGTTATTTAATCATTATATATACCTATTCATATTCAGGTACCTAGCTGAATAAATATATTGAATTTTCTGAAAGATTGGCGAAGGTTACGCTACTAGTGCTACGTCGTAGCAAGTAAGTTTGGGTGTTGTACCGACAAAATTGCGCAGCGTGTTTTTACAGTCATGACTGTGTACCAATCGTCTTTGGGTCCCTTGTCTCCTTTGTTTTAAGGTAAGAGATGCACGGAGAATTTCAGACTGTGAAAGAGTTCAAGCTTGATTATACCGGTAACATCATTAAGAAACTAATGAAATAGACCAGTAGCGTCTTCGTAGCCAGCTTCTTTACAAAAAATATCTTCAATCTAATGATAACTGTTTTAATATCGTTCCTTATGGTTTAATGCTTTAAACCATACACGGTAGTACTCTACCGTCAAATTCTTGTGCTTACTTACACGAGTTTCAGCACTAACTTAATAGTAGGAACAGACTGCTCTGTGTTCCTTAGATCGCAATATTCGTAGTCTATAAAGAAAAATAGCTTTAAGTTAGATAAAATGTAGTGGCCACATTACGTCAAGGTATTAAAATATCCATTAATAATACTACATATTGAAACGTAAATAATTCTAATTTCACTTTCACCCACAAGAACAATTCATCACTGCTCTGCGAGTCACGATTTGTCTTACAAATAGCTCGACAAACGCTTGTTACTTATGTAATAAATTTCCCCGAAAATAAATCATAACGGCGGCTAGCGTCATTGAAATCATGCTCCACAAGTGCTTGCCGAGGGGCGAAGAGAGCTGAGTGCTGGCTGGTGTTCCTGCCGCGGCGAGCAATCGTATCTAGGAAACCAGTGTACGAATCCCGGCATCCTTTACAGTCTTAGACTAGACTTAAGCCGGTCAGTGCGAGATATTATTTGGTAAGCGGTAGCAATCATGCCCCTCAGCTTCGATAGCATCGGCGACCGTGCGACCGCCTCTGTGCGCACTGCCCCTATCGCCCCCATCAATAATGAGCCTACAAATCCAAACGGAAATTGAAAGAAAAAACTTCCCAATCGCAGATCTTATCGCCCATCCTAAAAGCTCTCGTAAAAATATTAATATAACATAACTTTTTTCACCCAAACCCACATTAAACTCCGATCCCGTAGGAATTTATTGACAATTACGCCTCAATAAGAGGCAATAAACGCACAAAGCGACGATGTCCACAGATTTGAATGTCAATTGTGTACAATTGTGTAATTCTGTTTTTGTGGAGGCTCATTTTGATTGTGCCGCCATTAATACAATTATAAGTTGACTTTCGCTCATCCGATTTCTTTGTAGTGTTCGTTATTATGATAAACACACCGTTCTGCCATTGTATATCAATTGAGCGTCCGAGCTTGCTTTCCGTTGCGGTTATCCGAGTTGGTTAGTAGTTAGTTAATGCGTGGTCATTTAATATTCGCATTTAGAATTTAATCAGCATACGAAGGAAGACGAGGCAAACAAGGAGGCGATGCAGCCGTAATAAATTAAAACGAGGCTGCGAATGTCGCGTACAAACCACTAATAAGAAGAGCTCGCTTAACCTTATCTCCGATCGAGGAAGACTAAAAAACGGCCGCGAAGAGGGGAGGGGCGCGAGAGGGAACTCAAGAACAAGGGCCGTCAGTGAAATAGAGATAGATGAACACTGGGAAATGAAATTCTTTGTGGCATCACGGTCCCGCAAAAAATGCACAGATTAGATTTTTCCCCTCGCCGAGGGCCAAGGGTAGACGGAGGCAATGATTTTTTACAACGCGCCGAGATATATACAAGGTTTAGTGCTGGGATTTGCTGTAACTGCCCCTGTTTGAGATTTTTAATTTCCTTCACTCGACACAATTTCATTAGCATTTAACGTTACCACCGACAATATTGTCGAGATATCATCTCTAAGATTCAATTTAGCCTTGAACTGGCATATTTTATCATTTTTATGTGTCGACAATGTTACCTTCAGATTTCATACTTACTAGAAGTTATGGTAACGAAAGTTGATTACTAGGTACTTTTAGACATGGCATTTTATTGTTATTTTATAGGTCTAAGAAAAAAGGTTAGCTCCCCAGCAGCATAATATAAGAAAGTGTGTGGCATACAACATAACATATTTTACTCAGTCCATCCACAACACTACCAGTCAGCTAATTTCGTCGCAAAATATGAAAATCGTCAACATTAATGCGACCAAAAGAGACACTTTAGAGGCCATACAGGAACACATTAAGTCGGCAAGAGGCTGTAAACAGGAATGTCGGGGGTCGCGAAATTACTTGGCATTAGAGGCCGGATTAGAGGGGCTAAAAAACAGAGGGATCTGACCGCGTGTCGTTTACATTGATTTGGTGCTCGAGCTACAGATGCCATGGATCTGGCGGTTAGGGAAGTGGGCTGTCTTTAAGTGTAAAGGGACTGGTAGCCTAATTGGGCAGCGCTCACATAGACTACCTGGTTCGTTTTCATTCATATTCTTTCTGACCGCGTCTTGTCTCTTTGACAGCAATTTGCAGTTGGGGTTACAGATGGCTTGGATAAAGCTGTTAGTCCGGTGGGACGGGAAGAAGCCCAGTAGCTTAGAGTTGATTGAGCAACGATTACGCACGTTTTATAGCCTTCTCGTCACTTAAACTCAGTTACGGACATCATGTGTCAGTTAGGAAGATGATGTAATTGTGCCGGTGAGTCATACGCGGACCTGAATAAACATTCAATAAACCAAAAAAGTTGTTAATACAATACAATACAAATACACTTTATTGCATACATCAAGAGGAAAATACAGCAAACAAACAAAAAGAGATAAACAACAGGCGGTCTTATCGCTAAAATGCAATCTCTTCCAAACAACCTTTACGTAGCGAAAACAAGTGTAGACGTTGCAAAAACAGTGAAAGAAGCGTAGCACAAAATAATTTAACACAAAATAAATAAACCTACAAACGAACAAAAATAATATATTACAATTTATAACAGTAAATACGAATATTTAATAGTAAGTAAACTAGCCTATGTTTACACAAATTACATATAGTTCTTACCAGCGAACTTAAAAAACATGGAAGAGGAGCTTCAAACAAATTGTCAACATAAAACGGGGTAAACACTCGATATGCGCATGCACGCTACGCTGCCAATCAAACTCGTCAAAATTTTCAGTCGGTTTTAATAACTCAAATATCCCAAAATATCATTGGTCAACGTCAATATGGTGCGGTGGGATTGGTCTGAGCGCTGACACTTATAGATGACACAACAACTGTGACATTGGAAACGTATTGTTAGTAGACAGGTGTAATGCAATAAAGAGCAAGTTTAACATGATATATTTTTGTTGTGATAAATTTTAAGGTTCAGTAAACAAAGATAACTTACTTTATTGATCTCGTTGGTTTGCTGTAGGATTATTAATATATGTAATTAATATGAATAATATTGTAACGTCTATAATACCGCAACCGTGCTAATTATTCGCGATCTCATTTTCATAACCTGGTATATGGTCAAACGTACTCTTAAATTCATAGGTGGGTGTGTTAAGTCACATAAATATATCAGATAAAAAAAGAGATTTTTTTTGTCCATGAAGTTACAAGTTATAAGAACCCTTAGACACGTATTTTAATGCCCCTTGCTGTCGTTAAATATGTTAAGCCTTGAACAGCATAATTCAATTGACATAAGCAATATATGAATGAAAATAAACGCGTAAACCAAAGAAAATAATAACTATGATTACGAAAATATTTCATTCTGGAAAAGGTATGAAAAAATACTTCCCATTAACATTTTCACATATTTATAAAATGGATGTTATAAAATTATCTAAGACTTTCACCACACTATCTATACCTAAAACTTAAATTTGGAGTCCGGTTATTTAAAGCCCTAGCTGAGCCCTTGAGGTATTCCGTATTGTTGTATAATATGTTTTTTTTTAAACATACCGTACAAATTGGGATTGAACCCTTTTTTAAATTTGTTAATCCTTTATTTGTGAAGTATATGTCGTCCTCGTCGAAATGCATAGAACAAATATTTGTGGATTTGGTCGGTTGCCATGTTCGATCATGCCTTTCTAATCTAACGGCATTGGTCCACATTTTCCTTATATAAGGGTTGGTCGGAAATCTGGAAAAATACCTATGTTAATATTTAATCATAAAAATATAAATTCTGATTACACTGATACACTATTTATTTCACTTGTTTGATACGTCGGGATTGTAACTAATTTAATTATAATAAAATATATATCCCTGTATTATAATTTCAATGGTTGTCCAAAAGTTGGCATAACACCATCCCCATATAAAATTGTCCCGGATCAAAGAAATTTTAAAATAATATGTAAAATAACTACTTACAGATGAAAAGTAATGCCATCTTTTTTGTGGTGTTTATCCGTGCGACTTCGACACCATTTCACAGCGCAACAGGGTATTTTTATTATATATTATAAAATTTTACGCTATCTGTCAAACTGACCACATCGCTGACGGCCATTTGTATACTAAACAGCACGCTGGCGTGCCTGTGTAAGCCCCGCCTCGCGTGGCGTGCGTTTTGTGGGGTCATTATTTAGAGCTTATTAGTCTTCCATGATTTTTAAGTTCGCCGAGTTCTTACGAACAGCATAAGTTCAACGATACATGCACCTAATATAAATCAACAACTTGTGTAGTGTGCATTAGATAACCGAAAATAGGGTAATTTCGAAAATCACACGAAGATCAACCATACTTCCATCAAGTTAGAAGTCACATTTTGAAAATACTTCGTTTTTTGACATTTACAATTAATTAAATACACCCTACTTCTATGTAGGTTTGTAGAAGCGTGTAGGTACCGATGTGGACGTACTCCAAAGCTTTCAGCTGCACACACAACTATCCTACCGACATTTATTCGAGTATTTTATAGACTGTGCGTGGCTTCAATCGATATAATCCCTCGGCTAGTCCCGTGTGTCATTTGGGGAAATAAAAGCCGAAGCCCGCCAAGTGTCTCCGTAATTTGTTTGGCCACTTCAAACGGTTTTTTACATGGTGTACGACATAACAACTAAGCGTCTAATTTATACATGGTGTAACAAAAATGATGGTGTATCGTTTAAGAGCGTAAACAGTATCGTATTCGGAGTTGAAAAATAAGAAATACATTTTAAAAAACCCTTTTTAGGGTTCCGTACCTCAAAAGGAAAAAACGGAACCCTTATAGGATCACTTTGTTGTCCGTCCGTCCGTCTGTCCGTCAAGACCCTTTATCTCGGGAGTGCGTGGAGGTATCGAGTTGAAATTTAAACTATATAGTAAGGTCTACGGTCCCTTGAAACCGTATTCTGCGTTTTCCGAAATTCATCCCCTAAGGGATAAAAAAAGGGGGTTGCAAGTCCGTAAAGACCCCCCCATCCGTCAAGACCCTTTATCTCGGGAGTGCGTACAGGTATCGAGTTGAAATTTAAACTATATACTAATATCTATTGTCCCTTGAAACAGTTTTCCGCGTTTTCCGAAATTATCCCTAAGGGATAAAAAAGGGGGTTAAAAGTTTGTATGAGATGTGAATATTTTTTTAAGTTACAGACTTAAAACTTCGTTTATAGACTCTTTGCTACTATACAAGAAAAGCATATTTAGCGTTTTTCGAAATTCATCCCCTAAGGGATAAAAAAGGGGTTGAAAGTTTGTATGAGGTGTGAATAATTTTTCAGGTTGCAGACTTGGAAACTTCGTTTATAGACTTTCTGATAATAATACATAAGAAAACCGTATTCCACGTTTTCCGAAATTCATCTCCTAAGGGATAAAAAAGGGGGTAGGGGGGATTTTAAATCATTTTTATGGTGTACGGAACCCTCGGTGGGCGAGTCTGACTCGCACTTGGCCGGTTTTTTTATGAAGGGTTGGCATCTTAGAATAACCTACCCCATACAAAAAAAAATAGCATGAAAAATATTTTTGTCTAATCAAAATACGATAAAGTCTCTACCGCCCTTAAACCTTTTATCGTTTGTATCATCATGAATGCAAAATTGTTCGCTAATGTCATTATGCACCACGTTTTTTGCCACGGGTGTTTTCTCGGTAGCTCAGTTGGCAGAGCGGATGGCTGGTATCCCAAAGTCACGGGTTCGAGTCCCGCCTAAGGTCATGATTTTTTTCCACATTTTATTTCTTTATGAGGCCAATACCGTGAAAATATGAAACGCTTCCCAGAATTGAAAAAAAAACCGCTTGTTCTAGGTATTTAAAACAAGGTTTTGTGTCAATGGTATTCACAGAAAATGTTGTAGGTATTTTACGTTTTATTTAATTTAATCCTTGTACATTTTTAAGGGTTGATTTTACATTATTTAAGTGGCATCCTTATGCCACTAAAATAACGAAATGATTTACACATTTTAGACAAGTATGTATACTCACTCAGAAATTTTGTCTAAATTTTAATCAGAAAACGCTGGCCGTTAATCACGACGTAGTGGTAATTGCATCATTAACCGTAGACAAGTTGTGCCCGAAGGAGGAAGCGAAAGAAAACGATCTCTGCCGAAACTAATTACCAAACAAGATAATTAAAAAAACAGATTTCCACCCCAAGGCACGGGAAAAAGAATGAAAATGCAAAGTGTCCACCCAAAAATTTCCATGACAAAAAACTTCGTTTTTTCCTATCGTCCAAAATAACCATTGTCTGGTGCGTTTTGGCAGTTGTTTTCTTTGACGTGTCTCGTTTTCATTTTTATCTCCGACGTCGTCGAGGTTTTTAATAAAATATGCTAATAGCAGGGCTCGTCAACCATAGTGTTGATAAGCATCCGAGTCACCAGGCACGGTTTGTGTCGCGTTGGAAATTAGAATGGGGCTGATAACTTTATTAGGGACGCAAAAAATGTTTTTATACAGATAGGTACTACTTACTTACATTTCTTAATATTTTTAGGGCTATTTGCAAAAACCAGGGTTAGTCAACCAACCCAGAATTAAGCGTTATTTAGTATGGAATTTAACAGCTAACTCCGGGTTACTTGGCTTACCCTGGTTGGCAGCCTGGTTCGCGGGTATAACAAAGTCTTGGCCGATTTTTTAAAGTCAAACTTCACGAAGATTAAATTTAGTAAGTCTTAGGTTTCTAAGGGAAGTCACATAGGAGCCTACGACGGAGAGATATTCATACTTATGCTACGAATATTGAGTATCTCTTAGTCCTGTACAGTGCGACAGTAAAAATGTAGAAATTAAAAGTGGCAACATGGTACTGTCTTCCCTTTCAAAACAATATATAAAGAAAACGGGACGACACTACAATGTCGCCACTTCTAAATCTTTACCTTTTTCTGTCGCACTATAGGTAACGTATGTCACGTATTTGAGTTACTCAGGCTTAGCCTCGTCTCGTATGATACACATTATGTATAATATATATTTTCTGCCTTCCGACCGGCAAGTAGCCACTTGCAGGCCGCTACGCTAAACAAATGCGCCGCTTGCCGACTGCGTCGAGCAGAAAAATAGTGTACTGACCTTGGCCAGTAAATAAGAAAGCCTTAGATCACAATTACACGAGATCTGAGACATTTCTTACTTTACAGGCATCGGTACGTAATCTACTATTAATATACACCTTGTTTATTAATGTTTTTCTTGATTTGCTTGAACTTCAATAAAGAAAGAAAATGAATGAAAGAGAATGGTATGGAAAAACTTCATAAATTTGTAGTTTTATTTTTCCATTTTCCATACTAAATAATTACATGTTGCGTCAACCGCTAATGTAAAACTGGCATTATTATTAACTTTACTAAGTAAGTGACTACTATGACATATCAATGTCATGTCGAATACTCGACATACGCCGTTTACACACTTGCAAATATCATATGAGATGAAATTAATTCAGTGATTACCTATCTTCTAAATGCAGTTAATAAGAATACCAATGTCTTTGAGAAATTAACTTAATCTAAGCTATAATAGCTTAAGAATGCGGCCTTAGACTTAAAGGAATTAAAAAAAAAGGTTTATATCACTAGAGTTATAAGTAAGTTCCTATAGTAGGTACTATATATTTTATGTAAGTAGTAGGTACCTACGGAGTGAAATAGATTATTAATTAAAATGCGAGTGCGTCGTACGCCGCTGTCACTTACAGTCTGTCCCACTTACACCGACCGCTTCAGCTAGCGGACCACGTGACATGATTTTCCTGAGGTTTTTCTTTTTTTAATTAAATAGGTTTTATAGACAAATATTCATGGCTAAGAATTATTAAGACAATCCATTAAAATAACTACCTAACTTGTTTTAATAATATACCTGTAATGTTGTGGCCTTTTTAAGGTAAGTGTCATTTGAAAGATTCGTAAAAAAAATATGAAGTGAGTATATCGTTATTAGAAATTCACGAATTCTTGAAAGATGATGTGTATTTACGGAAAAAATTGTTATATCGTAATAATCAACGATTCACTTAAAAATAAGGAAATTTAAAAGCATATAAAAAGCGCAGAAATTGTCCCAAAAAATAAACCAGTAGCTACTTAGAAGTGACATCAACTAAAGCAATTAAAAATACAATTTAAAAAATCTCCGCTAAATCAAATCAACCACTAAACGGCGAGTATTAACTGCCAAATCGCCCCTATAAAGGGTGGCAAAATAAATAAATAAGTAGCTCGAATATGGCGGGAGTATAATAACAGAAGGCAAACAGCATCAGAAGCCGTGAGATAAAATCGTATTGCGTTGTCAAAAATAAATGAATCCCGGGATTAGTCGGGACACGGAGCGCAATATTGTCCCGGCCGGGAGGGCGCTAGTAAGCCGGCCTCTCGCCAACTTACCCGTACCGCAGTTTCGCCGAGCAATTATTTTATGTGACGCCCTCTATACTCGCTATAAGCCGATTTACACCAGCGAGGAAAATAAAACTAAGACCCGTGCTCTAAATATCGAACACCAATCCCAACGATAGCAGATACATCTCCCGATTATCATAGTAGATGCCTTTATAAACGAGCAACGATAGCACAAGCTGCACAAGTGAACGGGCGAGATAAACTACTACGCGCGATTTCGCTCGGCAAAGAGAGCGCTCAACTTGGCGCTCGGCGCTCAGCGCCGCACCCTGAGCCACCGGGAACGAGTTTTATTCCAATCGAATTTACCCCGCCATGGAAATACGAGTGCCAATAAACCTCTAAAAAAGTAATCTTCTTAAAAACATAGCTGCACTTAGATCGACACTGGATCCCTCTTTGCAGCTCTAGTCGTCTATTGGTAACGATGTTCATCAAAAGTTTAACGGTTCCCGATATCACTCCGCGTTGGACCCATCAATTCTGCGACAATAAACAAAATTCGCAATATCTTACCATTACGACGTCATTACTCAAATTATACACAATTCAACAAGGCATTGAAAGAAACTCGAAGAAAACTGCCACAGGAATTTAAAAATGAAGAAAAAACGTCAAAAAAGATAAGGAATTTGAAAAGGGCGCAATTTATCAATGGCGCGTCAAGCAGTCGATCGGCCGGGCGTCATTTTTATCGTATTTGCGTATAAATAGTGGCGTCGCGACGCTCCGAACCGCCGCTAATGATACGGAAAATGACATCTTATTTCGACGCGTAAATCGAAGAAAAAATCGCTCATCTCTCTCCCGTCTGCATGAATATTTTATAGGCGCGTCAACAGCGAAATGACAGGTTTTATCGTTTGAAAATTCGTGAAAATTGTACGAAATGACGCGTCGATATTTTTATTTAGTGAGAGCATCCTTCCGCCAATCAGGCGCGCTCATTGTGGCCACAATGAGACGGTTCCCTCGGGACGTTCTCGCGTAATTTTTATTTAACTGATGTGCGCAACAGTTTGCCTACCTACCTATATTTAGGTCTCGTTCTGTCCGCTGATACAATGCAAATTGAGATATCATTATTTCGTCGGAACCATTACAGAGATGAGGAAATATGCCAATGGTGGATTCCCTATTTTAAAAATAAGAACGTATAGAATATATCCATTCAGGTAGATGTTTATTTCGTGCTTTACCTATTTTACTGACCGATGTTTATTTAGTGCATATTGTAGCAGTTAATTTAACTTAATATGTTCTTGGAATGAATTATACTATAGGGCGGTTATGGCAAAGATGTATATACTACGTAATAGAATACCATTTAATATTAGGTTGGACGTGTACAATGCGCTAGCCGAAAGCATCATCTCTTACGCCCTCAGTAGCTACGGTCGTACTTTCAAGTCATATCTTGACAAAATATATAACTTGCAGTTGAGGTTACTTAAGCTTGTAGTACCTTTTCATATCAAAAATAGTCTTAAATCGGACGGAGAACTCTTTAGTATGTGTAAAGTGTTACCTATTCACACGAAGCTTCGATACCACATGCTAAAAGTGCAATACTTTAGGAAAGAAATACAACACCCAATTAGTCACCAAATAGTAACTAGACAGGTAACGAGTGGATTGCTAAAGATTGCTCAATTTAAGAATTATTATGGCAGAAGAACATCGCAATATATGCTGCCAGACTTAATTAATAAACTACCACCGGAATGGAAGGTTAATCTAACTCCAAACAATATTTCACGTTACCTCAAAAAGGAAATGTTGAAACAGATGGAAACCGATAAACTCAGCATGTGACGTCACTTAACATGCAAAGTAGGTAAATTATTATATATACTTATGTTGTGAATTACTTACTTTGCGCAAATTGCACACATGATTGAAATAATTTACATAGTTACATAACTGCAGCATCCTGTATCGGTCGAGCGCGGACCGGTTCCTTGCTAGTTAAGGAAAACAACAATGATTGTACCATAGCAATATAGTTCGCTTATCTGTTTAAGTGGGTAAGATTTTTATTGTTACCAAATATTTAAGTGGAATTCGAGTATCGAGACAAACCACATTGGTTTAACGATACTCATGTATGTTATGTTTATACTGTTTTTGTAATTGTTTTTATAAATAAATAAAAATAAAAAAATAATACTTGTAGAAAAATGCAACATTTTTTATAAGTTGCTGCCTAATCTAAAAAAAACAAGTGGATAGTTAAATATCAACATATCTCCGTCAATAATTAGAAACGCCCGAGTGTCTCAGAACTGCCAAACAATGCTCCCAAATCGATCTATCAAGCTTCAGAGATCAAAGGCCTATTGAGAAGCCTTCACAGATCTACGCCAATTTGGCTGAATGACGTAAATATCTTTATTAATCTATTTAATTGCTTATTAACATCATGACAGCGGTACAAGTGTATTGGCATTACTTAATGCTTTGATCGGAGGGAGAGGTTTGACATGTTACGGGTGGCAAAATGTTACATGCCGGGTTCATGTAGCGAATATGTTGAGCTTGATAAAGCGAGTAAAATTATATAATACTTAAGTGGAGGGGGATACAGTTTGACAGCCTATATTAGCAGGTACTTAAATACTGTATAGTTAATTTTTTTAAACATAACTTTGCGATACAATTAGGTACGTATTTAAAATTATAAGGCAGGCAAAAGGAAACGTTCAAATATTAAATGCTATTTGAGACTCCATTTGACGATTACGAAGTACTTTCTTACGGTAGATGTTGCTAAGCGCCCTCCTAAGGCACATACGAGGGATACGCTGGAGAAATTCGGGGTCACCGGTCGTGTCTCGGTAGCTCAGTTGGAAGACCGATGGGCATCCCAGAGTCACGAGTTCGGGTCTGGCCCGAGGTCACGATTTTTTCCACTTTTCCTTTCTTTTTATACAATAAAGTAATATTACGTTTGTAGGAGTTATAGTATAATTACTATTTAAAACGAGATATTTACCATGTAGGTAGGTATATTTGTTTTTGTGAGCTCCCGATACTTCAGCAGTGTTACAAGCGCCATGTTCACGGTGTAACTGATATACTTTCAGTTGTTGTGATCTACCCACGCGCCGTAGCGATCTACCCTCTTATCGGTTCGTTTATTTTGCGCGGTGTCACTGCCGCCACATGGCGCTTGCAGCAGTGCCGAAATATCGAGAGCTCACACAAACAAATATACATGCTAAATATCTCGTTTTAAATAGTAATTATAATGTAAATTACCACGTTAGCTTCAAATAGTAGTTATGGTACCTCTTTGCGGACTAAATATAGGTGCGATTGTATTTCCAGCCGCAGTCAGGGTCACCTAACGAAGTTCTAAGTTATGCTGAAGTTGGCTCGGCAACGCTCGCTCACTTCCAAGTCTCAACTCACAACTTCTGCCGTATCGATATATCACTTTATTTCTAGTTGCTTAACTTTTAACCTCAAAGTTACGAAATATTTAGAGGTAGATTGTTTTTAATTCAACTTTATTTATACCGAGTTCTGTTTTTACTCGTTTTTTTTGCCTCCAGACTTTTTGAATTTAAAGATATATGACCATTAAACATGTATCTCACTTTGCGACTACCACAAGCCTTACATTATATTGTATGACATAACGTGTATATAATTTAGTTATGCAAGACTAGTTTAGGGTGGGTTATACCACGCACAATTAACACAACTGATCAATAATCATCATTTAGTATGGTGGCGAATACCTTTAGAATACAGACATTAAAACAAAAATGTTTTCACTTGTACATAATATCAAACAGCTTGTGTATAAAAAATAATTTCTTACAGCTCATGTTTTAGCGTAGTTTAGCTTTATTTTATAAGCTAAATAAAATAAAATAATTTTTGAAATAAAAGGGACCGTTAAAACTATAATTAGTGAATGTATAAGTCATACTGACCAACTTTAACTACAAGGCAAATGCCGCAATCGTGAGAAAAAAATAGGCTGTCCCATATAAATTGCCGGCATCCCACCGGCCGGAATGTATTAAACAGCCTAACTCTTTTTTAATTTTTTTCTACAGGTTATTAGGGCGTCCTTCCCGTACTGGTTTTCTGTAAAAATATCAGTAGTACCGGAAACGGGAATTCCCGGTTCACGCTATACAAACTCGGTACCTACCGGGAGCATTCCCTACACCCGATGTACGTAAATCTTCAGATTTCGGTTTAGTTACTAGTTGTAAGTTGTCAGAGCAAACAACGCTAGGTTAATATCCACGTACGTTACAGCGTGATCCGCGTAAGTCGCGACATATTTCGTAAATTTGTCCCCAGGAGGGTCGGAGCACCTGCCGTAAAGATAAGCTTCTGCGTCATATTCCCCTTAAAATAACTTCTTACTGCCGCCTAGCAACCCTCCCGGGGCTTAGTTACCACTAGGTAAATGGAAGTTATGTAAACCGGTATATTGTTTAGATGTAGCTATTAATTTTGTGTCATAGGTTACATAAGCAGTTTCGTAACTAGGTTGTCGAAAAAAGTATATTCATAGGTTGTTTCAAATGTGTAAGTAAACAATTTATATTTTTCCTAATTAATGTAAAAATAAATTTCGAGTGTTTTAGTCGTATATCGAGTACGACGTTCGACGTACATGAGAGTATTTTTAACGTCGCCTAGTACCAATAGCTATGGTGCAAATTTTGATTATTTTTGGCGAAAGATCTGTGTAAAGTTTCGTCAATTAGGAATTGGAATTTGAACACAAATTTATATTTAGTTACACTCAACACTCAACAAAATAATTACGTTTCACATTTATTTGTTACACGAAAGACACAACAATACACTTTACATTGAATTACGTTATTTCACAGTAGGTAGACCACCACAGTCCAAGCAATAACGGCGCTACAATCTCTGCTATAGCAATTGCTAGGAATTAATAACTTAATAAACGCTCCGGGGCCACGTAATGTAAATAGGTACCCAGCGGATCGCTTACACTTGTAAGTCTTGTAAGCAGAGCCGGCGCCTCGATCTGCCCGTCTCGAGGCACGAGGCAGGCGCGAGGCAACATCGCGAATTAATTACGGAAGTCGTTACGCGTCGATAGCGCATTAGCTACACGCACGGGAAATTGCCGACACAAAGGATATTTCCTGCGTTTTCCCCGATTTAAAGCAATTCACGGATTTTGATTAAGCCCCCGCTGCTACAGCGAGATTATTCCCCTTTCAGAGCAAAGAATGGTTTATTTCAGACACCGTGAAAGTGAATTGTATTTCCTTATGATTATTGATTTTGGGTCGTGCCATGGGTTCAGTGGTTGAGCTGGGGATTTCTTGAAGTTTTACGTTACTCAAATCATTAAAGAAAACTTAACATTAGTATTACTCCTTCAGTAATTTTCAGACAAAGTTACCCGTTTTTAAATATAGTATACATTTAAATAGTTAGACTTATAACTTGCATGAGTCTGCTCCTCGATTTAATTAGTTTCACAAATACACGGTACATATTTACCATGTACAAGAAAATAAAGTCAGCAACTATCTCTCATCGTAAACCCAGTTCAAGCTGCGAACCAATAGAAACTATGTTCATTATCTCCCAAAGAAGCGGCAAGCGGCAACTTTAGATTGGCGCAATAATTATTTATTCCGCTCACCGCCAGCGAGTCAGCGAACTATTCAGCGAAGAAACGCTATTTCTCCCGGTCAGATAAGGCGTTTGATTTCCCCCATTTTCGCCTGGACTTTAATTATGGCCCCTGGTTTTGTGTAAAATAGTTGCTGAAGTTATTTAATCCGGGATCAGTATGCGGCTCGCGTAAGCCAATGACTCGGGAAATACGCGCCCGGGGAATTATTTATTCTGTGATCTGGAGGTAAATATGTTTGTATGGGGAACCAACTTGTGGGTACTCTAAGGTACTTATACAATTAATTAAAGTTGCTATAAGTATTATATGGTTGGTTTCTATATGTAAGTACTTGTAGGTACTTATAGCTGCATATAAATCCATTTGCAAGAGTTAGTATGTCCAATATGTTTAGGCTAATACTTACTTATATTATACTTACCTTTAATACGATACGATTTTAAGCTAATGGTTGACAAGTTCACAATAGCTCCGTTGTTTTTAATAATTATAAATTATAATATTGAGTAAATAGTAGTGTCATCTGAGTGATATAGCGAACCACTAATCGGGATGTTATATGAAATAAACAATATTTCCAATCTACAACAACAAAAAGTGTCTTTGATATGATATTCGCAAACATGAACATGTAAACAAACAGTTAAAATGACTATCAGTGTAATTAGTGAATTTACCACGGGTAACTAAGAATTCGAATCAAGTGTGTCGCTAACTTGCCCGGTCAGCGACAAATTAATATATTTTGGTGTTTATTGTGTTTACAACGCAGACACTATCTCAAAACTAAGTAAGCATACTCTATTCTCAACAAACTTAATGAGTGTGTTCTGCACCCCGTCATTTCTTTAGCCGCTGAACTGTATAACTATAAGCCAAACACAATATAGCGCCGTAAAAAAATAAGCGCACATCAGACTCGAGCATGTAATTCTAGCGCACTCTTCCGGCCGAACAAAGGAGGAGGGTAAGAACACGGGTTACTCGACACCCGTGCCTTACGCAGATTTGTTTCTCCAAAACCACCCTCCACACTAAAACAAACTCTGCAAACAACTAACACGATCCATTCCAGCTTATTACGTACTCCCATCTTCGTGCGTTTCGGACGGCGCGTACAGACGCAGGAAATTCGTGATAGTCAAATTGTAGTCTTACAGGGCGTGTACACTTAAATTATTACATTCCCAGCTTTGTTACGGGCGTGCAAGACTCAGTTTTCATTACAAATGGCGGCGGAAGGGTCCTTGGGACAGGTACGTCGTGAGGACTGCGAAAGAAAAATGTACCTTTAACGACGTGAGGATTCTGGGAGTCGGGAGAAATAAGCCGTAACAGGATGTCGTTCAGGATAATACCTCTTTCGTTTTGTTTTATTTTTGAACAATTGTAGAGTGGTTAAAATACGCTTTCACAGACATTGAGAGCAGATTCACTCTAAATAAAATACACAAGATACGTTTATTTTAAATTGTATTCCTATAAATGAGTAAAAGCGCGGTACGTATGTACCTATAGGTTAAGTAAACCCACATATTGCGTCGGTCTCAAGTACAGTGAACTTAACACGTACTTAGACAACTTCCTCATTCACGTCAGTTAGTGTACTCACAAATGCATAAGCGCGTCGCGAGAGCCTTCTCACGTCGATATATCCAGCCATTACTCGCGTCGCAGCTTCGCGAGTGATCACCCGCCACGGCCACGGCTAGACGTTCACACAAACACACCCGCGCACACAAAAACGAGTCCGCAGGTAAAAAATTACCCCTGTGTGTGTCGAGTGGCCGTATGTGAGCTTAGAAACAGTATACTTATAGTAGTCCCTCAGTTGTAGCTACTTATAAGTGAGTAGCTATCGCGACTCCTTTGTTCTAGCAGCTGATTGGAGCCAGGCCCGGAAATGCGTGTCACCCCACCCCCTCATTGGTCCGTTTCATTTTCTTAGCGCGAGGGAGATGCAGCTACACAGTTTAAGGATACGGATCTGTGTGTAGCGCGGTAGGTAGGTGTCATGAGTTGGTTGTTTTGCTCGTTGACTATGTTTATGCCGCTTCGCCTAGATAAACTATTCGGCGAGTTGGCTTGAGAGTTTGCAAATTGTTTCTCTCGGAGTTGCTCGTCCGGAATTTTGATTTTATCAAATTAGATTGGTTCATCGGAGTAGCACGAACTTAACTTGTTTCAGAGGTTTAATTAATATATAGGTAGTTGGTAGATATGAAGTTCATTAAGTTTAAAGTAATAGGTACACAATAATTTAGTGTATATTCACTAATTATAATTACTATGACGTAACAACGAATCGGTGAGGCCCAAAAATGTGTTTCTAATAAAATAACAATTTTCGCAATTTTTGGCTGCCTAGACTTTGCATTTTTTGTCACGTAACACTTCACAGAAGTTTCACGTGCGTGCCGGCAAATCTGCTGAAACCTTCCCGATTGTTTACTAGTAGCCGCAACATAAAGCGGCAAGTGAGCGGGAGGCAGCGACAGGCTAATCACCACTTTATCGCGCCTGTCACCCGCAGCATTCAATTCAACCAGTACGCTGTCAACTGTAGCGCTTAACACCCTTATTACCAGGTAATAAGGGCGATTTGACAACGAACTCATTTGTTTATAAATACATTTAGAGCTTTTATATGAAATTGTGAATTTGCGGCGGTTATCAAAGCGTTTGAGGACTTATTTAAAACATTAGCTTTAAAATATGTTGCAGCTTGAAGTGGATTTTAACTCGTCAATATTTGTTTTATTTTCTAAATGGAGTAGTAGTAGCAGTAATTTTCAATACAGTTGCTCATAAAGTGCCCTTTTTTTTGGCTGTTTTGCGTGTACAAAGTTTGATTTTGCGAACTAGTGTTTTTTACTTTCCCAATTCTTTTTAATTAATTTTGGTCCAATTCATGACTGCTTACTGATGAGTTTTATTGTTGGTTAACATTATCGAGACATAATGAAACTAAAACCCTACTATGAACGCAAAAATATTAAAGATTACTTAATGATATTTAATATTTCACTATTTACCTCTTCATCATAATAATGATTATTTATTAAACATATTAAAAATTTAAAACAGTTCTTATTAATATATGTGTATGAAACGGAAAAGGGCCTAGGAAACGTCTGTCATAGGCGTTTTTCAATGACGCAAACTTGTTCGAGGGCACTATAGACAAGACGATACGATTTGTCGCATGCGATTTCCAATACCAAGTATGCCATTAATTATTTTGTTAAGAAATAGAAATAAATAAAGAAATAATGATGATGAGATTGAAAATGAGAAAGTAAAGAAGATAAGATAAACATTTTAAAGACGTTCTTAATTGTTCAACTGTATTACAATAGTGTTATAGATACAATTTAAAATAATCAAATTCGTTCTTATAATTGTACTTGTGTTTTACATTTTTTAGCATCTGTATTGACAGACGTTGTTCGATACACGTGCGGGTTAGTCATTTTTCACTCGCCTACGGCTCGTAGCAAGATACCTCGGGACTAGTGAAGTAATAATATACTTTACGCACTAGTATCGAAATTTCTATATACTTATATTTATATCATAACGTCATCCAAATAAATAAAACTGTATACTTTATTGTTAAGTTCTGAAGCAGAAAATTGTTAATTTTGTGTGATTGAGTAACGTAGGTGTAGGTACATAGAAATAACCAGCATGATGCCAGTCGTACATAATAACCAATTTACCTGTCACTTGCCAGCCAAAACTCGCCTTTACATCCACGCATTACGGCCGTTGCTTATAAGTGCGCATTAGGACAGGCAGCGGGCTAATCGGCACTCTGTCACAGCCGTCACGCGCAGCAGGCACGTGCTGCTAACAGCTACCTACCACAACGCGGCAGGGAACGTTCTAAATTCAAAAATATTAATTAGAATTTTATTTGTATTGTAGTAGCGGAGCTGCGGAGAGCGGGCCGCTCAACGCCCGCAAGTGACTAAAACAGAAATATCAAATTACTGTCTACTTTTTCTTTATTTTTAGAATAATTTGAAGCCAGGAATAACTAACTACCTTCACAGTGATTTATTAGAGCCAAACCACGTTATCTCTTCCAAGCAAACGAACTGTCAAACTTTAAAGTGATATTTTAAACGTCAAATTACTATGAAATTATGACTATTACTTAACACTTTCACAGTTTGTGCTATCAAATTCTGGGAAACTTAGCATAGTCGGACTCTACCGCGGTAAGAAAAATTGACTAAAATAGTTTGCCAATTTTGAAGAGGACGTATGTTTTAGAGGTTACATAAGAACATGCTAACTTAAATAATACACAAACGAATTCATAAATAAAACAACCTAGTACATAGAAACATTCTAGCCAATTGTTATGATGTTTTTTATTTGCGTAAAGAAATACATATATCCAGCCCTTTTTAAAAGCCAGCGGCCGTGACCGCGCATTAAAAATAAAATGTCAAATATTAATAATAACTCCATCAATGCCACCAAAATAACGGTTACTTCATCCCAAATAACTCTGGTTACGTTAGCATTTCACGTGACTGGCTCAACATTTTCAACTTTTAATTGGGTTTCTTCATTTGGCCAAAGTTGATTAAAGATTACTTATTTCGGGTACATTGCATCACACAATCTGTAACGTAACACCGCATTATATGGCCGCTAGATCATAATTTCGCAATTTGTTTTAAACAAAATGTGAATTTTCCAGTTATGCACAAAGTTGACACTTAATTGTTACGAAGTTAAAAAAGATCCTTCCATGGGGCAATGTTTCTTTTGAAAGAGAATTTGATAAATACCGAGTAAGAGAAAGTTTGGAAAGTTTTTCAACTTATAAAATAATCTTACGGTAAACGAAACCTTTAAAGCGGACAACCTTTATAACAAAAAGAGATGACTTTTAACCTAACCTAACCAAATTTAGGTAATAATTGTAACGGATATGGATGAATTGGAGAATTGTTTTAAATTTGGAACTCCACAAATAAATTCAAGGCAATGTGTAATCAATTTCAATTGATTGTTGTTGTTTTAAAGAATTACAACCTCACAATGGTAAGGAGTTTCCCTTCTTGTCCCAAAGATAATTTTCATGGAGATATTTTCATTTCAAGGCCCTCGGTGAGCAGAGCTGGAGTCAAACTAGCGACCTCTTGCTTTCGCGGAGACCTTAACCAATGGTCGATCATGCACGACAGCCAACGTCCAAAATTTTCTAAATATATGCAATCCTTTCTTATTTTAAATGTTTTAAGGTGCGTTTCGCCAATCGTACAGCTTAGGCTTAGGCAGATTTTTTCAACTAGAAGCTAGGGCAGCGCCACCATACTATATATACACCCTAGCTTCTAATTGAAAATATAGGACCTACTTTAGATTTAAGGTAGGTAGAGGTAGGTAGTTAGGTAATTTACACTTACTGTATATATTTATTGAAAATAATATAAATACATAATATTCTGCTACCGCGATTGTTATTCATTGAAATTAAACATTTTAGAACGAATTAATCGTGTTTATTAACACCCTACGTTTCGAGCCATTTACAGAGTTAAGATGATGACTGAGAGAATACGAATTCTCCCCGTCATCAATCAAAAAAGGTTACTACCTACATACAAAAATATAAAAATAATTAAAAACAAAAACAAAGGTTGGTCTACGTTGTGAAAACGAGTGCTGTAAAGGGCTCGAAACGTAAGGTCATGGTGTTAATAAACGCGATTAATCCGTTCTAAAGTGTTTAATTTCAATATAAAGACAATCAATAATAACAATAATCTTTGATATTTATTCATGTTTTCTAATCTTATACAACAAATGTATGAATTTGTATTTAGTAATTATATTCTCATATAGTTATTTGAAAAAAGCTTACAGGCATTCTATACAATTGTATATATTTGATATTTCTATTTTCTCGTACTATCAGTATAAAAAGAGGTTTGTTATATATTGAAGAAGTAAATACCAAAATAATGTTAGTGTCAAATTGTGAATATTATTTACGTTGTGCATATACGAGTATTTTTATGTCTGATTTTATTGTATTCTCACAATTTTCAGAATAATTTAGTGTCAGCCCGTACGACTAAGTGTAAGTTACATAATTTTCAAAAAATATGGCAGTAAGTAATTTTGGTCCGATTGAGAGTCAAAGTAAGCAAATTATTTTTAACTGTTATAAATATTTTGAACCTGAACTGACGAAAAATTTAAATTCCCCTTCACCGCTGCCCAGTTAGTTGAAAAAGCTACAGGTGTTTGTCTCTTTACTGTTTATAACATTGTGTCTGAGAGCAATAGTGAGAAATTCGCAACAACAAAGAAATTCACCTCCCGAGCCCCAGCAGTAGAACATTTTGATCAGGAAGTCATACGGAGAACTATATACAATTTGCATCTGTCCCATAAGCAATTTCCAACCTTAAAGGCACTCCACTCTGTGTTAAAATCCGATATAGATTACAAATTTGGCATTTCCACCTTACGAAAACAAATACCAAAATTAGGATTTAAATGGAAAAAGACCGAGGACAACCGAAATATATTAACGGAAAGACACAACATACGACTGTTAAGAATAAATTACCTTAACAAAAATCGGAATATCGGTCTAAAGATAGACCACTAGTTTATACTGATGAAACCTACGTCCACACTTCACATGTGTCCGGAGAGGCTTGGACTGATGGAGCAGAATTTGGTGTAAAAAAACAAATCAGTACAGGCCACCGGTTAATAATAGTGCACGCAGGAGGAAAAGATGATTTTATTCCCAACGCTTTGTTATTGTTTAAGGCAAAGCAAAAACGGGAGATTACCATAACCAGATGAACTTTGTCACTACGAAAAATGGTTAAAAGAACAATTACTACCGAACCTCAAACCGAATAGCGTACATAAGTACGCTATTCGGTACGCATTATCTACTATAAAGTAGAAAATGCGTTCTATCACAAAAAAACTTTTGAATCGTGCTCCAACGTCAAATTCTCATAAACAAGAAATTCGCAACAAATTGACAGAACACAATATTTCGTATAGCCCGTTGATGTATAAAACTAGTTTGTATGATTAATTTAAACAAAATAAAGAGCGGTTTCGTTGGTACCACATAGATGCAATTTTAAAAGAGCATGGCCATTCCGTTTTACGATTGCCACCGTATCACCCGACATTCAGTCCGATCGAAAATATTTGGTCCATGGTAAAAGGATATGTAGTGAAAAGAAACGTTTCATTAAACATACAACGCATTATGAGTTTAGCAACTAAACGAATGAATACTATTACTGCTGAGGACTGGAAAATATTTGTCGCCATGTCGAAAGGGAAGAAAATAAATATCGATGTCAGGAAGGGGAAATGGATCGAATTTCAGACAATCTTATTATCAATACTCGTGACAGCTCAGACGAAGAACATGATAGCCACTAAAAGCAAAAAACAGAGGACTACTACTTATTCCACTTCTTAAGGGTATGTAATTTTATTGAATTAAGAGAAAATTATTCTCCTTTTGTTGCAAACGGTACAACCAATACAAATGCAATTCCATGTTCTCGATAATTTATCTATACCTACTGTTTTTTTGTTACGGTCGTATTGCTTCTCCGAAACAAATGGAGGCATATCGAGTTTTTTTATCTACTGTCAGAATTGGTATGTCAGACTATATTTTATTTGGAAATGCAACAACACAAACAAATTCCTTCACAAGTTAATTCAAAACCACATAAGCGTTTATTGTGATCCCGATATCTTTCAAATCACTCGACGGCAATTCACTTGTCATCTTCGCCATTGTGACATCGCACGGGAGGGCTCAGCGACTTACCTTTCAATCGATATCGACAGTCGATTATCGATATTTGTGCTCGACTCTCACAATAGAGCGACTCTCATTGTTCGATATTTAAAAAACAGGTGTCTTAACTAACCGCGGAAAAAACCCTTTATATGTTTATCAACCCTTTAGAGATCGGGGGCGGTTTTGGGCGAACAATTGATCGTTTTGTGAATGGATTTCGATGATTATCGTTGAAAAGCCAGAGGTTACTGACAGGTGAGACGTCAGCCCGGTGAATGGAGTGACGCGATGCTCCAAAGATTGTAAGTTGACTCGATAAGAACAAGTAAACTGTTTTTTTATCAAAAGACTGACGCAGGTCTGCTTGGGATGTAAGGGACATCCATTGTAGGATATGTATTAAATTACATAAGGTTTATTTACACAACCACTTCGTATGCTAAAGGTTTTACCTACCACATTTTATGTTCTAAAATATCATACAGTAACTTTAGTAAAACATTTAATTGCACAAAACAACCATACCATATCGATAAGTACTTTGAATGAACACACAATTACATATATCAAAGGCGAATATTCAGGTATAGGACAAAGTAATTTATGTCATACATTTATAACACATTACTTTTAGAAAATATGTGTTTAGATCACGTATTTGCACTACGTAGTTATAAGTATAAATTTAAATAAATGGAAATTATAAATAAAATAATCTGAAATTAAACACTTTAGAACGGATTAATCGCGTTTATTAACACCATGATCCTACGTTTCGAGCCCTTTACAGCACTCGTTTTACAATACTCGTAAAGGGCTCGAAACGTAGGATCATTGTGTTAATAAACGCGATTAATCCGTTCTAAAGTGTTTAATTTCAATGAATAACAATCGCGGTAACAGAAGACAATATTAAAATAATCTGACTTAAAAAAAGAATGAATTGAAATATTTGTAATATCTAAATCTACGTCAAGCTGCAATTTCGTAAGTGGAAAACAAATTATGGTCGACGTTTGACGTAGAGTCTTTCCCAATCCGGAAAACCGTGACTTCACGTGCTCGCGGGCGTCATGCACAAAACTTTCATCATCACGCGACGAAAACAAGTTACACGTTCCGCGTGACGAAAACAAACGAGGAAAAATCATGGAAGCCATTTTGGAACTCGTGGTCGTGCACGCGCGGTAACCGTGAAGCCTGGCGTAACACGACGAAAATTTATCGATCGAAAATTTGTATCTTCCTCTCTATCACACTAACATATTCGAGTGATAAGGAGGTTATTTTGTCAATACCTATTTTCGATGTTCGTAGTAGGCCTTGTGTACTGGTATCACCTATGAAATCGGAGGTACATGCACATGTAACAAATATGAATAATGTCTAGGTAAATATTTTGCAAAAAATTGTAAATAATATGAAAAAAAAATACACTTAGCTATTCTCCGTTCCATAATTTTTTATGCTACTCAAATAGCCTTTTATGCTATCAAAATAATTATCTAACAATTTAGCTTCATCCATAATACCTATAGATATTTAGCTTCATGTGCGACAAAACATCAAATTTACGAGTAGCTTCATGTGTGCTAAAACATCTAGATATTTACCCTCACGGGTGCCGAGATTTGTACTCATTTATTTTTACGTGTATTTAATTAAATACCATTGTAGACTCACCTTCTATTTCTCATTGAAAAGGCGTCGAATCCGATACCTGAAAAGATAAATAAGCAATTAGATACAAAGGGACGGTCAATCCTATATCTTGAAAACAAAAGGTTTTGCTATCATCACTTTGTCCATAGGGTTGATGGAAATCGTTATGTAAGCAGGGTTAATTGGTAGAGTTTACACATGGATTTATCTTAGGATTTTAAAATTGTAATACTCTTTTGTATTTTATCCATTTTCACTCAATGTAAAAGAGTCACGTTAGGAAATGTATAGGTACTGCAATTGTAAAATTTTTGATAGTAAAAGTAATATCCCTTAGAGCAAAGGACCTTTCGAGCAAAGCGGATTTAGGCACCGAATAGCGGTTTTACTATAACCTGATCATAACCATATTTTCGTGTGTTTTGCAGGTTGCTACGACGTAGCGCTACGGGCGTAGCTTTCATAAAAGTTTAATCTACTTCTGTGCCTACACTGCAGCGTACAAACCATCAAGAAGATTCAAAGATTAAAGAATATTGGCTTTCATAGTACACAATAAAGTAAATGTACTACAAAATGTTTATTTAGCCCATCCATTATCCAAGTCTGTGGCCGTTCTCAAACTCTTTCATTAGGCGTAAGTAACTCTGCATTTAGGTAAAGCATAATGAAAATGCTCCAACTATGTCTAGTACGGTTTGAAAAACAACGAGGCCTACAAAAGGGATACACTAAAAAATGCACCGGAAAGTACATCGCGAAGTTTCTGTTCAAAGTGAGGTAACGCACGGCGCGTTGCACCTAACCAACCGTAGAGCTAAGGAGCGTGGGTTGAGCCAAGAGCGGCGGGCGGGTGTGTCTAATAAATTTTATTTATGATGACTTCCTAACACTTCACTTCACTTTAGAAGTAACTTTTAATGCTAGATTAACCAAAAATGAATGAAAAAGAAAATTTCAATGATCAATCGCATTAAATTTAATGGATACTTACCTTGAAGAAGTACAGTTTTTTTTATAAATATATGAATAAGGTCGTAACCCAGCACATAATATTCCGTTTTTCTACATTGTTCCAGTTGCAGTTCGTTTATAAATTTGATTTATGTTTATATTTATTTTGATGCGTGATAAAAAAACGTATATTCCGTCCATCATGCAGTAACAAATGAAGTGTTTCCCACGGCATAGGTTATTCTTTTACTTTGCTAACTTCGTTTTTTCATGTTTCCAATATGTAAAAACTATAGCTGGTAAACATTGGGTTGAAATAGTTCGCCAATGCAAGTCAGAATTTAAAAATACTTTTCTTTAACTCAGTTCAGAATTGGCGAGTAATGCTCTAAAATACAGCTTTTAATAAACTTATATGGTTTCCACTTGCGGCGAGATGCGAGCAAAATAACACCGTGTACCTGTGTAGGTGTATCGTCACACCGGCCTCTAGGTATGATGGCGGATTGAGCCGGCCGTATACGTTCGGGGAAACTCTAAGCATAGCGGGTATGTCCGCCGGGCATCCACCGGACAAATCTACCAAACATTGATTGGCAGACATATGGCCTGTTATTGCAGTTAACTGTCAACTTAACATGTCACTAAAATTCAATAATTAAGTGATTCAGCAAATCCCAGTTTTTGGGTAGTAAAGAGCCGACAGTAATATTGCCTTGTCGCAGTCCGCCTCCACTTGTCTCTCGCGCTAACCTTTCAGCCGCTCTGAATAGCTGGTGTCGGCAAGGCGAGTGCCTACCGTTGCATATTTATGAAGCGCCTCAAACACTATAAATAGTTGATACGGCGGCCTCGTCGGGTAATGGAGTAAATACAACCGACGGTCGCTGTAATTTATACTGAATGAGAATACATAAGGAACGGGAACTGTGGGTCACATTTTTGGTTTGGACACTTTGGAATCACTTGCAATAGTCATTAGAACTGGACGCTTTCGAACTACGATTTGACTAAAGACTTTGCAAAAAAATCATTGCCGTAATACCGAATTATAAAATGGTAATCTCTTATAATAATTATAGTTACTTAATCTAGTAAAACATATTTACGAAACTGGTTTTAAAATTCCATGGGCAGGTATTATGTGTCGTTTTAAGACTGATTAGAAGATTATCTTAAATATAATTCTCTAAAAACTTTCTTTAACTGGAAGCAACTTAAATTTTGGAAGTTAAACTAATACTATAACTTTTGTAAAGTGTGCAGAGTTTAATTATTTATGACTAAATATCAACTACATACATGAGTGACTGCAAATATTTGTCCTTCAACCTCCTCCTGCATTTTCTTATTTCTTGTATCATTCTATATTTTTTCTCAATTTCTCAAACTGCTTGCACGATCTCGATCCTCTCACAGTCTACAACCTACAACGCACATTCTAGCCGCCATCGCCATCGCCTTTGTACGCCGATTTTCGCAAACATTAGCTCGTCGAGTCAACGGCCGACATTAGAATGCAGAGCGACGATTTGTGAACGTGAGACCGATTGCCGTGTCACGTCTGTAATATTTTCGTCGAAAGTCGGCCGACTTCCTTTCAGTCGGAGAAATCGATTAATGAGTCCCAGTTTTGTGGTGTGTGAGCCAATAATCAAATGTGGGAATGCGGTTAAGGGAAACTTGCGTTATCACATGTTTTACCGATTTCCAATTTAGAAAAGGATCTGGCTTCAGTCATATGCTTTGATGTAGGTACACCTAGCATCTTTCGAGCGTCGTCATCTGCTAAACGATCCATTTTCTGTTGTTTCGTTGGCGCTGTGCGGACGTGTACTTGACAACGCTCGAAAGATGCTAGGTGTACCCGAACTCTTATTCATACAAATGTTGTATGACATTTAATTCTGCTATTGATTAAAAAATCTAAGAAAGTCCTAAAATGTGGACAATTGTAGTGCCTCTAAGGAAGCCTTTAATTCTAATGCAATATTATTTTATGATTTTGAGTTTGAACGACAAAAAAGTTAAAATTTCAAATATTTACCTATTGCGGTTCAGGAAAACCCACTCACAGACAGACAGACGTTAGAGTAAAGTTGGATAGAGGAGGTTCGGTCACCTGTATGCTTTTCAAATGCTAAACAAGCACAATGTAAACGAATGATAAATCAATTGAAATAGTCGTGTAGCCATATTGCATTTGCTTTCATCAACTGATTGAAAGACAGAATACGTTGATGCTCACTAATACTCGTATCATTTCAGTGCAGACGGGAACGGAAAAGCGTGTATAGCTTCAATACAAAACGCGTTAAACGTCGACATAGTCCATACAATGTCGCTTTTGTGTTAACAGGGAATCGTCATGCTAGTTTAAAGGTTCAGTGGAGATTGCGCAAGTTGGAATTTTGCGCTGTCGGGCGATTCTGTAGTGAGGGCCTGGGCAGTGGTCGAACGGGCTAATCTGCGTGGAGTGTCGCGTGTGATTGGGTAGACGTCGATGTCCAATTTTCCAGTAGCGACGGGTATTAGTTCGACGGAAAACCATTCGCGTAGTGAAAGTATTTGCAGCACATTTGTTTATAATTGGAACTCAAACACGATAATAAATACAATACCTAAACAAATGCAATAAAGAACACTATATGATCGACTCTAGTCTGCGTACGTAGGTACCGATCATTCCCATAGAAAGAGAAGTCGTAGGATTTCCTAGTTCATGTCTAGTTCACATTGGGCTTTCTGCATAGTAGATCCTTTTTAGAAAAAGGTACGACTTTGTCCCTAGCCGATAAGGCGATAATGCCATAAAAAATCATTTACAAATGAACCTTATAAAAGATCGACAAATTTTTACTAAAAACTATTAAGTACGAGTACATTTAAATTAAAAAATCTCAGCTTTTTAGGTATATACCTACTATGTATTTTACTATTTGTATCTACCTACTCATAATAGTCACTCCACTTTCTCCTTTTTCCCTAAGCATAGTTTAATAACGGGTTATTAGTTCCAATGAATTCCTTCCCGGTTTAAAAAAATCTTGTGCACAACGATTGAAAATCGCATGCACCGGAAAAGGTCAAACTTAATGACAATTTGTATTCGCAAACAAATCTGAGTTAGCAAACAGCTTCCGATTCGTTCCCTAATGATTGTTTACCGGGGGCTAGTTGGTGATGCAATATTAATGCAATTCATTAACCGTGCGATTCAAGTGCCCCTTGTGTGCAGGCCCCGCTGCACTTTCGTGGGACAATTTGGTAAGGAGGTTGAGTTGTTTAGGGACGTTGGTGTTGACAAACAATGTTAAAAATTAATTTTGTTCGTAAGGAATATTTTTTACGTGACTCGTTCGTCAACCATAAATAAAAATATAATAAACATTTAGGTGTCTACACCGCGAATAGGTACCTAGGCTGTAAAGACATTTAAACTGATAATGTACGTATTTTTCTTTCAGTTGAGACTTGAAAATACAGATAGATTCACGAAAGCTGGAGCGGAATGTCTATAAAATTTATGACAGTTTCATACATTGTCCGCGCCAGCTTTCGGGAATCGATCTGTAGTCATCTGTACTACAAAATTATATAAGGCGTGCACAAACACCGGTCCACTTTTTATGCAATCCAAGTATAAATAAGAAACATGGTAATGTTAGATATATCATTACGATAGAACAATAATCGTGTCAACAAATTTTCAGCCCCTCATATAACGCATTAAAAATAATGAACTCGATATTTATAGAGTCGGGCCTCGTTCTGTAAACAATTTATTTTATTCCGCCGATTGTTACAGCATCCGGGTGGACGAAATTAATCTCGGGCTAACCCGCCTTTGGCCCCATTACGCGATCAAAGTAAAAATATATGAGGCGAAGGAAAAGAAACCAAACATATGCCGGGGTAAATATTTGGACTGCGAGTCCCCCCTCCCCAGCCTTCCCCCTCTATTACTTGGCATTGTTCTGTGGATCGATTAGCCGGCCGTGACGTCGGCTTTCGTAACGTTTGCGTTTTGTACCGTAACTTTGGAATTCGAGTTATTTTAAACGAGGCTTTTTATGTTGCAAGTGTAGGGTTGGAATTGTAACTGAAGGTTATTTAGGATTTAGGCACAATTTAAATAGATTTATCTGAAGCTGTAGAAAGTAATAGCCTTGGAACTGATTTGAGACGAGATTTGCAAAAAATTGTAATAGAGAGAGAATTCGCTCCTAAAGTATGAGCATGAATCCTTGTAACGTGCTTAGATTTCATGGGGCTCGGACAACAAAGAAATTTATTTGTTTACCTCACACACCGTAGGCATGCCCGAATATCACCTCGGCGTGAGAAATTCCCATCGAAATTGCTCTCTGAATTTACGGTTCAAGTCAACAAGAAAAAAAAAAATATTATTGAGAAAAAATAAGCTCCAATTGCTGGCCCCGGGGTGTATAATAGTGATTGAACTAACCTGTCAGCCCCATGTTAAGTGGTTTTGAGGGAAGCGCGCTTTTGTTCGGACAACCAGTAGCGTCTCGGCAAATGTTGACTTGAACCGAATATTTACTGAAATGTACGAGATATGATGCTCGTGTGTTTTTGGCTAGGATGTTGTAGATTGCTTTTATAGTTCGTTTTTATTATGGAACGCATATAATCCTTCTATGTATTTTGGCAACTGCTTGTGTTGACACAGTTGGCACGTACTACCTGACAGGATATACATCTAGTGAAAAGTTTGTTATTTTAATGAAGAACTGAGCTTAATTCTATAAAAAATCTTTCCATCCAGAGTAGATCTCGGATGAGAATTGTTTGGTCGACATCAAATCATCGGTGGTTGAACATATTGCTTACGCATAAATTATGGTTGCTTCTTTCCTGGTCGTTAGTCTGCTTTGGTTAACGGCCTCCTAGCCTAAGTTGGGTTGGTAGCCAACGAAGCAGGAGTTTCCAGGTTCAAATCCTGGTTAGGGCATTTATTTGTGTGTTCATCACGAATATTTGTTCTTTAGTTATGGATATTTTCTATGTATTTAAGTAATTACATGTATCTATCTATTATATATACTTACCTATCATCGTCTAGTACCCACAACACAAGCCTTATTGAGCTTACCATGAGACTAAGTCGATTTGTGTAAGATTGTGCGATAATATTTATTTATTTATTTTAACATTAACGACAATAACTCGCAGGGACACTGCTTTTTTTATATAAGCTACTGACGTTTGACCTTCCAAACCAGAGCAGAAACTATGCCTTGAAATGTTTTCTATAACGGGAAAGTGATTGCTAAATATCATGACAAATATTATTTCGTTCACAACTTTGAAAAAAAATCATTGTTAGGAGCCGGGATTCGAACCCGTGACATTTTGTTGAAGCGTCGCACATTTCACCGCCAAGTTATAAATATCAACTTGAAACTGTATAAACCTACTGCATTTGAAGATTTCTCGTTATAAGTACATCATAAATATTACAACCAAAAACAATGATAATAAACCGCTTTTATATCACCAAATAACTGGCACTCGTAAAAAGACGTATCGGCACACTCTCAATTTCGAGCTCGTCGCATCCAACTCAATCGCGCATAAGTTCCTTTGTCCGACACACAAAGGCTGCGTGCTATTCAGACACAAAAGTGTGTTTCTCTAAACTCCGTACTGTAACATTGACCTATTGAGCCAACAGGTGATCCGCAGGTTGTTTGGGTGTCTGCGACAATGTCAAAGATTGGGTTAATCAGGTGTTGAATTGTTGGTAACGCCTTTAAGGTGTCAATTCTTGATGTGGAGTAGGATATCGAACGTGACAATTGACACGGTTGGATTAAAGTTTGCTGAAAATTTCATTTAAAAACACGCTTATTTATTACTAGCTGATGCCCGCGCCTTTTTCCGCGGATAATAATATATTTTTAGCGTACAATTTGACGTGAGATCACCTTCACGTGTCAGTGAATGTTGCATCTGAATCCATTCAGTCGTTTCCACGTGATGCTCAAACAAATAAACAGGCAGACAGACAAATAGAAGTTTTTTCTATAAATCATTGAAATGTGTTCTCTTATCAATTCTAAAAGCTCCAAACTCATTTTTATTCAATTATCTTCAATTTACAGATGTTTTACACTACTCTGTTTTATTAGATATATAATAGAAGATAGGTAGATATAACCCACTGCACTATTTTAAGAACCCAAAAAATTGGGCTCATCAAAACGAACATGTCTATGAAATTGCTAACATCACTTACACTAATTTTGCACTTGGCACACTTGGCAGCGACATAGTAAAAAATGCCATAGTTACTTCACGTAAATCATGGCAGGAAGACTTAGCGTGGTCTAATTATATTCTACTTTAACCTTTCTGCTGCGACATCAGATCAGTTCAATGGTCCCAAATAATTGTATTGTAGTATAAGAGCATTTTTATCGTAAACAATAGCAGTTACAAGTAAACATTAAGCGGCCATTCCAAAACCACGAACAGAACTTTGTCATGAATTAACTGGTCGGTTAACAAAGCGCCCATAACTCGGATATTGGCTCCGTAACAATGGTTAAGATGCCTATAACCAGAGACTGGCATAAATCCACACACGCCTACATTACCTATTAATTAATCGGTCTACGCTAATTATAAGCACAAGTGCCTACAACGGTCAATAACACAATGGGCCCATATATTCCAGCATGTATAGGTAATACGTGTTACATTGATGATTATGATTGAGCGCGTTGTAAAGCACATGCGTGTGCTCGCGGCACAAGGAGACGGGACAATGCTTTGTCCTGAAGCAGCTCAGTGCTGTTCAAAGGACCAGTGTACTGCAAACAGTTTCTGTGACAAAATCACGATCTGTGTGCTTGTAATTGGGCAAGGAGATGTATGTAGCCTTAGCATTTAGATCGTTTTGAGTTTAATACATTAGTTATTACGTTCGTGTTGTTTTAAAAAGCTCTGTGTTTTAAAAGTATTCTGATAAGTTTATCAGTATACATTTGTTATAAATCTCAGGTATTGAGAATGTTTATATTTCTTGCATGCTTGCCAAAATTGTGCGTCGGTAAACAGTATTTAGGTACACATATACTTTTTAAACATTAAAAAGACTAAAAATCATTTGAATTTTCACTTATTTATACCAACTGATATTTCAAACAACTAAGTAGATAAGTGTTATATACAGTGCGACTTCAGCCATTGGACAAACCCTGAAATCCCACATAGGGCTACATCTTAGTAATGCTCTAACGTAAAAAAATTTTTAAGTACAAAAAATATACACAATATTTTTTAAACAAAAATAATTTCCAATTATCGAAAACAAAAAGAAACATACTGTTTTTATCATTGGCAGTGTTTTTGCCAATAGCATGTTAGTGACAATGTCAATTTTCTTCAAATATGACATTTGTCAACAATCAAAATCTTATAAGTGACACAAATAAAAAAATGATATTAAAAAAAGACGAAGGTAACATACTTTTCTAGATATGCGAATGTAGTACCTACCTATAGGTATATGATATGTGAGGTTTAGTTGCATACAGGCTACTCTACAGTATCAAATAGTAATTTTTTAATATCTTCGTAATTATTTCATCGCTTGTTATGATACTTTGTTAATACTTACTGGTTCTAAACATCGTTACGCATATGTATGTTTCGGCTCTGTCCAATGGCTAAGGACACTCTGTATAAAATTATAAATGAAGTACCTACGACACGCCGTTAAAGTTAAAACTAGCGTGCTTTCTCTCTTGTCATAAAATAAACGTATACGTAGTCCTTATTTGCATTGTTCGTCCGTATTTTAACTGCGTCAGTTTTTCCGCTACCTGCCTCCAGACGCTGTTTCCAAGGTTGCCTGACAGAATGCACAGCTCGGGGTTATTGTGAATTTTCATTCAATTTAAATGTTGACTTCAAAAATTGAAAATGCATGCGATTAAATTTAATGTAAGTACTGAAACCACTACCAAATTATGCACTTTTCTGCTTGCATAAGGCACCTATCCCACCAGCGGCGATCGGCGATCAGCGAGTTGCGTTTACTTTCTCTAAGGAAAGTACTCGCCGTCAGTGTGAACGGCCAGCGATGAACTATAAATATATCCATCTCTTTTATTTACACGGAAGCGATTATCTTTTGTTCGTTTCTGGAGCGAGAAAATCGCCGATAGCTCATCGCTTACTCGTGCTTGGTGGGACTAGTGCCTTATATTTAAATCCAACGAATTTTCGAGTGTTTAAAAAAATAAATAAAGTAAAGCCAGCCAAATGAAAGCATGTCTTCCGTATTACACTTTTTTCTTTGAACAAACAGATGTGAAAGCGATAGCTTCGTATAGATTACCTCATACCTGCATGTGATAGAATAAATGCCTAGTAAGCACACCAATTTAGTAAATAACTAGGCAAAGAACAAAAGCGATATTAGCAATGCAGTAATGGTACCTGCAGATTACACAGCAAACACAGCAAACAGCATACCTACATACTTAACTGCTGGAAAAACTAAATGGGTAAACTGGCTATCCGAGCAAAATTAAATTGCAACATCTTGTTCGTACATACATTTTCATTATTATCAAAACTGCTCGTTATCATAATAATACAAGCTGCCGCGAAAACATGCTGCCAGCCCGAGATGCCTCCTCGTCCTCATTCACATCCATTCATCGCCTAGGCGCTCCAGCTTTCATAAGTTTCAACATAATTAGGCCGTAATCAAGCTAATTAAACCAATCTCGGCCGAATAAAGACGAACTGG
This sequence comes from Lathronympha strigana, assembly GCA_949128165.1. Classification (NCBI taxonomy): domain Eukaryota; kingdom Metazoa; phylum Arthropoda; class Insecta; order Lepidoptera; family Tortricidae; genus Lathronympha; species Lathronympha strigana. The sequence continues at coordinate 7,257,205 of OX421906.1, read as the reverse complement.
AATGCGATGACTCTACCTTTTCCTAGTGACAATGAACTTTAGACGTAAATTATCGCAAATCACCATCCCAGCACAATCAGAGTAAGCGACTACGCGTCAACTTGATGGCACATCACTCCATAAACTCACAATCAAAGCATTCAGCCGGATTAAGAATAATTAGCCGATTTGTCATTTTAATGTCACATGCCGTCACGCACGGAGCGACGAAAAGAAATAAAATACACAATTTTTAATCCAAGATGTATATTAAAAACTACAAGTCGGCATAACTCATGCGTCTTAGGCTTTTGTGAGGTTTAAAAAATAAGAAGTTTAAAAAAAGAACATTAGTTTGCGCGACGGATCAGTCATCCGCGTGTCGTGGCGGTCATCACGTCTGCTGTCATTGAAAGCGTACTTTACTGAAGTTATTTATTACAGTCGCAGACGTAAACTAATGACGATTTGATTCTGATCCTTGTGATCGAGGTGAGCGTCCGTCGACTATTTGCATATTTAACTGGGTTTAAGTTTAAAGTGTACCTATGGTATTACATAGGCGGCCATTGTGTGGAAGTTGAATGTCCCGTAACTTTGATGTTGGACAGAATGTCATTGTAATTGCTGGTGCTGGGTTTCGTTTTGAACAAATATCGAGCACGAAAATACCTATGTTTTAATGAATTTTAGTTGTTACATGTCGCGCAACTAGTTATGAGCGCTCGGCGAAAATGGTGCGGCTGTTTGCGCATTAGCGCATCTCGCTCTCCAGCCTCAAAGAGGCTGCACTGCTCTGTGTAGGCACTGGTCAGCGATCAGAACTCGTTGCACGACCTTTTAGTTGCCATGGAGGTAGGCATGTCTTTCCCATCACGGAACGATGGTGTTCCGGACCTTTGGGAGGCGTAAGCAGAGCCGAAGCCAACACGCAGATAATGTAATGGGTACACCGAGCGGATGCTGTATCTGCCCGAGTCGTGGGACGCATGCAGAGGCAGTACCTCTAAATATTGGGTTATGGAAAATGAAACAGGACGCCTGCCTAATAAAATGGTAAGCAATTTAATATCCGGCAGATGGTGACTCGTGCACACGTACTGTACCTACCTGAATACTTTATAGTACATTACATACCAAGGCCGTTTAAGTGGGAAATGCCTCGGATGCCATGTAATTGTCGGCCGAGGCGAAGCCGAGGTCGACTAACATGTGATCCGAGGCTTTCCCATTTACCGGCCGAGGTTTGTATACTATTTTTCAGCCCGACGGAGCCGGCAGGCGGCAATTTAGTTTTGCGTAAAGTGGCGCTTACCGGCCGGAGGACTGAAAAATACTAAAACTAACAAAACTGAAGATTACAAAAGTAAAGATGATTAGACGTATCTAGGCCTAGTGCAGTAAACTCTAAGCGAAACGTAATTATAACATCTGTCATTTTGATACATTTTCTGAAAACGATTTTCATCTTAACAAAGACCTCTAAAATCAAAAGCGGTAGCATGGCTCAAATGATAACCATTACATTTCCGGGACTTTAAAGTTTAAAACCACAATGACACCACCCACGGTCCGTTCGTCGGTTCGTCATCCAATGATTAATACTGGCTCTCGACTCATTAGCTGAAGGGTTTAGGAACGCCGTTCCGAGGCACTTAATCACTCGAACAAAGCACTACCTACTCGCGCGGCCCGCCGAAAGCATCACTCTTCGTCAAGAATGCGCGCAGGCGCAAGTTTTAAGATGTGGCGAGTTTTGACCGCCGGGGGAGGCTGAGGGAAATCTTGTGCCAAACCAACCCTCATCTACCTAGGGGAGCATACACCTGCCGTGAGTGACGAGTTAAGGACGTGGGATCCTCTCCCGCATAGGGCTTTACAGCCACGAACGTAAGTAAAACGGCCTCCTAAGCCTAGTTGGTAGTGACCTTGCCTACGAAACTGGAAGTCCCGGGTTCTAGTCCTGGTAAGGGCATTTGTCTGTGTTTATCACGAATATTTATTTCTGAGTTATGGACGTTTCCTATGTATATATGTATTTAAGTATATCGTCCCCTAGTAACCATAGTACAAGCTTTGTTTAGTTTGGGGCTAGGTTGATCTGTGTGAGATCATCCCCAAATATTTATTTTATTTTATTTTTATCTTAAGTGTCGTTCCCAGGATGCTGTTTGAAATATTTGACATAGATATATTTAATGAAAAAAAATGAAGATGAAAAAGTATTACCTACTACTATATCTCACCTACAAAAATTTAAATAATACCTAATCTTACTCAAAGGTATACTGAACAGTCATATCAACCAGCAATTGCATGTTGTAGTTGTATCCCAAGAAATTTATCACACCAACAGTTCACGTACGCTTTTCGTCATCGTCCATGACTTTCGTGTTTTTTCTGTTGACTTTGCCACTGTTAACTTATGAAGTCCTTAATTTATGGGTGAGTTTATGGAATTTATAGGCGAACTGCAAACCTCTCCTGAACTAGATCCCGCACAGCGAGAAAACGTGCGGCGTACCTTCTATAGCCAGTGCTGAACAAGTACTACATTACATACCCGCACCTCATGTTTTCCTCATGTATTTACAATACTCTCTACTTGCCGAGACATGAATGCAGTTGTATAAAGCTAAACTGCGATAATTCTAAACTAATAATTGTGAACAGTGCTGATTAGTCTCGATTAAGATTCTGTTACATACTTTTCCCTTAGTAACTTAAAAGAAGAAAATCAATCTATGACAAGGATAAATACATTACTATATTAACGTACTCAAGATAGCGCTACACTCGTAATATACTTTTAAGCGTTTAATACGAAGTATTAAAAATTAGCTAAGAAATGCTAATTATAATAATGCCATTTTTTAATTTATTTTTTCTACTCTAGCACTCCTATCTGTCAATTAGATGACTGACAGCGATATTAAAAAAGTATACATTATAACGTTGTCTATGGTATTCCATAAGAACACTGCTCCTATAGATTTTCATACAATATATGAGCACTGTTGTTGTTTTTTTTTATTTATATAGTGGGTACAACATCTTCCCTATTCTGTCACTTTTCTAGATTTTGCTTTTTACGCTATTTTAGCTGTTGTAGAAAAACTAGCGTATGCAACAGCTCATAATTGGTTCTTAAAACTGTCGGGTTTATTAATACAAAACTCGACTTCGTCTCTTTGTGTAATATTGTAATATTCTCGGCATCCCTCAAGTTTTAAGAACCCTTATAATATCACTGTTGCATAAACTACTATTAGATAAACATTGCAAGATAAATGTAATAATGTAGGATTAGGATCGTGATAGAAAAGATTGAATACGACTTAAGTAGATAATTATATTAATATATCTTTTGTAAAAACGCTGGGATCCAAATAAGTATACGTCCATTAAAGTTAAAACAGAGGGTAGATAAGAATTGTCATATTAAACTAAAGTAAACTTATTGTTGTTACAATTTAATTTCTAATCAATATAATTTGTTTTCGATTTACATACAATTATAATTATTGCTTTATTTATAACAAAATTATTATAATAAACCAACATGCGGTGGTGACAATGAACAACTTTCACTATGATACCACCCCCAAAAGTTTTTTAGTGGAGACAGTATACAAAATTTCAAGATCCTGCTTTCAGGCTTCGTCTGCCAGTCTACATGCGACTTTTATGTAGGTATACGAGTATAATATCGTCGGCCGTAGGTTCAATTAGGGTAGGGGACATGGAAATCCCTGTCCGTTACCCTAATTCTAAGAATATTATGTAGATGTATTCTGCGATTGGTGTCCCAGCGGTAAGATGTGAGACTTTCAATCCGAAGGTCTCGGGTTCAAATCCTGCCGGCTCGTACCAATGACTTTTTCGGAAATTATGTACAAAATATTATTTGATATTTACCAACCGCTTTTCATTGAAGGATAACATCGTTAGTAAACCGGACTAATCTTATAAAGGCCTAGTTTACCATCTGGGTTGGAAGTTCAGATGGCAGTCGCTTACGTAAAACTGGCTCCTACGTGAAATCTTGGGATTAGTTGCCATAGCGGACCCCAGGCTCCCTGAGCCATGCCATAAGCGCTAGGAAGAAGAGTATTCTACGATTGCAATTAGCTTGTATTATCAACGTCAGATTTAGAAATCTTTATATTTTAGGATAGATAATCTGTCTGAAGCCACATTTTGGCCATAGATAATTCCCATCGTTCCGCACGATAGCGCACTAAGCGTAAGATAATCTCATGTGTTTCCCTCCTCGCTTCCGCGCCATCGCCGTCCAAATGCTTTTTTAGCCAAAAAGCTTTATCACTTCCGTGGGGACATGGGCTACGAGGTTTGGAGCTAAAATTGTGTTTGCTGGAAGGGATTATGAACTACATATATGAAACTAATTATTAACTATATTTTTATTTGCTTTTTTATATAAATAAAACGCTTCGTGTACAATACTTACCTACGAGTATGATATAAGTTAGAGATATGTGTTTGTTTACAAGAGTAAATATTTAGATATCGAATGTATGTAATTCTATTTAACAAATGCTGATTTATTTTAGAAAATTATTTAGTGTGTTAGTTTTTGTTAATTTGTATCAAAATAAGTCTTACCAACTAAAAAAAAATCACACGTTGCCAAAATGTGACAAATTTTATCAACAAACGGTTGTTTGCGTTTAAAGAGGCTTCGTAGAATTACCTGCAATAATATCTTCCGGTATGAAGGTCGCAAAAATATGTGACATGTTCGTATGACTGTACAGGCTGTCTTTATAGCTGTAGATATTATTGCAGGTGACTGTACCTACACCACAATTGGCTGAATTCTTTTGTTATAATATTATTGTTTAGGGCTCATCCGTTGTGATAGATTTTGCTTACGAACCTTTCGGAAAAACTGCAATCTATTCCTTTTAGGATCTTCTAAACACCAATCCTACAGCACTAAGAGCCGAACGCATTTTAGGCTACAATGAAAACGAAACCACATAGATATTGACCTGTTTTAATTGCTTTTCTGAATATTATAAGTACAACACTCAACGTTTCCCAAATACCACGCCCAGACCGCATCCAGCACAGCACAGCCCTACTTCCCTGGCGCTGGCCAACGAGCAACGGTGCAGAATGCAAGCAGTGGATCACTTTTATGGCCGGACGCCGTAAAATAAATGTCGTGGTCCATCGCTGGCCCCGGCTAATGATATCCCGACAAACATAGTCGAGGGAGGAGTAAAACATGCCACTCCTGTTTGTTTACCGTCTTGGATCAAGATTGGAACTGATTGTAAATTTACTTGCACGAACATTGTGAAAAAAATGCTAGATCGACTAACAATTTTGTATACAATATGAAGTACCTACTCATTATTTGTATCTCACTTAAATTTAGGTATCTATATGTGTAGGTACTATTTGAGGACACTTTGGGGCTTAGTTCTTTAATTGACATGCGTTTTGTCACATTAAGAAATGTCCCCGCTTTAACCCAATACTTAAACTTCTATATATAAACATCGCTGATGACATTGACCAACATTACGGATTAAAACAATCAAATTTAGATTTTGTTTACAGAATATATCTCCGAATTAAGCTGATCAATCCTCATCGTCCGAAACACAAGCCTACCCTGCTTTGAATATACAAATCATGAGCATACGGCGCCTTATCTCGGGGTTATTTACGCCGACCGGCGGCGATCGCAATATATTGCCGATTTCCGGCCACGGCGGCGAGTAATACGCTTCCGGAACGCCCTGTACGCACCATTCGGACTGCTGAGGAAAAATTACGTATCTGTGGACATTATGGGCCCAGAAGGAGGGGTAATAACTACCAATTGGGTAATACAGAGGGTAAGATTCTGAACTCCGATGCGGTCGCTGAAGATGCAACCGAATAAACCGTAAGTTGAGAGAAAAATATAGAGTCAAACCACGTTATCTCTCCCAAACAAATGAACTGTCAAACTTCAATCAACGTGTCAAATTTTAAACGTCAAACTTCTATGAAATTATGACGTTTACTTAATACTTTCAGTCTGTGCTATCAAAAACTATGAAACTTAGTATGTTACAAAATTAGTGCCAATTGGCACTTTTGCTAAGAACTGATATTTCAAAAGATAGTATATACTAAGTATAGACTAAGTATTACACGGCTATTGTGGAAATCTTTGGGGGAGGCCTATGTCCAGCAGTGGACGTCTTTCGGCTGAAATGATGATAATAAATAGATATCTTCATTCTACCGATTCTTCGCACTATTTCAGCAAACACCATTATCCCAGGCATTCATTAGGGCGTTTTTAAATCTCTCGGCAGATAGGCACCAAACAAAAGGAACCACCGGGGAAGAAATGATTAATCACGAGACGGAAATTGCCGTCAGGTGACGCGGTCACGCTCGGGCGCGGTCGCGTGAAAACATTGAGTTGAATACAGAATTGGAAAATTAAGACTGAAAAATCAAACTAAACAATGCGCCGTGGTCACAGATAAGTTTCCAATCATGACAACAGGGTTTAACAAGCAAAGCCTGTGTATTATAAATTAATAATATTTAATATTGTCTTCTATTACCGCGATTAGTATTAATTGAAATTAAACACTTTAACAGTGATTAAACTGATTAATCACCTATATTGACCACACGTCCCTTCATTTTGAACCCTTTACATCAATAAGTGATAACGATTACGAATGCTGTAAAGGGCTCAACACGTTGGGAAATGTGGTCAATAAACGCGATTAATCCGTTTCATTTTAATGATATTTGTTTCTCTTTATTCATCTAACTAGGATTTTTACGATATGATTATAAAAGTAAAAAACAAAAAGGCACATACAAAAACAATACAAAATATGTGTAACCATCAAATATTAATAGGGCTATCATAGGGCTGTAATTCGAATGTACTTGCACGTTTTCAGTAGGATTTTCACAGGAGACTACAGGGTGGTTCTCATTAGGTTGAACACGCCTAGCATATTTTATTTATAAGTAAGTGTTTTGTATGTATTCCAATGTTGTAAACAATTCAAGGTAAAAGCCTTTTTATGTATAGGTATATCATAAGTATAAACTTACGCATGGTCTCTGCATACGTACAAAACTACGTACCGTCTAATATTATGCGATTCCATAACACATACTAAAGTAATTACAATAAGTAGTTAATGTAGCAGGAACCGTTTGAAAAATGGCACACGGCTTGTACATACTACTTCGTCGAATGGAAAAATGAAAATACACTATTTAAATCATTAGTTTTCTATAATGCATTGATACATTCGTACGAGTTTAAGTAGGTATCAGTCAGTTCCAAATATGTCATAAGTCCAATCATTATTATAACATCGTACGCATTATGAATTTCCGCACCAGAATGTACCTATAACGCAATGTTATCCTAATTTGGTGGCGCAGCACGTGCCTTTGAGGACACTCAGTGGCTACTACTAATTGCCTTATTGATTGGCGTACGATACACGTTTAGCAAATGGTGGACAGGATTAGGTGGAACGAAACAGTGTCAGCCCGAAATAATTAATCATTCCTATTTTAAACTTCCTAAAATATAATGTTGACTTCTAGGCCTCTTTAGCCTAGTTGGTAGTGAGTCACTACCGAGTCACTACTAATGACCCTGCCTACGAAGCTGGAGACCCGGGTTCGCATCCTGGAACCCTTTCAAGGATTCCCTTTTCCTTTTTTTCCTTTCTCTCATTTATTTGTGTTTATCATGGATATTTGTTCCTGAGCTGTGGACGTTTTCTATGTATATATTTATCTATATAAGTATGTATATCGGCGCCTAATACCTATAGTACAAGCTTTGCTTAGTTTGTGTAGTCGATCTGTGTGATATTGTCCCCAAAAATTAATTAATTTATTACCACGATTATATAGTATTCATTGAAATGAAACTCTTTGGAACGGAGAAACGGGGTTTTAATTTGTAGACATAGGGAATTCTCATTCCCTAATATCATTTCACCCTGTAGTAGGTATGTGTCGTATTCGATAAACTTATGTGACGAACGCGTTTGCGTTAAGTCTTACTTTTTTTTTTTTTTTTTTATACTACGACGGTGACAAACAAGCATACGGCCCGCCTGATGGTAAGCGGTCACCGTAGCCTATGGACGCCTGCAACTCCAGGGGAGTTACACGCGCGTTTTCGACCCTTTAAAAAAGGAGGATTCGCTGTGTTGACAGCTAAAGGGGCAAGCTTAGCTCCGTGGGTACACCCCACTCCCCAGCTGTCAACACAGCGAATCCTCTTGGAGCTCTGGCAACCTTACTCACCGACAGAAACACAACACTATGAGTAGGGTCTAGTGTTATTTAACTGCGGTTTTCTGTAAGGTGGAGGTACTGCCCCAGATGGGCTCTGCTCCAGATTTGAGCGAAACGACATTCGTTGTGCTGTGCCCTACCACACTAAACGATATGCATCCGCTGTGCCCATACTTCTAAGTAATTTAGAACAGCACACCGCTAAAACCCATACAAATTAAGCGACTCATATTATAGCTTCTGTAAAGGGTTCGAAACGTAGGTATATGGTATTAATATAAGAGATTAATCGGGTTTTAAATGTTTCATTCCTATTTTCGGTGTAAAAATGTTACACTAAAGTGTACGTGTGAGTGGGACTGTAGTAAACTGCAGTAACAGTTAGTTTAGCTGTTAATAACGGCTGTTTCAGAGCAGAGATGACGCTTTTTCACCTTATTTCAACGACAAAAAACAAATTGTATTTATATACACAAAAATAATACATTTACGATTGTGAACATGTCTGTAAAAACGTACCTATTTAATTGGTATTCGTGCAACAGTGAACACCTTTATAAAGTATACATAACGCATCACATAACAATTCGTAACGGTGCACGAACAAAAAAGCATTGCGGCGTGGCTTACGCTAGGATGATTGATATCAGGATAGCTAGCGAGCGAAGCGATCCACAAAAACTCGCTTCCTAATGATAGGCTTTTAATTTTAGAATACGACGATACTCGTCACCTCGGGCTAATGGCGTCGATATGTTACTCCATTCTGCTCACGTCTGGGCCGCGGTATCTAATTAATTATGGTAATTAAACAGCGTTGCCTGGCTGGCAAAGCTGCGCACACAGTGGACGATGCACCACTAACAATATGGGAATGGGATGATTCGGGAATTCGTAGAATTTTGGCCAAACTAAATGTTAGCTTATAATTTCAACTAACAGTGTATACTCAGATTCTAAAACCAATAAGAAACCTTTTCAACTGGGATTGGTTGCCTTTATAATCAAATCATCACCTACGTTTTGGGTATGTAATAAGCGAATACCTACTCGTATCTCGTATTATCTACCAAGTATGTTTGAATAACAACTGTTAGTACATAAAATTGTACACTTTATAACTTAGATAAATACTTTTTTACCTTTAGAAAGTTATCCATCTTTTAAATTCTGAAGCCTAACGCTAAAAGAGAATTGATAATCGATTTTGATTTGTACCTTTACTCTCCGGTATTGTAATAAATAATGTTACAACTTAATTTAATACAGTTGTAGTAGTTATTGCTTTAAATTAGCTTTTTCAGGCAAAATAAATATGAATAAATAAATAAATAATAAATATAAATATTTTCTATGGTGCACGATGCTTTGCAGTCACATTGAACAGACACACCAACCCACACTGGCTTTTATTCAGTGTGTTTACAAATTTAGCTAACAGATGTAACCAATAGAAATCTGGAAAAACTCGGAAAACTACAACTTAATGGACATGAAATAACACTTTCGAGTGAGGTCAAGTATCTAGGGGTCATTTTTGACCAAAAGCTTACATGGAATCCTCACTTAAAAAACATCACACAAAAAGCTAAAATGGCCTTATGGTCATGTTGTCGAATGGCAGGAGCAAGGTGGGGATTAAGACCCAATATTGCTATGTGGCTTTACACAGCAGTAGTGCGGCCCATTATTACTTACGCCTCCGCAGTCTGGTGTAGTAAAGCCAACCAAAAGACAACTATAAATACCCTGAACAGCCTGCAACGCACGGCTTGCTTGACAGCAACAGGGGCCTTTTCCTCAACACCTGGGGCAGCCCTAGACGCACTGCTCAACATCACACCACTCCACCTGCAAGTGCAAAAGGAGGCCAAGCAGTGTATCTACAGAATAAGCACGCTAAACAAGCCCAAATGGCGCTCCCAAGCGCTAACCAAACTCAGGGCTTGGGTTTTCGAGAACAAAACCCTCAGCATGCCTTCAGATGACATGCATACGGAATGTCAGTTTACCAGACTGTACAATGTGGATATACCCCAAAGACACAAATGGGCCAACGACCAAATGTTTGTCGAAAAGGGAAGCCACATTTGGTACACGGATGGTTCCAAGACAGTTGGAAAAGTAGGATGTGGTATCTATGGTGAGAGGCCTAAGCACAGAGCCAGCGTCAGCATGGGCAAACTGGCCTCAATCTTCCAGGCAGAAGTCCTTGCCATTAACATATGCGCGGAAATCAATCTGGACAGAAACCTAAGAAACCAACACATCTACATTAACTCGGACAGTCAAGCTGCTCTGCTAGCACTAGAGTCCCTAGAGGTTAACTCTAGACTAGTCCAGAACTGCAAAAATAATCTAAACGCCCTGGCTAACACCAACAAAGTTACACTTAGATGGGTACCAGGACACTCCAACATTGCTGGAAACGAAGCAGCGGACGAACTTGCCAGAAAGGGCGCGGACACGCCCCTCGTTGGCCCGGAACCGTTTTGCGGAGTTACAAAACGAGAGGCATACTCTCTGCTAAACAATCTTGAAAAGATGAGGGCAATCGCAGAGTGGAAATCCGTAAAAGGAAACACACACTCGAAAGCTCTAATATTAGGGTTCAACAACAAAAACACTAAGGAGCTCTTAGGGCTCAAGAGGTACAAAGCCTGTGCGGTGGTCAGAATTCTGACTGGGCACTGCAAGTTGAACAAGCACATGTTTCTAATGGGTAAGAAACAAGACGCAGTGTAACGATGCACTTTAGTGCACACGTTAACTTTACTACGGAACCGTAGTAATAAATAATATAATTATTCTAAGCGATAATGGTTTTACTCGCCGCGCGCCACTATGGGCGGTCAAAGCGGATCCCTAATACCTACTCCGTGTTACTCCGAAGATGCGCGAGCGCCGCCGAAACGGGCATTCGGTTTTCTCTGGCTTCATACCACTCTCAGCTACCGATCGAGGAGCGCGTGTCACTTTTATTCAGAAATGTACCGTTATTTGACACGTAGCATGTTGTGTCGCTTTTAAGGTTAATTATTTAAGTGTCGAGTTGTTTCCCGCTGGGGTGAGTTCACATTTATGTGCTTATTTGTAAATTAGAGCTGTGCTAAATATATAATAGTGCTAGAAGTGATTTAATCGCCAATCGAGCTAGTTATAACGCGCTTCCCCGCAAATTCGAGCACTGGACCTCGACTAGTTCCTACAAACGAGCCTTGCACGCTAACGCTTACCTCTGGGCCTTCCAGGATCAATTAGCAGACATCTCAGCACCGGCAATTTAAGCTGGTGATGGCCGCAACCACGGCCCTTGTCGCGGATCTCGCTGGAGCCGCGTTCTCGACACAATGAAGAGGACCTGAGGCCCCGCTGCCGGACCCTCGTCAGGCCAGCTGATCGTGGCCCTAGTCCCTCGCTGCTGAACCCTCGTCAGGCCAGTGCTTAAAATTCAGTGCGCTCAACTGCCCAGTGTTTTAGGAACGGACAATATAGTTAACTGCATGAACTCCTGGTTTCATTGACCCGCGACTACCCATAGAAGATAGGTATTATTTAGTAGCACAAAGCCTAACGTTACAGTGGCGCCCTTTTTCGTGGTTGTCTTGTTCCATTAGCACTGGGTAGTATAAGGTCTATCTAGCTCTCAACCTGGCGAACGTGGCATTGTGAACGAGGAGGTGTTTACGTCAGCAAACTGGTACGTACTACCCGTTTTTTTTAATTGTATCGCTGTATTTTTTAATTGAATCAACTTTATTCTTAGACTGTTGCGTATTTATGGCATTTTATTATTTTAACCACGCATACTGTGTCCTAAGGTAGTCAATTGTGGTGTACACTATTCTGTCCGTGCATTAAAATAGGAAGTAAGGGAACTTAATTATTGTGAGGGTAGGTACTTACGTAACAGTTTGCATTCTGAATATCTTTTGGCCTTTCGTGTTCATTATGGTTATAACGCATTTAGTGATGTTTTAAGAAAAACCACCGAATCGTAATTAACTTACTATTTTTGTGAAAATTAAATATAGCACAGTGTCTATAGGTATATTATTTGAGCTCATTATTACTCGAGAAAAAAAAACTATTTTAAACATTTAACGTGTTAAATCATCGGTTACTTCCAGTGTTATTGTAATTAGATTAAGCTGCTTTGTTTTGTTACTCTCTACGGTATCTACCAGTCGTGTGCTTGTGGAAAAATGGGAACTCACTCCATAAAATATTTCATGTTAAATAAAAACGAGTTGACGTATGAAGTACTTATTAGAGGTGGGGAACCAGCATCAAATGTACTAGGATTGCGTAAGCAAATAACTAAACTGGTGTTATTGGTCCCAACTGAGGATGTTCTTGATTCTGGTATTGAAGCCAAAGAGGACTGCGAGGGCGTGCGCGCGTCTTTGAGTGAGCTTGCTATAAAAATTACCTCGCTAGAGGAAAAATACGAGAATAATTTATTCCAACGAACTACTGCGTTACATAATCATATTTACCATCGTTTGAGGCGCATAGATAATACTGATAATACCCAAATCCCTGTTATTAAAGCATTGCAAAAAGATTTTACAACCCTCTCAAAAAAAGTTTCTCAATTTAAAAGTAGTCACTATGCCCAAAATGTCGCATGCGAGCCCGCTAGCGGTACTCAACAGTCTTCGTCAACCGACGGGTCGACTGTTGTTACAGTACAATGCGACCACTCTAAATTTAGTGATTTCAAAATTAAATACGATGGTAGGAGTTGTGTTCACGCTTTTGTACAGAGAATGAATGAGTATAAAACGGCACGGAATCTGACATCTGAAAAATTACTCAATTATGCTTCGGAAATATTCACGGGTAACGCCTTGCACTGGTACCGCGGTGTACGCGAAACCGTTACGAGCTGGGACGCCCTAATCGTTCAGCTTGTTTCGGACTTTAGTCCTTTCGATTACGATTACAGGCTTATGACTGAAATTCGCAGTAGAACACAAGGGGAACAGGAAAACATAACTATTTATCTAGCTGTCATGTCACAATTATTCTCGCGGTTGACGACGCCGATTACCGAACAAGAGAAGTTACACACTCTGCTACACAACATAAGACCATGCTATTCTCCTGTATTGGCATCTTACATACACGGCATCGATTCCATTGCAACGCTTCACAAAGTTTGTTTAAATTTCGAAAAAATTCAATGCCTTTCCTCTCAATTTCGCGAGCCGCCTAGGTCTACCCACACAACTTTGGCTCCTGACTTAGCTTATGCTAGATTCGAGTCAAAACCATTACCTTTTAAGAACAGTTACGCCCCTTCCGAGCGTAGACACAGCTACGGCCCTAATGAACGTAAAGGTTTCTACAACTCTTATAGCCGTGATTACAAATCTGATAATAACGCTATGCCTGTGGCGGCTATCGAATCAAGACCTGGTACTTCAACCACGAAATCACAATTTTGTCCACGCTGTCGCAACGCTGAGCATTCGTTGAGGGATTGTAAACAGGATCGATTTCCAATCTGTTTTAAATGCGGTCTAAAGGATTATACATTTCCTAACTGCCCTAATTGCCAATCCACCAAGCATACAAAAAACTAGGAGCTGAAGGTTGTTGCAATAATATTGCCAAGTTCGATGCTACTGACTGGCAATATTGGTTAAAAACTATTAACGTTTATTTTTCTAGCTACTCAATTGCAACAATCTTCGACAAGAGGCCGTCCAATGACGTACGTCCATATGTGACTGTGAAGGTGGGAGATCAGTCCTTGTGCGGATTACTGGATACAGGAGCAGCGGTGTCGATACTTGGGAATAATTCTCACATAGACTTGGCTGCTTCTACTGGTCTAACATTCTATGAATGCAACAAATTGTTTATAACTGCGGGTAAACACAAATTGGTAGCCGTAGGTTATATAAATCTTCCGGTGACATTTCAAGGCCAACTTCACATAATAAAAGCTTACGCTATACCTACCGTTACAAGTTATCTGATATTAGGGATAGATTTTTGGCGTCAGTTTCAATTATTTCCTAAATTCTTGGATACAATTTCCCTGTCATCAACTGCCGAACAAATTTCGTCAGTCGACGATGATACTGTTATGCTGCATTCTTTAAATGAACTAAGTAACTCTGAACTAGCCACCGCAAAGGATGTGATTCAGCAATTTGCATCTATATCAACAGAAGTAGCAGGTTTAGGCCGTACGCATTTGGTCAAGCATCAGATTGATACCGGAGACTCACCGCCTATACGCCAAAGATACTACAGATTACCTCCAGAAAAAACGCGCATAATCTGTGAAGAATTAGATGAAATGATTAAACTGGGGGTCGTTGAACCGTGCGAGAGTCCGTGGTCATCACCTGTCTTGCTTACTCCAAAGAAGAATGGAAAATTACGTTTCTGTCTGGATAGTCGGAAACTTAACTCCATTACCCGCAAGGATGCCTACAAACTACCTTATGTAGCGGAAATTTTGGACAATCTTAAAAACGCCAAATATTTAAGTAGTATAGACCTGTCTAAAGCTTTTTGGCAGATTCCTATTATAGAACAAGATCGCGATAAAACTTCTTTTTATGTTCCTTCGCGGGGAACCTATCGTTTTGTTACAATGCCGTTCGGGCTAACAAATGCACCTGCGACGCTACAAAGACTAGTAGACCAACTATTTTATGGGCCAGAATTTGAGAACTCTGTTTTTGTATTCTTAGACGACATTATTCTAGTTTCTTCGGACTTCCAAAGTCATATAGCTTTGCTGCTAAAAGTATATAATAAACTTCGGTCAGCCAACTTTACGATTAATTTGGAGAAGTCAGTCTTTTTTCGTAACGAATTAAAGTACTTAGGCTACATAGTCAACTCTAAAGGACTTCATGTAGACCCAGAAAAAGTGGATGCTATACTCAACTTTCCCACTCCTACGAATAAAAAAGAAGTTAAGAGGTTTTTAGGTACAGCGTCCTGGTATAGAAGATTTGTACCAAACTTTAGTTCTATTGCAGGGCCACTAAACAAATTAACTTCTACTAACAAGAAAGCTCCCCCCTTTGTTTGGACAAAGGAGGCAGATGATGCTTTTAATAAATTAAAGGAATGCCTAATATCCGCTCCTATTTTGGCCTGCCCTAACTACGATACGGCTTATGAGGTCCACACTGATGCGAGTGACTACGGCATTGGAGGCCTGCTCACTCAAACTATTGACGGTGTGGAGCGACCTATAGCGTATATGAGCAAGGCACTCTCGGGAGCTGAACGTAATTATAGTATTACAGAAAAAGAGGCTCTTGCTGTCCTTCTCGCGGTTGAGCATTGGCGTTGTTATTTAGATAATGGTAAGAAGTTTATCGTTTACACTGACCACTCCGCATTGAAGTGGTTTTTGAATTTAAGTAACCCCACGGGTCGCCTAGCGCGTTGGGGAGTACGGCTTTCAGCCTTTAACTTTGAAATAAAGCACCGCCGAGGATCTGACAACGTTATTCCCGACGCACTATCACGAGCTTGTCCTATTTCTGCTATAGAGGATAGAACCACCCCTACTCGGTCAACTGATCAGTGGTACGCAAATATTTACAACGGCTGTCAAGCCGCCCCTACGTCTTTTCCTAATTATATAGTAAAGGACCAGAAGCTTTTCAGACTAATGAAGAGCAACTGTTCCTTACGCGAGGAGTTTGACTGGAAAGAAGTCGTACCAGCTGAACTGAGACGTTCGGTTTTAGAAGATAATCATTCTCAACCAACAGCCGGCCATCTTGGTATTTTTAAGACATACAAACGACTTACTCTAAGATACTATTGGCCTGGGATGCACGCCGATACCGTTAAATTTGTAACATCTTGCGAGGCTTGCATTGCTCATAAACACCAGAACCATCCTCCGCTGGGAGAGATGGGTCGGCCAAAAGTATGTTCTAGACCCTTTCAAGCAATAAGCATAGACCTAGTCGGCCCGCTACCAGTATCCAAAAAACAAAACTCTTTTCTATTTGTAGTCACGTGTTGTTTTAGTAAGTACTGTCTCCTGTTCCCTATACGACGCGCTACTGCTGCGATCATAACTAAAATTCTAGAGGAAAACGTGTTTCTGGTGCATGGTATTCCCTCGACTGTAATCCTCGACAATGGCAAGCAATTCATTAGTGCTACATTGAAAAACATGCTTGAGAAATATAAAGTACCTAACGTGCATTACACTCCTAAATATTCACCGAACGTGAATACAGTCGAGAGATACAATAAAACAATTATGACAGCAGTTTCGACGTTTGTTCATGATGATCACCGTACCTGGGATCAACAGATACCTCACATTCAATTCGCGATCAATAATTCAGTAAATGAGGTAACTCGCTATACTCCTTCATTCCTAGTGCATGGTCGCGAATTGGTCGTGTGTGGATCGCACTACAACAACGCAGAGTGTGATAGTATTCTCTATCACCCTCGAGATGCGTACGCTGAAAATCTAGGTGCCCTTTCTAGCATTTTTGATAAGGTGCAAGTTTCATTACTGCATGCTCATTCTAGAAATTGCCAAACGTATAATCTGCGACGGAAGCCAGCGGAGTTTAAAGTGGGCGATTTAGTATGGAAGAGAACTTTCTACCAAAGTGACAAAGACAAACGATTAAGCAAAAAGTTAGCACCAAAATTTGTACCTTGCAGGATAATTGGTAAAAGGTCACCCTTGGTATATGAGCTAAGTGACGAGTCTGGACGATCGATTGGTCACTGGCATATTAAGGATATGAAGTTAACGCACTATGCAAGTTAGACAGACGGATTTCCGTTGGCAGTCGCAAATCCTTCCGTTTGCCGCGGAGTACTGTAACGATGCACTTTAGTGCACACGTTAACTTTACTACGGAACCGTAGTAATAAATAATATAATTATTCTAAGCGATAATGGTTTTACTCGCCGCGCGCCACTATGGGCGGTCAAAGCGGATCCCTAATACCTACTCCGTGTTACTCCGAAGATGCGCGAGCGCCGCCGAAACGGGCATTCGGTTTTCTCTGGCTTCATACCACTCTCAGCTACCGATCGAGGAGCGCGTGTCACTTTTATTCAGAAATGTACCGTTATTTGACACGTAGCATGTTGTGTCGCTTTTAAGGTTAATTATTTAAGTGTCGAGTTGTTTCCCGCTGGGGTGAGTTCACATTTATGTGCTTATTTGTAAATTAGAGCTGTGCTAAATATATAATAGTGCTAGAAGTGATTTAATCGCCAATCGAGCTAGTTATAACGCGCTTCCCCGCAAATTCGAGCACTGGACCTCGACTAGTTCCTACAAACGAGCCTTGCACGCTAACGCTTACCTCTGGGCCTTCCAGGATCAATTAGCAGACATCTCAGCACCGGCAATTTAAGCTGGTGATGGCCGCAACCACGGCCCTTGTCGCGGATCTCGCTGGAGCCGCG
The DNA here is from genome assembly GCA_949128165.1 of Lathronympha strigana. NCBI lineage: Eukaryota > Metazoa > Arthropoda > Insecta > Lepidoptera > Tortricidae > Lathronympha > Lathronympha strigana. The sequence goes on along the minus strand of OX421906.1, from coordinate 7,239,468 downwards.
TTCTCGACACAATGAAGAGGACCTGAGGCCCCGCTGCCGGACCCTCGTCAGGCCAGCTGATCGTGGCCCTAGTCCCTCGCTGCTGAACCCTCGTCAGGCCAGTGCTTAAAATTCAGTGCGCTCAACTGCCCAGTGTTTTAGGAACGGACAATATAGTTAACTGCATGAACTCCTGGTTTCATTGACCCGCGACTACCCATAGAAGATAGGTATTATTTAGTAGCACAAAGCCTAACGTTACAGCAGCATGCAGGTTCTGCCAGGAAACAGAGGAAACTGCAATGCACATCCTCTGCTCCTGCGGACCACTAATGCACAAAAGAAGTATCCACCTCGGTAGGCACGAACTGCAACCCTGTGAGATACACAACATTACAGCCCAAAGAATTTGGAACTTTCTGGACTCAACGGGAATCAGTAATGAATTATAAAGGGCTGCCACAATAGATCACAACTGGTCGACGAGGCATCTTCACTAGCCCAAAACAACAATAATAAAATAATAAACCAATAGAAAAATTGGATGTGTGACCAAAAGTTTGACTGTTTCATAGATTTACTTTTATAGTCAATGTGTTATAGCCAAAAATTGTTTCGCGGTTATAAACCATTTTTTCGAGGGTGGGTGGTATTATAGTAAGAGTTATACAATTGGAACTTTCGTGCCACACTGACATTAATATTGAAAAAACGGTCAAAACTCACGGATTTTTATCACAATAGTCGTGATATGTTCCGACTGCATCGAGCATCGTAGATCTGCATCGTCGGGGAGAGTGATGTTGTCATCTCCGCGGCTAAGACAGCAAATGAAACATGACACGCCTATTGTGATAAAAATAAGTGATATACCTACTTTAATTTTTCAATATTAATTACAGTGAAAGTTCAGTATCAGCCGCACATTTATCGCAGTGTTGAAAATTTTACCGTAAACTGGGGTTACATTGATTGTTTTTAAAATTCGAACTTCTCTACCTTCTACAATTAGGTGTTATAAAAAAATTATGGGGACATCGACTTTCTTAAATCTTTCACCGCAAAACTCATTGAAATGCGAGCTTAAAAATACATGAAAAAAATAAAAACTTTGTGATCAAACTTAAACATTGGGGGGTTACTTTGATAACCCATGTTTTTTAAGGCTAATCGAATGGAAATCCTTACAGAAGTATTTTACCTCAAGAAAAGAAAAAAAATGCTCGCAAGTTCAAAAGTTATAACTGTTAATGTCGTTTTGGGGTTTCTTTGATCAAAAATAAAATTTACCATCATTTAAGGCAAAAACAAAGACTTTTATCTAAAAAGGACAATTTTCTTATAATTTAATTGGCCTCAATAAGTAGACATGCTTATTATACATTAATTACCTCAATCACATGATCAATGTTACTCCATGCAGGTGATCAACTCCACTAATTAAAAAAATAGTATAGAAATACCTAGTTTAAATTTATGACACAAAATACAATATAACTTTATATCTAAACACACTTCTGGCAAGCTAATATTCACTGCCAACGTTTTTATTTAATAGCCACTTCGTTAGTTTATAATTTATACGAACATGAGAAATGGCAAAAAAACTATACTTACATTTAAACACGTGAACCGCACTGCTAACGATTATACTCGTTTAATGTATCAGGGTCCCTAATGACAACAACTATTGGTATTGTCAACCTAAAAAAAATATATGAATGCGTTCGGAAACGTGGATATTCGCGTTCAAAGATAAAACGAAGTTTTTATCAATGTAACCCCAAGAATCAAAGTAACCCCAATTTACCTAGCTTAGCTAAACGGCGAAGGCTAGTGAAACAATAACATAGGAGTAGAGTCCGACTAAGCTAAGTTTGCATAGATTTTAATAGCACAGACATGTGGAAGTGTTAAGTAAACGTCATCTATTCATAGAAGTTTGACGTATACAATAACACTTTAAATGTGCAACAACAGTTATTTTGCTCTGCAATGAAGAGATAACGGTTTGACTCTAGGTACCCACATTATAAAAAATAAACATTTGACCACGTTACCGGAGCAGTCAACCAAACGGCAGTAAAATATAAGTAAGTAGATAAGACTAGGATCCGCATAAAAGAAAGGTTAGTGGTTACTCAGAATAAGACAAGTGATCTTGTATAGAATAAGTAATAAATAACCTAGCCGTGGCATTTTATTAATACGAAAATATATTATGACAAATTGCCAGATGAACTCAGTTAAACAAAGAAACCTATTGTATATAGGAACGCTAAACATGAAGAAAGGTAATACAACAGGATCGTGTTCAAGAACAGTCAGCCCAATTGGAACCCTAGGCCACTGTAGGACTATGTCATAGTGACGCTATAAATCAGATTGTAAGAAATCACTTACTGCTTGTCATTTTGAAATGGTTCTAGATTGGACTAGGTTCCAATTAGTAGACTGTACAATCACCGATTAATCCCCAGCAGGCAGGCAATATGTACCATGTAGACAATACAACTAGACTTCAACTTCAACTGGTATAATCGTTACAGCGAGAAACCTATTGTGTCTGTGGATATTTAACCTCATGCGCAGCAAGGTAACAACAGGATCGATTTCAAGTACAGTCATCGATTAATCCCCAGCAAGTACTATAGTTAAAACTGGCAGCGGCGATCGGCCAACATTACAATGGCCGCCAATTGAATCAATGTCCTACTTCCTGCATCAGATTCATTTCCTTTTTACCAACCGATGCTCATTTGTCATTGTACTTCGACCCGCTATCGAGCCGTTTAATTTGTTGATTGGTTTCATTTATTTTAACATTATACACTATCTCGATTGTTTCGTTTCATAGTTATCTGTAGAATATTAAGTTATCAACGATAGAATGCTCCTAAGTCTGTGATTTATGAGAGCGGGTTCAAAGGTAGATAAAAAAGCATTTTAGTTGAATAATTTTCTGAATAAACGAGTGAAAGAGCAACTTTTTTCCAAATCTGTACGTGACCCAGAGGGATATTCCTTTTCATTAGAAAGAAATTAAGTAGGATGTATTGGGCTAATTTTGATGGTAGGGTAATTTTGAAAATCACGGGAAGATCACCCATAATTCCTTCATCTTAAGAATCTTATTTCGAAAATACCCTGCTGGTTTTGCCATTCTAAATTATCGCAATATACTTATTTTTTATGTCTGCGAATGATACCAACATTTAAACTAATCCAAATAAATGGCTTAGAAATAAAGGAAAAGTGGAAAGTTCAAGAGAGGTATGGGCACAGCGGATGCATATCGTTTGGTGTGGTAGGGCACAGCACAACGAATGTCGTCTCGCTCAAATCTGGAGCAGAGCCCATCTGGGGAAGTACCTCCACCTTACAGAAAACCGCAGTTTAATACGAGTAACACTAGACCCTAATACTCATAGTGTTGTGTCTATTGGTGAGTAAGGTCGCCAGAGCTTCGAGAGGATTCACTGTGTTGACAGCTGGGGACCCACGGAGCAAAGTTTCCCCCTTTAGCTGTCAACACAGCGAATCCTCCTTTTATTTAAAGGGTCGGCAACGCGCATGTAACACCCCTGGAATTGCAGGCGTCCATAGGCTACGGTGACCGCTTACCATCAGGCGGGCCGTATGCTTGTTTGTCACCGTCGTAGTATTAAAATAATTAAAAACTCATGGCCTCGGGGGAGATTAAAACTCTTTCTAAGAAACGGAACTAGATACTTACCTATATGCTTAATACGCCATATATGGTAAATACATTTATAATTTAGGTATAATAAATAATATGCTAAAGATATTTTTATGTATGAAAGGCGAAGTAATTCACGTGTAAGTAGAAAATTGAATATTTTGCGCGAGAAGTTCATACAGGAAGACCTCAGCTTATTTTATTTTAAACCAGGTATATTAGGTTTGTATGAAAGTTTCTCCGAGGTTATGAAGAAGTCATGAACCCGCGACTTTGAGATGCCAGCTCATCACTCTTCCAACTGAGCTACCGAGATCACACCCGCATTGTTCGTTCGCAGAAATTTCTGATAAAAAAAATATAGTTAGGTATTGTGTGTATATATTCGTACCTATTCTACATGTGTATGTACCTTTATAGGTACATTAAATAAACTAACCTCAGTGTTATCAATAATTACTTACGTGTAATTTGACTCAACAAGATCAAAAAAACGAGACCGCGTCAAGCAATCAAATCACATCAACAGCAGGTACCCTCTCATTTTGGGCAAAATAAAAATTAATCAGGCTCCCCCATTAGAAAATGATTTAGTCCGTCCACCCCTGCAATTAAGTGCACTGAACAATGTGCAGTGATTTTTAAACGATCACCCTGACGCCATCTGGCGTACGACACGACAACTGACTAATATCGGTAATTGCTATGCAATCATGGTGGAGTTCAATTTTATTAGTACACTAGTTTTAGGCTCTTGAATTTTGCGTTTGTTGGGCATGATTCTTCTTCCTAGCGTTGTCCCGGCTAATACCACTGCTCGGGAAGCCTGGGGTCCGCTTTGGCAACTAATCTCAAGATTCGGCGTAAGCGCTAGTTTCATGAAAGCGACTGCCATCTGACCTTCCAACCCAGAGGGTAAACTAGGTTTCCTAACGATGTTGTCCTTCACCGAAAAGTGATTGATTAATGGCAAATGATACTTACATTAGTAATGATGTCGATAGAATATAAGAATGGTAGGAATGGTTTTAAAACGTGTACGCCTTGTAACACAACGGCCTAAAAAATAACTATGATGAGATTGATGAGGAATTGGAAAGAATGTTTCAAAAACTGATGAATTTTGCTTCAATCGCTGGCGAGTCTACTCTGTTAATAAGATAAGATATAATGCTTTATTTAAAAAATATAAATTAAATAATTTAATAAATCACATTCTCCTTTATCACCTTTAATTAAATCGCCAGCAGGCAAACGAGGAAAATTTCGCGTAATTAAAATGTTCAACAAAATTCATAATAACAGGCACTCGGCTTAATTTGCCAACATTTCGCTCGCCCTGGCAATTATTGGTGACGAGAATTAATAACTCGCACCGATATCAAACGTTCACGCTCGACTAGCACCGCACTACACCTAGGTCGGATTGTCACAGGTCGAAATGCGCTTATTTTATTTTTTACCTTCTATTAGAGAGATCAAACGTCGTCGTGGCGACGTTCCCACCTACAGGGGGATTATTTGGAATTATTCACGTGCCATAAAGCGCGAATTATATACCCAGCACGTGCCTCTCGCCGCGTGCCCTGTGCCCTGACGTCGGCAATATTGTGTCTCTAAAAACAATGCCCACTGCTTCGGCCGATGAATTTAAAATATTGAAATTTTACAATACAACTCACTCTACGATATTAAAAAACGTTACCTATTGTCGATAGGAAGATATAAACGTAACAAGTACCTCTGATTTGTGGAAATTTCACAGAGTACGGGAGGGGACGCCTGGAAGACTTTACCAGGTGGGAGAATAAAAACATAAACAAACTACTTAGTAAAAAACATGCCTAAGTCATATATTATTTATCAGTAATTCAATATCACCTGGCTATTTATCTGGATATGACATATACATGCTGAAAAATAAATCTCTTTTCTTTATATAATGGTTCAACTCTCCCGCCTGGTCAAGTCTCCGGGAATCCCTTTTGTAATGTAACTAAACGCATTATTGTAAATTAAAACAGTGTTTAAGTTAAGCGCCATTTTGCGACAGGCATCGCAACGACGGCAACGCCATACGCAACGCGCCCATGCAATACGGACTGCTGAATTAATAAGCAAATAATCCCTTCACACATTATCGTGGGCGGAATGTTTTCCGGTAAACAATTACTTCAGCGTCACTAAACAAATAGCGTCATTGGGGTTCGACTCGTTCGAGCACCTATTAAATCCTGAATGCGAGGTTAACGCAATTACCGCCTAGTTATCGCCGGAAGACGGCGGAGATAGTTAGGGCCCGGAAAATATTCCGTTCACTAATTATTCCGCGTAATTAAACGCGAGCATTATCGCGCGACGCCGACGCCACCTGCCGGCATTGTGCGCGCTGATTTACTGCGATCCCGCCGCGATTCCGCCACGATTCCGCACCGGAGCCCTCTTTTTGCACCAATTAATTGTCGAAATGCTCGTATTTAATAATTGCTCGGAAATTAATGTGACCGATGAGCTACGGGCTCTCGATATAACTAATTATATCGACGGCTTTTGTTCTGAAGTTTCATTCATTTCGCAACTAACATTGGTTTTGAATACGAGACCCTCGCAATGAGATTGTTGAACTTTGTGGAGAATTTTTGATAGGCTTAGCTACATAACTCAGACTCGGGTAACAAAGGTTCAACTAGAATTCTTCAAATGATTCAAAAAATTATTTATCTTGCGTATAATAAGTATATGGAAGTATTTATTGTATAACTATAGTGAATAAAACCACACAAGTATTAACGTTGTAAATTACTATTTTCTTGCCTAATATTATTTATTAAATTGGAAGTTTGTGACAGTTGATTATAAAAATGTATGTGGATACACAGAAAGTTCAATAATTTTGATAGATCATTATTATTAGGGTGTAAAAGAGGAAGGTATTAGGAAATTCTTCAGGGGTAATAGGAGCATGGACTCAACTGCCCTCTCTCCATACAAAAAATTGCATTTGGCCGATGTCGAACGATATGAAAGATTTTTTACATGCAGATTTGCAGAATAGCAAAGAATAGGTATTATTATGTCCCTACGTTTTGTATATTTTCATATTTAGGGCTCTTGACTTCTGTAGGCAATAGGGAAATTTGAAATTTTTCAGACGTTTATAACCGTTACTAATTCAATAACCAGAACACTGATCACATAAATAAATATGTAGGGAATACTTTTCATTGCCCCATATCTCCCTAATTTTGGATCTACGGAACCTTAAAGTACAACTTTTTGTATGGAGCGGGCGCAATTGAGCTTATTCCCCTATTTCCTTAGCTACGCGAATAGATTCACGGGCATACGTTTAACCGTAGGTAATAATGGTAAGTAGAGGCAAGTACTCAACCTGTGGACACATTCCAGAATTTGACCTCAAATCAATTATTAAAAAAATACTAAGTACTCATGCTTTTAACATTGACTGTTGTATTGTAAGATTGCTAGCCTAAAAATTTTCTGAGATATGGATATTTTTTATGTATTTAAGTAGGACTAGGTCAATTTGTGTAAGAATGTCCCATAATATTTATTTATTTATTACATTGAAAGGGGTTTGTTTATTACTTTCCTCGCTATCACATTTAAATACCTACCTTAATTGTTACACAATGTTTGTGATATCTGCCAGTCTTATAAATACCCGTAATAAACACACCCAAATTACAAACAGCCATCATGGCCATCTAATTTCGCTAAGCCCGCAATACCCGGCATATTTCGCGCTCGGGCAGGGCACGCAAAATACCAAGTATTCGGCCTCCGAGATGAAAAAATAATACAACAATGTGGGCCCCTTATCAGGGGCGCACTGGTCCACTCTTATTACTCCGGCCTCTAATTTGCTCTTGGAGAATTCCCTCTTATTTTGCCGTCGCCTTCCCGGCGGAGACGGCAGCCTACTTCTTCAAATGAAACGCTGGTTCGTAAAAATTATATAGATGAGAATTCAACTTATTTAGGTAGGTAGACGGTAAATAGAGGATAATTATGGTATAATGAAAATATTAAATGTGGTTTGTGATAAAATTCTTGTGCAAATAATCAAATATATTTTACTAAAGAGTTTATTAAAAATTCAATTTCAGTTTGGCGAGATTTAATTTAAATGGAAAATCAATGTTAAACGGAATTATGATTTAATTATAATTCTTCTCTTCTTCTTATTTCTGGCGTATTACCGGCTTATGCCACTGCTCAGGGAGCCTGGGGCCGTTTTTGCAACAAAACCCAAAATTTGGCGTAGGCGCTAGTTTATATAAAGTGCCTGCCATCTGACCTTCCAACCCTATGTGGGTTGGAAGGTCAGATGGCCTAGGCCTTATTAGGATTAGTCCAGTTTGCTCACGATGTGCTCCTTCATGATATAGTTGTACTATATAACATTAAATAGAGTTGCAATAATATTTATTTTACTTACCTATACCGAAATTGGAGCAAGTAAACCATCACTGACTAAGAAAAAGTCTATTGTCCGCCCATCCTAAAATCATCATTATCTTAACGTTTTCTCGGAAGTTTTAGGATTCCTGTTTATGATAGTCTTCTTTTATGATTTTTGTTAATTCCTAATAAATACTCTTTAATAAACATACTAGTAAATAGGGCACGGTCCCAGTTCTTATATTGAACAAAAAGCCAAACAGCCAAACAAAATTCGAATACCCTCGACATAGCGAGGAATGAAAATTTAACCATACATTCCTGACCCTAAAGGAAGCAAAATAAAAATTATGGCTTTTGGACAAATCTGCCCAAAATTTTTTTTTATTGGTAAAACTATCGCAAAAATGTACGGATAAAGTTTTTGGTTGATTAAGTATGATAAGACTCAGTCAACATAGTAACAAAATCGTGTTCAAAGATACGTTTATCATTGAATTATGGTCAAAAACGGTTTTTAAAAAGAATGATATATCTCTCAAATTAGACGGAATCCAGAAAATTTTATTCGACAGTCTTCAAATGTGATCGGGAATGTATGTTTAAAATCTTTTGGTTTAAATACCCGTGTATATCCACCCACAAAATATAGTAGCTCTAAGCTCATTAGTAATTAAGGGCTGGCGCGGACGCGTGCTAAATATTTTCCCGGCGCCGCCTCCCAGTAATTAAAGAGGTTGACGGCGACCCTAAAGAAAATCCAAATTTGTGCACGCAATTTCTTTGGGAGCTATTTATTTGGGACTAACATTTTGGTACATATTTTAGATTAGGTATATATATATTTTTTTCTTAGGTAACCCGCAGTGCCCGCAGTATTTAAAGAGGTTGACGGGGTTCTAAAGAAAATCCAAGTTAGTGCACGGTTACTCTGAACTTTGATTGGTAAATATTTAAGTGGGTTTGCGATCTCGGATTGTTTTGTATGGGCAATTGCTGAATTCCGGAATTGGCCGTTCAATACAATTCCGGAATTGCAACCTTTACTCAATGTTGTACTTTTTTGCATGGGACATTTATACACTTTAGATTATTTACAATATTTGTATCTTACTTTATCATGATAATATATATATAATAATTTGCTACAGTTTCAGCATTTGCTACTTTGCATTTAAATCGCTGAAATTCCAAAACCATTAATTTTTATTACGATTATTTAGATAAAAGAGCTTAGTTTCATTACATGTTATTATTAACAAATAACAAATGTACTCGTACTTATACCTACAGTTTTATTGTCAATGTTATCACTAGACATAACTCACTCTATGATATCTTTTTCAGAGGTAAGTTAAGTAGTCAAATAGGCAAAATCGGACCCTTTAGCTTAGTAAAGAATGAAGTTTTATTAGATATATGTACTAACAATAATGAGATCAATGTTATTTTATTGAAAAAAAAAAATACAATTGAATTAGTATCATCATATACGTCTGTGCGTCTGTATTATACAGCCGTTTTTGGTAACAGAAGATGTATGTATATATAAAAAAAAAACTTAATGGATTGGAGCCAGCTCCTGTTTCTTCACTTATACCGTATATGACGGGCCATTGTTGATATGCCAGCTAGTTGTGTCCAGCTAGCATAACTCCATCCAGAAATATGATACATGTTTTTTACTTTATAAAGAGGTCAAGATCCTTGCAAGTGAGAATAAACAACCTATCGATATGCGTTTTTTTAAATAAGTTGGCCCATTGCAACTAAAGTTTTATTATGTCGATATTTCTTGCAGGTGCGTCTCAAATCTCAATGATCTAAAATAAACTCATCACTTCAAAATCAGAAGCCAGCCATTAACTCAACCAGTTGTTAATGAGGTAGAAAAAGTCAGTTTGTCATTAGAGCCCAAGCGGAGCGTGTGCGGGCGCGGGCGCGGGCGCGGGAGCGGTACAAAGCTCCTGAATTAATGACACCTCGTGAAAAGCCGAGGTGAGTTATTTTTGAGAGGAAAAGGCAAGCGTCAAGTAGCGCGGTTGTTTTACACGCGACGGTGACGTTTTTACATTACCTAACTAAAAAAGACTTATGTGTTGTATTCGTAGGCGTTTTTATGACGATTTCCGCGCGAGTTTTATGTTTTGTTCGAACTAACGAGGTCAATGGTAGAGCGGTGTTCACGGGTGGCGGCGCGCCGGTAACAAGTTGCGCGTTTGTGTTCTTAGCGATCCTGTTTTGTTTATAGATGTCGCTGATAATTGGAGGGTCGGGTTTCTTTCCCGTCTGCATACAGGCGGGCTAATCGGGCGCGTGAGGCTTTAGATCAGTAGGTACGTACTGATAGGTGTAGATTTAAGCATTGGCTTAAGTAAAAAAATATGAATATAAAAGAAAAAACATCAGCATAGTAAAACCTAGGGGGTTTTATGTAGATATATATTATACATAGATTTCGTATTGCAGCCTCAAAACTGCAGTTCAACTTCAAACCAATCGAAACCTGTGTGCTTACCATGAGACTTAGCCACGAGTCGATAGCAACTGCGCCATTCGAAAGTATATGCAACCTGCTTCACCAGCTAAGAACAAGCAAGATACAAAGATACCTACTTTCGAATTCAGTCGCTTTGACAAGAATGACAGTCGCTATTGATTGACATTCTACAGCAACTCATGATATCCATACTGAGGCCTTACCATGACGTCTTAACGCGATTCAGTTGACGACCTAACACACACACACACACACACACACACACACACTTTCACACGAAGTGGCCTTTTGAAATCGTTATCCTTAAATCTGTAATATATGTTAATCATCTGACCTGTTTCTCATAGGTCATATGTTATATTAGTCTAAGTTTGTTTACCAATAAGTACCTCTTAGAAAGTTTATATAAGTAAGTTAATCACTAAGGAAGAGCGGTGTTCCTTAACACAGGTATTTTCATACTTAAAAAGGGACACCAACCTGTACTATGTTTAATTTGTTTGCTACTGAATAAATCATTTTTCATTTTTCATTTTAAAAACTGAGTCGCGTCCATACAACTGAGCCTAAACAGAACCTAAACTGAATCACGTTAAGACGTCATGGTTAGGCCCCTGGTCATACATAACAATAATAAATATATATTATAGGCACAGTGTAAGGACTCTATACAGTGGACAAGGTTCATACAACCTAATCGTTCGGCGTCTTGGGTTGTCCGAAACTCAGGGCTGTCACAAATCTTTTGTGACATGTTTTAATTTTTTTTATCTTGCAACATCTGCTATTGAGATTTGTTTTTTTTTGTTGTTATTTCTCGGAAAGTCAAATTGTAACAAAATAAAGATTGTACAAATCGGTACCTATTGCAAAAATCGGTGCCATCTTGGATTTTGTAAGATTAACTCCGATTTAGATAAAAATCGATATCTGACGCTCCGGTGGGGTCAATAACATGAATCTGGTGTCGAAATTGGAAGAAAAAGTAAAAACCGACGCCATCTTGGATTTTGTTAAATCAACTCCGATTTGGATAAAAATCGATATCTGACGATCCGGCGGGGTCCCTCACATGAATCCAGAGTGAAAACTGTAAAATATTGTAAAAACCGACGCCATCTTGGATTTTGTAAGATTAAGTCCGATTTGGATGAAAATCAATATCTGACTATCCGGCGGGGTTCTTAACAAGAATCCAGAGTGAAAACTGTAAAATATTGTAAAATTCGACGCCATCTTGGATTTTGTAAGATTAAGTCCGATTTGGATGAAAATCGATATCTGACTATCCGGCGGGGTCCTTAACATAAATCCAGAGTGAAAACTAAAATATTGTAAAAACCGACGCCATCTTGGATTTTTTAAGATTAACTCCGATTTGGATAAAAAACGATATCTGACGCTCCGACGGTCAATAACATGAATCTGGTGTCAAAATTGGAAAAAAGTGTAAAAACCGACGCCATCTTGGATTTTGTTAAATCAACTCCGATTTGGATAAAAATCGATATCTGACGATCCGGCGGGGTCCCTCACATGAATCCAGAGTGAAAACTGTAAAATATTGTAATACAGAATACATATAGGAGAAAGAGCAAACTGGAAAGTACAAATCGTAAACCCTACGACAGTTTGCTTTACGGATGGCTCGAGAATGAGCACGACTCAACTCGCAGGAGCAGGAATAGTCATACCCAAGATGGAAAAAAAGATATCAATACCACTAGGCAGATTTGCTAGTGTGTTTCAAGCAGAAGTAAGTGCGGTAACGAGATGCGCACATATTATCAAAGAAAACGGACAAAAGGCCGAACCGGTAGTAATCTACACGGACAGCCAGGCAACGTTAAAAGCACTTAAGAAGACATGGGTTACCTCCTCATTGGTGAAAGAATGCAAAAGGGAGTTGAACAGGATAGCAGCAGACAGGAAAGTAACAGTGGCCTGGGTACCGGGTCATCAAGGAGTCACAGGGAACGAAACGGCAGATGAGCTGGCAAGGGAAGGAGCGGCGATGGAACACATAGGCCCAGAACCAGTCCTACCAATATCAGCGGAAGTTACAAAGGGAGTAATAAACAGACTATTAGAGAGAGAAGCGGATAAAACGTGGAAAGAAGACCAAGCTGCAGGCAATCCAAGATGATGATCGAAGGTATAAGCCACAGGAGAACCAGGTATCTTCTAAAGCTAGGTAAGAGAAATCTAAGAATGGTGACCGGTATCATTACTGGCCACAACACACTGAATAGACATCTAAATATCTTAGGTATTAGCAGGGATCCATCCTGTCCGCACTGCGGTAGGGAGGAAACCAGCAAGCATGTGTTAGCAGAATGTACCATGTATGCGGCTACACGATATAGTATATTCAGCAAAGATACACTGCAGGATACCGAACTAAAGGATGTCAAACTTAAAGATGTCCTTCTGTTCTGCAGGAAAACGAGAAGATTTGAGGAAGAATGTAGTGTGGGAAGGCAGCCGGGACAGTAACCTGCAGCTCAAAACTCCAGGGAATTGGGCTGAATGAACGCGAGAAGTGTTCGATAGCCCGCCTGTGTCCGGCCGGGCGTCCCTACACTACATCTACATCTACATCTACAAAATATTGTAAAAACCGACGCCACCTTGGATTTTGTAAGATTAAGTCCGATTTGGATGAAAATCGATATCTGACTATCCGGCGGGGCCCTTAACAAGAATCTAAAGTGAAAACTGTAAAATATTGTAAAAACCGACGTCATCTTGGATTTTGTAAGATAAACTCCGATTTGGATAAAAAACGATATCTGACGCTCCGGTGGGGTCAATAACATGAATCTGGTGTCAAAATTGGAAAAAAATTTAAAAACCGACGCCATCTTGGATTTTGTAAAATCAAATCCGATTTGGATAAAAATCGATATCTGACTATCCGGCGGGGCCCTTAACATAAATCCAGAGTGAAAACTGTGAAATATTGTAAAAACCGACGCCATCTTGGATTTTGTAGGGATTGCTCCGATTAGGATAAAAATCGATATCTGACGATCCGACGGGGTTCTTAACAAGAATATACAAAATCCAAGATGGCGTCGGTTTTTACAATATTTTAGTTTTCACTTTGAATTCTTGTTAACGACCCCGCCGGATAGTCAGATATCGATTTTTATCCAAATCGGAGTTGATTTTACAAAATCCAAGATGGCGTCGGTTTTTAATTTTTTTTTCCAATTTTGACACCAGATTCATGTTATTGACCTCACCGGAGCGTCAGATATCGTTTTTTATCCAAATCGGAGTTTATCTTACAAAATCCAAGATGACGTCGGTTTTTATAATATTTTACAGTTTTCACTTTAGATTCTTGTTAAGGACCCCGCCGGATAGTCAGATATCGATTTTCATCCAAATCGGACTTAATCTTACAAAATCCAAGATGAAGTCGGTTTTTACAATATTTTACAGTTTTCACTTTGGATTCTTGTTAAGGACCCCGCCGGATAGTCAGATATCGATTTTCATCCAAATCGGACTTAATCTTACAAAATCCAAGATGGCGTCGGTTTTTATAATATTTTACAGTTTTCACTCTGGATTCATGTGAGGGACCCCGCCAGATCGTCAGATATCGATTTTTATCCAAATCGGAGTTGATTTAACAATATCCAAGATGGCGTCGGTTTTTAGTTTTTTTTCCAATTTTGACACCAGATTCATGTTATTGACCCCACCGGAGCGTCAGATATCGTTTTTTATCCAAATCGGAGTTGATTTAACAAAATCCAAGATGGCGTCGGTTTTTAATTTTTTTTTTAAATTTTGACACCAGATTCATGTTATTGACCCCACCGGAGCGTCAGATATCGTTTTTTATCCAAATCGGAGTTGATTTAACAAAATCCAAGATGGCGTCGGTTTTTAATTTTTTTTCCAATTTTGACACCAGATTCATGTTATTGACCCCACCGGAGCGTCAGATATCGTTTTTTATCCAAATCGGAGTTTATCTTACAAAATCCAAGATGGCGTCGGTTTTTACAATATTTTACAGTTTTCACTTTGGATTCTTGTTAAGAACCCCGCCGGATAGTCAGATATCAATTTTCATCCCAATCGGACTTAATCTTACAAAATCCAAGATGGCGTCGGTTTTTACAATATTTTACAGTTTTCACTTTGGATTCTTGTTAAGAACCCCGCCGGATAGTCAGATATCGATTTTCATCCCAATCGGACTTAATCTTACCAAATCCAAGATGGCGTCGGTTTTTACAATATTTTACAGTTTTCACTTTGGATTCTTGTTAAGAACCCCGCCGGATAGTCAGATATCGATTTTCATCCCAATCGGACTTAATCTTACAAAATCCAAGATGGCGTCGGTTTTTACAATATTTTACAATTTTGACTCTGGATTCGTGTTAAGGACCCCGCCGGATAGTCAGATATCGATTTTTATGCAAATCGGAGTTAATCTTACAAAATCCAAGATGGCGTCAGTTTTTACAATATTTTACAGTTTTCACTCTGGATTCTTGTTAAGGGCCCCGCCGGATAGTCAGATATAGATTCGGAGTTGATTTAACAAAATCCAAGATGGCGTCGGTTTTGTCAATATTTTACTATTTTGACTGGATTCATGTTAGGGACCCGGCTGGATCGTCAGATATCGATTTTTATCCAAATCGGAGTAATCCTTACAAAATCCAAAATGGCGTCAGTTTCACAATATTTTAAAATCAACAATAAACTCTTCGCAGCCACAAATACTGATTTCCTGAGAAATTACAACGAACAAAATCACGTTCTAAAATGGCGTACCTCCCTAGGTTATAAATTCACCTATCAAAATACTATAACGTGACAGCCCCGAAAATAGACCTCACAATCTGTATGGAGTTTGTGAGGAAATCCCCCTCCGCCCGCTTCACCGCACACCCCCCATCGTTGCCCCGCAAATCGCCGGAGCTGACTCACTGTATAGAGTCCTTACACTGTGTTATAGGTATTGGCAAAGTGGACTCAAAATAATTTCAATCTACATCTTTACGGAGATGATTCACCAAAGAAGAGATAGAGACCGATCGATGAAATCTTTGGAAAAGTTTTCTAAGACACACAGACAGACAAGATGTGACGACTTTTTTTGCAAAAGTTATGCTCCATCCAATAGGCATATGGAAAAAATGTCTTTATTTTTTATTTAAAGATAGGAAGTACCTACACAGGGCAAATAAGTACATAATAATAGATAAAAATTATTTTTAATCATTTTTTAGAATACTTATATTGAACAACCTTACGAGGTTTACAATAAACCAAGCGCACCGCAATTTACTCCGTATCTTTAAAAAAATTGCATTTTCTTAATATTTGCGATGTCCACAGAACAAATATGTACAACACATGTGACAAACTTTTTTCTTGTAAGATTTTTATGTATCTACTATTATTTTTTTGTCGTTTAAAATATACGAATCCGTGACCACTACCAAATACTAAAGGAGCCGTTAAAAAAAAGATTCATATCGTCAATCTAGACTCAGTTCTGTGTTCTCACGGCCTACAGGAACTCGACACTCGATAGCGCGAAGATCAAAACCGCTCGTCTCGGTTTTCCTTTTACATTATTAATAAAAACTACAAGCCTGATCTTCGATAACGCGCTACCGTTTACGCGTATTGTTCGGGGTTATTATAAAAACCCAGACAATGGGACAGCTCAGGCCTCACAAAAGTGGACGTGTTTATCTTATTACATTCCCATGCGTGGTTACGTAATAAGGCTTTTTTTGGAAAATTGAGAAGGTTTCGGTTGTTTTGATGATTTTTTAAAGAGATATATCAATAAGTTATATCGCTGGACGACCGTTGAAAAAATACATGAATAGAACAGAAAGTATGTAACTGGAAAGAAATAATGAAATGTAACTGGAATATTGCTCAAATATAAACGCAAGTGTCAATACCGTTTTGAAATGGCATGTGACACCACAAACATGGTAATTCCTCAAAAGTTAACATTAGACGTGAAGACGTCGATGAGGTACCACAAGTTTTCACTACTTAAATATATTTTCCGACTCAAGTTTACGCAGTTCGTAAAGGACCGCATTTTTCAGTCTGTTAAAATACCTACAGTTTGATGAAGGGAAAAGAAGTACCTACGTAGTTTTAGGCAGATATAAGACTTACATAATTTACTCGTAGCTTCTTCTTTGAAATCCCAATACTTCTATCACCTAACCCAGTGACATTAAATAATAAGCACATTACAATTACTTAAAAAAAATCTTTTCAGACAGTATTTGTTCGAAGACAAGATACTTTTAAGATTAGCACGTAAGGTTTAACTGTCAGTGTTAATTGTATACAATAAATAAATAAACAATAAACTTTTTTTATGTAAAAGGTAACGAGCCGCATGATGGGAAGCGGTCATCTTCGCCCATGAACATAAACATTATCAGAAAAGCCTCAGATCTTTGCAACTCATGCATAGTTAACCTTTGAGCCTTAAAGCCCTGAACACTCACACACACTTCTTTTCGCACTCGCTGAAGACCCCCATATCATATCACTCATATCGCAAAGGTAACACCTCAGTACCTTATTCTTTTATACAGTTTTAATACGCCTAAAACAAACTAAGTAGTACAAACTTACCGCCTAAAAATACTGTATATAAAGATAAAAGTGTATCCCCTCGTCATCTTATTTCCTGTCAGGCCAATAAAATAAAAATAGGCCGTACACACGTGCTCTCCGTGTAGTCTTGTAAGTGTATGTACTAGACTGGTAAGTGCGTAAAAAATCACATTGCTGGCTGCCGACTTACCTGTACTTGTACAGTCGCGGGCAAAAGTGCTCAATGGTAATAAAATCAGTATTCGTGTTAGATTTTTTTAAATACGTTCTTGCCTGTTAAGATGACAAGATTGTCCAAATCACGATAATAAGTAATTTACGTCATAGATACTCGTACAATCAGCTTGTAAATAGAAAAAAAAACAGCAACTGTATGTGACTTAGACTTTAGGAAATAGGTTTTTAACTATCTTAGTTGTGTGATTATTTGCGTAGCTAATGGGTTAAGAAGGCAGGTACAACAGTGTTTATTAATTTTCTACTAAAAGTTTAAATAAAGTTCACGCCAAATTAAATTCAAAAACTTTATCTCAAAATTTATGAACCAACTTAACATTAAACATCACCAGCTTACTTCAATTCGTATGCAAATAGCAAACAAACACCGTCAATTACAACTGCCCACCCATTATTAGCTGTGCCAACGCGAAAAATATTCATAAAACATGGAAAAGTTTGTGGGCGACTGTACCGTCGCACCTGGGCCGCCGGGGGCTCTTATTCAAATGCAAATCAAACGTTCCATTTTTAAAATCTACCATCTCGACACTCCTTGCTTCCGGAATGACTTATATCCAATAGCTACCAACATGATCACACAACAACTATCAATTGTTAATCTTAATGCGACTAAATAGAGATTATATTTGAGTGGAGCTTATGTTGTAGTTGTAACTTTTTGTGTTTGATTACGTGTGTCGTTTGGGACCTTTTAGGGCGAATTTCGAGTACCCAGGTGTGCTCCCGATCCGGTTAAGGGAAGCGTCCTTGTTAGGGATTCTCGTATAAAATCGTTTAATGGTTTGTTTTTAATTTCGTTTCAACATGCAGCGCGGTACACTGGGTTTTAATAATAATGGGAGATTTTATTAAACGGCTAGTAATACGATCAGTTTGATATAATGGTATTTATTATAATGCGTTATAATATATTTGGTTCGTGGGTGGGTCATTTTAATGATATTAGGTCGGATTTATTCATTGATTTTTCGGATGTTAAGTAATTGGTTGTTGTGAGTATTATGAAGCTATAAACACCTATAGCGATCATGGGACATACCTATAGAAGTGAACACAGAGTATTTTTGATATTCCTCTGATACCTGTAAAAGTTGTAGTGTTAAATGCGTTAAAAGTTGAAAGTGTTTCATGTAAGATTTATCGATTTCAAAATAGTGGCCAAATGAAAACGTATTTTTTAACCGATAAGGGGATTTTCCAGTGAAAACTGGTCCAATCTCACTAAACAAACATTTCTGTAATAACAACTTCATAGAAAATGCATCCTCATAGAAAATATATAACTTTCTTTGTCTTTTTTATTATATATCGTTTTTATGTATGTCACTTGATTGATTGTTGGCAAATGTCATCATTGTTGATATTGTTTTTTTTTAATAAACTTTACGTTAGAGTATTACTGAGATGTGGCCCTATTTGGAATTTCAAGCTTTATCCAATGGCTGAGATCAACCTGTGTCATAAAATAAAATGTATTAATAAAACATGTCTTGGACACATATTGTTGGAATTGTATATACCTACCTACTTACACAAATTTAAGTCTATTTTAGGCATATTATAACGCGAGCATAAAATATTAGTACCTACTTATTCTTAAAAACATAATATAATCACCCATTATTCAAATATAATTAATAATAGTTTCATCACATTCGCAAAGAATCTCGACACATTCCCGACATAATAAAGATTTCAAAACTGAGCAAATTAATCACCAAAGAATCCACAACAAGATTAACGAAATTCCTCAACACCATTTTATGGGGCATATAAATTTAAAAAGAATGCAATAAAAAGTATATGATCGATCACGGACCTCACGCGGCAGACGGCGTGGCACCTCCTAAGCTGTTGTGCGATCATTTAGAGAAAAAAAACTAAATGGCCATTCATGCCTCGAAACAATGCGGGTTCGAGGTATTAAAGTGAAATCGATATTTAATGTTTTAAGCACAAAAACTGCAGTTTCTTAAACTTTTGGATGCAGGTAAGACAAGTAGCGCGTCAATTAGGTAGGTCCAAAAAATTATGATTTCTGGATTAAAACGCAGTTTTCTACTTACATTATTTAAACTAATTGCTACGGTCAAGTATAAAGAAGAAATTGAAAATTTTAACTACATTTGCCGATATTATTTAAAAAGTTAACAAGGTGCAAATCAATACTTCTATATCATTAACTAATTTATGTCTTTAGTACATACCTAAATATTAACTCACACATACTCATTCTTTATGTAGAATTTAAAAGTGAAATTCTTAGCTATTGCTCAAAAGTATGCGAAAAAAACATCACCATAAATAATTTCAACGAACATTCCAAAAAAAGACATCAAACATTCGCATGCCCATATATTATAAGACGCGAACAAGTTTAAAAGTTAATCTTTAGCCACGCAAATCATAAAAATCAGAGTCCCAATAAAAAAGTATCTATCCATCGCGAGCGGCCGGGCCACACAAAGCCGTCTCGTAGTTCGCCAATAATAGCTAATAGTTTTCTCAACTTCTATACAAAAATGATTTAAGACGCTCAAAAGTCTGGCAGTAAATCAAAGAGCTATCCCGGACCAAATCGGCCAGCAATAATGACCAGGAGACACGTGCTTTCTCATTATTCGAGTTATTCCTGGGTTTGTGATTTAAATAAATAAATTTTATAGCGCCATCTGTCATGCGGAAGATAAAACGTAATGGTCAGGGAGTAGTGCGCGCGTCGTGCCGTCTTGACGTTTAGTGTCGATGGAGCGGGTTAGTGTTAAGGCATCGTCGTCTTCAAGACCTGGAAATAACGTTAGCCTGTGTGAAAGCTCGGAGCTAGGTAAAGTATATACAGAGAACTTTAAGAAACTGTAAGAAAAATCAAAGTAGTGCTGAAAATATTTGTTAAAAGACAAAAAGTCTTATACAGACGTTTTGAGCATGTGGTTTTGTAGAGCCAGCTGGTGACAACTCTATATATGTAGCTGGCCATATCTGCATAGGAAATTTGTCTGGTGCATGCCCAGTCGACATACCCACTATGGAGATCTGACGGATTGCCCGAACGTATGTGGCCGGCATATTATACATTCGTATGTTACTGTTTTGTTGTTATTAACTAAGCAAAAAGCGAAACATTATTGTTCAGACCTGTCGTTATTTAATTAGCTCAATACTGTTTTGCTAAACTCTACGTTTCAAATGCTAGGTTGGTACTATCAACTATAATTACTATTTAAAACGAGATATTTACCATGTACATTTGTTTTAATGAGCTCCCGATATTTCCCGATAATAAAAACTCGCAGCAAATCAGTTACACCGTGAACATGGCACTTGTAACAGTGCCGAAATATCGGGAGCTCATTAAAACAAATGTACATGGTAAATATCTCGTTTTAAATAGTAATTATAGTGTAAATGACCATGTTAGCTTAAAATCTTATATTGGTACTATCAATTTTTATATTTTTTTTATTGCTTTGGGCAAGGGCCCTCCAATTGCCGCTTGTGGTAAACGCTGATAATTTAATTTTATTTAATCAATTAAATAAGTACGAATTTGATATCGGTTAAAGCATGTGAGCCTTAAGGCCGTGAGCGATAGTAATTCCTCATTACCACCCGAGTACGATTTATTGCTCGTCAAATATCCGTGTTTTATTGCGGTCATAATTTGGAGACCTCAATAATGACCTCTTAAATGAAAAAATTGGAGTTTGTATGTTTAGTGTTTCGACCTCACCTATCGTGTTGGGTATAAATTATGAGCTGACCTTTTGCCAAGTATGGACAGCGTAATTCATAAACGTTTAGTGATTACCGCTGTAAGCTTGATGAAAAATGATCCAGTGTAGCGAGTAAGCACCTATATAAGAATGTACATATAATATGTAAGAACTATCATATCTGCACATATTATTTGTGTTTATGTAAGAATTATAAATAAATAAAATATAATAAATACCTATTTGGGGACAATCTCACACAGATCGACCAAGTCCCAAACTATGCAAAGCTTGTACTATGGGTACTAGGTGACGATATAAATACTTATATGGATAAATACGTACATACTCGTATATACCTACATAGAAAACGTCCATAACCCAAGAGCAAATATTTGTGATAAACACACAAATTAAACCCCTACCAGGATTCGAACCCGGGACCTCCAGCTTCGTAAGCAGGGTCACTACCAACTAGGGAGGCCGTTAATTATACCTACCTATTATTGAGAGTCGTCTCGGTGTCTACGAATCTACTGACATCTACTGCGTGACAGTACATACACACTGCAACATCAAGGCATACTAGGTATTAAATAAGTAGGCAATATTAGATGGATGCGCTTTTATCGTATATTTTCTTATACGTCACTTTCGCAGTATTTCTAGCATACATGATGGAAAGGGAGCCTCTTTGATAGAGGATAAAAGCGAGGCCATGTTCGAAAAAGTTAACCCTCTTTGGTATACAACTTAGTATTTTTTTTAATCAAATATATACTAAATATCAAAATAATGGATAGGAACACGATTATTTTAGATTAAGTAGATAGTTGATTACCTACGAATAACGTCAAAATTTGTTTAAAATCTTACATCTCGAGTGTTTCAGGACATCTCTCTAAAGGTAAACTTTCATAGGTCGAGAACTGAAGTTTAAGCAACAGGATAATTATAATTGAATACCGTGAAAACAGTCTTTAAAAAACCCTAATAACTCCCAGGCAAAAAGGTTCAATAACATTTTCAAAACGCACCAAAGCAAAGTGGGGATACCACTCGAACCGTCCAGTCGAATTAAATTCATACATGAAAAGTAATAACAGTGGGCTTCAAAAGGCCTGTCCGTGAGGAGATTTCCTTTTAATTAGACCCTAAGTACTCGTTAAAAAACAGATCTTCCCGAGCAGACAAAGCGCGCAGATCTAACAAACAGTGCGAATGTAAAAAACGTCGGATAAATAAGTGGAAAAATACAGGTAAGTCCAAGAGGGTTTTTTGTACGGTCCGGCCGGCCACTTAGGTCATCCTGCGAAATAAAAGCCCAAGTTTTTTATATCGCTTTTAAATGCGAAGCCCGTACGAGCCGGCCCGCCTCATCCCCTTCTACGATAATGTGAAAGGAAACAAACGAAAGAAAATGTTTCCGAGCGCCCGTTCACTTTTATTGGAGTCCTGTCCGTAGTTTCGATTGCAAATAGTTCGTATAATTTAGTTAGCTCTCGTCAGGATAAAAAGGCGCCTTTATATTTGTAGTTTACCTGATAAAAGGAGTGTTTGCGAAATCAGGGAGCGAATAATGCCTCCGCAGCTAGTGTTTGGTGCAACTTCTTTGCATCGTCGCTGCTTTGTTCGCATTATAATGTTGCGTGAAATTCTTCCACCATGCATCCTATTCGCGGCATACTTTTAAATAATTTACACCTGCATTTCGCGGAGCGCTCCTTTGTGTTTTAATTCAGCAAGTTGTTTCAGCGAGAGGTTGTCCACCGCAGTTGTCAAAAGATGTAAATATAAGAGCCTGAGCAGAGAGTACCATTTTGTACCATTTGGGGCCGAAACTCTAGGTCCATGGAGTACCAGCGCGCGCAAGTTTTTTTGTAGAAATCGCGACATTTCTGGTTGATGTAAGAGTTTGTGGCTTCCTCGCACAACGTATCAGTATTGCGATACAACGAGGAAATGCCGCCAGCATCCTAGGTACAATGCCTCAAGGACCTATTTTAGATTGAAAGTAGCTATTTAGGGGTAGATAGGTAGGTAAATATAAAATATTGGATCGGATTTGTATCTCCCTCCATCTCTGTCACACTTGCATATTAGAGTGACAAAGAGGTTTTCCCGTCAAGTTCGTTGTAAGCCTGCTGGGCACCGGGAGCCTTGGTCACTTTTTCTGTAGTATATAACATCTCTTTCAATTAATATTTAGCAAATTCGTCATAAACGTGCAAAAACTTTTGTATGAAAAGTTACCCGTGCACATCCACGTTGACTTGAATATCTTAAAGGCAGCTGTTTATATATCCACCAAACATACTTAGTGAGCTAAGAACCATCTCATGATATTTTTCAATTAAAGCACCCAAATCCAAAGTGAAGAGGCTGAATGGAAGTAACTATCCACAATACAAATACTTACCCATTGGATCGATTAATACGTCCCGCTGATAAAGTTGTCCGTTGGAAATATATAAATAAATAAATATATTGTGGGACAATCATACACCAATCGACCTAGTTCCACCGTACCTAAGCTCAATAAGGCTTGTGTTGTGGGTACTAGACGACGATATATATAATAGATAAATACATATCAATTTAAATACATAGAAAATATCCGTAACCCAGGAAAAAATATTCGTGATATATACACAAATAAATGCCCTGATCAGGATTCAAACCCTCCTGCTTCGTAGGCAGGGTCACTACCGACTAGGCTAGGAGGCTGTTAACCCGTAAATGTCGCTAACCTGTAAAACAATTGAAGGGATGTTTACAAAAAAAAAAAAAAAATTTAAAAAACCCCCGACCCAAAAAAAGTACTTACGCAATTAATATGAGAAAAGGTTAAATGCTAAACCCTATAAAAAGCAAAAAATAACTTTTAACACTACGTAAGTACCAACTAAAGCATCGGTCCCCCGACGGGACAAAATATAATCAAAAATTTCATACGTACGGTCAACATCAGGCCAAGATAACCATTTGCAGTTCAAAATTAGCGGTTATGCCTCCGACACAAAGGTGGCACCACGTCCCGAGTAGATAGTCTGACATGCTTTAGTTGGTACTTACGTAGTGTTAAAAGTTGTTTTTTGCTTTTTATAGGGTTTAGCATTGAACCTTTTCTCATATTAATTGCGTAAGTACTTTTTTTGGGTCGGGGGTTTTTAAAATTTTTAATTTAATTTTTATTTCATGCTTTTTGAAGGAGCTCCTTAATTTTTCATTCTTTCATTTAATTTCTTTTATTCTTGCCATTTAAGGGTAATTTTGTGCTTTATTTTAAAATTGTCTGTTATATCAAGTCTATGCAAGTCTATTAAGCCGCGTAAAAAGTTTAGATGGGTTCGCTATATGCGATCTCGACCAAAGGAAGCTGTTTAACAATCCTCATGACAAACTGGCTCTGGGAGAATTGCACAGATTGAAAAACAATAAAGATTAAACTTTGGTCATTCTAGATTTTCAGCAAAAATATAAATCGGTTTATCCGTTTCATTCCGGCATTCCAGGGTTTTATCCGCCACATCCCATTTCCAGCATCAGGTCCTCGTCAATTAGAAACATTAAGAGAACTGGTTAAGACAAATCCAGCGAGCCCAAACTCGATGGGTCTACTAAAAGGCAGTCCAGGGTTACGTCTCCTATCTTCATGCTCTAACAGCAGACCAGCTCAGTGGTTCCAGAAGACATTAGTGTTTCAAATGTCAGATCCCACCTATGCTTGCAAGTTAACTGAGCGTGTAACATTCCTATCACACCTAACAAACGACCTGATGACCTTGAAGACCTGAACCGATTTCCACCAAACATAGCTAAGAACACTCTCGACTGATATACCTTTCAAACAAAAAAAACCGCATTAAAATCGGATCATCCGTTTGGGAGCTACGTTGCCTCAGACAGACAGATACACATTTACACACACAGACACGTCAAACTTATAACACCCCGTCGTTTTGCGTCGGGGGTTAAAAACAACATAACTAAAATTTTTTTCAAATTTGTGTTTTTGATGTCATCTTGTTCGGGTCCAAAGGATTTACGAAAGGTGAAAAAATTTTAGTCCAAAAACTATTATGTTTGTCAAATTATGCAATTAAAATATCTTCCATACTACTATGTACTTCAAAATTTACATTTAAAACACGGAATTAAGATCAACAGTAAAATAAATTATATATTTAGGTACCTACTTAAGTTTAGAGACACTTGGTGATTGTAATAAGAACATTTTATGAAAAAAAAAAAAATAGGAAAAAATGTTCATCATCTTTGCACAAAAACAACGTAAGTAACTAACCTAAATTTTACAAAAACTGCATAAGCGACAAAGTATATTTATATGTATATCTTTTCCGCAAAACAGAAAGTATCAAAACAAATAAAGATATATTTCTAACTTTGTGACTGTGAACTGTGTGTGATATAAATACAACGTTAACGTCCCTGAAAATCAAGCTTCAATCGTTATTATTCAAAGAGAAAATTAGTTCTATCGCTCTCCTGTAAAATTATCCTCAGTGTTGTGTTCTTTTTGTTGTAAACATACCTTCAATTGTTATATATGTTACATTCCAAATTTAAATAAGTCTGGAATGGCGACGACAGACTTTGATTGG
This sequence comes from Lathronympha strigana, assembly GCA_949128165.1. Taxonomy (NCBI): domain Eukaryota; kingdom Metazoa; phylum Arthropoda; class Insecta; order Lepidoptera; family Tortricidae; genus Lathronympha; species Lathronympha strigana. The sequence goes on along the minus strand of OX421906.1, from coordinate 7,213,653 downwards.
AGCCGTAGACAGACGGTCGGTAGCCAGGGGCGTGCTCTCGGTAAGTTTTTGGGGAGAACCTGAACTGAAATTAATATTTCCAATTAAAATTAAGTTTCAAGAAGCCGTGAATAAACACAAGATTGTGATGGTGACATAGAAAAATTAAAATAAAATTCATAAGATATCTTAGATGTGCTTTGTATTAATGAATTTGTAGATTGCGTAACTAAGTTTTACATAACTTCTACCTACCAAATTAAAGTATTACATAACTTCTACCTACCAAATTAAAAATTGTTTTGGGACTATAAAAAATGAAGTTGTTTAAATTTCTGCATAGCGTAAAGCAAACAATGACATAATTTTATTAACCAATTATTAAAGTAGGTAGTTGCAAAGCATTGGCTAAAACTTCTTAACATACCAAAATATATATTCTACTTGCACATTGTTACGTACACGTTTTATAATGATCCAAATCAGCTTGTACAAAAATAATGATTCACAGCAACACAAAGAAAACATAACCTCTTATCGTTATTGATGGTTTGGTTTATAAATCGATTTCGTTTTACCCGAGTGAGCACGGAAGGGTTGTGTTCCCTGAAAGACCCACCCCACCGTTGCTATTGATATACATGTTATAATATACCTACCTAACCTACCTATAAAAAAGCTACCTTTTTCCAGCAATGATGTTCAATATAAACAGGTACCTTATTAGTTATTATACCAAAACAATAAAAAGGACACTTTTTTGTTAAAACAAGTTAATAAATAACTTTGAGCAGCAAAAGGCAGACTTATCGATATAAAGAAATATTTTCAAGACAATGTTTGAACAGAATCTTTGGATAGTAGGTAATTATTAGTATTCTAAGGGCTACTTGCACCAACTGGGGTTAGCCCCCAGGACATGACCCGAAGTTAAACGTTTTTAAATTCTCACATATCATTAGCCCTCTAAAAAGCATTCAAACACCGCATATAAAGGCCCCCATAATAATAATATTTTTTGTTGCAACAAATCTCTTATCTGTGAAAATGTTATTATAGCTAAATATAGAAAAGAAACATTTATTTTCGAAATATATACAGTAAGTGTAACTTACCTAACTACCTACCTCTACCTACCTTAAATCTAAAGTAGGTCCTTGAGGCATTGTACCTAGAATGTTGGCGGCATTTCCTCGTTATATCGCAATGCTGATACGTTGTGCGAGGAAGCCACCAGCTCTTCGGTCACCAGTAACATCAACCAGACGTTTCGCGATTTCTGCGAAAAACTTGCGTGCGCTGGGACCCCATGGACCAATAGTTTCGACCCCGAATGGTACAAAAAGGTACTCTCTGCCCAGGCTCTTATATTTATTACGATTTAAAATTTCGGCGCATTCGAGTTTTAATGCCTTTCATTATCACAATCACATAAACTACTATTTTTGTATTCCATACAAAAAACCCAAAGCTTTCAAATTTGACAGCTTAACTCCGGGGTAGCGGCTGACCCTGGGTGGTGCAAGTGAGCCTTATAAACACACAAACCACAGATTATTATACAGATTGATTGGTATTACAAATAATAAGTTGCGCCACCCAGAATTAGTCGCTAACCCGGAGTTATAGTAGTTATAGAGTTTATAGAGTATAGTTTAGTTTGCTAACACTGGATGATGCAAGTGGTCTTTATGTATTTACACAAAACTGTCTTATTACTTCGTAAAACCTAACAAACTAAAAATGCTAGAAATACGTAATTTGTAACATAGAATTGTCTTCTATTTCCGCTATTGTTGTTCATGAAATTGAACACTTTAGAACGGATTAATCACGTTTATTAACACCAGACCCTACGTTTCGAGCCCTTTACAGCACTTGTTTTTACAGGGTATGATGATTAAGAGAATGTGAATTCTCCCCTTAACCCAAAAACAAAAAAATATGGTAATAAATGAGACTACTACTAGAAATTAACGTGTTTCGTAATTTTTTATTCTGCCATCCTCAGCCCCTCGAAATGTCTTATACAGTTTTCTCTTATCATTAAAATCTACCAAGACAGCAAATTATTTCTCCAATTTAAAACTGAATTATCCCCAAAATTTAATCGTAAGATAAAATTCTTACCTACGCATTTTAAGACAATGCTAAGAGTTAAAGTTTGAGTTCACATTGAAGCCGAGCAACAAACTTGGGAACAATATCGAAAGTATTGAAACCAACAAAATGGAGTTAAAGGTACAACAAAGGTCAACAATTGTTCAATAATGGCTCAGGGCATGGAACCATGGCCATTCTGCGATACAGTTCAATTATGGAGTTAAGTAAATACCTGCTTAAGCCTGTAAGTTGGTAAGCGGGGTTAAAAGTTTATATTATAAATGTAGGCGTTATCATTTATTGTCGAGGGTAGTACTCTACTGCAATATTCAAAATAGGTAACTACTAACTACATATAGCGATGAAGTAATGAAGCACTATTAAATAGATTAAATATCAGAATAAAACAAGATTAGATTTATCAATTACACTGTTTACTTTTAATTATTATTAGAATAAAACAATACAATTTAAAAAGTAATTTTAGTAAAACCAAAATGATGGTAGTAATAAAGTCCAACATAATTTTAGATCCATCGCTAATCTTACGGGTTGATGATACCCATAGAAAAGGTACAGAAATATAGATACTTGGGCAGTTGGCTCAACGAAGACTGGGATGCAGAACAGGAAATTCGAACTAGGATATAAATAGCGCGAAGTGCCTTTATTAAGATGAAATCTTTATACATTAACAAAGATATAAATATGAAGTTACGATGGAGGCTGGTCAAGTGCTGCGTTCTGTCCGGGCTCTTCTATGGATGTGAAACATGGACCTTTAACCAAGCAATCGAAAAGAAAATAGACGCATTTGAAATGTGGTTATATCGACGAATGCTTAAAATATCCTGGAAAGACAAAATAACGAACGTGGAAGTGCTAAAGAGAATGAAGAAAAAGATGGAATTATTAACTACAATCAAAAGAAGAAAAATATCGTATTTTGGCCACATTTACAGAAATAAAAAATACGATATATTAAGATTAATATTAGGAGGTAAAATTTATGGTAAAAGGGGAAGAGGAAGGAGGATAAACTGGCTTGACGACATTAAGAAATGGACTAATATAAATAACGCAGGCACTCTGGCAAGAATGGCTAAGAGTCGAAGAGAAATGGCAATGGTGGTCGCCGACGTCCGTTAGGACATAGTAACTGAAGAAGAAGAATGAAGCACTGGTGGCCGAGGGGTCAGTTTAAGTTCCACAACTTCCACATAAGTTTCTTAGAAAAAAAGGAAAAGTGGAATAATTCATGTCATGACCTCGGGCAGGACTTGAACCCGCAACCTGGGATACACGCCCGTCACTCAGCCATCTAAGCTGCCGAAACCACACCCTTGTCCCCGAATTTCTCCACCATATCCCACGTAAGCACCAGGGGGGCCTCGCCTTAGGGGGGCACGGCTTCTTTTTAAGAAATTTGTTATCGTTCGCAGACTTTTTGTCTTAGGTAAAAATAATAGCTTTCTCCATGTAAGGTCTCGGATTCAAACCCGCCCGGTTCGTACTAATGAGTTTTTCGGAACTAACGTACGAAGTATAATGTGATATTTACTATTTTCTTTTCGGTTACGCCTAGACATATGTTTAAATGCGACAAAATAGCGTGAATCTGCAACATTACTGCTAGGTGGCAAAAGGATGCTATGTAGAAGCCTATAATGTACAAGTGGGCTCATCTCTTTGCTCAAGATATTATAACTATACCTAATAAATTGCAGACTCAAATCGTCAGGTGACAAGCAAAAGTCACTAAGTATAGATAAATACTAGCACAAGTTCCTAGCCATAGTGAACCATGCATATATCTATTAGGTATAACAAGGTCGATTTTTGTTTAAATATATTTTATGTATTGTAAATGATGAGTTTTGCTTGGCACCCGACCATATATATTGGTTTCTATTAATTTATTAGAAGAGTCCTGTCTATTTAACTTATTATTACAGTTTTACCTACAATTTTCAAAATCAGCTTCAACACCTTATACTTACTACAATTTATCCCAACACCAAGAATCAGTGCTTAGCATTCTGCAAATTTTGAACTCTACTTCCACTATATAGCTTTGTAATTGCCCTGGCAGGGAGGCGGGCAGTGGCCAGGCATTGTCGCGTTATCGCCCGGCGCCACTCGGCATTAAACGGGGCGGCAGACAACTTTAATTCCCTTTTACTTGGCCAATTTTTAATTTGCTCTAGATTCTATTAAGTGTTGGGGGTAATTAGATTCAGCGAAGGTGAAGAATGCTGGAAAGCGGAATGAAAATATATACAGGCTGAAGGGTGAATTTGCTGGCAATTACGATTTCAAATTGTATATTGATGACAGTGATAGTTATTACAGGAATATATCATTATTGAGATAAATAATAGATAACCTCAAAAGCATTGTCCATCTTCATCAAATATATGTGTTTATGCGAATAAATATAATTGTGTTTCAGTGCTTGATCGGTTTTTAATATAATTCGTCTCTTCGCAGCTCGTTTTCCTCAGTCCGAATTTCGCTATTTAGGTGGAGGTTAAATCCAAAAAACCTGCCCAGAAAAATCTTAGCGGAGTTCCTAATGAATAAATGTTCCTAAACTGTTTTATATATTCAGACTATGAGAGAATTTATATTTAAACAATTTCTCTCGTAATTAAGAATGTAACTTGCTAAAAAGGTCGAGTGTTTTATATCGGATATACGATTATATTGTTATATTAGAACTGCTGCTGTAAAAATCTTTATTAATGTTAATTATATTAAATACTAATGGCGTTATTCATAAACACACTTCAACAATTGTTTAGCTAAATGATTGTTTGTCCTTATCTGTCACTTTGACAATCGCGTTTGTCAGAATGGGAGAAAACATAATTTTACTAAAGATTCTGTAAACTTTTTTATGAATAAGGTGGTAGCTCTTCAATTCTCTTAATTATTCCATCAAAACTCGTCAATAATCGACTTCCCATCCCTCAAGTTCGGGTGTCTTGCTATCGGAGATAATGCCGTGTCGCCACGTGCGTGGACACACTCCATCGAATCGGAATACGCGCCCAATCAGGATTAGCTCCCTCGTGTAGAAATAATTACGATCACGACTTAATTAAGTCGATTGCTTGGAGAAAAGTACGTGTAAATAGAGTCGTTGATATTTAAACATTGATATTCTATTATAACTCTATAACAAGACTCTATTCTCTTATAACAAGTCGTTTGCGGTACGCTCGGTTAGACTGTGGAATGATTTGCCTGTCTCGTATAGGAAGTCCCAGTCAATTGCGTCGCTCAAGGGGAAGTTAAAGAAGTTGTGGTTACCTGTTTCTGTGTGATTGGTTGCTGTTATCTCTTTGTTTATCTGTATACTCTGTTTTTTTTTTTTTTTTTTTTTTTTATTAGTGTTGTCTCACATTTCCTTGTTAGTGTGATATATATACTTTTACTTTGTATTTTGGAAATATATATATAGTTTATATTATTATTTATCTGGTACGTTGTTGTACATTAGGTGTATTTGTCTACCTCTTTTCATTTTTTCTCTCATCTACTCAAAGGTTAACTGGAAGAGATCCCTTAAAGGGATAAGTTCGCCTTTGTACTTACTGTTTTCCTTTTGTAAATTTTAATTTTTCTGTGTTTTGTACAATAAAGAGTTTACATACATACATACATAACTTAAATTGTGACATTGTTTTCTAAATATATCTAAGTACATATTTTTTATCTTTATTTTTAATCAGAGATGTTATTCCCTATCTAAACCTCGACTAAGACCCAAAGCCACGAATAATCGGTTTATAGAATACCAACATGTTATAACTCTTTGGAAACCAGCTTAAGCACAATAGGAATCTGCCAACAAACCACTATGTGGTTTGGCAGAAGAATATATGTATTTAGAAGTAAGCAAGATCTGTGAATAAACGTTATTTATTTAAAAAAATAATAGTAGAAGTAGGCACAGTAGTAATGATTGTGTAACTGCAAATCTAGTGCCTACTTTTATGAATCCATCCAGTTTTTCATAAACGAATAGACATATAATTGGCGCCCAAAGGCTAATGTTCACCGAAACGTGATGGAGCGTCACTCAACACATCAGTGCGTCGATGGCCGTGCCAATGCACCATTGCACACCCTCGCTGCGTTCTATTGAAAAAATATATCATATTGATAATGCTAATGCAGTTTTGTATAAGGGAAGGCTAGTTGGAGAAATTGATATCACTATAGTCAAGTCGAGACAGGTTCTAATCGTAACTTTACAAGGTTTGTAGTTAATGAAAAATATAACCCTGTATATCAAAAGGCAAAAGAAGTAGGCATTAGCTGGCTGGCAGAACGCCTCAACAAATAAGTACCTATAGCAATTCAGCGAGGATATGCTGCCAGCATTCTTGGGACCATGCCCCAGGGGCTGGGGCTGTTAGTTTTTTTAGTTTCATAGTTATTTTGTATTTAAGTTTATTTTATTTTTTCTAATTGTTTTTTCCTTTTTAAAGGTATTAATTTTGCCAATAAAAATATATGGTACAGTCACCTGCAATAGTATATGACGCTGTGAAGGCCGCAAAAATATGTGACACGCTCTTATGGCGGTACAAACAAGACTGTGTCACATATTTTTGCGGCCTTCACAGCGTCATATACTATTGCAGGTGACTGTACCTAGTTGGTTCAGGTTGATCTCATTACTTTAAAACGAATGATGATTTAGTCCATAGTACGTCTAATGTTTACACAGCTACCTATCTGTTTTCTTTTTATTATTTATCTAATTAAAATGACCAAAACTGAATTAATAGTTTCAGTATTGTATGTTTAACGCAACGACAATGACCACTTCTCATCAGGCGGCTCGTCTGCTCGTTTATTACCGTTTAAGTATATAAAACTAACTGTACATACGTAGAGTATGCACGCGTATACCTAAGCACATTATATGTGTCTATCAGTAGGTTCTACACCAAACAAACAATGTCTCAACTTCCAAATCGCAGATTGTTTTGCTCTAGCTAAAATCTGATTTGAAAGCTCATCCTTAACATATTCAGACTGATACACCACACATAGGTAAACATTATACGTTGGTGCACCTACTTCAACTACTTAAACTATCTATTCACGTTACCATTTTCTTCGTAATCCGATTTCGGTTTCGATTTCGTTTTTAATGTTTCCGCTACCCAAAGGTTGTCTGGAAGAAATCGCTTTTTAGCGATAAGACCGCCTGTTGTTTGCCTCTGTGTTAATCAAATGTTTGTACCTTGTAAATGTTTTTTTCTTTCTCATGTACTGAGGTGTGCAATAAAGAGTATTCTATTCTATTCGGTCCTTTTACAACTTCACTTAGCCAATGAATACTGCACCCCGTTGGAGCCTCTACAGTTTGATGTAAGCCACTTCTATTCAAATGGCACTACGGTAAATCCCGAGCGTTCTACACTAGACAAATTGTCGATAGGTAAAATGTGGATACGTACATACTTGAATAATTTTAAACTAATGTTTCATTATAAGTTTTAGATTCCTTTCGTATGAGCACGTAGGTATCTGATTCGCCATCGAAAGCTTTGCTTTTAGGTACTGATTAACACGGTATATTTTGCGCTACTGTTTGTCAAATATCGAAAAAAAATTCTAGCGTGCAGTAACCAACTCGGCTTATCTCAGAAACAAATTACCTTAGATTACATTTTGAATCTTAATCGTATATCGTAATAAAATGTCAAATAAAATAGTCCTTTGTAAAAACCTATTTACTTCCGTTCTTGGGGCTATAGCAATTGATTAAAGCCTAGACTTTTGACTGGACTAGGAAGTGTTAAGAAATAAACGAGTCAAACAACTTGTGATAGGTAGGTACCTAAACTAACAAAAACACAGCATAAAACTTCCCCCTTCGACCTCCCCTTATATTAACATCAACTATAAGCTCAACGAAAAACCACAGCCTCTTCGAGACCTCTCAATTTGGGCCCTAACTCGGTTCCCTGGTTCCCTCACTATTTAAAATTCATCCCTTGTCGGAACTAATTCTCTGCGTAAAGCCGCGCGCACACGGGTCACGCTATCGCCTTCTGCTTCATTAGGCCGCGCGCGCACGCCGCTATCGCCGAGGCCGGCTCATTTTTCATACTGTATTTCTATGGCTAAACTGGGAATTGTTTTGGGTCATAGTACACGGTGCAGTAAAGTTATGTAAAATAAATTTAGTGGAAGTGTAACATTTTAATAAAACGGAAACTATTATTTATTAAGCTGGGCTAAGTATATGTATAGTTGTAGGAAAATAGGAAACTATGATAACAAACACTCATGACATCTTTACATGGTGGATACCGTCACTGTAAACACATGAAGTAATCTATAGTTTGATTTTATTGGTTTTTTTAAAAGACACAACATCAATTCACGTAGGTATAATAAAGGTTCTCATTTTTGTGAACAAGTTATCCCAGATTTTCAAAAAGAAAGTGAGAAATTTATTAAAGTCTGTGCGAAAAAAGACGAGTTGTATGTCAGACTCCATTAGTTTCCATATAGAATTCGAATTTTCTCTTTCGATACTTTATGCATTTTGAGTATTTTAACATACCTAATATATCTATATAAAATACACAAAATGCATAAAGTCACAAAGTTATTCAATATCAAGTCAAGTGGTTCAAGTCATTGTTGTACAAATATAAGGCTGGGTCCTATCCAAATTAGTTTTCTAAACAAACTCCTTCTAGATGTTATTTTATTAGCTATCTATAATTTAGCTTTGAATTTGTCAATTAATGTTTTTTGTTTGTCATTCATTTCATCTTTTTGTTTTTATACTGGCTTCTCTCTTTATGTTTAAAGTGTTAATTAAAGTAAAGTAGTCACAAAATGTAAAGCGTGTGATATGTGTAAGTTGTGTTTGCCTATAATTGGGTGAATACTCTGGAGTGATTTTGTACCTTTGATTAAAGTGTTTTAGTAATAGTATTGCACCTGTTGGCAAACCTGTATCAATAAATAAATAAATATTTTCCAATATTCAGATGCCAATAAATAAAAAAAACAAGGAATAGCTGTAGTTAGGTATACTTTTACTCCTTCTAATTTTGTTGTTTTTAGCCAAGCTAACTTCAATTCTCGCCAAATAAATAAGACCAGCCTACTCTTTACCCAGTCGGAAACACCGACATTAATATTACCTAACCTATAATTCAAATTACCATTATTGTTTTATTTCAAGTCTATTAATTAAATTACCATCACATCCCTAATTCCCGTGTACATACCTGCACAGTAGGCCGCGATTTAATTTGGAGCCCCCCGCCAATCGAGGACAATATTCAAATAAGGCTTCGAAGACCCCACGACATGTTCCATTATCTTTCACTTCCATCTGCAGACCCTCCCGATCGCTACCCGAACTTGTCTTTATATTTGGCGACAAAACGTGTCGTAAACGTCACGGTAAACTATGTGCTTACGATCTCTACTGGATATTGACTTCGCGATTCGATATTGTTTGTATCTCGCTTCCAATAGTTAAGAACGAGAAAGATGTAAACACCATCGAATCGCGCACAATCGCTATTGAGTACGGTTACATAGAACTCATGGTACGTGTGCTAGACTGTTAAAGAAACCTTTATATGTATTATGAAATAAATAAATCTGAATCTGAATCTTTAAATATTAAAAATACTCGTAAAAAACAAACAAGAGAAGACCTATACGATAAACAACAATAAACCTAACTGCATTATTTGCAATTAGTTTAGAAATTTGGGGTCTCTTCTTATCCCAACTCAATCGCCGATGTTTCATGTCGTCACATATAAAGAGTGTTGGTGGAACAATTCGGTTCGGTGGCCGTAGTTTTTCTGTTCAACCCCTTGGCGTCCCGCTGGCCCGCCGTGTCAATCACGCCGTGTATATTCATTTGTCTTGTTTATGACAGCCCGGTGATATTAAAAGCAAATCTGCTAATGAGTTTAGGGGCATTTAAAAATATTACCCTTTTTTAAAAACAAGGAAGTAAATAGCTGCAATATATATTGTATGCACAGTCAGCTGCAAAGGTACAGTATAAAATAATGCGCTAAAAGCTAGATACTTTTTACACTCCACGTATTTCACAAATAAACATATATATTTTGTATTGTTACCGGTCTCCTAGCCTTGTTGGTAGTGACTCTGCCTACGAAGCAGGAGGTCTCGGGTTCGAATCCTGGACAGGGCATTCATTTGTGTGTTTATCACGAATATTTGTTCCTGAGTTATGGATGTTTTCTATGTATTTATCTATTATATAATTATATGATAGTCTAGTACCTATAACACAAGCATTATTGAGCTTACTGTGGGACTAGGTCGATTTGTGTAAGATTGTCCCATAATAAATAAATAAATATTGTAGGACAATCTTACACAAATCGACCAAGTCTCACGCCCTAATTTTTAATATTTATTTATTTATTGTCGCATGGTGGATGAATAATTACATTTTATGCGTTATTTTATTTAACAATAATGCAGCTTTCTGTAAGTACATTTTTGGAAAAAAAGCGTGGTTACACTTTTAGTGGCATGGTATCAATGTGGCCACATTTGTAAAATGTGGTCACAACACCGAAAAATTTACAAGTTACTGTCACTATCCATATCACTTACCTGAATAAGTAGATTGGTAATACAAAGTTATAGTGAAGTTTTGACAATACACAAATTACGGACCGCATAATAACGAAATTTAGAAACCAAATACCATTGAAACAGGCCTGAAAAATCAATATTTTTACCCTTACTGTTCGTCTGTAATTTCTCAATATCAGCTCATTTGCATTTGTCTCATTTCGGCCATTTGCTAAATGCCTTCTTGTTCATCTGTGATCTGTATAACTTACCAGAACATTGGTAATTTGAGCATTAGGCAATCTTGGTCATGATTCCATTTTATATCGAACGATAACTTTATCTAAACATTGTATTTATTGTGCAATGTATCTCAACCCCCATCAGGTACGTCACTCATTTCTATGATTTAATAAACCCCGCGGCCAGCATCGGGGGCGAAACAATAGCGCATCAAGCACCCCAAACCACGACGCCGGCTTAAACACGCCGATATTTACTAAATAAAACGTTATAAAATAATAAATCCAGCAACATATGGCTGGAGACAGAAATCAAATCTGCTGCCCGTGCCCGGGGGACTAGAGATGGTTAGTGTTGGAAGTTTATTGTTTGCGCAATTATTTATGAAGTGGACTAGTTTTGGTCAGGATGAAATTTGTTACATTTTTTATTAATAATCAAACGAACTTACCTGTGAAGTTTGATTGGAATTATACGAGTATCCAAATCGAAGATTACATATATTTACTAGCAGCAGTACACGGTTATGTGCTGTCCTTGTCACACATTTAGAGTTAAAATATTATTCAAAAAATGTTCTCGCTGTCGCCCGCCGCGTAAGGTAGGTGTCGTGCCGGTGCACGACCGCGCCCCCAGCGGCGTGGTTTATCATTATTTTAGAGCACATAGATATTTTTGTGTTAGGACCAGAGACTATTTTATTTTAATTTTTAGGGTCTGGGAGGGTGGGAGTATGTAATCTTCGATTTGGATACTCGTATAATTCCAATCAAACTTCACAGGTAAGTTCGTTTGATTATTAATTATACTTCGTATCCAAATCGAAGATTACATATATTTACTAGCAGATGTTTAGAGAATTGTAATACTACATATAAGTAGGAAAAATAAAATAAAATATCGAAGTCAAATCCGACGCTCCTATGGGTTCCTGATAATTAGCTTCATACATGAGTGCCTAATAAAATAAAACGGTACTATTATGTAAATATTATATGAATATTTTTATTAGATTGGACTTATGCATGCCATGCTGTGCGTGTCCAAGTGAGGAACGACATTAATAAAGAATGAAATTACTTTCAATAACCTCTTAGGTGAAGCAAAACACTGAAGTGTGTATTATCGTCGATATAATTTTAACCTTACTTGAATATACCTGCTTTAAATTATACTTCGTTCATTTAATTGAACCTTACTGACGAATCCCTGATCCCTGCATAGTGATTGTATACTTTAGATATGCCTGTATTTCATGTCGAAGTAAAAATGGAAGACAAAAACCAGTTGTGTGATTAGTAAAACAAGCTATCAGTAGTTTCTTCATAGCAAGATTAGTACTAAAGAAATCTTGTTATAAAATATATATACAGATTTAAACTGAGACCAAACAATAATTCAAGTGGTGGGTAATGGTTAATACGTTAAGTTTTTCCTTTTTGAGTAGAACGTTGTAATAAAAAACTTAAGTGGCAGGTGCCTTCGATTCTACTGTAGGATAACGAAATATTGACCAGTACGCTACAGCAGCAAGAGAATTACTATTTTTGTAAATAATTGTTATAATAAAGAACTGACACGTGGAGTATTTTTATATGTTGATAATCGGAATGCTACTATTGAAAAGAAGTCTCATCATGGTAAAAACAACCTGATAGAGTAAAATTTTATTACATTCTACACAATTCCTGTAGAATACGAGTATGTAACACGAGACGCCGTTAATGCGGAGCAAAGTTTATTTATTGTATACAATTAACACTAAGTTGTACGATCCTCAACACGATTTTATTAATGTGAAGGAACTCAACGCTGTTAATACGGAGAAATGTTGTACAATCATCAACAAAATTGATGTAGAGTAACTCAACGCTGTTGAAGCGTAGCAAAGATCTACAATCCTCGACACAATTAATGTGGAGAAACTCAACGCTGTTAAAGCGGAGCAAAGTTCTACAATCCTCGACACAATTAATGTGGAGAAACTCAACGCTGTTAAAGCGGAGCAAAGTTCTACAATCCTCGACACAATTAATGTGGAGAAACTCAACGCTGTTAAAGCGGAGCAAAGTTCTACAATCCTCGACACAATTAATGTGGAGTAACTCAACGCTGTTAAAGCGGAGCAATGGAGACACTCAACGCTGTTAAAGCGGAGCAAGTTCTACAATCCTCGACACAATTAATGTGGAGTACCTCAACGCTGTTAAAGCGGAGCAAAGTTCTCGAATCCTCGACACAATTAATGTGGAGTACCTCAACGCTGTTAAAGCGGAGCAAAGTTCTAGAATCCTCGACACAATTAATGTGGAGGTCCTCAACGCTGTTAAAGCGGAGCAAAGTTCTAGAATCCTCGACACAATTAATGTGGAGTACCTCAACGCTGTTAAAGCGGAGCAAAGTTCTAGAATCCTCGACACAATTAATGTGGAGTACCTCAACGCTGTTAAAGCGGAGCAAAGTTCTAGAATCCTCGACACAATTAATGTGGAGTACCTCAACACTGTTAAAGCGGAGCAAAGTTCTAGAATCCTCGACACAATTAATGTGGAGTACCTCAACGCTGTTAAAGCGGAGCAAAGTTCTAGAATCCTCGACACAATTAATGTGGAGTACCTCAACGCTGTTAAAGCGGAGCAAAGTTCTAGAATCCTCGACACAATTAATGTGGAGTACCTCAACGCTGTTAAAGCGGAGCAAAGTTCTAGAATCCTCGACACAATTAATGTGGAGTACCTCAACGCTGTTAAAGCGGAGCAAAGTTCTAGAATCCTCGACACAATTAATGTGGAGTACCTCAACACTGTTAAAGCGGAGCAAAGTTCTACAATCCTCGACACAATTAATGTGGAGTACCTCAACGCTGTTAAAGCGGAGTAAAGTTCTACAATCCTCGACACAACTAATGTGGAGAAACTCAACGCTGTTAAAGCGGAGCAAAGTTCTACAACCCTCGACACAATTAATGTGGAGTACCTCAACGCTGCTAAAGCGGACGATCCTTGACATCATTGATGTGTTAAAGCTCAACGCTGTTAAAGCAAGCTTATTTGACACAATTTTTGTGGCATAATTGTTGAAACGGAGCAAAATTATACAAATTTACACGCGATTTATGTCACGTAACTCGGCACTGTTAAAGCGGAGCAGCGTAGGGTATTTAATAAGATTAAGCCTATTTCATCGATATAGCTTACGAAAATATATATATTTATATATATATGTATATTATGAAGCTTCTCTAGGAAACTATAAATCAAAATTTAAGTCGTTGTTTGTATTACTTCAGTATATATTGGTTCATCCTTTCAATAAACAGGAATATTAGTTTCGTGATAATTCAATTGGGTTAAAACCATTTACTCTCCAATGAGGTTTTTGTTAGCAAACTCACTCAGCTTCGTAAAATTATTCATTTTTGGTTAACACCCTCCTAAACGGTGAGGTTTTAATAGTAGGTACGTACGACAATATTAATATCCGACTTAATTTTCATTAAGTCGTGTTGAGTCCTATTAAGTATCGTAAAGGTATCATCTACAATTTTATATGTAGGTATCATAAAAATGTGATCCACAACATTCACTACCTACATATACAAATTACAATACATCTATTATAATATATATAAGTAAAAATCATATGATTTATATAATTTCATGCATTGCATTGCATTGTAATTCGTTTTTACTAAACGCAACAATTCGCAAGACTGCGCCGTCAGATATTGGTTCAAATTCCGGAACCAAACTATCTTTGTTTCGTGATGGGGATACGTAAAGTTGATAAAAAAGATCAGTAAGTATAGATATTATTGTTATACAAAAAACCACAAAAAACTTTAACTATTTTGTGTCTTTAACCAGTTTTCTCGTTATTCGCTCTGAGCATGCAGGAAAGCGATTGAACACCTTTTAGGTGTGCAATTTGTTAACGAACCACCAATCACAATATACTAACCTGTAATGTCCGCATATTATTTAGGTATTGTATTTTGTAAATTTTTACATAAACCAAAATATCATATTTTTGACCTGGTTATATCGTTGTTTATTGAACGGTTTACGTTATCTAAAATATGAGGAAAATAAAAATAACCTCTTTCGAGTCTTTGAACAAAACAAAAAACTTATTATTTACCTTAAATAACTTACCTATACTCAAAGAATACAACTCTGAACATAAATTATCCTTCTTTAATCGTATAGACGCTAGGTCGCAAATTAAACCCCTGCAGCGGCTACAGCAAGCATTCGCGCTATTTAGCGGAGGGTAATACGGCACTGCCGCTGCGGTTACACTTCCCTTTAGTTTAGAGCCTTAACTGACTCAAAATAGCAATATCATAGTATTTTGACTTCATTAAAACATGATCAAGATTATATATTTCGACTCATTAAAGTCGTATTTCCTTGATAGAACCTGAAATAGGCTTACTCGTAAATAGGAACGTAGTTTATACGAAACCTATCTTATTTTTATTTTACAATTTTTCTCTGCAACAACATTATGATGATAAAAATATTGATTGTAGTCATTGTTACTTATTTCAGCGAGCTCATGATTCTTTATAAGCGAGTATATCTTTATGACAGTTCATATAAATGAAGTAGGTAGGACGACGTACAAGAAGCGCTATAAGTATGTGTACTTCTTAGCTGACTAATCGGGGCTGTCTTTCACGAATAATACAAGACAAACATGAAGAATTGAAGAGGTCATACCTCCCTTTTAGGGATAAAATGGGGAACCTCTAAAATACCTATATTGTCCCGAAGGCTCGACGATAGTCGAAACGGCAACATCCGGATCATAAGCTAGCTTTTATTAACAAAACTATAGATAAATGAGGGAACCTCTATGGCTATTTTACTTTAAATTACTTTTAGATGCCATTTTGTTAACCGAATTTACTACAATTTGTGAAATTCATGTAGACTTTCATAATTTTTTAGCATTGCAATACTTATTACTATAATTATCTCAGAACTCTGGAAAAGTAGATGAAATCATTGCGTAGATGAGATTACATTTGTTTTCGTTAAATACCAGGGTTAGAAGTAAGTGGCTAACCCTCGAGTATGGCGTGTGGCGCAATTTTTAGTATACGGTCTGGTACACAAACCTGATACGAATTATAATGCGTAAATACTATAACGCGTAAATACATAACGAACCTTAAAGTTCTCTTAATTAGGTTTAAATTTGTATGTTAATCTACGAGTAACAACCCGTGCCTTTAACATGTACCTTACTTATATTACTTAGAAAAAAGAAGGTAGATGTAAAAGCATTATTTCGAACAAAGTAAAGATTCCTTGATCTATTCTTTTAGTTATTATATGATTAATACACCACACTAACATTCAATTTTAAATTGTAATCTACCACACATATATTGGAAGCAAAATCAAACATTTGGACAAAATCACTTTCCGAAAGAAGATTCGTTAAACGGCAACTAGGCCGCGGTTTTATTCTGTAATTTGAATTCATCGTTCTGAAGATGTGTAAAATCACTCACCCTAATCCTTCAATCTGAAATAGATATACACTAAAACACTATTTTTGCGAGAAAATACGTGTGACTCGGACAAACACAAAAAAATGTAATGATAAACCACGCCGCTGGGGGCGCGGTCGTGCACCGGCACGACACCTACCTTACGCGGCGGGCGACAGCGAGAACATTTTTTGAATAATATTTTAACTCTAAATGTGTGACAAGGACAGCACATAACCGTGTACTGCTGCTAGTAAATATATGTAATCTTCGATTTGGATACGAAGTATAATATGTAATAAGGAGCCTATCTGAATAGTCAGAATGACTATGAAGCCATCATAATGCATACATCCTGAACAAATTAATAACGAGAATGGCCAACGTAGCCACGGTTATGTCACAAATTGTCACTCTGGCCGGCGAATAGAGTTGCCATCTTGTATCGTCATCGCTTATATTATAATATCTTGTCTTGTTTCTATAAGTGAGAACCTGTAATTGGCTATCTATTTTTATTTAGCTATTAGTCATGTTTTCATGCTGTTGGTTTTCCATGTATGTAATATAAAATAAAATAAATAAATAAAATACATAGTATTTAATTTTATACCCATTTCTGAAGACAATTACAATTGAAAAAAGTGAGTGACGCATGTGTTATAAATAGATAAATATGAACGATAAATTCGCGATCATAATTATACACTTCGGATACATAACTTTGGTTTCATAAAAAAAAGCTATAATCTAATAGGAATGCAAAGTACACATGGAGTCAAACGACGTTATCTCTTCCGAGCAAATTGACTAAACTTGAAAGTGTTATTTTAAACGTCAAAATTCTATGAAATTATGACGGTTGCTTAACACTTTCACAGTCCATGCTATCATTGTAAACTTGTTTATTTACATAAATCGTCAAATATAATTGCACTACTTAGACATCAAATAAACCAAACCACCGAAAACGCGGCGCCGCCAAAATAACAATCCACGAGCGCGTTCCGAAATTAAATCAAAACCTAGTCCTTAAGTGCACTCGATCAACGAATCGAATAGAGGCAGTGCTAGTTCCCGGTGTAATGCAGGCGCCCCGCCATGCATCGAGTGGAGTATCGACTACTATCGAGTCGGAGACGAGTAATCATCGAGGACCCGCGGTGCCCCTTGCTGTAATTCCAATCAATTAAAGCAAAAGCAGAGTCAGAGGTTCAGGCAAACCAGCATAAGGCTACGATCCGTTGACACGTAGTTAGACAGGTCAGATTTTCATCGGTCCCATTGAGAGTAAGTCTCACCTAAACTCGGCAAGCTATATCTCGATGTCCCGGTCCCGCACTCAATCTCGCTCCACCATTTGTTGACAAAAGAATTTACCGTCGCTAAAATAAGACCTGTTGCAAACTAACCCTTGTTTAGAAGGTTATAAGGATTATGGCTCCAAGAAGAAGGTGAAATAACAAGTGGTCGATGGATTCACAATATTGGGTGACAATCCATAGAAACGGACGGTTATTGAATTTCTTTGCATTTTTGATTTGTCTTTCTTGAGTTTATTGTGTATTTGCCAAATTACATTTTATTATACAGTGTTGTTTTGAATGTAATGATTTGTATAATATCACATTGATAAAATTTAAAATACGTGTAGGTACTGTTACGACTCATGCACTCGCCATCAGATATATCAGAGCGCCAAGGCACTCACAAATATCTGAGCACGCCTCTGTTTTCAAGACGAAGTGCTTGTTCAGATATTTTTGAACACCTGGGCTGCTCCTATATAATTGTCTGATGGCGACTGTACCTGTCTATAATAAAATAGGTTGGTATTTTGAATGGAAAAGAATGAGTAAAAAATGTTATAGGTACAGACGCCATCAGAT
Organism: Lathronympha strigana; assembly: GCA_949128165.1. NCBI lineage: Eukaryota > Metazoa > Arthropoda > Insecta > Lepidoptera > Tortricidae > Lathronympha > Lathronympha strigana. Next base: position 7,195,320 of record OX421906.1, on the reverse strand, counting down.
ATATCGGAGCGTCCGAGGCGTGCAAAATATCTGAACAAGCACTCTAACGTCTTGACAATAGAGGCGTGTTCAGATATTTGTGAACGCCTCGGACGCTCCGATATATCTGATGGCGACTGTACTTACTTAGGTATTAATTATTGAGGTGAAGAACCCCTACTACATTTTTGTATAAAATGTTCTTCTTATTGAAAGACTAACCGCCTTTCAAGCTACAGGAATTTTTCTAAATTCGTTAATCACCCGACCCAGCAATACCTACTACGTATACTTTTGTCGTAAATAGGTAGATACCTATTTACGACAAAAGTAAATATTTTAAAACACATTACTTACCATTATAAATATAAATATTTAATATTAGATAACATACAGGTAAGGTCAAATCACTTAAAACGCGACGTTTTTCAGCTCAAGGTACCACTTTCTCAATTGTCGATAAGGGCGATAAGGCGCTACGCCATAAATATTCATTTGGCAATAACCCTTATCAAAATCAAAAACCGGCAAACTGGTTTGTTTTACTAAACTCAAATACATATAATTAACCTGTGTATAGATATTACTAAACCAGCAAGCAGCTAGCATTTTTACTTATAGAAAATGGGTTAAAAAATGACTGCCTATTCTCAAATACTAACTGCATAAACTGCGTACACCACGCATTTTGCGGGCCTGCTCCGCAGGGGACGCATGCGCTCATGCACAATCGGAAACTTGTTTCTACTTTTTGGACGGTTTAATGCAACAGCGCACAATTCATTTACATTTATATCTTTGTAAGTGTATTTGGGGATTCACTCGCATTTTGCTACCTACTGGCAAAAGATTTTGATTTGATGCTATTATAACAATGTTTGAAAAGCATTCCGCCTTAAAGATGAAATATAATATTAAAAGTAGAGATATTTGGCAATTTCCTGTGTTTTGCACGTGGAAATACTTAGGTTTTTAAGTAAGATAGGATTTTAAGTATTTATACAATCTGGAATACTTGGAAAAACAGACACCTATTTAATATTAGGAATTGTAAGGAAAATTATTTCAATTTATTTAAGATTTACTTGTATTTAATTTAATTTAATTTAATTTAATATAAAAACACGTTTACATGACATTACAGTAAAACTAATGCGCCATGAAACTAGGGAATACATAATTACAGAACAACAACGAAATAATAATTATCTAATTTACATAACGGTAGACGGCCTATTATCCATCCCCTCACAGAATCTCAAACATTCAGCATTAACAGTCACCCATCTCCATGCAAACAGATCACATTCCGGTACTGATGCCAAGAACGCATTCAATTGTGTGAGAGCAAGAGGGATCGGTGAGTTCTTGCGCGACTGAGTGCGCGCCGCCGGCCCCATCAAGAGGTCACGTGTCCGGGGTCTGAGGTCCATCCTGGGAACGTCGGGAACAAACAGTCGGACCAAACGACCTACCAGCTCCGGACAGTCAGATTCACCACGCAGGACACGACATGCCGTGATCAACAGGCTGAAGTTGCGCCTGACCTCCAATGAGTTGTAACCAAGCATCCCTAGCAAGTATTTTGTTGGGTACAGGAATGGGTAGTACCCGTACACTTTCTTATAGAGGGTCCTCAAAAATGTTTTTTGGACCTTTTCCAATAATAATATGTACTTATGTTCGTACGGGAGCCATACAATCGACGACGCCTCTAGTTTGCTTCTGACCAAGGCGTTGTATACCAACTTAATTGCTAAAGGGTCACTGAAGTCACGCATGTTGCGAACTACAAAGCCTAGCCTTCGATAGCAGTCGGCAGCAAGAGATAAAATGTGCTCACGGAATGTTAGACGCGTATCGAAGACCACCCCGAGATCTTTAACTGTGAATACGCGATTTATGGTTTCAGATCCCAGCGTGTATTGTGCCAATAGCGGGTCACGCGAACGGCTAAAAGTACAGACGCAGCACTTAGCAGAGTTAAACAAAAGTTTATTATCTATACTCCACTGAAGAACCAAGTTAATATCCATTTGTAATGCCTCGCAGTCAGATTTTTGCTTTACTCCAAATACCAACTTCAAATCGTCAGCATAAAGGAGACATTGAGAAGATTTTGGAATTGACTGAAGATCATTAACCATTATTCCGAACAGAAAAGGTCCTAATATCGAGCCCTGACTGACACCAGATCGGGTATGATATGGGGCCGAGACAAAGCATCCATGCCGAACATACTGCTGCCGACCACGTAGATAATTTGCGAAAAATAACAGCAATCTAGGAGAGAAGCCAATTTGGTCCAATTTTCCTAATAGCACATCATTATCTACGCGATCGAAAGCTTTCCTGAAATCAAAGTAAAGCACATCCAGTTGGATACCCCTATCAAGGTGTTCAGAAATAATGTCGACCAAAGTTAGGAGATTTGTATTTACGGAGCGGTTAGTCCTAAAACCATGTTGAGCGTCACATAAATATGGCCTAACTTGCATTGACAGAGTTCGATGGAGTATAGACTCGAACAGTTTTGCCAGCGAGGAAAGTACGGCAATCGGTCTATAATTTTCCACCGCTGATATCTCACCACCTTTCGAGATCGGCGTTACTCTTGACACCTTCCAGCGACGTGGGTAAACTCCAGTTGATAGAGCCAAGTTGAAGATATATAACATTGGCTTCTTTAGGCAGCCACCACATCCTTTTAAAATATAGGCCGGTATGTTGTCTGGCCCAACGGAGGAGTTGGATTTAAGGCGCTTTATAGCAGACTCAACCTCACCAAGCGATATTGTCCTAATATCGATGAGGTTAGCATTTGCACCACAACTACGGTAACCAGTTCCAAGCGGGTCTAGACGCGGAACGTCAGGCAAAAATACTCCTGAAAAGTAATCGGCGAATGCGCCAGCCGCCTCAGCTCCGACAGACCGTTTACCGTCAAAAGTCACACTAGGGACAAATCCGCCCTTTGACTTAAGACTGTCAAGGTATTGCCAAAACGCACGGGGATTGTCCTTAACCTGATTCTGAATCCGATCAAGGTAGCATTCGTAAGCTGTCGCAATACGTTTTTTCAGTATAGACCTCAGCTTCGAAAACTCATCGTACACGTTTCTATCCTTTGTAGTTTTCCATTTACGATGAATTTCACTTTTCCACTTGAGATCATTAATTAAGTCTGCAGTGTACCACACTGGATAACGCCTACTTGGCTTCCCTGATCGGACACGTTTTGGGATGCACAGGTCAAACACTCCATACAAATAATTATAAAATATATCAACAGCAGTGTCAACATCTCCAGCGCAAAGAACTTCCTGCCAGCAGATCTCAGAGACTAATTTATAAAGGAGCTCATAATTGCCTTTTGAGAAGTTCCAGTCCCGCTGTATGTCCACATTGCTGGGATGTAATCGTTCGATCCGGGGCGGACATGCGAAACAGTCTGTCGGAACAGAGATCTCCAGAGGAGGATGGTACGCATCTGAGTTTGGCACTAGGCCACCTCCCGCCAACTCCAAAACTGTGGTATTGGAAATGCGTTCTGACAGCAGCACTACATCTAGCTTACTTCCATCCAGCTTCCATCTAGCTTATTAAAATATTTAATTGTGTTTGTTCACAATTAATTCGGTAATGCATAATATGTTTACCTTAGTAACATTATTTGTAACTAAAGTTACTTATTTGACCACCCTATCGCAAAATTTGCCTGATAAAAAACTTCGCATTTTGTTTAATGAAAGTCGTTATAATTCGAAAAAAAACAATCAATAAGTCCCTAAAGCAATGATTGGCAACCCTGACATCTGTCACACAAGTTCGTTTTCAATTACGGCGGCATGCGACCGAAATTAATTCCGTCGTCTTGATTGGCGATAAGAGTAGGATTACGCGGCGATTTGCTACTGCAATCGCGTCAATGCTGCACGAGGCAAAGAATAGGTAACTCCACAGACTGGACAATGAACATTTTCTAAAATAAATTACCTAATGGTGCACGGTAAACGATTGAACCTAATGACCTATCAGGCATTTGATAAGTACATTCTGTAAGGCAAGCTTTATTATCCCAATCACCACATCGTCAAAATGTAAGGTATAATATATACATATTATGATATAATACCTTTATAATTTTCATTGCTACTGATGCTAGGTGTAAACGGTGTAAACTGAACCCCGTTTCAGTTAATAAGAGGAGATTAATATTTTTTTCCACTTTTGCGGCAAACAAGACTTGGACCTACCTGATGTCTGATGTTAAGAAATGACCTATCCTATAGACCAGTGACGACGCGGTAAAAATATTCGTAGACAACTTCTTTACTTGCTTATCTGACTATTCTTTTCTTCATAAGCTGTAAAACTGCTCAACTTTCTGGAAATTAACATACCTAAGTTGCATATGTAAAAATGTTAAATAATGTTCTTTCGTTAATAGAAAAATATTCGCATGGTCTTTGCAAATGTTGTGCCACATCGGGTGAGGGAGGCGGCGCGGCGGTCGGCAGTAATGGAGTGCCGGTGGCGGCGCGCGCGCCACGCGCCGGCGTGTGGCGCGCGCGCCGCCGCCGCCGCCGCGCACTCCCACCGATTATACCGACATCACGTGAGAACGAGGACTTGCAGCCCTTAGGCATTGGTAGTCTGATTTCTCTAGTGACCTAAACGAAGTTGGTCTTTGGTTAACGATGTACGCTGCGTAGTGTCAAGTTGTATGGCTAGACGAGAGACACTCTCAAAGAGATCTTACCTAACAAGGTAACTTAGTGCCACTTGCACCACTCAGGGTTAACCGCTAACCCGGAGTTGAACTGTCAAATTCCATATAAAAAAACGCTAAACTCCGGATTAGTTGGCTAACCCCAGTTGGTGCAAGTGGACTTTAGTCGGCTCAAGACACAAACTGCATGTAGAACGTCTCGTGTATCGGTCGGTCGGTGTATGTGTGTCGGTCGGCGGACACCGTAGCGATCTTAGTGAAACCTTAGCCTCTAAAACACTCTAGCTATCGTACCCCAATCTGCGTCCATTTTGGTTTATTGAATATTTTTGTTACATTGTATTTTATTTTATATGTATATTTTACGTCGAATGATTCAAAAAGTTGTAATCTAGCTATCAGGATTGCTATTACCTTTACCAAATAAAGCATTCGTTCCTTACCGTACGCGTAAGTAAGAGAGGCACAAATAATCGATCACAAAAAATGCAGTCAGGGTAACTAAAGGTGCGAAAAATAGATAAATTATGTATGCTATAATAAACTTGGTTTTACTTTAATATCTAAAGGAACTAAAACAGATTATTTATTGCTAAACGAAACACACATGTGTGATTATCACGACGTCCCGTTGATATGCCCGGGCATCCTATACCCGGCCAGCACAGCACTTGAGAATCCAACTCACAATTCAAACCTACTAACTGTTAGAACCCATAACCATAATCTCAATGCGCAAACACTATTTTAAGTAAGTAAATGCGTATACACTATTTTATGTACAATTGTACACTCAAGTGCCAAAATCGTCTCATACCTAAATATGATACTAAGAATATACGCTCTTATTACACCGAAATAAGATGCTATGGGGCATATTTTTGAGTAAGATGTGTGCACACATATTACGTTTACGCTTGACTGTACTACGAGTACCTATTTAAAGTGTATTGTTACGTATACCTATGGCTGTTTCAATATATGAAATCCATAACATATGGGGACAATTGCCTATTCCGTTATTGATTAGTATTGTAGATATAATTTACATAAAAATATTACTAAGGTAAACCATGATAAATTAACCATCTTCAAGAAAAGGACGTGTTCAAATATTTCATTTCAGTAAGTATAAAATGCAACACACAAAATTGCGGCTTTAATGGAATCCAGCAAAATTTCTAAGCCATACCAATAAAGTTGAAGCACTCTCAGCGCAAAATGCCTCCGCAGCGATCACGGCGCAGGAGTGTCGAGCAAAAGTAATATTTAGGTGTCAACTGCAGGCGATAATAGCGGGGTAAAAAATAGCTCCCAGAGCGAACTATTCCACCCTTGCCGGTATCTGGTTTATCGGCCGATAGTATCTGAGTGAGACATCGCCGGTGACGTTTGAAATATGATCGCCGCGGTCCCGGGGCGCGTGCGGCGCATATTCAAATCAGAGTCGCACGAGACCCCCGTGTTGGCTAAATACACCCCGCCCGGCCCACCCACTTACCGAGGGTCGGCCCTATGTAATCGAATTTGAAAATTATTCTAAAACACTGAATAATGTATACTCCGACCCTACGCCGGCGGCGCTGATTTTTAAAATAAATTAAACTTAATCAAGTGGGTTCGCGCACATAAACGGATTAACTTGGCGCTGATTTGACTTCTCTGTTTGCACGGTACATGAGGGGGCTTAAGGTCATTTGATACTGTATCGAGTTGACTGACATCGCTTACTTTAGATTTAGAGATGTGACAGCAAAGGATATATTCACTTAATCACGAAGCGAAGGGTCTAAACATTTTACTACACTACCTACCTATATTCATTTTATATTTATCACACATTATCGTCGATAATAGCTATATATTTATCACCTAAAAACATACATGAACCAATTTTCAACAGTGGCTAACGTTAATGTGACAAAAAAGTACCCGCACTTTACCCGTAGCTTATAAATGTATAATCTTCTAAACCTAATTTAATAAAAAAAAACATGGTAGGTACAACAATGACTTCCCAATCAGTTGATAAACAATTCCTGAAAGCGATCAAATACACTGAACGCACTCCACTCTAAACTGTGCCGCCTATAACGCGCATAAACGCCATCATCACATTTTATCGCAGCTAATAATTCAATAAAAATTTATGAATCGAAAAAATCGCTTCAAAATATTTGAAAGTTAAATATTGAATAAAACAATATTAGTTCACTCGGTACATTGAACTTTATTGCGCTGTGCATACATTTGCCGATTCGGCACGCAGGGCTGCGCCCATTAGCGCCGATATGAAATTAAAATTAAAATATATAAAAAACTGCGAGTGCTCTCCACAGACCGCTAAGGGGTAGCCCTAAAGATTTAACAGGCATAAAGTCTTCCATGGAGTCTCTTTCTATCACGTTTATTTTTTTAGTGCTCAAAAAATGACATAAGTAGGTCGTTGATACGTTTTCAGAACATTAATTGTTATACGTAATGTTCCTAATATTTTATTGGACGCAATGATGTGTCTCACCAACGACATGTGAACCATGGACGGGAAAGAATGCGCTTCATTCTACTTTTCAGTCCAGCGCAGGTAGGGTATTCAATGCTGCTAATCTATATTTATATAAATAAAGGTATTGCCCACAAAAAAAGGTGCAACTTGCAACGTAACTACACTTTTATGTAGCCATTTTTATTTAGAGTTGTTATCCTTGTGGGTTATTAGGGAAACAGATTTTATCCCTGTTAGATACAGTGTACTGGTTTTAAGCACCCCAGTCGAAAGCAAATACAACAAATACTATTTTGAAACCAACTTTTTACCCTGCGAAAATAACCGCGTTATGCCTACGAAGGTAATTATTCCCAGGTGCAAAACTGATGCGCAAGTGATTCTACTACATTGGTAAGAAAATCAGAGAGCCTTTCACTAACAACCAATAATCGAAAATGAATTTCATTTTCACCAAAACTTCGGCATTTATAAATAATTTTATACTTATTAAAAAAAACAAATAGCAACTCTACAGCTTCTGCCACGAACTATCATGTAGCGGTACAGTAGGGGTGCCACTCGATGATTTGGTTTTTCGATTCGTTACGCCGTCAAACTACCCTCTACCCTCGAATATGTTCCCTCGCCTTGATATTATTTATACGTCTGTTAAGTGGAGTTGTAGAGGATTATGGCCGGGAGCTCAGCACTTCAACAAACATCGGTTATGATTTCAAATATCGATTGAATTTGACGACTTGAGACAGGACGATCTACGAGTAGTGCTTGTTAGATTCTCATCTTACGCTACCTCTTTCTCTGCATTAATTTCGACTTATCGTGATATATAGTTTTTTTCCGCTGTTTGCAATTATCATTGGATACCATGTCCATATATTTTTAATAGTGCACATGACGAAAATGTTGACTTTTAGTATGAAACCTACGACTACCAACCTACCATTACAGGATTAAAAGCGATTACAGATGTAGTGCATAATGTTTTGCTTTCGTATTTTCACGGAAACGCCCAAACGTGTGATGCTATTTCAGTCAGTGTCAGTACTAGAAGTACCGAGGTCGATTGAAGTATATGACATGACAAATATGAGCGTTTTCGAGAAAATACGATGGCAAAGCCTAATACACCATATCTGTAGAAGCGCTTCAACTAAAACAAAGTAATGTGCTCCATTTTTTAAGTCGTTAATCGTAAGTCTAGTCTAGAGTGAGTGAATCGGCAAATAGCATTGTTAAGGCGGTGTGCGCAGCATGCTACTTCTCAAGCAAGGTCTCTTCGATAGCATATTAATTATAAGTTAGAATTTTAAATTAGTTGTAGCATAATTTGATGGGTTTATACCTAAATAAAGAAACATTTTATTTTTATTTTTATTTTAATTACACGTTGTACAGCCTACGTGAAGATATTTGCCGAATTTCTAAGAAAACACGTCAAGAAAACAGGAGCGCTCGGCTCAGCGCTGCGGTTAGGTATGCAAAGCAAACATATTTTCGCTTGAGACTAGAACGGGTGGGCAAACAGTGGCCAACATGAAGGTTGGGTCGTGTTTACCCTCGCTGCGTCGCCTGCCCTCATATATTAAACATGGCAGTCTGCCTTAGCCTACCCTGCCTTACGTAGCCGTCTTATGTACACCTGTGCCTGGAACTAGCATTACAGATGGGAGGCTATAGTTTCCTATATACAATTTACTTTGTTTATTTTATTATACACATATTACTTTGTTGACCGACTTCTAACAAAAGTAGGAGGATCTCAATTCAGCGTAATTTATTTTTAAACCAGATACGAGTACAACTGAATTTTGAGCGTTCTACCATTTTTAAAGGACGCTTCTCGATTACGAAAGCATTGCATCCTACAATGCTTTCTTCGGGAAGTAGCCGGCTATATACGTTCGGGCAATCCGTCAGATCTCCATAGTAAGTTTTTCCGCCAGACAAATTTTACGATTCATTGATTGGCAGATCTAGCGGAAATGATACCGAATGCATGTGACCGGGTAGTGGGCGAACCTTCATTATAAATTGTGCTGAGATTATTGCTCAAAATTTTCCACTTAATTAATCAAGATGGTAGACAGTATTTTCTCTATTTTTTTTAAGTAGCCATGAAGAGATGACTGACTTTCGACTAACTTAAGTTCAGAGCCTTACTTGCATCATCATCGCACCTCTTGTAGCAAGCGAGCAAATTGTTTTGATGTTTAATTAAGCAGAGGCCTTACCACGACGTCTTAACACGATTCAGTTTAGGTTCAGTTTAGGCTCAGTTGTATAGAAGCGACTCAGTTTAGGTTGTCATCTGTATCGCGTTAAAACGTCATGGTAAGGCCACTGGTTTGACTTATCAAGAGACTACCCTATTGAGTTACATAATGATACCTATTTCTTAAGTTCATTTTAACGCCGCGTCCAAGTGCTACAATCAGAGTAATGAATCCGTTTTCCAGCAATATTACATCTGCGTAAAAATAAGGTCGAGGCAGTTACCACGTTTATCGGGCGCTCATTAAAGCGAGGGCGATCTTGCTTCGGAGTCGTTAAGCGCGCAATAGTTCGCGAGATCCTCGTAAAAAATATCTCGCAACCGACTTTACGAGCGCCCTTTGTGAACGCATCATTAAATTTCCATCTAAATTTAAATTACTAACGCTACGATTCGACGCGCTTTCACCCACGTGTTTCTGTTTCCGTGGAAATGTTATAATTGCTGCACAGAGAGCGCAGCCGACTCGTGAATTTGAAAAAAGATGACGTCAGTCGGAATTATCTTCAGCGCGGCGCAATTGAAACGGCTTTGCGCCGGGCTTAGTGAAAAAGTTGGCGTTCGTTTTAATAATTCCGACTCCGGCGCCTCGTCAGAATGCCGTTGTCACTTCCCGGATTAAGCTCCGACACGGCACGGCTGGGATTCAAGAGTTATTTTAATTTGCATTTTTCGCATAATTTCGGAGAAAAGTGCAACCAATTCTCCTTTAATCTTCTTCGGTTCCTAACGCAGATAATAAGCATATCCAAAGATATAATTTTTTCATCGCATTATATCGTTTATTAACGTTTTTGAACGTTTGCACGTTTTTACCAATGCAGAAACTATATATTCTTACTTAATATCATATTGTGTCTACCTAGTGGCGAGGCGTCTTCCGAGCCGCTCTTACGATTATTGAAGAACAACAATCCAAGTAGCCCCAGTTTACCTACTTTGCGTGTTTGACGTACCAACACCACTTAATTGTTTCTAACATTTATTTTTGCGTTTTGTTAGATAAGAATTCATACATAAAAAGAGTACATATACTTTTTTTATGTAATATCACACACTCTTTCCCCGTGTCTTACGAGTATTCACCGTGATCTCACTATAACGCCATAGCGGTGTACTCACTTATTTTAAGGTTTTGTTATACCAGGTTTGCGCCAAATAACTTTCTCGCGAAGTTTGCGAGGTTTGGTCGGAGCGGTGGTCGGTCGTTTGTATGCGGCGCCATACTTCCCGGGGAAGGGCATAAAGTCAGCAGACCGAGTATTCTTGTCACTTACGAAGCACAAATGAGCCAAACTCATATACGAACCAATGGAACTGTAACCTAAACATCCGTTGCAGCAACACACAACCAGGGACCGCACGAGAACTGGTTTGACTCTATATTATATATATGTAGGTATATATTCTATGCCAGAATAATGCCTCAGGTGAGCGGGTATCGCCGGTCACGCCATTTAGATAAGGGTGTTGCGACCCCTGCCTCCTGCGCGATAAGGGCACTCCAGCAACTGAGCAAAAAAAGCTTGACACCCGCCACTGAGGAATCATAGCAACTGGCTGAAACATAGCTTAACTGCCGGAGAAAATAATTGGCGCCACAACTTGAAATTCAGGATTTAAGTCCCTGATTTAAAGCTAAAAAGTACATCAAAGATCAAAATAATTTCATGTGGGTGTTGCAACGAGATACCTCAGCAAATGTTGTACAACTGCAAATATAAAAAGAAAGCAAATCAAGAAAACCTTATAAACATGTAACAGAAACGTGGCAAATGAAAATCCTTAGCCTTTGTGAACCCCGTCAGAATTCCGTTCGATTACAAAAAACAAAACCATCGTAACTACTTTGGTAAACAACTCGTGTCTTGTACTGGCTACCAAAAGAAAAGTTAACAAAAGTATTGACTGTTACTGTTACATAATAAAATGTACAAACCTTATACAAAGTAGGAACGTGGCGACACAGATATAGTCTGCTATAACTTTTGACTCCAAAATTGTAACTCGTTAGCCACCTTCAATTAATATAAGTCAGAAAAACAAACAGAAACGAGGAAAAACCTCAAACAAATAAGGCCATTCGATTAAGCAGAATGATTTGCGAATCACTTAAGGTCCAAATGCCACCGTTTTGACTTCGCCGCTCCGAATGGCGAATAAAACCGAGTACGAATAAATTGCGGGACTGCGGTGATATTCCAATAACGTAAAAATCCAATGTTTATAACAACCAGAATAAGTATGACCTTTTACTTTCCTTTGTAGGGACTCTCTCTCTAGGTTAAAGTTATCGTGGGCCGCCATAGCGATCGTCTCTTGTTTTCTCAGTAGGGAACAGGAATGCACAGGCTGGATAAAGCAATATTTGTTCACCTACCCCCGCATTACGGGCCCATTAGCGGGATGCAAATAACGTCTTGTCATTTTTACTTCTTTATTTTCCTGCACCGGTATGGTAATAAGATTCACTTAGCTATTTACTGTTGGAAACGAGTAGTGATTGGCCTTGTTGTGGTTGTGGGGTTGATTTGTTTAAGAGCTCGTTGCAATTCACTGCTCAATACCCATACTACGGAATCCGACATTTCATCTTTTTAAGTTACTTTGAAGTTATAAAGTACGAATCAAATCATTAATTATTTGTAATAAATGATTTGATTCATGTTTTTTGTTTTTTAAGTAGTCAAACTACTATACCCAAATTATATATTGAAAGAGATGTCATATACTACATAAAAAGTGACCAAGGCCCCAATCAATTTACTGATTTCCAGAATGGTAAATTACTTTGAAGTAATTTCAGTTTCAGTTTATTTCAGTTTATTTCCCATGTAGGTATACAAAGATACACTTATGTCCGTCAATTATTGCACACTTTTCCTTAGAACTAAGTATTAATAGTGCTATAACTATTTGTCATATTCATATAATTACAATTATTTCATCTCATTTCATTTCATCCCATATATATTTATCTGATAAATAATCCGAAACATTATAGTAAGATTTTTCAATTAACCTATCTTTAACTATTTTTTTAAATTTATGATCCGGCAGGTCTATAATATGCTTAGGAATTTTGTTATAAAAGCGTATAGTTTGACCAATAAAAGATTTCCGAGCTTTAGCTAGTCGTAAGCGGCGCACGGCAAGTTTACCTTTGTTTCTGGTATTAAAATCGTGTATGTCACTGTTCTTTGGCAGATGTTCGTAGTATTTCCTAGCGTACATAATAACTTCATGTATGTAAAGTGAAGGCAGTGTAATGATATTGACTCTTCTAAATAAATTTCTAACCGACGTTCGCCGCTTTAGGTTGAAAATTTCACGTACGGCTCGCTTCTGTAAAACAAATATGCTATCTACATTAGCAGATTTCCCCCAAACCAGTATGCCATAGGACATGAGACTATGGAAGTAGCTGTAATATACTAATTTTGCTGTGTCTATGTCCGTGAGTTGCCTAATTTTCCTCACAGCATAAATTTTACCATTCTGGTAATCAGCAAAGGGCCAATTAAAGTAAAGTCTCTAATTATTACTTATACAGTCTTAACTGTTTGACATCTTTATTTACCATGACATAAAGTTTCTGAGTAGCTTACTCATCACAAGTGCAATAGAGTGTCTGTACTTATCATAACAAAATAATGTATATTTATCATACGCCTGCTTTTTTACCTTATTTTACCATTTCCGTATCTGCCAAAATCGAAAACAACACGGAAATGCAGCCCTCACCTGCCAGATATTCCATAAACCATATGTACCTATGCGTTAGCCCATTTTCCTTGTTTCTTCTCATTCAAAATGGCGTCGCATCCGGGTGCTCTAGCCCCACTTACGAGTACACTGTGGTTTATTTGCCAAACAGATTTCGGCAACGTTATTTATAGTTGGGGGACCGTTATTAAATCGCGATTTAAGACTTAAGTGAAGCAGTCTGGAGTCTTCATGTTCTACGATATTTATGCAAATGAAAATCATTGGTATGCAACATATAGTTGTAGTATCCATATATATGGCTTTCGTTCGAAAAAAGCAAAGTTTAAAATTATACAGTTCTCAAAATATATGTGCTACCCTAGTGTGGTTTAGAAGCATTTCAGATGAATACAATACAAATTAGTCATGGTTAGAGTTGGATGCTTAATGAGCGGATAAGTGCGCTTAGGCATATCTATAAATATGATTACCTAATTGAGTATTAAGTGTATCTTTACTTATTTGGTATACAGCATAACACAATTGCAAGTTAGTGAATCCGAAAAAAACAATTGATACCTACCAGAGATTGTAAACTTAAGAATAAGTACATTTCAGAATCTTGGAGAGATAAAACATTTTTGGATGCCTTATTTTACCTAATCAAACTAACATCCTGTCTACTTAAATTCTCCTTAACCATGTCAAGCCAGGTCCGCACTTAGAACATTTTATTTTTCAATTACAATTGTTAACGGCATAATCATGTACAATCGTACGGAGCCGGCTAATCCAGATTTATTCCAACAGGCCGGATTAAAGTGGCGTGAATTACACATTTATAGGCCATAAAGACTGATCCGGTGGCGTGCGGTACCTGTCGTAGACAGATATAGTTATGACATGGATTTGCACTGCCCTGCTGCGTACAGGGCGATGTAGAATTTTAGGATTCGTAGCTTTTGGTGAAGGTATATTTATGTTTTGTAATACAGTACCTACAAAAACACTTCGACAAAGTTTTAGTTGAACATTTTATGGTGCATTCGCCCACTTGTCCAAGTTTATTGTGTAACAAAAGCAATAATATGCAATGAAAATATCTTAGATTTGCATATTTTTTGAAGACAGTAAGTATATTTTACCCCCTAATTGTTAAATAAACATTAATTAATGTTTCATCCCTTTCTAACAAACACAATTGTCAAACTGATAAATAAAGTAGTAAAGTACACTTACTTTACTACTTTATTTTTCAACAAAAACCAATTTAATGCTGATCAGATTTTTTGTCAGAAAGTGACCTTCTTTTCAAATAGATTCAATGTATTATTAATATTTCGGTAACACCTTACCTAAATTAAGTAAACAAACATAATTTAAATTATTAAAAGGACATCGTCTAAAGGGCCTCCTGTATATCCCGGCGACGGTAGTTAGCCCCGCGTGCGCGCGTCTTGTTGCGCACAAGTTATGGCCGCCCACGCCCGAGTCCGCGTCTGGGCGCCTCGCGTGCGTATCAATGATCCATTCATCATCACCCGTCAACCTTATATCCTTCCACATAAAGCTCAAATTCCAATGTTAGACTTTGCAACGTTTCATGTAGAACACTAGACGAAATCAAATTCGCAAATGGTTCTTAAGTCGGTGCATCAAGGTTTTAAGTTGAATGATAACGAGATAGTGTTTAAGCGTAGGTATGCCCATTGCGTGTTCAGTTTAGGTTACAAGATTATAATCCGTAAACTCGGTTTAAAAGTTTGTTAAGGATTTACAAACAAATAAACAACATCATACGGCCCACCCACACTAAAAGATTCCTTGTCAAACATAGACCTGGATTATGAGTCAATGAATATAAAAAATGAGATACCTGATAAAGGTGTAGTAAATGCTAAGCATGTAGTAATGAATTTTAACTATAAAACTCTCGTGAGACTCGAACATATTAAATAATATTTAAAACGGGTCACTCACGTAATTTAGTCGATTTTCGCTCGACATGTTTCGTTCTTTACGAACATGAACATGAACATGTCGAGCGAAAATCGACTAAATTACGTGAGTGACCCGTTTTAAATATTACATGTAGTAATGAAAATGCAAATTACGCCAATAACAATTAATCTTACTATGTAAAACGTTCATTTTAAATAGCTTCTGGCAGAAAACCCGTAAATAAAAGGTTTAAGGAACAAAACTTAGAAATTTGAAACGTTTTCTTCGGACGTTGTGAAGTAAAAAGGAAAGACATGACCTCTTTGCCCTTCCTACCCTAACAAGTTTACCTAGTGCATATGTAGGTCAGTGTAGTTTTTCAAGATAAAATACTTCTTTTAGAATACCTGTTTTTCGTTGGCCTAAATTAATTGAGAAGGGTGATCACTGATCGGCACTTTAGTATGCAAGTATACCTAATTTTATTTTTATTTTTTAGATACATAGTGTAAATAAATCCTATCTGATGGAAAGAAGGCATGTGATCTATTTGTACTGAAACTTTACTGTAAACAAATACTTAGGTACTTCATAGGGAGTGAAAAACGAGTTTAAGTTTTAAACTTAGTATCTTCGACTTTATCGAAGCCGTAACGAGAAAAACTAAATAACTACGTAATCTCAAACCGCATTTACAGTATTCAACCACCCAAACTGTATTCAAAATCCCTCACCTAAGTCAAGCCACGTCACGGCCGCACCCAATTTGACGCGAATTTATGTGTAAACGTCACCGTCCAGAACCATTAGTGCGCTAATGCCCCCATTAGGGGGGGAGGGCAGCATCTGTCGCTTGTTTTAGCTAATTTATGGCGTTGGCGTCAACAGACGCAAGGTGGGAGGATAACTTGCCTGGAAGCGGTCGGACTAATGGAATATGGAAGTTTGGATTTGATTTAGTGGACGTGGATTTTGGGCATCTGAATAAAATAGTGTTCATACTCGGAACACATAGTAAATATCGCCAGTAACTCCCCCCCTCCCCTTTAGTAACTAGCCACCGCATACAAAAATTAATTCTGTTGACTTCTAAAAGGTGGCCAATTATTGGAGGGCGGCCAGTAATTGAAAACTTACAATAAAAATCAATTCAGTTAATAGGTGAACAGAGTTCGTTTTTAATAAGTATAAGGTGGCCAGCGGCTGGCGATTTACCCTATTGACACTTAAAGATAGCCATAACAATTTATCCTCTTTTTGATAAACGAACTAGGAAGAGGGTAGATCGTTATGGTCCGTGTTCATTAGTTAGAATGTTGTATGCAATCTCTTACGTTGTCATATTATTAAATACCTACTTATCTTGTACTGCCTTTTGAAGATCAGACGCAGTAACAACTGTGGTCAGATTGTTATTATTCAGACGTCTAAATCTCAATATTGATAATAACTAGGTACCTGATACTCATATACATAAAACTTCAACATATTTCCTTCAAACTGGCGAACGTGAATGAACATATTTTTTAACAAAAGCCTCGATATTTTTATATGTCAAACATAGGTCAGTTTTTACAAATTTTTGGTTAGAACGTCGAAACTCTTGAATTTATAAACATGATTCTTAGTTAAATAGTGGAGTAATAACTATTTCTTAAATCTGGTAAAAGCTTTTAAATAACTACAAAAATTGTAGTTTAGTTGTACCTAAACAGCAATTATCTGATAACACGGTTTCTTTTGAGGCCTACCATCGCCATTTGATTTTTCGCGTGCTCTTGCAATTAGATCTATCCCGCTATCGCTGCTCGAGCATGTGGACACTTAAGTGAGGTCAAATAGTATGATTTATGCATGAAGTGGGAGCTAATCTACTCATGTTTTCGTTTTCGTTTTCTTCAGAAGCCGCACTAAAAGTAAACGCCGGGATAAAGATTTGGAACCGAGTTCTATGGACACTTCGCCACTGATGCGACTTCCATATTGAATATCACTGTCACTGAGTACAAAGTAGCACAGAATCTAATTCCTTGGCCTTTATTGGTTAAAGTTACTAAAACGAGTTTTTAGTGACAACTACGAGTAAGAAGTATAATCTAGAAAACCTTAAAACTTTTATATAATCCTTACTCTCTTACTTTTAATTTTAAGTATTTTGATATATTTATTTTTATGCTCATTCCGTTGTACTTGTTTATTTAGTGCTGACACTTCCGAAGGTTGCGTGTTTAGAAGAAATTAAATTAGGAAGCCATTTGCTGCCCATTGTCAGGCTACGGTGGGTGTCTATAGCTTTACCGGGGACTTCAATTTATGTCTAGAGAAATGTTTAGAGAAATTTACTAAGTTCTTAAAAGCTGCATTAAAAAAGTGATATTAGGTGATCTAGTCTACCGTGTTTTAGCTTGTAGAACAAAAACAATACTTACCTAATTTTAATAAGTTCTAAAAATATAAGAGTACAATTCCATTTTACATCAAATTTACCGATAGCAAGTTTCTATCTAGCTACCTCCCTACATTTTAATCGCAATGTGAGCATTTTCTAAGAATTTTGTACAAAATCTGTATATCTACTATTCATGTTAAAACAAAATTTCACAAAAAGTTCAATTTAAAAAAAAATAATCTCTGCGAACTACTTTCTATTTCAAATAAATACAACAATGCAAACGAAAAAAGTAAATATATTTATTCCGTGAGAACTGTCCCCCTCGCCCTAGAACAAAGTCCCCCTGCGCGGTGGGGCACTAAAAATTCCTCGTAATTGAATGAATCAATTCTATCGCTATTAAATCGAGTTACCCAGCATATTGGGAGAGCAAATTTATTTAGCTAATAACCCCTGAGGGTTATCCCTGGCGACGTGAGCCGACCTGAGATTAGGCAATTTCGTTTGGTACATTTCTTTTTACGCGAATCTTTGTCCTAAATCTGAGTAGTTATGACAAGGACCTAGAGATTTATGGGATTAATTTTAAAAACTTAATATAGGTATTGTAAATCCATTTGCAGCTAGGTTCTAGGCTAATATATAAAGAAAGACAGTTATAGTTATTGTTCTATATAACGATATTGAAAATGCAAAATTTAATGAACAAAAGCAACATCGCCCGACACACAAAAACCCCTTACATTATTAACGCGAAGTTAAAGTGATATCTCAACTCCAGCTACTGTTGAAACTCGAATAAATATTTAATCCCAGCAAAGGAACTTTCCACGTCTCGAAACTTACATCCATCGGGGAACTCGGAACAAACTTGGGAAGCGACAACTAACGTAAATTAATACCTGACATAAATTTGCCATAACGCGGAGTTTGCCGTGGGTAAGACAGTGCAAATGCGTACAAATCTCGAAGCCGGATGCTCTGGTCTAATAGCGGCATAAAGCAGCGGGGGCCTTCCTTCCCCTTGATCTTATCAATTTGCAGGACACGGTGCTTGAGATAGCGAACAATTGGTATAGGGGACGTGTTGTACACGGCGTGCGGCACGTATGTAGACCGTAAATGGGTCAGTTAGCTGCGCGTACCTACCTAATCACCTACATGGACAAAAGGAGGTGCGATAATGGACGATATATATTTCCCTTCGAAAAAAATATTATTATAAAGCTCATCATCATCATAAATTTAAGAGTCAAACTCTTGTCGGTGGAGCAATTTCCATGTATCTCTTTCTTGAGCCTTTCGTTTGACCGCCTGATACGACACGACGTTTATCTTTTCCTTAAGCTGATCCATGTATGTTCTTCTTGGCCTCCCTCTCTTCCGCCTTCCTTCTACTTTCCCTTCCACAATATTCTTTATGAATTCGTCGTGTCGTAATAGGTGCCCAAACATCTTCCCTCTTCTATTCTCAATGATTTGCAATAGGGACCTCCGCTCTTGCACAAGGTTGAGAACTTCCACGTTCGATTTTCTCTCGGTCCAACTAATCTTCTCCATCCGCCGCCAGCACCACATTTCAAAGGCTTCAAGTCGTTCTCTATCCCTCTGTGTCATTGTCCACGTCTCGCACCCGTACAACGCTATGCTCCAGATGTACACTTTTATTAGCCTTTTCCTGATTTGGCGAGATATTCTGGCTTTAAATAGACATTTTTTTGTATTAAAAGCTTTTTTGGCCATAGCTATTCTTGAGATGATGTCTTGTGTACACCTGGAGTCGTTAGTAATGACGCTACCAAGGTATTTGAATTTGGAAACTTGATCTATTGTACAATTATTCAAAGTGATTGGTCTAGATATCGAAGGTGTCTTTGAAGTGACAAGCGTTTTAGTTTTATTTATATTGATTTTAAGTCCAAAGTCCTTGAAAACTGTGTCCATGTCTGTAATTAAGTCTTCCAAATGTCTTGATGTATCCGCCAACGCCGCAATGTCATCCGCAAAACGAATAAATTGAATATTGACCCCATTGAATTTAACACCCCCTTTCCCAGATTCAACCAATTTTCTGACAGCACACTCTATAAAAATATTGAAAATGAGTGGCGAAAGTGGACAACCTTGCCTTACTCCTTGTTGTATTCTCGCCTTTCTACTTTCCTCTCCTATTTCTAATATCGTTTCCTGGTTTCTATACAGTTCATAAATTATTCTCCTATCTCTAAAATCTAATCCGGCTTCTTTTAAAATTGACATCATTTTCTTCCAGTTAACTTTGTCAAATGCTTTTTCTAGATCTACAAATGCTATGTGTGTATCCAGGCTTAATTCCATCCTTCTATCTATAATCATTCTTAAAGCGAATATAGCTTCCCGTGTCCCTCTGTTTTTCCGAAATCCATATTGATCTGGTCCTAAAAATTCTTCAGTTAATGGTCTTATTCTATTTTGTATTATTTTAAGTAAAATTTTACTAGCCTGTGATATTAAACACAATGTTCTGTGCTCTTCACATTTTAAGGTATTTTTTTTTTTTGGTAAAGTTACTGTTTTTGTGATTAGAAAGTCTGTAGGGATGGATCCAGTATCGTAAATCTGAGTTATAATTTCAAAAATTTCATCTTTAAGTACATCGCAACATGAGTATTTTATGAACTCTATAAAGAACCCGTCAGTTCCAGCAGCCTTACCGGTTTGCAGAGATTTCAACGCATTGTCAAACTCCTCTCTTATTATGGATGGTCCCATATCATCTACCTCAACTATAACTTCTCTTTCTATATCAGCGTCAGTTAATCCTTCTCCATCGTATAATTTCTCTATGTATGTTATCCATCGTTCTACTACTTGATTATTATTTAATAGAATCTTCCCCTCTTCACTCAATATAGCAGCACTTTTAGTTTTATGTTTTATTTCTAATTGCTGTATGATTCTGTAGGCTTGGTCCATTTTCCCTTTATTTATAAAATATTCTATACTACTGCATTTCCTGTTAATGTCGGACTCTCTTGCTTCCCTACACTTTGTCGTGATTCGATTGGTCAGTTTTTTATATGTTTTTATGCTTGCACTATCACTCTTGTTTCTTAGATCTCTTCTCTCTAACATTAAATTTATTATTTCAGTTGTGAGCCATTCTTTTCGTGCCACTATCTTCTGTTTTTTAAGACATTCTTCTGCAGTATCTATAATTATATCCCGCATACTATTCCATTTTGACTCTATACTAATATCATGTATACTATTCTTATATTGCACTAATTTGTTACCTATCTAATGCTATGATATGGTAAATAGCATGGGTAAAAATAAGCAGGGGTAGGTTGGTCGTTAATTAAAGAGTTCTGTTCCCTCGTGGCATGATACTTATACTCGTAGCTCAAAAATCTTGTGTTTAGTTTCAACATTCAGTTAATTTACTAAACATTTTAAGGTTATCTAGTTGAATAGCTAGTTGTTACTCCATCGTTGCCAATACCTTGACGCCTTCAAACAAACTTGAAAGAAATAAGCAGATCGTAGTGATACTTAAAATTCTACCAACACATTCCACTTAATTTGCTTACGCAATCTCTAAGACACCTTTCTAAATCCAACCTAAAGATATCCTTAGGGATGCGTGTTACATGCGTTGTACAGCCTACACTAGTACTTAGTGCCAGAGTAATACGAGCCATAGTAGGTTGCCATGTGTTCGCACTACGTTGTTTCAGTTGCTAGTTCGGTCACGTCGCCGGGCGAGTGGTTCGACGTCCAATCACTTCGCTCTAAACTAATAAAGCGGAAGGAAGCGCCGGCGCATACGGACTGCAGTCTGGGCTGCATGCCAATTGGGGAAAAATTGGATATGTGCCGCATGTCTTAGGCTAGGAATTTGATTAGCTCCCCAGAACTGACGTAAGGCATGTCAGGTTTTTCTATCGTACACATAACTGGGTCCCAGTTTCATAACGATAGTTTCCAAACGTAAAATCAATCCTCTCCAATTAAAAACTAAGCTTATATTTGCGACTACGCAATACACCTATATGAATAAGCAACGAGGCACTAATAAATCATACAGATGGAATTAAGAACTATAATTTAAAGCAAACAGATAAATAATCTAATTACGAGCTCGAAGCGCAAATATAAATTAAAAGAGCTCTCGCAAAATAACCAGACCGACATCAAAAAGACGATCATCCATCGCGTACGTGGAGTCAATTTATCACTGGGGAAAAATGAAAAATCCTCTTCGGTCCATTAAAAATAGTCTCACATAGTATGACCCATAAAACGAGAGAGCGATGTGAAAAGGAAACACGGTCGGGAAAAAATAGTCGCCACCTCGTCAGGCCAGCCAACTCACCAAAAAAGAAAAGCAATTTACCCGCATGAAAGGTTCGATCCAATATCGCGGGGCCGTATCCACTCATTTGATTTGATATTTTCACTCGACGCCGAACAAATTACAAATTGTCGGTTTATGCGGATTATGATTATTTTTCTGTCAGCCGTCTATCGCCGTTGAGTGGGCTCATGGAAATGCTTTCACCTCCAAGTTTTCCTATTAGCGCCCGTCGCTGGGCTTGTCGTCCGCTTTGTGTTAAAATTCAAGATTGCCAATAAGCTTGTTACATTTCCTTCGTTTTTTGTGCGTCGCGCCAATCTATTAATATTAATGATTTGGTTTGAATCGTTAACGGTTTTTCTGATTTATTTTCATAATTTGTTTGCAATTTGGATAGGCACATAATCGTATGTTGTTTGTTCATTTATTTTAGAAGAATGTGTACTTACCGCTATTTACCTATAAGTATACATTTTATAATTTATTAAGCTACGATACCCACGTTGACAAGCTACTCGTAATCAAAAAGTAAATTAAACAGGTAAAATGGAACACCGTAAACTGAACATAAAATAACATACAAATTAATAAAGTGGAACTAACAAAACTCTGAATAACACTACTATGCCTTTAAATCCCCAAAACCGTTACCTATGCCTCCTAAAACAAGTAAATATGTTAGAATTCTGAAACATCGTAACTTTCACCCTCAGTAGGTATGACAAGCGGCACAATGCGCCCTCCCGTCGCCCTGGCAACCGCGTCTCTGATTCGCCGCAACATTTGGAGGCTTCGCGGAGAGATATTAGCTACACACTTGTTTTCTCGATTATTAAGTCGGTAAAACGAGAAATGTAACTTAGACTTATGAAAGTGTTGATGATAGACACATTAGATACAGTAAGTAGTACCTTCTTTAATAGTCTTTTTAAATTCAAGTTATTTTGATATACATGACTTGAAAAAGTACTAGCCTTTTTTCAAATACTTTGAGCGCTGTTTTATTAAGCTGGATGTGCACGGGTCATTTTTGGTACAAAAGTTTCCGCAGGTTTATGACGAATTTGCTAAATAATTTTGTGTTGTTATTGTTTCGTTCAGTCGATCACATTAAGTTATTTGCGTGAAGTTGATAAAATTAATAGACTTATCGTGATTAGTGCCTTCTTCCTGTGTTTTTAAATTTTCTGTTTTATTAAATATATATTTTAAATCCTAATAAAACCGCATAGGTATGTTTTTGTATTAACGAAAATGAACGAGCAAAAAATAAATTAAATTAATTAATTAATGCATCTCATTTTAAACCTAATACATTTTCAATAAAAATAAGAAGTCACTGAACTTCAGATGGATAGGTATATAGCTCTAAGTGTACAGTCAGAATCTAAAATGTGAATTGTGATTTTGAGCCAAAAACATGTAAACACCAACCGAACTTCATCGATAACAAATTCGAATACACCGTGACCGTTAATAACCCGAAAGATTTTAACCATGTATTCTGGACTGGAAGAAGCAAAAAATGTTATTAAACTTTTGTCATTATTTGACAAAAAAAAAGTATTTTTAAGTCATAATCAAACAAAGTGTACTAAAGTTTTATTTAAAAAACAATTGAGGTAGGGGTTTTTTTGCGAAGATTTTTCTATTTTTTTTCTACTATCAGTCAATACCTAAGTCATGTCAAAACTAAAACTCATAGTGGTAACACTGCAGTCTAAAATGCGTTTTTGTACAAGTTATGACGAAGAACAGTTTAAGAGAAAGCTGTAATTATCTCTGAAACTAAGCCAAATTCAAATAATTTCATATGACATTATAATCCTTAAATGCAGTCAGGAGTACACCGTTAAAATCTTTCGGATTATTAACGGCCACGGTGTTTAAACGTGGGCAGATATATTTGTCCATTTTTGAAATTTATGAAATAGTAAAAATAGAAAAACTGACAGCCAAATATTGCAATTGTCTTTTGTTACTTAACATACATGTACGCATTGCACTATACTTGGCCAATATGACTGCCCTATATTGTTTTTAAATTAGGTAATGTAGGCATACAATATTGGGTACATACACAATGACTTTCTTCATCGCCAATGTTAAAAGTAAACTGAATAACCGCGCGATAAATCGCACCACGGGCAAGTTAATGAGCGCCGCCCATATTCCACCGGCTATACATCATGGCACAAGATTGATGCTGAAAGGGAAACGGGTTTGATTTGTGGCCTGACAATGGTGACGTCACGGGCCAGGAAATTAAACAGGTCAATACACTTTTGGGTTTTTATACGGGAATAAAGGAATATTTTACCGATTCTGATACCGAAAACATTGCTATCAGAATCCCATCTTCTTATTGTTTCATGCGTATTATGTTAATACTCGTACTGTGACACTGTTTAATGTTAGCCAGTTATTTGGCCATACATATAGGTACTTATATTTCATAGATAGACTTAATTCCTTCCCACAACATACCTACACATGGCGTCAACAGGAAACAAACCTAAAATAACTTGACAAAACGCATATAAATAATAAATAAATATTATGGGACAATCTTACACAAATCGACCTAGTCCCACGGTAAGCTCAATAAGGCTTGTGTTGTGGGTACTAGGCGACAGTAAATATAATAGAACAAATACATATAAATACTTAGAAAACATCCATAACTCAGGAACAAATGTTCGTGATAAACACACAAATAAATGCCCTGACCAGGATTCGAACCCGGGACCTCAACGGGGGATATAACTTGAAAACTAAAAATTTGTCTTCTCAGCATGGTGATGCAGCAAGCCACATCGCTGGTATTTTGATACCTTATGATTACGTAACGTGTTATTGTCGTATTCTTATCGTTCGCGTTCCGTGCTTTTTTAAACATGTATCCAAATAATTAATTAAACTATTTAACTGTAGACCTTGTATGTATCTAAAGTTTACGGGTGTGTATTTGTGTGTGAATGTAAATGAAATGTGCTGGTTTTTTTAACATATAATGGTGGATGGCAATGGGGAAACTCAGTTTAATACCAAGTTTCGTTATAATTGTAGTTTCTGTACCAAAATACTAGAGGGGGCCCTTATGACGACGTACATTTTTTTTTTATTATTAAAAAATCTTCGTTTTTTTGCCGAGTGGAAGGAAAGAATCCCGGACTATATGGAAAATCCTAATCAAGTTCGCAACTAAGTGTTCTAGTAACGAATTTTCCCGCATTGCCATCTACAGGGAGAAATGAAAAACTAGCAAGAGCTACGAGCCGTGCTAAGCATAATAGCAATATCTAAAAAAAAACGATTTTGAAAATGGAATCTTAAGCTATGGAATTTAAAATGCATGTTTATGTTAAATTTTAATTTTAGGTGTGGCTATTATTCTTAGCAGAGCAGCTGTGAATGTTCTTTAACCACGACCAAGAATGACTGATTAAGAAAAGAATTTGTTTTGCTGACTGCACATTAATCCGAAAATCAGCGAATGCAGTTCCCCCGTCCAAAGAGAAATAAAATAATCTTTCAATTCATTATTATTTTTAAGCAGAAATGTCTACGAACGACACCAAATTTCTGAAAAGAAAGAAAGGAAAAGAGGAAGAACTCATAACCTCGGGCGAGATTCAAACTCGTGATTCTAGGATACATGCCCATTGCTCTGCCAACTGTAAGTTTCAAAAACAAATGCAAGTTTTTCCTTTCTTTCCAAGAAATGATTTGTTTCATTCGTAATTAAAATAAAGACAAATTTAGAAACATATAGGTACATATGACATAGCATATACATCTTGTTTAATAACTTTGCGTCTAAAAACAAATAATAAAATACTGAACAAAGTATAACTGTGCAGCGGTACTAGCTACGTGTGAATGACAAAAGATGGGAAAATGATTTCAAGAAATTTCATTAAAATTCCGCTTCGTCAAGTCCGAGGGCGTTCTGGTTAGGGTTGCCAGCTTACTTACACTAAAACAAAAAATAGAATAAAGTACTACATTACAAGTTTGTAGCGATGCACATGCGTGATTTTTGTTTTCAAGATGCTAACGATTTTGATAATACAATTTTTATCCTGAAAAAAATAAAGTGGGTCACTCACGCATTTAAGTAGTTTTTCGCTGGACAGGTTTTGATCTTTTAGTTACATGAGTAACCCGTATTAATATTATTTCATATGTTCGAGTCTCACGAGAGTTTTATATTTAAAATTACCATTTTCCTAATTCACGACTGCTTAATGTGCAATGAAAAACGGCGTCTTATAAAACACTACATATATTGACAGTAAAATTAAACAATAATGCTACAATTGACAGCTATAAGTATAAAGAATACATTATCGTAATGTATTCTTTATACACATTATACACACTTTATACACTTTGTACACAAGTGCGAAAAATAGAAAATTCAAAATGAGTGGCGATAACCTGAACCAGTTGCGAATTACCCATTCGCATGAGCAGTCGTGCTCGCATTGTACGACGACTGTACGATCGTTTACAGTACTTTTTTGTTTTAGAATGTGCAAATCACGGCCTTTCAAATGATATCCCACATAACCCAGTAACTAAACTTTTAATTATTGTCCCCTTTTATCGGGCATTTTTCATTGATAATAAATTAAAATGTGTAATTAATCCTATCTCTATGTGTCTGGGTTAACCTTGTTTATAAATATGTATTCCAAATTTCAAATCGCAAGCTTAAGTACCTAGTTCTCGAGATATCTAACGATGTGACATGAGACTGGTTCCTTTTTACCATTTTGGTACGGAACCCTAAAAATAGCAGTTCTCTAGTCTCAACCATTTACCCTAACCTGTAACCTTTTTGAGTTCCATCATACAGTTTGACAAACCAAGTCTGAAGGTATATTTTTTTTACATCTATTACCTTCTCTTTTTTCACTCAAATAAAAAAGAAAAGAGTGAGAAGACAATAACGGTTGGGTATAGATTAAAAAAAATCTATTGTCAGACTTAGTCCGTCAGACTAAAATTTGTAAATAAAACCACAAGACACACTCCCTTGCTCAGCCCTGAAAAATACATGGCCTGAGGTGTGGGCGAGCGGGCGCGGCGGATTTGTCGTAGTCCGGAAACGGCGGAGAATTCATTTGGGCGTAATAGGTTTCCTGCGGCCGCGTCCGGCCCCGTCCGGGCGTCCGGACGCCCGGACGCCCGGACGCACGCAGCGGAAAGCGCGTACGACGTCTTAGGATTGGGATATTGTTGGGGGACGTGCTGGCTGGAAGGGTCGTGAGCCTTCTGAAAATAAAGCGAGGAGTTTTGTCATCGTTGAGTTTTGATCCGTAAGTGGTGATATAATATTTGTACCACGTGATACCGTGATACTATAAAGGAACCACAAATATCGCAGTAGCAATAGCAAACAAATATCGGGTTTCTAAATATAGACAAAAAACACATTAATCAAGATTCAACTGGGAAAAGCTGCCAACGTCCTCGGCAATATGCCCCAATGCCAGTTTAGAATTTCATTTTTAGATTTTTAGTTTTTAATTAAGTTAATGTTTAGTTTATTTAAATCTACTTATGTTACATGCTTATGCAACAATATAATTATTTTATATAGGTATATTTTGATATAATTAGTCATACGCAAAGCATATCCTAAAAAAATACTTTAGACATAGCGATATCCTCAAGAAACTTGGACATAATTAAAATAACGTTCAAAAAAGCAACAAAATTAACACGAATAAGTAAGTATTTTATTTGCTACTTCTTATTTAAATTCAATAATTATTCCCAAGTCATCTCTTTAATTACAAAAATCTTTAAATAATTACCAACGCATTCGAATCAAACCAAGAAGCAGACTACACACGTCCCCCTGATTGGAACCCGCCTTAATTCCAACTTCGCAGACTTTCATTAAAACTTGCGTGACGTGTCATTATGGCACGCTTAATTATTAATATTCAAATCGTAATTCTGACGAAAAAGCAAAGACGTGTTAACTTATGAATAAATTTTGCTAAACGTTTACGCAGTCAGGGATATTGGCATGCGTAGTCAGCCTACCAATCGAAACTTAAATAATATATGGAAATGATCACATGTATTTCCGGTCACATTTATCATTCCGATACATTATTAGGGTTCCGTACCTCAAAAGGAAAAAACAGAACCCTTATGGGATCACTTCGTTGGCCGTCCGTTTGTCTGTCAAGACCCTGTGCATCTCGATAACGCGTAAAGGTAGCAAGTTGAAATTAATATCACATACAGTACGGTCCCTTGAATCTGTAAAAAAATCAGAACCTTCACGTCAAGGCATTCCAAAGATACGGCCGTTTAGGACGCAAAATGTACGGGTACCTCCCATTGACCTAGGATCACGAAATTTGGCGAAAATTCGGAGTAAGTTTGAGAGTTCCGTGCCATCAGTTGTCAAGTTGTCAAGACCTTTTATTTCGGTAACGGGTAAACGGTAGCGAGTGAAAATTAATACCATATACTTAAAGTCTGCGGTCCCTTGAAGAATCCCGTGTGAGGAACCCTCGGTGGGTGACTCCGACTTGCACTTGGCCGGTTGTTTTCACTTTTCATTTGGCGTTATAAATAAACTATTCCCATTTTGGCAAAGTCCGTGTATGTGTTGTTTTCGTATAAATCCGATCGCGTTTCCGTGCAAGTTAAAAATTTTAACCACAGTTTTATCCCGTTAATTGGTTCACGATCTTCATGACTTTTGAAGAAATGATCGAGATTTGTGACAATTTTTAGTAAAAGATACCACTTTGTCGCTTGCCGATAAGGCGCTAATGCCATAAAAAATCATTTAGAAATGAACCCATTGATATGGTTCGTTTCTGATCGACAAAGTGGTTACCTTTTACTAATATAGCACATTTGAAGGTTTATTTATAGTGTAGGTGTAAAAAAGTCGCGTTCAAAAGCCACATCCAATGGTGTACCGCATGCAAGAACCTACTAAAGGATTATGTTGCTTACGTAAGCGAATAAAAGGCATAATAACATATTGGAAACCTGGCAGGTTATTACGATCGCGCAATTGTATGTTCGATCAGTAGGTAATTCGTACGATTGGGTTGAATATTGGAATTGCGAGCTCAATTCTTACAATATTGTATTAATTTAGGATTCGCATAGGTTTAAGTACGTTCTAAAGGAATTCTGTCGTTTATGTAAGCGGATATTACATAATACCGTATTAGAAGCCTGACAGGTTATTATAATCGCACAATCGTTTGTTAGATCAATCGGTATTTCATTCGATAGGGTTCATACACACATTCGGTAAATTTTAATGAAGGAAATTGCTCTAAAATTCACCCGTTGAAAAGCTACAATCGCAGAGATAAAAACTTAAAACACCCCTCTTTTCTCATCGGGGCTTCGGCATCGGCTTAATGAAATCAGAATTTAGAGCGACTGTTGGTTTGTAGATGTTTCTATTTTGCATACTGAGTTAGGATATATTTTCCAGATATGCAAACTTTGTAAGTAAAAAAAAAAACATTATTTTTGCCTTATAAAAGAGTAGGTGTACTACACATTTCTCAAGCTTACAAGGCCGTCGACCCCATTAATTACCGTAACCTTAATTTATGTCACTTAAACTAAAAACAAAATGTAACCCGTAAACGTAAACCAGTGAGAAAAGGTAAAGTACTAAGGCCATTTGCGTTCAAGAGTGCGCAAAATAAAATAATAAAACGTAGTGTAGCCGAAGGCTGGGGTTGTAATTTCCCTAGATTTCATATTTTAAGCGTAGACGCCCACAGGCGTTGCTACGACGCTCGTAGCGCCGTAGCGCTACGTCGTAGCATTGCAATTATTGCGAGGCGAATGAGGGAATGAAAACGAGTGTTTATTTGTGAAATCTTTAGTTAATTCTTTTATTATAATTAAGAATGAATGTGATATAAATATATAATTTTCCATTTACTTTTTAAGTATGTAAAGGTGAAATGACTTTAAAACACTTTAAAACGGATGAATCGCGTTTATTAACTCCATGACCCATCGTTTCAAGCCCTTAAATCCAATTTAAAATATATCACTTCAATATACCTACGCGGTAATAAAAGACAATACTTATTGCCTAAAGGTGCAGGAAAATGTCAATAATATTCAAAATTGCATAGACAGTTTATGAATGAATTCATTCATAAATTGACCATGCACTTTTGAGTGTGTGTACATTTCTATCACAATATGATTGTTTAAATTACGTTTATCTTTCATTGGTACTGTGAACAAAGATATTCATCTATAGGAACAAAAAAAACAATCAATATGTTTTTTTAACCGGACACAATTAGTTTTACCGCACTAAGCTATTACTAGAACCTGATTGGAATTTGGAACCAGATAATATCATCAGAAAAAATATAAGTGTGAAACAAGCACCTACTGACTTACGCTTAAAAATCTCAGCTCAACTCATTCGCAACAAACTAGCATCTCCTTACTCTGTCAAAAAACACAGCGTCACGTCATAAGAGCACTAAACTTCATCGAAGCGACAATAAAACTGCACGGGGACTGCGATTGTGACCCACAGCTTTAAAACTGTAAAGTTACGTCAGCTTTATTCGGCGACTCATCGCAGCGAGTTAAAGCCAGATATTAATCTCCGGTAGCATCCGCTGTAACCGTATTCCACGGTGTTTTTTGGCTGTTCGTGACATGGGCGAATTTTTGGATATTACAATTTTATGGACTCGTTTGTGATACTATTGATTTTTACAAACAAGATTTTATGACAAACATGGCAACATTGTGGCACCGATAAAGATCTATAATTATTTTCTATTTTATAAATTAATACTAAGTTAACCGGAAATCTCTGCTAACCATATCAAAATGCTTAAAATAAAGTATTTTTTTTTTTAAATAAAAGATAGTGTCATCTAGACTTATAAATAATAAAGAATTTTTGGTTTTTAAATTGAAAATTCACGCTTTGCACGAGATTTATATAGAAACACAATGTTTCGGTCGGCCGGGTCGGTTAGGTCGGTAAAGTAATACCGTGTGTACTGTAATAGTACCTAGATTGTATATCAAGGGCCCATTATATCCTCGACTACTATATTGGTCCGAGTATATACAATCTACTATTTCATCACACCTGCTCGTAAATGGTGATATTTTATGCAAGCATACTTAGACTTTTTGAGCTGTATTAAGCCCATGGTCTCTCAAGGATTCTCATACTACTTTACCGCCAGCCCGGAGCTCCCGGAGGACCTGCCCCCCATGCGTTCGCCGCACGTAGTCGCCGCTTACTCCGGAGTTCTGTGGACTGTGCTACTACACTACCGCTAATAATTATTGTTTCTTTTTCTGCCTAGAAACGTTATTTATTTCCTCGCAAATGTGACGAAAAACATTGTATGTATCACTCATTCTTAATTTCTTATTTACCGCTCACACAATGTACTATTCCAACTAAATTTCGTGTTAAATATTAAATAACTATTTGAATGATACAAGTGGCACATATTATTTAAAACCTCTTTACATTGACCTAAAAATTCAAATTAAAAGGCTATTTTACAGGCGTAGGGCGTAATTTAGGATTTACCGACCGCATCGCTTACGTGTAATGACACCTTTTACGAGTAAGTATGATGAAAACCAACATCTAATTGTGTTAGGTATATACATATATTATGCGGAGTTTTAAATGTTATCCTACTGAAATATAGTAAATATACATGTAGGTACCTAAGTAGGTATATTATGAACAATCAAATAGTGATAACATTACAACTTAAAAACACCCGAATAGGTTCCTTGGATTCGCCATTTTGCGCCTAAATATGATAAACTTTCCCTTGAATTTCTTCGCCCCCCGTCTTCCCCCCGAGGGTGGGAGGGCAAGTCTTACGCCCTGCTTTTAAACTAAGCTCGTTAATTAATTACAGCCAAGAGGGTACTGCCTTATGTAGGGCTATGTGCCGATCGCGAAGGTATATGGCGGGTGATGGAAAAATGAGAAAATTATAGCCTTGACTTAAATTGATTAATTAAAAAAATAAATAATAAAAGACAGTGTCTTCTAGATCATAGTATAAAGTAATAATGGATTATTGAAATGCAACAAACATATTTTATAATGTTTGTTTTGTACCAGTCGGTAGTTAACAAGTATACAGGCCGCCTAGTGGTATCCGGTATATCAAAATATATAATAGAATAATAGAAAAACATTTTAATATTTTTTGCGATTATTCAACAGGGCAAAGACAACGGACAATATACAAAAATGTTCCGACGATTTTTGCGGGGGAAGGGTATATGACGTTCTGTATTCGCACGGTACCATTACCTCTTTCATTTTATTATGACGAAATTATGACGTTTAACACTTTCACAGTCTGTGCTAACAAATCTGTGGAAACTTGGCTGAAATAAATAATAAATAATAACAATAAAAAAAAATGATATGATTTTTCGGCATCATGGTTTGGTAGAGGGGAAATAGTACGTTGGCGCCTCCCATGTATTGAACTTAATGGATGACCACGACGTTATTAAAGTAAGTCACTAACAACATTTTTTTAACAATCAAATTTTTACTTACAGCCTTTGATTTTTTGTTAAGCTTAGGGATTCGTATTTGTTAATTTGTTTGTTTAACAGCTGACGAAAATTTAAAAAAACAATCGCAATCCTAACGCGCGCAGACCAACAACAATATACGTCACGTTAATTAGAGACCCAGCAATACCAAGAACACTTCCTCACCTCACAATTAATTGCTACTAAATTCGGCCCGATTTGAATCCTATTACCAAGTCCGCCAAGAAACTTACGTACATAAGACTTAAGGGCAGAGACGGCCGGAAGGAGGGGAAAATGGCGGAGAGGGCGCGACCCTCCCAGGGGGGAGGGGGGAAGGACGTGAGATTTACTCTAAGTAATTGCAGTAATAAACACGCAAATATATCACGCCGAGGTAATGACAGGAAGCAATGGAAATTGCCAACGCAAATTGTGTGTGTGAGATAAGACCATTTTTCTGAAACAAGAGGAATTTTTCGGGATCATTTTTGTTTGAAAGTCGGCTTTGGGGTGGTAATTGAGATAACTCGATGCAAATGCCGTCTAATTTCGGAAATGAAAAATGTGCGGAAAGGGGAAAGCCGTGTCTGCGACTGACAAAAATAAAGCCAACGATAATTCACAGAACGCTTCCCAATAAACACGTCATAATATTGAAATCATTTGCACATAAATCAAAACTAAAACCGATTTAGAATACAAACAGAGCAATCAAGCTTACGGAATATCAATGAACAATGAGTCTCACTTTGTCTTAATTATTCGTGTAGAAAACTGGGATTTAAAATTTTCTAGGCTGGAAGTTAACAACACAAGTTTTTTCATAGTTATGTACGCTTTTGATCTAAATCGCAAAGGATCTCACTTACATGCGCGAGCGACATATACGAAATGACTCAATTCGATGGACATTTCACGCACCATTAGCGATCGATCATATAAATCATACCAAATTAACAAATTTGAATACCGAATACCGCTATCCTTTCCATATAACGCTCCCAACTTTTAGCTCCTTATTACGTAAACAATGGGACATTTAAATAGGTACTTAAACATCTTAGACGGGACTCGGTAAGTTTACCACTTCATGCTGCCAATGCGCTTCGTAAGGTCTGTGTATTCTTGTCTTCAAAAAAGTGATGCAACAAGAAAGCAAGAAAAAGATGCAGAAATATATGCAAAGTTTGAAAAATCCCATGAAAAAGAAGCCAAATGAAGCCAAAACTATAACCATAGTATTCCAGCAATATTACAATTAGAGCAAGAGAATCGAGCATTAATAATCACGAAGCAGCAACTTGTGTCGCCGCGACAATTTTAACAACGCGAAGACCGACAGGTATCTGAAAACTTTGAAGCGAGGTATTTCCACAGTGCTAGGCTGATATCAAGTTTATTGCCCACCGTTGCCTACATTGCCCACACATCATTTCAAGTTAGTTGAGTTCACTGTTTATCCAATTCATTTTGCCTCTATTTGCCTAAAAATTGGTATAAGTTTTAGTCAAATCAGCGAGAAAATCTAGAGATTGTCCATACAAAGTTGCAGTTGCCCGAAAAACTAGCTGTCCCTATTTCACTTGTAAACACATTACGTAATCTATTGATTGATTCTTGTGTCGCTTCAAAACAATTACAAGACTCCAAGACTTGCTACGTAACCTAAAGTAAAGAAAACCTGGATAAACGATCCATTACGGAGGTACGCAATTAATTATAAGAACACAAACTTTCTAGAAGTGACGTACCGGCCTTACATTATTGGTTTTAAAATAAACTTCCTAAAGTTATCGATAGGAACTTTCTGGGAAAGCTCAATTTCAGCTTAAAATGATCAAGTGTATATTTTTATACCTCTATAGGTATTCTTAATTTGAACCAGCTTTTTTTCGATAAAACCTTATTTCCTCTATTTTAAGGGTGTTTACTTGTTTCGCTAGTAAGTCATTATTTATTACTTAATTGGTAGCAATACATAAAAATAAATCGTTTAAGAAAATCGACATCAGCAACACTCTGGTACAAACTATGTAGTAGTTTATGGCTATATCCACTGTTTACCAAGTTCCAAGCCTTTCACGGCAGCCAATTTGAGTGCACCTTTGCACCGATAATTCCGCCGTAATTATTCCGTAGACAAGAAAGGGGCCGCCTTACTTCCAATATTTATGTGTTGCCGATGACTCGGCCAAAATATCGGGCGTCGACCGACTCCTTTTTAGCGAAGAATGGCCGGAGAAAGGCCGCGGAGCTTCCTTAATGCACAAACAGCACTGGCTCACCTGCCTTGATTTATTGGGCGCCATTGTTCGCCCGTTACAAGCTTGTTGTTGCGTTTTTAATTTATTTCCTTCGTGAAATTTTGCGCGTTAATATTTAGTTAGATAATAGAGGCGGTAATGGGGAATCGCGGGGAAATTTGTTTTGAGATTCTCGTTTAAAGTTTTCGCAATTTTCTTAAGGTGTAGGTACGATACAGCAGAAGTAGGTATTTCAAGTTACTGGTTATATCTTTTGTGGTATTGAAACATGGGAAATTTAAAATTTTAACCCATTTTTTTTTAAGTTAGAGACAACAAATAAACTTTATTTAACCGGTAAATAGCCTGAGCTCCACATGGCATCTTTAGTGTAAACTTATTAGAAAAAATGTATTCAATCTGAACATTTTAGTGCGTTCTGATTGCTATAATCACACAAATGCATTTTGTTTCCAAAAAAACAAAAGTTGTTTGTGAATTTTGTGACCAAATGTAATATAGGTAAGAGCCCAAAGGACTTACAGGCCCGTCAAAGCATTTTGATATCGTCAACGCCAGTTACCATTTAAGCGCACCTACTAAACTTACCGCCGCTGTCAAACTAGTCGGCAAGTTGAAGTGTTACTACGTAACTAGCAAAGGTCACACAAGCGTGCATAAGACAAATGTGTCGCATACATTCGGCAGTGAGTACGGAGTGGAAGTTTGCCGTCATTTGTCCCCGCCAAGGTGCAAGATTGGCCACAAATATATACGGGCCGGCTGAATTTGCGGCCCGCGCTGAATTGTCAATGAGCTGTGACGGCACAGCACACAGACGGTAGGTATGGTGATAGTTCGCATGCCCTCAAATCATAATGCATGTGCCGTTAAAATTTGAGAAGTTCTCTCAATCCTTCATGAATACAATTTTAATCAAATGGGACAACCTTGAAGTTATTTCGTTACAAACAAAAGATAAATGTCTTTAATCGGATGATGGAGCTGGGAATTACCAAGCAGTTCCACTTTGCTATCCCTGATCTTCATCATCAGGTCCACTCCACATGTTTTTGTAAAAAAAATGCTCGAGTGTCTTACGAAAACACCAAAATCACAATGCATGTGCCTTTCAAATTTGAGGAGGGATTTCCGTCAATTACTCATAGATCCGATCCAATCTGGAAGCATCTACAGTCAAGTGTAAAAATGTGGTGGTGCACATCTTACTCAAAAATATGTCCCATAGCACCTTATGAGGTCTTCTGAGGTAACAAACATAAAAAAAAGATTAAAAAGAAATCACACGAATTGAGAACCTCCTCTTTTTTGAAATTTTGAAGTCGGTTGATAATATTGTATTTAATTTTAAACATTTTATTTTAAACATAAGCTGTAGCAGTGAGCTACTGTCCCAGTCCACCTGTCAACTGTTGCGGCGACAATCGGGCAACGGCCGTTTGTGGCGACGGCAATTCGCATTCATTCGGGTGACAGCCGACTCGCTAAATGTCGTCGTCGTCAATTACTTTCTAGTGAGCATGTCGATGTGTGTAGCTACGCTCTATTTTAGAGTGCGAGATAGTGTTAGGTAGATATTCAACTACATGCTAATAAGATGAAATCTGATTCAAGTTCGTAGCTCACTTGTGTAGGTGAAGATAACAATATTTACATTACGGTTCTCATGTAATTTCTTATAGCAACCAATGGCAGCGATACTGTGGCCCTATTTCAAGATAGGTATCTATGTTAATCCACTGCTAAAAATTGCCGATTTTGTGACCCGCGTAGCACTGTTTGCCAAGATGCAAAACTGGTCAAAAACAGCGATTGTCTCAGCAAAATGGCAAAACTTTCGTATTACATTCGCATAGGTAACAAAGAATTTGATATATTGAATACGCCAGGGGCCCGTTTATCAAAAACTTGTGACTTGTAAAACATGTGGAAATCCCTGTCTAGTGAAGGACGTAAACTTCTGTATGTGTTACAATTTACAAGTTTTTAATTAACAGTGCCCAGCAGGTGTAAACTAAAACAGGCCCAAGTGTAGGATCGTGGCGCGTGATTTGCTTTATATTTTATAGGTTATCCAAATACGAAATTAGAATGCGTAAAACAAAAGATTTGACACATTATTTCAAAATCACATATTGTATACCCAGTATAAACTGAAACAAGCCCTAGCAAGACGACAGGGTGTATTAGCATGCCGCGCTTTACATGACAAAGCCGACCGCATCGCAGTCGATATTTACGGCCACTGATTGGTTGCGATTTGCAGCCGATTTGAGCTGCACGAGTAGACAATGTGCACGGTCGATGGAAGGTGTCCATTAGGAATTGGCGTTAAAGTAAATGGCAATCATTTGGCATGGGTTGATTAGTTACAGCGTGGCCATGTTTGGAAGTACACATACAATAAATTGTGCGGAAGGCATACTTTAACTGAGCTCAACTTCGCTTTTCATCAAAAGTTGCAGTTTTATTTTAAAATATCAGTATAATTGCATAAAGACAGCAAGTTGGTGTTCATTCGATTGGTATCGGTTTTTCAGATTTTTCTCGAGCTACCTAAGTGTTTCGTTTTGCCAATTGATTACGAGTTGGCTACTAATATTTTATCATAAATTCGCTCGGTCTTGTTTAAGGATGCAACGGTAAA
Source organism: Lathronympha strigana (assembly GCA_949128165.1). Lineage (NCBI taxonomy): Eukaryota > Metazoa > Arthropoda > Insecta > Lepidoptera > Tortricidae > Lathronympha > Lathronympha strigana. The sequence goes on along the minus strand of OX421906.1, from coordinate 7,157,956 downwards.
TCGTTTTTGTATGAAAAAACAGGAGATTCGGTTAAAAACCGAGTTTTTCCTATACAATAAATAACCGATTGCATTCCCTATATGGTATTTTTTTTTATTTAATCTTTATTGCACTAAAGAAAAGAGATATTTACTCGTATTTTTGTGTGTAGTGTTTTGCTGAATCAAAAGTTGAAATATTCATTTGAATACGAGATGCCGAAATTGAATACCGGTTAATTTGTATAAACATAATACCGGTATACGATCCCTGCTCAGAAGTTTCATGGAACGTATCCACGAAATTTAAGTAGTCAAAATTTCCTCCACACCCAAAATTCATAACACAACACCTGTATCATAACCGGCGACAGGGGTGGTGACAGGCCGTAATCATGATCTTCACCCTTCCCTCATCAGTCATCAGCCGTCAGCTAAGCGACCGCATTCAAATTGCCGGGCCGTGACGAAGCTTTCATACTGGATACTGCCCCGGGGCAAAGAGTATGAGAGTTGAGCGCGCGCGGTTTTTGCCTAAAATAGAGGCCTATTGAGAGTTGGATTTGAGATCTATTTTCTGAGTTTAATAGAAAAAGAAAAATATGTATTTATGGCATATTACACAAGGTACATACATTATAATACAGAAAGGTACTACATACTAGAACTAGAAATTCTAGTAGAAACAAAAGACTAGGTACTGCCACGAAATGGTTCCGACTCAGCATGGTGCTAGCCTAAGTGGCCAGCGCTGGTCTTCCGCCGAGGCGTCTGGTCAATTAAACAATTTGGTTAATCAGGCAGAACTACTATTTTCAGTGCACCTCCATAACTAAATATCAAACTGATTTGTCGGCTACAGTATGAACTGCTCGAGCTAGGCGCCCAATCTTATTGAGGGATACATTGCAGTTACTCGATATTACGCAAACAAATGAAATCGCAGCGTATATTTTCAGGACATCTTGTAATACTTATACATAAAATCCATATAAATAATACTTGTGCACCAACACTTACATTATTATGATGATTTTCTAGAAGAAATTAACTTTAAATTTACCTGAAACAAAGACAAACATAGTAAGCATAAATATTGCATGTAATTTTTTGCTTATTATATAATGCCATAATATGATCTCGTCATCTCAAAAAGAAATTCGGTGTTTATTCCATGTGGCAAACGCATCGTAAACATTTTTTACAGAGTCATGTCCCATCCGTTCAAGCTTTACTCTCTCTAGCCTCGTCCAGCATTACATCGGGGACATACTTTTTATGTCATTAGACATCGGGATCGCCATGGAGTTATGGCGAGATCGATTATCGCCCGCTCATCGTTGGGGACCCTACCCCTCCGTTTCTAAACGTCATAACCACCATTAGACGTGTACTGACTTACGACTTTATAGAATAAACGTAGGGGTGTAGTATAATATGAATGTAAATGACTTACATGTAGTTAGGGTTTTATGGAGTTGTGACTTTTCGGTTCCGCGTGGGGAAGAGCACTAGGGTAGACTTAAGACTTCTTATGAAGCGTGCTTGTGGTGATTGGGGTGTGGGTTCTATTAAATTGGAATGATATGAGTGGGTAGCTGGTTGGTTTGCGTAATAACGTTTGTAATTAACCGCCTTCGTTAAAAGATGAGGTTACATTTTGACGATTTATTTTTTAATTTATTGTGAGACTACATCCAGCACGCCTACCACGAACATCGAAAATTGCCATTGACGGGAAAACCTCTTTTTCACTCCAATATGCAAGTGTGACAGAGGTGGAGATACAAATCCGCAATCGTTCGATTTTCGTGGTCTATACCACGAAGCCCAGAAGTGTATTTTTAAGAAATGTGTGTGTTCACATGAGAAAACAGACGGGAGTAGTGCCAGTGACAACACACAAAATAAGCGAATCCGTAAGAGGATAGATTGCTATGGCGTGTGGGTAGATCACAACTAAAAACTCGCAGCTCGTCAGTTTACTCCGTGAACATGGCGCTTGCAACAGTGTCGAAATATCGGGCGGTGCTCAATACCTCTAAAACAAACATACCTAGATGGTAATTATCCCGTTTTAAATATTTGCCCATTTAAATTTAGCTTTTCTTTTTTTATATACTACAACGGTGACAAACAAGCATACGGCCCGCCTGATGGTAAGCGGTCACCGTAGCCTATGGACGCCTGCAACTCCAGGGAGTCACATGCGCGTTGCCGATCGTTTAAAAAAAAGGAGGATGCACTGTGTTGACAGCTAAAGGGGCAAGCTTTGCTCCGTGGGTCCCCAGCTGTCAACACAGTGAATCCTCTTGGAGCCCTGGCGACCTTACTCACCAACAGAAACATAACACTATGAGTAGGGTCTAGTGTTATTAAACTGCGGTTTTCTGTAAGGTGGAGGTACTTCCCCAGATGGGCTCTAATCCAGATTTGAGCGAGACGACATTCGTTGCGCTGTACCCTACCACACTAAACGATATGCATCCGCTGTGCCCATACCTCTCTTCTTTCCTTTAGTTAATTGGCATAACAGATCGATTCAATTTAGGATTTTGTTTGCGGCAACTTGCAATCTCAATCTGAATTTAATATTGCGACCACTGCATCACTGCTTCAAATGTAAAATATATATGTAACCTAGTTAAGACCAGTTGAAAGAATCAACTCAATTTAAAAAAAATCTTAATCACGCCCAGCGCCGATAAAGTGTAAATTAAATAACGAAATTAAAACTGCAGTAAAAATGAGTGAGTTTAATCCGATGTAAAGTGCATAGCGCAAACAGCGTCAGACAACCGAATACATCATCGAAAACGAAACGGAAATGCAATAAACATTCATTGCCAAATTAAACACATCTACCTGCGTGTTTGCCATCGCGAAATCACTAAATGAATAAACCAGAGGAACTGGACGCCGTAAATTCGCATTCGAATATCAATTTGGTAGAGGGAGGGTCGATAAATAAAAAATATATAAAATACACAGTACGCAACATGAAAGCCGTGAATGGCACTCGTGAAAAATGGACCCGCCGCTCTTGCAGGGAAGCAATCATTCAAACTGGCTGTTGTCTGTTTGCGCCTGCTCTTTTTCGCGGGGCGTCGGATATTTTTTGCAATTTTTTTCGGCAATGTCATTCGCAGAGCTCAGGTGCGGGGACACGTGGTGCGCACAAAGAAAACAAATATTAATAACCGGCATTTTTTAAAGTCTTGGCAGGGCAATCGTTTATTGTTGTCAATATTTCGTAAATGATTTCGCTATGATGCGGCGTTTTTTCGACGCGCCGCTGAAAAGGTGGGCGGTGGGTGAGTTTAGTACTTTGTTGCTTATTTGTTGCCTAACGGACAGGTTAATGATTTCCCGGGCTACTTTGTGAAGGGAAGGCGTTTAAGATATTTAATGCCTTAACTAAGTACGTTTTCACAGGATTAACGCTAAATTTCACCCTAAAACATAGGGTTCCTTCCGTATCCGAAGAATGACAAACAGAATCCTATTAGGTACTAAGCCTCCGAAGTACATATCGTTGGCTAAGAGTGTAACCCCGCTAAATACATTTTTAAAATTTATACTTTTTTTACTTTATTGTCATACCACAAATTAAAAAAATGTAAGCGGGGTTACACGGTATGTGAGTTTTCATAGATCTTCAAATATCAATAATCTGCCTCAATAACAAAAACCCTTTATTTCAAATTCAAAAGCAGATATTCAGTAACAAAGTGGAGCACACTTTCGAACTTCAAATGCGTAGTGGAGCATAAAATTACCCGCTCGTACCGGCCATCCCAGCCCCAGGTGAGAGCAGCATTTTTCCTAATTAAAATAATGCTGCCTACTTCTCATTCTTCCTCCCCCATTCATTAACCCAATGTGCTGTAGATAAACGTTGTTTGCCCGAGAGAGCTTCCCTACTTACAAATATGCCGTTTTTCACCCGCTTACCATAATGGGAAGGGAATTTTATCGTTCGCTTTTAGACACATTTTTTCGGGCTTCTAATTAGCAATATTATCTCCTTTGTATGTTTAATTAATTACTTTTTTTACAATGTTATAAATATAAAGTAGATGCAAGTTCCTCATTCGTTTTTGCAGAACACTCGAGTTTTTCTTGGTTTGCAGTTAACCCGAATTCCGGCAAACTGCATAATTTCGCCACTAATGAGAAGAGAGTCGGCGTCGTCTAATTAGCGGCTCCGGGTCGGTAAGACGCCCACTAAATAGAGGAAGGCGCGTATACCACAACTTTTAAAATTCAGTAGTTTGACTGTTTTTTACGAGAAGCTGAAATAAAACACGTGCAATTGAATGTTCTAATGCGCTAATGTCTTTCATAGTAGGGATTGATATAGTTCAAAATTGCCTAGAGTACGACCACGCTAACTTTGTACTGATTTGGCACATTTGGTATGAAATGGTATGAAAATACCATACTTTACGTAAAACTTGGCAGGAAGACTTGGCGTGGTCCAACTATATGGGAAATTTGTCATTCACTAGTTTAACCTTTTAACCGCCATAGTTCGATATATAAGACAAACATTTTTAAGTACATATTGCCGAGGTCTGATAAATAAGACAAATCTTCGGGTAATTTCAGGTGACGCGGCGATATAAACACGCTCAATAAAAAAATCTAAGAGGTTCAAAGGTTAATAAGTAACATGTACATAGGTAAGTAACACATTGGCACGATGGACAATCAGAAATGCATCTTTGAATCTTACAAGGTAAACAGATCTTATTGGAATTAGCTTTTCTTGACTTTTCTTAACTGGCAGGGACTTAACAGATTCAGTACTCTGTTCGTAGGCGTTCGCTACATTTGGGTTTCGGTATGTTATCGGCTACGCTCATAGCTTAGCAAACGGTGCCTCTGGCGGTGAATGCGATAAAGGTGCGTCTTGAACCTAAGATCCGGCCGGCATGTATTGTGTTAAGTACACTTTCAAGGTTGTATCACACTTCGGTGAAGAAAAACATCGTGGGGAAACCGCACTAATCCCAATAAGCAGTCGCTTTCGTAAAACTAGCGCCTACGCCAAATCTTGGGATTCATTGCCAAAGCGGATCCCGGGAGAATGCTAGGAAAACAGTTTGGAGACCCTGTATTAGTGGCGGGCGTTCATAAAACTAGCTTCCTGCGTGAGGCAATCTATCATATTTTTCTTGGTGACTCAAAGAAAAAGCAGGCCGAATCAGCTCCGACTCGCCCAAGGAACATTTTGACGCTCCGCCATTGCCCTGTAGCTTAGTAAAGATACTGATGTAAAAGTACTGTGGCAGGAACTTGCGACGGTACTTGCGCCCGCTCGCGGCGCCTGAGCGAGCGCTCGCAGGAGCTTCGCTCACCTAATGAAGTGGTTCGCTTTGACACGTGTTCGTTAGCAGACCACTCCAGCGATCGCGAGTTGTGCTCAGATGACAGCTTCGAATTTACCACTTAAGTGGCGTGCAATGGCGTCGCAGTTGTTAACTAGTTCGCAGTCACTTAACTGTGTCTACAGTCTGCTCTAGACTTATTCTTATGGAACGGGTGAAGGACTCTCAAAAAGTTGCTTCCGTTGTTTAGAATTTGGATGCTTAGTTGGAGTTTCTCTCGTGCTTGGAAAATATTTTTCAGCAGATATTGCTTAGTCAGAAAGAGTGACATTTTATTTTATTAATTTAAACGAAATATATACAGTCTCAGTATAAACAAAATTACTGTACAATTCAGAATTACAACGTTAAGGTATACAACACAAAAAAAAACAGGTTATAAAATTCCACTACCACCCATCGTCTCGCAATACTTCAAACAGATACGACATACATTTGCCCATTGGCTTGCAAACAAACCACTTTCAGGTGCCCATGACAGAACCGTTCAGAAGTTTTAGAGCTCTATTAAGAGCAGGTTTCTGACGTACTATAGTACGCGTTAACGGTACTGCAAGAAGGTTAAGGCGTCTAAGCCCTAAGATCTGGCTTGTTCAGGATACAACACTCAATATCTTTATTTGATTATATACCCAATGGGCCGGTTACAAGCACGATCTGCGTGCGTAGCCAAGATGCCAATCGCTCACGCTTAATAACGTATCGTAGCTACCTCTCTCTATCACTCTTCCTTATTAGTGTGACAATGACAGTTGCGTTTCGTTAGCGACTGAGCGCGAACGATTGGCATCTTGGCTACGCGCTTGGAACGACAATGTGCGATGATAAAGATCATTTTTGACGTCATCGGCGTATCGAGGTCGGCGATATGCTAGGGTACACAAACGATATTCACCACGATCCAGTATCGTCATCATTATAGTCCATCATCGTCGATGACAGTACATTTTCTTTCTAATATTGGAGATACATCCATATAATGCTACTCAAGTCACATCTCACTCAAACAAGTTGAATAGTCCCTGTGAAATCCACAAATAGCATCTCTGCCCCACAATTAAATTCCAAATTCAAATTGATTTTCCATTGACTATATGTATTACGGCTGTTACACATGTCAATCATCCTATTCGAGTGATATCAAAATGACATGTGTGGCATAAATTTAATGTTAATGTTAAAATAGATGAACTAGGCCTACACAATGTAGGTATACCTATTTGTTACCCAGTTCTTACGTAATACTTTTTTCCTACATCGTCTCACATACACGGCGAATCTGCAATAATCCCTCTAATACTTAATTGCATCCAGTGTGCGGACACAATGTCGCACGTAATCAGTCCGCGACGACAATACGGGAGGATGTTACGTTTTCAGGGCTGCTAACACCGAAGTTTTGCCTGTCTGTCCAACTTGCGACTGTGCACGCAAGTAGGTACTCAGCTCAGTCGCGAACGAAACGCAACTGTCATTGTCGCGCAACGCAAGTGTGATAGAGAGAGATAACTACGATACGATACGTATCGTGAGTGATTGGCATCTTGGCTACGCACGCTGAAGGGGTATGGTTGCTATTGTAACGGTTATCACCCTGTGGGTCACTTTTGCACTTGCTAACTTGTTAAAAGGTGACAGCCACGGTGTAAATCCGACCATAATTAGACTATTTAGCAGGAATGCAAAGACCCTCCTCCGGACATAAGTATAAGTATTACTCTATCTGCTAATTTGTTCCGGCATAGAAGTCGTTAAACTGACATCATTTCCCCGTAGGTTTGCCCGTTACGTGGACAGTCTTCTTTCATTCTAGTTATGAATATCTTGCAATTTTCTTCACCGGCAACCCTGTAGATAGCCCTCGCTAGGTCGCGTAATCCTACTATTCAATTTTCAGCCAAAAGGATTGCCCGCGTCTTAGGTTTTTTATCTCTCCCGCTGATCCGCTACAAGCGGTTATTGCTGCCAATGTTTATTACAAATTGAACCTTATCGACTTAATTAGATTCCTTGTTTTTGTATCACAATACGTCTAAGCTTAAAGTTGTTTTCGATAAACCTACGCCCTTTTATAAATGTTTTACGTTCGTTGTTCTGGGTAGTTACCTACAGAGGAAAATATTTTTATTATGAATTAACTTTTTTCATTTTCATTCATGATTCATGAATTAAACTTTCCTTGTAAAAAATATGTTTTGACTGAAAGACTAGCGAAATGAAATGATTTATTGTTGAAGTAGGTAGGCATATCTGGTCACAAAAAAACAACCTTGTTCTAAACCCAGGCAAATCATTCATAGATCATTCAGGAATCAATCAGGAGAGAATCATTCAGGGTTCATAGTACTGGGAAATAAATGGCAGCGTGCGATAATAAAAGAACAAGAACCCAGAGTCGTTATTGGTACAGGCCTGGTCTCCCAAGTAGATAAGGCCAGGAATCTTGGTATGATAATGGATGGACAATTAAGGTACATGGAACATATCATGAGGAAAAGTAAGGAACGCGTTCTACCGACTGAAAGTACTGTACAACATTCGAAAATACCTATCAGAAAAAGTAAGGAATTACACTTACTGAATTTTTGATGCTCTCGCAGTTAAATTATGCTGATATTGTAAACGATCCAAGACTCTTATCCATAACAAAGAAGTGCATACAGAGGGTGCAAAATGCCTGCATACGTTTTTGCTATGACGTTCCCAAACGAGCTCACATTTCTCTCTGCCTCAATGACAGGAAGATGCTGAACATGGACAATCGAAGACGTTTACACCCGGCAACCGCAGTTCGGAAAATAATAGAATTTCAGAAACCCTGTTATTTATTCGAGAAACTGAAATGGACTCAGGATACTTTCTTAAAACTACTAAGAAGATGCACTAAACTTAGCATTCCTCGACACAAGACTGCGTTCTTCAGAGGGGGTTTCAAAGCTGCGGCAAAATTTGGAACGACCTACCACCGCCATTGCGAGAGCCTATATCTTTGTGCATATTTAAGCGAGTAACTAAAGCACACCTCCTAGATACGCAGCAACAAACAAAAAATAAACTACGCACGCACACAAACACATAGACTACAACACAACTTTACACAAACATCACGCTCACAGCACACACCATACACTCTAAGGAAGATTGCACGGAAACAGCTCCCTATTATCTTATAGACAGCGTAGCGCCCACCTTTCAGGGGCCAGTTTGAAAACCAGCGCTGGGCTGCATAGCTTGGCACATGCTGAAATTGGGACCCATTTGCCTTTAAATGAATATTTTTAATTTAATGTTTAAAATATTTAGCCTAAGAGATAAGTTAATTGTTCTGATTGTCTTTTCTTTTTTTTTACTTTATCTTAGTTTTTACTTTTATTTAGTTTTTTTTTCTATTGAATGTGTTTTTGATGGCAAATTGAAAAAAAAAACTTATTCTTATTCATTCACTGCACTTTTGAATAGTCAATTGAGTGCGTTCTAAAACATTTTTGTATACCGACATATCCATAGCCCTTTTCTTTTATTTATAATTTTTTTATTATGTGTTAAAATGACTTTGATAATATATGTTTTTTTCATTTCGAACATATCTGACAAACAAGGAAATTTGATTTGACCTCTATTCTAATAGCAGTCGAGATGACGTTTAGCTCGATTCGAAACGAAGTGTCAATTGCAAACAATGTCGCACGCAAGTCGCACGTTATTTGATATCGAACGACATGAATATTGGAGCCAAATCTAGTTTCTCTCTGAATTAAAAAAATATAAATGTCAAAAATTTAATGTCAGAAATTTTTCATTCGTCTCGCTCGCTAAAAGTCGTAATGGTGATCAAAATATATGCGGTTTGAATGCATCATGGAGAGCTTATGATATGTGTGTGTATTTAATTTTAATTCATTTATTTCAAAAACTAAGCAGGTACAAAATCGGTATTTAAGTGTAAATAATTAGGCATTAAAACACTCCTTTGATGTTATTATTAAAATCGGCTGCCGCCTCGTTTCATAAACCCACACTCGAATTTTAATGCCTTGCATTATATACTCGTAGAATCAACTACTATTACCCTATCTCTGAAACTCTCGAAGATTGTAATTAATGTAGTAATAAATTTGCTATAAATTGAAGATAACAAACAGTGCTACTCTATATATACATATTTATTGTGAAGAATGTATAAAGTCTGACCACCGAACGAACGCTGTAATAGTTAGCAGGTTAGAGTACCATACGTCTTTTTCTTACCTATACTATTACCACCCTGAAAAAAGGGTAAGACCTAGTTTTTTTGTGCCAAAAGTATGTATACACGACCTTAATATTCAGACGATAAAGTCCTGTATACATATTTTTAGCACTTTGGTTGTATTCATATCTTTGCAATTAACTGTACCTACTATTCAAGATTTAAAATGTCATTTTGTATTATTTAAGTAAGCCTCAAGGACATTTTTTCAAGTCAATATTTTCTATGATTTATTGAGTAAATTATTGTCGTAACATCTTCTTTAAGTTAGTGGTGCCGTGACTAAGTTACCAGTAGCGGCTCGTCAACAAGTTTCAAAGCCTTCCTTATTTCACGAAATGTAAAAACCTGCTTAACTATCCTGATAGTTAAGCAGCTTTTTACATTTTGATGTTGGGCGGGCTTATAGAAATCGCATAAAGAACGACTCGCTACTGACAAACTTCAAAGTGTGATCTGAAATCACCCATTTTATATACAAGAAATAGACTTTCTAATTATTCATTAAATTCTGTTTATTAGGTATACATAGGTATAGGCCCTGGAAAATCTCTAGTGCGCTTTTTAATTAGAGCTAAGTTAAAATTATTCAACTCATCATTTAAAACACGAACTTTCCTAATTGTAGGCGAGATTTACAGTCAAACTTAGCGGGAAAAAAGTAATTATCCCTTCTGTTCCGCGGAGGTGAGGAAGCATATTAAAAAAAACTTGAAAGTGTTGCCAGCGGAGTGGCGCAGACAGTGATGGCTATTAATTAGAAGGGTTGGCTCAAGATTCCGTTATTGCAGTTCGTCGCGTCTCCTTTATAGCTGCGAATTTACAAAAAGTGTTGTATAGATCTACGTAGGCTTTTATAAAGGACTTCGTGACGTGAAATCAGATGTCAAAAAGGGCGCACAGGTTGGTGACCCTTTGTTGAAAGTCGTATGGTATCAAAGAACTGTGAAATTTACTAGGAATTCGAAATGTATCAGAGAGGGATAAATGTTACTAATTTTTGTAGAAGAGCACTTTTTCGCTTGCCGATAAGGCGCTAATAGCATAACGATTCATTTAGAAATGAACCTTATCAACAGGGCCCGTAATTTTCATGCCGGTTTCGTCATAATGACGTATATAAACAAACATACAGATAAAGTCAATCAACGTTCGATTCTAACGTTTCTTCTTCTTTTATAATATGGCCTCTGTCCGAGAATTGGACAATTTTGCCAGTGTCCCGTATTAATATAATTAGTGTTTTTTTATATAAATAGAATATTGCCTCTTGGGCGACGTTGTTCGGTAATTGGCCTTGCTATTTATTCCGTTTACAGCTACATATACGTAATAAATATGTCGGGAGGCCAAGATCCCGGGACAACCGAATAATGACTCAATAACGCGATTACACGCGTTTCAGGATTAATTCTTCATTAGCTGCACACTTCTTCGTTAGTTTACTGCACAATAAGCTATAAATATTACACATTAAACAACATTTAGCACACAAAAACAAATACCTATTCAAGAAACGCAACCGCCATTTTGAATATCAAACGGAAGACCGATTCTAACGTCGAACGTAATAGTTTTGACACTATTCAATGACAGCATTAGTCTTTCAAACGTAAAATCTAAAACTACTGAAGCTTGACGTCATTTAGCTGTCATAGGCTTGAAAATTACGGGCCCTGCCACAGAGTATATTATAACCAGAACAGAGTGCTATCTCCATACTGTCTAATAATCTTGCTTAATAATTATTATCGTCGCCGGTACCTTTTGGTTCCATTATTATTCCTAGATGTCGTTTCTGCGCAGGATAAGGGTTGCGCTTTTAGCGCCATCTACTAAGTAGTGGAGGTACTTCTAACTCATTTAAAGCTGTTCTACTTGTGCTAGATATGTGTGTGTGTGTGTGTGTGAACCTGTCGTTTGTGTGCCGGCTTAACTTGTCAACAGAATTGAATCGTGATGATTATAAAATAAAATTTGTCGTTTTGAAGAAAAGAGATGAACCGAGAAACACATTGTAATGTTTTTTTATAGCAAGCTTGTTTGTGTGTACTTTATATAGAGGTATATTGTATATACCTAGTAGATATGAAGCGATAAAATTCAAATTTGCAAATAAGTATGATATGTTCAAATTCAATTTCGCACAATGTTTTCTTTTAAGTTGATAACACTAACAGGTCTTTGCGAAAGTAACTAATTACTGTAATTGAACGATAATGTTCGTTGATAAAATAACAGTGAACTTCAAAAGCGCGCGTGCATTTAATTTGTGAAATCTTACCTGTCTTCGAAAAGTAGCAAAGTACATGAGCCTCAATGCACGGATCAACCTTGAACAATGCACGGTGACGTCGGTGACTCACATAAGTAGGTACACGATACCTTGTACATTGTTCGCAATGTCGAAAAAGTGCGGAGCTTCACACTCAAACTAGGTATACTACAGACCCTAAAATCAATAATAAAATATCCGTAGTAATCAAAAATGCTTCTAGTAATAGCTGTCTTGTACATAAACAAACTCAAATTACTCCATTGGTGATTTTTAAGTACTTAGCTTAGTACGCATCTATAGCTGGTAGTTATTCAAAATAAATGTGTATAATAAAAATTTATTAAAAAAAAACATTTATTTTCAAAATATATACAGTAAATGTAACTTAAGTTAGAGGTAGGTCTAGGTAGTTAGGGAATTTAAATTAATTAAATTGTCGTTTACTATGTTTTCATGGTAACAAATGCAATGTTGTATAGTAAAAACAAATGTAGGTATTTACGAAAATAATTGAATTAATGATTCAGTACATCAATAAAAACATGTACAAGTTGTCTTTAAATGCCTTTTCTTCAACACGAAACACAAAGACTCGTGACACTTTAAATAGTTTAAATGGCGTCGGGGCTGGCAGCTGACTGGTTTACACATGTTTGGGTCTCTTTTGCTCCTATCCTAACCAACGACGGACACGGATAGATGTTACTGGTCTATGTAGAAAACGTAAATATGAGTCAGTGTAGGGTAGACCGGGGACAATTGAACCACTTTTCAGAATGTATAAATGATAAACCAAAACTGTATTTATATAAATATATATATATGAAATACTAGGTTATTGATCTTAGTATTTTTGAAGGTAATTAATAATTAAAGGTAAAAGATGTTTTCCAATACAGTTGCAAATAAATTAAAATTGAAGAAAGAACGAATTCAAAAATATTTTATTAATTTTGTAACATCATTCTAATGCAGTTTTAAAAGTAAATTTTAATTAAATATAAAAATTACAAATTTAGTTCAGAAACATGTCAATCAACCATTAGTCATACCACCGCTCCCCATCGCTTCCGGTGCAAAAGTGCCCATAACGCTCGCGGCATTACCACGTTGAATAGCTATGGACAGCCTTTGCACCAAAAACGACTCGGAGCGGGGGTCGTCTCCCTTTTGCCTAAGGCGACGGCCTATGTCGCGCACAAACTGCCTCGCGTCCGCACCCCAGCAACCCGCCGTCTCCACCGCGAACGGAACGAAGATGTACCCCGAGCCAAGAGGAGCATATTTCCGCCGCTTCATGGCCGCCTGATATTCGGCCGCCGCTCCGGCCACTTGCGTTGTCCGAACTACATGAGACGCAGCGAATGTGCAGACACACGTCGCGTCCCACACCAAACATCTTCCCCTCTCCCAAGGCACCAAGGTTAATCCATCCGGCCGTCTCCCGTCAGAACGGCTAAGTCCTGGAGGCTCAAGCACGGATGGAACCCCTGCCGATCTGAGTGCCCTATGGACCAGATCGTTGAGGGCATGGTGACGCGGATGCCTACCAACGCACCGACGGCAACTTAATGCGTGATGGCCCTCAGCACCCACCATGGAACCGCAAATGCATATGTGAGGTTGGCATACATCGCAGCCCAGGCGGAGCGCAACGGACACTCGCAACGAGTCGCCGTCCAAAAAAGTATAAGACCTTTAGCACGGGTCAGTATAAATAAAATTTGAACGCAAGGAAACACCAATTAATATGTTTATTATTTAAAGATTTGTTGTTTTTTACCACAACTTCAACCAATTTTTGCAGTTACATCAAGTTAATAGAAGGAAAACATTTAATAACACTATTTGAAATCAGTGGTTAGTTTTATCTCACATGACTCACTTTGTAAAAAAAATATAGTTTAATGATCATGACCACAGCTAGAGGTCATTTACAGAGTTCTATTTCAAGTCTAATTTATGCTAGAAACAAAGGCAATATCAACTTATTCAACAATCTTTCTTTCCATACAGTTAATATTGCCCCCTGTTACAATCAACCCCGCCACAAAATACCTATATTTAGTTTTTTTGATCTACTAAATGTCTACTCTACTATCTACTAAATCCTTTACTCATGTTTACACAAATATAATATGGAAGTGTCTGCGCGTCTGGATATAGGTTGGCTGATGTTGTCCTGGATTTGCGCTGATATGGATGGCAGGTTGTCGAAATGACGAAGGCAACGGTTCAACAAATTAATTACTTTATTTCGGGATTTTTTTCGGGAGTTATATAAATGAGCAAAGAGAAAAGGGAATAGGTATGATCTACATGGTAACAAGTTGTGTCACAAATTGTGAGTGTCATCTGTCGGCGCGGTTGGTGCTTCGAGGGATGACGAGCAGCCGTGCCATTGGTTGCCGATCAAGTCATATGTGCCTCTCATTGGTTGTTGTTGATATGGCGATATAACGTGTATGTGACGTCAAGGTAGGTGCATCGCGTTCGGGGATGCGCGCTGTAGCCAGGCGCGCCCAGGTCGATGTAAGTACATGGGCAGCCGTCATCTGATTTCGTGTATGCACTTATTAGATGGCGCCGGAACAGGAAGGAAAAAAACATTTCAAAAATTATAACGGGGTACTATTGTCCCCGGCTCACATGTTACTAATTACCCTGAACACCCAAAATTACCTACGGTACTGATATTTCGATTCCTTTACAAAAGTAATCGCCATACTGTGCCGCAATAAAAACTTTGATAAATAACCAGCCTATACTAATCTAACAACAGGATTCTTTTGTTTTGAGTAATAATACAAAATGTTTCACGTAAATATTTACTTTGATCGCTTGAAAACATGAATAGTCTCCTAGCACCTCCGATCCGCACAAGTATTGCGCTTCGTTGTGTATACCCGTCTGTTCTGGACGAGAAGTCGAGTGATGGACATCCCCTGGTATTAACTAAAATAACCGACTTGTTTTAACATTACATCTCAAAACTTTTTTGCAGCATAAAAACTGCAGAGCGACACTTGTGTCTTTTTACATGTAATGTTTATGATGGGATACCTTGTAACGCTTATATAATAAGTAATAACTATTATAAGAGTAACTATGCCGTTCAAAACATTAATTTTGAGAGGTATAGGTAACCATTCTTCGTAACCGGTGACTGAATCAGGACGATAGGTGATTAGTGACAAAAATTAAACAAAAACCTGGTAAGATTATTGCCCGACGGCGAGCGCGTCACGTGATGTGACGTGTTCGACCCGAGTACCTTTTCCCTCTCCCCGTGCCCCTCGCCCCGCACCCATCTTTCCGAACATCACCGACTAGAGTCCACTCAAATTATTTAAAGTTTTAATTGGTATATATGGTCGCCTTCCGAGCAAATCACATGCCCCAGAAAAACTCACAAAAAGACATCGCGTAATTGCAAGATTTGAACCCGGTCTCACCATGTGCGTTGGCCGATCATCTGACCATGGCTTATACCCCTAGGCTATCAGGTCAGATCACGGCGAAATTAAGATTATGCTTGTACATCCATACGCCACTTCTCAATCGATTACAAAATAAGGTTGAAATTCGTATAGATTTTTCGGTTGATCAAAGAATGTTCTTGTTGCGGATTGTTGATCTACCGCAATTTTAATTTAGAAAACTAATTCTTGTCTTTCTGCGTGTTATGATCTACAGGTTAAGATTGAATTTAAATAAATTTCGTCTTATTTACTAAATTGTGATTGAGGGTTACCTTATAATGACTTTTCAAGTCATTAGGTTTTCTGTCGATTCGCTAATAACATATTCTTAATACGAGTACCTATCCGAATTTCTAATTTTTCGCATAGTTCGATAATTCTAAACAATGGTGCAATTTAAAGTTTTTAAAAACTAAAATTGTTGTGCTTTGGGAAGAGGAAAAAGTATCAAAAAAATATCACGAGATGTGGGCATAACGGTAAGATTTTACACTGATGACTCGGAGCGACACCAAAATATTCTGGAAGTTCATTCAGTGGCACCTTTTAAAACTACATGATGAACTGCTGAAACTTTTGGAGTGTCGCTTAGCATGGTTCGAAGATACCTCCACGTTGCGGATATCCATAATTTTATTATAAACCGGCGAAAAAAATTATATAGTCAATAAAGTATTTAGAAATATGTTTAACTAAAAACAAACTGTGTATGTTTATACACGTGTTTAATGTCATCCAGATATCTATTTTGTGTTTTGGTAGTAAATTTGGTTGGATTCAAAATCATAGTAAGTAACAATTTTTTACGCAGGTAGAAAAGTGTATAATCTACTTAATTATTATTATAATGGTTTACATTTTTTTGTTTTGATCTTGTTGTTATTAAAAATTAAGTTTATAAGTTAACTGCATAAAAATAAATCGCAACCATACAAAATGTTATGCTATTAATAAAATAAATAAAATAATTGTATTATATGCAATATACCTAACCATCTTTCCTTGTGTACCTCATTTCAGCTAATATCTCAATAATAATAATAATATAACAGTAAAGAAAAGGTAATTAATAAAAAAAAAGAAAAAAGTGACGGCACCGGTGGTTTTGAACCGGTGTTCTCATATTAGTAGCCTCACAGCTTAGCACCCGACCATCTCAACTTCTATCACACTCGACGAAAATACTTAACGTTTTCATGTCATTACCAAGGGGGGAAATCCTTTACTCTCATGCTGACTGTACATATTACAACTTTTTTAATATCCTCACTTGCGAATGCATTTTATTTTCAAGCACATTTTTTATGTGATTTATAATAATCGTAAATTTTGACTAATAAAAGATACACAATGTTATATTTGTGGTAGATTTTTTTAACGCAATCGTATAATTTGTTTCTTAAATTTTTTACGTGTTTCAAACTTTCAAAATATTTTTTGAATACTATAGTTAAGTATGCGTTCGCCAAATTCACTAACGCCTCCGACGGAGCAAATACTTTTGTTGCGTGAGTACTTGGGTGGGCTTATTTTATAATCAAGAATTGATTAGCGTCTTCTGAATATCAGAGAAAAATATACGGAATTTTCAAATCATAGGTAATATTTAATGCGTATATGCATAATTCACAGACAGTTTTTATAGTTTGGTAATTTTGCGTTGCGTAGTGTAAGTAAACGTTGTGCGCCATCTACTGGAATTCGCTATCAATAGCATGCTCCTTGATGAATAAATTATGGTGATTGAGAGCGAGCTCATCAAAGATTGGAATAGTGAAAAATATTAAATTCGAATTGATTTAATTTCAGTATTATATTAAAGAGTCCGGTACAATAACACTAAAAATAAATATAAATGTCGAATGGCAACAGTAAAATCCCATATTTAGTCATTTATGGTTATTTTTAGGATTTTATTGTTTCGAATGAGCCTTGTAACGCCATCTAACAGAATTTTTTCAATACTTAGAGATAACACAAGGAGAGAACTATCTAGGAAGTTTTTTTTTTAATCTATGGTAATATAAAAAAAAAACGGTTAGTTTAACCACTATATCCAACATAAGAAGCCATTAACACAAGAAAACCAAGAAAGTGTATATTAAACACTAAAGCTAAATTGCTAAAGGATATTAAAACAGATTAGAGAGGTTAGATTAGTATAGGCTGGTTATTTATCAAAGTTTTTATTGCGGCACAGTATGGCGATTACTTTTGTAAAGGAATCGAAATATCAGTACCGTAGGTAATTTTGGGTGTTCAGGGTAATTAGTAACATGTGAGCCGGGGACAATAGTACCCCGTTATAATTTTTGAAATGTTTTTTTCCTTCCTGTTCCGGCGCCATCTAATAAGTGCATACACGAAATCAGATGACGGCTGCCCATGTACTTACATCGACCTGGGCGCGCCTGGCTACAGCGCGCATCCCCGAACGCGATGCACCTACCTTGACGTCACATACACGTTATATCGCCATATCAACAACAACCAATGAGAGGCACATATGACTTGATCGGCAACCAATGGCACGGCTGCTCGTCATCCCTCGAAGCACCAACCGCGCCGACAGATGACACTCACAATTTGTGACACAACTTGTTACCATGTAGATCATACCTATTCCCTTTTCTCTTTGCTCATTTATATAACTCCCGAAAAAAATCCCGAAATAAAGTAATTAATTTGTTTAACCGTTGCCTTCGTCATTTCGACAACCTGCCATCCATATCAGCGCAAATCCAGGACATCATCAGCCAACCTATATCCAGACGCGCAGACACTTCCATATTATATTTGTGTAAACATGAGTAAAGGATTTAGTAGATAGTAGAGTAGACATTTAGTAGATCAAAAAAACTAAATATAGGTATTTTGTGGCGGGGTTGATTGTAACAGGGGGCAATATTAACTGTATGGAAAGAAAGATTGTTGAATAAGTTGATATTGCCTTTGTTTCTAGCATAAATTAGACTTGAAATAGAACTCTGTAAATGACCTCTAGCTGTGGTCATGATCATTAAACTATATTTTTTTTACAAAGTGAGTCATGTGAGATAAAACTAACCACTGATTTCAAATAGTGTTATTAAATGTTTTCCTTCTATTAACTTGATGTAACTGCAAAAATTGGTTGAAGTTGTGGTAAAAAACAACAAATCTTTAAATAATAAACATATTAATTGGTGTTTCCTTGCGTTCAAATTTTATTTATACTGACCCGTGCTAAAGGTCTTATACTTTTTTGGACGGCGACTCGTTGCGAGTGTCCGTTGCGCTCCGCCTGGGCTGCGATGTATGCCAACCTCACATATGCATTTGCGGTTCCATGGTGGGTGCTGAGGGCCATCACGCATTAAGTTGCCGTCGGTGCGTTGGTAGGCATCCGCGTCACCATGCCCTCAACGATCTGGTCCATAGGGCACTCAGATCGGCAGGGGTTCCATCCGTGCTTGAGCCTCCAGGACTTAGCCGTTCTGACGGGAGACGGCCGGATGGATTAACCTTGGTGCCTTGGGAGAGGGGAAGATGTTTGGTGTGGGACGCGACGTGTGTCTGCACATTCGCTGCGTCTCATGTAGTTCGGACAACGCAAGTGGCCGGAGCGGCGGCCGAATATCAGGCGGCCATGAAGCGGCGGAAATATGCTCCTCTTGGCTCGGGGTACATCTTCGTTCCGTTCGCGGTGGAGACGGCGGGTTGCTGGGGTGCGGACGCGAGGCAGTTTGTGCGCGACATAGGCCGTCGCCTTAGGCAAAAGGGAGACGACCCCCGCTCCGAGTCGTTTTTGGTGCAAAGGCTGTCCATAGCTATTCAACGTGGTAATGCCGCGAGCGTTATGGGCACTTTTGCACCGGAAGCGATGGGGAGCGGTGGTATGACTAATGGTTGATTGACATGTTTCTGAACTAAATTTGTAATTTTTATATTTAATTAAAATTTACTTTTAAAACTGCATTAGAATGATGTTACAAAATTAATAAAATATTTTTGAATTCGTTCTTTCTTCAATTTTAATTTATTTGCAACTGTATTGGAAAACATCTTTTACCTTTAATTATTAATTACCTTCAAAAATACTAAGATCAATAACCTAGTATTTCATATATATATATTTATATAAATACAGTTTTGGTTTATCATTTATACATTCTGAAAAGTGGTTCAATTGTCCCCGGTCTACCCTACACTGACTCATATTTACGTTTTCTACATAGACCAGTAACATCTATCCGTGTCCGTCGTTGGTTAGGATAGGAGCAAAAGAGACCCAAACATGTGTAAACCAGTCAGCTGCCAGCCCCGACGCCATTTAAACTATTTAAAGTGTCACGAGTCTTTGTGTTTCGTGTTGAAGAAAAGGCATTTAAAGACAACTTGTACATGTTTTTATTGATGTACTGAATCATTAATTCAATTATTTTCGTAAATACCTACATTTGTTTTTACTATACAACATTGCATTTGTTACCATGAAAACATAGTAAACGACAATTTAATTAATTTAAATTCCCTAACTACCTAGACCTACCTCTAACTTAAGTTACATTTACTGTATATATTTTGAAAATAAATGTTTTTTTTTAATAAATTTTTATTATACACATTTATTTTGAATAACTACCAGCTATAGATGCGTACTAAGCTAAGTACTTAAAAATCACCAATGGAGTAATTTGAGTTTGTTTATGTACAAGACAGCTATTACTAGAAGCATTTTTGATTACTACGGATATTTTATTATTGATTTTAGGGTCTGTAGTATACCTAGTTTGAGTGTGAAGCTCCGCACTTTTTCGACATTGCGAACAATGTACAAGGTATCGTGTACCTACTTATGTGAGTCACCGACGTCACCGTGCATTGTTCAAGGTTGATCCGTGCATTGAGGCTCATGTACTTTGCTACTTTTCGAAGACAGGTAAGATTTCACAAATTAAATGCACGCGCGCTTTTGAAGTTCACTGTTATTTTATCAACGAACATTATCGTTCAATTACAGTAATTAGTTACTTTCGCAAAGACCTGTTAGTGTTATCAACTTAAAAGAAAACATTGTGCGAAATTGAATTTGAACATATCATACTTATTTGCAAATTTGAATTTTATCGCTTCATATCTACTAGGTATATACAATATACCTCTATATAAAGTACACACAAACAAGCTTGCTATAAAAAAACATTACATTGTGTTTCTCGGTTCATCTCTTTTCTTCAAAACGACAAATTTTATTTTATAATCATCACGATTCAATTCTGTTGACAAGTTAAGCCGGCACACAAACGACAGGTTCACACACACACACACACACATATCTAGCACAAGTAGAACAGCTTTAAATGAGTTAGAAGTACCTCCACTACTTAGTAGATGGCGCTAAAAGCGCAACCCTTATCCTGCGCAGAAACGACATCTAGGAATAATAATGGAACCAAAAGGTACCGGCGACGATAATAATTATTAAGCAAGATTATTAGACAGTATGGAGATAGCACTCTGTTCTGGTTATAATATACTCTGTGCTCTTGGTTAAAAAGTTTAGTCAAATCCAGCCTTCGTCCTGATTGCAATATTTAATAGGTACGTTACCGTTGGTAATTTTTACTACTCTTGTTATTGTCAAGGGTTACTCAAAAATAACTCCCATTGACCAATCTATAAAACATCTCACTTATCAAGCGATCTAATCATAATCAAACACTGCAGTTTGTTAACAAGGTGCTAACGCGAGAATTTATGTAAACTGTTCTCCGCTCCACTTATCTGAGATTAAAATCTGCCTCCGGCATGCCAGTAGGCTCGCAATCGCTCCTCGGGGTGCCTTTATTTGCGGGACTTATACCCACTTAACATATCTGCATATTCATTAAGAGATCAATCAAATTATTGTCTTTCGTGCAGGGATTCCTGGATACTAGCTTGGATTATGCAAGGTTCTAAATGAATTTGGAATCCTTATTTGGAAGGAAGGTTTTGCTAACTTAATTTGCATAAGGAAAAGATTATGCGGCAGGCATTTATTACATATGTTTCATGTTACGTTTAATATGTTGTAATGAAAGTCACATTTACTTGGATGATGGATATTTTGAATAAAGAACAGGGCGTCACATAAGCTGGCACCAGATTACAGACATTATTTAGTCGCATTGTCAAATGAATATTGGCGCTAACTTTGGTGAATCGATATGTTTACTGTAGGACTTTCGGTTGATACTCAAGATGGCGAAGATGTCTAGGAAATAGTTTTTTGGTTTTTTGCCTGCTTAACTATGTTTAATGTGTTAAGTGAGCTGACGTAGAAGTGTGCAGCTAATCAATAATTAATCCTGAAACGCATTTAAGCATTCTTTTAGTCATTACCCGGCAGTACCGGGTTCTCGGCCCCTGAGACACTAGGTATTTGTAACGTTTAATAGCTATACATTTTACTAATAGCAAGCAAGGCCAGCTATCTAACAACGTCGCCCAAGTGGCAATATACTATACCTACTATGTATTTATACTTGATACGATATACTGATATTTAGATAGGTAACTTTGATATTGGCAAAATTGTCCAACTCTCGGACAAAAGCCATTATTTAAAAGAAGATTTTTACTGTATGTTTCATGTGTTATTGGATGTTTGAGTAAAATGAACAGAAAAACCTAATTGAAAATTTTGTGAAAGTGAAAGTAGGTAGTTTTAAATCGAGTTAAACAAATAAAGAACTTGGGGTAAATAAGAAGAGAGGTGTTGTTTTTAATTCATAGAGCACATTGGCAAATTGGAACACCCGCAAGCGCTCCCATTGTCAAAGCCTAGTCTATGGTGCTCAATAATTCACCTGACTTCCTGCGCCTTTCAACCATTTTTGTTTCACGGCCATTCACAAAGTCCATTGATTGTTTTAACAGACGCCGCGTCGCCGACTTCGGCCGTTTCAAATGAAGCGCGATAGGTTTTTACTGGTATTGTGTTGCATTTGTGACAGGACCTCTATCAATCAGTGCGGACCCCCGGGCTCCGGCCAGGTGTCCTTATGGAATTCGCGCTCTAAGCTTGATGAAAAAAATGACATGCATTGTGCAGTTCTGCGTAGTGAGCGTTTGCAAGTATCCGCCGCCAGGTAGTACCTACTTCCAGGGGAGCTTGAACAAGCATTCTGTACTTGAGAGCTTATTTTAAGTAGTAAGAAAAATAAATATTAAGACGGGTTAATATAGTCCTTTGATGAGGTGTTTTGTAATGTTAGGTCACGTAATTGAATTTTTAATCGAAGATCTGTTTCCAGCTGTTCCACAAAGGGAACTCACAAATAGTCGATAGATAAGCCTTTATTTATGTTATAAGGAGAATTTATGATTCATCTACTAAGGGTCACTTGCGCCAACCAGGGTTAGCGAACCAACCCGGAGTTAACGGAGTCAAAAAAACGGATGGTGCATATGGTAGGTATATTGTTAATAAGTTAATAGGAAGCTAAATTTATTCATACCATCATAATTTCGTTGTTTCTTTTAGTAGCTTAAAACTTGACTTTACTTTATTATAGGTAATTAACCGTTTTCATTAGTAGTAACTGAAGTTTGATTATATTAGGTTTGGTTAAATTGGTTTTAACTTAGGTAAAACTGCTTAGGGTTGTTTCCACACGTAACAAAACTTTACGAAAAGTAAAATCCGTGACTGCCCTCAATGTTCAAGGATTTTTTCTTAATTTGTCATTAAATCTCAAGCCACACCGTCGTAACGCCACGTCACTCATAAAATACGACTTGTCGTTAAAATCTATAAAATACGATGCTCTCTGGCAATTGTCGGCCAATTGTCCACAGTACTGGACTCTATACTGACAAACTTATAAAAACAACCCTGCCAAGCAAATTTCACCTTTATTCCGCTGCTGTAGAAGCTGGTGTAGTTTTGTGGATGAGAAGTATAAATCATTAAAGGTATTAGTAAAGGTGCAGGTAAGCGGTGGTCGTGATCTATGAATGAGTTTCGGGAATTAGGGGACATTTGGGCAATGCTGTGTTTTTGTGGATTGCGGGGAACGTGAATAAAAGACAAATACACACTATACACCGAAACGTAATAAAAACTGAGGTTAATTTGCGTTATTAGGTAATTAAACATTGGAAGCCTAAGATATTTCAACGAACCGATTGATCATTTCAAAAAACAACAATATTGTTTTCTTGACGCACAACTACAACTGGATTATAATGGATATCTGATAATCTTCTTTATGTTAGTCTTCGAACTTTAAATAATTTTGTTAGAAAATTAATAATGGTTTAGTGGAGAAAACTAAGAGGTGATATTAGAAATTAATTCCCTAAGGCTCTAAAACTGCGAAGAACATTTTGACGGCTCGTCCAGAAAAGTACTGACTGTTAAATACCTATTTGACTTAAATCTATTAACGAACGAAGTCTTTATGAGCTATAGGTAACTATAAAAGTAGAGAAATTTAGATAGAAATTTTGAATGCTCAATACACTCAATGACATGTGACAAAATGATATGTCATTGGCTACATTACGTAATATAGGTACATTTATATGTACGTATGTACGTATTATAAAATTATAACTACTGGCATTTATTACATAGGTAACTGCCCAATTCCATAATATATGATCAAGAAAACATTAATAAATAAAATAACAAAAGTGTGACACAGCCAATTTACAACACTGTTTAGGACCTTCAAAAATTACCAAAAAAACCCGCCCAGCTGCCGAGACCGCGGGAGGTTGTTGGCGCGAAATACCTAGAGAACTGTCATCATTTGACGAAAAAAACGATTAAAATCTTGCGCAAGCGGCGCGGCGTTTTTACGCGCAGATGTGCGCGTGCCCCACCTGTCCCACGTGGCCAAAGATAATGGCGGATACAATAGAGTCCGAGGACGGCATTGTTGCTAACGTGCATTGATTTAATGCTAAGACATATGCGGCGGTGGCCTAAGCTTGTCACTGTTGAAGATAAATTATTTTTTTGCATGTATTCTTCACAATTTTAAATTATATACTTAAGGGATGTTTCATAATTATGATTCATAATTTATGAAACAGCTTGCAGTGGCAGCGCCTAAATAATATTCCAAGCAAGCCGAAACTACGAGTAACAAGGCTTTACGTTACATCCTTAGTAAAAACCTGAATTGTTTGAAAATTAGGAACGGCGGGACATAACAGCCACAACCCAACTGAAGTACAGTCACTTGCAATAGTATAGGACTCTGTGAAGGCTGCAAAATAATCTGACACATTCTTGTTTGTACCGCCATAAGAGCGTGTCACATATTTTTGCGGCCTTCATAGCGTCATATACTATTGCAGGTGACTGTACCAACCTAATACAGTGCAACTGACACGAAATTAAATAATTTCCGCAATCCTCAAGTAAACAAACATACCTTTCAGCCACGTAAAATTTGCCTAATTTAGTATAGTTATTATTTATTTACATACCACTGTTTCCTTATATTTTCTATATAAACGAAATATGCACTCAGGAGGAGTACCTAGTGTGGTTCAAAAAAACATTTTTTTCTCTGTATTTTGGGGCACCCTCCAAATTTTAAAACTTGTCCGTGTAAAATATAAATGTCTTAAAAGATAACTCTCTAGCCGCAGAGGAATTTTAGAATGGCGATGAACACGCAAACCCTTATAATTTCAAATAACGACCGTATCGTTAATTATGGAAACAGATAAAACTTATTGTAGCTGTTTACATAATGTGCTATTTTGTATTACTATAATATGTTCTACGGGTATGATCTGAGGGTTGTCCATAATTATATCTGATATAATCTGATATATAATGGTTTTACATTTTTATATTTTAGGGACTTTATAATGTTTTCAATATCATCTAATAAATATGTCTTGGACAAGCGTATAGATCTCCATTTTCGACAATTTTACTGACATTTTGGTACGATTTAACGATACAAAAGATTGATATGCTGCCAAAACATATCATCTGAGAGTCTTCTTCATGATTGCCTTGTTTGAGCATCCACAAAATAAATGTGGTCATTTTATATTTAATGCAAAAAACGAGTTTTTGGGCAACATTTTTGATTCCCGTCAACTTTTAGTGCAAGAGGGATGAGGGACGCACATACATAAAAGAATCAACTAAAAACCAAAACCTAACGGACATTCATGTTCATGACATTTAACCGTCGCTAGAGCGCTATATGATAGAATTTTCCGATTTTAAAGTCAGTATTGTCGTAAGTAACATGACATAGGGAATATGTCGGCCACTATACACAGATTCAGATTTTTATATTTAACAAAAATAATATGATTAGACTATGCCCAGATATTTCGCTTTACAAAACATTTGTTGTTGCGGTTTGTATAGAACGTTTTTTATGACATATTTTTGCTCACAAATCGTAAAACTCCTTGTAGAATTTGTCAACATTTGCTATTGTTACTGAAGATGATTGAGTAAAATTTTTCTTAACCATATGCTTTACTTACATCGAACTTCCAGGATGAAATGTGTACCTCAATAAAGCACTTATTAAAGACATCTTTCATTTCTAAATAAAAATATTATTAAAAGGCTAAGTATAGTCGCTAGAGCGCTATATGATAGAATTTTCCGATTTTAAAGTCAGTATTGTCGTAAGTAACATGACATAGGAAATATGTCGGCCACTATACACAGATTCAGATTTTTATATTTAACAAAAATAATATGATTAGACTATGCCCAGATATTTCGCTTTACAAAACATTTGTTGTTGCGGTTTGTATAGAACGTTTTTTATGACATATTTTTGCTCACAAATCGTAAAACTCCTTGTAGAATTTGTCAACATTTGCTATTGTTACTGAAGATGATTGAGTAAAATTTTTCTTAACCATATGCTTTACTTACATCGAACTTCCAGGATGAAATGTGTACCTCAATAAAGCACTTATTAAAGACATCTTTCATTTCTAAATAAAAATATTATTAAAAGGCTAAGTATAGTTGTTTCAATATATAATTACCGATTTTTTTGCGAAAAGTCACTTTTGTGTTCATTTTATTTCATAAATGTATAGTTTGTTAATGGTTTTCATGTAGTATGTACTTGGTAGCTATTTAAATATTTATAATTTCGTCACCTAATAGTACCAATAATATAAGCTTTAATATAATAACTTCAGGGCTAGGTTGATGTGTGTGGATTTATCCACAGAAATACTTAATACATGATCATGATATGTCTTAAGTGAAACACCGCTCTAAAAAATATCCCAATTTAATATTCGTAAGGGCACACACATTTTGTAACCTCACATCTTTTATGACTCTCCTCTCAAATCATGACACCAAAAAACCTTCAGCGGAATTATAATAAACGTACTCGAGGTGTGAGCCCATTAGAATAGGCACGCGGCGGGAATACGATTGGCCGTACAATGGCGTACAAAACTCAGCAGCGATTACCCTCTCGTGCTCTAGTGAGACTCGCATGCTAGGAATCTGCGGCCGTGCGCGCAAACTGAACGATGTTGATAGTTGATAATCATAATAAACGGACTCGAGTGAGTCTATTAGAATAGGCTCGCGGCGGGAATACGAATGGCCGTACAATGGCGTACAGAACGCAGCAGCGACTACCCTCTCGTGCTTTAATGACACTCACATGCTAGGACTCTGTCAAATCGCATGCTATTAATCGAACGAAACGGTCTTAATATTTCATTATAATAAACGTACTCGAGTGAGACCATTAAATTAGGCACGCAGCGGGAACAGGATTGGCCGTACAATGACGTACAAAACGCATCAGCAGCGATTACCTCTCAACGATAAAGATTAATTCATCAACAATCAACAAAGTGGTACCTTTTACTAAAAACAAGCACAAATAGGCCCCGATACCAGTATCAAGACCCCGCAGTCCGAGTACCCGCGAGGTGCGAATAAGTGGTTCCGTGGAAATATTCCAAATCAGACGCAATCCAGGCAATAACGCACGCGCGCAGACTCGCTAATGCCACCGCGAGGACAATTATGTCTGGGTATGGGACTTGTCCTCCACGAAACTATGTCCTGTAAGGACATAATATTGATTGATATGCCGACAGAAGATTGATTTGTGGTAATATACAAATATTACTACAAATCAATCTTTTCTGACTTTGTTAATGAAGTAGAAATATTGACTAGTCTTATAGTATCAGGTATATAGACAAGACTATTTTTAACACACCTGTGGCCCTGGATTTCTCCACCAGAGCGATGGGCATGTATCTAATAGATTTAGACGATGGGAGTAGTTTTTTAATACGATTCCCCCTCTAAGGCTACTCCCATTCAGTGTCTACGCTCGAACTGAACTTGAAATATCTGTAAAACCTAGTATTTACCACATCATGTTGTAATTAATAGGTAGCTACATAAAAGCGAAAAAAATATATGTAAGCATGTGCTTTAGATATTAACATTGAAAAGGAAAAATATTGATGGCGGTTCAAATACGTAGGAGTGGCATTAGGGAGCCAGGTTTTGAAAGAACAACTTTCATTATTTCGGTGGTTTTAAAACGGATTTCGTTGACAGGTATATTTTTAAATGGCAACATTGATATCCTGTCACCCACAAAAAATGGACAGTTCGCCTTATACCAAGGAAATCGGTACGTCAAGTCAAAGTTTTTGGTACGAAAAAGTAAGGATCATTTTTAAGGAAGTTTTTTTTTATGTTTTATTGCAATCAAATATAAGTATGTCAAAGGATTGTATAGATTGAGTTTGTCTATATATTGACCCTGCAGTTTAATAAAAACTGAATCGCTAACGGCTAATGTTTTGATATTATTTTTATTGTGATGATTATATTTTTTTTAAGAAGGAGCCGGGTGAAAGGGCCTTGATCTTGAAAGAGCTTAATTAGTTCAGGAAGATTCTTATTATTATTATTATTTGTATGTCTTTCCCATCACGGAACAATGGTGTTCCGGACCTTTGGGAGGCGTACGCGGAGCCGAAGCCAACACGCAGAGGCCCTTTCGACAATTTAATGAAATGTAAGGGGTACACCGAGCGGATGTTGCACCTGCCCGAGTCATGGGACGCACGCAGAGGCAGCACCCGCGAGGGTGTATAGACTATTGAGATTTAATGGAATCTAAAATATACTGGACTATTAGGTGAAAGTGGTGGTCTAGATACTGGGTTATGGAGAATAAAATCGGACGTCTGCCTAACAAAATGGTAATCAATTTTATTTCCGGCAGACGGTGACTCGCCCACATAAGATGGGCCCCCACAAAAAGCGACTTCTAAGATGGCTCGAGGGCAACACCGGTATGAGGGCTGGGGGTAGAGAGGTGTCACTGGCCTTTAAACATATAGCCAACTCGCCACTTAGGTTTCCACATCTACCCTCGAGAACGCAGCTCTCGCGACCCCACTCTGGACAGCCGGTCAAGGCAAGCCAGAGGCGGAGGACTTGGTCGGACGACGGAGTCCCCCAGGAGCGCTCAGGTACGTGGGGTCGCTACTCCCCAACAGCTCGCCATAAACTGCCCTGCGTTGACTGATATGTTATATTATTCGTTTATTTATCTTCTTTCTTAGGTTAGGATTTTTTACAATATGTATATAAAAATAAAATACAAAACAACATACAAAAAACAATACAAAACAAATACACATTATAAAAAACCTAACCTAGAGTGCCGCCGGCAACAGGGCAGGGCCCAGGCTGCCGGTGGTTAGGGCCGCAAAGAGAGGAACCTTCGGACTATGCGCGCAGTGTCCAGTATTACCGCCTTCTGCATCTGACCCTTGATCCAACCACAACTTCGTAGCGAGAGCCTCTCGAGATGTTGGTCGAGACTCTTCGCTATAAGACCGTTCGCTGAAACAACTATCGGTACAATGATCGCCGAATCAACCTCCCACATGGCGGTTACCTCGTGCGCCAAGTCTAGGTACTTGCTGGACTTGTCCTTCTCGGCCTTCACGAGGTTGTCGTCATGGGGGATGGTGATGTCGACGAGCATGGCCCGGCGCTGCGATCGATCTATCACGACGATATCAGGTCTATTGGCTAGAATAGTCCTGTCCGTGATGATAGATCGATCCCAATAGAGCGTGGCACGACCATTTTCGAGAACTGGTACAGGTAAGTACTTGTAGTACGCCACTTCGTGGTTCACAAGACCATATTGAAGAGCAAGTTGCTGGTGTATAATTCTGGCTACAAGATTATGTCTGTGCAAGTACTCGCCGTTAGCAAGATGAGAACAACCAGAAATAATATGCCTGAGTGACTCTCCGGGACGGCGGCATGCCCGACAAATGTCGACCGTACCGTCCTTCAGGATATACTTCCGGTAGTTATTCGTCATGATAACTTCGTCTGCAATTGCACAGGCAAAACCCTCGGTTTCTCCGAAAAGGTCCCCGAATCGTAGCCAGTTCACCGACGCGAGCAGGGCTACGTCCGGCCCCGTGAGGGCCCTGTAGAACCGCCCGTGTAGCTCCTTACTCTTCCATATCGTCTTGCGATCCTCGGTGTTTAGTACCACAGGTTTGCGCCAGTTCTCGTTTGCCAAGGAGAGCGGCGTGAGGTTCCTATCTACCTCCACCACATCACGATGCATCCCACTCTCGCTAGTAAGGAAATAATTCCTGAGATTGTACACCTCACGGTTGTGAAGGTTTTTGGCATTTAAAAAGCCGCGGCCTCCACACTTCCGTGGGATGTACAATCTCATAACTGACGAGCGTGGGTGTAGCATACGATGTGTGGTGAGCAGTACACGGACCCTCCGATCCAGGGCATCCAGCTCGGTCTGAGTCCACCTTAGTATGCCAAAGGAGTAAGTAAGGAGGGGCATTACCCAGGCGTTGAAGGCGCGCACCTTGTTGCCTCCTGACAAAAGACTGTTAAGTACTTTTGTCAGCCGACCAAAGAAGCGTTCCTTCACCGCCTGTCTAATTTTTTTTTTTATTTTTATACTACGACGGTGACAAACAAGCATACGGCCCGCCTGATGGTAAGCGGTCACCGTAGCCTATGGACGCCTGCAACTCCAGGGGAGTTACACGCGCGTTGTCGACCCTTGATCGACCGTTGATGCCCGCATCTTCAATACCCAACGACTGTGACATACCAAGGTATTTGTAAGTTTCTGATTCAGAGATAGATCTGAACGACATTGTCTCAGGAAGTTGTAAATTTGTTGAATTTACTACTTTCCCCCGCTGCACATGCATAACCGCACATTTGTCGACACCAAACTCCATTTTGATGGCACTACTGAAGACTTCGGTGGTTTTCAGTAGCTCCAACAAATCTTGGTCGTTTGGTGCAAATAATTTGAGGTCGTCCATGTACAGAAGGTGAGAAATGACTTCACCCTCTCTCCGAAGCCAGCAGCCTAACCCCGAATCCTTCAGCAGAGTGCTGAGCGGATTCAAAGCTAGGCAGAACCACAAAGGACTCAGACTGTCGCCCTGAAATATTCCTCGCTCGATCCTTATAAAGTCCTGTGGGTCAGGGGGGTCATCTCCACCTCCTGGTTGACGAAGGACTGTGATCCACTGCTTCATACATGCGCTCAGGAAGGATCTCAAAGTTGCATCAACTTTATACAACTCTAAGATCCTTTCCAGCCATGAGTGAGGCACCGAATCATAGGCCTTCTTATAATCAATAATAATATTATATTATTATATAGGTATAATATGTTAAGAATGAAGTATTCGTTAGGAATACTTAAAATGACAAATACTTACCTATAATTAACATATTCTAAAAATAACACTAATTTTTAAACGGATTTGTAGAATTATTTTATTGTTATCGACCAACTATTATTATTTGGTATAATTGACCAAATTTCATTTTATAATACGGATTGGCTCTTTCAAACCTTTTAGTAGCTCTTTGAATACCGAATTGTTATGAAAGAGTCACATTTCTGTAAGTGAATACTTTGTTGAACTTTTTAAGTGTTTAAGGGTCTTCCATGCGAAACTGCCTAGTACCTACTCAACGAAATAAATAATAATTTTAAGATAAAATATATTTATTTGGAACTAAATCATTCATTCACAAAAAGGTAACAAACAGGAAAATGGTACAAAAACATAGGTATCACGCAAGCAACAAGACTGGGATGTCAGTGCAGTGAAGAGGAGGATGGATTGGGTAGGGCTGCGCCGTCGTTTAAGCCGAAAAAGTTTCGGAAAGATAACATAAAATTATTAATTATTTCCTTTAAAGTAAGTAATTTTTTGCGCCGTTTAGAAACCTGGCTCTTTCGTGCCACTTCTCCCCTGCCGGTAACACGATTGTTTGTTGTTGATATGTCTAGGTATGTCTAATGCTCCATTGATTGTCAGTGAATACTTGAAAAATTGTACTTAATCTTATTCACTCTCTCTGTTATTTTCTCTCTTTGTTATCTGTGCTAGTTATTGATGCGGCGTATGGCGAAACATAGTGCAACTACGTTTAGTATATTGTAAGACCAACTGATGTACCCACCTATGATTAACAAATAGATTTTTTTGTCAACAAAAGTATAAAGTTCGTAATATTGTCTTTTGTTTCCGCGATTATTGTTCATTGAAATTAAACAATGTTTTCACAGGGTTAAGATGATGAATAACCCTATGAAAACAAGTGCTGCAAAGGGCTCGAAACGTAGAGTCATGGTGTTAATAAACGCGATTAATCCGTTCTAAAGTGTTTAATTTTAAAGTTCGTGTTAAGTAGTTACATATTTAGCTGAGGGTTTCAGTTTAATTTTCATAAATCATAGTAACTTATTTGTTTGCTTAGATAAAAAAAAATTGGAATAGACCCACTAGTTACCTTATATAACAATTAAAACATTGGTTTAGTTCACCAATTGTTTCGGAGGCTCCTGAAATATAAACTGCTGTAAGTAGATACTTGACATGGTTTTTCAATTTGAACCAAAGTACTTTATATTCATTAAGACATATTGAAACTTCATCACCGCCACGTCACGCCCTGTATCACGGTGTAATGCAACATACATCACACATTAATCCGACGTTATGATGGATGGCGATCCTAACGCGTGTTTTTTGTTTTTTACTCCCCCATAGACAAGTGCGATTTCTCACGTTCATCCTAAAACAGCCCTACCGCGAACATCGAACAAATGAAAATGTATACCTCTCTCTCTATCGCTCTTGCTGATGCGAGAAAAAGAGATGCGTGTCGAAATTTTCGAATTTTTGATGTTTGCGGTGGGCCCGCAGCCGAGCGGCAATAATTGCATTATATCGTGCTAGATCTTTGAGTCTTGTCTATGCCTATAAGGGTGATAATTTTAGGGTTGCCACCCTTCTCTTTAATTATGGATATCTCGTTTATCATAACGTTTAATAGCTATGTGAATTATTACACTAATTATTGTTATCGTTACGGGGAATAAGTTTCTCTTGTTTATAGAAATTGTTGGTTATTGGGGTTTTATTAATTCGTTTTTAGGGTTCCGTGCCAAAATGGTAAAAAAGGAACCCTTATGGTGCGACACAGTCTGTCTGTCTGTCTGTCTCGATTTGAAATTTTGAATAGTTATGAACAAAGTTAATCCAGACACATTGAGAGAAGATATTTTTATTTATTTTCAATGAAAAATGCCCGATAAAAGAGCGGGCAAAAATTTAAAGTTGAGTTACTGGGTCATGTGGGGTATCATTTGAAAGAAAAAATATGAATTTTTTACATAGTTGTAACATTGACCCTAACTTCATTATTATTAAGTACTTTTATTAAAAAAAACTTTTCTAAACTTAATTTGTAATTTAAGCGGCTTAGATTGAAAGATTGTTTTTTTTTTTATTTATATTATATCATGCAGTAAGTACCGTCTTATAAATAAATTTAAAAAAAATGGTTTTTCGTGATAAAAAATATTAAGCAAATAAACTCGCATACTAACTCCCCGCGTGCCGTGCAAACGAGTCGATAGGTACTACCTATGTGGCTGCCGTCAAATTTTTCTACTTGTAGGTGAAGTTGCAACATAAACTTTGTACGGAGTCCGACTCGTACTTGGTCGGTTTTTTTTTCATTACTACTTGTACCTAATGTTGACACTTGGGGCTTATGTACCTAATACCTGAGTACTTTCAAGTATCTAAAGATCTGTTTGGCCTATTATTGTAACCAACACATCCTGCATGCCTACCACGAACATCGAAAATTGGCATTGACGGAAAAACCTCTTTGTCACTCTAATATGCAAGTGTGACAGAGATGGACATTTAAATCCGCAGTCGTTCGATGTTCGTGGTATTAGCTCTGGTCAAAATCCAAAGAAAAGTATTAAGTTAAACTACGGGCCCGAAAGAAGAGATGTAGGTATGTATTATCTATCTGAGGATCATTGTAATGCTCCCATATCCCAAAACTAAGATGTTAACTTATCGTATAGTTTCACATAATCATAAACTTTACATTTCGAACGATCATCAACATTATTTATTTTTGGTTACCAGCCAGCTATTTCTGCTCACATGTTCTTTACAAACAGGTAACTGGCACCAAAGACATCTTTTTAATAAAAATATGAACGAAATTCGAATTTCGAAATGATTCGAAAATAGTTGTCGACTGCCAGTATTCCCTCTAGATTACCCGGGACATTTCACGAGCGGCTGCCCCCTGCGCTGACCTTTCCGGGCTAAGGGGCCAAGCAAAATGCCATCATGTTTTCATTTTTTCTGCAGTCCGCACTCCACGACACTCGATTAATTCTTCACGGTACGCTTGTCAAAATGTGATTTAATATGTAGGGACTGCGCTTTGCTCCAATGTGCATCTGACCGCGCCAAAGGGTTGTGGAATGACATTCTGATATATGTTCAAATGTTTTAATAACTCATGTCGGTACTCGGTAGGCTTTTCAATTGGATGGAATTGGTTTGTTTGATGGTAAATTAAATTATGAGTCTGTGGCTGCTCACTCACGGATCGAGGAGCTACGATTGCTACGAAGGTTCCTAAATACAACCGAAACCATACTTACGAAATGTTTCATAATTTTATTTTATTTGTAAACTTTTGCAATCGGTTATTCATTCAATATAGGAAATCTGACAATGATGACCTTTGTGATCAAAAGTGTGTGAGCGAAACACTAAGAAGAATGAAAGATGACACTGGAAAAATCATTATTAGACACCTCAGATTGATTACACATTTTCAATTAAACCCAATGGTTGGATCCATTTCTATGGCCATTCCATAATTATTCTGGATCTCACAATAAATAAACCAAATCTTTTGACACGTAAATATCGAGATTTCATTACAATTAGAACTAGATACTTAGATAGGGGTTTTATGTCGCACGCAACGTAACTTATACTCTACGAAATTGCTTGCACATCCATTCTCACGCGAACGTTACAAGTGGCATTATCTATCAATAACGTCGAAAATAGGCACCGCAATTCCAATTTGCCGCGTCACTCCGGATTCCAATAGGAAACGCGGATAAATGGAGTCACATTCCAATATGTCACCGAGCCCCCGACCATTCGGCTTTTCGGCATTCGGGATTCGCGTTTTCGGATATTCGACCCGCATTCGAGTAGTGCCGCCCGTGCATGCCTCGCGCGATTCTAATTCTGTACGATTATTTAGATCGGACGCTGATTGAAGCAGCCTGCATCTTGAAATGCAGGGTGCGAAGTTAATTCCTACAAGTATAGTAGAATTGAATTGACTATTTACTTTCTCATAATATTGGAATTTATATTGTATGCTAGACATTGACTTATTAAAAGAAATAGACACACACAGCAGAACAAAAACGTCAAAAAATGTGGGTCAGAATGACATAAGCGAACAATTTCGCATTGATGATACAAACCATAAATGTTTCGTACAAGAAAGAGCTTACTGACGTAAGCAGTAGGTGTCAAATTCATAGACAAGGCATGAAATAAAAACTAACCCACTGTAGAAATAAATCAGTTCCGAATCCACAATTTTACCAAAAAATGGGAAAAATAAAATACGACAAAATACGACTTATGAGCGTGAAATGAAATGAAATGAAATGAAATTATTTATTTCTTTAAATGTGGTGTAGAGGATGTTACAATGTCATAGGGTTTCACACATTTTACCAGCATCTGGCACGCAAAAATGTATATGCTTTATACAAGCTAAAATCATTTTAATAAATATCATACTGCATGATGCCAATAGTATAATATGTACCTACATTATTTTCATACTTAACTGCAGTTTTCGTAATACTATATATAACTTATTCTAATTAAAACTAAGTAGGTAAGTTACACCCACCGCGCACCGTATCTACATTGGAAATAAAAATATAAAAAAATAAATTTCGAATCATTCTAAACTTCAATTAAGTGTGTATGTGCCATTCGTTATTCAGGAAAGTTGGGTGGTGGTATCAGTAATGGACAAAGGACCAATAATGTCCTTATACAGTCAAGTGTGAAAACATGGGTATATAATACGGATCTTACTCAAAAATATGTCCAATAGCTCTTATGTCGATGGATTAAGATCTATGGGACATATTTTTGAGCAAGTTGCATACTTACACGTTTATTTACATTTGACTGTACATTCACTCTTTTTATGAGAAAATAAGATTCATGCATTTATTTTGTGTCCATCAATTGACAAGCATATGATATTTGAATTAAGAATGAAGTGTTCATCACTGGTGTCTGTCAGCTTAAAATTTTTATAATTGGTGCTATCACCCTTCCTTGCTTCAACGAAGCAATTTACTAGATTGTCGTTTGTTACTCATGATGGCGATGGCGTCTCTGGAATAGTTTTTTTGTTTTTTGTTTGAAAAATGTTGGTTACCTAATACAATACAATACAATACTCTTTATTGCACACCTCACACAGATGAAATACAGTTACAAGAGAAAATAATAATACAGAACAGTAACAGTAAGGGGTAACAACAGGCGTAACAGGCCTAATGTGTAATATTGATAGCTAATTGTGCAGTAAACTAACGAAGCAGTATACAGCTAATGAAGAATTAATCCTGAAACGAGTTCAGTGACTCCTTTAGTCATCAAGCGGCAATCCCGGGATCTTGGCCCCCTGAGAAACTATATTTTAAGTCGTATAGCTATAAACTTGACATATAGCGAGGCCAATTACTGAACAACGTCGCCCAAGTGGCAATATACTATTCTATTTATAATATACTGAAATATTGATAATATGTGACACTGGCAAAATTGTCCAACTCTCGGACAGAAGCCATTATTTAAAAGAAGAAGAAGCTGTTTACTAAAAAGTGACTGTGTTTATTATATAAATTCGCATGCATAGAAACGAAACCAAAACCTCAAACGTAAATTGATACAACTAATTGGCGTACGTAGCTCTCGCGTATCGTCCCCGGGCTCCCTACATTTCCACGCCAACAGGCACATAACAATATCCGACACTAATAACCCAATCCTTTGAGCTGCGCAATATTGTCTACTCTAATTGGTATTAGAGAACTGAGGTAGCGGTCGGAAAGAATTGAGGTAGCCCCCAAACACCGCTTATCGACACATCACTGCGCTAAGCGGGGGACTAATGAACGCACCTCTGAGCCTGCCCCAGGTATTATGAATGGATTTGTGCAGTGCAGTCGTTATCGTTCCAAATTTAAAATGAGGTTTGTTTACTATGGTTGCGAATCACGAGCTATGAAATGGAGAACAGTGCAGAATTGTTAAGTGAAATCCTATAGCTGCAGCAAATTCGAATAAGAGCGTGGGAGTATGGTCTGTTCTAACTAGTTTTTTTAACAGCATTTCTAGATTTTCTGGCGATATTGGGACGTTTTCAAAAAGAACGGGAAATATTGGTAGGTAGTGTGATTTTTTCAGGACTAATTAAAGGCCTTCACTTCGAAAACAAAGTATCCCATCAAAAACATTAGTACCTACATGCAAAAAGACAAGTCTCGCACCGCAGTTATTATACTGCCAAATGTTTTCAGATGTAATGTTATTATAACAAATCGGTTATTTTAGTTACTACCGGGGAGTGTCCATAGAACTCAACTTCCACCGACTTGCCTACTTTCAAAGCGTGAAGGAGCACAGAGTACCTAAACTTAAAAATAAAAAGATTTGAGTTTGGTCTAATAATTGAAACTGAAGTGATTGAAACTATGTAGGTAATGTAGGTATGCTCATATGCGCTTATTGCACATTCCATTGTAACCGATGGAATCCAATGAAATCCGGTCGTCGCGTCAAAACATGGTAATGATTATTGGCGATGTTCGCTCGCCGAGTTGATCACACATAGGTACATTGTTAGGCTTTGTACCTACGAGCATAAATATTTCGTGATTCGATAACTGGCGCTATAAAATTATAACGAATTTACGCGGCTATTTATTTTATACTAAAATATTAACACGTCAATTTGCATTGTCTGTTATACCTACGACGAATTAAAGACGTTTAGGACTTCATATTTTGAAATAGAAGGAAAATATTTTGAATTAGGATATTCTTAGAACTAATTTTTTTTATGAAAAAGGAGGCAAACGATCGCGTATCGCCTGAAGGTAGATTATCGACTATCACGGCTCGAGGAAAATTGCAACAGCTAGGGGGGTCACATGTGCGTTGTCGGCCTTTAAGATGGGAGTGTGCACGCGGAAATACCGCCGACGACAGTTCATTCCAGAGTTTAGCTGTGTGAGTCAGAAGGCCTAGTATAAAAGTTGTACGACATTAACTCCTCGACCGCGTTAGCGTATCGAGGGGTCAAGATATGAAAGTTGCCGGATGATTTAAATAAACGGCAAACATAATTTGAACTCCCGATACGCTAACGCGGTCGAGGAGTTAATGTCGTACAACTTTTATACTAGGCCTTCTGGAAACTTCTGGTGTAGGTACTATCGCGTTCAAAACTACATGGGCTATGTATGAATGAAATCATTCATACATAGCCCATGCACTTTTGAACGCGTGTGTACCTATCTATGTATTGTTTAGATATATTGCAACAACTCATATTTAAGAGGCGAAATCATCAAAAGTTTATGTTATGTCATAGGTATATGTTTCTTACAAACATCAGTCACACGTAGGAATTCCCATTGACAATGAATAAAAATGTCAAATTTTCCCGTTTTACCTTGTTCAGATATATACATAATAACCAAGCAAATTTTCCTTATTTGTACATCTGGGTCTATTTCCCTCCCCACAGTAATAAAGCGCTTAAAAATAAAGGTATTACCTTTGTAGATATTAAAATAATTCATCTGAAAACCTTGCCAAATCAATGTCCACACGAAGGGTTCCCCACGAGGGACCTTAATATCTGCCGCGTCACCCAAGCGTAATAAATACCCAAATAAAGCGCAAATAATACCCAAATCGCTCATCACCCTACCCTAACTATAATTATCTATAATCAGAATAGATAGAGAATAGTCTATAATCAGTGAGTTATTGATTATGATTTGCATAGTGCTGCCAATCCGTGTTTTCGAATCAACTGACGATTGTTTAGTGTTTTTAGGGAGTCTAATTACTGCCGCGTTTGATTTGTTTTTAGGTACCTACTGTGTAGAATTGCAGTCGAGAACTTAGTAAATTTTATGACGGTAATATAGTCGTTCGACTGTTTAAAGCTGATATTTATTAGATTTTTGTCTATCAATATATTATTCAATTTCATAAATATGTAAAATACTTAGTAAACCCCTTCTTATAAGAAGTTGTGACCTATTCGAAGAAGCATAGGAATTATATGTATGTACCTACTAACAGTAGTGAATAAGAAATAATGTACAGTACTAAAATATCTATGGGTCCTGCCCGAAATAAATGATTATTTAATTTAATTTTAATTTGGTTTCTTGTGTTCAAATTTTACACATTTACAAATTTGACAATAGGTCTCTACGTACTTACCTCTATAGTCTATTCGAATAGATCACAACGAAACATGTGAAAGCCTTTAAGTACCTACTCAAGTTTTTTTCTCTATAATTTATACAACTAACAAGAAGTATGTATACTTACCTACTGTATGTATACTTTTCTTAGTGTAGTGTCTCCTCTACCCAAAGGTTGTCTGGAAGAGATCGCTCTTTAGCGATAAGACCGCCTGTTGTTTCCCTCTTTTTCATGTGTAATCTATACCAGTTTGTGTTATTTTTGTTGTTTTGAGGTGCAATAAAGAGTTATTGTATTGTATTGTATTGTAGTATCTAAATTATATGTAAATATATTCAATCAAGTTTTTACACTGTTAACGATATTCGATGTTCCTACCTACGAAATGAAAAAATAATTCAAAAAATGGTTAAGTACATTTTGTTGGTTGGTTGGCACATTAAAATATAAGATAAAGTATGTTTAAGGTAGGCACCTACATTGCATATCTTTTCATATTTTTGGGCGACATAGCGCCCGGGATATGAAGGGACGTGACCCCGACCTCCAGTCGATTAAGCATCACTAGGTCTTCCTTCAATTTCATATTTATACACGAGGATTACGCAAAAATGCCAGAGTAATGGATCACCTACAGGACGAGGCGGCGGCGCGAGTGACAGCGGACGCGAACAAACAAACCAGGCTCATGTAACATTTGTCACAACGTTTCTATAAACTTGTTTTCCCAGCCAATATATGTTGCTGATATTCTCAGTGTGGTGAAACAGGCGCCAGGGGTCGTAGCCTAAGTGACCATCTTCTACAGAAAACGCTAAGTGAATCGTAAAGAAATCATCG
Source organism: Lathronympha strigana (assembly GCA_949128165.1). Lineage (NCBI taxonomy): Eukaryota > Metazoa > Arthropoda > Insecta > Lepidoptera > Tortricidae > Lathronympha > Lathronympha strigana. The sequence goes on along the minus strand of OX421906.1, from coordinate 7,117,789 downwards.
GGTGGGCGCAACGGGGGAAAAATGAGTCAAGAGCAATGTTGCCCTCGAAATGACGAAATTTTCAAAGTTTTATACGTGATCAAGATTTGATCAGTGACAATTGACATGAACAGAATTTGATCACCAAGTTCTCAAGTCCCGTTCTGTTTATTAAGAACGTAAATAGTGTAGTTATGGAAATGTATACATGACATCTATCAACTCGCCATTTTTTTACACTTCGATTAGCATTTTCTGCTAACGATTGCCATCTGTATCTCCTGAGAATGCCTCGTAGAGAGGCGAAACACGTGTCGAGTTTTGTGTTATTGGTGGTGTGTGTTGTATCTATTTGCGTATTTATTTTTTGCGGCGGGAGGGTGGGAACATTAATTGCATGCAAAAAATACGCAAGTAGGTATAACGGGTTGGCACTAATAGACTAGCACGTTTGGCGGAATAGCAAAGTAATAGGTATTATTTTCGTTGTTACAAAATGATTGGAGGATCCTAATTTAGATTTAAGTTAGGTACTGTTATTTAGCGAAATAGTGAAGTAATTTATAGCCACCGAAAGGTGGGCCGAATCTCTTCCTGACAATAAACTTTAAAATATTGAAGAGAAGGTCCAGAATCCGGAATAAATAGGTAATACATTTGGTGAAAAATATTAAAGTAACCCGACTTCTTTCCACCCCTCCGCTAACACTCGGCCGCCTATCCTAGGCCTTACGTCCGCCGGGGGAAGGCAAATTTGAGAGGGGGGGACAAGGGTCTGATCGCCGGTCTCATCCATCACGGCTCACGCATGTGAATTGGGCCGTTTTATCTGAAGATAGCCGTGGATCGCCATTTAAATATTTCGTCGTTTAGAGGTACCTACGGGAGGCTAATGGTGGAGAGTGTTTAGATGTATAATGTTTACCGTGTGTTGATAATTCTGAGATGTTTCCAGTAGTTTGCATTATTTCGTAGGTATAAAGCCTTTTGATGAATCCTGTTTTCGATTACGCACACTACGCCACTGGGAATACTACTTACTTACATCTTACGGTTTTAAAACGCATCCAATGTCTTTGTAAGGCCTTGCTTTTTGTAAGGTGATAACCAGACCCCGTTATCAGTGGTGAAAATTGATTAAAACGAGGGTTGCCAAAATTACATGAAGTCTGAAATCCTTAATTCGCCTGTTGTACAGCCAACCAATTGGAACCCTAGACCACTCTAGAACCATGTCAAAATGACAAAAATGACCTTTTGGATTTTTACTATTTTTATGGTAAAAAAATTATTAAACATTTGTTACGGCGAAGTTCTGTACCGAAGGCGATTTTAGAATTGGTAGTTTTGCCAACGTTTGGTTTCAATGAGTTATCACCAATGATAACGGGGTGATGACCAAAGATTGGTTTAACTCGTTTCAAGATTCTGTATTCATTAGCTGCACACTTTCTAATTAGCTCACTGCATAATAAGATTAATAAGCTATCAATATTATAAGTACGTATATTCAACAAAAACATTTGTACATGCAAATGCTTTATTGTAATGCTTATTGGCTTGTAAAGGTGCCCTTGAGGCCTACTTGCAGAATAATTTTTTTAAATTTGAATTTTGAACTTTAAACGGACAAAAAACAATAAGCTATTCCAGAGACATCCTTGCCATTTTGAGTAGGTATCAGCCGGAAGTCTACATACAGACTGCAATACGCATTGAACCATCAAACTTCGGTACCGCTTTAGAAGCCTTGTGTTCTAAATTCAAACGTTCGATCACACTGACGAGCGTAAAATGGCGTCGTCACGACGTTTGACGTTTGACAGTTGACAGTGTCGTTCGACGACACGCACAATGACTTGACGGACGGTTGGCGGGATTTTGTGAGTCTGTAGAATATTAGTAGTAGTAGTAGTAAAACACTTTATTGCACAAAAACAGGGGAAAAAAAACAAGATAAATAACACAAATATTTGTACAAAGGCGAACTTATCCCATTTAGGGATCTCTTCCAGTTAATATTCATGGGATTATTATGACGTGACGCAAAGGTGACTTCCTCGGAAGGAGGTGACACTTAAGACTCATAACTAGTAGACCTCCCCAGAGTTTGGAAGAAAGTCTGATAAAAATAACATTGCATTGTCAATAGGGCGTGCAAACCGATTTTAATTTGTATGAAATTTCGGTTAATAACCGGTTATTAACCGGGTTTTCCATACAATTAAAAACCGGTTTGCACACCCTAATTGTCAACATACTTATCTTACCTCCTACATACTAAAATGGCGTTTAAACACATATCAAACACAGTTTAGCTAAATAATTGTTGCCTCCCTATTTGTCTTTGTTAAAAAAGGAGAATACAAAATATACAAAATGTTTTTTATAAATAAGGGAAATAGTAGAACTAGAAAACCCGCTTACTGAAAGAATGAACCTCGCTGCCATTACATAAAGTATGGCCACCAAGGTCTAAATTCAAGGGTTGAAGTTGTGCTTAATAATGCTTAATCGGATATTGGGAACATTTGCAAGCTAGTTTAGAGCTGAAAAATTTAAGATATTAACAGTAGCTCTAATTTAAAAAAATCTAATCACAGTTCGTACATATGTAGTGCATAATGATATGATGCTGTTTTCGGCTTTGTTTATTTTCTCTTAGTTGATGTGAAAAGCAGTATGTGTCACACGGTATCAAAATTATTGTCGTCGTCGGGGTTTTCGTGAAAATACGAGGGAACAGCCATTGTTTCACGCACCTACTAGACCAGATCCTACTTTAATTAGTGGAAGGAACGCAATTTCAAATTGCCGTAAATGCCCTTTATGAACTCACGTCATTGATATTGAAAATAAGATAAGTTTCGAAGAACTTGTGAATACCTCTGTACCCACAAACCTAGTCTTTAACAAAAGATGAAAGGTTGCGGACACGCTAGCCTAGCGGAGCGGGTAGTCTCCGCTTCTGTATAAGTAAAATTAAATCATCAAAATGTATTTGATCGCATAACTTACCATAGACGGAATAGATTTCGTTTATTTTGGTACCTGTTGAAATATTTGTGGAAGTCTAGAGAAGGTTCGGACGAGGTTCACCGGGGGAGCTAGTTTACTGAAAAAACAGGCGAGATGCAAACACTATCGAATCGCGCAATCGCTATCGACTACGGTTACGTAGAACTCGTGGTAAGCACACAATACAGGTTACCTGTTCATAAACCTAGTATTTAACAGTTGAGTTTTTATCAAAAAACTATTTATTTTTATTATTAGATTAGATTTGTAGTGTTTTATTGTTATATGTTTTGATATGGGTGCTTTCCTGAAATAAACGTCATTTATTTATTACAAAGGGACGTAAGTGCCTTGATATCTTTAAGGAATTTACGCCTTTTTACTTGCACAATTATTTTATCGTATGACAGTATGAAACCCTCAATTATGCGTGGTCTGACACGCACTTGGCCGGTTTTTTATTTACTTCACTAATCTATTAAGTAAATGTCAAAGATAAAATTTCTTTTGTTTATTTTTAAAACTGAAATGAATGTTTCCTATGACTAAATGGCCCATTACTTTTTTCCCACACTGAATTTTCTTTTTTTTTATATCCTCCTCACCTATGTATCCTCACCCTAACTATGATTCAATGGCCTCAAGGTTTACCTAGCTATACAAAGCGACCGTGTTCTATACTCTTGGTTCATGGGGTCCCAGCGCATGCAAAGAGCTGGTGGCTTCCTCGCACAACGTATCAGCATTGCTATACGTATACAACGAGGAAATGCCGCCAGCTTCTTGCTGGCGACGTTTCCTCGTTGTAGATAGTAGTTGTACCTAGGAGGGTACAATGCCTCAAGGACCAATTTTCAACCGACTTCAATATTTCTAAAGGAGGAGGTTCTCAATTCGTCTGTTTTTTTTAAATGTAGTATGTTACCTCAGAACTCCGTCATTACTGAACCGATTTGGATTTTTTTTGTTTTCTGAAAGTAGATGGTTCCAGGTTGGTCCCGTTTTTTTCAAAATCGTTTTCTGATAATGGGATGGGTGGATGGATGGGAACTGAGGGAACTCCTCAAATTTGAAAGGCACATGCATGCTGATTTGGGTGATTTTTTAAGAAACTCGAGCATTTCTTTACGAAAATCATTAATTTGGTGGACTGGATCTGATAATGAAGACCAGGGATGGCAAAGTGGAACTGCATGGTAATTCCCAGGACTATCATCTGATTAAAAAAAAATATTTTTTTAATTTATTGAATCAGGCGTTACTTTGCGGAATTCCATATTAACAATTCCATATTATTGTTATTATTTCCATATTATTTTCGTTGTAAATATTTTTTTGTCTGAAAATAGATGGTTCCAGGTTTGTCCCGTTTTTTTCAAAATCAATTTCTGATGATGGGATCCATGAGGAACTGAGGGAACTCCTCAAATTGGAAAGGTACGTGCATGATGATTTGGGTAGTTTCTTAACACACTCGAGCATTTCTTTACGAACATCATCAATTTGGTGGAGTAGACTTGATGATGAAGACCAGGGATGGCAAAGTGGAACTGCTTGGTAATTCCTTGCTTTATCATCCGATTTGAGACATTCATCTTTTCTTTGTAAAGAAATACCTTCAAGATATTCCTATTTGATTAAAGTTCTATTTTGATGATGGAATTCATGAGGGATTGAGAGAACTCCTCAAATTTTAACGGCACATGCATTCTGATTTGAGGGTTTCCTTAAGTAACTAAAACATTGTTTTGGGGGAGCCAACATCTTGATGAAGTGGACCTGATGATGAAGACCAGGGATGGCAAAGTGGAACTGGTCGATAAACCTAGCTCTACTTATTATCTTAGTTTTGACATTCATCTTTTTGATTTGATTTCGATGATGATGGAGTTCTAGAAGAATTCAGAGAACTCTCAAATTTGAACGGCACGTTCATTGTGATTAAAGGGTGTTCATAATTAGCTTAGGCATCTTCTTACTTTCTTACTTAAAGTTTATAATCAAGACCAAGTGCGGGTACTTCGTAAAACCCGCGCAGCTAGAAGATGTTGATGTCAACCTCAGCCAGTCTTTCTCCGGGACCACGGGGGCAACGTCGCCCTTGAAACGTCGGAGGTTTGTTTTCAAAATCTATACACGATTAAGCCCCGTTTTAGTAAATACATAATGTGTGAAAATCGTGAAAGTTTAAATAAAACTATACACATTCACAATAAACTTGCCGCCGCACATCAAATTGATATAAAAATACTTATGTTGTAATAAGTTTCTTATTTCTGAGTCCGCCATTAATACTTTAAGCATAGAATCTTGCAAGTATTTAGAAAACAGTATACGTATTTCTGTAATGCTGTTGAAATACGTGCTATTTTGGAACTAAGAAAATATCCAAACATTATTTTAAGAATCACACTAGTAACTATTTTAAGAATCAGAGTTATATGAAATATGACACGTGATTATGAGATTCCTATTTAAGCCTATAGGATCTTTACTTAGTCAAGGACAATGAAAGCGGGTCACATTGTATAGAGATTACTGTAAAACCTACTAGTGAGTTTATGCTGCGGTATGTTGGTATTAGCAGGAAACGGCGCAGGCACTGCGCGTCACGGCTACCCTCGCTAAAATCTTTTGTGCAACAAATTGTGTTCCTCGAAGCGATGATAAAATAGCCGCCTTTTTAATATGCAATGTCGAGTAACCGCGATTTGACTAATGATTGGTGTAGTTTTGGTTCCGTCTTTGCCTAGTTATAAAGCCGTGACCGTCTCTAAATTATGGATTTTGATCAATTTATTTTCAGAAATACAAATTAAAAGGCGGCTTACGGACTTTAACTGCCTTTTAATTTTGTATGTAAGTAGACTAGAATGCAGTTACACTACAATAGCCGCCTTTTAATCGTGTAAATTAAAATTACTGCTTGTAAGACTTGTACATTACATCAGGTTTCGATAAGAAAAAAGCGACTTTTGACGGCCTTTTTGTTAGTTTTCTGTTTCTTAACAGCCTTTTCGCTAGTAAGTCTCAAAATCGTGTACTTAGCCGCTAACGGGAGTTCTGTATCTCAGCTGTTTATAAAGATATGGCCTTGAAACCTAGAAAGGTCGATAGAGAATTTTTCGCTGCATCGCGCTGTGATATTAACTCTAAAACGTCGTAAGAGCCTTTAACGGCCTTTTAGTTTGTGGACGGCAGATTTGTGAAGTACACTGGCTAACTCAAACAAATTCAAAATTTCACTTTTACCGGGAACGAAATGAAGTCGGTTTTTTTTTCTTAAAAATTATAGATTTAAGGTAGTTAGAGGGAGGTAGGTAAGTTACACTTACTGTATATATTTCGAAAATAAATGTTATTTTTATTGATCTACGAAAAAATAAAAATAAACTATCAGCTAGTGTAAGTACAATATTGTTTTACCTCGAAAAAATAAAAATAAACTATCAGCTAGTGTAAGTACAATATTGTTTTACCTAGTCTTTACACTGTTAACTCTCATCTCTCCCCGCTCCCGCTCTCGCTCCGCTCATAGCTGTATCCTCACCCGTACTCTGAACCAATGACCTCAAGGTTATCCTAACTGTACAAGATCGTGTACTAACTAATAGCTAGTGTAAGTGTACAGTTTTTGTGGTAACGGATAGCTCGGGTTCAATGTATCTATCGGTGTTAGAGCGCCATGTTTGAAGGTTTGAGGTTAGGATTTAATGTTGGAGTTTATTGTTTTACTGAGTTTGAATGGGTTAATTTAATGTACCTATATACCTACCTAATTGGTTTTCAGCTGTAAATAGATTTTGGGAGTAAAACAGAGATTTTGATTAGTTTCATCAAGATTGGATCTAACCTAACCTAACTGAGCTAGGTACCTACCTGCGTTAGTAGGTGGATACCTACATAGTACCTACATATTATATACCGCGCGAAATTTAACGCAAAACCTACAGGAAAGAGTTATTTTTAAATATTGATTCTTAGATTCTGGTCAATAATAGCACTGATATAGCTACTTATCAATATTATATTAACTATAACTGATAAATGTTTTTCAGGCTGAATTGGAATTCAGGGAACATTTCGGTGTATGGTAGGTACCTATTATTAACTCTTATTTTGAAAGTAAGTAGTAGGTATCTACACATTGTCCAAATTACCCACGGTGTAAACTTTAGATATTGACGATTGCAATTCAGGAGGGGACTCCTGAAATGCAATCTGGCTCCTGAAGAACCAATTTAAGTATTGCTATCTCATGCATGCTGAAATAAACATTCACATCCTGAAACAAATGAACATGTTCACATCATTATCAGGAGCGATAGCTCCAGCTCCTAGTTTATAAATAGACAACCCAAACAAATCAGTGTACGGCGCGGCAACCGCCCTTGAACTGAGCGCGCGAGCCTCCGCGGCGGGGGGCGGGGCCGACGCAGCCAATCAGCGCCCCTTCACATTTTTCAGCCCCCGCCCCGCTCGCCGGACGCTGCCCAAAAACAAAAGGATCACAGTCGGCGAAACCTATCTCTTTCTTTGTGAGGCCGGCTAGCGGGCATCGATGAGAGGATAGATACAGTGTCGCGCGGGCGCGAATCGATAACCCCCTCCCCCCGGCGGGCTGCCGCTCCCCCCCACCCCTCGCCTTCGGCCATTTGCACGGATGTTTACTATTATTATTTTATTGAACGGACATCTTAAGTGGGAGCATATTTGCGAATGATAAACCGGAAGCTATTGTGGCCGACTGTCGGTCAAAATAAATAAATAAATTAATGCGTTGTTAATTCGGGTTTTAATCTAAAATAAAATAAATGCTTAGATAAATAAACCTATGTACCCATTTACTTACTTTTAAACCCTTAAAACGTTTTAGCATTGTAGTAAGGCTTCATAATAAAAACAATTTTTTTTTGATATTTAATGTACACGAATAGATAAGTATTTGTTCTCCGTCAAAACAAAACACCATTTATAAACTATACTTATTAGGTATCAACTATTTACTAGGGTACAACAACATAGGTAGGTACCTACCTACTTAAGTATACAACAGTAAAGCAAGAGGGAAAAATCCATACCACTTACAAATGAAACATTTATTAAGTACCTACGTACTTAGGTACCTACTCGTACTTACCTACACAATGTAAAAATAGCGTAGAGACTCGCGTCTTGATTTTTTACTAATCTCATAAAGTAGTGTTAACTTTGAGATTAGTAGAAAATCGCTTATGTTTTGTGACAACACCGCGCCGTGTAGATAACATGCATGTCAGGAAAATTCAGCAAATTGTGAAAAGTAGGGTGAATTTTGCGGTCGTAAAATATCTTATCGAAAAGTAGGTGCATCTTTAGAAAATTGTATCCATAAGGCGAGTTACCGCATTTTGCCGAGGTTTTAACATTTTCCTACGTAGTACAGTTTAGTTCATAAATAAGTACCTATATGAGCATTTCCAATGCTTCAAAAATATCTGTACACCCTTAGAACATTGACAATAAGGTGTAAGTGTGTAGGTAGGTAAGTATCTACATATTATAAGTAGGTACATTCAGCTGCACAGCTATTTATGAACTCGCCTGACTTTATAGATTGAATTCAAATGGTCTGAAAACTGAAACTTTATCGTCACGGTCCCCCTGGACCTGGAGCTACCTAAACCTAAATAAGAATTAGATACGTGAGCGTTTTAATTTTTTGTTGTAACCTAAACCTTTTTTACTCGGTATTTTTTTGTGATTTCTACGATACTCAGAATCATGAGCTCTTTTGATTTATAAGTACCTAATAAGTAGTAAAACAAAAAAGTATCACAAGTTTTTTGACATAGGAAATAATTTTTTTTCAATTTTGTTTACAATCATGGCGGCAGCGCAATGGAAAGTGAAAAATATATGGTTTTTTTTACACATTTTTTCTCCCACTAGGATCGAAAGAACTGGCGATTCTGAGTAGAAACCACATAAAAATATCCAATATTTTTTTTGGGCTACATCAAGAGATAAAACGCCCAAAACGCTAAAAACTAGTTTTCACCAAAAATACCTAAGTAGTTCTGACTGAAAACCCCCTGTTAAATTGATTGTAACCATCAAGGCGTTGCGGAAAATTAATTTAAACGCGTTTACACTAACGAAAAACTACTTAGTTTTTACTAGAGAAAACGGGTTCACAATAATGCGTTTCGGCAAACTTGCTTTAACCAGGGAATAGGCAATTCGGGTTTTTTTTAAGGTATATAGAAAGGCTCCATACAATCTCTACAGGATTTGAAGAATAAGTACTTACGTATACCTTTTATAAGTAGGCAGCTAGGTACTTACACGCTAGGTTGTGAAGACCCTTTATCTCGGGAACGCGTAGAAGTAGCAAGTTGAAATTAATACCACATAGGTACATTCACGTACAAGTCTGCGGTCCCTTAAAGCTGTGAAAAAGTCCAGACCTCTACGCCAACGCAATCAAGAGATAATTTGCAATGGGTGTCAGAAGGTAGGTTCAGGACGTCCCAAGACTATGGAACATGACGGGAAAGTATACCTACCTTACATATCGTAGATAGGATATTTTGCAGACAGAAGACTTTGTTATTTTTAAAAGGTAGTAATAATGCATTTAAAGATATCCTAATAAATGTGAAAGAAAAACATCACCCCTACTTCTATTTTGCCAATCGAAATGGACAAAAACTAATAATTCTTAAGAAAAAGAAAGGAACAACGCGAAATTCATCATTTTAATTCGTGTAGGTATGTTTTCAAATTAAAAACATACCTTACATGAAACTACCGAAGTCAATTAAGCACCTACCTATTTTTTTTTATATCCTTGAATGCAAATATTACAAAAATTGTAAAATAGCATAGAGTCTTCTTTCAGCAAAATATCCTATCTACGATATTTAAGGTTACTTTCCCTTCATGTTTCATATATGTAAGTATACCTAAGTGGTCTTGGGACGCTTTGTACTTATTTGACCTACAATCACGAGATTTGGTAAAAATCAAGAGCTTGTAGCACAAGTGCAGGAGAAAAGCCGGAAACCGTATAATTGCCGCACACTGATAGTTCCGTGCCACCAGTATTTTTAAGTACCTACCTAAGGCACTAAATAGAGCATCCTTTTTGCAGAACCCTCGGTGCGCGAGTCCGACTCGCACATGGCCGGTGTTCTTGTGATTGTTACTTTATGCATTTGCTACCTGCCTAATACGATGTTTTTATTTCATTGGCTGTACCTTTTACAGTACCTTTGCAACTTATTTTTTTTTTATGCGCAAAAGCCTAGTCGATATCCTCTTAATCCTTTACCTACCTATAAAACATGTTCACGTTTTCTGTGAGGATCGTGCTATCTAGGTTGGTACTGTAAGACTTTATCGACTTGTGCCTTCCTACTCGTTTTTTTTTAAATACTTACGTCCTTGTGAAATTTGAATTATGTAATAAGTAGGTTATAAAAACATAGTTCTTATTTGGACTATTCTTATGTACCTACCTACATACCTTACCTTCACCGAGTTTCAGTGCAGAGCGCATCGTGTAATCATTAAAAAAATATTAAACTATGGACTTTTATCTATCTTTAGTACCTACCTATAGGTAATAAATACTTATTAAACTGTTGTTTTCTAATTCTGTATCCTTTTCTGTAGGTATCCCAACAAAGGAGTAGGAGCGCACATGAGACTGCTCAGTTTGAAGATAACGAAATTCGAGGGGTAGGTATGCGGTCAAATCTGATAAGTCGAGCAAACCGATTTTTGAAATTCGAACTATGTGCAATTTACTAAACGTTGTTATTTCCATGAAAAATTATCTCGACTTATCGGGTTTACCCGCTTAGGTACCTACCCCTCGAATTTTGAAATTCCAATGACAGGTTGCTAGCCCATCGGCCACGAAACACTTGAACTCACTCACTGTTGATTTCTACGTCACCCACGGGAGGGAAGGGGGCGTTGAAGTTTATTGGGGTGGTAATACTAGCGTAAGAAAAAAATCAGTATGGTGCTCTCTGACTATGCACGAATGAAAAGAGATCTTGACCATAATTACTTATAAAACACATTTGTAAACAGCGCCATCTGTAGCTATTGAATGAACTAACAAACTACGCCCCTGTAACTTGAAAACAGAGCCACCTAGTGTATTCTATGCACACCTCAAAAGTCGCACTGGAGTAGTTTCACCCTCCGTCATATAGATGGCGTTATAAAACCGTGGTACTTGGTACCTTTAAAGCAGAACGTTATTTATATGTTGTTAAAAAACAAAATATTATTATAACACGTAGTCAATATTTGTAATATACATTTTCATAGCTTTATATTTAAAATATCTCGAATATCTTACTGAACTCTAACAATTGTTAACTGCGTAATAGTCTACTTTACCGACCGAGCAACTTCCGGTTGGCGCTCGGCGGAGCACGCAACGCAAACTCAGGTAATGCAGCTAACTTCACATCATAGATGTTCGAATCGATTTCTTTCTACTACGTCGAGGCTTTGTGCATATTTGGGATTTCGCTATTCGGTAATTATTTTTTTATTCGCTACGTTTCGTGTGACATAGAGAAAATAGATTCTTAATTTTGTGTAAAATGAGTGATGTGTATATTCAAGGGCTGTGAATCACAGAAACAGTTTGGCGCGTTGTAATCTGTCAACATAGCTAATAAGTGTTCGCACGTAGTGGCATTCTATGCACGTGTAATTACAATACTGTCGTGATTTTCAGATACAGACATGGCTTTGAGCGTGGCACTACCTTTAGCTGGATTGGAGACGGACAATTTCTATTCATTCAGCTCATTTGGGCACATAATCGACATAGCGGGTTTGTCTCAATCGCAGACGAGCCCTAGTCCGTCTGTCTCCAGTGAATCCAGTGGTATCGGTTCGCTGGGTTCTCTCAAGTCTGAGTCGGTGAACAGCGACTCCCTGCCGTCGAGCCCTCAGACTACTGAAAAGGTGAGCGAATCGGAAAAATTCGCAATATTTGTTTGCGTTCGTCCTGGCCTTGACCCCTCTATTTTCATAATATTCCGTAATGGCGAATGTCTACATTACGCTATCAATGTTATGAACATTATTGACGCGTGATAATGGAGATATTTGTCACATGTTGATACTATGATTTAACAAAATCTTATCACGAGTCGTTAAAAATTTACATTATAACGGGTCTATCTATGCTATTATATATATTATATATACCTACTGTCGACGTCTTTGTCGAAGCGGAACGACATGTACGACGGCCCGTAATTTGCGCAAAACAAACATGAGTTATCCTATGTGTGCAAGTAATTATTTTTGAAATCTGCCATATTTTGGTGTGTATGTCAAAGAATTTATGTGATTCAAAATGATTCCAGAAGATTTTCGAGCCCGTTGCGCAGCCTCAGCCTCGACTGAAAGAAAAAGAAATTGAAGAGATCAAAATCAGTTATGGAGGGCGAGATATCCTCAATTTGATGCCTAACCTCACGGACCCGCGGTGGAACTACCGCGCTGCAATGCTGCCCCCCAACAACCCAGCGTTGTTCTTCGCCAACCGCTCCCAGTACCACCGTCTGGGCCCGTACGGAACGCGCACACAGTATGTAAACGACTCTTGCCGTCTTTGCGGCTTCTCTTGGGTGGTAGCTGCCACAGATTGACGTGACGGTGCGGCATAAATCGAACAAACGAGGAGTGGGTATGACTGGGACACATCAGGGTGCATATCAACTTCTCTTTTCAAAGTCACTTAGTGGTGCTTATCATCTACTATTTATAGCCTGTGACTTCAGTTTGAAAATATTTTATTTTATCTCTAGTGACAACCTTCCATTTTTTATAAAAATGGCAGGGAATTGGGGTACCTTTCTTATGAAGTTTTTTGTTGTTGGTACTAAAATACTTATATGAATTTGTTTACAAAAGAACTGAAGTCAAGGCTTGGTGACATCTTCCTATTTAATGTGATGAAAGGCCCTGATGTGGCTTGGTCCTACTGATGACTGTGGAATATGTATGTGGCTATCGTCCCGCGCATTCCTAGAGTTACATTTTAATCGTGACTTAATACTGTGATCTTAATTTAAACAAAGACAATTTTTGACAATTCTCTGAATGTTTTGCGTGACGATGCTCAACTTTTTGTTTTTGTTTTTAACTTATTTGTGTGATAAATTAAAAGATAGGGTTAATTAATACTATGAAATGAACTTGCAATGCCATAAGATTTTGCACACTTGTTCCAATTTAGCATTTCGAGGTCCCACTAATTATAGAAAAAAAGAAGAAAGTATTGAAAAAGTAACATTGCATCAATTTAACAATAATTTTAAAGACTGTTGAAGATTCAAAATAATATATTATGCTACACTTAGTTCCTCTTAGAAATGTTAATAATATGTTATCCAAAGAATCTATTTGTTTAATGAGCATATAATATTAATTATAAATTGTTGGTTATGCAACTTACTTTGATAAGTATAAAACCCTGTGGGACCAGACATAGCTGGCCCTCTGGGTTTTTGACTAATTACTCTTAAAGCAATATTTAAATTATGGACATATACTTATATTATTATGAGTTACTACTTCCCACCATTACACATAATACTAATTATTTAAATATTGTTTTATAATAATGTTTAGTCTAGAGGTAATTTTAGATATATTCCACAGTCATATAATTTTAGGGTTGTCGTCGTTTCTAACCAAAAGGCTGCTTCTCGGATGTTATTTAAAGTAACGATTTTGACAAGATAGGCACGAATTTAAAAGCCAAGCTGTAGGTTAACTTAAGGTTTAGTGACGATTGTTGGATTTACCGTCCGAGCATAACATAATAATAGTGATGACATATTATCTAGAAGATACGATATTGACACATGCCCTAATATATTCCTATCTACTGGACGAGAATAGAAAACTCGAACAACTCATTTCATGAAACTAATCACCCATCAGATCACAGTCAAAGTGGGTTTATCAGTGCATATCATCACAAATTAATGCAGTGATTAGATATTGTAAGGTATTAGTAGTTGTTACAGACCGTTTTAAAACGTTTGAGTCATTGATGCGCCCAGATGCTGGGCTTCTAGTGAAATTATAGTAAGTGTCGTTAACAGACTGGCAATATCTCTATGTATGTGCATATATAAATGTAATATTCGTGGTCTCTTAATTTAGTCAAGATATTTAATAGTGTGAGTCTCTTCAATTACATGTAAGTAAATCAAAGTAATTATAATGGATAATTATGATGCTGTCCTTTTGTGCAACTTTAGTTCTGCTATGTTGTGATCAGCTTTAAATTGGAACTGGAGTATTTGTACACAATAATGTTGACATATTTCCCACAAAGTTATTTTTATAAAAAAAAATGTTGATATGAGACAATACAGTATGTAGTATTCAAAATTTAATTTATATTTCTATGGATATCGCTTAATGGGTTTGGCAAATATTTTGGAAGGGACCAACATCCATATATTTATTTCATTGTTATTACTTTACAATAGCCAAATGTATTCCCAAATCGGCACATTTATCCTGAAAATATTGATTGCATTTTATCAGTATATTATCTGGTTGTCACCACGTTAATTGGTCTGTTACTATGTAATAATTTTCTGGGCTATTTATTTATATGAACACATATAAAGTAAAAAAGTAGGAAAAAGTTGTACAAAATTTGTATTTATGTATTATGATTCAGTGAGTCATGACTGAACATATAGCATGGATCTCAGAATGCAGCTAACAGTGATATATTCGTATGCCTCTGTCCGAGCCGCCAGGGCGGCCCCTCGGGGTCGCTCGCGGCTCAGCGCCTAGTGTGCTATGTACAGTCACACATACTCACAAAATGGTTGTTATAAAATTATTATTTAAATCAAATGTTGCATTCATATTATTTTTAGTTTAGAAATGACAAAGCTGTAATCCAATGTAGTTCAAAGGAAAGTATTGGAGCGATACGCACAGTTGTAAGACTAGGTCTTGTTGTGAATATCTCTGTACGTTAATGTTAGTGGTGTATTCCCGCAGCCCTACCATACCGAGGAGGCCGAGGTGCGATGCAATAAGTGCATTCCAGTTTTGTTTTAAGTTGTCAGATGAGGGTAGTTGTTAATGTTTGTTTAATCCACATGCCAAGAGATTGGTTGTTGTGCTATTTATTGAACGCTATCTAAAATATCAATTGAACCTTCCATTACTATGTGTCTTCAAAGTGATTTTAGAACCTTTTAATCATTTCAATTGTATGCATTTTATTTTGTTTAGTCAAATCATATACACGATATTATACATAATATTATTGAGTTGTATTGTCTATTGTTCCTTAATATTATGAATATTTTTTTCTCATTGAACTGTAGTCAAATGGCAGTATTTTTGTATTGAAAATTGTATAAGGATGAAAGGGTTTTTTGCCTAGGCCTCGCGCCCGCCGAGCCGGCCCGGCAGCCGGACGGGCCGGCCGCAGCCCGCGGAGCGCGCGCCCGGTGTGTATTACGTATATCTGATAAGCATTATGTAGGTTTAGCGAAATAGATTAACTCGGAGGCAAACTCCCAAGTACCAAATCTTATTGGTTCAATGTTCTCGTATTGTGGTGATATAGTGCGTCGCACGCGGCGCAAAGCTCAATATTTTTAGTAACCCTAAAGAAAATTAATACCTCTTTTGAAAAGAATATAATATTTATTATATAGTATATCCAATCTATAATCACATATGTATTTCCCTGTTTATTTTGATGTGATATCATAAATGACTGATCTGAATTTAGTTTTTAAGTTGGTTATTGAATTATTGATATGCAGTGCTATTTCGAGAGTGTAATTAAGATGTAATATTGAAAGTGCCAATGCTCGTAATTTAATCTTTGTGACTGTCTGTTTATGTAGCGGTGTGGGGCTCCGCCCTCCACCTCAGTATGTAAGCGATCTTCCTCCGTATCACATAAGTCAACGATTTGTTACTGATAATCAACCACGTAACGTGCACAATCTCAGTAATGCTTGCAATATTATATATAACATTTAATTCCTCACTTATAATTTAATCCAGCGTAATGTTAAGAGTACAATATGAGATGATGTTATATCATTCTAGTATCAAAATTAGCCGAAGATGTTAATATTATTATTAGTTAGGTAAAATTTTAACATAGCTTCTTATAATTGGGATGTTTTAGTATTTAGTGATGTATAATTACAGCGTAGTGGCAAGCAAGTTGTCTCGTGCGTGAAGTGAAATAATGTTAGTGGCAATAATACTCTATGTAAGTTCCCTGCCAGCACACCGTCTATCTGCGGCGCCGCGGTCTGCTGTGCGGGCTCGGGGGCCGTATTATCCGAAGAGGCTATCCATGTTATGTTGGCAACTCGGCCTAGCGCTGCCTACACATCTACCCACAAAGACTTAGGCCTCTATTTGCCCCTAGTCCGACCCCAGAGCCCGCTCGGCCACCCCCGTGGGTGAGTTCGCGCATTCACAACTGAACGATAGACACTAGGCGTTTATTTGTTGTAATTATAATAATAGCCGTAGGTATTTTATCGTACTTAATAATTATTCTTGCGATGCCTTAATTCTGGTTGTCAATTAGACATGTCTCTGCCTAGAGTGTTATCATTGTTTTTATTTATTTTAGTTTTTTGCTGTTCCGGCTTCCTCCGTGAACTTCCAGTCCAGGCTGTTCTTTTTAAATGATTTTGAAGTCGATTTATTTTTACCTAAGTGTTCTTATTAAATGTTACCAAAATGTTTTTAATAAAATATTTTTATATGTACATCGTTGTTTGTTGTTGGCTCCATATACTTGTAATTTATCCCGAGTGTTTATACAAATCTACAAATTATACCTAAAGCGATATTATACTGGCGGTTTCACAGATTTTATTGCAGTTTTCCGAAAAGGGTAGAGTAACGCTGCGGAACGGATGGTGATCATTCATAAAAAAAATGCGATTGTCCCATGAGTGTTCTCCAATTAAAAAATTAAAATACGTTCGACATGTATCGAAACTCGAGCGGCACATATAAATTTGATTACGACATCATCCATACACAAACAAATTGATCACGTTTCCATGGCGTAAACATTTATTTTTGGACGAGCGCCAAACTAAGACACGCGATGACACGACTGTTTACTGTATAGTTGGCAAACTGGTCAATTTAGTACTTCTAATAAGTAGGTAATGGTACCATCTGGAGTCACGACTCACGTGTACATTTGTAAGTTTTCCTACCCTTTGACTAGGCAATATCTTGTAGATCATAGACAGTGCTGGCAAAAAATCAATCCGAATTGAGGATTGACCGATCAATCCGGATTGAAGATTGACGAAACTAATTCTAAATCCACGGATTGAAGATTACTACTCCTTAATTCGGATTGATCGGTCAATCTTCAATTCGGATTGACGATTACTTTGTATGTACTTACCTACCTAATGTAGCGTAGGGATGTATGTCCTTATATATATTAATTATATATTAATGTCCTTTTTATTTAGGCCATTTCTCGAAACTGACCAAATGCGTTCAGAAGCGGTGTCTGAGTTTACTAAAGGTTCCGAAACATGATCAATTTCGAAAAATTACAGGAACATGTTTTCGAACCTCTGGGAACCTCAGATATCGACTTTTAAGTCCAGTAAGGAAGTCCCAAAAAAAGGACACCTTTGAAAAGTAATCTTAGGGACTATGGTTAATCTAGATTGAGAATTGATTTAATCCGGATTGAGGATTGATGCGTTAATTCGGATTGATGCCAACACTGATCATAGAGTAGGTACCACCCTCCAACTACGCCTTGCTTGACCACAAACTTTAAATTCCCTAATCGGTCGTAACCGTAGGGACTGGTTTCCCTCCGTTTATTAGTTTCCCTCAAGAGGAGTCAAAAAAATTAGTCTGTATAAAAAATAAATAAAAAATCTAGGTATCTATTCAAGTGAGAATTACTTATTCAGTTTTAGCTGTGCTTTGTGGTTGAGAATTTTGCATTAATTTTAAAATGTACCTTCTCTCGTCAATAACGCAAGCATAACATTTCAATTGTTTTGTTTTGTTTGGTATAATTCCGGAATTTCCCATACAAAATAATTGCAGAATTGCAAGCCCTAAATACCTACAAGATTTATTTTTAAATGGGTCAGTCAGGGAAATGTTAAGAGCAGGCAACTATTATGTTTTGTCAATATTGGGGCATTTTTAGGGTTCCGTAGTCAACTAGGAACTCTTATAGTTCTTATTATAGGGTAGCGGTAGGGGAACCAATAAATGAACGATTAAGCGACTTACCTCACTTTGGTATTTTTTTTACGTATGTTATAACCAATTTTCACTAAGATTTATTTTTTTATACTATACTACATATAGTCTAGTTTAGATTAAACTATTCCAAACCCTCTTTAAACTATCCAATATTTTTATAAAAATGATTATGTTCCGAAATGGCCCATTTTCCCCAGAACATGAACAAAGTGTCCTAACTCTGTACATTTTTACCCCGAAAGATGAACCAGTAAAAATGCAAAAGGGAGCACCAATAGATGAACAGTAGTATAGAAAGACGAATAAATTTAGTTCGTTCAAGTTTTGGGCACGATGTTGATGAAATGAACTAAGAAAAGTAACACAATCGTTCATGTATTGGAATGCAGCCCAATAGATGAACTAGTAAATTCTCTTAGTTCATGTTTTAGGTATAGTTTATTCCAGTGAACAGTCCCATTTACATACTAAAATATGCCCCGTAATAATTAAGTTAAACAAGGAAAGTTCCGTTCATCTTTTAGTCAAAAAATCAATGAACAGCAAACTAGAAATTTAAGATATAAATGGAGTATCTACCGTTACTGTTAGGATTTATATCAGTATTTCAAAAAACTAACATTTACCCAAAAGTTGAACGCTGTTCAGCTATTGGATAAATCACACAATATTGGAACCATAACTTGAACAGTTAATATTTAATAAAATAAGTTAAATTATGGCTTTATTAATAACGTAAAGGGTAGTGGGATTAGTCTAGAATCGTTACCAAACAAAAGCATGTCAGTAGAAACATTATTCAATTTTATACGAATTTATTTCCTTAAATTTGGAAGCGCCATTCTTAATAAGAATTCCATACAAACGGCGATTTCGGCGCGAGTCATATTTTCGGTGAGCTCTCACAACCACATACACAGATCTATTATTAAAAAGTTTAAAGGTCTGAGAAGGGGAAATGTTAAAGTTTTAGTAAAAAATATTCCTAAGGTTGTAAAGTACGTCAGGATTTAATTATTGGGATTTTTAGGAACAACGTTCATCTATTGGGGGTTGTTCATCTTTTGGATCCTCTACCCTAGTCTGTCCGTCCGTTTTATTTTTTTCGTTTCAACCCTAGAGTGTGAAATATTATCATTGGATAGATATATGAAAAATAATGAAGGTTTTCTAAAAAGTTTTTGATAAAGTTAATATTTTCGGAAATAATCGCTCCAGAAGTTTAAAAAAAATGTGTCTCCCCCCCTCTCTCTCTAACCTTTGAACTATGAGTTAAAAAATATGAAAAAAATACAAAAGAACTTATTAAAATTATTTTGAACTTGATTGGTGGAAGGGTTTTTGAAAATTTTTATAGAATAATTTCTGAATTAACTTTGTAATTTAACCCCGTATATGCAAACATTTTTTTTTTATCTTAAGTAGGTACTTAATTTATCATCCCGCATCTTCCTTCCAATAAAAAAGAATGATTCACGCGATCAAAAGTTACCCTCGAAAACCCAACATACATAACCCGTCTAGTTTGTATAAATATTAAGCCAATTTCCCGGGAGGTTGTCTCTACTTCGCGCTGTTAAGATTTTTCCGGAGTTGCCATCAACTCCGGAAAAATCTTAACATACTTCCGTCCCGACCCCATGGTCGGGACGGGTGTGATCGAAAGTATCATCGAATTGTTAATTATTATAAGCATATTGAGCATGGTATATATTATATTAAAACACTTTTTAAGGTTGCCTATTGTGACGGACGGACGGTAAAATACGGAACCCTACCTACACAGCCTACACTGAGTATGGCCCGACATGTTCTTGGCCGGTTTTTTATTTTATCTGCTTGTTTAAGTAGGTACCTACTCTAGTATAAAATCTCTTTTTTTTGCTAAATTGGAAATGTACATATTTTTTCTATTGAGGATCGCGAGCTATTTCAATCCTAGTAGGAGAAAAAAGTGTCCCAAGATTCCATTTCGCCACCATTTTTTCTCAGATCAGATCAAATCTCAGATGGCAGTAGCTCAATAGAAAGTTTGAAAAATGTATGGAAATTTTAGGACACTTTTTCTCCTACTAGGATTGAAAGAACTCACGATTCTGAATAGAAAACACGTAAGAATTTCCAATTTACAACAAAAAATAAAAACGCCCATTGGCGATTTGTCGCGGATTTTATTTTTTTAAATAGGTTGGTAGGATGGTATCTGCACGCCTACCACGAACATCGAAAATTAGCATTGACAGGAAAACCTCTTTGTCACTCCCAATATGCAAGTGTGACAGAGATGGCGATACAAATCCGCAATCGTTCGATTTTCGTGATGTAGGCCCTTATTATAATTTTATGCTTTATTTTTTTAGGTCTTCCGAAGATTTCAAAAGAGAAAAATCTAAAAATTTACAATATGGATAAAGTGCAACTTTGCATGCTGATGTTGTTTAAGGAATACATATTTAGACGACAAGAAAGGGAACTAAGGAGCACATTCTATAACATTTTTTCATATTTGTTTTTCAGAGAAAAATTTTTGAATTATTAAACGAAAATAATTTACTAATTTAAATTTACATTTCACACAACGTTAACATTATCAGAAATATATTATTACAGGGATAATGTCATATTAACGCTTATGTTATTTTTATTTTAAATAAAGAAAAACTTTTCTGAACTAATTTTGAGATTTAACCGCCTAAAGCCCCTCATTCTCGGCAGTCCGCCGGCACCTCCGGCACGTAATATAGTATCGTGAATGTCGTTGCCGGATGCGTGCCGTACGGCAACATCCTGCTAGCTCCGGCCACCTCCTTGCAGCAATAAACCAATTGAGAAATGCGGCAATGCATAAAATATTAATTATTCATTATTAAACATGACATACGAGATGGCGGCGATTTTTAAAATTCCACTACAATGTATGCGCTACAGCGCAGCGCTGCGCATCTTTCAACGAATAAGTGCGAATCGGACTGCCAGGCTGGGCCACTTGCACACCGTGTGTGCGCTACATCCAGCCATGCCGGAGTGCCGGCGGACTGCCGTGAATGAGGGGCTTTAGATTGATTTTTTTTCTTTATTTTCATATGTTATCATTATCAACTTATCATTCTGTTTCTGTAGGTAGGTAGTAGGAGTAGTAGGACTGACTTTAAAAAAATAAGAAAATATTAAACAACAATAAACTCGCATACCTACTAACTCTATGCCGTGCAAAGAATGACCCAATTTGTCGATATATGGGACTGACGTCAAATTTCTACTTCTAGGTTCAGTTTCAAGTTGCAACTTAAAGTTTGTACGGAACCCTCGGTGCGCGAGTGCAACTAGCACTTGGCTCGTTTATTTATTTCAAGAATAGACGGCGGTTTCCCGAGTACCTAAGTGTTGTGAAAAAATATACCACTCTTTTTCTTTACAGAAGTGATTAGTTTCTGCTAGGAGAGAAAGAGATCCTTTCCGAGCGGGTGTGGTAAAAATGAACATAACTGAATTACACTTATTCATTAGTTACTGAACTGTGATTTCCAATAACCACAAAACCTAAATGAATAAACCGATAGATACATACTGCTCATTTATTTTATTATTGTATACGGTCAAAATCGTTTAAAAAACCTAAGGACCGAACGTGAATTTACGAACAGCAAGACATGCATAGCATTTAGTTTGGGAAGTCCCTAAAACTATAATTTTATAACATTGAACAGACTTCAAGTAATGATTAGCTGGGCGTGTGAAGTGGATTCTGTTATAAATAAGTAAATGTAGCGTCATCATTTTCATATGATACACTGAAAATCATTATGATAATGATAAAGAGCATTTTTTCATATTGATATCAGCGCCACCTGCTACCCAACTTACATACTAAAATGTGAATCAACGCCATCTGAAGCATATTGTGTGCACTACGACGCAGAGATTCAACTTTAGTCACTTCGCTCACCTTGACAAAACCCAGTTTGTACAGTTTTCGGGAGATGGCGCCAGTAGTCTAATTTAACCAGCACGGCTAGCACATGATTACGCGCGGGATAGCTCGCTCCGCGACAAAAGGCAGTCGCGCCTTTCAAACTTCTCTCTTTAGCTGTCATTTTCTCGATTTCGGTAGCACGAGTTGCAAGTGCGAGAAAGCAGTTCCATGCGGGAGAGCCATCCCGCGCGCGACTTAGCTTGTGTTGCTATATATAAATGGAACAAACTTTAATTTTGTAGCAACACTGAATCGGTATTAAAAAATCCAATGATGAGTGAATGGTAAGCCTTAAAAATGGAACATCACTAACCACGATAACTTTGTCTCGTTCTTGCAGTACAATGATTAAAGAGATAGCAAATATGACTTTTGAAGTTCGAAATGCCAATGTGTCAAAAGTCAAAATCTGAAGTCGCTTTGTTTATTTTATTGATCTACAAAATATGTAGTTGTTATTAATTTATTTCTTTGTCCGAAGAAAATACATCGTCTTACTGATGTTCCACGATTTGTGGAAATAATTGAGATTATCTTGCAAAGGATTTACCTATAAATAATAGAAACTTTCATCTGTCAATGGCTACGTACATACATGGACGACGAAGCAAAACTCGGAAAGAAAATAAAAGTATACGTGTATCTATACTTTAACAGATTATTCAAAATATTGTTCCGCCTACACTAAAGAATGCCGGGCAAACTAAAAGGTCTGAGATAATAAGTATATAAAAGTATTCTAAGGCCGATATAATAATATACTTAGAATAGGCTAGTATTTAAGATGTATACTAACAACATGATCCTTTGTTGGTCCTAAATAAAGAAAATTAATAATTAATAATAATAAATTTGCCGAAATGAACATGGGATGAGCTTCATGTGCGGCGCGGCAGTCTGGACGTGCGGGACATGGCCGACAAAACGCAGGAGAGGAGGCTCTACGATAGTATTGCCTCGTATGAAGGAGACCTAACTACACTGGAAAAGTGCCTACTACAACTTTTCATCTCTGGTAAAAGAAGCAGAGGTAAACCCAAAACAAGATAGAACGACGTTATGGGTAAAGTGGCGACGTAGGGCATGGCAAGCTGACCACGCCAGCATATTGGTACCTTATATCTTGTAAGCCCCAAGCCCACCTACACTATTTCTGCAGTCTCAAAATTTCACAGTATAATGGAGTTTGAACGAGTTTTGTGGAAAATATTGTTTCAAGTTTTGTAAATGTACATAATAGGCAAAAATAAAGAATTTATTTTTACGCATTGTTTTATTATATTATAGTCTTGGCGTTCGGTAAAATATGCAAATATGCGTGCATGCTAGTAGTATAAATAAAAAATATTGGTTGCGTTTATGGAGCTCATCGAGCTCATCTTCCTCTTGCCTTGGGTTAGCTGTATGAAACAACTATTTGGTTCAGCTTCTACAAAGATACGCGCTTTTCTATCGGATCGGGAGCCTGGAAATTAAATATAAAATTGAATGGTAGTTTCTCGTTACTTACGTGTAGGTATTAAAACGCCTGAATTGGTACCTACATATTATCGATTAACTAGGTAGTGATCAACGTATATTTACATATAAGTACCCTAGGACCTTATTCAAATAAGTATTTCATTAGGTATGCGTGCGTTTATGCCTCGGTTAACAATTGCTAAAATTCACAGGTACCGGGGGGTGTCAACGTGGATGCCATGAGCTGCCTTTGTTTGGGTTATTGTGATCGTGTAATAATAGACATAGGGAAAAAAGACATTCTGAAACAATCAATATTATAACACTTTTAAATTACCTAAATTCCCAAATTCGTAGGCAGATACATTTAGCTTGTCTTATAATGAAGACCTAAAAAAACTGTGTAATAAAAGCCCAGCCTTATTATCATTTAGTTTGAACTTGTTGGAATAGTCTTGATGAACGTTAAATTGGAGTAAATTAGACAAAACATCTAAGAAATATGCTTGTCGCCACCCACCCGGCTCGAAGACAATTTCTCGCATTCTGACGTTCAATCGCGAGGTATTTTGTCTCTTAAAGTGCACTTGTGCTACGACTTGAGGAAGTATCCCGCGTGGAACTGTCAGTCGAGAAACTTGTGTCGCTTTGACATATGCTCGCGCGTCACCGGTGTCCCGCGCGCATCTTATGCTACGGATTCGCGGGAAAGATCGAGAAAGCTCTATGTCGCGGCTTTTGTCGTCCCGCGCGCATCATGTGCTAGCCGTGCAGTCTTGCGCTCATTTTCTGTGATGAACAAATTAAAATAGTTTTGTTCTCACTGCTTTTGGAATTTATTTACTAATTACAAAATAGGTTGAAGATGTTAATTAAGTAGTTCGATATCAATAACTATTTTATCGGTGAAATTCAAATTTATTCACATGGAACACGGATGCCCGGGCAAACCACGACGCAAATGCAAGGTTTAGAATAAAGAAAGAAGATTTCTGGTTTATAGGATAGGGTTTGAAATATTTGAATTGATTGGCAACGTTGGCAACAACAAATAAACTAGGTACAGACAGCTGGAACTCTTATTAACTCCATCTTAATACACCTTATGTTTTCCCGGCTATTGCTATGCTCCATGCAACCAGGGTCCATTGGGCATCCTAAACATAAGATTTGGTGCTAGTTCTTACGAAAGCGCTAAAGTGCTTCCGTTCAATCCAGAAAGAAATAGCTTTTCGGGTTTAATCCGCTTTCTCCCACGATGTTTTCCTTCGTCGAAAAACGATGGTATCTAATTACCAAATACCATACGACTGGTATTCTAATTAGCTCTATTTTTAAGATTGTCACAAATTTATTTTCATCTGATAAGGTATTTTACATTGTGCCCATTTTACATTAGCATGTGATGCAACATGGTATTATTTTTATGAAAAATATTATAAATTACAATTTGACAAAATGAACTATGCCATTGTGTTCCCTGGTTCCCTCTTAAATGTACTAGCTATATGCCGAAGTTAAAGCAAAAAAGCACGATGTAGAAATAAATAATAGAAATATATGTCTATAAAACGGTATTGTATAGGTACTTTCAATACGAACTACTGAAAATGATTTAGGCGTCTCCCATCCCATACAACTATCAGGAACAAAGGCCATCATTCGATTCGCACAATTTTCGCTAGACAAAGTATTTTCAGCTACATTGTTCGAAATCATAATGGAATAGGTACAGTCTGAATCTGAATTGTTTTTGTATTGTTTTTTCGCGCAATAATGGCGGCAATGATGTTTTTGTTTGGAATATCCACTTTTGTGTTCGTATAATGGGTGTATTCATTCAGATGGAGCTGAAAGTGTCGCTTTTATCAGTCGCACAATGGGAGGGAATCAAAGAAATTACTAATTCCAACGACCACTGTTTCTACAATGTTAAATAAAGGCGCTTTTGTTATTTTTGCTGGCTTGAAGCTCTTTGATCGTATTCAGCAGCATTTTAATGTAATTCAGCTTTTCATATTACCTGTTTTTTAATTAATTAACGTTAAAAAAACTATATCGAAATCGATTATATTGATTATATTTTCCTAGTCATGTGTTTTTATTTACGGTTTTATGAACGGTAAGTATATAATAAATATAAATATCCTTTTTTTACTTAGGCCCGTTAAAGTGAAGTAAATTTAGAATAGATAAGGTTATTAGAGCTTTAAAAAAATTGCGCACTATAAGACTGTTTCTTTACTTATTTCTTTTTATGTTACTTCAACCCATTTTGACAGATGGGACTTAATTTATCTTCTACAGAAATAAACGCAAAAATGGTCTAACTACTCAAGTCATAAATTCCTCACATTATTTTACCAAAACGCGTAGAACACCTACGATGTTTCCGTTTTAGTACATTTATACCTAATGTGTGAAAATTGTGAAATTTTAACAAGTGTTTTAATTTTAACACGTTGACTGCTAACGAGTGCTACGCGCTAGGCTCGTAGCCGATTCCGTCGTTTTTCCGCTTTGTAGCGGAAAGCGACCACCCACAGAGAACTCCCCTAGCGGGTTCCCAGCACTCAATGTGTTAACCATTCTTCAATTGTATGTGGCTAAGATTCGTTTTCGTGTACGTACCGTCTACGACGTAGCACGCGCTACGCGATACAATCCAGCTAGTCTATGATGGTCGGGTTTTTATCGTTTACCGACGTTGCTGTCACGTTCTAACAAGTATGTATGTGCGAAAGTGACGCATAGCGTCATAAGCGATAAAATGGCAACCATGCTAACCCTGCAGGTTAACGCAACACGATTTGGCTGGCCACGTGGCACGCCGTCAACCTTCTCTCTCGCAATACACTGAACTGAAAGAATTGGAGGTTTGTTATATTACATCATAGCTACTTGTACCAAATGGATCCACATTAGGTGTATGTGCATGAAAAAAATGTACCTAAGCACTTACAATTGAAACTGTCTTTACTTATGTTAGTCTCTACCATTTTTGCGCTCGAAGTGACTAATAGCCCCTTTCTCGAAAGTTTGTAATATAAGCGGACGTCTCTGTCTAATAAAACATGTTAAACAGAGACTTCCGCTTATATTACAAGTTACAAGCTTTCAAGTAGAGATGGGCCGAATATTCGGTAAGTTTTTCATTGTACGTATTCGGCTGAATAGTTTGGTTACATTGCCGAATATTTACCGAATAAAAAAATACATAACTAGTGTAATTTTTTTCGTAATTCATCGGATAATTACATCCTGTTTCATCATTCTAAGCGCAAGTAAGCGATCGCAAGGGTGACTACGGGTAGAGGTCGTCGAGCGGGAGGGATCCGAAACACGTGCGGAGCGGTGAGCGCGGACCAGTCAAAACCTTTTTCTAGCGATATAGTATAGCGCAATCGAATATTCGGTTTGGTAAGAGCTGAACCGAATATTCATATTGGGCAAAGTCCATATATATTCGGCCCAACTCTACTTTCGAGAAACAGAATATTTTACTAAAAAAATCACAAATATACTTTAAGCGAGATAAACCATTAGGTAAATATATTTACCTATCTAATTCGCTACTAAACCGTGCTCGTAGGACTGCCGCAGCTGATATCATTTTCTCAGTAGAGGTATTACGACATCTTATCTTCATTAGCGCTGAAGAAATTAAGCCGGTCCAAATCTAAATGAGTTATTAAGGTATAATTAGATAACAATCAACTCGTCTACACAACAGACAAAACTATAACCTAAACTGTATATATGATGATTAATATAATATTCATATAGAATACATAGCTATAATTAGATTCGTGTATTTTGTATGAGTAACGTTGAATAGGAAGAAATTGGAAGTAGCGAGGCATGTTGTAAATTCGCTTTTATTCCACACAGCTTTAACATCAAATTCCATAAAGCCATCCTGCTCCCACATAGCTACGAAGCTTTTGAAAGTAAGAGACAGGTATATTATCACCGGTGTTGTGGTTCCAGTAAATCGGTAGGTTATATTGGCATTCATGGAAGAGACATCGGTGGCTTATTTTAACAGGGGCTCGGAATCGCATTCATGTGTATTCGCAAAAATTCTATACATGTAATGAGTTCAATCAAACAGTATTTGTGCTGAATTTCAATATACAGATTTAAAGTACATATTGGATATTATTATAAGGAAAATGGTTTCATGTAGGTACAGTATCAAAATAGGAAAGTGGGGCAAGGGTTCAAAGTTATCTGAGCCCAACTTGAACGTTTAGAAAATGTGCGTGTGCAGTTAATTTCTAACACGGAGTCAGTTTAGTTATTTCCGCTGGTAACTGTTCCAGACCTAATTTCGGTATATAAGCAAGAGTCGGGTTTACATTAAAGTAAAGGTAAGTACGTATTAAATACACAGAGTAAACACCTAATAGATATTGCTGAACCAAAAGTAATTTAATTGGGCTCTTGGTCTTCTGATTTCTTCAACAATATCCGTACTACCGCTTGCTACGCAAGGCGGTCCTAGGGTTTTTCCGCTTTGTAGAGGAAAGCGACTACGAACAGAGAGCCTGGCTGGTTTATGGAATGCAGCGTTTAACCGATTTTTTTATAAGAAAAACCGCGGTTTCGGTTAAAACCCGAGTTTTATCCATACAAAAAATGACTGATTGAATTCCTTGGGCTGGTTCCCGGTGAACGCGGTGATTATGTTGAAATGCTAAAGGCCTAAAGTGTTGTTACAAATAGTGAATGATGATATAGAAATTTAGACGAAAGTACAGTACAATTACTGAAATATTACTAAATTACTATTTATTAATATTTGCTGTAGCTATTAAGGACGGGTACTTACAAATATTACAATTGACTTCGTTCTTTATAGTTAACTTCTTGAGAATTAGGCAAATACTACACATATATAGCGGTATTATACATATATACCGCTTGTATAATGTGACGTTATCCATACAGTTACAACAACAACAAACACATAGAGCTCGGCGTACAGTTTCGAACGATCAGCTTTTAAATTCATCACGGTAGAAAATTGTAAGTTATTGTATTTTACAGTAAAATACAATCTCCGAAAAATAATCTGACACTTGATACAGGAATATGACTTTGACATGTTGTGTCATTTGAGAGTGCCAGTAATATGTAAGTTACTCTATGGTAGGTACATTTAAAATAAAAAGCCAAAAGCTTATATGATAATATCGCACTCTTCAATGTAATAGAAGTAAGTTTCATTCTCAGTATATATAAGATACTCTATGGTTTCCTTGATTTCGGTTTCGATTGATAGCACAGACAGTGAAAGTGTTAAACGTCATAATTTCATAGAAGGTTGATGTTTGAAATAACACTTTAAAGTTTCACAGTTAATTTTCTTGGAAGAGATAACGTGGTTTGACTCTAGCATTAATTGGATATCTTGTATCAAGCAAAATCATGCATGTAGGTATACCTGTCTATAATACCTATTCAATTATTAGTATTATAAGTCATCTCCTTCATTCTGTCTAAAGTAGTAAGAGACGGAAAATGTGTGAAGCATTATACTCATTCATCGCTAAGGATTTCTCGTAGCGCTACGCCGTAGCCGTTAACATGCATTTCCCGCTTTGTAGCGAAAATGGCGCGTAGAGGCGTAAAAACAACATGTTGTGATTAGCGATGAAGTATTGTATTGTACTGTCTGACAGAAAAAGGTAGGAATTATGAAGTGGCAACATCATAGTCCAGTTTTCTTACATACAACATCATCATCATCGTAGTGTCGTCCCTTTCAAATCAATATATGTAAGAAAACTGGACTATGATGTTGTTTTTGTGGTAACTTGTAGAGCTTTTTTCTGTACTAGATGTTGATGTTCTTGAATGGATGTTCATTTTCACGCAATTATGTAGGTGCTAAAAGGTGATGTAAAAGTGAACTTGTCCCGGCGATCTTTTTAGGACTTGCTGCGCGGTCGCCTTCGCTTTCAGCTCACCCACAAATCGCTAGTGTGATACTAATGAGTTCTACGTACCCGTATTCGATAGCGCCTGCGCGATTCAAAAATCATGTGATACGTATATTATTGGGTCGGGAAAACATTACGAATGATCGAAATCACGCCAAAAAAGTACCAAAAAAAGATGTGATATTTACGAGTATGTTATCGAAGTTTAACTTGTCTACCTATGACAAAGTAGCATCATAACTGATGAACCGATTTCAGTGCGGTTGTTTCAAATAAAGCAGTTATAGCGCCTGCCGGGAATGCAGAGATGCAGGTTGGAATCCCCTTGGCTGTACTACAATGTACACAAAAAAAAATTTGTATGGGAACCGTTCAATATTGTACCGGTGTGTTGAAAAGTGTGTAGTTGCATTTTTCATTGTAGTATGCAGTACACACACAACACAAGGTAAGGTAAACTAATTAAAACTTTAACAAAATATTATGTACATTTAAGATAAAATAATGATACATTCTTAGATTAATTTCATTTACTCACTAAAAACAAACTTTAAGATAGTTTTCTAATCTTCATCAAGTCGTAGTTTTATTGACAGACTTTTCATCATTAACCTTGTAGTGTTTAAACGCAACGATAAAAGAAATCTGTATAATGAGTACTCCTAAAAATATGCCGACTATAAGAAGGCATTTGATTCCCCATAGCCTTTCTCCAGGGCGGACGATGGAAACCTTTTGCCGGTTCGCGGTTTCAGAAAACAATGTGCCACGCGGTTTGAATGTACTTTTATAGATCATAATAATTGTGAATTATTCTTCAGTCTTAGTTTCATTTCAATTCTGTTTGGTTACACGTTACATAACAGGTAAATTGATAGTAATAAAATGATGGTAAACCGAAACAATTTTAATAATTTGTGCTACGTAATGTCAAGTGTCAAGTAAAATCGTAGTGTGATTAAATGTCACGTGCCTCTAATAAAGGAGGTTTCTTCTATTGATAATTGTCTACGAGATGAAGTAAAACATATAATCCAGTCATTGAACTGAGAGCTTGTATGGAAAATTTGATTATTTTGTAAATCATTTAATATAGCTGATTTTTTTAGCGTAACCGATATATCGTGATTCTTGTATTATGTAAGCAACAAAATCCAACAAAATATCGTTAGGTACATGCTCATCATCACAAATATTTACAGTACACACAATACAAACGTTTTTCTTGTAAGATTTTTATGTATTACCTATACCTATTTATAGATTTATTAAGTCCTTTAAAATGGATCAGGACCAGTTTCTACCTATTACCATTTGTTTCTAGGGAAATTAAACATCTATCACCCGTATTGAATCAGGCGTTACTTTGCGGAATTCCATATTAACACCGAAAATACTCGTCTCTGCAAAAATTCAGATAGGAGTTAGTAAGACGACGATACGGTCAGTGCTACAATCAACGGCTCCACCATTTTAGTCGTGCCCATCATTATCATTATTGTTATTGTATCCCATTACCTGACAAGCGAACTATCAATCTCGAATGTAGCATACCTTCGTCTTACTAAATCTAACCCGTATCTGAATTTTTACAGATACGGGGTAGTTTGGCACCATTCTTACACGGGGAACATTCATATATTGGCCATATCTCGATTGAGAAAACATGCTGAGACTGAGATATTAGTTTTGCATGGAAGACTCCTTTTAATACGCAGAAGATACCCTCTAAGAATATTGATGTTATGCCTTCTGGTTTCCTTAAAAAGAGCGTTTCTGTGTTTTTGCTATCTCAAAGTAATTTTTCGATGTATCTTTAAATGCATTTATCTGTTCTAATATTTCCTACAATCGCAATATTTATTTGTATTGTATGTAACCAAATTAAATAGATTATACAATGAACATTAATCTTGGGATGTCTTTTATAATTATTTTACTATATTTTAATTTCATGATTATATCCTGTGAGGTAGCTTCTTACAGTCATAAAAATGTAAGAAGACTCAGGCTGTACGAATGTACCCCACGTGAGCTTAAATACGTTATACATGACAGAAATATTATTGTCACGGGCGTTATATTTCATGTACAAGTAAACATTTTAAGAGAGAGTACAAATACATACGGACGTATCTTGCGAAGAGAAAAGTACTGTATGCAGCTACCCGGACGTGGGGTAGGTACATTCGTACAATATCCACTTTTTACGAAAATCGACATAAGTAGTTTTTCTTTGACGCTTAGTATTAAGGCTAAACCTCACTATTATCAATGTCAAGTAGGTGGACTATTTAGTTGTGTTTAACTTATTTTAATTTGAATAACAGTCATTTTTTTACAGAGGGACGAATGGTGCCAATCTTCCCTAAGTATGACGACGAATTAAGTTTTAATAAGTAAATAAATCAATATTGTTAGGCGAATCTTCAGGTGTCTCAAAAAAGCTGGTGACCCGTTTAGTTAGAGGCGTAATCAGTATTGTGGACTAAGTAATTATGGAAATTAGGAATTAAAAAAATTGTGTGCGACTCAGTCTGTCTGTGTGTCTGTCTGTCACATCGTTAAATATCTCGAGAACTACTTAAGGTACCGATTTGAAATTTCGAATAGTTAAAAACAAAGTTAATCCTAGTTAAGTTGAAAGAAGATTTTTTATATTTTTTTATTTATTTTCAATGCAAAATGCCCGTGAAAAGAGGGGGCAAAAATTAAAAGTTTAGTTCCTGGGTCATGTGGGGTATCATTTGCAAGGGCTAAATTTGCGCATTCTAAAACAATTTTTTATAATTAAAAAATGTATAAACGAAAATGTTAAAAAAATACCATTCCCCTTTATCTCCGAAGTTCATAAAGGAAAAAATATGATTTTTTTACACAACTATGTTATTATCCTATATGAATATCCTGGTGAAGTTGCAACATAAAGTATGTACGGAACCCTCGGTGCGCAAGACCGACTCGCACATGGTGCTTTCTTTTCTAAACAGTTTACTTTACTTTAAAAATAAATTCAAATATATAAATCCTCTCTCAATGTGTCTGGGTTAACATGGGGTTAACCTTGTTTACAACTATTCCAATTTCAAATCGGTAGCTTAAGTAGTTCTCGAGATATTTAACGATACCTATGACAGATAGATAGACTGAGTCGCACGGGTTCTCTTTTTACCATTTTACAAAATCCAAAAAATCATAAATTTACGATGTTTTTTGAAGTGCTCGTGACTTTCGAGAATTTCATTTCGTATTTCGCATTAGGAGCATTATGATATACTTACCTCCCGTGTTTTGAGTGTGTGGGGCTAAGCTTGTTTGGGAGTGGAAAATCATCCTTTGCCACATTTAATACTAATGGAAATCGTGTGAAAAATATTCCCAAATAATTTTTGTTGTTCGTTTTTTAGATTTCCACAATAAGAAAACTATTACCAAGTTTCTTTCATCACTTTATTTTCAATATCGAACAAACCGAGGTCTTAATTTACGGGAGCTTTTTACTTCTTTTGAAGCACCCACTTCCATTGGCACTAAGGAGTCTCGTATTTTCTAAAGGCAAAGATCGTTCAATGAACATTTGAGCAATGTTAAACAGTGGCCTATTGAAACGGTTGAAACCTTTAGAAAATCACCCTCCTTTCGAGTCGCTTTTCGCTGCCTCTATTTACGATTCCACATTTTCCATACATATAGAATTGTGGCGCTGGGACTGGCCTATTGACGCGGAGTGGGTGTTCTGATTTACCAGTGAATTAACACTATAAAAGACTCTAACATTTTATATTCCTTTGTTGAACAGTGAAGGCGTTAATGTTTAACAGTTATTAAACTCGATATTTTAAGACACAAAAAACGTCTTACTTTAAAAAAAAATCCAAAGCCAATCTAATATAAGTAAGACTAAAGTAACTATCTGTTGTTAAGTAAACATGTGTTACACTCATGGACAATGTGAGTAGGTACTATGTGTAGGTAGTTGTTTACTAGTCTTCGATAACGAGAAAGTATCTAAGTATATTAAAACAAAACTGAACAGGAATACCTAGTTTCGGTTTTCGGTGATACGTACGAGAGTGACGCTAAACGATCATAGGTACATGGTACATGTTAATTTTGATTAGTGCCGTAATGTGAAGTATGCTGGAAGTATGTTCGTCTCTTACTTTCCATTTTAACTACCAGACTGATATTGTCTCGTGTCTGTAATTTTCCATAAAACAAGTCTGCTGATTTTTACAGCCACGAACGCAAGTGTCGTTCCCGAGATGCTGCTTTAAACATCTGACATAGATGAAAAGGCCTACTACTACTACCTTCTGTAATATGCCATGAATAAATATTTTTCTATTTATATTTCTAAAAAGTGGGGCTTCGTCACGCCGTCGCTGGCGGGGACTAAAAATATCCTATTTATGTTTTAAAACTTTTTAGGTACGCAAATAGATACACAGTTGCAATTACACATGCCTTTGTAAGTAAAGCAAAATTAAATATGTTAATTTCTGTTTACAAAACATTACACACCCGTGCTACGGAGAATTTACATCAACAAGCGGGCGCGGATGGCTTAACTTTTATCTACCCCGATACAATATTTCCGTCATCGTTCTATACGGTAAAAAATGTGTAAATTACCTACCTACATAATGCTTAGACACGCCGCGTCGCCACCAGCTTAAATCGCGACGTCTCCTCTTAAAATGTCGCTCAAAAAGGAAGCTCGTTTTCACATCACTATAGTTTTTCATGTAATGAGAGTAATGAAATATAATTTACTTAAATACATTTTGAAAGCTGAAAAGGCTGAAATGAAGACAAAACCTGCCGATGAAAGATAAACAGCATCTTTCAATGCGAACACATCACGCTCAACTAATACAGCACGTTATTCATAAACCTATTCATCGAGCTAGCTAAGGAGCGAATCTGTGTGAATGCGACCAAATTGTATGAGAGTAGTCCTCTTTCAAAACTCCGTTGAATAGTGTTAATTTGCTATAGCGAGTTCGCTCGCTCGTCAATGGACTATTTGGAGACTTGAGAACGGCGCACAAAGTCGCAATATTGTGTATGGAAAGTGTAGAAAATATGAATGGAGTTTCGAGGAAAGGGACCGTGGGGACCATTTTGTATAGCTGGCGCCGGCGGCGGGTCTGCGGTGCTGCGTGGAAGTTTGTGGAGTACAGCGAAAGTAGTAAACACTCATCTATATAACTATATATATGCTTAGTATATTTATTCGGTACTAAAAAAGGATGTACATAAAAACTAAATAAAGCTTAGTTAGTGACATGATCTAATGTTATAAAGAAATTTGAGGCTTCCTTTTGTTAACTCGTAACTAGGTATGTATATATATCTAAACCTCATTTATTTATTATAAATTTATATCTAAAACATTATTAAATTTGATAAAACGTAAGGCACTAAACTATTCGTCTGTTAACTACTTATGTAAGTGTAAAATAAGACATTAAGGTCACCAAACGAAAACAGAGAATCAACTTAGTGTACCTATTGAAAGGATTGGGGAGACAAAGGTTACTCGCGTCCGCAAGAAGATTACCCTGTGTTGCCTTGCACGTGTTTCCCGGGTGGTGCTAAAGAGTAATCAACCTTGGCTGCTACACTGCTCTCACAGAGTCTCGTAGCCCAACGATAGCTACAGAGATTTTGATACTTACCAGCTGCGAATTAATATATGATGCCCGGAAATAATTATATTAAGTACCCACAGACCAGAGACCTCGGGCCTTCAGTCCGAATCTGTCAATTGAACATACAAGGTATAAGTAAAGCCAAATGTGAATATATGTCCAAACTTGCTCTAGAATATAAGATTGACATCATAAACCTCCAAGAAACACATACAAAAGACGATCAAGACATCCAAAGTAGAGGTCAAATACCAGGTTTCACGCTAATTAAAGCTCTGAACCACAATAAGTATGGTATTGCCACTTACGTCCGGTCCGACTTGAAAGTACGCGGTAAGTAATCTACGTGGTCATCCGCGTAGATGTTGTTCTGTACTTTCAAGTCGGACCGGACTCGTCGTCGTCGTCGGGTCGGTTGACTCATGTCAAACAACAACTTTATCATCTTCACACAGTTTGAAGATTTCAGGATTGCAAACATCTACAAACCCCCTCT
Source organism: Lathronympha strigana (assembly GCA_949128165.1). Taxonomy (NCBI): domain Eukaryota; kingdom Metazoa; phylum Arthropoda; class Insecta; order Lepidoptera; family Tortricidae; genus Lathronympha; species Lathronympha strigana. Next base: position 7,081,957 of record OX421906.1, on the reverse strand, counting down.
TGCTACCTGGGCCAGTAATGGGATACCCACCTTTCCACATCCATGCATCTATACGGGTGATTTTAACAGTCATCATACATTGTGGCGCTACGCAACGAATGATACGAATGGTCTGGCTCTGGCTCAATGGGCTGAATCAAGTAACTTGCTTTTAGTATTCAATGCCAAGGACAGGGGCACCTTCGACTCGGCCCGTTGGAAAAAAGATTACAACCCGGACTTGACCTTTGTTACCAGAGACCCCTCAGGTGCACCCCTTCCAACAACAAGACTTGTTCTTCGTGACTTCCTCAACAGCCAACATGGTCTATGTTAATATTGGAAGCAGGGCTGAAGATTCCACTCACTAAATCTATGCAAGTTCCACGATGGAATTTTAACCGTGCAGATAGGCTTAATTATGCAGCTAGAGTGGACGCTGGAGTTCGATTTATTCCACCGACAGTGCATAACTACAGACGCTTCGTGGGGTTGATTTTGTCTTCTGCAAAGGCTCACGTGTGCAGGGGTTTCAGAAGAGAATACGTTCCTGGGTGGAGTGAACAAAGTGAACAGCTCTTCAATGACTACCAAAAGACAGGTGATAGTTCGATCGGCTACGAACTCTTAGCGACACTAGACGAAAACCGGTCTCATAACTGGAGGAAAACTGTCCAATCCATGGATTTTAAGCGTTCAAGTCGTAAAGCGTGGAGGGTGTTAAATAAACTGACTGGAAAACTGTCGGTACCTCGTCCATCATCTGCGCTGCACCTGGCCCACATGCTATTAAATGGCTATCCTGTCTCTTCTCTGAAATTCTGATGTCCAATAAACTACCTAGACTATTTACAGAATCCAAAGTGATCGCATATATATTACTTAAGCCGGGAAAGAATGTCGATGATGATCCTTCTTGTTATCGCCCTATAGCTCTACTGAGTAATATATATAAACTGCTTGAAAGAGTCTTGCTGAAGCGAATAGCACCGTTAATAGAAAAAGTGATTCCAGTAGAGCAAGCGGGTTTCAGATGCGGGCGCAGCTGCACAGATCAAGTCTTAGCATTAACCACACATATAGAAACGGGATACCAAAACGGACTTAAATCTGGAGCAGTGTTCATCGACCTAACAGCAGCATACGACACGTTTTGGAGAGAAGGGCTGATCTACAAACTTTTGCTAGCAGTTCCAAACTTAAAAATCGTCCAACTATTATCAAGCATGCTATCTCAACGGCGTTTCCGTGTGCACTTGGGTTCCAAGGTCAGCAGCGTGAAAACGCTGAATAATGGACTGCCAGAGGGCTCTGTACTGGCACCAGCCCTGTTCAATCTGTACATTCACGATTTGCCTCCCACTCTAGCTCGTAAATTTATCTACGCCGACGACATCTGCCTCGTAAGTCAGCATAAGACCTTTACTAGCGTAGAGCGGTTACTAACGCAGGACATGGCTACCTTGGCAAAATATTTCAAAGCATGGCGCCTTACGCCTAGCGCCAGTAAGACTGAAACGTATTGTTTCCACCTGCACAACCAGCTAGCTAACCGCGAGCTCAAAGTCTCCCTGAATGGGTTAACCCTCAGACACAACTTCACTCCTAAATATCTCGGTGTGACTCTTGATCGCTCTCTGACATTTAAAGAACATCTTACCAATACTGGACGTAAATTACAGACTCACAACAATATCATTCACAAACTCACTGGAACATCCTGGGGAGCTAATGCCAACACGCTGCGCACATCGGCCTTATCACTGGTGTTCTCCATGGCGGAGTACTGCGCGCCAGCTTGGCTGGGCAGTGCCCACACCAACAGAGTCGATACGGAGCTAAATAAAACGATGCGCCTCATATCCGGTACGCTGCGGTGTACCCCATGCCAGTGGCTGCCAGCACTTTGTCGGATTCTTCCACCTGATCTGCGAAGAAAGGATGCCCTAATGAGAGAGTGTTATAAAATCAGGAAAAAACCAAGCCTCCCAATGCACAGCGAGTTTACGAACCCTGTAAAGAGTCGCTTGAAATCGAGGAACCCATCTTATAAGATTGCATCCACACTTTTACTAGAAGACTTCAATGCCAACCGAGAGTGGACGCTACAATGGGCTACTGCGATGGATGGAAGGTTTGGATCGAGGATTATCCCGGGTAGGAAAGTAGAAGGGTTTGATCTGCCGAGGCGTACCTGGTGCAACCTCAACAGACTGCGCACTGGCCATGGTCGTTGCGCCTTGTACAGATATCGTTGCGGTTGGGTGGACTCACCTGCCTGTCATTGCGGTGCCGAGGAGCAGAGCATCCAACACATTTTACAAGAGTGCCCATCAACTCGTTATAGCGGTGCCCCCCCGGAGGACTTGATCGAATTGATCGACGAAGCTCTCAAGTGGATTAATTCTTTGGAGTTTGATTTGTGATTTCTCTGTATAATATTATGCCATACGATTAAATAAACCTATTGAAATTATTGGATAGGTACCTACAGAATGCTGATAAACGAAGGCAACGAATGTGCCGCTATTTTACTATGTAGGAGCCTTGTCTAAATTAGCAGCTCAGATATCCCAGATACCCGTGATACCCAGCTCTCATTTTTCGCATTTTGGGAATTAACCTAAAATGCTTCATATTAAAAACGTGAAATGTGCTGTGATGCATATCACATTATGTTAAATTAGGTGTAATCTTTCGTAAAATCCTCATTTAACAACCATTTCATTTATGTAAACAGAAAATTACAAGGCGACCCTTGTCCTTAGTTTTTAGCTACATCTTGGAGAAAAACGGGGCGTGTCGGAACAAAGCCCGTCGTACAATGGGCGCGCGAACAATGCTAACTAGAAGAGTATCACTCGCGGTATCGGCGGTAAATTGGTGCGGCGGGAAACTGGTGCTTTACGCGTCTTGCGGGTGGTCAACTGCCACCTTATACTAACACTAACACATAACTTGTCAAAGGAAGCGCGATTTCATACATCAAATAAGACTTAACAATAGTTAACACAATGGACTCGCGCAAGTCGCGCTGAGTTGTAATAGGCGTGCAGCAGGCCTAAGACATGAATGTCATAATGCTATAAGTTGATAAACAAACAAGTTGCACGGATAGCGCGACGGTAATTGCAGTCAAATGTGATTTACTGTTTAAAATTATCAGAAATTCTCATACAATTCTGACAAACTATTGTCTCATCCAGCAAGTATCACGCTATCTGCTTAGCATCTTAGCCCTACTGATTAGTGTTAGTAAAATCTCTTTATCCCGACTTATTTGTGTTACTATATATTGCTATGCTTACATTTTAAACAGCTGCTTCATAATCCAGAACTATCAATAATAATGCTTGTTAAAAACTGGTCCTTTACGCGTGTTGCGGGTTAGTTTAGTCGACAGCTGGGTGTGTAGCCAAGATGCCAATCGCTCACGCTACGTAGTGTATCTTAATAGGTAGCTCTCTCTATTACTATTCCTATAAGAGAATGACAGTTGCGTTTCGTTCGCGACTGAGCGTTAGCGATTGGCATCTTGGCTACGCACGCTGCTCAGTTGTCTGTTAGTTAATAAGGTATCTCTCTCGGTCTCTATTTCTCTACTGCTCATCCTCATCCTACAATGGGCGCGAATAATTCTAACGAGAGGAATATCATTCGCGGTATCGGCGACGGGCTCGTAATCAACTGGTTTGATTGTAAACTCTCTCAATGAACAGTGTTGGTACGATTTTATGATTAGTGAAGTGCACAGTATAAGTAAATTACCCATTTGCCTTACGTGTTATAAATACAATTGGACAATATGGTTGGAGTTCTTCTATGTGTTGACTTTTATGTTTTAAGAACCGATGAATATTGTTTCTTGTTACTTTTGCAGTTAAAATCTTACCGCTGACACTCTTCAAATATCGACCTAGAAGCTGAAGTTTCATAGGTTCGGTGAAAATCCATGCGATTCGGAAACACGTAAGTGCAAAAAGTAACAGCGTTTCATTGTAGTGTAACTTTATGCCAACTACTAAAACAGCTTAACAGTTTTATCCGGTACGTACTCGTACTTTCTAAAGCTGTATTAAAATTCAAAAGACACTTAGAACATTGCACATACGCAAGCTCAGCTAACGACGGAGTCCACAACAATGTGCCCTGTGAAGAGCTCCGAACAATCGAATGAAGACAATAAGCAGCGATACTCCGAGACAAAAAGAGGCGAAATAAAGGCTCACTTGTTTCCTGGCCGCATTGTGAGGAACGGGAGAGGGCAGAGACAAAAGCGTAATGTGCCACGGGGCCCAAACAATAGGGACTGCGCCATTATTGTTACTGTAGCGGCGACGCTTTAGCGAAATATGTGGGTGGCTGCGAACTTGACATGGCCTTGCGTCGATGGATGCGTGTCAACCGAGCCACTGCACTGGCCGCGCGGACATTGTGCGTGGCTGACAGGTGAATGTATTTCACGTCACTCATAGAAAATTATGAGCGTGTGTTGTTTATTATACAACTGTTGCTAGCGCCACATATTTGAATCACATTCACCGTACATTAAATATCGCTGAGATAGTGAATGTGAGACACGAAATTTTAGATGAGTCTCAACGTTAAAATAACCTCCGCTTCGATTTTATCTGCGTACTTATTATGTATGTATATGTGTACGTATGTATTACTTAATGGAGATTACCGACACTAAAAATAAAAGTGTCTAATTCATTTCATTTTGGTGCCGTGACCAGGATTTGTAGTAGCCTTTCATGTTAGGGCGCGTGCAAACCAGCGATTTTGCTAACGTTTTTAACGCGGTGTACATGCAAACGGTCAACGCAGGCTACGAATAATAAAGAAGGCAACTCCGCGTTCAAAAACGCTAGTGTGTGTGTGTGGCTACACGCTCTTAAGGCAACTACAATCATGAACTAACACAAGCCACAATTAGGTATATATGGGTAAGATATCCAAAACAAAATAAATGCCAGGATACCTACGTAGTAAGCATATTCGAAGTATCTGATGAGTGGATTCCGGCTCCGCATGAGGAAAGGCTAAATGAATCGAACCATCAAACTGAATATTGCGTACGATCATCGTACGACTATGTGTCTACGGTGGAATAATACCATATGCGATGAATTATGTAAATACACCCGCGTATAATTATGTGTTTGTTTATTCATGCGACGCCATCGCATTTACATAATTAACTTCCGGACTTTTCTCCATCCTATAATAACAACTGGATATCCAAGATGCTTCAAATTAGAAAAAAAAATGTTTTAGTTTTGTTATGATGGTAGAAAGAAGCAATGTGGGAAGACCTCCATAAGGTAGACCAACGAAGTTGTCAAGATCGGGAACCTTTCGACACGTGTGGTGCATGATCGTAGGTACTTGTAGGTTGTAGGCTATATGAAGGCACAAAAGGCATTCTTATTTGTACAACCAAAAAGAGCGTGTTTTTGCAGCCTTCATTCTTAGGGAGATACTATTGCAGGTGACTGTACATTATGATAATCCCTTAAGGGAATGCTTTTTTCCAGCAGTCTTTCTACTGAAATGGTGATGATGAGATTGATGAGTCTCAAAATACCTATTAAGTAGGTAGTCATCGCAAGTCGCGTGTTCAGATATAATGGCAATTAAATAGATGTAATTGAGTATGTCTGTGACGGTGCAACAGAAGACGTTGTTCTTCCCGAGATATATCAGCGAAAGTAAAATATCACTATAGATATGACATTGTATGAGTTTTGTATAAAAAGTCAGTTTAATTTATCTTTAATGTATCTCGTAATGAATGTCTGCATGACACTGAGCCTGCATTGAGGCTGAGTCTCAGGGGATTAACTTCATTATGGAAGAAAAGTCTCAATCGCAGAATTCCATACTGCAACTATAATCGGAGTCGCGATTCGGTACCCTCATACTGTTGGTATAAGGTATTTGCGGAAGCATGATTTTTGTGCCCCGACGAGAACACAGTTTTATATATATATTTTCACGCCTTCTGTTTCCGCACTACTTACATAATAATTGTTCAAAATATCGAGTTGTCTTGTAATACGGTCGTTGTTATAAATTCCAAAATTATCTTCTCTTATACCAAGATGCAAAAACCGTAACTCTTGGCAGGAAGAGTTTGCGTGGTCAGAAGGCCTAGTATAAAATTTGTACGACATTAACTCCTCGACCGCGTTAGCGTATCGAGGGGTCAAAATATGAAAGTTGCCGGATGATTTAAATAAACGGCAAACATAATTTGAACTCCCGATACGCTAACGCGGTCGAGGAGTTAATGTCGTACAATGTTTATACTAGGCCTTCTGGTCTAACTGTACTCGTTTTCTCGCCGCCGCTCTAGGGTTGTCATATGACAGGATTTCTCCTGACGTGTCATGATTTTAGACCTCATTAAAAATGTAAGTATGTTTTCATGATAAGTACATTTATTTGATTACAAAGTTAATTAAAGGACTACGCCAAATTTGTTAGTCGATGATGATGTCAGGATTTTCTTCAGGAGATTTCATTTTCACATATGACAACCTTAGCTCCGACAGTCTGTCCGACAAACCTCATGCTCTGTGGTACCCGGTAGTTGTCCTCAGCAACGGGGGTGCAAAGATTACTCACCAGCAGTGAGCCGCCCTGAAAAGAAAAATGAACAAGAATTCAATAATGTCTTTTTCTCAAACATGATCGTAAATGTATGCATTTATGTCACGAAATGAAGACATGAAGTTTCTTGTTTACGGCTCCCCCCATTTACTTCTTGGCCGGCGGCCGTGCATAATGTATGGCGTAAGTAGGGGTCACAAAACCGGTTTCACCGAAACCGAAAAATCCGGAAAAATCGGGTTTTTCGTCGATTGAGAAAACCGGCTTACAAATTTGAAAAAACCGGTTTTTCGAGTTTTTCAGTTTTACACTTAAGAGCGTTTATACCACAAAAGCGCGAAATCAATGATTTACGCGGTTTTCGGGCTCGATGTACTATGTGATTGTTAGACTTTTAGATCAAAATATTTATATGTACATAATAAACAACTCATAAGCCAAATTTTGTATTATCGACATTTACAAGTTTTAGATAATTATATGCAATTCTAGCCAATTCTTTCGCGGCCGTTGTTGAAATTTGCCGAAACATGTTGTCTTATACGTTACTCTATTCCCACACTGTAATGATCTTATACAAAACAAAACTGGTTTACGAAAGAACATTACACTATCTAACTTTTGTATTGTGCAAAACTAGTAAATTTCAGATTCTGTTTAACTAAACTTACTGATGAAAACTACGCAATTTTTGCAAAATTCACGGCGTGTTTTAGTATTATACTTTCGCAGTAAATGGTTCAGATTGTCATTTTTATGAGACTATAACTCGTTGGTTACTCCATTTAATAAAAAAAAGTGTCAAAAACAACGAAATAATATTCATTTAGATTTTTTATCAAAACCCCGTTTATAAGATTGCGCGCGGCGCGTGCTTGTCAGTCTGGCCCCATGCCTTCTAGAGAGTGGACGTATCGCTTTGCTCCGCGGGCCTTCTTTTTACGAGTGAAGTTTGCGAGAAAGAGAAAGAGATGATTAAAAAGAGAAAGACATATCTAAAAAGATAAGATAGACGGTGATACCGCGACCAACCGATCAAGATACTTGATAAGTTCGATTTCTATTTGTGTTGATGATTTAATTGTTGTTTATATATTAGCTATAGTAATTTTTTTTAATCATCATCAGCTGGTGACTAGGACGTGATGTTTTCGTAGTAAGTTGTTGGTAAGACCTGGAAACCGCCGTTAAAAACAGCTAGTAATTGCTGATTAGGACTAGGTGATGTAATCAGAAGACAGTGCTGGTTCTGTAACCGTTCCGTTCACATAAGACTTGTCGCGGCACTTGAAGACCAGGTGTCAAAGACCTGGATACGTAACCAGAAGGCTAGGTCAGGAACTATGTAACGGCTTACACAATACGCACCGTGTTTTAGCTTAAATGCATTGTCTTGCTGAGCACAAGTAGACCAGCTGGTAATTAAGACCTGGAAACGTAACCAGAATATTGGGTCAGGAACTATGTAACGGCTTACCTTAGATGCATCGTGTTTGAGCTCAAATGCATTGTCTTGGTGAGCACTCGTAGACCGGCTGGTGACAAAGATCTGGAGACGTAATCAGAAGTTTGGCCCAGCAACTATGTAACAGCTTACACTATACGTACCGTGTTTGAGCTTAAATGCATTGTCTGGTTGAACACAAGTAGACTAGCTGGTAATTAAAACCTGGAGACTAAGTACCGGTTTACACTATACTTACCGTGTTTGAGAACTTCGCAAAAGCTTGGGAAGCTTAAAAGTAATGTTACGCATTTATAATGTTGAAGTAAGTATTGCTATGAGTAGTGATGTACCATAGTAGGTTCGGAACCACTATGTTATTGTTACGAAATCCCTCTATATGGGTAAAAAAAAATCATGGCACGTTGATTTGCTGTATTTTTTGTAGGTTGAAGCCAGTTTGCTAATCATGGTCATTGTCTACGTGGGTGGTTACAACTATGGATTAACAACGACCATAAACATATTGTCATGTTATAAATTGAAATAGATGTCATAAAACTAAAGAAAAAAATCAACAACATCGGAAGCTTAAGCCGAGGATCGAACTCTGATCCACAGCTTACGCGGGAACAAGGCCGCCTGGCCCCATCGAATGCTGGCGAGTTTTTTTTCTGATTTCCATAACTCCGAATCTTCAAAATTACGAAGTTACCGAACCACCGTAATTCCGAAAGAATATGATGTTTTCGGAATTTTGAATTCGGATAAATTATTTTCGGAATATAAAAATTGGATTTTTTTGTATTCGTTCAAGTCGCTATCGGATTTTTAATATTGAGAATGTGAAATACGGAAATTTGATGTATAGGATTTATAAAAATTCAGAATTATAAAAATTGGGATTATAAAAATAGGAAAAAAAATTTCGGAATATTCTTAAGTGTTTTGTTCTATATGCACTTATAATATAAAAATAAAAAGAAATAGAAATTAACTTGGAAATAACGATCATTAACAATTTCCTGACTAATGTGATGAGAAATGTTGTGTTTCACTTCGCAGTAAAGTTTGTCTAACTCTCATACCTTAAAACCAAGATTCTCAAGATTTAAATTTTTAAAGCTTTCGCTTGGTCGGGTCGGGTCTCAATTCTCAATATTAACACGAGAGCTTGACAACAACTTTGCGCATTTGTACAGTCAAATCTAATAACATCTATAAAAATGTACTACCAGAAATATATTATTATATACGTACACAATCTTATTTTCTCAATATTAAGGTAGTGTATACATATTTTTGGCGCTTCATTAGAATTGATACCATCGAACGTTAACGTGAAATGAAAACTATTATTAATAGAAACTCAGTACTAAAATAGCAACAAAATAAGTAGGTATTATTAAGGAAAGTTGATTATTATTATCAAAGGAAATAAGTACATAGGAAAATAATTTTAATTACATAGTTAGTACTAAATTCAGTTAGTACAAGACTACAAGTATCAAAGTTATAAACTGCAAACTTAATTTTACGCAAAATACTGTAAACAATTATTACTAATCAAAGTAACGTAAGTTTATCTGATTTATAGGTAAGTATCAAGGTAAAATGCACGGCTTGAGCGCGCTATCGTATACCCGTCGCACGCGCGGCGCTCGTCGATGTCTAGCATTGCGCGCGTCTGGTCACGTGGTCGATGCGGAGAAATATATGTGTGCAAACAAATGTGAACTTATCCCTGCAACGAATATCTCTATATGTGGGTTATTATAATGATTTATTCTTAATTGCCTGGCAGAAAGAAGGCGAGAAGAGGGATTATAATTACAAAATTACATTATTTTTTTCACTGATCTCCAATCTAGTAACTTAACCTATGAAAGAAATTAATATTGATCTCAAATGTTAAGTGTATTTAATAAGTATTTACTTTCGTAAAAGGAATATAAGATGTTTTGTGTTATAATGATAACTATTTGTAGTTAATTTTGCGTTCCAGAAGTGCATGGAGATTATTATTTTAGTTATTTTGTTTTTAATTTTTGTTCCTAATAATTATAAGATATAAAATAGTACATTACCTAACTAGTGCGGTAAAAAAAGAAAGGCCGAGATCGCAGATGTTTGTGACCCGAGCTGCAAGCGAGGGACGTAAATATGCGATTAAGGGCTTTATTTATTACCTCACGTGTTAGGTACATCATTTTATGCCCACACTTGGGCAGAAATCGGCTTTTTCCGTACGCGCAGCGTGCGGAAAAAGGCACTTTATGGCCAGGTGTGGCATAAAAGGCTTTATATCCATTGTTAAATGACTGAATTTTAAAGTTTAAATTCATAAAATGCAGTTTTTTTTCACTTTTTATATGTAAAACCGAAAAATCACCGAAAAACCGGATAACCCGGTTTTGTAATGTACAAAAACCGAAAAACCGGTTTTCAAAAATACTAGCGATTTTGTGACCCCTAGGCGTAAGTATGAACGAAACACTATTGTCCGCTGCTCTAACTGACAAAGGAAAAATTACATACAGCCAACGACCATTAGATACTTGCGACATTAAAAAAAACAAATTCTATGTTTCTATGTACATTTATGTGCGGTTAAACATGGTGCTCGAATAGCTCATTCAAATGGCATCTTTAAAAAATAATAAGGTGGCAAATTAAACATTTTTTCCTTACTAACCTATTTACCTAGTAGTTGTTTTAAAAGCACTATACAAGCCTCGGCCGGAAGAGAGATTGCAGGACTTATTTAATCTACCACAAACTCGTCCTGCAATGCAATCTCTTACTTCACGGCCTCTGCAGTAATGTACTATTCATGTCATTTATTTCTTTATTAAAAAATTGCATCGTAGGTTCTATACAAAATGAATATAAAAGTAAAATACAAAACAAAAGAACTTAGCCTAAAACACGTCTACTACCACACCTACACACCTAAAATGAATGTCTTAAATAATTAAGGTTTCTATTATATTTATTGCACAATAAAAAGTAGTACAAATGGCGGACTTAAGGCCTTAAGGCATTCTCTACCAGTCAACCAACGGGCTATACCACAAAGATTAAGTAGTTATGTTGTGAACTTTGTAATTTTTTAGGGTTTCGTACCCAAAGGGTAAAACGGGACCCTATTCCAAAGACTCCGCTGTCCGTCTGCCCGTCCGTCTGTCACCAGGCTGCAAGTATCTCATGAACCACGATAGGTAGTTGGATAGTTAAAATTTTCAGCAGATGATGTATTTCTGTTGCCGCTATAATAATCGATGATGATATGTAATGGTCAATGGCGGTGCGTGGTAACATGATTGCCCGCAGATTTGCAAGGTGTAACGAACAAGTCAAATTGACGCTTTTTAAGGTAGGTAGTTTTATTTTTATTTCTGTATTTTTTTTGTAAGGTATTTTTTTAAGGTAGTTTTTTATTTTATTCTTAAGGTAGGTTTTTCATTTTTAGGTAAGTACCATAATTGTTATTTATTTATTATAATAAAGATTTCCTTTTTAAAGCATACTGTCAGACGTTCTACACCTCCAGTCTGTGGGCAAATTTTACACAAAGGGCATACAACGCACTGAGAGTCCAGTATAACAATATCTTGAGGATGCTGTTGCGATTGCCGAAGATCGATCGAGCATGTTTGCGGAAGCGCGAAGTGACGACTTTTTCGCAATCAGACGCAAGCGTGTTGGATCACTACTTAGGCGAGTGCGTTGCAGTGGCAATGGGATTGCCTTGACTGCCCTATAATAAAATACTGGGTCGAAGTTGCCATTGGAAGGGCCAAATAGGGACTCGTGGACGTTTTTGTTTTTGTTTACCTACTTTTATGATTTTATGTATCGGTATGATCAAACTAACATAGTTATTAAGTCTAGAGTATAAGTACTAACATACACACACACATCACATCACTGATCTGTTTTTTTTTTTTATAACAAATACCTACTAAATAAATATTTAAGGGGGCTCCCATACAACTAACGTTTTGTATATTTTTCTCGTTTTTGACAGTTTTTGCTCGATATTGATAACGGCAATCGGCATCATGATGATGATGATGATGATTTCAAATATAACTAACAAAATATATACAGTATGTTACAAGCTACCTAGTCTACCTACCTTAGATTTAAAATAGGCCCTCGAGGCATTGTACCCAAGATACTGGCAGCATTTCCTCTATGTATCGCAATCCTGATCAAATTAAAATAAAATAAATATTTAGGGTGGGTGTAAAATATACAACAAAGTGATTTTTTTTTGCCGTTTTATAGATAATGATAGCTTTGTGAGCGAGTCCGACTCGCATTTGACCGATTTTTTAATTGGTAATTTTACTATTAAATGTTGAAGCAATAAATAGAAATCTCACTTGGTTCGATCTAATGGCTGGCGGTCAAATCGAGGAGGAATATTTAAAACAATAAAATGTTCATTTAACTATAACCAATACATAATTTATTACCAAAGGAACTCATCTTAACGCATACCTACTTAAATGTAAACAATTTTTACTCTGCGTTCGAAAGGGAGAGCAAAGTTTAGTCAAGTTAATGAATGCCACGTGGCTTGACGCCCCACAACAATACTCCGCCCTCACCCGGCTGCAGAAATAATATATGCAACTCGTACATTGTATCCCCATTCCTTTGGTTACCAACACGCCATGCCTCATAACCACTACAGTGGAAGATCAAACACTGCCATCTCACATATAGACAACCCTATAGCCTTATATTTACGGTTTAAATTTGCTTGTTCATTACGATTGGTTTCTTCGTCCCAATCATGTCTCTCTTGCAGTCACTGGACAAATGAGGACGTCATCAGACTATAAAGATTTTTATAAGACATCTTGAATATCAAAGGACGACCCTTATTAAAGTTATTGGAGGGATTAATTGGTTTTCAACTAAACAAGCGCGAGTTAATTATGAGAGTAAAATTTGAGTGAAGGAATCATGTTTTTCATGTCGTCTCAACCCTGTGAAAACAAGTGCTGTAAAGGGCTTGAAACGTAGGGTCATGGTGTTAATAAACGCGATTAACCGCGAGTAACAATCGCTGTTATACAAGACAATATCATGTTTTATGACTAAATTTTATTGAATAAATTAGAACAAATCATACCTAATATTTTATTAAATGTTTTGATTTGTTTCGTTAAATATTAACAATTTTATTTTCATGTGTAACATAATTTTTTATAACATCATAATCAAAATATTATAACCTGAAATTTTAAATAATTCACTACTAACTGCAACACACCTGCATCAACATGTACCTATACAGCTTGGCAAAATAGAGTATACAAATTAAAAAGTGGCAACATATTAGTGTCATCCCGCATTCTAACATGTATTGATTTGAACGGGACGTCACTTTTTAATTTCTACTCTATTTTGTCAAGCTGTAAATATAATGCAATGCTTGCTAAATCAAAACTGCACTGCAGTCAAATAATTTGTTTCGTAGCCCCATATGCAACGGTATTCTAGCATAAAAGGAACGGCATGTAGGTAATATCATAACCGACGGAATTCAATTTTAATATTGTGATTGCGCATTCGGAGCCATAAGAAGCCTACTCATATTCAAGTAAAAAAATTTACTTGATTTATGATATGATACGAATAGGGAATGCAAACCGGCAATAATTCATATAGTAATAATTACCGGTAATATTCAATATATTCATACAAAATATTTACCAATTGCATTTCCTAGATACGAACGAAGATAAAGCTGAATGTCCCGGGTTCGAACCCTAATAATGGCATATGTATCATTGTGTTTTTCATAAATATTAGTTTGAAGTTGGTATGTATTTGTCCATCCATCTATTACATATGTACGTCGTCATCTACAACATAACTTATAGAGCTTACTATGGGGCTAGAATGATTTGCCAAATTAAAAAAAATAGCTCGTAATGCATCTTATACGCGCCAATAACGGGAAGGTCATACTTATCGCTCAGGCCCATCATCACAGGTTACACTCCTGCGGGGCTAAGATGCCAAGCCAATATCCTGATAACTGCTGGATAAAACGATAGTTTGTCGGCACGTTCTGACAATTTCTGATAATTTTAAACAGTTATATCAAATGTATTTGCATTTGGCAGCTATCACCGTCGCGCTATCGTTTGCCACATTAAATAAAATAAATTAGTGCAGCTGGTAATGCATCTTATACGCGCCAATAACGGGAAGGTCATACTTATCGCTCAGGCCCATCATCACAGGTTACACTCCTGCGGGGCTAAGATGCCAAGCCGATATCCTGATAACTGCTGAAAACGATAGTTTGTCGGCACGTTCTGACAATTTCTGATAATTTTAAACAGTTATGTCAAATGTCTTTGCATTTGGCAGCTGTCACCGTCGCGCTATCCGCAGTTTATCAACTTATAGCATTATCCTATGACATTCGTGGATAACCATCTTAGGCCCGCAGCTTTCTTCGTTTTGTGCTGCATGCCGCATTCGTTGCGGGTGTGTAACGCAAGCAACTTATTCCCTACTGAGGAGTGAGCCGGAGCTGTCCTAATAGGCGAATACGCGAAGACTATAATGACCCCTAAACATAACATAACTCACAAGTCGATTTTTTTTTAATTACCTATTAGAGTACACTTTAGACTAATCGAGAAAAATAATGTCTAACTGTTTTAGATAAAGCTTTGGGTAAAATATAGGTATTTGTTACCGACGCGTGTAAAATCAAGGAAAGATTATGCAAGTCATATTTTCTATTTTTATATTATTGGATTAAACTATTTGAATGTCACCTGTCATTTTATAACAAATTTGTCAAAAGCTTTCTTGAAGCGAGAAAAACCTACATATTTTCTCCAAAAAAATACTTAAGTACATCTAAGTACCTGAAATGTGTTAAAAAATTATGTAGATAACGAATAGGTTCCATGTCTAACGTATTCATCAATAGTTTCAATCTATATGAAGAATTCAACTTTTAAGGTCTTCTGTTAACTTCAATAAAAATCTAGAAATTTTCAAGTTGGTACATTTTGTTCATTAGTATTATAGAAATGCATACACCGAAATTATAAGAAATACATCAATAGCTCTAAATTTTATGATCTTATCAGTTCGCATCATAATTCGAACTCGAAGAGATTTGAGCGGGATAGTCTATCGCGCTACGGCCCGTGCTGTGTGACCAATCACATCACGATTACGCAACGCGTTTCTTACATTTCGTTTGTGCTACGTATTAAATTATGATCTGTAATGTAAATATTAATTTGTTAATTTTAAATTGTAATCCATATTGGTACCTAAAGCAAAATTGTTTTCTTCTTTAAATAAAATATTAAATGCACGCGTAGTATAAAATTATTTATTCAAATACTGTTTAATCACTATTTCTAAAGAAACCTCATTTAGACCGATATCAGACAGACGATGTGCCCTTTCAAAGGGTACGCAGTGAAAGACTTAGATTTTTTTTAAACATAGGAGTCGTAAAAGACTTCGATTTTATTTTGACAAAAAGTGAGATATTCATAAGTAAATTTAAAAAACTTAGTTTTTCTACCAGAAGTAACTACTTGGTCAAATTTTCGATGGTTGTTGTGCTATAATGACACTTACTTTATATGGAGGAATCGTGTAGAACACGCTAAAATAAGCATGTTTTGTACGGACAGTTTTTATCTAAAATCAAAAATGGCCGACTTAGTTGACCCCAAAGATGAACAATTTTAGATCTCAGTAAAATTTTCGATGGTTGTTGTGCTATGATGACACCTACTTTTTATGTTAGTATCGTGTAGAGCACGCTAAAATAAGCATGTTTTGTATGGACAGCTTTTTTCTAAAATAAAAAATGGCCAACTTATTTGACCCCAAAGATGAACAATTTTAGATAAGTAAAATTTTCGATGGTTGTTGTGCTATGATGACACCTACTTTTTATGTTAGTATCGTATAGAACACGCTAAAATAAGCATGTTTTGTATGGACAGTTTTTTTCTAAAATAAAAAATGGCCGACTTATTTGACCCCAAAGATGAACAATTTTAGATAAGTAAAATTTTCGATGGTTGTTGTGCTATGATGACACCTACTTTTTATGTTAGTATCGTATAGAACACGCTAAAATAAGCATGTTTTGTATGGAAAGTTTTTTTCTAAAATAAAAAATGGCCGACTTATTTGACCCCAAAGATGAACCATTTTAGATCTTAGTAAAATTTTCGATGGTTGTTGTGCTATAATGACACCTACTTTTTATGTTAGTATCGTATAGAACACGCTAAAATAAGCATGTTTTGTATGGACAGTTTTTTTTCTAAAATAAAAAATGGCCAACTTATTTGACCCCAATGATGAACAATTTTAGATCTTAGTAAAATTTTGCGATGGTTGTTGTGCTATGATGACACCTATTTTTTATGTTAGTATCGTGTAGAACACGCTAAAATAAGCATGTTTTGTATGAACATTTTTTTCTAAAATCAAAAATGGCTGACTTATTTGACCTGAAAGATAAACAATTTTAATTCAAAGATTCAAAGTATTTATTTGCATCGAACACAGTATAGTGGGTCTTACAGTTAGAATGGTTAAGTCCAGTGCATTCAACCTGCATGCAGGCGTGCAAATATTTCGAATAGCGTTCAGTATTTACAGTACTATATACCTATATACCTATAACCTTTTATGTGTTAATAATTATATCTAAAATTATAAAAAATATGTCAAGATAGATAAAAATGCATGAAACTATGTGTAAATTATGAACAAAACCCAAAAATAAAAATAAAAAACAAAAAACAATTGTGGTAGGTAATGAATGCAAATGTCAATAAAAATTCAATATTAATAATAATTAAAATAAATATGTCAGCTATATTCTAAATATTCTTTAACACTGTAGATGCAATGGTCTCAGCAATGGTCTAAAAGCCAAGAAGTCAATTTATTCTTAAATCTATTGCCTTGCAGGAATTTTATGTCAACAGGTAATTTATTATAAATAATTATACACATATTAAAAGCATTCTTATCATAAATCATTTTATGAGCACGTGGCTTGTATAATAAATCCATAATGTTTTCATTTCATTTCATTTCATTTATTAATTGCTTTGTGTGTTTTGTCGGGTCTGTCTGTTATTCACAATTGCACCTCGCGTTTTGAATGAAGTTTGGTGGTTGTTTACAAAAATACATATATCCCTTATGTACAAACACGGTAATGGCAAAATATGCCATTGTTTAAATAGGGGGACACATGGTGTTTGGTGGTTTAGGTCTTGCACCCGGCAGGAGCAGCTCCCGCCTTAGTCTACGATGGTTTTTTTTATCCGTCCAAATAAGATAACTTCACAGCTGGCTGTTGGTTGTCACTTTAGACAGCGAGCGAGCAAATCCTCCGGGGCAGAACCGACACGGATTTGGTTAGGTTAGAAGACTAAGGCGAGAGCTTCGCTTCCCTTATTAAAAATTAATAACCTGGAAGTCTAAGGCGGGAGCAAAGCTCTGCCCGGGAAGGTCTTGCTCGCTCGCTGTCAAAATCATACCATCAAAAATATTACCAAGACATAAAACTGCTCATCTTTTGGGTCAAATCAGTCGGTCATTTTTTATTTTAGAAAGAAACTGTTCTTACAAAACATGCTTATTTTAGCGTGTTCTACAAAATGTAGGTGTCATCATAGCACGATACCCATCGTTGTTTTTTTTTGTAATAGCCTGTTTTTGTGTCCCACTGCTGGGCAAAGGCCTCCCCTCTCCTTATCCAATCCTCCCTGTGCTGGGCAAGATCCCACCAATACCGCTGAAACGCATCCAAGTCGTCCCGCCATCTCTTTCTCGGTCTGCCTCTGCCACGACTATACCGGGGATGCCAGCTAGAAAATTTGACTGTCGTAAAATATCTTCTATCTTTCGAGTCAAATAAGGTAGACTGGGGACGATTAAAACAATTTGCCTTTAACCGTCTGTGACCGTCATATTTTTATGAGTTGAAAGATGTCCGCACAAAAACTTCATGGTTAGTTATCTGGTTCCTAAATAAAATATATTTGGATGGTCTATAATGCATAGTTTTTGACAATGACGTAATAAAGAAAATAGGGCAGTGTGGTTCAATTGACCCCACATGACTGTCAATTGAAACACTATGTGAGATCAATTGAAACACTCAAATATCTTCGGCACAATTAAAGTACTTATATTTGTTTTTATCTTTTTCATAACTTCCTCTGCATACAATGAGCTCATCAGAAGTTCGCAAGCATTACATAAACATTTCTCAATTTATGAGCATCTGAAAAAAAACGATAAAAATACTTGAACAAAAAAATATAGCTCTTTTAGTCTTCTTTGTCGCTGCTACATTATACAGTTACCTTAAACAAAGTAATTTTAATGCAATTATAAGATATAACTTTAAAGAATCGCAGAAATAAGCATAATTATGTTTCATACAAAAGTGCTTGTTTCACCTATAACAATGTTTCAATCATAACCATTCCCACACAATTCGAGACAACGAGTGATGCAGACATCGGGATGTAATATTCAGTAATAGACGCCATAAAGTATTATATTATATTTCTAGCTTAAAATAATCAGTTTAAATTGTTTTATTATGTATACTTACTTAAACATGTATACCAAATAAAAAGAAATGTTCCGTAACTCTGATTTGAATTTTAGTAGTAGGCGACCTCGTTAATCAGTTGTTGCTAAAATGTATTAATATGCTTGACATATGTGTTATTATATGTCATAAATATCAAATCAACATATAAAACATTCTGTAACAAGTGTTGATATATGGCGATATACCAAAATAAAATAACATATTATGTTTTTTATGTGACATAAAACAAAGTAGTTGTGCTCACCGCATCAAAATCAGTTTAGCCGAACGCGAGATAATCGTGTACAAAACAAACATAAATACAAACATACGGGTCAAACTGAGAACCTCCTTTTTATGAAGTCACATATTCTCAAAAAATCAGTATAAAAAACATCGAATATCTATAATTTAACAACTAGGTCAAAAACTACACAAGTGAATAATATTGTCTTCTCCTACCGCGATTTTATTCATTGAAATTAAACACTGAAGAGAAGAGAAGAACGGATTAATCGCGTTTATTAACACTACGATCCTACGTTACGAATACAAGTGAATTTGAAAAATGAAAGAACAAACTTGTGCATCGAATACAGAATCTTATATTATATTATATTCTTATATTATTTATTATTTTTTTCGATATTTGTTCCTGAGTCATGGATGTTTTCTATGTATTTATGTATTTGTATATTATATATATCGTTGTCTGAGTACCCGTAACACAAGCCTTATTGACCTTACTGCGGGACTTAGTCAATTTGTGTAAGTATGTCCTGTAATATTTATTTATTTATTATTTATTTATATTTCGAAGTTGGTTACTTTTAGGGACGATTAAAACGCGAGGACGATTGAAACGTTTCAATTTGTTTCTGTCGTCCACACACCACATTTCTCAGTTCAAAGTCAAATATTATATATAAAAAGACTCGAACGCTGATCAATGGCTGTTAAAAACATTCGTTTATTCTTAAATATAACACCTACATAATTTAATTCGTCAAAATACAAGAGTGAACGAAGTTATAAGAAAATATACGAAAACACAAATACTTATTTTACACCGCGTAAACCTGTTTTGGCTCGTGGATACTCCCGTAACGCACCGGCGCTCGAGTGGTACTGGCCAAATATTCAAACATGGCTGGCCATGTTTTCAGAGTGATGCGTCAGACGCGTAGGTATTATAGTTTTCGAAAAATTTGAATAGTTTCAATTATAACGTGTTTCAATTGGCTAAGTAAAGTTTTTTGAAGGTGTGAATATTATATTTTTTCCTGATAGCCGACATCTTAAAGTTCAAGGCAATGTGGCTCTTTTATTTTTATTTCCTATTACTTATTAATAATATTTTTTTAAGTGAACGAGTTGACATTTGTTCAGTTTAACGGCTGAACAGAGCCCAATGCTTTCGTCCGTAATGAGTATAAGGAATTAGAAAAAAAAAGACAACTGTCAATGTCACTTGTGTCATTGTTGAAAAAACGGTTTATTAGACTCTCTTTCTCTTGCAATTTGGTGTTATCGGTGTGATGTGATCTATGCAATAATTTTAACGACCCTAGCTGAAACAACGGACATCTGATTTTGCTACTTTTCTCCACGACCTCTGCTAATTATTTGAACAGCAAATTGATCTACTTTCGACGACTTGGCGCTGCTTTTTTGGACAACAATTTATTGCCTTCAAGATCACCCTTCTGCTAACCTTTGGACTGTACAGTATCTTTAATATCCATGGATCCAGTAGAACCTGGAACCTCTCGAAGGGAAATGGAGTATTACAGAGATGAACTTCAGTGTTTTGTACCAAGTCGTCGAAAGTAGATCAAATCGTTGTTCAAATAATTAGCAGAAGTCGTGGAGAAAAGTAGCAAAATCAGATGTCCGTTGTTTCAGCTAGGGTCGTTAAAATAATAACATAGATCACATCACACCGATAACACCAAATTGCAAGAGAACGAGAGTAATAAACCGTTTTTTTCAACAAAGACACAAGTGACATTGACAGTTGCCTTTTTTTTCTAATTCATTATACTCATTATGGACGAAAGCATTGGGCTCTATTCAGCCGTTAAACTGAACAAATGTCAACTAGCTCACTTAAAAAAATATTATTAATAAGTAATAGGAAATAAAAATAAAAGAGCCGCATTTCTTTGACCTTTAAGACGTCGGCTATCGAGAAAAAATATAATATTCACACCTTCAAAAAACTTTACTTAGCCAATTGTCCCCTTTCTACCCTAAATCGGCCATTTTTGATTTTAGAAAAAAAAACTTCAAACAAAACATGCTTATTTTAGCGTGTTCTACACGATACTAACATAAAAAGTAGGTGTTATTATAGCAAACCAACCATCGAAAATTTAACTAAGATCTAAAATTGTTCATCTTTGGGGTCAAATAAGTCGGCCATTTTTTATTTTAGAAAAAAAAGTGTCCATACAAAACATGCTTATTTTAGCGTGCTCTACGCGATACTAACATAAAAAGTAGGTGTCATCATAGCACAACAACCATCGAAAATTTTACTAAGATCTAAAACTGTTCATCTTTGGGGTCAAATAAGTCGGCCATTTTTTATTTTAGAAAAAAACTGTCCATACAAAACATGCTTATTTTAGCGTGTTCTATACGATACTATACTAACATAAAAAGTAGGTGTCATCATAGCACAACAACCATCGAAAATTTGACTAAGTCCAGCGCACTAATTCTGGTAAAAAAACTAAGTTTTTTTTAAATTTACCTATGTATGAATATCGCACTTTTCGTCATAAAATTCTAAGTCTTTTACGACTCCATGGTTTTTGCACTTTCGGCAAAAAAACAAGTATTTTTCACTGACATCGACCCAGACTTTATCACACGACATTGACATTTTGATTTTACTATCTTGCGTAAACACTCAGTTGTAGTCATATTATCGACATCATTGTTATGTTATTTGTTGTTATTGACAGACAAGTGAGACAAGGTTAGTTAGTTATGCTGCGCGTTTTCCGCAACTCGACATCTATTGTGCCTTTTTTGCGTGATAACGAGGTAGCCCTATTCTAACCATCCTAGCTCCTCCACGAAACCTAGCATCTTTTTTAGGTTGCTAATTTGCTTCCTTTAGTGTTGTTGGAGTTCAGTGTTCATTCAGTGTGAGACAAGGTGCAAATACAACATTGAGTTATACTATATAGTTATATAATCTATGCCGGAATCAACATCGCGACTAAACGTCGAAAGCGCCGTGCAAATCGCGGCGCTTACGACAATGCAGAAGCGGAACATTGCATCTCGTGACCTAAACGTGTAAGCGCCGTGGAAATAGCGGCGTTTACGATGTTTTGGTCGCGTGGTTGACGCCCCTACTAAGTTCGCAAGTTGTGACACATTCCTTGTTTGCGTACGGCTCCTCTATACGAAGTAGTATAACTCAATGAAATACAACGACCTACTAGGCGAATACGCGAAGACTATAATGACCCCTAAACATAACATAACTCACAAGTCGATTTTTTTTAAATTACCTATTAGAGTACACTTTAGACTAATCGAGAAAAATATTGTCTAACTGTTTTAGATAAAGCTTTAGATAAAATATAGGTATTTGTTACCGACGCGTGTAAAATCAAGGAAAGATTATGCAAGTCATATTTTCTATCTTTATATTATTGGATTAAACTATTTGAATGTCACCTGTCATTTTATAACAAATTTGTCGAATGCTTTCTTGAAGCGAGAAAAACCTACATATTTTCTCCAAAAAAATACTTAAGTACATCCAAGTACCTGAAATGTGTTAAAAAATGATGTAGATAACGAATAGGTTCCATGTCTAACGTATTCATCAATAGTTTCAATTTATATGAAGAATTCAACTTTTAAGGTCTTCTGTTAACTTCAATAAAAATCTAGAAATTTTCAAGTTGGTACATTTTGTTCATTAGTATTATAGAAATGCATACACCGAAATTATAAGAAATACATCAATAGCTCTAAATTTTATGATCTTATCAGTTCGCATCATAATTCGAACTCGAAGAGATTTGAGCGGGATAGTCTATCGCGCTACGGCCCGTGCTGTGCGACCAATCACATCACGATTACGCAACGCGTTTCTTACATTTCGTTTGTGCTACGTATTAAATTATGATCTGTAATGTAAATATTAATTTGTTAATTTTAAATTGTAATCCATATTGGTACCTAAAGCAAAATTGTTTTCTTCTTTAAATAAAATATTAAATGCACGCGTAGTATAAAATTATTTATTCAAATACTGTTTAATCACTATTTCTAAAGAAACCTCATTTAGACCGATATTAGACAGACGATGTGTCCTTTCAAAGGGTACGCAGTGAAAGACTTAGATTTTTTTTTAAACATAGGAGTCGTAAAAGACTTCGATTTTATTTTGACAAAAAGTGAGATATTCATAAGTAAATTTAAAAAACTTAGTTTTTGTACCAGAAGTAACTACTTGGTCAATTTTCGATGGTTGTTGTGCTATAATGACACTTACTTTATACGGAGGAATTGTGTAGAACACGCTAAAATAAGCATGTTTTGTACGGACAGTTTTTATCTAAAATCAAAAATGGCCGACTTATTTGACCCCAAAGATGAACAATTTTAGATCTTACTAAAATTTTCAATGGTTGTTGTGCTATGATGACACCTACTTTTTATGTTAGTATCGTATAGAACACGCTAAAGTAAGCATGTTTTGTATGGACAGTTTTTTTCTAAAATAAAAAATGGCCGACTTATTTGACCCCAAAGATGAACAATTTTAGATCTTAGTAAAATTTTCGATGGTTGTTGTGCTATGATGACACCTACTTTTTATGTTAGTATCGTATAGAACACGCTAAAATAAGCATGTTTTGTATGGACAGTTTTTTTCTAAAATAAAAAATGGCCGACTTATTTGACCCCAAAGATGAACAATTTTAGATCTTAGTTAAATTTTCGATGGTTGTTGTGCTATAATGACACCTACTTTTTATGTTAGTATCGTATATAACACGCTAAAATAAGCATGTTTTGTATGGACAGTTTTTTTCTAAAATAAAAAAATGGCCAACTTATTTGACCCCAAAGATGAACATTTTTAGATCTTAGTAAAATTTTGCGATGGTTGTTGTGCTATGATGACACCTATTTTTTATGTTAGTATCGTGTAGAACATGCTAAAATAAGCATGTTTTGTATGAACATTTTTTTCTAAAATCAAAAATGGCTGACTTATTTGACCTGAAAGATAAACAATTTTAATTCAAAGATTCAAAGTATTTATTTGCATCGAACACAGTATAGTGGGTCTTACAGTTAGAATGGTTAAGTCCAGTGCATTCAACCTGCATGCAGGCGTGCAAATATTTCGAATAGCGTGCAGTATTTACAGTACTATATACAAATATATTAACCTTTTATGTCTTAATAATTATATCTAAAATTATAAAAAATTTGTCAAGATAGATAAAAATGCATGAAACAATGTGTAAATTATGAACAAAACCCAAAAATAAAAATAAAAAACAAAAAACAATTGTGGTAGGTAATGAATGCAAATGTCAATAAAAATTCAATATTAATAATAATTAAAATAAATATGTCAGCTATATTCTAAATATTCTTTAACACTGTAGAAGCAATGGTCTAAAAGCCAAGAAGTCAATTTATTCTTAAATCTATTGCCTTGCAGGAATTTTATGTCAACAGGTAATTTATTATAAATAATTATACACATATTAAAAGCATTCTTATCATAAATCATTTTATGAGCACGTGGCTTGTATAATAAATCCATAATGTTTTGTCGGGTCTGTCTGTTATTCATAATTGCACCTCGCGTTTTGAATGAAGTTTGGTGGTTGTTTACAAAAATGCATATATCCCTTATGTACAAACACGGTAATGGCAAAATATGCCATTGTTTAAATAGGGGGACACATGGTGTTTGGTGGTTTAGGTCTTGCACCCGGCAGGAGCAGCTCCCGCCTTAGTCTACGATGGTTTTTTTTATCCGTCCAAATAAGATAACTTCACAGCTGGCTGTTGGTTGTCACTTTAGACAGCGAGCGAGCAAATCCTCCGGGGCAGAACCGACACGGATTTGGTTAGGTTAGAAGACTAAGGCGAGAGCTTCGCTTCCCTTATTAAAAATAAATAACCTGGAAGTCTAAGGCGGGAGCGAAGCTCTGCCCGGGAAGGTCTTGCTCGCTCGCTGTCAAAATCATACCATCAAAAATATTACCAAGACATAAAATTGCTCATCTTTTGGGTCAAATCAGTCAGTCATTTTTTATTTTAGAAAGAAACTGTCCTTACAAAACATGCTTATTTTAGCGTGTTCTACAAGATTCTACCATAAAATGTAGGTGTCATCATAGCACGATACCCATCGTTTTTTTTTGTAATAGCCTGTTTTTGTGTCCCACTGCTGGGCAAAGGCCTCCCCTCTCCTTATCCAATCCTCCCTGTGCTGGGCAAGATCCCACCAATACCGCTGAAACGCATCCAAGTCGTCCCGCCATCTCTTTCTCGGTCTGCCTCTGCCACGACTATACCGGGGATGCCAGCTAGAAAATTTGACTGTCGTAAAATATCTTCTATCTTTCGAGTCAAATAGGGTAGACTGGGGACGATTAAAACAATTTGCCTTTAACCGTCTGTGACCGTCATATTTTTATGAGTTGAAAGATGTCCGCACAAAAACTTCATGGTTAGTTATCTGGTTCCTAAATAAAATATATTTGGGTGGTCTATAATGCATAGTTTTTGACAATGACGTAATAAAGAAAATAGGGCAATGTGGTTCAATTGACCCCACATGACTGTCAATTGAAACACTATGTGAGGTCAATTGAAACACTCAAATATCTTCGGGACAATTAAAGTACTTATATTTGTTTTTATCTTTTTCATAACTTCCTCTGCATACAATGAGCTCATCAGAAGTTCGCAAGCATTACATAAACATTTCTCAATTTATGAGCATCTGAAAAAAAACGATAAAAATACTTGAACAAAAAAATATAGCTCTTTTAGTCTTCTTTGTCGCTGCTACATTATACAGTTACCTTAAACAAAGTAATTTTAATGCAATTATAAGATATAACTTTAAAGAATCGCAGAAATAAGCATAATTATGTTTCATACAAAAGTGCTTGTTTCACCTATAACAATGTTTCAATCATAACCATTCCCACACAATTCGAGACAACGAGTGATGCAGACATCGGGATGTAATATTCAGTAATAGACGCCATAAAGTATTATATTATATTTCTAGCTTAAAATAATCAGTTTAAATTGTTTTATTATGTATACTTACTTAAACATGTATACCAAATAAAAAAAAATGTTCCGTAACTCTGATTTGAATTTTAGTAGTAGGCGACCTCGTTAATCAGTTGTTGCTAATAGTACATTGTGCATCTAGGGCGGTAAGAAGGGCATTACTTACGAGGGTCTATTGAAGCCCGACGCCGTAAACGGAGGGCTTTAAATGACCCGAGTTAGTAATGCCCTTACTGCCCGTGGTACACACAATGTTTTTCATCACATTTGCGAGGAAAAAAATAAACTCTATACAGGTAAAGAAACAATAATGATAAGCGGTAGTGTAGTTGCACAGTCCACAGTACTCCGAAGTGACTACGTGCTGCGAGCGCGTGGGGGGCAGGTCCTCCGCGAGCTCCGGGCGGGCGGTAAAGTAGTATGAGAATCCTTTAAAACCATGGGAATAATACAGCTCTTTAAGTGTAAGTATGCTTGCATATAATATCACCATTTACGAGCAGGTGTGATGAAAAATGTATTAATATGCTTGACATATGTGTTATTATATGTCAAAAATATCAAATCAACATATAAAACATTCTGTAACAAGTGTTGCTATATGGCGATATACCAAAATAAAATAACATATTATGTTTTTATGTGACATAAAACAAAGTAGTTGTGCTCACCGCATCAAAATCAGTTTAGCCGAACGCGAGATAATCGTGTACAAAACAAACATAAATACAAACATACGGGTCAAACTGAGAACCTCCTTTTTATGAAGTCACATATTCTCAAAAAATCAGTATAAAAAACATCGAATATCTATAATTTAACAACTAGGTCAAAAACTACACAAGTGAATAATATTGTCTTCTCTTACCGCGATTTTATTCATTGAAATTAAACACTGAAGAGAAGAGAAGAACGGATTAATCGCGTTTATTAACACCACGATCCTACGTTACGAGTACAAGTGAATTTGAAAAATGAAAGAACAAACTTGTGCATCGAATACAGAATCTTATATTATATTATATTCTTATATTTTTTTTTTTTTCGATATTTGTTCCTGAGTCATGGATGTTTTCTATGTATTTATGTATTTGTATATTATATGTACATATATATCGTTGTCTGAGTACCCGTAACACAAGCCTTATTGAGCTTACTGCGGGACTTAGTCAATTTGTGTAAGAATGTCCTGTAATATTTATTTATTTATTATTTATTGGCCGGTTAGCCCCAATGTTCAGCGGGCGTGGGATGATGTGGGCTGCAAGGCCACGTTGAACTTACTTGTGGCTAATGCTTCTGGGGTGACCGATCGTGCAAGACTGCTGGCGGTGTCACGGCCAGAGTCAGGGGCATGGCTGCAGGCGTTGCCATCGCCTCAATTGGGCACGCTATTGGACGGCGACTCGTTGCGAGTGTCCGTTGCGCTCCGCCTGGGCTGCGATGTATGCCAACCTCACATATGCATTTGCGGTTCCATGGTGGGTGCTGAGGGCCATCACGCATTAAGTTGCCGTCGGTGCGTCGGTAGGCATCCGCGTCACCATGCCCTCAACGATGTGGTCCATAGGGCACTCAGATCGGCAGGGGTTCCATCCGTGCTGGAGCCTCCAGGACTTAGCCGTTCTGACGGGAAACGGCCGGATGGATTAACCTTGGTGCCTTGGGAGAGGGGAAGATGTTTGGTATGGGACGCGACGTGTGTCTGCACATTCGCTGCATCTCATGTCGTTCGGACAACGCGAGTGGCCGGAGCGGCGGCCGAATTTCAGGCGGCCATGAAGCGGCGGAAATATGCTCCTCTTGGCTCGGGGTACATTTTCGTTCCGTTCGCGGTGGAAACGGCGGGTTGCTGGGGTGCGGACGCGAGGCAGTTTGTGCGCGACATAGGCCGTCGCCTTAGGCAAAAGGGAGACGACCCCCGCTCCGAGTCGTTTTTGGTGCAAAGGCTGTCCATAGCTATTCAGCGTGGTAATGCCGCGAGCGTTATGGGCACTTTTGCACCGGAAGCGATGGGGAGCGGTGGCATGACTAACGATTACGATAAGTAATTAAATAATGTATTGATTGACATGTTATTTATTTATTTATTTATATTTCGCCCACCACATTTTTCAGTTCAAAGTCAAATATTATATATAAAAAGACTCGAACGCTGATCAACGGCTGTTAAAAACATTCGTTTATTCTTAAATATAACACCTACATAATTTAATTCGTCAAAATACAAGAGTGAACGAAGTTATAAGAAAATATACGAAAACACAAATACTTATTTTACACCGCGTAAACCTGTTTTGGCTCGTGGATAATCCCGTAACGCACCGGCGCTCGAGTGGTACTGGCCAAGTATTCAAACATGGCTGGTCATGTTTTCAGAGTGATGCGTCAGACGCGTAGGTATTATAGTTTTCGAAAAATTTGAATAGTTTCAATTGTCCCCTTTCTACCCTAAATCGGCCATTTTTGATTTTAGAAAAAAAAACTTCAAACAAAACATGCTTATTTTAGCGTGTTCTACACGATACTAACATAAAAAGTAGGTGTTATCATAGCAAACCAACCATCGAAAATTTAACTAAGATCTAAAATTGTTCATCTTTGGGGTCAAATAAGTCGGCCATTTTTTATTTTAGTAAAAAAACTGTCCATACAAAACATGCTTATTTTAGCGTGCTCTACGCGATACTAACATAAAAAGTAGGTGTCATCATAGCACAACAACCATCGAAAATTTTACTAAGATCTAAAACTGTTCATCTTTGGGGTGAAATAAGTCGGCCATTTTTTATTTTAGAAAGAAACTGTCCATACAAAACATGCTTATTTTAGCGTGCTCTACACGATACTAACATAAAAAGTAGGTGTTATCATAGCACACCAACCATCGAAAATTTAACTAAGATCTAAAATTGTTCATCTTTGGGGTCAAATAAGTCGGCCATTTATTATTTTGGAAAAAAACGGTCCATACAAAACATGCTTATTTTAGCGTGCTCTACACAATACTAACATAAAAAGTAGGTGTTATCATAGCACACCAACCATCGAAAAGTTAACTAAGATCTAAAATTGTTCATCTTTGGGGTCAAATAAGTCGGCCATTTTTTATTTTAGAAAAAAGCTGTCCATACAAAACATGCTTATTTTAGCGTGTTCTATACGATACTAACATAAAAAGTAGGTGTCATCATAGCACAACAACCATCGAAAATTTGACTAAGATCTAAAATTGTTCATCTTTGGGGTCAAATAAAACGGCCATTTTTTATTTTAGAAAAAAACTGTCCATACAAAACATGCTTATTTTAGCGTGCTCTACACAATACTAACATAAAAAGTAGGTGTTATCATAGCACACCAACCATCGAAAAGTTAACTAAGATCTAAAATTGTTCATCTTTGGGGTCAAATAAGTCGGCCATTTTTTATTTTAGAAAAAAGCTGTCCATACAAAACATGCTTATTTTAGCGTGTTCTATACGATACTAACATAAAAAGTAGGTGTCATCATAGCACAACAACCATCGAAAATTTGACTAAGATCTAAAATTGTTCATCTTTGGGGTCAAATAAGTCGGCCATTTTTTATTTTAGAAAAAAGCTGTCCATACAAAACATGCTTATTTTAGCGTGTTCTATACGATACTAACATAAAAAGTAGGTGTCATCATAGCACAACAACCATCGAAAATTTGACTAAGTCCAGCGCACTAATTCTGGTAAAAAAACTAAGTTTTTGTTAAATTTACCTATGTATGAATATCGCACTTTTCGTCACAAAATTTTAAGTCTTTTACAACTCCATGTTTTTGCACTTTCGGCAAAAAAACATCTAAGTCTTTTTCACTCGTCGTACCTACTTGCGTATTTTTTGCATGCAAATAGTCTTCCCACCCTCCCACCGCAAAAAATAAATACGCAAACAGATATACAAGCCACCACCAATAATATAAACCTCGACACGTGTTTAATTGTACAATCGAGTTCATAAATATATGATCATTTTCAATGCTTCAAGAATATTAGGACCCTGACAATAACGTGTAACCGCCTTATTCATAAAAACTTAACAGACCCATATTATCACATATTATCACACGACATTGACATTTTGATATAACTATCTTGCGTAAACACTCAGTTGTAGTCATATTATCGACATCATTGTTATGTTATTTGTTGTTATTGACAGACAAGTGAGACAAGGTGCAAATACAACGACCTACCGATGTACGTACCGATTCACCGAGAGGCAAAGGCGCCTGGCGCGCCGGCTGTGATGTGATTGGTCAAACCGCCCCCGTTCCGCGCGAAACACACGCGATATTAATTCCCGCGCGTAGCTTCGAGCATTTGAATTACGCCTAGAATTGATAAGATAATAAAAGTTGAATCTTTCGATGAAATCCTTAGAGTTTCCGTATACATACTATTTAAATGATTTTGAACTAATGACCTTGACTTGAAAATTATGAGAATTTTTTTATGGCTAGGAGAAATTTTTTTAAATTCTAGTGCCTACATTAATTTAAGCTATTGATGAATGTGTTAGAAATGGGCTCTAATAGTTATCTTTAATAATATTAAATGCATTTCAGTTACCATAAAGCACTTGCGTAATGTTTTCGAAGAGTAATATTTTTTTTTAAGTTTTCATATTATATTGAAATAAGCTCTGGTCAAATATGTTATTAAATGATAGGCGACGTTCAAATAGTTAAATACGATTATCTGAAGAAAAAATTTTCCTCTTGTATATTTTTTCCTTAGATTTAAAAGGTTGGTAACGAATTTTTTTTTAATTCCTAAAGCAATATCAAAATCTGTTATCTTTTTTTTTTACGCTTTGTTCTAAGAGTATTCTAACCGTCGACAAATAATATCGCTCTTGGGAGTTGTAAAATTTTATTTCCTTTACGTACCGTACTATAAAGCGCCGCAGGATATCAAGAAGCGTTGGTAGCCCAGCGGTAAGGCGTGAAACTTTCAATACGAAGTTTCCGGATTCAAATCCTGCGGGCTTGTACCTACCTACTTATGTACGAAATATTTGATATTTACCAATCGCTTTTCCGTGAAGGAAAAAAATCGTAAAGAAACCGGACTAACCCCAATAACGCCTAGTTTACCCGCGGGGTTGGAAAATCAGATGGCAGTCGCTTTCGTAAAACTAGCGCCTACATCAAATCATGGCATTAATTGCTAAATTGGACCCCAGGCTCCCTAAGCCGTGGCATACTTAAGCCGGTAAAAACGCTAGGAAGATGAAGAATAAGGATATCAAGTGCGTATACTATCAATAACAAATCACGTTAAGATTTCAAACATCTGAACGCATTTGAGCGCTCGGTAGCCATTCGGAGTCCTTCAGGCGTGTTGTGCAGCGGGCTCGGAGAGTATGATTTAATTCAGTTCTTGTATGAGTGTTTTGATTATGGTTCTGCGGATTATGCGGTGTTATCCTGAATGGAAGCACGGAGTTTGGGATATTTTAAGGTATTTAAATTGGTTAGGACTTCGCTCGGTACCAACGGGTGGAGTTCACACTTTGTAAAACAATCATCCTAATAATAATAATAATCATCCATCGTTCAATGTTCGCTTTTGCAACATGACCTAAGAATCGCATACTAAGTTTTTAATTACTAGTGACTGATCTTCTACCCCAGAGAGAAATTAGGACTTGACAATAAATGATTTTTAAATAAATATTAAGGTAGGCAGCGGTTTGGGGCATTTTTTTATGTATATAGGTAGTTTATTTTTATTTTTAAGTTTATTTTTAAATTTTTATTCAGTTAAGTTTTATTTTAAGGTCTTTATTTAAATTTGTTGTTATTTAAACTAATAAAAAATTAAGGTAAGTATACTAAGCATATATAAAATCCACTTGCTGCAAATGCTTTTCTTCTCAACGTCATCTTTTTCCTAACTTTTTCCCAGCTTATACCACGACTCAGGAAGCCTAGGGCCCTCAATGGCAACCTAATCCCAAAATTTTATTTAACGTATTTGAGTTTATGTTTAGCATTCAAATATTTTGACCATAGGGGTGCCATGATTTTACTTTTGGCATATGTTAACCATTTCGCTCGTTCGATAAGTGCCTGGAAGGGCCAGTGACCGTATAGAAATTAATTAAACCCGTAACTCACACACATACGAATACAAATATATCAATAATGAATATCTATATTAACATAAAAACTCGTACAGCCGCAACGGCAGACATGTCGTGCAATTTCTCTATTGTTTTTCGAGCACAATGAAGTGCTCTCCGCTAAAATAGGAGTTGGCCGGAGTTAGCATATGAATAAAGTGGACAAAGGACCCTTCTGTCCACCGCGAGCTTTCATTAATTGTGTTAGCCGCGATAGGGTTGGGCTTTTCAAATGTTCGTATCACTATAATTAAAGAAAAATTTGTACCTCCAACGAGTTTAGCTCATAATCTTACATAGGTACCTTATTTGCGTAAGGATACGAAAAGATAGTTGCCGCAACGTATATATCGGACGGCATACGCAGCTCAGTATTCCTAGTTGATTTTCTGATATCCATCTGATATATATTTTCATAACATATAAAGTAAGTGTAACTTACCTACCAACCTACCTCTACCTAGGTACCTTAAATCTAAAGCAGGTCCTTTAAGCTTTGTACCTAGGATGCTGGCGGTATTTTCTCGTATAGCAATGCTGATATGTTGTGCGAGGAAGCCATCAGCTCATCGGTCACCAGTTACATCAACCAGAAGTTTAGCGTTTTCTACAAAAAAAACTTGCGTGCGCTGGGACCCCATGGACCTAGAGTTTCGACCCCAAATACTTACTACAAAATGGTACTATATTTATTACTTTTTAAAATTTCAACGCTTGCTGTTATGAACTGGCATAAGATACCTACTTATATTGCACACTGTGCCAACAAATGACGCAGAGTGGTACATTAGCATATTCGTACCGGCCTTGGTGAATCGGCTTAGGTATAGGTCTTATTCCGCGTCGTAACTTCAAACATCAACGACAATTAACACGTTTTAACCTTTTCGACGCCAATGACCGATATATC
This sequence comes from Lathronympha strigana, assembly GCA_949128165.1. Classification (NCBI taxonomy): domain Eukaryota; kingdom Metazoa; phylum Arthropoda; class Insecta; order Lepidoptera; family Tortricidae; genus Lathronympha; species Lathronympha strigana. Next base: position 7,048,893 of record OX421906.1, on the reverse strand, counting down.
CGCACCATAGCTCCAACGCCAAAAACGGATTAAGAATGACTCACACTATAACGGGCCGGAACGTGACCGGGCCGGCCCGATCTGTCAGTATCTATAGAAAGCGTCACATGACTTCTGAGGGCTCCGAGCTCATGCATGTGATTATTTATATAGATATTGACAGATCCTCCCGTCCCGCTTCGTCCCGTCCCGTTCTAGTGTGAGTCATCCTTTAATCTGCCACAGGCCACAAAGCAACATAGGCCTTAATGAATGAACACTCATAAAGCTCAACTTCAGTTTAGACACTTCGGTGACGTGGCGTCTGATTGAAACATAAATAGTTTAAACATGATAGTAGTATGAAACTTTTATGTCTATGTTCTATAGATGAAAAATCGAAATCTTTTCCATCGATTTGCACCCCTATAGGAACACATACTGCTATTACTTGAAGATAAATTCAAAGTTCCTTTTTCCCAAACTCCTATTAACCGGCTACGTCCATTGTCTACCATTTTGCATAACGGCTAGTGACGATAGATAGATGCAAACAATAGGATAGTTGCACAAAGCACAGGTTCTCTATTGTAACGAATTAATTAATAAAATAAGGGTGGGCAGGACCTTTTGTCCAATCTATGGATGGATCAGATCTCATTAACCAGTCATTGTGAGATGAACAAAGGCTTGACCGGGGCTGGCAATGTCGCGAAGTCATCTTTGACCGTACAGGATTACTAACTTTAAATTTTGTGCTAACCGTATTTCATTAGGATAGATGATTGGGTAAAAATAGCGAATAGCCTCAACATTTCGAAAGCGAGGATTTTGGCCTCTGGTGTGCTTCCCATCATGTGTTTTACATAACCGTATTGTGGAGCGAGTCTGAAATACTTTCGAATGCTGCAGTCGCTATCGAATACGGTTACGTAAAACTCATTACTCACTGTTTACTCGTAGCGTAATGAAAAAATATCTAAAAAAGTCTAGTATGAAATAATAGTTAATCAATCACTGAAATCATGGGGTTAATCCTGGTCACGTCTTATGAATCAGCTTGTATACAGAACAAGAAATGATACAAATAGTAAACTTAATATTAGTATTAGTAGCAGTAGTCATAGGTTAATAACATATTTTCCTGTGCACGTGAATTAGTACATGGAGTTGGTACAGTTTGCCTTGCATCAAAAATGGTAGTTCTGATTTTTGTCATATGTAATGATGTGGCCATGGCAAACCCATGTTTCTGACAGATAGTAAAATTTAAAAAAAAGTTGGTATAGGGATAAATAACTGTTACTTAGTCACATACAACATATAAAACAATCAGGACTACCTTATTTGATGCATGGCAACATCCCTTTTATGTTACGATTTCCACGATAACGATGCCGCTCGCATCGCCCGGTGGATCCGGATCCAATATGAAGACAGCTTTAATATAATGCCGCGCATTAAGCTAATATAATAAAGAGGTATCTTGCTATCGCTTTGTGAGCTGCTACGTAGCATCTCGTAGCAGCTTACGAAGCAAAGGCAAAACTGTTGAATGAAAAAAAAAGATAATAGACTGGTGTTCTGAGCAGATTGTCTCTTACGAAATGCAATTCTTTAATATTGTACGAAATGTACGAATTGTCGACGATCCCAAACTCACAGTCGGTATTGAACCCTTAAGTCTCAGGAGAGACTTTGCCTCCTTATATGTGTTCTGTCGCCTATACAATGGGTTGTGTTCTAAAGAATTGTTTGTCATGAATTCATGATGCCAACGTCTACTTTTCACCATCGCACCGCTCGCCATCGACAGGGCGCTCATCCACACACCTTGCAACCAAAATGGTCGCGCACTTTGCGGTTTCAGAGGAATTTTCTGCCGCGGACGCTCCGGCTGTGGAATGAGCTCTCTGCCGAGGTTTTCCCGAAAGATTACAGTATGGGGTTCTTCAAAAAAGAGTGTACAAGATTTTAATGGGTCGGCAACGCGCATGGAACCCCCCTGGAGTTGCAGGCGTCCATAGGCTACGGTGACACGGTACGGTAGAATCTCTATAGTACTTTATGGAATAAATGAAACATCCTGCGGATTGACTAAAAAAATATTGTTTGTTAATTTCCTTTCTTAGACATAATAATTTTAAAGAAAAAGAAACCGACTTCAATTGGACTTCCCGGTAAAAAAAAAAAAAAAAAAAAATTTAAAAAGGATGTGTACTCCGTTTTGAACAGATTGAATTAGGCATATAATAAATAACTAATTGGCAACCGTGATGCTTTTCTGAAGACCTCACGGTTCTAATTACAATGCCATATAATAAGTAAATAATTTAAATAACTAACTAAAATAAAATAAAATATGTACTCGATAAAAGTTACAATAAGTAAATCTTGTTGACAGGAAAAATATAACTTTCAAAGGTGGTTAAAGTAAAGTAAAGTTAAGTTTAAGCTTAATTTTCGTCTCATTTTTTTTTTCATTTTATTAAAGGAGAACGGTACGGTCCATGGACACCCGCAACACCAGAGGTGTCGCAAGTGCGTTGCCGGCCTTTAAGGTGGGAGTACGCTCTTTTCTTGAAGGTTTGAAGGTCGTATCGGTCCGGAAACACCGCTGGCGACAGTTCGTTCCACAGTTTAGCTGTGCGAGGCAGGAAGTTTCGGGAAAAGCGCACAGTTGAGGACTGCCAACCATCTAAATGGTGAGAGTGGAAATATTGTCGCGTAGGGCGATGGCGGAAAGAAGCGGCAGGGATTAATCCGAACAATTCCTCGGAACACTCCCCATAATACATGCGATAGAAAATACAGAGTGAGGCCACATCTCTACGCAGCGCCAAGGGATCAAGCCGATCAGAAATACGTTGGCAGTTGACAATTCGAGCTGCTCTCCGTTGGATGCGGTCTAGAGGAAGAAGCTGGTACTTAGGTGCCCCTGCCCAAAGATGAGAGCAGTATTCCATATGCGGGCGAACCTGCGCCTTATAAAGCTGTAGGCGATGGGCCGGCGTGAAATACTGCCTCGATCTATTGAGCACACCGAGCTTCTTCGAGGCCAATTTGGCCTTACCCTCTAGGTGGCCGCGGAACTGGACTTCACTCGAGATGTCAACGCCAAGGATTCCAATACTGGCTGTGGCAGATAGGGGAGTGCTCTCATAACGAGGTGACGCGACGAACGGAAGTTTTTTTGCGGTGAACGCGCAAACCTGTGTTTTTGTAGGGTTAAAATGGACCAAATTAAGTCGACCCCAATCTGAGACTTCTTTTAGGGAGGTCTCAATTTCGGACACAAGTTTGTTCCGGCTCTCAATGACGTTTTCCCGGGAAATATTGGCGCGGCCGGTGTAGGAGGCATCACCCGTACTATCATCAGCATAACAATGAATGCCGCTAGTTTGCAACATGTCATTGATATGCAGGAGGAATAGCGTGGGTGATAGCACACAGCCTTGAGGGACACCAGCATTCACAGACATTGAGTCTGAGCATTCACCGTCAACTAGGACCTTAATGCTTCTGTCTGCTAGAAAACTGCTGACCCATTCGCATAATTTCCCGGGGAGCCCATAGCATGGAAGTTTCGAAAGAAGTGCTTTGTGCCAAACGCGATCGAAGGCCTTCGCTACATCCAAACTAACTGCCAGTGCCTCACCTTTACTCTCTATCGCCTGTGCCCAGCAATGTGTCAGGTAAACTAAAAGATCACCAGCCGAACGACCCCTACGGAAACCGTATTGTTGGTCACTCAGCAGCTGGTGATCCTCTAGGTACCAGAGGAGCTGACGATTGATGATGGACTCCATAATCTTAGAGAAAAGGGAGGTTATAGCTATCGGCCTGTAGTCGGATGGATTTGAGCGGTCGCCTTTTTTAGGGATCGGGTGCACCAAAGCTGACTTCCACGAAGTCGGGACTACGCCAGAAGAGTAGGAGAGCCGAAAAAGACGCGTTAAGACCGGCGCCAACTCAGGAGCACACATCTTGAGAACAATTGCAGGGATTCCATCAGGCCCACTGGACTTATGGGTGTCGAGGGAGCGAAGAGCCTTACGCACAAAGCTTTGGCGGAACTGTACATCTGGCATACAGCTCTCGCACCGCGGTATAGTCGGCGGCGCTTGTCCCCCGTCATCCAAAGTCGAGTTGGACGCAAAAAGCTTACCCAGTAGATCGGCTTTGTCTTTTGCGTCGTGGGCCAACGAATCATTTCCCGTGTGCAGAGGTGGAAAAGACGGCGTGCAGAAATTCCCCTGGATAGCTTTGGCAAGAGACCAGAACGCACGAGTTCCCGAGGGGAGACGCTCTAGTTTCTCGCCAATCCTACCAATGTGCAACGACTTTGCTCTGGTAATGGCTCTTTTGAAGGACCTGGAGGCAAAGTTAAACTCCTTTTTTAAAGCGCTGGTCTTTACATCCTGTACCGCCGCTGCATTTACCCAGGCTTGGCGCGAAGTAAGCGAATTATTGCAGTTAACTTCAACCATATTAATCACCATATGAGTGAAAAGTTAAGGAGCTCTCTAAATGCATCAGGGATTGCATCATAAGATCACAGCTAAAATTAAATGGGAACACCTTCGAGGTACAGTCAAGGGCATAAATATCTATACACTTTTTGTCTTTTCAGCCATATGATTCCATATAAAGTAATGAAAAAGTTGTACATATATTTATGCCCTTGACTGTACCTTCTCACAAACAAAGGAAGAATGCGAGCGAGCTGCTGCGCGCAGTGTGACATCCGAAACATGTCGAGCGTTCGACAATATTTAATCCCGTCAATATTATCTAAAATAGACAAATCATCATGGTAAAATCAAACTGGTAAGTTTTGTAAAGAAATGCTCGAGTTTCTCAAGAAAATACCCAAATTACTATGCATGTGCCTTTCAAATTTGAGGAGTTCCCTCGGTTCCTCATGGATCCCATCATCAGAAACGGATTTTGAAAAAAACGGGACCAACCTGGAACCATCTACTTTCAGAAAACAAAAAAAAAATCAAATCGGTTCAGTAATGAGGGAGTTATGAGTGAACATCCATTAGAAAAAAAAAAAACAGACGAATTGAGAACCTCCTCCTTTAGAAATATTGAAGTCGGTTGAAAATGATATACACACACCAAATTAATTAACTTCTGAACAGAAACAAAGAATCTTTACGTAGCATTTGCACCTCTAATTACAAGTGACTACTTACATAACTAAACTGATTTTTATGTCCGTTTGAACAGTGGTGGTACAGTCACGTCTAATAATAATGTGTAGGTATCTTAGATGTCGCTTTTTGTGGGGGCCCATCTTATGTGGGCGAGTCACCGTCTGCCGGAAATAAAATTGATTACCGTTTTGTTAGGCAGACGTCCGATTTTATTCTCCATAACGCAGTAGTCCACCACTTTCACCTAATAGTCCAGCATATTTTAGATTCCATTAAATCTCAATAGTCTATACACCCTGGCGGGTGCTGCCTCTGCGTGCGTCCCATGAATCGGGCAGGTGCAACATCCGCTCGGTGTACCCCTTACATTTCATTAAATTGTCGAAAGGGCCTCTGTGTGTTGGCTTCGGCTCCGCGTACGCCTCCCAAAGGTCCGGAACACCATTGTTCCGTGATGGGAAAGACATGTGTAGGTACATCTCAGAGAACGTATGTCCAAGGCATAACATCAATCATGGTACATTCTCAGGTTTTTTAATTGTGATTGTCAGTTACTTTCATTATGATTGCAATACATTCAAAATGTCAAAAAATATTAAAGTGGTATTAAAATAGTAAGTTATATCATCAAATGAAACATGAAAATAAATAAAAAATATTATTAAAAAATAGAAGAGTTATGTCACCATAAAATGTTCGTCACTAGCAAATTACTTAATAAATAATCAAATCATTATCTCAGTCTGATGTATCTGAGTCTAATCAGTCTGGGGGTACCTCAGTCATGTAAAATTTGTTGGTGAAGACTTGACAATTGTCACTTGATTTAATAGCGTTTTAAAGAATTATAGGTAGTTTTTGAAATGAGAATGATCCAGTGTCGGAATTTTGTGATATATGTCGTGACAAATGTCAAAAGCTCTTCACAAAAGTATTCGTTTTTAATGGTATTAATGATGTTTTTATTTTATAAATGACATGTTGGCGACAAGTAAGCATACCTACAGCCCGCACAATAGTAAGCGGCGCCCGTAGCCCATAGCGCTTGTAATACCAGTAATAATGATGCTGACAATTGTCACAACTATTGCCGTGGTGAAATTGGGGCCTGTGCTTACCACGAGCTGTATAAAGTAAACTATTTTACGTTTGCATCTCGCTCCCACCAACAAGTGCGAGCAAGAGCACAGTCAGTGAGTTGACGTAGTCGATAGCGGGTAAAGTTAATTTTAGACTTGTAGTAAGCACACAATATGAGCAGGGGTTCGAAGCTGTGACCTTAATTTACACAAGATACCTTTTTGTCATAAGTATCATTAAGTTTGTGATTTGTATACCAGTAAACGACAATTTGTCGCGTCGATATCTTTACCTTTGAGTAGGCAACTGAAAAGATTTAATATGACAATGCACAAAAAAAGAAATTATAATACAAGTTTAAGGACCTAAACTCCTTTACTTCACAAAACTATCTAACCCGCGCCGAAATGGAAAAGATTTTTTCACAATAGTCTCCTTCGTCGGACAATAGATGGCGTTAGATCTTGATAGCGATATGGCAACACTGTCACAATGGCGCCGGTTGGAGGCGGTAATGGCGCGATTGTACTATGCTGGCACAATGCTTTCAGATGTCACCTCGACAATGCGAGCTCGATATCAGCCACTGTGCTCAACCAAACTGCCGAATCTAATGAAAACATCGATATATATCTTGATAGTCAAATTGTGGACCATCGCGTAACTGTTTAATTCTCAGTAAATCGCGTTTTCCGTCGTTTTACGTCCATTACATTCGTTTAGATAGGTAATAACTCTAACATAATAAGGCTGCAGGGGATTTTTTTACTAAGAACCAATAATATCATGTCTTTAGCCGGCTATATCCGCCGAATCTGCCAATCAATAGCCGCCTACAGTACAGATTTATTCCCCCAATCTGTCAATGTATGGTAAGAATTTGACACGGATTCATGTCCGCCAGATGTCTGGCCGACAAATATGTTCCTATATGGGCGGATAATCTGTACCTATACTTTTAATATTAACTTGTTTTCGCAATCGGTTTAATCTTATTGATTACCTACAAAAGACAAGCCGGTCTTGCCTGTTCTTCACACGATTGGCGGGAGCCCGTATCTACTCACGTACGAAATGCCGGTAGCATCAGCATTTTCCCGATGTCTTGCAATGTAACGCATAATTATCTTGTAATGGGAGCTACCTATAGTCACTCACCAGGCGGCGCCACTCATGCGTGGGTCCTGTGTCAATATGAGAGAATTGTCAAAGTAACGTTTGAAATGTTCCCGCAGGACCTACTTTCCTCTAGCACCCCTAATAGCGGAAAATCAACTCGCGGTAATACTCATTAAGCGTTACCTACATTGCAAGACAACGGGCAACATTACAAGACAAACACAATATTTTACGATTACGGCTAATCTCAAACATATCTTTCATTCAATATACCTATTAGGTTAGCATCTCTACCCTTTCAGGAACACAATACAAGTGTGTTGACGTTGTCATGTAAGGTTTTAAGGTGGATGTGCATACAAAAGTTTTTGCAAGTTTAAAACGATATTTGCTCAATATTTTTCTGTTATTATTATTTCATTCAGTCACATAAAGTTATTAGTGAGAAGTTGATCAACTTAATAAAATTATCGTGATAAGTGCTTTCTTTTTATGTTTTTATATGTCCATACAAAACGGACAAAACGAAATTATGTTCCCAACACAAACAAATATACTTTTGTATTCGCGCAGATTAATTCATCGTAATATCGTAAATACCTGCAATAACTTTAAAATGAAAATGCGCTTGTGCAGATCCACCTTCAGTTACTTTCCGAATGGAAATGATTATAATATTTTCAATATACTAATAACTTATTAAAGTAAATGAGTCATTATGTGAACTAAAGTAAAACAAAACACTCCACCAATCCTCCAGCTATAGAAAACTATAAATGCAAATGACTCATCATTCATTTGTTAGAACTAAATAATAAGCGATTGATGAAATCGCCCGACTCTGCCTGTGACAATTCGCACTCAAAACGACGCAACAACAATAGCCTTACCACCACCATATTTAGGCCCCCTCCCCCCTCTTGTTTTCAAAGAATGACGGCGCTGAAGCAGTTGTAAGGGGTGTTACAGAAGGTCTTAAAATCCTGGGCGCGTAGCCAACTATTCAGTGCTGTGCTATTCAACTCTTGATGGATCACAATTTCAGTCTACGTTGTACTCGTATGAAAACAAATGATATAGTCATATAATAGAAAGCCGATGGTTCATGAGAGGACACAGTTGCTGTAGTATTTGTCTTTTACACAATGGAATCGTCTGGGTGAGCTCATTTCACCTTTGTGACAACTTTTAACAAGTTCATACATTGTATTAACAAGAGTAGGTACTTATAGAGAGAGGCTGATACGGAGATTGAGTTTGTCTACCGTACCAGACACCATTGCCAATTGACATAGCATCCCGAGATAGGTCACTTAGAAAAACACAATTAGTACCTACCTACATACTGCATAAGGTAAACGTACGTAAACGTAGAGGTCGACGCTGTCCCATTACATGTCATCTTTAAACGTATGTCAATGCCAGCAAAAGTAACAGATGGGTTTCATTTAGCACTAATATATAGGGCACTAGCGTGTCGGGCACTCGGAAGTTTACCTTACAATGATATAACTTAATGGTAAAATTTTAAAAGCCCTAACGCTGATTCTACTTTTTTCACCGAGATAGAGTTAGATAGAGACGCCTTCAACACAGAATTAACTTCTGGTAATTCTGTGTTTCTACCTAGCTTTCTACTTTCAATGGTTCTACTAGGTTTCTACCTAGTTCCATAAAATGCGTTAAAAAGTGAAGCCAAAAATAGGTTGTCTCCATCTCTTTCCTATAATAATCGAGTGAAATAGCTATAGGCCAATGTATGGAAATTGAGAATATATTTCCCAATCGAAATGGCTTCACTGAATTTGACAAAACGTAAGTACCTTCTAGTGTTCTTAGTATTCTAAGGCCTTCAAAGGGAGAAAGTGTAGCAAGATTTTGTTATGTTTGTTGGTCCCCCTTGCCATGGCAGCCGTAAGGACGCCTTTGGTTCGACACCGTAAGGACGACTGGTTCTAGATTGAACGCAGTCGTTCATTTCAGGATGGACACATTTCCGCGCGGTCGAAGTATGGTATGAGCGTCTCTAGTATCTATTGAACTCTGACTTTTTCAGTAATTTTCAACAAGGACTCGCGGTTTCATCTCCTCTCCAGCCTGCCTCAAGTTTCCACCAAGTCCATGCAACAGTAATGTCATGTAATGAGCCCTCGCGACACAATGACTGCTAATTCCCGATCCATGTTGCCCCATTGTTCGCGTGTTGACAGATTTTCCTATTCTCCGAACAATGCGCATGTATTTATAATTTAACATTATGTACATAGATTTACTAGGCTGCTGTTAGTTTTCAATTAAGTGGCTGCCTAAATGTTTTAGTTTTCGCTAGGTAGGTACATATAGAGATCAATTATCTTATCACTTCAATAGTTATTTGTAATCTCTAGGAACATACGTTTAGTAAACAAGAAAGTAAATAGATAAGACACGTAAACTTAAACGGTAAAAGTCGTTTACCTTCTCTTTTCTATGTAATATCCAAATCGTCATGAGTAATTCTAATTTTCCCCAAGTAAGGTAAAAGTACCCAGTGCTCGACGCTGCACTAGTATTCGACATGGGCACTTTATTTCAAAGAGACAAGGCTTAAATTCGAATATAGGATCTTCTTTGCTCAAATTTAACCTCCTACGTGTACTGGGTTCAAACGTGGCTCCTGGGGCCTTACCTTACCATGACGTCTTAACGCGATTCAGTTAAGGTTCAGTTTAGGCTCAGTTATATGGAAGCGACTCAGTTTAGGTCGTAAATTGAAAGACATGTCATATACTACAGAAAAAGTGACCAAGGTGGGCAGAGCGGGGAGCCCTGCTCACCGGGGACCTTGGTCACTTTTTCTGTAGTATATGACATCTCTTTCAATTTACAATTTGTATATAGTAGTGTGCCTACTTAAAAACATGAATCAAAACATTTATTATAAATATTAAATGATTTAATTCATGCTTTACAATTGTTCAGTTTAGGTCGTCAATTGCGTTAAGACGTCATGGTAAGGCCCCTGATGGTTCGTGTAAATATATGTACTCGTAAGTACACACTGCAGCTGCGTCGCCTGAACTAGGGTGGACACGTTGCTGTATCTAGATTCAAAGAGCTTATAAAAAATCCTTTTTTTAATGTGTATGTACTTATTAGGAATAAGACTGTTTTCTGTTCGTAAATTTAATAATACGTTATAATTATGATAATATTTATAATAAATTAACGGATATTACTCACGCACGTACTCTTATTCACCACGTGCGACATGTTTTGTGTTCATTATCAAGCGTTGAGCGCGACGCGGACTGGCGCCCTCAATTTTATTAAATTTCTCACGATAATTTAGATTCTATAACTATTCATTTATAAAGATCTATCTTAAATATATATATTTCGGGTTCAACCCTTCAGCTTCTTAGGCAGGTTCACTATCGACAGCGACACAACTTAAGCGATAGGTATTACTTCTCGGGGTTATCTTACGTATAGCCGAACATTAAACGTGATAAACGTGCCTTTTATTCGCAAGACGGCAACTATTGTGTCAGTACAAGAAGCCACTGACTGCACCGAGGGTCGGAAGCTTTCGAAATGAAGTGCAGAACAAACACTCAATTTGCGTGGACACATTTTAGGGGACAAACAAGGGACGTATCCGGTTCCATTTTTGGAACATTTTCCTTCTTCACAATAGAAAAGGTAGAGTTTCTAATACAATGTAGGGATAAAATCATAACTCTAAGATGTGAGTATTGTGTTTCTAGATATTTGAGCTTAATGTAGCCTTTTCCCCAAGATAAGTGTTTAGATGGTTATGATAATAATCATTTTGAAGTAGGTACCCACTGTTTTCAAATTAGATTTCCTTTAAAAACATACGTGTATCGTTCGAATTAAGTATACCTACGTACTAAACATACGGTTTTTGCCCCGAAACCGTAACCGGACTAAAATTAAAGTCAATTTACTCTGTTAGCTCAATTCGCTTGATAACGACATTTTTATCAAAAACATATCATTTTTTCAATGTTTTCATTTGTTAACTACTGCCGCCATTTCTATGTATATTTTTATTAAATAAAGTTTCAGTGTGCCGGGCTCTATAGACCTAACATTACAACAAATCACCTACAATTATTGATACAATGCTGTAAAGTAAAGCTCGTTGTTCAATCATTTCATTCATTCAATTGCTAAATTATCTCTGGATTCAGACATTTTTAATAGCTTGTTTCAAGAGACAGAAAGTGATAGAAATTGGTGGCTGTACCACCATGAATAAATAGCGGTACAGACACTAGGTATGGTATTTTTATATAGCATTAGCCTTTTCTCCGTTGCTCATCGTAACTAAAAAAAAGTCCACCCTTGGGTGGAAAAAGCTATTTTCTACCCGGTTATCTGCTCATCAAAATCACACTTTCCGAATAGGAGAGATGAAAACAGATAAGTATGCGGTAATTCCCTTAATTCGACACAAAAAGGATGATCGTTACGTCAAATCTCCTCAGCACTCAATATTCATAAATTTCATAACAATTCGGGCTAGGAAAAAATACAAAAAGAGTCAAAAATAATGTCCAGTATTTTGGACGTTGTCAAACAAATAGCCACGCAATTAACCCTTTAGATATCAATAAATCAGGCAAATCCAAAGGTAACAACGCTCTGGCGGCCATGATTAATGTGTTGGGAAACAATTATGGCCATGTCGACAACTCAATGACCCAATGCCGAGATAAGGGTCGATATGTGACAATAATTTTATAGGTAAGTACAAATACGGGTAGTTTCGTTGGTGTCACAGATGCGATGAGACAATGAAGATGAAAACCCTCAGCTTAATTTTTTTTTTTTTTTTATACTACGACGGTGACAAACAAGCATACGGCCCGCCTGATGGTAAGCGGTCACCGTAGCCTATGGACGCCTGCAACTCCAGGGGTGTTACATGCGCGTTGCCGACCCTTTAAAAACTTTAACACTCCTTTTTTGAAGAGCCCCATATTGTAGTCCTTTGGGAAAACAGTGGCAGGGAGCTCATTCCACAGCCGGAGCGTCCGCGGGAGGAAGTTCCTCTTAAACCGCACGGTACGAGACCATTTAGGGCTCCAGGGCTTTAAGGCTCCAGGGTATGCGGGTGAACACCCTGCCGACGGCGAGCGGTGCGGTGGTAGAATGCAGCCGTTGGCATCATATCAAACAATTCCTCAGAGCACAATCCATTGTACAAGCGATAGAACACACATAAGGAGGCGAAGTCTCTCCTTAGACTTAAGGGTTCGATATCGCTCGTTAGTTTGGGATCGTTGACAATTCGGACAGCACGTCTTTGGATCGAGTCAAAGGGGCCCAGCTGGTATCCAGGTGCTCCCTTAGGTTAATATACCTAGGTTTTTAATTGTCATTTATTTTGGGACAAACGTATCAATAATAAAACTAATAAATCCTTCATAGGTCTTTGTATTTTAATTTGGTATGTCCTGACATGTTTTACATAAGTACGATTTCAGCACCATCTGCATAATTATGACATATTAAAATATCAATATCTTTAGATATCAATAAATCAGGAAAATCAGAAAAACCCAAAGGTTACAATGCTCAGGCGATGCGGCGTAAAATATTGATGTGCTGGGGAAACAATTACGAGTATGACCGTGTCGACATTTCGATGACCCGATATTGAGATAAGGGTCATAGATTATGTGAGGTTATAATGTTATACTAATGTTATATTAATGTTATACGGGTAGTTTCGGGTGTGACAGATATGCGATAAAGCACACTACAATAGCAAAATATTAACTAAACTGACCGTTTTATTTCAGGACCTCTATTAATATTTCTTTATATTATAATACACTGTCGCCCACAGTTCATTTTTTTGTATAATACATTACGTAGTAAGCCGGTATAGACTGAGCTAGTATTTAAATATATGTTTCTTATTTGCGACGCAAATGAGATCGTTATACACCGTATTTTTCTCGAATAGCTTTAACTTCAGCATGTACCGAGGCGCTTGGCCAGCTCCTTAACAATAAAATGAGCGCCGTGTCCCCAGGGCCCTAGGGTCTCTACCCCAAATAGCTCGAATATGCGGCCGGAATCTATGGCTGCATATTTTCGCCGCTTGAAGCACTCGGCAGCTTCAGCAGCCGCTGCAGCTCTGGCCGACGTTCCTGGAAGGTGAGACGGCATAAGGGTATCTACACACGTGGCGTCCTAGACCAACGATCGACCCAACCTCCAAGGAAAGAGGGTCATGCCATCAGGCCGCTTCCCGTCATCCCTAGATAAACTTGTAGGCTGTAAGATGGCGGGGATGCCGGCACTATTAAGAGCTCGCCGCGAGCAGAGACGCGTGTATTGGGTTTCGGCCAGCGCTTCTATTGCAGGAAAGGCAGTGGACGCCTGCGTTGATCACACTGGCGCCATTGGCATCTGCCAAAAAAGGAATTTATGTCGTCTTTTAGAATTATAGAACTCAAACTTTGAGTAATATGGATAGAGGAAAGAAATGCAGGTAGAGAGATTATTGAAATGTTGCCGAATTTTGAATTATATGTCCAAAAACCAAAAACTGCATAAAAATTCATTTAGTTACTTATTTCCAGTTTTCGACCAACCGCCAGTATGTATGTACATTTTAAGCATTCAATTCAAAATAATCCTCCGTCACGTGCAACTTTATTCTTATACAAAGGCGTTCTAGCCGTCGTAGTTTCCTAATGTGTAATGGTTTCGGCATGACAATAGAGGACTGCAATCCTGCCGCTCGAGCGCGCGCATTCACTGGTCACCTCGCCTGCGGGCCCTTTATGCCAGGGCAACTTTGTGCCCTCTTTGTGTTTTGATACGGAGTTAAAAATAGCATGGGTGATGGAAATTTCATCTTTGACGTGGAAGTTGGAAGGTTAAAGATTAGCGTTAAGTGTGTTGATACAGCTTTAGGAAATACATACTAAGTGCAATGAAAATAGCCACAAGTACCTACAATTCGAAAAGAAACGCTTAACAAAGTGAGTAGATACACTCATGTGCATAGAATTTGTCTGAAATTTGACGGTATGTACCAAAACCGAAAGGTGAAATCCATCATTAGGTGTCAGATGTGCCTAGTAAGAGACGTATACCTAACTCGCGTCAACGTCATGTCTAGATTAATATAAAGTTTTCAGTTGTTTTTAGCTCACATGTAATCAAAATCACCAATGTCATATTTATTATCTATCGGCGCTAAATTAGATAGGTACATACGTTAAGCTCAATCTGTTGTTATCTTAATTTATATTATTATTGTATGAAGAGCATCTAGCATATCTGTCTACAATGAGCGCTAAATTAGATACGTAAAGCTCAAAATGTTGTTATCTTAATTCATATTATTATTTTTATGAAGAGCATCTAGCATCCGCAGCTCTATAGGTTTGTCTATCCTATAATTCTTTGTGATCGAATAAACAGCGTCAAGCGATAACTTTTCCATCCGTGGTCATATGAATAGAGACCGCATGCGTCGCGCTATAGAATACCGCACGCGAGTCCGCGGCAAAGTTCTTTTGTCACGATTATCGGGGAAAATCCGATCCAGGGAAGTGTGGCGGGCTTTCAACAGAGGCAAACTGCATTATGAGGTATCTGTACCATTCACTATTGTAACCGTGCTATAATCCAGCTTGCGTGAAACGGAACGACCAACTTCAATGCGCGTGTCTAGGAAGACGCGATAGTTATGAATTGATTAAATCTCAGTTTGTAGCATATTGAAAACAAAAGCGCTTTAGCAATATTCAGCGGGGATATTGTAATGTAGAAACGACATAAATAGTCGCGTATGAATGGATGAAAAACGAACAATGGGATACTTATTGCGGATTCGTTAAGCGGCGATAATAGATAAGTTCGCAACTTCATTCTCCAGATTATAGCGATCCATTGAAAATATCCATAAAAGTCGAACATTACCCGAAACAATGGAGGGAGGGCTAGGGTATTAGGTGCTTGCGCTGCTATTGAGCAACTTTTGTTCCATTGTATTGTCCACCAGGCCTCCCTCCCAGGACTAGCACAAAGACATAGACCGAAATTCATCAGCAACGCGATTGTTTGCTACATAAAGGATGGCATTGTCGACAAATAAGACATAGCAACACAATGTAGATGCCATTATTAGAACAGTGGCTCTGTGATATCAGAGTGCAAGATAATGGCCGGATTAATTACATTATATTGATGTTTGCTAATTAGGTGTTGTGATAATTTGGTCCAACATCTATAACTTAGCGGCTTTGTTCGATTCAGGATGGCATGTTACTAGTCAAGCACATAATGTATACATTATGTTTGATTGCGGCGTATTTAGGTTTGCTGAGGTACACAATGCTAAAATGCTGGCACAGGGTTGTGGTAAAGTAATTCCCAGTAACAATGGGGCACTTTTCTTATTTGAACATTTAGCTCCGCGATTGCAGCTGCCACTCATGCGGTTAGGAAAGGTTGTAAACAATGCACTTGTTTGTAAACAAGTTTTGTCGCTGGTTTTTAGTCTTGGGGGCATTTTATGGTGTGCAACAATATTGGTCAACTATTTCTCGAAGGTATTTATATTGTCAGCCAGCAGACAACAATAGCAGGGTTGTTGGAAAAAGTGGTCACATATACTAAATAACATGTTAAGTATGCGGCCCCTGACTAAAAGCCACTAGCACGATCCAGGGTTAGTCAACTAACCCGGAGTTAAGGGTTTTACTACCAGTTAACTCGGGGTTAGTTGACTTACCCTGGGTTGTGCAGGTGGCGGTAAAAGGGCGTTTACGACGAAGGTGTGTATACCATTTGGGGTGGAAACTCTAGGTCCATGGGGTCCCAACTCCCTCCCAGCACACGCAAGTTTTTTGTAGAAATCGCGAAACGTCTCTGTGATGTAACTCTGTGGTTATCGCAGAGCTGGTGGCTTAGTCGCACAACTTATCAGAATTGGGCTAGGAAGGCGCTAACAAATATCTGAACACGCCTCTATTCTCAAGGCGTTAGAGTGGTTGTTCAGATATTTTTGAGAATCTCGGCAGCTCCTATATTTTTTATGGCGTCGTAAACTGAACTGATCTGAGTCAATCTGTCACATCAGATGATACTGACCTCAAATTTTAACTTATAAGCACCCAATAATTATCTCCTTTCGTCCTAATTTACCCTATAAAACATCATTATCATTCCCCCAACACCGCACAAAGATCAAAAAGCAAAAGTGAGTGAGCGATGTTAATCTAGTGAGTCGATAACAGTGAAGTGAACCCCGCGAGCATGCCTAATCTACATCGCGTGCCATTCAGAACTATTGTGTTCCAGCTATTGTCTAAGCCGATCGATGGAAAAGACACTGGCCCATTTCCAGATTGAGACACTGTGTCGATCTTGGACGTTGTAAGTTTGCTTTTACTTAATAATATCATGAATACTTGAGGAGTATTAAGTTTTGCTTTTCAATTTTTTGTAAATGACCTATATAGACCGTGTTTTTAGGGTTCTGTACCCAAAGGGTAAAATCGGAACTCCACCATCCATATGTCGGTCCGTCCGTCTATCTGTCTGTCACCAGGCTGTATCTGATGATTGATGAACCGTTATAGTTAGATAGTGAAAATTTTCAACAGATGATGTGTTTCTGTTACCGCCAAAAACAAATACTAAAAAGCAGAATGAAAAAAAATTAAGGGTGCTGGGACAACAATCGTGTTGTAATTATGTAAACAATGCTATGTCTAAAGTAGTAAATTGTTTTAATGTTAATAAAACAATGATTGAATGAGAAAAAGACTAAAGGTATTAAGTTAGTCACGAATCACGCCATATTGCTAATCTCTCGAATAGACTGAGTTCTGCAGTTTTTGCTGTGAACAAGATCCGTCCGTTAACAGACGTGAAGACAGCTCGATTAGTTTAGTTTAGTTCATAGTATTATGTCCTATGGTATTCTACTGTGGGGCATTGCTTCAGAGATTAATACAATTTTTGTTCGGCAGAAATGGGCTATTCGATCGATTTGTAAGATGAACCGTAGAGACTCGCTTAGAGATAAGTTTAAAGAGATTAATATTATGACACTGCACTGTCAATATACAACGTGTTTTTGAGCAATTTCTTTAAATTCAAGGGTGCATTCTTTAGGTTAAATTAAGTTAATTTCTCAAGGACACTGGTATTCTAATTAGCTCCATTTGGAAAATAACTACTAATTTAATATTATATAATTTAGTATTCGACAACTTACTTAGTACACTTAATTCTAATGCTCGTTTTACATTAGCGGTTGATGCAACATGTAATTATTTTGTATGAGAAAAAAAAAATTAACGAATTTAATAAAACTAACTATGCCATTCTGTTTCCTTAATTATACCAAGCCATATGACGAAGTTAAAGCAAATGCTCAAGAACACCCTGTAGTTATGAAAACATTATGTAAATACATAAAAACAATGCCATTTTTAGGAAAAACTGTAATATACATACTATTAATTCTAGAAATGAGGATAAGCTCGCAGTGCCCACCACTCGGCTCCATAAAAACTCATTCACGTGCAAAACATGTAATTATTTTATATGAAAATGTAAAAAGTATTTTTTTCGATTTCTTAATATACGCTAGGTATATCTAGATATAGCTAATAAAGGCTAATACGAGTAGATACACCTAATTGAACTAAAATACAATCTCCACCAGTTACAAAAGATCATAGAACTCTAACTAATAAAACATCTGTACACAGAGCCACAACACAATGTCAACACCCTTCCCCCGCTATATGAGGAATCACATTAACTTAATATGGCTTTGAATAATAGCTGCATTTAATGCCAGCGGGATTGCACTAGGGATTTGAATTTTTTAATCAAGGGCCATTGCAAATAAGAATTAACCATTGTCATCTTAGACATATTAAGTTTTTGGCGTCATTTGGAATTACAATATAATACTGTTTGCACACCTCTCATAGATGAAAATACAGTTCCAAGAGAAAATAACACTACAGAACAATAAGAGGTACCAACGGGCGGTCTTATCGCTAAAGAGCGATATCTATTTGGTACTGGCCTATTCGTCTGCTCAAAAGACAGTTTCACACACACCTCCTACGCAACAAAAGTACCATTATTATTAAAGTAAATTTTGTAACAGATAACTTTATTAAAGTAAACAACCTAAACGGGTCGTATAATACGAGCGAACCTCTTAACGGTGGTTAGTATAGGACATAAGAAATGTAATTAGGTACCTTTTAAATGGAATTGCAATTAAAATTTTATCCATAGAAAATAATTCGGCCCGCAATGTAATGCAAACACACTCGCGTTAAACATATGGTTGACAACTGTCAAATATTTTATAGTACATTGCTGCTGCAAATTTTATTAAAAAATTAATTATGGGGTCATAATTAAGTGTACCTAACTTAAAAATATGTTTTAATTATTGATAACACTAATGAATTCTATGTTTGTTTAAATTTATCACCCGTATTGGACTTACACACTGTATAAAATGAAATGAAATGAAAGAATTTATTTCGGATAGTTTACATCCATATTATGTTAGTTAATACTTAACTACTTAGACCTATGTTAAACTTAAACAAAACTATAATTATAATTAGGGTGCACATGCAACGACATCCAGTGAATGAGGATAGGGCTGTCCATCCTCTCGGCGATGACCTTCAGGAGAGTGTTGGAACTGCCCCGCACGCGCTCGGCCAGGGACGCCACCCGCTTGCGCAGCACGGCTTGGAAACCGTCCGTGCGCCACGCAGCGAACATTCCCGACGCGCTGCAGCGCCAGGGCAGCCCCAACAACCCCCTGAAGGCGTTATTGTATTGGACGCGCAGAGCACTGTATGCTTTTTTGCTCTCTCAACTCCACAGGTTGCACGTGTACAGAGTTTGGCAATACGTCTTAAATAGGGTGATTTTTACCTCTCTAGAACAACGCGCAAACCTGCGAGAGAGCATATTACACCTTACTGACAGTGCTCTGCGCTCCCTTTCCATATCGACATCATCTTTTAGCGTGTCTGTGACCCAGTGACCCAAGTATTTGAACCTGGTAACTACTTGAAGAGGTGATCCACTGAGGCTTATTGGCGGGATGGGATATGTTTTCGTGCCAGACTTGAACAGTAGAATCTCACTCTTTGCTACATTATACTTTAGTCCGCCCGTATAGCCCGTATAGCCTTTAGTATAGCCCGTTGAATGAAAATTTTCAATTCTACGATACGCTCATTACATTAGACTTGAATGCAGAGTAAATTTTACATGTAGGAGTTTCAAGCGGCCTGCATGGTTAGGTACACATGTACTCGCGTATATCGCCAAAAATATTTTTGCTACTATTATTAGACCCTAAATCCAGGATAAAAAAATAAGAACAGAGTATTGAAGAACAGAGTATTTATTCATGAGAACAAAATATAAGAACATTCTTCCAACAAATTTGGTCTGCTTAGACTTAGGTATCTAATACGATACCGCGTGACTGCGCCAATTAAGGAGAAATACTTTATTTAAATACGTTCGTATATAGGTATCTAAGTTGGTCCCCGATCCCCGTCGGGGAGCTGGAATTTGCACAGAGCACAACTGCGTCTCTTGTGATACTCGAGTGTACCAACTCAGCTATCATGGCCTCTCCTGCTCCTCGGCCGCTCTGGAGCTCCGGATTGTGCGAAGCGATGACAAGCGGCCTGATGGAATGCCTTGGAAGATGCGCCGTGCGCTAATGTGGGACGCCACCTGTACATGTACAGACACGAGTACCTAGGCTGCGTCCTACCTCCTAGCCACCTCAAAACGCGAGGGGCGGAGCCTCAATTAAACAAAATACAGCTGTCTCGGCGCCCAAAATCATTTAATGGCGTTTGGCGTCGAGACACTAGGTCCATGGCGTAAGCGTTTTCTGGGGTCCACAGGAAGCTCAAAGTATTGCTATCGCAATTCAGCGCGGGAATACTGCCTGCGTGATGGACATCCTGTCGGGAGGACCTTTTTAGTTACCTAATATTTTTATGTATTTATTTCTCTCTATATTTATTTTAATTCTTAGGCTTGATGATAAATTAAGTACTCAAGATAAAAAAAAAAGTTTGCATATACGGTTAAATTAAAACTTAATTCATAAATTATTTTGTACAATTTTTCAAAAACCGTTCAACCAATCAAGTTCAAAATAATTTTCTAATAAAGTTCT
This sequence comes from Lathronympha strigana, assembly GCA_949128165.1. Taxonomy (NCBI): domain Eukaryota; kingdom Metazoa; phylum Arthropoda; class Insecta; order Lepidoptera; family Tortricidae; genus Lathronympha; species Lathronympha strigana. Next base: position 7,028,313 of record OX421906.1, on the reverse strand, counting down.
TATTAAGTTCTACTTTTGTAATTTTTTTAAACTTCTGGAGCGATTATTTCCGAAAATATTAACTTTATCAAAAACTGTTTTTAAAAAACCCTCATTATTTTTCAAATACCTGTCCAATGATATGTCACACTCTAGGGTTGAAACGAAAAAAACACCCCCCACTTTACGTCTACGGGAGGTACCCTAAAAAGAAAATTATAACCACTTTTTATTTTACCACTTTGTTGGCGTGAGCGATATACATATTCGTACAAATTACAAAATTACAGCTTTCTAGTACTTACAGTCACTTAGATAGATTATCCGCGGACGGACTGACAGACAGACAGACTTGGCAAAACTATAAGGGTTCCTAGTTGACTACGGAACCCTAAAAAATTTGTAAATAAAATGTAGTAATTATTTTATACTCGTAATTATTTACGTGTAAGTAATTCGATTTTATTTTATGGCACGTGTGTGGCAAAAAAACATGGAAAGCGGTCACCTTAATCTATGGAAGCCATTCAATTCCTGGCTTGTCACATGCGCGTTTCCGATGCATTAATAATTTGTACACTCCTTTTTTGAAGAACGCCATACTGTAGTCCTCCAGAAAAACCTCGGCAGGGAGCTCAATCCACAGCCGGAGCGTCCGCGGGAGGAAATTCCTCTGAAACCGCACACAGTGCTCCATCATTTAGGTTGCAAGATGTGCGGATAATTGTATCTTTTTCATTATATTAGGAAGCTGCGATAAAATCTAAGGAAGTGATTTTTATTTAAGTGCGCTCGTGCTTATTTAACAACATAAATACCTACATCTTAGTATTATTTAAAATCAACAGAAACCGAGTGAAGTTTGTTCATACAACTTGTAAAAACATTCTACTTACTTATTAAGAGGCAAAGAAATGTTCCATTCAGCTATTGAAGGGAAGACTGAAAAGTTCGTTTTGTTGTTAAAGTTAAGAAAAAGACGCTATGTGTATCCTTTGCTGGCGAGTAGCTGCCTTGTGAAGTCCGATAAACTCGTAATTTTTCTTTTATCAGTACACTAACGACGATTATTAAAGAAAATGTACTTTGTAATTTTAAGCAAAAGATTAATCAAAGAAAAGCTTTCAGAAACTTTCAAAAACGTGACGAAATATTAATGTTTTTCTTCAATTTGAGCTTTATATGTATTTCTCAAAGAATAACAGACCTTCATTATTGATTGTAGCGACTTTTTCTCTTAACTACTTGCCATAGTTATTATTTATTTATATATGGCGTTATTCATAAACGCACTTCAACAACAGTTTAGCTAAATGATTGTTTGTCCTTATCAGTCACTTTGACAATCGCGTTTGTCAGAGTGGAAGAAAACATAATTTAACTAAAACTTCTGTTAACTTTTTATGAATAATATACATAAAAGTGCAAACTCCATTTTCCGTATGTCCCATTTCCCCACTGTACAGAAACTGCAACTCGAATCCCAGCACATCAGACACTTACAAAAGCGGTACAGAATCAAAAACGAACAATCGCGGCCTGATGAATTTCGGTTTATGTTCCTCGAGTCTTTGTGGCCGTACTTTCAGCGACACAATAGGGACAAAAGTTATTCAACGACAATGCGAGCACCAAATACCGATCGCCCAACCCCCGATAGTGATGTTACGTTGCCAATATTGCCATTTTTAGAAAAATTCTGGAGTCAAACCACGTTATCTCTTCCTAGCAAATAAACTGTCAAACTTTAAACTGTTATTTTAAACGATAAACTAGTATGAAATTCTGACGTTTACTCCACACTTTCACAGTCAGAAGGCCTAGTATAAAAGTTGTACGACATTAACTCCTCGACCGCGTTAGCGTATCGAGGGGTCAAAATATGAAAGTTGCCGGATGATTTAAATAAACGGCAAACATAATTTGAACTCCCGATACGCTAACGCGGTCGAGGAGTTAATGTCGTACAATTTTTATACTAGGCCTTCTGAGCTATTAAAATCTCTAGAGCTTGGACGAATCTCGTTCAAGTTGTTTAGATTTTTTATAAGGCAACAATTTAGTTGTATTAGGCCAAAATTATGCTTTGAATTTCCAACAATTACCTATTCTACGTAATTTCTTATTTCATACTTCAGAGAGTTATTTACTGCGCCCCTATTTCATCGCGCTGACAACTGTGACTATTCCTAAAATTACTGAACTACTGCCGTTTCAGATGGCCATATGGCTTCGGAAACCGCTTACCATCGCGCGGGATGTGTACTTGTTTGCCACCATTACGATAATGTAAATAAAATTGTAATTGATATTTTTTTTGGTGAAGACTTTATGACAATTGTCACGAGAAATAATAGTTGTTTTAAAAAAATCGGTACTTTTTGACATGAGACTCTTTCTGTGTCGGAATTTCATGATTTCTTGTGTCGTGTTTCTTGTGACAATTGTCAAGAGCTCTTCACAAATGCATTAATTTTGAGCGGTAAAATTTATGTTTTTCTTTGTAAATGACAAGATGGCGGCAAACAAGCATATATTCCGCACAATAGTAGGCGCCGCCCGTAGCTCATAGACGCCTGCAATACTGGTAATGCGTACTTAAATTTACTCCATTTTTGTGATTAGACTCGGTCACCAATTTCTGAATGTTACGGCAATAAAAGCAGACTCTCGCCTATCGACTATTCACTACTTTGGCTGTGGCGCCTGCCTATAGTGGGTCCCATTAGTTATCACCCGCTGTACGTATGGATCAGTCTTCTATAATCCGGGAATGCAAACTTTACGTATTCTGCTAATTGTTGCACACAACGTATTGACGTTGTTTGACAAATTAAAGATTTGATTTGATCTAACGAAACAAACCAACATTATAAAATAATAAACAGCCTATAAAAAGATGTCAAACTTTACTCTCAAGGCAATATTTACACCTATTTCTATGCAGGGGGGGGGGGGGGGGTAACATAACTCTGCAGCTGACCGTACATTAAGAAACATTGCAATTTAGCTGTCATACTTAGCTTTCCACGACATGAGGCGATTATGCCATCAGGTCGTCGTCACGACACTGTAGAGAGCAAAATGTATAGAGTAAGCAGAATTTTATACTTATCGTGATCGTTTTCTTGATAAAAAGTGTCGTGACGACACAAAGTGTCAGATCATGTCGTGGAAATCCACGAATCTTCTTCTAAATTGAATGATATATTGGATTATAAAAGCTACCATTGACAACTTGTAGAAAGACGAAAAATTTTGCTCAGAGATAATATTCACATCGAGGACTTGTCGCGGCAACGTTCCCTTGAAGCACATCACTACTCACCCATTGTTTACTTTAATACAGTACTTTTATATTATCGATGGCACATTATCGCGGAATGAGTCACTGAGCTGAAAATGTTGCTTTTCATTGTTCAGTTTTTAATGAATTCGTTACTTAAGTGCTTGCAACACTGACAACTTCTTTGTTTCTGTCTCCTGTACAGGTGGGTAGTTACTAATTATGAAATTCAGAACGAAAAATAAATAAAACTGTAGGCTTTATTTAGCCTTTAAGTAATGATTCGCAAGTAACCTTACGCCATTATTAACATTGCCTGTATACTAATTCGATGCTATGCGACGTAAGCGTCAAACAGCCATAAGGTATGTACCCGTGAAACGTCACAAATATCCGGCATAGTGTCCTCTACGCCGTAGCATCCGTAACACCATTGCCAAATTTCAGAACTCTAAGGCTTCAGGAAAGCTGGAGGAATGAATGGGAGTGAGGCTCAATACGACCGGGATGTCGCGGTAACGTAATGTGTGGAACCCAATAAAATATCCGATTAATACTTATACGATTTTATTTAATTAAAATGAAACCGTCTCTAAGAGACCATGTCTATATCAACTAGACACCACCTGTTATTTCATATACTTACTCAAACAAAAAGTATAAGCCTTCCACTAAGCTGGAGGAATAAATGGGAGTGAGGCGGCTTAATGCGATCGGGATGTAGCGGGATTTTGGCTATCGAGTTGGAATCTTATTAGAACCAAATGAAATATAAAGGTAATGTACTTAATAATACAGAAACGAAGAGAAAAAGACTATGCTTTGACTATTTTAAGTACTATGGCTATGGGCAATCTTCATCCGTGATCACCGTCATCTAAAGTACGACCACCTGATTGACCACAAGCCTCGAGATCTCGGTACTAGGTTTGACCCGTACCTCACTTTTAATGACCACCTTTAGTTGCCACGTGCAATGCTGCAAGAATGCTTAGGCTTTGTTATCCACCAATGCAAACTTTTGAATTCGCATATCACTCTTAGCGTACTATTTAATTCATTTGTCCGAACTAGTCCGAAGCCGTCTCGAATGTAACGCGATAATTTGGAGTAGTAGTAGTAGTAGTAGTAAGCACTTTATTGTACACAAAATAAATCACAAAACAACTGAAAAGAATTGAAGTACAAAGGCGAACTTATCCCTGTAAGGGATCTCTTCCAGCTAACCTTAGAGTTGATGAGTGGAAAACTAATATTACGATAGACAAACTTACACAATGATGTATTACAATAATGACTTTACTAGACGAGTAAACATATATAAATACGCATAAACATATTATAACCAATAAATAAAATACATAAAATTATACATAACTAATTAAAATGTAATAAGTATATAATAATATAATACATATCAAATATTAAAAATAGTAGGGCTGCCATCCGTCCGGGTTTCCACGGATTTGTCCTAGTTTGGATCCGGCCTGAATTTTTGGGTTCAGGTCAATCCCTAGCAAAAGCTAAACAGTTATTCGCTTCCTCTTTCAGAAGCTAATGGTAAACTATACCTCTCTTGTGGTTAGACAAAATATGTTCCTCATTAGGTACTTCATTCGGTTAATACGCGGAAATACTAACCCTTCATTGTTGGCTCTAATCCCACTGCATGTGGCCCCGGTGTCTGGTATGCAGCTCGGACCACGTCGCCGTCAGCTGTTTGCGGTTCCGCCAGCGTAGACGCGCGTATTGTATCACTCAACCTTGCCTTTAGGCTTCTCACGATATATTGGACAGCGACAGCATACTAGACATTAATTACAGCTCGGAATCTAGCTTGCTGGCTCCTAGTTCCCGCTGCATGGAATCCATTTCTGCTCGAAGCTCTATTCTATACTGTGTAAGTCATCATTACAAAAAACTTTTTTCTTTTTTTTTCTTCAATCAAATCAAGTATTTACTTATTACAATAACAAGTAAAACACATAAAACTAAAATAAAATAAATGTTAAATTAAATAAATAAAAAATAATATTATATTAATATTTAACACATTTACTTTTACTGTGTCCTGCGTGCGTAAGCCAAGATACCAATCGCTCACGCTTAATAACGTATCGTAGCTACCTCTCTCTATCACTCTTCCTTATTAGTGTGACAATGACAGTTGCGTTTCGTTAGCGACTGAGCGGGAGCGGGGCTACGCACACTGAATAGTTAACACGTGTAACTAAACTGTAAGTGTTGATTTTAAGGAATAAACAAATAAATCTTGAGAGCCAACCACTAGGCCAACTGGTCTCATCGAATGCCGGCGAATTTCTCTAGTATATGCAATCTTAGTAACATGCAAGACGCATTGCTTTGTGCTTCCATCCAAACCAAACTTAAGGGATTGCGCGCACGCTGAAGACCAGAGTTCGATCCTCGGATTGGCCTCCGTCAGTGTTGGTCTTTCTCTTTAATATGTGACATTTATTTCAATTTATACTTCATTCCCTCAGTTATATATAGGTAGGTACCTAGATTATGCAGGTATCTTCATTTATTGCACACCATAACGGCGTACGCCTCCCAAAGATCCGGATGGGAAAGACATACAAGATATAAATTACTAACATTAAAAAAATAACTTTAGCTAAAATATAAATATAAACGTTCAAATAAATGAAAACAACACTAACTTAAAAATAGAATATATATGTGCTGTGCCTGTGTAGCTGTGTAGCTGTGGTCTTTTAAAAATATAATTTTTAAGAAATTCATCCAGGGCTTCCATCATTACATGCATTATTGCAGCAAATATAGTGAATGTCTAAAATCTTTAAGTTTTTCTGAATCGTATAATACTTCTAACATGAATAAGGCCTTTAAATCTTTTCACGACTTAATCTGTTTGTTCTACGACCTTTGTTTTCCGTTTATAAAGTGTAAAATCTCAACGAATTGCAAAACACAAAAATGGATAACAAGAGGTCTTAGACTAAGTTGTAAATATAAACGCACCCTACGCTTCCAATATTACAAAGATAAAACTCCAGAAAGTAGACTCAAATACAAAATATACTCTAAAATGCTAACAAATTGTATACACAGTTCTCAAAAACTACACAATCACAAACTTATACAGAACTCTACAAGTAAAAGCAAAGCCTGTTGGAACATTATTAAAGACAATCCAGATCCTCACCTCTCAAATAATCATATTTCTGAAATAAATAAAGATGGTATCATTATTCAAGACCCTAGTAAAATAGCAGATGAATTCAATAGATACTTCATTCAACGTACACTCTCCGATACAAACTCTACTTTAAAGAACACTAACTCAAAACACGTAAATAATACTATATTCCTGAACCCTGTAAGTTATGATGAAGTAAGAAGTATAATAAGATCCCTCAAAAATACAAATTCTACAGGTTATGACGGAATATCTACTAAGATTTTGAAACTATGTGTCGATGAACTAGTCCCGGTTGAATTTATCATTTAAAGAGGGCTGCTTCCCAGATATTTTAAAATTATCCGTAGTCAAACCACTGTTGAAAAAAGGAGACAAGTAATTATCGTCCAATAACACTTATTTCAATTATCTCAAAAATATTTGAAAAAGCCATTCATATACGAATCATGTCTTTTCTAGAAAAATATGCCATACTAAAAAAAGAACAAAATGGATTTCAAAAACACAAAAGTACCACTCTTGCTACTTTCAACTTAATTAATGATGTTATTCGAAGTATGGATAAAAAGAAGCCAACTGTTGTAGTCTTCTTTGACATGCCTATGGCATTTGATTTTGTTTCACATGAGCTACTAATCCAAAAACTTAATAATCTTGGGATAAGAGGACTTGCATTACAGTGGCTTAAGTCGTACTTAACAGACAGGCAGCAATGTGTTGAAATAGACAGCACAAAAGAAAAAGATTCAACAACAATCCGTCATAGATCCTCATATATGGAAAATAGCCTAGGAGTACCACAAGGTAGTGTGCTGGGACCACTCCTTTTCTTAATGTATATTAATGATCTGCCAGATATCACAACACACCGATGTACGCTCTTTGCTGATGATGTTTCAGTTTTAGTTACGTGCAATGACGAAGCACAATACAATAGTGAAATTAATAATACGATTACAGCAGTAGTAGCATGGCTTCAATTAAATAATTTATCGGTCAACCTTAGTAAAACCCAATTCATTCAATTCTGTAATGTACGAGATAAAGGTAAACTATTAGACATCAAATATAATGATACACAAATTAGAGAAGTTGAGACAGCCAGATTTTTAGGAATCGATATAACTGGAAACTGTAATTGGAAAAAACAAGTAGACACTGTATGTGACAAAATAATTAAGTTTGCATATGTCTTGAGGAGACTGCGTAACGTATCGGCTTGGAACACAGTCTTAATGGCGTATCATGGATATGTCGCATCCAATTTAAGATATGGTCTTCTCTTATGGGGTAATTCCAGTGATATGAACAGGGCATTTATAGCGCAAAAGCAATGTTTAAAGGCAATGTTTTATATTCAAAAAACATGATATCTTAACTCTACCGTGTATGTACATTTTTGAGGCAGCAGTTTTTGTAAAAAAATATCCGGATTTATTTTAAAAAGCAGAAGAAGTATATCATAGAGACACGAGATATCCAAATAAACTTGTATTAGATTTCATTCCCAATACTTCCCTATTTATGAAAAGTAGTTACTACATGTGTATGAGAATATTTAATGCCCTTCCGGAAAATATAAAAACCCTGTCTCTCATTGAATTTAAATCACACCTTCATCGATGGCTTGTAAGTCAGATGTTTTACACCGTAGATGACCTACTCGTCGTGTAATATAATATTATAAAGTAATACGACTAATATGTAAATAAAAAAATGTTTATAGTAAATAATGTGATATTATACTTAATAGTGTTACCTGGTTACTAATTTTAAGTTTATATTTGCATGCTTAACCGGCAAAATATGTTAATGTGCTAAAATAGAATAGAACACCTTATTGTACCATATTTTATGCAAATAAATTTCATTTCATTTCATTTCATGTGAAGTATAATCAAACGGAACTCCCTTGTAGACCTTTAAAACAAACAAAATAACAATGTGTTAAATTGGATGACAGACTGTAAATTAACGAGCATATTCATTATGCCATCCCTGATTATCAACATCAGGGATGGCATTGGCAACTCCAGCAAAATGATGGCTACAGTAAGAAAATGCCTAAGCTAATTATGAACATCCTCTAATCACAATAAACGTGCCGTTCAAATTTGAGGAGTTCTCTGAATTCTTCAAGAACTCCATCATCAGAATAGAAATCAAATCAAAAAGATGAATGTTACAACTAGGATAATAAGTAGAGCTAGGTTTATCGACCAGTTCCACTTTGCCATCCCTGGTCTCCATCATCAGGTCCACTTCATCAAAATGTTGGCTCCCCCTAAACAATGTTTTAGTTACTCAAGGAAACCCTCAAATCAGAATGCATGTGCCGTTAAAATTTGAGGAGTTCTCTCAATTCCTCATGAATTCCATCATCAAAATAGAACTATAATCAAATAGGACTATCTTGAAGGTATTTCTTTACAAAGAAAAGATGAATGTCTCAAATCGGATGATAGAGCTGGGAATTACCAAGCAGTTCCACTTTGTCATCCCTGGTCTTCATCATCAGGTCCACTCCACCAAATTGATGATGTTCGTAAAGAAATGCTCAAGTGTCTTAAGAAACTACCCAAATCATTATGCATGTGCCTTTCAAATTTGAGGAGTTCCCTCAGTTCCTTATGGATCCCATCATCAGAAATTGATTTTGGAAAAAACGGGACAAACCTGGAACTATCTATTTACAGAGAAAAAAATATTTTTTTAAATCGGATGATAGTCCTGGGAATTACCAAGCAGTTCCACTTTGCAATCCCTGGTCTTCATTATCAGATCCACTCCACCAAATTGATGATGTTCGTAAAGAAATGCTCGAGTTTCTTAAGAAATCACCCAAATCAGCATGCATGTGCCTTTCAAATTTGAGGAGTTCCCTCAGTTTCTCATGGATCCCATCATCAGAAATCAATTTTGAAAAAAACGGGACCAATCTGGAACCATCTACTTTCAGAAAACAAAAAAAAATTAAATCGGTTCAGTAATGGCGGAGTTCTGAGGTAACATACATTTAAAAAAAATAGACGAATTGAGAACCTCCTCCTTTAGAAATATTGAAGTCGGTTGAAAACAAAAACCAGTCTCAAGTTCCAAAATTAAAAATACAACGTTTCAACATCCCAATATGACAATGCGGCATTACTACATTTCCAAATAAGCATGACTAATGAGGTCTTAACAAGCCAAGAGGTTCATTTTAGTGCCTGGCTCGAGTCAAAACAAAAGTGTTTCACTGTCGGTTTCATGAACAGCTCTAGTGTGCCCCCACAAAGCTCGGAACGTCATTTAAATGCACACGTTTCATTGGTTCTGAATGCTTCTTAGCGGGGGAGTAGAAAAGAACGGGCCAATTACGACGCTTTTGTGACGATGCGACCGCTTTAGGTCTCGAGTGTAACTTTATGCATGGATCATGATTTCGTTCGGCTTCCGAAGATGAAAAACCTCTTTTATGTGTGTGGTGGATAAAAACAATTTTATAAGGAATAAAATTTCATCAATAAATGTTTTTTTGGGAAATGTTTCATGTTCAGCCCATTGAGGCTATGTATATGATAATAGCTAGGAAATCGAGGCAGGCTGTCCTGGTATCTCTAAAAGCTCAGTAAATCGCGCTTACGTGTAGCTTAAGCTAAATTTAAGATGTATTAGGATGACCAATGCGCGTAATTAAGTCATATAAAAAAGTACTAAAGTTGAAACAAAATAGTATCAGAAGCACCACGATATAACAAGTTTTTACATTTCGAATGGTTCATTTTTGTTATACCTACTTAATAATAAGTATAAAAATGTGATTTCTTTGATGATGTACCTCGAGTCGTCTCGAGCATACTCAATCGTCTCTTTATCTACAGTACTGACCACTCACCTAAAATGTATAAGATATTTGAAATCTTAAGAAACGCTCGCTGGAGGCGGCCGGCCGCAAAGCCTTTGCAGGCACCGTTCCACTTTTCCGCTTTTTCGCTTCCTTCTTTTATATTGAAATAACTGGACTGAAAGCAACTGCGATGCCTTCGGTCGGTACCAACTCCTTAAGGATGACTCACACTAGAACGGGACGGGACGGGGCGGGACGGGAAAATTTGGCAATTTCTATACAAAGAATCACGTGATGGCTCGGAGCCCTCGGATGTCACGTGACGCTTTCTATAGAAATTGACAGATTTTCCCGTTCCGCCCCGTCTCGTGCCGTCCCGTTTTGGCGAAGTTCTAAGTTCTAAGAATCACGTGATAGCTCGGAGCGCTCAGTGGTAACGTGACGTTTTCTATAGAAACTGACAGATCGGCCGGCTCGGTCACGTCCCGACCCGTTCTAGTGTAAGTCATCCTTTATATGTAATGATATAAAGGGAAATGCTGCAGATGCAATAGGCACACAGATGGACTTATAAGATTAAGCTTTTCGGAATGAGTTTCACGGAAGTGTGTTAATTTAACCTATAAAAAGTAATTTCGTGTTATAATGAAGGACCTACATCTCGAAAAAGCTCCCTATGCATTACATTAAATGAACTAAGTCAACAAAGAATTAAGCCTTCACGTAATATCATACTAGGCCGCCCCCGTATCATTGCATCAATGGAAGGTTGTAGGTAAGACATGGATATAAATGATGATTTGGATGACATTCGTCGTCAAAGTTGATAACACGAAACTTTACAAGGTTCCCTAATCGTGAGTAACGAGCGCCATCGACAGCCGATCAAAATGCATTTCCCTACGTTCGTTAGCGTCATCAATGGCGGTCCGCGCTATAAATTCCATATTGAGCGGACACAACAAAGCGCGTTTTGTCTTGCAAATGAAAACGCGCACATTTCGCGGTATTGTGCGGCTGTTTCGGCGTCCGCCATTATTAACAGCGAACATGAAAGACAAAAGGTTCGTCTGCAGCACTGAGGCTGGCCTAGATACCGGATTATTGTACTAACACAATGGGAGCGTTAATTTTGCGACTACATAATTTTGTTGTTTGCAACTTTATCACGTGTCTATCGATGCGATTGGCTTTTGTTTTCCGTTTTATTGCCACCCGCGCCGGTGCGGGCTTTCTGTTCAGCGCTTTTGTGTAGAACAGCAGGTATTAGCATAAACTTTTGAATTGAGCTACAAATTACAATACCTGGTTTCATTATCCATTGTGAGTTATCAATATTGCATTTCTTTTTAAGCAGACACTTAGTTACTTTAACCAGTTCATATGATAGGCTGAAAAAAAAACCATGGTGATGAAAAGAACAGTGGTGACATTTAGACATCAAACGCTAATCTTACGCTGTTTAATTCTAACAATTATTATTATTAATATTTATTTATTTAGGAAACGGGCTGATTTTTTTTTCCTAAAGCAGAATATCGGTTAAACTAGGGGTTATAAATAAAGTGTCACTAAACTTGACGAAATAAACTAAAATATTAACATGCGTTATGAATTTTATGATAATAAAATGCTTTTACGCTTATTTACGAGAAAAACAGCACCCAAACTTACCAAAAATGTGCCATAAACAAATCAGTGCGAGCATTCCAAAATTTCCAATAAGGCACTGAACACGTCACCAAAAATTCACACACAAACCACAGCCAATAAATAATGGCACACGACAATCAGTGAATCCGAAAAACAATTGGCGGGAAAAAGACGCGACGAAAAAGTTCAGTTGGGCCCAGGCGGCGCGCCATCAGCCAGTTTGCTAGGGAGGTGAACACCGACTGTGACCGGCCCGCTAGAGTGTACTCGCTCACCGCGCAACGCCCTCGCGCACCACACTTGTCACCCTTTACCCTTAATGCACTTACTTCCCTTTTGATATTGCAGGATGTCTTTAGTCTATTGACATGGTAATTACCGCTTTATGATTTTGATTATGATATTCAGAGTTGAATATCTAAATTGCTTTACAAACGAAACGGTGTATATGTAATGTTGTTATTTTGCGTTGTAGCAAACCTTTATTTCGAAAACCTTCATATTCCCGAGATACCTACGTAAGTAGGACGACTTGTTTTCAAAACACGTCGCCTGCTTAGAAACATTCTTATAAGAATAACAAAAGCTTTACCTTGTAAACATGAATCATAACAGACTCGAATAAGAACCAGCGCAACAAATAAGATAGGTGTCTCATCAAAGGAAGAAGCCAGAAACAGCAGGAGTATACAATGCTGAAACGTTGGGTAATATGTCCGATGACAATGGTGCGAACGAGGCACAAAGCCGCGAGGCGTATTGTGTGAACCCACACAATACAGAATACACCTCGCATATGCAACCGACCAATTTAACGCTTTACCCACGAAAATAAAAGCCAAGCGACTCTCACCTTTACATCCACGCCATTAAACACACAAACTTAAAAATATAACGCAAAACTAACTCAGTTGACAAACACCCTGTGTATTGTGTGTCAAAATAACTGATACGTGCTTAAGTATAAACGAAAATTGTAGTTTTCTGTATGAATCGACCTTTTTATTGTTGATGTGCCCTCGATGGAAATTTTATGTTTTCTTTTGTTATGTTTAGAAAAGAACAAATCTTGCGACATCTTTGTGTTGGGATTGCAAGGAACGTGGCTTCGAGGAGGAAATATAACAATTGCCCTCAATACTTCGTATATTAACATTATGATATGAACATTAAAACCGGCCAAGTACGAGTCGGACCCGCGCACCGAGGGTTCCGTAGAAACGTTCAGTTGCAACTGCACCTAGAAGTAGAAATTTAACGTCAGCCTCATGTATCGATCGACAAATTAGATCACTCGTTTGCACAACGTAGAGTATGCTCGAATTGGTTTCTGTTAGATTTTTTTTTATCACCAAAAATACCAAAATCGTTTTTTTTTTACTTAATTTAATAGACCTTACTTATAGCATGATATCATATAAATTTAAAGAAAAGAAAAAACAATTAAGTAAGTAGGTAAGTATTAAAGAAAAGTTTTTTAATAAAAGATATGAAGATCGGGTCAATATTATATTTTCAACCGACTTCAATATTTCTAAAGGAAAGAAACAGAGGTTTTCAATTCGTCTGTTTTTTTTTTAATGGATGTTCGATTTGAATTTTTTTTTATGTTTTCTGAAAGTAGATGGTTCCAGGTTGGTCCCGTTTTTTTCAAAATCCATTTCTGATGATGGGATCCATGAGGAACTGAGGGAACTCCTCAAATTTGAAAGGCATATGCATAGTAATTTGGATATTTTCTTGAGAAATTCAAGCATTTCTTTACAAAACCTACCAGTTTGGTGGAGCAGACCTGATGATGACGACCAGGGATGTCAAAGAGGAACTGCTCTATAATTCGCGGGCCCCAGCTGTATCTTCTGATTTGAGACATTCATCTTTTGTTTGTTACGAAATGCCTTCGAGGTAGTCCTATTTGATTATATTTTGATGATGGATATCATGAGGAATTAATGGAGCTGATGGTGAACCCTGGCAGTACCTAATGGAACTCAGGTTTGGTGCAACATAGGCGAGTGCTGTTTTCATGATTCGATTCATATTAACGAGCAATTATGAGAGCAGTTCACAAGATGGAGCTGATGCTGAACCCTGGCAGTACCTAGTGGAACTCAAGTTTGGTGCAACATATGCGAGTGATGTTTTCATGATTCGATTACACCTTGAATGTACCCGCAATATACACACTAACTCTTTACCCATCAATTTAAAACCATTACTAAAATCACAAAAAACTATTTAGTACGAGTATTTAATTAAAAAAAAAATACAAAAGCGTAGCGCTCTCGTAGCACGTTACTTTCGTAGCGATTTTTGTAGACAGGCATATGAAATAACATTTATTTTCGAACTATATACAGTAAGTGTAACTTACCTAACTACCTACCTCTACCTACCTTAAATCTAAAGTAGGTCCTTGAGGCATTGTACCTAGGATGCTGGCGGCATTTCCTCATTGTATCGCAATGCTGATACGTTGTGCGAGGAAGCCACCAGCTCTTCGGTCACCAGTAACATCAACCAGACGTTTCGCGATTTCTACGAAAAACTTGCGTGCGCTGGGACCCCATGGACCAAGAGTTTCGACCCCGAATGGTACAAAAAGGTACTCTCTGCCCAGGCATATTGTATAAGTACTTCAAAATATGCAGACGCAATCATATGGGTACACATTGGCAAAATAGAATAGAAATTAAAAAGTGGCAACGTAGTAGTGTCGTCCCTTTCAAATCAATTCATATAAGAAAGCGGGACGACACTACGATATTGCCATTTTGCCAAGCTGTACAATAAAAATAAGGGGCCTATGCAAGTTACACAAAACTATGTCCCGTATGATCTAAGGCTTGCATTTCGGAATTCCGGAATTTCTGACTGTTTTCCCGATATTACAGGTCGGGATTGACACCCTTAATCTCGAACATTCTGGAATTGAAAATATCCCTATTATTTGACGAAAATTCTGTGTATAAAAATCTAAACTGTACATTCTGACGCAAAAATACCGCGAAGTTTTAGTTTAAACCTATTTAAACAAAGGTAACAATTAGGTACCGAAGTCGCGAGCGGAGGCTAGTAATTCGTTAAATTACAATCAAAATTAAAATAGCCTTTGGACCAGTAAAGTGAAAATAAATAAGTGTCGAAGGAATAGAATAAGGGCGACCGCATTGTAAAGGAGGCATCATTCCAACCGCTTGCCGAATACGGGTGCGTCAATTAACAACCATTTCTGTTTCACTTATCCAAATTAATCCAAATTGAATGAACAGCTGCACTAGCTTGGTGGCCATTTTATCGACTATGACGCCATGCCTCACTTTCGCACTTGCATACTTGTTAGAACGTAATTAGTTTTGTATTAAGCAGAGACGTCTGGAGAGAGATGGAAAATGTTTCCATTTTTAGGGTTCCGTAGTCAAAATGCAAAAAACGTAACCCACTATGAAAAACACACACTCACTATGAAAAACTTAGTCCACTTTTTAGGGACGCTACGAGTAAGGGAGTTCACTTCAAGTCCAAACAGTATTTCCATTGTGTCTGTCATTGCCCAGTTCTCTCCCTCACTCGTAGCTGCAAGAACTACGAGTAAAGGAGTACGAGTACACACTGCTTCAGCCTCTCTTGTTGGGGATGCGATTACCTCCTGTTCATATTCTAACGGATACCTGCAAAGCTCAGATCACACTGGTTCATCCGGAACCCGCCTGCACTCGCGGATCAACCAGAGTACACACCGGGTCCGCTTCTAGTCCAAACAGTATTCCCATTGTGTCTACCATTACCTAGCCCTCTTTTCGTCTTTTGTATTCGCCTCTTCTATTGAAGTGAGACCTTCCCAATGACGCTTTATGGCGGCTTTGAAGTATGCAAGATACCCGTATGAAGTATATCGTACTTAGAAATATTATGTGAGGGTTTAGTTTGATGTCGAAAGTAGGGCAGTGGTTTAGTAATGCAACCCGCTGAATGGTTCACAGTTCGCTCTAATAGAATTTTCAAAGCTAGGTATAAAGTATGGACAGTTGAGAGCCGAACATTTGTTAGCCAAAGTCCAGTGGAGAGCTCATATAGTTAGGCACGTTAGGCACGTATTAGCTAGTTATTATAATAATATGGTCACCATCAAAAGACAAAGCCTATAGGCTATAATCTGTCAATTTCTATAGAAAGAATCATCGATAGCTGTCGTATGTCACGTGACGTTTGCTATAGAATCTGAAAGATCATCCCGTCCCGTACCGTTCTAGTGTGAGTCATCCTTTAAGCTTACATTATGTTCTTTGAATCTATGTTGGTTTAGCATTATATATCTATCATCTTAATTATTATATTCTATATTCTTTCTTTTCAAATTCTATATTCTTCATCTTAATTATTTTTCGTCATGAAAATAATTACCTATTGAAAACTGGAAATGATGTGGGAAATCCAACACCGTAAAATCGAGAGTAAGGTCACTGTGCATTGTGCAACGTCACTGTGCATTGTGCAACCATGATTTGTTAAGCTCCTCATTCACGGTAATAAAGTACTTACCGTGAATGTCGTTGCCGGATGCGTGCCGTACGGCAACATCCTGCTAGCTCCGCCCACCGCTTGCAGTCCGCCGCGATGGGCTGTCAATTATGTTTTTTACACAACCTTAATATTATCATAAACATTACAGGAAAAATATAACATTGACCGTTTCATCATATTTTTTTTATAAAAAAAAACTTTCTGAAACAAAAATTGAAATTTAACCAACATTCGATTGGTTTGTTTTCTTTATATTTATGTGATATCATGCTAAAAGTATTGTCCTATAACTATAGTAAAAAAATTGATTTACGTCGTAATAAATTTCAAGGAAAAACAAACTAGCATACTAACTTCGTGCCGTACAAACGACTGACCCAATCTGTAGATACATGTGGTTGACGTCAAATTTCTACTTTATGTGTACCTAGTTGCAACATAAAATGTATGTGGAACCCTCGGTGCGCGAGTCCGACTCGTACTTGACCGGTTATTAATAACTAATTACTAACTATATATATAACTAATTCGGACTGTAAGCGGTGGGTGGAACTAGCAGACGACACGATATTCACGGTACTGTATTACGTTCCGGAGATGCCGGCGGACTGCCGTAAATGGGGGCTTTAACGAAAACTCACAATATCGTTTTCAACATCTCGCGTTTTTGCCATCGTATAAAAAATCTCCTCGGGTCCAATCCGATCTCTTTTATACCTTGCCCTGAGTCCTGACCTACCCTTACTCAGGTCCGTGCCCTTACTCAACTCCCTTAGTTTCCTATAAGAAAAAAACATTATAAATACATCAAAAAAATTTTCATTCCAAAAAGTATCCTAGTATAAATCGGCAAGCATTCATTTTACCTCAAGTTCATTTAACCACCAATAAATATGAAGCAACTGAGTGGTTAGGACCATTGGCGGGAAAACGCGCATTAGGCTAGTATTAAACGGGTATTAGGTATTTTAATACGTGGGGCGATCCGTCGGGGCCGCTCGTTCTTGTATCGTTATGTAGATTACTTGTTTGTTGGCATGACTATAAAGAGAGATAGAAATGGTATACTATGACGTCATGGCCATGATTTGAGCGTTTCAAACGCCTGAATTTACATGAAGTTTTAAACAAGGATTTATATACTACATTTTTGTCTTTTGCGCTGAAAATTATTTTACAGTTTTATAATGATAAAAGCTATCATGCGACAGTATAAAAACAATGAGTGGATATTGCCTATTAATTCTATTCACGCTCAACGCTATCGCCTTGCGCCATGCATTTATTTATATACACACGCGTTCAAAAGTGCATGGGCAATTCATGAATGAATTCATTCATGCAATTTTGAACGCGACTACTGAACGTGACTTACTGCAGATATGTTACGAGTGCTACGCCGTAGCCTGTAGCATTCATTTTCCGGTTCGTAGCCGGTTCGTATTTCACACAAATGAGCTTATATGTATTAGCGCTGAATGGTTTACAATTTTACAGTCTGTACTTAATCGACTTAACACATTCAGTGCCAATGACCCGATAACGGGTTATCTGTTCTTCGATTTTATTGGCTACGCCGCAGCGTTTAGCACAAGCTGGGACTGAATGTCTTAACAGACTTAAAAACCGAAGACCTCCTCCCTATAATCTTTAAAGGCATTATTAATTGTCTTTTTCTTTAAATAGCGTAATCCGTAACTACAAATATATGATAAAGAAATTAGAACTAGATGCTTATATTTTAAAGGAATATTCTCTAAAAGAAGCATTACCATGGTATTAGAGGTCATTCACACGGGAGCTTAAAAAGCGTCGCGTTAGAACCCGACGTTGACGTTTTTTACCGCTGCCAATATTTGTGTTCATACCAACGCTTATAAATCACTGTGGATTAGCGTTAAATTCAATATTTCTACGGTTGGTCAGCCTACTCAGCCTTTACAGATAGATGTAGCTAATGTAAAATGATTTCCCCTCATTTTTTCACGGAAACCCCCAAACGTGTCATGCTATTTCAGTCAGTGTCAGTACTAAAAGTACCGAGGTCGATTGAAGTTGCATGACAAATACGAGCGTTGCTCATGTCTGTTTATGTCATATATTTTGGTTCTCACATAATACTTTTTCCAGTTTTGCACCACCTACTGTATGTATACTTTTCTTAGTGTAGTGTCTCCTCTACCCAAAGGTTGTCTGGAAGAGATCGCTCTTTAGCGATAAGACCGCCTGTTGTTTGCCTCTTTTTCATGTGTAATCTATACCAGTTTGTGTTATTTTTGTTGTTTTGAGGTGCAATAAAGAGTTATTGTATTGTATTGTATTGTTGCTGAGAAAATACGAGGGA
Source organism: Lathronympha strigana (assembly GCA_949128165.1). Lineage (NCBI taxonomy): Eukaryota > Metazoa > Arthropoda > Insecta > Lepidoptera > Tortricidae > Lathronympha > Lathronympha strigana. Next base: position 7,009,511 of record OX421906.1, on the reverse strand, counting down.
ATATTATTATGCACAAAGTACATATGTACAGTCAGCCACACAGCTAACAATACACCCAAAGTGCCAAAAATATGTATACAGGACTTTATTGTCTGAGCATTAAGGTCGTGTATACATATTTTGGGCACTTTGGGTGTATTGTTAGCTGTGTGGCTGACTGTACCCCCCCACACATTTTGCGTTTGGTTACATGATCAAGCTCTGTCAGGTTTCATTGCAATACAACGCATGCGAAAATATCTGTAGCAAACGGCCTCCTAGCATAGTTGGTAGTGACCCTGACTACGAAGCAGGAGGTCCCGGGTTCGAATCCTGGTCAGAGCATTTATTTGTGTGTTTATCACGAATATTTGTTCCGGAGTTATGGATGTTTTCTATGTATTTAAGTATTTATATGTATCTCCCTATTATATACAGACTCCGTTATCAGTGGTGAAAAATCATTGAAATCAAGGGTTGGCAAAACTACCTATCCTAAAATCGCCTTCGGTACCTACGTAACTTCGCCTTAATAATTTTTTAATAATTGTTTTACTTTAAATCGTAAAATTCAAGTAAGGTCATTCAACGCGTACAGTTTGAAATAAGTAAATACACAATTTTCTTGATCATATTTTATTACAGTAGGCGAAATTGGGAAACAAAGGCGAAATAAGGATTTATGACGGTTTTTAATGTTTGACATTAAAACTGCTTGATTCACTACATTTAACTAGAAATATATTATTTGTAATGTGTTTTACATGGATTACAATTTAAATATTTTACTATGGCGAAGTTATGTACAACAGGCGAATTAAAAATTTTGGCAACCCTCGTTTCAATAAACTTTCACCACTGATAACGGGGTCTGATTAATGATTATATATATCTTCGCCTAGTACCCACAACACAAGCCTTATTGAGCTTACCGTGGGACTATTATAGGTCGATTTGTGTAAGACTGTCCCAATATTTTATTTTTAATATTTATAACTGACAGCGGTATTGACGTTTTTTAAACGCCCGGCGTAGAGCGCCTAAAATCCGACAGCGAGCGATAAAAAAGCGCCGCGTTAAAAAAAGCGCCTTCGTTGAACACATACATATGGGCATAAGTATTTTTTTCTGATTTGAACGCTTTTTTAACGCGCATTGAAAAAGCTCCCGCGCGAATGACCCCTTAACACAACGAGTTTCATCGTCCCAAATGATTCCTTTTAAAGCCCCTCATTCACGGCAGTCCGCCGGCACTCCGGCATGGCTGGATGTAGTGGACACACGGTGTGCAAGTAGCCCAGCCTGGCAGTCCAATTCGCACTTATTCGTTGAAAGATGCGCAGCGCTGCGTTGTAGTGCACACATTGTACTCGAATTTTAAAAATCGCCGCCATCTCGTATGACATTTTTAGTAATGAATAATTAATATTTTATGGTGCTTTTACATGCTCGGGCTCTCGGCCGAATGATTCGGCCCACCCTAGTACACGCTCATTCGAGACAGACTATATAGATAAAATTTAAGCCAGACCATAGACAATTTAAGCTTTTTCAGGTAGTTTCGGTGAGTTAAACGGTGTTTTAAATAGCTTTGGTTATTGAAACTATTTAAGACACTTTTTAAATAGCTTTACCCGAAGTGAAATTATTTAAGACACCTTTTAACTCAACCAAACTACCTGAAAAAGTACTTAAATTGTCTCTGGTCTGGCTTAAGTTTTCTCTATATAGTCTGTCTCGAATCATCGTGTACTAACATGGCCGAAACATTCGGCCGAGAGCCCGAGCATGTAAACGCGCGGTTATACATTGATTGCCGCAATTCTCAATTGTTTGTTACTGTAATTTGGTGCAATTCGGACTGCAAGGGGGTGGGCGGAGCTAGCAGGATGTTGCCGTACGGCACGCATCCGGCAACGACATTCACGGTACTTTATTACGTGCCGGAGGTGCCGGCGGACTGCCGTGAATGAGGGGCTTAAGGTACTGTTACACATGCTCATTACTAGCATGCTTCGTGCTTATTAGCAAGAGGGTTTGGGAGCGGGGCCACTCACCCGCTTGCTATTAACCATGCTAGTAATGAGCATGTGTAACAGTACCTTTATACTCTGACCGTGCGTTTACATGCTCGGGCTCTCGGCCGAATGATTCGGCCCACCCTAGTACACGCTCATTCGAGACAGACTATATAGATTAAGTTTAAGCCAGACCATAGACAATTTAAGTACTTTTTCAGGTAGTTTGGTTGAGTTAAAAGGTGACTTAAATAATTTCACTTCGGGTGAAGCTATTTAAAAAGTGTCTTAAATAGTTTAAATAACCAAAGCTATTTAAAACACCGTTTAACTCACCGAAACTACCTGAAAAAGCTTAAATTGTCTATGGTCTGGCTTAAATTTTATCTATATAGTTTGTCTCCAATGAGCGTGTACTAGGGTGGGCCGAATCATTCGGCCGAGAGCCCGAGCATGTAGAGGCACCATCAGAGTGTGCAGAGATTTTAAAGCCGATAATATTACATCCTGAGATATCAATATGCCTCCCTTTATTTATTTAACCTTTATTGCACAAAAGAAAACCTTAACGTACAAAAAGCGGACTCAATGCCAATAGGCATTCTCTACCAGTCAACCTTAAGGCAAAACAGAAAATTTGTGGGCGGTGCTACTAAAAGTCAAAACCGAAATAGTAAGAACCGAAGTAGTATATCTCACGTGAAGAAAAAGGGGTGCATATGTAATACTATGATCATAGATATATGATAATGTAATATGGGTCTTATACTTATCGTGATCGTGTCACATGTATGCAATAAGTGTCGTGTCCTGGAAATCCACTAACGAGTAAGGCCCATATTACACTAACATATTTATAATCATATCATAGATCTATATGCCTCCCTTTTACTCCAACTGAAAAGAAAGGGGCGCAATAAGATCTCTGATCATAGATATATGATGTGTAATATAAGCCTAATACGTAAAGCTACTGTTACACATGCTCATTACTAGCATGCTTTGTGCTTATTAGCATGCTAATAAGCATGCTTAATAGCAAGAGGGATGGGAGCGGGGCCCCTCCCACTTCCCCGCTTGCTAATAAGCATGCTAGTAATGACCATGTGTAACAGTACCTTTATACAATACAAGAAAGGGGAGATCATATCTGATCATATGAAATCATCCATCGATCATATGCTTTATCCAAAATCGCTTGCGATTGTCGGTACTGTTTGTAAACCCCTTTCTGCGTCATCAAGCAAGGCTGTCAGTCAAGTGAAGACAACTTTTTCTTTTTTAGTGTCTTTAGTGATACTGAGATAGTCTATGGTCTATATTAAAAAAATGTCTGCGCGGTGTGCTTCTGTTCGCATTTTGTGGAATTCTTAATTAATATTAAAAACATTTCGTGATTTTGTATATAATTAGAATATCAGAGGTAAAATCGCTTAGTTTTATTATTATGTGTTGTGTTATCGCAGGATATTTGGATCGTTTTACTTTGTACTAAAATCAACATGGCGGCGACCCACTCTCACTTTAAATGTGTATAATTTCGCAATTTAGGTTCTAGTAAAGATAGTACAGTACAGTCTTATATCTTGTTACAGTATTCTGATATGGACGGAAAACTGGATTCGTCCCTCGTGACGCAATCCATCAATTACCATGGACAGCAACTTCAGAAAACGTGGGAGGCAGAACGAGGAGAGGACGATTTGTCTAAAATCGGCGTTGGAACTCTGGACTTTGCGGTGTACCAATCCAGGCATAAACACCTAACCTTTCAAGATCGTGGGAAACGCTTGAAACTTCATCAGTTTATTGCCAAAGAAGCGAATGCATTGTTTGATTCATCAGTACAAGAGGAAACCCCTTCCTCATCCAGCCTTGGGACTGATGCCACCGCACCTGAAGATAGTAAGTTCAAACAAGCTTAAAAAATCAATAGTCGTTTCTTAGCAACTAGATGGCTTTGCCTTCCACGGTTGAGTATATACCTATAATGATAATGACAGTGCTGTTCAAGGCTGTTTACTAGACAGCTTGATCAATTATTCATTGCACTGCACAATTTATATTTTCTGTTATTCTACTACTCAATACTATATTTATTTCATATTTGTTTCAGATCTTTATGCATTGATGCCGCCATTTGAAACATTTTTGAATGTAGATAAATCTGCAAGACTAAGGCATTTCTTTGAAGTAAGTATTTGAAATAAGCAGTGGCTAGTTAGTTATAATCTGGCAAACCAAGTTTGACAATAGTTTTTATTTTATTTACGTCTCTTTTCGGTTTAAAAAAGGGGTTGGGGGGGATTTAAAAAAATTACTGTTGGCCTTTGCCAGACTATAATTCAACATATAAAAATATATTGCAACTATGTACACTTGTATTGCTAATGCAAATTCTTGCAATAACATGGTAATAAAGATAGTAAAGGCACGAATTATTTATAAGTATATTCTTTATGGCACAATAATATCTTTATGTATATTGGTGAGACAGTTGTTGAAAGACCTAGTATTTTTAATGAAGCACATCCAACAGTATTCCCTTCTGTTAGCTAGAGATAGGCCTCCACCTTACCATTACCTATATGTATTACTTCTTATGACACTGTGGATGGCATTCTTAAGTACCCAGCCTAGGTGTAATACATTAAAGCCTTACCAATTGGGTTCTGCCATACAATCATTGGCTGGTGACCATAATCCACACAGACAATGTAGTCAGCAGTGTGGTTTTTACAATTTATCAGAATGCATTTCTCTCTTTACACAAGTATAATAATCAAGTAAGCTAATGGTAATATACATTGATTTATTGACCACTTACATGGATTATATGGGAGAATCATCTATTTCGTGTTATTCTGTCCCAACAGCCAGGGGACGAATCGTCGCTATACTTACTCAACCTCGTATCTACAAATCTCATTTGATAGAGGAAACACCCGTATTCCTAGTGACAGAAAGGTGACATTTCCATCAAATGATTGCTGTACATATGAGGTTGAGTAAGTATAGCAACGAAATGTAGCACAGGTTTGTTAGAAGAAATGTTGTAGTATGTTCTACTGAATCCTTGGTAGAACTACCAACAAAAATTCATGGTTTGTGAACTTTAGTGCCATAAGACTGTGATTTTAAAAGTGCAACCATAACCATTGCAACTGTAACCATTGCAACTAGTGACTAGATATAGTTGATTAAATAAAAAATTATAAAAAAATATTTTATTGCATAAACAACAATTCACAAAGGATTAACAAAAGATTGTGCATAGCAGTGTGTGTGCAGGGGTCCCCGCATTAGGCAAAGCCTGTATCATGGGAGCCCAGTTTTAACTGTGGTGTCATGTACCATCTCATCAAATATATATAAATAAATATTAAGAAAGGTCCTTCTGTCATAGGTATTGTATTGTTTGAAGTACAATATGGTTCTCATGACAAACTTTGTTCCAGATTGTGAAGACAGGAGAATTGGTGATAGGAGCTGTAATCAACAGGACAGCCTCAGGGATGATGCTGAAGGTGCTCTGCACTGCTGGACCTACATCCCGATATGTAGCTGATATCAATGTGAAGGTACTTTTTGCACATTATGCAATTAAACTTGATCAAATATATTACCCCATCTGCATATGAGGGCCGTTTGACAAGTTTTTTAAAAAGTCAAAAAACGTCAGTTTCTTTATACAAATTACATTTATTTCTCAACATAATCTCCCTTAAGGGCCAAACACTTATTCCAACGAGTTTCCAATTTATCCCTACAAAAAATAGGGTTTGTCGAGGTCTGCAAACTAGCTGTTCACACCTGCTATACAGTCTTCATTTGTCAAAAATTTTTGTCCTCCGAGCCATCTTTTCAATTTTTCAAAAGTCACATGGAGCTAAGTCCGGTTTATACGGAGCATGAGGAACTAGCTTGAAGCCTAATTCATGGATTTTTGCCATTGCAATAGTTGGTGTGCACTGGGGCGTTGTCCTGGTGAAAGAGGACTTTTGTCGGAGATCAATTTGGTTGTTTTATTCAGTAAGAAGTGGTCCGGATAAAAAGTAGCAAGTCATTTAAGTAGTGTTTGAATAAAACTTAAGGTAATTTTGTAAATATTTATTGTACATGAAAAATGCTTAAATTTAACTTATTTATGATGTACAGTCAGCGTCAGAGATATGTGACCCCCCTAGGTGTAAAACTGCAACTCTCGTTCGACACGAGAATCGGCATATACCACACTGTCATTTAATTCTTTCAAAAATGAAACATCTCATGTTTGTCTCCTAGCTGGAATCGATCCTGGGGCCTCTCTGCTCACACTCATTCGCTTCACTCATACTTTAGTCCGGCTTTTTTCCGCTGGGCTATCGTAACGCATGGACTACACAACAAAAATATGAACCAGTTCTTAGCAGGCCGACCGGCAATAGAGAACTATGACAAAATCTATAAAAACGGACTATATTGTCAATGGCGCTTACGCCGCATCGGGTTGCGCAGCGTTGCATTTTTATTGGAGCATCGCTGATAATGGTGTAAGCGCCATCGACAATAAGGTCCCTTTTCATAGATATTCTGTTGCAACTATTATATCTATACTCGTCCTTGTTTTGCAAGCTTGTCTTAGATCACTATAATCTCTTTGGTTCATCAATATTTTCCTACCCTCATTTTATTTCCACAGACGACTAACAACGACTTTTACCAATTACATTTTAAGGTTTAATTTACTGGACTAAATTCGTCTAGTTATTTCATGGAGAAAATTTGTTTGAGGGTAAGTCATAATTTGCGTGTGCGAATCATACCTGTGGTTGGTGTGCCTACGCAATTACGATCTCTCGACTTCTTAAATCCTTTTGCATTTTAAGCAATTGAATAACTGTCCCCGTCCGTTTTTTTGTGTTTCAACGACAATATGGTTCGATTAACTACTTTTCTTAAAACTAAAATTGTGGTTCTTTGGGAAGAGAACAAAAGTATTAAACAAATAGCACGAGAACTGAATATAACGGTAAGTTTGTAACCTGTGACTCCAGTGAGACATTTATTTTTTAGTAAAAAAAGGAAAATGTTATCAATAAGTTAAGCCACCAGATTTTGTTGTGAGGGTGTTTACTGTCAAGTGTTTACCTATATATGGGATAAGATAGAAAAATATATTTAACGGAAAAGTCTTTTAATCGGCAGTTTTTTTATGTGAAGTAATAGGTATAGTCTTAGAGCCATGTTTATTTTTAAAGCTATTTGAGTTTTTTTAAGTTTTATCATAAACGTCTCCTTTATTGAAATAAGCAATGTATTGAAATTTTCATGGAGGTCAGGTGGGGTAAAATTGAAACCCCGAGGAATGAGGGAGATTCGTATGAAGTGCCCATACTGTTCTTCTTATCCCGGGCAAAACAAAGTATGTTCTCCCACCCCACTTGATCTTATAAGTATTTTTTTTACAATGTTCGCCATCTGCTTGTTTTGTTTGTATCAATCGTATTTATTTTCAATACATTTTATTAAATACACAAATGTCAATAACAATACACAAAAGTCAACTTAAAAATACTCTTAACCTAAATGCTAAACCCAATCAATCGTAAATCAATCGTATTAGATAATTATACCTAAATGTTTCGCAATTCACCTGTTTATCCCAGCTTACAGAGCCTTAGGTATATGTATGAATGATCTGTAACACACACCCTAGATACATTTCACAACCTTTTCTTACCACACACAAAGCGTGTGGCAAGGAAAACTTAAATAAATAAAATAACACACAGAACTATGGGATAAATGTGGGTGCCTCATTATCTTTTATACTATTGGAAATATGAGATTATATACGAGCAAATTTAATACGTATTTTTACTTGCAGAGAAATACGATTCGCAGATGGGTGAGATGTTACCAACGAAGGGGGGACGTGGAGTGTGATAAACCAGGCCCTCGTCCCCGTGCTTACACTGACGAATCTGAGAGACACCGGAAAATTGTTAAAAGACACAGTAGGTAAATTATATTATACAATTTTCATTACCTGCAGATTTACGTTTTCAGTTTTACGTTTTTCAATTTTTGGTATGCTCATGAGATTTTTTTTTTAGCGTATTGGGGTTGGAAGTCATCTATGGGGACTGGGGAGCTTGTTGAAGTTGGAGGCCGAATGAACAGCGAGCGATACCTCGAAGTGTTACGTGACGTCATCTTGCCTTCCGTTCGCGTCGCCTATCCCGAAGGACAAATTTATTTAGTGCAAGACAATAGTGCAGTGCATCGTTTCCGTATAGTGAAAGAGTGGTTACCCTTACAAACAGACATCACTGTATTAGATTGGCCTTCTAAAAGCCCTGACCTCAATCCTATTGAGAATTTATGGGGTCAAATGGTGCGTAACTGGGACCCTACACAAGTCAAATCAAGACAAAACTTAGACGAAGAAGTTTATAGAACGTGGGAGTTGATGAGGAACACCAATGCATGTTCAAACATGGTGTCAAGCATGAAAAGTCGACTAAAACAGGTAGAAGATAGAGAAGGTTTCCCTCTACGTTATTAGTTAAAATTGTAAAAAAAATGTTTGTGTTGTTGGTATTTCTCCATTATTGGGCAAATATTTATTCCATGCAAGTTTTAAAATATTGAGTTTAATGACGCTATTGTATAAGTAGTGTCTAACAAATTATATTGTTTTTTTGCAAATAACAAAATAGTGCTTAGACAATTAAGTAGGCTTTTCCAAGTGGTAACTCGTTAATTTCTACCTTAAAAACCATATATATTGTTAGCCATTTAATGTAGTTTTTAACATGGATTCTTCTTCATTAGTATTATTTCAAGTCAATTTGATATGACATGACTGAATAAAGTGCCCTGCGGGTTCGAACAAGCAGTTCCCTATACCTATTTTATAAGTAGGTAATAATTATTATCAGCACACTCAGAATCGTAAAAAGCTTAAACCAAAATTATAAATTATTTCTGTTAAAAGGAAATTTCAATGTAACTTTAATAAAGGGAGCTGTTTAAATTCGACCCATTTAGTGGAGAAATACCCCATGCTTAAGATTGTGGTAAGGTTGCATTGCATTGGTAACGTGCTAACATTGCAGGAGATGAATTATTGTTATCTTTGATAACATGTTGTTTCTCTTTGCAATGTTAAATAGCTGGTTTAGATTACGTATTACATATTGATAATGGCATACAGACTGGTAGGGCGAGGGACGGTCTAACATATACTCATTTTTTCAAATTGTTTTTTGAATAGCCCATTTTATACTTAAAAGCCTCTTCCCGCGATTTCCACAACTCCCACCGCTATGTCCCGCCATCTCTGTCTAAAGTAAAACTGAAAAATTGTGTTAAATGCAATAAGAATATTAATTTATAATCAAGGAAAACGGAAACCATACACCTCACTTTTATCCGAGTAGTTTGGTATTACTTATAAAAAAAGCTATGTCCCAACATTTTTTTTACGGTTCTACTCAATGAAGTAAAATGTAGGTATAACATAAAGTAAACAACCAAAGTGTAATGCCTTATAAAGTTTAACAGCATGCAGACCACCAATACCACAATTTTAAACAGTAAGAGCTAAGCTAAAGGTATTTTACTTGTTAACTTGAAGTTTTACTGATGTATAATTGAAGAAACTAAATTAAATTAGCTACACATTGTCATTATAATTTAACTAGTAAATATTTAGCAATAAAATATATAGTAGTCAGTTTACAGAACACGCATAATATATCTACTGTCATATTTATATATTACCCCCATTATTCAGTTTTTAAACAATATTTAATAATAGTATTTAAATACCTACTTATTTAATAAAAAGTTACCAGTGACTATGGAATTTTCATTATTAGTCCTTAAAAAAAAGATTTTAACTTCTATTTTAATAAAACTTTATTAAAATAGAAGTTAAAATTATATTAAATAGGAAGTTAATAAATAATTAATAAAAAAGAACAAGCATAAAAATACAAAAAAATATCCTTTACGTAGATTCGAACCGCTAACGTAGTGTTTCATAGTCTGTTGCACTATCCATCACGCTGCACGGACGCTTGTGAAGTCGACGAAATTATTGTTCTAGTAAAAAAAAATCAAAGGGGTTAATTTTAATGTTACCGAGTTAATAACTGAGTAATAAGGAATAACAAAACGTATAAATATTTGTGGTAATGTAAAAAAATATTAAAACCCGGATATAAAAAAAAGTAAAAAAAAAGCAAAAAGTGTAGATTCTTATGCTGGGGTTCGAACTAGCGACCACATTTGTCTATTGCTGGAGGGGGGTTACATATCTCTGAAGCTTACTGTACACAAATATAAATTTCTTTAGCCATGCCAAAATTTGCGTACTGCTTTTGTCCTTTTTATGAGAGTTTGAACATAGACCTTGTGATGTTTTTGACTTGGTTTCTCCACTTTTTTCTAAAATCTTGTATATTTCCAGCTACGGATTTCGTGTTCTTTAGTTTTTTTTTTTATGTGAGCCCAATAAAGCTCAATTGGGCGAAGCTCTGGGCAATATTGACATCATTCTTAGAATAAAAAGCTTTAGCTTTTTTTCCGAAGTGGCAAGAAGCTAGATCAGGCCAAAAGAAATTAACTGTACCCGTTGTAATAAATTCGTCACTTTTTAGACCGCGTGTGCCAGATCATATATTTTTGGGAGTATTTGCTGGCCATTTTACATTTATGTTTAGGGTTGACATTATCGTTTTGACATAGAATTCTTGGCTTGGAATGTGTTTGAAGTCGGCAACGACATACGTCTCGTCACGCAGCAATCTTACTTCGTAGAGAAATTCTGGTATAACTTTCTCGCCCTTGATTTAGCCACTTTCTCTTTTTCAGGTATCCTGTCTGGAACCTTCTGGACTTTAAATGTTTTCAGTCCACTATTTTGTTAAACTCGATGAACCATAGACTTAGTAGTGCCTAATTTTTCAGCTAGTTTTCGCTCGGAAATATTTGGGTTACTCTTATTTTTTAACTATATTTTTGTCCTGAAACCCTCGTTTTCGACCGGAACTTGGTTTCCTTTCGATGGTTAATCTCTGCTTGTAGCATCGTAAAACCTTTCCGACAGAAGATCTAGACAGATAAATGCTTTGCAACTATAACCTGAGTCCAACTGGGATTTCCAAGGTGTGTGTCCACTATTTGTTTACAACGACAAATTTCAGCCTACGACATTATTGTAACTATAAAGTATAAATTTCTTTCTTTTTCTGAAGAGTTTGTATATGCCACATTTTTTCCGAACCACTCTTTAACTATAGAGCTTATGGTAATGATATTACAGCCAGAGGTGTATTTTGTGTGCCGCTACTTAGTTTTGCCTATAAATTGCGAAAGAACATGTTTAGGGGGGGCGCCCCATACATGTAACTGAATGTAAAAAAAAAATATATGCCAAATATCGACTTGTGGCGCATCATGGGATAGGCCTTTGAAAAGTTTCCTGACCAAAAATAGTTTCGGATATAATCACCACGTAAGTCTGAAAAAGTGTCTCAATTATGCGTGGTCCGACACGCACTTGGCTGAGGTTTTTTTTAGGTATGGAACCCTAAATGGTGCCAATTTTTATATGCTTATAGCATCAGTTCACCTAATTATGGCACAACAAAGAAAACCTAATTATGGGTGACTGCTTTTAAAAACATTTTATTTTATTGCTAAGCACCTTTCACAACAGGATTCTAATTGCATAATAAACACTCATTGTTCCATGCCCTGACTTTGACCTTATTATTATTTCGTATTCATCAGATTATATTTTTAATTACCAGGCATTTTTACCTGTGGGAAATATCATACCAGCCGTGGACAAGAAAAATGTTTCAAGAAACTACCTGATGAATGACACAGTCTGCTGTGAAGTCATTGAAGTGATCCCAGACACTGACAAAATGGTCTGCGGGATGAAGGGAGTCACGCGGGGCCCGGACGACCCTCCTCCTAAGCCCCCTCTAGGACTCCTCAGCACTGACGACTTCCCACTGGTCTACAAGTATGTACCGCACACCACTAGCGTTACGATTAATCACTGTGTGCCTACACCTATTTTACAGGTCTGAATTTCTGAACACTTTTTGTATTGTATCTGTGTATTTTTATTTTGTGAAGATCTTGAAAACAGTGGTATTTATTTTGTCAGTAATGTTTGTACCTGCTTTGGATGTGAAGATTTGAGGAATTATTGACGACGATATGCAATGACAATGGAATTAAACTGGAAGAATGATATGAAACACGTCACCTGGTGACAGGCCACTTATTTGCCTTGATGGGAGGTTCTACCTTACATGCTTCAGAGACCTGCAGTTTTCAGCTTTATACACAAAATTCACTCTGCATGTAGGTATTTTTATATATGCATAACTTCCGAAGGAGCATTCGTTGGGTAAATGTTTTTGTGTTCACCGGATTCTGATCACTTACAGAATGAATGATTACACATATCAATCACCAAACTTGTGAAAATGATTTCATGACATTTTTTTACAACTGACGAAATAATAGAAAAACCATTGGATACTTGGAGATTGTAATAAACAGGAAACACTGATGTATACTGAGGAACTGAAACCATTAGTGTTGAAATCATTTACACATTATTTTAATATATGGACAAGGTCAGTAAAATGCTTCAGGGTTACTACATTCTCATGTGTCTAAAGGGGAATTTGTGATTTCTGTATTAAAGCTAATATTTAATATTCCAGCCATATTGAAACCGTAATGATTGGACTTTTAATATCAGCATTTATCGGATGTTGGCGTTGTTTGTTTGTAATACTGGACTAGCTACCAACATTTGTCAATTTTGCTGATGAGGCTCCCGAGGATATAGTTTGACAAGACTGCACCAGGCATGAGCTCCGTGGAGCCAGAGGTTTCCCAGGCTTTACCAGCTCCCTCCATTATTTTAGGGTGTTCTTTTCTAGGTGTAGCGACAACCCCAAGACGCTTGTCTCACACTAGACCGCCGCATAAGTTGTGACTGTCGATGAGTTCGGTAATATTAATGTCATATTATGAGGCTGCTATCACCTAATCTATGATGTTCTTTGTGTGAACGAAATAAAAGCAAATACCAGTAAAATATCAATTTTTTGAACAGCTCCATGGGAACAGGTGAGGATAACGTACGTGTGACATTAAACCAAAACTTTCAAATAAAAGCAATTAGGATTTCATTGCTTGTCATCTTTTTGCAATATGAAGATGTACAGTCAAATTTAATAACTTCTAACAAACGGACATAAAATGCTGTTGATGGGAAAGCCCGATTACTAATTAACCTTTTTCTCAATAGGAAAACTGTGGATATGAAGGGAGAAAGTTACGAAGCTATTTTGGAGAAGAGTCCAGGGTTCAATAACCCCAACTGCATCCAATATCTGTCTGAACTTCTTGGAATCTCCAACATGCACAGCACGAACTTCGCAACATTAAGGTAAATATTAATTTTAGATGAACATTTTTATTTAGTAGTACCTATTTCGTATGTCAGCCTAAATATCCATTTGGTGATAAAACAATGTCCACATAAAAATAAATCATTTTTTTTTGCAGGGGAGGATTTTCGCCAGCGGAATATGCAGATGAACTACGTCAGGCCCAAGCCAGTAAGTGGGCATTCCGTTCAGTAGCTGAAGGTATCGAACATTTTAAGGCAGGACGCCACTCTGAAGCATTCCAATGTCTCAACAAGGCCCTCAGCATTGACCCGAGAAATGTAGAAGGTTTAGTAGCAAGAGGCGCTTTATACGCCAACAGTGGAACTTTCAAGAAGGCAATAGAAGATTTTGAAACATCTCTAAAATTGAATCCGAATCATGCGAACGCTAGGAAGTATCTGGGAGAGACATTGGTTGCCCTTGGTCGCAGTTATGAGGACGAAAACAAGATCACAGAAGCACAGAAGGCGTACGAAGATTGTTTAGCTATCATACCGTTCCATGAAGAAGCTCAGAATTCTTTAGATTTCCTGAAAAGCAAGACATCTACAACAAAGCCACTTATTGAACCGGCAGAGTTGTTGTTGCCTGGTTTAACTGGAGCGAAGTCATTTGAAATGAAGGAGACTATTAAGCAGCTTTTGAATCTGACAGAGAAGAAGGAAAAGAAAAAGAAGAAGAAGCGCGGCAAGGGTAAGAAGAAGCGGTCGAGCAGTTCGTCGTCGTCGTCCAGTGACTCGTCAAGTTCCAGCTCGTCTTCGGAATCTTCGTCATCATCGTCGGATAGTAGCGGTAAGAAAGTTAATAGTTGAAATAAATAAGCTAAAGCATAATTTCAGGCAGCATACTCTTATATTCTTAGGAAAAAGTGTGTCACTGTCAACCTACCTATTTCTGAGCATACCAGTCCTCATAGGACTACCTTGAGCAAAAGCCGCGCGGTTATATTACAACAGGATGACACCAACACTTGATGGTTAAAGATGTCTAACAGGTCAATAAGTTCTAAATCACAATTAGCATGCTTGTTTGTACAAATCGTCTCTAATTTAGATTCCGAAGGTCCAAACCGCAAGAAGAAACGGCGCTCGCAGTCCAACAACAAGCGGCAGCGCTCCCTCTCGCCGCTCAGCAAGCGCATGGCCATGCTGGGCGAGACGGACGCCACGCGCACGCACAACTCGCAGTTCAACCACCCCTACGGCTACCAGCCGCCGCCGCCCGAGGAGGCCCACGCGGCGCCCAGGTCGCAGGCCGATGTGGACTACGAGTTGAAGGTATGTTTTATACTCTGACAACCCAGCGAGCGCAGTAACAGTAGGATAGAGAGCATCATGCTGTCTTTTTCTTACGCTAGTATTACCACCCTGAAAAAAGGGATGGATATAGTTATTTTGTCCTACTGTTACTGCGCTCGCTCGCTTGTCAGACTATATATCGAGTCTCGAATAGAAAAGAGCAGCAGTTAAGGCTGGATTTGAGCAAACTTTTTATTCCGAGAATAACGCTTACTCTTGGATACTAATGTCAAATTACTATGGGATTTTGACATTAGTATCCGAGAGTAAGCGTTATTCTCTGAATAAAAATTTGGTAAAACGCAGCCTAAGTTGCCTTATAGCATGCCACTAAACTCGATGGTTAGGTCGGACGGATTATGAATGAAGGCTTCTTCATCATCGCTATCTTGGATTCTGTCTACCTGTTACCTGGGTAAACGCAACTTCGTTGCACAAACGGTTCCACATACCTTATCAACCAACTTAGCAACGAATTTATCAGCTGAAGTTGATTAGTCTATAACTGCACACAATACCTAATTATCTTCTTCCTTGCACACTACATCTGCTCTGTTTGTAATCAAATGCACGCAGATCCCATTAACTGCCATGATAAGCGAGGGCATGACTAATCATATTTTTATAATTTCTTATAACACTGTTTTCATTCCAAAATCACCCAAATTATACGTCTAACAGTCGCGTAACGTATAGACTGTTTCACTGAACTGTTTGGTGCAGGGCGCCGGGGCATGTACACAGGGAGGCGCCCGCCGTGTACAAAGGGTTATCTATTTTTAAACAAATTAGGATTGTACAACTTGAAATTCGAAACATATTCTATTATATTTTACAAATACCGGGAAGCTCCACTGGATAAATATTTTTTGGACATAATTAATTTGAAAACTGAGTTCTAAATTTTAGCAACGACTCCTACTTTTAAAAATGGTTCAAATAAGCGTACCCTGTAAAATTACCTTGTTTAGTGCGAAATTTAACCTCAGTGTTTTTACTTTACCTTTCAAGATTTGGCCCTGACATGTTTGCACAATATTATATTAATATTACAATATATTTGCTAGAGTTACTTGTATGTAGAGCACCACGTAATCGTATGCTATAATCAGGTACGGAAGTTCCTCGAGATGACCAAAGAGGACTCAGACTACGAGGACAAAGTGCGCAACTTCCTGGAGGAGACGGCTCAGTACAAACGCAACAGGAAGATGCAGGAGCTCGGCCAGCAGCAGCAGCCGGGCGGCGACCACGACAAGAAGAAGAAAAAGAAGAAAGACAAGTAAGTTCATCATTAACTTCAGGACTTACTATGAGGACAAAGTGCAACCCTTTCTTGAAGAGGCGGCTCAGTACAGTTTCCTACAATAGTATCTTCCGGTATGAAGGCCGCAAAAATATCTGACACAGTCTTATTTGTACAACCATAAGAGCGTGTCACATTATTTTGCAACCGACATAGCGGAAGATACTTTGTGGTGACTGAACAAGTGCAACAGGAAGATGCACTTGCGACCACGACAAGAAGGACAAGTAAGTTCATCATTAACTCCTGGACTAAGACGAAGTGCGACACTTCCTTAAAGGGACGGCTCAGTACAAGCGCAACAGGAAGTTACAAGAAGAAGAAAAAGAAGTTAATTGACCAAATACAATCTTCTACCTTTAGCTCTTAACTATGACCGCCACTCGACGTTGACTCCCGTAATTCGTGGCTCAGCCTAAAGCTGAAAGGCATATAAGCTGTCAACGCTGGAGCGATTACAGGCAAGCCTTTTATGATACCTATACTTTGTTTTTGAATCAATAACATTTTTTTTCTTTAAACGATTGGCACGCCACCAGTGTCACCTTCGCGTTTTACCTAAAAATCAGAGACTTATCCTTTTGGACGCCAAGAATATAATGTTGTTAAATAACAATGCCCTCGTACAGCGCCAAGAATATACGTGTTATGGCGTACGCTGTCGAAGTAATCTTTACACCTTCAAGTAATGTTTATCTTGGCTTACATGCGTTGGTGATTGATTGATTTATGTATATGCATTATTTGTAACATTTAATGTTTTCTTATAGGAAAAAGAAGAAGGAATCAAAACGCAAACGCAAGGAACAAGAACGGGAGGAAAAGAGAAAATCGAAGCTTGCGCGATCTGCTGCTAACAACTCTGATTACAACATACGCGATTTGGACAACATTGGAGACAAAAAACTTAGGGACGCTATTAGGTATGAAAATGTACAAACTCATATTTTGCTTTTTAACATATACTTAAAACATATATTTTCTAATAGCTATGCGATATAGTTATAAATATTGCGATTATGCATGTTACAGAAAAGAATTGAAAGGGAAATCCAAGAGGGACCTCAGTTCAGATGGCGAATATGATAGAAAACACAGTGATAAAAGGTATACTTCGCCATCTCACTCTTTCCCTTAGTGCACATTATCTTTACGGATCTGGTGTTGGGACTAGTCTTAAGATAACAGTATTTTCTGCACTCCGGCCGACAAGCAGCCAATTGCAGGCCGCTACGCTAAACAAAGTCGCCGCTTGCCGGCTGCGTCGAGCAGAAAAATAGTGTACAGACCTTGGCCAGTAAATAAGAAAGCCTCAGATCACATTACACGAGATCTGAGACATTTTTACTTTACTGGCCTCGGTACGAAATCTACTATCATTTATATTTAATATTTTATCAATCCATACATCATTATTACTAAAAGGAGCATAAGACTACTAACGGTCACACATTGGCGCTCATTTAGTATAAGCGCGCAATCACTAAAAACGTCATAGTTATAGAACAAAACAGTATTGGATCTGGACATAGAACTGTGGCATAGTACTCGTAATTTTAAAGTATAAGTGCGCGCCTGTAGGTATATTGTGGAGTCTATAAAGACCTTTAATTAAACAGGAGTAGAGGTAACCTAGTTAGATGAATAACAATGTCCACAATAGATTTGCTTGCATTTTGGAATCGCAATCGTTAAGTACAATTTACATCTGTAATATATCTTAAGGACTATTTTACCCTATAGTAAACGATTTGTATTAAAGGATACTGGACGACATGCACGGCCTAGAAGAGCTCGAATCCAAACTGAGCGCGTACCACGTGATGGTGGAGAACGCGAGCAAGCGCGAGCGCGGCTCCGTCAGCCCGCTCGACCAGGCGCCGCCGCCGCCGCTGGAGAAGCCCAAGTGGAAGATGTCCATGAGCGCCGTCAAAGACCCGTTAGTACCTCCACAATATAAACACAAGGAACATGCTCAAGAATTCAGAGGAATCGTAAGATAACTCGTGTTTGGAGTAACATTCCGTTATGTCAGCTCAAAAATCCTCAGACTGCTTGTGCAATGTAGAGTGAAGGCAGGGTTCCCTAACCTTTTTTTCGTCAAGTCACTTCTATATTGAAATCTATTGCAATAACGCTCCATTAGTTGGGAAATTTTGTATTTAGTAATAAACAGCCGCCAACTAAAATATTTCAGCATACTTACTTTAAGTTAATTTAAGATTTAACAAACATGTTTTGTATTACTTCAATTTCATGTTTTACAGTAGAGTTAAGAAGAACGAAAAATCATCCAGCAAGGGATACAAGGAGCATTACGCTTTTGATGACAGTTCTGACGATTCGCAAGATCCACCTAAGGTAAGAATACACAAACGGTAAATAAGGATGTTCCAATACTGATATCGCCCGGACATGGGCGCTAATCAGCGATATATCTGCAGGTCGGCTGTGGTAACAGCACTGGCTAAACTAACGCTCGGGAGATGTTAGTGTAGAGTATCCTAATCATTCAATTTTTTTTTAATATGGCCTTTTGATATGTGTTGATATTGTGTAATGTTGTATTGTAGCCGCCGACGAGTGGTGACAAGAACGTGTCAGTGCGTCGCGCCATGGCCATGAAGGAGCCGCCGCCGCTGCCGTCTGCGCCCGGCAAGAACCGCGAGCCCGACCCGCCCGGTACGGAGCAGCATCCGCAGGTAAATATACTATAGAAGAGAGTATTACAAGGGCATAAAGTAGCCCATTTTAGCCGAGATTATTTATGCCGGGATATACACTCTGCATCTCACTGATTGTGAGGGTAATATTAAGTTTTATTTTTTGTTAAATTGTTGAAAATTAAACATGCATGCTTGCTATGCTGCACACAAGCATAGGTCAGTCTCAACCCGACCTTTTATTTCGCAATGTAGGTAAGCAACAATATGAATTTGCTCCTGTTTTGTAACTAGAATCTTTAGGATTTAAGCTTTGAAGTATCATAAAATAGTACATTTCGATGCTAGTGCGGAAAGTATGTCATTACTTCACGAGGGCGAGTGGCAATACTCGGGACAAGTGAAAATGACGTATCCGCACGTGAATCGAACGACGTTTTTCAATACAGATGCGAAAAAAATTAAAATACATAACGAATTCAAAGTTTATTTATTATTTCCGTGACACGATTGTAAAACAGTTGATATATTAAGAACATCTTCATAATGTTTATCTTATCTTCTTTACTTTCTCATTTTCAATCACATAATAATTATTTCTCATAAACAAAATAATAACTCGCATGTGACAAATCGTATCGTCATGTCTTAGAGGCTCTTCGAACATGTTTACCTGATTGAAAAACGCCTCTACTTTGACTGACGTTTCGTAGGCTCTGTTCCGTTTCATACACACAGATTTATAAGAACTGTTTTCAATGTTAATATTTTTAATGAATGATCATTAGTATGCTGAAGAAGTAATTATTGAAATATGAAATATCAATATCTTTAATATTATTGCGTTAATTGTAGGTATTTAGTTTTATTACGGCTCGGTAAAGTTAACGAACAATAATACTCTTCGGTAAGTAGTCATGAATTGGAACACAATTAAATTTAAAAAGATTGGAAAAGTAAAAAGCACTAGTTCGCAAAAACAAACTTTGCGCACGCAAAACAGCCAAAAAAAGGGCACTTTTTGAGCAACTGTATTGAAAAGTTATTTTTGTCGATTTAAGTTTCGGATTTAAATCAGAATTATAACAGATATGTTATACTTACGTAAAACTTGAGAATATTCTGTACATTCTCAGGTCGGAATAATGTGTAGAGCTCGTCAGTAATTAGTGAGTTTGCTTGTACAAGTGACGTGTGTGTGTTGCAGGTGCGCAAAGGCAACATAGTCCTGGACAAGTTCGGATCGTTCCGCCTCGCGCAGGAGGGAGAGACCCCCGTGTCGGTGGGCGGGCAGCGGCCGGAGCAGTTCGTGACGCGCATCAAGCCGCCGGAGCCCGGCACCGGCACCGGCACCGGCGCGCGCCGGCCGCGCTCGCCGCCCTCGCCGCGGCGCCGCTCCTCCACGTCGGACGACGAGCGCCGAGAGAAAAGGTCTCGCAGCAGGTGTGCGCTAAGCCCACGCCGCCACTCCCTCCCTCTCGCCCACTCGCATCTGTTCTTAACTTCGCAACTGTTCTCACTTAGCTTCTCCCGCGTCTAACCCAGGAAAGATACGATTTTGACAGACATTACATTATAATAGCCTGATTTTTTCCGATTACGTTAAAATGGGATATTTATATATGATATATGCAAAAATCCTACAAACTTTTCTTCAGGTAGTAGGTAAATAGTAAAAAAAAAACTAAACTAAATCGATTTTTTTAACTGAACGATAGCAAATAGTTTTCTTGTATGTGAACATGACATATTTGTCTTCTACCTGTTAAAAGACGAACCGAAGAAATCTTATTCAAGTAAAACCATTAAAACCTACAAAATGTACGGCACGGGTGATAGATGTGTTATTTCGCTAGAAACAAATGTTAATAGGTAGAAACTGGTCCTGACCGGCTTAAAAAACATATATACATATAAATCTTACAACAAAAATGTTTGTAACATGTGTGTACATATTTGTGACGATTAGCGTGTAACGATATTTTGTTGGATTTTGTTGCCTACTTAATACTAGACTCACGATATATCCGTTACGCTAAAAAAATTACCTATTATTAATTATTTCCCAAACTGTCAAAATTTCCATACAAGCTCTCAGTTCAATGACTGGATTAGTCGGTGTAGTCTACTCGTACAGCTGCAGCACACATTGGATGCGTAGCGTGCAGGGTACATGCGCTTTGTGCAACATACACTTGAAAGCGCCCAATTATATCGACCTGAATTTTCTGACTAACCTGACGTTAGCTTTCAAATTTCATACAAAAAACCTTAAATCTAGATTAATTAGCTAATCACGGGCAAGTAGCGCTTAGGAACATAGCAGCGAAACTACATGTTAATATCGCTTATTCCCTGTAACGTATAACTATGTCTTAGATTAGCCAACGTTGGCCCAATGTGTGGATCGGACAATGCAGTTGGCTAGGCACCGACGCCGAAAACGTAGATCATTATAAATTAACTTACAATAGTTGGCTAATACAGCTTGAAATAGAACACATGAAAGTCGGCAGACAGACGTATAAGGGATGTGCGAGTTGTTGGATTCGGCCAAGACTTTCTTTTTCACGGTAGTTAGCAGCGTGAAATAGTGACTTTTGCACACTTTCATTAGTAAAACACACACCACTGGATAGTTTAGATGCAATAATCACTGGTATATAAAAATGTTAACACTAATGTCTGAAGTACATTTTTGACAGCACTAGTCTCTGAAACGCAGTGGTTTGCACTAGTGGTTACCATGATTTGCACCAGAAATTTGTAGTAACGTTTATCGTTGGCCACTCATGTTTTTAGCGTGTACAGTACAGTTTTATTTGGAGTGTTATAGGTCGATTCACTAAAGCTAACACGAATGAAATGAATGAGTGAATGATAATATTTATGTCTGCGTCACATAATGATTACACACAGGTGGATACAATAAGTGATTATTGAAAACGTATTTGTAGACAAACTAGATGCATAACTAGGCCTTATTGGGATTAGGTCCGGTTTCCTCACGATGTTTACCTTCACCGAAAAGCGACTGGTGAATATCAAATGATATTTCGTACATAAGTTCCGAAAAACTCAGTAGTACGAGCCAGGGTTCGAACCCGCGACCTTCGGATTGAAAGTCGCACGCTCCTACCGCTAGGCCACCAGCGCTCTGATGTCTGCATATTCTGCATAAAACACCATGATAGTAAAATATTTTTGTATTAAACGGTTAAATATACCTTTCGGACTTATATATTACCTATTTAGTCTAAATATTGTGCAGATTATGCTTATATTATATATTTTTTTGTTTTTCTTGGATAAGAAAAACCCATTTTGTTGTTGTTTACAAAATATTCAGAGGCTCCTGTATAAGAACGGCACTCGCACTAACACTCGAAGTGACAGGTGACATAACTTTCATTCGTTCCATTCGTGCCAGCTTTAGTGAATCGACCTATATCAGTGTTAGTAAAGTCCACCCTGCAACAGGTCCCGGCCGCGCAAGTACCGGTCGCGCTCGGGCTCGCGCTCGCGCTCGGGCTCGTCGGGCAGCGGCTCGGGCGCGTCGCGGCGGCGCCGCTCGGGCTCGCCGCGCTCGCGCTCGCGCTCCGACGCCTCCCGCTCCTACTACTCGCGCAGTCGCTCCCGCAGCCGCTCCGGATCTAGGGATGGAAGGTATTAGTAAAGTCCACCCTGCAACAGGTCCCGGCCGCGCAAGTACCGGTCGCGCTCGGGCTCGCGCTCGCGCTCGGGCTCGTCGGGCAGCGGCTCGGGCGCGTCGCGGCGGCGCCGCTCGGGCTCGCCGCGCTCGCGCTCGCGCTCCGACGCCTCCCGCTCCTACTACTCGCGCAGTCGCTCCCGCAGCCGCTCCGGATCTAGGGATGGAAGGTATTAGTAAAGTCCACCCTGCAACAGGTCCCGGCCGCGCAAGTACCGGTCGCGCTCGGGCTCGCGCTCGCGCTCGGGCTCGTCGGGCAGCGGCTCGGGCGCGTCGCGGCGGCGCCGCTCGGGCTCGCCGCGCTCGCGCTCGCGCTCCGACGCCTCCCGCTCCTACTACTCGCGCAGTCGCTCCCACAGCCGCTCCGGATCTAGGGATGGAAGGTATTAGTAAAGTCCACCCTGCAACAGGTCCCGGCCGCGCAAGTACCGGTCGCGCTCGGGCTCGCGCTCGCGCTCGGGCTCGTCGGGCAGCGGCTCGGGCGCGTCGCGGCGGCGCCGCTCGGGCTCGCCGCGCTCGCGCTCGCGCTCCGACGCCTCCCGCTCCTACTACTCGCGCAGTCGCTCCCACAGCCGCTCCGGATCTAGGGATGGAAGGTATTAGTAAAGTCCACCCTGCAACAGGTCCCGGCCGCGCAAGTACCGGTCGCGCTCGGGCTCGCGCTCGCGCTCGGGCTCGTCGGGCAGCGGCTCGGGCGCGTCGCGGCGGCGCCGCTCGGGCTCGCCGCGCTCGCGCTCGCGCTCCGACGCCTCCCGCTCCTACTACTCGCGCAGTCGCTCCCGCAGCCGCTCCGGATCTAGGGATGGAAGGTATTAGTAAAGTCCACCCTGCAACAGGTCCCGGCCGCGCAAGTACCGGTCGCGCTCGGGCTCGCGCTCGCGCTCGGGCTCGTCGGGCAGCGGCTCGGGCGCGTCGCGGCGGCGCCGCTCGGGCTCGCCGCGCTCGCGCTCGCGCTCCGACGCCTCCCGCTCCTACTACTCGCGCAGTCGCTCCCGCAGCCGCTCCGGATCTAGGGATGGAAGGTATTAGTAAAGTCCACCCTGCAACAGGTCCCGGCCGCGCAAGTACCGGTCGCGCTCGGGCTCGCGCTCGCGCTCGGGCTCGTCGGGCAGCGGCTCGGGCGCGTCGCGGCGGCGCCGCTCGGGCTCGCCGCGCTCGCGCTCGCGCTCCGACGCCTCCCGCTCCTACTACTCGCGCAGTCGCTCCCACAGCCGCTCCGGATCTAGGGATGGAAGGTATTAGTAAAGTCCACCCTGCAACAGGTCCCGGCCGCGCAAGTACCGGTCGCGCTCGGGCTCGCGCTCGCGCTCGGGCTCGTCGGGCAGCGGCTCGGGCGCGTCGCGGCGGCGCCGCTCGGGCTCGCCGCGCTCGCGCTCGCGCTCCGACGCCTCCCGCTCCTACTACTCGCGCAGTCGCTCCCACAGCCGCTCCGGATCTAGGGATGGAAGGTATTAGTAAAGTCCACCCTGCAACAGGTCCCGGCCGCGCAAGTACCGGTCGCGCTCGGGCTCGCGCTCGCGCTCGGGCTCGTCGGGCAGCGGCTCGGGCGCGTCGCGGCGGCGCCGCTCGGGCTCGCCGCGCTCGCGCTCGCGCTCCGACGCCTCCCGCTCCTACTACTCGCGCAGTCGCTCCCACAGCCGCTCCGGATCTAGGGATGGAAGGTATTAGTAAAGTCCACCCTGCAACAGGTCCCGGCCGCGCAAGTACCGGTCGCGCTCGGGCTCGCGCTCGCGCTCGGGCTCGTCGGGCAGCGGCTCGGGCGCGTCGCGGCGGCGCCGCTCGGGCTCGCCGCGCTCGCGCTCGCGCTCCGACGCCTCCCGCTCCTACTACTCGCGCAGTCGCTCCCGCAGCCGCTCCGGATCTAGGGATGGAAGGTATTAGTAAAGTCCACCCTGCAACAGGTCCCGGCCGCGCAAGTACCGGTCGCGCTCGGGCTCGCGCTCGCGCTCGGGCTCGTCGGGCAGCGGCTCGGGCGCGTCGCGGCGGCGCCGCTCGGGCTCGCCGCGCTCGCGCTCGCGCTCCGACGCCTCCCGCTCCTACTACTCGCGCAGTCGCTCCCGCAGCCGCTCCGGATCTAGGGATGGAAGGTATTAGTAAAGTCCACCCTGCAACAGGTCCCGGCCGCGCAAGTACCGGTCGCGCTCGGGCTCGCGCTCGCGCTCGGGCTCGTCGGGCAGCGGCTCGGGCGCGTCGCGGCGGCGCCGCTCGGGCTCGCCGCGCTCGCGCTCGCGCTCCGACGCCTCCCGCTCCTACTACTCGCGCAGTCGCTCCCGCAGCCGCTCCGGATCTAGGGATGGAAGGTATTAGTAAAGTCCACCCTGCAACAGGTCCCGGCCGCGCAAGTACCGGTCGCGCTCGGGCTCGCGCTCGCGCTCGGGCTCGTCGGGCAGCGGCTCGGGCGCGTCGCGGCGGCGCCGCTCGGGCTCGCCGCGCTCGCGCTCGCGCTCCGACGCCTCCCGCTCCTACTACTCGCGCAGTCGCTCCCACAGCCGCTCCGGATCTAGGGATGGAAGGTATTAGTAAAGTCCACCCTGCAACAGGTCCCGGCCGCGCAAGTACCGGTCGCGCTCGGGCTCGCGCTCGCGCTCGGGCTCGTCGGGCAGCGGCTCGGGCGCGTCGCGGCGGCGCCGCTCGGGCTCGCCGCGCTCGCGCTCGCGCTCCGACGCCTCCCGCTCCTACTACTCGCGCAGTCGCTCCCGCAGCCGCTCCGGATCTAGGGATGGAAGGTATTAGTAAAGTCCACCCTGCAACAGGTCCCGGCCGCGCAAGTACCGGTCGCGCTCGGGCTCGCGCTCGCGCTCGGGCTCGTCGGGCAGCGGCTCGGGCGCGTCGCGGCGGCGCCGCTCGGGCTCGCCGCGCTCGCGCTCGCGCTCCGACGCCTCCCGCTCCTACTACTCGCGCAGTCGCTCCCGCAGCCGCTCCGGATCTAGGGATGGAAGGTATTAGTAAAGTCCACCCTGCAACAGGTCCCGGCCGCGCAAGTACCGGTCGCGCTCGGGCTCGCGCTCGCGCTCGGGCTCGTCGGGCAGCGGCTCGGGCGCGTCGCGGCGGCGCCGCTCGGGCTCGCCGCGCTCGCGCTCGCGCTCCGACGCCTCCCGCTCCTACTACTCGCGCAGTCGCTCCCACAGCCGCTCCGGATCTAGGGATGGAAGGTATTAGTAAAGTCCACCCTGCAACAGGTCCCGGCCGCGCAAGTACCGGTCGCGCTCGGGCTCGCGCTCGCGCTCGGGCTCGTCGGGCAGCGGCTCGGGCGCGTCGCGGCGGCGCCGCTCGGGCTCGCCGCGCTCGCGCTCGCGCTCCGACGCCTCCCGCTCCTACTACTCGCGCAGTCGCTCCCGCAGCCGCTCCGGATCTAGGGATGGAAGGTATTAGTAAAGTCCACCCTGCAACAGGTCCCGGCCGCGCAAGTACCGGTCGCGCTCGGGCTCGCGCTCGCGCTCGGGCTCGTCGGGCAGCGGCTCGGGCGCGTCGCGGCGGCGCCGCTCGGGCTCGCCGCGCTCGCGCTCGCGCTCCGACGCCTCCCGCTCCTACTACTCGCGCAGTCGCTCCCGCAGCCGCTCCGGATCTAGGGATGGAAGGTATCAAACATCATTTTATATCTTTATATACCCACATGTCATTAGCCCTCAATAATGCGTTCAAAAATCGCATATAAAGGCCCCCATAATAATAAACTTTTTTGTTACAACAAATTTCTTATCTGTGAAAATGTAAATAATAGCTAAATTATATTATCGTTTTCGATAATATTATTTTTGTTCAAATTTCGAACACATCTGACACAAGAAAATTTGATTTGACCTCTATTCTAATATCAGTCGATATGACGTTTAGTTTGAATCTAACTGTCAATTGCATACAATGACGCACGCAAGTCGCACGTTATTTTGATATCGAACGATATGAAAATTGGCGCCAACTCTAGTTTGTCTCTGAATTTAAAAAATATAAATGTCAAAACTTGAATGTCAGAGAAGTTTTAATTCCTGAAAGTCGCAATGGCGGTCGATATATATGCGCTTTGAATACAGCATGGAAAGTCATGATATGTGTGTATATAAAGCAGTGTATGTAATTGTAAATAATTAGGCATTAAAACACTCGTGTGATGTTATTATGAAACTCGGCTGACGCCTCGTTTCATAAACCCACCCTCTAGTTTTAATGCCTTTCATTATATACAATCACACAAACTACTATTATCTTTTTAGAAACTCTTAAACTTATTCTTTTGTTTCTATTTTGTAATTATTTTTGTGTTATTGTTTTTGATTGTAATTTCTGTTAGTCTGTAGCATTATGTGTTATCTGTCGTGGCATCACTGATTAGGACCTACGGAAGACCAGCGCCGGTTTATTGGCTGGCAATATACTGAGTTGGGTCTTCTCACGTTGTTTGTCTTTTTCTTTTGTTTATTATGATGTTTTCTGTGATGTCACAAATAAATGTTTTTCATTAATTTCATTACTTAAATGTTATATTTGGCGATGGCAAGTGTGGGCGATGCGGCCACTCGTAGACGTTCGTATATTTGTTTAAATAAACGCGGCAAGCACCGGCTACTTCGTTGGTACTGCAGCTCGATGCATCTGTGGTGAAATCAGTATTCGTACTAGGTACTTCAAAGATAACACCATTCAAACACTAATAAAGAATAAAAAATAAATATTTAATTTCTTCAATCTGGCTACCCTTCAATAATTAACCATAAAATAAATTTTTGTTACAATACTTTTTAGAGGGTGGCCTGTAATGGACGATTTATCTCATAATAGTTATGGAATAGAATACAAATTATACAGATAATAAAAATGAAATAATACATGTATCTGTTGTGGTTGTAGATTCCGTCGGTTCAACCGGCGCGGCAACTGGCGCGGACGCGGCGGGTTCGAGCGCGGCACGTACTACCGGCCGCGCTTCCACACCTTCAACGGCGCCGGCCGGGGCCGGGGCCGGGGCGGCGGCGACTTCCGGCGCGACGACCAGCGCCGCTTCCAGCCCGACTGGCGCGACAACCGCAGCCGCGGCAACCGGCCCTTCCGGCCCCGGCGCGGCCAGGGCGGCCGAGGGAGACCTTTCAGGTAACACGCACAAAAATTTCTCTTACAAAATGCTTTTGCCTTGTAATAGTTGTAATCAGTAAAGCTTGAGAAAATACTACCGATTTATTTATTTAAGGAGAACCAACAGCTATAAACTTAACATAGACACCAAAATATACACAGAAAGCCAATTACAGGATCTCACAGGTAACCACAAAATATTCAAAATTAAAACTAATGCTAACACAATCGCAGACACACATACAAGAAAAAAAAAGAATTATAGAAAGAGTGGACATAATAATAAAACAGGTTGGACCATTGGCGCGTGAAATTATTGTTCCTTAATTATATATGGGTTATAATTATAACTATAATTCCACACATAGTGATAGCTACTATTTCTTAGCAAAGTCCTGAAATATTATTAGACACATCGTACACAAATTCTCGTAGAACACCCCAGATTCACTCGGATCTACTATCAGTCGAGTGTACACTTCACGCCATAATAAAATTCGACTAAAACTCACCTCACTCCCTCCTCTTTTATAATTATATAAATAAGTAGAATCCATTACCTTTTTAACCTTGTTTTTAGCTTGCTTTAATTTTTCTAAACACATACATATAAAAAAGAAACTGAGTGAGAATAGTTATATGAGTTATATTATTTAAAATCTATTTATTACTTAAAAAAAAAACCTTCATTCACAGATATTGCTTACTTCTAAATACATATATTCTTCTGCCAAACCACATAGTGGTTTGTTGGCAGACGAGGCTCGAAGACTTGAAGTGTACACGTGCCACGCCCGTGGCAGGCGGCGAGCGGCAGGCGACCTTAACATACCTCCACGTACCTCGTATATTGTCATCGATTCTCTCTATAATTCTCTCAATTTAGCTATATTTTCTAAGTACATTTAAATCGGAGTTTTTATTACAGAGGCGGATTCCGAGACTTCCGCGACCGCCGCGGCGGACGGTACTCGCGCTCGCGCAGCCCCGACAGGACGCGCCGCTCACGCTCCTACAGCCCCGAGAGGCGCGACAAGGATAGAGACAGGTCAGTCCACGACAATAGAACCTCTACCTTCTATTCCGAGACTTCCGCGACCGCCGCGGCGGACGGTACTCGCGCTCGCGCAGCCCCGACAGGACGCGCCGCTCACGCTCCTACAGCCCCGAGAGGCGCGACAAGGATAGAGACAGGTCAGTCCACGACAATAGAACCTCTACCTTCTATTCCGAGACTTCCGCGACCGCCGCGGCGGACGGTACTCGCGCTCGCGCAGCCCCGACAGGACGCGCCGCTCACGCTCCTACAGCCCCGAGAGGCGCGACAAGGATAGAGACAGGTCAGTCCACGACAATAGAACCTCTACCTTCTCACCTTGTTAAGTTTTTATAGACCGCATGCGCATGAATAGCATACTACAGCTACACCTTACAAACAGGTTACAGTTGAACTGAGTGGAAGTCCGCTTGTTTCAGTCCAAACTGTTCTAAAGCGCATAAGTCGCATAACATTGATACCCTGTAAGGTATTGTGCCTAAGAATAATGTGTTCCACATTTGCAGCTATTCCCGCTACTCTGCTGAACGCGACAGCCATCGCAGCGAGGGCGAGTACGAGGAGGAAAGATACGTCGACCGAAAAGAATACGACGGCAAATGGGCAGATGGGAATGAACCTGAACGGAACCACACTGAAGAGAAACCCTCTGAACCTACCCCTAAAGAGTAGTTATACCACCAAGTGTGACATTTTAAAATTTCTCTATACTATTTTGGATAGGGTGCAGACTTACTCATACGAATTTCCCATTTTAACACAATCCGTAACGTTTAGTTGTAAATATAGTTTTATGAATACTGTAGGTATTTTCTTTAGTCAAATAAATTGGTGTCAAAATTAACTGCATTCAATCAAAATGTAGCTTGTAATATTCTAATGAAGGCCATTCCATAAGTGTTACATCTTGTCACATGCGTGTTGTTAATTAAGATGGAATTCAAAATAATAAATAATTAACACTAAAAGTTGTTTTTTTTAGGCACTTCCTCATTAGCCTCATTACGTTTTTCTTTCTTTTTTACTAGCTGCTTTCCGTATTCCGTATGCATGGATTTTTTAAGCAATACTTAGTCTGAAGTTTCTGAAGGATTAGTTCTGGACTTGGAAGAATAATAAGTTTGGAAACGTTCAAAACGAGTACCTAACAAAATTGGTGCCTAACTGATTTTGAAACCATTCAAAATAAGTAAAGTAAAAATTGTACTAGGGTTACAGATAGAATACCTTAGTACCTATGCATTAACTTATTCAAAGAAATAGACACAAAGCATAACAAAAACGTCAAATAAATTTTGATCAGATTGACATTAGTAGAGATGTGCCAACCCGTTAATATCGCAAACCGAGTTAAACGGTTTGACCCGAAAATAAACCAAACCGAACTGAACGGTTTGACTTTTTGTGTAAACCGGGCTCAAACCGGGTTGATCAAACAGAGTTGCTATGACGGTCCGGTGTAGTATTAGGTTTGATCGGACCGACCGAACCCGTCTTAGTAGATCGAGTCAATCAGACGAGTCAAACCTAACCTGTCCACAGGTGATTTGTCGGTTCGGTTCGGCTAATGCGTACTATAAGTAGAGAGGTATGAAATATATTTTACTAAAACTCATTCATTAAAGTACCTACCTAATTGTGTTGCCTGAATAATTACATGAATCTGAGCCATTTTACATTTAACTCTGCTGTCTAAAGGGGATTCGAATAGTTCCCAAACTGCAGAGCGGTTTTGCGGTCCTGGTCCTGACATTGTCTAACAAAATAGGTGTACTGTGCACTAATTAATAAACCAAAACACTCTTACAAAATGCTAACACATTACTCTCTAGTCTGGAAAACATCAATCAAATAACACGAACTATCCATTAAAAGTTGAAATTACGTACCTACGCTAAATTCAAAACACTGATTAAGTTCAAGGACAACGTCATATTACGACGACGCTACTATTAAATTAGTTTTCGTGAACCTTACTGCGACGAGATAAGGTCTTATAATGGTCAGTCAAGACACCTCGCTCGCTCACCTGTTTCGGGGGAACTCGGGATTATTCGGCGCCTCATTCGGTTCACCCGCTCCGTTCTAGCCCGCTCGCGCGAGTTGCGGTGCGGCCCGCTCGCGATCCAAACCGTTCAATCGAAACCAACGTAGTGATTGATTATATTTTCTTTGTGTATCACTTAACAAAACTTCACGTCCTAAACAAGACAAGGCAATTTTATGAAAAAGAGTCGCAACTGATGTACTTTACGGCGTCATTTTTTTCGGCTGATTGGGTATCCAGTTCTTTTATCCTATATCTATGGTCGGAATGAGATTAGCGAACAATTTTAGAGCTTACTGACGTAAGCATTAGGTGTGAAATTCATACACAAAACTACCGTGACCGTCGGAGTGATAGGACCACAGTGGATTTTTGAATCACAAGTTATTCCAATACTATTTAGTCTCTTTTTCATAATATTTGGTACCTAATATCAATAAATTACCCGTAGTGCGAGTCAGACTCGCACTCAGCCGGTTTTTTAAAATTTGTTAAGGAAGGAAGTAGTGCTAGATTGGCTTACGTAAGGCAAGCCGGCAGGAATCGAGTTCTTTGAACGCCCTGCAATTGGTACATATGGTAAAATAAAAGAGCTTGTTCACCTATGCAATATATTATTATTCATGTACTTGTTCGTTACAATGTCTAAAGACGTTATGTACATAATGATTAATGACGTATTTACGTAGTCTTTCTCTTCTTCTTTCCCTTAGTCTTAGTGGTTTTATCAACGTTCCAGTACCACAGCAGTTGGAGCACCAGAGCAGCATTGGCTGCTGTTGACACGCAGTATGTTATTATGACTATGGAGTCACCAGTCTCTTGAATGGAAGTGAATATTCTAGCGATGGAGCCACCAAAC
This sequence comes from Lathronympha strigana, assembly GCA_949128165.1. Taxonomy (NCBI): domain Eukaryota; kingdom Metazoa; phylum Arthropoda; class Insecta; order Lepidoptera; family Tortricidae; genus Lathronympha; species Lathronympha strigana. The sequence continues at coordinate 6,978,025 of OX421906.1, read as the reverse complement.
AGGAGGAACACAGTTACAGCTGATAGCTGGCCTGTGCTGCCATTTTTGTAGTTTGTGATAACTTGAATTGACTGGAAATGAGAATTTAATGTTATATAGGTTTTTATTTATTTATTCTTTAAATAAATTAAATCAACATTTAGTGAGAGTTTAAACAGGACCAACTAGATAGGTCCATTGTTCATAATCACTTTCATTTACAAAGAGGATAAATGCTATGAATTAATATGAATGCAGCATGTAGCAAACATGCAACATGGTAAGCATTAAACATAATCTTATATATAATTGCAAACAAGATAGTGGTAATAATTAGAGTTGAATAATCTATATTTATAAATTATCAAGATATAATCTCACCTTAGCAATAAGGATAATAGGAACATTAATGGCTTGCATATTCCACAGAACTTCTGTTGGAGTGTAGCCACTGACTAGAACAGATACTATCCCTGTGTATGTAGCCAGGAACATTGTAGCCCCTCCTGTTGAACCCCCATAGTGCAGTACTAGGGATGCTATAATTGCTGTCTGAATCGCTAGAAATGTACCTTCACCCCAGGCACTAGAAATGGAAAATGATAATTAGAATCATTGATTAGAATGTTAATATATTATGAAAATATTTACATTAATACAATTTCTTTGGAGATCAATATTTCAAGAGCTGAATGGCTAATGGAATAATAACTAGCACCAAATGTTGCTCCATAAGTTCATAGCTTGTAGTGAGTTTCCTAAATAATTCATGGATAAAGTAACTTTCCTTCCTGTAAACATACTGCAAGTGCAGATTTTACTACTACTAAACATGCAATATAGTAAGATAATGACGTACCTAAATGGAAAGCTCATTACATAGCTGTAGGCAAAGTTGGATGTGATGGCAAAGAGTTCCAGGTACACTCCATAGACATTAATGCCCTCGGCACTTTTACTGCCAAGAATCTTCAAGATCTGTGGCACCTTTACCAGAATAGAACCTGCTATGATGCCAATACCCAATCCTTTACTCAATGTACTCTTAAAACAAGGGACTGAAAACAATCAAAATATGTAACCGTTAGTATTTAACATTGTAAGCTATTTAAAGAATAGATATGCAAGACAATTATGCAAATCTTTAATGTGCAAAGGCTTGTCAAGAAGAGACAACTTTGTGTCGGCTCTCTTTAACTTTAGTCTACTCAGGGATTTATTGATTTTTTCCTTAAGTATTTGACACAAATTAATGCAAGCGTATAACAGGATAAGCGTATAATGTCTAAATAGAAAGTTTAAGTAATGCACTTCACAAACAATAGTTACCATCGAGAAAGTTGTAGTTATTAAAATATTCGCTGTAACAGTTTTCCGACAAAACAGAGAGCAGAAGTCCTTTTAAAAACTCCGCCATTTTACTAGCATTTAAATGGAAACTGTTAGTAGTTCCCAATTCTGACGATCTTTGGAATCAAATTTACTCGGTCTATCTATTGTATAAGAATCGACGACCGAAAATCCAAATAATCCAATTGCGATAAGCGAAGCGAAGTAGTGTACACTGTACCGGTACTGCACTACTGATGACAATTGAATGTCAATATGAAATGTCAGTCAGACGTGGCATGTCGTAGATAACACATTAGAAAGACGGATGCGTTCGCCAAATTGTATACACAATTATTGATGTGTCCTAAGCAGTTCAAAGCATGAAGGCACAGAATAAGTAATAGTACTAAAATGCAGATATACTAAAGCAAGTATTACATAAGCCGTATTTAGGGGCCGAACGGTTGCATCGCCCCGTGTAATGATCGTAAGGGAACTTAGGGACTCGAGGAAAGTGGATACTTTTTGAAAGTGGTAAGTAAAAGTAAGGCCAGGCCATAGTTGGCTCCTTAAAAACGTGTCATGTAATACTAGCTTACAGGTATTAAAGTTTTAATAGCAAAAGGGGTTGGAAGCGGGGCCCCTCTCACTTCCCCGCTTGCTGTTGATGAGTATGTGTACACATCTTTACACATGTTCATTACTAGCATGCTTATTAGCAAGCGGGTAAGTGGGAAGGGCCCCAAACTCTCTTGCTATTAAGCATGCTAATAAGCACGGAGCATGCTAGTAATGAGCGTGTGTAACGGTACATTTGATAACATTTATTTTCAAAATATATACAGTAAGTGTAACTTACCTAACTACCTACCTTAAATCTAAAATAGGTCCTTGAGGCATTGTACCTAGGATACTGGTGGCATTTCCTCGTTGTATCGCAATATCAGCATTGCGCTCCGTTCCGTTCCGTTGTGCGAGGAAGCCACCGGCTCTTTGGTCACCAGTAACATCAACCAGATGTTTCGCGATTTCTACAAAAAACCTGCGTGCGCTGGGACCCCATGGACCAAGAGTTTCGACCCCGAATGATACAAAAAGGTACTCTCTGCCCAGGCTCTTATATTTATTACGTTTTAAAATTTCGGCGCTTTCAGCCGCTCCGCCCACTTTTACATTAGTTCATTGGCCATCATTGGTCTATTGCCATAATTCCTGAAAATGCCAGTCGGCTCAAGGAGAGCAGGCACATTGATGGTTGCAAGAGACCGACGGATTATGTCATTAAGAGACGCATGTCTCGAAAAACGGCCTGCACTTTTTTTACAACACAATCCATGGTGTCCCAGTCGGTCCACGTCTGTGCCACAAGGACATGAGTGTGGCGCACACACCGAAACCCCCAGTTGCAAACCAGTCACCAGACTAAGGGAGGCCGGATCCAAGAAAGTGCCAGTATTAGGCGAAAGATGGGCATAATACTGGCTTCATTGACCAGCTTGCCGGGATCCGACCGCCAATAGACGGTACGGTACGTTAATAATAATGCCTGGGACTCGATTAATCAATCGGAGCAAAATTCAATTAGCCCTTATTAGGGCTTCAAAATACCGAACCTTTCGCGGTACCGGTATTAATACCGGAATGGACGACTACAATACCGGAATCCGGAAAAAGATTTTAGAAAAGACGAAAAAGTTTTGAAAGTAAAATATATTTTGACACTTAAATCTGAAAAAGAATGTCTTAATATCTTGTCAACGGGAAGCACCCTAAACTATTAGATTCCCTTTGCAAATGTATGAGTAAACACCCATTTCTTAGGCAACGGGAAGTAACTTATACATTTTGATTCCTTTTGCACATGTATGGGAACTGCGACAGAAACGGTCGTATCTTTTGATTGCGTTGATGTAGAGGTAATAAGCATTAGAGAAATATATTTTTTGATTTAAAAATATTGTAACGATATAAAGCAAAAGAAAACACTTGTGTTAGTCTATGGTTTATTCATGAAACAATAACAATACCTAGTTTGTTGAATTATTCTCACGGACAAAGTTAGGTACTGAAGGAAATTAAAAGAAAAAATACACGGTCGCCAAATTGACGTACTCAATATAAAAATGTTTCTCAATGAAGAAATACATATGTGCCTCGTTAAGGGGGTGTATTTTGTCCAAAAATAAACTACAATAGCTTAAATAATTATGTATTCAGCTGTAGAAATGCTAGTATGATATTTATAACAACGCGTAATGAATTTTGAAATCACATCATACATCTAGTCATGTTTACAAATAATACCTAGTACGAGAGCCAAGCCAAACATCGGGGCCGCCAATTTGCGCAAGATTCTAAGGCCCTGTTTGCACTGTATGAATTGTAAAGTGTGAACAAGCCCTAATCTGCAACTCTTTAGTTGCATATTAAACACCGAATGGTATTTATAGACACATTTTATCACAACTTACCCATTAGTTATCAATTATATAATACCAATGTCTGATCCATTCATTATCATATGGCATTTATTACTAGAGTATGATTACAAGATAGGTACAATTACTGAATTTAGATGAAAGCTTATAAATTATACAATTGATAAGTAATGCAAACACTGAACTGATACAAACATAAATACATAATGGTAGCTGAAATATATAAGACTTGAAACTAACAATGGCGTAACTAAGGTGCATTTTACCCCTAAAATAATATATATATCCACTATTAGCATATTTTGTACAGCCCGATGACCAAAATAGGTGCTTTTAGATTTTGAATACACACTATAAGATTTTAAGCTAACATGGTCATTTACACTATAATTACTATTTAAAACGAGATATTTACCATGTACATTTGTTTTAATGAGCTCCCGATATACACCGTGAACATGGCACTTGTAACAGTGCCGAAATATCGGGAGCTCATTAAAACAAATGTACATGGTAAATATCTCGTTTTAAATAGTAATTATAGTTGAATACACACGTTTTTACATTATATGTAACTGTACATAATACTAAAGTAGTAGCTAATAAAACGCACGTAAAAAAAATTGTGTGTGAAACAGAAGTTAAACATTACATTCGATTACAAATAATAACTGATTTTTATGGTTTTGACGCGTAAGTAAATTTATTCGGATTTTCTTTCGTTAACGGTCCAATACGTCGCAGATTGTAGTGCAGAAAATATAATACTAATACCATAATATTTGAACTTCTAAATTGTAAATAGATGTCATATACAAAAAGACATTGGAGGCCAAGCCGGGGATCGAACCCGGTTCTTCAGCTTACGCGACGAACCGCGTAACCGGGGCGTTTACTTGGTCTTTTTCTTTAGTATATGACAACTATTTTCAATATAAATATATAAATGTTTATAACAAGTCAAAATATTTAATTTCAACAAAAATGTTGTATCAACTTGTGAAGGTTTTTTAAATACTGCAATAATCACTCAACAGGCGCCATCAAACAGGGTAAACAGTCAAACTCTTAGAAACATACAATTAAGGAAACCTTTATTTTAGCATTCTGTGAGTCAACAAATGGGTCGTTTACCCAAGTTCACCTTACGATAAAATAGCTAATTTACGTAATTATTGCATTGTCTATAAATAACTACTTCAAAATTGTAGGTATTTGTGAATCATGTTAAGATATAAATGTAACAATCATGTGACAGTCTTCACTATGTATCAAGCGTAACAATGATTGTGACAGATCACAAAAGGCAACTTTCAGATTAATTTAACGCATTAATTAATAGTTATCAACTGTTAAATCTTAAATATCCCTTTGTTTATGACAAAACATGGATAAACTTTTTTGAATCTTCGAGTGCTTAGATACCTAAGATCTTATAAAGGTGCCCAGGCTATTTTACTATTTTACACTGCATTCTAAACTTTACTATTGCATCTATTATTCTATTGAGCAGTTCTTACGTCTTACACTTAGAAGGCAGTCCATGGACATAGTGACAATGGTAGGTATTGCATGTAAGTTTTATTTGTTATAAACTACTCACTAACTTAGTCAAAGTTAGTGTTAAATGACTATTCCAATTATGACAATTATCACTTTATCACCTATACTTCGGTTTTTAAACATTAAAAATGGCATACGCTTTTTATTCGCATTGAAATAATGAAAGAAACGTAGTTGAAATTGACCATTATCTTTAAAAAACGATGTATAAGTAAAAAACCTTTCCATAATTATTATGCATCTAGTTTTTTTTTTGAATAGCATTACACAAATAAAAGTTTAAGGAAATCACAAATACCAGATACTAATAGTGATAACTGACCATTTGTAAAGCTTATTGCAACATCTTGAGTAATGATGTGATTGATGTGTCTTTATTTGTACATTAAAATATCAGCTTAATTAGTTTTAAATTGTGTTGTGAATACATTATTAATGATTAGTTTCCGCAGAGTTCTTTCCGTAATTTAAAGCTAACATAATTATATACACATACAGACATTTGCGATTTTTAAACCCTTTCCAAATAAATGTATTGACACTGACTTTTGCAAATTGCAAGTCATAAATACCAATACACAATTTCAGACACTAGTAATCAGTACACGTCATAAAAACGAAATTCAACCTTTTCAACTAAGAAATCTATGTATTTTGGCCACAAATGTTCTTCTAGCTAAATAATCAAATGTTTGAAAAATTTCGAATACTATACCGACTATCATAAACTATACCTACCTATTTAGGAGAATGTTATGAATGTGTGGTTCACAAAAGTTCACAAAAGTCCACAAACATGACCAGTATTCATGAGAGTGGCTTCAAAGAGAATGACAATTTAGGTCTGGAGTTATTTTTACCTAAAATTTTCTTTTGTTCCTCCTTTATTCTCTTTTCTTGTTCTTTTTTCAGTTTTTGTTTTTCTTCATCCATTTTTCTCTGTTCTTCGATCATTGCTAACCGTTCCTCCGCCTGTAAATGACATATGTAATGGATTGGTTAATTGCATTAAATTATGGCACCGATTATAGGATCGATTAGATTTTTCATCTAGACACAAGATTAAAAAAAAACATTATTACGTAAAGTCCACTGATCTGAAGAACAAATCGAAAATGCCATGACACAAATTGGCCTTGGCATATTATGCCTTCAAAATTTTTACTAACAATGGGTTATCTTAATTTTACGCTAGACATTAATTTTAAATTATTAGCATAAAATGTGATTGGTTTTAGTAAAAGGTACCGTTTTTGTCAGTTGCCGATTGGGCCCTAATGCCATAAAGATTCGTTTAGGAATTAACCTTTTCAATAAGCACATAAAGTGGTATCTTTTACTAAAATCAAGCACAAATGGGTACAAATTTAAAATATATTATCATAAGGGAAAACATATTCATTTTAACGACCTAATTTTTATTAAAAAAATTTTTTTCCTAAAGTTTTGTATGTACATACACCTGAATCTTATTGGGGTAGGCAGAGCCTACAGAATGCCAGATAGGTACTACAATCCTTTCATAAATTTTTCACTTTGCTCACATGCAGTAATATTTGTAATCATGCTGAGAATTTGAAAAGCACTCACCAACTTCTGTTGGGCTTCCTCAATCCGTCTATTATTTTCTGCCATGATATCCTCCAGCTCTTTCCTTTTACGAGCTTCTTCCTCCTGTACGACAGAAAATAAATATTAGAACAGTTTTAAACTTATTCGGTTAAACATTGATAAACCAAAGAGTGTTGATATGACACAAATTAAAAGTAGCCCACATTCTACAAATTATTATATCTGTTAAATAATTTACAAAAATTGTAGTTCTCAGGGTTTGCTGATTTGTATACACAGTATAAAGTATCGTAAAACAATGTTTGTTAAAGATACAAGGTTTTCTAGTCACTTTTGAAGATAAAATAAAATTAGATTTGTATTAAAATGCCAAAGGGCATTCTCCTTGATTAAACTTGCGGCATATTCTATATGAATATTAACCTAGTACAGGTAAGGTAAATTCACAAAAGCTGGCGCAGCTTAAGTGGACCAAAACATCATCCTGACATATCATATCCACCTGTACAGGAAACATTTTCACATACACACATACATACTTTCAATCTGTCATCTGTCATTAGATCTCTTACCAGCTTTGGCAAATTAACCTTTATGTAACCGAAAATGTTGTTATACAAAAAATTAATTCAAGAAATACCTTCAGTATTCACGAGAGGCTCCTCAAGCTGCAACTCCATTAAATTCTTACTGCTTCTGGCTCTTGCTCAGTCTTCCGACCTGACTTATAGACTACGTGACTGCCAGGACAGTCAAGTGAACAGTTTTAAAAAACTAGCGAATGGCCACGACGGCACTTACATATGGGCAGGGCCTGCCTCGGCAGGTGAATGTGCATGTAAGGAATGTCCAGTTTAACATTCGAGCAGCCACTAGGGCAGTTAAACTCTAAACAATTTAAGAAAGATTCTTGTTAGCACTCGAACTACACCTGACTGGACCTTTAACATGATCGAAATAATACTTTCATTAGTTCTTTTGTATTTTTAAAGTTGTCATTAAGTATTGCATTACTTAAGTGTTTATAAGTTGCGAGAACAGGAACTGTAGTCGCAGGGAGGGGTCTGTCATGTGGGAAAGCAAAAGTGGGAATGATTGCGTTTCCACATGACTGTGGGGGGTTGGTGGCAGCTACCTGTCGAGCAAGCTCCTCCCGGCGCTGCTGCTCTCTCTGTCTCTCCAACTCTGCCATCATTTCTGATTCCATCTTGCGCTTGGCCTCCTCAACTCTCTTAGCAACTTCTTGTTCAATCTCATCTTTTCTCTTCTCTAACTCCTCTTCTACTCTCTTCTTTACAAGGAGCTCTATTCTTTTTGCAGCTTCTTCTTCCACCACCTAAACAAACGAAAAAAAATACATTATTTATTTATTTATTTAAATTCACTAATTGTGCCAAAAAATAAGGGCAGCCCGTGTTTGTCTAGACAAGGGTGCTGTCTATCAAAAGCTTGTAACTTGTATAACAAGCGGAAGTCTCTGTTCTATTCCTTTCATAGACAGGGACTTCCATTTTGATAAATTGGCCCCAGGTCTAGGTAAAAGTTCTTTAAAAACGCAACTAACCTTTTGTTCTGCCTCTCTAACACGTCTCTGCCTCTCCATTTCCGCCAGACGGTCCACTTCATCCATTTTACTGCGTCCTTTAGACTTTTTTCTATGACTCCTGCCTCCATCATATGATGCTTCACTACTTGTAGATGATGTTACGGAATGTGACCTTTTCCTACAAAAATATATTAGAACATTATGAGATGTCACTAACTTATATATAAATCAATCAATAACGCTGTTAATCACTTTATTTACCTAGATTTAGAGCTTCGTTCTCTCGGTTTATCGGTATGTTTGGAGCTTCTGGTACGCGATGTAGATCGATCTTTGGAGCGACTTTTCTTTCTTGAATGTTTACTACTCTTATGATGACGTCTTGGAGATTTGCTTCGTGATCTCGAACGACCCATTGTTAGATAAATGCGTGGAAATATAGAAAAATACTCGGTCGACCATTAAACATTCACCATGCCTATGACACAGATTATGACACCATTTTGCAAGGATACACGATACAGATAAAGCCAAGATAGCCCAAGCAATGTTATGTGCCGTATCATATTATTTATTTCATGTTGGCTAACCTTAGCTTAAAACAGTTTATTGGTGGTTGAATCAAAGAAATATGATAATGTAATATGGGCCTAAGGGGGTTTAATTTAAACATGCACAAGTAGCACAACTTAACTTCACTTTATGGTCGCTCCACACAATGGGCCATCATGGGCCATTTTACGGGACGTAGCTATACAGCAGAACGGGGTGGCAGTAGTGCGTAGCCCCTCTTACTCATAACTACATCCCTTATCATCGTCCATCATGGCCCATTGTGTGGAGTGGCCATTACATTTGCAACACAAGAGGCCCCTCCCTACAATGGGCCATTATACGGGACGTAGCCAATCATATTGCGTATTCCCTCTAACGCATAACTGCGTCCCGTGAATCTTATGAGCCCATTGTGTGGGAGATTGCGTGTGTTGGTGTCTTGCAGAGTTATTAGAGGGCTCCAGATTGTCAATCGTTCATCGGATTGTATATCCTAACCAGCCAGTTGTGTTAGTAGAAAACCGCGCGAAATTTAAAATTTGTATGGAGAAGGGCTGGCCAACCGTAAAAAAAATTGATTACGCCCCAATCAACAATATTAATATTCTATATATATCTGATCTTCGATTACGGATTTTGGTGTATTTGTAAATAACCGACAAAATGTAAAATAGCCTGGCAAACCAAGTCTGATAGTTTTTTTTTTCAATTTACATGCCTTTCTTTTATTCACTCTTTAAAAAGACTAATTAACAAACTATAACTTATTTTTTTTACATGTGTAACGCAAATAAGTAGGAAATATAGTACATTACTGCAGAGGCCGTGAAGTAAGGGATTGCAGGACGAGATTGTGGTAGACGGATTAAACAAGTCTTGCAATCTCTCTTCCGGCCGAGGCTTGTATAGTGCTTTGTTCCTTGATTTTTTGACAAAAAGATGAACGGAACTTACCTTGTCTAACTGAATTATTATAGAGCTTATTTTACTATGGGAATTAAACTATACCTAAAACATGAACTAATAAATTTTACTATTTTATCTATTGGGCTTCATTCCAATACATGAACGATTGTGTTTTTTGTTAGTTCATTTAATCAACATCGTGCCCAAAACTAAACGAATAAATTTAGTTCGTTCATACTAAATTTATTCGTCTTCCTATACTACCGTTCATCTATTGATGCCCGGCCGTTCATAATTAGGGTACTCCCTTTTGCAGTTTTACTAGTTCATCTTTTGGGGTAAAAATGTTCAGAGGGCACTTTGTTCATATTCTGGGTAAATTGGCCCATTTCGGCACATTATCATTTTTATAAAAATATTCGATTGTTTAAAGAAGGTTTGGAATACTTTCATCTAGGCAAGACTATACGTAGTAGGTATATAATATAAAAAAAAACTTTGTGAAAATTGGTTATAACATACGTAAAAATACCAAAGTTAGGTGCGTCGCTTAATCGTTCATTTATTGGTTCCCCTACCCTATTTCCTTAAGTTTTGAAGCACCACCCTGAATACGATTTCCATACATATTTTCGGTTAGCTCTCACAACCCGGATGGCAACCCGGAAGACCCCATACAGGGATCTATTATGTTAGAGTTTAAATATCTGTGACGGGAAAGTGTTAAAGTTTTAGTAAAAAATACTCCTAAACTTGTAAAGTACGTCAGCATTTAATTATTATAACCAGACCCCGTTATCAGTGGTGAAAAATCATTGAAACCAAGGGTTGGCAAAACTATCTATCCTAAAATTGAAATAATACACAATTTTCTTTATCATATTTTATTACAGTAGGCGAAATTGGGAAACAAAAGCGAAATAAGGATATATGACGGTTTTTATTTTTTTAGCATTAAAACTGCTCGACTTTACTACATTTTACTAGAAATATATTATTTGTAATGTGTTTTACATAGACTACAATTTAAATATTTTACTAAGGGGAAGTTATGTACAACAGGCGAATTAAAGATTTCAGACTTCATGTAATTTTGGCAACCCTCGTTTCAATAAATTTTCACCACTGATAACGGGGTCTGATTATAACCTTTAAGCATAACGTTCATTTACTGGAGGTTGTTCATCTTTTGGTTCCTCTACCCTATAAAATAACGCTTTATGGCCGCTCCACACAATGGGCCAGCATGGGCAGAGAGCGCAACTCTGGTGCCGATGACAGACGTATAACGTCAAGCCAATTACAGGATGTTGTTATCTAGATTATACATACTAAATCAAATAACAACTTATTAGCCTCTTTAGTTTACTGATATTGAAACTTGGGTTGAGAGTACGTGCCTGTGCGGTGCCTACTGGCCACGTATAAAAATAACTGTCTTTGGCATGTTAAAAACAAGATTGTTGGAAATTACAAAAAAAAAATTTTTTTTTTTTTTTAAACTTCTTCATTTAGAGGAACATTTTGTTGTGTTTATTTTCTTTACACGAGGAATCATATTTTTGTTAGAATTACATCAGTCTTTAGTTAGAAACATTACCCAATACAAAATGTTACCAGTATACAATTTTTAAAGCACGAATCAAATCATTTATTAAATGTAATAAATGTTTTGATTCATGTTTTTGTGTTTTTTAAGTAGTCACACTACTATATATAAATTATAAATTGAAAGAAATGTCATATACTAAAGAAAAAGTGACCAAGGTCCCCGGTGAGCAGGGCTGGGATCGAACCAGCGACCTCCTGCTTTCGCGGCAGACGCCCTAACCAGTGGGCTACCCGATCACGGCGACCAGAGTCCGAAATTTCCTAAGTATATGCAATCCTTTCTTATTATAAACGTTCGATACACGTTCGTTCAATTATACTTAACTAAATTATCATTTTTATATTATTAAGAAACATTGAGGTGTCACAATGTTGTTTTAATAAAACACCCTATATACAACTTAACGTCATAATGACGTCACCGGCACCAAAGCCGCGCTCCCTGATCATGGGATAATGATCATGATTATACGGGACAGTTAATTTGCTTAGAAGAGATAACGTGGTTTGTTGACTCTACCCATGTGTCAAGAAAGGGCTTTTTTCTTTAAAATAACATCATATGTACTGTAAGACGGTATAAGGGAAAAATGAGTGTCTTTGGCATGTTAAAAACAAGATTGTTGGAAATTACAAAAAATTCTATTTAATTATTTTTAACTTCTTCATTTAGAGGAACATTTTGTTGTGTTATTTTATTTACACGAGGAATCATATTTTTTGTTAGAATTACATTAATCTTTAGTTAGAATTACATTACCCAATACAAAATGTTACCAGTATAGTTTTTTAATGTTTAAATTATTTTTTGTGTAAATTGACAACCATTTTTATAAATAAACAATTATACTTAACTACATTATCATTTTTATATTATTACGAAACATTGAGGTGTCACACACAATGTTGTTTTAATATAACATCCTATATACAACATAACGTCATACATAATGACGTCACCGGCACCAAAGCCGCGCTCTCTGATCACGGGATTATGATCATGATTATACGGGACGCAACTAACTAGCTATACAGCAGAACGGGATGGCAGTATTGCGTGACCCCTCTCACTCATAACTGCGCCCCTTATCATCGCCCATCATGGCCCATCATGTGTCGCGCTCTCTGATCATGGGATTATGATCATGATTGTACGGGACGTAACTAGCTATACAGCAGAACGGAATGGCAGTATTGCGTGACCCCTCTCACTCATAACTGCGTCCCTTATCATCGCCCATCATGGCCCATCATGTGTAGCGGCCCTTAGATGTTTGACAGTTAATGTGCTTAGAAGAGATAACGTGGTTTGTTGACTCTACCCATGTGTCAAGAAAGGGCTTTTACTTTAAAATAACATCATATGTACTATAAGACGGTATAAGGTAATAAATCAAAACAAAACGAAATTTTGTAGTTTTTCACAACTTTACTGTACAAAATAGGTACATAAACGAACTATGCTTCTTTCAAGTTGACTTGATAAATGTTGCGTTCCCTTTCTTCCCTTTCCTTTCTATTTAAGAAAATAAGCAAGTTAAAGAGGGCTTGCGTTGTACCGTCCTTATGATATCCTGAATTACTTTTTGTGGGTTGTGACTTTGTCTCTGTGCAGTGACTAAGGGGATTAAATTTTTCTGTAGACGGCGATAGATCCAGCAGTGAATTTTCAATAGGACTTAAATCTACGCAGTTTTTATCACTGGAACTTGTACTGGGTACAACTGACTCTGGAGATTTCTCTGCATTTGTGGAGTTGGTTGAACTTTTTGTAGTCTCATTATCATTATCGTTCGGTGTATAATTTGAAGATAGATTGGATTCTTCACTCAGGCCAATATGTATATTCGAGATTATTTTCTCAGCGACACACCTTGACGAGGTGATTGCTATTTGAGATTTAGTGTTTATGTCACCCAAGCTTGGCATTTCTAAAAGTTCGTCACTTTCATGGGGATAAAGATTTGTCTCCTTCTCGTAAATTTCTTTCATCATTTTCATAACAGCCGCGACGTCCAGTTGATTCCTCATAGTTGAGTCGTAGAGAGGTTCCTTGAAATCATATTTACCTTTATAAAAATAAGTAGATGGAAGGTTGTAGCCGCGTACAATGAGCTCTCCACCTGCGTAGCGTGGTATGGTGTGAGGTTGTCGGAAAATACATTCGAAGCGACCTGTAGTAGAATCTGGATCTCTGGCATAGTCGATAACCACTGTAAATTATAACGTTACTTAAAAAAACTCAGGTTCATTTCCTAATTTTCGGTTCTGTGTGTGGTTTTATTAATCAGTAGGTATCGCTTGCACAGTCCTAATCAATCTCAAATTCATTAAGAACAACAACATAGTGCTTTATTTTAATATAAAAAAACTTTCATCTTCTTACTTTAAGCTTACTATCATATTTTATATGGGAGGGCGATATTTAAAAAAATGCGGGCTTTCTCTGCGTGAGAGGGACAAGGAATTGGGCAGCAGGTAAGAAATTGGAAAGGCAACAATTAACGCTTAAAGGAAATGTGCTTACTTAACTATTTATTGTTTGGTTAAATGATCTGAGTGTTTAGAGCAGTCCAACATACCTTTGATTATATCTCTAATTACGGCCGGACATATCTTAGCAGTGACTGGAGTAGTAGGATGCAGATCAGGACAGGAGTTAATCTCAATCAGCCACGGCTTGTATTCCTTATCCAGCATAAAGTCACAACCGTACAACTCGAAACTGTTTTTACATACAATCAGCGAATCTTGACAAGCTAGCATGATGCTCCTAATAGCCCTTTTCATTCCCGGGTAGATGATACTGTCCCATACAGTATCCTTTCCATTTTTTTCCAAATAGCTTTTGAAGGTATCCGAGTCCCACATGTTGCTTAGAGGCAGTTCTTCATGACGGTTTTCGCAATGTGTATATTTCTTTTGCACTGCATTATTGGTCAGATGGATCGATTCATGGTAGTTTTTCAAGTTGTATTTTTGTGTACTGAATTTCATGTAGCAGTCTTTGTACATCCATATGATCAAAGGACACGTACTTGTCACTAAATAGTACTGTCGTATGTCGAATTTGGTATCATGTACGAGCAACGGTTCCTCTGTAAAAAAAATACAATATAAGGATTAGATACTAATTATACGGAATAGCAGTTAGGCGATTGCATTATTTTTAAAGAAAAATACTCACCAATATACTTTTGCATAACATATTTCGCTTTGGTCTTATTCAACATATCATTGACTTCGTCTATTCTAGAAGACAATTTGATGCCTCTACCTCTGCAGCAATGTGCCGGTTTTACTATCCAAATATTGTGACATCCTTCACAACTTAATTGTGGTCGGAACTTGTGAATTTCCTTTAATATGAATTTTGCGTAACTTAAGTATAAACTCAACTGCTGTTCTTTATCCGGCTTGAAAGAGTCTTCCTTCGCAATTATGCGAGAGTAGTTTTTCATAAACGTGTTCCACTGGCCCGAACTTACATTACTAAGTGTTTTGTCGATATCTTTGTTCTGTTTTCTATACAAATATTCTTTGCATCTGTTTATAGCAAAGAGGATGACTTTTATAGAGACTTTACCATTAGCGACAAACACTGGCCGGTCATTGGCAATCATGCACAACACCCACTTCAGTAAGCTTGTACAAGCTGTAACTTTAAAGTCGTTCCTGAAACTGTCAACTTCGCTAGTGTCGTAGCTATTATATGTACGCGGACAGTATACTTCGGCTACGCCTTCTATATAAAACCAGTAGTTTCTTTTTACGGTCGAGCAGAGCCCTTGCTTCGTCGTCCACGCCGCGTCAACCAGTAATCTATTGACCATGGGCGAGTAATCCTTTGTCATATCTATGCTGCTGTCCTTTTGCGCGTGGTATTCCTTGGTGCGCCATACAAAACTGGGTAAATATTTTTGTACAAAATGAGACAGGAGTAGCGTTTCTAACTCCTTTCGGATGTCCTGGCTGGGTGTTTTGCCACTGAATATATTTTTCATATTCATGCGCTGCGCGGGAAGTTTTTCGACCCACCCCCGATCGGTCAGTGCATCCCGCACGGGTTTGCAACTCCCATAAATTGTGAATATTTTATTCTTTTGAATCGCATCGTTAGCTAATTTTTTTAGCTGCACGAAACGAGAATGTCGTTCTTGGCAGTTACCAATTATGTGCATTTTCTCTTTCTGTGACAAACCAAAACTTTTGTATGTTCCTTCGTTCGGTCCGATCCGTGATTTTTTGTATGAAAATCTGTCAGGAGCGCAAACTCGCGCATGTGAGTGTGTCAATAATGTTGGACTTATTTTTTTCTGGAATTAAATTTACTTTATTACTAAGGAAATAATTTGGGTTATGGATGCTTCTCTTAGGCCAAGATAATGAGCATTATAATGAGCGTTGGTTTTTTTCATAATATATAAATACAAATAAAGGTTCACAAGTTTTTATTTGACTCGCCATGTTGCGGATTTTCAGTTATACTAATTTGTTTTACTGGCAAGGAGTACTCTTTGACAAAACACGTCGAAATTCATCGAATGTCTGTCACGTACATAAATAAGAAGTAAATATTTTAAATATTCTAACGGTTTTATCGCATATATGCAAACTGGCTGCGTTCGAATAGCATTTCATATTCAAAAACGGCCTCCAAAGCTAAATTGCTTAAAATTTTAAGACGGCATAAACCAGAACCCATATATGAAATAGATATGATTCTTGCTAAGTATGGACACAAAGTCATACACAAGATTGCCGCCCTATCATTGTGATTTTAACGCAATTGAAATGATATTGGGCATCGCAAAAGTAAAAGTGGCTACTAAAAATATTAACATTCCTAATGATGCCTTCTTAAAGCTTTTAGAAAATAGTTTTTCAGTTCATATATTTTTTTATTATGTTTAGTTATGTTTGAATTTCGTGGTATGTTTTGCGATAAAGTCCGTAACACACAATCTTCCTAAATTGTTATTGTTATACAGGAAGTCACTCAAGAAAACTGGATTAATTGCTGTCGACATGTCAAAAAAATTGAAAATGAATAAAGGAAAAAAGGGCCCATAGTCGAATCCCAGAAAGAAAGTTTTATAATCGAGATCGGTGGTCCTGAAAGTGACACATCAACTGACGAAAGTCAAACGTCGTCGGAATCTGAATCTGAAGAATATCTTGATATCGAATATTTGGAATCACTTTGATGAATAAGTATTTTAAAGCCAGTATATTAACCTTTTCAACGCCAAGAATATCTAAAAGTGCCATGCACTGCCGTGCCTACCACGCCAACGATACCCAAAGGTGCCATGGCGGACGCTGTCAAAGCTTCTGTCCTGCGTTATTCACTAATCGAGATATTGGCGTGTAGGCCACATTGTAACGCGAGAGGAAAAGCGTTGAAAGGTTAACTTTGATTCTATTTTTTTCTACAAATATTAACGCAAAACCAATATACATTGTCCCGATTATATGACGTTCGCCATATGAAAGCGGGTTGTAGCGACATTCTTTCAGGGTCAAATAAACAGTTGTCAGGCTTTACACAATAATACATAATATGGAATTTATAACCTTGCTTATATATGGAAACTGAGCGCAAAAGTTTTTCTGTACCTTGATCCTGGATAATCTCGAAATCATTTTATTAGCAGGAGCGATTACTTTTACCGGTGATTTCTGCCTAGTACGAGTACTAGCTGTCGGCCTGCGCGCAGTGCCGTTAGTAATATTGGGGATATGTTGCTGTTAAAAATATTAAAAATATATTTTATACAAATAAAAATCAAGTCAACATTTTTAATTCGAATAGCCTTATCCTGCCACGAAGTGCTACGCCGCGGCGTAGCCATGGCTACCGCGCGTCGTAGCCATTATACCGTTTGTAGAGGAAACGTGCTACGCGCAAACGCACCATGTGTGCTATGAGCACTGAAGAGACTGGATACTTATATTGTTAAACATATTAATTTCTAATAATGATAACCAAAAATTAAGACTAAGGTACTATTAAGCCTTAGTTACCGTTTCTATCAAGTACACTTCCAAAATCTTACGATTTACAAATTTAAATCAAAAAATCTTACTAAAGAAACCTGCTTTCATACTTGCCTTATTTTGAAAAACTTTTCTCTTACGTAACGGCATTTTGATTTATAGATAATGGGGAATTCTAAAATGGACAAAAAGTATTAAATTAGTAAAGTAATAAATTGGCCTATTATAAGAAAAATAGGCGTATTTGGTTATGGTAGGATTTAGGATACAAAGTAAAAACTATTTTATCTGAAACTAGGTCTTTGATATAGCATTCATCTATACATACAGACTTCGGACTACAGACTTCGGGTTGAGAGGTGACTCAAGAAAAGGTAAACGTGTAGACAAAAGATAAAGGTTCTGTATCGTGACTTCAGTATTTACCAAACGGCTCACAAGGTGCTAAAAATACAATATAATATTACGAAATCTAAAATTCAATGGATTTTATGATTTAGGGTTCCGTAGTCAACTAGGAACCCATATATTTTCGCTGTCTGTCTGTCCGCCGTCCGCATGTCTACGGCTTAGCTCAGTGACTCTTAGTAGTAGAAGGCTGTAATTTGGTATGAATATACATATCAATCCTGCTGACCAAGTGGTAAAATGAAATTTCGAGAAACTATTATTTTTAGGGTACCTTCCATACACGTAAAGTGGGGTTTCTTTTTTCGTTTCAACCCTAAACTGTGACGGATAGGTATTTCAAAAAGAATAGGTTTGCTAAAAATATAGTTTCATATTCATATTTTCTGAAATAATCACTCCCCCCCTCTAACTTTTGACCGGCAAGTCCAAAACATATAAAAAAAAATCATGAACGTAGAGATTTATAAAGAGTTTCAAGGAAAGTTATTTTGAACCTTATCAGTTAAGCCATTTTGGTTTTTTTTTGCAAAAAAACGTATCTTCTCGGATAAATGGGCGAAGATACTCCTTTTTTATTGTTATGAGCATGGTGTCTATTAAAACCTATTGTGACGGACGGTAAACTAGGGAACCCTACACTGAGCATGGCTCGACATGCTCTAGGCTGGTTTTACATGTTGCAATGGCAGCTGAACATGTAAAGAAGCGTCCAGACCTAGCGAACGCGCGAACGTGCCGCGAATGCACGCGCAGTTTTGATGTACGTATATTTTGCGGTCTATGTGCATAAACAAGCATGAGTAGCGTTAGCGTTAATTATAGTCTGTAGGTTCTTTTAGGTATTAAAAAAACATAAACTTAAACGAAACTACTTGGCTTGGCAATCTGGCCACTGTAGTGTTGTTAAAATACTAGTATTTAAGACTTTCAAACCTTAAAGACTCGCAAACCTTGAATGTTCAAGCTTTGAAGACTTAAGCGTTGAAGGTTTGAGCTCAAAAAAGGTTTTGAACCTTGACGACTCAAGCGTTGTATGACTTTAAGACTCAGGCTACATAAAGAGCTCAAGCTTTAAAAGCTCGGGCCTATTGAAAGCTCTAGCCCCCAAACCTCGAAGGCCAGAGCATTAAGAGCCCAATTTACGAGTATGAGCGTTCTAGACAGAAAGTATTATTATGTGTTTATTTAAGAATATTAAAATGAATACCTAAATAAAGTTACCAAAAATCCGACATTTGTTAAAGTTAACAGCTTTTAAGACTTAACTGCTTTAAACCTTACAGACTTGATCCTTCAAAGCTTAGGAGGCTTTAAAACTTGAGGCCTCGAGGTTTCAGTGATCGTATTTCGTCATTTGAGGCTTATGCGGTCAAGGCTTTTAGACTTACGCCTCAAAGCTTCAATTTACAATACTAGGCCAATGAGGTTACAACATTTCGTACCTATCCGTCATCTCAATGTCTTCATATGGAAGTATGTCATGGCCCATGGGTCTAACCCTCGAGTCACGTGGTTTTGTTTGTTTACATTTTATAAATACCTAAACGTACCTACAGACTATAAGTAATTAACGCAACTCATGCTTGTTTCATGCACATATACCGCAATATATATGTACTGTTTACATCAAAACTGCGCGTGCATTCGCGGCACGTTCGCTAGGTCTGGACGCTTCTTTATAATTAGTATATTTAGGTACCCTAATTATTCGTTACTACTCGCACTTGACGTATTTTCGCTGTATTTGGCCGCAAGTAGACTTGAAATTTTACCCATAAGTGGTAAAATACTTGTTCAAAGTTTTATCATTTTCTACACAGACGAAACCACGAAAAGGTTTTTTTTTGCTTTATGCCATAATACAGTAGGTAATATTATGTACTAGCTAATACCCACGACTTCGTCTGCGGTTTTTTTTGGCCTGTTACCTGACAGGAGATTCCTTAACGTGCCAGTGAAGGTTGCATCTAAATCCATTTATCCATTTCTACGTGATGCTCGAACAAATAATTAGGCAGACAGACAGACAGACAAAAAATCTAAAAATCGTTGAAATGTGTTCTGTTATCAATTCTAAGAGCTCCTAACTAATTTTTTTTCAGATATCTTTAATGTACAGATTTTTGACCCTACTCTGCTTTATGTACCTATACCTCTATAGATCTGGCGTACTTACTTTTTTCAAATACTAAATAGGGCCTTCACATAATTTGGATTAGGACGACTTAATGTAAGTGTCCTGGTAGTGTAACTCCGGGGAGCCCGTCAGTAGTGCTCCTGAATGGTAGAATTCATATGTCATTGTTTCTAGTAAAAGGTACCACTTTGACGGTTGCCGATAAGGCGTTCAATGACATAAAGATTCGTTTTAAAATGAGCCTTATCAACAAGCGATAAAGTGGTAACAAGGTGCTTGTTTTAAGTAAAATTACTTAAAACAAGCACCTTGGCCGTTCTCCTCTTTTTTGATCATGTATAAAATGATAACAGTGAAAATTATTTAAAAAATAACAACATACCTATGTGTTTGAAGTAGACTATATGATATATGTAGTTCTTAACATGTAGGTAACGTATTTTTCTAGAAAACACCGTGACGTGACAGAGTGGTTCTTTTCAACGAAGACAGCCTTCCGAATGACCACTCTGTCACGATGTTTTGAGTTAAATAATGCAGGTAAGTTTCCGGTCACTAACCATGGAAGTAACAATTATACTACATAAGATAAATTAACATTTTGGGCATTTATCTCCTATAAATAACATTATAACTAAATTCTAAATCACTCACTTTTCAGCGCGGTGACAGATCATTGTCGCTAAAAAAGGAGAACGGCCCAGTTACATATTATAATTTACTAGCTGGAGTGCCCACGACATTGTCTGCGCAATATCTATATAAATTGTAGCCTATGTGTTATTCTGATGTATAAGCTATATTATTGTAAAGTTTCATTAAAATCCATTCAGTAGTTTTTACGTGAAAGAGTAACAAACATCTATACAAACTTTCGCATTTATAATATAAGTAGGATTTTACGCAAGGTTCACCACTAGCCTAGCACAAGAGCGCAGCGACAGTATCTCGCGCGCGAGACAGGCTACCTGTATGTACTTATAGGTAGATACTATCAACTTAATTTTTTTAGGTGCTCGGTTGATAATATTACCACGTTTATTTAAATCCAAATATATAATGTATCAGACGTACACTTACCTCATTTTAGCTCTGATGGTGGAGGTTTATTTATTAATTGATACATTTTTATGGTATTCATTTCTAATATTTTTGTTACATAATATTCGTTCTATGGATTGTTTGAAGTTGTAAATAATATAAATGTCAGTTTGATTTGTCACCAAATTGACATTTTATTCATTTTATTTTATTAAAAAGTATAATAAAATTTAGGTAGTATATGAGGTCAATTGTCATGCAAAATTGTAATGCAATGTGTAATTTTCAGATTCTTGATCATGGAAGGGGCAAGCATGGAGAAGGAGCCGGGGTTCAGGCATAACATCTGAAAGAACAAGTTTAAAATAAAATTTTAATAATACATTAATATCTCATATATAATTACAATAGAATTTCAAGTGGCCAACAATTTTTAAAGAATAAAGTAATTTGCTTATCTAATTGTATATAACGATTCTGTAAAATACTTTTTGACATTGACATTTTTTGACAACAAGTTGTAGTGAAAAAAGCATGTCTGTATATAAATAACCGTATAATGAATATATATATTTTTCAAGAAGTTTGGTAGAGTTGTAATTATTTAAACATGAAGTTGCTTGAATACGAACGAACGATACGAACACTAAATTACTCTTTTTTCTTTTTAGTATTTTGTGCATCGTCATTTAGAGGTGTAATAACAACGCGGTACGGGGCGTAAATGGAGGTGCAACTCTCCGAAAACTTAATAGCTTTTTGCTTATTTCTATTTTCATCACGGAGCTTACAGATGCTCCTACCGACCGCGCTAAGTTTTTTAATCGGATCCCCGTCATTCACGTAAGGCCGCGTGCTCAGGGGCTCCAATAGTGACCTATTCGAGCTCACTACGCCGCCAGACTTAGTTTGTCGCAACGGACCGATGTTCTCGGATCTGTTGGCAATTTTGTTCTGAACGGAAATGGTTGAACGCAGAATACTGGCTGTTTCTCGTTCCCATTCAATAGGATCTATGTAGCAACGTTTGTTACCGACCGACCTGTCGACCTTGGGCTTCTCCGCTCTGCTGGCCGATTCGGTCCGGTACTTGCCCGCGTGCTTGGCGGACTGCGTGTCCTCGGGCCGGCAGCACGAATGGGGCACGACGCGTCGCTTACACTCTGTGTTTCTTTCCCGTCTTCCTCGATGGGTCCTAGAAGAAATCGCTGAGGAGTTACGTTTTTTCCCACCGTTTTTTAACACGAGACCTGATTTAACGACAGTAATGGCTTGGCGTACCATAAAAGAGTCATCAGCGGCTAGAAGGATGCCGTCCTTGTTGGCGGGCAGAGCGTCGTAAGGGTTAAGCCAGGACAAGAAGTCTGTTATGATGGGTCCGCTGTACTCCGGAGGAATTGGTTTGTCATTGTCCTCTATTGCGTCACTAGATGGCACTCGCTGTGGCATTGGTGTGGTGCTTCTTTGTTCGTACTTATGCTGTCTCGACTTACTCTTCAATAGTTTTTTCCCATTGATACATAGAGACAGTCCAAGGTATGCTGGCGCTTTGGGAATAAATTGTCTGTACGCCAGTTCAAACGTGCCTGTATCAGCTTCAGGGTTGCTGCGTCGATCTAGCACGACTGT
This sequence comes from Lathronympha strigana, assembly GCA_949128165.1. Taxonomy (NCBI): domain Eukaryota; kingdom Metazoa; phylum Arthropoda; class Insecta; order Lepidoptera; family Tortricidae; genus Lathronympha; species Lathronympha strigana. The sequence continues at coordinate 6,955,305 of OX421906.1, read as the reverse complement.
AAATAATAGTAACAAACTGATTACCTACAAAAATATGTTTTTTATACGTAACAAGCTTTTATCTTAGTAAGTACCTAGCTTTTTAGACAGTCACCAATTTATCAAGATTATTCTAAACCGCCTGTCGAAAGCTGGCTAATGGGTCAAGTAAACTAAACACGGAAAATTTGATAAAATTCAGACACACAGAGGGGTTGGTGAAGCTAAATAGAAATGAGTAAAAATACAAGTTTCTGTGGGTGTGCCTAATCTATACTTGGTTGCATACTTAGAAGAAAAATAACCTTTTATGACATCCTCTAAACATTGAGGACATAGTCGCGCCGTAACAGAAGTAGTAGGCGCCAAATCAGGGCTAGAGTTGATCTCTATAAGCCAAGGTGTGAAGTCATCAGTCAACATGAAATCGGCTCCGTACAGTTCGAAGCTGTTCTGTCGCTTGTCCATCGAGTCCTGGCAGGCCAGCATCGCCCCGATGAGACACTGCTTCATGCCTGGGTATATTTTAGAATCCCACAACTCATGTTTCCCAATCTGTCTTTAGAAGAAAAGCATATTAAGCGCAATGAATTTTTATTGATAATGGTGGAGCTTTCCTAGAGATGCACAGTTTGTGCGTCATTTGCATTTGCAAAGCAATGACGTAAAAACACGAATACAAAATGATGCGTGAATGGCGCTACATTCGTTTAAGAAAACGCTAAATCATAGACACCAGAACGAACATTTAATACTTAGGTACTTAATCTTAATCAATCTTGTTCAATTAACCACATTTCAATGCCATACATTTTTAATACAATGTGCAGCACATGTTCAGTGAATGAGTTGGTGGGGTGGACGCACCTTTATATTTACCTCAAGTAAGCTTTGAAACTGTGGCAATCCCACATGTTTTCGTCTGGTAGGGCCTTGTCTCTTTCGCCGTTATTCTTGTATTTGGCCTGGACAGCGTTATTGGTGAGATGGACAGACTCGTGGTAGTTTGATAAACTGAATATTTGAGAGCTAAACCGTAGGTAACTGTCTCTGAAATAAAAACTTTATTGGAGAACCGAAGTCAAGCTTGCATTTTTTGAATTCTTTTTGAGGGACGTAAAATTGTCGATTGAATGCCGGTCTGCATCAAGAAGTCAGGATAGCTTGAGGAAGCGGTTTATATCGATTATTTTTACATTTTCATAACAAATTTCAAATTTTTTCGAAAGTTTTAAACATCGTAATAACTTACCTGTAGACCCAAATGGTCAACGGTTGACAGGAGGTGATGAGGAACCATTGCCGTATATCGAATTTGGTGTTGTAAATGACTAGTGGATTCTCTGAAACAACATACTAAATGAGCAAAAACAAACCTGGGTGAAATAATTACTAGCATTTTTCATAGAACTTTGTGAAAAGTGGGGGGAATAGAAATAGGTAATCATGTTAGAAAGTCGAGTACATTCATGACTCGAGTTTTCTTACTCCCGAATTAGACACAATGTTTTTATCACGCTTGCAAAAAAATAAAGTTTATATAATGCTAAATATGGTAAAGAAAAGTCCCGTGTGGAATAATCTATAACCCCCGCTACGCTAGTGTGGAAACACGCGCTTACACAGCAAGTGTGATGAAAAGAATTGCAAATAAAGTCCCTTAACCCTAAATAATAGGTTTAAAAATGTTACCTATATATTTCTGAACAACGTATCTACTTTTCTGAGCCGTCGGGATATTAATGAGGCCTATGATGTCCTTGATATTGTTCATTAGTTGGATGCCTCTTCCGCGGCACTTCGCCCCAGGTTTGACTATCCAGATGTTCAGTACGCCGTCTATGTCTATTTGTGGCCAGTACTTCGTCATTGTGGCGAGGACTTTCACTGCTTTTCTTTCTAGTTGTCTGGAAAATTAAGGCCGAGATGAGAGCGGCGAGACTAGACAAATAAAGGCATTTAAAAAAAAGTGTATGTACCAATTTCCTTTTTTTGAATATAGCAAATTTTGGGTATTTTATAACCAGAATCATGAGTGTTGATTTAAAAAAGAAAAAGATTGTCCCTTTTTGGGGCAGTTTCGTAACGCATTTTTTCATATATTTTGTATGGAAATTCGAGGACCCATTTTCTTTAAAATCGTGCACTTTTTTCTTAAAACGCCCATAAGCGCAAAATGTGACGAGACCAGCATCTACACTTTCAGAGAACATAGAGCCGGGGTAAGGATAGAAATTAATTTTAAGATGACAATTTATGTCGGCATTTTATGCTTTTTGCATAAAATGAGAAATATAGCTATTGCTTGTAGTAGCCACTTGTAGTATTTTTTCTCATTTAGAACTCAATTTCCTATGCAATTGAAATAAATCGTTTGAGATTTGCGTATTTGAATTTTGTATGGAGAAATCAGATCAAAGTTAAGAAAAGTGTACAATTGGAGTAACATTTGATGTGCTTATTTGATGTTACCAATACAAGGTTTAGTTATATTATTGGATTAAGAGTGAAAACTAACATACTTAAAAGTTTGCTAATGTATTTTGCGTCGTAGTATTTATTTTTTACCATTCCATTGCTGGCTTATCATATGTTCTGAAACCAGTTACTTAATGAACGGTGTGTTCGTTGACTAGTGTGGACACAATTTAATTTATATTCGAAATTTAAATGTTAACGTATAGTAATTAGCTTGTTGTTTGAGATTCTGCATAAAAAACGATTCTGATTCATTCAGTCAATATTGGAACATGAATGATTAATCCATATTTGTATAGGTAGTGTCCATTTACGGATTTTTCATGCCTTAATTGTCCATTGACTAGATTTCTTCTAATTCTAAGTATGAACATACTCAATAGCATTGTAAAAATATTTATAAAAAGTTTATTATTTTACTACCAACGTTTGCATGTTACGTTGTTTTAAGATTGTTTTATTTATCCCTAATATATGCCCCTCCCTATGTATGTAGGAATGTGTTTATACCATAATGGTGAATAATTTTAAATTAAATGGTGCCTTAATATTTTACGTAATAATTACTAAATAAAAATTCTTTACTTTAGCTTTGTTTTGAATAAGTAGTTTTAATAGTAATGTATAAAGCTGAATGAAAAAATCTAAATAATGTTCATTCACTGGGTTTCACATTGTTCAATAATTACTTTTAATATTGTATTTTTTCATTAGGTTTTTCGGTACTTTTTGATCAAATATTCTATACCGATCTCTAATTCAAAAGTATACAATTTTAAAAATAATAAAATGTACTCAGAAATTATTGTTCATTCACTGGTGGAGGTCTTACCCTACCTAACACTGTTAAATAAATCTGACTTTAAGACCTGGTTTTCGTATACCTAGGTATATTGTTGAAGCAAAGCAACACCTCATCAGTTTGAAAAGCAATTTTAAAGCACGAATCAAATCATTTATTAAATGTAATAAATGTTTTGATTCATGTTTTGGTGTTTTTTTAAGTAGTCACACTACTATATATAAATTATAAATTGAAAGAGATGTCATATACGAACCAGCGACCCAGCCCCCCCCCCCCCCCCCCCAGCCCTGCTCACCGGGGACCTTGGTCACTTTTTCTTTAGTATATGACATCTCTTTCAATTTACAGTTTGAAAAGGTTTTCTTGACCGTTCAAGTAACCTATACCACAAATTTTGAGTTACCTAGTACCGACTAAATGCCTAAGAAGGTCTCGGGTTCGTATCACGGTAATGGTATTTATTTATTCTTGAGTTATATATTTGTATCTAAATACATACGTATAACGTCATCAAGTATCCATAAATACAAGCTTTACTTCGTTTGTATGGTGATAGGTACTGATAAGTTTTGTGTTCTTGTATACAATGTCACAAGGTAAATTACACAGGCTGTAATCGTTAAGTGTTGGTAGCAAGGCGATTATACAGTAGAAACAACAGATATCATAAAACTTCAAAATGACATGTTACCCAATGAGTAAAATTACAATTATAACTTTTTTTAATAAAATCATATATATCCCAAACATTGTCTTCAACCCCTATACACTATTTTCTTAATTCAATATTAGACGGCATCATAATATTCATAACCTTGAGTTTACCTGGTGTAAAATGTCATTAAATAGTCGTAGTTATGTCACGCCACTGGCCTATTAATAGGTTCACAACATTTACCGGTTAGAAATATATTAGCAAGTATGCATAATATGCTAATGTTTGAGTAGATTACATTACAAATCGCGTATGCAATCAGTCCAAGAATGACGAAATCATCAACATCATCATCGCAATCATAAAACACCTATTTTTAGCGATAGACAATTTTCTCTACCTTAATACCATCAATTCTGAAAAATAATTAATATATCCCGAACCCCTACTTGCGCCCTACCTTTAACGAATGCCCTATGTCATATTCAACTCCGGCTACGGCCTTGAGAGGACATAATATAGCGTGGTTTCAACCGGGTAAAAAGTTCTATCGCGGAGAATAGGTCTTTTAGCTGTCCTAATTCCGATCACTGGGCATACACACTGTCGGTTAAAAACTCGAGTAAACTTTTTGTAAGTAACTAAAAATTGTACCTACACCTACCCAACGAATAAGTAGATTCTGTGTGGACAAAGAGGAGTTGTAACAGATATGGCAGTGACGTCAATGACTCTGTTTCTGACATTACATGAGCGAAACATCAATTGCACAATCAGAATAATAAATCCAAAGATATACCTATTCAATAATATTGCATTCTATTTCCGCGAATGTTATGTATCCCATGTTGTCACTGCCATGACCCAGGGTCCATACGTTATGGTGTATAAACGCGATTATTTCGGTCTAAAAACTCAAAAATGTTTAATTTCAATATATTCAATATTCAACCTACGAGTAAATGCACGACATAGGTACTAGCTAGAGATGGGTAACTACCCGGGTAAATACCCAAGGGCGGGTATTTACCCGGTAAATACCCGATATTTACCTACCCACGGGTAGATACGCGGGTATTTATTTTTACTTACAAATTTTATGCCTGATTTTTTTTTGTTATAACTTATTGTATTAAATCTGTTTTATTACTTATGTTTTAATAGTGTTAGTGTCCATACAAATTATTTTTGTTTCTTTTTTTCATTTGTTTCTTATTATTAAAGTGTTTTGGGATAGTTTGAATGTAGATAGTCAATAAAAATGATCTATCACGGAAAAAAGTATAAAACAAGAGTATTTGAAATAACTTCAAAGTCCAGGAAAGGTTTAATTAAACGGGTAGAGCGATCTGAAATTCATCCTCTAAGATCCTTTTGGATCAACCGAGGTTAGCCAACTAAACCGGAGCTAAGCGTTTTTTTACTATGGAATGGAATTTGGCAGGTAAATCCGGGTCAGTCAACTAACCCTGGGTGATGCATGTGGCGCTTAGAGGGTTAAAAAGGGGTTGAAAGTTTGTTTTCAGATCGTGTAATTTTTAGTAAGGGACTTAAAATACGGTCAAAGACTAGAGTCAAACCACGTTTAAGTATCTTACGTACCTATTTAAAAAGTGAAACTTCTATGAAATTATAACGTTTCCTTAAACGACTTTAAAAACTAATAGATATATGTAGGCGAAGTTTACCGGATCATCTAGCAAATAGTCTTTTTTTCATTGTTTGTTGTAATATTATTAATTTACGCTGTTATAAAAACCAGTTAATACCATTAATTTGCAACTGATGTATATTTGAATAATTTATTAAATTATTTTTGTTAACTGAATAAACTCGCTTTTTTTAAAACAATTCCGAATGTAAATACGAACTTTCAAGATTCTCACTTTAAAAATTACACAGCCTCATACAATCATTCAACCCACTTTAACCCCTGTAGGGGGTGAACTTCGAAGAACCTTGAAATAGCTTTACTTGTATTTTAATAAAAAAAATATACACGAAGTTTCAAACCTCTCACTTAATATTTTGCACTATCCCCATACATACTAACTTTCAATTCTTCTTTTAACCCTTTTGGGGGTTAAAAATCAAATCATATTATTTGTACTCGTTGTATACGTAGCCCACCACGAAAATGTCAACTTCTAGCATCATTAGGTTAATACAAACCTGCGTTAATACAAACTATCAATCCCTTTTTCTCCCCTTCGGGGAAGCATATCAACAAACGCTGAAACATGTTTTCTTGTTTTACAATAAGCAACTTTCAAGAATCTCACTTGAAAAATCATACAGCTTTGTTTCAACCCATTTTCAACCCCGGTAAGTTCGTTTATTTTAATAAGAAATGTATACACAAAGTTTCAAGTTTCTCACTTAAAAATTTACGCCATATTCATACAAACTTTCAACCCCTTATTATCCCTTTAGGGGTTGATTTTTTCAAAATTGCTTCGGATCACTTGTATACATTATAAATGAAACCTGATGTGCATGTTTCCGTTTTCTAACTACAGTAGTATGGGCACGGCGTTGATTAGTCAGTCAGTCTGTGAGGGCACTCACATTTATATATATATATATATATATATATATATATATATATACTAGCTTTAACCCGCGGCTTCGCCCGTGTACTAAACGTAATTTTCAACCGTCATACAAAAAAGGGTTTTTTATTTATTTATTTCACGTCCGCTAAGTTGGCTTTGAAAATCGTTGTTGGATTTGAAAATTGTTGTTGTTTTCTAAATTAGCGCCCCGATAACGACACCCATATGCAATAAAATAGTCGTAACTATTCTTGTTTCCCCTTTACATACTTTGGACTATCATTTTACCCCTACTTTGAAAAATCCTATCTTTGTGCACCCCTTCACCTTATAAGAAACCTACGTACCAAATGTCGAATATTTAGAACCAGAAATAAACATAAAAACGACACCCATATTGATATTTAAGATTTCAACCCCATCGCACCCCATCAGAGATGATGGTATTTCACGCCCGTCTCGTTGGATGTAGAAATTGTTATTGTTTTCGAAATCAGCGACCCACTAAACCAGAAAAACGATACCCATGTTGTTTTCTTTACTACAATACCCCTTTTCCCCCTTTTGGGGGTTGATTTCTAAAAAGCCTGAAACACGTCTTTACTCATTTATCTTTAGGAACATTTCTGTGAAATTTCGAATAAAATAATCGAACTAATCTTGTTTCCCCATACCAACTTTGTACCCCCATTTCACCCCCTTTGGAGATGAATTTTGAAAACTCCTTTCTTTGTGCACCCCTAGGCTTCATAAGAAACCTAAGTGCTAAATTTGGAATCTCTAGAAACAGAAATAAACATATAACGACACCCATATTAATATTTTAAGATTTCAACCCCATCGCGCCCCAATATGGAAGATATCTTACGCCCACCTCGTTGGATTTTAAAATGGTTGTTGTTAATTAAATCAGCGACTCGATAAACCATAAAAACGATACTCATGTTGTTTTTTTTAACTTTTTCACCCCTTTGCCCCCTTTTAGGGGTTGAATTTTCAAAAAACCTGAAATAGATGTTAACTCATTTATATTTATGAATACTCCTGTAAAGTTTCAAATATAATAGTCCAACTAATCTTGTGTCCCCATACAAACTTTGGACCCCCAAATCACCCCCTCAGGGGTTGAATTTAAAAAAAATTCTTTCTCAGTGCACCGTTAGACTTTATAAGGAACCTACCTGCCAAATTTGGAATCTCTAGGAACAGCGGTTTGGGCTGTGCGTTGATATGTCAGTCAGTCATTAAGTCACTCAGTCAGTCAGCTTCTTCTTTTATATTGTTTTTAATTAATTTCAACCACCACATTGATAATGTCATTGTTTGCTAAAATTATACTCGTAAATTCGTAATAATAGATGCACCGCGTTACATTTCTAGGACCTAAAACCATAATATCTACGATAAAGAGTATCTACCCTCCGATTTGGGTAGATACGGGTAAATACCGGGTAGATAGGTATTTACCGGGTATTTACCTGGGTGGGTAGATTGGGTAAATACCCGCGACCCATCTCTAGTACTAGCAGAAACAAACAATGACTCACTATTAAGAAAACTTTTTACATTACGTAATGTCTCTTTATAAGTTAGCGGAACTATGCGATAATTCAGATTTATGTTTAAACACGCCGATGATCTCAGTGACAATATTAAATAACATACCTTATGCTAGAATTTTTATCGTCGGCAAATTTGGCTTTTTCGTGCACGAGTAAATAATGATGCGTAAGGAATTGGTCCCATTCGTGCTCCCAAACATGCTGGGTTTGGTCTTCCATATCATCGATGTCTTTATGCGTGAAGAAAGCAATGTATTCGTTTAATCGGTTTAATGCGAATTCTATGGCTGAGAATGGAACCTTGCCATTGGTCGTGACCAGATTGCTCTCTCCACTGGCTTGCAAAGTATTTGATAGCCATTTAAGGATGCTGATGCAAGCGGTTATTCTGAAGTCGTCGATAAATTCCTCGAGGCTGTCGGGGTTGTGGATGTTGTAGCAGCGGGGGAATTTAGTCAGTGCCACTCCTGGCTCCGTGTACCAGTGCATCTGGGTTAGAGATGCTGTCAAACCCTCCTTGGTGGTGAAAAGCGATCTACAAAATCTGTTCAAAAAGTTCAGGTAGGTTATGGTTCTTATGGCAATTAGTTCTTAATGGGTCTGCATTCTTCAATCAAGCTACCAATTTGCGATCAATTCTCTTTCAGTTTTAAAATGAAAAACTACTCTACAACGATAGCAGGTCCCCTAATATTCTTTGAAATATTGGTGGTTACCTAAATCATGTACTTCGGTGCCCGGTGGGGTCTTTAACATTGTTTATCTACGCATATATCATAAGTGCTCTAAAATGCGTTCAGAAACCATAGGCGATTGCAGCATTACCAACCAGCAGGAGTTAACGGAACTGTAATTTTAAAATTACCCAAAAACCGAGTAGGTTGTGATTGTGAGTTTAAATTTGGAACAGCTGTCAAATTCAAGTGGGTGTCTATTTTAGTACCTATCTATATATATATATATATATATATATATTATTTATTTATTTATTTTATACTACGACGGTGACAAACAAGCATACGGCCCGCCTGATGGTAAGCGGTCAGCGTAGCCTATGGACGCCTGCAACACCAGGGGTGTTACATGCGCGTTGCCGACCCTCTTAAAAAAAGGAGGATTCGCTGTGCGCACATCTAAACGGGCCAAGGGCTTTGCTCCGTGGGTCCACAGCTGTCAACACAGCGAATCCTCTTGGAGCTCTGGCTACCTTACTCACCAACAGAAACACAACACTATGAGTAGGGTCTAGTGTTATTTAACTGCGGTTTTCTGTACTTAAAACAGTTATCGATAAGAAACGCCAATTTGGTATATTTTTAATACGAATCGCACGAAATTTGATCCATAGTGACACAAGAATAGAAAGTTCATTCGTTTGCCTATGATTTAAAAAAAAATACAGATTCAGAAAGCCGCCGCCATTCGAAGCTATAATAAATAAGTTGTTTCTGTATGTGTTCTATTTATTTTTTATTGTATTATTTTAATATCATAAATTTATAGATATTTTACAAGTAGCACTAGTAACAATGCAGGTCGGTTTCCTAAGTTCCTAAGTTAGAGCACTTATGATATGTATGTAGATAAAGTAATGTATGCAACTATACATAATAAGGCATTAAAACACTCGTGTGATGTTATTATGAAACTCGCCTTCGGCTGTAAAATAATACCACACTCGTGTTGTAATGCTCTTCATTATTATGTAGTTGCATAAACTACTAATAACTTACCGATAATATATTCAAGTTAAAAGTAAAAAAGTTATTTAGGGTAATTAGGGTTGTGTAACATGAGCCGCTATTGAATGATGCATGTACCTACACAATGAAGGAAGACATGAAAGGAAATACCTGCTAATGATAACCTCTTTGTTGCTAAGTAACCAATCGTACTTGTCCCTTTTCGTAGTCCAGAGAAAGTCAACAGAATGGTGCTCCATGAATTTGTAGAGAATTAGTCGTTCGACTTTGGATAGCTCTTTTCGCGAAGCTGCTTTTGGATCAATGTTTGTTGGCGGATGACGGACCTTAAAATAATAACCTCCTGATAATTACGATTTAGGTGTTTACACTAACTAATAAGGACTATCATCATCAATGCAAAATTGTTCGCTCAATGTTCGCTAATGTCATTCTGACCCATATATTTTTACGTTTTTGTTCTGCTTGGTGTCTATTTTTTTTTAATTTGTCAATGGCAATAAATTAAAAAACGGCCAAGTGCAAGTCGGAATGACGCACGAAGAGTTCCGTACCATTATCTATGAAACGGCAAAAAAATCACTTTTGTTGCAGGGGAGTCCCCTTAAGTATTTATTTAATTATATTATTTAGTATTTCTTGTTAAAGCGGCGACAGAAATACATCATCTGTGAAAATTTCAACTGTCTAACTATCAACTAGGTTCATGAGATGCAGCCTGGTGACCGATGGACGGACAGACGGGCAGCGGAGTCTTAGTACTTGTAATAGAGTCCCGTTTTACCCTTTGAGTACGGAACCCTAAAAATGGTACAATGGTTTTCTGCTTAGTAAAGTTACACTTGAAAATTTACTTCTTATATTTTCAGAAGGTTCATGGAAATTATTTTACGCTGCGCTTATCTCCACGAGTCCATAACATCCCTACTTGTTATAATAACTAACTAATAAATTAAAATGACAAGTTTATAAGTGTTATATGCTCCGTCTTTATGCTATTTTCAAGTCCATTAGCAAAACCATAATGGTTCAATCAGGAATGGCCTGCACTCACAACCAGAAATGTGGCAACTTTTATCTGAAAACGTGCCATTTGTATGAGCCTAATATTTTTCCAGCCAGCCCCGCTCTAACAGCGCCCTCCGCATGACAGGGAAGCCTTGACCATGTACACCTTGTGGTCCCTCATAGTGGCGTCCGCTATCTTCTTCAGCTCATGCCATCGCTCAATGGACACCTAGCTTCGGTACTGCTACAGCCTTTCCGCTAACATAGATAGAAGTTTCTGAGTGAATAAGATTTGTACCTTATGAGTCTCATATTTTTCCAACCAGCCCCGCTCCAACAGCGCTCTCCGCACGGCGGGGAAGCCTCCCCCCTTGATCATGAACACCTTGTGGTCCCTCATAGCGGCGTCCGCTAGTTTCTTCAGCTCATGCCACCGCTCGTTGGACACCCAGCTTCGGTATTGCTTAAGCTGCTCGGCCGATGTCGACGTTTCTGAGTAAATAATAAAATGTGTAGGTACATGTTGCATCCCTACGTATAAAAGGTCAAGCACAAAACGATGTTCGGAGTCTTTCCGGTGGACTATTCAAAAGTTAAGGGCTATAAAGCGTGTTTTTGGAGAAATTTACCTAAAATATTGTGCATGGTTTTCGTCCCTATTCGTACCAGACCTCTACATTTCAGTCTTTCTATTTATAGTGAGCATCATCCAACAATAAATAATGTAAGTATTGAGGTTATACTAACTAAACGCAATAGGTACTATTTGGGGACTGGATTTATCATGCCGTTTCTTGCACGCTTGCCTAGCCCCAGCTAGACTAAAAGAGATAACGTTAGGACTCCGGTTACCAGTTAATATAGGAGCAACAGCATGCGTAGCCAAGATGCCAATTGCTCAAGCTGCGTAGCATATGGTAGTTATGTCTCTCTCTATCACTCTTCCTTATTTTATTAGTGCGACAATGATAGTCGTGTTTCGTTCGCGACTGAGCGTTAGTGACTTGGCTACGCAAGCTGGATACAGATTCAAGTCATAAAATCTCTCATTACTTAATTACCTACAAATGGTACACTATTTATGCAGTAGGTAGTAGTAAGAGTGATGCACAGTTCAGGGGACCCAGAACATAACATTCAGCACCGGATTGCAGCTGCGTGGCTGAAATGGCGTGAAGTCACTGGCGTAACTTGTGACAAGAGGATGCCTGTCCGTCTTAAAGGCCTTGTCTATAAGTCTATAATACGGCCAGTACTTATGTACGGTAGCGAAACCTGGGCGTTAACTCAAAAGCATGTCCATGCCATCCATGTTGCTGAGATGAAGATGCTAAGGTGGATGTGCGGAGTTACCAGGCTGGATAAGATCCGCCACGAATATGTGCGAGGTAGCCTGGGAGTCCGTGACATCGCCGAAAAGCTGCAAGAAAACAGGATGAGATGGTATGGACATGTCAAGAGAAGACCACCCGATTACGTTGGCAACCGAGCATTGAATTTGTCTGTTTCCGGAAAAAGACCTAGAGGGAGACCTAAGACCACCTGGACAAATGTGTTGCTGGCCGACATGGTGGCATGCAATGTTTCCGAAGACGACGTTATGGATAGGGCGAAGTGGAGGAGAAAAACGAGGAAGGCTGACCCCACCACCATGTGGGACACATAGTCAGGAAAAGAGAGAGAGAGTAGTAGTAAGAGTAAGTAATAAGTAGGTAAGCTTGTCTCAAACCTGGGCCATTTTCGGACTTGCACAGCGATACAGCACTCGTTGGCCGCAGTTCCTTCTTAGCTGTACTATCCTTATGCAGCTTCGAGTCCGAAACGCTCTCCTCTAGCTCCATCGTTATAGCCATGCGCGCTGACAGCCTAGACACCTGCAACAAGTACCAGGCATTTTTAGGTTATTATGTACAGTATGTACACTCCCTCCCGTGGCTAAACCTCTACTGTTAAAGTCAACCCTGTAGTGCAATAACCTACTTGTAGTTAACCTACATCGGGGATCCTATCATTGAGGCTTCGGAGCGCATCGCTGCCTGGCACCCCAGTGACGTCACTCGAGTACATTGCAAATCGTGCGGACTGTAGTTACGCGAAAGCGGGAATTAATAAACCGAAATTACATCTGCCGCACAACCGGGTCGCAGCTTTGCAAACTGGGTTAAAGTAACGCAATAGCGTTTTGAAAATTTTTAATAAACTTGGGTACTGTAATTTATATTGACATATTTTCGACAAATGTCGCTTTCATTGACGTGTCTCTATGGATTTGTTTAGTTTTAAGCCAAACATACAAAAATACAAGCGATTTAAGTATCCATTAAATAGGTAAAGGTCAAATATAAAGCAATCCCGCGGTGTATTCTTAAAGTCTAAGAGCTAGCTTTACGGTTTGTATGCCATTTATAGAGCCACGATTATTAATTAATCCGGGCACCTGGCAGCTGTTTAGCGATACACAACGACCGTGTGTGTCCATTACCGTTGTAGGAGTAACCCAAATATGTTAAAATTATAAAAAAATGAAACTGGTAAATTTTGGCGCCAAATTAACCTTTACAAGTCGACATTGTTTGTGACAAATACGACTATTACGACGTTCTTTTGTTCGCCTTCGGAAGTTATAACTTTCAACCTTGAAAGAGATTTTGTAGGTAAATAAACATTGAACAGATTAATAAATAACTTAAGCTTCGATCCAGGGCTTTTTAGTTGCGTGAATGGAAAGCGGCAATGGACTATTTTTGGAACCGCTGCTATTAGATGGAAACTAGAAGCGTGTTTTAGAACAATTAATGACATGCCATTTATGGCATTGTTAAACTTCCTTGTCTTGAAACGACAGGCTCGTTTTGTTATGATGTTATTCATACGCGTATTCATGTTTAGCAATAACCTAATCCATATTACATGTCAAACAGTATGTCATGTCATACATTATGAAAATAAATACAATAAAAATACAAATGTAAAATAAGATAAATACATTGTGATACAAGTGTGCTATAATGGTCATTATACACGACTTCACGAGGTGATATTGCGCAATAAGGAAGTCGATGTGTGTATTGTATAATGACCATGCATGCACACACGTTTTATGTGATGTTTTTCAACACACTTGTGAGGAAAATTTTTAATTTTATTCGTGGTGATTAATTTTTGTTAAATACGTTAGAATCATGTCAGAATGCCTACATGTTAATTGGACTATAAGTTTGTGAAATAGTTATTTATTATACAAGGGGGCAAAGTTGTTGTTTAACTCTCGGGCTTATATTGAGACCCGAGCAAGCGTAAGATTTCAATAACTGGAATCTTGAGCTTTACGAGGGTCTCCAAGCACGAGAGTTGAACAAACTTTGCCGCCGAGTGTAATACAACATTTTTCCCCTCACTATTGCGAGGTAAATACAGACTACATACGATTATAAATCTTATCCACATGTAAGTTATCTTGAAGAAACCATCAAAAATCAATTTCAAAATCCTGATACTTAGATATTGCCAACAGCTTACCAAGTGCGGGATAAGAGAAAGACATGATCACATGACCAATTTAAGGTGTGACCTCCGATTGCGCATATTTACTATGGGCATATAGGACTCACTTATACTGGACTGGTGGTAAGTGATAGGAATTAGATTACTTTGCCGCACATGTGGATAAAATGCGTTTTTCCACGCTAGTTTTAAAGGACAAAACAGCGCTTTCCGAGCAAGTGAGAGGAAAATGTTAACTTCGTTAAGTAACGATTAACGGATTAACGAGTTAATGCCCAGCTATGAGTTTGACTGACCATTATTGACTACTTGAAGCTTCTTGCGATGCCTTTTCGACGTCGGTTGATGACGATACTTTACATTTTCAACTAATAAATTCAATCCACCTGAGGCCCAAACGTCACAAATAAGTAAGTAGGTATCTACTATAGGTACATTTTAATGGTAACACTCGCGTTTTGTGGTTCAAGTCAGAGGGGCCTAATCAATATAATGTTGTAGTTTTACTTCTAATTCTATTATAGTTGCATTGTATCATAATAATAAAGATATAAAACAGTCACAGTTTTAGGTAAACAAGTTAACGCGCCGCGCCATTGGAGCGCTTTTTTTTAATCGCGTTGGGCACGCAAATCAGAAGCAAAGGCCCGCCAAACCGCCAAATAAAAATAAAAATAATTATTGTGAAGTATAAATAATTAATTTAAATTTCACAATATTAAATAATTCAGAAGGATTCATGATAACTAAATACGGAGATATTGCTTTTTAATGCATACGTTATTATGCAGCTAAAACTGTGTACGTTTAGTTTCATAGGGTACAAATGAGACATATTTCAATAATATCTTGGATTATGAGCCTAAAAGCGGTACGATAAGAACCTCGATATGACTATGAGCAAGTGTGTTGAAAGAAATAGTACATTACGATCGCAGTGAGTGGCAATAAATTAAAACACGACTGAAGGGACGAAGGAAGGGAGGAAGGGAGTTAGTGTGGAAGCCCCCTTAAATATTTATTTTATTTTATTGTATTTATGCAAGCCAAACTTATTCCGTCATACTTCTATCAAATTATGACGTTTACTTAACACTTTCATAGTCTGTGTTATCATTTCCCTGTATTAAGCCCCTCATTCACGACAGTCCGCCGGCACTCCGGCATGGCTGGATGTAGCGCACACACGGTGTGCAAGTGGCCCAGCCTGGCAGTCCAATTCGCACTTATTCTTTGAAAGATGCGCAGCGCTGCGTTGTAGCGCATACACTGTACTGGAATTTAAAAAATCGCCGCCATCTCGTATGTTATTTTTAATACTGAATAATGAATATTTTATACATTGCCGCATTTCGAAATTGTTTATTACTGTAATTTAGTGCAATTCGGACTGCAAGGAGGTGGGCGGAGCTAGCAGGATGTTGCCGTACGGCACGCATCCGGCAACGACATTCACGGTACTTTATTACGTGCCGGAGGTGCCGGCGGACTGCCGTCAATGAGGGGCTTTAAGGCATTGTGGAAATATTCCCTTTATTTATTATATGCCGAAGTAATTCTAATAAAAAATCATTTTCTATAAATATCCCCGTGATAAAATGAGAGTCTAAACTTTTTATGTCCTTGGAACGTTTGTCCTTAACTTTCTTAATTGTTTTGATTAATTCAATTCAACTCGATCTATTGGAATAGATTTAATTAGGGTAGTTGGCCGCGCTACCAAACCTCTAATAGGAAATGTTCGTGTTTAAGTTTATCGCAATTTAGAGTCATGTTTTCCACGTTTATCAGTATCACCATACATATACATAATTATCTTTGATATAGGGTAAAACCACCAGTGAATGAACACTTAAACATTTTTTCAATTTAGAAAAATAATTTCTCAGTATCTATTAATAATTTTTATAATATTATGTTTTTTAATCAATCGTCATTTAATGAACTAGAATGTAAATTCTGCGATTTCTTATCATATTTATACTTTTAGAGTTATATAATATTTTATTAAAAAGTACCGAAAAACCGAATGATTGAACAGAAAATCCATTGAATGAACAGTGTAAAACCCAGTGAATGAACATTATCTAGCTTTATTAAATCAGTATTAAGTATAAATCATTTTAAAAACAAAATGATTAAATTTTCTTTAGTAATCATCAAACATTGAGGCACCATCTAAAATAGGGTAAAATAGAATATAATGAATATTATTCATCAATATGATAGAAACACATTGCCCACAAAATAAAAGCAATAAATGCAATAAAAAGAAAAAAAAATCTTTTAACAAGAAACAACGAGCGAAGGAAAAAACGAGTCCAAACGCTGGTAGTAAAATAATACACTTTTGATTAAGATTTGTACACATGTATATTGTGTATGTTCATACACATATTCTTACCATCAGGCGATTCGTTTGCTCGTTTGCCACCTATAGCATAAAAAAAATACATAGAATTAGAAGAAATCTAGTCAATGAACAATCCATATATCTATATGTTCATACATAGGCATGAAAAATCCAGTAAATGGACTATAGTAATATGGATTTTTTATTCATGTTCCAATATTGGCTGAATACATCAGAAACGTTTTCTATACAGAATCGCAAAAACACAAGCTAATACCACGACGTTAACGTTTAAATTTGGAATAAAAATAAAATTGTGCTAATACCAGTAAATGAACAATCCGTTCTTTTACTGGTATCAGTACATTTGATAAGCTAGTAATGGAACAGTAAAAATTAAATAATTCTACACAAAATAAGTACGAGTAAGTAAAGTGTACATTCATGAAAAGTTACACTCTTACTCTACCCAAATAACTAAACCTCGTATTGGTAAACATCAAATAGGTAACCTGTTCTTAACCAGAATCTAATTTCTTCATACAAAATTCAAAACCAGAAACACGTAAACTTCAAACGTCTACCGTATTGAATCTGCTCTAAAATAAATTTACAATTTGTTTCCATTGCATAGGAAATTGACATAAGAAAAAAAATACTGCAAGTGATAGCAATAGCTATAATTCTTATTTTATACAAAAAACGTGATTTTGTTCATTCACTGGGGGGTGTTCATTCACTGGAGGGCTTACCCTATCCTATATCCTAAAAGTGTCACCATCACTCACCTCGATCTTTGACCAGACATTCCCAAAATAACAGTACGAATTCTTATAAGGTTTCATGTTAGCCAACATAAGCATCTGATTTTAAAATTAAATCGTAAAATTTACGAATAAAGTAATATCTGGAATCAACGTGGTGAAAGATTAAAAATAACCCTATATTTTTCTAATTGATGAAATTTGCAAAAAAAAATAATATTTCATTAAACATTTCAAATCAGCAGATAAAAAAAAAAAACTAAACATGTTTACATTTGTTAACGCAGTCGTAACTGTGTTGCTAATGGTATTGAAAATTGACAACAGAATATTTTTTTTTTACTCTGGTAATATTTGTTATGACATGAAAGCAAGATGGCGAGTTCATCTCCGGTTGGATAGTTCTTTCTATGTTATTTAACGTACTCGGTGTCATTTTCGAACTTCTCTTTTCTAGTAATTTGAAAAATAAATTATTTGTATAAATCTGTGAGTTATGTAATTGTGTTTTAAGCCTTGTAAGTGGATAAATAAAATATTGGTGTGCATCTAACCCACCTGAGGAATGCTGGATCTTTCAGTGATTTGTGATTTGGTCAGGTGTTTTCGTTTTAGTCAAAATTAAAATTTTGTTCTTGCGCAGTGAGTGCAGTTGCTGAGTTCAGATGTATTTCTGCCGTGGGGATGTTAGATGTCGGGACTGTTTCCAATGTTGGGAAACAAAAGCGTGAACTATTTGTTTTGGTAACTGTGATAAAATAAATTTAAGAAGGTTGGACTGCGAGAGCTCCCAGCCACAGTGATGGCCTTCAGTGAGGTGAGTGTCTTGAAAATTTATGATAATAAATTCTATTTTCTGTATATGTACAGCTGCACTGCAAATTTGAGACCTACTTTATTTTGGGTTAAATATTGTATATAGATTTTTATAATTTAGTTATGTTAAATCTGCTCTACTTATTGGTGTCAAGTTGTGAATTCTTCTTTATGCTTGCTTGCATAGTGCATATGTAAAAACATTTCCATATGACCCCAATGCCTCTTTATCATTTCTTAATTTATAATTTTATAGAGCAATAATACCTTTTTATAGCATAGGTTAATAGCACAGGAACATTAATTTTACATTATTGTTACTGTACTGTAAACAAAATACCTTACAAAATGTGTGTATACAAAAAGGATTCTTCACAGATGTGAATAGGTATTATACATATTGTGCTTTGTTGTCACTTGCAAATTAGATTTGTTTTTCCACAGGAGAAATTTCAGACACAGTCACACATTAAAATAAAACCTGTGATGATTATCATAGGGATAGATTTTGATATTCTTTGAGATTGTAAACATGTTTTAAAAAACCCTGCTTCAGAGTTTTGGACAGACTTTGAATAATGACTTGTGATTGTTAATTTGGTCTCATTTTTTGCAGTATAATTGACATTATTACTTTTTTTTAAGCAACCAGGCATTTGCAATGACTAATGATGCCTGTATCCAGAGTTCATTTAACAAAGTTAATGCTGGTGACTAAAATTTTTACCATTTTAGTCTAACTTATTTTAAAATTAGCCAATCCTAAATATTCAGAGTTTATTGCTATATTTGAAACTCAGTTGCTTATGAAGTGTCTGTAAAGACAAATTGCAAGTGACCAGCTTTTACTGATGGCCATTCAGTCTTAAATTTTTTAGTATTCTGTTTATGTTTTGTATGTGTCAATCAGTTGTCTACATTTCCTGTGCTCCTTAAAGTTTTTGTGCCTTAATTAGTATCTTTCCTTATGGGCTATAATAGCTACTATTAAGATGAATGTGCATGGGTAATTTTGTATACAAAAGTTTTTACAGCTTTATGATGGCTTTGGGTGAATCAAATATTTCTTGTTGTTATATTATGTTTATGTCCCATCAGCCAGGGTACAAATGTAGCAGTTTGTTAGAAGAAACGTTTTAGTATGTTCTACTAACATGCTTGGTTGATGACCCATTATGGAAAGGGAATATAACTACAAAAAGAAAACATATTTTGTGAATTTTAATGCCATAAACCCCAGGAGACTTAACCATGGCAAGTAGTGAGAAAAAATAGTTGCTTAACCCATTTGCTAGTCATTTGCGCAAAATTTATAGAATTTATAGAATTATCATGATTAATGCCTTATTTTTGTGTTTTAAGTTTTACTATGAAACGAAAAATGCTAAAATAAACTAGAAATCCTAAGAAAACTGACATGTTTTGGTATTCGTGCAAATGAATGAGAATGATTGATTATATTTGTCTATTAAAAGATTTCCTACATATCCTAAAAATTTGCTAAAACTTTGGTATCAAAATTTGCTTGCACATATCTACTATAAACATTCTCAAATCTCTTGAATTCTATTAAGCTGCAGAAAAATCTTCATTCCTGATTTCAAATGTAATGCCTTAATGAGATTATTGTTATTATACCTAAATATTTTGTCAACCATTGGTTTCATAAGGGTATTGGATGCAGATTTTCATGTCCCTTACGTAATTTAACCTACAGTTGACAATATGTACCTTTGTAGCAGATAAACAAGTGTCTGCGAATATGTTTTACTGCAATATAGTTACCTCAAGGTATTGTCTCCCTTCAACCAAACATTAATTTCAATATGCATTGTATGAATTCATGATGTGAATGCAGTGAAACATATCTCAGTTAAGTGGGTGTAGAAAGATTCTTCTTCTTCCTAACCTTTTTCTGGCTTTTGCCATTGCTTAGGGATCCTGTGGTCCGTTTTAGCAACTAATCCTAAGATTTGGTCTTTCAACTAGGGCTGCTATCCTGGACATTGCCGAAACCGGTTAAAAAATTAAAAATCCCCGATGTTTTGCTAAAATCGTGTTCTCGCCCCAGACACTAAGAAAACAATGTTTAATTTGAAATATATATTATTTTGCTCGGGATTGACTTGAAATCGAAAAAGTCGTCCGGCCCCAATGCTCTCCAGACAGATTCCAAACTAGGACAAATCTGGGGAAACCAGGATGGATGGCAGCCCTACTTCCAACCCAGAGGGTAAACTAGGCCTTACTTAATTTCCTTCACCAGCGCCCATACTTCCAAATTGGCACTCTGTTTTAGGGGCTATGCGATAGATGATGAAGTACCTAAAATGTATCTGAAAAAAATATGATTTCTAAATACCTCTTCTCTTCTTCATGTGCCTCTCCATTATCGAAGGTTGGCAGTCAGCTTCTTGAAGTTTTCCTTGTCATGAGCCAGTCTGAACAGTTGCTCAACGGTCCTGAATTCCTGATCCCTGTCCACTCCCGGATGTTACGGAGCCATGACATCTTGCGTCGCCCAGGTTTTCTTTTCCCTGATACTTTTCCCATCATGATGGTCTGGAGGAGAGAATACCGATGATTCCGCAATACATGTCCGAGATACGCAACCTTTCTTTGTTTCACAGTGCGGACAAGCTCTAGGTTTTTTTCCATACGGCGCAAGACTTCTACGTTCGTTACTCTATCTGTCCAACTGATGCGAAGCATGCGTCGGTAAAACCACATTTCAAATGCTTCAACCTTTTTACGGAGCTCTGCTTTCATGGTCCACGCTTCACACTTCTCTAAATACCTATCACGTAATAAAATACCTAGAACTAAATTGTGTTGTTAAATGATATGTAGGTACAACCAAAAAAGTTTTTCTAAACATAGTATATTTATTCATTTGCCTTCATTTTCATTAGGTACCTACAAAGGTACCTAATCCTATACATGTTTAAAATGTGGTAGGTATGTATGACATGTTAATACTGATAATTATGTCATCATTATTTTTTTATGAAATCAATGCCGTATTCCTATATTAACAAATGTCGCAATACCGTCGTATTTAGATTATCTAGGTAATCATTCTTTCTGCATTAGTTGTACATTTATAACAAGATATATTATCATCACATTAAATTGTAATATACCACACAACTAAGTATAGGTACAGTTCATTTGATAACATTAATTTAAGCCAATGTATGTTTCAGATTGACCTTTAAAATTTGGTAGCAGCTACCTACTTAGAATATTTAGCAGCATTTACTAGTTTTATTAAAAGAAATAGACACAAAGCAGAACAGAAACGTTAAATAATTGTGGGTCAGCATGACATTAGCGGGCAATTTTGCAATGATGATGACACAAACGATAAATGTTTTTACGAAAATGAGCTTACTGTTGTAAGCATTAAGTATCAAATTCGTACACAGAACTATCAACACTCTTAAAACTTTATAAGGCTATTGGCACTTAACGAAACGTTACGTTACGAACGAGACTATATGAAAAAGTGCTGCAGCACTTTTATGGCGTCTTTTTTTTCGGCTGACTCCAGGTATCCAGTTCTTTTATTCTATATCTATGCTTAGCAGTAAGTTAAAGTTAAACATATACTGTAGTTGTAATATATTACTCTCAAACTATTGCAATAGCTAACGTATGTTGTTCATACCTACTTAGATTTTGTTGGGAATGATGATACAGAAGTAAAGTATTGAGGAGCAATTAACCGTAGGTTTATTGAATAGAAATGCTAAACATGACTGTAGTCAACGATTTTCCAATATTTTATTGCATTTTATTTTATGCATGGCGTAAAATAATTTGTATTATTTACAGTCATCATCCCAGTTTGATGTTTCTCGCCGGAGTCAAATAATCTGCTTACTATATCGTACATTTTGCCTGCGCCGTTTTATTTAACTACCCATCTCGTTCGCTGCATTGTCATATTAAGGGCTCACTGCGTCCGGCAGCGGTGGCAGGGCAGGTTCAACATACTCCGGGGGTATTGCACGTCTGCGTCGACCCTGCACTTTGTATGCAATCTTTATCGCCGATCGCTAATTCGATGCAGCTCCGCTCAACACAGACGTCTCGTCAATTTTGTCTTAGAACTTTGACTTGCGTCTTGCATGAAACAAAGGAAACTGCTTTTCACACAACTAACTGTAATAAATGGTAGTAAAATAAAACATATATGCTGTCCAGTATAAACTAAAGGGTTAATTCACCAATTTTTGGATAAACTTTTCGCTGCGGTTGAGACTGAAAAGGACTCGTGCATGTATAGTTAACACAAACTGCAGCAGCGAAATTAATTTGTATTTCGTCGTCCGTCGGTATAGGAATGACGTTGGTCGTTCAAAAGTCCGATGACCCCATGGAGTCATTTTACGGTTAAAATTTCAAATATTACCTGAAAATAAATCGTATTATTTATAATTAAGTGGATTCAACTGAAGATATCTTATCGTCCCTGCCCTGTTGAAACGGGTTTTTGTGCATGAGCATGAGCAATAGGACCTCATTCACCGTTAAATTATCCCACATCTCTGGTGCTAAATAAACCCAAACGGAGAATTCCAATTCCCAGCATTTAATTACATGCCATTTAATTGCATGTAAACTTCCTCTTTGCACAGATAATAAACGATTACACAACCGATTCAGTTTGGGATCGCGTCACGCGGCAAGTCAAGTCATCGGTCTGACGCAACAACCGTTATCAATTCACACGGTCTGTTTATTATTATGCAGCTACTTAGTGAGGTTATTTAGCTTTAGGTGAAACATCCTCGGCTTTCATAAGAATCGTTTAAGCCAGGTTCCCACGGTGCGATTGTTATTCCGAGCGGGTTGGACGCTTCGTGCGTTGAGCGTTGGCTGTTTATTTCTATTCCTCAAGCGCAGACTAGTCAAGAACTCGAGCAATCCACTCTACATGCCTTCTCCCATTCCTGCGGGTCTCGAATTAAGAGTTGATCAAGTTGCTTTAGCGTTTGACTCGCGTTTGTTCTTAAAGCAGTATGAAAACGAGTTAATGTTGCGTGAGTTGTGACGTTTTCGGAAGTGACATCGTGACTAGATGGCAGCGATAGTCTACGATCCAGTGGGAAATCAAATACCGTCCACCTGGTAAAAGAAGTGACAACAACTAAGTTATATAGGTCAATCAACGTGTTTTTTGCCGTTTTGTCAACAACAGTGAGGTAATTTCTTAGAAACTGTTATCGTGTTCTGCTAGGAAATTAGGTAAATTAGCTCGTTTTAATACGTTACATACGGAATAAATACGTTACAAAATATGTGTAATAGGTAAATATGACATGGGATTGCTTTCATTACTTTAGCTGGATGCGTAGCCATAGGAGCACCTACCGCAGTGCAGACCCTCTAATAACATATTTACCAAGCGTGCCAGTAAATAGTTTAATAGCGTATCTTGTACTACACGTCTGTTATAGATTATAAAATTACAGTGAAGGAGTAGGTAGTTACTTTTCTGATTTATTTTATTGCTATTTTTTACGAGCACCTGTTGGGAAATCGAATTATGGGCAGTAAACGTTCTTTGGATAATAAAGGACCGATCTGGGTCCGAAACAATAAATAGGATCAAAGCTATGGGTAATTGGCAATTAGGAGAAGCGGGCGAGTCAGTAAGTAGACGGCCAGATAAAAACCTGGCTACAGATACATATTTATTGACATTTCAAGTCTATAACTTCTGAGCCGGTATTTAATGTATTATTAATTTTATGCTAGAGAGATCAATATCCCATGAGTTTATTGTCATTATCATTGAAAGATATATTTGAAAGTCCAGTATAATAAAACATACATAATATACAAGGTAGGTTTTTCATTTTTAGGTAAGTACCATAATTGTTATTTATTTATTATAATAAAGATTTCATTCTTAATATACAACCTCAAAAGAAATTAAGTCCTATTAGTTCCTTAATGTTTTTCTTTATAAATATTGAAACTATTGAGAGCACAGGTAAATTTAAAAAATCCTTCAATGGAACTGATATGTAGATATGACTATTCTCAATTATAAAATATACAGAAGGTATAATATTAAGTAGCTGAACTTCTGCAGTAGTGTTTACTTGTACTAGTTGCAGGGCGGTAGTTGTTATCTAAATGGGCCGTGGTTTCCTTGTAGGGCCTCTGTCACACCCCAGTGACAGTGTTTCCGATATCAACTAAACTTAGCTTGTGAATGTATTGAATAAGCAATTATATCTACTTTCTTCTTAGTCTTTACTCTGCATTGTAGGGAGCTGTAGCGTAATCATTAGCAGCACGGGAAAAGTATTAACTGATAATGATGATGTTTAGTCGGCATAGCTAGTGTCGTTGAATGTCAATGTGTAGGTACTTAATCACTTTTAATCCGTTATTGACTGATGGTTTCTTTCGATACATTTAATTTTTAACACAACATTTAATAATTTATTTCATTTCTGTTTAGAAATAAAAATTATGGTTTGTGAATAGGCTGAGTGAGCTGCAGCCTAGGGCAAGAAAAAATAGGGGGCGGCAATTCGGCAATTGGAAGGTTTAACGAGGGCGGGGGTGGGGGCTTCAAATGTGTAAATGCGCCACTGATTAACTATCTGTCAATATCAATGTAGAAGTAACCCCCCAGACCACGACCACGTGATGTGAGTGGGACTAAAAGGTAGGTATTTTGCTCTCTAGGTACACCTTGCAGTGACTTACTGAATCAACGGTATGTTAGAAATGTATTACGATAATTACAGACCTTGATAATTATAGCAATAAATATTGGATGTTATAACTGATAGGTATGTTTATTGTACGTATAATTATATTTTTTAATAATACATAACAGTATATACCGGATTTCATCAGGAGTCGCTAAATTTTTGTAAGAATTCGTATAATTATTAATTAAAATAAATATTGAGATAATTTTAGTTTCTTAGGTATAATCCTCTTAACTATTCTCTATAGTACACAGTAATGAAATTAAGGGATTGAGCATAAATAGGTACCATCCAGGCTTTAATTTGGAACATAAACACGCTAACTGAATGCGGGCCCGCCTCGGATGTTTGCATTGTGGGCACTAAACTTTAATGAAATTCCAAGTATTTAAACTCCCGATTTGAGAATTTGCCAAAGGCATTCCTTGTAAAGTGATTTTTACAGCTGGTACGATCAATATTAAAATTCCAAAATAGCTTTGACATTGTTTTAATATTATTTGTGCACGCTTATAGTCCTTTGTTACAACAAGGCTTGATGCTAATTGAAAATTCTGCGCAGTGTGGTTGAGTACCTAATAACAGGTACCACAAAATTATGAGTAATATAGTCAGTGGTACCACAACACATTTCGCTTTGTGCAGACAGGATTTCGATCCCATAAATATTTACTTACAATTATTGAGTTAAAATCGTTTGCCAACGGACTACTGTTATGTCAATCGATTCAATTCAATACGATCTGAAGTCGCTACGTGTAGGTAAATTGTAATATTTGGGGGTTTTCGTCGATTCGTCAATCCAGCATTTTAAGATATTGATTTTTGTAAGAAGGCGCCTCATCAAAAGATTCAACATTCTAAAAAAGTTATTTAGTATATGGCGTTACTTGGAATCCTGAGGTATCAACATAATAGTACATTTCGATGTTAGTGCGGAAAGCATGTCATTACCGCAGGACAAATACAAGAACGAATTTGATAGTTTTTTATTATTTCCGTAACACTATTGTAATACAGTTGATCTATTAAGAACATCTGCTAAATGTTTATCTTATCTTCTTTACTTTCTTATTTTCAATCTCATAATCATTATTTCTCATAAACAAAATAATAAATCGCATGTGACATGTGACAAATCGTATCGTCATGTCTAATAGGGCCTTCGAACATGTTTACCTAATTGAAAAACGCCTCCACTTTGACAGACGTTCGTAGGCTCTGTTCCGTTTTCAAGAACTGTTTTCAATGTCTAATATTTTTAATGAGTGATGAAGTGGTAGATAGAAATATGAAATATCAATATCTTTAATACTCTTCGGTAAGCAGTCAATAAAATAAAGGAATATAAAAAAAATTGGAAAAGTAAAAAAGCACTAGTTCGCAAAAACGAACTTTGCGCACGCAAAACAGCCAAAAAAAGGGCAGTTTTTGAGCAACTGTACTGAAATTGTACATTACCTAACTAGTGCGGTAAAACAAAGAAAGGCCGAGATCGCAGATGTTTGCGACCCGAGCTGCAAGCGAGGGACGTGAATATGCGATCAAGGGCTTTATTTATTACCTCACGGTACATTATTTTATGCCTATACTTGGGCAGAAATCGGCTTATTCCGTACGCGTAGCGTGCGGAAAAAGGCACTTTATGGCCAGGTGTGGCATAAACATTGTTTCCTGCTACATCTCAACTGCAGTTTCGTCATCGAAAAATATCAATAGGTGTAGTTCCCGTCATCTCGCTGGCTCCAAGAAAATCCCTGTTAGTCAGTCGTGCGCGTAAGGTTGACGACCCGGACTTATCAACATCAAACTTGTAGTTAAGGTTAGAGCCCGTTTACCAACGTATTTGCATAGGAACCGCTCTTGACTTCAAATAAAAAAAGTAGAAATTTCGATTTGTAGACGTAAAATATATACGATGTTTGCACCGTTAAAAGTAATTTCACGTTCCATTAGCTTTATTAATATGAAACCGTTAAATTCCAAGCAATATAATATTCTCTTTATTCATTTTTAATCTTAGGTTAGGTTGTTATAATATGATTATAAAAGTAAAATACAAAAACACATACAAAAACAATACAAAATACATATGAACATATTATAAAAAGCAATAATTATTATATAATTATTATTATAACGAAGGCATTATTATTTTTCTTCCTGCTCATAAGTATTAAGTTTTTAAAATAAATTTGATTGTTTTATAAGAGTGCAAGTTCTAAAGAACTACTTGGTTGCGTAACTCGCAATAACTAGGTAACTTATGGGAAGTTAGATAATTTCTATAGAAACTGTTACAAATGTTTGTTTGCTGTATGTATAATTAATGGTTCAAAAGCTTTAACCTTACTGAGTTAACTTAGTTGACTCTTTAAATATATTAAACCTTTTTCAATAGATATGTATGTGGTAGGTTTTGATGTTTTAGTCTTCCCCACGCAATGCTAATGAAAATATTAAATAATATTTAAAACGGGTCATTCACGTAATTTAGTCGATTTTCGTTCGACATGTTTCGTTCTTTACGAAGAACGTCATCAGGAGCGCCCACTCGACGTGGCGACGTGTCTGTGACGACTTGCTGACTGGTCGTACACTGTGACTGGTGTACGACTTGCCTCTGTCGCGAGTGGGCGCTCCTGATGACGTTCTTCGTAAAGAACGAAACATGTCGAGCGAAAATCGACTAAATTACGTGAGTGACCCGTTTTAAATATTATTTAATATGTTCGAGTCTCACGAGAGTTTTATAGTTAAAATTGCTAATGAAAATGTCTTAATTTTCGTTATTCCTCGTGTCGGGATATGTTTCTGAAATCGACAACAATGACCCACCTAGATCCCTAGATAAATCTTCTCAATTCGTTGATCGTGCTGATATATGCAACAACCGTAGCGGTCACTAAGTATATAAGGGTTTGTGGGATCTCTAAAAATACTTTCATATTTAGAATTAATACATTTTTAGATACTGTTATGTACTATACGTACTATTTACCTAATTAAAGTTTTAAACATTAATTACCAATATATCTTCGGTTAATGTATGTTAAGTGGGCGGCAAACTGCCGTTAAGTTATATATAATTTCATCTCCGTTCGTTGGGTATACACCCACTTGCCAGAATTTCATTTGGCATAATTTCATTTTCCATAATAGTCAACAGCCAATATATTGTTTCCCATAATTACATATGCAATACTTATTGTTTACTATATTAGTCACGTGCCAGAAACTTTGTTTCCCATAAAATCAATATCAATAATATCATTTGTCATCATCATTGTAAGCCATAATTCATACTAGCCATAATATAATTTGCCATCCAAATTGCTTCACAGAAAGTAGGTTAGGTTTGGTTAGCACTGTGGCCTCCTACAAAATAAAACGGCTACTATTCAACTCTAAGGCAGGTCAGTTTAGGTACGACGACGACGAGCGGCGAGCGCTAGAACCGACTTCCAATATAATATAAAATTATATTTAATAATATATAATACAAAATTATTATAAGTCAGAACACTTCCCTACCTATTCTACTCTAAGGCAGGTCAGTTTAGGTACGACGACGAGCGAAGCGAGGAGGAGTGTTAGGTAGGTTGAACTGTCACCCTACAGCGCACGAGCCGAGCGAGAGAAACGAATTTCGAAACATGGTAAGTATGTTCTTTCCAACAAAAATATATGATCAAATAAGTAGGTAAGGTTAGGTTAGCGTTAAGCGTTTGAATATTCGATTAATTAATATTATTGCACTTAATAATATGGACAACAATTAAAATAGCAATCGTACGTTCTGGAATCTAATAATCGGGTAAACAAAGATATGTCATATCATTTTTATGGTAAACAAACAATTCGGGCAAATGAAATTCGGCCAAATAAACATCGGGCATATGAGTATTATTTTATATAATTTTCGGGCAAACAATAGGACAACCCGTTCGTTGACGGTATTGATCCTACACAATTTGCAATTAATATCATATCAAGCGGCGTACACTACAGCATCAAACAAATAGATCTAATAATTGTATCTTTGATCAAACTGACAATCTATTACGTTATCCTATTACGCACAAGGGGATTGTTTGTTTGCGATATAGAGATCAATAATCACCTCTGACCTCGGTCGTGATCCATGTGAACTGCGGGTCTGAGTGAAAGGAGTGGACCAGTATTACCCAGCTAATGGCTTACAAGAGCTACTATTGTGCTGACGTATGTACTGCTAAATAAATGCTTCAAACAGGCTTTACTAATAGGTTTTACGTGCCTCGGACTACAGTATGAATTCAATTTAGCACTTAATTTTATGATAAATGGTTAAGCTAATTGTAAGCTCATTATGCTGTAGCTGTAAGGCCTGTAAGCCAAGTCGTCATAAAGGTAGTTGTTTAGTAAATATTATTTCTTAAAAACCTACGATGCAATTGTACAGAATAAAGGTTTTTCAATACAAATACTGTTCTTACAAGCTAAAACATCGCTTTGCTTGACAATCGTGATCCGTAGCTGTTGTCGAAGGCTCTAAAGTGGCTGAAACCAACCTGAAATCGTAACGGTTGAAATGTTAATAGATAAAATTGCAAATATTAAACTAATATGTTTTTAAGGGGACCTAGTTACGTTTAATACAGGGCAAAGGGGACCGACAGAATGATAAATGAAGCCAAATTATGCTTGATATGGGAACCAAGCGAAGGGGAGGGCCAGACCGCTATGACATTGAATTAGAATATAAGGAGGCTAATATCAGATCTTCTTGTGATTTGGATTGGATACCTTTGAATAGCGAGGAATTCATGATTTCCACGTTTCACGTTTCCGTAAACAAACCGGTCATCGTGTAGGTACTTATATGTATTATGTTAATGTTTATTTCATTATATGATGCGATGCGCTCTTAATTGTGTCGAAATTTCGGCAAACCATAAAAGCAAATTTACATGGTAAATAGGTACCCCGCTTTAAATCTCCGCTTCCGATCCGCTTTGATCATGGTAGGTTAATTCCATTTCGCCTTTTCTTCGATATCTTTATATTCACTCACTCGCGTTCTACACAACTTACGAGTATGTCCAATTTCTACCTCGTTTTGGGTCTGTCTCTAAATCTTCGGGCGAACATACCTACATCCCAGTGAAAATGCAGTTATAATTTAATCATCTGTCTGTGTCTCCTTTGCGCTAGACAGAAATATGAATGCAATGCGGTAGACCTAAATACCACTGTGTTTATTTAGTTTAGACATTTGAATTTATAAAGTAGTAACGTTTCTATTTTGACAGGCGTTTAGTCAGATGATTTATAAATGAACACGCGTCAACAAAATGAGGGCCAAATACTGCGAACTTATTATTGTGGCTAGGATTCATTTGTTATCACTTATTCTATATTTTTTGACATGTATGTAAAGACTTTATTTACGTTCACGATTTGCGCTAAATATATTGTGTTGAAGTGGTCATTTGCATTCGGTTGTTAAGTGAGTCTAATGTAATTTGTTACTCGTGAACATTTTGTTTTGTGATCAAAATACTTGACACTGCGACTGCGTTACACTTAACCGGGTACAATACTTGTATTGATAATTACTAATTTCCTCTCAAAACAGCAAGTTCATGGGTATCGAAAAGAGCCTTGTTTAACACATGCTCTTACAAAATTTCATTATCTGAAATATTCACTTGTTGCAATGTTGCCCTTAAGAGAAATTCGTTTCGAAAATTTGTCAGTCCTTTAGAGAAATTCCACCAACGAACGTTGATGTCGCCTTAATGAGAGGCATGATTTATGTTTCAGAAGTTTATATTAAATACAAGTTATATGAGAAAATTAAAAACCAGCAAATGTTTACTTTGTTATATGCAATTAAAACGATTTCTCCATAACCGCCATAAACCAAACCAGATTCCACGCACGCGTCATTACTTTCAGTTGCAAAACTTGTAAACAAAAATTTTGCTTACGTTATTTTCCTTTACGATGTGCAAACTTTTTACCGGCTAAGAACGCTCGTTATTTCTTCACGCATCAGAAGTTCAAAAGTTTTTCATGTACGTAATATTATACGCATACGTAAATATTTTGTTAAAGCGAGTGATACCTAACGGAAAGTGTATTTGCCTTGACAAAGTTGAAGAGCGTCCGCCCTGACACGAGGCATCCAAGAAATGCCAAGCGAGGCAGGGCACTATCGACGTTGCCCTTAAATATTCATACACGACTGCCGAGGCCGCTCCATCAATATTAATAACCTACCGACGGTGATAGAAATGTACTTCACTAATAAATTGCCCGCGTAACGGTTATATAATTTTATTTTGGTCGTGATTCCCCTTAACTTAACGACGTGTAAGACGATTAAATATATAATGTATCTTATTAACGAATTTTTAAGTTATGACAATTCAAACTTAATTCTCTCAGATAAAAAAAGCTTTGGCAAGAATTTATAGTGAGACTTAGTCAATCATCTATGGTTATGCTGTCAGCGGTCAACAGCAACATAGTAGGTACGGTTTTTATGTCTATAGTGGTACCTTTTACTAAAAACAATCACAAATATGAATGCCAAATATGCGCCATGTCCGAGTAGAATGAAGTGAAAGAATTTACAATTCGAAATCAAATTCTTCGATAAAAATGTCAAACCAGTAAAAGTTAAAAGTCATCAGGTTTATCAGAACAACAATCAGTTGGCTTTGCTTGCCTGTATACTTACAAGTTCATTTATAGTTATATTATATTCGGATAACTTAATACTGATGCAACGACTAACTGTATTTGTAAGTGCAGGTTGTATTTAAAAGGTTAGAGAGAAGGTTAACATGAATATTCTCACTATCTGATATCTCATTTCTTTTCACAGACATTATCGTACAGATGCATGTGAACGAACAAGATACTATTAAAGACGATTAAATACATTCATACTACTGATGTTTTTTTTATAACTGTGATATGAATCAACTTTGACGATTGGCTTCCTCACTAATTAAGTAAACGTTACCTTCCTCAAAGAGTAATAAAAACTTTGACCTTTAATTAAACATCGTGCCGTGATTTATGTTAGCACTGATATTTATGAGAGAATTTCCATAAATGCTGGTGTCGGTTTCGTTCACATCCCTAGGTATGCGCCTTGCGCTTTGTTAACGAATGTTATTTGAGTCGCTTACGCGACTCCAAAGATTAGGAAACCCAGTGCATTTGTTATATTTTCGATGTAACATTAGTTATATTCAATGTGTCAGAGAAATGATCTGACTCTGGGAAAAAGTTGGCTGGTGGCACCGGCAGCGTGCTCGGCGCGGTACACTAGGCTTAGGACCACTGTATGAGATAGTGAAGATAGTCATATAACGGAAGGTCATGGATATGCGGTCGTGAACCTTACCAATGAGAAATTAGAATAAATTTTGGACTTAGTGTGCTCATAGTGCTAACTGGTAAGAATGGACCTCGCGGCTGCGTAGTAGTTAGTAATAAAAATAAGTTTTTATGAATGCAAAGGGATACTACGGATCACAGTATAAGCTGGTGAATGTCGTTCGTCTCGCCTACGTCGATAATGCACGGCCTGACTGGCTTAACCATAGCCTGTGAGCCATAATGACGTTAGCAGCTTCGAACATGATCGATAATGTTCGTAATTATGGGTAAACTTGGCACGAGAACTCGTCTCCGCGCGCTTTTGCAAAATATCCACGGTATGACGTCAGACATGCTTAGTATTAAAATGCTATTTGTATTATGGCCGGTCAAGTACCCCATTAGTTCATTTGCTTGTAAGACTTGTCCGTAATTATATTGTCAGAACGATCAAACCAAGTCTCAACCATAAACGGACTTGATTAGAAATAACAACACACGATGAGGAATCGTAATGTAAAAAAAAGTAATCGCCTCGCAGTACAGATCAAATATTGTGTTTGAAATACGGAAATAACCTTTAACAAAAAAGAACCAACTTCACAAATGGTATGCCATCATCTTACGGTCTTCGTGAGCACTTAATCAGATGTCGCTTTCGGAGTAGAAATTGAATTAACGATTATCTACAAGAAATAAATGATTGTCAAATAATTTGATTTGTGTTCTAGAATTGTATAATACGTCACTATGCAGCTTATTCTTTTTTTCGTTGTGAACTTATACATAGATGATACTATATGATATGTGCCTATTTGGAAATTCAAATATTCGATATGTTTCAATACTCTTTGTAAAATCGGGGAATGTACAAAAACAAAAAAGATCCTAACGAATTAAACACTTCCCCCTTTTGAATCTGCTATAAATTCAAAAATTATGTTAGGTACCTACTCTCACTCCACATAGAATATAGAAGAGTTTCTAAAACTTGTAGAAATAAATATCTAAGTAAGTAATTGTATTTTCTTTTTCATTCAATATTAAAGAGTTTTTTTCTTGTTTCAGGTAATTATTGTGGACACTATGGGTATCAAATTATTTCTTCTTGATCAAGAACGGAAAAAGAATTCTTAAATCTTCAATGTCATGTCTGGCATCACACGCCTTGATTCTGAATGACAGCTTAGATTTTCCATAATAGTCACGACAAATGATTGATACTCTAATTATCATGTACTGATAATTGCCTTCGCGTGTCCTTCAGACCTTGGTCTTGTACTATAGTTTAGGTGTCCTACACGCAACTTATTGCTTAAGGCTTCGTCAGACTAGCGCGTGGCGTGAGCGGGGCGCGAGCGGGGCGCGAGCAGAGCGCGATAGAAGCGGGGAGCGCGGCGCGCTTACATCGCGCGCGTGTCAGGCGCGCATCGCGCGCGGGTCACGCGCGCGTCGCGCGAGCGCGCCGCCAGCGCCGCGCGCTCGATTCACCGAGCATTTTTCTTTGCGCTGTGACTGCGCGGCGGTCGCGCCGCGCGCCGCGCGCGAGTTGAAAGCGGGGCGTGAGCGGGGCGCGATAGGAGCGCGGCGCTAGCGCCGCGCTGCGTCCAAGCGCGGGTCGCGCTCGCTTCGCGCCCCGCTCACGCCCCGCTCACGCCACGCGCTGATCTGACGAAGCCTTTAGTTACTGCGTTGAACGGATCTTTGGGCGTGGAATCGTTTCATTATAGTAATAGTGTTTCAGATTAATTGAGGTATTTAGCTACCTACCAGAGACAAGTGAGAAATAGAGACTGGTAATCATCTATCAAAGTTCTGGTAGTTCGGAATGGAGCTTTGTAAGAGACAGGGTCACTTTCGCACGTGCATTCAAATGGTTTCGCATATTATTTTCACCACCTAGTATACGTGAACATACTGTAAGTGTGAATGCAATGTTATTCAGCACCACAAACACAATACTGAAACACATTCTGTGAGACTTCTCAATCTTAGCATTTTCCACCGTAAAATGAAATACGAAGTAAACGCCTAAATAATTAAATTTAAATGTCGGTAGGACCTATTCATTAACTCGTTAGCTAAAATTGATCAACTAACTCCTAATTGATATTAATACATTTTGCAAACGATTGATTAACACGAAGCTAAGTGGCAGCATAAGTTTCCCTTCTGAATATTTATTATCTAAGTATTTGCATCTCTGTTTCATCACGGCGTGGGCGCAGACGTAATGTAAGCTTATGACATCACAGTATGGGTGTAAATTCACACTGATTAAAAGCAATGAGGCGATGCCGGTTTATTCCAATGACTTACCGAGTCCCCACTTGGTCCCCAAATTGAAAATTCGAAATAGATAATGGAATAAGCTAGTAAATAAGATACATACTATACCTACATCCATACCCAGATAATATTGACCCAGATTTGACGACCGGTTGGCGTAGTTGGTAGTGACCCTGCCTGTTGGTAGTGAGCCGATGGTTCTGGGTTCAAATCCCGGTAAGGGCATTTATTTGTGTGATGAACACAGATATTTGTTCCTGAGTCATGGATATTTTCTATGTATTTATGTATTTTTATATTACTTATATATATCGTTGTCTAAGTACCCGTAACACAAGCCTTCTTGAGCTTACTGCGGGACTTAGTCAATTTGTGTAAGAATGTCCTATAATATCTATTTATTATTTATTTTATTTATTTATATATATTGATAACATGATAAGTCAAACGTCAAAACAACTAAAACAAATTCGCTCTTGAGTGGCATCATCAAAACGCAAATACTGCTGCCACCGAACAGTGGCAATCAGACCCTGTTTGTCAGAATGCCACCCGACTTGAGGCCAGTACCTATTTACGTCACTACCATCGAGCCTTCTATTCGTCTTCCCTTTGTAAGCAATCGGACTACCGTTTGACCTTGGAGACGCGAAACAATAATTATTTACGCTTTGACGATTTCCATGTGACACTTCGCGTATTATACAAGCGTGTATTCCCTTGGCTTCACAACGCTGGTGAGTCGAACCTCAACGCGGGTTGATATGTGAGAACCTCAACGTTGTAGTGCAAGCCACGGCCACGTGCCACTGTTGTTTAGTGCTCGGTAACTAAAAAAATAAATATTACTAGCTGATGTCCGCGACTTCGTCTGCGGATATTTTTTTATAACCTGACTCTATAACCTGCCTCTATGACTGGCTCTATAACCTGACTGGAGATCCCCTTAACGTGCCAGTGAAGGTTGCATCTAAATCCATTCAGCCGTTTCTACGGGA
This sequence comes from Lathronympha strigana, assembly GCA_949128165.1. Taxonomy (NCBI): domain Eukaryota; kingdom Metazoa; phylum Arthropoda; class Insecta; order Lepidoptera; family Tortricidae; genus Lathronympha; species Lathronympha strigana. The sequence goes on along the minus strand of OX421906.1, from coordinate 6,919,716 downwards.
TGCTCGAACAAATAAACAGGCAGACAGACAAACTGACTAAAATCATCAAAATGATTGAAATGTGTTATTATCAATTCTAAGAGCTCCTAACTCATTTTTTTATATTTTAATGTATGTACAGATTTTTGACCGAGTTTGACCCTTACTCTGCTTTATTATAAGTATGTACCTATAGATGAGAAAACCCACATCTATATTATTAGAAAACCATCATTACTCTCTCACCAACCGTTTGAATTTCATTCAGCGGTTGAACTGTCTCCTTAGTATTCTGAGAAATGTGGCTTTTGGAAAAAATAATTTTCTAACCAAAACATCAAAATGCCAATAAGAGCATAACACAGCAATATTAGTTCACTATTACGTTCAACCGCTGTTGAACTGTCTCCTTAGTATTCTGAGAAATTTGGCTTTTGGAAAAAATAATTTTCTAACCAAAACATCAAATCGCCAATAAGAGCATAACACAGCAATATTATATAGTTCACTATTACGTTCGGCTCAACTGCATTCGGTGCTATTAGCACTCCAGTGATTGCTGGTGGCAATATTGACCTATGTGCTGTGTGTTAACACTGCTTACTCGAAGTAAACACGATGAAATATATACAAAATATTTTTGGCGTAACACGGAAGAGTCGCCCCGTTATGTTTTAAACCCATTAAGCTGACGTGGTTTTGTATTTCATGTGGAAATTTGGAACACATTTAATGGAGTGAGTTTTAGATGTGTTTTTGTAATTACTACACCTTTTAATCAAAATACAGGCAGGGTTACTTTAACTACTGTTGTAAAACATGTGAAAGACACAACTGAGGAGCGTAGGTAGCCTAATGGTTAGGTGTGAGACTTTCATTCAGGAACTCGTAACGGGCCCCTTCTAGAAACAGAGTTTTTTGAAAATTTGAAAAAAATAACATTGAGAAAATGGACCTAATTCCAATTAAGTCTAGTTTCCCCTATCGGTCAGAGGAGAACAGCATAAAGATGACGAGGATGAGAGAGACAACGGGATCGAGAGTACCAATAATCAATAATGCCCTTTCAGCCTTCTGTCCAGGGATCTCTTACCAAATAAACCATAAATAGGTAACTATGTCGATAGGTAATGTCGATATATAATTATGAACATTGCCAAACACTGATTATAGTTTGAACATTTTGGAACTATTAAATTTACATAATTACAATAACTCATCAAGGGGCTTCCAATTGAGTGATTCGAGTATTGCTTAAACAATTACAGAGCTCTTGAAATGGTTCGCGTAATGCGAGAGAGTCTCTGTTTTTGTGTAATTTGCTTAATCGACTATAAAATCGAAATTAAATTATCGTTCTTATTCTGTGAGTTTATGGCATATTTGCACGAGTTGTTATGCTTATACATACACTGTGATAAGACTTTTTAATTTACAGATATTGTATTACTATACCTATATAGTAGGCCTGTGTACATTATGTTGGGTACCTTGCCTACATACCTGTGGCGTGGCTGTGTCTCAAAAATATTTGAGGTCACTCCAACAATGGAAATGTGGATAATAAAACAATATCTCATACACTGTAATCTGTCACACGGTAAATCGACACATACATAACATGTCAAAAAGCAAGTAAAAATTGAAAAAAATAAAATAAAATTAACAGTAAGTACACTTAAATGTACAAAATTGCGTCTTTTTATTCAAAAGTTGGTCTGACAAAAGATTATTTTTTTACATTATTTGTTTCCCTTTAAAAAAAAATGTATGTTGTTTGACTATAGCGAATAAAATGTATGCCTGTTCATGTTGTATGTCAGTCATAGTCATGCTGCGCTTAGTCAAATATGTAGTTATATTACATTTTACATTCTTCGCTCCAAAATTAATATCGAATTGCCATGCCACCAACTCCGACCGCTTATAGCGAGTTGGCCTGAATTGAAAGAGATTTGATAGCTCGAAAGCAGGCTTCAAACCATCCATTAAAGTTATCTCTAATTGCCGTTGCTACCTGACCAGTCACGTTAAATGGGTCTCTTTTGCATAATAGCATCACATGATGCATGCAGTCATTATTCAGCTTTCAAGTGCAAGGTTAATGTTGTCCTGTTACATTGCATTTACATAACACGATCTGGGTATCTTTGTTTCGAATACTTTAGTTAGTGTTCCGTTAAACAGGGTATCTAGAGCTAGTTTTCGTCTTAGATTAGAAGGGCAGAGGCAGTCATTTCGTAAGAACTATTTCCTCATGAGATAAATAAACGAGCAGATTGTCGTTTGTCCTTTACGACGCAATTTCCAACATCTCTATAGGTAGTACCTTTTGACATTAAATTACAATAGTCTTATTGAATGTCTCTTTAGGGCAGTTGGTGGAATTTACTCCCACTTGGTTATTTACTAACCCGTTTTTTGACTTTTAGTCGCTGCCGGTGTGCTCGTAATATGAAAGAGCTGCTATTACAAACATTACAATAACTGTTCTTTCTTCAATGTTTCAGTCAAAACAATAAAACCAGTTGGCCCAACCACGCATCCAGCGGTCGCGTCAGGTTACACGGTAAACGCAATAATGTTTACTATGAAAACGTGATGTTTTCGCGTCTCCACCTTCGCGACGTAATAATATCCGCATTATTTGTATTGTACTTTTCTTCATTATAATACTTTACCATGTTGTTAATACTTTTCCATATAAAATTTAAAAGAACTATTTGATATAGTTTTAATTTTATATTTTTTGCATCGCTATTCCTGATTGCATCCTTGTTCTACTTCTCGGAAGCCAGGGACATCTTCAGCATATTATACATTATATCTTTATACTACTTTTGCGAAGACGATTTTAAACTACTTAGTGCCACTTGCACCACCCGGAGTTAGCTAACTCTAACCCGGGGTTAAGCGATGACACTTTTAACGCTTTTTATTGCTCAGTAGAACGGCTACTTTTTATATTCGAAATGATGCCCCATGCAGGATAAAAGAACAGTCTAGAAATGTTGTGAGAAATGAATTATTCGAGGGTGATCTAAGTTGTTTCAGACTGGTTTTTGTTTCTACTCTCTACCGCAGCCACAACAATACTTTACACGTCCAATTTCGCTGTAATGTGTTTAAAGAATCCATTTTAAAGGCACCTTGTTGTAGCTGAAGTTGCAATCGTTTCTCACGTAGCTTCTTTTAGTTCCGAGAAACTTTTCTAACAAATATATCTTGTAAGTAGACGGAGGTCGGGAGCACGTGAGGTGCGGCAACCGATTTTCTATTACTCTTAGAAATAGCTCTTTTTGGACCATTGACACTTGCATTCGCTCCATACAAGCCTGTTCACACTGAATAATCGAGGGCTCTTTACCACGAACGTATTGCAAGGAGCAACATTTTATTGCAATTCCGTTCTGCGATAGGGATTTCCGGAGAGGGAATTCGCTGAATGAGATTTCACATTCGTACGTCGTCAAGTTTCTTTCATCGCTGTGATATTTCTGGTTAAAACCTACTTATGTATCGATATTCTACTACTAATATACTACTAATATACTCTATATTTCTAGAACACCGTATGTGGATACAAGAAATATCTGTCTCAATCCATAATGTAAGTACCTACGTAAAGTAGATACAATAGTTATTTTTCCGTCCTTTAAGTTTAGCTTTTGGATAAGGACTAATAAACTACCGGCTGCAGCTCCTACAAAATCGACAGAAATTTTTGTTCGTTTGGCTATTGTATGGCCTAGCCTGAAGATAAAATATTTGGCGTTTAAGGACATAAAACACATGACAAACATAATAAGGCGTTGAAAACATATACATTGATCCTACTATAATAAATCTTAAGACGGTGACGGCGTAGGTACGGGTGATTCATCCCATTCTGTGCTTTACGACCAGACTATACTACCTTGTTTGTTTCGTGACGCTGAACACAACTATAACAATTGTCACTACCTCAGTAAATTTCCTCTTGCAATACCTACCCAGGGTCCTTTAATACAGGATAGCTATTTTAACAAATGGACTGACACTATTCCATTGTAAATGTGCCAGCGGGGAATATAAAACGCGTGGAGTATTTCAGCGCATTGCCGCTGCTGAAAGTTTCACAATTTATTTGGCGGCAGCTTAGAAATAATTTTGGTTAGTTTGGAACTTGAACGTATAAAATTGAGTTTGACAAGAGACGTATCTCAATGGAAAAAGTTTTTCATTCGAATACATTATGATGGGCACATTACCTATACCCATTATTAGCAAAGTTTGGCGGGGATGAGGTATTTACAGACTGATCCAGAAAATCGTTGACAAGTTGTTTACAGTATTGATCGACGTTGCGTGTCTTGCGAAAAGGAGACGAGTCCAGCCGAAATATCAACGGTGGATGCAGAAATATCCAAGGTTTTCAGCCTTAAGATAATCTTTTCAATAACTACATTAGTTTGATTAATTTTGAATTTTTTCTGTGTTAAGTCAACGTATTTTTGGTGCATACATACATCATATTATACGGAGAATAGCCCACCGCCGACCTCTGATTATTAGGTACATACTTATTCAATTAACGTTCTATCTTCTACGTAACGAAATCTCAGTCGCAAAAGCTATTATGAGGTATCCAATTAAAATTGAAATAAGGAGAGTTACTGTCCTTAAAGACAAATTCGTAGTCTTATCTGCTTAAGGAATATTTTGTGTTCCATTTTCATTTACAGCCTCGAGGGACAGGACGGGGTGGGTTCAAGAAGGTGAAAAGGGAAATACCCTTATTATTCTGAATAAATAAATTAAGATATCTTTAGAAAATACGCTACTATCCAAGTACATCTTTTCATAATTATTATTATGGAGACATTTATACACCTTATTATTGGCTTGGTTCTTGGTTGTATCTGCTCCATCTTCCTGTTTTTTTTATCTTCTTCTATCATTCCATCCTTCTATCATTCAGTACTCTACTAGTAGAATAAATGCGTACTATTTTATTTTATTTCCGTAGTCAACTAGGAACCCTTATTGTTTCACCATGTCTGTGTGTCCGTCCGTCCGTCTGCGGCTTAGATCAGTGAACGTTAGTAGTAGAAAGGTGTAATTTGGTATGAATATACATATCATTCATGCTAACAAAGTGGTAAAATAAAAAGGTTTTTTTATGTTTTTTTTTCGTTTCGACCTAAAAGAATAGGGGGCTAAATACATTTTTTAATCAAAATTTAATTTTTTGATTTCGGTAATAATCGCTCCAGAGGTTTAAAAAAAAACATGATAATAAAGACTTTCAAGGACAGTTATTTTGAACTCGATTCTAGTATAAGAGTGTAGGTATATATGTCGTAGTGCTCCGAAGATACTCTTTTTAGTTAGAGGTCATGGTATCTACTAAAACCCCTTTTAGGTTCGCTAATTGTGATGGACGGTTAACTACGGAACTCTTAGTCTGAGCGTAGCCCGACATGCTCTTGGCCGGTTTTTTTCTCCATGATCTTTCTGTTTCCCTCTCATCTTCTCATGCGTATAAGGTTTTCACGAAGCCTTGCAAGTTATATTAAAATGTCCAATCATTAATATTCCGGGTCTATCGCCAATAGCCAGAAACACTATCATGAACGGGCGATCCAGCCATTTGTTTATTTATTAAAAAATAGTTTCCGCAATTGAGCTAGTTAAAAATGTCCGCATAGTACTACCGGTGCTACGCCGGTCGGATATTGCGCTGTTATGGCATCGTCGGCTCGCTTAATGCGTTTCCGATGTGACGCAAATGGGATGTTTTGCGCCCTTGGACCATTCGGTTCTAGCACAGGTGTATTAACTGGTAATCTCTTTGATAAATACATGTTTGGCGGCGTATTTGATGTTCTACATGGAATGGGTACATTATTTCCTCATTGCAAATAGCAAGACTGTTTATAAGGTTTGTGTACTTATGTAGGATCTGGCGTAACAATAAAGGGCTATTCGGATAGGACGCAACGTAGTTTCATTTAAATCAGCGCAGCCCTCTTGGGGGAAGTACATTCGATGCCAAAGTTATGGTTACATTTTGCACCTTCCTCCTTTGTAATAAAGTGCAATATTAGATCACATACGGACAATCAGCGATAGCACTAAGAAACTTGTTGTTAAATTTATTTAGGTTCCAAAGAGTCCCCAGCTAGTAATCGCTTGTTCAGTCAGATACATCGCATAGGTACTTGTTTCGTACCTTTGGTTGAAAAATGCAGTTTGTATATTGTTAACACTCTAAAAACTGTGCCTCTAGCTTGATCATCTGATGCTCTATAGCCAGTAATGGAAACTTGGAAAGGTGGGTTTATCTCTGTGAATACCGAAGCCATAAATCCTAGACCCAATGCGCTTATACGATTTATACGCCGCTGCTAGAACTCGCGGTAGCCTCTAGCTGTGTTTACGTAAATCTGATTCATGCCTGTTCAATACTGCGATAGACATGAAAAGCTTGTACAATTGTGAACGGTTTTGCACACTGGTAGATGAGGTCACTAGTGGTAATTGCAACTATTGTCTAAACTATACTTTGGAAATACAACTAGAGATAAATCTTTTTAGGATATCTCTATAAAAATCATCATCAAACCATTCTTCTACTTTAAAATTAAAATAAAGTAATTTATGAGACTGCATGTGTACCGACGCGCTCTGTAGGTATCTGCTTTCTTATCAACCGCTATCTTAGACATGAAAATGTGATATGGCACGACAATGCAACGTAATATCCATGCATATTTGACTCAGTCTGATAGCGTTGAAATGCGTGACAATGAAGGCAAAGTTAATGTGACGGGATTAACACTCATTAGAAGCGGTCTATACTATAATACATTCAGATCTAATCTGCACCATTTAAGTGGGCATGTGCCTTTTGTCTTAGTCTAGTTAAATAACCAATCTTTGTTCTTATATTGTCTTGTCCCCGTTCTTTACACCTATTGTCGGTATTCGTTCGTCGTCGATTTTAGTCACGCGTAGGCATCGCCGCCTGTCGGTCGGATGGCTTTGTTTTTAATGCCACTTAGTCCTTGACATAAGCATAAAGTGAGAACGTTAAAAACCGTGTGATAGTGCTTTTATTTTGTACAAATGGTTTGAATATTTAAAAGGCAAGTGAATCGGGCCACTGCGCGTTTCTCTTAAGGTTATAACCATAATTTTGTCTCTGAATTGTATCTGTTACGTTTCCACCTGAGCGTTTACCACTTGAGATACTTATCTCTCGATGCGACGGTGCAGAATGCGGAATAAAAGACACGGGCATACCACGCAGAATTCCTAAGTGAAACCTACGCAGACTTGCGCACCTGTTGCGCAGATTCGGTACTTCTCAATATATTCCATTCAATTTAATGTACCTACCTATAGGTAAATTTCTTCACTCGTATCCTAGTATAAAGGTGGTTTTGTTGATACTTTTATAGATATGTAGGTTCCGCGTGATCGTTGCTTTTGAGTACTACAGGTTAGGTCCCTAGAAGGATCTAACGGTCCATAAACCAAATGTATTTGTATACGTGTTTTGCATCGAAATATGACGCGCGACTATGGTAACGTGAGGTGTTGCCATATAGGCGTGGAATGTCAGCGCACCAGAAGGGACCGTATTCAGCGCACGGCGCAGAGAGGACGCTGACTCCTCAGGACACTCCACACTGCTGCCGTCGCCGTTGTGTTCTACCTCGAATACTAATACGCCTTCCATTGTGCGTCCAAACCAAGACGTTCGCCTTCGCGGCCCAACGAAAGTTTTGTAACGCCTTTGTCTTGCTGACTTTCGCGATCGCTAACTGGAACATTCTTTTGACGGATTGCCTGTAGCAATCCGAATGAGTTTTTTGTGGAGTCTTGACAGTTATTGATACCAACTTTTTTCGAACAAATAGTTTCACGAAGCAAGCAAAACCTCTATTCATAAGATACATGTACAGCGCCTATCTTAATTTATCTCATTCACTGAGCTATTAGAAAATTGTCTCGAGCCTTTGTAGCTACAAAATTTTCCCAGATGTTTAATTCAGAAAAGTATATTTATCCGTTATGCGGAACGATGGCGATGCCGGGGTCCGCCCGTATATTTGCATAATTTGATCTACAAATGCGCCGCGGCGTGGCGCGAGATGGCAAGGCAACAGGAATGCGTTGCCATGAATATGCGCTGTTGTTGTCAGCACTGCGAGTTTCGCTGCATTGCATCGCAGCGGCCGGCACGGCAGTCCGCCGCTGGCCATACATACCCATCCACTACAACACAAAGGCAAAGCGAACGCAAATACGAACCAGTATAACCGTGCCTTCGTGATTCGTAGTAAATATGCGTAATCGGAGAAAGGTTTTATATTGGTTCTTCTATCTGTTCAACTCGCTTGTGGATTGTAACAACACCTTTGCTGCACGCTCCGCTGGCGACCACGCCGCCCGCGCACTCCGGCTGCCCCCGCGCTCCCTTGCGAAAAAATCATAATGCAATCACCAGGACGGCCGCTGTGGAACGCTCAACAACCACTCGCAACACCCGGCCAGTCTGCAATTCAATGCGTCGAAACTCACACGCCGTCCATGACGATGACGGCTTAGTCGGACCGGGAAACTGATTTCTCTTCAGGTGACCGCTGAAGTGGAAACTGGCCGTATGGTGATCGCCTCTGAAAGCCGTTGGATGCTCGAATTCAGTGACGTGTACTTTTACTTTTTGATCGTTTTGTGCCGCCGCTTCAAAAATACTGGCTCATTGCACTTTCTCACTTTAGTGCTAATGTTAACATTTGCGTAATGCGATGGTTCACAATCGCCAAGGCCCGCCGCCCGATGTACATGTACCTACAGCTGAATATGCAAAACGGACCATAATACGGCGATTTGTTGACCGAGATTCTCCCAAAAAGTAATTTGTATAATAGGTGGGCAAATCACCTGGAGTTCATTAGCGGCCGTTTTGGTTGGGACAATTGTCCATCAAAAACAAATTAATTCTTTACGCGTCTCGGTCGTATCCGGTGGAGGTTGCTTTCGAGTGTTGTTGTTTTCGAGGTGTCTTTCTATCGCGAACAGTGGCCTGGATCACTCGCTGCCCGCTGCCTACCGCCAACTGATGGTAGCCGATTACTGTGCGTTATCATTTAAGTGTTGATTTTATAAATGGAATAGTTTTGTTCAATTATCGTCCATTAGTGATAAGGAGCTTATGAAATCTGTAGGTTTTTAAAATATATATTAGTGTGAGTTCGTTGCCAGTGTGATGAGGTGATCTGTGTTTAGTGTTATCGCTGTGCAAGTGAGACCTAGAAGTGTTTCGGAATATGTGGGGGGCGGCGGTATCCAATCCGCCGCATTACCATTATGTTCAGGGGCCGGGAGGGCCTATGCCACAAGGTGGGCCGAACGGTCCTATGCTTCTGGGACCAAATGGTTCCATGATGGCGGGACCTAACGGGCCAATGATAGCTAGTCCTAGGCATTTGAGACCTCAATCCTCATACTCTCTACCTCATGGCAGTAATGTGCCTGGCCGATGGGGTTGGTCGGGCAGTCATGCCTCGTCTTTCGACCGCAGGCAACTAAAAGTGCCTCCACAACCCGCACGACCGGCGCCAGTGCGCCCAGCTCAGGCTAGGCACGGAGCAGCTAACAATGTGAGTAGCCAATTATAACACTATAAAACAGATTTCTTGTAAACTATGATAATTTCTAAAGTGTTCCACTTGACTGCAGCTATCTAGTGCATTAATTTAAACTGCGTTAGTGTCGTGTCCTCGCACAATGTGCGTGCGCTCTGCTTTTTCGTATTGCCATAATTTATTTCCTCGTCTCTCGCAATGCGTGTCGTTTGTCTGCGCGCGCGTCACCTGACACGAACAAGTTTCTCTAGTATCGACAACTTACTTTCCCAACTTCTTATCTCTTTTCTTAATTGTCCTCAAATCTGCATATTATAACATCCGCTACAAGGTTGTTATTACGATAATCACATGTTCAAGAGAGATCCGAGCTTTCCAAGGTTAACTGCAGATATTCAATCAAGATATGCGGCTTCTGTATTACTACTATTATAAATGAATCAAATGCTGAGGACCGCAGCTATTTGCAGTGAAAAAGCCGGTGTCGCGTGCATCATCAAATTATTATCATGAGTAATCATGACTTTCACTATGATCGAATTATACGCCCAGTTTAACTTTAGTCACTTAAGTTATTTAATTGAACTGTCTTGTTAAAGATTTTCTCACGAATCCCGGGCTTACTCTTATATCTGCTTCAATGCCTTCAATGTTTACTTATTTACGTAACTCTTACAGAGGCTCGACAAAAAAATCACGTATTCGTTGAGCACATTCCAATAGCCCTTTTATAGCGAGCCGGCGTAAGACGATTTCCTATATAGGGTAGGATCTAATGAATAGCAAATGCAGTCGTAACCGAGGCTGTTCTCCTTACGGACAACGAACACTGACGCAAAGGCGACTGAACTAAATATTGCATTGCGTAGTCCACAAAGAAACTAAGCAATTTATGAAATACGTAGGCATATTATTATTGTCGGAAATCGTGAATTCTAAATGTTGAATACGTGCAGTTAGGGCCAATAAATACACCATTTAAATGAAAATAGTTATTTAATGTTCTTATAACTTAAAATCATTTTTGATTGAAATTGCCTGTACTTATTCTATTATATCGCGATTACCGACTGCAGCGAAAACTGAAAAATCCTGAGCGTAATGAGGGCTTCAAGCGTTAACGCCCAAGATGAAAATAATTTTTATACCGTGTGACACATACTGCTTTTGACACCAACTAAGAGGAAATAAACAAAGCCGAAAATAGCATCATATCAACACCATGATGCCACTAGTTAGTGCCCCAAAACGTAAAAGTTTAGTCCTTGAACAGAAAAGTGCCACTTTGATCCCTCCCAGCAGGGAAGAAAAGTGCCACTTTGATCCCTCTTCGAGCCCATAAGTGGTGAGAAGAAATTTTTTTCGCATACAAATGTCTACAAATTGGACGTTGCTAATTTGATAATAATTTAAAAAGTATTCGACCATTTTTTTTAATAACAATAAATATATCCATGCTTAAGTAAGGTGAATTCGAATTTATTGCAAAATTCCGTAAAATACCTAATTTAAAAAATATGGATGATCCACTAAACACTTCAACTTAATTAGGACCGAATTCATACATTTATTCCTAAGTTAGTCATCAAAATTTGCAAAGTTATATTTGTAGGCATTTGTATAGCGAAAAAAATCTTGTTCTTTATTATATGGCCACGGCTAGGGAATGCAATCTCGACCCCCGAGATCTCGAAATTGCGAGACCTCGAGCCAATTTTCGAGAGTCAATCTCCTTAGCATGGAATCTCGGTCGAGATATAGACTAATAATTTCGAGATCTCAAACGATATTGCTAAACTGAATACATGTGAATTATTTTGTGTTGATTAATTTAATTCATGTTAAATAGTTACTGTTATACATATGCGGCAAATTGGTGTTGTTCAAAGTACACGCAGGTGTACCGAGTATGGATTTTACGGCGCATACGCAACTTTTGTTGTTATTTGCGTCGCGCTTTTCTGCTGCATGTATTGGTTTCTCTGCGTTGAGCTTTGGCCGGAGTTGAAAAATGTTTTATTTAATTTTTAATTTAACTTTAAGTTAGTGTTTGTGAATGTTAACAGTAACAATTTCATATCAGTCGATGTTTTATCCGCTCATTGCAAATTCTGTGAAATATCCGCAAATATAATACCGTGTACTAAGTAAGTGTCTCAAGTAGATACACTTAGAATTTATACAAAAAGGCAATAAAGTTACATATTTTTCATCAATATAAGCAATTTTAAGCTGATATTGACAAATCTCGATCTCGACCGTAAAACAGATCTCGAAACACCCAATCTGGATCTGGAATCAAAATTTTCGCAACGATGTCTCGAATCGTCAATCTCGGTTCCCTAGCTACGACTGTATGTACAGTCAACCAATTGGAACCCTAGGCCACTCTAGAACCAGTAATAGATTTCTAACAATCAGATTTAAAGCGTCACTGTGACATAGTCCTACAGTGGCCTAGGGTTCCAATTGGTTGACTGTATGTTTATTTGTACATGTACCTATGTACATATGTAAGTTTATTGCTAAATGTTTATATAAATTTAGTAAATCATGTGCGTTTAATTCAAAATACCCTGCACCTACTTAATCTTTCTGGTTTAGCCCATTGGTTGACTGGTAGAGAATGCCTTAAGTGCGCCATTTGTACTACTTTTATTGTGCAATGAAGTAAAATAAGTAAATGAATTAGTTGCTGTACTTACCTATTTAAAAAAGACAAGAAGCTCTTCCTTTATCGCCAAGATAAAATGTATAAATTAATATCAATTCTGCCGCCATGCACAACTATTTTTAAATGTAATGAGGATATGTAGATTTAAATTCAATTTATTTTGGTAAGCCGACAAGGTAATCTTAATCTTGCTAATCCTTATTTTGTTGAAGGGCTCATAAAATTCCTTTATCCATGATATTACACAATATAGGTTCATATGTACCTATTAAACGTATAGTTTCATACAAAGTTTGATGAAGTTGTTTATCTCAATGACGTACTGGGTGTATAGATAAAGTTCTTATCCTTTATGGTTGTTGATTTTGTGATTGACGATAAAATAAAACGTTTCATGGCAGTAAATAGATAAACCTCTGTGTCAAAGTGGTATATTTAAAAATATTATGGAAGTTATAATATGCTTGTTTGCTACCGACGTGGTATATAAAAAAGTATTTTAAAATGTCAACACTTAGATATGCTTTACCTGTAATAGCTAAATATTTAGTTCACTGTTCCAAAAGGGTTTAAATATTATTGGCGTTATTCATAAACACACTTCAACAAAAGTTTAGCTAAATGATTGTTTGTCCTTATCTGTCACTTTGACAATCGCGTTTGTCAGAATGGGAGAAAACATAATTTAACTAAAACTTCTGTTAACTTTTTATGAATAAGGCGGTATAAGTGTACGACCAAAACATATTAGTACATAATAGGTCTCTTTTCAAACAAATAATCGTGAATCATACCACAGGCGATACACCCTGCAATAATATATTACAGGCTGTATCAAAGTCGGCATAAATCGGCCTTGCTATGATGTGGACAGCTAACCTGGATTTACCTGTCCCTGCAACTAAGATTTCTATGTAGAACAGAAATCCCTAATCTCTCGGAAATCGGAGATAGGTTACTGACGTCTTTTTCAGGCTTTATGTGGTAATTGGTCACTCACCGCGGTATTTTGAAGAGGGCTTATCGCGCAAAAATAGCAACTTTATCGCACGCCTCTTATCTCACAATTAGATGGATACGCGTGGATTAGCAATATCGCACATTCCATTACGATATTTCATTATGACCGTGGAATATTAAATGACTACGTTGTTTATAAAATGTTTGCACATTTTATACAGCGTTATCATTATGTCGTACCCTACCTCAAATTAAGTAGGTACTTACTGTTTTTTGCGACACAAATATCAATCTACTATGCTTATAATTCTTGGCTCTCAAGCCTACGTGATTTAACATATTTTCTACTCACTGTGTGTTTATTACAATTGGTTTATCCTCATAGTTAAGTCATAACTGCCTACTTGAGTGGTGTGATTAATCGACCTTTTAACGTTCGCAAACCGATTCGGCGGCACCTATCTGTTTGTGTAACTTATTCATTAATTAATTTTATCTGTCACCGCAGTGCAATTACTTCACGCACGATTACCTTTCTGCCGACTCGCAAATGTCAAATACTGCGAAATACTCGGTCATGACAATGTGTTATAACCCAATTCTAAGTTACATTTTACCAGAAAACTTTCGTTGCATTGTTATATTTTATATTTAATCATTTTCTTATTGCTGTAATACAAAAGTTTTGATGAGCTGGCTCTATTTAATTCAGTCATGTTAATCTTTAGGCATTATTAACTTGGGAAACAAAAGTTCGTTTAGAGCTTGAACATTTTTGCCGCCATCGCCATCTAGATGCGGTGATTAACATCCTAATGTAATGTATGAGTGTGTATGTTGTAATTCCAGTCGGAAAATGTCCACTATTGCAATGCTTTCTGCTTTCATATTTTTTTTGTGCTAAACTCTTATCTAAAGGTTTTAGCTGCAAATTAGCTGCGACTTTTTGTAGCCCTCTCTGAAATTGCCCCAAACTCAATAAGCCTTTTTGTTCGCGCCGCGATGAGCCGTTCACTTTATCATCCCCTTTAGGACCCTTTACGCGCGGAATTTTTAAGAGGATGTAATGATGTTACGTCCTTTCTCTTATATTATGCCCATTTTACGGTCGGTCTTCCCTCTGATTAAATTTTGTCCCACTTCTATGTTGTGTCATGCTTTCTATTCTTTCGAAATTAATTTTAAGTTAAACTTTATCGCCACTTTTGCGTATTATATCAGGCTTTAGTGTTTCGCTATGTTTTTTCTCCTTAAAACAATATCTTTCTCATGCCTGTCATTATTGATGCATATTTTTTAGGATGTTTTTTACATACATGATTGAACATAATTATGTGTTTTTCTAAGCTGGAAAGCAGAACAGAACACGTCTTGTGAAGGGATGTTATTGACATTTGACGCGTCACATGCAAATTAATGTAAAAATATTTGATTGAGAGAGATAGGAAAGATCAATAAGTTTGATATTGTAAAGCCTAATAGTTAATTCATGTCTGTTTTGAATTATTCTTATCATCGCAAATTATCTTTCTAACAATTTTGTTTATGATTTACATACTGCTTGATAATAATACTTCCATAATGTGATAAAAAACTAGGCTATGAGTTTAGAAAATAATGGCCAAACGTTGGTTCCTCATTAAAAAGCTTTAGGCAGTTATTTCAGGGACATTATTTTTGTTGCTATAGGTATTATTTTACCGTACACTGATATCTAACCTTTAGTAAATCATTTATTTTCAAAATATATACAGAATAACTTACAGTGTACTTAAGTGTACGAGTAACTTACCTTAGGTCCTTGATAGAGTATGACCACATGATAAAAAATGGTACTCTCTGCCCAGGCTCTTATATTTATAACGTTTTAAAATTTAAGTGCTTTCAGCCGCTCTGCCCGCTTTTATATAAGTTCGTTGGAGGTGGGACGGTGTCAGCGTGTTTACGCAGGTAGCATCCCACACTAGAATCAGACCCAAACTCCAAGGAACCACTTGGGTTTCTTGTAATCATCCCTGAAAATATCAGTCGGCTCAAGGATTGCAGGCACGTTGATGGTGGCAAGAGACATTTGTACACTCGGTAAAATGGAACGATGACCGACGAACGTACCATGTCGTATTGACAATTAGTAAGAGATTTCATACAGTTGGGCTACTTTGACATAGCTACATAGTGAGCCAGGGTTTTTTTAACCTACAATAGGCAGAAATATCTACTGACTCTATACGTTAGTTTATTTTCTCCACCATACTAAGTGTAAGTGCATCTAAATCAGTATGCAGCGTCGGGCTATCTGCGATTTAAAAAGCTAAAGATTCACGCCTTAATATGCAACGGCATCATCACCAGTCCGGTCACGTCTCCGCAACTGTGTCTCGTGCTTCTATCTCTATCCGCGCTCTATCTTGAAGCAATCTCGCTACACGTGCTAATATCAACGCTAACTTTTTTCATCTACTCGCTTTCTGTATGTAAAGATACACAATTGTTTCACCCTTTTTGCTGACCAGCAAAAAGCAAAAAGCTTGGTCAGCAAAAAGGCTGCAGCGGGAAATTAGATCAAAAACTATGAAATTTCAAGAATGTAATTAAAAAGTATCTTAAAGGGTGAAAGGGTGGCTTGATGCTTGTTCAAATGACTATAGCCTTTATAGGTAGGTATCAAAACAGTATGTAACAAGTTTTGTCTTAATTGTATGACTTTTTACAGTTGCCTTTGGTAACATTGGGTTTCGGGAAATGTGGCGCCATTTTATGTATTGAACTTAATAGGCATTGAACTCGAATTGGTTCATAGTATCCTTATATTTCGATACATTGTACGTAATAGATGAAATAGGAAAATTTGAAACTATAGATCTATTACTTGATTAAACTGATTGTGTCCACGTACGTAGTTTTCTAGAAATAGTGTACTGCACTACGTTATTCTCGCGTGTCCTATTAATGCCGCGGAATGTTCACTTTCTACGCTGTGCATTCAATCAGCTTATCACTGGTACTTTTATGGGTTCTATTACCTTGTCGTGGTCGTGTACGAGTACAATTTACAGACTTGTCAGTTCATAATCATCATCATAAACGTTATTCTCTTGTCGGTTGAGTACCTTCCAACTTTCTCTATCATGCGCCAGCTATTTGACCTTTTGATACGACACGGCTTCTTCTGTTTCCATCGCTTGGTTCTTCTAGCTTCGTCTTGGTATTAGGGTTTGCAATTCGAATATTCGAATTATTCGCCATAAATATTATTCGAATACTACAACACTCATTATTCGAATAAAACGAATATTTCGAATAGTGCAGATTTTATTCAGAAATTATTTTTTTTTACGAAAACCTGTAATAAAATGCCTGTTTTAATTGTATTTCACTTTAATAACTCCGTGGAAACAGATTTTAATTCGAAGTAAAAAAAAGCCTAAAATTAAATCTTCTAAAACTACCCAAATATCGTACTATAATTGGTAAAAGGATTGAGAATTCGGCTACTTGCTACGTAATTTGTTATATAGGTCGTCCCACTAGGGTTAAGTTAGCACACAACAACATTGTCCTGTAATGAGATAGAGATTTTGAAATTAAGCACTGTTCTTTTTTCGTACCGATGGCAACAGTGAATACAGTGAATTGTAAAATAGACTAAAAAGTTTTTATACCAATGAAAATATATCTAGTAGTATTTTGATTGACACTAACGTTCATTTCATTCATTAACTTTTTTTGTAATCAGTACTTTATGTAGCTGTGTGTGAAATCATTCAATTCAACTCTCGTGAAACTACCTATACCTACTGAATATTGTCTTCTGTTACCGCGATTGTTATTCATTGAAATTAAACACTTTAGAACGGATTAATCGCGTTTATTAACTGTACTTTGCACAACTGTAGTAACTTTTTTGATTGACGGGGAGAATTCGCATTCTCTCAGTCATCATCTTAACTCTGTGAAAACGAGTGCTGTAAATGGCTCGAAACGTAGGATCATGGTGTTAATAAACGCGATTAATCCGTTCTAAAGTGTTTAATTTCAATACCTATACTGAAATAAACAGAAACCCTAAAAGGTCAATAAGCCAACCATTACCTGTGTACGTACCATGAGTTGTTTTCGATTGCGACTGCGGCACCACTACTCTGGCAAGAGCGAGATGGATTGTCGAATACCGCAGTCGCAATTGAATACAACCCATGGTAAGCAGTAAGCACACTGCATAAGAAATAGATCCTGCTCTTAGTTTAAATTTTTCGTGCATGCTGTAATTATACACCCAGTGCCTTATTTCAATGAAATGTATATTATATTGACTTGACTTAATCGGTAAATACTATTTGGTTTTACACAGTACAGTCGGTATGCACCAATTTTTGATGATTGAGTTTACACTCTCTTCAGACCATATCTTTATTACTTTTAGAGATATCATATCAGCGATTTATAGTGAACCAATTATTCTACGTCAACTTGAGCTAAGCCACGTCAGTTAAAATTTAATTAGCCGCCTAGGCATTGTTACTTGTTACCATACCATTTTATATTTTGCAGTCTTAACAAGTATCAATACAAAAATGATTCAAATAAAAATATACTTTATTCATTTGCTTAACTCAAACATGTGGATAAGGTTAAGGTTGAAAAGGATCTGAAGTGTTGCGGGTAGTCTGTAGAGTAGTGTTTTACAAAAAAATCCGTAAACCTGATTCTTCCAGATCTTGACTCGCTTGTGCCCATTCGAATCAGAATCACGATCTGATTGAATCTTGATAGTTAAAAAAAATACCACAAAAAATCCGTTCTATTTCGCCACATTTTTGTATGCACTTACTTTGAGCATGGCGTAATGAAAACTTAAATTTTATATGGAAATTTAGGGTAATTTTTTTATTATCAGGATCAAATCAGCTCGTGATTCTGATTTGAATGAGCCCATGAAGGTCCAGATCTGGAAGCATCAGGTGTTCGGGATTTTTTTTGGGAAAAGCTTAGATATACCAACATTAGGAATAGTCAACCAATCGCTCTTGTTCCTGTAACAATGTTAAAGGAATAAAGCCCACCTACATATTTAACAATTAAACTACTTAAAATCATTATTTTGACTTATTTTTCAAAAATATTAGTTTTATTCGAAAAATTCGAATATTCGAATATTGAAAATCGAAGTATTCGTATTATTCGAATACTAAAATTGGACGAATAATGCAAACCCTACTTGGTATGCCTCTACCTCTCTCCCTTTCGATCTTCCCTTTTAGGATAGTTTTAAATAAGTGGTCATGTGGTATCAAATGACACTTTAATTATCAAGTCTTATGATATTTTAAGTCAGAATTTGTTGCTTAAATTCACACTAACTTAAATATTACAGAATGCTTTCAACATAATTATGAATTCTATATTTATACGACTTCTTCTGTTCAGCAATGCTTACGTATTATGCCATTTATAAAGAATTCATTAGTAACCATGTGAATCCGTCTAGTGCTTTCGTTTACCTCCTAAAAGTATCAGACACTTTCAGATGAAGATGGAAACTTATTTTTGGTTGAGAGTTCTTTACGAGCTTTGGGGGCATACGTGCGTGATTTGTTTTTTGTCGTTCCACCATCGTTGCAATCTCTGTATACTATTCAGAATGTTGTTGTTAAGTAACTGGTTATTCTATAGTTGACTACGCTATAAACAATTTACCACCGATTAGTGTAAGAGTGTATGCATTTGCATTAGAATGTACGTGGGATGCGCATGTGTTTACGTAAACGTGTCACGTAGAACAGCGTTTGGCTGCATCGGCGCGCGGGCGCGGCAGTCGCTCTGATCGCTACGTATCGTTAGATTGAGCATGTAAGAGTTCTCGTGCTCGCATAGGTGAAAAGGGATTTTCGTAATGTTAAGTCTACGGAGTCTGATGGATGAGCATGGGAACAAACTGAAAAGAAAATGGTATTAAGTGAAAAGGTCACTTGGTATCTTTATATAGAAAAAAAAATCTCCCTCTCCCTTCCAAACCAACGTTTTTTTTTGGATTATTGGGATACGCCTCACAATACAAAATGTAAGTACCTACTAATTATTTTCAGACGTTGGAAACAATATCTTGTACTTTACAAGGTTATAAGGCTAGGGTGCGTGGGAGCATCGTTGGAGTTTACTCCATTTTATTCTGCAGTAGCTCTTGTTTACAGCAGCACATTTCGAAAAGGACTATGTAGAACTAGAACTACACTTTATTAGTAAATATATTTATGAGTGACGAGCACATGTTGTAAATTCTCCTCAATGCGGTATCTAGTGAAATGTAATCGACGGGCAAAGCCTTGACTCGCGCGGCAATGTCAGCTAAATGCCAAGAGGTCTCGCATTCAACTTTATGAGAATCTATATGACGCGGGGTAAAAATATATTGCCGGTACGAGGGCACTGAAATACCACGATTAATATTTTTTATTTTAATTTATTTATTAATTAGGGACTTCAATCAGTAACATGATTTTACCAGCCCCATTTTACCTTATTCTATTGTCACTACACGTCACGATTAACCTTAGTCGTCACAATTTTGCCTTGGTCTCAATTGATGGTGTATGTGGGTCTTCGTCTTCGATCCTCTGGACTTGAAGCCGCTTTGGTGGTAAAGTGAAGGCATCATTACGTTTATATTATAAAATCAAAAGGTATTACATGTTTTGTCATTGTTTCTCCTTGTATTTTCATACTACCTCATCAAAACCACTGAAGATGTTCACTACTGACTGATACAGTCGTATTATTGTAACATACAGAAAGTAAGATAAATAACTTAATCTTAGAGATTTCATCAAAAACATAAAGGTTCGGTTATTTATTACGATCAGTATGGCGGTTTTTTAAGATTGTTAAGAAGTTGGATTGACGGCGATTTTAGATATTTTCTTCGGCTAAAAAGACGTTATTTATTTGAAGTAAAAATACCCCTGAAGTTTATTCGAGACGAATACCACTATTCGTATAGATTGTTTAAAGAAGACAAAAACCTGTAAAATTCTATGAAAATAGTAGTTTATGTGATTGTATAATGAATGGCACTAAAACTCGAGTGTGGGTATATGAAAAGAGGCGTCAGCCGAGTTTCACAATAACATCACACGAGTGTTTAATGCATAATTATTTATAATTGCATACACCGCTTTATATACACTCATATCATAAGATTCATGACCTCTCCAGGATGCCTTCAAACCGCATATTTCGACCGCCATTACGAATTTCGTGAATGAAAACTGTTCTGTCATTTTATTTATGACATGTTCGATATCAAATAACATGCGACATTTTTTGCAATTGACACTTCCTTTTGAGTATCATAATCATAACCCTGTGAAAACGAGTGCTGTAAATGGCTCAAAACGTAGGGTCATGGTGTTAATAACAACGATTAACCCGTTCAAAAGAGTTTAATTTCAATTAATAACAATCGCGGAAAATGAAACTAACTCAGAAGATTATTACTTCGTTTCGAACTAATCGTCATCTCGACTGATATTACAATAGAGGTCAAATCAAATTTCCTTGGTTGTCAGATGTACGATTTCTTTTTATCGAAGTCGATTATATTATTCCGCTTTGATAACATTTTTACAGATAAGAAATATGTTGTAACAAAAACGTTTAATGTTATGGAGGTCTTTATACTAGGTAGGTACTTATGCGGCTTTTGAACGCATTATAGAGGGCTAAAGATATGTGGGTATATAAACTATTTTATTCATAAGGTAATTCACTAGAATTGATGTGGACAGAAACCAACCTATTCAATTACTTACATTGGCATACCTACTTTGATACGTGGTTACCTAACGGGTTCTTGTTAAAAAGGGTAAAAGATCAAATAAAATACCTACGTTTGGGATAGAGAAATAGTAAAAAGGTCTTCAATTATATTCTGAAAAGCAATGATAACTGGTACACTTATGTACACAAACTGTTCTTTAGATCTGTTACCTCACTGACACCAAAATTGACGAGATGTTATTTTTTCTGAATGAATTATTTCTTGAATGTTTTTTGCGATAGGCGGTTGTATGACGAACGAAGATTATTAAGCGTTGAGAGGTGTTGTTAATGTTGTTTTTCATTCCATATCCACGTATCCAAGTTTATTTCGTATCCAGAATATTATTTATAATTTCGCCTATTGAATTGAATTATGTTCTTTCTCATTTTGTATCTTTCCATTTTCCGCTTTCTCTGAAATATGTATTGTACCAACATGCAAAAAGGTTTTCTTTCGTAATACCTTTTAATATTTTTTCGCTACAAAATCTTTAACCAACTCTCAATTACCCGAGTTGGTCGTGTGTATGAATATTTTATACCGCTCTATGAATAAATCAATCACCGCTTCGAACATCCTATTACGTAGGAAGAACCGTTATAGGTTTTCCAGTACCTACAGTTTATTATATTTGACTCGGAGATAATTCGATAATTGAGACGATCAATATGCATACAAGTGCCGTTCTGTGATGTAGATGAGGATGACGTCATCAACCGTGCTTAATACTGACTGACTATAACGTTTGTGTGTTTAATGCGAAAATATTTTAACTCGTTTAAACACACTTTAGATGTGTATAGTCAAGGAATTCGATTTGTACTTATACCTTTCCTACGTTGTCTCAGTGATAATCAATACGTATTTTAGCCATTTATTCCCGCCAGGAATTTGATGTTATTATCACTGTGACAAGGTGCGAAACTATGCCTAAATCAAATTCCTACAGGTACCTTACAATTCAAATAAAATATTTACGACACAAATTTACTATATTTATCGGAAAGTTCCTTAATCCTTACAATTCGTGCTTCATGTAAATCAAACGTCAAAACGTGATACAAAATATATGAAACTAGCTTTTACCCGCGGCTTCGCACGCGCAGATTTCGTACTTCTAACAACATTTTGAACCGACTTAAAAAAAGGAGGAGGTTGTAGGTATGTACGTGTATGTTACGCGATAATTCCGCCAGTTATAAATCGATTTTGATGATTCTCTTTCTTTGGTAGATTCAGAGTTGGCCAAAATAAATTAATATTTTTAACTAAGAATATTTTGGACTTTGTTTAGGAAATCAACTGAAAATAGTAGAAATGGGAAATGGAAAACTTAAAAAAAACACAATAACACCTTAAAAAATTACACGCACTTATTTAGGTAGTAATTTATATTTAAATATGCCCTATGCACTTTTCAAAGGTGGTAAGTATTATTTTTTTGTAAAAAAACTCAGCGTAGTACTTCTTCGTACTCGTACACAACGTTTACGGTTTTACCTTGAGGTGATAATATGACTAAAGTGCGTGGTGAGCTTACTCTCGAGCAGGCCACGTAAAGTTGTCCGTGCGAGAAGCAGTCTCCCCTAAGATCAAATCCTGCCGTTTTCAGTGACTGGCCTTGAGATTTTTTTATTGTCATCGCGAAACAGACCTTAAGGGGGAACTGCAGCCTTTTAAATTCAAACGGGTATTTGGAAGGTATGAGTGGTATCCGTGGAATATATACCGATTCTCCGCGAGCGCAACCAGTAATGATGATAGCCTCCACCAAGTTCTTATGCAATAGTTTAACCTGCAACCTTGTACCGTTGCACAATTTAGGCGGATTAAGGTTTCGTAGCAACATTACTGGAGCACCCATTTTCAGAACCAGAACATGTGAAGGGAGGCCAGGTGGACTAAGGGAATTTAAAAATTCCACAGGGTAATTTGTTGCGTCGTCCGTATTTACTACAGAGTCCATGGATTTGTATACGGGTTCTGCACCTTCGAACGATTTTAATAACATATTATTGATTGTTGATACCTGATCGTTCTTAGGTGCGGGAATCGCGCGCTCACATAACCACTCCACTGACTCACTGAGTAGGTTGCGGACATCTGGATAAATCCGGGCTATAAGATCTTCGACGGTTTGTACAACTAAGGCAAGATTGGGTGGAAAATCAACCCTCGATTTCCGGATACTCTCCATTGCCAATTTGAAGAAGAAGATCGTATTTTATTTGAGGTGGAGTTTATTACGCTTTGACTTCGTATGCCCGAGTTCCTCTCGGCACTACGGGTAGCGTTTGACGGAAGTCTCCGGCAAACAATACAGTGACGCCACCTATCATATCTTCGCACCCTCTGATGTCTTTTAGTGTTCTATCTAGTGCTTCAAAACCTCCTTTATGCGCCATAGTACTTTCATCCCAAACTATGAGCTTGCAATCGCGCAACACCTGTGCCACGTTACTTTGATTGGAAATATTGCACAATGGAGTTTGGACACGAATTGAGTTTAAAGGCAGCTTGAACGCGCTGTGAGCTGTTTTTCCTCCTTCCAGTAATGTCGCTGCGATTCCCGATGACGCGACCGCCAATGCGATGGCATGATTACTCCTCACTTTTGCAAGCAGTTGGTTAATGAGAAAGGTCTTTCCAGTGCCACCAGGAGCATCTAAGAAAAATATTTGACCAGTACCTACCTTTATCAATGTTCTCCAGAATTAACTGGCAAACGTCCTGCTGTTCAGCTGTCAACAACTCCTCATTATATGTAACACTACCTCTCTAGAACGTTAATATACCTCTAAACTTTCAACCCCCTTTATATTCCCTCCCAATTTCGTACGACATAGTCCACGATCTCTTCCTAAATCTTCCTATCCACATTTATGGTGTACGATATTGAACGAAATGTTAAACACTCTTTTACCCCCAAAATGATAAAAATACTTTTTTTTTGTATTTTGATGACGATGAGAAACCTTTTCACATAAAATAAAGTCTCTAGCTAAACATAAAACCTTCCGCCATACAAACTTTTAACACCCTTTTCACCCTTATAAGGGACGAATTTTCAAAATCCCAGAAATTACTTTTTTTAAACTCTAATGAGGATTCTTTTCACAAAGTTTGTAGTCTATAACTAAAAGGGAAACGCTTCCGCCATACAAACTTTTAACACACTTTTCACCCCCTTTGGGGTTTATTTTTCCAAAACGCTAAAATTACTTTTTTTGTATTTTAATAACAAACCTCTACACCAACTTTTGAGTCTCTATCTAAAAAAAAAAACTTTCTTCCATACAAACTTTCAACCCCGATTTAACCCCCTTAGAAGATGATTTTTTCAAAACCCTTTCTTATTCGTTACCTTTGTTAAACACCTAACGTAATGTGAAAATTTCAGGATCATACGTTTAGTAGTTTCGGCTGTGCGTTGATCAGTGAGTCAGTCAGTCAGGACTTTTCCTTTTATATGTATAGATTTTCTTCAAAGTTTTAGAAAGTTGCTGGTATGGAAACTACCAGTCTTTTTCATTTAGGTGTCTCTGATCAAAGTGCAAAAGACTAGCATTGATTAATTACGACGCATGATTTGCGTTGTGGCTTGTCATGGTTGGAAACAAGCTCAGGATTTAATTGAAAATTAGTACCAATTTTCGTTACTGAATACAGAATGCCTAAGCGAACAAATTGCTGTGTTGGTTGTAATTTCAATTTTATCAAACAATGTTTTATTATAGGTACGAGTGTGCGACCTCAAACCATGCGCCATCTCTGTCGTACCACGCTCGAAGCCCACGCTACATTATGCCTAGAAAGCCAATTTATCGTAAATACATAGAAACAATGATCAAAGCAAGCACAAGGATATATTTGAAAGGATATATTTGGTTAGGATAATTTCTAGTGGTTTAAACACATCATTTACTGATATCTGGCGCTCTTGCAAATCATCGCGCGAGAGGCGCGAGTTCACACCAATAATCCAGTCATTGAACTGACAGCTTGTATGGAAATTTTGACAGTTTGGGAAATAATTAATAATAGGTATTTTTTTTAGCGTAACGGATATATCGTGAGTCTAGTATTAAGTAGGCAACAAAATCCAACAACATATCGTTACACGCTAATCGTCGCAAATATGTACACACATGTTACAAACATTTTTGTTGTAAGATTTATATGTATATATGTTTTTTAAGCTGTTTAAAATGGGTCAGGACCAGTGTCTACCTATTAACATTTGTTCAAATAACACATCTATCACCCGCGCCGTACATTTTGTAGGTTTAATTGTTTTACTTGAATAAGTTTTCTTCGGTTTCTTTTTTAACAGATAGAAGACAAATATGTCGTCATGTTCACATACAAGAAAACTATGTTCATTTAAAAAAATCGATTTAGTTTAGTTTTTTTTTTCTATTTACCTACTTCCGGAAGAAAAGTTTGTAGGATTTTTGCATATATCATATATAAATATCCCATTTTAACGTAATTTAAAAAAATCAGGCTATTATAATTTAATGTCTGTCAAAATCGTATCTTTCCTGGGTTACAAGTCGGACTTTGATGTTTGAAGAGTCGCACCTTTTGACAAGTTAGGTAGGTTGATTGGTTAACTGTTGACTATGGCAATGAGTAGCTACTGATACCCGATTTCTTCAGTCTCATTCTTATTTGGTTAGAAATAATAAAAACCCTCCAATGGATGAGCTAAATCAGACATGTAATAATTTTCTTGTTTCTTCTTTGCAGAAGGTCGATCCCGAGCTGATCTTCACGAAACAAGAGAAGATCGGCAAGGGCTCATTCGGCGAGGTGTTTAAAGGCGTCGACAATAGGACGCAACAAGTCGTTGCTATCAAGATAATCGACTTAGAAGAAGCTGAAGATGAAATCGAAGACATACAGCAGGAAATTATGGTGCTGTCGCAGTGCGATAGCCCCTACGTCACTAAATATTATGGATCCTACTTAAAGGTAAGCAAACTATGCTCTTGTTAACTTATTTTCTGCTCTCGAGAGCAACCATTACACAATATATCTTTTCAAATCGGCTATCCGAGCTAGTCCGAATATAATAACGTAGCATGTTGCACACTTCTAGGCCATCAGGTCTCTCACATATAAGGAGTTTCTGGGTGTATTCCGTATAGTAAGACCGTTTATCAGGTCAGTCCAGTGATTAAGAGAGCCACCTGCTTTTGCCATTGTAACTCCTATATGCTTGACAAGTCTCTCGATATATATAATATTCACATCGAGTTATGATTAGCTTTCTGCGGATTAACACCTACCTGTTCTAGAAGGATTTATTGAAAACGAATTCCAGAAAACTGCATAAGCTTGATATTTTATGTTTTCCCCGAGCTTACGTGCCTTACGTTACGTTACGTGCTTATGGAAGTAGGTTTTCGTGTCTAGTGAAGTACATCGGATATTCAAAGCCCGTACCCGGCTTCATGGAGTCCGATAACATGTAAGGCTAGATTGCATCGCGAGACAAACCGAGTGGAATACATCACGACTGCAATTCCCATCCCCGTTTGCATAACCATAACAGAACTCCTTTTAGTCGAAGTTGTTATACGTTCTAGGTCAAAGATACACTGGTTTGTGTTAATAGAAGTTCTAGCAATTGGAGTATTCTAAGCGTTATCGTGACGGTCTTGCCGCGTGCGGTATCAATCAATGTCTGAGTAATGGGGCTGTATCTATACGCTGAGGAACTAGCGCTGATCATACGCTCCGAATACGTCAATTTACGACCCTTCTGGTTTTATGCCGTCTTTAAAATCATTATGTACCCTTTTATTAATACTGTTTGAACTGGAATTACTAGAATATAAAATATACCAGTATTTTACAGTATTATTAACTAGTATTTTTATGAACATTCAGCGGCCCCTTTGTAAATGTGAAATTTTTAATGAAATCGTCAGTTCTTGTTTAGGTAGGACGTCTCCATAAGAAATATGCTATTTTGGTGCAATATAGTTTACATTTTTTACAAAATCGATTTAATCCCTAAATCCACATACGTTAACTGTGCTTTAATGGCACAGTAATGAATGCCGAAAAATACGCGTCATCAAATTTGCATAGCTGTTGTTCATGACATTGTGTCGCCTACTTTTGTTTGAAGAGCAACCTTGTTTAAGCATACGTATGTATGAAACGTGTTTTTGACGAGTTTTAGTGATTTAACACAATTCGTTGTTATTATTAGGTACGGTCGGCTTCATAAATATATATGCATCGGTATTCAATTTTGACCGTTCTTCCCGTGTGATAAGTTCCGAAGTGTAAAGATATTTATAGACGTGACTGTACCTGACATGGATGCTTGTGTCTGTACCTATAGGTTGTCAAATTCATTCTAACATCACATATTTTTGTTGAACAATATAAAATCTCACTGTAATCACATTCGTCGTAATTTCTTTGCGATCTGTAGATTTTCTAGAAGTTCATAGGCATCATTTTATAAATCCAAATATATTTTTAATACACGAGAAGCCTAAGCCTTTAGCATGGTATATATTTGCTTCAGTGAATTTGCAAATGAACTAAAATGTAAAACAATATGTACACAGTTCCGTTTACGTGGGCACATTGCTGCCTTAACGAAAACGTAATTATTTGACTGCCAAGAAGTTTAGATAAGTTACCTCTGAGAACGTTCACCCGAACGCGTTTCGTTTGCGTGCCGTACTGGTGGAGTAAAACGGTGTCCGTCACGAACTCCGGGGTCAGAACACGACACAAACACGAACCGGTTGGACGTTTAGACCCACTACATTCACAAGGTGGGCTGTTATTTGCAATGCTTGCCAAGCTCTTCGCCTGACGCGAATCTTCAGCATTCGTGTCATTAATGCGTAATAGGGAACATGTGTTCTTGAAAGAATAATTTTCTTTTGAACCTCCTCCTCTTCTCGTCGCATTCCACATTGCTGAGGGTCGTGAAGCCCCCGCGAAAACAACTTTCCTGTGACGGAATCCCGCCATCTTTGTCTGTCTTTGGCATCGTGAAGCGCGACGTGCAGCTGCACGTTCAGGGCGGATCAGACTTGATCTGACCACCTTGTTGGGCTACTGGGTCTGGGTTGTTGGCCTTTCTTTCTGGCAATGTGACCGAAAAACTCCAGTATTCTATGTAGTTCTCTTGAAGAGACTCGTTAAAAACACTATATTCTGTAATATTATGATAACCTTTATAACGAATTGCATTTAGTGGCCAGAATTGATTAGGTTAATAATGCTATAAGATCCCTGGGCAGTTGGGCACTAACAAAAAAAATGGCTTATGATTTAATTATATGTTCAAATAATATTTTACTACAAAAAATATTATTCGGTGAAATCAAACCACTTGCTGCAGCTTAGAGTGTATTGTGACGTCAACGTCCATGTAATAATTATCACAGAATTGATTAATTTTGACAATTTAATTTATTAAATGGGTAAATTTATTTGTCCCACAAGGGAAATAAAAATGTTCGGCTTCAGTAAAAAAATAGGGCATATTCCTTATTGGGCATCCCACTCAGCCAGTTTGCCCAAAGTTTATGTACTCAATATCAATAAACCATGAGAATAACAACCCTCGGCTTACTACTCACGTTTATCGCCAAATCTTAGTAAGAACAATTTTGATGTTATTTTTAGTTAGCCAATTTGCCTAATTGACTTTTAAATGAATATTTCACTCATTCAACTGGAATTGGACTTTGGCACTTGGTAGACGGGAGAAGGAATTAGCTTGTATGAATAATATTTTGTAATAGGTACTGGATCGTTATCATATTTGAGGTATCAGATTGTAAAATAAATAAAATATGTATAAAAAAAATATATATATAAAATATAAATATATATATATAAATATATATATATAAATATAATATGTATATGTGTAAAATATGTATGTATATGTATTGTGAAATATTTATGCAGCTAACATTATCGTTGCTACCATGTTTTTAGATTATTAATTGTTTTATTTCGATTCACAAATATAATTAATAAATAGAATTTTACAGGATTTTACAGCCGATTGCCACTTTACACATATATTCATGAATTCCTAAAAAATATCTAACGAGCTCACATTATTTTCTACGGTTGTTTTCTTTTGAGAGTATCTACAAAAACATTACGTAAGAATTTCAAGCTTTAAAGTTAGAAGTCTATGGCTGTGAGAGTGTTAGGTAAACTTTACCTAATTGCTATTAAGCCACATCGCTTGCATCACCTAATGCATCATCCTTCCGTCAGCCCCTGCAAAATCGAGATACGGGGCAAAGGTATTACATGTACATACACGTAAGTTGGATGAAATTACGAAGCTTTAAACCTTTGCAGTTTACTTTTAAGTAGGCCACCGGCAACACATCAATCATACTCCGTTTTCATTATTCATACTTGAAAGATGAGTAAAGGTAGTGGGCGCAAGAACAATCGAATTTGTTAACAACAACGCGATCTAGTTACTTACCTATATTTTCTATAGTATTGTGCACGTGTAAATTTTTTTTTTAAATTTTTTTCTAAATACAACCGTTTTAGCACCTCACTGTTGTTTTTATTTTAAACGGTCTTGTATCTAATGTGGTATATTCGATATAATACAGCCGAAAGGAAAATTTAGAACAATCAAATCGATGACAAGTGAATATCTAAAAGTACTACGTCATTATTACGTTCGAAACCGATAGACTAGTGTGGCGTCCTGCCAGCACAGAATGTTGTCTGGACAGTTATGATCGATACTCAGTTTTTTATTATTCCTTATTCGGATCCTCACAAAGCGGCGAAAGCTTTTCTGTTTACGTCCGCAACGATCAGTAAGGGATGCAAAGAAATGAAAGAAACTTACGCCTTTGTCCTACCCATGAAAACTGATATTCATTTGATGCACTGTTCTTAATTACTTTTCGTGTATTTTCTTTTGCAACAGATACAAAATTAATCCCGGCATTATCATGGTGATCAAATGCAGTTAATTTACTTTCAGTGCCATTTTTCTTGGAAATATTTTTCTGGATAGTTTCATTTCAAGCACATAAATATTCTTTCGCGTGTTCCGCTGCGCTGTTCGTAGTTCTGTTTAACTTAAGGGGCTACCCGGCATATTTCACTGTTTTTAAAGTGAATAGGCTTTGTTCAGCTCCAAGCACAACGCTTGAAAAAAATATATAATGTAGCTAGGTATTTGGTCTACATTTGGTTCCACTAAATTGTCGAAAAACATAATACATCAAGAGAAAAAAAATAACCGTAAACCCTTTTTTCTACCTTAAATCTGTATCTACTCCCTTATTATGCGTCGTAAGTACAAGAAACTAAGACAAGCATTTTATATTTATGTTTACTTTAAACGCATCCACTGATTTTTGGATAGGTTTTGTACTTTTCGAGAAAAAAGCTATTACACGCATTTTTCCGAAAACGCCGGCTCGAGATGCCTGCGCGGGCGACGGGGGCCAGTCGTATAAGATAGCACTAGTAGTTTATAGGGTTGCGTCCTAGTACAAGTAGCTCTTCCTAGGTGACGACTTATGCTTATAACCGGTATTGTATAACCGGTGAGGAAAGGAAGCGGTAGGGGAAGAAAGCTCAAATCGCCGAGGTCATTGGGATAGGGGACGCCCTTAAACGCTTTTCTCTTTTATTCTTTGATAAATTTACTATTCCGAGAGGAAAAAGATTAAATAACCATCCTTCTCTTTGTTGCTTATTATTTTCCCATAATACAGTTAGCTCAAGAATTCGCTGGACACTTTGATATTTCTTGACTTCGAATATATATTATGTAAATATTTTAAGATTTGAAAACGTCGTCCAAACAGTCCAGCCAGGGACAAAATATCCACACGCCCGTATGCATTTAACAATAAATTTATTGTTCTCATATTTTTATCCGTCCTGCCGTTTTAGAACTTGAGTGCAAACTAATTTCGTTTAACTATACTCAAATTAACACATCTATGAATCGGTTCCCTAGCCTGACACACGGGAGTAAATTAAAACAGGTAAACAAAAAAGTGACAGTTTCGCTTTGACATGCGGAAGCCATGCAACTACTCAGCGTAATGGTTTGATGTGTTGCATTTCCCCGCTTTGTGCACCGGCGGCACTGCACGTTGCTATTGCAATCTTGACACACTTTCCAATGATGTTGTTATGCGTATCTTGCAAAATACGATGTGGCGTTTGCCGTATCTACTTCAATTTGCAACATTCAATTTACTCATGTTCTATTTCTGTGAACTCTGTAAGGTTAATTTATAGTATTACTAAGTAGTTATTTGTAAAAAAAGAAGTTTGCTTTGAAGTATCTAATTCTCTTATATCTTATTTCGTTCTCACGGCAAACAGACGAGCAGGCTTAGGTATAATGTGTATAGGAGTAACAAAATTAAGTAACAATTTAGGGTAAGCATCGAAAGCACCTAGGCGTATCAAAGGTGTTGATACACGAGCTAATAAGAGGAGGTGTGGCAGACTTATAAACTGCATTAGTAAATGGATTTAATGTCAGTCTGTAACACTCCCACTTCCACTCTCCTTAAACTACCCTATTCTACCTACTAGCAAAATCTAGACTTGTCTAAAATACTAAATTATGACCTAAAAATCTAGTCTAAAATAACATCTATAAATTCTAATTAATAATGACGTTATTAATCTAAATAAAATATGGCAAATGAAAGAGAAATAAAACAAATAAATAAGTTAATATCTTGAATTGGATCGTCGATTTGGCCAAATGATCGCTAGTGTATGTAGAACCCATGTTGTAACCGCTAATAGTAACCGAAATCCTTTTCGCATAGTAGAATGGAGTCATGTATCGAATAATCCTAATAAACCTTTAAAATAAATAAATAAAAACCTATTGTTATGTTATATCAAGTAGAATCCTATGTATGTCTAGTCAGTTTGTCCTTAGTCTGAGAAATTCTAATAAGAAATGTCACCTTTTAAATGAATAATGAAATTAATTAATTTTAGTAATTAAAATGTTTTATTTTATGGGGTTGAGACGACGCCCCTCCTCCGCGCCAGTCCGTATTCATCAGACCACTTGCTGGACAGAATTCCGCCCCATGCCTGCATATGGTATTTCCTTATTTGTTCTGAAGGAACGTTTTAAGAGGACAGCAAAGGGACCGTTAACTTAGCCAAATACTGGTAGTAACAGCAGTATTAGATCCACTCTGGTTCTCTACTTTCTGTAATTTTGTAACAGATATAGGTATTTGTAGTAATCAATGAAATTATTTCATCCAAACCCAAAGTTGTAGTCATTTCGGATCACCTTTTGGACCAAAAATAAACTACGATCATGCTTTTGCTTCGATCAAGGTAAGATAAAAATATTCACTGATATTTAATTTTAATCAGTATTTAAAAATAATACAACCTTGTATTTTTAAGGTCGTGTAAAAATTACAGATCCGTAGATAGCAGAATGAAATCAAAATACTGACTGCTAAGAGAAGCAGGATCTTTTCTTTATAAAAATAAAACAAAGGACTCTAAATTTAATATAATTTTGTGAGTTATATATTATATTGTTCCCACAATGTTTTATTCTACCAGTAGTGCAGATAAGGACCAAAATATAAAAGTCATTGCAAACAAGTTGTGTTTGTCAATTACGTCATACATAAATATATGTAAGATAGCCCTAACCATTCCTAACCCCAACTTTATAACAATTTATAATATACTAGAACCCATAAACCCAATATCCAATTTATTACTGAAAACAAACAGCCGTCAAACGTAATTAGGGACATGTAAGCAAATAAGAATATTGTATGGCTGTAAAATAATGAAATTTAATGTAATAAAATGTAAACCTAATAATCCTATTCACGTATTTGAAAACTAGCCCTAGCAGCTATTACCTACTAACCAACTATTCTATCGATATATTTGCAAACTAGAGACCCGGGTCTCACATTTAAGTTATTCGCGTTCTTTCTCTATGTGAGAAAGCCTAAGCTAAAACTACCCTAAGACAGATGAGGAGACTCTGATTAGACCCTAACACCCTATTTCCTCGTGTGCTTGTTAGCTCTCCCACACTAGGGATTGGGACAGCAGGTGAGCTAACGGTGTAATATAATATATAAATATATAAGTGGACAGCAACACTGGCAAATTTAAGAAGTCTAAGAAGACAACCCAAATCGTCTAATGCCGCAGGGAGATTGCCCGTCCTTATAAACCCGGGAACTGCCTGACCTCCATATCAGGTAACTACAATACACAAAACTAATTCATCTTTTAGAGTATCTATGCTGTAGTCTGGCACTGTTACGTTACCCGCATAAACCACTAAAAGACTAGCTCGACTCTAGCTAGATCAGACAAGTTCTCACTACCGCAAAAAACTCTACTAGTTCACTAAGTAATAAAATAAACCCACAAACAAACTTTCTATGTTAAAACTGTACTGTATACCCCTTATCAGTTTAGTGCTTTAAAACCAGTACCATATCAGCATACTTTAAACACTAACATAGTTCAGGTCCGAAAACAACAAACATTTAAATTAATCAAAAACACTAAAATTACACTGATTAAAGGTACTTCACTGATAAATTCTACATAAAAATATACAACAAATACAACTATGCTATTTTCCAGTCTACACTTTACTAGCTTCAGCGAATACTAGCAAAGTCCGGGCTAGGTCATAACATAGGTAATCTAATTTAACCCCAACACTAACTCTAAGAGAACTTGACCAACTGTCGCAACCGTTAAAGAATCAATCCCAAATATGAATATCTCAGGAGTGATACCCGAACGGAATCTAAAAATTCAATAATCCCAAAACCACAAACCACAACTGAAAGCCCCGTAGAACTATCCCCACCAAGATTCATCTAAAGCATAGAACTTCATCTCACGGCCCGCTATTTAAAAGGATAAATCAAAGTAACCAAGCTGTAGCCCTTTAGTAAGAAGCGGTTGAAAACCCCTGTCTACAGATTCCCCTTGCGTCCCCTCTCCTGAAACATTTCTCACAATAGTAAACCCAGTAAAAATCACACCTTATTTTCTAATTAAAATAGAGTCCATAGTAACCTATTCATTAGTTTGACACAGTGATTCTTTCTTATCACAACTAAAGACCAGTTAACGTAAAAGACACATCAACCCAAAGACTAACGCATGTGTTTGTATTGTTTTTACAGGAACAAAAGCGAATGGTTGTCTATTTCTATTATTGGTCTCCACAAAACACCCGGGATACTTTTTTTTACAGTCAGTCCCTTTTCGACCTTAAGCATATGGCTACAAAATATAAACTGGTATGGTAATAAGGCGGCTAGTCAAATTTCAATAGGCTCAAGTTGACAATAATGTGACCATTCTATTTTTAAAACACGTTGCCGTTTTTGCTAACTATTATTGATCCTTATGCCCTTCGAAATAAAGTTCAAATTGTTTAAATTTTTGGTTTGTTTACATTGATTTCAAAGTCCTAGAATAATTGGTCCAAAATAAATCACTAAGCTCTCTAGAAGCAATTAAGATATGGTTTGAAGAGTGCGAACTTAAACAATATTTATTATCGTGTGAAACCAAATATTATTTACCATTTTAAAATTATGAAAATATAATTTTATATTTAATGAAATAAGGCAGAAGGTGTCTGGCTTATTACAATCTTCCCCCAAAGTTTGCTGAAGCTTAAATATATTAGAAAATATATTTGCGGAAGAAAACTTTCGAAACAACATTAAAATTGAAAAAATAAAAAAATGTATATGAAAAATTCTTATTGGAAAATTAAACTTTTTAACATTCTTCCCATCTGTGTATGCCTTTTTTTTTTGTTGCGGCAGGTGTAGTGTGTGTTTAAACCAAACTGAAGAATAAACATATCTGAAAGAACAAATGTCCGTGTTCAATATGTTAAAAATAAACAATCAAAGACGTAACAAGCTAATCTCGCCTCAACAAGAAAATGGAAGTTGTGCTACTCTTCCACCGACCCGAATGGTACATACGAGAGCATCTGACTCCAATCTTGCTTTTTGCCTGTCGACCAGAGAAAGGATCCAAACGTATTTCTACTTAAAACAAGATTAACCCCTTTGACCGAGGTTGATTGTCAACCAAGGGGTCACAGCCTTTAAAAGATTTATTTTCAACACCAAAATTTAGAATTTTTCCTCTCAAATACTCATTCATAGTCTGGAGCATG
This sequence comes from Lathronympha strigana, assembly GCA_949128165.1. Lineage (NCBI taxonomy): Eukaryota > Metazoa > Arthropoda > Insecta > Lepidoptera > Tortricidae > Lathronympha > Lathronympha strigana. Next base: position 6,884,413 of record OX421906.1, on the reverse strand, counting down.
TTACAACACTAACGTGACGTTATGTACAAAAGGATTAAGCTTATCCTAACCCTTCCGCTTTAAAATGTAAGCGTCAAAAATATTTGAACTACAATTTTATTACAGTAAAATATATTACTACATAGCACGATCCAATAGAAAAGCATAGCTAAATCATTAAAGCGATTCGAAATGAGTTGTATTAATAAATCATTTGAAAATCTATTCTAAACCCATTCCATTACAGTTATGTTTTTCAGTTTAAAGAAAGAGCTATTACGCCACATAAATGTTGAGTGTAGAGTCAGTAGGCTGATGTTGTGTGTAGTATAGAGATAACATGGCGGCAGTTGAAATCTGCAAATGTGCTCTTTTTTTTTTTAGCGAGCCTAACCTAACTCCAAACATCCATGTTACCTCCGTTGTGTAGTGTAGTGTTCCGGTTAGAACGTCAAAAAGTATTTCGCGTAAGTTTTGTCGTCTCCCCAAGGCTCTTGAATCAATACTAAAAAAATGTTCCATGCAAAACTAAATTTAATAAAACTGTCATCATATACATTCATCGTCAAACTCACTTTCATACACCCCTGAAGATAATACAAAATTATTATCGGTAAAAAAAAATCAAAACAAAAATAATTATATTTGAAATAAATATCAAATCTGTGTACGAAAGCATTCTGTTAGCAAACATATGCCCAATATATTTAAACTAATTTAAAATTTTAATATTTGAATTAAAGTATATAATTTTAGTGTTTAATCTACCTAACGATAGTTAACGAAATTATTTAAATTATAAGAAATAGCGTTATGAACCAGTTATAAAATTATTTTGACTATTATTCCATCGAGTGACTATATACTGTAATTAGTTGCTTAATTTTCAATAAAAGTATAACTGACACCCTCTAATCATGAAAAGTTAATCAACTCAAAACAACAAAGAGCTCAGCGAAATATTCTAGGAACCGTTTATTCAAATCAATAAATTATTTTGTGAATTTAATACCGGATACTAAAAGGTAATAAGATATTGTACTGTTATTATATTTAATGTATGAGAAACATAAAATCACAATTTATAGAAATACGTTATGAATCTTTTCTTTTAATATCTAGTAATAAAAAAACTACTCAATTTAAATTATTGTTGGCATTTAAGGTTTTGTGTGTAAACAAACTAAATCATTTAGAACGATGACGCTGACACAGAGTACCCCAAAACCACGCCTCCTTTCTATGTACCATTACCGTCTACCTACTTAACGAAAACCAAGGGCGCGAATGGATCAGAACCGTTTTTTTTATAAAAGCCTTAAATTCTTCCATATTCTCGCGTAATTTACAGTGACCAGTTGATTTCTATACAAAAATGTTTGAATGAGCTGAATTTTTGTTGGTATTTAAGTGATGAAAACTAGTGAATAGTGATATTAACAGTTAAAATAAAATAAAAATTATGAGTGCTAATCTGTGATATTGTGTACTCAAAATTAGTTGTGTACTCAAAATTGGTGTTACATCAAGTAAGTACTACATTTTTTTTACTACTGTATTTTAAATATGTAAACCGTATTTATTGCAGCAGACACTTCGTTGAAGAACATGTTTTATAAAGTTATCTGAAATTAACTTTATAACAAATGCACTTGATCTAGTTACGCATAACCGTTTTGAAACAACTCTTTAAAAAAAAAAAACTGTAACTAAATTATCTAACAAACTTGATAGTCAATGAAATTTAATACTTTATGACCAATAATAAACTATGCAAATATTAATTATGAAAAATGTATGAAAATAACGTATGTGTAAAATACAAACTTCTACTCTAAGTACTCTAAGTACTCTAATCTGTTCATAAATTTAGTTTTTCAATTTATTATTTAAGTATTCATAATTGATCCTAACTAAATCTATGATTGCGATAAAATCTATAATTAACCATTTCGCAAAACATTACTTAATAACCACTTCTGCTAACGTATTAAAACTAATATACTAAGTTTTTAGCGTATCAAGAAAACATGTGATCTAAAAACTCAACTCTAAATCATGACGTAATTTATGTAAGTATCTTAAGGTTTATTTGATTACAACACTGTCGTAAATTAATTAAGTACGTGATAAAAACTACTTGATTTAACTTTCCTTAAACGAGTCCCCGACACTCACAATTTGACCCTTGGTCAAGTACCTGGTCTAACTTTGCAACATCTGCAAGCAGTTGACGTTAAACTAGCCACGCGAGTGGAGATTTATATTGTCTTAATTTTTTTTTTGTGACATGACACCGTTTTTATATCGTAAGCTTTCTAAGTTTGGATGCACAACTATTCTAACCTAGTTTACATAATACTCCTATTTTAATATAGTAATTTACTATGATTGTAATATGTAAAATAATTTTAATGTGAATTAGCAAAAGGATAAATTTACCAGATGTCTACTCTCAACCATGGTCTTCAAATTACAATTGAGTACTTTTAACTCGCAAACGACAAACTTCTAGTATGAAAGGTAAGTTAATTAATCTGTTCACATTATTAAATACCTAGTACATGTCTCATTTTCTATTTACATATCTTGTTTAATCATTACCACACATCACTTTCTATTGTGCAATGAAAATTAGTACCCCGGAAGGCCTCCAAAAAAGGTAATCTGACAATTCAGTAAAAAAAATCGCGAATACCCCCTATTTACAAGCAATGTTCGGTCATATATTGTAAAAATATTTCCAACTTTACCGAAAACACACGTACATACTTGAAATGAAATAATGATGATGATTACTATTCTCTATCTAAATTAAATTATCTATTATACAACATAGTGTTGAATTGTGTAGAAGACTGTCTACATGTACCATTTAATTGACATATCTACAACTGAATGTTGTTTAAAATTGCCAAGTCACGTTAATCAGAGACAAAGTCGAATGGGACCAATGCGTATATCAGTTTACAACCGAACCACTCAAAATACGTTGACTTGAACTTCAAGTGCCGCATTCCATATTATGAAATAAAAAATGTTACCCTTCAAACAAGTTAAATACGAATTGAATGAAATTTCACGTTGGTATAATTTTGACTAAAACTAGTTTTGACTACACGAAAACCTAATAAAATATAAACATACCTTTTTATCGTGCTTATTGATTTATTTTTGAACAGAAATAAAAGAATATTTAAAGACTTTCTAATAATACCGATTATTTTTCGATGACTAATTTTATTTTATTTAATAGTATCGTATTTATCAATAATAAAAATATATGTCAGTGGCGGCGTATTTAAATAATAAGTAATGAAATCGGAGCGAAATTAAATGAACGTTTGTCGTGAACTTTACGAAAAACAATATATTTTCTGATCATTAAGAGAACCGTAAAGTTTCGAGTTTTACAGGAAGTAAATAATTAATTTATCCTCGTAGCGTAATAAAATTACTATTTCGCTAAACCTAGTCTTTTTAATCAATTTAAACTACTACTAAATAGAAATAAGAAAACGAAAGACTAAGCTATATTAGTAATTTGATTTTATTTAATATTTACAGGTGCTGAATTACTACACCACAAGCTGAGGACTGTGTAGGTAAACTTAGATCCCAAAATGAACCTACTTGGAATTCAGAATAAATTTTGTATTGCATTATTCTGTATGTTTCATCAAATAATAAAGATATTTAAAAAACGAATCTAATGATTTAATTTGAATCCGATTTAAACACCACATGAAAATATAAATTGATATACCTACATTTACCTACTACACGTTAACGCACTTTGTCTGTTTTTTACACGACATTTTGCATAGAATTCCTTCCCCCCATGTATAAAACTTTAATAACTTTAACTAACTTCTTTAACTACTAATACCGACTGGAATCGAAATGAAACGCTTTTTAACAAATAACTCCATTCAAAATATGCTATCCGTTTTCACAACAACAATTGTGTTGTTATAATCGACTGCAAAATAATCGATCATAACAACAACTTCGATCCAAAACAAGATATCTAACTCAAATTAAATTAAAAGCAAAATCAAATAAATTTAATAAATTTAAGTATCCACGGTCACGGAACCAATTGTATCAAGACATCACTTGATACAATTTTAATAAATCCTCGAGCACGGCACCAATTGTAACAAGATATCACTTGATACAATTGAATTAATCCTGGTCACTACAGCACCAATTGTAACAAGATATCACTTGATACAATTGAATTAATCCTGGTCACGGCACCAATTGTAACACTCCCACTTCCACTCTCCTTAAACTACCCTATTCTACCTACTAGCAAAATCTAGACTTGTCTAAAATACTAAATTATGACCTAAAAATCTAGTCTAAAATAACATCTATAAATTCTAATTAATAATGACGTTATTAATCTAAATAAAATATGGCAAATGAAAGAGAAATAAAACAAATAAATAAGTTAATATCTTGAATTGGATCGTCGATTTGGCCAAATGATCGCTAGTGTATGTAGAACCCATGTTGTAACCGCTAATAGTAACCGAAATCCTTTTCGCATAGTAGAATGGAGTCATGTATCGAATAATCCTAATAAACCTTTAAAATAAATAAATAAAAACCTATTGTTATGTTATATCAAGTAGAATCCTATGTATGTCTAGTCAGTTTGTCCTTAGTCTGAGAAATTCTAATAAGAAATGTCACCTTTTAAATGAATAATGAAATTAATTAATTTTAGTAATTAAAATGTTTTATTTTATGGGGTTGAGACGACGCCCCTCCTCCGCGCCAGTCCGTATTCATCAGACCACTTGCTGGACAGAATTCCGCCCCATGCCTGCATATGGTATTTCCTTATTTGTTCTGAAGGAACGTTTTAAGAGGACAGCAAAGGGACCGTTAACTTAGCCAAATACTGGTAGTAACAGCAGTATTAGATCCACTCTGGTTCTCTACTTTCTGTAATTTTGTAACAGATATAGGTATTTGTAGTAATCAATGAAATTATTTCATCCAAACCCAAAGTTGTAGTCATTTCGGATCACCTTTTGGACCAAAAATAAACTACGATCATGCTTTTGCTTCGATCAAGGTAAGATAAAAATATTCACTGATATTTAATTTTAATCAGTATTTAAAAATAATACAACCTTGTATTTTTAAGGTCGTGTAAAAATTACAGATCCGTAGATAGCAGAATGAAATCAAAATACTGACTGCTAAGAGAAGCAGGATCTTTTCTTTATAAAAATAAAACAAAGGACTCTAAATTTAATATAATTTTGTGAGTTATATATTATATTGTTCCCACAATGTTTTATTCTACCAGTAGTGCAGATAAGGACCAAAATATAAAAGTCATTGCAAACAAGTTGTGTTTGTCAATTACGTCATACATAAATATATGTAAGATAGCCCTAACCATTCCTAACCCCAACTTTATAACAATTTATAATATACTAGAACCCATAAACCCAATATCCAATTTATTACTGAAAACAAACAGCCGTCAAACGTAATTAGGGACATGTAAGCAAATAAGAATAATGTATGGCTGTAAAATAATGAAATTTAATGTAATAAAATGTAAACCTAATAATCCTATTCACGTATTTGAAAACTAGCCCTAGCAGCTATTACCTACTAACCAACTATTCTATCGATATATTTGCAAACTAGAGACCCGGGTCTCACATTTAAGTTATTCGCGTTCTTTCTCTATGTGAGAAAGCCTAAGCTAAAACTACCCTAAGACAGATGAGGAGACTCTGATTAGACCCTAACACCCTATTTCCTCGTGTGCTTGTTAGCTCTCCCACACTAGGGATTGGGACAGCAGGTGAGCTAACGGTGTAATATAATATATAAATATATAAGTGGACAGCAACACTGGCAAATTTAAGAAGTCTAAGAAGACAACCCAAATCGTCTAATGCCGCAGGGAGATTGCCCGTCCTTATAAACCCGGGAACTGCCTGACCTCCATATCAGGTAACTACAATACACAAAACTAATTCATCTTTTAGAGTATCTATGCTGTAGTCTGGCACTGTTACGTTACCCGCATAAACCACTAAAAGACTAGCTCGACTCTAGCTAGATCAGACAAGTTCTCACTACCGCAAAAAACTCTACTAGTTCACTAAGTAATAAAATAAACCCACAAACAAACTTTCTATGTTAAAACTGTACTGTATACCCCTTATCAGTTTAGTGCTTTAAAACCAGTACCATATCAGCATACTTTAAACACTAACATAGTTCAGGTCCGAAAACAACAAACATTTAAATTAATCAAAAACACTAAAATTACACTGATTAAAGGTACTTCACTGATAAATTCTACATAAAAATATACAACAAATACAACTATGCTATTTTCCAGTCTACACTTTACTAGCTTCAGCGAATACTAGCAAAGTCCGGGCTAGGTCATAACATAGGTAATCTAATTTAACCCCAACACTAACTCTAAGAGAACTTGACCAACTGTCGCAACCGTTAAAGAATCAATCCCAAATATGAATATCTCAGGAGTGATACCCGAACGGAATCTAAAAATTCAATAATCCCAAAACCACAAACCACAACTGAAAGCCCCGTAGAACTATCCCCACCAAGATTCATCTAAAGCATAGAACTTCATCTCACGGCCCGCTATTTAAAAGGATAAATCAAAGTAACCAAGCTGTAGCCCTTTAGTAAGAAGCGGTTGAAAACCCCTGTCTACAGATTCCCCTTGCGTCCCCTCTCCTGAAACATTTCTCACAATAGTAAACCCAGTAAAAATCACACCTTATTTTCTAATTAAAATAGAGTCCATAGTAACCTATTCATTAGTTTGACACAGTGATTCTTTCTTATCACAACTAAAGACCAGTTAACGTAAAAGACACATCAACCCAAAGACTAACGCATGTGTTTGTATTGTTTTTACAGGAACAAAAGCGAATGGTTGTCTATTTCTATTATTGGTCTCCACAAAACACCCGGGATACTTTTTTTTACAGTCAGTCCCTTTTCGACCTTAAGCATATGGCTACAAAATATAAACTGGTATGGTAATAAGGCGGCTAGTCAAATTTCAATAGGCTCAAGTTGACAATAATGTGACCATTCTATTTTTAAAACACGTTGCCGTTTTTGCTAACTATTATTGATCCTTATGCCCTTCGAAATAAAGTTCAAATTGTTTAAATTTTTGGTTTGTTTACATTGATTTCAAAGTCCTAGAATAATTGGTCCAAAATAAATCACTAAGCTCTCTAGAAGCAATTAAGATATGGTTTGAAGAGTGCGAACTTAAACAATATTTATTATCGTGTGAAACCAAATATTATTTACCATTTTAAAATTATGAAAATATAATTTTATATTTAATGAAATAAGGCAGAAGGTGTCTGGCTTATTACAAGTCCACGATCATGTTTTTGGGGTGTGGCTTCTTCAAATAGCACGAACTAAGCACATTTGTCACCAAAAATTAGCTTTACTGCAGAACTTTGTTGACAAAACATTAGCGGCTGCAATATAGTCCCTAACTTTGGATATAATGTAATCCTATTTGCGTTCGGGAGTTGTATTTGTTGTAGGTAATAATTCCAGAACTGGTTAGCATAGGTACAGGAAGATGTTTTACGTATTTGGTGTCAGCGAAATATATATATGTTTAAAATAAAGCTTTGACGTCAAGTTACACAGTTTATTTGTTACTAGAATGCAGAATATATGTAGATCTGTACATTAGCATTTTCTTACTTAATTAATAATGCACCTTTTACTTTTAGTAAATCTGTGATTAACTTGAGGTATTTTTGGTATTTTTTGGTATTTTGAGGTATTTTTGTGACAATATAAATGTACAGTTACGCTATAAGGGTACGTGTGCGATAATGGTGAATCGCGTACTGTGCGAAAAACATAATTCCCGCTGACCGAGGACCTACGACAGGCCTTCGCTGGTTCTGCGCATATATAGCTTTATGACCATGACTTCTGCGTGACATTGTTTCATTGGCCGCTGCGCCCTTGGGGTGTGTTTATCGCAATACAAAACTGATTAGGTCATTATTATGTTTGATCGGACACACTATTGTTGTGTCGACCTATTTGCCAAACGACATTTTGATTGTGTTTCATGTAATAGGTATGGTCTTTCTGAGTCATTATTACACCGATGTATACTTTATAGTTTCTTGACGATTGGTTGAATTGCCTAATATTTAGCAAATTCCTGCATTAGTTATTTGTTCCGCAGATAAAGTATTGTGTAAAGTTGCGGCACTAGCGTTATCGAAATTATACCCCGCGTCCCGCTTGCGGGTTGGCTACAACTTTGTTTTTATTCTTACATTACCACTTGCCCACAGTTACGATCTCAAATCCAGGCTTAGGTATGCCAAATCGGTTTAACTTTAATGATAGAAGCAGTGCCAGCACAAACTGATACGAGTGCCGTCTCTAACTCCCCGCAACATCGCCAAAGTTATTTTAGCCAGTTTATTACTTTGCGTGTTGTACGTCACACGTTGCGTTAGAAAAGGCCCTGAAAATCATACATATCTGTAATCGAAGTTCGACTATTATATGAGAGGCTAGCTGAGAATGAACGTCATTGTGTTATAGTACTACTTTATAATTAGTAGGGGGAAACTTCCGCCCATCCACGACGCATCTACGTGAGGTTAATTTCGCTATCCTACACGTCATGTCTTTACAATCGATCTTTACGTCATTTTTTTTTATTTCGTAATACCTAATGCCGTATCTTGCCATACCAATAGGTACTATCAAGTTTTTTTTTTTTTTTTTTTTATACTACGACGGTGACAAACAAGCATACGGCCCGCCTGATGGTAAGCGGTCACCGTAGCCTATGGACGCCTGCAACTCCAGGGGAGTTACACGCGCGTTGTCGACCCTTTAAAAAAGGAGGATTCGCTGTGTTGACAGCTAAAGGGGCAAGCTTAGCTCCGTGGGTACACCCCACTCCCCAGCTGTCAACACAGCGAATCCTCTTGGAGCTCTGGCAACCTTACTCACCGACAGAAACACAACACTATGAGTAGGGTCTAGTGTTATTTAACTGCGGTTTTCTGTAAGGTGGAGGTACTGCCCCAGATGGGCTCTGCTCCAGATTTGAGCGAAACGACATTCGTTGTGCTGTGCCCTACCACACTAAACGATATGCATCCGCTGTGCCCATACCTCGCTTATTGCCTCATTGTCATTAATATTATTATAGCGTTTTTTATCATGCTCAATCAATTTTAAACGATTAACCTAAAGACGTGTAAATTGGATACACAATTAGTTATTTCACAATATTAAACAAAACAATGAATGTCGTAACAATTAACTTGCTTACATAAATTCTAAACAGGCTTATCAAGAACGAATTAGGAAAACATTCATGACGAGAGACAGTATTAAAAGTATTAAGTACATGGAAATAAGACTTTAGGTACCTACAATAAATCTTCCTAGAGCAATACCACTTACTAATCTTACCATACATAGGTAAACTAAAAAACTAAGGTAAAGCTAACGTTTTGAAGCATGAACTACTTATAGCTACTTACAGTACTTAACTTTTAATACTATATTTAAGCGCATGAATGAATTGAAACCAGTCTTGAATAAAGTGAGCTTTTAGTAGGTAAAATTCTGAATGCGGATCCGCGTAGAGGTGAAGGACGCTGGTGACTCACTAGGGTAGCCTCGACTTACTTTTATACACATACATATCTTGAACACTCGTACAGTTACAAAAACAACCTTGTTTTCTTATAACTAAAGTTCAAAATTAATGACATCGTAGACCAGATACGATATTGCAAAAAATGATGGCTAAAATGCCGTGAATGCCCATAGTTCCCCGACGCTGCGTGACGCGAATCGAGCGCTGAACTACATACACGATATGGGATCCGTGGCATTTTATTTACCTACCACGAGTCGAGATTTTACTTCCTTATATGCCTACGATTTTATTTCAGCACGGGAAATTTCGTGGGTAAATTCCAGTTACGTAAATTTAGATTATACTTCGTATCCAAATCGAAGATTACATATATTTACTAGCAGCAGTACACGGTTATGTGCTGTCCTTGTCACACATTTAGAGTTATAATATTATTCAAAAAAACTGTTCTCGCTCTCGCCCGCCGGGTAATTAGGAACGGCAGCGCTCCCAGTGGCGTGGTTTATCATTACATGTTTTTGTGTATGTCCGAGTCACACGTATTTTCTCGCAAAAATAGTGTTTTAGTGTATATCTATTTCAGATTGAAGGATTAGGGTGAGTGATTTTACACATCTTCAGAACGATGAATTCAAATTACAGAATAAAACCGCGGCCTAGTTGCCGTTTAACGAATCTTCTTTCGGAAAGTGATTTTGTCCAAATGTTTGATTTTGCTTTCAATATATGTGTGGTAGATTACAATTTAAAAACGAATGTTAGTGTGGTGTATTAATCATATAATAACTAAAAGAATAGATCAAGGAATATTTACTTTGTTCGAAATAATGCTTTTACATCTACCTTCTTTTTTCTAAGTAATATAAGTAAAGTACATGTTAAAGGCACGGGTTGTTGTTCGTAGATTAACATACAAATTTAAACCTAATTAAGAGAACTTTAAGGTTCGTTATGTATTTACGCGTTATAGTATTTACGCGTTATAATTCGTATCAGGTTTGTGTACCAGACCGTATACTAAAAATTGCGCCACACGCCATACCCGAGGGTTAGCCACTTACTTCTAACCCTGGTATTTAACGAAAACAAATGTAATCTCATCTACGCAATGATTTCATCTACCTTTCCAGAGTTCTGAGATAATTATAGTAATAAGTATTGAAGTATGCAATGCTAAAAAATTATGAAAGTCGACATGAATTTCACAAATTGTAGTAAATTCGGTTAACAAAATGGCATCTAAAAGTAATTTAAAGTAAAATAGCCATAGAGGTTCCCTCATTTATCTATAGTTTTGTTAATAAAAGCTAGCTTATGATCCGGATGTTGCCGTTTCGAATATCGTCGAGCCTTCGGGACAATATAGGTATTTTAGAGGTTCCCCATTTTATCCCTAAAAGGGAGGTATGACCTCTTCAATTCTTCATGTTTGTCTTGTATTATTCGTGAAAGACAGCCTCGATTTGTCAGCTAAGAAGTACACATACTTATAGCGCTTCTTGTACGTCGTCTACCTACTTCATTTATATGAACTGTCATAAAAATATACTCGCTTATAAAGAATCATGAGCTCGCTGAAATAAGTAACAATGACTACAATCAATAATTATCATCATAATGTTGTTGCAGAGAAAAATTGTAAAATAAAAATAAGATAGGTTTCGTATAAACTACGTTCCTATTTACGAGTAAGCCTATTTCAGGTTCTATCAAGGAAATACTACTTTAATGAGTCGGAATATATAATCTTGATCATGTTTTAATGAAGTCAAAATACTATGATATTGCGATTTTGAGTCAGTTAAGGCTCTAAACTAAAGGGAAGTGTAACCGCAGCGGCAGTGCCGTATTACCCTGTTCCGCTAAATAGCGCGAATGCTTGCTGTAGCCGCTGCAGGGGTTTAATTTGCGACCTAGTGTCTATACGATTAAAGAAGGATAATTTATGTTCAGAGGTGTATTCTTTGAGTATAGGTAAGTTATTTAAGGTAAAGAATAACTTTTTTGTTTTGTTCAGACTCGAAAGAGGTTATTATTTTTTTCCCTCATATTTTAGATACCGTAAACCGTTCAATATACAACGATATAACCAGGTCAAAAATATGATATTTTGGTTTATGTAAAAATTTACAAAATACAATACCTACATAATATGCGGACATTACAGGTTAGTATATTATGATTGGTGGTTCTTTAACAAATTGCACACCTAAAAGGTGTTCAATCGCTTTCCTGCATGCTCGAAGCATGAGCGAATAACGAGAAAACTGGTTAAAGACACAAAATAGTTAAAGTTTTTTGTGGTTTTTTGCATAACAATAATACCCATACTTACTGATTTTCTTTATCAACTTTACGTATCCCCATCACGAAACAAGGATAGTTTGGTTCCGGAATTTGAACCAATATCTGACGGCGCAGTCTTGCGAATTGTTGCGGTTAGTAAAAACGAATTACAATGCAATGCAATGCATGAAATTATATAAATCATATGATTTTTACATATACATATTATAATAGAAGTATTGTAATTTGTATATGTAGGTAGTGAATGTTGTGGATCACATTTTTATGATACCTACATATAAAATTGTAGATGATATCTTTACGATAATAGGACTCAACACGACTTAATTAAAATTAAGTCGGATATTAATAATATGGTCGTACGTACCTACTATTAAAACCTCACCGTTTAGGAAGGTGGTAACCAAAACGGAATAATTTTACGAAGCTGAGTGAGTTTGCTAACAAAAACCTCATTGGAGAGTAAATGGTTTTACCCCATTGAATTATCACGAAACTAATATTCCTGTTTATTGAAAGCATGAACCGATATATACTGAAGTAATACAAACAACGACTTAAATTTTGATTTATAGTTTCCTAGAGAAACTTCATATCATATATATATATACGAAACGAAAATATATTTTTTTTTCGTAGGCTATATCGATGAAATAGGCTTAATCTTATTAAATACCCTACGCTGCTCCGCTTCAACAGCGCCGAGTTACGTGACATAAATCGCGTGTAAATTTGTATAATTTTGCTCCGTTTCAACAATTATGCCACAAAAATTGTGTCAAATAAGCTTGCTTTAACAGCGTTGAGCTTTAACACATTAATTATGTCAAGGATCGTCCGCTTTAGCAGCGTTGAGGTACTCCACATTAATTGTGTCGAGGATTCCAGAACTTTGCTCCGCTTTAACAGCGTTGAGGTACTCCACATTAATTGTGTCGAGGATTCTAGAACTTTGCTCCGCTTTAACAGCGTTGAGGTACTCCACATTAATTGTGTCGAGGATTCTAGAACTTTGCTCCGCTTTAACAGCGTTGAGGTACTCCACATTAATTGTGTCGAGGATTCTAGAACTTTGCTCCGCTTTAACAGCGTTGAGGTGCTCCACATTAATTGTGTCGAGGATTCTAGAACTTTGCTCCGCTTTAACAGCGTTGAGGTGCTCCACATTAATTGTGTCGAGGATTCTAGAACTTTGCTCCGCTTTAACAGCGTTGAGGTGCTCCACATTAATTGTGTCGAGGATTCTAGAACTTTGCTCCGCTTTAACAGCGTTGAGGTACTCCACATTAATTGTGTAGAGGATTCTAGAACTTTGCTCCGCTTTAACAGCGTTGAGGTACTCCACATTAATTGTGTCGAGGATTCTAGAACTTTGCTCCGCTTTAACAGCGTTGAGGTGCTCCACATTAATTGTGTCGAGGATTCTAGAACTTTGCTCCGCTTTAACAGCGTTGAGGCACTCCACATTAATTGTGTCGAGGATTCTAGAACTTTGCTCCGCTTTAACAGCGTTGAGGTACTCCACATTAATTGTGTCGAGGATTCTAGAACTTTGCTCCGCTTTAACAGCGTTGAGGTACTCCACATTAATTGTGTCGAGGATTCTAGAACTTTGCTCCGCTTTAACAGCGTTGAGGTACTCCACATTAATTGTGTCGAGGATTCTAGAACTTTGCTCCGCTTTAACAGCGTTGAGGTACTCCACATTAATTGTGTCGAGGATTCTAGAACTTTGCTCCGCTTTAACAGCGTTGAGGTACTCCACATTAATTGTGTCGAGGATTGTAGAACTTGCTCCGCTTTAACAGCGTTGAGTCTCTCCACATTCATTGTGTCGAGGATTGTAGAACTTTGTTCCGCTTTAACAGCGTTGAGTTTCTCCACATTAATTGTGTCGAGGATTGTAGATCTTTGCTCCGCTTCAACAGCGTTGAGTTACTCTACGTCAATTTTGTTGATGATTGTACAACATTGCTTCGCATTAACAGCGTTGAGTTTCTTCACATTAATAAAATCGTGTTGAGGATCGTACAACTTTGCTCCGCATTAACGGCGTCTCGTATTACATATTCTACAGGAATTGTGTAGAATGTAATAAAATTTTACTCCATCAGGTTGTTTTTACCATGATGAGACTTCTTTTCAATAGTAGCATTCCGATTATCAAGATATAAAACACTCCACGTGTCTGTTCTTTATTATAACAATTATTTACAAAAATAGTAATTCTCTTACTGTTGTAGCGTACTGGTCAATATTTCGTTATCCTACAGTAGAATCGAAGACACCTGCCACTTTTTTATTACAACGTTCTACTCAAAAAGGAAAAACTTACCGTATTAACCATTACCAACCACTTGAATTATTGTTTGGTCTCAGTATAAATCTGTATGTATATTTTATAACAAGATTTCTTTAGTACTAATCTTGCAATGAAGAAACTACTGATAGCTTGTTTTACTAATTATACAACTTGTTTTTGTCTTCCTTTTTTACTTCGATATGAAATACAGGCATATCTATAGTATACAATCACTATGCAGGGATTCGTCAGTAGAGTTCAATTAAATGAACGAAGTATAATTTAAAGCAGGTATATTCAAGTAATGTTAAAATTATATCGACGATAATACACACTCCAGTGTTTTGTTTCACCTAAAAGGTTATTGAAAGTAATTTCGTTCTTTATTAATGTCGTTCCTCACTTGGACACGCACAGCATGTCATGCATAAGTCCAATCTAATAAAAATATTCATATAATATTTACATAATAGTACCGTTTTATTTTATTAGGCACTCATGTATGAAGCTAATTATCAGGAACCCATAGGAGCGTACGGATTTGACTTCGATATTTTATTTTATTTTTCCTACTTATATGTAGTATTACAATTCTCTAAACATCTGCTAGTAAATATATGTAATCTTCGATTTGGATACGAAGTATAATTAATAATCAAACGAACTTACCTGTGAAGTTTGATTGGAATTATACGAGTATCCAAATCGAAGATTACATACTCCCACCCTCCCAGACCCTAAAAATTAAAATAAAATCGTCTCTGGTCCTAACACAAAAATATCTATGTGCTCTAAAATAATGATAAACCACGCCACTGGGAGCGCTGCCGTTCCTAATTACCCGGCGGGCGAGAGCGAGAACAGTTTTTTTGAATAATATTATAACTCTAAATGTGTGACAAGGACAGCACATAACCGTGTACTGCTGCTAGTAAATATATGTAATCTTCGATTTGGATACTCGTATAATTCCAATCAAACTTCACAGGTAAGTTCGTTTGATTATTAATTATACGTGGGTATATCAGTATTTAAATATAATTTTTTTTACATCTACGAAATTATTGTGTTAACCAATTTATTTCAACCCGGTTTGTCTTTCCAAAACTGCATATCTACTCTGTAGGCGGCAGTTTGTTAAATTGAAGCATATTGAATTGAAATGGAATCGGTCAATGAACACATAATTAGATGAGCTTAGTGAGCAACAATATGTGCAATTCACGGTCACGTATTTGTACGCTCACTATAGGGCTTGCAAATATTCGACTTTTTCAGATATTCGAACATTTGAGATTTTTTTTTCAAGATATTCGAATAACATATTTTGGGAAAGTTAAGGCAAATTACTTTAAAGTGTTTTCAGGGTTCTGTACTGTGCGTGTGCCTACCTTGTAACCTTTATAAAATCTCTTCGTTGTCCGTCTGTCTGTTGGTCCGTGTCCGTCCGTCTGTTTATCTGTCTATCTGTCTGTCAAGACCCTTTTTCTTAGTATTCCTTAGACTCTACTCGCTCACCACGTTTTATCAAATTAATTACATTTTAATTCAATCTCACTCTCGTGAAAAGTGGTTTTTAGTGACTAATATCTTTTTTAATTTTCGAGACAGATATAAATGAGTTTTTGGGCTTGCTCGTCATGCGTTAATACACGTTTTTGATAGGCATGATTTGCCATTCAAATAACATTTCGAATATAAAAATGGACCGAATGTTAGATAAATTCGAATATTCGAATTGCAAGCCTTACTCACTACGCCGCGTATTTATAAGGGCGTTTTCAGAAAAAAGTGCACCCTTTTAATGAAAGTGGGTCCTCAATTTTCCATACAAAAATTTTTTGTTAGTTTTGTAACGGCCCATACGAAATGTATGAAAAAATGCGTTACAAAGCTGACAAAAAAAAACGGGACACTCTTTTTCTTTTTTTAAATCAATAGTACTCGTGATTCTGGTTATAAAAAACCCAAAACTTCATATATTTTCAAAAAAAACGAAAATGGTTCCCTATTTTTGAAAATGCCCATAAACTACAAAACAAGGGAACTTTTGCGTAAACAAACGCATTAATTATACGGTCCATTTCCGTTAATTGTTTAGGATTTATTTCCTCAATAAATCGTCTTCTAGTTTTGTAATATTAGCGAAATTTGTTATTTTGCCTCCCTCCCTTATAAATTCCCCTTGGATAAATACCTACTTCTTGTCCTGGCGAAATAAATGGCACCGCCGCCCTTTAGAAGCGTTTGTGATTGTGGCGGCAAACAACAACAGTTACTTTCATTAAAGCGAATGTGGCATTTTATTTCCCCTATACACGGGATTTACAGTAAATGGCCCTTTAGGGTCCTGCGATGACCATAAAGTGCGCAAGGCCATAGCAGTAAACGCATTGGGACTACCTTGACCTCTGTTTCTATGAACACCGCCTGTCAAGGTTCTGCCTTATTGATGTTCGCAGCCATCCCATTACGGCGGGGCTCTTTAACCCTGGCGTAAACGGCGATTGTCTTCTTCCAATATTAAAGATAAAACAGAGTACTTTTCGCCTTGAACAAAAACAGCTTATTTTCTCCATTCCTTTGATCTGACTTAGGGTATTCGGACGGATGGAGTAAATACATAATCTTAGTATAAGATCAAGGGATTTTTAGGAGAGTTTGGTTGACACGGGTTCAGTAATCTTGTGCTTTATTCCTTTGCCTGCAATGCGGGTTGGGATGCGACTGGGGTGGGGCGAGCCCGCTTCTGAACTTGGAAGGTCAAGTTCCCAAAGTTCACGCCGATGCGCCGAACTGCTAAACTTCTTTTTTTTTTTTTTTTTTTTTATGCTATAGGGGGCAAACGAGCAAACGAATCACCTGATGGTAAGCGATTAACGTCGTCCATGGACACCCGCAACACCAGAGGTGTCGCAAGTGCGTTGCCGGCCTTTAAGGTGGGAGTACGCTCTTTTCTTGAAGGTTTGAAGGTCGTATCGGTCCGGAAACACCGCTGGCGACAGTTCGTTCCACAGTTTAGCTGTGCGAGGCAGGAAGTTTCGGGAAAAGCGCACAGTTGAGGACTGCCAACCATCTAAATGGTGAGAGTGGAAATATTGTCGCGTAGGGCGATGGCGGAAAGAAGCGGCAGGGATTAATCCGAACAATTCCTCGGAACACTCCCCATAATACATGCGATAGAAAATACAGAGTGAGGCCACATCTCTACGCAGCGCCAAGGGATCAAGCCGATCAGAAATACGTTGGCAGTTGACAATTCGAGCTGCTCTCCGTTGGATGCGGTCTAGAGGAAGAGTCTTTATTAAGTCAAGACTTTGTTTATTTATAATCGGGGACGTTAAATAATTTGGTTATAGCTAACTTTCTTGTTTACTGTCAAGTGTCTTCTTGATTGTTGAAATTTATTATTTTGTTTATTGCATCTTAGATTATTTTTCACTCTTGTTAAATGAAAATTTAAGTGAAATTAGCATTATGCATAATGCTATCCATGCTCAAAATTTTGTTACTCCCTTTTGTAACAAATGTTTAAGTTACAGGTCATTTGTATTGTACTACGCTTTAAGATTAACGACATTAAGTCTGGAAAACCACATGAAAATATTTTGGAGTTTTGTTTTAAAATTATTCAAGATAATATTGTTTGAACAGAAATATCTCGGCGTTATCTTGTGAATCTCTTCAAACGAGGTCGCCTGATAGTAAATTCTTTGTTTTGTAAAACATCGTTGCTTTAAAACGCAGTTGTTCGTTAATAGTAATTGTATTATCCAGTGTTCATATACGCACAGAGTCGGACTTTTAATTGGCCCTTATTTCCGCGTGCAACGCCTCGCTACACATCCGATTTGTATACGAATCGCGCTTTACCCACATTACATTATTTTCCTGCTTCCTTTTATGATAAGTTAACCATAAATAAAATATTTTTTTGTTTCCTCGTAGGCACGAGTCACGATTTTCTTCCTTTAATTACTGTTCGTTCACAACCGGTCAAGTTAAGAAGGCACTCGAACATTTTGGGAAAAGTTGAGGAGATCTCGAAAGTATTTTTGTTCTAAATCAAATATATTTGCATGAAATCAGATGTTATTGTACCTCGAAACTCTCCTGGCACAATCTTGTTTGCTTCTTGCTCTGAAAATATGCAAATGAGTCTTAACAAGTTGATTGATTCGAAGTGGGAAGTTTCTAAACAGATGCACCCCTCGAGTCACCTGCCTTATCTTTATATTAAATCCATTATCACAATAATCGCTTCAACTCAAGGTTTTCGCCAAATTGACGTCGACTCGACTCGCTCACCACTTTTTATCAAATTACATTTTGATTCAATCTCACCCTCCTCGTGAAAAGTGGTTTTTACTGACTAATATCTTTTTTAATTTTCGAGATAAATGAGTTTTTGAGCTTGCTCGTCAAGCTCACAGCTCAGCAATTCACGTTTTTGTTGGGCATGATTTGCCATTCAAAGAACATTTCGTATTTATAGCTTAACTTGTAGACCAGAATGTAAATGGAAGATTGAGTAGCAGCTTTCAAATACCTAGGAATAAAAAACATGACGACTAGGCTGAAAAACTATTATTTATTCTATTATGTCCGTCAGTTAGATTATCCAAAATTATTAGACACGTATGTTTTCCTTTTTCAAGATAACTAAAATTGACAAAGATGAAGAGCCTGAAAGGGGCTGGTGACGTCATTATTAGGTAAGAATTGTACCTAATTGTGACGTATGCCACTGTATTTCCGTCATTTATCATTTGACGAACAAAATAAAAATACGAGTCGCATAATTTTTAATAATCGGACAGACGGACTAATAATTTTTTGGTCGTCTAGCCTATATTGTGTAAAATGATATGGTTCTTCAATTAATATATCCATTGGGAAACATGTATTTTTTATTATTAATAAAGACTACTCACAGTGATAAAAATAACACACGATCACCATATTTGAGCGAAAGCCCCTATATCGGAGTGTAACCGAAATTACGAGTCACACTTGATATCGGATCTTGCGTTTGTAAAGGCTCCTGACAAGTAAAGGAGGCTAGCAACATCTTGTCGGTATCACTGTAAACTTGCGATATACGCTTTATACGGCCAGCACGCCAACGAGCCGGGTCGTTAGCATACATCGGTCCCGGGTCGGCGGGGTTATGTGAGGATTACACGGCAAATGCACTCAAGGATTACTATACGGATAATTTATCCTACCATAAGCCGATCAGATCTTCGGTTATTCACCTCTACAGTCAATATCATCACGCTAATAAAGGTGGCGATGGCGCTGACATTTATGCCATTAAACATGCTGGTGGTTTGTAAAATTTTTGGATATGCCCGACTATTAGAGTCAGGAGTCAGGAGTTCAGGACGCTTCGCCAGAAATACGGTTGCGGATTGCTAGTTTACCATGTTGAGCTTTGTCTTTTAGTACGATTTCATGCAAACTGACTTAGGTATTAGACAGTGAGTCTTATCTTGGTCTGTAACTACGTAATTAAGTATAAACTCACATTGCGCCCGTAATATTCAACACTACGCCATTACATCTGTTCTTCAGATAATCCATGTTGTTTATCTTGACCTGGACACTTTGAATCATATTAACCCAGCAATTATGATTTGGAATTCAACACATTTAACACATGTTCGCAAATCGCAATTAACATGTTCAACGACAAATTACTATAAACTGGAGCCTGTAGTCGGATGTAAGTGGCAAGTTTAGTGCGCAGTAAACTCATCGTAAAGCAGTGATGCTGGGGGCACAGCGCTTGTGACGAAGCTTCCCGTGTATTCCCGTTGCTTTACGTACTGGTTCTAAGTTTCGACCTTCAGGCCAACTAACAGTGGCGGAGCGTCAAAATGTTCTTTGGGTAAGCCGGAGCTCATTTAGCCTGCTTTTTTTGGGTCGTAGAGAAAAAATGTGCCAGATTGGTTCAAGTAAGGGAAGCAGCAGGAGTCGAGTTCTATGAATGCTCCGTCAACTAGTCTTCTTGTGAACTCGAGGTTTGGAACATAGCTATCCCATAATAGCTATGTTTTGTAAAATATTTAAAAATGTTCTTTAAAATCTCAGAATCTCTGTTGTACCTCTTTTGTTAGGTTAGGTAGAAGTTAACCGTTTTTAAGTCTATGCTCCAAATAATGCTAGGTCATTATGTTTACGATTGCACTTTATATTCTACCACAAGACTGCCTTCGGCAAAACATTCAACCTCACGCCTTTGAACCGGTCTCTGGTTAAGGAATGGGTACGTGGTTTAAGGTTTCCGAAGGACACTTTAATACAGAAGTAGAAGAACTCTCCTGGCGAGTACAAGTTTATAGAAAGTAATGACAATAATAAACTGTTTGTAGAAGGTTGGTAAAGAAGATGTTACTCCTATCTCAGTGTTGTTACATGCGTCTATTCTATTCTACTATTGTAACCGCTTGACATAGACTTTTTTGGCTTCTTGGCCACGAAAGTTAAATAAAAAACAAAAACCACTATGTTGTTTCGGGTGAGCGTGTGTTCTCTCGTCGCACATGCGCTGGGTAAGCGATCAGAATTACGCCTTAGCTGATAAACAAGATTACCGGTCGCGTCACAGATGCCGTGGATGATTCGAACCGAGGTACATGGCCTCAAGCAACGGACGGTTAGGTACTCGTTTAGAACAAAGTCGCAAGGCGACACGAGAATTTCTTCACCAAAACACCTTAAAAGTGACAAGAAGTTACCAATGAAATTACCTAACTGCATTTTAGATTTTAAGCATGCCTCCGCCAAATAGTTTATTTACGATCAGATCGCATCAATCGCGTTGACGCATCGGCTTGAGAAAATCAAATCAATTACATACTTGTATGTATGGGGTTGCACCCATAAATGTTGTTTCCACTCCAGCACTTCTATCTGTCAATTAAGTGACTGTCAGCGATATTAAAAAAGTATACATTATAACATTATCTGTGATATTCATTAGAACATCGTACAGATGTAGTGCATAATTATTTTACTTCGGAACTACAGAATTATACTACGGAAATGCTCGAACGTGTCATGCAATTTCAGTAAGAGTCAGTACTAAAAGTACCGAGGTCGTTTGAAGTAGCATTACAAATACGAGTGTTTCCTAGAAAATACGAAGGAAAGTCATTACTCATTATGCAGTAAGCGATATATACTCGTATATATATTCATATAATATGTGAACACTGTTGTTTTTTATTTTTATAGTTTCCATACGTCTTTCAAATTCTGCCGACTTTCGAGATTTTGCTTTTTTCGTTATTTTAGCTGTCGTAGAAAAACTGGTATAAAATAGCACTGTTGCATTAGTTGCATAAAGTACAATTGTTTCAAAAAATATTATGAAGCGTAGCGGCACACAAAATACACCTTTCGCTGTAATATATTGAACATATGTTTTATAGTTACTGAGTAAAACCGCTGTAACATACGGAAAGACAGACGGACTGGCCGAAACGGTAAGGAGTCCGTTTCTTTGGCTATGGAACCCTAAAACAAGGATCGTTACCGGTATAACTAAAAATCGAAATACCGCCCAGCGTTCGCCACGTTTGGTTGATTTTATCTAATGGTATACCTATATTGGTAAGTACAATGAATTATACAATGAAAGCCGAAATGCCAAAATTTAATACCGGTACACGATCCCTGCCCTAAAAAGGAGTTTTCTCGGAATGAAATAATGAAATCGAGTGTGGAAGTTTCGTTTTTCTTGTAGATTTCCGGAAAATCTTAATTGCAAGCTGCCTTTGTCAAGTCTGTAAGAAGGGGCTTATGGAATTCAATGCGAGTATAAAGCGATTTATTTCCTCCAGTATCAAATGAAAATCGTCTTGACCAAGTTCTTAGCTCACTCAATTGTATATAATCCTGTATGGCACTGCGGTGTAGCCATCTTGAGGTCGTGCGAGATCCTGACGTGCCGTTTAATCTCATTACGGGTAGCTTCGAGGCTTCCATAATAACTTAACCGCAGGCTTCTGGCTATATTCCCATTGCCAAGCGTTTGCCTTAGACATCCAGTATAAAGATGACGTTAAAATCGGCATCAGTTATGCGTATTTGGAAATTAAGTAGGTGCATTCAAAAGCGGAAGCAATTTTGAACGAGTACACGTTTACCGGTTCTCCTGCTGTTAATGAATGAATGAATGAATGACTCAACGTGTTAGACAATGGAATATGAGAATACCTTTTATGTGAAGGGCAACATTTGTGAAAAACATTCAAGGTAAAATTAAATAAATCTTTGAATATGCATAGTTGCTACGTGTCTCTGGGTCAAATTATAATGGAACAAATGCTTTCTGAATGAAGTGGTTGGTCAACGTTTGACGTTAAATTGAATATTTTATCATAATTACTTCAATTTTGACCTACTCTGCTTTAAGCAAGTTCACGGAGTTTGGCAAATCTAATTTACCATTCTGCGTCAGATTTCGTATTCAAATTTAGATTAATCTTGTGGAAACTTAAAACGGCTTCTACTCACACCAACAAAGCAATATCACTCTGTGGGTGCTTTCTGATGACGACACATACCTACTTAGGTATAGGTAAAGGTTGCTCGTAGCCTTCGGTGTACACTAACCATCAGAAAAACACCTGCCAAAATTAATTTTAAGCACATCGTTCGACGTTACCTTATTTGGCGGATTTATAATAGCAATTTGAGTGTCATCATTATCGCAGACATGTCATGCTATAGTTGGAGTGCTGCCATTAGCGCTCATTAGTGTTCACTGGATAAACACATTCGACGGGACCCGGGTCTGTGGAAACGTCACGTGCGTGTCCTGCTTAAACTAACTGGATACTTATGTGTAATCAGGGAAAACATAAGAAGAAAATGCATTTTAAATTAGGTCAGCTACAGAAAACGTTCTCTCATAGAACTGCTTTGATGCAAGTGCGCAAGGTTACAAGTCATTGTAGACGAGCACAGAGTAGACCGAGGTTTATGTGACTGAAAGATCAAACAATCCAGCTCGCTGGATTGCCGGTTTCTTGATTTGATGACCTAGTTTCACTTGAAACTTTAATAACAAAACAAAAAAAAAGTATATTGAAACATATTTTCTGGGAGAATAGGATATCTACTGCATACCTATATACCTAAGCATTATATTAGCGCTATTGCATAAATATCACTGTCCGATTCCATTAGAGCTTAGCTGACCCAATTTAATAAACCTAGTTTAAGTTCTTCAAGGTTAGCATTGAAGTGCCCAACTATATTTTGAATGGAATAAACCAAATATAAATCACGGTTAACAGAAGTAGATAAGTACTAGCTTTTAGTATGGTGGATCTTATTTATAAATATGTCTGAATCAGAGTTTATATCTGTTTAAAATGTAGCGCACAAACAGTTTTGCAATCAGTGCAACACAAATACTCGAGATAGCATCAAGATTAGAAATGGTACACTTACGTAGAAACGGGGAATAAAAACATTAAGTTACGTTCGATTGTATTGTAATTTCTCGAAGATTAAGCAAAGCTGCTCTTTTGAATTGAGCTAAAAAGATTATCAGTTAGATTACTTTTCACACGACACGCTGTTTTTGGCATAAATTCGTAAATTGGCATGTTTAACTGAAAACTACAAAAACAACAGCAATTTGATTCTCCGCCCACGGAAACAAATATGTATGCCGAAAAGAGGGTTGACCGACTTTCACACCTCTTATATTGAAGCAGTATCGATAAGGTCGGGCCCGTTAGATGACGACGTTAACTCTTGCCTCGTTTTTTGCCCGCCTTCCAATCTGTAGAAATGAACTCGCAATCGCTCCGAGCAATTCAATTAATCTGACATTATATTACGTTACGTACGTGTCTATGTGAGCTGAGAAAAATCTTTTTACAGGTACGTACGTGTGGAATTTAGGCCAGTATTCCTTTTAAAAGATAGCACTTTCAGGCACTTTGTACCTCGAAATTAAAGGATAAGACAAAGTTTTAGCTTTTAATTTGTTTTCCCTTTATGGACTTAAATATTAGTGTTTTTACGGGCAAAATATTTGTACGTCCAGGGTAGTTTTTTCCGGTATAACCACAACCACCAAAAATTAAGCTTCGTATCCTTAACAAAAGTTAACTTTAGTTTTTCTGAGTCTGATCACAAATGTTAACGCGACCCGTAAGATTAATAATTTGTCTTCCATTGAATACAAGTTCATGTGTAGAGTGCGGAACAATGTTTTTGTGTATGAATTCCCTTAAATAAGCGTGGTGCTTCCAATATGTAAAGCTAACGCTTGTTTCGTAACATGCGCACGTGTGTGGAGTTCGTTATCCTTTGCCGACCTTGCAGCTGCTATAAATTCAGTAAATTGGCCGTAGAAGGCGCGCATGCGTCACTGACGTTTTGCAGCGAACGCTCTTATACTTCTTATGCGTTTATGCGTGGATCCACGGGACGAAACCGGATCGGCGCGAGCGCGCTGTGGCGCAAGGCGGCGAAGTGATCCCACCTGCTGCCGGTACTAGTTTTTACTGGTACCTACCGATACTAAATAAGCTTCTTTTGCTGCCTTGCTCAATCGCTATTTAGAGTAGAGAGCAAAGCCCTGTCGCTGTTTTACCTAGTATTCCAGCGAGTAGATATTTCATTTAAACAATAAATAGGTACATTGACAAGCCTCTCAGTGTTTCCTCAAATTTGCTGAAATTACAAGTCTACTATTTAAGTACTTTATAAGATCGAATTTTAAAGTCTAAATTAGCATTTGTACTTCACAAAATTCAGATGCAAATCATTCATCAAGGTTATAATTACATCAAGACCAAATATGGCTAGGATATAGGTAATGTTTTATTACGAAGATGCGTTATTCATGTCATCATCAGTAACACTTTATCATTAGGTAATTCCGTTTTACATAAACGTAAACACGTGCTGTTAAGGAATCCCATTGTAATATTTGTAATGCTGATATGTTTACCTTTTAAAATTATGCTTTCTGATCCTGAATGACCTGAGCCTTAGTACTGACCAACTATAAAGATACCCAAATTAATGTACATAGGTGCACGTGCTAATAATAGGTGTTTAAAGAGTTCGATTCTTCCAAGATCCCATCATCATCGGGTGAATCCATTGTCATTAAGATCTGACAACTGTGAAACCTTTTAAATAAAGCATTTCTCGCTCTTCGAGAAATCCGTTGGTATGCATAGAAATTTCAGTTCTCAATTCGACAAGGATCCTAATGAATTGGGCTCCTCCTCCTTCGAAAGTCTGTTAAAAACTTCACTCACCCACTTCATTGTACACAATTTTCAATTGTATGCAATTTACCCTTAGTAAATTGTGTCAAATATATAAGCGACACAATATTTGACACAAGAGTCCTCTAGAACCCTCGTGGCCCATATTCAATCTGCGGACAGATGTCGCGTAACCGTATACATTTTCTCTCCAATTTGTATTTCGCAATTCGTTTTCCTGCGGACGACGGAGCACGAGCAGGTGATTGAAAGGCGACGAGTGTCCGTCTCGGCGAGAATGATAAATTCCGTATTACGCGGACGCAGCTGACTGTCGGTTAGGAAAATTGAAACGGGTTCCTACTTCCTTCCGTTATCGGTTCTTACTTGATTACATTCTCCGCGCGCAATGAAGCTACCAACGCTGACCATTGTAGCTTCGAATTTACCAGAATTTCAATGTGCTTACTCACTGAAAGGTCGACTTGAAATATGGTTTCTTATTCATAAGTCGGCACGTTCGTTTCTGCATGAATTAACCGCGGAACACCTATTCAGGTCGGTGCGGGGTTATTTAACCCGGGGCGGGAGGCAATTAGGCCAAACCAATAAAACAACGCCATTAACGAGCGCGGGTCGTTCCTCCGTCGCTGATGCACTACCGACTGTCGTCCCATATTTAAACCTATTAATACTTTATGGGTAACCTTATAAAATGCATTGTGCATTAAGCTTTTAATTTCCTGTTCCATCTGCGGTTAGCAAATGACGAACTTTTAATACATTTTCGTTTTACTGTTTCTCATAATAAATAAATCGAAATGGTTTAGAAATTTCCTGTTATAAATTAACGAACATTGAGCAAAGCTATGCAGCAGCATAACTCATAGCCATATCAGAGACCCTAGGGATGAAGAGCAGCCTGTGTGACAACACGTAATAGTTTATTATCGTTAGCCTGAACGTTATCTCGTGTTTATGACATAACAAAGCCCGCAGTGAGATGTCCACTGGAAGATTACGCGGCCTCCGAGCACTGGCGCCTCGGTGGACAGAGCCGTTGTTGCCGTCACCGATGTCAGAGTTAAGTGCCGCCGCTCGACGTATCCACACAAAGGCCGCTCTCTCCGCTTTGTTCCGCCTCTTTGTTTGATTTGACGGAGGCACAGTAAAAAACTTCAACTGACGGTCCGGAGACAACGTATGGCCTTTTTATTCAATGTGCTGCCTGAAAAACGGATATGTTTTACTGAATTTGATTAATGGTGCCTTTTATGTAAGCTTAAGGAATGGCCGAGTGGAATAGGATCGGACCTCTTTGGGTAGTTTAGGATTCTGAAATTCGGGACGAGCTTAAATATTTGCCTGCTTAGGCCTCAATATTTGCCTAAATGGTTTTGCGTAATCTCTGAACAAGTAGATAGCATAGACATGCCAAGGTAATAATAATAATAACAAGAACTGACCTGGATCCTGGATGGTCTTATGGGACTTTCAACATAATTTGTCGTTGTCACAGCCTCACTTTTTATTGTTGCCTCTTCAAAACGATAAGTTTATTGTGGCTCCCCGCCAAATGGCAGGAACAACGGTATAACTCGACTAAATTTACGTTTTATCCCTCTTGGTTGCACGCGTGTGGCATATTATCTCAAGAGTCACATCACACGCCTCGACACACGCTCCTCAAACAAGCAAAGGCAAACAGGTATTCAGGAGTTGTTTCTAACATTAAACATAAATGTGCCCGCTTGATTAAAGTCTTCATTCACGCTCTGACGTCGCAGACACTTGCTCTGATGGATCGCAGTGGTAATGTAATGATTATGAGGTTGACGCGTCGCCGAGTCGCGGAAGCGATTCATTGCCGTCGTCCCTCGGTCTCGTATGGGGACCGCGGCTATTTGCAACACGACCCCGTGCTGATGAAGTGACTGTAGAGGGATCCGTATCTTATATCCCGTCTATATACACGCGCTTCTTTAAGAGGCTGACAACAGCTAAATCATCGCGCACTACGTATCACCGGCCGGCCTGGTTTTAGAAAGAAAAAACACGAAAACTAAAAAAATAAACAAAGCTGTGGACTATTTGTGAAATGTGACTCGTCTAAGTTTTAGATATTCTGAGTATAATGGATTTGTGATTTTAATTGTAAACGCCCAAGTCAAAACAATAAAGACATATAACCGTTTAATGACGACGAATTTAAATCGACTTCGTCGATTTCGTTAAATTAAAAATTGCAAATCATGCGTGTGCATGTTGTTTAATCAACTTAATCAAATTCTTAATGGATATTTTATGGCATCCCCTACAGTTTAACGATCACTAGCCTAGTGAGCAATAAAGTATTTTCGACGAGCATCAGCTCGGTAAATGGCATAAGTAATTCAATCATCTGCTCTACTTGCCGACAGTCAAGCTTGAAGCATTTGACACTACCATATTACAGTATCAAACCAACAGTTTACTTTCCAAGTAAAATTATTGATGTAGTTGTTGTTTACCGAAGTTCTTTAAGAGAAGAGTAATAATATAACGTATACAAGACAAAAATAGAGCAGGTGCGCCACCGACCACCATTGAAGCTAATTATATATTAAACGACCAAGGCACCTGGTGTCCTTTTATAGACATTATAAAATGCACTTCAATCCGTATTGTAAACAAGTGCAGTCACGCATTTTGTTTGTGTTCCACTCCCGATAAGAACATACCTAGTGTTATATTGAATTTATTACTTTTATATTTATACCTCACAATTATTGAGATGAGACATACCACGGTAAAATACCGTATACTTTTAGGTTTAAGATCGTTCATTCACATTAAGAATTTACATTCACTTATTATGAGAACTTAAAATTTATACTTAAATAAAATAATGAGCGTTTTAAAAATAACACGAGGGTAAATAAATTTACATTGACACAATATTCGGACAACAGAAGTTACCGATAAACATTACTAAATACGAGTACCTACGCTCCATGCGATGCGCTTACTTATAATAGACAAAAGATAACGATGTCACGGAGATACTCGGTCTGGAACTACTTTATGTTATTTCATACTTCCGAAATATTTTAGCCAGACATTTATGTCTTCTGTTACCGCGATTGTTATTAATTGAAATTAAACACTTTAGAACGGATTAATCGCGTTTATTAACACCATGGTCCTACGTAAAGGGCTCGAAACGTAGGATCATGGTGTTCATAAACGCGATTAATCCGTTCTAAAGTGTTTAATTTCAACAGACAGTTATGATTCTGGTCTGGCTTGAAATACAAACAAAATTTAAACAGTATATATTACTTAAGTAAGTAAATTGTAAACTTCCTAAATTGATGTCACCTGAAAATATATATTTAGAATTATGAAGCCACGAAACAAGCCGCAGAAATTAAACGGCCGCCGACGTCGACGTTATCTGTTGCGAAAATGAAGAGGAAACTTTTATCAGCCCCAACTTCATTCATAAATAAACGGTTTAATAAGAAATTTCACTCTTTTGTTGGCGAAAGTTGAAAACTCCGCGACGCAATTTACCTACGTTACACTGAAACCCTGCTGCAGTAGTGCCCTGTCGAAGTTTCATCACTGGTTTCAGAGGTCGGTAATTGCCTGCTTATAGACTCATTGCGTGTATTGTATGTGGGGAAGGAATTTCTCCGGATTCTCAGGCCCTTAATGAAGGTTCACCACGGCACTGAAATCCAAAATAATTTGCGTAGGAAAGACTGCGGGCCGGCGACTGCTATGAGACTTTGGGGCTAATAGGTACATAGCTTTCGGGTAGAGTGTTAAAATGTTATCCACAGAGCTATTAAGTACACATAAATAATGTGCATATTTTTTTTTTCAATAACAAATTTAGAAAAGCAGGTGTTTTTATTTCCTAACTATATTTAGTTACTGTTTTGCATGTTATATATAAGGTGCTAACAAATTAGTCACGGATATTTTAAGAGATAATACATTGTATTAAAACAATTAACTTTAAACTATAATTAAGGAACCTTTGTATATAATTTTTTTGTTTTCATTTACCGAACAAAAATAATAATTATAATTCCGTCTAAAAATAGTCACCATGTGCAAATTTAACTGACAAGACGTTGACAATCGAGTATTTGATTTGACGTTAAGTGGCCAGTTAGGTGTTAGGTAAAAGAGGTACTAAAATATGTTCAATGAGTATTCATTTAATAATCACACTAACAGGGTGTTTTAACGTTGCAAATTTGTTTCCTAGTTTTCTCCAAAAAAACTAACAAAACTTATGATGTTTCATACCTAAATGTACCCCGAGAACCGAGTACTATCAGCGGTAAAAATATCCGTGACTAAATTGTTAGCACCTTATATAAAGTCCTTATGTATACGGTATATTTATGCCATAGACGTCTCTACATTGCAGTTGCACAGCATTTAAAATATATGCAATTGGTTTCGAGGCTTAGTTGATGGTGCACTCCACTATATTCATAGGGCATTATAGTGCAAACAAAGTAATCACTGTCACCAGAGTTCGACGACCTCGCTGTTCGATTGACCGTCGCCGTCGCGATCTGATTGCCGGCCGATTTGCATGCGTCGACCCAACTGTGCTGCGCGGGCGCACCCATGCCCTGCCTAATTGCTGCTATAGACCAATGCTGCGCGATGCTTTCGAATTGTGTGTGGCAAACGGAACATTGACCAATAAATTACGATTACATTCATGCCACGACAGTGAAATAATAGCTGCGTACAAGTTCCACTACTAAATTTCCTTCTGGTGCCAATATACGTAAAATTCTATTAATTACCCTACAATATTAGGCGCGATTTGACTTAATAGGATTTAATCGAAACTTAATGCGGCTGAGAACATGAATTGAACTACAAATTACGGAATTAATGCCATGAAGGACCATGCTAGAGTCAAGTCGCGTTATCCATGGATAATTTAATAGATATTACGATTTGACTAAATTGATATGAAATATAACGTTAATGTTGTGTAAGCTGATGCCAAATTATGTTTCGTTGGATATAATAAATAATGCCTCATACCAATTTAATACATTTTAAGAATTAAAATAATAGATAGTTGTAATGTTGCATTCTTGTCTGCCTAAATTTAAAGTCTTGAGATTTATGTCAGGACCTAAATATAAATGTTGTTGTGCACAGTTAAATATTGATCTTCGGTGGTCCAGTATACTTCGGTCCAACACTGAAACTGAAGGCCTGGTGAACCTCATGTATGCTTACGTTGTCATGTGTGATTGTTTTTAGTAAACCGTACCACTTTGTTGGTTACTGATAAGGCGCTATTGGCATAACGATTCGTTTAAATACAAACCTTATCAACAAGAGACAAAGTTACCTTTTACTAAAATCAAGCACATTTTTGGTTTTACATTAATACCTACTGCCTTATTTTCTACACCGATAAAAATGTCCTTTACATGTAATTGTCTTAGTATACTCATCAAGTCATCAGACCACAGGATCTTATATACCTGTTTTTGTGGTGTGTTGACTTTATGACTAAGTTACAATACAACTATACCAACAATGTATCGCCTTAACAAATTAGATAAGGATTTGACTGGCATTACAATATCAAAACGTATGTATTTAATTAAAGGCTTTCAGCTTATCGTCGATATAACCAGTATTATAGGTTATATACCTGTGATTATCGTTATTACCCACTCATACAAGAACTAGCACATAAACAAGAAAATTTGCTGCCTGTTCTCGAAAGTAGAGAACACTGGAACCTATTTATTTTTATTTTTATTCATACACCTACCTAACCTATATTCGCACTATTCGTAGCAATTTATTTTGCTCTTCCATGTATTAATATTGATATCTGGAGAAATTGTGTGGTTAATTTTTAGTGCCTTCTTGTATTAATAACATCAATTATGATGTTAGACGCACATCCAATCTTAAAATTATGTAACAAGGAATATACTTACCTACTTGTTCTCTTCTTAAGGCAAGCTTCGATACAAACGGTAGAAGTAATTGAAATGGCATTTCGAATTCAATATCCTACCAACCCACGGTTATTCCGTTGCTCTGGATCCAGTACATACATTATGAGGCGGAAGCGATCTATATTGCAAACGTTCATACCTGCCCTGCTATAAATGTGGCTTTTATGAACGCTCTTACTATAAAGCAAGCGTTATGAATTATTCCGCTATTCTATACCATCTGCCTGTTCATACACGGTATTCTACTTAGTTCCTGGGTGCTGAAATTGTAACGAAGTCCATAGGTATGAGTTTCTTCTTACACACCTGATTCAATCAACAAAATATAGGTATCTACCCGCTTGCATTGCACATTTTTCGGTTCCGTCTCACGAAGTCTAATAAAAGAATTGACGTGCAGATTTATGTAATTAGTGATAATCAATTGCTGCTGCATTTCGTTATGTAACTATAACCATTTTTTTTCTGAAAAAAATACCTGCAGATTTGTCATCCTTTTTAGGGTTCCGTATTCTACATTTACGCACGAATTTTAATAATGAAACTGAGACTAGAATTTTAATAGAGAACTGCCTACGAATTCTAATAATCTTAATTCTATAATGCATCCTAACAAACTGCAACCAACTATGCTACGAACAATTCATTTATAACCCCCAATCTGAAACTTCGAGGTTTCAAAATGCATTCGAAATAGATGGAATTGGATTCGAAATAGATGGCGTCGAAACCTCCACTTACAGATTTCCCAGGCAGCGACAAGCTCTGTTGATTTATCACGACCGATTCAATAGTTCCCATCGTCGCCGCTGCCAGCTAAAAGCTTTAGTTTGGCATTTCGTTTATGTACAGATTGTATGCAGTTGGCAAATGGATTTTTAGACCCGACATAAAAATGGTCAACTCGGTGCGTTTTAAGAATCCAGGTAACAGTTAGGGCTCAATGCATAAATAAAATGTGATACATTATAGAGGGGGAAGGGAAAACATCTCAAAAGACCACATACAGACCAAAAAAGATCACCATGGGGAAGGGCGGGGTTCAAAAACTAGGCGAAAAATTTGTGCACGAGCCTAAGCAAGTCTTTTATTTCAACTTTAATATAAAGAAAGTTCTCATTCTCTAGTCCTTGACCTCACGCAATCAAGCCTTTTAAACCAGGACTGGGGCTAAGTAAGGATTTTGTTTATAAAACTCATTAGTGTGAGGCTAAAGCGTTTTGCTTTCTCGTTACTTCGGTAAACAGTTTTAATTGAAACCGTGGTCCTGATTGCGACTTGCTCCCGACTAGTTTTTGTGAAGGTTTAATTGTTTAAGGTTTTTCGGTTAATTACGGGCTTGCACAATCGCAAGCCCTCGTAACAGGATGCTTGTGACATAATAATAATTATCGCAAGGACGCCTGGCAAATACCGCAATGCTGTACCTACAGTACATAGTTGCAAGTCATTACAGACTGGTTGTCTAAGCGTGGAATTTAAATGGCGATGTGTTTACTGCTTTCCTGCTAATGTAATTCATGACTATTAAGATATTTCACTTAAGTTTTCTATAAATGACACTGATTATCTTGACGAATATCCTTATGATTATAAAATAAACCATGCCCGTCTTAGAAACAAACTCAGACGATCGGGTTTTAGGTTAACTTAAGAAGTTCGTCCAAATAAAGAATCGAGTGGGGTCTACAATGGTGGGGGCGTACAATTTGTTAGGCATTGTTCATTGTTTTCTCCAGTCATTGCTAATGCAAATGTGAACTATCATTAGACAAATCATTCACCCGCAACCGAAGGCAAAGGTTAGGCTCATAATCTTATCGAACAGTTCGTTGCATTGTGTTTGCTGTATGAATCAGAGCGTTGTTTACCACTCACCGCAGTTGTCCTTTGACGACATATTTAGAAAGGTGTGCCCCAGTTCTCCACGTTAACAATTACGAATTACAAAACAATGGAGACGTAACTCTAACTAACGGTATTTTGTTTAACGATGACACGAGAGTTTAATTACATTTCTGGTTGAGAACGTGTTAAATTTGCGTACTAATTTCAAGTGACAAATACCCGCGTGCTGTAAGCTTTCCTAACAAATTTACATCCGAACTCATGATGTGTCGGAGAAGTTGCGACACATTACAAGTGAACTTAACACCGAAATGCGGGCGCTCGTGACTCAGGCGACTCGAGCCTTGCTATTGTAACATAACGTTTTCGCCTTGCCTCGCAATAATTACGAAACGCATTGATCTCACGAATCGTTAACACGTATCTATATCGATCCGATAAAATAAACGATTCCATTTTATCAGCAATGGGAGTCCGATTTGTAATTGTATTGCTTTTGCAGAACCTAGACTAAACGTCTTTGTATCGATTGAAATGGCTCTGATAACAATTTCTCCGCAAATCGATATCCGATGAGTCATAGCTAAATATCTGCAGTATTGAATGCAATTTTTTCTGCATTAGAGGCGTTGTATATCTGTCACTTTTCTGTGCACAGCAATATTGATTCAGCTAAAAATAAAATGTTCATCGATTCTAACATAGGGTATCTTTTAACATCGTGAACCGTCTCACTCACGGCGCGCGTCTGAATTTAGCCCGGCCTGTAATCCTTACCGCAAACTCGTACAGCCTCTATAACTAGCGAGACTAGTATATGAATTTATTTACGTAGGGATGCGCTGCTCTGGCGGCCTCGCGACCTAAATCCACAGCCTCTCAAAATGGCTCTTTTTTACCTCAAATATTTGTAATTGTGGCTCCAGCTTTCCAACATTGATTAACAAAGGGCGTATGAAGAATCAAAATTGAATGTCCTTGTTACGTTATCTGTGCTGATTCATTCTTAATTGTTTAAAGAAATATAAATTACCATGTAGCATGCTTTATCGTTAAATATCATTCGATTGCAATACTCGAGATGGGTAATGGATATATCACAGCACAGTCGTGACAAAATTGGGCCATTTGCTGAAAGTTGTTGCGCGCAGTCTGCCAATAAGGAGCTTGCAAAGTCATAAATCGTATTCAACTTGTACAGCCGTATTCCATCGATTTATTCGGAGCTTAATTCGATAGTAGGTACTTGACTAAAAATAGTTTAGATACTTCCACCCAATGCTCGTGCACGGATATGCATTCACCACGGCCAGCGGATCAGCGTCGAGGGGACAATTAATCACTGTGGCACAGATACGCCACTCAGCCATCTCGTTATGAGCCTTGCTGAAGTCGATACTCCTCGATAGAAATAGCACATGAAAGAGTTCCATCCAATTAATGATATATTCTCATATTACTAATCGTTCCCCAATATCCGTAATCTCCCAAGATACAGACTAAGAGAACGCCAGCAGATTCCGTAAAGTTATCCCTACGTCGCTGCATTTTCGTGAGAATTTTCGAGGACTGACTGGGGTCGGCAGTCGGCACCCAACAGAGCATTCTTTGGGAAATTTAATTACTTAGTCATCATCTAGTTCTGTGCCCATGTACTTTTCCGCTTCAGTTAGCACCAGTTTGATGAAGTTTTTTGTAACGCAACGCGCGCGTGCTGTGTACACCAGTGGCAATCTAGGCAAATCCTATCCATTGTGCGGTGACAATGGTTCCGGTGCTAATTCAAGGACGGCGCACCATTGTCCCGCTGCTGCGCCTCGGGCTCCCGTGCGGTTTATATTGCCATTAGCTGTCCACGTTTATAGATTTATTTGTCTGGTTAGTGATTGTTTATTGTTTCGCCTTTGTTTGCTTGGATGTCGATTCGCATACCTATTTCAAAGCTATCCCTTGAGTAGCGTACTCTTTGAATGCTTTTCCGGTGACTTGTTTAACTAACGTTTAAAAATTTCCGTCATAGCATCGTATGACTCGTAATTAATGACTGTAATATTTCATTTAATAAAATTATTTGCTTAGATTGTTTCGTGCATACTCCAGCGATGATGACACATTTACTACCGCAGTAAAACAAAACTGGTTACAACGTTCGTTCGTTAATAAAACAAACAAGTGCCTACAAACTGCCGAGTTATATCTGCGATGACATTTGCGCTAATGTCAACTGCATGTATACACCTAGCTCTAAGATAGAGTGTGAGTAATAGCGCCCCAGTTCCTCACTAGTCCGGCTCTTCTCTGATAGCTCGAATATAAACCCAACCCTCGCATGGACGTGACAAATTTCAGGCTGTCTTTGTAAACCCGTCTTGATTTATGACCGTGATAACAATTTCCGTGTTGAGGTAGGGCATCGGCCACTACGAACCGGGTCGCTATTGCTGCGGTGGCATTCGCCGTCTTTGATACAGTCGCTCGGTTACGACGGATAATGATGGTATTACGTGAGTGCTATATGATGCCATGCTATTAACTTTTTATACGATCATTTTGCAATCCATTTAATTTTAAATTTAGCGACACACATTGCCAATACATTATTCCGGTCATTACTTCGCATCAAAAGGTTTTTAGGTTGATTTAATTACAGTGAAGCTGGAAATCAATGGCTCGATAACGACAATTGTTTTCCATCAAGTACCTATTAATACACGAAACGAATTTATTAATTGCAATTGTAAATTAAGTGCAGCGTTGTGAACTGAAAATATGCTTCATAACATTTCATATTTATTTAACCTTCCGCGATCTTTTTCTCGCTTGTTTGATTTTCCTTCATTAAAACTTTTTAATTTGTGTGTCTACTATCGAATTAGGCGCACACAAGTTAGACCCAATACCTAAGTTAGCCAGGTATGTATAGATTTAAGCTAAACTCGTCTTTGTGTACGCTAAACTAAAGTTCGCAATAAGTTCGCCAGTAACCGAAACGAACGTTTCAACTAAAGGGTTGTTACCGCTAAGTTTCTCCTCGAATTCGGCAATAATTGCTGGTAGTAGTTACCAACACACTGTCGTGATTGGCTGGATTAGTATTCTGGGCGTTCAGTATATCGTTATTTCACGTCGTGATATCTACTATCTTGATTAAATGAGTTTTAGTAAGGATTGTTTTGGCTACCTTTTTTCGACTGCGATAATGACATTTCGGTGGATCCTCGAGGATGGTCCCTAATATGTATAGACAATTCCGATCTTTTCAATGTGTATTTAAAGATCACTTGATTTTAATTACTTTTGTTAGTCGAAGTCAAGTAAATTTTTAAGTCATGAGACTCGTGAGCACCTAATTATTTGGCAAGAGGGATACGGAGATGTTGTATTTCGTGCGTCCTGGGAAATTACTATGAAGTCTTTGCTCAGGCTAAAGTTCTAGTAATTGAGAGAGTCCTGATGCTGGCAACATCCAGATACTAAATATCATTTTCTCAAACATGATCGGAAATATATGCATTTATGTCACAAAATGAAGACATGAAGTTTCTTGTTTATGGCTCCTCCCCCCATTTACATCTTGGCCGGAGGCCGTGAAGTATTGTATGGCGTAAGTATGAACGAAACATTATTGTCCGCTACTCTAACTTTTTTAATTTGCGTACTAACACTAAAACTGACACAGGAAAAATTACATACAGCCAACGACCACTAGATACTTGCGACATTAAAAAAAAACTAATTCTATGGTTCTATGTATATTTATGTGCGGTTAAACAAGGTGCTCGAATAGCTCATTCAAATGGCATCTTTAAAAAATAAAAAGGTGGTAAATTAAACCATTTTTCATCACACCTGCTCGTAAATGGTGATATTATATGCAAGCATACTTACACTTAAAGAGCTATATTATTCCCATGGTTTTAAAGGATTCTCATACTACTTTACCGCCCGCCCGGAGCTCGCGGAGGACCTGCCCCGCACGCGCTCGCAGCACGTAGTCACTCCGGAGTACTGTGGACTGTGCAACTACACTACCGCTTATCATTATTGTTTCTTTACCTGTATAGAGTTTATTTATTTCCTCGCAAATGTGATGAAAAACATTGTGTGTACCACGGGCAGTAAGGGGATTACTAACTCGGGTCATTTAAAGCCCTCCGCCTACGGCGTCGGGCTTCAATAGACCCTCGTAAGTAATGCCCTTCTTACCGCCCTAGATGCACAATGTACTATTTTCCTTATTAATTATTTACCTAGTGGTAATTTTACTTTTAATATTTCCTCACAATGTTTGAGAAAAGCACTATACAAGCCTCGGCCGGAGGAGAGATTTCAGGACTTGTTTAATCCTACATACAAACTCGTCCTGCAATCCCTTACTTCACGGCCTCTGCAGTAATGTACTATAGTGTTATAAACTTAGTCAAATCGATACCTGTTAACTTATCTCGTCGATAATTCGTTTCGTAAATGTAATGAAGCCGAAACGCTCCTTTCGCTTACTAAGCGTCAGCAGTGTTTTTCGTGGCAACCCTTTGTTCACACAGCTCTTGTTTCTAGAATTCGTTTCGCAGACAACATCTTGCGTCCCAATTTACTTGGTTCGCGAAGCCGTACACCCAACTAATGGGAAAAGTTGTCCGACTCGAAATCGCGCTGGTGATAATAGCGCAACTCATTCCCAGGATATCGCTTACCATGTAATAATGTCGGTGGGACTTACCAAATTAGTTTTGATATGCACGATGTGTGTAACTGTGGGTGGGGGTTACTGGTGCTCTAAGCCTTCTTGTGCTTATGTATTTAATTAACAGGAATGAATACTGTCCCATAAAGTGTTGCGTTATTGGCAAACGGTTCCCATGTAGTTCGCAGTGTGTACAAAATGCCTGTTACGTACCTAAGCGAAATGGTTGCTTTGATGTGGCTAGTTTTAACCAGGGACCGGACAACCCTTTCCTCGCTAAAAGCCTTTCAAACGGCGTCCCTTTAAAACGACTTACCCAAAATAAGACTTAGCCGTTCGAACAGCTAGCCCATACATTTGACTAGCCCTTACCAAAATACTGACCGAACAATAAAGCTAGCCCTTTGCAATTGCTTACCGCTAACCTATACGTCTTGTTACCCTTATATAAGGGTTACCCTTATAATTAAGCGCTTTTTATAAAGCTTTCCCTTTGGCAATTTCATTCTTTATGAGGATGCCGCCAAACAGCGGCAGCCAATCGGCATCAGCTATTGAGTATCTGCTCTAAGTAGGTAACTATTTCGTTCGGTGTAGCACATTTTTGGTTTACATTTACATTCGCTGTTTTTCTTCCAACTCGTCTGTCGTCCGTCGCGCTACTCGCGCTGTTTGAATGTTTTTAATCGACTTCGAGAATTCGACGGAGACGGTTATGTACCTATTCATCTGTTTGTATTTTCAACCGACTTCAATATTCCTAAAGGAGGAGGTTCTCAATTCGGCTGAATTTTTATTATTATTATATTTATTTTTTTAATGGATGTTACCTCAGGACTCCCTCATTACTGAACCGATTTAATTTTTTTTTTAGTTTCTTAAAGTAGATGGTTCCAGGTTGGTTCCGTTTTTTTCAAAATTCATTTCTGATGATGGGATCCATGAGGAACTGAGGGAACTCCTCAAATTTAAAAGGTACATGCATAGTCATTTGGGTATTTTCTTGAGAACCTCGAGCATTTCTTTACAAAACCTACCAGTTTGGTGGAGCAGACCTGATGATGACGACCACGGATGTCAAAGAGGAACTGCTCTATAATTCGCGGGCCCCAGCTGTATCATTCATCTGTTGTTTGTTACGAAATGCCTTCGAGGTAGTCCTATTTGATTTTAATTATATTTCGATGATCCATCATCATGAGGAATTAATGGAGCTGATGCTGAACCCTGGCAGTACCTCATGGAACTCAGGTTTGGTAAAACTTACGAGAGTTCTGTTTTCGTCATTCAACTCGTATTAACGATCAATTAGGGGAACAGTTCTCAAGATAGAGCTGATGCTGAACCCTGGCAGTACCTAGTGGAACTCAGGTTTGGTGCAACATAGGCGAGTGCTGTTTTCATGATTCGATGTATATTAACGAGCCATTCAGAGGGCAGTTCACAAGATGGAGCTGATGCTGAACCCTGGCAGTACCAAGTGGAACACAGGTTTGGTGCAACATAGGCGAGTGCTGTTTTCATGATTCGATTCATGTTAACGAGCAATTAGGAGAACAGTTAACAAGATCGAGCTGGTGCTGAACCCTGGCAGTACCTAGTGGAACTCAGGTTTGGTGCAACATAGGCGACTGCTGTTCACATGATTTGATTCGTGTTAACGAGCAATTAGGAGAGCAGTTCACAAGATGGAGCTGATGCTAAACCCTGGCAGTACCTAATGGAACTCAGGTTTGGTGAAACATACGCGTGTGCTGTTTTCGTTAATCGACTAATGTTAACGAGCAATTAGGAGAGCAGTTCACAAGATGGAGCTGATGCTGAACCCTGGTAGTAATAAGTTTTAAATACGATTTGAGAAAAATTTAACAAAATAAAAACATAAATTAGCAATAATTCGCTTACTTTAACTTATACCGGGAAGTCCAATTGAAGTCGGTTTTTTTTTCTTTAAAATTATTTTTTAAATGTATGTTCACCGATTACTCCTAGCTCCATCGTCCGATTAAGGTGTTTTTTTTTTTTACGAAAGGTTACCTCCAATTTAATTAAGGGAACTCCTCAATTTTCAAATGCACATGTATGATGATTACGGTGTATTCTTAAATAAATGAAGGAATTTCATGCGAAAACCATAAATGACAAGTGTAACTTAGGATACATAAAGCCCCTCATTCACTGCAGTCCGCCGGCACTCCGGCATGGCTGGATGTAGCGGCCACACGGTGTGCAAGTGGCCCAGCCTGGCAGTCCAATTCGCACTTATTCGTTGAAAGATGCGCAGCGGTGCGTTGTAGCGCATACACTGTACTCGAAATTTAAAAATCGCCGCCATCTCGTATGTCATTTTTAATAATGAATAATTAATATTTTATGCATTGCCGCATTTCCCAATTGTTTATTACTGTAATTTAGTACAATTCGGACTGCAAGGAGGTGGGCGGAGCTAGCAGGTACGCACGTACGTGCGTGCCGTACGGCACGCATGCGGCAACGACATTCACGATGCTATATTACGTGCCGGAGGTGCCGGCGAACTGCCGTGAATGAGGGGCTTTAGCCGATAATTCCGAGCTCCGTCGTCCAATTCGAGCAATTATTTTTATGTGAGAAAAGAGTCACCTCCAAATTGGTCTGGTAGCAATTCGGTGCTGATCTGATAATGAGGTTAATGAGGAATTAAAGGAACTCCTTAACTTTCAAAGGCACATTTATAGTGATTTCGGTATTTTCTTAAGTAAATGAAGCAATTTCTTGCGAAAACCATAAATTTGGCCAGGTAGACCTGATGATGGAGACCAGGGATGACATGTGGAACTTCAGATACATAAGACGATAATTCCGAGTTCCCTCGTCCAATTTGAGCAATCTTTTTTTAGTCGAAAAGAGTTGCCTCCTAGATGGCCCATGTAGGATATTGGTGCTGATCTGATGATGGGATCCGCGAGGAATTAAGGAAACTCCTCAATTTTAAAGGCACATGTTTAGTGATTGCGGTCTTTTCTTAAGGAAATTAAGCAATTTCTTGCGAAAATCATAAATTTGGGACGATAGACCTCATGATGCAGACCAGCGATGGCATGTTGAACTTTAGATACATAAGCCGATAACTCCGAGCTCCGTCATCCAATTTGAACAATTATTTTTTTGTTAGATAAAAGTTACCTCCAAGTTGGTTCCATAAGAGCTTGGTTCTAATCTGATGATGGAATCCATGAGGAATTTAGGAAACACCTCAATATTCAAAGGCAAATTAGCAATTTTGGTGTTTTGTTAAGTAACATAAGCATTTCCTTCCGGAAAACTATAAATTTGGTGCAATATACCTGATGATGAAGACCAAGGGTGGTATGTGGGACTTTACATAGGTACTTAAGCTGATAATTCCGAACTCCGCCGTCTGATTTGACTATTTTTTTTCTGTTTATTAGTAGTACTGCGTTACTCATACTAGTAGTTACCAACTAAAATAGAAAGATTAAACTTTTTAACAATAAATTAAAACCGACTTCAAAAAATGAAAAATAAAATGTATTAATTTTTATTTGCTGTAAGGTTTGGAAAGGATGAGTAAGCAAATACATGAAGGTGGTCTATCGACTGATACGTTTGAAGTCGGTGCCAAGCAAAATAAACACACTTCTGGCAATAATAAAACTCAGCGTTCTCTCTGAAAAATAATAAATATGATATGATGACGTTAATGCCATGCATGCCTACATAAAATGTTGTCAATGTTGTTCCACTTTGCCATCCCTGGTCTTCATCATCAGGTCCATTCCGCCAAATTGATGGTTTTCGTAAATATATGCTCGAGTGTCTTAAGAAAACAGCCAAATAATCATGCATGTGCCTTTCAAATTTGAGGAGTTCCATCAGTTCCTCATGGATCCCATCATCAGAAATTAATTTTGGCCAAGCTGGAACCATCTACATTCAGATAAAATAAGAATTTTTAAAATCGGTTCAGTATTGACGGAGTTCTGAGATAACAAACATCTAAAAATAACACACAAGAATTGAGAAACACCTACCTATTTGAAATTTAAAAGTCGGTTGAAAATTAAACCTTATTTCATCTATTGCGGATTCTACCACTCGGAAGCGGGCGAACATCAAAGAGTGCCGCCGCTGACTACGATCGCTTGCTATCATGTACGAATAAATGTGCGTTTTATGCACAAGGTAGACGGTTTAAATTAGCACGCCTTTACTATAAGGGTAGCCCTTTATAAGGCTAACCAATATGCAAGGTATTGGTGAGCGAGTCATAAGGGTTTCATAAGGATATTGGGATATTGATTACTCATAA
Organism: Lathronympha strigana; assembly: GCA_949128165.1. Classification (NCBI taxonomy): domain Eukaryota; kingdom Metazoa; phylum Arthropoda; class Insecta; order Lepidoptera; family Tortricidae; genus Lathronympha; species Lathronympha strigana. The sequence continues at coordinate 6,842,024 of OX421906.1, read as the reverse complement.
GGGCTACCGCTAAGATAAGGGCTTTAAAAGCAATATGAAAGGGTTTTGTCGCGTAAGGGTATGGTGAGTTAAGCCTTATTAAAAACCCATACAAAACCCTTTATAAGGGATAGCGGGCCGGTCCCTGGTTTTAACTCGGACTAAATGTAAACTATTATATGTGAAAATTTTAAATAATGAATACCTGGACTATTCGAATATAGCATGAAAGTTTTAAATCACGGTATGTTGTCAGCTTTTGTATGCATTAAAATGCTAAAATAACTGATTTGGAGTTTCAAACTCTTAGGTACCTAATTCAACATTACGTCTCCATTTAAAAAAAAACTGCCATTACGAAAAGTGTAACACAATTTTATTTATATCATAACTTATTGATTGCTTTTTGGTTACAGGTAACCGAGTTGAATATACACCATTAAATATGCAGACGATGAATGAAGGTTGGTCGTAGAGTCTTAAGAAAAAGTACCTCGTAACCACTTGAGCAAACTGTAAATGTTTGTTTTGCTACGACTTTTTACTACCGCTGTTGATGTAATGGGTTATTATTATTACTGAAATCGATTCGATTTAATGCCATGTTGTAGTGTCGTAATAATCGCTGGGAAAGTATAATATTGATTTCCCAAGTAAGGCCTTGTTTTCACTTCCTACCTATACACGAGAAACTTTCCTTGAAACTACCAATACCTACACATGTGCAGTTTGTTTTTAGTAAAAGGTACGGTCGGCTTCATAAATATATATGCACCTGTGTTAAATTTTTAACCCTCTTCCCCAGTATTAAGTTCCGATGTGTATACATATTTATAGACGCGACTGTACCACTTTGACGTTTGTTGAAAAGGTTCATTTCCATATGAATTCCTATGTCATTATTAGTGCCTTATCGGCAAGCGACAAATTAGTACCTTTTACTAAAAACTATCGCATATGCGGTCACAGCTGTTCAGTACAATTTAATGGGTTTTAACGATTCTCGATTGCAATTTTTTTATTAAAAGAAACTTGCAATACAAATAACATAGATAGAACATAATCACAAATCTTAGCTCTTAGACCTATTAAACAAGATTCTGCTCAAGAATCGCATTTATCCGCACTTTACTTTGTTTTCCTTAACTTCGTAATCTATTGTCTTAAGGAAGTCATCATTAAAAGCGTATTTTAGGAATCAAAAACATTTCAAGACAGCGCCCCGTTGAAACAAGAGTTTTATATTAGGTAAAGCGAGTCTCGGTCCGTCTTGTTTGCCTGTACCGCACCAGCGTTTATTCGGTTCGTTGCTTCTGCTGAAGTGCATCGGGCACACTTAAATTGTTTACGTCTCCCTGCGTCGTTTTGCTGCACTCATTTCTTTCAAGAACCTTATTTTACACTCCCTTTTTCAACTCCGTCTAAATGTATTTTATTTAATGTTCCATTTCTTTTCAAGTTTTTTCCCTCGATGTTTATGGTTCTGGTTCTGGAGATTATTATTGCAACTACGGCCCGATGGGTCGCCGTGAGCGGTTAGTAAAAGTTCTGATTGATATTCGTTTAAGGGGCTACCTAATAAAGGGGCTAATATTTTACTGTTTTTGAAGTGAATAGGCTTTGTTCAGCCCCAAGCACAACGCTTGAAAAAAATATATAATGTAGCTAGGTATTTGGTCTACATTTGGTTCTACTAAATTGTCGAAAAACATAATACATCAAGAGAAAAAAAATTACCCGTAAACCCTTTTTTCTACCTTAAATCTGTATCTACTCCCTTATTATGCGTCCTAAGTACAAGAAACTAAGACAAGCAGTATATATTTATGTGAACTTCAAACGCATCTGATGATTTTTGGATAATTTGGATAGGTTTTGTACTTTTCGAGAAAAAGCTATTACACGCATTTTTCCGAAAACGCCGGCTCGAGATGCCTGCGCGGGCGACGGGGGCCAGTCGTGTAAGATGGCACTAGTAGTTTATAGGGTTGCGTCCTAGTACAAGCAGCTCTTCCTAGGTGACGACTTATGCTTATTGACGTATTGTATAACTGGTTAATAGGAAAGGAAGCGGGAGGGGAAGAAAGCTCAAATCGCCGAGGTCATTGGGATAGGGGACGGCCTTAAACATGGCCCTTGGTTGCCTCGAGCGAACGGACTCGCGGTTCGCTAAGCAGATCGTGACGTGACAAGCCAGGTTCTATTTATACTCCCTTTTATTATTGAATCCTACAATATTGGACCCAACATTGTGACATAAACAAGATGAATTAATATTACTTATAGAATCGGCGAGCATTAGGCAGGCTCAGGAATAATTTCCTCGAGGTACCTATTACGGTGATCCTTTGCTCTCAACTTTCGTGTGAATCAGCTAGATGACGTTGTTTTTGTGTGCGGGCGACTTTCAGAACTTATTTTCGATATATAATATGCTTTTCGCTTAAGGAAAACACCGTAAAATACCGGACTAGTTCAAAATAAAGCTTACCTTCCCGTTTGGGTTGGAAAGTCAAAATGGATGTGATTGACAAGCGGATCCTAGGGTTCCTGAGACGTGTAAGAAGCCGGAAAACGCTAGGTTAATAATGTCATCATGTTCTTTAAGCAATTGAAATGCAGATGCATATTGCCTGCATTTTGTAAGTACCTAATGTGCTTGTAGGCATTGCTCTCTTTTTAGGTATTACCTAGAGCGAATAACTCGGATATTTAAAATAACGCCAAGTATTTTTTTTATCCAAGCCAATGTTGAAAATTCCTCAATCTTTGTATGAATCAATGCATAATGCGTGAGCACAGCGTGTCGCTGGCCGTGCACATTCATTCAAGGAAAATCTTTAGTGCCACAATGGGGGTGCCGAGTGTAAAATAACTTTCTGGAAAACGCGTTCCCTGTAGCATAATTTTGGAAGTTTTATTTAGTTTATTATCTCTGTAATCTTAACGAGAATATTATGTGTCAGTCCATTGGCCTGTCCTACCTGATGATGGGAGGTACGCAACGCACTGTATTTTTATTTAAACCAACAGTACACACTCCCTTTTTTATACTGTGTTTCCGTGCCCTCATAAAATATCTAATACCTATGTTAATGGTACCATAATTTCGGTGTGTCTTGTAACTTGGAGAGATATACCTACGTTGTTAATAAGATTTCGTAAAGTAGAATACATGACTTAAAGGACATGATCATTAAAACTTGGTTGTCGTAATAATGCCTTTCTGCCTTTCGGCATTCTTGTTCATCTTGTATTCATAAAAATGTCTATATCAAGGCAACATGTCACTAAACCGAATATAACATAAACAGTGAAACGACAATAAGTACCTACTTGCAATGTTACCTTTTCATTTCGCAGTTATTCGTTCTGCCTTAATTTTATTTTCATCCAAAAATAATAGTCGGTAATCTCGGGGTTTACGTTTTCTTCCTATCCTTTATTCCGCCTGTTGGTTTGATATTTTTATTTTTCGTCAAAATTCCTTTACGAGACTCTTCTTCGAGAAATCCGGTAAGATTTATATTTATAAAAAGAAGGGAGCTTTCCCTTTCATTTTCACACGTTTATCTTATCTGTATATTCCGCGGGTTTCCCATTTTCGTATTAAACAGAAGTAGTTTACTAAGTTTATTATTTACGTTAGATCGTGTTTATGCCCAAACAGGCTTTTGCTTTCACTTTGTTTCTGATTTGTTTACTAATATTTAACACCAACCAACAGCAGAAAACGTTGGGTGTGTCAGCAGATTTTTGTCAGACTGCTAGAGAACAAAGGTAAACATTTAGTACCTATTTTTAATACTCAATCGTCATTTATTGATATAAAAAAAACATTTAAACACAATTAATTTAAAACAAATAACATTTTTTATTCTATTTAGTATCTATTAATAATCTGATTTAAGCAACCTGCTTCTAGTAGTTGATATCCCCGTTATATAGTGTCAAGCTTAAGTCCATCTATTACAATCACACGCGGAATCTGGTTAGACACGTTGACCATAGTCGTTAGGCATGCTTTTACAATGGCCTTGGAATTCCGAGGAAGTGTAACGAGTTGGCAGTTTGTACAAACACCAACACCCTTAGCTAACCATTTCAGACCGTATGCCTTTACATTAGGGGTTAGTTACAAATGGACAGTTTATAACAGTGTATCTTCGAGTCATTATCGTTGAGCCGAATGATGCCCGTTCAATCATTTGCCAATGCCAATTAACTTGTCGATCGCAATTTCGTTTCAAATTGAGACATGATGATGCTCGGATGTGATGTTTTGTTAATTAATCATTTTGTTTATAACATCTGCGGGATGTTTACCCGCAGACTTCCTTGTCTATGTATACATTTTATATGCTTCTGAAGATTTACTCGTGCTACCAGTACAGATTTGATTTAATTTTCTATTTCGTACATAAAATCCTTCGTCCTTCTCTCATATTTTGGTGTACTTATTCCGATCTATATGATCAATAAAAATTCTGAGATGTCCGCTCGGTTCCAGGCGATGCTATTAGCAAATAACATACTTACTTTTAATGTCTTGAAGCTGAAGTTATATGGCTCTCGTAATGTCACATTTATTCTTTAACTGTTTTTTTTTTATATCCTAGACCTAGACTATAAATGCAGTTGGATTGCTTTAAATATGTTTTAAATACAATATTGATTCGATATATTTATAAATCCTTACATAATACAAATTTCAACTGCAGTGTATTTCAAGTTGAAATACACTTGAAAGTTGAAATTTTCAACTCCGCGTGGCAATACGAAGGGGTTCAAACAATTGCACCCATGAACCTAAAGGAAGACAAAAAGTGACTATGTGTCCTTTTCTTACGCATGCTTACTGACTTACTGGCACATGACGCAATCTCTGCTCTGACTCCCGATATTACGTCCTTATATTTTCTAAATCCCTGATTGCACCCATTGCTATGAAGCTGATAAAGCTGTTTTGAACTGTGAGGCTTCGTATAGACAAATCCCCGTTTCTTCAGAGTCGGAACGTAACACGGCGGCGTTTCGCCGACTGCTGTGTCGCACCGTTATGTCGCGCCAGCACGCGACGCGCGGTGCTCCAACGGGATATTGGGGCACACGTGCAAATAAACCTTACATATGCATCAAGCGTTTAAAGTTAGTCATTCAAATAACCGTTTCGCCAAGTTCTTTGACAGTATTTTATAACACCTTTTTAAAAATATAAATTACCTGAGTGACCCGTTTTAAATATTATTTAATATGTTCGAGTCTCACGAGAGTTTTATAGTTAAAATTATAAATTACCTGTTTCGTACAGTCAACTACAAATAAGTATATGAATACAGTCAAAGTGCCAAAATATGTATATACGACCTGAATGTTCAGGCAATAAAGTCAGGCAGGCATATTGACTGTACAACATGGTTCTTTGAATTAGGTACAGTTGGGCAACTTCGCGGGAAATACTTTTAAATAGCCTATAAACAAAATCTAAAGTAGTCACTAGACATTTCGCAGAAAAATTTGAACACAGGAAATACGTGACATTGGTACAGATAACTTGGTAAAGTAACTGTTAGACTATGAATCGTAGGTACGATACGTCCCCTACGCGTAAAACAGACGCAATAAAAAACAGCAACCGCTGCTTCCGCTTAACATTATGCCAAACAACATGTAATCTAAAACAATACAGGTTGGGGAACCTTTATCTCGCTGTATATTCTGATTCCAGTCATAATTCGGCTACACACATGAATATGTTATTAACTACGCTCTCGTTGGGCTCTCCCTAGCTTTGTGGCGGTTCTGTGGAATGACTTATTTACTTCCCTTTGTGCATTAAATACTGAGCATTCGTTAAATAAATAATATGGATAAGTACGTGTATACAGGACGATAGCAGATAAGAAATATGTTTTAATAAAAAAGTTTATTATTATGGGGGCCTTTATATGCGATTTTTGAACGCATTATTCAGAGCTTGATATGTGGGTATATAAACGTGTTTTATTTGACACCTAAAAGTCCCGTTTCATTAAGGCAATATCTAGAAATCGTGAGTATGCAATCAAACAGTTATTTCGGATGGAATATTTCGCTAGCACTATAGGTAATCCAATATAAACAGCTATTTTGTTCGAAACAACACTAACAATCGATTCCTAAATTTATAGCTAAGTATACTTTAAAAAATATTTATGGCAATAACAGAAAACAGTCATTAATCAAATTAATCACGCCTTGTGGCCATCCTGTTAGTAAATTTAAACAGTTTATGATATTATCATAATCCTACGTAATATGATATTCTTATTGCCGTACTGTTTCACGCGCCTATTTACACCGTAAGTCGTTCAAACTACAGTTAAATTATCATGAAATTCCGATCAGTCGTAGTGATAAAATGAAGTTTATATCTTTAAAAGATAACGTCCATTCAAGAAATGTTCTACATATTTATGTGCGTTCCTATCAAACCGTATTTGTATCATGTTGTATTTTTTTTGTTGGGCTAATACGTTCTCGTAATTTGAATTTTACGCATGTATTAGCTAACAAGTCTCGTAAATGTAATTATGGTCTATTGTATTGTAGCATCGTTAGAAAGCAAGCAGTTTCGTCATACTATATACATATCTATTCATTGAAATAATACGGCGAACGTCGCGTTCAAAGAGCTTGATATTATTGCTTAGTTGGTATACTTGGTATACATCGCATAATACTGGTGACGCGCGTGGGAGCCTCATTGTGACGAACTTATTACGTTACACGCTGGAAGAGCGACTGAGATAAGGTAGAAGTAAGTCTGTTGACAATAAAAATGATATGCTATTATAGGTATTTCAATTATGACCTAAAGGAGATTAATTTTTAAAATTTGATAGAAATAATGGGCGCGGCAATAGAATGTACTAATCTAAACTTAAAGAGTTCTGCCATATCTAAAAAATATTTCATACAGACGACTAAGCTACGTAATTTTATGTTCCTACATACTATCAAGATAAAAAAAATAACATTTCAGATTCGGTAGGGACATGTTCCTGACAAACGAACGGATTCCTGAACCCGAGTTTATCTTACACTAAATCGTCCTCGAATTCCCACATGTATTTCATAGCGAATAGACTTGGTAGAGCCTTTTGCAACCGAACGCCGTATTACATTACTCGCACATTTGCATTCGCTCAATATCCGGAACCCTTACGAACGTGCCTGCTGTCCTATGCGATTAACATCACCGTAATTTATTTCAAATTTAAGAAAGAGATTGACTGCAAATGAAGCGTCAAATGTACGCAAATGTTTGAACTACTTAAACGTCTCATTAGTCTCATTACCGCTGAAACCGGGTTCGAATCCTGGTCAGGGCATTTATTTGTGTTTTTATCACGAATATTTGTTCCTGAGTTATGGATGTTTTTTTATGTATTTAAGTATGTATATGTATCTATCTATTAGGGAAGAGTCGGCTATATCGTACCGCCGGTTAAATCTTACCACCTCTAGATTTCCTACTTAACAACCTATTTTACTTGCTTATGGGGCACCCAACAGAGCCCCTATGTTATAATTATCAGTTATCAAAATAAAAAAATGACATAAGGTCAAGAATGAACTTGAGAGTGAAAAAAGTAGATTTTCGTCGGACTCTATGTAACTTTTGATGTGATTTCGTGACTGTATAACTTGTGATCTAGATAGATTAAAAATACAGAATTAACAGTATTTCACTACAATATTTATCAGCTTTACTGAGTGGTAGTAACAAATTGTCTCAGTTTTGTGGTTATATATTTTATATTATTTATTTCGGTTAAATCGTAGGTACCATAAGCTCACGCTTTATATAAATTGTATGGGGAAAGTTTTTCTCGGTTTAAGGCTTTTCTGGGCGGAAATTTTTTTTGGTCCCATACAAGCTTTTGATCCTGGACAGGAATGGAATTGATTGGCATCAAAAAAACAGTTTGTCAAAAATGATCATTTTCTCGCAACCTGTATGTTTTTTCCAAAATCTGTAAACGCCAATCTTCATTAATTTGAAATCGAAGGAAGGTCTCCTAAGACCATTTTCGCCTAGCAATACGGGATATGGTAACTGTCCTTACTGAACCAAAATCTATTTCCACTCTGTATATCGTCGCCTAACCCACAAGACAAGCCTTATTGAGCTTACCGTGGGACTAGGTCGATTTGTGTAAGATTGCCCACAATATTTATTAATTAAAAAAATTTAAACGTGATTTAGGTACTTACGTTTTATAATTGATAAAACAGTTTCAGAATTTTTTTTTTGATTAAACTGAATGTGCGAAATGTGACATTTTAGAAATATTCAACTACGAAATTGCAGGAAACTCTGATTTCTGAGAAAAGTTTATTTGTCTTCCTGCAACGTATGACAGACTGGTATAACCGGGAGAGCGCGAAATAATTTATTAGATGTACACGCGGGCGTTCGTTCCAGACGTTTTTACTTCCCTGACGACTCAATAAATTCCATGTTGCTACACCACCAGCGATAAACTGAGAGTTACTACGGAGAGCCAAGTAAGGGGTGATACGACCCTTCTATAAAAAAATCTATTCGCAATGTAATTTTTACCGCTGCAATGGGTTATTTTATAGCTGAGATCTGATAGCTCGAAATTATAAACAAGGGAACAGCAATTTGCTGCTGAGGTGACACGAACGCATTCCAAATCCACCACCTTATTAGTAAAATATGTTTTCATTACATAAGGGTGTGATTTTACGCCGATGCAACACTTAGCAATCATGTTGGCTCTATCTGTAATGTTTCAGTAAAAATTACAGCCTCCATGTCCATGTTAAATGTTACATTTTATTGCAAACTAACCGCCGAATCATGTTTTCATAGACATAATTGAAAATCTTAAGTTCGAGGGCGTTCATTACACGTAAGATAACACAAAGCTATTTGCGAAATTGGTAAACGTTGTAACATGGCAGTTCGTGACGCAGCATGTCTAATGTACGCGTTCACACTTTCACTAAGACGATGTCTGATACCATGTATTATATATTTTACGCTAGTGATTGCGCTTCTAAATATAGACACGTGCTAATATTGCGATACAATGAACACAATAGGGATTTATTGCGACAACACATTCGTCTTATACGTCGTATACATTTTGGTATGAGTAACTCTTTGTATGTAAATTAAGGGCTACGAAAATAAGCGTTTTTGCGTGTCTCTTTGGAACAATTCATGTACATCTGATTAAATTACCTAATCTACAACCACAGCAGCCTATATACGTCAGCCTAAAAGTTTTGCCTGTGTCAAGCAAGCAACAAGCTGGACACAGGCCACACTTTTCACCTTAGTGTACCCTTTCTTCGAGTGTCCTTAGCGGAAATTTTATGACACGAGTCGCGTAATATGATGCTGACTGTTTTATAGCCCGCAGGACGTCGCAGTCTTGCGTAATAGCTCCCCGAAATGATATTAGGGAATTTCCCCATTTCAGCACCCCCTGTCTATATACTCACCGAGGACTGAAAGAATCTCTTTCACGCAATATATTTTCGTATCATCAAATCTTTCAGAAGCGCGATACGAGCGGACATCGTATGAATAATTTATCTAGTTATTATCACGTCTCTTTGTTTCCTTATTCCCTTATTTCGACGTAAAGAAAGAAGCTATTTCCACGGCGCCTCTGAGGACGCTGGAGGCTATGCGGCCGCCTCAAAATGTTTGCTAGCAAACACCAGGCTATCGCAACAATGGCTCTTATCTCTTGGCAACGAAACCGTCACGCTAGGCTGCGCGATGAGAGTCTATAATTTCATAACTCACCACTAATGTAACTTGGAAACATTTATTTTATTTGTATTAAAGTTATGTGCGTCTGTTACCTTGAGAAGTGGCGAAACTTTGGCATGCGGATAATCCTCCGTCAAACGAGATTAACCAAAGTCACCGATGCGTTTCAGTGACAAAATGCTCCGTAAGAAGGAGCTACTCTCAAACTTTGATGGACAACCCCATATTTCACCAAGTTACTCGCATTTGTGGTCTACTAACTAAGCCAGGGATAAATCCTAAATGCCATTACCTAATTCTAACGGCTATTTACCAATGTCGATCTTGTTGGTGGATTAGAGTCCCCGCAATAATAGTTTGAGAGTACTAGAACTTCGGTATTCAATTCGGACAATACCGGCTACCCGAACTTAAATTGTTGTGTTATGTACATATAAATACATAAAAATATAAATCTTGTTGTCCTCAATTCTCAGATTATTGGAGAACGAATACGATTGCGACTAATTCCAGCTGTTATAAGGGATTGCGCGGCTTCCCTTCGGGCTGGTTGGGACCCCAGTGTCCTTATCTTTGCAATTCCGTACAATCCCCCGCTTTACTCCTGAGTTTTCGTTTTGAAATGTATTCCGCTGTGAGGTTCTCCGAAATTGAACTGCATTGAATTCATCCAACGTTGATTGAAAAGTTCGTGCTTGGATTTTGGATTTACAGGGAAAACTAAATTTCTGGTGGTATTTATTTCTATACAGGTTTTGTCCCCATTATCGCAAACATGTTTATGAATATCAATGACATCGTTAGCGGTCCTGTTTAGAAAGAGAATTTTGAAACTAATAAAACTGGTAAATATGTAGGTCAACGTTTTGAACTTCCGCAAATGGACAATATTCCATTTTGGCTTGTTTACGCTCACTGCAGGAAATAAACCCCTTTCATGCCGTTTTTACCGGTGCCGTGCTATTCGCAGGCGGGTTTATCCGCGGGCCTCATTAAAGCGGCCGTCCGACGTGGGTGATGCGAGCGCCATTACATTTGGAGAGATTTGGGCCCATCAAAAATGTATACGTCATACAAAATGCCCCACTAAATTTGTTTATTATGGCTGGGGTAAACCGCTTGCGTTCATGCATGCAGATTCTTACGATCGACGCATATCGGTTTTGTAGGAGCAGCATGAGTTGCTGTGCTGCATACGCAAGAGACTTGACGTAGTCTTAGATAACCTCTGGTTTTTGGAGAGCGTCGGTTGGTGTTTACCTAAGCAAGACGTCGAAACTTCATTAAGAGATATCTCTATATTTAAATTTTAGTCTGGAAACCTAAATTAGCTAATATCGATATTCTACAAAAATTAAAATGTTTTTAAACTTGCACAACCGGACTGTTTCAACAAAATCACGTAACTGCGAGCTTAATGCAATTTATCAGAATTCGTCCAATCAAACTAAATCGGAAACCTGACAGCTTTTTCAATGGCATTGTATTACTGAACCAATTTACAAGGTAACAAACTTAAATTGGCCGTATAGCTAGCTGTTGTATACAACTCCCAACCGACTAGCGGCGCCCAATCGTTCGGGAAATTATCGAGGTGAAGGAAGTTGTGCTTCTATAGTAGGGTTGTCATGACAACGGCGCCCTGAATTAGGCGAATGATGAGCTCTCCCCTCGACCTGTTCGATTCGCGATGTGTATCAAGTGGGAACCCTGAAATTGAGTTGGCAGTTGGAGCACTACACAATTTTGTTTGTTCAGTTAGTGGGGTAAATACTGTAGCGCGTCGGTATGGAGGGCCTTTTTCACATATCGCAACTTTCGCAACAGCTGTATTAGTTATCACGTAGGTACTTGAGTTAAAAATCTATATATTGCAGAATCAAAGTTCTCTACTTTAATTCGTTCCTGTCAGACCAGTCGCTAACTCATTAAAACTTCAAATCCACTTGCCATGTGAACTTCACTCGTGCTTCGTCTTTAATAAAACTTTACTTTCAGCTCTGTAATGAACAAATTTATTATCAATTTTAACTTTTAGGTGTAAATTTAACCAAGAAACGCCAATAAGATTGAAATATTATGTCTGTTTAACGTCTGCTTATACAAAGTCAAGTTTGCTGAACCTTATTTGAGTTCCTTCCAATTAATAGTGCAAGTTACTTGTTTCTCTTTTGAGGACGTCGCGACGGCGAGGTCTTTGACCGCCGCAGAAGCCTCCCCGTCGCCATGACAACGAATACCTACGTGGTCTCTGCACGTTTGTGTAAAGGGTATATGAGCTTGAAAAACCTTAGTATGAAAGCCAACTTATAACTCATTAAAATTATGCTTTTAGCCTCTGCTTAAGGTACTGGAGTAACTAGAGTTTTTAATGTTTGGCGGCATTACTATGAAATATATGTTGAGTGCCGGGAATGCTTTCCTCTTTAGATAAAAGCGAGATTCATTAAGGTTAATTAATTTGCGGGTTTTCATTATCTACACAACAAGGCCATGTTGGCCTTTAGGTTAGCCATTTATCTTTTAATGCTAACGAGACGGCTGAACAATGTATAAGTATATAGACATCTAACACAGGCCGAAAGTTTAAAGTTCAAAGTTTATTAATTTACCCATTAGATAATACTGAAAAGTTGTTTTTTACTTGTTAATACTGTTGCGATGAGAATAAAAGTTACTGGTTTTGTAAAAAAAATAATCGTAATATGTGGCTGGTATTCCTTTGTGCAGGTGAAACATTTTTTCGGGATATAGGTATTGCTGAATAGAAAACTCCCGTGAGTATTAGACACGTCAATAAAGTAAAAAAATTGCTTGACATGTTTAGGAACGGTCCGCGTCCCATAATCATGTCATAGGTATTGCTTTTAAAAAGTTACCTTGCGTAGCTGCTAGGTTCCCTACCTATTCCTTTATTCCGATTAAAAAGTGTTTGGTCCTTTTTTAATAACGTCAATCAATGTAGCCGGCAGTAAGTGGAGCCTAAACGATGACCAACTTTGTTGTTAGTAAATATTTAGTGATCACTGATTGCTCTATTCATAAGTCATAACAAACTAATTCTGTTGTTGTTTGTTGTACTGTAAACATTTGCCATTATGACGCAGACGATTCTACATTATATTGATACAGCGGCAGAAATAAGCTTGGCAAGAATTATTTATCTGTCTTCGCCTAAAGTAACCAACGTTCTATTGTATTAGCGGAGTCGACTGGGCGTTATGTTATCACATGTTTATTGTTACTGCCTCCCGTCTGGGTAATTTTGTTAGGGCTGTCAGGACTAGTCAGGGATGCTCGGTGTATTCATGAAAGTAGCCATATCATGTTTTATTTGCTTAAAAATTGTGAGTGTATTTTGTTTTTAATTAAGCTCAGCAAGGTTTGTTGTCAGTATTAGCAGATAAATATGTACTTCAAATACAAAAAAATATCTCTCACTACAACTACTTTGATCGTCTAATCAGGATATCGTAAAGTTTTCTTCATTACTTAAGTTTTCGGCGTACCGTCACATGTCTTTGTTAAAGCTTCGTGGTGGGGTCGTTACTCGTTATCGTTTGTCGAATTTGTTATTCTAAGTAGTCAATGTAGGTTACAAAAGCTACGGGTACATTTATGCCTCATCACGCACAAAAACCTTATCTTACATTAGAAATCCAGTTCGAATACCTACTTTATTGCGTAAAAATACAGTAGACAATTGAATGAGTTTCCCAATGTAACATAGGATTGTTTCGTGCACATCTACGCGGCACGTGTTCATAGAAAGTCTGCATCGGCGATTGCTTTTTTTTGTTAATAGTTTCTCATAGCTTTTTGGTTGACGCGGCGGTTTTATAGTAACAGTCTGCAGTGCAGTTAACACTCGATTAATACACGTGCCATACCCACTGCACTGCATATCGATTTCAATATTTCACAGTTTTGTGCCGTAGGTACTCGAGTATCGGTTCGTTTTGTAGAGCGAAAATGTAGGGCATGGTAGAATAATCTATTTGGTTTTTCAAATGCGACACAAGTTTTTTTTTCACCAGATGCATGCCCACTGTAAATGATTTATAGCTAATATAAATAAAATAGCAAATTGTGAGGGTCAATACTCTGTAAGGGACCTCCTAATCTTAACTTCTACTTTTGTTAAACAACGATTAGACATGTACGCGCAAAAAAAACGCCCTAGGTAAAAAAAAAGTTTGCTTGGCTAGATGAGATAAGCGACCCTGGCATCCCGACACATGTCGAGCTGATGGACCGTGAATGGGTCGCACAGGATCCGCGCTCCGGTGCACCCATTGTCGTCTTCCGCGTTGCACCGTGCCGCCATGCAACGTGCTCGTGATTACCTACCTAAATTATTTGCTAGGACGGGGTCTCCAACCTAGTTCCGCGGACCAAATCAGGCTCACGAGCAGTTCGCAAATCAGTCTGCGGAAAGAAAGCGTGAGCGGCTTCTATATCTATGTTGCCTAGACCCGCGTTATTTTGCTACAATTAACTACATCTATCTACATCTGTAACTAATTTTGTCCCTTGTTTTATATTTTGCCAAATCAGTAAAATACGGAGGGAATTTAGAATCCCTTGTGATTGATGATTTCGTTGCGTGCTTGGGTGTTTTCTCAAATTACCAGGAAATATATGTACCTACTTTTTTCCACTCCGATCCTCTATTCGATACAATACTCCGCGGCCAATGATGCGGCCATTTAATACACCTCCAGTCAAATAATATGGATATTACTCAAATTATACTTGAACAGGTGTCGATAACAAAACGAACTTTTCACGGATTTAATTATCATAGAAGATAATCGTATCAAAATTCGGGAAATCGCATAATTAAATAGTACATCCAGTGTGAGTACGAATCTCATTTCATTCCGAGCTCATTGTCCGGAGTCAAGCCGTGAAACGTATGCCCATACATTATCTATTCATGTGGCCAATGATTGAGCGTTTTTGAATATAGTGGGGATTTTGGAAAATGGTTTCACAAAGCAGACACTGGCTTATTTGTATTGCATTATATGGTTGTTTATCAAAACATACCTAATGTTTATCGGAGCTCTTTCATCTAAATTACTTCCATCTGAAGGTTGAAAGGAGGGCGTTCTGAATAAGGTTTCATTTAATTAACTTTATTAGCATATGTATAGCCAGCATGGATAGAGAATAGTGAAAGTCTTTTATTTATAGACGTTCCTTTTAAGGGAAACTAAAGCGTGATCGTTTCAAATCGTCGGTAATTGTATGCCGGGTCTGGTAAAATATTGTAGTGGACAGTTTGACTGTTTTATGTATATGGTAGAGCAGCCCCAATTCATTAATTGTTAACTCGCTCGTAATATCTTAAGATATACGAATACTAAAGAATGACTGTTTGTTCTTTCCAGGGAACAAAACTATGGATTATAATGGAATACCTCGGTGGTGGGTCGGCGCTTGACCTGATGAAGGCGGGCAGCTTCGAGGAGATGCACATAGCGGTGATCCTGCGCGAGGTGCTGCGGGGGCTGGACTACCTGCACTCGGAGCGCAAGCTGCATCGAGACATCAAGGCGGCCAACGTGCTTCTCAGCGAGATGGGGGACGTCAAGCTGGCAGACTTCGGTGAGTTGTATGTTTCATGTAACTACTAGGGAAACATAGGGGTAGGTATACTAGAATCTCGTCTAGAAGTCACAAGTGACTCCTTCCAAGGATCTTGCAAGACAGAAGACCGACCAGCCTGGAGCTTCTATGAAAACCGAACTATGGTGGTCACGATCCTCCTTCATGATGTTGCGACGCCGAAGAAGAAAACTACTAGGGTTACAAGCAACCGGATGATCTTTATGAGGTGGGGCGCTCAGGATTTTTACGATGGTGTAAAATCTGTAAGCGAATCATATCAATAATATTCAAAAGAAGTTCGTTAGTGCATACGGTGGACTAAGTAAAATGATTCGTTACAAAAAGGCTAACCAGGTTTACGAGGTAGGCATCTACTCTGAGTACCAGCTCGTTAAATTAGTACAGATGAACAGTGAACACGTGTAAAATATAGGCCATGGGTTGTACCCACTTCATTACGAATATTGATAACTAACTGGAACTGCACGGGCCCTCCATAATGACTCACGACTTATCGCAACGTGATAGCTAGGTTAGATACAGATATAAAATAATAAAGTATGACATCAGCCACATACATGGCTTATCAAAGTAACATTTTCATATTATTTAATGAATAAGAGCTCCAGATTTGTATTCATATGTTAAATGTTTTTACTCACACATCGTCAGTTTTAACTGAAACGTTTCTAATTTGTACAAATCAAACGCAGCTCAAAGTGAAATAACAGACGGCCGTCAAACACAATAGGCGGTGTAGTTTCGGCTTAATTTGATCGTTCGCTATGTGGAAAATGCTTGTCATTCCGATATGAAAATGCTTTGTCGGCTCGTTCGGGGCTACAGACCGATGTAATACTTACATCCTGCACCCCGTTAGAATCGATTGTTGTGTTATTGCCCTTCTATTTATTCGTAAACAGTTTTGATTTTGATTATAACGAAGAAGTAATCAAACCACAAACACGCTTTTCGATCGTATCATCTAGAAGCTAATAAATTATAAAGTATTTAAATTGGAACCTTCTGTAAGCGATGCTTATCGCTGTCTTCCTGTAATATAAGAAGGACGGATGCTGTTAACCACAACAAGTAATTATCGTTTATTACCCGTTAAAATTTAACAATATCTTCCAATCCCTGTATCTACAACGAATTTTCTATTAAGTTGTCGAAGTTCCTGGTTCAAAGCGCAAATATTCAATCAATTCAATTAAACAGAATCAGAACTTCGAATGTGTTCCTTTATGCACGTTTATATTAAAGAAGCGAGGGTTTTGTACGGATCCTAATTGATAATTGGGTGTAGCTCAGCCGGGAAAATTCGAGGTAATTTATTCAATTACACATAATGATTGTAACGAGTCTACTAAGTGTTTTATGTGTACGGGCGTCGCTCCAGAATTGGTACAATCAAATATTTGTTGGTAAGCAACACGGCTTTTGTAGGTCGTTGCTTCCTTTGTTACGTCGCGTAAGCTGTGTGCTACTTTGAATAACATTATTTTATAATGTGACGTTTTACCTAATAGCCTCATAAATGGCTGTGCGATTTTCCGTCCCAATGGGTTACGCGATGAATGCGGTAGAATATTTTTACCGTACACGAATGTGTTTTGTTTCATTTTATGTGCCTTTACAGCTATAATAAATAAATAAATAAATAAATAAATAAATAAATATTGTGGGACAATCTTACACAAATCGACCTAGTCCCACGGTAAGCTCAATAAGGCTTGTGTTGTGGGTACTAGGCGACGATATATATAATAGATAGTTACATATGAATACTTAAATATATAGAAAACATCCATAACTCAGGAACAAATATTCGTGATAAACACACAAATAAATGCCCTGACCAGGATTCGAACCCGGGATAATATTTCATTATAACTAAAATTATAAGTACATATTAAGAGAAGAAGTTTGCATCGATTTGATATTACAGACTGCGCAAGTGTTATTATATACGTCAAACTTTAATGAAATTATGACGTCACTTCACTCAATCACTTTCAGTCTGTGCTATCAAACGATCAAACTTAGCTTAGTCGGACTCTATAGAAATGTATGTAACTTATCTATTTTATCTTTAATCAAATACTGTTTAACCAAGAATGAACTTACACCTGAGCGGAATCGAAAAACTGGAATGGCTAATTAGTACTTTAAAACTTTTTACTATCTTAATTGTCATAGCATTAGTATGCATTGGCTAGAATTCGTTATAGGATAAGACTATTTTAAATGTTAATTCAAAGAGCTGATCTTAGTGCTTATTATTACAAGCGCTTAGTACAAACTAATTTTTATGATTAGGAAGAGTAGTTGCGTATTTAGGTATTACTGCAAGTTGTTGTGTACACAGACACACATTGATTATGTAATGAAATTTTGAAATATGGGGTAATATGTAATGTAATAGAACCTTAGTCAAACGCTTTTTCAATTGTCATCAAATTCGTAAAGTCGGATTTGTAGGCAGTATAGAGAAAAAAACGTGTCCCAAATTCTAGTCTAAATTGTGCACAATTCCCAGCTTCATCATTTGTCAGTTTGCACTAGCGTATCTATCTTTTCAGGTTTCGTATCCCCCATTCTTCTTTTTATAAACGTTAGATTATGGAGCCGTAAATTGGAGCCCGCACATATTATCGTGTCGTCCGTACTATGTATATGCAAAGTGAAGCTATACGTTAGGGTGCCGATTGGCGTTCGGCCAGCGCGCGATGTTTGAGCTGTAGTGTGATGCTTTGTACCTGCTGGTTCGGTAAAAATTAACAAAGTTGTCTATCTGCATATGTATGCAACGCTTTATGCAACTTACGCTTGTACGGTTCATACAGCGAGTACTACCTACGCCGCAAAACACATAGGTTTTCTTTAAAAAAATGCACTTATTTTTATAAAGGCGAACTTGCATGCTGTGTTTACCTCTAAGTAATAGTTACACTACTCCTAATAAAAAAATATCCCTTTGAGGGACCTTACTTAATAGATACCATTTAAGCACTCGCGGTAGAATTTGAGTTAGGTACATAAGTGAAATAAAGTACCTACTTATGTATTATCTTGGTGTGGCTAATATCTTTATCTCGGTGTGGGTTCCTTAGTCCTTATTTTATGTTTCTGGTCTATAAATCATTAATCACATTGAGTCTTATGTTTTACAATTTCTGTAATAGTAAATGTGATTCGAAAAAATTGTAATTTTTTAATATTTCAGGTGTCGCCGGCCAACTAACCAACACCACAAGCAAGCGGAACACGTTCGTCGGCACGCCCTTCTGGATGGCGCCCGAGGTCATAAAGCAGTCCTGCTACGACAGCAAAGCCGACATCTGGTCGCTCGGCATCACCGCCATTGAGCTGGCCAAGGGCGAACCGCCGAACTCTGAGCTCCATCCCATGAGGGTGCTCTTCCTCATCCCCAAGAACAATCCGCCGCAGCTGACGGGCAGCTACTCCAAGTCGTTTAAAGAGTTCGTAGAGGCGTGCCTAAACAAGGACCCGGAAAATGTAAGTAATATTGCGCTGTAATATCGTTCGCTATTTCGTGTAACGATATAGAACTGGCGAAAGGCGAACCGCCGAACTCGGAGCTCCATCCCATGAGTGTACTCTTCCTTATCAAAAAAAAAAACCCGCTGCAGCTGACTGATAGTTACTCCAAGTCGGAGTTCATCGAGGCATGCTTAAACAAGAACCGATATTGTGACAGAAGAAAGAAAGAAATACATTTACATGTGTGTTGTCATAAATAAGTGTATTTGTGACAACACAAAAATAGATATAGGGAAGGAGGTTGTGTGTGCCTCACTAAATTAATCCAACTTAGCCATATTGCCAGCTAAAAAGCCGGCGCTAGTCTTCCGTAGGTCCCAGTCAGTGATGCTACGGAAGATAACATATAAAGTGTTGTGTCGTTTAGTCTAGTCGCTTGTACAAGAATGCGTTTGTGATGAGAAAAATGAATTGGAGGAATTAAGACTGCTGTTTATCCATGCTAAATTAGGCACGATGTATTTATGCTTTTGTTCGGAGAATCTAATAAGACTGAATAATTCCGGTTATCTATCACTCTTTGTTGTTGCCGACTAATTTGTATTATTAACGTGTTACATCGAGAGATTTATGGCGTTATTCATAAACACAGTTTAACTAAATGATTGTTTGTCCTCAACTGTCAGTTTGACATTTACCTGTGATAGAAAGAGACAAAAGATAATTTAACCAAAACGTGTGTTAATATTTTGATAAATGAGGAGGATAGTGTCTGTTACAATAAATATGTGTTTCTTTTTACAGAGACCAACGGCAAAAGAGTTATTAAAGTTCCAATTCATCAGAAAGGCGAAGAAGAATTCATATCTAATGGACCTTATAGATAGGTATAAGAAGTGGAAAGCACAGCGGAGCGAAGAAAGCGAGACAGAATCGGAAAATTCAGATTCGTAAGTATACATAATATCAATTAGGTAATTTAATGGAAATAATGAAAGAAATAAAAAAATGTGATTTGCAAGAAATATAATGCCACTTCAACAATTGAGACGAATCTTATGGCATCTTACCTTGTACACACGCGTTCAAAACTACTGAGGGTAATTTATGAATGAATTCATTCTATTAAACGGTGTCGTTGTTCTAAAAATGATTAGATTAAATTTAAATTTAATAAAAGTTACTATTTTTGTCGGTTGTTGATAAAGTATGATATTTTGATAACTTCCACCTAACAATAAAATTCTCGAACAAGTAACATACACGATGATTCGGATCAAACGAATATATTGCTTACAAATAAATGGTTCACTGTGTCCAAGGCGCGAAGGTGCCAATATAACTTCGGTCAACATTATGTCGTCCAAAGGGAAGTCAAACCAGATAGTTGCATCGCGTTATGACATAGGGAGTTGTCATTTAGACGACAATGCCGACATGATAATAAGTAAATATGCTAATATCCTAACTAATGCGAGCAAGCCGATGCTCTCTAGCTGTTAGAGACTATCGGAGCGCTCAATTTATTCGATCTGTATATACACCACACCACCTACGTGGTCGTGTAGGACAATACGGACGATTGACAATCGTCGTCAGTATTTATTTCTGCGTAAGAGATTAGTACTTGCTGAAAAGGCCGTTCCGATAGCCGTTATTTTGAATTTGTTTCGTTGTTTATAGGGAGGAGAGCCGAGCAGGCGAGGGCGAGGCGGACGAGCCGTGGATCATGACGGTGCGCGGCGGCGCGGCCGCGCGCGCGCTCGCCGACCAGGACAACAAGCGCCGGCTCACCGCCATCGAGACCGGTCTGTACTCTACACTCTACTGAACTCTTACAGGCAGGCCACGACAGCCATAGCATAGGTGTGAGCGAAAGGTCAGAGCAAGGTATCTCGTTCTCACCTACTGCTGCCGCCCAGCATTGTTGCCACCGCGCTTGTACTGGGTTAACTCCCGCGCAGTGTTCGCTCGCACTGATGTGCTGGTGCAAGAATTACAGAAAGGAGTGCCGAATAGGCAAGGAAGTGTGGGAAAGTTAGGATTCTGGGTTTGCTGCTGAGATGGTCTCAATCATATTTGAACGTAAGGTAGTTATGCGAAAATGTTCCAATCCACATGAATTTCCCATTTCAATGACTGTCTTTTACTTGTCAATATATACCGATTAATTAAAAAAGAAAACATCATGTGCGTCCATTTTTATTTGCTCTCACGGTTTGCTCGAAAACGTTAATGTTCTTCGGGATAATACATTAATTATATATCAGACTAAATAAAATAACAAAAATAGTAACTTACAATGTGTGCGATTGTTTTCAGCGATCCCATCGCCTACGGTGGTGGCGACGCCGAAACAGAACGGCGCGTCGCCGGCGCGCGAGGAGCAGGACATCAAGCCCATCAATAACAACTCCACCGATAAACAGCCGGTTCGTACTTACTATGCAAACTCCGATCACATTCATCAGTTTATTTTGATCGATTGAACAACAAATTCCATTCCCTTCAAATTCGAATTAGAAATGAAGAGATCCGTAGGAGCGTAAAATGTTGTCAAACTCGACTGGTAGTAGGCTGAACATTGCTCGTAGAACTGACAGCCGTGGCAGCCGCGTATAACATGTACCCGACAAGTCAAGATCGCGAGGAACCGGGCGCACGATCAAATCTTGTTGTAATGAAATCCTGCTTGGAAGCATTTGTCCATTACAATGTTAAAAAATGTTAAGACATTCTGTAGATAACCGAGTTCTCCAATTGCTTACTGTTTAATAGTTATCATTGTATATTCCAGCCGCGACAGTCGCCAGTGGCCGTGGCTGTGGCGGAGCCGCGCGTGCCCAAGGAGCGCGGCGACCGCGACCGCGACCGCGGCGACCGGAACGACCGCGACCGCGACCGCGACCGGGACCGCGACCGCGACCAAGACCGCCAGGAGCGCCAGGACCACGAGCCCAAGCAGCGCGACCATCTAGCTTACAACAAAGCCGTTAGTATATTCAATTAGCACTACGAATAGATACATAGCGAATGTCCAAATCCAAAAGCAAATATGTTGAATGCCATTATGGCAGGTCGAACAGTGTTTTTAAGTACGCTAACGTACGTAGTTGATTATTCAACTGGTCAAATATATCGCAACACACTTGTGTTGCTTACGTGCGTGCAACGTTGAAATTGGAAGTCGTAGACAACAATATTGTTTATTTTTTAATCTATTTACAAGCAAAAAATATTACAGTGTAATTATTGTATTTGCATTGCAGGCTTTGGATCATAGAGGAGCTAATAGCGAGGAAAAAGTCAAAAAACATCAAGCATATTTGCACCAGCTTATTTATCCGCTACTAAATGAGGTAAGTCCGCAAATTGAGTGGATTCACTGGGTTCTCGTATCGCAGAGGAATGTCTGGCATTGTTTTTCTGTAAAACAAATGTTAAAGTATTTGAGCAGCAAGCACAGTGTATGCTGTTCAAATCCTACACCTGATGCTTTGTCGAACGTGTCATTGGACCCACGCCACAAACGCACCACAAATGTAGTTGATCATTAAACATTGAAGATTTGAATAATGTAGTATGGAGAGATTCATAGTTCTATACTTACTAATGGTTAGCCCGCAACCACATTCAAGTTGGTAAAACTGACCTTAAATTAATAAAAGACAAATTGATTCACGCTAAGTATCAACTCATTCCAGTAATTATGAGTATTTTATGTCTTCTTGTTATATGAATTCACATTTAAATGATGTCTGAACAGTATATAGCTATATCACGCTCGCACTTGCTGTATATCTAATTGAACATTTGAATTGGCAGTTATCACGCAAGCACGGCGCGGGCAGCGTGGCGGCCATCGAGGAGCTGCGGCGAGCGTTCGAGCAGGCCGAGCGCAGCGCGCCGCACCTCACGCGCGCCTTCGTGCAGCAGGTCGGTATACAGTTAGCACGCGGGCAGCGTGGCGGCCATCTTACATTGTACAGTATACAGCGTGGCGGCCATCGAGGAGCTGCGGCGAGCGTTCGAGCAGGCCGAGCGCAGCGCGCCGCACCTCACGCGCGCCTTCGTGCAGCAGGTCGGTATACAGTTAGCACGCGGGCAGCGTGGCGGCCATCTTACATTGTACAGTATACAGCGTGGCGGCCATCGAGGAGCTGCGGCGAGCGTTCGAGCAGGCCGAGCGCAGCGCGCCGCACCTCACGCGCGCCTTCGTGCAGCAGGTCGGTATACAGTTAGCACGCGGGCAGCGTGGCGGCCATCTTACATTGTACAGTATACAGCGTGGCGGCCATCGAGGAGCTGCGGCGAGCGTTCGAGCAGGCCGAGCGCAGCGCGCCGCACCTCACGCGCGCCTTCGTGCAGCAGGTCGGTATACAGTTAGCACGCGGGCAGCGTGGCGGCCATCTTACATTGTACAGTATACAGCGTGGCGGCCATCGAGGAGCTGCGGCGAGCGTTCGAGCAGGCCGAGCGCAGCGCGCCGCACCTCATGCGCGCCTTCGTGCAGCAGGTCGGTATACAGTTAGCACGCGGGCAGCGTGGCGGCCATCTTACATTGTACAGTATACAGCGTGGCGGCCATCGAGGAGCTGCGGCGAGCGTTCGAGCAGGCCGAGCGCAGCGCGCCGCACCTCACGCGCGCCTTCGTGCAGCAGGTCGGTATACAGTTAGCACGCGGGCAGCGTGGCGGCCATCTTACATTGTACAGTATACAGCGTGGCGGCCATCGAGGAGCTGCGGCGAGCGTTCGAGCAGGCCGAGCGCAGCGCGCCGCACCTCACGCGCGCCTTCGTGCAGCAGGTCGGTATACAGTTAGCACGCGGGCAGCGTGGCGGCCATCTTACATTGTACAGTATACAGCGTGGCGGCCATCGAGGAGCTGCGGCGAGCGTTCGAGCAGGCCGAGCGCAGCGCGCCGCACCTCACGCGCGCCTTCGTGCAGCAGGTCGGTATACAGTTAGCACGCGGGCAGCGTGGCGGCCATCTTACATTGTACAGTATACAGCGTGGCGGCCATCGAGGAGCTGCGGCGAGCGTTCGAGCAGGCCGAGCGCAGCGCGCCGCACCTCATGCGCGCCTTCGTGCAGCAGGTCGGTATACAGTTAGCACGCGGGCAGCGTGGCGGCCATCTTACATTGTACAGTATACAGCGTGGCGGCCATCGAGGAGCTGCGGCGAGCGTTCGAGCAGGCCGAGCGCAGCGCGCCGCACCTCACGCGCGCCTTCGTGCAGCAGGTCGGTATACAGTTAGCACGCGGGCAGCGTGGCGGCCATCTTACATTGTACAGTATACAGCGTGGCGGCCATCGAGGAGCTGCGGCGAGCGTTCGAGCAGGCCGAGCGCAGCGCGCCGCACCTCACGCGCGCCTTCGTGCAGCAGGTCGGTATACAGTTAGCACGCGGGCAGCGTGGCGGCCATCTTACATTGTACAGTATACAGTTAGCACGCAAGCACGGCGCGGGCAGCGTGGCGGCCATCTTACATTATACAGTATACAGTTCGTACTCTCCAGTCCTCTCCAGAAACAAATAAGCACACAAACGCATGCTCATGCAATGAGTTCCTAATGCAGAATGACATAGTTCTATTGATTAACCGAAGCGTCTTCCTTGATGTGGAGAAGCGGGGCGAAGATACAATTACGTCAGACTATACAATCTTGACATAAACGTTGGACATAAGTCAGATTAATGATGGCTGTCACTGCTACGACCTCTCTTCACCCGCGCTTAATCCTAGGGGACGCCTCAGTTTAAACATCAGATCTATAACACGGGAACTGCGAGGTATGAACGCGGGTAGGGTCCCGGCTTTTTTTACAACTCGTTTTCGCTCCCATAGTGCGGGGGAGCGAAATCCTGCAGTCTATACAAATTAAACATGTTCATATATCGTGTTCAAATAGCGGTAGTGTAGTAGTAGTAATAGCACAGTTTACAGTACATGGACGTCACACAGCTCATTAAGCATGGTTGCATATAATATCACCATTTAAGTGTGCTGACAAGGTAATATATTGTTATTTTGAATTCCAGGTGGTGCAGAGGGTGGCCACGCAGTCGCACGCGCCCGCTCCCTCCCACCACAACACGCAGCAGTGGATGAGGTAGGTAAGGTAACACAAATGTTTTTTTTTTTAATTACTTTTATGGGATATATTTCAGCATATTACAGTGGACTGGAAACGCAATTCGTGAATGTAAATATTAAGAACGAATGCTTCTTTTGAAGAAAAATAATATGTGTTATAAGTGTATTGTATTTTCTCGAAACAATCGAAGAAATTTAAGTTCAAATATCATCCGCAATTTCATATTAACGAATTTAATATGACTACCATGAAACTTGGCATCACTTAGGTATAATAAGGTGGGCTATACGCAACGCTATATCACTTAAAATTTGCGTAATTTTTTGTAGATTAGTAGAAAAATAGTTTAAAAAATTCTTTACATACTTTTAGCTACCAGCTTTATTATAAAAATATAAACTTTTTTTAATAAATTTATTTTTTAAGTTCTTTTGTTTAAAAGACAATGCAAGACATAAAAGACAAATTAAGATATATAATTAACTGTTTTTTTTTTCGAGATCGATTAGCACCACATTTGTCAGAACCATTAAAAATCAGAATAAAACGATTAAAGCAAACAACACATTGTAATTTGCCTATAGTAATCAAAAATACCACAACCACTTTTGATCACAATTTTGCACTTAAAAACTATATTAAGTTTGCACTTCCATATTAGATAACATTAAAAAAAAACGTACAAATTACATAATTCTCGTATTTTGTGTGATTTACTGATTGCTGTGATATCTATAACATTTGGATATTTTTAATTTAATCATAGGTATTTGTTAAATAAAAGCAATAGGTGGTTTCATTTAATTAATTGATAAATTACTCGTATGTTATATTTCATTTAATTTGTCCTATTTATTTTCTTTGGCGGCCGGTAGACGGCTGAAAGTGATACATATTTATAAATTAACAGATATAATCGTGATCAACGACTCAACGTATTATTCCGCAACTTTTGATACCTATTGCGTTATTATTGTTTAACTTTTATGTTTCTTCATACAACGACGGTCCAGTTTAACGTATAACACAAGTCAGAGAGTGAAAATAGGTATTTGTTTCCAGGGAGCTATAATACACTGGTGCGGCCGGCACCGGAGCCGCCTCGCCCCGCCGCGCCGGCGCGGGGCTGCGCGCGCGCCTCCGTGCTGGCGGCGGCCCGCGCGCCCCTGCCGCCTCCACTACGCCATAGTCTTCCACCTCACCAGCCCCTGGTGGCCCCGAGCACCGAGCCCGAGCGCCGAGGCCGATCGAGTCACAAACTTGCAATGCCATAGTGAAATACATGTTCATACTCGACGGTTCCGTCTCTAATATATTATATTGCGTGCATTATTTATGTAAATAACTAGTTTCGTTCCCCCCGCCGGCCTCGTGTCCGGCGGACGGGGGCGAGCGAGCGCCGCTAGATATAAATTCATTTCCGGTGGGGCCCGAAGTCGACGTTCGATTTGTGTTTCGCATCCTACTGAAAGTGTTCCCTATTTATATATTGTATTGTCACGGTTTTCTTAGTTAATCATGAATGGTCGGAGCGCATGTTTTAGTTTTCATTGTGAATCATTTGTACGGTGACTAGTATAATCTGCTCGGCCGCCCTTTGAATGCCCGGCGTTCGTTTGGGTATTGGACCTTTTAACTTATAAATATTTGTGAAGAGCCGATTCGTTACACTTCGCCAATATTTTGCCATAATTTTCTAAATTTAATATATTTTTTACTAACGTTAGTCGATCTTTGTAGAGTCTGATTTATTGTAATCGGTCGTCAAAATTCTAACATATTTATATGCTTTAGGTGTAATGTTTTAATAGTTGGTGTAGAACATTTCCTTAGTGTCATTCCAGACAAAAGACAATGTTGTCAGCATTTATAGTTTACGTTTGAGCTTGTGGCTCGAGTACCGATTCTTCCCGTGTACTCGATTCATCTCAATCTTCTCGAAAATGTTTATTAAAATTTAATAGTTTAGTTTCGGAAGTTAGCTCTTAGTTGTGTACTCGGTTACTTAACGATTTGGGATATACTAGTGACTAATATGGTATTCAAAAGTACGTAGAACCTCAGTTGCGGTCACCTACGGCGGGGGCGTAGCGAGAGGACGAGGATTTTGTGGAAATAAAAGTATTCAGACACCAATGACCATGCGGTGTCGACATAAAAATGTAAAAAAAAATGCTTAATATGCGACAATATTTAGCAATCGGGAGTAAATAGAATATATAATGAAGACTACAAAACAATTATTATCGCTGTGTAAAAATGTAAACCTACGAATAATGTGTAAATTGTGTAGTATAATATAAAGAAAGCTGTTTTATGAAGTGTTCTTATAAGCATACGGAGAGTAGTTAATGTCTTTCCAATGACTACTGCAGCGTCGGCGGCGCGGCCCACGGACGGTCATACATCAGAGAGCAATGAAAACGGTTTACTTTTCATGGAAGTTTTATACCAAATGTCCGTTTTAGTTGGTCTTGAGTGTAAGTATAGAATTCCCTGGGGCCGCGTCGCCGGCGAGCGTCGCCTTGTATAATTTTGTTTTGCCATGTGAGCGTGAGACGAGCATGGGACGCGTTGATTTCGACGACGGAGGATTAAAAATTATTTTTCCACTTGATTGTATAATGGTAAAGCGTGTAGTGTTAGAGTTGGGCGATAATTGTTGATTATTGATTAAAATTAGATGTTCGTGGCATTGGATCGTAGTACTGACGTGGCTGACATCTCTAGGAGGGGCGGACGATACGATACGGGGCGACTTTCTGAATTATCACTGATTGCGGTCGAGTCGGTGGCTCATATTTATGAACTAGTACAAGTGCGCTCTTCAAATACAAATAGTAGTCCAGATTTTGAGGCCACGCAACATTAATCCGAGAGATAAATCGATTCGCCCGCGATCGTGCAACCAGTGGGAATACACGTTCCGGTCACATTTTCATGAAAACTTATGACTTCAGTTCAAACTTTAGCTATTTCGAACTTCTTTTAGAAAGGAAATTCTGATTGTATTATAAAGTTATACATTTTCATGAAACGAGACCCAGAATAAAAAAATGTTACTCAATATTCGTCCGGCCCTGGAGCCATTAGAGGAGTGTAGTTATTGTTAAAAGGTTGCAGAAAGTAAAGATCACGTTTGGTTCATGGGTATTTGTGATCATTATTGCATAGTTAATAAAATAAAATCTACATTATTATAGTATTATGAAAATTCTGTAATAAAACCGGTAGTATTTAACTGTGTAGTCGCGCCCGCGTCGCGGTTCTCATGCGCAACCACCTTGTGTCGAACAGTGTGGAACTGTTTCGAATCTTTCAGTTATTTTATTAAGAAAGTCGTTAAGATTTAAAAGTGGAACAGTCCGGAGCTGGGCGTTATATCTAGCCATTATCAGTTGAGCTTTAGTAATAAATAATTGTTATGAAATTAAAGGTCAAGTTATACTGGGGAATTGCGGTGGAGATGAAATAAAGGTGGTGGCACATGAGAGGCCTGGGCGCGGCGCCTCGGCCCTCCATTCTCGCACCAAGTTCAAGTCCGCGGTACCATTAGTGTAATGGTCAATTAATGTTACTGCGCCTGGCATTCTAACACGTTTATGTAGGAAACAAATTTGACTCTGAAAATAAAAGAAGTTATTTAATTTTGGAACAATTGTTTTATTTCATTATAGGTTTTTATCGAATTTTCACTCTTTATTAGCATAGAAAAAAGGAAGAAACTAAAAAGTTGGCAACATCATAGTGTCGTCCTGTTTTCTTACATATATTGATTTAAAGGGACACTACGATGTTGCCAGTTTTTAATCTCGTATCTTTTTTGTCGCACTGTACATCACACATGCCAGTGGTTATAAGCCTCAATACGTACAGATATGCTACGTGAAAATTAAAAACACTCGTATGTCTTTATTGCACTTGGGAATGCAACTAGTAAAAACCAGTATATTTAAAAATACTTTACTCTGCCTGCCAATGCACCCGAGTTTTCCGATAATCGGTTTCCAAATACACCTATTCGTTGATATATCCGTTTTTCGGACATAATATCACAGACAGAGGTGAGTATATTCAGAGAAGATAAAGGAGTTTGTTTTGAAAGAAGGACTTTTTCAGTAAACACAAATTAGAAGGGCCAACAATATTTAGTACATTGTGTCACAAGGAATCAAAATGTTATACTTCCGGCGAGGGCGTACATTGAATCCCGAATGAAGTGATGGATTCTAAAGTACAATCCTGAGCGTGATGAGGGATTCAAGCGTTAACGCCCAATACGAAACCAATTTGTATAGCGTGTGACACAAACCTATTGTTTTTCACACAATCTATGAGGAAAATAAACAGAACCTGTAATAACAAAAGAGGTGTCATAATAACGCCACGATCTTCTATTCTTCTTAGCGTTTTCCCGGCTTATGCGTCGGCTCAGGGAGCCTGGGGTCCGCTTTTGACAACTAATGCCAGGATTTAGCGTAGACGCTAGTTTCACGAAAGCGGCTGCCATCTGACTTTCCAACCCAGAAGGTAAACTAGGCTTTGTTGGGATTAGTCCGATTTCCTCCCGAAGTTTTCCTACACCAAAAAGCGATCGGTAAAATTTGATATTTTATTATCAAATGATATACTTTAAATACACCAGAGATAGAAAGATTTGAACTTTTATTGTTTTATTGATGTACGACCTACCCTACATAATCTTACGCTTTCTTTACAAAAAAACAATAAGCATGGGCTTTAACTTAATTGTTAATATTATAATAATCCAAAAGTGTCTGTAAACCACAGTGCTAATGAATTCAAACAATATTAGGTACCTATATTAATTTTCAATTTGCACTGAATTTACTTGATGTTGACCGGTCGAGTCCGTGTCAGTGTCCTTATGTCTGTCGTTGCGATTTTCTGGACAGTAAGTTTTTAGTTAGTAACTGATGGTAGGTATCCACATCTGCGTAGCCAAGATGCCAATCGCTAACGCTCAGTCGCAAACAACACCCAACTGTCACTGTCGCACTTATAAGAAAGACAAAGAGTGATATAGAGCTGTTATGTTGGGTACGCACCCTGATCTATATTCCCAAAAGGGATACAAAAATTTCTGTACACGACCTTTATTCCATTTGAATAAAGGCCGTGGAAAGATACTTCTGTCTAAAAAAAGGATCAATATTAATAGGTACACCTTAATTGGCCGTATGTATGTCGGTACAATTTGCGATTGCAGACGGGTTTATACCAAATTGTGCAGCTGACAACCCAAAGTATAAAAATAAAATTTAGAAAAAAAACCGGTTAAAAGCATGTTGGACCACGCTCAGTGTTATAGGATTACGTTAGTTGACCGTCCATCACAATAGGCGAGTCTAGAAGGGGTTTAAGTGGATACCATGACCATAACTAGCAAAAAGGATATTTGCAGCATTTACGCCTCATATACGGTCTTTATTAAAAAGATATTACTTTTTGTAAAAAAAACTCGCTAAACTGGCCATGTTTAAATTAATTTTCTTTGTAAGTTTATAAAGGCTCTACTTTCATGAATTTTTTGATAATTTTTTGGACTTGCGGTTCAAAAGTTAGAGGGAGGGGACACATTTTTTAAACTTCCGGGGCGATTACGATCCGGGGTGTTTCTAGAAGGTTCATTATCTTTTTCAAATCCTATTCAACAATATGTCACTTTAGCGACAAATTTAAATGAAAAAAATAACCGCCCCCACTTTACGTGTAGGTATGGATAGTACCCCAAAAAAATTGTTACCCACTTTTTATTTAACCACTTTGTCGGCATGTTTGATACCAAATTACAGCTTTAGCTTTACGGACAGACAGACAGACATGGCGAAACTATAAGGATTCCTAGTTGACTACAGAACCCTAAAAACATTAGGTACTTTTACATCTTTGTAGATTATCTTTGAACCACTTATCAAAATATGTAGGGCGTGAGTCAATAGGAACAACCACTTTGGACTACTTTAAACAGTTTAAACTGTTACATTTCAATTACCCTTTTACAGCGACAAGCTGTCCTACCGATTAGTAAAATAAAAAATATAAAACTTCTTGTTTTAACCCTTCTAGTGCGCATGCCGACTGAGGGCGCCAAAGCGTGTTGTCAATAAGTAACGTTAACAATGTAAACTTAAGTACCTACTGGTATACCGAAAGTCTTTCAATGGTTCCCAAGATACGGGCTCGACCTAGTTTGGGGACCGCTGTTTTGGATTATCATAGTTCATAGTACACTTAATCTTTTTAGGGTTTCGTAGCCATAATGGCAAAAACGGAACCCTTATAGTTTCGTCCAGTCCGTCTGTCCGTCCGTACGTCATAGCGGTTTTACTCAGTAACTATAAAGCATATTGTAGTGATATTACAGCTACAGGTGTATTTTGTGTGCCGCTGCTTAGATTTGTATATAAGTTGTGAAAAAATAAAAATAAAGATGTTTAGGGGGGGTGCATACATGTAGCTAACTGTCACGTGGAAATTTTCATGTGTTTTCTATCCAGGATCTTTCCACCCTAGTAGGAGAAAAAAAAATGTCCCAAGCCTTTTTCCATTTCGTCACCATTTTTTTAACAGATTTAGTATGGCGGTAGCGCAATGGAAAGTTTGAAAATGTATGAAAATTTTATTACACTTTTTATCTCATACTAGGATTGAAAAAGCTCGTGATTCTAAATAGAAAACATAAACAATTTTCCAATTTAGCAAAAATTTAATTTCAACAACAAATAATAAAAATGCCCTTCTACTTCGAGACATCCTTTGCAGTAGCATGGTTAACTACGTCACTGCACAGCTGTGGACGGCTGTCCTGCGTCAGACGATTGGGTAGGTATGTTAATTTCATTACACGAGGGCCCGAGGGCCTGCATTCGGCGACAACTAAGTAAATTCTTGTGTCAAGCAAATCAATCCGCAGGCCAAGCAGAACCAAAGCGCGACCGCGACAGTATCTCGCGCGCGAGATACACATGATATGAATTACCTACTAGGGTCATGGTGGGTACCGGTTACCCGGACAGTACCGGTTGGCGTAGGTACACTTTACCGATAACATTTCTTAAAATAAAAAAAGTAAGAATACTACATAATATTTAATCAAATAAAAAATTTATATACAAATCAAAAAATAAGGAATCTATAATATTTAACAATCCATCCAAAAAATTCATATCCTGTCTATTTTATATGTCTTCTATTTAGAATCGCGAGCTTTTTCAATCCTAGTAGGAGAAAAAAAGTGTCCTAAAATTTTCATACATTATCAAACTTTCCATTGCGTTACCGCCATACTAAATGGTGACGAAATGGTATAAAAGCTTAGGACACTTTTTTTCTACTACTAGCATGGAAAGAACTCGCGATTCTAAATAGAACAAATATAAAATTTTCCAATTTTATATGTATGTGTTAAAATTAATTTCTACAACAGAAAATAAATATACCCTTCTACGTCTAGACACCCTTTGCAGTAGTAGTAAGGAATCTATAATATTTAATAATCCATCCAAATAATTCATATCCTGTCTATCTCGCGCGCGAGATAGCTTAGCTTAGCAACTACATCTTATAGACCCTCAATGCTGAGAATAGTGCAACTTACGTATTTTTTATAGAAGGTCCCACCGGTCTAGGTAATACTTTTAACATTCTGTACACCTACTTTTATGCCATAATGCGAGCAATTCAATTTTAGTTTGATCTTAACAGAGCGCGAATACAGGCCAACTTACTATGATTCATTATTTGCCGAATATCCCTTCCATGTTGCATCTCAGCTTCGTTTCCACGAAAGGTATTTTTACACGATCGAGCGTTGCCGCTAACATGATTAGGTACACAGCGAGGTCCTTACAAAATGTCTACTTGATCAACTTTTTATACAATAAATTATTCGTTTTAATACGGTATAACTAGGTTAGTATTGATATTTATGGATGGAAACGTATAACCATTAACCTAGCGTATTTAGCAGATTAACATAAAATGCTTAATTTATGTGTCAACGCTTATGTTTCTGTTTAAAGTGTTTTAGGATGACCATGATTTATCACAGTCAAGTGTCAAATAGCTGCAGAGATTAGGGATGGCAATAAAATTTTAGGAATAAATTGCAATTTCTGATATTTATTACAGTTTAAAGTACCTGGGCATTTCCATTTTTCGTTTTACCCAATTAAGATATTATATTGTTAAAGCGAAGATTAAATAAGTCGGTTTGGATACGCACTTTTTTAATACCTATACGTTTGTTGGTTGTTTACTCTAAGATCCTATTTGATAAAAAAATTATGGTGATATACATCATTTTCACAAATATCTACTTACTCGATAGATGCCGTTGGCCAAAGATAATACAACAGTATTTTTAAAAATTTACCTCATTATTGAATGAAATCAAAAGAACCGATAGTTTTTGTAATCAAAACTTCCTTTTTTCAGCACACAAAAATGATATTTTGTCTTACTGGCGTGACATCACAAGTATCCCACCACAAAACAACCGTCACAAGTGATAACTTTTAACTGCTGTCATTGCAGCTCGATACATTTTCAAAAATACATTGGGTACGCTTTAGTGGTTAAGTAGTACTAAGTTAGTACTATGAACAGATATTGTAAGGTAATCTACAATATCTGTTCATAGTACTAAATCCTATGTTTGGTTACGGTTTGAGGTAATATTACAAGCTGTTTAACCACTACGCAGTACGCGAACGCGTGAATTACGAGTAATATTTCTCTCAAGATTGCATAATAGACTAACTATACCTGCAACACTAACAGTTTATTAGATAAATCTTATTATAGGTGTCAACTCATATAAAAAGGTTAAATGAGGTCAGCCTATGACGAATAGCACGAAACTCGCCAAACCGCAAGTCCATTACTAGGAATAGGTTGGTACAATGAGATCGGTGTGGCCACAAACAAAACTACATCTAAACATTGAAGGGTTTACTAAAGGGTCTACCTAATTGATCAGGTGATTTTCATGGTTAAATAAATAAATAAATATTCTAGGGCATTCCTACACAAATTGACAAAGTCCCGCAGTAAGCTCAAGAAGGCTTGTGTTACGGGAACTCAGACAATGATATATATAATATACAAATACATAGAAAACATCCATGACTCAGGAATAAGTACCTAGGTAAATGCTCTTACTGGGATCAACTACGCCAACCGGCGGGTCTAAAGGCCGGTCAGTTTTCTTCGATATATGTAAGGTTTTGAGACTTAAGGTACCACCATGTCCGTTGTCGATAAGGCGTGGGTACGTACAACTAAATGAGCAGTATGTTTAAAGACTACTCACCAAACTTTCTGTGTCGAAGTAGAGTCCGACAAATATGCAATTTGCATTGATTTTGATAGCACAGACTGTGAAAGTGTTCATTCAATGTCATAATTTCATAGAAGTATGACGTTTAAAATCGCTAATATTTGCGCAGTCGAAAATCGAGGCAAACTTAGCCTGGTCTGGTTCTAAGTATAATAACAAATTAATCCATAAATTTAATGATTAGGTACTTATTATCTATACCTAACCTCCTAGTGTGGAAATTGGGTGTAAAATGAAAAACATTCGTAACTTTCATACATATTTAATCGGTTGATTCTATTTATTTTTTACAAAAGTATTGAATACAAAAAGTAGGCATCTACATCTAAAAAAGTTTCCATTTGTATAAACGTCAATTATATCTAATGGTACCTATAGTCATGTGCCTGCGGTTGTTTTTTTACAGCTATGAAAGGAACGTGCCTACTTAATGTGACATTATCAACAATCGACGTTTTTACATCTTAAAACTGGATCCACACTTGTATCATTTTGCCGTTTGCAAGTGTGGACCCAGCTTAAGAGATTACTTTACTTATGAAGAGATTCACTCGTATCTTATTGTTTATACATCCGTGAACACTAGCTCTAGATAATGTGATGTTTATGTATACATTAATATGGTCGTACCACTAACGTTAGTCACTACATATTTACATTTAACCAATCTAATTATTCTAAATCAGTATTACGTACAACTTATATAAACCAGAAATGCACTTCAATTTATTACACACGATTGATATCATATATTAATCATAGCCTACACGTTTATAAATCTTTAATAAAATTACGGATAACAGAACTCGCAACCATAAAAGGTAGAGTAAATAAAAAAGAAGCTTGACATTACAGTTATTCGTTGAAAAAAGTTATGTTCGGTATAAAAAGGTGCCTTAGGACTATTGTATTCTATGTACCTATATTGAGAGATGTTTGTCCTGGAGCATCATAATCTAGGTACATATTTCAACTAATCACGCCATATTGTCGTAATACAACAAAGATGACTAAAGAAATGGGCTTTGACAGATCTCTATGAGCATATAGTCTACAGCCAATTGACCTAAGGCACCTTTTTATGCAAAACAAAAACATATACCCAAATAGAATGGCAACTATAGCGGCTACAATTTTGAAATCTTAGTAGGTCAACTAACAGTCTTTTAATCATTAATTAAATAATACGTATCGTTCTGCCAATAAATAATTGTTTGAATAAAATTCTTATCTTGTGTAAGCAAATCTCAGTCGTGTCATGGTGAGTTGGTGACTCACCCGCGCATTAACCGGGCGAATCAATATGCACCATGAAAAAAATATAATGACGTAATGTCCTAGGAACTCACTACAATCATTATCATTATTTACTTACTCGTACCTATACCTATACAATACATCCCACAGGTTGGGCACAAGAGCGGTTACCTACATCACATAGTTAAAACTACATACTTTTATACTAGTTCCGTATCACTAATATAATGAATAGTGGTAAGTTGATAGTTTACATGGCATTGCTCATGATAGCGGTTAACCTACGATGTCTGCTTTTCTTACAAAGAAATGAGAATATATTAGGAAACGTGCCAATTAAAATGTAGGTACTTTACCTATTCAGAGGGCCTACCATGAACGACTTCTTCTCTCTATTGCACTCGCATGTTCGAGCGATGAAGAGAATGAAGGAACGAAGTGGTTCGTAGTACGCCCCCAGGTGTGAATACTATAGAGTTTATTTCGTAGATTTATTCAATGGTGGAAGACTAATTTATGCTGCTGCCTATACAATCATGTGACACATAATGGGAATGGTTTAAAAAATATAACGATTACAATTGGATCAACCCTAAAAACAGCATAGGTGGGTCAAAAAGTAGTCAAAATACGATCACATGATTTCTGGATGACACCATAGCTCCAATGTAGAGGAAATACCTATACATTGTCCTTTTAAGTACTTTACATTTCGTGGACTCATTGAGCATGAAAACATGTCATCCCGTGAAATCACGGTTAAAACCCGTTAGTCATGTGCCGTTAAATTACGCGGCCCACGACATGCAACACCCACGCCTCCTAAAATGTATCCAACTTTCTCAGACGTGCTTTTCTATGCAGCTCAATTGCAGTACACTACATTTCTGACTTTTGAGGTTAAAATTGTACCTACATACTGTGCAGCTCTAGCCTGAGTAAGTATGAGTTTGAGTGAGCATTGTTGAAGGAAAACTATAATGTCTACTGAAACTGAATGACTTACTGGACAAATTATTAAATAATTATACGTCATTACTTTGAGTCACGTTGTTTTTATACAAGAACGTTTTTTTTTCAGAAGTAGGTACGAGTTCGTACCTACCTGCATATGGGTATGGGTGTAGTATGGTAGTCTTGTCGTGTTGTATTATCATGGGTAGAGTCTGTTCAGAAATGGAAGACGCATCGCTTGTACGAGGTCCCTACAAGTCATCTTTCCGCACACTCCCTACCTACATAACTAGGTAAATAATGGGTCAAATCATTAAGCTGTCTGGAAATCCGTATTTTTATATGAATAGGCACTTTGACAACATTATTATAAATTTCGTTAAAAGCGTTGGTATGTTGACATATAGGTATGTCACGCCTATTGTACCTACCTTATATTGCATATGCTGTTACCAACCCTAGGTGCCTTCTACGTCTTAGCCAATGTATATTATGCCTCGAGTATTGCAGGTATTTAAATACCTAATATACAAGCCATTGTAATCATAAGAATATATTATTTATTTCCTAAATCTTTACATTTTCATATCCATTGTATCTAGATCAGTATATAACAGTCAATAGTGGTATAACATAGTAAGGTTAGATAGGGTCAGATGTAGGTGGTTTTTTTTTAGGTTATTTTCTATTTACCTGCATACCGTGGTGTTTTGGCATTTTTAAAATGCCAAAACACCCAAATATATAGGATCCCTTATAGAGATAGGTACACCTTTGTATATCTATACTTATGTTTTTATTGTTATTTAACGTGATTTGCGTAAAATAAAGTGTTTTTTTTACATATACATTATATTTTTAAGCAGTAACGTCTGCGAACGATACCAAATTTCTCAGGTAAAAAGGAAAAGCGGAAAAATTCGTGACCTCAGCGACTCTCGTCTCTCGTCGTGGTCTCGATAGCTCAGTTGGTTCGAGTCCCGCCCGAGGTTTTGAATTTTTCCACTTTCCCTTTCTTTCTGAGAAATTACAGACATTTTAATATTAATGTCTCAATGCTTAAACTGTTTATCAGTGAGATGCTTTCAAAGATTGACCGTTATTTACCGTCGACACACATGGGTTGAATTGAGAGATTATCATTTATCTTAAAGACCCGACGGCCGTAGGTCAGTCGGTCATTTTAAGTATACTATCGTCATTTATTAAATAAGTATATACAACTACATAATTTGCCAATCGCATACACCTCGGAGTATAAGGTTATATAGGGTTATTAATTTCGTATGTTATGTGTATGTAACCTTTGTTCCTGTAACTGATTGTCTTATGTTTATTTTTGTTCAACACTGTTTTGTTTACCATAAGTAAATTATTTAATTAAATGATTGGCTACTTAACGATGTAACATAGAAAATTATTGATACTATAGTCATCATCATCATTTTCTTAACAGGTAGATGTATCGTAACATTCTTGAAACAAAAAAGGTAAACACTTCTGTATCAAATATCCGGCATTTATGTAACTTCGAAACGCAACCATGGTGACTCATACCATCTTACTTAAAATATCACAGAAATATATATAGTATGTACTAAGTACTACACTACTAAACATAACAATACAGTTGCTTCACCTGAAACAGTGCACTTTACACGCTGGTAATATGACCTGTTATAACTTAACACTAAATATGAGCACATTTGTGACACGAACACCGGATGAGTTCATTTATTTCATTATAGCGTCGATCACAGGCAGTGGAATTGCTATGAGGGTCAAATCCAGACGCCGAACTTACGAGATCTCAGCGGTGAACAGCAGTAACCGTTAGCGATGCTCAGATCCGGGGCCCTCGTCGATGATTCAAGCAGGTAACACCTAATGGCAAAGAAAAGAAAACATTAATATATGAGAAGAACGCGTGCCTGAGTATGAGTCATGGAGGTTATACGTGACGCGATGTGAGTCAACTCGGTAGAGGTCGCCCTGAATGGCTACTGTTTGTCTTTGCTTTTAGACCATGACGAAGACTTCATCGATAAACATGTAACGAACAACTTTCTCTTTCAATCTTTGATTGCAATCGGATGCGAAAACTGGCGCGTCTGTTCTCACAAACTAGTTCAAGTATCAAAATCGTTTTTTTTTGCGAATCGGGGTCAATGTTTCGCGCGGACGGGTTACAAAAAACTCGTTTAGCTAGTGTTACCATTGTTTTATCGAAAGCATAAAAAATATAGCTTGTAAATGTATTCGATTACGAAAGGAACGTGACATAAAACAAGGCGGTTTAATCACAGTCTTATCTCCTTGGTTTGATATCAAAGAGTTTTAGTGGATCGACTTGTACCTACATTTCCACACGTTTTGGGCTAACACTACTGCATACTGTAACTGTGACTAAGAAAAAAGTAATAACCTTAATCAACCTAACTTTATTTCATATGAATTGGGTAACTATTAGTCGCTTTTAATTTAATTCCTTCTGAAGCACTAGTACGTGTGAAGTGAAAGAAGTGCACAGTTACGTGACACTTTTTAGGAATTTAGAACAGCGCACCAAGCGGCACGTATTGGAAACTTCTAAATCCACACAAATTCTTCTAAAGCTTCTATTTCTAATTGCGAGTATAAGACGAACAGCTGACTAATGCAATGAGTAAGTGGATTTCCAGAGCCCAATATGAATATACTCGTACCAGGAACATTCATGTTAGAATTATGAAAGTGGTTAAATAATTAAATGTCTACACAATGGCGTAGGTACCTACAGTCTACTTGCATTTTACTAAAAAAGAAGCATATGGCGGAGTAAGGAAAACTAGTCAAAAGGAAAGCGATGTTCAAGAATGAAGTCAAATTATCCCGTTTTCGGATTTTCCCTAATAGCTATCTTACTTATTGAATGCTTTTTATTCTCATTGGTCAGGGAATTCCCCAATGCGCGCTAAAGGAAAACTGAGGAAAACATGATCTTCTACTAAGCATTGAGACAAAATAAATCAATGTTGGAGGAGTCATATGCCCAGATAATAGCATTTTTTTAATAATGCTCAAATTTTATTTACCAAGACTTCCGTCTTATTTATTAAGAAGTAAAGCAGAAACAACCAAGAAAATATGTACAGCATACTTATTGGTATGCGGGTAAAAGCACATACATATATTATAGGTGTTTCCTTAAACAGTATCTCACTTATTACACAATTATCTATACTCTTTTTAATTTTAGATACTGTTAGTGAACACTAACTCAGAAACAATTTGCCACGACGGACAGACATTCCATTATAAGACATCCTGCGCCGACTCGTGACCTTTTATCTCGGCACTAATGTACATCAACATCAAGTGCGATACGCAGCTGGATCTATATTTCGCATGCATTGAGCAGACTACAAAAAGATGTATCTCTTTTGAACTTCATCATAATGCAATAAGATTAAAAGTGGATACAATGCTTTGAACAAAAGACGATCCAAACATCGAACACATTTCAAGTTTCATTTAAGACTGTCTTAAAATAAATTTTAGATTGATGTGTACTTTAACTTGTAGCGTTCTGGCAGTGAAGTTTGAGATGTCTGTAACTTGTGGACTGTTTTATGATGTTAATTTAGCAAGCTCGTATTGACATTTCTTTGCTAGTTCTATATTCAGTGATAATACAAGTAACATTAAGATCATGTCGCAAGTAATTGTACAACTGCCATACGCGTAGTGAAGATCATTGAAAGTGTCTATTTGTAATGTAAGTATCTGATTGGTATCTAATTACAGCCTCTAAATTTGATTATTTTTGAACTAGTGGTTGCCAAACGCTAAATCATGTCAAGGCGATTATATATACCATTATTTCATTACTAACTTACCTAAATAAAAGCCTTATTTCTTGAGTGAACAAAAAAAAACATATGTATAGGTACCTATTCTATTTTTCGGAGTACAATAGCGAATAAGGGCAATAAGTAAAGCGAATGACCTCATTAAAAACAATCCAAGCAAAGAGAATATTAAGGTTAATTACCTATACTACATTACCAAGAACCCCTAATACGGAAAACAATAAAAATGCAGTCTGTGCCTATAGTAAATTTATGTTACGTTTTCCTTGAAACGAAAACCCATTGGATGTAAGGAAGCGCTCGTGAATGTTTATTTTTTTATTAGCGTTAGTTTTTGGAAATCACTGGAGAATGCAATTTGATTGTTGGTAAAAAGGAACTCATGGTACCGGTGTTACCGGTATTGGTTATTAATCGTCAACATGCATAGAATAATCGAGTTTGTATACTGTTGTAAAAGTTCTTCACCACATTAGCGATTCCAGCCAGCATCGCTATTAGCAATCGATTCTGTAAGCCACGTTTTAGTAATAGCTTTTGGATTACCCGATGCCTTATGAGTCAGGCTATTGTTTGAATATAAATGTAGTATTTGCGATAATATTACAACCAAACGTATAATTTTAACTTATCTTATACTCTTTTGCACTTATAAATCGAGGCCATATACATAATAAACATAATAAGCATAAAATATAAATATGGGTTTGCAAAATATACAAAATTATTCTACGTTATGAATTATCGGGAAGACTTGGAGTCAAACTAGAATGAATAGTAATTTAATTCGAAGCTACTCAGCCAACGGAGTGGGCAGAGAGAGTCATGGTATAGTGTTTTTTATCACAATGATGCAATAAATAGTTATTCAAAGGGGCAAAGTTGATTTTTATCCCCGTGCTTATATTGAGATCTGAGCAAGCGAACGATTCCAAATGTGAGTTACGAGCGTAGCAAGTGGTTCAAAAACTGGAATCTTGAGCTTTACGAGGGTCTCAAACACGTGTGTTGAACAAACGTTGCCGCCGAGTGGAATACATTTCTTTTCACCTAAATAGTAAGGCGAGTAACGAGTAGCGAGGAGAATTATAACTATAACTACATATTATTACAAATCACATCTTAATGTAAGCTATTCGATATTTATTACTCAAAACTATCATTTAAAAGTCAATGGTACCAGTTAACACAAATGGATAAAGTGCGTTTTTCCCCGCTAGTATTAAAGGATAAAAGAGCGCTTTCCGAGTCCTAGTAGTGAGGTGAAAACAATATTGTAACGTCGGATATTAGATGCAAATATTTTTACACGCAACTCACAATCTCATTTTAAAATAAATACTTAAGTGGGTACTTACACTTACTTAGCCAATTAGCCAGCTAGTAACTACTTCCTTGCCACGACAATATTGTACTGGTGACGTTTTTTTGAAAGTAGATCAGTGAATTTCAATTGTTGTAAAATAATTTTTAGCACGTGAAATATTGCAAACATTGTTCTTACTTTAAATGAAAAATATTTTTTGTTCGGCATGTTTGCGCCTCTCTTTCAATAGTCATCAATTATTGTTGATTCACTCAATCATTCGATTGAACAGCATTAGTTTTCTACAGAATTAGCCCACTTAATTACCAGTACGTAATTCAATAATCTTCTGACCTTATTGAGTCAGTCACGATCACTTGATTGCGGTTAATATTAGGCCACAAGTTGAATACTTTGGCATGTGTTCTCTTCAAGACTGAATTATGGATACGATTTTGTAATCTTTACATTACAACAAAAAAAAAGGTTATTAGCTTGTGATGTGTACGTACAAATTCTTATAAAAAATGTATACGTTGTGTTATAAATATTGTTGCCTAATAACATATTATCAAATAAATAAGTTTATTATTTAAGAAATACACAGAAATAATTGTTTGAAAATTGTTAAAACTAATAATAACAAATAAAAGTATGTATCAGGGTAGGATAAGATAGGTAGAGCCATTCAAAGGGGGAACGCAGCCAGCATCATGGGAACCCTTCCGCAAGGGTCGGATCTCGGTGACCTCGATTAAGTAAGTAGTTAGTTTTTTACGTTTTTCACATATTTCTGTGCTTTTTCTAATAAGTAATATATTGATTAAATAGTATTAGGGTAGGTATTAAATAAATAAATAAACAAGACTTCAGACCTCAGTAAAGTGTCCCATGTTATAAAAATAAATGAAGTTAAGTTGCTTAGAGCGCCAATTAACACAAGCAAAAACTTTAATCCATTATTAACGGATCATATTGATATTTAATTGTAATATTTCCGTCTATAACCTAAGCAGGCGCTACCTACGTAATTGTTTAACCAAGTTTATACCAATTGCTTTTACTATCTCACCAATCAAACATGCCTTTGTTCATTCGAACAGCCAATTAAATACCTACAATACAGGCTGATTAAACATACGGACTTACGATAAAGCCCTACAAGCAGGTTAGTAGGTACCTACGTATATGATAGTAATAAATCAATACAGCCAGTACATAAATCCTGGCTATTATCGTAACTACTGGGCCCGTTGAGTAATAAAGTTATGTATTCAATTACAAAAACATCGGTCTGATTAATCGTTTTCATCGCTTTTGTAACCTTTAAGCGGTACCCGTATCGAAATTTAATCTTAGGCTTTAACAAGTTGTTTTTGCCTATACTTGACTCTTTGTATACAATATACTATACCAGTATTATATTTCATAATAATATGCTTAGGTTACTTTTCGCGTTAAGGATGACTAACACTAGGACGTGACGGGACGGGACGGAGCGGGACGGACGATCTGTCAATTTCTATAGAAATAATCACGTGATAGCTCGGAGCACTCGGATGTCACGTGACGTTTTCTATAGAAACTGGCAGATCGTCTCGTCTCGCCCCGCCCCGTCCCATTCTAGACTGAGTCAACCCTTACACAGACAAGTAAAACTTAAGGTTACTAACCTAACCTAACCAGGCTTCTTTATTCAGTGTATAATTTAGCAAAGCAAGCAAGTAGAATAATTTCATATGTAAGTGGTTAGCAAAAAGTAGTTTTGTCAATTCTAAAGATATCCTGTAAATACTGTATTTACACAAGAGAACTAAACACTGTACTCT
This sequence comes from Lathronympha strigana, assembly GCA_949128165.1. Taxonomy (NCBI): domain Eukaryota; kingdom Metazoa; phylum Arthropoda; class Insecta; order Lepidoptera; family Tortricidae; genus Lathronympha; species Lathronympha strigana. The sequence goes on along the minus strand of OX421906.1, from coordinate 6,798,464 downwards.
TACAGTGATAAAGTTGTGTGGAAGATATGCAAGAACTCCTGGAAGTTTAGCCGGTAGGAGTCCTGGCACTGTCAGGAATCTCGCAAGCGGTTCGAACAAGGCTTCGGAAAAAAAACAGGCTTCACCAGTTCAGTTCAGTTTTTTTTTAATAATATGGCTCTGTCCAGTGGGACAATTTCGCCAGTATCAAGGTATATTGCCACACGGGCTACAATGTACGGTGAGTTAAAATATGCTCTTAGACCGACATTGTACAATGAGGGCCTTGGCAGAGAGATAGTTTCTTGACAAAGGCAATGCAAAAACTACCGGATTGACAAAACAATGGTAAGACGCGTCTCAAAAGTAATTCTTCATTAGCTGTACACTTTTTCGTTAGTTCACTGCACAATTCGCTATCAATATTTCACATTAAACGACTAAACGAACAAAAACCAAAAAACTATTCTACATCTTCGCCATATTGAGTGTCACCTGGAAGTCCAGGCTTCGCGAACTAACCCGGATGTCAAGATGTCGAATACCATAGGTACAACGCTTAACGAGCAAGTGGCGCTTTAGTGTGTGTATTATATAAAAAACATTATAATATCATCTTATAATGCCACTCATGCACCTTTATATAATTTTATTACTTTATTGTTGCTTGCTGTTATTGCTTTTTATACGAGAATTATACTCTTTTGCACATACACATAAAACACACACTTAACTACTTCAATCCTAGTTAAGATTTACGCAACAGTGGCTGTTCATATACATTTCCTATTGCGTCTGCTCAAATTAAGAAAATATACCGTGAGCTTTAACTTTAAGATACCGTGTCTACACTTTATGTGGCGATTAACATAGATCAGCCATACATTACCGTTGTCCGGTATGGAAATGTCCATGACAAGTCATTTCTCACTCAATAAAACTGGGAAATTATGGACTCATTTGGTGCATGTTACATTAAATCGAAATTTATTTACTAAATTGAGATTAGGCGCCATAAGATTATCATTTATTATGACCTACATGTATCTTATAGATACACTTAAAATAACTTGATGTAACTTCGATAGACAATTATACTATTACGTATATGTTATACGCTCTCGCTCATAGTATAATAGATATTTACTTTTAAACTATCGACCTTGAGCGTACAATGAGTAATTATGTTGTTTATTGAATGACATGCGACTCTTCCGTTAGTTAAGGCTTCCTGAATTACTGCATGATATCACAGGAGTTATACGCGAAAGGTGACAAATCAATGCATTGTGGGCCTCATTCGGAGCGATGATTAAATATTTCTCGATATGATGATTGGAATCATCGGTCATCTTATTAGGAAAGGTTAAGTAAAGGAAATTTCTGCTCTAATACACATAAGAGTTCAGTCATAAGGAAAAACCTTGAATTGAATCGTAGGTTGTAGGTTCTCAAACCTAAGAACTTTTAATCTTAGTATATAATTATGTTATAGAAGTCAATCAATCTCATGGTTGTTGTGAAATGTAAATTAGGCAATAACATGGCACCAGCAATCTCGCGGCCTCGACTCTAGCCGTGTGCGGTCCAGTGTGCTTACCATGAGTTGCATTCGATTGCGACTGCGGCATTCGAAAGTATGTCTCCGTCTCGCTCCTACCACTACTCTGGCAGGAGCGAGACGGACATACTGTCGAATGTCGCAGTCGCAATTCAATGCAACTCATGGTACGCACATTGTACCCTTACCATCAGCAGAGACCACTAGCGAATGGGTGAACTTACTCTCAATTCGGTCTCAATGCATTTCGGTCGCACTTATAACTTAGCACGAACGAGATACACCAAGAAAGTTTATGTATATATTAGTTAGTCGTTTAGAACGTTGATTACTGCAAATTCATGATAAGGGCATAGACTCTCAGAGATTTTAAGGTCGATGTGCACGGCTCATTATTCATAAAAAAGTTTTGCAGAATTTGCAGATTTATGACGAATTTGCTAAATATGTTTGTGTTATTATTGTTTCATTTAGTCGATCACATTAAGTTATTTGCGCAAAATTGATCAAATGAATACTACTATCGTAATTAGTGCCTTGTCTTTGTGTTTTTAGATTTCCAGATAAAACGAAAAATAGGAAAATATATTCTCAATCCTTACAAAAACGCGCATGTTTTTGGATTCGCGCAATTTAATGAGTACGATTGATTATATTCGTCAATAATAAAATGAAAAAGTTTACTAAATATACTAAAAACCTGCGATAACTTTAGTATTAAAATGTGTCTGTGCAGATCTATTTATTAATGTAGGTATCTATGTATTAATTATTTTAACTTTAGGTAAGTAGACCGGTTTCATAAAACATATACATAAAGGCATATCGTCGACTCGGCCAAAAGTTCAATTGGAGTAAGGGACGGGGTTATCCGACGACATACCTACATTCGAGCTAATTTGCACTTAATAAAAAACTATCCTTACTAATTTTCACCTAAAGCTAACATATAATTCTTATAAACGTCTTAGGCCTAGGTTCCGTGAATAAAACACAAAGAACCAATAAAGGGAATTCCATATTTGGAATACAAGCTATTTTATTGACGACGTAAACGAAGCAGGAAAACGCGACTTATTTATTGCTGTCTTGTAGAATCCCTTTTCTTGATGACGTTTGTCAAGAGTTTTATATAAAGGTAAATACCGTGTTTTTTAGCCTTCCATACGTCTGTATGAATCATAGTAATATTACGTATTTAGATAAGCTTAGATGCGTGTCATGTTGTTCTCATACGTACTATAAAATATACATATTTAGTGTAATTATTAACCTTTCCCATAGCAGTAATTATTATGTATTTAACTCAATGTACCTTCATATTTTGTAATGGTTAGGAGTTATTAGTCGTAGAGGTAGATTACCAGATGTAATTAGAATGTTTTTTTCTCAAAAAAGGTAAGTAATTACTTACTACAATTACCTTTTCTTATATGACATGCACCTATATTATTTCAGTAGGTACCTTGGAATAAAGACTGCCTTAAACTGCCGTAATAGTATCAAGGCTAGATCAATTGGTGGTAGGTAATAAGTTACTTACTTTAAGTAGTCTTAATTTGGAATACGAAACGATCAAGTAAATACAGAGGCCTAGAGCTATATATTGTCCTTAAAGCCTTCTAGAAGACGTCGAGAAAAACCCAACTAGTTCGGTTTACTTTTTTAACCACGGTATTTAGAACTGGTTCTATTAAACGGTTCGATCCGTCGTAATCATAAAACACATTAATCATTATGGTTATTAAAGTTAAGCCGAGTTCACATTTCTGATGGATTCGGGTCAGTTTTAGTATCAGTTAGGTGAAATCTAAATCTTGCGGGGAAATAGTTAGAATGTATGTCATTTTTTCATGTGCTTGTTTGAGCTTTATCTTAAATATCCTAATGTAGGTATCTGTTCATTTTAAAGCGAAACCGTTTGAACGATTTAGATCGAAAAAAAAAACTCAGATGGGTCTTCTCTTGAAAAATGTGGGTTTTCGAGTTGTTATGAGATTTCAGTGTCTCTATGGCTCTTACTTTAATTATTTCAAATATTGTTGGTTCTCTGACTATTCCACGGCATATTACGTTGATCTTTACTCGGACTTTGACATAATTAAATCTATTTGTAATTTATTATGTCTCACAATGTTTCAAATTATTGTTTTATTAAATATAATTCTCACATAGGCGGCCTTATACAGTGTTGATTGAATTCGGTCATTAAAAGGTAGGCATTATGTTTTCTAGATCCGTAATCGAAATTTTAAAACATTAATCGATCCTTAATGATGATGCGAATGATGAGATATACAATATATTTATATCTTCGTCTAAAAGAAGCCCATATTGACAGTTATTGGACTAATTTAATTCCAAATTCAGTTCGTTAGTTAATAGGAAAGTAGAGCTGTAATAGGGCCGGTATTTCGAGTTCCAAACATATGGAAACTTAGTCAACTAATATGATGTCAATCTGTTTTACTACTATCAGACCCTTAACGTTGATGAGGCGGCGGTTTTATGTTAATCAGCTTGATATGACCAGTTGCGGTACTTGCGGTAGCTTCTTGACGATCAAAAGTAATATTTTATTCATTTAATCATTATTCCATTATTTTTAACCGTTTTCTTCTAATGATTATATTGGTTGATCATTATAATTGGTTTTAGTGCTGAGGCTTTTTATTTTCAACGTATGTATCTCTTTTTAAATTACATACTACTTGTACCTTGTACTTGTTTCAAAGTTCCTTGTGATTTCTAAAGAAGCTGAGCGGAAAATGCAGTGATACCGTTAAAGGTTCTATGCACTGCATAATAATTTCCGACCAGGGACTAATCTATTTATCTGTTTATTTATAAGCATCGTGTAGCTCCATAAAAATAAAACATGTAGGTATTTAAATTATATGCAAAATAAGAGTTGTTTAGTCATTTATGTAACTAAATGATGTTATTTATATATTCTACAAATGATATCGACATGTTTGCGGAGCTTATGTTGACCGATATGTAACTTTTCTAACATTATATGTGTAATAAGTCTGTTTATACAATTACTCAATGCCCGTGCGCATGTCGCCTTATCGGTGCAAGAGTTGTTCTATTAAAAGTCATGAGCTGACGCCTGATTATAACTTTTAATAGGCACCTAGGCAGTAGTCGAATAATTTACCATAACGATTCTAGCGCCTTGCTTGCAAATTACTTATACAATTTAATAATCAGTAATGATCGATGTAGTAAATATTTACTGCTAAATCGTTCACTTGAGTATTAAACCTGAGTATTTGTGAAGTTTTCACACTAAAGGTACCATGTTCTCGCATGTTGATATGGTTCATTTTAAAATTAATACTTAAGGTAATTACGCCTTAACGTCTCGTGACATCCGAGGGCTCCGAGTTATCACGTGATCTTTCTATAGAAATTTACAGATCGTCCCATCCCGCTCCGTCCTGTCCCGTCCTAGTGTGAGTCATCCTTAAAACGATGTATTTTTATCACTATTGGCGTGACATGTTTCGATAGCGACCGGCTACCATCATCGGACAGAGTGCTATAACGTCCGCGACGCGGTCAACATTCACACGCTTGTGCTTATCTCTGTAATACCTAGTTTAAGTAAATAGTTTAATAAAACATTATCTGACCCCTTTTCAAAAGTACAAAAACTACTTAGATAGGAATTTGCTTATTAATAGAATTTTAATGGCAATCGCTTGTAGCGAAGTAGATCGCGTTATTAAGAGAAGCATTTAACGTATAGCTGAGAGTTTAATAAGTTACTTACTCTTCAAACTACAAACAAGGGAATCAACAGGTTAATACTTTGTTTGAAAATTATCGGTAATTTACCGGTTAACCAGTACCATATACAATTTTTTTATCGGTTACCAACCCCTACTACAAACTGCTTTGAAATGAAATATAGTATAGTCAACCACAATCAAGTATATATTTTACTGCAATTTTTTCTGTCAACTTTAAATGTTCGCATAACATCGAAGACGAAAACATATAGGTACTTGCTTACTAAATTATTTATACAAAATGCAGGTAACTTTCATACTAATATTATGTTTTACTGTAACGAACTAGCTTTCGCACCGATAAAAACATAATTAGTGAGCTCATTATTGTCTAATCAACTGACCTGAAATGTTTGACCTTTCACAGTTTTTGACAGTTTGATAACTATAAAGGCCAATGTTACACAAGAATCTAAAGTTGACAAGATTGACAGCATGGATACCTACTGCATGTTCGGAAGACTACTGATAATAATTTGAGTTTCCTGTCCATATTTGTCTTGTGTTTAATAAAAGGTACTTGAGAAGTTCCATTTTTAAATGAATCTTTGCTAAACTAGTCTCACTTGCCTAGTTTGTAAAATGAGCATTTATAAAAACCGGCCAAGTGCGAGTCGGGCTCGCGCACAAAGGGTTCCGTAGCAGCAAATATAATAAACTTATTATGTCAATTTATACACCTGGTGAATGGAGCCTAAACTTATAAGGTTCAGCCATCGTTTTCAGTGTAAGCACAATAACTTAACCAAAATTACAGTTAAATCAACCTATCTCAAAAACTATAAGAGATACTTTGATCAAACCAAAAATCGTTGAAAGAGTTAATTAGCATGCATCACCTCTATTTTTTTTAGAATTTTATACCCCGTAGTTATAAAAATAGAGGGGGGGGGACATACTTTTTACGACTTTGAGAGCTGATATCTCAAAAACCGTTCACTTTAAGAAAAATGTTTTTTAGAAAACTTTATATCATTTTAAAAGACCTTTCCATTGATACCCCACACGGGTATGTACATCGAAAAAAAAATTTTCATCCCTCAGTTACATGTATGGGGGGCCCCACCCCCAATTCTTTTTTTTACTATTTAGTGTCATAATTTTGTAGCGGTTCATACAACACATATTCCCATCAAATTTCATCACTGTAGTACTTATAGTTTCCGAGTAAATCGGCTGTGACAGACGGACAGACGGACAGACGGACAGACGGACAGACGGACATGACGAAACTATAAGGGTTCCGTTTTTGCCATTTTGGCTACGGAACCCTAAAAACTACCCCCTGCCCAGGAGCCCCTGGGAGGGTTTTGCCGCTTACATTTTCCTAGGACTCTGTATAAGGTCCTTATTTCTAGTGCCAAGATATATTTGCAAACAAAGTTTCAAAGCTGTACAAATTTTGCCATCAAAATGCCATATTTAGTCTTATTTTACTTGCAGTATTACCGCCTAACCGACAAAGTGGTAGCTTTTGGAGCATTCCACGGGGCTGTCCCGTACAAACGCAAAGAAAGAAACTCCAAAACTTACAATCTTCATTAAATTCGTGTTCGTACGGGATACGCGGTAGACAATTCCGTGGAATGCTGCTTTTACTAAAAACAGTCACAATTATTATGATTTAAACAAAAGACATACATTCTTAAGACGTACAAGACATCGTAAATCTGATGCTAACAGGCTAAATTACATCCTTATTAAGGTAAAGGTATTCGAGTATAACAGTCCAGTAACTTATATAGCGGATCAAATACAAATTACAATGCATGTACGACCGGATAACTGTCGCCTTATATCATTATTAGTGGCCTTGGGGTCAGTGGCCCGTCGAAAATTGACCTCATACCCTAAGTGTCGCTTCCGCGATAATGTTAACTCGATACGGCTGTAAATTACATGTTTTGTCATGTTGGAATCAAGACAAATGCCGGATATACTTAATTTATCGATATTTTTTACAACGATGCAAAATTTTTGATTAATCCTTATTTTTATTTTTAAGCAGAAACGTCTTTGAACAATTCCAAATTTCATACAATTTACGGGCCACCAGGTGGGTTTCGGTAGCTCAGTTAGTAGAGCGATGGCCTTGTATCCCAGAGTCAAGAGTTCGAGTCTCGCCCGAAGTCATAAGCTATTCCACTATTCCTTTCTTTCTAAAACAATCTTATTATGGATGGAATGCAATAAAGTTGCATTAAATTACCAACAATGCTTTAAACCTATTAGATTTTGACCTTATAGAAATCAATAAACGTATTTGATATTTACGCTTAATTGCGTAAAATGGGGCTAAGTGTAATTTAGTGAATTTATGACCACTTTGAATCGAAAATTTATTTTGCGTTAAACAACACTAACCACGGTTTCTTTATTACTTTATTAACTACTCTCCAGTACTGTTGTCCAATAATTTAATCGTAATAAGTTGATAACAAACAATCTTCACAAAGTACATGGATAGACTCGTTAAGCACACATTCATTATGTTATTTAAAGTTGCATCATAAGTACTATCACAATCGCAGAGGTCGCATCACGAAGGCACGTACAAGCATCGAACCATAGACAAAGAATTTATAAATAAAGTCGGATTACATTGCAATAAACTAGCCTTATGTGTCGTTCCATATAGAAAGGTACCTAACGCGGATTGTTACGTCGCAAAACGTCGTGTTTGTAATCTCTTTTTATTGGATTAGAAAAATCGTGTGAATGTTGTCATGCGATTTTTATAAAAACAATTTAAAAGTGGCCTACCTGTATTGTCTCTTTTTTTCGTCACCATAACGTTAACAATGGAAATATGTAATCTTATTTTAATATTTTGTAGAAATTACTGAATTGATGAAAAGTAGAAAAAATCGTCGCTATTTTTTTAATAAAAAAGAAGTAAGTATTATAAAGGGTAAGCACCTGCTGCCCTATAGTTTATTTTTATTCGGTGCGGCACTTTACTCGAGATTGTTATGAATTATGATTGATGGGCTGTTCATAGTAGTAACGACAAATTACTCAATAAATTAGATAACATAAACAATGTGATTTTAAAATAAAAATATAGGTACTCATGCATAACAACTACAAAAATACGTATCGACTTTTGGACTTTATCGCAATGCAATAAGATGAAAAAGTGATCACACTACTTAAGGCGTAACAGTAGTTTGAAGGGTACAGGTACCTGAATTTTGTATACATAATTTAGTCCCAAAAGTACATAGTTTAGGTACATAAAAAGTAGTTATATATATGTATATATATATAGTTTGGCCAGGCTCCGTTCTCATTTGTGCATAGGACTCGTTCAAAAATCATGAGATCATATTTGGCTGATTTTTGTCGTACGTTTTGTTGTTTGATGTTATGCGAGCGAGAATTACTGCAGTAAAATAAATAATGGCTTAAAATGACACTACATGCCCATTATGTTCAACAACGATGTTAATGACTTGAGTAACTTATGTAGGTCCCTACCCTACCTTCCAACTACCTAAATGCTCATTAGTGGCGTCTGAGAGGTACCTACATTGCATATTGGCATCGGTTCGCTAAATAACCACATTCGCACCTGCATTTACCTTTTAAGGAAACTGGCCGGATTCTCCAAGTTTTCACACTGCGTCTCCTTAATGAGGTGGACAAAACTCTTTCGAAGTTTTTAAATGAAGAGTATAATATTATATTTTAACAGCTCGATTATAGTTGCCGATTTCTAAGTCTGAACTTTTGACACTTGAGTATTGACGTACTTAGTGATGAGGCTAAGACAAATCGTTTGTCAAATTCAGCGATTATTGATTTTAGCGATGAATTGTTTGATTCGATTTTACTACTACGGATTTGTATTTGATAAGACCGAGAAACTTCGACAAACTGCGCATTTGTCATACGATTTTTTCCAAAGTCATCTTAGTTTCGTTCAGAAATCAATACTGTTGAACTCTTAAAATGTAAGGTAAAAATCTTCATAGTTACTTTGTCTTATTTTAAATAACATTTTTTGCACATCGTACTTAGTTTTATTTTCGTTTTAATTGTTTTGTTTTGATTTTTTACTGTATTGCCTATTGACAACAAGATCGATTTTTATCGATTAACAGACAGTTGTATGAATTGGAACAGCAGACATGGTCACAACACTAAATTTAAAAAAAAAACGACGTAGACCGTAACTGTTGGCATGCTAAATTGTTATCGTAAAATATTCAATAACTAATGTATGAAAAAATGTAACATTCATCACATTATGTTTATGAAAAGTGAAATATTGTGTTTATGTACATGACTAGCTGTAATGTCTTTATGGGATTTTGTTTATAATTCCAAAGTGTCTTGCGCGTTTACGTTCTATGGGTATTTCGATGTGTCAAAAGTTCAGACTTAGAAATCGGCAACTATAGGCTTTTTCACCACGGTCGACTTGAACAGCGCAGCTGTCATAGAGAAGGGTCATCATATAAGTATTTTTTTATGCTGATTTTTACTAACGTTTCGGTGCAACCGGCCCTTAAACTTAATACTGAAAAGGGCAGTAAAATTAGTCAAATTGTATCCTATACATATATTGTAATTAGTAAAATATTTCAAAATATATATAAACCGGGGAAGTTTTCAAAGTTCGGATCTGTAGTGTGTTTACAATCGACGTGTAGTGTAAATAAAATACATGTACGAGTAACTTCATTGAAAAATAAAGCACAAATGTCTAGTGATACCTAATTTTCAGACTTAATGAGGATTACCGCGAGTCAATTTTCGTTTTCGTATCCGTTATATTCAACATGTATGTACAGTTGTACACACATATATTTGAATTGAATCCTTAACAGTAAAGTGCTCATATTAGTTAAGGGAGAGCTTTGCCATGATATAGGTACATGTTGCATGTAGTGTTTTTTACGCTATTCCACTATCAGAACTTACCTAGTATTTAATAGGTTTTAGATTGCAACCACGAAAGTCTTAAGTTTTGACACAGTATTGACATTTAAGCCTTATCGATGTGTCTCCAGTAAATTGATTTATAACGCGTTATAAATTATATCGATAACGACGTACGCGCAACGTATTTCTCGGACATTCCTGTTTTATAGCAAGTGGGGGTTATAAGGGCCCGATATTCATGATAGAACCTGCACGGCTAGTAACGCTGTTTTTTTTTACCTTGTGTTTCCTTTCCTTGTGAGAGCCGCAAAGGAGGACATCGTTAGTGATATAAACTTTAACAACATAAGAATTGATAAACTAAATACATATATACCTATAGTGCCTAAGTATACATTTGTGCGGAAGTCTTGCAATAAATTATTTGATTTGTGTGTACAAAAGTTTTATTCTGGCATTATGTTTTCTTAAAAAATACATTTAGAGTAGAAGTAGGTCTAGGTCTTAGGTAGGGTAACACGAAATATGATAAAATTATTAATGAAGCAAAGGATAAAATTCAGGATATTAAACTACGTTACTCATACATTTTTAGCTACCTATTATGCGTAACTCATTTTTTCTTTGTCAAGCGCAAGTGATATTTCTGTTAGCATTTGGTTTTGCAGGACGAAAATACCCAACTGCATGACTGTCACTGCTGTTCGTAGCAAAATGTGTTCTAATACAATGGCCATTTAAACCAATATTTACTTAATACCAAATCAGACCAAGCGGCATAGGATGATATAAGTGCTTGACAAATATGTAGTAGTCATCCTTCCTGTAGGTATGTATGTGTGGGCCAACCAGCATTTTATTTAAATTTTGAATTGTCACTTGGATAGTAGCTAGTATTAGAAAAATTATTAATAGAAGCGGTGCATTCCGATCATAGTCGGTACCTACAGAATTGCTTGTAGGTACCGAGGTTAATATACTATCGTTAAATATTGATCAGTTTAGGAAAACCACAGTGTTTTTTTATCTTAGAATTTTTTAAGGGTTCTTCATGCTTGTGAAGTTGACCACCCCAACTCATGTATTCGTAATTGGTATAGCTATATCGTTTGTTCATCGTTAGTTCACGTTTGTTCAGTAGGTTAAATCGTTAGGATCCGATTATAACATCATTTTTTTTAAAAAACAAAATGGGGTGGCTAGCTTCACGTTAACCACCCCAAACCACATTTTTCGCGTTTTCGCAGTTTAATTCGCAAGATATTCGTTAGTTCACGATTGTTCAGACAATTAAATCGTTAGGATCCGATTCCTTCATTTTTTTTTAATTTTTAAAGTGGGGTGGCTGTCTTCACGCCAACCACCCCACCCCTAATTTGACCAAACCAACTATGCAGGGGCATCGGGGGACGTTAGTTCACGTTTGTTCAGGCATTCAAAACGTTAGGATCCCATAACTTTTGCCGTAAAAAAATAAAATCGAAAAATCCCTATCGGCCGTACAGTGCATTCATTAGATGTGCTATAAAAAGTTACAGAAACGGATCCGAACGATTCTTTAGCATGAACAAACGTCTTCATGTGATACTTGATCCATATAGCACAGTGTCTTGCATGCCAACAAAAGATAACAAAAGATTTTAGCAATTTTCTATTTTTTTTCATAGTGTGGGGTGGCTGTCTTCACGCCAACCACCCCACCCCTAATTTGACCAAACCAACAATGCAGGGGCATCGGGGGACGTTAGTTCACGTTTGTTCAGGCATTCAAAACGTTAGGATCTCATAACTTTTGCCGTAAAAAAATAAAATCGAAAAATCCCTATCGGCCATACAGTGCACTCATGGAAGGTGCTATAAAAAGTTACAGAAACAGATCCAAACGATTCTTTAGACTGAACAAACGTCTTCAGGTGATACTTGATCGATATAGCACAGTGTCTTGAATGCTAACATTAGATAACAAAAGATTTTAGCAATTTTCTATTTTTTTTCATAGTGTGGGGTGGCTGTCTTCACGCCAACCACCCCACCCCTAATTTGACCAAACCAACAATGCAGGGGCATCGGGGGACGTTAGTTCACGTTTGTTCAGGCATTCAAAACGTTAGGATCTCATAACTTTTGCCGTAAAAAAATAAAATCGAAAAATCCCTATCGGCCATACAGTGCACTCATGGAAGGTGCTATAAAAAGTTACAGAAACAGATCCAAACGATTCTTTAGACTGAACAAACGTCTTCAGGTGATACTTGATCCATATAGCACAGTGTCTTGCATGCCAACAAAAGATAACAAAAGATTTTAGCAATTTTCTATTTTTTTTCATAGTGTGGGGTGGCTGTCTTCACGCCAACCACCCCACCCCTAATTGGACCAAACCAACTATGCAGGGGCATCGGGGGACGTTAGTTCACGTTTGTTCAGGCATTCAAAACGTTAGGATCCCATAACAGTAGCCGTAAAAAAATAAAATCGAAAAATCCCTATCGGCCATACAGTGCACTCATGGAAGGTGCTATAAAAAGTTACAGAAACAGATCCAAACGATTCTTTAGCATGAACAAACGTCTTCAGGTGATACTTGATCCATATAGCACAGTGTCTTGCATGCCAACAAAAGATAACAAAAGATTTTAGCAATTTTCTATTTTTTTTCATAGTGTGGGGTGGCTGTCTTCACGCCAACCACCCCACCCCTAATTTGACCAAACCAACTATGCAGGGGCATCGGGGGACGTTAGTTCACGTTTGTTCAGGCATTCAAAGCGTTAGGATCCCATAACTTTTGCCGTAAAAAAATAAAATCGAAAAATCCCTATCGGCCGTACAGTGCATTCATTAGATGTGCTATAAAAAGTTACAGAGACGGATCCGAACGATTCTTTAGCATGAACAAACGTCTTCAGGTGATACTTGATCCATATAGCACAGTGTCTTGCATGCCAACAAAAGATAACAAAAGATTTTAGCAATTTTCTATTTTTTTTCATAGTGTGGGGTGGCTGTCTTCACGCCAACCACCCCACCCCTAATTTGACCAAACCAACAATGCAGGGGCATCGGGGGACGTTAGTTCACGTTTGTTCAGGCATTCAAAACGTTAGGATCTCATAACTTTTGCCGTAAAAAAATAAAATCGAAAAATCCCTATCGGCCATACAGTGCACTCATGGAAGGTGCTATAAAAAGTTACAGAAACAGATCCAAACGATTCTTTAGCCTGAACAAACGTCTTCAGGTGATACTTGATCGATATAGCACAGTGTCATGAATGCCAACATTAGATAACAAAAGATTTTAGCAATTTTCTATTTTTTTTCATAGTGTGGGGTGGCTGTCTTCACGCCAACCACCCCACCCCTAATTTGACCAAACCAACTATGCAGGGGCATCGGGGGACGTCAGTTCACGTTTGTTCAGGCATTCAAAACGTTGGGATCTCATAACTTTTGCCGTAAAAAAATAAAATCGAAAAATCCCTATCGGCCATACAGTGCACTCATGGAAGGTGCTATAAAAAGTTACAGAAACAGATCCAAACGATTCTTTAGCATGAACAAACGTCTTCAGGTGATACTTGATCCATATAGCACAGTGTCTTGCATGCCAACAAAAGATAACAAAAGATTTTAGCAATTTTCTATTTTTTTTCATAGTGTGGGGTGGCTGTCTTCACGCCAACCACCCCACCCCTAATTTGACCAAAGCAACAATGCAGGGGCATCGGGGGACGTTAGTTCACGTTTGTTCAGGCATTCAAAACGTTAGGATCCCATAACTTTTGCCGTAAAAAAAAAATCGAAAAATCCCTATCGGCCGTACAGTGCATTCATTAGATGTGCTATAAAAAGTTACAGAAACGGATCCGAACGAGTCTTTAGCATGAACAAACGTCTTCAGGTGATACCTGATCCATATAGCACAGTGTCTTGCATGCCAACAAAAGATAACAAAAGATTTTAGCAATTTTCTATTTTTTTTCATAGTGTGGGGTAGCTGTCTTCACGCCAACCACCCCACCCCTAATTTGACCAAACCAACAATGCAGGGGCATCGGGGGACGTTAGTTCACGTTTGTTCAGGCATTCAAAACGTTAGGATCTCATAACTTTTGCCGTAAAAAAATAAAATCGAAAAATCCCTATCGGCCATACAGTGCACTCATGGAAGGTGCTATAAAAAGTTACAGAAACAGATCCAAACGATTCTTTAGACTGAACAAACGTCTTCAGGTGATACTTGATTGATATAGCACAGTGTCTTGAATGCTAACATTAGATAACAAAAGATTTTAGCAATTTTCTATTTTTTTTCATAGTGTGGGGTGGCTGTCTTCACGCCAACCACCCCACCCCTAATTGGACCAAACCAACTATGCAGGGGCATCGGGGGACGTTAGTTCACGTTTGTTCAGGCATTCAAAACGTTAGGATCCCATAACAGTAGCCGTAAAAAAATAAAATCGAAAAATCCCTATCGGCCATACAGTGCACTCATGGAAGGTGCTATAAAAAGTTACAGAAACAGATCCAAACGATTCTTTAGCATGAACAAACGTCTTCAGGTGATACTTGATCCATATAGCACAGTGTCTTGCATGCCAACAAAAGATAACAAAAGATTTTAGCAATTTTCTATTTTTTTTCATAGTGTGGGGTGGCTGTCTTCACGCCAACCACCCCACCCCTAATTTGACCAAACCAACAATGCAGGGGCATCGGGGGACGTTAGTTCACGTTTGTTCAGGCATTCAAAACGTTAGGATCCCATAACTTTTGCCGTAAAAAAATAAAATCGAAAAATCCCTATCGGCCGTACAGTGCATTCATTAGATGTGCTATAAAAAGTTACAGAAACGGATCCGAACGATTCTTTAGCATGAACAAACGTCTTCAGGTGATACTTGATCCATATAGCACAGTGTCTTGCATGCCGACAAATGACGACAAGAGATTGTAGCAATTTTCAATTTTTTTTCATAGTGTGGGGTGGCTGTCTTCACGCCAACCACCCCACCCCTAATTTGACCAAACCAACAATGCAGGGGCATCGGGGGACGTTAGTTCACGTTTGTTCAGGCATTCAAAACGTTAGGATCTCATAACTTCTGCCGTAAAAAAATAAAATCGAAAAAACCCTATCGGCCATACAGTGCACTCATGGAAGGTGCTATAAAAAGTTACAGAAACAGATCCAAACGATTCTTTAGACTGAACAAACGTCTTCAGGTGATACTTGATCGATATAGCACAGTGTCTTGAATGCTAACATTAGATAACAAAAGATTTTAGCAATTTTCTATTTTTTTTCATAGTGTGGGGTGGCTGTCTTCACGCCAACCACCCCACCCCTAATTGGACCAAACCAACTATGCAGGGGCATCGGGGGACGTTAGTTCACGTTTGTTCAGGCATTCAAAACGTTAGGATCCCATAACAGTAGCCGTAAAAAAATAAAATCG
The DNA here is from genome assembly GCA_949128165.1 of Lathronympha strigana. NCBI lineage: Eukaryota > Metazoa > Arthropoda > Insecta > Lepidoptera > Tortricidae > Lathronympha > Lathronympha strigana. Next base: position 6,782,770 of record OX421906.1, on the reverse strand, counting down.
AAAAATCCCTATCGGCCATACAGTGCACTCATGGAAGGTGCTATAAAAAGTTACAGAAACAGATCCAAACGATTCTTTAGCATGAACAAACGTCTTCAGGTGATACTTGATCCATATAGCACAGTGTCTTGCATGCCAACAAAAGATAACAAAAGATTTTAGCAATTTTCTATTTTTTTTCATAGTGTGGGGTGGCTGTCTTCACGCCAACCACCCCACCCTAATTTGACCAAACCAACAATGCAGGGGCATCGGGGGACGTTAGTTCACGTTTGTTCAGGCATTCAAAACGTTAGGATCCCATAACTTTTGCCGTAAAAAAATAAAATCGAAAAATCCCTATCGGCCGTACAGTGCATTCATTAGATGTGCTATAAAAAGTTACAGAAACGGATCCGAACGATTCTTTAGCATGAACAAACGTCTTCAGGTGATACTTGATCCATATAGCACAGTGTCTTGCATGCCGACAAATGACGACAAGAGATTGTAGCAATTTTCAATTTTTTTTCATAGTGTGGGGTGGCTGTCTTCACGCCAACCACCCCACCCCTAATTTGACCAAACCAACAATGCAGGGGCATCGGGGGACGTTAGTTCACGTTTGTTCAGGCATTCAAAACGTTAGGATCTCATAACTTCTGCCGTAAAAAAATAAAATCGAAAAATCCCTATCGGCCATACAGTGCACTCATGGAAGGTGCTATAAAAAGTTACAGAAACAGATCCAAACGATTCTTTAGACTGAACAAACGTCTTCAGGTGATACTTGATCGATATAGCACAGTGTCTTGAATGCCAACATTAGATAACAAAAGATTTTAGCAATTTTCTATTTTTTTTCATACTGTGGGGTGGCTGTCTTCACGCCAACCACCCCACCCCTAATTTGACCAAACCAACTATGCAGGGGCATCGGCGGACGTTAGTTCACGTTTGTTCAGGCATTCAAAACGTTAGGATCTCATAACTTTTGCCGTAAAAAAATAAAATAGAAAAATCCCTGTCGGCCGTACAGTGCATTCATTAGATGTGCTATAAAAAGTTACAGAAACAGATCCAAACGACTCTTTAGCCTGAACAGACGTCTCAAGATGATACTTGATTGATATAGCACAGTGTCTTGCATGCCGACAAATGATGACAAGAGATTGTAGCAATTTTCAATTTTTTTTCATAGTGTGGGGTGGCTGTCTTCACGCCAACCACCCCACCCCTAATTTGACCAAACCAACAATGCAGGGGCATCGGGGGACGTTAGTTCACGTTTGTTCAGGCATTCAAAACGTTAGGATCCCATAACTTTTGCCGTAAAAAAATAAAATCGAAAAATCCCTATCGGCCGTACAGTGCATTCATTAGATGTGCTATAAAAAGTTACAGAAACGGATCCGAACGATTCTTTAGCATGAACAAACGTCTTCAGGTGATACTTGATCCATATAGCACAGTGTCTTGCATGCCGACAAATGACGACAAGAGATTGTAGCAATTTTCAATTTTTTTTCATAGTGTGGGGTGGCTGTCTTCACGCCAACCACCCCACCCCTAATTTGACCAAACCAACAATGCAGGGGCATCGGGGGACGTTAGTTCACGTTTGTTCAGGCATTCAAAACGTTAGGATCCCATAACTTTTGCCGTAAAAAAATAAAATCGAAAAATCCCTATCGGCCGTACAGTGCATTCATTAGATGTGCTATAAAAAGTTACAGAAACGGATCCGAACGATTCTTTAGCATGAACAAACGTCTTCAGGTGATACTTGATCCATATAGCACAGTGTCTTGCATGCCGACAAATGACGACAAGAGATTGTAGCAATTTTCAATTTTTTTTCATAGTGTGGGGTGGCTGTCTTCACGCCAACCACCCCACCCTAATTTGACCAAACCAACAATGCAGGGGCATCGGGGGACGTTAGTTCACGTTTGTTCAGGCATTCAAAACGTTAGGATCCCATAACTTTTGCCGTAAAAAAATAAAATCGAAAAATCCCTATCGGCCGTACAGTGCATTCATTAGATGTGCTATAAAAAGTTACAGAAACGGATCCGAACGATTCTTTAGCATGAACAAACGTCTTCAGGTGATACTTGATCCATATAGCACAGTGTCTTGCATGCCGACAAATGACGACAAGAGATTGTAGCAATTTTCAATTTTTTTTCATAGTGTGGGGTGGCTGTCTTCACGCCAACCACCCCACCCCTAATTTGACCAAACCAACAATGCAGGGGCATCGGGGGACGTTAGTTCACGTTTGTTCAGGCATTCAAAACGTTAGGATCTCATAACTTCTGCCGTAAAAAAATAAAATCGAAAAAACCCTATCGGCCATACAGTGCACTCATGGAAGGTGCTATAAAAAGTTACAGAAACAGATCCAAACGATTCTTTAGACTGAACAAACGTCTTCAGGTGATACTTGATCGATATAGCACAGTGTCTTGAATGCCAACATTAGATAACAAAAGATTTTAGCAATTTTCTATTTTTTTTCATACTGTGGGGTGGCTGTCTTCACGCCAACCACCCCACCCCTAATTTGACCAAACCAACTATGCAGGGGCATCGGCGGACGTTAGTTCACGTTTGTTCAGGCATTCAAAACGTTAGGATCTCATAACTTTTGCCGTAAAAAAATAAAATAGAAAAATCCCTGTCGGCCGTACAGTGCATTCATTAGATGTGCTATAAAAAGTTACAGAAACAGATCCAAACGACTCTTTAGCCTGAACAGACGTCTCAAGATGATACTTGATTGATATAGCACAGTGTCTTGCATGCCGACAAATGATGACAAGAGATTGTAGCAATTTTCAATTTTTTTTCATAGTGTGGGGTGGCTGTCTTCACGCCAACCACCCCACCCCTAATTTGACCAAACCAACTATGCAGGGGCATCGGGGGACGTTAGTTCACGTTTGTTCAGGCATTCAAAACGTTAGGATCCCATAACAGTAGCCGTAAAAAAATAAAATCGAAAAATCCCTATCGGCCATACAGTGCACTCATGGAAGGTGCTATAAAAAGTTACAGAAACAGATCCAAACGATTCTTTAGACTGAACAGACGTCTTAAGATGATACTTGATCGAAATAGCACAGTGTCTTGAATGCCAACATTAGATAACAAAAGATTTTAGCAATTTTCTATTTTTTTCATACTGTGGGGTGGCTGTCTTCACGCCAACCACCCCACCCCTAATTTGACCAAACCAACTATGCAGGGGCATCGGCGGACGTTAGTTCACGTTTGTTCAGGCATTCAAAACGTTAGGATCTCATAACTTTTGCCGTAAAAAAATAAAATAGAAAAATCCCTGTCGGCCGTACAGTGCATTCATTAGATGTGCTATAAAAAGTTACAGAAACAGATCCAAACGACTCTTTAGCCTGAACAGACGTCTTAAGATGATACTTGATCGAAATAGCTCAGTGTCTTGCATGCAAACTGTAGTATTCAATGAAACAGCGCGAGTCCATGACAACAACTGATTTATTAAAATAAGCGAGGGTACATGTGTTAATCTTAACGATACCCACAACATCTCCCGCAACAGGATTTTCTAAAGAAATAAACACAAGTGTCAAATGTGCCTACCTAGTTATTAGTAAACAATATAGGTATATATATATATATTAACGCTTACATAAGTTGTGGCGTGACTGTTATGCCAATATTAATACACCTTACACTGTACTCCCGTTTTTTAGAAAGGTACTAGATACTGCTTGAACTAAATAAAACAAATATAAAGACTTAAAACTACAGACACTTCATTTGAGTTAAAAACGTAATGAAAACATTTTACAACAATTGTAACAAAGTCTAATTTACCTACTCACATTTTGTAAGTCGGTAGGTAGGTAATATTAACAATAAAACTTAAATCTAATATGTATGAAAAGCGGTATGTACAGCTTCATTCACCTGTTGCTGTTCCGCCGCGAAAACTATAAATATTTTGTTTGTGTTGTAGTTGTACTGTAATAGTTGTGTAAAACTAACTCTAGTTATGCAAGTTATCGTACAAGCTAACCCTATGGACTTAATGGTTCGAAATAAAGCATTTGAATTTGAATTTGAAAACTAGCAGTTACAACATTACTTACAATAAAATACTTTAAATAGTTCCAATGATAAGACTGTAAAATTCAAAACAAAATACCTTAGTTAGGTAACTAAAGTAAGTAAACGAATTTGAATCTTACAGTGAAGCAAATAGGATCTAATTTATTCAGATACATTTTCTTTGTTTATTTGATTTTCCGCTAACAATTTTGCCTTTCTGCGTGTTATTATAACTGTAGATCCTTCGGGTGCGTGCGTTTGTTCTTCTACCTTATGCGCATTATCCTAGGGCACATTTTCACATGCCTCCCCGTGACCTACATTTTCGCAAGCATTCTTGAACTCGTCTCCGCAGTCAGCTGATGACTGGAGCAGCTCGAGGTTCGAGGGCGCTTGTTCATCGTTTGCCATACATTTTATCAGGTGACGACGATTTCGTCTGAATTTACCACCCACCTTGTTTTGAACTATGTATGATCGAGGAGTCGCAGCTTTCGCTACCACAATAGCACGAGTTCTAGCTTTTCTCTCAATACAAATTACATCATCACCTATGTTAAGTGGGGGTAAATCCTTACAATGTTTGTCAAACGTCTCTTTAGCCTTATGCTGGTTACGTAACATCGTATCATGTTCAGAGGAGTTGACGAGCTGTGGTTTTAGTAATTCTGAAGGCCTAGTATAAAAGTTGTACGACATTAACTCCTCGACCGCGTTAGCGTATCGAGGGTACAAAATAAGAAAGTTGCCGGATGATTTAAATAAACGGCAAACATAATTTGAACTCCCGATACGCTAACGCGGTCGAGGAGTTAATGTCGTACAATTTTTATACTAGGCCTTCTGGATGAACTGGTAGTTTACACCTTAATCTTCGACTCATCAAAAGCTGCGCAGGGGAGCTCAAACATCCCGGGGCGTGTTACGGTAATTTAAAAGTGCTAAATAAAAATCGCTATTACCAAGAATAGACTTTTTGAGCATTGACTTTACTGTTTGAACAGCACGTTCGCTTTTGCCATTAGCTTGTGCATAGTTTGGCGATGATGTGACATGTAGAATAGATAACAAGTTTTCGCAGTTTTAAATTTTTTTCATACTATGGGGTGGCTGCTTTCACACCTTACCCTAAAAGTAACAAAACTAAGTATGTCGTGGCATCGGGCGACGTTAGTTCATGTTCGTCCAGGCATTAGAATCGTTAGAATGCCACTAGTATGCCATTAAAAAATAAAACTAATACTTCATATTAGCTGGACGAGGCATCTATGTACGGTACAGTAGAAAGTTATGGGATGGGATCATTACGGTGCCTTGGCCTGAACAAACGTATATATGCTATGTCTCATCTATCCGATATCTCATCTATCATATATCATATATGCGATGTCTTGCGGGGCATATGGCAAGGATGTTTGAGAAATCTTCAGTTCCTTTTTTTAATACTATGAGGGGGCCAGTTCGCCAACCACCCTACACTGGAATCAACGAAACTAACTAGGTATGTGTAGGCATCAGGTAACTTTAGTTCATGTTTTTTTAGGCATTAGGACAGTTAGGATGTCATTAGTTTTGCCCTAACTCTAAGCCAAGCCCAAAGACTTAAGTGGCGGTGGGCCGGCCATGTTGCCAGACAACATGAAGAGAGGTGGGCACTCAAAGCCACGACTTGGAGGGGCCCAATAGAAAGGCGTAAGAGAGGCCGGCCTTTGGCGCGATGGGCTGACGAGATCAGCAAGGTAGCGAGGCCCAACTGGACTTGGAGGGCCCAAAACCGAGAAGACTGGAAATCTCTGGAAGAGGCCTTTACCTCGTAAGGGGGTTCTGGTGTAGCTAACACCTAAGAATAACTACATTTAGCAATAATAGTAATATTTTAAAGTTAATAAGTATTAAATGCCAAAGCATGTAAAATTAGATATACAGGTGTTCTTGAGCCTTCGCATTAACTTCGTCATGTGGCTTGGTATAATTAAGGAAACATAATGGCATGGTTAGTTTTATTGAATTCATCAATTTTTATTTTCTAATTTCTCATAAAAAATAATTACATTTTGCATCAACCGCTAATGTAAAACGGGCATTAGAATTAACATAACCAAGTAAGTGACAACTAAGACATACCAATGTCATGTTGAATACTCAAACTCCGTTTACACACATGCAAATCCCGTATGAGATGAAATTAAATTATTAGTTATTTTCTAAATGGGTCTAAATGGAATACCGGTGTCTTTGAGGAATTAACTCAATTTAAGCTAAAGAATGCAGTCACGAATTTAAGGAGATTGCTCTGAAACACGTTGTATATATCTAGTTTCAAGGAACTTATTATTTTCCTCATTATCTTCTTTTAATGTATATTGTTAAACCAGGGAGCTACACTGAAATAAAAGGCTTTTTATTTTTTATTTTATTTTTATTTTTTTATTAATTAGCGGGACCTCAAAAAAACTAATTTTTAAATTTCATTGTGAAGTGCTGTGTTGTATTTCAGTCCTGATAGCGTTATCTCATTGTAAATGTTCTGCTATTACACAAGCAATCGTGTTTATGCACCAACTTGGATATTAAATTAAAATAAAAAAAACAATTTTAATATTGTAATTCAGTCTACTTTTGAAGATTTTAACTAGCGGGGCCTTGAAAATAAACTTATTTTTTCATTTTGATTGAGAAGTTCTGTATTGTATTTGAGTCCTGATAGTCTTATCTCATTGTAAATTTTCTGCTTTTACACAATAAAACGTGTTTATACCCAATCTTGAAATAAAATTGACATTTGGTTAAATATTGAAGATGTTAACTAGGTAGCCGGACCTTAAAAATTAACATTTTTTATTATTATTAAGAATTTCTGAATTGTATCTGAGCCCCAATAGAGTTTACCCATTGCACGGGTTCTGCTTTTACACAATCAAATGTGGTCCTAAATTATCTTGGACTAAAATTGATATTCAGTCTAATAATGAAGATGTTAACTAGCGGGACTAAAATTTCATTGTGAAGTGCTGTGTTGTATTTCAGTCCTGATAGCGTTATCTCATTGTAAATGTTCTGCTATTACACAAGTAATCGTGTTTATGCACCAACTTGGATATTAAAATTGTAATTCAGTCTACTTTTGAAGATGTTAAGTAGCGGGGCCTTGAAAATAAACTTATTTTTTATTTTGATTGAAAAGTTCTGTCTTGTATTTGAGTCCTGATAGTGTTATCTCATTGTAAATGTTTTGCTTTTACACAATCAAACGTGTTTATACCCAATCTTGAAATAAAATTGACATTTGGTTAAATATTGAAGATGTTAACTTGGTAGCCGAACCTTAAAAATTAACAATTTTTTTTATTATTAAGAATTTCTGAGTTGTATCTGAGTCCCAATAGAGTTTACCTATTGCACGGGTTCTGCTTTTACACAATCAAATATGGTCCTAAATTATCTTGGACTAAAATTGATATTCAGTCTAATAATGAAGATGTTAACTAGCGGGACCTCAAAAAAACTTATTTTTAAATTTCATTGTGAAGTGCTGTGTTGTATTTCAGTCCTGATAGAGTTATCTCATTGTAAATATTCTGCTATTACACAACCAAACATGGCCGTACACCATCTTGGATAAAAAAGTATATTCGGCCCAATTTTGACGATCTTAATTAGCCGGGCCTTAAAAATAGTTTTTATTAAATGGCTAGTAAACTTTTTTTCCAAGATAGTATAGAAGCCTTTTTGATTGTTTAAAAGCCCTTTTGGGACTCAAATACAACTTGAAAGTACTCAATAAAAAATTAAAAAGTGTATTATTAAGGACCGGCCAGCAAACATCTTCAAAATTGGACCAAATATCTATAATATTCCAAGATGGTATACAAACAAGTTTGATTGTGTAAAAGCAGAACCTTTACAATGAGATTCCATAACTTTCTACGGCACCCTGCATAGATGCCTAGTCCAGACTACATATATGACTGTTAAATTTAATTTTTGTAGGGCAAAACTAATGACATCCTAACGGTCCCAATGCCTGGAAAAACATGATCTAAAGTCACCTGATCCCTCCACAAAGTTAGTTTCGTTGATTCCAGGATAGGGTGGTTGGCGTGAAGGCGGCCAACCCATAGTATTAAACAAATAGAACTGAAGAGTTCTCAAAACTCCTTGACATAGCCCGCAAGACATCGCACTGGCTGGATAGATGAGACATAGCATATAGACGTTTTTTAGGGTTCCGTACCTCAAAAGGAAAAAACGGAACCCTTATAGGATCACTTTGTTGTCCGTCCGTCCGTCCGTCCGTCCATCCATCCGTCCGTCCCTCCGTCCGTCTGCCCGTCAAGACCCTTTATCTCGGGAGTGCGTAGAGGTATCGAGTTGAAATTTAAACTATATACTAAGGTTTAGAATTTCCGATGCTCAGGGCAGGCACGGATCGGATTCAAAAATGTGCTGTCTTCGATAAAAGGTACAAAATACAGTTATATGAAGACGATACTCATTAAGGACTCAACCGTCGGGAACTGAGAATCTTCACTGATGGATCCAGAACAGACGTAGGATTAGGCTCTGGAACATTCTCGGAAGACCTGAACATGTCAATTAGCACTCCGCTAGGTGTCCACAACTCAGTGTTCCAAGCTGAATGTATGGGCATCATAAATGCGGCAGCCGCCATCAACGCAAGGAAGGTAGTAGGATCCTCCATCCGTATACTCTCCGACAGCATGGCAGCGCTAATGGCTCTGAAGAGTCACACTATTACATCAAGTCTTGTGCATGAATGTCATGAACGACTGATGGAGGTAGGTCTAAATAACAAGCTAACTCTTCAATGGATCAAGGGTCACAGCGGATCCCGCGGGAATGATGCTGCAGACGAGCTTGCCAGACAGGGTTCAGGCGCAGGGGCAATAGGTCCAGAACCTATTCTTCCGACGCCCTTTAGCAAGGTCCGTTCATTGCTGCTTGAACGCACCAGGAAGCTCCACACAGCACACTGGCAAAACCAGGAGGATTGCAGGCAGGCCAAATTGGCCTTGCCCAGCATTAGCGATCGATTTACAAAGACGCTCCTCCAACTTGGCAAGTCCAGGTTAAAAACAATAACCAGTGTCGTAACAGGGCATGGACCTTTTAACAAACATATTTTTAACCTAGGTGTTACAGACAGTCCCTTATGGGTGTATGGAGACAGAAGAAACGGCTGCCCACGTAGTGCTTGAATGCAACGGAGTGGCCCCATACAGGGCAAAACATCTCGGATCTCCGAGTGATCTCCCCCGAGGTCCTACGCAACACCAAAGGTTTGATAGGATTTCTCGAGGAGTTGGGATGGCTGGCTGACTAGCCGTCCCGCCATCCTTGCTACTCAAAATAGGCGCTAGCCGTCGAGTTGCGGAAACCAGCCCGTGATACAATACAATACAATACTGAGGTTTACGGTCCCTTGAAACCGTATTCCGCGTTTTCCGAAATTCATCCCCTAAGGGATAAGAAAGGGGGTTGAAAGTTTGTATGAGGTGTGTATCATTATTCAGGTTGCAGACTTAAAACTTCGTTTATAGACTCTTTGACACTACTCAAGAAAAGTATATTTAGCGTTTTTCGAAATTCATCCCCTAAAGGATAAAAAAGGAATTGTAAGCTAGTATGAGATGTGAATATTCAAGACCCTTTATCTCGAGAGTGCGTGAAGGTATCGAGTTGAAATTTAAACTATATACTAAGGTCTACGGTCCCTTGAAACTTTATCCCGCGTTTTTCGAAATTCATCCTCTAAGGGATAAAAAAGGGGGTTGAAAGTTTGTATGAGATGTGAATCATTAATCATTATTCAGGTTGCAGATTTAAAACTTCGTTTATAGACTCTTTGATACTACACAAGAAAAGTATATGTAGCGTTTTTCGAAATTCATCCCCTAAAGTATAAAATAGGAAATGAAAGTTAGTATGAGATGTGAATATTTTTGTAAGTTACAGACTTAAAACTTAAACTTCGTTTATCAGACTCTTTGATACTTTTTTTTCTATATACTACGACGGCGACAAACAAGCATATGGCCCGCCTGATGGTAAGCGGTCACCGTAGCCTATGAACGCCTGCAACTCCAGGGGTGTTACATGCGCGTTGCCGACCCTTTAAAAACTTTAACACTCCTTTTTTGAAGAACCCCATACTGTAGTGCTTTGGAAAAACAGCGGCAGGGATCTCATTCCACAGCCGGAGCATCCGCGGGAGGAAGTTCCTCTTAAACCGCACGGTACGAGACCATTTAGGCCAGGGTATGCGGGTGAACACCCTGCCGACGGCGAGCGGTGCGATACTATACGAGAAAAGTATATTTAACGTTTTTCGAAATTCATCCCCTAAGGGATAAAAAAGGGGTTGAAAGTTTATGAGGTGTGAATATTTTTCAGGTTGCAGACTTGGAAACTTCGTTTATAGACTTTATGATAATATATAAGAAAACCGTATTCCACGTTTTCCGAAATTCACCCCCTAAGGGATAAAAAAGGGGGTAGGGGGGTAATCATTTTTATGATGTACGGAACCCTCGGTGGGCGAGTCTGTCTCGCACTTGGCCGGGTTTTTCAGGCCAAGGAATCGTTTAGATCTGTTTCAGTAACTTCTTATAGCACCGTACATAGATGCCTAGTCCAGTCAATATGAAGTTTTAGTTATATCTTTTAATGGCAAATTTAATGGCATTCTAACGATTGCCTGATTGCTTTGCGATTGCTCTAATACCTAGACGAACATGAACTAACGTCACCCGATGCCTCAACATACATGTTTTGTTACTTTTAGGGTAAGGTGATTCGCGAAGGTGTGGAAGCAGCCACCCCAAAGTACGAAAAATTGAAAACTGCGAAAACTTGTTATCATTTATCGGCATGCAAGACACTGTGCTATATCGATCAAGTATCATCTTGAGATGTCTGTTCAGACTAAAGAATCGTTTGGATCTGTTTCTGTAACTTTTTAAAGCATCTATCATGACAGGCACTGTATGGCCGATAGGGATTTTTCGATTTTATTTTTTTACGGCTAAAGTTACGAGATCCTAACGTTTTGAATGCCTGAACAAACGTGAACTAACGTCCCCCGATGCCCCTGCATAGTTGGTTTGGTCAAATTAGGGGTGGGGTGGTTGGCGTGAAGACAGCCACCCCACAGTATGAAAAAAAATAGAAAATTGCTAAAATCTTTTGTTATCTTTTGTTGGCATGCAAGACACTGTGCTATATGGATCAAGTATCACCTGAAGACGTTTGTTCATGCTAAAGAATCGTTTGGATCTGTTTCTGTAACTTTTTATAGCACCTTCCATGAGTGCACTGTATGGCCGATAGGGATTTTTCGATTTTATTTTTTTACGGCTACTGTTATGGGATCCTAACGTTTTGAATGCCTGAACAAACGTGAACTAACGTCCCCCGATGCCCCTGCATAGTTGGTTTGGTCAAATTAGGGGTGGGGTGGTTGGCGTGAAGACAGCCACCCCACACTATGAAAAAAAATAGAAAATTGCTAAAATCTTTTGTTATCTAATGTTAGCATTCAAGACACTGTGCTATATCGATCAAGTATCACCTGAAGACGTTTGTTCAGTCTAAAGAATCGTTTGGATCTGTTTCTGTAACTTTTTATAGCACCTTCCATGAGTGCACTGTATGGCCGATAGGGATTTTTCGATTTTATTTTTTTACGGCAGAAGTTATGAGATCCTAACGTTTTGAATGCCTGAACAAACGTGAACTAACGTCCCCCGATGCCCCTGCATTGTTGGTTTGGTCAAATTAGGGGTGGGGTGGTTGGCGTGAAGACAGCCACCCCACACTATGAAAAAAAATAGAAAATTGCTAAAATCTTTTGTTATCTTTTGCTGGCATGCAAGACACTGTGCTATATGGATCAAGTATCACCTGAAGACGTTTGTTCATGCTAAAGAATCGTTCGGATCCGTTTCTGTAACTTTTTATAGCACATCTAATGAATGCACTGTACGGCCGATAGGGATTTTTCGATTTTATTTTCTTACGGCAAAAGTTATGGGATCCTAACGTTTTGAATGCCTGAACAAACGTGAACTAACGTCCCCCGATGCCCCTGCATAGTTGGTTTGGTCAAATTAGGGGTGGGGTGGTTGGCGTGAAGACAGCCACCCCACACTATGAAAAAAAATAGAAAATTGCTAAAATCTTTTGTTACCTAATGTTGGCATTCAAGACACTGTGCTATATCGATCAAGTATCACCTGAAGACGTTTGTTCAGTCTAAAGAATCGTTTGGATCTGTTTCTGTAACTTTTTATAGCACCTTCCATGAGTGCACTGTATGGCCGATAGGGATTTTTCGATTTTATTTTTTTACGGCTAAAGTTATGGGATCCTAACGATTTGAATGCCTGAACAAACGTGAACCAACGTCCCCCGATGCCCCTGCATTGTTGGTTTGGTCAAATTAGGGGTGGGGTGGTTGGCGTGAAGACAGCCACCCCACACTATGAAAAAAAATTGAAAATTGCTAAAATCTTTTGTTATCTTATGTTTGCATGCAAGACACTGTGCTATATGGATCAAGTATCACCTGAAGACGTTTGTTCAGTCTAAAGAATCGTTTGGATCTGTTTCTGTAACTTTTTATAGCACCTTCCATGAGTGCACTGTATGGCCGATAGGGATTTTTCGATTTTATTTTTTTACGGCAAAAGTTATGAGATCCTAACGTTTTGAATGCCTGAACAAACGTGAACTAACGTCCCCCGATGCCCCTGCATTGTTGGTTTGGTCAAATTAGGGGTGGGGTGGTTGGCGTGAAGACAGCCACCCCACAGTATGAAAAAAAATAGAAAATTGCTAAAATCTTTTGTTATCTTCAGTTGGCATGCAAGACACTGTGCTATATGGATCAAGTATCACCTGAAGACGTTTGTTCAGTCTAAAGAATCGTTTGGATCTGTTTCTGTAACTTTTTATAGCACCTTCCATGAGTGCACTGTATGGCCGATAGGGATTTTTCGATTTTATTTTTTTACGGCTACTGTTATGGGATCCTAACGTTTTGAATGCCTGAACAAACGTGAACTAACGTCCCCCGATGCCCCTGCATTGTTGGTTTGGTCAAATTAGGGGTGGGGTGGTTGGCGTGAAGACAGCCACCCCACACTATGAAAAAAAATAGAAAATTGCTAAAATCTTTTGTTATCTTCAGTTGGCATGCAAGACACTGTGCTATATGGATCAAGTATCACCTGAAGACGTTTGTTCAGTCTAAAGAATCGTTTGGATCTGTTTCTGTAACTTTTTATAGCACCTTCCATGAGTGCACTGTATGGCCGATAGGGATTTTTCGATTTTATTTTTTTACGGCTACTGTTATGGGATCCTAACGTTTTGAATGCCTGAACAAACGTGAACTAACGTCCCCCGATGCCCCTGCATTGTTGGTTTGGTCAAATTAGGGGTGGGGTGGTTGGCGTGAAGACAGCCACCCCACACTATGAAAAAAAATAGAAAATTGCTAAAATCTTTTGTTATCTTCAGTTGGCATGCAAGACACTGTGCTATATGGATCAAGTATCACCTGAAGACGTTTGTTCAGTCTAAAGAATCGTTTGGATCTGTTTCTGTAACTTTTTATAGCACCTTCCATGAGTGCACTGTATGGCCGATAGGGATTTTTCGATTTTATTTTTTTACGGCTACTGTTATGGGATCCTAACGTTTTGAATGCCTGAACAAACGTGAACTAACGTCCCCCGATGCCCCTGCATTGTTGGTTTGGTCAAATTAGGGGTGGGGTGGTTGGCGTGAAGACAGCCACCCCACACTATGAAAAAAAATAGAAAATTGCTAAAATCTTTTGTTATCTTCAGTTGGCATGCAAGACACTGTGCTATATGGATCAAGTATCACCTGAAGACGTTTGTTCAGTCTAAAGAATCGTTTGGATCTGTTTCTGTAACTTTTTATAGCACCTTCCATGAGTGCACTGTATGGCCGATAGGGATTTTTCGATTTTATTTTTTTACGGCAAAAGTTATGATATCCTAACGTTTTGAATGCCTGAACAAACGTGAACTAACGTCCCCCGATGCCCCTGCATTGTTGGTTTGGTCAAATTAGGGGTGGGGTGGTTGGCGTGAAGACAGCCACCCCACACTATGAAAAAAAATAGAAAATTGCTAAAATCTTTTGTTATCTTCAGTTGGCATGCAAGACACTGTGCTATATGGATCAAGTATCACCTGAAGACGTTTGTTCAGTCTAAAGAATCGTTTGGATCTGTTTCTGTAACTTTTTATAGCACCTTCCATGAGTGCACTGTATGGCCGATAGGGATTTTTCGATTTTATTTTTTTACGGCAAAAGTTATGAGATCCTAACGTTTTGAATGCCTGAACAAACGTGAACTAACGTCCCCCGATGCCCCTGCATTGTTGGTTTGGTCAAATTAGGGGTGGGGTGGTTGGCGTGAAGACAGCCACCCCACACTATGAAAAAAAATTGAAAATTGCTACAATCTCTTGTCGTCATTTGTCGGCATGCAAGACACTGTGCTATATGGATCAAGTATCACCTGAAGACGTTTGTTCATGCTAAAGAATCGTTCGGATCCGTTTCTGTAACTTTTTATAGAACATCTAATGAATGCACTGTACGGCCGATAGGGATTTTTCGATTTTATTTTCTTACGGCAAAAGTTATGGGATCCTAACGTTTTGAATGCCTGAACAAACGTGAACTAACGTCCCCCGATGCCCCTGCATTGTTGGTTTGGTCAAATTAGGGGTGGGGTGGTTGGCGTGAAGACAGCCACCCCACACTATGAAAAAAAATAGAAAATTGCTAAAATCTTTTGTTACCTAATGTCGGCATGCAAGACACTGTGCTATATCGATCAAGTATCATCTTGAGACGTCTGTTCAGGCTAAAGTATCGTTTGGATCTGTTTCTGTAACTTTTTATAGCACATCTAATGAATGCACTGTACGGCCGATAGGGATTTTTCGATTTTATTTTTTTACGGCAAAAGTTATGAGATCCTAACGTTTTGAATGCCTGAACAAACGTGAACTAACGTCTCCCGATGCCCCTGCATAGTTGGTTTGGTCAAATTAGGGGTGGGGTGGTTGGCGTGAAGACAGCCACCCCACAGTATGAAAAAAAATAGAAAATTGCTAAAATCTTTTGTTATCTTCAGTTGGCATGCAAGACACTGTGCTATATGGATCAAGTATCACCTGAAGACGTTTGTTCAGTCTAAAGAATCGTTTGGATCTGTTTCTGTAACTTTTTATAGCACCTTCCATGAGTGCACTGTATGGCCGATAGGGATTTTTCGATTTTATTTTTTTACGGCTACTGTTATGGGATCCTAACGTTTTGAATGCCTGAACAAACGTGAACTAACGTCCCCCGATGCCCCTGCATTGTTGGTTTGGTCAAATTAGGGGTGGGGTGGTTGGCGTGAAGACAGCCACCCCACACTATGAAAAAAAATAGAAAATTGCTAAAATCTTTTGTTATCTTCAGTTGGCATGCAAGACACTGTGCTATATGGATCAAGTATCACCTGAAGACGTTTGTTCAGTCTAAAGAATCGTTTGGATCTGTTTCTGTAACTTTTTATAGCACCTTCCATGAGTGCACTGTATGGCCGATAGGGATTTTTCGATTTTATTTTTTTACGGCAAAAGTTATGAGATCCTAACGTTTTGAATGCCTGAACAAACGTGAACTAACGTCCCCCGATGCCCCTGCATTGTTGGTTTGGTCAAATTAGGGGTGGGGTGGTTGGCGTGAAGACAGCCACCCCACACTATGAAAAAAAAAATAGAAAATTGCTAAAATCTTTTGTTATCTTATGTTTGCATGCAAGACACTGTGCTATATGGATCAAGTATCACCTGAAGACGTTTGTTCAGTCTAAAGAATCGTTTGGATCTGTTTCTGTAACTTTTTATAGCACCTTCCATGAGTGCACTGTATGGCCGATAGGGATTTTTCGATTTTATTTTTTTACGGCAAAAGTTATGAGATCCTAACGTTTTGAATGCCTGAACAAACGTGAACTAACGTCCCCCGATGCCCCTGCATAGTTGGTTTGGTCAAATTAGGGGTGGGGTGGTTGGCGTGAAGACAGCCACCCGACACTATGAAAAAAAAAAGAAAATTGCTAAAATCTTTTGTTATCTTATGTTGGCATGCAAGACACTGTGCTATATGGATCAAGTATCACCTGAAGACGTTTGTTCAGTCTAAAGAATCGTTTGGATCTGTTTCTGTAACTTTTTATAGCACCTTCCATGAGTGCACTGTATGGCCGATAGGGATTTTTCGATTTTATTTTTTTACGGCAAAAGTTATGAGATCCTAACGTTTTGAATGCCTGAACAAACGTGAACTAACGTCCCCCGATGCCCCTGCATAGTTGGTTTGGTCAAATTAGGGGTGGGGTGGTTGGCGTGAAGACAGCCACCCCACAGTATGAAAAAAAATATAAAATTGCTTAAAATCTTTTGTTATCTAATGTTAGCATTCAAGACACTGTGCTATATCGATCAAGTATCACCTGAAGACGTTTGTTCAGTCTAAAGAATCGTTTGGATCTGTTTCTGTAACTTTTTATAGCACCTTCCATGAGTGCACTGTATGGCCGATAGGGATTTTTCGATTTTATTTTTTTACGGCAAAAGTTATGAGATCCTAACGTTTTGAATGCCTGAACAAACGTGAACTAACGTCCCCCGATGCCCCTGCATAGTTGGTTTGGTCAAATTAGGGGTGGGGTGGTTGGCGTGAAGACAGCCACCCCACACTATGAAAAAAAATAGAAAATTGCTAAAATCTTTTGTTATCTTATGTTGGCATGCAAGACACTGTGCTATATGGATCAAGTATCACCTGAAGACGTTTGTTCATGCTAAATAATCGTTCGGATCCGTTTCTGTAACTTTTTATAGCACATCTAATGAATGCACTGTACGGCCGATAGGGATTTTTCGATTTTATTTTTTTACGGCAAAAGTTATGGGATCCTAACGTTTTGAATGCCTGAACAAACGTGAACTAACGTCCCCCGATGCCCCTGCATAGTTGGTTTGGTCAAATTAGGGGTGGGGTGGTTGGCGTGAAGACAGCCACCCCACTTTAAAAATTAAAAAAAAATGAAGGAATCGGATCCTAACGATTTAATTGTCTGAACAATCGTGAACTAACGAATATCTTGCGAATTAAACTGCGAAAACGCGAAAAATGTGGTTTGGGGTGGTTAACGTGAAGCTAGCCACCCCATTTTGTTTTTTAAAAAAAATGATGTTATAATCGGATCCTAACGATTTAACCTACTGAACAAACGTGAACTACCGATGAACAAACGATATAGCTATACCAATTACGAATACATGAGTTGGGGTGGTCAACTTCACAAGCATGGGTTCTTCCTCTTAATTATGCATAAGTAGTTATTGTTTTTAAACGGCTACGTACATTGCATAATCGTGGCAGTCACACAAGGTAATTTCATACAAGTCTAGATTTTTAGATTAAGTAACGGTCTAAACTTCATAATGGTAGTGAAGGCTTAGTATATCTCACGAAACGACAAGGCCACACTGCCATATCGCTCACAATAATTCTGTTCGTTTGATAACAGGTATCCCTGTGTATGTACAGTAGTGTACGAGTACACCGGCCATTCACCGGCTAGTCGTAAAGTTCCAACGTATCTTTATATCTGTACCAAAGAATAATTTCCTTGTGAAGTGAAGAAAGTCATAATTGATGGTCGTAAAAATTGTTATGTTATGGTGTTTTTACTGTCTCTCTGAATCATGCTATGAAAAGTTTAGTAGATCCATCAGTCATCGTCTGTTTGTACGGGCACTCATTTGTCGAACGCAAGTGGTAGCATGCTGCTCTTAAGACGAACAATTACTTACAGTTTTTATATATTTCTCATCTCTATTACCTATCTAACTTAGCTAGGAAACTTAAAGGATACTAAAACAAAATTGGTAGAACTTGGATCCATGGACTTTCAAACTTATAGATTTTGTAGATACGAGAATGGTTTGGTGCAATCGTCTCTAAATCTTGGCTCAACCAACCTTGGTGCGGCCTTAATTTTACCAACAAACGGGTAAAATTTTGGGCACAAAATTGTATTTCCAACGCCAAGTGAAACAAGTAAGTCATCATTTATAAATAAACTTACTATTAAGACTTCGCAGCATACATCGGATTCTTGAAAGACGACGTCGGGGGCTTGTACAGGGGGTTGACCCCAACACTGTCCTCCGGCTCTATGTTAGCGTAGTTGGAGCCGGCAGCTGGCAGCGCCCCCTTGCTGTTCCACATGACGTAGCCCACCGCTGCCGCTACCGCTGCCGCTATAGCGGCTATGACGCCGATAACCACTGGTATCGTTACTGAAAATATTTCAGATGATATAAGATCAAGAAAATACGGAAAGCGGATCCCACCACTATGTGGGATAAATATCCCACATGGTGGTGGGATCCGACTAAATAAAAAACTAAATAGTTTGGAAGAGCGAGATAAGACCAGTACTGTAATTTAATTATAAAATTACAGAGATGTTACCGCTCTTCATTTTGCTACGCCTGACTCAGAAGAGGCAACCAAGGTAGCGATGCCGTAATGTTATAACCAAAGACCTGAAGGCATGTGTTCGGATGAACACGATGTCGAGCATATAATTATATGGAAACAGAAAAGGGAATCCCGTCACTGTACATAGGTATGGTGGATGATGAAATTGACGAGGTTTTTAATTCAAACGATGGCATTGCAAGTGCTTATTCGTCGTGTCATGAGCGTTCAGTTTCTGAGATCAGGGATAGGATGTTTAGTTTTCAACTTTATTAGCGATCCCATAAGGATTATTCGGGTTTTGGTAGACGGACCAATGAATTGCACGGGAGATGGTTGGCATTTATTTAGTTTTATTATGTTATTTAGTCACGAAACATGCTCGGTCTGCATTAACATTGTTCATTTTCATTTGGTGATATTAATTTGAAATGGAATTTGTATTTTCGTGAGACAGTTGATTATTTTTTTAGGATGAAAATGACATTGGGTTACCAACTTTGTTTGTTTAGTCTCTCATAGTTATGACGACACGCAGCTGTATGTACACTGACTGATTAACATTTTATGGAATAAGACTGTTTTTATAGAGCTACATATGTATCCATTTGATATAAAACGTTTGTTACAAAGTTGATTAAAACTCTTCAATGAAATCTAAGTCATAAGCTACTTACATAATGCAAGTGAGTTGATTAGGGCATCTAGTAATCTACCTCCAAAACAATACCATATTTACAGTACAACAAAAAATTTAGAAATGTATTGTGCAAATGTGCATCTCATTCTCTCGCACAAGTGCGAGCAGTAAGTTTACTGTCTGGCATATGTTTGTTTACGAGAATAATGACATATTTGACGGAGAACTGGTGTTGCCAGTGTGGTTTGCGCTTAGTTGCACTTTATTTACTTGGTTAACTGGTTGGTAACTGGAAGAGATCCCTTATAGGGATACGTTCGCCTAGATTGTATCCAATTGTCTATATTACTGTGTTTCTTGTATTTCTTGTGTTATTGTACAATAAAGCTTATACATACATACTTACATTATTTGATATCTACCTTTTTCTTGCACTATACAACTTTTCTATATATAACTTTTTCTTGTTTTTTGAAGTCGGCCATCATGCATAAAATCGTATGTTTCATTCGGAAACTCATTGGATTATTTACCTCGAGTTAATTCGTTGCCTACGTAATAGATTCCTAGTCCAATTTAGATAATTTTCAAATAACATACGATTGTTACAAGTTGAAGTAATTTTCGCACTTCACCTATGTCATTTCCACTTTTCATAAAAATAGGAATTTCTCATTTATTTAGAGACTACCACGACTAATAATGACTGAAATAGCTAATTTATCGACTTACCATTTCCTCCAGCCTGGTTCACGAGCGCACCCGAGTCTCCTATATCATTCCGCATTATATAGATAAATGTTTGAACCTTCATTGCCCAGTACACAAACACTCCGATTTCTGAGTTCACGCTGCACTTTACCCAGATACTTCTATTGAAATTATCTCTTTGTTCTAATAGAGTCTCATTCCATCTCTGGATGTAATCATGGCCATATGCTTCGCAAGGTCCTTCTGTATTGTTTTTGATACACTCAATGAGGGAATCAGAATTATTGATTGTTGTGCAGAGACCGCTGCAATCATGGTCGGGGTCGAAGTATTGGGAGCCTTCGATTTTGGGGTCGTCGTAGCACTCACACTGTTGGCACTCATCACATTCGCCGTTGCCTGAACACATCTGGTAAAAAAACATCAAAAGTCACATTTATGTCAATCAAAAGTAGGACTTGATTCGTAAAGTTCTTATTTCTTTAATATTTTTGGAACCTGCCTTATAACTGCATTGAAATTACATTGTTGGAGAAGCTAAAAAAGTGAAGATGGACGAGTTAGTTAAAACCGTAGGGGAGGCAGGCTCGGCCGAGGCATTATATAGTGCTTTTCATGATTACAGCAAAAAAATTATATCCAGAAGCGTTTTTACGTATTTTGCTTCAAACAAGATCACTGAACGCGTTTTTACGTTGTGTGCTCTAAGTCGAAATACTTTTTAAAAAGTAAAAGTCGATATCCCTCAGCTCTAGAGCTGTATGACCATGATGATTCATACACAAGAAGTCTATTTAAATTTAGTTTAGGGTGGGAATTTAATAATGGTATATGAATAACACCATACTCGTAAGCATACGATGTCAGATTTACTTACCGTCAAAGTAGAATTCGACTTGCACGACTCTGATACATCTCCACGGCTCTGGCACTTTTTCTTCTCACAATACCTCCCTTTCCTGTTAAATATTTCAAGTCGGTTAAACTGCTGATATTTCCAACATAATGTTAATTTAAACCACTTACATTTTTTTAGTATTATATTTAACTCACTTAGGGCCATTTGCACCAGCCAGGGTTAGGGGTTAGGCAATTAACCCGGAGTTAGCTATCATATTCCATGGTAAAAACGCTTGACTCCGGGTTGGTTGTCTTACCCCGGTTGGCCCTTAGTATTTGGGTTTACTCGCTTACATAGTGGGTATATATCATGTCGCGAGCGCTTTAAGACTTGACCCTGCACCTTCGAACTGGGAGAGTCAGAGTCAGAACTGCAGTTGCAAAATGATGAATTAAATTATACTGGAGATATTATTAACTCTCACCTGTCATCGTCACATTCGCATGAGCCGCAGGTCAAGTTGCCATGCCCGTGACAGTATTCCTCATCTTTCGGCACCACCTTCTGCGAGCAGCTGCAGCCGCAAGGCACGTGGTACTTCAGTATCACCTTCTCATTAGCGAACATTTGAGGGAGACTAACTTCCACAAACACATACTCGAATTTCGGCGAATTCTCTGAGCAGAATCCATCTTTCACCTTGGTAGTCACTTTTATTTTATCATTGTTCATTTCAACTTTTACAATGACCATCGATTTTCCAGACGGTATCGTGGTGTTGTATACAACTTGTGGCTGTGGAAAAAAACATATGATTTTATCACCGACTTTATTTTTCATTCAACAGTCTACCTAGATCTATCAGTGTTTTACTACCTACTATCTATCTCAATACAGGGTGCCTAGCCAAGATGCCAATCGCTCACGCTTAATAACGTATCGTAGCTACCTTTCTCTATCACTCTTCCTTATTAATGTGACAATGACAGTTGCGTTGCGTTTCGTTAGCGACTGAGCGTAAGCGATTGGCATCTTGGCTACGCACCCTGGGCCCCCCCAGCCTCCCTACTTAAGGATGACTCACATCAATCTGATCCGATCCGACCCGGGACGATCTATCTGTTTCTATAGAAAACTTCACGTGACCTCCCGTATCGGATCGGATCGGATCGTTGTGAGTCATCCTTTAAACTAGTATTCGGATCTGGTCAGCCGCCACCCGGCAGCCACCGTGACGCTGGAACCAGGTGCTGGATCAATGTAAACCGGCCTTTAAAAGTGGAATCAAATCTATCAGCTTCGAGCCGCATTTCGTATATGAGAAATCGCTCATTAATATGATGTTAACGCACGCTTTTTGGTGCGTACTCATTTATTTAATCTTTATTGCACAAAAGAAAATACTTATAGTACAAAAGGCGAACTTAATGCCATAAGGCATTCTCTACCAGCTAACCTTAAGACAAGACGTACTCATCGTCATACTAATGAGTCTTTTCTCATATACGAATTGCGGCTCGATTTTGATAGATATGATTCCATCTTAAATGAAAATTCCTACAATGCACAACTGCCCAGATCCGAATCCTACATAAACTGTATGAGACAAAAAAATTTTGTAGGTAGTATTCATAAACATCATAATAATCTCGTAAAGTGTTGGGGGCTTCCAAAATGTTAAAGGTATTCATGGGAAGGAATGTTTAATGAATAGACGTGGTACTTTTGTATACGAAAGCTTTTGTTACTTAAATAATTATGGTGGAGTACCTGGATTGACAGTCTTTGTACCTTTTGGATCCCCTTCACTGGCTGGAATCCGTTAATTTTCACGTTCGTGATTTTTGCGGCATTAATTTCAGCCACCTGCTCCACATACTGGGGGACGAACGCGATGCCGTTGTCAGAGATGGGCTGAACGTAAGGTTTTTCTATGTGATCTGGACACCAGTTGTCAACTAACCCATTTTCCGGATTTTTGCACTGTTTATCCTGAAAAAAAAATCGAGTTAAATAAAATAACATTAAAATGTGGAGCTACACTTTTGGATTGTAAAAGTCCTGTACGTCACTAATGTTGTCGTACAATATTATTTAGTAGTCTATTCGATAGACTGACGTTTAAGAGAGATAAATATCAAGAATGCTCCACAAACTCCACTTCGCTCCTTGTAAGGTACTGGCTCGTATGCTAGACGAGTAATTACACAAATCGCCGTGCTAATGAAGCAGAGATTGGAACTGGTTGAAATTGTTACAACAGTTAGGTGGCTAGATGTGTCTTGAGCGCAGGTCTAAAATGCATTTTTTTTCTATGAGGCATAGTACAAAGTCGCATTTAACACTAAAATATATACCTGCATTATAGATCCAACGCCAAAGACGAATTAATCCGTCACAGACCACTATTATTATATCGTATTTATTGGCTTTCTGCTACATGGGCACTTTGCCAGCATCAAATAAAAAATTATAACAAATTCATTATATCAGCATCGTTGTATGGTTACTCCATGTAAAGATGGCAGCTTTCTTTACAGGAAGCTTCAGGGACTGTCAATTGTTGACCGGAAGGACGGTTAGCGTGTTTCAAGATAGATTCTTCATTAGCTGCACACTTCTTCATCAGTTCACAGCATAATACGCTGCTATATTACACATTAAACAAGAAAAATGTTCAAAAAATAAATAACTATTCTTGACATGTCTCAGCCATCTTGCAGTTCAATCGAAAGTCCCAAGTTATTAGAATTAGACCACAGAACAATACATACAGCGAACTTTTTATAAGTTCGCTGAATACATATAGTTCAACTTCATTTGTGACAATTCGGTGACACTTCGAACACGACACCACGGTGTCTCAGTGACATTTTTTTAAATGACACAAGATTAGGTTAAATACTTGCTCGGCAGAGTTGACAACCCCAAGTGTAGCTTTAGTTACCAAACCATAACTTCCAGGCCTACCGCCATCCGCTCAGGATTTTTATGTAATACTTAGGGCGAAATTCAATTTATCAATAATAGGTAGGTAGGAATCGAGAACACAAATTAAACACAAATTAGTCTTCGTCATTCAATTACCTAATATTTAGATAATGAAAATAATTTTAGTTTTAGGTGAACAATATAAACATAACAAAGTAAAACAGAGAAATCTAGCGTTCACAAAAATAACGAAAATAGTAAGCGAGTTACTTTTTTCACAGCGTAATGTAGAAAACTAATCAATGTAATAGAAATATATTTAGTCGTGTTTATTAAATAGTTGCAAACAGCATAACCCGTGAAAACCACACAGAGTTCTTCCATTCTTGCATTCTGAATCCACAAGATCTTTGGAATGTCTGGCGCCACGGTAAGCGTCGCCGCGGAATAAAGAGCTTGCTCAAGACGGACTTGCCAGTTAATGCATTGTGCATAACTGCATATATACAGCTAGAGTTCCATTAAGTAATGAAACCACATTTATGTTTTTCTGCAGAAAATTGTAAGTTTTGGTCTAAAGCACAAGGTGTAGTTATTTGGCAGAAATTGATAAAAGGCCTGTGAGGAAATAAAAGTCATGTAGAGCCTTATATTTCCATGTTACCATTACGATTTAAATGTTATTAAAGCGTATTAAATTAAATTAAAGGATGTCTCACACTAGAACGGGACGGGACGGGGCGGGACGTTACCATCTGTCAGATGTAGAAATTATCACGTCCGAGCTCGGAGCCCTCGGAGGTCAAGTGACGTTTTCTATAGAAACTGACAAATCGGCCCGGCCCGGTCATGTCCCGGTCAATTCTAGTGTAAGTCATCCTTAAGGGTAGTCGTTTGATTTGTACTTTAGGGAAAGTGGTAATTAAATTTATTGCATTATATTGTTAGGCTCGCGCTAGATCGGGATCGGTGATGCCTGACGTGTCATTTTCTGTAGAAAGAAAGAGTCAAAGAGTCGGCGGCACGGGCACGGCCCGGCCCGTCCTTATGAGTCCCTCGATAAAATCCTGTGTACATAACTTTAACTGAACGTGCCTACAATAAAATATGATAGGTATCCTAAATATGTATATTCCCAACAAAATGTGAACATTTCTACAAAACAGATAACGAATAAGTAGCTAAATAAAGTTTGTACTGAACTCTGTCACTCAACCGTCACACTCGATCGTTTTATAATAAATAAGTACAATAACTAGTCCCTTCTTATTTAGTCATTCACACAACATGATTTATTCATCGCTGTGACTTTAATGCGACAAACAGAACCGGTTGTTTGTCCACACGGTAGTATACAATTGTACCAGTAGGTAGGTAATGTAATTATTAAATACAATTACAGGATGGCCCAGAAATTGATAGTGTAATCGATCAATTTATCGAATAATCACTACTTACATATGTATGCTCAGATCCTTAAAACTACGCAAGGGATTTCGATGCGTTTTTTTTAAATAGAAATAGACGTCGCGACTTTATGAATAATAGAAACGGCAGATTTTGGAGATTGATCACAAACTATAATCCAATCTATCTGTACTCTGGATTTAGTTGAGTAGGCTGAATACTTATATTGAGTTTATGAGTCTAGGAAAGATTGTTTACACTATTGATCAGCATTGCGTGTCTTACGAAAAGCAGACGAGTCCAGCAAAAATATCAACAGTGGATGCAGAAATATCCAAGGTTTACATTCTCGATATCTACATTATTTTGATTATTTTCGACATATTACTATGTTAACGTATTTTTGGGCCAGCCTGTAAGTTCTTATGAAAAGGAATCAATTTACTGAGATTAGAGATTTATTTTTCGTCATAAGAAACAAGCAAGTCGCTTAGTACGATTTCCGTCTCAAAATGCATGAAGCAACTCTATGTATATTCTACAAATATCTGGTAGTGGAAACGTTATCTCATTGTGAAATTGCAACGTTTTATTATCTAGCAATAATATCTAAGTACAATTAAAAGGGCAATAAACCCTACAAGTTGTACGTGGGTGTGCAATAGAAATGTCGACGATTGTACTAGCCTCCCTATTCCGGTCGCGTCTGGGACTTAGAACATTTCCCATCTAGTGTGGTCCAGCTCGCACCCGCCTGAAGCGAAAAGGATGGAATGAGTGAAAGGCGTCTGGATCAGTCGGAATAGGTATATCCGCGTGGGCGGCAGGGCGCGCAAGTCTACCCACAGAACGGGTGTATCTCGCGTTACGACATCTCAGATTTAACTATCCGTGGAATTGAAATTGCAGTTTATGATGTAAGAGGGCAAAGTGAAGCTTTCTTTTCTCGCACAAACAGTATTTACATAGGAAAATGTAATAAAGTTGTAGTAATTATGGACTAGATTTTAGTTTAATTGCTTGCCGAAGATCCCGTTTGCTTTTAAAAGTCACTATACGGTGATCAGTGTTATCACAAACGTGGATACCGCACATTGACGGTTAAGACCGCCTTAACGCCTTAATCTAATTGCTAAATAAATAGTATCAGTATCTTCTTACTTACTT
Organism: Lathronympha strigana; assembly: GCA_949128165.1. Lineage (NCBI taxonomy): Eukaryota > Metazoa > Arthropoda > Insecta > Lepidoptera > Tortricidae > Lathronympha > Lathronympha strigana. Next base: position 6,756,380 of record OX421906.1, on the reverse strand, counting down.
ATTTTACGCCTAGTTTTGTAGTACTTTTTTAAACGATACAAAACGTTTGAAATATTTACCTACTAGAGTCAGACCACGACCTCCCAACCAAATGAACTGTACAACATTTAAAGTGTTATTTTAAACGTCATACTTCTATGAATTTATGACGTTTAACTTAACACTTTTACAGTCCGTGCTATCAAAATCTATCTATGGAAACTTAGCTGAGTCGGACTCTACTCCAAGTTGAGGTTTGGTACAAAATTTGCAACATAATAAGCTGAAGGCGTGTTAATAGTGAATGCGTATTTTATGAAAGAGATACTGCGTCGGCCACGGGGAAGCAAATGTGGGCCGAGAGAAGTCGATGGCCTACCTTGAGAGTCGAACACTGGAGCAACGACCGTTCTTCTCTTTAGATATTTGAAGTACTTAGGTATGTATTTTAAAAACGACTCGAATTATTTTTATTTTGAAAGACTTATTATTTCGTAACTATTAATGATTTTAAAATATAAAATACAACAGCATGTCACAAACAAACATTTTGGATTCTTGTTCAGCTTGTCGTCGCATAGGTACTAGACTAGAGTCCGTCTAAGCTAATTTTCCATAAATTTTATACCACAGACTGTGAAAGTTTAAACGTCATAATTTCATAGAAGTTTGACGTTAATTTAAAATAGCACTATAAATTCGACACTTCATTTGCTTGGAAAAGATATCGTGGTTTGACTCTATATACTTAGCCTACTAAACAGAGGTCAGCGGGGGTGAGCTCCTTATTATGTCACATATGTCATGCCAAATTATAAGGTAAGCAATGGCTAAACAGCTACCATCTAGTTCTATTGTCTAGTTTCGCGGTACAATGTGTTTCTCGCTATACATTTAACGATATCACATAATGACTGTGTTACAGACTTACAGATAATACAATTAACACATTACAGTAGAGTTCCGGGCGCCAACGTACCTTTCAAGATAATAACGTCACTCTACGGATTCTTTTACCAAGTCAGCGACCTGTATGGAGACTACAGACTTCTAAAATGTGTGACTCACGCACACAAGAGTTACGTTGTTATGTACATGTGAAGTCACGTTTATAAATATGTATAGACTTCGGAACTTATTACTGGGGAAGAAGGTTCAAAATTGAATACAGGTGCATGTATATTTATGAACCTGACCGTACATAGTAAAGTCTGGCGGAAAAATCGTCGCGATTTTCTTGGCTCTACCCCAACGTTGGCATTTAGTTTAAAAGTTCCCAGTATAATGGAGATGAGTCAGCGGCAGAAATTTACGATATTTTCCTGGTCTTATAGACGATTTTTTATAAAATATGGTGGTATTCCTGACGATTTTTATGATCTAAATTAATATCACTTATATAGGAAAAGCGTTTTAGTTATTTTATGAATAATGGATTATTTGAATAATTATTATTTTATGATAAATGCGGTGACTTTTTCCCACATACGATTGAAACTTCTACAAATATGACTTTACAAATTTGATTATATGTAGTTAAATATCCTCCTTTTTTGAAGTCGATTAAAACGATCCGTTAAGGTCGTCCTGGCCATCAGATTGATTGAGCCGATTGCGTCTGACCCACAAAACGCCAGATAAACGCCCTTTGTGATCTTTATGATTTTTGTAAAGGTTGCGCAAACTTGTGCACACACCGGAGATGTGAACGCTAAATGTGTTAATGGGCGAATGCTCGAAACGCCTTAATTGTATTGATTGATGTGCCTTTCATTCTGCCTTCTTTCACGCCCATTTTAAGTTTATAGCCGACTTCAAAAAAGGTTTTCCGTGTATACAGGACTAATCTCCATCATAAATTGAAAGAGACATCTCTTTATATACTACAGAAAAAGAGACCAAGGCTCCCGGTGAGCAGGTAGGTACCTAATAATTAGCTGAAATTCGATTGGCTATTAGTTTCGTATATGCCGCCATGTATTTATTATACCTACCTACTTTGTTCATGTGAATCGTCTTTACGAGTTACAGTTGACTGTACATAAAAAAACACAAAGATAAGCAAGTATTCAAAAATAACGAATAACTTATTGATACTTATTAACTTCGCGTTAAAAAACTGTTGAACTAGTTCGCAGGCATAAATATAATTATTTTCATTTATATTATGTAATAATGTGCTGGATAATTCAATATAGAGCGTCGTTTAATGAATAAAATGCTCATTCGTACATTTTCGGAATTCCTTTGCTACCTCATTAAGCAAATCGGTACATTTAAGTAAATTGTAGCATGAGACGTTAACTTTAAACACGCTTTGTTAATTACAAAGCGGTGTTTTTGAAAATAAAAACTGAGTGGCGGTTCATTTGCGAAATAGATTTGCACTGCAACCCTGAATGCAGTTTTTTATCTTTAAATTAACGTATTTTTATGACATTGGTGAACAAAGTTTTTTTATTCATTCGTCTACAGTTAATTGCATTTCATAATCAAATAAATGTACTTATTCTAATCAAGGCACCGTATAATACATTCCTAGTTAAATTGCGATACTTACATTGAACTATGATTGCTACGCGTATTTAGATTTACTGTAAATTTGGAATGGCGAAACGAAAAATTATGGCATGCGATTGAAGTTAACATTACGAGTAATTCAACATATTTGTTCGAAAATCGGACCTAATTTGGTCTGATTTTCATTCAATGACTTTGGATAAGGTGCTTGGCTCCCGCAATTTAGGCAGACCGGTAGATATAGAGTCCTATGGAAGCTCTACTACAGTTGATTACTCTAACCCGGTCAACGGAGTGTGTGAATCCAAACGGATATGTTGACCGGATAAAGTAATTGAGCGATGTATTTCAACTGAGATGTAAATCATACTGGGTGCTCGAGAGGAAACCAAAATATTTTAAACATACGATCCCGATTCATTTAAAGATTAAAATTTCGAATAAAATTTTCTGGATTCCGTCTAGTTTCAGAGATAATGTAATTATTTTTAAAACCGTTCTAGATCATTTTGTTTTGTTTTGTCAAACGATTTGGTTACTGTCTTACTTGTAGTCTTGTCAAACTTAATTAACAGACGTTGAATACACATTTTTTTATTATTTTTTTAGCCTAATAGTAGGTAAATAAAAAACTTTTCCCGTGCATTTTATGCGATAGTTTTAACAATAAAATACTTTTTTATGTAGTCAGGCATTGGAAATACCAAAATCAAACAAAGAAACATTTTATTTTGGGAGATTCGACCAAAAGCCATATAGGTAGATACATAATATTTTTTGCTTCTTTTAGCCTCAGTAATGTATGGTTGTTGGTTAAAATCTTTTGGTTTCCTCCCTAGCACCTTGTATATGTGATCGTTTGATGCGAAATAAAGTTCCCAGTTAAACCCTAAAATCAAGAAAAGTCCCTAACCTGCACTGTGATTGGTTTGTTTTGAGAGACTGCTATTTCATACGGCGGTCACTGTAAACGTTATTAAGTAGGTATTACATATTTATCTTATGTGTGTAAATAACTAGAGTACTCTATAGTGCATTAACTCATAACATTATTGTAACTTGTAATAACGTATTACATAGATTAAATAATTATTTTAAAAAAGGATTGACGGTTTACCGGCTCTACATGGGGAGATAGACGAGAAGATAAAAAAGACAAATTGTAAGTACTTATCCATGAAATATTATTCATTTACTTAAGTATTATCATGAAAGTATACCATGGAATCATAGAGCATACATAAGGTTCTGTCTAGCAGTGGGACACTCAACTAAGCAAGTAAAAAAATGTCATCAGTAAACATACATTTTATGGACAAGAAAAAATATGCCCAATAATCCGATAATTGCCATTGTCATTGTTAATTGTGCCCTCGTTATAAGCCCACGATAAATGATGCATTAAGAAGGCTAGCAATTAAACTTTACAATCGACCATCATCGTGACATTCGCTGACCCTGTTTCATCAACGAACTTATGCTCCCGATCAAAATGCCAATGTCGGAGGTGAAAATAAATGACTTGCAACCCTGTCACATGGAGTGACATTAATTTCACGGCGTAAATGGGTGGTAATGGGTACATTTACACCTTGCGAAATGTGGGTTCGTCATATACCATCAGATAGCGAATGTCACAGTTTCTGACATTTATTTTTTTATTAAAAATCCCATTATTTTTACTGATATTGCGTATGTCGCAAGATTATGGCTGAGGTTTAATTGGTTAGAGGTCCTAATTAAGAGGCGACGCGCAAGCGCAAGAACATTATTTAAAACATGATTGATTACACGCACTTGTTGGTAATTTACAAGCATGCCTCATACAAGCGAGCGTGGTCTTCGATTACCTATGTTTACTATAAAACCGCAACTCAAGTTACACTAGCCAGTAGTCGTGTCAAAACATTTTATGAATTATGCAGCTCATATCAGCGCATACGCATGGTGTAGCGATCATGCAAGTGTTCCAGCGATTACTTGCTGACATTAAAATTGTGTAACATTTTTTAATATCCAAACGAAATTAGGTCGAGTTGTATTTATAATTTCTCGGAATGGTGTTCACGGATGTTTCCACGCCCGTGTGTACACTTATGCACGTTGTGTTGTGTACGTTTATAGGATGCTAACTGGAAGTCTATACGCAACGATTGCTTTGTTAACTGTTTAGTAAACACGCTTTTTCTACGGAAAGACGTTATGATGTTAACGAACTTTTCGCTGTTTCTTTTGTTTATATTTATATAACTTAGCGCCACTTGTACCTATTGAGGTTAGCCAAATAACCCGGAGTTAAGCGTTTACGAAGTATGTACCTAATTATAATTTGACAGTCAACTTCGGCTTACCACAGCTACTAACTAACAGCTAACCCTAGTTGGTGCATGTGGCACTTAAATTACTAGGCAGTTAAGAGGCCAGGCTGAAACTTAAATATATTTCCTTTAGACTGATAAAAGTGAAAATATAATTTATATATTATGTACAAAAATTGTAGGTAAGTTTTAAGCAGCAATTAAATTTTTCGCGTGTGTTTGCAATTATATATATCCCGCTCTCTTTTGCTCGAGCATGTAGACTCTTAAGATATATATGTACTTCATGTATAAATTAATGATCACTCATTTAACTATTAAATACTTGTTACTTTGGCTACTAGCTAAGGAAGTGGTTTCAACATAATTATGGTAAATTTAGTAATGACGGCAGCCTTTTGTTCGCCGTAATGAATGATTCATCTCAATATTTATGAGCAGTATTGACCGGAAGATCTCGTTTGAATATGTAAATGATTGTCTCATACTCTTAAAAAACCTATTTACTCGTAGCTTCACTGGGTCGATATTGATTATTAACCTATATCTGCTCTAATTGCTCTAGATGATTTTACGCGCTGATGTACAAAGCAGAGACACTATTTCTAAGTGAATAAATGTCGATAAATGACTCCTTAAAGGATGACTCTCACCACTCCGAACCGATCCGATCCGATCCGGGACGATCTGTCAGTTTCTATAGAAAACGTCACGTGACCCCCGAGGGCTCCGAGCTATCACGTGATTTTTATTATTATTTTTAATTTTACTAGGCAGGATTAGAATATTCCCTAGAGTATACAGTGGACATGCAAGTTTTTTGTTTTATATAGAACAGTCACCCTTCCCTTCGCCGGATATTAGAAAATGGGGTCGCTCAGGAAATTCGGAGGTGGTGACCCCTGGAAACACTTCAGCAGATTGGATGACGTCATTTAACGGACAAAATTGATCTTTTCATTATAATTGGGTTAAAAAAATATATAAAACCAAGTGAAGTAGAGTGATAAAGAAAACCGATAAGTAAATAAATTTCGCATTAAATGAATATAAATAAACATAGTTATAATAACGTCGACAATTAATATACTATTAATAACCCGTGTAGGTATTGTTTTCCTTTAGCAAGATTTTTCTCTTAGTTTTTCGTTTTTGGGCATAGCTGTCGCCATTAAGACACTAAATTACTAACATAAGGTAAAAACATTACGGAGATAAAAAATCCTAACACCGGATCTAGACACTGACACGAAGGTTTTATGAATGGCACCTCTCTAAATGTGGAGGCTTATACTACGTTCCTTAAATGCCGTTTTACTACAGGTTACCTAAGTAATATGTGTAATGATGGTTGACAAATAGACATACTTGAAACTCTATATGGAGAGTTTACTAATTTACTTTGATGCTAGAAAAGTTAACGTTAAGCTAATCTCAATACTAGTCTTTGTATTAATTTTTGTAAGAAATGAAATCTAATGGGGCTTCGCCATACTCGGAAAGCATATAAATTTGAAAACAATCTATGTCGTGTTTCATTGTGCCGGTTTCTGAGCGTTATTTATACGGATTTACCCGGCATGTCGTGGCAGAGCACTAATTTGAATGTCCGAGTGATGGACAGTCGGGGAAATGCGTTGGCCGTCCCCGTCCATTGTCTGTCTTGAAATAAGAGCAAACAGTAGAGAGGCATTGAGATATACCTTATTTATACAATAATTCTGTTAACTCCAAACCTTATGTCTATGAAAGAAGATTCAAATTTTAATGTCATATTTAGTCAAACATGTTCAATTCGAAATAAGTTTGGTTGCAGGCGTGACAAACTATAAAACTAGGCGCGAGCTTTCACTAATATTTTTATTTATTCAGTGAATAGGCAGAAATACCTAAGTTACGTTTGACACAACGCATAAGTAGTTATAAGAATGCTTGCCTGTCTGCCTTACTTCAATATTTTGTACGCTATAGATCAGAGGACTCGTTGGCTCTCTTCATAGGTAGGTACTTCTTTTAACGATAGCGCGAGATGATACTTCCATCTATTCTTATTCCAATTTACTATGAAATAGAGCATTTCTAATTACGATATTCGACAGTATACCATTGACTTATTAAAAGAAATATATGTCACCGTAGAATTGTGAGCACCGTTAGTGTATAAACTAACGCGTGAGATTGTTAGGTTAGTTTATAATATCCCTAGTCAAATTATAAACTGACGGGAGTTCACAATTTAACGGTGACATATACCTACACACTAAGTAGAACAAAAAAGTCAAAAAATTTGGGTCAGAATTCAGGACGCGTTAGCGAACAATTTCGCATTAATATGATGATACATACGATAAATGTTTCGTGCGAAAAAGAGCTTACTTCAGTGTCAAATTCATACACAGAACTAGCAACACTGTTAAGACTTTAAACTGTTAACGAAACGTCACGTTCAAAAGACTATGAAAAAGTTCTGCACCTTCATGGCGTCATTTTTTGCAACTGATTGGGTATCCAATTCTTTTATTCTATATCTATGCCTATTACTTAGATGACATAATATATTTAGTTACTTTCAAAAGTTATACGCCGTTGTTTAACAAGTTAAATTTACATTCCGTAATTTTTATACAGATACGTACCTATGTATGGCTCATGATCATGACTCATGCCAAATGTCCAATTTGTTCATCTTGAATTGATAAGTAAGTAGATACAGGTTATTAACACCGGGTAGATTGAGAATACACATAGTGGAACTCCTTACACTAATCGGAGCAACTGGCTCTAACGATTTTTTTAATTTTTAGCTCGCTGCTTAACTTAAGTTAGTAATCTAGGTATTTCAAGCTTATACCTACATTTTAGGTGTAAGTACCTATGTGTATAACTTGCTGGATGACTCACTCTAGACCGGACCGAGATGGGCCGGGCCGTGACCACTGTGTTAATTTCTAGAGAAAGAGTCATCTGATAGCTCAGAGATTACGTGACGCTTTTGACAATCTGTCACGGGCCAGCCCGACCAGGCCCGGTCTAGCGTAAGTAATCCTTTTCGATGGAGCTAGGTATATTGGGTGATTTGGGTGCCACCTCAACATTGAGTGGCTAGAGCGACCCCTTTACTCGTTTTACCCTAGGGCCAACTCTGAATGCGGCAGCTACAGGTCAGTCGATTAATCGATTGATAGAGATTACAATTTTAAGGGATAACTTTTTGATAAGGTTCGTTAAATATAGGAGTTTCAGGACTAGGTACTTAGTAAATGTATTCCTGCATAATATTGTCTTCTGTTACCGCGATTGTTATTCATTGAAATTAAACACTTTAGAACTCTCATTCTCTCAGTCATCATCTTAACCCTGTGAAAACGAGTGCTGTAAAGGGCTCGAAACGTAGGATCATGGTGTTAATAAACGCGATTAATCCGTTCTAAAGTGTTTAATTTCAATGTATTCCTGCATTTAACCCAGTCAATGGTCGAGTTGAGTAATAATTTGACCAATTAGCGACAGCTTGGCAAGCGGCCGGTCAAGTTCATTCATAAACTCACTGCCTTACTGAATGACGATTTAGCGAGCCCCTTTACGTCATGCTTATTGTTAGAGAGCATAGATCACAATTGTCATAATTACTAAAAACCTAGTTCCATAAAGCCAGCATATTAAAGAAAACCCTGTGAAGTCAAAAATGTAGGTAATCTCTGTTTATTATATTGCCAGACTCGGTCACTAACTGATTGTTTTTAATTTAATAAGTACCTAATATAAAGTCAGATCCATACGAATCAAAAATTGACTTTAGGAGGAGGTAGTGGTATTCACCAGAAAAGATTTGCGTTTGTTCCATAATAGCATTTATCATCTGATTTGGCATTTAAACTTAAGCAACACAACTACCCTCACCCCTTACTTTAAGTTACGACGTATGTAATGTAAGGGCCACCATTTTTTAGATTAGTAATTTAATTTATAAAAATACGAATAAGTCGTATTTTAGGACTGTATACGTACTATAGAGTGCGTAATAGGTAATAGTAATTATACATTTTAGTCTACTAACCTGTTTAGGATCCGAACACCATACTCCACCACATCTGATACACTCATCGCAGGTGGTTTTGTCAACGCTAAAAACGTTGTGGCACCCCAGTGAAGAAACCAAATGAATCATAGACACTAACACCAGAAAACACCGTACACCCATTTTTATCGTCATCACAAAAACACCGAGTAAGAATTTAATAAAAAGCGGTTAAAAAGTTGTACACTTTTAAATTTCGAATCTGACGTTTAATCGAATGCTCGTTCCGCGCGTTCGAATTTCAAAAAAGGCACGCGCGCTCTGGCCCGGCGTTCGTATGGTACTGACGGTTCGGTTGTGTTGTGAGCTGTCTGCTTGCATTTCTTTAGCGAGAGAGATGAATCATTCTGTATACAATGTTATAGGTATATATCAGTTATGTATATGGTGTATACGTAATTTAAGGCTTGGATACAGCATGTTACCTGCTACAGAATCAAAACGCGCGCATACGCGCGTGTCCACGCGTGTCTTGATTCTAAGGAGGTTCATTCGGAGAGTCTGAAAGGCTGTGTGTGCAGCAAACGATATTTGTTATATCACATAAAGGATGGCTCACACTAGAACGGACCGGGCGGGACGTGACCGAGCCGGGCCGATCAGTCAGAGCGCCTACCACGAACATCGAACGAAAGTATACCTCCCTTTCGCACTTGTGATTTCTCACTCAAGTGCGACAGAGAGGTGAAACTTCGTTCGTGGTTCGTGGTAGGCCTTCTGTTTCTATAGAAAACGTCACGTGACCTCCGAGGGCTCCGAGCTCGGACGTGATTCTTTCTATAAAAAGATTAAAAAGCAACAGACCGTCCCGTCCCATCCCGTCCTAGTGTGAGTCATCCTTAATTCGAATATTTCTAATGAGATGTAACGGTACCTTGTATACTAGGAAAGGTATACGAAGAACTTAACTGATACACATGTAATAAACGATACATCGTACCGATTAATCTGTGCAAACCGATTTGCGCAGATTTATCGATTGTGTGTAGGTATTACAAATGTCTGCAACGATTTGTCATACACACGATTCATAAATTTGGGCAAATCTACGATACACATGAGTAGCAAGCATTATCTATGCGTACAACAAAATAATGTTGAGATAAAATTTGGAAGGTAGCTCCGTAATTTAATGCTTACAATAATTATCTGTGTCTGACCATACCTACTTGCTACCTAGTACCAATATGTATAGTACCTTTAAGATATTTAACAACAGTCAACAGTCAGTAAACATTCAAAGTAAAAGTGTAAACGTACAGGTTTATTTTTTAAATGTTTTATAGGTAGGCGGTTTTAGTTTAGACGTGATTCTCTCTCGCGGTTAATTTGTTTAATTTAGGTAGAGATAAGATAAGAAATAACTATGATTTTCATATTCATAGGAATATAGTTTGACAAACCCTTAGATCATTTACTATTACCCGGACCGGCAATTGACAGATGTTCCTCTTGCCGAAAGCATAATTATGACCAATGATTACCTATTGCATGGACTGAGATATATCTGACATAGCTATTTGTATAGGGTGTGCAAACCGGTGTTTGATTGTATGGAAGAATCGGTTAATAACCGGTTATTATCCGAAACTTCATACAAATAAAAACCGGTTTGCACACCCTATATTTGTACCCCTCCCGTATTTTTTTGTATAGAAAATGACAGACAATGCCAGGCCGGTTCGATAAATGGTCTAAGCACAAATCAAATGGCGCAGCAAGTAGATTATGAATGAAAACGAATCCGGTCAGATAATATGTACTTACTTATATATCGGGTTACTCACGTCAATAAAGTCGAAAATAGCTCGTATATTAATATCTCTAATACTCACGGGAGTTTTCTACTTATATATTATGTACCGTTATATCGCAGGTGGACATACAGGTACACAATAGAATTAATATTTTCCAAATATTGCATAAATTTTAAACTAATATCGTTGGAGCAGTCATGCTGTTAGGTATGCCTCGTATTTATTTGGTACAGTTGATTATTCTGCGTCTAGTCGTTGATAAGAAGATAGTTTCTTTTATAGCCGGTTGCCACGCCTAGCCTGGTCTTAAAGAAAAGGCACTTAAAAAAATATCCTAATTTGACAATATTGAAAATGTGTTGTAAAGACTAAAGATCCACCTATATACACATTCGTGCGCAAATTTTGGTGTAAATTCAAAATCTCCGTTTTTTATCAAGTTTAATTAGAATAGCGCCTGGTAAAAAAGTAGCAGCATTATTTTGCTGTAAAGAAACTTGCTGGCTAGATTTTGTTTGTATAAATATGTTTATTAAAATGTTGTAATGGGCCGGGTTTTTAAGGTTCCGTGGCCATGACCTTTAGCCCTTGAAACCCAAAGTTTCGCCCAGTCCGTCTGTCCGTATGTCACAGCGATTTTACTCAGTAACTATAAAACATAATATATGTTCATGATATTTCAGCGAAAGGTGTATTTTGTGTACCGCTACTTAGTTTTGTTTTGTATATCATTTGCGAAACAAAATATTTTTAGGGGAGACACCCCATACTTGTGACAAAATGTCAAAAATGGCAAATTTCTACTTGTGGCACACGTGCACACTCTGATAGGTCTTTAGAAATAACTTTAAGGTTATTTGAGTTAAAGAATATTTTCAGAAATATTCGCTCTGAGGCTCTGACTGTCTGAAAAAGTGTCTTCCCCCCCTCTTGATTTTGAGCGGGAGGTCCAAAAATGTGAAAAAATCATAAGGACGAACTTACCACAAAAATTATTTTGAACATATTTTAAATTGAAATTATTTTAATTATTTATGTTGAAACTGCTTTGATATAGGTATATTTATATTTTTCTGTGTATATTCTTAATATCTAATAATAATAGGTATGGAAGTTATTGCGGTAGAGAAACATTTTCCTTCCTCTAAATCTAAATAAGGCAAATATTGCATACAGTTTTTCGTCTCTTTCTATAACGTGTGTAAAAGCGAGATGGAAAAAATTACATGCCCGTTAAATATAACACATTGCAACGCCCACTGGAAAAGAATTCACGTCGGCTGGCTTCAAAATCGAATAAAATTATTCATATTAATATAATGGAATTAAAATGTTTGATTGTGATATCAACTTTTGTAATCCAGTGGTTTAGCACACCTGGTTATGCTCGGGACTGTGATTATCTGAACAAGCAGACATGTGACGACTGCATCAGGTGTGGAGGACTTTGGTGCAGTGACCCCAATGAGGTAGATATAATTTGTATTCGTTATAAACTAAAATATACTTACTTTAAAAATGGCTGATACTGAGGAAAAAGTCATGTCCCAGGGCCTAGGATAGAGACCCTGCGTTTTCTCTATTCTCGCTCTCGGCAGAAATCATAACCTCTAGGCTAGGCGAGTCACTGGTCAGACCAGTATATGACATCTATTTCAGTTTAGGAATTACTTATATGTTTACAGAAAACGTTTAGTTAATATTGAAAATACGTTATTTATCTATCCAACGTGTGCGTAAGTAATATTTGTGCTTGTTTTACTAGGTTTGTCGCTTGTTGGTAAGGTTAATTTTCTAAACATATATTTATGGCATTGGCGCCTTATTGGCATTAAAAACAATTAAAACATTTCACTAAAAATAATCACATTTAAATTATTAATAATAGTAATATAATAAACTAGAAATATTCAAAATATTAAGATAAAATCCCTCTACCTACTAAGTATCTATCCTACAAGTCATCACTACGTTAGCAACTGATTCGGACCTGCATGGCGGCCGCTCCGATGTGGGACCGGGATGTCCGGGATGTCTGGGACGACCGAGATAGGCCCATGCACTAATATAGCCGGTGTGTGGATCTGGATCCAATGTAGATAAATAAAACTTATCCCTAACATAAAAGATTTTGCAGTTATCTATATTAAAATTTACACATATGAATAGTAAACATAATGTACACAATTACAGCTTAATCAAAGTACCGTGTTTAGTCCACGTAGTGTAGGTATTTAATATGCATACTGCCGGAAACGCAGCTTTTATCAGTAGATAATACATATTTGTACTTGTTTTTAGCAAAAGGTACCACTTGGTCGTTTGTTGATGTGCTTTATTTCTAAAGGATTTTTTATGGCATTAGCGCCTTAAATATCTGCAACCGACAAGTGATACCTTTTACTAAAATCAATCATATTTATCTTAAATAACAATAACAATCGACTAAGTTATACAATGATTATTCTACTTAATCTACATAACTACAAGTCGTTATTACAAGCTTCTATTTAACTTGCAAAGTATGTTAGTACGTTCGTTAGTTTGTTTGTTTTGGTCAAATCATGCAAGCTGAATAACAATCCAACTTCTTATAATCCGATATTCGTATCGAATCCGACTTATGTTCCGGAACTTTGGGAGGCGTAGGTACACGGATCCGGAGCCAACACGCAATTTAATAAAATGTAAGGGTACACCGAGCGGATGCTGCACCTGCCTGTGTCATTGTGAATGTGATGGACTAACTACTGGGTATAAAACCGGACCCTAGGTACATTATAATACAGTAAGGTAATTAACTAGAAACACAACAAAAGACTTATTAATATTGAAAACGGGTCACTCACACGTAATTACGATTTTCGCTCGACATGTTTCGATCTTTACGAAGATCGTCATCGGGAGCAACCACCCACTACGGATGCAAGACGTGCAAATTACATGAGTGCCCCGTTTGAAATATGACTTATATAATATGTTTGAGTCTCACGAGAGTTTTATATTTAACACAACAAAAGACTACCGCCACGAAATGGTCCCGTTTCAGCATGGTGTTAGCCTAGGTGCCCAGCTGGTCTTCCGCCGGGGCCATCTGTGAGATCATCATCATATCGGTATAATGTATTCTCAGTGGGGTTTTAGTTTTCTATTTACTTGATTTCTAATGTTTTCAGCTCCGTAAGTGTCAACCTTTGTCTGGAGGAGGGGACTACTGGTGCCAGTCCCACAAGGAGTATGCGGTGTACGCGACCAAGTCTACAGAAGGCGAGTTGTTCAGACCCGGCTACGAAGAGGTGCTGGCTGAAATTAATGTTGGGAAAGTAAATACACTGCGCATCACGAATGCGGATACCGTTCGGAATAGTAGAGTAAGTTTTTTTTTACTTTTTCACTGCCTGTAGGCAGAGATGGGCATTAGTCGAATATTTTTTTAGTCCACTAATTAATCTATTAAAGAATTAACCGTCACAAAAGTCGTAATTAATTTAATCCCCATTAATTTAATCGACGGAGTGTTCAATTAACAACTGATCAGTCGGTATGTTAATCGACTAAATTCCACGATTAAATTTCGATTAAAAGTTGAAACACGGCCGACGTTACAAAAACTTAATATGCCTTCTCATAATTTTGTCATACACTTGGATACTCATTCAGATATCGATTTTTATGAAGATTGAATCAAAACTGAAGAAATCGAAGATAGCGACAGTTTATTGCAATTTTGACCTAAGATTCGTTATGGAGAACCGCTCGGACCCTCACATACCGATTATTATCAAGATCGCCCTTACTCACAATTTTGACCTCAGATTCGGTATGAGTAAGTTTTCACATTCTTAGATATATCATAGGGCATACCATTAAGAATCTATAGATATCTACGTAACCTGTTCATCACACTATCCAAACTACTGCTGCAAACTATTGATAGACATGCCTTGACAATCTGTCAACGTAACTCGAAACCAACAATAAAAAACTTAATACTAATGGAAAGAAAATTAGTCTAATTAATTAATTGGATAAAAATTTAGTCGCTGGAATTTAATCGACAGTTAGTTTAATCGTAACTAAATTAACAGGAACTCTTGCGACTAAGATTGATTCATCGTCATTTTTAATCGTTAATCACGATTAAGTAGGTTAATCTTAATCGTTAATCGGTAGTCGATTCAATTTTGCCTATCACTGGATGTAGGTATAGTATACCAATTCATTGTGGAGTCCAACTTCGAAGATAAATACAATATGAGCGGATCTCGGGTAGAAACAAATGACGACGTGCCAGATTTAAGCATGTTTGAGCGGACCTCTGAGCAAATTTTGAATTTCGAACGAGACTTATGTTCGAAGTTAGAACTAAAGATGTCAAAAACTTTTCGATGTTCAGGGTGCATAGCCAAGATGTGTATTGTAGTTATCTCTCTCTATCACTCTACCTTAGGTATTAGTGTGTCAATGACAGTTGCGTTTCGTTCGTGACTGAGCGTTAGCGATTGGCATCTTGGCTACGCACCCTAGTCTTTCCTGTGGACTACCCAAAAGTTAAGATCTATTTTCTTATTTAACCCTTTTCCATATGCAAGGGTACTGTTTTTCTATTGACTTGTAAGATGAAAATCATTACATTGTATTGGTAAGTTTTCTCTCCTGTGGGCAATAGCTTGTGGATGTGTAGGTGTAATGATTTATATCATACAGGTACACAGGTACAGGTACATGTATACAGGAATAAGGAGTTGAATAAGAAAAGCAACCATTAAATGCCCTTAACTTTTGCCTCCCTTAATTCACACCGAAAAAAATTCGAAATAAATTCTACGGTCAGACTTTGTTTGCCAGACTATATCATGTAATAAATCATTCGACGTAAGTAACCATAAATGAGTACTTTATGTCTGATACTCACGGAAGTTTCCTATTTAAATTTTATATCTATTGTTATGATTATACTTAGATTATCTTTAATTTCCGTTTTAAGTGTTTTTTTTAATTCACAGGCATATCACAAGATTATAAACACGACACTATCGTCCGATAAAACGAAAATTCATGTAGAAATTGACAAACGTTCGTTAGAAATAAAAGTTAAGACGAAAGTAAAAGAAGGCTTTTGTTTACCGACTTCGCAAAAGTTTGAGTATGGTTTTGTGGAAGTTGGTATAGAGGGATTGGAGGAGAAGGCTATGCTGAAGTATGTGGTGCCTTGCAGCTGTGGATGCTCTGAGAAGGGGGAAGCAGGCAGTCCGGAGTGCAACCAGTTTGGGAGGCTGGTATGCGGTCTCTGTCGATGCAACGAGGGCAGGTTAGAATACTTAGAAGACTCATTCAATTCTAAAATTCTTGTGACACATGTTGGGGAGGGTTAAAAAAATATCACGAATGATCACAAAAGAGGACCAAAATAAAATCACTAAAGATCACCGTCGGTGGATGACCAAGAAGTATTGAAAAAATGATCACATGATTTCTGGATGGCTCATCTAGCTTTTCTCATTTACACGTAAGCCTAGTAGATTTGTTTATGCTTATTCTGCTATTCAAAAGAGATGACAATAACGATGACGATTTGTGGGCGTTAGTCTAGACTGTAGAATGGAGGTGAGGGTTTTGTTCAGCACTAAATACATAGCAAAAAAAATCTACTCTAAAAAAATCTAAACAAGGTATTTAGTCGTTCTATGGTCTGTTATATGGCTCTGTAATTTGCCATGAATAAATATTTTTCTATTTCTATTTCTACCGTTAGGTACCACAAGTTGCTGTAGAATGACAATCGCTAGCGACTGCGGCGCTCGAAAGTATGACCGTCTCGCTCCGATCATTACTCTACTGGCAGGAGCGAGACGGACATATCCCGGAATGCCGCAGTCGCTATCGAATATGGCCACGTACCTCATAGTAAGCAGTAGCACACAGTTAAGAACGAGCAAGATGCAAATACTTTCGAATCACGCGAATGCAATTGCGTGCAACTCATGATAAGCACACTGGTGGCAGCCAGTTGCAACTCGTGGCTCTGTTCATGGTATAAAACTATAAATTAGTAAATCCATGTGTGCTTACCATGAGTTGTTCGTAACTGCAGTCGATAGCGAGTGCGCGATTCGAATGTATGTCCGTCTGCCCGAGTCACTATCAACTACGGTTACGTACAACTCTTGGTACCGTTAATGGTTACTTACTTTTACTTCATCACTTTTTAGATTCCGTTAACGGAATTAGAAAATTAACTGCAAATGTTTCGACAAAAATCGCATTTTGTTTTTCATGTTTTTATAATAAATAAATAAATATTATGGAACAATCTTACACAAATCGACCTAGTCCCACGGTAAGCTCAATAAGGCTTGTGTTGTGGGTACTAGGCGACGATATATATAATATACAGATACATATAAATACTTAAATACATAGAAAACATCCATAACTCAGGAACAAATATTCGTGATAAACACACAAATAAATGCCCTGCCAGGATTCGAACCCGGGACCTCCTGCTTCGTAGGCAGGGTCACTACCAACTATGCTAGGAGGCCGTTATTAAACAATTAAGAAAACAATTTTAAAAGCTCGAATCAAATTATTTATTATTTGTAGCCTGCCGCAAATCCAGGAGGTCGCTGGTTCGATTCTAGCCCTAGGAATTGGGCCTTGGTCACTTTTTCTGTAGACATCTCTTTCAATTTAAGTATAATGAAAAGTAATGTTTAAGAGATGTGGTGTGTGGATACATCTTGGATTATTATGTTACGTAAGAAAATTATTCACGTAATCATATAATAATTATGATTTAAATTTTACCAACAAGTTTACTTACACCTTTGCGTTTTTGGTTACGTTTTCAATGTAAAGCCTTCTTCTCATATTAGTTCTGTGGTCATTCCGGCGGTCTATGAATGTATGAAAAGCTATGCTTGGAGTTTCTCTGCGAGATCGAATCAGAACCAAAGCCACCGACATAGCTCGGAGAGTCGCTAGACTTGAGTGGCAGAGGGCGCCATATTGCTCGTAGGGCTGATGGCCCATGGGCCCCATGGGGCAGTAAGGTTCTTGAGTGGCAACCAGCAAGGTGGACCGACGACCTGGTGAATTTCCTGGAAATCGCTAAATGCGGGTGAACCGGTCGTTGTGGAGATCCTCGGGGGAAGCCTTTGTCCAACAGTGAACTTCCACAGGCTGACATGATGATGATTAATCTATGAGAGGGCTTTTGTACCAATGCTAGGTAGTGCATTTTTAGGGTTCGTAAGTTAAACTTAGGAAACAATGTTTAATCTTTTCGTAATGTAATCGTATATAATTTTACAGGCATGGGAAGAAATGTGAATGCGGCCCTGATGTGTCTCCGTCGTGTAATGGTATTTCAAGTAAAGTGAGTGTCCATTTACGTTTTATTTGACATTTTTATGGGATTTCTACGCAAGAGTCGCGAGCTGTTTCGGTCCTAGTAGGAGAAAAATGTGTCCCAAAATTGCCATAGGTACCTATATTTTTCAAACTTTTCATTGCGCTATTCTGTAAAAAAATATAAGAAAATGGAAAAAATCTTGGTACACCCTTTTTCTCCTACTAGGTTCGAAAGAGCTCGCGAGTAGCAATCACATACTTAAAAAATTTCAAAGAACGCTTATTACCAAAATATTAATCAACAAAATTATGTTAACAGATGCAGTGCTCAGGCAACGGCCAGTGTGACCTGTGTAAAAAATGCGTGTGCTCGGACGACAAAGAGGGATCCCAGTATTTTGACAAAGATGACGACTGCAAAGACCTCGCCACGACAGTAAACGATTTCCTTGGCTGCCTGAACAACAAACAGTATTGTTTAATAGAGAGAAAATGTGACCATGAAGTATTTTTCAAAAAATGGGACGAAAGTTTGCTGAGCCAAGTAAACAATGCTGGTAAAAAAATATGGGTTGACTTGAGATCGACGTTGCCAGGATTTTGGGGCGCTATTCAAGATTCGGTTATTTATGTAATGCGAAGGCGGGAGTGTTAAATTCGTACTCTTTTCTATCCATCAACGCTGGCATAAAACTAAAACAACAAATGATTATGTGAATAAATGTATCTACAGCTATACTCATGAGTTTTGAAAAATTGCAGGGACAACTTCTGCGGAAAATATAGAACATTTACGAGTAAGTTTCTAAGTATCCCTCTCTGCCTCATTTGCTTATTTGAACGAAATAGGTGCAGTTACAAATATTAGTTTCTTTAATTCGGTACCTAGGGCTCGTTTAAAAATCATATTTGGCCGATTTTTTACCCCACCCGCCCCCTTGGTGATGTTTGGTGTTCGGAACCCGACAGTGAAACTTCTTTGTGAATCCATATGCCAGTGTGACGGAGAGGGAAATACAAATTTACGATCGTTCGAATGCAAGTGTGACAGAAATGGACATACAAATCCGCAATAGTTCGGTTTTCGTGGTACAAGCCCAGGACACTACCGTGCTCTTTCTTGCATCCTCAGTTCGAAAATATCTTGTAGCTCGAGCGCATATTGTTCCGTTTTACACCTTCATTAATTGGATAATGTTCATCAGGATGGATGAACACATCCTTTGACCCTCTTTTTGTATTTGTATCCTTACCAGAGTCATTGAAACAATTGAAGTCACGACCATCCCTGTTTTGAACAAATGTGACTGTTTTTAGCGAAAGGTATAAAATTGATTTAGAAATGATCAACAACTTCAACAAGCGACCAAGTGGTGCCTGTTACGAAAAACAAGCACAAATTAAGATTTAGTGATAAGTGCGAGATCATACATTTTCTATGTCCGTTTAGTGACAAATGTTTTAACTTGCAATGAACACAAATGAAACAGTAAACATATTCTATGGCTAAATTCTTCGATAGGTTTTAAGTTAGAAATAATTGGATGGCTCTAATACAGTAGATGTGCATATTTTTAGGTAAACAGTACGCTAGTTAAGTTTGTAAATCAATCGTAACATAGTAAGTAAGTAACACTTCCTTTTTTATTTTCAAGTCCATAAAAACATAAAGTAAAAAATAAAGAAATGATTAAGTCGTTTAAAAAAATTTTGCTTACCTCTGAGTTGCTAAGTACCTAACGTCAGCGCAAGAGCGAAGTTAGCCTTTGAAGTTAGGCGCCGCGCGCCGCCTAGCGACCACACAAGGTCGAATGTCGCGTGACTCTAGCTAGCCCGCATTTCTTCCTCTGTGTACGAAACATCTGCTCCTTAATCGTACCCCAGAGATATAAATCCAGAGGCACAGGTCGAGCGATCGCAGGGGGCAAAGCCCAGGGCCCTGGGGCCTCCACGTCCGATCCAGCGAGCGCCGAACTGCGCATTCAGATGCTATCAACTCCATTTTCACCACAAGTACCACAACACAACACAACTCAACACATCACAACGTACCTAACACTACACTAGTAGCAACCAGAAGAACTAATACTCAACATGCAAGCTGTTCCGACGTTTACGTGCAACTAAACAAAATTTTAAACAATTTTGCTATTGCAAATTGCCGACAGAAACGCTGCCAAAATCCAAAAGAGCGTATGTCATTTTGAATCTCGAATGAAGATACGACCTTTTGGTTTAGCATGTTGCTAATACTACGAATTCTACGAACACTAATTCGTTCTGTAAAGCTGCGGCGTTCACGCTAGACCATCATAAAATTAAAAAATAATCAAATTCAAGATACATTAAATTACGGTCACTACAAACAAATAACCTTTACTTAGGATTGTTTTTGCGATAAAAAAAAAACAAATTTCAGAGCATTGAACTTAACTTTTATGGTGGTTGAAAAGTATTATTAATAAGCACGAAATTTCAAGTGTTTTTCAGTCCAATACTAAAACCAGTCCAGTACTAAAAGTTTTAAAAGACAGAAAGTAGCTAACACCATGAATTAGTGTAGGCACTAGTTTTCTAACGAATGCGAATTCGACTTCTTTGACGCAAATAACTAGAAATAATGGTTGATTTAGAGTTCAGGTGATTTACTTAAGGAACATTCGTCACGTAATCATCAAAAAAGTTAAAGATAAACATTACTTCTGTCACAGAATAAATAATAGTACAAGTACAGAAGACCCTCTGTGAATGCCGCCTGTTTACGTGCCTATTAATTATTATTAGCACGGACCGCACGCGAGCCGCGCCGTCATTGAGTTCTATTGCCCGGCGCGAAGGTCGATATTACTCCGCACCTTGCCGAAGATAGGGTTGTAATTTTTTTAAACGACGTCGGTGGCAAACAAGCGTACGGTCCGCCTGATCGTAAGCGGATACGGTAGCTTTGTACTATTATCTATTCTGTGGCGCAAGCATCGACTATTTCTGAAACGAATACGCGAATTATAAATATTAGATAGCACACGCATAAATTATTACACTTAAGACTTAACAGCTACTTAGGTAAATAACACCGAAAACATAACAGGCTTGTGACCGCGAACCGTAACAAAGATCGTAAAGTCTATCCCCGTCTCTGTCACACTTACTATTCGAGTGACAGAGACGGAGATAGACTTTACGATCTTCTTTACGGTTCGCGGTCGCACGCCAGTTGTACTATTATTTATTCGGTGGGCAGGTGTAAATGAGTCCAATAAGTACCGACTACCGATTTAATCACGATCTCGGGATTTTCATTTGATGTATACATATGTATTATGTAGACATGCCGTTGACAGATACCTATTTAATTCAAGTATAACACTGTGCTGTTGGGGTATTTACTTGATTCTTGTGTTCGATTTACTATGGTGAGGTATCACCTTTCGGTATCCTTTTCAGGCGTCGAAACATAGAAAAACGTGCAATCCGAATTTTGGTCATTGTTTCTGCATCCCGCAGTAATACAATATTTCATTGCCCTTATTTTATTCATCGTATCGTATACAATACGCGCTTGCGACGTTGGTATGCGGGAGACACGCGCGCGAGTGTCGCGGGCCACGGCGAGGCAACCACTGAATTAGCAAGCAACCTCTAGGGTGCCGCCGGCATGTACTTATAATTTCATGCAGATCGGCGGAGTGAACCCCCCCTGGCGCGGCGGCCTTTGTGCGCGTTGCGCGTGCCGGCCTTTGTGCGCGTGCCGCCGCCGCTGGGGCATGGGCAGGTTTAGTTCGACTACAAATGATATTTTTGCTTGTTTGGTGTTGAAAATACCTAAGTGTAAATTCGGCCAGTTGTGACAAATAAGTAGTTGAAGTGTGCAGATGACGACATTAAATGCAACTGTTAAAATGTACGGCCCGTGGTCTCGCGGCAGTTGGTAATTTGGAAACTAAAAACTAAATGTGCAAGTGCAGGTGGAACAAGCTGAAGCGTGAATAAAAAAGGATATTACTTATTACCAGTGCAAAATGATTGATGGTGTTAAAAACCACATGAAAGTTCGTGATGAGGAGCGTGTTGCAAAATGTTTAGGGATATTTCTGTCAAGTTACCATTTTTAGTATTTCTTAGAAAGACTTTTCAATACTTGCAAAAGATTGAAAAGGAATTTCGAAGACAACGCAAAGAGTGCAAAAACCCGTGTGCGGACAGCCTATTAGTGAGTAGGGCCAGTGAATGAGCTGATTACCAGTAGTAGTAGTAAGGAGATCGTAAACCTTTTCGTCAATTAGTAAGTTTTAAAGGAAAAAAAGAAACCTTCATAACTTTTTATCTAGGTATGGCGATTTTTTTTTTGTTATTTTATATGGATACTACCCACGTATATATAATATATATACGCCCTTAAACGGATCACCTACATTTTTGTTACACCCTGTATAATCTAGATGGGATCCCTTTCTAACATAACCTAACCTAGCTTTATAGCAGGCGGTCGTTTTTGTAAGGGTCACAGTTCTAACCTAACCTTACCTACTTTTCTGGCAGCACATCCCTTTAGTATGGGTCACAGTTCAAACCTAACTTAACTTAGCTAAATCGGAATAGTGCCGCCGGTTTGGTAAAGCTTAAGCAAATTATTCATATTCCTAACCTAGCTATTTTCTATTTGCCCGTTGTTTCTGAAAAGAGTCGCAGTTCTAGCGTATTTTTGCGAAAGCCTGTGTTTATTTATGGTTGACATGTCTTATTTCTAAATTATAAAATGAGACCTTTAAAACGTTAGAGAACAAAATGATTATGAATAAGAGTAACAATATCAAAATACCTACAGCGTTTATGAAAATCGGTGAAGGAAACATCGTGAGGAAATCGGACTAATCTCAATAAGATCTTGTTTAAAAGGTCCTCTTATGGCAGTCACTCGTAAAACAAGCGTCTTCGTAAAATCTTGGGATTAGTTGCCAAAGCGGACTCCAGGCGCCCAGAGCCGTGGCATAAGCCGGGAGAACGCTAGGAGTTAAATCAAATCTATAATACGTAGAGTATTTTTATCTAAATTTTGTTAAAAAAAAAATTATGTTTAAAAAGACAATAATGACATTAATATGTGTTTTTGAACAATAAAGAATATATTATTAATGACATGGAGTCACGTGTAATTATAATTATTATAAAATTAACTTTGAAGAATTAGATGTTTCAACACCTACAACGGAAATCTTATTAAATACATGCTTGCAAATCCTTTTTTAACACTATCAAAAATATTCATAAATATCAGCTATTAAGGAATTACTGTACCGTAAGTACCTAGTATAATAACTACTTGGATTTAGATTGTTTATTCTATAATATTAAATTATGTACAATTTCATATTTTTTATATTATAGGAAAAGGGGCACACAGGTACAGTAAAGTAAACAATGAGCTTTAAAAAATATAATTATCAATAAAATATAATTTTAGAAAGTACTCATGAAAATAAAGATAAAAATAACTTAACTCTTCAAAAAAGGGTTGTACCCAGCGGTTAGCGGAAAGCTGCCAATCAACCACAATCAACTACAATATGGGGTTCTTCAAAAAAGGAGTGTTAAAGTTTTAAAAGGGTCGGCAACGCGCATGTAACACCCCTGGAGTTGCAGGGGTCCAGTCCATAGGCTACGGTGACCACTTACCATCAGGCGGGCCGTATGCTTGTTTGTCACCGTCGTAGTATATAAAAACAATATATTGTCCTTTTATTTTACTTTTATTTTCAGAGTACTTGCAACTGGAAACTTGGTAAAAAAAGAGAGTCAAATATTCTACTACAGTGGGGTTGAGGAACTTTTCCTCGTTGATTCAGTATAACACTGTTAGATTCTGCGATTTATCGTTTGTTAGCTTGGGGATTGCTTAACCCTGTGCTAAGTGCTTTGTGAGCGGTGAGCTCCTTGTATGCGGCATTGTTTCAGCCCGTATAAGATCCACAATAGCTGACGTTCCTTATAGTCAGTCGTACTGCTTCAACAAGTGAGGTAGATTTAGTGCAGCTCTTCCCTCAAGTCACTGCTTTACTGTGTAGAAACGGACTCTCCACTCTGTTATACACGCTCGCGTATTTATACAACGACATTAAAAAACATCACTAGCGTGATGCAGAACATTGGTCTATTTAAACGCTTTTATACACTATAAAGACATAAATAATACTTTTCTACAATTATTTTAAGCATTTTATATCAATTCACACGGAAAATATATTGAAATGAACCCGAAAAAATGGTTTTATTTTTTAACGCATCCGTAGTAAGGGATAGCGCTATGAGTGTTTAGTTGGACTAACAGGGATAGCGTTAAATACAATAAATGCGCCGTCACCAGTCGCGCCATCTATTATCGATTTTTGAAACTACAACTGTCGACTCGTTTTATAAACTGATTATTGTATTTCTGTAGTTATTTCAATAAAACAATAAGTATCTTATTAATTTTGTTTAGTAAAATTTTGTTTGTAAAGTAAGTTAAAATATAAGCGATATTGATGTCAACAACATTTTTTATCGAATTGAGAACTAATTTATCTTAAAACTAACGTTTTTACCTACGTATATAATTTTTGCAATACATACAAAATAAAAAAGATACCTATATTTTTAATAAAACTGGATTTTATTTACACTAAAAATTAATGCTCTTAGCAAATGCGTAGTGAGTAACAATGCTATAACACTATTCCCAGGCGTTTATTATCGATCAAAAATTGTTTCATAATTGTAGGCAGATCTGAAGATGAAGATGCTGATAATTCAGTATGAAGATATGACGATGTTTTCATCTACCAATTTGACTTTGTAAATTAATGACGAGCATACTAATATTTGTTACAAGGTTGTACCTAATGTCTGGTTTGATTAATGACGTCAAACTAAAAATAGCCCCTTTAACTAAAATATATTTATTATTATTAAATACATACCTATCGAAATTTGTATAAGTAATAATAATGGTAAAAAATAAGCAGCTTCTTACATATTTAAATGGTAAAATAGAGAGATTATACAGTGACCTAAAAACTTATGGTATATTTTCCTTAAAAATAAAGCTAACTATAATTAGTTATAGGATATATGAATTATTTTACCGTATACTTCATTGTATACGGTAGGGCT
The DNA here is from genome assembly GCA_949128165.1 of Lathronympha strigana. Taxonomy (NCBI): domain Eukaryota; kingdom Metazoa; phylum Arthropoda; class Insecta; order Lepidoptera; family Tortricidae; genus Lathronympha; species Lathronympha strigana. The sequence continues at coordinate 6,731,223 of OX421906.1, read as the reverse complement.
TTATCACGACTTCAAGTTCCATGGTTATTTTGTAACCCACTGCTCTAGAGCTAAATATTATAGTATTTATTAATGTCCTCCTGTATAACGTTAAGTCTGTCGATTAGTGTTAAATTTTAAGAAATATATAAATAAATTGTTAATAAAACATTCGCGATGACTAAAGTGAAAGTCATGCACGGGTCATTTTTCATATAAAGATTTTTGCAGGTATATGAAGAATTTGCTAGATATTTTTATGTTATTATTGTTCGATTTGGTTGATTGCATGCCTTATTTTTAGATTTTTATACACAACGAAAAATGCTAAAATATATTTTAAATTCTGACAAAAACGCACATGTTTTTGTATGCGCGAAATGAAAAATTTTGCCTAAATATCCTAAAAACCTGCAATAACTTTAGTATGAAAGTGTACTTGTCCGCCTTAAACCATGAATTTGAGAAATTAGCTACAGCTAGCAAAGTGCTTAATTATTTTAAATAGTGTTTGTAATATCACCGGTCTGATCGCATTTATCGTTGATTCTATTCTGACCTGGTTCGGATAGCAAGCCTTCTTTTTTTAGTTTATTATAAATTACACTGGAACTGGAAAATAAAATACGTATCCTTATTTTTCAATTTAAGCACGCTACAATGCACTTATGTATGTCAAAAAAACTGGTTTAAAATGACTACAGATATTTGTATTCTGCCAGTGGGAATGAGCTCCGGGGACTTAAAGGTTAACTTATTTATTTACTTAAAATAACACAAAAGAAACAAACGGCGGACTATTGAGTAAGACATTTTCATTCATCTTATAATTTATTTGGGAAGCTGATTATAAATTTAGATTTTTTTTTACATTATCTAAGTTTCTTGGGTAGTAAGCATTGTTGCGTTCTTGTTTAGTCCTTTATATATGTTTGCTTAGGGCATTACTAAAATAACGTCTAACGGTCATTCTCTGATAATATATCTGTGGTTGCATCAAATTGCCACGATCTTTTCTATACATTTTGTATGAAAATAAATATGGCGCAATTAGGTCGCGGCAATTAGGGCGCAGATATATTTTTTAGTGTGACCGCTTAATTAGCGTATCATGGACATAACACGGGATTGTCTGTTAAACATGGGGTTGCTGAATTTCGCAGTAGGCGCCTTATATATATCGTTGATGTTGCCACCGTCACCCGACTCGTCGAGCATCTTGTTGAACCTCTTGTACTCCCTGGCGTCGTACATGTCCATACAGCACTTCCATAAGAGCACGGTCAGCAGACCGATTAGGAGGATGGCACCTATGGCGCTGCCTATGGTAACTGAAATGCATAAGCATATATTTTACAACTGGGAAACAAGATTTGGATAAACACAACAAGCTCGGTACATGTTGATTTAAAAATATTTAAAATCTCAACTGCTATTTTGACGTTGCAAGCCACCATTATGTTTTTAATATTTTTCTAAGATACCCTATTATGTTATACACTTCCACGATTGAGACAAATCTAATGACTGTGCCAAAGAATTAAATATAGGTTAAAAAGGGTAAAAGTTAAAAACAAGTATCAAAGTCATACAAAAGAGTGATCACAATTCGTGTTCAGTAACTGAAACCCACTGCCATTTCATGTTTTTTTGTAGATTAAAAAAATATTCGTGCGGGGATACGCGATACACATACCTGCTGGAATTTCCAAATAAGGACAAAACATGTTGATGTAAATAATTATAAAATACAGGGAAAACCTGCTCATGCTTAAAAACGGCGATAATTATATAAGAGGGGAATTTTCCTACTTATAAAAATAGCTATTTATTATGATAATCATAATTCCTTACTCCACATATTGGCTCTATCAGGTTCCTCCAACTCCTTTTGAATGATAATGTTCAAAGTCTTTGTATCATATTTATGTTTAAAAACAATGGATTTCCCATCTTCCCGGAGTATTGTGCAACGTTTGGCTAGATGATACTTCGGTGCATTGATTTCAGTTTTGTTTACATATAACACTTCAGTGTTCTTTGTGTTGAGCTTTTCGTCGCATACTTTCTTTGTTTCGTTATTGAAGACGCATAGCACGTATGTTTCTAGTTCCTTGCACCTGTTCTCGTCGCAATTTTGACAGTCGTCGCAGTAGGCACCGTAGTAACCTGTGGTGCAGTTACAAGCGCCACATTCGCATTTACCGTTGCCTGAGCAAACCTGAAAGAATTTAGTGGGAAAACGGACGTTAGTAATGCCAGTGACAATACACAATATAAGCGAATTCGTAAGAGGGTAGATCGCTATGGTGTGTGGGTAGGTCAGAACTAAAAACTCGCAGCTCGTCAGTTTACTCCGTGAACATGGCGCTTGCAACAGTGTCGAAATATCGGGTGCTCAATAAAACAAACATACATGGTAATTATCCCGTTTTAGATATTAGTTTTCCTTTTGTGTCTTGCTAGTTTTTTGCTTGTGTTAATATAACGACGAGTTCACAGGTTTAGTTTAAAACAACTATATTAAAACGTATCAGCATTGCGATACAACGAGGAAATGCCGCCAGCATCCTAGGTACAAACAATGCCTTAAGGTAGGTAGAGGTAGGTGGCTAGGTAAGTTACACATACTGTAAGTATATATTTTGAATTACCAATTACCCCCACTATATTAATAACGGTATGTGTCGCATACAAAGAAGCTCGGTAAAATCATCACCATCCTGTTTTGAACATGTAATATAATGAAATGAAACATGCATTCGCCCATCCGACGAAGCACTGGCAACTGCCTTCCCAGCCATTGCCGGAACACAGCGTGCGTAGCCAAGATGCTAATAGCTCACGCTTAATAACGTATCGTAGCTATCTCTCTCTATCACTCTTCCTTGTTAGTGTGACAATGACAGTTGCGTTTCGTTAGCGACTGAGCATGAGCGATTGGCATCTTGGCTACGCACCCAGGTCGCCTATCGGCCGCGGGCTTGCGTTATTGTTGTGCCAAATAATTCGCTCCTGTTATCAAACTTGTAGTCTAACCATCGTTGTGGATACTTACCTTGCCAGAATAAGGGGTACGACAGTCCTTAACGTCGGACGTGCATTCGCAGCCACTGCCCGAGTAGCCGGCGAAGCACTGGCAACTGCCTTCCCAGCAGATGCCATTGCCGGAACACAGGTCACCTTTCGGACGCGGGCATGCGTTATTGTCGTGTTCACAGAATTTTCCTGAGTAAAGAGGCCCGCAATTGCATATACCGCAACTGAAAGCAGAAAAAAAATTCATCATTGTAGAGCTCAATTTAATTTTTAATATTTGAGACATTTTGTTTCAAGAAAGTACCGCGACCATAAAATGTTTTGTCTGAAAATCTGTGAAATCAATGGTTTTATGAGACAGTTGTCTAGAAAGTTATGTAAGTTATGTAAGTGATAAAATAGATGTAAGTATTCAAGAAAAATACGTTTTTGTTTGTATGAAGCATTGGAGCAAAGTCTTTCAATTTTCGATTAAGTACATAGAGTTTATAGTTAACCCCCCTATACGAGTAGGTAGTATAGAGTGTAAGTCTGATATGGGCGATGAATTAAACCAGACATGGAATTCATTGCCCATATTCATAGAATCATTAATTAAGAGGTATCTTTAAGTTACATTCCCCTTCTCCACTCATGTCCCCTTAGAAGTTAGTAAAACTAAAAATAAATATGAAAGTTTACATCATTGCAAAATGTATCTATCATTTTAGTTCTTAATAATTAACCCATCAGCCATCAGGCGGCCCGTATGCTTGTTTGTCACCGTCGTAGTATTGTTACGGGTTGACAAGGGTATAGATAAAACTACGGCGCGGTAAATAGTACTTACTCCGTTTATTAACTAAAATACAAATACTTAAAACTAAGGCCTAAAAACTAATATACTAAAACTAATTGGACGCCAGGAGCGTTCAGTCTGGTGTTCGACTGGGTGTCGCTGCCTACCCACCGCCAAATCCTGTATCTAGTAGCTCAGTCTTACATAAAGTGTTTTAATCCTACACCAAAAGGGCGTGACGGCAAGCTAAAACAAATAATTTAAATTAACTTCCGTTCTTCTACTACGTGGAACAAAAGCTAAGAACAACGTTTTAAAATTTCCTTATTACTAAAACTCACCCCTCTGGTGTAAACAACCGGCACTAACAACCTTCACACAAAATATATCACTCCTACTGCTTGGATGTCCAGATTTACTCAAAAAACCAATTTATTTCCATAATTACAATCTTAAATCACAACAGTGGAGGATATGCACACAACCGGCCGTTGCAAGTTCGAATCTGCGATTCTCTTATTTTTAACCTGCCCGCAAATATTCTCCTAAATAATTCCTAAAGCACAAAACAAATAAAACATAGAAAAAGTTCGCGCGGCTCAGGATCGATCCTCGGACCTCCGACATGTAAATCCACGCCGCACGCCCCTGCGCCATCGTGGAATGTCTTAAGCGGCCGTAAATAGGTGACTAGTTGTAGCAAGGGTGGCCGTATGTCGTGGCTAAAATACACCTTAAGTCCAGGTCAGAGGGTCCATTACTGATAAACAAGTTTGGCAAACCCACTGCGCATAGCAACATAACATGCCCCGTCCCTCATTAAAAATAAATAAATAAAATTTATTTATTTATTTTTTCACATAATAGGGCTTTAGATCCTTAATGTGCCACACGCCTATATCCTTACCTTGCGCATTATTTAATCTAAACACGATATCAGAAAGCCTCTCCACTACGACAGCCCTGTCAAATTTTGGAGCTAATTTTGCCATAAATCTGTTACCCGCATTTGACAAGTATTTGGTTTTTTTCCAGACTATATCACCTAGTTGAAACGTACCCGCCCTGGTTTTTTGATTATAATGTTGACTACTTTTAAAATGCGCTCTTTTTAAACTCTCTTGGACCTCTTTAAAATTAGTTAATCTCTCATCGAGGCTTTCAATATACTGTATTGTGTTCACAGTATTACCGTCTGACGGAATAGAAGTTGGCCTTGCTGAAGGTAGTAAAGCCAGATTTGAAACCGTGGTTTCCCTTCCCAAAAACAAATACGATGGTGTGTACTCTGTAACTTCATGTACCGCTGTTCTAATGGCGTGCCCCAGTTCATCCAAATTAACATCCCATTCGTTATGCTTCTTGCCCCTAATATATGATGAAATCATCGTCCCTATGACTCTATTTACCCTTTCAGTGGGGTTACTTTGAGGATGGTAGTGAGGAGTGTAGTTTATTTCCGAGCAGTATTTCTTAGCTAAATCCTTAAACAGGTGAGACTGAAACTGTTTCCCATTGTCACAAATAAACCTTCTCGGAGCTCCGTAAAGTAAAATCTGTTTCTCTATAACCTCGCACATCTTGTCGGCTTTACCTGAACGTAAAGGAAACAACAGAGTGAACTTACTGAACAAGCATGTAATGACTAGCAACATAGTGTTGCACTTTTTACTTTTAGGGAAGGGACCCATAAAGTCTAATGCTACTGTCTGCCATGGACCCGTGACATCTCGGTGCTGTCCCATATGTCCTAAACGCAGATTTTGTGATGCTTTTCTACTAGCACAACAGTCACAATTATTGACATAGTTTTTTACATCATCTAATAAATTTCGCCAGTAGAACTTCTGCTTAACTCTAAAACATGTCTTTCTAATCCCCAAGTGACCAGACGTCGGCCTGTCGTGGCACTCTTGTAAGACCTTTGTGCGTAAGGCCTCTGGCACATACAGTTTCCACGTATCTTCCTTGTTTGGAAATTGCTTCATCGTTACCTTTTTGAAGAGTAACCCTTTTGACACAGCCCAGCCTGCAGTATCCTGATTATCAGTCATTAATCGTTCAACCTTATTCCTATACCAAACGTCCTTGTGGCTATCTAGGATTTCAATAACAGCTGTCTCGCCAACTGTATCCTCTACACCTCTGGATAGAGCATCGGGTACTGTATGACACCTACCTGGCCTGTGAACTACGTCAAAGTCAAATTGTTGCAATTTCATTGCCCAACGTGCTAGTCTGCCGTGTGGATCTTTCATTTTGTGAAGCCAGAGTAACGCGCTGTGGTCTGTCACTACCGTAAAATGTGTTCCATCAATGTACTGCCTAAACTTTTCAATGGAGAATACGACACTCAAGAGTTCTCTCTCGGAAGCCGAGTACTTGATTTCCCTGTCATTGAGCTTACGACTCAAATAAGCAACTGGTTGGTCGACATCATCTACTTTTTGACAGAGTACTGCTCCGATTCCCGTACCAGAAGCGTCGCAATGAATATAAAATCGCTTCGTGTAGTCTGGACACGTCATTACTGGTGTTGAAGTTAGCAGAGTCTTTAGGCTTACCCAAGCTTTTTCAGCTTCGTCTGTCCAAACTAACTTTTTCTTTTTGCCTTTAGTTAAGTCATGCAGTGGCGCCGCTACCACCGAAAAATCCTTAACAAAACGCCTGTACCAGCTTGCCAGCCCTATGAATCTTTTTAACTCCGTGAACGTCTTGGGTCTAGCAAAGTTCAATATGGCTTCCACCTTTTCAGGATCCGTTCTGAGACCATCTTTGTCCACGACATAACCCAAGTAACGCAAACTAGGCCTAGCGAACTTGCACTTTTCTACATTGATTGTCAAGTTTGCTGCCTTCAGAATTGTCATAACTTTGTGTAACATGCTTAAATGTTCCTCGAAACTCGCCGAACATATGACAATGTCGTCTAGGTACGTCCATACCTTGCCTTCCTCAGCCTGAAACAGTATGTCCATAAATCGCTGCTGAGTTTGCGCTGCGTTAACGAGCCCAAACGGCATCACTTTAAAATGAAATAACCCCCTCCCTGGTACAGCAAACGCTGTTTTTTCTTTGCTGCCGTCTTCCAGAGGAATTTGCCAAAAGGCTGATTTCAAATCTATAGTACTCAGAAACTTTGCATTACGTAGGTTATCTAATATGTTAGCCACTCTAGGCAAAGGGTAGGTATCCCGTTTCGTTACCCTATTTAACTGTCTACTATCCAAACATAATCGGTTTTCCCCATTAGGTTTTTTAACGACCAGCACCGGTGAGCACCATGAGCTGAAGGACGGTTCCACCACGTCTTTGGCCAGCATGTCATCCAATTCTTTTTCAATTGCCGCTTTTATCACTGGGGAAAAGTTATACTGCTTCTGATGTATGGGTTTACTGTCACCAGTATCTATACAGTGCCTTAAGATGCTCGTCCTTCCCAACCCTTTGCCGACGGATTCCTTCATCTCCTCTATAAAATTTTCTAAGCTAGCAAGCTGATGTTCTGTAAGCTCTTCCCTAGGTATAATTACCGGAGCGTTTGCAATACCTAATACAGCCACCTCCCCCTTTTTAGCTAACTCCTCACCTCTAAATCGTAGCCCAATACCAAACTGCTTAAAAAAATCCTTGCCCAGGATGAAATCTTGTTTCAGAGCCGGCATGACCATCACTGGCATCACCTTAAACTGACTATCAAAACTAACTGGCACATCAATTATTTCCGTAATTTGATGTATGACCCCATCGGCCACTGTTATATCTAAAGGCTCCCGCTTATTGACCTTTAACCCAATCCTAGCAAGAGTCCCTGCAAAGCGCTTATTAACTACCGTACGACATGCTCCTCCATCAAGCAATCCCACGCAATCGTAACCTAAAATATTCACTAAAACATAATCCCGGTTGTCATTAACCTTCTTAACTAATACCGGACACAACTCACCATCGTTACGTACAAAAAACTTATTCACTGTGCTCAACCACGATTGCCATTCATCACTATCTCTACTTAGGGAGAAACTCAATCGGCAGCATTCGAATTTCCCCCTTTGTCGTTTCCCTTGCACGGACAGTCTTTCGAAGTTCTACCAAACTTCCCACATCTGAAACAAAATAGGCGTTGCTTTGGTACTGTACAGTCTCTAAACACATGACCACTCTCGCGGCAGTTCCAACAACGCCTTATTGTCCCCGTCTGTAGCAGCTCCCGTCCCGGTGCTGCCTTAACTTCAGCTACCTCATCTATTCCTTTGGTATCTTTTTTTGTCACATCTGATACCCTATGATAAGCCAAATCTGGTTCTAAAACATTAATTGAAGTCTTCGGCTGCCTATAACTTTCACAATTAATCTTAGTCCTTTCCACTATCCTCAATATGTTTACCATTTCCGGAACCGAGCTGAAGTCATCCCTACATACAGCCTGCTGGTAATAAGGCGATAAGTTCTTCTGTATAATGGAAACCTTTTCCCTCTCCGATATCCTACTAGGAAGCCGGTTGAATAGGTTCTGCATGACTGAAATGTATATTAGCACGGATTCACTATCTCCTTGAGTCCTTGACCTTATCTCGGCCAATAGTTCCTCCTGGTAGTACGGTTGCTGAAAGGTCCGTCTTAAAAGAATAACTAGTTCTTCCCAATCGCAAGCATACTCCTTGTTGGCTCTGTACCAAATTAATGCGTCCCCCTCAAAAAGATCAATTGCGTACCGCCACAGATCTGCATCAGTTGCATTCCTAGCATCCTTCAACTCTGTCACTCGCTCTAAGAACGCGTTTACACTCATCTTATCACCCCCCGTGAACTTTAGACCCCACTGATGAAGCGGTACCAACTTACGCTTCGTGATTCCCTCATCAATTGTAGAGTAACGCACTAACCTAGACCTGCTATCCCTATCCTGTTCCCACCTACCAGACGAGAAAGTGACACTTCTGTCGCAGGTTTCCAACACCGGCTGGGGCTCACTCTCAGACTTACCCACAGTATCGCCCCTTGCCCCTCCTGAAGTGCCCTCCTGACCCTCCAATCTCTCTATAATCTGACGTCCCAGCTCCCCTAGAGTATTTTGTAAAATTTCCTTGTCATCTACCGTTAGGTTCTCGCCCTCCACAATGTCGTCCTGTCCCTCCAATTTATCTACTAGTGTTCCACATTGCTGCAACAACCCTTCCTTGCGAGTACCCTCGGCCTCGGCCCCCGGTATTATTAACGACAGCCTACTTTGCACGTGATAAAGTCTGGAGATCAACCGCTTGAATAAGGTTTTATCGGGTTTGCCAGATACCTCAGTGATATAACTTGATAGAACCTGAAGCTTTGCCGAACATACTTCTAGCTCAAATTCGACAGAACCTGTCTTAGGAGCTTTACATTCTAACCCCGAACCCCCTGCTTTCATTAACTCAGCCAAAAGTTTTTTCATAACCGGTACCGTAGCTGCCTTTAACACAATTCCCCGGCAAGCGAGTTCATACTCCAGCTCATCCTTTAATAAAAATTTGGGATCCATTCTGATCAACCTTAAATGTAACCAACAGAAAATCACAAACTTGGTTAAAAACCTACCACTGATTACTATAACTATACCTACTACCAACAACAATCACATATGTTGTTAAATAAAAAATCAAAACTGATTGCCTACAACTCATTAACAACGTTAACCCACAGCACTACAAATACAAAAACATAGCCATACGCACAATTAAAACAACAACATACCACACAATTAAATTCCCAAACAATAAAAATTAATAACGTACTAAATCTCCGGCCATTCTAAATTAACAATAATAATATAAATATAATGTAATAAAACAAAAAAAAATACTAAGTAACTAATTATATACAAATAACTAACTATAACCTTTAGAACTTAAGTTTACAACCTACTAATAAACCTGCCAAACGAACGATTTATAACTATGAACAAAAAAAACTTCAATTGAAGTAAAGATTACAACGCACAAATTGCAATTCACCGCAACGACCTTTGAACCGTGGCGTCCGCTTGCCAACCAGCCGTTTTTTACGTTGGGCGCTATTTTGTTACGGGTTGACAAGGGTATAGATAAAACTACGGCGCGGTAAATAGTACTTACTCCGTTTATTAACTAAAATACAAATACTTAAAACTAAGGCCTAAAAACTAATATACTAAAACTAATTGGACGCCAGGAGCGTTCAGTCTGGTGTTCGACTGGGTGTCGCTGCCTACCCACCGCCAAATCCTGTATCTAGTCGTAGCTCAGTCTTACATAAAGTGTTTTAATCCTACACCAAAAGGGCGTGACGGCAAGCTAAAACAAATAATTTAAATTAACATCCGTTCTTCTACTACGTGGAACAAAAGCTAAGAACAACGTTTTAAAATTTCCTTATTACTAAAACTCACCCCTCTGGTGTAAACAACCGGCACTAACAACCTTCACACAAAATATATCACTCCTACTGCTTGGATGTCCAGATTTACTCAAAAAACCAATTTATTTCCATAATTACAATCTTAAATCACAACAGTGGAGGATATGCACACAACCGGCCGTTGCAAGTTCGAATCTGCGATTCTCTTATTTTTAACCTGCCCGCAAATATTCTCCTAAATAATTCCTAAAGCACAAAACAAATAAAACATAGAAAAAGTTCGCGCGGCTCAGGATCGATCCTCGGACCTCCGACATGTAAATCCACGCCGCACGCCCCTGCGCCATCGTGGAATGTCTTAAGCGGCCGTAAATAGGTGACTAGTTGTAGCAAGGGTGGCCGTATGTCGTGGCTAAAATACACCTTAAGTCCAGGTCAGAGGGTCCATTACTGATAAACAAGTTTGGCAAACCCACTGCGCATAGCAACATAACAGTATAAAAAAAAACGTAGGTATATTTAAATATGATAGAGTCAAACCACGTCAATCTTTTCTCAGTAAATGAACTGTCAGACGTGAAAGTGTCATTTTAAACGTCAAACTTCGATGAAATTATGACGGTTACTTAATACTTTCACAGTCTGTGCTACCGAAATCTAGGAAACTTAGCATAGACTTACTCTAGTAACTAGTCATCAGTGATATATAACTCTAAGTACTACTTTATCGACAGTTAGATAGTCGATAAAAAAAAACATTCACGCTCTACGGAAACGTAACGTCAGGACAAGTAGGACAAGATAACGGCGTCTTCATATAAATTAAGCATTATGATTGATTTTTGATTGAATGAGTTGATTAACCTATGCTTCTTTTTTTTCATTTACGGAATTACATTTTTTTATGACCTGTACTAATCACCGTTAAGAGGTTCGCCCGTAGGTATTCACACTGTATAAAAAACTTAACAATCCTAGATACAAATGCGTAAATGCCAGAAGTTTATAGATAACGCCATTTATTTTAAGAGTCTGACTAAGCTAAGTATGCATCGATATTGATAACATAGACTGAAAGGTTTTTAAAACATCATTATTTCATAGAAGTTTGACGTTTCCAATTACACTGGTGCTGCCTCATATCAAAATAGATGAAAATTGAGTAAACTCACGTGCAAGTACCTACACCTTCACATACAACAGTATCTTCTGGATGTCTTTTGCATTTCTCCAAATGCTCCATTGAACTTCCAATGCAGTCGCAAGTATCACCATAACTGTTGAGAAATTACGTAATATTTTGTATTTATTTCAAATATAATCGACATTCAAGTCTTTTGCCGGCCATATACGTTCGAGCAATCTCCATACTGAGTTTGTCCGCCGGGCATCCGCCAGAAAAATTTCGCATACATAATTTAATGGCAAATCTGTCGGATATGCCCGAACTTATGGCCAGCAATTGTTTTTTGTTTACTTATAATGCGGTTATACCAAACACTGCTGATACTTGCTGTTTATTGTCTCTTCGGAATATTTATCCGAATTAATCTAAGATTTTACCAAAATTTACATAAATTGTTTTAAATGATACATACTGATTGGGATTACATTCGCAGATTCCACATACTAAACTTCCGTTACGACTGCAATCTAAAGCGTTTGGCTTCGATTTTCTCTCGCATTCACATTCGCATAAAGTTTCAATAGTAATTGTTACAGTTTCGGGCAAGTTGTCGGGTTTAATCGTGATGGTATTATTCGCGTATTTGTTTAAGCACGACTCGGCAGTGACTGAAACTTGGATCAGGTTATCACTGGCATGCGCCACTTTGCAGGTATCCGGGACAGAACAATCCGGTGTTAATGTTACTCGAACATTGCTCGGTCGGAGGACATCCATTTTAATACTAGCGAGTTTCCTCTGTAAAACAAAATTACCTTTAGTGCCTAAACATAAGAACTTCGTTCAAAACCAATCTATAAGATTAATACAAGTACTGACCGTATATACGTCAGCTATCATTTTATCAATATTGGAATCTTTTTCCAGAACAATTACTTCAGCCCCTATATCAAGTCTCTCTGATAAAGCTTTGTATTCAGGTATGACTCGATTTTTTACGTTGAAGATAACGATAATATTTTCTTGTTTTGCAATTTTCCGGATTTGGTTAACCGTTGGATAGTCCTGTTCTAGCTCTAGAGTGTAATGACCGTTATTGTCGAGGTGGCATTTCATGTCGTTGAGTTTGGCGGCTCCGGCAATTTTTCCATCACCGGCACTATGGTATGTAGCATCGGTGCACAATACTATAATCTTCCTCGCATCTTTTCTCCAGTTGATTGTATCTGAACAGGCCATGACTTGCATCAATGCATCGAGGCCAGCCTCAGGGGCTTCAAAGTTAGCTCCGGTGTTTCTCGCAACTTTTTCTAGAACATCCTTGAATTTGGCTTCGTCTTCTCGACTAATTAGATTAAGATGATGTTTGAAAGCATAAGCGTTGTGCTTTGGGTTCAGTGGGCTGAAAACAGAAAAGGTCCGTATTCCTATATCTATTTAAATTATTATGTATTTTAAATTATTTACATTACTTATGTAAGTACGTGGTAAATATTCTGCATTTTCGTAATGTAACATATTATATTTTTTATATGGGTAATACTTGTTTTGTTATTGGGTATTAACACTATAAAGGGTGTTAACTGTGAACTGAAATGTCTGTGTTTATTGCAAAAAATATAGGTACCTATTTAGGATGCCGTACCAAAATGGTAAAAAAGGAACCCTTAAGGTGTGACTCAGTCTGTCTGTTTGTCACATCGTTAACTTACTACTTACGCTACTGTTTTGAAATTTTATAGTTATAAATAAGGTTCACCCAGACACATTGAGAGAGGATTTATCATATTTTTTAAAATTAAAAATGCCATATAAATTAAAAGTTATTGTGCCATGTGAGATCATATTGTAAAACACTTTTTAATTATTTTAGTGTTTTTTTTTTTTCTAAACGAAAATGTAAAGAAAAAGAAGTTCTAAAGCCCCTCATTCACGGCAGTCCGCCGGCGCTCCGGCATGGCTGGATGTAGCGGACACACGGTGTGCAAGTGGCCCAGCCTGGCAGTCCAATTCGCACTTATTCGTTAAAAGATGCGCAGCGCTGCGTTGTAGCGCAGAGACTGTAGTCGAATTTTAGAAATCGCCGCCATATCGTTTCATTTTTAATAATGAATTATTAATATTGTCCCTAAGGTTGTCTGGAAGAGATCGCTTGTTAGCGATAAGACCGCCTGTTGTTTACCTCTACTTTTTGTGTGTGTTTTTATTTTAATTTATATTATTTTTTCTGTAATGTTTTGTAAGGTGTGCAATAAGGAGTTATTGTATTGTATTGTATTGTAATATCAAATTCATTGTTATACTTGTAAAAAAATTTTTTTCGCATCTGTATTGAAAAATGTCGCTTGATACACGTCATGTGTCATTTTTCACTCGTCCCAAGTATTGCCATTCATGTATAGCTCGTGGCAAGATACCTCGGGACTCGTGAAGTAATTAAAGAAGAGGAGATAGATTCTGTAACAAGAGTTGGTTTTCGTCATAAAACCGACGTCTCAGACAACTCAGGTAATACAAGACCACGACTAGGGCTTGCAATATCCGTCCAATTTTGCTATCCGGATATTTCGAATACTTATTATTTTACTATCCGGATATCCGAATAAAACGAATAAAAATCGAATATTTTCATTTTTGCATAGAAATACTTAAAAAGTTAGTAACAAACCCGAAAATAATATTATAAATGGAAAGAGATGTCATGTCATATACTACAGAAAAAGTGACCAAGGCCCCTAGTGCCCAGGGCTGGGATCGAACCAACAACCTCCTCCTTTCGCGGCAGACGCCCTTACCACGGGGCCACCCGACCACGACAACCGGAGTCCGAAATTTCCAAATTATATGCATTCCTTTCTTATTTTTCAAACGCTTAAGGTGCGTAAAATGGCGGACCATTTTACGGCTCAGACGTGCATCTAGTGCTGTCTTTCTAAATAATCTTTACAAATTATTTTCAACTAGAAGCGATAGATAGCGCCACCATATTGTACAATTGTAAAGCATGAATTAAATATTTTTTTAAATGTAATAAATGTTTTGATTCATGTTTTTAAGCACCAGTTGGTTCGATCCTAGCCCTGGGCACTGGGGGGCTTGGTGGCTTTTTCTGTAATATATACATCTCTTTCGATTTATAATTCATATATATATATATTAGTGTAACTACTAAAAAAAGATGAATCAAAAGAAAAAAATATTATCACAGACCAATAAACAATGTTTACCGTCAGTAAAAACTATCACTAATAACATAGAGCTTTCTATACATATAATACTAAAAATGTAATAAGTAAATATTATGGGACAATTATACACAAATCGTCCTAGTTCCACAGCTAGTTTATGGCATTAAGGCTTGTGTTATGATTATTAGACGCAACGTTTTACGTACATAATACATATAAAAGCTTAAATCACTCAGACAAAACATCTACATCAACATCAGAGAAAACATCTATAACTCAGGAACAAATATTCGTTATAAACACACAAAAAATGCCCTAACCGGGATTCGATTCGAACACAGGAACTACTTGTAGGCAGGGTCACTACCTAGGCGGCCGTTAACAAAGTAAGAAGTATTTAAGAAAGTATACTGAGTATACAAACCAAATTAGCTTTGCAACATTCTAAAATTATTAGATGCACCTCGTAGTTAAACAGATAAACAGTATATGTAATCGGTATTTAGATATTAAACATGAACTGCCAATCTCAAATGTCAAATGCTAAAACTAAAAGTAAGAAACTTAATGTCCATAGATGGTTGCAAAAGTATTCTGCACTGCACTGGAGGCATATAAATTAAAACATATTCTACTGTCAGATTGAGGTTGTCAGACTATATCCTCTCAGTTTCGACACTCGTGGGGACTCGTGGTGGGGTAGTCAAAAGTACATCCTATACCCGTTGGAGCTGGAGGTTATGGACTCTTTTTCCACAGCTATCAAATTAAGCCATTTCTGACGTTGATTTCGGTTTCCGAATATATCTAGAAGGCTGAGTATTTGTAGATAAAGACTTTGCGCTCTGCAGCTGATTCTTCGGAGATGTTGGGGCTTACTTAGTACTATGTCGGCTTGTTGTAATGAGCTCTCATTTCTATGTCCAGATTCTGATGGTTCCAGAATTTATATACGAGTTAAACATGTATCCAAATAAAAAATCAAACGTTTACGTCATCTACATTCTATATATGGACTCTTTTCTAAACTTTTAATAACATAAATCCATGCTAAAATGCATTATTCGGAATATTCGTTATATCCGGATATGAACTGAGTTTAAATCCGGATAGTAAATTTAACGGATATTCGAATAAAACGAATACTCGGATATCCGGATTGCAAGCCCTAACCACGACCTTTGGTAATTCGCCTGCTACGATGCACAAATCGAAATTCACTTTTACAGGCTGCTAAATCAAGTCAAGGCGCAATCTAACTTCTGTTGATTTAGATGTGGCTGGCCCTACTCACAAGGTATTCATCAATGAGAGGCTGACGAAGTTGAATCGGCTGTTATTTCGTGACGCTCGGGCTCGGTCGAAGAAATCGGGATTCATGTTTTGTTGGACTAGAAATGGACGCATTTTTATTAGAAAACAGCAAGGTACTGCTGCAATTAAAATTCGTTGCTTCGCAGACCTTAACAAGTATTGTACCCCAGTCTCGTGTTCTGATGCTGTTAAGTCACAAGATGTGTTTAGTTCTGAAGCTGAAAACTTTTAGCTGTAATATTTTTATCTTTAATTTTGATTTTATCATAGCATTGCTTATTACTAACTTTAATTCAATGCTATCACTTAGATATTTTTCCAGTTATCTTATTACATTTTTACTTTACACTAACACACTCCACACACATTATACTACACATACACAAGTAGCGAGGCAATTACAAGTTAGATATTTCGGGGTGATGACTGTCTGGCCTATGTTTATTCTGTTTTTCTGTTTTTATATCTATAAAGATGGCGTTACTTGAACTATACAATGATTTAGATAACGAATTGGCTATTAAATGTCTCGCCCTTGACGTTCTAGAAAATTGTCAACAGTATCTCACTCCCGATCATAATCTTAAAGTGGCTACTTTTAACATACGAAGCCTTCAACATAACTTCGATTCTTTTTCCGTGTCACTAAAAATATTAAATATAGAGTTTGACATCATTATTCTTACCGAATGCTGGCTCAACGAGTTTACAATCGTAGATCTACTTCCTGGCTATCAAGCGTTTCGTTCTTCAAAAGTATTAAATAAAAGTGGTGGTGTAGTAGCGTATGTCAACAAACGACTCTCAGTAACTTGTAGTGAACCGCCTATCGATGATGCTAACTGTTTAGCATTATGTATAGATGGTCAAACATTAGTTTTAGGCATCTATCGATCGCCTTCTTTCTCGGACACTGGTATATTTTTAAATTCTTTGGACATTTTTCTGAACAATACAAATTCAAACCAAATCATTATTGCTGGCGATTTTAATATTGATATCGCTGATAATATACATGTTCACCTAAATAATCAGTCAGATTATTTGAACGTTATGTCAGCACATGGTCTCTTGCCTGCGATCACCAAGCCCACGAGAGATAAAGCTTGTTTGGATCATATTTTTATTAAAACTAATGTAATATCTATTGGTATTGTTTGTAAATGTTCTGTGACAGATCATGATATTGTCATGGCTGGTCTTCTATGTCCAAGTTTTAATACTCAAACAAGAAGTCGCTGGGTGCTAAAAACAGACTACAAAGAAGTTGCTAAGGAGTTGAAAAAGGCTGACTGGAGTTCAGTACTTAATTGTAACGATGTCAATATTGCAGCTAACAATTTTAAGGCTATCTTAAGTACTGCGATAAATAACAACACGAAAAAGGTAAGAATTAGTCGCTCTAAATTTAACATTAAGCCTTGGATAACATCTGGAGTTATTAGGTGCATAAAACATAGAGATAAACTTCACAGAGATTTTAAAGCATCACCGAATGATCCTATCTTACATAAAATATATACTCGTTACAGAAACTTTTGTAATAAATTATTATATAATTTAAAGACTGAGTACCACAGCAAACAAATACATTCAAATAAAGATAAACCCAAGAAGCTTTGGAAAACAATCAAAACAATTTTCCAAACCTCACACCATGTCAATGATGCCGTTCATTTATTAAAATCCGAAAAGTCCACCCAAGAATGTCTTGACATCTGTAATACTCACTTTACCACTACAGGTAGTAATCTAGCTGATCAGATTTTGTCAAAACTGACTGAATCACAACAATCACTAGCTGACAAGTTTTCTCCTTCTTATATTGCACCGTTCTCCTTTTTCATGAATCCAACGGACATATTTGAGGTTGATCAACTTATTAAGCAGCTTAAATCAGACAGTTCTCCTGGTTACGACGGTGTTAGACCTCTTTTATTCAATGAAATTAGAAATGTTATTCTTGAACCATTCGTCTCTCTATGTAATCTTAGTCTAAAAAATGGCTGCTTCCCTGACTGTTGGAAATTAGCAATTGTCTCCCCAATTCATAAAACCGGCCCTAAGGACTTACCTACTAACTACAGACCCATTTCTTTATTAAGTGTATTCTCAAAAGTTCTTGAAAAAATCGTGAATATTCGTCTAATGAAATACTTGGAGAAAAACAGACTTTTTTCAGAGCAACAATTTGGTTTTAGGTCCGGTAAATCGACAGAAGATGCTGCCCTTTCTCTTACTAATAAAATATCTAACTATCTAGAGATGCTGGTAGATGCTGCATAGGAGTATTCTTAGACCTGGCTAAGGCCTTTGACACAGTTTCGATTCCCATTCTTCTTAGGAAGTTGGAGGCCTTAGGCATACGCGGTTTAGCTCATAACTGGTTTTCTAGCTATCTAACAAATAGACAACACATAGTAAAGATTGGAGATTTAACTAGTAGCAAATCGCCCATCTGCTTTGGTGTCCCTCAAGGTAGTATTCTTGGTCCCACGCTCTTTATTACCTACATCAATGACCTTCTTCTAAGGACTATTCCAAATTCTGATATTATCTGTTATGCCGACGACACAGTTGTCCTTTTTAGTGGCAATACATGGGAGGAAACATATCGATCAGCTGAACTTGGGCTAACTAAGGTGTCTAATTGGTTGGATCACAATCTCCTCACTTTAAATGCGAGTAAAAGCTGCCATATTCCTTTCTCAAAAACGTCTGTTTCTTCTGCTCCACATGCATTCCACCTTAAAATTCATTCCTGCGATCTAAATTATGCAAGCTGTTCCTGTGCTACTATAAGTAGATGCAGCAGCATAAGGTATTTAGGCCTTATCGTAGATGAAAACTTATCATTTAAACAGCACATACATGGTCTATCAAAGAAAGTTAGAAAACTGATCTATTTAGTTAAACGGCTCCGGGACTGTTCATCGCCGGATGTCCTCCGTGTAGTCTACCATGCATTATGCCAATCAGTTATTCAATATTGCATTGCTGTTTGGGGCAGCGCAGGTAAGACAATTATACTCGAAATCGAGCGTGCTCAGCGTTCGGTTATTAAAATAATGCTTAAAAAACCTTTTAGATTCCCTACTGACTTGCTTTATAATGAAACAGGGTTCCTCAGAGTTCGGCAATTATTTATTCTCAACGCAGTTACTAGAGTTCACAAAGGGATTGCCAAGTCACCAATAAGAGATCTCATAATGAATAGACGCACATACAGAGTCCCTGTACCTCCTGTCCAGACTACACACGCTCAACGACTACCCTTTTACATTCACCCTTTTTTATACAATGCTGTTTGCAAAATTATTGATTTAAAAGCTTGTACCTTATCATTAGTCAAATCAAAACTAAAAAAATGGTTTGCTACCCTTTCATACAATGACACGGAAGACTTATTTATTACATTTACTCGGCACTTATAGTTAATCTTGTGGTCAACTATGGTTGTTATTTATTACTCGCACTCATTCATACTAACACATACACACAAATACATACGCACACACACACACACAAACACACAACACTTACACTCACGCACTCATAATAATAGCACCTTCAATAATAATTTTAATTATTTCTTTATTTTCTCATGTTTCATTGTAAATTCATTCCGAGCTCCAAGATACAGGCTTAGCCTAGTTTGGAGCTCGCCGGACATCTATGGTGTAATATTTATGTGTATATTATTGATAATAAATTTATTCTTATTCTTATTCTTATTCTTATTCTTATTCTTATTCTTACATACTTTCCGCACTAGCATCGAAATAGGTATATATATCATTCCAATTGGCGACTGTGACAGAGAGGCGATGCAAATTTTCGATCTTTTTCTTCTAGGCCAGGATTAGCCGCCTACCCGGCGTTAACTGTAAATTTCCATATGATATAAACGCTTAACTCCGGGTTAGTCGGCTAACCCCGGTTGGTGCAAAATTAGTGCTTCAATTCTTACTCTGCAAATGGTAAAGCGGCTTTCTCTATAAAACTGCCAACTCCTAATCTCACGTTGTTTGTAAAGTTGTTTAAGTTTTTGAAGATTTTTTTGCCTTGATTTTTCAGCAATGTTATACTATCCTTCATTGTATATGAAGCATCCATTAGGTAATATACGTCTAAAGGGTAATGCTTTGCAGGTTTGTAATTGATCGTGAGCTTTTCGGTCTGTCCGGGACGGAGTGTCATTTTTAGTTCCTGTGGGGCCAGTTGGACCACCCGTCCTTCTTCCGCCGAGATACTGTCATTTCTTTTAACATTTATGTGGCGCTGGTCATGTCCCGGGTTATCAACTTTTTCACTGCACCAGAAGGGATTTGTCATGTTGTGTGGTTGACATCTTGTTCCATTATGATTTTGCTGAAAGTTTGAGTAGGTTAGGTATTAGGTTAGATTATTAAAAGCTGTGTGTCACATTCAGCGTAAACCGCGCGTTGATGGGTTTGTGTATTCGTGTATAAAACAGTTCAACACGTCGATAAAATAAATGATCTACCTGGACGAAGTCGCGGACGCTGGTTAGTTTATAATAAAGTTCGGGAAATACAGGGTGACTGGTAATTCGACCTATTCTTTGAAAGAGGTTATTCTATAGGTTATTTACAATGTTTTAGCTTTATCGCTTTATGGGTGAAATTTTACTGGTTTTCGAGTTATTCGAGTTTTTAGTAGACTAGTAGACATAAAAATGCCAATTGTAAAAAAAACAGGCATTACAATGGTAAGTTTTTCTTATAGCCATTGAACAAAGCATTCCTTCAAACACAAAAAGAAAACATGTCAAACATTCTAGTCCAGTTACGAAACGAAAAGGTTAGAAAATCACAAGTTTTCATTTTCGTATTCAAGTACTTTTCATTTTTTTTATTCACGTCATAGACAAAGTACTAAAAAAAGTATGACAGTATACGTAAAAATTATAGAAACGAGTTTCTTCACTCGTAACTTTTCAGAAAAGGTACAAAGGTTGAAATATTTTACTAAATTATTAGAAATAGTATCATTAATAAAAGAGAGCGGGTATTTGCTGGTAGCGTTCTCCTTTTTTACCGACAGCAAAACTTCTCAAAATTTCTCGATTTTTCGGAATTTTGATCATGTGTATAAATGGTAACGGTACACGTTATTAAAAGAATAAACATATGTGTTTGAAGTAAAATATTTAACAGTTCTTTTCATGGCTGTAAGGTATTTTTCTTTTCAGTGGTTTTCTAGAAAACACCGTGCCAGAGTGGCCCTTTTCAGCGAAGACAGGCTTCCGGTTGACCACTCTGTCACGGTGTTTTCAGTTTTGAGTTAAATAATGTAGGTAAGCTTGCAGTCACTAACCAGGGAAATAACAAGTAGGTATACTGTAGGGTCTTCCGTTTGATATTCAAAATGGCGGTTGCGTTTCTTGAATAGTTATTTGTTTTTGTGTGCTAAATGTTGTTTAATGTGTAATATTTATAGCTTATTGTGCAGTAAACTAATGAAGAAGTGTGCAGCTAATGAAGAATTAATCCTGAAACGCGTGTAATCGCGTTATTGAGTCATTACTCGGTTGTCCCGGGATCTTGGCCTCCCGACATATTTATTACGTATAGCTGTAAACGGAATAAATAGCAAAGTCAATTACCGAACAACGTCGCCCAAGAGGCAATATACTATTTACATATATAAGATACTTACACTGATTACATTAATACTGGACACTAGCAAAATTGTCCGATTCTCGGACAGAGGCCATATTATAAAAGAAGAAGAAGAAGTACTCGTAATACTCGTATACTGTACTGATAAGGTAATTCAAAATGTTCGGCATTTACCTCCTGACAAAATTAAGAATAACAAGTATAATGTACTGATAAGATAATTCCAATTAATAATTATTAAATTCTAAATGAGACAGTTTTCAACGCGGAGACAGCTCATTGTCGCTAAAAAAGGAGATCGGCCCACCTACCACTGCCACTTTTGTTATCTTAAGGTTTGGGGTCAGAAGGCCTACCACGAACCACGAACGAAGTTTCACCTCTCTGTCGCACTTGAGTGAGAAATGACAAGTGCGAAAGGGAGGTATACTTTCGTTCGCGGTTCGTGGTAGGCGCTCAGAATACTTAATAGCAAATGAACTGTCAACCTTTAAAGTGTCATTTTAAACTTCAAACTTCTATGAAATTATGACGTTTACTTAACACTGTCGCAGTCTTTGCTATCAAAATTAGGAAACTTCGCGTAGACAGACTCTAGGTTGCCTAGGGTAATTATTCGGACAAATTTCCTCGTCGCAAAGACGCTTTTGTAACTACCTATTCTTAATGTTTACATTTATGAACCTCCAGGTCTGTTTTTGACATATTTTTGTAACGTATATTTCTTGTATATGACTGTATGTGTTCTTAAGAATAAAAAAAAAAAAAAAAAAATCGGACATGCTTGTATGTTATGACGTTGTTAGTTAAAATAATCAGAGTTAAGAATCCCTAACCAAAGCTAGGTTTGTTATACATTTTCATTACAAAAAATGAATTGGTTGTTGGTAAGAGACATTGAAAAAAGTGGAACAACCATTTTAGAGTCAAATTGATAATATAATATCACCGACGTTTTCCAATTCACCGTTTACCTGAACCTGAAGCTATCCTGACCCCAAACCTCAAAAGATAACAAAAGTGGCAGTGGCAGGTACGCTCCCAGCACACTCGCCTGCTCTGTTACTAGTGTTTTTACTTGAAATGTGTCTCACATGAGTCACGGAATTCATTTCTGTAATGTTTACGTTAACTATCATACAAATTTCTTTAATTTGCAAAATAAAAATAAAAATACTTTAACTTGTGATTTCTTATGTTTTATTTTTAAAGGCTGGATATTTTTTTGACGGATATTAATTATAACTTTTTGTAAAATTGGCACTCTTAGGACGCAACATGGCGTTTTTCAACAGAAACTCGGATAACTCAAAAACCACTGACTTTTGAGCCCCGGTTGATTAGGCTAAAAACATTTTAAATTAACTCTAGAATAACCCCTTTCGCGACGACCGCTTGGCGTAGTTGGCAGTGACCCTGCCTGCTAAACCCATGGTCCTGACTCCTGGGTTCCAATCCCGGTAAGGGCATTTATTTTTGTGATGAACACAGATATTTGTTCCCGAGTCATGGATGTTTTCTATGTATTTGTATATTATATATATCGTTGTCTGAGTACCTACCCGTAACACAAGCCTTCTTGAGCTTACTGCGGGACTTATTCACTTTATGTAAGAATGTCCTATAATATTTATTTATTATTTATTTCTTTCTTTCAAGGAATACGTCGAATCACCAGTCCATCTGTATATTTATCAAGGAGGTATACTTACAGCAGAACACCAGACGCAGTTGACCGATTCACCTATACATTGTGCACAAGTTTTTCCATCGCATTTCGCTGCTTCGCAAATTACAGTGTATATCAATATTGTCAATATAACTTGAAGTAAATTCGACATTGTTAATAAATTACAACCACTAATATATAATGTAATATGACTGGGCACAAGTAAATTTAACACGTTTATGTTTCAATTAAGGATAATAATTATGACAGTTATAGTTATAGTAATTGTGTCGCAGACCGGAATGACATCAGCGTCATACATTTTCCTGATAACTTACCTCAAATAAATAGGTAACTTGTAACTATTGCTTCATTAAACTGAGGTTTCCAAGAGTTAAACTACCACTCTACATTTTGATTACATTTTAGATGATTAAGCTAAGAACCATCGCGACAACAATGCTTTCGATAAAAAACGCACTCAATCCGCTTCGAGAACCGAAACGCAATCCATACGATAGGTATATCGTAATTATCCTATTTAATTAAGGTACATACTAGTGGATCGCCCCTAAATGTGACCTTGCGACCCCCATATGTTAGCAGCCCCTCCTTACCTTTTTAACCGACTTCAAAAAAGGAGGAGGATGAGAACCTCGTCGGAATCTTTATATATTTTTTTGGAATATTGGACATTGTGTGATTATATGTATTTCCGCGCGGTCAGTCGTTAGGTTTACAGGATAATATGTAGTAAGTACATATAGTATATTTGATCTGTGTACATACTAGGCACAAACTAAGTTGCACAGTACAGTAGATTAAAGAAAACGGTAGGTACCTATATCCCTTTTTTTGTGGTAATACTTACAATGAAAAAGACAATTATCTGTCTAGCCTATGTACGAATGAAAACTGTATTGAATGAACTTATTTATAAGATACCGACTCCGACCGACCTAGTTATATGAGACTGGTCAAAATAGTGCGGCTTCTCATGTAGTGAGGTGTTGCTCATAGAAAAAAATACCTGTATCAGAAACCCTAATGGCCGGATTCGTCGTGAAACAGGGGCCAGCAGTACCGTGACTGTGACACGTCCGTATTCTCAACTCCCACGGAAACTATCTTGCTTGTATCAGCATGTCAATAGTACCGGTAGCAATCGCTATCGCCTGCGCGGTTCCAAAATATTTGCATCTTGCTCGCTCTTAACTGGTGGAAACGAGTTGCAAATACTCTCGAATCGCGGAGTCGCTTATGACTCGTGGTTAAGTAAAACTCATGGTATTAAATCCAGATGCACTGCACTGTATTATGAAGTTGATAGCGTTTACGGCCATGGTTAACCCTTGGCACAAATTTTCGAATAGATGAAGTTAAAAATCTCCGGTGCACTGTATCACACGACTGAGCTCTGGAGACTTATGTGCGCAGTATGCCATGTATCTGCCAGAGTAGTGGTAGGAGCGAGACGGACATACTTTCGAATGCCGCAGTCGCAATCGAATGCAACTCATGGTAAGCACACTATTCGAACGTGCTAAACTGACATTTGACATATCCACTTCATATTTCCTACGTCTTTAGAATGTCACATTGATAATATCCACGGAAGTTCGCATTGAAATGTCACTTAAACACGTTAGAATAGGTGTCCTGGTAATCGATGGCCACAATTGTTGACAAGATGCATAGATGTATAGATACATAGATATTGCAACGAAATTCAAAGAGAAAAATAAGGTATTACTTTAGGAAGATCAAAAGAATTTCAGTTAACTATTGCGTCAACATTTCACAAACTATAAATAAATATTTGCTGAATTACTTATACTTTCTATAAAATATTTAAAGCCAGTAGCAAAACGGGAAAATACGATGTTATTTACGAAGAACATTAACATTTATCCTCTTCGAATAAATACCTTAATATAGTAATTAATAATAATATACTTCCTCTTAACAAATGCAACATTCCAGTGGCTGGTCGCAAACCACATTAGCGCACAACCGAAGTATGAATAAGGAAGTGCTGTGTTTTGTTTTTCTCTGCTGCCAGTTACAGCAGGTATTTAACGATGGAGTGCAGGGTTGCAAGCAGAGGAGCAACTGTCATGAGTGTATCACTGACTCGGCGATGTGTGCTTGGTGTTCTGCCCCCGTAAGTGTTTAAAGAATCTCTTTTTTACATTATGAAGCCGTTAAAGTGTCTCACTGCTACGCAAAAGTCTCGACCTATGTCTCCCAATCGTCCTGGTTTAAAGCGATTCCCTGCCTATGGTTAAGAGACGCGTCTAGGTTATCCCGCGGGTGCATGCGGTAGACGTTGGACGGCCCATGCCCACTTTAACCTAGCAGTCTTGGCTCCAACATCAGCGATACCGGTTTCAGCGATCAGCCTTACAGACAGTATGCTGCGTTCTATGGCTCATTTGAAAACTTCCAAATTGTTCGTTTCCTCTCCAGTGAGTGACCAGACTACCTTTTAATCTAATAATAACAGGAGGTGACTTTTAAACGAGTATTTCTGTACCTACATACTTAAACCGAACATTACTTATTGTGGGGATCTCGGAAACGGTCTTTTGATTTCGATAAAATTGGTATATGAAAGGGTTTTCGAAAGTAAAAAGCAGTAAGTAGCATGGTCCTTATTCTGATAAAACGCGATATTCAAAGTTTCAACTTTATTGCACAATTTGCACAGTAAACCTTCCACTTCTCTACCAGTTAACCTTGAGCCAAACAAAGAATAAAATTATTATAATTTAAGTGCGGGAGGTTATTAAAATATATATATGAAATTTGATTATTTGTTTTCTTGAAATAAAGCATGTATCAATCTTCATCAACTTGCATAAAGAACGATTTTATAAATAAGTACTTACACGTTAAATTACCTGCATACGTAACGCGAATTGTAAATTTTCAGTATGTTAAACTGAGCGACAGATGCCAGCCAGAAAATTCAACAGAAGCTGCATTATGCCCACCAGAATATTCCCAGAGACCAAAAAGCACCGTTGGAGTAGATGCTCACGATAACCTCGACTTCACCTCCGACAACCAACACGCCATACAAATCAAACCTCAAAAAATCAAGATCAAACTAAGAGTGGGGGAGAAAAAAGACTTTCATTTTTACTATAAGGCTGCTAAAGATTATCCTGTCGACTTATATTTCCTGCTAGATGCCTCAAACTCCATGAAGAAAATACGAAACAGCATTTCACAGAAAAGTAAAGAAATATACGATGCAATGCATAACTTAACAACCAACATTAAATTAGGATATGGAACCTTTATTGACAAAAATGTATTTCCCTTCCAAAAGTAAGTCTTTTAGATTACCTTTCTTCGTTTTATATAAGACTACAAAAATAATGAAACATATTTTCACTCTCTTCATTTCCACGTTATGTTTAGTACCTAATAATTTTAATTTCAGTTCTAATCGAAAAAAATGCTACGCGTTTAAGCATAATTTGAATCTGACATCAGAATTGAATGTGTTTCAAAATTACTTGCTCGTAAATAAAACCTTCGGAGCTAACTACGATGACCCAGAGAGCGGCCTGGATGGCCTAGCCCAAGTCATGGCTTGTAAAGAAAGGATTAAGTTCAGGGATCAATCTCGAAGAGTAATCATTTTGATAACCGATAACCATTCCCATCACGCTGGAGACGGACATGTAGCTGGAATTATTAAACCTTATGACGGCGAATGCCACTTGGATGAAGAAGGATACTATACTAAAGAAAAAGAAATGGACTACCCATCCATTGGTATGATAAATAAATTAGCGGCCAAAGATCAGTTCACGATTATCTTTGTAGTATCAAAGGAGTTCGCGTCTTATCAAGTCTTGGCCGATGCGATACCTGGAGCTTATGTGTCAACGTATGATGGTAGCACAATTTCCGAACAATTGAAGAAGTTTTACAAGGCATGTTAAATTTTTTTCATAGTCATAGTGTTATAACACTTATAACTTATATCTAAAACGGAATAATTAACCATATATATTTGTTTTATTGAGCGATATTTCGACACTGTTGCAAGCGCCATGTTCACGGAGTAAACTCCGTGTGTTTACAACAATGTCGAAATATCGGGTAATAATAATAATCCCGTTTTAGATATTAGTCAAATGCAAATGACCATGTTAACTTAAAATCATATATAGTCGTAGTGTTTTTAAGCATTGCACATACCGCTATATATTCATACATATACGTAGTTGAAATATTTAAATATTAATTGTACCTAGGCAGTCGTGTAGTGTAATCATCGCATCCTCACTGTACTTACAAAAAACCCTAATTTTTTAAAACTCAATTATTATAAAAAAAATCTTAATCTATTTTTCATTGCAGCACATCAGTAATAATATTCATCTAGATGTGAATATGTTGGCTGAAGACAAAGATAAATTCGAAATAACATTTGATCCGGACTGTCGTAAGAAAAATAATTGCAAAGTCGTATTGGGAGAACAATTGCGCATTAATGGACAAATAAAATTAAAGGAATATTACAAGAAAGACAATATTACCGTACCTATTTTACAGAAAGGATTGAACGAAGCGCTAAATTTAGAGATCGATATAATTTCCAAATGTAGTTGCGAATTTAAGAATGATTCAATTTATCAATTCAATTCAAGTTTTTGTAATAATGCCGGCGATCTACAGTGTGCGGTTTGCAGTTGCTATACAGGCAGGTAAGAACTCGTATTACTTGAGTGCAATGTGTAGTGTCACTTCTAGCAGAAAATTGTGACATTGCAGTGACAGGTTGCTACCCCGTCCCCCACAAGTCTACAACGCGCTAAAATATTAAACTCGCCCACAGTCGATTCCTACGATACCTACCCACGGGAAAATTAATTTACAATTAAAAAAACAATGAGAAGATCTTGCCTGTATCTCGTTTATTAAGAACTACAAATGAGAAATATAATTCTTAGGCCCACTTACCACACCCAGTGGTTAGCCGCTAACCCGGAGTTAAACTGTCAAATTCCATACAAAATAAAACTCTTCACTCCGGGTCATGTGGGTAACCCCGGTAAGTGTAGGTAAGTATAGGTGCAGAAAATTACTAGTATTGTTTCCTATTGCAGAAGCGGCCCAACGTGTGCATGCATAGAGAATAATTCTACGAGCGCAGCAGCGGAGAACTCTACCCACTGCTTCGATGAAGATGGCGTCGAGTGCAATAACAATGGCAACTGCATTTGTGGGGGCTGCTTGTGCAGGCCAGGGTAAGGAATAAGTCTTTATTAATGACTGGTAATATCTAATCTCATACTAGTTCGTGCTAAAGTGGTTGAAGCAAATTTCTGGCCATATACGGGCAATCGGTCGGATCTCCATAGTGGGTATGTCCCACCAGACAAATTTCCCATACATTGATTGGCAGATCTGGCGGATATGCTCGAACGTATATGGCCGGCAAATGTACGGTCTAAGAGACCCATATTTCAGAATCCCTATGATATAATCCACTTCAAGAACCCATATGAACGTATATCAGTAAAAAAAAATTTAAAGCAAAGTGTCAGGTACTTATAAGAGTTATAAGTATGAATGAACTTCATAACAACAACTTAAGGAACAAGTAAAATATTTATTACAGTCTGATGACTTGTGGTATTTATATCATAAAGATATTTTATTTTTGACGTTTGGAGGCCTTTACACCTCCAAATCCTATTAGTATAATTTTTTGACTATGGGGACCTTTTACATCTCCAAATTTTATTCGTATTTTATTTTGACGTTGGGGGACCTTGTACATCTCCAAACTTAATTTATTATTATCTATAGAGACTATACATCTCTTGTCATATTACTTAGTACATTTATTTTAATATTGTTTACCCAGGTTTTGGCTGTTGTATTATCAGTATTTAGATTATACTTTTACTTCTCACTATATATTGTAAATGTTTGTACATGCAAATGCTTTATTGTAATGCTTACTGACTTGTAAAAGTGCCCTTGAGGCCTACTTGCAGAATAAATTTTTGAATTTGAATTTGAATTAACGGATACAGTATTTTCAGATGAAAATAGTTCTCAACCACCGCATTTAAATCCTCGAATGTATTATTTATCATTGTATAGTTTGATTTAGTCTAAGTCAATCAAACCTCCACTCGCAAATTTATGCCTTGTCCTATTGGATACTTTTATACTCGGCCGTGGATTTCCATGACACTTTTTGTATGGGAAAAGATCACGATAAGTATAAAAGCGTCTGCAATGTCTGCATACACGTCCGTACATTTTGCTCACCCACAATGTCGTGACAACACAATCGTGTAAATAAAAAGGCCCAGTAGGTAGGTATATCCCTCTCTGAATGAGGCAGACGTACCTACATAAACGCCGCGTGCCCGCTACATAAACGCTAGTGTTTAAAGGCTCTAAAAATGTGTTTTCTTTTTTACAGATTCGCTGGGCCATACTGCGAAGTGCGTACAGACAATTGCCCAAGAGACAACACCGGAGAGCTCTGTTCTGGCCACGGGAGGTGCTGGAATGGCACGTGTCAGTGCTTCAAGGATTCGTGGGAGGGGGACAGATGTGAATGTTCTAAAGCAAGAGATTTGTGCATGGACGCTAAAGGCAAAGTGAGTATTGAAAAAGAAAGGGTTAAATTAAATCTGTCAAATATCTGCCGCACAACGTTAGGCAACGTGCCAATTATCAACCATTTCGTTTGATGATTTTGGAAGTGTTTAGCATCTCGTAGAGATACACATGTGTCATTCACTTGTTAACTTAACACCTTTAATTTAAATAATGCTCCAAAAGAAGATTTAGGAAGGTTTTATTTTGTTGGGCTAGAGTCAAACCACGTTATATCTTCCAAACAAATGAACTGTCAAACATTCAAACCGTTATTTTACACGTCAATCTTCTACGAAATTATGACGTTTACTTAACACTTTCACATTTTCTGTGCTATCAAAATCTATGAAACATAACTATGTTGGACCCTAGGACCACTGTCAGACTGATATTTTATAAATTCCTAATGTTTCAGGAGTGCAACAACCTTGGCAAGTGCAAATGTCAACAATGCGAATGCGAACCATTGCCTAAATGGGACGTCCGTGACTACAAAGGCAAGCACTGCCAATTGTGGTGCGACGACTGTCATACACGCCAATGCCTCGCCCTCATAGACTGTGTCGCATGTCACAACCAGAAGAACAGCACAGAATATTGTCGGGATGAATGTGGTGACAAACTGGCTATACTCACAGATGAGGCAGACCAGGGTAATGCTAACGTTTGCGTTAATGCTAGGGTGTCGTTTGGATGCTACGAAAATTTTTCGTATGTTTATAAGAATGAGGAAGGTATTATTCTCTATCGGGTGTCGGAGCCAAATTGCAACGAAGAATATTATAGTAAGTGTTCCATTGATACTCTTGAGATACTTTTATTCTATTGATTCAATATATATAGAGGTGTACATTTGCCCTCAAAAAAGATTGGCGAAACATTTGCTACAAACAAATTTTTTTGCTAAGAGAATTACTTACAAGTTTGAATTTTTTTTCGAAAAATCCGTAATTTCTCATAGCAAAGGCCCTAAGACCGTACCCTGCGGCACTCCCGATACTAGCGGTTATTTATTAAACGCAGTCTAATACGCTAATTACGCTAATTATTTACGCCTAATTCAGTACTGACATTGCAGAATATGGTGGGATAGCTTTATTAAGCGCGCTGTTAGTGGGCCTGGTGACCATGGGCGTGGTGAAGCTGGTCACTGACGCCCACGATCGCGCCGAGTACGAGCGGTTCCTGCAGACGCCGGACGACGACGAGGCAGTCGAGAACTTTGTCTACAAGAAGCCTACTAATATGTTCCGGAACCCTAACTTTAAGAGATCGTTCACTTTTCGATGATTTTTCTCAATGAATAAAAGTGTATAAAACAAATGTACAGATATAGTGAATAATCCTTTCCGATCGTGAAAACTCGGAACATAAGACTACTTCCGAATGGTGCTGATGTGTCTATGAATTACTGTATTATTAAGTGACGTGTAGGTAACAAATAAATTACGGACTTTATTTATCAATTTCAAATGTCAAACTACCCGTTTGAAGTATATCACACTGAGATGTTTAAACCACCACAATTCTATCATATAAAGAATTCGTTAGGTAAACAAAAATATAACTAGTTACCAAGGATATTTTATTTAAATAAACGCACTGATAAAACCCACAATTATACGGACGGTAGATGGAGGTGGCGGATTTGTATTAATCATGGCTGTTTCTAATGATTATATAAGGATCGGGACATAGGTCAAAACTACAGTAGAACTTTGCAGACCTTCTATATAACACTTCAAATTATTGTAAATTAAAAATACTATAACATAACAAAAAATAAACCTGAACATAAAACAAAACAAGAAAACCAGCAGTGAAATTAATATAAATAAATAAATAAAATATGAACTTCTGATTGGATGGACGACTTCGATTATGATTATGACAGCGAGAACATCATGAACGGTGATTACAAAACTAGCCATATGATTTTCCAACTCATGTGTTTTCAGTACTCGTTTTCGCATTTTTTTTTTAATTCAATAAGGGTCACTTGCACCACCGAAAATGGAGGGTTAACCTGAGGTTAACCCACCATTTTATATTGAATTTGACAGTTGACAGCCCACTAACCTTGAGTTAAGCGGGTGGTGCAAGTGGCCCTAAGTTAACACGACATTACAGCATACGCCAATGCGTCGTGAAACTAAGACTAATACGAATTACAATAGTAGGTATGTTTTACAGTTGATAGGAGCAACTGGAAAACATACCTACCCTAATTTTTGTTAACATGTCAGAATCTGAGGAATGGAGACATCCGGATCGGGAGTAATTGCTAACGGGTCCAGTTGCGAACAGGACGAGGTCCGTTTGCGGGACAATTTGCTAACGGGGCGAATTGCGAACGGGACATGCATACATGGGACGAGCTGCGTTTGCGGGACAATTTGCGAACGGGACGAATTTCCGATAGGACGAATCGCGAACGGTACAAATTTCTAACGGGGCAAATTGCGAACGGGACGAATTGACGAATCTATTGGCATATCGGCAGCATTAGTATTAAATTAACAACATGCAAAGAAAACTCAGTTTTGGCTTTTAAAGGCTTTCTTTTTACTTTGAAAATTTCTTGCTTAACTACACATTTCACAATAAATACAACACACCATTATAAAAATAAACAAATAAAATCACGTATAAAATATTAAATTTTGTAAAACATACCACACCGCCTTCAGCCCTATTATATTGTTTAACAGTTATAATTTTGCGATGTTCCTTTGTGAAGAATGGCTCAAAGATATACTATAAGATATTATATTAAATATATTATTTCTTCTTAGTCTTTGATTCGTTGCCAGATTTGGCAGTTTGTTTCACTGAAGGTGTCACAGTTCCTATTTATTTCTCCATATTTTTTATTAGGCTGGAGATAAACTACATAGAGATTAAGTTTTAAATTTCAACTGGACAATGAAAGCTAGAAAGCGTATGAGTAGACTATGTACTGCCAAGCTAGCGTATTAAATAATGAACCCCAAAATATCATATGCATAAAGTTAATTGGAAAAAAATAGTTTCTAAAGCCTTACACTATGTTTTAGCCATTTAGAGAAGCAATAAGTCGATTGTACTTCCAAGCAGACTTCCAGACAGACTTTATATAGTATTTAATTATTTATAACATTTAGCTGTGGTCTCGGTATTGTAAAAAATAATTTATGTTTAGCTAGCAGGGCAGTATGATTGTCAATCAATTACTTCTTCGCCTGCCGTGGCCCGCGGTCGTGTGTCCGCCGCAGCCTCGTAGGTGGTTCATCCGTGTATAGTCTTCGGTCTCTTCTTTCATCCCCCTCCATTTTTGATATTGCTCCCTGCAATAAATATCAGGTTAAAATTAAGACAGTGCTATTTAAACGCCATCAACTAAGACCTAGCTTAGAACCAATTCGACAAACTATCTCTATTCTATCAATCATCAATCACCACGAAGGAAAATCCAGCAAGGGACATCAATGAGAAGTCGTGGGTTAATCTTCACAATCCTTTAATTACAATTATAAAAAACTACAAATAAATGTATGGCACGCAAGCACCGTTACTCTGTATAGTAGGTATGTAATGACAGTTCTTTGTCTCGAACGATGATGTGGAGTTAATTTGACACTTAGTCCGTGACGTCATGGTACTCGTTCGGTAATCGCTGCTAACCGTTTAGTTTAGCGCGAACATACTCCCCGCCCTTGAAAGCTCGTGAAGCTTTCAAGACTCTGCGTCATCTGAAGAAGGCAGCGCACAAATGCGGTTGATTGCTCGGCGAATTGTGCCTCGAGCGGTGGAGATATCGGCAACTCGAGGGATGCCATCAACGCCTGGGAAGATCCTTTCGACTCTGCCGAGGCGCCAGTTAAGTGGGGGTGTGAAATCCTCCTTCAGCAGAACTAAGTCGTTTGGTTTGAGGTCCTTGCATCGGAGCTTCCACTTGGTTCGTTGCTGTAGCTCGGGGACATACTCAAAGCTCCAACGTTTCCAAAAATGCTGCCTAATCTGCTCAAGGCGTTGGTATCTGTCGAGGCGATTTGTGTTGGAGTCTAGTAGACACGGCGATGGTAGTGCAGTGAGTGGCCGGCCTATTAAAAAGTGTCCCGGAGTGAGGGGAGCGAAATCTTGGGGTGATGAGCTCAAAGGACAAAGGGGGCGGCTGTTTAGGATGGCTTCGATCTGACTAAATAAAGAAGATAGTTCTTCGAACGTTAAATGAGCTTGGCCTAAAACCCTATTCAAATGATATTTGGCGGCTTTAACGCCAGCCTCCCACAGTCCGCCAAAGTTAGGAGCGTATGCTGGAGAGAAGCGGAATTCAATGCCCTTGTCGGCCGCAAAGTTGATGATATCGTCCGTATTAAGTTTTAAGAATTCCTTTAATTCTTTTGCAGCAGCTACAAAATTTCTACCATTGTCGCAAAATATTCGTTTAGGTTTGCCGCGGCGGGATATAAATCTTTGGAGGCATAAGTTAAAAGCATCTTTGGAGAGTTGGCTCACTGCCTCAAGATGTATGCATTTGTATCGGAAGCAAATGAATATGCAAAGATACGCTTTAGTTATCCTGCATCCTCGGCCTTTGCGGTCAGTGATTAAGAATGGCCCAGCAAAGTCAGTTCCCGTCGTGTAGAATGGATAGTCGACGGTAACTCTCTCAACAGGCAGATTCCCCATTTTATTCGTAAGGGTCTTGCCTCTGAATCGCCTACAGACAAAACAAAGGTGATAGGTACGTCTTGATAGGTTTCTTCCACCAATAGGCCATACACGGTCCTTTATAGCGCCTAACAGCAGTTGTGGAGGAGCGTGAAATAGCCGCTGGTGCTCTTGTTGAAAGAGAAGCTTGGTAAAATGGTGGTTCGCGTGTAAAATTATGGGGTGCCTTTTGTCGAAAGTATATGCTGAAGCACCTGCTAGACGGCCACCGACTCTGAGAATTCCCTGGGTGTCAAGGAAGGGATCGAGAGAGATAAGATTAGATTTAGTATTAAGAGGCTTCTTGTTTTTTAATAGGGTCACCTCATTTCCGAACGTCTCATCTTGCGAAAACTTGACCAAGGTGTTGAATGCATGATTCAGTTCATCAACTTGAAGAGGACCAGTTAGTTTATTGTTAGGGTCCCTGCAGTTATTTATAAACCTGTGCACAAAGGCTAAAGCTCGTTGTGATCGACAGAGCTTTGAGAAGTTTGAAAAATGAATGAAAGGTTCCGTAATCGTGACATTATGCACCTTTAACTCGGGGAGCTCTTGCGGCTCCTGCTTGGGATGGGAGTTTAATGAAGGCCAAGAAGCTTCAGGGCCTTGCAAGAAAGTTGGTCCTTGCCACCAAGCAGAACAGTCGGAAATGCGATTTGGTTCAACGCCACGAGATAGAAGATCAGCCGGATTTTCCAGAGTAGGGACGTGGCGCCAAGCAGATACGTCAGTTAGCTCTCCTATCTCGCTAATCCTGTTGGCAACAAATGTTTTTAATTTGTTTGAGCTTGTTCTTAGCCATGACAATACGACGCTTGAGTCAGTCCAGTGGACATGACGCGATATTTGACAACGGAGAGCGTCAGTCACCGTGACACTTAATTGAGCTGCAAGAAGAGCGCCGCACAATTCTAGGCGCGGAATTGTGACCGCTTTTATTGGAGCAATGCGACTCTTAGCGCAAAGAAGGCGTACTAGAATCTTACCCTCGGCATCGATAGATCGGAGGTAGACAACTGCACCGTACGCCTTTTGAGAGGCATCGCAGAAGACGTGCATTTCTATAGTGACGAAGTTGTCAATCAGTCCACGCCTTGGAATAGACAATGCGGAAAGGCTGTTAATGCTGTCAGCAAATTTCCGCCAAGCTGATTTTATGTCTTCGGGAGCAGGATCATCCCAGTTTAGACCCAAAGACCATAAATTTTGTATGATAAGTTTAGGAATGATGGTGCACGGGGACACGAGACCAAGCGGGTCAAAGATTTTGAAGGTAGTTGAAAGGATGCTCCTCTTTGTTAGAGCTTCGACGGGATTCATTTCAATGGTGAAGCGCAGAACGTCTAAAGATGAATCCCAGCCAAGACCAAGGGTGTCAGTGGCAGCACTGAGCATCAAGTTGCCCTCGGTATTGTTGGCTTCCGCAGTGACTATGGAAGGTAAGTTGGACCTATATTTTCTTAAAGGAAATCCTCCAGCGGCTAGGCTTTCAGAAACCGACCTTTGAATATGGCGAAGTTGCACTTCATCATCGTGCCCAGTCAGCAGATCATCGACATAGAAATCCTTTTGGATGATTGTTTTGATCAAAGGATCTTGACACTCTTCACCTAGCTGCCAGAGGCATCGAGTGCTGAGAAAACTAGCACTGGCAAACCCGTAAGTTACAGTGTTAAGTCTCAGGGTTCGCAATGGTTGCGATTCATCATCACGCCATAATATGAGTTGGAGATTGCGTTGGGACTCGTGGACCAAGATTTGGCGGTACATTTTCTCGATGTCTCCAGAAAGCACGAAGCGGTATTGTCGAAAACGAAGAAGAATATTGAAGAGTGAATCCTGGATAGTAGGCCCCACCATTTGTAGGTCATTTATAGAGAGCCCAGATGAAGTGCGCGCCGAACCGTCGAATACGACTCGCAATTTAGTGGACTCACTTTTTTCTTTGATTATAGGATGGTGGGGAAGGAAGAACGCATTACTAGGCCTTGGAATAGTCGAAGGAGAAAGATGGCCAAGTTCTTCATATTCGTGAATGAACTCAGAATAACGTTCCTTGACTTCTGGCTGTTTTCTGAAACGGCGTTCTAAATGAAAAAACCTTTTCTTGGCTGCAAGGTATGAGTCACCCAAGCAGTCGGGCTCATCCTTTAAAGGAAGCTTGACAATAAAGCGCCCGTCGTCTGAACGTTCAGTAGTTGTGACGAAACTCTGTTCGCACAAACGTTCATACTCGGTTAAAACTTGTTTTTTATGAGGTATGCCCTCCAATTCCCAGAATTTGGCGAGTTCATCATGAAGGTCACTGGTGTGAGCAAAGTTGCAATGAATCGAGGATTTGTGCTGGGAATTAAATTGCGGCGATGGACCAACGACTAGCCATCCAAATTTAGAGCTTCGTAAGAAGGGGTTGCCATGACCTAAAGAATGCTGTTGAGTTCCAAGAATGTCCCAGAAGAGGTCAGAACCTATTAGAATATCAATTTGGGATGATATATTAAAGCTGGGGTCGGCAAGTTCAAAAGAAGCTAAGTCGAGATGACTGATGTCATAGCTGATCTTTGGTACAGGCTTGGTTACCTGAGGCAAGGCTGTGCATGATAAAACAACACTGAATGAGCTTCGTTGAGATTGGACTTCGACAATGCAACGATCGGCTTTGACAGTTACTTCAATCTCACATACACCTTCTATCTTCTGGGTGAAATTATTGGGTGTGAGAGAAGACAAACCTAACCTTTCCTTCACGTTCTGAGTTATAAAGGAGGATTCGCTCCCGTTGTCAAGGAAGCAACGTGCGGTAACAACCTTTTTTGAAGTCGGGTTAACCAAATTTACCATTGCCGTTGCTAATAGGCCTCTAGACGGGGTTGGTAAGTTCGATTTAGAAATATTAGTTTGTATGGGATCGTCATTAGCCTCGGTTTCTTTGTGCAGAAGTGTATTGTGGCGTTGTTTGCATAAACGGCAGGTTCCTGGCAACCTGCAACGTCGTACTTCATGGCCCACTCTCAGACAGTTGTGACACAATTTTAAAGTAGATGCCTGAGCGAGCCGATCCTCAGGTGATTTGGCCTTGAAAGACGCACAATCAAAAATACGATGGTCCCCACCACAAAAGACGCAGTGAGGTTGCTTAGAACCAGAAGGTTCACTGGCTTGAGCCACAAAGGCCTTGACACTAGATTGGCTAGGCTTAGACCGCTGCGTTGGAACAGGTGCGTCGGGTTGACGCTTAAACGGCTTGTCCTGTTTATTTCGCTGAACGGTCTCAAGGACGTCTGCGCGTCCTTTTAAAAAAGAATGGAAGTTGGCTAGCGTGGGCATGTCTGCGAGAGAATTCCGGTGCTCTTCCCATTTTAAACTCGTGGTGCTGTCCAATTTTGACGTCATCATAAAAATGATCAACGTGTCCCATTGGTCTACGGGCTGACCTAAAGTTTTAAGAGCACGCAAGTTCTTACAAACGTGGTCAACAATATACCGAAGACTCTTATCAGACTCACGCGTCATAGGTTCTAAATTAAATAATGATTTTAAATGATTGTTGACCAATTGACGTTTGTTGTCGTATCGTTCGCGTAACAATTTCCACGCTTCGAGATAATTTTTGTCAGAAACCTCCAGATTACAAATCACTCGTGCTGCCTCACCCTCTAAGTACGAGTTTAAATAATAAAATTTATGTATGTTTTTGATTTTATCGTTGTTGTGTACTAACGAGTGAAAACTATCCCGGAATTCCAGCCAGCGATAATAGGCTCCGTCAA
Organism: Lathronympha strigana; assembly: GCA_949128165.1. Lineage (NCBI taxonomy): Eukaryota > Metazoa > Arthropoda > Insecta > Lepidoptera > Tortricidae > Lathronympha > Lathronympha strigana. The sequence goes on along the minus strand of OX421906.1, from coordinate 6,693,003 downwards.
AGGTGGGAATTTTTATAACAGGGAGACGGAAACCCATGAGATCCCGGTCAGCGTCATGGGAGTTGGTCGCAGTTGAGTCGTGCTCACTACCGCGATCTGGATTATTACGCTTATATATGTCTATGATATCGCGGGCCGTAGCAATACAATGGTAGAAATCTTGTTCGATTGAATCCCGTTCAGTTAACTCCGCACTTAAGGTGACTTGATTTAATACTTCGATATCATCTTGCAACGCATCAAAGTCCTTAAATAACGCTTCAAAATGACTTAATTTGCAAGTTAATTTGCCAATTTCGATTGATGAAATACTATCGTCTACCGGTAATGCAGCTATATAATTCTTAAACTTAGTTAAACGTCCCTTTATCGAACTGCGTTTAACTAACAATTCCTTTAACTCGGCCATAGTAACGTAGTTATTAGCAAAGTAAAACTTGCAAAAAAAGTTGTTTACTCCAAAAGAATAATAGGCATACGCTCACTCCTCGATCTGCTGAGGCTGCAGTCAGGCTGTGGCAGGCGAAACTGGCTCTTAGTAGCAGGCCGACGGGGACGAGAGATGCACGCTGCGCGAGTGCGCGGGAGTAGGGAAATAGCTGTGCAGTGCGGCGATAATGTTTTTATCTAGGTAAACCAATGCTGCGGTGCTGGTAATCCGTTGCTGGCCGGCTGGTTACGGTGAGTCCACGTAGTCCTTGTAGTCGTCTGACGATATAATTCTCGACGTGTGTTTCTTAGCTGGATCGTTCTTCGTTTAGCAAAGGCAAGCAGGGTGGTAGACGGGGCCTTTGTAGTTGAAGTAGTTGAGCGTGACCTTTGACCTGCCGCTCGCCATAGCCCGAAGTAGTAAGTTTTGAGTTTGTAGTCCTGTCACGGTCGCCAATTATGTCCAGCAAGGGACATCAATGAGAAGTCGTGGGTTAATCTTCACAATCCTTTAATTACAATTATAAAAAACTACAAATAAATGTATGGCACGCAAGCACCGTTACTCTGTATAGTAGGTATGTAATGACAGTTCTTTGTCTCGAACGATGATGTGGAGTTAATTTGACACTTAGTCCGTGACGTCATGGTACTCGTTCGGTAATCGCTGCTAACCGTTTAGTTTAGCGCGAACAAGAATATCTCAAAGATAATACGTTTAAGGTAACAAAATTGTATGTAACAAAGTACTTACCTTATGCTCGCCCTTCTTCTTTATCCGCAAACCACTGATCGCCGCAGTCGTGATCGTGAGGTCCCCAGCTGACCGCCGCTCTGCCACGGCCTGGTTACAGGGACAGCTAAAAAAACAATAAAATTTAAATTTTAACGTGGAATAAAAATCAGCCACGTAGGCCTACCATAATTTTTAAGAAAAAAAAACCGACTTCATTTGGTTCCCGGTAAAAGTGAAATTAAGAATTTGTTTGAGTTAGCCAGTTTACTTCACAAATATCCAATACACCGCACGTGTACGATTGAAAATTGAGGAGCTTTCTTAATGTCCTAGGGCTTCCATCATTACATTTGAAGTATAATCATACGGAACTCCCTTGTAGACCTTTAAACAAACAAAATAACAATGTGTTAAATTGGATGACAGACTGTAAATTAACGAGCATATTCATTATGCCATCCCTGATTATCAACATCAGGTCCACTCCAGCAAAATGATGGCCACAGTAAGAAAATGCCTAAGCTAATTATGAACACCCTCTAATCACAATTAACCTGCCGTTCAAATTTGAAGAGTTCTCTGAATTCTTTTAGAACTCCATCATCCAACTAGGATAATAAGTAGAGCTAGGTTTATTAACCAGTTCCACTTTGCGATCCCTGGTCTTCATCATCAGATCAAGTTCATCAAAATTTTGGCTCCGCCAAAACACTGTTTTAGTTACTTAAGGAAACCCTCAAATCAGAATGCATGTGCCGTTAAAATTTGAGGAGTTCTCTCAATCCCTCATGAAGCCCATCATCAAAATAGAACTATAATCAAATAGGACTATCTTGAAGGTATTTCTTTACAAAGAAAAGATGAATGTCTCAAATCGGATGATAGAGCTGGGAATTAACAAGCAGTTCCACTTTGCCATCCCTGGTCTTCATCATCAGGTCCACTCCACCAAATTGATGATGTTCGTAAAGAAATGCTCGAGTGTCTTAAGAAACTACCCAAATTATCATGCATGTGCCTTTCAAATTTGAGGAGTTCCCTCAGTTCCTCATGGATCCCATCATCAGAAATTGATTTTGAAAAAAACGGAACAAATTTGGAACCATCTATTTTCAGAAAAAAAAATATTTTTTAAAATCGGACGATAGTCCTGGGAATTACCAAGCAGTTCCACTTTGACATCCCTGGTCTTCATCATCAGGTCCACTCCACCAAATTGATGATGTTCGTAAAGAAATGCTCGAGTGTCTTAAGAAACTACCCAAATCATCATGCATGTGCCTTTCAAATTTGAGGAGTTCCCTCAGTTCCTCATGGATCCCATCATCAGAAATTGATTTTGAAAAAAACGGGACAATCCTGAAACCATCTATATACAGACAAAAAAATATTTTTTAAAATCGGATCATAGTCCTGAGAATTACGAAGCAGTTCCACTTTGCCATCCCTGGTCTTCATCATCAGGTCCACTCCACCAAATTGATGATTTTCGTAAAGAAATGCTCGAGTTTCTTAAGAAATCACCCAAATCAGCATGCATGTGCCTTTCAAATTTGAGGAGTTCCCTCAGTTCCTCATGGATCCCATCATCAGAAATGGATTTTGAAAAAAACGGGACCAACCAGGAACTTTTAGAAAACAAAAAAAAAATTCAAATCGGTTCAGTAATGACGGAGTTATGAGTGAACATCCATTAAAAAAAAAAAAAAATCAGTCGAATTGAGAACCTCCTCCTTTTGAAATATTGAAGTCGGTTGAAAAACATCGAAAATTCGAACTTCAGTAACAGCAAAGAACTAATGGTTTACTCATTTACACATTACAATCAAACGGGATAATTGCGCCACTGTTTTTTTGGATATTTTGTAGTCTCCTTTAACCTCAATTTATGAAAAATGTAACCAATATACAGAAATATTGTTTTACTCTCCGCCTTCTACAATACTTTACCCAAATAATTCGTAAAGTAACTTTTCCGCTACTTTACAAAAAAAGGTTAATAGGGGTTTTAAAAAATATGGGAATTTAGACGCTTTTGGCCCAGTTGGGATAATGGCGTCTTTTAGAAATTATTGGTGAAATGTTACAGTTAAGGTTTAAGTTTTTCATGAAATGGATTTTCGTTACAGTATTCTAAGGGATGAAATCAAAACGAGGCATCAAAAACAGCTAATATTGACCTTAGATAGAAAACAGTATAATCTGGCCAATTGCGTCCTTCATCTGTAGACGCATTTATACAATCCTGATTTCCAGTTGTTGTAAACCTTTTTGTCGTTCAGATAAATATTTGCTTTGAGGGCTTTTATTATTTTTTTTGCCACTGATTCATTTAGCCACTTAATAAAATTATCTATGTTTTACCTAAATGAGAAATAAAAATATTCATTTTATATTTTGAATAATAGAAAAATGTCTGGAGCTTTCTATATCCTTTAAACATAAGTTCAAATAGCCAAATATTGTATTCTAGAGTGATACAAAAAGAGGGTAGTTAAACTAATATATAATATACATAGTAGGTACATATATTGTGATATATACCTAATGTTAAAAATACGTACCGGAGAAAAGGTTGATGATCACTGAAATTTGGACAAATGCGTTGCACAGACGCAAATAGCTCAAAGTCACAGACGCAATTTGCCAAGTTTAAAAAGTAACCTGCTAGAAATCGTTATTGATCTTTTTCCAAAACGAATGGGCCATAAACCAAAATAATGGTTTGTACTTTTCAGTAAAGTAATATTGATAACATTGACAACTAATTATCCAACATCGAAAGAAAAACAGGGATTTAAGCGGATTTTGTTAGGTTAGCTCCTGGCTCCTGCACACTGCAGGTCTAGTGAGGCACTAAATTTCATAATGGTTGATCATTACAATACGATTCGTGTCGTTGATTTCGTGTCGGAACTATTCGTATTTGCTGTTTCAATTTCATAACTTTCAGCGGGTACTAAAACTAATTGAGAATCCGGGCATTTCCGACAAAATACGATGAGAAACCATTATCAATACGTACCTACGTATCTGTGCAAATACATTTAAGCTAAGCACCTGCAGTTGTTCTCTGGAGTCTCTCTTAATGGAAGCGGCTTAACTTCTGATGGATTGGTAGGAGTGCTTCTGCACACCGCCTCTCTGACTTCTTCCAGTCGCCGCTTCTCTAGTGCCACTTTACGATCTAAGTCTGCCACTAAATAATACAGAAAGAAGCCAATGTTAACGATTTATTTGGTGATTCCAATGTGTTTTAGGCTCAGTATCGGACTAGTTTGTGGAAAAAAATATCGATAAAAAGGATTGATTGCAACCACTGAACGAAAATAAAGCATGGAAGCATTCTTCCTGCTCCATTATAGCGCAACGAAAACTTTCCCATTGTAGGCGTGCCGATTTTAGGTAGACCGGGATGTCAGTGAGTGACGGACGTCTGAAAATATTTACGAAAATCACATGTTTTAGTGATAAATGCCTGCATGCGTGTAAACTCAGTAAACTCTATAAGCTGAATATGCTGACATTTTCTCTATAGGGATACAATACAATACAATACAATACAATACAATACTCTTTATTGCACACCTCACACAGATGAAATACAGTTACAAGAGAAAATAATAATACAGAACAGTAACAGTAAGGGGTAACAACAGGCAGGCAGGGATGATGCTAAACCAAATGAAGTAAATGATTGTATTACCTTACTCTATTGTTTAATTATTGTGTTGTACTTACAAATTTAGGATTAACTATTTTCTTACGCGGATAGATGTTGGTGCTAGAATTATTTCAATTTCATGATCATATTTATTATAATCATTTTACTTTGTATGTTTTCCATATTAAATTGCAACGGTTAACACTCACGTATTTTTATCAAAATAGGCGTGACATGTTTCGTCTGCGTCGGGCAGACATCATCGGACAGAGTGGTGTTATCACCTTCACGGCTAGGGCATCACTGCCCGAGTCCGGCGTAGGTAACGGCTCGCGCGCGACGAAGTGGGAGCGGGGTGATTCACGCAATCCGGCGCCGTCGTTGCGGAAGTCTGAATTGTCGGATTGTCTTACGGGATCAACAACAAACACACCAAACTAACCGTGTCCACTAAATCATCACCACACAAATTCACGTTCCCCCCATTATATGTTTTCCTTTCCATATTCAGATTTCTACGAGATCCAAGCCTAGCTGCCGTAAACAATGGAAAGAAGCAGTCCAATTGGAGAAACATAAAACTAAACAGATTGGAAGCCTAACGAGACAGACATCAATACCCTGTGCCATACACTTGAAAGGTAAAAATGTACCTACTCGTATATTGTATTCAAAAATGAATTCACGCAGGACAATCGCTAGATTCACAGTATGACGGTGTCTCGGAGGTCTCGGGGGGCGAAGCACCTTTGATAAAAATTACCTTTCTACGCTGGCTTGGCTTGGGCGATGGGTGTATAACAGTTATTCAAAGGAAAGGCCCATTATGCTTTGCAATTTTATTATTTGGATGAGATTTAATACTGTTTCTTTAGGGTCGCCACACACGTCAGGAATCATCTTAATTCATAACGCATGCACGCACATAATAGTAGTTTTTCTACTCGCCGACTTTAATCTGTCAATTACGAGTACATAGACAAAACTATAAGCTCATACTTTTCGATATTAGACAGTCCAACTCAACTATAATATCTCATTTCGATACGCTGTAGGCAACTACGAGTATAATAGAACTTCATACAAATTCTATACTTATTTGCGATTTGCGATGCCCCCCGCGCCTGCGCCGACCGCGCCCCACGCGCCGGCCTGCCGGCGACGGCGTGCGCAATTACATCTTTTTGTGTTACATCCGTGTTAAGTCAATGAAATTGAATGATAAAATTGTTCCTCCATAGATGATCGATGAATCGTAACATAATTAAGTTTTTCAACCTCGTACCTTGTTTGGGCCACTCAGCAAGCTTCGTGGCCAAAACACGGTACTCGACTGAAAAACTCTTCATTATATCACGATTGTATAATAGTACATTGTGATACACGTGTGCTATGATGGTCATTATACACGACTCACGAGGCGGTATTGTGCGCGCGAGCTGAAAGCGAGTGCGCAATAAGGAAGCCGATGTGTATAATGGCCATATGCACACACGTGTCATACGACATTTTTCAACACACTTGTAAGTAAAAATCAAAATTTAATTCGAGGTTATTAACTTTTGTTAAATACGTTAACTTAATTGTCAGAATCATGTCAGAATGCCTACATGGTAATTAGCATATGAGTTTAACTAACCTTTATTGACTACTTGAAGCTTCTTGCGTTGCCTTTTCGACGTCGTCGGTTGATGACAATATTTTACATTTTCAATTAATAAATCCCGAAGCTAAGGCCCAAACGTCACAAATAAGTAGGTATATTTATCACTACTAAGTACAACTAGATTTTCATGATAGCACCCGCGTTTTGTAGTTTCAGAGGAGCGGAGGAGCCTAATCCACATATTGTTATAGTTTTACTTCTAATTCTCTTATAGTTGCATTTTCACAGAATAATAAAGCGAGAAAACAATCAAAAATGTTTTACGTAAATAAGTTACCGCAGCGCGCCATTGGTGTATTTTTTTCGAATCGCGTTGCGCGCGTAAATTTGAGGCAAAGGCCCGCCAAACAGCCAAAATAAAAAATGAAATTATTTATGTTTGAAGCACAAATTATTGTGAATTTTGAATAATTTAATACAATTTCACGTATATTTAATAATCCAGAAGGTTTTAATCCATGTATTCAACTAAATACGGAGATATTGCTTTTTAAGGCATAAGTTATTATTACGTATGCGGCTATAAACAGTGTACTTTATTTTGAAAAAAAAACTTTCCAATCCGACAAAATTTGAATGTATTATCTGTGTGCGTAACTTAGTCTCGTAGGGTACAAACTTAATTTGATGGGGTTATCTGATTACAACACTAGTTCAATAATATAATGAAAAAGCACGCGTGTTTAATAGAATAGAATAGAATAGAATAGAATAGAACAACATTTATTCAGACAACACATCATTACAGAAGCACATTTACACAGAATAATATCTAGGATTATGAGCCTAAAAGCGGTACGATAAGAACCTCGTTACGAGCAAGTGTGTTGAAAAATACTATTATGCAACAGTGATATAATAAGGGTTCTTAAAACCTGAGGGTCGCCGTTACAAAACGAGGCTAAGCCGAGTTTTGTAATAATAGACCCGAGAAGTGAAGTAAAACCTCGTGAAGGCCAAGAAGAACCTCGTGAAGGCCGAGAAGGACAAATCCAGCAAGTACCTAGACTTGGCTCACGAGGTAACCGCCATGTGGGAGGTTGATTCGGCGATCATTGTACCGATAGTTGTTTCGGCGAACGGTCTTATAGCGAAGAGTCTCGACCAACATCTCGAGAGGCTCTCGCTACGAAGTTGTGGTTGGATCAAGGGTCAGATGCACAAGGCGGTAATACTGGACACTGCGCGCATAGTCCGAAGGTTCCTCTCTTTGCGGCCCTAACCACCGGCAGCTTGGCAGCCCTGTTGCCGGCGGCACTCTAGGTTAGGTTTTTTATAATGTGTATTTGTTTTGTATTGTTTTTTGTATATTGTTTTGTATTCTATTTTTATATACGTATTGTAAAAATCCTAAACTAAGGAAGAAAATAAATAAACGAAATAATAATAAATAAATAAATATACCGGGGCAATCTTACACAAATCAACCTAGTCCCACGGTAAGCTCAATAAGGCTTGTGTTGTGGGTACTAGACGACGATATATATAATATATAGATACATATAAATACTTATATACATATAAAACATCCATAACTCAGGATCAAATATAGGAGGCCGTTGATAATAGCATGGATGCGTTATTATGAACGATACAATGTAATTATTTCATGGCTTTTTTAATATATTTTTAATAATCATACGGCGAATGCATGAGAAGAACAATAATGTTACTATTCATTATTTACCATTTTATTTCCCCAAAAAAATATTCAGGCTTATTATAAGAAAAAGCTTGCCTGTGAAAAATGTGCTTTACTGTATTGAATCGCCTAGTGACAGTGCATTTCCAATGCGACTCTTTTTCTTGTAACTTTCAGCGTGTCAGTGTTAGTGCCAATCGCACTAATCGTAAGCAATTATGACGTTAACCAATTATGTTTTAGGATATTTCATAATAGAAAACCGACTGATATTTTGACGAGCATAGCAGTGTGGCGGACATGCGTATATGAAGCTTATAGACTGCTTTATCTTGACGAATTCTTTGAAGGAATTCATCCATGTTTATTTCCGTTCACCGTAGCCAAGCGATCGGGCCATAAAAAGCAGCCACCAAATTTGAACCAACCATCACTAATGAAAGCAGTTAAGACTTCGGCTTGTATTTCAAGTTACAAGCATTCGAGAAACTGGCCCCTGGTAGTGTTTTTGAGCATTACTTACTGTGTTGTTGGGCATATTTCTGTTTCCTAATCAACTCAACTTCTAAAGAATCGAGTTTCTTCTGTAGAGATTCTTCCTTGTTGAGTTTCTGTTTCCAAATGCGGCATACTTTGAGATGAAGGAAGGATAACTCTTGAGTATCCAGAGCCTAAAAGTGAAATCAATACCTATATCATTTATTACCACAAGGCCAAGTCATTGTGTTTGCAAGGCAAAGTCAGTCACGTTAAATTCAGAAGCAACTGAACTGAATTTGATGTGGATTTTATTGTGTTTGTAGATGACCTTTTTTTGTTACTTGTGCTAGTGACGGGACTGTCTCACTCAAATATTGTTCTATCCAACGAGAATTGATATCGTCGGTCGTAGGTTTAATTAGGGTAAGGGTCATGCAAATTCCTGTCCGTCACCCAAATTGAGCCTATGGTCGAAGATATAGTGTCCAAAATAGAATGTATGACTATGGGAGAAAACACAACTCTCTTTCTTACGTCCATGTGACCATTCGTAATCTTAGTAGCAATATACTTCAGGTAAGTAATTTCAGCCAGTTTCCTCTGCTCAACGTCAACCTGCTCGAATATGTTCCGAATCGTATCAGAAACGTTGATGCCCAAGGAACAAGTGCAGGGACCAAATGTCCGCATCTTTGGCTTCACGTCGAAGGCTTCGAGGGCGGTTTTAGTAAGCATTTTTATATCAGATTGCGGTTTTGCTCTAGATTTGACTTCTAGAAATCCTTCGCATTTTGTTGGAATCTGTGAAGTATTATTGATCTTATGTTTAATACAATCGTGCATCCATTTATATATTTAAAAATGTGTTCTATTTAACAAATAGGTAACCAGAAATAGGCAATCTTATAGGCATTTGGTCACCACAAACTGTATTCAAGAAAAAAATTTGTTTGCAGTTTTTGAAGGATCTTTAAATCTATAAGTTTTAGAAAAGTTTATGACACATTTGTGAATCGAGACACATTTGAAAAAATACTTACTTCTTCAAATAAAGAAGAGGTGGTATCTAGACTGATTTTTGATTTAAGTGACATATTTTCTTTTTCAAGCTTTTCAACTTTGCGCATTGCTTCTATGCTCATTGTTCTTAAATTTTCTGTTTCATTATCATGAACCCTCATAACATCACGCAAAGTTTCTTCGTGAATACTCTGTATCCTCATAACACCTTGATTGTGCTCGTTGATCATATTTTTTATATTCCTGTCGTACTGCACTTTTATAGCTTCTATCTGCATTTTGTGATCTTTTTCTGCTTCTTCTACAGATTTTCTTAAGCCAGCTATAACTTCTTCATAATATTTATGATTTGTATCTAAGGTTGCCATTACACTCTGATCGACACATTTAGGATAACTTTTGTCAGCTATGCCAGCACTATCACTTTTGGTGAACGCTATCCACGACCTGATCCTATCATTGGCATATCTTTCTTTACTCTGAGTCGATATTAAATTGTCGTCTACGGGATCAGGCTTAAATGAATCCAAAATATACGTAAGGGCAAAATCACTTCGTTTTTCTTGCATTTTATTGTCATCGTCACCATACAAATTGGAACTACTTTTTGAAATTTTAAGAAAAACATCAGTAAGGTTATCTTGATGCAATATATTTCTTCCATCTGTTTTGTCTTTTACGTAACTAACACTATCATCAGAGTTCGCCTTACCCGTTTTTGTTTTGTTTTTCCCGCCAGTTACAACTTGACTCTTGTGATATGATTTTGCAGACTGTCTAGGTTTATTAACGTTTTGTTGTGGCATTTTTCTGGTATGCTCGTTGATTGTTTTGCCAGTTACTGAATTTTTTTTCTCACTATCTGGGAGCACTAAATCTCCAGTGGTATCATCAGTCTTGCCAAATACGTTATCTTTCTGTGATGTTTTACTAGTTTTGGTTCCACTCATTTCATTCAGCAAATAAATGTTTATACTATCATCAGATTTATTGAAAGTCTCGAGATTTTGTGCTGACGTTTTACTGATTCTTGTCTCGTTTTCATAATCTGTTACAGAACTTCTCACAGTATCGGCAATTTTAAAACCAGGTTTTTGAAGCTTTTCTACAAATGAATAAATTTGTTGTGGATTTGTTACCCTTATTCTTTGGTCTTCGTAAACAATGGATTGATCCGAAATATAATTTAGTTTATCAGCAGATATTCTACTGTCTGAAAAACTGCTGGATTTGTTTACAGATGATCCTTTAGAAGGTAATTCGGTGAAACTACGTGATTTCATATAGATATCATCAGCATTTGAAATCGTTGGCAGTGAAGGAGATCCACTTTTGGTCTCATATTCGCTCGATATAGGAATCATTGCCGTGGTATCCGATGAAGGTTCTTTTATTGGTTGGCTATAAATATCTAAAGTATAAGAAACTAACGAGTTATTATCATTGTCTGTAGTAGTTGCAAAAGAATGGCTCTCAACCCCTACTCGAGGCAAATTAATGTTTAGTTTTGGTTTCGGTTTACCATTTTCATTTTTATTCAAGGTTGATGGAATAGTGTTACCAAATTTTACATTCGACTTTACACGTTTCCTTCCACTGTCATCACTTTTAGGTCCAGAGTTTTCAATCTGTACTTCTTTCTCAGATTTTGCTGTTGCCTGGTTGTCACTATAATGTCCAGTAGAGTTAGCTACCTCACTGACGTTAATATTATTTTCCATCGTTGACTTCACGCCATCAGCTGTCAGTCCGTAAGTTTTAAATGAATTTTGTTTCTGGATATTTATTCCAAAAGCTTTCGAAGAAGTTTGTATATCACCTGATGGACTATGATAAATATCAACTAAAGCTTCAGTACTAGACTGAGTTTCGAAATCTTGCGAGTTATAAGAATCACCAGATCTGGAAAATTTTTTACTCATATCATGTAATTCTTCGATGTATGAACTCATACTAGCTGTTAGCGACGGAATTGAATGATGTTCCAATGTCCCTGGAGCTAGTCGCTTCATTTTATAATTTAAATAACTGCTTCTGACAAAATCAAACGTTGGCGTAGCTTCAGCTGCTAAAATTTGGACTTCATTTAATAATTGAGGTCTTTGTTGCGGTAAAATATCACACATTGACTTGATGGGGTCCCGGTATTCAGCTTTATTTTTCTTCATTCCATTGTAATCAGCAACTTGTCCAGTGTTATCCGTTTGGGATGACATATCTGTATAATTGTCTGAAGTACGAATTTGTACAGCTTTATTTGGCCAGGTTTTGGCCAAATCGTCATAGTGTGATTTTAACTCAGAAATTTCTTTAGTTTTGTTTTCTAAATCTCTTATAAGATTTTGAATAGTTCTATCCTTTTCATCGTTTTCAGTCGTACTAGTGCTAAGTTTTTCTTGCAACTTACGTATATTTGAATGAGCGACTTGATATAAATCCTTAAGGGACTGAATCTCATCTTGTAAAGTCTTAATGTACTTTTGAGTTGTGTCGTTAATTTTATCAATAATAAGTTTTTGGTTCGAAATTTCCACTTGTAATTCATTAATAATATCCGCATCTTGGGCAATTCGTTTTGCTAGGTTGTTTTTTTCTTTTAGTGCATCTTCCTTTTCCTTTAGTATCCTTTGCTTCTCATTTTCGAAATTTGATTTAGCTTCATCAGCTTTGTTTAAAAATAATTGCGATGATGCTTGAACTTTAGCTAATGTTTGTTCTAGTGATATAGTTTTTGCATGTCTTGCCTCAAAGGCTTTTCTGATTCTATCAATTGAGTGTAATACTCGTTCTATTTCACAGTCATCTGAAGATATATCACTATCACCAACGCTGTATAACTCCAGTTGTTTTATATCCGTAACTATAATTTCACGATCGTTTTTCAAATCATAAATTTCGGATACGTAATTTTGCATATTTTTAGACGATATTTCAATTTGTGATTTTGTTGTCGTTAGTTGGTCTTCTAATTTTGATTTACTACGCTGAAGGACTGCTAATTCTAATTTCATATTGTGCGATGCTTTAGAATCTGTAACAAGTAAAATGTTTATGTAAATAAATAATAAATGATAAATATCTTTATTTTTCAATTTAGGTACATTACAGTGCACTTATGAACTTCAAAAAAAGCTACTACCGGTTCTATCTCTAGTCTCTACACCACGGTCCGAGAAGATCATTAATTCATTATTCATTACCGACAAGAAACTCGGCGGGACTTATTTTTTTACAACAAATTACAAAAGTAGTAAAAATATTTACATTATGTGGTTCTACAAGAAACCATATCAAAAGAAAATAGTGAAACTAAAAGACAAAAAAAAATTAAACAAAATAAAACAAAAATTTAACTGTTTTACATGATATACACAAACATTTGATATGATTTCTTTCGTGAACTGTGTCCTTCACTCTGTAAGCGGTAGTAAATTCAATTTATTTTTTTGTTGATTTCGTTGCAGTTTCTGGTATAGGCCATGCATGTTTGTCTGTTAAATAGTCCTATACTGTGTAAAATACAATACAATACAATACTCTTTATTGCACACCTCACACAGATGAAATACAGTTACAAAAGAAAATAATAATACAGAACAGTAACAGTAAGGGGTAACAACAGGCGGTGTAATAAGCCTTCGATATCAAAGATTTTATCAAATAATTCTTAAGAGCCGGAAAGGGCAATTGCAATGCTTCATCCGGGAACTTATTATAAAAAATGAATACATTGTCCAAAAAATGACTTACTTATATACTTTACGGAGACGACAATTTCTGATAGCTAGCTTATTTTTGTTTCTAGTGTTATAGCTAAAGACATGACACATCAGACATTTTATTGAATGAATCTAAGTTTCTAATAACATGAATTATATTATCATAGATATATTAGGACGCTACAGTTAAAATATGAATTTCTTTAAATAGCTCCCTTACTGATGCACGATTACCTAACTTATAAATAGAACGAATGGCTCTTATTTGTAAAACAAATATAGTCTGTATGTCAGCTGCCTTGCCCTAAACCAGAATGCCGTATGACATTACAATATGAAAATAACTATGATAAACTAGGCGAGCTATCTCAACATTAGTTAGTTGTCTCATTTTCCTAACGGCGTAAGCAGCCGAACTATTATTTGCGAGTGTTGTTATAACAACACTCGCAAATAATGCGGACTTCATTGTAGATTTTGGTCCAACGTTAAACCTAGGAACAATGCTTTATCAACTATCTTTAAACATTCACCATGTAAAAGTATTCTAGTATCCACTGGTTTAACATTCGGCAAAGCAAATCCAATAGGTACATTTAGTTTTCTTAGCATTAAGTAGCAGATTGTTAATAGTAAACCAGTTAAGTACATCAACTAGTGTGCTATTAATTACACTATAATCGATTGATTTCCGGTCAACCTTAAATATTAATGATGTATCGTCTGCAAAAAGCACTTCATCACAACGGTTCTCTATGACACAAGTTAAATCATTTATATAAACTAAAAACAGGAATAGGCCCAAACTGAAACCCTGTGGCACGCCTAGTTTTAACTACGGCACCGCTAGACTGCGATTTATTTACAACAAAATGTTCTATTTCTAAGATATGACCATATTGTTATAATTTCAAAATGAGCGTTCCATGATCTACGCAATCAAAAGCTTTAGAAAGATCAATGTAAAAAACATCAACGCTTTTCAAAGCTGTAAACGATCAACAAGGGCCATATAACCCCTCAGCCACCATCCGGTTTCTATTAGACTATTAGAATATCTACCTCTTGCGTGGGAAAAAAACCAAGGCACTTGATTCCATACTGACAGGCAATATTTCAAGAGAAAAAATCCCTTTCTACAATTATTCTCTTTTCATACAGTGAGAATGTCTTATGTGCTGTGAAATTTGTATGTGTCCTTTATCAACATTATTTTCCATCAAAGTTTATACTTACGATGTGCCTCTATCTGCTTTCGTGCTTGTTCAATGCTGAGATTTGTGTTTTTGATGTCGTTGCCGGCATCGAGGGCTTGTTCTAGAAGAAATTGCAACTTCCGGACTTCGTCTTCCAAAGCATTGATCTGATTTTGCATCACGGCTATTTTGTAGTCCCGCGCGTTCATTTCATCTTCCAAGTTTGCTATTTCTTGTTCCTGTATGGGGAAGAATAGATACATAAGCATTACTAGTAAAAAATAAATATGATAACCTTTATGAGCAAGACCTTACGCGACCAGCGACAGCAGTGATAGGTGACAAAAAAATGGTCTACGGTATCTCAAACTCACCTAACCACCTCTGCCGCTGGTCGCATTAGGTTGTCGCTGGCCTGTTTAAAGATCCGTCTTCAGCGAGACCTGCGCCTGCATATGCGGGGCGAAGATGCACCGCTCCAGCGGTTACTCAGTTTTCATACTTATTCCTTACGGGTCTCTATTCGTTCCAATACATTTTAAATTCCGATTTTATAAGTTCATAACGTTTTCCATCATAATTTTTATTAGTCATATTGTAAGTCTTAAAACAAACACTATAAATTGGAACTCCGATTGTAGTAGTCCATACAATTTCTTGGTCATAACATTCAAGGTTCAGATCGTATATCGTGACTTAATGTTAAAGGCAATAAAGTTGCATAAAATAGTTACTTACTGTAAGGTCATAATGATTTTGGTTATTATTTATTCCAACATGGTGTTATCAGACTTCATAATGTTAGATAAAATAAAAACACGCATAACGATGAATTACTTATTACACGCGTTATTTACTGTTTATTTGTTTGGCCATTTTGTTTCGCCAGCGAGTCGCTGAACAAACCTACCTGGACTTTTCTTTTTAGTTTTGACAAATATACAGAAAATGCAAATAGTTGGGTGAAAATGCTTTAGCATGTGTGTCCGGGTGTTCTCTTCTACAGGGGCCTTACCATGACGTCTTAACACATTCACTGTCCCGAATTGACATGTGATCCTTACGGTTTTGTAAAAGAGGCGAGCCGTGCCCCACATATGGGACACGGACAGTGAACGTGTTAACGCGATTCAGTTTAGGACCTAAACTGAGTCGCTACCATACAACTTAGCACAGTTACGTAAGAATCTAAACTGAATCGCGTTAAGACGTCATTGTAAGACTCCAGGTCGTATTTCTGAACCGATTGTCATGAAATTTTATTAGCTATACCTGTATATTCGTTTTTTTTTTCACCTAAACTAGTTTGCTGGTTTTTAAGGGTCACGGTTCTAACCTAACCTACTTTTCTGGCAGCTGGTCGTTTTTTAAGGGTCACGGTTCTAACCCAACCTAACCTAGTTTTCTAGAAGGCGCAGGCGGTCGTTTTTTAGGAGTCGCAGTTCTAACTTACTTTTCTGGCAGCCTGTCTTTTTTTGTAAGGTTTACAGTTCTAACTTAACTTAACCTATTTTTCTGGCAGCCGATCGCTTTAGTATGGGTCACAGACTTACAGGTCTAACTTGACTTAATTTAGCTAAAACCGAATAGTGCCGCCGAATATTCGGTAAAGCTTGAGCCAAATATTCGTATTTGGCAAAGCGCATATTTGGCCTATTTGTAGTCATAATTCTAACCTAGCCATTTTCTATTCCACCGTTATTTCTGAAAAGAGTCGTATTTCTAGCCAATCTTTATGAAAGCCTATGCCTAAATCATAAAATTAGACCTTTAAAACGTTAAAGAACAAAATGATATGAATAAGAATAATAGTTGATATAAAAATATGACCTATATATAGTGTTTATGAAAATCGGACGGTATGACTTTTGATGTTATGCTGATCAATTTTATTATATTATAGTATTTAATTATTATACTTATTTAGCGGTTATAATTAACAACTTTAATGACGTTTGATGACTAACGAAATTCGGTACAATAAATGTGTGGGAAAGAAAAGGATCCCAATCCTTGGTTTACATCTAAAACTAGAAGCTTGAACAATACGTTCATGTAAAATTTACATTAATAAAGATTCCTTTACCGATTCATCCAATTTATTAAGCAGTTCTCTTATTTTCTTTTGGCCAGCAATTTTTTCTTTGCCCATTTTTTGTATTTCTTCTGTTGAGGCAACTAGAGGCGTTACTTCAGAGTGACTCGCATGCATTAGCTGAAAAAGTTTTTTTTAATAATTATTGCATCAAATACTTTAATGAATAGTTTCCAAAATAATTTTCCTAAATCTGATCGAATCTTGGAGACCATTGATCTAACAAATGCAGCTAAAAAATATCTCTCAGAAATAAATCGTGTATCAGTGTATCGTTCGCAGTCGTGCCGGCTTAAAAAAATAATGGTAAAAACAATCTCGTTAAACAAAACTGATGTTTTAAAAAAGCGCACTTAAACCTGTTTGAGAGCTACTATACGACAGACAGACACACAGATATACATACAATTTTCTGTCGGGAAAAGATTATCTATTCACTTATAAAATATAATTGTCTATAAATACCTCATTCCGTGTATTAATTACCACCTTCTCTAAATCATTATTATGCGCTAAGAGATCGTCAGTTCTGTTCTGCAGCTCTCTCTTCTCTTTTTGTATTTTTTGTAAATCTAATAACTGAGCTTCAAGCTCTCTTTGCAATCTTTCTTTTTCTAATTTCATCGCCTCGTGATCTATTTTTAACTCTTGGAGTTCATTTTCTAATCTATTGTGACCTTGCAGTTTTTCAAACAAGGCTGAACTTTCTCTTCTGCATCTATCGAGTTCAGTTTGATGTAATTCATTTTCATTCTCTAAGGTCTTTATGTTATTTGTTGCATTTAAGTGATGTGATTTTAAAGTATCGAGCTCTTTCATCAAAAACTGATTTTCTTCAATTTTACTTTCTAAAATATTGTGCATATTACTAATTTCTTGTTCCTTGATTTTAAAACTATGCTCCAATTCCGCTTTTTCTTTCAGTAATTCATTTATGGCTTTCTTTAACTCCGATAACTCGCGTTCAAGGTTAGAAAGCCTTGCAGACTCAATCTTCAACTCTTTGTTTTCGTCTCGTAGTAAATCAATTTGCTGTTGTAATGAATCATTGTTCAAATGTAGCTTAGCTAACTCACCTTGGATAGTTTCAGATTGCTTTAAAAGTTCACTACTTCCTTTTTTATTGAGCTTTATTGAGTATATCGCACTTTCAAGCTGTGATGCTTTTTTTATTAATTCTTTTTCTAGGCCATTTTTTTCTTTACTTAATTGTTCAAATGCATCTTTTAGTTTTAGGAATTGTTGCGAAATATCTTCTAGTTCGGATATTTTTCGCTTCATTATGGTGCTATCTCTTTTGGACAGTTCTAGAGATTGTTTATTATGTGCATCTTGATTCTGTAAGCTGCTCAAGTCGTATTTAAGCTTCTCATTTTCTTCCAATTTTTGTTTTAAAAGTTTCTTTAAAGATTGGTATTCACGCATTTTCTCTTCTATATTATTCGACAGATCTTCTTGTTTTTGAACAAAATCATCGTAGTCTTTCACCTTTTGCAATAGTTCTTGACTCTCCTGTCGTGATAATTTTACCTGATTTTCATATTTTTCACCCAATAGTTCAATTTGACTGCTGAAATTCTGATTCTCATCTGTCAGTTTATGTATTTCTAAAGATTTAATTTTTATAACACCCAGTAGATTTTCTACGGCATCGGTTTTATCCTTAATAACATCTCGTAATGAGCTATTTTCCTTTATAAGTCTTTCTTTTTCCTTTTCATAGCTATCGATGTAGTCTTCATATTGTTTATTTCGTTCAAATAACTCTTCATATGCGGCTATAAACCAAGAATACAGGTAGGTATCATAAATAAAAAAATAAAAAAATGGCAACAATCTTATACAGATCGGCCCAACCCCAAACCCAGCAAAGTTTGTACTAGATAGGTAGTAGGCGACAATATACATAATAAGTAGTTACGTAAATCGATAAATATATAAGGTGCTAATAATTTAGCCACCCATATTTTTACAGCTTATAGTACTCGGTTCCTGGAGTATATTTAAGTATCAACCGCTTATCAAACGCTTGACTGTGAATATCATGCTGTTTGCTGTCCTATTGTGTCGTTTGCAAATAAATTATATTTTGAAAAGCCTTACGCAAACGATGATTATTTAAACATGGTAACATGTTATCGTGAGGCACACTAAAGTGTAGCGAGGGCTGCAAGGTTTTATCTGCAACTATACAATTTGAATATGAATCCTCGCATTATTTATTCTATCATATTCTATGGAGCACTAAAACAACAAGTGAAGCCGGTAGGTCTAGATACCCACCTTGTCTCAATTCAAAAGTTTTGAAGTTTCAATTTTGGCATTTTTTGATCGCCATCCCATGAGTAGTACAAGAGACGCAGCGAACGTGTTTGGTGTCCATGCCAGTTACGTATGAAACTAATAACGTGAAGGAAATGCACCCTTATCATTTCACACGTTTGTCCAAGAACTGCAGCCACAGGATTATGACCCACGTGTATTATTCTGCCAGTGGCTTAGGAGAAATATTAGACGTAATATAGGTACTATGGACCAACAAGTATACATTCACCAGGATGGGATTGTTTAACCTGCACAATTCACACTTTTGGCGAGAGTGAATCCCCACTTAGCTCGCCCTGATCACTTCCAAACTCGCTTGAGTTTCAATGTGTGGGCAGGGTCCAGTGTTCCTTAATCGCCTGAATGGAAAGACGTACTCGTACCTACAATTCTAACAAGAAGACCTACCGGCATTGCTAGAGGAAGTACCAGTCGGTCTTCGTAGGAGAATGTACTTTCAACACGACAGTGCCGGGGTCCCATCATGGTCGTAACGTACGAAGGTACGACATCAAAAATTGGCACTGACGGGAAAAACCTCTTTGTCACTCCAAAATGCAAGTGTGACAGAGATGGAGATACAAATCCGCAATCCTTAGATTTTCGTAGTACTAGGCTAATTCCTATTGTGATGAACAGGGCACGGTGCGACTCAAGCAGGTGCATTAAACTGGCCACCAGATTTGACACCGCTCGTTTTCCATATATGAAACAAGCCAATGATTTGATGTATGGAGGCACACGACCAGAACTTCAGAAGAGTTATGGACTCGCATTACCCACGCTTTTGGAGTCATGGAAAGGGAAAGAGAAATCTTGTTGCGTATGAATAGAAACATCCAAAAGCGAGTATTATTGTGTATTGAAAAGCAGAGTCGGCATTTTCAACAATTTTGTAAAACTTTATATTATTAAAAGTTTTTTATGTTCATACTTACTTCAAGTCACTTATCAAAGGCTAGTATTAGTTAATTACCTACTTTATACTTTGTGAGCTCTAAGAACCTATCTAAACGCGCATGACCCATCTAATTTATTAATTAACTCCCGTTTTAATGTAGTAATAATAATAATAATAAGTGAAGTCATTTCTCACCTTCTGTACATGGATGATCTCAAACTATTTGCACCAAATGACCGAGGTTTGTTGGAGCTATTGCAAACCACTGAAGTTTTCAGTAGTGCCATCAAAATGGAATTTGGTGTCGATAAGTGCGCGATTATGCATGTACAGCAGGGGAAAGTAGTAAATTCAACAAATTTACAACTTTCTGAGACAATGTCGTTCAGATCTATCTCTGAAGCAGAAACCTATAAATACCTTGGTATGTCACAGTCGTTGGGTATTGAGGACGGGAGTATTAGACAGGCGACGAAGGAGCGCTTCTTTGGTCGGCTGACAAAAGTACTTAATAGTCTTTTGTCAGGTGGCAACAAGGTGCGCGCCTTTAACGCTTGGGTAATGCCTCTCTGCTCACATACTCCTTTGGCATACTAGGTGGACTCAGACCGAGCTGGATGCCCTGGATCGGAGAGTCCGGCTACTGCTCACCACACATCGTATGCTACACCCACGCTCGTCTGTTATGAGCACACGTCGTTATCGCGGGTGCAAAAACGATTTGACAGTACAGGAAGATTATGAAAAACAAGCATTAACAGACTCGAAACTCATTTTGAGGAACATCTATGCCTGCTCGTACGAGTTAAAAACTTATCAACATTAGGTATTTCTAATACCCAACCTCCATACTTGACTTGAGTATCAATACATACTTAAATAGATTAACTATGCAGTCGCAATGCAAACTCTTTAGTCATTTTTCCTTTTTAAAGACAGTTTTTGGACTACTTGTATAACTCAAAAACGTTAGATATGTTGTTTTTGTAAACATGCTTTCAATTATTATAGATCTTTTCTAGCGAAAACTCTCCAGCTCCACGTGTAGAGAGCTTCTTAGAATTCTTCGAATATGCCCGCTTCTACCAAATAGACATTCTGTTATATGTGCTCTTTATCTAGTTGGTTATTGTACCCGCGATAACGACGTATGGTTATGAGATTGTACATCCCACGGAAATGTGGAGGTCGCGGCTTTTTAAACGCCAAAAACCTTCACAACCGTGAGGTGTACAATCTTAGGAATTAATTCCTTAACAATGAGTGTGGGATGCATCGTGATGTGGTGGCAGTAGACAAGAATCTCACACCGCTCTCCTTGGCAAAAGAGAATTGGCGCAAACCTGTGGTACTAAGCACCGAGGACCGCAAGACGGTATGGAAGAGCAAAGAGCTACACGGGCGGTTCTACAAGGCCCTCACGGGCCCTGATGTAGATCTGCCCGCATCGGTGAACTGGTTACGATTAGGGGAACTTTTCGGAGAAACCGAAGGTTTTGTCTGTGCAATTGCGGACGAAATTATCATGACGAATAACTACCGGAAATATATCCTGAAGGACGGTACGGTCGACATTTGTCGGGCATGCCGCCGTCCCGGAGAGTCACTCAGGCATATTATTTCCGGTTGTTCTCATCTTGCTAACGGCGAGTACTTGCACAGACATAATCTCGTAGCCAGGATTATGCACCAGCAACTTGCTCTTAAATACGGCCTTGTGGACCACGAAGTGCCGTACTACAAGTACGCACCTGCACCAGTTCTTGAAAATGGTCGTGCCACGCTCTATTGGGATCGATCTATTATCACGGACAGGACTATTGTAGCCAATAAGCCTGACATCGTGCTGGTTGATCGTTCGCAGCGTCGGGCCGTGCTCGTCGACGTCACCATCCCCCATGACGAGAATCTCGTGAAGGCCGAGAAGGACAAGTCCAGTAAGTACCTAGACTTGGCTCACGAAATAACCGCCCTGTGGAATGTTGACTCGACGATCATTGTCCCGATAGTCGTTTCAGCGAACGGTCTCATAGCGAAGAGTCTCGACCAACATCTTGAGACTCTCGCTAGGTGGATGGATCAAGGGTCAGATGCAGAAGGCGGTAATCCTAGACACGGCGCGTATAGTCCGGCGGTTCCTCTCTCTGCGGCCCTAACCACCGGCAGCCTGGACCCTGCTCCGTTGCCGGCGGCACTCTAGGTTAGGTTTTTTATAATGTGTTTATGTTTTATATGTTTTTTTTTATGTTGTTTTATATTTTACTTTTATAGACATATTGTATATGTAACTTAAGAATGAAAATAAATAAAGGGAATAATAATAAATCTTGAGAGACTCTCGCTAGGTGGATGGATCAAGGGTCAGATGCAGAAGCAGAAGGCAGTAATCCTGGACACAGCGCGTATAGTCCGGCGGTTCCTTTCTCTGCGGCCCTAACCACCGGCTGCCTGGGCCCTGCCCCGTTGCCGGCGGCACTGTAGGTTACGTTTTTATAATACGTTTATATGTATTTTGTATTGTTTTTGTATGTTTTTTTGTATTTTACTTTTATAATCATATTATATAGCCTAACCTAAGATAAAAAATAAATAAAGTGCATAATAATAATAATGTGCAACATCCACTCGGTGTATGCCTTACATATCATAAATAATAATCTTTTGCAGACATTAAAAACAAACAATCGTCGACATGACAGATAGTGTTAAACATCTTGTCAGTTAATGGATTTTTTTAATTTTTTAGGTAGATTTTTTTGTGCGGTATTCATAAAAACAATGGTATTATATGTGAAGATTTGTTAATCTCAATTTAAAAAGTTAATCGTTTATATAGGTACCTAATTTGTTAGCATAGCTGGGCATTAACTCGTTAATCCGTTAATCGTTAATCGTAGCTAATATTTTTATTAACGGATTAACGTTTAAGTTAACTTTAGAATATGTTAACGGAATCATTAACTTTTCCCAAGTTTGTTAATCATTAATCCAGTTCCAAAATATTTACGAAAAAGATTCGCACATACCGCGCCATGCCACAAAAAACTCGTTTTAACAAGTACGCTTGGAGGGGCGATGATAAAACTGCTTGGAAGTATGACAGGCACATAATATTCATAATATAATTCATTTGATCGTATCATTACTTAGCGCCGCCAGCGCTTAGAGAAACAACTTGTAAAGAAATACTAAGTTCCTGCGTAATTTTGTTTTAATAGTTTGTGTATGTGCAGTTTAGCCCATGATAGTTTGTATATGTGCAATGTGGTGCATATGTAAAGAGATAGTGTCCGAAAATCTTCCGAAAAGTAGCGCATTAACGATTAACGAAGTTAACTTTTTTTGTAAAGGACTATAACGATTAACGAAGTTAACTTTTTGATTAACGGTGCCCACCTATGTTTGTTAGCTTCTTAGGTACATGCTTAACTCAGGAACAAATATTCGTAATAAACACACAAATGCCCTTACCAGGATTCGAACCCGGGACCTCCACCTTCGTAGGTATGTTCACTATCAACTATTTCATTGTATAGGAACGAGTTTATGGTGTTTTCTTATACTTCTCAATCATTTGGCGGATATAGCCCAGATAAATGAACGTTATTGCTTCATAATTTGAAAATACACGTTAAACGAAAAGGAAAGAGATACCTCTCTATTTGTAGTTTCACGTAGGTCTAAATGTAAGATTTATACCATTCCGAATGATTATTGATTACTTATACTTACTAAGTAAATCCATATTTGTATCAACGAACCTTGTTATTTAAGCTAGTGGTTGTTATCTATCAAACACTGAATGTTTAAGTTCTGATACCTAAGCTGATTGGCATGAACTAAACGCACATTTATTACACGCACGCGGAGTGGTTCACTCAGTATCTTTCATATTGTGTAATGTATGGTATAAAACAACTGATTCATCAAAGACATTAATCAGATAATTTTAACCCGAAGAAAAATGAGTTTACTATATTATTTTGTTGATAAGACGTTGAAGAAGTATTTCAGGGAACATACAATTAAATTAAACACACGAAAAACAATAATTTAAAACATGGAAGAAGTATGTAGGTTACTTTTATAAAACATTGGTTACGACAAACAAGAGATTTTAATAATATCTATTAAGAGGATAAGTAAATCCTACGCAAATGAAGCCGCGGGAAACCGCTAATAGTGTATAAAAGTGTTACCTCTCCATTTCGCAATTTCCGCTTCCAACTCGTTGACGCGAGATATTTTATCCTGAAATTCGTATTCTATGTCCTGATATTGTTTTAGTTGCTCTTTTAACGACTCGTTTTCTTTAGAAAGTGAAGTATCTTCACGAGGTATCTTAAAACAAAATAAAAAAATATGTTTAGTGAAATTATCAAATACCTACTTGTAAGAATCTTAATAAAGCGTTACATTCGTACATTATCGGCCTGTTGTTCAAGTAGTTTCGTTAGTTGTGCATTCAAACTTTTTATCTGCTGTTCTTGGCACATACATTTACATTCAGATTCCTGTAATTGACAATGTAAGTTGCTTTTCTCTTTCTCGAAGGACATATAAATTTCGTTTAATCTCTTTTCAAGGGATATGTTTTGATTTCTCAGTTCATCAATCGTACTAGCTTTTATATTATTAATTTCTGACTCTGCCCTTAGTTTCGTTTCTAAACCAGAGGACTCCTCTGCGAGTACCATATATTGTTGTTTTAAGCTATCTAGATCTTCAGATCGCTTTCGGTAATGTTCTAATTCGTTCCACATTGATTTGTATTCTTTTAATTGACTACGTAATCGTTCCAATTCTAATTCGAGATCCTCATACTTTGCACATCGTACTCGTATGCAATCAGTTTCATGTTTTAAGTTTTCATAACAGTTTAACAAATCCTCGTAGCATTCTTGTAGATCTTTAATACGTTTTTGGTTCTCTTCATTTATAGTGGTAGCTATATCGAATGCCGGTTTTTCGGTGTCACTTTCGGAATCATCGTTCTCGCCAGGTGAGCTTTCTTTACTTAGTATTTCTTTCATTTCGTCATGCTCCATAATGTCAGCTACTAGTTGAGATCTTTTTGTTGAATCTGAGCTCATGCATTCAGAAGGCAGCAATTTCACGCTTTCATCGATTTTTGTGTTAACATCAGCGTAGAAACAAGGACAGTCTTTTGCGTTGCTGCAGTTAAACTCTTTCGAACACGGCGCGATCAATGCGAGGCAGAACTTCTCTAGCACTTTCATCTTAAACAGGATCCTCCCTTTTATATCGATGCAGCGAATGTCCTTGCCAGCTGTCTGCAAAAACTGCTTATTAATAACGACATCAATTTTTAAATAGTCATTCTACTCAACCAAAACATATTCAACGGACCATAAGGCTGAGATATTGTCTGTACTTAGAGTTTTGGGATAGAATCCCGAAGATTTTCTCTAATGCCGTATATATGTTCGCATAAATGCCGAATGGTTCACAGATGTCATTTTCCATTATCTGAAAAATTGTTTAGAATGTAGATTGGTACAAATACTTTTGTTATTTAATATGACAATAATCGTTACTGCATCGAAATTACTGACAGCTATTGAATTACGCATGGCATTTAACTTCGCGTCTTTTGATATGATTTGCTCTTTCATTTCGTCTATCCTTGGGTCTTCGACAGCTGAAACAGAAATTAGGAATCACAGATTATTCCAAAGAGTCGAGTCAAAATGCTTTAGAAACGGCAAAAATCCGGCTATTTTCTATACTGTCAGTAATAAAATGTGAATTTATTTGAGCCCTATCGCAGGTATGCTTTCTAGTCGTTTCTTTTCGCGGTGTTTGGACTGGGTCACTATAGTAGTTAAAAATACAGTATTAAATATGCTGACTAAGAAGCAGGGAATAAACTCACATACGCATGCGTCGCAAGGGCACACTAGGGATGTTTGGTTGCCTTGGGTCGCCAGGTCTTTGTCGAGCATTACTGTCCACTGTTGAATTATTAAATAAATATATGTTACCACTACTATTCCGCGAACATCGAATAAGTAATTCCCTTTCTATCGCACTTGCTTCTCCAGCGAAAGAGACGGAAATACGAAATTTCTAACTTTAGATGCTTTTGGCAGACCGTCTGTTTAAATCATTAGGAAGGAAACTTAACTACAGCAGTGCTGATTAAAAGTGTTCAATTATTAAAAAAATTATGCTTCAGCATAGTTATACAATACAAATATTCGAATTGTTTGATTCGTATGGCAAATATTAATTTATATCTTAATACAAAAAAAAACTTACTGCATCACCGCGCGATCTGTCCGACTAAAAAAAAAATTGTTTATACATAAGTACATGTAATGTTTAAAAAACTTTAATTAAACAGAAATGCGAGTAATTACCTCTTCTCCTTTTGACTTCATAGACTGAAAGAGAAATATAAAATATATTAGAATATTGAAAAAACCTAGGTGACTGAGAATGACCATACAAAATCGCATTCCTCCGAAATGGGCTGCCTAATCGGGCAAGCGCCTGCTACAAATGGCGAATTCTCACTATTTTACATCTCACTGAAATAACTCAACTAGCCATTAATAGATGGTGACAGACGGAACCAAACTGTGGGATAGTCTGAACAAAGGTTAGTTTCGGACGAAAGTTTACACGGACATTATTTTCCTTCATTAGTATAGTATTAGATTAGATTAATTAAGTAAAAGACAAAATAAAATGTTCTAAAATAAACAAAATTAAAAACAAATCACCCAATTAGCGCTGTATTGGACCTGCAAAAAAAATACAAACACAGTGAAACAACAGTCTTCTTTATTTATTTTAGTACTTACGTATTGTAGATAATAGTAAAATCATGAAACGAAAAGGATAAAAATATACTTACGCTTCTCGACTTCCCCGTCTGAAATGAAAAAAAAAAGATACTTAATGAAAAAATCACATAATTCGTTTTTTATCCGAGCTTCAAAAGGGAAGAGGTAGGTATGTACTCAATTCGAGTGTATGGTTCTTTATAGGTCAGTCTTAAACTCTTAACGCATAATCGGCATCCCAGTCAGTACAATATAGAAAGACAGTTAGGTTCTTGACAATGAATTGTTTAGGTAAAGATGAATTTATTATACGCTTTAATTATTTGATGTGGTTGCCTTTATTCTTCGAATTTCGATGTTCGTGGTAGTAGTCACGAACCGTCAAGTTACGTTTCCTAAAATTCTCCGTCATGACAAGTTCACGTTAAGTCCTATGTTTAGTCAAATTACTTTGGTTACAATGAAAAAACCGCTAATCGGATATTTACCTCAAAGGACTCTGTCTCGAACCCCTGAAAACAGGAGAGTATTATTAGATTTATTAGTAATTCCGAATACAAGAGCGTCGTACGATGGGTCGATGGGACACTATTAGGTTTATCTGATTTCTCAAATATGAACATCAGCACAATGAGGACTACCGCGAGTCGATTTTCCGCTAGGGGCGCTAGTGGAACGTGGGTCCTGCGGGAACATTTCAAACGTCACTTTGACAATTGTCTTACACTGACACAGGACCCATGCATGAGTGGCGCCGCCTGGTGAGCGACAATACGGTAGCTCCCATTGGCTTATTGAACCATTTTTATGCTGATGTTCATATTCAACACAACAACAACACGACATGGTAAGCCGCAGCCTTCTGTTCACCCAAATCTATAAGTAAGTATTTATAATTCCGAGCAGGGGTACGGTAGACCCGAATAAAACTATACTAATATGAAAGACCGTCATCCATCATCATCATCTTAAGATCATAACTAGGGTTAGGATTCTGGTGGCATTTCAGCACAATTAATGCAGTGGAGTCGCCATTGTATATTTTTTTATGTGAATAAATGAATAATTGTATGATAAATCAATATTTTATATTATAACATAACATTTAAATAAGTTTTACTTGTTTGGTTAAACATGAAATCCCTAAATTGTTTCTATCTCACGTTCCTTTTTTATTACTCTGTCAATTTAGATGTTTTCAATTTCTGCCAATGTCGAAATCAAGTGATGTTTTCATTAATCTCCAATAAACACGTGATAAATGAGATAGGTAACTTAAAAATAAAACGTTGCTATGAAATTATAACAGAACTTATTCCAATGGAAAATTGTTCAGGATGTAGAATAATATGATGACTTATTTATAAATTTACTCATATGAAACCTATATATATTTTTAACAAACATTTACTCATTAATTCATTTAATCAAAAAATACAGATAAAAACGACTCCAATGCTCTTTGTTCACCCATTGCCACCAAACATCCCAACCCAACTCTAATCATAACCTTAAAAAGAAACCTATGTGCCAAATTTGGACTTGAACAAGATGACATCAAAAACACAAATCCGAAAAAAAATGTTAGTTATGTTGTTTTTGTAAACACCCCTTCAATTACTACCTTCTTTGCTATTTCGGATAGAATATAAAATAAACACTTACATCAGTGCAAGTAGATATGTCCAGGTTCAAACACTGAAAAATAGATTAACAAATACAATCAACATACCTACACAGGCTACACAGCATTTGTAGTTTGTAAGCCACAAACTACAAATGCTGCCTCAATACAAATTGACAGTAAATCTTAAAAAGGTACATATTTCACTTTCCCTTGCCATATCAGCACAATATATAAAGCGAAAAAGGAATTGCTTTAAAGTTTGTACTTTTGACAAATAAAAATAATGTAAACAAAAACAAACAAAACACGTGACTTGGTCATTTTGTTTCAATGTGGTTTCAATATTTCGTATCTGTCATTCATCATAATGCAATTATGCCATTAGTCCAACATCTAAGACGCGTGGTATTTTATTGTTTGTTTGCATTATTTTCTTGTGCCTATATTACATTACAAGGTATAGGTGAAACAACAGTTTGTGAAAACTCACCAACTCATCAAGGTCTTTATTAGCTGCTTTGATAGCTGCATGCTGAAACATAAAAATGTAAAAATCATTCCACGATTCTTTGTATCCTCCTCTCAATAATAATTTAGAGGACAAGCTTATGAAAAATGAGATACCTAATTCTTAAATGATAATAAGGGAGATGGGTAATATTTGCAGCTATATTTATTCAGTTGCTGTATTGTGGCATGTATTTCACCCTTCTCACACAGTCACACATCACATAGGCAACACTAGCTGGCAGTTACAAACATTCCGGTGGACTTAGAAGAAGAAAGTAGAAGAAGTAGAAGTAGAAGAAAATAAAATTCTACTTACTGCTTTTGCGATTTCACATTTTTGTGCACAATCAAGATCTAATTCATCATAAGCAGCCAGCATTTGTTCAAATTCCTCGATCTTGCGTTTTAGCCTGCCTATCTCCAAGTTCTTAGATGCCAAGAGCGTGTCAACAATCACTTTTGTAGGCACATACTTGGCAGGCTTTGACAGGTCGTTGTTACGTTTTATCAACTCTGTTAGGTGTTCTGTCTTCGAGGTCCCGAAGTGTGACCATGCTCTGGCATCCGTGCAAGATGCATATGCCTTTAGCTTCCCTTCATTCCTCGGAGGCAAGTCACATGACTCCAGGTCATGGAACACGCGCTCCCTTTTAGTTATAAAAGACATCGTGACGCTTAGCCTTCTCCACTTACAATTAAAATAATTTGTCTAAACATATACGGTTCTGAAAATAACTCTAATTAAGCGACACATTTTTGTATTTAATAAAACACCGTAAATTAATATATTTAGACTTATTGTAAATTGTATATGAAAATATCAAATGTTTTGAGCTGTCATAAATCGAGATGGAATGGTGGCTTGAAATGGAATGTGAGTTTTGAAATATTTGTTTTTTGTGTACATTTGAGAGCTTGACCACTTTGAAATGACATTAAATTGTCACAAAAACTAGTTATAGTTCGGCTTTGTGCATCTATTATGGTATCCAAGGAGATTTTAGTTTATGGGGCGCGGCATTGTGTCAAATCCACGTCAAATCATGTTATAACTTCATTCCAAATTTCCATGTCATCGAGCAAGATGTTGGATTAAAATTAAATGGTTTAATGTGTAATGAATTACACCATACTCGTACCTCATAAACTCCGTCTGATATCCCGTAACGAAGGTAAAATCAAATCGTATGAGTCGTGCCAGGACGTGAGAGCTTGGAACCACGATGTTGCAGTTAGAGGAGGGCACCTCAGAGCATGGATCAAGAGTGACATGCCCGGCTGTGTTGTACCCGTTACAACTTTGGCTGCTGCTCTGAGGATAATGGGTTGCAGGAGCCGCGGACGCGTGAGTACTCGATTTTAATACCCTTTATTGAAATTAGCTACATAAGAAAAAAATTGTTATTCACCCTTGTGCTACATGCAAAAATGGCAATCTGAATAAGAGTGTTGATTCAGAAATAGAAAAAGATAAGTTAAAACATGAATTTTATTAAATTTATACTTGCTAGGATACCTTTGATACTGAAATAGTTAATCGTACTGCTTATTTTTAGCTCACACCGAGATGCCATCCTAATTGCAAGTCCAAAGTGGTACTAGAAAGTATATGCGCGTCTTGCCAGACCATCAAAGAATGCCTCAAGAAAGACCCTAAGTATGAAAAGTATTTCGATGAAGTAAGTACGTTTTTCAAACTATTTTACGTTATAAGTACATTATGTAGGTGGTATACAATTTTTACTTACCACAACCACCACTTTAGTTTAGACGTATGTGACTTAAGATTTATCTTGTACCATTTCAGGAAGAACTGGACACAAGTAATTGGCCTTGTGAGAGGTGTCTTGATGCTTTGAAAGGTATCAAAATGTTATGGAGAATAATTGTGGAAAAAGTATTCCGTATAAATATCCCTAAACTAGAAAAAACACCGCTTAACGTGTGTTCTTACAATGTGATAAGTACGGCTAAATCTTGGCAAAGTGAAATTTCACATGAAGCTATATTAGCTAAAACCATGATTGGCCAGAATGAAAATGTAGATGTAAAAACAAGCTCCTGCCAATATGAGTCAGAAGGAGCGATAGCATCTCGTATGTCTCCTGTAAGACCCGACAATGAAGTAGCAACTGATGTGATTAGTAACAAAAACGATGAGAGCATAAAACCTGAAAATTATATTGTGATCTCTAAATCTAATCGTAGACCGCGCAAAGTAAGTAGAAGTATCTCAGTTAAGTTGAAGAAAGTTGATGTCGGTTGCGATACATTTAGTTTGGAAGAAGGAAACAATAAACCATGTAACAATAATGTTAGTAATTTGCAAAAGAATCTAAATGAATTAATGCAGGATATAGAAAGATTGAAAAAGGAGAACATGTCCTTGAAGATGGAGTTGCAGAGTGTTTATAATGAAAGTGCTTTGAAGCCTCATCTGCATGCGCGGTTTTCAGCGCTACCGCCAGTTGATGCATTAGCCTATCTTCCTAAACCATTTGAAGATGAGCAGTCAGCTAACGTCATCGATGATGTTGATTCTGAGATGATTATAACAATGAAGAACTGCAAAAGTTCGGTATGTAGCGATATATATTTTATTAAATTGCGTAGTTTGGTCAATGTTTGTATTTACATTAATATCATTATCATTTGTTGCAGGGCTATAAGCAAGTGTCTCTTTTACAAGTTTTACACAAATCTCACCAACCGTTTTTCAATAGCAACAGCAAACCTGAATCTAGTTGCAGAAAAGAAGATCCAATACGAGTATTGGAAAAATGTAATAATGTATACAGTTATCATAATTATGTCGTTATTGATTTCCTCTCAGATAGCTTATTGTTTATTTTTGTCTGTAGCATGAATTCATACTTCTTGAATGGGTGAACCGACTTGAGTGCGGTGTTTTACATCTAAAACTATGTTTGTCGGGATGATTTATTGCTTTGTTTGGTGGTTGTAGCAGCAGCCATCATCTCTATCTCTACGTAGGCCTACTTCTACGAAAATCGAACGATCGAAAATGTGTGCCTTCCTCTCTGACACACGTGCATATTCGAGCGATGAAGAGGTTATTATGTCAATGTAAATTTTCGATGATCGTGGTTGGCCCTCTGTTCAAACTGGAACTAGTAGCAGGATTTTAGCTAATATTTAAGCTGAACTTAGTGCTAGCATTTATTATTCTACTGTTGTTGGGTTTTTTTATTTTATTGTTGCGAATTTTTTTTCTTTTAATCTGTTTTAGTGCAAACTACTTTCGGAGCTATAATGCAGCGGGAAGTGGGTCTTGTGAGCGATAAGAATTGCGGAGAAAATCCATCATCTGATGTACAAGCGTCTTATCATAGCGTAAAGGTCAAAAAGTCTCTTTTAACATTGTAAATTCAAGCAAAATTATTGTCCGTTAGTCAATGTGTAAGTTGTTTTTAATACATAAGTATTACCTATTCCGCCCTTAACATTTACCGATTTTTTGAGTATAACGAAATCTCAATCAAATTTAACATTACCTATATAAAAAAATATGTCTTAAAAAGTTGGTTGTCTACCCTTCCTTATTTTGGATATCAATGTAATTCTAAATCAAATTGGGGATTTAAACCCAGATGCACAGGCAAATTGTGTAGGTACTAGGTACTTATCTAATGTAATACTGTCACAATACATACTAATCCATACTTCCATACTAATATTATAAATGCGAAAGTAACTCCGTCTGTCTTCTCTGTTACCTTTTTACGCCAAACCGCTGAAAGGATTAAGATAAAATTGTGTATCCATGGGGATAATTTGGCTCCTGGAAAAGACAGGATTTTTGTACTAATTCTACGCAGACGAAATCGCGGGCAAAAGTTATTAAATCGATCATATCGATGCGGCATCTTAAATAGCCCAAAACAAATATAATATTTATGTCAACTGTTATCCTTAATAGGTACTTTTTATTTCAGGATTGTTCCAAGGATGTGAAAGAGTGAAATGTTGTCTTTCCTGTCATAAATAAATGCAAAATGCATACAATTTTATATTTTATTTACACAAACTGCTCCATTATTTTCATAACACGGTCATAAATAAGTTTCTTAGCGTCTATTGCAAACACGAAGTCTAAATGGTTGAACTTCGGTAAGGGCACTCTGTACTTTCCGACGGCGGATTTTACTTCATGTAGGAGTTTGTCGACGTCGTTGGGGGTCGATAGCCAGTCGTTCTCAGCGTAGTGAAGAAACACGGGGGTCCGTATGTTGGAGAGGTCGTATGGAGGAGGCTTGAAGGTGCCGTATTTGCGTTTGTTAGTGAGAAGGCCGTGGTCGAACTGGGTGAATTTGCTGGACTTGTAGAGTTGGCCGTAGTGGATGAGTTGGCGTGTGGCGGCACCGGCGGGGGTGTGGCCTAATACAATGGGCAGCATTGTCTGAAAAAGAACGAGTAGGTACAACCTATACAAACAACACCAACTAAGTAGGTGTAGGTTAAGTTAGGCGGTCTCATTCTTATCTGCCAACATTTTTAGTACATTGTGATACACGTGTGGTATGATGGTCATTATACACGAGGCGGTATTGTGCGCACGAGCTGAAAGCGAGTGCGCAATAAGAAAGCATGTGTATAATGGCCATGCACACACGTGTCATACGACATTTTTCAACACACTTGTAAGTAAAAATCAGAATTTAATTCGAGGTTATTAACTTTTGTTAAATACGTTAACTTAATTGTCAGAATCATGTCAGAATGCCTACATGGTAATTAGCATACGAGTTTCACTAACCTTTATAGACTAGGTACTTGAAGCTTCTTGCGAATGCCTTTTCGACGTCGGTTGATGACAATATTTTACATTTTCAATTAATACGGAGATATTGCTTTTTAAGGCATAAGTTATTATGCGGCTAATAACAGTGTACTTTATTTGGAAAAAAACACTTACCAATCCGACAAAGTTTGAATGTATTATCTGTGTACGTAACTTACTCTCGTAGGGTACAAACTTAATTTGATGGGGTTATCTGATTACAACACTAGTTTAATAATATCTAGGATTATGAGCCTAAACGACGTACGGTACGATAAGAACCTCGTTACGAGCAAGTGTGTTGAAAAATATGTTATTCTTCTATGAAGCCAATAGACACTAAGCTCTATATTATGCAAAATATAGGTACAATTTTTTTTAAGGGCCTATTGCACCACCACGTGGAATTAGCCAAATAACCCGGAGTTCAGCGTTTTTAGTATGGAATTAGACAGCTAATTGAGGTTTAGTTGGCTAAACTAAAGTTGGTTTAGGTGGTGCAAGTGGCCCTAAGATGTTTACAAAAACATTTTGTACAGTCAGCAGCAGAAGTAGCTAAGCTGGCAAGGTGTTCAAAATTCTCTTGGCACAACCTTTTTGTT
Organism: Lathronympha strigana; assembly: GCA_949128165.1. Lineage (NCBI taxonomy): Eukaryota > Metazoa > Arthropoda > Insecta > Lepidoptera > Tortricidae > Lathronympha > Lathronympha strigana. Next base: position 6,658,778 of record OX421906.1, on the reverse strand, counting down.
TTAACTATAAGAGTGTGTCAAGATCATTTTGAACATCGCTGCAGCTGACTGGTAGGGAGCCAAAATTATTAGTGACACGTTAAGTAAGCAAATAAGTGTAAACTCGGACAAAAATGGTTCTTTTCATCCGACTTCAAAAGTTCAAAATTTCAAAAGGAGGAGGTTCTCAAATTCATATAAATGTTCCTTTTGTTTATATATAAAGAGAAACACGTATTTAAGATACTTACAGCATTGAGCTGGGCGTCGTTGTATCCGCAGATGAGGAACAGTAGGTTGGTGCACAGGACCTGCGTAATCGACTCCTCTAAGCAGAATGTTTGACCGGCTAACTCGTTTATTTTCCCGTTGGGTAAGAACTCGTTTGCTCCGATAATCTTCATGATCAGCTGTCAATGTAAAAAAACACTTGTAACTAACAAAATTAAATCAGTTAGTGAAAACTGTAGCAATAGCTTTTGAGCTGTGACATAGAGACGGATACACATGTGACATAGTAAACTGTAAACTGTTTTTTGAAATAAATAAATAGTAGGAATAGGATAGGTAATGTCAAAGACATATATATGATGTGATTACTCATTAACACGGCTTAATGTTAAGTAATTAGATAAGCTTAAAATGATCATTCTTATCTCTTATTTCATCTATTCCTATATTTCAACCGACTTCAAAATTTCAAAAAGAGGAGGCTTGGTTATTCCCAGCTCTGTCGTGCGACTCGTGCGATTTGAGACAATCACGGTTTGTTTGTAAGAGAAGACCTTCATGGTGGTCCAAAAGACAAGAGTTATGACGTTATGAGTTATATTCTGATTTTAGAATTCTTGAGGAATTGAGAGATCTCCTCAAATTTGGAAGGCACATCCATGGTGGTTTGGGTATTTTCTCAAGAGACATTAAACTTTTTTTAAGGAAAACTATCAATTTAATGAAATAGTGTTGAGGAAGACCAGGGGCCTTACTATGACGTCTTAACGCGATTCAGTTGACGACCTAAACTGAGTCGCTTCCATACAACTGAGCCTAAACTGAACCTAAATTGAATCGCGTTAAGACGTCATGGTAAGGCCCCTGGGATGACCCAGCGGAATTGCTCGATAACTCCCAAATCGTCCAATTTGAGACATTAATCTTTTTATTTATTTATTTTATTTATTTAACCTTTATAGCACAATACAAGAAAGTACAAATGGCGGACTTAATGTTTGTTCCTGATCTAAGTAGATCAAAAACTTACTGGTAAACAATGTGTTAATACAATTCAATGACTTCTTAAGTGCATTTTGTCAACAGTAGCAAATATAGGTCAAGTACCTAGGATTAGTATCAGACTAATAATGGTCATAATTACCAATCAATAATACTGGGGTATCCACTTAAATAACATAAAATACGCTTTGCACTAAGATAAGATTGTGCAAAGTGCACTGTTAAATGTAGATAAAAAAAAGGAAATATTTGAACTGAATTTGACGGGCGATAGAGACGCATGGAAGAAAAATACATGCTGTGCGGACTCAAGTTACTCGGACATGGGCAAGTGAATGATTATGTTGATGAACGGCCTCCTAGCCTAGTCGGTAGTGACCCTGCCTACGAAGCAGGAGATCCCGGGTTCGAATCCTGGTCAGGGCATTTATTTGTGTGTGTGTGTATTATATATATCGTCGTCTAGTACCCACATCACAAGCCTTATTGAGCTTACCGTGGGACTAGGTCGATTTGTGTAAAATTGTCCCACAATATTTATTTATTATTTATTTATTTATTTATGATTCAACTATTTTAATTAGGTAATAGTTACTGAAGTTGACTGAAAAAGGACGAAAAATACGAACTCTTATTATTTTTCTTAGACTACCTTCAAGTGTATTATTCACTACACCTGTACATAATCCTATACATACCTCTAGAGAATTAGTCAAAGGCGCAATCGCCTTTATCAGCGGACTCCTTATATTCCCAACATACGCCACCGGCGCCAGCGCTTGCATGGCGCTAACCTTCTCATTATATTCCGGTCTCATCGACGTCATCACCCAGAACGCCGTGGTTCCTTGGGAGAACCCGACGTACTGCAGCTTGGGTACCCCTGTGGTTTTAATTACATAGTCGATCATAGCCGGGAGGTCGTAGTACCCGATCTCGTGCCAACTGAACTTCCAGAAGGAGGAGGAGGTGGGTTTTATGGAGATGTGGCGCTTGGAGTACGTGTTGCCGCGGGCGTTGCCCATCCATACGTCGTAGCCGGCTTCCGCTAAGATGTAGGCTGGAAAAGTAGTTATTAATGAATAGTCTTTCTATATAACTTACAATTTGGTCCCTTTGATTTTAGGGCCGCTGCTAGCCAAGCCTGGTAACCACTTTTCTCCATTACGTTTAGTAATTAATACTGTATGTACGAATTACTTTATTCTCGCGTAATAAAGTGCAAGTAGTCGAATCATATAAGAACTATTTAACCGGATATATACCGGATATATATTTTCTGTTTTCACACCTTGTATTTAGGGCGTACACACCAGGGTTTCCACGATATGGCTCCGCTGACGCCACCTCCGCTGTGTGCACGCCGCGTTAAAAACGCTGGAAAAAACGCCCTTATGCATTTGCTCTAGTGTTCCAAAGCACTTGAGCCTTTTAGCTCTTTTCCAGCACATTATACCTACAGGACATGTGGGATACGGAGGCAAGAGAGGATGTGCCCATCTTCCGTAGACCAGCGGTGACTCCCGCACGGGTATCCGTATTCCCAAATGAAAGGTGTTGTTATGCGTAGGTAATGAGGTAGTAACTATTATAATATAATTACGGATAATACTCACGTATTTTTAGTCACTATGCGCGACTTTTTTCTGACATACTATGATGCCATTATCAAGTGTTTCAAGTATCAAGCTTTTTGTCATCGAGAGCGCTGCGGGTCTGCGGGTGGCGAAGCGAAACACCTCAGTACGTACGCCCGCTTGCGTCTCATCGCGTACGGTACTTGACGCTTGATAATGGCATCAGGGCGTTTTTCAAATTTTGTTCCGTCGCGTAAAGGAATTCCACCCCAATTTTTTTTTTAGATTTTTGTTAAAAATGCTTTAAATCGATTGTTTTATTATTATATTTCATGAAAATGTAACTTAAGTTCCACAAATAATATTAATATTGATAAAATCATACTTTAATCCTGATCACGCTCAGTGTGAAGATCCATTACGCTACAACTTTGAGATACATTTAAATTAAATATAAGAAAGATTTATGCGAATAATTCTTTATTTAGCTTAATAAAAAACATAAACAATCTTCTAAAAACTAATAATACTTGTTATAACATGTATTATAATAAAGCTATTGACTATTATCTGTCCAATACGCTACGTTTTGGTTTTTAACACTACTTTACAATCATCTTAGCCTCACATACAAGATAAAAATTCTATAAATGTTACGTTTCCCAATTAACACTTATCGTCTTAAATAAATAAGATTCAAATTACTTTGAGTAATCTTTATAGTTATTATAATTTTTAAAAAAATCTATCACAGCGATAGTAGGACAAAGTGACGTAATGTAACGTAATGTCACGTTTAGGAACTACATGCAAGGTTTACATGTATCGAAAATAATCATTTAAGTAGGCTCTAAGTAAATATGTCAGTCTAAGAAAATCGTATTTATACATCAGCTAAATAGCTATTTATTCGGAAATAAATAAATAAATTATCCCATGTGAATGAATACTCAAAAATAAAATTTAATAAGGCGGTTTTAGAGTTAAAAAAAGTGTATTTGGAGGTTAGCAAGTTGTTTACTCAATAAGGCAACTTAGTATCAACACGGTGTAACGTTTTATAGTTTGGAATTTGTGTATTTACCTAATTCGTTTTTAATATTTACCTGACACAAACAAAATTTGTGAAAGTTGAAATACTTTTAACTTTTAAATATTTTAATATTTATTTTAGTTTTCTTGGTAGAAAAACAAAATACAAAAAAAAAACAATTTTGTGTACCTATGGTGCAATCGGAAACCAGGGAGCGGGTCAACAACTTACAAGATTTAATTACAGACAAATAGCTGGACAGATTACAGTCATACAGAAAAGCTTGTAAAAACTATTAACCGATAAATTATGAACCTTATTGCAATGGTTTAAGGTGCATCGAGGGTCAGAAAAGATTTAATGCGTAGCTGTTAGTACTGAACAATCAACTAGCCGGAGAGCTAGCCACGTAAACATGTTAATGTCTGTTGGTAGTGTGTAATACAATCAATTTTAATAATCCGGGCGCCTGGCAGCTGTTTTGCGATGCGTGTGAGAGTTAAACCTGTTTTTGTTCAATAACTTCCACCGTTTTGGATTTTTCCAAATTTTTTTTTTCGCGACTCGTATTTGGCCATCTAAAGACCCGTATGCCAAATATCAGTGCGCTCGGACCATTCAAACTGCCATTACAAATGACCATTTTAATGGTCATGGTCATCCAAAAAAAGTTTTTTTTTAATCTAAAATGGTGGATGTTATGGACAAAAAAATTTTTACTCTCGCACGCACCGCTAAACAGCTGTCAGGCGCCCGGATGATTAAAATTTATTGTATTACACACTACCAACAGACATTAACATGTTTACGTGGCTAGCTCTCCGGCTAGTTGATTGTTCAGTACTAACAGCTATGCATTAAATCTTTTCTGACCCTTGATTAAGTGCAAATTAATCAGTTTTAGTATTAGTATGTATGTAGGTACTCTGATGTAGGTATTCTTAACAATACCGTTCACTATTTTTATTCTTAATAAATCACTTAAATGGCAAAATCGGCCACGTGCATTTCAAAGCCACCGGCATGTAAACCATGCTTTTTTGTTCGATACGTCACATTTTTTGGTTCCCTTATACAACACGTTTTGTGATGTGGCGTAAAGGACGTGACGTAGGTATGTGAATTAGGAAATAAAGCGAAATAGCGGTTCAATCCCTTGATTTTTTTATACCGTAAATTATTTTTTAAGTAACTAGACATATCAGTCTATAAGTATTCATAAACAATATGTCAAAAAGTGGCTTCTTACGTCGAGCTCGTCCCGTTCGTGGTGGAAGAACAAAACTTGAACACCGTGACGCGCGACCAACACCTTGCTCTGTTCGAGCGTAAACTGACATTTAAACATCAAACGCCAAGTATTTGGGGTCGTAATGTTGCCACGGTATAAAATTCACTTCAATATAGTATTTTATTTTTTACCATATTGTTAAAAACACCGTGACGTATTCGGAAAATTCCACAACGCCGATTTTGAAGGACAACGATTAATTTAAAATTTCTTTAATTTTATACTCTACATGCTATATGATAAAGTTTGAAATTCACTTTGGCATACAATATCTTATCAAATTAGTATTCATGTTTAGACCAAAAGGAGACAGAATATACAAATATTTCGCTCCAAAGTTCGCGATGTGTGCATGGGACATCCAAAAATCCCTACTTTTTTTTTGGTTTTAGTTATTTTTTTTCTTTCATGTAGGTTATGATACATTTTATTTACCATGACATAATAGATAATAAGTTGCTTTACAGTTTTTATATACACAATGTTTAGCTCAGAGCATTCTTTCATGGAAAAAAGTTAGGCTAAAGTTATAGGACAGCGAAATTTGACTCAAATATTTAATTTGGAAAACGCCCATATCACAGGATATCCGAAACATTTATTTAAACCTTCACTTTCAAAGTTTTACACAATAAAGCCCCGTTTTAGTAAATATATAATGTCAGAAACATGTCGCGCATAGTGACTAAAAATACTTGAGTGTTACCCGTAAGTAATTTTATTAAAATGTTTATACCTATGTCTCACGATAGTTTAAATTCGATGAGGCAATAAGTACTTACCAAAGCCTTTGCCCGGCATCATAAGCACCCATTCCGCAGAAGACGAAAGCAGACCATGCTGCAGAAACACCACAGGTCTCGGACCTGTCTTCGTCGCATTGTCCCGCCCGTGCGGGATACGGTGGAGCTCCAAAATGTACCCGTCTTCCGTGTACACACGGTGAATCTCGCACGGGTATCCGTACTTTCGTATTAAGGACCACTGGGATTAAATAAATGTGATTTGTGATTGTTCCGGAATTATAATCTAAGGTGCCTATGCCAGAAATTCACTAAGTACGTGGTTTGTAAAAAGTTAGCGCCACTTTGGAAAAATATGAACAAATATTTTAAGCAAATGTGGTCATGTGCATTATGGCATTACTGCATATTTTTAGCAGAATACCAGGTCCCTTCAATGTAATATGGATATTATTTAAAAAGCATATTATTTAAAAATATGGCATAAGTACAAATTTACAAGCAAAGACAATTGGTTTTCATGTAATCGAAGTCTAATACAATAACACTTACTGAAACACTACCGGTTGTATCGGAAAATGGTTTTCAATGAAATGTACTGTTATTCTGCTGATTTTATAAAAAATCTTTTTAATAAACAAAATATTAGTTCGACAAACTTTAAGCCTACCAAGGAACATCGAGAGACTAAAATGGTTTAGCTTTTTCAGAGCTCTCAAGAGACCCTAACCTAACATGTTAAAGTAAAATTTTATGCAAATTATGAAATTACAAATAAATAGCCATCCATAGACCCTACTTACAAGAATACTGTGCTTTTCTCGAAAGAGGTAAGCGTATCACAGAGCTGTGAACCCTTTTGTCTTGCTGCAACGCACAGAGTAAACTTGACGACTTTTTATACCTTATTGTAATATTTTTGGAATTATTTATATATAATTCTAACTTTTTAAATTGTATTCTCCGCATTTATTTTTCTTTTCTTAATGATTTTCTGATTGTGTTACATACCTACTTTTATTGATTTTATTTTTAACCTACTGTGTGTTTTTAAACAAATAAACGTTTTGTCTATCTATACGTACCGTGTCCAAAGTGGCATCTTCCAAGATCCCTGGATCCGTTTTATACCCAAGTTCCGATTCAGCATCGTCACCATTTGCTTTCACAAGCATCGAAACCAACACAATACTCAAGCTCAGTAACATTGTGGTTAGTTAGAGTCAATCTCCTTTGAAGATTATTTGTTGACTGAAGGGTAAACGTTCAGTAATTGATTATCGATAGGTAATTGATAAGTGCAAGGGCACCAGCCGCTTAGTTTCGTAATCCTGAAGAATTCCTATAACGTAGTTTATATGAGCCATCACCTTTTATTTCTATGAAACAGGGTATGAAACATTTATGGAACAGGGAAACGGAGAGGGACACTTACATTTTCGGAAAGAGAAGGATCGTTGGAGATATGGGGATAGTTATGGGCGTTGTGTTTGTAGGTTGTACTGGGATAATTTCGAATGTCCTAAAACGCAGGGTGATAGAAACGAGACTCTTAAGATGATGGAATTATGGGCTACATTCCTGTGATTTTCGAAATTACCCTACTTTCGAAATTATCCTAATACATCCAAATGAATATAATGAAAATTGTTAAATGGTGTACCTAAGAAGGGCCGAAGAGTCGCCCCTACCTATCTATCGAATCAAGTACGTAAATAGTAGGTACACATACGTTACAGAAGAAATATCTGAAGCGTTATTGTTGCAAAATAATTATGGCACTGAACCAGAGTATTCCCTTTAATTCCGGGAATATTGCAAGGCTATTCTTCTTACTTAACCCATAACTTTTACTCGCCTCTGTATTTAAGGGTTTAGCATTAATGTTATCCGGATACAAATGCAAACAAAGCAGCGCAGTATATTCTAATGATCGATATGATTTCTCAATCATACTCTTTTGGTATTTCGTACTACTGTAAATATAATCGTGGAACTTGTAAATTTTGTTAATATTTATATCTTTTGTTGGACAGAGTTATGACATGACATGACAGGAGCTGGGCATTGACTTGATAAGTGACATATCTTCTACTTATTTAGATCTCTACAAAGTTATATCTTGTAGTACCTATAAGGATAATAAAGTGCACCATTTCGAATGGGTCACCGATTTTCTTTTTTTAATCAATAGTAGGTACACTCGTGTTCTGGTTATAAAAACCCCAAAACTTCCTATAAGTATAAAAAAAAAAATATTACCTGTAACTTACATTTAAAAAAAAGTAATAACCTACTTACAGGCTGTAAGTAGGTTATTACTTTTTTTTTTAATGCCCATAATCGACCGAGCGTACGCGAAGGCGTCCGTTAAAACTTTGGCATCAATGGTTTCGTATGTCCGGTTGTTCGCCTTTAATGGTCATGTCGTAGTTTTATTTTATTTCGCATTTTGGAAATGTTAGAGATGATGGAAATGGAATCGAAGGACTTAAGCGCCGTACAGATTTATGGCGGTTAGGACTATGTGCTCGCGACGTCTACCGCTCTGCTAATGATTACATTAGTATTAATTAGGTATTGATTGTTGTCTATGCTGCAAGGAGCTGTATGTTGGATCCAATGTGTTACGCTCGGCAGCAAAGTTTGTTCGCCTCTTGTACCTTGAAATCGGCCCAACGCTCAATATTTCACTTATTGAACCACTCGCTATGCTCGTATCTTAATTCTCGAATCAGCTTACTCTAGTGTCAATATGTGCTTGTTTTTAGTAAAAGGTACCTCTTCGTCGGTTGTTCCTAAGGTTTCTTTTCTAAATTACTCTTTGTGGCATTAACACCTTATCGACAACCGAACCGACAAAGTGATAGGGTGTATTGGGATAATTCCATCATCTCAAGAGTCTGATTTCGAAAGCATCCATCAATTTCTGATATTCGAAATAACCATAATACACCCTACCACCTTTTACCACAAACAAACACATATGAGCACGAGAGGTAAACAACAACTTGCTAATTTGTATGATAATTGATTAATGGGAATAGAAAAATATTTATTCGCGACAATAAGTACATTATAATACAGCAAGGTATTCCTAGAACTAGAAACAAAAGACTACTGCTTTGAAATGGTCCCGACTCGGCATCGTGCAGACCTAGGTGGCCAGCGCTGGTCTTCCGCCGGGGCCGTCTGTGAGTGGTGTCACGGATCGGGACAAAAAATACTGGGTACAAAAAAAGTAAAAAAAATTAATAATTACAATAACTAACAAAATATCGTGTTAGAATGCAGAGAAAAAGTATCGAATTTAAAGTAACGAAAGAATGTAATTATAGTGATATTAGTTATAATATTTAAAGTACACAAACCTATTCCTCCTATATATCCTCTAAACTTTCCCCTTGATTGCTATATCAATCCTTTGCGTGAGAAAGCTGTCCCCCGTTGCTTCCCTATTTTTTTTTAATTTTTTTGCCTATTAAGTGTCCCACTGCTGGGCAAAGGCCTCCCCTCGTCTCTTCCATTCGGTCCTATTCTTAGCAGTTTCCCACCAATCTGCGCAGAATGCCTCCAGATCGTCTCGCCATCTTCTCTTCGGTCTGCCTCTTCCTCGGCCTACGCCGGTTGCGTAGTCCCGTGGGTCCCATTCCGTAGCCAGCTTGGCCCACCTCTCCGTATAGTATCGTTTATTATATTGCAAACAAAAAGGTTTAAATAACTCCTAAACCAAAAAAGTGAGTTTGCAAAACGCAATATCGGATAAGCATTCACGCCGTTAGCGTGGGTGTGTACCCACGCAGCGATTCCGCAGTTCCCTGCGTAGGTGTGCTAGCGGCGGCGTCAGACCTGAAATACCTATCTTAACCTTTCAGACATCAGTTTGATGTCTGTATTACTCGCAGTAGATGTACCTCCATTGTAGACGATATAATTTATAAGTAGTTATCGAATTCATAATTAGAGTTTCGAAATAGTAGACAGGATATGATTAGGTATCACTAAATTACTTAAGTACTTATTAACATTCAGAATCAAGGCTAAGTAAGGTGTTTGTAATGTCACTGAAAGCTGGGTTCACACTTGTATCATTTTGCCGTATCGTATCACCGTCGCGCAGCAATAATGCATCACGAACGTATCATGATCGCTGGTGTGGACGCAAATAGATCGCGATCATTTGCGTCCGATCATGATAGGTATTACGCATCGGTGTTACATGACGGAGATGCGATGCGGTATAATCATACAAGTGTGTACCCAGCTCAACAATATGTTGGTTTTTAATTAGGTTAACCGATTGAAACACTATCTTATCAAAGGTCCTTGATGACTGTCCTATCATTATAATAGTTATAATGTATCTAACGCACGAATAATCAACTACATGCAGTTATTATGTAATATCTAACTTCGCCGGCCAGAAAATTAATGCTGAGTTACCGAGGTTTGATAATAAGTTGATGCCACGATAATTGTGTCACTTAACTTCAAACTCAGGGAGGAGGTACTAGTTATCAGGGATGATAGCAAGATGGGGTGTCCTTGGTTCCTTCCTCTAGATCCATGGGGTTCCAGCGCACGCAAGTTTTTTGTAGAAACCACGAAAGGTCTGGTTGATGTAACAGAGGTGACCGAAGAGCTGGTGCCTTCCTCGCACAACGTATCACCATTCCGATACAACGAGGAAATGCCGCCAGAATCCAAGGTACTATCGCGTTAAAAATTGCATGGGCAGTTTATGAATGAATTCATTCCTAAATTGCACTTTTGAACGCATGTGTACAATTCCTCAAGGACCTATTTTAGATTTAAGGTAGGTAAGTAGTAGGAGCCTGAACAGAGAGTACCTTTTTGTACCATTCGGGGTCGAAACTCTTGGTCCATGGGGTCCCAGCGCACGCAAGTTTTTCGTAGAAATCGCGAAACGTCTGGTTGATGTTACTGGTGACCGATGGGTGGCTTCCTCGCACAACGTATCAGCATTGCGATACAATACAACGAGGAAATGCCGCCAGCATCCTAGGTACAATACCTCAAGGACCTATTTTAAATTTAAGGTAGTAGAGGTAGGTTGTTACACTTACTAAATATACTCGTATTTTGAAAATAAATGGATTTTTCTAATAACAAACAAATAAATAAATACTTTAAAATATTTCAAAAAAAATGTTTTAGAACGTGTGAATCAAGTCCTCCCTAATGAAATCCTCATGACACTGGCTAATCTTTTGTAAAGCCATAGGTACTTAACCCCACATGACCCAGTACCTAACTTTTACATTTTTGCTCCCTCTTTTAGTGGGCATCTTTCATTATTCTTTAAAATATTTACCTTAGTTATGATGTGACAAACTGACAGACTGATTTGCACCATAAGGGTTCCTTTTCACGTAAGAAAGGCACAATGGATGTCGATTTGCGGAAAAAGCCCAGGAAAACTAACTAACTAAGGGTTCCTTTTTTACCATTTTGGTACGGAACTCTAAATACACTCAATTAACCAATCACTCAATAATAAAGAGCCAATCAATCGATGCGTTAACACATAAATAGGTACCTACTGCATACGATGAAACGTGACCTCGCTGTTGTGCAAATCTTGTCCTAGTTCAGGATATAACAAAGTGAACTTGAACTTAAATGATTAGTAACAATTAGGTATCAGCCCTACCTACTTCCCTTGACCTTTTTGTTTGTGGTACAGTCGTGGATATGTTTCCACTTTCGTACTGTAGTACACTGGGCCTTTACCACGAAAATCGAACGATTGCGGATTTGTATCTCCATCTCTGTCACACTTCCATATTGGAGTGACAAAGAGGTTTTCCCCTCACTAGCTCGGAAAGAGCTGTTTTGTCCTTTAAAACTAGCGTGGAAAATGGAAAAACGCATTTTATCCACATGTGGGGCAAAGTAATCTAATTCCTATCACCAGTCCAGTATAAGTGAGTCCTATATGCCCATAGTAAATATGCGCAATCGAAATTGGTCATGTGATCATGTCTTATCCCGCACTTGGTAAGCTGTTGGCAATATCTAAGTACCAGGAGCTTACCTACTCTATGACAAATTTTGAAATTGATTTTTGATGGTTTCTTCAAGATAACTTACATGTGGATAAGATTTATAATCGTATTTAGTTTGTATTTTCCTCGCAATAGTGAGGGGAAAAATGTTGTGTTACACTCGGCGGCAAAGTTTGTTCAACTCTCGTGCCTTGAGACCCTCATAAAGCTCAAGATTCCAGTTATTGAACCACTCGCTACGCTCGTGGCTCAATTTTGGAATCTTTCGCTTGCTCGGGTCTCAATATAAGCCCGAGAGTTAAACAACAACTTTGCCCCCTTGTATAATAAATAACTATTTCCGGTCAATGCCAATTTTCGATGTTGGTAGTAGGCGTGCAGTACCCAGGCACCTTTTTTTTTCCTGGTCCCTGTTTCACCACGGTGACAAGTGTGACAATTGTCAGCATCATTGTTACTGGTATTGCAGTAGGTTACGGGCGCCGCTTACTATTGTGCGGGCATGCTTGTTTGCCACCAACATGTCATTTTATTATATTTTGGCGGCAATCTCACACAGATCAACCTAGCCCCAGTCGGTCCACGTCTGTGCCACAAAGACACGAGGCAATAAGCTTTTGTTTGAGAGTCGTCCCTACTACGAGTATATTTCTCGTGACCATTGTCATAAAGTCTTCACTAAATAATTATCTTTTTATTGACGACACATTACAATTTTATTTAAAAATATCGAAATGGTGGCAAACAAATACCCAGCCCACCCGATGGTGAACGGTTTCCGAAGCCTGTTGACGCCTGAAACGTCAGTATCTAATTCAGTAATTTTAGGAAGTGTCACACTTGTCAGCGTGGTGAAATATGGGCCTGCGCGACCGAGCAGGGCTCGGAAAATACATAAAAACTCGTTTTCCCAGAGATGAGATCAAGCTATGTAGATCGATTTATCGTGCCCAAAAACCCCTATAAACACGTATTCATCGAAATCGTTAGAGCAAATGGCTGAGATTGCCGAAACAATACAACCAACATATTCGCCGAAACATTTATATACAAGAATTGCTCATTTAAATGTATATAAGAAAGATATCTTTCTTACATAAGTAGTGAATTATCATTTCCCACTGAAAAAACTCGAATAAGTATTTGGTCGTGCCTGGTCGTGCCTTTTCAGTTAAAATAACTTTCTGCCTTGAAAATTACCGTCCACACGTTCTAACCAAATTGCCAATTTAACCAGATTGTGCATAAAATTGCCCCGTTTGGACGCTCCAAAACACAAATAATCGTCTACTAAAACGCACGCCCAAGCCAATATTTAATATGGCAACAAATTTAATGTCACATCACAAAAAATCGAATCGAACATTTCGAACAACACGATTGACGATTAGCAACACCAAGTTTGTTTGGTTTGCTTTCTCTTGAAGTAATTTTTTTTTATTATTTTCATTATTTTTTAGATAAAACTGGCCAGCCATATGCTGCGTTTCTTTCAGTAATGGCGAACCAGGAAATCAGCTTAAAATGGAACGGATATCAAAACAACATTTTGACGAATGTTAAGGGCTTGTTTGAGGATGAGGGGTTGTCAGACGTTACATTGGTTTCCGAGGGTTTCAGCTTCAAGGCTCACAAAGTTATTTTGTCGGCGAACAGTTCGGTGTTCAAGACGATTTTCCAGGTAAATTAGCGTTTGATTCACACCTGTGGTTTTGTGAAACTCTGTGTGACGCCTACGTATTTTTTTTGTAGCAAAACCCCCACAAGGATCCTATAATAGTCCTTCATGACATCAACACAACCTCGCTGCGTACGTTGCTGACTTTTATGTACAATGGAGAGGTCAATGTGACCGAGGAGTTCCTGCCCGTGCTGCTGAAGACTGCCGAAGCATTGAGGATTTGTGGGTTGTCGACGGGAAGCGAAACCGCGCGGGAGGACGAGGTTAGTACTAGTACATTGTTTTTGATTACTACATTTTTGTTCAATACCTACATGTGGAGTTTGGCCAAAGAAACATTGGTCCTATTGTTGATCTGTGTGTGTGTTGCATACATTTATGTTACTTTAGTTACTTGGTGCAAGATATGTGAGCAGCTTATAAAAAATTATTAAAATTGTCAAGATTACATATTGAGTGAGAGGTTTAGTGTAGGCGGGATCCATGCCTATGAGTTGCGGTAAATCCATCTGTCAGATATATATATATATAATAACTGCTTTTTTATTTAAGAGAATAGTTTTTCTTCCAAAAATGTGCACTTTAGTGTAATCTATACAATAAGATCATAAAAAGTAGGTGTTGATTAATGACACAACAACCATCAAACATTTTTCTTAAGTCCTCAACCCTTTGTTACATTTTGGTTTGGGAACCCTGTTTGTTCTTCGGAGCTGTGTTGTTTATATTATGTTGTGTCACAAATTAAAATAGTGATATCATTTCTATAATTTCTGTGACACTTAACTAAAAATTTGTAGTATTTTAAGAGTTACTATTTTTTATATAAAGAGAGAATATTACATTAGTTGCATGTAAACTGAGTTGCCACACCTTTTAATTGCTTGTTATGCCTTCAGTTAATAACCACTATGTTTGATGTATGTACCTTGCTATGCTTTTTTCAATTTAGATGCAAATGTAACCAGAACAGTTTCTTGTTACATATTAATCTTGTTACATATCAATCTGCATGCTCTGTATGAGGAACGTCGGTTTAATACGAGTGATGAATTTAAAGAACATGTCAAGCAGTATTCTAAACGATTTAAAATAGATTGTCATATAGCTAAACGCGATTATTTAAGCCAGAAAATAAAAAATAGCCCGGATGTTATTAAAGCTACCTGGAAAGTCATTAATGTGGAGACTGGTAGATCGAAGCACGCAATTAATAATATTAAACTAAAAATTGATGATAGAATAATTGAATCCAATTTAGAAGTAGCAACAGAATTTGAAAAATTTTTCACTGAGATACCAGTATCTACAACAATGCATTTAAATTCGTCACCTTCGTCTGCCATCACATTGTTAAAAGATAACGCTCCAGAATGTAATAGAGGCCTTCATTTTGAACATGTTAGTACCTCAGATGTAGTAAAGGCGTTTAAATCAATAAATATCAAAAAAACTTGTGACCTTTGGGGAGTCTCTGTCCATGCTGTTAAATCCCTTATAGAAATTATAGCGCCTGAATTGGTAGTTATATTTAACAACAGTGTCGACTGCAGTGAGTTTCCTGATCTTATGAAGTATAGTAAAATAACTCCTTTATTCAAATCAGGTAGCACTGCTGACCCCACCAACTTTAGACCAATATCTGTGCTACCAACTTTCAGCAAAATTTTTGAGAAATTAGTTTTGTCACAATTAGTAAGACATTTCAATTCTAACAATTTAATGCACCATAAGCAGTTTGGATTCACCCGGGGTCGCTCAACAACCGAAGCCAGTGTTGAGCTAGTCAAACATATTTTTGATGCCTGGGAGAAGTCACGAGATGCTTTAGGTATTTTCTGTGATTTGTCCAAGGCGTTTGACTGCGTCTGTCATGAAACACTGATCAGGAAGCTCCACTATTATGGAGTCAGAGATTCGGCACTGAATTTACTTAAGTCGTACTTGCAAGGAAGAATACAAAGGGTCGACATTAATGGGCAGCGATCACCCGGGTCACTGGTCTCTGTGGGTGTACCGCAAGGATCAATATTGGGCCCTTTTCTCTTCCTTATCTACATAAACGACTTGCCATACCTCGTAAAGACCCACCATGATATAGTATTGTTTGCAGACGATACGTCACTTATCTTCAAAGTCAACCGACAGCAACAAGCTTGTAATAATGTAAACAATGCTATTTCTAAAGTAGTAAATTGGTTTAATGTTAATAATTTATTATTGAATGAGAAAAAGACTAAAGGTATTAAGTTTGTCACGAATCACGTTAAGCACGAGCTGGCGAGTGTCTTTGTGAAAGATGAGGAATTGGAACTAGTTGACAGTACGACTTTTCTTGGTATAACATTAGATTCTAAACTCCAATGGGGTCCCCATATTGCTAATCTCTCGAATAGACTGAGCTCTGCAGTTTTTGCCGTGAGCAAGATCCGTCAGTTAACAGACGTGGAGACAGCTCGATTAGTTTATTTTAGTTACTTTCATAGTATTATGTCCTATGGTATTCTACTGTGGGGCAGTGCTTCAGAGATTAATACAATTTTTGTTCTGCAGAAGTGGGCTATTCGATCGATTTATAAGATGAACCGTAGAGACTCGCTAAGAGATAAGTTTAAAGAGATTAATATTATGACACTGCACTGTCAATATATTTATGAAAACATTATGTATGTACATAAAAACAATGCATGTTTTAGGAAAAATTGTGATATACATAGTATTAATACTAGAAATAAGGATAAGCTCGCAGTACCCACCACTCGGCTCCATAAAATAAAAAACTCATTCATGGGCAATTGTGTAAGGTATTATAATAAACTCCCAGTAGAAATAATTGCACTCTCTATTAATAAATTTAAGACTTTTGTAAAGCGTAAACTAATATCTAAAGCTTATTACAGTACACAAGACTACATGAATGATACAGCACCATGGGATTAAGGATTATTATTATTTTTGTTTAAAAAAGGTAGTTATTAACTGTAATTTTAATTTTAGTCTTAACTAATTATATATTTTTTATGACATTTAGATTTCATTCTAGAAACTTCTAGACAAGTATTTTTTTTTATACAACTTTTACTTTTAAGATGACGATCCTATTGTGAAATTATTATTTTTAATTTTGATATCTGTGTGTGCAGCATCAATAAATTGCTCTAAGTAATCATTTATAATTTGTTAAAGATTCTATTTAAAATTGAACTGAACTGTATTTTTTTTCAAATTAATGCATGTTAGAGCCGGTGTGTTGCTTTATTTATTTTTAATTCGACGTTCAAAAGTGCACTGTAACATGCCTACTTGAAAAATAAATAATTTGATTTGATTTGATTTGATTTAGGTATTTGTGGATTCTGATTTTATAATACATTGCGAACTAATCAGTAAAAAATAAACAGAAAAGTGAGCCTATAAGGACAAAATAGTACCTATAAGTAAAATTTTGGCTTATTTTAAATATATACTTTTTCGCCTCTCAATAGGGGCATTAACAACACTTTCAGATACCTTTGATTTTTTTTCTTGATTTTCCAAGCACGTAAGATATGATGTTACGTGTTACTGTTGATCTAAAATGTTGTACATAAGTGCAACTAAGTGCACTATATTTCCAACTATGCTGTGTGATGCAAATTGGTATGACAAATGTCAACTGTCATATAAATATTGTTATTGTTATTGTTATAGCTTTATCCCACATAGTGGTCCCCAAGGGTATAAGCCACGGAAAAGAATAAAGAACAAAATCCTATCTTGCCAGCATGCAATGGAGAGAAGTATTTTAAAATTAAGAAGAATACAAAAAACAAGAAATATAGACATCCGCAAGAGAACAAAGATAATAGATGCTCTGCAGTTTAGTTTGAAACAAAAGTGGAGGTGGGCAGGTCATATAGCAAGATATCAGGATCAAAAGTGGACAAAACTTGTAACCAAATGGCCAGGCCCAGCTGGAAAATGAAAGTGGGAAGGCAAAGAAAAAGATGGGCAGATGATATCATACAGACGGCGGGAAAAAATTGGAGTGATGCTGCCACCGACAAAGAGAGGTGGAGACAGATGGAGGAGGCTTATACCCTTGGGCTTATATAAATATAACATCAGTCATTTATTATACAGCTTAGTTACGAAATACGCCAAGTGGCTCAATACTCCTTGTTCGCAACTGTACAATTGTTTGGGGTTGCTATCCTCGGTCCAGGTTGTACCTGGTTCAACAGATCTCTTTGGCAATACAGCGGGGCAATGCGGCTAGTGCCATGGGGACGTTTGAGCCGGCTACAATCCGGGGTGAACCTTTTACCTAGTTTAATTAGTGGTTATGATTGACAAAGCCTGTTGCGGATTACATTGTTTGTAAGTATGTGACGAAGCCTCAAGCTGAGGCTAATCTGTATCCTCCTGACGAAGCCTATGTTGCGGATTTTAGACAACTGTACATCACTTCCTTTGTATTAGGAAGACACAGAATTTGACAGAGGTTTGTTCATGTTGAAGTGATTAAGTATTCATAATTTATTGTTTATGTTTACAGAAAGCAGCCAGTACCACACAGCAAACTAAAAAACGTAAGAAAAGTGAACATGAGGATAACAACAACAAAGCTAAAAAAACGGCCCCAACACCACCTAAACCTGATACCGGCACTAATGTTAGCACCATCGACTCTTTCAAAAACAATGTGAGTATGAAATAACCCTGGAATCAAATGTAGTATGAAATAATGATTTTGCACATATAAAATCGATGGACTTGAATACTGCAGCTAAGGTTTAATCCGGTAAGTACATAAAATAAAAAATAATAAAGCCCTAAAAAAAAGAAATAAAAGTGTCCTAAATTTTTCATACAAATTTCAAACTTTCCATTGACGCTACCGCCATACTAAATCAATGAAATTATGGTGGCGAAATGGAAAACAAATCTTGGGACACTTTTTTTCTCCTACTAGGATTGAAAGAGCTCGCGATTCTGAATAGAAAACAATTTAAAAAAATTAAATTTTCCAAAAATGGTTTTTGTACAACAAAAAATAAAAACGCCCATTTGTGCTCTTATTTTTTGTGTAAGAAATATTTTGTTATTGGGCAATTGTGCCATGTTTCCCTCTCCTTGCCTCATATCATCTAATCTCTTCCTGCTACGTCTGTTATGTCGTCGGCCCACCTTCTTTTCGGTTTTCCAACCTTTCTCTTTCATGTGGTTATAGGCCCCTTCCATTGTGTTGCTGTTTATGGTCACCTTTTGTCCACCTTGCGATGCATGCTATATTCAAACCTCCATCGATGAATAGCTGCCAAACACCCAAGTCTAGTAATAAGAAGGAAGGAAGGAAGGATAGTATGTATAGAAAACTGACTAGAGGGCTTAAGTTGGTCTCTCAGGGCATGGATACCTTTTCCGGAGTCAGTTCTTAGTCCATAGGCATCTGCAATAATAATAATAATAATAATATTCTTTATTGCACCAATAACAGTAACAGTATCAGAAGGAAACAAAGAATCAATAGCATTGGGTAACAACAGGCGGTCTTATCGCTAAAAAGCGATCTCTTCCAGACAACCTTAGGGTAGCGGGAAATGAAGAAAGCGTATCAGTTAACAGGTAGTGCAAAAAATGAAAATAAAACTAAAAGTAAGAGCATAACAAGATACAAACACACATCTACGCCTAAAATGAAAGCAGCCAAAACAAACAAAAAATTGCAATGTGTGACAGAGTAAGCATTATTTTACGGACTCGCAAAGCAAGTGATGTGCCACGGCACAAATGTACCTATATATCCACTCATTGCTAATCTTGTTGATTAGGTTCTTTTTAGAATGAATCCTTATAAACAGCCGACAATTTCGTTCTCTCGTTTCTTCGCAGGGAGCCGTGCTGTATAATTAATTTAGTGTGTATCTGCATTGGCCTTTACATTATGTATTTTTTTACAGAATATAGTGCCAAAGCTGGAGCCAATTGATTCGCCATTAACCGATTACTCCGGAGAAAACACAAATGACACAGACATTGCTCTTCTAGACGAGGCAAATGAAAAAAAGTACCTGGCAAGCCCAGAAAGTTTCTCAAACAAGTCTGTCTGCACTACCGCCTCAGGCGACCGCAGTGTCAAAAAGTGGATCAATGAAGTTAGCAGTACGCAACCATGTCTTAACATCAACGAGAAAGGGATAGACAGTATTGATGATGATAAAGAGTGCATTGAGATTGATAAGGAGGTAGAGACAGTATTGCAGAGTGGGACAATTGTGGAATCTCTAAGTATTACTACGGAAAACTTAAATTCTGTGTCTAGCGAAGCGCAAAATTGCAAAGGTTAGTTTTGGTTTCTTTGTTTGAATGTGTAGATTACTTTACAATTAGATGCAGCACATAAGATTGCATATAAGATGGCTCGCAGTCTGTACAGTCACCTGCAATAGTATATGACGCTGTGAAGGCCGCAAAAATATGTGACACGCTTTTATGGCGGTACAAACAAGACTGTGTCACATATTTTTGCGGCCTTCACAGCGTCATATACTATTGCAGGTGACTGTACACTGGTACAGTCTTATCTTATTCGAATCAAATTGGCGCCACCCAAAAAATTACACCAATTCGGTATCGAATCTAAATTAGGTAATGCGAATTGGGATTACCGCGAGTGAAGTCGCCGGAAACTTTCTAACTTCACTCTGACAGTTCTTTCATATTGATACAAGACCCACGCATGATTAGTGCCACCTGTTGAGCGACAATACGGTAGCCCCCATTCGCTAAGGATGACGCAGGGCTCCTGTCTTTTTCAAATTGTGCTCATTGTATGAAATACATTAACTAGGTCCGCCAGTTAAAGGAAACAACAATGCGCGTGGTGCATTTCTTACAATCGTAGGTTCTTTCGCTATAACGTGACTTGATATACAGTCGCGCCGAAGCTAACCATGCTGTAAACGCGATATAAATATATAGGTGAAGGTGATATTTGTAAACGCTTCGATAATGCGTGGTCTATTAGAGATAATCTATCGTTAAATGATTCCCAGAATTTTAGTGAACTAGTTCGTGTAATGCGTGTGTAATAATTGTTTCATTGTTTTCAGACAAAAACACATGCTATGCTAACCCGTCGTTTCCCTGCCCGTTTTGCCCGCGAGTGTACAACAGTTGGGGTTACAGAAGGCGACACGTCAAATCTCGACATATGACTAATAGGTATGTGGTTTTTGAAACGAAAATATTTCTTATTTTAACTTTTACAGATTTTATACATTTAGAGCTGGCTCCAATGAGATGTTCGTTTGTAAAAATGGCGGGCCGCGAAATGTTTCGAGATTCGTCTATCTGATACCTACCCTCGACATTATAGAAAGCCATTTGCCGCACGTGCTCACGGTCCTGTCATTCAGTACCCCCATCATGGCAACATCTATTAATTGGATGCGCGGGATCTATACAATATACATATATCAGAAGTCAGAATGAGGTGTGCTATTTTTGCAAACGAACATCGCATCGGAGCCCGTTCTAATTGTTAACAGATATAAAACTGACTTCAAAAAGTGAAAAATTAAATGTAAGTATTCATTTTTATTTCCTGTAAGGTTCGGAAAGGATGAGTAATCAAACAAATGCAAGTGACACCACATAGCGCTACCAACTGATACGTTTGAAGTCAATTGCTTTTCGCGATTTCGGGGTTGGTCTCGTAGTAAAAGTTGCTCAGTATGACTTATAACCAGGGCCCGTAATTTTCATGCTGATGATAGACAAATGACGTCAAGCTTTATACATCATGTTTTAGGTTTTACGTTTGAAATAATAATGCTGTCATTGAATAGTGTCAAAACTATTACGTTCGACGTTAGAATGGAACGTTGATAGTCATTTGTCATTAACTCATTTCGTATTAAAACATCCTGTGTGTTTATATACGTCACTAGGTGGTGCCCGTGACTTCGTCTCCGCAATATCTTTATAAATTGTAGCCTATGTGTTATTCTGATGTATAACAGTCAGTAGTTTTTACGTGAAAGAGTAACAAACATCCATACAAACTTTCGCATTTATAATATTAGTAGGATTATGATGAAAAAAATATGGGGTGTCTGAGGTTTTCAGTGGCCGGTGTTACAGCCCGTATTACCTCAATTAGGGCCACTTGCACCACTTGGGGGTTAGCCACATAACCAGGAAGTAAGCGTTTTGTTTGTATGGATTTTGACAGCTTAATTCCGGGTTAGCATCTAACCCTTGGTGGTGCAAGTGGGCCTTAGCTAACTAGATGGAATCACCCTGGTATTTATATGCATCAATTTTATCTACAACGGCCTCCCTAGCCGGCTCGCCTCCCTTACGGCCTCACCAACGACCAGGTTCGAATCCTGGTAAGGGCATTTATTTTTTTGTGTAGGAATATTTGTTCCTGAATTTGACGTTTTCTATCTATATAAGTATGTATTTATCAATTTAAGTATGTATATCGTCGCCTAGTACGTACCCATAGTACAAGACTTGCTTAGTTTGGAGCTAGGTTTATCTGTGTAAGATTGTCCCTAAAATAAATATTTATTTATTCTGATCAGCATTATTGGGCATTTTTGAGCTGAAAAAATCGCCAAGGAGTTTTACAAGCACGAAACTTTGTATGGAAATCGACATGTTTTATTAACTTGCAGTTATAAATTTACTAAAACGGGGCTTAATCGTGTATAAACTTTGAAAACAAACCTCCGACGTTTCAAGGGCGACATTGCCCCCGTGGTCCCGGAGAAAGACTGAGGTTTGTTTTCAAAGTTTATACACGATTAAGCCCCGTTTTAGTAAATTTATAACTTGCAGTTAGTTTAATTTAGCTTTATCCATTTTTTTTTCAGCAGTGAAAATTTACCCGAACGCACTCGTGATGTTATCTCTTACATCTAATCGACCCGAACCTATTTTGTTTTCATGCCAATGCCATTCTATCCTAGTTAGATATGATGCTACATTGGTATGCCAAAACAAGTATTTTTGTTTTGTAAATGTGCTCGATTGTAAACTTAGTTTAATGTAAGTAATATAAATTAATGATTCAATTCAATTGATTTATTGTTCACCAGGTTATAAGGTAGCACATGGGACAGTTAATTTTGCTGAACATACTGCTTCCAGTACAAAAGCAAAACTGGTGTATAGTCTGTATTAGGGTGGCTGTTTAGAAAATATATGTAATAAGAACACTCCACATCCCGTATTGTAGGGTGAATGATCTAGTCGCTTTACTTGATCGCGAACTCTTTATTTCAGTACTTTTGTAATAAGACGAACTCAGCAGAGTCCAGTCCATGAGCGTTAAAAGGGGGCAGAGCGTCCCGTGGCGCCCATGTTGGTGGGATTGTGTTTTCTCAAACTATTTCATCACACTTGCTCGTTAATTGTGATATCATATGCTAGCATTCTTAGATTTAATGAGCTGTATTACGCCTATGGCCGTAATGGATACTTTACCGCCCGCCCGGGCGCGCCACGCGGGCACCGCACGTAGCCGCTGCTCACCCCAGAGTAGTGTGGATTGTGCTACTACCCTACCACTAATAATTATTATTAATTAAAAATAATTGTTTTTTTATCTGCCTAGTAGTATCTGCCTAGTAGTAGTAATAAGTCCCGCCGAGTTTCTTGCCGGTAATAATCTTCACGGGCTGTGGTGTAGGGATAGAACCGGTAGTAGCTTTTTTTTATGACGTTCATAAGTGCATTGCATTGTAATGTGCCTAAATTGAAAAATAAAGATATTTATATTTTTTTATCATTTAGTAAATTTATTTATTTCCTCGCAAATGTGATGAAAAACTTTGTATCTATCACGGGCGGTACAAGAATGATGAGCTCGTGTTGAGATTAAGCCCTCGTCTTCGACTCTGGTTTAAATTCACACTGGTTCGCATTTTCTTGTTTAAGTACCGCCCATATTTTCGTTGTTGTCCTGCTAATTACGCAAATCTTGGTCTTTGGCACAGTTTCATTCTACAATTTTTTTGTTTTATCTACGTTTTGCGCCGTCTTAAGAAGAACCTTCGGGTTTCGGCAGAAACACTCGAAGGTGATCCTGTTTTTTTGCTTTACCTTCGCGTGTTACCTTGTAATATTCAGACTGTACTGAATTAAGGTTAACTAAACTAAATGACTCTGCGTTACTACAGCGCTACGCTACACAAAGCCATAAAAGTTACTGATTCCGTAGTTAAATAAATACTTACGGCGTCTGAGATTGTTAACACGTTCATTGCGGTATCAGGTCTATAAGATCCGATGATGAACTATCCCGCGGGGCGGTAACTTAAAGTACTGTTCCTACCGCTGGTACGGGACAGGTAGCTTCTATTTCCAAAGGAGTAGGAACGAGACCAATATATATTTAGAATTGTCTCTTTGGATATTTTACATCGGTACGAGTATAAGAAAAACCTATCGGGTCAATTGTATCTCATACCGCCAGCGAAGGAATTTTTTTCACCTAGTGCGGGTATAAGATCTTTTCGACCTGATACCCGATGACCTGATAGCCGCACTAGATTTATGATTAGTTTATCTAGTGCAGCCCTGAAGTGCAGTCTGTGTAAACAACATTCGATAGACTATTTACTGTATGTGCGCGCGCGTGAATAAAGTACAAAAATTGTTTTGTGGTTTGACTGTGATTGTGTTACATCATGAAGCGGTCCAGACGAATTCTTTTAATGTCCACTGGGGATGTTGAAAATACCGTCAAACGTTAAAGAAATAATGAAGATACTGATACTAGACCACCGAGTAACGAAAGTATGCCTTTTTTATATCGACTGCGTAACATTGATTTGTTTTTTAAAATAACTCTTTATGTCTTAAATAAAATACCTATAAAGTTCCTCGATAATTTGTTTTCACAACCCTAATCATTTATCGATAAGTTAATCATTGAGAACGAACATGGGGTCGAAAGGATCTGACAGATTATTTATCACATTTAATAGTCTTCCGATATCTTGATTTAGAAACGGCTTAAGTATTATGTTAAGACTTTCGTCGCAAGTATGTTACGATAAAAAAACACATATGATTACTACTAGCCAGTTGATTGCACTAAAAGACATACATCTCGAACAGGTCTTTACGACCCTATGACGCTACAATGAATAGTTAAGAAACAGGTCTAATGTACCTGATACAGCATCAACGTAAAGTGAACGAAATGGACTGCCGCAATGAACGTGTTAATATATTCTTATAGTACATAAGTACACGTTGTATGCATCCATAAAAGGGACGAAGACTAGGTTGAAAAGTCCGTCAGTTAGATTATCTAAAATGATTAGACGCGTATTTTTTTATTTTAACTAAAATTTACGAAGATGAAGAGCATCAAAGTTCCGGGGTTGTGACTTGTGACGTCACTACTAGGTAAGAATTGTACCTAATAGTGACGTTTCGGGAAACTTTAACTCACTGTATTTTTTTCATTTTTGATTTGACGAACAAAATAAAAAATACGTGTACAAAAGTTTTTATAATCTAAAAGACGGACTAACTAGATTTTTTAGTCGTCTAGTCTATTATGCACACGGTTAAGGCTAGCTTCTTGCAACAAGTCACTGGCATAAGTGACAGGATAGATGGCGCTAATAAATAGTCAAGGATTTCAATAGAATATGGAGCACGAACACCTAAATATTCCTTTGTTTTCTATGATTTCAGATTGTCCTGCAAATGGTGCGTCTCGATCCTCCCGTCCACGGGCGCTTGGTACTCTCACGCCACCAGGGCCCACGGCGTACCCCACGAGGAGGCCAGGAACTCTCTCGTGGTCATGGTAGAGGCCCACGCAGTGTTGACCTTGAACGAGCCCAGTGTGGCCCAGCTGCTGGGTCAAGTGGGCATGGGAGAGAATGCTGCTGTTGAGAAAAGTGCTTAAGGTAGGCTTTTTGAAGGGCAGGGTCCGGGCAACTATACTCATGTTTGTGACGTGCCTAATTGTCGGTATACAATATACATTGTCAGTTGTCGATAAGGCACTACTGCCATAAAGATTTGTTTGGAAATTCTGACTTCATATTTATCGTGTCTTCAAGTTTAAGATGATTTTAAGAGCGTTTTGAAAATTTTATCGTGTATTGATTGCTAAGTGCAAACATATTTTTGATATGATAAAGAATATAATGGAAATAAAGGTCGTGTCTTGAGCTTATAATAATATCGAGGTATTATTAAGCAGCTCTATATTTCTAAAAGATTATATAGATTAGTAGTATGTATGAACAGTGAGAAGATTTCTGGTCTCTTATGTTAATTTATATAGTTTCTTATTTTTTTTAAGTGACAGTAATGTTTAAGAGATAATGATAATTAATCGATATACATTATTTGTGTGTATCAGGCAATAATGTATAAGTATGGCCAGTCTTCATTTTTTGCTAGTTAAGGTCAGTATAATGGTAATGTGGTCAGTAAAAGCACCTGTTTCTAATTTGCACTTTAGTATATAAGTCAGATCAGTCCGATGTAACCGATGTGATTAGGTTAATAAAGTAACTGAGAAAACTTGAACCAAAATCAGCCCATATTCGGTCTTTCTGCTTGAAATTTACATTGCTTATAAGAAGTACTGCAGTTACAGACATAGCATTATGAAGCGTTTACAAAGAAAATGACATCACCACACATATGTACCAGGGATGTTGCGGATGCTGATTTTTTGACATCCGCGGATGCGGATGCGGATATTTGAAGGCTCACATCCGCGGATGCGGATGCGGATGTTATGAAAGTACTTTAAAAAAACCTCAAATATTAAAATTTTGTATTAATTATTGAAAAAAGGACAGTTTAATATTTAAACATAAATATAGGCAAGTTATACTTAATAAACAATAACATTGCTGCCTTTTCCGGGTTAAGACGATTTCTCAGCGGGTCATAAATAAGGCCCGCAGCACTGAACAATTGCTCACTAGGAACGCTGGCTGTCGGAGGTGACAAATACCTGTTCTTGATCACGATCGTCAACTTTAAAATAAGTCCATTGTCTTTAACCACCGAACGAAACACTCAACACAACTAATCACACTGTTTATTTACTTATTAACTGCTCATTTTACGACACCCTTCGTCCTACAATAGCATGTCAACACTAAAATCAAAATACACAAACTCGTCATTTCTTGTCGCTATCCTTCAAGGACGCAAGAGCACTATCGACAAATCAGGAAAAAGTAACAATATTCCTATTGGGTAATGGTGAAATTGCCTACCTTAACTAGCACGTGCGCCATTAACGAGACGTTCCTGCATCGACTTGTTCCACATCTGCATCCGCATCAGCTCCGCATCGACTTGATGCGGAGGCGGATGCGGATGCGGATTTTGAAAATGATGCGGAAGATCCGCGGTTGCGGATGCGGATGTGAATATTCGCAACATCCCTGATATGTACTCTTAAATTTCTACGATGCTTTGAGCACTTTGACTACCTACCACCCTACACACAGATAAAATATACTTATTAGTATATTTTCCTTCCTTCACCTTCTCAAGACGCATACCGTATAAAAAAAGAGACAAATAGGGTTACTCTACTTGGCTATGGATTGTAGAATGGTACCGTTTCCACTCTCCAATCCTTAACATAGAGTAGACAGAATGTCATTACTACTGGTGTGGTGCAGTCTTTATCGTATGCTTTAGTCTATAATAATAATTATCATTATCACAACCAGGAACCCTTACTTATGGCTGTTCTTGACAATAGGCAATAAAAAGTAAGTTAATAAAACAACGATTCTTTGTTAGCCACTGAATTGTTTGTTAATTTCTTGCCACCACTTTGTCAGCGCTTTGGATATTTTTTATCCTTTGCTGTCTTTGTTCTAGATAGGCTGGAAACCTGTTGGAAATTTAAAATGATTACACATACATCATACATCATACATCACTATACATTTCCCAAGTTTACAATCGACTTTTACCGATGTCACGATAAGTGTCTTAAGTACAACACTATGCAGTATCTTAATATGGGATTTTCAGACGCATTTTGTACCCTGCACCATCCTGTTAACCCATGAATATTACGCCTAGGATACATTGCACCGAGTTGTACGTCTTATTACTTCGTCTATGGTTATGATTATAAACTTCAATGTTTACTGGGATTAACCATACATATTTTTTTTCCAACCTTAAAACATCAATGTATAATCTAGTTTTAATATTAATTAAAGCATTATTCAACGGATATTTGTTCGGTATTTATTGTTTTGTGATGATCTCAATACGAGTGGCGGGACGCTCAACAATTTTGCATAAGAATAAAGAGGTTATATGTATCGTTCTTTTACCGACAATGACTCCATACTAACATGAAAAATGTTTGAAGAACTTTGACCAGACCTAATGGGCTCTCTGCGCGAACTCGAATCGATCGTCTTTTGTCTTGTGTTGGTACCGAGTCACGGGCTGTCCACACATCCCGCGCCCCACCAGTACTATACAGGGCGTCCCAAGACTATGATGGGACATGAAGGAAAACTAATACCTTAAATATCGTAGATAAGATGTTTTGTTGAAAGAAGACTTTATGTAATTTTTTAAAGTTTGTAATACTGCATTCAAAGATATCCTAAAAAAAATACTTAATTGCCTTCGGCAGTTTCATGTATGATTTTAATTTGAATGAAAAGATTAATTTAAACTTGTTCCTTACTTTTAAAATAAGTCATCTTGCGACATAATATCTATCTACGATATTTAAGGTACTTACCCTTCATGACCCATAGTCTTGGGACACCCTGTATAATATTTCTAACCATAGGCAACCCTAGCGTTGTGCGGGTGTAAGGAGGGCCGTGCGGCTATTGTTTTTTGCGTAGTGCTCAAAACGATTTGTGTTAGCTTTTTATATGAGATATAAATATCTGTTCTTAAGAACTATTATAGTCTGACAAGCCAAGGCTGCACGCTGCAGTTGATTAGTTAGATAGTATATATTTTTTCAATGTATGTGCGTCCCTGTTTTCGGTATGAAAAAAATAGGGAGGCATATAAAAAAAAAACTACTGGAGCATTGGCTTGTCAGATGATATAGGTTATATCATAATCATAATTATTGAATGAATAATTGGTTGAATAATTTTTCTTAAGGCACCCACGTAAAACATGCGATCGATTAACACGTAATATGTTTGAATTTCAAAATAAAAGTTTGCATAATGGGGGTACCACTGGACGGTCGGGCTCTTTTAAGATAATTTGGGAACAGAATCATTGTCGCAAAAAAATTATGATTAATAAATACTTGTTATTCACGGTGTATCAGGAAGGTTAAAGGAACATCACACTAAATTTACGTTGCTGAAATTATTTGACTGCAGGAAGTTAGAAACGCCGACAAATAAAAAAAATACTAAAACTGCTGCACCATCTGTTAGTCATGTATTTAGGTGTGATGTTCTTTTATGGCAAGAATTGCCTTCGTGGCTTATATCGAGTTACGACTTGCAATATATCTCATAGGTACCTATGTCAAATGAAATTGTGCAATAGCGTAACGCAATAATAAGTCACGAACTGCGTTTTTCGGCGTGAAAGCTAAGCGTTTCTTGTATTTGACTGAATAAATAGACCTTAATATTTTAAACGTAAGTTCTAAATAATAATATTTTTATATGCCCTTAAAATAAGATGATAGTGTTTAAGTCAATTATTATGATATTCGGCAATAAACCTTTAGAATGTGATTTCTAGAGATAAAAATATATATTTAAAAAGCGAAAGATAAAAATGATATTTGGACAGTATTTACGAACATTGACTAAAAGAATTAAAAGAGTGACTTTATAAAGGATTTAGGGAAAAAATGAGGCGAGTAATAAAAAACATATTTTTTGTACTAATATTTATGTTTTATAATTATATTAAGATAATGTAAGGCAGTTGAAGCTTTGTGATTATTAAATGACACTTATAATAATATTATCAGGTTTATTATATCTTGTATAAACAATGGATTCTACGGACATTCGAACAAGTGACGTTAGTTATAATTAGGTACTGTGTGAAATTTTATGGAAAATTAACATATCATAATTGCTGGCCATATACGTTCGGGCATATCGGCCAGATCTGCCTATAAATATATGAGAAATTTGACTGACAGATGCCCGGCGGTCACCCACTATGGAGTTCTGACGGATTGCCTGAACGTATGTAGCCGGCAATTCATAACGCTCCGTACAAATCTCAATGAGCTTCATATTTGCGTTAAGATATAGACTTAGATATCTCACTTTTGTGAAACACAGAGAAACAAATAATATTTATGTAAATGCTTACAATGTTTTTTTAACTTGTAATATAGTGTCGCATTGCAATTTTACAACGCGTTTATTCCTCTTACAATCGTCATCAGATATGTCGGAGCTGTCGAGGTGCTAACAAATATCTGAAAATGCACTCTAACGCTTTGGCAATAGAGCCGTGTTCAGATATTAGTGAGCTCCTCGGCAGCTCCGATGTATCTGATGGCGATTGTTTTTGATTTAGTTCCAGTGCTGAATTCTTACTACTTACTAATTGTTTATTATTTAAAACTGTTGTAAACAGGACATTAGATCTTATTTTATTTTTTATTATTTTTTACAAAAGACGAGGAAGCATCCTCATCGTGTTAGGTGTTTTCAAGGGGGCGCTGACCGTCCAGGGGCGCCCTCATTCAGGTATTTTGTTTTCTAATAAACCATTATATCTCTATATAATCCATCATATTTTCGCTGTAGTTCGACTAATTCCTCAACTTTTGGTTTACATGCTGTAGTTTTATATTACTTACTTTTGACTTTATCACCTTAACGAAAAATGCCCACTCTCTGCCGTTTAGATGATAAAGCAAAAAATAAGTGAAATGAAACTATGTGCCACAGACCATAAGTTGGAGAATTACTTGGACTACAAAGAAAATATGGTAGATTAAAAAAAGTAATGGTTTATTAGAAAACACAATCCCCTTAAGGAGTGCGCCACTTGACAGTCTGCGCCCTCTTAAGTGGCACGTACCTATTTAAATACTTTGATAAATTGCAATGCAACAACAGATGCATCGGTTTCCATTTACGTATCTACTTGTTCAAATGTATCGTCTTAAAGCAATGGCACTAATATCATAGTATTACTTACAATCGACCACTCAATTTACATTATAAGAACATAATTATAATAAGTTACCAAAGCAATTCGATAAGTTAAGCCTAGATAAGTGGTAAGTGAAAATGATATATTTTTATATGACGTGATGGATCCCTAAGATGTATGTTTGAAACGAGTCAGTACATGCCATGTTCTGCTTTAATATTATATTCAGTATAGGTACCTATCTCTATTGAGACTCAAATTATATTCTACTTAGTAGTCTTAACATTGAAATCTTATGATTCACATAAAACGTGTGGCTTTAAAACTAAAATGTCAAAAATTATTAATAGTGTTACGCCATAATAATGCTGAAAGGGAATGTTTGCGAACTTCCGATGGGGATTAAATATATTTTTTACAAAATATTATTATCGTTTATTTTACAAATCTGTTACCATTCCTTCGACGCTGAGCCCTGGTGCTAAGAGTACTCTTTCGCTTGGTCGACTTTCCCTGTTGTCAACAGGCGTTTGGCTACATCTGTTGTCAACAGGCGTTTGGCTTCCTCTGTTGTCAACAGGCGTTCGGCTACCTCTGTTGTCAGCAGGCGTTCGGCTACCTCTGTTATCTACAGGCGACTGACTAACCAAGTCAGGTGTACCACTGCTTCTTTTTGCGGTAGACATGTTAAGTTCCCTGGAGTCTTTACGTACAAACTCTCTACTCATAGGCCTAGGCGGTGCGGGACCCTTTGTCGATGGTTTAGGTGTAGGAGTCTTGCGAGGCTCCGGTTTATTGTCCCAAATGCCGTTGTCATCTTCGCCGGATCGCTTCATTGACGCCCTGTTTCGCGGGGTCTTTTTCAACATGGCCTGGAAGTTGAATGGAGGGTCGTCCTCGTTTAAATCGCTGGTCGATTTTGCCATAGCCTGCAATTCTCTTATAGGATCGTTCATGTCAATCATGTCTTGAGAGTTTACGCCGTATAGACTTCGGCTGTAGCTTGTTTTTCGTAAGCTAGAGTTGGTGTTTTCTAGAATGTTTGCGTCATCTCGAGCGCCTGCCCAAGGTGCGGGAGGTTGATAGTAAGATGTGTTGGTGGAGTAGTTTGCTTTTTTCTTGTATACTGTGGGTCTGTTAGCATCCTTTTTAGAGGGGTTCCTCTCAACTTTGGGGGGTTCTTCTGGTGGTAATTTCGGTACGGGCTGCGTGGGGTCTCTGCAGAATGGCACGTTTATGAGCGTCTGGGTGCCCGTGGTGGCCAGACTGGGCGAGGTTTGTGCTGACGCTGAATTGAATCTTCGTTGCAAAGGCTCGTCCCATTGCTCGTGGTCGGAGTCGTATTGACTGGCAAATGTGTCACTATAATTAAATAATACATTGGGAAAGAGGTTATTTATAATGACAATGAATTAATATAGAGTGAATTTAGTAGTGTGATGTTAGAAATGATCGCTGACACTGAAAAAAATGGACAAAAATGAATAACTACTTGATTTGAGAGGGAAAAAATTGATTTGTGAGGGGTATTAAAGAGAGAGAGGCAAATTTGTATGGGCCCTCCCCACCTACCAACAGAAACGAAACATTACTATAATATTGCATGTTGGCAAATCGTTTAACGTTGTCGATAGTCCTGTAACTAACAATGAAACGACCAATTATTGGCTAACGACAAGTTATTGGCTTGCTTCTTCTCAATAAGTGGAAACAATACCTATACAGTACTAGGAGAGTAGGTAATAGCATCTTACCTGCTTTTAACCGCCGGATCGCACATGTAAGATGTATCATAGTACTGGAGTTGGTCGATTCTGAATGGAAGCTTCCAAACGGTGGGCGGGCTTGAGCCAAGGAAATCGTTTCCTTTCGCGTTAGGGTCCACTCTGTCCAAAAGCACTGAGGTGCTGCTGTTCAGTAGTGATTCTAGTAAAGACTGGTTGTAGATATGTACCTGCCAATGATTCAACAAGGTTATCTATCCATTGCTGATCTATTCTTATCATAAGTGCATACTATTATGTACCGGCTAAGTGTGTGAGGTCCTTTTCATAAGTAGGTAGGTAAGTATTATGAATATGGGCTCAGTTAAAACATATGGAAGACTATCAATGGATATACCTACATGTATTTTTTTGTAATTACCTATTGATGGTATAAACGCTCATTTCAACTGGGATTCATCGTCTAGCTAGTTGTCTGTAAAGTTAAGTATTTAGTAAGATAAACTTCTAGCAATTTTTCAAGGAATTGGGGTAGGGAAACGGAGTAGACGTGATTGTTAGATATTTCATTCAATGCATAGACTGTAGAGTGTAGGTTCATTGTGTAACATGTTACCTGTTGTGAAAAATGCACTAGATCCTGGTATCTGACTGCCCTGTACTGCAACAGAACTTGGAAAATTGAACGGCTTTTCCACTTCATGGCATACCTCTTCAGAAATATTGAAGTCTCTTCGTCGATTTGCCCTGTAGATTTGTTTACAAGGGGCCCATACGCTTTCCGCACCATGTATCCTCTGTAAGCTGAAAACAAAGTTAAAATAATCGAAATTAAAAGGGTTAAAAGAATCATCCCAAGACCCTATTGACCCTATTGCCTATATTTTTTCAAGACTGGGTACAACCTTCAAAGTATCTGGCAAAAAGAGGCTAACTTTTTAAATTGTCGTTACGGGACAGTATACCTATCAAAACCTTAAATTCTGTTTCTTGTCCTTTTGCCGTTTGGCTGACATGTCATGAATATATATATAGGTACATATATAGATATGTATATTGTATATTTGTATATTTTAATGCATGTAGTTTATGCATAATTGTATTTGTGTAGTTTAAGTATTTTATGATATTAAAAGACTGCTTACTTTTATTTGTAGTATTTTTAGTTACTTTTTTTCCTTACGTTTGCACCGCCCGTTTACCTAACTTAATATCGCCGTTTCGCTATCTGAAAGTTGTCTGGAAGAGATCGCTATCTAGCGATAAGTCCGCCTGTTGTTACCTACCTCGTCATACTCCATACCATACTGTGTTACTGTGTTATTTTTGTTGTGTGCAATAAAGTATATTATTATTATTATTATTTGTACCTATGTCTTTCCCATCACGCAACAATGGTGTTCCGGACCTTTGGGAGGCGTACGCGGAGCCGAAGCCAACACGCAGAGGCCCTTTCGACAATTTAATGAAATGTAAGGGGTACACCGAGCGGATGTTGCACCTGCCCGAGTCATGGGACGCACGCAGAGGCAGCACCCGCCAGGGTGTATAGACTATTGAGATTTAATGGAATCTAAAATATACTGGACTATTAGGTGAAAGTGGTGGACTAAATACTGGGTTATGGAGAATAAAATCGGACGTCTGCCTAACAAAACGGTAATCAATTTTATTTCCGGCAGACGGTGATTCGCCCACATAAGATGGGCCCCCACAAAAAGCGACATCTAAGATGGCTCGAGGGCAACACCGGTATGAGGGCTGGGGGTAGAGAGGTGTCACTGGACTTCAAACATATAGCCAACTCGCCACTTAGGTTGCCACATCTACCCTCGAGAACACAGCTCTCGCGACCCCACTCTGGTCGGTCGGTTAAGGCAAGCCAGAGGCGGAGGACTTGGTCGGACGACGGAGTCCCCCAGGAGCGCTCAGGTACGTAGGGTCGCTACTCCCCAACAGCTCGCCACAAGCTGCCCTGCGTTGACTGATTGCATCGGTCGAAACCAGTGGGCGATGGGGTCGTCACATCCCTACGCCTATTATTATTATTTTTGGTAAACATTTCTGTTTTCTCGGCTTTCACCGGCGTACTGCTATGCACGGGCCTAGGCCAAGTGCATCTCAGGTAAGTGTAGGAATTATAATATCTTCAGCAAGTAATGGTATAATAGGCTGAGCAGTCAAGGATAAATGAGCGGCTTGCGATATTATTATTATTATACCTCTTTTGGTGTAAGTACCTTTACTTAATGTAAAATTCCACAAGCGAAGTTACCTAATCGTAAAAGATTTTTATTTACTTTGACTAACCTTTTTGTATAAGTAATGCCGCGTCATCCTCCGATACATTCAGTGACTGTTGTTTCTTTAGTTCTTTAACTAAAACAACAACGGTACAATTAGTAAGACTCGCGAAATATTGGCACCTACCTAATAGAAATATCTTATGGAGGACGTTAGGAAAACTTACTGTGTTGTGCTTTTGATTTGTCCTTCACAGCTTTTCGTCTAGCGAGGTAAGCTCTCATCATACACTGTACTTTTACAATCTTCTTTACTTGTGTTTCATATAACCTGTTAAATAATAATTTAGTTAAAATTTGTATTGTACCTACAGTTATTGAAATCTGGCCATTTAAGTCCTTTAGTGTTAATATGTACGAATATACCTGGCCAAGAATTCTTCATTGTAGTATTTTAGAAAAACCTTTGTCTTCCCTAGTTCCCACCCCTCCATTTTGAGCCGTATCAGCAATAACCTGCAGTTGTCTTTTGTCACCTCTACATTTTCATCAAAATCGAAGGCTAAGAAACGGTACCTGCAAACATTTGGATATTGGTAACGAAATTCGAACTTAGCTGCAGTCTCTGCAATCTTAGATCTGGGAATTTACTTAATTATTACGTACCTTCTTATAAATTCCGCGAAAGGTATACGACATGAGAATCCATTTTGTCTTGCTTTTGCAGTGTCCAAGACAGCAAGAGCTCTAAGTTGCTGCCGAACAACTTCTGTCTGAAAGCCTCTTGGATTGTCATTGAGATCGGCCCTGATGCATCTGACGTAGTGCGTGCCCCCGCTGCCTGGACCTACTGATAGCTGCTTGAGAATCTCCAAGCTGGTAGCTCGGTAAGTAGCAGCTGCTGTCCTCATTCTATGTACTTGTGAGAACTGTCCTTTGGACGTTGTGTTAAATTTCTGGAAAGGGAATCAAAAAATTAGAAATTGACAGTTTTCTTTAGAAGTCTATACCTGTACCATAATACCACAAAACAAGGCATGGCCATCTGCGATGCCACTTTTTGTTGAAGAAATAAATATACAATTTTCGCATGTACGAATGAGACAGTTGTCAGTGACGTCGTCATTAGTGGGAGACACCACGGGAAGTTCTCACCATGTCTTTCCACCACGGTCTGTACCTACCTTACTTACAGTCACGTTTATAAATATCTATACACTTTGGAACTTATTACAGGGGAAGAAGGGTCAAAATTGAATACAGATGCATATATATATTTACAAAGCCGACCGTACCAGCATTTTTTACAATTACAAGATCGTACTTACTCGAGCTTTGGTATTTTCTATATCCTTTTCAGACTTCGACTTTACCACATTTACTTTCGGCTGACTTGAGCATACAGTTAGATTGCCTGTTTTAGTCAGTTTATTTCTAAATAATTCCTGAACTGTTGTGTTGATTGACGCTCTCATAGTTTCGATCATCTCTGGTGGCAGAAAATCTTTATTTTTGTCGGCGATTTCTCTCGCGTCATAACTGACTTTTCCTGTATAGTGTGCAACACTGAATTCATGACTGCCAGACAATTTTATGTATGGCCCTTTGCACGATGTCCGAATGGTACCTGCAATATGTACCTATATAATTTGTATATGTATAGATACTAATGCTTGGGTTTTGATTAAGATGCTACATGGGAGCATTTACAAAAAAATCGTCACTTACTCATGATAAACTCTTGACCACTCCCTGTACGACTAGCTTCGTCTAAAATATAAAACAGGCCCAGTGGTCTTCCCATTAACTGATCAACTGAATGCTTATTGTCATAAAAATGTAAAGCAACAACATCGACCTCTTCCTCTGCTGTTTCTTGCATTTCCCAAGCAAAAACTCGCTGATTGTACAGAAATTGTATTTGTTCATTTGTGGTGTTCACTATTAGTTGTTCTAATCGATTTCTATGAAAGCATTCAAAACCAAACATGTCCAGCAAACTCACTGAATATTTATCTCCGCTGCAATAAAAATGTACTTATGTAAAAATAAACCTTCGATGTGGTTAGGCTATTAATAATTAATGTCTATATTGAAAGGCAGCATACTTACAATACTGATCTCATAAAAGATAATTTGGAATTTATTAAATTAATCATCCAATCGATCAGACGTTTGTATAATGCACTCGCCAACATGTCTCGGGCATCTCTAGCTTCATCTGTTGAATGTTTTCTTTTCACTGCAGTCCCTCTTTCTATTAAACAGTAATTTAAAAGCGCCCATAAAAACTTTACTTCCTCAAGAGATAATAATTTGGCGACTTTCTTAGCTTCCTCAGGGTTCTCGATTTCTGCTGTTCCATTCTTCCCATCTTTAAACCTGACATTACCAAGAGTGAGAATAGCAGCTAGAATTGTTTCAAACATTATAATATCTTCTTGTTCCCAATCTAAAACTTTGAGATTTTCTATGAATTCCTTATATTTGAAAACATTCTCTTCTGGAGTCTCTCTTACGGATTTTTTTAACTTCTTTGGTTCTTCCGGTATCCTTAAATATCGATGTTTCCTGTTTTTCTCAAGTGATAGCTCATCTAGCCGGTCTGCGTCTTCCATGGCATCGTAGAAATAATAAAGTAGATCGAAGTTTGCGTGGGACCTGAAAATACACGTTGTTAATTTGATATTATTCTTACCGATACAAACTAATAGCAATTATTTTAAAGTTAACACTTGCATATCTGTTGATGAGACTCTCCATTTCTCCAGTTGATACAGCCAAAATATTGATCCGCTTAACTTTCCAGAACTTCCATATGTAACTTGTATTTGGAATATTGCTCTTGTGGAATGAGCATTTATAGGTGTGCCAGCACTTATAGCAGCTTGAATAACATCTTTAGCCCGTTCGATCCTATCAGCAACATTGTTTTTCATAGCTCCTAAATGAGTTAAGTGGTTTAAGGCGTGATTCATGTTGGTTGTTTTGCCAGATTTACTTTCTCCAGAAAAAACTATGTGTTGAGGCTCATTGTGATGGAGAGCATCTTGGTAGGCTCCGTCAGCTACAGCAAATATATGAGGACCGTTGTCCGATCTGGATTTGCATTCGTATTTTTTGTGATACTAAAATTAATAATTAAGTTAGTTTTATTTTGATTTAAACGTTCTTCAAACAGATTTAATGAATCAATTATACATACTTCTTCGTTGTAAATATCTTCATGCGTATTTGGATTCAGTATAAGAAGAACATCACCAATAAACGAAGTAAAATAACCTTTTGCTAGTTTAGTCTGCAATTCTGCTAGAATACTATCTTCTGTGAGTACATCTAAAGCAGCAAGGTCTTCTACTTGCATAGTCTCTGATTCACTAACACCTTCAGTTGTCAGTAGACCGTTTTTGATTATCCGTTCTGGTGGTTTACTTGGAAGTTCTTTATCTTTTACCTCGAAAGCTAACATTTTAAGCTCGGTTGTTAACTGTAAATGACAATGAGTATACAAATTAAAAATGAACAACATCCAATTCTAAAGAAAAGGTTCGGGTCAAAAATGCTGCGTTCCACCCCCGTACTTTATTCTACTTTTCATTTCAAATAAATAAATTATGTGTAGGTATTTTATGAAACTTCAGCATAATTTTTATTAATTAGTTCAGTAAGAGGGTCGTAATTTATGGAATCGGTACATACACACCTTGATAATTATACGACAATTGCATTAAGAACTAAAAAACTGAAATATATAAATACGTTCTTAGAAAGTGAAACTCCCTAGAGCAGGTATGTATCACTTTTGCTTCATCCGTACACAATCATGATTTTTTGTGACGTAAGTTTTGAGAAATATATTCTAACGGTTTTTGTAAACAAGGAATACATACATGGAAATCATTTTCTGGAACAGATTGTATAAATGGATGTTCTTCTAACTCCATAGCATAAGGACGATGTTCAGGGTTCTTCTCAAGGCATCTGCAATTGATATATGTCTTAATTTATAACACTTCCCACACAGTGCGCATCATAGGTATACATCTCAACATAATATTTTACTTACTCTGTTATGAAGTCATTAATATCATTCGACCACATAGCTGGTCTGTTGAAGCTGGGTGGTGGGTTCCTTACGATTTGAAACAATGCCCTTGTTGGATGCATGGCTTGGAAAGGCGCTTTAGAATCTGCCATTTCGATCGTTGTTATTCCCAGTGCCCACACATCAGCTCTGTTTCCATATCCATCTCCGGTTATAACTTCAGGCGCCATCCAACCAGGCGATCCAATATTCGTCCTAGCTCTATCTAGAGAACTATTCAATCTCTTCGACAACCCAAAATCCGAAAGCTTCACTTCCCCATCCTTTGTTAACAAAATGT
Source organism: Lathronympha strigana (assembly GCA_949128165.1). Lineage (NCBI taxonomy): Eukaryota > Metazoa > Arthropoda > Insecta > Lepidoptera > Tortricidae > Lathronympha > Lathronympha strigana. Next base: position 6,619,727 of record OX421906.1, on the reverse strand, counting down.
TGCTGCACCTCAAATTGCGATGCATCACTTTGTTTTCATGCAGATAAACCAGCGCCTAGAACGATTGAAGTGAATTGATTGCACCAATCAAAAGGCTCAACACGTGAGCGTGACAGGTAGTGATGGAGCGACCGCCCCTTAGGTACAGTGTTCCATTACGGTGTATCGGATTGTTAGGACGGCTCGGCGATACTAATGTCAGTGTCAGTCAAGGGCCCACGCCCCCGAGATTCATTGGGGCCTATTTGCATACGTATCGGGCCCTGAGCTGTCGCAGGCGGCCTGTCTGCGCTCTCTACTGTCTGGTATATCAGTTTGCTTAATGCGTTCATTACGATCGTTTAAGAATTAGGGATGTGACCATACTGTGTTGTTGTCGATGTTCATTTATAATTTTATTTAAACATAATTATTAAACGGGTCTAACGCGAATTAATTTGTTTACCTTATTTACCGACGTTTCGACACAGGTTTCACTGGTCATGGTCGCGGCTGACTGATGTCCCAGCAAAATGTCAAAACAGAGATTTGTGTAACTACCCAACGAAAAGTCTATGTAGAAATTTGGGGTAAACACACAATTTTTAAACTACCCACAAAACATATGTTAATTATTGTCAATAGTCCGACACACGACACTCACAATATCCCCGCGTACATCCGAAGACACACACAAATCCGCGATCGCCGAACATCTTCTTACATCTGGCGTAAATCACTGGATTGAACTCCATAAACCAAAAATTGTCTCCACTGAACGCCATTATTATCCTCGAGTAGTTCGAGAGGCAATTGAAATCAAGAAACACCCTAGAAATTTTAATAGGGAGGATGGTTTTAACTTATCACCAACTTGGGGACCAGTGATCCAGAAGTTGCAGCCACGGGATATATCTTCGGATGTACGCGGGGATATTGTGAGTGTCGTGTGTCGGACTATTGACAATAATTAACATATGTTTTGTGGGTAGTTTAAAAATTGTGTGTTTACCCCAAATTTCTACATAGACTTTTCGTTTAATTTAAATTAATGTAAATGTTTATTGTGTAAGTACCTACATATTTACTTTAAAATCATATTTAGCTTTTGTAGATCGCCTATCATCCACCTTACGTATAAATTCAAATTTTCTTGTGTTGAACACGATTTGAAAAATTGTTACTTTGTAAAGGTAGGTATGTGGTGTAACATACTAAGATACTTGTATGGCGCAAATTAAGTTATAAAATTAATCACATTAATTCAAGTCATTAATGACAAATAAACAAACCATTCGTAATATTTTATACTTAGTAGCTCCTATGACTGTTTGTGATTATAAACATTGATTATTGCCATTTAATTACCTATCTAGGACTATTTATAAGCGCCTGTCAACTCTAAAATGCCGTTGATAATCGTTTATGCTTTGTTTAAAAAGTTGCGCTTGTCAGAAAAAATAAATAACAGAGATTAATTAATAAAGCGAGTACCTAACCTAACCTAACCTAAATATACCAATAAGCTTAGAGCAAAACCGAAATCGAAAGGGACATAAAGTTAAAAAGCAACAAAATAAAGAAACTTGCTTCAATCCGGTGATAGATAAAATAACAGTACCTACCTGAAGTTATAGCCTCACTTGACCGGCTTCACTTTGTTGCCGTCCAGGTTTTACTAAAGTATCGATAGTTTCCCACCGCAAACAGAATTTGATCGTACCTTACGAGATGCAACATCGATAGATATGCATGGGAGATCTGCCGAAGGAGAAGGACGGAGCACCGGTATTGTGAACCAAGTGGCTTGCATAAAGATAATACGCATTTAACCAACGGTAATTCCTAAGAGTCTTATGAGATCAGCACAAAGTCCGATATTGTAGACTTTGGACGGAAGATAGTAAGGGCAATTATCGGGTGTTCTGAAAGTGTTCACGGGATCATTGGCTACCGAGCAGAGGGTCCGTATATCTTGTGTGCGCGAGCATTATTTACGATAATTGAGCGATGCGCCGCGATGGGGGGCCGTCATGGTGTTGTCGGGCGCGCTCCGACATTCGCATCGACAAGTTCGACTGTTCCGTCGCGAATCACATCAAATAAAGCGGCGTGCATTTTAAGTAATGGCCCTAGATAGTATACCAATACGTGGACTTCGTCGGGCAATATTTTATTCCACGTCACGTGAGCAGGCATCGCTTGGACAAAGATCCGAGAACAATTGAGTTTGCATTCAAAGTACCAACCAATTGATTCAGCCGTTGAAAGGTGGACTGGCAGGTCCTTTGTTTTATAAACAGCCATCCCTACTCGAATGTGACGAGAGACATGTTTATAGTCAGTCGAATATGGGCTTACCTTGATCGTATATTTGAGGATGTAAGCGATGTGTTCCTCGGACATTTTTCTGTCAGCCGCGTTCAGTTTACTGACAATATCGATGACAGATCCGCATTCACACAACTGCAAAATGGTACATTGAACTGAGTTATGCATAGCCTTAGCGAGACGAGAAAGGGAGATTTACGTGCTATTCGTAACAAGTGTCTGACCTTTCATTCGTACTAAATTTATGTTCCATACCTCGAGAACGAACCAAATCTTCTTGACACCTTCCGACCTTTCACAGAATACTCCATAGAAATCTATAAGATTGGGATGACTGGTGAAATCCCTGAGGCACTTGTATTCTTCGTGGATGTGCACTTCTGTGTCATCGTTGTAGGTTTGTATTTTGATGGCGACAGCCTTTCCAGCAGCTTGGCTGTCTGAAGCTTTGAAGACTTTGCCGAAGATGCCGGAGCCAAGTTGTTTATCGACGGAGTACCTCTCCGTCGGGCTCGGCAACGACGATATGTTTAGACAGTCCTTCATTTTGTTTAGTCATGGAATGTTATCCCGTTAAATACTCTCGATCCAAAGATTATCCTTAGCGAAGTATTCTGAAGACACGGCACTTGATTAGGCTCGGAGAATAAGAAGATGGTCATAGCTGTTATTAGGTTAGTTGATTGACAAAAGTGATATAAATTAATTGCACCATTCTTTAAGGTTTTATAATTGCACTGACTTACCTCCGCTGCTGTTGGCTTCTCAGCTCCGAGTGCCTGCGCCGTTAGAGCCCCGTCAAGTGCCCGGGCTTCGGACTTAGTTTTAATCCTTCGTAACAGTATTAGGTCATAATGCCTTTCGGCCTTGCATGCGTTGGATAACTTAGTGATTGGGAACGAGTGGGGTTTTAATTAATAATGTATCTAAGGAGGCCAGGTCAAGGTCCGAATTATTGTCCTAAGAAGTAAGAATAAGCAGAACTTCGGCAGCGAATGTTAGGAGAACATATAAAACGTAGCAAATAGGAAGGAAAGTGTTATTTGGCGTTTTTTAATCCTACTATAATAGGTGCATAACGTCTATTGACATCGTCTCATAAGGCTCCACTTAGGATTAGGTACACTTAATTGAAGTGAAAGTGATAAGTTCAATCAATATTTATCATCAACATACACATACACATGCTGGTATTAGAAAACTAAAAAAAGAACCTACACGCGCCAAAAAAAGCAACAAAATTTAATTGGTAAAAATGGGACAGTTATGGGAACAGTCTGTCTTGAAGTTTTATATTGATCTGTAATATCTTTTTTAATCCGTTATTACTTTATCTTACCTAAAAACGCTAAATATAACAGCAGGGTAAGGAAGGAAGGAACGACTTACTTGCCTACCTGTTTCAAAATCTACCAAAAGACCAATTTCACACTTTTACCATTTAAAAACTGTAACTAATTTTACAGATTATTTATAATGTCAAGCAGTTTAGTCACTCATGTTGTTTTTGTAAACATCTTCAATCATTCAAACAAATAGATCATTCAAATCGCAATCCATTCATTCGAAACAATCTATCAAGGCAACAGCTACTGAAGCGGAGGCAATGCTAAATAGCAGAACATCTACCAACATTGTTAGATGACCATTTGTAAACCATAATGCGACGGCATAAGGTCCATCGATGGTCATTTCAGGACATTGCTGTTTAGTCTAAGAGCTACGGAAATAGGTATGCAATTTATCGAGCCACAACCCCCTCTAGTTAGAATGCTATCATTAATATTAATCCAGGCGCTTGGCTGCTGTTCAGCGGAGGTTTAGTTACTCTTTGTCGTCGCCTGGTGGGGTGATCGACTGAATGTTTACGCCTGTATTTTTGCACACATGATTTTGAAGGTTCAGGCCCAGACCTCTTGACTTTGTCACTTTTTACCGCACCTTGGACTCACCTGCTATTGCTTTTTCCCCCAATTTAAACGTGTTGCCCATCCATTCTCACACCCACTGAACAGTTGCCAGGCGCCCGGATTAATTAATAATTTTAGTACGGCACACTAACTAGAGGGGTTTCATGGCTCTATAAATTGCATTCCTATTTCCGTAGCTAGCTCTCCGTCTAGTTTGTCCACAGTAACAAAGAAACAGTCCATTCTAATGTGAATCCGAAAACTGCTGGAGGGATCTCATTGTTGTGTCAAAAGGTGACGGGTTCTCTCGGCTGGTAACTTGACAGATCAGAGATACGCTGCTGCAGAAATGCTGGTTGCTAAAAATCCTGGGTTCATTGACCTGATCTGTTTTTAAGTAGTTATTTATTATACAAGGGGCAAAGTTGTTTTTTAACTCCCGGGCTTATATTGAGTCCCGAGCATGCGAAAGAGTCCAAAATTGAGCCAATAGCGTAGCGAGTATTTTTTACCCTCTGGTAAACTAGACCTTATCGAAATTATTCCAGTTTCCTCACCATGTTTTCCTTTACCAAAAAGCGATTGGTAAATATCAAATCATATTCGTATAATATCGGCGCGTACCAATAACTTTTTTTAAACTTATTGGTACGAGCCGAGATTGAAGTTATATACAACTAGCTTTTGCCTGCGGTTCCGATCGCGTTAGAAAGAGACAAAAAGTAGCCTATGTCACTCACCATCCCTTCACCTATCTCCACTTAAAAAATCACGTCAATTCGTCGCCGGAAGACGGACAAACAAACAGACACACACACTTTCCCATATATAATATTAAGTATGGATTACAATATATACGTGTACCTACTTACTTAACTCGTTCTCTAAATAGCAAGCTTTAGATGGACCTGTTTACCATAATTAAATTTAAAGAATGTACGAGTAGGTCCATACTATTGTTTATTTTATTCGGAATCCTCTTTCAATTGAAATTTTGAGCTTTTGAGCATAAGCGCCGTATATTATTTAAGTAGTAAAGCCCCCCGTTTTTTGTACTTACCGGGATCTTGCTACCGTTAAGTGTATCACAGCTTGTTGATACACTGTGAAGAGTCTTCACGTGAAGTGACGGCCAAGTACTTTGAATTCTGGACAAACAATATTTCACGACTCACTCGCCCCATTGACGGGGGTAACGGCACTCGACTGCTGTGAAGAGATTTTAAAATACATTCAGCTGATGAATGTGCGTGTATTTTAAATTACTTATAGTTCTGTAAAATTATGACGTTTGGTTCACGCAGTCTGTGCTTCTTAAAAGTCTATGCACAATTAGAGTTGGTCCGTGCTATGTTTCCTTGATTTTGACTGCAAAGAGTGACTCACAATTTCATAGAAGATTGACGTTTAAATTAACACTTTAATGTTTGACAGTCCATTTGCTTGGAATAGATAGGTAACGGATTTTGACTCTAACTTAGTCGGGCTCTACGCTGTGAGGAACGAGTCTCTATCCATTCCAGTTATTGCAATTATTTATCCTGTTTCATTTACTGCCGAGTTTTTTCCTTTACTGAAAAAAATATACGTACTTTTACCGGAATAAAGATGGATAAATAGTCTCCGCAGTGACACAATGTGCAAGTTCCATGTGGAATTTTTGTAACTTTAGACTGATCAAACATTTTTCTGATTAATTGCGCAATTTTTTATCGATTTCGCCTATATTACCTACTTACTTAACTAATGAAAACGGCTCTTACCACTTTTTATTGGTTAAACAATGCTAAATAACCACGATAGCTTAAAAAATAAAATTCACACGAATTGAGAACCTTTTGAAATATGGACGTCGTCGGTTAAAATGTTAAAATTAACCTTGATTAAAATCATTCTTTGGCCCTTTATTGGAATGTAGGTATCTTAGCTATACTTATCTTGCTTACTATCATTAATCACGCTACTTTACATTTCATTGGAATTGTTTCAATAATCCAAAACAAGAGCAGAGTTATATTGAAAAGAATAACCGAGAATACTATTACATTATTGTTTGGTGTATTATTAGAGAATAATACACAAAACACAATCGGCGCACCTTCATTCATCGAATCATTCCGGCATCACCTATCATGAAAACGTTGTTTTTATTTACATTCTCAATATCAATAGCGGCATCAATTCGCTGGGTACAGTTCGGCGGCGCGTCGGAGCACAAAAGCATCAGTCCAAATTAACCAGAAATAATGAGATAATTGCGAGGGCTCATTGAAATCTGCTGAGAAGCTGCTTGGGAGATCTTTGATATGATACAATAGGAAGCGGGGCTTTGTATACGCATAGATACTTATAGAGATTAAGTTAAGTAGGCATTCGTTCAAGGTATAATAAAGTAGCAGTTTTTAGATATGATCTTCCTAATCGTACAATGAAATCCTTGTAATCCTTAAATACATAAATTGTTGCGAGTTTATAGACTTGTTGCGACTTTAGAGTCTTATAACACGGGTGATTTCTGGTGAGTTTAGAGCAGGGGTCGGCAACTTTTTAGCAACCAAGGGCCACATAGTAGTTAACGAAATTGACGCGGGCCGCACTTTGTTAATAGTGGCGCTGTCGTCGCATGGGGCACGTGCCGAATACGAAATAGTCAAGGAGGCCCGCTGGCTGCCTGTTGCCGATTGCTGGTTTAGAGCGAGGCAAGTGAGCTTACCATGAGTTCTAGGTAACCGTAGTGAGTCGATAGCGAATGCGCGATTCGATAGTATTTGCATCTTGCTTGTTCTGAATTGGTGGAAGCGAGAAACATATATTACCAAATCGCTCAGTCTATCGACTACGGTTACGTAGAACTCACGGTAAGTGCGTAGCGATTTCGCCGCGTTGGGGTGGAATTCCAATATTCCATGGGCCCGACATGCGCGCTTGCCTAAACGCCAGTGTGATAAGACCCTTAGCCAATTGCTCCAACCAGGGTCAGGCTATTAGCCAACTAAACCGCGGTTAACTGACCAATTCCATACTTATAAACGCTTAACTCCGGGTTAGTTCGCTTAGGCAGGATGGAGCAAGTGGCGTTTAGTTACTTAAAAATTTCGTGCTTGACGCGTGTTCGATAGCTTAAAATAAGGGATAGAAAAACCGTTTATGAATCGTTCACTATTTAATTGAAAATATAAAGAAAATCGGTACAAAGGTGACCTTAAACTACAATAAATATTAACGTTAATACTTAAATACACTGACATGCTACTGGAATGATATTATTTACAAAACTGGGGGCACGGCAGTGCCGCCAACAAGTCGAGCAAAACAAAGGCACGAACGTACCATTCTTTTCTCAAAACCATCAGGCCATTTTCAACCTCCTGTAACTTTGCCCTGGTTTAAGTTTGAACCCTGCATTTTCAGTGACATGTTGGGTATAATACTCGTACAATTTCAATATATTATGATCAACATTTGATTTGAACTTGCAGTTTAAGAACTATCGAACGTCAAAGTTCCGGAGTTTGGTCACTCACTAACTCAATCACCGATCATCAAAAGTCTAAGGTACTTCTAGCAGACCTTTTCAAAATTTTGAGCTTCTACTCAAAATTTTAAACTTAAGTAGTTTATAGCCCACCAAAGTCAAAGAAACTTCAAAATTATTGGAAAAGACAGACCTACCAACTACATAAGTAATTACTTATGTAATTCCATATAAATACATGCGATTACAGTTACTTATGTAATTCATTCAAATATTATACAATGTATTATACAGGTAGGTAAAATATTGAATACACTACAGTGTCAGTATAAATATGGAATGCATGTATAAAAAAAGGACTGCCTATAAAAAATAAATGAGATCCCATCAAAAACATTACACATAAAAATACACCAGCCTCGCTCCGCAGTTCTTATGCTGGAAAAAGTTTTGAGATGTAATATTAATACAAGTCGGTTATTTTAGTCGGTGCTGGGGAGTGTCTATAGAACTCGACTAGGCGTGTCTATAGAAGTCGGTTAATAGAAAAGTCAGTGGAAGTAGAGTTCTATCGACACTCCCCGGTACCGACTAATATAACGACTTGTTTTAATATTACAACTCAAAGCGGAGCGAGACTTGTGTACAAATACAAATTCAAATTGTAAAAATAATTTCACAAGTAATTCACTCGTTATTATGCCTCGTTGTTCTCAACTGTTCGGATTCTCATTTTGACCGATTGCTAAATATTTCAACATTAGGGGAAAGTGGGTAGGATTCGTACACCGGTAGGCTTCGTGCAGTGGGCATATCTCGGCTTCCCTACATGCTGAAGAGTTGATATTTGTATACAAGATAGGCACTTTTACGTATAGGCTACCCTCCAAAAATTATTGTAGTGTGGTGGCAGCCTGTGCCAGAAAGAGTCAATATGTGTTTTGGCAACTCTAAAGTAATGTTTTGTCTTGTTTGAATCCATCTGTCTTTAATAAGTTTTGATGGGATTGGAAAAAATACTTTAGTCTTGTGTGTAAATACACGCTTAAGGTTCTTATGTAAATAATAGTTTTGGGATTAACTTGATGGATATTTTTTATTTTGATTTTTTTGCGTTCGAGTCGATTGCCGCCTTCGTACACTCAGATTGTATGAGATCTTTTACTGTACGAATGCACCCCATGGAACTAAAATCAAGAATATAATCATTATACAGTTATTATCAGTAAGATATCCCTGAAAAGTGATTATAACAGGTACAAGAACTCATAAAATAATGAATTCCGGGTCGAAAAGAATGGTGTACGAAGCCTCCCTACGTGTGGGGTAGATTCGTACAATTCCCGCTTTTTAGGAAAATCGTTTTAACTTGGCTAGTTTGCTTAGGATTAAATCAGAAATATACCGTTATGGTAGACAGATAACTGGACGATGATATGGCATTAATTTAATTTTAAAATAACTGTTAATTTTTATTTTACAAGGCTCAGAGCAAAATGTGTACGGAGCCTCCCCACTTTCCCCTAAGGTATTTATTCGGCGCCTAAAATATGGGCAGGTATTGTCTTAATCTATACATATAAAAGGAAAAGTCCTGACTGACTGACTCACTGATCAACGCACAGCCGAAACTACTAAACGTATGATCCTGAAATTTTCACATTACGTTAGGTGTTTAACGAAGGTAACGAATAAGAAAGGGTTTTAAAAAAATCATCTTCTAAAGGGGTTAAATCGGGGTTGAAAGTTTGTATGGAAGAAAGTTTTTTTTTTTAGATAGAGACTCAAACGTTGGTGTAGAGGTTTGTTATTAAAATACAAAAAAAGTAATTTTACCGTTTTGGAAAAATCAACCCCAAAAGGGGTGAAAAGTGTGTTAAAAGTTTGTATGGCGGAAGCGTTTCCCTTTTAGTTATAGACTACAAACTTTGTGAAAAGAATCCTCATTAGAGTTTACAAAAAGTAATTTCAGCGATTTCGAAAATTCGACCCTTATAAGGGTGAAAAGGGTGTTGAAAGTTTGTATGGCGGAAGGTTTTCTGTTTAGCTAGAGACTATTTTATGTGTAAAGGTTTCTCATCAAAATACAAAAAAGGTTATCTATATAAAATATAAAAAAGAAACTGACTGACTGAATGACTAACTGACTGACTGACTGACTGACTGACTGACATATCAACGCACAGCCCAAACCGCTGGTCCTAGAGATACCAAATTTGAAACGTAGGTTCCTTATAAAGTCTAGAGGTGCACTAAGAAAGGATTTTTCAAAATTCAACCCCCTAAGGGGGTGATTTGGAAGTCCAAAGTTTTTATGGGGAAATAAGATTAGTTGGCCTATTCCATTTGAAACTTTACAGGAGTATTTATAAAGATAAATGAGAAAGCAAGTGTTTCAGGTTTTTTGAGAATTCAACCCATATAAGGGGGAAAAGGGGTGAAAAAGTAAAAAAAAACAACATGGGTATCGTTTTCTGGTTTATCGGGTCGCTGATTACAAAAACAACGACGATTTTAAAATCTAACGTGGCGATTGTGAAATACCATCTTCCCTGTTGGGGCGCGAGGGGGTCGAATTCTAAAAATATAAATATGGGTGTCGTTTTGTTGTTTATTTCTGGTTCTATAGATTCCAAACTTAACACTTAGGTTCCTTATAAGGCGTAGGGGTGCACAAACAAAGGAGTTTTCAAAATTCACCTCCAAAGGGGGAGAAATTACGGTACAAACTATGTATGGGGAAACATGATTAGTTAAACTATTTTATTCAAAACTACACAAGAGTATTTCTAAAGATAAATGAGTAAAGACGTGTTTTTGATTTTTTGAGAATTAAACCCCTAAGAGGGCAAAAAGGGGTAACAAAGTCAAAAAACATCATGATTATCGTTTTTATGGTTTATCGGGTCGCTGAAATCAAACACAACAACCATTTTAAAATCCAATGAGGTGGACGTATGATACACCATCTTCCCTGTTGGGGTGCGATGGGGTTGAAATCTCAAAATATCAATATGAGTGTCGTTTTGTTGTTTATTTCTGTTTCTAGAATTTCAAATTTGGCACGTAGGTTTCTTATTAAGGTGTAGGGGTGCATTAAGAAAGGATTTTTCAGAATTCACCTTCTAATCGAGATAAGAAAGAAGAAGATCCGAGAGGTTCTTTACAATGAATCTGGAGCCAAAACTGCGAGAAAAGGCCGCCATCTGAAATTTCGTCAGTTATGATCGTGATGGAAATCAATATCTGAGAATCCGAAAGGTTCTTTCTAAGGAATCAGAAGTCAACATTGATCGTAATATGTACTCGGTTGGTACATATCAAAGGGTTCATGAGGTTCTTTATAATGAATCAAAGCCGCCAACTTGATTTTGAAATTACGTTACGGTTGAACATTTATTTTGTACGCGGGCGAAGCTGCGGGAAATAGCTAGGATTTTTTAGAATTCTCCTCCTAAAGGGGTGAAGTGGGATTTGATTGTATATCGGGAAACAAGATTTATTACACTATTTTATTCCCAGGATTATTCCTAACGAGAAATGAGTAAATAGGAGTACGAAATGGGGTGAAAAAGTCAACATGGGAAATATATACAGTAAGTGTAACTTACCTAACGACCTACCTCTGCCTACCTTAAATCTAAAATAGGTCCTTGATCAGAATTGCGAAAAGGGGCTCCATCTTGAATTTATTGAGTTTTAATCCGACCTTGATAATAATCGGTATTTGGGGATCCGAGAGATTCCTCGGTAACGAATCTGTAGTAAAAACTGCGAGATCCGGCCGCCATCTTGAATTATTTCGATTTTGATCCGATCGTGTTAAAATCGATTTCCGAGAGGTTCTCTTTATGAATAATCTGAAGTTAAAACTGAGAAAAACGGCCATCGTCTAGAATTTCTTTAGTTATGATCTGATCGTGATGAAAATCGATATCCGAGGATCCGAAAGGTTCTTTCTAACGAACCACCAACACCACCATCAACGGCCACCATCTTGAATTTATAGTTAAGTTCGTGATAAAGCTCGGTAGGCACATACAAAGGATTCGAGAGGTTCTTTATAACAAATCAGAGGTAAACATTGAGAAACAGCCGCCAACTTGAATTTTTCATTTTGATCACTTTTGCGACAACCATCCATTCCATTGAAATCCGTTCAGCCAACCGCAAGATAATAGCGGACAAACATACATATGTACATACAAATATACGGGCCCAACTAAGAACCTCCTTATTTGTAGACGGTTGAAAATTACGTTTAGTACGCGGGCGAAGCCGCGGGTAAAAGCTAGTTTACTAATAAATTTCCATGTTTGCATATTATTTCCACGTCTACCTACAATTTATTTGTATACCGATTTCTATCCGCATAAATATGCAGGAAATATTACAAGTTAGTAATAGCTAGGTAACTTAAATTTCTGCTACAAAATTGTAAAAATCAGAACAAACTTCGGTCCTTTAAAGTATGTAAAATGAGTATTAAATTTGGTATTGGTGTAAACTTTGTAAAATGAGTTGGTATTTGGTAATGAGTAGATGTGGATGTGGGAGTTTGCAAAAATAGTAATATACCTACACAATTTATTTATTAAAGACTCGTAGTTGGTCTAAAAATATGTCTATTGAGAAGATACCTATTCTAATACGCATCTTAGTTTAATAATTAATACTGATTGTCACTATCTGATTAGGCTAACTGGAATGTTAAAGTAGAGCTACCTATTTAATGTTTAATTTAGGCAATCTAAAATAAATAAATATACATATGTAACTATATACAACTTTTGAGTATGTAAGTACCTTTCCTACATACATTTGTATGTAAGAACTGACAAATTTTCTAGGGTAATGTGTTAGACAGTGGCGCGTAGTAAAAACAATAGCGTAAAACGAAGACAAAATGATGGCCAAACATAGTGGCCAAAATAGAGATTGCTCCTGGTACCGGTTTTCTATACCAATACCTACAAGTACAGTGTACAGTACTTACCAAAGCCGGAATGTTTCTCGCCATATTAATTCGGTACCGGTACCATTGTCTAGGCCCAAGTTTTTTTTTCAATAACCAATGTGTTAACAATTTTAACTGGTTACTGGATGTATTTACTAAAGTTAGATTAAAGTTTTAAAAGGAATGTACAGGTTAAATTCAGTTTTAATAAGGAATGCAAAATTCGGATACCTACCTACATTAATAGGCACTACACTGTGCATAGGTAGGTATTCAATTAATTTATTTTTGCCCCCACGTTTATCGGGCATGAAAGATTTTCTTCATTGAAAATAAATTAAAATATGTGATAGATCTTCTTACAATGTGTCTGCTTTAACTACGAGTATGTTTATAACTATTTCAAATTTCAAATCGGTAGCTGAAGTAGTTCTCGAGATATTTACCGATGTAACAGACAGATAGACTGAGTCGCACCATAAGGATTCCTTTTTTACCATTTTGGTACGGAACCCTAAAAATGCAAAACTTAAACAAAAATAAGTTCTCAATTCATAATTTCCGTCAATACATATTTTCAATAGGTACATTTGATTTCATCCTTTTCAAGCGATCTTTGTGCACTTTCAAGTTTTCCTGTTCTTGGTGTAATTAGGAGCAACGATTTACTGTCTATTTGTGCTTGTTTTTAGTAAAAGGGACCATTATGTCGATTGCTGATAAGGTTCATTTCTAAATGAATCTTTATGACATTAGCGCCTCTATCGGCTAACGACAAAGTATTTGATTTTTGTTCCCATTTGTCTTTTCTGTATTCGCAGGTTAAGGACATTTAGATAACCAAATACCATAACATGGATAACAATCAGGAAATACACAGTGTGTATTACACATTACACACCCACAAGCATCACGTAATGCACATAGTCATCACATCACACACAAATACAAGCCACAGCCAGAAATTAGGCTTCAGTGCAGTATTCTTATCTTTCATGTAGGTACACGAAGATGTTATACTTACGTTCTTTTGTAAAAGTGAGCAATGGGATCAAATCACTGATCTCCTATCAATATAATAGAAGAAATGTGTCATAAATTGATAAATCCGTCCTCCCATTCTGTCTGCTAGGTTCACCACTTTAATCATATTAGCAAAATGATTCCTAGACGTTAGCCATCTCTGATTTTTACCATTATACCAGATTTCTTTCTAAGAGGAGAAGGGGTTCTCCTCTTTGCAATAAATCCCTTCAAAACATCATCACCCTCATCTTATCTTGCGAAATAATCACATACATCAATGATTTTTTCCGGGTTATGGTATCCAAGAAAATAAAGTCACTACCCACAATCGTTCACTTGCACACAGCTATCCACTTATCGTCCCTGCACCTCTGGCAGTCCACCCTGCAGCACCAATGGAACGTGCAGTTGCAGGGTTTGATGCTTGACTTCCTGATGAGCGCGTGGCCTCGGCCGCAGCAGAGGAGATCGCAGGAGCCGGAGCGGGAAGTCCGTCCTATCCGGCAGACTCGGCCTGAAGTGCCGGCGGAGTCCGTTTTGGGGTCCACTTCGCAGAAGCTTGGGGATCTGAGGATGAGAAGAAATCAATAAGGTTAGTGAAATAACGTAAGTGGGAAGTTAAATACGGGTGACGCGTGCGTGCCGTAAGCTCTGCATTCATGCGATTCTCATAAGTATGGGGTGGGGTAGGTCATTCACTGATAAATAATTTTAAGACAGTTATATAAAATAAATAATGAAGTGTAGTTAAGGATATGTTGTTCATTGGTTGGATTGTCGTAACTTTAACTGTTTATGTAAAACCATGAAAAACCGCGAATAAGATCCAAGTGAGACATATTATTTTACTTCTAGCTTTCATGCAGAGTTCCATGCTTTCTGCGGGAAGGGACTATACTTTGCAATATGGAACCCTGTCAAATCTAGATAGGCTATGGTATTGTTAATTTCGTAGTGCAAAAGTATAGTTTCAATTAAAGCTTCCAAACATACTTTTCAAAGAATAAGAGACTGGTTTTGGGCGCCGGTCGCGCTCGACTCCGCCTCCTTCCTCTTGGTCGGCCACGGAGCACTGAAAATCCGTTGTTCAGCTCTTCTTGTGCTACTATTAGAGCCTGCAAGAAGATCATATGGTTAGGTACCTACAGTTTCTTTTTTAAACTACTTTTTAAAATACGTATTTTAAATGTAGGTACACTTTGCTCCAACTACTGCTATGCACCGCCGAATCTTGCATTCAGGGCGTGGGACGGTAAAACCGTACATACAACCTAAACTCATCCAATGATCCACGCTATTTCTTCATGTGAAACGTTAAGATATAACATACAAAAATGCGTAAATCTTATTCTCTTCCTATACGAGTATCCTCCACCAATCGCTTTTCGGTGAACGAAAATATCGTAAGAAAACCGGACTACTTAATCCCAATAAGGCCTAGTTTACTTTCGGGGTTGGAAGGTAAAACTAGCGCCTAACTACGCCAAATCTTTGGATTAGTTGCCAAAGTGAACCGCAGGCTCTCTGAGAAAAGATGCATAAATCTAGTGCTAATATTCGCCCTATGCGTAACTGTATCGCCACCCTGACAGAAAAAGCACACATTAGTTATCTTAGAATTGTCAACCATTAAATCGGATAAGATTGTTGTCCTCTGACAGTTTACATTTTTGCCATGCCGTGCGCTATTGTATGTTACATTATGTAATGCACATAGCCAATACTGTAATTAGTAGCACACTCCCATGTAGACATGTTTGTTTACGATAAAGCTCAGACTACCTTCCTATACTGCCGCTTGATAGTGGACGCCACCACCCTGAAGTCTGGTGTGGCCCGCCAGCAGGTCCTCAGTTGACAGCTGCCTGAGAGGCCGTGACACTTGCAGCGAACTTCCATGTGGGAAGCCAGGATCTGAAATTAATGAGAAAGTTTAATAACCATGCTTTACAATAAAAACTAGAGGACCGACTTTCTTAGTAAGCCAAAAGTGTAAATAGAGCTCTTCTATCTTCGAAAGGATTTCTGTGATCCTAGGTGTACCTAACATTATAGTATAGGTACGTAACTACGTATACATATATATAGTTAACATTCTCTAACATCAAAGACGCTGAAGGAATAGCTAGAGAATTTACTGGTTCTTTTATTTTATATTATTTATTTAGTCGTATGGCGTACATTCAACAGATACATTCAACTATAAATCTAAATCAAGATGAGTCAGCCACGTGATGGCCTCGTCACTGAGGGTAACTAAATATATAATTAAATAAGGCACCTAATAAATAATTGGTATCATCTACCTATACTACCTATCTAGTATTCTAGTGTGATTTGAAACTATAGGCTACAAAGTTCAAGGGGAAACTTGTAATTATTGTGATTTATATCATGCACTATTTAATTAAGAACAGTTCTGAATTAATCGGCTATTTGACCGATTTCTCCTTCACCTGACCTCGTATCATCAGAATGACCTTGGGTGCACTGCCCGGCTACATTGCAGTGCTCCGGGCTACATTAAATTGTGACTCCACGTCGGACGCATGAAAATCATAAATCTGTATCGGACGTGACCACGTAGGCACAATGGCGACGGAGCGCCACCCAGCGCAGCTATCTCATAACATTTACATAATTAAACGCCGCAGTGCAATCACGATGACGTCTTAATTCCGCCAAAGCCGCCGGCCGAACAATTTTCCAAATTGAGTCGGGCAAAAATTCAAATAAATCGGCGTTTCGGCCCGCCTCCCAGGCCCGGCCGGCCTTAATAACCTGGTATTAAGAGCGTTCGCGATAGAATTCGCCACCCAAGACGTCTGTAATACGTCGTAATGAAGCTGGAATATTAAAAATGGCCCCGAACGAACCGCTTATTATGTTCTCACCTCGGCGGGCCGTTCGTGAAATACTGCGGACTAATGTAGGGCCTGCAGGGCGCTCGATGCCCACGACTTTCGATAGTTTAAGGCGCTATCTGTAACACTTTAGTGGTTCCATTTGGGGTTTTGGTTACAGTTAACTGTGGGTGTTTGAACCGACTGAAGATTCGGATGAAATGTGGAGCCGAAGGTATCGCATTGAACTTTAATAGTCACGTAACTTGGTAGCGTTTGTCACGCGATATTATTTACCATGGAAAATTCAAATGACATTTTACGACAAAGCGTCTCAGATACGACTGCCATATACGTTCGGGCAATCCGTCAGATCTCCATAGTGGGTATGTCCGCCGGGCATTCACCAGACAAATTTCTCATACATTGATTGACAGATCCGGCCGATATGCCCGAACGTATTTGGCCGGCAATAGAGTGGAAATGTTTGTCTAGTCTTTATGATGATATAAATACTAGCATCATATCATCATAGCTACGCAATATCTATTGTGTCTACTCGTATGCTGTTTCTGTTCGTTGTTTAATCAAATTCAAGGCAAGTTATCCTTTCATCATTTATACTTATTTAATTTTGTGTCAACGTTTGTAGCGGTCAACTCTCGACACTTTATTGCCATAGGTCGGGAAAGTAAACCAGTTTCCTTTGTTTACACCTCGCCCCTTGTCCTCTACGAGTAAGTCAGACTAAACAGTGATGTCATGAGCATCAGTAGCCAGAACTGGCAACAAATTGACGCTAAACGTATAATTATCTCGATGGAATATAATTAAGAGTGCTCCGGATTTTTATTATGACTGTTTAAAGCGATGACCTTTAGGTGGTTTTTGTTAGAATGTATATGTTTATTTATGTGGAAATCACATTTTTAAGTGGACGCTATAATTGCTTGTCGAAGCTTGAATATCAATCGATGAATTATAAAGCGCATTTTTGTGAAATTTTACAAGATCATATTAATTTTATTTCTAAAAAGGTATGAGTATAGCCCTCCATGGTGCAAAAGAGTTACTTATACACGGTGCTCGTGAGCATTGCGAGAGATTTTAACAGCGTATTCCTGAGGCTAAAAGAAACAAAAAATGTCATATTAAGTTCATTGGATTAGGGCTAGTTTCTGAGATAATTGCAATTTTTATTTAAACATAATTTTACCGCATCTCGGTAAATTTCGCGTTTTGGAATGTGATAATGCTACTACGTGGTCTAGTTTAGATATGATTTTTGACAGGTTTCAAAGTGACACTGTTATGTCTTTGCAAAACTCGGCTCTACCAAAAAAACATATTTTTTTTTGTATTTTAAGTGGGCCTTTTCTAAATGAAACTTACTTACCATGTATCAAAGCGTATAAAAAAAGAAAAAAAAAGTTTTTATGTGTTTTTTTTTTGGTCGATATGACCAAAAATCATATGACCTTTTTTGTTTCTTTTAGCCTCAGAAATACGCTGTTAAAATCTCTCGCAATGCTCACGAGCACCGTGTATATTATGTTTTACACGTGTATCGTGTATCTATGTGAGACAATTAAGGAAAAAAAACATTTATATGTGGTTTTGGTAACCGGTTATTAACCTATTTTCTAAACCTACATTTTAAAAACGGTGTGCATTCTCTAGAGACAATAGTTGTGTGTTGCATTAGTACATTACGATACAAGGGCGGAAAAGAGGAAATTTGCAACGAGGGGCGATAAATTGAAACACGACCGTAGGGAGTGTTTTAAATCGACACGAGTTGCGAATTACTTCTTCGCACGTGTATCGTACGACGTTTTACAGTACATATGGCACTTTGAATATTCGACTCAGGCACGTAAAGTGCTCATTATTGCCCTAGGGCGGTAAAGTAACACCATGTGTACTGTAAAAGTATTATTTTATTTATCTATCCTCTTTACCTTACTAGAATGTAGCGGGGTTTTCTGCCACAAGTATATTATTACTTATTTACTAGGAGATCTCATGAAACATAAAATTTTGAGAATTTTTTTTGCGTAACCACAAAAAAACAAAAATTTCAAATTTATAATATCGTACGTATCTATTTAATAAATACATCAGCTTCACCCGTCTATTTTGGCACGCGCACACAAAAAACACAATCAATTCGAGACGTAGGTAAAAGTGAATCACAGTAATCTGAAAGGCGATTGAGCCGGTGACTAACGATAATAGGTTTAAGATGGCCGCGCCGCGACTAAACCGATGAACAAATTAACCATTAGTTAACCCAACACGGAGTCCGATGGAGTTGTTGGTTACGGGAAATATAGGAAACAAAGTTTTTCTTATACCACGTCGGTGGTAAACATGCATACGGTCCGCCTGTTGGGAAGCGGTTACCGTAGCCTGTGGACGCCTGCAACTCCAGAGGTGT
The DNA here is from genome assembly GCA_949128165.1 of Lathronympha strigana. Taxonomy (NCBI): domain Eukaryota; kingdom Metazoa; phylum Arthropoda; class Insecta; order Lepidoptera; family Tortricidae; genus Lathronympha; species Lathronympha strigana. Next base: position 6,600,766 of record OX421906.1, on the reverse strand, counting down.
CACATACGCGTATCCGAACCATATGGGTTCGGGTGCTGACGACTCAATCGTGAACACACCGCACTCCCGTTGAACTCCAGATGGACAATCGTAATATTTCATAATGCGCGTTTTTTGTTTAAAAGGGTGAAAATAGGAACGTTAAATTTAAAGACGGTTTGTAACATAATGTTAATCGTCATGGGCTACAATGAAAACGAGTACCTATAAAACAGTATATTTAGTTAATGCATTTTTTTTGCTTTTTACTGTTGCTGTATTAGAGTTTTACTCAAATAGCAAAATTTGTGATGCTTCGGGACATCAGAGAATTCCATGCACGAATGTACCTACATCGTAATAATTATCATTTGATGATTATTACGATTTCAAGATACTTTAATACTTCTTTGCTGAATTACTCAGTAGTATAAACAAAAAAAATTACATTATCAGCATGACATTATGTGATAATAAGGAACACATTGAGGGTATATTAATACCTACTTAAACACACACATATTAAGCTCACGTGTGCTTAGAAGTAGAACTAGGTACTATTTTGTTCAAATCTTTATATAAACTAAACCATACGATATCAGAGTAGTCTGACCACATAAAAATAGATTCAAGCGTTTAACTTCTGCTCCCACTGAATAAAATGATAAGTACTCGTAAGTATATTGACATCGCCACAAAAACCGTCTATTATACGTCTGGCTAACGCAACAGACTTAAAAAAATTAATAGCAATTATATTTAAATCGATATCGAACAGTCATCGGGAAACAAAATATTAACTCATCGTATCGATTTTTTGTAACGTAATTATCACCTTGGCTCTCTAATGTGGGACCTAATTTCTTGTGTGGGTCGACGTGAGATCTTTCATAGTCCCGCTGAGGGTCGATTCGATCGCGGGCTTGGTTGTGTGTCACACCGTTTAGTAAGAGATGGGCCGACTACGGTTTTTGCCGACTAGCCAGTCGGCCGACTAGTCGGTTCTTGGATTGCCGATTAATCGGTTGACTAGTCGGCAATGCCGATCGTAGGTTTGTAGCGAAGTTCGGATGCAATCAGAAACGTTCAGTTTGCTTCGTCTCCCGCGTCAATTTACTCAAAATATACTGAATATAAACACACGAAAATTGGCTTATCCATTTAGACCTAGGCCAGGAGACTAACGAGATCCCCAAAATAAATATAGATTAATTCGTTATTGAGATATAAGTATCAAAAAATCTCAAAACTTCATAGGTATTTTTATAGATATTAATTTATTTCTTTCATGCCTTCATTCAAACTTTTTAAAACGGTTGAAACCCTAAAATAAAACGAAGGTATTGGCTCTAAACAGCCAAAACAGTTGGTCGGTACTTATTATTTATAATGTAGGTACCACATCGTTTTAGTTATCTTTCATAAATTTCCGCTTTATTTATAATTTAAGTAAGTAAAACGCTACTAACCGGATGGGGTCTATGACACAGGCGCAGTTGATGCACATTTTTTAACTTTTTTGTCATGTTAGTTTAGTTTTAAATTACGTTTTATTTAATTTCCTAGAATACAAGATTATTTTAACTTAATCAGTTATTTTAGCTTGTAAGTGTGCACTTAAATTAATAAAAAAGTACGAAAATAAAAATATTTTTTGCTGCATCCCGTTCACAGCGAACGCTGCCGTTAAACATTCCGCACACGCTACGCGTCGGTGTGACTCAACCGCCTTTATTTTGACATTAATAAAAATATCATCGCGGGGGTTATTACAAGCGAGCGTGTCTAACAGAGATCTCACTGGGCGGCTGTTAATTATGTGGCTACAAAACAAAATGGTGAATGCCGCTACCTCGAGTGTGGGCCGGACCACCGGCCAAGATGCCTTCGGCCAATTTCCTTACACCTCCGAGAGGTGTATTCTGACGTAATGTGTTGTTGATGTGTCAGGTCAGTCAGGTGTCAGTCTGAAAACTATGTTTAGGGTCGGATAAATCTTGGTAGTGAAACGTGCGATTCGTTAGGGCTCCGGGAATGACTATCTTCTACATATTACATATATTTACCTGCATACTTTTAAAGTAAACGATAACTACAGCGTTACATTTACAATATTTTGGGCTCTTCGTTAAAAATATAAGGCTTTCAGATGATATGAGAGGAAATACTTAACTGTACTGTAACCTACTTTAAGTTCCACAATTCCAATCAGTGCCATATTTTAAGCAATTTCAGAGTTAAAAGATACCACTTTGTCGATTGTTGATGAAGTTGATAAATACCTAGTAAAACAACTTTTTAATTACCCATTCAGTTTCAAGGGGACCTGTTACAGAAAGTGACAACAATTATAATATTTTAGCGATATTAATTTATGGCTAATAAACCCATGATTATCTCATAAAAACAACATTGTATAGTAATAATCATTAGCTTGGCCTGACTTTTTATTGCCATAGACCATAAGCTCGTAAATGTCACAGCAAAGTATATTTTAATAGTAAATTATATTAGATATTAAATAGTATTTGGCATATAATTTTATCTTTGCTACCGGATCGTAAAAACTATAATTATATTCGTCTGGCTTACTAGCAGTTAATTTGTCTAATTAAAGGAAAGAGGGGTCTTTTTCACGATAGGTTTACAGAAGATTGGTGTAATTTCCAAGGCATTACACACAATAAACGTTTATTTTCTAATGACTCGCAATAATCGCATGCCTATAAAATAAAGATAAGATAAGATAAGATAAGATGTCATTTATTGTTTAAACTGTGTACATTCAGATGTCATAATATAAAATAAAGTTTAGATCCAACAGTTTGCCCATTTCGGACGTACAATTATAAACTTAAAACTAAATAAACAATAACAAAAACATTTCATTAAAAAATTAAAGGGGCAATAAGTATGTACTTATTGTTACCTAGGCTAGTACCACGAATTTTTGATGTTCGTCGTAGGGGCGTGCTGTTTAGGGAACTTTAGCAAATATTTTAATTGATACCTACCAATGTATGCTCAGTGATCGCAAAAAGTGATTCTTCTGTATAACATTATTTATCCAACATAATCGGCAATTATTTACCTACAGTATTTATTTAACAGGACGCTGATCAGTATTTATTTAGTCGCATGAATTATAATGAGCATTTACTCTCAATATAATATATGCAGTAAGTGTAACTTACCTAGCTACCTACCTCTACCTACCTTAAATCTAAAATAGGTCCTTGAGGCATTGTACAGGGTGCTGGCGGCATTTCCTCGTTATATCGCAATGCTGATACATTGTGCGAGGAAGCCACCAGCTCTTCGTCAGTAACATCTTATATTAGCTTTTACATTAGTTCGTTGGAGATGGGACGGTGCCAGCGTGTCTACGCAGGTAGCATCTCACACTAGCATCCGTCCCAAACTCCAAGAAACCAAGGACATCTCACAGTTTGTGGGCAAAGCCCTTAAAATATTTCCTATGAGACCGGCTGTGCTATGAGTGGATGCTAAAAAGGCTAGGGAAGCCACACTGGAAATTTTGCGAATTCCTAAACCCCCGAGCCGAATAGGGAGGGACGCCTGACACCAGGAAGGCTGAATGTTTAGAATCGTCTCTGAACTAATTTTGATCAAATCCACATTTTTTTTAAAGGGTCGGCAACGCGCATGTTACACCCCTGGTGTTGCAGGCGTCCATAGGCTACGGTGACCGCTTACCATCAGGCGGGCCGTATGGTTGTTTGTCACCGTCGGAGTATAAAAAAAAATCATTGCATATCATATATGAACACCTGACACCTCATAATATTTTGTTTCGCAAATTATTTGTAAGTAAAACTAAGTAGCAGCACACAATAGTTATTTATTATACAAGGGGGCAAAGTTGTTGTTTAACTCTCGGGCTTATATTGAGACCCAAGCAAGCGAAAGATTCCAAAATTGAGCCACGAGCGTAGCGAGTGGTTCAATAACTGGAATCTTGAGCTTTACGAGGGTTTCAAGGCACGAGAGTTGAACAAACTTTGCCGCCGAGTGTAATACAACATTTTTCCCCTCACTATCGCGAGGTAATAACTGTCAAAGCTGCTGTCACGGTGAAACCTCGCGCGCGAAAATATATTGTTTTACGCTAAAAAAGTGTATCGTTCTGCTAAAAAACGACACCAGAAGGAAGAAAACAGTATCTGGAGCCACTGGAGACGTTATTTTCATCTAGAACTCAACCGGTGAAGTAGAATAAAGTGATATTGTGTGTGACTGACATAACGTTCAGCAAAATTCACATCTACCGGCCCTAAAAAAATAGACATTTGACACAACAGTGAGAGTTGCAACAGAATTAAAAAAAAAAAGTTTCTACTCGGATTCCAGTTTTTTTGCCTATCACTGGGGATCGTTCAAAAACTAATACAAAATGGATCTGTCAGAGGCAGCGTTTGAAAAAATCTTCGTCAGAATGAAGTACGAAATGGAACAACAGACTGAAAACATAGATCTCAGACTTAGAGATTCTTTGAACGAAGAATTGGCGGACATGCGAAGAAAACAAGAAGAGAGCGAAGAAAAGATCATGAACTTAGAAAAGAAAATTGCACAAGTAGAAAATAGAGAGAGACAGAGGAACGTCATTTTTCATGGCATAACTGCAGAAAATTGGGAAAAAGAGGAAAAAGTTTTAAAAATTGTCAACGACCTCATGGGCATCGCTCTCGAAAGGACAGAGATCCAGTTCAGCCGGAGGCTAGGGAAATCCAACAAAAGCCCAATATTAATAAATCTCTCATCCCAGTGGAAAAGAAATATAATCATAAAAGGCCGGAAAACTTTGAATCAGAAGAGTGCGGAAGTATATGTTACTGAGGATTTTCCCAAAGAGGTACTAGAGGAGAGGAAAAGACTTAAGGAACAACTGGACGCTGAAAGGGAAAAAGGGAATGTAGTATATATAAAATATGATAAGCTGATAATAAAGGGGAAAAAGGACAACAAGAAGAGAACCCTGTCACAGTCTCCACAGCAAGATAATAATGCATCACCATCCAACCATCAAGGACCAGCGAAAATACACAAGCTAGACACACAAGATCAGCAGAAGGCGGGAACACCACTACGGAGAAACAAACAAGCATAGGAAAACGTGGACAGCATCGGCAGCAAAACCAAGCAAAAGCAAACTCTAAGAAACTTTACTACACCTCCAAGCCGGTTGGTCACCGTGGAGGACAAAGTTGACCAAAACCTTCCTACCCAATCTAAACCCCAAAAAACAACCAGCAAAAACATAACCACATGTCTGAACATAGCCACACTTAATGTATTAACCCTGAGAACCATAGAAAGACTAACTGAGCTTACTTTGGCACTAAGAACTGTAAAATGGGACATCCTAGGACTAAGCGAGGTTCGAAGGCAAGGTGAAGCTATAGAAGAACATGAAGATTTTATAATGCATCATATAGGAGAGACTCCTGGACAGTATGGAGTTGGGTTTTTAATTAAAAAGCACCTGAAAAATAACATAAAGGAGATAGCCGGAGTCTCAGAAAGAATAGCATTTCTTAATATAAAATTACCAGATCATAGCAAAGAGTGGACTATTGTGCAAGTGTACTCTCCTACACAGAAAGCCACAGAAGAGGAAATAAACAAATTTTATGACATGCTGAACAGCATTATTCACAGGAACGCCAATAACAACATAATTGTAATGGGGGATTTTAACGCTAAAATAGGCTTAAGGAAAAAAGGCGAAGAAAATCTTCTAGGAAAATACACAGAGGGCAATAGGAACAGAAATGGACAAAAACTCATGAACTTCGCTTTCGAACATGGCTTAACAATATTGAACAGTAAATACAAGAAAAGATTATCTCGAAAATGGACCTGGATTTCTCCAGACGGAAATATAAAGAATGAGATTGACTTTATTCTAACTAACCAGCAAAAGCAGTTTGAAGATACAGGCATTGTCAATAACATAAATTTCAATACAAATCACAGGATGGTGAGAGCTAAGTTGAAAGTGAAACCACTGAAGAATCCAAGACCAAAAGCCAACCCTAAGCATATCTACCCTAAGCTCTGTGGTTGTCATCAAGAAGATATTAAAAACATCACAATGGACTCCTTATGCAACTTCAAAACAGAAACGAAAAGCTTAAGTGTCCAAGAAAAATATAATCATTGGGAGTCGAAAATAAAGCTAACAATACAGAAGCTCACAAGACCAAAAAATAGATCAGAAAACGAAATAACCGACTATACAAGAAAACTTATCGAAAAAAGAGCAAACCTTATAAAAGAAAACAACAAGAATAGACAAACTAGGAATCACATAGCAGCAATAAGCAAATTAATAAAATTAAATTTACGAAAAGACAGAAAAAAGTATAGGGAAAATATCATAGAAAAGCATGTAAGTCAAACAGGTGGCATCAAAAGAGCATGGAAAGAACTCGAAAACAAAAAGAGCTGGATCATCAAAATGAAAAACATCAATAGGGATGGTTCCACAACAAGGAGGGAAAATATTCTGGAAGTTGCGACAAGGTTTTACAAAAACCTGTACGAAACTCGAGAGCACCAGCATACAGTAAATCTGGAACAAGTTGAAGAGGAGGAAGTACCTACCATACTGGAAGCAGAAGTTGAACGGGCAATCGTGTCGCAAAAGAAGGATAAATCCCCTGGGCCAGATGGCATAACCAACGAGCTAATGATTGCTTCAAAAGATGCTACAATTCCAGTATTAACAACACTGTTTAACGAAATCATCTTTGCTGAAAAAATACCGACCCAATGGACTACCTCAAATATAATTTTGTTGTTTAAAAAAGGCGACCCGCATGATATCAACAACTATAGGCCTATTAGTCTGATGTCTAATGTTTATAAAATATTTGCTAAAATAATTTTGCATAGGCTAACAAACATACTAGATGAGAATCAACCTGAGGAACAAGCTGGGTTTAGACGCGATTTCTCAGTGTTGGACCATATATTCACTTTAAGACAGCTTATAGAGAAATGTGTCGAATACCAAATTCCAGTATATATAGCCTATGTAGACTACAGCAAAGCATTCGACTCACTAATTCACTCAAAAATCTGGGAAGCCTTGAAAGAGCAAGGTGTAATGCTGAAGTACATAAGATTAATTAGAAACATATACGATGCTAGCACTGCCAGAATACAGTTGGAAAGCAAGGGAGAAGAGATCCAAATAAACAAAGGAGTGAGACAAGGAGATCCCCTTTCTCCAAAAATATTTTCTGCAGTGCTTGAGACTATATTTAGGAACCTTAATTGGGATGAGAACCCCAACTATGGATTTAAAATCAATGGTACCATACTGACGCATCTACGATTTGCAGATGATCTGGTTTTAATAGCGAAAACAGCTGAAGACCTGCAAAATATGCTAAATGAACTTGCAAATGAGAGTGAAGTAATGGGACTCCAAATTAACTTAGAAAAGACTAAAACTATGACTAACTCCATAAAGACACCCATTAAAGTCAATCAGGAAGTCATTGAGTTTGTTGATGAATACATTTACTTGGGACAAACAATATCTATGGAAAATCAGATGGAAAAAGAGATAGCAAGAAGAACAAACAATGCTTGGAAAAGGTACTGGTCTCTTAAAGAAGTTATGAAGAACAATGAAATTAATATGTCCACAAAGAGGAAGTTATTCAATTCATGTGTTTTACCAGTTTTAACATACGGCAGCCAAACTTGGACCCTAACAAAGAAAAATTTAATTAAGTTACAAGTATGCCAAAGGTCTATGGAGAGAAGCATGCTAGGAGTAAAACTAAAAGACAAAATAAGAAATACATATATAAGGTCTAAGACACGTGTAGAAGATGTGGCCATCAAGGTGAAGACACTTAAATGGAGGTGGATAGGGCACATAATTAGAAATAAAGAGAAATGGAGCAAGAAAATAATATGGTGGTTCCTAAAAGATAAGAAAAGAAGAAGAGGCCTACCTAAAGCGAGATGGGAAGACGAAATTGTCAAATTTGTAGGGAAGCAATGGACGAGGCTGGCAAGAGAAAAAGGAAAGTGGAAAGGGATGGAAGAGGCCTTTGCCAAACGGCATACAGACCAAACCGATGTTGTCTGAATCAAAAAATATACACATAAAAAAATATTTAAGTTAATGTTAATTGTAAAACTGCATGTAAAATACTGTCTGAATAAAAGGCTTATATTATATTATTATCGCGAGGAAAATAAAGACTACATACGATTACAAATCTTATCTACATGCAAGTTATCTTGAAAAAATCATTCAAAATTATATTTCATAATGTGTCATAGAGTACGCTCCTGGTACTTAGATATTGCTAACAGCTTACCAAGTGCGCGATAAGACTCATAGGTGTGACCTCCGATTGCGCATATTTACTATGGGCATAGGTATAGGACTCACTTATACTGGACGGGTGGTAAGTGATACGAATTAGATTACTTTGCCCCACATGTGGATAAAATTCGTTTTTCCACGCTAGTTTTAAAGGACAAAACAGCGCTTTCCGAGCTAGTGAGGGGAAAAATACATCTCTAGCTGTAATATCATGAACATAAAGTATGTTTTATAGTTAATGAGTAAAACCGCTGTGACATACGGACAGATGGACCAAAAGAACTGGACGAAACTATAAGGGTTCCGTTTTTGTCGTTTTCACTACGGAACCCTAAAAACGCTTAACTCTGGGTTATGTGGCTAACCCCGCGGGGGGGCAAGTGGCCGTTACAATGTAAAGGCTGTATATAAGTAGGTATTTTAGGTACGTAAGAGGCCACAGTGGCCAATTGTTATTATTCAGACGTCTAGATCTCAATATTGACAACTAGTACTATTTTCTTCAAAGTGGTAAACGTGAAAACATGATTTTAAGAAAAGCCTCGATACTTATAATTATAAAACATAGGTCCCATTTCCCATGTTTTTGGTCAGAAAGTTGTAACCCTTGAATTTATAAACATGATACGCCCGCCTAACTATCGCCTTTTTATTTTTCGCGTGCTCTTGCAATCACATATATCCCGATCTCTGTTGCTTGATCATATGGACTCTTAAGCACACCGACTTTTACAATAAAGCTAAATAAAACTCATAAACCTGACCGACCTGGTGGCCCTCACACGTATCATGCCACTCAATTAAAAACCACAAAGGTATTACAAATTAAATCTTTTGTACGTAACCGTCGTGTTTGTATTATAAAGTATAGACGTAAATTATACTAATCGTAAGTCCCTAACATGTATCCTAAATAGAGGTGTGTGATAAACAATGTCACGATGTAAAAATCACCGTGACCCGCCGTGTTATTGTATCACCGTGACTGAATGTCGGGGTTACAAAATCACGTTCGTTGTTGCTTCGTTCCTGCAGTTATCTTCGACACTCTCATCATAATTACGCGTATTTAAACAAAGGTGAAACGGTCGTCGTTGTTCGGGCTAAGATACTATTTGCTTGGCCACCGACGCCGTAAGTGCGAGTGAGAGAAAGTGATCGAAGTGTTCACTTACTGACGAAGTGGTACTCACCAGTTCACCACGCAAGCGACCGCCGTAACAAAATCAAATTGAAATTTATTTCACTGTGACTTTTTAGGAACTGGAACATCAGTCACGGTGATATAAATGTAACGCTTTTCCCCATCTCTAACCCTCAATACCTGGTATGCCGCTTCGCTGTCAGATTTGGTTCCGGAGGCTAATATAATATTATAACCAAACATAACATTGCTGTTGTCAAAAATATTTTAAACTCAATGACAACCACATAAAGCATTGAACTGGTGGCTGACTAAATTTGTGATTTCGTATTTAGCTTCAGCTTGACATGTTTATTCTTAGACGGAAGAGGCCTATTAAATTATTAGGCGTAATCCTGTACAGTTACGCCCGGTATTTTGGCTAGTGTCAGTGTAGTGTACGTCGCAGCTTAGTGACACGACAAATCAGCTTTGGACATGTTTAGTATCGGGACAACTTATGCTGCGTGTACGGAGAAATTGAGGGTAAAGTTAGATGGATTATCTGTGAAGCGATTTTCAGTCCTTATGAGAATATCCTTATGAAATTTATAGGTATAGAATGATATCTTTAGTATTATACCTGTTACCTAAGACGTAAGTTACTCTTCTTCTGCCTAGCGTTTTTTCCGGTTTATGCCACGGCTCAGGGAACCTGGGAAGATTTAGCGTAGGCGCTAGTTTTACGAAAGCGATTGCCATCTGACCTTCCAACCTATAGGGTAAACTAGGCCTTATTGGGATTAGTCCGGTTTTCTCACCTTACCGAAAAGCGATTGGTACATATAAAACGATGTTTCGTACATAAGTTCCGAAAAACTCATTGGTACGAGCCGGGGTTTGAACCCGCGACCTTCGGATTGAAAGTCGTACGCTCTTGCCACTGGGCCACCAACGCTCTAACACGTAAATTACCGAGATTAATTAAGTAGCGAATAAGTATCTGTCGTACTCTTAAAATCGTTTATAAGTATTTATAGAATAAAGTAACAACTGAAAACAAGAAAATGTTCAATTTTAGTTTTACAGAAGGCTTTCAAATAGCTTATTTTCATAAATTAGCCTCTTGATTTTGGTAAATATTTTAATGACAGTTATTGCCAACAATCAGTATGCAAACTAAATTCAAAGATAAGGCAGCATTGACAATTTCAAGCAATGAATTTTTTGAAATTCCTCTAGAGTAAGCAGGTATACCTACTTCCCAACCTTCTTACTTGTAAACACAAGTAACTGTACAGATGCCAATTGGCAATAACTTATTGCCAATAAGATTTGATATGTTTAGCAAATTAATTTCCAGCAAGCTGGAAATGGTTTTAAAACCTACCTTTATTTGGTCCTAAATGCGTGTATCCCGATTTTGCACAATCCCAAGAGGTGAGCTTACCCTTGGAGAGCCAAGTAACTGTCAAATTTTCGCTTCATTTTCAACTTCTGGGATTGTGCAAGCTCGGTTTCGTATTTATGACCAAATTAAGGTATTAAAACGATTTCCAGCTTGCTATGTCAAATCCTCGAAAGGTATTCATTGATAGTCTTGGCTTAAATCATGTAATTTCATGAATAATTCCGCAATATCGATAACAGTTGCTCTAAATACGACCAAAGCCAGCCAATTCAGATTTTAAGTTGATACGGTATTACGCGCACTTTATGTGCTATAAAACTGGGTGTGATCACCCAAATGGCCATGCAACATACCATGTCTTATGGCCATGTATGGAGCGGCTGTGGACCACCCATACTGAGATTACAGTTCGCCACGCCTCTCGACCGCTCTCCAATTTGAACTAAATAAGTGTTGGACCCCATTTTTAACGCCTCGGATAACCAATTTAGACACCTAAACAATTTCTACCCCGACAGCGACTATTACCAAATGAGCCATAACTTTTGAAAAAATAGTATACTAGTCTAAAATGGATGGGTCAATTAAAACTGGTGTTTGTAAGTATGGGTTCAAATTGTGGTTGTTATGTCAAAATAGAGAAATAGTTTACGTGTCGTGTTGTTTCGTCGGGGATAACAACTTGTGTCGTTAATAATTAAGTCATTAATTTTTGGTGTCGGAATTTTTATGGAATCAGTCCGTGGATGACTGGATTATAAATTTTGTTGGATTTTGTCCCAAGAGCTTAAATTTCTAGCATATCAAGTTAGCAAAAAAATCGGCCAAGAGCATGTCGGGCTACGCTCAGTGCAGAGTTCCGTAGTTAACCGCCCGTCACAATAACCGAATCAGGCGTACGTAACGTACGAATAACCATACATTTGAAATAGCTATGTCAGATAAACGTCAGTTTATACAATGAGTATGATTGTTTGTCATGTGCATTCAGCAGAGGGATAGGCCTGTCAATTGCTACTCCATCTGGTTTAATACTGATTGGTTTAAGTAGAAACAATAAATAGCAATAATTTTTAAGAAAAAAAAACTGACTTGATTTGGTTCCCGGTAAAAGTGAAACTTTGAATTTGTTTGAGTTAGCCAGTTTACTTCACAAATATCCAATACACCGCACGTGTACGATTGAAAATTGAGGAGATTTCTTAATGTCCCAGGGCTTTCATCATTACATGTGAAGTATAATCAAACGGAACTCCCTTGTAGACCTTTAAAACAAACAAAATAACAATGTGTTAAATTGGATGACTGTAAATTATCGAGCAGTTTCATTATGCCATCCCTGATTATCAACATCAGGTCCACTCCAGCAAACTGATGGCCACAGTAAGAAAATGCCTAAGCTAATTATGAACACCCTCTAATTACAATGAACGTGCCGTTCAAATTTGAGGAGTTCTCTGAATTCTTCTAGAACTCCATCATCAGAATATAAATCAAATCAAAAAGATGAATGTCACAACTAGGATAAGAGAGAGAGAGAGTAGAGCTAGGTTTATTGACCAGTTCCACTTTGCCATCCCTGGTCTTCATCATCAGGTCCACTTCATCAAAATGTTGGCTCCCCCAAAACAATGTTTTAGTTACTTAAGGAAACCCTCAAATCAGAATGCATGTGCCGTTAAAATTTGAGGAGTTCTCTCAATCCCTCATGAAGTCCATCATCAAAATAGAACTATAATCAAATAGGACTATCTTGAAGGTATTTCTTTACAAAGAAAAGATGAATGTCTCAAATCGGATGATAGAGCTGGGAATTACCAAGCAGTTTCACTTTGCCATCCCTGGTCTTCATCATCAGGTCCCCTTCACCAAATTGATGATGTTCGTAAAGAAATGCTCGAGTGTCTTAAGAAACTACCCAAATCATCATGCATGTGCCTTTCAAATTTGAGGAGTTCCCTCAGTTTCTCATGGATTCCATCATCAGAAATTGATTTTGAAAAAAACGGGACAAACCTGGAACCATCTATTTTCATACAAAAAAATATTTTTTAAATCGGATGATAGTCCTGGGAATTACCAAGCAGTTCCACTTTGACATCCCTGGTCTTCATTATCAGATCCACTCCACCAAATTGATGATATTCGTAAAGAAATGATCGAGTTTCTTAAGAAATCACCCAAATCAGCATGCATGTGCCTTTCAAATTTGAGGAGTTCCCTCAGTTCCTCATAGATCCCATCATCAGAAATGGATTTTGAAAAAAACGGGACCAACCTGGAACCATCTTCTTTCAGAAAACAAAAAAAAATAATCAAATCGGTTCAGTAATGACGGAGTTATGAGTGAACATCCATTAAAAAAAAAATCAGACGAATTGATAACCTCCTCCTTTAGAAATATTGAAGTCGGTTGAAAAGGAGGATCTTCGCAGCAATTACGACTCATATCGCAGTATATGACTTTTTGCAAAAAGCAATAATGGCTTAACTGACCATGTTCATAATAATTTTCATTGAAAGTCTTAATAAAACTCTACTTTCATTGTTTTTCCGTATTTTTATAATTGGCTTTCAAAAGTTAGAGGGGAACGCTAACATTTTTTTTAACTTCCGGAGCGGTTATTTAAGAAAATAGTCACTTTATCAACAAATGTTTTAGCAGACCCCTCGTCTTTTTCAAATACCTATCCGACGAATTAATTCACACTCTAGGGCTGAAACTAAAACACCTAAAAAAATATATTTTCAAAAACACTTTGTTTTCAAGTAACATAGTATAGTCACCGAGGTTAGCCACAAGCGGACCAACAGACAAGGCGAAACTATAAGTCTAAAAACGTTTTTGAATGTATTTACTACGGACGTACTGATATGGACTATCCACAAACCTATGGTCTTATCTTGGCCAACATTCCTTTTCCTGTTTCATCTTGCTAAAAGGCACCTGCTCATCTTCATTTAATTGAAACACTAATTGGAAAAGGAATCTTATACCTACATTTATAAGTTTTATACGGAGTAAATGTAATAAACCTTTATCCACTTTTATAGCAGGTAAATATGAGGTTCTAATGACAATTTCCTTTGATTTTAACAGTTTTTGAATTCAAGATGCATTTAATATTCACCCTCATCGCGTATGATCAAACCGGCGCTATTCCTTTGCACTAATGAAGCAAATAAAAGTGTCATTGAGTATTAGTGGTGTTTTTGAACCCCTATTGTTCGCTTTTGAATAGACTTCAAAGTGAAATGAAGGATTCCTGCTTTGCTTATGGATATGATTAAAATTCTTCGTGCTCATGTTAATTCAATTGACAATTCCGAGTTTATGGCGGTGCACGGTGGTGTTTGTTTTCTTTGGAGCCACTTTACGCGGGTGGGGTCATATCGATGAGACTGTATAGGGATTAGTCATTAATTAAGTACCTATATTTTCTTTTGTGAGAAGTTAAGTCTCCTGTAAAAATAATGCCTTATACAAACAGCACGCAAAAATAGATGACATGCTCTTTTATTAAAAATCTATACTTACAAATATTATTACTTTAGAACTTTAGACATTTTTGTGCGCTTGATTGTGTGGCTACACAAGATATCGTAACTTTGTTATTAATCTTCTTGTTTTCTTTTGGGTCATTATTTTTTCTTTTGCACAGTGTCATGAATGTGATGATGCACCAGACTTATTACCTACTAACTGGCACGCTTAATGTTCTCAATACATACATACCTAGACTCAAACCACGTTATCTCATCCAGGCATACGAACTGTCAAACATTTGAAGTGTTATTTTATACGTCAAACCTCTATGAAATTATGACGGTTACTTAACACTTTTACAGTCTCTGCTATCAAAACCTATGCATACTTAGCTGATTGAGAATCCATTAGTTTTATACTTTACATTTGTGTTGTACCTAATTTGTCTTTTTCTACAAAAGTTACACAGTTTTTGCCATTAGAAAATGTACTCTAATACTCACCGATCGCCCAGCATCATTATTATGAACATTGATTCTCGACTGCAAATCATCCACCTTCTCCCTTGCATCCAGAAACTTTTTTGAAAACTCGATCCCGAAGGCCAGGTTGTGCGAGCAGCCGCTCCACTCCCACTTCTGTCTCCTGTCCCTGGGGTGAGAGGGATAGCCGAAGGGGTCGCAGCTACAGGACAGCAGCCGGCCCTGTGCGCAGGCGCGAGCGATGGTGTGCGCGACTCCTGCGGCGGTTAACGCATAGATGAAGGAAGACTCGCGAAAGCCTGGAAATAAGAAGATAATATGGAAAAAAAAAGCATTTTCTTTTTTTTTTTATACATACCACGACGGGGGCAAACAATGATCATATTATATTACTCTTATAACAGGAATCCCTCGTAAATCCAATTGTAATTATATGAAAATGCCAGCGGCGACGCCTCGGAAATATTCCTCGTCAGGCCATACCTATTTAAATAGCTAAATTGGCTTTCCTTTTCTTCATTCTGTGTAGGATAAGTGCTCAACTGCCTGGAATATCCAGGCAAGCTATTGGGAAAAGAGTTCTGTGGACGCTCCGCGACGGTTACATACCCACATCATTAACGCTGTATGATGCGTTCAAAAACCGCATATTAAGACCCCCATAATGGTATACTTTTTTGTTACAACAAATTTCTTATTTGTAAAAATGTTATTATAGTTAAATAATGACATTGACATTGAAAATTTGATTTGACATCTATTCTAATATCAGTAGAGATGACGTTTAGTTCGAAGTGAAGTGGCAATTGCAAACAAGTAAGTCGCACGTTATTTGGTGTCGAACTATATGAAAATTGAGGCCAACTCCAGTTTGTTTTTCAATTTAAAAAACAAACTATGGGTGCGTGACAGCAGTTGGTCATGAAAGTCGTAATGGCGACCGAAATATGCGGCTTGAACGCACAGCTCACGCACGCACGCGACAGCTCATGATAATATTACATGCTCATGATAATAATATTACAATTGGATTTGCGTGGGATAACTGTAAAGCGTGTAACTAGGTTCATCCACGATACTATCTTTAAGCTGTGTGGTCGATTCCTCCTAACTATCGACCGTTTAATTATCGATACCGCATTTACCAATAGTCGTTAGAGATTTCTATCAATTAACCCCATTTCTTTATTACTTTGAGCACTTGAATATGCACATTTCATTGCCACTGTTGTATGCAGTTTCCGGAATCACATTAAATGCAAAAGACCAAGAGAAGACATCGCATTCCGATGAATCAATGGTATTTGTCATACATAAACTAGTAGGAGCATGAAGTGCGCTTACGGTGGTTTGCTCCGCTTTGAGCTTAGAGTTTATTTTCATTGTCTGTTTATTATTTATTTTGTCTCGAGTGTTTAGCATATTAAAATAAACAATTGAATGAACAATTAAATTAACCTGCGTTTGTCGGAAGCTGATAATTTTTCTTTTTTAAGTTAGAAGCGCCCGTACAGAATGTCGCGTAAGTATTGCAAGTTTCTGAAACCATTTTGTTTTTAAGTAAATAAAAAATATATTTAAACCCAAAACCAAAGTTACAAATATAAAAAAAAATCGACGGTAGATTAGCGGTAAAATAAATAAGCTATCATGTTTTTTCAGGTTCATTTTCATACATTTTGTAATAATTTCTTAAAACCAGCTTCAGAGATTTTAAGGAATTTTACAATAATACTTAGGTGAGTATTATAACGCGAATTATATCAAAGAAGCGTTCATTTTTAAAATAATAATTTTGGCCAGGTTTTTGCATTAGCCCGATGGTAACTATATCGTCAAATAAATATGTAATTAAAATTTAAAACCACAGGCTTTAGAGAACAATAAACAAACTCTGATTTTATTCTTGGTAAGATTCGATTTTAAGTGTTTGTAATAATTCATTCAGTATTTATAACATTGGTACATTAATTGGTGTGTGTCAACTAGTGAGAACTTCCCAATCGGCTTTTATAAAAGTAGCCTGCTACGCAGTGTATATTTAGTAAATAAATAAATAAATAATATAAATAATGTTTTAGGTTAAGTAACTTATGTATGTTTTGATGTATTTTTATGATTGTGATTTATAATTAAATTCTTTTATATAAATATAAATAAATAAATAAATATTGTGGGACAATCTTACACAAATCGACCTAGTCCCACGGTAAGCTCAATAAGGCTTGTGGTGTGGGTACTAGACGACGATATATATAATATATAGATACATATAAATACTTAAATACATAGAAAACATCCATAACTCAGTAACAAATATTCGTGATAAACACAAATAAATGCCCTGACCAGGATTCGAACCCGGGACCTCCTGCTTCGTAGGCAGGGTCACTACCAACTAGGCTAGGAGGCCGTTAAATATACACTGCATTCATAAATTATGTGGTCGTGATGATACAATCATTTCTGTTTGTTAGAATGGCGGGTGAACCAACCAAAAAAGGCGGGATAGGAATGAATTTTAGCTTGTATATTTGGTACCTTTTGGGTAAAATTAATTCCAAACCCTCAGGTTCACTGGCCATTCTGACGCACAAAATAATTGTTTTCACGATATAAAGTCAAATTTGACGAATTTTGCCAACGAATTGAACGAAATGCATAAGTATATGATAGATTTTTTGCCGCTACTGTAGGCACCTAATTGTGTAATTTAGTTTGGCTCTAGTTAATTGAACCTAATTTACAGTTCCATTTCATTGCTTTAACAGAAAAAGGTTAAGATAGAAGAAGATTAAGAGAAAAAAAGAAGAAAATATTAGTTATTATACCAATTATGACCAATTGAAAATGAATATGAACATGTTTGTCAAAGAAGCGATACAGTCATATTGCAAAAAAATTTAAGGATTCAACCCAACAATCAGTGCCGGATTTACCAAGAGGCTGAGTAGGCTAACGCCTGAGACAACACAAATTTAGGGGGCAGCATGTCGCCAAATTTACGCGGCAAATCGGAAAATGCGAGGCACGGCGAGGTATGCTGACGCCTAGTAACCTACGGGCAGCAAATGGCCAGTAACAAAAGTGTATTTCAAACTCAAGGTTCATCTTTCCGAGCTTAGGAATTGGTACCAATGTTTTAGTTATCTTTACATGATCGTTCAAACCTAAAACAAAGCAACACCAAGCGGAATATCCTTCAAAGATTTATAGGAACGCGGAACGTCCAAGACCACCATTTATCTATTTTATTGCAATAAATTAAATACAGAAACCATTTTAGATGCGAAGATAAGCTATTGGACCCGCACAATGTAATCTTTTACTATAAACAGTATGACAGTATTTGCATTTGACTTAGTCGGCTCGGTTAATTGTGGCGAAGTCTACCAAGGTTAATAATGTTCTATTGGTGCTATTCGGACGATTTCATTGTGCCTCTTCAATGGGCTTTGGTATTATAGCGATTTCAAGGGCCATCTCCTCTTAATGGGCAATTACTGACTGCACCACCTGCGTCGATTGACCCTATTCGATATGGCCATATGGCGGTATTGATTTTATTGCGATGTTGGAATTGTAATTTGTAGTAGGTAGGGAAAATTGAGAAAGCGATAAGTTTCAGTTGTTGATGTGAATTACGTGTGATTAACGAATACAGTGGGGCCAGAAACAAAACATATGTATTTTGTGAATTAATTTCTTGTTCGTTTGCCCCACTGTTGGACAAAGGCTCTTAAATATAGAAAAACGTAATGTAACAAAACCATGCTGATTACCGAATTACCAACCAACCATCACGATTACGATGGTCGCACTTTTCTACGTGTCAGCATCTTATATAATCTCAGTGCTACGTTTAACCTACGCTCATTATTTAGTTAATTTGTATTAAGCAGACCAAAATGGGGATTACCGCGAGTCATTTCACCTTTAAGGGCGCTAGTGGAACGTGGGTCGGGCGGGAAACTTTCAAACGTCACTTTGACAATTATTACATATAGACACAAGACCCACGCATGAGTAGCGCCGCCTGGTGAGCGACTATACGGTAGTTCCCATTAGGACTTCAGTCTCTATCTATACGTGAGAAAGCAACATAAAATATATTGCGCTCCCTTTGATTGTGTTGAACCTTGCAGTATGGTTAGTGCATCGTAGTTTTTATGGCTTGCGTTCATCTGTAGGTAATTGAAGGTTGTATACGATCATAAATAAAAACTTCATGTTTTTATTATGCGTCTTTGAACTAATACTCGTACTCGTATTTTTTTTTGTGTGTATTCCATGTTTACAAGTAGATCAATTTAGTGGAGTAATTAAGTACATAATATGAATTTATGAATGAACTCTGATTACTCAAATATTTTCGTTTGGAGATTATTTATTGCATCTGATGCTTGCGTGTTCGAACCTCCGTTGGTATCGATTAGGGAATGCAATCGATAATTTTTTGTATGAGAAGAACTCTGTTTTTAACCGAAACCGCAATAAAGCATACCTAGTTTATGTCACGCGCCATTACGTGCGTCACGGGTGCGTTCAGGTAGGTAGGTATATTTATATTTAAAACAACGTACAGTCAGCCACACAGCTATGAATATAGCCAAAGGGCCAAAAATATGTATAGGACTTTATGGCCTGAGCATTAAGGTCGCGTATACATATTTTTGGCGCTTTGGCTGTATTCACAGCTGTGTGGTTGACTGTACCTATACTAATATACTTAAACAATATAATATCAATTTTAATTAGAAAACTCCCGTGAGTATCAGACATATTAAAATCACATAACATATACATCATATATACGTCATTATATATACGTCATATTAGACGCATGACTCATGAATAAGGGACAGACTGTTCCGAAACATGTCGAGCTATTTTCGACTTTATTGACGTGAGTAACCCGCTATGAGAATTTTAATATAAATATAATATCAATACTAATAAATCATTCATAAAAACGTATTCTAATACTTAATATTTTTTCAATTTTAAAACAGTAATATCTGTACTACCACACTGCACGTGGCAGCACGTTGACAACCCATGGACTATATATGTCTAGATCTTTGACGTTTGCATGTTTGACAAGCTAAACGTCAAATGTAGGACAGAAAACCTTCTGAACTTTAGTAGGATACACTTTGGAACTTATTACAGGGGAAGGAATCAAAATTGAATACAGAAGGCCTAGTATAAAAGTTGTACGACATTAACTCCTCGACCGCGTTAGCGTATCGAGGGGTCAAAATATGAAAGTTGCCGGATGATTTAAATAAACGGCAAACATAATTTGAACTCCCGATACGCTAACGCGGTCGAGGAGTTCGTGTCGTAAAATTTTTATACTAGGCCTTCAGATGTATACCTATATATAATTATGAAGCCGACCGTACTATGTATTATTCACTTATTCTGTGTAAGCTGTGATTTTTTCTGAACTTGAGCATTTAGAATAAGAATAAGAATAATTTATTCATTTCGTGGTGGGTCGAAGGGTTAGTTGAGCAAGGCACTGTTAAATGTAAAGTCTGACTCTAAGGTCAAACTTTCCGATGGCAAATTGAACACAGAATAAATATCACTCGCATTAAGACCATGTTCGCAGGTTGACCATGGATTCCTGGAGCAAGGTATTATTGAACATAATACAACAAACCTTTGCACTAACTCTCTGGTACCTAGTTGGGATACGTAAAATAATGACGTCCTCTTCTTCCAAGCGTTTCCCGGCTTAAGCCACGACTCAGGCAGGGAGCCTGGGCTCCGTTTTGGCAACTAATCCCAATATTTGGCGTAGGCGCTAGCTTTACGAAGGCCACTGCCATCTGACCTTCCAATCCAGAGGGTAAACTAGATCAACTGATATTTGGGCATATTTTTATTTTGTCGTTTTTTTTTTCGCGTCAGATTTGAATGAAATTTGGTGGGTAGGTAGAGTTCCTTATTCTCTTCAAGATAGACCCAATTTCAAAGTATGTCCCACATTTTTTTTGTATTCATGAAAATTCCATACGATTTCGTAACTGTGGAAAATTTCATACAATTTTTTTGTCGCACATTGAGATTTTGTATCTATCTAGCGTAGAATAAAGAACTCTACCTAATACCCACCAAATTTCATTCAAATCTGACGAGAAAAAAAAAACGACAACAAAATTAAAATATGCCCATTTCGTACATAAGTTCCGAAAAAGTGATTGATACGTGAATCCGCGACATTACGATTGCAAGCGTGCTTTTGCCGCTGAGCCACCAAGTGGAGATACCCCCTTACGTAAAATAATGACCATTTGCACGAACTCTCCGGTGGCAAACAAATGATAGTGCTCGCACTCAACGCATTTTTTCTCCAAACGAAAGTTCTCACGAACGCGTCCGCAGCGATAAAGTTCCGATAGCCGATACGAATGTATCGAATAAATTAATTCCTCAGTGGCATGTGATTAATACGGGCTGCACGTTATCTGGGATTAGTTGCCCTCTCCGAGTGAGCCTAATTGACACCCACTGATACGGTTTTATTGAAATAAAGGAGTTTTAATTTGGTATTAGGCCGGTTTGAGTGAAATTTGGGTGAATGTAAGGATGTGCTCACACTTTCTAAACGCGTCGATAGGTAGTTTCATACTGAGAAGTTTAGTTGGTAAGTCTGTAGATGTCGCTGAACTGAACACGGTTAGTCCTACACTGCGCCATCGAAATTTGATAACGATTCATATTTATAAGGAGTTCTTCTACTCCATCTGTCAATTAAATGACAAGAGTGATTTAAAAAAAGTATACTTACATTATAACATTTTCTAAGGCACCTATTCTATAAGAGCATCGCTAAGCGGATGCTCTTATGGATTTTCATACAATTAATATAAGATAACGCTTTTGTTTCTTTTTATTCGTTTAGTTAAGTATACGACAAATTCCACTTTCTGTCGCCCTTTGAGATTTAGCTTTTTTCGCTATTTTAGATGTCGTTAAAAAACTATACAGGATGGAACAAAAGTCGCAAACGATACTTCAACAGCTGATAAGATCAATAATCCTGAGTGCGATGCAATTTTTTCCAATTTCGTAATTTTGTTAACTTCCTGTATAGCGTATGCAACAGCTCATAATTGTTGAATATCACTGTTGAATTAAACTACTATTAGAATTGTGTTCAATGCATGTGTGTGTATTTGTGTCATCGTGGTTTACTTGTTATACCTATACATTTACATTATTTACTTACGTAATTAGCAATTCATACGTATGTAAAACTTTAGGTTCGCTTCAACAATTGCAGTCAAGGCAAGAACTATTCATATTTTAGGTTGTTCTTAGTCTGGCGGTAGTTATTATCGCCGACCGTATTTTTTGTGTTTAGGAAGTTAAGATTAAAAATGAGTAGGTGCAGTATACTAAAATGGTAAAAGTGGAACTAAAAGTAAATAGTTTGTGTTAAAATCTGTCCAATCTGACTGCTGCCTATGGGTTGACTGCTATTTCCATACAATAGCGTAAACGTCACATTTTTAAATGTAAAAACGTTTTGGATAGCGTTTTTGTCTTTTGTGTGGAAAGTACGAGATTGGTTCTTTGGGAGAAATGTTTAACACCTGTTACGACCTAACCTTTATACAGGATGACTTCTTGAACGTGTTACATGGCATTTCCGGCTTAGTCCATGACGAATAATTAACGCATTCATCTTTTATTTATTTTATTAAAAAAGTGTTTTGTGAAATCACATTTAAAATCTCTGACACAATTATAACATATTTGTAACTAGTAGTAGCCCATGCTTATTTTGTCTTAACTTAAGCAGAAACGCATATTTTAAGCGTTCAAAATGTCACCCGGTAATACTTTGCAGAACCTCAATAATCTCATGGTACCTCATGGTCTTCAACCTCACGGTATTTAGTAATCAATTTTGTATTCTTCCATTTTGACGTGAAGTAGGTATTATAAATAAATGAGTATGAGTATGAAACCTCCCAAGTTAAGGAAGTTGAAATGCAGCTGCTTGATTATTCTGTCAATCTATCCTCTCATCAGAGAGCCGGTACGCCACATATCACTGATCTACTAGATGGAACATTCATATATTCATTCGTTCGATTAGATTGGCAGTTTAACTGTAATTCATTTCAAAGGAAATAGAAACAGAACAAAAACGTCAAAAATGTGGGTCAGAATGACATTAGCGAGTTCGCTATTGTCACTATACAAGTTTGCACTGATAATGATACAAACGTTTGCAATAAAGCACTTCTTACTATAAACATGTAGCTGATGCTGTAGACTTTAATGCTATCTATTAATGATCTCTTAGTCTAGTTGGTAGTGACCCTGCCTACAAAGTAGGAGGTCCCGGGTTCGAATCCTGGTCAGGGCATTTATTTGTGTGTTTATCACGAATATTAATTTGTTTCTGAGTTATGGATGTTTTTGCACGCCTTCCATGAATATCGAAAATTAGCATTGGCGGGAAAACCTCTTTGCCACTAGGCAAGTATGACAGAGATGGAGTTACAAATCCGCAATCGTTCGGTTTTCGTGGTATAGGCCTATTATGTCCAATAAAACACCACTTAAACAGAAATAAGTTTTAATATGCTAGGGAGCACATATTGACACGACTTACATAGGGATATAAGTGAGCTACCTACATTTACTTTTTATAATAGAAAGTAACAGAGTCTACCCACATCATTCAATATACAACATATCTCCCCCCTAAGTATATGTGTACGAACATGAAAAATTAACAAAAATATTAATTAACCAAAGTGAACATCAATCCAACTTATCTAAGGCAAATATAAATTAATCATTTTTCTTTATTGGTGGTCTATCATAAGGAGCCCTAGAATGTTGTCTTATTTTCTTATTGGCTTTCCCTACAGACGGACTCGGTTCAGTTGGAGGTATTCCGAGCATAGCAGCCCATTGATCAGAGCTTGGTATTTCGATAATTGTATCGTCCTGTAAATCAACATCCTCGATACTCTTCATTTCTTCACCTGTATCATCTTCTAGTGTTGTACCTTCTCTCCCTGATGTTTCAGCTTCAGGCAACACTCTTTCAGCTAAAGTTGAATCCATTGCTGTTGTTTTGATCAATTGATCAATATGCCTGTTGACTACTGAACCATCTACTGCTTCAACTCGGTAACTGGATGGACCACCTCTACTAACTACCATTCCCGGTAACCATCTCGCTCCTTTCCCATAGTTCCTGTACATAACTTTTTGCCCAATGTTGCTTTCTCTTCGTTTTTGTTGAGCATTCCGGTCTATTTGCTGTTCTACTTTTTTATGAGCTATATTTTCGGGGTGGAGCACGTCCAGTAAAGTACGTAACTTTCTGTTCATTAGTAGTTCGGCAGGGCTCTTGTTCGTTGCTGCACAAGGAGTGGTTCTCAAACTTAGTAGCATGTTAGGAATTAAAACATCCCACGGCAAGTTGTTCATTTTTCGTAACTTATTCTTTACTGTTTGGACCATCCTTTCAGCTAATCCATTAGTGGCCGGATGATAAGGTGCAGTCTTAGTATGTTTTATTTTATTAGCCTGCAGAAATTGTTCCATTTCCACGGATGTAAATGCCGTGCCGTTATCAGATACTATTGTCTCACATAAACCATGAGTGGCAAACAACAAACGTAAGTGTTTTATGACTGTAGCCGAGTTTGAATTGGAGACCAAGAACACTTCGGGCCACCTGGAATAAGAATCCACGACTATCATAAAAATTTTTCCTTGAAAAGGGCCTGCAAAATCCATGTGTATTCTAGACCACGGCCGCGTCGGTGTAATCCATTCATGGCTAGTTTTAGGTGGCATGTGTCGATGCTCCAGGCAGATGGAACAGTCCCCGACCATCCTTTCAATCTCTTCATTTAGTTGTGGCCACCACACATAACTCCTTGCTAGAGCCTTTGTTTGCACAATGCCATTGTGAGTACTATGAAGTAGTTGCAGAGTTGCTTTACGCATTGCTGGAGGAATTACCACTCGATTGCCTACGAGTATACAGTCCTCGTGGAGTGATAAGTCAGTACGATGGAGCCAATAAGGCCGTAAGTCATTGTTTGTTATTTTGGCGGGCCAGCCGCGGCATATGTAATTAGTGACTGCTGCTAGAGTTTTATCTTTTTTTGTTTCTACCGCGATATGCTCAGCATCAAAAGGGAAATCCAGAGGAGACTCCGCCATCAGTAATACCTCACTTAGCTCCTGTTCCGGTTGATCAGGCACTGGCTGTGGCCATCTGCTTAATCCGTCAGCGTTCCCGATCTGGCCTCCTGGCTTGTAGACTATTTCATAGCTGTGTGCAGTCAAAGCAAGAGCTATTCTCATTAACCGCGGTGAAATCATGACAGGCATTGGTTTCTTTGGATCAAAAATACCGAGCAGCGGCTTATGATCTGTCACGATCGTGAAAGGGCGTCCGATCAAATAATTGTGGAATTTTTGAATGCCAAACATAATTGCTGCCGCTTCTTTGTCCAGTTGGGAATAACGTCGCTCATGAATGTGTAGCGTCCGCGAGCTCATGGCTATAGGTCGCTCCTGACCATCGTCCATCACGTGCGCAAGTACTGCGCCTACACCATACTCTGAGCTATCGCAAGTCAGTAACAAAGATTTTTTTAAATCATAATGAACTAATGTCATATCAAATGATAGTGTGTGTTTAGCTTTGTCAAATGCTGTTTGTTCGGCCTCTGTCCATTTCCATACCTGAGTTTTATCGAGCAGCCGATGGAGTGGTTCAAGCATTGTAGCTTTCTGTGGTATAAACCTCTCATAGAAGTTATAAAGGCCGAGAAATGCTTGTAATTCACGTACATTTTGCGGTTCCGGTGTGTTTAAAATCGCCTCTATTTTACTTGGCGCCGGGTGAATGCCTACAGCATCAATAACGTATCCTAGGAATTCAACTTTCTGTCTTGCTAACTTGCACTTCTTTCCGTTGAGTCGGAGACCAGCTTTACCAATACGAGCCAATACCTCATCTAAGCGTTGCCACATTTCGGACAGGGTACGGCCAGCAATGATGATGTCATCTATTAGGACCGCCACCCCCTGTATCCCCGCTAACAAAGCTGTCATCAAACGCTGAAAGATACCCGGGCTCGCCTTAACACCAAATGCCAGGCGGTGAACCGAGTACAAACCTTTGCAAGTATTTAACGTGAGTAGTTTAGCTGTCGCATCGTCCACTGTCACCTGTGTGTACGCCCGGTCCAAGTCTAGTGTTGAAAAATACTTGCCCCCTGCTATGGTAGCAAAAACTTCATTTGCCGTCGGCATCGGATAGGTATCCGACTCTGTAGCTTGGTTCACCGTGCTGCGGTAGTCCCCGCACAGCCGAATATCACCTGACTTTTTTACTATGGGTACTACCGGAGTAGCCCAGTCAGAAAATGACACAGGGCGAAGTACCTTCTCGTGAACTAGTCTGTCAATTTCTTTCTCGACTCGATCTTTAATAGCGTATGGTACCGGTCGCGCTTTAATATATTTAGGTGCAGCGCCCGGTTTCACATGAATAGTAACTGGTTGTCCTCGGTAGGTACCTAGTCCGTCTTTAAAAACCTCACTATGTTTCGCAATTATAGTGTCCGTATTATGATCATCGTCAAAATTATATACACCGTCAATGTTCACTGAAAAGTTAAACACCGCAAACCAATCACGGCCTATAAGGTTAGGCCCTTTGCCTTCTGCCACAAAAATATTTAAATCACGAGCAATGTCCTTAAACTGAACATGAATGGTGGTCTGTCCGAGCAATTTGAGGGACCCGTTGTTCCACGTGTGCAACGCAAGCGGTGGCGGCCGCAGCGGCGGCCGCGCTAGCGCGCGCCATGTCCCCTCGTTCAGCAGCGAGTAGCTGGCACCCGAGTCTATCTGCATACAGTGCGGTGCGCCGTTCAGCGCCACCTGCACCTCATAAGGTGGTACACGGCTGGCTGCGCCCACGTTGTAGATGCCTCCGATGTATTCATCTGGCTCTTCGTTTGTGTGTGTGTAGTTGACGGTCCTGTTGCCGCCTTTTTTTTTCACGAGGCAAATCTTTTCCAGATGTCCTTTTTTCTTACAATACCGGCATATTGCATTCACGAAACGACACTCTCCTCCATGATGGTCTCCACATCTGTAGCATAACCGGGTGTTCGTTCCACTGGAAACGCGTTTGGAGTGCACAGCGTTGACGTCCATGGGCTCCGGCGCAGTGGACGCCGGCTCGAAGTCGGCGGTGGCGGCGGCCGCAGCGCTCGATGTGGACTCACCGGACGCTGAGCTTCCTGACACTATCATACGAACGTCTTTCTCTGCACTTTCGGATGACAGTATTGCGTCAACGACGTCTTTATAGCCGAGATTGTTCTTTTTCAAAAGTTCATATTGCAATTTATGATCGTTCATGCCACACACTAAACGGTCGCGTAGCATTCGTTCTAAATCGTTGAAATTACAAAACGACCCAATCTTCCTCAAAGCCGTGATATAATCTGACGCTTTTTCACCTTGTTTTTGATCTCGCTTATAAAACTTATATGACATTGATATTTCATTCGGCTTTGGGCTGTAATGTTCGGTTAAAATAGTTACAATGTCACTGAATGTCACATCACTTGATTTTTTTGGCGTAATTAACGCTAAACATGTCTCAAACACTTGTGAGCCACACACTGTAAAGAAATTGGCTTTTTTTGCTTTGTCGTCAACAATGCCATTAGCTTCAAAACAATATCCTAACCTATCCAGGTAATTTTCCCAACAGTCTGTTTTAGGGTTAAACTCATGAAATTTCACTGATTGTTTTGACATTTTGATAGTACTTAATCCACTTCACGTACGTCGCCACTATTATGTCCAATAAAACACCACTTAAACAGAAATAAGTTTTAATATGCTAGGGAGCACATATTGACACGACTTACATAGGGATATAAGTGAGCTACCTACATTTACTTTTTATAATAGAAAGTAACAGAGTCTACCCACATCATTCAATATACAACAAGGCCCTAGTCAGGTCAGTCGGCGTTTTACGTTGACACAAAATCTTCCGCCTATAGGTGGCATAAACTGTCAGGGTTTGCGCAAAGCGCATTACCTCCGGGTGCGTTCGGATATATATTTATATTTCAAACACCTCATGGCTCATACTAATTTATACTTACAAATTAAAACGTGTTTTTACAACACAAATAATGTTCCGATACGTAGTGTGTTCCTATGTACCTATACGTTTAAACAAATTGTTGTACCACCATACGCCAGCATAGTGACAACCCTAATGTTATTGTCATCTTGACATTTAAATGCTTGACAAGCTAAACGTCAAATGTAGGAAAGAGAAGCTTTTGTAGTTTAGTGCTATTTACTTATTCTGTGGTTTACGTACGCTGCTATGCGGAATCTATGTAATGTAATCTATGCTGTACATAAACCAGCCGCATCAGACGTCTTTCAAACATCACTACTGTTTTGCTAAAAGTAGGAATTGCCTATATTGATCAAAAACATGTGGCATAGACAAAATAATATTAGAGACAAACCACGTTATCTCTTCCAACTTTAAAGTGTTATTTTAAACGTCAAACTTTTACGAAATGATGACGTTTACTGAACAATTTCACGGTCTGTGCTATAGAAATCTAGAAAACTTAGCATAGTCGGACACTAGGACGTGTAAAAGCCTAACTGTAGTGCGAAATATTTGTAAAATATTAGTAAATTTGTAAAACAAGTAGATAAGGCCGTGATACACGGATGTTAGTTAAACAAAATCACATCACTCTGGTGGTTGCTATGACATGAAGCAAACTTTTTTAGCAAAATTGATACATACACTGGTACTTACATTTCACTCACTTACTCAGAAAGTAAGGAAAAAAGGAAAAATGACCCCAAGCGGGACTCGAACCGGTGAATGTGAGATACCAGCACATGGTCTTTCTACTGAGCTACCGAGGCCACACCCGTGGCCCCGAATTTCTCTACCATAGATTTCTTACGGTAGATGTTGCTAAGCGCCCCGCTAAGGCTCCCTGAGCCGTGGAAAACGCTACGAAGAAAATACTCTGGTTAAATAATTATACGGCGTGCAATTTTCAAACCGAAGACCACCGCCGTTTCAAACCATGGCTTATGCCAGGAGTAATAGAAGGTCTATGGAAGTCTTCGCACAAACTAGAATCGATTGTTTTTTTTCTTGTGTCGGTACCGACTCACTGGCTGCCCAAAAATACCCCGCCCGCTGGTGCCCGCCGCCGCCAGTATTATATAATATTTCTAATCGTAGGCAGCCCTAGCGTTGTGCGGGGGTAAGGAGGCCGAGCGTCAATTGTTTTACGTAGGGTTCAAAGCTGTTTGTATTCGCGTTTTCTATGAGAGATACATAATATCTGTTTTTAAAAACTATTACATAATTAGTAGTAATAAACTGCCTTCCATGAGTTTCTTCGAAGTTATATAAGTAAGTATACTTAGTTATTTACTAATTTGGGATATACCTACTTATGATTTGATATAAGGTACCAATTGCTGTTCGGCGAAGGAAAATATCTCAAGGACCCCGTACTTTTCCCTATGGATGAAGGTCAAAAACAATCGCTCTCATTAAAAGTAGATATTAAGTTTGAGCTTCAAAATTAGACCCGAATTTAACCCGTATAAACGCAAATCAGAAGTTTGTACGTAAATAATGTTAACAGTATTGCACAAGCAAGGCCTAGTTATAACAATTCTAACATAGAATTACTAATTTGTTCCGGTTTAGGTCAACAAACTACCGCAAAAACTATGTCTCGACAAGATTTAGACTGAATCACGTTTAATGAAATGATAATCATTATAAATCACGCATTATCTGCGGTGATCATCGATGAATTAATGTTGAGGGGGTTTTTACACGCTGCGATGTTTGATGACTCATTTACTCCTACGATGTTAAATAAACGTATTCGTGGGTAGGCGATTTAGATAGACAAATTTAAAAGGTAAATCTTCTGATAACATTTTGACAGCCCATTTATTTATTAGTTCTATCTATTTAATCGGCCATAAACATAGGCTTTCCCTATAGCTGGCCACTTGGTCAGAGGAATCGAGAAATGGAGCAAGCGTATAACTGAATGGTACCCAAGGGGTTGTAAAAGGAATGTTGGCTCACAATTAAAGAGATGGGATTCGGAAGGGGATATTCGATTAGTTGCTGGAGTAACTTAAAAAAGAGTAGCGCACGATAGGAACGAGTGGAGAAGGCTGGAGGAGCCCTTTGCCCACTGGCAAACAGACAAGTTAAGGAAGAGAGATATACTGGAATACAAAAAAACTTAAAACCATTTCGTGGTAATTTTTTGTATATTTGTCTCTTATATGTAATTGTACCTTAAATTTGCCACGAATAAATGATTTGTATTTGTATTTGTATTTTGTATTTAAAATTTCTTTATCTTCTGGAAAAAAGGCTAAAAATAGCTGGCCACAATGTACGATCCTGCGCAGACCGCATCCATCGACTCCCTGCTACTCTGACGAGCACATCCGTCCATCTAGTCGGGGCCGTCCTATGCTGCGCTTTCTCACACGTGGTCGCCTCTCTAGGAATTTGCTGCCCCAACGGCCATCCGTTCTTTGGGTCGCACATTGCCATAGCCAATCTATGTGGTTAGTGAAAAAATACCTATCTAAAATCACGACAGACCAAATGACTCTTAATATGGCCTCGTATAAAAATACACGCCTTTTTATTGCACTGGGGGTTAAACATTTGCTCATACATACATAACGTGTCACTGCGCCGTTAGTTATACTGATTTGATACAACAAGTTTAACTTAAATCATGTAGCTACAAGATTTGCACCGGAATATAAAGTTTTTTTTTAAGTTACTGGCAAATATTTTGGTGTAGACTTAAAAACCGGCGTTTTTCTCGAACTTACTCTTCGTACCTACTTTGTTGCATGCTTAGAAATGCCATCTAATGAACGAACAATTTGTGCACTGACACGTCCACAAATATGTGCACATAATCAACGCACTAACAACAGGATGTGTCCGTTTTCTATACAAAGGGGTTTATATAATTCCGAAGATACAAACGCGCCAATCCTTAGCAATGCGATGCGAAGAATTCATTGATTGAACAATGCGCAATTGATAATTTTATTAGGTACTCACTTTTACTGCCGATTTCACTTGCTGTGTGTTTCATTTGAACAACCATTGACATATCATATATATACCTACCTATTATTATAGACGCATAGTTAGGCTCGAATTAATTCAAAATATGGCACGTTACGATTTTCAAAATTTGTGTAGTATTTATTATATTTTGTAGTGACTCTCTGAACTACCGCAAAAAGTATGTAAATATGTTTCTGATGTAGGTATGTAAAACGAGTATAGCTTCAGTTAGCTTATCGGCTGTGTGCTAATCTCCATGTTCATACTGTTTGAGTATATTCAGTAGATATACTATCATAGTGGTCTTAATTTGGCGGATCAAGCTAGATACGAGTATCGTCAACCGCAGCAAGGTTCAACAAGGATAACGGACAGGGGTCTCCATGTTACTTAAGTATCATACCATGACCGTACTATGAACGTATGGCACGGAATATGACACGACGCGAACTACTATGCCCACTAGATCGTTTCCACATCGGTGGTAAACATCATGTATCATCCCCGTAGCATGAG
Source organism: Lathronympha strigana (assembly GCA_949128165.1). NCBI lineage: Eukaryota > Metazoa > Arthropoda > Insecta > Lepidoptera > Tortricidae > Lathronympha > Lathronympha strigana. Next base: position 6,569,181 of record OX421906.1, on the reverse strand, counting down.
CGTTCATACCCACCGTTACCGTTCTATACTTATATTTGTAGCAATTTACCATAAGTACATTAATTGGCAGATCCGGCGGAACCCGAACGTACTTATATGGCCAGCTAATAGATAGGTATACTATAATTTGAACCTAGGGCCGGCGATATGGCCGATCCCTTTCGCCTAGCACCCATAGTACAAGCATTGCTTAGTTTGGGGCTATGTTGATCTGTGTGACCTCGTCCCCAAATACATATTTTTTAAAGCAGAATGTACCTAGTTCTAGGTAGAATGAGAATTCCGTGACAACAACTGTAAATATTATCGATAGTTCCTATAAGTGCCAAAAATTTTGTTAACGGCGTGAATTAACAACATGGATCTAGTATATAAAAAGCTAATAGGACTTTCCTAATTTTTCCCAGTCATTTGAAACCTATGCTTGATCAAGAGTGGCAAGACTTTTTGAATACGGCAAAGGTTAGTTAAATGCGTAGATATCCTTTAAATCTGTGTTTGTATAGCTGCATCGTATGTTATAAACTCATCGACGTACTACGGTTATCACTGCATCGCAACGGTCGCCTGACGAATGTTACGGTGCGTCAACCAAATAGGGCTATGTTATTGTTTATTTATAAACTTACAACCCGAGAACCATTTAAGCTGATGTTTTTATGGTTACTAAGGCGACTTACGTCGTTGTTTAGTCTGGTACAAGGACTACTTGGCCAGGAGCAGCTTTTTCCGACTGGCCCGTGACAAATTTATATTTTGTCGATCGAAAGAGACGCGATAGAATCAATACGTGTCGATTTATAGTGTCTCCGCTTGATCGATTTGGATTATTCCGAGTTACGGGTTACCGCTGTTGGGTTTACTGTTATTGGTGTATTATTCGGTCCTTGCTTTGTTTACGGGAATGTTTATTGTATAATTTTGTTGTGCAATCAATGTAAAGCAGGTAGCTCTACGATATAGCCTCTTTACATACGATTATTTGTGTGTTACAATGTTGTGTGTGTGTGGTTGAACAGAGCATAAATAAAACCTTAACACTTACATAGAATCCATACTTACTGGCTATTTTTTACCCGGTACCGACATACTACCGGGTTAAAAATGCATACCGTGACGTCATCCGCTTCCTTTTAATTAATATTTAAATGTGCTTTTGTTTATTTTAGTAGTATAGAAAATATGTAAACATGCCAGAGATCACTGAATTTTCGTAATTTTAATACTATAATGGTTGCGAAATAATTTATATACATAAATATAGTAGGCAATTTTTCATAAATACTTTTTCAGTGTGGGAAAAATAAGGCTGCCCAACTCAAACGACACTTGAACTAACTGCATTTTCTGCACTTGCACCACTTGTAGTGATAATTTTGTGGCAATTAGGTGCACTTAGTGTATTTTTTGCGCGTCCCAAAACCAGCACCGAATTCCGTAATCGACTTTAATGAATTCCGTTCTTTCGTATTTGACTTTTTCCAGCGAAATGCTCTGAATTTCAACTGGTGACAGATTTTAAATTCTTCCCTTACACTTGGCCCTTTATTTTTTGCGTGTGTTTGTTTTAATAATGCATGACATGTAATTATTTTCGCTACGACTTGACAAGTAAAAAAGGTAAAGGGATTTACAACACTAAATAAATGTCTGCACGTTAAGTTCTGTCCTTGTACGGCGACCGTTGGGTAAATGACGAACAATTTAAATGTATTTACGTTAAAATAAATAAGATAAATTGTCCAATGAGTTGTCATTTTTGTAGATCACCTGCAAGTTCAATTATGTCGTAAGCAAGCTATTTACTTTAATTCCGTTTTAATGCCGGTTAGTTAACGATGCAAAAAAACTGGTGAACGTTTCCGAGGTTAATTACTTATAGCTGTCCATCAGTGGGACAGCTCCGATGCCACCTCGATTCTTCGAAACGGATTAAATTGGCAAATCTACATCCTCACCATGTAGGGCAACCGGGCGCCGGCAAAAAGCTAACAGCCGAGCCTAAGTAAATACAAATTTCAATTATCATTAAACGTTTTATTTCATCTCTGATTCTTAATTTAAAAATGTGCGCTTGCGAGACATTTATGTAATTGCATGCGCATACTGATAGGTTTTTCCAAGTGCCGCCGGCGGTGGTCGCGTTTTTCCGTGTCGCGTAACATCGTTTTTGATGCGCGCGCCGCATCCCCGATGCGCGACAGTCGTTGCGTGATTTACGATTGCGCACTCTGCGATTTTAAAACGGTTTTTCACGTCTTCGCTTCCGAGTCGATAGCCAATAAATCTGGCGCCAAAATGAATGAACTTGCAGCGAGTTTTTATTCGCGATGAGTGGAAATTCTCTTTATGCAGCTGATTCCAGCGGTTAATGCGATGGAGGGAATTTATAGACATTTCTCTGAATGGGTAACGGTAAGCTACGAGATGCCTTTTAAGGCGTCAGTGGATGAGCAAGTGGAACGTAGCCTATTAATTGTATTATTTATTTGTCTAGTTAACTAACACTGTCGGGTCGAGTTTTTTAGAGTAGGTATTTGCTAATAAGAATTCAACGGTAAATGTAATATCTGTAATCAGTGATGTCAACGGAATGCCGTCCATGCATTACATTTAAAATTGATGTTTTATGAGGCTGGTATCAGGGGTTTTGTTCCAATTAAGGCTGTGGCGGGCTGCGCGGGCGCAGGCGTTGCGAATCGCTAATTACCGAAACTGGGCGCGTTACATCAGCGGGAATAATTGACTGTTTGGATTTACATTGATTCTGTTTTAAAATTGTGGATGGAAACAATCTTATTAAGTATCAGAAATTATTGAAGTATGACATCACCGTGAAGATCTATGTGTTTATAGATTTAGTAGGTACAATATTCAAGGTGTTTGTTTATGAAACTGTTTGTACCTAACCTAGCGTTAAGTAAATATAAATTAACATTCAATGAACACTTAAATATGATTCGATAGGTATCGAAGCATTAAACATATACAGTAAATTGTAATGAGTAAATTGTAATGAGGTTTAAGTTAAACCTGTCCACCATAAGTAACACAATGTAAAAATGATCGCTCACATTTATATACAATGTCGCCATTCAGACATAAAAGGATAGATGGACATCAGGTCTATGAATGATGTTATTCAGAAAAAAAACCACGCTCACTTCCCGTTCGCAGTGGGCCTTGGGGAGTTTTGCATCACTATATGCAACCCTTTTATAGTAAGCAGATTGCAAAAAATGTATCCATCACATACCTACTTGTTCAATAAACTATATCAGAACGTCGGATAAAGTCGCGTTTACATCTCGTTCCTTTTGTACATGTAAACTTATCGAAAAATTCCTAAGGGATTACTAATTATAAATATTGTATATAATCGCAGCCGTTGAAAGCCCCGGTCATTGGATCAATTAAGTTAAACAACCATGCCATCAACTCGATCCCGAAAATTCCGCAAACTCACCGGTGCATACCCGCCTTAATTAACACTTAAAGGCATCATAATCCGACAGGGCACAATACCCGCCGAGAAACAAAAAGACCACTCGATGTCACGTTCAGAAATGGGAACATATTTTTTTCCTCGACTCTTTTGTGTGTTTCTCACAGTTTAAAAGCATCTGAAGAAGCACGACCCGGTAACGCACCGCGTCCGATCTTATCGTATCGCGCTATTAGAGGGTCGGCTATCACCATTGAGACATTTCGACACGTCTCTTTTTTGTTTAAAAACTTTAAAACATCTTCAAAAGATCCTGCTTTAGGTCAACAATGATTCTTTATCATAGTCGATTTTGGTAATTTAAAATATGACCGCGTTATTAACGTCCTCGTGGGACTATAGTGGTCTTAGAATGAATAAGCGAATCTGTCAAAAATGAAGACATCATCGTAAAGACCGTCGAATTCCCACGACGTTCCGCCAGATAAGACGCCTCTGAGTGATGTATCGCGTTTTTGCGGGATCATAACCGCAGTATCTTGTCGCCACGACGTCACCTGCGTACACGTTGTTGATATAAAACGCCAATAAATGTCACTTTTTTATGAGTCGTTTGCGCGGCGTATTCACGTCACGTCGCGGTCAGATCGTATCGAGCATGCGCACCACCCTGCTGCCCCGACGCGCGCCATTCCCTCACGTGACGCCGGCGACATCCGACGCGTCGACTCACATCTCACGCTAATCTAACCCACCATCCTCCATTAACGCCCGAGGCGAAAACTTTTTTCCGACAATGGTCTCATTAGCTTTACAAAAGTCATTAAATCGTTGACAGTGGGGCATTGTCACAGCGTCACGTACAACAAGAGCGCTAACAACGTGTGGAGGATCTACGGGAAGCGGAACAAATCCGTGATCTATCCCGAATGCCATCCGTCCAGCGTTCTCCCAATGAATCCACGCACGGGCAAAAAAACCAACGGTCCGGAATCATTATTATCTTTCTCCTTCGATCATCGATCGCTATTATCCTATTTAAAAGCCTCTCGATTTGTTCTTCGACTTTTTTTTGCTTTCGTTCTCCGTCGGCGTTTCAATTCGAGGCCCCAACAAAGGGCGAGTTAAGAAAGATGTTTAAGTGTTTAGATACGCTTTTTCACAATTTTTCAATTTAAAAAGAATCATGTCGATGAAGGGCCGGAAGGTGTCGTCACGGATTACCGGCGCTATGGATGTCCGAAATCACATAATACCCTGCTAAGTAACATGTTCATTCGTTATACTGGCATCTGTCGAGCAATTAAATCTTCATGACTTCATCTCCCATCAGCGACTGATCAGCACTCGCACGAATTCCTCTTTTCCCCATAAAGCTTTATGGTGAATATCAAACCGTTATTAAAATGCGTGCAGCTATAAAGGGGCGTAAAGAAAATTGAGAAACTCCGATGGATCTTAAGTCCAGGTAATTCCATTTAAGATATTAATTGGTCGAAGCAATCGTGTGGCGATGGCTCGCCCGGACGCACACGAAGCGTGAAATCAGGCTGCGGGAGCGAGGCACACCTGGCCGACAATCACCTTATTATTTGTTGTCTCCCATACTCCATGCTCGTAAATTTCCACGTCAACGTGTGCGATGATTGTGGAAAAAATAAGGTCCACAAAGCCTTTTCACACCCGAGGATATAGTCTCTGTAAATAGAATGCCGTCTGGTGGGTCCGCATCTCTACATAATGTGCGTGGATAATTTTTCGTCGTAATAAATTCGGATTGTAATGGCTGGTGGCGATTGGTTCGAGAGTTTAGTTGCGTTTATTAATATTATCTGATGGAAATATGCGACGCATCGGACTGGTTTTGGCATTACTTGATTGCCGCCACCTACAAGCTCGCGATGTTATTGGTGTCTCTCCATTTGCTAATGGAGACAAAGCCTCGTAAATATACAAGTTCAGTTTATTTTTAAAGCGCATATTTCTTACCAGATAATTGCTGTTTCATAAAACTTCTGTGCAATAATTTAGTAGGGTTATTATTCACTACTGTTTACATTCAGGAGGCCACCTACTTACTGAGGGTTGTGACAGTGACACGTGTAAAATAAATGAGTGTGTCTGTCACCTGTCACTATTGCTGGCGATAAAATCTGTTTTTTCATTAAAGGAGTCTGTAAATGCCTACTTCGAATGAATAAACTAGGAGTTATAACGTATAACTCATAAAAGTAATCTTATAAGAATCTCATGGCCATCAATTATGTCTCTACTAATTAAATTTTGAATTCCGCAACAAATGCTGTTTCAGGCTACACCCGTTGCCTAAACTGCATCAGTTCCAGCTGCTCTTATAAAATCAAGATGTGCGCACTGCGAGCTTCAAGCGTTGATGTGCTGCCTTCACAAGTATCGCATAGCCATTTATTTATGTAACTGTAAAAAGTCCTTGAAAATTATCCCTTAGATTTTAGTTGTCAGTAAATCCGATAGATGGCATTACACACCACACTCTACATTACATTAATCTGTAGGTAGGTACTTTTATTTTGACGAAAAAATTAAAAGAGACGTAAAATTAAAACTCACCCCTTTTCATAATAGCACTAGCATGCGGATTGCTGCTCTTAGCCACTAAACTAGAACAGTTCCAGCGGTGCCACCGGAACTGGTGCTGGCATTCCCTGACGGCCAGCTGTAGGCCTTCGAAGGCGATGGCGGCGGCGTCCGGGGCTTCATGGCACGTAGTCTTCTGTTCTCTGGTCAGTCCTCCGACTAGGCGGCAGGTGAGGGCTGAATTTAGGCGGAGGTGATTTGGCGACATGTTGCTTCGGGAGCTGCGGGATAGTGTTAAAAAAACAGTCAGGAATGTTAGCTATAAGACTATAATCTTGGCTTATACATATACGTTGCGTTTTGTCATAATAAATATGTGCATGCTTTGATGTTGTGTCGTATAACTTACTGCTATGTCACAGCCCTCCTCTGGTAGACAGAGGTACTTAAAAGTTTGTTGCTCATGCTGACTCAAAGCGGGTTGGAGGGCAACGACTCCGAATTTCTTGATGGGTATATGAGTAGGCAGGTTTCCACAAGATGTTTTCCTTCGCCAAAAACCTGGTAGCTTTCCAACCGATATTTTGCAAACAATAAACGAAAAACATAGTAGTATGAGCCGGGGCTCAAAACTTTAAGCTCGGGATTCAAAGTCGTTCGTAGTCTTTTGTTAAAAAAGTCTGTGATCACTACCATTATACATGGAGGATTACTTTTGTGGTGATTAGTAGTTTGCTTTTTATTGTTTACAAAGAAACAGGAGAGTTTGAATTGGCTAGTTACTTATGTAGCAAGATTGTATGTATAAAATGATACTAAAATAAACGTAAAAATAAGACATAAAATGTTAAATTTAAAAACCTTTAATTATGTATATGTGGTATTTCACAAATTCAAATTAACCACTTAATCATGGGCAAACATAATCAAATCGCATAATTAATAAAGTTTCCTACCAATATTAATATGACCGCTAATTGGTAGTTTCTCTTATAATAAATGTCGCTGTAATTAATTTATTCAGAACAGATTGTTATCAAACGAGTTCCAAATATTTACTGAATACGAGATACAATTTGTTACACAGCTACCGAAATCAAAATATTGAAACGAAATATTTATGGAAGTATTTCACGATAGATAATAAGCACGGAAAGTATTTTAATTAAATGTTGTTTTGGTTAATATCGGAGTGGAATGCTCGGTTTAAGGCTTATCGAATCCTGTTGAATAGTTCAGATTAAAATGGAACGTTGTCGAAATAACTCGGCGAGGAAGCGCTTTGCGAGGTCTTGGGGCGCATTATGAATTTTGTAATATATGATATACTTAGACCAATAATTCAAAACGATTTATAGGAGGGGAAGATAGAAAGAGGAGTAAAAGAAAAGTCAAGCAGTCGTGTCACATCAAAAATGAGAAGTAACGTACCAGAGGAAGAGCGGGTCTACTTATATACTTCGTTTTTTAAAGAATAGGAAAATCGTGTAATTGATATCGTGCGATTTTTAAGAAAATTATAAAAAAACTGGCATATCTTTGTCTTATTTTCTTCATTGTATTTACAATGGAAATATCATGTTTTAATATTTTCCAGAGATACACAGATACGATCGTCATTTTTCTATTCCTAAAAAATGGTTTATAGATTTTATCTTGCAAATTTATGAGAGTTTCATATTATGTTATGAACACCAAATCGAAACTCTTGGTCAATGGGGGCCCAGCGCACGCATGTTTTTCGTAGAAATCGCGAAACGTCTGGTTGATGTTACCTACTGGTGGCCGAAGAGCTGGTCGCACAACGTATCAGCATTTCGATACAACGAGGAAATGCCGCCAGCATCCTAGGTACAATGCCTTTAGGACCTATTTTAGATTTAAGGTAGGTAGAGGTAGGTAACTAGTTAAGTTACACTTACTGTATAGGTATATTTTGAAAATAAATGTATAATAACACCGAATTGAGAACGAGATCAAATGAGACGTAAACAAACAGCTACACCGTCAGTATACGTAAGTCAGTGGTGTTGTATTTATATAGGCGCCAACTTAAACATTTCCAAAAATTACGAAACATCCAAAGCTCTTTTGCCTAACCTTTAAAAAAACTACATGTCGTAAGACCTTGTTCTTAAAAAAACAGTTATTTAAAGTGTCAATTGCACCACAATTATTCGGTTTGCTGTCGTTATCAGTTGAAAAACAATCCGAGGTTAAACACAGTTTTCCGGCGAGCTTCACCGCTGGTTATCGCGGTTCTCACGGTGTCGGCATGCAGGACGACCAAGAATGTTCCACGGGTTTCGACCAACATGATTCATTTTAAAAATAAGCTTTACTTTTTAAACTTGTAATTATCGGATTAAAAAAATAAACGCAGGAAAATTTCTAATCCCTAAACTTATAGGGTCGTATTTATCTACCAGTCAAATGTGCTTTGACCGTGATAAATTTCGTGTTATATAGGAACCTAACTAACAAATCTAACAATATTAATAAATATAGGTATGATAGTAAACATTGACAATATGAAACACAGAAAACACTAATAAACTGTGACTGTAGATAAAAATTATGAAATGCAACATAGTTTCGTATGTGATCGCGGTATAAAAATACTTTTCCCTTTCACCTTGCAACACCGTACGCTTAAGGATTGATGTTTCATCATTAAAGTAGGCTCGGCGCTAATACTCAGCGCTAAACGCACTTCTTCGTACCAAACCAGTTATCCTGATGAGCTACTTAATGGCTAGACACTTCACATCACCCATGAACATGGTAAAAAAAGAATCGAGCATCAGCTTTTCCAAGCCCGTCGTTAACCTCAGTAACAACTTTGATCCAATTAAAACCCTATATAATTGCTTTGAAAATTCCTTCACTGGATATAAAAACAATAATTTCGAACCTCAAGTCTTTGCGGGTAAAAAAATAATAAATCTCTTGTCGGGGCCCGTCTGATGAAATGCTGCGATCCGGGCAGAAAGGTTATTTCAATACAAATTACAGCTACTTGCGTTGCTTCTCTTTGCATGCCGACAATTCTGCAAATACTTTTCTCTTCCTGAGCTCCCATTAAAACAATGACGTAACGGCTCTCACTTTAATTGAAAATCTACCTTTTAATCAGCTAGAAAAGCTCAAAGTCCAGTGCACTATTGCGCGCTTAAGCCTTTTAAAGAATGAAGGCGTTATTCCTGATTGAAATTCCGTGTACTAACAATGTGCTGTGTAGTTGATACCTATTTGTAGTTCGCTATCTACGCTATAAGCTTCAGATAAACCTGATTTGTGTGGAGTATGTAAAAATGTTATCCTTTAAGGCAATCGCTTTTCTCGATAACTGTTAAAATGATCGTAAATCGATTACATACGGGCTTATCGTGTGTGTCCATAGACCATTAATACTAATCTGTTTGTAGGTTTATTGAGGCACCATCTTGGTATGAAATGTATCGGCATGGACTAAGTGGTCGAAAGTACGTGAACGCAATGCAATCTCAATATCAATATGTATTGATGTTTAGTGTTTATTTATATATGTAAATATTATATATATATATTTTATTGCGTATTTATTTATAGTGTAGTTACAATGTGTATTCAATATTTACTTTTTATTTGAAGTTTTGTTACTGTACAATTTTTGCTCTTAGTTTGTCTTTCATCGTTGCCTGTTTTTATCTAATTTCCTCAAAGGTTAACTGGAAGAGATCCCTCATAGGGATAAGTTCGCCTTTGTTGTATCAAATTGTCTATGTTACTGTGTTTCTTGTATTTCTTGTGTTATTGTACAATAAAGCTTATACATACATACATACATACATACAATCTCCATCTTTGTGCAATACCTACTCCATTTTGATAAGTGTTATAAGTAGTCCCAGGGCCTATACCTATGTATAGGCTCTGGGAAGATCAGAGGGGTAGACCCTCCAGATAGATGGGTGAAGGACATAAGGCAACATGCCGGCCACAACTGCCTACAAGTGGCGAGGGACTCTTGGGTAGATTTCGAGGAGGCATATGTCCGGAAACGGGCAATTTAAATGCTGTAATAAATAAATAGATAGGTATAGGTAGGTTAAAACCTTAAGAAATTTAAGATTCTGAATACTTTACTTTATACGTAGGTACAGAGTGTTTCTGTAATCCTTAGTAATAATTTGTGAAGTGAACGTGAATCCCGAAACTGCGATAAACATTGGCTCTTTCGTGCATTACGGCGGATAGCTATGAACCGTTAGTAACAGTTTTTTGAGAACAATTAGAATTAAACACTTGCATAGGAGTGGGTATTTTAGATATATCTAGACTTAAATTTTTTGACTGTAAAGTAAATAAGGTAATACCATATATTGTTCATTTGTTTAAGTAATGAGAATGTTCCAAGGGGCCTTTTAATCAATGTGTGAAAGGGCGACTCCGTCATCGAAGCCAAGTCAACTAGCGATGGGTTTGAAGCCGTGACGTGTACTTATACCTCGGATGCAGTTGCTGTTGATGCGTATTGTATGTTAATTGTATGTTATACCTATACAGTTACGGCGTTAATTTATTTATTTGCAGTAGTTACCTATTTATGTCTCACGTTTTATTACTTAAGTATTATCCGTAAGACATTATGTCCGACTGACATATACAAACGTGAAGTCAAAACTACGAAGACGCTTATTTTGCAGTACCCAGGTTTATTAAACTTCAGTACCACAAAATAGGGTTTTGCAAAGTTGAATCGTTTTAAATCAAAGAGATACTCTAATCAACGCGAAGGAAATCGCGGGAAACCGCTAGTAAAGACACATATTTGTGATTGTTTTAAGTAAAAGGTACCACTTTGTCGGTTGCTGGTAAGCCGCTAATGCCATAAAGATTCGTATAGAAAAAAAACTTTATCAACAAGTTACAATGTGGTTCCTCTTACTATAAACGAGCACATTCTTGAACATGATGTGGCCTACAATAACAGTAATAACTATGTCGCAGTGAAACAATAGGCTACTGTAATTGACTTAGTAAAATTTCTAAGTAGTAAAATTATCTTTCTATTAAAATTACAGGCTATAAATTTAGATTGCATACAAATTGATTGATTGGTAGTCAAGGAGCTTTACAGCGAACAATAACCATTCTTGTCAACAATAGTGAGCAATATACGTCCCCAGCCAGACTTATTTGACAGAGGGCCTATTCATGAATGAAACGTTGCCTCTTGGTCGTAATATTATACTACGTTGTAAGTGCAACAGAGATGCAAGATTTCATTCGTGGTTCGCTCTAGGGACCGCTTAGAGGAACGGGAGAACGGGAGTAAGTATGTCTGAAATTTTCACTACAAAAATACTCTGCCGATTTTTTGGTGTACTCGTATGGCTATTCGTACGGTTAAGTAGTGGGTAACAGACATGTCAGTCTACACACAATTTAATGATATGATATTTCTGCATCTTTTAGCTGAAGGGAAATAGTACGAAATAATGAGGCACTGAGATCTAAGTGAGGGTTGTGTAGGTGGATAAAAAATCTGTAGCCTAGTATGACCGTTTGTTCATACGTCTATTTGACTTTCTGACTCTGCTGTCACAGTACTAAATCGAGATAGAACAAAAATGTATGTACCTCGCATGGCAGAAGAGGCCAGAACGGCTTCGCCAACTTCAGGTCGTTCCCGACCGAGGACTGACTCGCTGTTCGACAAGTAATTGCTCAAACTATATCAAAAAAGTTGGAGATGAGAATAAAGTATTTCCATTAATTTATTCTAGTCCTAAAATAATGTATGCAGAATATTACACACTTCGTTTCTTTACAAATTTATGAACTTTTTTGTTCTATCTCGATATATATAGTTCTTTGACTACAACGCTGCTGCCGTTACTAGAGTTGTACCTTTACAGAAACGATTGCCGCAAACCAAAGTGAGTTAGTTCACTTTGATTTATAAATCTGTAGTTCTCTAAAATACGTAAACTACGCTAAACGTTTACCTAACAGCGACAGGACAAATTAGCCATATTTATTGCCAACAATCCACTTGGGTTATTTAACTGAATTACCAAGTAATTCATGATTATGAATAGTAATTGCCGCAACGAAGACTTACATTTTATGGAACGACCGCATAAAAAGGGAAACGTCTTGCAGCTATTTACATGCATACATGCAAAGCTTTAGAGTTATATGTGCTTAACTCAGTAAAAGGTACCTTATTAATCGACAAAGTGGTACCTTAATATAATACCTTGGTACCTTTATATAATTTGTGAATTTGTTCTGTCTTTTGTCTCATATGTGGTGCAATAAAGAATATTTTACTTTTACTTTTTACTTTACTTTACCTTTATCTAAAAAGGTACGACAAAGTGGTACCTTTATCTACATATTACCTAAATTATATGAAAGCCGTAAAATACTATAAATATGGAGGCGTGTTTTAACTAGGCCTGTAATAAAATTTTAAATTGGGTTTAGTGCTTATTAATATTATGATTACTCGATTATGGTTTGACCTTTGAAACTGGAAGAGTCGCGTATTCATGCACGACTGTTTCAGACACGTAGGACTTCCACATGGACCCCCAGACAAACGACCATTTTGCCCTCATTAGCTTTATCAGGTTATCAACACATATTGTTGGGGTCCTTCACTGCTGCGTCCTCTGGTAGATATGCAGTGGGGTGTCAAAAACCATTTTGTCCATTCTGGCTATCGGATTTGCGAAAACATGTGATCAAATCTTGCATATCTGCTCGTTTTCTAATTTAATCTCGCAGATAAAGTACAATTGTTATATCAGTTGCACCTCCCTATCCACTGCTCTACCTCTACTTGCTACTGTAGGTAGTAAAAAAATCTGAGCCGCAAAAATATCTGACACAATCTTATTGGTACAAAAGCGCATTTGTCTCCTTCATAGCGCCAGATACTAGGTATTGCAGGTAACTGTACAATGTAGGGGAGAGTCGGTTATATCGTACCACCGTAAAACGTAAAACGTGGATAACTTTTTTCTGAAGGAAGATAGAAATGGAACTGTTTATTCATATGAAATGTCAGTTTCTTGGCTAGGTTATATATCAAATTGAATAATATTAAATAAACGATCTGTAAAAAAAGAAATGCGAAGGGATTGCCATCGGTACGATTTAGCCGACCAGTCGGTTAAATCGTACCACTACCATTCAAAATGTTTATTTTAGATTAAAATATCCATTATTTATAGCAATACACTGAGATCGCACTGATACCATTAAAAAATATTTGGTCGGTTAAATCGTACCTATGAGCATGAGCTATGGTACGAATTAACCGACCAGGTATCTTTTTGAAATAAATAATATAAAAAATATAACCACAAAACTTTTCCAATTTCTAAATACCACTTAGTAAACCTGATAAATATAGGAGTGAAATACTGTTAATACTGTAATTTTAATCTATCTAGATCGCAAGTAATACAATTACGAAATCACATAAAAAGTTACATCGAGTCCGACGAAAATCAATTTTTTCCTCTCTCAAGTTAATTCTTGAGTTTTTGTCATTTTTTATTTCGGTAACTGATGATTATAACATAGGTGCTCCGTTGGGTGCCCCATAAGCAAGTAAAATTGGCTGTTAAGTAGGAAATCTAGAGGTGGTACGATTTAACCGGCGGTACAATATCGCTGACTCTCCCCTACCTACCTACATACATTTAATGCAAAAAAGACATGCGATTAGAGTTTAAGTGAAATTGCGCTGTAATGGAGGCCCACAGTAGTCCAGGAAGTAATTACTTCTTACATTTAAGTGGTAATCTGAAGCCTAGAAGTTGAGAAATAGTTATTTTTGTAATATTACTCACTCGTGTTGAATTGAAGCTAATAATATGACATATAATATTATAATAAGGTAATTCTAATTACTATAATATTACTACGACTTTTATTTCTTTGGACGTAACGTTCAGAAATATTTAAGGTAATTTATGGTTAGTGAAGTTCTAAATTTGCCCGATTGGATGTCATAGGTAATCTGAATCTAAATTCCATTCGTTTGCATATCTACGATTATATGGTAGTGTCTCATACATATACTGTAGTTAGCAGAGTTCTAATTTAGCCCGATTGGATGTCACATGTAACTTTAATCACACGTGTAATAAAATCTATGTTCCCTTCCATTCGTTTGGATATCTATGGCAAAAACGATTATACGGCGGTGGTATACTCGTACCTAATTAATTACTGTAATTAGAAAGGTCCCAAATTTGCCCGATTGGATGTCTTATCTAATTTTTAGAAAGAAAGAAAGAAATAATTTATTTGCAAGTCTCACTTGTAATAAAATCTATGTAATATCCCTTCCATTCGTTTGGATATCTATGGCAAAAACGATTATACGGCGGTGGCATACTTGTACCTACCTACTGTAGTTAGCAAGGTCCCAGCCCGATTGGATATCGTATGTAGTTTAAATCGCACGTATGATAAAATCTATTTACCTAATATCCCTTCCATTCGTTCGGATATCTATGGCAAAAACGATTATACGGCGGTGGCATACCCGTACTGTAGTTAGCAAGCTCCTAAATTTGCCCGATTGGGTGGCCGCGGCTTCTCGCGCCGTATATTTGCATTTGTCCGCTCTCCCATACAAATATTTATTATTTGAAACGATTTATTTAATAATACGTTTTTGAGAATTCATTTCTTAACGCAGGTCTGATAAATCTAGTACTTTAACATCAATAATATAAAACTGCACTTCAAAAATTTATAAATCGTTTTGTTGTATGGCTGGTTGCTCGGCAGTATATGCATGCATTATCATTTATATCCTCAATATCATCATGATAATGGCAGCGCCTTATCATGATTAGTGTCGTGATGGGTCGACAGATCGACAATCCGCGACAACTAGCTACTTTTGAAGTAATATTCTCATGTAAACAAACTGTATGACTTATATTCCAAATAACCCTCAGGTTCCAAATAGCATTAGCCCTAAATGGAATAAATTGGTCCCGGTGTATATATTATTATATACACCGGGACCAATTATATCATTGTAATCGCCATGCAGCGCTATTAGCATGATTAGTGTCGTGATTTGCCGACAGATCGGCTGCAGGGACAACTAGCTACTTTTAAGGTTATATCCCCATGTGAACAAACTGTATGACTTATATTCCAAATAGCCCTCAATTTTGAAATAGTCCCGGTAATAAATCGTCCCGCTTGTATGGCTGGTTGCTCGGCAGTATTTGCATGCATTATCATTACTATCATCATGCAGCGCCATTAGCATGATTAGTGTCGTGATGGGCCGACAGATCGACTGCAGTGACAACTGGGTATACCTACTTTTAAAGTTAGATTGTATTTGGGATTCTGATGAGTAGCATCCGTGTTGGTACTCTTTGTTCTACCAAAATTGTATAAGTGAACATATTGTAAATATATAAGAATACTGATACACAATGTAAGCAGAACGGGGCTGAACGAAGATGAAGTGTATATACCTACTTCGTTTAACGTAAATTATTTTATACTGAAGCAAAATCTACATTGTCATAAATTCACATCAACATTGACATTGACTGATGCTATCGAAAGTGATGTACCTAACATACACTGTAATTCGTAAAATTTCGTTTTCGTAAAAAATAATGACTCTATAGTGTTATCATTAATTAAAATGTTATGTTAATCACTTTCCAGTTTCCACCCCTTCATGAAATAACATTATGTTCAGCTGAAATAGGACCGTAACTGAATTGTTTACTTTGATAATTATCGGTCAAACATGATACGTATGTATTTATACAACATACAAAAAATATTTAAATACAATCTCAACTTACAAGATATTTCCTACTTACACATACAAAAAAACACATGCACACACGTGAACCAACCGAACTAAACCAAGAAGTAGTATTGTTTAATGATTAAGCTTAATCTGTAGTAAATACGTACCTACCTATGATTAAATAAAAATAAAAATATTTGATCCAATCAAACACGGAATGACGTTGCCTCAAACCTAGCAATGCTTGTACAGATGACGATACATTAGAAAACATCCATAAATTAGGAACACACATTCTAAAATTAAATAATACAATATATTTTCCTGGTAGTTAAACACTTATGAAAGTTATATGCCGGCCATATACCTATATACGTTCGGGCATATCCGCCAGATCTGCCAGTCAATGTATGGGATATTTGTCTATAGTCATTTGTAAATTTACTGTTAGGTACCTACTCATAAACCTTTCGAAACACTAGTTGCTACAATATCAAGCCAATCAGACTTAAAACTAACTTGAGACATGTGCCATGACGTAATGTTTACAAACAAATGACAGTTCGATAATGAATCTAGTAAGAATAAAAACATATCCGGTGTTATGAAGATAAAGTTTTTAAAATAGTTTAGCAAAAAAATAACACAGGTTATATATAAAGAACAACTTGTTTTGTAGGATTCCTGATTGGTATCACTTTAAACAAAAACCTATAGAGACCTCACAAGCGGTTTGGCCGGATTAAGTACATAAGGGTACTACGATTCATAGGTAATTACATAGGTACCTACCTATATTCTAAAACATCGTAAAAATAAACAAAATGTTCATCAATTGACTTACCTTGCTTTACTAAACAAAATGAACAGCAACAAAATGATTGCCCGAGGGTTTTGGCGCATTCTGTGCTCTTCGCCGATACCGTGCATCATGTTGGCAACACCACCTGACCCCGAGAGCTCATCGTTTCCGCTTCACTGAAAATATCACCCAAAACAAGCGCGCGCACTTACAAATTCACATAAAACTACAAGTCAAGCAATTAACGTCCTGGCTGCCATTTAAAAAGATAACGAAAAAAACTGATTAAGCGTGACGTCACGATTCAAATTTCGAATTTTAAAACTGTTTGTTTATTCGGTTGCCGTCGGGTCGTGTAGAGCGTGTTTGGCAGCGCGTTGTGTTCACGCGTGGGCTGTGAGGCGTGCTCCTCGCGCCGCCCAGATGTCGAGAAAAAAAGGAGAGGCAGACGCCTTGCCGACCCCACCTACTCGCTCATTATCCTTGTTTACACGATATTACTTTATTATTTAGACACAAGTTACACTGATGGAATAGGCGTGTGCTCACAATGAGGTCTCGTTTGACAGTGGCACGGACGACGGAATCCCTGCCTATATAAAACGCCCCACGCATTATTCGGACCATGGGAAACGTCCCGTTTAACAGATTTGGTTGACATTTTGTTTACATTGTTGCTTCAAACATTTTAGAAATGCAATAAAACTGCAAATGTAAAATTACGATATATAGGTAGGTAAATATCAAATGAAAAGTATACGGGCATCCCAATATTGCATTAAAATGCCAATTTATGAAAATGGTATTGTACAAAATACTTGATTTATTTTAACTGTGCATACAAATTTAAATTTCACATAGTGTTCATCGTGAAAACAAGTTTAGCTTTGCCTGCAATAAAATATTTATGATACTAGAGTTTTTTTCGTATAAAAAAATATGTTTATTTGTTCCACTTTTTACTAGTCAAATAAATATACACACTTCACTTATTTTGACCATAGGCACTAAAGTATACTACCTAAAACCATACTAAAAATGTATGTTTACTTGTTTTGAATGGTTAAAATGAGTGCGGCAACACCAGCGGGCACCAATTTTTCGGGTACAGGTTTTGAGTCACTTATATTTTACCAAGATAATATAATGTTTGAAAAACTTCGTCATTATGTCCCTCAAAATAAACAATGAATGTATAAATATCAAGTATGGGCAACGATTGTAATGCAACCATAAAATTAATTTGGCCGTATTAATCGACTGGGATGCATTGTCCGAACCCCTTGGTTTACCCCTTAACCCCCGTGTGAGCACCAACCCCTTCATTAGGGGCGATTTAGTCGCGTGCGCACTGACAATTGTTGACAATCAGTGCAACAATTAATTATCCATTTTCAGCCTTATAGTGAGAGCTTTACAGCTTAAAATAGGTTATTGGTATTTGTTAGTAAAAAATGTAATTCCCCGCTGGATTGTCATAGATTTTGAACGATACAGCTCTATTAGTATTTTTATTGTACTCCCATTGAGTATGATATTATTATACTTGTTGTTTTTCGGCCTAACTGTCTTTTCCCCTAATAAAACGCTGTTTGAACATTTATACTGAATGAGTTTTCCAATAAAAACTACCGTGTTTTTTTTTTAAATTAGTTAACTTTGGCGTATGATTAGAAACTTTTAATGAAAAAGAACGGCATAGTTATTTTTTTATAAATTCTTTTTTTTAATTTTTCAAAAAAAAAAGTTACGTGAGTCGCTAATGTAAAACGGGCATTACATTTAAGTCTACCAAATAAGTGACAACTGTGACATATTAATAGCATGTAATCCGTTTACACACTTGCAAGCAAATACTATAAATTAGTGATTAGGTATCTCCGAAATGGAGCTAATTGAACTTAATTTAAGCTAGGGAATATACCCCTGAAACACCGAAAAAAAACACGGTGTATACATATCATAAGCTTTTATTGTGACAAAATTTTGCTACGTAGTGTGCATAGGTACCATGAGTTACATTCGATTGCGACTGCCGCATTGGACAGTATGTCCGTCTCGCTCCTGCCAGAGTGGTGGTAGGAGCGAGACGGACATACTTTTGAATGCCGCAGTCGCAATCAAAAACAACTCATGGTACGCACACAGCTCCCAGCTCTAACAAATTTCAAATGTATGGCACCGTCTGGCAGAATGCATGAAATTGGCAATGAAGGAGCTTAATAGGGATACCAAAATAACCGGAAGTGGAAACATGACGTTACGTGATTTTTTCCCACTTTTGTGTCCCAAGTTTTTCACGTTTTATATAAAAACGGCAAGTGTTACAGCAAAAATGTGAAGTAACAATATATATCTCATTAAATTCTTTATAATAATTGTCTTGGAAGTATACTTCTAGGGCTTACGGTTTTCGAAATATACGAATCGGAATAATTACGGGGCCCGACGCGAAAAATTAAGGGACCGCCCGCGTCGCCGTTTACCTACATTTTGCACTCGTCTTAAATGGTAATGATAAAACTTAGTGTCGATATAACTTAGGACTGTAATTGAACCGTAATAATTAGTGAATGAGACCAAATTACAGGGCCTTACACAAGTTTATTTTCCATTACCTACTTATTACTGATATTTAATTGCCCCTTGATTCCTCAACGCATATTTCGAAACTATTAATAGACAAATATTATAGAAAATTATAATATTATAGAGGATATATTATTGATTGGTGGTTTTGTTTTAACTTTTGCCGTTTTAGGTAGGTATAATAATACATGATAAACTGCAATTTGGGATACAAAAGTGGGGTAAAAGAGGGGAAAAGATCACGTGACGAATCGTTGCTAGTTTTTTTTGTATCCATCCCTATAAGCTATGCTCATGCTAAGTGTCATGTTTTCTACCCGATGGTTGCCATAGTTTACGCTAAGGACCCCGCACTATACTGTCCATCGAGTTTGTAATTGAGCCTCCCTGAACTTGTGTTATTAAATTTCACTGTAGTTCCTATGCTTATTCATTTTCCACATCTATGAGTTTAATGGCACCAACTATTGCATTGACGCTAAAGTTATGCAAATGCATGCTCAATTTTATGTTTAAATATAGGTAGATTTCTCGTTTCCTTTCATTACTTTGTTATTACCCTTTGGCACTAGCAAGGACATAATCAAATTAGCATACAGTTTCGAAAAATAACATCCTTAAGGTGGATCTGCACATTTTCATACTAAAATTATTGCAGGTTTTTAGGATATTTGAGGAACTTTTTCAATTTATGAATGACGAATATAACCAATCGTGCGCATTCATTTTTGCGAATACAAAATACGTTTTCGTTAGGATTTAGAATATATTTTTCTATTTTTCATTTGTATGGAAATCTAAAAACACAAAAATAAGGCACTTATCATGATAATTCTATTAATTTTATCAATTTCGCGCTAATAACTTAATGCTATGTAGTAAATGAAGCAATAATAATAATAATGTGTGCAAACCTTAAATGAGTATATCCAAAGTATATGGGCTAATATATGTGTAGTAAAAAAGTTTAAAAATGTGTGATGCCAGTGTTACCGCCTAAAGCCTCAATATCGACAAAAAAGTCTGCAAATTAGACCCAAGACATCAACCACGGAGTCATCGAAACGTCAGCAATGTGCATTGTCTCGGCTGCTTATGCAGAGTCAGGGCATGCAAATCTCCCCTTTGAAATGCCAGGCGTCTCCACAATAGAATTAACAATTTATACCTCATTTAATCAAATGTATGCTCCTGTCGGTTATTTTTTAGTCATGGTACTTATACGACTGTAAACTTTAGCTGAGTATGCAAATCGCTAATAAAAATTCAATTTTATATTGATGGTGATTATCTTTGATTATTAATTTTATGAGTCGTAAATGTAATATACACTTATACAAACGAGATAGCAGAATAGTAACAAATATGCAGAAGATTTACGATTAACACAAGATGAGGCCAGGCTGAGCCAGGAGGATGTGTCAATTCTATATTTCGGGACACTTTCTAAAGAAATTGACACATCGTTTCGGCCCGGCCTGGCCCGATCCAGCGTGACTCTTTCTTCTTTAATTTATAATATATTCCATAAAATAAAGGATAAAATGAAGACATCAGCCAACAAATATTAATAAGAATTCACCCACGGGCCGTGTTGTGCGAATGATCAACGTTTACCTGTCATTAGGGTGGAGCGCTCGGTAAATTCGTTGCGATACGAAGATTACGCATTACCTGGCAGATACTTGCGAGGATATCGTATGGTGGTGTTGCCAGGGTTTACTAAATAACTAAAATTGCTGGGTGTTGGTTACATAAATGAAGCTAAGTTACACCAATGTATAAATGACTTTGCCTGATTTTTGGAAGTCAGTTTTTATAAGTTAGGTTTCAAGTCGCTCATTCACCATACCTTCCGATAGGTATGTAGGTATGTCTTCGGTTTTGTCTTCAAGGTACATGTCTGATTACCCTATTTAAAAAAAATAAACTTTAATGGATGACTCATACTAGAACGGGCCGCGCCGATCTGTCAGTTTCTATAGAAAACGTCACGTGACCTCCGAGGGCTCCGAGCTATCACGTGATTCTTTCTATAAAGATTGACAGATCGTCCCTTCCCGCCCCATTGTTATTAATATTCGTGGGCTTATGTCTTCATTTAAAGAATTACTCACACTAGAACGGGGTAGGACGGGACTATCTGTCTATTTCTATAGAAAGAATCACGTGTGGTCACGTGACGTTTTTTATAGATACTGAAAGATCGGCCCGGCTCGGTCACGCCCCGGCTCATTCTAGTGTGAATCATCCTTAATGGTTATGTCGTGACCTGCCCGTAGAATATTTGAAATGGGTTAGAAGCCATGATACTTTAAGAAAATAACAATAATGTGGTACCTATGTGTTCTTGCTGCTATTTGCATTGCCTTCAGCTAAAGGGTAATTTTCGAAACTGGCAACACCATGATAAGCATAGGTCCCACCTACACAATTATATCCATTGCCAGCAACTTCGCTCACAGCTACTGTCACGGGTCATTCCGTATTATTATCAATTACCCGCGAACACAGTATTAGCTGAGTAACATATTTCACACACTAACTTAAAAACGTCACAAGTTTTCACATAGGACAAAAGAGATACGTCCTTTTGAAGTTGTGTGGGAGATTGCGATGTGTTGCCAGTGCTATTATGAAATTACCAAGTACATGATGTTTAGTGGGTGCAGCTTATGTTTTGTGGGATTTCCATGCTTTTCTTCGGTTATTGCGGTGGGTGTGATAAACAATAGTAATTTTATAATGTTGGTTGGAGATTATGCAATACGAGTATATAGCCAAACGAGGTGACTTGGGACAAGTGGAGAAGCATTAAATAAAACAAAGCGCAGGGGTTTGGGGAGAAGCTAGACTCGTTTGCAATTCCTTGGAGCTTTAATGTTAAAATCTATGCCCTCAAAAACCCTGAAAACATACGAGCTTCGAAAATATATGAGCTTAGTATCATAGTTGCTCCGAAGTAGGAAGGAGGAATCGTTTTGAATATATGGGGTACTTATATTTTGAGAGACTTAAAAAAATGTTTTTTTTTTCGAGATCCCAAAAATTAAGGAAATCTGGAAATATCACCAGCGCCGTTTTCAAAATCTTCTTAAGCGACTTTCATTTTAAAAGGAGGTTATATGTTCGTCTGTAGGTATGTATTTCTTCTGATACCTGTTTTGATTACTTTGCTCGTATTAAAACTATAAAGCTGGGTGCATTAATCGCGCGCACGCTACTAGCGGGCGGTTATCGACGGACCGATGAGCAATTAGTCGCGCGAAATGTCGCATATACAGGATGTAACAAAACTGCTGGTGATCCGTTTAAGAGTCCGGTAACGGTTCAATTGGCTCTCGGCATTCTCGATGTGAGGATGCGGTAGGGTGTGCCAGCACTACCAGCTGTGTAGTGTATGTAGGTTTATTATTTAAGGGTAAAGCGTCGCGCTCTCTACAATCTTTTGGACCTACAGTGCACCCTACTATTTGTATAATCTGTGCTTCAGAAAGCCTTGAAAACTTATCACATTATATTTGATAAGCTTCGTCGAAAAATTATGGTAGTCGTTTTTAAACACAACTTGTCGTTTTGAGAATTAAAAAAAGCAAGTCCGCCATTTTCATAATTTTTTCCAACTCTGTTTGGGTCTGTTTTCATTCTTGAAAACTATGAAAAGGCTGACTGCATTAATCGCACGCACGCTACGAGTGTCGCGTATATCACCACAAAATTAAATTAAAAAGTCATGTGCGACGTACTCGCAGCTCTTTCTGTAGGTTAGAACCCATGTAAATTAGAACTAGTCATAGGCGCCATTTTTAAAATGTTATCTACTTTTATCTTAGTCTCTTTCCGCTTCGTACATATAAGAATGCTGGGTGTATTAATCGCACGCACGCTACGAGTGTCGCGTATATCACCACAAAATTAAATTAAAAAGTCATGTGCGACGTACTCGCAGCTCTTTCTGTAGGTTAGAACCCATGTAAATTAGAACTAGTCATAGGCGCCATTTTTAAAATGTTATCTACTTTTATCTTAGTCTCTTTCCGCTTCGTACATATAAGAATGCTGGGTGTATTAATCGCACGCACGCTACGAGTGTCGCGTATATCACCACAAAATTAAATTAAAAAGTCATGTGCGACGTACTCGCAGCTCTTTCTGTAGGTTAGAACCCATGTAAATTAGAACTAGTCATAGGCGCCATTTTTAAAATGTTATCTACGTTTATCTTAGTCTCTTTCCGCTTCGTACATATAAGAATGCTGGGTGCATTAATCGCACGCACGCTACGAGCGCGGTTATCGGTTGGCCGGTAAGCAATTAGTGCCGCGAAATGTCGCGTATACATGCTAACGAGCGCCCGCGGTGGCGTACAATGAACGGAATAGATTAAGGGACCTTTTAGTGAATGCATTGAGTAGTTTAAGAAGAGCTTTATAGATTTACGGAAAGAGGAGTTTAGTATAATATTTATTTAGTCTGTAGGTATCAGTAAAAACAAATTATAAAACATGGGTGACCTGTTCATAGCTCTTACTGTAGTTATACCTATGGAAATTAGAAGTAAGTAGATGTGGGCGCCATTTTGAAAACGTTTTCTCTCTTTTGTTTTAATCTCTTTCCGCTTCGTACATACAAGAATGCTGGGTGCATTAATCGCACGCACGCTACGAGCGGGCGGTTATCGGCTGGCCGGTGAGCAATTAGTCCCGCGAAATGTCGCGTATAGATGCTAACGAGCGCCCGCGGCGGCGTACACTGAACAGAATAGATTAAGGGACCTTTTAGTTAATGCATTTAGTTTAAGAATAACTTCCATAGATTTGGAAAGAAGAGTTATTGATAGTGATTATTTATTTAGTGTTTACTGTTTGGGAAACGTAATACTGCATTACAAGTTCAACGGACTATAGAAAATAATTCAAATTGGTAACGTAAATTTTTCGAGTTCTACACATTTTGAGATCGAAAATAAAATAATATTAATAAAAATAAATAATAATAATATTAATATTAATAATATGATTTAAATATCAGCTTCTAATTATTTGTACATGGTAATAAATCGTAATTTATTTATACCTATTCCTGTTTAAGTGATATGGTCTAGGTGGGTATTTTCCCAGTAGCAGAAAGCATAGTAGGTAATATAGAGCTTACACCAACAGGCAACATTTTTTTAAATTAGAAAATAATCAAACCATTACCTTAAAAACATTTTACATTACATTACCTTAAAACATTTTCACCAAATTGCAATATAGTTTCTTGGCAGTATTTACAATTCATATATATCTTAGTTTCGAGATAGGCCTCTTAAATAGTCAGTTTGATTTATTTCACATCGATTTAAATATATTCATAACTTTATGTGATAAGGTATACACAATGATCATCAATAAAATAAGTATAATACTTATTTATAAAAATCATATTTTTCTTGAGTCTTGGATAGTCTTGAGAGTATCTTCTAATTTAATTAATAATTAATATTTCTTCGAGGTTAATAAGTATGGAAATAGTTACGTTAAATACCGTCAATGCGTAACACATTATAATGATACTTATATACAATTATACCTTATTTAAACTTTCACGATTTTCACACATTATGTATTTACTAACTAAAACGGGGCTTAATCGTGTATAGATTTTGAAAACAAACCTCCGACGTTTCAAGGGCGTTTCTCCGGGACCACGGGGGCAACGTCGCCCTTGAAACGTCGGAGGTTTGTTTTCAAAATCTATACACGATTAAGCCCCGTTTTAGTTAGTAAATACATAAATTATACCTTATTAACATCATATCGGATGAAGGTGAGATGCAGCGGATATGGGTTGGTTATAAGAATTAAGGATATTATTTTTTACTATTGTCTAAGGCGGTTCACTACGTACGAAGCGAACGCGAGAGCGACGCGATGCGATGCGGCGACACTTCAACGCGAGACCGCGCGTCACACTTGCGCAATGCGCATTCGAGTGACAAAGAGGTTTTTCCGTCAATGTTAATTTTTGATGTTGGTGGTAGACGTGCAGGGGAGTGACGCGCCACGCCGCACCGCTTCTCCTTCGCGTAACGATCGCTCACAAAGGATAACTGACACTACAATGAGACGGGGCGGGGCGGACCGGGACGATCTGTCAGTTTCTATAGAAAACATCACGTTACGTCTGAGGGCTCCGAGCTATCACGTGTTTATATCTATAAAAATTCCGTCCAACCCCGTCCCGTGAGTAATCCTTAACTATCAAATGTGATAGTTTTGAGTAAATTGTACCAATTTGTTGCTAGCCGATAATAGTCTTGTGAGAACATAATATTAAAATGAGTTTGAGTGAGTACCTCAATGGTGCAATGCCATACCTAATTTCAGGTGAGGTACTCACAAATTTGCAGCAGCACATCATCTATTTATCGGCAATAAAAATAGTTCAGTATTGCAAATGACAAATTTTGAGCCGTGTGACAAATAAGAGATATGGGACAAATTTGAGCTGTGACTCAATATTGATGCGTGTTACTCGTATATATTTTGATGTGCATGACAAATTGTGGTGTGGGACAAAATTTTTGAAGTGGTATATTTTCACGGTGTGGGGTAGGTACCTACTGTGATAAACGAACAAAATGAGTGGTACTCGTACAAATGAGATGCCCGATAGGGTGATAATGCCATGAAGATTCATTGAAATTAACTTTATTTACAAGTAGGGCTGCCATCCGTCCGGGTTTCCCCGGATTTGTCCTAGTTTCGAGCCCGTCCGCGGAGCGTCCGGCCGGGATTTTTAAAACTGTCCGGGGTTTTTAACTTATTTGCCCGGTTTCGGCAATGTACGAGATGGCATTGGCAGCCCTATTTACAAGCGACAAAGTGATGACTTTCACTAAAAACGCGTACAACTACAAGATGTTTTTTTTTTTGTAGAAAAATCATTTTCTGCTAAATTAGAATGTAATATATGTTTTCCACTCAGAATTGCGAGCTCTTTCAATCCTAGTTTCAGAAAAAAGTGTCCCAAGATATTTGTTCCATTTCGCCACCATTTTTTCATAGATTTAGTAGCGTCAATGGAAAGTTTGGAAAATGTATGGAAATTTTAGGACACTTTTTCTCTCCCACTAGGATTGAAAAAGCTCTCAATTCTGAGTAGAAATCATTTAAAAAATTCCAATTAAGCAAAAAATGATTTTTCTACAACAAAAAATAAAAACGACCACAAAATAATAGTTTATTTCGTCACACTTTCAAACCGCAGTGCACGATCGCCCTAACACACAGCGTTCACGATCTTGATTTATAGACATTTTATAGCTCCTAAAGTTTTCTAATTGTGCCCGCGTGGCGTCGCCCTAACGAACTTAGGGCATTTATTGCTTTACAAAATAATGTGTTAATATTTACAGGATAATCGACAAAATAACCCATGCCTATGGGTTTTATGGGGGTATTTATATTACTGGTGGAGATTCTCATACAATATAATAAAGATAAGAGAAACGGTAGTTTAATATATCTATATGTAAAATTATCTTGTAAATTGTAGTTGTAAATCTTTCAAAATAATAAAAAAACCGGCTTATCTAACCACCGATCTACGATACTTCATCGCCGAGAAAACATGCGTACAAAATATTTACAAATGCCGTATTGTTCCAGTAGACTCGGAGGACTTCGCTCGCTCGTTCCATTATAAATGTGTATTTATGTTTGTTTGTAGGTATGTTTGAATGTTTTTTGTGGATGTTTGGATTTTGGCACACAAGTAGTTTATAACCTACAGAAAAATTACATGATTATCCTGGAAATCCAAAGAGATATAGGATAAAAAGAACTGGATACCCACTCAGCCGAAAAAAATTAAGCCGTAAAAGTGTAGCAGTTGCGACTCTTTTTCATACATATAGTCTTGTTTAGAACGTGACGTTTCGTTAAGTGAGAAACAGCCTATAAACTTTTAAAGTGTATGAATTTGACACTGAATGCTTAACGTTTAACATTTAACGTTTGTATCATTATCAATGCAAGTTCGCTAATGTCATTTTGACTTCTGAACCACATTTTTGACGCTTTTGTTCTGCTTTGAGTGTCTATGTCTTTTAATAAGTCAATGTGGAAATCATACAGGGGTGCAATAGACTAGGGTTTCCAATATGAAAACAACTACTGAAGGAAAAGGATTTGGCGACAGTTGCACGTTCTCTATATACTCGGACAAAGCCGCAGGCAGATGCTAGTATAACATAATACTAGTATAAATCATGTATCGGATCGTGTTAACCCTATCATTGCGAATGCTCTATCACGACTTGTACGGGGACTGTGATTACTGTGAGTAAGTGTATGTCAGAAGTAACAAGTCTATTTTCGAAGGCATGGTGTTCTGACGGTAGCCAGATCGACTGGCTATGCGAATATGGGACTTTGAAAACTTGATTTGACTTAACTATAGGACTCTGATACTATCACTGATCAAACTATACCGTTTTAAAGTCACGTATATTAACACCTTGTTCCTACGCTATAGGACTTTGATACTTTACTATCACTGATCAAACTATACCGTTTTAAAGTCGCGTATTCACCCTGCCCCTACGCTATAGAAGTTTGATATTATCACTAATCAAACTATACCGTTTTAAAGTCACGTATGTTAACACCCTGTTCCTACGCTATAGGACTTTGATATTATCACTAATCAAAGTATACCGTTTTAAAGTCGCGTATATTAACACCCTGTTCCTACTACGCTATAGGACTTTGATATTATCACTAATCAAACTATACCGTTTTAAAGTCGCGTATTCACCCTGCCCCTACGCTATAAGACTTTGTTTGATATTATCACTAATCAAACTATACCGTTTTTAAGTCGCGTATATTAACACCCTGTTCCTATGTTTAGAGCCCTTTACAGCACTCGTTAAGTGTATGTATGTATGTACGTTCGTTAGGTGTCGAAACGTAGGGACATAGTGTTACATACTCGATTAATCCGTTTGAAAGGGTTTTCATTTGAATGAGTATGAATGCGGTAATAGAAGATAATATTATATAGTTACACACGCGTTCAAGTGCATGGGCAATATATGAATGAATTCATTCATAAGCTGCCCATGCAATTTCGAACGCCTACATAAACGTTTAATATTAAGTTTTTTTAACCTGAATATCGCCGAACTCGACTAAGTTAAATTAGAATTGATTTATCTGTGGGTCATAGCTGCCTGTGAATAATAAATACTTATGATTTCAATTCAATTTAAATTAGGTACTTATTCTTTGTCTTAAGTCAAATAATGAGAAGTGTAAGTACTACTTCTAGCTAGTTAATCAATCTTGACAATAGTATCTATACAAAATCGATGTTTTCAAAATCATAGCTTGAGTGAAATTGGTAAATATAATGTTTAACCGTATTGACGTCGTTCCAAATCCGTTTAAAAGTAGGTGTATGCTTTTTTAAAGTTTTCTGATATTTATTTTTTAAATTAAAATGTATTTTAAATTATCTAATTTGTCAAATGAAATATTTGTCTAACTTGCAATCAAACAAACCACATAAAACAAAGATGGCCGTCTAAGTTTCGTAACGGCTTCCTGTATTCATAAACCATACATACAAACAAGACATATTTACCAATCTCTTTCTAATACCTATTATGTACACAGCCAAGTAATCCGTAAACTAAACAAAATCGATCAAATTCCAATTGACTTATGATAATTCTTTTTTGTATTCAAAATTAAATCTTCTCACGTTCCACATTAAGTTCAAAATGGATTGTAATTCATATTTCAATTCGATTGTCTTTTGTTTTACGCAAATGAAATGTCAGGCACAGAACTAGATAAACCTTCACAGAGAGGACAGAGCGTAATTTGTCAGTGTATCGATGGTATCGATTGTCGATGAGTCGATAGGCTTATCGTGTAATCGATCTAATTTCTTCAGCGTTCGTCCGGTGAGTGATCGAGTCTGGGACCGCCACTGGTGCGTTGTCATGATAGATTAATTAATGATGTACAGACAGTAAATATATTTTATTGAGCCTTTACTCTTACTCTTACTTTGCATCAAAGTGTTAGAACAACTCTACCAACTTAATTAGGTGTAAGTAGATAAAAATTTGTAGAAAATACTGTGGTTGCTAATTACGTAGGTACCTACTTAGTATATATTATTATAGTTACACAGTTTGAAACATATTACATAGTGGTTTTTGTTCACAGTCTGCTTCAGTGTCCCACTGTTGGGCAAAGGCCTCCCATCAATATTTGGTTCATGTGTCATAAGAAAAATATTACTGTAAGTTTAAAAATATTTTACCATAAAAGATCACACCGTCTAGTCCATCCAAGCAGCGGGAAAAGATCTCTGAGAGACCCGAGTATTTAGGCACAATAAAAATATTAGCAACCATTTCCAGTACATGATCTTTGACGATATATTCTCATTGCGACCACCTGCGAGACGCGGAGTCGAGAATATTTGTATTGTGGTTTAATTACCTCCCATTGTGGAGGGTGATTCGACGGTATTCTGCCCACGAAGCCGGCGTCACAGTATAATGTTTATAGCGCCAGTATTTTAACTGTATGTCTCTCTACCATGAGTTTTTCGAAGGATAAGATTTCGACACGTTATTTATGCATCCCGCTTCCACCCGCAAGTGCGAGTAAGATGCACTGACAGTGCGTTAACGTTAGTGACTGTAGATATAGCTAAAGTAGATTTCAAACTCATGATAAGCACACAGTTCTACTGTAGTTAGGCAGAGGCTGTGACTAGTTAACAGTAGGTACAAGCTGTTATTATTCATTAGCATTTTTTTTAATTTTGTGTCTAAGTGTCAAGAACTGAAATTTTTGGGAATAAAATAGGTATAAAATAGATGTATTCAACGAGTATCTGAGAACTTAAGTTTTTAGCTATGTGGATAGCAAAAATATTAAATTGATAAGTACTTAAGCCGAGATTAATTAGAAATATATTTAGATGCTATTTGATATAGATGGCAGATCAAAAATTAAGGGCGTATATAAAGATTATGATAATTGCAAATGTATGATTCCGTAAGAAGATAGAGTCAACTAACGACTTACGGTAAGTATTAATCATTATGCCCCATCCTTACCCAAGTATATAATCCAATATACGTATGTCGTTTTTTTGCCGCATTTTAGTATAACTGCTATATTTGCGATTTGCGATATATGCTGCATTTACGATTAATTTTTGGATTTTTCTGTTCTGTTACTGGGGGTTGCAAACTGTCCCAATACGTAAGATAGGCAGTATTCTTTACTTACTTTTACAAGTATTGCTGTCATTATACTCATTATACATGTATTATATATTGTGTTGAAAATCATCGTTAATGTATAAGTTAGGTAAGTTAAAATACTGCATATGTATTGACCGTGCTTGTATTAAGTTGGTACGATTGTTTTAATATATCTCAATATTGCCTTGATGTGAATAGAATAAAAAGGATTATATAAATGATAGTGCTTGGTATGCGTTCAGTATTGTTTTATTGAGATTAATGGTGCTATAGTGTATGTAGAGTTGCAGTTCTCACGATTTTATGGTCTCTGACTCTCTGTTAATCGCTATGTGACTGATGAAGTAAAGCTAATAAAAGACCATCTCTATTTTTTAATAGTAGGTATAGAGAATGACTTACTTAATAGTTAAAATATATCAGATTACATAAATTATTAAGCTTGAAACTACAGCTACAACTATACCTTTTAACTAACTACCTATTATACGCATTGTCTGGCAAGCCAATAAAAAAACGGGAGTGAAATAAAAAAATACTTTTAACCCACTTCCACAAAAGGGAGAGGATCTCTATTTGTCGGAATCTGCTTCGTCCATCGATTTGAGTAGGTATTTATTTTTTTTGTCCGAAAGGAGTTATTTTCAAGTTGGTATAGGAATTTGGTTCTAATTTGATGATGGGATCGATGAGGAATCAAGGGAACTCCTCAATTTTTAAAGGCACAGAGGTACTACGGTTATTTTGGTGTTTTCTCAAGTAACGTAAGCATTTTTATTCGAAAACTATCAAATATATAAAAACTAAAAAAATAAATAAGAAAACCGACTTCGAAAATGGAAGAATAAAACGTTTATTTTTATATGCGCTACCAACGTTACGTTTGAAGTCGCTGCATTCCAAATTTTTTTTTTTCATGTTCCATATTTTATGTTCCATATTCTTTAATTTTTTTTGAACCTATTGTATTCAACTTGACATTCAGACATTTCAGACAATATTGTAAGATTCCATCATTATTTTCAATTCTTAAGTTTATTTTTGACTTGTACGTATTTTAAACAATAGCCTGTTAGCATGTAAGGTATAACTGTAAGTGCTAATGTTAATGGTAAATAAATAATAAATAATAAATAATAAACGCACGTACTACTTGAATATTTAGCTATTTAACATGTGGCACCAAACATTTATTGATTTTTTGTTAAAAATATTTTATTAGCTGCTAGCATAACAAGAACACTATTATGGTCTTCTCTGTCTAATAACTATGATCCAACGACAAGGTCCCTAAGAAAAATCATCATCGGCCTGTAATTTCTATGAAAGACGATAGCTTGCATTGTCTGTAGGATTCTGTAGGAGTCTGTAGGCCCAATAAGCCAAAGGGGCTGGAATGTGAGCTCACAATGTGGACAGTGTGCTTACCATGAGTTGTACCTACGTAACAGTATCCGATAGTGACTGCGGCATTCGAAAGTATGTCCGTCTCGCTCTTGCCATAGTGGTGGTAGGAGCGAGATGGACATACTTTCGAATGCCGCAGTCGCTATCAAATATGCAAACGTACAACTCATGGTAAGAACGCTGCAGAGGCGACCCCTTTCGCAAAAGCAGGAGGTTGCTGGTTCGATCCCAGCCCCGGGCAATGGGGCCTTGGTCACTTTTTAGTAGGTACGGATTTATAATTAAATAATACAGTTGACTAGTTAAGGTTGGCAAAGGTTCGTATCACTAAATCATAGACAAGAGAGAGTCATAAGTATAATTTTTGAACTGGTATCACTCCAAAAACGTGTTGTGTCTTTGAAAAATAATTTTTATAGTCTGACAACCACAATCTGACAGTAGATCTTTTTGTCTTGCCTAAATTGATGTGCCTGATTTTATGTCGGTTTGATTGAATTATTTAAACTATGTGGCGGAATTTATCATAAAACCAGTTAGGAAGATATTAAAAAAAAGTTTCACCAACCGCTACCAGTTCTTTGTCAAAAACAATGCAGACGGAAAGTTGTGAAATTTTCAAATTCGCTCGGAATTTGAAATTGGAAAGGGGCAAGGGGCGCGGGGGCGGTGGGCGTGGCGGGGCGGGGCTTGGGCGCGCCGGCGCTCTCCAGCATGGAGCTTGGAAGATGGGTGACAGTGGCGTCTGTGGAACTCGATAACCCTAGGTTTGCCGAAATCAACTGAACGACTTCAGTGGGAGAAGCTAAGACTGAATGACGATGCGTTAGCGGATAAAGTGGCATGATAGACTTGAACAATGCACTTAAATACCGCTGTTTAGCTGTTAGTAGTAAGTTGCAATATAATTTAACAATAATGGAAGCACTTTTTTTAATATTGTACCTATTATCTATTCAATGAAAAATAATAGACAAAAACTTAAAAACAAATACAACGTCCCACAAATCTTTTTACACAGTTTGACTGTGAACTTATCTTAGGGAATCTCTTGTAGATAACTTTTGAGTTGAGACCTGTCTCAGAAAAGTGCTCTGAGAGTATCTAAGCAGGTACTTATAGAGAAAGGTTTTTCTCTAAGGGCGCCCCTAAAAGAGCGCAACGTAAGAAATGATGAAATATTACAAAGTATACTACACGAACATACATTTTGACGCCATTTTTACCTTTTACCAAAGACATTTTCTTTCCGTTTACAAGGTTTAACCATTTTACTACGCTGATCTTCATTATTTTATGTTCACAGACAACTAAAACACACTCTACAAAACAATACCGCATTCCCTAAAACTATTTATGCCAGTCACCCACATTCCATAAAAACTAAATTAATTACGACCACAACGAACACCGTCAATTATTTAATAATTCCAAATTAATAGTTGCTTACACTTGGGCATATTTCTCACGCTGCATTGACATGATTATTAATAACTTACTCTTAGAGAGGAGGAGCGATTGACACGTTAATGTCTACTACGAATATAAAAACCCAACCAGTTACACCAAAACCAGCTCTATTTTCTTAATAATAAGGTAGTGGATGGATGTATTTGTAAGTATGTGCGGTAGCTTGATGGTTATCAGACCACTCATATCTTGGAGGTGAAACAAAGTGGTATTGACGCTCTATAGGTACGTATGTTATTTTCATCGTCCCTTCCCAATACATACTAAGCGCCACTTGAATTGTAGATGAAAATGAATTTTGTTACATACCTGTCAAGGCTTATTTTTGCTTGGGATTTAGAACTTAATTAGATCACTTAGGTTGTGAGTAAGCGATTTGCGTGTCACTGCTGATTGTTGTTTTAGGTTAGGTTGTATAATTATGGAGGAATTTGCAATGTGTAAATGTTTTAGTTTTGATACGAGGGAGAGATAAGTTACTCGTAAAATTGTTAAATTACTGTCTATTGTCGGACATTAGTCTAAAATAACATTAAATATTATTATTTGTTTTACAGGCCATACTTTAGGTGAGTTTCTGTTTTGGGATATCTTATAAAATTAAGAAGTGCGTTCAGGATAGTTTGAACCGTTCATCGCTACCATTGATATTGCATTCTAATTAAGAATTTACTGTAAGGATCGAACGATTACTTTTCAGAAGAGATAAATAACTGAATGCAAATCCCATTAAATAATTTTCATATTAAAGCCTCCTGCTTTATCCTTCCTTTACAAAGGACATAAGAAATTAAAATTAAAAATTTACGTATTGGGCAGTTATTTTCTTGAATTATTCAAAATCCTTCCTCGCAACATGTAGGAATGTTTCATTTTTGGCATAAATAATCCTATTTTTCTGCAAAATTCGAAGAGTTATGCCAAGAAAACACATTCCTTCTTTTTTAATGTAAGTAAATCCATTTAACTACCTATTTAATAAATAAACTTTTCTTAAATTAATACAAATAGGTATTTAGGTACGCAATAATCTTGAAACAAAATACACATAAGAACCCTTTTTCGTAACATTTCGAAGAAATGTGCCTCGTGCTTGATTTTTGATTTTGTAATAAACATTAATTTATTTCTATGTAACATTTTTGTATTATGGTTCTTTAAAATACCCAAATTTTTATGAAGTTTAATGGCTCAATAAATGTTATGAAAAACAGGAGATATTTTTCTTAATTTTTCCAGAGCATCTTGAGCCCTAAATAAATAAATAATAGTACATTACATACCAAGGCCGTTTAAAGTGGGAAATGCCTCGGATTGCATGTAATTGTCGGCCGAGGCGAAGCCGAGGTCGACTAACATGTGATCCGAGGCTTTCCCATTTACCGGCCGAGGTTTGTATACTATTTTTCAGCCCGACGGAGCCGGCAGGCGGCAATTTAGTTTTGCGTAAAGTGGCGCTTACCGGCCGGAGGACTGAAAATTAATATTATGGGACACTCTTACACAAATCGACCTAGTCCCACGGTAAGCTCAATAAGGCTTGTGTTGTGGGTACTAGGCGACGATATATATAATAATATACAGATACATATAAATACTTAAATACATAGAAAACATCCATAACTCAGGAACAAATATTCGTGATAAACACACAAATAAATGCCCTGACCAGGATTCGAACCCGGGACCTCCTGCTTCGTAGGCAGGGTCACTACCAACTAGGCTAGGAGGCCGTAAAATAATTTAATCTGAAAGTTTCAAAAAAGTACTCCATAAAAAGTACCTGTGGTAGGTAGGAGGTTAGGGTGCATAAGTCCGACTACTTAGCTAAGTTTCCATAGATTTGACACAGACTGTGAAACTAATTAAGTAAACGTCAGAATTTCATACAAGTTTGACGTTTAAAATAACACTTAAAGGTTTGAAAGTTCATTTTCTTGAAAGTGGTAAACTGAATAACTTTTTACTATAGTGCCAACCCTAAAATTTGCGAAATCTTTTCCATAGAAAATGCCTGGCGCTGTTTATTTATTTCATATTAATCAAACTTCTGATTATTGTTCATTCCTACAACAAATCAAGATCTTAGAATCTGAATGACGCACTTTCCCATGACTATTGACAAGTACGTACCTACGTGGTACAAGAGGCTCGCTCGACGAAAGCTCCGGTGATTCATATCTGAAACCAATGAAATGACTAATCGACGTACGTCAGTCGATGACGTGATGACTAATCCATCTGGATTTCACGCTGAAGCTTTATTGGGTCGCTAAAATGTCGCTAACTATACGTACCTAAAACATATGAATAGGGCAGTAAAATGTGTAAATTGATACACATTAACACATATTACGTACATCCATAATTCAGGAACACATTTTTTTTACAATCTCACACAAGTAGACTTAGTCCCACGGTAAGCTTACGTAGCTTTTACGGTAAGGCTTGTGCTGCGAGTATTAGACGACGATATATGTAATAGATAGATACACCCATTTTAAATACTTAAAATACATAGAAAACATCCCAGGAATGAAATATTCGTGATAAACACACTAATAAATGCCCGGACCAGGATTCGTACTCGGGAGGGACTAGTGGGTAGTGACCCTGCCTACCAAGCAGGAGGCTGCTTGGTAGGCAGTGTCACTACCGACTAGGCTAGGAGGCCTTTATTGCGCAAAATATACTTAACTGTGCTTACCAAACCCAGGACCATGAAAAGGAAGAGTTCTTAATGTAGCCATTCTAGACAGAAGGCTTATGATGACTGGCTGAAGTGGCTGCTGCCGCTGGAAGGCAGCTACAAGTCTAATAAATCTTGACAACCTGAGGGCATAGAACCCAGGGTCTCTCCACCTGGCTCGCGACGTGGAGTCTATCAAGAGAGAACAGCGTGTGGTATCGCTTCAGAGGCTACATCAAGGAGGCTAAGTTACCCAAAGAGCCATGGAACAGCATGCTCGGTATATCTCTCTGCGACAGAGTCCGAAACGAGAAGATCCGGCGAAGGACCAAAGTTGTAGACATCGGTCAACGGGTTACTATTCTGAAACGGGCATGGGCTGGACACGTATGTTGCCGAGACGACGGGAGCTGGAGCGGACGCCTAGTATGGCGGCCTTGTTACAAAGGACTGGACCATAGACCTCCAACCAGATTAAAAAAAAAATGGGTTGTTCTGTATGAGAGAAACAACGAATCGGGCAATGGGGATAAATAACAAGGAGGGGATATAGCTTCGGTTGTCGGAGAAGGTGCTCGCGGTTGATTCCTTTTGGTCCCATGTCCACTGTCAGTGTCACCAATGCTGCAAGACCGGCATACCGTGAATGGTTTAGAGCGGATCCTTGCCTGCGAGCACAACATATCCGTCCTAGATCCCCGGCTAGGCGGGATGCCTAAAAGCATTCCACGTTAAAAAAAGAAACATTTCGCTTGCAACTTTTAGATTGCTGTTGCAGCTACACCGAGAGATGTGAAATGGCACCTCTGTCATAGATAATTTATTGAATAGAGTTAAGGCACCGTTAGATCATTAAGTTCAATACAAGGAGATGGCATCCAACTATTTTCCCTCTGCCAAAATAATATGCAGAATAATCATATCATTGTATGGGATGACAAGTCTACTGTAACCTTACCAATAGCTATACGAGTACGACCCCTCGTCCCCCGCAAAAAATGCCAGAATATTTTTGGGAAAGGTTAATGTTGTAGCTGGAGTACCTACGCTTCACTGCGTTAAATCCGCTTAGATAAACAAGTTCCCGATACGTACTAGAGATCTACGCTTTCCCAATACAATACTCATACATGTGATGTTTAAATTTATGTCAATGCCAATAAAGAAATAAAGACGGGGTGTCATCTTTTGGGCACTAGCGTGTCCAACACTCGGGCGTTTAACTTAGTCTGTTCAGGGTGCGTAGCCAAGATGCCAATCGCTCACGCTCAGTCGCTAACGAAACGCAACTGTCATTGTCACACTAATAAGGAAGAGTGATAGAGAGAGGTAGCTACGATACGTTAGTAAGCGTGAGCGATTGGCATCTTGGCTACGCACGCTGTGGCCTTACCATGACGTCTTAACGCGATTCAGTTTAGATACTTAGGTAACTGTGCTCAGTTGTATGGCATCGACTCAGTTTACGTCCTAAACTGAATCCCCGTGAAGGCTCCTGTAGTGACTGCCTAAACAAGCCGCGACACCATAACAGCAACATTTCTGGAGCCGCGACCGGAATGATACCTTAAGACTAGTAAATAACCAAAGCACATCTTAGACACCCGTCGTTGGCTAATATCGATCCATTAGCCGGGAATTGTATCGGAACCGCGTTCCGATGAAATTGATAATGAGATAAGAATCTCGGAGTCAT
This sequence comes from Lathronympha strigana, assembly GCA_949128165.1. Lineage (NCBI taxonomy): Eukaryota > Metazoa > Arthropoda > Insecta > Lepidoptera > Tortricidae > Lathronympha > Lathronympha strigana. The sequence goes on along the minus strand of OX421906.1, from coordinate 6,531,441 downwards.
TACAGGGCAAGGAGCGGCATTTGCAAGTTCGGATGCGGCATTTTATCTTGTAAAATATCCCTTGCCGTTTTTGGTACGGTTCGTTTAGAAATTAAGGGATGCTTCCAGTACTGAAATTGTATGGCGAGAGTCGGGAATTCCCGATTCCAGTATTGTATTTGTATAAAAAACCAGTTCCGGGAGCACGCCCTATTAAAGATCCTACGCGGTGTGCTCAGTAACTAAGTCTTAAGATTCTTAATATCGGCGAGGGTATTAATAGTGCTTCTACAACGTGTTTTTGAGCAATTGCTTTAAATTCAAGGGCATGTCGAGCCATGTTCAATTGTTCAGTGTAGGGACTGTAGGGTTCCGTAGTTTACCGTCCGTCACAATAGGCGAACTTAAAAAAGGTTTCAATAGATATCATATCATATTATTTATTCAGTAATAATTATACATTGTCAGGGCTATACAATTCTCTTAAATATGTAAAATTAAATTAAATTAAATAGTAGTTACAATATAAAATACCATGCTCACATTAAATTGCAACTGTTCAAACTCACATATTTTAAAACAATAGGTGTGACATGTGTGTGTAGTGATGCCCGAGCCGCGAAGGTGACAACACCACTCTGTCTGTCCGACGCTGACTGCCCGATGCAGTCGAAACATGTCACGCCTATTGTGATAAAAATACAAGAGTTTGAACCGTTGCAATTTTTTTTATTTTTTTATTTATTTATTCTTCAGAACACATACAGCAATTGAACGTCATTATGACTCACCATAGTTTGAATTGTAAGATACCATGCTCATAACAATAAAAAGAGTAAGTAGGTATATTTGCAGCTCTTACGACTTATACGCCCCTTTAACTTAGAAGATACGTTTTTTTGCAGAAACTCAAAAATGGCTTAACTGATCAAGTCCAAAATAATATTTCATATTTTTCGGACTAGCGGTTCAAAAGTTCGAGGGGGAGAGGACATTTTTTTAACTTCCGGAGCGATTAATTCCTAAAATATTCACTTTATCATAAATTGTTCTTAAAAAACCCCTATTCTTTATTAAATACTTATCCAACAATATCTCACACAATAGGAATGAACGAAAAAAATCGCCTTTTACGTGTAGGAGTACCCTAAAAATAAAAGATTTTCAACTTTTTATTTTACCACTTTGTTGGCATGATTGATATTATATTCATACTAAATTACAGCTTTCTAGTACTAATGGACACTAAGCTAAGCCACAGACAAACGGATGGATGAACGGACGGACGGACAGACAGACATGGCGAAACTATAAGGGTTCCTATCATAGTTAACTACGGAACCCTAAAAAGAGATACTACTTACAAAGACACTGCAATCTAAGCTCCGAACCGTAACTATGCGTTATTTAAATTACTTAGGCTGCGTTTTACCAAATTTTTATTCCGAGAAATACGCTTACCTACTCTCAGATAGTAACATCAAATTACTATGTGATTTTGACATTAGTATCCAAGAGTAAGCGTTACTCGTGGTTTTAAAGTTTGGTCAAATCCCGGTTTCCCGACAGTTTAATACCTTAAATACCTTTTGACATTTTAGTCACTCACTAAATCAAAGAAGTGCCCTGGTTTATGCGCCAAATTAAGTTATACTACGTAGGTACGCGTATTGTGTGTATGCTAATAATTCCAAAACTTAATGTACTTAATCGCTAAATAAAACAAGAAAAACCATTTATTTTAGATAAAATGGATTCATAAAACAGTCACAACTAATCTTCTTACAAATAAAGTTCTCGGTACTATCACACTCAGTCTTTTAAAGTCTGATTTTATCAGACTATTTATGTATTACCTCAATCGAAACCACATCCACCATCTTCACAAATCCCAGTGACAGCAGCAGAGGCAGGGGCGGGCAAATCGCAACGCGGCGCGTCAATTACAGGCCCCGCCGATGTATTTTGCACCCAAATTTAATTTATTTAACCACAGACTCACCCTGGATGTCTTCGTTCCCATATCGCTGGAGGCGAGGTCGCGTGGGATTCTTTCAAACTGGATTAGGTTTTTGGGAGTTTCGCTTTAGCTTAAATTCTGTACGTCTGCGTTGTCATGACGTATTGAAATGTAATTTTCGTTGTCATTTAAATATGCTAGCATAACTTCTTAATACAAATTAGAGACGGAATTTAGCTACATTCAAAACGATCACGTGACACCTCCAGCCCACTTATCGGGCACCAACCTACACAATTTACTCTCAAAATCACATAAACGTCAGCCCAGTCGGGACTTCTGCTTTGTGTAAAGTACATTGATAATAATTCGAGCCATTCTCGACTGCGCGAGTGAGAGAGAACATTAACTTCATTGTGGATGTGATAAGGAGGGAGGATGTTGAATAGAAACATCAAAATTTTACAGCGTTTTTATAGCGCACGCCGTGTAAGTGTTTACGTGCTGGCGTCCGGTTCGAAGTTTGAAGGTGTAAACGACGGTTTTCCGGGATTTTAGAAAAAATGGTAGGTAACGATATTGGTAATAACTAATAAGGTTAGCAAAGTGCGCACATGGGCCATGTTTTTCCAAGTTATCGTCCCACTTTTTTATTTGGATTTTTTTAATGTGGTTTCTAGTTATACTCAGAATCGTGAGCTCTTTTCATCATAATATGAGAAAAAAGTGTATCGATTCTTTTTTCCTACCACCATTCTATGTTATTAGGATCGAAAATGCTCGCGATTTAGAGTAGAAATCACGTAAAAAACCAACATAAAAAAGTGAGGGGGGACAACTTTGAAACAAATAGCCCAATGAGGCCTACCGCGAGTCGATTTTCCGCTAGGGGCGCTAGTGGAACGTGGGTCCTGCGGGAACATTTCAAACGTCACTTTGACAATTCTCTCATACTGACACAGGACCCACGCATGAGTGGCGCCGCCTGGTGAGCGACAATACGGTAGCTCCCATTGGTGGTGAATATGTTCTAAAAATACATCTCGTTGGTATATTATACAATACCTACTAAACATTAAGATACAGAATTTGTTGTTTAACAGACTTTAAACTGGTTTCTCGCAAGAAACTATTGTACTTATCTGTGGGTGATCTCGTTCATAAGAACAGCCATTAAGACAATCAGACGAACAGTAGACACAAGCGATCTCCACATTAGATCCATATCCGCACACCGCTCAGGTGTGCGAGAAAAACATACACGTAGGTATGTAGATAGCGCTGTCTCGTTCATAAAGCGGCGTGCCGATACGCATCCGATGCTAACGCTAACCGCGTTATCAGACGTTGATACTGTTAATGTATGACTAGGTAAATAATTATGAAAAAATTACTATGTGTCATACTGGAAGTGCGATGTTGTACAAAAAAACATGCTGTTTTTATTTTTCTGGTGATAACCAGTAGGCTCGTATAACCACTCCGTAAAATGTATAAAGCATTCACTTGACATTCTTAATCACTTGCTTAAATAAACCAACATAACAAAATAGGTAAGGCTTTTCTATACATATTATAATTTTTTGTTTCATTTTAGACAAAAATATGTTATTAACATTTTAATATTCTACCCACATGTCATTTGTGACGCTATTAACACTAATTTTATTCGTACACAAAACAAGTTAACATTGAGTAGGTACGTACTGCATAAAGGAATTGCTTTGTTTACGGTGCAATATGAAGCTGACGATGCACATCGTACGTGCTGTCAACGCCTATGTGCGCGCGCAGGTCAACGTACTGCGCAACTCATGAATGAACTGATAAGCAAATTCGCTTCCACGCAGCGAGCACTGCTGGTGTAGTGGTATCATGCAAGATTCCCATTCTTGCGACCCGGGTTCGATTCCCGGGCAGTGCAGCACTTTTTGTATTTTTTATTGTTGTTAATTTTTAATCAGACGAATTCCCTGCATTTTTTAATGTCTGACATGCGTATTTCAATATCGGAAGGGAAATCTGTCATTCCTTAAGCGTGTGAATGCGGTAGGTGGGATGAGCGCCAACATTCCCATTCCCAGCCGTCGAAATTCCTGTAAAAGGCATGGGAATGGGACAAATTATGCGATTGCGACCATGTTCTTGAAATATTTTGCAACGATGAGTCACGGGTGATGAGTAGTTAGTCCAATACAGTAGACGTTAAATACCTATGTGCCTGTCTGTACGCGTTTGCGTTTTAAAATATTGTAATTAAATTACCTGCTTAATAAAGTTTACCTAAAAGTACTTACTAATATATAGGTATTCTTCGTTTACTGCGGTTATGCTGGTTTACTTTGTTGAATAATAAATTATTGAAAATCATTTATTACTCTTTAAAAAATGGTAAATACGTTTGTATGATTTTATACTTGGTTGTAGGCATAGCATTTTTATATAGGTCTACATTATTTAGGTGTCTTCTCTCCAAGAATTCATTTGAAATATAACCATAGAACATTTTTTACGTATTTTCATAAAGTATTAATTTTCCACTTTTAAACTTAATTTTATATTATCTTTGCAAAGGAAATCCAAAAAAAGACAATAGAACATAGGAATTATTTTTAAATTATTGGGTTTAAGTTTAGTTGTTTGTAGCTAGACGTTTTTATGAGAAACATTAGTCAATGTAGAATTTCGCACCTAGCTATACAATTTTAGGAAATCATCTCAAATTATGACAAAAAACTGCGGTTTCACGCTAGGTATAGGAAATTTCAGAATCATTAATTCTTTAAACTTTTTAAGTTTTCTCAGAACCTTCGGGGTACGTCATTGGAGAACAAAGGGGTGGAAAAAATAGTGATTCAAGGTATAATTATTGAATTTATTATACTGATGATTCAGTATCTGCATGGTTACCACGGATATCGAAAATTAGCATTGACGGGAAAACCTCTTTGTCACGCCAATATGCAAGTATGACAGAGATGGATATACAAATCCGCAATCGGTTGATTTTCGTGGTATAGGCCCTGTAGTGGAAAGGCCCGGGTTGGTTTTCAAGAAATTGTAAAATGATGTGAGTGAGTCATACGACTTCCGTTTTAAAATCCAAGTTCCTTAATCATTGTCTCTATTAAAATATTCCGTATAGGGTTTTAAAGAATGTTAACAAAAAACCCGTGACACGTTGAGCCAATTACGTAATCCCATAAATACAAAATGAAGTCCACCAAGAAGTCTTCTTCTTAAAAAAAAAATCAAATCCTCATATGGAAAGTACTTAAAAAAAACTGGAGGTTAGTACATTTAAATTTCATTTATTTATAAGATTATTTAAGTAGGTACCTACAGATTTGTGCTAGAGTTCTCACAGTGTAAACTTTAACTATTTTGTATTGTGTGTTCTAACTGAACATCTAGCGAAATGTATAGGTACCATGAAATAGTTTAGACAAATTGTAGGCGATTCCGCGGTTGCTTTTACCTATCACCGCTGCTAAACATATCGCAGAAGTAATGAGTTCAAGTTTTTACATATTAAGGCCTTATAGTAGCCGGAAATGAAAAATAATACATTTGAAATGTACCTATTGTATAAATGTTCAAAAGTAGGTACCTGAAATTTCGAGATGATCTCGTAAAACTTGTTGACTTTACTTGCTGAAGCTGTTAAAGAAGTAAAACCATTTACTTAGTGAAAGCTAAATTAGTATATTTTCCGAAATTTAACGGTGTATATTTTCCGAAGTTAACCCCATTGCACTTTGTTTCGATTTAGTTAGCAGCCGCACAGTTGCATATCGGTAAACAAACACCTTTCTCATATTGTTTCCAAAACAAGTTTTAAAGGCGAAACCTAATAAGTCATTAAGCCCGTAATATTCATAATTGTAAAGTTTTAAAGTGAAAAGCGGCAAATCAATTGTTGTTCGTCGGTGAAAATAATTAGTGCCCTTTGAAAAATGGCCATTTATAACGCGTGATAAATGTTTACGAGTTATTGTTTGAAACCGGAGTAACTTGGAGCCATGGGACGCTGTTCGGGTTTGAAAATCGCAACTTGATTTGTTATGGTTATGGATAAAAGCTGAAGGACGTATACTAGATTTATATGCCAGATAATGCTAACACGATTGTTCGCGCTAAATGCATTCCGACTGGTGCGAGTCGAGTCATCACCATCTCCTTAACATTTTACTGTGCGCAAGAACCACTACGAGTCGTATTACAGTCATATCAGAACTATAACAATACAAGTTATGATCTCATACTTAGAATTAGCTTCAAGGAGCGGTTTACGCGGAGGTTCTACCGTTTTGAGTCAAGAAATCGTGTTTCCACACGATTTTAATGGCCACATACGGCTTATAGGCCAGTAGTGGTTCTGTGGCTAATTCTCGAATGATTTTACACACGCGTTCGACGTACACGTTTTTGTCGGGAGAGAATCTTTAGAGTAAGTACTTGGGTATTTTTTATTCGTCTCTTTATCCCTCAAATGTGCAAGACCGATTGAGAAGAGGTAAAAATAAATAGATTTGCGGTCGCAACAGGGCTGCTGAAATCGTTTCACTATCGTCATGCAGCCTTAAGCATTTCTTATCGCAATATTTAATTAGTTATATTTAAACAAAGGCGAACCACTGGGAACTGCAAGCTGGAGTAAAACGGGGGTTTTCAATTGAAATGTCACACACAGTCGTTAATATTATTACTTCGTTTGTAAACGGTATGCTTTAGACGGTTTCTGAAAAATATATTAGTAGAAATTCCTAATCGTTTTTAGCGGATGTTTTGTCCTCTCGGAGTTTCTATGAATATTTCTGTCAATTATAAATCTATATATTATATATATATCGTCGTCTAGTACCCACAATACAAGCCTTATTGAGCTTACCGTGGGACTAGGTCGATTTTTGTAGGATTATCCAATAATATTTATTTAATTTAACATTCCTGCTATATCCGGCCATATACCTACCTACATTCGGGCATGTCCATATGGTCCATACCATTTGCATAGCCGGGTATGGAACGTTTTATTATAAGTACATTGATTGACAGCTCCGATGGATATGCCCGAACGTATATTATGGCGCCTTATAGATTGCAAATTATGATTATTTTGTAAATTGAAAAACAATTATACAATTACATAATAGGTACGTTAAAACATTTTCGCCAAACTGCAATACAGTTTGTTGGCGGTGCGCTCAAATCAGTATAGAGACCTTTCAGATCTGCATCATTCCATATAGGTATTTTCTAAATTGCAAAGTACAATTTTATAGTGAAGATATCAAAGCAAAGTCCATTTTATTAACGTTATAAGCACACCAATAAATTAAGTGTATCGAAACACTTTGACGATGACGTCAGAAATGTTATCCTTTCATGTCACCACACAATTCATAACAAGTAATCGACGCTTTCAAAGCCATTCTCAGACTGACAACTGTCTTCCACACGTCAATTTGAGTCACAATTAAGAACATACCTACCTAGCATGAATTCAATAGGGCTGCCCGGTTGTCGAGTCGATTGCAGTTCCAACATATCGACTAAGGAATCTTAGATCCCTATCGACGTTTCTTGCACAGTCACTTGACAGGGGTGGCATCATGTCTATTTCTGTTATAGCTATCTTGTATATTAAGCGTTTAATGTATCATGACTTTGCGTACAAAATGACATAAGCGACATACAACTCACTTGTGCGCAAGTACGCGTTACATTAGGTAGTGTAATAAAAATGCGATATCAATGTTATGTTAAACAATATTTGCTAATAAATGTCGCTTAAACCGTTCCAACTTTGTAGTCGACGTGGAATGTAATTTCTAAAACCCGCATAAGACCCGTAAAGACCGGTTGTGGAGAGACGATAATGGCGTTTAGAGCGTTTAGTTTTTGTTTTAAGATTATGACATTGCCCGTAAGTCGAAAGCTAATCAAAATGTTTTAATCGATGACGCGATAACGTTAGTGAGGGGGTAATACGGATAACAATATCGATGAGATCGAAGAGACTTTTTATCGTTATTAATATTGTTTGTGATTTTATACAAGGTCCTACCTATCGCTGGCAAGGGTTGTTAAAGATAACTCACTAGATTTTTCTTTATCTCGTGTTGTATTGTATTGTCTTGTATTGATTAATCTTTCTATTGACTGATAAACTATATTTTCTTACTTACATAAGTTAACATAACTTATGTTAATTAGATTATTACATGGCATTTAACGTTAAAAATACATGTGGTGGATAGAACCGCTCTTTAGCCTTTGATTTTTTTGATAAACTCTTTTAATTTGAATGATTACTTATGTAACTAAAATTCGGTTCTACTTTGCAGCATTATGTTGTTGGTCAAATCACTTTATTTTCATCAACTATAGGTTTGAGTAAAATAAATATTCTGATATACGATTTTAAGCTATGATGGTAACTACAATCTAATATAGCATGACACTTGCAGCAGTGCCGAAATATCAGGTGCTCAATAAAACACAAACATAATAATAAATATCCCGTTTTAGATTGTAGTTATACCATAATATGTTCTGTGTTCGGTTTTATATGTCCTGCTTTTGATAATTGTAACTAGGTATATTCATTAGTATAGAGCAAACACTTTTTGCCAGTAATATGCATTTCTAAAAAAACTTAGTACTGTATAGTTACGCTGACTTCGTTAATACAAGTATCTACCTATCTAATTTTTAAATATTTCTCTGAATTATTACTAAAACCCATTTATATAGTTTTATAAAAATACTGACAACTAATTGTACTGAATCTGGTAAGAAAATTGGAAATCATTAAATATGATGGGTATGTAATATAACGTAAGTATACGAATGTATGCTCTATAAATCATAATATATAAATTCAGTTTGTAAAATTTCATAATGCATAACGTGCATGAAATATAACGTATAAAAGGTATAATAATTGAAAGTATAATTTTACAATGTATAAAGAACAACGTAGGGTCGCAGTTCTAAACTAACCTGACCTACTTTTTGATATCAATTTTATTTTTGTGGGGGCTCTAACCTACCCTAACTTAACCAATTTTTCTAGCAGTATTTTTAAGCGGCGGGTCACAGTTCTTACCTAACCTAACTCCACTCCGATGATATAATATTTGGATCATTATATCAGAGGTTAGTAGATATTTTAACTTTAATATGTTGACATTGTTATACGAAACGAAATTCGTGAATATGTAGTTAGATTAAACAACGGTATGTAGAATTTACGTTGTATTATTTTGGTATTATACTTTTTGGAAATATATATTTAATAGGTACATTATACCTATCGATAGTTTACGTGAACGTTTGTAAACTGTAATTATACTAAAAGTGCATATTAATTGTGATACGCACTCAAATATGATATAGGTAGGTACAAACACTTTTCAAAACGTCGGATACATCGTAACAGCATGTAAAACTTATCGATATCGATTTAATTTTACTCTTTGTCCCTCATCACTGAAAGGTGAATGAATTCTTTGCATTGCTTTAATTGATTTGTTAGATATTTCTCGTTGAGTGAGCCATCTTTAATCGAACCTTAAAATATAATACCGTTTTTATGTCCTCGCCGGCAAGACCACCTAAATTGTTATACAAATTGTATATGAATAAAATTGGCATAATACAAGACTGGGCTATCGCAATGATTATTTATGAAGATGTTGGACCAGTAAGTAAACTGAAACAGGTATTTAACTAGATTTCAACGTTACTTACTCAAAGTAGGTAGGGTAATGATAACTTAAAGTATCTTGTAAGCATAATTTAGAAAACGCAACGGGTGGCCTATGTACTTACCACAAGTTTGATATTTACGTCTATATCAACTTACTGTCAGTGCATCTTGGTCGCACTTGGGAGGGAGGGAGAGAGATGCAACTGTAGGTAACTGTAGAGTAGATATGCACACAAGTCAAAAGGCAATCGTTCTTAACTGGTGAGTGGTGAAGCGAGATGCAAACACTATCGAATCGCGTAGTCGCTACGGTCGACTACGGTTACGTAGAACATGTGCATGCATGTGTGCTTACCTTACCATGATTTGCACGCAACTGTATTCGATAGCGACTGTGGCGCTCGAAAATATGTCGGTCTCGCTCCTACCATTTTTCTGGCAGGAGCGAGACGGACATATCCCCGAACCCCGCAGTCGCTATCGAATACGGCCATGTACCTACAATTCATGGTAAGACCCCATACCATGAGTAACACGCGACTGTATTCGATAGCGGATGCGGCGGCGCTCGAAAGTATGTCAGTCTCGCTCCAACCATTACTCTGGCAGGAGCGAGACGGACATACTGTCGAATGCCGCAGTCGCAATCGAATGCAACTCATGGTAAGCACATAGAAAGCTAGCTAAAGAAAAGCTACTATGAAATTTGAGAATCGCAAACAAGCATCTTACTCTTTAATTCAAATTAAAACGTACCTAATTAGATCGAGTGACAGAGACAATTGCTTGACACTTGCTATGATAGAATTTCATAGTAGCCAGTAGTGAAATAGCCGGCCGGTGAGGTGTTCAAAATGACCTGAACACACTCTTAGGCGGATGTTACACTGAATGCGATTCGCACCGCGCTCCGGTATATTATTCTATTATTCTGGCTTATTATTCTGTGAACTAACGAAGAAGTATACAGCTAATGAAGAATTACTCTTGATACGCGTTTAACCACTCTTTAGTCATCGCCCGGCAGTTCCAGAGTCCCAGCCGCCTCATGCTGTTTGCTTTTTTTAATAATGCTGCAGTCTCCTTCCCAGGAGCAAGGCTTCTACCGAACAACGTCGCTCGCAGAGCCAACTTTTTTAACTCACCGGCTATTTGTAGTTTGTAGCCCAGGTGTGTACTACCCGAATTGTCCCACTCGGCAGGAGCCGTTTTATTAAAAAAAAATTGAACTAAGTGCAAAAGCAACGCATGGCGAGATAGACTGATAGTCGATAAAATGGCAACCATGCTAGCCCTTCTGATTTGTATATATTGAGACGGTGACAACGTCTTTGAGAACATGTAAATTTTCTTCATAAAATTGTGGTAACATTTTTCTAAAAAAAAAAAAACAACTTGAGTTTATAATTTTAAGTTAAAGTATCTCTTTTGACCTGACAAACAAGCATATTTACTGTTAGCGTGTAAGAATAAATAAACTTGAGCAGTGCACTTCTCGGCACGACAGAGGAATCGTTTTAGTGCGAGCACCTCTCTGGTTGTGTGGTTTGTGCACAAGTGTACTTTGCATGCCCGTGTGTTCACTACAATGTGTTCCAAGTGATTTTCGTGCAAAATATTGACGAATAGGTACCTAAATAAGAACTGGCTTCATAAAACAGTAATAAAAGTATGTCATGATTCACTTTCCGAAAGAACATGCATGAGCTACTTATTACTTCGATAATCCACAAACATGACATCAAATTCACATTTTCACTTAGTTTTATTGTAGTTTTTATCTATTTTTACGAAGTATATGCATATGTTTTAGTTTATTTATTTATTTTTATTTATTTAAACTTTATTGCACAGTAACAACAAGTACAAATGGCGGACTTAATGCCGCAAGGCATTCTCTACCAGTCAACCAATATAATCAATATGAAACGGGATAGTTACTCGCACCCGATTATTTCGACACTACAACCACTGTAAATGACCATGTTAGCTTAAAATCGTATATTGTTATAGTTTATAGTTTATGATGTAATAAATTAATTATCAAATTGACAAACATATCCAAATCGTAATCTGCTATTTTTCCCTCTGGCCCTGATTTTATGACAGCAAGACAGACTGTGAAAAGTACAAAGCATGATCATCAACGAAATGATATAATATAATATCAAATATATGCTATTGCTACATTATCTGTTATTTTAAAAAACTGTGTTTCAAAGTTTTTCATCTCTACTAAAGGCTTATTAAAGCTTCTCATGTCCTTAATTACTCGAGACTTGTTCAAGTTCAAGCGTTATTACACGGCCCGCATTGTCGGGCCAAATCACCCGCATCGGGCTGTGAAGTAGAAGAAAGGGCGCCTAGGGAGTTGAGGGAGCAAAAGGGACGGGAAAGTAGACGACGGATTGGGCTCGGAAAATTGCGCCGTATACAGCTTTTAGTTGGTCAAGTGCGCTTAGCAACAAACACTGACGACTCTTACCCGACTAGAAAATAGCTAAAACAACCTATCAGCTGCAGAGAAGAAAAAACAAATGAACAGAGGAATCAAAGGCAGCACCGAGAAAAGCGAACAATGTGAAAATAATGTTTGTGGATATCTCGTCAAACAATCGTGGCCTTTTGATGTAGCGGAATGTTCTCGTTGGGATTCTTTGAAAATATTATAGTATAAACACTTGGAATTTTGTAATGGCTGCCATGGTATATATTACATTATTTAAAAAATCGTATTAATTACATACTACAAGCGTGTGCAAGGAGAGTATTTGATTGTTAATAAGTCTTTTGTTAATTAGGATTAGCACAAACAAATATTTAGTTGGAATAGTTTTTATAGACAGAAGTTATCAGTGTAAAATTATGACAAACGTTGAGAACACTGGTTAACCTCGTGTTAACATGGGGTTAACGTAGGCTAATTGAATACGGGGAATAAAAATAAGCATTGATTTAAAAAAATTACATACTGAAGAAGAACACTTCTTGCGACTGAAAACAAAATAGTATACAATCTGTTATTAAAAAAACTATCACTTCAAAAACGAAAATAAACTTCAGTTATTAATAAAGACATTCCGAACTCCGAAACATACAAGTAAAACTGTATTGGAATGACACCTCAGATACTTCAGAACTACAAAAACATCTATACTAAAAATAATACTCAACAAAACTAAACTATACCAAAACTGAAAAGAAGCCTTTATATAAAAAAATACCCTCCAGGGGCCTTACCATGACGTACCTTACGTTCACGACCTAAAATGAGTCGTTTCCATACAAGTCATACAACTAAGCCTAAACTGAACCTATATACTGAATCGCGTTAAGACGTGGCTTATGTACGAAGGTGACCTGGGACATTACCATGAGTACAGAAGATTTGACAGAGCTGGAATCATTCTGTAAATGCTCAAATAAATTGAATGTGAAGTACCTTTCTGAACGACAAGACGCGATGTCTAACATATTAGTGTAACATTGTCGGCAGCGAATGTGTTAACTATACAATACCCAGTATATTGTAGCAATAAATCAGTTTTTTTTTACCCCAACGTGTTAAATTTACACTATCCACTAAACTCGTCCGAATCCCAGCCAGTATACGTAATGTAATAAAATACATTTGTTTATAATTGAGAGCATTTTATTGACTTTAATAGCATAATAAAATGTGGGAACTGACTTGACTGTAATTTGTGCTTTTAAACACTTACATCGTCGAGAACCAATATTGGGGATCGAATATGAAACTTTTTTGTTTTCCCTGATATTTTATAGAGTTAATAATTATAAAATGAAAGAATTAAAACGGGCTTGTCGTTAATATCATTTACATTACATACATCGAACCATACATAGGTACAACTATGTATTCCTTTAATCGTAGAACACACACTGAAGTTCATAGAAATTCCTGATACATTCATTATTGGGGTATGGATATAAGTATTTTAATGTTATATAAGTAACCCAAGTTAACCTGCAGGTTTAAGACGGTTATCCACGAATGGCATCTGATAAACAAGTTGCACGGATTATAGAGTGCTGTCAAATGTGTATAACTGTATGAAATTATCAGAAATTGACATACAATAGGCTAGATGACGAAAAAAAACTAATTAGTCCGTCTGTTAGATTATTAAACAATATTCGACACGTATTTTTTCTTTTGTTCATCAAATGAAAAACGACGGAAATACCGCGCTTTAAAATTTCGCGTGACGTCACAATCGAGTACGATTCTTACTCTAAGGTGACGTCACCAGAAGGCCTAGTATAAAAATTGTACGACATTAACTTCTCGACCGCGTTAGCGTATCGAGGGGTCAAAATATGAAAGTTGCCGGATGATTTAAATAAACGGCAAACATAATTTGAACTCTCGATACGCTAACGCGATCGAGAAGTAAGTGTCGTAAAACTTTTATACTAGGCCTTCAGCCCCAACCACGGAAGTTTGACGCTCTTCATATTCGTCAATTTTAGTTATCTTGAAAAAGGAAAAAATACGTGTCTAATAATTTTTGATAATCTTTCTGACGGACTAATTAGGATAATAGTTTTTCAACCTAGTCGTCATTTTAGTCTTATCCAGCAAGTATCACGCTATCCGTTTGGCAACTTAGCCCTGATGAGTAATTTAATAGGCACAATTTTTATTTGTTAGTTTAGAATTTTAGAAGTTGGATTTGTAAGTCCTACCGCATTAATTAAGGATGACTCACACTGACACGGTGTGACGGTCCAGTATTTACTACAAATTTCCTATCCTAATGAAATACAGTTCCTGAATTTTACCTTGTAATATCAATTTGGCCAGTGATCGTGTAGTGGGGAAACGTTGTGTCGCGTAGTAAAGCTAGGTTCTTTTCATTCGATAAAGTTGCCATTATTTATTTACTCTGCCTTCTGTAATGTTGTCTACCACCTGTATTTTTAAAGAAGCTATGAGCTACTATCACTAAGTACTTTCATCTAAATTTGGAAGCTAACATGAAGGGATTGAACTGTTGAAGATGTACGTGTTGTCAGGTAAAGTCAAGTGAGGTCTAGCTGTAGGAAGGGTCAGTCAGTGTAGTATCGCTCATATTACTCTAATGTTGTTTATCTCATCTACTCTCAACTCGAACTCCTTAACTGTCTTGCCTGCATAATGTATGTCATTGAGAGTCTAGTCAGAGTTCTCGTAAAACGATAAATGTAGTAGATAAATGTAACATACTATTTAGGGATACTTTTGAGTTAGAGGGGAGATCTTAATTAATTTCATTTAATATGTTTCTACAGATAGGGGGAATAAAGGAAATATATTTTTCAAATCTAGATGTGTATACTTAGCTTTCGATTTCGGTTTCCTTATTGCGATAAAAACATATCCTTTGTCTTATTTTGAATCCTTCTATCCTTCCAAGAATGTGAATTAGTATAACTTCTCGTCGCTGATATCATACATCGTTTAATACCTTTTTATTTAACTTATTAAAACGGAAATAGTATATAATGTGAAATTTGTGTTTTTTTAGAGGCTTTGTTTGTCATTGACAGATGATAATTCCAAATAATTCAAATATCGCTGATTTCAGATTTAAAAAGCATAGAGCATTAAAACTTTTGGAGCATAGACAAAATTAGAGATTTAAGGCTAGCTATACACTACTCGTCAAATACACGCGTTTCTAATAAAGAATATGAAATAAGTTAAGGGGAATTGTAACAAATAAATATGTAATAATCATTTATGTAAACGGGAAATGCGTCCCGTTACACACTACCCCCAAATTTTGCGAACATAGACACATCCGGGTCATGGAAAGCAAAATTTTAAAAACCAACAAAGGAAATAACATTATACTACCCCCCACGTTTGCGAATACAGAAGCAACTCACTTGTGAAGACTGAATGTAAAAAGACTGAATGTAAAAAAAAAATATAACATTTATCTCCTAAAAAAATAGAAATAAAATAAAAAGAAAAATAAGGCTTATGCTACCACTACACTACCCCCAAATTTTGCGAACATAGACACATTTGGGCCATGGAAAGCAAAATTTTACCACAAATAAAATTAGTACTCGTAGCATAAGGCGTAAATTGTATTTTTATTTATTAGTAATAAGTTCATTAGCATCTTTTCATTTAATGTGGACATTTTTTTTTTTTTTTTCCTCTTATGAAGTGTGTATTTAACCAAGCGAAGAACCGCACGCATATAATAGTCAAGTTCTCAAGCTCAAATATGTATGACATGGACATTTACAAATCTCCACTGACATTCTCACTTTTGGAAAAAGGTACCAAGGGTCGTGAGTCCTTGATAAACTCTAGCCGTACTGCAAGGACACTTCCGACCTCATACCTGCTTTGCTTATCGGATGGGGAAAGGAAATCAATGCATCCCTTTCAAAGGCGAGAATTTTTTAAATGGGACCAACCGTTAAAGGTCCGCTATCAACACTAAGCCCTGGGGTTCACTAAAATACGGCCGATTTCTGGCTTGGAGCATGTTCATCAATTGCATGAAGTCTTTATTAGGCACTCACTGTCCTACCATCTGATCGTAACCAGATGTCAAAGGTCATTATATGTTAAGGCATTTAATTGTAGCCTTCATAAACTTTATTTAACTTATGTTGAGAATACATCTTAATTTTATGACCATCCCAAATAATAAATACCTTTAAATATTAAGTAGTATTTAAATTCATGGTCATAACCAGATTTAAGTTTTTTTTTTTTTAAGCTTTTATTTTTGCCTTAACAAATCAGCTTTATTTAGCTTATACTGTGGGACTGCTCCGTTTTGTAAGACCACCCAAAAAAAAAACTTAAAATACTTTTAATATTAGTATTTAAATTCATGGTCGTAACCAGATTTAAGTTATTTATTATTCGTTCAGGCATTTTTTTTAAGTATCAGCTTTATTTAGCTTCTATTGTGGGACTGCTCCGTTTTGTAAGACCGCCCAAAAAAAAAACTCAAAATACTTTTTATTATTAGTACTTATTTCAATTCATGGTCGTAACCAGATTTAATTTTTTTATTATTTGTTGAGACTTTTTTTTTTTGCCTTAAGTATCAGCTTTATTTAGTTTATTGTGAAATAAGTCTATTTGTACTATGTCCACAATATACTTAGTAATTCATTTATTTATGACCGAAGAAACTTAAATAGACAACATGTAATTGACGGATGTGTGATTTAATCATGGGGTCCCTAGCTTCTTGTGGAGTAGAACTCATTTTGGATAACAGTTTGGAAACCTGCAACCTGTCAGCTTGTAATGACACTAACTAATAGTAATATCCAAAAAGTTTCCTGGACCGTGTGATGTTATGTCGAGATGCCAATGAACTTTAATGTTTATATCTTAAGTCCGATTCCATTGCAGAGGCTGTCGCATACTGTCAGGACTAAGTCGTTAGCAAAACATCACACTGTATACTGTTGAGTCTAAGTCATTGACAGAAGCAGACATCACCAGATATCATTCCTCATTCGCTCTTACACTATTCCAAGACAATGGAACAACACGTATCGATATAAACTGTATATAACATACCCTAATGTTATCCAAATAACATTTAAATATTATTTATTTAATATATTTGGTTTAATTAAAATGCCATAAAATACCAATTTATTGAATAGGAAATTAATTAACTTTAAATTTACCATTTTATTTTATTTAAAAATAAAAATATTTTATTGTCTGACGGTACATTTCGTAACTTACGTAAAGGTACTTTTGAAAATAATTGACAAAAATATTTGCTATAAATATTTATTCAGAATTCCCATGTAGGTTTCGCTATAACATTCCTAACATAAAGGTATCAAACCTCTTTAATCGACTGAAATGGTTTTATGTTTTCATGGTATACGTCAGTCAAATATTTGACAGAAAATGAAAATGTTTAATTATAAACATCATTTTCATAAATTCATTTTAGATTTTAATGTTATTTAAATATTGAAACTTATATAATGTCGTATCGTATATAATGAAATTTAGAAGTACGATCAGCAAGCATGTTAGTATGAAACATACAATCTTGATACAGAAATAAACGTACGTATTTACGTTTCTCATAAATAAGTGAATACATAGCAGGATGTTAACGCTATCTTTTTTACAGATCAGAGAACGATATATCTCAAGAGTCAAGCTAAGGAGCCCCGAGCATATATATTCGATATGTTGAAGTTTTCTTGTCAAGATTCGCTAGAAATAACACATAAAATCTACCTACGAGTATTATTGCGGAATTAAGAAATATTGCTTATTAAATTACATAATATACAATTTCATGTTGCTTGATTTAATAGCTAAAGGTACCTTTTTACGTTTGTTTAGCCTTTAGTAAAAAAAAATAGTAGCAAGCCCTAGTTGTATGGTTTGGAACTACATTCTCTAAATTATTACGGAGTTTTGTTGGCAAGACATGCTACTGCAGCTTTAGTGTAGGTACCGAATCTTCTACTTCTTAAGAAACCAATTATTGACAAATTGAATTACCTATAGTTCACAACTCAGTGTACCTTTCTAGCCTAATAATTTTGAAAATGACTTAGTTGTTTTGTTTATGGAAACTAGGAACGTTATTTTAAATTTTCGCTTATAAGAAGCTACATATTGTTATTTAGTTATTTTATTAATCTTTTGTTTTGAACTGACAGTTTTGCAATAAACTAAACTAATAAAATTACCCCACCAAAAATAATCATAATAAGTATTTTGGATGAAGAATAATATAGGATTTACAACGTCGAAAGAGCTGAAAGAGTTATGACGTACCTACGCTATTTTTGCCTAAAGAGGAAATCTCTTCCTAAAGTGTTAAGGTGATGTTGGCGTGAACTTGTAATTTATTAAATGAATTGTTTTATCTGAGTATAAAATTAAAAGCGATTTTAAACGAAATATTTAGACAGAGCACAGAGCAGAGAAGTAACAGGCACTTAACGATGTCCATTTCACAAGCAACAACTGTGGCTGAAAAAAGCCAACTTTGACACATCAAGGTAAATTCAAGGAACTGGTGAATTTGGCAACATACATCCTGGTCACGGCACCAACTGTGACGGTCCAGTATTTACTACAAATTTCCTATCCTAATGAAATACAGTTCCTGAATTTTACCTTGTAATATCAATTTGGCCAGTGATCGTGTAGTGGGGAAACGTTGTGTCGCGTAGTAAAGCTAGGTTCTTTTCATTCGATAAAGTTGCCATTATTTATTTACTCTGCCTTCTGTAATGTTGTCTACCACCTGTATTTTTAAAGAAGCTATGAGCTACTATCACTAAGTACTTTCATCTAAATTTGGAAGCTAACATGAAGGGATTGAACTGTTGAAGATGTACGTGTTGTCAGGTAAAGTCAAGTGAGGTCTAGCTGTAGGAAGGGTCAGTCAGTGTAGTATCGCTCATATTACTCTAATGTTGTTTATCTCATCTACTCTCAACTCGAACTCCTTAACTGTCTTGCCTGCATAATGTATGTCATTGAGAGTCTAGTCAGAGTTCTCGTAAAACGATAAATGTAGTAGATAAATGTAACATACTATTTAGGGATACTTTTGAGTTAGAGGGGAGATCTTAATTAATTTCATTTAATATGTTTCTACAGATAGGGGGAATAAAGGAAATATATTTTTCAAATCTAGATGTGTATACTTAGCTTTCGATTTCGGTTTCCTTATTGCGATAAAAACATATCCTTTGTCTTATTTTGAATCCTTCTATCCTTCCAAGAATGTGAATTAGTATAACTTCTCGTCGCTGATATCATACATCGTTTAATACCTTTTTATTTAACTTATTAAAACGGAAATAGTATATAATGTGAAATTTGTGTTTTTTTAGAGGCTTTGTTTGTCATTGACAGATGATAATTCCAAATAATTCAAATATCGCTGATTTCAGATTTAAAAAGCATAGAGCATTAAAACTTTTGGAGCATAGACAAAATTAGAGATTTAAGGCTAGCTATACACTACTCGTCAAATACACGCGTTTCTAATAAAGAATATGAAATAAGTTAAGGGGAATTGTAACAAATAAATATGTAATAATCATTTATGTAAACGGGAAATGCGTCCCGTTACAACGGGACGGGGCGGGACGGGAAAATCTATCAATTTCTATAGAAAGAATCACGTGATAGCTCGGAGCCCTCGGACTGGTGTCTTGTTAGACCGCGAGATATCGCGCGGCCGTCTTGGGCTAACCGGGCAGATACACATACATGACGCAAAGAAATCCATCATTATTTTGATCACACCTCTGCATTGCTATTTATAGACAAGCCTCCAAAGTTAAAAAAGGCTCAAAAGCTTTGTTGTCATATCACAGCACCAGGTGTTTTCACGGAGCGATGTTTGTTTAACAGATTCTGCGCACTGGGCCAATAATAGCTCGCTCACTGTCTATCACTCGGACACTATTCTCAAGCTTCAACATTATAATTGAAAACAAATTTGCTTGTTGCAGCTCACTCTGGGGCGCAGTGTCATGTGCTTGCGCAGCGAATGAAGATATTTTGAATTGAATTGGTTTTCGATGTTGGTTTTCTGAATACGTCCCATCAATACGGAATCAGACAATGTCTGTTCTACGTAAGTACTTTGTATCAATACCTGGAAAGCTATTTCCGTAGAATAAAAGGAGTATTTTTAATATGGGCAAGAGCTAGAAAAAGTGTTGAGCGTTCATGTAAAAAATTGCGTTTATGTCTAACCACAAAATTTCTTTGCAAAATGTTTGCAAAACTATATTTTATACAAAATACCTATTTGTTGTTGGGAACATTCGGTATTAAAAAAAATTTAAACTGCGTAAAAAAAAAGTTAAACTGCGAGAATATATATGATTTTCGTACTGCATCTTACATTCAAATTATGATTATTACTAAAAACAAAAGTGAATAAGTAGTATTTTTTATTATTTTTCACCTCATTAGCTCGAAAACCTATCGTTTAATCCTTTAAAATGAATGTGGAAAAATGTATTATATCTACTGGGGGACACACACAAGAGTAATAAATACCGCACAGATTAAATGTGTAACAATGTACAGTCTTTTATTTTTCTCGCGATATTGAGGTGAAAAATATTTTATTACACTTGGCGGCAAAATTTGTTCACCTTTTGTGTCTTGAGACCCTCGCAATGGTCAAGATTCCAGTTAAAGCACTAGAGGTAAACAACAACTTTGCTTTTTAATTTTTAAGCAGAAAACTCGGTGAACGAAACCAATTTTCTTAGAAAGATAGGAAAATTGGAAAGATTCGTGGCCTCGGGCGAGACTCGAATACGCGACTCTGGGATACATCGCTCTGCCAATTGAGCTACTGAGACACACACATACGAGTATAATCAGTTATTAACCTATACCACATTAGTAGGCAAAGGCATCCCTCTTTCTAAGGGTCCCTTACCATGACTTCTTAACGCGATTCAGTTAAGAACCTAAAGTGAGTCACTGCCATTCAACTGAGCACAGTTAAGAACCTAAACTGAATTCCGTTAATACGTCATGGTAAGGGCTGTCCTGAGTAAATAATCCTGCGTTAACTTAGTTCAGAAATGCTCTCATTTACTCACACTAGAACGAGACGGGACGGGACGGAGCGGAGCGGGAAAATCTGACAATTTCTATAGAAAGCGTCACGTGACATCCGAAGGCTCCAAGCTATTACGTGATTATTTCTATAGAAATTGACAAATTTTCCCGTCCCACCCCGTCCCGTACCAGTGTGAGTCATCCTTTATTATTCAAAATAAGTGTTTGCAACTTTTGTTTATTTTGTGTAGGTAGAATAAAAAACGTGTAGGTACCTAAGATATTTTTCATCCACTATGGTACCACAGAGCTTTATCTTGAAAATGACCATTGGACTTGGGCGAAATTGAGTTATCGACGACAACTTGTCGTTGCTGTAATTGCCTGTAATTATTGCCGCATTGGGACGGTCAACTGGTCACTCATTTCCCAAGAAAGTTGTCATGCTCGAAATCTGGATATGGTATGGTCATGTACGAGTATTATATGTTTTTTAGAAGCTTATTTCATCAGAAGTAGAACACAAGTAGACAAATCTGTCTAATTATATAGATAAGAATTTCACAGCCATTTTAGATCACCGATTCGCGCTTTTTTTTGTGACACGGTGGGGCTGAAACAAGCACATTTTCATGCTATTTTATTTTACGACTTTTAATATTTTAAACCGAAAAATTGCGCATTCCATGATTATAGTCAGTAAAGGGGAATATTTTTCCTCTAGTTGATTTTTTGACGATTTTGTGGCTTCAAAAGGAGGCCATAGAAGCGTCTAACTAATTGCTAAAAACAGTAGTTACGAAATTGTGTGCCTGCGGAAATATTTGCGCAAGAAAACCTAGGAATCTCATATGTGAATATGCAGAAGGTCCTAGGACCTTAAATCTCTAGGGATTGTATCACGATTCATATTATTTTTCATCGCCACCTTGGGAGTGAGTAAGCCTTAATGTCCTGGAGTTTCATATTTTCATACAAAATATTTTTCGCGAGTTAATTCCTATAGTAGCAAAATAACTTCATATTTTTATATTTACAAAATTTAAGAAAATTTGATTATGGTGTTTAATTTATACTCCAAAATGCTATTTAAAAACATAGAATAAGGGTGCATTCCATGGATAGATTTAGAGCATTTCAAAACTTTCCTAGTGACCTAAGGTACTGAAGCAGATAAGAGGTAATATTTTTATTTTGGAACCTCTTTAACCCTTATATGCCCAGGACTTTTTTTTTTGGGTCTTTATGTGTCCACTGATTCGAAAACGAACAAGACCCACATAAACTCACAACCACACATATAATTGGTTTCTTATATGCCCACCGATTCGAAAACGAATCAAAAAATGACTTGTCCTTATTGTTAATTATCTTGCTCATTTCGTTTGGTAAGTGTATCCTACTGCCATCGATATTTAGAATAATGTGGGTAGCACATAATCTTCATTGGATGTGGTGACGTATCTCTGTTATTTATGCGTTAGTGACTTAGTGCAAGTTATGATTTGATATCTGTGTGCAGAAATCATGTCGTCGTTCACAAAAAAGTAAGTATTACTGAAATTAACTAATAAATAGCAGTTTTATGTATCTTAACATAAACGTAAATAGATTTAGTACGTGTATTATTCATTGTTACAAGTATTTTATAATATTTTGTTTACTAAAAAGTGTTCATTTATACTGTGTTTCGATAACGATACAATGGGCAAATATACGACATGAAAGATATGTTTACATTATTTTAAGTTTGCATAAATAAAATACCTATTAAAATAGATATTATCAGAAGAATAGTATTACAACTTTTTCTACATACGTGTCTTTGTATGTATGAAAGAACAAAATGTTCTTGTAACAGGTACGGTACGCAACAACCGTATTGAAAAGTGTCCTTTGAAAGATGTCAAATTATGCAAGAAAGAACAGAGAGGCTACCATGATAGACGGCTCGATGAAGAGAGTGGAATTTGTGCTGTACGGTGGCACGACAACAACGTCGTAACTATATATGCTATCCAGTGAATACGGTGTAGAACCTCTTAGGACAGCAAGAAGGTACTCGGCTGCGGATAAAGCAAGAGTGGATGTGCCACAACCTGATATTGTATATCAATACAATTGTTTCATGGGTGGAGTGGACCGTTTAGATTAGATGCTAATGTAGGCGCGTACAGAATTGCAATTAGAGATAAAAAATGGTACATTCCGATAATTTTTTGGCTTATTGATGTGGCTGTCAACAATGCAACACTTATCGCACGACAAGTTTGTAAAGACGTAGACACGCTTGAATTTCGGCGTAGTATTGCTCGAACTTTGCTCCAGAAGTACGGCATAAACAAGCGGCGGCCAGGTCCAACCAAAAGAGTTTTCAGTGACGTTCCTCCTTCAGTACGAAGATACAATGCTGAGCACATGATTTGTAAAGCACTGAGCCGACTGCGTTGTGCTTATTGCAAAAACCTAACCGTGACATTCGTGTCAAAAATGCCAGGTTAACTTAACATGCCAAATGTTTCATTGCGTTTCATTCTTAAAATTACTTGTATGTTCTTGATACTACGTTGCGAATAACCAGATTTATGAATACATCGTCTTTTATTTATTTGACATAAACGTACAGTTTTGCCCAATGTTTCGTTTTTGAATCAAGGTAAAAAACAATCTAATGCAGCATGAATCGTTACAAAAATGTTAGAAATGGTAATATTGACATATTAGTATAAACATATCCAAAAACAAACAGAATCTGAAATCGAAAATAGTTCTGGGCACATAGGCTTCGTGTTCGTTTTCGAATCAAAAGGCACATACATAACCAATTACGGATAGGGTTCTGGTCATATGAGCATGTGATTCGTTTTCGAATCAAGGGGCATATATGGGTTAATATTTTGGATCAACATTCAATTTCTTAATGTTATTTATTTTTTACTGAAAACTTCGAAACAATTTTGGAAAATGTAAGCAATTGAAACTCCGTCTATAATTTTGAATTTTTTTTGTGTGACCGTTAAATTGTGAACTCCCGACAGATGATAATTTGACTAGGGATATTATAAACTAGCCGAACCTAGCATTTCCGTTTGTTTATAATCTCGCGCGTTAGTTTATAAACTAACGGTACATTAACGATTTAACGGTGACACACTACCCACATTTTAGTTTTTTTGCGCTAACTATTTTACAGTATAAAAATGATAAAAGCTCTCATACAACAGTCAAAATTAATGCAACCTTAAAACTGAAGGTGAAACAGCATCTCTGGTTTCGCGATGCTGCCCTTTCACGAGTGGGGTTACGTTAAGTAGTCTGATACTAGATCTCGAGTAGGAATAATGTTGTAACCTATAAAATGTAACTAGATATGCAAACGGTAGGTAAAGAGCATTTCAGAGATATCGACAAAGTCCCACAGTAAGCTTATAAGCTTGTGATGTGCGTAATACTTGTGTTAAATAGTTCATGATATACATAGTTATGAATAAGTATTCTCAACCCCGTTGCTAGCGTGAGTCGCTTCAATCGTCCGTAATTCTTCCCAGTAGATATGTACTCGGAACGATCTCCCATTGAATGAATTGTCCTTATCTTAAGACGCTGACAACAGCCAAGTCACTATCACCGGCTGGTCTGGTTTTAGACACAAAAACACGAAAACAATTAAAGTAAACAAAACCGTACCTACCTATAATGTAATTGTGATTTTATTCGCTTAAGTAAAAAAAATTACAATAGAATTGTTTAAAGACGAATTTAAGACCGGTCTTTGCAATTATTGCAATTATTTTCTATCGAGGTGATTTCGTTAAATTAATAATCGGCTTCGTCTATGGTCATCGAAATTTAAGGACATATATTTTTTGTAGCTTTAAAATAAGTACATAGTTTTTCTTAGTAAACTGCTTAAAACATGAATTAGGTGTTGTCAGCCCCTTAAGATGTGTGGTTATTCATATGTCGAGCTTTAGCAAGTTCAAGCTTCACTCAAAAACCGCTCACTTTGTGTTATTTAATTTTACAAAGCAAATAGGTTGACTGCTTTTCTATTTCAGAGTCATGACTCGGATACATTGTAAATAAGTTTTTTTACAGGCTTGGTCATCGTTTCCAAAACCATGACCGATTTTAAACTTATATGCATAATTATTCAAAATTTGGAGAAACGCATTGCTATCCCCTTTATCTCACGTAAAACAAATCATATGCGCCGCGGTAAAAGCTTGTTCCAACATACCGGTTACAGTAATCAAAACTGTCCTACGCCTACTCATTCTTATTACTGTGTAGGTATACCTGTATAGATATATAATTGGTGTTAAAATGCTACGGAATCTCTAAAACAAGGGTGTAAAGTAGTTAATTTACGCCTGAGCTTTAGTTCTAATCATGGAGGCTAATCCGCCAAATATCAACCAAAATAGCGCGAAAATCGCTCGAGCGCGCAATCCTGCGTGCGCGCAGGTGAGGCGTCAGTCGTCGTCGCGATCTCCGCCCGAAAGGGAACGCGCCACGCTGCGAAATTTCGGTGTTTTCGAAAAGTTTCCAATGTAATACCTGAAAGCCCCGTTCCAGAATGTTCGCGATGTAGTGATGTCCCAGAGATGCGGCCTGTAGTCATAGCCGCCTGCTTGATACTGCTTGCGCCCATCACTGACTCCTGGTGGTGAGTTAAGTATACTAACGAATAAAAAAAAATTGGTATATAATAAACTTAGAAAGTGCCCAACACGTGTGTAATCTCGGAATTTATGTTTAAATTCAAACATGATGACGACGTGCATAAACAAATATTGTGTATATAAAGTTCAAGGGGACATACTTTTTAAGTTATTTAACCATAATAAGATAACCGGCTCACTCTTCAAGCAAGATAACCATACGATTTAAGACAAACTGAACAGATTTTTTAAATCATAAGTAGACTTAATTATGAGAGGAAATAGGTGATATTATTGATATGTAATGTTTATTAAACAGTGCCGTTTACAGCAACACAGTAGATATTAAGGTTCTTTAGCCATTTCCAGAGATAGAGCTTTTTTCCACTCTACGGTTTCTAATTTACTCATTAATTATTTTTAAATAAGTATATGGAACTAATTTCAAAGCTTAATATTATGTTATTTATTTCTTTAATGTTGAAGCTACAGGAGAGGACCTAAGTACATACTATTAAGTTAGAGAAAACCGACACAAAACGAAAACCTTTGTTTTACTGTCAAGTCTCAAAAACAAGCAACTCAAAAGGTTGTATCTAGAGCAAACCACATACACAGTTCTTAGTTACACTTATAAACACCACTTGCCGGCTCTTCATTGCTTGGAAAGTTTGCGGATAGTCGACAAAATAGCATAAGGTAGGTTGTTATGCATCTCCTTTTTGTCTGCCGTGTCTGTCTGTTTTTTGCCATCTGCCTTAGCCCAAGAAGGTGCCCAAGTGCCCAATTTTTTGGATGTTGGCACATAGGTACAGGATGCTAACTACGCAAGCATGTCATGCCCAAAGGGCCTACCACGGACATCGACAATTTACGGAATAACCTCTTTATCGCTCGAATATGCAAGTGTGACAGAGAGGAAGATACTAATTTTCGATCATTCGATTTGCGTAGAAGTAGCCCAGGAGGCCGATTTTTGGGATTCGAACGCTCGCATATTTCATTCGAATGTGAAAAAAAAACAAATTAGAAAGAAACTCCACTAGCATTTCGAGTGATGATTCCAGTGACTTTCAAAAATACCAACTATGGTATCATGCGAATATAATCGTGACAAATTTTCACGTGCGATTATTTTCGATCACTTGTTTTTGTATTCGAGCGTTCGAATTTCAAAAATCGGTCCCATTGGTCCCATATTTCCAAACCAATTAATGTAGCAAGAGTGTCTCACTAGAGCATAATAAACAGAGTGAACTTACTCTATTTTTTACACTTTGGTATTTAAAAAAGATATTTTCTTTTTTTAATTCTACTAGTATAGGTACTTGAATTGGTTTGCCAGACTATAACTGAAATGTATAAAACATTTCCTGTTTCTGAAGCCAAATTCATAATATCAGTTTTGGAAGAATAATAAGTATGCATAGAAACGATATTAAAGGACCGTTCAAAACGTGTATCTACCAAAAAAAAGGTGCCGAACTGATTCAACCATTCAGAACAAATCAACTTAAAATTTTACTATGGTTTTTGGTACCTAGTCTACTTTAGAACCTATCTATGATCTAACACATTTTTAAACAATTTTTGTTAAGCGTTATGAGTCTATAAATTTTTATGTCGATGATATGAATACCTAACATGAAAAGCGCTAGAGAAACCTATCCGTGTCACTGAGATGAAGTATATAAAGGTTGACGAAAAGCGAAAGTGCAGTTAAGTTGTTATGAATAAAGGCAAAACCAGTCGGAAAGCAGTTTTACTATAACAAAAGCATTAGAAACGTTTTGAACAGCAAAAAGTTTATTTAAGCAGACCTTTTAAGACTTAAGCATTTTCTATTGGATACTTTCCTTTAAATAATTTCGGTTTTTTCTTTATTTAACACGTTAAAAGTTATTAATTTATACACGCGGCCAACCACTGATTACCTATGTAATAGGCTAGATGAAAAAATAATAGGTACTTAGTCTGTCTGTTAAATTATAAAAAAATATGCGAAACGC
This sequence comes from Lathronympha strigana, assembly GCA_949128165.1. Taxonomy (NCBI): domain Eukaryota; kingdom Metazoa; phylum Arthropoda; class Insecta; order Lepidoptera; family Tortricidae; genus Lathronympha; species Lathronympha strigana. The sequence continues at coordinate 6,503,537 of OX421906.1, read as the reverse complement.
ATTTTTTCTTTGAAAAATGACGGAAATATAATGCATTAAAGTTTCGCGTGACGTCACAATTATATACAATTATTACCTAATAGTGACGTCACCAGCCCCCACCGGAACTTTGCTCTTCATCTTTGTCAATTTTAGTTGTTTAAAAGAAAAAATACGTGTCTAATAATTTTGGATAATCTAACTGACAAACTAAATAGAATAATATTTTTTCAACCTAGTCGAGATCTCTATTTCTATTACCAAATATATTGTGAACTTTTTGTACACATACATGTGTACAAATGTCGCCCACTTAACGTCGGAGGTTAGTTTTCAAAGTTTTATACGCTTATATATTTTAGTTTTATAATTGGTGCTTACACTATTTTTAAGTAACTCCCCTTTCCAAGGGATCATCTATCTTTCCTCTAAGATGGTAAGGCAACGTAATTTTTGGGTTATATTAATTATAATTTCAGCGTGGGGGAAGGTGCCAGACTAGATGAACCGACAATCTGGTTAAAGTCGCGGGAGAGCGTAAGTTGAGGGCGGCGAATGACCGTTCTTTATGAAAGTCTTTGTGCGAGGCGTTTGTCTAGCTGTGGACGTTTTTCAGCTTTGGCGATGATGTATAATTCAGCAGAAAGAAGTCGACAACTGGGCAAAGGCCTCCTCCAAAGAACACGTGTGTTAAAATTTAACATTTAATTTATTTTTATAAATTTAGCATTCGAGACACTTTACCGACACGGCACGCTTTTTAGTTTGCTGTCATACTAATATACCTTTCTTCTTCTCAAGTTGAAGGGAGACATGTAGATATTCGCTTTCAACTAGCTATACATAAAATATAAACTTTGATAAAAGCGTATGTTCTCAAAGCGAAGAGTAATAGTGACGACTCTTATCTAACATCGTTATTGCTATTTAGCTAAATGGATAGTGCTAAACTATAATAATACTTAGAGATTTATAACAGGGAAGCGCTGAAAAGCTATTTCAAACGTCAATTCGCTATAGATAGAGAACAAAAGACGTCTATTTGCGACTGATTCAATGGATCTGGGTGCGTAGACGTTAATTAAATAGGTCTATAATCGATAAGGAGCTAAGATAAAACATGCTCTTATGCTTGTTTCGTCGTTAAAATCAAATTTTGTTGTCTGCATCTCTGTCATTCTTGTAGAAATAAAGAGACAGATAGATGAACAAACTAACCAAGTGGTCCACAGTTACAAGCCACGGCCACAGCGAACTATGTTTTTCCTCGGTCGCACTTGGGATTTCGCACGTAGGAGCAAAAGAGAGGTAAAACTCCGATCGCTGGCCCATATTTTTGGAGTCGTTTCAGTAATAATAGGAAAACCATGCACTTAAGTTTAACAGTATAACGTTAAACGGTTTTATGTGACAATTTTAGGTAGATTTAAAAACGATGAAACAATTTAATTTGGTGAAAGAAAATAGGTGATCATTTTTGTAAAAGCTACCACTTTGTCGCTAACCGATAAAGCGCCAATGCCATAAATATTAATTTAGAAATGAACCTTATTAACAAGTGACAACCTTTTACTAAAAACAAGCACATATTAAGTTATCAACCAGGTATATTAAGTTATCACGAAAATCGAACGATTGCGGATTTATACCTCCATCTCTGTCACACTTGCATATTGGAGTGACAAAGAGGTTTTCCCGTCAATGCCAATTTTTGATGTTCGTGGTAGACCTACAGAGTTCTGTAGGTCTACCACGAACATCAAAAATTGGCATTGATTGGTGAAATTCAGTTTTTAATTGTATCTATTGGCTTATACGTAAAATTAATCCTATTCAATACTAAATATTACAGTTTTTTTTTCATTTTAGGATTACAAAGAAAATGATTCTCCCAATTAAACATAATTATACAATATTATTGTATATGTGATATTTCGTGTACAGGCGCGTTGTGTAAAGGCGCGTTTATACTATAGTTATTTGCCAGATGGACTGAGGCCAGACTTTGGAAAGTGTATTGTGACCGGCAATGTGCGGAGGAATAGCGGAAAATCATGGCTTGGTTAATAAGGAAATATCCTCATGTAGTCGTGACAATCAGTCACGAGGAGACAAAGCAAATAAGAATTGCCAAACTGACGTCCACGGTACCTACATGACAACGTAGAGTTCAATTTCAAGCGATTTCTGTCCAATGACAGTCAAACAAAAGAAAAATGTTTCCCCAGCAAATGAATAACCAAAAGTAACCATGATCTCAAAAGGTGCTGACGGATTGTAGTCATGATAACAGATCTATTATGATTATTATTATTTATATATTTATTCAATTATTTCAAAAAACAGTTTACAGCATAACAGTAAAAACCAAAGCACTGCAACCATCAAATACAAAACAAAAATATATAAAACTTAACGCTACTTATAATTTAATGTAGGCGATGTAACTACGTGGCTCCGTTGCATCGTCTGGTCAGGCAGATTACTCCGGAACCGCCAAAACACGCTTCGGACAGAAGTCTGGGCTCACGATGGTGTCCATCAGCGGCCGCAGAGATATAAATGTACCTACCGAAATTTGAATTTCGAATTTGGATTGAAAAGTGTTCGAAGTTGGGTACTGGTGTAAGATGGTTCTCTCGTTTTAAGGATATCTCACACTAGAAAGGGACGGGACGGGGCGGGACGGGATGATCTGCCAATTTCTATAGAAAGTATCACGTGATAGCTCGGAGCCTTCTGATGTCACATGACGTTTTCTATAGAAACTGACAGATCGCCCCGTCCCTTTCTAGTGTGAGTCGTCCCTTACCGTGGAATATTATTATTTAAAAAATATGCTTTTGGGTTATTGAATATGCGCGTCGACCAGCAGCATTGTAGCAGTCCTTTATAAATCATTACTGAGTCCCGATGAGTCTAGAGAGTTCCAGATTCTTTCGGCTGTAATGTTGTGTACTCGTACCTCATATGGTTGCAGTACGTGCCTACCTAGGTTGACAGATACTTATTTTATATCGTGGAGGACAGCGCCTATTGTAAACGCGCCCTAAGTGATACGTATTAAAGCTTAAGGCGTTCTCCAATTAATCCTCATTTGTCAGGGTAGCCATTAATTGTGCTGGCCAAAACTTCCTGCCCATCTCCTTGAACTTTGTAATTATTTCCCTACATGCACCAACAAAGGGTAAAGTGAGTACAGGATGTTCTAATACAAAAATAATAAGAAGTTATTCAAATATTGTTTTACTAAATATTTAAATATCTACTAATAAATCGTACTTTAAGGTAGATCTCCACAAGCAGATTTCCATACTAAAATTATAACATGTTTTTAGGTTATTTAGGAAACTTGTTCATTATTTTATTGATTTTTTTTATACTACGACGGTGACAAACAAGCATACGGCCCGCCTGATATAAATAATATATTATAGTATATTTTCGTATTTTTAGTTTTGTATGAAAATCTAAGTAAATGACGCGTGCACATCCACCTTAAACAAACCTGAAAGACACGTTAAAGCTTTTCTCAATCCTATGAGATAAATTGATAACAATAAAGTCAACTGTAATTAGTCTCCAGGAACAAAAGTATTGGATATTTTAATTGTAAGACACAAAATAAAATATTTATTTAGCGCAAATCACACTTACACCTATTCATAAACCACAAACATGGTTATAAATAGTGCTCCTGGTCGTGACCGTGTTTCGTGAACCCGTAGCCGAATCTACGTTGCTGTGTTACTCGGCAACGGAGATCCGCTCCGTTTGCTCCGTGTGATTCGGCTACGTGTAATTAAGATACGTAGCTACGTGTACACGGAGATACGTATCTTATTTATACGTAGATCGGATCCAGTCGTGACCGTGACGTTAAGTGTAGATTTTATGCGTGTTATTAAACCCCCGAATGTAATGCAAGGGGCGAGTTTTTAATTTCAGTTTCCATACTTTTGCATTTTAAATAAAAATTTAAGAGATCAAAAATAATTAGATGCAAATATTATGTTGGAGGCAAAAATAATAGACCAGTACAAATTGTAAAAGATGTGTATTAAAAGAAGCCGAGCGGAGCCGAAGCCGAGATTCGCGGGAACGTAGCCGAATCCAGAAACGGATACGTATCTTTGACGTGACCGTGTAGTACGGGATCTTAGCACCGCCGGTGCTAAGGCTACGTAGCTACGGTTCCGCGTGTAACACGTATATCACAAGCCCTAGTTATAAATGGGCCTCTGAGCTAAATAGGATATTAAAGTTTACCTATAAGTAACCTGTATTTGTACAGAGAAAATAGTAGTAGTAGTAAATGTAATAGAAGTAATAAAGAAATGAACTAGAATGTAGTTTTTAGGTAGGCTTAACCTTTAAGTACTTGGAATTTTTCCAAAAAAATCTCTAATCCCAAAGTCTTGTTTAAGTCTTGTTGAATTTCGTTTATTTTAATAATAACCCCAAAACCATTCCAAGCATCCTGTAAAGTTAATCGCCGTGGCCGCATCAGATAATAAATTCGCAATACAAGTTATAAATCAGAGCCATGAAATTCAATAAAGTCATATCGGGAGGGAACCACCACGGTAGAGACTTTAATATGCAATTAATCAGCCGGGCTGAATTAGGAGCTCGGCAAAAAGTATGGGGCAAGATCAAGTTTGCTTTCATTTTTTTTCACAATTGTGAGATTTAGGCAGTGGGAACCTTAAGGCAAGTATGACTAGAGATGTCCTACGCGTACGCCGAATATGTATTATTCTTCGTCACCACACTCTTGGCAGAGTTGTCGTGGACGCAAGTTGAACGATCTGTCGCCATTCTCCCGTACTGTGCTTTCGTGGAGTGGATCCGTTGAGTGCAGTTTTGACGTAGATCCCTTGGTTTCGGTGACCTGCCGCGCGCTCTAGTGCCTTCGACTTTCCCCTGCACCACAAGTCGTTCCATAGAGGCGTCTTATCGACGTGTGATGTGCCACCAAGAGGTATAAAACAGTATAAAAATTGTTTAGGCTATATTTTCCAAAAAAAAAACAACAGCAAGAACAACAACAACAAAGTTTAGTTAGCATACCACCATTAACTACATATAACATTTTTGTACAACTTTCAGTTTTATCAATGTAAAGTTAATTTTCTTAGTTGAGATCTTTCCCAGTTAAGGATAGATATTATAGTTTGAGAAATGTCGGTAAATTGATGGCCTACATGCACACGCCTAATATTCGTGATTTAGAGATGACTCACACTAGAACGGGACGGGACGGTACGGGGCGGGATGATCTGTCAGTTTCTATAGAAAACATTACGTGACATCTGAGGGCTCCGAGCTATCAAGTGTGATTATTTCTATAGAAATTGACAGATCATCCCGCCCCGTACCGTCCCGTCCCGTTCTAGTGTGAGTCATCTCTAAATCACGAATATTAGGCATGTCGATCGCCCCGTCCCGTCCCGGCCTGTCCTGTCTCGTCCCGTCCTAGTGGGAGTCATCATTTATCCGTCAAGTATGAATTGGTTTTGATGACTCTGAATACTGTTGTTTTATTTGATGTGATGATGGAATTTACGAAGAACTGGGGGAATTCCTCAATTATGAAAGGAACCATGACTTTGGCGTTTTGAAAACTACCGATTCGTCGAATGTGTCATCTTACGATAAAAACCACAGATGGCATGTGATAGGTACTTTTGTTACATAGCCCGGCAATTATGAGTCTCTTTTGTTATCTCGTATGAATGCAATCTATGTATGAGAGTACTATCTACAATTAGCTTCCATCTTCTCCATTAAAGCCAATTGTTTTTTATTTTAATCATTGTGATATAATTCCTAATACCTACTTACGAGTACATTAAGGTCATTAAGTACGCGCGATCAGACGCGCAGCCGAGCGTGACAAATGACATCATCTCATTACGATTCACGATCTTGTCAGCTGATTGACAATTATGTAGAGCTAATAAGTATCTCGTACATAAATGGATCGAATACTATGTACTAAATGGTTTTAATACGTACCGTCCTTGTAAATAAATAAATGTAATAAATACGGCAAATAATATTTGTTTTTATCGATTATACTTGGGCTTACAAAAACTATAATCGTTTTGATTGGTCTTAGAACAAAAGAGTCATAAAATGTGAACCATCAGAATTTCGTATTTATTAAAAGAAATAGACACACAAAGCAGAACAAAAACGTTAAAAAATTTGGGTCAAATTCGCGAACAATTTCGCATTGATGATTATACAAAAGATAAATGTTTCGTACAAAAAAGAGCTTACTAATTTAATCATTAAGTATCATATTCATACACAAAATTACCAACACTTAAAAATTTATAGGCTGTTGCCACATAACGAAACGTCACGTTCCAAACAAGATTATATGAAAAAGTGCTGTAGATGCAGCACTTTCAAAGCGTATTTTTTTTCAGCTGATTGAGTATCAGCTCTTTTATTATATATCTATGGATAAATCCAAAAAATAAGCAACATTAAATTATGCGACCAATTCGGTTGGGATACCAAGTCGTCCTCTCTTGAGTGTAAAAATATCGCAACGTGAATGAAAAACTATATTGTGCTGCACTTAAAATCTTAGAATAGAAGATTATATAAAAATAAAATGTTTGTATGTTTAGGAATAACTTATTAGTGAGGTGAGCAGGAAAATGTTTGCCTCAATGGGTTCTCTTCGCAGACTTCGTAACTTCTTGCCCTTTGCTACCAAAATTGCGCTTGCACAATCCCTCCTTCTGCCTATATTAGACTACGCTGACATCTGCTATCTTGATATCACTGAGGACCAGCTTAATAAGCTAGAGCGTCTTCAAAATTTGTGCATAAGATTTATATTTGGCCTGCGTAAGTATGACCACGTTTCTAATTTTCGTGCCCAGCTCAAGTGGCTTCCCATTCGTTATCGTCGTAATTCTCATATTCTAGCTCTTCTTTATAATGTTCTATTTACCCCATCCACTCCCTCTTATCTTAAAGATCGTTTTACTTATCTCTCCTCTGTCAGGCCTTCACGGAAATATTTACTTGCCTTCCCTCCTTCTTCCACGAAATTTTATAATAAATCTTTTACATTTCGAGCAGTTCAGTTGTGGAACGCGCTGCCGTTAGACATCAGATGTGCTAAGACTCTCCAGAGCTTCAAAAGCCTTTTAAGGAATCATTACTTGTCTCTGCCTTGATTTGCCATTGTGTATGTATGTATATGTATATATGGATAATTTTTATTTGTATGTATTTTATTTGGGTTAGGTATATATGTATGTATTTGGATGTATTTATATTTATTAATTAAGTTGTTTATGCAAATAATGCATAGTTCTGTTTAGTGTATGTGTAGTGTTCTTATCTGTAATACTTCTCGCGCACTACCCGTTTTGTTTTTGTTTTTTGCAACTTATCTCCTGCTACCCTAAGGTTGTCTGGAAGAGATCGCTTATAGCGATAAGACCGCCTGTTGCTACCTTTATATAATTTGTGAATTTGTTCTGTCTTTTGTCTCATATGTGGTGCAATAAAGAATATTTTACTTTTACTTTTACTTTACTTTTATGCAAGTAGGTAACCTCTTTCTTGGAAATGAGGAAAATATCAAAATAGCTAAAAGCTACACCAAATTCATAACTTCTAAAAAAGGAGGTAAGAACAAAATTGGGTTGACGCCAAGAACCGCTATCACCATAATTCAACTTTTGTCTCACAAAAAAACTAGATCGGATGTAAAATCACTCAATTTACAATACCAATCAAGTTATCGGCCATAAAAAAACGCGTGGGCGAGATGTATGGCCTAAATGAGTCGCCTACGACCAAATAATATCGATTTGTTAATTAATTATAGCTTTTACGTAATCGGTCAGTCACTTCGAAGCATCACAGATTAGCGGGAGCTTATTTTAATTCGTAGAGTAAGAAATGCAGTTATTTATATTAAATTAATGCTGATGCTTCTTTTCACAAAAAAATATCACGAAAATAATTTAAAAATACTGTTGATTATCAATATCTTACTTCGATTTTTAATGATATTATTCAGTAATAAATAACGACAATAATTTCTAATTTACTGTCCAATCGTAAAGCACGAATCAAACCATTTATTATGTGTAATAAATGTTTCGATTCATTTTTTTTATTCGGTCTTTACAATTGTATAGTATGGTAGACCTGGCTATTATTATTATTATATGAACCCCACCCTTGTTATTAGTTGAAAATTAATCTGTAGAGATTATCTAGAAGGCAGCACTAGACCCAAGTCTGAGCTGTAGGATTGGCGGAACGCACCTTAAACTTTTGAAATAAGAAAGGATGGTTGCCGTGATCGGATTGCCCAGTGGTTAGGTTGTCTGCCGCGAAAGCAGGAGGTCGCTGTTTCGATCCCAGCCCACCTCAACGGGGCCTTGGTCACTTTTTCTGTAGTATATGACATCTCTTTCAATTTAATTTATTGTCGTTATTAATATGGAATTCCGAAAAGTAACGCCTGATTCAAGAAATTAATGAATTAGTAATAAAATGTGTCACGTCTTCGCCGTTATATCTAAATTATTGAAAACCAGGACTGTAAGAAACTATTTTTTTAAGGATGACCCACACTAGAACGGGACGGGACGGGACGGGGCGGGACGGGCAAATCTGTCAATTTCCATAGACATCCGAGGGCTCAGAGGTATCACGTGATTTTTTCTGTGGTAATTGACAGATTTTCCCGTCCTGCCCCATCCCGTCCCGTCCCGTCCCGTGCTAGTGTGAGTCATCCTTTAAGGCGGTTTGCATGCACTAGATGCAGAGAACCTACCACGAATCTCTTCATTCGTCTATTGCTTTCGCATACTTTTGCGATAATCAGGCAAATAGTTCGACGAACCAACAAACGAAATGGTAGGCCCTCCGATCCACAAGGCGGTCGGATATTCGAGGGAGACAGCAGTATACCATCATATCACATTCATATCACGTTCTCGCTCACACACTGGAGGGGCTCCGCAACGGCAACGGTCCGATAAACACCTAATTAATTTAAAATATAAATAGACACTCCCACTTTTCAAAACATGCATAAGTACTTGTATCTATATTGCGGCGGTCATTGCCATTTTAGGAATTTCCTATTCAGTACCTAATTCCTAAGTAGAATTAGTATACAAACTATCCAAATTGCTTCATATTAAAACAGAAGTCGCATTCCGATCTACAAGAAGTATACTCTATAGCTTGTAGATCCAAGTAATCAATAATGTAAAAGTAAAGCAAATAAAGTAAAACTAGATTTATGGCAGCAATTAATTTTGTTTTAACTTCCATCTAAAAGCTACTACGTGTAGAATCTATTAAGGAGAAGATAAGTTAAGTTCTTTGTAAAGGAATGAGTTTAAATTCTATGTGACCTATTCAGCGCTACAATAATGTACTTTATCCCGATGAAATACCTATTATTGAACCCAAAGGATATACCTATTCCAGCGCGTTTCTGAATAAAAACCCCAGGATATTTATAAATGCCTTATAGGCATTTATAAATATCCATATATAGCAGTAACTTATTTAAATTCTAGATTTAACTAATTCTTTATGATGTTTTTGGTAGGTAGGTATACACACTTTTATTGCTAACCGCACTTCCAATTCTTTTTATATACATAAATTAATACATAAATTTATAGAGTTCAAATGTGAAAATAGATGATGATACTTACATCACGTAATTTCGACCAGAAAATATTAGAATAAAATGGGTAGGTACGAGTAAGTAATAGTTATTTATTATACAACGAGGCAAAGTTGTTGCCTCTCGGGCTTATATTGAGACCCGAGCAAGCAAAAGATTCCATATAAAAAACTGGAATCTTGAGCTTTGCGAGAGTCTCTTGAACAAATTTGCCACTGAGTGTAATACAACGTTTTTCATCTCACTATCGTGAGGTAAATAAACACTGTATATTGTTACAAATCTCATCCAAATTTAAGCTATGCAATATATATTACTCAAAACTATCGTTTAAAAGTCAATGCTCCCAGCTAACGTGCAGAAAAAAGTCTAAATTTCAAAGTGAAATTACTTGTCCCACGTGTGGATAAAGTACGGTTTTACCCGTTCGTTTTAAAGGATAAAGGAGGCATTCCGAACTAGGGATTTAAAAATTATTTAATGTATACGATAGCTAAAATAAGATTTTAATAGGTCTTTAAAATAATTGCCGAATAAATTATGAAGCATAGATGGATAGAATCAGCGGGCATACCACGAACCACTTCGTTTGTCGTTCGTCTATTTCCCTCTCTACTGCTCTCGCATATTTGAGCGATAAAGAGGCAAATAGACAAACGAACGAACGAAATAGTTCGTGGTAGGCCCTCATATTGCATACTCTACTTTTTCCTTTCGGCTTTGGGGACCTACTTCGAACCTCTCTAGATTCTAGTTTAAGCTTCATTCCAAAATTTTCCTTAGGCACTAAAGTAATCGAGGACACACGACTGTTTCCCTTAACTTCCCCTTAACATCAGTAACTAACACGACATCCGACTACTAGTTGGAAGCAGTCACAACATTTGGACCCTGAATGACATAAAACCTGACGGGCTCCTAATCGGGCCTATTACAGGTTTCTTTTACGACCAATACTAAATTTATGTACACCTCAAAGTCCTCCATTTTATTAACACCTCGAGCTTTAATACTGATTGACGTTGAAGAACGGAATTGACTTGTCATGATCAACCTGAACGTGGAAAACCTCGGCAAAAAGTTCATTACGCAGGCAATGTACGCATTAGAATAAAGGATGACTCACACTAGCACGGGACGGGACGGGGCGGGACGGAAAAATCTGTCCATTTCTATAGAAAGAATCACGTGATAGCTCGGAGCCCTCTGATGTCACGTGACGCTTTTTATGGAAATTCACAGATTTTCCCGTCCCGCCCCGCCCCGTCCCGTTCTAGAGTGAGTCATTCTTAATTCTCTTAAACCCTAGTAGAGAGCGACAATTTTCCATAATATGGAGATAATAATAGCGGTGCGAAGAATTACGGGGGAATTACTCGTATATCAAACAAATTTTCTAAGCAATGGATGAAAAAATCTTTAAACTACGTAGCGTTTCCCTGAAATACACCGCTTGAGGACAAGTTGAGTTATTTAGAAGATAACTTAGAAGGGACGATCCATCCCGTAGGAACATTATTGTAGTTTCGTAGTAGGATTTATGAAGTTTTCCTTATTGAAATGAACGCCGAACGCTAATCTAAAACGAGTAATATATAGGTTACGGCTTTCCGGGTACTTTTTCCATTAACACTAGTCTGTAGGAGATATTATTACCGATTATGTACATGTCCGAAGAACCTAAGCGAACTTTTTCACCTCCATGGTAAGGTTAGTCCTTTTTTTCCGTTTATATTCGGAGCATAACCAACACACGAGGTGGAACATAAATAAGAAAAATCTAGACATAAGAGTTAAAAGCGCTTGTAAGTTTCAGATCGACTTGTACTGGGTTTCCCAGAACACTGTATTAATAATAGTATTTTCCAAGACTACAAGCCCAATCGTACCTAACTACCACCACGCTTCTAACCTTCCGTAACTCAAGTTTAATGTCTCTATCACGGCCCCCGATAGATTATAGACAAGTTTGATTGATAAACTGGAAACTGGGCGGCAATAAACCGCCAGACAGATTGGCTCGAGCGTGGCCGGACGTCGTAAAGATAACTTATTCTTAATGAATCTTAGCCTTGATGACGGGTTGCGTCATCGGAGCACCCTTTTTATAAGCACATTAAAACCCTACATCGGCAAAAGACGGGGGGGCTTATATATGCTTGATAACTTGATAAGTGATAACTTTGATAAGACATGAAACATGAAGTACAATACGTACCAAAACTGACACAAAGGTGTGAATTCCCGCAGATTTATCATTTCCCCACTTTTCAACGTCAAGGATGTCAAATTAGTAGTTCGAAAAAAGTTTTCAAACACGAGTTCCCCAATTTGAACAAATCTTTTTCAAAGCTGCCATTAAGTTTGCTTGACGAGGCAACAGTATTCATATCATACCTACTATAATTAAGTAATTATAGTGCTATAATTTTGTAAAATATTAACATCTAAAATGGTTGACTGACTATTTAATTCATGGGCTCTACCTGCCAAGTCTGAATTTAAAATAAACTCTTGTTTCTTGAGTTGATTTCTCCATTTGGTCGCCGCATTTTCATTTTACGTTAAGACCTTACCACCTATATGCTGGCCATATACGTTCGGGCATATCTGATGAATCTGCCCTTAAATATATAGAAAAATTGTCTGGCGGATGTCCGGCGAACATACCAACTATGGAGACCTGACGGATTGCCCAAACGTATATACCTAGCCGGCAATTGTCGAAATGAAATACACATTTTGATATCGTAACATAAGTTGCGGAGAATATCTTGGTGACCCTTCGTGATTCGCATTACACAGTGACTTTAAGATATGTATACTGGCCAAGTGACGTATTTTCTCCTGTGAGTAATAAAGCAAATGATTGAAATGAGCGTGGAACTAGTCCATTTAGCACTGGAGCGATGCCCTGTCGCTCGACCGCCCGCCGCATGTTTGCGTGGCGGTTAGCGGCTGCCCGCTAACACTGGCGTGAAGATCAACGAACAGACTGTACTATAGACAGCACCTAACAGTAATGTAATGTAAGGTAGTAACAGTCATGTAATTAAAAAGCATTTTTATATTCTCTCTGAGAAATCATCATACTGAACCGGCCCCTGAGCCACCGTCGTAGATAACGCTGCTTTTGATAATTAGGGTCCGTTCCATCAAACCGTCTGCTCATGTCATCATTTATATTTACTCTAATGAAAAGATTGCCGGTTCTCTAAAGGTTGCTAACTGTGCCACCAAATTCACATTGATCAGTTGGTTAGGTGTGCGTTCTGCAACCCTCAGCTCAACGATGAGTGATGACTAAATGATGAATGATGATCTGATTGTCCTCGAAGAACCCAACTGGCGTGAAGTGGTGTAGAATAAGTAAGGGTGACGTTGCGCTGTCTTGTTTTAAGATTCCTTGTTGTTAGCTAGAAATATAGCTTGATATTGGTGCTCTGGTGCCTTTTGAACCTTAATTTGATTAATGTTAGTAAATATTTGGGGACAATCTCAAACAGATCGCCCCAGCCCTAAACTAAGCAAAGCTTGTACCGTGGGTACTAGACGACGATGTATATGCTTATATAGATATTTCCATACATATATACTTAGACAACCTCCATAACTCAGGAACAAATATTCGTGATACAAGCCCGGGACATCCAGCTTCGTAGGCAGGGTCACTACCGACCAACTAGGCTACGGAGGCCGTTGTATAGGTACATAGTTACCAAGATTTTCCAGAATTAGGTGGTGGTTGCAAGCAAGACTAATGCTGAGGGTGTTGCCCTGAAAACTTTTTGTTTTATTTCGTGAATAATTCACCATCTTTATGTTATTATGTTTCATCTGCGTATGAATAATCTTTGTCCATAAACACGCAGTGCACAGCGCGTCACTGTGCGTAGAATCTCACCAATTATCGCACCGCACCCAGCACTTGGTGGCGCTAATACTGAGCCTGATACTATAAATATAAGCGGTTTGCACAAATGTATTACGGTAAAGAGTAAAATCGGTGATGTTATAAAATGAAAGAGATGTCACATACTACAGAGAAAGTGACCAAAGCCCCCGTGCCTAGGGCTGGGATCAAACCAGCGACCTCCTGCATTCGCAGCAGACACCCAAACACTAGGCCACCCGACCATGGCAGCCAGGGTTCGAAATTGTGATGGTTATTGAACCATTACAATTTAGGACCTTGGCAAGATATTGGTTTGAACTAAGGTTGGGACGCCTTTTAGGATGATGTATAACAGGAATAGCGAGAAGCAAGATTACGGCTGATATGATGACATAGTAAGCACATAAAACAGTTTAACAGGAATGTTGTTAAGAAACGGCGGAGGGGGTTAGAAAATTATACAATAAAATACGGTTCGTAATTTTGATCACTCACCTACTTAATGAAAGATGAGCATTTCTGTTTAATACGCATAAATTTTCGGCAAAAATTTCTTTGATGAATGAATGTCTTATGTGAACAAAACCATATGTGAATCAACTCCTTTATATACATTTTATTCTCGCTAGCTTAAATGAATGCATGTGTTAATGGTTACTTGATTTGAATATCTATAAATTAACATTTTCTGTCAATGCATTCATACCGTTTAAATTACACTATCTAGTGTCATTGACAGCATAAGGACGCTTATAATAGGTAAATGCAAAGTATCTCTGACTTAAAGGACTAGTATCCAGGTTACAATCTTATTTAAAAAAAAGTAAACAGTAAACCAACGGATGTCAAATACCCCAAAACCGTCTTAAAACCTTCAGGACTGTCCCTCATTCAACTAGAGTGAGTAGAGTGACAATGAATGAGTGTATTTGCGGACACCGGGCGAGGCGCTAACTCGCGACTTGGACACGATTAGCGACTGCATGACGACTTAACTGTAAACATCATTACCATTACACATTTACAACATTCTTATATTGAGTAAAACACGGGAAAAATATCTTTAAGTTTATCGTCATAAAGTTTGACATAAGTGTAAATTTATCATGGTTTTGAGCATCTGTCAACAGCCAGCAATCGTCAGACTAGATCGGTCTGTCACTGTCCGAGAGTAAACACTTTTAAAAAGTTTATGTTGTGGACTGTTGTCGCAAGGTTTTAGCGGTCGCATCATGAGCGCTCATGCCACACTGGCCGTATATTTTCCTTGGTTACGTAAGCAGGACCTAGTCGAGCTCTTAGGTAACCACATAGAGAAGACCTCAAGGTCCTTAAAAGTTACACGTTATCGGAGAACACACATTTATTGGACTTTGTGAGTCTTTCACTGAAACGAACTTGAAGAGAATTCGGAATGACATCTTTGGCATGTCCCCGTGTTTGAGTTGTCGTTAAAATTGGGTCCGTGTACGGCCATTGTTGGCTTTGAGGCTTTCGAAAGTGGATGTTATTTTATGAAATAGGGCGTTTAGCTTCTAACTTTAGAGGTTAGTTTGCGTGACGAGATATTTAAAAAAACTGGCTTCGTTTCCCATCCCATCACTATTTGTAGCGTTCTTTGGTATTGTTTTGTTAAACTTATATATATATTGACAAATAAGAGTGGACTCTCAAAAAAAAAAGATACATCTGCCTATTTCAAGTTAAGAACATCTATAAACAGTACGTAAGTCAGCTTTGAGTATCTCTAACCTGCATTTCATATTCTAGAACAATATCAAACTGATATAATCATGAGTAACGTGCTGGTTTCACGTTAAGTCGTAGTCAGTCTGATTGTATAGAAAAGAAAATATAATATTTTATTTATGGAGTTTTACCTCTCAGAGCTAGATTGTAAGGAAATCGAATTTAAGAAGCTTGTTTCCTATCTGACTTCTAGTCCTCATTCGTTAGTAGTTTTTAAATTACAATATGTCACAGTTATTCATCGCGACACAAAACATTTTCCAACATCAAAATTGTACAAACATATGCTCATTCACGTTCATATCGTAAAGCTGCGACGGACTGAGATGACTTTACGATGACAATCGCAATGTCGCAATACTTTCTTCTGTTAGTAGGAGATAAATCGGCCTGCAGCGCGTCGACAGCTGCTATACTATTCACAAAACATTTTATTCGTTTGCTTATCACAAGTCCAATTTTCAAGAATTCGTAACATGTGTTGATATGAAAGCTGTTTCTACGGGGAATATTAAGTATTAAATTTCGTAAAGCGATACAATTGTCATTTTTATCGGTTAAAAACTGCAACGCCTCATCGAATTGGTGGGTGAGCGTAAAAGGTACTTTCGTCAGAAACTATCTCACGAATCTCAGTACCACTTCAATTTCTTTATCTTTTTGGCGTCTTTGAGCTACAGACAGAAGCACATTATTTTGGATTAAGTTTGTATGAAATTGATGCCAACGATGCGTCTGGGGTCCGCTTTGGCAAGTAATCCCAAGATTAGACGCTAGTCTTTATATTTATACCAACAGCATTTTCCTTATTTATTTTGTCATCCGTTGACCACTGTGTTGTTTCTTACTTGCCCTTCGAGGCAAAATAGCATGGGGGAAAACATATGACAAAATATTTTTTTAAGCTCATAAAGTTTCATTTTTATTCTTACCTGCAGCAACACACGGCGTATGTCTTTATTATCAAAAATAATGATATACTTGCACAAGTAGGTACAATAGCTAAGTGTTGCGGGCACTGTCGACATGTTGCTGTTAATATCTACTCAGTTCTTTTATGGTAACATTTCGCATTGTAACGTTTTGTTGCTGTTGCATTGGGAAACGTACGATGACACCTATATATTTCTAAAGAAGGAAATTGAGATACCACACGACAGCAGCATCACCGATTCCAAAACCCGACGATAATGCAGTTTGGTCAAAAATTTCCGATGTTCAAGTCTTTTTTGTGGACTACCCAAAAGTTAAGGGCAATAAAGGTTGATTTTCTTATTCGACTCTTACGCACATAAAAGGGTAAGTACTCCTTTCTATTGGCACACATACCCACAAGATGATAAATTTTGCCATCAGGAGTGCTCAGCTGAACTGTAGAGTTTTCTTTCCTCTACCTGAACATCGGAAAGTTTATGACTCAACTGCATTATCTTCAGATTTTGGAAAAGGTGATGCTGCTGTCGTGTGTTATCTCAATTTCCTTTCATTTAACTAACTTTTGGGTAATCCAGAGGAAAGACGAAACAGAGAACTTTTTAATCCAAGTTCTATCACTGACTTAATTCAATTTCCCGCTACAACCGCAACTTCACAAAGCAAAGAATGCCTTTACAGTGGTTAGCGCGTGATGTTGCGTCTATCACCGTTGGGAACACCAGACCTGACTTTATTACAGCAGGCCATTAGAACGGCGTGCCAATCGTATTGTTGCCTCAGCGGCCATATTTACTGTCTAACGAACGGACACAAGTAATTGGCATTTCAATATGATGGGACGATTACGATCTGTCGTGTTCTTGTCTCGATCCGTTTTCTTTGATAGAGCAATTACGTTGAATATGATTATGATGCGCGAAATATTAATAGAGCTCTGGTGCCGAATGATTTTTCTAGATAATACTTATTTTATATGAACGTTTGCATGTTTACTTAAATGTTTGCAATGGTGTGTACGTCTACATACTTCTAATTAGCATAAATCAAATATATGAATAACAATTATTTTTCCTTACCATTTCGTTTTTTTTCTAGGACTATTTAAAAACACACACATCTGCTAAAAAATCTATGGCTATGAACGAGTTCAATTTGGACAAAGCGCGAGTATAAGCTAGTTTAAAGATTTTAGTCGCTCAAAATCTGCTAAAATAGATACGACATCACCTAACAAATGGCTAGATTTTAATCAGTTTTGCAATTTGACTCGGTCAAACGTCTCATTACTTTAAATAAGCTATTTATTCTCATAACCCGCCTACTAATCAACTGGCCCACATATATAGTTACACGTTAATTCGGCACTTGTTCATTATAGCTTCCTTTCCGCGCTCGGTCGCCTTCCCGACCACATGGTGCTTTGAAGAATAATTAATTGACATACAACTTATCACAGTTAATTTATTCGTCTAGATAGACAGAGGTGTGTCGCCTATCTGGCACAATTCCAACAAAAATACACACGCCCTAAAATCGACCGTAACCCGTGTAGACAGGGTCGGGTTTAGATTGGAAGTAGTGCTGTGAATTTTCACGGCTTTCAGAAGCGCTGTCACGAAGTGAAACTTATATAGAAGCCAAAATAAATAAGTGAATGACGTATTTCGTAACAGTAATCTAAGCCTTGGGTGGAGTAATTCGTTTTATAAATATTGGCAATACTTTACGTATTTTTACATACGTCACGACTCGATAATGTGTCAATGTTTGGAGATATGTTCACACTACTTTTAGAGAATTATTTAAGCGGCATCATAGACACGTATTGGTTTGGGTAACACCTCCTCATAGTTGTTGATGGTCACGACTTTTTAGCGCCACGTAAAATGCATTACCTATATATTACTTATTATTATTATGTACTTTATACTGTAATCATATGTTGTGAAATAAAAAAATCTAATCTAATCTATTAGGTAATAAGTTTTAGGACTAAATTGCCTATTACGCATATGAAGACTTTCAACAGACAATTGTTTTCTTTATTTTTGACAAAACAGGCATACACTTATATTTTACAAGGGCTCTGGTAAAATAAACGAAATAATTATAAAGTTAACCACTGTTCTTCTGAGAAAGTATATATGTACAGTCAGCTGCAGAGTTAAGTGACCCCCCCCCCCCCTGTATACAAACTATCTGTGCATGTAGCTTTGCTTTGAATGCAAAACGTACTTCACCTGTTGGCTATCGACGTTATCACCCGAATTTCAGGATTTTAGTAGATTTTGGTTCCGAAAATTCTGATCTCATTTTAATATTAGTATTTAAATTGTAAACCTTATCCTGGCTGTATTTAAATCCAAAATCATCCTCTCTCCATCCCTATCGATATTTATACTAAATTTCCCAATTTTTGACAAAGTTCTTGCTTATCCAAGACGCGAGGGGCGCGTACTCCAAATACCTAAAAACCAACCTACGGAATCCCTGAGTCTCTTTAGGGACGTTCCCAGTATTCCACCAGCGCTACATGTTACAACTATATCGGTATATTGGTAAACAGTTACCGAAATCGCTGGTAGTTAACACGGTAAGCTTATTTACCGACGGCACGTGGTCGTAATTTACATGAATCCCGACTTTTACTGTTGTATTCGCGTTTTTACTCTTGTAGTATATCGAAGGTCAATCACTAGTTGTTTGTGTTAATTAATTCATGAAGGATGAATCAGAGCTAAATTCAGTTGGTGCAGATGTTCTAGAGGTACTTAAATCGCCTTCAATAGAACTTATAAACGATGTAAACAAAAGGTATCACATGTTTTGTCACTGTTTCTCCTTATATTTTCACACTACCTCATCAAACACCGCTGAAGCCATTCACTACTGATATGGTCGTATGATAGTAACATAAAAAACGTAAGATAAATAACTTACCTGGAGATTTCATTAAATAAAACATAAAAGTGTAAGTGTTTTCTATGTATTTAAGTATTTATATGTATCTATCTATTATATATCGTCGTCTAGTACCCATAACACAAGCCTTATTGAGCTTACCGTGGGACTAGGTCGATTTGTGTAAGATTGTCCCACAAATATTTATTTATTTATTTTATTTATTTAAAAGTTAGGTTGTTACGATCAATATGGCGGTTTGTTTATATGGTTTGGAAGTTTGATTGACGGCGATTTTGGGCACTGTCAAGCTAACGACGACTATAATTTTAAAAGCGGCATAACTTTTTGTTTCCTGTATAATGCGTTAATTATGTGATTTTAATCAAATTCAAATTTAAAAAAATATTTATGAGAGAGCTTTCACATTATCTGATCCGATATCGGATGTAGGATCCTCCATCCTATATCCGACAGCGTGATCAAGCGAGTTTGTATGCTCAGAAGGTCTTGATATTATTGTTTTCTCCATTCACAGGTGAAATAAATCCCTATGATGTAGGTATATACTTACAAATTTCACTAATAATTAATATTGGTCCGCTGACGGGATGCCGACATGGCCGATTTTATCTGAAGTACTTTTTTTCCATTAAACTAAAGCTAAAAGTATTACAGTAAACTTCGCCAAACTGTGACTTATGATGGCGAGATGCGCTCATTGTTTTAAACCTAACCTAACTTATCAATTACGTAGACAGTTTTAGGCCTGTTATGTAAGGTGAGATACTCCGGCCTGAGTAACAGCGTATGCCTACATTGTGTTTCTTATAATTCAGCCTAAGATTATTGTTGCTTGTTTTCGAGGAGGAAGCACGTCAACCTCGACTCCAACAATGATTTAGTAATTTTTTTCGTAAAATTCGCGGCACTACGTTGACATTCTTTCGCAATAGTAGATTTTTGCCCTAGGTTGTACTAATCGATTTTCTCTTACACTTCTTGTGTTTTAATTTTTCTTAGCAGCTATAGCTCGGATGAAGGAAGGCTTTCGGAGAAAAAATGCTGCTATAACATGCCTTATTGCATAAAGTCCGCCTTTTTTGCGTCAGCGTTTACTTTTGAGGACGAGTAAATAAATAATATAAAGTTCATATTATACACCCTGTATCCCTATCCTACATCCGATATCGGACTGGATAATATAAAAACGCTCTAAGGATGACACGCTGGGCCGGGCCCTTACCGATATATCAATTCTTATAGAAAGGGTTATTGTACCTACTTTAGATAGCCAAAATGTGCGCGATATAACATATAACATAGATACCAAATTCTAAAATGATCTGCACAATTAATCAAACGCCCAAAAAAATCATAACAATTACGCAAACCTCGTAAAAATCATTACTCAATAATTAACGCAATCGATCACTGCAGACCCAGTTCACGGAAGATCTACTAACACATGTGAAAACCGAATAATTTTACTCTTAAACATGTACTCTAGTTCACTTATAATAGTGTTGGGATTGTATCGACTAGTTGCGGTTTTTAGTGTGTTTTGTAAGTGTATTTATTTGCGTTCTGACAATGAACTCTTATCGAGTAAACAGCGGATCTGTCAGCGGGTCTGGCGCGCCTCCGTCTGCGCGCCGCTCGGTTATCAACAAGCTTCTGAGTGATTCCGATTTTACAGCCGATTTGTGCAACACTAGTAATTAAACTGCTGTTTATAAAGTTTTTTTGCCGTATATCTTATTTATTACCACTAGAACTCTTGCGGGTTCATTGAAATTCTTCAGTTTACTAGGTATTTTATCGATGTTTTAATAGCTGTAGAGGTATGTAGTTGGTTCACAACTTGTGATTAAATTGTAGAACTGGTTATGGAAGTGATTATGTATCATTTGAAGAGATTATGCATTTAAATACGTGTATCAATATCTACATTTATGACTTAAAAGCTTTCATTGGGAGATGAGAACTAGCATTCTCATCATTTAACTACCATTTCATTTAAAAAAATTGTCTTTGAAATAGTACATTACATACCAAGGCCGTTTAAGTGGGAAATGCCCCGGATTCCATGTAATTGTCGGCCGAGGCGAAGCCGAGGTCGACTAACATGTGATCCGAGGCTTTCCCATTTACCGGCCGAGGTTTGTATACTATTTTTCAGCCCGACGGAGCCGGCAGGCGGCAATTTAGTTTTGCGTAAAGTGGCGCTTATCGGCCGGAGGACTGAAAAGGATATTATTAAACACTGTAAAAACTCATTTGTCTGGTCCTATAGATACTCGTAGGAATTCTAATTGTTTTTTTAGGAAATGTCTTACCCTAAGTCGTGGAAGGCTAAATTGCAGGACAAGTCTGGCCTTGACAATGATTTGACAAACAGGGTGTAACAAAAATACTGGTGATCCTTTTAAGGGCGTATTCAGTATCGTGGACTGATTAGGAAAAAATAGGAACTGGATACTGATACGCCCTTAAACAACACACCAGCATTTTTGTTACATTTTGTATTTAGTAATAGGTACAAACACTACAAACTTTTACAAATATTTACTACTAGCGACTTTTCTTAGACCTTAGCGATGGATCGCCGTACACTGCAAACCATTTTTAAATAACGGCGTTAAACGAGGACTGAAGCTTAACCCTATTTTTATTTTTAGGGCATCGGGCAGCGCCGTGATTCTGGACCCGCGCATGGTGTGCAAACGCCATCGGCGCGCGCGCGGCCGTCTCGCGCACATCTGCAAGAACGAGACGGGCCTACTGAAGGAGATCATGCGCGGAGTGACCCTCGGGGCCACGGAGTGCGCTCACCAGTTCCGGAACAGACGATGGAACTGTACTACACAGAGGCGGAGCATGCGGAAGATACTTATGAGAGGTAAAGTTACCTATCCAGCTTAAAAAGGCAGAGACAAGATCAGTCAGCCAGATGATGATTTGGTAGGTTTGTAGCTTGACGATATTGCTAGGAACGAGACGAACCTGCTGAAGGAGATCATGCGCGGCGTGAACCTCGGGGCTGCGGAGTGTTTTCACTAGTTCCGGAACAGACGATGGAACTGTACGACACAGAGGCGGAGCATACGGAAGATACTTATGAGAGGTACAGTTACCTATCCAGCTTAAAAAGGCAGAGACAAGATCATTCAGCCAGATGATGATTTGGTAGGTTTGTAGCTTGAGCATATTGGTAGGAACGAGACGAACCTGCTGAAGAAGATTCGTCTTCGGAGTGTACTCATCAGTTCTGGGATTGACGGTGGAACTGTACTACGCAGCGGCGGAGCATGCGGAAGATAATCATGAGAGGTACAGCTAGTTATCTTTGACTGACAGAGATGGTTTCGTTGGGTCAGGTGACGGCCATCTAGAATTATCGCTTGAGCATATTTGTAGATAAGTACAAGACTGATCTGCTAAAGGCGATCATGCGCGGTGTAACCCTCGGAGCTACGGAGTGCGCTCACCGGTTCCGGGACAGACGGTGGAACTATATATACTACGCAGCGGCGGAGCATGTGAAAGATACTCATGAGAGGTAAAGTTACTTATCCAGCTTAGACAGACTGGTTTATTTGGTCAGGCTATGATCTTCTGGGTTTGTGAGTTTCAGCAGTAGTAGAAATCAGATTGGTCTGCTGAACGAAATCATGTGGAACGTGACCCTCGGGGCTACGGAGTGCGTTCACCAGTTCAGAAACTCTTTATCTATCTCATGTCTTCTATCTATTAGATACCATAAGATAAGAATCGTATTTGAATAAAAGTTAATTTCTTTAAAATGCAAAATTCTATTACAGATTTTAGTCTTAAATTCCTACGCAATAATAACAATGAAATGACACATCGCTTACATGACTCGCAGTCTATAAAAGCCACATTTTAACACATCGCAGATCAAAACGAACCACAGATAAGGCCAATAATCTTTATTAACAAATCAATAAAGCATTGAATGGCCACAAAACACGGGTACATTCGCAGGATTAGCCTTTTGAGCGAACTCGAATTTATGGCGATATATATTAATCCGGTGATTCAGGCGACATTTTATTGAATCGAAAATTCTATTTACGACCAATCAACACAAAAGCTCAACAATCAATAGGTTTAAAGGAATGAGTGCGATGAGTTCATCAGTATTTAAGATATTGTAAATGCGGTCGGCGGTCGGCTACCTGCTGTTTATTAATCGAGTAGTGTGTTGTTGGGCGATGCCAGCGGCCGACCGTTTTGTACGGTTTCATCTTATTGTTTTTAGTTTTACCAAAAAAATCTAATAGTAATGTATAGGAGAGCGCAGAGAGTGAAATCAAAATAGATCGTCAAGTCCGAAACTTGTTTTTCATTTATTAAGGAGCATTTTCGTTATACGAATGTGTCGCCCCAGATTATTGTAGGTACACTAACCTCTAGCAGCCCAGAGGCCTATAAAAGGCATCAGCCACTTCAATTAAATTCAAACTCTGTTCAATTAGTAGATAATTGCATTATTTTTGTTTCGTTTGATTTTAAAACAAACGAAATTCAACAAGTTTGTTGTAGTTACCGTGAGCGGCTAAAATTTAAATGATGACTTGACAATAAACTATCCTTTGTATTGTTTTTCTACGGTTTTGTGTCTAAACTGTTACTCAAATTATTCAAACTTTGTTGTAACATTACGAACGCAACGCCATATTTTAGTATCAATTATTAATGTCATACCTATAGAATCCAAAATCTTCATCTTCAAAATCGACATCTTATCTCTCTCTATCAACACGCCATTAACAAAACCTCCATTCAAACCCATGCTCAACATTAATAAAATTATTATAACTTTAATGGGCTCGAGCTAAACGTATACACAGACAAACTTTTTATTTTTATTATGAATAGTGAGGGGCAAATAATGCAAAACGTGTTAAACGCAGCGATGGATATCGGGGCCTAATTCGATTAGCTTGAAAGAGTTGGTTTTTATGCGACTGCTCGTTTATCTAAGTGAACCCGAATAGTGAAGTGACGTGAGGTAATTTATCGATTTTTTTTGTTATCTTCTATTTGTTTAAATATTCTGAATAGCTTATATTCAACACGGAGCCAAAATACCGGTGATCTTAGCCGAAATACGTCTACTGTTGGATAAAAGCTTCCCCCAAGAATTTCCACAGTATACGAGCTTGTGTCACCCTTTTTGTTGGAGGCCTACTTACGCTGCGTCTTCCGGCATGCAGTCGTGCACTCGAGGACATTTCTGCCCAAGCGGCTTCTTAAGAAGCTATTTTTCAAAATTTTACCAAAACCGAAGTCGTAGGCAACAGCTGGTTCAATATTAAAATACTAGTTATGTACGTCGATTATAAATCATTATAACTTGATTGCGGTGTCAACAAGATCGTTACGCTATTAATCAATCGGCTATTTATAGGTTATGTAACGAAGCCGTCGTTTAGAAATAAGTTGTTCAGGTAGTAGTAGGTGCCTACTTAGTGTGTTAAACTAGTTTGTGCAACAATTATGTTACTTTGTAAGTCAATAATAGTGGCAAATTTCGAAGCTATTAAATATTTTCAAATTGTTTACTTTCTTTTAATTTCCCTGGATTTTAACTATAATTTTGGAAACTAAACACATGGAATGAGTCCCATGGGAAAATTCCAGTTTCATTTGAATTGTATTTTTGTAGAATTTAACTTTGTCTCCTTTATCGATATATTCCGCTTGACATGGGTACATCACTAGCACCCGACCATTAGTCCTCCAACGTGCATTCATTTGGATTCATTAGCGTAAATTAAGTGGTATTTGTCAAAATTTCGTCGCACACAAAATATTTATAAACCTTGCCACCCGAGCTTTTAGGATCGCAATAAAGTTATCTGAGATCGTGCCCACACCCTTTTGGGTATTTTTTTTAAATAACATTTGTCATTTATTACCTAACACAATTCGGGAACTTTGTTAAGGAATGATTCTTGGATTGTCATTTGCAGGCGAATTTTTTGTTCTGTTGTTTTTCGTTAACGATCATTGTCGCATACTACCGCTGTGTCTAGCTAATATAAACTATGATCCTATCGCTTCATAGTAATTTTAATATCACATTGCCGGAACTCTTCTTGCATTTTACAATTATTCGTGTAAAACACACAAATGAATATCCTTACCGGGATCTGAACCTGAGACCGAATCGGTCTTGCGCCTCAAAGGGTTTCATAGAGACACTTGCACAACTTTGAAAAGTTGCAACTTTTTAACACCGATTCTTGTATGGCCATTTTCCCTTTCATTTCTAATCTTTACTTGTATTATTTACTAGCTTTTGCCCGCGACTTCGTCTGAATCAGAATAAGAACTATCCTATGTCCAGTAGTCAAACTTCAAATTTCAAATTTCATCTCCATCCGTTCAGCGGTTCTAGCGTGAAAGAGGTGACAGAACGTCAGAGTAACTTTCGCATTGATAATATTAGTATGGATAGTATGGATTATTGTAGCAGCAGTAGAAAAACATGGATTATTGTAGCAGCAGTAGGCAGATGTTTTTTAGTGAGTACCTTAGGTACTCACTAAAAAAAACAACTGCCGGTCTTTATGTCAGCAACTTAGGTAAAGTTGCTGACATAAAGACCGCTAACGGACAGACAGCAGAGACTTAAGCCGGTCATAACCGTTCGCGCAGGTCCGCCGGACCTGTCAATCTATGTGTGGTAAATTTGTCCGGCGGATGCCCGGGACATACCCGCTATGTAGATCCGACGGATCGCCCGAACGTATATGACCGGCTTATGTAAGAGGTTCCGTAACTTTTCAGACACGGAACCCTAAAGCAAATTCAATTATGAAGCCAGCAATAAGTGACCTAAGTATTTACGACTCTCCAACACATGATTATAAATGTCAGATTGTTTTTATGAGATTGTTAAGGTTTGACAGCCATTCTGCTAATGAAAAATACATTATTTTGATATTTTATCGCCAAACGTGATAGCTTAATTTAGTGATTTTGTTTCAGATTTAATTTGCGTCTTGGTGACTCTTGTCCATTAGAAACTGATTTATATAGTGATATCAGATAAGATATATGGAGGTATAAATCGTTTTGCTACTTTAGTTTTACAAATGGGTATGGTTGAAGTTTGTTTGATTGTGACATTTGTGACTTTGTGTGGCGAGGATTTAAATATCAGCCTTTTTTGCTGTCCTGTCATTTATTTTTGTCAAATCGATTTAGGGAAAGTTGTTTAAGGCGAGGCTGTCTACTACCGTACAATTCTGATGTGTGCATTAGTAGGTAGACAAGTCATGTTGTTGATAGTGGTCATTATAACATATGAAACACATAACATTATGTCACCTCTGTATCTACCATGTTTTAGCAAATACATGAATTAAGGGGTGACTCTCACTAGAACGGGACGGGACGGGGCGGGACGGGACGATCTGTCAGGTTTTATTGATAACGTGACGTGACATCCGAGGGCTCCGAGCTATCATGTGATTTTTCTATAGAAATTGACAGATCCCGTGCCGTGCTAGTGAGAGTCATCCTTAATACTTATTCTGATGATATCAGTTTAAAATATTAAATACTTAAATTTAGGGTTACCTAAACCCTAAATTTAATATTTATGACCCCGATAAAAATATGATATCGTCAAGTAGTGACTTGAAATCCATCAAGAACTACTTTGACAGACATGACTTTTGTGTTAAATCAGATCATTCATTTGGGAACTACGATTCCTTATCATCATCATCCAAAGATCTACAGCCCGTGGTGGGCCTTGGCCTGGTCGAGTAAAATTTTCCATTCTCGTCTATTCATGGCTTTTTCTTTCCAGCGACTAACTCCCAGCGTCTTGAGATGCTTATGGACGCCGTCCAACCACCGGAGCTTAGGTCTTCCTTTACCACGGGATCCATTTGGTTTACCAAGCAGTAATTTTAGGGGGGCTCTGTGTTCCTCCATCCGCATTACGTGTCCGGCCCAGCGTTTCTATCTATCTATCGTATCTTTATGATCTTAGTGACGTTTGGTTCCCCGTACAGGTCATAAAGCTCCTGGTTGTACCGCGATCGCCAATATCCGTCCTCTAGCACGCCGCCAAAAATCCTCCTCAAAATCTTCCTTTCAAAAACCAGTAGCCGATTTTCGTTTGATTTGCTTAACACCCAAGTTTCCGAGCCATAAGTTAGTATCGGCCGCAACAACGTCCTATATAAAGTGAGTTTCAACGTTCTTGACAGTGATTTAGACCGGAAGTATTTTGACATGCCAAAATAAAAAACGATTCCTTATACAAACACACAAATATACATGCATAGGTTAATCTTACGTGCCAATGAGGTTAAATAAGTAAATTTACTGTATTTCGAGTATCCACGTATTGGGAAACTGTGTTAAGTAATGTTTCTAAGTTCAACAAAACAAATCGCTTCAATTCCATTAATGAACTGACCGTACATATCGTGGGCTAGTAGCGAGGTACCGTCAACAAATTAGGTTAAAAGGCCATAAATTGATCCCCAGCGTTGGGTGGCACCAACCTACAGAACTGAATTAGTCCCTGATTTTTTATCACACGGTGACAAGAAAAAATAATGTGTACAGGATGTTACTATTTTACCAAGGAAGAGCTCTTGTATATGGTGATAAAGTATTTTTTTGCATTTTTAACTAGATACATTCTACTATCTGACTGGTAGCGAATGGCTTATGGCATTAAGTCTGCCATTTGTACTCTTTTGTGTTGTGAATAAAGATTAAATCAATAAATCGTATGTTGTGTCATGTTTGTATATATTAAAAGTACTTTTAACATTTTTTTTTAATTAAAATAAATTACAATATCAAAACTGATAACTCAGGCTAGACCGGGTCGGTCCGGACCGGGCAGGCTGACCCCGGTAACCATTAATACAGCTTTTTGGTACTTAAAACAAAAAGTAAAATATAATATTTTGTACAGTAGGTATCTACTCTTGGGAATAGTATTCGAATCCACAAAAACAATATGTATTCTTGAACTAGGAATATACTGACATAAAACATCACGGAAATAATTATTTCTAATGAGTGTCGAAAAACCAGACATTTATAGACAGTATCATTATCATTCGTTCACTATTCTCATTTTGTACACTCAAGTATAAGCTTCCAACATCACCCTATAGGTTCAAGAAAAAATAATCATCTTTAATTGGTCCCTTTCATTAGTAAGACCCCGCATTCCAGTGCCTTCGTCGTTTTTTCTGTGTCAAATTTTTATCAATGAAAAAAGGATTTCAGTCTTATTTAAATAACGTTATCGAATAAGATTTACCATTACAATACAGTTGAACAATTTAATCTTTAGTACCTCATTTAAACTCGCATCACACGATTTCCTCAAAAGGAATGATTACGCGCACTTAAACGACTTCCTACGCAGTAATTAACAGTATGATTCTCAAAGCTTAATTGAAAACGTCCAAAATAAAGCCCATAAAAAATCTCCAAATTATCGTGACTCCAGTTATAAAGCTCGTCTTAACATTAAATTCAATAAAACTCAATCAAAACAAAACGAGAACTGTAAAAGGTCGACAATCGGGCCAGCAGCGGTATCAAATCGTAAATACCTCGACACCTTATCTCCTAGAAGCGACGCCGGGGCCAATTTCCATTTAAACAAAACAGCCTAATTAAGCTATAAACAAACCCACAAACACGAGCTCCCAAATACTGGCTATATGATCTCGAACCATTAAGGTCGGCGGACAGTCGGCGAGGACTCGCGGCCCATAAAGATTACCACGCGATAACCCGACTACCGACCGGGACCTCACAGACCGCGACCCCCGCATTAATACCCAGCGATGCCTTCATATCGACAAAAAACTCGGCGATAAATTTGGCGCCCCCAACACGTAAATGTTCTTAATTATAGTGTAATATCCGGGCGCATTTCTTATATCTAATCTACTCACTCTTATGGTCGATGTCCCATATTGACCCTCCCGATACGCATAATGATAGTCATTTTTCTCCATATCGATTATTTTGCGGCGGATAAGTACACCACTTTATCGTAATTATCGTAAAGAATCAGAATGGCTGATCCCGTCCCGTGCCCATGTGTTGGACTCTTCAAACGCGTCTGACAAACGATTGAGAAACGCCAAATAAAGCCCGACTACATATTTATAAGTGCTCGATATAGCGAATGTCAGCTCGTTGAATCATGGTGGAATAAACAATAGCCAGTGAGTTATTTGAAAGTCAAACATCAGGCTCACGAGGAGTAATCGACGTCTCAAGCACAAAATTGTCGATTTAAGTTATATCTCGCCGTCGCTAACAGTAGAAATCTTTAGTAAGCCCGTGTCTTTTCACAGTATTGGTTTTCCCGCTCCAGCGCTGGACGGCCGCGATAGGTGAGCACGTTTCACTCCGAAGCGAGTGCCAGGCTGCTCAGCATTTAGTTTTTTTGGTTCCCCCGCGGACAGGCCGTCCGTCTGTCACGAGTGACAGGCGCGCGCGAAACCTCTGCAATTCTCACTCGTCACCGTCCACTCGTTGCCAAATTAAAGGAAATACCCCTCTGCTGAAATAGGTGCTGAGAGCGTCGCAACGTTTTTTCAGACATTGCTTTTAAGGAATTATAATACGGTGCAAGATTTTAAAACTGTTCTTTCCCTCAATTTTAATGAGAGAAAATAAGGGAAGTCGTTCATCGGCGCGGTATTTAGGGTGCGTCGATGTCGGCTCGTCACAACGAGAAATGCGTTTACGGCGCGGTATGACGGCTAACAGGCTGACGGATTGCGAAATGTCGGCTGTCCTTATTATACGGGCAGTCGAACGGTCTGCGACGTGTCGCGGCATATCTGCCTCCGGTAATGCCGGTGATGCAAGCTCTATGCCGTTGAATGCACGCGCGCTAATTAGGCGCTAACTAGAGGATCAAAAGTCGACAGCACGTACTCGCGGAGACATCCTTGTTCCAGTTCAACGCACATTAAGAGCTAATTATTCCCATTAAACGTCCACGATCCATTCAAATTAGCCACCAGACGTTCATTGAATAAAGCATTCGCGTTTTGTGCGCGGCTGAATGACGCTCGGCCCCTTCCGGTGGGTGGTTGCTGTCACAACACGCGGTGCGCCCGCGCACCGCACCGCACCGCATAATGAGACGTTTACTCGCATTAGCTAAAGAAATTGACAAGTGAACAATAGCGGACTGAGGGAAAAAACGACCGCGAAAACTGCAGAAAGAGCCGGACAGTGTCGTATCGTATTACCCGACGTAAAATATCTGGGGGAAAGGAATGAGAAACGAGCGTTCCATTTAAATACGGGTAGGAGCGTTCGCGTGCGTTCGGTAGCGTGAGAATGCGCTTTATTCGGCGGCGACAGCGCGTCCCAGCGCCCGCGCAGGCCGTCGATAAATCAGGAGCGAGCGCAGCGATCGCGCGACGCTCATATATCGGCTAGAGGCCACAATGGCCCCGCGCTGACACGCTGACACTGACGCAATTGCACGCATGCACTTCGCCGTCACCCCGACAGCCGCGACGTCACCCACCCCCTCGCGCACCTTCCAACCCCCTCGCGACCCTATTTATTGCGCTAAATAATTGAATTAATCACATGAGATAAAATGCCCGCGTTTGTTTAAGCATTCCGCAGCGGTCGCGGTGACAACTCGATGTATTGTCCGCGCATTTAGCTGATGGTTATGCTGATGGGCTTAAACGAGTCATCTTTTGTTTTTTTCGGTCGTCTTAATCGCTAGCAGATGGAAATCTATTGAATTCATTCCTCAGTTCCTAACATAGGTATTACCCTTATTTTCCTTGTCACCCGGTAAGAGTGTTTTTACATTGTTGCCCATTAAGAATAGATAAGCCGGTCGGAATCGGGTTCTATGACAGCCCACCACTAGCTTTCTCGCAGGTGATAGGAAGTCCGATCGTTTTACGATCTTGGTGGGGTCCTCGCACGTAGGTAAGCGAATATGACATACATGTTTATGACACCGGGTTCGCACGACACACGACACCGGCCAGGAACAATATCACATGTTTCACTCAAGCTCGTAAGAAATGGGGATGAATACGCTACGCGGAGGAATTTGTATTGCGAGCCTCGCTGCTAAATTGCGTTTTCAAGATTGAGATTAAATCATAATAAGTATGTTGTGTAGGGATATGGAAAGCCGTGTTTATGTCGAAATGAAATTACGTAATGAAAGGATTACACAATCATTTTATGATCGTGCCTTTTTTGGTCCGTGCGAAAATGTGTGGCGCGGAATTCTGCTGTCTTCCTAGATTGAAGCTTAATAACTTGATTCTGTTGCAGTAAATATACTTTGTATGTTTTAGATTTCTTCCTTCTGACTTAAAATGAGCTTAGATACGTACTTGGCGATGTCGACAATTTCTATCTGAGATATAGATAGTCTAGGTTCTTCCTTATAGGTACGTGAGCAATTAAGAAACATACATCTATACTGTACCTAGATGCACTCCGAAGTTCGCAATTATTTTAATTTTAGTGTCTTACGTCTGAATTACGACAAATCAACGAAAGTGTTTAGATAAATTAGGCAAATCCAAATTGTACATAACGGTTCACCAAATAACCCTAAATACGGCTTTAAATATTTCCGATCATAAGTAAGGTAATTTGTACCAATTCCAACCAGCTAATTAAACACGAATCGCACCTGTGCGCGGTGACATCGCATCGCGTCGCATCCATCTCGGATCTAAAATTCCTGAACGAGAGTGCGTGAACAGTTAATTTAAAGAGTCGACGAGCGAATGCGACTGCGATCTGTATCGGGAGCGGGTTTCAGTTTATCAGTTTCTAGCGGGAACGTCCGGCCGATTTGCGATTCGGTTCAACTTACAAGCACCAGGCGGGTTATACCGAACACTTCTACGAGACGAGAATCTGTATCAAATACCCGCAGATTTTATTCCTAGCGTTTTCCCGGCTAATGCCTCGAGCCTGGGATCTGTTTGGCGTCTCAAGATTTGGCGGAGGCGCTAATGTGACTGACCATCTAGCCTTCCAACCCAGAGGGTATGCTAGGAGAGTATTCCGGTTTCCTCACGATGTTTTCCTTCACCGAAAAGCGGTTGCTAAATATCAAATCATACCTTTGTCGTACATAAGTTCCGAAAAACTTCGTACGAGCCAGGCTTGAACTCGCGACCTTCGGATTAAAAGTCACACACCATTACCTTCTTAAAATAGTTATACTCATTTCTAAAATTGTTTTCGTATTTGATTTATTTATAGGCTTAAAGTTTTAAACCGAAGCACCCTGATGTAGATTCGTTTTTACTAAGCAATTAAAATGTTTTTTATCATCAACCTCAGTTCTCCACATCAGTATGACAACGGTTTAGCTCAGTACTCATATGTTAAAATTTGCCACGGGTAGGTATACGATCAATCACACTATTTTGTCACAGGACTCGCTTAATCTTCTAGTACGCGATCGTCATTCGAAAACCATTCCACCCCAATATTCCATTTCCATTCTACCGGCAATGTGTCCGATTAAAGCCACTTAAATCTGACCGTAATCGTACGATTCGATTTCGATAGTTTGCATCTCGCCCTCACCAGTTAAGAACGACGGTTAAGTTGGCCTCATGAATTTTACTTATCCACGAGGCCCACGAGTCGATGGTGATTGCACGATTTGACAAAATTTTTTTAAAATGAAATAGTGTGCTTACCATGAGTTGTAAGTAGCCGGAGGCGTTAGAGACTTAGCGTTTCTAAAGTATGTCCATCTCGCTCCTACCACTACTCTGGCAGGTGCGAGACGGACATACTTTAGAAGCACTCAGTCTCTAACGTCTCCGGCTACTTACAACTCATGGTAAGCACACAGGTGGCAAACTAGCAGACGAATCGCCTGATGGTAAGCTACTCGTATTAACGCCGTCCATGAACACCAGAGGAGGAATCCTCACTTAAAAAACATCACACAAAAAGCTAAAATGGCCTTATGGTCATGTTGTCGAATGGCAGGAGCAAGGTGGGGATTAAGACCCAATATTGCTATGTGGCTTTACACAGCAGTAGTGCGGCCCATTATTACATACGCCTCCGCAGTCTGGTGTAGTAAAGCCAACCAAAAGACAACTATAAATACCCTGAACAGCCTGCAACGCACGGCTTGCTTGACAGCAACAGGGGCCTTTTCCTCAACACCTGGGGCAGCCCTAGACGCACTGCTCAACATCACACCACTCCACCTGCAAGTGCAAAAGGAGGCCAAGCAGTGTGTCTACAGAATAAGCACGCTAAACAAGCCCAAATGGCGCTCCCAAGCGCTAACCAAACTCAGGGCTTGGGTTTTCGAGAACAAAACCCTCAGCATGCCTTCAGATGACATGCATACGGAATGTCAGTTTACCAGACTGTACAATGTGGATATACCCCAAAGACACAAATGGGCCAACGACCAAATGTTTGTCGAAAAGGGAAGCCACATTTGGTACACGGATGGTTCCAAGACAGTTGGAAAAGTAGGATGTGGTATCTATGGTGAGAGGCCTAAGCACAGAGCCAGCGTCAGCATGGGTAAACTGGCCTCAATCTTCCAGGCAGAAGTCCTTGCCATTAACATATGCGCGGAAATCAATCTGGACAGAAACCTAAGAAACCAACACATCTACATTAACTCGGACAGTCAAGCTGCTCTGCTAGCACTAGAGTCCCTAGAGGTTAACTCTAGACTAGTCCAGAACTGCAAAAATAATCTAAACGCCCTGGCTAACACCAACAAAGTTACACTTAGATGGGTACCAGGACACTCCAACATTGCTGGAAACGAAGCAGCGGACGAACTTGCCAGAAAGGGCGCGGACACGCCCCTCGTTGGCCCGGAACCGTTTTGCGGAGTTACAAAACGAGAGGCATACTCTCTGCTAAACAATCTTGAAAAGATGAGGGCAATCGCAGAGTGGAAATCCGTAAAAGGAAACACACACTCGAAAGCTCTAATATTAGGGTTCAACAACAAAAACACTAAAGAGCTCTTAGGACTCAAGAGGTACAAAGCCTGTGCGGTGGTCAGAATTCTGACTGGGCACTGCAAGTTGAACAAGCACATGTTTCTAATGGGTAAGAAACAAGACGCAGCATGCAGGTTCTGCCAGGAAACAGAGGAAACTGCGATGCACATCCTCTGCTCCTGCGGACCACTAATGCACAAAAGAAGTATCCACCTCGGTAGGCACGAACTGCAACCCTGTGAGATACACAACATTACAGCCCAAAGAATTTGGAACTTTCTGGACTCAACGGGAATCAGTAATGAATTATAAAGGGCTGCCACAATAGATCACAACTGGTCGACGCGGCATCTTCACTAGCCCAAAACAACAATAATAAAATAAATAACACCAGAGGTGTCGCAAGTGCGTTGCCGGCATTTAAGGTGGGAGTACGCTCTTTTCTTGAAGGTTTGAAGGTCGTATCGGTCCGGAAATACCGCTGGCGACAGTTCGTTCCACAGTTTAGCTGTGCGAGGCAGGAAATATTTAAAATTCGACCTCACCATTTAAAAATGAGCATGATGCAAATACTTTCGAATCACGCAGTCGCTAGCGATTGTCATTCTGCAGAAACGCATGGTACCGGTAGTACTAGTATCCCATTAAATCGCTACGCTCATGTTTTAAGCCAACTCGTTATAAATAAAATTAAAATTGCAAAATCCCTCGCAATTTCACATATGGGCTTGGTATAGATGATCTCGGCCGGTTATCGGACGATTTGACGTGCTCGGCCATTCTCACTCCTTTACATTACATTATATAATTTATATTGTCGACGCCTTGATTAATGTAAACGCGAGATTATAATGTTAAATTGCGTTGAATTAACATTAACGTTAACAGCTTTAAGGATAACTTACACTAGATTAATTTTGTATTAGCAGAGACGTCTGCGAACGAAATTTTAAATTTTTTCTGAATCCACGACCTCTTTGAACACCGGTCATACCGT
Organism: Lathronympha strigana; assembly: GCA_949128165.1. Classification (NCBI taxonomy): domain Eukaryota; kingdom Metazoa; phylum Arthropoda; class Insecta; order Lepidoptera; family Tortricidae; genus Lathronympha; species Lathronympha strigana. Next base: position 6,468,345 of record OX421906.1, on the reverse strand, counting down.
TCAGAGAGGGCGTGGGTTCGAATACTTCGAATCCCGCTCGACGCAGAGAAATTTTCCATTTTTATTTCAATTATTAAAATTGTAGACTTACAAGGACGGGACGGGACGATCTGTCAATTTGTATAGAAATAATCACGTGATAGCTCGGAGCCGTCGGATGTCACGTGACGTTTTCTATAGAAACTGACAGATGGTCCCATCCCGCCCCATCCCGTTCCGTCATAGTGTGAGTCATCCGTTATCGGTGCCTGGGTTGGTTAACGAAATGTTTTGATGTTTGCGATTAGTGAAAATTAAAGTGATTAAGAATATGTAATTTTAAGATTTGTGGAAGCTGAACTTATACCTTTTTGTGTTAATATTGAGGTTATCTTCCAGCAATGGTTGGGAACTCGCTAACGTAACCTACGTAATTTATTTCTGAAACGATTGTAGGTAAAAAACTACAGTAAGCAGGGACGAATCCATTTAAAAAGTTAAAAAATGTCTGACTCCGCTATTTTGGCGCTATCGCTAGTTCCCCATTATATTTTTTAATCAACCGAGCGTAAGCGAAGATCTCCGTTTTAGCTTAGGCAAAAATACTTTCGTATGTCCGGTTGTTCTCCTCAACATGTCGCGTTTCTCGTCCGATTCTCATGAAACTTTGAGCCTGTTTTACATTACGGAAAATGTTTGAGTTTCTGGAAATTTACTCAAAGAAGTTGGATGCCATACACGTTTATAGCGGTTAAGACGTTTTACATATTATTATACACTTACTCGCTATTAATCAGTCAAGCCGCGACTAAATATGACACATGCAACTGTTGGGTTTGGGTTTAAAGACATTTACGAGTATTCTCATAATTCTCATAAACAACAAATATATTTATCCTTCTCGCGTCTTTATTCCTCATTGCTGAGGGTCATGAAATCCCCACGAAAACCACTTTCCCCTGACGATATCCCGCCATCTTTGTTTGTCTTTAGCATCGTGAAGCGCGATGCGCGTGATATAAATGAATGAATAAATGACGTTTATTTCAGGCAAGCACCAAAACATACAAAAATAAAACAATACAAATCTAAAAAAAAACTTTTTTTACCTTATTAAAATTAACAAAATTCGCGATAGAACCGGTGTAAGTTGTTTATAATAAGGTCAACGAAACGCGGAAGTTTAAAGGGATATTATAGTACGTTGGAATATGTACTTGGAATCCTTCGAGCAATGTAGGTTGTAGAGCGTGACAAAGAAATGGACCTACATACCAACGTATTTTTGGCAGCGGTGCAAAACATTACATTAAGAATTAAAATAAGTAGCAATTGTGGATGTAGCGTATTTTTTGATGCGAGTATGTAGGTATTACCACTGTGTCTATATAGCACCTCGGTTGGTACAATATCTCATCGAGTGCGTCTACGCTAAGTTAGTTCGCCATCTTAGCCTGTAAGAGTAACCTCTGTATTTATACTTTTTTGAATAAATTATTTGTATTTGTATTTGTATTTTTGTAGTAGCGGCTTGTAAGTTACAATGTATGGATGCGCCCATTTGATGTAACATATTGGCGATAAAACTTGGCGACCATATTGGTTGACTTTACGTAGCACGATGCCTTCTAAGGTCATAACAAATAGAGATTCTTTTTTTTACTAGCCCCACTCCGTAAGGTACGATGTTTATACATAGGCATATGTAGTAATAATTGTAAGTAATTCATAAATAATGGCATGTTATGCGACAAGACGAAGGTCATGTCGTAAAGAAAGCCCTCGCACTTCCAGAGGAAAAGAGAGGCATAAGTCGTCCGCCTGCTACACGGTGGTCCATTATCCAAGGATTTGAAACAGACCCAGTTGAACACTGAGACAACCCAGGATCGAAAGACCTGGCGCTTGAGAACGAGGAGGGCCGACCCCAAATAATGGGAAGAGGTACGGAAAAAAGAAGAAGAGTTCATAAATAATGGTTTATATACTTTTTATTTATTTAGGAAATAAATTATAGGTACCTACACAAAAAAGCAAGTGCAGTAGAATTGGTAGAATCTACCTACTTTACTACGTGTGGTAAAGCTAAACTTGAAAAACATCCGGTATGTATATTTATCTTATGTTCTAAATGTTCTGATCATTCAATACTGGAATCTACTATGAGATTACATACTGAAAGTATAAGAAATCATATTTTAACGTGGTTAATTATTTTATTTCTTAGGTCCGTTTCCGCCAACCAGGGCTAGTCAACTAACCCGGAGTTAGCTGTCCGAAAAAGAAAAAGTCCGAACTCAAAAACGGTTAACTTTTACTTTTATCCTGTAAAACTAGCCGGGAAAACGCATTTTTTCCACTAGTGGGGACAGTTATTTGACCTTGCGCTAATTTCTGTGACTTAAGAGTATATTACCCTCGTCCAGTATATGTAATACCTGTATGACCGTAGTAAATACGCGCAATCGGCGGTCACATCCTTTAATTGGTCCAGTCTTATCCCGCACTTGGTAAGCTATTGACGATATCTAGGTACCAGGAGTAACTGTGACACTTTTTGACCTTGAGTTTTGAATGGTTTACTTACATAAGTAAACTTACATTTGGATAAGATTTGTAATCGTATGTAGTTTTTATTTTGGGGTAAAAAATATTATATTTCACTCGGCGGTAAAGTTTGTTCAACTCTCGTGCCTTCAAAAACTAGAAACTTGAGCTTTACAAGGGTCTCACCCGTAGCGAGTGTTTCAAAAACTAGAAACTTGAGCTTTAGTTTCTAGTTTTTGAAACACTCGCTACGCTCGGGGCTCAATTTTGGAATATTTTGCTGGCTCAATATAAATCTGAGAGTTAAACAATAATTTTACCCCCTTTTATAATTAATTCGTATCTTTCCTGGGTTAAAGGGATGCCGACTTCGTTTAAAGGGATGCCGACAGACATTTATAATAAATATAACTATTAAACAGTAGATGTATACAGTTACCTATGTTCTTACCATGAGTTGCATTTGCATTCGATTGCGACTGCGGCATTCGACAGTATGTCCGTCTCGATCCTGCCAGAGTAGTGGTAGGAGCGAGACGGACATACTTTTGAATGTCGCAGTCGCAATCGCAAACAACTCATGGTATGCACACTAGTGCTTTGGCGAAGTCGGCATTCGATATCCTAAAATTTAAGAATTATTTACTTACTTATTGATTTCTATTCTTATTCTGCAGATCATCAATTGATCTTCAATAAGATTGTGTAAGTATATTTATTTCAGGTATCTACGTATGTAAATTCAATATACTTACATATAGACATCAGCATATATTTCAAAAGTTGTTGCGAAAATATACAAGTAATTCAATGCAGGTAAGTAACATTTGACCATGTGGTCCAACCGGTCTTTAATAAGAAAAAGACGTCAATGTCTATCACAATGACATAAACGACAGCCTCTAATGATGTATGGCAAAAAGCTTCCGACGAATGGAGCATAAAGCCAGTCCAGACTCATAACCGCTTTGGTGCAGAACTAGTTATAAAACGGGCCTAGTACCAAGACGCCAATTATCCAATCCGATAAGAGCAAGTAGCATTTTCATGAGCTGTCCGCACCAGCACGTGCTCCATGATTGACGGACTGTGAATGGCGGAACGACTTCCAAGTATTTTGACGCTGCAAAAACGGACGATCGACGCGTTATAGAAGCCATACAACTTTCAAGTGTGAATCAATTTAATTCCATCGGTTTTATTGATCGATCGACAATTTCACTGAATTATTCAGTGAACACGAATACCGACATTCTTCGCTCGTGGCAGCACAGCAAAAAGCGCACCCCCGAATAGCCGGCGCGGCGTCGTGGGAGTGGCCCCGGCAGCATACTTCCAAACCGGAGACGTTTGTAAAAAGACAGCGTTCGGTGATGAGAATCTCATGTCCCTCGTTCCCAACGACATATTTGCGAGTCGGGGCTGCGTTTTGTGATAATTACAGCGCATAACGCGGGCGGAGCGCGCGGAATGCTCGGCTCTGAGCTCACCGCCGCGGATTTATAATGACGGCCGAGTGTCAACGCTGGCCTATCGACAGCGCTCCGGACAGAAAAAGTGCGGCGTCCACGGCATCCGCCATGGGAACGACTCGCCTCCCCCTCGCCCCCGCCACTTTTTTAGCTGGACTAAACGACTAGCGAAAAATCTCGAAATTGACATTCCTCTCATAATTCCAGAGGACGCATCCTTGGCGACGTCCGGCGAAATTCACCCGGTATAAAAATGATCACGACAGCGTTACTGCTGTAATTACCCCTGGGTACTCTCGCTTTTTTGTCTCACGTCAATTATATAAATTGTTGGTGCAATAAATTTTGCTGTATCTTGGGACGGTTTGGTCGCGGATCGCGGAATGCGCCGACGATACGGCGTCGTCTCGGCCCGGGCCCAATTAGCATGGAATCGATAGGCGCGTCCGATCCTCATCGCCCGTCAACTTGGGCGCAGCGAGCTATCTAATCTCTACTTAATTAATGCTCTTCTGCTATCGAGAGCTCAAAGTAAACTCTAGTCATATAACCTCGTAATTGAATCTAAGCCGAACTCATGTAAGTTACGAGTAGATAAACAAAGTTCGTGCCAGAGTCTTTCCTTCTATGGGATTACAGTTGCGTAAAATTAGTTAAGTAATTCATTTTGCGCAACCGTTTAATCGGTCTCATCATTTACTTATAAAGCAAGGCCATATGAGAGCCGGAGAGGTACTAAATAACTATTGGAGCAGTAAAAGCCAATTGCGCTAGGTATAAATAAAATTTAAGGCTTTCTGTTTTATTTATGCATACGTATTACAGTTAAGTAGGTTCACAAAGTCATTATATTCCTCCTAGTCTTGGTATCCCATTTTCGAAAGAACGAAGTTATTGGCCTACCAGGAAGGTTCCATCTTTTAATAACACGGGGTGTCAGTATACTCACTCAATTTAAACCCTTTACTTTCAGAATAACACATCACTACGTATGCAGCACTTCAGAGCTTTCAGCTCTTACAAAATCTCGATTATGTTGAGCTATAAGCGGTGATTTTTTGCTGATTATTAAATATTTAATTTGCTCTTAAACCTGGTTTTCCTACCAAACCTTAAATACCTCGAGGTTACCTGTCTCCGGAAATACAGATACTGAATCACCTACCTACTCTTATAAGTCGTACGCGGTACATTATGTCAGATGTATAATCGCCCTTAACCAAATGTGGCAAAATGTGGACAGCTTTGAAACTTTGTTTGCAAATATATCTTGGCACTAGAAATAACGATTTAGGGGTTGAACGCTTAAATTTTCCTAGGACTCGGGTCCTAGGAAAATTTAAGCGTCCAACCCCTCCCGGGGGCTCCTGGGTACCTTTTTATAAATGCTTATTTTACAAATTAGGCAAGTGAAGTATCATTTTTGGTGTAATTTTATACGCTGAATCGAATGAAATCATACTAATACGTATAGAATCAATATTTTCCGAGATATGGATGGCTTTTGTTGAACAAAATTGAAAATACGCCTAGGCAAAGTAAAACTCTTGTAACTTCTGAAAGATTTTAAGAAGCGCTATTATTTTGATGTCAATTTTTAGAGGATATCCTGGGCTATTATATAATAGTTAAAAATTACAAGCCAATCACCTGGTTTTTGAGGAAATTTTATAAAGTAGAAATTTTGTAAAAAAAAATTGTCGTTCATATTCGAGTAATAGCAGAAATAAATTTATGTACTAATATTCTTTTTATATTTACGACGGATATTTGGATAGATTTTGGTCATTGAATCAAGTGCAGTCGTGCTTAACGTCATCATCAAACGGTAAACAGCTATAAAACGTATATGTCTTTCCCATCTCGAAACAATGGTGTTCCGGACCTTTGGGAGGCGTACGTGGAGCCTAAGCCAACACGCAGAGACCCTTTCGACAATTTAATGAAATTTAAGGGGTATACCGAGTGGGTGTTGCACCTGTCCGAGTCATGGGGCGCACGCAGAGGCAGGATCCGCTAGGGTGTATGGACTATTGAGATTTAATGGAATCAAAAATATACTGGACTATTAGGTGAAAGTGGTGAACTAAATACTGGGTTATGGAGAATAAAATCAATTTTATTTCCGGCAGACGGTGACTCGCTCACATAATATAAAAAGCGACCCCACAAAAAGCGACGTCTAAAATGGCTCAAGGGCAACACCGGTATGAGGGCTGGGGGTAGAGAGGTGTCACTGGACTTTAAACATATAGCCAACTCGCCACCTACGTAATATTATTAATATAATTTTATTGATATAGTATTATTGGACAATTTTACACAAATCGAGCTAGTCCCACGGTAAGCACAATAAGGCTTGTGTTGTTGGTACTAGACGAAGATATATATGTAAAACATCCATAACTCAGGAACAAATATTAATGATAAACACAAATAAATGCCCTGACCAATTTTGTGTAAGATTGTCCAATAATATTAAAAAATATTATTAAAAAAATATTAAAAACTACGCTAGAAATAAGAATGTGATAAAAGGGAGCATGTGGTCCGGTGTGACAAGTAATTACAAGATTTGGCGTAGGCGCTAGTTTTATGAAACCGACTGCCACCTTCCAACCCAGAGGGTAAAGTAAGCGTTATGGGCATCTAGTCTGGCTTCCTTGAGATGTTTTTCCTTTACCGAAAATAAATAAGATGACGTTTCTGCTTTAAAAAAATGAAAAGTTAATTCCAAATTTAACTCTAAAATTAGTTTTAGCTAAATCCGATCTATCTTATCGAGCGCATCAATAAGTCATCGACCGAAACAAAAACACTGCAGTTGATGCTCGCCGCATATTCAGCAGCTGGCGCATCGGTTTCCACATTATTCATGTCTGAATATTCAACCAACTTGGGTTGACCCGCCGTTAATTGTTATAGCTAGCCTGTTAACTTGAATGATACACGGCTGGGAAGATTAACAAGCTTTCATCTCAACTGTGCCTATTTCTTAAGGAAAATACGTCTTCATAAAGTAAAATTTCAGCGTAGGCGAGACAGTTTTCAATGTTTTAACTAACCTGGCCCCAGTTATATTAAATTTACCTACATAAAACACGTTAGGTGAGTAAATCAAATCATGTTCACGTAGGATTTGAACGTGGTCTCTTCAAATATTGGGGACACGTGAGATTGCGTAACAATTACGTTCAACAAGCTTAACAGAAATAGGCGCTTTCAGAGATTTGCTAATTGTATTAAATTGACTTTTGGTACCAACAAGTCAATTTATACAAGTAGCAGCACTGAAGGCTGTAGCAATACTGTATCGGGTTGCTCGCAGTACAAAATATTTTTCTCAGCTCTAATCTGACTTTCATATCCCATTATTTTCATTCTTTGTTTTTTTAGGAAAAGGTAAGCAATCTACAATCTCACCTGATGGTAAGTGCCAATGTAGTCTAGGATGGAGCATGCGATAAAAGAAAATGCATGGATGCAATAAAAGATGTCTATTCACTCGCGATTTAAAATATCTAAGTTATAGTGGGCTAGGAATATATTCGCAGGCAGAGAATTCCACTCCTTAGCTGTTCGTGTACCATGGCTGGAGGCAAAGCGTTTTGAGCGAACGATACGACGAAGGATGTCCGCGTCTAGTTACACGGTGGCAGAACGGAGCTGGGGGGATTAGCTCGTTCAATCCCATCGCACACTCCCCGAAATGCGTCATGTAAAATACCGATAGGCAGGCTACTTTCCTACTCTCATACTCTTTCATACTCTCTGTGTCGTGTCTGTATTCACTAGTTGGAAGACCCAAACATCAGTGTATCTCGCCCGAATGTTTTATGGATAGGACCATCGATTCGTAAAGCCCATCGATGTTTATTACACCGTCCACGTGAATATTGATTTTTAGGTCAACAGCTTCACTTTGTAATTCGGTGTTAATGCACACGTTCCTTTGACCAAGGGCTAAAGGGCCGTGACGAATCAGCCTTACGACGACCACCGACACAAAAGGATTAGTAAAGGTATTCCTTGGGCGCATATCGCAAACATGCAAAACACAAGTGCCTAGTTTTGCGCAAAGAGTGATTATGCTTTCACATAGTTGTCTGATGATTTTGCGTGTACATGTTAATGATCTTGAATCTTCAACGCGATATCTAATGCTTTATTAGTGTTTTATAGATCTGTTATTAACTGTAAAATGTTTACGACATCTATTCTTTAGTGCAAGTTAATTGATGTTAATTCAAACAAAACATAAATCATTGTCCGACCATAAATACTGTTAAAGTATGTTTCAAAAGTGATACCTAATACGAGTATATGTTTGTGCTTTTAGCGTGTGAACCTAATCAAAGGGAGCAATATCCGTAATTTGAATAAATGATAAGCAATACGAAAAATATTTTGTTACTTTAAATCCAATGAAAAGTCTACTAATATGTAAAAAACAGAGTGATGCAGGACACAATAAAATAGTGGAAAGAAACAAGGTGAGACCACCTCGGATGTATCCCATTAACGACGACGTCATTACTGACAGCTGGTTGGCTCATTCGCAAATGCCAAAATTATATATTTTCTTCTCAGTTGAACCAAAAGTGGTGTCTCTGATGACCGTTCACCTTATTTTTTTCGACTATGAATAAAGTCGCCGTCTTAAAGATGACTTACTCTAGAACGAGACGGGACGGGACGGGACGATCTGAGAATTTCTATAGAAAGAATGACGTCCGAGCTCGGCGCCCTCGTAGGTCACGTGACGTTTTCTATAGAAACGGACAAATCGGCAGAGCAATTTTTTTACTTTATTGACGTGAGTGACCCGATATAAGTGGATCGGTGGGCGATATTAATATGTTAACGTAATACATAATACTATTTCAAAAAGGTAATGCTTGCCCACAGATATACGAGAGACGGGGTTTGTGAACGCCATCACTGCCGCTGGAGTCACATACGCAATAACCAGGGCCTGCACGGCTGGCTCGCTCCTTGAGTGCTCTTGTGAAAAGGTAAGGGCACCGAGATCATTATATCTCATATAAAAACCTGAATAAAACTGTTTTGAACACTATGCAAAAACAAATGAAGCTCGGCCTTCCTCTTCCCCGCACTTAGAAATATTATATACTATCATAATACTGCACCGGCGGGCGGGGTATGTGTGTTCAGCCAGTGTGTCGGTACTGAATTCAAGTTTGCGCGGCGAGTCCATGGTAAGGGGTATAGCCTTATCACACTGATGATTTTTGGGCGGGGTGAAAGCGGGACGATCGCGTAGCGAATTCCTCTGAAGTGTGAAGCGAGTTCGCGACAGTTGTTGTACTGTAAGCTTGCATGTCCGCTGCGTGTAAGGGGTAGGATTCCGTACTGCACACTCCTGGGGTACAGACGTTGGTGAGCCAGCGGTACTTTCATGAGCGGGTTCTAATCCTGATCTGTACTAATGAGTGTTTCGGAAGTTATGTACGAAATATCATATGATATTTACCACTTGCGATTCGGTGAAAGAAAACATCGTAAGGAAACCGGACTAATCCCAATAAGGCCTAGTTTATCCTTTGTGGTGGAAAGTCAGATGGCAGTCACGCAAAACTAGCGCCTATCCCAAATCTTGGGATAAGTTGCCAAAGCGGACCCCGGCTCCCTGAGCCGTGGCATTAGCCGGGAAAAACGGTAGAAAGAAGAAGACACTCCACTTGCAAGAGGCTTTGCTGTATTGCCTCGTTTTCAACATCGCCAATTGACGTCATATAGACAGGCACCAATCAATAATGACAATACATCCTGACTGTTAGAATAGTGACTGTAACTTTCTTTTTTCCATAGGGCGCACCAAAACCCCGTCGTGGGCACATGCCCTCGATCACTCTACCCCCTTCCCCCGTTCCCACGGACCGGTGGCAATGGGGGGGCTGCAGTGACAACGTACGCTTTGGCCTGAAGAAGTCCAGGGAATTCATGGACAGTCGGTACAGGAAGAAAAGCGACATAAAGACGCTGATCAAGCTGCATAACCATAATGCTGGGAGGTTGGTTAGTAAGAATTGAATTCGGCGGATTTTGAGACTAAGCGCCTTAATTCCTACCTTATCGGTATGGAATCAGTGTAATTACGGAAAATGTACGAGTAGGTATGTAATTTTTATAGCCACGAAATTTATTTATTTATTTATCATTATTAATCAATCCGGGTGCCTGGCAGCTGTTCAGCGGTGGGTGTGCGAGTGGATGCGCCCGGATTCTTTAATAATGATAGTAGACACCCTATCTAAGAGGTTTCTTGGCTCTGCAAATTGCATAACTATTTTCGTTGCTAGCTCTTTCAGTTTATTCAGTTTACAACCTAAACTGAGTCGCTAACATACAAAGCACAATTAATTAAGGACCTAAACTGAATCGCGTTAGGCGATTATAATACTGTAAGGGTCCTGTATACAGTACCGGTCCCGCTCTGCACTATAAAATTTGGAAAATATCTAAATTGTATTTTCGAAGTTTTCCGCTCTTGTTTCTTTTTACAAAAAGCAGTTCTTTATATTATATTCAATTTATATTCATTTTAAATATTAAATTATCGTCCTTGTTTTCAAATAAAATTAGAAAATTTGATAAAATGATGTTACTGTGGATTCACAAATTAAGAATTCAACCATTTGGAAGTCCATCCGCGGGGTGGGCCCGGGTGGGCCCTTGTTACTGTAGTTAGGAAGATACTCGTATGGGCTATTTTTTTCAAAGCTGTCCCCCCGCTTTTTCTTATTTGGAATTGTTTATGTAATTTCTATCCAAAATCGCGAGTTCCTTTGTTCCTAATAGGAGGAAAAAAGTGTCCCCAGGTTTTTTTTCCATTCCGTTACCTACCGTTTTTTTAAAGATGGTAGTAACAGAATGGAAAGTTTGGAAAATGTATGGAAATTTCGGGACAATTTTTCTCCTATTCGAGTTGAGCTCGTGAGCTCGCTAAAATTACCAATGTTAAAAAAATGGAAGAGACAACTTTGAAAAAAACAGCCCATAATTATGTACTCTAACTCTCCGTGCCGTGTCCATGACTATCTTCCTGACTCTGATTTCAATCATTAGAGTGGTCAAGTACCTAATCTAATATTATTAAATCTCTATGAAATCCATTTCAGGCAATAAAGAATAATTTGAAAGTGGAGTGCAAATGCCATGGTCTATCTGGATCGTGTACTTTGCGGACGTGCTGGTGGAGAATGCCCACTTTCAGACAAATTGGTGACAAGCTGAGGGACAGATTCGAAGGCGCTGCTAAGGTATTGAGTCTGACTATGCTAAGTTTCTCAGAAAGAAAGAAAATGTAGAAAAATTCATGACCTCGAACGGGACTCGAACCCGCTACTCTGGGATACCAGCCCACCGCTCTGCCAACTGAACTACCGAGATCAGTCTTCAGTAAGGTGGTATCTATTACCAATAAAAGTTGCAACATGTGATGCAATGTTTTGAAATTTTGTAGTAGCCTGCGTATGAATTGCATATATGTAACGCCTTCAAGGTGATGCCATATCGGATGTTGATAATGATAAGGTTACTTGCCAGTCTGAAAACGTCACATATAAGAATACATTTTCACATAAAACCCTCCCAGTATGTATGTGAAGTATTTATTAAATGAAATTGCATATACATTCTTAAAGATTGCTTAGGCATGTAAAAATTTGGAGACCATAAACTTTATCGTAAAAATTTAATAAAACTTTACACTCGTTTGCAATAAACTTCTCCTTTTAACATGTAATACTTTCAATACAGTGAATCCAAATGGTTGGATTATTATCATTAATTCCAGTTATTCCTATTTAACTAGTCCCAATTTCCTATGCCCACTTAAGTATGGACCTTTACCTAACTATAAAATTTTGATTATTAGGTAATAGCAAGCAACGACGGGGACAGTTTCATGCCAGAAAGCCCAGGCATCAAACGGCCCGGTAAAAAAGACATCATATATTCGGAAGAATCTCCCGATTTCTGCTCGCCAAACATGAAAACTGGATCATTGGGTACCGAAGGGCGACAGTGCAACATCAGCTCAGCCGGAACTGATAGCTGCGACCAACTCTGCTGCAGGCGGGGTTATGTGCAAACGACTGTCAGAGAATCAGAGAACTGTAACTGTCAATTTAAATGGTGCTGCGAAGTTATATGTGAAACTTGTTTCGTTAATCGGGACATACAAACATGCCTTTAATGTGATAGATTATATATATTATTTGATATTAAATTTATGGACGAAGATGTTGCAGTCTTTTCCTAACTCCCATAACTCCCATATGTAGTCTAGAGAATGCTATCGATAAGTATTTTGTAAGAACTTTACAATAAGCTATTACAATCTAGTACTGATCTTAAGCTATCTTGATTATACAAGCTTTTGTTAAATAGTATGTCTTTGGATTAGGTACCTGGATACATTCGATACTGCAACATACTTTACTTTAGCTTTTTATACCGAGAACTTTTAACAAATGTTAAGAATTTAGGGATCCTTGGCATAGGGTAAAGATCTTCAAAAATGTTTTAAGATTTATTTAGGTACTTTTTTTTTGCTTCATGAAAATATTGCTGTATCTTTTAGTTTTTATTATTTTAGATACCTATCTAATCATCATTAAACAAAGTAGCAACTTCTTCGGTATCGGATCCATAACAATGATGAAAGCAGAAAACTATGTGGGATTGTATCAAATCTAAAAAATCACTCAAATCACTTCTTTCCTCGTCCATAGATTTCGTTTAAGTCTTCTATTGAACTTAGTTCAATAAGCAATTTATTCTCCCTAGCCGTTCGAATAGAGCTAGTGGGTGGCAAATGTGTTGTATCCCTAAACCTCACTTGATCGTCTACCACTGGTCCTGTCCTGTTTCGAGAATTATTAAGCTTCATATACCTGGCACGTGGCTGATAAAAATATTTGCACAATTCTGGCTTTGGACGTGGTAAGTTTTGTAAAATATTATTGTAAAGCAGTCTTATTTTCAGTATATCGGTATTGCTGTACGTGTCGTCTTTATCGTGTTTCATGTAAAAAATCTGAAACAAAACATGAAATAAATCGAAATTGTCTCGATGATTGCAAATTCGTTATTAACTGAATTAACATAAAATTCAGCATATATGTCCACATCCCTGGTGTATCTCCTCCCTAAGTCCCCAATCATTAGTAAAATTTATTATTGGGTTCACATTTATTACTGGGATTACGCGGGTTTAGCTCTAGAACAAGAGAGTTCAACCTACCTTATGAGATCCTCTCAGTCCCTGGAAAAGACAATTAGGTATGTATTTGTTTCGTGAATCTCGGAAACAACTCTAATTTCGCATTTTTCTATTTCTTAGCGCCATTTGCTCCAACTAAGCAAAGAGTAGAGGGTTCTTTACAATAAAATTTGACGGCTAACTCCGGGATAGCTGACTAACCCGGATTAGGATGTTTTACATGAGACTGAGCTGATAGTCGAACTGTTTTCACAGTTTTATGGGACTATGTACCTACTTAGAATAAAGCTACCAGTGCTACCACTGTAATTATTTAATAAATAATAAAAAAAACCCTGGTTCGCGCAAGGGGCTCTAAGTGCCCTACCAATGTGCAAGTTGTACGGGCGGGACGTGCACACTAGAAAGGGTCGGAATGTGACCGGGCCGAGCCGATCTGTTAGTTTCTATAGAAAACGTCACGTGACATCCGAGGGCTCCGAGCTATCACCTGATTCATTCTATAGAAATTGACGAATCGTCTCGTCTGTCCCGTCCTAGTGTAAGTTATCCTTAATTAGGTACATCGTTTCCTCAATTTAAATTCCCAAGAATATCTTCTATAGAAGTTTCGCAGTAAAGTTTCGTTATGAAACTTCTACTCGGTGTAGAAGATGGCTCTGGGTCTGACTGACGAGGGCCGGACCGGGGCCGATTCGATGTGGCAATTTCTATAGAAAGCGTCACGCATAGCTTGGTTTACGTGACGCTTTCTAAAGACATTGACACATCCCGTTCTAGGTCGAGTCATACTTGATACTAAATTACCCCGATCAATGCTGTCAGAGTTGCAGACCCATCCGCAGTGTATTTGTGGGAAGGGTAATGTGCAACACTGTAGTAGTCGTATGGGAGACTAAACAACCAGTCTTCGGCATTAAGTCGTTTGAACAAGATTCTTTTTTCTGAAACATAACGTTACATGTTTATCAATCACCAAGAGTGGAGAAAAAAAATACATGCGCAATTTTTTTAAAGTATGACATTACAGAAAAAAACAGGCTATGTGCGAGTCGGACTCGCCCACCGAGGATTCCGCACAAAGGTGGCACGGAACTCTCAGTGTGCGGCAATTATACGGTTTTCGGATTTTTCTGTATTTGCCAAATTTCTATACATTTTGATTCCCATTGCAAATTTATGGGAAATGCAACATAAACAATTTAATAAACAGCCATATATTTTGACTGCTTTGACGTAGAGGTTTGGTTTTTTCGCACCTTCAAGAGTTCCCGATATAAAGGGTCTTGACAGACAGACAGATGGACGGACAACAAAGTGATCCCATAAGAGTTCCGATTTTTCCTTTTGAAGTACGGATACGGAACCCTAAAAATCAGGACTAGAATCCACCTATGCTAAGTTTCCTAGATTGTGATAGCACAGACTGTGAAAGTGTTAGCAAACGTCATAATTTCATAGAAGTTTAACGTTTATATTATAAACACTTAAGTCTGACAGTTCATTTCCTTGCAAGAGATAACGTGGTTTTCATAGAAGTTTAACGTTTATATTATAAACACTTAAGTCTGACAGTTCATTTCCTTGCAAGAGATAACGTGGTTTTCATAGAAGTTTAACGTTTATATTATAAACACTTAAGTCTGACAGTTCATTTCCTTGCAAGAGATAACGTGGTTTGACTCTAGGCCTTGGACAATGCGTTATATGACACTTAAGGATGACCAGTCACAATAAGTGTAGAAAAGAAGAACAGACAGTACATTTACATAAAATACATTACAGAAAAAATCCCGACCGTGTACTTAGATAGGATTCATAGGATACCTAAAAGACCACACGGTCCGATCAATCATTTTCTATACAAAACGTCACATGATATCCGAAGGGTCCGAGCTATCAGGTGATTATTTCAATAGAAATTGATAGATCGTCCCGTCCCGTTCTAGTGGGAGGCATCATTAGTCATGCTAGACGTGATATTTTCTGCCTCAGATCACATGGTCGTGATTTTTTCTGTAATGATACTCGTAGAATAAACTTTTTCCTTTAATTGAGCATTGTATTCTTACCAGGAAGGATGGAATTCATGGATATGTTGATATAGCGGTCCCGGTCCGGTGAATTATGCTGAGGAGGTACGCCAGCTAGCGCCAGAACTATAGCTGCTATCGGCCCGTTGTTTCGCAGGCAGTCATAGCCAATAATTACTCTCTGTCGAATTTATACAAATTAAATAATAAGTGAGACTTCGAGCTACACGTTGGAAGGGAGAGGTCAAAGTGACATCTTACCCAAGCCCCCCCGTCAAAACTCATCATCAAAGTCAACATCAAAGTCATACACCCGCCCTTTACTTCCTTACCAAGCAAAAAAAGTGTCCAAAAGAGAAGTATATAGGTATGTTTGTTATTTTTCCGATTCCTTAGGTTATCACAGTTTTTGCTGACCTTTGGGATCAATCTCTAAACTCTTGAAGCGAATTGTTAATAAAAGAAACGTGGCTTATATCGAGACTAATTCCCTTATAAGATACCGTCAGTTTCGCTTTCGTAAAGGGCTATCAACTGAAAATGCAGGCACTCAGCTTACTAGAACCATTGAAAAGCACTTGAATGAGGGACGGGCCTGTGTTGGAGTATTCCTCGATTTAACAAAGGCCTTTGACACAGTATCCATACCCATTCTGTTGAAGAAACAAGAGGCATACGGAGTCCGCGGAAGCCCACTAAAATGGTTCACCAGTTATCTAACAGATAAAAGTCAGTGCACTAAAATAGGCCATCATCTTAGCGACATGAAACCAGTCTCATTCGGTGTACCACAAGGCAGCATTTTAGGTCCTACTCTGTTTCTCTTATATATAAATGATTTATCTCAAACTCCAATTCAAAATGCGGACGTCTTGTGTTAATATGCCGACGATACAGCTATTGTATTCCACGGAACATCTTGGAATAACGTGTATAATAACGTAGAACGCGGAATCTATCTCGTATCGAATTTTTTGAAGCAGAATCTCCTTACTTTGATTACCTCTAAAACTAAATATCTTTGTTTCCACAAAACATCCGCTTCATCGCCAAGAATTCAGCGAGACCTGAAAGTCCTAATTGTCCTCCCTGAATGCTTGAAGGTAATATCTAGGCGACTGTTGCCCGTTGTTATGTCTGCCATGAACCGTGGAAACCGTGGAGCTAAGTTAGTTAAGTACATGTCTATATTCTGCTTAAGTTAAAGATTTTGGACAGCCGTCATAAAGGTATTATATTTATTTTTCAATTATGAGATTTGTAAGCTAAATATTAATCTTAAATCTGTTTTCTTTTCTTAAGTGTCTAAACCTAAAATCCAAATCCGATATTATATTATATTAGCCGAGGCAACCAGCCGAATCCTACACCTTATCAGGCGATGCAAAGGAGCCACGCAGTTACGTTGCCTAAATTAAATTATAAGTAGCATATATGTTTTATATGTATTACTTTTTTGTGTTTAATGGTTGCAATGCTTTGGTTTTTACTGTTATGCTATAAACTATTTTATTGAAATAAATAAATAAATTAGGTTATGGGCATCTTGGCTACGCACACAGGGGCCTTACCCTGACGTCTTAACGCGATTCATTTTAGGTTTTTAACTCTGCTTAGTTGTATGGCAGCGACTAAGTTTAGGTCGTCAACTGAATCGCGTCAAGACGTCATGGTAAGGCCCCTGTGAGCGTAGCCAAGATGCCAATCGTTAACGCTCAGTCGCGAATGAAACGCAACTGTTATTGTCACACTAATAAGGAAGAGTGATAGAGAGAGATAACTACTGATATAGTCACGTCTATAAATATCTATACACTTCGGAACTTATTACAGGGGAAGAAGGGTCAAAATTGAATACAGATGCATATATATTTATTAAGCCGACCGTGCGATACGAAGCGTGAGCGTTTGGCATCTTGCCTACGCACGCTGGTGTCAAAAGAAAGCTAACCTGCACGCCCGTATTTGTAAAGGATTTAGTAGAATAATCCTTGCAGTCAAGTTGTCCTCGACGATTGACGAAAAATACCCATCTTACGTTCTCGTCTTGGGGCGGATAAGAAAGCTCAACGAAATTGAGACCAGAAAGAGCTCTTGCGGTGCCTAGGTAGCCACGGATTTTGTCACGAAGAACTTTGTCTGTAAAAAATCTGTATTTCACTTATCACATCCCCGTCTGGCGGTTATTACTGTTATTTTTGCATTAAAGCAATATAATTGTTTAATCACATGACAAATTAAAAAAAGAAAAATTATGTGATGTGATAGGAAAAGCCTTGAAAACTAATTCGGTTCAAAATATACGATGACACAGGTCTTTTCTGTGGACTGTGATAGGTTGATTTTCTTATTTAACTGAAAGAAATGAAACTTTTATATTCACCTGTATGAAAAAAATCATTACACAAGCTTTTTACTATTGCCCACAGCAAACTTGTGTATTCAGTTGAACTGTAGAGTTTTCTTTCTCGTTTGTAACATTGTATCTGTTTGACACATTTATCAGAAGAACGGGCGGCGAATTTGAGAAATGTAGGCGCTATTGGTTGATTTTCGGTTAAATGTAAAATTGTGGGCCTTTTTTGGCTTGCCAGACTACACCTAATAATATATTGGTAAAATGAACATTTAAAAAAAGTCACAGAATCATAAAATCATAAACAAACTTACCATAAGAAAAATCGTCTATAAAAAATGGTATTTTGGCTTCGGGCCATATTTTAAATTTGGCCATATCAGTCGAGCTTAATTTGAGGCCCGGCAATGCAGCTAGCTTGTTCACGTCAAACTGATCTTTTGCGGGTGGAAGTATGTCTTGTACTGACGGATGTGTTTTTTTATGTTTGTCATTGTTGTTAATATTTTTTAAAAAAACATCATCTGTTTTGATATTTTCATGATTGTCTGTCTCATCTCGTACCTCATTAGAACTTAAGGCATTTGTTTTTTCATCCGCTCCTATTATTTCGGTACCAAAGTCAAAATCGGACTCATTATTAATTTCCTTAGCGACTGTAGTATTTGCAGTAAGTTTTTCATATGAAAATGAAGAATATGCTTAAATGAAAATATATGTATGACAGTACCTAGTTATTTTGTACTCAAATACAAATAAAAATATTGTTATAAACTGTACAAAATAAAAGACTAAATAAACATTGAAAATAATATTATAAGAATACAGTCCCCTTTAATCGAACTTAAACTATTAATAAAAAAAATACCTTCCATGTCAGGTTCTTTCCTTGGTAATATTGGCTGATCATCAGAGTAGTCTTCATTGGAATGTGTATATAAGTCTGCAATTAATGCATGCAACTAATACCATAATGTAAATAGTATTTATTATTAAAATATTTATTTATAAGTTAACTTGAAAACCGAGTAAAATGGGATAACACCACAATGATTGATACTCGAATACACATCAAAGATTTTTCCTACCTCTGTCGCTCTCTAAATCCAGTGTCTCAGTTATATCCAACGAAGATACAGCTACACGGCGGAACAAGTAAATTTAATTTAATTTTACAATCAATGTAGATAAAAACTGGCCATGTGCGAGTTGTACTTGCTCACAGAGGGTTCTGCAGTTCTGCACAAAGGATGCTCCCCCCATTTTTAAGTACTTAAGTACCCTCTTAAGTACTTAAAAATACTGGTGGCACGGAATTCTCAGTGTGCGGAATTCTCATTTATACGGTTTTCGAATTTTCTCCTTTACTTGTGCTACGAGCTCTTGCTTTTTGCCAAATTTCGTGATTCTAAGTCAACGGGAAGTACCCTATACATTTTCATTCCCAAACATTTGCGTTTATTAAACGGCCTTTTGATTGCGTTGACGTAGAGGTTTGGTTTTAACAGCTTTAAGGGACTACAGATTAAATAAAGGGTCTTAACAGATAGACGGACGGTCAACAAAGTGATCCTAACAGGGTGCCGTTTTTTCCTTTTTAGGAAACCCTAAAAGCAAACTGAATCGTATTTTAACACACGCATTAATTAATATAACTCAATGTACAGCTTAAAACTTAGGGCATGAGCTATGCACTACTAGGTATTTATTATATTTGTTCCAATGTTTATCTATCTAACTGAAATGATTATGACAAATTGGTTATATTATACCAATTTGTCATAATCATTTCAGTTCTAAGTTATAAAACACTTGACTTACCAGTGATAAACAATACTATAAACAAACAAGATTCAAAATCATCGCACACGCTGCGTGGTACCATACTCTTGTCCTAACAAAAATTAAAATGGCGATTCAATAACTGTCGAGTTACTTATAAAATATAGCTCTGAAAATGTTGATACAATAAAAACTTTATGGCATGATGGTAGTTCTGTATTGTAACATATAATATTGTTGTTATATCGCCAACTGTTAACGGACCAATAGTTATGCTTATTACAACGAACTAAGTTCTATCCATGGTCTTTAAGGTATTCCTGTTTGCAACAATGCGTCATCATGTGGCAATATTAGAGAATCACATTAAACACGCGATTATAGACCCGCAAAAATTGGCAAATGTTTGTATTGGAAATGACAGATGGGTCTTAATAATAGGTTCCCGTTTTATCCATTGGGTACGGAACCCTAAAAACGGCCAAATCACAAAGGGTTCCGTATCGTTATTTAATTATAAATGGTATAAAAAAATACGTCACTGTATGAGACCTGAGAGATTATACCTATATTCGTTTTCATTTAAAAAATATGCTGTAAATATTTAAAGCGTCTGTTGCCTTTGTCAATATGTTCTTATTAATTATTCTGGTTTTTAGTGTTTGTTCTTATAGCGGCAACAGAAATACATCATCCGTGAAAATCCGACCCGTATCCGTACAATCTATGTTAAGTACCTAACAATTGGCATAACTTCACTTAAGTTAAGTTCGTTTAATCTTATTAGTATTCATCTATGTGTATATATGTATTATATTGGCGTCTAGAACCCACAAGACAAGTTATATACTAGAGGTCGATTAAAGGATGACTCGCACTAGGACGGGGCGGAACGATTTGTTAATTTCGATAGAAATAATCACGTGATAGCTCGTAGTCCTCTGCTGTCATGTGACGTTTTCTATAGAAACTGACAGATCGTCCCTCGCCGCCCCATACCGTCCCATACCGTCCCGTTCTAGTGTGAGTTATCCTTTATATTTAGTACCGAGCAATATGAGTAGTTTATATCAGATTAAATAAAATAAGTCATCGGTTGTACGATATTTTATTCACTTTATCGTTATTCAATTTGGTATTAACGTTTCTTTACATTCCCCGAATTTGTAGTTGCAATTAAGCATAGTTATTAAACATTTTGGATATTATCAATCTAAGGATATCTCTCTTTCTCCTAAGTCTTATCACTCATCAATATACTTACCTAGTATCAAATTGTTTAAATACTAAATAATATTCAAACTAATGCCAGTTTTGTGCACTCATAATTTTGGTTTCTTTTCATTTCAAAAATAATTAGTAGTTGTAGTTTTATAATACCTACTAAGTTGTTTAAAAATCTTCAAGTGAACTTAGTGTTTCTCCCATAATGTCTTTTGGACCATATAACTTTTTGACTGCAGAAAGGTACTGCTTTGGTTTTGGTCTCTCTGGTAGATCCGGCAGTTCTTTGTATAGAAAACCAGCTCCGGGTCGGTAGAATGATTCACAGTCTTCTAATTTATTACCCTTGTCAGCTCTGCTATATCTCAGTCTCATGTAAAGCTGTGCTATTTTGTACAAATCATAGTGAGAGTAATCTGTTCGTTCATCTTTATCCGTAAGAAGAGTAGAAGGAAAAGATAAGTCCTGTAACAAAAATTAACGTTATTATAAATTTCCTAAAGTAAAATGACAATAATGTATAAAAAATTTAAATCATTTATGTTTTGTTACAACGAGGAAATGCCGCCAGCATCCTAGGTATAATGCCACAAGGACCTATTTTAGATGTAAGGTAGGTAGAGGTAAGTTACACTTACTGTGTATATTTGGAAAATAAATGTTCATTAATTTATGTTTTATCAGAAAATAAAACGAATGATAGAATAGATAAAAACGCGAAAAATGTCGACATGAACATTGTCACGTTACGTATTCTCCCGTAACTGACGTTAAGGAGGATACGTAACTTAGAGTGAGGAAAGGAAGAAAAAGAAAGAAAGTTAGGGTTCTTTATTTTCAGCCGGTAAACAGAAGGTCACTATGGGGGTAAGTAAGTACGGTGTTAAGCTGGAGCAGATTCGGTCAGGATGTAGAAGAAGAGTCAGTCAGCAGCGGGCGAAGTAGTTCCGGATGGCGTGAGTCCCAAGACAGGTAACCAGGAATAGTACTAGCAGGTGAAGGTAGTTTCGGGCGGCGTATGTACGCCTGCACCGAAATGGGTCACCAGAAGTGATGTCTTCAGGCCCGATGTTCGTCAGGCGTAGAGAACCTCGGGCGGCGTTGATTCGCCTGCGCCGAGTGCTGTCAATTGAAGATACTCGTAGATGTCAGTAAAGCCGACAAGCAGCAATAGGATAGCTTCCTCGAAGATTTAATTCTCAGGAGAATATTTTAAGAAGAGGGCCAAGAAGGGAGGTCGCTTGAGAGTGCGGGGCCTGCCTAGACCCCGCACAGGCCTCAATTTTCGAAACTGCTCTAGACTAGAGCTGACGAAAGACTAATTTCTGTAGCCGGCTACCGGGGTTTTATACCCCAGCTCGAGAATTTAGAATTATTAAATTTAAATTTAAATATTTCCAAAGTACCAGTATTAAATATAAAACAAACTTATTCAAATGTAGAAAACCTAAACTGCATGGTAAGAAATTTGCAAATTGACAATTTAAGACAAAGTATGTAACCATGGATACTTATAAATAGATATATCAAAAAGTGTAAACAAACGGGAAAATATGAGTAATTATGATAAATTTCACAAAAATAAGCTGTTATCCTTGAAAAGGAAGAACGTTATACATATAAGCCGGTAAGCCGCTAGGAGATTTGAGGTCAAACCATTGTGTGAAAGGTTTTACGTATTGAAGTTAATAACAGGATTCTTTCAGATCTTCAAAAAGCAGCTTAATCAACTATAAAATAGCATAAACATACAATGAACTGAAAGATAAGTGCAAGGAATAGAGCTAGAAAGTCGCTAAATGAATCCGAAGCTTACAAGAAACATAAGGTAATGCTACAACGTCTTGATAACGATAACGATAGGTATCTATATAAATATATAAAATAAAATAATTATTTATTTTAGAAATTACATTTCTATAATATATTAGCAGCTTATTATTACTCCTAACCTATGTTAGTTATATAAATAAAGAATAAATTTATATATAATAATAATTATATAATTTATTTATAACGAACGCTACGTGTAAATGGTAAGGAAACCGTTTCTATTTATAGAGACTTATTTTCCCCTCCCTACAAGGCTGTTTCTCGCATGTATAATAAACGTTACTATCTCCCAACTATGTACCCATGGTTACCTTAAACTTATTAAATGAAATCGATAATTCGTTAAAGATTAAATGCCACACTTTATCTTATCCTGCGGAGTGCGAAGTAATTCTTACTAAATTTAAATTAAAAATTTTAAATGTCAACATAAGAAGCATTCAAAAAAACTTTAATAACTTTCTTGTAGTGTTACATCGAACAGGCATTGAGTTCGACGTTATTATACTTTGTGAATGCTGGATCAATAAAGATTCCACTATCCACCAAATACAAGGCTATTCCTCCTTCAGTACTACGAAGCACATAAACAAGTCCGGCGGAGTAGTTATGTATGTCAACAATAAATGGTCCCCAGTTTGTACTGAACTGGATATAAATGACGCTAATTGCTTATTAGTAGAAATCCCAAACAACTTCCAGGTGTTGGGGCTATATAGATCACCCAGTTTCCTTAACATCGAACCATTTATTTCATCCCTCGACTCTGCCCTTGGCTCCATTTCTACGGGCCCGTGCCTTGTCTTGGCAGGAGACATTAATATAAATATACTAGATCTGAACGTGTCCAATAAAGATGCATCTGAGTATCTATGTCTTCTTGCAAATCACAGTTTCCTTTCTTGTATTAATACTGCTACTCATAATAAAACTTGTCTCGATCATATTTTTGTGTCGGGACACTGTCGGGCTGAAGCTGTTGTCTGTTCTACAGACCTGACGGACCATGACCTCACAATGGTAGGAGTTTCACCCACAACACAAAAGCTACCTAAATCTAATCGCTCTAAATTGACCGTAGATTACACCGCCGTAAGGTCGGAACTGGAAATGGTTGACTGGACTCCTATTCTACGCAGTTCTTGCCTTGATGTTTCTGTGGAAAGGTTTTCCTCGATTGTTTCTTCTGCGGTATCCACTAACTCCAAGGTAATAAAACTGAGCCGCTCTAAGTATATCATTCAACCTTGGATGACGCCTGGGTTACTTAGATGCTCTAAACATAGAGATAAGCTTCATATGGAATCACGTAAAAACCCATCTGACGAATTAAAAAAAAAGGTCTATACGCGCTACAGGAACTTCTTTGTTAGCCTTCTCAGAAACCTTAAATCTGATTACGATCGTAAAGAACTAACACGCAATAAAGATGATCCTAAAAAGTTGTGGAACTCTATAAGGCGTATTACACACAACATTCCTCCTGTTAAATCAGCGGATAATCTTCTTAACTCTAAACCCACGCCTTTAGAGTCACTCGATGAATGTAACACCCATTTTTCAACTATTGGCTCCAAACTTGCTGAGGCAATATTGTCCAAATTAAATGTCAGCCAGGAAAATTTAGCTTTCAAAGTAGTAACTGCTAATTCCAACAGTTCATCGGATTCTTTTAGCATTGAACCTACAGATCCAACTGAAGTTCTTACTATTATTAATGGACTTGACCCAGACAGTGCGCCTGGTCATGATGGAGTGAATAATAGACTACTGAGAGCCATTGGCGACATTATATCCCTTCCACTCGCGGCTATTTTCAATCTTAGTTTTGCCTCAGGCACATTTCCTCAGGATTGGAAAACAGCTGTTGTAGTCCCAATACACAAAGCAGGTCCTACTGATGTACCAAACAATTATCGCCCCATATCTCTTCTGGGAGCTTATTCAAAATTACTTGAGCGCCTGATGAACAAACGAGTTGTTAAATTCTTCGAGTCAAAACGCCTTTTCTCAGAACTTCAGTTTGGCTTTCGCCAAGGGAAGTCCACGGAAGAGGCTGTTAAATTACTAACAGACATCGTCGCTTCACACCTGGATGAAGGTAGAGGGTGTCTCGGCGTGTTTCTTGATTTGGCAAAGGCATTTGACACTGTGTCGATTCCCATATTGCTTCGTAAACTTGAGGCTTTTGGAATTCGTGGATTACCCTTAAATTGGTTTTCTAGCTATCTAACGGGCAGAAGTCAGCGTGTTCGAATAGGAAACTTGATCAGCACCTCTAAGACTGTATCCTTCGGCGTACCTCAAGGGAGTATACTTGGTCCAATGCTTTTTACCGCTTACATTAACGACGTTATGTCACTAGATCTAAAGAATTGTGAAGTTTTGTGTTACGCCGATGATACAGCCATTGTCTTTTATGGTGACTCTTGGCAAGATGTGCATGATATTGCTGTTTCAGGGTTAAAATGTCTTTCGAATTGGTTAAACCTAAACCTTCTTACTCTCAACACGGATAAAACAAAATTTTTAGCATTTCATAAAACATCAGCTTCCTGTCCCCCCTCTTCCCTCTCACATTTAAAAATTCACCAAAATACATGTAATCTACTATCTAATTTGCAAGGTTCTGGATGTTCGTGTAACTATATAGAAAAGACCAGCTCGCTCAGATACCTAGGGGTAATAATTGATGAGAATTTGAACTTCAAAAAACATATTTTGGCAACTGCAGGTAGGGTGCGCAAACTTATTTACACCTTTAAACTTATACGGGAAGCTACCGACGGCCCCCTTCTCAGAATTTTATACTTGACTCTTTGTCAATCGGTCATAGGATATTGCATACTTGCTTGGGGCGGCTCTGCCAAGTCAGTCCTGATAGTTTTGGAGCGCGCACAAAGAGCGATTATTAAGGTATATTTGCAAAAACCTCGTCGCTATCCGACCACAGAACTTTTTAAAGATTCGCGCGTCCTGAGTGTACGTAGATTATTTATTCTACGAGCAACCCTATATGTGCATAGAAACGTCAGGCGTCTGCCTGATAGTGCTATGTGACAGAAAAGGATCTTCAGTCTCACCAAACCTCGTGTTAATACGACCTTTGCGATGAGGTTCTCGATATTTCTTTTTCCTCACATATACAATAAAATGTTAAATATATGTGATATTAGGCACTACATATTTAAAGATGCAAAAAAACATATCCATTCCCTACTACTCTCATGGAGTTATGAGAAGTCTGAGGACATTTTGAAATGTTAAAGATATATTTTCTTCGCATATTTCCACTTAATGCGTTCACATACCTACACTCCCTCACACTCACGCACACACGCACACACACACACGCATACACACATCCACACACATTGCTAAAATTCTTAATTTTGGTAACTCATAGGTAACTCTGTATGACCTAGACCCCCACGATACAGGCTATGCCTAGTGTGGGGATCACTGTTTCTTTGTTTTTTGTTTACTAAATATTGGTGAATAAATATATTGTTATTGTTATTGTTATTGTTATATAAAAAAAATATACAAACAAAGTACAACATAGATTTCCGGCGAGCTCCAAACTAGGCTAAGCCTGTATCTTGGAGCTCGGAATGAATTTACAATGAAACATTACAAACAAAATGAAAAAATAATTAAAATTGGTTTTGCAGGTGCACTTTTTTATGAGTGTGTATGTGTGTGTATTTGTATGTGCGCGCGCGTTTGTGTACTGTATGTTAGTCTGAATGAGTGCGAGTAATCATTTACAACAATAATTGACCTAATATAAGTGCCGAATAAATGTAATAAATTTTCCATATCATTTTATGAATACCCTAGCATTTTTCACAAATATAATGACACTTTCATCTTCCTCAGTTTCCATCATTGAACCAACCTTCTTGGAAAATTATTTTGAACTTGATTGGTTGAACAGTTTTTAAAAAATTGTACGAAATAATTTCTGAATTAAGTTTGTAATTTAACTGTATAATATACAGTTGAAAAGATGTAAAGAAGCCAAAGAAAAGAATAATTCAAATCGATTCACGCGATCAATAGTTACCCCCGAAACCCAACATACATAACCCGTCTAGTTTGTATAAATTAGTAACCCAATTGCCCGAGAGATGGCACTGTGGTCTACTTCGCGCTGTTAAGATTTTTCCGGAGTAAATGGGGTCGGGACGGGTGTGATCGAAAGTATCATCGAATTGTTCATTGTTATAAGCATATTAAGCATGGTATCTATTGAAACACTTTTTAAGGTTGCCTATTGTGACGGACGGTAAACTGCGGAACCCTACACTGAGCATGGCCCGACATGCTCTTGCCCGGTTTTTTGATTATCGTTTTAATTTATGTCAGTTAGAACATTTTAACTGTTGACTAATGTCATCATTGCTGAAAATTTAGGTCCTTGTGTCACTAACATACTATTGTCAGCAAAACTACCAATGATTTTTTAAATATTTTGTTAAAAAAATAATATTTAGGTATATTAGAGCATTAATAAGATGTAGCCCATGTGGGATTTCAGGGTTTGCCCAATGGCTAAGGTCACCCTGTATAAGTCGTACCTGTGAGTTTTTATGCGTTATATGAAATCCAGTCTTAAGGGTTATAGTTTCATGTCCATCCACAGTATATTTAAATTTCGGGTAATGGCTCACACTTTCATAATCATATTGCATTCCATGGAATAACCATTCGTCATTATTTAAACGGTTGAATAAGCCTCTCTTTTCTGAAAAATGAGTAGTAGTATACTTAAAAATTGTTGAGTCACGAAGACATAAAGAATATAATTATTTACAAGAAATATAAGCATTATATTTCTGATGAGCTCTGTAAAAATAATAAAGTAACGTTTATATAAAAAACAAGTGTAGTTTTTTTTTTTCATTCAGGCTGTAACAAAAGTCCCGAACGATACTTCAACAGCTGATTAGGTCAATGACCATGACACCATGAGTATGACCACAAGTGGAAAAATTTCGAAATTGGAAAAACATTTCGAATTTCGTAATTTTCAATCAGCTGTTCTATACAAAGTGATTTTTTTTCGGTTTTCGAAAGTTTTCTACTCGCATCGTACTCAGGGTCATCGACCTTATCAGCTGTTAAAGTATCGTTCGTGACTTATGTTGTCAGAATCAACTGTATATTTTAACAATCAACGTATATGACATGTTTTCAGAACTGTAATTAGTTTAACAATCCATAACGAGCCCAGGGTGCGTAGCCAAGATGCCAATCGCTCACGCTTCATATCGTATCGTAATCTTCTCTCTCCATCACTTTTCGTCATTAGTTCGACAATGAGAGTTGCGCTAGCGATTGGCATCTTGGCTACGCCAGATGTACCGGCTGGTAGTTTAACTCGTCAATAGCAATTGCTATTAATTTATTATATAATAAACAAATACATAGGGCCAATAAACACTAAAGGTAAATAAGTACGTAAGAAAAACATCGTCTATAAGTAAGAATAACAGAAGCGTACTTTCAATAATAATGAAAAGGTTCCAGAGGCCTTTTACCATGACGTCTTAACGCGATCCAGTTGACGACCTAAACTGAGTCGCTTCCATACAACTGAGCCTAAACTGAATCGCGTTAAGACGTCAACGTAAGACTCATGAAGTCTACAAAAGACTTATAAGTAGATGACTAACGCATGCGTCATTATCATTATTATCATTGCCGTCGTTGTTGCATATAATAATATCAGCTTTGCAACAATCGACGGCAAAAGACCGAACGACGTAAAGAAGACTATTATTATGCAATGAGCATGGGAGATTACAGATTGATTTACGAAAGCTGGCGCGGAATCTCTATGAAATTAATGACAGTTTCATACATTTTCCGCGCCAGCTTTCGTGAATCGACTCTCGTGAAGTACAATCTAATACGAGATATTTACTATGTATGTAGGTGTTTGTTTTATTGAGCACCCAAGAAAATTGTTTTCAGCTGTCGAAGATCTGGTATCCAGTGATCCGAAAGTTCACAAATCGAAAATCTAAGAGACTGTTAAGACCGGTAAGAAATGTACGAGTTGATACTGTATGTGAGGTGTGTCGTAAACGTGATCGAGCTTCAAGTGTGAAAGCGGACGGTAGTAGTGCCAGTGACAATACACAAAATAAGCGAACCCGCAAGAGGGTAGATCGCTATGTGGGTAGAAAACAAGTAAAAACTCGCAGCACGTCAGTCTATTCCGTGAACACGGCGCTTGCAACAGTGCCAAAATATCGGGTGCTCAATAAAAAAAACATAATATATATGGTAAATATGCCGTTTTAGATTGTAGGTATAATAATGAAAATGACCAACATTAGCATCGTGTATCGCTCCTTTTTTTCTAATTTTTCATCAACTTACCTGGTATAATATGCTTTTCGTTAACAGTAATATACTTATCACGATCAGGTGCGTTATGCTGAGGAGGCACGCCTAACAATGCCAAAACTATTGCTGCCATCGGTCCACCGTGCTTAAGGCAATCGTAGCCAACTACCACTTTCTGTCAATTATATCAGTTATTTCATTACTCGCTTGTTTTTGTTGATTATTCATTTCAAAATGTATTATGTTTTATTGATCAATAATTGTGAGTCAAGTTACACACAAATTCAAGTGTTTCTTTGAAGCTTCTAAGGAAACTTAAATACATTCTTTAATATTAAATATACATTTTTTGCTACTAACCTGCACTCCTTTCACTGTAAAAGATTTGTGAGAATAATCCTTGCAGTCTAGTTGTCCTCGCCGATTGACAAAAAATACCCATCTCTCGTTTTCGTCTGCGGGCGGTTCCATGAGTTCGTAGAAGATTACCGCCGTATGTTGCGACGCGTAATCTAGATAACCACGGATTTTGTCACGGAGAACTTTGTCTGGAAAACATAATGAAAACTTTGTCTTGAAAAGCACATAAAGGCCCACTTGCACCAGACGGGATTAAACAACTAACCCGGACCGACTTACCGGTCAGACTTACGTCTAGTGCTGCCCTCTAGATGATGGGAATATACTACAGAAAAAATGACTAGGCCCCAAGTTGGAAAGTTGAAGGTTGGAATCGAACCAGCAACCTGCTGCTTTCTCGGAGCAGTAAGAAATATCGTCATTTTTGACAGGCAACATACATATTATTAAATTATACATTAAATAATTCTGAGTATATCGCAATGATCATTTAATACAATTGTATAGACAGGATGATATTATGAATGACTAATCTTTTATTCGATTTAATTCCCGCTCATTCACACTTTTTGCAGTAAGCGCGGCTCTTTGATGTAAGTTTTGGATTAGACCAATCGTCGGTGAATTTGGTATATTTTTATGATTTTTTATGTACCCTATTCAGCAAAACACTTTAACAACATATACTAACCATAAGAAAACTCATCAATGAAGTACGGTACTTTGGCTTCAGGCCATAATTTAAACTTCTTTATTTCAGCCTTACTAAATTTGAATACTGGGTCCATCCCGGTTTTGTCAGGAGTAACACCCGGACTGTCAGCATTGTCACTTGGTAATATATTATTTTGATCTGCAATACTATCATCATCTTTTCCACCTGCTACTTCGTCATTCACATCCGCAACATTTTCCGTATTAACTCCACCACCTGATTCATCAGCGCCTGAGACATCAGGTTGATTGTTTTGATTTTCGTCATCAATTGCTTTATCATTGGATTGGCTATCATCGTTAATAGCACCATAGTCGTCACCTACATTATTCGCGTCCCTGACGGCTGTAAAAACATTATTTTTTCATAAACGTGTCTATAATTATACACTCTTCGTAAATATAATGTATATTTCATCGTCACTTATTTTACCCGCATCATTTTGCATCTCATCGGCAACTGCTTCAGCATCCCCTTCCGCGCCATTTGGCGTCTCGTCGGCAACTGCTTCGGCGTCAGTTACATTTATGCCGCCTGCTTCTGCGTCTACTTCATCAGAACCTGAATATAAAATAATGATTTCTTATCTACAAGATGATTTACTTTTATAGTCAATTTAATTTTCTGTACATCGCAAATGGGACCGTGTGAGCAATAAGGCTGTGTTAGCTAAAACGCGTTGCTTGAGTATAACAGCAATATTTATTAAAGCAAAGGAGGCGCACTTGGCTTGGCCATGTGCACAGAATGAACCCTAGTAGGCTACCTCGCCAAGTCATGTTAAGCCAGATTGCTAATGCCAAGGGGCCGGTTGGACGCCCAATATTAAGGTTTAAAGATTATATAAGATTGCTGCAAGTGACCTGGTCTGTTTTGAAATCCAACCTCATAGATGGGAGACTCGAGCTGAAATGAGACCAGAATGGCGGCGTGACCTCAAGAACGGAGCACAGAAACATGACGAAGTCTGGTTCGAAAACCTTCACCAGAGAAAACTCCGTAGGGCCAGATCTCCGCCTTAGGACTCACGTCATGTTCGTGATCGCTGCGGCAGAAAATGCCACTCTGCTATTGGTCTGTACAGTCATCGGAGACGCTATGGACAACCTTCACATAACAGATAATTTTAAACTACTGATGCTGCAACAATCATCTGTAAGAGATGCTGTGGCCAATATATATACATCACAAGTTATCTTGAGTATAATTAATACAACAGACTAAAAATTGAACTTACTACTCAATTTACTCACCAAGTTTACTTACCAATGAGCCTTACAATTCCCTCATTTGATGCAGAGGCACTGGCAGAATCTGTTCAACAAAACTTATTTATTTAAATTGTACACAGATGCTGGACTATAGGTAGCCCTAGCCCAGTACCTCAAGCACGAGATATGCAAGATAGGCCGTGTCTTTTAAAATAGAAAGAATAGAAGTTACAAAAAGATCTATTTCGCAAGTGATTTACTACCGCGGCACTTTTGTGTTAGGGTTACTATTGTAACATTAATCTGGTCGAATATTAATTACTATCTAATACAAATAGTTAAATCACAATTTTTGAAAGTTTCTAGGTAAATAATACATGCGAATATACCGGGCGCTTCCTGTAATAGAAGTAATAGATTTCATCGTGGATCGTATCAAAGATAGGTAAATCTTACCTGCCAGATGAATTACTTCTAATAAGCATAAGTTGAAACATATGAAAACACCAAGATGTTTCATCTTTGGATCCGAAGTGTGAAAAATCTTTTTATTGTTCAGGTGTCGAAACTCTAGAGAACGTCATTTATAATAACTGTGATAAGAAATGTTATAGCTTTACACTGTATGCCATAAAAAATATTGGGAAAACTATTACAAGTGCTGCTGTGGATTAGGAAACACTATTAGTTTGTATTTGAGCTATTCAGTTCATTACTATTAAATCGTCACATTATCACTGTGATTACTCCTTGTCATAATCATTATTTCAGCTAAAATATGTGCTCCCTAAGGACTCAACATTTGACCGTACGCACAGAATGGGTATGCAAACTAATATAAATCTTATGAGCTTAGATGCTTCATGATAGTAAAAATCGATTACGGCCTCTTGAGTACCTGCGGGCGTAGCCCACGGCGTAGCCATGATACCAATCGCTAACGCTCACTCGAGAACGAAACGCAAATTGTCATTGTCGCACTAATAAGGAAGAGTGATAGATAGAGATAACTACGATACGCTCACGCTAGGCAACGTATCGTAGTTATCTCTCTCTATCACTCTACCTTATTAGTGTGACAATGACAGTTGCGTTTCGATCGCGACCGAGCGTTAGCGATTGGCATCTTGGCTACGCCGTGGGCTACGCCCGCAGGTACTCAAGAGGCCGTAATCGATTTTTACTATCATGAAGCATCTAAGCTCATAAGATTTATATTAGTTTGCATACCCATTCTGTGATTCTGGAAGTTCCAGCGTCGGTCCAGGATGAGGCCCAGATATTTTATGTGGGCCTTAACCTGGACGTTCTCGTCCCCGACACGGATCTGCATTCCGGCACCAAACCGCCATCCCCGCCCACCAAAAACTATCGCCTCCGTTTTGGGGAGGGACACCCTTAACCCAAGCTGACCGATCCGGTCAATTGTCAGCTGCGTTGCGGCAGCAGCCCTCCTCATCACCTCCGCAAAATCTCCACCCCGCACCGCCACCATGGTGTCATCTGCATAACAAATGGTGGCCATGCGGGGAAGCTGGACGCCTCGAATGGCCCAGTCATATGCGAGGTTCCACAGGAGGCCCCAGGACGGAACATAGTTTAGTCCTAAACTAAATCACGTTAAGATTAAGACGTCATGGTAAGGGCCCAGCTCTCGATTATTGGCTTTATCTTTTAACCCCATTTTAACTAATTGCTAAAACACTGAAACGGTAGACCGAACAGTTTACAGGCGTGAGTTTATGTATCTCTTGAAGGTATCGGTTTTAACGGCCTCCTAGCCTAGTTGGTAGTGACCCTGCCTACGAAGCAGGAGGTCCCGGGTTCGAATCCTGGTCAGGGCATTTATTTGTGTGTTTATCACGAATATTTGTTCCTGAGTTATGGATGTTTTCTATGTATTTAAGTATTTATATGTATCTGTCTATTGAGCTTACCGTGGGACTAAGTCGATTTGTGTAAGATTGTCCCATAATATTTATTTAATATTTATTTATTTATTTATATTTATCGTAGTTTTAATTCGGTTTCTTTTTAAAAATTACGTCTTAACGCGACTCAGTTTAGGACATAAACTGAGTCGCTGCCATACAAGTGAGCACAGAACACTTAAGAACCTAAATTGAATCGTATGATGACGTCATGGTACGGCCCCAGTAATCTTATACTACTACTATTATGGTACTTTTATTGCTGAGTGTCTTCAAAATCGTAAACATATTCTAATTCAGTTAGAATTATTCCATTATAGTCCATTGGAGCGTATAACTTTTTTTTTTGCTTGAGCCTTTCAGGTAGTTCCGGTAGTTCGTTATTATTAAAATCAGGCCTTGGTCGATAGAAAGCTTTACAGTCTTCTAATTTAAGACCCTTATTTTTAGCTCTGTTATATTTAAGATCTTTGTAAAGCAATGTTACTTTGTATAGATCGTAGTTAGAATAATCGGTTCGGTCTCCCGTTAGTAAGTCAGTGGTCCTACGGAGCTGTAATAAACACTTGTTTAATGATGTAATATATATTGGCAAATTAAAAACAGATATAAGTAGCTCATTTATTCCATTTGAATTGAAATAATATTTGAAAATGGGTACAGGCACTAATATAAATTATTCCTGAGGAAACTCTGAAAAAAAAACATGAGCAAAATCGTAAATATCTACTACGACCTTAAGTACCTAGGTAATCTAGGTATCTGTATATCCTACTAATATTATAAACGCGAAAGTTTGTTTGGATGTTTTTTACTCTTTCACGTAAAAACTACTGAAACTTTACAATAATATAGCTTAAAATACATCAGAATAACAATGTATTAAGATAATACGCAGAAGAAGTCGCGGGCACCAGCTAGTCTATCATATATGTAGGTATATATATATCGGTATCGGTGTCTAGAACCCACAACACAAGTTTTATTTACCTTAGGATGAGTCACACCAGTCCGATCCGATCCAATCGGATCCGGGGCGATCTGTCAGTTTCTATAGAAAATGTCACATAAACTCCGAGGGCTCCGAGCTATCACGTGATTACTTCTATAGAAACTGACAGATCGTCCCGAATCGGATTGGATCAGATCGGGTCGGATGGGTGAGAGTCATCCTTAACCGTGTGTCGACTTGCGAACATTGACCTCTACTTAATACTAGTTTCTACGTAGTTTAGTAAAAGTAGTAATTTAATTCGTATGCGTTTTTATTTAATAAAAATATTAATTTTTAAACTTTTGCAAACCATGCAAAGTTACTGAAAATTTAACGGCAGTGAATCTTGGGGATAACTCACTTAATAGTATAATTTCCATTAAATGTAAATTTCCGTCTTGCTCCCACGATTTAGATTTCTTTTCGAACATTATTCGTAATAGTAGTCTTATAACGCCTATTCTTGAGGACCTTATACTACACGACTCTTTAACCAACCACCATCATAGAAGGGACGAGGCAAGCAAAGAAAGGGAAACCCAAGGATAAGCTACATCTAACAAATAAAAGAGAAGGTATCATTCATGTCGTA
This sequence comes from Lathronympha strigana, assembly GCA_949128165.1. Classification (NCBI taxonomy): domain Eukaryota; kingdom Metazoa; phylum Arthropoda; class Insecta; order Lepidoptera; family Tortricidae; genus Lathronympha; species Lathronympha strigana. The sequence goes on along the minus strand of OX421906.1, from coordinate 6,433,706 downwards.
TAAGACAATCAAAGAGGCGGCGTTCAACATAAGTGCTTGTAGAGTTGCATTCTTCATCAATCATCAGTTTACGTATAGTGAGGCGCTTCAAGGTCACTAAGTGGTTCCCCCTCGTGGTCTATTGAAGCGTATAACTTTTTGGATTCAGCGTCATGTAGCTTGGGTTTTGGTCCTTCAGGTAAATTCAGGAGTTGGTTATATTTTAAGTTATGTCCTGGTCGATAAAAAGCTTTACAATCTTCTAATTTGAGACCCTTTGCAGTTCTGTTAGATGCAAGATCTTTGTAAAGCAGTGTTATTTTGTATAGATCATAGTTCGTGAAATCTGTTCGGTCTCCTGTTAATATATCGGGAGCCCTACACGGCTGTAATAAACACGTTATTATAAACTACTTGATGTATTTAGGGAAGATCTTTTTATTTTATTTTTCTTTATTTAAAAAAATATATGAATGAATTCATTAATTAATTGCCCATGCAATTTTGGACACGATAGTACAACAAGGCGGGGCCTTAAAACGACCCTAAAAGATAGCAAAGCAATAAGCAAATAAAAATAAAAGGTAAAGGGTCCTTACTTATTATATTTATGTAAGTAAGTATGTGAAACTCTCGTTCAAACTAGGGTTTTCAATTACGGTATTGCAAGCCCTAGTTCTAACCACTTTTACAAACATTACCCCTCATTCATAAATATTAAAATGCCTGTTTTTCTAACAAACTTAAGTACCTAATTTAAGTGGCCGTTGTCGATTTTTTACGATTTCACTCAAACAACTTATTGATATTATTTTTTTTTTTATTTATATTCCTCTCTTTTTACGGTGTGAAAAAATAGGGACGCATATCGCGTTTCGCGTAAAGAGGTCATGGTAAGGACCCAGAGCATCAATGCACAATATTCTAGGAGTTACCAAAACTTGAACGAAATTCTAGGAGTAATCAAAGTATCTTTATGGGTACCACTGAGGAGCAAATTAGTTTGAGATCACGAATACATGTACGTATTTAAATTTAAATATATGTATAAAATAAATATATAGGTAACAGAAGACAATATTATATAGGTAGATATTTTATGATTGGTTTTTAGGCATCACTGTTAAAGTGTATTTATTTACTATTACAGAAACTACTTTAAGAAATTGTGAAATATAAAGTAGGATTGCAAAACTATCTTGTTAGTGCCCTTTGTAAATGGTGCCCTCGCAGTTTCACACATTTTTACTTAAATTCAGTCTTACCGTGGTGCATGGCGTTTTCACCCTTATAGTTTCATGTCCATCCATAGTGTATTTATGTGCCGGGTAGTGGCTGATACTGTTATAATCATATTCTAACTTTTCAAACAACCAGTCTTCTTTAGTTAAACGCTTAAACAAACCTCTCTTTTCTGAAAAAAAAAAACAATTAAACCTGTAAAACTATTTCAACAAACAAAGTTCAATCTTGAGATATTTTAAGAAAACTAGGGTAACTAACGGTAGGTAGTTGATTTGGAATATTATTTCAAACCAACAAGCTTAGATATACCAGATATTATTTCAACTAATCAAAAGAAACTATGTAATAAATAAATCTTAAATAGGGTTTACAGTTAAAACAACAGAAGCGTAGGTACTTTAATCAGTATTAAACGGTTCTTGCAGAGAAGCATGAAAGTAAGCAGCAGCGGAGATTGCTTTCGGTTTCTTCTTACGGTCGGTAGTAGATAAAAAGGAAGAAGGAATTTACTGAAGCCATGGTTTGTTTTCCAAAACTTGCCTGGTATAATATGTTCATTGTAGACAATAATATGCTCATCACGATTAGGTGCATTATGCTGAGGAGGCACGCCCAACAACGCCAAAACTATTGCTGCCATCGGCCCACCGTGCTTCAGGCAATCGTAACCGACTACCACTTTCTGTCAATCATATTAGTTATTCAATTAAGTACTTACTTTTTTTTAAATTCAGATATTGTATTATGCTTTCTATATCAAAACTCGCGTGTTAAATTACCAGTTATTCTAAATTGTGTAGCAATTTTGGTGCAGCATACTAATAATAACGGAACTTCTACATAAAAAGTCCGTATCAAATGTAAATAACATTTAATTACTGTCTTCTGATTCCGCGATTGTTGTTCATTGAAATTAAAAACTTAAGAAAGGATTAATCCCGTTAATCACATCATGACCCTTCGTTTCGTGGCCTTTACTGCACTCGTTTTCACATGGTTAAGATGATGACATATTAACCTCCATGGTGTTAATAAACGCGATTAATCCATTCTAAAGTGTTTAATTTCAATACATAATTACTGTTATTAACTATAATTAGCCATCCCATCTGGAATAGGTCGTACAACATCAGGTCATGCTTTTAACGCAACAATGCTGCACCGAAATTTCAAGAATTTTTCCTTCAAGAAATTACAAAGCAAACTTACATGTTTAAAAAGGCAATTCCAAATTGACATTTATTTTTAATTTATTTCTACGATCGTCTGACTAAGCTAAGTTTGCATAAATTTTAATAGCACAGACTGTGAAATTGTTGAGTAAAAGTCGTAATTTGATAGAAATTTGAAATGTAAAATAACTTATTAAATGTTTGACGGCTAGTTTGGTTGGAAAAGATAACGTGGGTTGACTCTAACCTGCACACTTTTATTTGTAAATGATTTGTGGGAATAATCCTTGCAGTCTAACTGGCCTCGTCGATTGACGAAGAACACCCATCTCTCATTTTCGTCGGTGGGCGGTTCCATGAGTTCGTAGAAATAGACATTCGTACGACGCTGCGCAGAGTCAAGGTATCCACGGATTTTGTCACGAAGGACTTTATCTGGAAACACAAGAAGATATCTAATTTAAGAAAAAGAATTCAATTCTTACAAATATAAGTTATTTAAGAAAAAGATTTAAGCACTTCTAACCCAAAAGACTGAAGGCAGAAAGCAATGATGGCAAATAATGAAATAATTGTCCGGCCAGTTCACCCCGTGGCTTCGTCATGCTTCTCAGCGTCAGTTGCCCTACTGGCTCACTCCAGCTTAAGAATGACTCACCCTACATCAAACCGGGTTGAGCCGGGCCGTGAACTTCTATATATTCTTGTTTCGTCACGTGATCGGCTCGGAAAGGTCGGAGATCACGTGACATTTTCCATTTCCCTTCGGTAGTGCAATTGGCCCTTGGGTAGCCGTATCTTTTTCTATGCAACCGAAATGCCTTAACTCAGACTTACCATAAGACAATTCATCAATGAAGTAAGGTACTAGAGCTTTGGGCCATAATTTTAACTTTTCTATTTGTGCCGCAGTTAGTTTGATTACTGGATCAACAAAGGTTTTATCAAGAGACAAGACAACCGAACTGTCATTTTGGTCACTCGGAAAAATGTTATTTTGATCTGCAATTTTATCATCTTGTACATTTGTATCAATTAATTCTTCACTTCCACCTGGTGATCCATCTTGTGCATCCGCAACACTCTCCGCATCAACTGGTTCATCGCTGACTGACACATCATTTTGATTTTGATCATCAACTGCTTCATTTTTATCTTGTAAATCGTCTTTAACTTGAATATTATCATTTATAGCGCCATTTACATTATTCGCATCATTGACGGCTGTAAAAACACCTTTTGCATTATTATTTGACGTATTTTATGAATCCATCATTGATTCGTTGTAAATTATATCGATATTTATTTTACCTGCATCATTTGTCATCTCATCGGCATCTGCATATGTTGCTTGGCTATCATTTTCACCTAAATATAAAATAACTAATTAGTATTCTATTAAATTATTTCAATGTTTTTAAATTGCGTCTTGATGGATCTTGTGTGTATTTGGTAAGTTATTTAATAGTAACTTACAACCAACGTTCTTATGAAGTTTTACTTACTAAGCAGCCGAACTATTCCCTCTTACAGAGGATAGGGCCATTTAAGCCTCTTTACTTCAATTTTGTCGCAATATGAATTATGTGTAGTAAAAGATAACATAGCAATATTGAAATGAACTATGCGGTTTTATTCTAGTTTAAATAGATTTTAACCTTAAACGTTTCCCAAAGCTAATTTATCTGTTAAGGGTCACCTGAGTAAGTATGATCGTTTAAATTTACACAATGTATGCACTTTATTAAAACTAGATGAAACTTGATAATGCAAATATACATCCCTATATGTTCTTACAGCCCCTTTTTATAAGTTTTAAATGGGAAATTACAAACAAATATCATACCGTTACGAGTAAAAGATATTGTTAAATACAACACTGGGTCTCTATAACAATACTAGTAATTAAATAACCTAATTATTTTGTAACATAATAACAAAAGACATCATACCTGAAAAACAAATAACTTGTAACAAACATAAATTGAAACAACTGAAAACACCAAATGATTTCATCTTTGTGAAAAACTGTTTTTATTGTTCAGATGTTGAAACTCTATGAAACGTCATTAGAAATAAATGTGATAAGAAATTTTATAGCTAACACTATACCTACCTATGCTTTAAAATTACTACGATACAAGGGTGAAAAACAGGAAATCCTCTCCCTACGACGGTCGTGTTTTAATTTATCGCCATTCGTTGCCAATTACCTCTTCGCACGTGTATCGTACGACGTTTTACAGTACATATGTCCCTTTGAATATTCGACGCAGGCACGTAAACTGCTCATTATCGCCCTAGGGCGGTAAAGTAGCACCATGTGTACTGTAAATTCTATTACAAGTATGTGTGTATCGGGACCATATTACTTAAATAGTCACATAAAATCAATATGAAATCGTCGCATTATTAGACGGAAAATAACTAGTTCCCTTTAACTGACTTATTGTATTAAATATGACAGCTATGGTTCTTTTACTCATTAATAGAATATTGTGCTCTTTACAATATTTTAGTTACTACTAGAATATGTTTTGCTGTTAATACTAGAATATTAGAAAGAGCACTATTTTATATTAATGAATTAAAAAATATAGTTGTCACACTTTTTTCTCCGGGTATTACCGTAATTTTCACTAGCATGTTCATCGCCTGGACACAAAACGCCTTCCGAGCCGGATCATACTTGGCTCAGAGGCGGACGCAAAGAGATTTGTGGGTTTCCTTGCTATGTTTTCCTCCAGCAAAAAGCAACGGTTAGTTTGTTAGTTAGTTATATTGTGCCTTTTTTGCGTGATAACGAGGCAGCCCTATTCTAACCACCCTAGCCTAGCCCCTTTACAAAACCTAGCATCTTTCTTAGGTTGCTAATCGCTTTCTTTAGTGTTTCGGGAGTTCCTAAATACTTACTCCTGTATACTTCTACCTGTCCACATTCTAGGAGAATATGTTTTGTTGTGAAAAGCAATGGTAAACATTACCTTAACTATATTTTGTACCTACCTACTCGTAAGTTTTGAAAAACGTAATGATGTGAGCTGGGGTTTGAACCTGCAACCTTCGCATTAAAATTCGAATGTTTAAACGTTGGTCAGTGTGTATGTAAAAAAAAATTAGTCTGCAAAAACTCTTAGTTAATACTTACCTAATAACTAGGTAGTATCTACTGAAAATCAAAGGTAAGAAGCAAGCTTTCAAACCCACAAAGTAATAAAGCGAACAAAAACCTAGGTGCCTTAAACATTGTCATACAAAAGCCAAGCGCATCACCAACTAAAATTCACATGCACTACAGGAATGCAAAAATACTTGCGCATAAAAAATTATTCACGCTATTTTAGATTCAGCCACGCCATTCGTATCCCTTATGACAGATTTCTCAGTTCATAAACATAAATTTTCCAACGTGCCCGATACTCGTGAGAACGTGCCTGCGGCCCTGCCGACCACCAACACAGACTGACTTTTCACTTTCAAAGCCTTAAACCATTCCATAATCAACCTTATACGTAAAAAAACAAAGTAGTATTTTAGTTCGTCATAACCTCTTTGTTAGAAAATGAAGCTGTTTCAGAAAAGTTTGCGCTATCCGAACGTGCTACGGTTGCGGTCGCAATAATATAAAATGGCGGAGATATGACAGTATTCGTTGCATCACTGAGCGCGAGCATAAATTTTAAAAGGAAACATCATCATATATCGAACTGTGGACAACCCTGGGCGCTGTTTTCGAACGCTCCACTACATATGCCTCATCATCGAAAGAAACAGACAATAAACTCGATAGGGCTACTCCCAAGAGGGAAAGAGAGGTTAACTGTTGAGAACCATGACCAAATACGTAATAGTCGATGCAAAGTAAGACAGACAAGGTGATATCGACAGATAAATGTCTAATGGAGATGTAATGTGTTGTAGGTTCGCGGTAATAATAATATGTCATGCTCAGTGCGTAATATGTGATGTAATTGAGTGGCCGACGGAATAACATTGAGAGAAGTACCTACATTATTTTATTGATCGGGAAGTATACTTGAGTTGTAAATTTGACGGGTGTATTCATAATTTCTCAATTATTGGCGAGTAATAAGTGAGCGATCACAGGGCCTATCGACCCCGATGGGTATGAAATTTACAATGGGTACACAACACAACACGTTGTATAATGTCAACTTCAGCAGTGCCTAGGGCCTTGCCATTTGCCATGACGTCTTAACGTGATTCAGTTTAGGTTCAGTTCACCTATAGGCTCAGTTGTATGGAAGCGACTTAGTTTAGGTCGTCAACTGAATCGCGTTAAAATACGTCATGGTAAGACCTCTTAGTAGTTTGGCACCCATACAATAGTAGAAGCCTGAAATAAATAATTTTTATTTTATATTACTAAGACTCCGCTGTCCGTCCGTCCGTCCTTTCGTCCGTTTGTAACCAGGCTGGCAGGCTGTATGTCTCATGTACCGTGATAGTCTAGACTCTATATTAGTTAATATAGAGTCTAGACTCTAAGTCCTTCCGTCCTTTCTAGTGCTAATGATCCTTAATCGGCCTAGGCCGTGTTCTTACCATTATTTGTACGTAACCACACTCGATAGCGACTGCACGATTCTATAGTGTTTATCTGATAAAAAGCGTAACTAAGTACCTAGTGTTCAATATAATCAATGTCCCGGATTAGTACAGTCACCTGCTGAAATAACGGATTGCATAGACAAAGTGTTACAGTGACAGTCTGAAAGTAGTTTTTTTTATGCCTCCCATATTTCAGACTGAACAAAAATCTACTGTCAGTTTGTTTGCAACTGACCGTACATGGCGCAAAAATGTAACCTCCCCTATCCCCTATACCTTATATCACAGTCAAGCTTTGCATTCGTTGCTCAGAACTTCATCAAAATAAGGTAAAGAATCATGTTGAATATATAACATATTTATATTCTCTTAGCTATGATATGGTGACGCCCATCCCTCGTTTCGTTGAAACGACAGTCAACCTGTGGATAGCCAAAGACGTCAAATCACGTCCATGGAGGTTTACGCGTGGCGTCTGGGGTAATTTTTCTTTTGTTTGACATTCAAAGGGCTAAAACAATGAACCTTAACCGAACAACCTAATAACATAGACTAAGTATGCCATAGAGTAATAAGAACCTAAAACTATACGGTGTGTATCCTGGATACCCTTTACTTTATCCCACACTCTTTGGGCTTGGAATGGTGGGATACAACAAACTAGAGGCGAGGCGGGAACTTGCTCTCGCTTTGTATGTAGTGGGGGTGCTTAGAGGTTAGTTGTGCATCCCCGGGCGTCTGCATGCTATAGCGCTGTACGTGCCGGACGGTCACGCGGGCCGCCGCTCCTGGCCGTGCCTGCTAAGGTGTGCCAACCGGTTTTTAATTGTATGGAAAAACCGGTTAATAACCTATTATTAACCGAAAATTCATACAAATAAAAACCGGTTTGCACACCCTACCCTGGTGCCTGCTGCCCACACTAAACTGCTGAGGGAAGCCCCGCTAACGAGGGTTATTCGCACTGTTAATAAAGTCACGCTTAAGTTCTACATATTTACGTGCTCTTTGAATGATCTCACAAAGGCCACTATGTTTGTATTAGGTTAAGTTAAGCAATTATTAGTTTTACTAAATAGGTAATATTGTTTGTGATTTTGTTTACTATGTTTATTTGTTATCGAATATCTATTGCATTAGGCAAGAACCTGTAATGGTAAATTTCAGTTGTCGATAAAATCAAATTTTTTTTTGTACTCAAATAAAAAAAGAACCTAAAGACGTGAACACACTAGCGTTTGCACGTCGGCGCTTTTCTACTTTTCCCGCTCCTCTGCGCAGCACAAAAACACCAACGCGCAAACTATATAGTGTGCACATGCCCTATATATGTAAAGCGTTTACGAGAGAATATATATATATATATGCGTTTTGTATATAATCTTATTTTTTATTTAAAGTCTGAAATCGCTTGTCTTGTTTCGCTCTGTAACGAGGAGTTTTCTCACGAGCTGTTTGTGTTGCTCACTCCATACATGGTTAAAAATGTATACTGTTTTAAGCGAGATGTTTTAAAACTCATTATTAATATAATTTACGCCTAATATAGTAGAAAGCACAATTAGCTCCGGCTTCCCTATGAATATTTTTATCTATTTATTCCATATATAATATAGGTAGGTATATTGGGAATGAAACAGAGTTTTTTGATTGATTTTGTATTTTTAGTAACAACTAATCAATATTTTAATTATAAATAGATACTGCTAATGTACAACCAATACTATAATAAAATGTGTCAACCCCAAAAGTGGTCATTGGACGAAATATAATTTCAAAAGGTACATCATTTTTACAACATTAGTGAGATTCAGATTAGTTCAGCTGATTTCAATTGTATTTTACCTAAAATGTACAATTAAAATTGCTAATTTCTCATAAATAACTTAAAATATCAAATAAGAGTTTATTTACATGCGTAAAATTATTTTAAACGACTGCATTTTATTCGGAGACTTTTTAAAACTGATAAAACTGTCAAAAATAAAAAGGAAAATATTAAAAATGGCACCAATTTAATTTGATCTGTTACTGGTTGTTTTAAATTAAGGTTAAAATACTTTTATCACAATAGATTTCATGTTAAAATTCAAAACAATGGCTTTACAAATCCGTCATGGATATTACAAACTACAAAATTATAAAATACTTCAGTCTTTTAAAGTCCACGTGGTTACCACTCGGCTTTCGTACAAATTACAAACTTACATTGCCACTGGTTACCTCTCGAATCAGCACATTTAATACCGAAATCAACTAATTTTGAATGCAAAGTTATCTTTGCAAATCGGAAACAAAATTTGAGTTTCATTAGGAATTCTTAAGCTAGTTATAGATGAATCTTCATAATGAAAATCTTTGCATTTATTGACATGGCCATAAATGACAATGACATAGTTAGTCCCATTTGGCAAAACGTTACTAACGAACTTGTTTTATGAACATGACAATGGGTATGGCAATTTGCCGTACATTTTTGCGTCTAAAAGTAAAGATGTTTAAAATGTTAAAATACGGATTTGTTAGAAATCGTGGAAAATCTACACACAAATGGAAAGATGTTCTTTATCCCGATTCATCTAATCATTCATTTACTTTAAAGCTACATTTTAAAGTAAATTCATGCATAATAAAAACAAGTTTTCAATAAATATTAAAAAGAAACCTATGACAATATGTCTGCCATGAGGGTATGTCCTTGCATGAAGGCTTAGCGGGGTTATCTATTCCTTACTGGCTAACTATTTTATATCACATATCACATACGATATATTTTTATAATAAATCCCTTTGAGGCAAACTATCGATTTTGGACTGTCAGGTTTAGTATATTTTTGGGACATTGAGTATTGCTTGATATCCACTGAAAAAAGATACGTCACGCTTAAAGCACTTAAAGGCTGGATCATATCGGATGCGTGGTGCAACACAAGTGCATAGCTACGGGCATTCACAAGCCCATTGTAATATATAACCGTGTTGCTTACGCGTCTGGTGTGTTCCGGCCTTTACAATTTACAGTACAACCTCTTTTAGTTAATAGTTGTCTGCTCGTGAAAGCTCTTGGCAATTGTATGACAGCAAATTTAATTTACGATCAACTACAACAACGCTTTAAACTCAATGGATACTTCAGTTATGCTTCAATCTGTCATATTCATTAGTGGAAACAAATCAACGGTGGTTTGTTAAAATTATCGGTTAATAATCATCAATTTGTATATCGCATGCATAAATCAATAGTTTTGTAGATACTTCTACTAAAATCCATAAAATCAGCAATATATAAAGTTACTAAAAGTAACACATGCTGTTACGGAGGACATTTTACGGACAGCGCAACTGGACGAGCATAATGTATAAAATGTACAACATGTGTCAACCTCGCGTGTATAGTATCTCGACTATCGGACGCAGCACGCATACAATATTATACGTATAATACTGATTATTTAATTCGTTTAATATTTAATTCAAATTCTCGAGAGCGTTTATCTCGTAATGTGGGACACTTTTACGACGGGTACTAGCGGGCTGATAACAGGCCGCAGCGTCCGCGAAGACACCATATGCCTTCGGAATAAGACACTAATTCCAATAACAAGCCTAATTATAATATGAAAATTATACTTATAAGATAATTTCGCTTTTGATGCAACAGTTATACGTGCGTGCACAGAAAGATGCATTAATATAACTAATTAACCCGATGTAATCATTGCAATTGTTATATCCAAGTATAACTATCCGCAAAAACAAAATCTATCTATTATACACAACTTTGAAGTGATATTAAAAAATATCAATTAAAGTCAGAATAAGCGTAGCGTAGGTGTCTCCAGTCGGAGCGCAGTCAAACGGAAATAATACGTATAGGTACCATATCTAAAATAAATAAATTATACACCTGACTGCATAAGGAAACCAATAAAATCAATTTCGATTGTACGGGATGGCAGGCTGACAGAAACAAATCGTCATTAAACTGGTCTCATTAGTTTCCCAATGACAGTGTTCACAAAAAATAACGTTACTAGATCACATGTTCGCACTTAATAGCCAAATAAATTAACCGGCCCACTCGGCCAAGATTACTACACAGTATATCGCTTATTTTAATTTCACGCCGGATCAATTATACGTGTAAAAAGAAGAAATAAACAGTGATACAGAACTATTTACATAAGTCAACATGAATTACGATTTCGTCGACTCCAATAGAAGAAAAAGTGAAGCGATTATATACACGGTCCGTTATCTGCCTCGGAGCACTTTAAACGGGTCCACTCTCGAGTTCGAGTCACAACCACCAGAATTTCTAATCACAAGTGTAACTGGTACACAGTCCGACGTCTGACGCCTATAAGCACGTGTGGACCTTCTTCTGGCTTCGACAGAGTTTGCACTTGACCTCGCAGCACCAGTGGAACGTGCAGTTGCACCGCTCCAGGACTGTCATCTCCACAGTTTTGAAGCCGCGACCGCAGCACATGAGGTCGCAGCCGTCGACGCCTATGCTCGTCTCGTTGCATGTGCGCCCGTGTGTGCCCGGGATGCCAAGCCGCGGATTCTTTTCGCAGAATCCTGGCGAGGCTTCTAAGTAGACCAGGTCTTTGACGCCCGGCGACTTGTGGTCGGGGTTGTGCGGCCGCAGCTGGAAGCCGTACCGGTTCCGTCGCGGCACGCGGTGCGGCGCCGCGTCGTTGCGCTGCGCGGGCGCCTCGTCCGCGTTGTGCATCATGACGCGCGACGCGCCGTCGAACCGGTCCTTGAGCGCGTCGCCCACCGACCGAAAGGTCGGCAGCCGCATCCAGCACGTCTTCACCGTGCAGGACCCCGACATGCCGTGACACTTGCATTCTTGCCGCATCTCTGTTTGCACGTGCTGCCAACAGAATAAAATTATTAGTACTAAATTCTTGCTCCGCCTAGGAGGGGGTCTCGATAGAAGCATTAGATAGATAATGATGTACGAATATCTTTAAATTCCTTCGATAAGCGTCGATAGTAGTGATCGATGATTCTTTGAGCGCACTTCGTCGATCGCATCTCACGATCGAGCAAATTGTTACAAATCGTGAGGAGGTGGGCCGGTCGTCACCGCGTGTGGACTGATCATAAATCATGCTCTAGGGACATTCATCATTCTTAGAAGGTAGATAAATGACGTGAGGACGGAGACAGTCAATATTTTACTATCCCCGAGCGCTGGCGCTTCGTAGAACGCGGAACGCGTATTTATTCATTCACATTGTACGGTCGAGTGTCCAAATATGTGTAAAACAATCGATGGAATGTCGTGAATATTCATCAGGTGGACACCCAGTGCGTGTGTCGTGACAGGAATTAAGCGCGTGGCTTAATGATGCGGCCGGGTGGCTCGAGGCGCCCGTCGTCCCTTTTTGATGAATTTTAGGGGGGAACAGACAGTGGGTATGCAAATGGTGGGTGCGGTGGGAGGGAGCTGCGCGAGCGCAACGAATGGGTGGCGGTTGCGGCGGCCCAGCCCGCGGCGTAATTAATGCACGGGCGACGCGTCAAGTGGCGAGGATCGATCGTCACCCGTAATGGTAATGTAAACACTAAACACGCCAGACGACAATGCCTGTCGTTGGCCCGATAGCCGATTGTTTTATTTAATGGATGTTTATGAGGTGCTACCGGCTAAGTGGCTATTGGATAAGCGTTGATGGATCGAGTGGGCCAATCGACTTACCGCTCGGCCGGCTTCGTTGTTGTGAAGGTTCATTTTTTCTCGGAGCGTTTTGCCGCGCTCACCGGTGTCGACGAATTCGCGACTGAAGCGGAAGCCGAAGCCTATGTTGTCGCTGCAGCCGCCCCACTTCCAGACGCGCACGTTGGCGGCGGCGGCGGCGCGGCTGCGGTGCGGCTGCCGGTCCACGTGCGAGTAGTCGCAGGTACAGGACTCGATGGCGCCCTCCGCGCACGCCCGAGACACCGAGTGCGCCACTCCTGCGCTCGTTATCGCGTATATGAACGCGGTTTCTCGGCAACCTACGACAAGAAAAACACAAATTGTAGTTTTATTTAATAGAACATGCTATACGATAATCTCCTTCGCGCAGACATTACTTTGTAATTTTCATCACACCTGCTCGTAAATGGTGATATTATATGCAAGCATACTTAGACTTAATGAGCTGTATTAAGCCCATGGTCTTAAAGGATTCTCATACTACTTTACCGCCCGCCCAGAGCTCCCGGCCGAAGCGACCTGCCCCCCACGCGTTCGCCGCACGTAGTCGTCGCTCACTCAGGAGTTCTGTGGACAGCTGTGCTAGCCTACTACCGCTAATACTTATTGATTCTTTATCTTCTTTCTTTCTTTTACTTTCTTTGAAAGTTTATTTGTTTCTCCTAAAATGTGATGAAAAACATTGTAAGTATGTGTGATACATACTTACAATGTTTTTCATCACATTACGCGGTACGAGAATTATGAACTCGTGCTAAAATTAAGCCCTCGTCTTCGTCTCGGGAATTCACACTCGTTCGTAATTTCTTGTTTACCGCCCTTCATACACAATGTACTATTACAGCTGCATTTTATTAGCAATAACTAATTATGTTGGGTTAATAATAAAACGAACATGCAGCGCAGTATGCGAAAGGAATGGTTCAATACATTTCTCAACTTGACATGTTTGGCATTTCATACAAATTAATTCGTTCCAATAACGGAGGGCCTTATTTTAATTACATTTATCGCGAAGGGTAAAAGAGGTATTAAAAATATTTCGAAACGAGTCGTAAACAAATCATATATGGCGCAGACCCGGCACGATCGGTATTAGGTCAATTATATTGAGGTACCCATTGTCGTTTTATGAATTTATGGGTATGTTAATTAAAAGCGGGGACGACATTCCGAGCAAACAGAATAAGTCATGTTCGGTCCGGATTTAAGATGAGGTTTGAGCATAAAGCGATCGCAGGCCCATTCATCGCGGACGAGCGCCCGGCGCATCCCGTATCGAATGCTATAAATAATTAATGGCCGGCATTAGAATCAAATACTCATAAAATACAATTAAAAGAGAGAGGGTATCTATATCTCCACGATTGAAAATAAAGAAGTGCCTTACCTACCCGAGAGATTATAAATTTGATCATTACAAGTGGTACGCGCGTCGATTCCTCTCTCTTAATATCGATTTAATAACCCCGCTGCCCGCTTAAAGCGAGCCCAACTCTTTGTCTACGCAATGAGACGATATTATTAACGGACCCGAATGAATAATGAATGACCTAGCCGTCGAACATAATTAAATTTACATTCGTTTAAAAAATGTGCATAAACTTTCTTGGCCGTCCCGTATGGACATTATCTCGTTATTAATTCGCGTAGACATTGTAATTTTACGGCGTAATGCGTATTAATGCCTCGGGTATTGTTAGTGTTGGTCTCATTAAGGGGCCTCGCGCGCGTCAAGGCCGAGATGGAATTCCTCGCAGGCTATAAAAGGCCTCGATCGTTCACGAGATAGGCTCTCGATTAACGTAAAATTAGCAATTAATGCGTCCTAATGCCGGACCGTGTCACCTCCCGTGGTACGAGCTTACGCGCGCGAGCGACGCCTTTGGTGGGCTACCGGCCACCTCCCGCTCAGTAAAAACGAATGACTCCTTTATGGATGTAAAAATAATAAGGAACGCGTATTTGTTGTTATTTATATCAAAAATATGTGGAACGAGCCCGGAGCGCCAGCGTTATTAAGGACTCAATAAGCAAATGAAATCATTTTTTTATTGAGATGTCATCGTGCACCGATATAAATTACGGGACGCACACTGCCGCCCGGGACCGCTTTTTGTTCGCTTTGGGATGTTATACAAAAGTATTTTATTCAGCAATTACTTTAGACGTTCGACTGGGAATTTTAATGTCAATTTTGCCATCATTCAATGCTCGAACGAAATTAATTCACGGTACAGAATACGAATACGAGCGTCGCAGAGCAGGGCATTTATCGTCTGTAATGACTTGGAAACGTTCTCTCGCATTAACTCTAACGAATAGGTGCGGGCCAATTAAATATGGCACACGTAAATAACAATCGTAAAGTGATAGCTTTCGGCAAACGCCATTCCGGCCGTCTGTCTCCGTAAACAAACTTTCCAACTTTATAACGAGTAATAAGTTTTTATCTTAAGGGCAAGAATCCGATTTATAGTCGGGTTATAAA
The DNA here is from genome assembly GCA_949128165.1 of Lathronympha strigana. Lineage (NCBI taxonomy): Eukaryota > Metazoa > Arthropoda > Insecta > Lepidoptera > Tortricidae > Lathronympha > Lathronympha strigana. The sequence goes on along the minus strand of OX421906.1, from coordinate 6,418,531 downwards.
ACGGTAGAGGTCTGATGCGTCAGTGCGGAGGTCTGGCCGCGGGGAGTCGCCAGGTGCTCGACCACGTGCTGCGCCCAATAAACGACTTCATAACGCGTAGATATCTGTCCACACATCTGTCAACAGACATCTGTGAATGAGAGCCCGCTGAGATTTTAATGCCGCTTCTTTCTTGACCAACGGTACCAGACCACTTTGACTAATTAATACTGCGCATTTTTCAATCGCTCTGCGAGAAATTTCGTGGTTTCCAAACCCATGATTCACATTTGATATAGATTAGGAATAATTCCGTGTCACGCAAGACAATATTTGCGCAACTATAAATAATTATGCAATGTATGTCCGTGACCGAGCCCATCGGTTTCCGCGGCTACAAAGCCGATTGTCGCGTTTCGCGAATAAATCGCGACGTAGAAAAATTATGACAGATGCAAAGAGGTTTCATCCGAGAGGCCGCATTAGTCACGGTATTAAATAAAATGTAAATGTCCTTCCTCGGGCCTAATTAACCACCCAAACAACTATAATCCGACACCGCCCATACGTAAACTGGACGCGGACAATTGTGCCTGCGCCAGCGAGAGCCGAGTCTTTAAAAATAATCATATTTAACGCGCCCTATTATTTTATTATGGCAATTCCATCCCATCAAATCGCAGTCAAATAAGAACAAACATGAGTAATGTTAATCTATAAAAGTAAATTATTATTATAACTGATAATAAAGTGCTGTCGGTGGATTATCTGTGCGGATAATGAATGGTCGGCCGTACGGTTTACAGCGAGCAGGCAGCGAGCGATAATTCCGTCCCAAGGATTGGCAGTTAAGGCGAGGCTTTGGGATTTTATAAAAGTCCAAATCTCGTAAATCGGATCGGCCGATCGCTCGTGTGAAATAAAACTTAATCACTGTTGACGCTTGACGAGCACCTGGCCGGCCCGCGCCGAATCATTCAATAATTCAATATTAATGCACTAATTAAATACGTCTCTGTCCGCATTAAGTCATCACGCCTAAGTGTTGCCACAAGATTAATAAGAAGGATTGACTTATGATGGTTCGCGCGTCGCACATCTTGTGCCTTATTATTTACAACGACTTACATTATTCAAATTTGATGGGACGTAATTACTCAAAACAGCGATAAATCACTCGTTTATAAAAGGAGCCACGGCGGTTGACCGGTTTGGAGAGCCGCTCTATCGAACTATGATGAACTCATTACGGATTTGTTTTTATACACTTTACGGCCGAGTAATGACATTTTATCTTTTATAGAAAGAGAAATGAATCCGATTCGTTTCGTCGAAAAGCACATAAAAATTACTCGGTAGCGTCTGCTTAAGATGCCGTTACAAAAATGAAAAGAACCTGCAATGGTAGCTACCCATTAAGGTGCAAAAACAAAACAAAAGTGAACTAGTAAAGGTAATTTTGCTATAAAGGCGCGTCGAGAATGGGCAATAAAAAGCAATAATTCATTTTCGTTATGCCGTGTATGGGTGATAATTTCACATTGATTCCGCGGTCCGAGCCTTCACTGCGACAATTGAGAATTACGTCGGCCGTATATCACTCATTGTGAGTGGCACAAAGCGGCTACCACTCGCCGCTACCATCCGCCATCGCCACCGTTCCCGGCCATCCATTTCCATTCCCATTGCCATTCATGCGACAGACAAAGACATTTGTTTTCAAACTCGAAAAAAAGTACCGAAAATAATTCCGTTTCAAGTGAGCTGTCAATAAACAATAACGGGCAGCTCGAATTGAAACTTTTGATAGGTCGTAATTTCTCGAGACAAAAAATTAAATTCCACCAACTTTTTGCTTTAGTGGACCTCGCGAGTAGAATAAAAACGAAGCGACGAAACTTCTGTATCTCAAAAACAATTCAAACGCCACAAAACCTAAAACGCTTATCTAATTGAGCATTAAATATTTCGTCGAGCGCATTTTGTATCCATTTTATTTTGTGTGTCGATCGTTTTATACGTTTTATCCACCCACGGCGATGGAATCTTGGGAGCCGATATACGAAACACTTCAAAACAGGAAATATTTGAAAAAAGGTTGGGTTTTATTGGTCGAGTTACCTGCTATTAGGCGATGTTAGGTGTAAACGGGGCTTCCGTGGAGCTCGCTAAACTACTCTGCAGGAGGCCCGGCTCGCTCTGCGGGGACCCATATATTTTTCTATTCTCGACAATAACACGAGGCATAAAGGCCCGAGCGCATTGTGCCGTTGTCATCATTTGTGTTAATGCGATCCTTGAGGTTTGCACCACAATGGGATGAAGACGTCTCGCCTAGTGTCAATGCTGTGACGACGTGTAAATTAGTAATTATTCGCGCCCTTCCGGGCGGTCTTTGTGTGCAGAGCGGTAATTATGTCGCGAGACAAACTCTTTGTCAGCCGGGATTGGATGAGCGTTTTCTATTTAGCTATGATTCGCGAGCTTCATTAATGGACGCTGGCCGCCCGCTGCGATCGGCTGCGTTTTTATGCGTTTCTCAAATGGAGATAATTGCGATGTATAAAAAGTTTATCGTTGATATTTGCGGCTGTAACGCGCGCCCGCCTGGCGCACTTTTAATAAAGTAATACTCTCTAAACAGGAACGCACACGCATATACCATACATTTTGTAATCGCCGGGGTTTTAATCAGTGAAATTGTAACTGCGGTGGTCTCTGAGCTCTTTTAGCAAGGACCTTTATTAAGAAAAATATATGAGAGCTTTAAGAGCATGTTGAGGAATGTCTACATTATTGAAATGAAGATAAATTGTATGGCGTAAAATGTATGCATAACAGAGAAACATACAAAATCAATCACTGCAATTTCTAATTATAGGAGGTTTGTGCTCATAAAGGCGTCCATAGGCTACGGTGACCGCTTACCATCAGGCGGGCCGTATGCTTGTTTGTCACCGTCGTAGTATTAAAAAAATATATATAATCATAAAAACACACATCAGTAGAACTCAATTAATAAACCTGCATACCTATATAAAGTGTTATAAACACACATGTGTAGTCTAAACTTACCTTTTTGATTAATTATTTCACATTAATTCCTTTCAAATAATTATTCCCATTAAAAGTCATAAAACTATTCTCAAATCGGTGATAATTATCGCGAGCGTGCTCAATTACTTTAAATTGGTTCTGTCTCCGCAATTTACATGTATTATTTAAATAAATAATCCGGATCTGGACCGATAATAATTCTTTAGATTTACCAATCCACACATACCTGTATCGCCGCGGGGTAGTGTCGACCCCGAGACGTTTCTTTTTTCCCAGCTAATGATCATTAATATTGAGTAAACATATAAATCTAATTGCGATTTGTTACCAATAACCTTACATGAATATTTCATAAGTTAAATGGTTTATGGCTGCGTTTACGAAGCCTTATTAAGTGCCCATTAATGTTGACCATAGATATATAACCTTTAACAACTTGTAGTTACACAATTTGTGAAGTACCTACAACGAAAGGATTCGAATGAACGGACGGTCCGACAACAAAGAATGACTCAATCTCCTCCATTCACAGCAATAGTTAACATTCCCTGAGAAACGTGAGCGCACATTAAGAATAGAATCTTTCACTGCATTCGAAGCTAATAGAAACATCGTTTACCGCAAACGTTTGGACATTTCATTAACGTGAGTTCAATAACCGGAGCGCACTGCAGCCCAAACGGATGGCCCCAGATATCGACGAATTCGAAATAAGATCGAATTAGCTGGAGATATGGAAGCGAACGCTCTTAATTTTGAAGATAACCCCCGTAATGCGGGCGCGCCGACCTCCGATCTAAGGAAAGCTTTCCGATATAACTTTTTATTTATGTTTTAATCAATGCCAGACGTTTTTACACGGTTGCGTAAGAATGTGTTTATAAAAAGAGTGAGTGGATTGAATCGATTACTAATTAACTTATTTATCAAAATGTTTCTATTGTTAGGATTTGAATAATCATTCACTAAAGTCCCCTTCGAAGTTTGCAAACAACATAAAGCATGCGAACGACAAAATTGAATTACAAACTGGCTTTTTTGCTGTTTTTATCGAATAATGCTCTTAAAAGACCAGATGTTCGCGAGCTCATAATAAGGCATATCGCGTACAAAGCATCGAAATCGGACACCGGAGATGGAACAACCATGATTCGGGCAACAAAGTAACCGTTTGCAGTCAAGCAACTTGATTGTTACACAAATAAGTGTCTTAATGAGACAGAATAAAAGCTATTCTGTTTTTCGTGGATGGGAAAGTAAACTTTGTTTATTAGCTTCGTGCGAGTTTAGCGAAGTGTCTACAAGATGTAGATGTTTTGACTCTTGTTTACACGCACTAGACCTAATTTATGATTATGATAGTTTTTAGTAAAAGGTACCATTTTGTCGATCGTTGATAAGGTTTATTTCTAATTCATACTTTATGGCATTATCGCCTTATAGGCCTTTTTACTAAATTACGGTACATTTTACTAAAAACGATCACATGCTTGAGTTACCTACTTAACAGAATGAGCTCCAATGACTTGACTGTCTGGGTTACTGTTCGTTGGCATTAACTGAACAATATTTCTCACGATAAATTCTGCGTACTTAAAGGTCATTGAAGGTGTTAATCAATATCTATCCAATTATTTATATTGCCTGAGTCAGTGAACCTGATCGTATTCACATAGGTGAACAAAATACCAATACCAATTAAATATAAGTGCCTCGAATTTGCACACAATGTTAATATTTCAAACACAAACTCTAAATTTTACTGTAAACTTTCTTTTACCGAGTTTCTAAACCTTTAGTTTGATTAAGTACCAATCTTCTTAATCATATTATATATACATTATATTAATGGATTGTAGATATTACTAGAACCAATAACATCTAAGTCCTGCTATTGAATTTGCCATCACAATCAGTCACAAGGATCTAGCTTCGCCGGAGGGCACAGCCTCTGTTAATAACACTAATGACACCGTAGCTATATCAAATGTCAATGACAAATCTACAAATGTATGTATTCGAAGGATATAAATAACAAAATATAATTCATCGTAAACCACACACAATTGCTGTCAAGGTAAAGATAAGAAAGAAAGAGTTGTTTCCGTCTCATTAATTAAAATCCCTTGCCATCTACTATAAAGTTACTATAAAACAGAGCATTCTCAAAAACCTAAACGTATCACTTCAAACCGAGGAATTGTTCGGATTAATCCCTGCCGCTTCTTTCCGCCATCGCCCTACGCGACAATATTTCCACTCTCACCATTTAGATGGTTGGCAATCCTCAACTGTGCGCTTTTCCCGAAACTTCCTGCCTCGCACAGCTAAACTGTGGAACGAACTGTCGCCAGCGGTGTTTCCGGACCGATACGACCTTCAAACCTTCAAGAAAAGAGCGTACTCCCACCTTAAAGGCCGGCAACGCACTTGCGACACCTCTGGTGTTGCGGGTGTCCATGGACGACGTTAATCGCTTACCATCAGGTGATTCGTTTGCTCGTTTGCCCCCTATAGCATAAAAAAAAAAAAAAAAAAAAAAACCAAGATTTGACATGCACAGAGCAAAATCATTTACACCAATTTAGGGTTACCACTAAAATACCTTAAATAAACAATAATGAGAGAAGCAAGAAGCGGTTAAGATTTAAGTACTTTTTCATCAGAGCCATAATGACAACCTTTAGAATGATACAATGCGTAAACACTGTCATTACTCCCCGGCATTATAATCTGCCCTGAAGTTTATTTATCTACAGCGTTAATACGAGTGTACCAGTATTGTGAAACTAATGGGAATCTATTTGCAGATTCGTATCTATTGATAATATCGCCCATTCAAATCGAGTAAATGGACGCTACGGTGCCAGGACTGAGATTATGGGATTTAATATGTAGCTGGGCCTTATTAACATTGACTGGGCAAACCAGTTATAAAGGATCTTATATCGCGTATAGCTGATATGGTTCTCGGGGTCACAGTTATACTGGTGTATGATGAGATTGAGAGACTAACAGATCGTGGAGCATCCAAGCGTAAATGTTGGAGAATAATGGTGATTTTGCGATTTCAAGGGATCCGATCCGTGTTATGGTAAAAACCTGGATTACTCTCTTGCGATACTTTGATAAGTGGTGCTTTTACGTAAAGCGCAGATTTTGTGATACCGCTAGACATTCGATTAAGTAATAGGGAGTTTTGCTATAAAGTCAACAGTATGAAAACATTTCTTGACTGTGTATTGTATCAAATAATCAAATATTTAAACAGAACTCTATGATTATCATGTATTGAAGATTAAAGAAACAAACTAATTTGCTAATTCACTTCCTCTGCAATCAAACGAATTGTAACTCTAATATATGTACAAAGGGTCGAACCTTCCAAAACGTTCAATAAAATCAGATTCCTTTTAACTAATGTAAAAAAAGAGCTCCCGTCACTCGGGCACACGTAATTGATCCCGGATGTTTTATCTTGATGAGCCCTTTATTCAGTCGCTACCCCATTGAAGATACCATCTAAAGGGTTGCTTACAAATATCACTTAATTTGTACCCACTCTTTGTTACTTCACCAAACCCCCTCCTTTTAAAAAGCTTGTACATTTCAATTGCAAGTTTGTTAAGCCCCCAATAATCTGCTCTTCTCCAAAAAAGACTCTTATCGACTTAGTTTTTTAACTTTTGTTTTGCACCTAAATTGAGACAAATGAATGACGCGTGTTCTTAAAATGGCTGTTTAAGTTTTTAGCATCGGCGACAGGATAAGCGTGATTTGGGTATTAGACTGACAGGTTGTTGACCAAATTTATCTTAATTGGTAATTATTTGCCTTAAACCTGATTACTTTTTTGTAATCTAACATCAATAAATAATTCATATACAAGTAGTATACATATGGACTGAAAAGAGACACTCACCTTTGTCTACAATCTTGCCGAATAAATTCTTTCCTCTTAGAAAATTTCTTGTTGAACAGTTCCATCTCCTATATTTGAACTGGTGCTGGCACTCGGCGACAGCCATGCTGGCTCCTTTCGCGACAGCAGCGAGCACCCCGGGGTTCTCCCGCGCCAGCCGCCGCTGCTTCCTCCTCAACGTGGCGTGTACCGCGGGGTCCATGTACAACACGCCAGGAGAGATAGGCGACAAATTATTTGGCTCCCCCGCTTTGGCGATACCCCTGAAACAAAAGCAAACGTCACAAAAACGATCCACTTTTGTCACCATTGCAAAAGACAATGGCATCCCAAAAAAACATAATCCGAACGCCACTTAAGGCCGGGTGCTCGAAATGAACTGCTCATTTGAAAAGGTAAAGACAACAAACAATTGACGACCGAACTGTCAATCCGCAGACGTTTAGATAAATATTTGCGTCGCGCATTAATCTTGGAGGGCCCGAGTCAACAGGCAGAGCGATCGAGATCACGGCCTGTTGACTCGTCCGCGGCTCGAAAACTTGGTCTTCGCCCACAAAAAAACCCGGAGCACTCGCCGGCCGCTCCAAAAGCTGGAAATGGTATTACTTTTCTATTTGCTTTTCTTTGTAGTCGAGTGTTACGTAAATATGGACGCGTTCGTCGGAAATTCTCATTTCCTCTAAGAATTTATGGAGACGCTGCGACACGGTTTTGTTTTTAGATTTTAAGGCTTTCTTTACTTTAAGTTCAGGATTTATGTGCGGTAACTTGTTTTATTTGACTCCTTTAAACTTTTTTGTTCTGGCTGTGACATTTGATTTGCTCATACCATTACAGCTTTTTTTAGCAGTCTGTCCGAATATAATTATCCTAATAGCGTGCCAAACATCGGTGGCAATAAGATATTTCAAGATTGTTATCTAATGATTACACCAAATTTAAATAATTCACATAAACAGCATTTAGTTTTTTATACCAATGCACACTAGTTTAATACATTTGCATAAATCAATCTCTATATCGAAACCCACACATAAATAATAATTACCGCCTAATCCTTTTTTTAAAGTGAACATGCAAGTGCATTGAATGGCCATTTACAACCAAATCGTTTATTAGGGTCGATTGTATTTGCCAATTCGTTTAATTTATGCAATGCCTATAGAATGGCCATTGATAAGAATAAATTATCAAAAAGTCACTGAGTTTAATTATAAGGCCTGGGGATTTTGACGCATCGACAGATCATAACGATCTTAATCCGCTATTGGGTGTTACAAAAAAATCGACACCTACAACTGCTTGGAAAACAAAGGATATTTGCCTGTCCATATATAGTTCTTGGCACTTGTCACGTCAGTAGGAAACTAAATACAAGGTGAGTCTTAAGGGAAAAAATCGTGAATGACTTTCACGGGCACACGAAATGTTTGGACAGAGATAAAGGTCTGTATGAATGTGTCAAAATAACAAATATTGTCTTTGGAAGGCTCGGGCTCTTATTCGGGTAATTAAGCGTTTCCTTGGGTTATGAAAGAGGGAATTGTACTTTTAGTACTTAAAGCGGAAATATGATGTAATCGGTATTGTTGTTATGGAGTCGCTCAAGGATGTATTCTAGATTCTTGAACAAAATGAAACAAAAATTAAAGCAAGGAGTAAATTTACAGCGTTAAATCAAAATTACCATGGAGTAGGTACTCATACGCTTTAAACGATTTAGTGAACCAGTTTGATCGGGATGAGACAAGTCCAAACTTGAAACGGTCTAATAACATTAATATCAAGCCAGTCGACTATAATGTAATGAAGCCATTCTGATGTGATGGTGACGTTACATGAATGAATAACGTCATATACATAGTTGAATGAGCATGACCGGATGAATGTAGGATGGAAATTTACACTATGAGTGAAATAATTTAATCGACAAAAATATATTTGATTACTTAATTTAAGTAGTTACATTTACTTCAGTAAACAAACGACAAATAATAGTGAACCTATGTTCAATAATAAGTGGAAAAGGTTGTATTTTTAAAGTTCACGGCATTATTGACATCTAATTATTTTTAGAAGATACTTAGATCTTAAATAAAATAGGTTATCAACTTATTCAATTCAATTTCAATTCAATAATCATTTATTTCGAACAAAAGTCCATAATGTGTTAGTAACATTACATATTAAAACTTATAATACACGTAACTGCATTATATCAAATAAAAGGTACATGCTCTTTACCCATTTTGACCATTTTTCATTTACCCCATGCATAGGTATGATCCCAAATAAGAAAGGCGTTGCAACCTACGTTAGTTTAGTATTGGTACCTAGATCCTTAGTCTAAGACCTTAAAGGCATTCAGGTATGCTATGTTTGCGGCAACATGATATAACGTATCCTGTAAAGACACACTGTAGGAAACCTAGCTAAAAGACGTCGAACTAAAAGATGTCCTTCTATTTTGGAGGAAAACGAGACGATTTGAAGAAGCGTGTAGGATGGGACGGCAACCAGGTCAGTAATCTGCAGCTCAAACTCCAGGGAACTGAACTGAAAGAATGCGACAAGTACTCGACAGCCCGCCTGTGTCCAGCCGGGCGTCCCGTCCCTACACTACATCTACATCTACAAAACCTTCGATACAAGTACGAGTATGTGGCGTTGCAAAAATATAACCAGCACAACTTAAACTTGCCCAAGTTTAAAGCAAACTCAATTGATATTTTTACCACGACGTTTAAATCTTTACAAACTGGCTTCTTTATCAACGTTATCGCGATACAGGCACGCGATTTCGTAGCGTTATACCAGAGAGATGTGATGCATACAAATTAGTTGAACAATTTCGTTTTATCTTTTCTCGCATGCGTAGGAGTTTTAATACTTGAAAAATGAGCAAAAGTTTAACGTTGGCTTCTTAAAAGGTGTTTTTGCGGTTTCTAGGAGTGGGTTTACATTTTTAATGTTTAGTTTTGGTTTGAGTGGTGGTTCCGGCAGATGCGAGTTGGTTAAGTGGCGAAAAGGGGACGTTTCGTTAATGACAAGAGAATGGTTGTTCTTAATGTGATGTTTTATTATAAAAATGCAAATAGATTTTCTCGTTTTTGTTTTTTGTACCAATATATTCATCGTGTTTCTTATTTAAATTATACCTATAAGTCAAAATTACAAAAAATATAGATTTTGGAATACAAAAAGAGCGCGCACAGGTATTCATGCATGACCCGATGTAAATTTATATCAAGATTAAATTTTACAAATATAACGCTATGTAGGTACTTAACTTATAACTTATAGTAGGTATGGATTGGTTGAAATTACGACATTATATCGTATATCCTTTTAAAAAAATAAACATAATAATGGCGGAAAGTAGATTCAAAGTGATCATTTTTAGAATATAACTTTAATTGACATGATTTTAATTAAAGAGCTGTGAATAAGTATAAACAAAGATAGTAAATAATTGCTTTACTAGTACAGCAAACAATCAAGCCGGGTTACGCGAGCCTGTTAGTTCTGATATCCGTGATAAGGGCAGTAGGACGTGTAACGCGATAGAACTGACTCTTTCATGTTAAATTATTTATGTGTACCACTTTGAAAGGTAACTAATACGTAAATAAGAACAAAATTTAGTTCTTGAGCTCTGAGATTTATCTAAAAAATACTTAAATGATAAAAGTCGGTATGTTTAGCATTTACTTTTTTTTAATTTAATAAACTTGCTTCGATTTTTGATTTTAATTTAATTTAATATAAGTGTCTGTATATTTTTACATTTGTATATGTCTACATATCATATCGTTTAACATGTCGAATAAAAATAAAATATTTACCGTCGCAACATTGCCGACGGCATTTTTATGAGACTAAATTACAAAAATAATATTTTTACCGTTTACAGTTTTAAAGTGAAACATTTCAGTATAGGTATTTGATTGTTTCTAGTAAAAGGTTTCTAGTAAAAAACCTACCACTTTGTCGGTTACCGATAATGTTCTAATGAAAAGTAGGTACTTTATCAAGAAGCGACCTTTTTGCTCCTAAAAACAAACACATATGCTTTTTTATGATTTTCAAAATTTCATTTATTTTAAACATTAACTTAAAGGCATTGGCTTATCGAAACAAACCTCTTTGTTCGTTCGTTCGTTTCGTTCTTTTGTACTATATCTATGATTAAGGGTATAATTCTAATATGTAGTAGATTGTTTTTGTATAAATACGAGAAATTCTATTCGGTTATTTAATAGCCCTGGTGTAGTTCGTTCAAACCTTATTTGGACTGACATAAATATTTCAATGCTAAAATAAGCGAAATCCGTTCAGAATATAGGAAGTTATGCGGTCACATACATTTTGGTGATTTATTTTTATTTATATAGATTGTACATAACTACTATTAATATGACTAAGACAACCTATGTCTTGTAACACAGTAACTGGCCTTTAAGTAATTGTATACTTATTATACTGTACAGTGTAAACAGTGTAGTTTTTTGTTACATCTTACATCTTAGATTTATCTACCGTTAAACATATCAATTATCAAAAGGTGTTTTGCTTATGACGACAGCAACCGACGTGCAAAAGCGAACTTATTCCTAAGGTTTCTTCCGGTGAACCTTTGAGGAGATGAGTAAAATTATTTTTTTAATATTTTCCCTCTAAAACACGACTAGGTCTAGCGTGGTATTAGGCAAGACATACCAGGAGCGCAGAGATAGGAAGAGCAAATACAAACTAAATGCTCCCGTCCGTCAAGCGGGATCAGTTGTCGCCGTTGTCTAGTCACAACAGTCGCCTTATTGTTTATAACGGAGAAATGTTGTTGTTTGCCGCTTTATTTAAAATATATTATTTAATTAAGAGTTAAAAATGACACTTGGTACGAGTAATATAATTATGTATATTAATCTAAGTACCACCCGGTACTTAAGTCAATTGCAATAGGATCCTTAAATAAATACTTCATAAAAAAGCCTATCGTACTATAAATAAATTAAAGAGTAAACTACCTATAAATATTGCGGGTATCTACTCCATTATAAATTTTGGTTATTACAATGTAAGTACATACATATACAGTTACAAATCTATCTATAGATGTGAATGAGACTACATACGCATAAATCAAAAATAATCCACTAATATTTACATTGTAGATAATGATTATCATATAACCTATAACTCAAATTACCTACAATACCTACTAAGCGTATTAATTATTATAGCTCCATAAGTACTTTATAAGTAGGTATTACAAGTTACAAACTTCCTGTATACAAAACTCAACTAACTATTTAGGCACTTAACCTAAAAATAAAAGTGTTTATCTGTTAAATAAATGACAAACCTACACGATGTTATATTTGTACAAATAAATCTTCATAATCCCTATCAAATCTAATGCACCACTATTTATTACTTGTCACAACAAACGAAACCCAAGATTACATCATTAATTAACTTAAACATTCAAGATTTTAGTTAACTTTAGAGTCAATAACTAAATTTTAGTGGGCTATAACCAGCACGCGTTAGCTTTCTTTAATGATTCGCTAATTATCTCACTCGATTTATATGTGGGAAACATCTGGCTGTCAGATGCGCCGGCAGGCTAAACTTGACTTTACTACCTCACAATTAAGAGTCATATTTGCTAATTTGCAAGTTCAACATGCGTTTAACCTATCACTTTTGAGTAAACAATTTTAAGGTATGCTTAAATTGTAATGACAGCACGTTGAGGTTGTAGTTTCATTGATGAAAACGTACATAACTTAAGATAGCAACTATGTCAATTTTATAACAGAAAATTTGTCAACAAACAGTAGCCTTAACACAAACGATACTTAGATTCTTTCTACCGTAATTAATAACGTTATTCCATGACAACCTAGGTATTAAGGCTCAAAATTCCAAAGACAAAAACAGAGTGTACTCACCACCACATGCTGCCGCGTCCTCTCCGAGGCTTGCCAGCGGCGTCGCACCGTATACACAGAACTGTAAGCACAAACAACCACAAACACTTCATTTTAAGGGGCGGGAGCGGGCATGAGCGCGGCCGGTCGTCGCACGGTCACGTCTGACGCCGAGACGGGGCCTCGAGGCGGGCCCGAATGGAGGGAGGTCTCTTCTCACCTGCCCTACGTCCGATTGGTACCATCATTGACACGGTCAACTGACCATTCGTATACCTTATCTTTATACGCTTAAGGTCCATATTTGACCAGTTAAATCTGCCGCTATTGGAACGCGCCTCTGTTTTTTTCGACACATTGTAATCTTTGAGTTTAGGTCATTAGGTTGGTTATGCAATTGTTGCTTGGATTAGGGGATTGGAAGGCTAATGCTGTTTATATTTACATTGCCGAAACATACTTAGGTTAATTACTTAGGGTAATTGACCGGTGGTTAAGTTTGCGATTTAGAATAAATACATTAAGATGTCTTATAGTCTTATCATAGGTATTAGGTAACAAAGAGTGAAGCCCTTTGTTGTTTGTAGTTATGACAAATTCAAACAGTTTTTTTTATGTGTTCAATTTTTACACATCTATGTTTGATGTGTGGTATGTTTGATGGTGACCGAGGCAGGCCCAGGCGGGGATGGCGAGACGACTTGGACCCCTTCGTTAACCAGACCAGTTGGTCTGATCAAACAAAACGTAGGGAGTTATGGAAATCCAAGGTCTCCCTTGGATTTCCATAACTCCCTATGTTTTGTCCAGCAGTGGGACACTTTTAATGGAGAGGACAATAAACTGGTCTGAGTATTCGAAAAGGTCACAATTATTTACCTACTTACAGTCAAGTGCAAAAATATGGTTCGACATAATCGATTCATAAATATGGTACTACGCTCTTATTACACCGGCATAAGGTGCTATGGTGCATATTTTTGAGTAAGATGTGCACCACCGTATTTTTACACTTGACTGTACATACTTATAACTTATAAGGGTATTTAAGTTTTTTAGTTTTTTTCCTAAGTATATGTAAGTGCTTACTTACGTATTAAATATCACAGTCACTTTATAATTTTAATTATTATGATGCAATCATGTCTTTACCTAGAATTAACAAGCCACAGATTTTTTACCTCCGTATAAACACGTGAATGAACTAGCCAGGAAGATGGCCGCTCGTAGATCTAGTTTTTACTGCGACAATTTCCATTGAGAGGAAAAAGTTACTGATGCAAGCTGGTAATTTATGGAATGTTTTGATTTTAAGTAAGTACCTAAGGAGGTACAATGTTGCTATGTTAAATGTGATTTTCTATTGGAAGCTGGCATCATAAATTTTACAACAGTTTCATTAGAAATGCAATGTTTAATATGTAGTTTTTTAGGAATGTAAGTATGTACTATAGCGTCCAGAATTGCATGGGCAATTTATGAATGAATTCATTCATAAACTGCCCATGCAATTCTGAACGCGTGTGTACATAGTGTAAAAAAATATATTGATCAATTATATATTTAAAATTAAAATACTGGACTGTAAACTTGCTTTAGGATTTTACCAATAAAAAATAATTTGTTTTACAAATGTTGCCAGAAAATGCCAAAAATATTGAATGGTTTTTTTACAATAAGTACCTACTTCACATTTCACATTCACACATCATTTCATTCATTCATCTTTCACATTTTTTTTTCATAAACATATACCTATATGTTTATGAAAAAAAAAATGTTTCACAGGTATTCCTGGTTGTATAATTATTAGCAGATATCCTGACTTCACAACTAAGTACGTGCAGTAGGAGATGACAATATTAATTCGATAAGATAAAATATGTTTATTTCTGCATCGTATTAATAATCCCGATACAAACCCAATCATCCCATTCCTTCGTCCTAGATCCCTAAGCCCCATAAATCGGTATCACGTCTATGATCCTCGATGAGTCAGCGGTGGGAGGGGCGGCGACGACCAATCAGCGCGCGGCGCGAGCGCAGCGCGGGGCGCACGTGGCGCGCGGGCAGTTCAGCGCCTACGCTCGCGCTGGACGGACGTCTCAGATGGCTATGTATCACATATGGTTTAAAGAATAAAGTATGGTTATGTACTTTGTTCAAAATATAATTCCATTTTAAACTGATAATAGAGACAATTTACATCTCCAAACTTAATTTATTATGAACTACAGAGATTATTAAATAATATTTAAAACGGGTCACTCACGTAATTTAGTCGATTTTCGCTCGACATGTTTCGTTCTTTACGAAGAACGTCATCAGGAGCGACCACGCGCGACAGAGGCAAGTCGTACACTGCGGGCTAATGCCTTATCTGCTCTGCTACTTGCAGCTGGCGGTGGTAGCGGCGCGGGGGGCGACACGGCGGACGATCTACCCTCGTTCTCATTATCACTTTCGCGAACCGGGTTGCAAACAACACTCGCTAAGGGCACGTTCACACAGTCCACTGACGTGGTACCCAAGACCGTTTTCCAACTGGGGGGCACTGACCAACCACAATCACGGTTGAAGTTCGGATGACGACTTATTTCAATAGCCTCCCGTATTTTCCGCTGAACTACGAATTTTTCTCTAGCCAACACGGTTACCCTATCAAACCTAATATAATGCGTCGAATCCGAGTCCAATACGTGTTCCGTTACCGCAGAACCACGGCCATCTCGGTTTTTCATACTGCGTATGTGTTCCGTGAGTCTCGTAGAAATATTCCGGCCGGTCTCTTCAATATAATACTTTCCACAAGAACACGGAATCATATACACCCCAGGACCATTTAAGGGCTCCTTAAATGCCCTTAAATGGTTTTTTGGCTTATAACTATTGTTTCTTTATCTGCCTAGAAAGTTTATGTATTTCCCCGCAAATGTGATGAAAAACACATACGGGCGGTACAAGAATTACGAACTCGTCCTAAAATAGAAATATATAATAGTGGACAATAAATTGCTTGAATTATTTGTAATGCCGATGAAAACCAAGCTGAAATTACGACCCAAATACGAAACACGACCGAAGTATGAAAAATCTACACTTGCTTAAAAAGTCGCATTAGCAACTCTGCTCTAACCGGACTTTTGATTTCGAGTTAACGCCTAACGGCCTTTTGGGCTGCAAACTTAAATTGTATAATAACACGTCAATTACTCAATATATTAAATCTTTCAAAATTACGACTAAAATGGACTCAGGTCTCAAATTCCGTAGCAGTCGTTTCGCGCCTTATAAAAGACATCAACGAATTTTATGCACGCAACATCTTTAAATGCAAACTGATAGGTAAGTAAGTCAAATTATAAAAAGTACCTACCTACATTGTGTATTAAAGGTTGTAAACAAGGAATTATAAACGAGTGTGAATTTAAGCCCGAGTCCATGACGAGGGCTTCAATTTAACACGTGTTCGTAGTTCTTGTACCGCCCGTGATACATACAAATTTTTTCATCACATTTGCAAGGTACTAAATAAACTTACTAGGCAGATAAAAATAATAATATTAGCGGAATTGTAGTAGCGCAGTCCTCAGTACATCACGGTCGCGGGTCCTCCGGGAGGCCCGGGCAGGCGTTAAACTAGTATGAGAATCCATTACGGCCATGTGCTTCATACAGCTTATTAAGGCTATAGTCTGACAGCCCACTCAGCGCAGTAGAAAAGCGCGGCAAATTTAAAAAATCCCTGAGTAGCAACACTGTTTTTGAATAATTCGAAAATTGTGCATAATCCATTATCTGTGGCATGTAACTTCTATAAAAAGTTTTCTTGCGTTTGTTTACAAATTTTAGTTTACGCTTTCTTAAGTAATATCTGCTTTCAACTTTGAACAATGCACTTAATTCAAGGCAAATATCAGTTATGATAATGATACGATAGCAAATGTAATTTCTTTTCGTGATATTGTGATGATTGGTTTTATGATATTTTGAGGTTAGGTTCCAAAGTTTTCTATTGCAAATTACCAAATAGTGAAGTTATTTCTTTATTTCAGTATTAAATGAGATGCTAATCTCTAAAAACGATGCTGAATGGAGTCCAAGAAAACTGATTATGAGTTTATCTCCCGCTCAAGCCAATTGCTGCCGAATTTTGTTTAATTTATTTTATTCTCAGTACTTTTCAAGTACAATAAGAAAGCACCTAAAAATATATGAATAATGATAAACAAGAAGAAGAAATGATAGTAAAAAATGAAACAAAGTTAACTATGTTTGTGAAATTTTAATTAAACAAAATATATTATGTCGTTCTTGTGTTAAATATTCTACACTTATGTAAGTAGGTAATCTTTCAACATTCTGCAATGATTTCTTCATAATATTTAAAGCAAAGTTTAAAATTAAACGAACACCAAAATGTCATGTCACTTTTATTTATTAAGTAGGTATACCCTTTTATGTAAAAATGAAGTTCAATACAAGTTAAACATAACATGTAGGATTTAAGTCTTTTTTACATTTACACGCTTTTTTCACTTTTGAGACTTCATGCATGGTGATCTAATCAGCTAATCCTGTTCCATTTTCATCTGAAAAGTTATCATTTCACTATCTATCGGTCTTGTGCGTTCCAAACATTGTATTTATGACAAATTGTACTGTACAGTGTACTTGGTCGTATTTGTTTATAAATTATTCAGTTTTTTTACATACACCGCTTCTTATTAACATTACTATAACATAACTTCGTAATCATAATTATGAGAAATATTAAATAATTTATTCAGCCAACATTGCCGGTTTTCATTTTGAGATGATAAACAAAAAAGTGCGATGGGCAGTAAAAAAAACGATATTCAGTTTGATATACATTGCCGTTTTTCTTAGAGCAACGCTTCTTTTCGATTCGTCCGAGAGTGTTGCTATATTTCAGTTTGATGTACATTGCTACTTCGCTGAATGGGCTGTCAGACTATAATTATACTTGCATAATAATATCAACAGTTACGAGCAAGTGTGAAGAAAATTATTTAAATATACGGCCGAGACACTTTAAATAATAAATAAAATATTCATTACCATTATTTTAGTCACTACACTGTCAATATACCTAGTGATTTTTCAGTTTTACTAAACCCAAACCAAATTTAAGTAGGTGTATACAATACACCCCCTACTTCTTAAACAGCACAATAAGAAAAAAATATAGGTACTATAAATACACTTTATGGAGTCTTGATCCCTGAGAGTTAATTTCGACATGTTATTTTATTTAAAAAAATATTCTCAAGAATCTTAAATAAATACGTACACGAAAAAAAACCTTAATATACTTATAGAAAAATTCTTCTATGTAAAGCAGGGGCTTCAATACCGGTATTTTCTCCATATAAAAAGTTCCGGGTTTTTTTCGGAACATTGTTTATTATTTTATTTTAATGGGGTTATCTAATAATACGAATACGTTACCTAAATGCATGATCGAGTGCTATGTAAAGATATTCCAAACTATCTTATGCTATTTACTAAAAAGCATAAGATAGTTCGGAATATTAGGCAATAACGAAGATTTTAGAAATCGCAGTAGCAGAGCAGAAAAAAAAAGATTTTCTTTAAACTTGAAAGGTTATTTGTTTAAATGCTCAAGGATATTAAATAAAGGACATGGAAAAAAAGTGTATCTGAAAATTTCCTGGATGGAATATTTTTTTTCTATACCATCTGACATGAAACCACTTAAAATGAAGAGTAAAACTTAACTCAATAAGGTAACACTTATGAAGATTTATTCGTAAACACTTAAACTTCTCGAGTGGTGAAAAAAATGACATGTGTCATTCAGTTTGAAACGTCGCGGTAAAGCATTATGTCAAGTTTTGACACTTTTAATTGAACAACCGTGTTTGACATCTGGTTGGGGGACATTTATTTTTAAATGGGTAGGGTAGTTTTGTGAGACAAAAATATATTTTTTTTGAGGACGAGTTGAACTTAAATCTAGGTTAATTATTTTAGAATACGGTTGGTTTTTTTGCAAAACATCTACTTAGGTACTAGAGTCAGGCCTAGCTAGGATTGGATCAATTTCGATATTAAATTATGACCTAAACTAATTTAATCGGAAACCTCTTAGTTGAATAGAAAGTTGTATGCGAATGACCGGCTAGCCGGTAAATTACCGGTTATTTTCATACAAAATACTTACCGGTTGCATTCTTTACTTGAGTCGAGTACTTACCTACCTATTTTTAAATGGGGTTTTTTATTACTTTCCTCTTAAAATCAATAAACTTGTTCCCGGTTTTAATTGGTATGATTCACTTTCAAAGCGGTTTTCCCATTCTTACGTTAAAGAAATTAAAACAATGCGCAACTTACAAGTGCGTAACCCACTGTGGAAACCAAATAACGAGTTACAAAATGTATAACAAGCCAAAATCCACTTTAATTTGACAGTTTTAAGATTTATTTTACAAAATGAAGTCGCGGAGAACGGGCACCCGATATAATTTTTACAGTACTCGCTCATTGTATCTTTATTGTTCACGTAAATATTAAATTTTATTGTGTTTACGGACTGGCTGGAAAGCCAGTGTGGTCCTCCCAAAGCGGGTTAAAAAGAAAAAAAAAGAAATATCCGCCCCTCCTTTATTACCAGTTACCTCTTTCAACTAAAATGGTGTATCATCTCTTTAAATTTAAATGTAGATAGAACCTTTTACTAAAACACAGTAGTTTCCATAGATTTGTTAAGGGAACGCCAAATTCAACACTTCTGTTCGGATGATTTATATTATTTATCTATGACTATGCAATTTGAATACTAATAGCTTTCTGTAGGAAACACGGTGTCATCTTCTTTTAATCCGTTCAGTTATTTCATGGTGCGTTGAGAATCGGGAGAGAAGTTATTAGGGATATTTCTATTTTGAGGTCTTATTAGGGTTTCGGGAGTTGTGAGACGAGACCCCGAAGCTGTAATTTTTTTTTTTTTTTTTTTTTTTTTTTAATATAACTCTGGTGAGACACGAACATATTAAATAATATTTAAATTTGGACCCATGGAAAGAAACGACTAGATAACAAAATATAAATGGTTGAAACAAAGTATTTCTTGCCAAACACTTATTTAAGATAATATACATTTGAAACCTTAAATATGATATCCAAACTTGCTAATATGAATACGAGTAACGAAATAAGAACTCGACCACACCCTGCGATGCGCTACTAATAAAAAAACTGCCATATTTCGCCAACCACAAATTATTCCATTCCAAGCCTACCAGACGCAACCGCCAAAAATCTGAACAGCTATTCGCAAAAAATACCTATTCCACTAAATGTTTCTGGCCAGCATAAAACCAACTCAGATGATGCAAAATTGTCACGAAGGTTAGGTTTTCAACCGAGAATTAGCGAATGCATTTGTTTCAGAAGACTAACACGCTTAGTTTTGCAAATAATACTTTCAGATCGTGTATTTGGCTGTACTTCTCTGCAATTCGCATTTTTAGAAGCACAGTTACCAGTTACTAAGTAGAATCTCTCGTCATTAAATTTTTTGGTACAAAAAATTTATTATTTTTAAAAGTTTGAAAATTGACACTAATAACTTAACCGCCATATTTGTTTAGTTTGACGACTAGTTACACTAGTATAGTAAGAGTAGGAAATATTCTTAGGCGAGTGTATGTGTTGTGAATGTATTGGTTGTTCAGGGGGGTCTATTCCGACCGTGAGAGAGTCGAAGCTCGCACATAAAGTCTCGAGACGAGCCTGAGCCTACAGACGTTCGGGTTGTCTCGCGCGCCGAACATTGTTGGCGATTGTAAACTATAGTTCATGTTATGGGTTCCGCATTGAGTTCGAAAAGTTGCATTTGCTATGCTTGTAGCACCTGTAAAACAATCCGCAAAAAACTCATTAAACTGCAAATCAGCAGTGTCGCTATCGAATTCAATTGCGTGCAACTCATGGTAGGCACATTGGGCTGGCCATCGGGTTGGACTACGATCTCCCCAACATTTTCCTTTTAATTTAAACTAATGTGTAGGCACCTATATACATTCATAATTTCATGCGTCATTATTTAACACCGAAAAAGCGTGATTTCATTATAAAAATGGGAATTCCAGGCAAACCCGAAAAACTTATGAATGGAACCTATTATTAATGGCGGACGGTACCCCAAAAAATTGAGACATCGAAATTGTACGTATTTAGGAGCGATAATATCACCACTAGTGATATATAGCTGCCTGTGTAGACTAATAGCGTTTTAATATACTGGGTGAATCATCCCAGTGGACAAAAAAACGATAAAAAATTGGTAAGTGTGCGGTCTAATCGTGCGAATTCGGACAAAAAAGGCTGTGGGCTCATATAATGATTAATGTGTCATTTTAGATGTTAATTATTTGATAGAAAAGTCCATGTCATTAATGATTGGGTAAGTAATTAGAAATACTGTGATCGAGCTAGGTTAAGTAACCGGATGTAAGGAATGAAAATTCTATGATGAATGCTTGTTCAGATTTGAAGAATGTTCAAATCTATTGGTTTAATACCTAATGTCTTTTACCAATTTTGCACCAACAGCTTATACACCGCGGGCTATAATTAACCCGAAAGATTTTTCAGTGTGTCCCTGATCGCATTTAGAGATTATAATGTCATATGAAATTATCTGGATTTCATTTAGGTTCAGAGATTCTCAAAACTATTTTTCATCATAACTTGTGCAAAAACGCATTTTCGACTACAGTGCTGAACGATAAATATATTTAAAAATAAACAAAATAATAATAATTTTTGTCTAAAAATTACAAAAGTCATATACGAGTAACATTTTTTGCTTTTTTTGACGTCAGAAATACATGATAAAAAATCTTCCGGATAATTAACGCCCACGGTGTATTATAGTACAGATGATAGAAACTGAATGCGACAGAAATTACGTGATCGAAATTCTTCCGCTTACACCAGAAAAATGTACTCTCCTCTGGCTTCAGCCTAGGATAGACATGTGACATGAAGATTTCTATAGCTCGTCCCGGATCGGATCGAATTGGATCGGGTTGGTGTGAGTCATCCTTAAGTCCAGGTTAGTTGGATAACCCTGGTGGCGCAACAGTCGTGTTTCAACTCGTATTTCAACGTGTAGTCCGCTGTCAAGTTACGAGCTAATCCAAAAAATGTGTTAATGGACGTAATCAAATTAGCCCCTTGGTAATCAAACCCCGAATTTGCAAATAGTAAATTATAGCCAATGATGAATTGGTCTGACGCTCGTAATTATAGGTTTGGCTGCTGTGGAATTCCAAATATGTACTTTGATGCTGAATCGGGTGAACGTTGCCTGCCATACTTACAAGTTTTTTTTTATTTGGTAGCTAAAATGCTGATATGGCACCAAAATCTTCATCGTCTATGTTGAGCTAAGCACGTCCACAATGAGTTTCATGTGAGAAGACTTTAGAGTGACTCGCAGTAGACCGGGCAGGGCCATGCCCGATCTGTCAACTCCTATAGAAAACGTGAAACGTGGGTAGATAGCTCAGAGCCCTCAGACGTCACGTGACAGTTTCTGTAGAAATCCGCCCCGGCCCGGTCTACTATGTAGCAACGGGACAGGTCATTTCTCAGTCATTGCTCGAGCTTGAAAAACGAAAGGGGAAACCGCTGCTTTGTTGAGTAGATAGTGACCGCGAGTTGGAGAACATAGAAAACTCTAGTCCTGCAGGAAACTTAGGATGCAGTGAGCCGTCGTTGACTCCTCGTGGATACCCTTGGAGAGGCCTAAGCGCAGAAGGATGTGGACTTTCAGTTCATATTACAAGAATGATTCTGCACGTATTTTATTTACCATCTCCACGCCACTACACAACCACGCGACCATCATTGAATATGAACCTAGAGAAGCTGGGTCGCTGCCTGCAAGAAAGAGGCCTTGATCCCCGCTTCAGTTTGTTCCTGGAGCAGAGACTGTTCGTCGCGGGGCATCTTTGCGTCGGGAACCAATCGACGCGGTTTACTTCAGTAGATCTGTAATTTATTTTCATTTTAGAATGAATAAAGGTTTAGTTTTATTTCAGTTTAGTGTTAGATAATGATTGTTGTTATTAAGGTACATTATATTGAATAAAATTAATTATTTGACCTATAGAAACATCTTTGTATACTTTTATTCGAGCTCTTCGAATGTTCTATTGTTTTAGATCAGCGTCAACTAATATTTATCCTGATAAAAACCAGGCACACTGCAGGTATCGTAGCAGCATTTTAGGACCCCTTGCGTCACCCACCAAAGGTCACTTCCAAGGTCACAGCCTTGACCTTTTGACAAAGCGGGCCAATCATGAGAACTAGTTTTTGCTTGCGTGTAATGAAAGCGAATTAGAATTGCCTCTGGGCAACTGGCAGGTACAATCATTAACATGATCTGACTTCACACATATACACACATGTAAAGCCTAACCAAGGCACAAAAAATCGAATGATTGCGGATTTGTATCTCCATCTCTTTCACACTTGCATATTGGAGTGACAAAGAGGTTTTCCCGTATATTTTTCGATATTCGTGGTAGGCGTGCAGGAATATATGACGATTGCCAAGAGGGCGCTATTATTCTCATTTACATGGCAACAATTCAATACATTTCATGTACCTACTGCCGCGAAAATCGAACGAACGGAAATCTATCGTTCCAATTAAATTCCGCAACATGGCGATGCGCATGGTCATGTATTCCTGGTTAAGCCTCACGTATGTAGGTACAAAAGGTATGTGAGGTAAGGTGGTTATAGTCATCATCATCATCATCATCATTTCAGCCGAAAGACGTCCACTGCTGGACATAGGCCTCCCCCAAAGATTTCCACAATGACCGGTCCTGCGCCACCCGCATCCAGCGGACTCCTGCGACCTTCACCAGGTCATCAGTCCACCTTGCGGGGGGCCTACCCACGCTGCGCCTTCCGGTATTGTTATAGTCACAACAAGAATAAAGGTTGCTTTTGTATTGTAAATATTCTGAGACGCAATAAAGCGTTCCTGGGCGTTGGAGGCTGGAGCCAATGCAGACATAGGCATTGGCTCCAACGACCAGGAACGTAGTAACGCAGAAGCCTTTGTGCATTAATTGTTGGAACATATTCAATTATTCATATATCTTAATATTCTTAATAATGTGACGAATAGATGATTTTTTTATCTTCAACTTTTATTTTAATTGCGCTGCGGAGTGACGATTATGATTGGTCTCAAGGTCCGCGGTCGAATCAATGCAGCTGAGATTAAAATACTCCCGCAGTAATTATAACGGAATCCATACAGAGTGTCATACTACTCACTAATACTCGTCTTCTCTATATATGAGCGAATGTGTCTTTTTTTTTAGTTACGCAGCACGCATGTATAAAAAGTTGTTTTATCTATATCAGTTGCTACTTTCTTGTCCTCAGGGCTCCATCATACCAGGAGCAAGAACAGGACGTATTAAGGTAAACGTACGAGTGTTCGACACCGCAATAGAGGTGTCAGGGTGTCAACTATTGGATATTAGGGCGTCGGGCATATTTACCTTACCAGAAGATACAGCGTGAGAAGATTGTAAACGTAGTCAAATGTTCAAGAACTAGGCAGCGCTAAATATTCTATTAACACGATATAAATACTTCATACAAAAATCCAAACTTCAACTTTCCATGCAAAACAACAGAATTTCACTTTATATTCAACGCACCTGTCCGTTGAAAATTTGTATAAAACAATAGACAGTAGGTAATTGAGACGAAGGGCCCTTTGTGTCAACCTACCAGTGCCGAAGACCCCCGGTCACAGCCAGACTCTGTACAAGCCAAGGCTCAGGTTATAGTGGTGGGTATCCTGGAGTGGCTTGTAGGATAGCCCGCGATTTAGTCACAGCTTTCAGGTATGCAGGAACCGAGCATTGTCTTTTTATTGCCAAGTAACTGTGCTGTGGGAGAACATACACTTGTGATTTAAATAGTTTTGTTAGCATTTGTCTAGAATACTGCAGTAGCCGGTTTATTTTTGAAGTCCCTGACCTCATGTCCCTAGGCATAGGTATTTAATATCTTTGAGCAAGCAAGCAAGTATACGGAGAAAAAAAATCTAGTTCGCTTTACCGATTTATTATATAACATAAATGTGACAACCTTTTTTATAATCATTAATAGAATTAATACTAGAATGTTGTAAAGAGCAAAATTTCATATTAATGAGAAAAAAATTGTCTTACCATACTTTAAATTCGGTGAGAAATTTTTTTGTCACAAGTGAAAAAAAAATATTAGTCACACTTTTTTCTCCGTGTAAGTACCGTACATTTTGCTTAAAACATCAGACAGATGACAAGGTCTACTATTTATTAATATTATGTACTTTCGGGGATCTTCTAGGATACGTTCAGCATTTTCATTAGTCAACAATGGATCCAGCTTGGTTTTACTAAATACTCATTGCTCTGAAAAACGCTTTTTCGTGTGGTCGTTCAGGTACTGTACTAGAATTATAACAGCAACAGAGAAAACTGGCGTTAAATTAATAGCTGGGTGGCTCTGCGTGCGTAGCCAAGATGCCAATCGCTCACGTCACGCTTAATAACGTATCGTAGCTACCTCTCTCTATCGCTCTTCCTTATTAGTGTGACAATGACAGTTGCGTTTCGTTAGCAACTGAGCGTGAGCGATTGGCATCTTGGCTACGCACCCTGTAGCGTATCGTAGTTATCTCTCTCTATTACTCTTCCTTATTAGTGCGATAATGACAGTTGCGATTCGTCCGCGACTGAGCGTTAGCGATTGACATCTTGAAATTAAAGTTCACGCGCAAACTGAACATAATTTTGCCTAACATATAGTAGTGATATATAAGGATGGCTAACACTAGAATGGGACGGGACGAAACGGGACCCGTCACGTTCTAGTGTAAGCATCCCATATTATAAACGAGCATAGTATAGAGAGAACAAGTTGCACAGCAAATATAAACACAAGCCTTGCCAGGTGTTACGTGTCCAGATGTGTTAACTATAAAACTCTCCTGGAGATCTGACACGGCCGTAAGAGTCAATTGCACACGCCATTAAATGTTAATAACGTCATTAATGATAGGTTCAATGGAACCTGGTCAGGCTATAAAATTGGTATAAATGTTTGGGCAAAGGGAGAGTCTTGAGGCCAAAGGGCAGACGGGTACAGTCGTGACTTTATTACAGGATGCTTTGGGTTAATAAATACATTTACAATTGTACAAATTGAAGAAAGTAAGGTAAGGGTAGGAAGGTAATTTACCTAAAGTAAGGTATTATGAATATGGATTATTTGATTTGTTTTGTGAATTGAGACAATAATAGTAGATTACGTACCGAGGCCTGTAAAGTAAGAAATGTCTCTCAGGTTCGCTTCGGCCGACAATTACACGAGATCTGTACACTATTTTTCTGCTCGACGCAGTCAGCAAGTGGCAAATTTGTTTAGCGTAGCGGCCTGCAATTAGCTGCTTGCCGGCTGGAGGGCAGAAAAGTATTTTTACTTAATTGAAGATATTTGTCCAGACATAATACATTGTATCTACAACTACCAACTACTTACTATCAGTAATTTAGCCGGATTACAAGGACCACACACTGTCCGTGTAAGAATACTGAAGAACATAAAACTGACTTAGACGTAACTAATTTGAACTTTGAAGTAAGGTGCTTTGTATCTCCTAAGGCTCTCGAAACGTAACGTTATATGAAAATTTTAAATCTTACTGCGATTTTTTGTCCCTGATGAATCCGGCAGCAAATCCTCTAGTATTCCGTAAAACGCTCGACGCCCAACCATTACATAACATGACTTACAGAGTGCTAGAGAGTCGAGCATTCCAAATTCCAACCAACCCGTATGTAGCTAACAGTACTTCGGATAAGATCAAAGGTTGATTGTCATTTTGCTTCTTGTTCTATAATTCCAACAAACACTACATTATGTACTTTACTATTTAGAATTTTCCTATCGTAGCTTTACTTAGTTTGGTCTGACCCGTAAAAAATAGTGTGTGGTTATTCTACGCAGATTTAAGTATAAAATATTTATGTTCAATCAAAACTACTTACTTAAAATGGACGATGTAGACAGGACAGGCTCAATAAAGGGTGGCGTGACGAAATCGAAAACTGGCTTGTATTAATCCAAAAGACATTGATCAGTTATATCTATATATTAAGGGCTCACAACAAATGTGTATGTTATTCTGGTCCTCTGGACTCAGTTGCAGTTCATATCTCAGTGAGCAAACTTGCTTGTAACACTCGGTTCTACGTAAAGTAACTCATCCGTCAAACGTTGGCCTCCCCGCAACAAACCGTTGCGATCGGAGCTCTACATGTTATTTTGCCATTTTGCTCACAGAAAGCGATGGAGAAAAACACAGAACAATTTTGGTCCACCTAAGCAATCGACTCGTCGCAGCTCGCGTCCCGGTAAACACGGTCCTACGTAAAGTAATTGATCCGTCAAGCGTCGGCCGCCCCGCGGCAGACCACCGGAGTTCTAAACACGTTATTTTGCCATTTTGCTCACAGGAAGCGATGAAGGAAAAGACAGTCTGGTAAATGAAAGTTTGACTTATAAAATTGTTATAATTTTCTTGTGGAAATAACGGTTTGTAAAGAGAGGAGGCATGACCAACTAAAGACGTCACACACTGTTGCTAGAAGATGGAGTAAGTAAGGATCCATACCTACAATAGAACAATTTTTTTTAAGACTATGGACTATATTATTTGGTCTGCGCTTGTAATTCTGCCATGGATCATAATAGCATCAACGGTATACTACAGGTTGGGCCAAAAATTTTAGCAAATAGCATTCACAGATTTTTCATAACAGATTAAAAAATGCATTAAACCCTGATCACAAATAATAAATAAATTATTATGTTTTAAATTTTATTCAAGTTTTAAAAGTCGCAAAGTTTACCCACCTTGTACAGTTCGACAGAAAAAGGTAGAAATAAAGAAGTGGCAACATCGTAGTGTCGTCCCATTTTCTTACATATATTGATGTGAAAGGCACTACAATGTTACCTTTTTCCGTTGCACTGTACCTAAGCATGGTGATGAACTTTGGCTAATCTACCCTCACTTCTACTAGTCTTATATAGTCGGGTCTAATATTACTCATATGCTATAATATAGGGTGAAATAAATGACCTTTAAAACTCTACATAACTAGTGAATGTATAAGTCATACTGTTTTTTTTTGGGGGGGCTTAACTTTATTTTATTTTATGGGGTATTGGCCTCGTAGTAAAAGTTGTGCATGATATTATTGCTTATACATTCACTAAGTTTAGTTTGAACAGTCCTTTTTAATTCACCCTGTACAATAAGTTTGATAGTGCGAGTGACGCATAGCGTAGCGAGATAGCCTGTTTTGTGGAGATAGCCGATAAAATGGCAACCATACTAGCTCTTCTGCAGTTGGATTGTCACACAAATAGTTAAAATTATGATTACGTTTATACAACCAATTGTATGGCAATAAATATAACACAGGTCTTAGTTCTTTCTGTTGTTTCAGTTGTTCTTTTTGACCGCATACCTTAATTAGGTAGTATTCGGAATTCCTTGACAATCGTGACATAGGAATTATCAAATTGTATTCGTTTCATTCTAATCTAAGTATGCGTCATATAGTGGCGTTATTTTTTAACCAATTAGTGGTAAAATGTCACATAAACAACTTAGTAGCAACATTTTATTCAGCATTTACCACCCAAGAACAAAGTAATCTTAGGCATTTCCGATCAACAAAAGGTATTCATTATGATTATTTAAATGGTCGTAAAATTTTCAAAATTAGCATTAAGTTGTAAATTAATGGCCGATTCTATTAAAATTAGATGAACTTGTCGTTTATGCCTACTAAACACTTAATTATATCGTTATAATTTAACGACTGCTTAAAATGTCATGTTTTGTAACATCATAAAAAGGCTACCTATTTTAGTTGCATTCAGTAAAAATAAACATATTACTGTCTAAAGAAGAATATTATCATTCAAATCCAGTTTTTTAATACGGTTCTTGATACTTGACTATTAATTCAACCCGGCTGGCAATGCCTGTCATTTCGGAAGGTGTTAGATAAACCGTTAGAATCAAATCATATATTAAAAGAATTTTCATGATTATTTCATATACAAATGAAAAATACTGTCCATGACTAAGTATTTATTCTTTACACTTTTTGCAAACAACTTTTTTCAACCAGCAATCTACAAATCATCCTAGCATGTAATAAAATAATTACAGTTTTTGCGCCAACCAATGCCCAGAGACCATAACAGAATGAAGATATCAAAACCATCAATCGTGGAATCCAGGGGCCATCGGAACTAATGGATAAACGATTACAACCTACATTTAACCAACGTTCTTTGACAAAGAGCGGCCAAGGGTGTTCCAATCGATTGACGAGCAAAGGCAGTCCACCTTAAGGATGACTTACACCAATCCGATCTGATCCGTTTCGATCCGGGCCGATCTGTCAGTTTCTATAGAACACTTCTAGTGACCTCCGAGGGCTCTGAGCTATCACGCGATTTCTATAGAAAGTGAAAAATCGTCCCCGATCGGGTCGGATTGGTGTATGTTTTTTAACCACTCAAAGAACCAGTACCTACCTATCAAAGGTGAAACGAAAAGTAAGCGAAATATAATTAATATTTAAGAATAGTTTTATTTACGGATAAAAGTTGCCAAATATCAGTTCATACCTCAACCATATTTTAAGGCGACTGTTTAACTCAATATCCTTGATAAATGATAATACATAAACATGTCACGCTTATACAAAATTTACCCGAAAAAAAAATATTTTGCCAAAATATGTAGTAGATGTGTATACTAAGAATGGTTAAGATATCACTTGTTAGATAAGTACCTAGTACATAAGTATATAAACATCAAAAATGATTTTGTACGTACATCATATCAATATGGTTGATATGACGTATCACACTGGTTGGCTAGTAGAAAATGCGTTAGGCCGGTAAGTCGCCCACTAAGACTTTTCAGTGTAATGAAAAGGCTAAATAAATAAGTCCTTACCCAAATTGTAAAAAATGTTTGCTTTGCTCGTTTACAAGGCTGAGGTCTTTAAACCGATACAATTTCGCCGTCTTCGCCGAAGGCAAACCCTCGCTCGAGGTCTATAAGCAATAGCAATCACACCAGGTCTCACTTTCAGACCGTGTGAATCTGCCGGAAAAAAGTGGAAGATCAAAGATGCCAGCCATTGACGAAATGCATAGTGTGGGAGCGCCGGGCTTTGTTATTATTAAATGGCGTAGTTCATGTAATGCTGTACAGTCGTGTTCAATTAGTGTTTTATGACACTGAAGGATTTTTAATTTTCGATGAAAATTGTTTTCAATTGTTGAACAACAATTGGGGATTCAATTAAAAATCTTGTAATTATTACACAAACACTAGTTGTTACGGCAAAAAACATCGTTTTATCTTATTTTGATGGATAAATTAACAATCCCAGAAATTCATATAACGAGGTCGCCGTGAAATAATTAGAACGACTTACCTAATAAACAAGACGAAGCTACATGGACCAAGTGAAGGAAAAAGTAAAAGCCATGTCATATCAAAAGGTTAAAGCGCTGGCGCAGGATAGAGAGAGCTGGAAGATACTCCACCGACAAGAGTGAAAAACTCTTAAGTTTATGATGATGATGACCTAATAAACAACCTATTAACAAAGATTATGTACGTATACGTTTATTAATAGATTGCATTTCATTGATTAAGAAAATAAACAATAGTTTGTCTGGAAAAATCTTGACGTAAAGCATTTTATCGTTTTTGTACACCACTGTACTTAAAAGATATGAACTAACAGAATTGACACGTCTCAGTTGAATTAGTTATTTTATAATATCTGTGTAATAATTATCTTACTCCAGCTTGTCCAAACATTTTCTGAATGAGCTGCAATTTGTTCTTCAAAAGCCATTCAATTCAGAACTTTATTACTTCGCCATAGGCATTCAAGATTTATCAAAAGCTCTTGCGGTCCCACCATTTATTTAGAATGACTGTTGGTTTCTTACGAATATTATTGGATAGATGGGAGGAATCGGTATGGACTTAAGATTAAATAGTTCACACTATTTAACATCATAATTGTACAGCCAATTTGGCCTGAAAACAAATAGATCTTCTTAATTTTGAAATTATTTTTAGTATCACCCGGGATTAGCCACACAACTCGGAGTTAAACGTTTTCTTGTATGAATTTTGACAGCTTAACTCTGGGTTAGCGGCAAACACTAGCTGGTGCAATTGGGTCTTAATTTCAGTCTTTTCAAATAATTCAATTACCATTTTTTATAGCGCCATGTGAATACTTAGGTAGATGACGCTTGTGTATTATTATGCATAAATTTATTTTTCATGTTGTGATTAATATCTATTAAAAAAAACTGTCTGTTCCATTCATTGCATACCATTCTATCCTACTAATATTATAAACGCGAAAATTTGTAAGTATGGATGTTTGTTACTCTTTCACGAATAAACTACTGAATGGATTTTATTGAAACTTCATTATAATATAGCTTATACACCAGAATAACACTTTGGCTACAATTTATAAAGCTATTGCGCAGACGAAGTCATGGCCACCAGCTAGTACACAATACTTTTAGGGAAATTTATTTAAATATCTTAAGTTGTTATAATGAATAAGTATTCCGCGACACAAGTCACCTTAAGTACCATATGGTTGCGTCATATACGTACAACGATGACTCAGTAACATGATTTTGTATAGAGATTGCCAGTCTTTATAATAAACTAGTCTACTCGTACATTGCCGGTGAATGTAATAAAATTCCGAATTCGAGTATATCCGTCAAGTTGTTAACACATGCACCTTATGGCGTTCGGTTCCCGGGAATTCAAATAATATTATAAATATAACAAATTTTTGGAATTACTAAGGTTAGGTTTGGTTTGGAAGTACGTAAATATATTTTACAACATGTTATTTGTTTGTGAAATTTGTAAAAAGGCTAACAGCTATATATCTTAATTATTAAACATTAGTACTGATTTTTAGATATAATCATCATCATCATCGTATTTCAGCTGAAAGGCCTAAAAATTCCACTCTATACGATCCCTCAACTAACTACGCATCCAACGGTTCCTCGTTATCTTTTACTGGTTTACCTTGTTGGAAACCTTCCGACGCTGCGACTTCGTACACGTGGTCCCCATTTGAGAATCTTTCTGCCTCAGCGGCCTTGAATTCTACAAGCAATGTGCCCGGCCCGGCCCATGGCCCATTGGGTCATGCAACTCTGCAACTATGTCTACGAAATCGTATCAACCAAACCAAATGGTTCTCCTATAGATCTCCTCATTTCTAATTTGATCTCGCAAGGAAACTCCGAGCAGAAGCATAACTTGCTCTTTAAAATTTCATAGTAAAAAACCCCTTAACTCCGGGTTAGTTGGGTAACCCCGGATGGTGCAATTGGCGGTGCTACATTCTTATAAAGCAGAATTCTAAAAAATTTCAAGAAGTATGAAAAAATAACACGGTGCTATACATTATTACCTGGTATATGACATTCCTCCACTATCTGTTTACCTAATAACATTCACACTATCAGTTACCATGAATCATAAACCGCCATTATTCTATCTCCACAGTTTCCAGACCTTTCAAACCTAACCTACTAATCCTATTCATCCCATTTGTGACCTGGTATCCCTTTCAACCCTAAAATATGTGAAAGAGACACGTCTTATCTGAACGCTACCCTAATTTCCCGCAACGGAAAAGAAAGAAACAATAGAAAGAATGCTATCAGATAAGGATGGTTTTACAATCGTAACACCGGTCTCTTTTGTGAGGCAAGATACACAATAGCAAATTAAGTAAATCCCTTTAGGTGTGACCGAAACCGATGTAGTATTTTTTTCTTGTTTTCTGTGGATGAAAAGACCACGCGTTGCAGGAATGACGAGGAAACTTCGGAAAGGAACGCCAATAACAACTATTATTTTTAAATAGAAACGCCTACGAATAATACCAAATTTCTCAGAGTGAAAGTAAAAATTGAAAAATGTATGAATCCGTGACTCTGAGATACCAGCTCATCGCTCTTTCAACAGAGCTACCGAGAGTACCTGCGGCGCCGAATTTCTCCATCATATTCTTCATCTCCCTCGTATGAAGAGTCACTAGTTCGAGTCTCGTCCAAGGTTGTGAATTTTTCCATTTTTCCTTTATTTCTGAGAAATTTGGTATCGTTTGCAGACAGAAGGCGTATACGGGATATGGTGGAGAAATTCAGAATCATGGGTATGATTTCGGTAGCTCAGTCGGTAGCTCGCAGGTTCGAGTCCTGAGCTCATACATTTTTAAATCATTCCTTTCATTCTGAGAAAAATGCGAATAACGTTAATTAAAACTTAGAACGTGGGAAATTTCCATTTATATTTTATAGTTAAGTAGCATTCGCCTAATTCGCCGATTGTATTTTTTTTTGTAATTCTGTTGGTTAAAAAGTTGTTTAAAATATCGGTGCACATTACACAAATAAACATGTCAGTTTAAATTCTACGGCCCGCGGGATAAACGCCATCCTACGCTAAAAGGAAGGTCTAAAAGCAACGTCGGGTCATGATCCTCAAGTTTGCCACTTGCGCCACCCAGGGTTAGCCTCAAACCCGAAGTTAAGCGTTGATGAAGTATGGGACTAGACATTTAACTCCGGGTTCGTTGACTAACCCTGGTTGGTGCCAGTGGCCATAAGCAAAAAACTCAAAAACATACATCGTACGATATTTAATTACGCAAGACTCAATAATTTCAGGAAAATTATTTGTTCAAATTAAAATTATTATAATTTATTCGTGCCTTGGTACTAAACGAAGAAAAAGTTTAAATAAACATCAATTAAATAGTGTATTTCGCAAAAACATCATAAACGGATAAATGACGGATGTTTAACAACCTCATTCTCTTGACAACTTATAACATTTCCAATAACCTATAGGTGCCAACTGGTCGCTGTTTATGTAAACATCCTTTATATTATTTACTTAAGCTGCACCTAGAATAGATATTCACAGGACAGGTGTGGGCACGTCTGTTTGTCCGGCTTCTTATCGCCGATACCGTTCTCAAAAACTTTGCGTAGGCAATTGTTTTTA
Organism: Lathronympha strigana; assembly: GCA_949128165.1. Classification (NCBI taxonomy): domain Eukaryota; kingdom Metazoa; phylum Arthropoda; class Insecta; order Lepidoptera; family Tortricidae; genus Lathronympha; species Lathronympha strigana. Next base: position 6,384,372 of record OX421906.1, on the reverse strand, counting down.
TCTTTGTTCTCTAGGGCGGTAAAAGTGAGATTGTAAAACTTTATTACACCAAGGTTACCGGTATGGTGGTCGTTTTACAGCCCTGGAACAATCGTGTTAGTAGTTCAAGTTACCACTTGTCTTTGCAGTGAAACCGAAGCTAATGGTGCTGTGATTGTTTTCTTAGAAAGGTTTAACTTTGTTTTGGGTATTACTGGAGGTAAACAAGGGATTATCCTTAATTGTTTTGTTTCGAACGTGTGGTGCGATGAATGAAGTGCGGATTTTCAATGTGGTGCCTGTCTGTGGTATTTTCCATTGTGGATTGCACGTGCAAATATAAAGTTCCATCTTCTGAGCTAGAATTGAAGTGCCAAAAGCATCGCTAGGCTAAACGTGCAAAATCCTGGACGTTTTAGTAAATCCGCACTTGCCTAAAAACATTTCCGGGTTTTCACCACGGTTTCAATAACCCCGTCCAGAATCTCCGCAAACGCGCTCCAAATTAGGTCGAATCCGGGATAACCCGGACGAATAGGATCGCTAAGCTAGCACCCCCGTCTACCTAAGTAATCTTAAACGATATATTTGTATGAAATATCACCTAGATAATTACCCACAACCACCACATTGTGTCCTTTTTTTACCTCACCGCCGCAACCACCGGTCTCTTAAACACCATAATTAACTCCCAAATGTGCCGGTTTTGTCGCCCAATTTGTTGCCTTTTCTCTCAAAATGCCATAATGCCAAAATGAGTAAGCGATTATCACGCATTCTGGATGCATTCCAATCACTTACCGAGGCATCGACTCACCTCACTAAAGTTTTTATACTACGGTTATATCGCTATCCATACCAGAGGCTTGTTTGACCTTCAGAAATTAACTAGGGCTTCGACAATTATTTTCTAGGGCTAGTAAGTTAATAAGTTAGATTCACTATTTTGACAGGTTAAGGCAATTTAAGGGACAAATGCAGCATGCAGCAGAAACTGACTGCTAAAATTGTACACTTATTCTTGCATATCTAGAAGTAATGCGGGGCAAAAAGCCATTGGCGTGCCAACTTATAAGGAAATCAAGACTACTTAATATAGCTATATTAGCACTACTTACTACATAATAGTAGTAAGTAGTGCTAATATAGCTGTGGTCAAGGACTAATAAAAACGAATTAATGACATTCTAATTAATGAAATTAATGAACTCGGGTTCTTACCGCGGTTTTAAGATGGGTAATCCTTTAATTACTATTTAAAACGAGATATTTACCATGTACATTCGTTAGTGTAAATGACCATGTTAGCTTAAAATCTTATATTGGGTAATCCTTGTTCATAACTCTTGTTCATTAGTTCGAATGTGGAAAACCGCGGTAGTTTAATAACTCTAATGACGTCATAAAAATTGACTATGTACATTTTATGATGTAATTCTTCACAGGTTAAAGGCACATACAAATATAACACATTTCTTCGTGTTTTTTATATCACTGCTATCACAGACAAATAACTAAATAAGATGTTTAAGCCGTAGATTTTGAGATCTACATATTTTGGTTTCCCAATACAATGTGCTTGGTAAGCAATATAAATAACTTCCGGCCCAACAGTCTAAGATTAATTATTGCGTGAATGTAACCGTGCGAAGGCCCGGGTCCACGGGACGTCTATATTATTAATAATTATATTGGTCTACCTGTGTGGGGGGCGTAATGATGATGTTGTATTAGTTAACAGATTTTTCTTGATATGTTTAGGAATTTGGGAAAGTAAAGGGGGGGGGGGGGGCTCTTGGAGTAGACTGTCCATCGCGCTTCAGCGCGGAAACGCAGCGAGCGTGATGGGCGCCTTTGCGTCGGGAACCAATCGGGGCGGTTTACTTTACCTACCTCTTTAATTTCCTACGTCCGTTACGTTCCGACCTACGTCTTTAATTTATTTTCTTGTAAGTTCTGTAATTTTTAGGTTTAGTTCTATTATATCGTTAACGACATACTACTTAAGAAACTATGCAATATCGGTTTCTCGCCTGAATTGCTTCGGTTTTTTGCTAGTTATCTACGCGACAGGCAGCAGTACGTGCAGCACGGTTGCTTCGTTTCCAACCCGTACCACACTCGCTCTGGAGTAAGCCAGGGTTCTATTTTGGGTCCTTTTCTTTTCGGGGTCATGATTAACGACCTGGCGTCTCTCCCTAAATATGCCCAATGTCTCCTCTACGCTGATGACCTAAAGCTCGTCTATGGTGTGCAGCAACTAGCTGACTGTAAATCGCTCCAGGAAGATATCGACCTAATCCATCAATGGAGTATCGCAAACAAACTGCTTTTCCACCCTGAGAAGTGCTCCGTAATGTCTTTTAGCCGTGCTCGTAATCCTTTGACTGTCAATTACCTGCTAGGTACAGTATCCATAGTACGGGTAGATACTATCAAGGACCTGGGTGTCCTATTTGACTCACACCTCAACTTTCACGTTCACATGAAAACCCTAGCCACCGACTGCTATCGAAGACTGGGGTTTGTCATCCGCAATGCTCGGGAATTCGATAGCTTTTCAGTCATAAAACTTGTATATACCGCCCTGGTTAGGAGCAAACTAGAGGCAGCGTCCGTGGTGTGGAATCCCCACGAGTTCACTTACGCCTTGCTTCTGGAGAAAATTCAAAAAACATTTCTACGATTTTTATATAAAAAGATGTACGGGTACTATCCCTTCCTTTACCCGACAAAGTATTTGCTTGGCACGCTGGGTTTCAACTCCCTAGAAGTGAGGCGTAATTATGCGCTTGTGATCTTAGCCTGCCGAATTTTACGTGGGGATTCAGACTGCCCTCAGCTGGTCTCTCAGCTGGTACGCCTCTACGTACCTTCTCTGTCTAGAACTAATTTTAGACCACGCAATCGTAAATTACTAGCAGTTCCTAAGGCGCGCACTGTGGCGTACATGAATTCACCGCTGGTTCGTGCTTTAAATTATTTAAACGCGCTCCTCAAGTCAGCACCGGAGTGCGATGTTTTTGCTAGTAGCTGGAAGACGATATGTTTTGAGTGTAAAAGGTTATGTGAGGTGATGGATGACCGAGCGTCTTCAATCAGCTATTAAAGCTATAGTGAATATTGTTGATTGTTATTTAATTTATAAGACTTTTAATGTCAGTACATTAAGTACGTAAAACTGCAATTCACAGTGCCTTGGTGTCATACTGTAATACTGTGAAATTTGTATGAAAAAAAAAAAAAAAAAAAATTTAAGTATTGCAAATGTGGCCAGCGTCCTCGGTACCACGCCACTCGACTCGGGCCTGTTTTAGATTTATTTTAGTTTTTATTTAGTTTTATTTTAGTTTTTATCTAGTTTTATTTTAGTTCTTAGTATACTAAATGCATTTAGTTTTACATATGGTTAAGTATTTATTTTTGGATTTACTTTTGGATTTAGCAAGAGTAGGTACTCAAAATAGTAAGAAAATGGTTGTCGTTTAGGAGCTAATACTATAAAGATTCCTTTAGAAGTTAATCTTATCACCGATTGACAAAGTAGTAGGTACCTTTTGCTAAAAAGAAACACATTTATGTAAATATTACGGGAAAACCTTTTAAAAACCACCTGAGGTTTATATATATAGCCTATTAGGTTATTAAAACACATTTATAATAAACGACGTACCTAATAGGGGAGAGTTGGCTATATCGTACCGCCGGTTAAATCGTACCACTTCTAGATTTCCTACTTAACGACTCTCCCCTCAATACAATTAAAAAGACGCATTCAAAATATGTTTACCAACTGGCGCATTTTCTTCCAAGGATCTTCGTTTTGAAATCACCCTGAAATCGTATGTACAGTCAACCAATTGGAACCCTAGGCCACTGTAGAACTACATATGTCATTGTGACGCTATAAATCAGATTATTAGAAATTTCTTACTGCTTGTCATTTTGCCATGGTTCTAGAGTGGCCTAGGGTTCCAAGTGGTGGGCTGTACCTGACTCTGTATGATTCTTTTTAAGGTTATTTTTGGGAGAGCATTTCAACTGTTGGAAGGGTTTTATTCCAGTTTTTCCTTCATAAAATCATATACGAGTATACGTATATTATGAATATACCGGGCGCATGTCACTAATACTTACTTACAAGCCAACCTAACCTAGTCGGTAGTGATCCTGCCTACGAAGCAGGAGGTCCCGGGTTGGAATCCTGGTCAGGTCATTTATTTGTTTGTTTATCATGAATTTTCCTGAGTTATGGATGTTTTCTATGTATGTATCAGCATTGCGATACGAGGAAATGCCGCCAGCATCCTAGGTACAATGCCTCAAGGACCTACTTTAGATTTAAGGTAGGTAGAGGTAGGTAGTTAGGTAAGTTTCACTTACTGTATATATTTCGAGAATAAATGTTTTTCAAAAAAAAGTAGGTATTTATTTATATGTATATATATCTATTATATATATCGTGGTCTAGTACCCACAACAAGCCTTATTGATTGAGGTTACCGTGTATATAGGTCGATTTGTGTAGGATTGTCCAATAATATTTATATTTATTTATTTAAAGATTGAAACCGCATATTTGCTTGAAAACCACGCGCTTGTACTATTCTGCTTTATTTATGCAGAATTTGCAAAGAAAATAAATAGCACTAATTATAAACCGATTCATTCAAATTCCAATAATTCATAGCAAAAACTCTCATCCAAATTTGACTCATTAATCATTTAAATAGATATGTTTCTGTCTCATTCACTCGTTTACGAAATGAGAGGGACAAAAGAAACGTTAGAGATGAATTTATTAAATCATCATCGCCGAGTCAATTAACTACGTGTGTGTTCTTTCACGGCTTCAAAATGTATTTAGATGAGTTGTTATGTTAATGAAATCCAATTTTTAAAGCTTACCTAAAAGTTATACGAAACATGCTATAGAGCAAAGAAAATTAGAACCTTTGTATGGAGAATTCTATTATTTCATTACCTATGTAAGTACAACAACTCATCTCACTCATATACACAAACATTAAATGTTGTTTAATGTTGTCATAATTTTTTTGATCTTAAGTAAATAATTTATCCAAGCCAGGAGCAACCAGCCATTGAAGAAATCGCAACATGTTTAAACATTTTTCGGTTTCATACCTTACTTAACCTTACTGACCTTAGTTTGACGACCGGTTGGCGTAGTTGGTAGTGACCCTGCCTGCTAAGCCGATGGTCCTGGGTTCGAATCCCGGTAAGGGCATTTATTTGTGTGATGAACACAGATATTTGTTGCTGAGTCATGGATGTTTTCTATGTATTTATGTATTTGTATATTATATATATCGTTGTCTGAGTACCCGTAACACAAGCCTTATTGAGCTTACTGCGGGACTGAGTCAATTTGTGTAAGAATGTCCTGTAATATATTTATTATTTACTTAACGTTTTATCTTCGCTTAAAATATTCATTCAATTGTGATACATTTTTTAATACAGTAAAAAATTGGCTACTAAATTCTTTGTTAATTTTCAGACACTCAAATCACATTATATTCAGACAATGCTCTAACAAATAAATAACAATCCAAAAGCATCATCATCAAAACCGCCTAAAAGCGCATTTCATAAAACGCGCCGTTTCGGTACATCATAATAGCAATATCCTGTCCATTGATTGTCAAAAATAAGGTTCGGCAATTACGGTGCCCCCCACGCGATGGGTAAAAAACCAGCACCCGTCCAGCGCTCTTAAAAGGCCCGACTTCACCTGGTGTGGCCCAAGTTGAAAGCGCAAGGGATTCAGACCAGTAAGAGCGTGCGGCTTACCAGCAGCGCGGCGTGGGTTCAAAGCCTGCCGGCTCGTACCAATGAGTGTTTCGGAACTTGTATACGAAAATATTATTTCAAATGCCTTTTCGGTGAAGGAGAACATCGTGAGGAAACCCAATAAGGCCTATTTTACTAGTCGCTTACGTAAATCTAGCGCCTACCCCAAATCTTGGGGTTAGTTGCCAAAGCGGACCCCAAGATCCCTGCATGAGCCGGGAAAACGCTCAGAAGAAGGAAATCCGAGTTGATTTGCAGTGTTGCTTGCGGCCGCGAATGGCATACCAACATACAGAGTGTAATAAAAATGCTGATGATCCTTTAAGGGCGTGGTCAGTATTCAGTATCGCGGTCTGATTAGAAGAAAAGGGAAAAAATTGACGCGAATTTATTTTCCTATGGAGGATTGGCCTGTTGGGATACCGGCCGGACACAAAAAATCCTTTAATAAATTTTTTCCTTTTTGTCTGATGACGACGATACAGCATTTTTGTTACACTCTGTATTTCCAATGCGGTTTGTATTATGTTCGTTTCAATTGCAGCGAAAATCTTATAGTCGCATCAACATAGCTGAACCGCAGACCGCAATATCGATTGCGTTGTTGCGATGCGCATTGTATTAAAGAGCGAGTTTACTTACGCTAAAGGAGTAAAACAAATCAAAAAAGTATAAGACAGCGTATTATATTCATTCGTGATTTACAAAAATAAATTAATAAAAACTCGGACATTGCGGAGGTCCAACGTTATTGCGGCGCAACAATGTATTTTCTATTCGAATATTACCTTAAATTAAGCTCGATAAAAACAAGTACCTAGACAAAATCATGAATACTGACAAACTAAAACATCAAAACTTTACAAATTGATCACGTTTTGACAACATAGGTACTAAGTGCAATCTAGAATAGCTATGACATCTGCAATTGTACTGTACTATAACTATTTTGTCAAATCAAATCATATCAAATCAAAATTATTTATTGTTTGGCCATGGGTTACAAAGATGTTACACATAATAATTTTACATACCATCATGTCCTGCCTCAGAGAAGCATACAATATAAAACTTAAATCTAGGTGAAGGTAAATATAGGTACGCTACATGTTGAGATCCAAACAGCAGCAAACAAATAGCTTTGCAACATATTTGCATTACAAAATTGTCCATGGTTTCAGCAACTTGCATCAACATTGCAACTGTTGTTTTGAATTTGAATGCACCAAGTGTAATTTTGCCTAATTCAGGTACATACAAATCATAGATGTGTTTACCACTACGCTCTATTTTTCTTAAATCGATAAATTTCAAAAAGCAAATCCTGGTGGTGGCAAATGCTCGCTAAGTCTTACAACATGGGCCGGACAGACCCACAATTTTTTCGTTATTTTTTCCCCTTTGTTGCCTTTGTGCGAGCTAGCGCCGGCACCCAGAGGTCCCGAAAGGTGTTCTAAGGCGTATCAACCAGTACTGCCTTTATTCAACAAAATGTTCCATCTCAATACAAAGAAAACAGTACTTATGGCCTTTTGCAAAGGGATACGCGCGTAATGGGCGTCGGTTACATATTTATTTTTGTTTTGCGCATTCCTGACTTGACATGTAAATAAATGAATTTGTTAGACAGTTTTTCAGTGAGCGATTTCGCGATTTTACGCTTCATGGTGGCACCTATTCGAGAAAAGTGGGAGGAGAGTCAAATAATGCAGAGCCATCCCTAGTCATTGATGGGTATTTCTATAGTTTTTGCGTTTATCTTAATGCGTTGGCAGGAGAATGGAAGTCGACACCTTTTATGGAAAGCTGTTTCCGATGGCACTAAATAAAATTACTGGCACTTGTGAGGTATGCCAGATGAATAGAAAAAGATGCATTTATTGGTCCAGCTTGACATTAGCGATGAATTTACGATTTGCCGTTGCCTTCGTGTTTCTTAAAATATTTATCTTGCATTATTTCTTTTGCTATTCATAATGAGGCTTGAAGCCTCTTTCGCCAAAGTGCAGCACATTTCTTGAGAGCGATTTTTGAATGTCATGGTAACATTTAGATCACCGGTGACAAAAATGCCACTCGTGCGTAACCACCGATATAGAAGTAGATAGAGACGCCTTCAAAGGGAAAAAGTGTAGTAAAAGTTTGTTTGTTTTTCGTTGCCATGGCGGCCGTAAGGATGCCTTTTGGACACCATGGACAAATGGTTCTATATTGAGCGAAGTCGCAAATTTCAGCATTGACACATTTATGGTATGGTATGGGTGTCTCTAGTATTGACTTCTTTGCCCGTGACTATGTTATCACCTGGCAATCTCCAGATTCGGTTATGGACAAGCTGCAGTAAATATATCTCGTTTTAAATAGTAATTATAATTCAAATTAAGCTATAGGTCGTACTTTAATTTAAACAAGGGTCAAATAATGACATTCATGAATGAGTGTCAAATGTTTGATGTTATGCACGCGCTATGCCGATTATAACACTTTCATTATATCCTTTCAGAAAAAAGTCATTTAATATTTTTATCCAGAATATAAGTTACTTTTTCATTTTATTATTTAAATATATGTGTGTGTTTACGTTAGTTCAGTGCGTTTTATAATAGTAAGGCCATAAGAAAACCATGCGCCATATTTACTGGCAGAAAAATATAGACTATTCAACTGGCACATTCCAGAATCATCAAATGAAAGACGGCGTTATAACAAAGTTCCCACCCCTTTTATACATTCTATGCCCGAAGGATCAAACTTTTCAACAAAGCATAGCGGAAATCAACTTTATTTCGTATAGTTTAGAGTTCAATATCAAAAGGGAAATGTGTGGTTAAAATGAAAAGCGGTATACCACCTACGAAGCCAAGGATGAATGAATGAAACTTTATTGCTACTAATACCTCTAATGGCTGAAATGGTAAGTTGTGAATGAAATGATTAAGAACAATTGTTTCTATAGCGTCTGGCCTTTTGTTGAGTGGCGCCAGTTTTAATTGCGCAAGCGTTTTATTTGGGCACAGTTATTGGTAGGTGTTATAAACAATGGGGTAATTGTTTATTATTGTCGGTGTTCAACTACACAAACAAAAATAATGAGGTTTGAAAGTGTAAAAAAGATTTCAAAGATATTAAGGTTATATTTTCTGGCTAGATATACCTTAATGGTCAAAAACCCATTTATAAAACGGATTTAATGAAATAAAAGGTATACTATGAAGTTAAAAAAATTTAAGCCTGTAAAAAATAGCATTTAATTCTCTTGCATTTTTGATGTCCACAGAAGATATGTAACGTGTTAACCATACAACGAAATCTGTATTACTATGTCCATTTATTTTACTTTCTTATTTGAACCGATTTTTATCACACGGGTGATAATGAAAAATTATACAAAAATCATAGTAGTAAAGATCACGTGAATAAAATTGCCATCAATGAAACTTACTAACGATGCAAACAAAACCGCATCACATGTTTTGCCGCTGTTTCTTCTTGTATTTTCACACTACTAATAATATGTATGATTACTGATGTCCAAATCCGTATTTAAAAACTGTACTTATCATGTCCATTTAAATTCACATTCCACTTACTTCTTTTCACAGTGGAATTTTAAATACGCTTACTTTGTATTGAAAAATTTCACATCTCAATCAAATTGTAATCGAGCAATTGCATATCTTATACAATATTTAAATATGAATAGTTTAATTTGCACCTTACTAGCAGGCAATAAAGTTGTTTTTACAATAATTGAAAAGAAGATCAAAAGTATACTTTTTAGGATTCCACAACCAAAGGGAACGGAAACCAATAGTAAGTTTTCATTGTCTGTCAGCGGGCTGTCTAGAACGGTACCTACTGTACGTTCACAGTCGCAAATTTCTCAGACTGTGTTTTCATACTGCCCCTATGACAACAAAAACGTTATGTAATTACACAAGTTTTCTTTGTTGTCCTTGCAAGGACCTAAATTTGAGACCCACTTACTTACCTATATACCTCCTAGTGGTGAAACATACAGAACTCAAACTCGGTTACATAATAAAGAAAATTATATTGTGTACGTATAAAATAATAGTATTTTATACAATCGTGATATAATGAAGAGTTTTTCAGTCGAGTACCGTGTTTAGGCCACGAAGCTTGCTGAGTGGCCTAAGTAAGGTACGAGATTGAAAAACTTAATTATATTACGATTGTATACAATACTTTTTCTACGAGTCATCATCATCATCATCTATGGAGGAACAATTTCATCATTCAATTTCATTGACTTAACAAGGATGTAACACAAAAAGATGGCCGGCAGGCCGGCGCGGTCGGCGCAGGCGTGAGGCGCGCGCTCGGCAAAGTCTCAGGCGTCCTCGCAAATAAGTATAAAATTTGTATGAAGTTCTATTATAGTTGCCTACAGCGTATCGAAATGAAATATTATAGTTGAGTTGGACTGTCCAATATCGAAAAGTAAGCTTATAGTTTTGTCTATGTAATTGGCAGATTAAAGTCGGCGAGTAGAAAAATAATTTAAAAAAACTAGTAAAGAGTCAGTCCTAGGAAAGTAAGTTATATATATAGGGTTCCGTACCTCAAAAGAAAAACCGGAACCCTTATAGGATCACTTTGTTGCCCGTCCGTCCGTCTGTTTGTCTTTCAAGGCCCTTTATCTCGAGAACGAGTATAGGTAGCAAGTTGAAATGAATACCACATAGGTACAAAGGTCTGCGGTCCCTTGAAGATGTGATAAAACCAACGTCTCTACGTTAACGCAATCAAAAGATACGGCCGTTTATGTCGCATTTCCCATACATTTGCAACGGGAATCAAACGAAATTTGGCAAAAAGCAAGAGCTTGTAGCACAAAAAATTCGAAAACCATATAATTGCCACACACAGAGGTCCGTGCCACCAGTATTTTTAAGTACGTATGGTTACAAATGGAAGGGAGCATCCTTTGTGCGGAACCCTCAATGAGCGACTCCGACTCGCATTTTGCCTTTTTTTTTAACCTATGAATTTACGAGAACGCTACCCTCGAGGCATAAATCCTGCTCGCACTTGGCCGGTTCTTGTTATTAATCGATATTTACCGATACTTATTGAATTTCATCTCGGGCGCCGATTCAGGACCAAATCGATGATAGAAATCGACGATAAGAGTTCGCGTGAGTTTTAATGGTTCAATCAGATTGTTTCTGTGCCTGTTTATTAAATTAAATGTCGTTTGATATCTCAATGCCAAGCTTAATCGAGTTGAATCTTATCTTATGAAAAATACTTTTATATCGGTCACTTGCATCAAATACAGGAGGCGATACACGAAAGTGATGTAATAATGGTTGGATTTCTCTCATGTATGAAATAATTGTAAAAACTTATGTCATATATTATTTAAAAGTTCTTAGGTATTTATCTCTCTCTCTTTAAATAAAAATATCGAACACATTACGTTTTGTTTTGTATTATAAGATCATATTGCTAGAAAAGATAGTGGATATCTCAATAGATGGTAGAAGACCTTGTCAGCGCCGTATCTAGGAGGGGGCATTATGGGGCAATGCCCTACGTTAAAATACAAGTTGCCCTACCTTAAGAAATACCATCAACTCTGATGATATACTCTGAAATGCTTACTTGCACCAGTTGCGCCTTAGAATTCAACTCTGGCTACGGCTCTAGATCTCGTGGACGCAGCCCTATTCCTACGCACCCTGGGTGCGTAACCAACATTCAGTCGCGAACAACATGCAACTGTTTTGTCGCACTAATAAGGAAGAGTGACAGAGAGAGAAAACTAGGTTACCTTACTGAGTGTTAGCTTGGCGTTAGCGAATTGCATCTTGGCTACGCACCCAGATCCGCTCCGCGCTTGACAGTACAGTCCACAACGCCCTCCATATCGCCTCCGGAAACAGAAGAAGTTGGAGAAACATCATCTGTTACATAGAAATCTACAAGACGGGTCACGACCGGGCGTCTCGAACTAGTGTCATGATTTTTAAAATAATACTTAAATATAAAAGAAACAAATAGTTTTACACCAGCGTCGTACTTCCTTCCGGTGCCTCGATAAACATTAAAAAAAATATTGGAGGGAGTCAAGATGGCTGACTGAATGGTTTGTTAACAAGAAGGATCTCATAATTTGTAAATGTAAACTGGTGATATTGTCGGTGATACGATTTGTTTATTAATAATAAATAATAGAAGAACAAGTGGTGAGTATTATTTTATTACTAGGAGATGCATGATGCAACGGGTATGGCCTGGCTATTAGTTGAAGTTGTTTTATTTTGTTTTTGTATTACCTACATATTTTTAGAATAGTTAATTTATTCGCCATATAAATAAAAATTTATGATAAGTATCTAAAACTAGATTCATATAAACCTAAAAAATACAAAAAAATATATAGACCTACCGGAGTAAACTGCCCCGATTGGTTCCCGACGCAAAGGTATCCATCACACTCACTGCTTTTCTGCGCTGAATCGCGATGTAGAATTTTATTGTGCATGTCATATATGTTTTCAATACACACATTATAGGCTTATTAATATCCGTACTTGTATGATACTTCACAGCTGCATTGCCTATAATTAATGAGCGCTATTACTAATTGATCGGAGCCTGGGAGAAGTGTTAATTAACCCGTTCGCGGCCGTAACGTGTTAATATCGAGCGCTTTATCGACGTATTATTTACTCATTAGCGAACTAGTTGTGTCGCCTAGGTATAAGTTAATCTATGTAATGTTATGTATACAGGGTTTAAAGCTTTTAAGTGATACAAATATTACATTTTCTGGATCTACTCATCATTATATACAACCAACTTTTTATGGGAGGTCCATTTTTTTTCTGATGAAGTTGATAAATGTTACATTGTATTATTATATGGGTTGCAACTTGCGTAAGTACTTTTGCTGTCTTGTCCAACAGTTGGTTAGTGGCGAGTTGGCGAGGTATGGCGCAGAACAGGTTTTAGGTTTTAGAAGTAGTTATTTGGTTTTTATGGGTTTACATTTTTATTTTATTACTTTCTTTTTTACTATTATGGGGCTATTATGTATTGTTTCATTACTTATGAACAGTCTTTGTCGCACTAATAAAGAAGAGTGATAGAGATAGAAAGCTACGCTACTAAGCGTCAGCGAATAGCATCTTGGGTACGCACGGCCAGTCCAGCTCCAGCGTATCGGGCTTGTGCCTGCAGTTCTCTTTCCTTCCAATTTACCAGGGACCACAAGTTTATATCACATTTCAACCAAGTAAGACCAAATTAGTTCAAGTACCTACCGTTGACATTCTTGGTCCGTGTTAGACGCAAAAAGTGTAAAAAATAATGATGTCGCGCGTTTTAATTCGCATTTAACGCATTAAATCACGAAGGAACTTGGACGGCGGGCTGGTAAATTATGTATTAAGTGTTGATGCATTATTGATAGATGGCAGAGTTTCGACGCGTCGCGAAGAGGCTCCCTGGGGTGAGTGATGCTGGGTGGGTGCAGTCTAAGCCAAGAGCAATGGTCTACTACTACGAAAATCAAACGAACGAAAATTTGTATCTTCTTCTCTGTCACACTTGCATATTCCGGCAGCAAAGAGGTTATCCGACAATGCCAATTTTCGTTGTTTGTGGTAGGCTCTTTGGCTCTGTGGAGTAAATGGTGTTGTCTAGGACTGTTATAGATATGAATTCCTCTAGCAGATTCTTGTGTTTGATTGTGATGTACCCAACGAGAGATCGTTGGGTATGAGCATCTAAGCAGAACACCCCAAAGAGCGTAGCTTGCAGCAGTCGTGGCTTAAAAAAACGGATAAACCTGAATTGAATTAGTCGTAATGAATTTGACGTAGTTATGTAAGTTACACTTACTGTATATATTTTGAAAATAAATGTTATCTTTTTATAAGGAAAATTACTTTTAGTAAGTATAGGAACTAAATCCATAAAATTTGACGTTGGCATCACAGCTCGCAGCATGTTTTGGTGTCGGTAATCTGCAATATTGCCAGGAGCCGTCCACGACACATTTACGCCTTCTTCCTTTGTTGTCGGAATACGCTTCCCATCCGCGATGGGAAATTTGGAATTCAAGCATTACGAGCATAGTATGCTATTACCTATTTTTCCAAGCATTTTTTAAAGTTAAGGCTTTCTTAAAATTGGTAACACATACGTTGGCATTGAGCACCAAACAAGATACGAAGAATCAGTAGAGAAGATTCCATTTTGTGCTCATACCCTAGTAACCACAAGCGACTCTTACTTATGTGAGAAGTGTCATAAAACTGGGAATTCGTCTCACATCAAGAATATATTTGATGAAGGTATTCGTGACTCGATCGAATTGACAAGAAGAAGAGTGTTAGGATACCTAATTCATTGAAATTTAATTTAAATCTCCTATCACTTAAGCCACAGCGTAACCCCGCAAGGCGTCGAGTATTTTTTCACCGACGGATTGACAGCAGACAAGGTAAGAACATGCTGCAACACTGTTTGTCAATCAGAGTAAGAGTTAACCTTTTTTATTCGGCATCTAATTTGTAAGGGCTTAGTGATCGCGAACTACGCCTTTAAAGGTAAGTACTGGTTGGCTATTTAAATTACTCGTTGAGAATGTCGGTGTAGCTAATTTGATGAGGCAAATAGGTGTGTATTTTGTTGGAATTATCACCATCGTTGCCATAAATAATCAGGACCATGAGAAGAAAGATGGACAGGTCGATAATAGTGTTGACAGGTTTAATAGTATTAATACATAGCAGGTATAATGGATTTACGGTCAATTAAAATCTGCCCTCAGCGGATCGATATATTTGACAAATTTGAATTTCTTTAGATTTTGTTCTGATCAATGCATTTCATTTCCAGCGAACTTGTCGTGAGATGGATTGCCACTTTTTAGCGTATTTTGAATATAGGATAACTAACTTCTTCTTAACTTGATTCTCAGAAGAGGCCTGTGATTTGGAAGATGGTATCTAGGAAGACAGATTCGCGGATGCGCCACGTAACGCACCCATTCTCATACAGACCTGATCTATTCAGATCAGTGGTTGACCTGAATAAGAATTTACAATTTACGATTTACTAATTGAAATAAAAATTGAAAGCCAGGATTTTTTCCATTTTTCTGTCTGAATACTCCTTCCAATACTAGGAATGTAATTAAAACGGTTCCATTACAAACTACATATTTTCACATCACCATTCATTTCGTCAATCGGGAATCAATTACGACCATAAAATGGACATAAAATCATAACGCACCATAAAAAATACATCAAACTTTACCAAATAACGAAGTACAACTCTAAATTGAACGGGTCCAACCGATGGAAATGAAGAGATTAAGAAGCTCTGATACACTAAGAAAGATTAGTAGTAAGTTACAATAAAAGTATATGAAGATACGATGTTTTAATAAGCTGCAGTAGAGCAGCACTGACCGCGTCGCATTCCCGATTCACAACGCACTTCAAGCGCCCGTTCTTAATTAAATAATCAAATCCAATACTAATTTCATCAAACTCCTATCTTTCTTTCACAAAATTTTCAAATATAAACCTTATTTCTAGTACAATCAAATATATTTTTGATTAAGCTTTAATTAAGTTGGTAAGATGGGCTGACGAAGGTGGCGATCGAAATCTGGCCTACCCTTTACAGTTGGAGCTTTAGATAAGAATTTGAAACGTTCACGGCGGTAATGTATTTTGGATTTAATCTGTTTTATATTGTTATCAAATAGTTATCAACAATTAAGTATTATAAAACTATGTTTGTAAGCCATAGTTTATATATAACAGAGTTTGTTAATGAATCTTGCAATTAAAACGCTATCTCTCATGCAATACTAGGAGATGTTGTAAGTATTATTGCTTCAAAGTGCGCAAAAGAATTTGGACACTCGATATGTTTGCTTGTGCATTTTACAATACCATTCTTATTCACGGTTTTTAATCCAAATTACCTAACGTAACTGTAAATTTACAAATACAACGATCTATAAACAAAATGCTACAACTGAAACCAACAACTAGTTCCATTTTCGAATTAAGCCCGTTGAGTTAGGTTGGAAATTTGAATTATTATTCGAACGTCTTAATTCTTTTTAATTTTGAGGGTCTAAGATTCTTATTGAGCCATCGGCATTGTTGGTGGATTAGGGTGTCCATTGAGACAGGTAACCGAGCAGGATATCGCACGTAAGTACGTTTTTTAGGACAAATCCCTTTGCGGATGATTTGTTCATTCGCTTCGGGACGAGTGCCTTTTGTAATGGAGAATACTTGACTGTTTGTTTTTGTAAGCTTTAATGCTTTTAAACGCTGAAATTAGAGGAATTATCAAAGGAACTTAGCAAGGATTTAGTTAAATACACTTTCACTTATTAAATTTTAGTGTAACTGTTTGTTATAAGTAACAAAGGAATGACTAGGTACTTAACTTAATCTAGTAGGTACTTGCCAAATCCATTTTTGTTTTAGTATAAGTGTTAATACCTATATTTACTGCTGAAACGCATCTTAGTGAGAACATCAAACGGCTTAAACTAATTTGATGCTCTTTAAAACAATACATTTTTACTATTTAAGACCTATGGCGCATTTTTTTTATACCAACTTTGGTACTTATGCAGTAAACCTATTATAATACAGTAGACTCCGTTTATAATGACTCCGCTTACATTGACCAACCGCTTAGTATGACGTGATGACAGTACGAAGTTTTGTTTTCATATGTGATCGTTTTTAGTAAAAGGTACCTACCACTTTTTCGGTTACCGATAAGCCGCTAACGCTAGGCGCATGCCATAAAGGTTCATTTTGAAATAATAAGAAGCTCATATGTTAATCATAGTATCGTGGTCGTAAGGAAACAGCTCGCGCGAGAAAAAATCGAGCAAAATGTTCAACAATTGCACAAAAGCATAAATAACCTTTGTATTTTTTTATAGTTCTTAAAACTGGTCACCCTATGATATATCAGTTCCTAAGTACCTATGCTAAATGAAACCTTGTAAAATATAATGTCGCCTAAATCTCCCCCTTTATTCGAGCGAAGACCCAAAGGTGCCTCTCAAACGCGCCTAATTCTTCCAATTAATATTGTGTTGATTGTCCTAACCACACTTAACCCTTCCAAAGCACCAACTTAAGAACTGCGTCATTTTCCAGCCCGGTGACTTTGTATCAATTATGGGACGTATTTAACTGCAATAGACAAAGCACAGTACAAACTGACTACCGAAAAATTCGCTAAGCTTCGGACCCTCTAATTATTCATACTTGATCAGAGCTACGAACGTCATTGTGAAAAACCAACTTAATTTACCGCTCGTTAAGGGACATTATACTTTTTAACGATAGACTATCATCTTTAAATCAAAGCCCTTACGCATGGTGCTGCAGATTCTTAAGTTAGTCAGCGGTAAATGTAACTTGGTAAAACGGTTAATTTTCTTCTAAACAGTTGACAATGACTACTTATGTTTTTTTTTAATTTAAATCCCTTGAGCAATACTGTTTAAAGAATTACCGATCTTTCGGCGCAGGGATAAAGACGAGATTTAATTAACAGCGACGATATTTGAGTGGTTTTGTTGTATTGCGTTAAATTACCTTTGTGATATTAAGGTCTATTAGTTGTTTAGGTAAATTCTCGGTAAGGTGGTAGTGGGTGGCAAGTTGCGCTGCTCATTTTTAGAGATCCGTGAAGGGAGGATCCAGAAGGTTCCTGTTGAGATCCTGTTGTGATCTCCGACCAGAAGGACATTAAATAACCTGAACTAAGAGGTGTAGGTTAGTGCCAACGATGGACAGAAATCGATGCAGAAAAGACAGATCATACAATGGATTGTGCTCTGAGGAATTGTTTGATATGATGCCAACGGCTGCATTCTACCACCGCACCGCTCGCCGTCGGCAGGGTGTTCACCCGCATACCCTGGAGCCTAAATGGTCTCGTACCGTGCGGTTTATGAGGAACTTCCTCCCGCGGACGCTCCGGCTGTGGAATGAGCTCCCTGCCACTGTTTTCCCAAAGGTCTACAATATGGGGTTCTTCAAAAAAGGAGTGTTAAAGTTTTTAAAGGGTCGGCAACGCGCATGTAACACCCCTGGAGTTGCAGGCGTCCATAGGCTACGGTGACCGCTTACCATCAGGCGGGCCGTATGCTTGTTTGTCACCGTCGTAGTATAAAAAAAAAATACAGTTAGGTACTCCTATTCAGTGATGTTACGATTTTTAGTAAAGAAATGCCGACCCGTAAAAAAATTTAGATCCCTTATGAACGGAGTAGACAACCTATTTTAAAATAATTACTGGATTAATATTTACTGGATAATATAACCTTTTCAAAAACGTATACCTACTGGATAACACTACCATTTCCTAAGAATAAAATTTGAAACATTTTCACATACGAATATCTAAGTTACAGTTTTCTAACTAAGCAGTAGAAGCGTTAGAGCGTTCAGATACTCCGGTCACGCCTCCACTATTGCAGCCGACTGTACCCACGGCCACGAACCTCACAGCAGTCCCCATTTTATCTCAAAACAAAAACAAAACCTACACAGTACAAACGTCGTAAGCGCCAGCATATTCCTTAGAAAATCCGTCGTTTTGAGTGAAGATTCAAGCATATTCCTCAGTCAGCGAGGCGTGTGATGGGATATGCATAATATCGCATTATTTTACATAATTAATTAAGCACCATGGACAGATCGACAAAAAGAAGTGCACACAACCGTGTAGTCTTAAAACGTCTTACCTCCGTAGAGATCTGATGGGAGATACGTCGTTTTTGAGTTGGGGGTTGGGAGCTCTTCATATCGACATCTTCATCGAGCTCACTAAACATTAATAATCGGTGGTGACGGTCAGTTTCCGCTCTCAATTCGATACTCGCCTAAGCTCGTACTTTGTTTTTATTGATTGTTTTATATTGGTATCGGACATCAGTTGATATTCGATCTTCGTGTTTAATTGTGCCATTTATAAGTAGGTATAGGAGTAGTAGCTTCGTACGTTTAACAAGACCTGAGTGTGCCGCCTAATGCATGGAAAGCAGATAAAGATTGAGTTTGAGGGTGAATAACACTGATATTAATTATATTTTTAAAGGAAAATTCCCACAGCCTCCCTAGCCTACTCAGTCAGTATTGACTCTGCCCATAAATTTAGAGGTTCGAATCCCAGTAAGGGCATTTTTTTACGATTTTGTTCCTGACTTATGGATGTTTAAACTTAAGTATCGTACGTATTTACTTAAGTACTTATGTTTATTACTTTACTTAAAGAGGTGTACTCGTAGAATAGTTCGCCCCGTCCCGTCCTAGTAAGAGTCATCCTTAAACATTTCCTTTCCCTTTGCCAGACCTCTGGCACATAAACCAAATATAACAGTGCCAGTTTATGCTGACAGAAAGTAGCTAGAATTTATAATTTATGTTATATATGTATTCATAAATCTCGTGTTACAAACGCGGCGGCATCGGCACGGATAACCAAACGCGAGTGTCTCGACTCTCGAGTAGGTGTATTTTGATCTGACAGTATAGTCTACACCCACTCCATTTATTAAATACAGTCCTCTTCTCGTAAAAGTTTACGCCACACTTACGTTTTGGTAAAAATACGCTTAGAAGCGTCGGTTGGCAGTGAGCATACGCTCCACAGGGCTACTTCACAGGGATGTAGACTACACATGATAGGCAAACGCCACTTTTTAACAAGGCCACAGACTCGGTGAACAACACGCAGTAATAGTTATTTATTATACAAGGGGGCAAAGTTGTTGTTTAACTCTCGGGCTTATATCGAGACCGAAGCGAAAGATTCCAAAATTGAGCCACGAGCGTAGCGAGTGGTTCAATATAACTGGAATCTTGAGCTTTACGAGGTTCTCAAGGCACGAGAGTTGAACAAACTTTGCCGCCGAGTGTAATACAACATTTTTCCCCTCACTATTGCGAGGAAAATACAGACTAAATACGATTATAAATCTTATCCACATGTAAGTTAATTTTATCTTGAAGAAACCATCAAAAATCAATTTCAAAATTTGTCATAGAGTAGGTTACTCGTACGCTCCTGATACTTAGATATTGCCAACAGCTTACCAAGTGCGGGATAAGACATGATCACATGACCAATTTAAGGCGTGACCTCCGATTGCGCATTTTACTATGGGCATAAAGGACTCTTATACTGGACTGGTGGTAAGTGATAGGAATTAGATTACTTTGCCCCACATGTGGATAAAATGCGTTTTTCCACGCTTGTGTTAAAGGACAAAACAGCGCTTTCCGAGCTAGTGAGGGGAAAACATATATAAACACAAAGGCAAACTAAATATCCGATCATTATCTTATCACATACCTACTCGCTTTAATGCTTCTTTGTAAGAACTGACAATACTATGCACTCTAGAGTGCTTACGAAAGTTAGTAGAAAATTCAATAAAACAAAAGAAAATAGGCCGCATAAGTGAGAGAGCTTTTAAAAAATTCGACTTATAATTTTCAGCCAGTTAGAACTTTTACCTACTATGACTCAAGAAATGAAAAATAAACTAAATCCGGCTTCTTAGTTTTCATATGAGTTTTGATCGACTTTTTCAATGGTAGGCGCTACATAAAGGAATCTCAACACTGTTTTGTTTTTCTTTTTGTCCCTATCGAAAACAAACCACAATTCTGTCGGATAATGGTCGAATTATAGGCGTGATAATAATATTGTACTTAAACGATGTTTAGGCCATAATGTTCGCAATTGATTTAGTTATCAGGCGTTTTATGAAATGGTGATTATTAATTATGATTTTTCTGGGATATTTTTTATTTGTATTTAGTAAATAAAAGAATAAAAGGGGGACTAGGGCATAGTTTTTGCTGAAAAGGAACAGTACCTACCTCACCTTACCTACTTTATTTAAAAAAAAAACTTGCTATTAATATATGAATTGTTAGTTAGGTACAATTATAATATAGTCGTTGCTAGTTAACAGTATATTTATAAATTCAATTTCTAACCACTATCTCTGCTTTGTATGTTTACATTATAAGCGAGTTATGTTGCACGCCATCTGTGGGCTCTCACCTGTACTTCGCAAGCAAACAAACACGTCCGCGCTGAGTTAAAAGGTTACGTACCTACTAAGTTTTGCTACTTGCCGCTAGAGGGCAGAGTGACCGCATTCATCATGAGTTCCTGCTATTTAAATATAGATGGCGCATATATCTTAAATATATTCTAACACCATTATTTCACTTACATACATAATATACTTAGCCAGCAATTGTTAAAAAATGTCAAAACAATGCTTTGAGCTAATAGTACAAAAAATAAACAAGAGAAAAGTCGGTTTTCTTTATTTCGTCGTAAATAAAGGTTTGGGGAAATTGAATTTGTACCCATCGGGTAAAAGATTTTCCTCGTGTAATTTTAAGTAACGGTTCTCCAAATTAGGGTATGACATTGGTTTATGCAATAGCCAGAACAAATAGCACTCACACTGGCAACTGGTCAGCGATGGGTGTGATACTAGTTGCTCTTTGTCGTCGTCTAGCGGGGTGTGTGTGATACACCGAATATTTGCCCCTGTATTTTTGCACACGTGATTTAATAGTATAGACCTCTTTCGTCGCACTTCTTCCTTTACCCCCTTCTGGGGCAAGGGACGCCTTTCCTCCCTTTCGGGACCTTGGCGGTTTCAAATCGCCGCCCGTAACGACGGGCGGGGCTTTGCTTCGTCCTCTATTCGAGGCTCCTTGGTGGCTGTGCTGATGGTTGGGCCATCAGCTTGCTTCTCTGTTTTCCTCGTCTCCTCCTTCTTCCACTACTAGCTCCCTGGGGAGCGGGCGTGAGTCCGGTGGGCGGGCGTGGAGTGGCGCTATACCGCGCAGGTGGTGGTATCCAGAGGCGTCGGCCCGCTGGAACATCCTTGTCGACAAGTGGCCGACGAAGGAGTCCAGGGTCTGCCATTTGAGGCCTCTCTGGATGTCGTCGTTTCGCACGAAACGGGGGGCTTGAACGATGGTCCGCAGGGCCAGGTTCTCCTGCGCACGCAGCTTCTTCTTTTTGGATTCTGACGCCAAGGCGTACCAGGCTGGTGCTGCGTACGTCAGGCGGGACCGTATGTAAGTTTTGTAAATCCCCAGTTTCGTGCGACGGGGGAGGCTGCTACTCAGGATCGGGCGGAGTCTGATTCGTGCTCCTCTTGCGTGTTGCACGGTAGCGTCTATGTGATGCGCCATTGTGAGTCCCCTGTCCAGTGTGACGCCCAGGTACTTGATGGTGTGGGACCAGGGGACGTTTTCGCCGAGTAGTTTCAGCGGGGGCGGCAGGCGGGTGTTGCCCGTGATCATCGCCTGCGTCTTGCCGACGTTCACTGTCAGCCTCCATCGGCTGAGCCAGTCGGGGAGTGCGTCAAGGGATCTCTGCAGCTTCTTTGCAGCGAAGGTGGGGTTCATTGAGGCTGCAAAGAATGCTGCGTCGTCTGCATATAGTCCCAACTTGGTCTCCCCGACGGTTGGGAGGTCGTCGGTATAGAGAGCGTAGCACGCAGGCGAGAGGCAGCTGCCCTGAGGGACTCCGGCTTTGATGGGGCGTTCGGAGGAGGTGGCTTCTTCGACGGCGACGAAGAAGCGGCGTTGGGTCTGCCCAGCGTGGAAGTGGGCGCCACAATCCGGCGGCTGCAACCCACACCCGTCTTAGTGGCGGGAGATCTCAACGCCAAATCCAGGGCGTGGGGTTCTGCTGCGACAGACGTCCGAGGGCAGTGCCTGGAGGAATGGACGGTGGCCTACGGTCTTGTCGTGATGAACCGCGGGACAGAAAACACGTGCGTCCGACAGCAGGGTGGGTCAATTGTCGATGTGACGTTTGCTGAGGCTGCTCTGGCGCGCCGCGTCCTAAACTGGGCAGTGCAGGTGAACGTAGAGACCCTGTCAGACCATCTCTATATTCGTTTCGACATCTCCACCTCCCCACCAACAGCAGCGGATCCGACGGGACCCACGATAAGAGACGGGCCGCGGTGGGCATTAAAACGGCTCAACCGGGAAATCCTTGAGGAGGCGGCCCTGGTCAAGGCCTGGCTACCGACACCAGAAGGCTCCCTGGACGTCGAGACGGAAGCCCATTGGTTCACGGAGGCCATGACCGACACTTGCGACGCAGCAATGCCGCGAGCTAGGCCCGATCTGCCACGGCGCAAGGTGTATTGGTGGTCAGCAGAACTTGCACAACTGCGCGAATCGTGTGTTGCAGCGCGCCGCCAGTACACCAGAAGCCGCAGACGACGACGGCGCAATACTAACGAGGAGGCGCAACTCTACCAAGCGTACCGGGACCTAGTCGTGGCCCTACAGGCCGCAATCGGGAGGGCCAAAGACCTGGCTGAGAAGGAGATGCTGGAGAGCCTAGACAGGGATCCTTGGGGGAGGCCGTACAAGATGGTGAGGTGCAAGCTTCGACCTTGGGCTCCCCCAACGACGCAAACTCTCCAGCCCCATCTGCTACAGCGAGTGGTAAATACTCTTTTCCCAGAAAGAGCAGAGCACATCCCACCTCCGATGGCCCCGCCTGAGTGTCTGACTGACACCGACGGTGCCGAGGGGACTAGCACCCCGGAAGTCACTGAAGTCGAAATGAGAGCGGCAGTGCTGCGATTAAAACAAAAAAACACTGCACCAGGCCTTGACGGAATCCCTGGCCGGGCATGGGTGACTGCGCTGGGTCCTCTCGAGAGCCGACTCAGAGCACTCTTCAGTGCTTGTCTGGAGCAGGGCCAGTTTCCGCGCGCGTGGAAAACCGGAAAGCTGGTCCTCATTCAAAAAGCAGGGCGTCCGGTTGACTCGCCATCTGCATACCGCCCCATAGTGCTGCTCGACGAGGTGAGCAAGCTCTTCGAACGGGTTGTCTCGCTTCGCCTCGTGGGCCACTTGGAAAACACAGGTCCAAACCTCAGCGACAGGCAGTTTGGCTTTCGTCGATGTCGCTCAACCGTCGACGCGATCGGTCGAGTCAAAAACATAGCGGAAGAGGCGGTATCCAATGGCGGGGTCGTTCTTGCAGTGTCCCTGGACATATCCAATGCATTCAACACCCTGCCATGGAGCTGCATTAAGGAGGCCCTAAGGCACCACGCTGTGCCCTTGTATCTGCGCAGGACTGTTGGAGCGTACCTTTCGGCAAGGACGGTCAAGCATCCGGCGCAACACGAGTGGAGTGAAAAACCCATGTCATGCGGTGTCCCACAGGGGTCAGTCCTAGGGCCACTGCTGTGGAACATTGGGTATGACTGGGTGCTTCGTGACAACAACATCCTGGGGGTGGAACTGACGTGCTACGCTGATGACACACTTGTCACAGCAACAGCGAGCACGTTCAGAGAGGCTTCACTAAAAGCTACGGCGGGAGTTGCCCAAGTAGTAGCCAACATACGAAAGCTGGGCTTAGAGGTTGCGCTAAATAAAACAGAAGCCATTTGTTTCCACGGACCCAGAAGAGCGCCCCCAGCCGGTGCTCAACTGACGGTGGGCGGAGTCTCCATCGGTATCGGGTCGACAATGAAGTATCTAGGACTTGTCCTCGACAGCCGGTGGAACTTCAAAGAGCACTTTAAGCGCCTGGCTCCTAAACTCCTAGGAGCAGCCGGAGCGCTGAGCCGGCTTCTACCAAACGTGGGAGGACCAAATGTGGGCTGCCGCCGCCTCTATACCATGGTGGTGCGGTCGATGGCCCTATACGGAGCACCCATATGGGTAGACGCCCTTAACGACCATAACCAGGCCCTACTGCGGAGACCGCAAAGGGTCATGGCGATAAGGGTCATCAGAGGCTACCGCACCATATCATACGAGGCGGCCTGCGCTCTGGCCGGGACCCCACCATGGTACCTGGACGCGAAGGCGCTTGCTGGTGTGTACAGGCGAATCACGCAGTCCCGAGCAGGAGGCCAGGAGCCAACGCCTGAGGAGGTTAACCACTGGAGGGGTGAAGCGCGCAACACACTCCTTTGCGACTGGGGCGAAAGGATGAGAAGCCCAAAGGCTGGCCATCACACCGTAACCGCGATCCAGCCGCGGCTAAAAGAATGGATAGGGAGGGAGCACGGGGTGGTAACTTTCCACCTCGCGCAGATGCTAACGAGCCACGGCTGCTTTGGCAAATACCTATGCCAAATAGCAGGACGAGAGCCAACGCCAGCGTGTCATCAATGCAACAGTGTGGAAGACACGGCGCAGCACACGCTGGCGGAGTGCCCAGAATGGACGGAGCCTCGCAACCTTTTGGTCGCGGCAATAGGTCCAGATTTGTCGCTGCCGGGCGTCATAAACGCTATGGTGAAACAAAAAAGGTGCTGGAAAGCGGTTGTCACTTTCTGTGAGAGAGTGATGACCGAAAAGGAAACGGCTGAACGTGCGCGGGAGGAAAGTGCTGGAGCTCACCCGCTGCGACGTAAAAAGGCCGGGCGGAGGCGAACCGCCCAGGATCGCCGCTTACCGCCCTAACGAGGGCCTCGGGGTGGTAGCCACGGGGACGGCTGCTACCCCAACGAGACCGAGACCCTCGAGGAGGCTGGCGTGACACACCTACACGCCACCGAGACGGTCGGGGTGTATACCTCCCCCAGAGCCGGGGCCTAACGGCCAGCCGCTGGCGAGGTTGCGGAAGTGTTCTTTAGCGATCCCGTGGCCTCGCCGTTACAGCGACGAGGCGGCAACAGAGGGGTTTTAGTGGGTAAACTCGGGGTCCCATCAGCCCACTACGAGGAGTCCCACATAACCTCCCGGGTCCGTCCCTGCACCCGGGAGGTATGCGTAAAGCATTTCCCCTCTTAAAAAAAAAAAAAAAAAAAAAAAAAAAAAAAAAAAAGGAAGGAGGCCACGACCCGTGTGATGCGTCTGGGGGCTTCGGTCTTCGACAGTTTGTACACTAGGCCCTCGTGCCACACCCTGTCGAAGGCCTTTTCCATATCCAGGAGGCAGGCGGCCGTGTACTCCTTTTTATTCTTCGCCACCGTCATGAAATGGAGCACGTTTGTAAGCTGCAAGGTAGTCGAGTGTTCTGCCCGGAAGCCGAACTGCTCCGGTCTGGGCTCGATGAATGGCAGCAGTTTCCCTAGCAGGAGCCTTTCAAACACCTTGGAGAGAGTGCTGAGGAGCGTGATAGGCCTGTAGCTGCTCGGTCTTCTTCGGTCCTTGCCAGGTTTGGGCAGCATTATTACACGTCCAGTCTTCCATGCTGATGGATAGTGCCCGGAGCGCATGATCCCATTGAACAGTCGCGTCACCGCCATTATGTGGCGCTGTGGCAGGTGTCGCAGCGCTGTGTTGGGGATCATGTCTGCGCCCGGGGCCTTCCTGGGGTTGCAGCGATGGAGAGCTCGCTGCACCTGGCTGGGTGTGAAGAAGACCGGATCTTCTTCCGCCTCCAGCGGCATCTCGGACCATCTCTCCAGGTGTTGCTCAACTGCTAGGTTGTGTGGCTGATTGGTGATAGGGTTCGGCTGGAACTGCTCCTCCAGGTACTCGGCGAAGACCTCTGCCCTGTCTTCTGCTTTGTACCTCAGTTCCTCGTTTTGGTTGTAGAGCGGGCGAATCGACTCCTGTGTCGTGCCAAGCTGTCGGCACAGACGGTGGATGGAGGGGAAATCACCGTCTATGGACAGGAGGTGACTCTCCCATCTCTCTGCGGCGTGCGCGCTGACCTCCTGGGTCACTCGCCGGACGAGGGCGTTGAGTTCGGCTTTCAGCGTTGGGCATCGTGTTGTTTGCCATCTTCTTCGCAGGGCGCGCTTCCGCTGTATGAGGAGGAGGACCCTTTCTGGCAGTGTTGGCAGTCTCCTGCCAGTCTGGGTCGTGCGCGAAGATGTTGAGAGCGCGTCCTGGATGTCGCTGGTGATACTATTTGCTGCTGTTTCGACTTCTTCGGCTGTGGAGACTGCCATGGTCTGGGGTTTCCCCTCCATGGCTTCTTTGTACATCTCCCAGTCGATGCGGCGGCTTGGTCGGCTAAGGTCTGCTAGCACTGGCATTTCTGACAGCGTTAGCAGTACCGGGCGGTGGTCCGAAGGGAGGTCGGGCAGGGCCTCCTGGGTGATGACGCCATCGATTCCCTTCCAGATAGCGAAATCGATGACGTCCTGGCCTCCGTGGGTGTCATAATGAGTTGGCTCTTCTGGGCCCATTACTTCTAGGTCTCTATCGGCGGCTGTTGCGTAGATCGCTCGTCCAGCTGCGCAGATCTTGGACGAGTGCCACGCCGTGTGCTTGGCGTTCCAGTCCCCCGCCAGGATGGTCGGCATGGGGGAACTAGTCAGCTTCGCAATGTCACGCCCGATGTTGCCTGGTGATCCCCCGGGCCTGTAGGTGACATACAGGCGCAAGTCGTGGCCTGCGACCCTGAAGTCAATCCCCAGGGCGGTGAGGGATTCTAGGGGCTGCTGTTGAACTGGCTGGTGAATAATCGCCCTCCTTATGAGAATGGCGAGGCCTCTGTAAACCCGACCTGTCTCCTGGAGCTCGTCCCTCCGGTAGACGATGAACCCGGGTATCTTGAGTGGCTTCTCGGGACGCAGGAACGTCTCACACAACAACATCACGTCGATGTTCTGGGACGTGATGAAGTTGCGGAGCAGGCCAATCTTGGCGTTGAGTCCCTGCGCGTTCCAGTACGCTACCCGGAGTTCAAGGCCTGGCAGTGTGATTGGAGAAGGCGGCTTGCAGGTTGGCGACCGTTGCGGCGAGATTCGCCACTATTGCGGCCAGATCTGCGATGGTCTGTGGTGGTGGTGGGGGACCGGCGTCCCCTGGTTGTTGTGCTGGAGGTGCGGCTTTCGTCTTCTTCTTCTTTTCCTTTTTTTTTGGTTGCGGATTTTGTTCACCTCGGCTCTGGGTTTTGGTGCCGGACTCCTTGGCAGGCCTCGCTCTGGTTGCCCCCCTTTGTGAGGGGGGGTTTGCCGGCGCCATCAGGGTTGACGGCGCCGACTCGTCCACCGTGGGTTCGTTGAGTGAGGCACGGGTTTGGGGGCCCGAGCGTGTTGGGGCCGAGAGGGCGGCTCTTCCCGCCTTTTTGTTTCTTGCCTCTTTCCGGAACACAGGGCAGTTCCGGAAGTTGGCGGGGTGGGGGCCACCGCAATTTTTGCAAGTGGCCTTCTCATGGCGTGGCCTGGGGCACTGGCTGGCTTCGTGCGGCCCTGCACAGCGGACGCACGCCAGTGGTCGGTGGCAGCCGTGTGAAGAGTGGCGGAAGCCCTGGCAGCGGTGGCATTGCGCTGGGCCCTTCTTCCCGCGCCATGCCTCCACCTTAACGCCCCTCATGTGTAGGATCTCGGTGACCCCGTAGATGGCAGCGTAGTCCCGAGCGGCCCCCTCCAGCTGTACAAAGTATATACAGCCTGGGCGGCCGGCTCTCGCGTTGATCTCCTTGACGTAGTCTACGGGGTAGCCCAGCGTCTTGAGATCCTCCATGATGGCGTTTGGTGGCGTTGAAGTGGGGAGGCCTCTATAAATGATACCACTTTGGCGCTTTTTACCGCACCTTGGAGGTCACCTGGCCCTACTTTTCCCATAACTAAAAAGCCTGGCAGTGTTTTATTCGAAATGAATAGGTAGGTACATAATTAGCCATTATATCACACCAAACTGCCATAATTTACTTGGATAGCTCTTAGACTGCAATTATTGAATCAGAACTCTACCAAAGAAAGTTAAATTTATTAATGCAAGTGTTATTTTGTCGAAATGTAATATTAAATGCGAATGAAACGCAATTGATTATTAAATTATCAGCTGTAACAATAAGTTGGCTTTTGGTCACCAGCTTTGAAAAAAAAAATACTGTTAGGTTCATGTTAGGTTGGTTAGGTACGTCTTGGCTTGGGTCGACCTACCTCTGGTGTCAGGCTAAACTGCTATTTATGCGACATCCTGTATGTCTAGAGAAAGTAACACTTATGTAGAGATATATTATCTCTTGAATTTGCATCATGAATAAAGGGAACATGGAATAAAATTGTGACTGACCCAGTTGAGTGCTTGCTCAGATATTTTTGAACACCGTAGCCACTCCGATGCATCCGGTATAGGTACTTAATTAAAACAAGTGCCGTGAGAGAGCCCTACTTTGGTCGCCGTGATGTTTACGATCCATTTCTGCGGGCCTACCACGAACCACTTCCTTCGTTCGATCGTCTTTCCCTCTCTATTGCTCTCACATTGAGCGACAAAGAGGCAAATAGATGAACTGACGAAGTGATTTGTGGAGGCCCTCTGAGTTTCATTAACGGCACAGGCACGTGCCATCGATCCGCCGCGTCATAGTTCCTGTCTCTAACAGAATTTTGCGAGAAAAGGAATGACGACTAGTAGGTTGAAAAACCATTATTCTATTTAGTCTGTCAGTTAGATTTGCCGGCCATATACCTACGCTCGGGCAATCCATCAGCGGGTCTATGATGGTCGGGTTTTTATCGTTTACCGACGTTGCTGTCACGTTCTAACAAGTATGTATGTGCGAAAGTGACGCATAGCGTATTAAGCGATAAAATGGCAACCATGCTAACCCTCCAGATCTCCATAGGGGGCGTGTCCGCCGGGCATCCGGCAAACAAATTTCCCATACATTTATTGGCATATCTGGCGGATACGCCCGAACGTATATGCGGCGCTATTATCCAAAATTATTAGACACGTATTTTTTTCGTTTTACAAGATAACTAAAATTGACTAGGACAAAGAGCGTCAAAGTTCCGGGTTGGGAGTGACGTCACTATTAGGTAAAAATTGTACGTAATGAGGATTACCGCAAGTCGATTTTCCGCTAGGGGCGCTAGTGGAACGTGGGTTCTGCGGGAACATTTCAAACGTCAATTTAACATTTCTCTCATACTAACACAGGACCCACGCATGAGTGGCGCTGCCTGGTGAGCGACAATATGGTAGTTCCCATCGTGATGTCACGCGAAATTTTAATACACAATGTATTTCCGTCATTTTTCATTTGACGAACAAAAGAAAAAATACGTGTCGAATATTTTTTAATAATCTGCCATGACGCTATTTGTCACAAATAAACAGTGTAGGCATTAAAGGATGACTCACACTAGAACGGGCCGGGAAGTTACCGGGCCGGACCGATCTAGTGTGAGTCATCCTTAATTTTATATGTCCTTTAACATAATAATGTTACTTTTTCTAAACTTACCATTTTATTTCTCAATAAAGTTACTCGAGCAAAAACTTAATTTACTCTCGCTACGTTTACAAAAGTGCTAGGGACTAAATAAATATTTAAACTGAAACAATGTTTGTCAAATCGTGATTCAGTTATTCCCGGGTTGACGCAAATAATAGGAAAACTGTGTGAATCAGGTTAAGGGGTATGCCCCTTTGGAATGTACGGTTGAGTTCATTAACATGTGTACATTTCTTCACCTTAATATTTTGTCTTCTTCTTAGCGTTTTCCCCGGCTTATGACAAGTCCCAGGGAGTTCGCTTTACTAATCCCAAGATTTAAAGCTACTGCCATCTGATCTTCAAAATTTTCTCTTCACCGAAAAGCGATTGGTAATTCTTACATACATAAGTATCGAAAGACTCCTCGGTACGAGCTGGATCGAGTTTGAACCCGCGACCCTCGAATTGAAAGTCGCATGCTCTTACCAACGCTCTCACATTAAATAAAAAGGTGAATAAGTGTACACATATTCATGAACTCGACTGTACAAACCTACACAAATATTTACTTAAGTGTAGCTATAGTGGAATGTGTGGTCCAAGTGTGCACTTAAGGTTAGGTCACGTTAGGTATAACACATTATTTTTCACGTGCCCATAAAGGGTACGTCACATTTACGCAAGTACCAGAGCAAAAGTCGTCGAACCAACAACACGACCCTATGTAAAAATTGCACGATTTTGAAATTATTGTCTTCATATTTTTTTTACATTGTTACAGCTATAACGTGCATTTGGAAAGCTTAAATTTAGTTTTTTACTGTGTTCTGCGTCATGATTAGTTAATTAGTATGACAAAAGAGTTATTTTACCTATAATAAAAGCGAAAAATAGTGTAATTTTCATTTAATTTCACAGCGAAACATTTACTTCGAATTTGTCCACTTAGGTTCTAGAGTAAAAAATAATCATAGATAATCAAGAAAGAAATGCCAAAATTATCATAATCCGCAGGTATTCCTGTAAGGACCACTTGCACCACCCGGGGTTAGCCACATTACCCGGAGTTAAGCGTTTTTTTGCATGAAATTCGATAGCCTAACTCCGGGTTAGCAGCTAACCCTGTGTGGTGAAAGTGGGCCTTAATAGTATCTACCTTACCTATTTACGTATAATATTCAAATAGATAACAAATTTAGTTACAACAGTTAATGAAATCAGTGGTTGTAATTAGCAATGCAGATGGACTTCGGAGTCGTTTGCAATGCAGAAACCAGGTGCTAAAAGAAAATAGAACAACTGAAGGGCTACTGAAAATAAGATGCAAATTTTCTTACAATAACTTCCCGGGGACCGCTTGTACAAGAATAGTTAGTGTTTTTCCTCACTGAATAAATACAGGATGACTCACAATAGAACAGGCCGGGACGTGTCCGAGCCGGGCCGATCTGTCAGTTTCTATAGAAAACGTCACGTGACCTCCGAGGGCTCCGAGCTATCACGTGATTCTTTCTATAGGAATTGATAGATCGTCCCATTCTACTTTCTACGTTCTATTGTGACCTCTGTACCTCGTAATAGTCGTCATGTAGTGTGTGAAATAAAAAGATGATGTACCTGTTTGGGAGAATCCAAAGAGCAATAAACAAAGTGATTTAGCATAAGAAGACAAAGTTTTTATACCTAAGATTTATTAGGATTGAGATACAGTAAAATGTTAAGTTGCAGAAAACATTCCTTAGACCTTACTATCACAGCTTATCGCCCGGCACTCCCAAGGCTTTGTCATTCTACGTACTAGATACTGCCTTGGTCTTACTCATCAGTGACCAACTTCACTATATAATTCAGGAAAATAAATATAATTACATTTTCAAATTTAAGCAAAAGTTATAAAATGTAACCTAAACCAGGTTACATTTTATAACTTTAAACATTATTTATGAGTTTGTTAGGTTTTGCGTTTGCTCTTGAAAAGTATAAACATGGTCATTATTATATATATATAGAAAAAGACTATTGTTAATTTCACTCTGACTCTAACGGAGCATTGTCACTCATTACTTTTTAATAAATGCAAAATTTCTCACCATAAAAATACCAATACTCACAATTTATTTACACGTATAAACATCCACGTCTTTAACACAAGTGTCACACTTGACGAAGCAGCAATTCACCATCTTGCATCTACACCGCGAACTCACAGACTTCTTGGTCTTTAAGTACCCCCTCGCGCAACACAATGTGGCGCAATTGTCCCTGTCGCGACACACTCTGCCTCGCGTGCTCACACATAAATTAGGCGTCTTTTGAAGATACACCAAATTGTTCCTATCAATATTCATTTTACGTCTAATTTTAGGCGCTATCGCTCTCTTTGTCGTGTAGTTAAGTAGCTTCTTCTTTACAGCGTGGTGGTAGTGCTTCTTAAGAACGCCCATAGCTGAGTTGAAAGGCCCTAGGCGTTTCCAGCAGGTTTTCGTGGTACAAGACCCGGAAAAACCGTGGCACTTGCAGACCTCTTTCAATTGCTCTCCGATAGAGTTGATACCTATTGTGACGTCTTGTTTGAGGATCTCGGCGATTTGATCGTTTCCCGCATGTTTGAAGTCCAGAAAATTCCTAGTGATTCGTTTTCCGTACTTGAAGTCGTCGCCGCATCCGTTTCTTTTCCACTCAGATACGTTTTTTCGAAAATTTCCTTGGCAAGAACACCTTGTGAGGTCGCCTGAAGCGCAACCTTTCGCTACTGCATGGGTTAAAGAAGCTGCAGTAAGTGCATGTATAAAGGCAGTCTCTCTATAAATTTTGTTAAAAATGCTCTTCTTTTCTTTCCTATTAAATATTAAAGAGCAATTCCATCTATCGTAGAAGAACGCTTCTTCACAAGCTTGTATGGCTTGCTCCTTTGCTTTCTCCAGAATGCTAGTTAAACTGACTTCTCTGTTGCACATTTTCGCTTGTCGAGGGGAAGATCTGATCAACTTGCATGTTCCTGGGTGTATCACTTGAGATCTATCTTTGAATAACGCTTCTATTGTCTTTTGCAGTACCGGTTGAGACCTGAAATAACATACACAATTTCTAGTATTCGACATGGGCACTTTACGTCAAAGTTAGGCTAAATTTAAACAACGAAGATTTTTCTATATTCAAATTAAAACCTTGGCACCTTACGCACCAGCACATCCATGCAAGTATTACGTATGTGTCGAAAGTGTCCTCTTAGGAACTTGTCGACAGTAAAGTCCTTAGGATGTGAACTGCTTTATCAAAAAGACGATGAAAAGAAAACGCAGATACAAGTGTAAAACTAATCCTTAAAATTATCTATCTAATCTTGAAAGTCAAACACTGAACAAAGAACCAACAATAACTTACCCTAATACAACTCTAGCCGTCATAACAGATACCGAAAATATCAACACCGTTAGCACACTATAACTATGCATGATTAAAACCTACAAATAACATGATTAACTATTACAATTAATTGGAATCACATCATGTCAGCGTTGGTCGGAATGCACTTTGACAATGAAGGAAGGTAACGCCGATAGGTTATCTTTGGGTGGGACCTCTTAAAATGGTAATTGTAAACTGAGAAATCAGTGTTCATACATTTACGACGTGCAAATAATGCAACGGAACGTCTGCTATGGAAAAGAGTTAGGTCAGACAAAGTGATACCCAAGTTAAGTGTAATGTTTTTAATCATTGGTATACATACAAATGTGTTTGCAGGTTTAGGACGAATTTGCTAAATATTTATGTGTTGTTATGGTTTTATTTAGTCGATCATTTTAAGTTATTTGCACGAAGTTGATAAAATTAATAGGATTATCGTCCATACAAAACGAAAATACTTATATTCTAATCCTAACAGAAACGCATATGTTTCGAATTTGCGCAAATGAACGAGCACGATTGGTTATAATCGTCTATAATAGAGGTAATATGATAAAGTTTCTTAAATATCCTAAAAACCTGCAATAACTTTAGTATGAAAGTGTGCTTAACAAAAAGTATAAGTTCTAAATTAGGAACTTTCTGACATACATTCATCTTCTTTTAAGTGAAAATACAAATTTATCTGAGTTTAAATTGTATTTTTTTGTTCTCAACGTATAAGAAGTACAATTATTAACAGGTAATGTTCCTCTGGTTTTCTACATTTTCTATTCATAATCGATCTTACTATTGACACTTACTAAGTATAAACCTATACTTATGTTTGAATTATGAACATGAGTTATTCAAGATTATTTGAACAAGAAAGAAAAAAAGAAAAGTAAAGAGATCCCCAAATTCATCCTATTTTAAATTTAAAAATAAACGATTGTGAAGAATTTTCAGAACAACTTATATAACTTTGTTCTTAAATATCAATAAACTGTCTCGATACTTTTTAATCGATGAAAAGTTTAATAAACTAGGTATAATGACGATAATGAACGTTAACCTACCTTGAAAACTTTCAGGTTGAGCTGCCACAGGATGGGCCGGGACATTACCGGGAATGCTCTCCGAGGGATCCAAGCTATGACGTGATTCTTTCTATACAAATTGACATATCGTCCCGCCCCGCCCTGTCCCGTGCCGTTCTAGCGTGAGTCATCCTTTAGAGGACACAATTAAAAACGGTATGCGTTGTTCAATTTTAAAATCGCAATATATGTAGGTATATTTTACACTGAATATTTGGTGTACACACTGTATATCTACACCAAATATTCCACCGTAAACGTTTTGAGACGGAAAGCTTCACGAGGTAAGCTATCGAACCTGCGTAGAAATTCAAATGTGAAGGTAGTCTCCAGCCCGCTTTCAGCCAGTGTGGGACCTAAGGGCCAATCCCTCTCCTGCTTAAGAGGAGATCAGTGCCCAGCAGCGGGACGTTCATGCTCTTTAATTTGGTCTACAAATAAATGTCATATTTCGGGACTTTTTAACAGTTTTGATGGACTTGTACGGGGCGCTTTTATACCCGTAACGCACTGTGGTGTAAACCACTAAGGGGCAGATTGGGCTTCCTAACGCACTGAAATACAGATTAGAGTTTATGATCGCCGCGGTGGAGTTGTTAAATGTCGATATATTTAACATGTCTAATATTTCGACAAACCTTATCTAGTAATAAACAGCCTTCAAAGTTCAAAATCACATTTTGAAAACTTTCCTTGCCACATCACACTCTGATTTATTCATTTATATTTCATCTATTAAGATGTAAATCAACACCTGAGGGTGACTCTCCAGCTCAACCCAAAGTCGCACTAAGTGGTCAGTAAATAAGGGTTATATTCCGTAGTCGCGGGCGACAATGGACCGGCCGGGCAGGGAGCTCGTAGAATGATAATTTCCGCCTGGCTCGCACGGCCAATTTCAACGAGAATCGGAATATCGTCGGACTATCAACGCTAGCTATTAAGATGCACTGACTATGAAGCACCTAATGTGAGAATGTCACATTCTCGCTAGATAGATAATGAAGGACTTTGTTACAGGATACCTGGAACCGAAGAAATTCAGAGCGGTGCTGTGCTCCATCATCCGTCATATGAATGATGGTAGGAGATGGTCGAAGAAGCTCTTTAGTAGTGTGCTAGGAGGCAATTGCACAAAAGATTCTCATGGGTTGAAGTGTATCCGCTAGGGCCCTGTAACTAGTCATAGTATTGTTTTATAATAAAATTACGGAGAGTTAGAACCTGTAGAACCAATAGAACCTGTTAAGGATGGTGATGTCCACGGGATCGTTCGTCGTAATTTTATTCTTTTTTTTATTCTCTCGTGTCGATTTTAAACACTCCCAACGGTCGTGTTTTAATATATCGCCACTCGTTGCGAATTTTCTCTTTTTCGCCCTTGTATCGTACCTTGTAATGTACTACCCACATACGCCCTAACGAGATTTACTAGGCCTGTAGTGAGCCTTAAACTCGATGACGGTCGTTAGTAACTGAAACTTAGAATAACAACACCTAAAACATCACAGTAAAGCAAAATATATCTACATATATTTTGCTATAATAATAATCACCTGGGTTTCAGGATTACATAAGAACTAATAGTAGTTTTACTTTAGTTGCTATTACTTGCATTCTAGAGAAAAAATCCAACTTAAGTTTTTATATCAATAAGATGCCGCGAAGCGACCGAGGTTCGCCTAGTCTACTTGGACAATCCGTCGTTGGATGAATAACATTTATTTTCAAAATATATACTACCTACCTCTACCTACCTTGAATCTAAAATAGGTCCTTGAAGCATTGTACATGGGACGCTGGCGGCATTTCCTCGTTGTATCGCAATGCTGGCACGTTGTGCGAGGAAGCCACCTAGTATTCTACTATTTAAAAAATCTTAAATATTAATGTCATTTCGAATTAGCCTTCTAGATAATATTATTCTAAGAAATGGAATATGTTCAGTCAGGCCCGGTCGCGGTAATCTCGTTAAGAGAATAGCCTTAAGCCAAGCCCCCTAGTCTAGCAGGCAATTTCGGGATTCGAGAAAATTGAGTTTTTCTTTAGAAGCGACATTCGGAGAATATAATTGAACGAGCGAGCGAAGCAAGTGAGCAATCCGTCGTTTGTACAGCCTCGATCGTTGGTTGGATCGTCGCGAAATTTGGCAGGTAGTTATATGAGATAAATCTAATTTTTAAGTTGAATATGAGCCAAATCGTTTAAGGGAATACCGATATATAGAGGTCGCGAATTCACGTTCGGGGCAAACCACCAGTTACGTTGCACCACCCGGGGTTAGCGACTTAACCCGGAGTTTAACGTTTTTTGTATGGAATTTGACGCTTAACTCAGGGTTAGCGGCTAACCCTGGGTGTAAGTGGGCTTAAGTAGGCTAAACTCGCATTATTTGGTGATACTTCTAATTCGGTGATACTACACAGAAGAAAAAACTTCAATACGTTGCAAAAAGGTTGAAATCAAAAATATTATATCGATACGTGACTTTTAAAAATATAGAAAAATTTGAATATAGAAAAATCTTCGCTGTTGACATAAAGTGCCGATGTCCAATACTAGAGAAGCGTCGGCATTAAAAATACAGGGTGCGTAGCCAAGATGCCAATCGCTCACGCTCAGTCGCTAACGAAACGCTACTGTCATTGTCACACTAATAAGGAAGAGTGATAGAGAGAGGTAGCTACAATACGTTATTAAGCGTGAGCGATTGGCATCTTGGCTACACACACTGGTTATAAAAAGTACCTACAGTTACAGTTCTACCTTACAGTTTATAAAAGTTTATTATTACTAATAACGTAACTGAACTAATATTGATCCAGTAAAGGATGACTCACACTAGACCGGGCCGGGACGTTTCCGAGCCGGACCGATCTGTCAGTTTCTATAGAAAACGTCACGTGACCTCCGAGGGCTCTGAGCTATCACGTGATTCTTTTATAGAAATTGTCCCGTGCCATGCTAGTGTGAGTTCATCCTTAAGAATTACATTAATAGCTTTATTCAAATATAATCAAATTAAATTCGGATTTCACGACCACATTTGTGATTATGTTTAGTAAAAAAAGGTACCTTTGTCGATTGCCGAAAAGGCGCTACTGCCATAAAGGTTAAACTTATTAATAACCGGCAAAGAGGTACCTTTCACTAAAGACGAGCTAATTTCAACATTGGCACCCGCTATACGTAGCTACAGGCTGTTCACAAATTGCCAACACGTGGCGCGAGTAATTGAACAGGCACGTTGCGCCGAGCGAGCGTTTCAGCTGCATTTTCAATATCAGATTTATAAAGCAGGAGTCGGAACCAGTAGTTGCAATTTATGGTATATCTGCTCAAGTATACTACATTTTCTCATTTGGGTTCCGTAGGACTAACTACTAGGGACTCTTATAGTTTCGCTATTTCTCTCCGTCCGTCCTTCCGTCCGTCCGTCCGCGTATAATTTTAGTGACCGCTAGTACCTACTAGAAAGATGTAGGTAATTTGGTATGGTTATATATATACCAATCACGCCGACCAAGAGGTAAAATAAAAAGCGGCTAAATATATTTTTTAAGGTACTCATACCTCCCTTACATTACACGTAAAGTGTTGGCTGATTTAATTTCCGTCTCAACCCTAATGTGTGAGGTGTCATTGTATAGGTAGTACTTGAAAAAGAATAAGGGTTTGCAAACATTTTTTGATGAAGTACGTGAATATTTTTGGGAATAACCGCTCCGGAAGTTAAAAGAATGCCCCCCCTCCCCCATCTAAGCTCTGAAGTCGTCTAATTAAAAAAAACATGGAATTTAAGCTGTATAAAGATTTTCAACGAAAAATATTATCAAAATGGTCAGTTAATTCATTTTTGTTATTTTTTTTTACAAAAGGAAAAGGGCGTATGAGTCGTAATTGCTGCGAATACTCCCTTTTCGCCAGAAAGGTATCATTTCATTCATGGTATCTATTCTACTAAAACCACGTTTAGGTTCGCTTCTCGTGACAGATGGTTAACAACGGAACCCTAAACTGAGTGTTGCCAAACATGGCCAGTTTTTGTTATTTTAAAACTAGTGTTAATTTGACGTTGATTTAAACTTTCACGGTTTTGACACATTATTATCAACTTAAACATGAACTTGGAAATTGCCACGGCACTGCGGTTAGTCTCGTCGTAAGTTAAAACCTTGCTAACCAATTAAAAAGTGGAAAAGACTTCCATTAAAGGTGACAAATCCGGTGTGACCGAGTTGCGTCACTTGCATCTCAGACTGAGCTTAGCCGAGTTGGCAACGGGCCAAGGGGCAACGACCTAGCAACAAGTACGGGGGTTGCTGGGAACAGGGTGTTACAGAGTCTACGACGTATATCGTTCATCCATAAATTTGGGGTTGCTTCTCTTTCGCTCGATGTGCATACGATAGAGAGGGAGATGCCAATTTTCATTCGTTTTTCACGGTAGTAGGTCTACGATGAACTATTCGAACCTAGGGTTTGAAACCACAATGGTTATAATCTCATTTGATATTATGACTATACTGTAATAGTACGTAACGGTTTGGCTACGCTTGTAAATCGTCATCAAGTTCGTTCTTACATATACAGGTATGTTAAGGTAACATTAAAAAAAACCGATTTATATCGAATAGAAAAACGAGACAACGCAATAAGTCATGACAAAAACGAATAATCTTAAACGACCTTTCGCTTAAAAATGACAAAAATAATTAACATTCAGTAGCTAATGAAAAAATCCTCACTTAATTTCAAAATATAAGATATAATTTGGAAAATGAATTTGGGGCTTCATATATTATATGTACTTACCTATGGTTTGTTTTTACCATTAACGAAAAACCACTTTAAACATTTTTAAAGACTGCTTCGTCCTGGTAAACATTTATTACTAAAGAATTTCAGTCCTGTCGTAGAAGTTCTCAAAGCCTTTGTCTCACCCTTCGAGCCAATAAAAAATGCAATACCTGTCTTTAAACTTTCTTTAATTTAACTTTCACTGAAATATAGTTTCAGTTTGACGTTAAACGCCCTTTTCAACAAACATCGTCAGAAGAAAGACAGGTCAATATAAGTTTAAAATTCTTATTACTTTCGTGAATATTCAAAGTGATCATCGAATTTAAATTATCGTAAGACAAAAAAATATACGAATCAGACTCACGTATTTTTAGTCTTAGTTTCGGATATCCTATGTTGCCATTGTCTTCGTAATGCGTAATGTTATTATAATATTGAAAGTGACATGCCAGAGTGGCATGAACGGGTAGTCTGCTAAATCATTGCGAGAAATGCCAATCTACTTAAAAATGGATTAAAGACCATAGATAAGCTAGAAGTACTAGTGCCCGACGCTACACTAGTATTCGACATGGGCACTTTATGTCAAAGTTCTACAGGTTAAATTTGAACAACGAAGATTTTTCTACATTCGAATTTAAACCTTGTCACTTTGACATAAAGTGCCCATGTCGAATACTAGTGCAGCGTCGAGCACTAGTACTTTTACCTTAGGTACTTACAATTACAGAATACAGTGCGAGTATTATACCTTACCTAAAGTTGTCAGTGCGAGTACTGTTTACTTTACATTTGGTTGTGTTATATTAAACCTTATGTCATTTGATATAGAGTGGCTTTTGTAATATCTTCGCTACTACCGAGGTTTGTCCACGACAGTTTCTAAAGATTAAAGTCCCAATGGATATCGAAAAATAATTGAATGTCTGCCTCTTGAAAAGTTGCCATCGGCTTCGGATATGTCTTTTTTTATGGCTATATTTTTTTTAAATATACAGAGTGGTTCATGAGGAAGGTTTATATGTATAATAATTATCCGCGCGAAGCCGGGGCGGGTCACTAGTATATTATACAATATGTCGGTATTTGAGAGACGTAGAATCCAGTTTCTTTTCTAAAATTATCTTTGACGGATAAAGTGGGGGTGTTATAAATTCACGCGTGTGCTCGTTAGTAGGTATATTAGAATTTTAAAATTGAACAAAATAAAAAGATCTAAATATAAAGATCACAAACATCCTGTTTTTTTTTCTAAACATTTCTGTGACAGAAAACCTTGCCGATTTTGAAAAAATTTGGTCATACTCAGAATCAGAATATGGAATTTTAAAATGGCCCCATAATATCGGGTACTTTTAGAAACTTATCATTTTTAATTGAGAGCTGCGTTTAGATAAAAGTCACTGAAAGCTAGATTTAAATTTTTCTGTGAAGTTTATGAAAAGCGGCAAAATACATGTCAGAAGCACTGCCATGTATCGCATATATATATGCCAGAGTAGTGGTAGGAGCGAGACAGCTTACAACTCATGGTAAGCACACAGCGCACCAAGCGGGATGTACGTGTATTGGAGACTTCTAAATCCCATACATATCAAAACAACGCGAACGAGATCCTTACGTTAGTTTATCGAATGCGACTCATATTTCAGCTTCAGTTACCAATGTCAGCAAAAAACAACGAATGTAGAGTTACCAATCAAATAGAATTGCGAGGAAAACTAAACATATTAATATCTCTTGTAGTATTTAACTGATTCAATAACAAATACTCTAGATCGATTAGAAATGTAAAATAAGTTGGAATTTCAGATTTTTAGTGACACAAATTACACCTTGGATATAATTTATAGATGTCACCGTTAAATTTCACAGACAGATTCAGATTTAGAAACTTCAAATAGGCGTAATGGTAGTACTGTCGCCGCAGATATATAAGCACGCCCAAGTTGTTCAGAAATATCTAAACAAGAGTCTAACGCCTTGACAACAGAGGCATCTTCTCATCATCTTCATATTTGTGAGCACCTTGGCCTTGGCCGCGCGATATATCTGATGGCGACTGTATGTAAAAGTGCTGGAAAACTATTGTTTGCCGCTATAAATCTTACTGTGCTACGCGTCAGCTACGCCGTAGCACCTTCGTAGCCAAAGCGTCGCATGCGCATCTAAAAGATAAATAAATAAATAAATATTACAGGACATTCTTACACAAATTGACTAAAAAGAATAAAAAATAAAATAAAAGATAAAATAAAATAAAAATAATAAAATAAAAGATGAGTTGCTACACTTTGCTACCCTTTATTGCAAACGAAGCCGTATATGGTACTTACGATATTAGACTATTGAGATCTATTAAACTTCAAATTTCAACTTATTTTATACGTCACGTTACTGAGCATAAAAACATATTTCGATCTTTACGAAGATCTTCATTAGAAGCGACCACCCGCGACAGAGGCAAGTCGTGCACTGCGGGCTAACGCCCTCTCTGTCCTTGCAGCGGGTGGCGGTAGCGGCGCGGGGGACGTCACGGCTGACGATCTACCCTCGTTCTCAGTATCGTTTTTGTCAACATTCAATCGTAATGATTAGTAATAATGCCTTAATTTCGAATATAGCGACTTCACATACTCACAATTCCTTCTTTATACGATTTTAAATAGTAACTATAATTAATATACTTAAACCGGGTTACTCACGTCTATAAAGTCGAAAATAGCTCGACATGTTTCTAATACTCACGGGAGTTTTCTATTTAAAATTGCGAATCAGTAACTATAATTCCTTCTTTGTTTAGCTCTCACAAAGTCTGGTAATTAAACCACTTCCACACCAAAACAAACTTCCTACATATTCATGTAAAATGTTAAATGTCTTCCGCCTTTGTTTTCCTACAAACCTAAGAAGTTAACTGACGTAAGCGCCATTGAAAATAAGTAACATAAGCCATTTGTATTTGTACTACACAAAAGACACACATTTGTTTTCAAAAGAGCTTAAGTGCCTGAACTGTTAATACCTCTTACGTCGTTTCGG
This sequence comes from Lathronympha strigana, assembly GCA_949128165.1. Taxonomy (NCBI): domain Eukaryota; kingdom Metazoa; phylum Arthropoda; class Insecta; order Lepidoptera; family Tortricidae; genus Lathronympha; species Lathronympha strigana. Next base: position 6,342,043 of record OX421906.1, on the reverse strand, counting down.
TTAAATAGAAGTGAAGCATCTAAACCAAAAGGGCTTACATGCGCGAACATTTGAGAGCTTTTAAGCCATTTTAGTTTGAGTGTGGAGAGGCCAATGCCCGTCTAGCCAGGATCGACCTGGGTTATTTTCATCCCCACTTTGAAATGGGAGGTAAAGTTGCTATTAGTAATTGGAGAACCATTTGTTAAGCAAAGTGGACGCAGTGAACCTTACAGGAACGTCCTGATACCTTTGTTTAGGTTCGGTTTAAGGAAATATTATTGTATAAAAAAGAATTTTAACTTAACCTTATAAATAGTTAACTTATCTAAAATCTTGACAAATCATGCAGTAAGTAAGCATTTCAGCCAATAGTCAACAAGATAATTTTTAATAAAAAAAAACCGACTTCATTTGGTTCCCGGTAAAAGTGAAATTAAGAATTTGTTTGAGTTAGCCAGTTTACTTCACAAATATCCAATACACCGCACGTGTACGATTGAAAATTGAGGAGCTTTCTTAATGTCCTAGGGCTTCCATCATTACATTTGAAGTATAATCAAACGGAACTCCCTTGTAGACCTTTAAACAAACAAAATAACAATGTGTCAAATTGGATGACAGACTGTAAATTAACGAGCATATTCATCCATCGAGTTCCCTCAGTTCCTCATGGATCCCATCATCAGAAATGGATTTTGAAAAAAACGGGACCAACCAGGAACCGTCTACTTTCAGAAAACAAAAAAAAAACAAATCGGTTCAGTAATGACGGAGTTATGAGTGAACATCCATTAAAAAAAAAATTAAAAAAAAAAATCTGACGAATTGAGAACCTCCTCCTTTAGAAATATTGAAGTCGGTTGAAAAGATGTGTCTACATTTAACGCATAAGTAAGAGATAAAAGAGGGTTTTTTAAAATTTTAATTTTTGTCAATTTTTTGTCGGGTATTTTTCATTAAACATAATTTAAAATATATAATAAATCCTATCTCAATGTGTCTGGGTCAACCTTGTTTAGAACTGTTCCAAATTACAACTCGGTAGCTTAAGTAGTTCTTGAGATATTTACCGAAGTGACAGACAAACAGACAGACTTGAGTCACACCATAAGAGTTCCTATTTTATCATTTGGATACGGAACCCTAAAAACGAATTATTAAAATCGATTCGTAATTGAAGAAAGAACACACTCTCCCGTTCAATTGTATAAAATATGGAGTCAATAAATAAATGACTTAGAAGATAATTACAATACCAATGTTATTGCGTAGCCTATTGCTCAATGTGTTAATTTTCTATATTTTGTTAGTTTAAATTAGATAACTTGACTTAAATATAACACAATTTTGAACGTGAAAATAGATTATGAACAAACAAATGTTAATTTAAGAATTCTGGCGCCTACGTCATCAAAAATAGACTTTACATTGCTAAATTTACGGAGAAATTTATACTAAGGCGCCTCAGCAAGAATTATTTAGTCTACCAGTCGGTCAACAATCCTCATAATTATGCTTAGCTTAGCTAAAAGCTGAAAATTAAATATTATCTTCAGATTATATAAATTCAGCCTAGGTACATGCCTGCCCTACTTCATCGAAAAGATAGAGCATGTTAAAGGTAATATTCGAAAACGTACGATATCGCTTCTAAACATTGTCGGGAGAAAAGTTAAAATTTCAAATGAAGGTAGTTGTAAGAGTGGAAATAAAATATAATAAGTAAATTCCTGAAAATTTTAGTAACATTGTGGCAATTTCTAAACGTTAATAAGGTAGTTCTGTCATTCAATGTATCATGGAAATTGACAAGTGCAATCAATTGCAAGTTGCAAGTAGCCAGCGGCGCCTTCAGGCGGGATGCTATTTCTGGCAACAGCGTATGTAGCCAAGATGCCAGTCGCTCACGCTTCGTATCATATCGTACTTAGGAAGATGTCACACTGTATGCGATCCGTACCGCACTCCGCTTCCTGCTTTAACGCTACGCGTGTGTATAGCGCTATCCCCCTTGCATGCCCGTGCTGTGCGATAAACCAACCTATTGTCAATATGTGTCAATACTAGCAATTGTCCGATCACACTCAGTTCCTATCCATCCTAACCCCAAACTATGGAGTGAGCTGGGATTTCACATCTATTATTGTGTTTATCGGAAAATCTATGAAATTATAGGTTATCATTGAAAAATATATCGACGTTTGAACTTCGAATTCATCCCAATCCATCCCATTTTACGATATTGTAGACCTTCAATTTAGTTTAACACATAAAAATTGGATATTTAAGTAACAATTTTGGAAACACGGGTAGAAACATAATTTAGCCACTAACAGACAATAAGGATTATTTTTACGACGTCTTCCTCAATTTATAAGCCATTTTTAACCAAAACGGCAACGCTGCCAGCCTTGCAGGCACCATTACACACGACGGTGAATTTGGGAGCATTTTTTATTTATAGCTAAGATTACTTTTTTTTTACATTATTTAGGATTTCTTATTGTCAAGTAAGTATTAGTAATAGTTTTTCCAATTAAATGATTTTTACCACATACGTGCTCAACGTCACTTTTGTATAAAGTCTGGACACTAGGGTGGTTGACTACTGTTACTTACTCTCTAGTGTTATTATAGTAATTAAATAATCTCGACATCGTAATTATAAAACTATACATTGACTGTATTGTATCCAACGGTCATCGATGTAATTTTCAGTGATATAACATCCTCATTCCCACTGAAATGAGCATAAAACTAACTAATATGTCAAACTACCTTCTCAATCAAAACTCGCTCTTATACCATTTGCATCAAAGCCTTTTCAAGTGCTTTTGTACTATACACGACAGTTTTCCAGCTGTAAACATTGCGTTGAATTTTGTATGGAAATCGGATATAAAGACATACCATCGTTAACAGTGTTTGATGACTATTTATAATCCTTATGGGATTGACTTAAGGTCTATTATTGTTCAGACTTTTTATAGCTGTTAGTGGATAGCTGTGACTGTGTGTATAGAGGCAAGGCGGGGTTATAGCGCATGCGTTGTGGCGCTACCAAACAAGGGATGCTATTCGACCGAGTATCGGTCTACGCGACCAGTACAACTGTGGTCTCTTATGTAGCATAGATGTAACTGGTCTTCGGGTCAAGAAGTATTGGTTCTCTCGACTTAAACTATACTTGTGGGTGTAATAATGTACAGCCAGCCATCCCGAAGCCAGATCAACTCGGTCCTTCCAGCGCGAAACTCATATTCCCGTGTTTTATAAACGATTGTGTTTGAATATTGTTTTATAAGTGAAATATATCAGTAAACAAGTTCAGTGCTGTGCAGTTCGGTTCGATTAGTCGTTGGGAGATGCCGGGCAATTGGTAAGTGGTTTTATTTTGGGATTTAATATGTTTGATTATACCTGTAGTACACGGTTTTATTTTATTAGCGATTTTAGTGCTGATTTAAGTTTAGAGTAAGTAATGAAAGTCATATATTGTATGTTTCACCGTTAAACTGAGAGTTAATGTAGCATATTTACCTAAAATTAAAAAATATACGTAACATGTATATCTTCTTGAGAGAAATATGCTACTATTTACAATTTTATACAATCATTTGAGATCGTAATCTTTCCAATTCATACTCAACATACTTTTCAGACTAAACAGGATTATCCGTAATGCGTTTCGTCGAGTATCTTCATATGAGCAATCTCTGACATCAATTTGTTATTTTAGTACCCTATTGTCAACACCGAACTAACGGCTGGCACCTTCAACGTTATTTATCCACTGGTAACATTCTACAAAAATAGGTTTCTACGACTGGTACTTTTAAGTGCCAACAACTGGGTAATAGGGAGTGCCCCCGGTATTGGTTTTCTATACAAGTATACGGTACCGGAATCGGGAATCCCCGGTCCCATACAAACTCAGTACCGGTATCATTCCCTACAGTGGGTAAAGTTCACATTTACCTCCGAGAGGAGAGAGATCTCCGAATCTACTAGACCAATCTGGCGTCTTTATTTTTGTTAAACGATAACTTGAGTATCCTTGGTCTGATTATCGTGTTTGAATGGTGTTTAAATAAGATAAAAATATTTAGAATCAAATCGGTAAGGGGGTTCACGTCCAGGGCGAACTATTAAGTTTGACAGAAGCTTCATTTTACATACTTAGCGCCTGTGAAATTATCTGAGTCTTAGAACACTTTATAATTTCGCGTTTTGTACACATTATTACAAACATAGAACGGGTTTATCGCGAATTTTGTTAATTTACTTTAATATACAGACGTTCCGACACAGTTTCATGTGTCATGCTAGTCTATGATGGTCGGGTTTTTATAGTTTACCGACGTTGCTGTCACGTTCTAACAAGTATGCATGTGCGAAAGTGACGCAAAGCGTGATAAGCGATAAAATGGCAACCATGCTAACCCTCCTGGTCTCGGCTTGACTGATGAATCAGCGGAGTGTCAACGGCGATCTTAATACTTCTACCCTCGTATGTTATTTTGATGCAAGCATCCAGTACTAATGTAGAAAATACGTAGACTAATAAATTGCACATAGGTTGCCGATATTGCTAAATGGGTGATAAGAGGGGAAAATGGAGGTGAACATGTAAATTAAGATATTTATGCCATGCTCAACTTTAGAGAGATGTTTATTTGATAATTAATATTTATTTTGCGTAAAATAAACGCAGGTACCTTGCAACCAAAATAGTCGCGCACTGTGCGGTTTCAGAGGAATTTCCTCCCGGAGACACTCCGGCTGTAGAATGATACGCAGAGCGTCGGCCAAAATCTCGGCAGGGAGCCGAGATTTTGGCCGAAAGATTACAGTATGGGGTTCTTCAAAAAAGGAGTGTACAAGTTTTTAATGGGTCGGCAACGCGCATGATACCCCCTGGAGTTACAGGCGTCCATAGACTACGGAGACCCTAAAGGGACCAAATATCTGGATGCCGCCGCCGTCGTCAGGTCCTCGTAAAAGGAGCAGGCCCAAAAAAGACTGAGTTGATGTGATTATGGAGGACATGCGGGTCAATGGGTTGAAAACCAAGGATATCCACTGAATATCGTGCGAAGTGGAGCAGGAAAAGCCGGAGACCGGACCCTGGCCTCCGGAGCGCCAGACAGAGATGAGACAGACTGAGAAAATAACTACACTCAAGCTTTTGAATAACTGGTCTATCTCCACTGTCCATCTAAAGTTTGCCTTTTGCTATGGCTACCTACCATAAAAATCGAATGATTTTTATCGCTATTTTCTATTGATAGTGTCAATTTGTCAATCATAATGGCTTAGTAATACTTAGCTTTGGCTTTTACTGAGCCAATAACTGTTAACTGATTGATTTTTGTAACTTTTCAATGTCAAATGGATATCTACTAGAGTGTATACTTAATTAGTACGCAATCCATTAGACGGGTTTTGATGTAAATCAAGGCGTCGATACATATCGATACTTTGACAATATTAAATGTCGAGGAATTTTATTTTCATTCTCATCTACCTATATAAAATCACTTTACATACGTCAACTTCCTTAAATGTATAACGCTATTTACTAAGGAATGATATGAATTTTGCATAAATTCAAATTCAAATTCAAATTCAAAAATTTATTCTGCAAGTAGGCCTCAAGGGCACTTTTACAAGTCAATAAGCATTACAGTAAAGCATTTGTATGTACAAACATTTACAATATATAGAAGTAAAATTATAATCTAAATGTTGATAATACAACAGCCAAAACCTGGGTAAAGAATATTAAAATAAATGTGTAATATGTGCAAGAGATGTATAGTCTCTATAGTTAAAAATAAATTAAGTGTGGGAGATGTAAAAGGTCCCCCCACGTCAAAATAAAATACGAATAAAATTTGGAGATGTAAAGGCTCCCCAAGTGTCAAAATAAAGACTGGAGATGTAAACGGTCCCCATCGTCAAAAAATAATACTAATAGGATTTGGAGGTGTAAAGGCCTCCAAACGTCAAAATATAATATATTTATGATATAAATACCACAAGTCATCAGACTGTTAAGTTAACAGTCTTAGATCTAATGCTACAGAATACATAACTAATATGTATCCAAAAAGTCAAAATTATAGAATCCAACAGAGATGTAAAGTCTCTATAGTTAATAATATGTACATTAAATTTGGATATGTAAAAAGTCCCCAAGGTCAGAACAATAGTATGTAATAATACTAAATTAATTAAAATTAAATTAAAAAAATGGAGGTGTGGTTCTCCAAGTGTCAAAATATGATGTAACATAAACGGGGTTTCGCACAAATATAGTCAGAACTCTTATTTGTTCATGAGATATCCGGCGTTTCGAGGGCCACATTGCCCCCGTGGTCCCGGAGAATGGCTGACTTTCTTTGTCGTCGGATGTTGGTTTCCAAAGTTTTGCGCGATTAAGTCCCGTTTCGGTAATTTTATAATAAGGAAACTTTTTATATTTTCTCAGACTGTAAACCTCGAGTACCTAGGTCTTGATCATCCTCCCTCCCTCATCATGAGTTTTTTTTTTTCTTTCACACACAAAAGCCTTTTTAACAAAAAATAATCTAAATCTAATGCTCACACGAAATAGGATATCACACAATGAAGGGCGCATAAAAATCGAACGCAATCTAATAAGAGCGTGTCACATATTTTTGCGGTCCTCGCAAGATGTAAACGTAGGGTGCATTGGGGTAAAATGAAAATCATTTTTTCACAGAATAAGACAAAAACGTGTACTTATGCTACCAGTCAGTACACGGGCGACATTTTGTATTAAATATCTCGTGAAAAAAACGTTCTTCCTCAGCTTAACGCATCCAATTTACATAAAAATATGATCAGACAAATTGAGAGCGGAGACTGCTTTGAAATCTTGTAGTCGGTTTTAAATTAGTTTCCCTTCGAGCATCCGATGTCTTTAATAAGTTACTTACTTCAATATCCGGATGCTAATCAGGAGCAAATATTTTCAATCGATCAAAAAGCTATTCCTAAATAGGTATGGCTTCCTATTACAAGCGGGCCAGTTTAAGCGCACAGGGGCCTTACCATGACGTCTTAATGCGATTCCGTTTAGGCCCGGTTGTATGGAAGTGACTCAAGTAACAGGTAAAAGGTTGACCTGTTAAACTAATTTCATTAAATAAAAGTTATGTGTTTTTCTACAAAATGATTGTCATCAGGGGCCATAGCCAAAATGACAATCATTTGTAGAAGAGGCCAATCGACAACTTAAGACTAGAAACAGTCATTCAAAATTAATTCAGCAACTGATTATGTTAGTCGCGTTTTCTATCATCCTGATTCACTATAGTTTCAGTTTAGTTAGGTATACTTAAGGATGACTCACAGTAGTCCGTTTCGTTCCGATGCGATACGGGACGATCTGTCAGTTTCTGTACAAAGTCACGTGACGTCCGAGGGCTCCGAGCTATCACGTGAGACTTTCTATAGAAACTGACAGATCGTCCCTTATCGGATCGGAACGGAACGGACTACTGTGAGTCATCCTTTATCTTTGTATTGTATCTTTTAGTTTAGTTTATTATAATGGTAAAATATTTTAGCAGTTTAACATAAAACTTACATTCTTGCTTTTCTTTACTACTTTCTTTCTGTGAAATTTTTCCACTTTTCGTTTCTTACTGAAAATTTTATAAAATAATTGTGTGTTGACTTGGCGAGGCCATGAGCTTGATAGGCGATATGAATAGCCCAGTGGTTGTCACTGGATTATAAGATTTATAAGATAAAGTGGTACAAGTCAAGTTTTCAGGCGGAAATTGCTTTGAACTAAAGGTTTTGATGAGAATATTGTAAAGTTTGTCTATTGAGTTTCATGATACTTTCAACTTGCGCTAACTATACAATAAAGATGAAATTATTATACTGAGATTTAGGTTCCATACGGTTTGTTCGGAAAGTTCTGAAATGTTATGAAAATAGGTATAGGGAATGATTGATAATGATGCCAATCGAGGCACTAGGGTGCACTAAGGGTAAAATAAGATAATCATCATTTACAGCTCTTATTAACTTAATGGCAGTCCACTGGAAAGACTGTAACACCGTTTTGTGTTTGACCGACTATGTAATTGCTAGCTATATATGTTCAGGCATAATTAATCTGCCAAAAAATGTATTTGAAATTTGTCTGGCGGATGCCCGGCGGAAATACCCACATGGGGATCTGACGGATTGCCCGAACTTATAAGGCTGGCAAATCTCTTGGAGTTCACGGATTGCCTCGGCGCGGTAAGAGCTATTATAAACAGTTGTGACGCGGAAGCACTTTTTATCTTTGGCCGTTTTAACTCTCATCCGTACAAACAGTTTATTACGACCTAGATTTTTTTTTTTTTGGTGAGCATGTGACGTCACCTCTGGCAGCTACTGCTGTCATTTCCCTTGTCGCGCCACAACACTACCGGATGGCAATACAATGGCCACTTCCCATACATCGAGTGTCAACTTATATGAAGCGCCATACAAATTCTACATCGCGCTTCGAAGTTCCAAATATCAGTTCCATAAATATAAGTTACAGCCTTCTCTCATTCGACTTTGCCCCCCAGAAATAACATCCTGCCTGGTGAGATATCTCTATTGAACCTTTCTCTACATCCTCTACAAACATAATTGGAACTGTGTGTGGATATTATGAAACTAGGTTTAGGGTCTGCCTACATTTGCCTTCATAGGTGACGCGCATCGGACCACTTTAGGTGAGTAGGTCACTGTGTTAAAACTATCTCGGCAGCCTTAGATTCCGTTTGCAGCGTTCATGTGGATTACAGTTGGGGCGTTCTCCCGGTACTGATTTTCTATACAAATACATTACCGGAATCGAGAATTTCCGGTCCTCATCACACAAACTCAGTACCGGAAGTTGCAGTTTATTAGGGTCAAGCCACATTCCAATACTAATAAAAAGTAATATGAACGTAATTAGACCTTAGAGCTTTATCACACTTGGGCGATTTGAAAGCGATTTCTATACAAAACCTAAATGAATGTAAAAGTCTGTAGCTATAAGTGTGATCCTGTAATTGGCTTTCCATCTCTTATTCACTGTTGTTATCTTGTTTTGATAGCTATTGGATCTCCATAACCGACATAAATATATAAAACTTGTACGCGGCGAACTCACGACGAAAATCGAAAGCGTGATAATTCATTTGATGATAATAATGTAATAATAAACGAAACGCTATTAAAAATAATAGGTACTCTCTATTGTTTCCCTTTTCCTCTATTACTATGAATATCATTGAATCTATTATCTCCACGTCACGGCAAATAAACTTGACTCTGCTGAAGCCGAAGAAATTCTCCGAAGCCTTTTATCCATCTCTCCGGCAACCGTATAAATAACCCTGACATACCTGAGTTATATAAATGAAGGACTTCACCGTGCGATATTCAAATAGAGACATACCTAGAAGATCTTTGAGAATAGATTAAGGAATTCCACGATAATTCGACTGTTGTTCTATATTTGGGCCTATTTGGTTACTCAACTTATAGGTACTTAGTATTCGACCAAAATTCTTGGCAACTACGAGTAATATTTATTTGGCTTCAAACAGAATATTTCGATGAGCTAAAATCACATAATGTTTATGCAAGTTCGGTAACAATTTAACTATATATACACACAGGATAGCTTTGTTTAACCATCCACAATAGGTAGGATAATAATATTTATATTCAAATTAAATTTACACCCATCGAAATTTATTTTTAAATATAAATTATTTACCAAAGTCTGAGAACAATTTAAAAGCACGGTTTGAATAAATGTTTAGATCTGTTTCTAAGTAGTCACACTAATATAAGTACTTATAAACATTGAAAGAGATGTCATATAGGTACGAGTACCTAGAGCAAGAAATTAAATTGAATATTAAAAATCTGGAAGTAATTTCAAAGAGTAGGTACGCTCATTTGACCGTAACATATTTGGCAGCTCGAAATGAGAAGCTTATTTTAAATAATACACCCTATAATAAATAGACCCAAAGTGCTCGAACCACGAAAAGGTATTAATTTTTAATTACTTACTAAGTCAGACAGTTTCTCGTGCTCATAAATTGTCTTGAAAGACAAACTCAATTTATATATTTAGATGTTTACCAGCGGGTGGAATTCTACGGTAAACATATAGCCAAACTTTTTATATTAAACTTTGAGGCAATATCTACATAAACTTTCGCATTCATATCAATTATAAATTGAAAGAGATGTCATATACTACAGAAAAAAGTGACCAAGGCGAGGTGAGCAGGGCTGGGATCGAACCAGCGATCTCCTGCTTTCGCGGCAGACGCCCTAACCACTGGGCTACCCGATCACGGCAGCCAGAGTCCGAAATTTCCTAAGTATATGCAATCCTTTCTTGTTTTAAACGTTTAAGGTACGTTCCGCCAATCCTACAGCTCTGCCTTCTAAATAATCTTTACAGATTTTTTCAACTAGAAGCGAGGGTGACGTCACCATTCTATACAATTGTAAAGGACGAATCAAATCATTTATTAAATGTAATAAATGTATTGATTCATGTTTTTTTGAACAAAACTAAACTTTTTTACTTAAAAAAAAACATGAACCAAAATATTTATTACGTTTAATAAACGATTTGATTCGTGCTTTACAATTATATTCATACCATATCCATATCCATATCATATCATGTATTTCATGTCTACCATGGTATTAAGGATGTTAACATTATTTATTGTAGTACAACATGGACCCTGCTAGGGCGAGACATATTCTTATAGCTAAGGTTAACCTAGACTTAGCCTATGAGTTCTTAACTAATTGGGCCCAATATAAGATTTTAAGCTAACATGGTCATTTACACTATAATTACTATTTAAAACGAGATATTTACCAGTCGATACTGTAAGTGTCGTGTGTCGTGAACGTGATCGAGTTCTAAGTGAGAAAGTAGACGCTAGTAGCGGTAGTGACACCGCGCAAATTAAACGAACCCGTAAGCGGGTAGATCGCTACGGGGTGTGGGTAGACCACAAATAAAATAAAATAAAAACTCGCAGCAAATCAGTTACACCGTGAACATGGCACTTGTAACAGTGCCGAAATATCGGGAGCTCATTAAAACAAATGTACATGGTAAATATCTCGTTTAAAATAGTAATTATAATTGGGCCCACTTGCACCACCCGAGGCTAGTACAATAAACCGGAGTTAAGCGTTTCTTTGTATGGAATTTGACAGCGCAACTCCGGGTTAGCGGCTAACCCTGGATGGTGCAAGTGGGCCTTGGAGTATCTAATATTTCTGATATTCATATATTCTTCTAGATTGTAAAAAACTAGATTTACCAAATAAAATTTAGTTTCTTACAAAAATTGCGTGATGTGACTCATCTGATATATTTCTCAGCTGTTTGTTATAGATTTCCATCGTCAAATAATAAGGTCCGGTTGATGTCATTTTAAAATTATCTATTCGAATACATATTATGGTTGTATTTATACTATACATAATAATATATTATGTTAATACGCGATCGGTTTTAGTAAAAGGTACCACTTTGACGCAAGCCATTAAGCCGCATTAAGAAATGCACTTTATGACAATCGCGAACAGGGATTCTTGGTAATTTAACAAATATGACAGTTGACATTTTCAATTAACAAAGCGTGCTTCATACGCGGCTAACGCCATAACCTCACCTCCTCGTACCTCCTAGTGTTACTACTTTAATAATAATAACAATTTCAACGATGTGGTTGCCTTCTTCTATGTATACCCAGATGCCTTACCATGACTTTTTAACGCGATTCAGTTGACGGCCTAAACTGAGTCGCTTCCATACAACTGAGCCTAAACTGAACCTATACTGAATCACGTGGAGACGTCATGGTAAGGCCCGTGTTCTAATATTAATTTTGTACGAATGAAAAAGAGGACTTACAGGATTAGCGGCCTTATCTACAAAATTCACAATTCAAAATCAAATTCAATATTTTTTTTTGGTAAAGCACGATTTTTTCCGTTTACTTATAGCAAAAGTTGTATTAATAATGTAAACGTTCATAAAAAATAGCCCAAAAGTAATTAACTAGCTTAACCAAAATCCCAGAAGAAACCTTCGTAGGTATACGAAATTTAATATTTTCGCGTCGTATCTTAAATCATGATTTCATTTGTAAATGTACCTCCAGAGAGACCTATGTAAGTCACGCCTTCGCGTATAATAAATATAAATGAAAATCGTTGGTAGTTGTAAGAAAGAGACATTATTAGAATATATTATCTAGTATAAAAGCTCTCGTGCGCAGTATGAGCATCTCGCTTCTCGCCTCAAACTCATATTTTTTTCCGAAGTACGACAAAAAATACCTACATCATCATGTAGACTACGTATACAGGTATACTGTACGATATTGTAATCGGATGGACGATAATTACTTCGCCTTTCACGATGGAACGTCTCCGTGTAAAAAATCGAATGCAAGAATCCTGTTAAAACAGTATTTAGGTACTGGAACTGAAAAAAAAAGTTTAAAATAATCGCAGTTACAATTGTTAAAGTTACAATGGCATTTCAAGAAAGGCGGATGTCCGTGACCCGGCTCTTTGCCCCAGGAGCCCATAGCCATAGCTCTGAATTAACTCCTTAATCCGTTAATCGTTAAATTACGAAGTTAACATTTCCAGTAACGGATTAAAATTTAAGTTAACTTTAGAATATGTTAACGGAATCATTATTTCTCCAAAGTCAGTTAATCCAGTTCCAAAATATTTACCAAAAAGATACCACAAATACCGCGCCACGCCGCAAAAAACTCGTTTTAACAATAAGTACGCTTGGAGTGGTGATGATAACACTGCGAGGAAGTATGACAGTTATATAATAATCATAATATAATTTTTTTCGTTTCATTTGATCGTTTCATTATTTAAAGCCGCCAGCGCTTAGTGAACAACTTGAGAAGTAAAGAAATAACGTACATTTTTTTTATAGTTTGCGTATGTGCAGTCTGGTCCATGATAGTTTGTGTATGTACTCGTACAATGTGTTGCATGTGTAAAAAGAGAATGTCCTACACAAATTAAAACAATATCACAGAGTCGGATTCTTTATAGTTCCACGCCGGCCGAAAATAGTAGCCACATTTGACTAGGTAGGTACCTTTTACTGTCGGGTTTCTCACTCGTGAGGCACCTCATTTGTACCACTCATTTTGTTCGTTTGTCACAGTGCCTCACACCGTGAAAATGTACCCCTTCAAAAATGTCCCACACCTAAATTTGTCATGCACCTCAAAATATGTCACACGGCTCAATACCACCTCATTTTGTCATACACCTCAAAATATGTCAGACGCCTCAATATTTTATCACAGCTCAAATTTATCCAATAACGCTTACTTGTCTTTTTTTTTGCGGCTCAAAATTTGTCATTTGCACAATTTAACTATTCTTATTGCCATTTTAAATTGAAGTCCTACCCTACCCAAGACTAGTAGTAGTAGCTTTGATATATTACCCAGATCGGGAGATCAGTTTTGCCCATTGTTCCTAATCTACTATTTTAACGTCCATAACTGTAAACAACAGTTTTATATGTTGTGGACCACTAACTCAAAGATATAAATAAAATATGTCTGTTTTGCCACGTGTTAACGTACCTATTAACGATTAACGTTAACTTCCGTTAAATCTTCCGTAAAGTAGAGCTTTAACGATTAACGAAGTTAATTTTATTTGTAACGGATTAGCACATTAAACTATTTGATTAACGGTGCCCAGCCAAGCCCATTGCCCTTGCTATACATCCCTGAATATGTCAATATTTTTGCCCGCTCTTGATCATTCCACATGATATAGCTACGATTTGCGATTTTTCACAATAATAACAATTACTACGAATAGGTCAGAATAACCTCTCTTTTTTTTGGGTTGCTGGAGGAGAGAGTCCTACATACCCCCCACTAATGGGCCATCCCCAGGTCCCGGGGGGATGCGCAATGCATTTCCTCTGCGACAAAAAAAAAAAAGAAAAGAATAACCTCTTTTACAAAAGACCTAGTCCGCTTGACCTAAATGTCACCTCATGATACTTATCTGCGGGGTCTAAATGCTAATCAGGGTACCTTGGAACCCGCTAAGCTATGCAGTTTTAACCCTTAACATTTATTTGAATTGTAAATAAAGCAGCTTTGCGTGACAGTTACGTAAATACCTTGGGATTTTAATATCTAGTATCTAGATAGATGTAGGTATTCTAAATAGATTTCGATTTGCGAAAGAGCGATGTGTGGAATTTAGACACGTAATAGGCAAGACAGCTTTTAACCTAAAAATCGTAGGTTTAAAATCTGACTGTTAACCTATCTTTTGTACCAATAGGAGGAAAATGGGGCAATACTGCAAAAGCCCTCATTTCCTCTGAATATGGAGATCACATAGCATTCGATTTTTAAATGTTTTTCTAAACTTTTATTTTAGGAGGCAATAACCTGTACTTTGGATTAAGAAATAGGTTAAAACTCATGCCAATTTGTCATATTTTAAGAAGTCAAATATGTTCTCTTCACATTAAAAAAAAATGTGTTTCTTATGCCGGGAGTAAAGTCTTTTAATCCCGGTATAAGGAACAGCAATGAAAATTAGCACTAAATAAAAACGTGAATGATTATAGCCGCTGGCCCGCTGCTGACAAAGTTGTTGGCGGTAGAATACTAATCTGTCCAAAAACTAGTCAGATGCTCTAAAATTAACATTATCCTCTTCAGCTTTAGACTTACTTTGGTTTGCTTTGGGCGGAAGGCATTTCTGATGAGAACAGCTTTGTGTTTATAAAGCGCTTTTTGAGTCTTACATCCCCGTGAATAATTAAGTAAATTTAGCCAAATTAAGTATGCTGTTAGGAAATGTATATGATGTGTGAGGATATTTAAAAACTGAGAGACTTATTTTGTCGAATTTCAACCAGCGAGATACATTTATATAAATATTAGGTATAATAAATTACGGATAACACTCACGTATTTTTAGTTACGCGCGGCAATTTTCGAACATCTTAGGATGCCATTATCAAGCATCAAGGACGGACGCATAGCACTCTCGATGACAAAACCAGTTGAGGATGATCCTGTCTTGAGATGGGATTGTTCGACTGCAGATTTGGTTCATCCCATGTAAAAGGCGTTTTTACTTATTTTGTAATGAAATTTCTGAGTCCGCGATTGTTCGCGGATTCATCGCGTTTATTAACACTGTGACCCTACGTTTCGAGCCCTTTACAGCACTCGTTTTCACTCATCATCCTCTTAACCCTGTGAAAAGGAGTGCTGTAAATGGTTCGAAACGTATGGTCATGGTTTTAATAAACGCGATTAATCCGTTCTAAAGTGTTTAATTTCAATGAGTATTATTTAGTAAACTGTATTATTGTCCTGATGCGCCGTGAAAGAGATTACTTGTCGTAGTTATCGCACGTATTTAAGTATGTTTTCGTCGACATATTGGATGTTTCCGCCATCCACTTTTACCTACTCCTCTTTTTATGTCGTTGGTCATAAACTTGGTCTTTGAAATATTCGTAATATTTCCAACTTCAAAGCTCCGCTTAGTTTTTGCGGTATATTTCACTGAAATTTAAAAAAGTTTTAGTCTGGGACAGGGTTAAGGTACTAATCAACATGACATGCATAAATAATTCTACATGTAGAATGTAATAAAGTTTTTCTTACCCTTTTAAGATTTAAAAAGTGTAAAACCTTGGCCGCGTTATAAGAATCCTTCAGGCGTTCCTTGGGCTTTCGGAATATCTTGAATGATATCCTTTCCAATTAGTATGAAAAGGGTCGTATAATTTGAGCTTCTAAAAGATTTAGCCCCTTATTCATTAAAACTTAATCCCGGTAGCTGATTAGATAAACTGGCAGCTAAGGACAAACAAAATATTAGCGGATTGAGGTTTTATCGACGTTTATGAAGAGCAATATTTTATAATTAAATTCATAGGTAATAAATAAATTTGTCAGAAACAACATCTTTGATAGCTTTTTCTTCCACTGGTAGACCATTTCCAAAATTTAAACTCGGTACTGCCTAACATGCCACACAAATTCACATTGATCACACATTTCATCGGATAACATTTCTGCAGTTTGTATTACTCGAGTCGAATTACATTACATTCACGCCCATATGTCAGTTTTGGTAAGTTATTTTACGAGAAGAGTGGTTGTCATTTTATCGCACATTGTATCATGGGTTTATTTACCTGTAACGTGACAAACTTAGTCATAGATAAACCCTAAAGCACGATATCTTGGGCAATGCGATCTCAGATTTCAATGTTTTTTCAATTATTTCCGTGCCGAAATGTTAACAAAAACAAATAAAAGTTACTAACGTAAATTAATTAAGAAGCATAATCTTATCACACAGCATTAAAAACAACAAACAGGTTCAAAAACTCAACACAGATTTAATTATTGTGTAATTATAGCTTCGAGAAAACAAGGAAATATAACTAAGTTAGGCGTAGGAGAAAAGGCTTGGTGATTAACCTTGTTTATGTCGAGGATCGTTCCCATAAATAACGTAGTCAATTATCAGGCGCAATCTTAGAAAGGGGTAAATGGAACGAACGGTAAAAAAAATATGAAGATTAAAGTATGAAAATGACGCCATACAGTTTCACGTTTATCACGACGTGTATGTATAAGTCTGTGTATGTGTGTGTGACCTCTACTAAAGGTGCGATACATATACACCAAACCCTGGTGCACCGCTTACTGACTTACACCAAAACATGGCATATGGACTACTTTCTGAGAAATCCAGCTGAAAATTTCCAAGTTCTCGAATGCATTAACCAATGTCGACTCCTAATCTGCAACCGGTTACCAATGTGATGTAAATATGTAGCATTGCCTATATATTTCTACTCTACAGCCATATCTACTAACGCGGTTATCGCTGCCATGCGGAACAACACACCGCTCATACTATGTATCTGAAAACCGCCATAGACTGAAGCGTTTCGTACATTTCCTTTGTGACTGAGCCATAAAATATATAGCCACACATTATTATATAACAACCCACCGTCTAGACGACACCTCGTAAACTGAAAGCTAACACAAAATTGAACGTAGACGTTCGGGACAAGTGCAATTTTAACGTTATTTCTACCTACATATGTTAAGGGGAAGTACAGCAGGCGTATGGACAGATCCATACAAAAAGTAGCATTTTGAGATACGGTGGCTACACTAATTTCTTGTTCAAAATGTCAGTTTAAATACTTTTTTTTTACATATAGGTCATCTCATCGAACAATATCGCTATGTTTTGCTTTTTTACTGTTACTGATTAGAAACGTTTATAAATATCTGAATAATCCTACGAAACCTACGCCTACAGATGTCTAAATCAAAATATTCAAAAAATAAAACATAGGCGCATAATCAAACTCTTTGTTATTCTGTGTGTAAAAAAACATATATATACGTTCGGTTTTAGAGGAGGAAATTGGGGACTACAGAATCTCGAAACGCAACTTTGTGTATGGAGCCGATGGAGCGCCAAGTGGTATTTATTCCTTTAAAAACGCTTATGAATAAGGTTCTATTTCTAAGTGATTTTAATGATTTTCATTGAGAAATCCGGACTTGCCTCGCTTCCTTAAGGATTTCAAATCGGGAACTTTCCCGAGATTTTTCTCGACTTTGCCAATTAGTGGCTGAGTGTCATTATGCAGAAAAATCCATAATGGATTTTCCTCTCCAGAAATAAAAGGGCTAATGGTTATACATATGCCTACACCACAGCCCGAGAACAGCTTAAATCAAATCTTATAAATACGTAAATTACAAAAATTTAACCATTTCAGAACCAGTTTTTAAGAAAAAATGCAACTTAAGAAATATCACAATCATTTTAAACTATCTGAAGGTGCTTGCAAGCGAGTATTTTTTTTTAGTCTCAAGAGAATCACCTTCAAAGAGAACACGGAGCACAGGTGAATGAACATATTACCTTCGACATGTCAACACTGTAAGTGCCGTATAACATCCCTACCTCCGGGAAATAAGCGTTACTGCGAATATTATTCGCAGCATAGACTGTGAACAAGATTAATATGAATTATTCATGATATGTAAGATGTATGCTACCTTCACCGCAGTATAGGTGATGCGCTGCCTGTATTTTATGGAAACTGACCTAGCGACCATGTTAGTGACACACGAATTTCATATTTTTTAATAGTTGCGGCGTTTATTGGCCAGCTACAATCTCAAATCTTTCACAGAAAAGAACTAGAAATTGTGTATAGTATGTACACATACACACGTGTTCAAAAGTGCATGGATCCATTTATAAATTGAATTAATGAATTTTGAACGCGATAATACATTCCGAAACGACTACGAGTAAATATAATGGATGGATATATAGAAACTGAACAGTTAGGAGACCTACTGGATTATATATATAGTATTTATTTATTTACTTAGATAATTTAATATGTAGGTATATTTATATCAAATATAATATATTTATATAATATTCATAGAAGAATGTCAAAAATAATACACAAAAGTCAACTTAAAAGATAAAAAAAAAACTTTAACCTACTTAAAACATACACAGTCACACTTAACATAACAAAAATACAATATTAACATTTATATTTATAATAAATATATAGGCTCAAAGCGCCGAAATTTTAAAATGTAATAAATATAAGAGCCTGGGCAGAGAGTTTTGTACCATTCGGGGTCGAAACTCTTGGTCCATGGGGTCCCAGAGCACGCAAGTTTTTCGTAGAAATCGCGAAATGTCTGGTTGATGTTACTGGTGATCGAAGAGCTGGTGGCTTCCTCGCACAACGTATCGGCATTGCGATACAACGAGGAAATGCCGCCACCAGGATAGGTACAAAACCTCAAGGACCTATTTTAGATTTAAGGTAGGTGGAGGTAGGAAGCTAGGTAAGTTATACTTACTGTATATATTTTGAATAAATGTTCGTTAATATACACGGTGAAATTTAATCGGTAATCAGGAGTTGAAAAATATTAATTTTTACCTAAATAGCATTGAATACGTGAGATCTCATGGAATTTACTTCACCATCTAATTAATAACAGTAAATGATATTTTTAAAATTAAAAACACTGGGCACATGGACACCCTACTTTTATTAAAAGGAATTAGTGTACGTCAAATGCAATCGCGATGGCGGGGAAATTGACAGAGCAGACGTCAATAAATTATTCCCGCAATTAGTTTTTTTAGCCATGGCTTACTTCCTAAAGAGGTTTTTAAACTCTTTAAACTACACCGCTGGTAGAGTGACAATAATTTTTCAATTAAAATTGAATGTTACCTTTTAAATTAGGTATGATAAAAAAACTTAGTTCCATGTAAGTGCCACATAAATATGATCACCATCGATTACTAAATTAGAAAAATTGGTTCCTGATTACCGATTAAATTTCACCGTGTATATGAAAATGTGCGATGAAAGTGTGCCAGAAACAAGAAATTTCTGAGATAGATTTTCTTTATATTAGTCTCGACTCTCACTCGTCTCGGTAATTTAATTTGGCATATCGCAACATCGTAACGCAAATATCTTAGTGATAAACGGAGTTTGAATTAATTAACATAGGTACATATATACGTAGATACATAGGAGTGGGACATGTATTTACTTTGAACACATGTGATATAGATATCTATAGGAATGAGCAGGTGTACTTAATTAGTGTCGTAAGACGTAACTCTTTGAAAAAAGGCTACGTTATATTTGTGTAAAATGGCGACATACAGTCCATAAGAATTTATAAAAAGGGGCCAGGTTCTAAATTATAAAATAAAACAGATATTTTTATCGTTTTTATAAAATAAAAGACTGCCATGAATGTATTGGTTCATTAAGAACCAATAGTATGCAAGTTACAAGTACACATACTGTGCACTTTGGTACCTACCATCTAATTCACTCTAGTATTCCCCACTCGCCAATCTGGAGCTGCAACGCCATAGCTTGCCTGATTTATGGAATTGTTTGCGTGTTGTTAGCATGTGTAATGAGCCTCTAGAGCACAGTGGAAGCTAGAACGTCGCCCCGTTATTTAGGTAATTCAGGTTTTCTGTATTATTTGAAGACGTAAGTTCTATATACCTACGATCGGGTTACTTTATATACAGTATACAGTACATACGAGTATGGTGCTACATTACCGCATTAGTGCGATAATGAGCACTTTATGTGCCTGCGTCAAAAATTAAAAGAGCCATAATATGACTGTAAGACGTCGTACTATACATGTGCGAATAGGTAATTCGCAACTCGTGTCGATTTAAAACACTCCCTTCGGTCGTGTTTTATTCTATCGACACTCATTGCGAATTTTCTTCTATTCGCACATGTATCATAATGTATTAATACAGTATACCACAGTTACTTTTCAGGGGCAAAGTAACCCGATCTTTTGGTAATTTCATACAGTCTAGGTCTAAAATATCAATACAATTTTTGGGAAAAAAATATCGGTAAGTGAACGACTGTACCTTACCTACTTATAAATTTCACTAGTATACCCTGCTCGCCGATCAGGAACTGTGGTGACATACCTTGCCTAATTTATGTAAGGTTCGTAGAGCATGTGTAATAAGCCTCTGGAGAGAAGTGAAGCTTTAAGTGTCGCCCTGGCACTAATTTATCTAATCATATACGAGTATACACCCCCCCCCCCCCCCTGCATAGAAAGTTTGTATGCGGGATGGGGGGGTCACTTTGTGGGTCAGTGTAACTTTGGCCCAAGCTAGTTGTTCTAGACAGTTATCCTTCAGGGCCCAAGTATCCCGCATTACGTATATGTCTAGGTCAAAACACGCATATTTTAATTAAAAAGTATTAAAACTGGTTAAAAACTTGAATTAGGTTTTGTCAGCCTTTTAAATCTTACCATGTGTAGGTATACTTTCGGCTTTTTTTTTTGTTTCACCATGTACAACATGTTTGATTGTTAAAGTTATTTGCTAAACTAAAATACATTCAACGTAGGTTACACTAGAGTCAAACCCCGTTATCTGTTCCATGCAAATCAACTGTTAAACTTTAAAGCGTTATTTCAAACTTCAAACTTCTATGAAATTATAAAGTTTACTTAACACTTTCGCAGTCTGTGCCATCAAAACCTAGGAAACTAATGCTAGTTTACTACTGTTGTTTTCTTGTTTGGTTTATTTCTTAGTGTTAAACTTCGCTTGTAAAAATTTCACAATCTCATTACCTCGTGTAAACCATAAAATATGCTTTATCTTTGCTTTTTACAGACACGGTCATAACCGGTTATAGCCGATTATCGGTTATTTTTCTTCATAACCGAAATCGAAACCGGTTATGGAATTTGGCCCGTTATTGTATTCCCTAGTAGTTGCCAAGCAACTGTGCTTTAGAGACCTAGCGCCATAGAATCCTAACAATGTAGGTATACCGTATTGTTTGTCAACTGCCGCTCGTCAACGCCATTGAGGTAGGACTGACAGCCTCACTAACTTACATAAGTCATCGCCTATCGCACTGTTCGATACGTGAATAGGGCTATTCGCAAAGCCTACTGACTACACTGCTGAAAGCAGACCCGGGGCCTTACCATGACGTCTTAACGCGGTTCAGTTTAGGTTCTTAATTGTGCTCAGTTCTATACGAGCAACTCAGTTTAAGTCCTAAACTGCATCGCGTTAAGACGTCATGGTAAAGTCCCAGTTAGTCTAATATGGTCGAGTTATAACCATGGCTGTCACGTTCTAGCAAGTTTGTAAGTGCGAAAGGGACGCATGGCCTGATAGTCGATAAAATGGCAACCATGCTATCCCTTCTGGCCCCTATTTCACCACACTGAGAAATGTGACAACACCCCTTAATTACTGAATAGACGTGAGTAGCGTTTCAGGCGTCCGTAGCCTACGAAAATCACTCATCATCGCGCGGGCTGTGTACTTGTTAATCGCCATAAACAAAGGCACGGCCGTACCATCCTTTTCTCGAAGCAGTTCAGGCGATTTTCAACCTCCTCTAATTTCGCGCTAGAACCCTGAATTTTCAGGGACCGTTTGGCTATGACAGGACATAGATACTTTCTAAATAACATTCAATTTGAACTTGTAGTTTAAGAACTATCGAACGTCGAAGTCCCTAAGATTGAACACTCACTCACTCACTTGTTTTAACATAACATCTCAAAACTTTTTTCCAGCATAAGTAAAAGACTATGGGTGACAGTTGTCACCAGAAATAGTGTTTTAAATAATTTCGGTAGTTTTTTTCGTGTTTCTTGTGACAAGTGGTAAGACTTCTTCACAAAAGTGTTAGTTTTAGTGGTAAAATTGATATTTTTATTGATAATAAATGAGATGTTGGTGGGAAGTTCCCACCAACATCTCATTTATTATCACACTTCCCACTGGGAACCAAGCATACACCCCACGCAATAGTTTGTACTTTATACCAGTAATGATGATGCTGATAATTGTCACACTTCACAAGATGAAAGATTTTTTGCCCAAGTTTTAGCAAAATTATGGAAAATAACAAAAGGATTTCGCCTCCAGTGAGGTTTTTATCCAGAACTAAACTTTGTAATTTAAAATATATTTCAGGCAAAAGAATTCACCGAGATATCCAGGGTTACTGAACTTTATATCAAGACTAAGACAGATTATGTTCAAGATTTAAAGTTTTCGTGTCCTCTTAAAAACAAACGTACAATGATGATGTGAAGTTTAAAGTCAGAATTCCAATCTCGAATATATCGCCAGTTGTATAGCCATCCGGGCTTTAGAGTTAAGCATGTTTTGAGCCACTTAAGCCAACTAGTGTTACTCGACTAATCCGGAGTTACCGGTCAAATTCCAGACTAAAAAAACGCGTAATCTCGGGTTAGCGTCTAACCCTGCGTGGCGCAAATGGCCTTTGTTGATCTTGATAGCTCACTCCGGGTTAGTTGGCTAACCCTGGTTGAAGCAAATGTTCCTTAAGGCCATTGAACCACCTAGGGTTAGCCGCATAAACCGGAGTTAAGCGTTTCTTTGTATAATATTAGACAGCTTAATTCCGGGTTAGTTGACTAACCCTGGTTGACGCAAATGGCCCTTAAAGTCGTATCGATATCGATGTCAATTTGAACTAGTCACTCCCAATAGACGAGTACAATTCCTTGTTCAATGTAGGTATCGATTACAAGTATTTGCTTAGTCGATTAATTCAGTTGGATAACAACGCGGTATAATCCTGGATTAATTTCGCTACACGAGGTTTTTGTTTGTGAAACGAAATTGTTATCACGGCCAACGTAGCGACGGTTAATGCTATTTATGTTTTCGGTAATGCGGGTTTCGGATTTTCAGGGCCCCGTGCTTGAAGAGTGACAATCAGGGTTTTGTTACCAAAATTTGGCCGTCTGTTTTTATGCAGTGCTTTATTGAAACTGTCTCTTTTTCTTCCCAGCGGGTTTTCTGGCTTATGCCACGGCGCACGGAGCCTGGCGTCCGCTTTGGCAACTAATCCCAAGATTTGACGTAGGCGCTTGTTTTACGAAAGCGACTGCCATCTAACCTTCCAGCCCTGAGGGTAAACCAGGCCGTTGGGATTAGTGGCCTGCCTAATAAAATGTTGAGCAATTTTATTTACGGCAGACGGTGACTCGCCCACATAAGATGGGCAGCATCGTCGGTATGAGGGCTGGGTAGAGAGGTGTAACTGGACTTTAAACATATAGCCAACTCCACGTCTAAAGGTATTGTTATTATTTTATTTCGTTTCAACCCGGAAGTTTAAAAAAAATGTCCCCCCCCCTCTCTAACTTTTGAATCTTGATAATTAAGCTCTACGAAGTCTTTCTAGTAAAATAATTATGAGCTTGGTCAGTTTAGCCTTTTTTTGCACGTATCTATTCGGTTAAAAAGGGCGTATGAGTTGTAAGAATAGCTCGAAGATACTGTTTTTTATAATATAAAGAAAAGGTACGGTCAGCTGCAGAGTTAAGTGACCTGCATAGAAAGTTTGTATGCAGGGGGTCGCTTAACTATGCATCTGACTGTATTGACTGTATATAGCTGTATATAAGTAAGCAGCTAAAATAATAAAAAAATGGTCAAACGTGAGCCGGTCCTAATTCAAAAAATTGTACATGACAGTACGGAACTCTTGAGTCTGAAGTGTAAGCTGGACTTGCCCTTGACCGGCTTTTCTTGAACTTGATAATATGTAGGAGTAAGTACCTATGCTATGTGTTATAGGGAGAGGATGTACGGACACTGAAACATGCTAAGTTTGCTAATGACATGTGTGTAGGCGTCAGTATACTTCTTTATCAATCAATCAATCAATCAATCAATCAATCTTTATTTGCCATAGAACATATTGAAATGCATGCAAATATAGTTATAAAATCGCATAAAATGTACATAACAAAAGTCAAAAGTAATAATAAGACAGACATTAATAACAATACAATACAGATATAAGATGTCAAACTCAGAAATTACATGTCAGGCAGAATTACAGAACAATTACAACAATAATAATAAGTACCTTACATTTTAAATAGAAAACTCCCGTGAGAATTAGACATATTAATACACTTATATAGGGTTAATTGGAGACAGATTGCACTGAAAAGTATGGAAGTCAGAGTTACAAGTCAGGTAGAGCAAATATTATTACAAATTATATATTTTAATTTAAAGCATTAGCAAAATATTCTTTAATTGAGTAGTAAGGTTTATTAATAAAATAGTCTTTCAGTTTATTTTCAAATGTCCTCTGATCCGTACATGATTTTATATTTATGTCTAATTTATTATATGCCTTAATTGCGGTGTTGTGCAAGCTTTTATCAAAATGCTGGAAATTACTTCTGGTAGTCATAAATTCATTCTTAGCTCAAGTTTATCGAAGTATTTTGTCTGCTTACTTGGAAGCGGTCCTTGTTTTTGAAGACATATAAACAAATACAGTACAGATAAAGTGACACTACAGTAAATATTTTGTATTCTACAAATATTTCTCTATGAGTAAAAGGTACACGCGAACATCCGGCAACATGTCGTAGGGCTTTTTTTTGTTTAAGGAGCACTGCATTTATATTTACACCGTTACCCCAGACTTCAATACAATACTTCATTATACTCTCAAAGTAAGCAAAGTATACAGTTCTTATTGTTTCTTTGTCTGCTGTACTAGAAAGGCTCCTTAAAGCATAACAGGCACTACTGAGCTTGTTTGTGACTTGGTCTATTTGATTATGCCATCTTAAAAATGGATCTAACTCTACGCCTAAAAATTTTACGCAATCGGACTTGACAATAGGTATATTGCAGACAGGGTCAGGGCTCTGGAAGCCACGGCGAAAGATCATATAAAAGCTCTTAGTACAATTAATTCTTAGACCATTCGATACAAACCAAGCAGTTAATTTAGACCAACAGTTTTGCATTTTTAAATCCAGATCAATTTCTGTTTGGGCATGTATTATAATGCTGGTATCATCAGCGTAGAGATATGGCGTTCCACCGGTTAGACATTGTGGTAGGTCATTGATAAATATAATGAAAAGTAAAGGGCCCAGCACCGAGCCCTGTGGAACACCATATGTTATGACCCTTTCTCTCGATTGAACTGCATCTCCAGTTCCTCCAACCTCAACATATTGGGACCGTCCACCAAGGTATGAATTCAGTATATTCCAGGCAGTTCCACGTATGCCGTAGTACTCCAATTTTCTGAGAAGTATTCCATGATCCACACAATCGAAAGCCTTGGTTAGATCACAGAATACTCCACCACAAAAAAGCCCGTCATTAAGACATGACATGACTTGAGTGGCTAAGTCAATTACTGCAGTAGCGGTACTCCTGTGACCCCTAAAACCATACTGATGCTGAGTGAAAAGATCATGTTTAATGAAGTGCCTTTCCAATCTAGCATACAAACACTTTTCAAAGACCTTTGATAAAATCGATAGTATTGATATGGGACGGTAATTGTTAATGTCTAACGTGCTGCCTTTTTTATGTACGGGAATAACTTTTGCCCGCTTCAAAAGAGGCGGAAATGTACCTTCCAATATACACTCGTTGAAAATAATACATAGTGGTATACAGAGTATATCGATGTGATTTTTTAGCATTGCTGTAGATAACTCATCATGTCCACAAGAATTACTATTTTTAAGACCCTTTACTACACGTATAATCTCAGGTTCAATAATAGGATCGATAAATATTGTATTAATATTTTTATTCCCAATTGCGTGTTTTAAGAAACTCTGAAAATCTGTGGTGTTATCAATACAACTTTTTCCTACTTCGACAAAAAAGTCATTGAAAGCGTTTGCTATAGTAGGTCGATCTTCGGTAAGAGTACCATTTATTTTTAGTTTTATTGTATGATCCTTACGTCGGTTCACGTTCCTACCTGAATTTTCTTTAACTATTTTCCAAACTGCACGACTTTTATTTTTAGCTTTTGAAATAGTTCTCCGTATGTCAAGTCTTTTTGCCATAACAAGCACAGCTCTAAAACATTTTTTGTAACTATTAAAGTATTGTTTGAAGTTTTCATCAACTGCACTCCTTGATATTAGGTAAAGTTTCCTTTTGTTCAGACTGGATGTTCTAATACCCTTAGTGAGCCATGTTTTGCTACGATTCCTAAGTTTTACTTTCTTTATTGGAAAATGTTTATCTATCAGGTCGGAAAGCAAATTATAGAGCTTGTTGAGTTTATAATTACAATCTCCTTTCTGGAGAAACTCAGGCCAATTTATAGTATTTAGATGTTCTTCAAATTCGGTACTTGCTTTTTTGTTAAAAATGCGTTTTTTAATATATTTTGGAGGATCTCCAAGTTTATTATTTGGTATTGGGATCTCTACGACCTGCGCGTCATGGTCTGAAAAGGTAAACGGTACAATACTTACCTTTGTATAATTCCCAATATTAGTAATAAAATTGTCCAAATTTGTTGAGGTAGAGTTCGTGGTACGGGTAGATCCCGAGATGATATGCTGTACATTATGTTCTGTTAGCAGCTGCAGAAGTGTTTTAGTTCTATTACTTTCCCTGTCGTCAAAATTTACATTGAAATCCCCACCAATAAGTATTGTTTTATTATTTAAGTGACTAAGGTATGAATCAAACTTATCCATAAAAATGTTAAAGTTGGCACTAGGACACCTATATAGTACCCCCAAAGTGTATTGTCTGTGAATTGCTTAATTCAAGATTAATGGCACTAACTTCAAATAGTTTTTCTTCGTAAAACTTAGTAACGTTTGCTACTTTAAATTTATTTGAAAGATCATTACTTAGAAATATGACAGTACCACCACCTCTTGTAGCCTCACGGGACGTCTGAGCTGCTATCAGATAACCGGGTAGGCAGATAGACTCGTATTCATTTGGCTCAAGCCATGATTCAGTAATCATAATTAAATTCGGTTTTTTGGGCAGCTCATTTTCAATGAATGCTTCTAGACTTAAAACTTTATTCCTTAGTCTATTTATATTTATATGCATTACGCTTAACTCTAAATCATTTGTTGTTACATTATTTATAAAAAAGACAAACTATTATAGAACATTTCATTAATGTTTTTAAGTACGCTATTAATAGCAGTCGCTATTTTGAATTTACCTTTTACATTTAGTTTATACCCGTCATTTTTATAGTCAGGAATAGTAAGATTTTGGTTAATATCCTTAATATGCACATATGTGTAGCATTGAAGTCTTCTATAAAGTTCAGCATTGAGTTTATTTACAAAATAATTAAAATACTTAGAGTTATCATTAATACTTAGAGGGATACTACAGACAATAATATTTGTGTATGACAGTTGTTTAATAGCTTGTTCAAAGATTTCTGCAGTCTCTTCTGGGGAATACACATTAAAGTCATACATATGAGGCATACATAACCAGGGATCGGAAACTCGGATGCTTTTATAATTAAATTTCGGCCTCAGTACCTACACCGCGTAGGTGTTGAGTTGAGTAATCTGGAGGCGGACTCAATTAATTTTTTCACAATTTAATTTACCAAAAAATGTTTTTACTTTGAAAAAAGTTTCTCTTAATATTTCATAATTAAAACACGATACCTATTACGCGATAATTACGATTTTTTTTGTTAGACCCTGTTTGTAGTTTAAACTGTTCACCGACGTGTAGGCTGTCTCTCTTCTTCTTCTTCTTAGATATGTTAACGAAATTGCTGAAAATAGTCATAACCTAAATATTTTGACAGTTACCTCTATTTCCTGATGTTTTATACAATACCAGAATCCCCGAACTTAAATAATTAAATAATATTTTTAAGAAGCCGACTTGCTGAATGTGTAGGTATAAAAACATCCGAATTTACACCTCATAAAGCACACTGCGTGCGTAGCAAGGTGCCAATCGCTCACGCTTAATAACGTATCGTAGCTACCTCTCTCTATCACTCTTCCTTATTAGTGTGACAATGACAGTTACGATTCGTTAGCGACCGAGCGTGAGCGATTGGCATTTTGGCTACGCACCCTGGTCAGAACGAGCAAATACTTTCGAATAGCGCAAAATTGCATTGGTAAATACTTCTCTATTCTACTTTAGGGTTCAAAAATGTACAATGGTTTTAAATCAAATTAATATAAGTATCAGAACAGGGCGAAAGGCAAAAATCATTTTGTTTATCACATCTAATACAATTAAAGAAAAACTCTATTTGATTGCATCTGACAATGAAAACTAAAATCTCCCCTAGACTCTTTTAGAAAAATAATAATAACATTACAATCCATTTACTTATCCATTCAATTTTCTATGAAGCTTTTTCATATCACAAAGAGCTAGCGACAGATAACAGCGTAGAGTATCCCAAATAGACTACTCACTATACAACATTTATGAAGACGTGACAGCGCCACGCCATGCCCTCTATACCAAGATTGAAACGATACACGCGTGATGATATTATAATAAGTTAAAAGGTAACTCTTAGTTTAAGTATTTATTCCGAAAAAACACCCAGTCCACCCAGATCCACTTAGTTACATCCCACACTATTTTATACTACAACGTCCCTTGTGCACCCCTAAATACCTTTTTATCGATATATAAAATTTACACGAGTAAGTTGTCAGAAAAAACGTAGGTTATTCGTTATAATGAGGTTTACAATTAAAATGAGCGGTTGAACTGTACTAAATTTGTATGAATTAAGAGCATCAATATGTGACCGTGGCCCCAAAGCTCCATGAAGAATCTAACGTAACTGTTCTGTGGATGAAAGTTCTAAAATAGCATTTACATAAGGGCATATTTTAATACGTAACTCCACGCACTTACGTCATTACGGCACAGGATCCTGAAAAGCGTATTGTAACTTCAGTGAAAGCGTAACACTGAAGACACTTTTAGCGCAGAAATATCACAGCTGGGAGTGTTGGGTGGGACACGACGGTCAAGGTCGTGATGAAGTGCTATTTGTGACAGCTGAAGGACGTTAGAAAGGTAAATAAGGAAAATGTTAAAGGGTTAACTTTTCTGTAATAATTACAGTTAGTAATGATATAACTTGAAGGATATACGGATAACTTACATCTATTTTTATGGAAAATAGGATTATATTCACACAAATAAACTTACCTGGCTACAAATTTAATATACTTACTAAGCTAAAGGTCCGTTATAGACTGGCAAGTGATCTGTGGATTAAAGGGATCTCCTGATCCGTAGGCACAAAGGTCACCACTGCCTAGGCTAAGAGGCCATTATAGGTCAGTAAGTGATCTGCCTATGAAAGATATAAAATAGCATTTAAATAAGGGCATATTTTAATACGCAACTCCACGCACGTATGTCTTTTCGGCACGGGACCCTGAAAAGCGTGTTGTAACTTCAGTGAAGCCACACTGGAGGCTTTTAGCTCAGAAATATCACAGTTGTTTTTTTTTTCTGTTGTAATATTTTATGAGGTGTGCAATAAAGAGTTATTGTATTGTATTGTTGTTGGGACACGATGGTCAAGGTTGTGATGAAGTGCTATTTGTGACGACGGACGATTGGAAGGTAAATCAGAAAAGGACGTTCTAAATCAGAAAATTAACGCGCAGTCGCGCAGTAAGTGGATTTAAACTTAAAATAATTATAGCGTTATTCGTAAACACAGAACACCGCAACTACAGATCGATTTACGAAAGCCGAAAAATGTATAAAACTGTTATAAAATTAATAGACATTCTACGCCAGCTTTCGTGAATCAATCTGTACTAAATAGACAAAGCATAACGTACAAGTATTTTCATTTGATCTGTACTCCACTACCCAAAGGTTGTCTGGAAGAGATCGCTCTTTAGCGATAAGACCGCCTGTTGTTACCCCTTACTGTTCTGTATTATTATTTTCTCTTGTAACTGTATTTCATCTGTGTGAGGTGTGCAATAAAGAGAATTGAATTGTATTGTACAAGAATCTTGGCTCACGGTCATCCCACGTATGCAGTATCGTATAGGGCATGCACATGCAATCCCGGTATTGGATTGTATGGACAATCCCGGGATTTATAATGGATCCCGGTATTGTCCATACAAAGAACCCCTTGATTGCATGGCGTACTAATTTGGTATGAAAGCGCGACCGCTTACTTCAGTTGAACCCACGTTTGCGAATTTCTTATTGTGTTTTAGGGAGTGAACCTGAAATATTTTCAAAAATTACGAAGAACGGTGGGTTTTGTGTCCATGGAATCGTAGAAATTTACAAGTAAAACTATAGAATTAGATCACTACACTTATCGTTACCCGTCCTCATGTCCCGTCCGCACGTCCCGTCCCGTTCTAGCGTGAGTCATCCTTTGCAGTGAGTAAAATTGTCATAATGCCGTAAGTTATTATTATATTTATTGGGTACTTAATTAGGAATCTTAGGATTACGTTGTTTATTTGGAATTGAGGATGGAAACTTATCGTTCTTTCTCTTTCTTTCATTTCACCCCCGTTATGCTGTAGGCGCCAGGGACCTTCTATTTACTTCAATCTGAGTTACCACTTCAGCAGACCCCAATGCAAAAGATTAATTCAGGTGGTAGTTTTTGGTGATAATAATGTTTTTGTTAAATCGTAAGCCCAATAGTAAGCGGCGCCTGTAGCCCATGACCGTCTGCCATATCAGTAACAAAGATCATCTTTGCTGACCTTTGTCAAACTTTGTCACCGTGGTGAATTAGAGGCCAAGTTTTTCAAGGTCACATCGTCCGTCAAGTTTTTTTTTTTCATTACCATAATCCACGTTAGGATTACAATTACCTAACTAAATACTTCTACTGTTTACTTCTGTTAATTTAGCATAGCTAATAATGTAAAAGACTTGCGAAGGGATAAAAGGGCAGTACCTAAAGGGACAAAAAGGTTTGATGGACGAATAGACGGCAGTCGAGTGGAAGTGCTTAAATTTGTATAAAACCCCTGATCATCATTATCCATCCTAGCATTTTAGGGCGCCTGGGGTCCGTTTGGAAAACTTAGGTCTGGTTTAGAAAATTCTAACCAAGTAGAGAGGTACCTAACTGATTATTATGGTCAAATAACGAACTGTGTATGTGTCCGATAATACGGTCTACGTTTTACTGATATCAAATGTTCTGCTGCTTCATATTATGTGTAGGTATCCGTTTATTTTTTGAAAAGTCATGTTGAATCTGTAAGTTCGGAAGTACAATATTATGTAATTGAATTTTATGATGTTACGCTTGTATTAATTCCAACGAACCACATGGGATAAGTCAAGGGAAGTCAACGAAATGGGCATACTCCATGAAAACACTAACATTTCACTACAGTTTAACTTAATTTGGTAATTTCCGGAAGACTTAATTGTCCAGACCAATTACATATAGGTATTGCTGCTGCTATCATACGAGTATTTTTTAGCCTTTAGGCGGAGTAGGTCACTTTCGAGATAGGTCATGTTCTGAAGATGCCACTTTTGAGGACGCCACTTTCTGAGAGCGTAACGTTCTGAGTACGTCACTTTCTTTAATCACTTTCTGCGTTCCTCGTTTTCGGAGTTTGTCACATTCTGACATCTGACTTCGTCACTGCTTGCATTTTGCGGCTGTTCTATACATTGACGCAAGTTGACCCCTAAGAAACTATTGATACTCGAACAGGACAGGAATGGGATCGATTGGCATAAAAAAATTGCAACGTTAAAATATATTTTTTCTTTTCATACTAATTGTATAGGAATTCGAATTATGGCTTTTCTAGCAGAAATGTTTTGCTCCACACAAGCTTTTGGCCCTGGAAATGAATGAGACCAATTGAAATCAAAAAAATTGGCAAAAAAATTACTTTTTCTCGCAAGCTGTACGTTTTTTCTAAAATTTATAAACGTCAATCTTCATTAATTTACAATCGAGGAATGGTTTCCTAGGACCATTTTCACGTAGAATATACCCTGCAATCTGATAGCTGCCCACACTGACCCAAAAAGGGTCATGAGTAGGTATGTTACATAAACAATTATAAATGGATTCTCAAAGATAAGTTTTAAAATACTGGGGTCGCGCCGAGCTTCCATGGAGCTTGTCACTCACATACTTTCAATAAACGGTGGCAATTTTCGAGTTTATTTTTTAGAAGAAGCCTCACATGAGTGGAATGTTAGATTCTATGTCCAAGCGATGCAAGACCTTACAATCTTATGGTTCAAAGATCCTGGGACGATATCATAAGCAAAAAGGCTTACGATAGACCTACTGGAGGCCGCTGCGGGCCTCTGCGGGTCTCAATTACACGAAAAGGAATGCTGGAGCTGCTGCGGAAAATGCTGCGAAATTAAAGCACACCAAGTACTCGACTTTAGAGCCAGCGTACAATTTTATTCCCGTCGCCGTAGAAACCTGTGGTCTTTGGTGCACCGAGGCTAAGTCCTTCGTCAAAAATATTGGACAGAATTTTCGAAAAATGTGGCGTTCTCAGGTCAAGTTTATATTTCGTGCAACAAATTTCAATCGCCATTCAACGTGGTAACGCCAGTAGCATTTTTGGCACATTTACGCTGGGTACCTGTCGGCCCAAGCTTAAGCCCTAGCGTAAGTAGTAAGTGTATAGTCGTAGTTTTTTTTATTCTGGTTATTTTTAAATTACGTGTCGTGCATTGTTTTTTTTTAATCTGTTGATTAAAAAACTATATCAAGTTGTGGTATTCCTTATATTGTGGTGCCTAACTAAATCTGTACATGCCAAACTATCGTTTTATACAGATAAAGTATTGTATAAGTATTATAATTCAATTTTACGCATCGTACCTAGAGACTCAGTAATCTCATTTGTATTCAAGGCGTTATTTTACATTAAAGTTAGGTACGATGAATTTCATGTAAATTTTATATGCTTGAGGTTTTAGCATTTTTTATGTTGCAGGCGTAGCTTTATTATTTTCAACTAGGTAGGTACTATGTTTTTTTTACTAAGTTTATAAAACGATGCTCTTGAAATGGCAAATGTTGATCAGGTGCCTAAATAATAACAAAGTAAAAAAATTGCCATTATATTGAATTCATTACAAATTGACTGCAAAAACAGACTGCACAATTTACAGAATATTATCAATTTTTTTAGAAATTTTCATGAGAAACTATGGTACACGGTTTCCATTTAGAAAATTCTCGTTTATCATGACGGCGTTGCCGGTTTGACGTTTCCCATGATAATAAAGCAAGCCGCAATTTGGGACGGCAATATTGTTAGACTGAAATTAAACCTTTACGTGGATATTACATAAAAGTAACAATAAATCTTCATACCCCTCTGTAGCTCGTCAATGGATAAAAAAGCTTGTTTGTTAATTCCCTCCCAGATTCGTTCCGACATTAACGAAGCAATATAAAAAGCAATGCAATCGACAGCCATTGAAAAAATACTAAATGTCTAGGAGACAATAATTCCAATACGGTCTGAAATCCTAGCAAAGTTAACTTCAGAGAGCTTCTAAAGAGAAAATTTGAGGTACATTGGTTTTTGTTAAAAACTTATTCTTCTCAGAAAAAAGGAAAAGTGGACAAATTCATGATCTCGAAACTCGAACCCGCGACTCTGAGATACAAGCTCATCGTTCTTCCAACTGAGCTACCAAGTTCACACCTGTGGCCCCTAATTTCTCCACCACATCCCTTGTTAGGGGGGCGCTTAGCAACACCTACCGTAAAAAAATACTTCTTAATCGGCAAGTTGAGTTAATTTTGAACTTGTAGTTTAAGAACTATCGAACGTCAGTTTCTTAGTTTGGTCACTTACTCACTCACTCACCGATCATCAAAACTCTAAGGTACTTCTACTACTACTAAGTTCTAAACACGGAGTAGTTTCATGATCCGTGCCTAGAAGCTCCAAATTTTAAACATAAGTAGTTTGGAGCCTACCAAGTCATAGAAAAAATCCAATTTTCAAATCGTAGAGGAACACAGGGTTCAAATAAAATAGGCAAGCCGGTGGAAGTCGCGTTCTATGGACACCACCCGGTACCCACTAAAATAACCGACTTGTTTTAACATTACATCTCAAAACTTTTTTGTAGCATAACAACTGCGGAGCGAGACTTGTATTTTTACATGTAATGTTTTTGATGAGATATTGATTTCATAACTGACGTCGAAACATCAATTACGTGCGATAGAATCAATAAACGTCTCAGTCAATGCTACACTATATTAATTTGTCATAAATTCATATATGTCACCGGTACAAATATACCTTATTATTCAAAACTTTCCAATACAAACTGGGTCTATATTAGTCAAACAATAAAACTAGTTAGTGCTTAGTACATAGGTAAGGGTTACGCTTCAAACATTTACGTCAATCCAACTAACAAAAACCTTGAAGCTAGTTTAACTAACTTTCCCTGTTAGTTTCTAAATACTTTAGCTTCCCAAGTTTGATTAATTGGAACTAACTTACAACCTATAATATGTCAAAGGAAAAGTAAATTGGTAGTTTTAAGTTTTAGTTCCAATTGAAACCTGGCAGCGCTACTCACTTTTCATTCCTAGAATATGAATACTAGGAATGGATTGAAATGAAAATACTGGTGAGGAGTAAGTGGACTGTAAAAACTTCAATAAATAATAAATTGTGTGACAAGGGCATAAGGAAACCCATTTTAGCCGAGGCTATTTATGTTGCACACGGACTAATATTGTAATCGAGGATAAAATGGGTATTTAAACCCGACATGATATATACACTGCGCTTTACACTCCGATTATGAGGAAAATATATTATTAGGCTTAATTTCACTTTAAATCGTTGAAAAGTAAACATCAGTGCTTGCCATGATTGGGTGCGGTGTGCGGTCGTGCTCATCCGCTTCTGCGATGTTACTTTAAACTTTACAGCATAAAAAGCGATTTTATGTCGCCTAGCCTCGACTTAAAGTCGAACTTTTCGACCAAGACAAGTGAAAAATATATTATAAACTTCTTGACCGTTACCATATTAACTGCGCGGCGCGTACTATTTATAAAAAGAAAGAGATGTCATATACTATAGAAAAAAAGTAACCAATGTATCCAGTGTCCAGAGCTGGGATCAAACCAGCGTCCTCCTGCATTTGTGGCAGACGCCTTAACCACTAGACCACTGCACTGCACTGCACTGAGAGCCGTCTGTCACTTTTTATATAAGTATATGTATTCTGTCAGATGCTCTCATAACTTACTACTATCCGTTCCTTCTTCTTCTACTAAGTTTTTTAATTCTTCGTTTACTTTCCAGGCTGTTAAACTGTGGAACTCTCTTCCCCTTGACGTAAGACGTGCTCAAACTATAACTGCCTTTAAGTTGAAACTCAAGGAATACTATCTGTCTCTTCCTTAGCTTTTCTTCTTTGACACTGTCGTTTCTCTTCTTCACTCATCGTTATGTATATATGTATTATGTATGTATGTTTACGTATGTATTTATTATGTATGTATGTATGTTTTATCGTATTATTATTTTGGTATGTATATTTATTGTGTGTGTTGTTTGTGTGCTTTTGTTAATCTCTGTGCCACCTAATACATTTTTTCATTTGATCTGTACTCCACTACCAAAGGTTGTCTGGAAGAGATCGCTCTTTAGCGATAAGACCGCCTGTTGTTACCCCTTACTGTTACTGTTCTGTATTATTATTTTCTCTTGTAACTGTATTTCATCTGTGTGAGGTGTGCAATAAAGAGTATTGTATTGTATTGTATTGTATATGACATCTCTTTCAATTTGATATAAAGCTCCCAGCTATCACGTGATTCTTTCTATATTGACGGATCGTCCCGTCCCGTCCAGTCCCGTCCCGTTTTAGTGTCAGTCATAGTTAAAACGATTAATATTATATTAATATTGAATAAAATATTACAACATAAAATAGTTATTTAGTTATGCTAGAAAGTTATTAAATATCTCTTGCTTATATTGTGCTCTAAGCAAACGAATGTGATAGCATAATGGATGCCAATTGTGTAAAAAGAGAAATATATAGATAAGTACCTTTAAAACATTGCACCATCCACACCATCCATCTTCCATCTTATCTCTGTTCCATAGAAAGTGTGGCATTGTCTGTGTGCCCACAGAGCCGGCACGTGGAGAAACTTATTGATTTCCAGGATTGCGAGAACAGAGTGCACGGTTTACTGGGTCAACTACAATTTTTATGGGAAAAAATGGGAGCTTAGTGACCAATACTAAGGGTAAAATGGAGCAAGATCAAATTACTAGTAATATTAGATTGCAAATTTTTGGGGGAGTTAAACTACAACTCAAACCCTGTCAAACATTAATGATTAATTAAAAATAAAGCTTAAAAATATCTTCTTTAAATAAAGTTTTAAATGGGGCAGAAACGCGCACGTAACACCCCTGGACTTTAGAGTGCAGGCGTCTATAGGCTACGGAACACCATTTAAAAAAATCCTAACTTAAACATACCTACATAAGATTTGGTAAATACTTATTCCTGCTGTTAGCTAAATAAATTGATGACGCTGGAACAGATAACACCAAAAAAAAATGTAAATAAAAGTTTCTTGCACAGATAAAAAAAACAACAATAGAACATTAAATACACAATGGACATTGTCTTTAAGAATGTGCCAGTTTGCCTAAGACTCTATCCTAAACATTTATATTCTAAAAAGTGCGTGACCCATTGGATTGAAATACAACCCCATATTCCATATGAAATATTTCCATTCGACTGACCGAACTGCGATCAGTAAACATATAAATCAACAGGAACAATGCATTCGGCGGTAAATCAAGTTTCCAAACTCATCTATTCGGAGTCGGATTCGGACTGAATTCGGACATTTTAACAATTTTAGCAGAGTTTGACGTACACTTTGTATTAATTCGCAATTTCGATTCCAAATAATGTACCAGCTTTCGTAAAGTGATTTCTCTAATTTATATATATTTCCATTCAGTAAACAAATAAATCAACGGGAACGATGCATTCGGTAAATCAAGTTCACAAACTCATTTATTTGGACATTTTACGGTTTAAAACACACTTTGAATTTATTGCAATTCCGATTTCGCTGTAACGAATGTGCCAGCTTTCGAAGCGCAGTCATGGTTTTGCTGTCCGTTACTTGTTTTTAGAGTTCCGTCTGGGAAATGCAACGGTTAACTGTCTTTGTATGAAAAAAAAAACGCGATTGCATTCCCTACTTTCGCCGTTAACAAGAAAGACTTATAGTTTTAACTTTTTCACATTCTACCGTCTACCGTTTATTTCAGATATACTCTGTAAAACTATTAGAATACCGACTATTACTAGAAATCACAGCCTTATTAGAGTTAGACTTCATTGGAATAATATCAAGTTTTATTAGTGCGCAAATGTAATATTTTAATATTCTCACTTTTTTACTATTTACGTTCGGGGTTTCAATCTGTGAATATCTATGTTATAAACTTTATATATCACTGACAAATTATGAAAGCGGATGACTGTAGGGCCCTCTGCCGGAAGTCAAGCGAACTCTCCGCAAACAAATTCATAACATGCCTCTTGTTCGCTAAAGTGAAACATGTCAAAATTCTACGCCAAAATTTCGCTATTTAAAACATGGTGCAGGTACGAGTATTATTTTAATATCCGATAGCTCTCTCGTATTTTTAGTCAGTACGCGCGACATGTTTCGTGATTTTAGGATTCCAGCATCATGGGTAGAATACAGTGCGCGACGACGGAGCCGGGCGTACTCAACGCTTGACAATGGCGTTTATGCAGGGGGGAAAGGCCTTAGCGTCAATTGTTTTTTGCATCGTAGTGTTAAAAACGGTTTGTATACGCTTTTTCTATGAGATTTCTATGGACAAGAGGCACACTTGTTTAAATTTACCATAGTGTTAAATTTCGCTTGCATCGGGAAAATTAAACTGCACATTCTGTTTTTCCTTTGAAAAAAGGGAATAATTAATGGTGAAAAAAGCGAAACACGAGTTTGGTTATTCGATTAAAAAACTGAATCGGATCGAATGAACCGCCGCTATTGTGCCTAGTAGATACGTGGATGGTGAATTGTGTCTAGTATAAAAATTGCAATCAACTGTATACCCAACTGTATAGAAGAGTAAATAGGTTAGAGTTGGCAATTGTTATTTGCATAGCAATGCGAGTTCAAATAGATGTTATGTGAAGTAATACTTAGGATGCCACCGTTTATTCTTGTTGTTATGGTTAAATTTAGGGTGCGGCGGATCACAAGTTCTCTGTCGCAAATGGACTCCTTTACAAACCAACAAATAAGCCAGAATCGATGGCAGTCTATATATACGGAATTTACACTAACTATAGCTAATATTGCTTTCGAAAGCATTTTAAATACTTATGGAATTAGCCAATATGGAACTGATATATAGTTAGTTAGTTTCACATGATAAAATGAATCTTGGTTCTTGATATTTCTGCGACAAAAATATGATGCTTAAATGGAACTTATTTCCTCGAACTGACATTTTTTTCCACGGAAGTTCGCATCGAAATGTCACTTGAACACGTCCGAATTGGTCTCCACTGCACGCTTTTCTGACATTTCCCATACAAAAATATTTAGCCTATTTTTTTCGGGAGGGAGAGCGGTGTGTGGCTATTCGTACGATTACTTAGTAATAAACTTGGCAGTCCATACAATGATATGATATTTCTGCATATTGTTTTAGCAGAGAGGAAGGGTGCCTTAGGCCGCTCCATGTATATAAAATTATTATAAACAACTTTAACGAAGAGCTCAGAGTGAGCGAAGAGCGAAGAGTTCCCTGATACCTCTTCATTAAAATATTACGGCTTATTGAAGGTGTCCGTGAACGATAAAATTGGATTTACTATCCAATCTCGATGCTCAATATCAGGAGAACGTGGAGTTAAGCGGATTTCATGATCGATCTGACTTATGAACTTTATAATAGACGAGTTTATTATACTCGTATTGTCTGTCACCGTACCGTAGTCACGTCTTACGAGTATCAATGCAGTGACGCATGACACGATGCACTTATGGCGAAATGAGAACTATCCCAGGTAGGTACTCGTATATGTACCAGTACAAAAGTTTCTAAATAAATATTTTTTTTACTTCTTTCTTCTTTTACGAGTACTACTTAGGAGGTACCTAATGTACCTATACTGGTATAATAGACAACAGAACCATTATGGGCCGTTGTATTTATAATATCTGTTCGTGATCCTTTTGCTCGTTTTTATGACAAAAGCGGCAAAAGAGCAGATGAATCGCCTGATGGTAAGCGATTATCGTCGTCCATGAACACTCGCAACACCAGAGGTGTTGTACTCGTAGTGTCGTAATGCGTTGCCGACCTTTAAGAGGGGGCAGAGTGTTTGCCGCGGACACGAAATAGGCATTTAGCGGCCCCGCACTGCTCGCTATCTGTGTGCGTGCGCGCACGCACACTACTACACCGGCGCGTCATTATTCGGGCGTTAAAAGGTTATAACTTAGAAATCTTAGAATTCCTCATTTTTATAATCCTTTGATACAGATATTGTATTAATTCACCTAATATTTGTTCGGTTTTTCCAAATGATTTTATTATTTGTGTTTGTATTTAGTACTAAAGAAAGGTACCATTCTGTCGGTTGTTGATAAGGTTCATTTCTAAACTAATATTTATGACATTCGCGCCTTATCGACAACCGGCAGAATGGCAAAGTGCCTTTTTCTAAATAAAAGCACATTTTTTATGATTTCATATGTGGCTATTTACGGCTAAAGGTACCTTATGGACGGTCGGCGCTTACGTCGCGTTGCAGCGCATTATTATCAGCGTCTTTGTTAACAGCGTAAGCGCCGATCGTCCATAAGGTACCTTTCACCGCAAAACGTCACATATTATGAAATCGTTAAAAAATTGTGTCGTTTTCTTGGTAAAAGTACCACATTGTCGCCTGTTGATAAGATTTTCCAAGTGATTCTTTATGACAGAAGCGCCTTATCATTCTTATCAATAAGCGACAATATGGTATCTTTCTTTACCCAGAAAACGTCACTTTTATAATATTGATTATATCAATATTTATAAATTTTGTAAGGTTGACTCCGATTTGGATAAAAATCGATATCCGAGGATCCGACGAAGTCACACATACATAGTGGACATGAATCCAGAGTCAAAATGGTAAAATATTGTAAAAACCGACGCCATCTTGGATTTTGTAAAATCAACTCCGATTTGGATAAAAATCGATATCTGGCTATCCGGCGGGGTCTTTAACATGAATCCAGAATCAAAATCGTTAAATATTGTAAAAAGCGACGCCATCGTGGATTTTGTGAGATTAACTCTGATTTGGATAAAAATCGATATCTGAGAATCCGGCGGGTTGATTAACATGAATCTTGAGTCAAAATTGTAAAATATTGTTAAAACCGACGCCATCTTGGATTTTGTAAGATCAACTCCGATTTGGATAAAAATTGATATCTGACGATCCGGCGGGGTCCTTAACATGAATCCAGAATCAAAATCGTTAAATATTGTAAAAAGCGACGCCATCTTGGACTTTGTGAGATTAGCTGAAAAGCTTGTGTCAGACATCGAGAGTGCTCTCTCTGATATCTCACTGTGGGGCCAGGAAAATCTTGTCCGATTTAACCCCACTAAGACACAAGTTTGCGCGTTCACCGCTAAAAAAACCCCATTTACTGTGGTCCCACAATTCCAAGACACAGTCCTTACCATGTCAGAGAGTATTGGGATCCTGGGTGTTGACATTTCCAGTGACGTCCAATTCCGTAGCTACCTGGAAGGGAAGGCCAAGCTGGCATCCAAAAAGCTCGGTGTGCTCAATAGAGCTAAGCAGTACTTCTCTCCGGGGCAAAGACTGTTATTATACAAGTCTCAAGTCAGGCCCCATATGGAGTATTGCTGCCATCTTTGGGCGGGAGCACCTGGATACCAGCTGGGCCCCTTTGACTCGATCCAAAGACGTGCTGTCCGAATTGTCAACGATCCCAAACTCACGAGCGATATCGAACCCCTAAGTCTAAGGAGAGACTTCGCCTCCTTATGTGTGTTCTATCGCTTGTACAATGGATTGTGCTCTGAGGAATTGTTTGATATGATGCCAACGGCTGCATTCTACCACCGCACCGCTCGCCGTCGGCAGGGTGTTCACCCGCATACCCTGGAGCCTAAATGGTCTCGTACCGTGCGGTTTAAGAGGAACTTCCTCCCGCGGACGCTCCGGCTGTGGAATGAGCTCCCTGCCACTGTTTTCCCAAAGGACTACAATATGGGGTTCTTCAAAAAAGGAGTGTTAAAGTTTTTAAAGGGTCGGCAACGCGCATGTAACACCCCTGGAGTTGCAGGCGTCCATAGGCTACGGTGACCGCTTACCATCAGGCGGGCCGTATGCTTGTTTGTCACCGTCGTAGTATATATAATAAAAAAAAAAAAAGCTCCGATTTGGATAAAAATCGATATCTGAGGATCCGGCGGGGTGATTAACATGAATCTTGAGTCAAAATTGTAAAATATTGTTAAAACCGACGCCATCTTCGATTTTGTGAGATTAACTGCGATTTGGATAAAAATCGATATCTGAGGATCCGGCGGGGTGATTAACACGAATCTTGAGTCAAAATTGTAAAATATTGTTAAAACCGACGCCATCTTGGATTTTGTAAGATCAACTCCGATTTGGATAAAAATTGATATCTGACAATCCGGCGGGGTCCTTAACATGAATCTAGAATCAAAATCGTAAAATATTGTAAAAAGCGACGCCATCTTGGATTTTGTGAGCTTAACTCCGATTTGGATAAAAATCGATATCCGAGGATCCGACGGAGTGATTAACATGAATCCAGAGTCAAAATTGTAATATAATGTAAAAACCGACGCCATCTTGGATTTTGTAAGATCAACTCCGATTTGGATAAAAAATTATATCTGACGATCCGGCGGGGTCCTTAACATGAATCCAGAATCAAAATCGTTAAATATTGTAAAAAGCGACGCCATCTTGGACTTTGTGAGATTAACTCCGATTTGGATAAAAATCGATATCTGACGATCCGGCGGGGTCCTTAACATGAATACAGAATCAAAATCGTTAAATATTGTAAAAAGCGACGCCATCTTGGATTTTGTGAGATTAACTGCGATTTGGATAAAAATCGATATCTGAGGATCCGGCGGGGTGATTAACACGAATCTTGAGTCAAAATTGTAAAATATTGTTAAAACCGACGCCATCTTGGATTTTGTAGGATCAACTCCGATTTGGATAAAAATTGATATCTGACGATCCGGCGGGGTCCTTAACATGAATCCAGAATCAAAATCGTTAAATATTGTAAAAAGCGACGCCATCTTGGATTTTGTGAGATTAACTCCGATTTGGATAAAAATCGATATCTGAGGATCCGGCGGGGTGATTTACATAAATCTTGAGTCAAAATTGTAAAATATTGTTAAATCCGACGCCATCTTGGATTTTGTACGATCAACTCCGATTTAGATAAAAATTGATATCTGGCGATCCGGCGGGATCCTTAACATGAATCCAGAATCAAAATCGTAAAAAATTGTAAAAAGCGACGCCATCTTGGATTTTGTGAGATTAACTGCGATTTGGATAAAAATCGATATCTGAGAAGCCGGCGGGGTGATTAACATGAATCTTGAGTCAAAATTGGAAAATAT
This sequence comes from Lathronympha strigana, assembly GCA_949128165.1. Classification (NCBI taxonomy): domain Eukaryota; kingdom Metazoa; phylum Arthropoda; class Insecta; order Lepidoptera; family Tortricidae; genus Lathronympha; species Lathronympha strigana. The sequence goes on along the minus strand of OX421906.1, from coordinate 6,298,754 downwards.
GGTAAGAATCGACGCCATCTTGGACTTTGTGAGATTAACTCCGATTTGGATAAAAATCGATATCTGACGATCCGGCGGGGTCCTTAACATGAATCCAGAATCAAAATCGTTAAATATTGTAAAAAGCGACGCCATCTTGGATTTTGTGAGATTAACTCCGATTTGGATAAAAATCGATATCTGAGGATCCGGCGGGGTGATTTACATAAATCTTGAGTCAAAATTGTAAAATATTGTTAAATCCGACGCCATCTTGGATTTTGTACGATCAACTCCGATTTAGATAAAAATTGATATCTGGCGATCCGGCGGGATCCTTAACATGAATCCAGAATCAAAATCGTAAAAAATTGTAAAAAGCGACGCCATCTTGGATTTTGTGAGATTAACTGCGATTTGGATAAAAATCGATATCTGAGAAGCCGGCGGGGTGATTAACATGAATCTTGAGTCAAAATTGGAAAATATGGTAAGAATCGACGCCATCTTGGACTTTGTGAGATTAACTCCGATTTGGATAAAAATCGATATCTGACGATCCGGCGGGGTCCTTAACATGAATCCAGAATCAAAATCGTTAAATATTGTAAAAAGCGACGCCATCTTGGATTTTGTGAGATTAACTGCGATTTGGATAAAAATCGAGATTTGAGGATCCGGCGGGGTGATTAACACGAACCTTGAGTCAAAATTGTAAAATATTGTTAAAACCGACGCCATCTTGGATTTTGTAAGATCAACTCCGATTTGGATAAAAATTGATATCTGACGATCCGGCGGGGTCCTTAACATGAATCCAGAATCAAAATCGTTAAATATTGTAAAAAGCGACGCCATCTTGGATTTTGTGAGATTAACTCCGATTTGGATAAGAATCGATGCGATAGCGTCGCTTTTTACAATTTTTTACGATTTTGATTCTGGATTCATGTTAAGGATCCCGCCGGATCGCCAGATATCAATTTTTATCCAAATCAGAGTTGATCTTACAAAATCCATGATGGCGTCGGTTTTAACAATATTTTACAATTTTGACTCAAGATTCATGTCAATCACCCCGCCGGATCCTCAGATATCGATTTTTATCCAAATCTGAGCTAATCTCACAAAATCCAAGATGGCGTCGCTTTTTACAATATTTGACGATTTTGATTCTGGATTCATGTTAAGGACCCCGCCGGATAGTCAGATATCGATTTTTATCCAATTCGGAGTTTATCGCACAAAATCCAAGATGGCGTCGCTTTTTGCAATATTTTACGATTTTGATTCTGGATTCATGTTAAGGACCCCGCCGGATAGTCAGATATCGATTGTTATCCAAATCGGAGTTAATTTTACAAAATCCAAGATGGCGTCGCTTTTTACAATATTTTACGATTGTGATTCTGGATTCATGGTAAGGACCCCGCCAGATCGTCAGATATCGATTTTTATCCAAATCGGAGTTAATCTCACAAAATCCAAGATGGCGTCGGTTTTAACAATATTTTACAATTTTTTTTTTTTTTTTTTTTTATGCTATAGGGGGCAAACGAGCAAACGAATCACCTGATGGTAAGCGATTAACGTCGTCCATGGACACCCGCAACACCAGAGGTGTCGCAAGTGCGTTGCCGGCCTTTAAGGTGGGAGTACGCTCTTTTCTTGAAGGTTTGAAGGTCGTATCGGTCCGGAAACACCGCTGGCGACAGTTCGTTCCACAGTTTAGCTGTGCGAGGCAGGAAGTTTCGGGAAAAGCGCACAGTTGAGGACTGCCAACCATCTAAATGGTGAGAGTGGAAATATTGTCGCGTAGGGCGATGGCGGAAAGAAGCGGCAGGGATTAATCCGAACAATTCCTCGGAACACTCCCCATAATACATGCGATAGAAAATACAGAGTGAGGCCACATCTCTACGCAGCGCCAAGGGATCAAGCCGATCAGAAATACGTTGGCAGTTGACAATTCGAGCTGCTCTCCGTTGGATGCGGTCTAGAGTAAGAAGCTGGTATTTAGGTGCCCCTGCCCAAAGATGAGAGCAGTATTCCATATGCGGGCGAACCTGCGCCTTATGAAGCTGAATTTTGACTCAAGATTCATGTTAATCACCCCGCCGGATCTTCAGATATCGATTTTTATCCAAATCGGAGCTAATCTCACAAAATCCAAGATGGCGTCGCTTTTTACAATATTTGACGATTTTGATTCTGGATTCATGTTAAGGACCCCGCCGGATAGTCAGATATCGATTTTTATCCAAATCGGAGTTGATTTTACAAAATCCAAGATGGCGTCGGTTTTTACAATATTTTACAATATTGATCCTAGATTCATGTCATGGTCCCCACTGGCCACTGGATCCTCAGATATCAATTTTTATCCAAATCGGAGTTTATCGCACAAAATCCAAGATGGCGTCGCTTTTTACAGTATTTTACGATTTTGATTCTGGATTCATGGTAAGGACCCCGCCGGATCGTCAGATATCGATTTTTATCCAAATCGGAGTTTATCTTACAAAATCCAAGATGGCGTCGGTTTAAACAATATTTAACAAATTTGACTCAAGATTCATGTTAATCACCCCGCCGGATCCTTAGATATCGATTTTTATCCAAATCGGAGTCAACCTTACAAAATTTATAAATATTAATGTAATAAATATAATTTATAATTTTTTAATATATTTGTAAATATCATCAGACCTTGGAAACCATGCATGGCCCAAGTGCTCGTCGAATCAAAACTAACGAGTCTAAACACGAAGGTATTCTATCAACTGGTTCCTGAGTACCAGTTGACACTTTACTGCTCCACCATCAGACCTTGGACACCATGTATAGCCCAAGTGCTCGTCAAAACAAAATCTACGAGTCTGAACACGAAGGTATTCCACCCACTGGTTCCTGAGTACCGGTTGACACCTTTCTGCTCCATCATCAGACCTTGGACACCACTCACGATCCAAGTGCTCGTCAAAACAATACAAATGACTCCAAACACGGGGGTATTACATCAACTACTGTCTGAGTTCCGGTGGCCGCCTTTCTGCTCCATCATCAGACCTTGGACACCACCTACGGCCCAAGTGCTCGCCTAACCAAACCTAACGAGCCCAAACACAGGGGTATTACATCAACTACTTCCTGAGTTCCGCTGGTCATCTTTCTGCTCCATCATCAGACCTTGGACACCAGTCACGGTCCAAGTGCCCGCCAAAACAATACAAATGAGTCCAAACACGGGGGTATTACATCAACTACTTCCTGAGTTCCGGTGGTCATATTTCTGCTCCATCATCAGACCTTGGACACCACTCACGGTCCAAGTGCTCACCAGAACAAACCTAACGAGCCCAAACACGGGGGTATTACATCAACTACTTCCTGAGTTCCGGTGGTCATCTTTCTGCTCCATCATCAGAACTTGGACACCACTCACGGTCCAAGTGCTCACCAGAACAAACCTAACGAGCCCAAACACGGGGGTATTACATCAACTACTTCCTGAGTTCCGGTGGTCATCTTTCTGCTTCATCATCAGACCTTGGACACCAGTCACGGTCCAAGTGCCCGCCAAAACAATACAAATGAGTCCAAACACGGGGGTATTACATCAACTACTTCCTGAGTTCCGGTGGCCACCTTTCTACTCCGTCATCAGACCTTGGACATCTTCTACGGTCCAAGTGACACTATATACAATGAGGTATAAACGAAACTAACTCTGTATGTCATTCATTTTGAACTGGTTGCTATTGCCTATTTCCTTTGGAAACACAAAAAATGGTAAAAAAATTCTTATACCGTTTTGCTACCTATAACGCAGTATACGTACACAATGAACATCGATTTATTTCAAGATGTAGACGCTCCGCAGAGAGACGTGGTGTCGCTTCGAACATTCGGGGCCGACAGACTATTTCGGGTGTTGCTCACTTGTTATATTTCAACGATCAGATTCCATTGTAATTTTGTATGGCGGATTTTTAGGACGTTTTAAAAAAATCATAATTAATTAATGAACCAGTATTATGTAATAAGACTATACGAATTCAGTAGCTTGTATATTTGAGATTGGATAGAGTTAGTTTTTAAAAATAAAGCAAATGATTTTTCATTCACTTTGGCATAAACGCTGACACGCGTTTTTCTCAATTTTGCTGCGTCTTTGCGTAGACATATTTACTAAACTGTACATTATTGTAGATTGTAAATATACGAATATGGTAGACACACTCTTTGAGATAATAATTACATGCATCTTGTATGTCTTTGCAAATAATTGAGGACGCCACAGTCTTAACCGTAACTGTCGTTTACGTTGAAAACACTCTGCCCCCTCTTAAGGTGGGAGTATGCTCTCTTATTCACTCCCCGTTATACATGCGATAGAAGCAGAGCGAGGCTACATCTCTACGCAGCGGAAATCCTATCCTATCAGCATTATGCTGAGATAAGTCCATTTCGTGGCACTTCTTTAATCTTGGCAATTTTTTGTTAATTGTAATTATACTGTATATTTTGTGTGTCCACGAATAAATTATTTCTATTCTATTCTATTCTATATTTTTGTTCGCTTCTTGACGTTTAGTAGCACCGGCCACAAATTCATTGTTTTGCCTTAAAGTTTGCCTGGTAGAGTGGTAGAGAATGTATTTTTTTCTTAAGTTCGCCTTCTGTACTCCTAATGTTAAATATATTCAGGATTTACTTTCAATACCTACATTAAAATGAATGAGCATTATCGTTATCCAATGTCGGATCGGAGGATGTTCTCATAATTGTACCTAAATACATTATCCTCAAGGGTTTCACAGTTAATTTGGGGTTTTAAATTGGCATTACAGCATCGATTTAGTGCTGTCTGAGAACTCTGTAATTTAATTACAATAATTTTGAAGGCGACTGAAATGTTCTAAGTTAAATGTAGGTATATAGCGTCGTTGAGTATTTCTGACACTACTTATACAACACGTGTGTCAATTTAGAAACGACGGGGTCTGCTTCTATCACGTTTCCCACTGATTTTTCACATAACAATCGCTTTTTCTTCTTAGGCGTAGGTAAGTTTTTGGCAGAGCTGTGTAGGAATAGGACCACGAGAATCGAATGAACGAAGATTTATATCTCCCTCTCTGTCTCACTTGCATATTCCAGCGACAAAGATGTAGACCCTCAGAGATGCAACGAGCGCAACATCACATCAAACCACGAAGTTAAATAAATGCTGGTAAGGTCACATATTCACGTTACCACTTAGCTCGCCTAGACCTCGCTCGCTAGACCTAAATAAGCCCTGATTCCTTTATTATCCACTTATATAAAGGCGTTATAATCCAAAGAGCAATAGCTATAGGTACAGAGCCCCAAAATGGCTGCCTAAATATTTGCCCTTCCGAGGTATCGTTCCAAAACGAGTTAGACGCCTTTGATATTTCGGCTTGGTATTTTATGCGAGAAATGGTGTTAAGGCGTTTTATTGTCGCTTTGAGCAGTTTTCATTGCTTTGTTTTAGTAGAAAGTTAATGTACCATGATATCGTTTTCTGTAAAGAACGTGGTGTACGTACTTACGAATAAAGGATGATTCACAGTAGACCGGGCCGGCACGTGCGCGATGTGTCAGATACTACAGAAAATGTCACGTGACCTCCGAGGGCTACAAGCTATCACGTGACGCTTTATATAGTATTTTGACACATCTGTCACGACCCAGCCCGATCTACTGTGAATCATACTTAATGTACATAATTAAAATAAGTATTAAGAAAGTATGTATTTTTAAGCCCCATGTAGTGCCGGTTAAAAATTTCATCAACCCCTTTCTTCGCGTGGGTGTAGCAGGTGTCGCATTGCGAACCCATATGGGTTGAGTTCAACGGCATGGAGAGCCCATAATGGACTAGCAACCTGATATTGCAATATTATTCATTAAACTCTTGGTCCATGGTGTCTCAGCGCACGCAAGTTTTTCGTAGAAATCGCGAAACGTCTGGTTGATGTTACTGGTGACCGAAGAGCTGGTGGCTTCCTCGCACAACGTATCAGCATTGCGATACAACGAGGAAATGCTGCCAGCATCCTAGGTACAATGCCAATTAGGTAAGTTACACTTACTGTATGTATACAGTGAGTAAGTCTATTACGGGCGATAAATTTAACCAAACATAGAATTCAGTAGTGTTATCAATAATTAAAACATATTTGTAAGTTACACTTAAGTAGTTATGACCCCATAATTATTTTTTTATAAAATTTTCAGCAGCAATGTACTAAAACAAATTTGACGCTGACAGTTGTCAACTAATGTTTAACGCAAGTGTGTTTGCATTACATTGCGGCCCGAATTATTTTCTAAGGATACAATTTTAATTGCAATTCCATCTAAAAGTTAACTAATTACATTTCTTATCTCCTATACTAACCACCGTTAAGAGGTTCGCCCGTGTTAGATTTACACACTTGTTGAGTTGTATATTTCGAAAATAAATGTTTTATGTTTCTTAGCATAAACAAACCTATGTTAATTAAAGGTCTCTTGTACGCATTAAAGATATCACATGACTACGGTTAATGGGAAATCAGAATTCCGCGTAATAAAATTGCAATAGCCGTCTCGTTCATGTGACGCGGTTCTCCCTGACACGACAAGGGTCAATCACCTGAGATATTAATTATTTATGAATGAATAAATTTGATTCATTAAAGGCACTTGATGGACAGAGAAGCCTGGCGGTCTTTAGTGTCAGAGGCCAAGATCCACTTCGGGTCGCTGCGCCACAGCAGTAAGTAAGTAAGTAAAGGCACTTGATTGTCCTTTGTTATTTAGCCAGCCAGTGTTTTGTTTGAAGTTGGCTTCTTGTCTGAAACAAAGGTTCCCATGATCAAACAAAAAATTATGCCAATATGCTTTAGGCAGCAGTGTGACTACTTCTTAAGGATTCCTGTTTTAATATTTGAATGTACCTACGTATAGTATTGTAACAGGATTATTATGCTAGTATGTGTATTTAAATATACTAATATACTATAATATTAGTTTACGTTCAACACGTATAAACGTTACGTCTGTAGATAATATTTAATCGATCTCGAAAAAAAGCTTTGGTGGCCTAGTGGTAAAAGAGCGTGTAACTTTAAATCCGAAGGTCACGGGTTCAAACCCTGGATCGTAGCAACGAGTTTTTCTAATTTTATGTACTTATTAAATATCATTTGATATTCACCAATCACTTTTGCTAAAAGAAAACATTGTGAGAAAACTGGACTAATCCCAATGAGACCTAATTTACCCCCTGAGTTGGAAGGTCAGATGGCAACAAAACTAGCGCCGTCGCCAAATCTTAGGATTAGTTGCCAAACCCCAGGCTGCCTGCCCCGTGTCATGAGCCGGGAAAACGCTAGGCAGAAGATTTTATCAAACTCTATTTTCTTTTTCTTTCCGGTAGTTGCATTATGTCGTTTGTTTGTTCTAGATGTTAGGTGCGTTACAAGTTACTTAGTTTCAGAACTCAAAACTCGTGACAGTTACTCGGATACATTTATGGTTTAAAATGATTCATTTGAAATGACGGTGACTATGTCTACTGATATCATTTTTAGAGAACGCACCGGGTAAGGGTACAAATCAGAACCCTATTTATATAATTTTAATTCATTTGAATGTAAAATAAATTGTTAACATGTAATATTTTTAAAAATTATAAATAAATGACTATCTCTCTGTTTGGTCTCTATCTCGAAAACCTGATAAATGTAAACGCAAATAAAATAAAATGATAATTCTCGGATGATAATTTAACCTAGATATCAATACACCTAGGTCATGCTTATCATTTGATATCATATCAAGATATCAGATTGCAAATCCGAACGTACACGAGTAAGATCAAAATATGAGAAACAGAATGTACCTACTCAGAGTTACCGCGAATTGCAAACGAAGTTTTGCCTCTCGGTCGCAATAGTAAGTGTGAAGTAAGTGTGAAAAATGAGAAAGATGTATTAGATGTATGAAGTGCTTATGGACAAGACAATTATGTACTCGCGGCTGTCACTCGAAGTTATATCATGCTAGATGTACAAGTATAGCTAATAAAGGACAACTGCGACCTTCCCTGATCATTGGATGAATGCACTTTATTAAATGACCACCCAGCATCAGATGCTGTCCAGTCGATAGCTGCACATTTAAAAACACGGACGTTGAATTCGAAATTCGAATCTTAATTTTTTTAATTATTGAAAAATTGTTGCTTGCCAGTTTGTTTTTCACTTTTTTTACATTAATAATTTTAAACGAATTTTTGTTGCCTGCCAGTGTTTTTTACGATGGTTTACAAAAGTGTGTATTTTAAGGATGACAGTTATAGGCGTCTGCGATATACTCATTTAGACAGGTAAGTTTATATTATAATTAACATATAATAGTAAATCAGTTTCTGATTAATATAATAAAATCATTTTAAAATGGATGGACTGAATGATTCCCATTCTGATATTTATTTGTCCATAAGGGTTAAATGGGTGCTTTTACCCGAAAAAAACAGTCTACTTTTCATTTTGACTGAGGAAAGAAAAAGACTACAATCAATTTATGAGAAAAGAAGTGAAAAAATACCTACATGTATCGTTCGAAGCTAATAAACGTACCAAGTAGGTAAACATTCCCTTAAAAGATTGTCAATCCACATTTTTGCCTCGTACTTCATCGAGTCGGGATAAAAATAAACGTCTGTTCACTCGATTTGCTTGATAAATCCACTTTTATTCAGAACGAAACATTTTTTTAATATATAGGTAGGTACCTAAAATTTGATGGTTGACACAAACCAATTATTTTATTAAATATTTTGACTTGTTATTAAAGTAGTAACACTACTCTAGTAATACATAAATCATAAATACAAATAGATTCCATATACTAAAGAAGGAAGGGTCTTCAGCTTACGCGGCTATCGCCATAACAACTAGGCCACCTGGTCTCAACGAATGCTGGCAAATTTCACGAGTACATGCAATCTTTGCAAGCAAGACGCCTGTGGCCGTACATAGAGCACAGGCTATATCGCTAAGGTCGGTTACTCGGCTTGACCTCCAATGGTGTTGGTTTTTTTAAATGTTTTATATGTTAACTGTTCCGCCACTTCTTTGCATATTTTTATTAAATAGTTTTAGTGCAACGGGCTCTATACGCCTTGCAACAAATTGCAAACAATTCTTGATCCAATCCCATAAAGCATGTGCAACAAATCAGCCTATACTTCATTAGAGCCCATTATTCAATCAATTAATTCATTAAAAGTTTTTGACATTTTATTAGCTTTTTTTAAGAATCAGAAAGAGAAAGCAATGGGTGTATATCTATGAATTAATACGTAACATAAAAATATAAGTGCGAATGGCAGAAAATTCGCAAAGAGTGGCGATAGCATAAAACACGACCGAAGGGAGTGTTTTAAATCGACACGAGTTGCGAATTACCTATTCGCACATGTATCATATGACGTTTTACAGTACATATGGCTCTTTGATTTTTTGACGCATGCACATAAAATGCTCATTATCGCACTATATACCTATACTGTAAAAATACTTTCCGCCCTAGGGTAGGAAAAGCCATTTTCAAACCGGCTATCTGCTTATGAAAATGTCACTTTCCGAACAGGAGAGATGAAGAGGATTTTATCAACGGCATTTTAAGTTTAGCATAACTTTTATGAATGACGCCATTAATTCCATACCCGTAAAATATATCAGGCAATTAATTGTTGTAACGATCCAGTAAATAGCGAGGGAGATTGGAAATTTGCTACAAACTCGCTTCATTTGGATGTATAGGATTGGTAGATATAGGTACGCTGTACAACCAGGTCGCCAGGGTTACCACTATACTTTTACCGTATAGGGTTTTGTTATTGTTTATTTGTTAGTATATGAATGTACCAATGTGTGAATTCTCCATCATCATCCGGGATTAGTCAACTAACCAGGAGTAAAGCGTTTTTAAGTACGAGATTTGACAGCTAACTTTTTTAATACTACGACGGTTACAAACAAGCATACGGCCCGCCTGATGGTAAGCGGTCAACGTAGCCTATGGACGCCTGGAACTCCGGGGGTGTTACATGCGCGTTATTGACCTTTTAAAAAAAGGAGGAGTCGCTGTGTTGATAGCTAAAGGGGCAAGCTTTGCTCCGTGGGTCAACACAGTGAATCTTCTTGGAGCCCTGGCGACCTTACTCACCAACAGAAACACAACACTACGAGTATGAGTAGGGTCAAGTGTTATTTTATTATGTTAGTGTAACTCCGGGTTACGTGGCTAACCTTAGGTGACCTACTTTTAATATAAATAATGGTTGTTTTCAAAAATTTAATTTACTTTTATATTGATAATGATTTTGACTTTGAATTAATAAATCTTTAAATCATTTAATTAATAATTTCAAAATTTTTCGTGACGTTATCTTTCGTGATTTTTTGTGACCTTAGAGGGACCGTGAAGCATCTCGTTTAGTATTTGAGTAAAAAATTGATTAATAAAAATGGTGGCTTCTGAAACCCTACAGTGTGGTATGCTCCTAAATTGCGCGGTTGGCACTTCACTCGACTCAATATTTACCAAATATCGCATTACGGTATTGCTGTTTGATGAAGCAATGGAAGCAAAAGTAACAAATTCGTTTGTCTTTATCATCTATTTCAACATTTGTGTGTGTGTGAGAGAGACAAAATTGATCAAAGGGTTGCTAAGTTTATTGATGAAATGGTTAGATTTTAACATACTGTTACCTACATGAATTAGTGTTAATTAAACGTAAATATACAAAACTAAACAAATAAATTAACGTACGTTTACCTGTGCTATCTCAATTAACTTTAAAAAAATAAGTTCTCGTAATACAACTAGTTTGCTTAGACTAACAGTAGGTACCTAAACAAAACACGACGTGACTTATACAGAGTGGTGGCACCAGTAATCGACAAGGGACCCGTAATGTCCATTCACTCTTATAATGAGGAAATAAGGTGCATTATTTTGTGTCAGTCAATTGACAACCATATTTTATTTGAATTAAGAATGAAATGTCCAGCACTGGTGCCTGTCAGCTTAAAATGTTCAAAATTGGTGCCGTCACCCTATTACTTGATAGATTCAAACCACGTACCTAATCACTTTAACTTAACTTTACTGCTAAACTTTAAAGTGTTATTTTGAACGTCAAGCTTCTATGAAATTATGGCGTTTATGTAACACTTCCACAGTCTATTTTATCAAAATCTAGGAAACTTAGCATAGTCGGGATCTATATCGAGTGAAATAAATGAAAACATACCACGTTAGTATCTCTTGTGCTTACGTTATTTTAATTTAGGTACTCGTAAGTCACTTCCACAACTAATTGTAAATTAAATCGAGACTCCTACATGGTAATCCGTCAAAGCTTCGGTGTACAGGCTGCAGCTACCGAAGCATTAATCTTAAATCGTGTTTAACCACTCTTTGGTCATCACTCGGTAGTCCTAGCCGCCTCGCGGCTGCTTGAGATCATCAACTACCACTTTACAAAGAGCAAGGCCTCTCACCGTACAAAGTCACACTCAAGGGATTTTAGTTATAAAACCGTAGGTACACTTGCTAAATAAACCTTGACACTGGCGAAATTGCCTCCCTGGATAGAAGCCTTGTAAACGTATAAATTTACAAAGAAATACTTATATAGGAAATGTGATACTTTTATAAGTAGGAAAGTTTCCACGCACGTGTCCACGTGTTCTGAAAAAATTTACCGTTCCATTTTCGCACTCAATACGGTCCCAACGACGGTATTCTAACATTGAATAAACTTGGCCGTGAAACGTATGTGTGCAATTTATGCCAACGTTCCATCTGGGGGTAAACCTGGCCGATTGTGTTTTTCAATTAAAACAAAATGCCACTGGGGCCACCGGGTTTGTCTCAATAGCTCAGTTGGTAGAAGCGATTGGCATGTATCCCAGAGTCACGAGTTCGAGTCTCCCCCGAAGCCACGAATATTTCCACTTTTGCCTTTTTACTAAGAAATTTGGAATCGTTCGCATTCTATAAAAATAATTTATTATGGGGCAGCGCATTGTTAGTGGTGAATTCTCAATATAACTTGAGACTCCACTTGCCGATTAAGAAGTAGGTACTATCTTTTTACGGCAGATATTAAGCGCCTTAGGGGGCGCATACCAGGGGTATGCTGGGGAATTTCGGGATCACCGGGTGTGTAGTTGGTAGAAGCAATGGACATGTATCCTAGAACCGCGAGTTCGAGTCTCGCCCGAGGCCATGAGCTTTCCACGTTTCCTTTCTTTCTAAGAAATTTGTATCTTTTACAGACGTTTTTGCTAAAAAAATAAAAATAAAGTAAACAGAATGGTTCTGAATTTTATTTTTGTAATCTATGTATAATTAAGAGCATTTAAAGAACCGTATGCAGTTTGGAGATATTCATGAATAATACACAAGCTCAAAAGCTTTTTACCAGTCGGATAAAACGTAAATAGAATTTGATATCAATGTAATAAATAAAACTTATCACGAGCGTGTCCACATTTTCTGAAAAACAGATTTGTTTTCGCACTCCATTTGGTCTCAATGTTACACTAAAATTGAATTAAATTGACAGTGAAACCGGTGAAACGTAGGTACGAATAGGTATATGTACCTACAATTTGTGCCAAAGTGGCACCTGGGAGTTGGAAGTTGGGACTGGCCGGTTATGGTTTTCAATTAAAACAGATGGTTCTGACTTTAAACATATACGAATCTGTGTATATTCCAGAATAATTAAGTATGTAGAGTAATGACTGTGCTATAGGTCAATTCTTAAATATATGAGAAACATCGAAACATCCGTAAGTCCTATTCAATAACATATGTAGGTACACTACGTTTGACGAATGAGTAAATGACAAATCAAGAGATGAGAAGAGAGAGAACAAGATAATTTGGTTTGGTGTGGTATTGAACTCATTAATATGTAAACATTTATTCACCTGAACTCCTTGTAAACAGGTGCAAAAGTGTACACATATTAATGATCTCGACTGTACGTCGAATCGCAGTCCAGGACCACGAAAATCGAAAGATTGCGGATTTGTATGTCCACCTCTGTCACACTCGCATATTCAAGCGTAAAGAGGTTATTCTTTCAATGCCAATTTTCAATGTTCGTTGTTGTAGGCGTGTTGGCCTACTGGGCTACTACAACGAAAAACGAACGATAGAAAAGGTGTATCTTCCTCTCTGTCCCACTTGCATATTCGAGCGATAAAGAGGTTATTCCGTCAATGCCAATTTTCGATGTTCGTGGTTTCCCTTAGCCCTTAAGCATGTGGGTAAGCCCTTAGGTATGTGTCCTCGTACGATGAAGTGGGCCTCATTCCCGTCTTCCTCACGGAAATGCCTGATTAGTTTTATCTCTAGCTTTACGATGCAATCAACGGATAACTTCTTTACTCTGACATTGAAACGACGTAAGTGCCAATAGAAACAGTATGCGGTTACGACATTGTGGTTGAGGGTAGGATGGGAATAGCCACGCACGTGACATTGTCTTGCACGTAAAGATTTGTCGTAAGATAAATTGTGTACTGAGGGTTTAGTTGTTTAGAATCTATAATATCACAACTGTTGCTTGTAAAGGATGTATTATAAACGTTATCGTTTTTACATTTTCTATAAAAACTGACAGATCGTCCCGTTCCGTTTTATTGTGAGTCATCCTTTAACGTACATGTGAGTACCAATTACCCGTTTATACGCAGTTTAAGCTCCGTACGTAGGTAAGAACCGCGCTTGTATCGGGAAACGTGACGCGACTATCAATACGGGACCTTCGAGGATTATTGGAAATATTTTGTAAATGGGGGTGAGTGACCTTTATATGATATGTGTGACCTTAACCTGGATGAAACCTGCAGTATTTTGTAGCTTAGATGACTTATTTTCCTATACTTTTTCCCGTCTTGTATCGTTACGGAAACTAAAATGAATAAATGTGGTGCTGGCGTCCCTTATTGAGGATACCATGGACCGTCCACCGTACAAACGTGTCTTTACTGAAGAAGCTGAGCTTCTGATTGGAGAAGGCACAGCGGCTGTCGTTGGTCTGCTTGCAACGTATGTGCGGGATTTAGAGAGGCTGGTGGTGACTCGAAAGATAAAGGGTGAAATACCTCGAGGTCGACGCTGGTCAGACCAGATATCTGAACAGTTAGATTCAACTGTCAGCGCTGCTTCATCAAACGACTGAGCGTAACCGATGGCGACAAATTGTGGACAAAGTTAATAGTAAAGATCCTCAGTGAGAGAGCGACTGAGAAGAGATAGAGGAGAAAATTAATTTTATCCTGGCTCCAAAATTAAGAAATAGGGCAGATTGTTACAGACATCCATTAAACTAGTGTCAACCTGCTTGTAAACTTTAGTTACGTCGTGTTCACGGCGGTTGCAACTTCGCCGAAACATCGGGAGCTCAATATAAAAATCGTGGTAGGAGGATGTATATTTTAGTTAGTGTTTAATACTTGCGACAGTCAAAAAAAAGTCTAATCAAATACAAACAGAATTCGGGTACCGAATCAGTATCATAAAATAGCGGGTTTACCGCTACGGGGGTTAGGTAGGTAATGAGAAAATCTTGTTACTCCCAGGTTCAAAACCAGAGCACTAAATAGCGCGTCGGATATAGTGAATGCAATACCGGTTTTGTATGGGCATAACCGGTTATGACCGGTTATTTCATACAAATCATAACCAGTTTTGAATTCCCTATTATAGAGGCATATGTCCAGCAGTGGACGTCTTTCGGCTGAAATGATGATGATGATGATGATGATATAGATATACCACCTATTATGTAACAACAACTACAAATAACTTGTAAGTATTTATGCAGATAAATGCGATCGGGCGACTGGTGACGGAGTGTAAGAGAGTGATTGAGTGTGAGATGCCTGTAAGTACTATTATGTGATATTACTGTTACTGTTGTGTAAATACTTTTGTACGATTTGTATATAAATTAAGTATTACTGTATCCCAATTCGTACCGCCGTGGCCCTAGCTGTTAAGGTACAATTGTAAATTTTATAATAAACAATAAACAATAAACTTAATTTGGTAAATACCTACTAAATAAGTTCTGCAAGAGTCATCTACAAACATAAACCAGTTACTCGTAATCGCGTCATGTAAGTTTGTAAGTCAGTTAGTTTTTTAATTTAGTCTTGTGGTAACAAAAATAAAGAATAATCAGAGAAAAAGTAATAACTTCAGAGCCGTCGTGACGATGAAAATATGGCTGACATTCAAACATGGGTCGCCGCTCTGGAGTTGTGAACTTTCGCATTTTCATTGCAATCTGAATATAACATTGTTGACAAAGTGTTATGTTATTCTCTACATAAATCTGATTATAGAAAAAACTTAGTGTGCTTACAGAATACGAGTGAATTGTAGGTAAACTGGTTCCTTATCTATTTAGGAAAGAAGGCGTAATAGTATATTTCTCAAATATGCTCAAAAATGGTCGCATTTTCTTCGCAAATAGAAGACGTGAAGTATCCAACTCTCTAAAAGCTGCATTCTACATCGGACAATAATGGTATAACCTATAAAAATAAAGGTATTTCCAACTGTTGACAAAAATTGTGTTTGGTAATCTTAAACTAGGAAAAGCAGTTTTTACATTACATACGATTAAATCATTGGTAAAATAGAAGACCTAATGATTTCAAACTTAAGAGAGAACATAACTCAAAGGAATTGGGCAGCTAACTTTGGAAGTAAATCACGCCCGAGAACTTTGTTAGGTCTTAAGTTTTCTCAGATACCTACTGGAAAAGTACTCGTTACCTAGTGGTAACGAGTACGTACATACATCGTATTCCGGAAAATAATATTTTCTCAAACGTGCAATGAAATATTGATGTTATGTTCCTTATAATAGGCCGTGAAGGATGGTGTTTCAGGTGCGGCTAGGGCAAGAGATTCTTAATGGAATTTCATACAAATTTTAAAGGTCTAGGCCGGAAAAGTCCTCTTTTATAATTTCTATTCCACATTTTGTGGCACGGCATCATGACATTCTGCCAATACCAATGCGTATAAAAATGTATTATCTATTAAAACTGAGGTAAGATATAGCTAAATATTAATACACACACGTTAGTCTTAGTTTTTGTATTGTGTTTACTTTTAATTTCTCTAAAAATAAATCTTTAATTTTTTTGTTGTTTATTTTATTGCATGTTTGAAAAAAGCACTATACAAGCTTCGGCGTGAATTCCTTCTTCCGATTTCCCGGCCTCAGCAGTAATGTACTAATATTCCAAAGATTTGAACGCCAATATAATTGTTATTCATCATCAGTTCAGTCTTCAATCGCCTACTTCTAGTTTTCGTATTATTTTTCATGTATCGTAAAGTCTATGAAACTAAATGACAGATTATCATCAAAAACTAACATATATATTAAACAGTTGGTTAAAATTACCCATAATTTTATCATGAATTAACTTGAAATATTTATACTCTGAAATCGCATATTTCCTTCTTATGCTTTGCTTAGGAGAGAAAATAGTAGGTAAGCATTAAACGGGCAAAGTATTATTAAAAATAAACTTGTAGTTAGGTACAATTATAAAGCATGAATTAAATCATTTATTAAACATAATAAATGTTTTGATTCATGTTTTTAAGTCACACTACTATATATAAATTATAAATTGAAAGAGATGTCATATACTACAGAAAAAGTGACCAAGGTCCCCGGTGAGCAGGGCTGGGATCGAACCAGCGACCTCCTGCTTTCGCGGCTGCCTTCTGCCGCGAAAGCAGGAGGTCGCTGGTTCGATCCCAGCCCTGCTCACCGGGGACCTTGGTCACTTTTTCTGTAGTATATGACATCTCTTTCAATTTATAATTTGTAGTTAGGTACTTATTTGATTTTGTTTATATATTTTTATTTGAATGAGAATTAAGATACCAAACGTAATAAAATATGGCAGACTGTATTGTAAGATTTAAGATCAATATGTGATGTGAAAACTAATCGTAAGTAAGTTTTTTGGCAGCTGAAAAGTAGGAGCCACTGTACAATATTTCTTAGAAATAAATGAAAAGTGGAATTCTCATGGCCTCGGGCGAGACTGGAACTCTCGACTCTGAGATCCCCTAGATCGAGAACCACGACAACGAGACCCGTAGCCCCGAATTTCTCCACCATACATACCTCATATGCGCCTTAGGAGACCGTAATCTTGAAATATGGCACTTATTTCTATTTCATAACGGATTTTTAGCTTCTTTATACTTAGCAACAAAAGCACATTATATTTTAAAATTACACATTTAGCTACAGAATAAAAATGTTAAATGTTCCACCTTGGTACAGCTTTCCCAAAGCAAAACATTTACAAAATGACCTAAGTTTCTTGAAAGCGTATGGTAGTTAGGACCTTAAAACGTTAAGGTTAAAGGTTATAATGAAACGGAAGCTATACCGTCATAATCTGGGATTTACGACATCGTGCCGCTTTTGTTTAAAATGTATTTGAATGACTGATCTTATTTGGCGTACCGTACTTTTACCGACATACCTATAGGTTAACTGGAAGAGATCCCTTAAAGGGATAAGTTCGCCTTTGTACAAACTTTGTATTTCTTTTTTATCCAGTTTTTGTTTATCTTGTATTTGTACAATAAAGTGTTCTACTACTACTACTACTATATACAATTTCATTAGAAAATTTGTATATTCCGTATTAATGTTTGGAAGATATACATAACTATCAGTTAGTGTTTGTGTACCCTAGTGCGGGTTAGGTTAGCGATTCGGAAGTATATCCGTCTCGCTCCTGCCAGTGTAGTGGTAGGAGCGAGACGGACATACTTTCGAATCGCTTAGTCGCTATCGACTACGGTTCCGTACAACTTATGGGACGGATACTTAACTGGCGCGGGAACGACATTTAATCACTTTCGAATCTCTCAGTATGCGGCAATTATACGGTTTTCGATATTTTTCCTACTTGTGTTACAAGCTCTTGCTTTTGCCAATGTGATTCTAGGTCAACGGGAAGTACCCTATACATTTTGACTCCCATTTCAAATGTATGGGAAATGCGTCATAAACGGCCGTATCGTTTGATTGCGTTGACGTAGAGATTTGTTTTTTTTTCACAGTTTTAAGGGACCGTAGACTTGTGTATGTGTTATTACTTAATTTCAATTAGCTACCTCTTCTTTCCTCGTTTATTCCTTTTGAGGTACGGAACCTTCAAAATTAGGGTAATGTCTTAAACTTCTATAACAATTGTCTAAAGGATCGTTATTTTTGTTACAGACCCTGGAATATGGAGACGAGGCCTGATGATGACGAGGCCCCCAAGGACCCGGCGGCCAGGAAACATACGCATCATGACTACACGGAACAGGATTTTGCAGGTCAGTAACTGCTGATTACAGAGGAATGCTTTTCTGCAGTACATACATCATCTGCAGAATCGCGACTGAAGATTTGTTTATCTGCTATCGTATTTGCAATTTCGTACAGCAAATACAACAGAGAGCAAAGTTCGCATCATCAAATTAGATGTGAAACAAATCGCAATGTCGATTCTGGGCTTCTGGCATTTTGATATTTTTCACCTGCAATTCACTTTTGCGCGTTTTGACACAAATTATACATAATAATAGTTTATAAGGACAGAGAACACTGCGCAAAAAACAATTAACGCTCGGCCTCCCTCTACCCCGCACAACGCTAGGGTTGCCTACAGGAAACCGGACTAATCTCAATAAGACCTAGTTTACCCTCTGGGTTGAAGGTCAGATGGCAGTCGCTTTCCTAAAACTAGTCTTCTTCAGCCCTTCTCCGTCCACTGCAGGACATAGGCCTCCCCCATTGCACGCCATTCTCTACGGTCTTCTGCCGTTCTCATCCTTATCTTCCCTGCTATTTTCATTTTCATCGCTCCAACGGGCTGGTGGTCTAACTCTGTTTCTGAATCCCGTCCTCGGTCCTAAAACTAGTGTCTACGTCAAATCTTGGGATTAGTTGTTAAAGCGGACCCCAGGTTCCCTGAGCCCTGGCATAAACCGCGAAAGCGCTAGGAAGAAGGAATATCTTTGTACGAAACGTCTGCGGTGTTCAAAGAGGTCGCGGGTTCGAACCCTGCGACGCGGGGAATTTTCCCATTTTTCTTTCAATTATATAATTGTAGGCATTTTATTGTTTACAGTTCATTAAGCAACCACCGAAAATTTCTTCATATTTAATTCCAATGCGAGGCGTAATAGGTTTACAAGTGCCAATTATGTGCCAATACGTATACGCACCAGAGTCTGTCTACAAGCCGTCCCTTTATCCTATCCTGTCACTATCAAGTACGCGTAATAACCTAAAGAAGGTTTTGTCTACACCTATGTCATTGTCATAGAGATAATCCTACAAGATTAGCTGGTACCTTAGACCTTAGAGCATGGACAATACCTCTAGTTTTCCCCTGCAAACTTTTGTATAGGCTGACTAGGCTGACGTTAATCTCTAATTTTGTATCGAAAATAACAGACAAGGCGACTCCAGTTGTCTATGATCTAAGGCTGGTACCTAACCTAAAAGGTTGTAATAAATTGAATTTATCCTCCTCTGGCCTGAATAAAAGCTAATAAACTCTTTTCTTGCCGTCAAACTAGCTTAGTAACTAAATTACGTCGTTTCAGTAGTAACAAAATTTCGTCGTTTCAGCTACTCCTACATGATTCGCTTATCTTTTTTACGTAAAAACATGCGATTTAACTTGTTTTCAGGGTTCCGTGCCGCAAAGGAAATACGGAACCCTTATAGGATCACTTTGTTGTGTGTCTAGACCCCTGAAGAAAATCTCGGGAACGCTTAGAGGTTAGTAAGTTGAAATTAATACCGCATACAGAGGTCTGCGGTCCCTTGAAGCCGCGGCCGTTTATGTCGCATTTCCCATATATTTGTAATAGAAATCATCATTCCCGCTAAAATCAAGAATTTTGGCAAAAAGTTACACTGAGAGTTCTGTGCCACCAGTTGTCAAGACCCTATTATCTCGGAAACAACTCGGAGAGCATATTTTGTGAGAAATCCTCGTCGCGTCAGTCCGACTCGCACATGACCGGTTTTTATTTATATTCTTAATTTAGGCTGAATTGTTTGACTGCGTTGGTGGCCCAGCAGTATGTCGTTAAGACTTTCAATCCCAAAGTCTCGGGTTCAAATCCTGCCGGCCCGTACCAAAGACTTTTTTTTTTATAAATAGCCACAAGTTATTGGAGTCATACAGATATTGAATTGATTATTTTATTCTAATTGTAAAGCATGAATTAAATCATTTATTCAATATAATAAGCGTTTCAAAAATAAGAAAGGATTACTTAGGAAATTTCGGACTCTGGTTGCCGTGATTGGGTGGCCTAGGGCGTCTGCCGCGAAAGCAGGAGGTCGCTGGTTCGATCCCAGCCCTGGGCACTGGGGGCCTTGGTCACTTTTTCTGTAGTATATGACACCTCTTTCAATTTATATTTTATTATATTTTACTCAATAAGGAACAGTATCAAATTATAAACTTATAAGACTTATACTCGTTAACACTTTCTGTTATCGACTTATTAAAAAATACAGTCAAGATAAAGATTATTTATTTTATCATTCTTCTTTCCGGTAGTTAAGGAAAAAATCACGTTCGAAAACATGGAAGCAGGGACCGGAACCGGTTACCATAACCCGGGTTTTTCATAAGGTTATTTTAAAGGTTGTTTTCAAAACACCTCCAATTCGGTTAACTCATGATACGGAAACCTTAATCATTCGGAAACCTTATCGGTCCAGTTAACCCCAATTAACCTCTAACCAGTAACTAACAGCAATGAATTCTGTTAGTGTTTTATTCTGTTTTGAACAGTTCAAACGAAAGTAATCTTTATACGCCCAGGAATTAGACTTAATATTGAATGACCATGGCTAGGAGTTAGGACGTTGTCGCTCGCTGTGGAACCAGGTTTGTTTTGCTCTTAGTGTGGCATCGTTTCTTTATTTCCTTACTATATTTAGGCTAGCCTAACATTTTTATTATCATACAAAGAAATGAAAGCGGCGTGAGCGTTTGTTTCTACTATGCTCAAGTCTATTTATGTTTCTTGTAGTTAATCAGTCAAATATAGGTAGAGTCGTAAATAATCATCATACATGGGTAACTTAGCGCAATTATTCTGATATTATTTAAAAACAAAACATAACTATTAGTCTCAGATTACGAAGCGATAAACTTCAGCAAATAGTGCTATTTTGTGAGTACATCTTGTGACGGCTGTCGGTAAAGTTAAAGCTTTTTAAAATCTCGACATTGTTATCCTTTGTAAAACCAACAGCTAATTACCTGCACGAAATAGTACCATAAAGAACAAGAGATATTTTATTAATAACAACAGTATTCCTTTGACAATAAAGTTCAAATTGTCATAGCATGCTCTCAACGTATAACCTTTTGAAATTAAGAACCGAGGCGCGGTCAACCAGGTGTCTGTTTATTTTTCATAATTAAAAATTTGATTTGATTATTGTGTTAAATTTTGCAACTTACGTAGGTAGATATTAAAAAAAGTGGGGACAGATTTCTTATCGATTTGAGGATATTGTGCAAGCTTCAGTCGCTACCAAGTACCGGCAACGTTAGCTACACTGTATTCTATTCCCGATATTTCTTACAATCGACAACTGGCCTACTTTTTGGATTTTTAATGCATTTGGATTCTTGAATTTTTAATCCCTGCTTAGTTCATACACTACTCAACTAGAGCAAAAATAATATAATAAATACCACCCTCTAACTAAGACTTGCAAAACACGCTACCGGAGGCCTATTGCATAATCAGTTGTAGCTTGTACTCGTAATATTAGCGGAAGTCTCTTTTCAATCCCTTTTATTAGAAAGAGAGTTCCGCTAATATTATAAGTTACAAAATAAATTATACAATTGACCCCAGGTGGTCAGATCATATTTCATTTCTAAAAGGTTTTATGTGAAATGCGTCCTATTCCAATTTGACCCTTATTCTTAAGACAATAAATTTGTATTTTATATTACAGGTTTTTGTATTACTGCATTTCATTTTCTGCAGGTAATTAGAGATTGGGTTTAACAAAAGACACTACAATGCTATTCATAGCAGATAAGTTTCAAGTGGAAATCGTGATTTTAAAATGTTTACACTATAAAACGGTGAATAGTTTTTATCTTTCCTTAATTTCTCACATATGCGTCAAGAGTGATAATGCGACAATAAAAGTCTTGTTTATTACCAATCTTAATACGATTTTGCCGGCAATTACTTTCTTTTCTTACCTAGGTGCGTAGCCAAGATGCCAACCGCTCACGCTCACTCGCTAATGAAATGCAACTGTCATTGTCACGCTAATAAGAAAGAGAGATAGAGAGAGGTAGCTACGATACATTATTAAGCGTGAGCGATTGGCATCTTGGCTACGCACGCTGACGTCTGACGTGTTTTCACTTGAGACCGCTATTTGCTACCATTGGCAAAACAAAAGTATGTATTTGAGTTAATTGTAAGCAAGTGCAGCAAGCGGTGCTCCAAATGATTATGACATACTTTGATATTGGACACTTATTATTATATTATTTTTTCGTATCTCGTATTATCGTAGTAATGAGCAAAATTTGTATAATCGTACGAGTTTGAGATTAGGGCTCCCGATTACAAGAGTACACGCTGACACGTGGCTCCGTGTACACGAGTCGTGTCTTAATTACACGTGGCCTAATGGCATGTTCCAAACAGAGCAGAAAACCGGTATCGTGTGTGACAACGACATTTACAAGACGCTTCTGTAATGTGTTTCAATTAATTTGAAAATTTACCGACAGTAAATGAGTAATTAAACATCTATAATTTATTTTATTACATTACAATATCGCATCTCGAGATACTCTGGGTATAACTTTTTTAAGTAGGTATATATTCACGGAAATACTACTAAAATTACAGTCTTTCTCCGGGACCACGGGGGCAATGTCGCCCTTGAAACGTCGGAGGTTTGTTTTTAAAGTTTATACACGATTAAGCCCCGTTTTCGTAAATTTATAATACTAAAATTATAATAACAATATCTAATTATATACAAAATCTAACAATGAACAAGAGTTTTCTACTGATTTTATTTCCTTTAAGAACTCTCATATGTACAGGAAGAATAATTATAATATAATTTGATGGCCATAGAGTTACAATTTTTTTGAAATAGTTTTAATGTCTGATGTGTCGGTATTTAGATCGTGTTTATATCGTTTTTCCCTTTCTTTCATTTTAAACAATTCTATATTATGTTTTACGAATAACATAACAAATACATATAAGGATGGCAAGGGTAGTACACTTTTTTAAATAATGGCTTGCAACTATCTAGGTAATATGCTCCACACAAAGATCTTAAACACTTTCTTTGGGCTAAGAAAACCTTATCAGCATCTGATGAGTTGCCCCATATTATTATTCCGTAACAGATTTGCGACGATACATAACCGTTATAGGCTGCCGTTGCTGCCGCCTCAGAGACGGTTGCTCGCAGACGGTACAAAATATAATTAAATCGATGTAGCTTATTACAAAGGGTATTAATATGGGCTTTCCAATTACAAAACTTATCATTCTTAATTCCTAGAAAAACTGTACTTTCCGTTTCATTAAGTTGTACTTACGCCATTACAATCGGCAGATAATCTAATTGATTTGCTATTATAAGTTTGAAATTAAACCAGTTGTGTTTTGGTTAAGTTAACTTTGAGATTATTCTTTTCTAACCAATTTGTTACATTTGTTAATGTACATGTAATAATATTTCTTAGAGAACCATCTGTATTTTCTTTAATTACTATGGTTGTGTCCTCTGCAAATAGTATAGTGTCATTTTGTGTGGTGCCAGGTAAATCGGTGATGTAAAGTAAAAACAAATACGGCCCTAGTATACTACCCAATGGCACGCCGCATGTGTTAATGATGAACGGCGAATTATACGTTTTGTTAAGGTTTTTGACTATTTTTGTAACTTCTACACATTGTCGCTGTCCATTGAGATAGCTTTCTAGCCAACAGTACGCTTGCCCTCTTATACCGTATTTAACTATTTATATTACTTTAATAGCAATGTTTCATGGCACCCTAGATCCATAAAGCCATCCAGGATCTAGATTTCTGCTCATTCTATGCATTCGTGTACATACACACAGAAAACATAGAAAAGCGGAAGTGTTTACCGTGACACCAAATAGTAGGTATAGGTATCGGGATACAAAGTATCAACTCAAAATATGTGTAATAATAATTTGACTGGATTACGTAAATTGTAAGAATATTAATGTAAAATACCAGACCAAGATAATATAACACATCGCGGCTTAGACATTGCCGAGATTCATTGTTTATGTGGAACCGATAAGGGCAATAACAATAAGCCTGCACTCGGTCGGTATTCATCTTTGTGCACTTAAATGTCATTGTCTCATGAGAGTCATTAGTAAAAACAATGCAAGTAAAGTTTTTGAAGCAGGAATTTTAGAGCTGCTTGCAATATTATCATTTTAAATTGCCATAATTTTTATAACGATACCCTTACCAACAACTAATACCTATCCGTAGTCTGCACGTGCAAAGCCATTTTTTTGTTTTATAAACGAGCCTTTGTTAATATGAGCACGTCGGCTCCAAAAGCTAATCCTAATAATTACCTACCTACTAGATGTGGAAACTTAAGTGGCGAGTTGGCTATATGTTCAAAGTTTAGTGACACCTCTCCACCCCCAACCCTCATACTGGTGTTGCTCTCGAGCTCTCTTAGATGTCGCTTTTTGTGGGGGCCCATCTTATGTGGGCGAGTCACCGTTTGCCGTAAATTAAATTTATTACCATTTTGTTAGGCAGACGTCCGATTTTATTCTCTATAATACAGTATTTAGTCAACCACCTTCACCTAATAGTCCAGTATATTTTAGTTTCCATTAAATCTCAATAGTCTATACACCCTGGCGGTGCTGCCTCTGCGTGCATCCCATAACTCGGGCAGGTGCATCATTCGCTCGGTGTACCCCTTACATTTCATTAAATTGTCGAAAGGGTCTCAGCGTGTTGGCTTCGGCTCCGCGTACGCCTCCCAAAGGTCCTGAACACAATTGTTCCGTGATGGGAAGACCTACCTATTATGAAGATTTAAGACAAAAGTGTGATATTATTTTTTACTATCGTTGTAGAATTGTTTTTGCTGAATATTTTGTATTTTGATTGTTGTTCACATTGATCATAATATGTCTAATTTTTTGTTTGTATCCCTACTCTTTATTTTAATTATCATGCACTGTTACTTTACACGCCAAGGGGCCTTACCATGACGTCTTAACGTGATTCAGTTTAGGGCCTAAACTGAGTCGCTGCCATACAACTGAGCACAGGTCCCTTACCTGAACCTGAACCTTAACTGAATTGCGTTAAAGGGCATTTTCAGAAAAAAGTGCACCCTTTTAATGAAGATGGGTCCTCAATTTTGTTAAAATATATCCAAATAATCTGAGTATCCTATATCCGGTCGGCCGTTGCATTTCTGCTGCATTACATCTGAAATGTCGGCCGTTGCGGCTTAGGCCGGTATAATATATTTTTTATCCTCCATAAAAAAAAATTGTCAGGTTTGTAACGGCCCATACGAAATGTATGAAAAAAATGCGTTACAAAGCTGACAAAAAAAACGGGACACTATTTTTCTTGTTTCCAATAGTACTCGTGATACTGGTTACAAAAAACCCAAAACTTCCTATATAAAAAAAAATATGAAAATGGTACCCTATTTTTGAAAATGCCCTAAAACGTTATGGTAACGGCCAAGGATGGGTTAGGTCCGCGTGTATTTAAGATCTGTTTCTACGAGTACCACGGATACTCGGATCTAAATTACACGCGAGCCCGACTTGTAAACTTGGCTACCTAAGTTGTTTAATTATCATTGCACGTGCAGTATTAGACGATTTATTCCTATTCGTTCCTACTACAATGGTTTTGAATGTTTTGATTAAATAACTTAACAAAATATCACCTACCGACGTTAGTCGTAAGACTCGTAAGAGATATTCACTAAATTCGTTGAACAAGTTAAATCCGTCAAAATAAACACTACGAATAACTTTAAATCACAACATGCAAGCAAACGTAATGATGTGGCAGTTTCATTTATTGCAATTTTGTTTGGTACTACACTTTTAATTTTCGAAATCTTAAAAAATTCACGGAATTGATAGAAGTATATTTATTTATTATTACGTGAATTGAAGTTGTAAGGTATGACATTTTATTTAATGAAATAAGCTAGTTCAATCTAACGGGTTGTTGTGTATTTGAAGAAAAATAAGAAATTAAAAACACGTGCCGTTGCGTCTTCGCTTTAATTTGAAAGTGTAAGACGTAGAAACCGCTTGTTATTATTAATACGACTCTAGCGTAACGGCTTATGGTTCAAAATTGATTGAAGTGACAACTATGAAACAAACCTGGGTTATTCTACCTGTTGGACCCAAAAAAACAGTGCAAGATACAAATGTCCTAAGTAAGAGGTTTTTATGTGTCCCTTACGACATTTCTATCGTTCACTGTTGACACGGAATTGTCTTTGCCGATGCCAGCCTCTACTGTTATTAGATATTGAATCTAATTTACTTATATGTAAAGAGTATACTCGTTTGTTATAATAAGGTTAACAGTAACCTAAAGAAAACCCCAAACAAAAACCCTATCGGGATTGGGTTTTGCAGTTAACCGGGTTAATGGTTAGTGTTACAGCAACATTTCGCTTACCGTTTGTATTTGGTTACTGAATGTTGCTGTTACAGTATCATTGTGTAACAGATATGATTAGGTAACCAACTCGATAGGCTTAAGCCTAAAGAGGGGTTTTCCGGTCCCTGCATGGAAGATCTTTATTGAAACTGAGATATTGAATGCTTGTTATATTTAATGTAGGATGCTGTAGTTAATACACGGCATTTAAGGATGACTTACACTAGAACGGGACGGGGTGGGATGGGACGATCTGTTAATTTCTATAGAAGGAATCACGTCCGAGCTCGAAGCAGTGGAAGCCCTCGGAGGTCACGTGACTTTTACTATAGAAACTGCCATATCGGCCCGGCCCGGTCATATCCACGGTCCGTGACAGATGGACGGACGGACGGATAGCGAAATCATGGTAATAGGGTCGCGTTTTACCCTTTGGGTACGAAACCCTAATACTAGGGGAGAGCGGGGACAAAAGTAAAAGCGGGTCGAAAGTAACAAAGGCTCTGTAGGTAGTCCAATAAACAAAATGCCACGAGCGGCCGTACAGAGGCAGTGAATCACGATTCCCTACTTATGACTAAGAGTCGTGCGTGTGCCGCCGTCTTAGGTCTAATATATTAGAAGACAAAACCTGATTTTGCGCCACGAAAGTAACATTTAATCTTGACTTATTAAGCATTTGTCTAGTATTGGGATGCATGCGTGTAATTGAGCAAAACCTGTATTTGTTTTAGGTATATCTTGTTTCTATAAGTGAGAACCTGTAATTGGCTATGTATTTTTATTTAGCTATTAGTCATGTTTTCATGCTGTTGGTTTTCCATGTATGTAATATATAAAAAATATATATATCAAAAGGGTCATTTTATCGTCATTTTTGACCAGACTGTTTATAAAATGTTACCTAAGTACGTTAAACTTTTGAGTAGGCCATCCGGTTTTTTTTTAAGTTGACATATGAAATAAGCATGGGTACAAAAGTAACAAGACCAGAATCCCAAGGAAATTGCGGAATAAAATCACATAGTGTGCTAGGCATAATTAACTACCATACCTCGGTAATGGTAATAACATGGTACCATGTTAAGGTAGAATTAACTTATGCCTAATCCTACCATAACATGGTCGAAAGTTTCGTTTATGTCCCTCACTAATAATTCCAATGAGTCAAACGTATTTTTTGAATAAAAAACCTCGAAATGTACAAATATTAAATTTCAAATACCCACGTGTTATGTGGCTGAGTAATAGATACTTAATCATATTAACGTTAACGCATTTAAAATAAGAAGAACATTAACGAGTATTAATGTGGTCAATTTGAAACATTTTTCTTTCGACCCGCCCCTGGGAAGGAAAACAACATTCGCATTTTTTTTCTTAGAAAAAAAATATATCGGTGAGCTACTCAATAAAAAAGTATACGCATGTGTAGAGCATGTTTTACATGGCTGTATCCGTTTGTCCAAATATATGATTAATGTCGAGAAATTTGAGTGAAAGTGCAAAGTGTTAAATCTGTCCCCACTCTCCTCTGTTATCTCTGACGTGCACGCCTGCTACTGGTGGGTTTAACATATGTGTTAGTATGAATTTACGGCAATGGCAAACCGAAGATCTTAGACATTTATTGCAGTCATTAAACTGAAAATTACGACCACCCGTGTACAGCACTAATGTACTCGTTTGGAATTACCATTAGCAAAGTGAGCTTGGAAATCGCATCACGACATCAGATTCCATGGACATGTTTGCCATGATTGCTATTGGAAGGAGAATAGAGATTTAGGTGAATTAAGTCTCACAAGAAATGGAAATGAAATTAAATTCGTGTTTTCCCTATCAACTTAGCTGAGATAGGTTAAAAAGCTTGTCCGGTCTTTCCCTCCTTAGTGCGGGTGCCCTGGCCTGGCGTTAAGCCGGGGCCGTCGGAGGGCGGACGTCGTGGTGACATGTTCGCAAATTGTTAATTATTATTTATTTATTTATTTATTTAAACTTTATTGCACAAAATACAAAAACAAATGTACAAATGGCGGACTTAATGCCCAATGGCATTCTCTACCAGTCAACCATAGGGCCAAACAGAGACTTGAATAAAATGGTGCAAAGGGAGAATCAAGGTAATAATATCGAAATAATTGCAAAGCAAACTGAAGAACATTATATATATTATTATATATAATACATAGATAAAATAATATAATACACTACTACATATTTCCAACATGCACACTATACAATAATGATGGACACTATGGAAACTCTTCTTTCAGCAGGTGCTTACGCAGCATCCGCTTAAACGCACTCTTGCTTGAGGCTTGTCTTATATAAAGAGGAAGCGAATTCCAATGACGACTTGCCTGGATGGCGTAGGAATTACCCATAAAACCAGTATGGTGAGCAGGAATCTTAAGTTTGAGAATACGGGAGGTACGCAGCTAATTATTATAAGCATATTGAGCATGGTATCTATTAAAACACTTTTTAAGGTTGCCTCTTGTGCTGGTAAACTACGGAATCCTACACTGAGCATGGCCCGACATGCTCTTGGCCGGTTTTTTATATAAAATGGCTTCTGGTCAGTGGGACAATCTTACCAGTGTCAAGGTATGTTGCCACATGGGCTACAATAGTGTACGTTAAGTTAAAAAATATAGATTAGAGCGACGTTGTTCAGTGGAGGCCTTGGTAAGGAGATAGCTTCTTTACAAAGGCACGAGGCAGCTTGACCTCGGGACTGCCGGGTGATGACACTAGTGGTAAAACGCGTTTCAAGAGTAATTCTTCATTAGGTGCACACTTTTTCGTTAGTTCAGTGCATAATACGCTATCAATATGACTTACACATTAACCAACTAAACGAACAAAAAATAGAATCTTGAGTATCAAACGGAAGCTTCTAAATAAGAGAAGCCGTCATACAATATGATATTCGCGAAGTCACTAATAATATAACACCTTGAATATGAGTGCTCTTGGAAAAGAGTCACATTAAATATTAAAACGGCATGTAAGAAACCACAAACAAAATATAAACGTTTCTTTTTACACCTTGTTTGTTTAGTCTTAACGTTGTTGGTGGATATTTGAGTGACAATTTTCATAAAGGTATAGATAAAAATATCTTAATGTTGCTGCACGATGCAAATTGAAATCTTTGTTACAATAAATAGTGAAAGACTGACAATATACTACGCGTGTCCCCTCCCTAAGGCGCATCAGGACATCCCTATCGCGTCTTCGGGGCTGTCATAATCATCAAGATGGCGCGTCGTCGCGCGTACAATTACTTCCCGTGTTATTTATTCAAAGTTGATTGTAATACTTGGCGTACGTGATTAAAACATGTATTTAAGTGGTGTCTGGTGTTTTTATCCCTTTCAGCTCAGAAGTGAGATCTGAATCAATAGTGCCCGTGATCATATTCGTCAATCTAAAATCGTCATCGTGCTTCCGATGTTCAATTTTTATATAAAAACTATTAATTATACCGGTTAAACTTATTCTACGAATATATTATTGTATCTTGGGGTAAATACACGAAACACCACTAATACATATTCAGTAATTTGCCAAATAAGTAAGTTGTTGACTTTTGGTAAGTACGCGTACGACGCAAGTGAACCGTGAACTAAGTCCTAAAGTTACAACAGAGGCAAGACATAAAGGAAGACTTCTAGTTACTTATTATACTGTGTGACACTGTTGGTAAGCAAAGCACACAGTACAGGTTTAGTGTCAAAACAGACAGGATTCTAAATACTGATATTACAATACCTACAGTGATATTTACCAAATGTATGAAAAAGGATGACAATGCAATTTCACTAAGTTTGTGTGTCAATGGAGATCAGAGATAAAATCTTCTCTGAACTAAAACAACCATCACTATCCTCTGACATTAGCATGGATAATTCAATGTTTAAGACAAGTATGTATTCAGTATATTAATTACATGGAATGGATATTGAATGGTAAGTTCTTGCTAAAATGTTGTGGTCATTTCAAGTTTGATGAAATAGTAACAAATACCAGTGGTACTTTATAACTAATGGTTTTACATTGTGTGTGTTATTAAATACCTTGATTTTAAGCTTCAATCATATAATGACAAGTCAACCTTAAGGTTTGTTCTATATACAGCGGAGTGTTTAGCTGTATTTGACAAGGGAATGAATTGCTTGTACTACTGTGTGTACAACATACAACAAGATGATTTGGTTGGTGTGTTTTGTTTGTGTAATTTTCAGACATTTCAGAGTAAGGAATATAACATAAGATTCATAAGTCAGATATCCAAGCTGGACTCAGTAGTACTGAAAGTTAACTGAATAGGTACTGTGGTTAGGACATGTGTTTTGTTTATTATTCAGTACCCACCAGGTATGTTTAAGCCATTCATAACACTAAGAATGCATTATACAGAAAGAAAGAAGATTATATTCAACAGCCATATTCAAGGTGATGTATTTGTTCAAAATTTAGGGTATGTGACTATGTGTTACATGTTTTCTGCCAACTTGACACACTGTACACTAGCTGCCAATGTGTAACAACAATACACTTTCTAAGTAAATAAACACAGCAATGTGCTAATGAGTTCAATGGTTGTTGTCTTCTGACAAAAATTAAAGCTAACTAGTTCAGTGGTAACTTACAAACATGATATTGTAATAAATGGATTTGATGTGTCCTAGGAAAAACTATTTAGACTCAATGCTACTATAATTATGACATAAAATCATTACATTTACTAAAGAAATGCAGCATCAACATTTTATTCAGTGTAACCTTCATATGAAACTTGTCATGAAATTAACTAATATATGATTAATATATGACTTATTGTGTCATGTGGCCAATGTTCTGTTTACATAAATGTAGGCTTTGCAGTACTATAAGAGAATAAAGGTTTTATTGCAATCATTTTGGCAATATCTTGTTATCAGTGTACCCTATCACTGTTATCAATTGACCAAAGACATATAGTTGAATAGACAACTTACTGAACTAATAAAATAAAAAAGGAATTGTTTGTTATTGATGACCCATCCATAACTATGATGAGGATGAGTTGAAAATTATAAGGATTTGTTTAATCTTCATTATTTTCCAGATACATATTGAATGTTGATATAGAATTATTGGTGAACCTGTAAGCCGTTGTATAAAAACCACATGCATATGGATAAAGAAATATTTAAGGCTTACTGTTTCGAAATACACAAAGAGAAATAAAAATACTACAGTGAATCCATAAATATACAAGTAAGGCCAGCTGTTGGTAATCATGATAAGCAGGTATGTCTCAGCCAACCTCAATATGCACTTGACACTCTGCATGTCATGCATTATATGTCTTTGGCATTCAAATGACATTAAGACACTAATATATTGGTAAGTTGGATGGATGCCTTATTCACAAAGGAAAATAGCTTATTAAAGCTACTTAAATTATTTTGACCCCTTCACTGCTGTTAATTATTTAAAAAAGAACAAAACATAACCTTACATGTCATGTAATGGGCCAATGTTTTACTGTGTTTGAGACTTTTACTCTATTCATTAAGAATTTATCAGTAATTTAGTAAGCACTGGGTGTAACAAAACAAATGACACCGTATAGTATTTATTAGTTCTAAAGAAGTCAAGAATAACCTTGATCAAATTGCTGTGTGTTGAGATAAATACTCACAACATAATGTGCTAATATGAAATCATTTTATCTTCCATATGTGCTAAAGTCAAACCATGATATCACGTTCAGGAAAGTGAACTGTCAAGCTATGGAGTGTTATTTTGAGCGTCAAACTCCTATGAAGTTGTGACGATCGCTTGACACTTTGTCTGTGCTGCTAAGATCAAGGGAACTTAGCATAGTCCGACTCTAGCATGGTATTTCATAAATGATTTTAGTTATGCAGGTTTGAACATGTTGTTACACATAAAATGCACTCACGAACGAGGTGTGATACTGTTGGGTGTTGGTGTTATAGTTTTTCCAGGTTTGTGGATAGACTTTGAAACGTCCTGTCAGAAATGTATATGTTCACAATATTTGCAAACCACAAATTGGTGAGTGCACATCTGCTTAAGCGAGTGTAATATTACATTACTGCTGTATATTGATGGTAATGCTGTTTTATGATAATCACACACATATTAAGATAAATACAGTGGGACCTCGATAAGACGAACTTTGATAAGTGAATCGTCGGTAAGTAGCACTTGCTCAGCCTCCACTGCATTTCAATTGTTGTATGGTACTTTGTATTTCCTTGTGTATACCCTTCTACTTGAGGGCACGGAAGAGTACAGCCAAGTTGCACATGATTATACTTTTGACTGTGTGTTAAGAGATCTGGCTTAAGCGAGATTACAGCACTGTTATAAAATGTGATAGTGTTCTAGAATAGTCTCTACTCACGTGTTTTATTGAAATATAGTTGATGTTTCCCTGTTATGGGGAGATTGCCGCAGTTCTATTCAATATTTACTGTATTTTAATGGGTGTACGGCACAACGTGTTTCCTTTTTACTTAGGGGCACTGAAGAGTACATCCAAGTTGCATATGATTATAGTGTTGATTGTGTGTTCAAATTTAACTTTAATGAAATTACATCACTGTTTCGTTTATAATTTCGGAATCGCAATTGTGTTCATTAAAATGAGCCTTTACGAAACCGAAAAATTAAAAGTGCCCTTTAAAAGGGGCCTGTTTCGTTTATAATTTCGGAATCGCAATTGTGTTCATTAAAATGAGCCTTTACGAAACCGAAAAATTAAAAGTGCCCTTTAAAAGGGGCCTGTTTCGTTTATAATTTCGGAATCGCAACTGAGCTCATTAATTTGAGCCTTTGTAATACCGATAATCAAGTGCCCTTTAAAAGGGGCCTGTTTCCTTTATGATTTCGGTGTCGCAACTGAGCTCATTAATTTGAGCCTTTGTAATACCGATAATCAAGTGCCCTTTAAAAGGGGCCTGTTTCCTTTATGATTTCGGTGTCGCAACTGAGCTCATTAATTTGAGCCTTTGTAATACCGATAATCTAGTGCCCTTTAAAAGGGGCCTGTTTCCTTTATGATTTCGGTGTCGCAACTGAGCTCATTAATTTGAGCCTTTGTAATACCGATAATCAAGTGCCCTTTAAAAGGGGCCTGTTTCCTTTATGATTTCGGTGTCGCAACTGAGCTCATTAATTTGAGCCTTTGTAATACCGATAATCTAGTGCCCTTTAAAAGGGGCCTGTTTCCTTTATGATTTCGGTGTCGCAACTGAGCTCATTAATTTGAGCCTTTGTAATACCGATAATCAAGTGCCCTTTAAAAGGGGCCTGTTTCCTTTATGATTTCGGTGTTGCAACTGAGCGCATTAACTTGAGCCTTTGTAATACCGATAATCAAGTGCCCTTTAAAAGGGGCCTGTTTCCTTTATGATTTCGGTGTCGCAACTGAGCGCATTAATTTGAGCCTTTGTAATACCGATAATCTAGTGCCCTTTAAAAGGGGCCTGTTTCCTTTATGATTTCGGTGTCGCAACTGAGCTCGTTAATTTGAGCCTTTGTAATACCGATAAGAAACCTTTAGAAAAAGCCTGTATTGTAACATCATGAATGTAAAATGCGCCTCTATGTGATACTGCTAATCGATGTGTGCTCCTGGAGACATCAGCCGGTTGTTTGCCGGTTAACGCAAAATGCTCGTTGATCCATTTGATATTCATAAGATGCCTCTGCACGTTTAAATCCGGTTATTGCAGCGTGCTCCAGGAGCCGTCTGCCGTTTATTAATGCCTTTTATCGCAATGGGCTCATCGAGCCATCTGCTGTTATGTTCCCAGTAATTTGACTGCGCTCATTGGGATGAGCTGCCTCCTGGCCGTACTCCCGTTCGCTGCGTTCTAGTGAGGCTCCGGTCCTCCGGCATGTGGAACGTGCGCCTGTTCTGGACGACGAGCTAGACGAATGCGTGTATGCAACAAGTTTCATGCAGATATTGACATGAATGCGTCGGTGTCTACAGGCATATAGGTGTATGCTAATCTCCACCATAAGACTGAGGCGGTTGTAAAACCGTGGTCTAAACGGTAATGTTTGTTTTCTATCAACTAACTGTCGGTGGATCACGACGATGCCAAATATCTTTGAAACCCTTGAGAGTGATGCTAAATGACAGTATTGCAGTTTATATGAATGAACGCTGCATTAAGCCCTGCATGAATCGGCATGTAATTAAAAATATAGATTTGTTTAGCCGTCCTTATGTGCTATGTCAATGATCTAAACGTGAGTTAGTAATGTTACCGTTATTGGCTTTCTCGTGTATTGCACTCGAGAGTGAATTGTACGCTTTATTGCGTTGTTGTACTGTCTATAAGTCAACTGTAAATGTTTTCCAAGTCTTTACCATTAACCAAAATACGTGATTCATAATGTCTATGTTTGGCTGATGTATAATAGCATACCAATGATTGTTGAAGATGAGATTTGATTGTATGAGGACTCAACAATTTTATTAGTATTAACTGGGTCTCAAGAAAACAATGGTATCTATCAAATACTGTACAATCCATTTTCAGTATATTTTAATGGCGCTAATATGTAAATATTTGCTACTTTCGTCGAGATGGCGTTGTACAAAAATAAAGTCTTATCTATCCGCCACTAGATGTCACACATATCACACATCATTACTATACTACTAATTATAACTACGGTGATAAAATTTAAAGTGACTATCTTAGTAAATCATTACTTGTTACATTTGTCATATCAAGGGTGATCCAACTCTTATATTGGTGATTGCAATTCTACATTGAATTGGACTAAATATGGATCTTGGTCTATAATGGCGTAAAATAACGTCAGCGGTATTCAACAAAGTGTATCCAAAAGAATCAAGGGTTGTATGTGAATCATGCACATCTACAATGGGCTTTTCTAATTCACAGAATACCTAACAGGTGGGGCTACCGCCACCTGGGATTGGTTCAGCCTGTGGGGACTGCGTAACCTGCTGCAGACTGCAGCGGAGCATTGGAGAGTATGACCTTCGGGACGAAGCTCAAGGTCAGAATGGCCGAGATGAAAGACCGACAATATACTACGCGTGTCCCCTCCCTAAGGCGCATCAGGACATCCCTATCGCGTCTTCGGGGCTGTCATAATCATCAAAATGGCGCGTCGTCGTGCGTACAATTACTTCCCGTGTTATTTATTCAAAGTTGATTGTAATACTTGGCGTACGTGATTAAAACATGGATTTAAGTGGTGTCTGGTGTTTTTATCCCTTTCAATAGGTGATCTAGAAATAAAAGAAAAGTGGAAACTCATGACCATAATCCAAAACACTTTATAGTTGGACCATTCTAAGTCATCCGGACAAGTATGATTGTTTGACAGGTTGACAGTCATCTGTCAGTTTGACAATTGGCATTGTTAGAAAGGGAGAACACATAATTAAACTAAAACGACCACATATTGTTTAAATAAGGGGGTAAATTGTTAAGAACGCTTTACAAAAAGAATACCCATTGCCGTTGTAGTTGATTTATTTATGATATTGAAGCTGTTAATTTGTTTAATACAAATTCTAAATCGTTTGTGCTAAAAAAATACGAGGCCCGAGGGTATTAGGGCGCTAAAGTTTGAAAATTAGATGCAATGGGGCTACCATATTGTCGCTCACCAGCCGGCGCCACTCATGCGTGTTTCTTGTGTCCATATGAAAGAATCGTCCGTCAAAGTGACGTTTGAAATTCCACCGGACCCAGTTTCCACTAGCGCCTAGCGCCCCTAGGGTCTAATTGACTCGGTAATCCCCATTCTATCACACGCCTCTTCGCTTAGTTTGTACGCCTCGGCAAAGCCGGGGTATTGAGTGCCGTACTTACTACATTATGTAGTTTCATTTACCTCATGTTCATCACAGTCCTAATCGATCTAAAATGTACTTAAGTTCCATCATAATACAGTCCAAAACGGCTCAATAACTAGCGTCACTAGCATTGCCGAGGCCTATACTATTGTTCTCTTGCGTCAGCCTATCTCATTTAGATAATGGTGTGTCATTATGCTGGATAATCCACTTATGATAGGCCTTGTTTCAACAAGTAGAAGGTGGGAGAGGCCTTTTAGGATTCCGTAACATACCCAAATTAATTCTGATACTCCAATGTCTGTCCATCTCTCAGTCGGTCTGTTTATCCGGCCATACACGTTCGGACATATCTGGATCTTCCAATCAATATAAAGTAAGTTAAATTTTAGCTATGCATTAATGGCAACTCAACTATTGTTATATTGTATCAATTCTAGCAATTCTTGATCTTATTTAGTTCCTATTCCTCTTAACTTATCTCTTAAAAAATTAAATTATCTTACCCTAGCTTTACACCTACTAACCACTACTGCTGTTGCTTTGCTTTGCTTTATGATAATAAATCTATTTATTAATTTTCTTATGTGTTTGAATGAATGTCGTTTACTCACATAAACGTATGGGTGGGTATGAGTTGTACGTGACCGATAGCGACTGCGGCGTTCGGGGATAAGTCCGTCTCGCTTCTGCCAGATTAATGGTAGGAGCGAGACGAACATACTTTCGAGTGCCGCAGTCGATATCGAATACTGTTACGTGTACCTCATGGTAAACACACATGAGTTGTACGTAAACGTATTCGACAACGAATGCGACATTCGAAACGATGTCAGTCTCGGTCCTGCCAGAGTAGTGGTTAGGAGCGAAACGGACATACTTTCGAATGCCCCAGTCGCTATCGAATACGGTTACGTACATGGTTAGCATACTGACACGAGGCAAATTCGTTGCCGCGAACCGTGCCATATTTAGTCGGTTATGCCATGCCTTTAGTCTGAGCCATGCGCTTGATGGAGACTGACGTATCGCCTGGGACGCAATGAACAATGAAACTGCTGTTAAACTGATAAAATGATATACATGAGCGCGTAAAAGCGTCTGGTGCATTCGCGTTTTTGCTTTTAATAAACTCTGCACTCTACGCTGAGAGGAACGTGCCTGGAGCATTTGCCTCAGAGCGAGCAGCCAACTAAGGCTGTTTGCTTCAAGTCGAGGCTGCTCGACCCGGGTTTGCCTCTGTTGTGAAATGAAATGAAATGAAATGAAATTTATTTTATTACGCACAACTTTAGGTAGAGTAGGATTACAATGGTAAAATTGGAGGTATCACTAAAGCTGCCTTTCAGGCATGCATAATGTACAGTTACAGTTGACTTAAAACTAGGTACTTATCTAAATCTACTTATTTATATTCCAAAAATTCTTGTATACTATAAAAACATTTCGCTACAAGCCATTTCTTCAAGGCCTTTTTAAATTGTCTGAAAGGTAAATCTTTAATTACCTCGGGCACTTTATTATAAATCTTAATGCACATAATAAATGAGTTTTTCCCTACAAGCGACAATTTAGTTGAAGGGATGAACAGTTTATTTCGGTATTGCGACCGTATTGGATTTCGATAGATTTCTTTCACGTGTTGAAAAAGATGTTTATGTTGATAAACAAACATAGCAGCACTAAAAATGTAAATAGATGGAAGTGTCAAAATGTTGTGCTCTCTAAAGTGTGGCCTAACTGAATCTAAGTCTTCCAGCCCAAAAGTATCTCTAATACATTTCTTTTGTTTAATAAACACATCATCTACATCTGTTGATCTCCCCCATATTATTATTCCATACTGTAATATGGAGTGGATATGGCCATAGTAAGCCATTAGCGCCGCTTCTATGGAAACTACTTGGCGCGTTCTTCTCAACGTGGACGTTGTGATCGACCGTATACGCAAGCAACGTTACTGTATATATATATATATATATATAGGCTTTCATTACGGTTTAATCAAATTCAACCTGATTAGTAGAAATTACATGTTAAAAAAAATTATGTTATATAAGATGCGCCTTTTGTATCATTCTTGTAGAGCTCACGTACAGTCGACCAATTGGAACCCTTGGCCACAGTAGGACTATGTCGCTATAAATCTCTTACTGCTTGTCATTTTGACATGGTTCTAGAGTGACCTAGTATTGAAATTGGTTGACTGTACTTAGAGAGTCCGTAGAAACTTTAAAGTGAGAGACTCTAGAGATAATGAATACTTGAATTATTTTCTTTTGTAACATTATAATCCAAAACGTATCCACATACCACATCTCTTAAACATAGCTTTTCATATTTTTAACATCGATAACGGGTATAATCAAGCGGGTAGATAGGTATGCTTAGGAGCTCACAAACTATCACGTTTTTCATTTGTTGTATCTCTTTCGCACTCGAGCAATATTTATATAAAAATGACTTCTCTTTTGCTCACTTAGTAATTTAATTCTTTAAGAAATTTTAACGCTGCGATTTTGAACGTGTCCTCGACTGAGAATCGCAAATAAATATTTTACTAAGGAATGCCACTTAGCACCACTCTAATACACTTTCAAGTTTTCCTTATCTTATTTTTGTAAACTAATAAATAGAAAATGACAATATTTTTCAACCCATGAAAAATCTAGGGCGCAATGCCCTCAACACGTGTAAGCAAAGCAATATTTTGCTGTAGCGTTGCAACCAGACCTAACGCCACCAAAACACCCTGTCCATAAAATCGAATCTAAATGCACTTAATACAACAGGAATAGGGTTCAAAATAGTCAAAACGGCAGTTCTTTTTAAGATGGTGGGCGGAAAATGGGTCAGAAGGGAGTTTATGGGGGAACCCCTGCGTCTATATCGATATAATCTTACCTAGTTAAAACTTGGGATCTCGATCAGTGTTGCCAACTCAAAATTTAAAAACATGCCACAGGTGACCCAATGTTGCTAAAATAAATGGTGAGGTATTTTTTGGAAGCAAAAGCTTGCCAGATTTGGTATGTAAGTTGCCAATTTGGGTACATTGATTCTCATCTCTACCTCGATCAATGTTTGCTTATTAACACAGACCCAACAAGCGCGGGTGATATTATTTACCGATAAATATTTTGCTAAAGTGTTTTGAAGTGGCAAATTAAACAAGTTTGCGCCCTAAATGATTTTCAGATTAGGTTGTTTCCAAGTATTGATGGTGATAAAATGTAATCCAATTTCATTTTGTAACTAAAATGTATACACTTATAGGTATCATAAAAAATAGAAAGCTTTCTATTTTAACGATATTTTTTATACTGATCATAAAACAACGTTTTAAAGTTTTAGCTTCATTACTCTGCCCTTTTGACATTGTACCCAGATTTATTTCAAGATTGACATTTAGCATTTTAATAGTCAGTAAAAAGAAAAAGGGTAAAATTGAATCAGCAGAGTTAATAAAGGATTCGAATTGAATATTAACCCTTTTTTGAGTTAATATAATATTATTTTAGTTTATTATCACGAGTGACAGGCCACTTAGTAGCTTGCAACTTTAGCCCTGCCCTTAGAGCAAGGTCACTGCACTCGGAGCATGCTTGGATGGCTCGCCTAAAATAACGATCATGATACCTGTACATTAATGGTTGTTGGAAAATAGACGTTACTGGGTTGTAATAAAGTGGTTGCGAATTATAATTTTAGTTTTTTTTGTGAATTATATACGTCAATGACCTTGATGATGTATTTGCGGTTTATTCACCACCGTTGAAGGAAAGTTTAGAAGTAAGGTAAATACAGAAAGCTTTTACATGTCAGGTATCTTTGTGAGTTTTATATTTTTAAAATGTTTACTTTACCCTAAAGGTGAAAACTTTCACTTTTTAGTGTAAAGTAAAATATAAATGGAACTCTCTCCAAGATCACTTTGTTTTCAGGTTCTTTACTCGTATAAGTAAGCAATCCTAGTTGTTAATGATATCTAGTCTAGGCTTCAAGTAAGATAAATGCCGACCATATGCGTTCGGGCAATCCGTCGGATCTGCACAGCGGGTACTGCACAGATTGTCTGCCGGACATCTTCCAGACAAATATATCATTGTATTGGCTGACAAGTGTATTATTACGTAACCGTACGAATACCTCCCTCCCTCTCCTCCACCCCTGCACAGAGTATAGTCCAAATAAAAAGCTATTATTTAAGTATGCTCAGAACTTTAAGCAGCTTCTTTATGTCGAGTAGGTAGGTTAAGTTCACGGTCTTGATAGACGCCTTTGATCTTGATAGTCGGAGTGATCTAATGGTATCTTCATATTTGAATTACGTTCTTGGAAAGCCATTAGGAGGTGGTTCAAATAGAAAGTTTAGACTACAAATGTATGTAAATTAAAGTCAGCTTTTTATTTAATATGCGCATTGATTAAGTTTATTTTTAATCAACTTCAAGGGGTTCAAGGTTCTCAGTGGGGATGCGTGAGTCGATTCGCCGCTAGGGGCGCTAGTGGATCGTGGGTCTGGCGCGATCATTTCAAACGTCACGGACAATGGGTAATATTCACTCATTGTTTTTATACTGTTGGAGGATTTTTTTCATTTAAATACTGTAAAATAAATTTCAGCGCAAAAAATCTAAAATTAAGTGTATAAATCTTCTTTCAATATTTTGAAACAGATTCGGGCATTTTAAAAGCCCGCCATTTTGAAAAGCTTGGCCGTGACGTCATCGACTACGGCCGGCTGTACACCAAACATTCATAAAGCCGAGCGAGACGCGAGTGTACAGAGCTTCCTGTTCATTCGCGTTCACGGTTTCTATACGGCCGGCCATAGTCGATGACGTCACACTCGACCAATGACATTGACATTTCGTTTTAGACGTTTTGAATTTCACGCATTTTTTTGCACTATTCTATAATTATTTTTACAGCAAAAAAGAAATAAAATTAAGAAATATTTACAGAGATATAATGCTGAGCCGACATCGTTTCCGAGAAAAAAATATAACCCTTATCTATTTCAAGTGCATATAGCCTATTATTTCATATCGACTCACGAGTGACGCCGCTTGCTGAGCGACAATATGGTAACCCCATTGGACTGGATGTTTCTTACCCGATTACTCTGTAAAATTTTATATTATTTTTCATTATAAATTGAAAGAGATGTCATATACTACAGAAAAAGTGACCAAGGCCCCCGGTGAGCGGCTGGGATCGAACCAGCGACCTCCTGCTTTCACGGCAGACGCCCTAACCTCTGGGCTACCCGATCATCAATTGTATTATTTTTATTGTTAAAAAGGAAATACCTTCAATATGATTTCATTCGATGTATCCCATGAGGAACAGAAGGGACAAAGTAGAACTTTGAAGGCCTAGTATAAAATCGTACGACATTAACTTCTCGATCGCGTTAGTGTATCGAGAGTTCAAATTATGTTTGCCGTTTATTTAAGTCATCCGGTAACATTCATATTTTGACCCCTCGATACGCTAACGCGATCGAGAATTTAATGTCGTACAATTTTATACTAGGCCTTCTGAAAGACTCATGCAAACTGAACTGAAATGAATTTAGTGTTGTCTTTAGTGTAGTAGCTTTATATTTGAAATTAGTTACAAATTTTTGTTTTCGTTCCGTACTAAAGTGAGCACACACTTATGGGACCGTCACATAATAGTCTCGTGAAAATTGGCGAGGAATAAATCATGCGTCTTTACCATCACACTCCCACAACTAAAGCCAATTCATTATATTAAAACTTGCCCTTATCTGATTTTCCACATGACTATCGCATTATCCGGAATCCGCCTACAAGTTTCCTTTTAATCCAATCTCGACCTTTATCCTATTGCTTCTAATTATCCCTATTTACTGACTAAACGTGATTGGGTTTTAATAGATCACCAAAACAAAAATGTCCATCTCAATAAAAATAATGACAATTGCCTCGCTTTTGTAATAGGCTAGTTGACTAAAAAACTCTAATTAGATGTTAAATTATATAAGTACAGTAAGTGTAACTTACTTAGCTACCTACCTCTACCTACCTTAAATCTAAAATAGGTCCTTGAGGCATTGTACCTAGGATATATGCTGGCGGCCATTCCTCGTTGTATCGCAATGCTGATACGTTGTGCGAGGAAGCTCTCGGCTTCCTGTTTCTCAGCTCTTCGGTCACCAGTTACTTACATCAACCAGACGTTACGCGATTTCCCTTTAGATTATTAAAAATATCGTACACGAATTTTCTTTTGTTTGTCAAATGACGAAGATTCAAGTTTCGCGAGACGCTACAAATCTTACATAGAAGTGACGTAAACAGCCCGCGACATTATTCAAATAAATTAATAAATTAATTAATTTTGTATTACGCAGAGACCCTAAGGCGGTAGGTATAACCAAATGAAAGAAATAGTGGATACAGTCGCCGGGGTCGATCGGGCGTTGATAGCTCAATTAGCAGAGCAATCTGATCGGTGTTCAGTGAGGTGGTGGGTTCGAATCCCGCTCGACACGGGGAATTTTTCACATTTTTCTTTCAATTAGGTATAAAATTGTAAATTTTATTCGAAGACATCTTTGCTTAATACAAAATTAATTAATCGTGTACTTAGATGTATTTTCTTTGAGCATACACATTCCGTATACGGTTATATTCCCTACGTAATTGGCGTAATATATATATATATATACCTATATATATATATTCCCTAGAATATTTCTGTTTTACTTGTAACCTGTTTTTGTAGCTTCTTGCTCTTAGCTAGCTGATATGATAATGTATATATATGTGGATAAATCTGTTACCATGTATAATAATACATGCAACCTTTCCCGCTTTTCTAACTGACTGCCACATTATGCTAACAGCTGTATAAGACCTCTGTGCCCTTTTGTAACAGCCTACACTCTGTTACTTTTAGATCGAAATAAATTATGTTACATTTTCATGGAAACATGCTTTGTTTTTACTTTAATAAAGAAAGAAAATCTACCCACCTCAATATTTTCCATGAACTTAAGTACTGATTTAATATTTGCTTTATCAAAGTAGATTGTGAACGAAGATGAGAAAAAACTCATTGTATTATTATAATTCGAGACAAAAATGAGTGTGGTGCCCTCTTTCGCATAAAATCGATTGTCATATTTTCAGTTGGCATAACACGAATGACATAACGTTACATGGCATAAATGTCATTATTTTTTCCTTTTGAGGTACGGAACCCTAAAAATGATTTAAGCTAACATAGTAATTAACTAACATTTACATTGTAATTTTATATTATATT
Organism: Lathronympha strigana; assembly: GCA_949128165.1. Classification (NCBI taxonomy): domain Eukaryota; kingdom Metazoa; phylum Arthropoda; class Insecta; order Lepidoptera; family Tortricidae; genus Lathronympha; species Lathronympha strigana. The sequence goes on along the minus strand of OX421906.1, from coordinate 6,254,686 downwards.
TAAAACGAGATATTTACCATAAACTACCACGCGCTTGTAACAGTGCCGAAATGTTGAGAGCTCACAAAAACAAAAACCTATAAATGGTAAATATCTCATTGAAATCAAACCCTTTAGAACGAAGTAATCGCGTTTATTAACACCATGACTCTACGTTTGACTCATCATCTTAACCCTGTGAAAACGAGTGGTGTAAAAATCTCGAAACGTAGAGTCATATTATAGTTTTTTTTTTTTTTATACTACGACGGTGACAAACAAGCATACGGCCCGCCTGATGGTAAGCGGTCACCGTAACCTATGAACGCCTGCAACACCAGGGGTGTTACATGCGCGTTGCCGACCCTTAAAAAAAAAAGGAGGATTCGCTGTGTTGACAGCCAAACGGGCCAAGGGCTTTGCTCCATGGGTCCTCAGCTGTCAACACAGCGAATCCTCTTGGAGCTCTGGCGACCTTACTCACCAACAGGAACACAACACTATGAGTAGGGTCTAGTGTTATTTAACTGCGGTTTTCTGTAAGGTGGAGGTACTTCCCCAGATGGGCTCTGCTCCAGATTTGAGCGAGACGACATTCGTTGTGCTGTGCCCTACCACACTAAACGATATGCATCCGCTGTGCCCATACCTCTCTTATAGTGTTATTAAACGCGATTAATCCGTTCTAAAGTGTGTAATTTCAATTAACAACAATCCCGTAAACAGAAGGCGGTAAATATCTCGTTTTACATAGTAATTATAATACCCTAAAAATCTCTTATACTTACCTCTATTTCACTATTACAACTTTCCTTGGCTTCTTATAACTTCGACATCATGACCCCCTTTCCTCCCAGCTGACACGGTATGCCTATTTCCCACCTGAATGCATACATAATATGGGCATTAAGAGGCCGGTATACTTATTTTGTCATTTTTCATAACTTTTTGATTCAATTTTGGAGTAACTAGCAAGAATCATACTATATAATCAATAATCATATATATACTAAACTAAAACTGAGTAAGATAAAATCTACAATAAATCTAAATAATAACTAAATTAAATCTAAAATAGGCCCCTGCGGCATGGTACCGCGGAATGAATGAATTACGTTCCTGTTTTTGTTTTTCGCTTTTTGATAATGTACCTACTCGTAAATCTGAGGGCTGTTTCGCCGTTTTTGCTCGAAGAGGTAAATATTTGAGGCTTTTTGTTTATCAAAGTAATATCTACCGGTATGTTAGTTATATATACTACATGTTGAAAAATGAGTAGTCTAAGGAATAAATAGCTATAACAATGTTTGGAAAAATCGCTAAATGTTAGCACATATATTTGGGTATGTATACATACCGAATATATTTTTTTTAAATGAAGAAAAGAAAAGAAAACTAAAAATAAAAAATCAAGCTACAACATGGTATGAATAACGTCCTCGCAAAAGCTCTGTAGGGATCGTGTTTTTGGATACTTAATAACAATATATATTTATCAAAACTATTTTTTTGTTATATCAATACTTCGTATTATCTTAGCGACCACATTTTACATGCGTTATTTAATTATTATCGATTTTCACTTTTAAATCATGACTGGCCTGGGCTCTTAACGATTACTTCATTACATATTCCTGGAGCGACTCGGCCGATTTTATTTTTAATGCAGTCTATTAAATTGTTAAATTGAATCAGGCTTTGAATGACCTGGAAATTAGATTTTTTCCGTGGGAAATATTTTTAGTGAGTACCTACGTGGAAGCGAAATTACTTTTATTTTAAAAGATTTATTAGGAAAAATAGTCTTTACTTCAAATTAGTGCTGATAAATAACGTCAGATTTCTACTTCGCGCTGATAAGAATTTCCCTAAATAAATTAGCTCGGGATGGGTTTACGTAGAACTTGGGTAAACCAAAGTGACAAAGAGAAACTTTTTACTTTCGCGGGGAAAAGCTATCCAAGTCAAAACGCGAATATCCGCGTTGGCGCTAAAGTGTGTCAAGTGTGAAATAAAACTTTGATGGTGCAATATTGCTGACCAAGTGACCACTCACCAATTTGATCTTTATCTGATAGTTGTTTGTAGCAGATTATTACATGCATGTTTATTAGGGTTCCGTAGCCAAGCCAAAATGGCTAAAACGGAACTCTTATAGTTGCGTCCAGTCCGTCTGTACTGTACGTCCGTCTGTCCGATATTACAGCGGTTTAACTCAGTAATTATAAAGTCTATGGTAATGATATTATAGGTAGAGATGTATTTTTTGTGCCGCTACTTAGTTTTGCATATAAGTTGTTAATAAAAATATGTTTAGGGGAAGCGCGCCACACATGTAGGTAACTAAATGTAAAAAAAAAAAAGTTATTTTCTTGAGGCACTGACATCTCATCGGTCATCTCATAGGTATTTAGAAAGAACAAGGGTTCCTTGAACAAAAATTTAACTATTCGAATGTTTTCAGTAGTGTATAATCGCTCTGGAGGTGTAAAAAAGTGTGTATGTGTGTGTGTGTCCCTCTAAATTTTGAACGGAAGGTCCAAAAGATGTAAATAAATTCAGGAAGATAGGAAGATAATTTGAACGGTCAAGCCGTTTTTGGGTTTTGCCAAGAAACTATCTATGTATATATATAAAAGAAGAAACTGACTGAATGACATATCAACGCACAGCCCAAACTGCTAGTCCTAGAGATTCCATTCCGTGTTTCAGGTTTTTGAGAAATCAACCCCTAAAAGGGGGAAAGGGGCAACAAACATAAAAAGCAACAGGGTGAATATCCCAAGCAATAAAATTTGATGGCAAGGCTGAAAACGCTGGTGCAGAAAGTCAAAATAGTCACATACTATTTTTTTTTGGAAACATCTATTAGCTATCGACCTCGGGCAATAACTAATATTAAAATATTAAATAATTTAATAATTGAAAAAAAAAAAAGGCCAATTTTTTCATTCAGGTGGGTTGTCCGGGACCCAGTTATTCTTGTTTAATGCCGCATAACTCGAAAACTATACAAGATATCAAATTAGTATTTAGTTCATTATAATACCATATCAATAAAGAACCCTTTAAAATATTACTTGCTTACTAACTCTTTAATAAACCCCCTTATTATGCGTAAAGAAATTTGTCCGGCAAAATAATCCTTATTACCGCGGACAAATTTCATCGACGTTTATTGGCTTAGTTTGACTTCGTACACCCCCCGTCTCCTGAGCACTTTGAGGAGTCAGTTGTGCCGTGGCTCTCACCGCAAGAAGATGTCGACGTGATGCTGAATAGATCCGCTACACACGTGAGTCATGTCATTTCGATTAACGGGGACAAAAAAAATATCATTCCGGAGTTTGCTATATGTTTTTTGTTTCATATTTGTTATTTTTCAAATATTTACAGATCGTGTATTTTGTACTTGTGAGTTTAAATGTCGCGATAGTTAAAGAATGTGGGATTTAGTTATTTTTTTATAATTTTATTTCACCTCGGTTTATCATTCCACCAATTTCATTCCGGTGATTTCGGTGTAGTAAAATGGCTTTAATACCCACCAGAATGAAAATAACACCGGAATGATATCAAAAGTAGCTTCACTTTTGTGTTTAGTTTTATTTGGGGGCACTGCCATGCCCCCAAATAAAACCAAATAAACCAAGTCCGACAAAATAAGATTCCGGCTGTATCATATTTTTCTACAAGCCATTAAACCTCATGTCGTTTTATGATGGGTAAAGCTAGACCCCTGAATTTGTGGTTAAAAAATAGGCATTGACATCAATTGGGTGTTTCTCGGTAAACTGGTAAACTCCTGTATTTGGCAAATTTTGACAAAATTACTCCAAGTAGGTAATTATTAATCAAAACTATTTTTCGAAAAACACTTCAGTGATGTTTATAGTACCATTCTTTTTTTTCAAATGTTTTTATATTTATTTATATGAGCCTAGAGTGTCCCACTGCTGGGCAAAGGCCTCCCTCCTCTCCTTCCACGTATTTCTGTCTTGCCCCATCTCCCACCAGTTCCTACTAAAAGCATCCAGGTCGTCTCGGCATCGCCGCTGAGGTTTGCCGCAGTCCCGTGTTCTATTATGTGGTACCCACTTGGTTACTGTTTTAGCCCACAACTCATCGGGTATACGGCAAACATGTCCAGCCCAGTCCCATTTCAGTTTGGCGGCTGTTTCTGCTGCGTCGGCTATTCGGGTCTTGGAGCGTAGTACCGTACATCTGATGCGATCAGTTAACTTCACGCCAAGAATACTTCGCTCCATGGCTCGCTGGCAAACCTTGAGGGTGGATTTCTTAACTTTTGTCAAAGACCAAGTCTGTGCTCCGTAGGTCATGATGGGAAGAATGCATATGTCCAAGAGTTTCTTTTTTAAAGATATGGGAAGGTCACCCTTCATCTGATCATTCATAGACCAATAGCTCCTCCAGGCATTTTCCCAGGCCCAGGTATATATACTCATCGACATATAACATTGCTTCACCATCTACTACCACTCTGTTGTTTTCGAGGAGTTAGTCATGACTTCATGAGCTTGGTCTTTGACATGTTCATCATTAATCCTACCTCAAGGATTGCCCTGCTCAGGTCTTCTAGCATGATCCCGAGCTCCGCAGGTGAGGACGAGAAGAAGACTATGTCGTCGGTGAAACGGAGATTTGTTAATCGCCTTCCACCAACGTCAATACCCTTTCTCCCCCAGCCTTCAAATGTTACTTCATTTAAACATGGTAAATAAGTGATAACTAGTAGTAGGTACTAGTTAGTAGTTGTTTGATATATTTTTTATTTGTATACGCGTTATTGATTTTGTTGTTAACTGTTCTTAAATTGGGTAAATATTATAAAAATAATAAGTGACTGTTGAGTTATATTTTTTATAAGTTAAAAATATTTTTATTTGTACGCGTTGTTGATTTTGTTGTTACGGACATACAATGCTGTTCTTAAATTGGTAAATTTCCTTTTTTTATCTCAACTCGCTTTTGTCACGGCTCTATGGGCTCTCTCATATTTAGCGTTTTTCGAGATCGATCGTCGACGTCTTTTCGGGGTCTTCAACTTACTTTAAAAAGCGTTGTGTCGCCATTGCGTCGACGTTGCATCGTGCATCGTACAGCCATATGGTTGAAGAAGCCAAGAAGACATCGACTTTTTTTTTAAACGCTTAATGAGAAGAAGCCCTATTTGATTGTTTTGCCTCTTAATGTTTATTAATGAAGCTTATTCCTGCCCTTTTTTACTTTCATTCTGTTCCGATTCTTTTATTACAAATACATGCTTAGAGGGTGTGGAGGTGACACTTCCTGATGAAGTGTAGGTGGTCAACGGGCGGACGCTAGTGATTTAAAGAGTTACCCTTAAATACCAATCTAGACTATCAACTCAAGCTTAGTATTTAAGGGTAACTCTTTAAATTACTAGCGTCCGTCAGGCTCGACGGTTAAGCTTTGATGGTAGCTCAGGCACAGCTTGTATTAATATTCTTAATAAAATTTCACTTTTATGAAATATACATTTTGGGCACATAATTTTTATGTTATGTATTTCAAATCGAAATAACGAGCTTTTTTTAATTTCCAACAAAAATGTCCTTAGTTCTTTTCTACTGTATTGCTTATTTCTATAGGCTTTGTATTGCGGTAACTCAAATGGAAATTCTAAAATTTTACCTATTAAATTTGTGGGACAATTTTTTCGTTTTTAAATTGTAAGAGCTTGTTATCTCGAGTAGAAGTACCATAAATTGTCCTTATAATTTAGTAAAAGTGGCACTTTTGAAAGAAATACTCGATATGCTAGATTGAACATGGCCATTCGAAATAAATGTTCGGTTAATTATTGAACTTGGCTGATTTTTTGGCACTTCTTAGCATTTTTCTCATTTTAGTGTATAGATATCATTCCTGTGTTAATTTTTTTCATTCCGTTGGGAAAAATGTCATTCAGGTGGAGTGTTATATCATTCCTGTGTATACTTATCATTCACGTGCGAGTCAATTTTTTTAATCTCCGATAATTCTCAAAGGGCTTAAGATATCAAGTGCTCTGTAAGAGGCTTATCAAAGAACAGTCTGAGGTGTCAATTGACATTAAAAGAAACATCGAAGAAACGTAAATAAAGAATTACACTGGAATGACACAAAAAACTAGTACTGTTGAAATTGACCCAACATGGGTATCGTTTTTATGGTTTATCGGGTTACTGATTTCGAAAAAAACACAATTTTAAAATACACAGAGTCGGACGTGAGATAGTACGTTTCCTGTCGGGGTGCGAAGGGGTTTAAATCTCAAAATATAAATAATTATATGTAGGTGTCGTTTTTATGTTTTTTTTCTGGTTCTAGATATTCCAAATTTGCCACGTAGGTTTCTTACAAGCAAAAGGGGTGTATTAAGAAAGGATTTTTCAATAATTACCTCCTAAAGGGGTGAAATGGGATTTGTTAGGGGGGGAGGGGGGATGGTTGGAAAGTTTGTATCGGGAAACAAGGTTAATTAGAATATGTCATTCAAAACTTCACAGGAGTAGGTACCTATTCCTAACGAGAAATGAGTAAATACGTCGGTGGTTTACGGAATCAACCCCTAAAAGAGGGAAATGGGGGGAAAAAGTCTTTAAATCGACATGGGTAATGTTTCTAGAGTTTGCCGGATTGCTGATTACGAAAGCAACGATGATTTTAAAATCTATCGTGGCGTATGTATGTATACTCCTACCTATTAGGAGTATAGTACATAATTTACCTATGCGTTAATAAAGGGCGCTCTTTACATGTGAAGAAATTGTAAACGTAACAACAAAAGTGACAAATAAAGCCCATCTTTTTAAAATAAAACCCCAACCCATATTTTTAAACAAACTCTAATCAAAATACCCTTAGCGCGATGTATAAATTTGACATACCGAATAGCGCCATCTACCGTGATATTAAGTACAACGGACGTAAAAACGAAATATCAGTTTTTATCCGATTGTAATAAAAATCGATATCTAAACATCCAAGAGGTTCTTCATAAAGAATCTGAGGTCAATATTGCGAAAATGGCTGCCATTTATAATTTCGTCAATTATGATCCGCGATATTCTTTTTAACAAATCTAAGATCAAATTTCGAAAAGGGGCTCCATCTTGAATTCATTGAGTTTTAATCCGACCGTCATAAAAATCGGTATTTGGGGGTCCGAGAGGTTCCTCAATAACGAATCTGTTGTAAAAACTGCGAGATGGTTCTCGACATCGAATCGGATCAAAATCGATCGTGTTAAAATCGATTTCTGAGGATCCGAGAGGTTCTTTATGAAGAATCTGAAGTTAAAACTATGAGAAACGGCCGTCATCTAGAATTTCTTCAGTAATGATCTGATCGTGATGAAAATCGATATCCGAGGATCCGAAAGGTTCTTTCTAACGAACGACCAACGCCACCATCAACGGCCACCGTCTTGAATTTCTAGAGTTTTGTTTGTGATATAAACACGGTAGGATACATATAAATGGTTCGAGAGGTTCTTTATAACAAATCAGAGGTCAAAATTGAGAAACAGCCGCCAACTTGAATTTTTCAGTTTGATCACTTTTCCGAAAACTATCCATTCCATTTAAATCGGTTCAGCCAAACGCGAGCTAATAGCGGACAAACATACATATGTACATACAAATACGAGTATACGGGTTCAACTGAGAACCTCCTTATTTGTAGACGGTTGAAAATTACGTTTAGTAATACGAGGGCGAAGCCGCGGGAAAAAGTTAGTTAATTACAAAAAGACGTACCCTAAGTGCCTTGATATTTAATTTGGAAGACACTTACGTCTTTTTGTTTGCTCAATTATTTCATCGTATGACGGTACGGAACCCTCAATTATGGTCCGACACGCACTTGGCCTGTTTTTATTTATTAAATGTAATTCATAATAAATTATTAATAACTTTTACGTAACCCAGGTGTGCGAGACAGACTCACGATTGACCAGTTTTTATAAGAGCAGTTCGTATTTCAGCGTCAAAAACCCGAATAACTTCGGTAAAAATACCTACTTACCAATAAAAACCAGTCCAAGTCCTTGGAGTTTAGAAACGCAATGCCGGGATGATGGCCCTTGATACGAGACGCGGGTTCGCCTCCCTCACGGTTAAGGACTCTGATAATACTGGGAGTTCTGAGATTTCTGTTATGCAAATAAGGAGAAATTTTTACTTTGGAAATTGTAAGTAAAGGAAACCATAACACGATAGTAGTTTATGCGATAGAAGCCTTAAAATACGAATGTGGTTTTATGAAACAAGAAACAGCGCGTTTCACACGAGTGTTAATGTTGACAGATGCATACAATATTTTATCTACCCACATTTTCTTAGTACTCGACAATGGGTTTCGATGCCGAAGGTAAATGACCCCCATCATTAGCAATGGCGGCATTTAAAAATTTTGTCAAAAAATGTGTCTGCCGTGTCAACCCTGTTTGTGTAATCGGGAAATGTACAAATACGCCTAACCAGTGCAAAATGAATTTAGATACGAGTACTATGCAATTGTTAAGCACGAATCAAATCATTTATTAAATGTAATAATTTTTAAGTAGTCACTCTACTATATATAAATTATAAATTGAAAGAGATGTCATATACTACAGAAAAAGTGACCAAGGTCCCCGGTGAGCAGGGCTGGGATCGAACCAGCGACCTCCTGGTTTCGCGGCAGACGCCCTAACCACTGATACTATGCTTAACATATCAAAATAACAAAAATTCAAAATGCAACATGAACAGTGGTTATGCCAAACTCTTTTATGTGGCCGTTTTATTGTTTTTCTCTTTATACATGCAAATTACAGAAAAAAACGTGTCCGTATATTATGCCTGTTATTTATTAAACCCATTTAAATATTACCTAAGACACTTAACATTCCTAATACACGCGTTGTCCGTTCAAAAACTTTTAAGTCGAAACTCGAAATTATTTTTTTGAGATAGCACAAATACGGCCGACACGGCAGGAAGACTAGCATGGTTGCCATTTTATCGACTATCACAGTATCACGCCAGGCGTCACTTTCGCACTTACATACATGACAGAACATGACGGCCATGGCGATAGTTGATAAAAACCCAACAAAAATAGACTAGCAGGTTTCTTTCATAGTCCAACGAGAATGAAAGCCTAATTTTCAAATCGTAAGAGGTCAAATATCGTTCGATTTATATTAAAAAATATAATATACTGAACCTGGCCAAAGTTTGTAACTGGCTACTGGCGTACAAAAATCATGTGATAACCTCAGAATTAATAAGGTAAGGGAATACACTCATATCCTTGGTAAACATAATTTGATAGCTAAATTAATTGGTTGTATTACGCTAATAATCCTCTCCGGAGACATTCGGGGTTAAACCGTGACAATAATAAATTACGGCATTCGGGATGACATGATAACCCGAATACTGTAATATGTAGTAAGTACCTGTAAGCTTAGCTAATATATGTAAGTAAGAAACACTTTATTGCACAAAACAGAATATGCGTTTGCAAAAAGAAATAAATAGAAAAGGACAAAGGCGACCTTATCACTGCGAGGGATCTCTTCCAGTATAAATGTTTACAACTTTTGTGTTGAAACAAATCAAATGGTTTAAACAAACATTTTTATATTAAGTAGTAATACTACTATGTACAGTCGCCATCAGATATATTGGAGCGTTCGAGGCGTGCAAAATATCTGAACTGAACATGCACTCTAATCTAACGCCTTGATCTAAATAAGTGAGTTAGTTAGAACCGTTGTTTTACTCTATGTGTAGGTACTAAATACACCCTACAGAACAAAGCGTGTATAAATACCTATTTTAATTCGCCGTTAAGAGTGAACAGAAGGCAAGGAGAAAAGGACGTGTAGACTGAACAAAAGTATAAACTTTTAAACTGATTCGTTTCCAAGTTCAGTTAAGTAGAACTTTGCCTTCAGCACGGCTCAAGGAGCTCTGCGAGGATAACTGGCTTAGCACTGCGAGTAATCCAGGAGTAGTACCTACGTTCTACGTTAATACCGTTTCGACAGCCTGACGAATCGATATCTAGATGGATAGGTCTTGAAGCACTTTCGTCTGGGCTGGATTATTGGATTATGTTCGATCAAGCGTTGTATTGGTGACCCAGTGGTAATGCGTACGACCTTCAATCAGAAGGTCGCGGTTTCTAATCGTGCCCGTACCAATGAGTTTTTCGGAACTTATGTACGAAATATCATTTGATATTTACCAATCGCTTTTCGGTGAAGGAAAACATCGTGAGGGAACCGGGCCTTACTATGACGTCTTAACGCGATTCAGTTGACGACCTATACTCAGTCGCTTCCATACAACTGAGCCCAAACTGAACCTAAACTGAATCGCGTTAAATGTCATGGTAAGGCCCCTGATTGCATACAACCAGCGGATACGGAAGACCAGCGCGGGCTTATTTGCTGAAAATATCCTATAGGTCCAACCCGGGGTTTTTCCATCTAGCTCCCGGCGTGGAGGTTGTAGGTATCCTTATTTATTTGTATGTGGTTAGGGTGGGTAGAACCACATTGATGAATAAATCAGTCTCAGCCCAGCGCCCGTGTTTGATTGACGACTCCTAAATAATGAACCTTTACATGGCGCAGCCGGTACCTAATTAGCGACAGTACCTATTGATAAAATTAGTTGAGTTGTTTTGTTCAGAGTGCCAATAAATGAACGGCTGTGAAGGTGAACAAGTTGCCGATTCTGTGGAGGACACTATCAAAGATTATACAAAAATGGAGTCTGTCTTACAACCACCACCGCCATTTTCCTTCGAGAACAATCTAGTTAACGTGACATCTGGCAATTTAAGTGCTGAGTGGGATAATTGGAAAAAGTCGTTTAAAATCTATTACGAAGCGTGTGAACTATCAAAGAAGTCTAAAAAAGTGCAGGTAAACATATTGCTGCACGTTATCGGAAACAAGTGTCGAGAAGTGTATGAGCAATTTACGGAAGAGAACTGTGATACAGTAGAAGGCTTACTCGCAAAGTTTGATGTGTTTTTCGTTCCTGTAAAAAATTTGGCAGTAGAAAGACATAAATTTTTCAAAAGAGACCAGAAGGAATTAGAATCTACGGAACAGTACATTTTTGAACTAAACAAAATTGCCTCAAAATGTGAGTTTAAAGAACTACGTGATGGGTTAGTGTGCAGTAGATTTATTTGCGGTGTAAAGGACGTGACTCTCTCGGAACGTATGCTCAGGGAACCAGATATATCATTGAAGAGAGCAATGGACATATGTAAATTAGCGGAGATGTCTAAAGTGCAGGCAGCACACATAAAAACAAATAGTGTCGAGCATCAGATACATGAAATCTCAACAAACGATCACCCCAGAACCGCAACCCAACATGTACACTTAGTTCATAAACGGTCCGCGCCAGCTGTTCTAAACCGCGTACGCCGACCGCCTCACACACCGACGCGCAATGCGTACAGCGGAGCCCGCGAAAATCAGACATTTTCAAGATCATCGTTTTCTACTCCTGACCCCAGAGAAAATACGACCAATCGTAACACGACTGCACGAGCGACGTTTGATGACCGACGGAGAACTTTTGCTGGATGTAGTAATTGCGGCCATGCACACAGAAGGATGGACTGCCCCGCGTTTGGAGTGCGGTGTAACAGTTGCAATCGGATGAATCACTATGCGAGAATGTGTAGGTCGTCGCGGCGCGTGTACGAAATACAGGAGGACTCCACCGATCAGGTAATCGCTCAAGTTCATAATGTTGACAGTGACTGGTCAATTCGATTAGAAATAATGAATAAAGGGCATATTGATTTCAATTTGGACAGCGGAGCGGCTGTAAATGTCTTGCCTAAAAGATTTCTAAGTAAAATAAATTTATCATCAGCTGATTTAACTGAAACGTCAACAAAGTTGACGGGTTACTCCGGCAGTGACATCAAGGTAGTCGGTAAATGTTACTTAAAAGTGGGTCACAAGGGAAAAACATATTTTTTGAAATTTATAGTTGCCGATGTTGACTCGCCTCCGGTACTTGGCAGGTACTCGTGTGTAGAATTAAATTTAATTAAACGCGTCATGACTGTTGACGAATATTTGCCAAGTACTTCAAGTGAAAAAATATTAGATGATTTTTTGGACATTTTCGATCAGCAAAACGAATTATTGAAAACTGCGAAAAAATGTGGGAAATTCAAAGCAGTTGAAACGCCACTCGCGTCGAGTGTGATGTCAAAGTATATGTCTATTGTTTACTGTCTTAGACTCTGACGTCACGCCAAGCGAGCGTTTTAAACGCATGGAAAAATGGTTTGAATTTTCTAAAAGAAGATTTATAGATATTATATTACTTTTTTGCGCTGTAAATTATTTTACGGTATTATAATGATAAACAACAAATAATAAAACAATGAGTGCATATTCCTTATTATCTTGGAATTTCGAAGTGTATGTTTCGAAGTAGGCACACAGTCGATGCGAGTGCGTGTCGCGGTAATCGTGACGGTGGAAATAACGTCGATTTGTCTCGGATGACAGCAAGCAACTGGATCACATCGGGCACGTCCGATTGGTCAACACGCGGTCGTTGACTCGGCGGGAAGCGCTCTGATTGGTCGCTTACCTTGCAATGGCCCGGCGCGGCGGCGCGTGCGGCGTTAGGTTCTCATTAATTGAAACAGCTTCCGTTAATTCGCTTTCAAGTAATTAAGTAAGTGGCCTTGATAAATAATGATTCATTGCTTAGTGTGTTAATTTATTTAACCCCGTACGTGAGTCCGGAGGATCATTTGGATGTGTACAGTCAGCTGCAGAGAAAAAATAAGTACCTCCCTGTACAAACTTCTACGCAGGGGTTCAGCAAAACGAATGAAAATATTTGTAACTAAGTATTTCCTCAAGGGTAATAGGCCAAGTAACACCATGTTACTTGGCCTTACAGTACAATACTCATAGGCAACTTTGGAAAAAATGGCTCATAATGGACCTATCCACAATGACCTTAGTATAAATAAAATAAATAAAAAAATACAAACTAGACCGGTCATGATAATACATGACCTGTCTTGGGTTTTTGGGGGTAACTTTTGATCATGTGAATTGATTGGAATAATTCTTTTCTTAATAGAAGGAAGATACGTGCGGGATGATAAATTAAGTACTCAAGATAAAGTGTTTGCATAGGTATACAGTTAAATTACAAACTTAATTCAGAAATTATTTTGTACAATCTTTCAAAAACCGTATAACCAATCAATCAAGCTCCATATAATTGCTCTACTTTTGTAAAACCCAGTTTTTTAAACTTCTGCAGCGATTATTTCCTAAAATATTAACTTTATCAAAAACTGTTCTAGTAAACCCTCATTATTTTACAAATACCTATCCAATGATATGCCACACAAAAATCACCCCCCACTTTACGTGTATGGGAGGTACACTAAAAAAGAAATTATAACCACTTTTTATTTTACCACTTTGTTGACGTGACATAATATACATGTTCGTACAAAATTACAGCTTTCTAGTACTTACAGTTACTGAGATTATCCGCCGACGGACGGACGGACGGACAGACGGACAGCGAAACTATAAGGGTTCCTAGATTGACTACGGAACCCTAAAAACATATATTTGGGCATCAAGTTTCAGGTGGCGAATGGGTTGTTTGCCGGGGGAATACGAAATACAATTAAATGATAAAGTGTCCCCAGTTGTTCACGCGCCCAGAAAGTTACCGTTGGCATTGAAAGATCAAATAAAAAACAAATTGGATGAAATGGAAAGAGAAGGTATTATTTCAAAAGTAGAGGGTCCAACAGACTGGGTTAATAGTATGACGGTAGTGAAAAAGCCCAATGGCGACTTGCGTATATGTCTGGACCCCCGCGATTTAAATAAAGCAATTAGGCGCGAACATTTTAAACTTCCAACCTTTGATGAAATTACGGCGGAGTTGTTGGGCGCAAAGTATTTTAGCACATTAGACGCGAAGCAAGGTTTTTGGCAAGTAAAGCTAGATCCAAGTTGTACAGATCTTTGTACTTTCAATACGGTATTCGGGCGATATAAATTCTTACGTATGCCGTATGGAATCTCATCGGCGTCTGAAGTATTTCACAAACGGTTATACGGTCACTTTGATGATATCGAGGGTGTTGTCCTATTTGTTGACGACCTGTTAGTACACGGCCCGACTCAGGAACTTCATGATCAGAGATTGAGAGCGGTATTAAATAGGTGTAAAGAGATAAACATTAAACTAAACAGACAAAAATGCAGAATAGGTTTAACTGAAATAAAGTATTTAGGCCACAAAATTGGCAGCAATGGAATTCGTCCGGACGATTCTCACGTAATTGCGATTAGAGATATGCCCACGCCACAAAATGTGAAAGATGTAGAAAGATTTTTAGGTCTAGTGACCTATGTTAGTAATTTTATACCCCATTTCTCTGAAAAGTCGGCCAAATTGAGAGAATTATTAAGAAAAGACATAGAATGGCACTGGGACAAAAATCATGACGAATGTTTTAGGGAGTTAAAAACGTGTTTAACCTCTTCTCCAGTATTGCAATACTATGACATAAACAGCCCAGTAGTTGTTTCGGTTGATGCTAGTAAACATGGTTTAGGTGCCTGTCTATTACAAAATAATTTACCAGTTTGTTACGCTTCTAAGTCGTTAACGAAAACAGAACAGGCATACGCTCAAATCGAGAAAGAGTTGTATGCATGTGTCTTCGCGTGCGAGAGATTTTACACATATTTATATGGCCGTACAAACATAATAATAGAAACTGATCACAAGCCGCTTGTGAGTATAATTAATAAACCCCTTGCTAATGCTCCGGCCCGATTACAAAGAATGCTGATGCGTCTATATCCATACACGTTTTCCTTGGTGTACAAGCCGGGAAAATACTTGTACATCGCCGATGCACTATCGCGTGCACCTGCACCGAACGCGGCCGCCCCCCTCCTCCCGCGCGACTACCTCGATGCGCAGGCACAAGTATGTGCGATCGCGGCTACTAACTCTTTAACCGATACACACTTATTGGAAATACAAAAATGCACAAAGGAAGATAACGAGCTTCAAACTTTAATAAAAGTCATTAAGCGCGGTTGGCCAAACGATAAAAACAAACTAAACGATACTTTAAAATGTTATTGGAATATCAGAGATGAACTAACTACGGATTTTGGAATAGTATGGAAGGGTAATAGAATCATAATACCAAAGTGCATGCGGAACGACATGTTAAAAAGAATCCACTCCAGTCACTTGGGATTAGAAAAATGCAAGCTCAGGGCTAGGGAGACAGTTTACTGGCCAAACATCAATTCCCAGTTACAAGATTATTTATCGAACTGCCAGGCGTGCCTAACGTACAAGAAACAAAATGCTAAAGAGCCCCTAATTTCACATAGCATACCGAAAAAACCGTGGCGCAAAGTCGGCGTAGATATTTTTCATTTAGCGAATCAGTCGTATATACTTGTAGTAGATTACTTTAGTAAATACATAGAAATGACAAAATTACAAAGTTTAAAATCGGAAATCGTGATTAGCGAGCTGAAACAAATATTTCGTAGACATGGGATACCAAAAACTGTTGTGAGCGACAATGGACCTGAATTTTCCTCAAACCTTTTCAAAGAGTTTTCATTAGGTTGGAAATTTCATCACGTCACGTCATCCCCCGGATATGCACAATCGAACGGGCAGGTCGAAAGATCCATACAAACCATAAAAAATATCATGAAGAAAACTAGTTTTTATAAATCCGATTTAGATATCGCATTGTTGGAATACGCATCTACTCCAATAAGTGACGATTTACCCTCACCTGCAGAATTATTATATAACAGGAAACTTCGTAGCATAATACCAAACAAACGTAATCCAATGGAACCTAAGATCAGATCGCATTGTCATTATTATGATAAATTAAAGCATAGACAGGAGCTTCAAAAACAGTATTACGACTTACGCACTAGAAACTTAAACTCCTTAACCATCGGACAAAAAGTAAAAGTAAGATTAGGTAATGATTGGGTTCCGGGAAAAATTGACGGTATAGTAGGGCCTAGGTCATATCTAATTTCAATGCCTAACGGTAACGTGTTGCGTCGTAACAGGAAACATTTAATTGCAGATTCGAATCTAAGACCGGATTCGGTACATTATAACCTAGATGATGACGTAACTTTGCCCCCATTAGTTACGCAATCACAAACAATATCCAGAGATAACCAACCGGTACTGCAATCAGCTGATCAGAATGTACCAACTAATGAATTTTATCGTACTCGTTCCGGCAGGATAGTGCGACCTCCTGATCGGTGGGGATACCCCTCCACGTCCTCCGCGGTTAATCCAGTCACGTGAGCCTTTTTTCTATTCAGTTTTCTTCCTAAAAGTGATTTTTGTTATCATAGGCAACTCAATAATGTTTACAATTAAAATAAAAGTACATAACTACGAGTACCTATATAAAATGTTCGATGAGAATGTTCAATGCTTCAAATATTTTGTTTGTTAATTTTAAAGTACTAATTTAGTTAGTTATTAATAAAAAAATAATGTAAGTATACCTATCATAATAAAGATAATATTATAGTGAAACATGATTGAAGTTTTACCTAAATAATAATAAGTATGCTATATGCTTATGGCATAGGTACTTATTAGCATGGTAGGTAAATAACTTGGTCAAATATATTATACGATAGGGAAACAATTAATATATTATTATGATTTATGATCTTAATCCAGTCAGTGAACTGACAGCTCGTATGTATATTTTGATAGTTTTGGAAATATTTTTTAATAGTTTTTTTTTTAGCATAACGGATATATCGTGAGTCTGGTATGATGTATGTAATAAAATCCAACAAAATTTCTTTACACGATAATTGTCACAGATATGTACGCACATGTTACAAGTGTTTTCATGCAGGATTATATGCATATATATATGTATATATTTAGTTGTTGAAAATGGGTCATATCAATCTTTACTTATTACTATTTATTTCTATCAAAATAACACATCTATCACCAGGGTTATCGATGATATCCGTTACCCTAAATCATTATAAAACCTCAACTAATATCATCTTGCTTCAACGTAAGAGATACTTCAGTTTGAAATTATATATAATATAAAAGTATAATGTCTTGCTTTAACGTAAGAGATATTTATGTTTGGATTTATATGGAATAAATTAATGTTAAATATAAAAATAAGTTTCGCATGTTCTACAACTATAATTGTAATCAGCAATACTCATGCATGTTTGTTCTTTTGAATAATGTCTATCGTTTATGTTCTAATCAAATTTGCCTAAAAAACTTACAACCTTCATGGTACCTATTGCGTCTAAAAAGTTTGTATTTTTGAAAAAGGAGGTTGTAGGTATCCTTATTTATTTGTATGTGGTTAGGGTGGGTAGAACCACATTGATGAATAAATCAGTCTCAGCCCAGCGCCCGTGTTTGATTGACGACTCCTAAATAATGAACCTTTACAGAGGTTGTCATGAGGGACCAGCGTGTGGTTTCGCTCAGCACGCTACCTTTTGGGCGGGGGAGCTTCTGCTCCGGGAGCTTCGACTCGAAGGACGGACAGCCTGTTTCTTATGCTGTTGTGATGCACAAATAAATGTTTTACATTTCGTATTTTTCATTTCAAATCGTTGGAAGGAACAGCCAGATTTGTAACACCCATTTTCCTCATACCCTGTACCAACTAATATTAACTTTTGTTTTCTTTCAGGTCACAGAGCGCATACGGTGTTCGTCGGCGTACACGTACCGGCGAGGAGGCACTCGCACCGTAAACACAAACACCACCATCGCAATGGGGAGGATGATCGACCTGGTATGTTGGCAATGTTCCACATATATTACAAAGCTATTCAACTGAACTATTATTTTCTAACGAACTATACTACTTAGAAAGAAAAGAAAGTGGAAAAATTCAAGACCTCGGACGGAACTTGAACCCGCGACTCTGGGCACTCGGGGCAAACTGAGCTACCGGAACCACACCCGTTGCCCCGAATTTCTCCACCATATCCCTCGTTTGCGCCCTTGGGCGCTTAGCAACAGTACTAAAGTACTTCCTAATCGGCATGTGGAATCTCAAGTTATATTGAGAATTCACCACTAACAATCCGCTACCCCATACTAAACTTTTATTTTAAGCAGGTTTAATGTCGTCATTGATAGATTCGGTAAATAAATACCAGAATGAAAATCATATACTGCATTTTAAAATGTTTATTTCAATCAGTTTAACTTAAGAAAAAATGCATCTGGAAAGTAAAACGGCCTAGGTTGGAAACATATCATTATCGCATCACATATCACTTCATAGGTTAACCTTCTTTCAGAGCATGAGATACGGAACGATTTTGATGACGACAAGACAAGAGCAGCTCATCGCTCTTCCAACTGAGCTACCGAAACCACACCTGTGGCCACCAATTTCTCAACCTCCCTCGTATGCGCTTAAGCCGCCCGAGGACATGAATTTTTCCCCTTTCTTTCTGAGAAATTTGGTCTCGTTCACAGACGCTTCTGCTCAGCGTGCGTAGCCAAGATGTCAATCGCTCACGCTTAATAACATATCGTAGCTACCTCTCTCTATCGCTCTTCCTTATTAGTGTGACAATGACAGTTGCGTTTCGTTAGCGACTGAGCGTGAGCGATTGGCATCTTGGCTACGCACCCAGAAATAATGCATGATGATTATATTGCTTCCTTGAGCAATTTAAGAATTTTCTTTCTCAAACATAAATTATTAGACACTCGAACGTATTTAATATATGAAAGCGGATTTCGTTACATAAGTGGAAAATTGCTTGAAATTTTACGTTTTATAAAAAGTACCTTTATCTACTCTGCTTATTAAACAAAGTTTGCCTTACTTTGCATATTACGACGGAGAATTGAAGACTAAAGTTTTACTTTATAAGTAGGTATATATCCTGCTTTGTACGATAAGTAACTTAGCGCAAATGTTTTGCCATAAATGGGACATTAGCTAATACGTTATTAAGTGTGTGTGTTTTATTAAAGTGCGAATAACACTCGCTCAACATTAATATATTGAAATAGTTAAAATCCGAGGTATTTGATGATACGAGCTTGACAAGTAATGCGACTAACGTGCTACAATATTCGCGAGAGCTACTGCTGTTTCACAAGATCGTATTTTATCAATAATAAATCAAGTTGAGATTTTAGGAATTACGATGTTAGAACAGATACCTTACTATGACGTCGATTCAGTTGACGACCTAAGCTGAGTCGCTTCCATACAACTAAGCCTTAACTGATCCTAAACTGAATCGCGTTAAGACGCCATGGTAAGGCCCCAGGAAATAACTAATTAGATGCTAAATGCAATTGAATAAAAAGTATCCAAAACATCAAAAAACACTGCAAGACGTTAGAACAGAAAACAACTAGACCCTAAATACGATTCAATAAAAAAATGCAAAACATCAGAAAACACTGCAATATCGTTCTACTCTCAACGTTACCGAATGATTAAATACCCTGGATGCGTAGCCAAGATGCCAATCGCTCACGCTACTAAGCGTATCGTAGTTATCTATCTCTCTCTATCACTCTTTCTTATTAGTAGGACAATGACAGTTGCGTTTTGTTCGCGACTGAGCGTTAGCGATTGGCATCTTGGCTACGCACGCTAGGGCCTTAACATGACTATAGTTACTATTTAAAACGAGATATTTACCATGTACATTTGTTTTCATGAGCTCCCGATATTTCGGCACTGTTACAAGTTAAATATCGGGAGCTCATGGAAACAAATGTACATGGTAAATATCTCGTTTTAAATAGTAACTATAGTGTAAATGACCATGTTAGCTTAAAACCTTAACATGACGTCTTAACCCGATTCAGTTGACGAGTTAAACTGCGTCGCTTCCATACAACTGAGCCTACTCCGTACCTAAACTGACGTCAAGGCCCCTGGAATTGGAACAGACTCGAACACGAGCAAAGAGTAATTCGAAGTCGAAGCTTTTGCGATTGACATAATAATTAAATTTCTGTTAAAGCTGGAATGTCGATTGAAGATTTATGAACTGGGGCATGTGGCATGTTGTCCCATTAAGTCAAGTAAATCGTTTGATGATGTTACCTTCGAAATACATAAAGTCAGTATCAGTCACGTTGTCAAGAGACTTAAAAATGGAAAAAAAACTACAACGATGAAAAGTTAACTTCTGAGTTCCGGACACCCTAGTGCCCAATAGATGAAACCCGTCTGTCACCTCTTTTTAAAAACAACATGTATTGGATGGGATGCATTGATTGACCAATGAATACGTAAAAATTGGAAACACTTCAAAAGATAACAAAGAATGCTGCAATATCGTTGGACCCTCGCAGTTGCGTCAGTCACCTACCTTGAGAAATTTCAGTTTCGTATCTTCGCCTCTCGCAAGCATAATCATAAACAATTGCAATAAAGATTTCCTAATTTTCGTTTTGTCGATGTTGGCAGTAGGCTCTTTGTTTCCAATTAATTCATTACCATGGAACATAGTGTGAAATACGAGCAAAGGGTCGCAGAACTCGCAGACTCGATACAGATTCGCTTCCATGAATCATGATCGACATAGCAATTAAGTTCTGCCGCGGCTGGAACGAGTCAAATCAATCCACTACGAGAAAGCTTTTAGATTTTGTTGGCTCTTGTTGTTCAATTTATTGGAAGAGACGTAATTTACCAATTAAATTGCCGCTCGGTAAATTTCCCGCTAAAATTCGAAACACTCAAGATTAAAAATATGCTGTAATATCATTCGTCCGTCCCTCACAGCTATGCAGAGGGTCTGCTGCGAAAGAACTATCGAACGTCAAAGTTCCTTAGTTTGAACACTCAGTCACTCACTCACTCACCAATCATCAAAAGTCTAAGGGACTTCTAGCAGGCCCAGAAGCTCCAAATTTTAAACATGAGTAATGTATAGCCTACCAAGTCATAGAAAATTCAAAAAAGTTAGAAAAATCATGCGTAAGTTTGTAGTTCCATATAAATACATACGATTACAAAGCTACTTATGTAGTTCATGCACCTATTATACCTACAGGTAGGTACAATACACTGCACTGATTGTATAAATATCGGATGCAAATATAAAAATAATAAAGAAGGTCTGCCTAAAAAAAGAGTTGAGATCCCATCAAAAACATTACATTTAAACATTCTGTTTAGCCCATTGGTTGACTGGTAAAGAATGCCTTACGGCATTAATTCCCTCATTTGTACTTTTCTTCATGGTGCATTAAAATTTAAATAAACAAATCAAGGAAGTGAGGGCCTGCTATTTCCGACTAATTCATTAACTTGAAACAAAGTGCGAATAAGATCAAAGGGTAATTCAGGGTCGCAGTACTCAGAGTCTCGTCCCAGAGATTCGCTTTGATCGACACAGTAATTAAGGGTCTGCCGAGGCTAGAGCGAGTCAATCAATCCATTACGAAAAGCCTGCAAATGTTGTTCTAATCAGGTGGGTGCAGTACAGTAATATTAAGAAACTAGGAGGAAATTGATAGCAGTTATCTAAAATATTTCTAATTGGGAAATGTTAATATAAAAGTATGATGATATTATATGTTAATATAAAGGCAGGGAGTAGGTACTTAACGTTTAAGTCACAAAAATACCTTATATAATAGGTACGTTAAAAGACCCCGTAGCAACATATGGAAAAAGTGGCTTCAGTCAAATCTCACGAAATTTTTGTAGATTCAAATCTCCTAATATTTTTTTTTTACAACGGCATTTCTCTCGAAATTATACTTTCCTTTTAGTTAATAATTAATTATACAGAGGATGCTAGAAAACAAAAACAAATATCCATGAGTTAAATTCTATACACTTTCAATATGTATATTAAAGACGGCAATACTCGTATTGTTCGAAACCGGGGACTAGAGCCTCCCGCAAAAATCGAAAAGTTTATGATTTGTGTCTCGCTCTCGAATGTTTATTTTTGACACAATCCTCCTGAAGATTGGGTTTCAAAACTTGCCAATCTAAATTTAACTGTGTCAAATTGACAAAGAGAAAATTGTCAAAAATTTTATTGGGGCCTATGTAGGACGCGGGAAGTATTCAGTTAGGCAGCCTTATTCACTTGACTACACATTTCATCGCATTTAACCAGCCATCGCATTATCACATCAAAGCAAACATAATTCCTTGAATTATGTTTAACTGTTCGTTGTGAACATGTATGGGATGTACCTTATATAGGCACAGCCTTATTTTTGCATTCGAGATTAGCTTAGGACTAGGCAACGATATATGCATGTTATAATTGTTATAAATGTTCATATGCGAGTACATTTAAAAATATATAGACAGGCAATAATTTGCTTCTCAGGCAGATTCGCTATCGACACCTAAATATCCTAAAAACACAGTTTCCTAGAATTTACAGTGTTTTTTCCAAATTTTGAATATAATCGTGCAAAAATAAATCCATGGTTATTTAGATAATAAGCGGCCTTGACCGCCTCGCCTCATCTTTTAATTATGCACGTTTTTGTTGTCTTTACTCTCTAAGGCTCACTTGCACCAGCCAGGGTTAGCCGTTAACCCGAAGTTAAGCTGTGAAATTCCATACAAAATAACGCTTAACTCTGGGCTATGTGGTTAACCCCGAGTGGTGCAAGTGGCCCTTACAGATGTAGGTAGTGCCTGTGTTCTGTGCCTCGTTTTTTCACGGAAACGCCTGAACGTGTCAAGTCGTTCATGTAGTGTCAGAACTAAAAGTATCGAGGTCGATTAAAGTAGCATGACAAATACGAGCGTTTTCCAGAAAATACGAGGGCACAATATTATGCACTACATATGTACTAAGCTGTCAAGACGCATTGACATAAGTCAGAGAGTTGCAAGACTTAAATGGCAGTGGACCAGGGACATTACTCGTAGTACCGAAGGCCACTGGAGCAGAAAGATTCTCAAGGGCTCCAGTAAGGTGATGAAATCGGTGATGTGGGTGGCACACGGCCCACATCAAAATACTAAATCCCCGAAATACTAGAGTGTGGGGTTCCTTAAACAAGGGTTGTACAAGTTGTGGGATAAAATATGTAAACGTGTAAAATTTTGGAGAAGGTCTCTCAAACTAAACTAAACATAATCAAAGTGAAAGGGGATAAAGCTAAGTCTTTGATAGTGCTAATTTTGTAATTTACTAAATAGTTACTGAACCCTAAAGAGCGTTGGTGGCCCAGCGGTAAGAGCGTGCGACTTTCAATATGCTTTCAATCCGTTTTGAGAGAAAATTTGTAAATAAGTTTCTGGAAACATCCAATCCGATCCGACTAATACATTTATAACGATGAATACCTACTAGAAAACAAAGATCTTAATCAGACTTCTCCGAATTCATTTCCTTACAGGAGTTTCTGGAGCAAATTTGAATTAGGAATTTGTTTAATTACTCGATTTTTGAATAGATAAACAATTTGTGGCAATTCTCGGAGGAGGATAGTCTTTGTAACATTTTCCTTGATTAGCTTTTTATACTATGGGGACTTTGAATGTTTAATTTCAAAACAAAAAAGTCTGCCAATTTTCAACTCAAATTTACAACTATTCGTACAAATACGATGTCAGATAAACATCAATACATACAAGAAATATGATACTAAGAATGTCGTACCCATTCGGCAAAGGGGTAGGCCTGTCAATAGCTACTCCGTCTGGATTAAAACTCAAAGTTTGGGGATAAGAAAATGTAAACGTAAAATTTAAACAGTTACATTAGAAATAAATGAAAACATTTTTTTATCTGTTATAATAAGAAGTTAAAATGCCGATGTAAAAATTTGATACCTACGCGTACAGATGTAGAGAATATGTTTTTGTGTCTTATTATGCCGAAGCTGTTCGTATTTGTCCCCTACCCCCTTTGGTACCCTAGTATTATATTAAGCTAAATCCATGAGCCATATTTGACAGAATCTGTATGTTCTTATGTGTTATTGGAATTTGTTTACTAACAAAAGAGTACAAATGTATATAATTCCAGCCTTACAAAGGCATATGTTTAGCCACATGAATAAGGAATTATTCTCAAAAACCAATTGCGGTATGACCTTGAAACAAACTAGTTCCGTATTGTGGTACAACTGGCACTCGAGGCACAAGGGACGTTGTTAGCTTTGAAGTGGGATTGCAATTTCTGGCGACCGACATTTGAGAAAATGGCGCCTTTTTTTCAACGGAAGTTTTAATCCAGTAAGTGTTAGGTGCAATTGAAATATTTATGTTATGAATTATTGCTGAGCATTAATTTATGGGAAGGATTTTAATCCTGGCTGAATAATAATTTGAAATCAGCTATAAAAGAAGTTATAGGTATTTGTACTCACTGTAGATTAAGAAAGAGACAGAAATTTTATCTTTAAATGACTTTAGGTATAGATAGATTAACGGCTTCTAATAAGGATATACATTGGTATAGATAGAGATTGTTTTAGTTGTATCATACATATAGTGAAATAATTAATTGTTTAGGGCCCATATTGCCTCGAGGCAGGCGACTGAGCGTCACAGAAGATGGCGAAACATGTAAGAACAACTTGTGGCTTCACGGTTTTGTTTTTTCAGTTTTGTGATATCCCATTGTCATCCTCCTACAAGCATGAAACCAATATTCTGTCTTTATTGTTTGTTAGGAAAAAGTAAAGGACGAAAAAAGTTAACTCACTATGGTTTTAATAGATAGTTCTTTGGCTTAATTTAATCAAAGAATCCATGTAAAGATTGTTTCTGTAACTACTAGCGGTGCTTCTATTAGTACTTTATTCTTTTCACTTTATCTTTTACTATTAGGTAAAATCATCTCGCATGTCTTCGACCATATCAGTAGTGATCTATATTAGTTTCACTTTTCCAATTTCAAATCTATTAAGTATTCATTTCAAATCAATTTTAAATCTCGATGGAAGTGTTAGTGCCCTTGATTCCTATGTGTTTATCGCTTTGTAATCACCTCTGCTTTTTTCCAGTGACACCTCCGGCTCAACGAGTACAATTCATTCTTGGCGAAGATGTGGACGATGCCACTCTTGAATCGCATCCACTTTTCTCCGAAATGGAAGAGCTGGTTAAAGAAGGAGATGAACTCGAATGGAAGGAAACCGCCCGATGGATAAAATTCGAGGAAGATGTTGAAGAAGGTGGCAACCGGTGGTCAAAACCTCACGTCGCCACTCTCTCACTGCATTCGCTTTTCGAACTTCGAAGCTTAATACTGAACGGCTCCGTCATTTTAGATATTGAAGCTAATGGCTTGGAACAGGTCGCAGACACTGTGCTAGATCATATGGTTCTCGATGGGTGCTTAGGCTACGACAGTAGAGACAAGGTTAAGGATGCACTATTGAGGAAACATAGGCATCAACATGAGAAACGAAATCACAACAACATGTCCCGACTACCACTGATCAGGTCACTAGCTGATATTGGAAAGAATCACTCTTCTTCGAAAAGTAAGTAGTACTCGTACTTTAATTTGTTTTCTATCGTCTAACAATCTTTCTTAATGATTATATAACCTTTTTTGTGCAAGTGCATATTCTTAGCAAGGTTAACATGGATATCGCGGTGCCCTAGATTTTCAGGACGGTGGATCTCGACGCTCCAGCTCGAGTTGTCGGTCCACTTTGTCTCCCAACACCGCTCTTCTTCAGGCATCTGACGCAAGAGGCTCCTATCTAGCAGTGCCAGGTCAGGCAGCGTGAGAGCTGGTAACCCACCACTCGACACTCATCACGCTATAAGACTGGCACGCTCGCACTTAAAGCTATATTTTTATATTGTACATATGTATTGTATTTTTAATTGTTTAAGCTAGATGGAGTCAATTCATAATGCACTATAGTAAAACATTGGTGTTATATTACAGTCGAGGAAGGCAGTTCGTCAAATGGACACTCTCACAAAGGAGAATTCAGTCGTTTCCTAGGCATCCCTAACGCGGGTAACCGCTTCTCCTTACCATTCGTTGTTCTATGTTATATTGTTTTTCTTTCACAAATCCTTGTTTACTTCTGCTACTTGTCAAATGTGATTATATTGTTTTGCTTCTTGACATGATTTCGTCAATGTTTGTGACAATGATGTTAGAGAAAACATCAGCCATGATTTTGTATTTGTGAATAATATTGTATCCACATCCAGAGTATTATTAAACAACAACGCTTAAAACTATTATTTTGTTATAAATTCGTTATGCACGTATGAATACAACAATTCGTTATATGTATAAATGGACTTTATTTACAGTAGGTGTATCTGTAAACCTTTGAATTCTTCTGCTAAACGGTTAACCACATTTCAGGTGGAACGCAACAAGAAGAGGGAATGATAAAAAGTCCAAGCAGTCTTTCAATGTTTCGTAATCATAGTGCTGGTGACCTTCCAATGAATGGCGACATTAATCACAAATGCAATACGCATTTCATGCGTAAAATACCACCCGGTGCCGAAGCTTCCAATATACTGGTCGGAGAAGTAGATTTCTTAGAGAAAACTTTATCAGCTTTTGTGAGGCTCAAATCAGCCACAATTATGGGAGATTTAACTGAAGTGCCTGTCCCAACACGGTTCATGTTCGTTTTACTTGGACCTCCAAACAGTAATTCCAGTTTTCATGAAATCGGCCGAGCAATGGCAACTCTTATGTCAGATGAAATATTCCATGAAGTAGCATACCGAGCCAAGAAACGTGATCACTTACTGGCTGGTATTGATGAATTCTTAGATGCTGTCACAGTGTTGCCGCCTGGAGAGTGGGATCCCACTATTCGTATTGAACCTCCGGCTGCTATACCATCTCAAGACCCCAGAAAGCGTCCAAATGAAAACAATCCCAAAGAAGAATTAGACGAAGAAGAAGAGGAACAGAGACAAAGAGAGGAATCTGGATTATCCAGGACAGGGAGACTATTCGGAGGCCTACTCAATGATTTAAAAAGGAAAGTGCCTTGGTACTGGTCTGATTTCAAAGATGCGCTAGCGATACAATGTGTAGCTTCCTGGATTTTTCTCTACTTCGCTTGCTTATCACCTATTATAACTTTTGGAGGATTATTAGGAGAAGCGACTGGAAAAAACATGGCTGCGATGGAATCCTTAATTTCTGGATTTGTGTGCGGGATGGGGTATGGGTTCTTTTCTGGTCAGCCTTTAACAATTCTGGGTTCAACAGGGCCTGTGTTGGTGTTTGAGACTATAGTCTATGAATTTTGCAAGCAACTTGATTGGAATTACATGTCGTTTAGATTTTGTATTGGTACATGGACGGCAATAATCTTGCTAATATTAGTGGCCATTGACGCTAGCGCCCTCGTTTGTTACATCACCAGGTTTACAGAAGAAAACTTTGCCACACTCATAGCCTTTATTTTTATTTACAAGGTACGACTTACACAAAGACACAATGTTCTTAGAAAATTTATAATAATGATATTTAATAATCATTATTTTTTTTTGTTTTAGGCCGTGGAAAATGTAATTTCCATCGGAAAGAAATACCCCTTAAAGACACGCCCCGACGAGGTTCTCAATTACGAATGCTACTGTTTGCCGAGCAATTACTCCTCAGTTCCGCAGCATTTCAATTGGACAACAGTTGACAAAGACTCATGCCAGGTAGTTGATCTATTTAATTCAACTAAGGGTCGTCTTGGCCACTCAACATTATTAGTTCTGAGCACATGCTCACTTTCAGGCTTTCCCTAAATTGACCCACTTTTATTGAGTTGTTTTGTTTCAGTTGTACAATGGAACTTTGGCAGGCGGCGGATGCGACACGAAAGTTTATGTACCAGACGTTTTCCTGATGTCCATTATATTGTTTTTGGGTACATTTACGATATCAATTATTCTAAAAGATTTTAAGAACTCTCTCTTCTTTCCGTCAAAGGTAAATTCAAAACGTTAAGACTTTTTGACACCTCCCACAAAACAAGTGTCAAACTTGTGTCTTCGAGCTTTTGATTAATGACGTTTGTTTGTTTTCAGATACGTCAAATTATAAGTGACTTCTCAGTTATTATAGCCATATTATCTATGTCGTTTCTCGATTACAAAGTGGGTGTGAAAACGCCTAAACTAGAAGTACCTTCCGAATTCAAACCGACGCTCCCGTCAAGAAATTGGGTGATCACTCCGTTTAATGGCAATCCTGTTTGGTCGGCACTAGTAGCAATACTACCGGCTTTATTAGGCACTATCCTAATATTTATGGACCAGCAAATAACGGCCGTCATCGTTAACAGGAAAGAAAATAAACTCAAGAAGGGATGCGGTTACCATCTAGACTTGTTTGTACTAGCTATCTTGATTCAAATTTGTTCAATTATGGGTCTGCCGTGGTTTGTTGCTGCCACAGTTTTAAGCATAAATCACGTGAATTCACTAAAAGTGGAATCTGAATGTGCTGCACCCGGAGAGAAGCCACAATTTTTAGGAGTAAGAGAGCAAAGAGCCACCCATATCCTCATATTTCTCACTATTGGATTATCCGTCGTGCTGACTCCAGTGCTAAGACATATACCAATGCCGGTACTCTTTGGAGTATTTCTATATATGGGCGTCGCGTCATTGAAAGGGCTTCAGTTCTTCGATAGAATTTTAATAATGTTCATGCCCCAGAAATATCAACCGGACCACATGTTCTTGAGACAAGTGAGGACTAATTTCCTTTGATATCTCTGCTCTTGTTATACTTACGAAAATGACATAAACTCATAACTAAATATAACAATATTTTCCAGGTGCCCATTCGCCGTGTCCATCTCTTCACCGCCATTCAACTCACTTGCCTCGTCTGCCTCTGGGTGATAAAGTCTTTCTCTTCAACATCCATTCTCTTTCCACTGATGTTGGTCGTGATGATAGGCATTAGAAAGAGTCTGGACCTACTTTTCACCCGACGCGAGTTGAAAATCCTGGACGACGTCATGCCAGAAATGACTAAGAGAAACCAAGATGAGTTACGCGAGCTAGGAGATGAGGTGGGATGGGTCACAAAAATATTAAAATTATGTCAACGGAACTAAACCTATCACCTTTTTGGCGAACCATCCGTTTATTTAGTCATCCCGCCATGTAGAACCAATGCGCTGTTTAAAAATAAATTGCGTGTTATTTTACTCTTGCATTTTATTTTGCCATTATTTTACTTTCCTTATCCACTGCAAGTTTTCATCTTACACCTCACGTATATAGTTTTACGAACGTAACAAGTAAGTAGCCTTCATATCACATGAATTTAAGCCCTCTTTATCTCTGCATTGCTGAAACTTTTGTTTTGAGTTCGCAATATTAGGAAATTTTCTTTTGTAGGAACAGAGCAAAAGTAATCCGCCGTATCAAGAAAATTTGCAAATTCCTCTCATAAATGGTAATATCATGAATATACCGTTAACGTCGATTAACATATCGGAGGAAGTGAATAAGACTGGTATTTGGAAAGATGTTAATAATAAAACGAAGAAAAATGGTGTTAAGAATATTAAACCCAAAACAGGAAAGAAAAAGTGAGTATCAATTGGCATTCGTAATATGTGTAGCTCATTACAATAATAAAATATTTGAGAAGGGAATACTAATGATCGTATGACTTTGTATGATCGTGTGTCTTTAAAGCTACAAATATACATAAAATCGGTTTTAATCGAAGACTCGCATTACACCTTTAACAATTCCAGCATTAAACATAAAAAACAGACGACCAAAGACCTCCAATCGGAGATAGAAAGGCGGCTCTCCACCATGGACGAAGTGGAAGAAGACGACCCTCCAGTAAAGGTGTGCGTCAATGACACCAAATTCTAACTCCGAGCATGACGCTGCGCTGTAGCCTATGAGCCACTCGGACACGTATAGCATGGCGCACGGACCCCTGTTCACGAATGATCATTCGACCAGGGCACGCACAGTGCGAATTATTTTTCGTGAAATACGTGCATGCGTAGAGCACACTCCTTTTCTTGTAGATTTATATTTATGCAAGCTCTTATTATACTAAACGTCGTTGTTGTGTATGAATTGTAGAAAAATAGACGAAAATATCTAGTGAAATAATGTCTAAGCGTTTTAAATCCCTATTGGTCTAGATTTAATGTACTTTTTCTTAGAAATTAAGCTCAGTTTGGCAAGAAATATATTAAATATTTAAGTCATAGTTTAGTATAAAGTTGGAGAATCGCGGATAAACTTATGAGTAAGTAGATTTTTAATAACCACCTTCTAGAACATGTTTTAGAATCACAGTTCACATTGTTCATATCTTTTGTCTTTGATGTTACGCTTTCACCTTTACACTTTTTATCCTTCCTTTTATCTGTTGCATGATTTTGGTGTCTATTTATGAAAATATCTGCCCAGATATTTAGTAAATTTACATTTATTATGATTATCAATGTTAGATTTAGCTGATTAGATTTACGAGTTAATTGTATGAAGCCTCTGGACGATTTCAGGGCGATATCGTAAGGCGCAAGGAATCATGGAGTGGCGGAATAAAAAAAAGTGAATCTAGGAAAAACAGCACATCAGCTGAAACTTCGGTCTAACCTCTTTTCAGTCAATTTTAAACTGTATGCCCTTAAATATTTAGTCCTTTCTCTTTTTAGGTACTGCGTTAGGCTCAATCTATACACGGCGGGACCGTTGTGTCTTTGAAAGCTTTCTTGAGTTCTAGTATTTTTGTATAGTGCAGCGTGTATAGATAGTGCCTTAAAATGTCAATGATTACGATTAAATGTGTTTCTGTATTATATACTCTTCTCTTCCTGTTTATTTTCCGAGACTACGCCGCCATCTTGATTCAGAAAGTTGGAAGATTGTCGGTGCCAATTAGGGCAGTAATTGTCAAAACTTTCTTAAGCCATATCCATATATTTTATATACGATTTACTCGTGTTGTTTGAATGTATCATATTAAGTATTTGTAACGGAGTATTCAAGTTACTTTTAGATGTATACGTACACGATATATCAGTGTCAAAATGAATGTGGAAGCGCGTCGTATTTGTGTAGAAATTATTTCATGATGTCACAATGAAGGAATCAACGTACGACAGTCAAATTTAATTTAAATGGCGAAAATGCCTACAAATGATCAATCAATATTGACTCAAAAGGGCTTAACCCTTACCTAACTGTCATACATTCGGTGCGTAAAGCAAAACAATGACTCAGCCTCCTACGAAAAACACTGGCACAAAAACTTTAACTTTAGTGTAGGTATAATAATATTTTAAATGTAAGTACAAGATTGATTCACGAAAGCTGGCGCGGAAAATGTATACAACGCGCCAGCTTCGTGAATCGATCTGTATAATTATGAATGATAGTATTTTTGGCGTATTTCGATGTATTTGTATAATATTTTTTTTAGGGATGCTACTTGTATTTTACTCTTTGTAATCTATGTCTATCTCTATAACTGTCTTCATTATTTGTGTATCCCAATAAAGTGTAAAATGTTTAGCTAAGTATTTTTATTAGTATAATGAAGTAGTGGCACGAACATTTAAAAATATTGAAATTTTAACGAAGGGTTGTGGTTTAATGCAAAAGTATTTTAGGTAAATATTTAATGACTATTAGGCCTTTGTGTTATAAATCTAAATGAAAGGTGAAACGAATTGTTATTAAGTGCCTGCGTAAATGCCCTTTGTTTATTTCTCCTAGTACCTCAATAGATATTATTTTAATATTTAGGTACAACTCAACAGTGATTGCCTTCTGAGCAAAGCAGAACCGTTAAGTTGTTTATGATTTTTTTCGCGGAAAATCTAAATTCAACGTTACAGCCGTAGTAAATATTAAAGATATATTTAGTACTTACTAGGAATATGTAGTGCCCGTGACTTCATCTCCACAATATCTTTATAAATTGTAGCTTATGTATTATTCTGATGTATAAGCTATATTATTGTAAAGTTTCATTAAAATCCATTCAGTTGTTTTTACGTGAAAGAGTAACAAATATCGATACAAACTTTCACATTTATAATATTAGTAGGATTCATATAATTCATGTAAAATTCCTGAATAAAAAATGTTTAATTAAAAATCTGATAATAGAATACCTAAGCGCAATAAGACAAACTAATTCAAACAAAAGATTTCTATTTCAAATGCTACACCGGAAACGCTATTTACCTACTTGATTAAATATATAAATATTAAAAGCTAACTTTTTTGAACATTACTATTTCTCTAAATTCTAAATGTTCGTTGCCACTACATCATGTACTTTTGGCAAATGAAACGTAATCAGTAATGGATTTTTATTTACTATGTACGTACATAATAGGAGTTAGTATTATGAGTGACAAGTTTCATGTTTAACCGTAAGTGGTATGCAAAAACAATAGAATAACCTAAAATGTAAACATATGTTTGTACATATGAAACATATATATTTATGTATGTTAACACAACCAGATGTCTCAGTTGTTGGGTGGATGACGTAATTCCATATGACATATACAAAATATTGGAACCTCATTGCCAAAAGTACAAGGTATAACCAAAACCTAAATGTGGTATGTTGTGATATTGAAGGTATGTAGTCCAATGCACCCTCCGTAGGGCAAACTACTTTCATCTCGCATTTCCACAGTACGAAGTGCCAATAGTGAGACACCATTAGCTTAAATGTATTGTACAATTTTGACTCTTTTACTATAGGGTTTGTATTGATATTAGTAGTTTATACGTTTGTGTGACCCAAGACTATACCAAAGTTTGGAAACAGCAAATAAAAAAAACGCACGCAAATTAAACGCGCGCACGCAAATACACGTTGGTAAATAATAATTAGTTGGCGTTATTCTTACAGCTTACTAGGTAGTTATACATATATGTATTTTTAATTTGTTATTGTTAAGTCTGATGTTTCAAGAAAAGTTTTTTTTATAGAGCCGCTATGTACTAATGTATAAGGTTCAAAATCAATATATAAAAAAAGAACTCACAATCAACCACTTGTAATAGGTATCGTTTTAAGAAAATACCTACTGCCCGAATCCCAATCAAAGCCGAAAATACCTACATACTTAGTTGGCAACTATGGAAACCCGAAGAAGTAATAGACGAGCTAATCCATCCGGATAAATTGTTATTGCGTACTTAAATATTGTTTAAATTACATTTAAAAAAGCAAATATTGTTTTTTTTTTTGTATGGGCCAAAGGTCTGAAACTTTAAGCAGGTAAGTTACTTGCCAACTTTGAATAATGGACTTTAGTAGTATGAAAACTGCGGTAGGCCTACAGGCCGTTAGCTTAAACAACCTTCAAGCTTTGGTACGTGAAGCGACGCCGATACCCGAACGTTCATTCTAAAATCCGAAAGTTCTTCTTGAAGTACCTAACTTATACAGATTAGTTTTGATTAAAAAATATTTTATTTATATTTAATCTAAGGTTAGGTATTTATACTACGATTATAAAAGTAAAATACAAAAACACATACAACATATATATATAATCATATATAAATAATCTAGCCTAGGGAGCCGCCCGCAACGGGGCATCAGGGCCCAGGCTACCGGGGGTTAGGGCCGCAAAGAGAGGAACCGTACGACTATGCGCGCCGTGTCCAGGATTACCGCCTTCTGCATCTGACTCTTGATCCAACCACAACTTCGTACCTTATATAAGTCATAACGTAACTTATATTATTATAACAGATTAATTTATTTTTCCGAATTTGCCTCCTATACCATCAGAAGCACGCGTTCATTGTTTTTTCCTATATTCCAATTACATACATTAAAATTAATTTTTTTATCGAAAAAACATAATGTGGATAACAATAAGGGTAAGTGTGTGCTACAATTGTTTGCCTTTTTGTGATGCTTTCCCAAATAAGTAGTAATTTATTGTCTACAGTTTAACAAAGTGAACAGAAAAAGTAGAATTAGGTAATAACAAGAAGGCTGTACAATTGCTGTTTAGACTGTCTAAGTGAATATTAGATATTAAATTAGTTACAATTTTACTTTTTATATGTAGAAAATTATTATTTAGATTATATTTTTTAACGAATGTAGTCATTTATTTAATTCGAATCAAACCTATACCTACTAAAACAAATACAAATGTGTTACTAAATTGTAGCAAAAACAAAGCAGAAATTGCAGTAGACAGTATACAAAATACGCAATAGCTGAAACTGTGAAATATTGAAACAGCAATATAGAATTCCAATGAGCAATTACTAAGTATGTGTGTACCTATTGTACCTTATCATCGTGTAGACCCTGAGAGCCTCTAGGAATAATGTATTGGTATTTGTAGAGGCAATTTTTCAGTAGTTAACACCCAAAAAGTAGCGTGGTAAAGTGTTGTGGCAGTAAAAAAAAGGACGAGGACCGGACGCCTACCACGAACATCGAGAATTGGCATTAACGGGAAAACTTCTTTGACACTCTAATATGCAAGTGTGACAGAGATGGAGATACAAATCCGCAATCGTTCGATATTCGTGGTACTAGCCAAGTCATTGTTGAAAAACTTTGTGGGTCGTTCCGATCGAAGCCGCGATTGGCGAAGGCTTTTTGGCGCCTTCGAGTAAAACACATGCCTTTCCACCAGATCTACGTTTACATACAAATCCGCCAAGATATGTTGTGAAGCTATGTGTTAGTTGTATGAAGTTTCGTGTTTTTGGCTCTATGACTCGATTATACAAGAGCGATAGGAAGAAAAAATCGTTTATTTTTCGTACGAACAGAGTGGTTCGTGGTATGCCCCCACATGCTCTACAAAGTACCACTGGGCACTGTGTGATAATATGAAGAGGTAACTACTGAAAATAGCCTTGTAGAATTAATTTGAATAGGTTATGAATGAAAAACAATTGTTTGTACCTGCGAGTTTGTTATGGCGTTTTTGGATATTATCATGTCGAGTGTTGAATAAATGGGTTTTGATAAATGTGTACTACGTTATTTTTCTTATTACCTACTAAAAACCCAATTTGAAAAAAACTAGGTTGAGAAAACTTCTATCGTCAAAAAAATTGAAAACTGAATAAACTCGCCATCTGTTGTCCAATAGCCAAACCAAAAGCAACGACATCTATTGAGGAGTAGTTGAACTTAAGCTTCAGATAGCTGACGCTAGATGTCACAAGTCTAAACTGGTGGTTCTCAGCATTGTTGATAGATGGCACTTATGTAACAGTTTAGACCACAAATGTGCATTTCGCCAGCACTAAGTATAAGTATTTAAGGTACTGAATATAGTCGAGTGTAGTATATAGGCGAGTAGTAAAGTGTTGTGTGTGTGTAGAGAACGGTGAGTTCTGACGCGACAACCGGAAGCGCTATCTAGGCTCAAATATCAATCTGCCGAAAACTGGAATCAGCCGAAAAAAAAGAACATCATAGCATAGGAGAACCGCAGATGCGGTACTTTTTCATATAGTCTTGGGAACGTGATGTTTCGTTATGTGCCAGCCTATAAAGTTTTAAGTGTTGGTAGTTCTGTGATGAATTTGACGCTTAAGTGTCAGCCAACTCTTTTTCATACAAAACATTTATCGGTAAGACGTGCGACTTTAACCCGCGAGGGTTCAAATCCTGCTGGGTCTTACCAATTAGTTTTTCGGAACTTATGTATGAAACATCATTTGATATTTGCCAATTGGTGAAGGAAAAACATCGTGAGGAAACCGGACTACATCATCTGGTTTTTGGTCTGATCAATAACTGGTTTTTGGCCGCAAGTCCGCAACCGAACCTTTGGCCGAAACATGATTTTTAGGCCGAAACCGAAACTTCGTCGGACACTAGTACGTATAAACAAGTTACGATTATGATATTACGTCTTCTACAGCACTTTAATATTGTAACGGCAACGTGGGCTATAGTTAGACCACGTTATCTGTTCCAAGATTTTTAAAAGTCAAACTTCAATGAAATTGTGACATTTACTTAACACTGTTACAGTCTGTGCTATCAAAATCTAGAAAACCTAACATAAACGGACTCTACTTATGATGTATGTACAGTCGACTTCAGTCAGACACATGTTATACTTTTACACCTTACTTTTTTCACTAAACCTACTTCTAACGACATTGAAATAAAACAAGAAATACATTAATAAATAAACATTTATTCCGATAGAAGTGAAATAAATGAAAAATGATTCCTTACAAAAAATACCTAAAATAATTCTAAAGGCGGCTAGTTTTTGTTTTTCTTTTTATCCGGGAGTATGCCCATCTCCTCCTGGTATATCCTGATGAGTTGTTCCTGGACGTTGGGGAGGCAGGGGGAGTAGCGGCTGTACTCCATGCTAAACTCTCCTTTGCCTTGGGTCATAGATCTAGGAAAAAAAAGTTGTTTATATGTTTAAGTTATGAGTCTCTGTCATTTGCGCGCATATTAACATTATATACGAAAATAAATAAATAATAACTTTCTTATTTAGGGAATTAATAGACAATAAATTGTTTATTGGTAGTGTGCCGTACGAGCAGCCGAAGATCGAATACAGTGACATGAAATTGGGGAGGCCAATGGCCAGCATTGGACTGCGATAGGCTGATGATGATGATGATGATGGTAATGTGCTTGGTAAAAAAATAGATGAGCTTAAATTTCTGCTTCAGAAAATCGTACATTTATTCTCAAAGAACTAGGAATACTTTACTGGTGTCAATAGATCACCGATGGAACTCCACTATTAAGAAAAGGAATTTAATTGGAATGATGTTAAACAATAAGAAATCGCGAAACGTCTCGTTGATGTGACCGAAGAGCTGGTGGCTTCCTCGCACAACGTATCAGCATTGCGATACAACGAGGAAATGCCGCCAGCAATAGGTACAATGCCTCAATGGCCTATTTTAGATTTAAGGTAGCTTTTAACTTACTGTACATATTTTGTTAGTTATATTTGTGAGTAAATAAAAGTAACATTATGAATCTTATGACTATAAAAACGCACATAGCCAAATTGAACTTACGTCTTATATATTTTAAATAAATTCAACGAATTATTTTAGTAATTCACGATAGGCCTAAACTCTTCAGCCATTCCTAGTAGTGTAAATTCCTAATCGCATTTTCGTCAGTTCTTAAGTCTTGCGTGCGTAGCCAAGATGCCAATCGCTCACGCTTAATACCGTATCGTAGCTACCTCTCTCTATCACTCTTCAGTGCGACAATGACAGTTGCGTTTCGTTAGCGACTGAGCGTGAGCGATTGGCATCTTGGCTACGCACCCTGTTTATTCAGCTGTTCGCCAACAGATTCGATACCGTTC
The DNA here is from genome assembly GCA_949128165.1 of Lathronympha strigana. Classification (NCBI taxonomy): domain Eukaryota; kingdom Metazoa; phylum Arthropoda; class Insecta; order Lepidoptera; family Tortricidae; genus Lathronympha; species Lathronympha strigana. The sequence goes on along the minus strand of OX421906.1, from coordinate 6,217,295 downwards.
GCTGGCGTTTCTGCTAAAAAAAATACTATATAGATAGTCTATATATTATATACCTTAGTTCTCCAGCATATCCAAACATATTGTTAAGCGGGACTTCAGCATAGACAGTGGTCCAGCCCTCAGAACCCTCGTTGCCAGTGATGATCCCTCCTCGCTTGTTCAACTGTCCGATGACGGTTCCGTGGAACTCCTCAGGCATGGTCACCTCCACGTACATGATGGGTTCGAGGATCTGCCAGGCGCCTTCTTCGAATACTGCAAAAAAAAACATCGTGAGGAAACCGGACCAATACTAAGGCCTCGTTTTCTCTCTGGACTCGAGAGTTAGATATCGGTAAAACTAGTACCACAGCGTAGGGATGTATTCCATACAGTGAGGTAACTTCATACACGGCCAGCGACTCGGCTCGGTGGCTCAGGGTTGTCAAAAACTACGCGAAAGATATTACAGTCTGATTGGCAAACTAATTTCCATTTTACACCCCTTAAAATAGACCGCCGAATTTTCATAGAAATTCGGCGGCATTTCCTCCCCGCCTCCTTCCCCGCGCGCCCCCCATTGATGACCCAGAAATCAGCGGAGTTAACTCACTGTATAGAATACATCCTTACGCTGTGCTAGTACCCTCATCCAATTTAGGGGTAACTTCTACATGTGGCTTGGTATAATTAAGGAAACAGAATGGCATAGTTAGTTTTATAAAATTCGTTTTTTTTTTTTTTTTTTTCAAACAAAATAATTACATGTTGCATCAACCACTAATGTAAAACGGGCATAAGAATTGACTTTACTAGGTAAGTGACAACTATGACATATCAATGTCATGTCGAATACTCACAATCCGTTTACACACATGCAAATCCCATATGAGATAAAATTAAATTAAATAATTATAATATAAATAAATATTATAGGACATTCTTACATAATTCTTACACAAATTGACTAAGTCCCGCAGTAAGCTCAATAAGGCTTGTATTACGGGTACTCAGACAACGATATATACAGGGTGTCCCACGGCGATGCCACATGGAGGGAAAGTACCTTAAATATCAAAGATAGGATATTATACTGAAAGAAGACTATTTTATTTTTAAAATTTAGTAAAACTGCATTAATTTATAGTGTCAATATTTATTTGCATTATAAATATTCAATTTTATGGATTATTTGTCGGATATACGAGTGTATTGTGTTTCTATGAGAATTTTTAAAACAGGCATTAACGGTATCGATTAGTGGAAAAGGAAAAAAAGTTTATTTTTTTAGTATTTATCTGGTTAGGTTTTCGGGCGAGCCAAGCTAAATTAAAAAAATTAAAATGCAGTTATACTAAGTCTGATAAATAAAATAAAGTCTTCTTTCAGTAAAATATCCTATCTATGATATTTAAGGTACTTTCCCTTAATGTGGCATCGCCGTGGGACAACCTGTATGATATACAAATACATAAATACATAGAAAACATCCATGACTCAGGAACAAATATCTGTGTTCATCAGCATCACACAAATAAATGCCCTTACCGGGAATCGAACCCAGGACCATCGGCTTAGCAGGCAGGGTCACTACCAACTACGCCAACCGGTCGTCAATTAATTAGTAGTTATCTTCTAAATGGAGCTAATTAGAATACCGGTGTCTTTGAGAAATTAACTTAATTTAAGCTAATTGCGTTGGGCAGCGTACGGGAAACTACGCAATGTCTTTTCGTCCGACATACTTCAGTACCTCAAGTATGTAATCAATGATGACTTACGGCGCCGAAACGTAGTCCTTCATCGGCCTCATCTCAAAACTCAGTCGCTCAACGAGCTATGAGCACTTTGTTATACTTCCGCGAAAACGCAACAGATGACGCTATGAGCGTCACTTAATCATTTATAGTATTTATCTTTTAAACTGAGCCTTTACCAAATCGCCTTTGTTTATTGTTAGCAAACCGCAAGAGCTACTGCGTACATAAAAAAAAAGTTCGGTCACGTTAAGCGTTTCTTGGATTACGACTTTATGGCTATGGCAATAAGATTCAATATGAACTTATTGAGAACACAACATATGTAGCATGGCGGTCCCTAAAATTAACTGGGAGAATTATGGCACGTGCGTAAAAAATAATGTATTTTTAATCTTTTTTCTTAGGAAATAGAATTGATAATGGCAAAACAGTTAAGTGTAGTTTTTTTTTTGCATATTCGGCGCCGGCGCCTCATAGACAGATAATGCCATTGTTGAATACAATTGCTATGTTGTACGCTAATCCGTAAGGGCTCAGCTGAAAAGATACTTACTATAACAAACATTAAACATGAACTTCGAACATAAAACAGTCTTAGAAACATCATAATTTTCTTTTATTATACTATTTGATATGAATATTTTTTTCGATTGAATATACGCATAAAAATATATCAAATATTTTTACTTTGTGCCTTTAATTTACTACTGACCCTCTCGCGGGGAACAACCCACTGTTGTTGACAATTTGACACTCTTCTAGTTCTTTGCCCACTACGGCGAAGCCCAATACTAAAAATTCTTTATATTTATATACGTTTTTATCGTAGTTATTTATAACGCTTAAAACACACGTATTTTTATCAAAATTGGCGTGACGTGTTTTGACTGCTTCGAGCAGTCATTGTCTGACAGAGTAATGTAGTCACGTTCATGGCTCGGCTAGCTATGACCATAACCCATTTTTGATAAAAATTAATGAGTTTGACCTTTTTTTAAATATTAACCTCATTCATGTCTAAGAAAAAAGTTTTTTTAAGCTTTAATTTTATCGCGACCGCCTATCGTATTAAGGAGCGGCGTATTAATTTATTTTGCTTACAATCATAAGCAAAATAAAGTTTAAAAAGCAAAAGAGAGTCAAATTGTCTACAACAGTGGTGTGTCGATTTCAATAGAAACCGATACGTCTTGTACCCCGTGGGAGGGGTTGTGTGCGGCTTGTGCCAGGCGCAGCCTGGACTGTAGGACTCTAGGATCCTGTAACCTCTATGTGGCCTCGGCCGGTTAGGCCTCAGCGTAGCGTCTGTGTGAAGGCAAATCACGCCTTGAGGTAGGAGACGAATGACCACCCAACATAAGTCTCGACCACCGGTGGGGTAGGAATTAAGGCAGCTCCTAACCCCATACACTGCTCCACTCCGTAGACACGGACTCTCGAGACACTAGGGCGATCGATTTGTATATATAGTCAACGTCCGTAAAAACTTCATCACCGCGATGCAGGACATCGGACGTTCAAGATCAAATTGAAGACACAATTTAAACTATTTTATATATTCTACTACATATATGGATACGAAAGCTACTGTTTTATATAACTACCTAAAAATTGCACCATAAAATCAAGAGAATATCTTATAAAATACGAATTTATGTTATGGTTTATTGCAGAACGTGATATCTGTGCTCGTCGCGCCACCTGTTATATCGCGAAAGTAAACCGAAGAGCACTGGGCGCTTGGAGACAACGGGTCGGGGATCTTTTGTCAAAACAGGTAGCCGTTTTGTTACAATAGATAAAGCATGGTGAAATCTGGTTTGTGACTGAAAGGTGGTTTATCTAAATTAGATTTTTTCCTTAAAGGCTATTTTTCAAGAATAATATAAACAACTCAAACCTAGTTAAGCTTACTGTGAAACGACGATATGTATATTATGTACCTATATCGATATGAGTACCTAAACAACCTAAGCACTTCTATTTCCATCTTTAACCTCCTAAGGTCCATAGCCAAATTCGGCTCACATTTACTGCAAATCCTAGTCTACCAATAAAATAAAATAAAAAAATAAATATTATACGACATTCTTACACAAATGGACTAAGTCCCGCAGTAATAAAGCTCAAGAAGGCTTGTGTTACGGGTACTCAGACAACGACATAATATACAAATACACAAAAACAAAGAAAACATCCATAACTCAGGAAGAAATATCTGTGTTCATCACACAAATAAATGCCCATACCGGGATTCGAACCCAGGACCATCGGTTTAGCAGGCAGGGTCACTACCAACTACGCCAACCGGTCGTATTACTTACCAATAGTGCTATTATTTTATACGCATTCAGGACATTGACTTATTAAAGGAAATAGATACACAAAGCGGAACAAAAACTTCAAATTATGTGGATCATAAAGATATCAGCGAACTTGCATTGACGATGATATAAACGATAAATGTTTCGTACGAAAAAGAGCTTACTGCCGTAAGCATTAAGTGTCAAATTCATACACAAAACAAACAACAATGTTAACAGTTTATAGGCTGTTTGCACTTAAGTGCGTTCCGTTAACGGAACGTCATGTTCCAAACAAGACTATATGAAAAAGTGTCGCAACTGCGGCACTTCTATGGCGTAATTTTTTTCGGCTGATTGGGTATCCAGTTCTTTTTTATCCGACATCTATGATTCAGGCCCAAGTACTTAGGGCACTGATTTTTAATGTTTTTGTTAGTGGAATACCATAGGACATAATACTATGAAAGTAACTAAAATAAACTAATCGAGCTGTCTTCACGCCATCCATTAGCATTCAAGAAGAACGCCAGCTCACTAGAATCCACGATACGGTGGGCGCCATCTTGGATTCTAAATGTGACGCCGGATGGCTTGTGTCCGGCGAGATATCGCTTCTTGCACGTGTCGGTGTAGTTATCGCGCACACATGAACCGTGCGAGTCTGCGTACCGCAAACATGTGACGTGCGGTGAGGCCAGCAATTTTGTATGAATATTTATTACCCATGACTTCCACGACTCAAACACCCGCAAAAGCATTACCGACGCACGTGTTAAAAGGTTATTTACAATCATAAGGAAAATAAAGTTTAAAAAGCAAAAGAGAGTCAAATCGTCTACAACAGTGGTGTTTCGATTTCAATAGAAACCGATACGTCTTGTACCCCGTGGGAGGGGTTGTATGCGGCTTGTGCCAGGCGCAGCCTGGACTGTAGGACTCGAGGCCCTTATCCCTCTATGTGGCCTCGGCCGGTTAGGCCTCAGCGTAGCGTCTGTGTGAAGGCAAATCACGCCTTGAGGTAGGAGACGAATGACCACCCAACATAAGTCTCGACCACCGGTGGGGTAGGAATTAAAGCAGCTCCTAACCCCATACACTGCTCCACTCCGTAGACACGGACTCTCCGAGACACTAGGGCGATCGATTTGTATATATAGTCAACGTCCGTAAAAACTTCATCAGCGCGATGCAGGACATCGGACGTTCAAGATCAAATTGAAGACACAATTTAAACTATTTTAGATATTCTACTACATATATGAATACAAAAGCTACTGTTTTATATATCTACATAAAAATTGTACTAAAAAATTTAGAGAATATCGTATAAAATAGGAATTTCTTTAATTGTTAATTGCAGAAAGCGGTATCGGCGCTCGTAACGCCACCTCTTATATCGCGAAAGTAAACCGAAGGGCACTAAGAAGCTTGGAAACGGCGCGGCAGGGATCTTTTGTCGAAACAGGTAGTCGTTTTGGTACAATAGATAAAGGCATGTTGATAACTGGTTAATGATTGAAAGGTGGTTTATCTAAATTCTCTACCTTATCTGCATTTTCTTAGAGCCTAGGTTTGAAGAATCATGTAAACAACACACACCTAATTGAGCTTATTGTGGAACTAGGTACTTATAGGTACCGGTTTTAATAAACATTTTTATAATTTATGTCAATGAATGAATAGGTTTAAATGTAATATAGCTGCATTTAAATTTGTGGTGTTGTTCTTATTGCAATTTAGTTTTTATTACTATATGAGTATATGACCATTATGCGAATTCGGTCTGTTTGTATTGACATTATGTATGGATGTACGGATTTTTATACTACTTACCTCAAACCGTACCCAAACATAGGTTTTAGTAGTATGAACCGATATTGCAAGGTAATTTTAAGTTAATCTTGACTAGTGATGCAACGAATAGTACTTTTACGAATATCACTCTTCGAATTTTACGAAAACGAAAACGAATAATGGATTACAAACATACGTTTACCGCTGTGCCATACATTAACATAGGCTACCAACTGCAAATAAAAATTAGTAATCAGAGTACTTAGGTACTTACATGGAAAATGTACAGCTCAACCTTTGCTATAAGACCTTCCTCTATTTTATTTTTAAGTACTCAGCAGCAACATTTTTACATGTTGTGTTTGTATGAAATTTGCGAATAACACAAACGTAATTCTTGATCCCGTATTTTTTATATTGTGTATCTATTGCTAAAATACAAAAATTGCAATTTCAAATGTGCATCTCTTTCGCTCGAATAAACACGTAAAAGGAGGGTGCAAGATGCTAGTTTTAGATTTTATCAACGTGAGCCATTTGTTTTCTGATATTGTATCTGTACTATCTATCATACATGATAGCCGCAACCAACACAAGGAACTTCAAAAGTCAATATATATAAAATGCCTGATTTTTTTGCTGATTAAATTGTTTTGTGTGCATATAAAGTATTTTTGTTTATTGATAATTTTCAAATATCATAATTCTGCTGGTACATAATGCCCTATAGCATTAAGTCCGCCTTTTGTACGATAAGTTTTTTCTTTTGTGCAACAAAGAATAAAATAAATTTTACCCTAGTGCTGTAAATGACTCGAAGCGTTCGGACGTGGTAAAATACTTATAGGCGATTTAATCCGCTTTGAAATGTTTCATTTTAATGAGTACTGATCGCGGTAACCAGAGACATTATTATAATAAATAAGTAGAGTTAGTTAGAATAAGTCGCATAAGGTAAGGTGGGTAAAGATGAACAAGAGGAAAGATGAAAAGCCTCATATAACACCCTATATAATTTAAAAATTTTAGTGCTGGTATCATCCTTCAAGTCGCTGTCTTGTTACGATCTACCACTCAGTCGACAGTGACCGCCCGGAGTGTGTAGACAAGTGTTATGTGCCATTTTGTAAAGCGTTTTGTGGCAAATTCGTTCTATCTTATCCCGTAATATTTATAAGGTGAGTATAAATAATTTTAGCCACTATTTCAATCTTATTCTTCGACCTTCGATCTTATCCCTTAATTTTTTTTTTGACAAAAATGTGTTTTCATTTATTATAGGTATTTTTATTTATTAGAATAAGCGTAGCCAAGTTTTACCCACAGAATACAAAATTGAGTCGCTTAATTTCAAACTGGGATAAATCCATCTGTCAGATTATACGATTTTGGTATTAAGATATTTGCTGAGGGGTCTAATGGATTTACCCGAGTTTGAAGATAAGCGACACAATTATAGTCCTTGCCCATGCCTTCTAATTTAGACAACCGAAAGGAATCAAATAGTTTTTATTTTATTTTACAGAGGCTTAAACATAACACTGTCTATATCTCATGAAAAACACCATTCAATCTTACCTTACGTAAGAGTCCGCATGCTCGAGCAAAAGAGAGCGGGATAGATCTATTGCAAGAGCACGCGAAAAATTAATAGGCGATAGTAGGCGGGCGCGTCATAATAGCAATTACTGCTACGCGGTATCAGATAACTAAACTAAATTTTTTGTAGATCAAAACTTATAACAGATTTAAGACCTAGTTATTACTCAACTATGTATTTAACTAAGGATCATGTTTATAAATTCAACAGTTACGACGTTCTGTGACCAAAAACATGGAAAAAGGGCCTATGTTTGAAAAATAAAAGTATCGAGGCCTTTGTTAAAAATATTTTTTTCAATTTTACTGTTTAATAAATATGTAGTTACAATGTAAATTTTAATTGCAATACCGGTTAATAGCACTAACGCCTTCGTCTGGTTAAAATTTGAGGTAATATAAAAAATACACACTGTACACAGTATAAAATACTGATATTAATTGCCGATTGAGACATTTGTGAACAAGTTTGCCACTGCGTAACACTATACAATGAAACAGCTTCTGGCACTTTTTCATGGGGGTGTGCGAGGACGTGGGCAGAGAGGAATTTCCTCACCAGATAACAGGTATTACCAGTAATGACTTTTACAGTATAAAACAGAGGTATTGTTGTCAATTAATTATACCCCTAATATTCTTGAATACCGGTATTAGCAATAGCTTTAGAGATATATATACCGAAATTAACCGGTTATTGGGACCGTGCAAAGCGGGTGAAAGGAGTAGCCGAAACGATTACTGCGCTCGCTGCGGATAAAATTGAAACTGACTGACATGAGCTGTCAGAGGTATGGTTTTGTAACGGTTTTGCAGTAAACAATGTAAACATTCATCGTTTTGTAGATAATTATTATCCTAGTATTCAAATATGTTGTCGTATTTCCAAAAGTAGGTACAGTGGAAACATGAGCAAATAGATAATGGATCATTGAAGTAAGATGAAAAAAGTAAAACACTTATTTGCTGTGTTTTGGTAAATCTTCCATCTTCAATATTTAATTAGTAAATAAAACAACAAGCGTTTGTAATGTTAATATTACTTATAGGTATTATTGTAAGTAAACAGATTGAGTTGCCAGACACTAAATAAGCTTTTTTTCAACGGCATTGAAACATAAAAATCTGCTTACAATCATGTAACGACGACAGCGTATAACCGTATACGCTGTCGTCGTCACATGGGTTTAGCAAACCTCTCGGGCTTTGATAATATAGGTCATATCACCTTGCAGTATGTCTTTAACCTCACGCACATGCCGAGCAAACACCAATTTATTTCCTTTATTTGTTGCCTCCGGTTGGAAAGTTAAGTTTTCATAAGCAAAACCCCGTTTCAGTGACAACTAGGCTCATTAAAAACTTAATACAACATTGTTAATGTTATTGGCAATACTACCATAGTCTTGTATTGTCTAATATAGTATAATATAATAAGACTTCATTAAAATTACTACAATGATTACTTGACTTCATGCATGAAAGTTGTGTGGCGCTGTCATCGCGCACGGTCCCAATACCGCATTTAGAACCGGTAGTCAGAATACCGGTAGTCCGAATCCCTGACTTCTATTTCAACATATTCTTTCCATCTTTAGCAGCCAAGAAGAAAGCCAGCTCACTGGAGTCGACGATATGGTGGGCACCATCTTGCAGACGGAACTTGACGCCAGATATCTTGTCTCCAGAGAGATATCCTTTTTGGCACGTGTCAGTATCTTAGTACCCAAGCACGCTCTGATTATATATACACTTACCATCTTTAACAGCCCCTTTAGCAGCCAAGAAGAAAGCCAGCTCACTGGAGTCGACGATATGGTGGGCACCATCTTGCAGACGGAACTTGACGCCGGATATCTTGTGTCCGGAGAGAAATCCTTTTTGGCACGTGTCGATGAAGCCCCGCTCTACGCCGGGCACGAACGGCTTGGGGATGTTGGTGCCCACGGTCTCGTCTACGAACTCGAGCACTGAAAGCACAATTTAGAAAAATAAACTGATAGGTGTTATATATCCGTTAAAAATAGCATTTTTTTTTCTTTATTGACTAATAATAATGGCCTCGGGCCTAAAGTATGGAACATGAGGCATCAGTTAAATTCCCTGAGATACATTATTTATAGATTTCAGTGCCGTGAATAATTCTCTATGGGTGTCAACTTTTTTTAGAGTCCTAGGAAATATTTCGGGACTCGTTTACTGTGGTGTGTAAGATTGTCCTACAATATTTATTTAAAAGCACAAGGGCGCTTCTTCTCAAAAAATAGCTTTTATTAGTAAATTCTGTATTATGGGTGGTAAACAAGAAACCACGAACGAGTGTGAATTTTTAACACGAGTTTTTTTTGTACCGGCCGTGATACATAAAATGTTTTTCATCACATTTACGAGGAAATAGATAAACTTACTAGGCAGATAAATAAACAATATTGATTAGAAGTACCGTAGTAGCACAATCCACAGTAGACCGATGTGAGCGGCGACTACGCGCGGGGTGCGCGTGAAGCACAGGTCCTTTAGGAGCCCCGGGCGGGCGGTAAAGTAGTATGAGAATCCATTACGGTCATCGGTATAATACAGCTCATTAAGTCTAAGTTTGCTTGCATATAATATCACCATTTATGAGCAAGTGTGATGAAAAATGAATTAACCGTTTCCACGCAAAAGGCGCATTGGGACCGTGCAAAGGACGGTGGGAGTAGTCAAAACTGTTGATATTGACATGAGCTGTCAGATAAATGGTTTTGTAAAAGTTTTGCAGTAAACAATGTAAACATTAATCGTGTTTGAGATAAATATGATCCTTGTGTTCAAATGTGTTATCGTACATTATACTAACACTTACCAGAATAGCGACTGTACATTTTACAGTTTTCCAAAAGTACATTAGAAACGAGAACAAAAAAATAAGTGAATCATTGAAGTAAGAAAAAGTGTAAGTCACATATTTGCTGTGTTCTGGTAAATCTTCAATCTCCAATATGTAATTAGTAAATGAAACACCAAGTTCTTGTAATGTGTATATATATATTTACATATAGGTACAGAAGGCGTTCTTAAGATTCTTTTACAAGAAAATGTTCGGATTTTACCCGTATCTTTACCCAACAAAATACCTACTCGGCTCCCTTGGGTACAACTCGTTGGAGGTCAGGCGCAATTACCACTCGCTAATTGCAGCATGTCGTGTCTTGCGTGGCAAGTCGGACTGCCCTGAACTCGTGGAGCGTCTCGTACTCGTGTTTGTTCCGGATGTGCCCAGGATGGCCCTGAGACCGCGGAGTCGCAACCTGTCGGCCGTGCCGCCGCCGCCGGCGCGCACAATGTCGTGCAGGAACTCGCCGCTGCCCCGAGCCCTCTCACAGCTGAATGCGCTCCTGACATCAACACCGGAGTGCGACTTGTTTGCGTGGCGATGGGCGGCAGTGTGTAGTGAATGTCTGAGATTCTGTGAGGCGATGGATGTAAGGTGCTCTACTGTTCCTATATAATTTGTTTGTTTGTTATTGAGTTACTTAATGTACATAATTATATTTATATTTTGTTAGTCTAAGTTTCGTGACGCATTGGTAATTACTGTTATGTCATGTAAACATTTCTACAATAAAAATAAAATAAATAAATATTTATTATTGTATGTGTATATATTATTAAAAGTAAACAGGTTGAGTTGTTAGACACTGAATAAGCGTTTGTTGAACGGCATTGAAACATAAAATCTGCTTATAATCTGGGTTGTCCGGTACGCCGTCGCCGTCACATGGGTTTAGCAAACCACTCGGGCTTTGTGGGCTCGGGCATGTCTTTAACCACAAGTATCTACATGCCCAGCAAACACCAATTTCTTTCCTTTTTTTGCTGCCTCCGGTTGGAAAGCTATTGCATGGGTGATAGCACGAACCCCCGTTTCAGTGACAAGTAGGCTAATTTCAAACTTAAAACAACAATGTTGATGTTATTGGCAATAAATACTACCATCGCCTTGTATTGTCTGATATACATAGTCGTTTCCCGCTGTCTGTATGTATGCATGAATGTATGCTTAAATCTTTAAAACTACGCAACGGATTTATATGTATAATAATAACCCGTGCGAAGCCGGGGCAGGTCACTAGTATAATATAATAAGATTTCATTGAAATTATTACTATGTTAACTTGACTTCTCGCATGACAATTGTTTCAAAATTTTGTGGATTTCGCCTATACCCAGCAAACATTCTAAGTGCTTTTTCCCAGGCTCTAGAATATATTACTAATTTAGGTAAAAATTACATCATACGCACCACATAAATTCACATATCGTACATTTATACTTCCGGGTGAAAATATTGAACCATTAAAACGTAAATTTCCCTTAATCAATACACCATAAGGTCAGATACTTAAAGGTTGAGAATGAGCAAAATATAAGGTAAAATTAACTTCGAAACTCGACCAATAGTTAATATATACTTGTAGGTGCATATTAGGTGTATATGCGACGTCATTTTTTCTTACACTTGGGACCTTTAGGTTGACGATTTAAGTAGCTTTTGCTACCAATTTCGTAGTAAATATGACCTTCCAATGATACCAAATTGAGACTATAAAGTTAAAAACACTTGTAAGGTACTAAAAATACCATAAGGTTTCATTTAGATAACCCAATAGTCAAATTAACCCTGAAAAATTACTAATAAGTTGAAGTTTGCAAGGCGACTTCAGGTCAAGTTGGTTTTACTTACAAATAAGTCATTTCTCGGTAAAATAGGACGTTTTCCCCCGATAGTTATTTCGTTTTTAAATCAAAAGTAGTGTTGAATTTACAATGGCCAAAGACAACAAAATATATAGACATTCCAGCAGTAACTATAGGAAGTGTAAGGCTAATATGGAAATTCAAAGTGAAATTCAAAGAAGAACAAAATTGTGAATTACCTTTTAATTCCCGTTTTCATGGATATCCAACTTTGTGTCAATCTACTGATACTGATAAGTACCGTTTCAATAATACACACAAGCAAAGATCTTGAGTTTAAGCATTCGTATATAGATGAGATGAGAGATGGCAATGAAATCGGTGCAAATAAAGAATCATAAAATGAAGGCACTGGAGATGAATACATTAGAAATTAAGACTGCTCTAATATGAAATCAATAAAACTTATGGAAGACCTAAGATGACCTAAAATGGACAGTAAAGCATAAACCCACCAACTCATCTCTAAACGACTTGTTAGTTTTAGTGACTGAATACGGATATAAATTGCCAAAAGATGGACGAGCACCTTTAAAAACTGACGATGTATTTATAGAGCCTATGGGCCAAGCCAAGTTTTGGTATCAAGGTGTAAGCAATTGCTTACAAAAAACTTTGTCAGATATGAATATAAGTACTATATCCAGTATTGAGTATGTCTATTTTTAACAGTACTGCTTCCGAAGTGTGGACTATAGCTATGGCAATATATAACATGCCAAATATAAAGCCGATGTTTACAGGAATTTTATTTTATGGAAGTGGAAAACCACCTTTGGAACTTTATTTACGACAATTTATAAATGAGATGAATAAAATAATAGCGAAAGGCATTAAAATAAATGAAAAAAGATATTGATTCAAATTAAATGTTTTATCTGTGACACTCCTGCTAGGGCCTATCTGAAAGGTAAGATGGGTACTTACTCATGTAGGTACTTACTTACTGTTTACTGTTAACCATAGTTAAACATTTGTGGATGGATTAATTATGCATGTAATTATGTGCTAGTGAGCATTGCGAGAGATTTTAAACAAGAATTCCTGAGCTCATAAGGAGTAATAAATGTTATACGGATTTAGGTCGATTTCGTTTTTTGCAATGCTATCGGCTAAAATAAATTAATACATTTTTATTCGTAAAAAATGGAATATGCAAAGTATTCCTTGGCATTTTGATATCCAATTAAATATTATTGATTTATCTCATTTTTATTAAGTGGAAAAACCATAGTTTGGAAACAGATATCCATTACAATGAAATAATCAACCATGGAGAATATTGGGGCCTAACAGGATACGAACCTGAGACCTGAGACCTTCGTCCTGTCAGGCCCCAATGTTCTCCATGGTTGATTTTATCATTAAGTATAATGGATATTGATCTGAGACTGTTTAGTTGCCATTAACTCTGAAACTAGGTGAAACCAAAAAAAGTTTATATGACATTTTAATCTCCAATTATGACAAGGAATACGATGTTAAAATCTTTGGCAATCCTCACGAGCACCATGTACCTATATGTGTATGTACATGTAAACATGTATTCGTTTTAATCATTAGAATAGGTTTTTACAAAATTAAAAAAATGTAAAATAAAATAAAGTAAATATAAAAATCCGGCCAAGAGCATGTCGGGCCATGCTCAGGGTAGGGTTCCGTAGTTTACCGTCCGTCCCTAAAAAGTGTTTAATAGATAACATGCTCAATATTCTTATAATAATTAACAATTCGATTACCTATACTTTCGATCACACCCGTCCCGACCCCATCAACTCCGGAAAATCTTAACAGCGCGAAGTAGACCACGGTACAGCGCCATCTCTCGGGAAATTGGGTTACTAATTTATACAAACTAGATTGGTTATTTAGATTGGTTTGTTGGGTTTTCGGGGGTAACTTTTGATTGCGTTAATCGATTTGAATCATTATTTTTTTTATTAGAAGGAAGATACATGCGGGATGATAAATTAAGTACTCAAGATAAAAAAATGTTTTCATAGACGGTTAAATTACAAACTTATTTCAGAAATTCTTTTGTACAATTTTTACAAAAACCGTTGGACCAATCAAGTTCAAAATAACTTTCAAATAACGTTCTTATTAAGTTCTACTTTCGTAATTTTTTTCGTATTTTTTTAACTCAAAGTTAGAGGGGTGGGGACTGGGGACACATTTTTTAAAACATCTGGAGCGATTATTTCCGAAAATATTAACTTTATCAATAACTGTTTTTAAAAAACCCTCATTATTTTTTAAATACCTCCAATGATATGTCACATTGTAGGTATTTAGTACCTATCCTACAATAGACAAGGACAAACAATACTAAAAGATACAAAATATTTCCAGTTATAAAATTAACATTCTGTATTATATTTCAATGTACAATCGAATTTGTGCCCAGGATTATATTGCGTACATGGGTTAAGTACGCAGATATGTTTTAAACTAAGCATACAATTAGTTAAAATATTTATTACTAAAACATTAATGACTCGAAAAAGTTTCAAAATCTTAATTGTCACATATAACTTTACCAATTAGGGAACCTCTGTGCGTAATATTTATCCTTGGCACCTCTGATCGTAAGCACACCGCCTGCGAGTCGCGGTCATAGCGACGTTGTGATGGCGGTCGCTTCAACCTTAAACGGTTACTCTGCACCATTAGGTCGCAGAATTTAGTATATATTACGTAAAACTGACTTAAATACCAGTAAGTCGTATTTTTAGGTAAATTTTAACTTCTTGGTCGAGCCGACATTTTGTTTTGTTATAATTAGGACGTGTTATTCCAAATTGCATAATTTAGGTATTTTAAAATACGTAGAAAAATAAAATCTAACGGCACTTTTATTGTCATTTATAGAAAAAAAAATATACAGTCAATTTAATGTGTTTACAAACACCGAACACAAATTTACGAACCCCAATTACAAGCAATACATACTACTTATGAGCTTAAAAAAAAGTAATACTTAAGTATTTCGAAAGCCCATCAGTAGTTTTGAATAAAAACCTAACATACTACCCGAGAAAATTTTCAGCGCACAAGATTTCATCGTAATTCCTGCGTATTCGAAATAGATAATTATTTTACGCCAAGTAATGGCCGCCATTCTCGTTGCAAAACTTAAGATTCATTTTTAGTTAGACATTTTGTTTGTGAGCGAAAAGATAATACTCTCGTTATATATTTGTCTCTTTCTCTGCATGCTATTTCATAAAAATAACCTTTCCGGGTAATTAAATGGTAAAAAACACGTTGAAATCATGTTGAAAAATGGTAAGTCTTACCAATTTTGGACATTGCAACCACATGACACGTCGTGGCGACGTTTAATCCACGTCGCAAACGTTACCTATGTAGTAACCAGTAGGTCGCAATGACTAAAATTACGTGGAATCGACGTAGCCGGCACGTGCTTTTTTTCCCCACATTGGTGGATTCCACGTCGATTCCACGTCGATTCGAGGTAACTCATTTTGGTCACTGTCAGATTTGCGACCTATAATAGGTGGTTTTATCGTTATTTTTACCAAAAATGTTTGCTGGGTAGCTGCCACTGCCGTGTGGCGCCGCGCTGTCGTCGAGCACGATCCCAATATATTGGATCCCAATAACGGCAAAGACGGATTAATCGGTCACAGATCGCAGAGAAAAATAGACTTTAATGAACAGTCATAAAGTTCAACTCAGTTTCGCTTCGGTGATGTAGGCCTGAGTGAGAGCGCCATGTTAATAACATGGCGTCGGTTCAGTAACCGTAAAGTGGCCACACCAGCCAGCCGTTCAGCTGCAAGGACTCGGAGGCGTTGGTCACACGAAGGAGGGAGGGTCGGAAAGACTCGTCGAGATTACTCTAATGCACGTGCTAGTACGAGCACGATGCATAGGCTGCAGAAGACGGGGAAGTTTCTTGGGGTAATGGGTGCCAAGATATATAACAAAATACCTGAGGCAATAAGAGCTTTGACTGCAGAGCGACGCTTCACACATGAACTCAAAACGTTTTGCACAAAAAACGCATATTACACAGTTAATGAGTTCCTTGATGGATGAGTAAATATGTCGAAAATATGTAACTTAATTTGATTTGACTTTGTTTTAATTGATTTATAATATTTCAGACCAATGACATTAATTTGACAATTGTATTATCAATATTTAACTAAGTACTTAATTACTTCCACGATCCCTATTTTTTTTTTTTTACTTGTGTAAATAATTAATTGAAATGTGACGATGTACAAATAATACAAATAAATGATCTATCTATCTACAATCCAGTAGCCCTAGCACAACGGTATCTCGCGGTAGAGAAAGACAACTGTCATTGTCTAATCCAAACAGTTAGAAAAAGACAGGTGAATTTCTCGACCGCGAGATACTGTAACAGAACTCTTGTGCTAGGACTACAGGTCGTCGGTCAGAGACGTAGTACGGTGGGTTTTTTTTTATGCTATAGGGGGCAAACGAGCAAACGAATCGCCTGATGGTAAACGATTAACGTCGTCCATGGACACCCGCAACACCAGAGGTGTCGCAAGTGCGTTGCCGGCCTTTAAGGTACGCTCTTTTCTTGAAGGTTTGAAGGTCGTATCGGTCCGGAAACACCGCTGGCGACAGTTCGTTCCACAGTTTAGCTGTGCGAGGCAGGAAGTTTCGGGAAAAGCGCACAGTTGAGGACTGCCAACCATCTAAATGGTGAGAGTGGAAATATTGTCGCGTAGGGCGATGGCGGAAAGAAGCGGCAGGGATTAATCCGAACAATTCCTCGGAACACTCCCCATAATACATGCGATAGAAAATGCAGAGTGAGGCCACATCTCTACGCAGCGCCAAGGGATCAAGCCGATCAGAAATACGTTGGCAGTTGACAATTCGAGCTTAACGAAATGTGACGAAATGTTGGCAGTTGACAATTCGGTTTAACGACCTCCGACCGGACTTGCCCACATTAACATGGGGTCGGTTCAGTATGATTTTAAACTTTTAGCTTTATAGTGAAACTTACTAGTATTCTGGTGTGGCGGCAACGGTTCCATAATGCCGCTAACTCGGGCAAATTGGCCGGCGCCCCCCGACTGCTTCTTATGCAAATAGTCGAATGTGCACGGGGACATCATTGTTTCTCTGCAAGGTAACGGAAGTGGTTAATGGTGATGTAGTGGCAATAATTAGGGTTTTAAATATAATAATGGAGCTTGGAAATATACATGGCGTCCTGCGTGATCATCCACTAAATTTGTTTATCTGTATATCTTTTTTATAACAATAAACTGACCTAGTTAGGCCTGATGGAGAGTGAAGATATAGTCTACGATGGAGGTCACCGGTTCAGCAACAGCCTATTCACTTGTGTTTTAGAGAGACCTAGGTCGTACTTATCAGGAAAAACAGAAGGGAGCGCATTCCTTGGCAGTCCGCAGCCAAGTCGTTTTGTACCGAACAGTGGAATGCTTACTACGAACGGGTGCATTTGCTTCCCGCGGCTGGACCAGGGATTGCGGATGCTGATATTTTGACATCCGCCGATGCGGAGATCAAAAGGCTCACATCCTCGGATACGGATGCGAATGCGGATGTATGTTGAGGTACATAAAAACCCCAAATATAAAACTTTTGTAGGTTTATTTATTCTAGAAAAATAACTCGTCATTTCTTCTCGCTACAAGTCTTGCCACGTCAAGGACGCAAGAGCTGGATCGACGAATTTCGAAAACGTAACATTATTCCTATTAATGGTGAAATTACCTATTTTACCTAGCACGTAAACCGCTGCCGAGATTTTCGTGTACCGACTTGTTCCACATCCGCATCTGCATCGATTTGATGCGTCTCCAGCATGTATCGGATAGAACACCGATAGACACGTGACTTGATGGTGATGCTCGAGGCTCTGTAATATCACAGCATAGGGATGTATTCCATACAGTGAGGTAACTTCATACACGGCCAGCGGCTCGGCTCGGTGCTCGTGCAGAGGCTCAGGGTTGTCAAAAACTATGCGAAACATATTACAGTCTGATTGGCAAACTAATTTCCATTTGACACCCCTTAAAATAGACCGCCGAATTTGTATGAAAGTTAGGCGGCGCCTCCTCCCCGTCTCCTACCCCGCGCGCCCCCCATCGATGACCCAGGAATCGGCGGAGTTAACCCACTGTATAGAATACATCCTTACGCTGTGCTACAAGTCTTGCCGCGTCAAGGACGCAAGAGCTGGATCGACGAATTTTGAAAACGTAACATTATTCCTCACATATGTTCCTCATATATGTTCGTATTATTATTCATTATTAATGGCCTCCTAGCCTAGTTGGTAGTGACCCTGCCTACGAAGCAGGAGGTCCCGGGTTCGAATCCTGGTCAGGGCATTTATTTGTGTGTTTATCACGAATATTTGTTCCTGACTTATGGATGTTTTCTATGTATTTACGTATTTATATGTATCTATCTATTATATATATTGTCGCCTAGTACCCACAACACAAGCCTTATTGAACTTACCGTGGGAATAGGTCGATTTGTGTAAGATTGTCCCATAATATTTATTTATTTTATTTATTTATTATTATTATTATTCCTATTAATGGTGAAATTACCTATTTTACTTAGAACGTAAACCGCTGCCGAGATTTTCGTGTACCGACTTGTTCCACATCCGCATCCGCATTGATTCGATGCGTCCCCAGCATGTATCGGATAGAACACCGATAGACACGTGACTTGACGGTGATGCTCTATAATTTGGACTTGACAGCAGGATATTGTGTGGTGCTTAGTACAAGTAGGCTAGCCATAACATACCTGAAGGCGACCTTGGGCTTGCCGAGGTCCACAGGGCAGTTGTACTCCCTCTCCATGCGCTGCGCGTAGATCTCTAGATGCAGCTCGCCCATACCGGACACTATGGTCTCTTTGTTGTCGCTGTCGTAGCGGAACTGGAATGTGGGGTCTTCTTTGGTGAACCTGTGACAGGAATCAATTGTTAGACTAGTAGTAGATAGTAATCGATCAGATAGCGAGAGGTAGAATATTTTACTTAAATAGGTACAAGATGTTCTGGGTATTCTAATAAATTACTAATAACACTCACGTATTTAAGTCACTACACGCGACATGTTTGGGACATGACGTGGGCGGGCGTACTGAGTTTCGCTTCGCCGCGCGCAGCGCTCTCGATTATCCGTAATTTATTATAAGTAAATATTAATATGTCTCAAGATAGTTTAAATTCCATAGGTGTTCTGGTTGTTCTAAAATCCATTAGCCGTTTTGTGAGAAGTGACTAAATAGTAAATATCGAAATGGTAACGGCCCATCGCCGTTAAATAGTTACGCCGACTTCAAAACTGATTACGAAAGTTAAAGTTAATCCCAGTAGAAGTACATCGTTTTAAGATTAGATTTTACTAACCCTAAAAAACGGATAGTGATAGATAACCGTACAAACTTACAACTTTGCCTTTTCAAGATAGCTCTGTATGCAAGTGTATAGTAAGTGTAGTATCTTATATTTTTGTCATTTATTTGGCGCACCTGTTTAAGATTTATTTTCTAGACTACAGAAACGTATTTTTACTATAGTTTGCTCACTCACACAAAGAAGAGCTTGTCAACTTGTCAGTGCCACGGATAAATTATGTAGTAAGGGCCAGTATACTTAAAAAAAAGGAAAAGATCGCAAAAAGCGAGCAATGTTGTAAACTTATACGGTATAGCAAATAACACTCGGCCTTCGTTTTCAAATGTGTCTCTCTTTAACTTACCTAGCGACAGCTTTGGAGAAGTTATCCCTGTCCTTGTTGTTCTTAGGTTTGATGGCCATGGAGACAACAGGATCTGGGACCACAATAGACTCCATAGCGAGATTCAAGCGTCCGTCGTTGACGAATGTGTCACCCGATGCGCAGTCTACGCCGAACAGAGCGAATATGTCGCCGGCGAATACCTGTTTCGTAAAGTTTTCTTTAGATATTGCATAAAATATCGAAAATAGTAGGAAAACAATTCGTTTTGGAATCGATTATTTAGATACATTTCACTCCACCCCTCTTCTCCACCCCGTCATAGGCTACTTGACCCTTTTTTGAAGTTGGTCTTATATTATTAATTGACCAATTAAGTGAAAAAAATATAACCATATTTTCTGGAAAACTTTTTAAAGTTTACTTTTACGTAATCCAACGAAAACGATGTCAGCCGTGGTAGTCCATAGATTATCTGTGGTATGACGTCACTATGCAGGAAAACAATTTTTGACAAAGTCAAATTGTTATTGACATATAAATTGTTCCGTTATTCGGTGTCTGTCAATGTCACAGCAGAGCTTGCGTAACGAACTTCATTCGTATAAAATTCAACATGAAGTTAGCTTCGACGAGTATAATGACGTCACTACATGGCCGACAGTTTAAAAAGCCACAATTAAAAAACACACAAATTTTAATTTGAAAATACGTAGCCGTCGTACACTTTTAATACCTGAAATCAGCCAAAATTGGGTTCTTAAGTCAAATACTATGGAAAATAATAATTTATTAATAGCCTATCCTAGAAATAGTTTAATAATAATAATATAATTACCTCGTTCACTTCCTCCATGTTGCTAGAGTGCATACGGACTAATCGGGAGATTTTCACCTGAAAAGTGATATTTATCATTAGCTATGGAGACACAACTAGGGGTCTAGGTCACTGCTACTAATTCATATTACATTTAAATTTTCTAGCAGACCTTCTTCCAGTCAAGCAGCCACCTCATATACGTCCAACTTGAAAGGTAAGGCGTTCCGTGCCGGTTCTAAGACTCTTTATAACGCACTGTTTAGGTATTAAAACCACGTGCACCATCCGCGGTTAGCCAAGTAACCCGGAGTTAAGTTTCTTTTAGTATCTAATAACTAACTCCGGGTTACTGTTATTTGGTTAACGCTGATTGGCGCAAATGCCCCTTAGACAGATAAATATACAAGTTACCTTGAAATCTAAGGCAACAAACGGCTTGTCTCCGTTATTTACCGTTTATACCGCACGTTTTATTTATTGCCTTGAAAAATATATTAATTACCTTCTTCCCAGTCCTCGCGTTAAATATATAATCCCCCCTCTTCAGCATACCCTGGTAGCACCTCAAATACGTCAGCTGTCCGAACTTGCTGACTTCCAACTTGAAAGCTAAGCCTACAAACGGCTTGTCTCCGTTCCTCGAGGGGTCTAAAACTATCGTTTCTCCATCGTCACCTTTCTTTTCATTTAGCATGGCCGTGTTTTCTACTTCGCCTGAAATAAATAACGGATTTTACAGTAACATAAATAAGTAGACGAGCGTAAGATTGTTACATTATTGTAGATCAATTAACTACATCAATATTTCCGAGAAGTTATAGTCAGATAACAAACCGGCAAGAGCTAGTCTGACTCGCGCACCGAGGTTTCCGATATTTTAGTAATCGCATTCATCCATAAACATGATGCAAAAAACTGTATCTCTTCCTGTTACAAGAAAATCCTGTACAGTCAACCAATTGGAACCCTAGGCCACTCTAGAACCATGTCAAAATGACACGCAGTAAGAGATTTCTTACAATCTGATTTATAGCGTCACTATGACATAGTCCTACAGTGGCCTAGGGTTCCAATTGGTTGACCGTACGTTTAGCTCTAGCATAACTTCGCGCGACGGGCGCGAGGCAATATGTCAATCGCGCTTGTGGTATGAAGAGTCACGCCTTTTGATAAGATATACTAAGTCGGCCGGGTTCTATATTATGCAAAAAAGCTATTTTATGCATTATAAATTGAAATAGATGTCCGCGGCTGACCGCTCGCGCGCGCGGCGGTTCGCTGGTTCGATCCCAGCCCTGGGCACTGGGGGCCTTGGTAACTTTTTCTGTAGTATATGACATCTCTTTCAAAACCCTGCATTCAATGATTCCGGGAATCAAAACTAGGTACACATAAAAAAAAACTCTAATCGATAAAGGCAATGTCAAAGATAAAATATCTCCAAGAGACATAAAGTCTTACACTTGTGTCGTGTCTCGTTCAGAATATCATATTTTTTTTATTCCATGTGGAAAAATATATGAGACCTCGAGGGAAAGAAAGCATTCTAATCTAAGATTATTTTAATTTTTTTTTTTATAATTTTTAGTTGGTTCGACTCACGGGTTACGGGGTGACACGTGGAAATGTGAAAACATGATTTCATTCCTGGTGTAAAGTTGTACTATATTATACAAGTAAGTAAACAAATTATAACATAATTATACCTGGATGAGGCAGATATTCCAACACAGCGTCTAACAGAGGTTGAACTCCTTTGTTTTTCAGAGCTGTACCCAGCAGTACAGGGGTGAAGGCACGTTTGAGCGCTGAGCGGCGCACAGCGCCTTTGATGTCGGCAACGGTTGGGGTTTTCTCTTCGAGGAACAGCTCGCCTGTGAAAGGAAGTATAAATAAATAAACAAATATTGTGGGACACTTACCCAAATCGACCTTTTTTTTTGTCGCAGGGGTAAATGCATTTACGCATCGTCACCCCTTGGGGATGGGGTGGTATGTGGGACTCGCTCCTCCCGTAACTCCCTCTGCTACCCAGAGGGAGGGGAAAAGAATACCCACTAACATCCCTTGCGGCGTTACCCTCTCGGCCGTTTTATGGGAGTACCGTGGGATCAATAATATTCTACCACGAACCCAAATCGACCTAGTCCAACGGTAAGCTATGCTATAAGGCTTGTGATGTGGGTACTAGGCGACGATATATATAATAGATAGACACTTATAAATACTTACAAACATAGAAAACATCCATAACTCAGGAACAAATAATCGTGATAAACACACAAATAAATGCCTTGACCAGGATTCGAACCCGGGACCTCCTGCTTCGTAGGCAGGGTCACTACCAACTAGGCTAGGAGGCCGTTAAAGTATGATTGAACATTGTGAATAGTTACCAAAGCGGACCGCAGGCTCCCCGAGCCATATAATAATCCGGGAAAACGCCAGGAAAAAGAAAAGTTCATTATAGCCGATTTTTGACCCAATCTTGTGATATTTGGTGATCGTAACGCGACCTCTTCCCCCTGTGGTAATTACGTGATTTTAAAGAATAAAGTACCTATATGACACCGTGACTAATTACCACTAGACCCTGATCAAGTAAAATTTGTACTGCTATTTCGCCCAATTTATATCATTACCTACTTCACGTTTTAAAATTGTTATGACGAATAGTTTTATATGGGAAATGCGGACGCGATGTCTTCGCGGAGAATTGTTAGTATGGTTGTATCATTTTCTATGTGTCAGAGCGCCTACCACGAACCGCGAACGAAAGTATGCCTCCCTTTCGCACTTGAGATTTTTTAGCACTCAAGTGCGACAGAGAGGTGAAACTTCGTTCGTGGTTCGTGGTAGGCCTTCAGGTTCGTCATTACAGATTGTTTTTTGTATGTAATGTGTTAGAAGTGCGTCTGTTTGCATGTTTGACAGAATAACTTGCATGGTAAGATGTCGTTTTAACGTCATCCTTCTAAGGTATTGGAAACCAGTGTAGCTCGAAGCCATAAGTTCCACAGCGATAGTAAATGGTGGTGTACGTATCTTTATATCATGTGGTTGGTAAGTGCTAATATTTAAAAATCCTGTTATAATATAACATGACCGTCACCATCTACTTCAGCTGTCAAAATAGACCTTTATCTATGTTATACTTATCTTAATAGTAGATTGTGTTACAATTGATCAAAATGATGTACAGTCCGTCTATGCTGAGTTTTCTTGATTTTTATAGCACAGAATGTGAAAGTGTTAAGTAACAGATTTCATAGAAGTTTGACGTTTAAAATAACACCTTAAAGTCTGACAGTTCACTTGCTCGCCAAAGATAACGTGGTTTGACTCTATTTCCTTCGAGTACATTGAATTCCGAATGAAGCGATAGATTCTAAAGTAGAATCCTGAGCGTAATGAGGGCTTCAAGCGTTAACGCCCAAGACTAAAATAATTTTGATACCGTGTGACACAAACTGCTTTTCACACCAACTAAGAGGAAATAAACAAAACCGAAAACAGCATCATGCCAACACTAGGATGCCACTAGTTAATGCCCGAAAACGTAAAAATGTGTAGCCCTTGAACAGAAAAGTGCCACTTTGATCCCTCCTAGTTTGAACAGAATAGTACCTTTTATGAATAGGTGGTTTAAAAACATCTTTATGAATAGGTGATGTGATAACATAGTTTACAGCCCTTATAAGTGCATTAAGCACATTAAGATTTTCTTTTAAAACTAACTTACCTAAACTCTCGTCAACATTAGACAAATGCTCAATCAGCTCATGCCGTCTCTCTTGCACCTCCGCCCTCCTATCCTGAGGGATCTCATCCAATCGGATCTTCTCGCCATAATCGCCGTCAAAGTATATAGCCTTCTCTTCAATAAGGTCTAGAATTCCTTGGCACTCTTTTTCGAGACCGATGGGTAGGTGGAGGAATGCAGCGTTGTGGTTTAGTTTGGACCTCATTTGTTTTAGTACCCTAGAAAGGAAAATAACAAAGTTAATACATATTTTCGGGACAATTTCGGAACAGTGAATATGCATTTCGGTTCGGGACAATCTGACACTGATTAACCTAGCCCAAAAAAAGCAAAGCTTGTACTATAGGCGTAAAAATACCCACATAAATAGAGAAATAACTCAGGAACAAATATTCGATTCGAACCCGGGACCTCCAGCTTTGCAGGCAGGGTAACTAACCTTATATTTAATATATAATTAACCTAAATTATAAAATTTACCTCTCAGGATTTGCTCCCAATCTATCCAGCTTATTAATAAATGCCAAGCATGGTACATTGTATCTCTTCATCTGTCTATTAACTGTCAGTGTCTGACTCTGAACCCCTCCCACAGCACACAACACCAATATAGCACCATCCAGCACTCTCAATGCGCGCTCCACCTCAACGGTGAAGTCTACGTGGCCTGGTGTGTCGATGATGTTGATGTTGTGGTCCTTCCATATGGTGTATGTGGCTGCAGATTGGATGGTGATGCCTCTTTGTCGCTCAAGTTCCATGGAGTCCATAACGGCGCCTACATTGTCTTTGCCTTTTACCTGTAAGAAGTATATTTTAATTGATTTAAAAAAAATATCAGAGTGTCTGCGTCATCGCGCACGAAACTCAGAGCTTGATAATGGAATCCTAAGATTTCCGAACTTGTCGCGCAAAAATACATGAGTGTTACCCATAATTTATTATATTAATATGTTGAACGCTACTCTAAATTCAATAACCGAAAGTTGCATGGAGCCTATCCATCCATAAATAGCTGGGTTCAGACCAAGGATTTGCCTCATAAGGCTGCCCAGTGAGTCAGGACATGCCTCGCCCGAGGCAGACAAGGTGAGGCAAGTCCTGACTGACCCAGGATTTGCCTCATAAGGCTGCTCAGTGAGTTAGGACCCGGCTGGTGAGTCAGGATATGCCTCGCCTGAGGCAGGCAAGGTGAGGCACGTCCTGACTGATAGAGGATTTGCCTCATAAGGCTGCTTAGCTGCTCTCGTTCAGTAAAGGCCCCTTTCATGAAAGTTTGAAGCCCAAGCAGACTAATAATGAAAAGTTATAAAGAGACTTCTTGTTGTATTACAAGAACAATAAAATGGAGGGACATAGTTGTTGGTCATGAGGGAATGATGAAGAAGAGTTTTTATGTATAATTGTTTCCTACACCAAAAAGGGTAATTCAATGTAATGGTAAGGAGCATGGATATAGGATAAAAGAACTGGATACCCAATCATCCGAAAAAAATTACGCCGTAAAAGTGCAGCAGTTGCGACTCTGTTTCATAGTCTGGTTTAGAACGTAACGTTTCGTGAAGTGCCAAACAGCCTGTAAACTTTAAAGTGTATGAATTTGAAACTTCATGCTTAATTCAAAAAGCTCTTTTTCGTACGAAATATTTACCGTTTGTATCATGACCAATGCAAGTTCGCTAATGTCATTCTGACCCACATTTTTTGACGTTTTTGTACTGCTTTGTGTGTCTAGTTCCTTTAATAAGTCAATGGTTAGGAGAGATATATAAAGTATTGCTTTAAAACTAGAAAATAACACAAGTTAAATTGAATTAACCTTCAACTAGACTTAACAGCATCTTAAGTAATGTTGAGCTGAACTTGCAAGCACTTTCATGGCTTCCATATAATGGATTAGTTAGGATAAGCCTTGTCTCACAACTACAAGCTATGCAATACCTCACCACCCAACTATAGTCACACAAATAATAGTACTACAGTAGAACCTCGATTATCCGAACTCATTGGGACCAAGGCTAGTACGGATAATTGAAATGTGGGTTTTAAGCACGAGATCTAAGAAAACAAGATTATATAAAAATATATTATGAAAACAGCATTATGCATATTCAAAGTTGATGAATGTTCTATCAATATAATAAAAAAACCCACAAAACTGAATACTTATATATTTCTATACAATTTTTTTTTCAAATTCGTTAACTAACTGTGTCATAATCATAACAAGTTTGGTATCTTAGTTAAGTATAAAGTGTATTCAAAAATTTGAGGGTTTGGATAAAACAAGGTGGCATTCAGATAATTGAGGGTTTGGATAATTAAAGTTCAGATAATCAAGGCTCTATTATATGTACAGAACTCTTAATGTTTTAACTTTCTCTCACTGTCAGTTGTTGTGATTACCTCATGCATAGCATCTATTCTCCCAGTGTAGAACAATATTCGCTCCGTAAGTGTAGTCTTGCCAGAGTCAATATGGGCTGAGATACCAATGTTCCTGATCCTTTCCAAAGCCTTGTGCTCTGCATACTTGACATGAGATGAGTATTTCTGTAAAATCATAAAAAGAAATCAATAAAGGTTAATTGTAATAAACTAAACTAAAATATATAATACAAATTTAAATCTGACAGTATAACTAATATAAACCTAGATAAGAAATAAAATAAATCTAAAACAGGTCCCATGCAGGCAGCAGGGTACTGAGGATACTGGTTGCATTTCATCGCTGGATTGCCAGGCTGATATGCTGAGTGAGGAAGCTGCCAGCTCATGGGTCTCCTTTGGTGTCCCTGAGTCTATTCAATAGGTCTTTGAAGAGACTCAGAGTGGGACCCCCAATAAAATAAAATAAAATGGCATTATCTTTGGGAAGCTCAATCTCAATTAAAGAGCTGTTTCAACCAGACATCGGAACAGGAGAATTTAACAATCAGCTTTGGGTTGTACTAAATCAAGCCACTGAGGGTAACTGACAGCCACAATTGGTAGACAACATCAGGAATCACGCTCCTCTGCAGTAAGAAAGGAGTGATAATGTATAAAGTTTAAAAAAGTTAAGTGTACCCATGCGAATTAAGAAACAGCAGACGGTCTAATAAGAACCGGCTTTTTTCCTAGTATCGGTCACATGGGATCAAGATCTTGTGAGAATCCATTTTAGTCCAACATAAATTCAAATAAAAATACAATTAATCTAGGTAAAAGCATCATAAATACTGACATATCGTGATGCATACTGCTTATTTTGTAATAAGAATTAAGGTTTGTAAGTTATTAGCGGTGAATTACGTAAATATTCAGCAAAATGTAAAAATACTTATGGGTACTATTAAACATAACTCTTACCTCTATTTGTGTAAGACCCGTCTTATGGACACTCTTTAATGCATTTGCTACTTTTAACGCGTTTAGTATGGTCATTTTACAATAAGTATCATAAATTAAATATCACAGAAATAAAGTTTTTTGGATTAAAATTTGAGGTTATTCATATGTCATGCTAGCTATGATGTTGGTAGCTATGAATCATGAAAAGCTGCATGATTCCAAGTTCCATCGACAAAATAAACATGAGTACACACTGCAAACCAGGAACTTGTATATAGGGGACGGTCCTATCTCGCTTTTCGTCATACTAAATGAACGAGAGAAAACGGTCCACATGAGACCACTTCCAAGTGGTGCTTTGTCCCACTCGCACATGTTGCCAATGTTAATAAGATACTATTTTGGGAGTGTTTATAACAGTTTACTACTAAAAATAAATATCTTCTTATTTTATTTTAGTACTATATACAAATAAGGATTTTGTTATCTTTTTAGTAAATTGTAAATAATTGTGATTTTCATATTAATAACCCTTTAAATCAAAGATGTGTATAACAAAAAAAACATTTCAATAAATATGGTAGACATTAGTAACTTTTTGAATATTAACTGGTATCCCCAACTTTGACTTTTTAAACTTTCAAAATACCAACATAAATGGCGCCGTTTATTATTTATACAAATTATTTTGAAAATTAGCTAAAATGGTGAAAACGTGTTGCATAAAGGATTGTCGGAGCGAAAGCTATCCTGGTTGTGGAATATCGTTTCACAGGTAAGCCAAAATTATACAATTTTATGCACATTTTCCGATAAAATGACAAAACAAGCTCAGTAGGGTGACTATGATGTCGGCACGTTGTGAGTCGATTTTACAGGATTCTTATTAGTTAGGGAAAGTAAGAGTAAATTATTCTGAATATTTATATTGACATGTTTATTGTTTCACTTACTTGTATGACGTAGAAAGATGCTTGCTGAAATATACAGGGTGGAAATAGATTTTGGGTCAGTGAGGGCAGCTACCAGATCCCGTGTTGCTAGGCGAAAATGGTCTTAGGAAGGAAGGTCCCTTCGATTTCAAATTAATGAAGATTGGCGTTTACAGATTTTGGAAAAAACATACAGGTTGCGAGAAAATGGTCATTTTTGACAAACTGTTTTTTTGATGCCAATCAATTCCATTCCTGTCCAGGATCAAAAGCTTGTATGGGACCAAAAAGAAATTTCCGGCCTAGAAGAGCCATAAATCAAGAAAGCTTTCCCCATACAATTTGTATAAACATAGTGCTGTATATAGGTCGTTCCCAATACATAACGTGACACGATTATTTTCGAGATTATTCGCAGGTAAGTATTTGTATTACGACTCTTCGTATTCCACAAGACCGTATAACAACGATACGATACGCCGATGACTTAAAAAAATGTCTTAACCTTTAAGTTACGTATATATCGACGATCCAGATCGTTCGCGTGACCGCTCCCAACCTAATATCCCACGTACTTATGACTTATGGTCACCCTAATTAGAAAGAGATGCAACGGTACCGTAGTACTATCTCATGTGGACACACTTTTGCAGTTGCATTGCTCCATCCAGGTATATTCAGGTCCGTGCTGCAAACCAAGAAAGTAGATTTGTATTATAAACAATGGTCGGCGGGGGTGAGCTGTTTTCAGTTTTTGCACTAACATGGACATACCTTGACACTCAAGGGTATATACCCTATGTGTAATTTTATTTTAAACTAATTAAATTATTTTATTTAGGCTGCCTTTCTGCTATAAGCTTTTCGCATATAAAACAAATGAATTTTATTAGAATCTACGAAATGTAATTTACTAATTTATCTATTTTGCAGCTTTCCGCTTAAGAGGGAAAACATTTTTAACTAGTATTAAAGCAAACTTCCGTTTAGATAATATATACTCGTACTCGTAGGTATATATCCTTATTTTACAATGGAGGTTAATCAAGTGATATAGTCCATCTATGCTAAGATTCCTAGGTTTCGATAGCACAGAATGTGAAAGTGTTAAGTAAACGTCATAATTTCATTGATGTGTGACGTTTAAAACAACACTTTAAAGTTTGACAGTTTATTTGCTCGGCAGAGATAATGTGGTTTGACTCTATATCATATGATATCAAACCTCTTCATATAGGCAATTAATCTGTTTAAGGATGCCATATTCTCTTTTCGTGAAATATTATGACAACGTCATTATTTATGTTATGTCAATTAGAAGTGGAAAAGCGGATAAATAATTTATAACGTGAAAGATAATTGTGATTTTGAGGATGCCAAAACTTAAAGAAACGACTGTAAAAAAGTGGATTGTAGATGTAGAAATATCCTTTTCTATCTATAAATGGATTTTAAACTCAAGGCGAATTCATTAAAAATTGAAAATATAGAAAAACTTATACTTATTTATTACAATACCACAGAATATGTACAATAAATAAATAAGCTTAATACTCTTTTTGTAATCTATTTTAATTTTAAGTTTGTCTTTTTAAATATTTCTTTAAGGTGTCTTAAAGAAATATTAAAAAAGACCCAATCTTATCCATATGAATATCAACAAGACACAACTAAATGACATAAATTAATGACGTAAAAACGGCTCACCCCCGCTGACCTTTGATTATAAAATTACGTATGACAATTATTTGAGAGTGGCAGACTAGAGTATAAACGTATTTAGATCAACGCTTGAAAATTTTACCTCATGATAGAATAAGGATGACGACCAACCTGTGTCTCCAATACCGAAGATCGACAATGAACGATTTGCCCAAGTCAAACATTTCATGTTCGTTAACTGAAAAAACATTTATTTTCGAAATATGTACAGTTGTATCGCAATGCTGATACGTTGTGCGAGGAAGCCACCAGCTCTTCGGTCACCAGTAACATCAAACGTTTCACAATTTTTAGGAAAACTTACGTGCGCTGGGACCCTAAGGACCAAGAGTTTCGACCCCAATGGTACAAAAAGGTACTCTCTGCCCAGGCTCTTATATTTATTACGTTTTAAAATTTCGGCGCATTCAGCCGCTCCGCCCGCTTTTTTTACATTAGTTCGTTGAAGATTAGATTAGATTCGTTAACTAAATGTACTTTTCCCCCGTGTAGACTTAGCTTTATGCCCTTTTGAATGAAGTGAGTAACGGTTTATGATGTTGGTACTACTGCGCGGATGTCATAGACAATATATTGTCAGTCAGTCAGTTTGATTTTAGTTCAAAAGAATATGGCCGTGTTAGGGCCTTGTGTGAATGTAAATATGAACGGTCAAAGTAATATTCATAGTCAGTTAACAAAATCATTACAGAGAATTCTTGAAGATGCATATTTAAGTGGTGAATTAAAACTTAGTGGACGTAAACTGAGAGAATTTCCAAAGCCAGTGAAGTTTGATTTGAGTGATACAGTTGTTGCTGGTAAGTAGTATTTATAAATAATCTTGTTGCATTTGTGTGGTATTCGGGTTTATTATTTTATTTCTCGTGCGGTTTATGTCATGAGTTTCGTGTTGGGATGTTACGGGCGTGATTATGTTATTTTTATTTGTTTGTGGATACCGGCACTCAATGCGTTTCGGTGAATCGATCGGCTTCGATAGCGACCACGATAACGGTATGCTTTCTACGAATCATAATAAACACCTTACCACGGTTTCCTTATGCATTTTACCTGCTTGAAGATAACTATCTATTGTGTGTGTGGTGACTTTTTACCAGTGTGCGAAGTAAAAAATCTTATTAGTGTCGCGATATCTTTCTTCCGTCGGCAAGTTTTTTATCTAAAGCGGTCAGCCGTACCTTTGCGTCCGTATGGCACTTACATTAAATTGCTGTGGATTATTATGTCTTAACTTACTTTGTTATAAAATGCCTCGACTTCTCGTAAAAGCGGGTAAAGCCGCCATGTACTCTTTATATAAAATTTTCCTGGTATTTGTTTTCCTCCCGGTTTTTACCCTCAACTCGATGCCCTGAGTGTTGGATAGAATCGCCCTTTTTCGCGGGATAATACAATGTTCAAATACACAGTTCTGAGGGTAGATTTTCTGTTTCAAATGTTAGCATAAATAAAACCTATAGGAATCACACTTAAGGCAATAACACACTTCCAACTATAGTTTGAAATCTTCAACTATGGTCCATAAATTTACAGATATATTTATTCTGATGTGACTATTATTTGAAAGACACACTTATATGGCAAAACAATTGTAAATTGTAGAATAAACTCACACAAAATATAAAGTAACTGATTATTGGTATTGATTCTTAATTATGTTAGACTATGGTACTGGACCTAGAAGGTTTTACGGTAGGTACACACTACATACCCACCTAGTTAAAATCACATCACAAATTAAGATGTTGTTTTTGTTGTTTCCTACATGTCTTCTAAATATAGCTTGTAATAACTAATAACATTAGTGGTTTTCCTAGTTTTGAATGTCAATAGTGTTGTTTCATAAATAACTTTTTCAATGTACTAGTTGACTTAAAAGTAAAATGTAGTCAATGTTAATTTGACTTTACATTCAATATCTTATTTTATTATTATTATTTTATTTTTAGTTTTTTTTTACTGACATATTTTATTTCTATTTGTACTTGTTTATTTTATTGATTGTAGGTATTGTTATATGGAATTTTATGTTCTGAAATAAATTATTTGAATTGAATTGAATATTTTTTAAGTTTTATTTAAGAAATATTTTCTACGGTAAAAGTATCTATTCTCGAGCTCCTAGACCACTTAATTTGACAAAAAAAAGGGGTGGTAGTAAGTTTAAGCCTCTTCTCCTCAGTAGTCTTAATGACTGTAGTTAGGAAAAAATATAAATACGGGGTCAAATGGTGTGATGAAAATTATCAAATTAAGGGAAATTTTTTTTTCAATTTTATAGGCTCTGGAGGAGATGAGGTGCTGCATAAACAAACCCTGGCCTCAACTTGTATCAGTTGGAAGATAGGTTATTAGGACATTCAATGATTGCACTATTAGGCAACTCAGTAATTAACACCTATTTTATTCACTTCAGTTCTAAGGTGAACTCCTTTATGAATCTCTTGTGATTTAAGTTTGTTGTTGTTTATAATGTTTATCACATTTAGGTGTAACATGGTTTTCAGGACTACCAGAAAGATATCTACAGAGGTTTGATAGATGTAAAAACCATACAATTGCAGAGGTTTACAGAATAATTGGATCACTCACTGTCAGATGGGCTGTATGTGCTTTTTTGCAGTAAAAATAATTGGCTTGGTTACTGTACAGTTAGGTATAAATGATTATTGATAAATGATAAATATCTTTATTTTTCAATTTAGGCACATTACAATACACTTATGAACGTCAAAAAAAAGCTACTACCGGTTCTATCCCTACACCACAGCCCGAGAAGATTATTACCGGCAAGAAACTCTTGTATAATATTATATCACATGTTCCTTAAATATTATGTTATTAGCTTTCTAGTACTTACAGTCACTGAGATTATCCGCGGACGGACGGACAGACAGACAGACTTGGCGAAACTGTAAGCGTTCCTAGTTGACTACGGAACCCTAAAAATCAAGATGGCTTTGATTCGTTATAAAGAACCTCTAGAACCCTATGATATGTACCAACCGAGTTTTATTACGATCAAAAGTCTAGGAATTCAAGTTGGCAATTGTTTCTCGCCATTTTTAATTCTGATTTATAAAGAACCTATTGATTTATTGAACTCTGTGATATATACAAACGGCCTCCTAGCCTAGTTGGTAGTGACACTGCCTACGAAGCAGGAGGTCCCGGGTTCGAATCCTGGTCAGGGCATTTATTTGTGTGTTTATCACGAATATTTGTTCCTGAGTTATGGATGTTTTCTATGTATTTAAGTAGTTATATGTATATGTCTAATATATATATCGTCGCCTAGTACCCACAATACAAGCCTTATTGAGCTTACCGTGGGACTAGGTCGATTTGTGTAAGATTGTCCCATAAAATATTTATATTTATTTATTTATACCTACCGAGATCGATTACGATCAAAACTCTAGAAATTCAAGATGGAGGCCGTTTCTCACAATTTTGATTTCTGATTCTTTAGAAAGAACCTTTAAGTGCTAGCTTCACATCAAAAGCCAAACTTCAAGCAACACGGGCATCCAACACGTTGGAAGGGAGACGGCAAAGCGACACCTTACCGTTCAAATGATTCCGTCACTTTTTGCGGAGGACAACGTGCACAAAGACGCACTTCTCACACACTACATATGTAATACAAGCGATAAAACACAGAAATAAATGCCCTCAAATATTAGGATTCGAATCGGGATCTTCAGCTTCGCGTCACTATCGACTTGACCACAGAGGCCGTTACAATATATTCAACTTCCAGCTGCCACTTTTATTAATCCATATCCATGCTATCAATGTATTCATGCCATTGCTTTAAAGTGCCATTCGTACACTCACGCATTTCAGCCTCAATGCTATTGCTATGGAAGTATACAGTTTCAATGCTTCAAACGTAGGTATATAAGTACACTAAGGGTGTGGGAGCAAGGGTGAGTCTAACAAAGTTCATTTGATGTATGTTAACATAGCGTAATTGAATTAGCAGCTGCGCTAATTGGCGAGGCAAACAGATTTGTTGCTGTTTAATTAGTTATTAGTACTGCTAATTTTGAGTTTGAAACTACATTATTCATTTGTATCTGGTCTGATGTAAAACGAAATTATTCTAGCAGAAAAAATATTAAAAAACGCAATATTGTCTTCTTTTTTCGGGCCCGCCGCGCCTCTTTTGGAGCATCTATAATTTTATCGGTAATATACACTATTATACAGTGTGGAAAAAAATAAGGATCGCTCTAGTGTCCTTTTAGCAAGATGTGCTATTTAAACGTATTAATGTAAAAAATAAGTGCATGGGCAATTAATTAATGAATTCATTCATAAACTGTCCATGCAATTCTGAACGCGTGTGTACTTACAAGATTGAAGTATCATTAATTTCCTTGAGATGAGACACAGTGTACCTATTTATACCTATTGCGTATTCTCTTGCATGTTTTGTATTATTTCCATGGCCTCTTTTAACAGGAAGTTTAGTTACATTTATGCATTGTAAACAACATCTTCCCACCTCAATAGGTACTGATAGATCGCAATGAAACATAATATTGTCAATTGCATTACAATAGCATCAGACCACACGTAGTGAACATATCAACTCAACAATAAGGTATTATAATATAAGAACTGCGAATTAGGTCGTATCGTCACCGACTTCAGATAAAATCTTGCGATGTCGCTTGTTGTATCTGACAATGTCGTTGAAATTGCGATGCTAGTGTTGCGTTGGAAAACATGTAAGATATCGTTATTTCGGCAACGCATTGTCGCGAGGCGAGCGAATTGTGCTTCATAAACAGATATAGTAAAAATTCGTTGCCTAGACGAGTTTTTCGGGACATTTTTTTCGGAACATGAAAACGGCCCAATGGAACACATTGATCCATTAAAAATCATAAATATCTCATCATTATACAATTGTAAAGCGCGAATAAAATCATTTATTATTTGTAATAAATGTTTTGATTCGTGTTTTTTCGAGTAAATATAAATTATACATTGACAGAGATGTGTATGACTGAGCATGAGCAGGGCTGGAATCGAACCAGCGACCTCCTGCTTTCGCGGCAAACACCCAGTGGTTAGGACGTCTTGCCCATATCCAGACAGTCGAGTATTTTGCTACAGCTCATGGAAAAATGAATAGCCAAATCAGCTCCAACTTAGAACGAGTATTTATACAGGAATATATAGGAATACTAGCAAAGCTTTGCCAAATATACTAAAAAGGGTGAATGAACCTTC
Organism: Lathronympha strigana; assembly: GCA_949128165.1. Classification (NCBI taxonomy): domain Eukaryota; kingdom Metazoa; phylum Arthropoda; class Insecta; order Lepidoptera; family Tortricidae; genus Lathronympha; species Lathronympha strigana. The sequence continues at coordinate 6,181,540 of OX421906.1, read as the reverse complement.
TGCGCGAGATGCGCTAGTAACGTAAATAAAGCAGTATGTTTTAAGTTTACACTTAACAGTTTTAGCACAGTAGGTACTTACTCTAACATTTTACAACCGAACAGGTTAGTACTACACCTACATATCTTCAAACGGTAAACAAATATTTAAACGTCATTTCTCGAAATGACAGCTGTCATTCTATATTTTAAAAAGCCCGTTTAGACTTTGAGTCAAACCATGACATGGCACATGACACATTTACCGGAAATCACTGTTCACACCGATAGATATAAAGCTAACTTATTTGTTTTAATTGCAAGAGTGCTAATGAGATGCCAAACCACACGAGTTTATAAGTCAATGTATACATTAGGTAATTTAAAAATAAGTGTGTAAGGCAGCTAATAGGTGCGTAACAATTAGTGATAATGGGTATAACAATTGCCCGGCTACTAGAAATAAGGCAAACACGCGACCTGAATAGCTGCCCACATTGGAAATTAGAATGCGAAAATTAGGTCTGATACAACGCTTGTTAGATAAATGTTGTTGTTTTGCTTTCTTAGATCACTAATTTTCGCGACTGGGTTAATACGCTATCTAGTTGCTCCACTGTGCATTACAATGCAAGTGATGAATAAATAAACAAAACTAATAGCGTTTTATCGGAGCTTCACTCGCGTGTGGTGTGTGAGGTATCCGTAGAAGCAAGCGTCCCACAGAACTGGCCCATACAATTGAGAATTTTAAGTAATTTTAGAAAATTATAAGTGTTTTAACCTGCGATGAAGATTAATAATTTATAACGCAATAAGAAACTGAAACGAAAAAAGCAGGTGGAATGCTACAAGATCGATGTTGACAGAAAAATTGCTAAACTTAAATGGCAGTGGGCGGAGAAGTTTTGTAGGAATGATAACCGGACCGATATGACCGAAGAATTATGACCGCGTATCGGAAGTTACAGCGTGGGAAGGCCCTAATGATGTTCAGATGAAGGCGGTACGAACATAAGTAGCCCGGTTCTATTGCCGTAAGATCATCTACGGAAAGGATGCAATTTAAACAAGAATGTTCCTGCTATGTTATTCAAACTTACCAAACCAGTTTGAGCCTTTAAAAGGAATACAAAACATGCTTCTCACGTACTAAATTACTTAATGGTACAGGACAAGAATCCAACGAGACAAGACTCCTTTCACACATCGCCCACGCGCGCGGGGAAGCCGAAATATAAGCTAAAACGGTTTTACTGCTGCCCTGAACTATTCCCATCGGCTCATCGCCGTCGAACCATCCACTCTAAGAGTTCTAAGACTGATATTCGGTTAAGTAGTCGTTGTTTTAGGATTTCAGGTTCTCTCTAGTACTGGTTCGTTGAGATAACAGTTTGGTATGAATGGCAATAATGGGTCGGTTATGGCCGGCGCCGTGGCAGTAAAATTTTCCACTTATGGCGTTCATAATAGAATACGTTTGTGAATATACCAAAAGCGTCGATTTTCTCTTGTTACGAAATGTTGTAGGCGGATTAAGTGCTGATTAATTCATGTTAAGTGTTTGATAATGATGAGATTACAAATCGAAAGAGATGTCATATACTACAGAAAAAGTGACCAAGGCCCCCGGTGAGCAGGGCTTGAATCGAACCAGCAACCTCCTGCTTTCGTGGCAGACGTCCTAAACACTGGGCGTTTACCGCGAAACCAGGAAGACTGTGATGATAGTTATCCTTAGACATGCACACTTAATGTTATGAGTCCTACACTCTTTATGATATCGATCAAGAACGGCTTAGCCCTTCTGGTGTTGCATATCGTTGCATGCCTGTAACCATTTCCATGATGGGATTATTGGAACTATTCAATAATCCTAGCAGTAGTTTATGGTGCAATCTTCATTACACCATAAACTAATTTCTTACTCAACTTATTGGTTCTTTAGTACTTAATACTAAAGTAAGCAATATTACTTCCTTTTCATTATCACTTCCTTCATTATTACATTTTAATCCAATTAACGACTTCCTCCTTTAGGTGAAAGCTAATTCTACGTGCATTTTCTATTTTCAACATATAAACATTTTCTGTACAGATATACCTTCCAGCACACTGTAATCATCACTAAGCTAACACACCAGTACTGACACACTTAGAGGTTGCTTCACGTTTAGACAACTCGTTAATGGCCGTGCAACACCATGAAAGACAGGAGAGAGTGTTTAATTAAGATTCTTGTTAAGACAGCCTTAGGTAAACAAGTGAAGACTTAAAGAACATATACTTATTGCGACGAATGACGAATCTATTGACATCTCGCTCGGTAACAATTATCAAATAGAGCTTCGGGGCGTGCCAAAAGAAACAACACATGCATTTGAAAAGCAACACACTGGGATGACTGGGATAAGAGATAATGAAAGAAAGATTAACTTGATGAAGCATGTTAGCTTACGGCTTACCCTTGAATATCCTACAGGCGTGCGATGCATGTTAGGGAAAAGCTCTAGACAAAAACACACCAGACGCTAAAGACGCGCATTCACTTACCAGTTCTTCGATTTCAGATTACAAAACTCGGGGTGCGAATTGTTAATAAGACGCTAAAAATACACTACTATAAAAATGCAATGAATGACGATGAGTGAAAGCATTTAGCATTCCATACCGAATTCATTTCATGTACCTACATATACGGCTTTCTTTAATAATAGACAAACGTGAAATTCCTTAAAAGTGAGGAAGAAATCGATTCTAATCAAATTATTTCTTGTTGATACAACCGCTTACCATGATATATTATGAGAGTTCACGAACAAAAGCAGTTTTTATATTTGACATTTTACTAACAAAAGACTTGAATTATTGAACCATGACCGAGCCAAAGAGTGTGGGACAGAAAACAATGGATCGTTCGAGTAACACGGCCCCATGGTAATTGCTATGTCTTAGACGCTTTGCTAAGTTAATTAAACGTTCTTAAACAGTTTACCCGATGATGTCATTACCAAGGTCTTGGACGTTATCAAACTACGAGTGACTTAACGAACTATACACACAGTAAGTTAATATTCCACCTTGGACGCCATTTGTATTGAATTTCGTGTAAATTAATACGTACGTATCCGGCTGAGAGGACCATATTTTCACGTTTGGTCCGCATCAATTTTGGAAGATTTACAATGTTTTGAGAAGTTAAAAACAAATAGTTAGCAGGCTCCCAGAGTATCAATTGTAGGGCTCGTGTTATATTTATACACATTCCGATGTGTGAATAGTCAATGACTCAAGGATGATAACTTCCTTATTACTCACATCGATTATTTTACATTGTTCAATCGTATTACCCACAGCTAACTCGCACTTGATTAGTCGTGTCATGGTGTGCCGTAAGAGTCGACAATTTTCCCATATCCGGGAAAAAAATCTGGTGTCCGGGAAACTATAAGTGTAGTTAGTAGTGATTTGATCAACGTCTCCATTAGACGTAGTAAACATTTGGAAAAGTTAGTATGAAATATGTGACATTCACCCAGAAACCCACTATTCCCCAATATTCTCATAGGACGGGAATATCCTGGTAATCAGATCACAGCCCATCACTACATTAATACCGTAAATTAACAGTGAAACTACTTTAACAAACCACCTGTCATTTTAAATCGCTTAGTTCTCCAACGCTATATGAAAACTTGGAAAGTAGCAATTATCTTGACTTATCGCTGGATCTAGATTAGTGATTGCATGACTTGACTCGGTCTGGCACCGCGTTTGTTTCTTTAATACGATTATAAATAATGTTGCCTGACTAGGTTCGTAAAAAAAACTTGAAACTTTTCGATATCGTCCATCATTATTTTTCATCATTGTTTCCGCTTTAAGAAAGTATCGTTTACCTACAGATGGCTAATCGCTAAAATTATGTTGTCAGTGTGGTCGTGCGCTATTGATTAGATTCATTTATAGATTATTCTTATCAAAGTATATCGGTCGATAAGTTTCTTTAAGCGTGGTTTCCATGTGCATTACACCGTCCATCGTTTTCAATATTTTGCAAAGTAATAAAAGTTTGCAGTTGTTTTAGGACACGATCATACAACACAACTGTCGTCCTTTCGCCATTATCGGCAAAGTTGACTTTTCCGCGTGGTAAAGTTACAACACAATTCAACTTTGCCACTATAATGGCGACAGGTGCACGCTCGACCGAGCGTCACTCCGGATACAGGGGACGATAACACCAACGTAATTCCAACTGACTGGTTACCTATGGAACCAATATAGCCATAAATTTCAATTTAAACCTTAACACAAAGGTAACAAAATATCAATTGCAACCCCCGAACTAGGAATGTTATTCCAATCGCTTACTATGCGCGAGCGAGTCGGAGGCTTAAAGAATCCGGTGGATATAAGTGTTCTACATGAAATATACTCATAATCCACACCCTACACAAATCACTGAAACAAATGGGATATATGATGTTAATTATTTACCTATGGAAAGACTCATAGTTGGTTTTGAGAGACCAAGATCATTCCAACACTTGACTCGCCCACGGCAGCGTAACTCGTGGGAATACTCGGAAAACATACCAGATCTATTCAAAACGGAACAAGTTGGACTAGTGGCGTAAAAAACGAAACAGAAAGAGATGGGACTTATGGAAACGACGACAGACATAGTAAAGATAACGTAGAGCCTATTTCGAGTAGATTCAAGTGGGTGTTGCGTTAGAAAAAAGGTAAACATCTTTTTCAATACAGTTGCTCAAAAAGTACCCTTTTTTTGGCTGTTTTGCGTGCGCAAAGTTTGTTTTTGCGAACTAGTGCTTTTTACTTTTCCAATCTTTTTAAATTTAGTTGTGTTCCAATTCATGACTGCTTACCGAAGATTTAATGTTATGTAATTTTAATATGTTTAACCAAAACCGCTCATACCAAGAAGAAACATCAATATTTACCTTCAAATTAATTTTTAATTCAAAATTCGAAATATTGGTTGCATGTGGTAAAATGCCAGATCAGTTAAATATTAAATAATTTTTAAGAAAAAAAAACCGACTTCATTTGGTTCCCGGTAAAAGTGAAATTAAGAATTTGTTTGAGTTAGCCAGTTTACTTCACAAATATCCAATACACCGCACGTGTACGATTGAAAATTGAGGAGCTTTCTTAATGTCCTAGGGCTTCCATCATTACATTTGAAGTATAATCAAACGGAACTCCCTTGTAGACCTTTAAACAAACAAAATAACAATGTGTTAAATTGGATGACAGACTGTAAATTAACGAGCATATTCATTATGCCATCCCTGATTATCAACATCAGGTCCACTCCAGCAAAATGATGGCCACAGTAAGAAAATGCCTAAGCTAATTATGAACACCCTCTAATCACAATTAACCTGCCGTTCAAATTTGAAGAGTTCTCTGAATTCTTCTAGAACTCCATCATCAGAATATAAATCAAATCAAAAAGATGAATGTCACAACTAGGATAATAAGTAGAGCTAGGTTTATTAACCAGTTCCACTTTGCGATCCCTGGTCTTCATCATCAGATCAAGTTCATCAAAATTTTGGCTCCGCCAAAACACTGTTTTAGTTACTTAAGGAAACCCTCAAATCAGAATGCATGTGCCGTTAAAATTTGAGGAGTTCTCTCAATCCCTCATGAAGCCCATCATCAAAATAGAACTATAATCAAATAGGACTATCTTGAAGGTATTTCTTTACAAAGAAAAGATGAATGTCTCAAATCGGATGATAGAGCTGGGAATTAACAAGCAGTTCCACTTTGCCATCCCTGGTCTTCATCATCAGGTCCACTCCACCAAATTGATGATGTTCGTAAAGAAATGCTCGAGTGTCTTAAGAAACTACCCAAATCATCATGCATGTGCCTTTCAAATTTGAGGAGTTCCCTCAGTTCCTCGTGGATCCCATCATCAGAAATTGATTTTGAAAAAAACGGAACAAATCTGGAACCATCTATTTTCAGAAAAAAAAAATTTTTTTAAAATCGGACGATAGTCCTGGGAATTGCCAAGCAGTTCCACTTTGACATCCCTGGTCTTCATCATCAGGTCCACTCCACCAAATTGATGATGTTCGTAAAGAAATGCTCGAGTGTCTTAAGAAACTACCCAAATCATCATGCATGTGCCTTTCAAATTTGAGGAGTTCCCTCAGTTCCTCATGGATCCCATCATCAGAAATTGATTTTGAAAAAAACGGGACAATCCTGAAACCATTTATATACAGACAAAAAAATATTTTTTAAAATCGGATCATAGTCCTGAGAATTACGAAGCAGTTCCACTTTGCCATCCCTGGTCTTCATCATCAGGTCCACTCCAACAAATTGATGATTTTCGTAAAGAAATGCTCGAGTTTCTTAAGAAATCACCCAAATCAGCATGCATGTGCCTTTCAAATTTGAGGAGTTCCCTCAGTTCCTCATGGATCCCATCATCAGAAATGGATTTTGAAAAAAACGGGACCAACCAGGAACCGTCTACTTTTAGAAAACAAAAAAAAAATTCAAATCGGTTCAGTAATGACGGAGTTATGAGTGAACATCCATTAAAAAAAAAAATAAAAAAAAAAATTCAGTCGAATTGAGAACCTCCTCCTTTTGAAATATTGAAGTCGGTTGAAAAACTGTCCAAGTGCGAGTCAAACTCGCGCACCGAGGGTTCCGTTAGACTTCATGTTGTAACTACACCTAAGAGCTACTACTACTACTGCCGTCCTATCTCTAAAACCTAACTAACCCACAAATGATAGTTTTGAGATATCGGCAAAATATGTTCAAATCCAAATCTCTAGAAAGTATGTGCATTTATTCCAGATATCTTTTTTGCAAAAATTCAAACTATATTTATACTAACTTACTTTGAAAACCATTTTGTCAAATAATAATCTCGTATATTTAAAAAACTTGTTTTTTTGTTTTAGTGTTGCAAATAAATACTAAAATATCCATGATAGTACTTCTAAAACACCGTTAAGTATACCATAGCCGTTCTTTAGAGTTTGATTGCACGTTAAAAATAGCTAAATAATGGCCAAGTCACTTAACGAGTTTATAGTACTTATTGTAATTGTGCGTTGTGTGGTTACCAAAACATAACTAAATAACCGCAAAGTTACTTAACAATTTTATAGTATCCATGGAACAAAAAAATATGATAGTAGCCGTTTTTTAGCTATGCAATGACTTCAAATATTCAAGTAATGCGTATACATTACTAGTCTATAAGCCCGTTACATCCCGAACCAGCGATGTTAACGTGGTTTAAGTATTGTATTTATTTGCAAAAAGGATTCATCTTTTTAACACTATGAACTAATTAAAATTATTGTTCGTTAAGTTTACCGAGCCGTAATAAAACTAAATACCTACTATTAACGCAATAATATTAAAGATATTGATATTTCATATTTCAATAATTACTTCTTCATCATACTAATGATCATTCATTAAAATTATTAACATTGAAAACAGTTCTTATAAATCTGTGTGTATAAAACGGAACAGAGCCTACGAAACGTCAGTCAAAGTAGAGGCGTTTTTCAATCAGGTAAACATGTTCGAAGGGCCTCTAAGACATGACGATACGATTTGTCACATGCGATTTATTATTTTGTTTATTATAGATTGAAAATGAGAAAGTAAAGAAGATAAGATAAACATTTTGGAAATATTCTTAATATATCAACTGTATTACAATCGTGTCACGGAAATAATAAAAAACTTTCAAATTCTTTATGTAGGTATTTTAATTTTTTTCGCATCTTTATTGAAAAACGTCGTTCGATTCACGTGCAGATATGTCATTTTTCACTTGTCCCGAGTATTGCCACTCGCCTACGGCTCGTGGCAAGATACCTCGGGACTCGTGAAGTAATGACATACTTTCCGCACTAGCATCGAAATGTACTATTTTGCCTGTTACGGGATAAGATAAACATTGTTGTACCCATTTCCCAGGCTTAAAATAGAGGCTTCTAGTTAATTAATCCGTAAAATAATCTAAAAAAGACGTGTATTATAATAGATAACTAATGTGCATGAAAGTACACGACCTCGAAGTTGCTATAAAGGGATGCGTGCGACACTTGACCAACCCTTCTGATTTTCCAATTGATCGCCTCGTTACTCAGTATCGGTCAATTAGCAAGCGAAAGGGTGCAAATTAATCTAACCATATCATACATATTCGTAGGATCGTTAGATCGTAGGGCATGGCAAGCAGTATGCAAATTTAGGACATGATTCTTTTGGCACGGCCGTTTTACAATACGTCATTCTTATTCGTACTCGATAGGCGCTTGCCCCTTTGAATACTGATTGATTAACCTACCACGACATAAATGCTCAACAATGAAGATTCCGAAGCATTTTAGGCGTATCTTGTATGGCCGGTTAGCAGTGGTGTAATAAATCAGAATGCAAGTGGTGGCTTGCTGCTTCCACTGCACCGTCGGGTCGTGTTGAATTATCATAATAGTATTTTGCATCAGTATAATTATACGCATTTTGCATAATACCTATAGTAGTCATTTAACTTCTATTCCACTAATAAATTCTCTTCAAGCGGACAAAAACTTATGAGCAGCTATTGTTCTTATTTTGTTAAATATATTGCCGCATTATACGCTAAAGATGTGAAATCATAAGTAAAAACATGAATGAGCTGTTGAGGTGGAAATTTCTAAACTAGTTATCGTAACGAGCTTTGATCGTGAGAAATTCCTTCAATTAAGAATATTGCATTAATTCCTTTAGACTATATTCGCAATAGCTGCGCGAGTGAATCGAGTTCTCAGAAAAAGTGTCTACCATGATCTCTAAATCCGTAACACTTTTCAGTATCGGAAAAATCTCTTGCACTGGTTCTGTCGAAAGTCATGTTTGAAACGCTTCAAGCTTTTGAACGACGCCCTCGATGTCCAGATAAACAGATGCGCAAGAGTTTAACGCTCGATTCGCAAACATAAAGGGATCTTGTTCCCCATGTTTGCTTCTGATAATCCGACGAGAAATAAACCCATTAACAGTTCTTAATGACGGAGTGTTATCATCACTGCATGCAGTGGCGGCAATTGAGATAAAGTTACAGGTCTTTCTTATACGGTTTTTCTTTACCCCGCAATAAGCTTTAAAATATCCCTCGTAGATTATAAAAAGATATTCTCGTCTTGTTTAATGCTTCGATAATGGACTTGTGGACGTGGGGAGTAATTAAATGAAGACCCAAGGTGGAAGACAATTTCGTTAAGGGAGCCAGACGCTCCCAGACGGTTTGAAAGGAACTGAGACGGAGGGAAAGGTATCGTCTACAGTTACGGTAACTTTATTTACGGTGTTCTCGTGTTACATTAGTCAGATACAATGAAGTGTTAGAAAGGAAGCTCTAGTATGATGTTTTAAAAGAAATAGGGAATAATATATGTTTTAAGCTTTACAGTTATATTACAAAATCATTGGTATTATAGGTTCAAATGCAAACCTAAATACTTTATTTTGGGATTACCAACATACATACATCATTATTACAATTGAAACTTACATATTATAAAAGATGCTTTATGCTTAGGGTTTTACGTTTAACTGGTAAGTTTTTATTACGCCTATTAAAATACTTATCAGCTACTCGAATTAACTGCCAATTTAGGACACGCGAATTGCGAAGCCACGCTAAATAAGCCATTTATCTTCACACTTACGTAGAAATGCTTTTTTAAATACACAAACCAGACTGGCAGCCAGAAACTTAGGCAATGTACAAAGCTAATAAAAATTACGCCGGTATAATAAATTTGTAAAACAAGACCATAATTTTAATTATGTACTTCTCAAAATCACGTACGAATCATTTTACAGAAATGTTATGATAAGCCGTAAAACTGGTTCTGATGTAATTAAGTCCAGTTAGTATTAATTTTAACGGTCATCTGCTTAGAGTAAGCTGCACGCTGGACGCTATACGTTGCCTGCAGTCATGTCACTTTCGTCTTTGACATACAGTTTGGCGAGGAAGTTTCGTGCATAGTCAGAAAAAAACTTGCTCTTTATTAAGATGCCACAGTGGCCAAATTGTTATCATTCAGACGTCTAGAGCTCAATATTGATAACAACTAGGTTATGAATATCAGGTGATATTCACATACATAAAACTTCAACGTATTTTCTTCAAACTCTTAATCGTGAATACATGATTTTTAAAAGCCGATTTAAAAAAAGTTTTTCATCAGAACGTCCGTAACCCTTGAATTCATAAACATGATTCTTACTTAAATAGTTAAGAAATAACTAGTTCTTCAATCTGGTAAAAGCTTTTATCTACAAAAAATGTAGTTTAGTTGTAAACAGCAATTATCTGAATATGCAATATATTTTGACGCGCCCGCCTACTATCACATTTTAATTTTCGTGTGCTCTTGCAATTAGATCTATCCCGCCTTCATTTGCTCGAGCATGTGGACTCTTTAAGGCCAGGGTTAGCTGTCATATCACCCAAAGAAAGGGATGGTGTTAATGTCCAAAGTGGTTTGCCAAACAGCAAATTTGACATTTGCACAAACGCTGCTGTATTTCTATACCACTACGCTGCTTTGCCACTAAGCCATCGGGAAACAATAATCCCATCTGCCTTAATGTGTACGCACCAATTTATCTTATTTGCGAGTAACGCGAATAAAAAATGAGTACGAATTGCCTCGTCATTTTAGTTGGTTCCCTTCCAAGTATCAATCGCAGATCGATCGATACCCCAGTTGGAACCCTCTTATCGCGCCCTTTTACTGCATAGAACAGCATCTGCATGCGGTGACCCAAATGTTGAGCCTTTGACAACTTGCTGGTGCAATACTGCATCATTTGACTGAATTAGCCTAGTCAGGCTTTATTTAGCGGTGACGCCCAAAATTTTGGCAGACTGGTCGAAGTCACTCTGCATTTTTACTACATGAGCATTTAGAAGAAATGCTCCATTTTCAGAAAATTTGACAAGGTAGTTGAATGATGAACTTGCAACTATAACCTGACGTTTTAATGCGGGTTATTCGAGCATTATAATCACAGTAAGCTCACGAATATTTGTTCCCAAATCTTTGATGTTTTCTTTTATTAAGGCGTTGCGGCTTGCGGGAGCAGTTTACTTTTTAATCCTTCTACAATTTTTTCTCTATTAGATTTCTCTACACACATAATTACGTTTGCTGTGTCCTTCTGAAATAAAGTTGATTTGTGTCGCGTCTTGGGACTTGCTTAACATTCTCAACATAGACTGAGAGTGGATAATGTTGATATCATAGCTAGCAATTTAAGGACTTAATTTAAGAATTTAATGATTTTTATGGGATTTGACTGCCCATGTTATGAACATTCTGATAATGGTATGGTAAATTATCGCAATTTTTTTATCTAAAGAGATAATTCATTACTACATTAACTGACTAATTTATAAGTAAAATAGCTTCTCTTTGTCTGCAATCTGCCTTTAAATATCCAAGCAGACTTCAACTGTAATTCTATCATTGGTTCTCGAACATTGTCCAAGACAGTCACAAATCACTTAACATCAGCTCAGTTGGTATTGGTAACCCAACACGTTCTAACCTATCAATAGCTCAATAACTAGTCGAGCGTGCTACGAGCTATATGGCTGTATTCAAATTTCAAAAATATGATGCGAATATATTTGCCGTCTCTCTTGCACCGATCCATTCAAGCTCACAAGCAAGAGCAGGCAAAGCCAAGATTAGAGCTCACACTATCTTATTTTAAAAACGTGAATGTGCCTCATGGGCTTTCAAAGCCCTTACTCAGCCTCTTATGTAATTGTGTTTTATGCCCGTCCATAGCTTGTGCAAGATCTCTAGTGTTAATTGTGTTAACATTCTTTTAGGCTTGGCTCTTTAGTGGTTTGTTGAAGTTTTTATGTTCTCTTTTTAAGACTGATGCGTTTAAGCTACGACGATATAGGTCTCTTACATTCATAATTGTTTTCCTACTTTGGAACTAGAATTGTGCCTTCCGCGGTTTTAACTTTTACAATTAACACGGTTTTATTTATTATGTTTAACTTCACAAAAGATAATTCAAACGATGAAGGGTAGATAAAAATCTGTGTTAGGTTAGGTTAGGACACTATTGAAAACCGGAACCCTTAAGTAAGATTCCGTGGGGTGAAAACAAAAAAAACACTGTTACTAGGAGTGTGAAAACAACGCTCGAAGATTTTAATTGCTAACAACTATAACAACTTCGTTTATATCCAAAAGCAGATTTAGTCAATAAAATTATGAAAATATTTGCAGGATAGTAAAATCTACTTCTTCCTAGCGTTCTCCCGGTATATATAACAAGGCTCAGGGAGCCTGAGTTCGGCTTTGACAACTAATCCCAAGATTTCACGTAGGCGCTAGTTTTACGAAAGCGACTACCATCTGACGTTTCAACCCAGAGGATAAACTAGACCTCTAGAGGGTAGATGAGTCCGGTTTCTTCATGATGTTTTCCTTCACCGAAAAGTTATTGGTAAATAAATATCACATGATGTTTCATACATAAGTTCCGAAAAACTCATTGGTACGCGCCGGCCCGATTTGAACCCGAGACCTTCGAATTGAAAAACAACTTTGAAGAGATTTAGTACCTATATCGCATAATAGAACTTCATCGATGAAACCTAGTTTCAGTTGGCTTGGCTTCTTGCTCAATATGCCATTGTGGATGAATAGAGCACTTAACATGAACTTTGAACCGGGACCGTTGAACGCTAAAAATAAATACGAATGTGTGAGGAACTACGATTTATTGATGTTTATAGATTTTTGTTAGCGATAACATTGTTTGGGTTACGCATTGTTGATAAGATATCAATGATATCATCGCCTTTCCTAATAATATCAGTTGTCCTCAATATTTGTATTAGTTTCGGTTATCCTCGTAAGCGTTATAGTGATTTAAAATATACATGATTATGATTTGACAAATCAATAATTACAGCTAACCTACTCTATAATTATAAGTATCTACTCGTATCTATCTTCATAAGTATCATCATTATATTGTTAGGACGACTGAAATGTTGCCTAAAAATAGGACATACACATTTGAATTTTGTTTTATATTTATTAACTTTTCTTCTGACTCGGTCACTCTCGATAGTCTCGATAGAGTGGTAGTGTTTATATGAATCACTACATCACTTGCTGGTGCCCGCGACTTCGTCTCCAACACACAATATCTTTATAAATTGTAGTCTATGTGTTATTCTGATGTATAAGCTATATTTGTAAAGTTTCATTAAAATCCATTCAGTAGTTTTTTACGTAAAAGAGCAACAATTATCCATACAAACTTTCACGTTTATAATATTAGTAGGATTGATAGTAACAGCTGTAATACACAACACAAGCTACACAGTTCATAAAACCCCGTAATTCCTGTAAACTTTCCGCAAACCCACTTATTTGAAAATTTAATGAATGTCCTTTCAATTGACAGTCAAAGGCCAAACAAAACCCATGTCGATGTACCTCAGCACAAAGTAAGTAACCTTATGGGCGCGGAAGTACCGTATTAATGCGCTAAACGTCACATTATAGCAACAAATGGTCTGTGCAGAAGGCTCTCTACTAGGCTACTTCCTGTCCTCGTGAAACGGAACTACGCCTTTAGTTCCCATTTCGAACTATAAGACTATTCGACAGTTTAGAATAGTAAAAGGAAGAAAATGTGAGGTGTGGTTTTAATGACAATGGAGTGAATGAATGGCACTGAACTCAGGCCAAATAAAAGTGCAAATTGTTTTTGAGGGAATATATGGTTAGGTATTGTTCGAGTTAAAAATTCACCGTCATGTCAAAAGTTCACGGAGATAATGGATATACAGGAGACAGAAATAATTATTTAAAGTATATTGACAGAAACCCCTCTTGGTGTTGATTTCCATTTCGAGCAGTATCGTCAAGGCTACGGACATAAAAGATAAAATTCAAATCAGTTCTGCTTCGTCGATAAAAATGATTTGCACTGCAGCCACTCACTATCATAAGCCTAACCCACCCAGGCAGTCCCACCCAACTCAATTCAGACATGCAAAGCCTTAGCCTGCAATGAAGGCCGAAGGACATTTCCTGCGCCCTCGTCGTGCGTGAAACGGAACTGCGCTTCCTTCACTTTCCACTTTGTTGACTTCGCGTCCTACGATGACTAGTGTAAGCTTATATAGACTTCAGAAGGACTGTTTGTAAACCTTACCTGGTTGCAATAAGGTTTGTTATTGTAATACATGTGGTAGTAGAACATTTAAAACTCAAGGAGATATTAGAATATACTGCTACGTAGGTACCTATTCCAAAACAAAATATTTCAAGATTTGTCTCACTATGCTTTTTAGAACATCAATATTCTACCTCCGTTGTATCATCTCCGCTACAGAGCTATAAAACGTGTCTGCATACAATAAAGTTGTCTCGAAAGCTTTGTATGCTAATCCCCCGTGCGGATCTTGATATCTACTATAATCATTCGAATTGACGGTGACGACCTGCTTTCGACACTAGTTGTGAGGGAAAGGGCAACTCGAAATCTCTCTTGTGTCAATAATCTTTCATCTCCAAGTTGAAAGTTTGCATCGAGTTTGTAAGCGCCTGAGCTTCTTAAATAATGGTGCGCGAATATTCATGGGTTCGTGAAATCTCGTGTGATAGATTGCCAGTGAGAGTTCCCTTTTGTCTGGATGGAAATCTAAAATCTTACGGACTCAACTGAGGATAACTCAAGGTTGACTCTGCGTAGGTATAAGTTGGATCGTACTGATCGTAGTGATCCTACTGTTATCTACTAATATGTGTTCTGAACATCTCAAGAGGTACTCGTTATACTATCATAACTATTTCAAGTACACGCTTATTACCACAGATACGGTTGTAATTTACACCCAGTAAACTCCCACTCGACATCCGTTAAAGAATTCGCGAATATAACTAGAGCCAAACAAATATGCGCAGACCCAATATTTCATTAGTCATGCTAATCTTGGCAAAGCGCGAACACGAATCGGGGTCACATCGCATACGGTGTTTGGCCAATGCCTTCTGAGAAAGCCGAGATATAATTTTGTTATGTGTACTCGATGGGTACTTTCGAGGCAATTGTTTTATCAAATCTAAAAATAAGGAATGACATGGTCGCGTGCGCTCGCCTTGTCTTCGGCCCCCCCTGCGCCGGCGCACACATAGGGGAGCCCCACGCACGTGCTTCATTAGAATTTCAAATCGCGTCCAAATAAACGACTAAGCGCCCAAGACAACATTGTGAATGTGGTTGTTTTTTTTTTCACCAAGATTCAAACAAACATCCCAGGATAAATAAATTTATTATTGAACTAAAAATCAATAAACTGCGACTCATAGCGGCATGTCCTAGCAGGAATTATCGGTTCTTCTTCGTAACGATCGAAATTACTCGTGTCTCCCGGAGTCTTATACTTAGGTATAAACGGAGGTGCTGTTCTACAATTTAGAATAGAGTCCCATTCGATTCCCTTGAACCAAGCGTGATTTTTAAAGTCCAGCGTTCCGTTCCTCATCATTCCGAATCTCTTTGTTATATCAACCTGTAACGTATTTCGTATTAAATCCCTTAGACTAGAATTGAAACTCGATGGACATCTGTATTTTCCGGCGACAATCTTTTCGTAAGTCTTCATAGGCTCGCTTGCATAGAATGGAGGATATCCTGAATTCATTTCGAACAGCAGTACACCAAAAGACCACCAGTCTACCGACGCGCCATAGCCTTTACTCAAAATCAGTTCTGGTGCTAAATATTCAGGAGTACCGCAGAGAGTCCACGTTCTTCCATGCACTTGCTTGCAAAATCCAAAGTCTGTTATTTTCAGATAGCCAGTTCTGTCTATCAATATGTTTTCAGGCTTCAAGTCACGGTAGACTAGATTACAAAAGTGGAGATATTCCAGTGCTAAGATGACTTGGCTGGCATAAAACTTCGCTAAAGGCTCCTCAAACTTGTGCATCTGTCTCAAATGCATAAACATTTCCCCTCCAGGCACAAAGGGCATAACAAAATAAATATAACTATTGTCCTTGTGGCTAAATTCCATAGACACCGTGAACGGAAAGCGTATGGCTTCCAATATCCGCTTTTCGTTTAAAGAATGCTCTACTTGTTTCATTTTAACTATCTTCTCTTTGTCAAGCACTTTCATAGCATAAAACCTGTAACTTTTGACGTGTTTTAATAATACTACTCTGCCAAAAGCGCCTGTGCCCAGTGTTTTAATCTGTTCCAGGTCTTCAAAGCACATGTTGAACGTAGGTTTTTGGCACCATCGGTCCTCAAACTCAAGTTTCAACTGGGTCATGTATTGCATATATAGTTTCTGCTGTTGCTCCGTGTATCCACTTTGCACTTCCGATGAACCACCGGTTATTTGCGACACTGCCTTGTATGTCGTCGGTTCTTTGGAAAAACCTGTACTTTTCCGAGAATACATGATTACCTAAATATATACTTCGTTGATACAATTGACGTACTGTGTGTGTGTCATCATTTGACTCGTGGCCGTCGAGATTCCAAACGTGGCATAACGTCTTTACTTTCATTTTGTGTCTTCCAAATCTGTTAGTAAAGTAAGCTACTCTTGTTTTCATATATACGAAACAAATTGTTTATGAAGGTGAAATTGGGATTTCCTTATACAAGTGCCGGAGGGGCCGGCTAACGTAAATATTTCTCGTATTGTAGAGATGGAAAGTACGAGGGTGCATACGGGCGAGGGGTGAGAGGTGAACGAATTGAGGGGGCAGGGGTGGAATCAGCTGTGTCTGGGGTGACACGCCATGCGGCAGCGGCCGTCCCGACAGGCATATTGATCAGTGCACGTGAAACTCGTGGAACACGAAACTTTGTGCCCCTTTTAATCAATAGCGCCGGCTGATTGTGAACTGTATTCGATTAAGTATGGATGTTAAAGCTTGTGAAAAGAGAAACAGTCGAAAGATGGATGATATTGTGAGAAAGACGATATGAACAGCAAGGACTTGATTGTTGCGGTGACAGACTGGTAGAAAGACAGCGTGCAGGGAAGGATAGAACATGCTGCGTCGTCCGCTAATGGGTCAGTAATTGATGGATGACTGGTTGATGTAGGCAAGCGTGTGAATGAGACTCTGAATGACTTCAATTATCATATTTTTCGTTAATAACACTAAATGATAGATATTAACGAGCAACAATAGAAAGCAATTAGGAAGAGCTCACACTCGTCCCTAATTCGATTGAGTTATGATACGGAACGCTTGACCCGTGCCATTTGACGGCGATAAGTATGTTGATTTAGGCTGGTTCGTTTGCATAAGCCGAACTGACTACAAAGCGACTGTCTACATTTAGGAGCACAGTATTTGATAGACGTACCAAAAATTATTTAGGTACTGTTTGTCGATTACATCTACTGCCAACGTTTTTTAAATACGAGTACCATCTACTGAATCATAAGAGTTGTCCGAAATAAATGTTTGACAGTGCACCAATTTTATGCCACTGACAGCTAAAAAACATTTATTTTCAAAATATATACTGTAAGAGTAACTTACCTAGCTACCTACTTCTGCCTACCCCTATAGAATATAAAGTTTTATATTCTATAGGAGTGTCTTTTTCATAACTTTATTTTGAACCCTTTTTATCCGGCCGGTTTTTTGTCTACAGAAAACTTCAACAGTTATTAAGTGAGTGTGAAATGAGCAATCAAATTTTATTTAATAAAATAACAGTGTCTATAACACTCGTTTAAAGTACAACACAATCGAATTTGTATTGTGTTTAACACATTAACTAAATTACGACTATAGTAGGTCGAGCAAAATAAAAGATACGCATAGCGTTCGTTATTATACCGTTATTGTTACCCGGTCACATTCGGCGTACCAATCGTACGAGAACATTTTTTTATTGCGATGACGCATTATCACTAAATTGACTAGCTGTATGCGAGCGTATGTTCAAAGTACTTGGAATTCTTCTTCATAACCATGTGTTCTTCGAAGACGTATTTTTAAGTAGCTAATACGTCAACACGTATTGTGTTCTGGAAATTCAATATGCTGTTGTAATGATAGTTGATCGGGGGCATACGATCGGGCTCAAAAGATAATAAGCGATCATGTCGCGCATATGCCAGTGCCAATAGTGATTAATGTCCCGCCTTATAAGGCAACATTCTCGGCTCATAGAACGATTATGGGGTACGTTGGCCTGTCGACGGACCAGTCGTGCTTCGATGATAATTTGATTTCGATATGACGCGGTAATTGCAATACGGTGACTGAAGATGTAGTAACCTTATACACGACCTCTTTGCATGCGGTATGATGATGCTTCAAGGCCAAGGCTGGTTACGTGATTCGTTTTGAATTTATGTAGTGTATAAATCGTACGACTATACTCCAGCAGTGTATTCATTCGTGTGAATCGAAACAATCAATGTAACTGATTTATGCATAGAACTATTCGTTATTCAGGAGTGAGCTTTAATAATGAGCATGAATGAATGAACATCCCTGTAACGAACTTTATAAATAGAAGACCACAAAGTGTTGACGGTTTAATTGGTGGGTGGATACTGATTTGAATTATTTAGACTAGATTATCATCACCGCTCAGCAACTGTATGGACCATGGTTAAATGGTAGTTCTGCATTAGAATTTTACACAATAGATCTCGGTACCAGCCTAGCGTGTGTGCGGTTGTCCGTCAAAAATTGAAAAGATATTATTAATGGATTGGTCAGTCGAGCCCGACCGCAATCATTGCTCAAATATACCGGCCGGACTCGCCGGTCAAGGCTGTGGAGGCCCGCAGTCTTGCCTCGCACATTCTGCAGCTTGGCACGTCACCAAAAATTGGCGCAGTAATACTGCTCTTTAAGATCTACGATGCTCTCGTGTGAGATTAATATGGGTGTTAGGTATTTCATTCGCTTATGGACCTCGAGCGAGTCCAAAGCTCGGTAAAACCAGTGGAATGTCTTACTGCGCTTGCTTTTTAACGGGTAACTGTTAACAGCAGTAAGACTCTCATGCATCGGCAATTCAGTTGGCACGAGGTGTGTCTACGTTATTCAAAATTTCAGACGTTCGTGGGAAGTTTCTATCTCAAAGTTTAATAGCATAATGTAAACACCAACTTCATCTTCGTCTCCACAATTACTCCTCGGAGCTAGATTTTCTAACTTAAGCAATTACCGTCCTTACATATATAGATACAGTAACACACATCTTAAAATGTCTATCACGAACTTTAAACGCGTGTTTATTTTTACTTTTCCGGATGCTAGTCTCAATAGTAAGCCGGTCTTTAGTTTGCTGTTGAAAAATAGGCTCGTGAGTGTTACCACAGCGACGTCGGTTACTTTTCGAGGACATTTGGTCAACGCAAAAACTAGACAGACAACTTTGGAACGTCCACACGTTACGTGCATACACAAGCACATGTTTTAATTTTAACGTACATGACGTCAATTGGAACATAGAAAGTAATACGTAATGTTTATTTGAAAGACTATTTACGTTTGCCCTATCTGTCTGGATTTGAAGAAAGAACAGGCATTTAAAGTGCCAAGTTCTTGAATTTCTTATGGATCGTAAGAGCGCATAAATAATTTTACCAAATAGGCTAAAACCTTTGACCTTTTCAGGTCCGGAGTGTCACTGAAGGTTTATTTAATCTTATTTAGCGATTGGAAGTAGAGCTCATATACGTTAAAATGTAAATCTAATTATATTAAGGCCAAAGCTGCTGTCTCCGGGAAATTGATGGGTGGATAAAATGGTATCTGATAAATCACTCAACGTTGAAGTGCTTTAAACATTGTAGCCATGTTAGTTATCTGGATGTTTAGTCTGTGTATATTTTTTCCATCGACGCTATGTTTGAAAATATTTAGGTTTTATTCTCTTCTAATACTCTCGATGTTGTCGTCAAACGATTACGGCGTGCGTTGACATTTGACCATTGTCTTTTCGACTTAAAATGATAAACGTTGCTATAAATAGGTATTCTAGATGTGTCTCATACTCATAAAGTTTAGCAAACCTCTGCTCAATTGTGTCTCTTTCTAACGCAAAATGTCACGGTGAAAGATAGAAACCAATGATTATCAAAGACATTTTAAATTTGATAACGTCAACCTTTGTATTTAAGTCACCTAAATTGGTCCTACTTAGTCTCTTAACCGTCTTCACTGTCAAATCTGTTAATAATTACTAGGAAGACATCATACCCTGTCGCCACAGTAGAGGGCCTCCCGCGAACATAGAGAATTCATAATTTCGGGTTCGATCTCTTTCGCTCAAATATAGTTCGATAGAGAGAGCGGTATGAATTTTCGATCGTTCTACTTTCGCTGTAGTCGGCCTGGTCTTAAGATAATTACAAACTGTCAATCCTGATCTATTCTAAAACGACCTTCGCCCTTTACGCAGCGGCAATCAAAAAGCGGGTATTACGTCAACGCTAATGCCCTTTTACCCATCCCTTCGTTTAGTATAAATATCTCACCTTTGCGTCAGGTAAAAATAATCTGCTTAGGGTTTAGATCAATATTGTCTTTTAAACCGGGTGATGAAAAACTGGAATGTTTTTTGATATTTTTTTATTACTTTCACACTGCATCTTAAATTCTGAGGGATTTAAAGTTATTGTAACACATAGTGCTAATTTAGCCTATGGGCGTACGAAGATGTCTTACATGAGCGTTACCGACTTTATAGACTTAAGAGAATTGTTTGTGTTGTCAGCAGCAGGCGTTTCACCGTCAATATTGTTAACCAAATAATAATTTGTATGCAATACACTGAAGACAGATGAAAACGGATAACGTTGCGACCTTAGCGATGAATTTTCATACAATGTGACCCGGTTCTCTAACGAGATTTGCTTTGGTTCGCGGTATTCTGCCAAATGTCAACAAAAAATACCGCAATAAACAGGTCCTACAAGTCTCAGCTATACGAAAGTCCAGCCAAGCCCGGCAAGCAGAAGCAATTTTTACCAATTAGTCTCGTATCTCGAAAATGGCACAGTGCTTTTTAACACTTAAGACCTCGCCATATATAATTATGCCGAAGTATTTCCGTCGGATATCGTAAATACAACTTGCGAGATGCGTGAGTCATGCCCAGACTCGGCTGAGTAACCTCTAGGCCTATGTTGTATAGTAAGTAGCAACAGAAGAGACTGCGTAATAGTAAAGACGTTATATATGAGAACAATTTCCTCATGGAACGGTCCTGGATGGTACAAAGATACACCTAATCCTAAGTGTATAGAAGATGGTAGAACCTCGGCTATAGCCGAGGTTATACCTATAGCCAATAGGCTAGGTATACCTATAGCCAATGAAATAAATCTCAGTCTGCCGCGAATGCGTCGCTGGTTCAATCCCAGCCCTGGGCACTGGAGGCTTTGATCACTTTTTCGTAGTATATGACATCTCTTTCAATGTATAATTTACATATAGCCAACGCGTACTACTTTGTATCTACGGAATTATGTCATTGACCTACGATTAACTACTGATTCACGTAGTTTTTTTGTTTCAATCCTTCAAATCTATTTACGCAATACACTATACAACAAGTGAGAGACTTTCAATAGAGACAATAGAATTATCTAGGGTTAATAACCTCGTTAAAGTGTATAAATACCTACTCTTTTGGAGGAACTCAATGTGTGTAGTGAACAATATTTTCTGGTCTTTGGCAACAGCTAAGGCAATGACAGCTTATGAAGTGAATGAGTTAGGTCAGCCAGTCTATTGGACTATCTGATAGTAAACAAGGACACGTACTGCTTGCGTTTATTATACTATTAGTCGATTTTCTATAACTTGGACACACCAGAAGGAAAGTATATCGCTATTTTTTGTCCTTTTCCTTGTCGTATCACTAATTCAGCGAATCGACAGGGTTTTATTTGTTTAGATCGATGTCTGTCTGTCGCAATGTCTCGCGTCGTGCGTCTACGTGTTGCGTTGATAACGCGACTACGTGATAAAAAGACAAGTTGTCCACATATTGAGTGGATAACACGACACTCACGACAGTGACGTCAGTTTTAATTCCATGTTAGCCACGCGGACCGATAGATAAACAAAAAATACCGGCCCAGCCCTGCTCACCGGGGACCTTGGTCACTTTTTATTTAGTATATGACATCTCTTTCAATTTATAAAATATACCGGATTAGTTCAAATCCAACAAGCAATATCATATCCACAAAATTTTAGATTTGTTGCATTCCCTGATGATGTAACACCAAGCTGTTAATTTAAACTGGAACGAACATAAACACCGGCCACACATCAACATGGCCTACTGCTTCATTAGTGGGTATCGAATTAACTGTTTTCCATTTCACTAACGCTGTGTAAACATGGCATTAAATGGGGCACAGTTCATAAAATACTATACTAACCCGCTACTCAGGGCCTATGCCACGAAAATTGAACGATTGCGGATTTTGTATCTCCATCTCTATCACACTTGCATATTGGAGTGACAAAGAGGTTTTCCCGTAAATGCCAATTTTCGATGTTCGTGGTAGGCGTGCGGGACTATAATAACCATAACCGCGAGCTATCTCGGTCGGTCGTCTCATTTCGTCTTTATCGCTCCAATATACACGACCGGTTGGCGTAGTTGGTCCTGGGTTCGAATCCCGGTTAGGGCATTTTTTTGTGTGATGAACACAGATATTCGTTCCTGAGTCATGGATGTCTTCTATGTATTTGTATATTATATATCGTTGTCTGAGTACCCGTAACACAAGCCTTCTTGAGCTTACTGCGGGACTTAGTCAATTTGTGTAAGAATGTCCTGTAATATTTATTTATTTAGTTTACGGGATAAGTAGAGCGTCAAGTATGGCATTAAATTGTCAGTGCCGACTTGGGCACAGTTCCGATATAAGAATATTTCATCGTCATTATAAGAAATTCTTATTTAGCAAATCTATATAAAGTTCTTTTAAACTATCTATGTAAACTGCTCTACTTAAAAATAAAATGTGTCATAAACGAAGTTCCATTAAGCTGTCATAGACAAAACCATCCTCAGCGAGACAATGTCTCGTTTCTTCACGAACACACACACTCGAAAGTTTCATCAAGTCTGAAGTAGTTGGACCTCCGTTCATTGTTCAAAGGCGTCGTCATTAATGCTTAGGAGGCTGCCTTTGTCTTGTGCTGGAAAAGGACTCCTTTATTCAAGCCTTGTATTCTGATCTTTAGCAAAAACACGGGAGTTCTTGGAACCAATGTAACGTGGCCTGGAGAATCCTGATAACTATGCACAATCGAACACCACACTTAAATATAGTTGGTCTATCGCAATCGCATCAGTGATTATTCCTAGGGAATCCAGTGTAAGGTGGTCTCCACATACGTGGAGGATCCTGCAGCCGGACAGCACTGCACGCACTGGAGCGGTGTAAGGAATTTGCATCGGTATGGTAACTGCGTAACCGCCACTTTTAATAGCGGTGAGCAGACCATATTCTATCTGTAAACGTGTTGGAGAAGACTCCAGGATGGGATCCTCGCTTTTATGAAGTCTAGTCATACCGGTCGCGTTCGTGTATGTAGGTACTTAGATGTACACTGCCTTGTAATGTACGAGTAGGCATGATATCTTCGTTAGATAGATACGTAACACCGTAACGCAAGCACACGCCACAATTGGATTGACATGACTCAAAAGACTGAATCTCGCCTATGCTTGGTAGGTTACTGGAACACTCCAGTGCTTACGAAGAAAGATCTGAGTATTTTCCCTCTGTAACACTGATTACACCACCAACAATGGAAGTGTGCATTTGACATGGAATATCCTGACCCAGAAGGCCTAGTATAAAAATTGTACGACATTAACTTCTCGACCGCGTTAGCGTATCGAGGGGTCAAAATATGAAAGTTGCCGGATGATTTAAATAAACGGCAAACATAATTGGAACTCTCGATACGAAGTAAGTGTCGTACAACTTTTACTCGTATACTAGGCCTTCAGTTACACTTACCAATTTGGTCGTGTCTCTTAGGGATTCATTATGGCACAGGTACTTGTCCACAAACTGAAGCATTAGTGTAATTAAATTACAGTTTCAGTTTCATTTCGTGACATTTATTTCCATTTGCATATGTTATGCAAATGGAAATAATTATAAGTACATTAATTAACATTAGAAATAAATTACGCATCGGAAGTTTTCGATCTCAGCAGGTGGGTAGGTACTTAGGTAAGTTATTGAAGCTTAAATATTCGTCTGTCTTACATTTTGTTGTCATAAGCAGGTAGCTGGTAGGGTTATTTGCAATTTTCAGCGTCAATGAGTTTTTCTGAATGTACTACATTACTTACATGCTAATAACGGGTAATGGAACGAAGTATCTATGTACGTGTTAAGCTAGGATAGTATTCGTT
Organism: Lathronympha strigana; assembly: GCA_949128165.1. NCBI lineage: Eukaryota > Metazoa > Arthropoda > Insecta > Lepidoptera > Tortricidae > Lathronympha > Lathronympha strigana. The sequence goes on along the minus strand of OX421906.1, from coordinate 6,157,031 downwards.
TCTAGTTGGCGTTGAGCGTGATTTTTAAGTTGTCACTCAAGGTTTTTAGGTGATTTCTACTCAAAATCGTGAACTCTTACGATCCTAGGTAAAAATTACAAGTCATAAAAAGTTGGGTGCCAACTTTAAATAAAATGCCCAGTTTTGTCGACGTTTGTAACTGTTGCGATTGGATAATATGGTGCCCTAGCATTTAGTTGGAATGAACACAGTTTAGCCTAGAATCCGCTCCGCAAGTTCAATTAGCGCTTAACTGATTGTTTAATAGGAACCTAACTGGTTTTCTCTACTTATATGAGAAAATTTCTAGGGTCGGCATTCCGTACACCCGACATTGACTTCGTCCAGAGTCAGTTGACTCATTCGACGCAACTGTTGTGGTACTTCCTATTACGACTTGCGGTAGCGTTTTTTTATTTCCTGCCATTAATTCCTATTTTGCACTGTTTTTCAATTGTATAAAGCTTTATCAGCGTTATTAACGTAATAGGGAATAATGATGAAACAAATTAAACTGGTTTATGATAACGAAGCATTTTAATTAAACAACGGTTCTACCTGATAGTATTTAACATTAAAACGGTAATAAATGCTAATTATTTATAATTATGTAATGTTGTAATTTATCATACGCTATCTAAGAAAAAAAGTAATTGTTTTCAAAGTACCCGAGTAATAATAAAATTATCAGGGCTACTGTAGATCATGATATTTACCTTCGTTTCCAAATTTAGTATTATTTAGAGCTTGTGGACCACTGTTAGACAAAGACCTTCCCCGTCCCCTTCCCTCATCTGATCTTGGCCTATTGTTGTGACTATATGTCTAAACCAGTCCCTGAAAATTTAAATATCACATATTTCACGGATTTATGAAACATATTAAAGAAATGATATACGCGATCAATACATAGGATAGAGCTGGCACATTGAGCAATTTTGGAATCAAAGCCGTATATTTTCTCAAAGGTTTGCGCCAGAAAAATTTAACTCACTTTGATATCTAAGAAATTTAACTGGCTATAAATATCCTCCGACATATTTTATTGTATCGTGCAGTGCATTATTCAGCAAATATTGGCTCTAAAGTAATCAACTAATCATAATCAGAATTGCTTAACTTATCCCTATAGTGAGGTAAGTCGAGCCTGGGGATAAATTGAGAGAAGATAGATAGAAATAACATTTCTCTGATTAACTAATCAGAAAAAAATATTTTCTATTTACTCATAAGAGTACAGAAGTCAAGATATACATATATGTAGGTACCAACATAATAATCATACTCATAATTATAATTCTTATATCCGGAATCAATGTTCATTAGTAAATACTTGTCACAAAAATTTAAGTAATGGACATAAATTCGAAATTATATGTTTTTACTCACTTACAACTCTTACAAGCTAAATATTTATTTATTAAAGTCAACACGACACGACCACAATATATGTTACTTGCTAGTAATCAGCTATTACTATTACATATACACTTTATGGCAAATGATATTAGCTATGATAGATTCCCCTCACTTGGACCTAACTTGTAGGTGTAGCCTCGTAGAATGAGTCGTTTTTGAGATATAGCGATTGCCCAACTTAATCTACCTGCCTCCTCAACATGGCCCTCCATACCTTTATTACCTGCATTATGCCAATAATGCGTAAATTATGCATTCCGTTCCAGTATTCTCGTAAACAGACAAAGTAGCTGCGGTTACATTCTGTAAAACTATCTGTTACCACACTATCCACAGAGTCCTCGATGTCAACGAACCTATCACTGGTTTATGTCATTGTAATGCATGATTGTAATTTATCTGGCAAATAGATTATCATTTCATAGCACTTCAGACTAAATTAGTTTGTATTTCTGTGAGACTTTAAGTACAATGCGGCAGATTTTCAAATATGTGTTTAGTGACATTATCTCTCATGTACAGCCAGAGGCAGAGTTACACTCTCAGAAGACCTCCTACCGGACCTTCATAGACCTCTAAATAGATGTGAGGACCATATAAAAAAAAGGCTGGCCCTCTCTGAGAGAAAATAAACAACGAAGTGTGGGCACAATAAACGCTGAAGAAGAAGACCTAAGAGGTAGACTCTATTTTATACAAAAGCACATTATAAGATTTATAAGTGAAGCATCCAATAGGTATTGATTTTCACTGTAAATTTTGGAATATGGTTAAGAAATGCACGACTTATTTCGACGGTTCTATTACAGAGAGCTCTAGGTATTCTCATGTCACCTAAATATTCGATCTATGACGTTTGTCGTCACTTTCCATGAACTGACCTAAAGTCAAATCCTGGTCTTGTAAGTTTATACCAAATATCGTATTACCCTACACCATTATGAAACGGTTAACTATTGAATACGAAGCGGCAAACCCTTCTAATTCTTAAGTATCAATAACTCCGTGATAAATTAAGCGTTCAATACAATTTGGTCAGTAATTTCACGGCGGCGGCGGCGGCGGCGGCGGCGGCGGCGGCAGTAATTTCGTAAAGTTATACGTCGCTATGCCACAAATACGGCCCCAATTTCTTTTGATGTTATTCTCCCCCCATACAACGATAGTCCATAAATCTAATAGGATTACGCTTATGGTTTCCAACTTAATCTTGACTAAGCCATTCATGTTATTAAAGCCGCCAGCGAATATTCAGAAAGCTATTTAGTTGTAACGGAGACCTCAAAATACGGATCAAGTAAAGTAAATGAAGACCATACTTGTACTGGTTCCACAGTTGGCGAGTTTCCCTGCGTTAACGTCAACAAACCCGGAGCTAGCTGTCGAATTCCATATGTACTAGAAAACACTTAACTCCTGGTTAGTTGACTAACGTTGGCAATAGGCTAGACGACTAAAAAATCTATTTAGTCAGTCTTTTAGATTATTAAAAAATATTGTACACGTATTTTTTCTTTTGTTCGTCAAATCAAAAATGATGAAAATACAGTGCGTTCAAGATTCGCGTTACGTCACTATTAGGTATTACAATTCTTAACTAGTAGGACGTCACAAACCCCCATCCCGGAACTTTGATGCTCTATATCTTCGTCAATTTTAGTTTAAAAATTCGTGTCTAATCATTTTAGACAATGTAACTGACGGACTTATTAGAATAATAGTTTTTCAATTCAACCTAGTCGTCATCCCTATTTGAATGACACCTGTTAAAGTTGTGTCGTCAAAAGCTTTAATGAAACGTTTTTCTTTTGTTACAGATTTATCGAAAAATCGCTTCTGTGAAGTGCCCGAAGAAGTGACGACGTACATTTTTTTAGAAAAGTTGTTGTTATCGCAAAATATACTAAGGAATCTACCCGATGCCGTGGGTGGTCTACAGTCTCTCACATTCTTGGATCTTAGGTGAGAGTTCTAGTTATGATATGAAATTAGACTTTACTAGTATTAACGACATACATATAATTATGTGATCGTTTTTAGTAAAAGGTTCCACTTTGTTAGTTGCCGATAAGGCCATAAAGATTAATTTAGAAATTAAATTTTAAAGTGTTTAAAAGTAAATTAAAGTGGTTCCTTTTATTAAAAACAAGCACATAAAGGGTCATCTCCTGATGACTCTCCATATCCTTCGAATAATTATTACGTTATCTTGTAGATGTCGTTGTTATTCCCAGTCAGGAGATTTACTTTATTATTTATACGCTTCGGGTGCTTTTCTGGGGTAAGTTTTTATAACTGTAATAAAACAAAAAAATATCTAAAGCCATATATTTATATGACTTTGACACGCGGTATTCTGTAACATAACTAATATCACTTAACAAAATCACCCATTTGTTACTTACGAAATAATTAAATTATAACTAGTCACGAATCTAAGGTTAAATTAAATCAGTTTGTGTTCGCGCACGGTATTGTAGTGAGCATTTTGCAATACTTGCATTAGCTCCATCTTCACGTTCAAACGGAACTCCTCCGGTACAGCTTTAAAATGTGGCAATAGAGACAAGAAGAACAACTTATCAGGGTCCTCTCCTTCTTTCATTGGTTGCAGATCAACATTTGCAAAGACAAATTCTTCAGGAGGTTTATATTTGGCAGCTTTAGCAACAGGTATCTCTACCGTTACGTCGTCATCCGAATTGTTGGATCTGTTGTCCTCGTCAAAGTTATCTTCATCTGAAGTCTCCTCGTCTTGTTTAGGTGCTTTCTGCTTCCAGATCTTTCGTTTCTTTATCTTCATAAATTTCGGCCCTTCTTCAGAGTCGCTGGTTAAGGTGTCTGCTGGTAAATCCTGTTCTTTGAGCAGAAATTGTAATTGCTTGCTATAAAGATACGGGCGTCGAGTTCTTTTTGGATTACCTATGTACTTTTGGAAACAGTCGCGGATGCTCTTCCATTTCTTCTGCAGTTGTAGTTCTGGAATTATAAAATAAATATTGATTTTATAAAAATTCTTGACAACGCTAAGCTGACTAATCAAACTATCACCCTACAGACATCACTGTAATTGATTGATACGTTTGGTCACAAGTTGTGTTGTAAGTTATTGAAAATTCTTTGGATGACATAAGTACATTATGTAGATTATTCAGTCTGCTATTCTATATTCGGTCTTTTGTTGCCATTATTATGAAAACGGAGGCCAAGGTCAACATATTAAGTCATTGGGTATAAGTAAACAATCCGTAAGAATACTAACCGTAGTAAGTGTGCAGACAGTACTAACAAGGCATTTGCTTATAAATATCTCGTTGTAAGGAGTGTGCTTTAAATCCATAACATAATGTTTATTTAAACTACACTCAGGATACCCGGCGTTGTTTACAACAAGTCTATACAGATAGGTAGGATGTGGCCACCCGCTACTTGTGAAACAAATGTACTCTAATGGCCAAACACTGGAAGCAAAATTATTTTCGACTCTTTTTGTATCAACCAATAGAGCTGAAAATCAACTGCCCGCACAATTACCAAGCGCACTGCCTTTGTTTGTATCCAAGTTATTGATATAGTACAAAAACAGCGCGATAGCTATAGTAGTATTATTTGATCTGTGGTTATAGTTACCTAGCTCGCGCATTTCGCTCTTAGACACCTTGACGTTGGTCTCCAACAATTCGTTAACAACTTCATTCCACAGCTTGTGTCTCGTTTTCTTCGTCCTGTACTCCACATTGTCGAAGTCCCAAATGCCGGGGCGCTTCTTCACTTCCTCTATGAGTCGTTCAGGGTCATATTCGAACTGCATGGTGAAAAAAACGCGCGGGCGAACACACGGGCGGGCGACGGGCGACTAACGCGCGGCGGGGAACGCGGCGGTTGAAGCGCCAATATGGCGGACCGGCGTGCGCTAGGGTCCCCAAAAACTCGTGGAATCTTTGAAACTGGAAACAAACTCGCTATTGTTATGTTATTCGTCTTCAAAGTGTTCGTGTCCCAGTAAATACTATCGTTAACATTCACGATCACTGCTTATAATTCTGCATCTTGATTTTTTGTGTAGTCTTAGACATGTATTCCGTATAGGGTTTTAAAGATTAACTAAAATATACATATACGTACCCTAAATAAATAAAACCACGTAACTTGGAATGGTGTAATTATGTAATTAATGTTGTAATTGGATATAGGAGTATGTAATTAACACACCGACTAAGGCTGCGTTTTACCAAATTTTGATTCCGAGAATAATGCATACTCTCAAGTCTCAGATAGTAACGTTAAATTACTATGGGATTTTGACATTAGTATCCAAGAGTAAGCGTTGCTCTTGGTTAAAAAGTTTGTTCAAATCCAGCCTAAGTCACGTAGTTTTTTGTAAGTATGTAATTATTTAAATACCCTATAGGTATGACGTTGTTAAATTATTTCAAGGCATCTAAAACTATTGTTGCCAAGACACTATTGTTTTCAATACCGAATTTTACCGAAATCTCCAGAAGGGCTAGAATGGTTACCATTTTATCGACGATCACATGACAGCCTCAGTGATAGTCGATAAACTCCCGATAATAATAGACTAGCAGATCTCGTTAAAATACTATACATAAGATTAACTCCATCTAAAATGCGTTTCAAGTTAATTCAGTTCATCTAACCTTAACCGCTTGGAGACTGTCTCGGCGCCCCGTCCAACAGCGCGGCACCCTACTCGCTTATCGACCGACGGGCGGCGCAACCGCGCCAGCGGGGGGAACGATCGTTTTTATCCTCGAATAAACAACTGCTCTACTCAAGTCTGCTCGCTCTATCGAAAACGCACGACTAAAATAATTGATAGCAATTTTATCGTCCCTTTGACATTGTTTATTTTCGTTGACTTTCGATTTGTTTTCAAATGTCACATTGACTTTTTTTAAGGCGTTGAACTGAAAGTTACCGAAGAGGTTGGAACTTGGAACTTTTGCTAGTAACTATTTTGGCTTTTTTTCTGTATGGCTTGTATGTTACTGTTATAAGAATATTATATATATATATATATATATATATATATATTTATGTAAGTTTATGTATGTCTATTTATACTATTCTTATATGTGTATGTTTATTGTTTTGCTTGATTTGTGTGATTGTTAAGTGCATTTCATCCTTTTTTTTTTTGCAACGCCTACTCTTCAAGGATACGTTTTTAATGTTTCCGCTACCCAAAGGTTGTCTGGAAGAAATCGCTTTTTAGCGATAAGACCGCCTGTTGTTTGCCTCTGTGTTCATCAAATGTTTGTACCTTGTAAATGTTTTGTTCTTTCTCATGTACCGAGGTGTGCAATAAAGAGTATTCTATTCTATTCTATTCTATTCTATTCTATTTTATTTTTTGATCTCTAATTTGACGGGTAGAATTGAGTTGTTTTATGTCATTTTTTATTGTATCTATATCTCCTTTATTTACCTATATGCTTTCTTAGGTCAGGTTATTTAGCGATAATAGCAATGCTTATGTTCTTAGATTACTTAATAGTAGGCGCGTATTATTACCGATAAGTAAAATAATTAATATTCAGAAACTTCGGGTACAGTGGCCATCAGATATATCGGAGCAGGGAGGTGCTCATAAATATCTGAACACGGCTCTATTGTCAAGTCGTTAGAGAGTTGTTCAGATATTTGTTAGCATGACGGCAGTTCCGATATCTGATGGCGACTGGAAAACAAAAGTAGGTACCTAACTACCTACCTAGTTCGTTGGTTTTCTTTAACTAAAGTTAGATATACTTAACAAAACTGTTTTATAGGAAGTTAAAGGTTATTTTCTTTTTAACTGCTCTGTATTGCGTATCGATGGCCCAAATTTACGGTTCTGTTTAATTTATGATCGGAAACATTCAGAGTTCCGTACTTCCTTCCACACTTTGTTTTCCTTTTGCTCAATAATTTAGCAAAACATCACTCCAGCCTCTGAAGTCAATGCCCTCCTCTAAGTTTAGACTGAAATACTATTATAACAGCGATTTAAGAGATTGTCCTAATAGCGTCGGAAATAAACTCTTTGCCTGTGAATGTGTAGCGCTTTTATTGTTACGATTATGAAGTTCAGTCGACATCAAAGACTTGTTTATATTCTTATTACAATGGAATAAAGTGCAACAGTTTATCTTTGATTCTTAAAAATGAGTCAAGAAATACACATGTACTAAACTTTTCATCACATTCTCTATTTCATTCTCTTTGTGGTCTTGATACTTTCTTTGGGTTGTTTTAGTAAACACGAAAACCGGTTTAAGCTAACATAGGGGTACAACAATGAACGGCGTTCTACTAATATTATCGTCTTGACTCATTACCATATTAAAACAGCCTGGTTTAACCTACAGATACCTAGAGATATAATATTTGCCGTCAAACGTTAAAACCCCATATGTATCAACGACAAGTATTATGGGTTCGAAATCAGCTGAAAATTTTTAGACCTTGACCTGAAGGTATTTAGTAAGTACCTGGTACAGTCCAGGCGACCTTTGTGACCCTTTAGCTTTGCAATGTGGTTCCGTATGATCTAAAATTTCTTCTCGAAACAGTGGACTGCATCCTTGGCATTTATTAGATAGATTTGTTATTCAATACACATGGAATTCTTCTCTCTTCTCCATGTGTATCATGGACACCAATGATACACATGGAAGAAACAGCGTCTTGATTACTTTTGTTTTATGTTACACCGATAAAAAGAAACCGTGTTATTGAATAGGCGATAATGCGTGCACCATTACGGTGCATTAACAGGTAGAAGAACGAGCTTCTCATTGTTATAGTCGGTATAAAGATCAGTGGGCGGGTTCAACGACCTCAGATGTCACGGCCGGCGGTGACACACGTGTGTATGAGTATAGATTGACTTGAACCCGTTACCTTACTAGTAAATGCTTTCATTCATGTTGGGATGGCTTATTCAGCTCTTCTATTGCACTTCCTGTTCTGACACGTATAGAGTAGGTACTTTGTATGCGACATCTACGTCCTGTACTACTGTACTGAGGTATAGCTCGACTCACGAAAGCTAGCGCGGAATATGTATGAAACTGTCATTAATTTCAGCTTTAGTGAATGGATCTGTAAGTACTGTGATCCAATATTTAGCAGGACCCCGCTAAATATTAGATTATGCACTGGCCTACTAAATTTGGTGTAGCATTTTAGTAACTACCCACGATTTAGTTTCGAAAAACCTTAAGTTTTCATGTAAAGATGGGTAGATGTTTTAGCTGCTGATCTGAACGTTCGAATAACGAGTGAACACTTGTTTATTTTGACGATTTCCGGAATATAATAATTTTATAATTGGAAGCAAATTGGCACAAATTCCCCACGTCGAGCAGGATTCGAACCTGCGATCTCTCTGAACACCGGTCAGATTGCTCTGCCAATTGAGCTATCGACGCCTTGTTCGACCCGGGCGAATATATAATCGACGCGGGGAATTTTTCCATTATTCTCATAATAATAAAATTGTAAATTTGGTTTATAATAATAATTATTTGGCAACCACTTCAGTAGATATGCTCAATTCATCTTCGTGGCGACCTAGCCACAGATCCGATATCAAAAGTTGTTGAAGAAATGTGGTAGTAAGTATATGTATATGTGTACCTACACTCACATTTCCTAGGCCCATATGCCAGGCTCAGTTGAACGCATAATCAAATCATTTCCTCTTCATAATTGCATATATAATCGCGTAGCCGATGCCATATGAGCCGGTCCCCCGCATGAGCACTTCGCACGTTCCGCTAGGGTGCCTCAAGGTTGCTATCGATTCGAGGGTGCCGGAGAACTAGACGTGAGGCCGTGAGGGTTCCTACGGCTAGAGAGTTCCTATTTGTTTTGTCCTGTGCGAATGTTGAATCTAAGACTTAACGATATTTTCAATCCAAATTGATTGTGAGGCAGACAAAAGGCACAAAAGAGTGAGAATGACCTTGTTTTATTTATTAGTTCAATAATACCTATATCAGGATTCTGTGTTTAAAAAAGTGCCTGAAAGGGCTGATTTATTTAAGATAATTCCCTTATTTTATTCTTTTGTGGCTCAAGTCAGGCGTCAAGCTTTATATTTGTTGTTTATACTTTCCAAACATCCACTTTTGTAGTAGATATAAATAAATGGACTTTCTTAAGTATGTTAGCAGTAACAGTTATCAGAGAAACTGTGTCACTGTCAGTGTTGTCTGGCGACTCTGGCGTACGCGACAGAAGAACATCAATAAAAGTTTACCAACTAATAATTTTAATCTTGGCGAGTTTCATTTCACTAATGTCTGTTTTCTTAAGGTTCCATTCATTTTAATCTTTTCCAAGCTGACTTTCTTGGCTTTCTTTTTGACTTTATTGGCTATCATCTTTCTGTTTAAGTACAATCAGCTTCGGTATTTTATTAGTTTTAGACATAGTATTCTTGACTACTCCGTGGCTAATTTTGTAAAAGCTGCTGGTGCAGTAACATATTTGCTTGTACTTAAAAGAAAATAATTATGAACAATTCTATTACTGTAGATTGTCGGGATTACAATATAGTATGTGATGTTTTTTAAACTTCAATCCGAATAGCATCTTTTGAGCTTTGAGAGTAAATAATCACAACGAGTGAGACACACACGCATCTAAATATTTAATATATAAAACAGACCGGTAAGTTTTACATTAGGCTATAATATTAACCATCAATATAAGTAGTGTAAAGACACACCGTTCCATTTATTTCCTCCTATTTTTTAACTTCTATATCGAAAGAGCTTTTCTGAGATTATGAAACCTACATTAGAAAAAAAAGTTGATTCGATCTCTTCTCCCGAAAATACACTAATACATTATCTGCCCTATATCGTCGTACACATATGGCAGTTCTCATTAAAGCTTTACATCACAGTTACTATCGAATTATTTCAAAGAGTCCGTAAGCTTCAAACCTGACAAAGGTAACGGTAGTAGTTCATAAAATATTTACACCGCCAAGCCCATTTTCAAGACGTGTTGATTTTATTGCGGATTTACTGCTGAAGTTCTCCCTCACCTATTCTAATTTATAACTAAGATGATGGTAAAGCTCCCCTAGTTGATGAAACATTTGGTTTAGTAGACGATTTCGAGGCAATCGAGCGGTGAACCGCTAAGGGCTTAACAAGTTTGTTGAGGTGTAGGCGTTTGTATCTTAAAAGATCATTATGAGGGGTAGCAGTAGGTACGCCCAAGCCCGTGTTCTACGAATTATTAAATAGGTACAGAGTCTGGGAATATTAGTTTTGTTTCATATAAGAATATAAAACACTAAGTTTTGAGGGATTGTAGTGGGAAAGTTACAAATATAATAAAAAATACTGTTCTGTTTTAATTCAAACTTTTTTGAGACATGAGATGAAATATTCACGGGTCGATAATTGCTCTCTGCACATTATTTGTCCATCGTCATCGTTCGTTTGCTAATGAAAACAACTTCAACGTAATTATGCCTATTTACTAATATGGGGTATATTTAGACTTCCGCTAGTGTAGTAATAATAATAACTAACACCGAAACAATACTAAGTAAACACAGATTGGTTGCGCAGTTTACTTTTTGATAGGCAAACAACTAGAATCGTATACGGGATACAGTCAATTAACACCTCTTTTATCTTTACAAAACCAGCAGTAAACCATATAATATACCATATAAATATTCCCATCAAATAGTATCCACCCAGTTATAGTCCACAATAAAACGTTACGTCATTATAATGATCATTGTATTTTTTTAACTCATGTTCCATTTTCGAAAGCTCACGCGCTGTTTCCACAGTTAAAGTATTTTATCAGTATTTTAATTCTACATTCACGGTAACTCTTTGGTAGGAATAAGTTGTGGCGTGTATTAAAAAAATTTGCGGTAAATATTATCGGACTCGGCACCATGAAGAATAGACCAAAAGAAACTTCATCAAACTAAAAAGAAAAATGCAAAAAGTTGTTGGGCTCGTCCGGGATTTGAACCCGGGACCTCTCGCACCCTAAGCGAAAATCATACCCCTAGACCAACGAGCCGGTTAGTCATGTTGCCGAAAATTGTCGCTACTTTATAAGAAGGTATCTCACGCGCTATAAATCAAGATACCCAGCCAGCATTAATGATATGGTAAATGTATGTGATGAGCAGTATAGTTATTTTTATTACAGAGATTACCGTACCTTACATTAGTTAATTGTCTCGATGTGGTATACAGAATGAATTACCTACTATACTGATAGTCTTATTCTTACTGTGTGTACGTGTTACGCGTGATGCGTGTGCGCCGATGCGCGTTCACAATGCGCGATTTACCGCCCGGTGCCAGCTTTATGACAGTATTTCGTATAATGTGAAACCATGCTATGCTATCACAAATAGCATAGTTTCGCGCATTAACTCCTTTAACTAGCCGTGTATAGTATTGCAATTCTGAAGGCATGTAGCTATATAACCCGGATTTGATATTGGCGTGTTTGTTTGTAGATCATTGTTCCGAAGGGTGCGCGGAGATTTGTAAAATTAGGGAGTAGTTTTGTCTTTTGCATTGACCACTTACTTAAGTACTTGTCGGTTGTCGATCCATTTCCTAACACTTCCACTCCATTTCCTAACACTTATTAATCACTTTCAATTAACCATTTACCTATACCAGCCACTCGATATCTTTAACGCCAGTCAAGAGAAAGTATGGTCGATGCGAATTCAGTTTCCGCCTGCAATGCGCCATTCAATTAATGTTTTGCTCTGTGCTTCGGACACGAAGTTCGGCTTTCCATGTGTGTGGTAAACTGATTTGGATTATATTTAGATTAACGAGTAGTTATTAACCACTGACGGTAAAGAGAGAAGTTTAGTGTTTGTATTTTAGTATTTCATTTGATATTTATCAGTCGCTCTTCGGCGAAGGAAAACATCGTGAGGTAACCGGACTAAAACTAATAGGGCAAGGTCAGATGGCAGTCGCTTTCGTAAAACTATCGCTTACATCTTGGGATAAGTTGTCAAAAGCGGACTCCAACTGATCCGGTTTATCGCCTGATAGAAGGCGTCGTTGATGGGTAGATCCATTTGCTCGGACACCTGGTCCGTCCAACCATCTCATTGGGCTTCTACCTCTGGGTAGAACGCCCTCGACCATTCCCGTCACTTTCAGTTTTTCCAGGTTGTTAGCGTCTCTGCGTGCAATATGGCTAAAATAAGTCACCACACGGTGTAGGCAAGTAGAGGACAGGCGCTGTGTTCTCTATGTTAAGTTGCTTGAGATCGACGCGTTTGTTCGGTGGGCTGCCCATGGAATCCTCAGAAGGCGGTGCCAGCACCTCATTTCGAAGGCTTCGCCTATCGGCGGCTTTGAGCGGTCGAGCGGTCTCGGCCCCATAAAGAAATATGGAGAAGACAAGTGTGTGGACGAGTTGCATCTTGGTCCGGTTGGAGATGTTCATATCTTTCCATATTTTACTGAGCTGGGTCATCGGGGTTTTGGCCATTCCGTTCCATTATTCCGTTATCCGTTATTAGACTTTAGTCGAGGGATTTCTTAATTTTAAGTTGGTAGTATCAGTGCTGATATTCTGCTTTGGAAAGAATGTTCAACGATTATAATGATAATCACATAGAAAATTATTCAGATTGCTCTCTTCTCACTTGATCATCATATCGCCTCGTCTTTCATGAAACCAGGTTTTTTCTATATGCGCATAATGCATGCGTCTTTATGCACGATATGCACGCCGCATAATGCGACGATTAGGCACGCTTTGAAGGTATTGTAAGCCGACGAAACTACAGTCTGGATTCCATGTACTACATTTATCTAGAAAGATTTTCAAGTACTAAGACCTTAATTGCCGACATTAAAGTACCTACGTTTTTGCACTGCGCTGTAGCTGTAGACCTTGTACGAGTACATTCGCCTAATGAACGTGACATTTAGAGAAGTTGGAAGCTATTCATGCTTTGCCCAATTTGACGAAAGCTCACCTAATTCCGTAAAATGACGGCATCGTACCTAACCTTTTGATACTACATATAGTACACTGCACTAAATACTCCGCCTAATAGCAAATCTGTCTTATTTTCGATGTTAATTTAACAATGTCAAGCTTATTAAAAGAGAAAAATTGAAGTCTGATGTAAATTATTCATTTCAATCACATTTAATGCAGGAGATCTTATATAATTTGCCTTGTATCAAATAGACTTGTGGAGAAATATGTTTGATGTGTTTTCCATAAAGCGCATATTAATTTGTTGCATATTATAATACCTGAAGAAAGTAGGAAGAATCCTAATTTCGCATTATTAATTAAGTTCTTAACATGCTTAAAATGATAGTCCTCACACCTAACAGGCAGAAACTGGTTCATGAAGATAGACTATAGAATAATAATGATCTTCACACAGTACTTACAAACTGCGGAATAATGAACCAGCCAGACCCTCGTTCCTACAGGGGAGCCCAGATCGTAAACGGGTCTCATGGGCAAATGTTATCATTGCGCAGACTAATTTCACGTGAGGTGACGTGTGTTTGCGCCGCTCAATCTAGCCCGCGGTTTGCACAGGGCTGCTTTTGAGTTAATGACTCGGGTAGAAGTTTAGAGACATTAAGCATGTGGAGAAAACTTATTACTTTGGATCGGGGTTCTATATAAGTAGCATATTTAGATTATTTAGAAAAGGGAATGCTTTTACGGTGAATCATTTTATTGCCTCTTGCTAGCGTTTTCCCGGCTGATGCCACGGCCCAGGGACCCTGGGCTCCGCTTTGGACGTTGAACCACTTGGTTACGGTGAATCACTTTATTTTAGGTACAATAGGGATGACGACTAGGTTGAAAAACTATTATTCTAATTAGCCCGTCAGTTAGATTATCTAAAATTATTAGACACGTATTTTTTCCTTTTTCAATTTAACTAAAATTGACGAAGATAAAGAGCATCATAGTTCCGGGGTGGGGGCCTGTGACGTCACTCCTAGGTAAGAATTGTACCTAGGAGTGACATTACGCGAAACTTGAACGCACTGTATTTTTGTCATTTTTGATTTGACGGACAAAAGAAAAAATACGTGTACAATATTTTTTTATAATCTAAAAGACGGACTAAATATATTTTTTCAGTCGTCTAGCCTATTACATAGGTAGGTTACAAGTACATTATTAATTTTGTAGTAATGATATTAATCTACTTATGTCTCAAGACGTAACATTTATAGATGATTAAAATGTATGAAGTTGTCATATGAAATGTCAGTATATATCACATAAAAACTGCAAGTTCAAAGTCAATGTCTGCTTTCAGCGAAAAGCGATTGGTTAATATCAAGTAATATTTCGTACACAACTTCCGGGAAATTGACTGGTACGAGCCAGTGCTTTAACCGCGAACTTTAGATTGAATGTCTCGCTACTCTCGCTACGCTACCAACGCCGCTGGGTCACCATGACCACCACCATCAAATTATTGGCGCGGAATATATGAAATAAACTTGTCAACAATAAACAAAATAATATACGCCGTGAATTGTAGCATTTTAGAACCCTTGCACATTGCATTTATTAAACGCGCGTCGTATTGTTATAATAGGTAAATAAATACACACTACATTAATAATGCAAACAACTTGAACTCATAGGTAAAACTAGCTTAAACAATGAACTGAAAACACAGCCAATGAACCCCAGGGACAACAGTATAACATGGTAAAATCGTATATATTTAAGTATTTTGTATAAATCAAAACAGACGATGAACTAGACTGACGTATCATAACCAGTATACACCTTAAATAAATACCTTCCAGTAGGCAAAAACCTCAACTTTTTCGAACAAAGTTAAATTGCTGTGTAACTTTTATCCCAAACTCGCTCCATCGCATGTCCCCGTGGGCGTGTGACTTTTCCACACGTGGGTGGCTTGTTACAGCGTATTTGTTGTAACTGCCGTAGGGAAGCTAGTTATAGGCTAGTTCCGTGCTAATGATACTTTTACACTTAGCGGGATTTACTGTGGGAACAACGGTGTATATGTCACTGTTGAATTCTGAACTCCCGACAGTTTATAATTTGACTTGGAATATTATACACTAACCTAACCTAACTTATCCGTTTGTTTACAATCTCGCGCGTTAGTTTATAAACTAACCAGTACTCACAATTCTACGGTGACTTATACCTACATTGATTTATCTAGGCCCTCGACTCAAGAAGAGAAGATATAGCTAAAGTTTAATAGGATCGGGGGTTTAGTCGACTACCGTAATGTAAAAGAGAGAAAAATCTTAAATTAAATTCAAGTTTTCCTAGATGTTAGAGAGCCGCAGTCAATTATCAAAGAAAACGAAAACTACAAAATACCGTTATATAGTACACCAACGAATACACAGAGCGTGAATATTTATAATATTTAGCAGAGCTCTGTAGCATAATTTGTACGTTATACAATACTGTCAGAAGCATTCACGGGCCGTTAACCCAGACATATTCATAATTTGATGATCATATCGCTGTACGATTCTTTAAACCAGTATCTTGACTTCACAGTCTTCATATTCATCATATAACATCGCATCGCATAACACAACGCCGACACTGCCGACAGGCAAGAGTTGTGGTCCTTTTGAAATCCCCGTCTCCTGGGAATATAACTCGAGACAGTCTGAATTTAAGTTGTAACACAGTGTTTACAGTCGAGTTCATAAATATAATTATGAGCTTTTCCAAGGTGTCAAAAATATCTGTACACCCTTAGGATATTTGAAAATACGGTGTAAGTGTTTACATATGCATTCAGCTGCACAGACATTTACAAACTCGACTGTACTGTACTGGGAGGGCTAGTATGGCATCCGCCATTTTATCGGCTATCACTCTATGCGTCACTTTCGCACTTATAAACTTGTTGGAACGTGACAACCATAGTGATAACACGACCATATTAGACTAGCTGCAATACAGTATTGCCATTTGATGATAATTGATAACATTAAGGTGTATTAGTACCAATCACAGTTGATAGGCTGAATACCGTACAAGTAACTTAATGGCAATGGCATCCCACTACGCATCATAATAAGGAAATTACGAATATAACTTTTACTTTAGTTAAGCTGCTGCAAATTATACTTATATTGTGATAACACTGAATATTGCATATTATAGCCCTGTGAATTAATTACGCAGATGCATGGAATTAGGGTGGTTTCCGTGCTTTACCGTTTCGCCGGAACCGCTGGAAAATTCCAGATAAATTTGTCTAGCGGCTCGTGCAACATAACATCAAATATTCAATCGGCACAGACGTGATTCGTGAATTTGCAATTTTAGCTAGGGATATTGGAAAAGTTTTGGCTGTAAATAATCGGGCCTACTACCGCGAAAATAGAACGAACGACAATTTGGATCTCTCTCTCTCTCTCTCTCTCTTTGAGAGAAAGAGATGGAAATCGAAAATTTTAAATTTTTGATGTTAGCGGAGGCCCTCTGAAATCACGGCGTGGATGAGATTTAAAACCCGCCGTGCTACGTGAAAACTTATCTCGTTCAGCGCATCGTTTAAAGTGGTATACCTAAGATAGCACTTTACTGACTTACCAGCGTACCACATTATCTTAATGTTAGGTGCCGGTTTAAAAGTGTTACGAACTCTTTGCCTACTTTCCGATATCGATTTATACTCAGATAATAAGATCTGTCAACAATAGCCGGCAATATACGTTCAATCCACGGAATATAATTTAGGCCACACCCGCGGCCCTGAATTTCTCCACCATATCCCTAATAATATATCTCTTAAATTTAGAATCGTTCGCAAATGTTTCTGCTTAAGAGGGGGCAGAGTGTTTTCAACGTAAACGACAGTTACGGTTAAGACTGTGGCGTCCTCAATTATTTGCAAAGACATACAAGATGCATGTAATTATTATCTCAAAGAGTGTGTCTACCATATTCGTATATTTACAATCTACAATAATGTACAGTTTAGTAAATATGTCTACGCAAAGACGCAGCAAAATTGAGAAAAACGCGTGTCAGCGTTTATGCCAAAGTGAATGAAAAATCATTTGCTTTATTTTTAAAAACTAACTCTATCCAATCTCAAATATACAAGCTACTGAATTCGTATAGTCTTGTTACATAATACTGGTTCATTAATTAATTATGATTTTTTTAAAACGTCCTAAAAATCCGCCATACAAAATTACTATGGAATCTGATCGTTGAAATATAACAAGTGAGCAACACTCGAAATAGTCAGTCGGCCCCGAATGTTCGAAGCGACACCACGTCTCTCTGCGGAGCGTCTACATCTTGAAATAAATCGATGTTCATTGTGTACGTATACTGCGTTATAGGTAGCAAAACGGTATAAGAATTTTTTTACCATTTTTTGTGTTTCCAAAGGAAATAGGCAATAGCAACCAGTTCAAAATGAATGACATACAGAGTTAGTTTCGTTTATACCTCATTGTATATAGTGTCACTTGGACCGTAGAAGATGTCCAAGGTCTGATGACGGAGTAGAAAGGTGGCCACCGGAACTCAGGAAGTAGTTGATGTAATACCCCCGTGTTTGGACTCATTTGTATTGTTTTGGCGGGCACTTGGACCGTGACTGGTGTCCAAGGTCTGATGATGAAGCAGAAAGATGACCACCGGAACTCAGGAAGTAGTTGATGTAATACCCCCGTGTTTGGGCTCGTTAGGTTTGTTCTGGTGAGCACTTGGACCGTGAGTGGTGTCCAAGGTCTGATGATGGAGCAGAAAGATGACCACCGGAACTCAGGAAGTAGTTGATGTAATACCCCCGTGTTTGGGCTCGTTAGGTTTGTTCTGGTGAGCACTTGGACCGTGAGTGGTGTCCAAGGTCTGATGATGGAGCAGAAATATGACCACCGGAACTCAGGAAGTAGTTGATGTAATACCCCCGTGTTTGGACTCATTTGTATTGTTTTGGCGGGCACTTGGACCGTGACTGGTGTCCAAGGTCTGATGATGGAGCAGAAAGATGACCAGCGGAACTCAGGAAGTAGTTGATGTAATACCCCTGTGTTTGGGCTCGTTAGGTTTGGTTAGGCGAGCACTTGGGCCGTAGGTGGTGTCCAAGGTCTGATGATGGAGCAGAAAGGCGGCCACCGGAACTCAGGCAGTAGTTGATGTAATACCCCCATGTTTGGAGTCATTTGTATTGTTTTGACGAGCACTTGGATCGTGAGTGGTGTCCAAGGTCTGATGATGGAGCAGAAAGGTGTCAACCGGTACTCAGGAACCAGTGGGTGGAATACCTTCGTGTTCAGACTCGTAGATTTTGTTTTGACGAGCACTTGGGCTATACATGGTGTCCAAGGTCTGATGGTGGAGCAGTAAAGTGTCAACTGGTACTCAGGAACCAGTTGATAGAATACCTTCGTGTTTAGACTCGTTAGTTTTGATTCGACGAGCACTTGGGCCATGCATGGTTTCCAAGGTCTGATGATGGAGCAGATATTTACAAATATATTAAAAAATTATAAATTATATTTATTACATTAATATTTATACATTTTGTAAGGTTGACTCCGATTTGGATAAAAATCGATATCTGAGGATCCGGCGGGGTGATTAACATGAATCTTGAGTCAAATTTGTTAAATATTGTTTAAACCGACGCCATCTTGGATTTTGTAAGATAAACTCCGATTTGGATAAAAATCGATATCTGACGATCCGGCGGGGTCCTTACCATGAATCCAGAATCAAAATCGTAAAATACTGTAAAGAGCGACGCCATCTTGGATTTTGTGCGATAAACTCCGATTTGGATAAAAATTGATATCTGAGGATCCGGCGGGGTCCTTAACATGAATCCAGAATCAAAATCGTAAAATATTGTAAAAAGTGACGCCATCTTGGATTTTGTAAAATCAACTCCGATTTGGATAAAAATCGATATCTGACTATCCGGCGGGGTCCTTAACATGAATCCAGAATCAAAATCGTCAAATATTGTAAAAAGCGACGCCATTTTTGATTTTGTGAGATTAGCTCCGATTTGGATAAAAATCGATATCTGAGGATCCAGCGGGGTGATTAACATGAATCTTGAGTCAAAATTGTAAAATATTGTTAAAACCGACGCCATCTTGGATTTTGTAAGATCAAGTCCGATTTGGATAAAAATTGATATCTGACGATCCGGCGGGGTCCTTAACATGAATCCAGAATCAAAATCGTAAAATATTGTAAAAAGCGACGCCATCTTGGATTTTGTAAAATCAACTCCGATTTGGATAACAATCGATATCTGACTATCCGGCGGGGTCCTTAACATGAATCCAGAATCAAAATCGTAAAATATTGCAAAAAGCGACGCCATCTTGGATTTTGTGCGATAAACTCCGATTTGGATAAAAATCGATATCTGAGGATCCAGTGGGGACCATAATATGAATCTAGGATCAATATTGTAAAATATTGTAAAAACCGACGCCATCTTGGATTTTGTAAAATCAACTCCGATTTGGATAAAAATCGATATCTGACTATCCGGCGGGGTCCTTAACATGAATCCAGAATCAAAATCGTCAAATATTGTAAAAAGCGACGCCATCTTGGATTTTGTGAGATTAGCTCCGATTTGGATAAAAATCGATATCTGAGGATCCGGCGGGGTGATTAACATGAATCTTGAGTCAAAATTGTAAAATATTGTTAAAACCGACGCCATCTTGGATTTTGTGAGATTAACTCCGATTTGGATAAAAATCGATATCTGACGATCCGGCGGGGTCCTTACCATGAATCCAGAATCACAATCGTAAAATATTGTAAAAAGCGACGCCATCTTGGATTTTGTAAAATTAACTCCGATTTGGATAACAATCGATATCTGACTATCCGGCGGGGTCCTTAACATGAATCCAGAATCAAAATCGTAAAATATTGCAAAAAACGACGCCATCTTGGATTTTGTGCGATAAACTCCGATTTGGATAAAAATCGATATCTGACTATCCGGCGGGGTCCTTAACATGAATCCAGAATCAAAATCGTCAAATATTGTCAAAAGCGACGCCATCTTGGATTTTGTGAGATTAGCTCAGATTTGGATAAAAATCGATATCTGAGGATCCGGCGGGGTGATTGACATGAATCTTGAGTCAAAATTGTAAAATATTGTTAAAACCGACGCCATCTTGGATTTTGTAAGATCAACTCTGATTTGGATAAAAATCGATATATGACGATCCGGCGGGGTCCTAAACATGAATCCAGAATCAAAATCGTAAAATATTGTCAAAAGCGACGCCATCTTGGATTTTTTGAGATTAACTGCGATTTGGATAAAAATCGATATCTGAGGAGCCGGCAGGGTGACTAACATGAATCTTAAGTCAAAATTGAAAAATATGGTAAGAATAGACGCCA
The DNA here is from genome assembly GCA_949128165.1 of Lathronympha strigana. Taxonomy (NCBI): domain Eukaryota; kingdom Metazoa; phylum Arthropoda; class Insecta; order Lepidoptera; family Tortricidae; genus Lathronympha; species Lathronympha strigana. The sequence goes on along the minus strand of OX421906.1, from coordinate 6,136,166 downwards.
TATTGGATTTTGTAAAATTAACTCTGATTTGGATAAAAATCGATATCTGACGATCTGGCGGGGTCCATAACATGAATCTGTGAGGGTAAAAATTGCCCTTATATATAAAGGATAGCAAAGCAGATAAAACACAGTAAAAAAGCACTAACGGAATATATTCAATGTTTATATGAGTACTGTTTTGATTCAACTGACTTAAGAAAAGTAAATAAACAAGGCCTAGAACGGTAACTATGCAAATACAAATTTGTTATAGTTTCTTCTATTGCCAGTACTATTCAACACAATAATCGATAAGTATCAATCACATTAATCTATTTCAATACGCCCCCTTAATGTGCATATTAAAAATAAATAAAAACACATACGCAAAACAAAGTGATATCAAAGAACAACTCTAAAAATAATAACAATTAACAAGCTATGCCTAAACCACGCATGCAAATATAATGCTTTTCTCTAGGCAACGCCTTTGTTAAAATGTCTGCGAGCATTGAGTCGGTTGACAAGTATTCCAACATAATACTCTTGTTGTCCCTTAATACGCTTCGTATAAAGTGATACCTTATGTCGATGTGTTTGCTCCGAGAATGGAACATTGGATCCTTGGCCAGACAAATCGCTCCCTGATTATCTACATGTAAAGATAATGGTGCAAACTTACGTAATCCAATCTCATTTAGCAAGCTGTTCAGGTATATGCCTTCCTTCATTGACGACGCCAAACTAACATACTCCGCTTCACAGCTAGATGTTGATACACATTTTTGCTTCTGCGACTTCCAAGACACACATCCACCACCTAACATAAAAACATAACCTGAATAAGAACGCCTATCTATCAGACATCCTCCCCAATCAGCATCAGAATAACCATGCAATGATTTACCTGTCTTCGTGTAAATAAGGCCATACGTTTTAGTATGTTTCAAGTATCGCAATACACGTTTCGCAGCATTCCAACAATCCTCATTTGGACAATCCAAAAATTGGCTTAATATAGCAACCGTATTAGTAATGTCCGGTCTCGTTCCAATAGAGAGATACATCAAGGAACCTATAATTTCACGATACGGATACTGCTCCTTAGTACTACACTTCCCAGTGGGTTTATTCATCTTGCATTTATTTTCCATCGGCGTAGATATTGGTTTACAATTAACCATATTAAATTTTACCAATAAATCTTCGATGTATTTTTGTTGTGACAATTTTATGTGGTTGTCACATTTGTCAAACTCTATGCCTAACATATATTTCGCAATGCCAAAATCTTTCAATTCGAACTTAGTGGCCAGTTCTTTTTTGAAACTTTCTATGCATTCACCTCTTTGCGATGCGACGAGAATATCATCTACATAAATAAGAACAAAGAGTTTAGTTTGCGAATCTATATCCTTAAAATAAAGGCACGGTTCGTTCAAGGAGACTTGCAACCCCATGTTCTTCAGCTGTTCGTCGAGTCTGATGTTCCACTGCCGTCCAGCTTGTTTGAGCCCGTACAGCGATCTTTTTAGTCGGCAGACGTCGCCCCCGGATTTTATATCATCCAACATCTTTTTGGCTCGTTCGTATATAGCTGAACCTGGTTGCTCCAAACGCGTGAGATCTAGTAGACATTGTTCTAGAAGATCAGGCACTCTCATATAGATCTCCTCCTCTAATAATCCGTTTAAATATGCCGTGTTAATGTCCAACTGATGAATTTCAAGATCAAGTTCTGCTGCAAGTGCAACTAATAATCTTACAGAGTCAAGTCTGGCTACTGGTGCAAAGGTGTTCTGGTAGTCAATCCCGTAACATTGACTAAATCCTTTCGCTACTAGTCTGGCTTTCTTCTTTTCAGTTTTATCAACATTCAACTTAGTAGTTAGTATATAACGGCATCCTACGACATTTCGACCCATAGGTTTACTAACAATATCGAAAGTATCGTTTTTAACTAAACTTTTTACTTCTGAAAGTATCGCATCTTTCCATCCTTTTCGCTCATTACCGGATAAAGCCTGCTTTACCGTAATCTCAGCTATCCCACCGAAATCTTCACAGTCTAAATACGTCTCGATAGAATCGGTATTTTCCTGTATGCTTACTTGTGGTTCCATGTTCGATTCGACGCTCTCTTCCATAGGAATATGTAACTCGACGTTCGACTCTAAATCTTCTTCCATGGGAATATGTGACTCCATGTTCGACTCGACGTTCTCTTCTATAGGAATATGTGACTCGAGGTTCGACTCAAAACCTTCTTGTGGCTCAATGTCAACCATGTGATATATCTTCCGTGGACGCCCGACATGACCTCGCTCCAATCGTGGTCGACCTGGACCTCTTTTCATTACCCTCCTCCCATCAATATGAACATCATGGTGTTGATGATCATGTTGAAATGGTTCCGTAACAATATCTGGATCATCTGTCATTCGGCGGTCTACAACGGAAACTTCATCTTTTCCCTTAGATGCAGGATCAAGATTTCTGACTTCATTCTCTTCATGAGAAATCTGCTCAATTCGATTTTCATTTGGTTTTTCAGGATGAAATTCTACCTCAACCTTTGAAGGTTGATTTTGAACATTTGCCGATTCTCCCTTGTAAATTTCAAAGGGGTCAACCTTCATGTTCGTCATTTTATTCTCTTCACTCTTCACTTCGTGAAATTTTACATCTCTTGACATGATAACTTGTCGTTGTTTCGGCATCCATACTCTATAACCTTTTCGATCTCTAGGATAACCTACAAAGATTCCTTCTTGACTTCGAGGAGCAAACTTGTCTTTCCCGGTTGACTTGTCCAAGACGTGTACCTTAGACCCAAACTTGTGTAAGTAATCTAATTTGACAGGTCGTTCGAACCACTTCTCGAAAGGTATTCCTCCTTCAAGACTTCTTGTTGGACAACGATTTCTTACGTGGCATGCTGTAGCCACAGCATCCGCCCAGAAACCCGGAGAAAGCCCCGACGAAATGAGCATACATCTTGCCATCTCTGTCAAGGTTCTATTCTTCCTTTCAGCTATCGAATTCTGCTGAGGTACGCCAGGAATTGTCAGCCTTCTTGCTATTCCTTCTTTCTTCAAGAACTCGTCGAAATCTCGGTTGCAGTATTCGCCTCCATTATCTGTATGAAGGTAAGTTATTTTCCTATTAAACAGGTTCTCAACATGAGTTTTGTATACCTTGAATGTAGTGAACACTTCACTTTTCTTGCTAAGAAAATAGACTTCACACCATCTAGTATGATCATCAATAAATGTCACAAAATATTTGGCACCATTTATTGATGTATGCTGCATCGGGCCCACCACGTCAGAATAAATAATTTTTAATTTTTCATCGCATGGCCCACTAGATCTCGTAAAAGGTAACCTACTCATTTTCCCTTGCATACAAACGTCACAATCGTACAACTCTCTTACATCTGTCATCTTAAGCTTCATGCCAGATTTATTTAAGATTTGGACAAGATCCTTCGCATTTAAATGGCCTAAACGCTCATGCCACAACCTCACATCAACTTTTCGCTCGGAAATCGCTGACGCTCTGTCGCATTGTTCCTCAACGTAATATAAATTACCTTTGCGATTCGCCACAAGTTTAGTGTTACCACAACTATCTCGAACAATAGCTCTGTTTTTCTCAAACGTAACGCTAAACCCCTGATCAGTAATTTTAGCTACTGAGATAAGGTCACATCGCAAATCCGGAACAAATAGGGTATTGAGCAACTGGATTACAGTTTTAGCACCATTACTACATGTAGATAATCTGACTGTCCCCTTACCTTGTACGTTCGTGCTAGAGTTAGTTGCCAAATTCAGCTTACCAGCTACATGTAAAAATTTGGTATCAAATTTGCCTGCGTCTCTACATAAATGTGACGTACATCCGCTGTCCAAAATCCAATCTCCATTCTCGTTGCAAACAGCATTAACATCTGAAACACAATTAAATGTTACAAAATTGGAATCAACATCTGATGAATCACTTATGTTCGACACATACTTTACAGAATCACTACAATTATTCTTCTTCTGCGTGCACTCGGACGCTTTATGACCACTTTGATGACATTTAAAACATTTGTATCTAAATTTCGAATTTCCTTGCTCAGCCGTATCACATGCGCGTTGTTTTTGCTCTGTGCCACTCTTTGGCTTAGAAGATCTCTTTCCTTTAACAAGAAGTGCCCTGTCTACACTATCTTTACTATTTCTGGAATGTTCCTCTTCTAATATCTTAATCTTCAATGCCTCTGGTTTCGGCAGTGAATCTCGAGATTCTATAGCACATCTAAAGTTTTCAAAACTAGACGGCAAGCTATACAAGAGCATTATCGAAGTTAGATCATCATTCATTTCGATATCCATGTCAGCTAATTGACTTATCACATCGAAAAATCTCATGACATGTTCTCTAAGGTCACCTTCCTCCAATTTACGAAGCAATAGCTCTTTTAATAAGGTAGCCTTTTTCGCAGGTCCCTTCGATGCATGAACGTTCTGTAACTTTAACCATACATCTCGCGATGTCTTACAACCTCTGAGGTGTCGTAATTCGCTCGGGGTTATCGATAAAATGAGATCAGACTTAGCTTTTGAGTCTCCAATGTCCCATTTGGCTGCTTCGGCTGGTTCTGCTGGTTTCTGGATAGTTCCATTAACGTATCCCCAGGCATCATTCTTTATTAAAACTGCTTCTACTTGGATTTTCCAGGTCTCATAATTGCTTTCGTTGAGTTGGTCAATTTTCACAGTACTCGTACTCATTTTAGCTGAAAATTTCTTCCGTTTACTGCATAAAGCCCATAACCACTGTGAGGGTAAAAATTGCCCTTATATATAAAGGATAGCAAAGCAGATAAAACACAGTAAAAAAGCACTAACGGAATATATTCAATGTTTATATGAGTACTGTTTTGATTCAACTGACTTAAGAAAAGTAAATAAACAAGGCCTAGAACGGTAACTATGCAAATACAAATTTGTTATAGTTTCTTCTATTGCCAGTACTATTCAACACAATAATCGATAAGTATCAATCACATTAATCTATTTCAATAGAATCCATGGTCAAAATTGTTAATTAACGTCAACACTGACGCCATATTGGATTTTGTAAGATAAACTCTGATTTGGATAAAAATCGATATCTCATGATCCGGCGGGGTCCTTAACATGAATCCAGAATCAAAACTGTATAATATTGTAATAAGTGACGCCATCTTTGATTTTGTGAGATTAACTTAACTCCGATTTGAATAAAAATCGATATCTGACGATTCAGCGGGGTCCATAACATGAATCCATAGTCAAAATTGTTAAATAATATCAACACCGACGCCAAATTGGATTTTGGAAAATTATTTCTGATTTGGATAAAAATCGATATCTGACGATTTTTATCCAAATCGGAGTTGATATCACAAAATCCAAGATGGCGTCGATTCTTACCATATTTTCCAATTTTGATTCTAGATTCATGTTAAGGACCCCGCCGGATCGTCAGATATCAATTTTTATCCAAATCGGAGTTGATCTTACAAAATCCAAGATGGCGTCGGTTTTAACAATATTTTACAATTTTGACTCAAGATTCGTGTTAATCACCCCGCCGGATCCTCAGATATCGATTTTTATCCAAATCGCAGTTAATCTCACAAAATCCAAGATGGCGTCGGTTTTAACAATATTTTACAATTTTGACTCAAGATTCATGTTAATCACCCCGCCGGATCCTCAGATATCGATTTTTATCCAAATCGGAGCTAATCTCACAAAGTCCAAGATGGCGTCGCTTTTTACAATATTTAACGATTTTGATTCGGGATTCATGTTAAGGACCCCGCCGGATCGTCAGATATCAATTTTTATCCAAATCGGAGTTGATCTTACAAAATCCAAGATGGCGTCGGTTTTAACAATATTTTACAATTTTGACTCAAGATTCATGTTAATTAACCCGCCGGATTCTCAGATATCGATTTTTATCCAAATCGCAGTTAATCTCACAAAATCCAAGATGGCGTCGCTTTTTACAATATTTAACGATTTTGATTCTGGATTCATGTTAAGGACCCCGCCGGATCGTCAGATATCGATTTTTATCCAAATCGGAGTTAATCTCACAAAGTCCAAGATGGCGTCGCTTTTTACAATATTTAACGATTTTGATTCTGGATTCATGTTAAGGACCCCGCCGGATCGTCAGATATAATTTTTTATCCAAATCGGAGTTGATCTTACAAAATCCAAGATGGCGTCGGTTTTTACATTATTTTACAATTTTGACTCTGGATTCATTTTAATCACTCCGTCGGATCCTCGGATATCGATTTTTATCCAAATCGGAGTTAAGCTCACAAAATCCAAGATGGCGTCGCTTTTTACAATATTTTACGATTTTGATTCTAGATTCATGTTAAGGACCCCGCCGGATCGTCAGATATCAATTTTTATCCAAATCTGAGTTGATCTTACAAAATCCAAGATGGCGTTGGTTTTAACAATATTTTACAATTTTGACTCAAGATTCGTGTTAATCACCCCGCCGGATCCTCAGATATCGATTTTTATCCAAATCGCAGTTAATCTCACAAAATCCAAGATGGCGTCGCTTTTTACAATATTTAACGATTTTGATTCTGGATTCATGTTAAGGACCCCGCCGGATCGTCAGATATCGATTTTTATCCAAATCGGAGTTAATCTCACAAAGTCCAAGATGGCGTCGGTTTTTACATTATTTTACAATTTTGACTCTGGATTCATGTTAATCACTCCGTCGGATCCTCGGATATCGATTTTTATCCAAATCGGAGTTAATCTCACAAAGTCTAAGATGGCGTCGCTTTTTACAATATTTAACGATTTTGATTCTAGATTCATGTTAAGGACCCCGCCGGATCGTCAGATATCAATTTTTATCCAAATCGGAGTTGATCTTACAAAATCCAAGATGGCGTCGGTTTTTACAATATTTTACCATTTTGACTCTGGATTCATGTTAATCACTTCGTCGGATCCTCGGATATCGATTTTTATCCAAATCGGAGTCAACCTTACAAAATTTATAAATATTGATATAATCAATATTATAAAAGTGACGTTTTCTGGGTAAAGAAAGATACCACATTGTCGCTTATTGATAAGAATGATAAGGCGCTTCTGTCATAAAGAATCACTTGGAAAACCTTATCAACAGGCGACAATGTGGTACTTTTACCAAGAAAACGACACAATTTTTTAACGATTTCATAATATGTGACGTTTTGCGGTGAAAGGTACCTTATGGACGATCGGCGCTTACGCTGTTAACAAAGACGCTGATAATAATGCGCTGCAACGCGACGTAAGCGCCGACCGTCCATAAGGTACCTTTAGCCGTAAATAGCCACATATGAAATCATAAAAAATGTGCTTTTATTTAGAAAAAGGCACTTTGCCATTCTGCCGGTTGTCGATAAGGCGCGAATGTCATAAATATTAGTTTAGAAATGAACCTTATCAACAACCGACAGAATGGTACCTTTCTTTAGTACTAAATACAAACACAAATAATAAAATCATTTGGAAAAACCGAACAAATATTAGGTGAATTAATACAATATCTGTATCAAAGGATTATAAAAATGAGGAATTCTAAGATTTCTAAGTTATAACCTTTTAACGCCCGAATAATGACGCGCCGGTGTAGTAGTGTGCGTGCGCGCACGCACACAGATAGCGAGCAGTGCGGGGCCGCTAAATGCCTATTTCGTGTCCGCGGCAAACACTCTGCCCGCTCTTAAATATAAGGTATTAATTCTATGAATACCTAATATAGGAAATAACATAAGTATGATGTTGTATGTACAAAATGACCAGGTTCTTTCCCCAAGTGACCCAGCAAGGTAAAACGTTATTAATATAACACTAGTGGACCCAGAAAGCTTTGTCCTTGTAAAGCTCTGCTCATTAGCGGAGAGCTTTTTTGCGTTGCGAATTTACCCTGAGTGGAAACATTTTAGGTCAATTGCTGCATTTTGATCCTAGCCATGCATGAAAGCTTTTGCCTGTATCCAGTTAAATGTAAAACTAAATGTGGGTTAATAGTTGGAGCCATTCGGAGAAGTTAGTTTCAGAAGAAATTTATAATACGGGTAAGAATTTTCTTACAAAAAACTTAATTAAGTACACATCTGGTTGGTTATTTGGGTGTCTTGTACTTAATCCGTAAATATAAATGATGCGAATCCAGAAGGTAAGGCGCTGTAGTAATTTGATCATACATTGGTCATGATCCTAAATACTAACCACTAAGAAGAACAAAGAAAACTATTTTTGACATTTTATTAGGTACATACGGTATGCCTTGGCTTTTATAGGATAAGGTAATTTATCCATAAGCACGTAATAGACTGTTTCCTCATTGGTTTTTGAAGCTAGAGCTATGATTTTTTAAACCAGAATTATATTATCAATATCTGTGTCAGACTATTTGCTTTTTTTGTTTTTTACATATATTTTTGAAACACAAAAATATCAAAAAAAGCAAAACACGCTGACACAAATACTAACAATATAGTTCTGTTTTAAGAAAATCATTTATCTAGCTTCAAAAAGCAAGGAAGAAACAGTCGAGTACGTTTGCAGCATTTGTATGGAGAAGTGGCCCTGTCCCGAGGACTCGTAATGAGGTTCCCTTGTGTGAGTGAGACACTACTATGCATATCTATAGCGCGATTTCGGTCACTGCATCCTTCCAACGACTACAGGCATAATCTCAGATTTATTTTGAAGTGCCTGTTACTTTAACAACTGCAATTCACCTACTCATTTATTAGGGCATTAATTTTCTTTAAAGTAAATATTTTCTGTAATAATCGCTTCGAAAATGCGATTATTTTCGAGAGTATTATCTAACAGTTAGTCCCTATTAACTAAACATGCGTACATTTTAGATACCGATGTTTCTTACCTTTTTTTTTGTGTGTGCTCTTAATTATCGGGTCATTGCCATCTAATCTTACATCGTCGTCAGCGATTTCTCTGTAAATTTTACAAGTTGTAGTGGATCAGCGTATTTCCGCTACTTATATGGTCAGACAGTTTCGTGTCACAGAAAGGTGGGCTACCTAGTTACTATACGACCTCAATACATTACGCATTCATCAACTCACGTATTTACAAACAACAATGTGTATGAAACGTTTCAACGCACAAATACAAACTCGGCTTCAGCAACGATTAACTCGATTAACTGTAACCTGTTTAATTCCTCCTTCATGTACAGTCAGCAACAAAAATATGAAGCAGCAGAAAATACACGACCTTAATGTTCCTTCAGGTAATAAAGTCCTGTATAGATCTTTTGGGCGCTTTGGCTGTATTCATATCTTTGTTGCTGACTGTACAGTCGCCATCAGTACAATATCCGAGCGGCCAAGGTGTTCAAAAATATCAGAATATGCACTCTAACGCCTTAACAATGGGGATCACCGCGAATGAATTCACCTCTAGGGTCGCTAGTGGAACGTTGGTGTCGCGCCAAATTAAGCTGTCATACTCGTACATGAGCTTAATTTGGCAAGACCCACGCGTGAGTGGCGCCCCTGGTGAGCGAAAATACGATATCCCCCATTGAAACTTGCTTAGATATTTGTGACTACCTCGCCCGCTCCTAATGGCGACTGTACGAGCTGTTTTTTCGTGCCCGTACAAGGCGGTGCCAAGTTTTTCTCAGCACCGACGTGCATTCAACCTAAATTAATTCTTAAGAGGGGGCAGAGTGTTTGCCGCGGACACGAAATAGGCATTTAGCGGCCCCGCACTGCTCGCTATCTGTGTGCGTGCGCGCACGCACACTACTACACCGGCGCGTCATTATTCGGGCGTTAAAAGGTTATAACTTAGAAATCTTAGAATTCCTCATTTTTATAATCCTTTGATACAGATATTGTATTAATTCACCTAATATTTGTTCGGTTTTTCCAAATGATTTTATTATTTGTGTTTGTATTTAGTACTAAAGAAAGGTACCATTCTGTCGGTTGTTGATAAGGTTCATTTCTAAACTAATATTTATGACATTCGCGCCTTATCGACAACCGGCAGAATGGCAAAGTGCCTTTTTCTAAATAAAAGCACATTTTTTATGATTTCATATGTGGCTATTTACGGCTAAAGGTACCTTATGGACGGTCGGCGCTTACGTCGCGTTGCAGCGCATTATTATCAGCGTCTTTGTTAACAGCGTAAGCGCCGATCGTCCATAAGGTACCTTTCACCGCAAAACGTCACATATTATGAAATCGTTAAAAAATTGTGTCGTTTTCTTGGTAAAAGTACCACATTGTCGCCTGTTGATAAGATTTTCCAAGTGATTCTTTATGACAGAAGCGCCTTATCATTCTTATCAATAAGCGACAATGTGGTATCTTTCTTTACCCAGAAAACGTCACTTTTATAATATTGATTATATCAATATTTATAAATTTTGTAAGGTTGACTCCGATTTGGATAAAAATCGATATCCGAGGATCCGACGAAGTCACACATACATAGTGGACATGAATCCAGAGTCAAAATGGTAAAATATTGTAAAAACCGACGCCATCTTGGATTTTGTAAAATCAACTCCGATTTGGATAAAAATCGATATCTGGCTATCCGGCGGGGTCTTTAACATGAATCCAGAATCAAAATCGTTAAATATTGTAAAAAGCGACGCCATCTTGGATTTTGTGAGATTAACTCTGATTTGGATAAAAATCGATATCTGAGAATCCGGCGGGTTGATTAACATGAATCTTGAGTCAAAATTGTAAAATATTGTTAAAACCGACGCCATCTTGGATTTTGTAAGATCAACTCCGATTTGGATAAAAATTGATATCTGACGATCCGGCGGGGTCCTTAACATGAATCCAGAATCAAAATCGTTAAATATTGTAAAAAGCGACGCCATCTTGGACTTTGTGAGATTAGCTGAAAAGCTTGTGTCAGACATCGAGAGTGCTCTCTCTGATATCTCACTGTGGGGCCAGGAAAATCTTGTCCGATTTAACCCCACTAAGACACAAGTTTGCGCGTTCACCGCTAAAAAAACCCCATTTACTGTGGTCCCACAATTCCAAGACACAGTCCTTACCATGTCAGAGAGTATTGGGATCCTGGGTGTTGACATTTCCAGTGACGTCCAATTCCGTAGCTACCTGGAAGGGAAGGCCAAGCTGGCATCCAAAAAGCTCGGTGTGCTCAATAGAGCTAAGCAGTACTTCTCTCCGGGGCAAAGACTGTTATTATACAAGTCTCAAGTCAGGCCCCATATGGAGTATTGCTGCCATCTTTGGGCGGGAGCACCTGGATACCAGCTGGGCCCCTTTGACTCGATCCAAAGACGTGCTGTCCGAATTGTCAACGATCCCAAACTCACGAGCGATATCGAACCCCTAAGTCTAAGGAGAGACTTCGCCTCCTTATGTGTGTTCTATTGCTTGATTGTGCTCTGAGGAATTGTTTGATATGATGCCAACGGCTGCATTCTACCACCGCACCGCTCGCCGTCGGCAGGGTGTTCACCCGCATACCCTGGAGCCTAAATGGTCTCGTACCGTGCGGTTTAAGAGGAACTTCCTCCCGCGGACGCTCCGGCTGTGGAATGAGCTCCCTGCCACTGTTTTCCCAAAGGACTACAATATGGGGTTCTTCAAAAAAGGAGTGTTAAAGTTTTTAAAGGGTCGGCAACGCGCATGTAACACCCCTGGAGTTGCAGGCGTCCATAGGCTACGGTGACCGCTTACCATCAGGCGGGCCGTATGCTTGTTTGTCACCGTCGTAGTATATAAAAAAAAAAAAAAAAGCTCCGATTTGGATAAAAATCGATATCTGAGGATCCGGCGGGGTGATTAACATGAATCTTGAGTCAAAATTGTAAAATATTGTTAAAACCGACGCCATCTTCGATTTTGTGAGATTAACTGCGATTTGGATAAAAATCGATATCTGAGGATCCGGCGGGGTGATTAACACGAATCTTGAGTCAAAATTGTAAAATATTGTTAAAACCGACGCCATCTTGGATTTTGTAAGATCAACTCCGATTTGGATAAAAATTGATATCTGACAATCCGGCGGGGTCCTTAACATGAATCTAGAATCAAAATCGTAAAATATTGTAAAAAGCGACGCCATCTTGGATTTTGTGAGCTTAACTCCGATTTGGATAAAAATCGATATCCGAGGATCCGACGGAGTGATTAACATGAATCCAGAGTCAAAATTGTAATATAATGTAAAAACCGACGCCATCTTGGATTTTGTAAGATCAACTCCGATTTGGATAAAAAATTATATCTGACGATCCGGCGGGGTCCTTAACATGAATCCAGAATCAAAATCGTTAAATATTGTAAAAAGCGACGCCATCTTGGACTTTGTGAGATTAACTCCGATTTGGATAAAAATCGATATCTGACGATCCGGCGGGGTCCTTAACATGAATACAGAATCAAAATCGTTAAATATTGTAAAAAGCGACGCCATCTTGGATTTTGTGAGATTAACTGCGATTTGGATAAAAATCGATATCTGAGGATCCGGCGGGGTGATTAACACGAATCTTGAGTCAAAATTGTAAAATATTGTTAAAACCGACGCCATCTTGGATTTTGTAGGATCAACTCCGATTTGGATAAAAATTGATATCTGACGATCCGGCGGGGTCCTTAACATGAATCCAGAATCAAAATCGTTAAATATTGTAAAAAGCGACGCCATCTTGGATTTTGTGAGATTAACTCCGATTTGGATAAAAATCGATATCTGAGGATCCGGCGGGGTGATTTACATAAATCTTGAGTCAAAATTGTAAAATATTGTTAAATCCGACGCCATCTTGGATTTTGTACGATCAACTCCGATTTAGATAAAAATTGATATCTGGCGATCCGGCGGGATCCTTAACATGAATCCAGAATCAAAATCGTAAAAAATTGTAAAAAGCGACGCCATCTTGGATTTTGTGAGATTAACTGCGATTTGGATAAAAATCGATATCTGAGAAGCCGGCGGGGTGATTAACATGAATCTTGAGTCAAAATTGGAAAATATGGTAAGAATCGACGCCATCTTGGACTTTGTGAGATTAACTCCGATTTGGATAAAAATCGATATCTGACGATCCGGCGGGGTCCTTAACATGAATCCAGAATCAAAATCGTTAAATATTGTAAAAAGCGACGCCATCTTGGATTTTGTGAGATTAACTGCGATTTGGATAAAAATCGAGATCTGAGGATCCGGCGGGGTGATTAACACGAACCTTGAGTCAAAATTGTAAAATATTGTTAAAACCGACGCCATCTTGGATTTTGTAAGATCAACTCCGATTTGGATAAAAATTGATATCTGACGATCCGGCGGGGTCCTTAACATGAATCCAGAATCAAAATCGTTAAATATTGTAAAAAGCGACGCCATCTTGGATTTTGTGAGATTAACTCCGATTTGGATAAGAATCGATGCGATAGCGTCGCTTTTTACAATTTTTTACGATTTTGATTCTGGATTCATGTTAAGGATCCCGCCGGATCGCCAGATATCAATTTTTATCCAAATCAGAGTTGATCTTACAAAATCCAAGATGGCGTCGGTTTTAACAATATTTTACAATTTTGACTCAAGATTCATGTCAATCACCCCGCCGGATCTTCAGATATCGATTTTTATCCAAATCTGAGCTAATCTCACAAAATCCAAGATGGCGTCGCTTTTTACAATATTTGACGATTTTGATTCTGGATTCATGTTAAGGACCCCGCCGGATAGTCAGATATCGATTTTTATCCAATTCGGAGTTTATCGCACAAAATCCAAGATGGCGTCGCTTTTTGCAATATTTTACGATTTTGATTCTGGATTCATGTTAAGGACCCCGCCGGATAGTCAGATATCGATTGTTATCCAAATCGGAGTTAATTTTACAAAATCCAAGATGGCGTCGCTTTTTACAATATTTTACGATTGTGATTCTGGATTCATGGTAGGACCCCGCCAGATCGTCAGATATCGATTTTTATCCAAATCGGAGTTAATCTCACAAAATCCAAGATGGCGTCGGTTTTAACAATATTTTACAATTTTGACTCAAGATTCATGTTAATCACCCCGCCGGATCTTCAGATATCGATTTTTATCCAAATCGGAGCTAATCTCACAAAATCCAAGATGGCGTCGCTTTTTACAATATTTGACGATTTTGATTCTGGATTCATGTTAAGGACCCCGCCGGATAGTCAGATATCGATTTTTATCCAAATCGGAGTTGATTTTACAAAATCCAAGATGGCGTCGGTTTTTACAATATTTTACAATATTGATCCTAGATTCATGTCATGGTCCCCACTGGCCACTGGATCCTCAGATATCAATTTTTATCCAAATCGGAGTTTATCGCACAAAATCCAAGATGGCGTCGCTTTTTACAGTATTTTACGATTTTGATTCTGGATTCATGGTAAGGACCCCGCCGGATCGTCAGATATCGATTTTTATCCAAATCGGAGTTTATCTTACAAAATCCAAGATGGCGTCGGTTTAAACAATATTTAACAAATTTGACTCAAGATTCATGTTAATCACCCCGCCGGATCCTTAGATATTGATTTTTATCCAAATCGGAGTCAACCTTACAAAATTTATAAATATTAATGTAATAAATATAATTTATAATTTTTTAATATATTTGTAAATATCATCAGACCTTGGAAACCATGCATGGCCCAAGTGCTCGTCGAATCAAAACTAACGAGTCTAAACACGAAGGTATTCTATCAACTGGTTCCTGAGTACCAGTTGACACTTTACTGCTCCACCATCAGACCTTGGACACCATGTATAGCCCAAGTGCTCGTCAAAACAAAATCTACGAGTCTGAACACGAAGGTATTCCACCCACTGGTTCCTGAGTACCGGTTGACACCTTTCTGCTCCATCATCAGACCTTGGACACCACTCACGATCCAAGTGCTCGTCAAAACAATACAAATGACTCCAAACACGGGGGTATTACATCAACTACTGTCTGAGTTCCGGTGGCCGCCTTTCTGCTCCATCATCAGACCTTGGACACCACCTACGGCCCAAGTGCTCGCCTAACCAAACCTAACGAGCCCAAACACAGGGGTATTACATCAACTACTTCCTGAGTTCCGCTGGTCATCTTTCTGCTCCATCATCAGACCTTGGACACCAGTCACGGTCCAAGTGCCCGCCAAAACAATACAAATGAGTCCAAACACGGGGGTATTACATCAACTACTTCCTGAGTTCCGGTGGTCATATTTCTGCTCCATCATCAGACCTTGGACACCACTCACGGTCCATGTGCTCACCAGAACAAACCTAACGAGCCCAAACACGGGGGTATTACATCAACTACTTCCTGAGTTCCGGTGGTCATCTTTCTGCTCCATCATCAGAACTTGGACACCACTCACGGTCCAAGTGCTCACCAGAACAAACCTAACGAGCCCAAACACGGGGGTATTACATCAACTACTTCCTGAGTTCCGGTGGTCATCTTTCTGCTTCATCATCAGACCTTGGACACCAGTCACGGTCCAAGTGCCCGCCAAAACAATACAAATGAGTCCAAACACGGGGGTATTACATCAACTACTTCCTGAGTTCCGGTGGCCACCTTTCTACTCCGTCATCAGACCTTGGACATCTTCTACGGTCCAAGTGACACTATATACAATGAGGTATAAACGAAACTAACTCTGTATGTCATTCATTTTGAACTGGTTGCTATTGCCTATTTCCTTTGGAAACACAAAAAATGGTAAAAAAATTCTTATACCGTTTTGCTACCTATAACGCAGTATACGTACACAATGAACATCGATTTATTTCAAGATGTAGACGCTCCGCAGAGAGACGTGGTGTGTCGCTTCGAACATTCGGGGCCGACTGACTATTTCGGGTGTTGCTCACTTGTTATATTTCAACGATCAGATTCCATAGTAATTTTGTATGGCGGATTTTTAGGACGTTTTAAAAAAATCATAATTAATTAATGAACCAGTATTATGTTATAAGACTATACGAATTCAGTAGCTTGTATATTTGAGATTGGATAGAGTTAGTTTTTAAAAATAAAGCAAATGATTTTTCATTCACTTTGGCATAAACGCTGACACGCGTTTTTCTCAATTTTGCTGCGTCTTTGCGTAGACATATTTACTAAACTGTACATTATTGTAGATTGTAAATATACGAATATGGTAGACACACTCTTTGAGATAATAATTACATGCATCTTGTATGTCTTTGCAAATAATTGAGGACGCCACAGTCTTAACCGTAACTGTCATTTACGTTGAAAACACTCTGCCCCCTCTTAATTCTCGGCCTGGGTTCAATCCAATCCAGTTCCGAAGGAGCCTGTCTAGGCGTCTAGACAGGCAATTGGCTAAAAAACGATACGGCTGCATCCTTATATTGTATTATTTCTATTTCTCTCAGGTATTCAGTTACAGTTGGCTTGTCGCAGACAGACGATACGCATTTAAATGCCGTTTAGAAGAGGATATTCTCTCTCTAGAATCTGAATACATTTCGTAAACAATGCGTTTTTTCCTAGACCGTTCCACTGCTGGGCAAAGTTCTCTGAGTTCTCTTCCCTCCCGAAATATGTAAATATGTATATAATATATTAATTCATTATGACGGCAATAATCTCATAAATACGTGAAAATAGGTAATATATTTCCAAAAACATAAACATCAGTTAAAAACTTAACATTGTTTACGATTTCAATTTACAAGCCGTATCGAGTTCTGTTCTATTTCGAATATAAACATGCGATCCTATAAAAATGTGAGAGAATTTTTATATCATGCAACATCGTTAAACTCAGGAAGCTCTTTGGCTATTGGCACTGAAATCCAAACTAAAGGATGGAACGCCGAAATGTTCTCAAATCAATGCAATTGCTCTAAGTGGTGAGTATGAAAATAGTTTATGCAGTAGAATTGTTTATGTTTCCGGACGTCGACAGCAGGGATAACCCACATTGTTTTGTTTATTCTGAAGTGCTTGTGTTATGGTAGCGTTTCGTTTCACTGAGAATCGACAGTTTATTTGTCAAATATACTTTTCATTATTATTTGGAAAACAGCTGTGTTGTGAGAGCTGACACAGCCGGTAACCTTTTATAGCGGTACTGCAGTGCATTGTATCAATGTCAAGGTTTTGTGAGCGATGTGAGAGTGTTTGCCGATTATGGCGGTGAGACACAAATTTATGGATATAGCATGTCGAAAGAGAACGTTTTATGCATAAGGGAAGACTGCTTGATCGTGACAGTTCAACCAACCGACCTATTTAAAGTTTATATTTTCGTAAGATGGGGATATTTTATAGGTTTATACTTTATACCATCTTATGTGTTATGACAGATAACTCATAATAATGTGATAAACTTGATTATGCCTCTGAGGGTGAATATTCAGATTTTTAACATTCGACCAACTAATACCACAAAGTCCTGCAGATCCCAAATAGTCCCAGTTTACCGATACAATGTATCGGTATCGGATACGCTGATATGCGCCGAAGGCAATCTTTGACGACCGTGGATAAGAAAGTCAGTTTGTATCAGTGCCAAAAGCTATTAGAATATTCAATACATTGTAAAACAAAGCTTAATGAATTTTTCTGATGCGTTTTTTATCTAACCTTTTTCCAATACAAAAGCTAAGTAATATTAGACCCGCGTCGTTAAGCCATCATGCTGCGGGGGATCATTATGTTAAAAGCAAGGCTAGCCTTTCACGATTTGCATCAAAAGTGATTGATACCACAACCGGTATGTTGATGAGGAAACCCAAACTATCGCGAGAAATTTATGAATCATATTGTTTAATGCAACTAGACCTGTCATTCTGCTGAACGCGACCCTAAGTCACGACTTCGACAGACATAAAACAGATTTATCGAGACACAGAGACCTTTATTGGTCTTTCTCATTTGTTATAAGGGAGAATGATAACAATGAGCACAGCAAATGCAAATTACTCCGTTATTGCAATAGTATTTAACTAACTCGCTACATATTTGTCCACAGTTCAAATCAGCTCACCGAGCTGCCTCGAGAAATATGTCTAATGCCGCTGCAAGTTCTCCTAGTACCAGACAACCTCCTAACGACATTGCCAAAGGAAATCGGGAAGATGACGACTCTGGCAGAGCTGGTGGCGTCTAACAACAGACTGACGCAAGTGCCAATGACGCTGGGTGACTGTGCTGGCATGCGCGCTCTGGATCTTAGCAATAACCAGCTAGGGTTGTTGCCTTTACGTAAGTACTTCGAATTAATGGAACCATAATATCAGACAACTTTCTTGAGACGCTGTCAAAGGAAATCGGGAAGAAGGGTGCTCTCGAACAACAGACTGACGTAAATGCCGATGACGTTGGGCGACTGTTGGCAAGCGCGCTCTAGATCTTAGTAATACCCAGCTGCGGTTGTTGTCTTTATATAAGTAGGTAGGTACATTAAATTAATAGTACCTACCATATCAATAGCCATAATATCAGACAACTCTCTTATTAGAGAAAATGCGAGTTAGATCTAAACAATAATCAACTAACAACTGTGTTTAGAAAATTTGCAGTCGCCTGCAATCATGGCTTACACAACCATGTGCGACATATTACACACTTCAACTTATTTGTAGGGCGATAAGAGTGTGTCACATACTTTTGCAACTATTCCTTGCGGAAAACCTTTTATGATTCAAGACTTAATTAAAAAATTTCTTTGAAAATAAAATATGTCTATAGAGTCAGACCTCATTGATATCTTTGGGAATAAAGTTATTTATGCCCAGTACTCAAGATCTGCTTTCAATATTCCAGAGGTGACATACCTTCGACTGGAACACCTGGACGTCAGCTGTAACTGCATTTCCTCTCTGCCTCTGGAACTACGCAACATGAGCACCCTCATCACACTAAATTTGGACAATAACCCTCTGGTCTCCCCCCCTACCACGGTAAGCTCCTCTTATATTAAAAAAAAATTACTACGCTATGAAAATGAGTCGAAGACGCATATTCAAAATCTTGCACCAGTTGTCTTTATCAGTCAGAGGTACATCAAAAGAAAAAGAGCAATAACAAATAAAACTTAAGGAACTTCTTTAATAAACTACATGTATATCTAATAATTTAATTGCGAGTACCTGCAACCTGCAATAGTATCTTCTTACATGAAGGCCGAAAAATATGAGACACAATCTTATTTGTACGTACAGCCATAAAAGCCTGTCACATATGTTTATTGCTAGTATATCCGTAAAAACCAGTTACAGCAACAATTCTTACTTTTGAATATACATCAGGTTGGGTACTTATCACTTCTATATCAAATCACTACTGTACTGTGTATTGTGATTGTGTAGTATAGTATAGTCGCCATCACCATCAGATACATCAGAGCGGCCAAGGTTCAAGGTCAAGCGCTCTAACGCTTTGACAATAGAAACGAGCTCAGATATTTTTAAACGACTCGGCTGCTGCGTTATATCTGATTGGCCTGGACGGTACCTACAACAACAGTATTATTCTTTTTACAGGTATGCATGCGCGGGCGCGTGCACATATTCAAATACTTAGAAAACATGGCGAACAAAGACACTCCCGCGCACCGCCGCGTCGAAGACACTCGGAGGAACGCCAAACACACCTCCTATATCAACAGTCCTGCAACCAACCAAATAACTTCAGGGAACGCCACGATAGACTGTCTCAGGCACAAGCCTAGACATGTTGTCGATAGCGGGTACAGCACTGATGGCGTGGAAAAGAGGTGGTCTAACGATGGTAAGCGATTTCATCTTGTATATTCGTTTATTTTTATCGAGAATCCTTGGTCTAGTGTGCAATAGAAGCGTCAAACGTTCCGACGACGCCACGATACGATACAACTGTCTTACAATCGTGAGTCATAGACATTAAAATTGTAAGAAACGGTTAAAACTAACGTATTTTTATCATAACTACATGTTTTGACTGCATCGGGCAGTCATCGTCGGACAGTGATGTTATCACCTACGCGGCACAGGCAATACTGACTGCGCCCGGCCAAGTTACCCGGTCGCGCGCGCTGACGTAGACGAGATCGGGCGACCCGGCGTCGTCGTCCGACGATGACTGCCCGATGCAGTCGAAACATGTCACGCCTATTGTGATAAAAATACGTGAGTATTAACCTTTTTTTTATATTAACGACTGTCTTAGAGAAGAATAATTCACGTTTATTTATGCCAGTGCAAGAATGCCTTTATTCTTTTTTTGGAGTGCGATTTGTTGCTTCTACGATTCCGATTATGGGATAGGCTTCGCGCCGTCATTTTGTGGATAGCGAATTATATTTTCAAATCCAACAGACTTATAATCACTTGCCTCTTTCTTAGGCGGAGGCGAGGCCGGCGGAGGGTCCGGTCGATCTACACCCAGCACACCGTCAACCCTGTCTCCTGGTGCTGCACTATCCAGAGCACAGTCATTGTCCAGTGAATCCCCTTTACCACAATTGACTCCGCTTCTCACCGGGTAAGTGTCTTGGATTTACTCATCTCTCTTTTTAGGAAGAGCTTCTGAGTAAGTTCTGGGTCTTACGCTAGGTTACATATTGTTAAATGGCAACTTATATTTCATGCTTTTAAATAAAATCATGACATCTTTGGGTTTTAATGCAACTTCTAAATTAAGCTCATTCTTAAAATAGGATTCATCAGTCGTATTTTCTGATTTCTTTGATTATTGACGCAGTTAATATGTTTCATTCTTATAGAAGGTTTCATCATAAGAACTAACAATCAACTATAAATGTTATATCTTTTTAGGGTTTTGTTTAGGCATTTTATTCGAAGTTATACTGTGTGTGGAATCATCAGGAGCTCTTTATTTTAGAGGGCATCTCTGCTAACAACCCTTTAATCTTATTTTTTTGTTTGGTTGAACCCGTGAGACCACAAAATGTATAAATAGAATCCAATTGCAGAATAATGATGATATTTTGGCGTGATCTCATAATTGGGGCCAGTTTCCGTTATTATTTAGTATTGATATTTAAATTTTTAACCATAGATTAGGTATATGTACGATTTACTTGTAATAGTTGTACTAACTCTATTTTGTTAATATGTTTTTTTAGATATTTTGCTTAAGTAGTGCTTCTATTAACGTAGACTATTTCTTGTTTTTAATTTGTATTATTTCTTTTATTTCGCGTTGGCCGAACCAGAGGTAAACTTCAAACCTAGTTGTCGTCACCATCACATCCTCTGTCTCACATGATTTCCTACAAGTGGTGGGGCGTCACTTCCTTTGGGCAAATTGTCCCGTTGGAAATTGAGTCTTAAACACCCCGCTACTGGTTCCTTTTTATTTTTATTAACCCCGGTGTTGTCCCTTTCAGCCTCCGTATTTCACCCGAAGGGAACATTTCCAATGGCGACGATAAGAGTAAATTAGCCCATCAGCAAACCTACAGGTACATTAATCATTTGCACACATTCACGCATATAGATGCACACTCGGTGTTCAAAGATAATGTTCATCTTCAACCGTCAACTATAAACCAATTTCATAATAAAAAAAACGCTGTTTATTTATGGAATTAAAGGTGTAAAAGGTTTACCACATCTGATGATATATATAGTTAAATAATATATATATAGGTATTTTAGCTTCGCTTATCAATTGAAGATGAACGTTATCTTAATCTAGAAAAGAGTTTTATTGACACTCAGATAAATAACATTTTGCACACTAACATCATACTAACCAAACCACAATGGGGTTATATATATATATATATATGCATGCGTTAATATATTTAAAAAATAACCTTCTGAATCGACCCAGAAGTTTAACCTACAAAAGTCTGAGTCTCATTAAAACTTGTAAAAAAAATCCCAAAGTGTTATACTAATTAAACATTTTACAAATTCCAGACAATACAAAGAAGCCCTAAGACAACAACGCCAGCAAGACATCTACCGCCCACGCACCGACCAGTCCTCCCCAGACCTAGATTCCCCCCACCAAAGCCCAATCCACAACCCCCACTCTCCAGTCAACGGTCACAGTAACGTATCCCCTATTTACCGACCCACTAACTCCACTAACTCTAGCATATCCCCTAACTCCTCCCAAGTGCCAAACTCCCCCCTCCTACACTCAACTCCAAGGAGATTTCAAAACCAAAATGGGAACTCTGAGAAAGAGGAAAACAAGCGACCCGTACAGAAAGTGGTGCCTTCGCGCAATGTGAATAAGATCTATTCTGCTGTGAACGGGAATGTGGAGTATGGCAGGACGAACGGACATGATACGTATACTAAACCGACGTCGCCTACCAAGTCGCCGACGAATACTTTAGGTTATAATAGCATAGGTAGGTATTTTAATTTTAAGCCTTTTAGGATTTATTTAAGACACGAGAAAATGTTTCTGAAGACAGAATGTAACGTATTAATATGGCTAGTATTGACATATTCTATCTTACGACGATAGGTGGATACCCATTATCGGTTGACTCGACTCGAACTAAAGAAAGTAAACTCACTTGCTTGGCTCTTTCTTCTAACTTGTTGTGTATTTTATGGTTTTTCAGTGTATTTACGATTTAAAAGGCAAAATCTGAATCTGAGGAGATTAACATCGTATTTCTTTAGAGAATGTGTGAGTTAGTATATTCTAAATTCATTTATTATATCTACTGTTAATTTCAGGCACAAGATCCAACATCCCCCGGCAAACCAACGGGGACCCGAAGCTACTGACGACCACAGTTTCATACCTCAAAGGCGCCGCGCCCAAGCCGACCGCCAAAGTGCCGTGGAGGGCCGACAAAGACGACAAGCTCAGCTTTACCATGAAGAGAGAGTTTGACAAGCAGAAGGAAGAGTTGGATCTGTTAGCGCAGTTGAGGACGGTGAGTTCGTAATTCCGGACCGATACCTTCAAACCTTCAAGAACAGAGCGTATTCCCTCTTGTGACACCTCTGGTGTTGTGAGTGTCCATGGAAGACGTTAATCGCTTACCAGGTGATCCGTCTGCTCGTTTGTTACCTATTTCATAAAAAAAACGTAAATGGTGATATTGTATGCAAGCATTCTTAGACTTAATGAGCTGTATTACGCCTATGACCGTTATGGATACATTTTACAGCTTGCCCGAAGCTCCCGAAGGGCCTCGTCTTCGATTCGGCCTATTCACACACGTTCGTAATTTCTTGTTTACCGGCCTTATTTCACAATGTACTATTTTTTGGTGTCAATTCTGATCTGCTGGCACAGTTGGTAGAATTTCATCTCGATCATACTCGGAACAGTCAAACTGAGATACCTATATTGTGGTAAGTAGGTACATATAAACTTAACTACCTTAGCTTTTATGTAAATATTGTAGAACCTTTTTTGGGTACACGTTTTTAACATTATTTATCTTATACCGGTCTTCTTTATTTTTGTCATACCAATTTTCGATATTGGTTTCAAGCCTGAATGTAACCCAAAAATGTATGAGGTGTAATATTATACAGGGTGGCCAAATAAGAAGTAGGTTTACATTTTATTTTTTAAATTTTACTTTATGTATTTTTAAATTCAGAAAATATTAGAAAATACATCTTATTGAGGGACGGCAATTTCACCAGGGAGGTGTACTCTTATTTGGCTAGCCTGTACAAAAACTGCAACTTAAACTATGTACAAAAGACTACAAGTCTATTGATTAAATATTACTTACAGCTAGTCTGAGTATATTGATGAAACTTGAACAATGCACTCGAAACAAAAACAACCTATTTGCATCGATTGTTACACATTCGCAACACAACAGTATCATTTGAATCAATTGTCTGTCTAGTGTATAATGATTGGCGTTGATAAATCAAGTATTGTTAGCCGTCCAAAGGTTATATATCGTTGATTGCTTTGACAGCATCGTCAATGAGATAAACAAAGTACTGACAATTAAATCATCACGGCTGTTCATTAGATTTCATTGACAGTTGATTAAGATGTTCTGTGTTTATGTGATTGGTGCTTATGACTATCGCAATTGTACTTGCCTACTTTTGATTAATTATTTCAGTCATCCCTATATAACCCGCCGCGAAAGTCGAGTCGAGTCAACTCGAGTTTCAACTCGAATCAGTGGCCGAATCGATTCGTCACATCGCTAGTACGTACTAATTCGGTTTTGTTTATTGTTCCAGATAATCGAAAGCCGTCTGAAGATGAGCTTACCAGATCAACTGGCCCCGGTGCTGGCGGACGGCGTGGTTCTCTGCCACCTCGCCAACCACGTGCGACCGCGCTCCGTCGCGTCTGTGCACGTGCCGTCTCCTGCGCAGGTACACTTATATAAAATAAATAAATAATAATAAATATTATGGGACAATCTTACACAAATCGACCTAGTCCCACGGTAAGCTCAATAAGGCTTGAGGTGTAGGTACTAGGCGACGATATATAATAGGCAGATACATATAAATACCTAAATACATAGTAAACATCCATAACTCAGGAACAAATATTCGTGATAAACACACAAATAAATGCCCTGACCAGGATTCGAACCCGGGACCTCCTGCTTCGTAGGCAGGGTCACTACCAACTAGGCTAGGAGGCCGTTAAACATAACTTATAGCATTTTAAACGACCGGGCGAAGCGAGTTCCTAAGTTCATATGACTTGCACAAGACAGTGAATATTTGCATTTTATAACATTTTATTTAACTTGCAATCATAGATATAGAATAAAGGAACTGGATCAGCCTAAAATGACACCATAAAGGTGCTGCAGTTGCAGCACTTTTTCATATAGTCTTGTTTGGAACGTGACGTGACGTTTCGTTAAATGCCAACAGCCAATAAAGTTTTAACAGTGTTGGTAGTTCTGTGTATGAATTTGAACTTAATGCTTACGCCCGTAAGCTCGTTTTCGTACGAAACATTTATCGTTTTTATCATCATCAATGCAAAATTGTCATTCTAACCCACATACGGTTTTGTTCTGTTTTGTTAGTCTATTTATTTTAAAATAATAAGTCAATGCTTGCAATGTAGGTATGTGTGTGGGTATTGTTAGGGTCAAATCTTGCAAGCTGAATTTGACTAACTTCCCTTTATTCGAATTAGCTGAAACTGCACATGTTTATGTAGGTTGGATGACATTACAATGTTATGGTACCATCGAGCTGATCGGATGATGAAGACCGGAGGTGGCCATAGGAACTCAGTGATGAAACAACCAAACCCCATTGTGTTTGGGTTTCTTAGAATTGTCTCGATAAACATAAGCTGACCGTGAAAAAGATATTTTTTTTGACAAAAAAAATATTTCCTTTTATTTCTCAAACATACAATGATGAAAGTGGACTAGACTTTCATCATTGGAGGTTTCAACTGTTTTGGTTGACGATAGTAGGTAGTATTGATACAATTTCCATAAAAATATGTCTGTAATCTATTTCAGATAAATTTAAAAGTCCTTACAAAATAAGGAGGGTCGGTATGAGTTAGTAAGGCACTCGTAATTATTTATCTTGATAAATTCATAGAGAATGAGGATTTGATTTCAATACGTAAAAATGCTAAAAACACCAGTGGCATAAAGAAAGATTCATCGTATAATATGTTGTAAACTGCACATGTACGATTGTTTTTACTAATATGTAGTACCACTTTGTTCGTTTTCGACAAGGCACAGATTGACATCTGACACAGATTAGTTAAGATATGAACCTTATCAACAACAGAGTGGCACCTTTCACTCAAATAACGCACATTTATATACAATTATTTTTTTCAGCCTAAATTGACAATGGCGAGATGCAGGCGGAATGTCGACAACTTCTTGGAAGCGTGTCGCAGGATCGGAGTAGAAGAAGTGAGTATTGAATGCATTTACTTTACATATACTATACTACATAAGTACAGTCACCTGCTTTAGTATCTGATGAAGGCCGCAAAAATATGTGACGCGCTCTTATGGCTGTGCAAATAGGATTGTGTCAGATATTTTTGCGACTGTGAAGATACAGTCGACTACAAACACGAGTTTGTCCCACTTTTGGTCTTTATCACAATCTCTTTATAGTTGAATGTACAGTCATGTGCGAAAATATGTATCGACAAAATCGTCTAATAAATATGGTACTTCGCTCTTAAAACACTGGAATAAGATTCTATGGGACATATTTTTGGGTATGATGTGCCGAACCATATTTTTACACTTGACTGTACATCATTTAAGGTGAATTTGCCGATTGGGTATATAAAAATAACATCATAATATAAAGTATGCTAAGTTACCCAATCGGATAGTTCTCTATTGACAATTTGCTTTCGCTATAACATAACTAAGAAGTTACGTATTAAGATTTTTAGACATGATTTCCAATGGAAAATAATTAACCGGCACACATAAATACTAAACGTGCGAATAGAATACTAACTGTACTGTGTCAAATACTGGCAGTAAGTAAATGAGCATTCGCAAAGTTAGTATTTCAGTAAGTACGTTTAGTATTTCGTAGGTTAGGTTATTTATTATATATATTCAACTGTTATATGTTGGGATTGTTGGGTTCCAATTCAATCCGCTACCTAGGTATATTATATTCCATATTGATCTTTAGATAATATAATAAAAATACATGACTGAATTAACAAAGTTAAAACCCGTTCCCACTTGTCGGATGTCTGATTCGGATTTTTGTCGGACACTCCAGTGGCAGAATATGTTATTTTTATCACACTTGCTCGTAAATGGTGATATTATATGCAAGCATACTGAGACTACCGCTACTGCACTACCGCTCATAATTAATGTTTATTTATTTCCTCGCAATTGTGATGAAAAACATTGTATGTATCACGGGCAATATAAGAATTACAAACTTGTGTTAATTAAACCCTCGTCTTCGACACGGGCTTAAATTAACACTCGTTCGTGATTTGTTGTTTACCGCACTTAATACACAATGTACTATTGAAGCTGTTCACACTTGCCCGATGGCGATTTCCCTACAAATGAAACGTCCGATTAAAATCCGGGCCCGACATCCGACAAGTGGGAACCGGCTCTTAAGTGGGCGTGTTTGTTTACATGCATTAAACATCCATATGGAATATACTAAAGATGTTAGTTAGATCATGTTTTCGTTGGCTTTGGCGCTCCATTTTATTTTTAATCGTAGTAATCTCTTTTAAATTGTACTTACAATTTTAATTGTTTTGGAATGCAAAGATCGGTTTTTCGTGTGACGCTTCGCGGTTTTACCATTAACCCTCCGACCGTGTATTCGAGTGTTACAGGGTTGATTATCCTTTCGCGAGCAAGATAACAATTACATAACTAAGAGACGGGTGGCGTGTGTTGCAGGAAAACATCTGCCCGCCCGAAGACATTCTGGGCCCGGAGCGAGAGCGGGACGGCACCATCCTACCTCTCGCTCGCACTGTATGCGCCCTCCTCTCACACGCCACGCCGCGAAAGGATAACCAATCAGAGCACTTCCATTACGACCAATCGCAAGAGGAATACGAGTATTACCGAAGCGATGTCGCGGAAAACTCCATCGAAGTGAATTATCAAAGAAACAGCAGGTATACTGAAGAGCGGGTAGTAAGCAATTTCAACACGTATGAGTACCAGAACCAAAACTACACGATCGACGAGGCCGACGAATACCAAAACTACGAGAACAACAACACAGACGCACATTACTCTCCGGTCTACGAAGGCGTAAGGAACAGAGGACCTTACTACCACAAGAATAAAGTTCAATTCGTCACGCCATTTTTCAAAGGAGACGGTGTCCTCAAAAGCGATAACTTCGACATATACGACACAGACGAAGTAGATTTCCCAATAGAGTTAACAGAAGAAGATACACAAAGATACGATAGGGGAAAAATGAATTTAGACATACAGAACAATTTGAACAGGGATCTGACCATAGAGACTGAAGCTATGAAGAAGGAGAGGCTGTTTTTCACTTGTCTATGCCTTGGCGCGTTTTTCGTGTCCGCCATCTTGCTATATTTCTATCCTTTATAATTTAATACTTAAGATCTGGGTATGTACTGGTGATAATGTTAGTGAATGTTAGATCATGGAAAGTATTAAGATTTGTGATTGTATACGGGGCAAAATATAGATTGGTTAGTTCTTTAGGGAAATGTATGTGTGGCTTTTTGGCTTGGCAATATGATTAGATTGATTAGTAATATAGTAACAATGTTTCAAAGATGTGTTTGTGAACGTTTACAATGAAAACCATATTTTATAAGGAGAAATGAGAAGCATTAAGTAAGTATGACGTGATTATTGTAGTCAATTAAATTTTAACACATTCGGCGGAAATGACCCGACATCGGGTCGGTTCGTATGTGCTTTTAGCTACGTCCATGTTGTCACATGTCTAAGGAAAGGTCATACTGATGCCAAGCTTCATACAACCACGCCGCGACTGTTACACTACTACAAGCGCAATTGCGCGTGTGTGCGTGGCCACAAACTCCGTGTCACGTACACAGCGAAACCGGTTTTGACTAGCTGAATTTACAATAGTATTGGATTATTTAAAACTATTTACTAATAGTCTAACATGTTGCAATATAATATACTTAAGTACATTTATTTTCGTATTTCTGTAACATTTTCAAATTTATTTTGTCCATCTATGCCTACCTTACCGGGTTAGGTATACATTTTGCGCGTTCTTTAGAAGCTTGGACTCTGTATAACCATACTCATGTGATGTCATCGGTAACGCTCGTAGTGCGTAGAAACCATGCGTTGGTACAGTCACATACATAAATATATATACACTTCAAAACTTATTTATGTAGCTGACCGTACGTACTCGTTGTGCTAAAAAAAAATATTGATGTTAACTACTAAGACGACAGCGCGCAGGAAAGCTAAAAGAATAATTAACATTAAATTTTCATTGACTTTTAAATATGTAGTTAAAAAGTTGACATCCTTATCTTTGAAACATCAGAAGTGGTCCAGTGGTTAGCAATTAGGTTATAAACCTGACGTGTAGTAAGTAGCGATCGAATTAGGCATCAGTACATGCCTAGGTATACGAACAATGCCTTAATTAACACTGTGATCTGATTTCCATTGAGGCTGAAAAACTTGAGAGGCTGAAGGAATTTTGACGGTATTAAGGAATTATACAATTTATACTCTCATGAATGTCATAAGTCATTTTAGCATTAATAATAAAGTAACGGTTAAAAACTCACGTATTTTTATCACTATGTGGACATGTTTCGATTGCTTGCAGTCTGTCCGACGATGGTTGCCAGGCGCAATCGAAACATGTCACGCCAATAGCAAGCCTATGGAACTCTCCGCGTGAACTAGAATCGATCGTCTTTTGTTTTGTGTCTGTCTGTACCGACACAATTATATCATATTTACGACGGGGCGAGCATCAATTGTTTTTTGCGTAGTGTTCAACGTGTAATATTGGCGGAACTCTCTTTCTAATAAAAGGGATTGAAAAGAGACTTCCGCTAATATTACAAGTTACAAGTTATTATGCAATAGGCCTCTGTTCTTACGAACTAATATATAATCTGTGCAAATAGGGATAAACTGAAAACTATACGTGGTGACCGTTGTTTTAAAATTAATGGCATGAAGGAATTTCTAAACCAACAGGGGAACAATTTTGATGTATTTTTTTTATTAAATTCCAATAACAAGTATTCATTCCGCTGAAAGGCATTTATTTTTGCACTGATTAGGTTTAATTTGATTGGTTGATTTTTATATTGATTGGTGTGCGTGTGTTTTTTTAAGTCTGGAATGTATTTTTAATAAGGTGTTTTGGTAACGATTAAGTTCTTGTGTACTTATTCTATGAAATATTTTGCTAAGTATAAATTTTAATTCGTAAAATGTATTACTTAAGCTAACATTGCATGGAATTTTTAGAGGATTTAAAATAATCAAAAATATACACAATCCAAAATTTCTTTAAGTACATACGTTTCGCCATTTCAACACACATTTAGTTGTTGTGTCATACACACAACAACAGTTGCACAATGTAGACATGAAACTGTCAGTGTCATTTTGAATTTGGAATTCTTATTTTTTCGTTTGTTTCATTCACCGCTCTCTAAGTGGCCAGACCTATAGGACTGCTTATGACCAGTTCACTCACGATAGAGATTGATTTACAATGAATATAACTGGCTAGTCTAAAAGTCTGACTTGAACTTCGTTGCCATGATACCTCTTCGTCATTTGAATTTATTCTGAACGCTTGTGTATGCTTGTGTTGTCTTTATTCCACGGATCTCACTTATTTGTTTATTTACAGAGCTATAATAGATTTAGTTTTGTTTTTATTGTGACCTAGTACAGTCGGTGCCCTCACAAAAGTATCCATCCTGCATATGCAACCGCGGTAGCGCGCGTGGGTACTTATGTGAGGGCGCCGACTGTACTATAGCCATACTTGCAATCCAACGGATCTTTTTGAGTGAGATAGCAATACAACCTATTAGTATCTTACTCTAACAGATTCCTTTTGCTCTTATAGGATTGCAAATAGGACTTTGCGCTAGATTTAAGAATACAATTTAAGTTTAATTAAATTCTTACACGATATGCACTATAACGGTGCGTCCACATCGAGCGAACGAACACCTATTATTCCATTCTAAAATATTACTAAAATGCTACTTTCTATTATTTGGCGGTGTTTGTTCTCTCAATGTTGCGTCTCTTTCGCTCGAATATGGGAAGAATGAAAAAGGGAGACACAAATTTTCGATTTATTTTATGTACGTGGTAGGTTTAAGTACATTAATATAATGTCACAGCACTGTAATTAGTAAACACATAGGATAGAACTTCTTAAGGCCCTGGTGAGTTTAACTACATTTCAAGCTTCGTCAAATGCCACTTTTCTCCAGCTCTCACAAATGTCCTAGAATCTTCCAAAAAATCCAGCTTCCATTAGATAGGGATAACAAATATGGATGGAATGATCCTCAATTCGCTTCGTTGTGCGAGTGGGATATAACTGTATAGCGTTGTCCCGCTCACACGCGCACCCGGTTTCAAACAGATTATTTAAAATCCAGTCCAGTAAAGGAAGTTAAATATATAACAAAAAGTATATTAATTATGTTATTACAAATCGCCAGGGTCTAAAACGCTAACATGACCTATCTTTCACCAAAATATATGCTAAAAATAATACAAAAGTACAATGATGAAAACCTCATTTGTGGGTAAAAGTGGTGCAAAATGAATAATAAAATAAATGGTAGAAGGAATAGTATTAAGTTAGCTTAACTGTTTAATGGAACTTAATATTTCTTATAAAATAAGAATTGTATGCCTTAATCGAAAATTCATATCGTTATTGTATTAACAATGCAAGAAAGTAAATTTAATCAAAGAGTCAAAACGAACGTTTCGATTGAGTCGCAACTCGTTTAGCTAGACGTCTCGCTCGCACTCGCCGTGTCTAATGATGCGCGTCGCAGCGTTCTCGCTTTGTTTTTACTACCCTACCGAAACGTTCCCTTTGACTCCAGAAAAGGCTGTTTTGGGTATCTTAGACACAGCGTCAAATGAAAAGTTAGTTAGAAGTTAAAAGCTTATGCTAATGAATTTAAGTAGGCTTGAAATAAAATGCTTTGTTAACTGCAAAAATGAGGATATAATAGGTACTACTATTACAAATGACTATGGACGCCTGCAACTCCAGGGAGTCACATGCGCGTTGCCGACCCATTAAAATCTCGTACACTCCTTTTTTGAAGAACCCCGTACTGTAAAATCTAAGGAAAACCTCGTCAGGGAGCTCATTCCAATGCCGGAGCGTCCGCGGGAGGAATTCCTCTGAAACCGCACAGTGCGCGACCATGTTTGTTGCAAGGTGTGTGGATGAGCGCCCTGTCGATGGCGAGCGGTGCAATGGTGAAAAGTAGACGTTGGCATCATGTCATCGCACCGCATGCGAGCGTTGTACGGAATAGGCCCATTGACGGAATCAGTCATATTGATCTTAGTCATATTTACCTTTTACCATATATTTTTCGTGTGTTTAATAAAGATGATGAATTGAAAACTTCCTCCTTTTTTATGTCGGTTAAAAAAAGCTGTGTCTATGAAACCAAAAAGGCCATAATATTAGCGCATAGCATTTAGACTGTAACCCGAGGCTTTCCATTGCAATAATTGGATAAATATAGGTAAAATAAAAGACAATTTTATAACAATTTTGGATTATATAAATTAACTACTCGTAGTATTCCTAAACTATGCCAACCGGTAAACGAATGCCAACAGACAGTATAGATTTTTTATATATACATATTTATCATTTAATTAATGTTTAATGATTTGCACTTTGTACGAATTGATGATGCTAAGATCTTATTCGGTGGTCATGTTACATAGAAAACAATAAAGACAAATTTCATACAAATTATAACTTTCTGGAGTTTCTGTTATGAGTATTTACTTTAATGTGTCTTTTTGTAGAATCGCTATAGGTACTTCATTTAGTACTTGGCATAAAAGCGTGGTAGGACTGTATTTCATGTAATCAACCATGTATTTCTTTAAAATCGCCAAAGATCTTTTTTTTTCTAACACAGCCACACTATCAATTTTTATGTAACATGACCAAGAAATCATACATTTTTAATGCATTCCAAAGATATTTAGCATATTAAAGACTGTTTGCACTATTCCCTGCCAATTGAATGCCATTTCCAACTTACTAATTTAATACATACAAAACATATATATCTTATGTAACTATCTTCTTTTCTAAACTATATATGTGTTAAAATACTTATCTTTGGCTACTCACGTCAATAAAGTCGAAAATAGCTCGACATGTTTCGGAAAAATCCGTGTCCCTTATTTATGAGTCATGCGTCCGGCCGCGACGGCTGCTCTGCGCACACATGTCGAGCTATTTCCGATATAAGTATGTTAATATGTCTGATACTCACGTGAGTTTTCTATTTAAATTTATATGTGTGGTAGCTTTCTTGTGCTTTTTTTACTTATTTTTGAGCTTTAACATACGAGTACAATGGTATATTAAGGTAAGTTAGATATATTAATATATAATTTATAGCTGCATAGCATATATTTATTAGCTTGTGGTGCTTGGGTATTTATTTATGTAGTACCTATATATTGAACTGGATTTAATGTTTCACTATAAAGAGTATTATATCGCTTAAAGTATCTTTATGGTCATGTACTTGAAATTTTGTGCAATGTAAGTTATAGTAAAAACTTGGTAATCTATATAGTTACCTACTACTGAACGAACAAGCTTGATATTTGGCAGTAGGTTTGTTTTGTAACGTTGCAACTACAGAGACCGTATTATGAAGCGTTTGCAAACAGAACGAGTACAGTACGTACGTACACATATAGTTATTTAATAAAATTATATCAGTACAACCAAGTACCACCCTACACCACATCCCCTAAAACACATTGATTGTTAACATTAAACTCACGAACTAGGTCCAATAGAAAAAGTTGCTAGCAATCATGATTAAATTCAGAATATATCATTTTGTATCACGTAAAAGATTTCAGCCAGTATGGTGTCGTGAAAGACACCTATGATTTTTAATAAGGCACCTACCTAAATACAAAACAATATATTAAAATGTTGATATCACTAAACGCAATACATTAAATCCAGTTCGTCATTTTATTCCATTATAAATAGTTATGATCATTAGAAATGATAATTTGTTAAAAGATTTCCTTGTATTCTCCCACGTCCAGTATTACTTTTTCTACTTACTAATATATTTTATGTTTTCCTGGTTTCCGAATGTTGTATTAATTTAAACATAGATTAGTCTTGGACAAGTGTTTGTATTTTATTACATTTATGCGTGTTTTTATAAGTATTTGCTATAGCTATTATTACTGTAATAAATTGTTTATGTCACGTTCTTTTTGTACTTACCATAAATAAAGATTAAATTACTTATTGGCCATGCTGTTTTATTTTTATAACCATAAGATACATCAAATACTTTTCCTAACTTATCAGTCAAGACGATACAAGGTTGTTTGACTTCTTGTAACGCTACGCCGTAGCCGATAAGAGGCATTTTCCAGCATTATAGCGAAAATGGCGCTTAACACATTGACTGCTATGATGACGAAAGCGACCACCCACAGAGAACTCCCCTAGCGGGTTCCCAGCTCTCAATGTGTTAAAGATTACGACGTGTCGTGATTAGCGCTGAACGGGTTAAAGAAATTCGAATGAGGATACTTCACGAAATGCACTAATTAATAACCGCAGCGCAAAAGTACAGTCCATCAGATATATAAGAGTGGCCGAGGTGCTCAAAAATATCTAAACTAGACTGACAATAGAGGCGTGTTCAGATATTTATGAGCACCTTCGCCACTCTCATATATCTAATGGTGACTGAACAGGTTGTTGTTTTTGCGGGTAAAATTAACTTTTATTCTTATAGTAGGTATGTGAGTTTTGTTTACAAACTGGTAAATGCGCCGATATGTTAGTCCAAGATCATAAGCCAGAACTAAATGGAACTATAGAAGTATAGATTTCATCACATTGTTACTTATTACAGAAACTAATGTGCTGCGCAGCAGACGTCCTCGAAGGGAAGGGTACCGTGCAAGTCGCCATCACAGTCACCGAGCTCCTGCGACGGCACGGCGCGTTACGGGCGACGCAGGCGCCCGCCTAGCGGCTCGCACTCGCGCCGCAGTCGCAGCTCTCGCTCTAGCATCGGGAACACCGTGTGAGTGATAAGGACGTGAATATGTTCTAAGTTACCCATAGCCGTGATGTCATTTCGGTAGCTGAGGAACGAAGGCGCGTGCTGCACTATATCGCCCGGCTCGTACTCCGCAGTCTCAGCTCTCTAGCATCGGGAACACCGTGTGAGTGATAAGAACGTGAATATGTTTTACAACGCCGTAACCGTAATGTTATTTCGGCAACCTGATTTATGACGGCATGGCGCTGGCGCCTGCGTAGCAACTAGAATTCAAAAGTCTCAGTTCTTTCTAGCTGGGAGAATATCGTGTGAGTGATAAATTCAATTCGAAGGACTAATCGTGTCACCATATCACCCCAGTTTGCTAGCGACTGCTGATGATTTGATGTCATCACAAAGAAAACGTCTCAATTATGTCACAAAATAAGGGTTGGACAAATTTTTCGCTTTAGAAACGATGGAAACAGTTAACCTGACTTGACTGTACCAGAAACAAACCCTGACTGACTCAAAGCAATTCTATCATATAATGCATTCGATGATAGATGTTAGATTCTAAGATACTGGATAAGTTTGTATCCATTGAAGATCGGTTGGGATAAATGCGTCCTTTGCCTAAAAGGCTTACACTTGTACTCATTGAATGGACGCATTTGTCCCTTAAGATATATACATTAATAAAATAAAACGTCAGTAATACGAAATTGTGACGTCCAAAGATGTGTTAAATAGGGTTAAATAAGACACTTGAAGGTTTTAATGTAAAATGTTAAGTGACTGGGCTGGAGGAGCATTTTGAACGCCAAGTTCGCTCATGGAATCAACCTAATGGGAGCTACCGTATTGTCGCTCACCAGGCGGCGCCACTCATGCGTGGGTCCTGTGTCAATATGAGAGACTTGTCATAGTGACGTTTGAAATGTTCCCGCAGTTCACTCTTCCTCAGTTGCTTTTTAAGTTGCTATTCTTACACTTACATTATCGTGAGACATCCTAACGATAACATTAAAAATATCGTGTTGACTAACGTGTTGGTCACAATAGACATCATCTTTTGGGTGCATCGGGCATTCTTCTTCTGGAGATTTAAGTGTTCGCTTTCTCGTCGAACCTCGTATTGGAGATAAAGGAGAAGAAAAAGTTAATCGCTGTATTTGAATTTCAAACAGATGGTAAATGAGACAGTTGTAGTATTGAAGTTTAGAAGTAATTAAATTAATCGTAACTCATTGCACGAATAAAATGCTTTGTATAAATAAAAAACTAATGTTTAAAGATCTATGATAGATCTAGCATTGTTGATAGACGTTTTTTCAAGTAGGCTGTTATTTACTGTTGGGGTAAATAGTTCTTAAATAGAAAATAGTTAGACTACAATCATCACAACTAATGATGCACAGTAGTCGGCCTTTTAGGACTAAAAAGTAAACTGATCTTACACTTTTCCGCACTACTATGGTAATGGATTTTCATAGTGCCTTTCCGCACGACCGGGCCCGAAAGATGGCCCCGTCGCGCCGCACGCTGCGCTCAGCCGCCGCTCACCCCGGTGTACTTTGGACTGTGTTACCACACTACCGCTAATAATTATCGTTTTACTCGCACAATGCATAGTAAAACAACACGTGCGTAAAGATGATTTCCGCTCTGGTTGCATAAATAGGTATTATCATGTAAGAACTACATACCCCATCACAATAATCAAGTTAAGGTGCTTATACCCTGGCACAACTGACGAATTTACTAGTGAATTTTTTGAGCCTCTCTTTACACATGTTATGCGGCACGTAGCGAAATTGACTTGAAGTGCCTAGCGATGGTTGAATTGATGTTTGTGTCCAAATTAGTAACAGTTTTCTATAGCGGAAACTCATTTCACGCGGTTGTGTCGCTTTCTTTTACCATAGTAGGGAAAGAGATGCAACAGTTGTTTGGAAAAATTAGATACGTGAACACAACGAAATGAATTTGCGCGATTTATACTAACGCATATTGACTTGGAACATTTTAAAAGTTGTTGTATGTCGCATCAAATGTAAATCGAAATTTGATACTCATACATGATGAATACTAAGCAATGAGCGAAACGGATGCAAATTAGTTTACTTCACAACTTGTCAAATGATCCAGGTTCTTGTGTGTTGAAGTAGGTGCCTCCATATTAGGGTGTGTCTCTTTTGAAGAAAAAAAATTCTTTTGGTTTCAACTTACCAATAGTTATGTTTTGGTATAAAATAAAGTAATATGTTAAAAAAGGACGGTCAAACGAGTAAAAAACTGCCGAGTTCATACAAAATACGAAATTGTAATCTTTGGTATAAGATTCCTTTAACCTCAGAAGTATTACGTATCTACATTTATGTAATTGTGATAATATAATATCTACAGAAAAAAAAGGTTAGTAATTACCCTTGCAATTTGAAAAAGTTTTGAAAATGACACACCCTACTCCATATTAAGGTGTTGGAAGTAGGTAAAGAAATTAGTAGAAATGTATCCAGACCAAACTGACTGTACTGTAGAGTTAGACATACTATGTATATCAGCTTAAAAAGTACGGTTCTAGCTGAAAATTATAACTTCCACTGACAAATACTACAAAGCTCATGCATTTTACCGTATTTTTTTAAACGGTTAGAAATTACCTAAGTAAGTTCTCACACCTTTGATCCTGTGAAGATAGATGTCACTACCAGCCTTATGTATGTTAAAGTTAGAAATAGTCAAATTATTGACGGTCTTAGAGGTGTTTCAAGAATTAAAAGTCAAATACACACTATGCTTAAAATAGTTATTC
Source organism: Lathronympha strigana (assembly GCA_949128165.1). Lineage (NCBI taxonomy): Eukaryota > Metazoa > Arthropoda > Insecta > Lepidoptera > Tortricidae > Lathronympha > Lathronympha strigana. The sequence continues at coordinate 6,098,509 of OX421906.1, read as the reverse complement.
GCACTTAGTTCAATATGTTGTAAAGTCGATCGAATAATTAACGAAAAAACCTGTGGTAACCTTTAATTTTGGTTTAAACCTATATGTCGTATTGTACATAACTAGTTTCTGTAAATAATTTGTAGCCTGCTAGTCTAATATGGTTGGATTATCACCGTCGTCACGTTCTAACAAGTTTGTGAGTGCGAAAGTGACGCGATAGCCGATTAAATAAATTAAAGGTTATATCAGTAGTAAAAGGAATCACCACTATGCATTTTATACTGTCTAAATTTGTTTATTTGTGTCATGATACGGATGATATTTTAATTATCACCTTACACGGGACGGACTTGGCTCAAATAACATTAATTAAATATCATGATTGACCCTCGATTTTGGTTTAAAACTATTATTTAAGTTCAAATAAATGTTAATATTAACCTGACAATACAAAAGAACCAATGGGCATTGTAGTGTCACAATTGAACCATTATTTCGGCTGTGCAAGTGTCATAGAATGTACTAGAAATCCAGTAGATATTTTCGAATACCATTTGTGGATAAACATTGTGATGGAGGCGTTTGTTACTTAATAAGTTATTTAATTATAATAATCGCGAATAAGGTTCTTTATAGTCGAAATTATCTAAGATGAACTATTTATGACGATTATAATCCATTTAAAATCAATTATCAACTCTTAGAACATTTTTTTATTTTCGCTCACCAGGCGGCGCTGCTTGTGCGTGGGTCTTGTGTCAAAATGAAAGCTTTATTTGGCGCGATACCAAGTGACGTTTGATAGTTTCCCGCCAAACCCGCGTTCCACTAGCGCCCCTAGCGGCAAATCAACTGGTGGTACAGATGTAGTGCATAGTTTTTCGCCCTCGTTTCTCGGAAACACTCGTATTTGTCATTCTACTTCAATCGACCTCGGTACCTTTAGTGCTGACACGGAACTAGCATGACACGTTCGGGCGTTTCCGTCAAAATACGAGGCAAAACATTATGCACTACATCTGTTCTCATTGAATTAATAGTTTTTTTTTCGTGTTTGTTCATCTTACATAATTTAAACTATACCCTCGGGTATGATGACCATAATAATGTAGAAAGAAATGGAATTTACGTGATAAATTTTTGTCATATCGTCTCAAAAATGTCTTATAATGTTCCTCGTTGGTAGCGCAGTTGTCAAATAAGTGTTTCAAGACATCATGTTCGCTAGTAGTTAGTGAACTGTAGTGTCGAGTTTTAACTCTATTTTTACAATGTTTTAAGTTGACATATTTCTCTGGTACTGTACAAACGGCAACATCCTTAACTGACTATCGGTGTTACACAGATTACAAATACAAATGGCCAGTTAACTGTGTTGGAGATGGTACTTAGTAATAGTACGGACTAGTGTACTATTGAATGAAGTTATGTTATATTTAGTAAAACCAGGCCTATGGAGTTCCGCGCGAATTTGAATTGTCTTTTGTCTTGTTACTGCAACGACACATATAATCAACGGGCACAACCCGCGCGCGGAAGCACCGCCCGTCCACACCAGTGTTGTATAATTGGTATTTCTAATCGTTTGCAATCGTTTGTGCGGAGAGAAGGAGAACGTCAATTGTTATTTGAGTAGTGTTCAAAACAGTTTATATTTGCTTTTTCAATGAGAGATAAATATATTTTCTTTAAGAACTATTAAATAACCTGTGGTAAAATTGTGTAACAAACAGATACGCGAATCATGTCAACTTAAGACGCCATTGTATATTAAATAATAATGGATTAATGATTTCTATACATATCTTTCGTTTACCACCGAAATGACTCAATCCAAAAGTTTCTATACGATGTAATACTCAATATTAGCTAAGGTTACATGTATTTTAATATAAATTTTTGCTCTCGTCATAATAATAGTCAATTCTTTATATTTAGGTCACAATATTGTATAATCGATTACATTTCAATTATTATAAATAAGTATCATTATGATACACTTTAGTTGATGATTATTAATATTCTGCTTACCTAATCTTATTTATGTTTGTTTATTTTATGCAATGAAAAATTTATGGAATTCTTTATTTGTTCGGTTATGCTTTTTTATAATTAAGTCGCAATTACTATTATTTTATGAAGTGTTACCACAAAATGTGAGATATATGTGTGTAATTATACTAATTATTGTATTGAACCGCCTTGGAGCAAAATAACTTAGACCTTGTTTTAACTACTATATAGATAGACACTACCCAACAGGGCGTCAGCTTGATGATATCTTTATAATTATAACCGTTAAAAAATGTATTGTCTATGTTATATGGATATTTAGATAGGTAATATACACAAGTCACATTGCTCGAGCGTTCAGCCAATGACAGAATTCCATAGGGTCTTCCGGGTGATACTCAAGATGGCTTTTTGTTTGCTAAACGTTATGTTATGTGTAATATTGATAGCTAATTTTGCAGTAAACTAACGGAGTAGTTAGTATGTAGCTAATGAAGAAATAATCCTGAAACGTATTCAATCGTATTTAATACAATCACTACTTTAGTCATCAAGTGGTAGTCCCGGAATATCGGCCCCCTGAGAAGCTATCTGTTACGTCTTATAGCTAGAAACTTAACAAATAGCGAGGCCAATTACCGAACAACTTCGCCCAAGTGGCAATATACTATTTATATAATATACTGAGATTTTTATAATACATACTTGACATTTGCAAAATTGTCCAACTCTCAGACGGACGTCATTATTTAAAAGAAGAATTCCATCGATACATCTACGATTGATGAAATAACCAATTAACGATTGTGTTGGTTTACATTGTCTAAATATCCATATAATATAAGGTATAGTATATTATAGAAATTGTTTTTTTTTCCTATGCTTTATTTGTAGCCCGACTAGGTAGTGGGTAGTGTTACACTAACCGGTTTTAATTTCCAAATCTAAAGTAAAGCAACTAAGTGTTTAGTTTCTTATTGAAGTTGTTCAAATTAACGTAAAAGTCACAATTACATTTTTCTTATATTTAAACGTTTATTTAGTGACAATTGAAAATTTCGAATAATTAAAATTTGTATTTGTTTTCATGTTTAGCAGAAAGTAAAACAATAATATCTATAGTGTGTGTAAAGGCCACAAAAAATTATATCTCACATGTTACAGATACCTTTTGTAACCATCCCTGACAACCTTCTATTCGCATACTATGGGTGCCTTACCATAGTTAACTTAACCGTACCTTACCATCATAGGCATAAATTGGTAAATAATCATATCACTAAAACCCAGTAACGTTTTATTAAGATACAATCGTTTGATTGTCACTAAATAAATAAATATTGATCCTGTAAAAAGTAGCCCTAAGGTACCGAACTGAATGCTAGATTTGAGTCTTTGTCTTCAAAGATGCTGTGCCAAAGACTACGGTTGGACTTGTATAGATAATTGTAACGCACTGGTCTCCTAGGTTAAGCCTGTAGCAATATCCTATCGTACACTGTGTTTATATGTAGATAAAATAAAGGTATATACATTTTCGACGTTGTCTTTTTTTGTTATCCAAGGAATCCTTATATTATTTGATCGAAGTGTAAACCCTTTAATATCTCAATATATAAAAGTCACGTATAGATTACTGACAGACAGCTTAATGACACCTTATGTGGAAAGAAGAATATTGGAAATGGTTTTTTTTTCAATACTCTTTACTCTGAAAACGGAGTTAAATTGTGACGGTTTAAGGCTACAAGTACCATGTTGTCGATTGTCAATAAGACGGACTGTTTTAAAGATTAATTTTAAGATTGACATTAACATCAACCGCCATTCTGGTCACACGTCATATTATTTTATCAAAATAAAATTTTTGCTCCAAATAAATTCTCTGCTGTTTTCAGTTTCTTAGAAAGTAGCTCAAAATTCGGTGGCTATTTAAATCAATTGTAATTGACTGTTTCACTACCTACCTAAACTCAATGAAGCGCTTCACAGTCACAGAACCACCCACACAAACCGAACTCCAAACAAACAATTACCGAAAAGGCTATTTATTAAAAAGTTGCACGGTCATACGGTATTATGTCGGTGATTGCGGCAGGCGGGGCCCTAGTGCCACGCCCTGCATATAACTAAGTTTAATTATCTTTAAGGATAAAGTTTTAAGCCTATTTTAATCCGCTAATGATGTATGAATGTATGATACATCCTGACATATAGTAATAAATCTCGTATACAGATGGCGCTAGTAGTATCTGTCCCTGAGATGGTGTGGGTATCATCAGTCATCACAAATTGTATAATACATAAATAAATAAATATTGTGGGACAATCTTACACAAATCGACCTAGTCCCATGTTAAGCTCAATAAGACACTTATTTAAACTTTCACGATTTTCACACATTATGTATTTACTAAAACGGGGCTTAATCGTGTATAGATTTTGAAAACAAACCTCCGACGTTTCAAGAGCGACGTTGCCCCCGTGGTCCCGGAGAAAGACTCCGGGACCACGGGGACAACGTCGCTCTTGAAACGTCGGAGGTTTGTTTTCAAAATCTATACACGATTAAGCCCCGTTTTAGTAAATACATAAAGCTCAATAAGGCTTGTGTTGTGGGACTTGGCGACGATATATAATTTATTATTTTATTTTATTTATTCAAACCAAATATATACAGTCTAATAGTATAAACCAAATTACTACGCTGAGGTATACAACATACAACACTAACAAAAACACGTTATATAATTCCACTACCATCCATCCTCTCGCAATACTTCAAGCAGATGCTATATATATACATTTTCCCGTCAGCTTGAAAACAAATCACTTCCAGGTGCCCATGACCACATGACAGAAGCGCGTTCAGAAGTTTTAGAGCTCTAATAAGAGAACATTTCTGACGGGCGACTGTACGCGTTAAAGCAATTGCAATAAGGTTAAGGCTTCCAGGCCTAAAGATCCTGCTTGGACAGGAAAGGTACAGAGAGCCTGACTATCTATATAATTATAATCGATATATACATATTAATACTTAAATATATAGAAAACATCCATAACTCAAATAAATGTCCTGACCAGGATTCGAACCCGGGACCTCCTGCATCGTAGGCAGGGTCACAGAACTACCAGCATTGTTAAAACTTTATGGGCACTTAACGAAACGTCACGTTTCAAACAAGACTATATAAAAAAGTGCTGCACTTTTATGGTACCTACTCGTAGGTATATTTTTTTCGGCTTTATCCTTGCGCTTCATACACAACAACCGACAGGAGAGAGATCGCATTCACATTTGTTTGTTAACTAATTATCAATTGAGGGTAAAATTTTCAACTTCGTTGAAATCCTGGCAGTCTCCGTTAGATAAAGTTATAAGAATCATCGACAGATGGCGCTAGTAGTGTACTCGAACCGCCATTTTTACGCAGCTTTTATTTAGCTTCCAGGCACAACTCTCAGTAGACTTTTCCTACTTCCTATAATGGTGACCTAAAAACTTCTTTTATCCAAACGTTGCACAGGCATTTGTTTTTTTAGTCATTTCTTTTAATAGGTACCTTTTCTGCGAGCTAGCTATATTATATCCCCCCTAATTATTATCTACCAAATCTCAATTATAAGGTACAGTCGGTGCCCTCACATGTATCCACCCCACATATGCAAGCGCGTAGCGCGGGTGGATACTTATGTGAGGGCACCGACTGTACAAAGATTGACCTAGATGACGTTAAGTGTGCCCAAAAAAGCTTTAAAGCTTGGGCCTTCTTCGCAAATAAATTCGAAACATTTTGAAAGCTATACTTGCTGTACTCATGATTGGGCAAATATAAATCTTAGAGGAGCTGCGGCAAATTGTTTTTTTTTTTACAAACATTTCCGTTCGTGTTTTAAAACTAAACGCGGATATTTTGAAGACTATTTTAATTTGTGACATGAAAAAAAAATATTGGGTTTTAAATTTTTTTGTAATATAGGTACTGTAGTATAATTCGTGTAACGAAGTAACGGTAGAAAAATAATGATGTCGTAATCGTAAACCTCTGTCAACGATGGAACTTTAAATATTAATTTCAAACGGTATAATTCGACTTTCTAAGTAGGGGCAGTGAAGTTATTAAATTTATTATAAGTTCTGAAACGAATCAGGGTTCGAACTCGGTACCAATGGATTCGACGAAAGCCTAAGATGCACTAAGATCTAAGCGCCACTTGCACCGCTCGCTTAACCCCGGGGTTGTGGCCTAACCCGCCGACTTAAATTCCGTATGAAAGAAACAAAAAACTACCAATGTTCGACTTCGTACATGGCTGGTTAACCAATTTGGTTACGAATTGAGAATGAAAGAACTGACCTGGTGCGTGTAATCAGCACGCCATGATTCGCAAGTTGGCGCCAGCGCCACGCCTCTGGTTGGTGTGGCGTCAATCTGTTTCCGGCACCTTAGTGACTAAGCAGAATTTATAATTGAATAATTTTGAAACTTTGGGTGTGTTATGGTGGTAATTAGTATAAGCTTGACGGTTTAGGGCCCCAAAAAAAAATGCATTTATCTGTAGGTGATCGTAGACATTGAACGTATCCGAAACGTACATAATGCGTTTCGGTGTTTAGAACCAGTAGGTAGGCATACAAAGACTACAAAGTAGCATAGCAATCGGTGCATTGGTTACGTGGAAAAAAATAACAAATTACTTTTTGTCACTTTGCAACTAAAACCAAATAAATTCATTCAGTGCAATTCGGTAATAAATTCTCATAATAAGTAGGGTAGAGGATCCAAAAGATGAACAACCCCCAATAGATGAACGTTGTTCATAAAACTCCCAATAATTAAAACCTGACGTACTTTACAACCTTAGGATTTTTTTTTACTAAAACTTTAACATTTTCCCTTTATAGACCTTTAAACTTTTAAATAATAGATCAGTGTATGTGGTTGTGAGAGCTTACCGAAAATATGCCTCGCGCCGAAATCGCCGTTTGTATGGAATTATTATTAAGAATGGCGCTTCAAAATTTAAGGAAATAAATTCGTATAAAATTGAATAATTTTTCTACTGACATGCTTTTGCTTGGTAACGATTCTAGAGTAATCCCGCTACCCTTAACGTTATTAATAAAGTCATAATTTAACTTGTTTTATTAAATATTAACTGTTCAAGTTATGGTTTCAATATTGTGTGATTTATCCAATAGCTGAACAGCGTTCAACTTTTGGGTAAATGTTAGTTTTTTGAAATACTTATGTTAATCCTAACGGTAACGGTAGATACTCCATTTATATCTTAAATTTCTAGTTTGCTGTTACTTGATTTTTTGACTAAAAGATGAACTGAACTTTCCTTGTTTAACTCAATTATCATGGGGCATATTTCAGTATGGAAACGGGACTGTTCACTGGATTAAACTATACCTAAAACATGAACTAAGAGAATTTACTAGTTCATCTATTGGGCTGCATTCCAATACATGAACGATTGTGTTACTTTTCTTAGTTCATTTCATCAACATCGTGCCCAAAACTTGAACGAACTAAATTTATTCGTCTTTCTATACTACTGTTCATCTATTGGTGCCCAGCTGTTCATAATTAGGGTACTCCCTTTTGCATTTTTACTGGTTCATCTTTCGGGGTAAAAATGTTCAGAGTTAGGGCACTTTGTTCATGTTCTGGGGAAAATGGGCCATTTCCGAACATAATCATTTTTATAAAAATATTGGATAGTTTAAAGAGGGTTTGGAATAGTTTGATCTAAACTAGACTATATGTAGTATAGTATAAAAAAATAAATCTTAGTGAAAATTGGTTATAACATACGTAAAAAAAATACCAAAGTGAGGTAAGTCGCTTAATCGTTCATTTATTGGTTCCCCTACCCTAAGTAGTATGAAACCATATTCGCCTTTTTTGATTATTGTGTTTATTTATGTCACTTATAACATTTCGAGTGTTGATAAATGTCATCATTGATAATTGAAGTACAGTCAAGTGTAAAAATATGGTGGTGCACATCTTACTCAAAAATATGTCCCATAGCACCTTATAATAATAATAAGAGGGCCGGTATAATGAGAGCGTAGTACCATATTTATGAGTCGATTATGTCGAACCATATTTTTGCACTTGACTGTACTTATCACTAATATGCTTTTGTCAAGAACACTTTCTTTTTGTTATCGATTATTAGAAATAACTTTTGTTTGATAATTATTTTTTGTTTTAATCAAAGAAATATTTACTTAGGTAAGGGCGTTGATAAGATGTAGCCCTATATGGGTTTCAGGGTGTGTCCAATAGCTGAGGTCAACCTATATAATTTCTACACAGGCAAAGTCATGTATTATTTTATTCAACATAAATAGATACCTAACAATGTTATCAAACAGCAGGGTAGGGTACACAGGTTCCTAGGTATACCTACATACATACATATCCGTTTATTTTTAATATGTGTATATAACTATTTAGATTCCGTGACATACGTAATACGGCTAGGTATTTAGGTAAACAGCTAAAAATACATTAACTTTCGTCGCGCCCATTCTATTTACCAAAACCAGTTAAACAATCAATCTAATGTAATTTCGTAGATCAACAAAAGAAAGGAAACAACGCTTCCTTTGTCCAACGAAATTGACGCCTGATTAATTTCGACGCCACAAAAAAGTAAAAAAATCAGGCGGCATTGTTAATTTTACGCCGACTAAGCTTTCTACGATTATTATTTGCTTTTCGTAGAATCATCGCCCTTGTTTGTTGCTAATTAATTACCTAGAGAATGGGGCCTTTACGAGGCATGGACTCATTCGCTTTATTTTTAATTGTCTATGCGCCGCATGACAAGCTATTTTCATATGGATATATATATTTCAAAAACACTTACTATCACTCTTATTCCCTTACAATAAGGTTCTATTTGTATTGTTTTTAAAAGGTGAAATTTTAATAGAGGATGTGGAACTTGGGGGCAAATCGACCGGAAAATTGGAAGCTTTTTAGCGCCCTTAACTTTGGGTAGGAGTGTGGGTTGGCTGATGGGTACCAAAACCTTAATGAGGTGTATAAGAGGGTGCCTGGCCAATATGGGTTAAAAATATAGTAAATCCCATTGCATTTCGGTATATGTATCACGCCGAAGAGTTAATCGAGAAAACTGGATGAGAATAGAAAACGCAAAATAAACACTGTTGATAGGTTACCTACTAAGGCTGGATTTGACCAAACTTTTTAACCAAGAGTACCTAACGCTTACTCTTGGATACTAATGTCAAAATCCCATAGTAATTTGACGTTACTATCTGAGAGTAAGCGTTATTCTCGGAATAAAAATTTGGTAAAACGCAGCCTAAATTGTACAGTGTTTGTTTTGCATTTATTGCGTCACAAAACATTTTAAGCCACATGCCTATAAATGATCAGAGTCAAGTAATATTTTCCATAAACTACTTTCTATATATTCTATAAAATACAAAGAGCAACCTATAGAGCGCTTGATTAACGGGGAAAGTAGAGGGCAAAATACCTAGAGGCCGTAGTCCGAAACGTTGGTCGGATCAGATTTCCAAAAACCTGCAGATGCCCATAAGCGATGTACTCCATCAAACGATGGATACAGCTTGTTGACCATTTTAAAGAGTCACGATTAGGAAATACAACGGTTAATAACCGCGTTTTCGGTAAAAACCGAGTTTTCCCATACGAAAATACCCGATTGCGTTCCCTAGTCACGATCCTCAGCAGTGAGTGAGGCAATGAATAGGAAGAAGATAGTGATGATATTCTAAAAATGTTTATCACTGATCGATTCACGAAAGCTGGCGCGGAAAATGTATGAAACTGTCATTAATTTCATAGACATTCCGCGCGAGTTTTCGTGAATCGATCTGTACCCAATTGATTGTTCAAATATAACGTAGTCATATACCTACTTAACATGTTTCCCTGCAAAACCGTCGTAGCAGAGTAGATATAATTATTTACAATTTCTCAAAGTTACTTATCTTATTATTTATTTTATAATACCTATGGTCATAAACATATACCAACAAAGTGTGAATAAATTCCGCTGTAACAATTCAATAGATGCGTCAGATAGGCTGACATGCGCGGGTGCTTGTTGTCGCATTATGGGTAGGATAGAGGCTCCCCAAAACACGTAAATACAGGGGTTTATGGGATAAAGTTACAGAAATCCAGTTCTAGTGCTGCAACTACGAGTATGTTGCCGTTATAAGTATACGAAACCAATACTCAGGCCAGTAATCTAAAAACCTAAGCGAAAAAAACCTACTTGTATGTCGCAAATGACACGTCTTTATCAGAGAATATTGTCCGGTTTTAGGCACAAGCCATAAAAAAATTATAAGTACAATTGCGTGAGGCAAAGTCTTACAAAATAAACACGAATCTCTGGTATCTACTTACATCAATAGTTTTTTGATTTTTCTCAAAATCGAGGGCAATCGAAAAATAACGGAAAATCGAAAAATAATAAAAAGTTTGATTTTAAACCAGGTGTAGAGTCAAGTGTCCAGTCACACGTTCTAAAATCGTATTTGACGGTCTATTCCATCAATTAAAATGAATATCCTCAATATTGATACTCGAGTTGTCACCTCTCAACGCAGCGCAGCATGGGGCTCTGGGCTCCTTTGTCGCATTACCATACCACGTGGGCTTGACAATTGAATTAGATAGTGTCGCCTCTACCGACATTTGCATCGACAAGGCTGATTTACAGCACTGATATTGAATAATTATTAACATCAAGCTTTGATTTACGGGTTATCAGGTATCCTGGGCATATTGAAGACCCTTGTTTACTTCTTTAGGCGAACGCTGATTAATAACTTAAAAAGTACCTACATATAGACAAATTGCACTTTTAAACATAACTGTACCTACTGTACTTACTGTACGTACCTACCTACTATCCCAGTATAGTTTTTATCTTCCGCGGGTGCTACGAACATCGGTTTTCTGGGTTAAATACCTGTGAAGTTTTCATGCAAAAGATACCACACTCTTTGTTCGTTAGGCTCTTGCGTAGCGCCGACAATGTAGCATCTTTAGACTGAAAACGTCACATATTACAAATGAGGTAATCTCTTAAAAAATACACAGTGAAAAACCTTACTACATATTATCATATTACTTAGTAGGCATGATTTGCCTGTATTTACACATCGACGCAGAATGCCCGTGTAATTGGAAAGAGCCGCAGGCGGGGCTTATTTATGCGCCCATTCATCAGCCAAAGTGGAAAACAAACACAATCAGCATCGAATGCAAATGCGACTAATGGTGATCCGTTTTGATTTTCGTTGAAGGGGTTAGTCAATAGCTGTTTTAGGGAAACTAAATGACATTTTAAAAATCGACGATAAGGTCGCAATCGAGACGTACGAATCTAACGTACTACATAGGTAGATACCCACGTGTTCAATAGTGCATGGGCAATTTATGAATGAACTCATTAATAAACTGCCCATGCAATTTTGAACGCGATAATACTGGTAGGTATGTAAGTACCTAAGTAGAACGCTAGATTCGTTCGTTTCGAGTAACGTACCTATGGCAGTTTTCACAAATCAGAGCGTCTGCTACAATAATCAAAGGAAACCTTATCTCATAAACTTTTTTTTTATATACTACGACGGTGACAAACAAGCATACGGCCCACCTGATGGAAAGCGGTCACCGTAGCCTATGGAAGCCTGGGTGTTACATGCGCGTTGCCGATCCTTAAAAAAAAGGAGGATTCGCTGTATTGACAGCTAAAGGGGCAAGCTCTGCTCCGTGGGTCCCCAGCTGTCAACACAGTGAATCCTCTTGGAGCTCTGGCGACCTTACTCACCAACAGAAACACAGCACTATGAGTAGGGTCTAGTGTTATTAATCCGCGGTTTTCTGTAAGGTGGAGTGGGTTACGCTATATCCCAAAACGGGTTCGAAGATTACAATTATCAATTATCGTGGTTGCGACGATCACAAACAACCCGCCGCACAATCGTTATTTTCACCAGTAAAATTATGGTAAATAATATTTTCCAATGAAAATCTGGATAGCTAATACGCTGTCAAAAGATCGTTATTTACAAATTTAATCAAATAAACTGTCATCATCATCATCATTTCAGCCGAAAGACGTCCACTGCTGGGCATAGGCCTCCCCCAAAGATTTCCACAATGACCGGTCCTGCGCCACCCGCATCCAGCGGACTCCTGCGACCTTCACAAGGTCATCAGTGCACCTTGCGGGGGGCCTACCCACGCTGCGCCTTCCGGTACGCGGTCGCCACTCGAGAACCTTTCCGCCCCAACGGCCATCGGTTCTACGTGCAATGTGCCCCGCGTATGAATATTGCTGTTTTAATAGTACATGGCGCTTATAAACTGGTACCTGGCGCTAATAAACAAAGTAATATTGAAATTAATTCTTTCCAGATAATAATTCTGTATCATACGCAGCAATTGCAAGAAATATATAGGTATATGCTGGACCGAAATTGCTGAAAAAAATACTTGTCGCGTACACTGCAAACTGCGCAGTAAATTTTGCATAATCAGTTGTTCTAAACTAACAAACTAACGAGTCAGTAAACAGGTACTTCGCCAGCCAATTAAAAAATCTATTTAACCAAAGTAATTAAATACTATCTATTAGTTTAAGTCAATTGGAGACCTCCGAAGCATTCATTAATATATTTAAATAATTAAAATGCTGCGCAAATTTACATAGGGAACCAATACGTCAGTCAGTCACGACTTGTCTTGACAGATGTTGGGGCTAATTGATAATTTTGAGCGAGAGATCAATGATAGGTTTATGTGTGTTGAAGGATGGGTTCCGTGCGTGTGCGTGGTGGGTTTATTCCTGTAATCTAAGTCCTCTTTTCAAACAATTTCAGAAGGAGGTTTTTAATTTGACTGTGAGTTTTTTGTTATGTTTGTTGTGCAATAGGTAACTCCTTTAATTACGAATCGATGTTTCTTGTTTACTTATTTGTGAAATGTGATAGGAATACGTTAAAGGTAGGTCTTACCTGTGAGCTAGTCCTATTGAATTTTGATTCAGATTCGATGAAAAGATAAGGAGCAGAGGCAACTTCCCAACTTTTGAAAAGGATATACCTATTAAACAAGATGATTTCTGTTTTTTATATCGCTACTCAAGCTTTCGCTTACGTTCGCCAACTACAAATTCCCCCATTGAGCCCGTTAATTAAAAAAAATAATTAACTCTCCGACAATATGATTTTTAAAAGATCTATTGTAAGAAGAAAATTATTTCATCTGTAAAGTATGAATTAAAATCATTTGTAATAAATATTTTGATTCATGTTTGTAAGTAGTGTGACTACTATCTCTTTCAATTTATAAATTATTTCAATTTAGTAAATTTTTCGAGAGAAGCGGAGAAGTGATAGAGGTACCAATTGTTTAAGTATGTTCCTATTTTGAAACTTGTCATGGTTGCATAAACTATTAAATGCCGTATGATTTTCACCTAGATCTTCATAATTCAAATTCAGTTGTAATTCATAATTCCGTGAAGCAACCAGTGACAGACAGACGGACCCCCAAAAAACTAAATGAGCTCACAAAAACACGAAACTTATTAAACCCTTTTAGTATTCGGTTCGTTCGCCCTAATTGAGTTGAGGCAGAGGTTAATTTCTTATATAGATAAATTATTGTTGTTTTATGCAAATGTGCACTCTCAAACACCCTTACGTAGCACCTTAAGTCAACCCTTTAAGGACTATTTTCGAATGGTAAATTCGTCAAAGTATAAAAGATCTTAGAGCTCGGACTCTAGAGTAATTAAATTCGTTTTTGGCTCGAGGCAGGGATAGTTGGAATACTGTTTGTAAATGTTTTATGTGATTAGGAAGTCCGTTTGTATGTATGTCCAATTTATCAGCGTGGGCAGGCGAAGATATGATATTTTGTAGATAAGGCCAAATGGCAAATGGCTTTTGTTTTGTTTATTTCCTCCCACAGAAATAGAATGTGAGCTTCAAATAGACTCAAAATAAGCGCAATAAAATATTAATTTTTATATTTTTTTATGTGGTAAAGTAAAACTCAATTTTATTTTACGCGAGTTTGGAAAGGCAGTTTGTGCTGACTGTGTGAAATATAAACAACATGTTTTCTTACACACCAGCGGGCCTAAGACGGTTATCCACGAATGTCATAAGATAATGCTATAAGTTGATAAACTGACAAGTTGCACGGATAGCGCGACGGTGACAGCTGCCAAATGCAAAGACATTTGACAGAGCTGTTTAAAATTATCAGAAATTGTCAGAACGTGCCGACAATCTGTCGTCTTATCAGGCTATCCGCTTGGCATCTTAGGCCCGCAGAGCGCCTACCACAAAGCGCGAACGAAAGTATACCTCCCTTTCGCACTTGTGATTTCTCACTCAAGTGCGACAGAGAGGTGAAACTTCGTTCGTGGTTCGTGGTAGGCCTTCTGATACCAAAATTAAGACAGTTGAGCCATGAAAATTTAGTCCTATAATGTTACCGCCTTATTCATAAAAACTTAACAGACCCATATTAATTAAAATATGTGTTGTCCCTCTTTATCAAACGCTAATGTCAAACTCTCAGCTAAGGACACGTACAATTCAAGTACTTACATTTACTGACTTAGCCCCTTTTTTTCATAAAAAAGTTGAGAAACTAGTTAAATTAAGTTTTCTCCCAGAGAGGGAGAGCAGAGGCACATGTCAAACTGACAGATAAAGGCAAAAAATAATTTAGCTACACTGTGTTCGATGTGCGTTTACGAATATCGTTACGATACAAGTATAACATTATGGTGGTTAGAAATGCCCAATCTACTTTTATTATTCATCTAAGATTACAATCAATGGGTGGGATGCGATGACACGTACGCAAAGTAAGTTTTCAACGGAGGTTACGGAGGAAACAAACAGCACGATGAATTGAAACCCGGTTTACAGTACAATTGTTATTCCGTATTCTTGTTTATGTGGACTTATAGGAAAATTAACTTGCAAATAGGGTGGGAATCCGTCATCCGTCTAGGAATGGCTAGAGGTTAATAGCTAGAATCAATAGAGATGAGCGGTTCTTATAACTAGAAATAAGATTAGACTTATTGTTGACAACCGGTTTGACGGTATTAAAGGTATAAAGTATCCTCAGATGAACTTTTTATTTTCAAATATAGTTACAGTACAGTACAGTAAATATATAGGTACAGTATATGCTGGCGGCATCGGCATTTCCTCGTTGTATTGTATCATTGTATGTAATGCTGATACGTTGTGCGAGGAAACCACCAGCTCTTCGGTCACATCAACCATACGTTTCGCGATTTCTACAAAAAAAAACTTGCATGCGCTAGGACCCCATGGACTTAGAGTTTCGACCACAAATGGTACAAAATGGTACTCTCTGCCCAGGCACCTCTGCCAGGCTCTTACATTTATTGCGTTTTGAAATTTGGCGCTTTCAGCCGCTCCGCCCGCTTTTACAATTACATTAGTTCGTTGGTTCGTATATTTGTGTTAGGGCCTGTTGGTATAAGTTAACACTCAATTGTTGTGGAAAGTGCAAGAAAATAAGGATAAAATAAAGGTTGTCTCAATTTGTATTAAAGCACTTAAAGTTATTGAAATTAAATACTTTAGAACGGATTAATCGCGTTTATTAACACCATGACCCCACGTTCCGAGCCCTTTACATAATCAACGCGAAAATGTTAATAAACGCGATTAATCCGTTCTAAAGTGTTTAATTTCAATGAATAACAATCGCGGTAACAGAAGACAATATTATACTTAAAGTTATTTACATAGTTTGATTACTAATTAGATAAGATAAGATTCGAATCCTTGTCAGGGCATTTAGCTGTGTGTTTATCACGAATATTTTATTCCTGAGATATGGATGTTTTCTGACACCGAATTCATGTTTTTAAGCAGTGTTTTAAGAAAAGTAGGTATTTTTATACCGAAAAAAAAGTAAGTTAAAATTCATCATATTTCGAAGATACCAGGCGGAGCCGATTTTTAATTTATATACAGGGGGTAACACAAAAGTGCTAGCCTTATTGAGCTTACTGACTCGGACTAGGTCGCTTTGCGTAAGATTGTAATGTGCCTAAATACTCATAAAAGAATAATGTTGTCTTGAATCTCCTATCTGCTTTGAATGAGCACATTTCTATACGCCATGCTAATATTTCACGAAGACAATGAAAATCATACCAGCGTCTGGTTTCCTTATACGCAGCAGTAGATAAGACAATCTTTATTGAAAATATAAGGATAAAGTTAATGGTTATTAGTAATTTAGAAATGAACCGTCAAAGTGTTACCTTTTACTAAAAACAATCACAAATATAGGTTCCACTCCACTCCACTATAAGCGTCAGCAAAATTGCACACCTAACTATCAAAGCAAAATCCGTACCTACATAAAAAAAGTTGTATGGATGCTCCTATGGATTTCCATACAAAATTAACACTGTTAATTTTTTCACATTTCTATAGTCGGCATAAGACATCTTTCACATTCTGCCACCTTTCAAAATTTCGCAGATGTCGTTTTTTTTTTGCTGTTGTATTAAAATCTAGTGAATGCAACGGCTCATAATTGATTATTAAAATTCTCGGATCTATTATTACAAAACTCGACGTCTCGTTTTTTAACAGCGACCCTGGAATTTTAAGAACCCTAATTACATCACTGTTGCATAAACTAGTACTATAATAAGATACCGGTTCCGAGGTCATTAAACCCCCTTAAAAAAAACCCTGTTAATCAAGCGTTAATCACTTAACCCTTACAGTTAACATCACATTAGCGCTCCCAAAAACCTTTACAATACGCACTTAAACCGAATGAACCCAATCCCAACCCAAATGTCCTGTATTTGCATTCCTAATGAAATTCCCTAATAATTGTTATCGTAAAAATTAATCGTATTCCTGTGATGGCAACCAATCAGCGGTGTTATTGCTTTTAATTATGTTTCTTTATCCAGAGCCGACGTCGCGATATATTTATAATCGAAAACGGACAAAGCGGGTTTGCGTTACGTCTTAAGGCGCGGTTACACGAGCTACTTAATAATAATCCAGCCTATATACGTCCCACTGCTGGGCACAGGGGACTACTACGAATCACTTCGTTCGTTCGTTCGTCTATTAGGCTCTCTATCGCTTATGCATATTTGAGCGACAAAGAGGCTGATAGACGAACGAGCGAACGAAGTGGTTCGTGGTAGGTCCTCAGGCCTCCACTCAAGCGCGAGAGGGTTTGGTCTGTCGTCCCACACGGGTTAAAGAGGGCTTAAGACTTCACATATACCTTTGAATTTCTACGCGGATGTATGCAGGTATCGTCGATGTTTTCTGTCATAGAAAAACTGGCAAATATCACATGATATTTCGTACGTAAATTCTCTTAAACTCATTGCTACGAGCTGGCGGGATTTGAACCCGAGACCTTCGGATTGAAAGTGTGCCTTACCGCTCGGCCATCACTGCTTCAAGCTCAGTGCACTGCAAAACTCGGCGCAACTGAAATAATCCTTTTAGGATCCAATTCGTCACGACCGCAAAGTTTACAGCTTAGAACAATGGTAGTGGCTATAATCAAAATGAACAGAGATCTGAAAATGGACGAAGCAATTTTACGCCCAGACACTAAAATTTCCACACCATTTAGGTAAATATTTGAATAAGCGAGCGAAGTTCTCCCAGTCTACTTGGAAAATCCGTTGTTTGTATGTATGTATGTTTGTTTGATGATAAGATAACTCGAGTATCGGACCGTGCTAGTGAATAGGAGTGAACCACTCTAGTATTTGTTGCTATCCAAAATTATAATAGGCAATTATAATTGATCTTTTCATAAGCAATGTAGAGTGAAGTAAGTAAATAAATAATGACTACAATTCATAAATATAATTGCCTAATTTAATTGCATGTTCCTACTCTAAATAACTTATTCGCATACTTGCTATAAAAATATATCTCCCGCCAACTGTTGTTCAAATAGTTACCCGTGTATCTATCTTCACCTTTATTTAAAAAAATTAAAACTATAACAAAACGTAAACGCGCGCGTTACCTTAACCTCACTCTGCGACTGCAAAGGCGCGTTTGGCAGTAAATATCTTACATAAGTAGGCTTCACAGACGTTAATGCCCCGTCCGACGTATGGGCCCCAAACATGGGCGGCTAGTATTTGTTTTAAAATAAAACGCCGTAAATTTAATATCATAAATAACGACTAATTTCGTCCATTATTAAATTTCAAGCCGGACTGTCCAGGCGCCTCGGGCTGTTAGGATTTGAACTTGATTTAGATTGTATTCCTTTTAAAGTTTAATCATTTTTTTAACTAATTTAATTAGTTCATAAGTTGAACGGAAATCGTAAATATTTTTTTATTTCGAAATCAAAATCGAATGTCAATGAACGAGCTATTCTGGTAAATGATGTATGTAAATTTACTTAATTTGGACATTTCGATAGCATTTCTGAGAAAAGACGTGGGGCCGTTCTCCTTTTTTAGCGACAATGTTGTAAATTGTCGACAATTGCCTTTGCGCTGAAAACTGTCAGATTTTTTTTTTGGTGGGAGGTAAATGGCCAAAATTTGTGTTACCTTATCAGAACAGTATACTTGTTATTTCCCTGGTTAGTGACTGTAAACTTACCTACATTATTTAACTCAAAACACCGTAATAGAATCAATGAGTAGTCGGTCTCCGCTGAAAAGGGCCCCACTGTCACAGTGTTTTCTAGAAAACCACCTTATTGACATGAAAATAACTATCAAATACTCTACTTCAAACTTACGTGTTTATTTTTTAAATAACTTCTTCCGTTATGCTTTTACACATGACCATAAATCCGAAAATCGAGAAAATCTCGTTTCATGTCGGTAAAAAAGGAGAACGGCCCCTTAAATTCTAAAGAAAAATTACATTTCACGCGTTACCTGACGACAATGTTACCTTTAGATACAGTCGGTTACACAAATTTCTCTTGCATAAAAACTTTCATTCAAGAGATAAGATTCTGTAGCTTACTATACATATTAAAGAGACAGCCGCAGGCGCGCGAAGATTTTCAAAAAAAGAAAACCGGACGCATCTTTCACAATCAAAGGAATAACACTCGCTCGCGCCGCGCCGCTCGGCGCTTCAATAAAATATGCGTATGCGCAGCAGATCTTTTACTCACTAGATGGAGCATTTGTGTGACAATATGAATGACATTTGCATTGCTTTCTTACGCCGGCTCTATGTACAGAGCGGCAAAAAAGGTAGAAATAAAATAAAATGGAAGTACACGCAAACGACAGGGGCAATTCCAGTTCTCTGTCAAATGTTTCATTACTTGCGTAAACAAATATCTGTCAAACAGTAAACTTACTGCTCGCACTTATACGACAGAATGAGATGCACAATATACAACGTTGTCAGCTGAAGCTCAGTGGCACCCTCTGTAAAGTCTACTCTTTTCTGTCGCACTGTACGATACAACTTGTATTATCGCTATCTAAACATATTTTGGTGCTACCATACAGAATCTAAGCACATTTTGACGCTGCCATACCTAACATATGAGAGCACGGCTGCATACTAAACTTTCGTCGAATTTAAAGAACAAAAATCAATTTTTCTTCTGGGAGAAAGCACGATGGCAGTACTCGTATGGTGAGTGTGGTGACTCATAATAAATAGGTATACTAGGTACCTATTAAAGAGCTTAATTTTGGGGGATGAACGTGAGCCTTCGTAACTAAACGCTTCTTAATGCGAATTCTAACTGAGGTAGTCTATAGCACTCGCATAACGAGCCCCTCCATTTAACAATTAACTTAACAAACAAATGTAATATATTGTTGTTAAATTTCAATACGAAAATGGCGGCTCGCCGGAACGATAAGTTATTTTGGATGAGATAAGAAATACTGAAGTTTGAGTTATTGTGTTTGCTGTGGCTGAAGTTATTTGTTTCATTTGAAAGATATGCAATAGTTTGTTGAGCTAATTGGCGTTCTGAAGCGGGGTTTAAGTTTGGATATAGCTTTAAGCGCACGTTGTAACAAAAATAATGGTGATTCCACTAATGGCCTCATAATATATGTACTTTTGTAGGTATATATACATTTTGTAATGCTTACGAAAGAGTACCTACTTAAGAATTTAAAAAAAGTCTCAAGTTCTTTTACATATTTGGCCTGTATAAATGTAAGGATGGTTCTTTTATTTGTTTGATTTAATACCACTATTTAGGTTGTACCTGTGTAGTGTACCTAAAAACTGTCCCGTCAGTTTAGTACATATGGGCCCTAGCAATTATAGGTCATTTCGGCAATTTAATTCAATACCTTTACTTAATGGATACGTAGATGGATGGTGTCCCTGTCCCAGTCAACTCTTGTGTTTTGCATCAAATTCAATCAATATCGATGCGCATGGAACACCCTTAAAGTTGCAGGTGTCCATTGGCTTTGTGAGCTTGCCATCAGCTAGTTAGCCACTAATGTGTTATAAAATTGAGGTTCGTTATAAATATCACTGTACAGACCCAAAAAATAAATGTGACAATTAATATAGGTACACTGCGCATAGGTGCCGCGGCCATTACTCTGCGCATCACTAAATAAATGATGGCGGCCCGGCGCCCGCTGCGCAAGGGATTGCGCCTGAAATGTCAGTTAACACTTTTTTTTGTAAACGGTGTTCAGGTCAGATGGAGATAATAAAAACACTCTTGCATCATTAGGTTGAAACTCCATTAGCGGGCCCTATATGGATCTCCCAGTAAATGTATGGGGAATTAGTCTGGCGGATGCCCGGCGGACATACCCACTATGGATATTTGACGGATCACCCGAACGTATATGGCCGGCAGTTGTACTTCCATCTGTCAGTTTACTACAGAAAACGTCACGTGACCTCCGAGGGCTCCGAGCTATACGTGATTATTTCTATAAAAACTGAGAGATCATCCGGATCGGATCCGATCGGATCGGATTGGTGCGAGTCATTCTTTAGCAGGCATTTGGAAGTGATTCGGAATTACCCAAATACAGCTGCAATTTTGGTATGATTACTTTTTAATTTCCCAATCAAACTATTGCAGAATTTAATTGATAAATCAACGTTTACCTAAGTTATGTTTCGTATAGTTTTATTTGAACGAACATTTTTTTGGGATAGCCAAAGTGATGAAATAATGATTAATTTCGCCAATATGGAAAAACTGTATAACTTTTCACAACCAGTTCCATTTTTTAAAAGCTTTTATTAAAAAAAAAAAAAGATATCACCTAGCAACACAAACAGACATCGAAAATGCGCTATAACATTTAAAATATTCTTACAAATTGTTTTTTAATAGATTGTGGTTTGTGATTATAACTGGAATTTTGGCAACAAGCATATTTATGTTTTCGTGAAGCTCTATGCGAAGTCCGCAGCCCGGGCCGCTTCTTTGGTGCGCCGCTGTATGCTCGAGCCTTCTTGACACATGTCAACTCGTCAACAATGAAAATGTTTATTTACATTTTGTACTCAAATTCCTGCCCCAAACAGTGTTTTACTGATGCCAGCTAAGCAACACAACGAAAGTGCATTTTTATCAAAGTATTGGATGATTTGGATGTCAATATATTTGTGTCTGCGTGCTTCGTTGCTGCAATTTTAGAAGTGACTACCTACATTGACAATCTGTGAATTTTTATGATATTTTTATTGTGTTTAGTTATTTTAGCCTTAATTGTATTCTATTTTATGAGTAGCCCTATTCGAGCACCGTGCCCACACTGCACGGGGTCTTCTAAACAGTACATTTTTCCCCGGGGTCTCCGAATTCACATCAGCCATGCTCACAAAGATGCTGCCCAGCACGTCGATCATATAGGAGCTCCTAATGTACCCATTGCTTCGCAGGCGGCTCTGAACACTGACGCAGGCGTTTCTCAAACACAAAACTATAGTTTAGAAGACCTTCCTTTCCTGAAATCTAATGTACGTGTATTAAACCATATTCCAAAGGGAGCTAGACACCTTGCCGCTGGTAAACTATGCGAGATTATTGAAAATTGCGTACGTACAAACGGTGTTGAAGATTGGTTTACCCTGTTGTCATTTTCATACTCTGCCCTGAGAGTACCCGAGAGCAGGGTGGATCGATCTTTAACAACCAAAGTTAAACAAAATATTGACAATTCGACCCTATATTTTCCCGAAGAAAGTATAACACATAAATTGAAACCAAAATATAGAACCATTGAACATAAAGTCTATGACGGTGATCTTAGGGGCGCGGTTCGTATGCTTCTTTCAGATTCCTCACTTGCACCTACAAATGCGGACACGCTTGCTACATTACGTGAAAAACACCCGTGTCCATTAAGACAGCTTCATTTTCCTCCAGAGCCTGACCGAAATAGCGCTTTTTTATCCGTGACTCCTACTGACGTCCAACGAGCTTTAAATTCTTTTTACAATGGCTCTGCGTCAGGACTAGATGGTTTACGTCCACAACATTTAAAAGAGCTCACCTCTCAATCTGCAGGCAATAATGGCACCCGTCTATTAGAATCGCTCACTCATCTTTGTAATTTTTTATTAAGGGGCATGCTTAACCTACAAGTAAGGCAATATCTTTACGGTGCATCTTTATGTGCCTTATCAAAAAAAGACGGTGGTATACGGCCAATCGCAGTAGGTAGTGTAATTCGGCGTCTCACTGCCAAGCTAGGTTGTTACGCAGTCAGACATTCAATGTCACGATACTTACAGCCAACACAAGTAGGTTTCGGAACAACTAAAGGTTGCGAGGCGGCCATTCATGCGACTCGCTCATTTGTTTTAAATAATCCTACTACGGATGGTGCTGTCATCAAGATCGATTTAAAAAATGCTTTTAATTGCGTCAAGAGGGACATAATACTAAAAGAGGTCCTTGATTTAGCGCCACCTCTCTATCCCTTTTTATTTCAATGTTATTCGGAAGCTACAAACCTTTATCTCAAAGAAAATCTGATATTATCACAAGTCGGAGCCCAACAGGGCGATCCTTTGGGACCTCTCATTTTTTGTTTAGCTATACATAAGATTATTTCCACCTTAAAATCTCCGCTTAATGTATGGTATCTTGATGATGGCACCATCGGTGGAAGCCCCAAAGACATCATTGATGACTTAAAAAAGCTTATACCCGCTTTAAAAGAGCTTGGCCTCGAAGTAAACCCTGCAAAATGTGAGCTTTTCTCCCCCGTAGCAATACCCGCACCTTCCTTGCTAGCACTCGAAAATTTGTTGCCTGGTATCAAAAAGCTTGACAAGGCGTCTTTTTCTTTACTTGGAGCGCCCATTTTTCCCGATGGTGTCAGCGCTGCTCTGCAAGCTAAAAAAAATGCCCTCGTTATAGCTCGTGACCAGTTGTCCAACCTATCATCACATGTTTCCCTGACTCTTTTACGTAATTGTTTTGCTACACCTAGAATGACATATATCCTACGGACATCCCCATCATGGCTTTTTACCAGCGAAGTCAAAGAAATAGACAACGAACTTAAGTCCACATTAGAATCTGTTCTGAATGTTAACCTCACCGAAACACAGTGGATCCAAGCGAGCCTCCCCATACGATATGGTGGTTTTGGAATTCGCCGCGTCCAGGACGTCGGACTGATTTCCTTTCTAGCGTCTTCGCATGGAACCGTGGAGCTTGTCACTCAAATCTTACCTCGTAATGGTGACAACTCCCCGATTCCATTCGTACCAGAGGCGCTGGCAAGGTGGTCAGCAGCAGTCCTGAATGACGCACGTCCTGACGATCCCACCGTGCAGAGGCAATGGGATGACATTTGGAGCAGGGGCATCCACAACATGTTATTGTCTGGCGCTTCGGGAGTCGATTTGGCGCGCCTTAAGGCCCTCACACAGCCAGAGTCAGGGGCCTGGCTACACGCACTGCCTTCGCCCCAGCTGGGTACACTGCTGGACAACGACTCGTTGAGGATAGCAGTGGCACTCCGGTTGGGGACTAAGGTTTGCGAAGCTCATCGCTGCAGATGCGGGGCAATGGTTGCTGAAAATGGTCACCATGGTTTAAGCTGCCAAAGATGCGCTGGTCGACTCCCGAGGCACCAGTCCTTAAACGAAATTATTCGGCGGGCTATGGTTTCGGCTGGTGTGCCGTGCGTCCTGGAACCGCCGGGCTTGAGTCGCACGGACGGCAAACGACCTGATGGGCTTACCCTGGTTCCATGGCGGAGAGGACGCTGCCTCTTGTGGGATGCAACCTGTGTTAGCACATTTGCGACGTCCCATTTGAGGCGGACCATACGGTGTGCTGGCTCAGCAGCCGAATTCGCTGCGAAAAGTAAGCACACCAAATACTCTGCCCTGGAATCAGGGTATGACTTTGTACCGGTGGCGGTGGAGACGGCGGGGCCCTGGGGTTTGGAGGCTCGTCGTCTAATAAAGGAGCTTGGGCGACGCCTCCGAGAAAGGGGTTGCGACCCTCGCTCAGGGTCGTACCTGGTTCAACAGGTTTCCATTGCTGTGCAGCGGGGGAATGCTGCAGGCATTATGGGAACCTTTGAGCCGGGTACTATGCAGTGTGGGTTGTTTTAGAGGTAGGTATTAGTTTTTTTAAATTTAAATGTATTTTCTTTGTTTATTTAATTTTATTTTTAGTCATTATTTACTTGTAATATATGTTTTGTTGGTTTGTCAGGATCAAAACTTGGTAGCCGAATTTGACTACCCGTTATTAAAATAAGCTGAAACTTCACATGCATGTAGGTTGGATGACAATACAATGTTATGGTACCAAAGTACAGTCAGCGATAAAAGCTTGTATCAAACATGAAACTTTTGACAAGAAACTTATATCTTAAATAAGATCTATTTCTAAATTTAAAATACACAGTAAGTTGTCTGAAGGCGTTGGGCGGGGCGAATAAGGCGGCCCGCCCTTCCTAAATGTAGCGTCAATGATATAATGAGGTTTTTGGGCGAAGCTATTTCATTTCTAATTGTTCACTTAGTATAAAATATATAATTATCAGGCTGTAATTTAGCTATAATGTTTATTATTACGTAAACAAAGAAGAAGTTAAATTTTTAAAGGGTTTACTACAATGTAATAGAAACAATTCACCTTGCAATTTTTCAGTACCTGTGAACATGGAGCATCGATTTACGAAAGCTGGCATGGAAAATTTATGAAACAATAATTAATTTAATAAACATTCCGCCCCAGCTTTCGTGAATCGATCTGTACAACAATTGTATTCACTAGGCGTTAAAAGTAGATATCCCTCATATCCCTTGGTTCACAAATGCTAGGTTAAGTAGAATTTTAATTAAGATAGGTTTAAGGCTTCGTTCAGGACACATACCACTTAAAAAATTCGCATTTATCATGAAAAAAGAGCAATCTCCAAACTGCCAAGTTTGCAACCTAGTAGAGGATGTTCAACATGTTACTGGAATGTGTACGAAACGAAGGCGCTAGACGTATACTGATGAAGTCACTTCATCTCAATAGGTTAGATATGGGTGCATTCCAAAGCATCCTAGCCTCACCTAACTCAGAAAATGCTAAAAAGATATATATGTTTGTATACAACTACCTTAATCAGTATTCTGTTAGGCCGTAGATGATGTACTCAAGTTTAAGGTACGATGGGACTGGCATAATCTTATGATTAAAAGTCCCTAAATAAACAAGATTAAAAAAAAAAAAAAAAAATCCGCCCCAGCTTTCGTGAATCGATCTGTACAACAATTGTATTCACTAGGCGTTAAAAGTAGAAAAAATATAGTGTTAAGCGTCCTTATCCCTTGAAAAACGCTCATTAAGCTCGCGCTAGTTTTTTCTTTCTTTTACTATTTTAAACGGGGACATAAATAGCCTACAATTGATTTCTATTTTAATGAATTTTTATTGAGACAAAAATGACAAACTATTACACGGAATAAAAGTGTTGGCTCTTTTACTACCCAAAATTAAGATTAGAGTATCCTATACATTGAACAGTTGGTTGGTTAAAATAACCTATATGTACCTACCTATACTTTCATCACTATTTGTGTTAAAGTGTTTTTCAAAGGCCTAAGGCCTCTTAAAGAAATATGGGGTGTGTTAGGGTAATTTAAAAAAGGTTTTTTTTTTCACGAGGTAAGACCAAAATACCCACATAATGCTAACAGCGTAAGGATACTTACTTTCTCTTGCTTGGCTTCTCGGGCCTCGGGCCGATTGTCCTTCATTCGACGCCAGAGCAATTTAAGGATGACTCACACTAGAACGGGACGGAACGGGGCGGGACGGGACGATCTGTCTGTTTCTATAGAAAACGTCACGTGACATCCGAGGGCTCCGAACTATCACGTGACTCTTTCTATAGAAATTGAAAGATCGTCCTGTCCCGTCCGTGAGTCATCTCACGTCAGTAATTAGTTCACGTTAATATAACTACAATTTTATAACAAACGAATTATATAGGCGAAGTTGTAAACTAATTTGTAACAATAAAATGGATTGTAAACAAATCTACAGCCCTAATAATCCCCTTTTTATCAACAAACTTAGTGACTGTTTTTGGTAAAATGAACCACTCTGTCGCCCATAAGGCGCTAACGCAATAAAGATTCAGTTAGAAGTGAACCTTATCAACAAGCAACAAAGCGGTACGTTTTACTAACAACCAACACAATTATTTTGGTGATAGTATTGATAGGTACCTACTTATAATCTTTAAAGGGTAAGTAACTAAGCACCTACTCAGGTAAAGTTTCACAGTATGTTAAGTTTTTTTAAGTTGTTTCATAATGAAGTAGTTAGAATTCGTTTTTAGGGTTCCGTACCTAAAAGGGAGAAAACGGAACCCTCATAGGATCACTTTGTTGTCCGTCCGTCCTTCCGGCTGTCTGTCTGGCTGACCCTTTATCTCGAGAACGCGTAGAGGTAGCAAGTTTAAATTAATACAACATACACAGGTCTGCGGTCCCTTGAAGGTGAAGAAAAAACCAAACGACTTCGCCACTTCTCAATCAAAAGTTACGGCCGTTTATGTCGCATTTTCCATACATTTTCAATGGGAATCAGAATGTATAGGTTACTTCCCGTTGACCTAGAATCACGAGCAAAATTTAGCAAAAATTTAGAGCTTGTAGCACAAAGTACGTACAGGAGAAAATCACTGAGGGTTCTGTACCACGAGTATTTTTAAGTAACTAAGGTCATAAATTGGGGGGAGCATCCTTTGTGCGGAACCCTTCAATGATCACATTTTGTCAACAATCAATATCTTATGAGTGACATAAATAAAAACTATATTAAAAAAAATACAATGAAGGGTACCCACATACTATTCTATAAGCATTTATTACCTCATGAGTTTTAGTTTCATACAGGCTGCTTCAAAGTAATAAACAGTAATTTGTTAATTTCTTCGTAACCACTGCACCGATTGTTATCTACTTTGTATACTGGTTATAAACATAGTAACATACATACCTATGTATGTATGTTTCGGCTTTGTCCAATAGCTATGAATACCCCGTATTTTCTTAATCCTTATTGGACAACAGAAAAACTTATCGAACAAAAGACCGACTTAATGCGATAGGGCATTCCCTACCAGTCAACTTTAAGTTGACGTAAAAAAAGTCTGAATAGAACACCGTCGACATTTTTTCCCCTAATCCCGAATTCTCACAGTTATTGCCTTATTTAATTACTTTATTCCCGTAGATTGAAGAAACAAGCTTTGAAACACATTACGCATTTCCACGGGCAATCAAACCAATTGTGGAAGGCGCCATCATAACGACTTACTTAGAAATCGATACTAAAACGATTACCCAAGTCCACTATTGAAGTTTTGAGCGCCGTCAAGCAACCAGTGTCTCTACCATGAGTGGCTATAGATTTCGAAGGATAGATTTCGATACGTTATCTATAGTTGCATCCCGCTTCCACCCGCAATTGCGAGCAAGATGCAATGACAGTGCATTGAGTAGGCGCTAGCCACTATAGATTGTCTACAGGAGATTTCAAACTCATGGTGAGCACACAGATCGCAGAAATACTATGTTCAATTTTATTTGAATTTCATGGACTTCTGAACACGACTGTCCCAAAGCTCCTAAAACCTCATGAAAACTCTCTAAACTCACTGACAAATATTTGAGATACACTCAATACCTTTTACTTACTGAGCCCTTACTGAGAAACCAACCTCAAAGTTTATTCAATACATATTTCTACAGTACATTTCAAACTCGTGTTAACACAAAGTTATCGTGGTAAGTACAAATTCCGACTTGAGCAATACGCCTACATATATTATACATAGATAGTTAAGAGTCCTTATGCCTTTGAAAATACTCATAAATTTATTAGGTGTACGTTTTTGGTGTGATTAAACGTAAATCATGAATACCAGACATAATGTAGAATATCATTATATTTTATTTTTCGTACTATCTGAAACTCTGCTATTAATCGGCGACTAATAATTATAATAAGCATACAATTTATATCATAATCTCATATTCAAAACCACTCGAAATTGACCAAATGTCAGCAAAAATGGTTTTTTCCGCGTCCATGTAAAAACACAAAATAAATTAATGTTATGGCTATTTAGGAAAAATGTTAAGATCAAGGTGGTTGTGCAAGTGGGCAAAATTAATGTATATTGGTTAATTTTGGTGTGATTTTAGGCGGAATATAATAATATAAACCCACAAAAAAGATTTAAGAAACTCGTAAAATAAAATAAAATAAAAAACTTTTGTTGCAGTGTTGAGCTTCGGCGGCATAATAAGGTGAATTTATGATTTTCTTGCTACCTTAGCACATTAAAATTATCCACTGGGCCAAAATGTTTATTGTTCCATTACCTACAACAAATATTCCAAATATAATTACCTAGTCAATTTAATTTTGAAAAACCTGGACAACTGCTTGTTAATTATGGCCTTTAAGGAGAGAATAGTGTCAAAAAATTAAAACTGCCGACGGTTCGCCAAAGAATGTAATTAACAGAACTCCAATAAAAATAATTGGCCACAAAAGGCGATCCGCTACGGCCGTCATTTATTATTTTGATTACCCTCGTTATTGTTATGCTTATGGCTCTCTTCCAACGAAATAACCATAACACACTGTGCCACGGCAACAAGAAATAACCCGCTGTCGAAAAAGTATACTATCATATTCGACTGCATTGAAAAATGAACCTTAATGAAGTTGACATAGAATCTAAAATTTAAGTAATACTCATCAAAAGTTGGTTCTCTTTTCAAAATTATGTCTCAATTGCAAAAGAAGTATAAGTCAAAGATTAAAGGCGTTCTAACAGCAATCATAATATGAAAGTCTTAAGGTTGCAATTTGAAAATTAGTATTTATTAAATTGATGGCTATATTGACATTTTATAGGACTATTCCCATTGCTTGACAAACTCATCGCGCTTGATGGACCAGTAAAAGTATTTCGTTCGCTAGACATTGATGTTACATTTGAGATAGTATTTAATACTGATTCTAAAACGTTCGGTAAGCTATAAAAATAAGAACCGAGGACTTTAGACACCGTGTTACCTAGTTGGGAAATGGTTGCCGTGTCACTTTTATGACTCTTGGTTGCCGCCGTCGCTAAGCCAACGCGTAACGAAGTCTAAAAACTATGGCTAACGTTCGACAATTTAACGTGTCCTTTGAAAACAAAGTCATTATATTATTTTATATCTTACGCGGTCACCGCAAACGTTTTGGCGCCGAGATATGATTGGTATGTTATGTCTAACTTAACTTTTGTTATTGTGACAATGGCCTGTTTTTTTCTCATCGAGCATCAGAGCTCGGAAGCAAATATTCGAGAGCGAAAAACAGGAAGTATTTGTAAAACTGTAATTGATTACGAATTTATGACAAAACCAAAAAGGGCCTAAAGCCCTTTACTAAAATGATACATAAATTAAAATAAAATATTTCTGAAATGTACATTCCTTTAAAAATAAAACATTACAATTATGATAGCGAACAATATGGACTTTTCTAAAAACAAAAAAAAAAAACAAAAAATCTCACTTTGAGACATTTACAAGGCCCCGACGAGATTCGAACTCGTGATCTCCTGTTTACTAGACAGGCGCTTTAACCAACTAAGCCACGGCGCCGATGTGCTCGCGTGCGAAATAATGATATAGCTGCCAACACATAAAAACTATCTTTTCACACGTACTTCGACTCTCCGGACGATCAAAAATAGCGCCTATAACGTTGTGTTAGGGTTTCTATTAATTTGTAACCAAGAGTAACTTTCAAAAGCTAGTATAAGTTTCACAGGAGTCTCGGAAATAAACATACGAGCTTTTCAAAGTTAGATGCCACTACTCCAGCTATTCTAGAAATGATTATGGCACTAATATACTTACAGGTAAAACAAAAGTTAAGTATAAGTATGATCTTATTAAGTCCATCACCATCTGCTTTCACTATTATCAGGTACACGTTATCACTATTATTTTGATTGAATGGGACAATCTTATTTATTCAAATGTATCGTTGGATGACTGATAAAGCGTTAACCTGTATATTGACTTTATTACCAAAATAACTGGCTATCTGCGTATTTATACATCTATTTTTAAATATTATTTAACTATTACCCAATGAATGATGGACGGAATACAATTTGCTTAGAAATTAAAGAAGTGAAAACGTCAACTTGTAGGTACAAATAATACTAGGGATGGCGGTAGATACCTAGAATCCTAATAATAGGAATTATATGTAAGTAGGTAGGTATACAGAGCTTAAAAAAATTAGGCACATTTTTTTAAAGAACATCTTGAAAATATAATATATGCTAACTCAATCTATGCATTTTAGAACTCCGTTGGAAGCTCTATTTCACTTTCCACCTTGATTAAATTCTTAAAAAAAAAAAAACATCTAACCAAATTAATTGTAAACTTAAGGCTTATGTTCACTAATATGCGTAGGACATTACCAAAGATAAAAAATATCTATAAGTACATAAATATTTAACAACTTGTAGAGTTCGTATTATTTTCCTCTTCAGTGCAGATTTGCAATATTGTTGACCTTTGTTGACTTCATAAAGGAATCCACTTACTCAAATTATATTTACAACACTTCCCAACAATCACAATTTCTCGAGAATTAATTACATGCTATCACGCAGACATTGTAGTACGGCAGTAATAATGGATGTTATGGGCGGTAATAATCAATATTACCACTGTAACAATCAATATTAAGCGTAATTACGGTGAGGATTATCGCTTTATTCAGAGTAGGGTCACCATTTATCTAGTAAAATATTCCAGAAATTTTTAATATTCGCTTGAAAGTAACTATTTACTAATCAGATTTACAATTTAGCTTTAATACTAATGTAGATTGCCCATAGTACTCATTTAAATTTTATGTAGGCATACCTTCTAACCGCTTAATTGAACGGTATTGGCATATACCAAATTCGATATCAAGGTATTTTAGTGCAAGTTTTGTATCAGAGCGCGGCACCAACTTTTGAAAATTTAACTACCTACTTACTTATTTTTTTAATGATAGTGTACCACAAAGCGTCGCTATACTTACTCAACCTCGTATCTGCAAATCTCATCTGATAGTGATATTTCCATCAAATGATTGCTGTACATATGAGGTTGAGTAAGTATAGCGACGATAGCTTGTATATGTTTCCCATCACCGAACAATGGTGTTCCGGACCTTTCGGGGGCGTACGCGGAGCCGAAGCCAACACGCAGAGACCTTTCGAAAATTTAATGAAATGTAAGGTGTACACCGAGCGGATGTTGTACCTGCCCGAGTCTTAGGACGCACCCACATAGCTTTGTTATTAATAAAATCGGGATACTTATTAAACGAATTTGGTGTCTCTGTGTCCGTTAATTTTGGATTTTTTTCGGTGTTATTATTTCATAACTATCATGTCATAATATCCGTTCTTTTATACTTAACAAAAAATCTTACAATTTTTAAAGCACGAATAACTTCATTTATTATTTATAATAAATATTTTGATTTATGTTTTTAAGTAGTCACACTACGATATATAAATTATAAATTGAAAAAGATGTATTGTCTGAGCTGTGAGTGCTCAGGGCTGGAAATTTTCTCAAGTACTTTAGTCATTTGTAGCTATGAAAAACGCTTTATCATGGTAACCCTATTGCAAAGGGCCCATTAGCTACGACTTTATTGTTGTAATTCTGTAATGTAATGTCTCGCCTGGCACGCTAGGGCAGGGCTTGGATTTGACGTAGCATTGGAATTTGCTGTTGTTAGGGCTAAACTTCTAAGGCATTTATTACATGTAATTTAAGCTTGTGTTGTAGAAGTGTACTTGATCGATGAAATGTGTTTCAAATTATGATGTAACTAGGTGTATCTAGGAGAATCTAGGAGAAAATTAAGTGGTTACGTTTCTATTCGCATTTACGAAAAATAAGCAAAAATAATATTGTATCCTACCTGATTATTCAGAGAGAAATAATCCGACCAAGTGCGAATATAACTCGCAACTACTTATTCCGTACATTTAATAACGGTTAAGAATTTTCTAAAACTTATTTCCTATTTTTACTGTTTTTTCAGGTTGTCAATACGCAACCTGAGAAGAAATATTGCATAATTGCTTCTCGGTATGTTTTTTGCATTTTTTCCGTAGGTACTAGATAACACTAGATTATTTTCACCTCACTGTATTCTTATGTCCCTGAAGACGAAGGTGTAAAACGTAGCAACTAAATATATCTACTCCCATCGTGGAATCTTTCACATTCTCAGGGGCCCGTTACTCAAAAGCTTGTGGCTTGTAAATACAAGCGGAAGTCTCTGTTTAACTTCTTTGTAAAACAGGGACGTCCATTTGTATTGGGTACTTGTTACAAGCTTTCGAGAAATGGGCACCAGGGGCCTTACCATGATGTCTTAACGCTATTCAGTTTAGGACCTAAACTGAGTCGCTGCCATACAACTCAAACTGGGGCCTTACCATGACGTCTTAACGCCATTCAGTTAACGACCTAAACTGAGTCGCTTCCATACAACTGAGCCCAAACTGAACCTAAACAGAATCGCGTTAAGACGTCATGGTAAGGCCCCTGAACACGGTAAATAACCTAAACTGAATCGCGTTAAGACATTATGGTAAAGCCCCTGGTCTCAACATAAGCATGAGAGGTAAACAACAACTTTTCCCCCTTGTATAATAAATAACTATTGCATAATCGTAGCTCAATTGTTTTCCGGGTGCATATTCAAGGTAACATTCCAATCACGTTTGCAGCAACCTGTTGTTACGACGTTCCACTTGCAGCCCGAGCAGCAATGTCACCAATGTGTTTAAAACGAGGTATTTACCAATATTTGTTTTTGTGAGCTCCCGATATTTTGGCACTGTTACAAGCGCCATATTCAAAGTGTAACAAATGTAGGTACTGCACGTTTTTAGTTGTGGTCTGGACTCGCTGCAGGTCTCTCTTCTGTTAAAATTCTTGAGAAATTAAGTTGCTATTGATAAAATTTTAAAGTAACATGCTCATTAAATATATAACTACTATTTAAAACGGGGGTTTATTAGTATTTGTTTTTATGAGCCCCCGACATTACTCTGCGAACATGGCGCTTGCAACAGTGCCGAAATAACGGGAGCTCACAAAAACAAACTC
Organism: Lathronympha strigana; assembly: GCA_949128165.1. Classification (NCBI taxonomy): domain Eukaryota; kingdom Metazoa; phylum Arthropoda; class Insecta; order Lepidoptera; family Tortricidae; genus Lathronympha; species Lathronympha strigana. Next base: position 6,064,734 of record OX421906.1, on the reverse strand, counting down.
CTACCCTGTTTTTAATAGTAGTTATAATGCTATTGATGCCGTTAAGTCGTGTATTTACTATACACATTTTGTTATAAATAAGACATAAGAGACAGAATATTGTCTTGTATTATTAATTGAAATAAAACACTTTAAAACTTTTATCAACACTTACTGTGACCCTACGTTTCAATTGATAACAATTGCTGTAGGGCGTTTTTATTTTCTGTTGTAGAAAAACCATTTTTTGCTAAATTACAAATCTTATATGTTTAGCTCTTTCGATCAATTTTTCATAGATTTCGTATGGCGGTAGCGGAAAGTACAAAAAAATTATGAAAATTTTAGGACACTTTTTTTTTCTCCTACAAGGATTGAAAGAGCTTGCAATTCTGAGTAGAAAACATATGAAAAACTCCAATTCAGCAAAATTTTTTCTAAAACTAAAAATGAAAACGTCCTGTAAAGGGCTCGAAATGTAGCGTCATGGTGAATGGTGATAATTTGGTAAACGAGATTAATCTGTTTTCAAGTGTTTCATTTTGAGACCAGAGACAGAAACCAAGAGAAGATAGGTACACACGCGTTAAAAAGTGCATGGTCAATTTATAAATGAATTCATTTATAAACCGCCCATGCAATTTTGAACGCGATAATACAAGTGGATTTCCGTTTCTGACACCATGTTAAGGGATTACAGCGAATTGTGGGTTTTGGACGTGCTTCAGCGCGGGTGCTTACGGCTTTGAAAAATACTTCACCTCAAATTATTACGAAGTGATACTCTGATCTTCATTTTCTTCATTCTGGGTAGTAAGAAAGCCATGACTTGATTTTTTTCGTGAAATAATATATACGCGGATAAAAACGATTTCGAGCTAAAGTTTGTTAGTTTACGAAGTGATTTTTGAAGTAAGATTTCTAAATAAAAAATCCATAGTAATACATATAACTTGTATTAGACCACAATAGTCCTGTTTAAGATAAGAAAATACACATAATATTTACCTCTAAATCACACCTACTAAATTCATGACCGTTTTTAAAGGGCTTAAGGACTCTTAACGTTTCGTGTTGTAGCCGCAGGGCAGGAGCAACTTTGCAGTCCTAAATTGAATGCAACCTTAAGGAATACTTTTTGCATTCTTCAATTTGCCGCCACTCCCTGGAATGCGTTATGCGTCGTTAATTCCGAGATTAATTCTGCATTAATTACATATTTACGGACAGTGCTAATTGAAAACCTGCCAACCAAGGAACGTCAGTCAGCATTCGTTTTTGAAATGGAACACGGACGCCATTTTGATAGTGTGGGGTATTCAAAATACTGTCCACATCATGTCCTCTACGTTTGACAAATGACTATATAAAGTTAATATGTATTTCAATATATAAGAAGCTACTTGATCATTTTAAAGATATGACCCTGACCGTAATTAAGGCTAAAGTTAAGCACATAAAACAATGTGTTTATAGTGAAAAAGAATATCTTTGCTTCACATAAGCATAAGATTGTAACTCACTGCCTATTTACTTTTCAATGTATTGATTTAACATACGAGTATGTATATCCTTCAACTCTATCTACATCTCATGTAATACTACAGTTTTAAATATGTAACAACTAAAGTAGCGTTTCAGTGTGACTAAATTTTAAATTGTAGATATGTCCTGCAATATGTAACCTGAATCTCTCATGTAAAAAAATCTTTGAATCTACGTATTTTTGATCGATGACAACTCGACTATCGTTGATCGGAACGTCGTGAAATGAGGACTACCGCGAGTCGATTTCCCGCTAGGGGCGCTAGTGGAACGTGGGTCCTGCGGGAACATTTCAAACGTCACTTTGACAATTCTTCCATATAGACAGAGGACCCACGCATGAGTGGCACCGCCTGGTGAGCGACAATACGGTAGCTCCCATTGAGCAGGTGGTTAGATGAGATAAAATAAATTTTAAAATTCGAATACAAGTCAAATCGGTCAAGGGGTGCCAAGATATACGAGTCGCGAGTAGCGAAGCAGTAGGTAGTTATTGAAAGGGATGCCTCTAGATGAGGAATATTATTTTCTGCCTTCCGGCCGGCAAACAGCCAATTGCAGGCCGGTACGCTAAAAAAATCGCCGCTTCCCGATTGTGTCGTGCAGAAAAATAGTGTACAGACAGACCTACAGACCTTGTCAGTAAATAAGAAAGCCTTATATCATGTGTTCGCTTCCTCCTCCTCAGCTTCGCTTCGGCCGACAATTACTCAGATCTGAGACATTTCTTACTTTACAGGCCTCGTGCGGTAAATAGGTATTTTTTGTAACGCCACAGTCACAGGCTGGTTTTTCTTCCCCCTCTCCTGAAATATACAAACGCACAATATTTTTTTTCAAGCTATAATTCTCACAATAATCAGTATCAGTACGGTGTCTGTTTCATTTCACACACTTTCATTATGATAAATTCGCAATTAAGCTGTTAACTCTTCAATCGCTAAAAGGGTAGATTATCTAATGCGATGTGCACAATGCCTACAAAACAACTACCTGTCTACACATCACCTATTTCTTGTAACCTATTTATTGAACTGTTAGCTATGTACCGGAGAAGGTAACATTATCAGAGTGACAGTTTTAATTAAGCCAGCTGGGGTCTTACCATGACGTCTTAACGCGATTCAGTTTAGGTTCAGTTTAGGCTCGGTTGTATGGAAGCGACTCAATTTAGGTCGTCAACTGAATCGCGTTAAGACGTCATGGTAAGGCTCCTGTACGATAGACTGAAGAAATTCGTGAGGTAGAAGTATCAGTGCTCGACGCTGCACTTTAGTATTCGACATGGGTACTTTATGTCAAAGTCATTTGAGTTAAATTTGAGCAATAAAGATTTTTCGATATTCGAATTTAAACCATGTCGAATACTAGTGCAGCGTCGAGCCCTAGTACTTCTACCTTACATTATTCGTAATTTTACAGGAATAACAAAACATCGGCGAATCATGTGACTAACACCGAAGGAGCTGGGTTGCGGTCGACTATAGGGTTGCATTTATTACGGTTGCGCGACTTACGCGTAGCTACACGTATGACGCTTAAGCTTCACAATTTCAGCAAAATGCCTAAAAGCGATGTTTAGCTGTCAAATATCAGTTTTATTCTCTCTTAGTACCTGATGCTGATAGTATTGTACTTTAGTGGGTGCTATTATTTAAGTGTGACGCCTGAATAGTTTGTCACATCTCAGAGAATACACCGCGTGATATAGTAGCGTTTATTTTAGGAACGTACCTTGTATACCTATATCAGGCCATTTAATTCGCCTGCGGTTGCATTGATGTCTTATTTACAAGATAATGCTTTTGACCCGTATGAGGGTATATTGATCTTAATTTAGCTTTAAGAAAGTAGATGGGCTTGAGAAGATGTCTCAGGATCAGCGCATCCATCTCCATCTATAGTCTCATAGCCAGGGAGTGCTGCCGGTAGGTACTGGTTTTCTATACAAATACGGTACGAGAACCGGGAATTCTTGGTTTTCGCCATACAAATGCAGAACTGGGAGCATTTCTTTCTCATAGCACGGCTGCCTGAAGTTGTCACTCTGTTCCTTCTCTACTCCCATGCTAGGGGCGCACACGTTGCGTGCTGTAGGCCATTTAATGCGCCTCAGCTTGCATTGATGTCTCATTTACTACCGATAATGCTAGTGATACCTGGGGGAGTACCTGATTAGACTTCGGGGTTTAATATCGGTGTTATCTTGGCGTAGTGCGTGTTGGCACAATAACTGGTTAAATGAAGTTAGCAGGTCAGAGCAGGTGTTGGAAAAAGTTGCACTGAATAATTTCGAAGAAACCGTTAGATTTTTTTGTAAAAGCAATCGGGGATGTCAAAATCAAAATGATACCTTAAGTACTTGCCTTCATTGATTTTTGAAGAAACGATTTCTTAAATACATTTATTTATAACACACAGTCTTCTTTTTTATTTTATCAAGATATAATTTTATATGCTTTCTTGACACCAGAATCACGTCGAGTTCTTTAAATGTCGAAGCTTTACTAAAAAAAGGGATTGTTTAATATTAATCCCTTATGAACTAAAATCGCGGTTTAGTCATGGGTTAAATTCAAGTGTCTTATATACTTTAAGCTCATCAGTTGTTCATAATAGGCGTTTTGTATACGCAATGCAATTTGCCCTGAATAAATATACTAACTTAACTTTTCCGTCGTTCAACTAACCAATTATTTCGTTAGGCAACGAAACTCAATTCGAGGAACGCTAACTCGTACTATTACTACTAATAGTTAACTTTTTAAAGTTAACTAAGCACGCGATTTACCCCTGAATGTAATTTAAGTTGATAAGGCTTAAGTTTAATAACTTCGTTGTTTAGTTTCTGCAAGTTTTTATCTCGTAATCGGATTATGGACCACCCAGGGTGACAGGTCCGTCGATCGATCTGAGCATTATCTGTTTGATTTGATTTAAGGAATGCTTGTGATGACATTAAGAGTTGCAAAATAATATTAGGTATCTATTGAAGGTACATTTCTGCTGGAATTTGCAGTTTATTCGCTGTTGCGGAGTGAAAAAAAACGTGTATGCGGCTATTAAATTCCTTGCAATGAGTAGGTACTTAAAACGACATTTCTTGCGATAATGTAGCAACCTAGCTAACTAGAGCCACTGCAGCGTTGTAATGTAAGTTTTGAATGTCACCTTTATTTAGCATTCTTCAAAATGCGATTTCTGTCAAATGTGGAGAACTGTTGAAAATTATCATAAAGTGCTGAGTTGCTGACACACTGTTGTCTTATCCAGCAAGTATTACGCTATTCGCTTGGCTTCTTAGCCTTGCTTATTGCCAGTTACATTTGCTTACCTACCAATTTCACCACCTGCTAGTACCGACTGTACCTATGTACCTGATACTCCAAGAGAGATATATTTTTAATGAGATATTATAATTTGAAAGATATAGGTACATATGCTTACTATAGAAAAAGTGACAAAGGCCCCCGGCGAGCAGAGCTGGAATCGAACCAGCGACCTCTTACTTTCAAGGCAAACGTCCTAAAAACAACAAAAAAACATGAATCAAACCATTTATTCCAAATAATAAATGATTTATTTCGTGTTTAATAATTGTAACGAGATGTTATTCCAATAACCTCCTTATTTATTTATTTCTTGAATGGCTTTTACTAATTTACATGAACTAAATTAGAAAACATGAACATGTGTTTTAATTTCCATTAGTACCGAAATGAAAGAAACAGAAATTTGCTGCATTAACTAAAACAAGCAGTAAATTCAATTTGTGGTTTGATTAGGCTGCATCGGGCTTTATGGCCGGTTTGCATGTTCGTCTGTAGCCCCGGAACATGGTCGCTTTTTAAATGGATTCTTCTATTTATAGCGGGAATAGACATATATCGAGATAGAACCAGATAGGGTGTGTGAGCAAAAGAGGTCAAAACGGCTCTACCAACTTCAGGCCTTTGTCGACCGCGGACTGAGAGCGACACCACCAGTTAACGACTTACTTAGCTTACTTACTTAACTTCTTAGCTTGCTCTGGGGCTTTACCATGACGTCTTAACGCGATTCAGTTTAGGACCTAAACTGAGTCGCTGCCATACAACTGAGCACAGTTAAGAAACTAAACTGAGTCACTGCTACACAACTACTTTCCTCAATTGAGCATGAGGATGTCAAAGAAAGGGAAAGTTCAAAATAGGATTTACCATCCTATTTTGAACTTTATGTACTTCTTATGCCCAGTAAAGGGTATCGATTAAATCATAAAGTCTAATGAGGACCTTTGGACTTAATTCCACCAAACCACCATCAAGATACATACGTAAGCAATACTTACCATTTTACACCAAAGGTGTAAGTATTTTCAATGCCTTAAGTCGAGAGCACTTTAATAAGTTTAAACTTCCTATCAGATTTCAACTTTCCCACAAAGTTTAACTAGTGTATCGAGAAAAATATCACCTAAGCCAAGCATTACATTAATTAGGTTTTAAATTCTTAAGCCTCCCTTTTCAAGAACCATAATAACAATAGTTTTAACAGGATTATGTAAACATCGTAAACCCCATCTTAATATTGTCCCACAACGTATTGTGTTATAAATGAGAAGTGCAAAGTACTTGTTGATCCCCTAATCTTGGATTATGGTATTAAAATTGAAAGGGTTATATGCAATCTTGAAAACTACAGCCCTACAGGTAGAAGGACCCAGGCAGTAGCTAAAGGGATTGTTTGTAATGGTCTAAGAGCTAGCGACCAAATCGGTCATGTGGCTTCAGCTGTATTGAAACTCCGTTAGCTACTTCCCTGAACAACCTTTTCCTATAATCTTCGTGCTGGCAGGCCGCGGGCGGTGGGTGCGGGTGTAGTGGGGTGGGGAAAAAAAAGAAAAAAAATGTGGGCTCAGCGACTTTAATTTTTTTTTAAACAGTTGCTCTGTACTCCCTGTACACCCAAAAAAATTTTTAAATCGATCGGGTGGTGGGAAGGGGTTGCCAGCGTTAATTAAAAGTACCAAAATAATAATAATTTTCATGTGGGCTCAGCTGTGTTGGCTTTTTTTCTGACGCGAGATTAATCCATATGTAAGCCCCAAAAAAAAACCATGCAAAAATATCGGTGGGAAGGTATCGAAAAAAATTGTTAAATCCGCACTGCACTGAAAGATCCGAGAAATTAAAAACTACACCCGCACCCACCGCCCGCGGCCTGCCAGCACGAAGATTATAGGAAAAGGTTCTTCAGGGAAGTAGCTAACGGAGTTTCAATACAGCTGAAGCCACATGACCGATTTGGTCGCTAGCTCTCCGTCTATAATGTTGCTTGAACGCGCGCTGCTCGCACCTAGGGCTGCCTGCCATCTCGTGCATTGCCGAAACCGGGCAAAAAAGTTAAAAAACCCGGACGTTTCATTAAAATCGCGGTCTCTTTCCGGACACCAAAAAAAACAATTTTCAATAAAAAAAATAGCTTTTGCTAGGGATTGACCTGAACCCAAAAATGTCCGGGTTTACTCCGGACTGTTTTAAAAATCCGGGCCGGACGCTCCACGGACGGGCTCCAAACTAGGACATATCCGAAGAAACCCGGACGAATGGCAGCCCTACTCGCACCCAATTTCTTTGAACTTTTGGAGGCAGTCTATTTTATATTTATACTGATTGCCTCCCATATATTTATACTGTCATCGTAGTGTTAACTTACCTACCTAGCTAGCTACCTTGTAATCGCATGTATTTATAAATATGTAATTACTTGATCGCTTGAACAAACACAGGTTGTTGCTATGACATTTCGCCGATAACTCGAGTATTGTTGATCGGATCGACGTGAAATTTGCCAGGGCAGGTGGTTAGATGAGGATATATTTAAAACTGTATTCATGAATATAAACTACACTATAACATGTAACACAAATCACTACATACATAGTATAAAATAAAGTCGCTTTCTCTGTCCCTATACCCCTATGTATGCTTTAATCTTTAAAACTACGCAACGGATTTTGATACGGTTTTTTTAAATAGATAGAGTGATTCCAGAGGAAGGTTTTTATGTATAATAATAATCCGTGCAAAGGGGCGGGTCGTTAGTTTAAAATATAAAAGATAAATATAATTTATAAGTTGGGTAAGGGGTTGCTGAGATATAGCTAGAGCCGCTAGAGGTCACGAGTTCACGCGGTGAACCACTAGGATAAAGGATGACTCACACTAGCACGGGACGGGACGGGGCGGGACGGAAAAGTCTGTCAATTTCTATAGAAAGAATCACGTGATAGCTCAGAGCTCTCGGATCCTTAACTGTTTCTAGAGTCGAATAGCATGAAGTTGTTTAATAAACATTTGCCAACAAGTAGTTTGCCCCGGGGTTTGATAATTATCTCTCAATGTATGACTTGAGCAGCTCATCACATCATAGATTGTACTAGTCGATGAGTTGAACAAGTCGATTATGACTAATAACTTAATAAGCGACTTTCTGTAAAGGATGGCAGATGGTAGATGATTGGTGGTGACAAACCTATTATACTTTACTTATCTAAAACGATTCAAACCAATTTATTCACAAAAACATACAATTTACACATAAAATAGATTTGTACACAAAAGAAAAAAAATCTTAAAAACATCTCCTGCATCTCCTGAGTATGCTTTTTAGAGAGGCGAAACATGTACGTGGTCGAGGTTTTGTACTATTGGTGGTTGTTTTTTTGTGTCGGTAGGGGTGTTTATACTTACTATGTAGTGATAGTGATACAAAACAATTTACATCCGTTATTTATCGGGTACAGTCGCTATCAGTTATATCAGAGCGGCCAAGGCGCTCAAAAATATCTGATCACGACTCTAACACCTTGACGATAAAGCTGAGTTCAGATATTGATGAGGACGTCGGTGATCTTCATGTCTTTGTCTGCGCTGCGTCCCTTAAGTATGTATAAACCAGTGTTATGCCGGCTAAAGATGGGTATTACCTATAGCTACCCTCTTCGATTAGGTAATAAGGTGAGATGTAAGTAGTAACTCGGTACCGTAATATGCGCCAACTTTGCCACTAGTGGTATCTTTCGCCAAATAGACATTTTTAGACAAGCACCGGAAAGTGACAATCCTAAGCCCATTTTTAATGTTGGTCAATGTTGGCTTTTACAGGTTACAACTTTACTGTGTATCTTTTCTTAGACATAGTCGCATAGATCTTTCAGACATTTCTTAGAAGCAGCGCCTTCCAGACACCAATTTAAGTTTCCAATATTAATTCCATTATTCATTCCACGTCGCCAATTATAAACGTAATGGCAATTAGAATTAATTGATCTAGCTCAAACCCATCAATTATGATGATACCGCAATTAAAACCACCAATACCTAATTATCAGGCATTATTGATTTGCTGCCTTTTTACCTACTGCGAAGGGGTTCTGTTTGACAGCTGGCATTTCACGAACCCGCCATTCTGTAGTTGTTTAACAACATTTTTTTCCATCATTGAAAAGGTCGCTGTAACCATTTGAGCGAGAAGCACTAGAAATACCACAACAAAATTGCAGCTGCTAAAATATTTTTTCAGAACTCTCACCCTTATACACTCAGCATAAGATTCAGATTAGCTTTCTCTTTGGGTTTTTCAAGTGTAGATGTGAAAGGGTTCCGGTTATGGATATTTCTGCTATTGGAAGCAACTGATGCAATAATTGACTTAACTTAATTAACGCTTAGTTTTGTTTGTTTTTGCACAACATTGACAGGAGACATCATCCTTGATAATTAGGTACGATAAAATGTAGATACCTAGGTATTTTGATGACTATGAGAATGATGGTATTGTCAGGGGGAGACTACAAGACTAGTTTCGAAGACTATTTTTGTTCTGTAAAGGTTCCTGGAAAATGTCGAATTGCTTTATCTTAATCCCCGGAGTAAGACTGGCTGGGGTTGACATCAACATCTTCTAGCCGCGCGGGTTTTACGAACTACCCGCACTTGGTCTTGACTATCCACTGAGTATCGACTTTAACATTTTGTGTAGGTACTAGGGAAGTGACTCTATCGACACACTACACTCATGATGTCCGATTTTTGAGCGGGCGATATTGGCTTACGCTTACATATATTAATGACCGGATTCCGTGTGGATAAGATCCTACAAAGTAGTAAAATCCAAAGTTGCTACAGCGGTCCCTGAGCCGTGGCATAAGCCGGGAAAACGCTTGGAAGAAGAAAAAGAAGATCCTGAACCCATCGTTCCGATTGAAATTGGGGTATTTTGGCTTCCCGTACTTATCTACTATATAAACGACGAGCCGTTGAAAGGATTTTAGGATTGTGCAAGGACTGCAGTGGGTTAGTCCAGACTTTAACAAATATTCATCTTTCAAAGCACTAACAGACTGTTTTTTGGGCTTTTAAGATATTTTTTGGTTGCATCCTTATTATATGGACATAGAGTAGTATATATATATATATATATATATATTTATATATATAAGAGATGAAAAGCTCTATCCAGTGGCATTTTCCTTTGTACGGAAAGTGCGGGCGTACTAAAGTCCTCTTAGTATCGCGTAGTACTCCCGTAGGGCGCTTTCATCAAATTTTAAACTCAAAGATTGGTTAAAGAAAATCTTACATAACGTTTTTTTTTAAATCTTATTAAAGCAAACGACATCGGCAGTCAAATCAGCTTTTTACACAACAGTGAACTTAACAAGGCCGCTCAAAATTCAAAACCAACTTCCCACAAATTGTCATCTAATGCTAGTAAAAAAATCAATTTGTTATGAGGTCGTTTTGGCGGGCAACGCCGGGTAATTCGCTTCTAAGTGAGCATGCTTCCTGGCCATTGTGGGTTCACACCTCGCTTCATTATGTGGCCAAGCGGCGTGGCGAGGGCTGCGTATGGAAATTTTACAGCTGAGTAGAATCTAAATAAGTTTTTTGACAAAAAATAATTTTCGATACAAGGTTTTATTGCTGACTGTACTTTCCTTTTCTTACTTATAGTCATTGGGGCAAGCGTAGACTTACCACTCTAAATTAATAAAATAAAAACTGCGAGCATCTGAAAATCTGAGTTTTTTTTTTCTAGACGTCAGAGAAGGTTGTCAATGATCTAAATCTATCCGAAATTTAAATTTGGCAAACGATGTGCCGTATATCAAACTTGTTTGTACGTTGTGCTGTTTACGTAGCGTTCAAAAATCTAAATACTTAGTGGCCCTTATTATCTTTTGAGTAGTATATTATCTATTTTGTTTACATGCCAACATTAAGCCCTTATAGGGTTTTAAAAGGGACGAGATGGTGTGGGACGGGACAGAGCGGGACGCTCCGAGCCTCTTTCTATAGAAATTGACTCCCGCCCCACACTAGAGTGTCCCGTGAACCCGTGCCAGTTTATTATTTCAGCTAGAATGACTTTATTAACATATACGTTTGGGCAATCAGTCGGATCTCATGGCACGGCATTTGCTAGGGCAAATTTACCACACATTGATTGGCAGAACGTATATTTCCGGCTATAGTAGAGCCTGTCACATTGCTATGCGGCCTTTATAGCGTCACATACCTACTATTGCCGGTGAATATATTAGTATGTACGAGCAAATATGAATTGAGAGAATATCAAAAGATATCTTATCAATTTTAAATATAAAGTTTCACTAAAAGCATTTATAATATCGGTCCAAGTGGTTCAACCCTGCGAGAAAGCAGCGGTCAGTAGTTTTATTCGTTTTCCGAAGTGACCCGATGACAAAGCCGTCACAATGGCTGCCCAATATTATTTCTATAAATACACATTAATCTCATTGAATCTGTAATTTCATATCACAACAGCGGATAGATGACATTACATGCACCTTTGTATTCCTGATTGCAATTATGAGTGCGGCATTATTTTATGTTTTTTTTTTTCTTATAGAAATCAAGTAGAAAGATCGTTGGTAGCCCAGCGACAAAAGCGTGCGAGTTTTAACCCGGAGGTCGCGGGATCAAAGTGAACCCCGGCTGGTACCAATGAGTTTTTAGGAACTTGTATGCGAAATATCTTTTGATATTTACCGATCGCTTTTCAGCGAAGGAAACTGGACTAATCCTAATAAGGCCTAGTTTACTCTCTGGGTTGGAAGGTCAGATGGCAGTCGTTTACGTAAAACTACCGCTTACGCCAAATCATGGCACTAGTTGCCAAAGAGGACCCCAGGCTCCTTGGAAAGACGCTAGGAAGAAGAGAAATCAAGTAGAATACAAACCAAAGCTGGTGTAGAGCAAGTTTCTATAGAAAACGCCACGTAACCTCCGAAGGCTCCGAGCTATCTCGTGATTTTTTCTATAGATACTGACAGATCGTCCCGGATCGGACTAGATTGGATCGGATTGGTGTGGGCAAGCTTTAAGGGACTCCACGTGGAAATCGATGGTTTTAAGAAGTTTTGACTATTCCGTCACGAATACTATAAATATAATTATAAAAGAATCTGTCGTCAGTTCATCAATATTTTATCTCGACTTACAAGAGCCGGATTTTGAAAAAAAAAAATTATGGTTTTTCAAACTTAACGGTCTAAAATAGCATATTTTTCGATTTTATAAAGCAGTTAATGCTGTTATATATGTTATATCTACATATAACTGTTCCTATTTGAAGTAGGTACCTAAGTAGGTATCTAATAACCTAAGAGAGCTTTTAAATTTTTACTTATTGGTACAACATTTATGTACAAAAAATGCTTCTGACTGTGCCATCCTCCTCTTCCAAATTTTATAATACTTCTTTCACTTTTCAAGCAACCCGGCTGTGGAACTCTCTCCCTCTTGATATAAGGCGTGCTGAATCTGTTGCTTCTTTCAAATCTCTCCTTAAAAAAGCACTATTTATCACTTCCTTAGTTCCTGTTCATGTAACTATTGTTTTCCTTTAATTTGACTGTGTAATCTGCTATCATCATTTCGCTTAATTAGTTTGTATTTGTATATATGTATTTATATATTTATGTATTTTGGTATGAACATATATATGTATATGTATGTATATGTAATTGTGTGTGTGTTTGTTTTCTTTTTTTTGTAGATTTGTTTTTTCTGTTTATGTCATATATTTTGGTTCATACACTTTTTCCAGTTTTGCACCACCTACTGTTTTATTAGTAGTGTCTCCTCTACCCAAAGGTTGTCTGGAAGAGATCGCTCTTTAGCGATAAGACCGCCTGTTGTTTGCCTCTTTTTCATGTGTAATCTATACCAGTTTGTGTTATTTTTGTTGTTTTGAGGTGCAATAAAGGGTTATTGTATTGTATTGTATTGTACAAAACTGGCAAAGTTTGATGCCGTAAGTACCTATATTTCGAACACAGTATATATGTAAGAAAAAATGATAAGCTAATTTTCATAAGGCCGTTGGGATTAATGTAATAGAATAGGCCATAAAAAATACTCGAAACAACAACAACAACAGGGAGGGCCTTAAACCCTTTCTGCACATAAGTTACGTAATTTGTTAGAAAACTCCCGTGAGTGTCAGACATATTAAAATATTTATATCGGGTTACTCACGTCAACTAAGTCGAAAATAGCTCGACATGTTTCGGAACAGTCCGTGTCCCTATCAACAATCTACAAAGTTTACTCAAAACAAGCACATTTAGACATTTACTAATGAGAGTTCATAAATATTTTATGTAAGTGGAAACACTTAAAACCGCAAAAAGGGTTGAGTAGGAATAAAGGGGGTGAGTTGGTATTTTTTTAACTAGAGTTGTCATATTGTTACAAACATACTTCATTCTCTTGGCAAGTCAACCTACCTATAATATTGTGTCAATTGTCCCATCTCACTCAGTTACTATCCCTACCAACCCCAACAAGTGCTGGGGTGTGTTAGGCTTAGGATTTCAGTACTATTATGTGTTTATCGTAAAATCTATGGAATTAAATGACCGATTATCATTGGAAATCTATAATTCATAAACTATAATTAAAAAATAATATATAACGTACCACATAGGTATAATATCAACTTTTATATGGGTTTGGATTTCAGCTTCGTCCCAACTCACCCCAATTTACGGAACTGTAATATTTCCTTATTGAAGTAAAATTATCATAATAAAGAACGCTCAAGCAACCAATGTGGAAACTAACATACCTAAGTACCTACACCGAAAGTAACCGTACGCAAACGTGGGTCAATTAAAAAACCATTTAGTTGGCAACGCAGCTACCTAATGTTGAGAAAATTGTTTAACTGATGTCATCATAATAGTCGCCATTATGATTGTCTTGGATTTATTCTCAAATTGCAGAATTTGCGTTTCTACTGGAATTAAGTACAATACAATTTACGTCACAATTTGAGTTTGTTTAAGATTTACTAACTCTTAACGGGCTGGTTTCACTTTAGATTTCAATGTCTATTAAGATATTAAAGAAATAAATTGTAATACACACAATAGATTGTAAAAGGTCGATAATTTCGGTAGGTTTCTTTGAGGCTTTACCATTACGTCTTAACGCGATTCAGTTTAGGACCTAAACTGAGACGCTGCCATACAACTGAGTTCAGTTAAGAACCTAAATAGGATCGCGTTAAGACGTCATGGTAAGGGCCCTGTGCTGGTTGCCAGGCGATTTTTGTTAATTAGTATCAAGTTTAAACACTGAATCCTCAAAGGATTATTTATTTAACTGACTCCAAAAAACAAAAGCACCTAGTAGGTTCTCAATTCATCGGATTTATGTATGGTTAAAACACATAGATATATCTGTGTCTTGCTTTACGCGTCATCTTCATTATACAATCCCGTTTAATAATTATGTTTAAATATGTGTTCAAATCGCGAAAGTTTTAAATGTTTCATTATACAAGTTTTTTGTGCCAATAAACTTTTATTCTCTACCCATTTCGAATATACCAGTACTTTAAAAATACCTAAATAATGAATGATGTATAATGCAATGGCGTGATTTTACGTTCTTTCTTGGCGCTCTAAATGATACATATGGGGGATTTAGCTAGTATAAAATACCTTAATATTAAACAATCTTCCAAATTTTAAATAGAAAACTCCCATGAGTATTACACATACAATACAATACAATACAATACAAATACTCTTTATTGTTCACCAACAAGGAAATAAAAACAATATACATTAAACACTAAAATATAAACACTGGTAGACAACAGGCGGCCTTATCGCTAAGAAGCGATCTCTTCCAGACAACCTTTGGGTAGAGGAGTCAATACACATGGAAATCCAAACAATGTATAGGTAAACCAAAACTGAGTACATAATTAATTTAATTAATTAGTATAACAAAAAATTTAACATAAAAGGCAATATATATTAAGGGAAGGGATATTTAATAACTTGCGTTGCGTTGTTGCCCCTAAGACAACCGTCGCGAGCGCATCTCATGATTAAGGGACGCGGAATGTTCCGAAACATGTCGAGCTTTTTTCGACTTTATTGACGTGAGTGAGCCGATATATTTTAATACAATCTTCTCAAACCTATTAACGGCTTTTTACGTAAACAATTACCGACAGAGTCCCGTGAGGGTTTTTTAGTGATCAGTAAGCGATCATTTAAAGTCTCATCAGTGGGAGGACGTGACATCCGCCGCAATTTGACAGATTATACACCCAAGTTAGATTAAATAAGATGATTTGGTTTTCATTTCGGTTCTAATGTGATCGTAATGCCCAAATGTTAGTGAGGCTATGTAATCTGGAATATTACATACACACACATACTTAAAATCCTATTGAAAATACTAATTTCCAATTTTTTATAATTTTTTGTAAGTGGTGTTATTAATGGTAGACTTACAGAATATAAACATAAAAAAAATATTCAATCCATCACATACGAGTGGGTATGGGTACCTTTGAATTTCTTCGGGAATGTGGTTATGTTTTCCTTCACCGGAAAGCAACTGGTAGATATCAAATGATATTTCGTACAAAAATTCCGAACAACTGATTGGTACGAGCCGAAGTTTGAACCCGAGACCTCCGGATTGAAAGTCAGACGCCTTACCGCTCGGCTACCAGTGCTTAGACCTACAGAACATATTTGCTTAAATTAAACTCTTTCCTCGCTCAGCGTATTGGCATTGCCATTCAGCGAGGTAATGCAGCCAGCCTTGTGGGCACTCTTCCATATTCAGTTAGTATTGGGGACATATGTACTCGTACATATAGGTTAGGCCCCATAGGTTAAGATAGTTTTAGTTTTCATTTAGTTTTTTTTCCCCCCTTTTTTTTACTTCCTTTTTTCTATTATTTGTGTTCCTTTTTATAATTGTTAATTTTTAATATATTAATGAAACCTGTGTTTCACAAATAAATGTTACTTAATTAAACTTATTTAACTTCTATTCCAAGTAGAAAAGAAATAGAGACAACCTGATATAAAAAATATCTAAGGCCTTAGGCCTCAACAAAATCGAAAAACTGTGTCATCACGCACTAAACGCGCTTTTCCTCCAGCTTTGTTATGCGAACAGCTAAGGAGTGGAACTTTCTTCCTGCAAATATATTTGCACCATCACTGGGATCTTTTTAATTTGCGAGTGAATAAACATCTTTTAGGCAAGCATGCTCAATCATAGATTGCATCGGCACGTTTACCGTCAGGTAAGATTGTAGTCAAATGCTTATCTTTTTCCTTATAAAAAAACACGTAATTTCCAATATTTATACGCACGTACCAATATAATCAAAGAAAAAACAAACGACCCCGGCAACGTTTCCTAAAGCCATAAAAGGACGATTAAAAAAGACGCAAGTGGAAATGAAATTGAATTTTCGGAAAGTAATAAGAGAGGTCTGTCCCATATTATTTTTTATTGCCTTTAGAGGCCATTTTGTGTCATTTACTTAACCTGTTATCTGAATAAGCCGCTGGGATCGACTTCATAATACATGCCCGTACGGAAATTTGTTTAGGGGCCGTTTTACTGTTGTTCCCTCGTGACAACATACTTTATAACACAGATGTAGAGGTCAAAGTTGAATAAAATCTTGTTTCAAACAAGCATTACATTAATCTGGTTTAATATACTGATAATGCTATTGTAATAATGAATAATTGAGCACGAGCATTGGATTCGTTAATCTCATTTTCGAAATGTGTTTCGTTTGGAATAATTGCAGGTTGGGAAAACGTCAAATCGGTTTAGTAGCCGCGATTATGGAAACATCAGTTTGTAATCAACATTGACCCAAAAAACGACATTTGAAAAAGTTTAAATATGTCAGATTTTGTGAATTTTCTCGGGTTTATACATAAACATTATGTTTCACCTTTACTAACACTTAGCACGTCCAATTTGTGTTAAATTTCTTGCGCATGCTTCAACGCAATTTTGAATTGAAATCGAAAATTGCGAACATGAATCGAGAGCATCGCCTACGTGCTGCTATTTAGCGCCCAAACGGGCAAGCGCAAATTGGAAATCAAAACAAGCATTGAATCGATACGAATCGAACTTTAGCGTCGTGATCGATAACATACCATCCGATTATCGAAAATCACGATCATTTGAGACGTGTCTGATCCAATGGGTCTTCGATACGAGTTTGCTAAGGTGTAATTTTGATTTGCGTTCGAGCTTTGTTTTGGAATTTCAACCGTGTGTCAATTGTTTTAGTGTAGAGCCGTTGAAGTGTTGTTTGAATTTGGAATTTTGTTTTCTATATTTGAAAATCGATTATTGCGTTTCGTTGTTTCGATGCGAATGCAACTATTTCTTTGGATTATTTAAATGACGGGCAGCGTGAAAATGGTCGGGTAATGTGTCGAGATTGGCCGTGGGACTGGCCGGGCGTATCATTTGCGATCGAGCCTTTAAGTGAGGGTAATGGGAGTAATCTTTGTATTAGCCGTTACATCTTATTGATTCTTGTTCTGTTTTTAAATAAATTATACAGTTATAGAACATTGATGCTTGTTGCTGATGTATGTTACTAGTCCGCGATACAATACAGTACAATACAATTTATACAATGGTAAATTAATTAAGTACCTATGTGCAGACAGCGAATCAAATATTTTCTGTTTTAACATAATATTAAGCAGATTTTATAAACTTAGTATTAATTTTGTATACGAATATAATATTACGCCACTTGGTATTATAGATACTTAGAAATTGCTGTACATTGAGTTTAAATTTATGAATTAACGACGTCCAACACATTATTCAACACGACAAGTAATTTATTTAAGTGATATAATAACTCTTTAAACCTATTAACTTACAAAGTAAGGGGTAGAATAAAGTTGTACGTTACAGCATTATTTAGTGCTTTATAAAATGTTTTAGCAAATGGTGCGGGGTTATGAAATAATTATGAAAGGTTTCGTACGTCGCTCGGATGAATATGAGATCAGTGGGCCTACCACGAACCACGAACGAAGTTTCACCTCTCTGTCGCACTTGAGTGAGAAATCACAAGTGCGAAAGGGAGGTATACTTTCGTTCGCGGTTCGTGGTAGGCGCTCAGGTATCTAGTTTACATAATGCAATAGTATTACTAAGAAAGGGGAGTGAAGTATACATATCACTAGTTAGACATACAAAAACTCGGTGTACCTACTGCCGGATCTAAATCAGAATCCCTTAAGTTTTTAATCCTATTGCATTCCATCTCCTAATATTGTTTTCCCTATGATTTTTTTAACCTACTTTTCTAGAAGCGATTCGACTATGTGTAAGTTCAAGGTTCTAACCTAACCTAAACGAATTAACTTAACTGCAATTCGGTTCTGTTAGAAGTCATTTTTGGGTATTAATTCACTTATGGAAAATAATCGTTAGGGCAATTGATCGTTAGGGATTATGATCATTAGGACAAAATAGTTAGGGCATGTGATTTTAGGACAAACGATATGATATTAGGGATGTCGAGGGAGACCCCTTACTGCCATTTCACCGAAAAAAAATCGCATTATTTCATTTCCCAACAAACTCCTTTATATTTCCATAGAGTCAAATCACAAAATTATCATTTGTCATAGGTTAGGTTAGGGAATAGGTATGCCAAATAAAGTTTTATGCGAAACCATTGCGAAACGTTATATCGTATGCCATTTGATGATTAGGTCAGACGAAAATATGGAAACTGTTCTTTGGAAAGTGATATTTTTATACAATTTTCGGCTATATATAAACTCGGAATGTATGTAAACCCTAAATTTCACTCAGACGATAAGTCCAATTCCTCAAGGACCTATTTTAGATTTTAGGTAGGTAGAGGTAGGTAGGTAGGTAATACGTATTTTGCATCCACTTTAATTTATTAAAATACATACAATTTCAATATATACATAAAATCACTAAACTAAAATAGTAAAAAAATACACTATTTACGAATAAAAAATGGGAGCTAGCTCAGCGCCAGACGGTAGGGTACCTCGAAGGCTAGTGGCATTACCGCGCTGAATAGCGATGCCGATTCGCTGGGCAAGATACGAGCCAGCCCTTTGGTCATCTGAGGCATCCACGAGGCGCTTAGCCAGCTCCCTGAAAATAGGTAAGTTACACTTACTGTATTATATCCTGAAAAAAAGAAAAAAAAAAAAAT
Source organism: Lathronympha strigana (assembly GCA_949128165.1). NCBI lineage: Eukaryota > Metazoa > Arthropoda > Insecta > Lepidoptera > Tortricidae > Lathronympha > Lathronympha strigana. Next base: position 6,045,621 of record OX421906.1, on the reverse strand, counting down.
TGGGAAATACATCCTGTTTTCAGAATAAGAGAAAAAACATTTGTATTTGACGTAGTGTCTAGGGTCCCGTATTCATTCCATTTATATCTCCCAACTCACTGAAATAATTTTCAACTATAAATGATACAAAGAATAGTCTTAAAATCGTTTACCTAGAAGTCGCACAACAACAAACTCATTTTTATTTTTATTCTAAAAAAAGTGAACTAAGTGAAGTGAGTGAACGTAACATGATTTTCATGGGAACGGATATACATATGTAGGTAGATCCAAATGTAGTACAGACATAGGTACAGATTTGTGTATACGCATTCAGAAGGGGTTAGAGAAACATATGGATGGACAATCATCGGGTTTGGGTTTTGACCACGCCTGACACTACGAAAATAGAACGATCGAACATTTATTACTTCCTCTCTGTCACGAAATTTTCGATGTTCGTAGTACGCCCTCTGCGGTAGATTTTCTTTTGTTAACCATTGACTTGTGATTGACAAACCTTGACGAAGTCAATTAACACTCTTGTTTTCGACATAATAAATTAAATTATAAGTAAAGTCTTTTGATCTAAATTATGCTGATGATGTGAATAAAAAAACTGATACATTAACTAGAAAATTTAAAGAAGTCAAATTAACACACATAAATTTCAAATATCCCACCCATTTTATAAAAACGCGTTCCTCTAATTTTGCTCTTCTGACCCTCCTAGCATTAATTAGCACAAAAAACAAACATCATTATCAAATAAATTAATGATTCATTAATCACCTGTACAACCCCTCATACATGTCATTCTGATCATTCATTAGTAAGTACTAGTGATGTGCCGCCAGAATATACAGGTTCCCGAAAAATTCCGGAACATGTTTTTATACGAAATGTATTGTTGCTAAACGTTTATTTGGGAAATGAAACTATCGCGAAATGATTCTTGAGAAGTGAAATTTTGCGAACAATTTTAGGTACCTTTACATAATATGGGCGCAAACTGGGAGTCCAGTTTGGGCACAATTGGTGCGGCGCTTGTTTCAATTAGGAATTAGTTGATATGTAAAATATTATTATTTATTATACTCGTACCTGCGATATTTAGTTTACGTATGAGCATCGGCTCGGATAAATAGGTGCTTCTTTAAGTGTAGAATCTGTCAATTAAAACTCTCTTAAATACGATGAAATTGAATTTCAAAGAAAGAAGCGATAGACATTTAAAATGCGGAAAGGCTTTACAGATTTTACTGTATATCTCTCCTGTGGGCATTGCAAAGGTAAAGTTAATTTTTACGCGGCAATCTTAAAGGCGGGTTAAATTTTTTTGATCTTTGAGACTAAAATGAAAAAATCCTGGTAATCTTGTACCCGAAACGTTAAATTTGAATGTATTGTCCGCATGAGAGACGTTTTTCTTCAGTCTGTTTGACCCGGATATTTAAATTATGAATTTCATATGGTCTGTTTGCGGGTTTTTCGACGCAGATGGCTTTGATTTCAAGTGGTCGAACGTCAAAAATCACCCTCCCGAAAATTCATTATTTTCGCGTTAGAGAGGGAGATACAAATTATCGTTCATTCGATTTTTGCGATCATAGGCCAGGAACATTTCCAGGATCGGTACATCACTACAGGGTGTAATCTTTTACGTGATACAAAATTATATAATCTGATTCTACTCAAGATTGTTAACAACTTTTTCTATGGGACCAACTTCGAAAACGACAACTGGAAATCGACATCTCCATACAAATTGTGTCAAACTGTCGCACGCTGTTACTATGGGAGGTCTATTTTTCTTTTCGACAGAAGAAAAATCCACCTCCCATAGTAAAAGTGTCCGATACTTTGACACAATTTGTATGGAGATGTCGATTTGGAGATGTCGTTTTCAAAGTTGGTCCCATAGAAAAAGTTGTTAGCAATCATGAGTAGAATCAGATTATATAATTTTGTATCACGTAATAGATTACACCCTGTATTTAATCCTAAATGTGTACTGTCAGTTTATGATCAATCACTAGGGATGCGCCTGCGCCCGCGTCGTTAGAAACCTGCGCCAAATCGAGTTTTAATTAGTCGGATAAGAGGCTTATTACAGTGACATTAGTCGTGACTGGCGTTTATTCATTTTCTATTCTTTAGGGTTCGGTATGCATATGGTGAATATGTTTATTAGTTTAAGCTATTCTTATAAGTATATTTGAATGTTTCTTGTGTGTTCCACTATTACCTAATTTTTTTAATTGTTTATCTATAGGGCAGGTACAATTAAATTAGGTAATATTTACTCATTTTCACCGCCTAACTAAGGTAACCACTAACTTTTAAAACATACCTTAGCGTCACTGATACCATCCGGGGTTTGTATGGAATCCAAGAGCTAACTCCGGGTTAGTTGGTTAACCCTGGTAGGTGTAAGTGGACTTAGTAATCATAGTGAACTATGAACGATACAAGTATAATTATACACACAACACAAGCATTATTAGGTTAGCTGGAAGAGATACCTTATAGGGATAAGCTCGCCTTTGTACCTTTGTTCTTATCAAAATGTTTATTTTTACTATATTTGTGTACAATAAAGTCCTTACAAACAAACAAACAAACAAACAATTATGTCATTGAAATTTCAGTGGTCAAAGCGGAAAATTCTCTTATTGAGTTTTTCTTCTAGGTTTTAGTTAAAATACAATAAGGTACGTGATACGTGTTCATTCTTCCCTGTGGCCACGAAATATCGAAATGTTGTAAATATGCGCGATTTAACTCGTTGGAGTATTTAATTTTAAATTAAATAATCGGGTTGACATAAATATAGTAGTTTATGCAACAGTAATATAATAAGGGTTTTTAAAATTCAAGGGTCGCTGTTACAAAACGAGACGTAGTCGAATTTTGTTATAATAGACCCGAGAATTTTAAGAACCAATTATGCTGTTGTATACACTAGTTTTTCTACAACAGTGAAAAAAGCGAAAAAAGCGAAATCTTGGTGGAAGATGTCGTATGCCCACTATAGACATTAAAAATAAATCAACAGGGTGAATTTAATGTATGAAAATTCGTAGGAGCATCGTTTAGCAGTGTTCTTCTGGAATGCCATAGACAACGTTATAATGTAGGTACCCTTTTTTAATATCGCTGTCAGTCATCTAATTGACAGATAGAAGTGACGGAGTAGAAAAAAAAAATCTAACCGAACCCTTACATTTACAAACCGTTTCAAATAATTTGTAAGTCGTGAAACGCCTCGATACGAGCAAGTGAGCGTGTCGCCAACAAAGTACACAGTAATGTAGTTTTAACACATGCTAATGCCCCGAACTCGTGCGCAGCTAAACAATGATCTAATGCAATTTGAGAAGAGTTTACAAAAATAGAATAAGTTGCCTTACTGGTTGGAACGTTAGGAAGGACATTTTCGTTTGTGTAGGCATGAAACATTGAGTCTACTTGTTACTTTTGTAAACCATACATTGACTGTAAGGAGGTTACTTAAGCATCGGCTTGGTGCTAGGAGATTTACTTAAAAATGAATTAGGCATGACACATTGTTTTGTGAAAACGGCACTTTCATTCATAAGTGGCTTTGGTTATCATCTCAAAAAAGGATTACATAATAGCAGTCAATGTAGGTAAGTATATAGGGTAAGTTCATCTACCAACTTCACTTCTTCAGTTACCATGTCCTAACGGACGTCGGCGACCACCATTGCCATGTCTTTTCGACTCTTAGCCATTCTTGCCAGTGTGGCTGCGTTATTTATATTAGTCCATTTTTTAATGTTGTCAAGCCAGTTTATCCTCCTTCTTCCCCTTCCCCTCTACCAACTATTTCATCTAATTCTGATGTTGCATTTGTACCTACTATGTACGTAAGCCACATTTGAGAGCAGTGTTAAAAGAACCAATAACTGTCCGTCATCCGAGTGGTGAAGAGTCAAATCACGTCATCTCTTTCCAGCAAATTAACTGTCAAACTTTAAAGTATAATTTAAACGTCAAACTTCTATGAAATTATGACGTTTCCTTAACACGTTTACAACCTGTGCTATAAAAATCTAGGAAACTTAGCATAGACGGACACTAGGTATACACAAACATTGGACAACTTGCCCTATATGACGGACTTCCCTTAAAAATAAAATATACCTACCCTTACCCATATTGACTAGGTTACATTACGTTATAAATTATAATGAGATTAACTTCTTTGTTTTAAATAGGTAACGATAAGAAGGCTCCTTATATAGCTTAACCAGAGCCGCGGCATTAAATAAGCCTAACCAGAGGCGACTACCTATTATAAAACTCGACTCTTATCCGCGATACTTGAGGAAGTGATCAATCTCATTTATCCCCCAATTCTGGGGTACCTATGTATTTTCAGTTGGTTAACCCGCCTGCGCCTCCATGCATCGCTTTATTCATTACACATATGGTTTTGTGCAGACGTTAGTTGAAGTCATCAAGTACATTTATATGCAGTTCTATGTTAGTTGAAGAACTAGTTCGGCGTTCCGTATCTCCACTAATAACGGTTGTATATAATCCATCTGTTCCCAGCGTCCATGTGGTCCGTCGTGTTTTACTTTTAGAACGCTGCAGGCTGCGACCAATCGATTCCAAAACCAGCGCCGTACAGTTTGTTTAACCCGACCGAATCTTACCAAAAAGATGACTCTCATATTGAATCTCTACCTTTTACTGGAGTTTTCACTACCAAAAACCAACTAGATGTAATACAGTGATGCGTAGTTAAAGAGAGCGGCTGCAGAATTAGGAAGTAAGCGCGCAATGGATAACGTGTAATGAAAATAAGTTGTGTTCATGATTCGGTTTTGGTAGAGACGAAGCGGTCTGAAAAACTTCGTCATCACGAGCGGATCCCGATCGAAAATGGCCGTGGTAATGGTATTTGTTCGTTGATTTTGTCTGTTTTGGCCTGTAACTCGATTTGCTTTTTGTATCTCGACACAAAGGTAACTAAATTTTGTTAGTTTGCCCAAGTTCGTGTCCGCGCGTCGTGACGAGCTGCTAGTGGATACACGATTCGGGCGTGGACAATCAATTATTTGTCATTAAAACAAATATTGGGTTTGATTTAGTTTCGGATTGAGGCGAATATCAGCAGTTCCGGTGATTTTATACCGCCACCATGTAGGTAGTATAGCTATCTGTAGGTATTAATTGTATGACGTGTTGTGGAACGTGTAACTTTTTTCAATTTATCTTTGTCATTCGACCTTCACAATACCATAGCAATGACAATGTCAGGCCATTCTAGGGTTTAATTGGTCATAACCAGCAATTTAATATGAAACATCATTACAAATAACATTTGCTTTACAATGAATCGTAATCATAATTCAGATCTAGATAAACGGACACTGAAAACTGATTGCGCAAACGCAGAAGTGATTACAAAATAACGAGAACTTCCTCCCACGGCGGCCATTACGCTCAAATTACACAAATAATAACATATGAATAATGAACAAGCGGGATAATTTTTTGTCCTTGCCACGGCTCCGGCTAAACCACGTCGAATTACGGCTAACAATGTAATTCCCGCCCAAACTAGCCCATATTTAATTTTGGGAAAATGTAAAAATAAACGTTTTTATTTGTGTAAATAACACAATAAAACCGGCGACGTTACGTGTCCGACACGAAATTTGTGCACGAATTACGCAGATAAGATCAGTCGTCGTAATTGCGGGAGTCGTTAGTCCCGATCGTGTCAATTCGGTTAGGGGGCGATTCTCCGATTCAATATGGATGCGTTTTTGTTGACGGGAAGCGGACGCGTTAGAAAAAATTACGCACTTCCGGTGGTTTATAGCTTTCGCGGTTTGCGATAGCTGTAATTAGCCACAACAAAGACGCCGTTTCCGATACACATTAATGTGACAATATTAAAGAGCACACGACCTAATATGCCACTTTTGACAAACTAATACATTTCCATCAATCAATTTTGACTCATATCTTAAATGAAATGGGAACTATATTCGCTTGACAAAGTTTCCTTTAAGCTCGCCGTCAAGTGTTGATCTAACAGCTAATAGTGACCATTTGTGGTTGACAAAATCAATCACTGTATCATTTGTGTTTTTTGGCCGGACTCCGGATGTGGCGATTGGTCTCGATTCGGATACTCAACTGGACGGTCAATGGGAGCCCCGATTTCTATTTACTGGAGGTACGTGGTAAAACAAGTTTGTTGAGAAGAGTTTCTCATTTAATTTCAGTTAATGTACCTACGTGACGTATTATTGTAGAAGAAAAAATAGATAAACATTTGGTCGCTAGGAAAGTTTCGAGATGATCAATACCTTACTAGTGACCAAAACATTTTGGGTATACATTTTATTAAACGCCATTACGATTTATTTAAATTTAGTAAAAATAAAATAGGTTTTTATGTTAATATGGGACTTTCCACGAAAAAATATTTTTGTATGAAAATGTGAAACTACACGACATTAAGGCTGCCTCGCTCCCATATGATGATACACTCATGACACGACGATGAAAAATAATTTTAACCCCTTGTGATACAATCTCTTGGATCTCCTCTCTATCCACATACTCGTATGAGATTCAAAGGTCATCTCAAATATTTCCGCATGCACACATTTTTATAACTACATTTTTTTTTAAACAGCAACACTTTTATACTTCTATTTTACACTAATTCTTATTGTATAAACATTGAAAGATTGTCCAGACAAACGTTTAAAGACATAGTGTGCAGTAACAGCCCAAAAAGACCTAGGTCTGTGCTACTAGATACTCTTAGCGATTGGTCGCGTCAATGGTTCTATTTTTATAACCATGTAAACTATTTTAAACCAAACTGGCTACTAGTGTTCTACTTCTTATAAAATAAGCATTTTTAAAATATATAACGCACTTGCATTCCGTTTCTACGAGAATCTCATCTCTTTACTAATTACTAGTGACCCACGTTTATAATCCGTAAGGTAGATTAAAAGAAACTCATGAAAACTATAAAATTTTGTTAAAAATTTACTGGTTTTTATAAATCCAGAGTTGAAATATGAAGGATCTAAGTCATTTTCTTTACTTCCTGTTTCATTATCTTTGTACAAAGACTACTTATTGTCGAATTTTTATAAAAAATTAAATAAGTATGGCGCATTTGCGTCAAAATAAAGTGAGATCACCCAAATTGCTTCAGCAATCTTGGTCAAGCGACAATTTAGTCATAAAATCTCATGTTCGAGTAACAATAGGTACTAATAATCCGTGAGGTAGCGCACGCGATGGCCAAATGTTGTTTTAATTAGCGTGGACGTTGATTGCATTTGTTTCAAGTATGTGAATATCTTAACTTTCTGGTATCTTATTATTTAACGATTTCTTTAATATTCACAATGATAAAGTACAAATGGTGGACTATTACGCCTTTAGGTATTTATTAAGGCATTTTCGATAATCATTGTGCCAAATTAAAATATATAAAACTTTCTAACTTCTTTCACCATGGTAAACGTGCCTTTCTAGGTAATTAAAATTCAAAATTAGATAAAACATGTTGAATAATATGTTAAAAGAATGTTGAATAATATGTTAGGCTCTCGTTCTTTATTTGAATTAAGATTTAAAAAAAAGATCTACGTCTTATAAAATCAAACTTGGATTTCCCATTATACTCGTAAAATTTAAAAATCTTCTAATATTTATAGTGGGCACAACATCTTCCCTATTCTTCGTCTCGTTTAGTAACGGCGACTCTCAAGTTTAAAGAACTCTAATTATATATCACTCTTGCATAAACTACTATTTCATAATAGGAAATTTATTAAATAGACTCTTACACCAATCCACACTTTTTTTAGGGTTTATTGCGACATTCTATCTTACGTTGTGAATCGTATTTTGCTGTGTTTTTTTATTTTATTTTGTTTAGTTTTTTTCTCTCTCTGATAAAGTAGACAAGTCAGTGTTATTCGTCTCATTTATGTTAATCCGATGGATTTGAACGTGTATCTAACTATCTATGGATCAACTAGATTTTATTAATTTATTAGTTGTTTTTATTTTAACGTTTCAACATTATGTGTTATAAAATGGTGATACTTCTTGTGCTCAGCTTTTTTAAGCTATTCAAGTGAATTGAATTCATTTGGAAAATTTAGGTCTAAACATACTTAAACTTTAAGCAATCCAGTGTGTAGCGCAAATACCACATTACCATATAAGTAATTAGGTACCTCAGAACCTTCGTTAGCCTTACTTACTCAAATTACCGCTTCTGAAAATAGTAATAACATCCGCTTTATTAACGTCTGGTTGATTTTAATGTTGGTTCCTACCCTTTTATTAGACAACATGAGTAGCTGTATAAAGCATTACTAGTAACTAAGTTGCAACAGTTGCGGCCAACGCATCTGAATGGTTTTACAGCCTCTGTAATTACACCAAAGAAGCCGCCAGCGATCACTATACAGCCGATATAGGACCTATAGCCTGGTACTCGCCGCCACAGCCGTAATCATACACATTTCATAGGTACTAATTGAACTCCCAATAGGGCCTGTGAGCGAAGGAATTTATAGCTTCATCTAGAACTGGTTACTAAGGGTCTGTTTAGAGAAGTTTAGCAGCTTAGTTATTAAGTCGTTTTGATTTGATTAAATGGTTTTTATTCAACAGTTGCGGCAAGTGCAATTTCTGTATGAACATTTAGATTCCTTCTCCCATAACATAAATTAAAATCAGGGCCGTGTGATAAGTAGGCAGACTACCCATTAAGAATAAGTATGATGCTAAGAAAAATAATATAAAATTTTCGGGAAGTTACTTGATTCAGATATGTAGGTATCTACACTACAAATAGAAATAACCTGTTTTAAGTAGTATTATTTAAATTAATGTAGCCAAAGACTTAAATAATTAGGACGGTAACGAATCGGCGACCGATTTAAAAACCCAAGCTGGGTCGATATTAACTTTATACCTAACTAATTTCTTCAACACTAATAACATAACATACTAAAACAGTACAGTAAAGCACAAAATTAAAGGCTCAGAAACCATCATCAATAATGCAGTTTTAATTTACACCGCCACTTCGAACAAATAAATGGTTATTAATCAGTAACCATAATATTCTCCTAGAGCATATTGAAGACGTCTGAATAATCTTCCGTTCAAATCACCCATTAACTCAGCATACTTAATTACATCGCTAGTGGGCCAGAGTTGAGCTTTTGACACTGCGGACAAACGCATATATCGTGACTCGGGCCAGTAAAGTCGGTTTGTTGATAAAGTCAATTAGTAGTATCAAAGTGGGGACCGGTATCAGTGATTCGGGCCCACCCTCATTTGAGCATACAGCAGTGTGTTACCTTGGCGGGTCGTGATTGGCCGGGTATGCCGCAGGGGAGTGGCTTGGGACCGCTACTCTTGCTCGTGTTTTTACGGGCTGCGTAGGCGACCAGCCCGCGTTATTCTCTCGCAGTCGATCGGACGCGTCGGAGTGCTATAGTTTATTGCTGTGAGAGTATCAAGTAAATTGTGGCTCATAGACGGCAATTTATACGTGTTGACTATCTTTTGTCGCGTGCTTAAGGACTTTTTGTGTTGCCTACGGTGTGAAGTGAGAGGTATGTTTATTTTTTATTAATCATATTTTTATGTGTGGGTATAAAATTAAGTATGACGTATGAGTATATGTTTTGCTTTTGTTACCAAAAGTTTATTTGAATTTAAAAAAAAACATAACTTGAGATTTCTTTAAATTGTTCTTTGCTTAGATACATACAATTACAGACTTGTTATTAGTTATAACGGAACGTACCAGCGTATAATTAATTAATTAAACGTTAATTATAACAAAGTCTGTTTTCATATATTAAAAAGAATTCTAATAATAAATTAAGACATAATATATGACATATTATGCATTAGTATATTACGTTCAGAAAGCATGTTGGTAGAAACATAAGTAAAATAACTTTTATGTAAATTCAAGATACAAAACAACAAACAAGTTATACCCGTAAAAACATATTTACCGCCAACCGTAAAAACTATTGTGTTATTATTATACTTGATCATTTGTTTTATGATTTAATCAAACAATTACCATTTAATTACAAAAACATTAAAATCATAAGTTATCCAAAAGCTTTAAACAACTCACGCCTCCTGTCAGCTCGCTAATTACGTTTAATAATTAAAATACAAAAAATAATAACGTTATTATTTTGATCAGACCCGCTCCTATTAATCAAAGTCCACGATAACCTTATTTCACGGCTGGAGTATATTTTCGAAGTCAAAAAAAGGCATAATACCTGATATTTTAAAAGCATTTGCATAATTAGGTGAATTTTATTGCTTTATTGAATTAAGGCCGATGTCAGACTCAAAATTGAAAGCAGCGGGGGTCCCTATGTTGTTAATTTTGTTTATGGACAGTATCATGGTCAGTTTGGGATGTTACTTCCATATTTCGAGATCTATAAAAATGAAGCGTACGAATCGACAACAATAGCGTATTTATTTTATTGTTTTTATTGCCATTTAATAATGTCCGAGTGGGTTAGAGATCTCCACTTTGATTTTATTTTGTTATATTTATTACACTGTAAAAGGTGCCATAAATTTGTTCGAACAAGATGCGTGACATTAATATGGTCGTTGGTTAAAATTGTGTCCGATGAAAACTAATCAGAATTCACAATACAATAAAAGATTTTAATGCATACTAAATTATGTTTGATGTAAGAGAGCGATACAAAGCAGAGAGTAAAGGATTGATTACTTAAAATGAAATGTGCGCCGGCGGCAAGGGCGCCGGCGCCAAAACCAAATTGCTCCGTCGAATTATATCTTGTGTCTGGAATAGATTATTTCCTAAAACCAAAACAAACATTAATTATACTTATTTAAACTTTCACGATTTTCACACATTATAAATTGCATTATAAGTGCGGGTAGTTCGTAAAACCCGCGCAGCTAGAAGATGTTGATGTCAACCTCAGCCAGTCTTTCTCCGGGACCACGGGGGCAATGTCGCCCTTGAAACGTCGGAGGTTTGTTTCCAAAGTTTATACACGATTAAGCCCCGTTTTAGTAAATTTATAAACATTAATTATGTAAATATTTTTGTATGTATATATATATGTATATATAAAAGAAAAAAAAACACTTAAAGTTAATTTAGGGAATTATTGCTTTTGAAGTCTTTTGATTAGTTTCCACTTCTTACTATATATGTAATATAAATTCCTGATCGGTCCTCATTATTTGCAATTAAGATGCACATGCAAATTTTATGACCTCAACAAAGTGTTGAATCGCCTTTATACATCTTTTCCTTTGCTACACTTAAGTCCTTTCCTAACCGGCACCATTTATAATTGCTTAAAAAAAGTTTGATATAATCTTTATTACCCTTTGAAATGATTCCATGTACAATGCTAGTGTTGGCTAGATTGAGTTCTCACATCACAAAAGGCCTTGGAACGAGTGATTTTAACCGATTTTTTACTAAAGGGTTGGCCGCACTCAATTCGATTATCATTACCAGTTAAGTTGACCTTCCGCGCTCCCCGCTCTAGCAGCGTCTTTGGGTCCGAATGGAGTTGTGTCTTGGGATACAAGAGGTCTTTGTAGGCTGGATATCGTAGTCCCTGGCAATGACTTGCAGATGCCTCCGGAACGCGCGCAGCATTGTTGATTGTATTAGAGTTAATTAGATCTTAATTAACATTCTGGTTTCTCATTACACGCTACTCGCCGCTACTTGGTAATAGGAAAGTCGATTTTCATCGTTCTATCTCGATCGTGATTACGTCATATTCAAATAATAGTTTTGATTGGTGTGATGACTGCACAATTAAAGTTGATAACAATACATTGTTTGATGCGGAGGATGTTTTTCCTACTAATGTTTTAGAGATGTTAGATATTAAAATTAGGTACATTTTGGATGTAATTTGCTCCTTCGTTGTTACGACAGAAACAAACAAAGATATTGATAAAGATGCCGTGTATCTCTCTGCTTCTAAAATAAATGTACATTTTGCAATTAATTGCATATTCATAAAAAAGCGTAAGCCCAGTGGTTTGAAACTATATGTTACAACACCTTAACAACCGGTTTTTATCCTAAAATCCTTTTTACGGTCATCTACACACATGGCCGGGCCTATACTATTTTTTTTCCTGTTTTAACTACTTACCAATATTTCAACAATTCGTTTTTTTCTCTTCTGTTTTATCAAAACCTATCTTACCTTTTTCATAAAAAGTTTTTCGTACCTATACCAAAACTTGTCATGTCTTCTTTGTAATATTTATTTATTTACCTATTACAACGATAGGCAATTACTCTTTAGGCATTTCTTGAACAGAAAAATAAACCACCTTTTAAAGTTTATCCACCTCTAAAACACTAGACTGAGGAAATGTCAAGGTTATCAGGCAGGAGCCATCAGTCACGCTGATTCACTCTTATCATCAGGGAGCCTAATCCGGCCCATTAACACTTAAGCGGACCCACAAACTGACAAAAACTAATCCTCGAATTCTTAGAGATAAGCCAAGTGCAAACCGGAGATACCCGGGCGTGTTTAGGGAATAGGATAATGGGTACAATTGTTTGGTGTAACTCCGGATTATGGATTTGGTTGACTTGCTTTAAGCTAGTTGCACTTTCTGTTTAATACATTATAATCTGAAGCTATTAATTATAGTTCTATACATATTTGTAAAGCAGTTCATAATTTTATTTCTAAAGAAACCGATGCATTTCACAATGACCAAGGTTTACGGAGAGGCAAATCGAAAACCATTCAAAGGACCTATCGTTGACATCAAATTTGAAGGAGAGAGGCCACACAATTTTGAATTTCGTTGTTCGCAGTAGATTTTTAGGCTCCAATATTATCTTATTCAGTACTGTACTGTTTTATTGATATTGAACTATTTATTAAATTAATTAAAGATGTCCCTATTATTCTCACCTACCTGTTGTATTAATTTTGTCTCTCAGGAAAATAACTAGTTCCTTTTTATCCATTACCCTGTTCATTTATTTACATCTATCATGTTATTATACCTCTTTGACTTATCGGGCCATTTCGAAACCTAGCGAGGAAAAAACGAATTAACCGACTACCTTCAAAATAAAAAAAAGTAATTAAAATTACTCAACGCTAAATTGAAATTGGAAATGTGTTAAATATGGAAGCGTTTGCCTTTTGCGATTGTTAATTGAAATTAATCGATTAATTTGATGCGAATAGTTGAATTACGATGGATAATTGATTCCGTGTAATAAATAAAAGGTTAGATAATGGCTTTCTGCAGTAAAATATGTATTGAAGATGGTAATAACTTGTAGGTTTTATAGTAGGGATCATTGTACAGGTGTATAAATAGATTGGGATGACTACAAATACTTTAAATGAGTTAATAATTTCTATTTCTACATTCACAACCCAGAGAGAAGTAATATTTTAATATGAATTCTTACTTACCCTTTGACGACAGGCAGACTTTGTTATTCAGTGTTTCACAAAGCATAAACATTTGGTAATTTCCACACTATCACCCACCAAATAATAGTACCTAAAGATAATAAAGGCCACTATGTTCTAAAAAAACCTCTGTTTTTATCCCTTTTTGGTTTAATTGGTTGTTTTTCTAGAAATAGATTAACTAAGTAATACAACAAGATTTAATTAGTTACAAAATCATAAAAAACCTAATATAAATTGGAGAAGAGTTAAAAATCCACAAAAACAAAGTAAATTTTGAAATTAAACACTTTAGAACGGATTAATCGCGTTTATTAACACCGTGGTCCTATCATCACCTACACGTAGGAGTGGGCTCGAAACGTAGGGTTATGGAGTTAATAAACGCGATTAATCCGTTCTCATGTGTTTAATTTCAATGAAAAACAATCGCGGAAACAGAAAACAATATAAAACTAAATTTAGGTAATATTTTCCTATTATTCATATTAACTAAACTTTGGTAATTGATGGAAGAAACGACTCAAATTTTTACTAGTTAATGTTTTTAGTGACAAAACAAAAATACTAAACAAATAAAACCACATTCCGTATAATTCGTCAGCCCAGACTATTCTATCTCTCCCATATGCCATGGCCGGCGGCGCCTAGAAGGATTACTTTTTGTCCCCTGTCCATTAACGGGTGTTAATCTACTGTTCTCGATCCTGTCTGTGTATAAGAATAACAATGTGAGGGTCTCGGTTCGGATTGCAAATAAATGTTGACAGAATCGTGACGGGATCGTGATGGGTAGTATACAACCGTCTTCTTACTTTGCGTATCACATTTGGTAAAATGTTGTTACCTACTGAATTCATTGGAATTTAATTTGTACAAGGAGCTTTATAAGAACTTTTCTTAAGTTGTTTGTTTAAGTCTTTGACTGATTATGCCAAAAATTTCATGCAGAAAATACCCGAGTAGGTATAACGGGTTAGCACTAATTTACTAGAACGTTTGGCGGAATAGCAAAGTAACATTATTGTGCTAATTAATATGGAATTCCGCAAAGTAACGCCTGATTAGTTTTGAGTGATCTTCAAATAAGTGACATTGTCTTATAATATTTACGACAGTTAATCTGTTATCATAAATATTATAAGTACTTACTTAAGTAAGTCTGTTGGATACAGAGTTAAAAAAATAACGACTGAAGTATACCTTTTTGTTCGTGCACTTAATTGATTAATGTTGGGAAAAAGAACACATTAAAATATAATTCTGCACAACCCCTTAGTTTTACAACATATCCACTATGAAACTTTCAATAAAACAATGACTAAATATACAAAACGATGTTATTACGACTCGCAATTATAGTACGGATAAACCTAATTACAGACAACAAGTCAATTCTATAATAAGGCTGGTTTTATGGTTAATTAGCAAATACACCCTTTTCTTTCAAGTTGCCGCTTGCGCAAGAGTTTCCACTTAAATGTGTCGTTTTGAGGCTATTGGTACCACAATATCGGATGTTCTTAATTTAAGGTTCATTGTCAACTGAATCTTTAAGCGTGTAGCACCTTGTTGCCAACTGATGTACCTTTAGCTGGAAAACATCACAAATTTCCTTTTATAAGTTTCCTGCGGAAGCCACTAATGGTACAAAAAGAAGAGGTTAATGAACTTGGTACAGTTAGCGTAAAAAGTGTCGCGATTACATGATTGCTCGGCCTAACAGCATTTAAAACCGATTGGAGTACGCCTAGCGGAGGTTTCACTGCCTGCTTGGGGCAGTGAAAAAGGTCGAATTATGCATGATATCAGTCGATCCAAATATATGTGAGAGTGAGTACTATAACGATAATTAAAAATTTAGGCACTACTATTATGAGCCGGAGGTTAATGACTCATCGTCACAAAATAAAGAAAATAATAAAACCTAAAAATGTCTAAAACATATTTTTTTTTAAAGTTGATAGGTACAAGCTTTTGTCGCTGGCTGTGCTTTCCTTTCCACTGACAACTTATATCTACTCATCGGTCTCCATCATCCGATCATCTTGATGGTAACATTACATTGTATTGTCATCTAACCTACATAAGTACCTGAAGTTTCAGTTTATTCGAATAACGGGAAGTTAGTTAATTTCAGGTTGGAAGATTTTGACCTTAACAAACAAAAAACAAACATACGTAAGTAAATTGTAAGTTAATTAAAAGCTTGTAAAAATAAACTTAAATGGGCCTCGAGAATTGAACCCTCAGGGCATGATGCCGGGAAAGCTAGCAGTTCTTGTATTGTAAATTATTTGTTTAATAAAAAAAAATAAGGGTTTGTCTTGTAGAATTTTATTTGTCATAAATTCGATTCGCAGAATAATTTATGGCAGAGGTAACGTTTGGCACTTTCTGCATTCTGCCAAATAACTATTATGGCAAGTAACACTAACAGTTTTGCTGCGATACGTGTTATGCCAGAGCGTATTTCTGCCAGATGAGGGTAACCCAAAAATAAGTGAAGGAAGTAAGTAATATAAACTGTAATAACTAAACACTGAATGACTGATACCGTTCATCAGTAAAGTATTAACCCAGGCACTCAACCTGAAAGCGTACAATTGTAGCAAAAACCTTTGGTAGACGTAACGGCACTGGACCAAATCATTGCGAATGCTTTATTTAATTTGCGTTTTTTTGCGAATCACGACGCTTTGTCACGAGTAATAATTATTTTTTATATAAATTTCTCTGTCGGTTTCATGCATGAGTAATTTGTTGAATTTATTTAAATTTACTTCGGACCTAATACTTTGAACACTACTACTTAATACTATGTTTTATCGAACGTGCAGAAAGTACTTATCATAGGTTTACTTTAGCCCTAGACTAGCCCTAGAGGGTAACTTTGGCCATTGGGAATAATTCGATCCGCTATAAAAATATTGAAATTAAATTAATTCTAATAACTGTTCCCATTTTCATTTTTCTTATTAGATCCATTCATATGTAGTTTTCATATGGGCCAAAGTTACCCGCCATTTGGTCAAAGTAACCCGATTTTGGATGCTCAAACTCAAACTCAAACTCAAAAATCATTTATTCGAAGTAGGCCAAAATTCAGCACTTTTCGACGTCAAATGGATTAAATATAAAAATAATATACAAAAGTAACACTTAATTCTAGTAGACATAATAAAGACTACAATTGAATTTAAAATATAACAATGTCAGCAGAAATTTAAAAATAAAATAAAATATAAAACAACATACAGTAAAATAATAAATTAATAAGTTAGTCAATTGGAATCCACAAGAGTTCCGAGGCGAATTACCTACGTCAAACAGAAAAGATGGTGAACACACACAAAAAAAAAAATGCTAATCCGAACCGTCGAGACTTTATAGGTAAGAATTTTGTCATTATTATTTACTTTAGAGCTAGAACATGATTATATAAATACATAATTATAAGTTTAACAGGTTCTACCCACAAATGGGGAGAAAAATAAAATAAAAGATTTAATGATTAAATTTGTTGTTTTAGATGCCACATTCAAAACTGTGCTTTTGTCTGCTTTTGTCTTATATGAGAGCTACTTCAATAAAACCCATAAAACTCAAAATATTCTGCTAATTAGTTCCAAGCCATGAAATATTATCGGGTTCGGAAATTTAGATGCTTTAATACAAACGCGCTCAGTAAATTTATTATTTAAAATATTATTGTATTATTTAATTTCGGTATTCTGAAATTGTATAAAACAACAGGAACTAATGATGACTGTCAAAATATTCAGGTTATGACGATTTTCAGCAATTACGTTAACATACCTACACGTTACAAACAGGACGTGATAAAAAAAATCGAGATGAATCATTTAAGAGCGTAAATAGGTAAGATAGACGTACTAGTGCTCGACGCTGTACATGGGCACGCGGTACATTCGACATGGGTACTTTATGTCAAAGTCATATAGGATAAATTTGAACAACGAAGATTTTTCGATAATCGAATTTAAACCTTGTCACTACAAAATCGTAAAATAATAATTACCTATACCTATTTCAAAACTTTAAAGTCATAAAAGTATGTTATACTTCCACTAAAGTTCACAATATAATTCAACGAAAAATTAAAAAATATTATCTTACGTAAACTCTTTATCCGTTTAAAAACTGCTTACCGTGTAGTTTTAAGCCAGTTGTTTCAAAATTAACACGCCACTGTCATGAATATATCAACCCCAAAGTACCTTTAATATATTTAATGTATTATTACCTTTATGCACAAAAACCAAATAATAAATCGACTAATGGTTAATTTCCATCCATCCGTATTCGCTTAAAATAATATTAACAGATAATTAATTCCATAATAAGGATGTTTCCCTATAGTCTATAGATAAACCATCACTTAAAACCTTTACATAACCCTAACCGATTTCCAATAAAATGAGTTCTATGATTCGCTAATCCTGCGCACGCGCCGAGCCGTGTCGCCACCTGCCGGCCAGCTGCCGACTTTCTTCCATTACCGGTTGATGTAATGACCTCTGACTTTTTTATATCTATGATTTCATGGAGGCACATAGACGAAGTTTGTAATTTATATAACCTGTACTTCATTAAATTGTAATATATCTGTTTAGTATATTATTGAACCTTATCAGCAATATAACATTTAAAACTTTCGCGATTTAAACACATATTTAAACATAATTATTAAACGGGTCTAACGCGAATTAATTTGTTTACCTTATTTACCGACGTTTCGACACAGGTTTCACTGGTCATGGTCGCGGCTGACTGATGTCCCATATGACATATGTTGTTGATGTGACATATGTTTTGTGGGTAGTTTAAAAATTGTGTGTTTACCCCAAATTTCTACATAGACTTTTCGTTGGGTAGTTACACAAATCTCTGTTTTGACATTTTGCTGGGACATCAGTCAGCCGCGACCATGACCAGTGAAACCTGTGTCGAAACGTCGGTAAATAAGGTAAACAAATTAATTCCTTATCAGCAAGTTACCACGTTGTACCTTTTACTTATAACAAATACATATTGTTTCTAATGAGGGATAGCAGGAACATACTCGTAAATAATCTTAAATATATAAGTATAATTTATTATAAATATACTTGTTCTTGTTAGACACTACTATACTATATAGGTATTTGTGGTACATAATAAATCAAAGAATAATCGAATGTTGTTTATCTTACGGAAACAGCGTTCTTGAACTTCTTAATTAACTCGGTACTTGTTAATTGGCTAGAACACTAATTACTTTTTTCGGACACCGTTTAAACGTAGCTTACATTGGTTTAATTGGCTAGGCAAAAATTTGATTAGGTAGGTATATATAAGTGAGGTAGCTAATTATAAAATGTTCAATAGGTACGACATTAGCTGGCCATATACATTCGGGTGTATCCGCTGGATATGCCACACAATTTATGGTAAATTATGTACCCGATATTCAGATCCGACGGATTTCCCGGACGTATATGGCCGGCTATTGCTGAATAGAAAGAAATGCCTTTTTTCCCCATTTGATTGTGCATTATTGAGCTAAATTAAAAAGATACCACCTAATCCTAATATATTATAATATAATATATTAACCTAACTATATTAAACTAACCTAATATATTAACCTAACCTAATATAATATATTAAACTAACCTAATATATTAACCTAATAGTGGGAAGGGCAAAACCTGTATCTTATTAGTGTCATCCGTTACTTATTTAACACAAGCCTTCTTGAGCTTACTGCGGGACTTAGTTAATTTGTGTAAGAATGTCCTGTAATATTTATTTATTTATTTACTTTTGCCTTGAAACTTGAAGTATCTAAATTCTTTAGTTTTCAAGTTGTATTTTGTACTTATTGTTTGCGTCCATTGTCAGGTCCATACTAAAGGGTTTAATAGTAAATGGTTTATTTTCATCTCATGTAAAGAGTTTCCTGTAATATTACGATTATCACAACACAAATCACTATGTCCTCTGCTAGTCTATTATGGTTGGGTTTTTATCGTTTACCGCCGTGGCTGTCACGTTCTAACAAGTATGTAAGTGCGAAAGTGACGCATAGCGTGATAGTCGATAAAATAACAACGATGCCTACCCTCCTGGACCCAATTTCACCACGCTGAAGTGTGACAATTCCTAAAATTACAGAAATAACCATCGCGCGGGCTGTCTGCTTGTTAAGATCATTTCGATAACTAGATATATAGAAATAGATAATTTCTTGGTGAAGACTTTTTGACAATTGTAACGAGATCTAATAGTGTTTTGAAGAATTTTCGTTAGTATTTGACATGAGAATGATCCTGTGTCGGAATTTCTTGACATATGTCGTGTGTCTTGTGACAAGTGACAAGAGCTCTTCACAGAAGTATTCGTTTATAATGAATATAATGATGTTTTTATTTAAAAATGTTATGTTACCGGCAAACAAGCATACAGCCCGCACAATAGTTAGCGGCACCCGTAGCCCATAGGGGCCTGCAATATCAGTAATAATGATGTTGACAATTGTCACTCCTGTCGCCGTGCTGAGCTTCGGGCCTGGTCGTTCACGGGCTTGAGAAATTATGAATACATTACGAAAATCTAATTATTGATCTAAAGCTGTCAAGACTAGGCATTTAGACCAAGTATGAAGGCGTGGAAGGTGCCGGAAGTTTGCATATTGCAATTAAGATGAGGAAGCTTGATACTCCTGTTGAATTATCGACTAATCTATACCAAAACAGCCTAAATACCATCCACATTCATTCTAAAACAAACCTTAAAAGTGCATAAGAAAGTCCAAATTTCTATAGACTTTACTTAGGCTTATAGGTTGGGTGTTTGCAAAAACAGCGATTGCTGGAGGGCTCGCGAATACATTAATATTGTAATTACGTACAATGTTATTGTTGTTGCTAATTTTCTATGATATGCAAATGCTTAAGGTGTAGTAAGATTGTATTTTTTTATGAAATTGAATGTGTAAAGGAATTCAGAACCGTTAAAACATGCGTGGTATGAAATGAAATAAATATAGGTTGTAAATTTTCCACTTTATTATTTGTATTTGTAATGTGTGATTGTTGGATAATAAAGTGAACTTGCTAACTAACTTATGAAGTAGGTAGGATGTAATCTATTTTATTGGACCTCGAAGTTACGTTGAGTTTAAAGAAATTGGTATCAACATACTTATTACAATTTTAAAGCTTTTGCAGAACGTTACTCATACTTTTACCGTTTACTGACTTATATATAATTAATAAGCAATCCATATATACTTAGATTTTTTGACCTTAACACAAGTTAAATGTTGCTATTAAATAGCGGCTTAATTTTGTGTCTGGGGTATGAGAACACATCTTAATGATCTCCTAGCCCTGGTAGGCATCCTTCCTACGAAGCAGGAGGTCCCTGGTTAGATTCCTGGTCAAGGCATTTATTTGTGTGTTTATCACAAATGTTTGTTACTGAGTTACTGATGTTTTCTATGTATTTAAGTATTCATATGTATCTATTTATTACATATTTCGTCGCCTAGTACCCACAACGCAAGCCTTATTGAGCTTACCGTGAGACTAGGTCGATTTGTGAAAGATTGTCCCATACTTATTTATTTTATTGCATTATCCTAAACTGAGCTTTCTTTGTTGCAGCTTTTCCAAAAATTTTCACCATGGGCGTATCCGACCACACTGAGCTGCTGGACCCGGAGCGGCCCGGATCCGGCTCAGGGCCAGATGACGAGGACACGCCGCGTCGGAAACAGCGCCGGTACCGGACCACGTTCACCAGCTATCAGCTGGATGAGTTGGAAAAAGCGTTCGGCCGGACGCACTATCCGGACGTTTTTACAAGGTATTTTTTGGCTTTTTTTGCTTCAGCATACAAACCTTGGCATAATACATTTCATTGTAAATAGTTCCCGCGAACCCTCAGCTTTAAAAATAGATAACTTAACTAAACCATCCTAAACCATATAAAGTTATCACCGACGCCTCCAGCTATATTTTATAGGTACAGGATAATAAAAACTTATGGTAGTTGAAAGTTTCTCTAACAATACCACAACATACGGCTGTTAGTTATGGATTTTATTTGTACACTAAACCTAATTACTTCTATTTATACCAAGTTTTTTGTTGTTACAGAGAAGAACTTGCTTTGAAAATCGGTCTTACTGAAGCTAGAATTCAGGTAAGGAAACTATTTATTAACTAACATCAGTAAGATGGGTGGAAACCATGGACCTATGTCAAAGCAATTGATTCATCATAATCACTTTTGACAAAGTTCCATGGTTCTTTATGAGACAGAGAACAACGACCAGTTCCCCTTAACATATTTATTGTATTTTACAGTACACATTGTGCTACTTTGCTGGCCTGGCGACAATGAGAACTTTTTGTGCCTGCGTCGAATATTCAAATGGCCATAATAACTGTAAAACGTCGTACGATACACGTGCGAAGAGGTAATTCGCAAATCGTGTCGATTCAAACCTCTCCCTACGGTCGTGTTTTATTTTATTGCCACTCATTGCTAATTTCCTCTACTTCGCCCTTGTTTCGTAACTTACGGCCAGCTGCAGAGTTAGAGCAAAATGACGTGACGTATTAATATAATCAATGTGGACTACCGCGAATCGATTTTCCGCTAGGGGCGCTAGTGGAACGTGGGTCCTGCGGGAACATTTCTTTGTCAAAGTGACGTTTGACGTTTCCCATATAGACAGAGGACCCACGCATGAGTGGCGCCGCCTGGTGAGCGACAATACGGTAGCTCCCATTGCTTTTAATACTAGAATATTGTAAAGAGCACGATTTTCTATTCATGAGTTTAAAAAATCTAAACTGTCACATATATAACGTAGAATACGACATGGGCACCTTAAGTCAAAGTCATATAAGTAGGTAATAGTACATTACCTAACTAGTGCGGTAAAACAAAGAAAGGCCGAGATCGCAGATGTTTACGACCCGAGCTGCAAGCGAGGGACGTAAATTTATATGTGATCAAGGGCTTTATTTATTACCTCACGTGTTAGGTACATCATTTTATGCCTAAACTTGGGCAGAAATTGGCTTTTTCCGTTCGCGTAGCGTGCGGAAAAAGGCACTTTATGGCCAGGTGTGGCATAAAATGTATTGAACAACGAAGATTTTTTTATTTTCAAATTTGAACCTTGTCACTTTGACATAAAGTGCCCATGTCGAATACTAGTGCAGCGTCGAGCACTAGTACTTGTACCTTAATACAATAAATCTGTTATATTATAGGGCACTAGACTTCTCCGTGCATGTACAACTTAGTAACCAAAGTTTCATTAATTGTGACAGAAAAAAAAACATTTTTCTAAAATCCGCAACATAGGCTTCGTCAGGAGGAAACATATCACACCTAGTATCTGTCGCATTATGCTTGCCTTTAGGATAGGTAGGGTAAAAACTGGTACTTCTGACATGTAGGCACCTAGCCTAATATGCATTTAAATAGATACTTACCTACCCAATTCACTTATGGTTTTTACTTCAATGTCTTTAAGGTCTAACAAACTCATTCATTTCGTAGAAAATTTAAATAAGTGTAAAACTAGTCAATAACGTTTCGGCCCACGTTTGTCATAAACCCGAGGATTTAGTCGATTAGTCGGCTTTTAAACAACAAAAGAGCTCATATCTTTTTATGTGCATGCTTCGACGGGGTAAAAACTCGCACTTCAGACGCCCCGCAGGGCGCTGCGGGGCCCGTACGATATCATTATGGACGCTGTTTACACTTTACCTATTATTGTATTAATATTAATACTATTTAATTCACTTTAGATAGTGGGACGTATGGTTATATGTTTGAAAATATGAATAATTTATTGGTTTGTCACAATATGTGGAATTATTAACATTTTACGTAACATGCCGCCACTAAAAAATATATATAGGTACTTACCGTTAGTTTAGTAATTTGCTTCAACAGAGGTAGGTTAGGGTTGGGTATAGTACATTTCGATGCTAGTGCGGAAAGTATGTCATTACCTCACGAGCCCATATGTATATAAGTGAAAAATGACATATCTGCACGTGAATCGAAAGACGTTTTTCAATACAGATGCGAAAAAAATTAAAATGTATTTTAATAAGAACGAATTTTAAAGTTTTTTTATTATTTCCGTGGCACGATTGTTTCATCTTCCAAATGTTTATCTTATCTTCTTTACTTTCTCATTTTCAATCTATAATAAACAAAATAATAAATCGCATGTGACAAATCGTATCGTCATGTCTTATAGGCCCTTCGAATATATTTACCTGATTGAAAAACGCCTCTACTTTGACTGACGTTTCGTAGGCTCTGTTCCGTTTCATACACACAGATTTATAAGAACTGTTTTCAATGTTAATATTTTAATGAATGATCATTAGTATGATGAAGAAGTAATTATTGAAATATGAAATATCAATATCTTTAATATTATTGCGTTAATAGTAGGTATTTAGTTTGATTACGGCTCAGTAAAGTTAACGAACAATAATACTCTTCGGTGAGCAGTCATGAATTGGAACACAACTAAATTTAAAAAGATTGTAAAAGTAAAAAGCACTAGTTCGCAAAAACAAACTTTGCGCACGCAAAACAGCCAAGAAAAGGGCACTTTTTGAGCAACTGTATTGAAAAATAATTATCAACACTGTACAGTATATAGTAAAGAAAATAAAAGACTGTGTATTCGTTGCTAGGTGCTTACAACAATAAAAATTAAATAAATACCCAGTGCGACACATCTTTTCGTCCAATATTCCGCGGTGCCTGAAGACGAAAGTCTTCGATCAGTGTGTGTTGCCAGTGATGACATACGGTACTGAAACGTGGTCGCTTACAATGGGCCTCATAAGAAGGCTCAAAGTCACCCAAATGGAACTCAAAAGGGCGATGGAGAGAGCTATGCTAGGAGTCTCTCTGCGAGATCGTATCAGAAATGAGACCATCCGCAGCAGAACCAAAGTAACCGATATAGCTCTCCGAATCGCTAAACTTAAGTGGCAGTGGGCGGGGCACATTGCACGTAGAACCGATGGCCGTTGGGGCGGAAAGGTTCTCGAGTGGCGACCGCGTACCGGAAGGCGCAGCGTGGGTAGGCCCCCCGCAAGGTGGACTGATGACCTGGTGAAGGTCGCAGGAGTCCGCTGGATGCGGGTGGCGCAGGACCGGTCATTGTGGAAATCTTTGGGGGAGGCCTATGTCCAGCAGTGGACGTCTTTCGGCTGAAATGATGATGATGATGATGAAATACCCAGTGATAAAGTCTGAAGCCCGTCCCACGCTTACAACTACTAATTTTAATGTTAGTAGTGAGAATTATGAAATGTGAAATCTTCGAAATTATTTGAATGAATGCCAGTTACGTAAAACATATCTGCGTTTAAAAAGGAAACAAATGATATTCGGACTAGGCAGGTAGGTATGTAGCTCGTCGATTTTCGGATTTCGAAAACCGTTGTGCCGTTTAAAAACACATAAATTACATAAAGCGCTATAAAAAGGCAATTTTTAACAGCACTTTGTCCATAAATTTAATGTTTTCATTACAATAAATGGAAACTGCGTTCATTCGTCACATGTCATGTCCATAATTACTTTATTTCGTAAGTTAAACTTTTCCGTAAAGTTGTATGGGAGTTAAATGCAATCCATTTTGGGCGACACCTGTTGATTGGCCACCGGAGGCGAACGGTGAAATGTCAATAGCTATAATGATCTACAGGGCTATAACCAGATTTCCACGATAATAAATGTGAAAGGTGTGTTTTGAAGAGTGACGTGTAATAAAATTTACTTGCCTTACATGTCTGTTGAAAGGTAATGAGAGAAAATGTATTTGTTTAAATGAACCTCGTTTTGGTTCATGAAAATGAATATAATTTGGGGTTTAAATGACCCTACATACTGTCTATTTTTACAATATTTCAAATCAGAATAATGAGTGAATTTCATGATTAATTGATGAGAGATGATTTGTATAGTCTGGGCATCTTTGTTGAGGTGTGCGTATAAATAAACATTTTGGCTACTTGACTTACCTACTTATTCTGAAAAGGTAATAACATACATAATCAAAATTATTCACAGTTGGCTCTCTATAAAATAACGGAGAAATTAATAAGTTTGAAAATATAAAGAAATTTTTTGGAAAAATTAAGTACGTACTACTATTAAAGTCTAAGTATAAGTCTTAATATTTATGGCTATGTCTTATTTTGGTAAAGGGGCCGTTCTCCTTTTTTACCGACAATAAAACGCGATTTGCTCACTTTTTGTATTGGATTTTCGATCATGTGTAAAATGAAAATGGTAGAAATTATAAAAAAAACTACATACTCGTATGTGTATGAAGTAGACTATTTGATAGTTCTTTTCATATAGGTAAGGTTTTTTTCTTTTTAGTGGTTTTCTAGAAAACACTGTGACAGAGTAGCGTAGAGTTTTAGCGAAGACAGCCTTCCGATTGATCACGGTGTCTGTCACGGTGATTTGAGTTTAATAATGTAGGTAAAATAACAGTCACTAACGAGGGAAGCAAAAATATACTGTACTGAGAAGGTAAACTAAAATTTACCTACCTACCTAAACAAAACAATAATTAAATTGAAAATCAGACGGTTTTCAGTGCGTATACAGATCCTTTTCAGTAAAAAAGCACGCCCCAAAGAAGAATGAGTTCAGAAGTTTATTAAACTCAGTGATTGCACAAAAAACGAAGCAAAACGACTAATTAACGCTTCTCGTTCAAAAATGGAAGCCCATCACCTTTGTCGCTCTCATCCAATCAACAGCGATTAAACGATTAATATCCGTCTGAAATCATGGTTACACCATTCCTTACTACTTTTTCTGCACTCTTATAACCATGCACATAGAGGTGATTTTCAAATAGCGAGGATACAGATAGGTAACATACAAGATTCCTTATAAGACAAGGCTCAGACCCGGGTTCGCTCGCTTTGTCAGCGCTAATGATCTCTTAATCACCGCATAGAGATGCAATTTCCAGTGCATATCGACACCCGGTTTTGGTAAACTAGTGTTTTGTGTATTTTTTATTTATTGAATAATAAAGTAGGTTATTGTATCTTTTAATTATAAACTTTGAGGAGGTTTGTGTGTTGATGGCGAGATGTATAACTAGTTAACTACACGCTGTTAAATATTTTGAGTTTCCTCTCTTATAGTCTTGCCCCTGTTTCGATTCCCTTTCGTCTATTACACAAGCAGATGCGGCTGATTGGCCACGACGGATCGTGCCGTGTAATCTAGCACAAGTTGGTTGATGTGTTGATGTGTGGTGCATGTTTGGTACCTGTATCTTAATAATAAACATGACAGCGAATAATGCTGAGTTTTGGCAAAATGCTTTAGGCAAAACATTAAGTATAGGACCTTAAACTTACCTATTGACTAAGTATTTGTAATAATAATAATTATAATTGTAAGATTTACAATTCTATAATTGAAAAGCTGGAAACTTATACAAAATTAATTAATTCGTAGATATTTATACTCTTGCCTTTAAGTCAGTCTCTACATTAGTTATTACCAATCCGCTACCTAGAAACTACTTATTATTAGATGCAGATCCGTTACCTTAGGAATGCTTATTACTTATATGTAGACGACAAGTCGACGCCTCGTCACTGAACTCATATTAAAATAGATATTTATGCCACAAGTGTGGAAAGTGGGTTTTTTCGCACGTGTTTCATACAATGTTTTACTATGCATTGCGCGAGGAATAAGACAATAATTATAGGTAAGCGGTTATTAGCGGCGGTGTAGTAGCACTGCGTACAGGCAAAGAAAATGTCGGACTACTCGCAAAATGGCCAATTCATTGATGTAGGAATGTTGGACAAGTTTTTGTGCTAATCAAACGGTTGTTTGGCTTTAAATAAGTAATTATCTAGGACTGTACATGGAGATGGCCTAATTGGGTGGAAAATGTGGTAACGGAACATCCGTTTACCCATCCTGTGAAACCTGTGTTATTGTTATAACGTCGGAACTCAAAGTTAATAATACCTAAGTAAGTCTATAAATTGAAATGATCTATAGGAATATATAGGTAATTAAAATTGTGAAACAACAAAACATGTCAAATCTGTTCATAAGTAGTCTTATAGGCCACCGGCAGGCAAATGCAATAACTAGGCAAAAAACTATTAACTTGCTCGGAGCGCTCGGATGTCACGTGACATTTTTTATAGAAACTGACAGATCGTCCCATCCCGCCCCGTTCCGTCTTGTTCTAGTGTGAGTCATCCCTTAGGCGAAATTAACCATTCCCATCCTTGTCTTTGAAAATGAATCCGACTAAATCTGTGCTGTGTGTGCTGTGTGTATGATATCATAGATGTTTGACATTTAATATAACACAATATTTCATTGCGATACAACGAGGAAATGCCGCCAGCATCCTAGGTACAATGTCTCAAGAACCTATACTAAATTTAAGGTAGGTAGAGGTAGGTAGGTAGGTTTACAGTAACTTTATATTTTGAAAATATAGACTTTTAAAATATAACACTTGCGCAGTCTATAATATCAAACCCCGCTAAAAAAACCCCATTTACTGTGGTCCCACAATTCCAAGACACAGTCCTTACCATGTCAGAGAGTATTGGGATCCTGGGTGTTGACATTTCCAGTGACGTCCAATTCCGTAGCTACCTGGAAGGGAAAGCCAAGCTGGCATCCAAAAAGCTCGGTGTGCTCAATAGAGCTAAGCAATACTTCTCTCCGGGGCAAAGACTGTTATTATACAAGTCTCAAGTCAGGCCTCATATGGAGTATTGCTGCCATCTTTGGGCGGGAGCACCTGGATACCAGCTGGGCCCCTTTGACTCGATCCAAAGACGTGCTGTCCGAATTGTCAACGATCCCAAACTCACGAGCGATATCGAACCCTTAAGTCTAAGGAGAGACTTCGCCTCCTTATGTGTATTCTATCGCTTGTACAATGGATTGTGCTCCGAGGAATTGTTTGATATGATGCCAACGGCTGCATTCTACCACCGCACCGCTCGCCGTCGGCAGGGTGTTCACCCGCATACCCTGGAGCCTAAATGGTCTCGTACCGTGCGGTTTAAGAGGAACTTCCTCCCGCGGACGCTCCGGCTGTGGAATGAGCTCCCTGCCACTGTTTTCCCAAAGGACTACAATATGGGGTTCTTCAAAAAAGGAGTGTTAAAGTTTTTAAAGGGTCGGCAACGCGCATGTAACACCCCTGGAGTTGCAGGCGTCCATAGGCTACGGTGACCGCTTACCATCAGGCGGCCCGTATGCTTGTTTGTCACCGTCGTAGTATAAAAAAAAAAAAAATCAAAATCGATGCAACCTTAGCTTGGTCTGACTCGAGACCTAAAGTGTTCTTTTCACAACAAAGAAGAATTCCAAGCTATAAATGTCAATGACTGCATTAATTTGAAATATAAATTAGTCATGATGAGTAAGTTATGTAAAACAACTGTTTATTTGCTTCAATGACAATAAAATTTAACTGGCAATGCCCTGCCGTGTACAATAATGTATAAACATTGTAACTTCATATTCCTTAAGCCATTTTTAACGTAAACAAAAACATTTAATGATTAGACCTCCCTTATACGGCCTAAATTGTTTCATTGGAACTTATCCGTTTTTCTATAATCGATTACGATTGTGTATAATCGATAAGATCGAGCCTGCGTCCATAATCGATATAATTACATCTCTGTACGCATAATTAGTTACTTGTAAAAAATCAATCGAGTTAGTGAGGGATTTAATGTTAGGTTGATATCAGAGATAAGTGAATAATACAGACTATTTAGTATCTCCCTTCTCAGTCGGGCACTTTTGGCAGAGTGGTTGTGGTCGATTGGCCATGTTTTGAATTACCTATCGATGCTTTCGTGCCTAGTGCATCGATATCCTTAGCTTCAATAGCTTAGATTCATTCCAAAGCGCTTTTGTCATAATGTTATTTGGTGAGGCATATAATTCTTCGGTCACTACCTTATACAAAAAACCTACCTGTAGCAGATCTCATTCAGATAACATATTTCCAAATGTCAATTCTTCTTGTCTTTCAAAGAGTTTCAACAAAATATTAAGTTTATTTGTTTGATAAAAAGTATCAGGTACATTTAATTCCACTGTTCAGTTGCCTTAACAATCTATAAAACAACTAACAACTTATATGGTGGAATGATACATACCTGTCTTTTCGATTTAGCTGTCTCTGACATGTTTTCCAGGTAACTGTTTTATGCGCGTAGTTCCTAGTAGGAGTTATTACTAGTAATATTAGTAATTAATAAGATTACGAACCTGTTCCATTGTAAGCGTTGTACAACATGACATTTTTATTTTTTAGATGTTGACAGTTGTTTCAATAAAAAGACTAAACAAAAAGTAATATTGTTAGTTATTTTCCACTAGTTTTTATTATAAATTACGGACGCAATCTGACAATGATGAGAAAATCCATTAAGTACAACTACTTTTAATACAAATAAATGCGGTGTGCGGTATTTGTTAGTCTCTCGGAATGCATTACCTTTATTTCAAAGGAGTGAAAGAAACTCATTCATCCATTTTTATTCTAAAGTTATATAATAGGCGTAATTCCTATTTAAATTAACCATTATTTGTGTTCATCAGGTATGGTTCCAAAACCGGCGGGCGAAATGGCGGAAGCAAGAAAAGGTGGGGCCCCACGCACACCCCTACAGCGGGTACTTGGGCGGGGGCCAGCCGCTGCCGACGTCTGCTACGCTGCCACCGGCGCCACACCCGCTTAGCCAGCTTGGCTTTGGTCTGAGGAAGCCTTTTGATACAGCCTTGGCTAGTTTTAGGTGAGAAACAGTTATTTTATCCACATAAACTTACTGTTAAACTTGGTGAGGGTGGGGGCTCACGGACACCTGTACAGCGGGTACTTAAGCGGGGGCCAGTCGTTGTTAACGTTCGCCACGCTATCACCGGCGCCACACCCGCCCAGAAAACTTGGCTTTGAGCAAGCCGTGTGATAGTGCTATGGCTAGTTTTAGGTGGGAAATTGTTATGTAGCCTAGTTGGTAGTAACCCTGCCTATGAAGCAGGAGGTCCCGGGTTCGAATCCTGGTCAGGACATTTATTTGTGTGTTTATCACGAATATTTGTTCCTGAGTTATGGATGTTTTCTATGTATTTAAGTATTTATATGTATCTATCTATTATATATGTCGTCGCCTAGTACCCACAACACAAGTCTTAGAGCTTACCGTGGGACTAGGTCGATTTGTGTAAGATTGTCCCATAATATTTATTTATTTATTATTTATTTATATGTATATACCTACAATAAAAGAGGAGAGTCACAGTCAAAACTACGCATCTACTGGAGCCTCATATGCTCAGTTAGGTGATTTCGGATCAATAAAGACTTTATTTTATCTCTAAATATGACTTACTAGCTTTTGCCCGCGGCTTCGCTCGCGTTAGAAAGTTTCCATCCTTTCAACTATATCGACTTACAAAATCACGTCAATTCGTCGCTCCGTTTTGTTGTGAAAGAGGGAAAAACAAACAGACACACACACTTTCCCATTTATAATAAAAACATAACTAACGATTTTATTCTCATTGTCTACAGGTATGCCAGCTCTCCTCTTTTCGGCGCCCAATACCTCCCTCCACTATCCCGCCAGCCACTATTCGGCGCCCCGCTGTATGCTACCTCACCTCACTTCCACTCCATCTTCGCCAACTTAACCATGCCCGAACCGCCCCGACTATCGCCTGAGCACTCCCGAGTGTCATCCGAACACAGCCGAATGTCCGAGCAGAGTCGACTGTCAGATGTTTCTAAAACGCCAGAGAACCGTCTATCACCCGGGCGTTTATCTGTGGATGTTAGCTCCCCCGCCCCGTCGGTATCACCCCCGATTTCACCAGGCAGCGAGTCGATACCCCAAGCGATGGAAGATGTGCGGAGTTCGAGTATTGCCGCTTTAAGATTAGCGGCCCGTGAACATGAACTAAGGTTGGAGCTTTTGAGACAGCGGGCTGATTTGATTTGTTGATATTTTCGGAAGATATTTGATTCGGAATAATATTTCATCGGTATGAAAATATTTATTTGTAATGGTTTAATGTTTGTTTATCAGTGTTATTATCGATCTACTTACTACCTAAATAAGTTCAAAACAAATCGACAAAACTAAGTTTATTGTATATTGTGGTATCTCTCCATAATCAAAAATGTAATAATAGTTTCTCAATATAAAAGTTATTATTGAAAGTTGTAGGTATTCCCATGTTAATACAATTTAGTAGCAAGAAGGTTTTGTTGGTACATACATATTTAAAATGTTAGGCTAGAAATTGTAAATAAAACTATCTTAATCTATACTAAAATTGCTACGACGAGCAAAGACGTTGCATATACATTTCATTTTGCTAAGGTTTGCAGCTTCATGAACAGTGATAATGCATTATGTAGCAATTTTGGTGCAACATCTTTGCGTTAAATCATCTGTGTGCCTTAGTTTAGCTGTGAGAGCTAATTAGAGTTTATAACAGTAATGTGTAGGTACTTGATTATCCCCCTAGATTTTTTTTGTAGAAATTCTATGCGAAATTGCTACAAAATGTACGATCACTGTTCAAGAATATGATTTCGGTAACTAGCTACATTATTTTGATTAATTTTGTTACCATTTTATGTAAACTTATGTTTGGACCACCCTGTATTTATAAAAGCACGTAGAAACTTCTGGTCGTGGCTGTCACATACAATATTTTACTTGATAATGTTAGTTGCTAAGTATATCTAGGGACTGAGTACACCCACGCATAGTTTCGTATGCAACATGCAAGGACGTAGGCCATATGTTTACATGTTAATTATGTTCTACGTAATTTGCACTTCGACCATTAGGTATGTAAAAGATTGGTTAAAAAAAGTTTACAAGTGAAAAAACATACGGGACGCTTTGTGTTCCTTATCCTTTTCAAATAATCAGTCAAGCCATTTTACATGTTTCCACATTAAAATTACAATGAATAAAATGTATGTAAAAGGTATGTATTTAAAAAAATACAAGTCGTTTGACAGAGGACACCCTTCAATGTATATCTTTATTGTTAAAAAAACAACAAAAAATTTATGCGAAAATTTCAGTTCGCGTCTGTGTGCTCAGTCCTTTTTCCCTTCCAACTAGTGTTGTACTTATTTAATACTTGTACGTAATAAAATGTAAAAACAAAGTTGCAATATGAATAAAGGTTATTTTAGTATAAATGTCTTGTGTTATTACAAAACGCTCAGCGAATTGCCTGGTCTCATTGCATAGTCGTAAAATAATAATGTACTTGCCGTACATGCATTTTGCGCTAAAATACATTGAAAGTGCCTATTAGTTTATCAGACTGGCGTATAGAGAGTTATTGAAATGGGTTATTCTGGATACGACGATGAAATTGTACGACTGCGGTTAGAAATAATAAATACAACAAAATCTTTGTGCTTACCATGAGTTATACGTAACCGTATTCGATAGCGCCTGCGGTATGTCCGGTTTAGGGTGTGCAAACCGGTTTTTATTTAAAACTAATATTTGAAATGGGATAATTACCATGTAAGTTTGTTTTATTGAGCACCCGATATTTCGACACTGTTGCAAGCGTCATGTTCACGGACGGTCGTGTTAGCTTAAAATCGGTTTTTATTTGTATGGAATTTCGGTTAATAACCGGTTATTTATCGGTTTTTCCATACATTCCGGTTAAAAACCGGTTTACACACCCTTGTCCGGTTTGCCCCTGCCAGAGTAGTGGTAGGAGCGAGAAGGACATACTTTCGAATTCCGCAGTCGCTATCGAATACGGTTACGTAGAACTCATGGTAAGCACACTTGTCTAAAGTGGAGTGACCTTATACACATGGAAACGCACCAGTCGCGTCGAGATGTGCTACGCGTATATTAAGTAAGTATGGTAGGTACCTATTACCTCTCCAGGAAACAAACTTAAATACGAGTTTTGTCTAAAATCCTATGACTAGCTTGCTTACCACTCATAGATTTTACTCTAAATACAAAATATCAAGAAACCCCAGCCCTCGCAATCCTCACCCCTTTTTGTGGTAGGCAACTTAATTTTTACGCAGCCAGAGTAGAATAGAGCATTACCCTGTTAACACTTTACTCGCTTACGCAGTTTGAATCTATAATTAATTGCCATTGATTGGAATGGCAGGCTATCAAGCAGCTAACTATCTAGTAAAACAGAGTGTTCATGTGAATTGTCTTATGTAGGCACTAAAGTTACAAAATGGTCTCAAAGCATCGACCAATAAAATATTATACCAGATTATTTTATGGCAAAGTATACAGGGCGATTAATTCAAATGGGTCAGTATGGAGAAGTCAGAATCTGTGAAAGATCGCGACATCTGTTCTTAGGAACCATGGCTTCGATTTTAGATTTAATAATAATGGCATTTAATATTTTTTTATATCTCTCATACATAACCGCGAATAGTACCTGCTCGAAGTCCTGTAAACAATGTACCTAATATTCTACAATTTAACCTACTTACATATAAATTCTGCAAGTTTTTTCGTTGTTAAACAACAACGATTTTGGTACATCATAAGTCACAAGGAACACCTTTTTTAATATTGTTTAAGTAGGTAACTAATTGAAAGAAAAACCCAACACTAAGATTAGTAGATTAACATACAAGGGATCAAAATGATATATTTCCGGCGAGGGCGTTCACTTAATTCCGAATGAAGCGACGGATTCTACAATAGAATCCCTCACTACGTTCGGGAATCCTGATTGGTTCGCTGGGGTTAGAGTAGAATCCTGAGCGTAATGAGGGATTCAATCTTTAACGCCAAGATTAATAATTTTGATCCCGTATGACACATACTGCTTTTGCACACCAACTAAGAGGAAATAAACAAAACAGAAAACAGCATCACACCAACACCACGTATGTATAGTTAATGCCCGAAAACGTAAAACTATGTAGTGCTTGATCAGAAAAGAGCCACTTTGATCCCACCCAAGTAGGGAAGTAAGGGAAGAAAAGTGCCACTTTGATCCCACCTAGCTTAAACAGAAAAAAAGCTGGTGTGAAAAGACTATTGCAGTGCAGCACTTTGGTTAAAATAAGGTCATAGGTATTGTTGTGAAGGTTGGATGGTCTGGATAATGGGGTATGGGAGGAGACTAGCTGACACCTGCCGTGACAATCAGTCTCAATATTGTAATAGACAGGCTGTGACTTGCCAATTCATTTAGTGGGCCCGCAATGACCGCGACAACGGAGCAACACTTCGGAGCGGCTGCGAGGCCGTCGAGAGGTTAGTCTGTGGTCGCCAGATATTTCCTTTATTTATTTTTAATCTCAGGTTAGGTATGATTATAAAAGCAAAATACAAAAATACATACGAAAACAATACAAAATACATATATAAACATATTATAAAAAACCTACGGTGCCGCCGGTAACGGGTAGGGTTAGGGCCGCAAAAAGAGGAACCGTCTAAATCTTGACCAAAATACAATGAATAGGTATAAAGTTTCCTCAATTTGCAAGTTTTCTTGAATAAGCTAAACCTTTTTGTGTTACAAAATCTTGAAAAAAAAAACACCGGCTTCGGTCAACCACTATTTTTGGTAGGTATATTCGTATATTTGTTGCGATCACGTTCATAGTTACAAGGTATGTGATGAAATATAATATTACTAGTGGCTCTGTGAGCTGTAGACCTCACGAGATGGTACTGGTATTGGTATAAAGTTTGTATGCGCCTTTGAGGGCATATGGCGCTTAGGACCTTAGTTGCGACCTGTAGAAGAGAACACATGGACAGACACACGTAAGCCTTTCTACCCAAGCTAAAACGGAGATGCTTCGCTCACTTTGCTCACTCGGTCAACTAAGTAAGTATAAGATACCCTGGTAAGGCATTGCAATAATCTTACATACTAAACTTACTAAAGGCGCCTATTTTACAAATAAAATAAATTCGACAATCAGAACAATAACTATTAAAATACAGGAACCTAACCATTACGTCTTAACGCGATTCAGTTTAGGCTCAGAGCCTTGCCATGACATCTTAACGCGATTCAGTTGATCTCGTATCGACCTAAACTGAGTCGCTTCCATACAACTGAGCCTAAACGGAACATTAACTAAATCGCGTTAATACGTCATGGCGCCAGCTGTATGGAAGTGACTCAGTTTAGGTCGTCAACTGAATCGCGATAAGACGTCATGGTAAGGCCTCTGGACTTATGTGGAGGAAATTATGAGAATGGTTTGAAATATAGAAGAACGTCAATAAAATAACCAAATTAAGC
Source organism: Lathronympha strigana (assembly GCA_949128165.1). Lineage (NCBI taxonomy): Eukaryota > Metazoa > Arthropoda > Insecta > Lepidoptera > Tortricidae > Lathronympha > Lathronympha strigana. Next base: position 6,009,685 of record OX421906.1, on the reverse strand, counting down.
TTCAACCGGCAACCTCAAGGTATATGATTAACGTGGGTGACTTACCGCAGAACACACACAATTATCCAAATTACCAGCGCCGTGTCATCCCTACGGTTCTCAATGAATCACACACCAATTTCGCGTCAGTCAGTCAAGGCTGACCATTTGATCCTCCAATTTGAACTTTATCTCTTGAGCTGTAATATCTATAATTTGTTGTAACGTCACCCAGTCAATGCTAACTACCTGGATTTCTAATCTGATATTTATGACTTGAGCGGTAGAGTTTAGAATCGATTGTAGGAGAGTAGAAGGGTTCAGGTTGATGTTACGTGCTGCAATTATGTCAGATGATTGCAATTCTTGATGCTCACTGAAATTACTAAAGACCAGTATAAGACTAATCTGGAACTGCTCATAGTTGTATTGGTTTTGTGGTCAAGTTATACTAGATGGTGTCACTGACGAGATGTGAAAAGATGACTGATGAGTGACCTTAGGGTTGCGGCTGCGGTCAGACGTAATGAGGATGACATTTTAAATTTTCACACAGTAACAAACGTGGATTTTGCTAGTTTCAATACCTAGCCATATGCCCGAACAGCGAAATTTGCCCGAACGGCGGACGTCCCCGCAATGCAAATCCGACGGATTGCCCGAACGTGTATGGCCGGCTATTGCTGAATAGAAAGAAATGTCTTTTTTTTCTACATTTGATTGTGTATTATCGCGCTTAAAAATGTACCACTGTTACCAAATACCAATTTCCCACTATGGAGATCTGACGAATCGCCCGAACTTAGGTATATGGCATATTCGATCACAGTAGGAAGTTGGTGGCGCAGCGGCAGCGGTAAGCGGTAAGAGCGTGCGAATTTCAATCCAAAGGTCACGGGTTTCATGGCTCGTGGTTCGTTCCAATGAGTTTTTTGGAATGTGCCGTTGCATAAGCCGGGAAAACTCTAGGAAGAAGAAGATTATTGTAAGTGTAAGTGAAGTGTAAACTCTTTACCCTGAGTCTACCACCAAGGTTATTAGATTTGAGACTGTTGATGTAGATGGTGAAACTCTATCTATAGTGATCTCATACCTTGAAACATAACATAGACGATAGACGTTATTTTAAGACAATGAAAAATACCGTTATAATTCTCTTACATCGCATAGAGTTTCAGCGAACTGACTTTTCTTAATCCACCTCCTCAATCAACGAGGACCAAGAAAACGTCTTGGTTTTCGTTTTTCCTGAGTGACTTCTAGGATTGGGACCTGGTTTCAGAAGATTATATTAATCTACATAATTATAGTTTGAAAGAATAGATATTGTCGCGCGACAAACGAAGTCGTGGCTATTAGCCACACATTACCACCTACATTACCCATGAGCATGACTACGTAACCTATAACCTGTCAAAATAACAAACAAATCAAGATTCCTTATGAATGTACTAAACCGTTCAAAATAATTACAGTTTTGATTTCAACGACGACTATGATATAGTAATAGCCCAACGCCGAGTCAAAATTAAATTTCAATCCCCATTTAACCACCTAGTCTGATTGCCACCATAAACAAACCCGACAAATCTCGATCTCATTCTGTCTTGTTACTCAAAAAACGACACACAAGCCATTGAAAGGTCTATAAAGCTATGTCATTCTGTAGCAGGACAGCATTTGCCCCCAGCGATACATTAATAACAATAAAATATTGCTTCAAATTTATAGAGACGCACGGCAAAACAGAATTGATTCAACACTAAAGTTATTATCAGTATTTTAGCTTCTACAAAAGATCTTAACTGACATGATCTGTAAAGCAATTCCTGTCTTATTGTTAAAATACTATCTTCTATTTCTATTGCAAATCACGTTATTACAACTTTGAACCTTAATCAATTAAGTTAAAATCGAGTTTCGTACGCGAGATTGGAGTTTGCACGATTTTAAAGTGTATTAAAATAATTTAAATTTAAACGTGTAGGTTACGTCTTTATTTGCGGATATTTATGACGGGGTATAAAGTGCGGGGACGAGGACACGGATAAAGGTTCGGCAGAATGCGTCCGTGACAGCGCAACGTGGGTATGGTACTAAAAACTGAATTTGGTTGGGACGACGGATTTTATCGATATCGATATCATTTTACATGAAGAGTTTTCGATATTCGTAAAACCCCTGGTTTAAAATAAATGTACGTGATAGACAAAGAAGCCTAATTAAGCGTTGGTGGCCCAGCGGCATGCGACTTTCAATCCGAAGGTCGCGTGTTCAAACCACGGCTGGTACGTACCACTGACATTTTCGGAAATTATGTACGAAATAACATTTGATAGTAAATGTCAATTATTCTCCGGTGAAGGAAAACATCGTAAGGAAACTGGACTAATCCTAATAAGGCCGAGTTTACCTTCTGGGTTGGAAGGTCAGATGGCACTCGCTTTCATAAAACTAGTGCCTTCGCGAATATTGGGATGAGTTGCCGAAGCGGACCCCAGTCTCCCTGAGCCGTGGCATAAGCCGGGAAGGCGCTAAAAAGAAGAAGAAAAAGCATAAACAAATGCCTAAGGCTCGTTTTAGGCTGGCTTTTTTAGCATAATTCGCGGCTAATGCCACATCCTCTTGGCCAGATGTGTCGAAGAATTTTGACTCAAGGGCCAGGGCCAGGCCAAATTGTATCAACTTATGCTCTTTCGTTTACTTATTACAGATTTTGATCCTATGGGTCGTAATTTGGAGAATACAGAGATACCCTAATTTCTTTAGTATACTGCACTGGTTCGAATCGCGAAACCCTTGGTCACCTTTGATATCATTTAAGATTTAATAAGATTTAGTTGTACATACCTATTTTTGTAAAAAAATAAAAGTCAGCTGCAATAGTGGAAAAGATTCCTTCGCTCGCTGTATTTAATTTTTTTTAATGAATTATTATTTACAGCCCAAATTTAACGCAAACTCTTCTTCCTGGACACGAGTATGTTTGATATTACACCTCTATAAAGGCAATTTTCAGTTAGGACCATCAAAACGGAACTATACTATCGTCTGTACCATACTGCCTACATACCTTCAGAAGATTATCGATACTTTTCCCAGCACTAAGTCCACTCCGGCGCAGCTCATAAAACCTTATGATAAGTGCCATTACCATCACAAAGGAGGCGTGTAATTTTTTGTCAAATAAATACTAATAAAAAATTGATGTTTATTAAATATAACTTCGAATACTCGGCATTGTAGCTCGTCAAAAGGAACCGTTTGTTTCTTCTTGATTTAAATTAAAGTGGTTGTTACGTAAATAATAATTAGATTTGTCTATTTGACGTGAGATATATTATAAAATTTAAATAGTACCTACTGCAATAAAACTTCGGTCTCCAATTAATATTATGCTTAATTTATTCACACATAAATACTCGTTATCTAATAGGTACATACCTTACATTGGATCATCAAACGATCTATTCACTTTGGCAAACAAAGACAACGCGCGACGAATATAGACGATAAATATTTTTTTTCCTGTAGCCCTAGCACAAGAGTGCGGCGACAGTATATCGCGGTCGAAAAACAACTGTCATTGTCTAATCCGAAAGTTAGAAAATGACAGGTGTCGTTCTCTAGCGCGAGATACCGGTTTGCCAGTTTAAAACTCATTCCATTAACCCTTTAAAGGAGCGAAACAAAGACAAGCATTATTACCACCAATTCAATCAAAAACATTATAGCTTTATGACCAATAATAATGTCCAATTAACTCGAAAACTAATAACTTACGCAACATTAACTACAGACCTTATTCACAGCTTTTCGAAACTAGTCCTTATTTACACAGATTAAGATCGCTGTCAATCATGTGTAAGGGCTGGCCCACTTAATACTAGACTATTTAAAAATCCTGCTATTCATAAAGGTAGTCAAATACTTCTCACATGGATCAGTTTAGTTTTGATACACTGACTTTTCTAAATAGCTACATCAGGCAGAGGTTGGACTCTTGCCCTCGCGAGTAAATGTAAATATTGGTAAGGAACTAAACATGTAAGTTCATATGTAGACTAACCATCAGAGTTAGATGTACGAGTATGTAAGGTTGTTGTGAAATGCATTGTGGTGAAATGGATCCAGCAAGCGTTTCAACCTTCTTACTACACAATATGATTCGATCCGATTAGCGGTTCCAAAAATACCTTCTTATAGGCCTTCTACTACTACCTATTAAAAACTGTTCCCATTTCTATAAAAACGTGTCAATTTGTCAAGAAAAGTAATCCATGCTTGCCCATTCATGCTTGTCGACACAACGAATGCCTATAAAACTCAAATCTAGAGGTCCAGTTATACAAGACACACTCCAGAAAAGCCATACTCTTTATGAATATCAGTTTATCTGATATAAATTTCGAAGGCACTATACTTTGATTAGTATAACGAGCCAGCAGACTGTTTGATGACCGAATTAACATTTATAGAAATTAATCGATTCCGTATACATCGATTACATTACAGTATTCGATGAATCGAGTAGTAAATGTCTCGTTAACTAATGGGAACATATGGAGGCATGGGAAACAGCAACTACATCTTTTCCTGTTTATTTTGAATTAGTTTTTATGGAAATTTACGATCTAGACGTTGTAAAATTAAATGAGAGTTAGTTTATTAAAATTGGAATTGACGCGGCCTTTGATTTCGTTGATGATGTCGATTTTAATCAAGGAAAATTACGGTTCATTCATAAAATTGTTTAGGTATACATTTAAGATGGAGCCGATATCTATTGGCATGTTTTCAATGAAAAATAGTGGAACGAGTTCTCAATCTGATATCTGATTGCCAGATTGTGAATCTATTGACCATTTATAGATTGAGATTTTGATATTATATTTAAACTGAGTCGCTGCCATACAAATGAGCACAGTTAAGGACCTAAACCTAATTAACCGAAACCTTATGACCTAATGAACATGATAACAATGGATTAAATGAATATGAATAAACAGAATTGCGTTAGGCGATCGTCGTAAGGCCACAGAAGCGTCAATCGAATTTAGGTTAAAATCAAAGATCGTTATAAATATGACCAAAAATGGAGAAAAGCTGGAACCGACTTCAAACTTTCAAACGTATCAGTTGGTAGCGCTATGTGGTGTCACCTCCATTTGTTGGATTACCCATCCTTTCTTCCGAACCTTAAGCAATTAAAAATGAATACATTTTATTTTTCACTTTTTCAAGTCGGTTTTTATTTTTTGTTAAAAAGTTTTTGTTTTTCTATTGTTGGTAAGTACTTACTAGTATGAGTAAGACAATTAATCAACAATAAATAATTAGTCAAATCAGATGGTGGAGCTCGGAATCATCAGCTTAAGTAAGTATGTAAAGTTCCATAGGCCACCCCTGGTCTTCATCATCAGATCTATTTCAACAAATTTATAATTTTATGGAAAAAAATGTTAAAGACTTAAGAAAACACTAAAATCATCATGTGACTTTGAAAATTGAGGAATTTCCTAAATTCATCATGGATCCTATCATCAGATTAAAACGAAATTCTTATGAGACCAACTTGAAGGTATTTTTATTTGTACTAGATTTTATACAGCGGTACAATTCTGCCCCATAAGTAGACGTGGAGTGACAATAGCATAAGGTACAATCAGGGTACAATGGGGCTGGCATAATCTTGTAACTGATTGAAGTCCCTAAATAATAAATAAATAAAAAAGTTGGAGGTAATTTTTATCACAAAAATTATTGCTCAAATTGGACGACGGGGCTCGGAGTTATCGGCTTATGTATTTGAAGTTCCACTTGCCATCCCTAGTCTCCATCATTAGGTCTACCTTACCAAATTTATGGTTTTCGCAAGAAATCGCTTCATTTACCTACTTAAGAAAACACCGAAATCACCATATATGTGCCTTTGAAAATTAAGGAGTTCTCTTAATTCCTCATGGAAACATAAAGGTAACCGCCTCCGTTGAATTCTCGAAGTTGGTTAAATACATCAAGGTATTCTTCCGATTACATAATTTGACCAACCAAATTCAGAAGTAACAATAAGAGAATTAATGTACCATAGAGATAAACAACCACTTTATTTATGGTGGTGATACCAACGATTCGTGGATGCCACCCTCTATAGCCGTTTAGAAACTTACAATATTATGTTCCAATGCAACAATGAGTTTCCCTTCATTAGTTGAGCAATGAAACCGTTTACAACATAACATAAACGCGGTGTAACGTGCAAACGTGTACCAGTGATTAATACGTTCATTATCATCGATGCGGGTGTCGGCTCTTTGATGCATTATGGCTGATAGTAAGCAATTCGCGAATAATAAGGAAATGTGGAAGCTTCAGGTATATGTGGGTTATCCTTAAAGTAACGGTGCTGTATTGGATAATGTGTGAAGGCTCACTAGCTAGTGCACAGTGGGACACTTCCCACTGGAGCTTAGTATACGTGAAATCATAATTTTACTATAACCATTAATGACAGCGATTGTACCTGAACTGGTCTTCTTCTACTTTTACTTCAACTTCATTTCAAACAGTATTGGCTTGGGTCTATTGTTATTAAATTTTTGCATCCAGCGCATTCCAATCACTCTGGCTATGTCATCGGATTCTGCATGCCTGCCACAAGTATCGAAAATAGGCATTGACGGGAAAACATCTGTCATTCCAATATACAAGTGTGACGGACTTGGAGACACAAATCCGCAATCATTAGATTTTAGTGGTATAGGCTCTGATGTTCTAGCCAAGGTCTCCGCTCAGATACGCGTTGACCTCATCAGTCGTCTGTTGTGCGGGTCACCCCAACTCCACTTTCTCTTGGTAATAATTTGGTGGTCAGAATGTGGTCAGCGAGCCTACCACACACCACTTCGTTCGTTCATTTGACTCTTTATTGGTCGAATATACGAGGCCCTCAGGTACGAGAACGTCGCTCTTGAGTGGCTTCAGTTTTTTGAAGAGCCTCAGCTCGTTTATAGTTGATGAAGGAATCTAAATGTTAGGTCTGATCGATCCGGAATTTGTTAAGTACAACATGTTTACCACCTGGGCCCTGGCCCCTCATCATGTAACAAACTGCAGAAGAACAATTGTAATTATTTCTGCAAAAAGGTTCCTTACCTTAGTGTATTGGTAGAGAAGTGAAGCTCTATACCAGCTGTCACTTTAATTGGTGGTGGGAAAATATAGTTTTAAAGAAAAATAACAAGAAAGTGAGTGGTTACAGAAGAAAGGCAGCTGTTATATCTAATATAAAAATGAAAAAGAACGTGCTTGGTATAATTAACAGGTGTCTATAAATAACCTTGAATTGGCTAGATGAGTTTAATTTAAAAAAGAGTAAAATAATGCAAAATAATAGTAAATTATGAGTAAATTAGCGAAAGGTGCAGCAAGGCCTTCTTTCTAACACAGGGTTGGCAAAATTATAAAACATCTGACAGTTGGCATCTTGAGCCGGATTCGAAGTTCACAAACCCTTGCTTGATTTGATATTAAGGTTTACTGTGACTGCGAGAAATATCACATCAACCTAATGCGGTATTTTCGGAATCGAACATGCATCTTGATTTACTGTTTTTATACATGTTGTAAGCTTTAAAAAAGCATACAACCAATAAGCTGCTTTGTTTACTTTGTATCTATACGCAGTTTCCCTGTTGGAGTTGGAGTGAGTGGAGCGTTGGTGGCTCAGCGATAAGTGCGTGCAACTTGCAACCCGATGGCTGCCGGTTCAAAACTTATGTACGAAATATCATTTGTTATTTAACCAATCGCTTTTCAGTGAAGGAATACACCACAAAGAAACCGGACTAATCTCAACAAGGACTAGCTTACGCTCTGGGTTAGAAGATCATATGGCAATGGCTTTCGTTAAACTATCGCCTATGTCAAATCTTGGGATTACTTGCCATAGCGGATTCCCAGGCTCTCTGGGCCGTGGCAGAAGCCGGGAAAACAATAGCACAGAAGAAAAAGACTGAACTGTTTCCGTAAATTATCGATATTCCAATAGCGAATCTACGATCATAAATGTCTGAACGCATCCCTTATTAGCTAACGGTAAATTTAGCTCTACATTGCATAAAGTAATCATAATCTCTATACTGGCCGTAAAAAGATAATTTATAATGCAAGAAATTGCACTTACACTTACCCATGCTGTCCTCTTTACACCCAAAAGGTCATAACAACTTTCTCTTTCTAATACGCATACGTTGTTTCAAAGTTACTGTTGAAGTTTAGTTGCTAGCTAAACCTAAGGTGTTTACTTTTAGGAATTTGAATCTTATATTTATGATGCTTAAGTTGTTTTTTGATGGTATTTTAAGACACAATTGGTACTTAATCGATGGCGGCAACTTTGAAGCATTTATTTTTATATCCAATTCGCGTAAAGGTGTTATACTAATAAAGGTAATCGTCTACTTTCTATACTGCGATTAGAAGGTTGTATCTTTATACGGGTTACATAGTAACATAAGACGTATGGATTCTAGGCGATGGCATTTCACCATGCCGCTTGTTCGTTAGGGTTCATTCTAATACAACGTGATTATCGCGAGAGCCGTGGCAGGGTAAGGTAAGCGAACATCTTGTGCCTTTAACAGTTTTTTTGGTCTGTTTTTTTTTCTGGTGATGTGCATTGTTTATTAGTAAGTGCTATACTAAATTTGAACATTCGCTGTTTTGAAGGAAAAAATAAAATAAAAATAACGTTTTTCGTTAATATTTCCGTTTCAATGCAACGAATTCTTTTGTGCTTTACATGTGTACTCTTAGTTGAGCTTGAGACCCGCAAACAATGTGTTTGAAAAATAAAAGTACAAAAGCCTCGATTTGTTAAAAATCATGTTTTCCCGTTAACCAGTTGAAGGAAATATGTTGAAGTTTTATGTATGTGAATATCAGGTACGTAGGTACAATATTGAGATTTAGACGATAAAAAAATGATAAAAAATTTACCACTGTAGCCTCTTAACGTATGCGACATATTTCTAGGACAAAACGTGACTTAGCGCAAAGCAGCGCAGCTGGCCCTTCGCTAACAGAGACGTCACACTGGAACTGGATGCGATTCGCACCACACTCCAGTGTGTAAGTGAGACTACGCTATGCGCGTGTATAGCGCTATCCCCCTTGCACACCGGCATACAACGCGAATATCAACTAGTGTGACATTCGCCTTATTCGCTACCACATGTGGGTGTATAATGTGTAAGTATGTTTAAAGTTTTTACGGAACCCTCGGCGCGCGAGTTATAGTTACGCTTGACCATTTTCTAACCGTGTGATACAAAGTGATGTGAGCGAATGTGCGCCTGAGGATGTAACGTGGCCATCGTAATTGTACTGTAAAGTATCTACAATGTTCTTGGTTATATTTTGCTGAAAGTACCTATTAAGAAAGAGACTCCATTAGAACATTATAAGTGACCTTTTATAGGTAAATTATCATAAGTACATTTTTAACACCGTGGTATCATAATTAGCTACCATAAGGATTATACAATCCTAGGGGCATAACAAAGTGTTATTAGGGTACCGTACCTACCTTTTTTTTTATACAATACTACGACGGTGACAAACAAGCATAAGGCCCACCTGATGGTAAGCGGTCACCGTAGCCTATGGACGCCTGCAACACCAGGGGTGTAACATGCACGTTGCCGACCCTTTTAAAAAAATGAGGTTTCGCTGTGTTGACAGCCAAAAGGGCCAAGGGCTTTGCTCCGTGTACCTTAGAAGGAAAAACGGGCTCCTTATAACTAGGACCATTTCGTTGCCCGTTCGTCTGTCTGTAAAGTCCCTTTATCTCAGAAACGCGTAAAGGTAACAAGCTAAAGCTAATACCACATTTAATTTAATTTAATTTTAATTTTGAAGCTGTGAAAAAACCAGAACTCTACGTTACCGTAGTCAAAAGTTACGGCATTTTATATCGCATTTCCCCATACAAAAGGGAATCAAAAAGTAAAGGATAAACGACACGATTCGTTGTCGTTGTAATGTGAATAGCTTCATATAAAGTGTTCTGCCGCTACGACACACGACAAAAAATCGTCCCGACACACGACATAGTGGGAACCGGGTCTTACTCGTGTAATTTTTATGTATCAAGCACTCTTAAAATATCATGTCAAATTTCGAAACAAACATAAACTTTTTTTTTATATGCACAGTTTCCAATTAATGAGATTAATTGTTAAAGGTTTAGTTATCAAAGAACATAAAAACAATCGTATAATGAACCGGCGAACAGAAAAGAACAATTTTACCGTCTCGGACCAAATTAAAACCAATAATTTATGCCCACTGAATCCCTAATAGAAAATCAACACATCGAAAAACCGGTACTTTCAACATTAAATCGATGTTCGTCATTCGATTGTGATTAATCGAAAAACACTTTAAACTCGCTCACTACACGAATATATTCTTGTATCGATAAGACTAAGTATCGAAACTAAAAATACTGGCCGATAAGAAGTCATTCGCAGAAAAAAATAAGGAAAATATAAATAGGTGTCATTGTAAAATCAACCAAAAGGCTTTAACACTAAGGATAAAATTTGTAAATTTGTGGAAAATAAATACAAAGTAAATTTTTGGCCATGATTAAAGCATTAGCAGGCACGCGCCGAGAGTCTAAACAAATGTCATACATTAGAAGAGATTAGATCCATGTCAACTAAGAGGACCAGTCTTAAATCTTAAAACACGTGTCTGAATAATTATGTGTTGGAATTAAACTAATTTATTCTACTAATTCAGTAAAAAATATAGACCGCCAGTCAAATGTGGTTCGAGCCCGCATTTAGTTTCTAAGTAAAGAAAATAAACGTCCGTTTTTTGTAGACTAAGGAAGCTAATCAATAACTATAACGTTAGTATATTATTGCCTCCATATGTTAACGTTTCCCGTTCATTAGGAACTAGGTACATTATATTTGCAAAACTACCTATTAAATAATTATAAATATATACCTAAGTATACAAAATTATTTATATTACGTTAGTATTTTACGTCAAATGTAGCAATGCAATGCTTATTTAGTACTTTGAATCGAAATCTAACAATATTTTATACAAATACTTATATTTTGTCTCTCGAATTTGCTAAATAATTAATTGTGTAAGATTTAAGGTTGTCCCACATATATTTATGGAGGAATGCGCCCTAAATATTATTTGTATAAATTTGTCCCATGTCCCAAAGTTTATATTCTAGGTACCCAACCTAAGTCATTAGTTTCTGGGTTTCTAGTTTCCTGTACAATTTAATTGAAATGCACAAAACTTAAAATTTTACATAGATGACACCTACGAGTATCATAGCTATCATAATAGCATAATAGCTACAAAGCAAAGTCAGTGAGGACTACCACTAGTAAATTCGCCGCTAGGGGTGCTAGTAGTGGAACGTTGGTCCTACGAAAAGAGGTTATATGTCATTTTCAGTACACTTCTCATTAGTTTTTGATTTAAGTCGTGTTTATTTCGAAAAATATGCACTTTTAGAGGAATTATTACACAAAAAGATATTAAATACTGAATAAATATTAATTTGGCTATAAAATAAGCTTTATATTGAAAATGTAAAATAGCACGGCCGTGAATTACCGTAAATTTAAAGGTTTATACAAAAACGGTTCTCTTTGTCAAAAATATTATTGTTATCAAACTAGAAACTACTAAAAATCAACTAATCAATAATACAAATGCCAAACGAAAACTGTCAGAAGTTTTTAGTAAGTATAGAAATAAGTACAAACCTTAAGTATATAAAAAAAAAGAAGATTTATTCAGTAGCAAACAATTTAGAATTTAGCGACCGTGTATGATGATGGCGACCAATCAATTTGGTTTAGGACTGTGGCAGGTACTAACGCATATGCTTCTCCAATTGTTACCTGAATGAGAAAAATACGAATTCTTATTTGCTGTGAATATACATATATAAGAAATATGCACGATCTCAAGCTTATCCAATTTTTTTAGGTGTATAATAATAACATTTTCTATTTAGAATAGAATAGAATAGAATAGAATAGAATAGAATAGAAATAATTTATTCGTGGCCACACAAAATATACAGTACAATTACAATTAACAGAAAAATTGCCAAGATTAAAGAAGTGCCACGAAATGGACTCATCTCAGCATAATGCTGGCGACTTCCAGCGCTGATCTTCCGATGAGCCCATCCGGTGAAAAAAACACGAACGGTAACACAAACACTGAAATAAAAACAAATCAAAAGAAAAACAAACAGAAAGGAAGAGACGAACAAAAATGATACATTCAGAAATCTAATTTTATACAGTTAATACACAGTTAAAATAGTTAATACACAATAAAAATAATATAGTTAATAAAAATAAAAATATAATTCAATTTAAACATAGTACAGGTTAAATATTATCACACAAAAACTTATTACCCCTGTAATTTCGAAAACACGGAATCTACACATCACTGAAAAATAGTCAGACACTAATGTACGGTCGCTTTTAACATAGAAAAAAATGAAAAATTATCAATTCTAATATTGGTTTCGCGCCATACAAACTCATACTACTGGCGCTTGACAAGGACCCGGATGCATTAGTGGCGCCGACTGGTGAGCAAAAATACGTTAACCTAGCTTATCAAGAGCCAATGAGGATTGGCTCTTGATAAGCTAGGTTGTCGCTCAATTTCGCCTGATTGCCGCGCAAGCCATGTGACAAATGACAATCGATCTAAATTCATGCGGATTCCATAGGCCTGGTAATAATCCCCACGCCGACCTAAAGCAAGTTGAAGACTTCTCATTGAAATAAGATTTATATATTTTTTTGTTTTCTATATTTTATATCTTTTTTACAAAGTTATTGAAGCCAACCGTCCTTTCCACTCGCGGGGACTGGCTTCAAAAAGAAAAGTGTTTAAAAAAAAAAAAAGTATTTTTTACAATAAAGCAACAAAAGTATAATAGTTTGGTCGCCACAAAGCAAACCAACAGGCTCTCGAGGCGCTAGTTATGGGTTGTCGCTCAATTTCGCCTGATTGCCGCGGAAGTCGCGTGCGACGGGGATCGATCCCAATAGACGTAACGAGATTTACGCCGAGCTGCGAAGCTATGGACAAACTTTCGCATTGTATTTTTCTTTCATTTGCAGAATGGAATTGATAGAAATATCTATAGGTACTTCTAACATAACATTCTAGCCTAGTCATATTAGGGCTATACAGAACGCCTATGAAATTATCGGAATTCGCCATGAATTAAAGAAGTTCCGCCGCTTCGTCTTGGCGTAACGATCGCTCATGTAAGACACTTTCATATACATATATCAAAGATTTGTTTTTGTTTCATGTCGATCCGTACCGCGTCGCTATTGCTATCGTTCGCCTACGTACCTAATCCACTGCTTAAGCCAATGTATCTACCATGAGTCGCTATAGATTTCGTCACGTTATCCACAGTTGCATCCCGCTTCCACCTGCCAGTGCGAGCAAGATGCACTGACAGTGCGTTGACGTAGACTAGAGTCTATAGATATCTAAAATCACCGTCAATAGAACTTACAAACGATGTCAACAAAAAGTATCACATGTTCTGTCATATTTTTCTCCTTATATTTTTACACTACCTCATCAAACACCACTGAAGACGATCACTAGGTACTGATATGGTCGTTAACATACAAAACGTAAGACTTAATCTTGGAGATTCGATTAAAAACATAAAAGTTAGGTTATTACGATCAATATGGCGGTTTGTTTACATTGTTAGGAAGTTGGATTGTCGGGGATTTTACAGTAGATTTCAAACTCGTGGTAACAACACTACTTCTCCATACCAAGGATTCGTAGCTCCATGGTGCATGGGTCAACCGCAACAGTGTCTCAGTCGAAACAATCACGCTCGATAAAGAAAACCATCTCAATCTAATCGCGGAGGAAACGGGCGGAATTATGAAATTTGATTATTCAATGTTTACACTGGCTGGAAAGATTTGTGGTCACACTATTTTATTCATAATCGTAACTGGTTTAAAACCATATTTACGACTATTAGGAAAGTGCTGCTTTGACAGTGACGTACAGGTGAACATCTTTTACCTATTAAATTGCTACTAGTTACCCTTAGTGATTCATCCTGCATAGTATCTCTATTTCCAAGCGAGGTATAGTGTACTTTGCTAAAACATAGATTTTTGTGAGAGCCAACCGCGGAGGTCACACTATTACAGTTATTACCAGAAAAGTAACTTAAAAAAGGATGATTCCCATGTCCACGTCTCTTTTAAAATAGATCTTACTTTTATAGCAACAAGTCATATTTTAAAGAAAATCTTGAAAAGAACTACGTAGTTTAGAAGTGGTACTTGTTAATTAGGGTGGTAGAGCCACCGCTAATCTCAAGCTTGCCGATTTGAAAGCCGCAAGTGTTGGTAGTTACCTTATTAGAATTATGTAGTTATCACAATTAGCCTAGTTGGGGTCCAATTTGGGGTTATAATTGGGGTTAGGTCAGGTTATGTCACGATTTAGGTAGGATCTGTTTAAGGAAAATCTTGAAGTTTTCGAGAAAGAAAAGCACAGATTACCTCAACTAATAGATGAAGCATATGCGACAACTCGCGGTCACCACCGACGTGCAGTCGCGTACTAATTTAGTATGGCAGCGCGACCGCTTATTTCAGTTGTACAGACGCGTTCAAAAGTGCATGGGCAATTTATGAATGAATTTATTCATAATCTGCCAGTACATACGATTACGACCTAAACTCGTGTATATTAAAAATATTTACAATTTATGTATTTTGGGAGTGTGCCTGAAATGTTACAGTAAGTATAAAATGCCGTAGGGTGGTACTAGTTTGTGCTGAATTTAACAAGTAAAATACTGCATGTGAGGTGACCTCGTTCTGATTGTAAACGCATCACAATGCGGCGTCTGTCTGTGTAATCTGTGCAGAAAAGGTATCTAGAGTTGCAGACGTAATTTATGTAATTCAATTTAACTGTTCAAGGGGTCAAAATAACAGACTACTACATATAAAACTCGTAAAACTGCTCTCAGTTACAAAAGTATCGGATTATGTTGTGGGAGTTTATAGAAAGTGAACCGGTACCAGTAGTAGGCCTACAAGATGGTTTTATATTATGAAATGAAAATGAAAAAAAAATATATTAGGTTAAACATTATACGAGATTGTAGCACCTGGATCCAGAATCTGGATTGGATACTCCTTGTAAGTACCTGTATCAGGAGAATGCGCCCTTCAATATTGTAGTTAAGCAATTACATATGTTTATGACATATATACCCCACTCCTAATCCAGTCACTAAATTGTACTTATTGCCCCTTCTTTTATCAGGCATTTTTCATTAAAAATTAATTAAAATATATGAAAAATCCTCTTTCAATGTGTCTGGGTTAACCTTTTTAATAACTATTCCAAATTTAAAATTATGTTGCTTAAGTAGTTCTCGAGATACTTAACGATATGACAGACAAACATACAGACTGACCATAAGGGTTCCTTTTTACCATTTTGGTAGGGAACCCTAAAAACGTAGGTATTCCTCAAAATGAACGTTTTCCTCATAATGGACGTCGTGAATCGTTGTCCGTGAAGTGACTATTTGTAAAAAGTGGTTTATGAAATGATGATACACCACACACAGATGTACAGTCAGACGCCGGGTCACTGCCGCTGAGCACGCCCACTAATTCAATTTACATCGCGCAGTATGCCAGTACAGTCGGTTACAAAATTATTTGGAAATCAGTATTTTCGGGTGTATTTTATGAATTACGTTCATGGTTGCGGATCATTAGAATTCAAAATTAGATTATAAGTAATATATCGTTTAAAATAAAATAAAACTTTTGAAAGAATTTTGGAAGTGAAAAACCGGCGAAATAAGATCACATGATTTTTGAACGAGCGTATAAAGCTCTAAAAGCGTGACCAATATTAATTGGGTCTGCTTTTTTGGCATCTGCGTTTACCTAAATATACCTAGATGCCAAAATGATAGTGATTGGTGATACAATGATGGTTGTCATAATCACGAATGACATATATGTCACAACAACAACTTGATAAATTCATTAAGCTTACCATGTAGGTTACACGCTAAAATTGTATACAAACTGTCATTTAAGTATGCAATTAATCGGTATAAATTTACACAGTAAGTGTAACCTTGATGATTGACCCATATCATGGCCAGAACGGTTGTTATTCGTGCCATTGTACCTAGCATCAATCATTTCATCTTAAGCTTACCTGTACCATCAGAATTATTAAATAATTTTACCCAGCGTCATATTTTTGTCAGCAACTGTCCGGTGTTAATGAGCACCATGAGTCGCCGGAGAGTGGCCATATAAAATTTTGTAATTATGTGCGCCCCGCCCCCGCACGGTAGTCTTACCCGACACTGATTCTTAATTGTTTGTTTTTAACCCAGACTGATTGTTATTACCAGTAATCGTACATTTGGAAGCAATTTCGGTGCATCATCGTTGCGTTAAAAACATCTGTAGTTCTGTATGCCCTATTCTAGCTGAAATTGCAAATTAGAGGAATACGAGTAACAGTGATATTAATTGATCACCTCTGACCATCGCTCTGATAGAGTTTGTCATCCAATCCGGATCAAACGACTATGATAATATCCTGATGTTTATCTTAATCCTACTGGTAAATTTTAAGCAGTTTCATACTTTTGTCAGCTACTGTCCACTGTTAATGAGCACGATGAGTCGCCAGAGAGTGGCCATATTATACAAATTCTGTAATAATGCGCGTCCAACAACACTGATTGTTATCACTTTAGCTGCAATAATGTCAAAGTATACACGGATTTCTTCATACTATAAAAATAATATAGGCATATGTTTTATCATAGAAAACCACAACGAATTGTTATGTCAAAAGGTGAGAGATAAATAATCTATAGGTACATGAGCATCTATATATATTGTTTGTATTAATAAGTAAAACTTATTACTATAAAAATTACGCGTTACTTACAATATTAAGCAATAGTAGTAGGTACCTATATGTGATTGATGTAAGGCATTAAAACTGGAGTGTAGGTTCATGAAACGAAGCGGCAGCCGACTTTCATAATAATTAATAACATCACACGAGTGATTTAAGGTACATAAGGTATATATGTAGGTATATGTATGTTTATGTGTATATGTATTTGTGTAAGTTTATGAATATAGTTTTTTTTTTGTTGTAGTAGTAAGTAAATCAAGTCCGTTCAACACGAAAATCCCTGCACCCACTTAATCTTTCTGGTTTAGCCCATTGGTTGACTGGTAGAGAATGCCTTAAGGCATTAAGTCCGCCATTTGTGCCATTTGTATTGTGCAATAAAGTTTTAAATAAATAAATAAATAAATTTAATGCCTTATTATTTACAATTACACATACTGCTTTATATCCACACATATCATGAGCTCTCCATGATACGATCAAACCGCATTATTTCGACCGCCATTACGACTATTATGAATGAAAACGTTTCTAAAATTAAATTTTGACATTCATATTTTTTAAATTCAGAGTCAAACTAGAGTTGGCCCCAATTTTCATATGGTTCGATAGCAAATAACGTGCGACATGCGTGCGATTTGCGTGCGACTTTGTTTGGAATTGGAACTTCGTTTCGAAATTTCGACTGATATTAGCATAGAGGTCAAATCAAATTTCCTTGTTTGTCAGAGATGTTCGAAATTAAAAAAAAAACGCATTCGATGATATAAATTAGCTATAATAACATTTTCACATAAAAGAAAGTTGTAACAAAAAAGTTTTTCACCCATTATAGAGGGTATATAAAGATATGTGGGTATATAAAGAATTTAAAGTACCCAAAGCAAAATAAAAACAATAAATAAAACACCAACCTATGCCGTGTAACCGCTGTGTTGCGTAAGGTTTTTAAGGAAATGCATTTTCACGGCATCTGGAAATGGTTATTTATCATACAAAGGGGCTAAGTTGCGTAGGCGTATCGAGAGGTTAAAATATGAAAGTAGCCGGATGATTTATATAAACGGCAAACTTAATTTGAACTCTCGATACTCTCAAAAAGTAGTGATAATGTATAGTTATGATAACTCCAAGTTAACTGAAGAACTTGGAGTTAGATTTCAAAACTTAAGGTCAATTAAAACAGGCTAGTACAAAATATGATAATGATCAGTAGTTCTTTTTAACTACATAATATTTCCTACCTTCACACGGAGATACAAAACATTCCCAACTAATTTGGTGGTTGCAATCATTAAAACTCCATTACTTTACAACAATTGTGCCTGCAATTACAACCGTGTTACAATACAACAATACGTTTTAACCGATTTTTTCAAGTTGACCACCTCTAATTTCATTCTGTAACATAACATAGTTTGGCGTTTGGCGCCGGCGGTTAAAACAAAGGCGCGCGCGATGATTGCACGCCGATGACGCTGCGTTTGCGCAGGTTTTGGGACGGGCGGGGTTCCGTATTTCGCAGGATTGAAGTGTAGGGAAATGAAACGGAACTGATTAGGGATAATGTGGGGTGGCATGTGTGGAAAAGGTGCTTTGTAACCTTTGTGTGTAATGTGTTTGTGTTAAAATGGAAAATGGGATAAAATGTTACGCGACGGATAAGGAGAGCGGTACAACTTTATAAGTTAAATTTTATTATATGTAAAAATAAGGACGTAAAATTTAAGATTTATACTTAATGATATTATTGATCATATACGAGTTGGTATATTTCGTGGTTTACATATAAAGTTTAGATTATATATATCCGCTCTAGGGCATTCAATTTTTTTATAATTTTTTTTTGCTTTACAAATCGCAATTAAAAATCTTCATTAAATCTAATTTAAAAAAAATGTTTCTTGGTGACTCCCATATCCTTCCATATATCTATCCATATCCTTATGTTTACATATATTATATAAATACACCTGTATTTTTCTTTCCTCGTATTCGATATGAAAAGTAGAGTGCTTAACTCGGGTAAGCCTCGGATTATCCGGCTCCACTGATGGATGGTTCAGCCTTCAAACATTCACATTTCCTCACGCATCCCCAAACCTGTAATACAACGTCGGTGTATCGCTTACAAAGTATGTACCTACTAATCTATTTATTGATTCAATAGTCGGTCCGTCTGTCGGCTGTAAACAAACACAACGGTAGTTGCACGGCACCGCCTTTGTAGCCTCTAAATAAAATAATGAACTGTATATTTAAACGATGACCACGCATATTTCGGACAATTACTCCACTCTTATTATTAAACCTTAGAACCATTATAACCAAACAAGCTATTATAAACTTTCTGTCTATGGCATAAAGCCTTTGACATGCGTAATCGCTTCGTGGTTTGCTATAAGTAGATATTAAAAAGAAGCTATGATAGTTATAACATATTATTGAAAACTGATGCGGCGGTATGCATGATAATTTCAGCTCCATCAGTAGCAAAAAATAAAATATAATGTTAATAGAATATATAGTCATATTATTCCGCTTCCGCTTGAATATAGAGAATTTTATTCTCAATGACTTATAGATATATGCCAAGCAAATTAAGCCCATATAAAGCATTTTGAAGATTTATTCCGCAAACTGAAAATTGTTATTGTGACTTTTACTCGTATTTTGCCGGCTTTTTACTCTTGATTATGGCGGCACTACTGTACGGTTGAGTTCATAAATATCTGAGGAACTGATTACATAATATGTAAACACTTACAGCTTATTGTCAATAGCCTAAGCGTGTACATATATTTCTGAAGCCTTGGAAATGCTCATATATTTATCTACTTGACTGTACCTCAGCGAACTTAGATGCTCATTCGACGCAGAATTTGACATTTCTGTCCGACATACCTGCCGTTTTCGAGCTATAAGCAAAAAACTGAAAAAGAGCGGAAATTTTGCAGTAACAGTAATAGTATGCTCACCACCTGGGATTGTAAACTCGAATTACATGCATTTGTGATCAAATAAGGATATTAAAACGATTTACAGCTTGCTAGGAATTCACTCTTCAGATAGGTTGATTGAAACACCCTTTTATAAACATTAATGTTTCAAAACTTGCCCTAGCCTATGCATGCAACACTTAGCTATATATGTTATATAGCTAAGTGTTGCATGCATGTTACCTACCTATTTTAGTTTAAGTTGTTTTTCTTTTTTGTTTACGCGTTCTATGCTTATTCTTTTTAAATAATTGTTATACAATTTTTAAATTGAATACTCGCTAATTTAAATGTAATACTGTACTGTAATACTGCACCCCCACGTGCACTGAAAACCAGCGCTGAGGCTGCTAGGCCTGCTAGCTTGCCACAGGTAACGCTGAGTGCAGTACGTCCGTTTGTCAGACTATAGCTGTGTTCTGTAATGACCTCGGTGATATATTGTAGGGATTGTACAGTTGCGTTAAAAAGGAAGGTGCATGGACAATTTATGAATAGTTTCACACACATAAGAAATTAAAATGAAATGGTGTTAAGTCTAAGGGCCAGACACATCATGGCCTTAAAACAATTGTAAATTAAATTCAATACCAGATTGACTTTTTCCTAGATTAATAATTGACCCGGTCCAAAACAAACTGCCCCGGGCCCTCGGCCATAAATTCAGGGGTCCTTTGTAATGAGAGGATTACCATACAAATAGGAGGCCGGTGATTGGGCGAGGCACCCCGCTGGCTCGCTTTGAAGAGCCGCCGTATTCGCGGGTGTGGACGTTCCATTTTTGAATGGGTTCGTGTGGTTTTGTTTTAATTTTGAGATAATTGTCTTAGTGAAGTGTATATGGATTATGGCGGCTACACGCAATTTCAGAATGAAATCAACCCTTTGTCAGTCAATGTATGTTAGGTACAATATACTTAACATAACTAGAATCATTGGATCAGAACAATGAGGTCACTATTAACCTGAAATTATTAAGTGGATATATTTGAAGGGATGTAGAGTGACATAGGCTACTTTTTGTCTCTTTCTAACGCGAATGAGGCCGCAGGCAAAAGCTAGTCATATATAAAAGTAAAGTATAAAAAAGGCTTTTATAGGCGATCTCTTCCAGGGAACCTTTTTTATACTGTATATTCAATTTTAAAATGCTTAACATTCTCTAGGCCACAAGTTCGCTACATTTACCTCAGTTGGTTACAAATATTTAGATTGCAAGCCTAGTCATGCAGTCCGATTTGGCGATTGTCAACGACCGGTTGTGGGACTTGTGGGTAAGCATAAATCGTGGTAACTAGTTACCGGCTGGACCTAACTAGAATTTATAATCTCAGAACATCGTCTCACTCTACAGGCGCAATATATTAGCATTTTTGATTTATTTTGAAGGGCTGTCAGCCACACTAGTTACCAGAAAGCTATCTTAAAGTAATTCTTACGTATATTTGTTAGGCGCCAGTATACCTAAGTTTAATTATACAGGTGACCCTGATCACGCTATCTTAAGAGGTAACATGAGCAGGTACTCGCTCCATACAAAAAGGCATAGTAATACTCCTCATTATTCTAATATATGTATGTATGTGAAAAACTGTTCAAGATGTTTAATTTAAGGGGGAGGAAGTAGGGGACTATGGCAGGTTGAAATGCAACTTTTTGTATGGAGCGAGTGCCTACCTACCCATATTTCCTCTTAAGTGCTACGCCATCTTAAATAGCCTATATAGACAACGTTAATGATTCAACTGCGTATAACGCTAAAGGGTTCTGGCTTGATGGAAAAAGTAAAAAAATCATGAAAAATCCCAATATGGCAATAAGTTTCAGTGGGGAGGACCCCCGCCGCAGTCTCTGAGAATTTCCTCCCACGGACACTCCGGCTGTGGAACGAGCTCCCTGCCGAGGTTTTTCCGAAGGAAATGTATGAACCCCGAGTATGGGGTTCTTCAAAAAAGGAGTGTTACCTACCCTACCCTACCCTGTACAATGCTTATTACATTAAAATATTTGATTTGATTTGATTTGATTTTGAGTGTACAAGTTTTTAAAGGGTGGGCAACGCGCATGACACCCCTTGAGTTGCAGGCGTCTATGGGTTGCAGTGACCGCTTTCCACCGGGCGGACCGTATGCTTGTTTGCCACCGACGTGACATGTACAACCGACCGGTCACCGGACCATTCAACGACCGGTTGGCGTAGTTGGTAGTGACCCTGCCTGCTACGCCGATGGTTCTGGGTTCGAATCACGGTAAGGACATTTACTTGTGTGATGAACAAAGATATTTGTTCCTGAGTCATGGATGTCTTCTATTTATTTGTATATTATATATATCGTTGTCTGAGTACCCGTAACACAAGTACGTATTTGCCTACAGTCAAACAATTGGAACCCTAGGCCACTCTAGGACCACGTCAAAATGACAAGCAGTAAGAGATTTCTTACAATCTGATAGCGTCACTATCACACAGTCCTACAGTAGTAGGCCAGGGTTCCGATTGGTTGACTGTGCAATGGTGACCATTGTACCACCAGACCTTATACCACGAAAATCGAACGATTGCGGATTTGTATCTCCAGCTTTATCACACTTGCATATTGGAGTGACAAAGAGGTTTTCCCGTGAATGCCAATTTTCGATGTTCGTGGTAGGCGTGCTGGCCCCTGTTACATATGTCGGCTGAGAATACAAGTTCATAGAAAACTTTTGACAATTGTCGCAATGTCAGCGGTGTGAAACAGGAGCCTGAAGGCGCACAGTGACAATGAGACTGCATCAACTGTCCTGAGCTGGACGGAGCTGGAAGAGGTCCCGCAGACCCGTGAACAATGGACATCCCTACTTAAAGCCTTATATTGCTGATGAGGGACAAGGTTGCAAGGATAGCAAGGAGGGATAACAAACAACACATAGATTGTTTTCATGGATGTGACAACCCTATCCAATTAGCGTAGTTGCTGTTGAAACAGTCAAGTCTGTTTGAGTAAGTGCAGAATGCAGTTTTATCTCAATGGACGCCGACGCACGCGCAGGCTATGCATGGATGCATGTATCTTGTGGGATTATATCCTACTAATATTATTAACGCGAAAGTTTGTATGGATGTTTGTTACTCTTTCACGTAAAAACTACTGAATGGATTTTATATTTATTAAATAAGTAAATTCGCGTTAGACCCGTTTAATAATTATGTTTAAATATGAATTTATAAAGATATTGCGCAAACGAAGTCGCGGGCACCAGCTAGTATTCCATATTTATGTATAAATTACAAATGCGTAGAGAAGATAGAATAGTAGATGATTAACCAAGGGGTGAGAGCACCCGTTTCTGTTCTTTACCCAACTTAAACACTCTACTTTTCAAATCGAATAGGAGGAACGAAAAATACAGGTACTCATATTTATAAAGTGTTTCTAAACATAGGTAGGACCGTTAGAATAAAGTGTTCAAAGTTCATGTGTATCTTCTGTTTCCGCGAATGTTATTCATTGAAATTAAACACTAAAGACTGGATTAATCGCGTTTTTTAAGACCATGATGAGCAACTGTTTTGATTGACGGGTAGAATTTGGATTCTCTTAGTTATCATCTTAACCCCGTGAAAAAGAGTGCTGTAAAGGACTCGAAGCGTAGTGGCATGGTGTTAATAAACGCGGTTAAAGTGTTTAATTTCAAGTTCATTAATAGTTTCGGTAATTTGTCAATCGTAAATTTACTATTTAAAATTTTAATTACCATAATTATGATTGCCTGTACATGTCGTTGCAATTCATCACTGACTTGTAAGTTTAGAATGAAGAGGTTGTGAATTGTTGAATGTGTTGCCAGTGATATAAGCGAAAATATTTTTGTATCGCGGACTACACTTTTTTTTTAGATAGTACATAGTAACATAACATAATCTTGTCAACAAAGTTACGTAGGTATGCACACATGCGTTCAAAAGTGCATGGACAATTTATGAATGAATTCGTTCATAAATATAGTAGGTACGCGATAGTAGGTAGGTACTATAAAGTGGATATGGTACTCCGTACTCCGTATTAGCCTAACCGAGTGTATTTAAAAAAGCTTGAATATAGTCATAGTTGCCATCAGATACATCGAAGCAACCGAGGTAGGTACCTACTCATAAATATCTAAGCACACCTCTATTTTCAAGGCGTGTTTGTTCAGATAGTTTTGAGTACCTTGGGCGTTTTGATATTACAGATGGCGACTGTACAAACTCAACTTCATATATATGTAGAGTCTCTCTCATTTATATCTTAGTTTTTGTTCTTATTTTTCCTAGTGACGATTTGCCTGGTAAGTAGGTATTCAAATATGTATTAATATGATCTCATACGGATAATCAGCAAAAGCAGCGTACTGTGAATAATTCTCTTGCATAACTAAGCAGATTATACAAACAAAATCAACAAGTTAACACTTTTCTTCAATGGAATACTATTAAAAATATTAAAGACACATAAATACAAGGTAAGTAGGTACTGTAAGTAAGTAAGTACTAAGAATATCTTCTCACCGCCGCCCTGGCCCCAGTTCCCTTATAAAACATAAAACTGAAACACTAATTTATTTACTTATTCTCATTAACTTGTCTCATAATAAAAGTCCCGACTCACGCTATTACCATAAAATATCTCCTTAAAAACTCTCGACAAGTATTTTTCCCCGTTCCGTAAATTGCGTCTATGAAAATACGCTGATCCGGTATCAATAAACGCAATAACGGCTCATTAAAACAAATCGATTGTGTTAAAAAATCGCGCGTATCGGATAATTGACGTGTACTTACGTATAGGGAGGCGGAGGCCCCGCCTCGGAGGCGTAGGGAGGGCCTCGCGCCGCGATGGTCGGAGGGCCGGAGGCCAGTCGCTCGGCACTCGGCGGACTTGGCGCGCGTCGCCGCGAATATTCGCACGGAACAGTGACTGCAAAAATACTTGTGCGGAACCGGATTTTTGAGTGGACATGTGACCGGAATGGATTTGGAAAGTTCGACAACATTGTGCCTTTTATAAACAAAACTCCTAACAACACGAGTCCTTATTTTGATATTTTCTACAAAAGTTAATCTGAAAAAACTTGACTTTTTATCGTGCTGAAACCCGTCTAAAACAAAACACTCGCAATGCCGGCAAGCTAAAATGCGAAAACAAATGACAGTCGGACGGTTTGAACGCAAACGGTCTAATTCTAAATTTGAAAATGGATCTGACGACGAGGCGCGGGGAGGAGGGAGATGCGGGGGGCGGGGAGTGCGAGGTGACCAAGCCGGAGGTGCGAAAGATCAGCTCGTTCAGCATCAGGAACCTGGTTGGGGAGACCGACGGCGCCAGCAACAGCGAAGGTGAGTCGGTTTAGAATTCCTGTTTTTTGCAAGTCGGTAATTGTTAGTTTATAAACGTCTCCCGGAAGCGGAACACAAAAACAAACACAATAAGGGCCACTTACACCAATTAAATTAACAAACGGTTATATCATAAAGAAATTGACAGTTAATTGACGTTAACTGTCAAATTGCGTATAAAATAAGCGCGACGGATAGCCTAATAAGCCGGAGTTAAGCGGATGGTGCCAGCGGCGCTTATACAACACCTATTACAGATAAAAAAAAGATTATTCACCATACCTACATTTGTGCATGCATTATTTCTGAATATTTCGACTTGTAACTAGTACATAGGTAAAATAAAAACGTACCTAATTGGTAGGCCTCACCATATTCCTTATGATTTTAAGAGCGACAAGAATTGGGAATCTAATAAGAACTAAAACAGAAAATTAAAGCGCAAACACAAAGAAAAAGCTTAATTTTCTAACCTACAATGTACAAGTGTACTTAAAAAATAATAAATTGCTAAAAATTGGTTCATGCTGCCATGTACACACGCGTTCAAAAGTGCATAGGCAATTTATGAACGAATTCATTTATAAAACTTAATTAACCATACTATTATGAAAGCGGTAGTACCTTAATAAAATACAAATTACAATTACATAATATGAGTCCTTAGACACCTCACACCTTACTTGTCACAACATATAACCTCAAAGCTGTATATCATAAGCTCTTAGTGTGTAATTTATATTATACCATACGATAAGGTAAGGCCGTTACATAGAGTAATGCTCAACTCGACGCGACTGCGACGCGGAAATGACAATAGCCTGTCCGATGATGATTGCCAGACGCACTCGAAACATGTCACGCCAATCTTACATGTATAAGTATATGTGTAAAGGATGATTCACACTAAAACGGGACGGGGCAGGGCGGGTGGCACAATCTGTTCATTTTTATAGAAACAATCACGTGATAGAGTGGAACCCTCGGAGGTCACGTGACGTTTTCTATAGATACTGACAGATCGGCGCGGCCCGGTCATGTTCCGGCCCGTTCTAGTCAAGTGTGAGTCATCCTTAAGTTTATTATGTAATGTGTACCTATTCATTAGATATGAGTAGGTACTGTAACATGGTTTTACTATTTTCTATAGCCTGCACCTAGCAAACCTCTCTTTTTGGCCCAGCGGTTGACTGGTAGAGAATGCTAATTAAAATTTCAATGAATAACAGTCGCGGTAATACAAGACAATATTATGGTAGAGAATGCCTTTAAGAATGAAGTCCATTTGTACTTTTTTGTGCAATAAAGATGAAAATAAATACAATCGTGATACAAATACGCGATTATAAGCTGAAGGTACAGTTCAAATACAAATTCAAAAATTTATTCTGCAAGTAGGCCTCAAGGACTTTTACAATTTCATGTTTTGCAACGGTAGAGTAAGATGGATGAACTCTAAATATATCGTTTTATATAATTTTAAGTCGGTTTAAGTAGCATTATTGAACCCAAACAAAGAATAAGCTCTTTACGCTAAGAAAATGAACAAAACTTAACTGTACCTCCATCTGCAAAACGAAGTTTGTTTTCTTCGCCATTTTCGGGCGAGAGCAATAGAATGCTATATTGTAATTTAATTTTCTCAAACATGAACAGAAATGTATGCGTTAATGTCACGAAATGAAGACATGAAGATTCTTGTTTATGGCTCCCCTCAATTACTTCTTGGCCTCAGGCCAAGAAGTAATGTATGGCGTAAGAATGAACGAAACATTATTGTCCGCTGCTTTAACTTTTTAAATTTGCGTAGTAACACTAAACTGACAAAGGAAAAATCACATACAGCAAACAAAAAAGGCGGCAAATTAAACTTTATCTTCCTAATGAACTATTTACCTAGTAGTTGTTTTAAATTTAATATTTCCTCACATTGTTTGAGAAAAGCACTATACAAGCCTCAGCCTGAAGAGGGATCGCAGGACTCGTTCTATCCAGCCTCGTCTACGACTCGGCCGTGTACTCCGAACTCGTCCAGCAATCCCTTCCTTCATGGCCTCTGCAGTAATGAATGTACTATATATTTATTATATTGTATTTTTTATCGGTTGACCGTCTTATTTAGTCAGAAAGTAGAGTTTATTTAAATTTTATTCATTGAAATGAAACACTTTCAAACTGATTTATTGTATTTATTAACACCCGCCGCTATTTGAGCCGTTTACAGTACTCGTTATCACAGGGTTAAATTATAACTGAGAGCATAAGAACAAAAACTCTCACTGTCAATCAAAAAATATACTTCTGCAAAAATACCTACTTACATAAAAAATAAAAACAAAAACAAAGGTTGATCTACAATGCCCAGAGGACGTTATAGAGCTAGTTAATACTAGCTATAAATTGCTTGAAAGGCATTGCATTGCATTGATTAACATGCATATTGCATACCAATTAGGCCCACTTGCACCACCAAGGACCGGGGTTAGCCACATAACCCGGAGTGAAGCGTTTTTGTGTATTGTGTTTGTTAACTCTGGGTTAGCGGCTAACCATGGGTGGTGAAAGTGGGTCTTACGACGCTTCCCTAACTGGCTGATGGGGAGAAAAAAGTGACAATAAAGACCCATATTGCCTCTTTTTATCCATTTTAAATTTTTCACAAAGTGTTTTATTACAATGAAAAATTATCGTGGTAACAGAAGACAATATTAAAACGTTATTTTTTAATTATTGGCATAAAAAATATCTTGCAACTCATCATGACATTATCACCACCTACAATGATTTTATAATGATTTTAATGACTTTACGTTTCATACAATGTAACGTTTCCTCAAGCCATGACACCTGACGGCTCATAATCCATGTTTATGATCGCAATTACAAGTAATATACCAGAAAGGTTTTGTGGGTCAAATCATTTTAATGTATTACTCTTTGTTGTTAACTATGTTAACATAATAGTGTTTTTATGTAATAATTGGCACTTAGGGGGCAGATCCGTGATCTTGACACATAAATATTAATTACCCTGTAAATTATAAGTTTCAATAGAAAACTGGTACCTAAACTGGTTTATGTGGTTAAAATGGTAAAAAAAAAAATGTATAAAGGATGACTCACAATAGAACGGGCCGGGACGTGACGGGCCGATCTGTCAGTTTCTATAGAAAACGTCACGTGACATCCGAGGGCGCCGAGCTCGGATGTGATTCTTTTTATAGAAATTGACAGATCGTCCCATCCCGCCCCGTCACGTCGCGTTCTAGTGTGTCTTCCCTAATGCGGGTTGCAATTGTTCTAAAATAGTAATTGTTGCACATGTTGTGTATGGTATATCTTAAATACCTAAGTAGATGTTTTTTATTAGGGATTAAAGTAGGTCCCATCTGCGCATAGCTTTTAGTGTATTATGAGTTCTCTAATGTCACTTACGGTTGTCATTCGTGATATGATAGGGAATTAAAGGAGTCTTCGATTTTACTTGTTTGCAATTAATTTTTGATGAGGAATGATTGGGATATCTACGCCAAATATTGGGATTAGTTGCCTAAGCGTACCCCAGGGTTCCCGAGCCGTGGCATAAATCGGGAAATGATAGGAAGAAGAAGACAATTGATTGACCAAAAAGCAAGATTTTTGAGCATACATTGTTAAATAAAAAAAAGAAGAACTTCATCTAACGGAAGTAAAGTAGATAGCTTATACAAAAAAGCGTTTTAATTTTTTTTAAATATAAAAACTACGACTTATCGACATAGATACGAGCTAATTTAGTTAATACACATTTACAATGAACTACCATTTGCCGCCAAAACTACAAGCTAATTTCGATTACGCAACATTTTTCACTTCAGGCAGTTCATTACCCTATCCGGCATCAACCCAATTTACCACTAACTGAGCTCACCTGTCCCAACCTTCCCCATCGGGTATATACCCATACTACAACACGGAACGGAGAGACAAAACAAATTAAATCTTAATTCGAACACGCTAAGGTTCCGATTTCAAAAGTAAAAGAACACCTCGGTTGAGTCTGATTAAATTGTAAGTTTAATTGAATTTCAATCTTAAAGCGAAGACTTTATGGTATAGTTTTGATTGGGAATGGGTTCGGGCTAATCGGGTAGCGGGATGTAGTCCAATTTAGTTCAGGAAACAACTACTTATGGAGTTGTGACGTCATAGGCTGGTACGGTTCGCTCGGGGATTAGTTTGATGGTCATTGTTATTGATAGCGATGTTTATACAATAGCATTTATATAAAATAGCACGGGTTTTAGTCATTCTTAATCAAATACCTACCAACTGTGTCATTCAGCTACGGAAATTATTTTGAATTATTTTAAGTTAAAAACGAGTGTTAAAGTTTTTAAAGGGTCGGCAACGCGCATGTAACACCCCTGGAGTTGCAGGCGTCCATAGGCTACGGTGACCGCTTACCATCAGGCGGGCCGTATGCTTGTTTGTCACCGTCGTAGCATAAAAAATAAAATAAAATAAAAAGTTAAAAATATTATATTGGTGGGTATTTATTGCTACCCGCTTCTCCATAGTATAAGAGGCTTCTTTCCAGTCTACAAAATTATATAAGTATGTGCGTTGTAAAATTATGTATATTACATATATGTACGGTCAGCTGCAGAGTTAAGTGACCCCCTCCCCCACCCTGATGCATAGAAAGTTTGTATGCAGGGGGGTCACTTAACTCTGTACATGTGTACAGAGTTAAGTGACCCCCTTTGTGTACCGGCTTTGGGTGGATATTGTGGAAATCATTGGACCAAATCCAAAACGTTTTCCTGCAAAATAAACGATTTGATTGAACCTCGCTTTCTCACTTTTCTTTTGTATTTGTGCATATTTTCATAAGAGAAAGAAACCACGATGAAATAATTTGGGGGTTCCGTACCCCCGGAATTGTGTGGTGGTATGGAAAAGTCAGTGCGCGAGTCTAAGTCGCACTTGCCTGGTTTGTTAAACGTCTTAAGGTTATATCGTTCTTGATTAACGGTTAAGAGGGGGTTAACGCGCGTTTCTGTGCGTGTGTGAGTGTGTGTGTATGGCATTGTAGCTTCCGAAAGGGTAGACCGATTTGATGGTGTTTTTTTTTAAATTAGAAGCTTTATTTTTCTGAAGTCGTTAAAACGAACTTTTAAAATTACTAATTAATGTAATTTGTATTAAGTACAAGTTACACGCTAACATCAAACACTTTATTCTGACCAATCAAAGTAGACAAAGTTGGTGAAAAGCAATGGAATCGTAGGAAATAACTTTTTGATTTTGACCTTGTTTGACGATCTTTAAGTAATGGAAACTTCGATTGGTTACTGTCACAAAGTTTTTCAAAGTCTACGCAATATTTTTATTGCTCTATTTGTACAAGAATCCCATAACTTTGTCTGAGCTTGTCTGGCACCATAGTAACTAGCAAATAAAACGAATCTATTAAAGTATCGATACCGAGTCGGTTCCGTATAGGTTCCGGACCATTATCTTTAAAAACGGCAAAACGTCACGTTTCTTGTATAGGAGCGAAACGTTTGGTTGATGTACCTGATGACCGAAAAGCTGGTACAACGTATCAGCATTGCGATACAACGACGAAAAGCCGCCAGTATCCTAGGTGGGATTTTTCCAAATAAAATCCCGAAACGATTCTTCCAGATCTGAACTTGCTTAGGCTTATTCTAATCAGAACCATGAGCTGATTCGATCCCGATGATTAAAAAAAACCCCAAAGTTTCCATACAAAATGAAGGATTCCAGTACGTCTCGCTCAAAGTAAGTTCATACTAAAACGTGATGTACTGGAAAATATTTATTTAGGACAACTTTTTTTTATAATCATGATCATAAATCAGCTGATTCTGAATAGAATGAACCCAAGCAAGACGGGATCTAGAAAAATCAGTTTTCAGGTTTTTTTAACTTTTAGGTAGAATGCCTGAAGGGCCTATTTTAGATCTAAGGTAGGTAGCTTGTAACTTACTGTATTTACCCCTTGATGGAAGTTATAATGGAATTAAATGGTGATTAGAGTCCGTACATGTTTAGATTTGTATAGCAGACTATGATAGTGTTCGTAAACATCATAATTTCACAGAATTTTGACGTTTAAAACACCACATTAAAGTTTTACAGTTAATTTGCATGGAAGAGATTGGTGATAGCTGAAGTTCGACTCATATCATTAAGTCCGCCTTTTGTACAATTGTAATTATCTTTTTCGGGAATAAAAATTAATTAACTAATAAATTACAGATACTTAACGTGGTTTGACTTTATTTTTAAATAAAATATGTTGTAGAATAACTCTACCTACCTTACAAATTAAATTTAATAACGAATTCACTATATTCGTTACAATATTACCCTACTTTTATATATAATTCCACTAACGTTTATATTACAGTAAAATTACTCGCATTTGCGTATTTTTTAACCGCCGCCATGTATGTAGATGCGTATTTCCATAATAATTGATAGGAACGTCTTATTATATCGAGTTACGAGTACTCTTACGCCGTTTAAGATATGTGTCGTATGTGGGCAGGTGTAATAGGAAAGTATAGGAAACATGGGTCATATTTTGCGTAGTCTGGGTAGGGATGTCCTTTCCTGGGAATGTGCCCATATTCCCAGCTTAAGGAAACATTAATTTATCTATAACTAACTAATGCAACCGGCAAATATTTAGTATGAAAGTTACCGGTTATTCATATATTTTTTACCGGTTTGCATTCCAAACAACCAATAACACGAAACTAGGAGGTGGGCGTTGAGTAGTAGGTAAAGTGTGCAAGCGACTTGCATTGAAACGGTAATTAAGTAAATAAATATGTACTTGATAATAGATTCCTTAATAAATTATTTATAAATTATAATTTCCTTGAAAGTTTTCTGTCCACGGGAATACTTACAAATATTATAAAAACTACATAGAACCACTTTCCACGTTTGCAAGAATTAACTGTGAACATCCTGTAATATTCCGAAGGTTCTTATAATAGTCCTAGTACTTGGGTGTGCTAATCATCCATATGTTTCCGAGGACAGTACCTAGAATAAAAACGAGAGAAATTTTAAAATAAAAACCATATTGTCGAGAAGGCCGACATGAGCGTAAATAGGCTCACAAGAGAAGACATCCGGGATCCAAGAGTGGAGGAGAGGAAGTAGCAGAGCAGACCCTGGCAAAGGTTGGGAAAACGCTAGACAGAAGAAGACGAATACATTTTAATAATAACATGTAAGAACTTGAATCGCTTTCTAATTCAATGTTCCCATGTCTGACAAATATTCCCGTGGCACATCACTACGAAGAAAACACGGTCATATTTTGCGTAGGCTCGTTTTTGCACATTACAATTTGTTATGATATAGGCAAGAAAGCGGTAAATGCATTATCATGGCATCCATCATCTATTGTTATGTTCGCGGGACGTTAAACTTTGTGACCTTTTTGTATGGGTGCGCCCCGACGATAACTTTGCTGCATAACACTACTAACTTGAATTAATTATTTATATCGACAAATTATGGTATAAAATAACAGACCATGACATAATAGGAAACCAATCATATAGTGATGGTGATGGAGGGGGCTTGTTGTTATTGTCAACTGTGTCATACTTTTTAGGCAGTGTAACTAGTTTGATCGGTGTTCGATCTATCTCCATGACAGATCCCGAAACGAGGAAATCCGGCGAAGGACTAAAGAAGTAGATGGGCATTTTTAGAAAAAAGTTCACCCGTTTAATGAAAATAGGTCCTCAATTTTCCATACAAATTTTTTTGTCAGGTTTGTAACGGCCCATACGAAATGTATGAAAAAATGCGTTACAAAGCTGACCAAAAAAAACGGGACACTATTTTTCTTTTTTTAAATCAATTAGTACTCGTGATTCTGGTTATAAACAGCCCAAAACTTCCTACATTTTCAAAAAAAAATTAAAATGGTACCCTATTTTTGAAAATGCCCAGATACGGTCAACGGGTTGCTAGTAGCAACCCGTTGACCGTAGCCCAGGCCCATTTCAGAGTAGCAACTTGCTACTCTGAAATGGGCCTGGGCTGGACAGGTATCTCGCCGAGACGACGGGAGATGGAGCAGGCGCGTTCTAGTATGGCGACCTCGTTCCAAAAGACCAGATCGTAGACCTCCAACCAGATGGGAGGACGATATTAAGAACCTTGCTGGCCCTCTATATGAGAGAAACAACAAATCGGGCAATGTAAGTAGAAGAGATTTGGAGAGGCGCATATGCCTAGTGGGCGTATAGACGCTGAAGAAGAAGAGAAGAAGAAAACTAGTTTTCCGATACGTCCTGGCGAAAATTAGTCTCTACTGACTGAGCTTTTCTGTCACAACTTGTTATCGTAAAGTACCTCGATGAAAATTTTAATACGTTTAGGTACCTAGTTTATTTATTTATTTAGGTATATCAGTGGGATTGTCTTGGTTATACAAAACAAAATGGGTCGCGGTGTTTCTAACTGGCTAGACTTGAAAGAACAATCCGAGTTAAAATTTATCCAAAGCTTTTCGAAATGCTAGTTTTAACTTGTGATAAAGCGTTTTCATTAAGCCGTCTGGGCGCTTTTATAACGGGTTTTTTCACATTTACAATGACGTTGCTCTTCCACGTCCACGAATTCACTAAAAAACGTAGTTATTTTCATTAACATTAATTTATTAATTGACTCTATCCAAACGAAGTGCAGCCATCAAAGGAGTCATAATGCGCAATAACATACTACATTCATTATCCAAGTCGGAATTTACGTTGCCTACATTTTTTTTAAACATCTGTTCGTGTTCGTGTTCAGGCCATCGTAATATTGACTGTCAGGTCTTCATTACCGACTAATGCTTGTGTCTTCCCTTGCATTTCAATTAATCGTACACCCAGCAACACAATCCACTAATTATTATAACCTCTATAGGTATACTCTTAAGGTTTAGGATAGTTTTTTCTTGCGGACTGTCCCTTAATTACAACTCTATGAAATGATCTTTTTCATAAAACATCATAATCGCATAGCCAGCTATAATGAGAAACTGTAGCGAAATTTATAAGTACGTGAATCGGCTTACTTATATATCAGGTTATTAATATACTAGAACCTCTTTCGATTTATATCGGGGCATAAAAACTTCATTAAGTACTGGTTCGTGAGTGGAGTAAATGAGTTGGATGTTGGTTGTTATAAAATCGATTGAAATGGATCTGAGGCGCAGCGGTGCATTCATTTGTTTAACTGAAATTATAGGTTTATACCTATACTATAATAAATTGGCATGTTTTATAGCTTATCTATAAAAAAAGGTTCAATATCATTATAAAGCTATAGTTGTATAATTTATTTAGGTTAATGCGAATGTGTGCCAACTTTTATGGCCCCTCATAAGATGGACTGATGATCTAATAAAGATCGCAGGAATCCGTTGGATGCGGATAGCGTAGCATTCTCTGGGGGAGGCCTAGGTATGTTCCGCGGTAGACGTCTTTTGGCTGATAATGATGATATTGATGATGAAGACTAAACATAGTCCTTTGGATTCTACACCACCCCGCTTAAGCATGTATCTCTTCTGATGCCCCGTCCGTCCGCGCACAAAAGACCTACTGAAAACATAAAAAAACCAAAATTTTGCATCTCTATCACACTTAACCTATCCGAGAAGAAACGCTTCAACGAAAGTTTTAATTTTTGGTGTTAGCTGTAGACCCTTAGGATAGGCGTGCGAATACGCATCTGATTTGGAGACCTTCTTAATGCTTACGCGACTGCGAATAGAGTCTAAAAGCCCTCGATCACCAAAACATAGATATATATGCATGTTACTAGAGTCCGTGTGTGCTAAGTTTTCTAGATTTTGATGGCAGAGACTGTGAAAAGTTTTAAGTAAACGTCATAATTTCATATAAGTTTGACGTTTAAAATAACACTTTAAAGTTTGACAGTTTATTTGCTCGGAAAAGATACCGTGGTTTGACTCTATCGTCCACAGAAATACAGGTTGAATTAAAAAGGACCATTCAAACTCTACATAGTGTATCACTGACTTATTAAAAGAAATACACACACAAAGCCGAACAAAAACGTCAAAACTCGTGGGTCAGAATGACATTAGCGAACAATTGAGTCACGTAACTTCAAACTCGGGTAAATCCAACCGTCAGATTATGCGATTTTGGTATTAACAAAAGGTAATAAGGTATATGTATAGGCCATTGGTACTTAACATAACGTCACGTACTCACGTTTCAAACAAGACTAAATATGACTATAAATATTATTATAGAGGTAACCTAGAGTGTGCTAGTGTTCATAAAGTTGACGCGCCTGCTTGGCGAGTCATTGATCATAAATTCATAATGATCATATTCTACTCAGCGGCCGACATCACATAATATGTAGGTATAGTATAATACGATTTTAAGCTCACATGGTCATTTGCATTATAAATAATATTTGAAACGGGATAATTACCATGTATGTTTGTTTTATTGAGCAACCGATATTTAGACACTGTTGCAAGCATCATGTTCACGGAGTAAACTGCTCAATAAAAAACATACATGGTAATTATCCCGTTTCAAATATTAGTTATAATGTAGGTATATTGTTTCCAATCCGATTACATTTAACATATTAAATAATATTCAAAACTCACGTAATTTAGTCGATTTTCGCTCGACATGTTTCGTTCTTTACGAAGAACGTCATCAGGAGCGACCACCCGCGACAAAGGCAAGTCGTACACTCCCGTTTCCGATAACATTTTTCCGAAATCAAAAGTTGATTCGTAGTCACCCTAACTTAATTCGAATTTCTTGGAATGAAAGGAACAGTTTAAAAACTCTTGGCCTCGGACAAGAATCGAACTCGCGACTCTGGGATACACGCCTATCATTCTGCCAACTAACGGTGGCTCTCCACCACATCCCTCGTATGTGCCTTACGGAGGCACTGATGAGTATTTCCACTTTTTCTTTCATTTTAAGAAGTCTGATATTGTTCGTAGGCGCTTCTGCTTAAAAATAAAAAAGGAAAGTATTTAAATTAATCAAATATCTATATCTAATACGAGTAACTTACCTGACCTGAGTCAGCCGGAATTTGATTATATAGAGAAATTGGAAAAGTACTTCGCCTTACCACATATAAGCTGCGTCACTCGCGGCATCCATTTACACTATATGTCTGTCGCTCGGTCCTACGCAAAGTGACAGTAATTCGATACAGTTTTGACAGCCGTGACAGCCCACTCGCTCAGCGCTCTCATATATTGTATGAAACTCAACAAAGGATTATTTTGATAACGGCGAAATCGCAAGCTTAAGTAGTTTCTGGGTTATTAATTTTTATGTGCGACCGCCGGACATATATTGGGAATTATCTGATTTTATTGCTCTCAGTCGATTAAATAAGGGACCACCATCGACTAAGGAACAATATATGATCAACTTTTAAAAACGACTGTAAAAGTACAGGTATCGCAGGTCGCTTACTATTCTGCGAGCTGTATACTTGTTTGCCACCAACATGTCATCTATGAATAAAAATATTAATTTTACCACTACCAACTAATGCATTTGGGAAGAGCTTTTGATAATTGTCACAAGAAACACGACATATGTCACTAAAAAATATACAGGACCTTTTTCCAAACGTTAGCCATATTGTGATGATGATGATTTGTTCCTGTTATCCCTCATTAGGGACATAGGGCTCTAAGAAGATTTCTCCATTTAGCTCGATCTTCAGCGGCTTCCTCAAGCTCTTTCCAGCCGAGACCAATTGAGCTAGCCTCCTTCTCAACTGAACGCCTCCAGGTAGTGCGGGGACGTCCCGGCCGTCTACTGCCGGTAGGTTGCCAGCGTAGACTTTGCTTGGACAGGTGGTTGTCTGGCCTTCGAAGCGCATGTCCAATCCAACGCCACTTCCTCTCCCGGATTTCCTGGCTCTAGGGTTATATTTACAAGCCATATTGTGCGAGATGATTATGATGATCTTACTCATCATCTTTTACTATGGGACCGGGATCAACTTCTAAATCGTAAATATTTTTAGACTGTTTCATACATTTGGGCAAATCAAATGTCGATGTTTTGTATGGGATGGCCAATTTATTTGGTGATTTCTCACTGGTCTAATAGTAAAAGTTGTTCAGTATGACCAAAAATCACCTCGCAAAATATGCCTAAGGGTTGGGAAAACGCCCTGTATATATACATCAGGGTCTAAAATGTACAATATGCAACCATCTACAGATGGTTGTAAGTATTTTCTATGTTTTAGACCCAGAATCTATCTACAGAAATAAAGGGACACGTCGCCAAGAAGACGAAACAGTGGCATTTCATGTTGTGCAAATTCTGACCTTCCTACTTAGAAGGAAAACGCGATCTGTTTTGGATTGTTGAGACCTTGTCTAACCATTAAAGAATACATTTATTTTCGAAATATATACAGTAAGTATAATTTACCTAATTACCTACCTCTATCTCTTTTGGATTAGTCTGGAGTACCTATCTAAATATTTTTATGTAGTTTTTGTATAATTTATTAATTTACTTCAACTTCGGGCTCTACTGTCGGTTTGTTACTCGAGCCCACAGAGTAGGTTTATGGGTGAATCAACTAGTTCTTGTGGGGAAAAATGCAGCACAGTTTGTTAGAAGAAACGTTGTAGTATGTTCTACTGATAGGCTTGGTAGAAGCCCATCATGAACAGGGAATATAAGTACTAAAAAACATACTTTGTGCCCTAAACCCGTGATTTTACAAGTGACCCAGGAGACAGTAACCATAGTAACCAGTAACAAGAAATAGTCGATTAACCCATATTCAAATGTAAGTATCTAAATTATAATGTCATTAAGTTAATACGTACGTATAACATTTATACGTCACCAGCACCAATTTACATCCAAAGAATCCCAAACATCCCAAACATGTACAAATTAAAAACAAACATCGATGCCCAGAAACCTTCCTTTAAATAAAGTGCAGATAACTTTACAAATGACTTATATTTTCTGGAATTTTAAGTACAAAAACTACCACCCAACTCTCAATCCTACTCCCTTAACTTAAGGTTATTTTTCGAATGTGTGAAAAGCTTCTTCATACAGGGTGATGGAAATAAAAGGATTTGGAAGTGAGAGTTATCACGGCGACCCATTAGGGCGCACGCGCGAGACAGAAAAAAAGGAGACAAAACAAAACGTTTTGTATGGGTCGTAAAAATAATGCCGTCTGGCAACACTGGCGACTCCTGTAGTGGAGATAAGGGAGCTAGTAGCTTAGTGGAATTTTCGGAGTGCTTTAAATGGAGATGTCAGGAGCCATTTGTTTACGAGTTAGAGTGAAAAATTAGGTTGGTTGGTGGTCCTGTCCTGGTGCCTCAACTGTGCTTGGGCTGTTCTCCTTTTTTTCTGAAGAAACGCGATTTCTTCGATTTATCGAGTTTTTGATCTTGAGTAAAATGATAATGAAAGAAACTATTTAAAAAACAACATATGCCTATAAAGTAGACAATTTGATAGTCATTTTAGGTAACGTATATTTCTCTTCAG
This sequence comes from Lathronympha strigana, assembly GCA_949128165.1. Taxonomy (NCBI): domain Eukaryota; kingdom Metazoa; phylum Arthropoda; class Insecta; order Lepidoptera; family Tortricidae; genus Lathronympha; species Lathronympha strigana. The sequence continues at coordinate 5,970,701 of OX421906.1, read as the reverse complement.
TAGTGTCCTAGAAAACACCGTGACAGAGTACCCCTTTTCAGCGAAGACAATTTGACCACTCTGTTACTGTGTTCCAGTTAAATAATGTTAGTAATTTTACAGTTACTAACCGGGGAAGTAACAAGTGAACTGTACAGTTAAGGTAAACTAAAATATCGCAAATTTAACTACTATAAAAATGAAAATAATTAAATTCTAAATAAGGCATGGAGGCAGGCGCGGAGACAGATCTTTGTCGCTAAAAAAGGAAAACGACCCACTTTAAAAGTACCAACTAAATCTGATCATATTTTTAAAAGGCTCGATTTGCGCCACGGTGGTGGCAAACAAGCGTATGGCCCTTCTTATAGTACAGTCGGTGCCCTCGCATAAGTATCCACCTCACGTATGCAAGCGCGTAGCGCGGGTGGATACTTATGTGAGCACACCGACCGTACTAGGCAGAAATGTCCCACTTGGGTTAGCAGTTGGATGTCGCCGTTCCTATATTATTCGGTCACCAAGACAATTCGCGTGACTTCATTACTGACACAAGTCGTATACTAACGTTGGATAACCGCTGGACGCGCAGTTAATGAATTAATCCTATAAAAAAATACCAATATTATGTTCATACAAAGATTACATTGACCATGATGTTAAAACAGGGGTTGGTGCGATTGCCCTAGGTAATTAAATGCCATATTGAAGCGTAACTACTTAGTTTAGACTTCCATTGACATACCACATACCAAGATACTAATCGCTCACGCTCCGTAGCGTAGCGTAGTTTTCTCTCTATAACTCTTCCGTACTAGTGCGACAAAGACAGTTGCATTTCTTTCGCTAATAAGCGTTCACCTTGTAAACTAAGTCAAGATTTCCAGGTGCGTAACCTTGAAATCTTGGACCTTTTGTTTAAATATGATTTTTCTTTCAAAGCTAAATCTGCGATATATAACATTTTATTGGAATAAACAATCGCCAAACATCACGGCCCATTGCGTCCAGAAACACCAAGAACATTCACACTTCGGGGAGCACAAGAAACCAGACGAAAAGAAAGAAAGCAGCGAATGGTGATATTATAGACTTAGACGTCCGGTTGGCTTAGTTGGTAGTAACCCTGCCTGCTATGCCGATGGTCCTGGGTTCGAATCCCGGTAAGGGCATTTATTTGTGTGATGAACACAGATATTTGTTCCTGAGTCATGGATGTTTTCTATGTATTTATGTATTTGTATATTATATATATCGTTGCCTGAGTACCCGTAACACAAGCCTTATTGAGCTTGCTGCGGGACTTAGTCAATTTGTGTAAGAATGTCCTGTAATATTTATTTATTTATTTATTTATTATTATATGCAAGCATACTTAGACTTAATGAGTTGTATTAAGCCCATGGTCTTAAAGGAATCTCATACTACTTTACCGCCCGCCCGGAGCTCCCGGAGGACCTGCCCGGGGACATGTTCGCCGCATGTAGTCGCCGCTCACTCCGGAGTACTGTGGACTGTGCAACTACAATACCGCTAATAATTATTGTTTCTTTGTCTGCCTAGAAAGTGTATTTATTTCATCGCAAATATGATGAAAAACATCGTATGTATCTCGGGCCGATACAAGCGTTACACACTCGTGCTAAAATTCAAATCAAATTCACACTCGTTCGAATTTTCTTGTTTACCGCCCTTAATACACAAATTTGTATTTTCCACTCTGTCACACTTGCATATTCGCTATAAAGAGGTGATTCCATCAATGCCAATTTTTGACGTTCGTGGTAGCCTGGTAGGTTACGCTTCGCGTTCAGTCAGTTAAGAAACGCTTTGTCCTTTTCTAAGATGAAGAATCTTCTTCTTACTATTGTAGTAGAAGACACATAGGTACTGTCAAAGGAACCCTAAAGCCTTCACTGAACCCGTTTTCCGGTAATTTTATAGACAAGATACACCATTAGCAGATAAGAAATATAAAATAAAACAAACAGCTGCCGTAATTTGCCTGCTAACGACCGTCTTATCTAGCTAATTAAAATGCGATTTGGCACAGCACAATACTTCATATTACTTCACCCATTTATACTAAAACGTCTCATGTTGCTGTACTATATTGCGTCGTGCCGTATAAGACGATACGTGTAGCTGATAGGCACTTACGTCATCAAGACTCTCATATATACCGGAGCTTTCTTACAAACGGCGTAAGTGACAGACATCTTAAAGTTCACTTTTAAATGGAACTGCTTGTATCCACTTACGCCTTTTTGTTATTAAAAACGGATATATATTGTCACTACACTTCGATTTTATCTGTTGATTGTATGTTACTTAATTTCTCGGAATGGTTTCTTAGAGAATTAGTGTCAAGTCTACGTAAATGGTAGCATTGAAGGCTTAGTGCTCGAATTATCGGTAATAGTACCTGGCTAAGTGTTGTAAAAGCGATTAGGAATGTTTTAAGCGAAGGCAAAAAATGTGGCAGGTCTAAAAAAGAGATTACGATGCCTTTAATACGCAAACGAAGCTTAAAACTTATTTTTAGTTTAAGCCTTTAGTTCTTATCTATTGAACACTACTTAAACATTAACGGCCTCCTAGTCTAGTTGGTAGTGACCCTGCCTATAAAGCAGGAGGTTCCGGGTTCGAACCCTGGTCAGGGCATTTATTTGTTTGTTTCGAATTTTGTTCCTGAGTTATGGATGTTTTTTTATGTATTTAAGTATTTATATGTATGTATCTATCTATTAGTAGGTATATATCATGCGTATCAGGCGTGTGTTGCGACTAGTACTCACAACACACGCCTTATTGAGCTTACCGTGGGACTAGTAATCCAGTCATTGAGCTGACAGTTTGTATGGAAATTTTGATTACTTGGGAAATAATTAATAATAGCTGATTTTTTTAGCGTAACGGATATATCGCATGTATCGTATTATGTAGGCACCTAAATCCAACAAAATATCATTATATGCAGATTGTCACAAATATGAACACACATGTTTCAATCGTTCTTTTTGTAAGATTTATGTATATATGTTTTTTTAATTGTATAAAATGGGTCAGGACCATTTTTTACCTATTACCATTTGTTTCTAGCAAAATAACACATCTATCACACCCGCGTCGTACATTTTGTCAGTTTTACCGTTTAACGTGAATAAGTTTTCTTCGGTTTCGTTTTTAACACATAATAAGACAAATATGTCGTCATGTTCGCAAACAAGAAAAATATTTTCTATGGGAATTTTCAAAATTCGACTTAATTAAGTTTATTTTTTTACTTTTTACCTTCTTCCGCAAAAAAAGTTTGTAGGATTTTTGCATACATTATCTATAAATATCCCATTCGAAAGTAATTTGAGAAAATCAGGCTATTATAATTTAATGTCTGTCAAAACCATATCTTTCCTGGGGTATAGGTTGATTTGTGTAAGATTGTCCCACAATATTTATTTATATATATAAAATAAAAATGTAGTAGATTATTTAGTAGGTAATAAGTACGCAAATTAAAGCGTTGATGGCGCAGCGGTAAGAGCGTGTGACTTTCAATCCGAAGGTCGCGGGTTCAAACCCCGGCTCGTACCAATGAGTTTTCCTGAACTTATGTATGTACGAAGTCTAATTTTGATTTATTTACCAATCGCTGTTTGGTGAAGGAAAACATCGTGAGGAAACCGGACTTCGGTTTTTGAGGGGCTATAAGTAGTTTAGTATCACACTTATTTTTAATTAAATTAATTTCAGGTTACATATTCACAAAGCTTGTTTAAAATGTTTTACGTCGATGATAAATAAATTATAAGCACAGGTAAGTTAATATTTTAATTTATGACATCTAATTAGGTTTAATGTTAATTGGTTATGTAACATAATTGCAACTATACAGCGTGGGTATTTGATACGGGCGAATATTTTAATGACGATTACTATTGCACCTAGGGAACCTATTTACTTAGGTACATTAATTTCTTTAGGAAATTAAGATGTTTTTTTTTCATACGTAAAAATTCAGCACGCAATGTATTGCATCCACATAAATTAACGTAGCTATCTAAACGTCATACGAGTATCATGTCATTGTCATTTTTCATGTCAAACAAAGTTGGACGACATACATTGCAGCTCTGTCGCACCTTAGAAAAATCATGACACCTAATTAATAACACAATTTAACGAAATTATTATCCCATACGATTCATATGATAGAGGTAGGTACTATAGCTGGATTAATTATTCGCCCGTATCAAATACCCACGCTGTATTTTATTCAGAGCCTTTGAACATTTATGCACCTTATTTATTTGTAGAGGCTATTTGCATTCGGCAACATAAGAATAGGTATATTGAGTTTTAATGCATTTAGCATAATGTCATAATTATAAATTTCAATTTAGTTACCACCGGTGCACCGGTTAATGGGTAGAGTTGATTTTAATACCAGTGTCTTTGAGAAATTAACTTAATTTAAGCTAAGGAATGTTCCCTTAAAATTAAAGCAATTAAAATAAATCACGGTGAAGGTTTGTAGATATATATATTATTTATGATTATGTGTTTGCTTGTTTGTCTGCCGTTTGTTTGTTTGGCGTGTATAAATAAAGATCAAATGTATGCAGTCCGTAGCTTATAGTGCATAAATGGTCATATCGGAAGGCTAACCAAGGTAATTTACTTGCTATAACTATACAAATATGTACCTTCATTCACAACATGGTATTGTTAATGTACAAACTAGCCGATATTTGGCAGGATATTATGAAGGCCCAACCCTACCACAGTGGCGTGTATATGCCCGGATCCGGATTTTAAATAAAAATAAATAAAATAAAAATAATAATACCTAAATAAAAATAGGGCAAGCCGGCGAGAATGAAGTAATGGATCCGTCAAACGGTACCTGCATAATCAACCCGCGCATATGAAACTTGTGTCAAAAGTGATGCTAGTGACCACCCTCGTACCACCCCTAAATTACACTAACAATAACAATGACTATATGTGTAATAGGCTCATCAATAAAACATTATCAAACCCTTTCTGGATAATAGAAATCAATTTGTGTCCGTCCTAAACGCGCGACACATCCAAATTACACCTCTGGACATCGCTGAATTACGCTTTTGGGCATCGGTGTGACAGACGCTTAACTATATGTTTTGAGGGGAGCAGTGAGCAGTCAACTTGAACCCTAATTTTGATACAATGCAATACTAGAGAGACAAAATAGCTGATTCTCCCAGATCTGGACTTGTTTGGGCTCATTCAATTGAATCACGAGTTGTCAATCAAGATGATAAAAAAATTTGTCTCAAAATTTTTGTATGGAAATTTAGTTCTCGGCTACGTCACGCTTATAGTAAGTATATACTAAAACGTGATGAAATGGAAAATATTATTAGGACAATTATTTTTATCATCAAAATCGAATGCCCAAGCAAGTCCAGACTCTCTCTTCTAAGTCGGACACTCTTGGCAGAGTGGTCCTGGTCATGTCTCAGCCCAATCTTGCGCCTTCGCTGCTCCCGTGATGCGACGCCTTGTAGCTTTATGTTTGGCAGAGTGAGAGTTCTCGTTTATGCTGCAGCGTGTCACAGATTTGATGAGGTCGGTCCACCGCGTTCGAGAGCGCCCACGGGATCTTTTGCCTTCAACTCTTCCAATGGAAACATCCAACACTTTCTTGGTGATGCAACGATTCCATGGAGTCTTCATAACATGTCCGTAGAAATGGATGAAAATAAAACATCTCTTTTTCTCTGTTTGCTATTATTTTCGGTGCAATTCAAAAACCCTCAAACAAGTAATTTGCATCACCAACTCATTAGATATTCAAAATGACACTACACCAAATTGATTCGCACCGGAAGGCGACCTTTTTTAACTCTAACTTAATCACACAGAAGCTACCCGTTAATCGTGGTCAGTTACCAACTAATGTAGTTTTAATATAGCAGACCAAGCTGCCAGCAATTTGGTCGGCAAAAAACGCATTTACCCACCGTGTGTGGCTTAATGGTAAAGTAATTATTTGTTCGGCTTTTTGGAAAGGGTTTATAAAAGTTACAGTTGGTTTTGGTGAGCGGTGAAATTGCAGAATCAAGTGTTTTGCTTATAAACGAGATAAGCCGGTTTTGTACGCATGATGGATGGATGTTTATATTACTGGTGAAGTGGTGCGTTCTGTTTGAGGCAATATTTTTAGCCTTTTTAAATTATCGTCTCGACAATGTCTATTAAGTCTACTTAGTCTACTTATAGTTTGAGTTTTTTTATTTATTTATGGTAGGTATAGTTGTACAAGGTTTTATTTAACTAATCACATCTAAATACTACTACCACGTAATGGTCCCTCCTCAGCATGATGCTAGCCTAGATGGTCAGTGCTGGTCTTTCGCCGGGGCAAGCTGTGGCGAGGGAGAGGATCGGATTGTTTGTTGAATTGTACCTCCTGGTACCTGTCCTCCACAAATACAATACCGGAATTGGTACTTCCCAGTTCTCACATTACAAAATCAGTACCGGGAACATCCCCTTCTGTAAACGCTAGTACTATGTCTTATATTGGTAATTACACTTATCATTTCGTTTATTACTTTTCGAATTACCTAATTGACCAATAAAAGTAATATTAGATATATACTTACGTCAAATAATCCAATTCCCAAATTATCTTTTATAATAATCGTAAGTTGGTATCCAAAGTCATGAATGACCAATGAAGCCATCAAAACACAGTCAATGCCTAGTTTTACATATGTTACATCCTTATTACAAAGGTATAAGGTCGAAAATTGTGTAGAATAAGTATATTTCGGAACTCGGTCGTTTAAATATACTAATCTATCAGATCGACCACGAAAGTTACGAGTACGTAGGTAATAATGTCGTTATGCCACAATAATACAGTTATTGGATTAATGCGTACGAAATTACTCACTAATGGTAGTTTTGGTAGAAAATGGTAGTTTTGGATTAACTTAACGAGCGATCAAATGATTGGATTTGGTGGAGTTTGCCTTGTAAATTAGGCTGATGTCGTTATAATATCGTTTATGTTTAGGGAAATATATCGTGCATGTTGTATATAGGAAATAAAAATCATGACGATAAATCATATAAGTATAACCTTAAGTAATCACGTAGTTTATAATGGGCCATAAAGTTACTGAAATGTATGTCTGTAGTAAAAATTTGGGCAAAGCGTACCTACTGTAAATTGATCAAGTGTAGTTTAACTGAGCAAGTAAGCATTTACACGCTTTATTGTACTTACATTTACATAAGAAATACAAGAAATTAATTAATTTTAACCTTACTATCATTACATCATGAAAGACCTAAAAAAAAATACAGTACTTACCTCCTCAGTAGTATAAAATAGACAGGCTTAGTACCTATAAATTTTTAATTGTCGTATTTGACATTTACTTCTGGACCGCGTTAACTTATCTATATAGCGTAGCGTAAACGGCAAATATAATTTGATACGCTAACGCGATCGAGAAGTAACTATCAAAAATAACAAGTAATAAGCAACAAATCACTCGCAAATAGAGTAAGAAATTAATCACCTGCCAAATGAACCAGAACGCAGAAATTTTAGCCAGATTTTAGTACTAAAATACACTTCTTGAAAAAAACTGAAATCTTCATTAATTGCTTTGCACGTTCATGATATGCGACAATTATATCCGATCATCTATAGTGAGAAAATGAATGATTTATCCGTTGTAATCGAAATTAACATGATAATAATTCAAAGCAAACAAAGTGATCATGGTAGGACAAAAACACTAAAACAATACAATAGTTAAACAAAAATAGACTTAATGTTATGGGAACAAGATTGTTTTTTGAATGGAGAAGTGAAACAACATATTGTGTTATATGTTTGGTCGTGTGAGGAGTTGCGTGTTCTGTCACAACTTGGCTTATACTCCGATTTCGCTTACCGTTCGCTCGGTTTAGTTATAGGCGAGCCATTATGAGGATAATTTATGGTCATTGTCTTTGTTTAAATTATAAAATAAGTAATAATTTTACTTGAAATGGAGATGATGAATTTAAAATACACATGTAGTAAGTATACTATGTTTAATTGAACCTACTGCAGAGCTTGGCAGCAAATAAAATCTAAAAGTTGCGGTTAAACCGAAATAGTAGCTATGTCATTCCATGTTTTCTTTGGCGTGTTGAATAAATGAATTTACCTAACCAATACAAATAGTACCTATCTTAACTTAAGTACCTACTTGTTATTTTACATTGCGAGAAGCCGTATATATTAGAGTACGTTTTGAGTTTGTGTTCGAAAAATGTACCCACTGCTCAAAGTTTTACCTACATTTGGAATAATTATCTATCTATTTTAAATATATACCTACCTACATGTTTTCGTTTTGATGCATAGGTACATAGTGCATAAATATAATAGATAGATAGAATACCCTTTATTGCACACCTGAAAATACAAGAAAAGCATAATTTACAAAAAATTGCAACCGATCGATTTAAGATTGAGGCAAAACAATTTATATAATTATTTATACCTACTTGTAATAAATTAATATACTTGTATCGGGTAACTTGCGTCAATTAATCCCGATTGGTCTGCGCAAACTCAATGCGCAGAGCAATCGCCGCTACCGTATCTCACTCATCATTAAGGGACACGGACTGTTCCGAAACATGTCGAGCTATTTTCGACTTTATTGATGTGAGTAACCCGATACAAGTAGATTAATATGTCTAATACTCACGGGAGTTTTCTATTTCAAATACTTGTAATAAATAAAACAAACCACCGCAATATAGGTGAAAAAGTATAATCTCGAACAATGGCACATTAAATCAAACACTCACACCACATGTACATGCCCATTAAATTAGAGAATTCCCCCTAATGGGGTAACTCGATTGTCGGGGTAAATCGTATGATTGGAGGGTAATCTCGTTTGTGGATTGTCGGATCATTTGAATTGTATTTAATAGGGTGGCTCGTTTAGGGACTTTAGGGAGATATATTGTAACAGTTTGGTGTTAGTAAAATCAATTTATTTGTTTAGGTACTAACTAAGCAAAGTTAGCAATGACGATTACCGCGAGTCGATTTTCCGCTAGGGGCGCTAGTGGAACGTGGGTCCTGCGGGAACATTTCAAACGTCACTTTGACAATTCTCTCATACTGACACAGGACCCATGAGTAGCGCCGCCTGGTAAGCGACAATACGGTAGCTCCCATTGAATCTGCTGTAGGTACTTTAGGATAATAAGTAAGACACTTTTTTAAACTATCGTGTTTTTTTGTCATTTTACTAATGAACACTATTTTGAAAATATATTATGAATATTTTGTTTTTTTGTGAACGGCGGTTGTAACATCGCTGAAATATCGGGAGCTCAAATTAAAAGTCGTCTTCAGGAATTGTAAATTCCGGCACGCTTTCAAATAGTTGATTTTATTGAGATGCATAAATTATAGGTACAAATTATAAGGATATTTTTAATCAAATACCTGTCTACTTAAATTAGCTTATATTGCTTACCAATATCCTAAAAAAGCTTCAAGTGAAAGCAATAATTCCATATAAATAAAGGCATACGTGTAAGTATCGTAATTAAATTTAATAAAAAGTGGATAGCACACATAAATGTCATACTTTAGCTCATAACAAATTGCGGGCAATCTGTAAAATGTCGCTATGCATTGTGAATGGAATAAGTTCCTAGTAATATATTAATTTGCGGCGATTTTCTGCAATTTGCAGTCGTATGTGGTTGTAGGGGAGACGACTTTGCGGTCGGTTGCAGACGGGCGTTTCAAACGCAGCGTTTTTAGGGACTGGACACGCGTACATTACTAATTTGTGATTATATAGAACGCAATGTAACGTAAAAAATATCGGTCTATAATTTTGTTATTTTGATTATATAGGTAATGTTCCTGGTCTTTTATCTATAATTATGCATTAATCTAGGCTAAATAAATGTATGTGTATGTTATATGGGTGTTATATGGTACCTGAAATAAATGACATTTTATTTTTTTATAATTATTTTTCAGCGGCCTCCTATAGCCTAGTCGGTAGTCGAGTTCGAATCCTGGTCAGGGCATTTATTTGTGTGATTATCACGAATTAGTTCCTGAGTTATGGATGTTTTCTATGTATTTAAATGTATCTATATATTATATATATCGTCGTCTAGTACCCACAACACAAGCCTTATTGAGCTTGCCGTGGGACTAGGTTGATTTGTATAAACTAACTATTCCAATATTTAAAAAGGAGGAAGGATGTAATATATTTTTTTTTTAATTACGGATACTGAATTAACAAATAATTTCTTTTAATTACTATTTTTTATATAGGTACCTAATACATACTCTTACAGTAGTTAATTTTATAAATTCCTCATAAATACACCATTGTACATTTTCTTTTTCTCACACATTTAAAAGCGGCCAAACAAGGTTGACAGATAATGATGATGACCACGATTATTTTAGAGTTAAAAATTACTCTAAAATTATAAAGACATTAAAATTCTATTTCAACCAGACTTTGCATAAACGGTATTTAACGACTTAACCATATAATGCCAAAGCGTACCTATTTACATAAAGTACAAGTTTGCAATTAAAATATTATGCTGACGAAGCGTCGTAATACACATAATTACGTGCTTGTTTTTAAAAGCACCGCTTTATCGGTTGTTGATAAGGTTTATTTCTAAATCATTTTGTACGGCATTAGCATTTTATCGGCTTGCGACAAAGTGATACCTTTTACTGAAAACCATCTCATGTTGTATCAGCTAGACCCTAGTTAAGCCTGGGCTTTCCCATGCTTAACACTTATACAAGAATGTCGTCTGACGTCTGACATTTATACTTAGGTAACTTCTTTGCCTAATGAGACTATTCATAATTTCATGAGATTAGCTGGCAACATACGTTCGGGCATATCTGCCGGATCTGCCGATAAATATATGGGAAATTTGTCTGGCAGATGCCCGGCGGACATACCCACTATGGAGATCGGAGGGATTGCCCTAACGTATATTCTAGTTACCTACACTACAGGTTGCAAATAAATTTATGTCAAAAAAGTGCAATTCCATTACAACGGGCAAAACATTAAAAATATTTAAATACGCCTAATTACCTGATTAAAGTAAAAATCCGGCAGTTTGATGTCAGTATTAGTGTGGGTAGGCCCACACATACTTCATATTACATTTAATTAGGATATCTACTGAAAACCTAAATCAGTGCAGCTTCTTTAGACTTCATCTAATCTTGTTTAAGCACAGTGGTATTTCTAGGTATTCCTAATGAATAAGTATCAAAACCCAGCAATTCCTTTCTAATAAATCCTGTTAAAGAACACATGTCTTTTAAATTATTTTCTCATAAATATCTAAAAACAAAATAGCTTTTTTTAACCGCTGCGTTTAAACCGCTACTCCACGCGTTAAACTAAATCGGCGTTTCCACCGCATCCGGCGCGCGCACAAAAAGCGGCATCTATCGTAATGGCCGCGGAAACCTCAAATGGGACTTATTTCTTTCGCCTTGATAGGGCTATTTGTTCTGATGTAAAATATATTTGTTCTGTATCGATGGCTGAGCCAGTCGTCATACACCTTTTACATTTTTACAGTACTATGATATGATAATGAGCACTTTATCGATTTTTAAAACACTCCCTTCGGTCGTGTTTTATTCTATCGCCACTCGTTGCGATTTATCTTCTATTCGCACGTATCGTAATGTACTTTTTTGTGTTGTTACTTATTTTTCTGGTATCTAATATTACAAATGTTCTTATCATCCTGCTAGTTTAATATGGTCGGGTTATCGGCAAAGCTGTCACGTTATAACTAGTTTGTAAGTGCGAAAGTGACGCGTAGCGAGATAGCCGATATAACCATATTGGCCCTTTTTGTATTTTTTTCCGAAGTCGACATGAATAGATTAAAATAGCTTGTTTGACGGATAATGTTTTTTTTTTTAATTTATAAGTACGCATTTTCAATGATAATTGGATAGTTATTATTAATGATTCATCGACGACTGACCGATTGCAAATTAAGTACGTTATAAGTTATAATACTGACAAACTTTGATATGATTTGAGGCAAGTAAATTACATCCGTCAACTACCTCTACCTACCTACCTTACCTTGCGTAAGTCTAAAGACTTACGCAATAAAGACCGTTAAATTCAGGTAAGTAAATATAACTATATTTATTTTAATTAACTAACCGATAGCCTACTTTATTGGGATCAGGTCTAATAAAGTAACTAAATATCAGTGGCTGGGCGTTCGTAGAATCCAATTCCTGCCGACTTCCCATGCGTGACCCAATCTGGCACATTTCTCCTTAACGATTCAAAGAAAACGCAGGCCAAATAAGCTCCGGCTTGCCTAAAGAACATTGTGAAGCTTCACCACTGCTAAATATTCTATAAATACTATTTTAGGCTAGGCTCCCTGAGCCTTGATGAAACTCCGGGAAAACGTAAAGAAGCTAAAATGTTGACCAGCCCTGATTGTCAGCGCACGTGGCTCGTGTCACCGCAATTTCTCGATCCAGTGGTCGTTGAAATTGTCAATCTTTAAAAATTATTGTCGATAACTCGATCTCCTAACCTCAGACGGAAGAGCCATTTGGTTAAAAAAAAAGCGTAACCCCGTGCGTTACAACTTACAAGCGTAAGCGTAACGTGGACGAACAAATGTTATTTTAATTTTATGTCTAACATATTTTTTATGTGTAACATATTTCTTAAGTATCGGCTACTAACAACTAGGTATATGGATTCTAGAGATCTGAAATAAACATGTTTTTTTAATGCGACAGAGAAGCGAGTCCCGCCTGGGGTCAAAATATTTTCCACTTTTCTTTCATAGAAATTGGATATCGTTCGCAGACGTTTTTTCTTAAAAATAATAGTAAAACAAATTGACACCTAATGGAAGTATCCTGTATGGGCAATCGTTACACAGCGTATCGTAGTTATCTCTCTCTATCACTCTACCTTATTAGTGCGACAATGACAGTTGCGTTTCGTTAGCGACTGAGCGTTAGCGATTGGCAACTTTGCTACGCACGTTGTACACCGACTAATAAAGTATAAAGATCTCAGGTTTGCTTAATAAAAATATTTTCAGGTTTCCTTAATAAAAATATTTTCAGGTTTCCTTAATAAAAATATTTTCAGTTTTTCTGATTTCATTAGTTTTATTAACAAAAACTATTTCGTCAAGTCATCAACTATTGTAGTTTAGCTATCGATATATTAACTTTAATATTGTTATAATATCCTGTATAAGCTGTAACTAAAAACCGAAGATAATCGAACAAAATTTATTATTAGCTACCCAACATCTCTCTGACGTGTAAAAAATAATCTATTAATATATTTAGCAATAAAAGTAGCTTCATTATACTCAAATTTCTTATTCTTGGTAGCAATAAGGTGTTACAGGGTATAAAGTGTCAGAAAGATACGACTTTGTCGTACTAAAGGTACATTTTTAATTTTCCCCGCAAATCGGCGTAACCACCGTTACTCGAATGAGATTTGACGCCAATTTCCAAGACAAAGATGTCCAAAAACAAAGCAGAACCGATTTCACGTTAACGAATTTATGAGTTAACAGATTAAAGAACTTTATGCGCCCGGATTACACAAATTTAAATCTTGTTTTGATGGGGATAAGGGTAATTTTCGGTGGATTTTTAGCGTTGCCAATTTGCAGCGGAAACAATGAGACTAATGGTGGGTATAATTTCATAGCGGACCCGTTAACAATATCTCGGTGATGGTAAAAAACTGATTTCCTATTATTAGGCTGACGAGGAGATAGCCGGGTTCAACCCAACCACACTGGCTTGAGCAAGTGTCATAAATTTCATGACACATGCATCTGATACATCAAAAAATATAATTTTTTGAAGAATAGCGCATAAGCATTTAACACGAAATATGCTCAGGAGATATGTGCTTGTTTTAAGTAAAAGGTACCACTGTATCGGTTGTGGGTGTGGTTCATTTATCAATAAATTTTTAGGCATTGGCACCTTATCATATTAATACATTTTATTAAAAACGAACACATTACGTTTGAATTTTCGATTCACCACTAAGTATAATCTAGTCACCACTAAGTTTAGTAACTTTGGTAGATTAGTAATTAAGTAGATAAAACACGCACACAATATCGATTCGTTACACTAATCATGCCAATATCAGTTTCACAAATCAAGTTAAGTATGTACCTGCTTACAAACGACACGCAAGGTTTAATAGTGTGGTAATGACAAACGATTAACTAGTAAATAATCCGGGCAAGTTGGAGTTGGAGTTGGAATTGACATAGTGGTGATACGGAATCTTAAGTGCGCGAAAATTTTATATTTTTTGGTTTTTCCCCAAACTAATTCTTTTGCCAAATTTTATAATTTAAATGGGTCAGCGGCAAGGTTTTTATTACTTTTGCGAACGTATGAAAAATGCGATGATAAACGGCCATAATCCTTTGATAACTTTGACTTAAAGGTTTGATTTTCTCACAGCTCCAAGGTATCTCAGATTATGTGTTTGGTACTCATTTCATTCGCTACAGCTATGTATTTTTGTGAAAATGAGTTTTCACAGACAGATAGACTTACGGATAACGATGTGATCTTATAAGGGTTCCTTTTTCCTTTAGAGGTACGAAAACTCAAAAAACCGAGTTGTATTAATTATTTCATAACATAATTTTCTTTTCTTCTGTTTTACGTAGGTAATACTAGTTATAATACCCTTTGTTCAAGATCATCAATTGTACCTACTAAGTAATTTCCGTGAACCAAACCACGAATTTTCCCACCACAGCCACTTACTTACTTAGAGATCCCTTATAGGGATAAGCTCGCCTTTGTACCTTTGTTTTTATCAAAATGTTTATTTTTACTATACACAACAAAGTGTACAATAAAGTGCTTACAAACAAACAAACAAACAAACAAACAAACTTACTACTTTACTTTACTTTACTTTGTTTACTTAGCCAAAATGACAAATTGTGTCAAAAATGGCCACATTTATTTCTGTATGTCTTGTAGGTAGGTTCAGACCCGCCCATTAGGCTCGACGCGGAGATGCGATCGGTTCCAATCGATTTTGCCCCGCTGCGTGAAGTTTGTTTAACCGCAAAAAGCGTGCCTCCGTACCTTTACACTAAACAGCTTAACTCAATACCCAATCATGTCACTTACTACCTTTTTACTAAACTAGAGCACTTTATTGGTCAGCTATCGCTGGCTAACCAAGTTTTTACCCATTTAGTCATTACCATGAATGATTTGTACAAAATGATGGCGTTGGAGGGTTGAGGTGGGAGTTGAACGCACCGCATTAACGGTATGTTCAAAGTTTCAAAGTCAATGTTAAAATTATATTTTCCCCTCACTAGCTCGGAAAGCGCTGTTTTGTCCTTTAAAACTAGCGTGGAAAAACGCATTTTATCCACATGTGGGGCAAGGTAATCTAATTCCTATCACTTACCACCAGTCCAGTATAAGTGAGTCCTATATGCCCATAATATGCGCAATCGGAGGTCACACCTTAAATATCTAAGTATCAGGGGCGTACTTACTCTATAACGATATTGATTTTTGATGGTTTCTTCAAGATCACTTAGGTAAATGTGGATAAGATTTATAATCGTATGTAGTCTGTATTTTCCTCGCAATAGTGAGGGGAACAATGTTGTATTACACTGGGCGGCAAAGTTTGTTCAACTCTCGTGCCTTGAGACCCTCGTAAAGCTCAAGATTCCAGTTATTGAACCAACCGCTATGCTCGTGGCTCAATTTTGGAATATTTCGCTTGCTCGGGTCTCAATATAAGCCCGAGAGTTAAACAACAACTTTGCCCCCTTGTATAATAAATAACTATTTTGTAATAGGGGATGGTTAAAACATATGCCGAGAAGCACGAGTATGTGTCGCGTTAGATAAACTAACGACACGATCCCGTTTGCGTTTAGTCTTAACATCTAAGGAATTTAGAACAGCGCACCAAGCGGAACGTATTGGAAACTTCTAAATAGTTTTTTGTCGCGTCAGATTTGAATGAAATTTGGTAGGTAGGAAGAGTTCCTTATTCTCTTCAAGATTAACCCAATTCCCCAGTATGTCCCACAATTTTTTCAACTAAGTTACGAAATCGTATGGGATTTTTGTAAATCAGTGGTAAATTTAGTACAAAATTTCGGCGCACATTGGGATTTTGCAACTACCTTTTTTGTATCACCAAATTTCATTCAAATCTGACGCGAAAAAAAACGACAGCAAAATAAAAATCCGCCCAAATCCTATACAAATTAAGATTTAAAGCAAACGCGATTGTTACGTTAGTTTATCAAATGCGACTCGGACTAAAGCTCCTGATTGATAGACATGACAAAATTATACCCTCGTTGTCTACTTATGAAACAAACAGAAATAGTACATTACTGCAGAGGCTGGGAAGTAAGGACTTGCAGGCCGAATAAGGTATATATTATACCGGCCGGATAGAAATATGAGGCCTGCAAGTCCTTATTCACGCCGAAGCTTGTATAGTGCTTTTTTCAAACATGCAATGAAATAATAAACAAAAAAATCAAAGATTTATTTTTAGAGAAATTATAAGTAAACACAAGACAAAAAGTAAAACTAACGTGTGTGTGTGTATTAATATTTAGCTATATTTTAACTCAGTTTTAATAGAAAATACATTTTTTATACAAATTGGTATTGGCAGAATGCCATGGTGCCACAAAATGTGGAATGGAAATTAAAAAAGAGGACTTTTCCGGCCTAGACCTTTAACATTTGTATGAAATTCCATTAAGAATCTCTTGCCCTAGCCGCACCTGAAACACCATCCTTCACGGCCTATTATAAGGAACATAACACCAATATTTCATTACATGTTTGAGCAAAAACAATTTCTAAAATATTAACAATAACAGTACAATCTGAAAAATTTAGGTAGGTACATCTAATGTTATAGTATAGTTTCAATGTATGACCCCAGGTGCCAACGTTGGCATGCTCCAGCTATGTTATTTAGTTATTTATTACTAACGCATATTTATTTAGAATAAATTTAGTTAAAATACCTTAGCGAACGGCGTTTAAAGTGACTTTCCACGGGGTAGGCGAACATTTCTAGCAAGATCGCCGTTGACACTTCGCTGATTTATCATGAAGCCGAGACCATGACATATATGTATGAAACTGTGTCGCAATGTCGGTATATTAAGGTATTATAACTAAATTCGCGATAGACCTGGGCTAGTACCACGAAAATGGAACGATTGCGGATT
Source organism: Lathronympha strigana (assembly GCA_949128165.1). Classification (NCBI taxonomy): domain Eukaryota; kingdom Metazoa; phylum Arthropoda; class Insecta; order Lepidoptera; family Tortricidae; genus Lathronympha; species Lathronympha strigana. Next base: position 5,953,340 of record OX421906.1, on the reverse strand, counting down.
TGTATCTCCATCTCTGTCACACTTGTATGTTGGAGTGACAAAGAGGTTTTCCCGTCAATGCCAATTGTTGATGTTCGTGGTAGACCTACTGTTCTATGTTTAAGATAATGAGGTTAAAAATAATGTGATAGAATTTACACCACATTTTTTTCTTAGCCTGGTTGTGTGTCCCAGTCCCACTGCTGGGCAAAGGCCTCTCCCCTTAATCTCCATCGCCCGCGATGTTGTGCTTCTCCTACCCAGTTCTTGCAAAAGGCGTTACTTTACTATATATTTAAAATTTAATTATTCGGGCCATTTATTTAATATGGATGATTTAAAAGCTTATCATATTAAATCTGCAGTTATTTTTTAAAATGCCATCAAAATTGATGTCCAGTACAATTTTATTTCGCATCGATAACGATCTTCTTGTAATTTGGGAAATGAAACGATCACAACGGCTGTAGGTACTGTGGGGTGGTGTTGCTAGTAAAAAAAACATCAACCTAATAACACCAAAGTACACAATTTTGACAATCTAAATTGCACTTTACTGCTTTCAATTAAAGTTGATCTTCGATTGGTCGAAGCACGACCTTAGTGGATTTATTATTCGGTGGGAGCGAAGGTGTGTGCTAACTTATTCACAGGGTGCGCGTTAACGACAATAAAAATAACAATTACAAGCGAGATGGATATCGCGGTAATCGTTTCGAGTAATTCCACGCGACGGATGTTTATTGTTATTTAGTAACACATGTGGCTAATGCCATCAATATGGCGGCGAAGTATGAAGAATTAGCGTGATTGCAAATATGAATGCAGTATTCAATATCCGTTGCTATTAAACTTTATAATCACCTACAACATATAAAATAAAGTAGTTAAAATGGTTGAATCGCGTAACATATGTGCATCTTTTTAGTAATAGTTACCACTTTATCGCAATTAGATGAGGTTAATTTCTAAATGAATCTTTATGGCATTAGCGCCTTATCGGCAACCGATAAAGTGGAACCTTTTACTACAAACAATCACATATTAGCTACATCCCGACGTTTCGAGTGCTTTACCCCACTTACGGTCAAAGGGTAGAATGAAGCCATGATATTTTCTCTTGAATTACACATATAGTCTGACAAGCCAAGGCTGCGGTAGAATTTTTTATTTTATTAATATGCCTCCCTATTTTTTCATACCGAAGAAAGGGACGCACATAATTCAAAAACAAAACTACTGCAGCCTTGGCTTGTCAGACTATATTTCATGTTTATCACTGCCAGCTACTACTACTAAATGTACTGTAAACAGAATGTACAATTTTTTATGCTTGAGTTTATCAACATTTTCTTAACATTAATAAATAGTATTTATTTAGTACTTAGTAGTAAAATACACAAAGTTGCGTGTTGTCAAGTGACATGAAGCACGTAGCAAAATAAAATCTATCTCAATTTTCAACTCAATTTAACAAATACAAAAACAAGTAAATATAATGCCAGTAATACTGACCAAATCACCGGACGAAATGAAAATGTTCCCAAAGCATCTTATGATGACAATCTCGACTTCCGGACCACACCGAACCCGTGATTAAGTGCCAATTTTGACTCTCTCACCGACACGCGGCAAATAGACAAACGATCAAAAGTCAAAACCAACTTAACCTCAAACTCGAGAATAAGAATGAAATTCTAACGTTCATAATCATAAGGGTGGAAATCCTTTAAATTTTGAAATAACGAACGCAACCCCATTTATTAGGGATCAGAAACACAATATCATAAATGATATATCTACAGCTCATATAAATAAGGTTGAAAATTATGCATGTCATAAGTTTCAACATTAAAAAACTGTTGTAAAAAAGGACAAAGCTACCGGGCGCCTTGTTATTAGCGACTTCCGAAACCGGTCAGTTTTTGCGTCGTCTATCGGTCACTTCAAAAGGGCAAAATGACAAATTGTGCCAACAATGACTAACGTATTTGTCGTATTTGCCAACGTTTTTGGAACCCTTTTGTTAACAAAGCGAACAAAGGCCTAAAAAAAGGCACAGTCTCCAGATTTGTGCCTGCGTCTAAACTCCTTTAAATTATAAAGTATGAAAGGTTTGACAGAGTTGAGGCTGACCGCAGATAATTTGAGAACGACCCAAAATAGTATTTATATTTATTAATAATCTGTAAACAATAAGGTGTGATTAAAGGTGAAATAAGAAATCCTTTTACGCGTATCTTTCGCTTATCAATCAGGACTAAATCGAGTGTCAGTCGTCAGAGAAATCTCCGAAAATAAATTAGCTAATGTGCGTAAAGTGGCCTGGGTCGTGACTCGTCTGGAGGGGCCTGGGGGAACTGAACTTTGTGTCAATACTTTGAGAAATATTGAAGGCAATAGTGAGGTATTTCCGGTACGAGACTTGATGTTTTGTACACGGGCATTCCGTTTAGGTATCGCCCAGCGACCGAAGGATGATCATTACATTCATTCCAGGTCGTATCTTGGTAGTGTTAGTTCAAGTATAGGCGTACCGTTAAACTGTCTCGGTAGGTATGGGAGAAGAAGCGGGCTAGGGTTACAGTTCAGTTGTACTATACAATGTTCACACAACCGCTGCAAATAAGACAGATTATCAGTAATCTGGCTCCTGTCAGTGTTCCACGACTCCTCTTGATCCGCACTCAATCCTAGGAAGACGCTTCAATATAACAGTAGACCTATAGGTATAGGGGGGTAGGTTTCTATAGAAAACACCTGGTATCTACATGCCAGTGGCAGAGCGTCAATAAAACCCGATTCTCATTGTGAACCTAATACTCATATATATACTTATATACGATTAATAAGTTGCTCTTTACTGTCGATTGAAACTGCCTTTGGATAAAAGCAATTAATGGTATCGTGTTTTTCGGATCACGACTCGGATCCTACGACTCAGAAAGCCTACCGCAACGAAGCGTTGTCTCTCTTTGCCACTCGTATTTGCGTACATAAGTGCGACAGAGAGGTAAAACTTGAATCACTAACCAGATCGTGTAATTACGAGAATCGGATGGATTAATTGACAAATTGGGTTTGTAGAAAAGTAATTATTGATTTCTGTTGAAGGTTCATTATCGGGATAATTAGTATCGCTCTGGTTTTATAAATAAATTGAAGACAAAGCCGAATCTTATATGGTGGTATTAATGAAATTGATTGTTGAATGATTTTAATTTGGAAGGTGATCGATGATTTTAATGAATATAAAAAAAACATTAGAACACAATTGACGCTTGTGATAAAAATAAAATATACTAAAACACTTTAAAACGGATCCCCTTACATAAATACTTAGAAATCGCTGCGCGGTAACAGAATACAATATTAAAATATATAAGAAATTTTAAAACGTAATAAATACATATAAGAGCCTGAGTAGAGACTACCTTTTAGTACCATTTGGGGTCGAAACTCGTTGGGGCAAAAAGGTTCTCGAGTGGAAACCACGAACTCGCAAGCACAGCGTAAGGTGGCAACCTGCAAAGTGGTCGGACAACCTATGCTAGTCACTAGCTAGGGCTTGCAATCCTACGAAACTACGAAAATCGAACGATTGAACATTTTGTATCTCTCTCTCTCTGTCACACTAGCATATTAGAGTGATAAAGAGGTTTTTCCATCAAAGCCAATTTTCGATGTTCGTTACCTATCACGCTTCACGCTGGTTAGGATTGCAGGGACTCGCTGGATGCGGGCAGTTTCTATCCGGCCTATGTGAAAGTCTATTGAGGGATTATATTTATTTATGTTAGAAAATTAAAAGTTTTGTAACATAAAATGACCTAATCTGTATTTTAATAAGTGGTACACGTGTTAGCTACGAAACCAGTAATTGATCACATTAAGCATTATTAGTAAAAAATACATATAATAGTAAAAAAACACCAATTGTCAAAGTGTTGTGCAGATTAAAGGTTGGGAATTTTCCTTATAGCGACAAAACGTGACATTAAAAATTGTGCTCGTTTTTAGAAAATAATTTCTAAACATCTTCATGGTTTAACGCCTTATGGGCAATCGACAACGTGGTACCTTTTGCTAAAAACAATTACAATTTTTCACTATTTTACTTAGTGATAACTACGTTACTAGAACAGTGCTCTATTCGGAAGATCGAGCTGTAATTTCCTAACAAATATAATAGTAAAAAACACCAATTGTCAAAGTGCTCACTAGATAAGGTGGGGGGGGAATACTCCATAAGGCGGGGATCGGCTTGACGATTGGCGGCGTGCCAAGCATTATTAGTAAAAAATACATATAAAAGTAAAAAACACCAATTGTCAAAGTGTTGTGCAGATTAAATGTTGGAAATTTTCCTTATAGTGACAAAACGTGACATTAAAAATTGTGCTCGTTTTTAGAAAATAATTTCTAAACATCTTCATGGAATTAACGCCTTATGGGCAATCGACAACGTGGTACATTTTGCTAAAAACAATTACAATTTTTCACAATTTTACTTAGTGATAAGTACTTTACTAGAACAGTGCTCTATTCTGAAGATCGAGCTGTAATTCCCTAACAAATATAATAGTAAAAAACACCAATTGTCAAAGTGCTCACTAGATACGGTGGGGAATACTCCATAAGGCGGGGATCGGCGTGACGATTGGCGGCGTGCCGCAGGGGCGGGGTTTGGGACCCATGTTGTTGAATTATGGATGAAGTCTCCAAACCAGTTGCGCTCGAAGCGGCTGCCGCGCGCCCGTCTAATTAATTGATGTTTTCATTTTATAGCTATTCTAATTAGAACTATTGAGTGTTAATGTGAAACGGTCATGTCAAAATGCTCAAGTAGATACCTACTAGAGATTCGGATGTCTGAAAGAGATCTCAGTTTGGCGGTAAGACCACCTATTGTTAACCTCTTAATTAAAAAAAATACAGCCATATCTGTAATTTTTTTAGTGTGTCATAAAGAGTATCCCTATTGTATCGTAACTTTCTGTTATGTTAGCATTGAATTTGGTCTACATGCACTTCTCTTTAGAACTTAAAACTGTTACTTAAGAATAAGGATCATTTGAATTTCAAAACGGTTAAAACTCTATTATCCCAATAGGCGACATGTTTCGACTGCATCGGGCAGTCGTCGTCGGACAGTTAGTGTGTTGTTGTCGTCTCTGCAGTCCGAACATCACTGCCCGAGACCGGCGTAGGTAAAGGGTCGAGCGCACCGATGCAAGCGGAAACCGTTTTGACATTTAATGTACTCGTAAAGAAATATTAAACTGTAAGAATCATTTACTCGTGACAATCACAAATTACATAAAACAAAAACAAAAACAGACCCACCTCAGCATAATTACCTTTAAAGCCAGCGCTGGTCTTCCGTAGAGCCCATTCGGTGATGCCACGACAGACGGCGATGCGACGTCAAAAGTAATAGTTTCACCACTAACCCTTAAGTACTTGTTTCTTTTTCCAAAGTGTCGCACTTTTTTAAGCATCGTCCATAATGGCGTACCAATTATGGGAATGGGACCTAAAGGTGTAGATGAAAATTCAGTATTACACGTAAGAGAACCTATAGAGATTTCTTAGTACACTAGACAGGTCTAAATTGTCAAAAAAATGTGGCACTACTAGTTTGGAATGGAAGTCACAACCAAGTCTGACAGTAGATTAAAAAAACTCTATTTGCCTCCCTTTTTTTCAGTGGCAAAAAAGCGTAAGAAAAAGACAAAATGTCTCTCTCTGACTATGCATGAATGAGAAACAGATCCTGATCAAACTATAGGTTTGCCATTTTGTATAACGAGCAGTTTTTCTATAAAACTACTCGCTTCTAGGAATCTAAAATATGCGACTGCAACAAAATTTAAATTAAGCACATGTTTTCAATTAGAAGCATGTAGCATATGTTGTATTTGCTCAGTGCAGTTATGTCTGTTGCACCCGTTGGATAACTCCACTAGCGCCATCTAGTATTACCTGGCGGAAACAAAACACTAGCGGCAACCTGCAGAACTAATATCATGCGGAGGGTTAATAGGCTATATGCACTTGAAATAGATAAGGCTTATATTTTTTCTCGGAAACTATGTTGGTTCAGCATTATATCTCTATCAAGATTTCTTAGTTTAATTTTATTTTAGCTCTGAAAATAATGATTGGAATGTGTAAAAAAATGTGTAAAATTCCAAGCGGTTAAAATGCTGTGACGTCGATTGTGACGTCACTGGATAGTGTTGTCTGCACCAAACATTCGAGAGTGTACAGTGTGTTGTGAGTGAGCATACTGTCTTTTTCTTACGCTAGTATTACCACCCTGAAAAAAAAATCAAAATCAAATCAAAATAACTCTATTCATTAAACTTAGAAAAAAGGGATGGATATAGTTATTTTGTCCTACTGTTACTGCGCTCGCTCGCTTGTCAGACTATATATTAAAAATATATGTACACACGACCTTAATGTTCAGATAATAAAGTATACATATTTTTTCCATTTTGGCTGTATTCATATCCTTGTACTGTTGACTGTACCCAAAAAAATAGTAAAACTTTAAAAGAAGTAAACTTAAAATTTTACTAAAGTTTAGGATAACTCACACCAATCCGATCCGATCCGGGAATATCTGTCAGTTTATATAGAAAGTATCACGTGATAGCTCGGAGCCGTCGGAGGTTACGTTACGTTTTCTATAGAAACTGACAGATCGTCCCGGATCGGATCGGATTGGACTGGTGTAAGTCATTCTTTACAGGTAGTATTACCTATACAGCGTGGGTATTTGATACGGGCGAATAATTAATCCAGCTAGTATCTGTTCATATGAATCGTATGGGATAATAATTTCGTTAAATTGTGTTATTAATTAGGTATAATGATTTTTCTAAGGTGCGACAGAGCTGCAATGTATGTCGTCCAACTTTGTTTGACATGATAAATGAAATAACACTGACATGATACTCGTATGACGTTTAGATAGCTACGAGTACGTTAATATATGTGGATGCCATAAATTGCGTGCTGAATTTTTATGTATGAAAAAAAACAAACATCTTCATTTCCTAAAGGTTCCCTAGGAGGTACAATAGTAATTGTCATTAAAATATTCGCCCGTATCAAATACCCACGCTGTATATGTTGTAATTAAGTGAAATATGTATGTATATTTTACTGGTTGAACTAGGAGAGAAATTATTGCTTTTAAGGGTGTAAACATTTTTAAACGACTTCTGGTCGGCGTTTAAAGTAGGTATATTTATTTTTATGTCGATGCACAAAACCCAAGAGAATTCCGTTTGACATCGCCAAACACTTCTAAGCACTCCGACTTTTTCGTTCTTTGACGACAACCTTAATTACCAATCTAAAATTATGGAATGCAACCCCATCACAGATTTCACAGTGATTCGAGGACAAGGCAAAAAGCCGACACGGCCGACATGTGAGGCACGCAGACCGATAACCCTGAGGTGGACAAAAACCGGCAAAATTGAAGAACAAGCTACTAACACAGGGTCTAACGGCGCGCGATAACGTGGGCTAGGGTTGCCTCATGAGAGTTTTACTCGTCTGCCTGGGATGTCCTTTTTAAGGTTCAATGCAGGGGGCCTCTGTCTGAGCGAAGTTGTGGAACTGGCTTAGCGATTATCTTGTTTTTTGTATACAGGGCGTCCCAAGACTATGAGATATGAAGGGAAAGTACCATAAATATTGTATGGCATTGTTTTTTTTTAAATATTGTCTTCTGTTACTGCGATTTTTATTCATTGAAATGAAACACTTTCAAGATGATGTCATCATCTTAACCCGGGAAAACGAGTGCTGTAAAGGGCTCGAAACGTAGGATCATGGTTTTAATAACTAAACGCGATTAATCCGTTCTAAAGTGTTTGGTTTTTTTTTCAATATGGGTAAGTCGGTTTGATTCACAGATGAAGCAAGTATTTTTTAGTATCTTTGAATGCTTTACTATTAACTTTTAAAAATAGTATCAAGTCTTATTTCGGCAAAATATCCTATCTACGATATTTAAGGTACTTTCCCTTCATGTCTTATAGTCTTGGGACGACCTGTATACCATTCTATTGGGAGATTGTTGGGCGCGAAGGAATAATATAACTTAACTAGAGTCAAAGGGCGTTTTTATTTATTGTTGTAGAATTATATTTTTTTTAATTTGAATTTTTTTAATTGTTTTCTATTCAGAATCTTCATAGATTTAGTATGGCGGTAGCACAAGGGAAAGTTTGAAAAATGTATGGAAAATTTAGGACACTTTTTTCTCCAACTAGGATTGAAATAGCTAGCGATTCTGAGTAGAATGTAGATTAAAATTTCCAATTTAGCAAAAATATATTTTTCTACAACAAAAAATAAAAACGCCCCAAACCACGTTGTCCTCCAAGCAAATGAACTGTCAAACATAGAACGTGTTATTTTGTACGTCAAACTTCTATGAAATTATGACGTTTCGATTATTACACAGTCTGTGCTATCAACATATATGGAAACTTAGCTTGAAGGGACTTTATGATTTCTGACTTTTGTATTGCTGTAATGTATTTGGTTCCATAGAGATATTTGATCCTCACATTGATTAATGTTATAAATGGAAATAGTCACTAAGCTTATTGCCCAGCAACAAAAGAGAAATAGTGTGAAAATATTAATGGACTATATTTTAAATTCCCTTTCTTTTACTTTTTTTGTTATGAGAGTATTTTACAATTTCTTAATTAGTCAGCGTTGTTTTGATATCTGTCAACCCTGCGCTTGCGGCAATTTGTCCCAGGCGCCTGAGATAAAGCCTCCGCGCGACAAGGTTGTATCCCACTTAGACGCTCGCATACACATGGGACTTTGTTTCAGCAGAGTCGCAAGTCGGTACCGTAGGAATGTCGCCGGGTCCTGTGTACGACTATATTACAAAGGTCAGTATAGTTGGACTCTTGCTAGGTATTTAACAGCAACAGGCTTAAGTATACCTTTACCTTACGATTATCACGTTGACATAGCGTGATAGCGGTTACAAACTTTGACTTTTTAATCAGAGGGACTGGCAACGTCTGTTCATTTCCTATACAAAAAAAGTCTGCCATTTTTCTCTCTAACAATCGCGGTCACTGAGGCTTACCCGTGGACAGTCAGACGGACAAACATGGCGAAACAATAAGGGTAGTTGACTACGGAGCCCTAAAAAAAGCCTTTTACTTCGAGCCCTTTGGTAATTACATGCATGACAGTTACTTCTTATATTAACAGAATATAAGAATAATATTTACATTGAAATTATATTTCTATGTCAATCGTATATATCGTTTTCTATGTATTTATTTATATGTATATATAGTAATGATCACAATATCAAGTACATTTTGTATATTAAATAGAACTACTATAAAATAAGCTTTTGAGCTTATACCGAAAGAGCCGTAAACCAGGTGGAAACACTGATATCGACATTATATATTACCTACGTTAAATATATACATAATTTGTATCAATGCCAAAATATCCCTTTAAGTGATATTTAATAGATAATCTTAGTTTTTCCATTTATTAATTTTCGCTTGGATTCGATCGTGCGTGTGAACTCCAACAGATTTCCGCGATCTTCAAAAAATAAAAATACTATCTAACGAAACTAATACAGATAGATTCAATAACGGAGGATACATTAAAAAGGGATTCCCTGATTCGAAATAGGATGCAACGATACATCTCAGGAGCAACGAAACAAGCAATCTGAAGTGCACTACTACAAAAAGCTTACAAACGCGACGCTCGTAAATTACTTAATTTAACTGATACAATTTGTTTTATGGCTGTGTTATCAGTACCTGAATTGTAAACGGATGCAGGAAAGCGTGGATGCGGCGGTGTACAGATTTTTTGGGATTTTATAATATAACAGTTTAAGATATTACTAGGAATGCTGTAAGATAAAACAAATACAAACAGGAGACCTATTTGGACGTGCTAAACTGACATTTGACATATCCACGTCATATTCCCTTCGTCATTAGCATGTCATATTGATCATTTCCACGGAAGTTCGCATCGAAATGTCACTTAAAGACGTAAGAATAGATTTCCTTTATTTGCAAAACCACTGTCACAATTTAAAGAAGATACCATTCTTTAGGTATGTACTTAAAAAGTTAGGTAAGTATCATCTATTTTTTGTCAGATTTGATAGTTCATTTCATTCATTTATACATTTTCCACATTTCTACTTACTGTTTTTGTTTTTGTTGAAATTACCATGTAAACAAACATAATATGAAAACTTTATATCGCTGCTGCGCATAAAATCAAATAAATATTTCTGAGATTATAAATATGCTAACAATATGCTTTTACATTGAACCTGTTTAAATTTCTTACATTTATTCTCTTATAATTCTACTATTCCTTTCACTCGAACACAAAACAAAACTAAACAAGCATGCAATGGAGAAGCAATCATTTCTAAATTCATATTGTCAAACACACAACTTAGAATCCAAACATTCCGAACAAACAGAAACATAAAAAGAAAAAACGTCGCTTCCAAATTTCCCCAATCTCCAAATTTCTCGATTTAATTTGTGAACAATAAAAAAAATGTTGGAATGTCAGTTCCGTGACGCGTCGGTGGTCGCGTGTCCGCGTCGCGCCTAATTACAAGCGCTACTTATCTGCTTGTCCCAAACCTTTTAGTGACGACGACCACTATAAATCTGGGTCCGTCTGTCTGTCTCGACGCTAGGGCTGTGGTTAGGCTGTTCGTTTGCATGCGTTAAGGCTATTTTGTATGAAGCAAACATTGATTTTAAGAGTTGTCGTCCTTCCATAATTGACAATAATATGTTAATCCAGAAACATAAAAAGACGTATTAGTATTATGTATTAGTCATCGTTTTACGGTAAGTTGTTTAACTTTGTTTAATTTCGGAAAATCTTTTTAAACAATCATCAAAAAGTGTGCGAGTAAGTACCATGACGTCTTAACGCGATTCAGTTTAGGTTGTTAATTGTGGTCTTGTATGGCAGCGAGCCGGTTTAGGTCCTAAACTGATTCGCGAGACGTCATGGTCGTTTTTATCGAATATCTATAAAAAATCGGCCGTTCAAATTCTTACCACAGGTATTAGCGGAACCCTGATGTGTGGTGACCCTACCAGTGCCGCCGCCGGGGCTGCGGTTTGGCGTCGGCCATATTAATTGCAAATATATTAATATTGTTGATAAATGTTGAATTGCGGGGGTCGGACGACCTTCATAGGCCGAACTTGAGTGACCCGGCTGTCTACGAAAGGTTCTCGTCAGGGACTAATGTACAGTGCGACAGAAAAAGGTCTCGTTTTCTTACACAATATATTGTTTTTTTTTCATCGAATGGCCTGGTAACTAGCCCTTTAAGCCAAGTCTTTATTTTTGATGGTTATGCGTAAGTTCTTCGTTAGCACTTAACTTGACTATGTACTTCACACTACTTAATATCAGACGTTAAATTTGATCAAAAGTGTTTTTATCGAATTTGTAAATTGGTTGAAAACGGTGATTTTAAAGAGACGACACAACGATGTTGACACTTTTTAATTTCTGTTTTTTTTTGTCGAACTATAAGTGGACTGTGCACTCACAAGCTGCCGTACAATAATACCGATATAACAGAATCCTTTGGATTCTGTAATGTTACCATATTTTATTACCTACTTGCAAGCTAATGACTTGATAAGTTTAGGCAAGGGCCTGTTTCCACTCCGATAGGTGCTTGTTCATACATTTTTTACTAAATGCAAATAGCAAAATAGACACGCACTTATCAGTACATATCTATCAGTATGTCTCTTATTATGACATACTTTGATTTTATTTTGTGGTTGGTTGGTCTGTTTTGACATGTAAATAAGTTATTAATATTTTTTTTTGTTTTATATTTTAATCTTAATTTTAATTTTATTTCCCTATTGTATGTGTATATGGACGACCTGTCTGAATTAAATAATTTGAATTTGAATTTGAATTTATCAGTATTTGGATATTAATTTACATAGTCAAAGGCCCATGCCTTACCAGACGGAAAGTGATGTCAAAAACAAAGATGTAGCTCTGTGGTTAAATAATGACCGATTTGTTTTTACTCCAAGCAATTCTTAACCCAGAAGACTGATTTACACATAATTATGTACCTACAAATAAAGTGTCAGTAAATCTAACCGAAAGGAATAAAAGATACTTAACACATTTAAACTTAAGATAGAGTTAAAAATATTTTTTAGGGTTTATTATATAATATATTATAGTATGAATAGTATGATGTATATTTTTTGTTGTAATATTTTATGAGGTGTGCAATAAAGAGTTATTGTATTGTATTATGGAATAAATTGTGAAAGCAATTTTTTATATTTACCAGTTAAAAGTGGCTTTTTAATGTTGCTTGTGACCATGGGCAACGAAGACTGCTTCCCATTAGGTGGCACGTCTGTTTGTTTGCTAAAAATATAAAAACAATTGGTAGAATACTCGTAATATGGGGAAAATAACTTAGTAAGGACATAACCATGTTCTTCATCATAATTTTGTAATTTAGATTTACACAATTAACCTTTATTTTCTGTTTCGCAGGTAATAGAACGTTATTTACATTCCCGGGCGCCCTTCGCACTAATTGCTTAAGTAAGTAAGTCAATTACTTCTCATCACTTCACAATAAACAATCATCCGTTAATTAAATCATTTCTTTGAAACTCGCGCGCACGTCGTAGGCGCATGTTCACAGAATTACAATAAGAAATTATCAAATTAGTTGCATCTAGAGTAAAAAACCCGTCGACCGAACCACAAAGGAGACCAGGCATTGTTCACAGATTTTAAAAATCGTCCATAATTAAATGGAATTCAGTTTTTACCGACGACATTCGCCATGATATAAATTCCTGCATGGAGATTTTGGGAGCGGAAAAAGGAGCAATTTGCCACCCTGGTCGGATGAGGCTCTTCAATATTGAAACGACCTATTGGGAATGAAATATAAACAACAAATCAATAATACGTTTTTACGGGACCCTGGTCCAGTGTCCGAACAGTATGAGACGTGCAAAAAGCGGTGCAGGAGCGGGTTCGCCGAAGAATCCAGGGCGCCTCGGACAACGATCGCTTTTGAACCATTTTTCATACCAGGCTGATACAACTCTTGCGTCATCTGGACACTCGAAATTCACCTCAATATTTAGCGGTCGGAAGCCTCATTAAAATATAATCATTTTAGGTTCCGTACAATGTGACACTTGATTCGAATATGTTTTGGCCATTCTTTATGTGTATACCTTGTAGTACCTATAGCTACTTCATCAGTTCTCGAAAATATTACATATCGGCTCGGGCATGTCAAAAATAAAACACTAAATATACTTATCATCTCTCGCATATTGGTAATTCTAAAACAAAAGAACATACTAAAAGCACACTAACCATTAGCAATACATTACATATTTAGGTGTTGCCATCACTTGAGTGATGTAGATAAACAAACCACACAAACCACAAGCAGTAACATAGAAACATCTAATAACCGTCTCGTATCTTTAAGTATTTCTTAAGGTTCTTAGGTCTAGGAGCCAGGCAAAGCTAATTAAGTCTCATGTTTCCGCATGCTTAACACATTTAGCCGTTTACTTAGACCTTCGCACAACATTGTCAAGATCAGTCACAAGCAAAATGTAGTGATATATTCCACACGACGGGGGACAATTTGATTGGGCCCGACTGTCGAGTCAATACATTCCTGTCCATTTACGTACCAACAACTTGAAACGCAATTTAATATTACATTTATCCTTTACAATGTTTAACCTTAATCGCTAAGATATATCTTAATTTTTAAAGCTGGAAGTTACAATTTTGCAAGTCTGTATAAACAACACTGGGGAAGACAAAAAGCCTTATTATTGCACATGTCATTGTCAACACATCAATGTTGCTGGAATGGACACAAAATTGAAAACTGTAGCAGTGTAGCTAGTAGTTGTAACTAGTAGAAAAGATATAAAATACGATCAAGGTCTGAATGTGGTTATGATACAGCAAAATAAAAAGCCTAATAGAACTGTAAAGCAATCAAAATGAACTGATATCTTAATGTTACTATAATTAAATAGTCGGTATCATAAAGATTTTATAGCGAACACAAAAACACCACTAGTGACTACAGTTTCGCTTATAAAATCATGCAATATTTTTTCTCATATTCGTACTGATGAAAGGAAAGATAAATAAGACATTACGTCGAACTAGTAGATAATGATCATTGCTCCGGATAAAAACGAAATTGAATGCGCTGTAAAAAGTGAAATTGTTGGATAGAAACATCACCCTGATGACATTGAGTGTGCATTGAGTGCAATGCAATTGCATCAGATAGCTGTGGGAATAAATTGCATATGGAAAACACGCACTGTTATTAATAACAATTCGTAGAATAAAAAACCGGATCAATTACATTTTATTACAGTGACATTGTCCGAATAGGTTTTGCTGTACATTTAACTACACATAAATTCGTACTTTATGCCTCGGAATTACGGTCATAAATGGAATAAACCATTTTGATGCTGACTGTTAATAAAGTATAAAAAAACAGAACTCATTGATTCCTAAGATCGTTATAGATAGTGGTTTTTATTGATGTGTAATTGGACTGGCTTCTGAGCGGTTCTATTTTTTATTTATTCCATTATATTCGTCTATGGTATAAATATCAACATTAACTTGTTTTCTTTTTAATACAAAAACTTGAAATAGAATATATGAAAGAATTCCACTAAGTCTGTTAAAAGTTAAAATTTAGTTGTATAACCTACCTTTTGGCCTCAGATCTTAAGAGTAGTATAGCCAAAACTATAGTTTCCTTGGAATAAAAGTACTTTGTATACATTGGCTGGTTTCTCGAAACTATAAAAGGATCCTTTACAAGTGAAAAACCAACAAACTTCATTTAAATGTTAATTAACCTTGTCGAACACATCCTAAAGTTCATTTCAGAATACCACCTGCATCTACCCTAAATGGCTTAATTGTTTCTAGATTTGCAGAATGCAAGCTTTATTTTTTGATGTGATGCCTTTGCGTGTCTATGGAGGTCGAAATGGTCGTATACATTCTACTTTTGTTCCCTGTCTTTTTTACTCTCTCATGTAAACTCGATAGAACTTTTATCTTTCGTCATCCTCGTACTCTTTCGCTCAGCATGTGGTTTAATTATGCCACGGGATAAACAGACGACAGTTTTTACTGTCCATACTTAATTTTCCGTCCAGCTGCTATTTCATACACGACCAACGTCACAAGAGCCTCGTGGTTCTTGATTCGCGTCGCAAAACCTTCGGAACGAGTAAATGCGAAAGTTATATGAATGCTTTTATTGTTTGAAAATATACCCTAGTTTAAAGGAACTGAGCTGAATTTAGATTGCTTTCTTAGTTTTTGTAAGTAGTATGCAGACGTTGCCAGTGGGTGATGCATCCTACTTACGTATGGGGTAAAATTGAGGAGATCTGATTAAATTGGTTGTTGGAATTGTTTTTGCTATGGAATAACTTAAATTGCATTTTTGTCACCCATTCGGACTGTCGTGATCGTGATATGTTTTTGCGCTCTGATTACGGTCTCATGTTTATTCCTTTGTATCTTCATTAGTGGAAGATTCCGTGTTTTTATTTGCTCTTTCGCATAATCATGTTCATTAGTGTAGTTTTGATCCGATTAGTTTTGTAATTAGCGAAGGAATGTTATGGTTTAATAGTGGGTTTGTTTTTTCTGCGTGGGAATTTGTTGTAAATAGGCATAGAAACATTTTTATAATGATATTCATTATGGATACCTGTGTACACACGCTGCACAACTATGTATGATCAACCATCCGTTTCATTGGAAAAAAATACTAAGATAACCATAAATATCTCTTCGGACTTACAGCTAAATATTTATTGCGCTATTACTATCCATTCATGGAATGGGATGTGAAATTATGAATTGGTTTTCAACTGCTTTGTTAACAACACATAACTATTGACTCACTATAAACATCTTTTGAGAAATGCGTCCTGTCGATAAGAACAGCAATACAACCCAACCCAAGCTGAAATAGAGACGACCGATTCCGTTCAGTCAAATATCCTTGATATTCTTGTTTGATTAAAAATACATAAATTTTTGGATGACGGAAAGATCGAATAGTACATCTCATGGCGTCAGCTAAAGAGCGGGGCTCGGTTCAGTTCAGGGTTTATATAAAGGTACTCGTAGTGTTACGCACTACTTTAATAACGAATCGAAATAGTTCATTAAATAATATCATTTGTTTCTACAAAAAGCAGTGCAAGCTCATAAAAGTTCTATTGAACTACTGAGTACTAAATCTCAAAAGTAAGCAATAGGTAGGTATATTGCTTAAATGTAGTTCAGGTTGAACAATTCGATACAAACAAAGCAATGCGATGAAATTGCGGAACCGCATTGTAACACAAATACTTTTCCTGATTAAGCCGTAAAGCTATGTAGTCAAATTAAGTATAATGAACGTGTAATGGAGCTTCAGCAACAGCCAATGCATTCCATACAGTTATGTAAGAAACTATTTAAAATTAAGCAATGCAAATTCTGAATACAGCCATGTATTACACTTTAACCATGTGGTTTATTCACCTGTTATCATTCATCATACTGTTTCTGATTGATCCAGGTGAATTTCACTTCCTCTCTCCTGGGCATTTCAAATTCCCATCTGATGGTGGGGTTTGCCTTTCTCGATTCAGACTTCCACTTTGCCATGTCTTACGTAACTGCTTCAGAAACATTGTAGCTCTTTAGATCCTTCCATATTGAGTCCGTCATCATTTTTTTTGGCTTTCTCCTCTTTCTGACCCGTGTACTGAGGTTCATGACAGCGTTTAGGATGCTCTCAGGAGGCCTCCTCCTTATCTATCTCAGCCTGCTCTCATGTAGCTTGCGGTAAATCTATACAAGATACAAGCATTTATTGGTAAAGGATAATTTTACATGTCATTTTTACTTAGGTACTATTTTATTTACATTATTTATGTCACGTTACAATATAATAAAATAATAATAAGTTACGTGTAAGCAATAAGTTATATCGAGTTTTGTTAGGTACGACAGTGTTGAGTCAATGACCTCTCCGTGAACTAGTAAATTCATCTACGTTGTAGTAAGCCTGATCTACTAAGAACAGTTTAAGTTTCCTTTTAAAGGTAGCATCAGTTGAACAGTCTTGTATTTCATTTGGTACTGCGTTGTACATTTTTGGCCCCATGATACTGAGTGACTTTCGAGATTTGGCGAGTCTGTTTGGGTCTTTGGGACAAGTAGTTTGATAAAGTGAATACTTAGCTTAAAAATGCTATTTCAATTATTTTGCTTACGCTACGGATAAAATATGCATCTATCATATCCATTACATACTAATTTGCTCATCTTTCACAATAACGTAATTTGCACTCATTACTGAAACACAATAACAGACACGTTTGATAAAGTTCCCAGTATAACAGTTACTTTTTGTCATACCCCGAATTCCTGAACCTTACCGCGAGTAATTAAGACTTAATAATTACTATTAAAAAAAGGATAGTATGATTATAAGTGGGTTTCTCGAACTATGCGAGTGGCACGTTGATTGGCTTTGTTAATTAAATAACGATTCTTGGTAGCTGCGCCTGCGCGACTTGCGCCTAAACTTGCGTGTCGCGCCGGCGCCGGCGCCATCAGCGCCATCTGGTGCTATGGCTTTTACAAGTCGAATGCTCGACATAACTCGACTGATTTTGAAAATGTTAAAATTAACAAAATGGTATAGGTAATTAGGTATAACGTGTTAGCACCTTGATAGCCGTTAGCAAAGAAAAGTTTCGTTTCATATGAATTCATTTAAACTGTAATGGCCGTTATTGGTATTACATATGTTGACTTATAAAAAATGTACTTGATTCAATCTGTAGTTAAATCAAAACTTTGGTCCAAAAGTCTCCTACGTCATATTCATATGTGAATCCACACCAACGTCTCGAAAACGCCTGCAAAAGCTACATTGAAATTCAACTTTGTGTAACATTAGCAAGTATGTATAGGTACATATATTCCTTGCAAGACACATTTTATAATCATAACAGGCAGTAAACTATGTCTTTATTTTTTTTATGAAACGTATCGTGTTCAGTACTTGGCGGAAACCACCACGCCCATCGCACAACTATTGCAAAAAAACTAGTTCAAGTTGAACAATCCGACAAATCAATACAATGCAATTACACTGTGGAAACGGCATTGGGATACAAATAATTTTCCCGATTAACTCATAAAATTAGTCAAATTACCCGTAATTAGTAGAATCGGCGGCAATTACGGCGGATATCAGATTCAGCGCGCGCCGACATGCAAACGTTGTGCTAATTCTACAATTAATTGATTAAAATGTAATCGTGAGCGATTAGTGGGTATGTGCAAAATGTGCAACTTGAACACGCACAAACACAAAAATGTAGGTACGACAGGTCATAAAAACACCAAAATTTGTCATAATTCCAACTATCAGCTTACGGTTCTTGAGGTTTAGGTCAGTAATAAGGTTCCGTTTGCAACTTTTTGGCTACGGAACCCTATATATATCAAGACTTTTGAACATAATGCCCTTCTCAAGGTTTCCTTTAGCTGTAGCTCCATTCACACTCGTTATAAAGATAACGAACGACTCATTAACGATAATTCAAAAATCATAACTCAAGAATAAGGATTCTTGAGTGATGATTCTTGAATGACATTCGTGGTTTTACTGGCGAGCTCTTTATCTGTAGTATTCTATTTTTTCTCTTTTATTTCACCGTTCACACCATGAATTGTGACAATATACCAAGTCAAGGTTGTGTTGATTCAATCAAAAATATTGTTAGCCACTGCTAGTATTTATCAACGACCATTAGTTTATGTCTTCAGTGAAGTATCGTGACGGCATCGAGCTGCCAAGGTATTTTATTCAGCATGCACTGAGGCTGCTAAGATAGTTAAGGGGCTGACAACAGCCAAAGCACCGTTCACTGTAAATTTGTATCGGAGTAAACGAGATCTTACTATCATCGGCCGGCCTGGTTTTAGAAGGAAATATCACGAAATCTATTAAAATATAAAAGATGTGGATTATTTGTGAACGTTGACGGTTTAGTTAGATACGAGTGTATTGAAATTGTGGTTTTAATTGCAGACCCCTAAGGATCCATTTGCACCAACCGGGTTAGCCACATAACCCTGAATTATGAGTTTTTTTTTTGTATGGGCTTTGTATGTATGTATAACTATATTATTTAAACATTTACACATTACATAAGTACATAATACTTTAATAGTACCTTGCCTTAATAGTACCTACTAGCATAAAAAAGCAGTTAATTATATTTTTATTGCAATATTTATTTAGCGTCGCATTAAATTGTAAACTGGCTTAAAATACGTATAAGTTGAATAAGTACGTAAATTTTAGTAAGTAGGTTGTAATATGCAGGTTAATTAATCAATTATCTTTAAAAGCGCGCAGAATTTCGGAACAAAAATGTACGCGCGGCCAGAAATGGTTTCGTCTTGCCAACGTTGACATTATTCAAGGACTTTTCGTGGACCTTATTGGGAAGGTATAAGGTATAGTATTGTACAGAGAGTAATGCTGTTAGTACGAGCGTGTGGTCGTTAATAGTGCGTGTATCACTTGTCCAAAATGTTTAAATAAGACACGCTATCCGCCTCCGCTTGGTAAGGCTGGAGTCGAGAATAAGCGAGGGAGGGTTCTTTTTGTTTTATGTCCTTCGGAAACTTAGTAATGTTCAACAATGGCTTGTTAACAGTTAACACCGTCATTGCGGCGTCTTGTTTATTTGACTTTCTTTCCTTTTTATTATCTAACTAGCTTTTACCCGCGGCTTCGCCCGCGTACTAAACGTAATTTTCAACCGTCTACAAATAAGGAGGTTCTTAGTTGGGCCCGTATATTTGTATGTACATATGTATGTTTGTCCCTTATTATCTTCCGTTTGGCTGAACGGATTTAAATGGAATGGATGGTTGTCGGAAAAGTGATCAAACTGAAAAATTCAAGTTGGCGGTTGTTTCTCAATTTTGACCTCTGATATTATATGTGCCTACCGAGCTTTATCACGAACTTTATAAATTCAAGATGGTGGCCTTTGATGGTGGCGTTGGTGGTTCGTTAGAAAGAACCTTTCGGATCCTCGAATATCGATTATCATCACGATCAGATCATAACTGAAGAAATTCAAGACGATGGCTGTTTTTCTCATGTTGACTTTTTCACCCCATTTCGTACACCTATTTACTCATTTCTCGTTAGGAATACTCCAGTGAATAAAATAGTTTAATAAATCTTGTTTCCCGATATAAAATCAAATCCCACTTCACCCCTTTAGGAGGAGAATTCTGAAAAATCCTAGCTATTTCCCGCAGCTTCGCCCGCGTACAAAATATGTTCAACCATAACGTAATTTCAAAATCAAGTTGGCGGCTTTGATTCGTTATAAAGAACCTCTTGAACCCTTTGATATGTAGGTACCAACCGAGTACATATTACGATCAATTTTGACTTCTTATTCCTTAGAAAGAACCTTTCGGATTCTCAGATATTGATTTCCATCACGATCAGATCATAACTGAAGAAATTTCAGATGGCGGCCTTTTCTCGCAGTTTTGGCTCCAGATTCATTGTAAAGAACCTCTCGGATCTTCTTTCTTATCTCGATTAGAAGGTGAATTCTGAAAAATCCTTTCTTAATGTACCCCTACACCTTAATAAGAAACCTACGTGCCAAATTTGAAATTATAGAAACAGAGATAAACAACAAAACGACACTCATATTGATATTTTGAGATTTCAACCCCATCGCACCCCAACAGGGAAGATGGTGTATCTTACGTCCAACTCATTGGATTTTAAAATGGTAGTTGTTTTTGATTTCAGCGACCCGATAAACCATAAAAACGATAATCATGTTGTTTTTTGACTTTGTTACCCCCTTTTCCCCTCTTAGGGGTTGAATTCTCAAAAAATCAAATGCACGTCTTTACTCATTTATCTTTATAAATACTCTTGTGTAGTTTTGAATAAAATAGTTTAACTGATCATGTTTCCCAATACGTCGTTTGTACCGTCATTTCTCCCCCTTTGGAGGTGAATTTTGAAAACTCCTTTCTTTGTGCACCCCTACGCCTTATAAGGAACCTAAGTGTTAAGTTTGGAATCTATAGAACCATAAATAAACAAAAAAACGACACCTATATTTATATTTTTAGAGTTCGACCCCCTCGAGCCCCAACAGGGAAGATGGTATTTCACAATCGCCTCGTTAGATTTTAAAATCGTAGTTGTTTTTGTAATCAGCGACCCCATAAACCATAAAACGATACCCATGTTGTTTTTTTTTACTTTTTCACCCCTTTCCCCCCCTTATATGGGTTGAATTCTCAAAAAACCTGAAACACGTGCTACCTCATTTACCTTTATAAATACTTCTGTAGAGTTTCAAATGGAATAGGCCAACTAATCTTGTTTCCCCATAAAAACTTTGGACTTCCAAATCACCCCCTTAGGATTTGAATTTTGAAGAATCCTGTCTTAGTGCACATCTAGACTTTATAAGGAACCTACGTTCCAAATTTGGAATCTCTAGGACCAGCGGTTTGGGCTGTGCGTTGATATGTCAGTCAGTCAGTCAGTTAGTCACTCAGTCAGTCAGTTTCTTTTTTTATGTTTATAGATAAAAACACCTTTTTGTATTTTGATGAGAAACCTTTACACATAAAATAAAGTATCTAAACAGAAAACCTTCCGCCAAGGTTCGAATTTTCGAAATCGCTGAAATTACTTTTTTAAACTCTAATGAGGATTCTTTTCACAAAGTTTGTAGTCTATAACTAAAAGGGAAACGATTCCGCCATAAAAACTTTTAACACACTTTTCACCCCTTTTGGGGTTGATTTTTCCAAAACGCTAAAATTACTTTTTTTGTATTTTAATGACAAATCTTTACACCTTAGAAGATGATTTTTTCAAAACCCCTTCTTATTCGTTACCTTTGTTAAACACATAACGTAATGTGAAAATTTCAGGATCATACGTTTAGTAGTTTCGGCTGTACGTTGATCAGTGAGTCAGTCAGTCAGTCAGGACTTTTCCTTTTATATGTATAGATTATCTATACCTTTCTATTATCTAATACATTAAGATCCTGCCAACTGAATCTTAGAACTTCTTAATTATATACTTCAGCGTCATATGAGTCATATGACTGAAAAGATCATATCGGCGTGTGTATGTTTAGGTTTACTTTCTAATGACTTACCTTGTATGTATGTATGGATGTAACGTAAAATAAAACTAAAACGATAGGACATGACTATGTCAGTATGCTAGATCTCTCTTTCAAATTGTATACTTACTATACTTAGACATAAGTATCGCGATGTCATTTTCGACCGTCACTTATGTAGCTTTAGAAAGTGGAAACAAATTTTCATATAAAAGTTTTTGCACATTATTTGCATATTTAGGAAACCTTTTCATAATATAACACTTTAAACTTTCGCGTTTTGTACACATTATTATAAACATAGAACGGGTCTATCGCGAATACAGATAATTTACCTTAATATACAGACGTTTCGACACATTTTTACGTGTCATAGTCACGGCTTGACTGATGAATCAACGAAATGTCGACGGCGATCTTGCTAGAAATGTTCGCCTAGCCATCGGAAAGTCACTTTCACACGAGTGCAATAAGTACTCTGGATTAACGAAACACAATTTTGTATACATAGATATTGTCTAATATTCGTTAGTTGTAGACAGTGTCTTTGCCTGTCCTTTTCTTATCACCGTCTATGATTGGTACCCATAACCTGGTTGAAGCCCGCCCGCCCCGCTCCCCGCTGCCAGCAAGGCGCGCGTGCAAGGAAACGAGCAATTTCCCTTTCAATTATAATTGATTGAAGTAATTGCGAGATTCTTTCGCGAACCGCCGGTTCGTCGTATTAATCGAGATTGCTGTACACTCCGCGGCAGATTTACCCAGTTTTTTTTTAGATCGATATCGTATTATGTAAATTATGTCGAAATCCAATTACTTAGTAAGAAATTGGTCTAATTAAATAAAATCTGACAATAATGTAGCGCTATGCAAGATGTTCTTGTGGCAATGCACAAAATAAAATCTAAAATTAATACAATATGATTGCTTTAGCAATATTTAATTCCAAGAGCTATACATATAAGTGTACTAAATATTGAAATATATAATTCCGTAGCTTAAAGTCCGACTGTGTGTTGTTTATTAAATTAACTCAGCATTTATTTCAAGCCTGCTGTTCATAAAATATTACTTACAATAAATATACATAACTTAGACCATTTAACCAACCGGACCGATATTCCCCTCTCTAACGATCATGTTCATTGTTGTCATGGACTGACGTTTATCTGACATAGCTATTTGTACGTTTGAGGTTTACATTTGAGGTGCCCCTCCTCCGTAAAATCGAAAGACTTTTTTGGATAGAAAATGACATACTATGCCACTCCGGTCGGTTAAATGTTCTAAGATATATAATCTCAAAAATGGCCATGCTTTTTGACCTGTTGAAGAATATAATTGAACTTTGACTTGTTTAAGAGGAATTTCCTCCCGCGGACGCGCAGACTGTGGAATGAGCTCCGTGAGGTTTTCCTGAAAGATTACAGTATGGGGTTCTTCTGTACAAGATTTTAATGGATCGAAAACGCGCATGTGACCCCCTGGAGTTGCAGGCGTCCATAGGCTACGATGACAGCTTTCCTTCAGGCGGGCCGTATACTTGTTTGCCACCATCGTAGTATTAAAAAAAATCTCTTTCACACTTGTGAGTGATGCCAAAGATAGGCCATCATATAAACAATTATAACAATTTTAAATTGCATACGCTAGTTTTTCTACGACAGCTAATGCGGAAGAGGTTGTATCCAACTGTAGAAAAAAAAAACAACAGTGTTAATATATTGTATGAAAATCCATAGGAGCATCGTTTTACGGCGGTCTTATGAACACCATAGACAACGTTATAATGTACAGGTACTTTTTAATATCGCTGTCAGACATCTAATTGACAGATAGAAGTGCTGGAGTAGAAAAATACGTATAGTCCAAATATATCAAATATACCAACTTGCATAGGTATTAGGTATTTACCAATTTTTTTTATGTCGACTGTATCCCAGACTAGTTTTTGAGTGTGGGTTGATCGAATGTTGCGTAAACCGGAATTTCTCACCTGTCTGAAAGCTGTGTAGTAAAAATTACTTTTTAATTACCTTATTTACGTAAGTAATTAAGAGTAATTAATTACAAGTAGCTTTTTTATATTGATGTTATTTATCGATTGCGAGAAACTCGCATTACATAGAGTTTCTCGCAATCGAAAAGCATGAACCATTATCAGGCCAAAAAGGTACCAAAAAAGATCCCAAGGGGGTTCAAAAAGTACCCTAAATACCCTCATGGTAAGCACACTGTTGACAAAGGCAACTCGAAATTCGTCTCTTTTACTCGGATAAGGAAGTGCGATAGAGAAGAATATGGATACAGATATCTTCAATCTCATATTTACAATCTAAGAACCAAGTGTTTCTTCGGCAGTTGTATAATAACATCCGCTCATACTCGTAATGTATATAATTATTATATTTGTATATTCATCGAGATTGCGGAGGCGACGCGTAGGACTAATAAGAGACATTAAAATTTATTTAATAAACCAGTTTACCTACAAAGCTGGTATATTCAATGTATAGAAATATGATTTTCTGCCGTCCGGCTGGCAAGCAGCCAATTGCAAGCCGGGCCGCAACGCTCAACGAATTCGCCGCTTTCCGACTGCGTCGAGCAGAAAAATAGTGTAAGTAGGTACAGACTTTGGGCAGTAAATAAGAAGCCTAAGATCACATGTTTGTCGACCTCAGCTTCGCTTCGGCCGACACGAGATCTGCTTTTATAATGTAACTACAAGTATATTGGTTTTCGTTACGGTAGATGCAAACACATTTAAGGTGGATCTACACAAGCACATTTTCATTTTTCATACTCAAGTTATTGCAGGGTTTTAGTATATTTAGGAAACTTTTTCATATTATTATTGACGAATATAACCAATCGTGCTTATTCATTTGCGCGAATACAAAAACATGTGCGTATAACATATGCATAAGACTTGCAAAAATTTTTGTATGAAAAATGACCCGTGCCCTCGTTAAGGCGAGCGGCAGGTAACGCTTATATTAAAAATCCGAAATTTCGAATGTCTTTTGTTCCAGTGATTTGATATCCTCGGTAGAGGGACAATTCTTTTTTAATTCAATTACCATAGTTGATTAAGAGGTTTTACACTTGTTTTTGCAAATGCACTAACCTCGGTTCTTTAAAACAACACGGAGAAAAAAGTGTGAACACTATATTTTTTACTTTTGACAATTATACCTATATATTTTTATTTATTATTAGAAATTTGTGCTCTTTTTACATTCTAGTATTAACTTAGATATTGCTGCTCTTTACAATATTAACAGCAATATCATATTGTGTAAGTAAAATATTGTACAGACCACAATTTTCTTTTTAATGTGTAAAAAAATAGTTGATGATAAACAGGTAGGTACTAAACTTTTTCCTCAGTGAACCATAAATATTCAATTATGTGATGAAAAATACCCAATTATGAAAGCAGACTACGAAAATAGTTAATTTTCCGGTAGTCGGAAAACGCCTAGAATTCTTTTCGAGATATCGTGTCCATTAGGATTAGCGATTCAACGACTTGTCGCTTTAATTAATCTAATAAGGAATGTTGTCAATGAAAATCTATTCTTACAATTTTCCTTCAAGAACCCTTGTTTTGTTTCCAAGAAAATTATTCAATACCGAGTAGGTGTGAGAAATAGTACAAGATACCTTTATTCTGCGGTATAATCGTGTTTTATCAAGTAGTTGAATACCGTGCGTCATATATTTAGATATTATTGTTATTTAACAAGCGTTCTTAGCCTGCCTAAATAAAGTCTACACCGACTTGGAAGCGATAATGTAAACATCATATTTACATACGAAAACTGATGTGTCTCGTGTGTGACGTGTTGTAGCTCTACCATTTTGTCACATTACAATACACTTTTGAACGTCAAAAAAAAGCAACTACTGGTTCTAACCCTACACCACAGCTCGAGAAGATGGCAGCTATTGTAACGGTACAGAATTCTACTACAAATTTCCTATCCTAATGAAATACAGTTCCTGAATTTTACCTTGTAATATCAATTTGGCCAGTGATCGTGTAGTGGGGAAACGTTGTGTCGCGTAGTAAAGCTAGATTCTTTTCATTCGATAAAGTTGCCATTATTTATTTACTCTGCCTTCTGCAATGTTGTCTACCACCTGTATTTTTAAAGAAGCTATGAGCTGCTATCACTAAGTACTTTCATCTAAATTTGGAACCTAACGTGAAGGGATTGTAACTGTAGAAGACGTACGTGTTGTCAGGTAATGTCAAGAGTTGTCAAGCTGTAGGAAGGGTCAGTCAGTGTAGTATCACTCATATTACTCTAAATTATGTCGTTAATCTCATCTACTCTCAACTCGAACTCCTTAACTGTCTTGCCTGCATAATGTATGTCATTGAGAGTCTAGTCAGTTCTCGTAAAACGATAAATGTAGTAGATAAATGTAATATACTATTTAGGGATACTTTTGAGTTAGAGGGGAGATCTTAAATCCATTCAATATGTTTCTACAGATAGGGGGAATAAAGGAAATATATTTTTCAAATCTAGATGTGTATACTTAGCTTTCGATTTCGGTTTCCTTATTGCGATAAAAACATATCCTTTGTCTTATTTTGAATCCTTCTATCCTTCCAAGAATGTGAATTAGTATAACTTCTCGTCGCTGATATCATACATCGTTTAATACCTTTTTATTTAACTTATTAATACCAAAATAGTATATAATGTGAAATTCGTGTTTTCTTAGAAGCTTTGTTTGTCAATGACAACTGATTATTCCAAATAATTCAAATATCGCTGATTTCAAATTCAAAAAGCATAGAGCATTAAAACTTTTGGAGCAAAGACAAAATTACAGATTTAAGGCAAGCTATACATTACTCGTCAAATACACGCGTTTCTAATAAAGAATATGAAATAAGTTAAGGGGAATTGTAACAAATTAATATGTAATAATCATTTATGTAAACGGGAATTGCATCCCGTTACACTATATCAGCAGGCAGATACTCGGAATTTTTTCAAAACAAATTGCAAAGGGTCATAAAAATATTTACAATTTGTGGTACAAGAAAACAAATCAAAAGAAAATAGTGAAAAGAAAGACCAAACAAAAAAATGAGATAGAAAAAAATCTAAAATTATATTTAACAGTGTAATGTCTTTGCCAAGATGACAAGTGCCTATGCCAAGCTTTAGGCCAACTCGAAAATCTAAAATAATGCTGTTTTATATATTTAGGCAAAGTTATATATTTTAAGGTTTATGACGAATTCGCTAAATATTTTTGTATTAAGTATTATTGTTTCATTTAGTCGACCACATTAAGATATTTGCGTGAAATTGATAACATTAATAGAATTATCGTGATTACTGCCTTATTTTTGTGTTTTTAGATTTCATCATACAAAATGAAAAATACGTTAAAATATTCTTAATCGTAACAAAAACGGACATGTTTTATATTCGCGCAAACTAATGAGCACGAATGGTTATATTCTTCACTTTTTCATATTAAAGTTTCCTAAATATCATAAAACCTTCAATAACTTT
Organism: Lathronympha strigana; assembly: GCA_949128165.1. Taxonomy (NCBI): domain Eukaryota; kingdom Metazoa; phylum Arthropoda; class Insecta; order Lepidoptera; family Tortricidae; genus Lathronympha; species Lathronympha strigana. The sequence goes on along the minus strand of OX421906.1, from coordinate 5,925,436 downwards.
AGTATGAAAATGTTCTTGTGCAGATCCACCTTTTCCTTTCGGTGCACACCTGCAAAATCTGCATGCCTACCACGAACATCGAAAATTGGCATTGACGGGAAAACCTCTTTGTCACTCCAATATGCAAGTGTGACAGAGACGGAGACACAAATCCGCTATCGTTAGATTTTCGTGGTATAGGCCCTGTGGCATCGCCAGGGTGGTCGTCCACGCCGATCAATATTGCAACGTGTTGACAGATTGCTTATATTGCACCGAAGGTCCAGTCATGATTACAACTCCAAACTCAACTAAAAGTGCTAAGTAACGTCGATGAATGGTTAAATTCGATTTAAAAGGGTCTTTAACGTTTTATACCTACTCGTCTTGTTTAAAATTATATTTCAGCATAACAGGCGCATTCAGATTTCAAAATATGATTGTCACAACAACTATAGTCTGAGAACCAAAGGCCGATGTAGATGTTTTAAAATTTATATGGCTCTCTTTTTCACTCGGATAAAAAGCGACAAAAACATATATTGTAGCCTCTGGTTGTTAGACTATAATACCTAATAAGGTTAGGTTCTTTTATACTATATCTATATGTATTCCTTATTGTTTTTGTATCATACTTAATATAAATACCTTACCTAAGATTCAAAAGAAATAAAGGTAAGATGATGTGAATTGAGGTCAAACGAGTTCTAATTTTCTATTTTTAATTTTAGAGCAAACTGTGTATGTTATCATAAAGCAATTCCAATAGCCGAGAAGTTAAAATTGTGTCATTGCCATATATGATCATTGTGGCTAATTCCGTCATATGGCCTATTCCGTCTAAAGATCGCCTGCGTTGAATATAAGCACAGTGCGCAGATGCTAACTTAGTCAGTCAGCAGCAAGCTATCCTGTCTATCTACTGACTGAATTGGCAGATGCGGGATGTACTGATTGACCTTAGCTAATTTGTGAAGAAGTAACCTCTTTGGTCTGGAAGTCCAGGGTTGAATAAATAATCCGTACTAAAACAACTCTAACAAAGCTAGTATTTTATAGTGTATAAATTAAAGGCCAATAAACTGCCTATAATTATTTTACTAACCTAGTTATGCACGCAAATACTCGTACAGATAAGGAGCATAAGGCGATATGTGGTCTTTAATGCTTCAAAGTTAGGACTTTTCGTCCGTCATGTTGGCAGTTGCGCAAGTTTGCCGTGTCTGACATGATTATCTTCAATCGCACCGCGACTCATGTTGGCCAACCTGCGTTATGAATAATCATAGAACACATTTAAATTATGAAAACATGACGTGGTAATTTTATTAGTACTATTTCAATGTGGGATTAAGTTTATTTTTTGATAAATGTAAAGTTATTTTACAATAAACACACTAGTGTTCCAATGAGAATATTACTAACACGTGGGTCGAGCATTTTGCGACTTCATGGGCGTTCGTCGAGGCACGGTAAAAATCTTGATGCACTGTCTGCTAATTGATGTTGTTTTTTAAACGAGGGACGGTTTTTTCTTGTATCTATTTTGGACATTTTTGAGTTACTAGTTACTCAAAAAATATTGCTCTTTTGTTGTTGTGTTAGTTATTTTTGCATTAATAGGTTATATAACAAAAAATGTTCACTGTGTATGGACCAGCTGACGGCAAATGCACCTATTTCCATACAAATAAAAAAAAAATCGAATTCCGAAATTTTTCCACTTGCATCGCACTCAGGGTCATTGACCTTGTCAGCTGTTGAAATCGCTAGGGACTTTTGTTACACCCTGTAGAGTTATTCTCAAATTAGACTCGTACATATGCGTTCTCTTTTTCAAAAGAGAAAAATAGTACATTACGATACAAGTGCGAATAGGAGAAAATTCTCAGAGTGGCGATAGAACAAAACACGACCGAAGGGAGTGTTTTAAATCGACACGAGTTGCGAATTACCTATTCGCACATGTATCGTACGACGTTTTACATTTCAGTACATATGACTCTTTGAATTTTTGACGCAGGCACATAAAGTGCTCAATATCGCACTAGTGCGGTAATGTAGCACCATGTGTATTGTAAATACTATTTACTTGGAGAAGTCCTACTATTGGAGAAGAAAAGATCGCCAACTTCTACTAACCTATAAGAAGTCCTGCCGGCTTGCATTTACCGCTTTTATGGACCATGAAAATGGTTACATTAAATTAATTAACCACCCCGCATCTCAAAACGACTTCGAAGGATTAACTGGCCACGATTAACATTAAATAATAGAAAAACAACTCCATTTAACGTATTTGTAATTAAATACCTCGTTCATAACGTTTTCTACAGAATTGTCACCCATAATTAGACAAGCTTCTAGTACAGGTTTTTGTTTAATACGTCGAATGCCTGAGCCAATATGGCGTCGACTTATTTGGTTGAGGTGAGGCGAGGCGAGTTCTGCAATCCGCGTTAATCAAGGAATATTGATTAACTGGTAATTAAATGATTAGGTAATTAAGGGCTCGCACTGGAGAGTAATTATCTAGTTTTGATTGGCGAAGTTATGCCGTAAGGTGCCGGTAAAGTGCAAAAGTTATTAGTTTTGAGAAATCGATTACCATCTTATACTTGACTTGTAAGGTCGTGACATAAATGTTGTGCTGATAGTATCATGACAGTTACACTACACCTACAAAATATATAAGTAAAAAGAAGGATGTTTTCCCGACGGCATTTCAACATAAGTAGGTGTATTATGTTATATCCATTTTTATATTACTTATATCAATAGGTTCATTTAGATACAAATGTTTCATTTACAGAAAACTGTTTTCTACGACAAAAATAAATTAGGCATTATTTTTCAATTTTGAGGCAACATGGACATTTGCGTTCTAAATTTATAACTAAAATCAACTAACTATTTTTACCCGATATTTCGACATGGTGTGTGGTCTACCCACACACCATAGCGATTACCCTATTACAATTCGCTTATTTTGCGTGTTGTCACTGGCACTACTACCGTCCGCTTTCTCACCTGAAACTCGATCAAGTTCACGACACGCCACACTTACACTATCAACCCGTGTGTTGTGAACTTTCGGATCACTGGATACCAGATTCTCGACAGCTGAAACCCATCTTCTCGGTTAAAGTTCTTATATTTTCAATGGTGGATTTCCATGGTGGCAGAAGAATGGCACGGTGAAGGAAGCATTTGCTTCCTTCCTTCCTCCTTATCCTTAAATATACGAAATATTTACCTACTCACTATATATAAAAGACAAGTCAAATACCTTTAAATTGCAATGAAACAACCAAATCCGAATAAACTTGAAATAATTTAAAGACTTTCCACCTTTCCTTATTATGTTCATCATAGAGTCCAAAATCTCATTTAACGCAACTCAAATAATTTTGCCAACTCTCTCAGTCAAACTTAGGTACTTTAAGAGTCTCGATAACTTATACATGTATCTTAAGCTTATAGTAATAAAGGTTACTTTGGCGTTAGTATAAATGTATTTGCCAGTGTTTACTTGTGGTAATTCTTGGGATTTGTCAATCAATGCATTTCAGAAGAAGATTAAGAGCGGAGTGTTTTGACGTGCTCAATTATGCCACTATGGACTGCAAAGCGGATTACTGCGCGAAGATTAAATCAAGAATTTATACGGGAAATTGGCGATTTGCCTCGGTGTCAATGTTCTTTTTAATCATTTGCGACTGTTGATAGCGCTCCGAAGACATTGGTTATAGTGCGATTTATTTATTTTCACCTCACTAGAGTCCATCAATGTTAAGTTTCCTGGTTGCACAGAATGTGAAAGTGTTAAATAAACGTCATAATTTCATAGAAGTTTGATGTATTAAAATAACACTATAAAGTTTGACAGTTCATTTGATCGGTAGGGATAACGTGGTTTGACGCTAACTCGGAAAGCGCTCTTTATCCTTGAAAACTAGCGGGGCGAACGCATTTTATCCACCAGTTTTAAACGGTTTCTTTACGTTAATTGGTAGCATTGACGTTAAAACGATAGTTTTCAGTAGTACGATAGCTTACAATCGGATGAGATTTGTAATCGTAGATATGTAGTCTTTATTTTCCTCGCGATAGTGCAGTGAAAAATGTTGTATTACACTCGGCGGCAAAGTTTGTTCAACTCTCGTGCCTTGAGACTCTCGTACCTAAAGCTTAAGATTCCAGTTTTTAAATAAATCGCTTCGCTCGTGACTTTTGTATGTTACGTAGCTACCTTACCGCTTACATGTGTTGCGGCACTTGCGGCACTTGCGGCCCGAGCACGTACGTACACGGCGCGCACACATACGTACGCGCAGCGAACATTTATTATAAGAGTTACTAGTGTTTACTGTCTTATATACTGTGTTTGTAGTGAGCACAGCGACCGTGGCCAATGCGTAGCCTGTAAAACCTGTTAATCTTGCACCGGATGTCTTGCGACACCGGATCCTTTTATTTTGGAACCTCCGAAAGACCTAATCACTCTCAGACGGGGCCATCAAGTGGCTGACTCCTCTTAATTTAGATTTATAGTTAAATCTGTTATGTATCACGCCATACGATTAAATTATAATAAATAAATGACATCATGGACTTGAAACCCGCAAGTAGTCATTTTCTATGTTCTTTACTGACGCTCGTAAGTCATCATTATTTTTCCATTATTTAAAACCCGGACATATATAAGTACAATTAAATTATAAGTTACCTGTCTTAGCGCAAAAAAAAATATAACATAAACTTGCACACTATACTTTTTCAATATTGTAATTGAGAGTTCATTTCAATAATAACTTGATTGCCTTTTACTGCCCATTTTATTTCAATTTGAATCCGCTTTAAAGGTTTTTTTTTCTTTATGTGTACTTACCTAGTGCAACATATAATTAGCACGTTATCATTACTGTTTGACAAGAAACCGCCGCAAAAAGCATTAAACGGCAACATTACAACTTCCCGTCGCCTTAATGGAGTTGTCAAAGGTAAACACAATTACCAGAATCACCGACCGGTATAGCGGTATTACTATGGTTTTACGGTCTAGGCCTGGAATTTTATTTTTTCACCATTTTCATTAAAAGAAATAGTGATTTGTTGCAGGTAAATAGCAATCAAATAGAACTGTCTATGGAAATTTCTATACACGCAGATCCTTATCATCTTCATTCTGAGACTTTACATACCTACTTATGGAAGTTTGATGACAACACAATCTATCTGATCTCATGATGGAGGCCGGAGTCACCGGAGGTGGCCATAGGAACATTAGGAACTCTATGATGAAACAACGCAACGTCCGCCGCGAAATTAGCAGATGACTAGTTCGATTCCAGCTCTAGGCACTGGGGGCCTTGGTCACTTTTTCTGTAGTATATGAGTATGACATCATTTTCAATTTATAACGCAACCAAATGAGTATTATTTGACCGTGGAAAAAAAGTAGGAACAGTCAAAGATAAAAACTTATTGTCAATAATGTGGTGAAGTACCTCCTTAGCCCCGGGCTAGTGAAGTGTGGAATCGTGGATGTAACATAAAGTTGCACTTTGAACGAAACTATAATTACCCGAGTTGTTAGGGTTACCTAGGGCTAGCGCTTTCGCAAATCTATGTTAATTTTTAATTTATTTAACTAGTATATACGCAAACCATTTTAGAGTAAATATCGGCAAACTGGGACGTTGGATTCATTCTTCTTCTTCTACCTATCGTTACGGCCTTTCCAGACTCTTTATTAATAGTATGGTATGATTTAATTAATTGTTAAATAGAAAAATAAATAGTAGATTACGAAGCCTGTAAATTAAGAAATGTCTCAGATCTTGTGTAATTGTCGTCCGAAGTGAAGCTGAGATCAACAAACATGTGATAGGTCAAGGTCTGTACACTATTTTTCTGCTTGACGCAGTCGGCAAGCGGCGAATTTCTGCTTGCAACGATCGGTTTTTTTATCACTTTTGAATGGGTCCTTTGGCCATGCACACGCGAATAAAGGTCCGTACATACCTACCTAGCGACTTAGAAACGTTTTCTTATTTATAACCTACTTAAGACAAGACGAATTTGGTTAAATAGAAACATATTTTCCAAGTGCTTCAACCCTGAAAGCCTGAAACCCAATTCACGTCAGAATTAAAACATTAAAAATCAAGATACAGTGGCGTCCAAAGCGCATTGACAAATTATTAATAAATTACCTAATTCATAAATTTTAAATTATACAAATTTTGAACGCGAAAGTATGTACCTATTTGACTCTTGCGCAATTTAAACATAAACAAAAGCGTCCGATAGTTAATGAATCAACATTTAATGTTTGAATAACGCGTTTGCCTTGAATTAACCACGACTAAGGAGTTGAGTGACAGAGAGATGAGTGAGAGTAGTACGAATGATCTTGCGCAGTCGCTAGCTGCGCAAGATCATTCGCACTACTCTCACTCATCTCTCTGTCACTCACAATGAGTTTACACTGGCGCTATCGAACACGGTCACAATAGGGGTATATCAATAGCTAGTTACAAAAGAATATGTTTAAACATTTTTTGTACACAACCCTACGTCCGTGTGATATTTGCTCGCAATTAGTGCCCGCGTCGCCGTAATGTATGGCTGCACTGCGCGGGCGCAGCTGCGGGACTGACATTTCCTATCCAGGGCTGCCACCGCCGCCGGCAAGGGTTACGGTGTTACTGGGCATTACAACCGACTTACAACAGAAAGAGATCCTGAATTGAGCTGTTAGGTACCATGTTTTTTTTTTCAAAATTGCTTTGGCAACTAATCCCAAGATTTGAAGTAGGGACACGAAAGTGACCACCATCTGTCCTTCCAACCCAGTGGGTAAACGAGGCTTATTGGGAATAATTCGGCTTCCTCACGTTTTCCTTCATCAAAACGCGATTGGTAAATATCAAATGACATTTCTTACATAAATTCCGAAAAACTCATTGTTATTAGCCGGCAGGATTTGAACCCGCGTCCTTCGGATTGAAAGCCGCACGCCTTACAGCTACGGCTGTACCACCAACGCTAATCAAAGTACCATACGTACCTCTGAAAATTGAGGAATTTGAGGAGCTCGCGGATTCCATCACTATATCAGAAAATTCAGACCTAAGAAGAATGTCTCAAATCAAAATATAGAGTTAGAAATTATTTGGTAGTTCCACTGTGCCATCAATGTGTGCTTACCATGAGTTCTGTATCATATCTATATATGATAGCGACTGCGGCGCTCGAAAGTAAGCCCGTCTCGCTCCTACCATTAATCTCGCAGGAGCGAGACAGACATATCCCCGAACGCCGCAGTCACTATCAAATACGCTTAAATACAACTCATGGTAAGCACACTGGTCTATTTTTTTTTAAATCACCCTATCAGAAATGGATGTCGAAAAAAATTTGACCAACCTGAAACCAAAATTAATTAAAAAAATATTTTTTTAAATCGCTGGAGTTCTGACGTAGCAAACATTATCCAAAAAATATTTATTTATTTAACCTTTATTGCACAAAAGAAAACCTTAACGTACAAAAGGCGGACTTAATGCCAGAAAGCATTCTCTACCAGTCAACCTTAAGGCAAAACAGAAAATTTGTGGGCGAATATTAACTCGAATTTAGAAACTCCTCTTTAAAAAAAAATAAGTTGATTGAAAAAGTTTATTTTTTGTGTATTCTAAAGTCTTTCAATACCACAATATAACGGTACCTATTGTATTGTAGTTACGTAGTAACATGCACTGTAATAACATGCACTACAATACAATACAATAATAATTCAGAGATGCATCCTTAATTGCATATTCGTGCAAAAATTTAGTCACTCAACATTTTTATAATCCCATGTCCCTGTCAGAGGAAACCAGCATAAACATAACATAACAATACTATCATTTTTTATAGCATGTCAAAGCAATAGCTAAAACTTAACTGTTAAGCAATATACACCTTTTTTCTTGTCAATGCGAAACAATTAGCGTTTACACGCTTATTTTAAAAAGACCTATGTCTATGTAACATTTATTTACCATAGGTCTTTCTATAAAATTGACCATAGACATCCGTGAGACTGTGCTAATGGCTGTTTGACATTGCAAATGCATCGGGCCTTTGTCCGGTGCAAGCGAATCGTTTAAAAAACGTTACACGTAATAGCCTATTAGCACGCTCGGTTTTGGCGCGAAATAATGACGTTTCGTTTCACCTGTTTTGCAGATTGGTACCGTTAGTCTTAACTTAAACTAGAACAGCCAGCTCTGTCAGAAGTTGTCCCGAAATCATAATTGGTATAGAAGCACCGGAGGAATTTAGTATAGTATGGGACGGGCCTATAGGTAGATATTTATTGATGAAATTTAAGTTCATGGCAATTGATATTTTTGCTTCACTTGAAAAAAATGTGAAAAAGTTCAAACTTCCACCAAAAGATTTTTCGGTTGGTTTGGATGATAATAAATGTCACATTAATGACGGATATCAATGTTTCGTGAATCAAATTTGGTACCAAAAAACACAAATCTAAGTATGTTTTTAGTAGATAGATACCTAAGGCATTCTGTTAGTTCTGACTCCCACTAAATGGGAATTTGCTCCGATAAAAAATATCGAGTTAATAAAGTAAAGCTATTAAATAAATTCAATGCATTTTTAACTATAGATAACGAGCCAATGCCAATGCAAATATTAATCATTCAAATCGATTTTTAATTCACAATCGCTCGTCACAATTCAACAAAGGCCTTGTATTCTGCACTTTTCCTACTGCACTATTTACAAATGGATTACGATTTTTATTTGTTCTGTCGATCTAATCGCCCTTAAAATAAAGTTTAAAACTATTACCTTGCCTGTTTTGGTTCTGACAAATAGTTAATTAGTTTTTAATTTACTGTGGTGAAGCACGCACACCATTACATTTTTACTGTTGGTACCTATTGTATGTTCAAGTCTACGTATTGTAGGTTGGTTATTGATTTTCTGCTTGTAGGTAGAACATTATGTACCACTCATTATATGCCATTAGTTTTGTTGTAGGTATATATTTTATCAAAATTAGATGTCATGAAAAATAAAATAAAAATTGATAAATTGAAATCGTATGAAGCGGAAGTACTTTTTTGGAGTTCGTGTATACCAAAGCTGAAATTCCGTAAAACAATAGGTTAATAAAATTACGAATGCTTGGTTTGCCAATATTTTAAACGAAACAGCATTTTTTGTGATTTTGGGGTTCGTCTTCTACTTATTGTTCATTATGACGTACTTACCTATATTAACATGTCAAAATTGTATTGTTTCCTAGTCAATTATATACCTCGTTATATAAAAAACCTAGCCACCTAGGAGAAATAGGTTGATGATTAATTAATAATTTTAATCGACCTAATTTATTGTTATTTACCTCTCAATAATTACAAACTGCATTAATTTTACTACCGCCATTAATAAAACTCAATTACAATTATCAGAAATGATATCGGTTAATACGTTTCACACGACTTGAAACTGGCAAAACTACTCAAATATAATCTTTATTTTGTTTGACAATGAGTTTATTTTAAATCCACTTTGAATCGTTTGCGAATTATTAAAAATATAAAATCAAACATAATAGTGAAATAAAAATTATAGCACTCTTTTTGTAAAGCAATTTCAGATAAAATAAGGGTACTCAAGTCACTAAGATTCAATTAAAAACTATATAAAGGTATAAACCTGAAATATAATGCGACATTTTCTTTTTTCCGCCGGTAATATAGCGATTGGCGATTAAACTCAAAGAGTGGTGGAAGATTTGGGAGGATGTTCATATTGTTAAAATAAATACGAACTGTGATTTTCGAGCGCTCGAAATCAAAGAAACAAATGATAAATAAAATACATAAAAAACAAAGTTATGTTCTATTTATCAAGGTTCTTTTTCGAATAACACGATGTAGTCAATGTCATTACAGATACTTACTATTTAGAGTGACGGATTCAAACGTGCAAAATTCGAAAATGGCTCCCCTGTGCGACAGATAAAAGTAGACATCTAAGGAGGGCTGAGCTTTAGCAGGCAACAGTTTGATTTTTAGATTTTAATTACTGTTCGACAGTTGTTTGTTTACGAAAATAATGGCATATTTGACCAAGAGAACAGAGGCTCTAAGTAAGAGTCGCATTCGATAAACTAACGTGACAATCGCATTTGCGTTAAGTCTTGTATGGGATTTAGAAGTACCAATACGTCCCGCTTGGTGCGCTGTTCTAAATTAGGTACTTAGAAGTTTAAAAGTTAAGACTTAACGCACTCCTACACGTAGTATATCGCGTAGGTATATCGAATGAGACACATACATAGGTACTAGTGCTTCAGGGTACCGATTTAAGGAATGTCATTGCTTCGATTCGAAAGTATTTGCATCTTGCTCTTTCTCAGGTGGAAGTGTGTTGCAAATACTTTCGAATCGACAATTCGATCCCGAATGCCAACTCATGGTAGAGAGAGACTCAGGTCTTGCCACGGTGGTTTGCGTTTAGTTACACTTTTCATGTCACTCTTTACTTTTCTCTGCCATGATTTGAAAAGTGAAGTCGAATATTGGTCAAAAATATAAACACCTACGACAATAAGTCTCGTGGACTAGTCAGCCGACTTTCCCTGTGTCGCACAAGTCGCTACAACTTAATCAACCAATCCTATTAACTTTGGACATCTATATCTCTTTAATCATGTTGATTGTCGATTTCTATGCTAAACACGTTGTTTATTTTGATTATTGACCGCTGTTTTCGTATTTTGTATTTAGATATAGGCGATAACCGTTTGAATGGAATGATTTATTGATTTTTATAATTGCCATTAGCCATGTTATGTCCCAATGATGGGATAAGTATTGTCCCAATTTCTTGTTTTCGTCAGCGGTCGAATACCGTTATTTAGTCCATACAAAAAAAATATGTAATTTTTCGTTATTTGCTTTATTAGTTCGTGCTTTGTGAGACAAACTTATAATACGACGTTGTCAACTAAATAAAATAATAAGTCCTTTATACAGACGTTGTCAACTAAATAAAATAATAAGTCCTTTATACAGACGTTGTCAACTAAATAAAATAATAAGTCCTTTATACAGAGAATAAGTACATTTGAAAATGCTGGACTTATTTAAGGTATTTTTTTAAATATCGGTCCCGATCCCTGGTTTTCGTTCGTAACGTAAACATATACCTTCATGTAAATTCGAAACGCCTGGCATCAATATGTAGAAAGCATAGGTATATACATTTTATTCGCCTCGTCTCTTGAAATGAATTGTATTTTATTTGTTTAAATTTAAGATTCTATTACGCGTAGATCCTATTATTAATAGCCTTACAATTTAATTATGGGAGTAATAAATTCACAAGCGTTCTGTACATAATTAGAAAAAAAACCTTTTTTTACCTAAATTCTTGAACAACTTCTATTGATGTTTATAAAAGTTAGTTATTACCTTTAATATAAGATACCAGTGGTAAACTACCCTACATTTAGCGGTATTGTTTAGTTATCCAGTTGCTCGTACGAACGCATTTTCTCCGTTTTTTGCGTGAACCATAATTAATTACGACAACAATTCGAATTCATTAACGGTCGCGCAAAAACGCGGGAAAAGTTTCGCAACGTAATTATAGATGGCGGTGATAGTGCGTAAGGATAGGGTTGGCACAACGTGACGATATTATATAAGTATCTCGGGATTTAGGAAATGAAACAATTTTTCTTGTCTTATTTATTTCTCAACATAGCCAGTTAGCGTGCCAGTTACCTGTCATATGTTGTGTCTCTTCGCGAACCCCTTTGAGTCACCTTTGAGGGTGTGCGTTCCCCAGTTTGAAGATCTCTGGGTCCGGTTTATCAAATACTTGTAAAACAGGCACCAGTGTCTGTTTTACTCCTTTCAACAAACAAAGACTTCCACTTGCGTTACAAGTCAGATTTTTTGGATAAACGAGCCCCTTGTCTAAACTATCGATGAAAACAAGATACAAAAGCGATATTCAGTTAACTATGGACTATGAAACGATGGCTACAAGTAAAAAATATGGCACTGATAAGTTTGGAACAATATAGGTAGGTACAGTGTTTATTTTCCTCGCCATAGTGAGGTGAAAAATGTTGTACTACAGGTGGCAAAATTTGTTCACCTCTTGAGCCTTGGCACCCTCGCAATATAAGTAAACTATTTTTGTAAAATGTATAGTTTGTAGTTTTGTTGTTTTATTTGTGTTGTTTTTAGTTTTATTTTTAGGATTAGTTAGAGTAAATTTATTGTATAATGACGGTGAGGCTGATTTGTGAAATAAATTATATTTTTGGTAAAACATTAAAACAACTATTTTAGTTACAAAAGAAGTGGCATCCTTAGCTCGACTGCGCACGCCGCTATCGCAAAGTAACGGCCACACATTTCAACGCTTGTTTACTAAAGGTCGATTTTTTTCTGCTGTCTCCATGATAACTACCATGTATGTGGGTATGATTTCTGGTTAATTATACATTAGGTAAATTGATACCTGCCTGATATCCTACACATGGTCTAAGCGGTACCTATTTTTTTGGCATGTACAATAACAAAATATACAGGGTCACCTCAGCCATTGGACAAAACCTTATATCTCACTTAAGACTACATCTTCTCAAACTCAAACTTTTGCTCAAACTTTTTTTTTGGATTACTTAGAACAAAAAATAAAAACAATAATTTTCAAACAAATATTACTTTCAATAATCGACCACTAAAGAAATAGTACATTACCTAACTGGTGCGGTAAAACAAAGAAAGCCCGAGATCGCAGATGTTTGCGACCCGAGCTGCAAGCGAGGGACGTACGCGATCAAGGGCTTTATTTATTACCTCACGTGTTAGGTACATCATTTTATGCCTACACTTGGGCAGAAATCGGCTTTTTCCGTACGCGTAGCGTGCGGAAAAAGGCACTTTATGGCCAGGTGTGGCATAAAATACTTTATTTATCATGTGTTTTTGCCAATAGCATATTAGTGACACTGTCAATTTTCTTCAATGATGATATTCAAATAAATATCAACAATAAAAATCTTGGCATAATTACAATAAAATCGATAATTAAAAAAAAACTTATTTTACACCTTAAAAACTTGTAAAATATCATAATTTTCTAAGTCTATAGTTATTGAATTTAGGAACATAAAAAAAGGTCGTGTCAGATATTTTTGTGGCCTCCATAGCGAAAGATACTATTGCAGGTGACTATCGTTAACTATATCGTTGTTTTTTTGCCATCGCGTGACATCTCTTTTTATGATTTAATTTGTGTTGAGATCTGACTTCAGCAATGTAATAGGTAATAAAACTACTAACAATAAACCTTGCACCATTTGCAAGTTTTTATCTAGGCTCTGATGCCTTTTGTTATCATGTAAATGATTTCTAATCTTGGCAAATTACATTGATTAAATACTTCATTAAATAAGGATAATTGCACCCGATTTAATCGTTTTGAATAATTGTCATTATTAATTACATAAATATTTAATTGATGTAATACAGGTACCTTTACAAGGTCGTATTCAGATATTTAGTAGATTCGAGATTGAAATAGTGCCTTTCTTCCTTTGGTTAACATTAACATTACCGAGATGAAGCACTATATGTGGCATTTTAAGCTTAGTCCAATGGCTGAGGTCATCCTGTATATGGTTCTACCTATAAGTAATGTTGTGTAATATATTATTAAAGGTACGTACGTAACCTATATCTATACTTAGTTATAAATGCTTGAAAAAAAACCTAATAATGTACCATCATGATTTGCGCAGATGTAGATCTTACTATACACAATTGTAATTACTAATTATCATACAATATGATCTAACTCAATGATCGAGATACCTAGAGCAAAAAATACATAGGTACTTATATCTCTACTGTAATTTTAATGCGCGCGCATTTGTTTTACTAGCTACACTCGACGGTGAATGGAAAATGATTGTAAAATAGTGTTTATAACGTAAAACTTGATAAAAAAATAGTTAAAAAAGTAGGTATTTTACGGAGAACAACACATTGGCTTATTTTGTATGCTTAAAAAGAGTTCAATTTCAGCAATATGTTATAAGTATAAATAGGTATCTTATCTACGTGCAATAAGCAAAATACACTTTTACTTAATGGGTATAGGTATTTTTATTTTGTTGTCTTTTTTTTGCGTCAGATTTGAATGAAATTTGGTGGGTAGGTAGAGTTCCCTATTCTCTTCAAGATAGACCCAATTTCAAAGTATGTCGCACAATTTTTTCCACTGAGTTACGAAATCGTATGGAATTTTCGTAACTCAGTGGAAAATTTAGTACACATTTTTTGTCGCACATTGAGATTTTGTATCTATCTAGCGTAGAATAAGGAACTCTATCTACCCACCAAATTTCATTCAAATCTGACGCGAAAAAAAAACAGCAACAAAATAAAAAAATGCCCTAATATTATAGTACATACTCGTGAAAAAAAAAAACGTTATAAGAAAAAAACCTAGTGGCATAAGTCCGTAAACAGGATATTTTCTGTCATATGTATTAGTTTTGAAACGTCCAACCAAAGCTTATCAACACACCGCTAGTAAAAAACATTCCGATATTAATTAAAAAACCCGATAACGCGTTGTAAAATAATGAGTGGGCATATCTTAAAATGTCACGTACTATTAAAATGAGTGCCCACACTCGCCAATCAACTATACTGCGAACTGCCTTACAAAAAACAAGCAAAACAATAAGATTACTTTATTTGATTAGACCTAATTACATTTCTGTGTGTAATTAACTTGGTATCACCCTTTGTTTATTACTAAGACATACAAACATACAGAAGCAATATTAAAAGCGATGACATAGTAATATCACTTTTATTTTCTTCGTCATACGACGAGATAGAAACATGTATAAAACGGGGGGAAACGCTCGAGCGCGTTTGGCGCTTACAACCTTGTGCCTCACTGTATTATGAGATATAGTTAAATATGGTGTAATAAAAAGTCCAAAGCGCCAATACCCATGCGGTTTCTTTCACTCCGTATGGGAACTCTATATGGCAAGTAGCAATATGATTGTAAGTACAAGGCGTGTGATTACAATTGCCTAACACGTGCGAGTCGAGCCAACGCAAATCCGTGTAAGTAGGTAGATTTACTTTTACTAGTTGATCAGAAAATAACAAGGAATATAATTTATATGAATATTAAATCATTTGAGATTTTATCAAAGCTCATGATTATTTAACTACATTATTAAGGATGACTCACGCCAGTCCGATCCGATCCGGGACGATCTGTCAGTTTCTATAGAAATAATCAACTGATAGCTCGGAGCCCTCGGAGGTTACGTGACGTTTTATATAGAAACTGATAGATCGTCCCGGATCGGATCGGATTGGACTGGTGTGAGTCCTTAATAATGTATCACATCACATGTAATCGACTGTGATATCACATCGACTTTTGTGTTTATGTGTGTTTTTAAAAACTAAACCACACTAAAATATATATGTATTGCTAGTAGTGTTGTGATATCGAAGATAAATATCACAATAAAAGTCATACGACAAATACTTATATTGTAAACCGTAATTACCTACAGATCTATTTACGAAAGCTGGCGCGGACTATGTATGAGAGGCTCATACATAGTCCGCGCCACTCGTACTCATAGTTATGTCCCACTTTCAGAACATGAGAGATTAAAAAGGCTTTTTAAGGCAGAAATAACAAATCCAGTGGCTAATCATTAGCAAAGGATAAAATAGTAATTATAAATTGAAAGAGATGTACAGGAAAACGGAAAACTATTAATCGTGTGGCCTAGTAATTAGGACGTCTGCCGCGAATGCATGAGGACGCTGGTTCAATCTCAGCCCTGGGCACTGTGTAGGCGTTAGTTACTCTTTTCTGTAGTATTTAGGTATATGACATCTCTTTTAATTTATAATTTATTTAAAGTATGTATGTATGTACATGAATAAAAAAAAAAACAAAAAAATGAGGCATAATTGATGGATTAAAATTTACAATTTAAAAATATATTATAGTATAAAATAGGTATTCCTAAATATTACATTCATTTAACATGTATCTCAAGGTCAAGTTAAAGTAGAGCCCGTCCCCATTGCTACAGTATCACCACCTACCACTACTCTGGCAGGAGCGAGACGGACATACTTTCGAATGCCGCAGTCACTATCGAATACGGTTACGTACAACTCGTGGTTATGGTCGTGGTCGTGGTCGGGGCCCGTCGGTTATGGTAGTTAGTACACGGCGTGAATGCGTAATCCGTTGGGGCCAATCAGTTGCATGGGCTCGTGTAATAGACGAAAGGGAACCTAGGGAGTTGAGGGAAGGTAGGGAGGGGCAGTATACCCCCGATGATTGACCCCGACGGATCGCGCCGTATAATACTAGCATTAACCAGCTCACCCGGGACGGCGCGTCGACTCGCTGCGCTCACGCACCCAATGGTAACAGCAACGGCAAGATGTCTAAGGTCGAGATAAGCTGGTATGTTATTAAGGCATAATTTACGATGGAAATTAAGGCGATTTGTTAATTTCATAGTCGAGTGTCAGTGCGGACGGGTCTTTTATGGACATCCTGTTTTTATTGGGATGGAATTGTAATGTTGATGCGAAAATATACTCGTTTTTAGTGCTTATGAATTGATAGAGCGTAGTGTACTGTAGTCACTGTAGAGCGGCTAGCAGGGGTAGTGCACTTAAGGTACTGTACAAATCAAATGTTAGATTTGTGTTTTCTAATTTGCAACAGTTTTTGTTGTAAGGACTAGGTTACCGATACAAAAACATCTGAGCTTACTATAAGGATCGCCACACACGTCCGGAATCAGAGTATGAATTCAAATCGCAAATTACATGAAAAGGAAATTACATACAATAGGCTACTTGACCCTTTTTTGAAGTTCGCCTTATATTATTATTAATTAAGACCAATTAGAGAACAAAAATTGCTATATTTTATTATGCCTTAATATATAATAGGAGATATAGATTATCGTCCTACCTATTTATTACACATCATCATAATATTTTCGAGGAAACGTACAAGGAAACAAAAGGATAAGGAAGAATGACCTGGCAGTGATTTTAAGAATGAAATCATCGTATAATTTGTAAAATGCAATCCGACATATTATACGAATGATCCCGATGCCCCCACAATGCTTGCAATTAAATAATTATACATAATCCGGTACGGTTCGCCGCAAAAGATACAATGTAACTACGGAATCTCGAATGTAACCCGCTAGCTGATAAAATATTATAACGTAAATAACTTGGACGTTCAAAAATACTGACACAGATACTTGACTGAGTTTTAGCCAGATTCTAGATGTCTAGAGCCAATAGCAAACCTAATGGTTCTCGACCTCTACAGTGTGGCTAAAACTTATCTTTGCCTCAGCAATTTAATTTTTTTATCTGTAGATCGGTCCATGTTAACACTGTAGATAAGGGACTAATTATGGTTATACGCACATTTACAGTGTGACAGAAAAAATGCATAAATTAAAAAGTGGCAACATCCTAGTGTCGTCTCGTTTTCTTAAATATATTGATTTGTAAGGGACGACTCTTACGATGTAGTCACTTTTTAATTTCTACCTCTTTCAAATAAATATGACATTTTGTTTCATTATGACATTCTGCCACTACGCCTATAAAATAGTAGTTTATGTGATTGTATATATTGAAAGGCAGTGAAACTCTAGTGTGGGTTTATGAAACGAGGCGTCAGCCGAGTATCAGTTTATTCATGCCTAATTATTTACAATTACATACACTGCTTTATATACACACATATCATGAGCTCTCCATGATGCGTTCAAAGCGCATATACCTATATCGACCGCCATTAAGACTTTCAGGAATGAAAACTTTTCTGACATCAAGACTGGACATTTATATTTTTAAAATTCAGAGACAAACTAGAGTTGGCCCCAATTTTTATATCGTTCGATATCAAAATAACGTGCGACTTGCGTGCGTCATTGTATGCAATTGACAATTCGTAACTAAACGTCATCTCGACTGATATTAGAATAGAGGTCAAATCAAATTTTCTTGTGTTGTGTCAGATGTGTTCGAAATTTCAACAAAAATAATATTATCGAAATCGATAATATTATTTCACTATAATAACATTTTCGCAGATAAGAAATTTGTTGTAACAAAAAGTTTATTATTATGGGGGGTCGAATACAGCCAAACCAGGACGGTATTCTGATTTCATAAACTTGATTCGTTATGATTGTGGTACGGTACGATAAATACGATCGCTAATTGGTCCACAGGCGATGACGCTCATATTTATATTGCTCATAATTGTATCTCGCTCATATTTATTGGCAAGCGTGAGACGCATAACGATAACTACTACTTCAACTAGTAGAGCAACATCGTGTTTGAATCTATAGGCAAGTCGGTGAAAGAAGAGTCATATTCATATGTAAACCCTGGTACTGACTAAAATAAACGACTTGTATGTTGTGTTGTATTACATCTCAAAACTTGTTTGTATTAGTATGGTGACAGCACCAATTATGAACACTTTAAGCAAACAGGCACTAGTGATGGACACTTCATTTTTAATTCAAAAATCATATGGTTGTCAATTAGTTGACAGAAAATTTTGGCAGAAAAGACTGAAACGTGCCTCTGAGTCTAGTCAGAGGCATTCTACATCGTGTTTTTTAATTGATTTAACTTTAAGGGCGCATATTTTTAACTTAAGTTAGAGGTATTTATTTTACCACATGTGGTATGTATTTGCAAGTCTGTAATCGGGATATAAGTATTCGGCGAGACATTGATATGTCAAAGTTGTCACTTAGTATATTTAATTCTAATTTTGCATTAGCGGTTGATGCAACATAATTATTTTGAATAAAAAAAATAAAAATTACGAATTCAATAAAACTAACAATGCCATCCTTTTTCCTCATACCTACCAAGTTAAACGAAATTAAAGCAATCCAAGAAGAACACGTTGTATAAAGAATCCATATTTTTATTCTATTGTCTTCTTGAACCAATAGTAACGCTCCTCGCATGAACAGATTCAAACGGCCTAATTACAAGCAATTACGGCATGCAACATACTGTCGTTCGCATTAGCAAATAATTGCCTTAATTAACACGTGCCCATTAGAGGGTTAAGGTCGCCATTACTGCCGGTAAGGCTATTCAATTAGTTAGGTCACAAAAAACATGTCAATAGTGTTCTTCCGTGAACTATTATAATGACTAAGGATTCAGCACCGAAAGCACCATAGAAAAAAAATATCGCATCAAAAACTTTACAAGTTACATGTAAAAGTTTTGAGGGCCTTGGTCACTTTTTCTGTAGTATATGACATCCCTTTCTATTTATAATTTGCTATATAACGTAGGTCTGAAATTGTAACAAATAAAACCTAAAATAAAAAGTACCTACCTATAGCAAATTTATAATTATACTTACGGAAACACTTAGCTCTCTCTATGCAATTTTTTCCGTATAATTATAAATATTATAATAGAAGATTATGCAACAGCGATGCCAGGGTTCTTAAAACTTGAGGGTCGCCGTTACAAAACGAGACGAAGCCATGGTAAGGCCCGTGGTGTCTTTCTGAACCGCGACCTATGCCAGGAGTGGCAGCCGCTCTTGTGCTAAGCGTGCTGTAACATTAAAATGTAACATTTACTACGATAATTATAAGTACCTAATTTTAAGTTAATCATGCAAATTATACGAATTTCCGTTACTTACCATTACCACTGACCTTGCAGACATCAATCTTTGAGCAAATCATCGCAGGATGCTTACATTACATTGTAAGTAAGTAGAGGAAGGATATAGATATTTAGTACAAATCAATGGCATGATGAATTTATGATTCGTAATAAAGGTAAGTACATGAAACGTAATCATACTAATCATAGGCCATGTGCACACTAGTGATTTTGTCGGCGTTTTGCACGCATTTTGTATAGTCACGTTATCGCGGATTTAGAGAATAGCAAAGACCAAAATGTGGGACTCACCTGATGTCGGAGACGACCTGGCTTCGTTGGGCACGCCCCGTTTGGTCTCGTTCCTTCGATAGTAGTGAAAAACTATACAATCCACAGGCTACAAGGAAAAGGATCACATACATTTGGATTAGCTTTTATATTTTAGCTCACGCAAGGCATACAAAGGGTTCAAAGTCCTTGAGATGTGGCAACACCGAATTGCGTTACGTGATGCGCGCTTTCAAAAAAAGCGTTTTGTTTCCCCATGCCCCGATTCGGAATGTGATATTCGTAGTTTTACCCATAAAAAAGTAAAAAAAAATACGTGTTGTACTTATGCTTACATATTAAAGTACGCAACACACGTCTATAAATATGTATACACTTATTACTGGAAAAGAAGGTTCAAATTTGAATATAAGTGTATTCCCCGGAACTAATATGACAATAATGCTTGCCAAATATTGAAAACGTAACCAAAAACGCTGGATGTCATTTGTCATTGATAAAATTGAAATCGAAACTAATATATGATTACGTGAATTATTTTATTCTGTAACATAATAATCCAAGACGTATCCGGGTGTTTTTATTTTTTGTTGTAGAAAAATCTTTTTTTGCTAAATTGGAAATTTTTATTTGGATTCTATTCAGTTCAGAATCGCGAGCTCTTTCAATCCTAATAGGAGAAAAAACGGGTCACAAGATTAGTTTTCCATTTCCCCACCAGTATTTCATAGATTTAGTATGGCGGTAGCGCAATGGAAAGTTTGATAATGTATGGAAATTTTAGAACACTTTTTTTCTCCTACTAAGAATGAAAGAGCTCGCGATTCTGAGTAAAATAGAGATAAAAGTTTACAATTTATCTACACACCACATCTCTAAAACATTTTTCATATCTTCTAGACCGACAACCTTATATTTCTCATATAGGTAGCGGGGTTGATGCGTAGATGCGAAAAATAGTCACGTTTTTAAATTTTATTGTTGTGTGTCTCTTTCGCACTCGTGAATCATTCATATAAAGAGAGCTTCTCTTTTGCTCACTTTGTTACTCTTTAAGTGTTAACGCGGATTCATACCTCTATGGTGTATTCATATGTAGGCCACAGTATGACAACCTGGCTCCGGAAATAAGGAATCATAAAATACGTGGAATTTCTTCGTTATTTCCTGTTGACTGGAATTATATGTTAACTGTGAGTGTAGCAATGACCGAAGTGATAACGAAGACACCGTAGTATCATGATTAGATTGAGTTATAAGAAGTTCTGAATGAAAATTCTAATTCATTTAGTCACTCAACAACGAAAACATATGAGTAGGTAGAATTCTGTAGGTACTGCAGTTTGTTTACCTCTTGTGCTTATTTTGAGATCTGAGCAAGCGAAAGATACCACAATTAGAGCCACGAGTGATTCAAAAAACTGGAATCTTGAGCTTTGCGAGGGTCTCAAGGCACGAGAGGGGTACAAACTTTGCCACTGAGTACACCATTTTTCACCTCACTATCGCGAAAATAAAAACAACATACGATTACAAATCTCATCCAAATGTAAGCGATCCGATATTTATTACTCAAAACTATCGTAAAAGTGCTACCAATTAACTTGAAGAAACTATTCAAAACTCAAGGTCAAATTACTTTCCCTTCTAGTGGATGAAATAATCTTTTTCTACTCGCCGACTTTAATCTGCCAATTACGAGTACATAGACAAAACTATAAGCTCATACTTTTCGATATTAGACAGTCCAACTCAACTATAATATCTCATTTCGATACGCTGTAGGCAACTATAATAGAACTTCATACAAATTCTATACTTATATTTGCGATGCCGCCTGGGACTTTGCCGAGCGCGCGCCCCACGCCTGCGCCGGCCGCGCCGACCTGCCGGCCATCTTTTTGTGTTACATCCTTGTTAAGTCAATGAAATTAAATGTTGAAATTGTTCCTCCATAGATGATGATGATGATGACTCGTAGAAAAAGTATTGTATACAATCGTAATATAATTAAGTTTTTAATCTCGTACCTTACTTAGGCCACTCAGCAAGCTTCGTGGCCTAAACACGGTACTCGACTGAAAAACTCTTCATTATATCATGATTGTATAAAATACTATTACCCGCTCGTTTTACAGGATAAAGAAAAACTTTCCGAGCTAGTGAGGTCAAAAAATAGTTGCAACGCACTAATGGCAATACCATGGGCCATGACCATGATGTTCTTGTTTTAAAATTGACCAGTTTGTCACCTCACGTTGGCCCAAAACTGCAGCCTTTGAAAGCCGCTATATAAAAAATAAAAAGATATTTTTAAGCACCATAAAACACACAAACAACCTTTATAAATGGATACCGTCTCTTTCCGTTGCAAAAATATCGATTTGCATTATTTTCCGACACCATTTCTTTTTTAGAGTTTTTCGGTGAAGGAAAACATCGTGAAAAACCCAGACTAACCCCAACAAGGCCGGAAAACCCTAGGAAGAAGAATGAGGCGACCATTATATTCTTTAAAAATCAAAAATATTCAATAGGCTCAACTTAATCCATCGCACCGTTATCAAATTCTTTATATACATAAATAACTAATCCAATCGCGATACCGCAGCACGAACGGAAATTGCATTATCTAATTACTCGTAATTATTCCTTATCAAGTAATTACAGTAACATGATTGTTTGTTCCATTCACAAACAGAACTGCGGGCGCGATTGTTGTCTAACGTTTGTTTGTAGAATGAGTTGTTTGTAATTTTATAAGTTTATTTGTTAAGATTTGATGTTGTGCTGGATTGAGACGATGGGGATCATCAAACGTGAGTTTTTTTTTAACTGGCCAGGCGAAAATAGAGTTTAATTCCTAGTGGTAAGCTGTAAAAGTAAGCTTTTAAGGGTTCCGCACTTATGTATGTCACACGCATGTATGTGTCACAGTATGTCATTACTACTGGAGTCTCGAGCTATACTTGGGACGAGTGAAAAATTTCATATCCGCACGTGTATCGAACGACGTCTATCAATACAGATGCAGAAAAATTAAAATACAACTATTTATAAGAACGAATTTGAAGGTTTTGTTGTTATTCCTGTAACACTATTGTAATACAGTTAAACAAATAAGAACATCTTTATAAGGCTTATCTTATCTTCTTTACTTTCTCATTTTCAATTTCATCATCATTATTTATCATTAACAAAATTATTAATGGCACACTTGATATTGCAAATCGCATGTGACAAATGGGATCGTCATGTACATATATGAGTACATGTATAACGTTTTCCATCAGCAATTTATTGCAGTATGTTAATAAGTGGGACTGCAGCTGCCTGCTATGCTAGAAGTATTGAGTGACCTTGAGTGTAAGAAGAGTCCCTAGGTACTAAGTGACAGAGTGAATGAGTCAGTAAGTGACCTATCCGTTCTTAAAAGATTAGTGGAAAACCTCAACAAAACTTAAAACCCTATTGTGACCTCAAATGGGATTAAATCTCCTGCCACTTTTCTTAACCTGCCTTTCACTGGAAATTTTAATCTATTTCTTATGAAATAGAATTCAACTGTATTACAATCACCTGAAACAAAAGAAATGCAATTCTATTCCAATTGACAGAGTTTAAATTCAATTGATTTGAAGGATACCTTTATGTACCTACGCATTTGGGCGGCAGGCGACTAAGATGACTTTTATTTATTGCCATGACCACTTTATAATGCATGATCGTAAACCTGCCACTGTCACACGCCACCCAGAAAGAGACACCATCAACAAAAACACTTATGCAAACCAGCAATTTGTGAATTTCCTCTATATAATTAGTTCATATTTATCTCACGCAATCTTTTAGGAACTTTTGTACCATCGACAACACTGTTAACATGCCATTTTTGATAACTATAACAAAGTCTACCGATGTCAGATAAGGATGTTGCTGTTTGTGCAGTCGCCATCAGAGACATCGGAGCTCCCGAGGTGTTCACAAATATCTGAACACGGTTCTATTGTCAAGAGTTAGAGTGCATGTTCAGATATTTGTTAGCACGTCGGCAGTTCCCATATATCTGATGGCGGCTGTACTAGCAACTTTCGCAAACTCACATTTCACATTTTTCCCAAATGCATTTTGAACGTTATTGTTTTGAAATTTAAGTTCAAATTTGTAGCAAATGCGAAATTTGATAAAAGTGTGGAATTAATACTAAGTTTTATAATTTCCTGCATAGGTACTGGCCAAGTGCGAATCGCATACCTGCCCCGAGGCTCACTCACAGATTTTTTTCATCTAAGAACAGTTTTTTTCAGTTTCAGTTTTTATTATTTGTAATCATGAAACATATTTTCTTTTTATAATGAAAGTGAGTTTTAGATTTTTATGGAAAATTATTTTAGTTTTACAATAGTAATCAAAATTCTTGTATTCTTAGAGCATAGACAACTGGAGGTGTTGGGGTTGTATGGTTATTCGTACATTAGGTAATAGACATATAAGATAGACGTCAGCCCATACAAACATCCCGTTAGCAGACAAGGGAGGCATATGAATAGGTAATAGGGTGCTGTTTGTCGTCCTATGGAATACCCCACGGAACTCTAACAATTGTTGCTCCATATTGCAATTATGCCAATTATGTAAAACTAATTTACTCGTACGCACTTCGAGGCACGCAATGCGGGTATAAAAAGCCTTATGTATTGGATTTCATGCGCTCTTATCGTGTCATAATATTAGATAAGACGTAACCGATTACATGCATTGCATTTGCCAGCCAAAACACGAGTACTAAGATAAATAAAGCATTTGCGTGTATTGTGCGCTTTAAAAGTAATACGCTTAGGGTCACCATTGTCGCCACACACACCTGGAATCAGATACGGAATTCGTATGTGAATTGATCTTTGAGTTTAAATTTTAAATCCAGACGGAGGACCCATTTTTAGGGTTCCGTAGTACAACTAGGAGCCCTTATAGTTTCGCCAAGTCTGTCTGTCTGTCCGTCCGTCCGCGGATAATCTCAGTGACTGGAAGTACTAGAAAGCTGTAATTTTGTACGAATCTGTATATCGTTCACGCCAACAAAGTGGTAAAAAACCGGCCAAGAGCATGTCGGGCCATGCTCAGTGTAGGGTTCCGTAGTTTACCGTCCGTCACAATAGGCAACCTTGAAAGACACAAAAATCGCCAAGCTTTTCAAAACTCACTCTGTCTGTTCATCATGGATCTTATCAGATAACGACCAAAATCCAATAACATCGAGGTATCTCCTTTCATAAAAATAAACACTAAAAATCGATTCCTAATTAACGGAGTAATTGCGTATTCAAATATACACAAAAAATCACATCCTTATCCTTACACTTTTTTGTAAAGTTGGTTTAACATTTTACGAACTTCCTGTAATTAAATCCATTTATTCGTAATATGGAACTTTCTTGAGTTCGAAATTTAGGTACAAAAAAACATAAAAACAAACGAGCGTTAAGCATAATCACATTAATGTGGTTAAATCAAAGTTATGACACAGTTTTATGGACGAACATAATTTCTTTAACTTGTGTAAATGTTCCAATGTTTTCATACACATTTTATTCCGTTGCCGGTTTTATCAAGATTTACTTGTAACCATAAAAGTTAATGCTTAAACCATACCGTAACGGACGTTAACAGAGACATTGTCTTTAATAATATTGTCTTCTGTTACCGCGATTGTTATTCATTGAAATTAAACACTTTAGAACGGATTAATCGCGTTTATTAACACCATGATCCTACGTTTCGAGCCCTTTACAGCACTCGTTTTCACAGGGTTAAAATGATGACTGAGAGAATGCGAATTCTCCCCGTCAATCAAAAAAGTTACTACAAGTTAGTTTAATAATATTGTAAATTATCTTATAATGAATGAAGTTTTTTTAATTCATTGTACAAGGTGTATAAAAAATCATGGTGATCCAGCGTAATCTGTACTTATCGAATTCTGACTAGGAAAAAGTAGGATAAAATCTACGAAAAAAATTGTATGGCAGGTCATCCAAGTATACTCTCCGTACAAAAATTTAAGCGCCAAAATTTATTTTCCTTCTTTTTCCTAATCCATAATTATTGTGACGGAACGACGAGGAGAGTTATAAGGTAAATTATGACAAACTTATTGTTTTCAAGGCACCTTATAATTGAACGTCTTACTCTCAGAAACATAATGGCACCCAATTAGCGTTATAATACCGTAATCAGGTTGATTGCGGCCATAACAATTAAACCCTACATAATAATTGATTACGAGAACACAGACCAAATTACCCTCGTAAATGATACTGGCACAGAACAACGTTACATGTGTATCACTATGTTTAAAAAATAAATCTTAGTTGATAATATATTTTGTTGTAATACTGTATATAACTATTTCTTGAAACAAATTAAGCGATGAACCTACTTAGAGAATAGCCACAGGAGTCTTGGCTGTCTAAGAGATTGTATTATGCTCGAGAAATTCGCCGACTTTCATTGAGAACAGGTGGCCTAGAGGTTGCTGAAGCTGAAGACCCGGGTTCAATTCCGAGTTCGCCGGGGGGCTAAGCCTCTGATGGAGCTGGTATTTTTCTTTAGTACATATTACCTACATCTATCTTGGACTGTATATTTTTAGAGTTCTGTTTGGTACAGAACTTTCACAAGATTTCACAAATAATTATAGATCACTTTGGTTTTTCGGTTACAAGTGGTTTTCTCTGAGACAGATTTGACATAGAAAGCCAATTAAGGTCGAGACCACATATATTATGAATAAAATGATCATGACAATGTTGCTTCATATTTATTGGCGGACTCTATTGCCTAGTAAAATAAGGATGACAGCTGGTAACCACAGTTACCAGAAGCAATTGAGTCGATTGAGTGACAGGTGACAGCGTAAATTGTGTAACTATAGAAGAGAAGTTTTCTAGTGTTATAGCAATGAAAAAAAACGGGCCAAGTGGTCATTTATGACCTTAGGTACTTAAATATACTGGTGGCACGAAACTCTCAGTGTGCGGCAATTATACGGTTTTCGCATTTTTTTCTGTACTTATGGTACAAGTCTTGCTTTTTGCCAAATTTCATGATTCAGAAGTGGGAAAATTCTCAACGGGACGTACCCTATACATCTTGATTCCCATTGCAAATGTATGGGAAATGCGACATAAACGGTCGCATCTTTTGATTGCATTGACGTAGAGGTTTGGTTTTTTTCTCACCTTCATGGGACCGCAGACTTGTGTATGTGGTATTCATTTTAACTTGTTACGCGTTCCCGGAAAGGTCTTGACAGCCGAACGAACGGACAACCAAGTGATCCTATAAGGGTTCTGTTTTTTCTTTTTGAGGTACGGAACCCTAAAAACACTGTAAAATCGATGCCAAGCCCCTCAACGCTACAAGGAATACTCGGCTGGCCTTCCATTTTAGCTAGTGAAACTTAGGATGCTTCGAGGCTACATGCTTAAGTAATTAGATCATAACTAGGGCATTGCATCGGCTGATTTGTTTCATATTAATTACATGTTTATGTAGGTACGATATATAACTGAAATACTTAGTAATTTAGTCCGGTGATTTGCGAGTCTTAAGGAATCCTAATTTCTATAATAACGCTACTGAATTTAGTTCTTTATTTTTATTAGTGAATTTACGGAGATTTTGATGTTTGATGATTTCACTGTTTTTAAAGTGAATAGGCTTTGTTCAGCTCCAAGCACAACGCTTGAAAAAAATATATAATGTAGCTAGGTATTTGGTCTACATTTGGTTCCACTAAATTGTCGAAAAACATAATACATCAAGAGAACAAAAAATTACCGTAAACCCTTTTTTCTACCTTAAATCTGTATCTACTCCCTTATTATGCGTCGTAAGTACAAGAAACTAAGACAAGCATTTTATATTTATGTTTACTTTAAACGCATCCACTGATTTTTGGATAGGTTTTGTACTTTTCGAGAAAAAAGCTATTACACGCATTTTTCCGAAAACGCCGGCTCGAGATGCCTGCGCGGGCGACGGGGGCCAGTCGTATAAGATGGCACTAGTAGTTTATAGGGTTGCGTCCTAGTACAAGCAGCTCTTCCTAGGTGACGACTTATGCTTATAACCGGTATTGTATAACCGGTGAGGAAAGGATGTGTGCTCCTGAGTTGGCGCCGGTCTTAACGCGTCTTTTTCGGCTCTCCTACTCTTCTGGCGTAGTCCCGACTTCGTGGAAGTCAGCTTTGGTGCACCCGATCCCTAAAAAAGGCGACCGCTCAAATCCATCCGACTACAGGCCGATAGCTATAACCTCCCTTTTCTCTAAGATTATGGAGTCCATCATCAATCGTCAGCTCCTCTGGTACCTAGAGGATCACCAGCTGCTGAGTGACCAACAATACGGTTTCCGTAGGGGTCGTTCGGCTGGTGATCTTTTAGTTTACCTGACACATTGCTGGGCACAGGCGATAGAGAGTAAAGGTGAGGCACTGGCAGTTAGTTTGGATGTAGCGAAGGCCTTCGATCGCGTTTGGCACAAAGCACTTCTTTCGAAACTTCCATGCTATGGGCTCCCCGGGAAATTATGCGAATGGGTCAGCAGTTTTCTAGCAGACAGAAGCATTAAGGTCCTAGTTGACGGTGAATGCTCAGACTCAATGTCTGTGAATGCTGGTGTCCCTCAAGGCTGTGTGCTATCACCCACGCTATTCCTCCTGCATATCAATGACATGTTGCAAACTAGCGGCATTCATTGTTATGCTGATGATAGTACGGGTGATGCCTCCTACACCGGCCGCGCCAATATTTCCCGGGAAAACGTCATTGAGAGCCGGAACAAACTTGTGTCCGAAATTGAGACCTCCCTAAAAGAAGTCTCAGATTGGGGTCGACTTAATTTGGTCCATTTTAACCCTACAAAGACACAGGTTTGCGCGTTCACCGCAAAAAAACTTCCGTTCGTCGCGTCACCTCGTTTTGAGAGCACTCCCCTATCTGCCACAGCCAGTATTGGAATCCTTGGCGTTGACATCTCGAGTGAAGTCCAGTTCCGCGGCCACCTAGAGGGTAAGGCCAAATTGGCCTCGAAGAAGCTCGGTGTGCTCAATAGATCGAGGCAGTATTTCACGCCGGCCCATCGCCTACAGCTTTATAAGGCGCAGGTTCGCCCGCATATGGAATACTGCTCTCATCTTTGGGCAGGGGCACCTAAGTACCAGCTTCTTCCTCTAGACCGCATCCAACGGAGAGCAGCTCGAATTGTCAACTGCCAACGTATTTCTGATCGGCTTGATCCCTTGGCGCTGCGTAGAGATGTGGCCTCACTCTGTATTTTCTATCGCATGTATTATGGGGAGTGTTCCGAGGAATTGTTCGGATTAATCCCTGCCGCTTCTTTCCGCCATCGCCCTACGCGACAATATTTCCACTCTCACCATTTAGATGGTTGGCAGTCCTCAACTGTGCGCTTTTCCCGAAACTTCCTGCCTCGCACAGCTAAACTGTGGAACGAACTGTCGCCAGCGGTGTTTCCGGACCGATACGACCTTCAAACCTTCAAGAAAAGAGCGTACTCCCACCTTAAAGGCCGGCAACGCACTTGCGACACCTCTGGTGTTGCGGGTGTCCATGGACGACGTTAATCGCTTACCATCAGGTGATTCGTTTGCTCGTTTGCCCCCTATAGCATTAAAAAAAAAAAAAAAAAAAAAAAAGGAAGCGGTAGGGGAAGAAAGCTCAAATCGCCGAGGTCATTGGGATAGGGGACGGCCTTAAGCAGAACTATTGTGATCTACAGTGATCGTTAATTTTGTAGCAATTTAAGTGCATTGCATAGCATTGTTGCGTTAAAAGCATTTGTATGCCTTATTCTAACTGCCTAACTGGGATAGCTTATTAGAGTTAATAACAGTAATATGTATATATGTACAAACGCGTTCAAAAGTGCATGGGCAATTTAAGAATGAATTCATTCATAAACTGCCCTTGCAATTTTGAACGCGATAGTACCTTAATTGATCATCTCTCTCGATTTCTTTTGTATAAATTCTTTTATTTCTAATATGCTACACCAAAATTGCGACCAAATTTATGATCCCTGGCTAATTTATTAACATACCATTTATATGTATTTATACGTATTTGACAAAAACTCACCAACGGCTTGACCAAATTTGTTAAGATCGTCTTATATCCTATCTTCCTGAATTTTTTTACATTTTTGAACATCCCATTCAAAAGTTAGAGGGGGGGGCACTTTTTCAAACTTTCGGCGCGATTATTTCCGAAAATATTCGATCTATCAAATGTCTGTATTCGAAACCTTTAAGTTATTTCTAAAGGCCTATCCGATAATGTGCCACAAATAGATATTTGGCAATCATTTTTTTTTTACATTTAATTACATGTATGTGGCCCCCTAAACTAATTTTTTTTTCGTAATTTATAGGCAAAACTAAGTAGGGTTACATAAAAGACACCTGTAGCTGTAATCTCATTACTATAATTATGCTGTATAGTTACTGAGTAAAACCTGTGACATACGGACGGACGGACAGACGGACTGGACGAAACTATAAGGGTTACGTTTTAGCCATTTTGGCTACGGAACCCTTAAAATGAATTAGGAGTTGTCAGCCCCTTAACACTTTCACAATCTGTGCTACCAAAGTCGATGCCAAGTTAGCTTAGTCAGGCGGTATTTACATGATGACAGACATATCTGTCAGTATTGTTTTACAAAATAATTAATTTAAAATATATAATACCTAGTCACCATTGATAATTTCATGAATAGCCTTTGACGTCAAAATAATCAATGCACGTGTCAGTAAGTGGTAGTTTGGTTCGCATTACGCTCGTAATTGTCAGTTGAGGAGCTTAATTGTCAGTGAAGGAATCAATTTGTTAGTTAATTAATCGGCTTGCGTGACTGCTGTGGGTTTTTGAGGCAATTGTTTAGTCGCGACGGAGGACGTTTTTTTTAAATTCTACGGCCCGCCTGATGGTAAGCGGTTACCGTAGCCTATGGACGCCTGCAACTCCAGGAGTGTCACATGCGCGTTGCCAACCCTTTAAAAAAAGGAGTATTCGCTGTGCTGACAGCTAAAGGGGCAAGCTTTGCTCCGTGGGTCCCCAGCTGTCAACACAGTGAATCCTCTTGGAGCTTTGGCGACCTTACTCACCAACAGAAATACAACACTTTGAGTAACCGACTTAAAAAAACAAAAGGAGGTGGTCAGCAATTTGCCAGAATTTTTTTTGCCACTTTCAGTAATAATTATATCTGTCCTATAATTATATATATCTGTCTACAATAGTAATGTCCACAAAATATTTTGTCTGGGTATTTTGATATAATTACATTTTACGACTGTTAGAAGTGGACGTCTTTTTGACGTATTGCTAATTGATTTTTATGAGTTTTAATATTTTAATTGACTGTAGGTACTGAAAGAATAGCTATTTTGTGGCCCTCTATGTATCAGTTTGTTGTAATGAGAGTTTATCGATGCTATAACTGCCTACTCTTACCTATAAATATAATGGACATTATTTGGACGCTTTTATAACACGCAAATAAATTCAATCATATACACCTAGCTAGGTACTACCTGAGTACAATTGTTAGAAATGTATGAATGCAGTTTTTCTTATAAGTATATCTTATTAAAATCGATAACATGGTTCCTCAGAACAGATCTTCGTTTTGTCTTACAGTTTCAGACTTTCCCATACGGACCGATCTAGATGGGCCACCCTGTATAATTTGATTTATTCTTGTAACTGATCCGATAAGTTCGACTTCATCATCACCATCAGTGATAATTAAGACACCACCACCTGTTGCGTACATACTTTTGCTGTTTTACTTACATTTATGATATTTTCTTTTGATGTGCCTAATTTAAATGATTCGTATTGTACTGTAACCACATTCTTCTCTTCCAGACTACTACACCCAAGACTACCAGCCCCCAAAATTCACCATGGGCGTCCCCGAGCCATCAAAAGACGACTCTCCCCGAACGACGCCCGAGCTCACCCGAACGCCCGACGCGCGGACGCCCGACGCCCGGACGCCCGACCTCCGGTCGGACCACTCACCCCCCGCCGCCCCTCCAGGGTCCGCGGACAGCGATGATGCTGACGAGTTTGCGCCGAAGAGGAAGCAGAGGAGATACAGGACCACGTTCACGAGTTTCCAGTTGGAGGAGTTGGAGAAGGCTTTTTCGAGGACGCATTACCCTGATGTGTTTACTAGGTGAGTTCAAAACCCTCATTTCTTTAAGCATTATTTGAGTTTGAATGCTGCTTTGATATTTTCAAAGAAGCTTTACTCAAAGCAGACTATTAAGAGGGCGCAGAGCGTCCAGTGGCGCCCTCAATGGCGGATCGTGTAATAAACTTTTCCTTTTCTCGCTAATCTATAGTATCATCGTTCTAGTCCTACTAATTCCCCAAATTTTTGCTTGGGTTAGGTTTACTTACTTTTGTTTTTATCACCTAAATGGTGTCCACCTTTCGCCGTTTAGGTGATAAAACAAAAAAAGTCAATCGAAATTATATATGTGCCATAGACGAAAAGTTGGGATACCATAGATTATGGAATAATGGAAAGGTTTATTAGGAAATAAAATCCTCTTCATAGGGTGCCACTGGATGCTCTGCGCCCTCTTAATGAATAGAAATAAATGTCCACTCTCGCCCAAGTGGCAGTGGGCTAGGCACATTGTGGACTGACGGCCGTTGAGGCAGAAATGTCCTCGGGTGGTAACCGCGTACCGGAAGGCGCTCCAGCAAGATTGACCGACGATTTGCTTAAAATATCCCGGGCAACAGTTGGTTGGTGGCGCACGCTTGTGGTAATCCTGGATGAGGCTTTTGTCCACCATTGGACGTCGTTCTGCTAGAAATGATATGATGTAAACTTCCTCTGTGGGATACAGACTGATTAATTTAGCTGCTCCGATTTTGTTTGGGGAAGATCTTCCAAAATCAATATTATTTCCTTATGCTTTGCGTTCTAGTTAACCTTTTCGACGCCATATTACAAACTCTTTTAGTCAGACGCCACGTCACCGAAATTTCAAAACTGGAGTTGAACTTTATTAGTGTTCATTAATTCTGTGGTCTGTAACCGATTAATCCGTCTTTGGCGTTGAACCTGCGGTGCCAATACATAGTCATACATACGTCTTTGGCGAGGAATAGGTTTGCTAAAACCTATTACTAGACAATTTGTGATAAATATGAGTTTTAATGTTGTTCCAGGGAAGAATTGGCCATGAAAATCGGACTAACTGAAGCTAGAATACAAGTAAGTACCCTCTTTTATTCTACAAAGCACAAAACCCGGCAACCTAACCTAACCGGCAACATAAAACAAAAGAATAATAAAAGAGTCAAGAGAATTAACCATAACCATAACCACTTGCTCACTGCATTGTTGTAAATGGCAGCTGCTCTTTGCCTGATCGCTGTCATAGACACTAAAGTACAATCAAAGCTTAATTTTAGTTATATTTATAGCGCTACAGTCATCATTCATCAACCTAAGTTTGTTGTTTTTGTTGACAAAATTAACCATAGTAACTTAATAATCAAACTTATCAAGCTCGGTATACACGGTGATCTCTTGGGGTGGGTAAAGTCCTATCTTACAAACCGAAGTTAGGCTGTAGCTTTGAAGGCACATCGCGGCTTCTTCCACTGCTATCCAGAGTAGGTTCACACTTTGGCCCGCGCCTTTATGTCTTATACGTCAACGACATTGCTATTATAAACTGAAATACACCATCGGAGGCCAATCCGGGGATTGAACTTGGGAGCTTACACGGCTAACACCACCTCTGGGCCACCTGATCTCAATGAAAGCCGGTGAACTTCTAAAGTAACATCTTTGAGAGCCAAGACGCCTGTGGCCGTACTCTAAGTATCATCCGAACCAACTTAGGGAATCCGGTATAGCGAGAGAGATGGCCATATACAACGTTTTGTATTGATGAAACAAATCAAAATATTTATATAAATAATTTGATTAATTTTAACAAAACGTTGTTATTCCTCCATATACTACTCTCTGGTAAAACTTAACTCAGTACAAATTACTACAAATTAAATAATTACAAATGAAAATCCAGTGCAGCCAACATTAGCTGCAAATTATAGCTCTCGTACCGCAAACGAGTAAGCATTAAAAAATCTTCTTTATTTCATTGGACATAAGATTGAAATTCCCATGGTAGCGGGATGGTTCTCAGGGTTTCAAGGACTTGTCACTACAACCTCTAATCAGAACGGACCGAATCGAATGAGACATAGACAGAGAGATAACTATAATAAAAGCTGGTGAATGTTATCTGTGCGCTCGGGTGGAGAAGGCATTTGAAATTGGGACCTGTTACACGCAGGATCTGGAACGCCGATAAAGACGACGATACTGGATCGTGGTGAATATGGACAGTGTAAACTAGAGTATCGTCACGTATTTTCGACTTCGACTAGGTATTTAAACAACCGGACTGGCAATTGGCAGGTCCCCTCTGCTAAAAGCATATGACCAACGATCATGTTCACTGTATGGACTAACGTTTTTCTGACATAGCTATTTGTACGTTAATTACGAATAGCCATACATTGGCAAACTTTTTTTGTATGAAAAGATTTACCTACAGTACCTAGGCATTCGCGTAGCAAGATCCCATAACACCTCCCATCATCACCTCGCAATCTGGGGCCTTACCTCTATCGCCTAACGCGATTCAGTTTAGGTTCTTATCTGTGATGGCAGCGACTCCACCCATTCCACCACCCCTGACCTCCCTTTCCAACCCAAGGGGGAAACTAGGTCTTATTTGGTATGTTCTGGTTTTCTCGCGTGTTTTCCTTGACCGATGAAGTAAAGACAAAACACGAATATCAAATGATATTCCGTACATAACTTCCGAAAAATTCATTGTTACACACAGAGGCTCTAACTCCCTTACTTCCGGATCGAAAATCGCACGCCTTATAACAAACCAGACAGCATTTTACCGACTATAGAATACAAGTTCATTATAAACTGCAAAATAATACCTCCTCCGATTCATTACATTCGATGGTTCGGGTAATAAGCGACCGAGAGCAACTATTTATTTACGAATAATCGACGCAATTACTCGAATACAAATCGATTCGACACTGAACAATAATATTTTAATATTGGATATGACATACAGATTTGAAGGCATGTGCCAGGCGAGTACTCGATTGCTATTTTTTAATGACCTCTATTGTCAAGTAAAAGCAGAGTGACTGCTGGTAACTACAGTTACCAAAATCATATGAGTCGTTAATTATTACTTTTTTTGTTAAAATGTCATTATATTGGTCGATACCTTGATAAGTGCATATTGATTGAAAGAGGCAAAGTATATTTTTTGTCAGACTTGTGAGGCTTGATATGAGCATTAATTTTCTAAAGCATTTACGATGTAAGTAGCCCCCTTATTTAGCATTCCTTGTCATAAGTCTCACAACTTGATCATACAAGTCAAGCGCCGCGACACGATACCCGTACCACAAAAACGACGATTATTGAATAATTACGGTTTTCACTTTATATTAACACAAACTACAACAACTTTGCATTTGCACACCTTGAACCACACATGGTCATAACTTATGGACAAACCTATATTTTTGTGCGAATACAGTTTTGAGATAAAATTCCATTCTCATGGCTAAAATACCCAGGCATTTAAGTGACCATTCAATGTATTTTTTAATGTATTTAAATTTCACAATAGCATAACATTCAAATGAGGCATATAAACAAAGAGTGGACAACAAAGTTACCACTACTTTTTTAAAGGTGTTTATAAAGTTTATCCATTTATTTTCTTGCGCATTTCATACAAATAGCCGTTTAAAGGATGACTCACACTAGCACGGGACGATCGATGTAAATTTCTATAGAAAAAAAATACAGATCGTCCCATCTCGCCCCGTCCCGTTCTAGTGTGAGTCTTCCAAGAGTACCAGGCACTGTCTTGTATATATCACTTGTTTTTGCCTGTGCTTTGTAGGTGCCCCCCCCTATTTATGACGACCTTAGGTACTTAAAAATACTGGTGGTACGGAACTCTCAGTGTGTGGCAATTGTACGGTTTTCAGTTTTTTTTCTCAACTTGTGCTACAAGTTCTTCCTTTTTGCCAAATTTCGTAATTCTAGGTCAACGGGATGTACCTAACACTATACATTGCAAATGTATGGGAAATGCAACATAAACGGTCGTATCTTTTGATTGCGTTGACGTAGAGGCTTGTTTTTTTTTCACAGCTTTAAGGGACCGCAGACTTATGTATGTGGTATTCATTTCAATTTGCTCCCACTTCGCGTTCCCAAGATAAAGGGTCTTGACAGACAGACGGACGGACGGACAACAAAGTGATCCTATAAAGGTTACGTTTTTTCCTTTTGAGGAACGGAACCCTAAACAGGTTGAATAGTAGTTTTTAAAGCTTTACACGATAGAGCCCCGTTTTAGTAAATTTATAATTTGATTGTAACATAGCAAAAGAAATCCGTTTTAAACGAATACATGGTCATCTGCGAATCACCGAGCATTTAACCTTACTACCAGCAATCTAGCTCAACTTACGGATTTTTCAACTAAGTTGCGGTTCAAACAGCATAAACCGTAATACTATTCCTCAGCAATGCTACCCGTACAAGTTAATTTGTCCGGAAACGCGGCTAACTGCTTAACTTGCTTGTAATTGTCCGGAATGCAGCGCAAAAAGTCCAGGTGCCGGCTGTAATAGCTTTACAACGCATTACCTTAATGGCTAGCGAGCCCTTAAGATCACGCTTGCGTTGAACATGGCTTTTTGCATGAAGCATTGTCTTGACTGCGCATTCGTTAGTAACAAACAAGAGAGTCTATCGACCGTAGTTTATAAGCTCAGTGTTACAATTTCGCTGTTTACCTATCTGTAACAACCATGCTATTTGGATAGAGAGGCAAATATATAGTACAGCGCAGGCAGCGCAGTGTTGTCTTGAACGCAAAAAGAGAGGCTATCAATATCACCTGGCTCTGGTCGTGATTTATCCGGTTCGAAGGACCAACTTTGAAGGAACTTTAGTTCAACAACTTTTAAAAATTATGAACTCTGTCGGCTTTCACTATTCCATACAAAAAAAATTTCAATGTTCGTTAACATGAGCCTAAATGACGTCTCTTGTCATAGTACAAAAATGAAAAAATCGTGGTACATTGCGTCGTCAAACAAACTAAAGTGTAAAAAAAATCAAAACACACGTGATTTTTAAAAGTCGCCGAGCAAACGTTTGTTCAGTTTCGGGAGTACTACCTACGTTTACATTTTTTTAGTCCTGTTATGGGGCCATATAAATTAAACATTTAAAACAATAATTTTGGGTGATAGACTGATAGTTAATCAAAAACTTATTACTTTATTAAACTTATTACTTATTAAAAAATTTGCGCCCAGGGCCTATACCACGAAAATCGAACGATTGCGGATTTGTGTCTCCATCTCTGTCACACTTGTAAATTGGAGTGACAAAGAGGTTTTCCCGTCAATGCCAATTTTCGATGTACGTGGTAGGCGTGCAGGTTTAGTAAACTTGGTAGTCTTGACACTAAAAAAACTGTGCCAAGTGTCACCGCATAGCCACAAAGTGCAAATTCCATAGGTTATATTATCAGTATCAGTACCCCAGCTAAGCGTCATTTTACGTACCCAAGTGGGCAGGGTCAGGAGCTGATGTTGCGATCACGACTGATGGCCTAATTTACTCAACAAGCTGTTTTAAACGATGCCCATTACTACTGAGTCGAGGCTCTGCTGATGTATATTGTGTGTAAAAACCTTTTAAACATATGGGGTCTGTTATTTGACCGATTAGTTAATATTAGGTACTTCTGTTGATGGTGCTTTTATGGAAAATAACTATTATACTCTTCATTAATATAGTGATCTTTAAAAAGTCCACTTACTAGGTACCAACCCCTGCTAATTTTGCTTGCAAGGTTTGACCTTAACAACTGACAAACTACCTAACAAAATCTGTGTGTTAATTAAATGCTTTTCAAATATCAACTTTCTGATACTGGCATCATAGAAAAATATTGAACACTTCGGTTTTTGTGACCACTTTATTTTTCAAATCTCTGTTTCACAAACTTCAACATTTCACCTTGGGGCGCCCACTAGAGTTTTTGACAGAAACAAACGCGG
Organism: Lathronympha strigana; assembly: GCA_949128165.1. Classification (NCBI taxonomy): domain Eukaryota; kingdom Metazoa; phylum Arthropoda; class Insecta; order Lepidoptera; family Tortricidae; genus Lathronympha; species Lathronympha strigana. Next base: position 5,887,091 of record OX421906.1, on the reverse strand, counting down.
CGTGCAGGCCACCAGAAACGCTAGTGTTAAAGTCTCTTACAGCCTGGCAAAATAGAGTAGACATTTTGACGACCGGTTGGCGTAAGTAGTCAGTAGTGACCCTGCTTGCTAAGCCGATGGTCCTGGGTTCGAATCCCGGTAAGGAAATTTATTTGTGTGATGAACACAGATATTTGTTCCTGAGTCATGGATGTTATTTATGTATTTGTACATTATATCAATCGTTGTCTGAGTACCCATAACACAAGCCTTCTTGAGCTTACTGCTAGCTGCGGGACTTAGTCAATTTGTGTAAGAATATTCTGTATTTTTATTTTTTTAAGTGACAACATCGTCGTGTCGGTTCTTTCAAATAGTAAGAAAGCGGGACGAAACTACGATGTGTCCTCTTTTTAATTCCTACTCTATTTTGATAAGCTGTAAAATCATGGGAAAACTGCAAGTACTGCAACCCTTAATACCCTAAAATGTTTATCCATAACGAACCTAAAACATCACGTTACAAAGTAATGAGTCCGACCCACACAACACAAAACTAAAGCCTCATTATCAAGGACCATTACGGCGGGGCCTTTTTGCGCCACATTCCCCGCACAACCAATTACAACATTTATAAATTCGCGGGCTTCAACACCGTATGAAGTCATATTTATAATATCGGCCATTGTTTTTTATACCAGAAACCATTTAAATTTGATCCTTGACCTGCAATAAATAAGGTAGAAAATTGAGCGAAGGGCAGAGCCGTAAACAAAGCAGAATTTCTTGTTTAACACAGCATCCGCTAAAACTACATCGACATTTTAACTGGTAACTTTACCAACTCGTAGCCCTTCTCCTTATTGCATTGGAAATATAAGCTTTAATGTTAAATACTGAAGGTTGTTTTTACATTAACTTAAAGGTTCATGATAAGAGTTTTCAGAAGTTGCTAGTGGTTTTACAGAAACGCGTTTAACAGTTTTTACTCGTGCGCATTTATCATAAGTGAATTAATTTAAATTGCCATAAAATAAGAGTTTACATAATGACTGTACTGTTTCGTATAATTCGGAGTCATAAATATGTAACACTATACATATTGCAGGAGATTGGTGCTGGTATTTAATGAGGGTTTATTACGATTTATTGATTAATAATTGAAGTAATAAATAAATGAAACGTTTGTAAGCGGACATCGAAGCCTTGCATATTTCGGCAAGACACAGGTTCATATCCCCGTTCGTACCTATGAGTTTTTAGGGAACTTATGTACGAAATACATATCATTTGATATTTTATTTACCAGGTGCTTTTCGGTGCAGGGAACTGTTATACACAAAGTTTTTCGAAATTGTGAGATCCGCTTGTGATCTGCAAACCGCTTTGAACTAGTGTGGGGATTATAGGCCGGTCTATCTCGAGAATGAGAGGAGGCCTATGTGCTCACCATGAGTTGTACGTATCCAGCCACCGCCGGTCCCAGCAAGTAGGCGTTATAGGTAAAAAAACTTAAGTATGTCACTTGTTGTATGTTGTACTGAGTTATTCGAATAGGCATTTGTTTTATTTGTGTTCAAATTTTAAGCATGTATTGTATATTCGAATAGCTCACTACAACAGGCGACTTACTTAAGTTTTTCACCTATAGCAACTGCGTTTTTCTAACTTACGTACAATACAACACATGGTAAGCACACTGCTTCGAGCAACATGATGGAAGTGACAGCAAAGCGACATCTTACTATACAAATTACTCTGACAGACGTACTTTTCACACGTTATACAGGCTGTAACAAAAATTCCGCACGATACTTCTACAGCTGATAAGGTCAATGACCTTGAGTACGATGCACGTGGAAAAAATTCGAAATTCGTTTTTTTTTATTTGGAGATAGGTGCATTTTCGATCAACTGTTCCATACAAAGTGATTCTTTTTTTCGAATTTTGTATTTTTTCCACTTGCATCGTACTCAGAGTCATATTGACCTTATCAGCTGTTGAAGTATCGTTCGGGACTTTTGTTACACCCAACCCTAATCTATAATGACCAATGGGCGGAAGACGGATGCAATACAAATCGTATTTCCTTACGGTAATGCCAAACTTTGACATAATTATAAGGCACTTTAGAACGGATTAATCGCGTTTATTAACACTATGATCGTACGTTTCGAGTCCTTTACAGCACTTGTTTTCACAGGGTTAAGTAAGATGATGATGAGTCATAACGTTTTAATTGATAGCATGCTTATAAGAGCATGTTATCTATTACAACCTTTTTAAAATTCACCTATTCTGATAAACGGTAAAATACGGAACCTACTGACCATAGCCCGACATGCTCTTGGCCGGTTTATTTTATTTTATTTATATCCTTATTTATATGTATCCTTTTTTCACTCCGAAAACCACAGACTGTTGTTGTCAGCCTATAATTCTAATCAATCCCGCTAATATTATAAGCGAAGCAATTTGAGAGGGTTATTGTTGAGAGTACCAATATTTTATAATTAGCATAGAAATATACAAAGCGGTAATTTTACTTTTTTCTGTAAGTATCCTTGAAATGTAAATACCGTACTTAATTTTATACAAGGTAGTTAATTTTTAAAACATCTGTTAATTAACATTTAAAACGTTTATACACAGCCTTATTAAAGTGAATAAAGAGTTGATTAAAGTTTTAATTAAAATCGAATAAATGGAAATTTTATGTCCCGCGAAATAGACACGGTAAATTAATGCCTATGTTTATCACGGTTTATATTACTAAAAACTCCATGAGGTCTATTTTAGCTTAATTAAATTATCATATTATAAATTACTTGTGATAATTATCAAGGTGCAAGGTCGCTGTCAGAATGTATATACCAACCAATACTACGACTGCCAGGCCCATGTAACACTCCGCGAGAACTCGATCGAATTGATAGGCTTTTATCTTGTGTCGGTGTCGGTACCGACACGCGTGCTGCCCACACATCCCGCGCCGGTGCACGCCGCCGCCAGTATTATATAATATTTTTAACCTTTTAACCGCCATAGTCCCATATATGTTATAAGACAACCGTTTTCCAGCTCATTTCGCCAAAGTCTGATACGCGGCGACACGAGCACGCCCAATGAAAAATTGTAGGCAACTCTAGCGTTGTGCAGTGGAGAGGGGGGGTAGGGAGGGGGGGTGCGAACGTCAATTGTTTTGCCTAGTTTTGAAAGAAACGTACCTACATATGCGTTACGGTGTTTTGTTTAGAACCTGTACACAAAGTATCATAACAATCGGTGCAGTTACGAAATTAACAAATTACTATTTGTTAATTTGGAGCAGCCTGATTGCAACTAAAACATATGATTATGCTACTTACTTGCTTATGATACTTGCATAAGCTATTGCCAAAAACACTGCCAATAATTTTTAATAAACGAAACGAAACGTAGGATCATGGTGTTAATAAACGCGATTAATCCGTTCTAAAGTGTTTAATTTCAATGAATAACAATCGCGGTAACAGAAGACAAATTTTTAATAACTTTTGTTTGGGATTTTTTATTTGTATTTATTGTACTAATGAAAAAAATATTTACAGTAGAGTAGAGCATTACTAAGATGTATCCCTATGTGGAATTTAAGGGTTTATCCAATGGCTGAGGTCACCCTGTATAATCTGTCCTACTGCTTGTACCATCGCTAACACTTTTGACTGATTTTGTAATCATTTGCAATCTCTACAGGATGTCATACCTACATGTATATAATTATGTTACCAAAGTCCCGAACGATATGAAGTATCTACAGCCTGATAAGGTCAATGACCCAGAGTGCGATGCAAGTGGAAACATAACGAAATTTGAAAAAAATCTCTTTGTATGGAGATAGGTGTATAATATAAATATATCAATATTCGGACTCTGGCTTCCGTGATGGCCTAGTGCTAAGGCGTTTACCACATAAGCAGGAGGGCACTGGTTTGATCTGAGCCCTGCTCACTTTTTCTGTAGTATGTGACATCTTTTTCAATTTATAACACTTTAAAGTTGGATGTTCACTTGATTGGAAGAGGTAACGTGGTTTGATTCTAAAGTGCCACTGCCGCCATGCAACAAATAAACATAGGCAAAATTTATGCTTTATATGAAGGCGTGACGTGTGGGGCACGAAATATACTGACTTGATATCAAGTCAATGGCGGCGAAAAGGCCTTTTACAGCGCTTTAGGAGTAAGCAATTTAACGATTAACTATCATTATCTTGTTACAGGTTTGGTTCCAAAACCGCAGAGCAAAATGGCGGAAGCAGGAGAAAGTGGGGCCTCAAGCGCACCCCTACAACCCCTACTTGGGGGGCGCGGGGGGCGCACCTCCCCCTTCTGTAGTGGCGTCCATGCCCAACCCCTTCTCGCAGCTCGGCTTTGGTTTCCGAAAACCGTTTGACACCAATGCACTGGCGTCCTTTAGGTAAGCATTATCAATATTATCATCAATAATAATCACATACCTACCACCTCAACTACTAGACAGAGCATTCAAGACAATTCGCGGTCATCGCATATAATGTACCTATACAGTCCCGTAATAATTTAGTATGGAAGCGCGACCGCTTCCTTCAGTTGCACCCACGTTTACGAGCTCTTCTCGTCAAAATTAATTATTTAGTATTTTATTTTGTAATTTTTATTAAGAATTATGTTAAGTACCTATAGCGTTACAATATTGATATATAATAAATAAATAATTTAAAGTTGATTATTTACAATAGTAGTTTCTGCGACTGTACATAATGAAGGGCATTACGACACGAGTGTGTGTTAACATCCCACGCGTGTTTTAATGCCTAATTATGAATAGTTGCATACAATACTTTATCTACACACATATCATAAGTGCTCTAAGATGGGTTCAGGAACTGTAGGGAAATTACCTGCATTGTTAATAGAGGACTACTTGTAAAATACCCAAAGATAGATATAAAAAAAAATTTTTACAAATTTTTAATCGGTTATGCTCATAGAATTAACAAGAAAAACTGTGCATAATGTGTGGTGACCTCATTCTCTTTGTAAACTCTTCATAATGCGGTGTCTATGTAATCTGTGATAATAATATATCAGGCAAATTCTCAGTTAAGAGTAGAAAAAGGCTTCTCGATCGAACTTTAAAATCCCTTTGCTCTGTCTGGCCACGATCAAATATCGGTAAGTGGCAAACTAACGAAATGTCCTATAGCGGCCATCGATCGGTTCATTTCATATATAAAGATAATTTAGATCTAAGCCCTATTTATCAAAAGCTTTTAACTTGTAAAACAAGCGGAAGTCTCTGTTTTACTCTTTTCGTTAGGGACTACTACTTGTGTTACAAGCTACAAGCTTTTAATAAACGGAACTCTTACTCTCCAAACATGTTGGGTGTTCTACGAGTGTAGAGTGTGGGGTGTGGTAAGAATTATATGTGTTTGGAGGGTGTTTAGCGGAGAAAGTGCGTGGCCCAGTGGTAAAAGTGTGAGACTTTCAATCCCAAACTTGCGGGTTCAACTCCTGCCGGCTTGTACTAATGACTTTTTCGGAACTTAGGTACGAAATATCATTTGATATTTACCTTCGCTTTTAATCCAAAACCGTACTAATCCCAATTAGGTCTAGTTTACCCTCTTGGTTGGAAGGTTAGATGGCAGTCGCTTTCGTAAAACTAGCGCCTTCGCCAAATCTCGGGATTAGTTGCCACAGCGGACCCCAGGGTCCCTGAGTCGTGGTATAAGCCGGGAATGCGCTAGATAGAAGAAAGAGGGGGTCTAGCGGGGAGGGTACCGACCTAGTAACACGGCGGGTGACCCTTCCTCTTCTAGTGTAGCGTCTGGCACCAACCCCTTGCGACTCCTCCCTTTTGACACCAATGTGGTTTCGTATTTTAAGTTGTTACGTCATTATATCACACGATATCCAACGCCGAGTCAAGGTAATTGAAGGTATGGTAAACGCATCTGCCTGTCATCATGACAACCTTGAGGCGACATATAGGTACTTTGGGGAAATAGGCTTATCGCCCACATCCAAAAATTGAACTAATCATCGCTCCAGGTACCTACCAAGCCACTTATTGATAAAGGTGAAATTTCCCCTATCTTGCAATTCGTATGTATCTATCTAATCATAATCCGTTTAAGGTATCTAAAAGTATTATATGACATTTATTTGTTGTTATTAATTTGTTATCTCCATAATGAATATTGTTAGATAGCAGACAGGAGCTATCAGCCTATCAACAATGTTGTTGCTATTGTAAGATCTGTGAGTTCCATGTTGAATCAACAGAAATTTACTGAAATAAAAAGCAAAAGTTATAAAGAGTAGTGTTTTATATGCTAAGGCGTATATTGTTGTGTGTCATTTATTTCAATTCATAATCTACATAACAAAAAAGTATTATGAAGATATATAAATTCGCAATACAACAATCTAATTCAAGATAAAAGTATTAACAAAAAGAAAATTTATCTATAAAAGCCTAATTAAATAAGTAATACCCCATCGAAAAGTTCTGCTAAAATAGTTTGTTTTGTTTTTAGTCAGACCGGTATTTACCTAGTCTAAATTTAAGTGTCCTTTAAACCAACGTTTGAAACTATAACAAGGAACTAAAGATTTTTTTTTGTTATCAGGTACGGCAGTTCACCAATGCTCGGGGCCCAATACCTCGGCGCACCCCTCCCGCGACCCCCGCTCTTCAGCACCCCCCTCTACACCTCCGCTCCTCCCTTCCACTCCCTCCTAGCCGGCCTCGCACCACCCAGAAGATCCCCAGACCCGCCACCGGCTTCCCCCCCTATTTCCCCAGGCAGCGAATCTCCCCCAGCGGCCCCAGAAGTAGAAAGAAGGAGTTCCAGCATAGCAGCTTTAAGGATGGCGGCAAGAGAACACGAGATTAGGCTAGAGATGCTCAGACAGCGTCATCATTCAGATCTGATCAGTTGAAACTGGGAATGGGTTCCCATCCAGTGCTAAGATCCTGTAAACGATTCACTTGTTAGTTCGTATTTCGTATAACAAGCTGACATGAGAGGAGACCAGCTGGTCTAAGATGATTATCCACGAATGTCATCTGATAATGCTATAAGTTGATAAACAGACAAGTTTGAGGGATAGCGTGACGATGATTGCTGTCAAATGTGGATAACTGTTTAAAATTATCAGAAATTGTCATAAAATGCTGACAAACTGTTGCCTTATCCAGCAAGTATCATGATATCTTCTTGGCATCTTAGCCCTGCAGTGTGCGTAACTAAGATGCCAATCGCTAACGCTCAGTCGCGAACGAAACGCAACTGTCTTTTTCGCACTATTATGGAAGAGTGATAGAGAGAGAAAACTACGCCACGCTACTAAGCATTAGCGAATGGCATCTTGGCTACGCACCCGGGTATAGTTGGACCATGTTATGTTTTCTGCATGTCTGCAGATTAATATTATAAGGTGCTTATGTATGACGCATAAATCGCGAAAGCTTATGAAAACAATGTGTGTTTAACAGCAAATATTTTAATTCCGAAAAATTTTCACTCATTTGTTTCTAAAATATAGGTAATTAAGGGAACAAACAAGTTCTATTTATGGATTTTCCGCACGATTTACATCGCAATGTAAATTAGGTACAAAAAGAATACGTACTAAAATGGATATGTGTAAATATGCATTCTGGTTGAAAAAATACGAACATATGTGAATCGTTCTAAATTGTACTACATAATTAGTAAAAAGTATTAGCCAGGCTTTAAGGTAATGTAAATGTACTTAAATCTCCGTCCAGTTTAGGCCTTATTGTTATTTATTGTAATTTTAAGAAACTTAAAGGAATGCCTTAATGTCTCAATTAAATATTTATAGTGAATATACTTTAATTGTAAGGGATCAAACAAGGAAAGGTTTTATTATTATTTGAGCAATATTTTTATTTATATAAATGGTGATATTTTTATACAGGCACGGCACAACGGATCAGTAAAATGTAGCTAACTAATCTACCATACAAAAATGATTATACCATTTGGTGTGCAAGACGCCTACCACGAACATCGAAAATTGGCATTTGTGGGAAAACCTCTTTGTCACTCCAATATGCAAGTGTGATAGAGATGGAGATATAAATCCGTGGTATAGGCTCAGGTACAGTGTGACAAAAAAGTAGACATTAACAGAGGGCGCCACTGAGCTTTAGCAGGCAACATTTATATTGTGCATCTCATTCTGTCGCATACGTGCGAGCATTAAGTTTACTATTTGACAAATGTTTGTTTACAATGACATATTGGCCAAGAGAACTGGTGTTGCCAGTTGTTTGCGTTTAGTTCCACTTTATTTAATTTCTACCTTTTTCTGTCGCATTGTAAACTTAACAATACTTTTAATGTTTACCGATAGTAAAAGAAGTAAATAAATGCCAGACTAAATATATGTTTTTAAATGATTGTTTTATCGTTATTTTTCATACAAAACATACAAACTAACAGAAGTAAAAATCTTATTTATCTGGTGAATAATAATAAATTTGAATTTGTAATTTGTATTATAAATAGCACCAAAGAATTCCGTTGTACTAATTGTAAATTAAAATCCAGTTTTTTAACGCAACAATAACATGACCAGTGTTACCTTGTGTGTATTAAAAATGAAAATAAAATATCGACCTATCACGTACAATAAAAAATATTGAAAATATTGAGTTTCCTTAACTAACCTGTCCTGATCTGTTAAGAGTTTTTATTAATAATACAAAAAAAAATACAGTCAAGTGTAGAAATATGATAGAAAACATCATACTAAAAATATGTCCCACAGCACTTATGTCGCCGTTTTAACATTTATGGGACTACCTCTATTTACACTTGTCTGTAGTACTCTGTAGTACCTACACTTACGATTGACGCATGACACATGTGCAAGCATTATGAATCATCCCGAAACAGATTCAATTCCTCCTTTGACTAAAACAAAAAGAAGTGCAGTCAATTACTAAAACGTAAATGTTAAGAATCGACCATTAAAGAAACCAATGAGAAATAATCCAATTTCGTTGAACAATCGTCAATCATCAATCACCGCGTCGTTACGCAGAGAGTGCCTGCTAACCGTTGGGAGGGACCCATCAATCATACTAAACAATACCGGATACACAATTAATTACATAATCCCACCTAATTAAAATGTAATTCAATTATTTTTAATCGTGGGCTACAAAGATTGGATTTCCAATCTATTAATCTAAAAATTCAATTACGTACTATATGGCAACGAGTTGATGATTTAGCGATTAACGATTAAAAAGAAAACGCCGGGCACGATTTCTTAAATTGAACGCTTGTTTTTATGGCCAGGGTTTGGGCGGCTACTGCTTTTATAAACTTGTTCACTGATTTATGTTCAAAGCTATGAATGAACGAATGTAGTAATACCAGTTTTGTAGTTGGAAGCGTGTGAAACTAAAACCTATGTACCGATTGATTTTTTGAGCTGGCGCCAAATGTCTCGGGAATTATTGATTATTGACAGGCCCCCCGCGAATTCAATCATGCTAAAGCAATTACAATTAAGCATAACCGAAATGAGTCGGTTCGTATGAAATTTCCAGACAAAAATAAATCTATATGGCTTTTTCATTCTAGTAATATTTTTGTAGCAGCACCTGGAGTAGTAGGTACAGTATTATAAATTATGTGGTCGTAATGATACAGTAATTGTTTTGGAACTGGTAGTCCATTGAATTGATCATTTGTAAACCTAGCAAGATTATAAAAAAAATGAATGCAGACATCTTACTAGTCATATCATGCTTCAGGAAAACCCGGGAAATTATAGTATGACAAGCCGACGATCGCAGTAACAGTAGGATAAAAAAACTATGTTCATCCCTATTTTGGGAGTGATAATACTACCTTAAGATAAAGACAGTATGATGCTCTCTATCCTACTGTTACTGTCTTTGGCTTGTCAGACTATAATAAAATGGGCACGTGTCCAGCCTTTATACAACTTTCTATTGAAGAGAACTGGCCCATTGTGATTAAAGCTATCCTTCTAACCAAGACTACAGAGGCTGCATGCAGATCCACCGCTGAACCAATCACATAATAATGTAAGTATACCTAATCTTTACATCTCGATGCCATAGAATATATTACTAAAAGTCAAGTTAAAACTATTATTCAATTGTAAAGATCCAGCGATACGTAGAGCCGTGTTTTACTAATGAAAAATAAATAATAACTCTGTTAATTTAATTGTAATCGAATTTTTATCCCGCACCCATCAGCCTGGCCCGCCTCTTGACAGACCCTTATTACTACCTAGGAGACTTAGGTTATAAGAGGTAGCGAGCCATCTTAAGAATATCTGTCTTGTATAATTTAAATACAAATAGAGTCTCCACCACAAATGAGGCAGTTGTTGAACAGAGAACATAGCCGCCCAGTTTCACCATATTGGTTAACCCTGTGAGTACCAGACGGTAAAGGAATAGTATGCCGTGCCCCGGACCCTAGGCGATCGCGTTTATTTAAGTGAAATTGAACTTTACGGATACCCCCGTAAGTCCTTATTGCATTGGCGAAGCTATCGGATGTTCCGTCATTGGCGTCGGTGGCAAAACTTTTCGATGACGACCACAGCAGACTGGTGATCATCCCTGGGTTATGAACGACATTCTGATCTAGCTGCAGCGTGTATGTGCATCGCATGGATTCAAAACGAGTTCCGAGACAGGTCATGCCTGACACAGTGGCGGATGCTAAGCTAGCTAGCGGGCAAAAGCTAGTCTTGAATAACCAGAAATCTCAGCTAAATTAATAACTGATTATAGTTAGGTATTGGTCGAAAATAATATAAATTAGCTAGTTTATTAATTAAATTAGGGAAAACAAATTTATTCGGAAACGAAATTGATGAACATTAGGCAACTATACATATACAAGACCTGTATTTTTATTAGAAAAACATTAAATAAGGACATTCACACCAACTTAATATTTACCAAAAGGAAAAATGTTCCAAACCTCTGCATTCGTCAACGCCGCGCGAGCTTCCTTGCTTTGCCTAAAATACGAACTAATTATGGTAAAAAAACGGTTACGTTTGAAGGTGCGCTCCTGTACAATAAAATACCAATTGATGTTAAAACTGTAAACTCACTCAACGCATTCAAAAAGGGACTCGCGGAATACATTATAGCAAACCATTAAAATCTGCGCTTATTAGTCGTAAACTGGTAAACAAATAATGAATATGTTGAATGAGTAACCTAGTTAGTAGTAGTAAATAGTAATGTTTTTTCTTCATGTTCATTCATCTTGCTACAGGTATGTGTTTACCCTAAATATAATATTGCATTCTTGCGGTGACAAGAATCTAATTAAATGCATGTAATTATGTAATAACTATGTTCTCATGGAAGTGATGTATATCTTATATGAGAATAAATGTCTTTAAACATAAACCTTGTACGTAATAGTACGTATTTAAGATACGCTCTTCGCGTGTAACTTGCACCATTTCACATTTTAGACATTTGGGCGTAACTTCGCCAAATCTAATTATGATTTCAAGCAAAAAACACAAGCGAACTGCACATTTTTGTATGTTTTGTGAAGTTGTCGAGATTCCTCGCATCAGGACGACGGGTTTCATGGGTATTATTACTCGGTTGATTTTGTTCATCAGATTTTGGAAGCCACGGGGTTTGAGTTTGAGTCATTATAGAAGCCCACGTAAAAGGTATCTTTGAGCTTTGATATTAATTTAATTTGCATGCTTATAATGATAATCTTATTTATAGGACCTAATATTAAAAACATTTATTCTCGAAATATATACAGTAAGTGTAACTTACCTAACTTCCTACCTCTACCTACCTTAAATCTAAAGTAGGTCCTTGAGGCATTGTACCTAGGATGCTGGCGGCATTTCCTCGTTGTATCGCAATGCTGATACGTTGTGCGAGGAAGCCACCAGCTCTTCGGTCCCCAGTAACATCAACCAGACGTTTCGCGATTTCTAATTAGGCTGTTTCGTCATATTAAATACCTACTTACATGCAATGCAAGTTATTGTTATTTAATAAGTTTTCTTAACGCAAACGTTTTCATCAGTGAAATTTTCATTTATATTTACAATACGTGGCGATCATAGATTCAAACCACGTGACTTGTGGACTTTAAACACATAGGAATTCAAATATTTCAATACATGACACATTTCAATAAATTAACATTTTGAGGGTTTTTTCCGTGAGGCCGCAAGACTGGGAGTTTTCGTAATACTAGTTGTATAAGTCTAATGGATGTTTTACTCAAGTCGAACTCCTTGCAACAGTGTATCATCAAAGAATATGGCAGAGCGAAGACCCTAGTCCTAAATCCTAAAATTAGATAATGACATCTTGGAGACTTTTTTTTCGCGACGATTTTCTAACCGCGTCTGAACAGCTGAAACTCTGTGACAAACACGTTGAGTTCTAATATTTTTATATTATTTTTCTGATAACATTAATGTTCTAAAAAAACAGTATTTCTTTAATTTATAAAAAGAATAGAGTCCGTCTACGCTAAGTTTCATAGATTTCGATAGCACAGACTGTGAAAGTATTAACTAAACATCATAACTTCATAGAAATTTGACGTTTTAAATAACACTTAAAAGTTTGACGATTCGTTTGCTTGGAAGAGATAACTTAGTTAGACTCTAGTCTGACACGGATCTGCAGGCCTACCACGAACATCGAAAATTGGCATTGACGGAAAAACCTCTAATATGCACTCTTTGTCACTCTAATATGCAAGTGTGACAGATACGGAGACACAAATCCTCAAACGTTCAATTTTCGTGGTACTAGCCCTGCTCTCATTCGTACATAGGTAAATAGTCAGAGAGAGTCATACTGTCTTTTTCATACGCATGTATTGCCAGTCTGAAAAAAAGGGAGGGAGTTTTTATCTACTGTCAGACTATAGTTAGTTATCATTACTTTTGGATCAGCCTTAGTATTATGTACTTCATATAAGCATATACAATAGATATGTTCTTCTTAACCCTTTCCCTATGATAATAATTAAACTTAGCCACCTGCTCAAAATTAAAAGTTATATAAGTTTTATAGCAATGGTTTTAAATTTATAGTCCACCGTCACATAAATAAAGGTTACGGACTTTTGACAGGCTTCAATAACGACGACTACATAAATTGTATCTATTGTAATAGGTACCTCCATATCGATAATTGCAACAGGAATTCTAAGCAAACAAACCGACCGTTACCAATAATCGATATTATGTATCGATGTTCCCATCACTGGTATCGATTAATTATGAATTGATTAGTGGTGGGCGGCGATCCTCTAACGAGCACTGCCGTTTCGAATTCCAAATTCAAAAAATACAACACTCTTTTTAGGCTATTCGAAATTTGAATCTTAATTTCTAGTGATAGAGTCGGTTTAGCAATTTGAGAACTCTACGAGATACGAGCGTGTTTAAGTTAATCTTCAGTTTCGTGTTCGTTTAATTACTCCATGTAAGCTCTAAAGTGTATGTCAAGGTAATTTTGAGCTTTAAGACGATGGGATAAGGTTGCAATTGAGAGGGAATGTCAGAAAAGGTCTTGGGAGGTTAAATGGTACCGCCACAGTCGTGTAGCATTGTACGGTCCCGCTTCTGGTCTTTGTATGGAGAATTCTTCGTTAATAGTTTGTTGTTCATTTTAATTTAACAGTTTAAAATTACCATAATACTTCTTTTTAAAGGTAAAAGTCGTTAACACTACATACTTATTAAATGAGTATTTAAATATCGGGGGCCCTTTACAAAGTGAATTACTTAATAAATATTATATGTAATAAATATACCTACGTGGGTATGAGATATTTGAACTTGAAGAGCACGCTTTCTTTTAAAACTGCAACATGTAATTCATTATGTAATTCGGTTTTACACCTAACTTGATTACTTAGGTCACATTAGTACAGTAGGAAGTCGAGAGAATGTAGTGAGAGACTGAGAGTAGGAAAATATATAAAAGTATAAATAGGCTGATACAGGCAAGAAAACAACTAGGTACTGCGCCAATGTGAGTAAACCCGAAATAGATATGGGGGATATTCTTCGGGCGAAAATCGAACTCGCAACTCTCCATATCCCTAATTTGCGCCTAAGGGGGCGTTTAGCAAAATCTACCAACCGTAAGAAGGTGTAGTATCAAGTTACGTATATTGAGACTTCACCACTAAACTATGGCCTACCGCAAAAAAAAACATATTTTTGCTTGAAAATTAAATAATTTAGATACGCGATAGTGCATTTATTTTTTAACCCGCAAGATCATACTGTATTATCTTAATCAGTGTACAGAATGACTCACACTAGTAAGGTCCGGGCCGATCTAAGAAAATGTACGTGACCTCCGAGGGCGCTGAGCTCGGATGTGATTCTTTGTATATAAATTAGCAGATCGTCCCGTCCCGCTCCGTCCCGTCCGGTTTTAGTGTGAGCCATTCTAAATACCTAACTCCAGTAGATAGATCTTGTCCTGCTAAGATAAATCATTGTGGCACATCTTGCGACGCGGCGTGCATGGATCGGCGCGTGAGTTCAGTTTAGTGACTAGGCTAGGGGGTACCTTGTAACTATTGTAAGTTGGGTTAGGTCTATAATAGACTAATGCTGGATTTGACCAAACTTTTTAACCAAGAGTAACGCTTAAAGCTTATATACCTAGAGGTTGTCCCACGGTGATGCCACATGGAAGGAAAGTACCTTAAATATCATAGATAGGATATTTTACTGAAAGAAGAATTTATTTTATTTTTCATACTTAGTATAACTGCATTTAAAGCTTTTTTTTTTAATTTAGCTTGTCTCGCCCGATAACCCAACCAGATAAATACTAAAAAAAATTTTTTTCTTTTTCTACTAATCGATACTGTTAATGCCTGTTTTACAAATTCTCAAAGAAACAGTAGGTCTTACACTCGTATATCCAATAAATAATCCATAAAATTGAATATTTAGAACGCAAATAAATTTTGACCCTATAAATTAAAAAAATATTTATATATTAATGCAGTTTTACTCAATTTTTAAAATAAAATAAAGTCTTCTTTCAGCATAATATCCTATCTTTGATATTTAAGGTACTTTCCCTTCATGTGGTATCGCCGTGGGACAACCTGTATAGGGGATATCAAATTTTTTGAGTGCGGTAGTGACCCCTAGAATGGGGAAGTATAAATTGAAAGAGATGTCATATACTAAAGAAAAAGCTGCCGCGAAAGCAGGAGGTCGCTGGTTCGTTCCCAGCCCTGCTCACCGGGGACCTTGGTCACTTTTTCTTTAGTATATGACATCTCTTTCAAGTTATAATTTATATATAGTAGTGTGACTACTTAAAAAAAAAAACACCAAAACATGAATCAAACATTTTTACATTTAATACATGATTTGATTCGTGCTTTAAAATTGTTCTAAAGGGGGAAGCTTTGCTCCGTGGGTCCCCAGCTGTCAACACAGTGAATCCTCTTGGAGCGCTGGCGACCTTACTCACCAAGAGAAACACAACACTATGAGTGGGGTCTAGTGTTATAAAACTGCGGTTTTCTGTAAGGTGGAGGTACTTCCCCAGGTGGGCTCTGCTCCAGATTTTAGCGAGACGACATTCGTTGTGCTGTGCCCTACACCACTAAACGATATGCATCCGCTCTGCCTACTTGTTTAATACATAATAAAGCATAAAACACAACACTAATAAAATAACCCTAAAACAAAGACCTCTAGACAAACAGCAACTAACGAGCCCCCTAATTAATAACTTTAATTATGAAATATATTGTTATAGCATCCAATTATAAGGGCCCCGAATTGTTTCCAGTTTTTCTGCTTCACTGGTGAACTAATTAATGATTTACTATTTATAATATTCAGGGTTGTCGATCGTCAAAAATTTCTTAAATGGTATTATTTTAAGAAATAAGTAGGAATATGATGGTGATTACTTACCTACTAGAGATAATGTGTCTGGCCACGCAGTATTCAGTGATTTCCAAAAATAGTAACTATTATAACTCGCCGCTCTGGAACTGAAAAAAAAATAATTTTACATGGAACATATGTATATTCTAGTTGTATTTAATAGTTTTATAGGTTTAGAAATACACCTCAGCACTACCGTACCTACACTTCACACTCGTTATCAAACGTTTCTGGTTTATAACAATGCAATTATATTGCATTTCTTACAAAAGGTTTGTACCTATATAAATAATATATGTAGATGCGGTCTAAATAAATAACTAGGGCACAAAAACGTTATTTAAACTAAAAGTAAACTCCAGTAAAATTAGTTAATTACCGTCAACTTTAACTCCAACCTCCAATCAAGCTGTCCATACATTTAAATAGTTTGAAAGATTTTAAGCTAACATGGTCATTTGCATTATAACTACAATCTAAGACGGGATATTTACAATGTTCACGGTGTAAACTGAACATGGCGCTTGCAACACTGCTGAAATATCGGTTGCTCAATAAAACAAACATAATATTACATGGTGAATATCCCGTTTTATATTGTAGTCATAGTTTGAAAGAGTCATTGATGGAAAAACCTCTTTATCACTCCAATATGCAAGTGTGATAAAGATGGACACACAAATCCGCAATTATTCGATGCTCGTCGTATTATCCCTGACCTGTGGCAGCCCTGGCAAGGCTGCGCGTACGCCGCGGGAGCTACGTTGCCGCCCCGCCCAGCACCCGCGCCTTAGGTACCGAAATCAGCCAAAACGGCCTCTTCGAAAACTACACCGTTTCCAATTCCCATAGACTTAGGTTTATAGAGCGTGGTGTAGCTTTTATTGTTTTTGTCGAGTTAGGTGCCTTATTAATAAAAAGTTAACAGACGTTTCAGATCAATTATGTTCTCTCCCTTTCTAACAAAGGCAAATGCCAAACCGACAAATTAGGACAAATAGTCATTTATCAAAAACTGTGTTTGATGTCCGTTTACGAATAACGCCATATGTATCTGATGGATGGTGCTTCAGGTAGTTGATGAATTTGAAATCCTTGAATTTGTACAAGTGCTTATTAAGGACAAAACTTTGAACTTTCATGAGCCCATAACACTTGCTATAAGTAGTTAAGTACCTATATCTACCTAATGTGTCCCTACGAACTACGAACGTTGTCTTTTTTTAAATTTACTTATTCACTTTCTCGTACATATGTTCGTTTGGAGCAAATATGTCCACGCAAGCTGCACTGCATCGGTTTCGACAAATGAACGCTTCCCTTATACGTGGCGGCAAAAATAACGCATGCTTGTATCCAGTTTCATATAAATTGCATAACATAACAGTTCCTTATGTTTATTTAACGTCATTCCACAGATAACTTATTACAAGATGGTACACTTTGGAAATGGTTATTTTTGGAAGACCAACGGAATCAAAACAATGTGTTATGATTTTGTACCTTAAAACTCGTTCTGAGTTTCCAGTCTTTAAAATTCTCAATTAAAATATCACAACACAAATTTAAGCGAGACTGAAGAAGCTGTATTTTAAATTAAGATATCTAGCTAGGATTTTACTTAAAAAACGAGAAATGTAGATATCTATACATAGGTACTAATACGAAAGCGTAAGTAAATGCGAAAGTAACTCTATCTGTCTGTTTGTTACCTCATTACGCCAAAACCGCTGACCGGATGAAGATGAAATTTGGTACTTTTGGTATGTAAATATGGGGATAGTTTGACTCCTGGGAAAGCAGATCCTAGTTTTTGTTTTAATTCTACGCAAACGAAGTCGCGGGCAAAAGCTAGTTCAATATAACATTTACGTAATGTAAGTAAGTACTTCAACACTCCAAACATGACATTAAATTAGATAATAGAATAGGTGAGAAGCGATTTATGTATAAATTATAAAACGTATTTTAGTTTTATTACTGTAAAAAACTATATTTTTTTCAACAATATGCTCATTTGAATAAGGTCTGGGGGTTTATCTCTTTATAGCGCAACGTTGGCATAAAAGACCACCTTAAAACACCATTATTGTATTCAGAGTTTTCAGGACTACTATTATGGTGCGAACGAGGCTCGATAGCTTAATCTTTTTTAATTATTGACAGTTGAAGGGTTTAAGTGGGAGAGAAAGACAAGGAAGGCAGACCCCACCATCAGATGGGAATAATAAATGCCCAGGAGAGAGAGAGAGAGTTAAAGGGTTATAAGTACCACAAAGTGGACCATCTTCTTCCCCGCATAGGTGCGCACACGACACTAAAACATTAACGTTTTTCCACGCGAACGCCGGTTTGTAATAAATTACAATATCACAAACAAAACCTCTCAGGAAAGTTATTAGGGTGAAAGTGCAAAAAATAGTCCTCCATAGCAATGATGAAGACGTTTGCAATCAATTACGGTGACATTTGTATGGAGTTACATGTGATGAGTATGACTGTGTTAGATTGGGTTTTTGCTGCACAAGTATAGATATGGGATACATTAGTGTTAAAATAGTATTCATAAAGATTATAGAGGAAGCTGGTTACATAAACTTTTTTACTTACATTGTAAAGTGTGCGGATAAAATTAAATTAATTATTAGGAATTTTGGAACTTTTTTACATAATATGTACTTAAATATGATATTTTTTTGTAAAAGGTACCTACCACTTTCCACGGCAGCATCCAAAGCGCCAAATCTCTATTCCATGAAATTTCCGGACTATCAGATAATAGAAGGCATTTTAAGCGACACGTGTTTTTTCTTTTTCATGATAACTTTACACTAATTTACGATTTTCTTCAAAATTAACTAACAAAAGAATCCAAAAATATTTTTTTTGAGTTCTTCAGACATGTTTACCAAAATGGTTTTTGAATTAGCATCATTTAAAAATATGAAATGTTGTCAATTGTCGTGAACTAAAAACGAAAAAAAAGTATTAAAAAAAAACACATTCAACTCAACTACAAAAAAAGTGTTTTTTATTTAGTTATATTTTCAGAATGTTCTCCTTATCGGTCCACATTTATGTTACATTGTGTATAAAGTCACCTTAACATGTATATAGGATAAAATCCTATAAGGCCCACTTACACCATCCAGGGTTAATAACCCCGGCTGGTGCAAATGAAGTGGCCCTAAGAGTATTAAAAAGTAAAGACTGGTGGAGCTGTCCTGTTGTTCGTTGAGTTTTATCACATGGTGCCTACATTTTTTAGGGCCTAAAAATACTCTTTCTGACAATCACGGCCTAGTTTACTTACAAAAATATAAAAACTATCCCACTAATCACACGGTCCACATCGTGTAACGGTCACAAACATTCAATTTACAATATTTCATAAACGTTTACATTTCTAAAATTAACGTCGAAAGGCAATCAACGCCATGATTTACATAAATTAAAAAAAACGTCTTTTGTTTTTTTACGAAGCTGATTAGGACCGATGTCACGCCGATAAAGGGCATAAAGCCGAAAATTGAAATGCTGCTCCATTAAAAATACTATATTTTATGATTTTTAAGCAGGCAGGTGAAACTTATGGCGGGGACTAGGGTGGCCATGGATTTTATTTGTTATTAGGTTTGGTATTACAATTCAAAGTGTATGCTTTTTATTTTATTAAATACCTATGTATTGTAACTGCCAAAATCGCCGTCAACCTAGTATTAACAATCTGAAAGTGTACAAAGTTTAGTAATACCTATCATTTTGTTACTAATCTCTTTAAGTAGTGTATACACCCGCTTTCACAACGAGAGGCGATATTATTTGTAGTCAATCACATATCCTATGATGTTCTCGTGTTTTTATTTTAAAGAGAAAAAGAAACATTTTTTACCTAGATGAATAAATAGGAATTTTAAACAAGAAACTTACACACACGTTCACGTTTTGCTTAAGTATCAAGTACTTTTTAAATTTAATTAAGAAGTATTGACACTTAATAACAAACACGCAGCTGATAGGGGACTTTTTTCAATAACATGCATACTTACTAATTACATTTTATTACATTCTAAAAGTCTTAACACCAGTACTAAAACTCGTTATACGCATATTTAAAGATAACGTTGTACTCGTACGTTATACTTGAAAATTTGCAGTTAAAATGTATAGGCCATATTACACTATAAATGAATTTTTCGCCAATGCACTTATTTAATTATTGTATGTAACCATTTCATCTTAGTTTAAAAAAAATTGACATGTACCTGATATTTCTAGTTTAGATTTAGTTTAAAATGTATATTTGCATGTACTTGTACGTTAAAGCAAATAAATGATATGAGTATGAGTATGAGTATGAAAGGGATAACGGATGTAAAACACTGTTTAATTTTATGAATAGCTAAACATTACTAAGTACCTAATAATAATAATCCAGCCTATAACTATATACGTCCCGCTGCTGGGCACAGGGCCTCTCTCACAGGACTCTCAAAGTACCTACGCAAAAGTAGCGTTCGAGACGAGAGGGGCTAAGTCCCGCGTACTTTCAAGTTTATTCATAAGTGTCCTAGTTATAGCAAAATAATTATTTATACTATCATGTCATAATTTTATTGGTATTAACAATAATCGATGCATTGCTTTAATACCTATTTAAAGAAACGTATCATTAAAAAACAATTCTCACAATCACACGCACCCTACACCCTCCCCCGCGGCGCGGATCTAATGAAATAAACTGAAAATCAACACGCACCCGCTTTGAGCCGCCGACGATATAATTAAAACGAGAATTTATAATACTGTCCCAGCGCCGAGCGATGCGTGGACACGCTATTGTTTCTTTAATTGAAAACGGATTTAGGATATACACACGAACTGTTATAGCCGTCTTAGAATTAGAAAGGGTAATTAGATTTGGGGTGAACGGGGTGACCTTTGGGTTCTACTTATGCATAAACTAGTTTTACTTTTCAATCTAACTCCCGGGTTCGAATCCTGGTCTTTCAACACGTATTTGTTCCTGAGTTATGGATGTTGGCTATGTGTTTAAGCATTCATATGTATCTATCTATTCTTTATATAATTTATAGGTTCTAGTATACACAACACAAGCCTTGTTGACCTTCCTGTAGGACTAGGTTGATTTGTGTAAGATTGTCTCGTATATTTATTTATTTATATTTAAAAACCGGCCATGTGCGAGTTGGACTCGCACACCGAGGGTTCCGTACAAACTTTATGTTGCAACTTCACCTAGAAGTAGAAATTTGACGTCAGCCACATCTATCGACAGATTGGGTCACTAGTTTGCACGGAGTTAGCACGTAAACCAAAATTTGATACTTTATTTATAAGACGGTACTTACAGCATAATACCAAATAAATTTAAAGAAAAAAAATCAACCTAAATTGGTTAAATTACAAATTTAGTCCAGAAAGGTTTTTTTTATTTAAAAAATAATAATGAAGTTAGGTTCATTGTTATATTTTTCCTGTAATATTTACCTAGGATAATATTAATTTTGTGTAAAGAAATCATATTTATTCCTTCATAAACTTCGAAGATAGGGGAATGGTTTTTTTTTACATTTTCATTTATAAATCAATTTTTTTATTACTTATTTGGTATTTTCATGTAATTCTTGAATTAAACATCCATACGTAGCAACGATAAAAAGTATTGCAATGCGTTAGGTATTTCCTACAAATTAAAACCAATTAACATAAAATAAACATAACATCACATACAACATATTTCAAATAGCAAAACCAGACCATAATTATCAACCGATTAGAATATTTACTACTGCCAAACGGGTACGTACATTACATATTATGGGCAGTCATGACGCCTGACATGAAAAGCATCCCCATCAATACTGGAATTACCGGCTTGCTATTTAAAGTTGACGTCACATTGGAATTTAACGCTGTATTCCGCTATAATCGTTAGAAATAGGACTTTTTCTACTCCAGCACTTCTGTCTGCCAATTAGATTACTGACAGCGATATTAAAAAGCATTTCATAAGAACACTGCTGAATACTGCTCCTATAGATTTTCATCCAATATATATTGTATGAAAATCCATTGTAGCAGTAAAAATGCACTGTTGTTTTTTTTTATAGAGGGCATGATACGACATCTTCCACATTCTGCGATCATTCTAGATTTTGCTTTTTTCGCTATTTTAGCTGTCGTAGAAAAACTAGCGTATGTAACAGCTCATAATTGGTTCTGAAAACTTGAGGGTCGACGTTAGAAAACGAGAAGAAGTCGAGTTGCCATTATTGTATCACTGTTGCACAATAGTACATTACGATTTATGATACAAGTGCGAAAAGGAGGAAATTCGCAATGAGTGGCGATAGAAAAAAATACAACCGAAGGGAGTGTTTTAAATGGACACGAATTGCGAATTATCTATTCGCACGTGTATCGTACAACGTTTTACAGTAAGTACATATGGCCCTTTGAATTTTTGACATAGACACATAAAGTGCTCATTATCGCACTAGTGCGGTAATGTAGCACCATATGTACTGTAAATTACTATTATGCCAGAACGTAGGAAAATCTTAGAAAATCACAGGAAAATTACCCATATTCACCTTCACATCATGCCAATACGACAGCAGCACCCTATTACAGAGGAAAGGAGGAGTGGAGTATAGATCTATTACAGGTATATATTGATATCTATGTGTGTATTTAATTTGGTAATTAACACATTGACTACAGATAACTCTAAATAAACATTTGGATTACATTTCATAATAGTTGCTATAACTGCATCAAAACTACACCTATAACATGCATAAGTAGGTACTAAGAAACAAGACAAAAAAATTGAATAGGTATGCTTAAAGTTTATAAAATACTACACAATATGAAAAGACAGCTGTATCACTAATGTCGCCTATTGTTATCATTTATCAACATTTTCATTCATCAAATATACACGATCTCCTAGTGTTCGAAGATATCAAAGGAGTTTTTTTTTTCTCATAAGCACGACAAGGATTCTCTTCTCCTGAATCGATAACACAGGTAGGGCCCTGTGTCGTCGCTGTGGGGTCAGAGTCGGCGTACACCGAGGAATAGCCGAACTCTGACATGTATTCCGAAGGGGCTCCAGCGAGCCTGGCTGACACCCTTACGGTGTAGTTCTTACCGGCACACGGCAACTTAAAATACTTTGCTACCTCAATGTCAAACAGCACTAAATAATTCTCTGTAGTATTCGAAATAATAAATCCTTGATCTATCCCGAGAACCAGTACTCAACTTCGTAATATATTTCTATTGCCTCCCAGACTGGCTCTTCGAAAGGAATTTCCTATTTCAAGATGGCGAATGTACCCTCTGCTTGAATTTCAGAAATTTTGGGAGCGCTCAATTTCTTCATAGACATTACGTTTACTTCTTTCATTTCGTCGATGCAGTCAAACTTATTGCACATTTTCAAATTAACATAAAACGTCAATTCTGATAGTTTCGAAGACTTTCTGATAGTTGTAAAATCCCATAAACATGAATAGTGTTGTTCTCTATAACCTATTGTACCAGTGCAGACTGGTGATACAATATTATTTTCTTCGGATACAAAAGTCACAGACAGTGTATAATTGTTGGCGAATGAATTGGTACTCCACGAACAGTTTAGAGTCAACAAATCCTTCGAATAACAATGAAAATTGGTTATTTTATTCTTGCGGCTAAGGTAAAATACCGCAACATCGCGGCAAAAAATGCTTTTAGAGCACTTGAAGAGTTCTCCGTTTGATCTGGGGTCCATCAGTGTTTTAACGGTCGTTGCATTGACAATAGTAGCACCTTTGTAAGCGGCTCCACTAAATACGAGTTGATTGGTGTCGCTTGAACAGTACACTTCAAAAGGTCCTTCCCGTTCCCGAATATAAAAAATATCACCTGTATTAATCGCGCCAGGAATAGTTATCTTGGGTTCAGTGCAGTTGGTTTCGTATGCCGGACATGCCTGCGCTGTTGCCATGGCAACGAGCACTGCCAAAATCTTCAATGCTGGACACATATTGCCACACGAAGGAACACTGAAGCCTGCTAGAGATAGCGCTGGCTTTTATCCCTACATATTGCGGGAACCCCCAAAATGACTGCCTGGTAAGTTTAAAAAATAAAGAATATACGGGGGATCCGAGTTGAACGAAAAAAAGTCTTATACAACTGTCTGTAGCGAACACTTCAGATGCAACTGGAGTATATTATCCTCAAAATCCCCAAATTGCTGTCATACAAATTTTACTACACCAATTTATTTGTTATTCGTAGCACTTTGGGGGTTTTCTAAAGTAACTACCGTGTAGTAGCTATGATGGGTAGCATTTTCCTTGATGTATTAATTTCGCGAACGTTTAATTTCCCACATCCCCAACATCCTGACATTGTAAGATTCTAACCTTTAAAACTTCCAATAAGAGGTGATGCTGGCTTGATTTTGAGTAGTAACAAAGATTTAACCCAACTTTGGTAGTTTTGGGACATTGCTTAGTTACTTGATAGGTATATATACATACAATTTTTTTTTTCGCCAAAAAAATCGTATCTCCAGCATTTTTGGTTAAGTAGGTTACACCTTGTTGTTTTTTTTTTTATACAAGAAAAAAATGCAATTTTTTATGCGTGGCTTTTTATACCAACGAATAGATACAATTAAAAGCACTTTAGACACTAGGCAATTGTATGTGATTCTTATTTATATAGTTGTTTTTCAATAAAACATATTCGCTGATCACTTAACGATGATACTTAACCAATTTATTTGTCGTTAAATCTAAGAGCAATTTGGGTTTTCACCAAATTCGAGTTTAGGTACGTGGTGCCCCACGGCTGAGTACATTATCTTTAAATTGGTATATTATTTAATTTATCTAATGTTCAATTTCCTTTGCAAAACTATCTGCACAGTTATATTTCTTAATAAGCGTTGGCAAATTGTACGACACTTTATGTATTGTATGCATATTTTAACAAACATACAAAATCATTACAATTACACATTTAGCCATTTGATTGATATATTTTCTGTAGAAAATATCAACTGCCGATGGAAATATGTATAAATAATAAGGAAATACCTCATTCTTAACCTTATGGTAAATTATGCGCGATTCTATTAAACTTTTTATTGCTTCCAAAATGATAAATTAATACAGTCTTTTCTATAAATTAATAGATTAAATTAAAAAACAACATCGATTTCTTAATTAGAACATCAGCCAGCTGTCCCAATTTTTATTCTGAAAAATATCAATTTCACCTGCGAATGGCTATCAATATTCTCTAACTGTTACAAAGATATCAGTGTGCGTACCATGAGTTGCATTCGATTGCGACTGCGGCATTCGACAGTATGTCCGTCTCGCTCCTGCCAGAGTAGTGGTAGGAGCGAGACGGACATACATTCGAATGCCGCAGTCGCAAAAGAATGCAACTCATGGTACGCACACAGCTCATCCCAGTCGCTAGTGTCGTCAGAAAAGATATCTCGCTTTCATATATTATAAGTTAAAATAGGTATGAAACGCTTCACATCGAAGATTTTGCAATAAAACCATTTGTACTAAACAGTAAAATGTCAAATTCAAGGGTGAATTTGCACAGTAGCATGTGGTGAGTTGCTAGTTCCATTTTTGGCCACCAGCCGGCATACGTTGGCAGCGCTGCGCACGGACAGAAGGCCCGCTGCGCGCACCCCCGTTGCGCGCGCGCTGGTCTTTGTTGCATTGTTATTAACCGAATTGAATATTGATGCATAAAAATGAGGCCGGATAAAAAATATCGGTTTCATATGGTGAGATCCTGGTGTTTATAGTGAAGCTGTTTAGGTAGCTTGCGCTATTTTACGCGGTCATAAGAGACTTCAAAGAAATGGTAATTGTAATGTCTGTGTTATTGTAATTTGTTATGAAGCAAACGGCTGGTTGGTGTTGAAAGTACGAGTCAAAAATGGAAAACTATAAGATACTCGAGCTGTTCTGGTAGGCACCTCTAATTAGATAAAATGGGTCCAGTAGCCATCTTGGTAGTGGCCCAAGGTCCAAAGGAACAGTGATTCTATGTTTCTTTGTTAATATACTAGAATCTTAATTCTATTACATCTGTAAGATGGACTCCACCGGGCCATTGCCTGCTTCCTGCACTTTTCCTCCGTGCCCAAATATCGGGAGCTCACAAAAACAAATACACATGGTAAATTGGTTAACGGCCTCCTAGCCTAGTTGGTAGTGACCCTGCCTACGAAGCAGGAGGTCCCGGGTTCGAATCCTGGTCAAGGCATTTATTTGTGTGTTTATCACGAATATTTGCTCCTGAAGTTATGGATGTTTTCTATGTATTTAAGTATTTATATGTATCTGTCTATTATATATATCGTCGCCTAGTACCCATAATACAAGCCTTATTGAGCTTACCGTGGGACTAGGTCGATTTGTGTAAGATTTTCCCATAACATTTATTTATTATTAAATACCCCGTTCTAAACAGTAGCTACGACACTTTTCCTTTCCAAATCGCATGCTACATATTTGTTGCAAAAACCTCTCACGGCGCGGAAGATGGTAGTGGTTAGTGATAGATTGTCATTAAATTCTCAGGTATTTAGATCACTATTCACTACGCTAATCAAGGCTACACAGCACCAATTATGTCAAAGAAATGTCATGAGCGAGATGTTGCGTATTGAAGGAGACGAATTAGAACTAGGTGCCAACTGCCAAGTCGCGAACTTAGTTTTAGTTAGCAAACACGCCTTTTGTTTTGGCTGACCCTGCACTGGTTCTCGCCTTTTTTCGCCAGTAGGTATCGAGGAAGATGAATGTTACCAATTTAAAAAATCTTGGTCCGTCAGGTTGCAAAAAGTCAATTTAGTAAAAGGTTAGTGAATTCCTGACACTGCTGCAGCTACATCTGACTGAAACTAATCTAAAATAGCGAAAACGTACACATTTTTGCGATACAGTACAGTCATTTGACGTTTTATGCAATGAGAATTCCGGAACTTATATTATGTAAAAATATTTTTTTTACACCTCACCTCACCTCAGCTTTTTCTATGAATTCTTCAACTTTAGGTCAATAAGCATCCGAATTTCCGATGCCCGCATATAACCTTACCTACCAACTTAACAACCTACAGCCGTACAATCAAATTACAAAGACAAAAACCCAGCTAGGCGCTTACTCCACTTATCACTCAACTTCCTCCCTCAATTTGTATATATCAATTCTGATTTATAGTTGTAATACGTCAAGAACGGAAGGTTACATGATGGATTCACATAATTAAATCAAGCAGGGTTCAATGGTAACCATTTTGGTAGCCGATTGAATTCGTTGAATGATGTATTGCGTTTATTAGGCTAGGCGTTTTGAATCTGTATTGTAATTGGGAGCCATTTTAGATCGTTAGGTTTTTTGTTGGGATTAACGATGTAATGTTTATTATGTGTACGTTCAGTGTTTCGATTTGTCAGATCTGCTTGACCGTGGTTTAGATAAAGACGCGTCGGTTTGTGGTGGCCTTTTGCGCATTTGACGCCCTTTGTGGATTTTTCTACAATTTCTTAAAAATTACCTTTGATAATTTCTATAAAACCACTAATTCCGTGGCTATCCCGGTAATACTATGTATTTACTCGTCTGCTCTTATGACCAATTGAGAAAAGTCCCTGCTGAATAATCACTATTAGCTAGTGGTTTTGTTTATTTGCTAAACCTAAGTACCTATTTAAAATTTAATTTTCATATTTCATGCTCTGAAAGTTGGTCATTATTAGGAGTCCGGTTACCTATATAAATTCAGCTCAACTTTTTTATTAGGTATGAGTTGTCATAGTTACAAAAATACTTTTACATGGTTTAATACAAAAACTGAAAGATAATTTAAATTTAAATGGGTAAAATGTAAATCTTTTTCGTAATTGTTGTCAGTTTTTGTAAAATCCACCATTTTCTAACAGCTGTAACCATGATGAGCGAGCTTCAAACATCTATCTGGTTTTCGACCTTATTTTATTTTATTATGATTCAATAGCAATAAAACTTGTTCAGTATATATTCAAGTGAACTACGGAATAAATGAAACATTTTTGGACATTTTCACACAAAATTATTGAATAAAAAAATGTTAAATTTGGTAATTTTTGGTAGAAATACACGAACATTAGCCAATTTTTCTGGCTTAACAGTAAACAGTAACTTTTTTTAAAGTTTAGGTCGTACTTTATCCAAAAACTATAAATAGTGTATACCTATCATTTCGATGCTAGTGCGGAAAGTATGTCATTACTTTACGAGTCCCGAGGTAACTTGACCTCCGACCGCACGTGTATCGAACGACGTTTTTTAAATACAAATGCGAAAAAAATTAAAATAGGTACATAAGAACGAATTTGAAAGTTTTTTTATTATTTCCGTAACACTATTGTAATACAGTTGGACGATTAAGATCATCTTCAAAATGTTTACCGTATCTTCTGTACTCTCTCATTTTCAATCTCATAATCATTATTTCTCATTAACAAAATAATAAATCGCATGTGACAAAGAACAGTCGCAACTATCACAAGTCTTTCAGAAGCCCTGTAAGTAAGTAATCGATTTTAACAGCTCCTTGAGTCAAAACGGCTAGGATGGTTATCATTTTATTATCCAAGTAATGTGTTACGTATCACAATCGTATGCAGGTAGTTTTTATTTTCCTCGTGATAGTGAGGTGAAAATGTTGTATTACACTCTTCGGCAAAGTTTGTTGAACTCTCTTGCCTTGAGACCCTCTTAACGTTCAAGATGTCAGTTATATTCGTGATACTCGCTATGCTCGTGGCTCAATTTTGGAATCTTTCGCTCGCTCAGGTCTCAATATAAGCACTAAAGTTAAAAGTTACAACTTTTCCTCGTGTATAATAAATAACTATTTTTTTACCTCATTAAATACAAAGCATTCTGATTATCGAACCTTATGTTTTCACCATAGCTACCGAAACATCAGAAGCGAACAATTACATATTTCTCCCGCGCATCATTAGTCTAAAACCACGTTGACTAAGACCGATACCGTATCGCAATTGCAATTACATTTTTAGCTATATTCCTTAACTTTCTGCCAGTTAAATGAGCACCTTAGAAACATAGAATAAGATTGCTTTTCGCACTTCTTTATTCAGGAAGTTTCATCTAAGATTAAAAATATAACTTGAGGGTATCGCGAGTGCCTATCGCGATGCCAATGGTCAATGAACCGCTCAAAAACAAAAGGTTTCAAGTACATATCAGCTTCAAATACTGTTATTGCACTTCAATATTTAATATTTCTTACTTTTCGTTTACCTTTAATGAGATGCGTCCATATCGGAATCAAGCGCTTGAAATATGAATCCTCAATGATTTATTGTAACAAATTATCTTTTTTCATACGCCGCCTCAAATCTGTAAATGTAAATAAAGTGTCAGGAGTTTGATTTAATAATGCGAGGAGGGCCGCTAAGAAATCAATTATACTTCGTATCCAAATCGAAGATTACATATATTTACTAGCAGCAGTACACCGTTATGTGCTGTCCTTGTCACACATTTAGAGTTAAAATATTATTCAAAAAATGTTCTCGCTGTCGCCCGCCGCGTAAGGTAGGTGTCGTGCCGGTGCACGACCGCGCCCCCAGCGGCGTGGTTTATCATTACATTTTTTTGTGTTTGTCCGAGTCACACGTATTTTCTCGCAAAAATAGTGTTTTAGTGTATATCTATTTCAGATTGAAGGATTAGGGTGAGTGATTTTACACATCTTCAGAACGATGAATTCAAATTACAGAATAAAACCGCGGCCTAGTTGCCGTTTAACGAATCTTCTTTCGGAAAGTGATTTTGTCCAAATGTTTGATTTTGCTTCCAATATATGTGTGGTAGATTACAATTTAAAATTGAATGTTAGTGTGGTGTATTAATCATATAATAACTAAAAGAATAGATCAAGGAATCTTTACTTTGTTCGAAATAATGCTTTTACATCTACCTTCTTTTTTCTAAGTAATATAAGTAAGGTACATGTTAAAGGCACGGGTTGTTACTCGTAGATTAACATACAAATTTAAACCTAATTAAGAGAACTTTAAGGTTCGTTATGTATTTACGCGTTATAGTATTTACGCGTTATAATTCGTATCAGGTTTGTGTACCAGACCGTATACTAAAAATTGCGCCACACGCCATACTCGAGGGTTAGCCACTTACTTCTAACCCTGGTATTTAACGAAAACAAATGTAATCTCATCTACGCAATGATTTCATCTACCTTTCCAGAGTTCTGAGATAATTATAGTAATAAGTATTGCAATGCTAAAAAATTATGAAAGTCTACATGAATTTCACAAATTGTAGTAAATTCGGTTAACAAAATGGCATCTAAAAGTAATTTAAAGTAAAATAGCCATAGAGGTTCCCTCATTTATCTATAGTTTTGTTAATAAAAGCTAGCTTATGATCCGGATGTTGCCGTTTCGACTATCGTCGAGCCTTCGGGACAATATAGGTATTTTAGAGGTTCCCCATTTTATCCCTAAAAGGGAGGTATGACCTCATCAATTCTTCATGTTTGTCTTGTATTATTCGTGAAAGACAGCCCCGATTAGTCAGCTAAGAAGTACACATACTTATAGCGCTTCTTGTACGTCGTCCTACCTACTTCATTTATATGAACTGTCATAAAGATATACTCGCTTATAAAGAATCATGAGCTCGCTGAAATAAGTAACAATGACTACAATCAATAATTATCATCATAATGTTGTTGCAGAGAAAAATTGTAAAATAAAAATAAGATAGGTTTCGTATAAACTACGTTCCTATTTACGAGTAAGCCTATTTCAGGTTCTATCAAGGAAATACGACTTTAATGAGTCGGAATATATAATCTTGATCATGTTTTAATGAAGTCAAAATACTATGATATTGCTATTTTGAGTCAGTTAAGGCTCTAAACTAAAGGGAAGTGTAACCGCAGCGGCAGCGCCGTATTACCCTGTTCCGCTAAATAGCGCGAATGCTTGCTGTAGCCGCTGCAGGGGTTTAATTTGCGACCTAGTGTCTATACGATTAAAGAAGGATAATTTATGTTCAGAGTTGTATTCTTTGAGTATAGGTAAGTTATTTAAGGTAAATAATAAGTTTTTTGCTTTGTTCAAAGACTCGAAAGAGGTTATTTTTATTTTCCTCATATTTTAGATAACGTAAACCGTTCAATAAACAACGATATAACCAGGTCAAAAATATGATATTTTGGTTTATGTAAAAATTTACAAAATACAATACCTAAATAATATGCGGACATTACAGGTTGTAATTGTATTGTGATTGGTGGTTCGTTAACAAATTGCACACCTAAAAGGTGTTCAATCGCTTTCCTGCATGCTCAGAGCGAATAACGAGAAAACTGGTTAAAGACACAAAATAGTTAAAGTTTTTTGTGGTTTTTTGTATAACAATAATACCTATACTTACTGATTTTTTTTATCAACTTTACGTATCCCCATCACGAAACAAGGATAGTTTGGTTCCGGAATTTGAAACAATATCTGACGGCGCAGTCTTGCGAATTGTTGCGTTTAGTAAAAACGAATTACAATGCAATGCAATGCATGAAATTATATATATCATGTGATTTTTACTTATATATATTATAATAGATGTATTGTAATTTGTATATGTAGGTAGTGAATGTTGTGGATCACATTTTTATGATACCTACATATAAAATTGTAGATGATACCTTTACGATACTTAATAGGACTCAACACGACTTAATGAAAATTAAGTCGGATATTAATTAATATTGTCGTACGTACCTACTATTAAAACCTCACCGTTTAGGAGGGTGTTAACCAAAAATGAATAATTTTACGAAGCTGAGTGAGTTTGCTAACAAAAACCTCATTGGAGAGCAAATGGTTTTAACCCAATTGAATTATCACGAAACTAATATTCCTGTTTATTGAAAGGATGAACCAATATATACTGAAGTAATACAAACAACGACTTAAATTTTGATTTATAGTTTCCTAGAGAAGCTTCATAATATACATATATATAAATATATATATTTTCGTAAGCTATATCGATGAAATAGGCTTAATCTTATTAAATACCCTACGCTGCTCCGCTTTAACAGTGCCGAGTTACGTGACATAAATCGCGTGTAAATTTGTATAATTTTGCTCCGTTTCAACAATTATGCCACAAAAATTGTGTCAAATAAGCTTGCTTTAATAGCGTTGAGCTTTAACACATTAATGATGTCAAGGATCGTCCGCTTTAGCAGCGTTGAGGTACTCCACATTAATTGTGTCAAGGGTTGTAGAACTTTGCTCCGCTTTAACAGCGTTGAGTTTCTCCACATTAGTTGTGTCGAGGATTGTAGAACTTTGCTCCGCTTTAACAGCGTTGAGGTACTCCACATTAATTGTGTCGAGGATTGTAGAACTTGCTCCGCTTTAACAGCGTTGAGGTACTCCACATTAATTGTGTCGAGGATTCTAGAACTTTGCTCCGCTTTAACAGCGTTGAGGTACTCCACATTAATTGTGTCGAGGATTCTAGAACTTTGCTCCGCTTTAACAGCGTTGAGGTACTCCACATTAATTGTGTCGAGGATTCTAGAACTTTGCTCCGCTTTAACAGCGCTGAGGTACTCCACATTAATTGTGTCGAGGATTCTAGAACTTTGCTCCGCTTTAACAGCGTTGAGGTACTCCACATTAATTGTGTCGAGGATTCTAGAACTTTGCTCCGCTTTAACAGTGTTGAGGTACTCCACATTAATTGTGTCGAGGATTCTAGAACTTTGCTCCGCTTTAACAGCGTTGAGGTACTCCACATTAATTGTGTCGAGGATTCTAGAACTTTGCTCCGCTTTAACAGCGTTGAGGTACTCCACATTAATTGTGTCGAGGATTCTAGAACTTTGCTCCGCTTTAGCAGCGTTGAGGTACTCCACATTAATTGTGTCGAGGATTCTAGAACTTTGCTCCGCTTTAACAGCGTTGAGGTACTCCACATTAATTGTGTCGAGGATTCTAGAACTTTGCTCCGCTTTAACAGCGTTGAGGTACTCCACATTAATTGTGTCGAGGATTCTAGAACTTTGCTCCGCTTTAACAGCGTTGAGGTACTCCACATTAATTGTGTCGAGGATTCTAGAACTTTGCTCCGCTTTAACAGCGTTGAGGTACTCCACATTAATTGTGTCGAGGATTGTAGAACTTGCTCCGCTTTAACAGCGTTGAGTGTCTCCATTGCTCCGCTTTAACAGCGTTGAGTTACTCCACATTAATTGTGTCGAGGATTGTAGAACTTTGCTCCGCTTTAACAGCGTTGAGTTTCTCCACATTAATTGTGTCGAGGATTGTAGAACTTTGCTCCGCTTTAACAGCGTTGAGTTTCTCCACATTAATTGTGTCGAGGATTGTAGAACTTTGCTCCGCTTTAACAGCGTTGAGTTTCTCCACATTAATTGTGTCGAGGATTGTAGATCTTTGCTACGCTTCAACAGCGTTGGGTTACTCTACATCAATTTTGTTGATGATTGTACAACATTTCTCCGCATTAACAGCGTTGAGTTTCTTCACATTAATAAAATCGTGTTGAGGATCGTACAACTTAGTGTTAATTGTATACAATAAATAAACTAAATAAACTTTGCTCCGCATTAACGGCGTCTCGTGTTACATACTCGTATTCTACAGGAATTGTGTAGAATGTAATAAAATTTTACTCCATCAGGTTGTTTTTACCATGATGAGACTTCTTTTCAATAGTAGCATTCCGATTATCAAGATATAAAAATACTCCACGTGTCAGTTCCTTATTATAACAATTATTTACAAAAATAGTAATTCTCTTGCTGCTGTAGCGTACTGGTCAATATTTCGTTATCCTACAGTAGAATCGAAGGCACCTGCCACTTAAGTTTTTTATTACAACGTTCTACTCAAGAACGAAAAACTTAACGTATTAACCATTACCCACCACTTGAATTATTGTTTGGTCTCAGTATAAATCTGTATGTATATTTTATAACAAGAGTTCTTTAGTACTAATCTTGCTATGAAGAAACTACTGATAGCTTGTTTTACTAATCACACAACTGGTTTTTGTCTTCCATTTTTACTTCGACATGAAATACAGGCATATCTAAAGTATACAATCACTATGCAGGGATTCGTCAGTAAAGTTCAATTAAATGAACGAAGTATAATTTAAAGCAGGTATATTCAAGTAATGTTAAAATTATATCGACGATAATACACATTTCAGTGTTTTGCTTCACCTAAAAGGTTATTGAAAGTAATTTCATTCTTTATTAATGTCGTTCCTCACTTGGACACGCACAGCATGGCATGCATAAGTCCAATCTAATAAAAATATTCATATCATATTTACATAATAGTACCGTTTTATTTTATTAGGCACTCATGTATGAAGCTAATTATCAGGAACCCATAGGAGCGTCGGATTTGACTTCGATATTTTATTTTATTTTTCCTACTTATATGTAGTATTACAATTCTCTAAACATCTGCTAGTAAATATATGTAATCTTCGATTTGGATACGAAGTATAATTAATAATCAAACGAACTTACCTGTGAAGTTTGATTGGAATTATACGAGTATCCAAATCGAAGATTACATACTCCCACCCTCCCAGACCCTAAAAATTAAAATAAAATAGTCTCTGGTCCTAACACAAAAATATCTATGTGCTCTAAAATAATGATAAACCACGCCGCTGGGGGCGCGGTCGTGCACCGGCACGACACCTACCTTACGCGGCGGGCGACAGCGAGAACATTTTTTGAATAATATTTTAACTCTAAATGTGTGACAAGGACAGCACATAACGGTGTACTGCTGCTAGTAAATATATGTAATCTTCGATTTGGATACTCGTATAATTCCAATCAAACTTCACAGGTAAGTTCGTTTGATTATTAATTATGTTTTTGTTTGAATACGTAATGTTCTTGATTTATATGGGGTTAAGGATCAAGGATGCTTAAGTGAGTACTGTTGGAGATATTTTTCTAATATCGTTAGAGTTAGAGAAACTATTTATCCGAATTTGAAAAACACTTTGGGGCTACATAAAAATACCACCTTAAAATACCATTACCAAAATTGTAATTTGAATGGCAGCACTGAAAATGAAGCCACAATCTTTTAATTATTAAATTACACAGAGACATGAGCTAGTTCAATCATTACTACACTACACTACACTACTAAAATGTATATAAATTACAAGAATCAAGGTGAATTAATTTTAGTCAAAAGTCAGTTCCGAAGTCACTAAGTCAGGCAGGCTACACAAGAAAATGGAGTTTTCTCGTGAACGACAAAGTTATACTGTTCACTGCAGAGGTAGGTACATAATTATCACCACCAATGATTTAAAATGTTAAAATGATAATTTCGTATTCCATAATTATAAATCCGGCATAATTCAAACTAACTCTTTAATAACTGACGTTAGAAAGTCACCAATGTAAATAAAGAGAAAATATAGCAAATTATTCAATACATGTAAAAAAAAATGTAGGTATATGATTTTTATGGGAAAAAAGTAATGGATTAAGTAACAGTAACAAAGCTTTAAAAAGTATTTTTCTATTACTCTACTTACTCCTATTTAATAGGTTATGCAGTTCTACAAACTTTATAAGCCCTAGCACCGCTTTCGTTTTCAGGTGTTCCTAAAGGCAAAATGCCAAATAATAAAAGTTTTGTAAGTTAGTTTTCTCAACTTCTTTTTCTATTTTTTTTTCTTTTTCTTTTTCAACGGCCTCCTAGCCTAGTTGGTAGTGACCCTGCCTAAGAAGCAGGAGGTCCCGGGTTCGAATCCTGGTCAGGGCATTTATTTGTGTATTTATCACGAATATTTGTTCCTGAGTTATGGACGTTTTCTATGTATTTAAGTATTTATATGTATCTGCCTATTATATATATCGTCGCCTAGTACCCATAACACAAGCCTTATTGAGCTTACCGTGGGACTAGGTCGATTTGTGTAAGATTGTCCCATAATATTTATGTTTAGCTCGTGATTCCTACTCAGGAAAAACATTCAATTAACCTATTTTAGAAAATAAATTGATTTCTTATCGTGAACATGGCCAGTATGGATCTTGAGAATGATGGTGGATTTACAGTAGCAACATTAATATCCACTGAAGAAACACCTGGCTCATTCATCAGGTACGAGTATCCCTTTCTATATTTCTAATAACTTTCCTAACCAACTTAACGTCCTGTCTACTCAATAACACTCATTAAACCACCAATTACAACCATGCGAGTCCACGCGAGCTTGTTAGTCCAAACATCAATTTGTTAGAGATTTCTACGCGTGCCAGACGTAATGAGTTTACCGGAAAATTATACCGTACAATTAGTACAGCGGTATTAACGGACATTAATACTGCACTGAGTGATGGCAGGCCTCGGGCATGGGTGTGAAATACACGGGTGTTTGTGGTGAAGAGCGATTTGGCGTTGATGGAAGGCCTTTTTCAAATTGCGTAAGTGTGAGTTGCACAAATTCACGTAGTGACCAGCATCTGCAATATACTCGTATATTTTTACATACAGCAACAATGCCCTAAATTGTCATTATGGCCCATATTACACTATGTATACCATATAGGATCATATCTATATATTATATGCCGCTCTTTTTCTTCATAATGGAGAAAAAGGGAGGCATATAAATCTATGATGAAATATGGACCCATATATTATGACAATTGCTGTCATTCAGCGCGCAATTCGAAAATTGTTTCATATTATGAGAAAAGATGTAGATTTTCAAATTCATTTATTTAGATTAGATTCAAACGTGTATCGCACGACGTTTCACAGTACACATGGCCCTTTGAATATTCAACGCAGGCACCTAAAGTGCTCATTATCGCTCTAAGGTGGTAAAATAGCACCATGTGTACTGTAAAATTGAATTGAAACTGTAAAGTTGGATTCAGAGTAGTCACCGAATTTAAAGTTACAATTACATTGCGAAAACGCCGCAAGGCGTGATCCACCACCGGCCCGTGTGTCCTCCATCAAACACCTCCACTTTAAAAACATCCCTCCACTTGGCACATATCCATCGCAACGCAACCAAAAAGCGAAACCTGGAGGCTCTACACAAACTGGCCGCATAATTTCTATGCCCTATTCATTTGCGTTGTTAAGATGATTGACACATTCAATTAACAGGGTGACCGACGGACCTCCCAACTCGGATTGTAGCTATTAAACTACCATTTAATTTTGACCTCTAACTTCTGCTTCTACTGCTGCACTTACCTTTACTTCTAGTGGAGTAGTGAAGGGTATTTTTACACTGGTTTAGGGGAACGTTAAGGTTATCGCATTGTCTTGTGGTTTGAATGTTGTTTTATGCAATTACTGAAGAATAGCGTGTTTAGTTAACAAGGCTTTCAGCAGCCTTTGGAACGGAGTTTGACTTGGAAATGAAGTGAAACGACTTGGTGATTGTAATTGGTATTCATTTGAATAATTGTTCTTGGTTGTGTTTTATAGTTTGACACTTTATTAAGTGTGTTTAAATTCTATTAATATGTAAATCTTGGCATTAACTGTTTTATAGAATGGTGATTGCATTATTTAATTTATTACTGATGCTGTAATGTGTAATGACTACTCGGATATTTTATGTTCGCTACATGGGTGTGAATCCGGCTTCATATTAAATTTAAATAATGTAATATTGTAATTGTAAGTAAATTAATACTATAATCTGTAATTATGGTTAATAAATCGTGGGAATACACTTTTTAATAACTATTAGCATTAAATATTAAAATACAAATATTACAAATTTAATTGGTTTCATAAGATAATAAAATTGAAGAAGCAATCACTTATTTTAATTATTTATGTGCTTTACTATTATTTATTAAGTATTAAATGTCAGGTACATTTTTGAATGAGAATTCGATATAGGTAATTATTTGACCTTTTTGTCCAATTACATTGAGCTATTGATTAGTTGTTGTTGATGAAATAAAAAGCCGATTTGATATGCATTTACCAATTTAACCTTTATTACACAAAGGAAGACCTTCGAGTACAAAAGGCGAACTTATGATACAAAACATTCTCTATCAGCCAACCTTAAGGCTAAACAGATAGGTTGGCTTCTATATTTATAAAAATTCAGAAACTAGTAGGAACAGAATAAAATACTTACCTTGGCTTAAACAATAACGCCAACAAAGTAAGTTCTATCAAACAGAGTGAAGACTTTAAAATCATATTTTCAAGTTTACCAGTTTGAAGGAAATACTTACGCTGAAGTTTTATGTATATGCATATCAGGTACCTAGTTGTTATCAATATTGAGATCTAC
Organism: Lathronympha strigana; assembly: GCA_949128165.1. Lineage (NCBI taxonomy): Eukaryota > Metazoa > Arthropoda > Insecta > Lepidoptera > Tortricidae > Lathronympha > Lathronympha strigana. Next base: position 5,848,640 of record OX421906.1, on the reverse strand, counting down.
ACGGACTACACGTCTGAATGATAACAATTTGACCACTGTGGCCTAAGTATTTTGACTATAAAAAGTATTGAAAAATCTGTTCCAGGAATTCCTACGGCGAATGTTCAAGAGATGAATGAATGTTAGGTCACCGACGACAATGCCCTCGCAAGTTAAGGCTTAAGCAGACGGTATTTCATTTTTTTCTCATTCCGAACAATTTAATTTGATCTTGAGCCCAAACCAAGTATAACTCTAGAGTTGAAATCCCAAGAGTGACGAATACATATACGTAATGCGACTAATTTGAAAATACGCTCCAAAATGGCTGACAGCTTACCATATAAACCATTTGTTCGCCTCCAACTTAAATACAAATCATTTATTTTCTTGATCAATCTATGTTGGATATGTAACTAGCAAAAGTTAGGGATATAGGAAAATAGTATGAGCACATTTTTTTATCTGGATAACAGAGTTGGCCGGTACAATATCCGGCCCTTTAGCGCAATGACAATAGAGTCGAGTTCAGATATTTTTGACCACCTCGGCTGCTTCTATCTGATGGCGACTTTACAAAAAGCCTATAAGTTCTTGGGATCTTTCAGTAGGTACTAAGACAGATTGTGACAATGACAAACGATAATATCGTTTTCTCTGCCACACGTATTGTAAGTTTCAGAAGACCATTCCTCTCATTCTTGGTATTATTATTAATTATTTATTCTACGATGGTGACAAATAAGCATACGGCCCTCCTGATGGTAAGCGGTCACCGTAGCCTATGGACGCCTGCAACTCCAGGGGTGCTACATGCGCGTTGCCAATTCTTAAAAAAAGGAGGATTCGATGTGTTGACAGCTAAAGGGGCAAGCTTTGCTCCCTGGGTCCCCAGCAGTCAACACAGTGAATCCTCTTGGAGCTCTGGCGACCTTACTCACCAACAGAAACACAACACTATGAGTAGGGTCTAGTGTTATTAAACTGCGGTTTTCTGTAAGGTGGAGGTATTACCTTATTATTACCTTGTCACGTCTATACTTTATCATTACTCTGAGATCATGGTTTTTGTGGGTTGATTCGACCGAACTCTTGAAATGAAGCTGTATTGGATGCCTGGTTTTTTGTCATCACTTTAATTATCTACTGCAACACGCCGCCCGGCCCTAGATGGTTGGAGGAAGGGTGAGGGGGAATCATATCTTGCGAGAATGATCTTTTATATGAATGAGCTTTCTAAAATAAGTACATATTGTATTAAAAGTCACTCATTGTGGTGGCATGTAATTGCGTCTTCTATTTTGAGTGTTTCGCTTGCTCAAACATCAGAATCAAAGTAGGTATACAGTCAAGTGCAAAAATATGTACATATTTTTCTCCTTCCCCTTCTTCCTAGGGTTTTTCCTATGGAGCCTGAGGTCCGTTTTAGCAACTCATCCCAAATTTGGCGTAGGCGCTATTTTACGAAAGTGACTGATATGTTATCTTCCAATGGAGGGCCTACCTATACCACGAAAACGATTGCAGATTTCTACCTCCGTCACGTCACACTTGCATATTGGAGTGAAAAAGAGGTATTCCCATCAATGCCAATTTTTTCTTGATAGGCGTGCAGAGGGCAAACTGGGCCTTATTTGTATTAATCGGGTTTGCTCACAATGTTTTCCTTTAACTACCGAAAAGCGATTGGTAAACAGCAAATGATATTTCGTACCGAAAAACTTAAGAGCCGGGGGTTTGAAGTTGAACCCGCAACCTTCGAATTGAAAGTCGGACGCTCTTACCGCTAGGCCACCAAGATTCCTATAATTGACTGTACGTACTTATTTATACATTGTCCAGCGAAGCAAGTAGGTACGGGATTTTTGATATATACCATCTTTCTCTCATAGTCTATGCCTTAATAGAGCCGTCAGTGGCGCGTGCGCAGCGGGGGCAGATTGCGCGCGCATGACACAGCGCCACCCACAATAGTCAAAACACAACCACTCGCAAACTGACCTAACTCCACCTTTATATCTACACACTTACACCTTTTTAGACTTGCTCGCTAAGTAGCAATCACCAATTCTGAATAGGTTTATGTGTATCTTAAATCCGTGTGTTGTTATGCAAAAAGCGACTTTCTTGTTATCGGCGCTTATGTCATTATTAACTCTGCTAAAGTCGCCATCAGATGAATCGAAGTGGCTATGATGCTCGAAAATATCTGAGCACCCATTTATTGACCAACGGTTAGAGTGCAAGTTCAGATACTTTTGAACACATTGGCTGCTCCGATATATATATATAATGGCGACTGTAGAAGTGACTCCTCGTGGTATAACCGCTCTTTGCTTTACGGTGCCTTTTTTACATAAAAAACCACATAAGTCTTTTGAGACAGTTTATTTGGTTTCATCTCTATCTCTATAAATGCTTCTACTGAATGTAATGAAAGCTATTTAGAGTGAATGAATGGAATGGATCCACCTCACGAAGCCTTTGAATTGAATGATGACATGTAGATTTTGCTGGAAGTATCTGCATTTGTAAATAGCACGATTTTATAGTTTAATTTGAATAAAAAAATATAATAATGGAGACGTCGTGGGTCAGTTTGCTGTGTTGTTAAAACTAACTTTTTTCTATATGTCAACTGAATAGGTTACAGTTAAGTGTATTTGGAAACCATAGATGTAAAAAATCGAGAGCTTTGAAATTTGTAGAGCATTGTAGCTGTTTATTAGCCGGCCATATACCTACGGGCCACTCGTCGTAATTTTATCATAGGTACATTGATTGGCTGAGCCGGCTATTGTATTATACCACTGTAATTTACTTCTCTCATCTACTCAAAGGTTAACTGGAAGAGATCCCTTACATTACAGGTATAGGTTCGACTTCTTATTTGTTCCTATTGTAAACTTCTCAGCTCTACCAATGTTTGTCTATCAGTATTTAAATATTTGTGATTTACTCATAGAGGGTAGCGCGCGGCGAGACACGACGCAGTACGCCCGCCTGCGCTTGTCAACGCTTGATAATGGAGTCCAAAGCTCTCCGGAGCATGTCGCGCGTAGTGAGTCATTATATTTGTGTTAAGTTGTGTGGACGTCCTTATAGTATAAATAAATTAAAAGATACATAAAATACAATGTTTGCAATGTTGACAGTAGTTGTTAGTATAGTACACCACTCTCCATCAGAACTAGATTAAAATGTATATAACGTACCGTAGAAGGCGTAAAATAGTTTCGGTTGAAAAGTTATTGAAAAGGTTGATGAAGCCGAGAAGACGCCTCCTGCGTATTAATAAGCCCATGATTGCGCGGGCGCATTAAACGTTATCACAACACGACGGGTGGGGCAAAGAGGAATGGTGTAGAAGCGCCAATAGGTACCGCGGCTTTAGCAGTTAATTTACAACATCGAGATATTAAATTCTGGAGATTTCAAACTAAATACTCGTACCGACCGCAATTATTATTATGCTAAATATAACTAAATACCGACCGCAATTATTATTATGCTAAATATCTTAGAAAGAGAAACATGCCTATCGCTTTATCAACCGAGATACCGAGACACGCCGTACCTCAGCTAGTGCTTGTATTCCAGAGTCAAAAGTTGGAGTCTGTACAAGTCCATGAGTTTTTTCAATTTTCCGTTCTTTTTAAGAAATTTGTTATCGTTCGCAGACGTTACTTTCTGGTTAAAAATAATTTGTGATACCGTGTTAAGAACAGTAAGCGAGATGTTATGTGAAGGGGCCTTACCATGACGTCTTGACGCAAATCAGTTGACGACCTGAACCAAAACTAAATCGTGTTAAGACGTCATGGTAAGGCCCCAATTTCCAAAAGTGTTACTGGGGAAGGGACTAAGTAAAACAAAGCATTGTTGAGAACAAGATCAATCATAGAACGATATTGTTCTAAAGAAAGCTAAAGCTGTCCCAAATTTGTTAAAATCGTTCTATTAAACTTATTCTTTCCCGCGCCCCGAGTCTAGAGACTGAGTGATTGAATGCGAGAGCAAATTACAGGCTGGCCGGACACCTTATTACAGTTCTGTCGTTATAATTGCTTGGCGTGCACGAGCGAATCGAAGACTAAAGCAAACCGATATAAAACCTTGTCTTTACCATGAGTTTTTAACTGGTAGCGAAATCCAAACACTATCGAATCGCGCAATCGCTATCGACTACGGTTACGAATTCATGGTACGCATTCCGGCTACTGACATTACTGTCGCAGACCCGATTTTGGCACTCCACCGTCACAGCCTGAAGCAGGGGCAAGTTCCTAGACTGATCCGTCGTTGGAGACGCCAGCACATAGCGTAGAACGGGGCATCAGTTGCCTAATATTTGTTTTTAGTTCACCCGTTCTTGAAGGCAGAAACAAACAAACATCGAAACTTTGCATTGACAGAAAAACCTCTTTGTCACTCCAATAAACAAGTGCGACATAGAGGAAGATACGAATTTTTGATCGTTCAGTTTTCCTGGTCTGGGAATGCCAATGGCAGGATGGCTGAAAGAATGTGTTTATTTTTTATTGTAGAGTAATTTTGGAATTTCTCTTGAAAGAACCCGAAATTGCTCTGCTCGCGCGTTGTAATCTAGGGATACGCTCTGGGATCTGTCTGCTAGAACTATTTTGGATGGATAGATGGATAGATGTGTTCGCCGGATATATATGTTACTATAGCTTTTGCCCACGGCTTGGCTCGCGTTAGAAACAAAAAGTAGCATATGTCTCTCTCCGTCCCTTCAAATATCTCCACTTAAAAAATCACGTCAATTCGTCGCTCCGTTTTGCTGTGAAAGACGGACAATCAAACAGACACACACACACTTTCCCATTTATAATGGGAAAGTGTGATTGCTTGCTTGTGCTCTATTCTATAAGCCGGAAGCACTCCGTTTCTTTGTATAGTTACGTCTTTATCATTCGTGTGTGTGAACCTAGCATATAGCAATATGCAAGAGCAACAGAAACGCAAATAGACGAAGGAACTAAGTTATTCATGGTAGGCCTCCTGCATTAACCGGCCATATAGGGTGACTTAAATATTGACATTCTCTCAGATAACCCGTGCGCCAACGTATCTGAATACCTATGTCTTCTTGCAGAACATGGCCTCGCAGCCGCTATCACTTTACCTACGCGCGACAAGGCATGTCTGGATCACATATTCATTAGATCTAAACATCTAGCAACTGGTGCGGTATGTGAACTAAACATAACCGATCACAAAGCAGCGGCTATCGAAATTTCTTCGCCTTTATGTTTTAATACCAAGCGAAACAGAACTAAAACTGTAATAGATCATGAAGGTGTCACCTCGAGTCTTGCATTAACAGACTGGCGCGAAGTTTTAAATGAATCCGATGTAAACATCGCAACAAACACTTTTATGACGGTTTTACAGAATGTCGTTGAATTGAACTCTAAAACAATAAGGATTACCCGATCAAAATTTACACTTAAACCTTGGATGACTTCTGGACTCCTACGCTGTGCCCTACACCGTGATAGGCTACATCTTAAATCGAAACAGTTCCCCAATGACGCAGTATTGCAACTAACTTACAAACGTTATAGAAACTTCTGCAATGATCTCTTTAAAAAATTGAAAGAACAGCATGAAAAACACGAACTTTCCTCTAATAACCATAACACAAAGAAACTGTGGAACGTTGTTAAAAATATCTGTAATATAAATAAACAAAACACTATACCCATCGAACTCATATCCACGCCTAATCCAGAAGAGTCTCTCAATTCTGTAAATACTTTCTTTTCATCCGTTGGTCAAAACCTTGCAACTCATATTATTTCTGAAAATGGGGAATCAGAAGAAGACCTGGTCAATAAGATTGGGTTGAGTGGCAGTACCGACAAATCTTTCTTTATGCAGCCTACTGATCCTAGCGAAATCGAAAATATCATCATGCATTTAAAAGACGATAGCGCGCCAGGGCCAGATGGTATAGATAACAATCTTTTGAAGTGTATTAAAAATACTATTATTATTCCCATAGCTCACATTTATAATTTAAGTCTTAGCTCTGGCTGTTTTCCGGACCGATGGAAGTTAGCATCCGTCGCGCCTATCCATAAACAGGGTCCAAAAAATATTCCTGGAAACTATAGGCCAATTTCCTTACTTAGTACTTTCTCCAAAATTTTAGAAAAATTGGTTAATAGCAGATTAGTTCAGTACCTAGAGAATTTCGGTCTTTTATCTGATCGTCAATTTGGTTTCAGACAGAACCGTTCCACTGAAGATGCCACTTTACTCCTTACTAACCTCGTGTCATCTTACCTAGACAATGACCTGAAATGTATTGGCGTCTTCTTGGATTTATCCAAAGCGTTTGATACAGTATCAATTCCAATTTTGCTCCGCAAACTACAAAACTTAGGTGTGCGCGGTGTCCCTCTGTCGTGGTTTGAAAGTTACCTGTCTGAGAGGAGGCAATATGTCCGAGTGGGCTCTTTTAAAAGTACTATTGATCATATTAATTTCGGCGTCCCTCAAGGAAGCATCCTCGGTCCTACTCTCTTCATAATATATATTAATGATATCCTAAAATTAAACATCGCTAACTCAGAAACAATCTGTTATGCCGACGACACAGTTTTACTTTTTAATGAAATAAGTTGGGAAAGTACTTTAGCTACGGCAGAAAAAGGTCTTAAAAAGGTATCAGAATGGTTACGGGACCATCTTTTAACCTTAAACAGTGATAAAACAAATTACTTATGTTTCCATAAATCAGCCCAATCAAAACCTCCTTCCGACCCTGAACTAAAAATTCATACTTGCACAGTTTTTCCCTCTAATCCTTGCACCTGTGATTCTATCAAAAACACAAATGAAATAAAGTATTTAGGTATTGTAGTAGACGCTAAACTTTCTTTTAAAAATCATATTTTCAAATTAGCAAACCGAATCAGAAAATCGATTTATATCTTCAAAAAGCTTAGAAACTCTGCAGATGAATCTTTATTGAAAATGGTATACATTTCATTAAGCCAGTCGGTCATAAGTTACTGTATTCCAACATGGGGCAGTGCGGCTAAGACCACTATGATAGAACTCGAAAGAGCGCAACGATCTGTTCTTAAAGTAATGCATAAGAAACCTTTCCGATACCCAACCACTGCACTCTATGCCCAAGCTCAAGTTCTATCCGTCCGAAAATTATATTTACACAAAACTGCCTTAGGAACACACAAAGCTTCTAAACGATTGCCTAACTACAACATCTTACTTCAGAAACGCGTATTCAAATTGCCGATTCCTAGAGTTAATTCCACCTTTGGGAAACGTTTTGGGGATTATATCAGAAATACTACCTACAATACCATACTGAAACGCTGCCAACTGCAAGACTGCACAATCTTTGAAGCTAAAAAACTCTTGTACAAATTTTTGATTTCTCTTGACTATGCCGAGACAGAGAACATTTTCAACTAGAGGTTGAAATCTTTGTTTTTAATATATATTGTATTCGTATTTTTTAGTTTTAAGTTTGCTTTACCTAATTGTAGCTAATTCAAATGTCATTGGTTCACCGCGATACAGGCGAAGCCTAGTGCGGAGACCTTGTTAAATCCTGTAAAACATTTTTGCTAAATAAAGTTATTTGTATTTGTATTTGTATTTGTATATACGTTTGGGCATATCCGTTGGATCTGCCAATATGGTCAATTTGTACATTCCCGCAATGTAGATCCAACAAATTGTAACAAATCTAGAGTTCAGACTGCATTGGCGCCGGATAACTTCACTCGCCTGCTCTCTTGCAGACAATGTGAATATGTGACCAGCTCGGACTGTTAAAGCAATTTAGCTGACATTTAAATAATTCCCCACCGAATGGGGGCAACGTGTAATGATGGTTTACTTAATATTAATGTAACGAATTACGCCGGTTCATTCTGTTAAGGGAATTGTGTCACTCCGGGGCAGAAACGGGAGTTTAAATTGTTTTATATTGGACGTTTTACGATTGAATGTAAATGTTAGGGATTGCGCTTTTTAAACGGCTATTAGTTGTATTTATTATGGTTTATAAACATGAATATTCTGTGTGCCGGGCGTTGGAAGGTGTACGAAAGTTGTATAATAAATTTACACAATTACGAGAAATACCTGTACAAAGTAAGACCTAAAAGGACAATCCATCTCTCTAGCAAATTACAGGATACAGAATTAACCGACAAATCCGACAATGTATGGAGTTAGAACAATATTTCACTTAACTTTATATTTTTGACTTATTATTTTTATTTTAAGAATAAGATTTCTGGTTCGTTTTAGGACTCGCAATGGGCGTAAAGCAACAGAAGGTACAGAACGACACATCGGAGTCCTGATTCACAAACTTGAAATTTTAAAACAGGGAAAGTGAAAGTGAAATTAAAAATATACAAAGGTAACCTGCTCACTTACTGCAGACCTTCACCTCTTCGACAAAACAGCTAATGACCACAGGTGGCCGGGTCTTAAAGCTTGCACCTTTACCTTCACCGTATGTCTTCACTTCGGCTAATCTTATACCGAAGACTCCCAATACGATGGCTCAGTGTTCTATCTCCACATATGGCGCTTCAGATTTCACAAAATTCTAACGTAAAATCCGGCAACCCTGTATTTTCTTGCCATTGGTATAGTAGAAGAAGCGCTTAGCCCCTCAGCTGTTGAAGATACGTGAGAACATCACCACATCGCAGCTGAAACCGCATTAGACAAGTTTCAATACCTCTAAAATTGCTTACCTTTGCAATTATGCTTTACAATTGTAGGTTTTAATACCGTTGATATTTGCAAAACGCAGAACCTCTGTGTTCCTCACGGTCTGGCAGGAGATGTTCACAATGTCCAACTGGTATTTAACATACAGTTCCAATGCGTGCTACGTAATCAACGTCGCCAGTGACAAGGATAAAAGCGTACATAGCGAAAAGAGTTACAAAGAGAGACCCTTGATATCGGGTCATTTAGCATTGAATATGTTAAGGTGAAACTTACCTCAGTAATGTATCTACGAATGTAACGTAAAATATGCCTGCCTACGATGTTGGATTTGTCGTAAAGAGTGAAAGAGGCATTTAAGTATAATTTCCATTAAGCTGGTTGCTACCAGCTACAACTTAGAAACCATAATGGTTACTTAGTTACCAGTGGAAACTTTAATTTAATTTTCACTTGTAAATTGTAAGCAAGTTAGTACGTTTGCATTAGACCGTAATTGAGTAGCCTAACCAAAACCGCGTAATACCTATGTAGTTTCTAGGCACTATAATATTCTCAGAGACACGCTATTAGGGTCATTACGAAACGTATATCAACTAAGGCTGTATTCAACATGGAAACCTTCAATCTAAATAGACTTGCCCTCGGCATGAGAGCATGCCAGCTATCACAATGCATCAGCCTAATAACTGGCAAGAAGTTTGCGAAGGATCAAATCAGGAGGAAAGGAGGGAGTTATTATCAGTGATGGAGCATCCGAAGAACTCGAATCCTGACTGATTGACAAGAAAAGTCTGCCATTGTAACTGATAAAATCAAGCCTTTTGTTATAACACACACTATTTTACTTTTTCTAATATAATAAGAAATCTTAGAGTTATTTTTAGGCCTGATGATAGTGATGATGGACCACAAGTAAGGTACAAACGTGATCAAAAGTGCGTGGACACTATGAATGAATTAATTCATAAACTGCCCAAAATTTTTGAACACGAAGTACCTACCTACATATTTCCAAAATACATACATATTGCCATTTAATTACATGTTCCTAATTCTTCCTCCTTCTCCTCCCTTCCTAAACATATTTTTTTTCGGAATTGATACGCAAAACTAAGCAGGAGTTCCCAAAGTACACCTCTAGCTGGAATTTAATTCCCATGGGTTTTATAGTTACCGAGTAAAACCGCTGTGACATACGGACGGACAGAACAAAACTATAAGTGAACCTTAAAAAGTGACCAAAGCGTCCAGTGCTCGAGGCTTTATTAAACCGGCTTCAAGATATTGAAGTTTACTCTCTACTCCGTCATTAACAAGGGATGGATTCCAAGCCTTAATACCAAACAATGCCTCGTGGCTACGTGTCAGTAAGCTGATAGGACAACATACGACGTGCTAAAGCTACTGGTGCCATTTTGTACAAAGCCACTAGTTAATTGTCCTAAATTGTATAATGGCGGGAGTCGCGACGTAATTGCGGGCCTGGGGCGCATGCGTGTTCCCGATGCGCAGGAGCATGGGAGGAGGTTTTGGGGGACCAGTGTATAGTGAACTAGGATTGTTAATATGGTAATTTCCGTTAAACTTTATCGTATTACGGATCTATTACAGCTCTACAGGTGAAACAAAATGCTGGTGATCGGTTAAAGGGCGTAATGAGTTGATTCAAAGTACGTGTATGCTCAAAATTTAAATTTAGTAAATTTTAAATGTCGTACCTTGACACAGTAACAATAAAATCAGATCCCTGGCGGCTATGATATTCATTTTCACTGTGACAAGGTGTGAAATAGTACATAAATCAAATTCCTAGACTGTATTTAAGCTTAACAAAAAAAACTTTTTAAGAAAACACTTCTTTACACCAGTATTTTTTTTGCACTAATTTATTGACATAAAAAGCCGACCCAGCACATCTCTAGCCAATCAAATCAAATTAGACCACTTTGACATTTCTTAGTCAAACCTGTTGTCACAATACGCAATAGAGAAATAACAAACGTGATTCGTCTTTTTTGACAGGTGCTTTAATTGGTAAGTAAGTTGGATAACTCCGGGAGATGATGAAAATACACCATAGGGCTTGTGGCTGTTTATTATTGCACGACAAAAATCATTAAAAATAATAAAATTAATATGACATGGAGCGGCGTGTGCACTGACAAAAGACCGTGTCAGGGGGTAGTGTTACCAACCATCAGATATAGACAACACGATTCGAGCTACTAATTAACACGCCACACTTAATTTACTTTTTAATACATTATTTATACATAAATCATGAAAATAACCCTAGCATTTAGTAGTAGAAAATACACGTAGCTGCAGTAAACTCTTTATTTATTACCACACCCAACATTGGAGGTTGCTTAATGACCAATCTTAGCACGTTGTAAATCGAGCCCTAATTAAGAGCAGCACTAATCACCGGCCTTATCAATCTGTCATCGTATCTCTTCCACCTGATCCATAAACTATATTAATGAATCGTTTACCGCGGTTATCGACTTGTGACTGGATCGCTGACTACATTGTGAGAGCTTTCAAAATGCGAGTTTGTATAGGCACACATGTGTTCAAAATTGTGGGAATGAATTCATTAAAGTGCCCACACACTTTTGAGCGTGAGTGTAGTTCAGCAAATTGCACTGAAATCTCCGGAGCACAACACACTGCGATCCGCAGGTTTTTCCTTGGAAAATAAATAACCGAATAGTGTGAACGTGTTTTAAATAGAAAACTCCCGTAAGTTTTAGACTCATTAATATATTAGCATCGGGTTACTCACTAGGGTGTGCGCAGACCAATCGCCGCGAGCGCATCTCACTCATGATTAAGAGTCCAGTATAGGTTCAAATAAGCACGAGAAGAGAAAAGTCGTACTTTTGCACAATAACGTGCAAAAATAAAACATTTACACATTATCTTAATAAGTAGGCAAACTAAAGGATCACAACTTCACAAGCGACCTTTTGTCAAACAATCAATACAAGGGGCCAATCAATACATTTAGCCTGGGATTTTTTTGAGTTTGCAGAAGCAGCTTTCGCCAGGCGTCCCGAAAGGAGCTAAAATGTATCTCTATCTCTCTCCTACTTCACTCTATAATATAAAACAGAGCTGCAATCCATTTAGAATGGCAAACCTAGATTTGCATGCTAAGTGCCCGGCTTGGATAGAGTGAGCTGATATGATAGCTATCAATCAGTCTGATTGACTGTGTGGTACCTACCGGTAACTGAGCTCACTCGTAACTTAGCTCGTTCTGGGACAGTTGAGACTGGTTTTGGGTGGGGTGCAGCAAGATAGGTTTTTAATCGAATTTATTATGCTTCTTTCTCATGGTCTTCAATTTACTAGCAAGCGATTTCTTGACAAACTATTTTTCAAGGTGGGCGACAATAACCTGTGAGTAATAAACTAAATAATTCATGTTTAGGTACATTTATCTTGTAAATTTTTCGGGTATTAAAAGGTCCAACCAGTATATTGATAAATTAAAATCTGAATGTTTATTAAAATAAATGGCGTAGGTAGTCTATATAAGTAGTATAAGTAACTATACAATATTAACATAACTACTCGGGTTCAATTTGTTTACCTAACAATGTATGTCTATGTATCTGTAGCGGTATGACGTGAGACTTTCAACCCGAAGGTCTCGGGTTCAAATCCTGCCGGCTCGTACCAATGAGTTTTTCGGAACTTATGTACGAAATATTATTTGATATTTACCAATTTTTCATCGCTTTTCAGTGATGGAAAACATCGCGAGGAAACCGGAGTAACAACATTAAGGCCTAGTGTACCCTCTGGGTTGGAACGTCAGATGGCAAGGCAGTCACTTTCGTAAAACTAGTACCTAGGATTAGTTACCAAAGCGGACCCCAGGCTCCCTGAGCCATGGCATTAGCCGGGAAATCGCTAGGAACAAGAAGACATGTTTATGTATTTTTTCTATCACCACTTAACCCTATTACTAATATCGCATAAAACCTGCTTGTTTAGAGCGGACGCCTAGGGCACCGGTTGACATACGACGTGCGAACTCTGCAATTACCTAACTAGCGATTACAGCTTAGACACCATAATGACTGCCAGATGCTGGTCTCTAAAGAACTGCTAAAGGTGCGGCGTATAGTGCGCTTACGAGGAATATCCGCGACTGCGGCGTTTGGGGATATTTCCGTCTCGCTCCTGACAGAGTAGAGGAGCGAGGCGGACATATTTTCGAGCACCGCAGTCACTTTAACCTTAACTTTAACTTTAACCTTATATTATTCTATATATATATCTATATATATATATATAGCTAAAAAACGGCTAAGTTATTCAATTGTTTTATCTCTTTTGCACTTTCGAAATATTCATATAAAGATTCTCTTTTGCTCACTTTATTACTCTTTAAGAGTCGGCGCGAAATCATACCTCTATGCTTTACGGTTACACTTTGTCGCTGTAATGTTGATGCTGAGCTAGGCTAGACTGACTATATCCATTTAAAGATACAAGGTTATTGTACCTAAGATCTCGCGAGATCTCGAGCGAATTTTCGAGAGTCAATCTCGTAAGCAGGGAATCTCGATTCTTCTAATCTCGGCAGAGATTTTAACAGGTGATGTTCGATCATCTAATAGAAAGTTGTTTTATGATTTTCTAAGCGCAATTTTTACTGTTACTTGGGTCGTACTTTTCTACTGCATCTATTGGTTTCTCTAAGCTGTATGCATGGGTTTTGGGCGGAGTTGGGAAAGTGTTCGATTTCTGTTTTTTTACAACTCAATACAAATCCTCAATTGAACTTCAAGTGACTGTTTATAAAAGTTAATAGTAACTAATTTACCAGTCGATGTTTTCTCGGCTCAATACAAATTCTGTAAAATATCCGCAAATATAAAACTAAATGCGTGTTCTAAGTAGGTGTAGGGTAGGTACACTGAGAATTTATGCAAATAGGCAATAAAATTGCAGATTTTGGCAATATACCTACGCAATTTTAAGCTAATTTTGTTAAATCTCGATCTCGCCGAGGTTAATCTAGATCTCGACCGTAAAACTGACGAGATCTCGAATTAATTTCGAATTAATTAATTTTTCATATGATATTTCGAATCGTCAATCTCGGTTCGAGATTGTATTCCTTGCCCCTTTTTAAGCAAAGGCTATATCTGTCCCTCTCTAGATTGGCGGCAGCATATCTGCACGAACGGACCAGTCCTAACGGGTCTTGACTCTTGATATACGACGTGTGAAGCCAACAATTAGGCAGCAATCGGCAATGATTGCGGGGCTGGGGCGGAGGGCTGTTCACACTGCGATTGAGATTAAAGCTTAACCAGGAATATATGACAGCTACAGGGACCTTTATTCTCATTTATATGGCAACAATATAATACACGTCACGTCATATCTCCCTCTTTTTCGCACTTACTTAAAGTGAAATAGATGCATTACGGTACTGATATAATATTAAAATGATTGCCAGTGTAAGAAATTAGTTCCAATTAAATTCCGCAACATGTCGCATGGTCACATTATATTCCTGGTTAGGTTTTAAACAGGTAACACCCAAAGATAAAAAAATAACGGTTTATCTATGTAGGTATACGCTAAACTTAAGAGTCAATTTGCACAATAACGCGCGACAATACAACATTTACACGTTATCTTCATAAAGAGGCATACCAACGTCTGTCTGTCTGTCTGTCACATTGTTAAATATTTCAAGAACTACCTTAAGCTACCGATTCGAAACTTGGAATAGTTATAAACAAAGTTAGCGCAGATATATAGAGAGAAGATTTATCACATTTGTAAATTTATATTTAATGAAAAATGCCTGATATAGGAAGGGGCAAAAATTTATAGTTTAGTTACTGGGTCATGTAGGGTATCATTCATTAGAAAGGACTAGATTCAAAACAAAAACATTTTTTTTTTTACAATGAAATATTTTTGAATTATAAACGAAAAAGTCCGAAAAAATACCATTAATTTATCTCCGAAGTTTATAAGGAAAATACATCATATTTGTACACAACGTTATTATTATCATAAACATTACAGGAAAAATATAACATTGACCAAAACTTCATTAATTTTTTAAATTAAAAAACTTTTCGGAACAAAAGTTGAAGTTTATCCAACTTATATTGTTTTTTTTTCTTTAAATGTGACATCATGCTGAAAGTACTGTAAATAAAGAAATACACCTGTAACATCTCTGGTGTTGCGAATGTCCTTGGACGACGATAATCCTTCAGGCGATTCGTCTGCTCGTTTGCCGCCTATGTCATAAATAATATAAGTACTAAATTAATTAATAAAATAGATAAAAGGGCCATTATATTAAGAAAATGTATTACACTAAATTTTAACAGCTGCAAGTGAAATGATACTTGTGCTTAAACTTTTTCTCAACCATCTAGTTTTCTATAGGTATGCAGAAACAGGCGTTTCTTTGTATATTCTATGGTCAATTACTGTCTGTATGTAACGTAAAGTTATTATTTTTATTGGTTTTAAACAAAACTTATCTTATTTCCTATCAAATCCACCCATATTTACACACTGTATAAGATAATTCAGTTTGTTTAAGATTTAACGAGGACATTGACCGATTATCACCGCAAATTTCCCGATGCAGCATTAACTTCGCTTGCAGCCTTAGTGTCAACCGGAATGTTTCTTTAACATGTGATAAAAAAGTAACGCTTCATTTAATCCAATAAATAAAATGAATCGTCGACTAAATAAATAAATAAGTACCTTTCTTTTGAAGCGCTGGCAATCTCATCACAAGTTAAAAATAAAAATAAATGTAACTATTGGATAACATTACGGAACCAAACAGCTTCTTATATGCAATCTAGAAAAAGTAACTTTACACAAAATTATCATTAATCTTAATTGATATTGTTATTGTAACTTTACGAACCGTTACTGATACAAGTGGTTAAGCATCATTAGCCCTATAAATTAAACCATAAAAGGCCAAAGTGGGACTTTAAATGACAACGCTAAATCTATTCCTAACTAACATTAAACGTGTTATCAATATATATATTAATAACACGTTACGTTATATATTATACTAGAAGTAATGATGATTTTCTAGTTGTAGCAGTATTTGTCGACGACTTCTTTATACTGTCAAACTCGAACGTACTAAAAACGAAATTTAAAAATGACATCAAGAAGTTGTTTACTGTCAAAGACCTAGGACCTGTCAAAGACTGCCTCGGAATGAGAGTGACCCAGACCCAAGGGCGATTCACTCTTGACCAGTCAAACTATATTGAAAAACTTCTTGGACAATATAACATGACGGATGCCTTAACCGTCACTACACCTATGGAACCCGGCCTTAAATTAACCCTTCCCACGCAGGAAGAAGAAATTGACGTACCTTATAGGGAACTCATCGGCTCGTTAATGTATATTGCCATTGGAACGAGACCAGATATTGCGCACACAGTCTCGTACCTATCCCAATTCAACACACATTACGGGGGGGTACACTGGAAAGCCGCTAAACGAGTTCTCAGGTATCTCAAAGGTACTAAAGACTTACGGTTAATTTATAATCAAAATGGCCACAAGAACGTTATGGGATATTCGGATGCTGATTTCGGTAATAGCGTTATTGATCGAAGGTCCTATACAGGGTATGTCTTCTTGGTGAGTGGAGGGCCAATCTCTTGGGAAGCTCGGAAGCAGCGTAAAGTTGCTCTATCAACCACCGAAGCCGAGTATATGGCCTTAGCTGAAGCCTGCAAGGAAGCTATTTACCTTAAGACCCTCATACAGGAAGTATTCGACATCACTCATCCCATGACAATTCATTCTGACAATCTGAGCTCCATCAAACTTGCACATAATAGCACTTATCAATCACGCTCGCACCAAACACATCGACATCAAACATCACTTCATTCGTGACGCTCTATCACACCACAACCTGCATGTCAAATTCATCTCTACGAATGACATGGTTGCCGACATTTTAACCAAACCTTTGGCCAAATTTAAACATTATAAATGTACAAATGCTTTAGGTTTAGGTTAGATTAAGTTGTATATAATATGTATAACGGTGTGAATAGTTAGTGATAGATGTATATACAGGTTGTAAATATTTTTTTGTGCTATATTTTTATTATGTGTACCGGTTGCTTTGATATGTCTCTATACCTATAAATATAACAAATATATACAGGGTGTTCATATTACGGGGGGGTGTTAAACCTCTTTGATGTTTGTCATTTGTAATAAGAACACTTGGGTTTTTGATATGTCTAGTTTATATATTTTGTTATTCTATTCTGTCAATGTCTTGATAAACTTGTATTGTGTTCCATTATCTCTAATTTCTTAATAAATATTATTCACTACGAACACGAATTTCCTTACATAATTAAGTATGCTCTCTATCTTACTGCTACTTCAGACCATAGAAATCTAATCTAAGAGATATAGACAGTCTCCACCGCACGAGTAGCATCCACATCATCCGGTGCTACCATTAGCACTGCTGCTCCTACTCTAGAAGACTTTGAAGAAGATTTAGATATATTATTTACCTATTGACATATATATATATATATAGATTTAAAATAATATCGTAACCTTCCGGAGGCCGTAATCAGGAATGAGGATGTGGAAGGACTGTGGAAAAGGTCGACTCAGGTGACGTTGCAATCGTTTAAAAAACAAAGGTTATTTGGTTTAGTTAATCGAAACTACCATAAGGGGGTCTAACTGCCTATCGCGAACTACTTTTTTCGTTCGTTCGAATATTGTTGCCTCTTTATCACTCTAATATGCAAGACCGATAGAGAGGCAAATAGACGAACGAACGAAAGAAGTGGTTGGTGTTATAGACGTAGACAGAAGGACGAAATAAATCGTTCTTGGTAACTGGTAGGCCTCATTTCTCCAAATTGTATGCCTCATCTTATCCAAAAGTGCCAAAATAGAAATTACTTTACCAAGAGTTACCATTACTAACTGGTTTAATAACCTCGATACACACATATATTATTCTACAACTAAGCTGTTGT
The DNA here is from genome assembly GCA_949128165.1 of Lathronympha strigana. Taxonomy (NCBI): domain Eukaryota; kingdom Metazoa; phylum Arthropoda; class Insecta; order Lepidoptera; family Tortricidae; genus Lathronympha; species Lathronympha strigana. The sequence goes on along the minus strand of OX421906.1, from coordinate 5,830,842 downwards.
ACAGTCAAGTGCAAAAATATGGTTCGACATAATCGACTCATAAATATGGTACTACGCTTTTATTACACCGGCATAAGGTGCTATGGGACATATTTTTGAGTAAGATGAGTACCACCATATTTTTACACTTGACTGTACAACGTACCATAAATTATGAATTAAATTACTAAAATTACACTTGTAACGTTACTATGTGGATTTTTATCCTCATTCAGCTCGTAATTAAAATATTCTCAATAATTACCCAGAATGTTGCCAGTGCATAAATTACAGAACAGGCATGTGTCTCGTCAAGTCACGTCGTACCGTGAATGGCACGAGATAAATCTCGCCATTATACTCGACAATTTAATCTTGTTAACATAAATTACTCTTAATACAATTATCAGTCATTAAAATGCTGTTTACAACGAGTAGTTTTTGCTAAATTGTCATGCGTGACATTCATGTTTTGTGTTATTGAAACGGTGATATTATTTCTAGAAGCACGTTCAGTTATGTTATAACAAGCATATCGTTTGAAAACTTTATTCTGACTACGGTTTTATTCATAAATAAACCCATTTTTCGAACCATATAATAACCATATATGTAAAACATTTATTTTCAAAATATATACAGTAAGTGTAACTTACCTACCTACCTACCTCTACCTACCTTATTAAATCTAAAATAGGTATTTGAGGCATTGTACCTACCTAGGATGCTGGCGGCATTTCCTCATTGTATCGCAATGCTGATACGATGTGCGATGATGCAACCAGCTCTTCGGTCACCAGTAACATCAACCAGACGTTTCGCGATTTCTACGAAAAACTTGCGTCTGCTGGGACCCCATGGACTAAGAGTTTCGTCCCCAAATAGTACAAAAAGGTAATCTCTGCACAGGCTCTTATATTTATTACATTTTAAATAACCACATTAACTTCAAATACGTGTAAAAATTAAACACGAAAAATGGAATTAATTTACTAATTTAAATTTTGATAAAAAATTGCAACGTGCGTTCATAACGATACTATACAAAAATGTCTTTAAAGAGTTTAAAGTTTATAATTATCTATTAAAATTATATACTTATGCTTAGTGTCCCCTTACTAGTTTTTGCATATTATTAATATTAAATGGTGATGAAATTAGCCGCGGTAAGTGTCTAGTTTGTCTTGTCTTGTTTGCAAAGTTTAACGACGTTATATACAACTAAATAACTTATTAATTATATAGTAATATTTAGAACCCATAACTTCGCCTATAAGGTAAATTAGCCGATGGAGGTGCGATGGACGTTAATGATTAACGACATTAGGATTTTAATATAAATATACGAGATCGGCGACGTTATGTGCGTTAAAACTAGGAGTATGAAAAACAACTTCAGTTATATTTTTATATTGCAAGATTAATACCGATTTAAGCCGGAAATATTAGTGAAAATTTTAAATGCAATTTAGTCTTACACAGTTATATCGCGATAGATTGGCTTTGGCATATAAAGGCTATAGAGTCTGTAACGGGACGCATTTCCCGTTTACATAAATGATTATTACATATTTATTTGTTACAATTCTCCTTAACTTATTTCAAATTTTTATTAGAAACGCGCGTATTTGACGAGTAGTGTATAGCTGCCTTAAATCTCTAATTTCGTCTATGCTCATAAAGTTTTAATGCTCTATGCTTTTTAAATATGAAATCTAAGATATTTGAATTATTTGGAATAATCAGCTGTCAATGACAAACAAAGCCTCTAAGAAAACATGAATTTTAAATTATATACAATTTTAGTTTTAATAAGTTAAATACAAAGGAATTAAATGATGTTTGATATCAGCGACGAGAAGTTATACTAATTTACATTCTTGGAAGGATACAAGGATCCAAAATAAGACAAAAGATATAATTTTATCGCAATAAGGAAACCGAAATCGAAAGCTAAGTATACACATCTAGATTTGAAAAATATATTTCCTTTATTCCCCCTATCTGTAGAAACATATTGAATGGATATAAGATCTCCCCTCTAACTCAAAAGTATCCCTAAATAGTATGTTACATTTTCCCACGTACTACATTTATCATCTTACGAGAACTCTGACTAGACTTTTAATGACAAACATTACGCAGGCAAGACAGTTAAGGAGTTCGAGTTGAGAGTAGATGAGATTAACGACATAATTTAGAGTAATATGAGTGATACTACACTGACTGATCCTTCCTACAGCTAGACCTCACTTGACTTTACCTGACAACACGTACATCTTCAACAGTTCAATTCCTTCATGTTAGCTTCCAAATTTAGATGAAAGTACTTAGTGATAGTAGCTCATAGCTTCTTTAAAAATACAGGTGGTAGACAACATTGCAGAAGGCAGAGTAAATAAATAATGGCAACTTTATCTAATGAAAAGAACCTAGCTTTACTACGCGACACAACGTTTCCCCCTACACGATCACTGGCCAAATTGATATTGCAAGGTAAAATTCAGGAACTGTATTTCATTAGGATAGGAAATTTGTAGCACAATTCTGGACCGTCACAAGTCGCACGACTTGTGACCAGACATGTTACACATAAGTAACAAGACATGATTAGCTACCTATTAAAAAAACGTGGTTTGTTAAAACTGTGGCAATTTTGCTAACGATAGCAAAATGGCCATAGTTTTTGTAGTTTTGCTAGCGTGCGTAGCCAAGATGCCAATCGCTAACGAAACGCACTGTTATTGTTATTGACGCACTTATAAGGAAGAGTGATAGAGAGAGATAACTATGATACGCTAAGTAGCGTGAGTGATTGGCATCTTGCAGCATGCATGCAGTTACATACTTCTTTTTGTGTTCAAGCAAGAAAATGCCCACCAACCCTGCAGCGTTTAACAGACGCCAGAGAGTCAAACAAAAGCTGTCCGGTGAATTACGACGTGCGAACACAGAATTACATCTGCCATTACACGGTTTAGCTCGTATTGGACCTCTTATTACGAGCCGCGCGAATAACGACCACGACGAATCGGAAAACTGCGGTCCGAATGCTGGTCGGGTGTCCGGTTTTTAAAACACATGATTTTAAGGTTGACTAACACTAGAACTGGCCGGGACATGATCGGGCCAGGCCGATCTGTCAGTTTCTTCGAGCTGTCACTCGATTCTTTCTATAGATATTTACAGACGCCCCGCCTGTCCCGTCCCGTTCTAGTGTCAGTCATCCTTTAATCGAGATTTTGTACAGTAATCCAGTTACTTTATACATTAGGTTAGGACCCCTTCCCTTTGTATCTGCGACGGTTTCGCTCTGTTTTGCAATTGTAATTAAGGAAGACACTTTCCATCAGGCGGGCCGTAGGCTTGTTTGCCAAAAAAGAAGAATTAAAAAGAAGGTCCGGCCAAACATTATCTACAAGTTGCTACTCCAGCACTTCTATCTATCAATTAGATGTCTGACAACGGTATTAAAAAAGTATACATAACGTTGTCTTTGGTGTTCCATAAGAACACTACTTCTATGGATTTTCATACAATATATTAGCACTGTTCATTTTATTTCATTTCTAAATTGTGGGCAGACGACATGTTCCACACTCTGCCACCTTTCTAGATTTTGTTTTTTTCGCTATACTAGCGTATGCAAAAGCTCATAATTGGTTCTTAAAACTCTCGGGTCTATTATTACAAAACTCGACTTCGTCTCGTTATGTAACGGTGACCCTCAAGCTTTAAGAACCCTTATTATATCACTGTTGCATAAACTACTACCTATTATGGATGTTGGAGACAACTCTATCAATCGATTAAGTATTATAATAGGTAGCGAAAGCGATGGTAAATGGAGATCTTTTGTGGCTTCACTTTTTAACATTATGCTATGTTTGAAAATTACTCTAGAATACTATACTTCATTAACGTAATATAATATACATATACTTCCAAGAGATAGGTACAACAAGTATTAAAATCATATAAAACCAAACAGACACTTCAAAGGATGATACCAGAACATCTCTCTAGCTCACCTCAGCCATAAAACCTTATTGAGACCATTCCATTATCCTTCATAAGCTAAAGGTCCTTATAAAGAGTGGCATCACTTATCGACTCCCGCTTGCTTTATGACCACTTGTCTCATCACTTACCTTAAAACTGCTACCTATTTCACGATGCATTTACCCTCAGACGCTCCTAGTATACTCGGGTCTCGTATTCTGTACTCACCACACGTAATAAAAGACTTAACTTGCCCTGGTTTGTTTAAAAACTAGCGAAGCCCTCGAGAATAACATTTCTGAGGTTACATAGAGTAACTACAGATAATTGGAAAATGGGAACGTGTATGGAACAAGCTACCGTGTTTGAAACCACGTCTTTTTACAACCGTTTTTTGCGTAATTCAATTATTCTAAAAATACTTTATAACGATATTGAAGATCTTTTCAATTACAAAATGCAATTACCTATTAGGATACTTATAAGAAATTAGTGTTCGTCTTAAGTATTATATTATTCTACATATATCCTAGGTGTGTTACGAATTTCTTAATTTAAGATGGGGTAGTACCTATTTTGTACCTGTTTAGAGCGACGAAATACCTACTGTTAGAGTAAACTCGAACATATTGTTTGTAGAACCGATGGTCGCTCCTGCCAGAGTAGTAGTAGGAGCGAGACGGACATACTTTAGAAACGCGCAGTCGCTAACGCCTATGAGCTATTATGAGCGTCTCGGATTATATAATGTTACAAAAGAAAATAATTTACGTAGGTACCTAATCACATACTATTTTCTATTTAAATTTTCTCAATAACAGTTTGACATGCACTTCCGTCTTGTATTCAATGTTGTCATTGAGGTCCGCATGTGGGGACCGGAAGATTGTAATCTCGCTAGGACCCGCATTACACTGAAAGCGGGCCCTATATCAAGCGATAGAATACCGCGGTATACCGCGTACACCGCTCGCGGGTCCTAGTACCCAATGAAACTGAGCTTTGAAAGTCGACGTTTTCCCGTTAGGCCACAAGTGTTTATTACCTCTAGACCTGGAATTAAACTACAAGCGCCATTTTGGACAGTTCCAGGTGACTTATGAGATACTTAGGCACGCATTTGTTTATCATGTTTGATTTATGAAGACTTCCCGAATACGTACTGGCTCTGCTAATGGATTACCTGCTTGGACGCCCTGGTTATCACCAACTTTCCTGTGTAGCCTACAGATGCAGTCATTTTCTAAAATTACTGTGACTAAATCTCATACAATATCTTGACAAATATTTGGGCGGTAAAGCTGAATCTATACCAGTTGTCAAAAAAATATAGTAAACGCACTGATAATGGACGGCGTATGGGTTTCTAATGAGACGTTATATAAAAAAAAAACGACATTAAGTCGTTTATAATTTTTGGAACCATTTTAATATTGTCACCGGTTATTCAGCCGCTAAACATTGAGGTTTTTGGTGATTTTTGTCTTGTTGTCGGTTGGAAAGGGTGGTGGGACGAAGGAGGTTGGGACGATATTTCAGCGGGTTAAGCTTAAAATTACCGTCAACATTTCTTATTCCTTTGTTAAACGTGTTTTGTTCATTGAGTCAACTTGGTATATTATAGCTAATATTATATAGGTCCAACGTCGTATAAATTCAAATAGTAATAGTTTATCTAAGTGAAATGACCAACGTGAATAGATTTGACGTTCAATAAATAACTCGATAAAACATTTATCGCAATCCTACATTAATTATTTATTAACATACGTATTCGCGATAAAAACGTTGCTACGCGACGCGAGTTATAAACGCGCAACGGCGTCATTCGCACGAGCCACGGTCACATTTACATTTTAAAACTATATAATTTGACAAACATTAAACTCTCAAAAGGACAGCTCTGAATTTACGAGAGCTCCGATGCGAAATTGTTTTACAATAACAGCTGTTTTTCGGCTTAACTAAGTGCAATAAAGTTAATTTAAAGAAGCCGAGGTCAGACGGTAAACGCTGCCCATCAACTTTAGTGCACCGGCTTCGTAATTTAATTAAAAAATTCACAGAAAACGAGCGGCCGCGCGCAATCTTCCAAATTGCACTCAACGGCAGCCTAATTCTCTTAAATATTATTTTTGCCTCCTTTATCATATATTTTGAAATTAACCCGACCCAAGTAATGACTGTAATATGCGTGGTTTTGATTAAAATCCGCCAAAACTAATACTTATAGGTTATCATAGCCGCCTACTTGAGGCTGGACAGGAGGACAATTTGAGAGGTCGCGCTACCGACAGTTGGCAATGTTGGCATGGCTACACGACGCGAGATCCTCCTCTTTGATGTCCTCTTAACGAACTCTTTTCTAACTCTTAATTCTTATGGAAATGAGATAAATTATAAGGAAACTTGTATGGTATAGGTAGGTACTTACTTCTACTGCCGTTACGTTTTTATTAATATAACAACTAATTTTTATGACTCCTATACCTACCTTATAGAAAAAACATACTGATTAGGATTACGCAGCCTTATGAATACCTTTTCGATAACTAGGTACATTATTTTGATTAACTTCGACATTTTAATATTTTTGGGCCATTCTGTAAGAAACCTACAATTACTGATTCTTTATTGTAAAATAGCAGCACAAACTTGAGTGAAATCGAAAAATGATCTCACGTACCTTTTAGGACTCAGTCATCTACTAACTGAAAACACATTATTTAATCAAATAATAAGGTATGTACAGAATTATTACAATTATTTAAGAATACACTTTAAACTACATTTAAAGCGTTCCTTAAACTTTAACTATTAAATTAAACTTATCTGGGCATGTAATTCGTGATTGCAGGCTACTTAAACCTCATTTCATTTGCCGCGGTCTAATTTGAGCCATAATGCCTGGCAACACTTTATGCTGAATTTGCATAATAAAATTACCCGTGAGTGGCCAGTGTTATCATCCAGGTTGTAAAAAAGGAAAGCCGCGTAAATTGTTTATGGTTACAATATCAATCGATCGATCAATTTATTTTATACCCAAGATGGGAGGATGGCACATACTGGCAATATCAATTTATGTAATTTTTTGAGTAATTTCATTTTTAAATAATGTTAATATTAGACCGAAGGTTTATTAATACATTATCATTATTAAGTACATTGTTATTTTAGGAAGTTGTGTTAATGATAATGATAACTTTTGCATAAAATATGGTATACACGGGTCTTATAAAATATTTGGATCAATCATATTTAACCATAAATGGCATGCAAAATATACAACTTAAATCTAGAACCTACTAAAGACTAGTTATATGTGGAATTTAGTCACTTCATTCATTTAACAACCCACTACGTCTTAGCAGCCTACGAGGAAATCACAAAAATTATTCATTAAAATAAATATTTAAAAAAAATCCACGAAACATGTAAATAAAAGGAACAATTAAACTAACTTATAAATAACAATTGAATTATAATTATAGCTATTTGAATAGTATTAGAGCGCTTTCATATTATCCAGTCCTCATTTGTAGAGTACGACTACAGGTGATAAGAGAGGTATGGGCACAGCGGATGCATATCGTTTAGTGTGGCAGGGCACAGCACAACGAATGTCGTCTCGCTCAAATCTGGAGCAGAGCCCATCTGGGGAAGTACCTACACCTTACAGAAAACCGCAGTTAAATAACACTAGACCCTACTCATAGTGTTGTGTTTCTGTTGGTGAGTAAGGTCGCCAGAGCTCCAAGAGGATTCGCTGTGTTGACAGCTGAGGACCCACGGAGCAAAGCCCTTGGCCCGTTTGGCTGTCAACACAGCGAATCCTCCTTTTTTTTAAGGGTCGGCAACGCGCATGTAACACCCCTGGTGTTGCAGGCGACCATAGGCTACGGTGACCGCTTACCATCAGGCGGGCCGTATGCTTGTTTGTCACCGTCGTAGTATATAAAAAAACGATGTAGAATTTGCACTTTTTAGTATTTATGTTCTCATATTTTAATCCTACCTACTTTTCTCCAAACGCCTTCCTATAACCGATATCGGAGGTAGCACTTCCAATAAAATCGACCAATTGGGACCCCCGTCAGCAATCGGAACGAAATTGTTATTTATTAATTATGTTATATCATATTTATTTAATGTGTGATCACAGAAGACCGCACGGAGTTGCGGCAAGATGTTTAATTTAACTTTTCAGTCCTCCGGCCGGTAAGCGCCACTTTACGCAAAACTAAATTGCCGCCTGCCGGCTCCGTCGGGCTGAAAAATAGTATACAAACCTCGGCCGGTAAATGGGAAAGCCTCGGATCACATGTTAGTCGACCTGGGCTTCGCCTCGGCCGACAATTACATAGCATCCGAGGCATTTCCCACTTAAACGGCCTTGGTATGTAATGTACTATTTTTACCTTCCGGCCGGCAAGTGGTCACTTGCAGGCCGCTGTGCTAAACAAATTCGCCGCTTGCCGACAGCGCGAGCGTCATGTAGAAAAATAGTTTACAGACCTTGGCCAGTAAATAAGAAAGCCTCAGCTCAGATCACATGTTTGTCGACCTTAGCTTCGCTTCAGACGACAATTACACGATATCTGTACAGGCCGCGGTACGTAATCTAGTATTGGACATAATTAAATAATATCTCATTTATACACAAACACTCACGTGATAGTAACAGTAGTATAATTTTTTATTTTTTACGGATGGCCAGACAACAAAGTGATTCTATAAGGGTTCTGTTTTTCCTTTTGAGGTAAGTACACAACCCTAAAAAATACACGAATTGAGAACCTACACAATAATACCTCGATAACACAAGAGTAGGTTGGAATAATAGGTTAAATATACTAGGTACTTACAATGAAATAGTACCTACCTATATTTAGTAACTGCTGCTCGACTTTGTTCGCGTCCCAAGGGTACCTATTTTTCTAATCGCTTACCTATCGTACGTAGGTGAGGCGAACTCTTAGGTGTACCAGGTATAACCAGGTTGCGTAGCCAAGATGACAATCGCTCACGCTACATAGCGTATCGTAGTTATCTCGCTCTATCACTCTACCTCATAAGCTGGCGTGGGACGTGGGATTACAAGAGAGTGGATGGATGGGAATGAACGAACGGAAAATGAACGAGTGAACGAATGAATGACTTATATTATAATGATCAAATTGACTTACTTATTAATTTGTTATTTTACTGTATGTTGTTATTTTAATTTTATTCTTTATATTTTGACATGTTTACTAGAATTACCTAAGTGTTACTTTTGTATATTATTTTTATATTTAATCAATCTGACGTCGACAATGACAGTTGCGTTTCGTTCGCGATAGCGACTGAGCGTTAGGGATTGGCATCTTGGCTACGCTACCAGATATATCTTCAAATTGATTTCTTGCTACGTATGCTACCTTTTGCTACATCAAATATTTTTTAATTAGGTAGGTAGGTACTTTAAATTAATGGAAAATTTAATTCGAATATTTTTTTAATCTAAAAAAAAACTTTTAAATATTCGCACTCAGAGTTCCGTGCTTGTATGAGATCACACTGGGTGGGCAAGTCCGTCTCGAACTTTGCCGGCTTTTTTCTATCGCACTTGTGTAGAGTCTTGTCTATGGTTAAAAATATATACATTTTGTGCGTTCGACTCACCTGAACTGGACAGAATGTATGTACAAGCCAGCAATTTACCTGTCGGTGCTTATTAAAGACTGAGAGAACAATTATATAGCACTAGTTATTGATAATTTGCCCCATTTGAGCTGTTTCCTTCTTGCTTAATTAAAATGATTAAACACCGCGATACTATGTACAATTGTAGATACGTAATTATATAATGACTAGTTGTATTTTTAAGTTAAGTGAGCTGATAACATAATAACATCCATTCAAAACTATTCTTAGAGCTCCGGTAGGCCGGACATTTTGCCATGTCCTTCCGTCTGTTTCATCATTTCAGCCGAAAGACGTCCACTGCTGGACATAGGCCTCTCCCAAAGATTTCCACAATGACCGGTCCTGCGCCATCCGCATCCAGCGGACTCCTGCGACCTTCACCAGGTCATCAGTCCACCTTGCGGGGGGCCTACCCACGTTGCGCCTTCCGGTACGCGGTCGCCACTCGAGAACCTTTCCGCCCCAACGGCCATCGGTTCTACGTGCTATGTGCCCCGCCTACTGCCACTTAAGTTTAGCGATTCGGAGAGCTATATCGGTTACTTTGGTTCTGCTGCGGATGGTCTCATTTCTGATACGATCTTGCAGAGAGACTCCTAGCATAGCTCTCTCCATTGCCCTTTGGGTGACTTTGAGCCTTCTTATGAGGCCCATTGTAAGCGACCACGTTTCAGTACCGTACATGCCATCACTGGCAACACACACTGATCGAAGACTTTCGTCTTCAGGCACTGCGGAATATTGGACGAAAAGATGGGTCGTAGCTTCCCGAACGCTGCCCAACCGAGTCGGATTCGACGATTAACCTCTTTCTCGAAATTGGACCTACCTAACTGGACAGTTTGTCCAAGGTATATATAATCGTCTACAACTTCGAGTGTAAAGTCTCCGATTGTCACTGGAGTTGGTGCTACATGGTTTCGATTTGACATTCGACATGATTTTCGTCTTATCCATGTTCATCTTAAGACCAACTCGCCCGGAGGCTCTACTGAGGCTAACAAGCATCGTACTTAAATCCTCCATGGTCTCAGCCAAGACTACTATATCGTCAGCAAATCGAAGGTGAGTGAGGTACTCGCCGTTTACATTGATGCCTAGCCTTCTCCAGTCCAGAGTCTTGAAAACGTCCTCCAGTGCAGCGGTAAACAGCTTAGGAGAGATGACATCTCCGTGCCTGACTCCCCGCTGCAGCGGAATAGGCTTCGAGTTCTGGTCTTGGAGTCGGACTGACATAGTGGCGCTCTCGTACAAACACTTCAACACTTCGATATAGCGGTAGTCTACTTGGCACCGTTGGAGAGATTGTAGTACCACCCAGGTTTCGATCGAATCAAAGGCTTTCTCGTAGTCCACAAACGCTAAACAGAGGGGCAGATTATACTCCTCGGTCTTCTGTATATACTTGTTCCGTCTGTTTATACTTGTCTAAATATAAACTTAGTTGCAATGCACAATATATTAAGTACAATGAATTCATTCATCAACTGCCCATGCAATTCTGAACGCGTGTGTACAAAAGGCAGACAAGATACCACCAGCAAGCATCAGGTCAAACAGATATAATTTTTTGATACGGTAAAAGCATACTTAAAACTAAAATTAAAACGGCAACTAGTTAGTAACATCGATATAGTGACAAATACATTTACAAATGTATGAATATGTAATTAAGCCCATGCTCCCATTACCTCTTAACCCTTAAATGCACGATTTATCAATATTGATCCTAAAGCTTCCTAAGTCACAACCAAATTCAACTTACGACGATATGACAAAGTCTATATATTACAAGAGAACTTGATTGTCATTTGTCTCGTTTCTGTCATAAATGCATCATCAATATCATCACGCATTTAAGGGATAAAGCTAACCAGTTAGCTACGTATTGACATATAGATATATTTCTAGATAATATTTCACTCTTAACGAACCCCTTACAATTAGCTGTTGCGGCGGCCTTAATCTTGTACATTACTTAATAAATGAACCAACCGTCTTTGTTAGCGATAGAAGTTATAGAACATAAAAAACAAAATTGATTTTTTGCAATTAAATAAATAACAGTAATTAACAGTTAATGAAATATAATTGGCAGTGTTGACTGACTATTTTTGCAATTATTATTCGTAATTAAATAGTTAATTGCATAATCCTACAGAGTTCCTGTTACGGAATAATTGCGCGTTGGAATGCGTTTCTTTCCGTAGAAATATATTAATTTAGTTCCTCAGTTATTATGATTAATTCACGATTAATTAATGGATGGTTGCGTAACATTCTTATTTCAATCATTGAGAAACTTTGTATTAACTACTATTATTGGGGTGGAGCCACTAAAACAAAATTTTTACAACTAGAAAGAGCTCAAAGAGCACTGCTTAAGGTCATGTACTTTAAGCCTCATAGGTTTCCAACCGGAGAACTTTATGTCATGCGGCCTTCTATCAGTTAGAAAATTGTATGTTTTAAATGCTATGTTAAGACAACATAAATCCACACCGTATTATCCTATCTCTCAAACAACTAGAAGAAAAAAAACTAAAGTAATCCCTTATGCCTCAAGCAAAGACGTCCTATGCTAGAAGACAATACGGTGCTCAATCTGCTAACTTGTATATTCTTATAAATAAAGAAATTGAAATATATCCCTACACATATAGAGAATGTAAAATAAAAATAATAAACTGGATTAAAAACAAAACCTACAGTGAAATAGACAATCTACTGAAAAAAAAAATATTGTATTGATCATATGTAAGTGTTCTCTATTTCCCACACACACACACACACACACACACACACGAAGTGGCTTTTTGAAATCGTTATCCTTAAATCTGTAATATCTGTTAATCATCTGACCTGTTTCACATAGGTCATATGTTATATTAGTCTAAGTTTGTTTACCAATAAGTACCTCTTAGAAAGTTTATAGGTATAAGTTAATCACTAAGTGAGAGCGGTGTTCCTTAACACAGGTATTTTCATACTTAAAAAGGGCCACCAACCTGTACTATGTTTAAATTGTTTGCTACTGAATAAATCATTTTTATTATTATTATTATTTTTGCGTCCTAAGACCTGCACTCACCCTAGGTGCGTAGACAAGATGTTAATCGTTAAAGGTCAGTAACGAACTAAACGCAACTGTCTTTGTCGCACTAATAAGGAAGAGTAATAGAGAGAGATAACTATGTTACTCTGCGAAGCGTGAGCGATTGGCATCTTGGCTACGCACGCGGGGTGCGTAGTCGAGACGCCAATGCCAGTCGTTAACGCTCAGTAACGATCTAATCGCAACTGTCTTTGTCACACTAAGCTGACAAGCTGTCTTCATTGCCACCGCCTGTCGTTTTATGTGTTGTCATTGCTGTCGTTTTATTCGTTTTAGTAGTCGAACGAGCGAGCTCTCCCAGACTACTTGGACAATCCATTGTTTGTATGTATATTTGTATGTATGAAAGTTAACAACGAGCATGATGCAAATACGCTTCCGTTGAGATATCTAAGTCCACGTCTATTGCCAAAACCACTTGTTGGCTGCGCTGTGCTGTGCGGCGTGCGCTGCGTCATTAGTTAGTTGAGAATTGACATACCTAGACTCTGACGTCACACTAAGCGTGTTAAACGCCTGAATCGGTTGGATTTTTTTAAATAAAATGTGTATACTGCATTTTAGTTGTTTTGCGCTGAATATTATTTTACAATATTATAATGATAAAACCTATATTCCTTATTCGAAAACAGTTGCGTTTTGATACTTATCAACTACTTTATTTTACCTAATTGTTCATAACTTTTGTCGGACTTGCCGCCAAAGTGTCCAACGACTTACAAAAAAAGACTGGCAGCTGTTTTGCGGTTCCTGGTCCCATTGCGGTCTACAATCTAATAACCCGAGAATTGGGACATTTGGGACAAGTCCGGTGTCGCCGACATCTCATTTCCTCTGTGTGATTACTTTATTAAAACCTCCTATAACTTTAGAGCACGCGATGTCATAATAGAGTATTTCAAAATTCCATACGTATAATAACGGGTAATGTGATTTTATTATAATCTGTCATGCGACTGTTAGTTGCAATTCGATAGTATAGTTTGTCAAAGATCATCATCATCATCATCATCATTTCAGCCGAAAGACGTCCACTGCTGGACATAGGCCTCCCCCAAAGATTTCCACAATGACCGGTCCTGCGCCACCCGCATCCAGCGGACTCCTGCGACCTTCACCAGGTCATCAGTCCACCTTGCGGGGGGCCTACCCACGCTGCGCCTTCCGGTACGCGGTCGCCAGTCGAGAACCTTTCCGCCCCAACGGCCATCGGTTCTACGTGCAATGTGCCCCGCCCACTGCCACTTAAGTTTTGCGATTCGGAGAGCTATATCGGTTACTTTGGTTCTGCTGCGGATGGTCTCATTTCTGATACGATCTCGCAGAGAGACTCCTAGCATAGCTCTCTCCATTGCCCTTTGAGCATTAGGGGGGTTTTTGCCGTAATCGCCACGCTTGGCATGCGGGTTGGCGATCGCAGTGTCTCCACCGTAACTTAGGGATGCTGCTGCCCATCCCCCGGTGGTCTTGGTCGTAGTTTAAGGACATACCCGGGTCCTTAAGGACATACCCGGGTGTCAAAGATGTTTTATAATTACTACTTCCCAATCAAATTTATTATTAATACCTATAATTCATATTACTAGTTCCTGTAATTAATGGAGAACTTATTACTCATGGAGGTTAGTCGATTTCCTATTAATTTCGTGATTATAAGGACCAATCGGTTGGCGTAGTTGGTAGTGACCCTGCCTGCTAAGCCGATGGTCCTGGGTTCGAATCCCGGTAAGGGCATTTATTTGTGTGATGAACACAGATATTTGCTCCCGAGTCATGGATGTATTATATGTATTTATGTATTCGTATATTATATATATCGTTGTCTAAGTACCCGTAACACAAGCCTTCTTGAGCTTACTGCGGGACTTAGTCAATTTGTGTAAGAATGTCCTATGATATTTATTATTATTATTTATTATTTATTTATAATTTCTTAAAGAGAGGAAAAGTGGAAAAACTCATGGGCTTGGGCGAGACTTGAACTCGCGACTACACGCCCATCGCTCTACCAACTGAGCTACCGTGACATACCCGGTGGCCCCGCCATTCGCAGATGTATCTGCTTACTTAAAACTAAAATAATTAAGTCTGTAATTTGGAACCATTTGAAAAGTACCTTTACCAATCAAATATAATTATATTATTTTATATGTTAGTCTATAAATGACAAAAATATTGGACAACCTACATAAAATCTTCGAACATAAATGTAATTCTCCGTTTAAAAATAATATATATTATACATAAATAACATAAATAGCGTACGTACCTATCTACACACTAGAATACATAAGAATGTGAAGTTCCTCCGCTTTCCATAACGTTGGAAAAAATTGTTTAGATAATTCATGTAAGGATCACATCTTCACATCTCCGAAGCCAGGTACCATGATAAAGCAATTTAAGTAATCAAGGACGGTCCCTTTGTGAGCCCTAATAGCCTCTATTAGTGGATTAGTAGGAAATCGTGAAATTAAGTAGTTTGTTGGTGGAAAACAAACAATTACCTTACTTTGCGGCTTCCGATCAGTCGTTAAGTAATTTTGAAATTACTAGCTGCGGTTAATAAGGGTGGGTTGATTAGTGTGGCCTGCCACGGAGATAGATCAGAGGTAGGTTTGTAATGTATATAATTAATAGGCATAGAATTGCTAATAAGAACCTGCCGGTTGCAGGCGATGCTCTAACATCCGCCGACGATAGACTGTAGGTATTTTGCTGGCCTGTCACTCTGACCACCAGCTATGATCAGCTGCCAGACTGCTCTGGATTTATCTCTGCTTGGTGTACCTGGCGAAGCAGGTAGGTACAACTACGAGGTTCGGCCAGACTCGGACGGGGTTGCAAATTATGCAAAAAAAATTGTAAGTTTTTCAATGTTCGTATTCGGCCGAATAGACCGTTTATATTGCCGAATATTTACCGAATAAACAAAGTTAATGCCTAACTAGCGTAAATAGATTGTTTCGTAATTCATCGTATAACGACATCATATATTTCAGCATCTTTTTCTATCGATATGGCGCAACCGAATATTCGGTTCTGAAGAGCTGTACCGAATGTTCGGCCGAATATTCGTATTCGGCCCATCTCTAGTAAGTATGTACTTTTAGTACAAATGTACATTTGAGAACACGGGGTTACCGATGCAGTTTATTTTATCTTTTTTTTAAGCCGGGCACGTATAAATGTAGCGGACATGTCCGTAAGAAGCTGGACACCTGTCGCGGGGATACCGGTACTTTCTGCATACAAAATAACAGTATTTTTTCGTTCTTTGGTTTATTAATAAATTGTTAATGGCGCAATGTCCTAATAACGACATTGTTACTATTGAGTCCTACATATTATAAGAGCATAAAATATTAGGCTATTTCAGGTTTACAAAATCAGCCATGTATGTGTCGGACCACTCATAATTGAGGGTTCCGTACTGTCATTATAATTACTATTTAAAACGAGATATTTCGGCACTGTTACAAGCGCCACGTTTACGGTGTAACAGAATTACTGACAAATGCGATCGTATTACGTACTTAAGCACAACGGTCACGAGAACTAATTGCTTTGAAATATAAAAATAAGCTTGAGGGTTTGTTGAAAAAACATCGCTGCCCAACCATAAGAACTCACGTAATACGCACACGGACCATCGTATATAATATTCTGCACTAGCGGTATTAGAGAATGGATTCTCATACATTTTGCCGCCCGCCCGGAGCTTCCGGAGGACCTGCGCCCCACGCGAACTCCGCACGTAGCCACCACTCACCTCGGTGTACTGTGCACTGCTAGTGCTACTACACTACCACTAATAATTATTGTTTATCTGCCTAGTAAGTTTATTTATATCCTTGCAAATGTGATGAAAAACATTGTATGTATCATGGGCGGTACAGGAATTACGAACTCGTGCTAAAGTCACACTCGTACGTAAGTTCTTGTTTACCGCCCTTAATACACAATGTACTCTTTGTCCTAACTGTACTGCGATCGTTGGCTTGTGTACTTAAAATCACGATTTCAATCTCAATTTTTTATGTATTTCGGCGTACGATTTTCAAAAAATTTAGGATATGTGATGTACCAGTTCATGGCCAATGATTTACAAAAGATACCATCAGTAGACAACGATTTTCGTTAGGATACCCTAACGAAAACCCGTACGGGCCTCCATACATTATATGTATCGTCGCCTAGTACCCACAACACAAGCCTTATTGAGCTTACCGTGGGACTAGGTCGATTTGTGTAAGATTGTCCCATAATATTTATTTATTTATTTATACATGAAACGGCAATCTCCTTTATCTATCTGTGTTACTATAAGAAGCCAGGGGTAACAAAAACACGCCTCGAGACCTCAACATTTAATTCCAAATATACAATCAGTTGGTCTGCTTGGTGTCCTTCGCGTTGTGCAGCGCTTGTGTGACGTAGAGCTTGGCCAGGCTCTGCGAGCAGAACTGGCTGATGTGCTGCGAGTACGTGTTGATCTGGCCCGCCACGATCATGGGGTTCAGGCGCAGCGGCACGGGGTGGGGCTTGAACAGTTTGTTCACGTCTTCTTCGGGTAGCGGCGCCTCGTCCTGAAATACAAATAGACATTGATGAGACGTTTTTGCCACTGAAAAAATGTATAGACACGGTAAGGTAAGGATTACTGACTCCTTGAAGAGTTCCTGAGCTGGATGGTCCCACGGGACTCTAGTTATGGAGCGAATCGCTCGTCGCCCCACAGGTCAACTCCGTATGCTAATATAGAATTAAAGTAGCCGTAATACGCTTTCTTGAGATTGTCGTTGTTTAGACTTGGACGAAGTCGACCCAGAGCAAAGCATGCGGATGACAATCGGTCACACAGCTGATCGATATGCGGACTCCACGTTAGCCCGGAGTCTATTATCAGACCTAGGTATTTAACTTGGTCGACCTGGGGGACAGGTTGGCCGTTACAGGTAACATCATGGATGCATGGAATCATGGATTAATCAGTCTATAGCTGGCTCGGCTATATACGTTTGGGCAATCCGTCGGTTCTGCAAAGCGCGTATTTGTCGTTGGACCTATAGTGCTGATATATCTGTCACTTGCCCGGTGCGAGCCGAATAGAAGGCATCATTATTTGGTCAAGTAGAGGGTTATTGAAGGTAAGAATGATCAACCATGAGGAGTAGAAGAGTGTGTTACCTTAGCAGCGCGGGCAGCGTTCTCCTGAGCCCGCTTGAGGAGCCAGCGATGCTTGTCCTGTTGCTGACGGACCACCAGCTGTTGGTAGCGGTTGAACTTGATGGCCTCTTGGTTGAGCTCGTCCACGCGCTCCATTAGACTACGAAGTTGACCTGGAATATGTAATTGATTAATAAAAACCAATCTCCGCAGTTCTAAAATTTTATAGTTCTTAGAACTCCTTGCCAATCTCGAAACACGTTATCTCTTCCAAGTAAATGAACTTTCAAGATTTATTTTAAACGTCATATACATATTTCTATGAAATTCAGACGTTTCTTTAACACTGTAACTGTAACCTGAAATGTCTGTGCTATCAAAAGCTAGGAAACTTAGCATAATAGGACTCTAGCAAAGGGTTCCAATTACAAATATTGTTCAAATTATCTTGAACAATACATGTTATCGGAACATAGGTCAATAAACAAGACTAACCATGATATTACACTAAATTAGCGAAATGTTCGTTAATTGCAATACACTCCTCACCTTCCAATACTGAAGCAGTTCCCAGATCCAGGAACTTGGAGCCCTCCTCCTCTGGGATCATCTCCGAAAGCTCAGACATCATGATGTTGGTGAGCGGAGAGTTGCGGATCACGATGGGGACCTCAATGAACAGGCTCTCGTAGCCGATCTTCAGGTTGCGTAGGGCTTCGGGGGTGTAGTCTTGCTCTTTGTACATTTGGATGGCCTGGTAAATGTAATTTGTAGATGTTAACAAGGAAACAAGCATTGGAAATTCTAATGAGGGTCCACTTACAATGCAAAATATACGAAGAGATACAACTGGGAAGTGGGGGCATTAGTTGTAATTCAATATTTGCTAAGCTGACAAACTGTCAAACCGCAAATGTATTCTACCGCTAGGAGCGCTTTTGGAACGTGGGTCTGGTGGGAATCTTTTAAACGTCACTTTGACAATTATTTCATATTGACAGAAGACCCACGCGTGAGCGCGACATCACGGTAGCCACCATTCAGTCACAATATTTTTAAATGGGAGGGAAGCACCATTTACCGATTAGTAGGCGAACGGGGCGCCAAAATCAAGAATTGAATTATTGAATGTAATGTGCTTAGTGCACACTTATGACATTAGTATGAGTATGTTAGAATTTGTTATAAGTATTACAGACCTAACATTCTCGCGGTCTCTCAAAATTATTTCTATTCTATTCTATTCTATTCTAACATTCAGCTTGAGGTAACCACGCACAGACTTTGTGTTGTGAATGCAACCTATTTTGTATGCAATTTTTAGTATGGAAATTACCGGTAATTTACCGGTTTACCGGTAATTCCTATATCCTAGTCGTAGATGACTCCCACACTCTGCTATCGAGGACTAATAGTGCTACTCTGACTCAAGCAGGGACAGGCTCAGGAAGATTCATGTAATATTCCTCTGGATAGAAATGAAGCACCAACCTGCGGCGTTAACCTATAGGCCTTCAGAGTGAGGAAGCCGCGAGCGGACTTCTTTGTGTCATAGATGACCACTACACTCTCCTCGATGGAGGTCTGGTAGTGGTACTGAGACTCCAGCAGGGACAGGCTGAGGAAGTTGCCAACATCTGCACTCTGGTACCTGAAAACAGTTTAAACACTGATCATCATTATCATCATTCAATGTTGTAATTTTCTCGTATTTGAGGTTGTTTGATGGCAAGCCCCTATTCTTTGCTATATGGATTACTCTTCCGGTTTAACCCTGCATTGACGAATCTGTCAGCTGTAGCCGTTATTGGCATCCTTGGCAAAACTTTCCTATGTCGGCCACAGCTGACTATGGTGGTGAAAGGGTTAAATTAATTACAAAGGCACAGTATTTTGGGTATGCCATTTCAAGGCTGGAATGCCTGTAGGCCACATAACTTTAACTTTGCCCATCATTATGATTATGTTAAGTAAGAAATGAGAAAGTACCAAAAGGAAACCCCAAATACAAATTAAAAGTTGCTGCATATATGAATATTAAACTCTATCAAATTCATGAAAAACTGCTTTATGCTGATTCCTAGATTGTTAAATTAAATAAACAATTTGAATTTGAAACTTTTAACACACCATCCAACATGGAAATGGTCAACATTGACCCTCCGCAGCCTCCTCATCATGGCGAGCTGGTACTCCTCCTCGTCCATGGTGTCATCATGCTTGGGGAATGGGAAGCAGTTGGTGATCTCCAGGCGGTTCTCCACCACCAGCCCGAGCAGGGCTCCCTGCGCCACTTCCATGTTGCTGCATGATTCCTCATGGCAGTGCTTCAGGATTTTCATCACCGCCTGAAATATTTTGAAAACAAACATTTAGGTAACCAATTAATTTTTAAAAGTTTTTAAACTGTTCATTGTAGAGGACTAAACAAAGAGACCAAACATTTATTGCCTTATATGGTTATACTTATAAAAAAGCATCATTATATCAAATGATCCAAAATAAGTATCAAGTATGAAAGATTACCAAAGAGCACCAAAGTTGAAAAACGTGTACAGATGTAAGTATGTGACTCGCATTTTTTCCAAATTAATTTAGAAAAGTTGTCAAGAGAGATTTACATTTTTAAAAGAGGGATTGTAATACTAATGCAAGGTAGAAAAAATACATTGAAATTTACACACAGTGTTGCAAATCAAGCTTAAATATGTATTCTGAATCCGTTGCAAGGTGGCTATAATATTATTATTATTGTAGTTTATTTCTTAAGCAAAACATCCTTAGTTCAATCCAAAATAATAAATGTGGACAGTATTGGAATGATTGTCAGTTTCCTTTATTATATTTCTGGCATGGTTGAATAAAATCAGGTTCACAGTTGTTAAACATTAATATTGTGCATTGCACAAATTATTGACTTATGTAAAATCAAAACAAACTCATAACAATAAACATTTATCAACTTTCCTTGTCTTTATGTAAGTAATGAGTGTGTCATTATTGCTCATTATCTAAAATAAATGGCTGGATCAAGTCGCGTTGAGATCATCACTGAATTCGGTACCTCCAGGTCCGTTATAGTATAATAGTTGTCCTAAATTGACCTATGACTAATTCTAATTCTGTAAACAGTTTGGCAATGCGCACAAATAAATACATATAGCAGACATGGGTAATAAGGGAATGTTTTAAAACGTATGAGGTCTTTTTTTTTTGGTTTAAGACCAAATGATTACAGTTACAGAGTATCAATAGAATCATATTATTGTACAGGATGGGAACATAACCTCTAAACGAAAATAAACTTATGTTATAAATAGGATCTTAGGATACCTTAAATTTTGTTTTACATGACAGTGTAACCAAATATAACAAATTAAATCAATTAGGAAGTAGAAAAGTGGCAAAATCATCATACTAAACAATAAAACAACCAACTTTCTGACGCGTCGACAAATTAAGTTTTTGTAGAAAAATTTACACTCCGAGAAAAAAATGTTGACTATCATACAATCTTAATGAATTGGTTATGTTTACTTACCAATCCATCGCACTGAACGTACGTAATTGCGGCTTCATTTTCAGGAATACGTCTAGCAGACCCACCGCGACTCGCCATTTTTAATTTGAAAGGTTTTACTGACCGAATGAACTTGAGTTTGATAGGTGGTTCTGTCACGTTTCATTAATTCTTTTATACATGGCAACATCTATCATTCACTTGTGCTATTTGAGCCAATGTTATTTAGTAACTAGCGATCACCCAGCGATTCACTGGAATGAAATCGATTTTGTGTCATGTGTGATTGCTTTACATCTTGTCTATTCTATTTTCTCAAATGTCAGTCAAGTCAAACCCCCACCAATCATCCCATCAATTTGATAAATAAATCAAGTCACAATAATGTTGTTATTCCCTTGAAAGTATAATTAATTGCATTAGTAATGTGTTCTTTGACCTAATATATGCAATAAGAAGTGAACGTTTAAAATATACGGAATTGTTTTGTGAAATCTTAATACAAAAAAAGTTATGAATCTCGTCTAAGAAAGGAAATTATGAGTCAACATAAGTTTTGGAAGGGGATAAAAGTTTGTACGTTTTCAGAATCTAACCAGGTTCCTGATAAAATCGTGAAACTGTGTTCTCTGGGATCGGAAGTAATCGTTCTTGGCAATGACCATGGCCTTTATCATAGTAACATTGAAGACGATTGTTTAAACTTTAGCAAAGTCAGCGGTTTATCAGCGATAGACATATCACACCACAATGATACCCTTTACATTATCGACGTGCACGGGAGGCTATACAAGTCTAATTCTAAGTTTGAAAATAAAGAAGAAATTGTTGTCCGGGAGGATGCAAAATGTTGTCCTCATGGTTTCAAAAGTTCCAGTTTAAAAGTAAAGTTCCGTAATGTAGTGACTAGTGACTTCGGGCAGCTGTTCATCAGTAGTGAGGGACAGCTCTGGGGTTCTGGTGTTATGCCCCAAATTGGTTTGGACTCTGCTAGCATAAAGAAGGTGCCATTTTTTGAAGGCAGGACAGTGTACAGTGCTTCTCTTGGTGATGATTTTGCAGCCGTAATAGCTAGGAAAAATGTTCGTCGATCTGACAACTGTGACACAGACAGTGACAATGAGGATGAAGAGGTGTTTGCATCAAATTGCTCACAATGTCAAACATCAATAGGTTTAGCATCCCCCGCGTCAGTGCCATCTTTGTCTGAGACCTGCCCCCTCGGAGTCCAGCTCAATAAGTCCAGTGAAGACTCCAGCAGTACCACAGCCCCACAAACTGATGTCCATATAGATGCTCATAGTTTCACAGAAGACTCTAGTCCCTCTTCTGAAGAATCAAAAATAGCAAAAACAAATTCTAATCAAAAAGATAAATTAAAACCAGAACACATAGATGCTGAAAGTAAAACCAGTGAAGTTGAAATTGAATTAGATGATGAAGCAACAGAAGAAGGTAAAGAAAAGATTAACAATATTTTTATAAACACAGATGCAGCCAAGCAATTTTTAAGCAAACAATTATCATGGGTCTCAGCAGGAGAGGACTATCTTGTTGAATACACAGAAAAACCCACTAGAATAATTAAAGAAAATGTCTCAAACCTCACAAATTTTGTTTATGAAGGTGTCAAAACAGTAGGGGATAAAGTAGTGACCCTGTCAAGACATGTCAGTGGCAGCAGTGACAATAATGAGGCTGTTGAACTCCAAATGCGATTGCAACATGATGAAATCAACTCTCTCATGTACAATTGCTCTTCTGATTGCCATCTTGAAGACCTCCAGTTCTCCACAAGTACAATTAGCAGTGAGAAAGAGTTTGAAGTTGCAAGAAAAAGTGAAAACATTAAGAACATGGCCAAACTGGGTAGGAATATCCTGGCCACTGAATTGTGGACCTGGGGCGACATATCATATGGGCAACTTGGAGTTGGAGACACAGTAAAAAGGTTGAAGCCAATGGTTGTTATGACTTTATCCGGTTTTGGGCTACAGAAAGTATCTTGCGGCAAATGGCATTGTGCAGCTTTGACACTAGATGGCAGGCTCTTCATGTGGGGCTACAATCACTTTCATCAAGTCAGTTTTGAGGACAGAGAGGACAAAAGTGGTCCAAAACAGTTCACTGAAATCTCTGGCGGGGATCGGGTTAGAGACATGATGGCAACAGACCACCACACTCTAGCATTTACACATGACAAGCATATTTTTTACATGGGTAAGCATACAGATGGCTACACAAGAACAATAGAGAATTTAAATTTAAACATAGCACATGTAGAAGAGTCTGATCATACAGAAAATGGTGATGTTGAACTTGTGAAGTTAAGAAAACATCAAAACTGTGTTAATAAAACGCAAAATATGTGCTATCATTCACTAATACTCTCCTCTGACAACATCACATACTGTTCGGTACCAACATTTGAGAAGTTCATATCGCCTTGCCATGAATTTGAAAATCTCTCTATTGCTCAAAAATATTTAGAAGAAATGCTTTTGATATACCATTCTCTAGTTAAGCCTTTTCTCAAGAAAAGCAACGCAATCATCCTACATTCCAATGTGTATGAAACAGTTTGTGATATCTACAGTGACATATTGAATATTAATGCCCTGAATGTGTTATCAATGTGGCAGTATGCAGAGAAGCATATAAACGAATGTGATATTTCATTAATTAAAAATTTAGAAGAATATATTTATTTGTACAGAAAGTATTATATCGCAATAAGTAATTTGATTGTTATTGGTGGATTCGCTCAAATCAACAATGTTATTGATGTTCCATCAAGTATATACAATTTATTTAGTGATCAGTTGCCATCGAACAAACAGAAGAATAATAAGAAAACACTTGAAGCCATAGTAGGACTCGCGTTCGTGCAACCCCTAACGCGATTAAGCTCGTACAGATGCATCATTCAATCTCTGTTGCGAAATAAGGCAAACAACAGACTGGATATCGATTTTGATGACATGAGCAATATAGACAGCAGATTTAAAAAAGTTCTGTCTTCCATGGACTTGTTGATAGAGGAACAAGAAAAGAAGCGAAAAGAGGCGGACGTGACCAAACTTTTCTGGGAAACTATAGGGAAAAGCTTAGACCAGTACAGGACGCCTGAACGTCGGTTAGTTCGGGAGTCTAAATCCCGCCAACTGAGCTTAGTGAACCCTGGAAGATTCTCTTCCCACTGGTTCGTGTTATTCAACGATTTGTTCATCCACGTGAATGGGAGCACTCCGATCGTGCACCCTTTGATAACGCTTTGGGTGGAATCTATTCCCAACGCTGACTCTTTAGTCAACGTAATACACCTTACAACTCCTGAGGAACTTCTGTCAGTATCAACAAACTCCGAGCAGGAGAAGACCGAGTGGATTCACGCTCTGAACTCCTCTATCAAGTCTGCTCTGAACAAGGAATCCACTTTTAAACCACCGGCGATAAGAACTGCTAGTCACACGTTTTCCAGCAAGAATTCGTTCTTCAAAGACGCGAAGTACCAGGGGAGATGGTTGGATGGGAAGTTGCATGGGAGCGGGAAGATAGAGTGGCCGGACGGGAAGCTCTATGCGGGCCAGTTTCAGTTGAATGCGCTGTGCGGGCATGGAAAGATGGAAGATCCTGGACTAGGTGAGTTCAGAATTTATCCGTTTGTTTACCTTAACATAAATAACCATAGCCACGGAGCAAGCGCCAATAACTTTACCGGCGTGGTTACTTAGTACCAAATATTTGATTTGTTTCGTAGGAAGGTATAAAATAATGTCCAAATACCTCGTTCACGTCACGCACGCAGCGATAAATTTTACGTAACATATTTCAAAACTGTAAATTTGCAGGAATCTACGAAGGCCAATGGAAAGACAACCTGCAGAACGGTTACGGTGTCCTAAAATTCATAAACGGGGACATATATGAAGGATACTTCAAAGACGGTTTAGCCCACGGTCATGGAGTGAAAAAGCAGGGTGATTTCACTTCGTCGAATGCAACCATATACACCGGGGAGTGGAGTAATGGTGTTAAACATGGGTACGGAGTCATGGACGACATCGGGAAGGGAGAGAAATATTTAGGCAGCTGGAGCGATAATAAAAAGCATGGATGCGGCCTAATAGTGACCCTGGACGGCATTTATTACGAAGGATTGTTTATGCAAGATGTTTTAACGGTAAGACCTCGCTTTTTGGTTGGTTGAGTTTGCGCATTCGTTTCTCTTATTTGCTAATTTTTTATCTGAAAATCTTTACGTGCTCCACGAGGTCGTGTTTGACTTGCAATAAATAATAAGTGTGATAATGATAATGTTGGGTTTTCAAGATAAATACATGATACATTTTGATTAATATTCATTCATGTCTGCGAATAATACAAATTAATTCGATACTGAAATTACGCAGCAGCCAAAGTCTACGTTTACGTCACATAGGTATTTACTACTTATAGTTATCAATGTTTATCAGTTTTTTAACTGAGGACAACTTCGGTATTTTCTGTTGCCGGGTTTCTATACTTAAGATTAGGTATGTACGGTCGGTGCCCTCACATAAGTATCCACGCGCGCTACGCGGTTGCATATGTGGGGTGGATATATGTGAGGGCACCAACTGTACATAATAAGTTCTTTAAAACACCATACCTACTCATTATTATGTTGTTCATCTCTTACTACCTATGCCCGGCCGGACTCGAAATACTCAAATAGACCGTCTATTCATCGACCCTTCCAAACCCCACGTCATATTCGATCCAACGGCGAATTCACGGGGTCGAATGTTCTAAAGTGAACATTATCTCCTACGCCATAAGTACTATGTGGGGAGGAACGTGTGGGTCGAATTCGTGGGAGTTAAAGAATAAGTCTATTCTAATAGCATGGAGTTAAGCCTGA
Source organism: Lathronympha strigana (assembly GCA_949128165.1). Taxonomy (NCBI): domain Eukaryota; kingdom Metazoa; phylum Arthropoda; class Insecta; order Lepidoptera; family Tortricidae; genus Lathronympha; species Lathronympha strigana. The sequence continues at coordinate 5,804,463 of OX421906.1, read as the reverse complement.
CTGAAAATTTAGCTAAAATAATTATATAATCACATGGTATGGTACATATGGCTACCTATACGAACTTACATGTTTGTTACACAATTACACATACTTTTTAGGCGAAATAATTTCCTGAACTCTAACCGTATATCCTTTTTTCTGCAAATCTAGTTATTTGGTTATTCCTCTTTTGGTCATTATCCGGTTTTCCCCTTTTATCAATCTGCCGCATGAATATTATTTGCGCATCCTGAATATTATTTGTACATACCATGAATGACTCACTGTCAAATAAAAGTAACGTGTAATGGCTCTTATATTCAGAAGTCAAATGTACAGAAAATTATGCTCTGATAATTCTGTACATTTGACTAATCATATTAGGGGCAGATATGAATTACATAACAAAAATATGAACTTTATCATTTTCTAAGTCCAATACTTCGTACGACGTCCGCTTAGTATGACATATGACGTATTCGGCGCTTGCCTAAGCAAAGGAATAGGTATACCTATGTGAACATCAAAGATTGTTCTTGAAACCGAATTTAATACTAATAGTCCATCCCATTAAGGAGTCGGATAAGAATGTGGTTACGTTTAATCAAGGTTGTGTAAGAGAAATGTAATATTAAGTATATACCAGAATGGTAAATGGGTTTTCTGAACTAATTTAAAAGTGCAATTAACACAACAAGTAAATATCTTGGCAGAAAATACCGATGTAATGACTACATAATAGATATTTTCAGTTATTTTCTATTGGGTCTATTGAGATGAAAACATCTCTATTACTTCCCTATAACTCCGCCAGGGCTATCATAGCTTCCTCTACCCATAGAGTTGTTTTTGTTTGGAACCCATTACCCCTTTGATAGGGTTTTAAAAACAAGAGCAACGGTTTCCAAAAAAAATTGAGTTTTCTTGTCTATGTGGTCTATGGTTTAGGATTTGGTATGACGTATACCAAAAACGTGCGTTTTTTTAAACGAATGCAGCGCCGTTTGCGCATAACTTGCGCCGTGTAACCTTGTTACTATTGAAATAGATTAATGTGATTGATACTTATTGATTATTGTGTTGAATAGTACTGGCAATAGAAGAAACTATAACAAATTTGTATTTGCATAGTTACCGTTCTAGGCATTGTTTATTTACTTTTCTTAAGTCAGTTGAATCAAAACAGTGCTCATATAAACATCGAATATATTCCGTTAGTGCTTTTTTACTGTGTTTTATCTGCTTTGCTATCCTTTATATATAAGGGCAATTTTTACCCTCACAGTGGTTATGGGCCATATGCAGTAAACGGAAGAAATTTTCAGCTAAAATGAGTACGAGTACTGTGAAAATTGACCAACTCAACGAAAGCAATTATGAGACCTGGAAAATCCAAGTAGAAGCAGTTTTAATAAAGAATGATGCCTGGGGATACGTTAATGGAACTATCCAGAAACCAGCAGAACCAGCCGAAGCAGCCAAATGGGACATTGGAGACTCAAAAGCTAAGTCTGATCTCATTTTATCGATAACCCCGAGCGAATTGCGACACCTCAGAGGTTGTAAGACATCGCGAGATGTATGGTTAAAGTTACAGAACGTTCATGCATCGAAGGGACCTGCGAAAAAGGCTACCTTATTAAAAGAGCTATTGCTTCGTAAATTGGAGGAAGGTGGTGACCTTAGAGAACATGTCATGAGATTTTTCGATGTGATAAGTCAATTAGCTGACATGGATATCGAAATGAATGATGATCTAACTTCGATAATGCTCTTGTATAGCTTGCCGTCTAGTTTTGAAAACTTTAGATGTGCCATAGAATCTCGAGATTCACTGCCGAAACCAGAGGCATTGAAGATTAAGATATTAGAAGAGGAACATTCCAGAAATAGTAAAGATAGTGTAGACAGAGCACTTCTTGTTAAAGGAAAGAGATCTTCTAAGCCAAAGAGTGGCACAGAGCAAAAACAACGCGCATGTGATACGGCTGAGCAAGGAAATTCGAAATTTAGATACAAATGTTTTAAATGTCATCAAAGTGGTCATAAAGCGTCCGAGTGCACGCAGAAGAAGAATAATTGTAGTGATTCTGTAAAGTATGTGTCGAACATAAGTGATTCATCAGATGTTGATTCCAATTTTGTAACATTTAATTGTGTTTCAGATGTTAATGCTGTTTGCAACGAGAATGGAGATTGGATTTTGGACAGCGGATGTACGTCACATTTATGTAGAGACGCAGGCAAATTTGATACCAAATTTTTACATGTAGCTGGTAAGCTGAATTTGGCAACTAACTCTAGCACGAACGTACAAGGTAAGGGGACAGTCAGATTATCTACATGTAGTAATGGTGCTAAAACTGTAATCCAGTTGCTCAATACCCTATTTGTTCCGGATTTGCGATGTGACCTTATCTCAGTAGCTAAAATTACTGATCAGGGGTTTAGCGTTACGTTTGAGAAAAACAGAGCTATTGTTCGAGATAGTTGTGGTAACACTAAACTTGTGGCGAATCGCAAAGGTAATTTATATTACGTTGAGGAACAATGCGACAGAGCGTCAGCGATTTCCGAGCGAAAAGTTGATGTGAGGTTGTGGCATGAGCGTTTAGGCCATTTAAATGCGAAGGATCTTGTCCAAATCTTAAATAAATCTGGCATGAAGCTTAAGATGACAGATGTAAGAGAGTTGTACGATTGTGATGTTTGTATGCAAGGGAAAATGAGTAGGTTACCTTTTACGAGATCTAGTGGGCCATGCGATGAAAAATTAAAAATTATTTATTCTGACGTGGTGGGCCCGATGCAGCATACATCAATAAATGGTGCCAAATATTTTGTGACATTTATTGATGATCATACTAGATGGTGTGAAGTCTATTTTCTTAGCAAGAAAAGTGAAGTGTTCACTACATTCAAGGTATACAAAACTCATGTTGAGAACCTGTTTAATAGGAAAATAACTTACCTTCATACAGATAATGGAGGCGAATACTGCAACCGAGATTTCGACGAGTTCTTGAAGAAAGAAGGAATAGCAAGAAGGCTGACAATTCCTGGCGTACCTCAGCAGAATTCGATAGCTGAAAGGAAGAACAGGACCTTGACAGAGATGGCAAGATGTATGCTCATTTCGTCGGGGCTTTCTCCGGGTTTCTGGGCGGATGCTGTGGCTACAGCATGCCACGTAAGAAATCGTTGTCCAACAAGAAGTCTTGAAGGAGGAATACCTTTCGAGAAGTGGTTCGAACGACCTGTCAAATTAGATTACTTACACAAGTTTGGGTCTAAGGTACACGTCTTGGACAAGTCAACCGGGAAAGACAAGTTTGCTCCTCGAAGTCAAGAAGGAATCTTTGTAGGATATCCTAGAGATCGAAAAGGTTATAGAGTATGGATGCCGAAACAACGACAAGTTATCATGTCAAGAGATGTGAAATTTCACGAAGTGAAGAGTGAAGAGAATAAAATGACGAACATGAAGGTTGACCCCTTTGAAATTTACAAGGGAGAATCGGCAAATGTTCAAAATCAACCTTCAAAGGTTGAGGTAGAATTTCATCCTGAAAAACCAAATGAAAATCGAATTGAGCAGATTTCTCATGAAGAGAATGAAGTCAGAAATCTTGATCCTGCATCTAAGGGAAAAGATGAAGTTTCCGTTGTAGACCGCCGAATGACAGATGATCCAGATATTGTTACGGAACCATTTCAACATGATCATCAACACCATGATGTTCATATTGATGGGAGGAGGGTAATGAAAAGAGGTCCAGGTCGACCACGATTGGAGCGAGGTCATGTCGGACGTCCACGGAAGATATATCACATGGTTGACATTGAGCCACAAGAAGGTTTTGAGTCGAACCTCGAGTCACATATTCCTATGGAAGAGAACGTCGAGTCGAACATGGAGTCACATATTCCCATGGAAGAAGATTTAGAGTCGAACGTCGAGTTACATATTCCTATGGAAGAGAGCGTCGAGTCGAACATGGAACCACAAGTATGCATACAGGAAAATACCGATTCTGTCGATACGTATTTAGACTGTGAAGATTTCGGTGGGATAGCTGAGATTACGGTAAAGCAGGCTTTATCCGGTAATGAGCGAAAAGGATGGAAAGATGCGATACTTTCAGAAGTAAAAAGTTTAGTTAAAAACGATACTTTCGATATTGTTAGTAAACCTATGGGTCGAAATGTCGTAGGATGCCGTTATATACTAACTACTAAGTTGAATGTTGATAAAACTGAAAAGAAGAAAGCCAGACTAGTAGCGAAAGGATTTAGTCAACGTTACGGGATTGACTACCAGAACACCTTTGCACCAGTAGCCAGACTTGACTCTGTAAGATTATTAGTTGCACTTGCAGCAGAACTTGATCTTGAAATTCATCAGTTGGACATTAACACGGCATATTTAAACGGATTATTAGAGGAGGAGATCTATATGAGAGTGCCTGATCTTCTAGAACAATGTCTACTAGATCTCACGCGTTTGGAGCAACCAGGTTCAGCTATATACGAACGAGCCAAAAAGATGTTGGATGATATAAAATCTGGGGGCGACGTCTGCCGACTAAAAAGATCGCTGTACGGGCTTAAACAAGCTGGACGGCAGTGGAACATCAGACTTGACGAACAGCTGAAGAACATGGGGTTGCAAGTCTCCTTGAACGAACCGTGCCTTTATTTTAAGGATATAGATTCGCAAACTAAACTCTTTGTTCTTGTTTATGTAGATGATATTCTCGTCGCATCGCAAAGAGGTGAATGCATAGAAAGTTTCAAAAAAGAACTGGCCACTAAGTTCGAATTGAAAGATTTTGGCATTGCGAAATATATGTTAGGCATAGAGTTTGACAAATGTGACAGCCACATAAAATTGTCACAACAAAAATACATCGAAGATTTATTGGTAAAATTTAATATGGTTAATTGTAAACCAATATCTACGCCGATGGAAAATAAATGCAAGATGAATAAACCCACCGGGAAGTGTAGTACTAAGGAACAGTATCCGTTTCGTGAAATTATAGGTTCGTTGATGTATCTCTCTATTGGAACGAGACCGGACATTACTAATACGGTTGCTATATTAAGCCAATTTTTGGATTGTCCAAATGAGGATTGTTGGAATGCTGCGAAACGTGTATTGCGATACTTGAAACATACTAAAACGTATGGCCTTATTTACACGAAGACGGGTAAATCATTGCATGGTTATTCTGATGCTGATTGGGGAGGATGTCTGATAGATAGGCGTTCTTATTCAGGTTATGTTTTTATGTTAGGTGGTGGATGTGTGTCTTGGAAGTCGCAGAAGCAAAAATGTGTATCAACATCTAGCTGTGAAGCGGAGTATGTTAGTTTGGGGTCGTCAATGAAGGAAGGCATATACCTGAACAGCTTGCTAAATGAGATTGGATTACGTAAGTTTGCACCATTATCTTTACATGTAGATAATCAGGGAGCGATTTGTCTGGCCAAGGATCCAATGTTCCATTCTCGGAGCAAACACATCGACATAAGGTATCACTTTATACGAAGCGTATTAAGGGACAACAAGAGTATTATGTTGGAATACTTGTCAACCGACTCAATGCTCGCAGACATTTTAACAAAGGCGTTGCCTAGAGAAAAGCATTATTTTTGCATGCGTGGTTTAGGCATAGCTTGTTAATTGTTATTATTTTTAGAGTTGTTGTTTGATATCACTTTGTTTTGCGTATGTGTTTTTATTTATTTTGAATATTCACATTAAGGGGGCGTATTGAAATAGATTAATGTGATTGATACTTATTGATTATTGTGTTGAATAGTACTGGCAATAGAAGAAACTATAACAAATTTGTATTTGCATAGTTACCGTTCTAGGCATTGTTTATTTACTTTTCTTAAGTCAGTTGAATCAAAACAGTGCTCATATAAACATCGAATATATTCCGTTAGTGCTTTTTTACTGTGTTTTATCTGCTTTGCTATCCTTTATATATAAGGGCAATTTTTACCCTCACAGTTACTTCCATTTTCACTCTAGCCTTCTAAGGACCACGGTCCTACCCATAGGATTAATTGGTACAATGAATTATAAATTGAAAGAGAACATTTATTACATTTAATAAATGATTTGATTCGTGCTTTAAAATTGTGTGGTACAATGAAATTAAAATTGTTTCCAATTGAAACAGAGTTGCATTTCTTTTGTTTCACTTGATTTTAAAACAATAGAAACTCAACCTTATTCTTGACACGATTGATTTCAATTTAAAATAGCAATTTTTTAACTTAGGCTAGACTTAGTAACTAAAGTAAGCATGTGTTGCGCTGCGTCGTGGTATGCCGAAGTTGTTCCTAACAACAATAATTATTGTTGTTCCTGACAATATACAAGTCAACCTTGTTTATTTCCAGGGACACGGTGTGATGGTATTCGAAGACGGCACCCACTACGAGGGCGAGTTTCGCTCGGCCGGCGTGTTTTCCGGCAAGGGAATTCTGACCTTCTCCAGTGGAGATAAGATCGAGGGTGCTTTGCATGGGGCCTGGACGGAGGGCGTTAAGATCAGCAATGCTATTATGCATTTGAATGTTTCGAATCCCGTGCTGCCAGAGAATCCTAAACCGAAGTAAGTAAGATTTGAGAAAGCGCATAATTATAAATTTTCAACTCCTAAATTCTGTGAGTTGTGACAGTTCAAAAACCTTTGCTTATCGAAACCGTAGTTACAAAATTATGTCTAAACTAAATATGTATAGTCTGGCCATCCAACGGACGCAGTAGAACAAAGAAACTATATTCATCCTCTTTTTATTGGTTACTAGCGTAAGAAAAATACAGTAAGATTGATTGATGCACGAATAAGAATAAATAGTACCTAAACTATAGTATCCGCTATAGCTCGTTAAATATCGGAGCGTTTTTTTAGATTTTGTTGTCCAAAAATACTTTTTTGCTTGGTTGGAATTTTTTATCTGTTTTCTACTCAGAACTGCGCTTATTCAACCCTAGAAAATAATCCATACATACATTTTTAAAATTTTTCATTGCGCTACCGCCATACTTAATCTGTAAAACAATGGTAGTGAAATAAAAAAAACATGGAAGACGATTTTTTCTCCTACTAGGATTGCAAGAACTCGCAATTCTGAATAGAAAACATAATAATTTCCAATTTAGCAAAAAACTATTATTGGACAACTAAAAGTAAAAACGTCCATCTCCGCTTATTGTTTCGTCGATTCTTATATTTTGAAACATAATAGGTTTTGCAATTGTAACTGTAGACTTTTAGAGGTTGTAAACGAACAATCAAGATACCGCAGATTCTAATATTTCTATTTCTTATACTTAGTTCTTGCATACTATGAACGACTTTTGCACAATAACGCCCGAAAATACAACATTTACACGTTATCTTCATAAAGAGGTATAACAAAGGATCACAATTATACAAGGGGCTACTCAGCCACCCAATATCTCGATATCCACTACTTCCACGTTCCTCTGTACTCTCAGTCTCTCATATTTGTAAATATTGTCAAAGCGCGGAGCGACATGACCTCTCTACGAGCTCTCGGACTGGACTGCCGCCACATCGATAACGTGACTGTTTAGCCAGAAAACTTAGCTAATGTTCCTGTATTTCTACCAAAACTTACCAAATTTAACTTTTTTTTACCTAATAATTTTGTGTGAAAATGTTCAAAAGTTTTTCATTTATTCCGTGGAAGACTATATAGGTAAGTAGGTACTTAACAAGAAAAAATGTTTCATTAAGATTCAATAGCAATAAGGTCGAAAACCAGATAGATGTTTCAAGCTCGCTGGTCAAAAAATGGTAAAATAGGTGTTAGAAAATTTTGGATTTTTCAAAAACTGACAACAGTTTTGAAAAAGTTTTTCATTTATTCCATTTAAATTGAAATTATCTTTTAGTTTTTGTATTAAAACATGCAAAAATGTTTTTGTAACTATGAAAACTCATATCAAAAAGTTGAGCTGAATCGGCCAAATTTATCTCTTATCGATTGAGTTGTTCAGACGCAATACTAAGTAACTTCTATTAAGTAGTCCTTATTGATCGATTAATTAAAGACTCTTATCAAACCGATAAAAAATACCTGATATGAATTCATGACTAACCTTATAAGATTTCCTATTATTTCGTTGGTACGTCATTCGGAAATAAGCTGTCAGTACTGGTAATAAAAGCAAGTTTCGCTTGAACTAAGTTAACTACTTTTTTGTATCGATTCTCAGGAAATGAGTCTACAACTCTACATGCATTGGTCAAGGCATTGTTAGTATTTTTTACAGGATGTCCTGTCTAGATGCTATCGATGTTATTAAACACGCTTGATGTTTCTTATTAACACACGATAAGGATATTTTTAAAGATAAAGTAAGAAAGTAAGGTTGCGTTTCCATTTCACCTTACCTTACATATATGAGATATAAGGTGACTAGGGTTATCAATACCTACTTAAGTCTGACAATACAATTATCACAAAACACATGCCACATTACGCCACCATCGACTTCAGCTGTCAAATTCGCAGTCACAAGACTCAAAATTGAATATTGCATAGTCAATCAAATTTTTTCTTAACGTTTTCCCGGCTAATGCCATGACTCAGGGAGCTTGGGGTCCGCTTTACGAAAGCGACTGCCATCTGACCTTACAACACCGAGGGTAAACTAGGCCATATTGGGATGAATCCGGTTTCCTCACTATGTTTTCCTTTACCGAAAAGCGATTGGTAAATATCAAATGATATTTCATACATAAGTTCCGAATAACTCATTGGTACGAGCCGGGTTTGAACCCTTAAGATTGAAAGTCGCACGCTCTCACCTCTGAGCCACCAGCGCTCCTGAGTATTGCATTGTCAATGCCTAAAACGTTTTTTTTTTACAGTTCCTTTGGAAAACTCTGCGTAGCACCAAACCAAAAATGGAACGCATTATTCCACCAATGCTTCAACTGCCTCGGCGTTTCGGAAACCCTACTTACCCCCACCGGCAACCATTTTGGAAATGGCACCTCCAACGGCATAGACAACAAGAAGATCTGGCAGAATGTCGCCGTCGCCATATCGTGCTCACATAAAGAAAAACATAACAGGATGTCTATGAAGAAACCTAAGCAGAAGAATGAGAAGTCTGTGGATTGTTTGGAGGTGATTCCGCAGTTTGGTCAGAAGAAGCTGGATTTGGATGACTTTAAGGAGATTAAGCAGTATTTACATAATGTAAGTTGTAAAAGTTATGGAAATTATGAATAATACACGTCAGAAAAAATATGAATATCATGAACCACTTTGTATTAAAAAAATCTCTAACCCCTTTAAAGTACTTTTGGTTTAAAACAGTGTTAAAACAATTATATAATGGTTCTATTTAAGTAAGGGTTTTTTAAGCTAGCACTAAGTCGCCAAAAAAATTTAGACCAGTAGCGTCTTACTGAATTCAGACGCATTAGTAATTAATGACTGAAGACGACACCAAATGTAACTGACAAGCAATATAATATATTGCTTGTCAGTTACATTTGGTGTCGTTTCGTAATATTATTACTTAATTGTAACAATAGTCATGTGACATTAACTTTGTAATTGTCACATGTTTTATACCTTGTTGTAATAATCATTATATATTAGTAGATTACATACCAAGGCCGTTTTAGTGGGAAATGCCTCGGATCCAATGTAATTGTCGGCCGAGGCGAAGCCGAGGTCGACTAACATGTGATCCGAGGCTTTCCCATTTACCGGCCGAGGTTTGTATACTATTTTTCAGCCCGACGGAGCCGGCAGGCGGCAATTTAGTTTTGCGTAAAGTGGCGCTTACCGGCCGGAGGACTGAAAAATAACATAACATCAGCAGCATACATTTAGAAGCCTCGGTTTAAACATTAACTTTAAATAGTTTGTGTTAAAGTAGAAAATCAAATTCACGTGGGCGTTTTTATTTTTTGTTGTAGGTACAAAAACCATTTTGGAAAAAAAAATTTTTTTTATTTGTTTTCTATTCAGAATCGCGAGCTCTTTCAATCCTAGTAGGAGAAAAAAAGTGTCCCAAGATTTGTTTTCCATTTCGTCACCATAATTTCATTGATTTAGTATGGCGGTAGCGTCAATGGAAAGTTTGAAATTTGAATGGAAAATTTAGGACACTTTGTTTCTTTTACTAGAATTGAAAGAGCTCGCGATTCTGAATAGAAAACAATAAAAAAAAATCAAAAAATGGTTTTTGTACAACAACAAAAAAACGCCCATTAAAACCCACCGTCAATCTCCAACTAGATTCAAATAACTTAACCAAATTTAAACTCAAATCTTTTCAATTTTCCAGGCCTGCGAATCCTCTCATCATCCCCTGGGCCAACTGATCCACAGCCTATCCAACGCATTCAACACCACCTACGGAGGCGTCCGAGTGCACCCCCTACTCCTGAGTCACGCGGTGAAAGAACTGAAGAGTATAACGGACAGGTTGTACCAAGTTGTGAGGTTGTTGTTCCCCGCGCTACCGCCGGAGGGCGCGGAGGTCGTGCTGCCGAGGACTAAGGAGCAAGAAGTTGATCCGGAAAGTGATAACCCTATTGATGGGTAAGTACATCGAAAACCATAATAAGCTATTAATGAAAACACGTCTGGGCATTTTGAGAAAAAAAAATGGGTCCTCAATTATCCATACAAAATTTTTTGGTCAGTTTTGTAACGGCCCATACGAAATGTATGAAAAATACGTTACAAAGCTGACCAAAAAAAACGGGACACTTATTTCTTTTTTTTTAATCAATAGTCCTCGTGATTCTTTTTATAAAAAACCCAAAACTTCCTAAATAAAAAAAAAACGAAAATGGTTCCTAGAAAAATGTCTCCCAAATAATCAACCAGTATTGCGCTGTAGCTGGGTATTCCGGCACGCGCAAGTATAGAACCCATTTGATAATTAAAATATATAATCATTTACCGAAGCACATACAATAATATGTAAATAATTATGCGTTCATTAAAAACCTTAAATTTAGTTTTAGTTCACAAATGTTTTTACAGTTAAGATGAGTTTTTTGACAGTAAAAATGAATACAATTTGGACGATAAATGAATCTAAATTACAGTATACCTAAAATAGGTTAACAATAATGTAAACCCTGCATGTTAGTTCTAACTATGCAGGGCGTTACGTGGATACGTACACTTAAATTCCACTAAAACTCTTCATAAATGCATGATGATGCATTTATGTCACAGAAACGAGACAAGTGACAATCAAGTTCTTTTGGAATGTAGGCTCTGTCATATCGTCGTAAGTTCTTAATTTTAAATGAATTTGGTTGTCACTTAGGATGTTTTAGCATCAGTACTGTTAATTCATTCATTTAAGGGTTACATTGCTATTTACATTTATCCTGCTCGATCTATGTATGTACAGTCAACCAATTGGAACCCTAGCCACTGTAGGACTATGTCATTGTGACGCTATAAATCAGATTGTACGAAATCTCTTACTGCTTGTCATTTCGACATGGTTCTAGAATAGCCTTGGCCCACTGGTTGACTGTACCTACATTTAATGGCTTACGAGTATTTAGTTCGCCACTCCCACAGGACCGTAGCCAGAGAATTTAAGATAGGGCATTAGTCATTACAGGAAGGGTGCAAGTTAGCATTTCGGGTATATTATCAGAGTTGGTGGTATTTCTTAGGGCCTACGCTAGCTGACGTGGATTACCCGGAACGGACGCCCTTCTAATAAGAAATTGTATGAACAGCGTTAAGTGAAGCGGGCCCACGGAGCGGGTGCGCCATACTAAATCTACCCGCCGCGTGCACCCACTCCGTGCACCCGCGTCAGCTAGCGTAGGCCCTTAGGGTAGGGCATTGCCCCCTAGCTACGCCCCCATAATTAGAACAGCGTTAATATTATTTTCATAATCCACGAGTATCGTTCTCGTCTATATGCGTTTGACATGTATCGCACGCGTATGTTTTTGTCATTGCGACCGTATTCCAGCGAGGTAGTATCGGCGGCATCGCTCCTGCAGCCGACGTTGCTGCCGCGCGTGCACCCGGCGCTGTTCGTGCTGTACGCGCTGCACAACAAGCGGGAGGACGACCTGTACTGGCGGCGGCTCGTGAAGTGGAACCGGCAGCCCGACCCCACGCTCATGCCGTTCCTAGGCATCGACCAGTTAGTACACTTCTTTTTACTATAAAGCTCGTGATACTTGATCATATTATAGTAGTTTATGCAAAAGTGATATAATAAGGGTTCTTACAACTTGAGGGGGCCGTATAGACCCGAGAGTTTTAAGAACCAATTATGAGCTGTTGCATACCCTAGTTTTTCTACGACAGTTAAAATAGCGTAAAAACCAAAATATAGAAACGTGGGAGAATAGAGAATATGTTGTGCCCACTATAGAAATTAAAAAAAAAACAACAACAACAGTGCTAATATATTGTATGAAAATCCATAGGAGCAGTGTTCTTATGGAATACCATAGACAACGTTATAATGATTACTTTTTAAATATCGCTGTCAGTCATCTAATTGACAGATAGAAGTGCTGGAGTAGAAAAAATAATATTAAAACGGGTCACTTATGTAATTATGTGGATTTTTGCTCGACATGTTTCGATCTGTACGAAAATCGTCATCAGGAGCGACAGGGGTAAGTCTTCCACTCGAATCTCGAGTCTCTGTCGCGGGCAATCGCACTTGAGTGACCCGTTTTAACATTATTTACTACAGAAATCGTAACGTATCGTCAGTAAATAGATAGTTTCTTGTGAAGACTTTATGACAATTGTCACGAAGAATAATAGAGCTTTTCAAGAATTCTAGATATTCGAGAATGGCACATCTCTAATGCTGACAATTGTCACACTAGTCACTATGGTGAAATAGGGGCCGGCCATCGCGCCATTTTAGTCTGCCCCTGTCACCATATAAAGCCAAATTGGTAGCCAATTTTGGCCATGTCTCCGGATACAGTAGACATGTCCAACCCAGTCCCATTTGAGCATGATGGCCACTCCACACAATGAGCCATCATGGGCCTATTCGCAGCTATACAGCAGAGCAGATCGGGATGGCAGTATTGCGTAACCCCTTTTACTCATAACTGCGTCCCTTGCAGGAAATTCTTCAACGGCTACACTACCCGCTCTCCCCCCAACTCCCCGCACAGGGAACAGCTGTTCCAGGAGGCAGTGGAGACGCTGCAGAAGTTGAAGACCACTTTCTCGCCCATGGAGAAGCTCAGGGTCATCAAGGAGACCTTCCAGACGATGACTGTTGCTGTGCAGCAGGAATTGGGTGAGTTGGCAATGAGGTTACCATCGTAGACAAAGTAGACTTTCAACTGATTGGTACGGGTATAGGTACAGATTACATAATAAGAATACATACGAGTATAGTCTGACCACCGGACGAACGCAATAACAGTAGGGCAAAAGAACTATATATTACAGGAGCTATAAATAAATATTACAGGACATTCTTACACAAATTGACTAAGTCCCGCAGTAAGCTCAAGAAGGCTTGTGTTACGGGTACTCAGACAACGATATATATAAACACATAAATACATAGAAAACATCCATGACTCGGGACCAAATGTATTCATCATACAAATAAATGCCATTACCGGGATTCGAACCCAGGACCATCGGCATAGCAGGCAGGGTCACTACTAACTACGCCAACCGGTCGTCAAATCCATCCCTTTTTTTCGGGGTGGTAATACAACCTTAAGAAAAAAAAAAGTTTATTTATCTCTCATAAAAAAGCGAATACAAAACGTTTTGAACACCATGCAAAAACAATTGACGCTTGACCCTTTCCCCCGCACAGCACTAGGGTTGCCTACGAATAGAATTGTACATAATCGAACGAGCGAGCGAAGCGTGTGAGGTCTCCTAATTTACTTGGATACTCCGTCGTTTGTATGTATGTTGCATGTTTTTTCGACGATAACTCGAGTATCCTTCCTATCCGTCTTGAAATTTGGCAGGTGAGATAAATATAATTTGTTGTTCAAATATGAGCCGAATCGGTCAAGGGGTTGCCGAGATATAGGGGTAAGCTGATTCACATAAAGATAAGATAAAAGATAAAGATTTTAAGTTGCTGAATACTTAAAACTATTAATTGTACAGATGGTCGTACAGTGTTGTACAGTATCCTGTCGTATATCGACATGCTTAACAAACTTACCTAAAACTAGCTACTTAACAAATTATACATACATAAAATATTACCCAGCATATTTATGTTCAAATTTATTAAAATCAATATAAGTAGTTAATTATTATTAATTCATAATTACATCATTAAAAGTATGTCAACGGTTATTAATTAATTATGATTGAGATATCCTTCCATTCGTTCACTTCCTTTCGTTCGTTCGTTCATGCCTTCTTACAGTTTTACCTTCATCTGTCATTCTTTCCATGACCATAGCGGCAGCAACACCTGCCTCGGATTCTGGTTCCTTGGTTACCCGCTATTTTGTTACAATTTTCATAGAAATAAATTACTTGCTTAACTGACAAGGAAGAATTATGTGAACTCAGAAATGGCCAATTGGCCATTCGGGGCGAACCACTACTTATAATACTGGCGGCGGCGTGGACCGACGAGCGCGATATGTGGGCAGCCCCTGTGTCGGTACCGACACGAGACAAAAGACTATCGATTCGAGTTCGTGCGGAGAATGTCACATGCCTAGTATAGGTCTCTTGGGCGTGTCGAAATGATATTTATGCTACACCTGACCATAAAGTGCCGATTTCTGTCCAAGTGTAGGCATAAAATGTTGAACCAATTGGAACCCTAGGCCACTCTAGAACCATGTCAAAATGACAAGCAGTGAGACATTTCTTACAATCTGATTTATGGAGTCACTGACACAGTCCTACAGTGGCCTAGGGTTCCAATTGGTTATTGGGTAGGGTTCCCTTGATCGCATATTTACGTCCCTCGCTTGCAGCTCGGGTCGCAAACATCTGCGATCTCGCCCTTTCTTCGTTTTACCGCACTAATTAGGTAATGTACTATTCTTTTCTGCCCTCTAATATCAGTACATATTGGTTACAGGCCAAAACTACCTTTGGAGCATGGACGAGCTGTTCCCCGTGTTCCACTTCGTGGTGGTCCGCGCGCGCGTGCTGCAGCTCGGCTCCGAGATACACTTCGTGGAGGACTTCCTCGAGCCGGCCGTGCACAACGGGGAGCTTGGACTCATGTTCACCACCTTGAAGGTTATTAACATCACTTTTTTTTACAGGCATTGAACACGAGTCAACATTTACAAATTAATTCTAAGCGTAATAAAACTAAAATTACAATACACTTACTAACAGCTAACTTAAACTAACTATACTTCGGTCCGGTTCACCCTGCCCAAACGTGCCAAATATGCCCACGACATTGCTGCGATAAGTCATAAGTCATAATTATTTATTCAAAATAAATTCATACCGAATGCTTTTTGAACGTCTTAGCTTACATAAATTATTTCTAACATTACCAGTTCATTATCATTTATAAATAGGTTTATTAATTATACATTTTATATATTTACTCATTAAATTATAGACATTACAATTAATTACATTACATTACAAATTTTATACAAAAAAACAAGCTAAATTACATTATTTGTAGTATTTACCCACATATCGTCATCTGTTAAATATTCGTCCAATCTATAATATGCTCTCTTTGTTAAATTTTGCTTAACTAACGCCTTAAATTTATTGATATTTCCTGAACAAGGTAGGAGCCGCGTTGGGGATCGCAAACTCTGTCGCGCAACCGTCCCAGGTCCTTAACAAGCCTCTTGGCTTCCGCATACCATGACCCAGCAGTTTCCACGGCGACCAGAACAAAATCGTATGCCGGTTCCAAATTGGCGTACTTATAATGTTTAAGAGCAGCTGGCTTTCTCTCTCTCTCTCTCTTTAAGTTGGGCTCTAACCGCACTAAAACCCCTTCGGAAACGTTTTAGAGATATAGGATTCTACGCTTCTGGAAAGGGGTAAGGTGTCACATCACAGCAGCAATGAAAGCGGGGTGCTCGTAAGTGCGAATCCCAAAAAAACAATGCACAGAATCTCAGCCAATTCTAAACCCCCAAAACTACTAAACTAAACTTAATTTACTTTACTAAATTTACTTCTTTTTCTTAGCGTTTTCCGGCTTATGCCATGGCTCAGGCCTGTGGTTCGCTTTGGCAACTAATCCCAAAATTTGGCGTACGCAAGTTTTACGAAAGCTACGAAGGCCTTATCGGGATTAGTCCGGTTTCCTCACGATGTTTTCCTTCACCGATATTGTAAATCTCAAATGATATTTCTTACGTTAAAAAAACTCATTGGTAGGAGAGGCTTGTACCCGCGACCTTCGGATTGAAAGTCGCACGCTCTTACCACTGGGCCACCAACGTTCCTAGCTTTTTCTATTTCACTTTTATCGGGATTTTTTTCTAAGTTTTTGCGTGTTTTTTTCTTCAACTGTGTACATAAATGAATAAGAAAATAATAAAAAATACAACGTATTTAAATATACCTATTATTTTCTTTTTGCAGGCCTGCTACTTCCAAATACTGCAAGAGAAGATGTCAATAAACTAACGATATACAAGACTCGGAGCATCGGAAAAATGAAAACTATTTTTACCAAAACGTAGACAAATAATGTGGATCAGTTTTATACCTAATTGGTAGCCTAAATGATCGATGTTTTTGGAAATACATCGACTTCTATTTGCCTAATATAAATGGATTACTTTCGACTCGTTGGATTAATTAAGACAACCTCAAGTTTAAAGATAAAAAACTATCAATGTTGTGAAACAAAATGGCAGCACAGTCAATTAATCATTCACATTACTTTTCTACGTTTTCGGTTCAGTTACAATCTCGCAATACTTTATGGTGCATTATTAATTTAACCTTTTTAACGCCACTCATCTACTAGTGACTTATTTAAATACATCTTGTCATGTCGTGGCCCAATGTCCTATTTTTAGGACAACGAAATTTAGACATACCAAGGTATTTTTGTCCAAAAAATATAATAAAATTACCGATAACTCTCATGTTTTGGACATCTTAGGATGCCATTATCAAGCGTCAACAACCGTAGTGCGCAACGACGCGTGCAAGCGGACTGAGCTTCTTCTTGCCGCGCCCTTGATGATGGAACCGGTTGAAATAATAAATTCGATAATAAAAAGTAGTTTTCGTGAAAAGAGCAAAAAAATACAAAAGTATAAACATGTGAATCTTATAAGATACGCTGCCAAGAAAAACGGTTGGGTCTTTCGAGATCTCAGGATAAGATGTCCCATTTTTAGGACACTGGCTCAATATTCAACTTGACATACATAGGGTCTTACGAGTATACCATAAAGTTCAAATTACTCTGTCGATGGTTTAGAGACGTGGCGTCGAAAAGGTGGCTTTGTCAGCAATAATTTGCTTAGTGTACATCGTTAATGTTCAAATGTATAACCGATGTTGCATAGATATAGATATAGGTGTATTTTGGTGTCTTGTGTAAAGTTATACCTCCTAAGTTTTTAAAATTTCCTATCAATTTGCATAATTCTCGAAAATACGAACATCTGCAAATCCCAGACGCAATGAGACCGCATTTTGCATCAGTGATTTGCAAGAATTTGCCGC
Organism: Lathronympha strigana; assembly: GCA_949128165.1. Taxonomy (NCBI): domain Eukaryota; kingdom Metazoa; phylum Arthropoda; class Insecta; order Lepidoptera; family Tortricidae; genus Lathronympha; species Lathronympha strigana. The sequence goes on along the minus strand of OX421906.1, from coordinate 5,786,766 downwards.
TAGGGGGTTTGCCCCCTATTCACTCGTTATTCTGAACTATTGAACTGTTTGTCAAAACTAAAGACTTAATTATTGAACTTGGAAACATTTTAGACCGTTTTTGGAAATTATTAAGAAAACCATAATATGTTATGTTATGTTTTATAGGAATCAGAAATATCCACCTCTATATGTTTATCATAACATTACTTGGATAAAAATAGTATGTTTTGTTAATTGTTTATTTGTGGTTCCTAAGTGTGAATTAAGCCATTTTACTAAGCCGGTGCGCTACATTTTATTGTCCTTTTTGTTATTTCTTAAATAAGGATAAATTTATGTGAGTTTCTGAGATGATTATGATTAGATAGCATCTTTACTTGTATGCGAGTTTAAAGCATAAAATGATCTGAATTCATAAGAATTTAAATGTAAAACTATTTCTTAAAGTTTTCGTTTATATTCGTTAAAAAGTGCCAAATTGTAATTCGTTTTAAAATTGATTTCACTAAAAAAATCCTGGAAGCTTACTGTTTAAGTTTATGTATAAAGTTTTAGTTAAAAGTTAGTTGAATACTGTTTATTTATTTTGTTAATATTTATTATCAACAGATAAGCCTCGTGTTTACGGTGCTCTCTGTATAAATGTTGAACAAACAGACTTTTAAATTACTCATACTTAACATAAAAATACATAGGGTTACATTCCTGACATTTTTATTTTTATTGTATAACTACATGTAGTCTCATTATTTCAGAGCTTTAATATTTAACTTTAATTACTTAGTATTTCATTTATAATATTACTTGTATCAAAATGTATATTGAGCCTGTAATTGTATTGCTATATTACGCAATAGAGACTCAATGTAAAATATTATTTTTGTAAAAAATAGCCTTAGTATAATTAATTATTCCAAAGAGTTAGTACAAAACAGAAATTGTTGTTTAGTTATTTTAGTTTTATTCTCAATTATCAGCTAGATAGAAGAAAACTGTATTCGTTGGAAACATCCGAATCTTGTTATACTTAAAGAGAACTTGGTCTAAAATCTTAATGTTACATGCAAATCTTATACATGGGTAACATTTATTTTCAAAATATATACAGTAAGTGTAACTTACCTACCTACCTCTACCTACCTTAAATTGGTCCTTGAGGCATTGTACCTAGGATGCTGGTGCTGGCGGCATTTCGTCGTTGTATCGAAATGCTGATAAGTTGTGCGAGAAAGCCTCCAGCTCTTCGGTCACCTGTATTGTCTTATTTTGTATGTACCTTACCTTTGGTACTTTTGTTTTATCTGCTACTATTGATGCTAACTGTACAAACTTAATGAGATGTTAGGAGGTGGGGAGGGGGGAGGTGTGTTGTAATACCTTAATTTACCAGTACACCCTAAAATCAGAGGTTGTTATAGCCTAATTAGTACAGCTAATATCAGGTAAACTTCCAAGCTTGAACTAGCAGACCGAAAAAGTTCACTTGATATTGGTTTCACTACTATGTATACATACATTGTTGATGATCACAATTACTATGTACCTTTAAGTACCATATCAACATATTTATATCTTCGTGTGTCTGAAGTATTTAATTAGATAATTATAACTTCATATAATATTTAACATTTAATAAAAGTTCGCAGCAAATCAAAAGGATATTTAATTTCAATTTATTTAGCTCCTGCTACACAGATCTATTTCTTATATATAAAAAAAGAAAAGAAACTACCCCTGTATTGTCATCGGGGAATTATAACTGAATCTTATTATGATTACGTAAATTGTGGCCATATTATTATCACACGCTCGCCGGAAAATTTTGCCATTGAACTTTATGACGTGAACAAAGTAAATCAGGCATATTTCATTCCAATAATTAAAACAAAACATCTTCAGAAATTCTAGCACAATAGGGATAAAGACTAGGTTGAAAATGTATTCATTCTATTTAGTCCGTCAGTTAGATTGTCCAAAATTATTAGACACATATTTTTTCGTTTTTCAAGATCACAACAATTGACGAAGATACAGAGCATCAAAGTTCTCGGGTGGGGGCTTGTGACGTCACTATTAGGTAAGATTTATACGTAATTGTGACGACACGCGAAACTTGAATGCGCTGTATTTTCGCCATTTTTTATTTGACCTGTATTCAATTTTGAACCTTCTTCCCCAGTAGTAAGTTCCGAAGTGTATACATATTTATGGCCGTGACTGTACAATATTTTTAAATAATCTAACACCGACTAAATAGATTCTTAGTCATCTAGCCTATTATCTACTTTTGAACAATATAACTAAAGAAAATTCACATGTCCTTTACAAAGGACTGATGGCCTGCTAGCTGCTGCTGCTATGGAGAGTACAGAGATTTTCGTTACCAGCTTTTGGGACTTTCGGTTTATTTAGTATGAAGAGCCAGTACCGGGAGCATACCCTAATAGCAATGCACCCGCTCCGAGCACTCGCCCCAGCTAGCGGAGGCTTATTTATTTTATGTCTTGTATGTATTAGTTTATACGACTGTACCTACATATGGATGAAGAGCATTACAACACGAGTTCGGCTCATTTCATAATAACATCACACGATGTTTTAATACCTAATTATGTATAGTTGCATACACTACTTTATCTACACACATATCATAAGTTCAGGACCCGTAGGGAAATGGCCTGCATTGTTACTATTGCTACTAGTAAAATATCTATTATTATTACAGATACAAATTATAGATACAAAAAAATGCAATAACAAATAGATTGAACACGTGGGTTAATCAACTATTTCTTGTTGCTAGGTGGCTAGTTTAGTTAAGCCATGGTTACGGTCTCCTGGGTCACTTTTAAAATCACGGTTTTATGACATTAAAAGTCACAACACATTTTTTTTGGTACCTAGTTACATTTTACAAATATTCCCTTTCCATGATGGGCCATCTACCAATGTTAGTAGATCATACTACAGAGTTTCTTCTAAGAAACAGTTGATTTACCCACATAGGCCACATATACAAACAAATTTTTCGCAATTTCTCACTAGTAAACAGTAAAAACCAACAAACAAATGACAGTTCGGAATAAAAAATAAAACGCCGTTTTTATTTTTTGTTGTAGAAAAATCATTTTTCGCAAAATGGAAATTGTTATATGTTTTCTAATCAGAATTGCGAGCTCTTTCAATCCATTTCGCCACTATTTTACATAGATTTAGTATGGCGGTAGAGCAATGGAAAGTTAAAAATTTTAGGACACTTCTCCTACTAGGATTCAAAGAGCTAATAATTCTGATTAAAAAACAAAAAATTCCAATGTAGCAAAAAAATATTTTTCTACAACAAAAAATAAAAACGCCCAATGGCGGAGTTTCGAATCTAGAATAGATATTCACTTAATTTAACAGCTATTCCAAATTTAAACTCATAACCTACTGTTTCAGGAGGTAATTTAAAATTATAGATCCGTTAATTAACCTATGGTTTCTGAAAGCATTTCAGAGCACTAATGATTTGTGCATAGACAAAGGATATATTAGTTATCGTAGTGGTGAGTAATAATACAATAAACTTGTTTATTAAGGCTATTTATTTCATTCCTATAAAATAACATACCAAATGTCTCTTTTGTACAACATCATATCAAAAATGTACACCATTATATAAATTTCGTCTCAGGTAAACGTTACCTAGCTACTCGATCTATTGCCGCGGCTAACACATAAATATAATTATAGTCCTCTCACTTGCGTCCATGTAGTACTGATACTGTAATACCGTCCAATGCTGTACATATGCTATCTACAATGGTTTATTGTTTACATTCATTGTTCATTCAATTTTATTACTACTCATTATGGAGTACCTTAAAGATGGAGTGTTAGTTCAATCCAATTTATCTGCTTGATAATTTTATATCTCAGTCTAAACAATTATGCATTTGGTGAGTGATATTTCATTAGAACAAAAGGCAGAGGTAAGACTAACTTTGAATTAGTAAAAAATTTAATGTCTCTCTTTTCTGAACCAAAACATCTAAAAGGTACACCACACTGCGAATTAAGCTGTAAATCTAACAACATCGAGTTGAAAATCTGTAAATGAATATTGCACTATGTTAAGCTAAGGAATTTCAGAATACCGCACTTTCGTGACATTGAATGGGGTGGTAATAATGGGCTGCAAATTACTAACGCAAACAAATTCAATATTCACGAAAAAAGCGACAAGAGTACATTTGAATACCAATTAGACTTTTAACTTTATATCTCATAGAAATACGGCTGCTTTTTGTATGTAAAACGAAATGTACTACAGTCGTTTTTTCCGATAAATCTGTATATTTTAAGGCGGTTAACGCATTTGCACGACAAAGCAAAGGTCGCTGCATAACTAATTTATAATATTATGCATGTCCTTTCCATGGATGACCGTGGACTACTATGAAGTCAACATGATTATTGGTCACAAACACGCGATACATTACATTACTGAAAATGACGCTACTTATATCGCCATAATTTTGATGGAGCGAATAAAAGACCTTAAATAAATCATCTACATTACCTTTTGAATTTTTAACTATCATAAAAGCTGTTGTGTTTTCGATAATTGAAATAGTAACGTCATGCAGAAACCTGTGCGTTTTTCTTCCTAGCAGCCACGAGTAACTCAACCTTTCCATCCAATCTGTTAACAAGGGCAGTGTCTTAATAAGTAAAATTATTTTGCGGTATAAAAATTTAAGAGTATTTATACAATTTTATCCTAGAGGCAAGAATTTCGAGAATGTTCCATAGATACACATTATGGGGAGCATAAGGACATATTACTTTAAAAGACTATTTGTTCGCTATGCTTTCTGATTTGTACTTTGTTTACAAGCAAATAATATTAGGAAATTAAAATGTCTGCGTAACTTATATTTGCAATATAATGGATGGATCTAGTGTATGGCCGTTCTTTGCAAATCCAATACTTATATTGTTCGAAGCACCGCTATCTAAAATTTGTTGGAGAGTGAATCCTTACGAATTTATAAATAACCCAATTTAATCCGGGTAACTAACATTTGTGGAAAACTAATTATTGGTTTGTGTTTTTCAATTATGCCACCAATGGTTAGGTAGTAGGTACCGAATGATACTTATACACATACTCGTCCTAATTGATGATAATAGTTACAATATGTTCATAAAGATTCAATCGGTCAACAGTCAGAGTTAAGCCTAAAATTCCATTAAAAGTCAACAAATTTCCACAAGTCATGTTAATTCATCGATCAATCAAACTGAACCTTAAAAACCAATGTTAATTTACAATAATAAAAAATATAATAATGATACAACGACGAATCCACAAAATCTCTAAATAATGTTAGACATAAAATAAATTTATTTCATTAATATAAGATTAATAGCAAAATATCAATCAATTTTTATTGCATGCATCATTAAAATGAAATTAACAATTATTTTTTACCTAAATAACATTTCGGACGATTTGTAGTCAAAAATAGTCAAATACATAATGAATAAGAGATACTCTAATGGTATTCACGGGGAGTGTTTCTATTAAGTTAAACATTGTTTTATAAAACGCGTCATTCAAACAACAGAATTCTTAGAACTAGAGAAATCAACGTATATATTACTATAACATCCTACCTCTACTGTTAATGCTTACAAATAAATGCCAACTATCGTGGTCTACGGATGACGCCTGCGACCCGAGTCATGGGGCATTCTGCGATTGGGAAACATACAATATAATATATCTAAACAGCTATTCGCATTTTCAAGCATAATTATATTTTAAGTAGTCATAACTCATAAGTACAATAAAACTAATTTATATTTATTTTAAGGATATGTGCTTTAGAAAAAACATCACGTCAGATAAAGCGGTAAATTGGTTATACCTATATCTGCTACAGTAACTTGAATTGTGTGTAATAAAATGACTCCAGGTCGCAAGCCAGCAAACTCTGGAAGGACTTTACCCTACAAAGGACAGGTTACAACTAGCGTTTGCGTATATCTAATAAAACATATGTATAGTACATACATACACCAGCATAGTACTAAATAACAAACTAACATGTACATTCAATCGTGAAAAAATCGGTTTATATCAATTTAAGATGCGTTTCGTTTTTAAAATCTTATGTACAGCGCTAACATAGTAAAAAGAGAGAAGTAGGCCGACCTCATTTAAACTGAACGAATGCGCAAATTTAAAATTGAGGTATCTTAAGGTGATTCTAAAGGCGGCTGTGATTGGACGTCCATTTAACTTTTCTGAGTCATCATATATTTAAAATAAAAGGAAATTGCGCATTTGAAAGTTTTCCTGAAGACCTACGTTTCTCTTTTTAATGTGTCGCTACTAAAACAATAATATATTGTTACTGTTTAAAAACATTACATAAAAAAACAATAAAACCATTTTGCTAAGCAACTAATATAAAACAATAAATAGATGGCATGATGCCATAATGAAGATGATCTCACAGAAAAGTAGATAGCTTAAAAAAGGAATGGGACAGTATTAATAAAGCCACAATGGCTTTATCCAAAAACATTACTCGTAATTTATATTTAATTTTCTTTGACACTCTGTCCTTTACATAACTTGAGGGCATGAAATTAATAAAAAAAAAATATTTCAAATCTTAGCAAGAGAAGAATTTTGTTTGTTCACAACCCCTGCCCGCATTAATCGAATCAAACTAATTAACCAATTTTTAGAGCCAAATGTGCGTTTCTAGTACTATAGAAGTCTTATAGTAGCTGCTTACACAACTAATACTGAAAGCACCATTTTGTTCCTAATTAATCGAATCTTTATAAAAATGTTACAATTTTGAATTTAGTGCGATCTGGGGCAGTTTTTTTATAAGTCGTTTTAGTTATATTTTAAAAGGCATAGGTCATAAGTTCAGTATGGCGATGGATGTAGTAGAAGATCGCGGTGCTAAAGTGTAATTAAATTCAGCCAGACGTCCTATATAAAGTACAATAAATTTTACTGTAAAAACAGAAACTGTTACTCGTCCTGACACAATAGATTCTACTTAGCAAATTGTTCTGTATAATATTAGGACGTAAAATACGAAATTACTTGTATATTTATGAAAACAACGTTTTCTAAGTTGCTTTAGGTTAGGTATTCATTTCTCCTGGTCGATCAAATGTTACTTTAGTTATGCCGCGATCAATACAAATTGTGTTTTATAATTATATTGACATTAAGTATGCATATATTCATTCATTATTTTATGGCATCCATAATTTACACTAGTTTAATACTGAGATGTCATAAATTACGTGCTGTTCTGCTCTCGTAGGACGTGAATATCACTTTAACTAGTTTAACTGTTCAAAATTAATTAATTAAAAACTCTTGACATTGAATCCTTCAAAGTGTGCTTACAATGAAACACGCAAAAATTTGTCCTTTCTGAAGGACAGTCGGCAGTTTTTACTTGTCGTGTACCAGGAACCGCCACGCCATTCTATCGCTATTTTAAGTAAAAAGAAACGGACAATGATTATCGCGTGGCATGAGAACGCTTCAGTTTTCCATACAATTTGAAGAAAATTATGAATAGTTTTAACAATCAATTCACAAGTATTTATGAAAATATTTTTTCATAATAACATGTTTTAACATGTTTCTTGGAAAATTGACTGATATGAGAGCAGAGATAATACATTAAGAAGCCAAATTGAACTGACTCAATATAAACATTACTGTGTTCAATATAAACTTTAAATAAATTACATTAAAACGATTCGTATGACACTCGAATGACGTTTATTGTCGTCAATGCAATCGGAACTATGGGAACTCCACTAACTTATCTTGTTCGGCTTTTTAAGTCTGAGACATTTCAGCAGGTGATTTACTATTAGTAATACTTAACTGTAAATCTTATTACGTTAATATAAGGTACACCATTAGTGTGCAAACTCTGATGGTAATTATCAAATTGATTTTATCAGAGTTCCGAAGTTTACTTGGACAAACCGCCAAAGATAAGTTGGTAGTGCCTTGACAGTTAACACCAAGGTATGTACACAATAAATATACACCTATAGTAACATTATGTTACAAATTACGTCTAATGTGCACAAACCTTACGTAGGGTGTGTAACACTAAGTGCTTCAATAGGGTTAACATTTTTATTTTAAATAGTAAAATAAAATTAAGCGATAATATTTATAACTTGTATGTCAAATAATTGGAAGTCAATTTTTATAAGCGATAAGGTAAATAATTATTTAAAATAATTCAATTAGTAATTTATATTGTTTTAATCCATTTTTGAGTGCAACACCGACCTCAGATAGTGCGATTTACCTTAAGTGCGTTAGTTCTGCCTGACTTACATTATTTCATTTAACTATATGTACACTACCATGATTCCGATATACCTATATGATTGAAGCTATCTGCTGTAACTTTAATATTTACAATTTGTCCAGTACGGGAACACATTGATTTTGAAATAAGCTATTATGTAAAAAGTACATCAATTCAGATTTGATTTAGAACAATCAAAGATGCAATGTATAGTATAATTGAAATATCGTGAAACACTTTCAATGAATGATCGCGTCCGCTAGAACGTTTTAGGTAAAAATATCTAACTTATTTATATTTGATCCCAAGCACGATATAAAAAGGTTGTTATTGGAAAAAATCTGCAAATTCATTTGTCGTTAGTATGCGTACTTTAAGACATTAATTTTTTAAAATTAGTCAAATTCCGAAATACAGTCGGATCACATGAGACGCACATAATACCGCAAGCTTAACAGCGAGTCAAATAAAATGGAGAAAAATATATATAGAAACATCACAAATCCTTCATACTGACCACTTACGCACTAAGAGATACCTAAACTGTAAAATAGGTACAAATAACGTCCTTACTATCCAGAAGGCAAAATTGGCACTTAAGACGAAATTCGCTCCTTTCTTTATGAGTGTTTCGAGGATGGTGAACGGCGCGGCGGGCGGGTCAGGCGACGCGAGTTGGGAGCTCGCGAGCTCGAGTCTCGCGTCGTGGCGCCCGCCTCGCGCCGCCATGCGCACGCCTCGCAGCTCGCGCGTGAGTCGGGCGTCGCGTGAGTCGCGCGCGCTAGCGCTAGCGCTCCGCCGACGTTGCTCGCGGGCGGCGCGCGCCGGCCGGCCGGGCTATGTGCTCGGCGAGTTGTTCTGCGTGGGGTTGTACGGGTGGTTGGAATTCCGCAACACTGTGTATACACTGTCCACCTTGCTCAGTTTCTCGAAAAACGGTATCAAGTCCAACAGTTCTGAGTCTGTCATGTCGTCGAACCATGACGCGACGGGTACCTGGAACACGTGAGACACATTTATGTTCCTCTTTTCATTCAAATAGCATGTTTTTACAAATTATTGCTGCCCTTATATAGTCGGCGTTCCACAATTATTATAATGAACATTGAACATGATTATTTAGTCCTATTATCGTACAAGAACATTTTACAGTTGAATTTGAAATTTAACGACACGGCCGAGTTATAGGGGTCGCCAGTTCACGATCGGGGCGAACCACTAGTTAAAAATTAATAACATAATTTAATTACTGTATTTCAATGTCAATTGTATTCAGTCTACACGAGTAACATAAATAATAATTATTCAGGAATCAGTAGCCCGTCTAGGTAAATACGTATTAGCACGTCAATAAACAATGGATATGATTAGAACATTCCCACAAGCAAGTTTTTTAACCAAATCACTCAGTGTCAACTCAATTGATGGCGTCTAGGTGTATCTGGCGTCAAGGCGGCAATCTTAGGCTTACCGATCGAAGAGGATGTATAGATGGACATCCCGTGTGAGTAAAAGACATGTATAAATTAATCGTTGATTGGCTGTCTATACTACCAGTGGGAAATTTTGCAAACTCTTTCATCGCCAGTTCGCTAATTAAGTACTACTCAATAATCGGTAGATCGTACAGCTACACAGCCTGGTTTAATACTCAAAGCTCTGATAAAATTATACTGATTTCCCCACGATCTTTTTCTGAACCTACAAATTAACTGGGATTTGAATCAGCAACCTCATTTAACCTTCAACCTTGCTTTGTTAGATCTCAGCAATCTCAGGTCATCCCTTGTATACCGTATCAAAAAATATGCATTTTTCTTGAACCTTAACCTGTTAACGTTTTTCCAAAGAATTAGACAGGTCATAAGTACAACAGCTACATTCATTATCCTTAAACATCGAGTCATCATGTCATCAACAAGTGTCACTTATCGCCAAGATGGACAATGACTTTGCCACACAAAGATTAATTGTGGTACTATCTCTCATTATCTACGATTTGCTTTGGCGTGACGTAACCTAGCGTTTGCATTGTCTAGATCGCCCGTGTATCTCTGTGGACTTTATAGGGTTTCATGTGGGTTCGGTTCTAGTATTATTGTGGTAGTAAAATGTTTGCAGTTCAAGTGCAAGAGTAAGAATCCTTTATTTTGTGATTTTATTCCAAAAAATCTATATTCGCAATATCTTGTAAAACATAATTCGCAATATTGTTGAGCATATTACAGCTATGATCGCATATTATCACATTCTGACGAGAAGGCATGTGTCAAAATGAAACATTTCTAGATAAGTCCGAGACTGGCAGACTGCACGGCTGACTCATAAATATCACGACAAACGGACCGTTGGATTTCAGCCATGGGTACCCAACCCAATATCAATAAGAGCGATGCTCTTAGTATAACCACCTCAGTAACGTAGCTTTAAGTGTGGCGGGTAGCATCAAGCACGAAATGTAGTTAAAAACAACATACACCACGTGCAAAATTTTACTTTTTTTGCATATTTAAGTTTACGATGATGATGTCCCAACACCGAATCGAATAAGACCACCTGTTGAACTCCATTAGCCGGTTTATGGCAGAGCAAGCCAATACTAGCAATGAGACTCGACGGTCAGCTTATAACACACTAGTTATGTAAGTAAAATAAGATGTTCCACTCACTGCGTTGTCCGGATGGAATATGTATGAGGCGGGCGAGTTGTCGACGATGACGACGCGCCGCAGGTCGCGGCCGAGGCTGTTCAGGTCCTTCACGTAGTTGCCGCGGTGGAACACGCAGCTGTCCCGGAACAGGCGCGCGCGGAACACGCCCCATCTGGAACAAGAATGCATCCTCACTTAACATAAGCCTTTTTAAAGCAGCATGTTGCATATTGTATGGTGATGAAACTGATGGAATTCCACACACACATCAGTCGTGAATGTCGTCATTTGGAAGCCTTACCACCATGCCATTTTTACCTATGTGTGATTTCAGTACTAGCTGTTGCGCACTGGATTAACAGTGTTAGTCGTCGAGCTTAGTAGTTCGTCCATAGGCTACGGTGACCGCTTACCATCAGGCGGGCCGTATGCTTGTTTGTCACCGTCGTAGTATATAAAAAAAAAAACTTCGCTAATTCTAACTTCGCTTAAGAACTAAATAGAGCCACAGGAACTAACACTTGGTGCTTGGAGTCTACCCGTGGACACTCACCGGTCGAGCAGGTCGGCCACGGGGTCCGCGTACTTGGCGAGCGAGGCGGTGAACAGCACGCACTCGTACAGCTCGCCGCAGCGCCGCAGGAACTCGTCAACGTGCGGTCGCTGCAGCACGGAGTCTACCCGTGGACACTCACCGGTCGAGCAGGTCGGCCACGGGGTCCGCGTACTTGGCGAGCGAGGCGGTGAACAGCACGCACTCGTACAGCTCGCCGCAGCGCCGCAGGAACTCGTCAACGTGCGGTCGCTGCAGCACGGAGTCTACCCGTGGACACTCACCGGTCGAGCAGGTCGGCCACGGGGTCCGCGTACTTGGCGAGCGAGGCGGTGAACAGCACGCACTCGTACAGCTCGCCGCAGCGCCGCAGGAACTCGTCAACGTGCGGTCGCTGCAGCACGGAGTCTACCCGTGGACACTCACCGGTCGAGCAGGTCGGCCACGGGGTCCGCGTACTTGGCGAGCGAGGCGGTGAACAGCACGCACTCGTACAGCTCGCCGCAGCGCCGCAGGAACTCGTCGACGTGCGGTCGCTTCAGCACGTACACTTGGTGCACGGAGCCGTCAATTTCGACTGGTACGACGAAGTCCGCGTTGTTTATTGGCTGGAACAAAAGAAAATCAACATTAGATAATTTATCACATACTTATTGTAATTGTAAAATTGTCGCGATAGGTTAAACGTGTCAAGTTAGTAATTCCGATAAGATATTACAATGACCTACTATGATCGAGTGCATCCCACGAGTATGAATCAATCTCTTAAATTGACAATCTGGGATTCTTAGAAACATCTGTTGACGGTTGTGACGATATGTTACTTTTGGAAAGTAACAGATCGTCAATTACAGTGCAAGGAAGGTCAAATGTAGATACGGCACACAATGGTGACACACATCCCGCAATTGGATGGGAGATCCCAATGACAATATAACGGGAGCAATTGAGAATTGTTAACTTGTGAACCCTTGTGAGTCACCCCACCCGTGTTTCCATTTCTCAGATGACTCATTCAACACTCATCATTCGATTTTCACTTCACCGAAAAAAACTAAGGTGTAATTTCTTTGCAACCTTTCTCTTAAGACTTAAAAGACTCATGGCGTTATTTATAAACGCACATCAAACACAGTTTAGCTAAATGATTGGTTGTCCTTATCTGTCAGTTTGACATTAGCCTTTGTTAGAAAGGGAGAAAACATGATCGAACTAACACGTCTGTTAACTTTTTTTATTAACAAGGGGGTAAATATTTAACTTTAACTACATCATTATTTCCCCACAATAAGGTGCCAAATCTCAAACATCAAAGAAATATGTACGTAATAACCTCATTATTTGTTCCAAACGTTCGATTTGCCCTAAAATTTACTCGGCTGTATAAACGTATGTGATATCGTGTTTGCCAAGTGTAGACAACGGGTGATGTCTGAATAACAAATAAGGAATTCCCTGAATTACTCATTTATGATGGGATTGATGGGATACAATGGACATCTTTTCCCGAGTGATTAAAAACGGTAAAAAACAAGAAAGGACTCTCTTCTTCTGAAATTGAATTACAGAGCAAGTTAACGTCGCTCTGAGGCGAACGTTCTAGATGGTTCAAAGCATCGGAGTTTGCAATTTGCAAACCGAAGTTCAGGAGGTATTTAGTTCAGTAAATCAATTACTAAGTCATCAAAATATGACACAATATAAGATTATCAAAATTCTGTCAAATACAGGCGTTAAATGACACGTCACCGGTCTCATAAGGAATGTAATACCTACATAAAATGTTTGGTATTTAAAACACGAGAATTCATATTATTTAAACTTTCGTGAGTCATACTGATATTAAATTGCAATAGTTAACACTCATGTATTTTTATCACAATAGGCGTGACATGTTTCAACTGTATCAGGCAGTCATCGTCGGACAGAGTAGTTTTGTCCGATGCAGTCGACACATGTCATGCCTATTGTAATAAACATACGTGAGTGTTAACCGTTGCAATTTAACACGAAAATTCGTCTAAAATTCGTATTTTTTATATTATTGTAGGAATCTAGATTGCCACCTTGACCTGAGGTTACCGCAGAATACCACAAATGTGATATTTAAATATCAAATGTGGACATAAAAAATTCTGAATACTTTTACAATTTCATACAAAACAGTTATAATTTATCAAATTCGTACCTACTTTAAATAACTCATTTTGAAGACAGAGAAATAGCATACTTAGCATATATATGTATATCTATGCTGAACAGACAGACAAACAGAAGGAGATTAGTCCACGTGTCCCGTGTTCAGAGGATACCAACATTTACGAGAAATAATATTGTATTTTAAACGATACTCAAAGAAATATAAAATAAATAAATACATATTTGGGACAATGTCACACATATCGACATAGCCTCAAACTAAGCAAAACTTGTTCTATGAATACTAGACGACGACACAGAATAAATAATAGTACACGGCGATAAACATACCTACTTATATAGATAAATACATACATATAATACATAAGAAACGTCCATAAATGACTGAAGAATCAGCATTTCAATTATCAATTAACAAGCAGAGCCATTGGGTCTCATTTCATTCCCCATTCAGCTATTTGGTTGGTCCATTTGTACAACTTATTACAAAGGAATAAGGTCTATAGTCAGATACGAGTAACTTGCTGTAGTAGTTACAGAGATGACAATGTCGCTGTAACAAATTACAATTATTTTGTTTAGACAGTGGCCTTCCCTTGGCCTCGTACTTCGTATATAGATACTTTTTATATGTAAAATAGTATCGACAAGTGTTTGATCTGAAAGAAAACTTCAGCAGCTATCACATCGCATAGGTGTAGGAGCGAGACAACATTATGCACGTGTATAGCGTACCGTTCACACACCTGTGCGGCTTGCCTAGTTTCCTCTCTCCTCCAATGAAAAAAAAACCGTCTAACCGCGTATTTTACCTATAGGAAAAAAAAGTGTCCAAAAATGTCCATACATTTTTGTTACTTTCCTTTTTTGTTACCCCATACAAATTATATGGAAAATGGAAACACAATAGGAAAAAACCTAATAGACACTTTTTCTCATATTGGGATGGAAAGAGCTCGTGATTCTGAATAAATATAATACGTTGCACAGAAAACATTACAAAAAAAAAGAAGCGCTCAAAATGTCCCTTCCCATATCGTCTAAGGCCTCCATGAGGTAAGCGGTAGCAAGATGTATAATATTATCATTATCTAAGAGATACAGCAATGTATAATTTCTCAGCAGTAGACTAGAAATGGCTTCATTATACAACATCGCCGTTTATGTTCCCTCAGTGGGTCATAAAGTTCACAACACGGCCTAAGCGTTGACCTTTGCGAAATATAAATACTCGCTATTATTAGAATCCCTCATTTATACTAAACCATGACTAACTTACACGTGGTAGTTTTTTTATCAGATTGAAGTAGTATTTCATTAGTACGCTAATTTTAGCCATAAGTTTGTTACGTGGGTACAATATAAACGTGCGCAAATTGACCTTTCGGAAATATAAATCACTCTAAGCTTTATTACAACAGCATTTCTCATATTAAATAGCTTTAGCCCCCAGACACGACCAATATTTTGTTTTGAGAAAACGGTAGGTACCATTTGACGTTTATTTATGCAATGCAATGCAATTGTCACGAACATTTGTTCTTGAATTATGGACGTTTTCTATAATATTCATCTAGAACTTATGGAATAGGCCGCTATTCTTAGAAGCCCACTGATACCCTCAGTTGAAATAAGATTACAAAGTTCATTGATTAACTCGGAACCCATTGAATAATATCAAATGTGCAAAAAATTAAAGAGTAGCGTTATCTCATTCAGCAAAACTTTGCAGGCACGACTATTCTTATTATTTATATACTTTCCTTTAATCAGATTAGTAGTTTGATTAGTAGTTCTGGGTTTAATTAATAGATGTGCAACTTGTGGGCCATATTAGACGGAAAGTTGTTAATAAAGTTTATGTGACTCGTGGATTAACTTAGTCACGAACGCTGATCGGCTCGATAAAGGACATTTAAAAATAGATTACCATGATACTAATATCAGAAATTCTAAAACTACATAGTACTAAAGAGTTATCTTATCGATTATTACTTAAACAACGGGAAATTTGAGTAATTTCCTGTTGACCGGAAATCATATCATATCATCATAGTCTCGTTTACAGAAGATATTTATTTCTGCTCTAACGATAACCTATAGCTATAACAGGTGTCATCCTAAAATTTCCAAATCTGAAATGGACTCTCTCGCTATCTCTGTGTTCTAGTCCAAGTTTTTAATTAAAATTAGACATACAAAAGGTTCCATAACGAGGAAAACCTATAGTTTCGTCATGCCGACTCATGCCCGTCCTGTCTGTATATCTGCTAGTCTACTATGATCGGGTTTTTATCGACTATCACCGAAGCTGTCACGTTCTAACAAGATGGAAGTGCGAAAGTGACGCATGGCGTGGTAGTCAATAAAATGACAACTATGCCCTTCTGTAAGCTTTACCAAAATCATTTTTGATTAGATTCAGGTTTTGGTTGAGCCGGATCAAAAGCAAAACTATTTGTCAGTTAATCTTTCGTATTAGCAGCCAAGATCTAGATTAGATTCAAGTTTGATTAGGTACCTAACTCGATCTACTTTATCGAATCTTGCTAATGTACTAGATAGCTAAATAAAGTAGTTGCATTCGCAGATAACATTGCTAATACTAGTTTCCTCGTCGAATCGTCAGGAGCTCACTGAATATAAATGTTAAACTTGAAAGGTGCAGCCTGATGAAGTCTATGCTCCAACCCACTCGAGCACATATTCAAAACCCCGAAAGCTTTCAACTCGAGCTCTCTAACCGCTTTTCTTGCCTAGAGAACTTGGTTTCAGTGGACATATTAACGACGGACTAGTGGAAACTGTCCACATGGTAGCGACATGATCTGCTTCTCTTTAATACTAACCGTGTTAAAGAGACTATTGAGCGAAACCAAGGCTCCAAAGTGTTCGCAAAGGACAAGTCTATTGGGCAAAGCCAGCTGACAAAGTTGAAACTGAAAAGGTTAACAACGTTTCTAATATAGACTACCAAACCAAGCAAGCTTTATTATTGGGGCGTAGCATTGATTCCTGCACTGTAACACGAACGTACGGAAACACCAAGGCCGCGGCCTTGACATGCACGCCGAGACCAAAACCGCCTCCACAATGGCCGATATATGGATGTGATTGGGTAATACTAGCCATATGTATTACATAGAGGGTAATGGGCGATGGATTTTTAACCACCTTCACAATGGCCGCTATATGGATATGATCGGGTTATACTAGCCGTATGCATTACATAGAGCGTAATGGGCGAAGGATTTTTAAAAGACTGAGGCTTATCTTATAATTATGGTTTTTTCGTCATAAAATAATCGTCCTTGCAAAGAGTAGGTACCGAACCCCAATTTGACATGTACGCCAAGACCAAAACCACCTTCACAATGGGCGCTATACAGTCCATATGGATACGATCATTTATGGTTGGCTAATACCTACTGGTTGAAATTTGTGAAGAAATATACTTAATATAGTTTTCATGATCAAACAAAATATTATATAATTTAAACTTTCGTGAGTCATACTGACATTAAATTGCAACGGTTAACACTCGAGTATTTATATCACAATACATGACATGTTTCGACTGCATCGAGCAGTCATCACCACTCTGTCTCTCCGATGCAGTCGAAACATGTCACGCCTATTATGATAAAAATACGTGAGAGTTAACCGTTGGAATTTAAAAATAAAATCTTGTTTTAATTTGCAGTTAACTGCTCTATACTATACCAGTGACACGAGGTTTCGTAGATGTAATCAAATCTTAACTGAAAATACCACATTTGGAACTATACAGTGTATATGCTGTATATCGATTCGTTAAAAACACGTTATTATGCTTACTTCAACTCGCTATTGACGTATGGCGCACTCATTTGGGTAAACTGCGAGAGTCTGTGTTACCAAACAATTGAATCTAAACCAGATTCAACAATGGACAGAATCTAATAGAATTCAGATCCCAACCAGTCACAATATATAGGACAGTATAAATTAGGAGTAAATAAAGAAAACAAAACAATCACGAAATTAATCAAGTTATCACAAAGGTCGCGGTAGCAAACTGTTGCATGCGGCATATAATATGTAGGGACATTTATATGCTCGCTCGTGGGCTTGCCTTTCAACTCAATTATCGTGACGTCAACGGCTGAGTAAATTAATAAACTGTATAAGCAGCTTTACCTAGTAATAGACGATATGAAATGATGAACTTTAAGTTTTTTAGAACCTCTTTTATGCTTTAGAGTATTTTTCTAAAACATTAACAGGCGTTTTAACAGGAAACATAATAACAAAATGTAATCGAGAAATCTACCTATGGTTAAATTAAAAAAACAATTTCCTCTTTATCAAAATCATTGTTACTCACAAATGAACTCTGACAACTCCCATTAAAAAACGACCATGACTTTGAATGAAAAGAAAATCTCTGATATTCACCCTGACTAATGATAGCCTATTAAAACGTATCATAATACAACAATGCATCGTTCTTAAAAATAAACGCTATAGAAACGAGACACGTGTCTGAAGTTCAGCTTTAGCACGAGCGTTAAAAATAAATCATTTTCTCCTGTCGTTAAGTACTAGGGAAATGCGAATGGTTACAGAAGTTTATTTAGGGAAAAGTGTAGTAGTCTGATTAAACAACTGTTTCTTGACACCCTGTTGCCATGCCCAGTCTCCTGGAGTTTAAACCATGATTTATGGCAGTAACATTCACAAAACATGCATTTTAGTAGTACCAACGTAGTTTTAGGCAGTTTTCAAACATATCAAGCATGTTAGTAGATCATAATATAACTAACTATACTGTTTTTTTTTCTGGCTGGTAGGACAGAATATTCACAATTCACGCATCGTTTAAATTTTTTTTTTTGGTTCCGTAAGTAAACTTGATTTTAAGTGGATGGTGTATCAAATGTTATGATGGAAATAATGTGTCTTTTTAACAGCTCAGGGTTCTATTCTACTTTAAAATCCTTCGATTTGTTTATGTTTTATTATAGGTACTTACGTCCTCGCAATAAAAATGGCATTTGGCTCCCCAGTAATATAATAATATCCTAGGCTTTAGTCTAAATAGGGGTAATAAATATGTGATAGTTTTTAATAAAAGGTACCACTAAGTCGGTTGTTAAATAGGTTCATTTCTAAATGAATCTTTATGGCAACCGACAAAATAGTACCTTTTTTTAAAACAAGCACATAGTGATTTAGATTTTCCCTATCATGTGTAGCATACCTATTTATGACCCGCATAATCCACGTGCATTGTAATATTCTAATGTATATTAACCGCACTACGTATTTACGAACGAATAATTAATCTAAAACAATAAAACTAACATGCGCGTCGATTAAATCATTTTGTCATCGGAATGTCGCTTTGCCATAAACGTCTTTGCAAGTATAACGGTGACGTCACACAAGTATAAATTCAATCGCTTGCCAAGTCGACAACGCGAACTGCTGTTGAGCTTCTTTAGTAATATTAGTAATGTTTTTGCTTTACGCCGTGCAGAAAGTTCAATTTTGCGCAATATCGTGCAACCTGTGCAACACAAGATGTGATTATGTACAAAATTTGCAATTTGAAGTTCAAGAATAAATTCGTAACTTATTTACTTAACCAATATTCGCGTTATTGACATTTTCACAAAAAACGTCGTTAGGCGCGGAATATTGTTCTTTACACGTTCCGAGTCTTTCTCGTCTCATATGATGTTATTTCATATCTCAGGTCTTTTGAAGGAAGGACATAGGCTTTGCGCCATTGCCTCATAATTCAGAATGCATCTAGTATATTTCGGTAGTTCCAAAACTCGAGGTCACACCTAACTGGTTCACCCAAAGATGCCTGCGCTCACGCATCCAATATGGATTTCCGTACACAATGGACGATAAACCAATGGCCTATGGCGAGGTTGCGACCTCGATGCGCGACGATAACCCAACTTGTACCTACTAATTATTTTATATTTGCGTAGGGTTCCCAAATCCGCCATATAAGTACGAGTATAAAATAATTAAAACTATAAAAAACGTACTAAGCTGTAACTACGGCGTATAATTTGAGGCAGTAAAAGATAAAAATAACCTAACAGTTAAACTTTAGAAATAACAACTGAATTTTGCTATTTGCGAAACTGTAAAAAGTCTGTACAATAAAATTATTTCGAGCTCGTTTGCTTCGAAATATCTTAGTTCACGTCCTGAATCCCAAAATAGAGTATACTTCGCAAGTAAATTGATTCTGTTTTCGAGAGACGCCAAAGCTTTCCTTACTTTTCTAAAAACAGGCGACAGCCGTGACACCTTGAGTCCCCTTTAAAAGGAAGAAATGGAAGCCTAATTTGATTCATATCCCCTAAAAGCACAAGTGTGGAATTCCTGGAAATGATTACACAACCAAATATCGGAATAGTACATTACCTAACTAGTGCGGTAAAACAAAGAAAGGCCGAGATCGCATCGTAAATATGCGATCAAGGGCTTTATTTATTACCTCACGTGTTAGGAACATCATTTTATGCCTACACTTGGGCAGAAATCGGCTTTTTCCGTACGCGTAGCGTGCGGGAAAAGGCACTTTATGGCCAGGTGTGGCATAAATATAATTTACACCTTGAGGACCAACTCCCAAATTATTTTTTAAGAAGCTCAGGACGCCTATTCGAAGTCGACACGAACTTGACAAGGATAAATCAATACAATAGATTAGACAACTAAAAAAATCTTTTTAGTCCGTCTTTTAGATTATTAAAAAATATTGTACGGTCAGCTGCAGAGTAAAGTGACCCCCCCTGCATACAAACTTTCTATGCAGGGGGGGTCACTTTACTCTGCAGCTGACCGTACACGTATTTATACTTTTGTTCGTCAAATCAAAAATGACGGAAATACACTGCGTTCAAGTTTCGCGTAACGTCACTAATTCACTATTAGGTACAATTATTACCTAGTAGTGACCTCACAAGCCCACACCCCAGAACTTTGATGCTCTTTATCTTCGTCAATGTTAGTTAAATTCAAAAAGGAAAAAATACGTGTCTAATCATTTTAGATAATCTAACTGTCGGACTAATTAGCATGATAATTTTTCAACTTAGTCGACATCCCTAGTCGCTGGTTCGATTCCAGCCCTACTCACCGGGGGCATTGGTGACTTTCTCTTTAGTGTTATCTCTTTTAATTTATAAGGATGAAACAATTTGGCATACTGAATACTCGAAAAGCTTGGAGGCCAAAAAGAAAAATAAAGAATATTTACTCCGCCATAAAGCTAGCAAGTAGCGGTATCCTTATGATAAAATAAAATAAATTAAATATTCTGGGACAATCTTAAACTAACCGTTACTAAACTATCTATATATAATAGATCGATACATATAAATATCCATAACTCAGGAAAAAATATTCGTGCTAAACACACAAATAAATGGCCATACCAGGACTCGAACCCGGGACCTCCAGCTTCGTAGGCCGGATCACTACCAACAAGGCTAGGGAGGCCGTTTGATATAAATAAATAAATAAATATTATGGGACAATCTTACACAAATCGACCGAGTCCCACGGTAAGCTCAATAAGGCTTGTGTTGTGGGTACTAGGCGACGATATATATAATAGACAGATACATATAAATACTTAGATACATAGAAAACATCCATAACTCAGGAACAAATATTCGTGATAAATACACAAATAAATGCCCTGACCAGGATTCGAACCCGGGACCTCCTGCTTCGGAGGCAGGGTCACTACCAACTAGGCTAGGAGGCCGTTAGCTATATTGCACAACTTCGATGAAAGAAAAGCCGAGAACAGAGCATCGAAATCAATGTTCATGTATGAAAACAAAACTCACACATCACTCATACGTCAAGCAAGTTTAATGTTAAGGGCGTTCGTGACAATCAAACATACGCACTGGATCTTATAAAGGTTCGTTATCGCAACGTGTATAAATAGCTTAGACCGCCGAGATTGATTCGAGTTACCCAAGTACCGCGTACAGGTATTTTTAGACGTGCGGTATGACTGATACTGGCATTTGAAAGGCTTCGTGCCAGTGTGTGGATACTGGGAAAATTGCCATTTATAACAAACAGCTCAAATTAACTAATTATGCGGTTTAAAAAGAAGCCAAGTTGGCGTGCGTTGAAGCAATTTTGACGCTAAAGTTTGGAAAGTTTTGAGAACGTCGGATCCAACAAGCTGAGGCTAGTGTATTTTATATTATTTACGTTGCACGTAAGACTTAAATCTTGTCCTATGGAAACTAGTTTTCTACTAAACCTGCTAACCCTGGTTTTTATCTACAAATTAGTAGGGCCGCGCGTGTCAAATAAAGGTTATATTTGTCAAATATTAGTTACGTTTCACAAATAATGCAATGAAATATTTGCAAACGCCAGATACCATACACATTCCCGTCTACACGCTAACATCGATCGCTAATTTTCAGCACGCGATTCCCAAATCTAAATAAACACGAAAGTTACGCTACAAATGGCGGGTTATTTTTAAAAATAGAAATGGACAGTTATATTTGTAGGCTCTGCAAATAGATTAACAGCAACTGAATGGGCGTGTCCGAGAACTGCGATTGGCACGCGAATGAAATGTCCTACAGACATAAACTGGACTGTACACAAGCTGAAGGATTCGTATGGGAACCCGGAATGTGTCAGATTCTCTCGCTTAAGCGCCTACTACATGGTCGCCAACTTAGCTTTCGAAGCCCCAAGCTCGGTCAGTAGTTACTTTGATGACCAACCAGGCAACCACCTACAACACGGTCAGAAGCACCTTGGTCATCACAGGAAACCACATAAAAAACAAACAAGACAAACAAGGAGGCGTTGGAGTAGGTCTATCAATCTTACAGGTATTTTAAAATAGAAGGAAATAAAAGGTTTGAAGGAAAGAACCCCCAAAAAAGTTATTCCCCGAAAATGTACCATATGTTCGGAGAAGACGTGCACTGCGGTATCTATGTCACTCCATCAACTTATAAAATGAATCGACGAATATTGTGCATTTGGAATATAAAAGTACTTCAAGATCGCCTGTACATTTCAGTATACCACATTAAACCCCTCCAAAAAGCTAACTCAGCGCCGCTTAAGTACAGTCCTCCAAATCGATACAATCGCCCTCAAAGATAACAGCACTTGATCGGCTTCGAAACTTTCACTCCAAGGGCCACGTGGCACGCTCTACTTCCTACTGAAACGTTAGACAGGAATAGATCCGTGTGGTCACAAAAAGGCGTATGTAGCTATGGTTTTCTAAACTTCTGGTGCTTTTGTAATTTGGAGCCTTGTGAGCTGGACTCGTTGAGGACGTTGAACAAAACTAGTTTAGGAGTTGAATGCGGGTTTTTTTTTAACATACACGATTTTTATGTTTGGGATTTAGACCGAGACTGCATTTCTAGAGATAAACAGCGTAATTCGAATTACTGACTATTGTTTTAAAACATGTTGATCAGAACCAGGGACCATGAAATTTCTACAGAACAAAAAATATACAAAACAGAAACAGATACTTTAAATCTATGACATCAAACTGTTAAAAATTAATATTCCCTGTGTGAATTTGTTCTTCAGAAAAACAGAACTTAGGCTAACTTTGGCAAATTTTTGAGATTTGCTTGTCCAATCCAGCTAATCCGGAGTTTTTTTGTCAAATTTCATACTTCATAAACGTTTACGTCCGGGTTGGTTCCATAATCCCCGATTATTGCGATAATTTTGTGATTAATTTACAATAATTGCATTAATTACATACCTGCGAAAGACTTGCGCTGTTCATTCAGCGCATAACAAGGATAATTCCATTCACATTGTCCTAACCGGATCTACGGAGACGTAAACATGTCATAACCTAACTCGCATACCCTGAGACCATAGGCAACTGGGAACGCCTTTCTATGCGCTTTGCCCCATGCCAAAAAACTTGCATAATTGTGTTGGAGTTTACAAAACTAAATCTATCTCACTCAAAATAGCATAGTGGTTTACTTTTTCTTTCACTCTTAACTAAGTTAAACAGCCCGTTGTTTTACTTCATAAGCTCTGTAAGTTAGTATTTTGATAGCTACGTGTAGGAATACTAGGAATAGGAACACACCTTACAAATATATTGCGATAATATATTCTTACTCGTACAAATCGCCATGTATGCTTTAATTAATCTAAAGCCTTATGTATGGCCTGCCGTTTGTCTGGCATGCATGTCTAATTTAGGCATGAGAAATAGTCATAACGCCACAAAAATCAGCAGAATATTTTATAGAAATGACAAGACGTCTCCAGTTGTCTAATGCTCTAAGCGCATACCTGATTAAATTTACGGTAAACATAATGATAGCAAACGAGGTGCGAGATCTCTGAGGTCGTGTATGAAGCAAACATATTGTCTGCGGCCTCAGTGCAAAATGTACTTTAAATCTTACATATACGGATCAGTTAAGTGTGGAACAGTGTTTCGGTATCGAATATCCTCCTCAATGACAGTATCGGGTGTATTGGTATATTTTTATGACACTTCTGGAAGATACTTTAACGATCTATAAAATTTATCCTCTGAATGATTTGAGGAGTTAAGTAGAGATACGATTTACGGAAACTTTAATTGGCTATACAATAAAGGTTTAAATTAATTTGCTCGTTAATCGAGTGCTTTTTAAAGTCACGCGACAAGAGGGAAAATATTCGTCTTAAATAAACGATGGGCGTTAAACCCCATACACAAATATCAGTCAGACAAAAAGAAGAGGATCAAAAATATATTTGTAAACAACTTCGAGAATCTTACTAAGATAGGTTGAAGGACTTTAGTACCAATCAATAGATCCGCAAAGCTTTACGTAAATATTTTATGTAGGAACAGACACGGAGGGTAATAAGTACACGGCGAAAAATATGGGGATTATTTTCACTACTTTTCGATGAGTAGCAAGGAGTTGCGATTTTAATTGTTAAAGAATATTTAATTGAAGAAATTGGACTCACCACACTAAGTTTGGTCACAAGATATTTAAAAAGAAAAAAACTAACAAGGAAAGTTTGAAGAGATGGTCACACTTAAGACGACTTGAAAATGTCTGTTAGATCGAACCTCGTCCGAGCAGCGTCCGGAGCATCCAGGGAAAACTCGGTGTTTTTTGGTAATGGTTAAGGTTTTGCGGCAGCAGTTGACACGAGCCGTCTTCTGGTCGTCAGATAACAAGTGAGAAATCCACCGGTAAAATAACTTCCTCACACCCAACTCTTGCTGTTAGTTTTTTTTTTATGCTATAGGGGGCAAACGAATCGCCTGATGGTAAGCGATTAACGTCGTCCATGGACACCCGCAACACCAGAGGTGTCGCAAGTGCGTTGCCGGGCTTTAAGGTGGGAATACGCTCTTTTCTTGAAGGTTTGAAGGTCGTATCGGTCCGGAAACACCGCTGGCGATAGTTCGTTCCACAGTTTAGCTGTGCGAGGCAGGAAGTTTCGGGAAAAGCGCACAGTTGAGGACTGCCAACCATCTAAATGGTGAGAGTGGAAATTTTGTCGCGTAGGGCGATGGCGGAAAGAAGCGGCAGGGATTAATCCGAACAATTCCTCGGAACACTCCCCATAATACATGCGATAGAAAATGCAGAGTGAGGCCACATCTCTACGCAGCGCCAAGGGATCAAGCCGATCAGAAATACGTTGGCAGTTGACAATTCGAGCTGCTCTCCGTTGGATGCGGTCTAGAGGAAGAAGCTGGTACTTAGGTGCCCCTGCCCAAAGATGAGAGCAGTATTCCATATGCGGGCGAACCTGCGCCTTATAAAGCTGTAGGCGATGGGCCGGCGTGAAATACTGCCTCGATCTATTGAGCACGCCGAGCTTCTTCGAGGCCAATTTGGCCTTACCCTCTAGGTGGTAAATAATTTGTATCTGACTCATTCCAATACCCAAAGTGTCCTGAATTTCCCGGTATGTCACATACCTATCTTCCTTTATCAGTAGACGGAACAACATCTATCTATGTTATGATCAGTGACGGCCGATTTTGGTCGACCTTCACGCACGTCATCCGTGAGGGATACACGGCCACGTTGAAATTCCGAATACCACCTGTATATTGTCGTCTTCGAAGGTGCTTCACAACTAAAAGCAGTAGTCAATCGGTCTCCACATTGTTGTTGTGTTAATCCACTTTTAAGTCGTCATAAATCATAGCTCTAAAACTTTCACGGGACAGTTCCATTCACCAGCGACTCAACGACTACATTTCCACGTAACCAAATATGTAATTGAATATAATTTAAACGAAAATAGATGGTAACATCAGTATCAGTATCACATACCAATTCCAAATCATAACAAAGTGGCAATCAAGTGCATGCAAGGTCATCGAGATAGCGACAATGTGACAGTGGCATTTGATAATGATAAGAATTTGTTTAAAGTCGAGATATGTAGGCCAGGCTTATTGAATTGCCTGGGAGAATGGCAAATTTAATGGTGTATTGAAATGTTGACAGCTGTCTTCATCGAGCGATGGCTTAAATTTGTTTCTTGTTAACAATGTTGGTTATTGTATTCCTCAATAGCTTACACCACACATCGGGCGTTTTGCCTCTCGCTCGTACCGAAGCAAAATTTAACTGGTGCGAGCGAGAGGCAGAACGCAAATACCCGCGTGAAGAGTGAAGACTTACCCAATCACTATCACAGTATATAGTACAGTACGTAAACGAAATAAACTTTTATAACTCACAAGAGCGATATTATTTGTCGACGGTTAGAATACCCTTAAAACAAAGCGTAAAAAAAAAAGATAACAGATTTTGATATTGGTTTAGGAATTAAAAAAAGATTCGTTACCAACCTTATCAATCTAAGGAAACAATATACAAGAAGAAAATTTCTTCATCAGATAATCGTATTTAACTATTTGAACGTCGCCTATCATTGAATAACATATTTGACAAGAGCTTATTTCAATATAATATGAAAACTTAAAAAAAAATATTACTCCTCGAAAACATTACGCAAATGCTTTATGGTGACTGAAATGAATTTAATATTATCAAAGGTACCTATTAGAACCTATTTCTAACACATTCGTCAATAGCTTAAATTTATATAGGCACTAGAATTTAAAAAAAATTCTGCTAACCATAAAATAAATCTCATAATTTTCAAGTCAAGGTCATTAGTTCAAAATCATATAAGTAGTATGTATACGGAAACTCTAAGGATTTCATCGACAGATTCAACTGTTATTATCTTATCAATTCTAGGCGTAATTCAAATGCTCGGAGTTAAGCGCGGGAATTAAGATCGCGTGTGTTTCGCGCGGGACGGCAGCGGTTTGACCAATCACGGCCGGTGTGTCAGGCGCCATACTCGGTGACCGGTAGGTCGTTCTATTGCACCTTGTCTAACCTAACTTGCTTGCCTGTCAATACCAACAAATAACATACTTAACAATGATTATTAATTATTTATTTTAAAAAAATGTCGTGTGATAAAGTCTGTGCTATATGTGAACAGATATTAAACTTTGACACAGTGGTGGTGAAGCAAAGAGGTCTTCTTAGTTTAAAAACAGCTAGTGTCGAACGAAACGATGGAAAAGAAACAATTTTTGATGGAAAAGACATTATTAAACTACATCGGAAATGTCGGATGGCTTACACGAATCAAAAATGTATAATAGCTTATAAAAAACGAACTAAAGAACAAGAACCACCGCCGCCTGATGAAGACTTCAATTTCAAGGAAAAGTGCCTGTTCTGCAACGGCAACGCTTCTATAGAAGATAAAATAAAATTGCCAGTCAAAAACCGAATTCAGGTTTCAATCGTAACTAAACCGGAGACAAAAACATCCATTGAGCGGTATGCTCTCATACATGATGACGCCTGGAGTAAAGAAGTAAGTACCTACCTGCTATACCTACATACATATATCTAACAGCTTAAATGTGTGATGTCTGCAATAGAAGTTATTTAATGGCTCCACAGCAGTCAGGTGTCTGCTACATTGCTGCTCTTATGCTGCTGCACTGCTGTTATTATAATCAGAGCATTGGTGCTACCTCTCCGGGGCTGTCCATGAGATTGCATTGGTTCTTAAGATTATTAGTGCCCCCATAACCAACCAGTTGTTTAGCATATGACTTCATTTTATAAGGCCTTCTTACATCTCTGGAGTTATTTAAGTTACAAGTTACCCGGAGTTAAATGTTTATTAAATTTAACAGTTAGCCGGGTTAACCAACTAGGTCTTATTTAGGGCCATTTGTACTATCTATATCTGGGGCTAGCTAATTAACCCGGAGCTAAGCAATTTAAAAATATAGAGTTTACTTGTTAACCCTGGTTTAGTTAGCTCACCCTGGTTGGTGCAACTGGGCTTTAACACTATTAATCTGACATAAATTGACCTAGTCTACTAATCTCAATATGGCATTTTACTTTAAAGTTGTCCCCCACCTTTATTTGTATTTGGACATTTGTACATGATTTGTACATGTATAGTGATTATGAGTAGTGCTCTTTCAATACTTGTAAAAGAAAAAAGGTTCCAAGGTATTTATTTCCATTGCATTAACATTTTTTCATATACATATTTAGTATAGCGGTAACACAATGGAAGGTTTGAAAAATTTATGAAAATCTTGAGTAAATTTTTTTTCTTCGATTAGGATCGAAAGAGCTTTTGCTTCTAAGTAGAAATCACATTAAAATACCCATACAAATGTGGGGTGGACAACTTAAATAAAATGGCCCATTAAAACACAGGAATAGCAATAAAAAACATTCCTCACAGACAGTGCATTTGGGTGGAACAACTTTTCTTGTATTGTTATTCTGTCCCGTTGTCCAAGGTATAATAGTGGCACAGTTTGTTAGAAGGTAGTTAATAATATTAAATTTTTGAATATCATTCTGTATAAAATATATGAAACATAATTAAGCTCTACTTTCAACATTAGTTATTTGTAGGTTGATAATCTTGTCAATAATATTGACAACAAATCTACCAGAATTTTAATAATATCACATCATACAGAAAAGTTAATTTTAATAATTTAGTGCCAAAAATATCCATGGAGAAATAAAACAACAGGACTGACTATGTATGTATGTCTATTGTCTACACAAAATGACATCCCATCGAGACTCAGGCTAGGTATTGCCAGTGTCACTAACATACATTATGACCATATTATTATGTACCAGGTACAGGGGGGCCAGGTCCCTCTGGATTCTGGAAATACTCACCTATGGTAATAAACATCCAATTTATGTAGTTTTTATGATTCCGTAGCCAGAATGGCAAAAATGGAATCCTAATAGTTTTGGCATGTCGGTCCATCTGTCTGTATGTTACAACCAGTTAGGCTGCGTTTTACCAAATTTTTATCCCGAGAATAACGCTTACTCTCAGATAGTAACGTCAAATTACTACTATGGGATTTTGACATTAGTATCCAAGAGTAAGCGTTATTCTTGGTTAAAAAGTTTGGTCAAATCCAGCCTTACTCAGTTAACTCAGTAACCATAAAGCTTATGGTAATGAAATTTAAAACAGAGTCGTGTTTTGTGTGGCGCTACATGGGTGTCCATATAAGTTGCGAATAAAAACATTTTTTTAGGGGCGCAGGGAACTAATTGACAAAAAAAATTTTTAGCAAATATTTACTTTTGGCAACATCATTTGATAGTTCTTTAAAAATTGAGGTTTCATTGGCACAAATTTGATTAGTCGAATATTTTTAAAATTATTTTGAACAAATTCAGTTCAGTGTTTTAGTTTTAGCCGAAAAACTATACCGGGTGGAAATAGATTTTGGGTCAGTCAGGGCAGCTACCAGATCCCGTGTTGCTAGGCGAAAATGGTCTTAGGAGACCTTCCATCGATTTCAAATTAGTGAAGATTGGCGTTTACAGATTTTGGAAAAAACATACAGGCTGCGAGAAAATGGTCATTTGACAAACTTTTTTTTATGCTAATCAATTCCATTCCTGTCCAGGATCAAAAGCTTGTATCGGACCAAAAAAAATTCCGGCTAGAAAAACCATAAATCGAGAAAAACTTTCCTCATACAATTTGTATGAAAATGAAAAAAGTTTTTTTTACATGTATTTTTTTTATGTCAATCGATTCCATTTCCTTCCAGTATCAATACTTTCCTTGGGGTCAACTTTCGGTAATGTACAAAAAGCCAGAAATTAAATAAAACTGTTATCATACATTTACTGTGGAGAAAAAGTGAACTTTATTTACATTTTTCTGTCACGCTAATCAGTTCTGTTTCATTTAAGGATCATAATACGGTATGAAAATGGGAAAAGGACGAATTAGGGTGACAGATGAATAATAATAAAGTTCACTTTTTCTCCATAGTAAATGTATGAAAACAGTTTTCTTTAATTTCTGGCTTTTTTGTACATTACCGAGGGTTGACCCCAAGGAAACTATTGATACTGGATAGAAATGAAATCGATTGACATAAAAAAATACATGTAAAAAAACTTTTCATTTTTATACAAATTGTATGGGGAAAGTTTTTCTCGATTTATGGCTTTTCTAGCCGGATTTTTTTTTTGGTCCCATACAAGCTTTTGATTCTGGACAGGAATGGAATCGATTGGCATCAAAAAAACAGTTTGTCAAAAATTACCATTTTCTCGCAGCCTGTATGTTTTTTCCAAAATCTGTAAACGCCAATCTTCATTAATTTGAAATCGAAGGAAGGTCTCCTAAGACCATTTTCGCCTAGCAATACGGGATCTGGTAGCTGCCCTCACTGACCCAAAATATATTTCCACCCTGTATATAACAAAAGGACTTAGGTGCTTTAATATTTGTAAGGCACTTACGCCAATGCATGATTTTTGTATCGTAAAAAAAAGCTACGTAAACATTTATTACGTGTGGTTCGACATGCACTTGGCCGGTTTTTATATTTGAGACTGTTAGTTGACTCCACAATAAACACTTATCTCCACAGTAATTAGTTTTGTGGAGCATTGTTAAAATCAGGGCTTGTTAACGTTACCAAATTCACACTAAAAGTAACGTCACGTAACGTTAAAATCATAAAAATACCTTATTACCGATACTAAAAAAGTATCGTTACTTGTTAACTTATACTCGTTTCCGACTGATTCACATACGTGGAATAAATAAGAATTTAGGTTCCATTTTAAGATCCAAAAAAATGTGCCGTCATCTTGGATCTTAAAATGGAAACTAAATACGTATTCTACGTGTGAATTAGTCGGAAACAAGTATAATGACAAATATTACAAAAAATGTGCCGTCATCTTCGTAAATAAACAATAAAAAATGTGCCGCGCCGTACGAAATTCGACATAACATACAACGTCGCATTACCGATTATGAAAATAGTGGCACTTGTTAGCTTGGTACGTTATAACAATGTGAATTAGGTAACGTTAACCTTAACAAGTAACGTTACTTTTAGTGTGAATTTGGTAACGTTAACAAGCATTGATACCCGGTCTCGGTTCTATCGATTTTAATTAGTGCTTAGGTCACCAATAGGGAATATTTCGCAAAACTCTGCGTAAGGAGCGCCACCTACTGGTACCATTACTCACGAAAAGTCACAATTATACAAGTGACGTTTCGTGGGTAAAACAACTTGTAGAATATAATAACATAGAGCTGTTAATAATAACAGTGTCAGCGTCGATATGCTACAAGGTGTTTTACCCACGAAACGTCACTTGTATAATTGTGACTTTTCGTGAGTAATGGTACCAGTAGGTGGCGCTCCTTACGCAGAGTTTTGCGAAATATTCCCTATTGATGAACTAACTAAGCACTAATTTGCAACTTTTTGTTCCGGTTCCAAATTAAATATTGAGTTTACATTTTTTTCCATACTACTACGCTCCACCCTAATATCCACTAAGGTGTGCTTTTAGTTCAAATATTATTTTTATTTGTTTAATTTCAGATCCTTTTTCGGATAAAAAATGTAGATTTGGTGAAAATAAGTGCCCGATACCACTACAACTGCTACTCCAGATTCAGTCATCCTCATAGAGCTACGGGACAGAAGCGCGGTCGCCCCATAGGAGTAGAGACTGCGACTGCAATGGACCACGTTTACAAGTTCTTGGAGCAGGGTTAACAGGGTTATTGCATGATATTGTGCTTCCGAGCGATACAGTCATAAAATATCATCTCAAACAAAGGTACGGTGATAATATCATTATTGCCAAAGGTAGCCCCCCTGTCGTATGTTTCTTAGCTGACAGTTACAAAATATTGCATGATAGTTGGTACCAGAGTAGAAATCAAAATGACAACTTAGAAAAATTACGTGTAATAGAGACAGCAGCAAAAATTATATCTGACGATATCCGGTCACATCCGTATGGTAATACTTACCCTGCACCAGTATATTTTTTAGATGGTGCTCAAAATGATTGCCCCGAGAGTTTAATGCGCTTTTTAGAAACCTTAATAGTAAAAAATAGACCAAAACAGGAATCTCTTCAAAGAAAGTCTTTAGCCATTGGACATGCAATCATAAGTGCTATGCGTCCCCGAAGCTTTATATCGCCTGTTCTGCTTGGCATATCATCACTGGTTCACCACAAATATGCATCTCGCTATTTAATAGATAAACTGAATTCTCTCGGATTTTGTGCCAGTTATAGGGAAACTCTAAACTTTGAAATGTCTGCAATAGCAACGGTAACCCCTGGTCCTAATTCTGAGTTTACTCAGTACGTATTTGATAATGCAGATGTGAATGTAAATACATTAGATGGCCACAACACTTTTCATGCAATGGGGGGTATCGCATGCATTAATTCGAAGGACACAAAATTCGATAAAGATATTCCTGCACTAAAAAATTTACCAAAATCATTTTTTAAGGATATCGATAATATTCCTATAAAGACATTTATCAAGCCAGCTCAATCCGGGTTGAAACATGTCTTGTTTTCGTACAGAGAAGACGATGAAAATGAAACTGGGGTGGAACTGACGGAACAAGATTTCTTATGGCTATATGGAAAATCACAAATTCAAGTGGATGTACCTGGCTGGCACAGGTTCATGAGTTTGTTTTATAACGAGAGCACAACTGACATGGAATTAACAGATATAGAACCAGTTCCATTTTTGAATAGTCCACCTTCAAGCTATGACACGATACTCTCCAGCTTGACTTATGCAGCAAAGCAATGTGAGCAAAATAAAACAGAGGCATGTGTTGTAACATTTGACCAGCCGTTATATCACAAAGCACAAGACATTGTTAAATCATCTGAAGATAGATTAATTCAAAACATAATCCTTAGATTAGGTGGATTCCACATGATAATGTCGTTTATGGGTGCTATCGGGAACATCATGAAAGGCAGTGGTTTGAAAGAGTTGTGGGGTTGTATTTATGCTAGCTGCTCATTGGACAAGATGTTATTAGGTCATCATTACGAGCGAGCTGTCCGAGCCGAGCCCATATGCTCACCCTCGCAGCACTTTTTGATGTCATTTTTAAAAAAATGGATTTGACCGTACACGAAAATATTCACTTAAACTGCTTGCTCGACGGAATCATACATGAATATGAAACAGAAAAAGACGAAGATGCTATGAACGGTATTAAAGAAAAGTTCGCACATGCTTTTAGTACGTTAGAAAATAAAGGTCCAACTGCAGAGCTCTGGCGGAATTATTTTAACATGGTTAAAATCATTCTTAGCTTCATAAAAGCAGAGCGAACTGGAAACTGGCCTTTACACTTAACATGTGTAATTGTGTAAAGGCTATGATTCCGTACTTTCACGCAGCTGGGCACTTCAATTATTCGAAGTCTGCGAGCCTATATATTCAAGACATGGATAACTTGGAAAATGTCATGCCACCAGCTACATATAAGAAATTTGTTCAGGGATTGTTCACAATCAGACGAACTAGAAACCCGTTTTCGGGCACATGGTCAGACATGACAATAGAGCAGAGTCTCATGCGTACCATGAAGACATCGGGTGGAGTAACGCAGGGAAGGGGACTAACGGACAATGTGCTACAAAAATGGGTACTCGGGCTACCCATCGCCCATTGTGTCACCGAAAGTATAGAAAATTTTTGCGCTGGTACAAATAAAGTACATAATCACAAGGACGGAACTAAATCAAGAATTGAAAGAGATGCTAAAGATATACAGAAATTAATTGATTGGTTTGCTGACCATGACCCTTTCCCTGAAACTGATCAAATTATGTCTATAAGCAGTGGTGTAATAGGCAATAATACAGTAAATCCTCACAAAGCTCTCGATGTTGGGAAAAAAATGGTAAACGACAGAATAGGAACTCCATTTTCAGATCTGAAGTACTCTAGAAAAGAAACTGTGCAATCTTTAGCAACAGTACGGGAATGTATTAAAGACTCTGAAGGCAACATTCCCATTGAACCAGACATAATATTTAAAAGAATTTGCTTCACAAAAAGAACTCAAGACGAATTAAAACAATTTTTAGAGCACGAGTTAGCTCCACACCCTTTATCGCTCTTTGACAGTGAAGGAATGCGTAAAAATCAAAAGTCTGCTCTATATGACATGTTTGAACCAATAAATTTGTCAGACCAAAATATTGACCAAAGCAAGATCGCTCATGTCGTTGACGGCGGTTTCTTGTTACATAAAGTGATATGGCGTAAAGGTGCTACTTTGGAGGACATTGGAAAAACTTATGTGGAATATATAAATTCACATTTTGCTAATGCTACTGTGGTGTTCGATGGTTACGACGATGCATTGAGTGTCAAGCTGTGTGAAAGGCAAAGGAGATCCAAAGGAAAATTATATCCTGACATAGCAATCAGTAAAAACACATGCATCACAACTTCACAGGATAAATTTTTAGCCAATACCAAAAATAAACAACGGCTAATTAAATTTCTGAATAACTACTTCATTTCAGCTGGGATTGCCGTTTATCAGAGTAATGATGACGCTGACACCATGATAATTGAAACGGCAGTTGATATATCGACATCGAACATATATGATCATGTATTGGTTGTAGGAGAAGATATTGATCTATTAGTTATATTAGTGTATAAAAAGAAAGACAATATTACCATGATGAAACCTGGTAAAGGGAAGACACCTACGAAATATTATAATGCATCGAGTATAGGAGCCGACACCCTTACCCACCTTATCCCGGTAATACATGCACTGTCCGGATGCGATACTACATCCGCAACGTACAAGCAAGGTAAAAAAAAAATCATGAATCTTGTAAAAAAAAGTGAAATACTACAACAAACTTTAGGCATTTTCAATGAAATCAATGCAGATCCAGAAGAAATTTCAAAAGTAGGAGAGCGATTTTACTGTCTTTTATACGGTGGGAAGTCAGACAGTAATTTGAATACTATACGGTATGAAAAGTTTGGTCAGTTGATCACTAAAAGCAGCATCGATTTGGCTTCTTTACCTCCTACGGCAATGGCGATGAGACAACATGTCTATCGAGTTTATTATCAAGTCCAAATATGGATTGGAAATAAACTAGACCCTCGAGACTGGGGTTGGAATTGTGATGGTTCGGGACTAGTTCCTGTTCAAACTACTGATAAGTTGGTACCCGAAACAATACTGAAGATTATTTCATGTAAATGTAAAAAAACGTGTAAACGCAATGTGTGTACATGTCAAAAGTCTGGACTCAAATGCACGACCTTGTGTGTTTATTGTTGCGACAAGAGATGTATTGGAGAGCCAATAATTGAAGAAGGTGAGAGAGAGGAAGAAATAGAAAGAGTATTAAATACAGAATGCGATACAGGTGTCGATGAAATGGCGCCAATGCTAGAGCAGGAACATGCAGACAGTGAAGATGATATTGTGGCTGCGCGTAAAAGGCAAAGACTTTCTTTGTGATTGCTCCTCCTTACTTATTCCAAGTCAATCCAGTGGAGATAAGAACGAACGATTCCCTTCCAGTTGTGCCTACCATTGTTGGTCTAAGTTATTATTTGACCGTTATATATATAAATTATTTATATGATTATTATTATATACATATTACAGGGCGTCACACGATTTAAAAAAAAATTGACAAAATTTATTAGCGTTATAAATATTCAATTAATTTTATGGATATTTAGTGGCTCAATTTCCGGGCGAGACAGCCGAAATTTTAAAATCTTTGGATTCAGTAGGTACTACTTAGTTTAAAAAATAGAATTAAGTCTTTTTTCAACGAAATATATCCTATCTACGATATTTAAGGTACTTCCCTCCATGTGGGTGTAGTCGTGAGACGCAATGTTTATGTTATAATAATCATATTATAATATAAAGTAATAACAATTTGAAGCTTAAAGGTTCACGGGTAGCTTAATATTTATTAGTATAATTTAGTATCTTATGTCACGCAATTGCCGTCTAGTCTGAGTCAGTGATTTTGATAAACCAACATTGATGTCTTTGTTCAGATCATATATGTATATGGGTGTGACGTTTCGCGAGTGATGGTACTTTAACGTGTGAGACGTCACAAATGTTCAGATAGTAATCTATAACTTGTTACTGTACTAAAAGTATTAAATACATGATTAAGAAAATCTCTTATACCGATGGTGTCTTTGTTAAGATGGGTAGTAAATTGACCAATTTAAATGATTATGAACGGCTGTTCTTGTTATCGATGTGTTTTTAGATACATATGTTCATTCAGTAGTAAGTAAAAATTATTCAAATAAATCATCAATCGTTGTTAACTAAATATTCTAAATAACTTGTAGATTTTTTTTAAGGTTAGTTAAAAAAAAGGCAAGAAAAAAGAAGGAAGGTTAAGTAGGTATTCATTCAAAGCTATGTGATCATTATTTGTCATGTTATACGTGTTAGTGATTTAAAATGTGTGATAAACATTATGTCAGGAAGGCTGATATCGTTACTAATATTATTGTGTTAGACGCTATCTAAGAAATAATTAGGATCTGAGCAGTCGCTGCCCTGCTCAATTCATGCCTATAGCTTGTAGTGGTCGTAAATTGATTTTAATAAAAAAATACACATAAAAGTATGTGATCTTTATCGATATCTTGTTATTGTTACAAAACATGTTTCAGTGGTATAAGTATTTACCAAATAAAAATAAGCAAATAATGTTAACGTTACTAATTATTACTGTGTTAGATGGTACATTGCTTGTTATAGTAGTATGCGATCGTTATTTATACGTAGACACATAAAGTATTAGTATTCAAACATAATATGCAAATAAATCTTTAACTTTTTCTTTGTTAAGACGCTACAAACTTACGATCTACGTTGTTAAACTTGATACAGTTATTAAACTAAGTTTTTTATACTTATAGCTTATAAAAAATACATATCTATACAGTTATGTGATCGTTATTGATGTCCTGTTACCAAACATGTTTTATTTGTTTAAGTATTTAATAAACATTAAGTAAGAAAGGCTGATATCGTTATTAATATTATTGTGTTAAATCAACTACTACTAGTACATAGTAGTAGTTGATTTTACCAAAACAAAATACGAGTACATATTATTAAGTGATCAGTAATTGTTGTATTCTTACAAAACATATATGTATTGTCGGTAAAATCAAAGAAGGCTGTGAGTGTTTATGATTATCATGGTTTAATGCTATCGTTTGTATGTTCGTTATTTATATGTAGACACATAACGTATTTCATTAGTATTCAATCATCATTTGCAAAGAAGGCTGATATCTTTATTTTTTCTTTGTTAAGACGTTACAAACCTTCTTTGTTAATTATTACAGTTATTAAAATACATATTTTTTTATAACTAACAAGTCCGAATCATACTTATAGCTTGCACCAGTCGTAACTCGATTGTTAAAAAAATACAAATGCAAGTATGTGGTCGTTATTGATGTCCTGTTATAAAACATGTTTTAGTGGTTAAAGTATGCAATAAACATTAAGTAAGAAAGGCTGATATCGTTATTAATATTGTTGTGTTAGATGCTACTTAAGGCATAATTCGGATCTAAGCAGTCCGTCCCTTTTATGTGTTTTTTTTATTAAAATTAATCCTAATAAAAAAAATACACACAGGTATATGATCGTAATTGAAGTCATGTTACAAAACATGTTATTGTTGATAAAAGCAAAGAAGGCTGTGAGTATTTATGATTATCATTGTTAGATGCTACAGTTTGTACTAGTAGTAATTCATCTCAATTGTTACAAGCTACCAAGTACCAGTAGATGATTAAAAATTCTGTGTTCGTTTTTTATATGTACACATATAACTTGTAAATTAGTATTCAATCATAACATGCAAAGAAGGCTGATATCTTTAATATTTTCTTTGTTATGACGCTACATAACTTCTACGTAGTTTAGGTAAAAAATATATTACGTAACTAACAAGTTCTAATCATATTTATAGATGGTACCAGTCGTAATTATATTATTCTTGTATGTGATCTTGTTATTGTTACAAAACATGTTTTAGCGGTGTAAGTATTTATTAAATTTAATAAAAGTAAGCAGACTGTTAACATTACTAATTATTACTGTCGTAGATGCTACATAGCTTGTAATAATAGTATGTAGTTGATTTTACCAAAAAAGAGTCCATAATTATATGTATAAGTAATCATTATTGATGTCTTCTTACAAAACATGTTATTGTTGGTAAAAGCAAAGAAGGCTGTGAGTCTTTATGATAATCATTGTTAGATGCTACAGTTTGTACTAGTAGTAATTTATACCAATTGTACCAGTAGATGATTAAAAATTCTGTGTTCGTTATTAATATGCAGACACATAAGGGCCTGGCCACATGTTCACGGCACGGCGTCGGAAACGTGAAAACGCACGGCGGCGGAACGGAATTTGTATACAAATTGCGCTCCGCCCCCGTGCGTTTTCACGTTTCCGACGCCGTGCCGTGAACATGTGGCCAGGCCCTTGTGTGTGCATATTAATAACGTGCCCTAACGTGTTTCATTGGTATTCAATCATAATATGCAAAGAAGGCTGATATCTTTATTTTTTTCTTTGTTAAGATGGTACATAACTTCTACGTAAATTAATCCAGTACTTAAATTAAATAAATGTTTATAACTAACATTGCGTTTTTATTTATTGACGGCACTCTTACAAAAAAGCGTTAAAATTAGTGCCTACATGTCCTACATATGTAAAGCCTTAACTTTATGGTTTTATAAGGCTTATATCCATGACTCAGACTGTCTATCTATACCTACCCCTAGGATAACCTGATCAGTGCCCTAATCCATATGTATGTGTCAACCAAGACTCTTAGGGCCTGTTTCACAATCTCGAAATAAACGGTATCTGTCAGATAAATGTTAGCTGTCATTGTCATTTAAACGTGTGATGGAAAGAATAGTAATAATTTTATCTGACAGATATCGTTATCTGGCGATAGTGAAATAGGCTCTTAGACTACTAGCCCTGGGCAACTAGCGCTCGACTTGGCGGGGCCACTGCCGTGCCCAGATATGCAAAGTATATTCCCGACCGTAGCTAAAACTGAATGGTGGAAATAGGTACAACCAGGGCTTGTTAACGTTACCAAATTCACAAAAAGTAACGTTACCTACGTAACGTTAAAATCATACAAATACCTTATTACCGGTACTAAAAAAGTAATACCCAGGTAACGTTAATTTTTACCGGTAACTATACTTTTCTCAAACATGCAATGAAATGTTGTCATTACGTGTCTAAAAATAGGCTCGGAAGTAGGTACTCCATTTAGGGCGTGGCAATAGAAGAGGAATGGTACCTAATGGAATTTCATAAAACTTTCCCGGCCTAGGCCTGTAAAGTAAGGCCATATTTTGTGTTGTTTGACCCACACTGACGTTGTTACTGTCTAGTAGCAAGTTGCCGTGACAAAGTTCTATTGCGGCCTAGGAATCACATTGATTTACTGTACGCTATATCGCGCATGTTTTCTTTGCATCAATTTCCAAAATAAATAGAGTACCTACGGACAAATTCTAGGTCACTAGAAGTTTCTTACAAAATTCCCCGAGAGTCAGTCGGGAAATTCGTCCTGCAGAGAAGATAGAACAGCCCCAACAAGAGTGGAATAGAAATGACTGTTAAAACTAAATACTTCTATAATTAGGGGAGTTTATGCTGATCCAAATATAGATATGAAAGACAGGAATGTTTAATTTCCTGTATCCGCACCTATCACTTTCCATTTGTTTTATTTATGGCAATAGATGCAGATTTTGTTTATATAAATGTGACGTTTCGCGGCTTCAGACAGGTACCTTATGTTATGTATGGTGCGTAATTGCGTACCTACGTCGCGTAGCATTGCATTAGTCTAACTCTAACCGTCAGCGCCGACCAGACATTTACCTGCGAAACGTCACACATATACTTACATGTAGTACCTACATGTAATATGAGACTGAAGCTGAACCTAGTAATTACAATTAATGGGTATAAATATTTCGTGAAGAGAGTAAGTATGCTATATTTTGATACGCTTTACAGTTCTATTTTTCTAATGGATGTGATTATAGTAAATACGTTAAGTAAAATGATAATTAACTACACTATTATTAATATTATTGACATCAATTGACTTGATTGATTGATTATCAATTGACAGTCAACATTCTCGTACATCGTTCACGGTAAAATGTAGATTGATAATTTTATACTGCCTACTTTTGAGACTAAGGCTTTGTTTTGTAAATTGTGTTTAAATAAGTATTTTCTTTTTTGAGTCGAACATTACGTACTTGAAAACGTACGGTTATTTTGTATTAAGTATTTTTAGCTTCCACTTAAACCTCATATAAGAAAAAAGGAGGCATAGTCCTATGATCCTAAATATTATAATGATAGTCTGTCTATTATCATATCATAATAATGAGGTTTCTTTAGAAATAGTCAACGAACAGTATTTGAATAAATAATATTATACTACGCGTGCATTTAATAAGAAAAATTTTTGCTTTAGGTACTTATATGGATTACAATTTAAAATTAACAAATTAATATTTACATTACAGATCACAATTTAATCCGTAGCAGAAACGAAACGTAAGGAACGCGTTGCGTAATCGTGATGTGATTGGTCGCACAGCACGGGTCGTAGCGCGATAGACTATCCCGCTCAAATCTCTGCGAGTTCGAATTATGATGCGAACTGATAAGATCATAAAATTTAGAGCTATTGATGTATTCCTTATAATTTCGGTGTATGCATTTCTATAATACTAATGAACAAAATGTATCGACTTGAAAATTTCTAGATTTTTATTGAAGTTTACAGAAGGCCTTAAAAGTTGAATTCTTTATATAAATTGAAACTATTGATGAATACGTTAGACATGGAACCTATTCGTTACCTTCATTATTTTTTAACACATTTCAGGCACTAGGATGTACTTAAGTATTTTTTTGGAGAAAATATGTAGGTTTTTCTCGCTTCAAAAAAGCTTTCGACAAATTTGTTATAAAATGGTGACATTCAAATAGTTTAATCCAATAATATAAAGATAAAAAATATGACTTGCATAATCTTTCCTTGATTTTACACGCATCGGTAACAAATACCTATATTATACCCAAAGCTCTACCTGAAACAGTTAGACAATATTTTTCTCGATTAGTCTATAGTGTACTCTAATAGTAAATTCAAAAAAAATCGACTTGTGAGTTATGTTATTTGTAGGGGTCATTATAGGCTTCGCGTACTCCCCTAATAAAAGAAAGTAGCTTCCCGCTGTCCCGCACTTTAAAACTACGCAGCGGGTTTTGATGCGGTTTTTTAATAGATCGAGTGATTCAAGAGGAAGGTTTATATGTATATACATCGCACCCGTGCAAAGCCGGGGCGGGTCGGTAGTGTATTATATTATAAATCAATCGAATAAATCCAGCGTCGGATACGGAGATCGTCAGACAGAGCACAGCCTTAGAAAGCAAACTTTGAAATTTGAAACTATCTTGAAATGTTGGAATGAATAAAAGATTTTTGGAAATTCAAACCCAAAAAGGGGTAAAAATGGGATCGTGTTTTAGACGACTTTCGCATTACTAGTATCGCATATCAGTACCTACATAATGGGCATAAAAGCAACCGCCTTTACCATAAGGTCGAGATTTGAATTTGAAAAATGCGACTACCGAAATTAAAGTAAGTTCCCATGTAAGCCAAAAGCATACAACTGTTCAACACTGCCCCATAAAGCTGAGTGAGAGGCAATGACGTCACAATGTCTATTTTGTAAAAAGAAAGTGAAAACACAATAAACGCCTACACAGCGGCTACCGAAAGTCGGTACACTCAGAACTTCACTTTCCATGGGAATTGACAATTTACGAAATGACCCTTAAGGTTAAGGTGAATGTGCACGGGTCGCTTTTATAACTAATTATACAAAAGTTTTTGCCGGATCATGACGATTTGCGATATATTTTGTGTTATTATTGTTTCATTTAGCCGATCGCATGAAGTTATTTGCGCGAATTTAATAAAATTAAAGGGTTATCGTGATTAGTGACTTATTTTTGTGTTTTAAGATTTCCATACAAAACGAAAAATATATTCGAAATCCTAACAAAAACGCGCATGTTTTTCTATTTGCGCAAATGAATGAGCACGATTGGTTATATTTGTCAATAATAATATGAAAAAGTTTACTAAATATCTTAAAAACCTATATTAAGTTTAGTATGAAAATGTGCTAGTGTAGATCCACCTTAATATTCTTAGCTTAGTGTAATCTCTTGAAACGGATAAGTTATGCAAGTGTATGACGTCAGTTTTGTCAGTGTTAGTACTTATATAGGTAATTATGATATCTGGGGTGTTATCAGTAATAATAATGATATGACCAAGACATATCACCAGCCAAAGTTACCAAAAAGGGTGAATAGGACTCTCGTGATTTATGTTTCGTCAAGTAAAGAGTTACCCTAATCACTTTAGTCTTTAGAATGCATATTACACTTTAAATCAAAATGTATTCCTTCTTTACACGCTGTCGAGTTTTTCTATTTTTTTCATCTCCTTCCTTTCGAATAAATACAATTAATATGGAGGTGCGTTAAAGCTACCTTCTTTTCACGAGCAATTAACATGTTTTGTAAATTATCCGCCTTATTCATAAATGAATGGAAAACGTTCCAATCCACATGAATCTGCCATTTTAATGACTGTCTTTTACTTGTCATTATGGGGTATTAACATATGGATTGGAACGGTTTTCCGTAATAACATCCAAATAAGGAAAGGAAGTTAACAGATATATACCCATTAAATTATGTTTTCTCCCTTTCTAAAAAATATCATTTAGATAAACTGTGATTGATCTAGGTACGTTTATGAATAATGCCATTTATATGCACATATACACATATCCTTTTATATTTATTAATTGATTCGTTATGAATTCGTATTACTTTTTTCCTGAAAATTGAGGTAATGTTGCTATTTTATGTGTGCATAAAAACAATTTAAAAATTAAATTTATTGTATCTGTTGATGGCTATAAGGATAAAAGGTTTAATTGTTGTAGATTTAATGCAGATATCAAGGATAAAGGTTTCTAAACGTAAGACTTACTCGTACACTCAGTTTCAACGTAAACGAGGAAAGAAATGGATTCACTTCGCATGTTTGACTGCACCCAGTTATTTTTGGCAATTTGCATGAAATTAAGGCTTTGTGGAAAATAGTATCATTTCATAAGAAGCCAGGAGACAGATCGATATCATATTGCCAGCACACAGCCAAGTTTGCCCGGAATAAAGACCTCGTTAAACAAGCATTTGTGTGTCCTGTCCATAGAAATGTCTCTACCATGAGTTGCTATAAATTTCGACGCGTTATTTACAGTTTTAAATAGAAAACTCCCGTGAGTGTTAGACACTCAGTAATATAGGTACTTACTGAGTGTGCGCAGAGCAATCGCCGCAAGCGCTTCTCACTCTTGGTAGTTAGGTATATTCCCTTTTCATGATGGGGAATCTACCAAGTATGTCAGTAGAACATACTATAACGTTTCTCCTAAACTGTGCTGCATTTGTCCCCTGGCTGACGGGATAGAAAAAAAATAAAAATAGTGAAATGCAGCGACTAAGAAGACTTTTTTGCCGTTTTTGTGTCGTTTTACGATATATGTCGCAGTGACAGTAGTCGATAAGGTCAACTTAGAGTTGAATTTGTATGTCTTTAGCTTAACGCCTTGTCATTTAACTTAAATATGACATATATTTATTAGCATTGGCACATAAATTGGCAAATAAATTCCAGTTACCCACCAACACTATAGGTACCTAAATTAGCAATTATCCAATTATACCCACAGCGAACAATAAGCGTTTAAACAAATGCAACCGCGATAAGCATGCGACAAGATAACGCGACGTAATTCCAAGTAAAACATAACTTAAGGAATTTTACGTCATTCAGAAGTTTATCGAAATGCCATTCTATTCAGTTTTGATTAAATTTCCCTATCTAGACGTGATGAGGAACTGCCTTGATTATCAATAAATGTACGTTAGTTAAATATAGCGCTCAATGAATAGGTACGAGAATATGACCGTGATAATACTATTAAGACCACCTGAGCGTACACTGTGCTGAATTGCTGATGATTGTTTTGTCCCTCTGGGCTTAGATTCCTTGGTGTATTGAACCGCATGCGGGGGACGAGCCATTTCCATCCCGTAAGTATAAATTCGCGCATTTTATTGAAAGCGGGCTGTATGGCCTGCCGTATAGAAATCCACCTCCGCAAGCGGGCCCTAACTGAGAGTAACCTTAACCTGTCAACACAGTGAATCCTTGTACATAACCACATATATCTAAAATGCGCTTATATTGGGTA
The DNA here is from genome assembly GCA_949128165.1 of Lathronympha strigana. NCBI lineage: Eukaryota > Metazoa > Arthropoda > Insecta > Lepidoptera > Tortricidae > Lathronympha > Lathronympha strigana. The sequence goes on along the minus strand of OX421906.1, from coordinate 5,742,142 downwards.
GGTAAATGCGTGTCGGACCACGCATAATGAGGGTCCGTTCCGTACCGTTAGACGTTGACAAAAACTCAAAACCGGCAAATTGCCGCAACTTAGGTAGTTATATACAAAACTAAGTAGCGGCACACAAAATACACCTCTAGCTAGCTGTAATATCATTACCATATGCTTTATAGTTACTGCAAGTAAAACCGCAGTGGCATACGGACGGACGGACAGACGGACGAACAGTTTTTACGATTTTGCCCACGGAACCTTATAAATATATTTCCCATAGAGATCTTGAATTTTGCGTCCTTCTTTGGCAATCACATTGAAAACAATAACATAGCAAACATAATATATTAGGTTAGTATGCAGGTACCGTGTTTATCTATCTCATACTGGCACTCCGCTTGTTATTGTAAATACTAGTCACCTGTGTAGTATGTTGAATCACTAATGTTATCTACAATACGCCTGCCATGTATGTATATGTCTCACATATAGACAGTGTGGCTATATGTATGTGCAATAAATAATAAGTATGTTTTAGGGTGAAAATATGGTAATTTTATAGGAACATTGGAAAAGACGAATTCTAAGTTTTTTTTGCGTTAATAAATGGCGATGATCTGAAGCAACAACATAAAAAACCGGACACTTACGACTCGGACTCGCGCACGAAGGGTTCCGTACCTTTATCAATATAACAAACGTGAGTTTTTGCCCTTAAATATTTATTTAATCTACTCCACCACAAGTTATTCCACCGACAAGAGTCCAGCTCTTAAATATATGATGATGATGATGATGATATGTACAGGTAATAATTTCAGCTGTACTTTAAGATCAACCGTTTTAGCATTAATAGTTTTAATATGATGATTAACGAAATATCAAGTGACATTTACCAGTCGATTTTCGGTGAAGGGAAACATCGTTAGGAGATCGGGCCTACTCTCAATAAGGCCTTGTTTCCCCTCTGGGTTAGACGCCCATTCAATTTTTTTTTAAATGTTGTCTATTTATGTTCGAAGAACGATAACACAGTTGATTTTTTATTATTCGTACTACGTAATGTCGTACATAATATGTACTATAGACGAAAAGACAACAAATTTTATGAAATGGACGTGGTAGATAAGGTTCACAGAACATCCGAGCCCGTGAATTCGCGGGCTTGGGAGTAAAATGTTTCAATTTTGCTAAAGACGTGGGGCTTGGAAGAGGATCCCTGGCTCCAAAACGAAGCGTGACTGATCAACAGTTTCAAGAATGATAACGAGTTTAATTACCTACATATCATTATATTGTACTGAAATACAATGAAAACAATCATAACCACATACACAGTAGGTATTTAAAAGGCAACTGGAGTATCTTACCGCAAGCTATCTAAATGTGGTGTAGGTAGGTACAGTGATATAACAGTTTTTTAAAGTATACATATGAATATTATTAGATAATGACTCTGTGATCACGGAGTGTATTGTGGCAAGTTTTTAAAGATAATAAAGTAATACCTATCAAATGTGAGTGCCAAGCTCTTAACAGAACTAAAAGCTAAAGAGAGGGTTGGCAAAATGCATATGTTGAAGTCCTCGAGAATGCATTGTCGTATCTTGCTTGGCGCAATAGTGTATGCCAAGCGGAATGTTCGGAGACCGATGCTGCGCTAAACGTGATAAGATCGACCATCAGGTCAGGGAAAAAACTTCTGTTGATAGGGATGGACAGCGCAAACGTGTTAAGGATGGCAGGAAAATTTGTGACGAAGCTTGGTTTGAGAGCCTCAAAGAGAGCCTACTGCCACCGAGACTTCTGTAGGGAACTTCTTATTTCAGAAGTGTGGAAGATCTTGCCGAGATCTCTTATATATGTATGTACAAGATAAAACTATGATATTACTGGCTAGCAAGAACACTGCTTGACACATGTTAAATCTCACTCCACAAAGTGGCCATCACAGTTTTTGTCATTAAAGAATCTTGTAAAACAACGGGACAAAAAACATTGGATCATCTCACAAGATAATTGGCCATGATTGTTTTAATGATATTGCATGAGTCAGAGCATGGTATGAGTGGAAGAGAGGCATGTAAATAATAGAATATTCATATTTTTATAAGATTATGGAGTCACTTGGCTACAAATTTTAAAACTTTCATCCCTCCTTTATAATTCATAGAGGATGAACTCCAAAAACTCTATGGGGAAATTCTATGGGGAAACAGCACTGACGCGGAAGACTTATTCATAGTTCAAAAAAACTGTGTTAGGATATTGGCAAATATTCGTTGGCCAACAAGCTGCACACCATATTTTAGAAAATATAAGATATTAACGCTCGCATCATTGTACATTCTTGAAATATGCAAATTTGTCAGGGAAAACCCATCCATATTTACATATGTCCATGATCAGCAGCGGCGGTACAAATCCAGATATCAAAACAACCTAGCACCTATAACGGGCGCAAAACTGAAACTTTACAGCTCAAGCCCACTTGCCATGGCAACTAAAATATATAACAAAATAGACGACACCATAAAAGCCGAAAAATGTAACAAAACGTTTCTAAATCGAGTAAAAAGTACCTTAATTGATAAATGCTACTATACCACAGAAGACTTCCTTAATGATCTATCTGTCTAGTGACCCTAACTTATATATGTAATATGCATGCATCCTAAATATAAATATAAATTGTAAATACTCTTGATGTTAGATTGATACTGTACCTAATTGTTAATTAGTTTTAGTTGTAAATACTTACTGTTGTGTTGTGTAATAGTTATTGCAATGCCCTAACAGGGCCCATGTGTTCAATTAATATGTAAGAACATCAATGTAATACCATGGTTGCTAATATATGAATATATGAATATATGAACTCCATAGGGAGATGCAGCAATTTTAAGTGTTTCTAATTTAAAAGTCTGACCTGTAAACAGTTTATGCTGTGTATTGTCTGACAGTGAATGCTTGTCCATATACAATGCAATTAAGAAATAAACAATTTTTTTTTTTGGGGGACAATCTCACACCCTAATCCCAAACTAAGCAAAGCTTGTACTATGGGCACTAGGCGACAACATACATAAATATATGTATGTTTGTGCATAGAAAACATCCATAATTCAGGAACAAATATCCGTCATAAACACACACCTAAATGCCCTTACTAGGATTCGAACCTGGGACCTACAGCTTTGTCGGCACCTTCCCTCTGTAAGGTCATCCAGGTTAACCTCCAGCATAGCCAAACAGCTACGGCTCAACTAAGAAGATGGCTGGAGGTTAACCAAACGGCAATAGCCCTGATCCAAGAGCCATGGATCAGGAACACACGTATAAACGGCCTCAATAACACCGGAGGTAAGTTAATCTATAATACACAATGCAAACCTAGAAGTTGTATATACATATCAGGTAACATAATGGCACAACCACTAACTGAATTCTGTTCCAGAGACGTGTGTGCCATAAAACTCCTCAGAACACAAAACTCAAGTCTGCCGGAAATAATCCTGGCATCCACCTACATGGCGGCAGAGGACGACCCACCTCCAATGGAGATGAACAACCTCATACGCTACTGTGAACGAGAAGGGCTCGAGCTTGTCATATCCGTAGACTGCAACGGCCACCACAACTTATGGGGAATGGAAACCAACAACAAAAGAGGTAACGATATTGTTGAATACCTTATGTCAACTAACCTAGATATCTTAAACATAGGATCAAAACCAACGTTTGTCACTCGTAGATGTAACACTATAATTGACATTACTCTAAGCACAGGTGTGGCAGCGCAACACGTGTCCAACTGGCATGTGTCGGATGAAGCATCCTGCTCCGACCACAGATGGATACGATACGACCTGACAGCCGATATCCTTAAACCACCACTTAGGAGAAACCCGAGACGAACAGACATACCGGCGTACACAAACCTTCTCACAGGTAAACTAGACATTAACAAACACACACACAAACCTAGCAACACAAAGGAATTGGAGCAACAGGTAACCACACTGACTAAAAACATAACTGATAGTTACAAAACCACATGTCCACTATCGGCCCCACAAGGCGGAAGGAAAAATGGCAAGAGCGATGGCTGGTGGGGACCGGAGCTGGAACGTATGAGAACAAAACTAAGAAGATTACTAAACAGAGCCATGAACACTAGAAACGAAGAAGACTGGGATGAATACAGAACAGTCAAATCAGAATACAAGAAGAGGCTAAGATTCAGGAAATCGGAATCGTGGCGAACCTTTTGTGACAACATATCCACGGTGACCCAGGCGAACAGAACAAGAAAAATCCTTGCGGATCAACCAAAACAACTGCTAGGCACCCTGAGAAGACTAGACAATAGCACCACTAGCACTCCAGCTGAAACAGAAAGAATGCTAGTGGAGACCCACTTTCCAGGATGCAAAGTAGTAAATGAACATGAGGTAGAACAACAAGTATCAGACTACAATCCAACCGAAAGTGAATGGGAGACAGCAGAACGAATGACAGAACTCAATAAAACAACCTGGGCGGTGAATAGTTTCGACAAATTCAAGTCGCCAGGAACAGATGGAATTTACCCTGCTCTACTACAATGGGGAGGACGAAAACTAATGATTCATCTATCAAACATACTGTGCAGCTGTATAGCTTTCAGATACATTCCACACAAATGGAGGGAAGTTAAAGTAATTTTTCTACCAAAACCGGGCAAAACCGACTACTCGGACCCCAAGTCGTTCAGACCAATTAGCCTTACATCCTTCATGCTAAAGACGCTAGAAAGATTATGCGACAGAGAGCTGAAGGACACGGCTCTAAAGAACATAAAGATTCATCCAAACCAACATGCTTACAGTCAAGGTAAATCAACGGACTCGGCCCTCCACGCTGTAGTAAGCAACATAGAAAATGCGCTGGAGAGGAAAAACTCCTGCTTAGGCACTTTTATCGATATAGAAGGAGCCTTTGATAAGACCAACTTTAGCAGTATCCACTTAGCATTACAAAGACACGGAACAAACCAACTGATAACAGAATGGATAATGAACATGTTAAAACAAAGAATAGTAATACTGACGGAAAACCGAGATCACCAGGCACTAGTTATGAGAGGATGCCCCCAAGGGGGAGTACTATCACCACTACTATGGAACCTGGTAGTAAACGACTTGATAACAAAACTTAACAATAAACACTTTAGGACTATAGGCTATGCGGATGACTTAGTCATCCTAATCAGCGGCCTAGTAATTCCCACGCTATTTGAGTTAACACAATCTGCACTAAAGATGATAGAGAACTGGTGCAGGGAGAATGACCTAACGGTAAACCCAAAGAAGACCGACACAATTCTCTTTACACACAAAAGAAACTTGGGTACATACAAAATGCCAATGCTCTTTGGGGCAAGACTGACACTCTCAAAGGAAGTCAAATACCTAGGTATAACTTTAGATGACAAACTAAACTGGAGCAAACATCTGGAAAATAAACTAAACAAAGCAACAGTGACCTTCTGGCAATGCCGAAGAATGGTGGGCAAGAAATGGGGGCTTGCCCCGCACATCATACTGTGGCTATACAAGATGGTAATAATGCCGATGATCAGCTACGGAGCGGTAGTATGGTGGCCCCGAACACAACTAGCCACTGCAAAGGAAAAACTAAACAAGACCCAAAGACTAGCATGTGTGGCAACCACCGGCTGCATGAGGACTACTCCAACTGCGGCCATAGAAATAATGCTAGGACTCCTGCCATTACACATCTACATACAAAAAGAGGCGGCCGCAACTGCACTTCGGTTGAAAAACCAAAATCTGTGGTCAACCCTAAGTTCAAAACATAAACAAATCTATGATAATACAGTTGCTAACATGCCAATACTGGAAGCACCTATTGACAAAATACCAAAAACGATGATCTTCTGGAAAGACTATGCCGTATCGTTAACAGAAGACCCGAAGGAAGGACTAAATCAAACAAATCTTAGAATATTTACAGACGGCTCAAAAACAAATGAAGGAACAGGATGTGGAGTCTTCTCAGAAGACCTAAACATGCACATCTCGAAGCCCCTAGGAGAACACAACACAGTATTCCAAACGGAACGTGTGGGAATAATAGAAGCCTGCAATGCAATACAAAGAAGACAAATTAAAAATGAAAACATATTAATACTGTCAGACAGTAAATCGGCACTACAAGCGCTATGCAGCGACAAATTTACCACACAACTCACACTCGAATGTCATAACAGCCTCACAAAGGTAAGCGAGGCTGGAAACAAACTAACTATAAAATGGATAAAAGGACATAGTGGCTCAAGGGGGAACGATGCGGCGGATGAACTAGCGAGGAGAAGAAGAAGAAGAGGCTAAGATTCAGGAAATCGGAATCGTGGCGAACCTTTTGTGACAACATATCCACGGTGACCCAGGCGAACAGAACAAGAAAAATCCTTGCGGATCAACCAAAACAACTGCTAGGCACCCTGAGAAGACTAGACAATAGCACCACTAGCACTCCAGCTGAAACAGAAAGAATGCTAGTGGAGACCCACTTTCCAGGATGCAAAGTAGTAAATGAACATGAGGTAGAACAACAAGTATCAGACTACAATCCAACCGAAAGTGAATGGGAGACAGCAGAACGAATGACAGAACTCAATAAAACAACCTGGGCGGTGAATAGTTTCGACAAATTCAAGTCGCCAGGAACAGATGGAATTTACCCTGCTCTACTACAATGGGGAGGACGAAAACTAATGATTCATCTATCAAACATACTGTGCAGCTGTATAGCTTTCAGATACATTCCACACAAATGGAGGGAAGTTAAAGTAATTTTTCTACCAAAACCGGGCAAAACCGACTACTCGGACCCCAAGTCGTTCAGACCAATTAGCCTTACATCCTTCATGCTAAAGACGCTAGAAAGATTATGCGACAGAGAGCTGAAGGACACGGCTCTAAAGAACATAAAGATTCATCCAAACCAACATGCTTACAGTCAAGGTAAATCAACGGACTCGGCCCTCCACGCTGTAGTAAGCAACATAGAAAATGCGCTGGAGAGGAAAAACTCCTGCTTAGGCACTTTTATCGATATAGAAGGAGCCTTTGATAAGACCAACTTTAGCAGTATCCACTTAGCATTACAAAGACACGGAACAAACCAACTGATAACAGAATGGATAATGAACATGTTAAAACAAAGAATAGTAATACTGACGGAAAACCGAGATCACCAGGCACTAGTTATGAGAGGATGCCCCCAAGGGGGAGTACTATCACCACTACTATGGAACCTGGTAGTAAACGACTTGATAACAAAACTTAACAATAAACACTTTAGGACTATAGGCTATGCGGATGACTTAGTCATCCTAATCAGCGGCCTAGTAATTCCCACGCTATTTGAGTTAACACAATCTGCACTAAAGATGATAGAGAACTGGTGCAGGGAGAATGACCTAACGGTAAACCCAAAGAAGACCGACACAATTCTCTTTACACACAAAAGAAACTTGGGTACATACAAAATGCCAATGCTCTTTGGGGCAAGACTGACACTCTCAAAGGAAGTCAAATACCTAGGTATAACTTTAGATGACAAACTAAACTGGAGCAAACATCTGGAAAATAAACTAAACAAAGCAACAGTGACCTTCTGGCAATGCCGAAGAATGGTGGGCAAGAAATGGGGGCTTGCCCCGCACATCATACTGTGGCTATACAAGATGGTAATAATGCCGATGATCAGCTACGGAGCGGTAGTATGGTGGCCCCGAACACAACTAGCCACTGCAAAGGAAAAACTAAACAAGACCCAAAGACTAGCATGTGTGGCAACCACCGGCTGCATGAGGACTACTCCAACTGCGGCCATAGAAATAATGCTAGGACTCCTGCCATTACACATCTACATACAAAAAGAGGCGGCCGCAACTGCACTTCGGTTGAAAAACCAAAATCTGTGGTCAACCCTAAGTTCAAAACATAAACAAATCTATGATAATACAGTTGCTAACATGCCAATACTGGAAGCACCTATTGACAAAATACCAAAAACGATGATCTTCTGGAAAGACTATGCCGTATCGTTAACAGAAGACCCGAAGGAAGGACTAAATCAAACAAATCTTAGAATATTTACAGACGGCTCAAAAACAAATGAAGGAACAGGATGTGGAGTCTTCTCAGAAGACCTAAACATGCACATCTCGAAGCCCCTAGGAGAACACAACACAGTATTCCAAACGGAACGTGTGGGAATAATAGAAGCCTGCAATGCAATACAAAGAAGACAAATTAAAAATGAAAACATATTAATACTGTCAGACAGTAAATCGGCACTACAAGCGCTATGCAGCGACAAATTTACCACACAACTCACACTCGAATGTCATAACAGCCTCACAAAGGTAAGCGAGGCTGGAAACAAACTAACTATAAAATGGATAAAAGGACATAGTGGCTCAAGGGGGAACGATGCGGCGGATGAACTAGCGAGGAGAGGCTCAGAGACACCAACATATGGACCCGAACCTATCATACCACTTCCTTTATCGTACATACAATACCAATTAAACCAACATCACAAACAACTTCACAATAAATACTGGAATGATTTGGAAACATGTAGACAAACCAAAGAAGTCCTACCGGAGCTAAACCACAAGCTCACGAGAACCTTACTGCAGACACCCAGACACAAACTGCGGAAAATAGTAGGACTATTCACAGGACACAACACACTAAACAAACACTTATATAACATGGGCATAACAGACAGTCCTATGTGCAGAGCATGCATGGAAAAAGAGGAAACGACAACACACATTCTCCTAGAATGCGGACAGGTAGAAGTATACAGGAGTAAGTACTTAGGAACTCCAACAACACTAAAGGAAGCAATTAGCAACCTAAAACATATGCTAAGTTTCGTGGAGGAGCTAGGGTGGTTAGAATAGGGCTACCTCGTTATCACGCAAAAAAGGCACAATAGATGTCGAGTTGCGGAAAACGCCCAGCACAACTAACTAACTAACTAACTTTGTCGGCAGGATCACTACCAACTAAGCTAGAAGGCTGATGTTTCTTAAAGTTAATAAAATAAGGAAAAGGCTTAATGGTTTATTAGAGTGGCCACTAATTTCAAGGAATAGTAAGTGGTTTTGAAACCCAAAAGAAAACTTTCCTGAGACAAAAGATTAGTTAAACTCATAATTAAGAAAAAAAAATTCAAATTCAGCAAACCCCATATATATAGTGTAAGTATGTCTTATAATAAATAAATTATTCTTAGTGAAAACTATAACACACACTTTTAAAATTTTCAGGAATGGACAGCAAAAAATAAGATAAATAGTACTTATAAGAATTATATTTCATCCCATTCTATAAAATCATCGTAAATTTTTTTTTCTTATTAAATTCTTGGCCCAAATACTTAACCAATTAACAAATCACAAAAAAAATTGATTTGTCCCCGTTTTGTAGTTATTTTAGGTAAGTAAAGTTCTAAAATTTGTAAGCACTAGGTCATCAATAAATAACACAGATTAAAATGATAATAAATACATTAAAACATCATTAGATGACAAAAAAAGTGTCATATTGTTAATTTAAATTTTATACATCGGAAACGTAAATAGCTGACTGCAAAATGTGAAATCAGATGTTCAATCAGGACAAACACCGTTCTTATAAAACCTTGTGTTAAGTGTTTTATGGATTGTTTATCTTCAATAAAAGATTAAGTTGATGTCAATGAACATAAGAGATTAGAATAGTTGATTTCTGTATGAGTAGTTAACAGAAGAACACATTTTTTGATTAATTAAATTAGCATGCATCCTGTAAATATAAATCATGGTTAGATTCCAATAAATAAACAAAATGTAAACATACCTTGAAAGAGCTGTGCACTAAAGTTTCATCCAGGTCTATCACCATACACTTTTTATGCATATCCTGGTGTCTAATTGGTGGTAACAGTGGTCTCGGGGCATGGTCTGCCATGATGAGCAGGGGCGGGGAAGCCCTGCCATCCACACTGTTCGTGCCATTGCCAGGGGGGCCCTTCCCGCGGCCGCCGCGCCAACAACACAGCAGCGACCGGAGGAATCCGCCACCCCCGGACTTCTTACTGCCCAGGGGTGTCGCCGACACTGGCGTACCATCACCATCACTGTGCTGCCCGCCAGGGGATGACCCTAAAACAACCATCGTGTTATAAATCGCTCTAAACATCCTCAGCACACGAGGAAGCACTCACTACATTCTATATGTGGGACTGCTGTAAGGAAAGACAAGCTCTCAAGGTTGCTCCATAGAATGTTATTGCGTCCACCCATCCTAATTGTTTACCTCTACTCCCATACGCACGACTCGCTTTTAACAATGTAACACACAATAAACCACCGCTTCAGTAACTTCACGACTCACTAATATTTATAAACCTTCATAGGTAACACTATACGCTCTAATTTGATGCCAGTAACAGGTGTAATTCGGTTTAGATTTACCTCTGTCGGATCCATAATTGTTTAATTGCTCGTCATCCCGAGACACCTGAGTTATAATGGACGATGCGTCCATTTAAACATTTGTTTTGGGCCTTAATATAAATGGCAACGATATTTTTGTAAAATTTTAACACCATAAAACTATTTTTTATCTCCCTTCTATCTTACAAAATGGCAGGCTCTTGGCAAATACCAACTTCAAGTGCAACCAACATAAGAATGGCATTTAGTAGTTGTCTCTTTCTAATGTACTCATCTCGCCTTGATTAGAATGAAATGACAATGTTTATCTTTTATTTCTATATTGCCACTCTTGATCAACTGCTAAAAATAGTGAATTGACGTTCAAAATACAGGTAATGTAGCATGTTTCTTGCCGATAAAGAACGTTAAATCCATTCAAAACTAGGAGAATACAACAACGTGAGCTTTTTATAATTATAATTGAAATACAAAAATAAGTTAATTTCAGTTGGAAACAATAAAATGACTAGGAAAAGAACTTACTGTTAAGTTTTTGAACGAACCTAATAACCTAAAAATAAACAAAATTTTCAAAGCTATTTTTTATTTTATTATAAATGAAAAATACAAATTTAAGTTCTCAAAAAGGTTGAATCATTATTCAATCTTATGTAATATATAGACACGTATTCAGAGCACAAAGTAATATTTAAAAAAAACAATACCACATTGCCAGGTACAAAAAATATGAATAAGGTAAAATTGAAAACGACACACTTTTTCCCAGTGCGGTAAATGCCATTAAAGTTTACGTTAACTATTGCAAAAATAAATAGCTTTACTTTTATTTTTTGTATTTATGTTAGCAAAATAGTGAAAAGGAAGTAAAATTTCACATAATTTCCTATTTCTGTTTAATACTAGAACATCATAGAAGGAAATTGAAAATTCTACTTGCAACCCATCACAACAACTGTCAACCGAAATTGACACTTACTTCTACGATCTACGATGCTAATCGCGTATCGTTCTAAAGGAAAATCACTATAAAATAAAAAATACTATAAAACAATAACACATCGTCATAAATGCGTGCCAAATTGACTGTGACCTAATTCACCTGAGTGATAAATTATAAACAAAATCAAAATGTCCTACAGGGACCCTGGGCCTGTACCAAATAGGTGGCTGAAGTGCCCGAGGAAAGCATCGGGGCTTGTTGCTGGCAAGTTCCTTGCCTTCAAGACTCCTTTAGGACAACTGTTCAATGACAAAGTTCCAGAGGAGAACCGCTTCACGCCTAACATGCTGTTTGTGTACATGAAAAGCTTAAAAGTGAGTCACTAAATGAAAAATAGATTGGACGCGTCAGCTGTTCCAAGTTTGTATTTTTAATAGAATTATGATTGGAATGATATTATTGAGGGTTTTCTATTCATGATAAACCTAGTTTATAACACATACTAGCCACTCTAAGAGTTAACTCATAGATATTTTCTCTTTTTAGGAAATAAATGTATATTTCGTCTGTAAAAATATGATAGTTCGAAGAAGGATAACACAGTTTTTTTTTATTATTCGTACTGACCAAAACGTAAACTAATTCTAAAATAGAATTTGGTAAATGGCTACTGTCCAAATTACTGTTATAATAATGTCCACACGATAATGACGACATGTAGTCATTTAGATAAGTGTTGTACATTTTCTTGCCTTTTTATTTAAGATATTAGAAAATTAGATTCAAACTATATATATCATTGTCTAGTACCTACAACACAAGCTTTATTGAGCTTACCATGGGAGGTTGATTTGTGTAAGATTGCCCCACAATATTTATATTATTATATTAATCTGAATTCTGAGCACATTAAATGTCTGGCTTATATTTATGCCCCACAGCTGGGCAGAGCCGTCTATAAACTGATGAGTTTTATACACAGTTTTCTTACAAAGATAGGAAAAGTAGACAAACTCATGACCTCAGACGAGATTCAAAATTATGACTCTGGGATTTTTCCTTTCTTGTTAATAAATTTGTTATCATAGACCGTCTTCGAATCTCCAGTTAAAAGGCTATCAGCACATTCCCTATGTTCATTTAGAATATTACTCTTTACAGGTTAAACTTGGTATGTGGGTGGACCTCACTAACACCACTAGGTTCTATGACAAGACGGATATAGAAAACATGGACTGTAAATATGTCAAAATGTCATGCCGAGGACATGGAGAGACACCTTCATTGGATCAAACTAGGTTGGTTTGGATAGTAAAAATATTTTACAATTCTATAAAAAAATTACAGTTTGAGAAGGAGCATGACATTCACTATGACTAGTCACTAATCCTCCAGGGACCTAATTAAAAATATATATATATTTGTATTTGAATAGTGTAGAGAAAGTTTGAGCTTCTATTGTTTTAAAATCAAATGAAACAAAAGAAATGCAACTCTGTTCCATTTGAAAACAGTTTAAATTTCATTGTACTAATTAGTCCTGCGGGTACCATGGTCCTTCCTTAGGAGCTTAGAGCTTACTCTGCCAAGTGCAAAGCTATATTGCCTATGTGCAGACAGATGAACTATCTATGTTGGTGTCTGGAGAATTAAAATCCTAAAGAAATGTCATTGTCTAATGACAATGAAGCCCTTTTCCTTTGTCAGAATCAGAGTAAATTTTATTCAGGCTTGACAAACACACAATTTGCTATCTCATCACAGTATACTAGGAATAATAGCTATTCAATATACAAGGGAGCAAAGTTGTTTTTACCACTCATGGTTTATTGTGATCTGAGTAGGTATAGCTAAAAATGTACCTTCAGTGTACAGTCAGTGATTTATAGCGTCACTATGACATAGTCCTACAGCAGCCTAGAGTTCCAAATGATTGACTGAACACATCAATGCAAGTTTTCAAACAGATAAACTTTGCTGTTGAGTGTACTAAAAAAATTCATATTAAGGCGTATTCGAGTAATTCCGAATGTCGGATAATCCCAAATGTCAGATAATTCTGACCTATATTTCCATCGTATTAGAGTTCATTTTCGGAATTACCCGACGTTTTCCGACATTCGGAATTACCCGAATACACCTTACCTGTAAAATATATCAAACCTAATGCAATTACCATTTAAAAATAATAACTTACTTCGGCCATACTGAAAGTTCTTGGAATCTCAAAAACTGTATTGCTTATGTCTTAACTCTTTCTGACAGTACAATTTTTTCTTTTTTTACAATTTTTTTCTTTCTGACAGTGTGTACAAATTTTCAGCACAATTGAACCAAACCTGAACAGCCCATTGTCCTAGGTTTCTATGTAAATGTTGGGTTCTCGGACTTTTGTATCATGTCATGTATCTTTCTGTATCTATATCCTAAAATACACGTGATAAAGTGCTGTAAAGGGCTCGAAACGTAGGGTCATGGACGTCATGGTGTTAATAAACGCGATTAATTTGGTCTAAAAGTTTAATTTCAATGAATATCTAAAGTTATATTTTCAGAAAATAATTGTCTAAGAAAAGTATAAGGATACTCCATGATCTCTAAGTGGATCATCCCGGGGACTTTCAGTACTGCCCCCATATATATAAATCTATTTTACCTTTCTTACCAGCTGACTTGAAAACACAAAAATTGTGTCAAATGCACGTGTAGCTAGACTGTAAGTGTTGATTTTAAGGAATATACAAATAAACAAACAAACTATTGTAAATTAAATAAAATGATTACACTGTATTAAAACGTTTATAATAAATTGCTATACAGACTGTTTATCCAACTGGTGAGCAAGTTCCTGAGCCAGAATCCGCTCGAGGTGATTGGGGTGCACTGCACCCACGGCTTCAACAGGACAGGCTTTCTTCTTGTGTCCTATATGGTGGAGCAACTGGATTGCAGTGTTGAGGCTGCTATCATCGAGTTTGCTAAGATGAGGTATGTGGATATCAATGTTTTTCATTGCATGGTGGTTCCAAAATCACACAATCACAATCACAGTTGGAAATTTTATAATCTGTGGGTTTTTAACCTCATCGGAAAACATTCAAGCACTACTACTACTACAGTCACGTCTATAAATATCTGTACACTTCGGAACTTATTATAAGGGAAGAAGGACCAAAATTGAATACAGATGCATATATATTTATGAAGCCGACCGTACTACTGCCCTAGATATTAGCAGTAATCAATCAGGTATTTATTTATCTATTGATTCCCGTGATCAAACTGGATATTATCCATAGACATAGAATAAAATCTTTTTACGTTTAAAATTACGTCCATAAAAGAGCTGCAATTGCAGCACTTATTCATATAGTCTCGCTGGGAACGTGACGTTTCGTTAAGTGCTGCACGTCCTATAAAGTTTTAACAGTATTGGTAGTACTGTGTATGAATTTGACACTTAATGCTTACGACAGTAAGCTCTTTTTTGTACGAATCATTTATTGTTTGTAAAGACACTAAAGATACCAAAGAAAAAGACCAACACCATCGGAGGCCAATTTCAGGATCGAACTCGGTTCTTCAGCTTACGCTGCTAACGCCATAGACACTAGGCCAATGGTCTCATCTCAACAAATGCTGGCAGAAAAAAAATTTGTATTCATAGTTTGTATGTATCAATGCAAGACAGCGAACTTAAAAAACATGGAAGAGGAGCTTCAAACAAATTGTCAACATAAATCGGGGTAAACACTCGATATGCGCATGCACGCTACGCTGCCAATCAAACTCGTCACAATTTTCAGTGGGTTTTAATAACTCAAATATCCCAAAATATCATTGGTCAACGTCAATATGGTGCGGTGGGATTGGTCTGAGCGCTGACACTTATAGATGACACAACACCTGTGACATTGGAAACGTATTGTTAGTAGACGGGTGTAATGCAATAAAGAACAAGTTTAATATGATATATTTTTGTTGTGATAAATTTTAATCAAATTTTCAGTAAACAAAGATAAATTACTTTATTGATCTCGTTGGTTTGCTGTAGGATTATTAATATATGTAATTAATATGAATAATATTGTAACGTCCATAATACCGCAACCGTGCTAATTATTCGCGATCTCATTTTCATAACCTGGTATATGGTCAAACGTACTCTTAAATTCATAGGTGGGTGTGTTAAGTCACATAAATATATCAGATAAAAAAAGAGATTTTTTTTTGTCCATGAAGTTACAGGTAATTAATTATAAGAACCCTTAGACACGTATTTTAGGAATATGGTAATGCCCCTTGCTGTCGTTAAATATGTTAAGCCTTGAACAGCATAATTCAATTGACATAAGCAATATATGAATGAAAATAAACGCGTAAACCAAAGAAAATAATAACTATGATTACGCAAATATTTCATTCTGGAAAAGGTATGAAAAAATACTTCCCATTAACATTTTCACATATTTATAAAATGGATGTTATAAAATTATCTAAGACTTTCACTACACTATCTATACCTAAATCTTAAACTTGGAGTCCGGTTATTTAAAGCCCTAGCTGAGCCATTGAGGTATTCCGTATTGTTGTATAATATGTTTTTTTTTAAACATACCGTACAAATTGGGATTGAACCCTTTTTTAAATTTGTTAATCCTTTATTTGTTAATCCTTTATTTGTTAAGTATATGTCGTCCTCGTCGAAATGCATAGAACAAATATTTGTGGATTTGGTCGGTTGCCATGTTCGATCATGCCTTTCTAATCTAACGGCATTCGTCCACATTTTCCTTATATAAGGGTTGGTCGGAAATCTGGAAAAATACCTATGTTAATATTTAATCATAAAAATATAAATTCTGATTACACTGATACACTATTTATTTCACTTGTTTGATACGTCGGGATTGTAACTAATTTAATTATAATAAAATATATATCCCTGTATTATAATTTCACTGGTTGTCCAAAAGTTGGCATAACACCATCCCCATATAAAATTGTCCCGGATCAAAGAAATTCAAAATAATATGTAAAATAACTACTTACAGATGAAAAGTAATGCCATCTTTTTTGTGGTGTTTATCCGTGCGACTTCGACACCATTTTACAGCGCAACAGGGTATTTTTATTATATATTATAAAATTTTACGCTATCTGTCAAACTGACCACATCGCTGACGGCCATTTGTATACTATACTAAACAGCACGCTGGCGTGCCTGTGTAAGCCCCGCCTCGCGTGGCGTGCGTTTTGTGGGGTCATTATTTAGAGCTTATTAGTCTTCCATGTTTTTTAAGTTCGCTGATGCAAGATGATTCGCTAATGTCATTCTGACCCACATTTTTTGACGTGTTTGTTCTGATTTGTGTGTCTATTTCTTTTCTCAGTCAATGATATTATCCACTAAAATCTTCCAGGGGATTCTGCTGGGTATGTTCAATAACATCACCCGAGGGGTCTAATAAGATACATGCAAAATTGTATTTTTGAGCTATTATACAAGCCAAGCAAGCGTAAGCAATACGCTGAGCTGAGATGAGACTATTTTCGTGATTGTGCTGTTTGTGTTATCTATATTTTATTTGTCCTTTTTTGTGTCATGAATAAATAAATTGATTAAGTATTATGATCTTTGCGGCCAACGTAAAATAGAGTGACCCGAAAATGTCCTTAAATTTCCTGTATTATACTCAATAGCATCGATCATGATAGTATCGTATTATTTCATTCTAATTTTATTTCGGCAGGCCTCCAGGCATTTACAAGCAGGACTACCTACAGGAGCTATACAGGCGGTACGACGACGTGGAATTCACGCCTGCTGCCCCGCAGAGGCCCGATTGGTGTGATGGTAAGTTACTATACGCAATGCAATTCATCAGAGCAGGTTTAAGGCAAAATCATCTGACGCACCGTGTTGCAAAAAATAAGATTGAAAATACAGTTTTCTGGTAAGAATTGAACTCTCCGGAAACATATTTTCACTATCTTTTATAGTTTTTACACGGAAGGTATGATTATTACGAACTGCGTGAAAATAGCCGTGCAAAATCGCTCTGTCTAACATTTTGACCGCCACAGCGCCGCGACGGCTAGCCGAAAGCTTCGCCAGTGCAATTGAGACTTACCCGGGACTTCATAAAGCTCAATTTCGTTTAAGCAGTCACTCAAAAAGTTTGTGTATGCCTCGACCGCATCAAACGCGCAGTCAACCAATTGGAACTAGGTCACTCTAGAAGCATGTCAAAATGACAAGCAGTAAGAGATTTCTTAAAATCTGATTTATATCGTCACTACGTAAGGTCCGACTGAGACTACTTTTTAGGGTTCCGAAGTCAACTAGTAAACCTTATAGTTTCGCTATGTCTGTCTGTTTGTCCGTCCGTCTGAGGCTAAGCTCAGTGACCGTTAGCAGTAGAAGGCTGTAATTTGGTATGAATATACATATCAGTAATGTTGACAAGGTAATAGAATAAAAGGATGGCTCAGAATAAGCATGGATTTTTAGGTACAGTGCGACAGAAAAAGGTACAAATTGAATAAAGTGGAACAAAACGCAAACTACAGTGGCAACACCAGTGCTCTTGTCAATGTTATTATTTTAGTAAACAAACATCTATAGGTATCAAACAGTAAACTTACTGCTAGCACTTATGCGGCAGAATGAGATGCACAATACACAATGTTACCTTCTAAGCTGAAGCTCGGTGGTGCCCCCCATAAATGTCTACTTTTCTCTGTTCGCATTGTAACGAAACACTATATTTTTATTATTCACGTGTATTTTTCCATCAACAGAGGAAGAAGAAGACTACGACGATAGTACACCTAGTAACTCACAGTCAAGTTCCTCACAAAATGCACCGGGGTAAGTGCTTCATTTTCCGTAATTGGCAATTTTCGCGTTTCTTTCTACTCAGAATAATGAGCTCTTTCATTCTAGGAGAAAATATGTACGAGAAAAAAATCTCAAAATTTTTAAACGTTTTACGTAGGCACTCTCCATTTTGTAACCTCTGACCACTGTACTAGAAAAATGGTATTAACGAAATGGAAAAAAAATTAAGACTCTTTTTTTCTTCTAGTAGGATCGAAAAAGCTCGTGATTCTGAGTAGGAAAAACCTTAAATATAATATACCTGTTTTAGAAAAAAAATATTTTTGGATTTCTTCGCGCGAAAATACCCAAGTATTGCCGAAATGACCTACTACTTTTAAGTAGCGATGGGTCGAATATTCGGTAAATATTCGGCATACTCGGCAACTTTTTCAGTGTTCGTATTCGGTAACATTTCCGAATATTTACCGAATATATACAACTAGCGAAGATTGTTTCGTCATTCATCGAATAATGACATCCTTTTTGTTAGCGTCCTAAGGAACTATCAAATAAAGATAAATATGCGTCAAAATATAAGTAAATATTTATATTAAAACTAGAGTTGTATTAATATTTTAATTAATCTTAATCACCCTTATCAGTGACCTACTAAATGATAAGAACATAGGAACCATAGTAACATATGTAACCATTATCGAATATTCTATTCGGTAAGAGCTGAACCGAATGTTTGGCCGAATATTCGTATTCGGCCCATCTCTACTTTAAAGACCTAAGGCTTGTACCATCGTATATATAGGAGCTTTCAAGGTGGTCACAAATATCTAATTAAGCACTAACGCGTTGATAATATAAGCGTGTTCACATATTGTGGCCACTTTGACAACGCAAAATTGATACCGCGTATTCTCATTTTTAAGAATGGAGAATACATCGCAATATTTGTCCATGTTTTGATGTGATAAATCCGTAATCATATTTAATAGACAGAAATCTAGAAAACATTTAAAAAAACTTGGATAAACAGTAGGTAATAAAATCGTCAATACTTTTAAAAATCGTCTTTTTTCAGACCAAAGTCCAAGAAAGGTCGCAAAGAGACCACCATGAAGAAAACCACATTCATGCCAGGCGTTCGTGGCGTGGAACCCTTCAACACACAACCTCGCTTGTTGGAGATTCAGCAGAAGGCCCAGGAGTTCTGCGAGTGGGACAAAACTGGGTTCCCAGGGTCACAGCCGGTCTCCATGGATGTTATGAATCTTAGGAAGCTGCATGAGAAGCCGTATAGGGTGTCGTGGAAGGCTGATGGTGTCAGGTAAAAATACTGCACATACCACTCGACATTTTTTAAATACAGTACGATCCGATATTTACTCTTTGAACATGGCGCTTGCAACATTGTCCAAATATCGGGTGCTCAATAAAACAAACATACATGGTAATTATCCCGTTTTGAATATTAGTTATGATGCTTAATGCTTATACTGCATTTTTTACAGATACATGATGTTAATAGACGGAGAAGGCGAGGTGTACATGATAGACAGAGACAACTGCGTGTTCAAAGTATATGGACTGCGATTTGTTCATAGGAAAGATCTGAGACAGCATCTGAGGGATACTCTACTAGATGGTGTAAGTATATACAGAGCGCCTACCACGAACCGCGAACGAAAGTATACCTCCCTTTCGCACTTGAGATTTCTCACTCAAGTGCGACAAAGAGGTGAAACTTCGTTCGTGGTTCGTGGTAGGCCTTCAGATATACATCAAGAGAGCAAAGTTCGTTTTTACTTCGAAGGCGAAATGCGAAAGCTTATTCGAAAGCCCTTATGTTTTTCTCACACAAGTATCAGACATTTAACACATTGAGTGCCAGCGGGGCTGCGCGCTACGCTCGTAGTCGATTCCGTGGTATTCCCGCTATATAGCGAAAAGCGTCTACAAACAGTGAACATGACACTCGGATCGTTGGCGCTGAATGTATTAATTTCAGAGCTATTTTTCATCACGCCTGCAGCAATTGAGTTTATTAATATTAATGCTTATTACTCTTTATAGTTCGCACGCAGTACTGTGATTTGTTTTCTTTAAGTATTTATTTAATAATTACTTATCTACATTTTGTCTCTTACGTTTCAGGAAATGGTGATAGACAAAGTAGACGGTAAAGAAATACCACGGTACCTGTGTTACGACGTAATTCGGTTCGAGAACCAGGATATATCGAAAAAGGCGTTCTTCCCCTCCAGGATGGACTATATAGAACATGAAATTATTAATCCTAGGTAAGTGTTCTGGTGACATCTAATCTAGTGAGTCTGTGAGCTAAATTGGCCAAAGATTGAAACGCCATAGTCCCTTATAGTATTTCCCTTTTAAACTGAGCCTCTATAATCGTTTTTGTTTATTGTTAGCAAACCACAAGTGCTACTACCTGCATAAAAAAAAGTTCGGTCACGTTAACCGTTTCTAGAATTACGATTCTATGGCTATAGCAATAAGACTCAAAATGACCTAATTGAGGAAACAATATTTTCTCTCAGAATTTACCTGAGAGAAATATTACACGCGCGTAAGAAAGAATGTATTTTTAATCTTTTTTCTAAAGGAATAGAGTTGATAATAGCACAACAATTAAGTACAGTTCCATTTTCTTGCATATTCGGCGCCGGCGCCTCATAAACTGATAATGCCATTGTTGAATACAATTGCTTTGTTGTACGCTAATCCGTAAGGGCTCAGCTGGAAAGAGACTAATAACTATACCTACCTTCTTCAGGTTAAAAGCAATGGAGAAGAAGATGATACACCGCGAACGCGAGCCATTTAGCGTTCGTTTAAAGCAATTCTACGAAGTCCGGATGGCTCACCAGCTGTTGGGGGAGAAATTCGCCAAAACACTGTCTCATGAGCCCGATGGACTTATATTCCAGCCTTCTAAGGAGGTAAGTTTATAACTAAACAAGAATAGATCCTAAAATAAACCCTAAAATGAGCCACACTTTTTTTTGAATTATATACCTCGGCCAATTATATACGCAACCAGCCGAAAAAATTACACCATAGAAGTGCTGCAATTGCGGCACTTTTTAATATAGTCTTGTTTAGAACGTGACGTTTCGTTAAGTACCAACAGCGTGTAAAGTTTTAACGGTGTTGACAGTAAATAGTTCATTGTATGAATTTGACACTTAATGCTTACGTCAGTAATATGCAAAGTTATTCACAATTGTCAACGGCCTCCTAGCCTAGTTGGTAGTGACCCTGCCTGCGAAGCAGCCCTGGGTTCGAAACCTGGTCAGGGCATTTATTTGTGTGTTTATCACGAATATTTGTTCCTGAGTTATGGATGTTTTCTATGTATTTAAGTACTATGTTTCTATCTATTACATATTTCGTCGTCTAGTACCCAAAACACAAGCCTTATGAGGCTTACCGTGGGAATAGCTCGATTTGTGTAAGATTGTCCCACAACATAAAAATTAAAAAAAAAAAATGTGACCCACACGTGTTGACATTTTTGTTCTGCTATGTGTGTCGATTTGTTTGTTTGTTTTTTTTTTGTGTGTTTGTTGATAAGTCAATGATTCCAGCCTTACGTGCCCGGACCGTGCGAAGACGTGTTGAAATGGAAGCCTAGCAACATGAATAGCGTCGATTTCAGACTGAAGATCGTCACTGAAGGTGGACAAGGGTAGGTTGAAACACATTTACGTGGTTGGTGACACCAAATAATCAAGACGACAAAAAACCTAATAAGTCTGTTTGTTAGATTATTAAAAAATATTCGACACGTATTTTTTTTATTTTCGTCGTCAAATGAAAAATGACGGAAATACAGTGCATTAAAGTTTCGCATGACGGCACCAGCCCTCACCCCGGAACTTTGATACGCTTCATCTTCGTCAATTTTAGTTATCCTGAAAAAGGAAAAAATACGTGTCTTATAATTTTTGTTAATCTAACTGACGGACGGACTAAATAGAATAATAGTTTTTCAACCTAGTCATCATCCCTATTGTACCGTTAATGTAAGATTATATACACCGCGGCAGATCATGTCTGAATCTTGTCAGTGTGAAAAGTGCCTTACATATTCATGATACTCCCGAATCAAATGAGAAAAAGGAGTGGTACAAATGAAGTGCCTCGCGAGTGAGTAACTCAACAGTAGTAGCAAAACCCAATTGTTAAATAAAAGAATTATATTGCAGCATCCTGCCAAAGAAGATCGGGCAACTATTCGTAGGTCAATTAGAACCGCCGTTTTCCACCATGAAGGTCACCAAGGAGATCAAGCACCTCAACAACAAGATCATCGAATGTACTTACGAGAACAACCGCTGGGTGTTCATGAGGGAGAGGACAGACAAATCGTACCCTAACAGCTATAATACTGCTAAATGTGAGTATGTCTTAACGCAACATTCCAGGAAGGTAATTTTCAACCCAACAAACCTACATTTATATAAAAAGGTAATGAATATTATGACTGTTGCTTCAATATTTGTGAGTATGCATGAAGGAATACCTCAACAGTGTCAACGACATAGAGTGTACTTAAGAGAGCTATAACACCGCAAAATATAGCAGTATATATACCTCAACGCAAAAAACCCATAGAATTATAGCTCAACTCAACAATCTGCCTATTTATTTTAAAGAAGTACTTCGACAATGTAGATTTAGCTTCAAAAGTTGAGAGATTACTTGAAGGAACATCTTAACAACCTCCACGACATCGAGTGCGTTCATAAGGGTTTCATTAGGGAGCGGACTGACAAGTCGTATTTTATCACAACTATAAGTAACTCCGCGCTAAATGTTGGTAAAATCGCCGTCAATCGAACTTTCTAAGGATGTAAACAAAAGGCATCACATTGTTTTGTCACTGTTTCTCCTTGAAGTTTCACACTACCTCATCAACGTACCTGGGACAACTGGGGGCAAGTTCTAGGGATTTGAAATCGATACAACTCATTGAAAATTAGAATGTTAAATAACCGAAATAGTTTAAAAAAGTGTAAAACCTTAAATGGTTAAAAAGATAGATTCAATATGGCGTTTAGTTGACATCGTTAGCAAGATCGATTGACGTCAATTTTACCTAAATCTCAAAGAAAGTGCCATGAAGGTATACCTCAACACAACAACCCTAAATTATATATGTGCTATAAAAAAACTATTTTCTCTTTATTCCAGCCGTATGCGAAAGTATACGAGACCCCGTGACCAAGGAGCGGCTGCTAGACTTCATAGACAATCACCGTTTCATAGACGACTCCGACCTCATGCCACAGCCCAAAATGGTGCGCCGATAGTGTCAACTCTAAACCTTATTGCGCCGACAAAGAGTACATTTTTGCTTAACGGACCGGGCGTTTTAGATAATTTAAGGTGGGCGTATAAGCGTGTTGTTAACAGGATCAAGCGTCCGTCTCTTTCTAACAGATGTTTATAAGTGGCGTTTGTTCTATGTTCGTAACTGCGTTCATATGTTCGTTAAGCAGCTAAAAAAGTATGCATGTCAAAATCATTTGGGAAAAGTATGTGTTACAGGTACTGTGAATGTATATTATCTATCTGGTTTAAGGGGATGACAAATTGCCAAGTCAGCACACACTGTCTATTTGTGTCGGAGTAAACGAGATCCCACTGTCACTGGCCGGTCTGGTTTTAGAAGGAAGAAACACGAAAACTATTAAAATAAACAAAACCGTGGACTATTTGTGAAATGTGACTCGTTGGCGATTTAGATATGAGTATAATGAATTTGTATTTTTTATTGCAGACGCCTAAGTCAAAAAAATAAAGACATAGAACTGTTATCGATGAATTAAGGTAATTAATTTCTATCGAGCCGATTTCGTTAAATTAAAAATCGGCTCTGTCTGTAATGAAATAAAGCTTTTCTTAAAAAATATGAATTAAGTGTTGTCAGCCCCTTAGTGGATCTGTAAGTGCTTCCGTGTTGTATTTACTATAAAACGCGCAGATATTCCGTGGTAGCACTTTACCCAAGTGACTTTAAGCTGTCCTTTTTACACTCACATATAAAAGGAAGTCTTATTTCAACATACAGAAAACACAAGGAATCTTATTTCTGTTTGTTGATATCTATATCTAGCACAATTTTACTAGTATTGATAGCGGAATTTGTTTTTTAAATCTCATCGTTCCGTTTCATCTGCTTAGATTTAAGAGTTCATTAGTATTTGTTAAGGCGCGAAGTGTAGTCAAAACCAACAAGAGCATAATATGCGTGTAATGTTTCCTATATTATAGGAAACATTACACCACGAGCTTTGATTTTAGTTTAGTCTGCCGTATCATAAGATTCATAAGTCACAAGATACTGTTGTAGTGGGAGTTTTTAA
This sequence comes from Lathronympha strigana, assembly GCA_949128165.1. Taxonomy (NCBI): domain Eukaryota; kingdom Metazoa; phylum Arthropoda; class Insecta; order Lepidoptera; family Tortricidae; genus Lathronympha; species Lathronympha strigana. The sequence continues at coordinate 5,717,447 of OX421906.1, read as the reverse complement.
TACAGACCTTATTTTTTTTGTATTAAGGTCGAAAATGTAACGGATAAAAATCGATAGTCAATCACGAAATAATACGTAGTAATTAAGCGCGCCTCAAGACACTTTCGATCTTATTTAAAGTGAATAGGGCACAAAATTCGGGTGCGAAAAAAAAATGCAAAAATGTTTTTGCCTCTGTTATATGTTGCGTTTAAAGGGAGAAAGAATACTTGAAACTGACTTTATATTATTATTACGTATCCTTATGATATAGTTAAAAGAAATAAAAAGAATACTCAGGACTGGAGCCCCAGTGTGGCGTTTGATATCAAAGAGAGGGTATGCGCCTTAATAAATATTGAAGATTCAGTTATTATTTAAGTAAATCTGTTTTGTTTGTAAGAATGTATTCATTTACCTTAATAAAATTGTTTTTAATATTGCTTTATATTTTATTTACATTAACAACAACAACAAATAACTACTGATAGGAAATATCGGTTATAAATTGCATGTACATTCTTGTACACTATTGTACTGCCATCTGCTCTCTCCATCTACTTCAACACATTTAGTCTTCTTTTCCTTGGTAAGTTTTGTTAAATGATGGTTAACATTGTATGCAGCGGCAGGCCACAGATGTTCTGGTGTCTCTGTGTATATAATTTTAACTAGATCCATTTCTGTGAGTTGCTTCTCTGCATTTGCCTTCAGTGCTTCCAAAATTTGCTTCTCCCTCTGATTCCTGTGGGATATGTAGTATTCTATTTTTTGTATAGGGTCCTGTAACATAATTAATAATTCTAGATAACCAAAATAACACTGTACTGACTTTATATCAAGGCAGCGAAAAGTTTAAACAACTCAAAATCAAAATTTAAGAAAAAACCTTTAATAGAAAGACTACACTGCTTAATTTTAGAAAGTCAATTCTGAGCTATGAGAAAATTAGAACTAAAAGAAACAACTAAAATGAAATATAAATAAAAGTAGCAAAAATACATTAATGCGCAAATTAATACCTCAACAACATTCCCATGCCCCGGATAAATAACAGTAGGCCTCAAATCCAAAATCTTATTCAAACTCTGCATGTAAGTATACAAATCCTCAAACACTGCAGTGCCTTCACCAAGTATACAATCTCCGGAAAACAGCACATTCTCTTCCAGTAACGTGGCTATAACATGGTCAGTTGTGTGGCCTGGTGTGTGGTGGATTTTAATGGTGGCACCTTCCACTGTTATTTCTTGGCCGTCGGAGAGCCAGCGGAGGGGTATGGTGGGTGGCAGTTCCTTGTCAGGCGCATCATCTGGGGATCTTTTGTGTTTCCATATTTTGGCATGATCTGTAAGAAATCACAAGAAATTTCTGGCTAGTTACGAAAATATGAAATTAAAATTTTAGTTGTGCACAATAGTACAACATGTTGAGTCATAGATATACATATGTTGTATGTAAACAATATCATAAAAAAAAGATATTTTTAACACTCTTAAGTGGTGTTAAATTGAGTAATGGTGTTCAAAATGTTTACTTGCAATGGTCCCATACAAGTTCTCCACTCCCCCAATATGATCATGGTGCCAGTGAGTGACCACAATATGCTCTATGTTCACTTTGTTGGACTTCAGGACATTTGCTAAGTTACTCTGGTACTCTTCTACATCTTTGTCTCCTGTGTCTAGCAAGATCCGGCTAAATTAAAATAGAAAAAAAAATTAAAACAATATTTTTCTTATAGATGAGATAACCAGATTCATCTTTAGTTGCAAACTTTTAGTTTTTTTTAAGGACATGATTGCAAACAGTAGGTATTTGAAATTGAATGTGAATTTGAAAGCTAACATTCTTCTAATTTCTTCAAGTGAAGATTTTATCAGAACATACAATAATATTTATTTCAATAAGCTGTATCATTATTTTTTTGTAGTATAATATTCCTTTGTCTGCTGACTGAAATATACAATTATACATTGATCAAAGGTCAATGCAAAAGAAAACAAACATCTTACTTGCTACCAGTACCAATGAGGTAAGTATTTGTGCCCTGAAGTGTCATATGCCCTGGATTGCAGCCAAGGATCCTAATTACCCGGTTAGAAAGGGTAGTGACCGGTGGTATTGAAGCCATTGCTGAAACAACTTTGGCTAAAAAAAAAACAAAATATGATTAAATGATTACTATGTCGAGGCAAAGAACACAGTGATATGATAAAGATAAGAGAAACCTGTATTAGTGTGGTACTGATAATATCTAGTCAAGTAATAATGCAACAGTAAAAATACTATGTGATAATGATATGCTACTGTTGATGCCATAATATAAATAATATTTAAGAAACGTACTAATGAATACCATTTTAACCTTATAACTATGTGTAAATTAATTAGTTGCGCTTGTCTGCGTAAGGGTAGTGATCTGTTTAAAATTGTATCAATTAATAATTTACGCACAAAATAAACACAATTATCTCAGACTTTACTCTACAGTGATAATCTCATAATAAAAGAAAATAAATTTGAAAATGGAAACAGAAAAACACCACTCAAAAGTCAAAAATATACGTCAATGTCAACATGTCATCTGTCAGTTTACTGGTCGGTATGTTTCTGTTACTGTTAAAAACGCTGAAACTTAAAGCATGGCCAAATTACTAGTATCCATGTTAACGAAGTACTTTGAGCGCTGCCAATTTTTGAAGTAGTTTTAGTTTTGTTTTGGTTGGATCATTATTTAACATGGCTAAAACGCTAGCAAGAATAATTAACATTACAAGACCATCAATCGGTAAGGAAGAATTATACTTAACTACCATGAGCACGTTGTACTACCGCTTATCTTGGTATCGAGAAGATATTATTTAAAATCGTTTGCTGATTGTAGAGGTCCGTAGGTGTTTGTCCATCACAAAAGTGGGTATAATAAGAGGTAGGTATTTTCGTGCCACTAAATGACGGCGAAACGGTGATGATCCTTGATAAATTTATATTATTGCTTTTGCAACAATATTTTGCGAAAAAAAAAATTGTCTTTCTTCCTCGCCCCTCAATAGGTACTTTCGAACTTAGAACCCTTAATTTATCTTCGTAGGGCGCAAATCAAATGGCATGATGGCCAAGATTATCATCATCAATATCATCATCGTACGCACCCTGCCTCTCCCTGCCCTACCTCGATACCCTAGCTTCCCTTATGTCTACTACACGAGCCGAGGCGACTGATCGATCCCGAATAATTGCCCCGTGTAACACTATGATGCTCTCGTGTAGTGGTATGTAAAATTAAGTTCATATAATTTCAGGTGTTCCAAACCCTCTCACAAGCATCAATTATATATCAGTGCGATTCCAGACAGCGAAGAAGACAGGAAAAGCGCAGGGTGGACTGCTGTCTGACACCGATAGAATTTATACAAACTTATATGGCAGACACGATTGGCGGCTATCAGGTGCCTTAAGTCGCGGTGATTGGTACATGACGAAAGAGATAATCTTGAAGGGCCAAGATTGGATTATCAGTTAGTATTTTATATTCCAGGCTTTTCTGAACTAGTACAAATTCTAACATTGTTCAATTCCTACAACGTTCACAATTTCATAGATGAAATGAAGACTTCAGGTCTTCGAGGACGCGGTGGCGCAGGTTTCCCCACTGGTATGAAGTGGTCCTTCATGAAAAAGCCACCTGATGGTCGTCCTAAATACCTCGTAATAAATGCTGACGAAGGCGAGCCTGGGACGTGCAAGGATAGAGAGATCATACGCCATGATCCTCATAAGCTTATAGAAGGGGCCTTGATCGCTGGTGCTGCTATAGGCGCACATGCTGCCTATATTTATATTAGAGGAGAGTTTTATAATGAAGCTAACGTTCTTCAGATGGCTATTGCTGAGGTAAGTCTTAGGTTGACAAAAAATATTACTCAACTTATGACATGCAACACGTTAACGTCCCAATGGTCTTAGTTGTTGCTTCAACTAAGAATAAGTTTGTGTTCCCACTAGCTTTAATCTTGTGTAGATATGCGTCATTATCATTATTTTAACGCCTTATTTATACAATTTAAAAATAGTTTCTTGAGAGAGCAAAAAAAGGCTGCTGCTGCAGATCTGTCCAGTCAATGATATATATTTGCAGAAATACTCCTTTATTCCTTTTATGTTGCATATTTCTTGTAGGCCTACCAAGCAGGTCTCATTGGTAAGAACGCCTGCGGCTCTGGTTTCGACTACGACGTGTTTGTGCATCGGGGCGCCGGTGCATATGTCTGTGGCGAGGAGACTGCCCTTATCGAGTCCATAGAGGGTAAACAGGGTAAACCACGGTTGAAGCCTCCGTTTCCTGCAGATGTTGGCCTTTTCGGATGCCCTACTACCGTAAACAACGTGGAAACTATATCTTCCTCGCCGGTAAGTTACAATTTTAGTATTAATCTCATTTTAAAGTTCGAAACAAAGTTAATGATCATGATTATCAATAGTAACGTTTGTCTCGTATTCGATATTTGTTAAGGTATTTCCTGATATTTCTCAGACGATCCTACGCCGCGGTGGGGCCTGGTATGCATCCTTCGGGCGAGAACGTAATCACGGAACCAAGCTGTTTAATATCTCAGGACACGTTTGTACGCCATGTACCGTTGAGGAGGAGATGAGTATTCCGCTCAAACTGTTGATCGAAACACATGGTGGCGGCGTTTTGGGTGGATGGGATAACCTGTTAGCCATTATTCCAGGGGGGTCATCCTGTCCACTTTTACCTAAACAGTAAGTACCAAAATTTTACATTATATTAAATTACGGATTACACAACACTGACGTATTTTTAATCTCTATGCACAACATGTTTCGGTCATCTTGATGCCATTGTTAACCTTAGGTATGCTTAGGAGCAGATCTGCTCCCTAATACATGAACCTTGATTTAAAGTGTCAAGGTCAATTATTTATTTAATAGCAAATATTTGACAGGCGCATTCGAAAGGTTAAGCGTCAAGTACTGTACGCCACGGCACGGGTGGGCGGTATGAGTTTCACCTCACTGCGCGCAGAGCCCTCAATGACAAAACTGGTTGAGGATGATCCTGTCTTGGAATCCCGGGATCACTCAACAGCAGATTTGGTTCATAAAATGTAAACGGCAGCAAGCACACCGACCTCACTGTGTCCATTACAGTGTCACGCTACCTGCATTGGATTTTTACTATGGACTATAGTATAGGTTTCCATGCCAGTGTCAACGCTCGGCCACCATCTCGATTAAAGTTAGGGCGCCCCCCAATCCTGATTGCTTTACGTATTTGGAATGGAATATAGCATTTGTGCTTGTTTTTAGTAAAAGAGACCACTTTGTCGCTTGTTTCGTGACATTACCGCCTTATCGGCGACCGACAAAGTGGTACCTTATACTAAAAGCATGTCGCATTTATAAATGCACATTGTTTCTTTCTATTATGATTACTATTTGATGATTACCACAATTTAGTTAAATATTTTATTCTAAAATTAAGTAGGTAATCAATGAAATCATTCGTCGTAATGATGAATCTTGATGCTTGTAGCCTATTTTGGGGATAGGATTTATCTCCAAACGAATTGCTTTAACATAATTATGAATTTAATTCAAAACCAAAATAATCAAGTTGCTTTTTCCCTTAGCATATGCGATACAGTTCTAATGGACTACGATGCTATGGTGGCGGCGCAATCATCTTTCGGCACAGCTGCGATCATCGTTATGAACCAACAGACCGACATAGTAAAAGCCATCGATCGGCTGCTTACGTTCTATGCGCATGAGTCTTGTGGCCAATGCACACCTTGTCGTGAGGGTGTGGGCTGGATGAAGAAGATCATCCAAAGGTAACCAAAAAAAGACCTACGGTAGATATATTTTTTTCCACTCAAAAGTAATACTTAAAACTTTGTCCAGTACTTTATTAGTTAATTGGTTCTTTCTTAATTAGAACCTAATTCAAAATTACTACCAAAATTAGAACCTAAGTCACTAAATATTAAAATTTTGTTATTATTTGTTTTAGGATGGTCTACGGAAACGCTGCCATGAAAGAAATCGACATGCTATGGGAAATATCTAAGCAGATTGAAGGTCAAGATTGTATAAATTGGATATTATTATTAATATTGTCTGGTAGATCAATTTATCTGTCGAAAAAATCATCAAGCTCACAAAACTTGACTCTTCGAGCCTTAATTTTTCTACTTCTCAGGCACTTGTTCCACCAGCGGCGATCAGCGAGTAGCGTTTTTTCTACGCGGGCGAGTTATTTTCTAAGGAAAAGTACTTGCCGGCAGTGTGAACGGCCAGCGCTGAACTATACATATATCCACCTCTTTTCACACGGAAGCGATTATCTTTTGTTCGTTTCTTGGGCGAGAAAATCGCCGATAGCTCATCGATTTCTCGCGCTGGGTGGGACCAGTGTCTCAGTTTGTATCTACTGACAGACAGCCAGACTTTAAAATTACTTAATAGCTACTTATTATTTTATCAATATAACAGTAAAATAATTTATATCATATCATATATCAAAAACTGTGAATGAATTTTATTATTATTTTTGTTTTTTTTAGCCCACACAATCTGCGCTTTAGCCGACGGTGCCGCCTGGCCAATCCAGGGTCTTATTCGCCACTTCCGGCCTGAGCTGGAGCGCCGCATTGCTAACTATGCAGCCTGCTTCGGTGTAAACAAAGCTGAGCGTTGCTACTGAAATACGATTCTGAAAAGGATTTTGTATTTCTCGTGACAACTTCCAAGTTTCACTTCCATTCCAACGTTGATGTGGATTACTAGAGAGTTGAAATTTATTTATTTAATCATTTTTACTCTGGTTTGGACATGTATGATACAACTACACAAGATAATATGTTCATTACATTAAAAGTTAAAGAAAGATTACCCATTCTTTTTGTTTACAATCTTAAGTTTAATTTGCCTTATAGGTAGTCTCTAAATATAAAATTTAATGTCGGGGAGCTATAATAAGGCAGAAGAAGTCACGAGCGGAGTATATTGCTGAATTATGGCAAGCTAATGAAATATTGGTAGCAATAAAGCATCGGCGGATCTATTCGTGTATAATCAGAGAAAATAAGTCTGATTCATTCGCTAGTACCAACAAACCCCTAATGTTTAGCCTCGAACGTCACCAAAGATCAGCAAGACGAGTTGTCAAAAAGTAGCCAAAAAAAACCTTCACGTGATTTGTGCATGAGCCCTGACCTTCAGTCCATACAATGAGTAGGTATATATTATTGTTTGTCATATCAGTCATATGTAATCGGCAGAGGGGTAAGCCTGCAAATTGCTACTCCGTCTGGTTTAATACTCAAAGACTGTTTACTGGCAGTCGGGCCTACTATGATACACAAACTATATAGAGACAGTATCTTCTTAGTAGTCTGTGATAGAGACTATGAGACTATGATATAACCATAGTTGTAACAGTTTAAATAGCGCCTTCTTAAATAAATAGCGAGAAGCTGGCTGGTGGGTGTAATTCTTGTCATGTGTCACTGTTTGTTACTATGACATGCCAGAAATAATGAAATAATTCAAGCTTTGAATAGGTACAAGCACAACGGAGAAGTAAATAATTTATTAATTGTCGATATTTATACGCCGATCCGTTACACTGCAATGATGTAAGTTTATTCGTCCAGGACTAATGCAGAACCGCAATTATAATAAATACCATTCATTTGATAAGTGGACTCATATATTTTCAATTAATATACTTTGATCTTTTAAAAAGTTATGAATCACCAGGTCAACCCGGCGTGTCTCTGAACATGCTGGGGAGTGTAAATACGGGCACAGCATACATTGTATGCTACGAACCCACTTAATATTGTGCATTTGTGCAGTTAGTTAAGTACATTAAATGTAACTTACAGAATGTTTGCCCTTTTACCGCCATCCATTATCCATCCATACAGTAACGGTTCATAATAACCCCAACCCTTTGAATTACTAAAAGTCAAGAGCGAAAATTTAATTTGCGATTGTTGTAGTGCTTTCATACAATTCCTCCCCCGAGTCTTCATTTCCTATTCAGTATGTTTGAGTCACTGTAATAAACGCCCAAATTAGGCTAGGCTAAAAAAAACGTATCTGAATGAGAAAAACTTATTTAAAAAGTGTTTCGCATATGTTTGGAAGGGTGCCACTAATCCGCATCCCGCGAAAAGGCAGCCCAATAATCGGCGACCCAATAATTGGCGACCACGATGTACATGGATTATTGGGTCGCCGATTATTGGGCTGCCTTTTCTTGGGTCGAGCAATCTCGAAGCGGGCCAATAATCGGCAGCCCAATAATCCATGTACATCGTGGTCGCCAATTATTGGGTCGCCGATTATTGGGCTGCCTTTTATCGGGTCGGACAAGCTCGGTAGCGGGCCAATAATCCGAAGCCACAGTTTTCGCAATACAATAATCGGCAACCCAATAATCCGCAACCAAAAAAATGGACACGAATTATTGGGCTGCCGATTATTTGTCTGCTTTTTATACAGACTCCTTAGATCGAATGTTAAGGCAGGTCGGTTTAGGTACGACGACGAGCGAAGCGAGGAGGAGTGTTAGGTAGAACTGCGACCTAACAGCAAGAACCGACTTTTTTCGCATCCCGCGAAAAGGCAGCCCAATAATCGGCGCCCCAATATTTGGCGACCACGATGTACATGGATTATTGGGTCGCCGATTATTGGGTCGCCGATTATTGGGTTGCCTTTTCTTGGGTCGACCAATCTCGCAGCAGGCCAATAATCGGCAGCCCAATAATCCATGTACATCGTGGTCGCCAATTATTGGGTCGCCGATTATTGGGCTGCCTTTTATCGGGTCGGACAAGCTCGGTAGCGGGCCAATAATCCGAAGCCACAGTTTTTGCAGTACAATAATCAGCAACCCAATAATCCGCAACCAAAAAAATGGACACGAATTATTGGGCTGCCGATTATTTGGCTGCCTTTTATACGGACTCTGTTTGGAATGACAGCTCCTTGGCCTCCTTGATTTTTGGTCAGTTTTGTAAAAATGGCTGGTGCATTAGCGCGAGTTATCCAGGGAACGAAGGCTCACTTAGGTAAATAGGCACAAAATTGTATAGCAAAGGTTTTGGTTCCCTGATTGAAGCTTCCAGGACAGTTACCACCTGAGTGATCGCCCTATGAAACCGTAGCAGTTTAAATGCGTAGTGTTGAATCTTACATAATGTTGACGTCTTGTGGTGGTTTCCAGGTGTAGTTGGCCCACTGGTGAGCGTCAACAATGTGCCCGTACGGTTCCAACAGACGCAGGCTCCGCCACAGAAGGCCAAGTATGGGCCTCTGGCAGACGCCGACAGGATTTTTACAAACTTGTACGGGAGACACGACTGGAGATTGAAAGGCGCCCTAAGTCGCGGCGATTGGTACTTGACCAAAGAGATCATCTTGAAGGGCACTGACTGGATTGTCAGTAAGTAGTTTGATAAATTGTACGCCTTAAGATTTTAATAATAAAATCTAAAACAAAATAAAAACCTATTCTGTAGGGGTAATTTTATACAATTTCCTGCTTTCCTGCTTCTAGCTGTTCAAACGCTTAATTATATAGATAGATCTGTAACTTGTATTAAAAAAAATAATTCCATAATTCTTGTACTTAGTTAACTCATGTTTTTATATATAACAACATTACCTAATCTCTCTATTTAATAGATGAAATGAAGACCTCGGGTCTCCGTGGTCGCGGCGGCGCCGGTTTCCCCACAGGCATGAAGTGGTCCTTCATGAACAAGCCTGACGACGGCCGTCCCAAGTACCTTGTAGTGAATGCTGACGAGGGAGAGCCAGGCACTTGTAAGGACAGAGAAATCATGCGACATGACCCGCATAAGCTGGTAGAGGGTTGTCTAATTGCTGGAGCGTGTATGGGTGCACGGTCCGCCTATATTTACATTAGAGGAGAATTTTATAATGAGGCGAGCAATCTGCAGGTGGCTATTGCTGAGGTAAGTGGAAGCTACCTAATAACATATTTATTATTGTTGGAAACAGGGTTTAAACCGGTTTAGGGTATTTTTTTTAACCAAATTTGTTAATGTACATTCTTAACCCATGAGTTAATACTCATCCTTGACTAAATAACTTTTGATAATTAAAAGAAAAATGGAAAAAAATCCCTCATCGAGTATGATTTGAACACCATTACCACTTTTATACAAAATTAATTTATGTTTAGGTTTGTATAAGATGTAAATGGAAATAATCATGATGGACTGGAATTACACACACAGTATAGTAATTAGATATTCATAGTTTGTAGTTATTTACATACACTTTACTGCAAAATTAATATGAAAGCTGCTGCTCCCTCAGCCTCCCATTCAACAGTTTTCATGCAGACTTTATTTCTTTTTTGAAGACATCAATGATTGCTTAACAATATTGCAACAGCTGATACAAGAACAAAGAATTATTACACCTAATATTGACAAGTCATTAGAAGTAACAAGTTTCTGGAGAAGTTAATCACCAACTTGGAAATAGTGCTTGCTAACGTATTTATGTAGCTCATTACAATTTTTTTTAATGACTTGTATACTACCTTATATGTTGCAACTAATTATTCATACACACAGATACACAGAGACACAGACCAAAACTTTCCAATAAAAAATATTATTGGTAAGTAATTTCATTTTCACTTATTTAATATGTGTCAACTTTCTATATTATCTATCAACTGCATTCTCGCGAAATTTATGCAGATTAGGTACTATTTACTCAAATAACTTTTATATTTACAGGCCTACCAAGCGGGCCTGATCGGCAAAAACGCATGCGGTTCCGGCTACGACTTCGACGTGTTTGTCCAGCGCGGCGCCGGCGCCTACATCTGCGGCGAAGAGACCGCTCTCATCGAGTCCATCGAGGGCAAGCAGGGCAAGCCCAGGCTGAAGCCCCCGTTCCCCGCTGATGTCGGTCTGTTCGGCTGCCCAACCACAGTCAACAATGTGGAGACTATTGCTGTAGCACCGGTAAATTGCATTTAGAAAAAGGAGATAAAACTAGGAAGGCAAGCAATTTACGGACTAAATTGCTTGACTTTCTAGCGAATATTATTACTATTATTGAATCAGACGTTACTTCGCGAAATTCCATATTACTTACGACAACAATGGTAAGTGAAAGTGAGGTTTCACTCATGTCGCATGCGCATGCGGTTGTCGCATGTCAGACCAACTTCTCCATCTCCTGAGGATGCCACGTAGAAAGGCGAAATACGCGTCGAGTTCAGTATTATTGGTGGTGGTTGTTATATTTTTTGCGGCGGGAGGGTGAGAAAATTAATTGCATGCAAAAAATACGTAACTAGGTTATAACGGGTTGACACTATGTCTGTACTGAGTAGGTCGTTTGGTTGAATAGCAAAGTAACATTATTATCGTAATAAATAGGAAAATGCCAACATTTAATATACAGTTCAAACATTAAGCGAAATTTTCATAAGCTGTCAGTGGCTTGCTCTTTTTTTGGAAAAATGTGCTAGATCGACTTACGCAAGTCACGCAAGCAAAACCGGTAGGAATCGACTTATATGAATGCCCTTCCGCTGTTATGTGATTGAAATACATTGTAGTTTGTAATGTACTGTTGCCTACATATCTAAAACTATTTATTATTTCCTGTCTTACAGTCAATCCTCCGCCGTGGCGGCGCCTGGTTCGCGTCCTTCGGCCGCCAACGTAACTCTGGCACCAAGCTCTTCAACATCTCCGGACACGTCAACACGCCATGCACTGTTGAGGAGGAGATGAGCATCCCACTAAAGGAACTGCTGGAGAGACACGCTGGAGGAATCGTTGGTGGTTGGGACAACTTGCTGGCAGTTATTCCTGGAGGATCATCCACTCCCCTCATACCTAAAGAGTAAGTTGCTCAATTTTAAAGTTTGGTGGCGCCCCTCTCGCTTCTAGTCAAAATCATTTTTAAGATTAGCGGGCAGCACTAGTCGTAAATCTGAACTGTAGGATTGGCGGAACACACCTTTAGCGTTTAAAAATAAGAAACGAATGCATATACTTAGGAAATTTCGCCTGACTGCCGTGGTCGGGTAGCCTAGTGGTTACGGCATCTGTCGCGAGAGCAGGTCGCTGGTTCGATCCCAGCCCAGTACTGGGGGCTGTCTGTAGGATATGACATCTCTTTCAACTTATAGAGTAAGTAGCTTTTCATCATTGGACACAACACACCCTGCACTGTTGAGGAAGAGACCAGAGACGTATATGATGCCCCGCAGTGGCAAAAACGGTTATAGACCTCAATACGGGTTAAGTTTTGACACTTCGGTGATAGAGAATGCAGTACCGGTACTGGTTTGTGCAAACTGTTGTGTTTGGGCAAAACTAGTACTGGGATTTCCCGGTATTTTCGGTACTCGGGGTTAGTTTTCTAATACAAACGATTATTTATTTATCGAAAGACTGTGGGATTGGATTGTTTCTGCATGCGATCAAACCACTTAATCAAAAATATTAAAATATTTTTTCTAAAACTTAAAATATTTTAACTATAAAACTCTCGTGAGACTCGAACATATTAAATAATATTTAAAACGGGTCACTCACGTAATTTAGTCGAACACAACACATCGAGCGAAAATCGACTAAATTAAGTGAGTGACCCGTTTTAAATATTATTTAATAACTTAAAATACTTATTTAAAGTTACCGGGATTTTTATTTTTTTTACCGGTTTTTTTACACAGTCAATAATCCCGGAATATTCCGGTACTTTCGGTTCATGTATTTCCCTTGTCTCACGACAAGTGAAAGCGTTTGTATTTAACATGGTCGAAAATGTTAAATACCTAGTCATTTCGCTAACGACAAAAAAAAAATTAAATTTTTTTGGTATTTCCCAGCGTATGCGAGACAGTGCTCATGGACTTCGACGGTCTCGTAGCCGCCCAGACCTCCCTAGGAACAGCCGCCATCATCGTCATGAACAAACAGACCGACATCGTGAAGGCCATCGCGCGGCTGTTGATGTTCTATGCGCACGAGTCTTGCGGGCAGTGCACGCCGTGCCGCGAGGGGGTGGGATGGATGAAGAAGATCATCTACAGGTAATGACGTTACTGATGACCGAACTTGAAATCTATACAAAAATCAGGATTATAACTAATATTTGAAACGGGATAATTACCATGTACTCGTATGTTTGTTTTATTGAGCACCCGATATTTCGACACTGTTTCTCTGTTGTGTTTTGTTTGAGTTTACTCCGTGAACATGACGCTTGCAACAGTGTCGAAATATCGGGTGCTCAATAAAACAAACATACATGGTAATTATCCCGTTTCAAATATTAGTTATAATGCAAATGACCATGTTAGCTTAAAAATCAAGATCATGTTAAAAAATCAGGAAAATACATATCATATAGAGCAGGGCATATCGATCAGAAGTTCCGAGTTAACAAAGCTCTGGTTCTGGTTCTGTTAAGTCGGAACTTCTGATACACATCCGCTTAGGTTCCGGTTTCGTTACTTTTGAATCGGAAGTTGTATCGGATGTCGAAATTGCGCGGCGGCGGGACATGAGCGGATACATCCAAAAGTTCCAAAACTGGTTTATACTTTATAAATTGAAATATATGTCATTATACTAAAGAAAAATACCAACACGAAGAACGAACTCGGGTCTTCATCTTCTGCGGCTAACGCCATGACCACTAGGCCAACTGGTCTCATGCCGATTTATACTTGTCATTCGCTCATCTCCCCTCGATGTGCTCTTTTAATTAGTTGCCTTGTTTTATCTGCGTTATTTTGGAATTTTTATTTTTAAGGCCGTCCCCTATCCCAATGACCTCGGCGATTTGAGCTTTCTTCCCCTCCCGCTTCCTTTCCTCACCGGTTATACAATACGTCAATAAGCATAAGTCGTCACCTAGGATGAGCTGCTTGTACTATTACGCAATCCTATAAACTACTAGTGCCATCTTACACGACTGGCCCCCGTCGCCCGCGCAGGCATCTCGAGCCGGCGTTTTCGGAAAAATGCGTGTAATAGCTTTTTCTCGAAAAGTTCAAAACCTATCCAAAAATCAGTAGATGCGTTTAAAGTAAACATAAATATAATCTGCTTGTCTTAGTTTCTTGTACTTACGACGCATAATAAGGGAGTAGATACAGATTTAAGGTAGAAAAAAGGGTTTACGGTTATTTTTTTTTCTCTTGATGTATTATGTTTTTCGACAATTTAGTAGACCCAAATGTAGACCAAACACCTAGCGACATTATATTTTTTTTTCAAGCGTTGTGCTTGTAGCTGAACAAAGCCTATTCACTTTAAAAACAGTGAAATATGCCGGGTAGCCCCTTAATAGGCCTGGCCTTAACATCTTTCTGTAGCTCTTATGTACTTGGGCTCCGATTCTGGTTCCGGTTCCGATTCCGTTTCTAGTTCCGATAAACTAAACAATATCTGCTTCCGCTTTCGCGACAAAACCACATCCCTTACATCCCTGATGTGGAGGCAGAGTGTTGAGTGATTCAGTGAATAGTAAGCAAGAAACGTATGATATTGATACCCATTGAATATGAGAGACGCGTATATCATATGCTAAGGAATGCAATAGGATATTTTTTGTATGAAAAAAAAAAACTCTTTTTAACCGAAACCGCGGTTTTTTCATACATAATCGGTTTATCGTTGCATTCCTTAGCTGACACGTAGTTTTAAGTGAAAACATTTGCTTCTCACTGAACCTGTCAGTCCGCTAGTTGCTTACAGGTTGACGCTTGTCTATAAAAAACTTGTAAAAATATGAATGCGTATTAACCCATTTGCTGCTGCAATTTGTGTTAACCATACATGCATGAGGTCCTTTCGGCCTCAACCGCACCGCTATTTACTATTTCAGTTGTGTTGCATGGATGATTAGCATTTGTTTCTACGTGTCCAAGGATGATGTGGTCATGTTATGATGAAAATGAGCATCGAGAAAGTAATTGTAAATTATTACATATTAGATAACTCTTTTTTTCAGATTCGTCGACGGCAATGCTTCTCCGAAAGAAATCGACATGCTGTGGGAGCTTTCCAAACAGATTGAAGGTGAGCTTGACTTTCTTTCATTATTACAATATGAAGTGTCAAAATTACGTTTGAAAATTTCCCGCCAGGCCTTCGTTCCACTAGCGCCTGTACCGGCGAACTGACTCGCAATCCCCATTGCACGTTACTGTGTGTTACCTCCTACAAATGTAGTGTATAATGCTGAATGTGTCATGCTATATTAGTCAGTGCTAAAAGCACCGAGGGCGGATAAAGTAGCATGACAAATACAGATGTAGTCCATAAATTCCATAATGTTGAGCCCTCGTATTTTCTCGGAATCGACCACGTTTCTGACTGCTGGCGTACACTACATCTGTACTGTATTGTCACAGCGTAGGGATGTATTCCATATAGTGAGGTAACTTCATACACGGCCAGCGGCTCGGCTCGGTGGTCGAACTATGCGAAAGATATTATAGTCTGATTGGCAAACTAATTTCCATTTTACACCCCTTAAATTAGACGCCGCGCGCCCCCCATCGATGACCCAGAAATCGGCGGAGTTAACCCACTGTATAGAACACATCCTTGGGCTTAGAGCATGGAATATCGGAGCCTTTTTGCAATACCGGTATTTTTTCGATATTGAAATTTCTAATACCGGTTTTTCGATAATTTCGATATTTTTTCGATATTGGATGAGAAAAAGTAAATAACTTTAAAAAAACCAGCATATTCATACAAAATTTACATTTATTATGATGGGTTACTTATATAACTTATATTATAATACACCATTATTAATTATTTCAACTTAATTTTCAAATTAGCTAATAAATCATAATTAAATGCTAAAAAAGTTAAGTATAGAAAACAAAAAGTCAACGCAGTATTTACATGTAATACTGCTATATTTATTTGAGAATGAATAAAAACATTACCGAATCGCTAAACTTAAGTGGCAGTGGGCGGGGCACATTGCACGTAGAACCGACGGCCGTTGGGGCGGAAAGGTTCTCGAGTGGCGACCGCGTACCGGAAGGCGCAGCGTGGGTAGGCCCCCCGCAAGGTGGACTGATGACCTGGTGAAGGTCGCAGGAGTCCGCTGGATGCGGGTGGCGCAGGACCGGTCATTGTGGAAATATTTGGGGGAGGCCTATGTCCAGCAGTGGACGTCTTTCGGCTAAAATGATGATGATGAAAAACATTACCGACATCAACCTTCAGTTCAAGCTGGTTTCCGCCCTGCATTTTCCACTACCGACACATCTTCACATACTCGACCAGATCATTGAAAAAATTACCGTGTACATTCAATAGAAGCTAATAATATAAGCTTTAAAGTTGGACTAAGGTGATGACCAACAGCACGAAACGTAGGGTCGATGTAGACGAGTAGACTATACACCTCCTCCTCGAGTCGGTGTCCTCATTACTGAGGGTCGTGATTCCCCCGTTGCTGGGTTATCATGCGTCTGACAGTATTTCGCCACTTTATTCTGTTCTTGGCTGCATGGAGAGCGTTGTGAAGGTCCAGCGTTGAGCGGATTTAGTCAGACCATCTCAGTGGTGATCGGCCCCTGGGGCGCTTCCCGTCGACCTTTCCAGTAACCATGAGCTGTTCCAGGTTATGCCCATCTTTTCTGGCAATACTCGTATGACCGAAAAATTCCAATGTTCTTCGCAGACATATGGTGGAGAGACGGGTCTTTATTTGCAGTTTGCGAAGAATCGACTCGATGGCGCGGAATGCTGTCCACGGAATCTGCAACATTTTTCTCCAGCACCACATCTCGAAGGCATCAATTCGATTCCTATCTGCTTTCTTCAGCGTCCATGTTTCCGCTCCGTAACCGAATATGGAGAAGACGAGGGTGTTCACCAGGTTGACCTTAGACCTGCGTCTGATATTACGGTCCTTCCATATTTTATGGAGCTGCGATATCGCCGCTTTAGCCATCCCTATCCGTCTCCTTATTTCTTTTTCACACGAGCCAGAATCGCTAATGTTTGGGAGCTAACAAATGAAATTTTCACTATTTCGAGACCGAGAACACCGAGGAATTGAAGCTTGCTAGCACGGTCTACCACCATCAGCTTGGTTTTAGCGTGGTTTATTTTGAGTCCCAACTCCAAACTAATCGTCTCCATCCTACGCAGGAGTGTATGCATTTCGGCTTCGGTGGTAGGTAGGAGCGTTGTGTCGTCTGCATAACGAAGGTTGGTCAACTTGGTGCCGCCTATCGAGACTATACACAGTATACACTATATTAACGAGCATATCTTATTGCGCCAGCTAGTCTTTTTTAGCAACAGGCAAAAGACTAAGAAGTCGAACGATGGGTCTATTACGCCTGAAAAAGCTACTGGTCCATGAAAGAGCTAATGAAGGGTAACCTTCCATTGTCACTAAACCGAAAACTCGTCGACAAGTGTATTCTGCATGTCCTAACCTACGGTGCAAAAACATAGTCGCTCACAGAGATTCAGAAGTCCAAATTGAAGACTTGCTAGCGGGCTATGGAGCGCAGCATTTTAGGTATCAAGAGAACCGATCGCATTCTCCACTCAAAAACCCGCATTGCTGATGTTGGCGAAAAAGTTGCTAGGCTCAAATGGGAGTGGGCAGGCCACGTCTACCGCATGAATCCGGACAAGTGGGCTACTTGGGCAAGTATTGCCACCAAGTGGATCCCGCAAAATAAACGTGGACGGGCAGGCCTAGACGGAGATGGCGGGACGACATGGATACATTTTTTAAGAACTGGCCAGGGGAAGCACAAAATCGGGAGCGGTGGAGATCAAGGGGATAGGTATTTCGGTCTTTGCCCCGCAGTAGAACACATAAAGTGACGCTAAGAAAAAAAACCAAATCAGTAACACTTAAGAGTCCACATGATTGAGCAAAAGAGAGCGGGATAGATCTAATTGCAGGATCAAGTGAAAAATTTAAAGGCGATAGTATGCGGGCGCGGCAAAATAAACCGCGTAATCAGATAATTGCTGTTTACAACTAAACAACATTTTTTGTACATAATTTTTTTTACCAGATTTAGGATTTACTATTTAACTAAGAATCATGTTTATAAATTCAAGGGTTACGGCGTTCTTATCGAGGCTTTGGTTAAAAATCATGTTTTCACGTTTACCAGTTTGAAGGAAATATGTTGAAATTGTATGTACCTATGTGAATATCAGATACCTAGTTGTATATATTGAGATGTAGATGTCTGAATAATAACAATTTTACCACTGTGGCCTTTTAAAAACGTAATTTTTTAAGCATAATGTTACTATCGAAAATATCGAAAATACCGGTATTTGAGAAATTCAATACCGGTAAAAAAATATCGGAAAATAGTCCGATATTATCGAAATTTCGATATTATCGAAAACCGGTATCCATGCTCTACTTGGGCTCATTCAAAAATTATGTGATCGTTTTTGGTCTTATTTTAACCCCCCCCCCTCCTTCTTCGTGATAGTTGGTGATCTTAACGCTACCCCAATCAAGATCACGTGGAGTTTTCGAGTGATTTTTGAGTCGACATTTTCATGTGCGCCGATGCGAGATTTTTATGTTGGTTAAATAGATTGTTATGACATTTCGTTGTTCTGTGTTATTATGCTGTGTGAAAGAAAGTACAGGTGATGTGGTTTGGACTCCCCCCCCATCGTGATATTTCTTTGACCCCCTTCCCCCCAAAAACGATCACATTTTTGAATGAGCCCCTTACGCTGTGGTATTGTATTGTGGTGCAGGGCACACGATCTGCGCGCTGGCGGACGGCGCGGCGTGGCCCGTGCAGGGGCTCGTGCGGCACTTCCGGCCCGAGCTGGAGCGCCGCATGGCCGCCCACGCCGCCGCCCACGGGCCCAGCCGGGCCGAGCGCTGCTACTAGACGATACCCCTGACAAGGAACAGTCAGCAAAAATATGGTTCGACGTCGACTCATAAATATGGTACAGTAGAATCCGGTTAGTACTCCGCCTAAAACAACCTACCGGTTTTAGCGACGTAAATATAGGCGGTTGGTTGGTTTTCATACAAGCCACTATGAAAGTGAATACGTTTAGTACGACTGCTTATATCAACATACCGCTGACTTCACACGAAATTGTTCGGTTACAACGGTTACGGTGCATTGTAACCATGCATACAAGATGTAACCTTTGTTCGAACCGAATATTTTAAAACTTACGCGTGTAAAGGTTTCATCTCGTGTAAAAAAATCCTCCGCAATTATTTACAATGGCTTAATTTGGAATGTAGTCGGGAGGTACGAGTAAATAGGTCTATGATTCAATAATTTATTTCGCTAAATATTCTTAATTTCAATTATTCAGTTAGTTTCATTCAACCATTATGAATTATAATGCATGTGTGACTATTTAAATCAATAAACTACTTTATAATTGTCTGTTTGTTTAGTACGACTTCCGGTTAGTACGACGTGATATCGTCGGTCCCTTCGACGTCGTTATAACCGGATTCTACTGTACTACGCTCTTATTACACCGGCATAAGGTGCTATGGGACATATTTTTGAGTAAGATGTGCACCACCATATTGTCACACTTGACTAAACAACAGCACCGGAGGTTGCGTAGTGGATTGGACGTATTTTAACGAAAAAGATTCGTAATCGAAAAATTTACATTGAAGATTGACTTGTGTTTTATGGAAAGTTCGATTTTACTGTAATTTTTTTGTGGATTGGATAATTTTCCCTAAATTATGTCTTTTAGATTGAATCGCTTCAACTGATCTCACTGGAGCATATGCATGAATCAACTATTTCTTGTTATTCGGTCCCGTCAGCCAGCGGACAAATACAGCACAGTTTGTTAGAAGAAACGTTGTAGTATTTATCATCATGGAATGGTAATATAACTACCTAAAAAATTTTTTGTGAATTTTAATGCCATAAAACCGTGATTTTAAAAGTGACACAGGAGACCGTAATGGCAAAGAATGACAAGAAATATTCGATTAACCCATATATTCGAAGGGTAAATTGCACCGGGTGTTACCGTCAAAAGTTAGCCAAATTTTATTTATACTTCTGCTGAGTTACGCTCATTAGTCGGTCGACTTCGGTTAGTGCAACTAATCCTAAGTGTATTCCAGTGTATTAAAATTGAATGGCCGTGAAAATATACATTTTTCTAGGATGCGATCACTTGAACAGAGCCTAAATCAGGGCGAAAAAAATATGTAGAATAAGTTTTGAGTGAATAAACTTACTTGCCACTCTTCCATCTCTTTCTTTGAAGTGATTCCCTTGATCATACCTGTTATTCAAATAAATTTATTTGCTTTAAAAATATTTAAACCATATTTAGTATGACTATAAATCAAAACCATATTTATTTATTTATTTACACTTACTCAAATGCAACCTCCTGTGTTTTTATAATTTTCTTACTCTTAACCATCTTAGCCAATCACCAACGCGTCGAACACGCAATCGAAAAATCAATTTTAAAATTTTTATAAATGTCGACCTTTTTGCAAAACCGACCGTCTGTGTTGGAAGTTAAATTCATATATATATATAGACAGCGGTCAAATCGCGGTTGGCAGTGGTTTTATCGTAAATAACTATCAAACTTTTTTTGTAATACTAAAATAAAAATTTATATTTTAAACATATGCGATATATTATTTTGTAATTGTTACATACAATTTCGATTCAATCGAAATGCAGCTCGTATCTTTTAGAACAATAACTTCGCGGTTTATATCATTACTGGATTATCTTTATCTCTATATAGCGGCAAATTTACATATATCTTATCTGTTTCCGCTGTACTTGTATATTTCATATATAAGTATGATTGATCTAAAAATATGGGGCACTGACGAAGTATTTCGGTATATTTCACCTTTTGACCGCCACCGTCGGCTGTGGCCATCATCAGAAAGTCTTGCCTAGGACACCAAAAGCCAGCTTCGCCAATGCAATAGGGACTTATGCTGGACTCCGTGAAGTTCAATTTCGCTTAAATAATCGCGATCCCTTAGCAGAACACGGTATATTTCTACACCGTCTGGTGTTCCAAAGATTAACACAATATAAAAAAGTTGGGACTAATTTAACCCTCACCACTATTCGACACAGCGGCGAGTATAGTAGCCTATGCACAGCCTGTTACTTTACGTGTATTGGCGTTGAAATGGTCGTTTTTAAAGTAAAGTTTTAAGATACGAGTTGGTGGCGTTATTTATGTGATAAGGTAGCTTAGAGTAATTTTTGTTATTATAAATCAAATGGAAATAAATGTAACTGTGATGCCGACATTTTATTTTATTTACCCTGTTTCATATTTTGACTAGCTAGAAATAACAGTACGATTTATTTAACCCTTAGAATGGCACCAATGTTTATTATGACGTAATTGTATAATTAATTGTTTTTAGAAAGTATTAAAAAAAACGATTTCAGCATACAATTCTTGTCTGTTATTTTGCTTATCTATTAAATTCCTTGTAACTACTTTCTGTATCTGATATACATATATAACGAACATAAGCCTATACGTACTCATCAAACAAATGGTTTGTCCACGGCGCATATAAAATAGATCCTTATCTGTAAAACTACAAGGTGTATAATCCAATGATTATGTTAGCATATCAGCTGATAGCTTTGTCGTATCAACAAAAGTACTTTACGTCACAGCAAAAGACATAAGTAATTTCTAAAGTACATACTTACTAATGTTTACTAGTAGAGAACTTCTTAATGCCAAATTAGGTACAGCCTTTAATCCTAGCACAAACTAATGGTCACAGCTCCACCTCGGACGGAAGGACAGACAGACATTACGAAACTAAAAGCTAACCTAAGCAGGTATCTTATGGAACACATCTGGGGAAACTCCACAGACGCGAAAAGAGTCCTAGTGCAGAACAAGTGGAAATACACACAAAGGTGGATAGCACTAGTTTTGGACTGCACTTAAAACTGACAGGCAGCATCAATAGACACAGCAGTCTTAATTCAAATATACGGTTTTAAATTGACTACCGCAAAAGTAAAGTCCGAACTTCATTAACATAAGGTTTAACCCGTGGAATGTCTAAGCCATAATCAGTGCCATATATCTCTTGGAATGTACTAAAGCGTTTCAATTTCAAGGCCCTCGTTTAAACAAAAAGTGTTTGGCAGCCATCTTCAAAGGGTTTATATATATTTACCCCCTTCCCGGGTAGAAAGTCTGTATGTAGGGGGATCCATAACTTTGCAGCTGACCGTACATCATTGGTCCTTGTCCATTATTGGTGCCATCAGCCTATACGGAAATGATAACATTTTCTTCTGATAAAACCAAATTCTGAAGTAAATTGTTTTATAAGGAAAATACCAGCCATCTATCGATTACCTATTCAAATAGTCACTAGGTAAGTACGCTACTAGCGCTACTACTCAATACAAATCTATGAGTACTAAGATAAACAAAATATTGCACAATATTTTGTATTTCATCTTTTGTATTGTATTGTACACGTCATTGACAACGTGACTTCCTTGTAAACTTACAGGTACTTACATAAAGTGACATCGTAGTAGAGACATGCTGGTAGGAATTTCCCGTCGACAATTTGGTTTTCCTCGGCTGTGGTTGGAAATTGGTGACATTGCTTCAGTTCAAAGGCCCTGGTTTGTATAAATATAATTGTGGTGGCAATTAAATATATTTATAACAATTATAACTTATTTCCTTATACTGAGGCAGAGACAATTTATTGAAAAAGACGGATAATAGGTATATATGATACGTTTTATTTGAATATCGTATCGCAAAACATACCTTCTGTATAAATTATCATACAGCGTTACTTTAATTGTTTTAGATGGCTTACTTACAGAAATTCATAAAATATGTTCTGTTCTGTAACTTCATAAACATTCCGCGCCAGCTTTGGTGAATCGGTCTGTACCAAATGTTTTGACCTCAGCTTATCTAAAACGGTTTAATGATAAGATGTAACGCCATCTAGCGACTGCACTGATACCTATTTGAAACAAAAAGCAGCTGTTGCATCAGTGTCTCACTGTCTCACTCACATCACGGCACAGAGCACCACCTAGGAGTTGGTCTGTGGATGACGGTAACTATGAGTAAAGTTCAAAGTTGAAAAGGATAGATGGCGTTGAATGCACGAAAAAATTAATACAATGTTTTTTTTTTTTGTATTTTCGTTTATATTATGAGATTCATGACACTTGCTAAGTCCGCCCGCATTCCGGACAAAGGGGGAAAAAAATCCTGACATATCCAGAGAAATCCTAAAATATGGCAACCCTAACACGGTATGAAAATCCAAAAAAAAAAACTATCATTCCCATGTATCACAAATCAAGCTTAGTACGCACACACAGCTTCTACCACTATACCTATACGTATATAAATTATAAATAAATATAAGGGGATAATCTTACACCAATGGTCTTAGTCCCACAATAGGTAAGTAAGGCTGCCATCCGTCCGGGTTTCCCCGGAGTTGTCCTAGTTTGGGGAGCGTCCGGGCCGGATTTTTAAAACTATCCAACATTTTTCAGACATTTTTGGAGTGTCCGGGGAGAGAACGCGATTTCAATGATAAGTCTGGGATTTTTAACTTTTAGACCGGTTTCGAGGTGTACCTACAAGATGGCTTGAGTTGCGGGTACTAGACGACGATATAATTATATATAATAGATATATAAATACATAGAGAACACCCAAAACTCAGGAACAAATGTTCGTGATAAACACACAAACAAATGTCCTTACTAGGATTCGTACCTGGGACCTCTTGCTTCGTCGGCAGGGACACTTCCGACTAGGCTGGGAGGCCGTTAAAAATGCCATGTTAAAACAGGAATATGGTTTTAATAATCCATTACGGAGGAGTTCTATCTTGTACTGACATTATCAGTCTCAAATTCTTTCGTTTATTACCTACTGCTATTAAGTACCTACAATTACTGTATACCCCAACAGTAATTGTAGGTACTCAACTCGACTTAATTATTAATTAAAATATTATATTGTATTTTTTAATATTCTCTTATACTTTGCGCGTCGACTATGACTCGGTAATAGAGTCTAAATTGAAACACCGTTCGAATTCGTCCTTGTTTCGTTATTAAGGTCAAGGCGAGTACGGGTTATATGCGAATCGATTCTTATTTCATTCTCAATAAGGTCGTAATTCAAACGGATTATTAGCGTCCTTGCTACCTCGATAAGGTCGAGGGCAATGCTTAGTTATTCCAGACAAATGCTGTTTGTCTCGAGAGTCTAGAACATTGACATCTCGTTAATAAATTAGGTTATGCCTGGATGATGCCTAGACTTCACTATTGCTTTTCGGCTGTAGGCGACCAACCAACGTAGGTTTGGTCTGAATTTATATATCGTTGATATAGCTCTCGAGGCCACGATTATACTGAAAGGTTTGCCCGAGTCGATTGCTCGCCGATGTTCAAAAGGCGGTTGGATTATAAAAGCTCGAAAGAGATGTCGTGTTGTCATATACTACAGAAAAAGTGACCAAGGCCCCTAGTGCCTAGGGCTGGGATCGAACCAGCGACCTCGCTCATTCGTGGACGACGAGCGATCATGCATGCTCTAAAATTGTACTCATATACTTTCTTAGGTAGAGTGGTTGGAAAGAAAATTCAGGTATTATTTTTCTTAATTATTTATTCCCTCTATCATTCGTTCTTTTTTGATAATCCTCATGATATCTTAGGTTTATTTACAGTTTGTATAAATTAAGAAGTAATAGTAATATTTTATTTTACAGAGTAACGCTACTATTGTACAAAACTTTCAAATGAAAGACAAAACAGTTACGCTTTCGATAATGAAAGATAACAAATCAGAAGTGAAAGAAAATGACGATTTAACAAAAATACAAAAGGTAACAATTTAAAGAATGGTAACACTGATTTTTGATTTGGAACTATCGATTTGGAACAAATTAATAACTAAAATTGATTTCAAAACATTACAATCAAAATAAAAACTCAACACCAAGTACCAAACAGGAAATAATTTAGTTTAGGAAGAGAGTGCCCGACGATCGTCGTGTTAAATATTTTAGTTCACTATTTATTTATTAAATACATGGCACAGACCAAATACAAAAGCCTTCGGTACGAGGTGATGTGAATATATTTTTAACAATATCACTCGATATAATAAAATAAATTTCCGCATGTCGATTTGCCGAATAATCACGATTTAATAACCAAATAATATAATCAAAATAACTCTATGATGGAAGCAACTGATTGTTGTGCAACAAAAGAAATCACTTCTGAATAACAACGTAATGGCAATCAATATATCGCTAAATAACATCGGTGGAGATCACAATACACGAAACTTTATATAAATACAAAATATACATAATTTACCTAACATTAGCGTAACAACTTCAATGCAATATAGAATCTATATTGAAGTGAAATCGTTTCGAATGCATCACGCTTAGAGGAATTAACGTAATAGTTAACATTTAACAGAATGCTTTATATAAATTATGCGGCGGCGGCTGCCAAAGGCGCGGGGTTCCAACGCCGGCCCCGGCCACCGGGGATCGCCATCGACTCCATAGATCACAAGAACGCGATATCAGTCTCACTTATTCTGTCATTACCAACGCTACGACTACAGCTGGGGCTGCGACTACTCATAAAACCCGCATCGTCGTACTAACTACCCGACCATGCGACTCCTACGGCATTCGAGCGTCAGCCAAGTATAAATTATTGCGCGAACGGACCAGCCGCTCGCGCGTCTGCTTAACTAACTAAAATCTCCACAGAGACCTATTTGGCTCGGGCTCACTTACTGAAAAACAAGCGGACTATTTCAGCGAGGCAACCGCAAGCTAGCGCGACAATTTAGGCCGGAATAACTTATTTAAATTCATAAATAACTTTGACATTTTCACTACGGAACATCCGTGCGGAACTCGGTATGTACATGCCCGATGCCAGCACCGGGCGAGCTGCGCGGGGAGGGTTAGAAGTAGTCCTCCGGCTCCAGCTGCAGCTCCGGCACCAGGCGGTCGTGCGACGCGGCCGCGCGCGGCGGCAGCTCGTTGCGCGGGTCGCGCGCCAGCCACGGGTGCCGCAGCACGTCCGCCGCGCCCAGCCGCTCGCACGCTTCCCGCCGCAGCAGCGAGCGGATCAGGCACTTGCCGCGCGACGACAAGCACTCGGGGACCACGAAGTACCCGCGCGAGATCTTCGCGAACAGGGACGCGTGCTCTGAATCGTTGAACGGATACCTGCAACAACAAAGATTACTTGTAAAGGAAGTAGAAGATTAATTTTATATTATCCGATAATCATTATTCAAGATACCGATATCAGGCTTAATGCGCACCGATCAATTTAAAATCGGAGCGGAAACAAAAAACTTATCGCGTTTTGAAAATGTAAAATCGTTAACATCGACATTAGGCCGGCTCCACAAATTGTTTCGTTTTACTACGCCCAGCTCCAATTAATTGTGGCGATCCGATTGTCATTTGGAGGCAGATGCGAAACAAAAACTCAGGTAGAACCCTTCCGGCGACAGGTGAGGCCGATTGCGGCGAAATCCCGAGTCTCAAAATTTAAATTACGGGTGCGTTGTGGGGAAAAAAGTAGAAGACAAAGGTTGGCGAACGGCAGGTGCGCGTAAAAAGGCTTTCGGAGGTACAACGTCTTCGCCATGTGGCGGCAGGTGCTGAAGATTTCACCGCGTATATGTGGGTGATATAATTGCTGGCCGTTGGCGCGTAACGGCCAGCAGGTGCCGGGACCCAACGGACACTATGTGGCCGACAGGTGATCTTTGTTTACTAATATCAAGAGTTTGCGTAGATTGGGTCAATTTGAATAAAACGTCTTGCCGCTTGGCGTTCATGCGCGTTTATTTCCATACAATGTTGCTGGACCAGTCTTTATAATTTTGCGACACCGTCGATTTCGATAGGGGACCGAGTAAAGTAAACAACTGAAGACGTCTGAATAATGAGAGCGGACAAGCCGGGCAAAATCAACATCATATATATGTTCTGTATAAAAATATTTTAATTGGCGGTAATTGGAGCAATTTATAAGCGAGTATTTATCTAGAGCTCGAATTCGCGCGACCGATTATGTCGAGTCTTTATCATTTTGCATTCCACAATTTGTCCACAAAAGAAGGCGCTTTTAAGTGGAACTAGCTAAGCCTTGGATCTACTTAAACTTTTAACTGAAACATGATCATATCTCTTCTGTTGAAAGCTTGCTTTATCTATACAATGTGACAAAAAACTGCAAGGGTGAGATCTAAGAGCAGTATTTGAAAATGTAGGATAATAAGTGTGAATGTGGATGCTTACCTTCCAACGAGCATGGTGTATAGGATGACGCCCAGCGACCACATGTCTGCGGCCCGGCCGGAGTACGTCCGGTGCGCCCGCAGGATCTCAGGCGACACGTACGCGGGACAGCCTCGCTTGTCCTGCAGCAAGTCTTCTTCAGGATCGTCGAGGACCACTGCATCTTCTAATGACTCTAATTTTAACGTCGTCCTGAAACAAACGAGAATAAACTTTAGATACATGACTATAAGCAAGAAGTTCGTTTTTAGCGAACCCTTTTTAATAATCGGGCTGCATGTGATGTGCAAGCGTTGACCCATTAAGCCTTTGACTCAATACAGGCTGTAGGCTTATAGCGCGATCCATCCGGCCATAATGGCTCCCTTTGAACTCAAAGCGTTTTCTGCACGCATTAACCAATCCACGGCGAATTAGCTTTGAATAAAGCCACATTGATAGGCAAAAACCATTGCTAAATTCGCAGTGTCATAAAGTTGATCACAAAGTTCGTTATACAAGTTGGTACAATCGCAAACGCTTACTTCATTTGTCGCGTATATTATTTTTATTAATTTATGTGGTTTCGTCACGTTACGGGATTCGGTGCGGTGCGCGACCTCGTATTTCACAGCGGCGTTTCGAAATGCATTAAATGCACAGTTATTCGAAACCGTACGCAGCGTCGATCGAATGTAAAGTAACTCATCGCACAATTCACTAAACGTGGGAGACTGTTTCCACATCAATTGAACGTTTTAGTGTTTAATAAGGCTAATTTCCTGCGATGCTATTTCAGATGAAGTCTCCAGTGCGCTCAGCCCGCGTTGATTTAAGCCGCGATTATTTTTATCGATATTGCAGTTGCATTTAATGAAGGTTCGATGCAAGATCGACGCAATTATTAAAAGAAAAACGAAGTACGCGTGCAGTCAACGTGTACGGCAGGTGGCGCGGGAGGCGGTACTTCAAATCGACTTGTATTTATGCATTGGATATTTTTAGCCTGTTCAATAATAAGCTGGATGGGGCGAGCTCAAACTTAAAGGGGATCTATTTTTACGCGCTAATTGCCTGGAATATAAATGCCTTCGTATAAATAGAAACGCGTTTCCCGAACCTTGTAGTTTGCTCAAAAGTTACAAAACGTGCGGTTTCATGTTCAAACGCAATTTCCAAGAGCGGCTGAGATCTCTAAGGATTTTAGTGGTAACCCTGAATGGCCGTATTATCGTTGATTAACTAACGTTAACGCAATGCAGTTGCAGCTATAATTCGCCTTGAGATAAACGAAACTATTTATTAACGAGTGATCGGTCGTGACAATATGGAGCGTAAGCAAAGGTTACTCTCGTTAGGTGGCGCAAGAGCTCCATGACGTACTTACCTACTCTACTGGCCGCGGCAATCGCTAATTTACTACAAGCAATTTGTTTTGAGAATAAGACCCTTGTATTTAGGGTTGCTCACAAAAAAATATATACATTGTTTTTGTTCATCTCAAGGCTTTAGGGTTGTGAAAAGCTGTAATTAGTAATAATTAAAAAAACCCTGAGATGATTAAGGAAAATCCCTATTTTAGGGATATTTTCACAGCCATTAGCGCTGTAATTTCCCGTATACACAATAGCTAAGCGTCGGTGCGTGCAGCGGCACGTGTCAGTACATCTGTGAGGCAAGCTGTGGGAACGGGCTGTCGAAACGCAACATTACACAGATTAACAACACTGCTTTGCTCAACGCGGTAACCCTGAGGGGGTCGATTGTGTCCTAGGATTGTCGAAAGAGTTAGTTTAGTACTTTATTATCTGTCTATGATTACACTTGCGTGCAACTCGATTCTGAGGATGGATAACTTTATCACACTGTGTAAATATACTCTTTCTGACCCTAGTTGACAAAAGGAGAGTCATTCGTAATATGGAGAGGTACTTAAGAAATGCATATGTTTAATAAGATCTTTACTACAATGTGATTGTTTTTAGTAAAAATTATCGCTTTGTCGTTTACCGATAAGACGCTAACGCCATAAACTTTCATTTAACAATGGACCTTATCAACAATCGACAAAATGGTACCTTTTACTATTTATAAACGAACACAGGATATTTCTGTAGCGTATGATGACGTCTAGCAATCGTTGCCCTTTTTTGTAATCCATCAGTGAGCGGCTGAAGCCGGAGGGCGTCCTCGTGTCCGTTTTAGGTTCGCAGCGCAAGCGCAACTGATCCTAATTAAATCCCTACAGCGGCTGAAGTTCGCAATCGATACGTTTCGCAACTAACAACGTGTTTACGTTTTGTGAGTTATCGATTTGATCATATAGACATTTTTAATATTATAAGTATTATAACCCGACCCGAGTTAATCGTTTTAAATTATTGTGCCACAATTTTAAATCGTCACGATTTAGATCGCGCATTCTTATTTCAAATGACCAAAAATAAAAAAACTCAATTCTTATTTTTTGAGGGCCAAATTAAAAATAAAGTAGTTTCGACACTAACATGACATTGGGCAGAGTTATTTTTTTTTCAGAGGACCTCAAAACATGTCCTTTCGGCATTGACATGACATTCGGCAGTGTTGCAAGCATCGGAAGGTTGGCCGGATTTCCGAGCGTGTTCCGATCGGCGGCCATGGCGCGCCGTGTCTCGGCCGCCTGTCGCAACTAGCAACACTTTACGCAATTCGCATTACGCATGCGTTTGTGCGAGTCAAACGAGAGCTGTAGGCATAGTTTAGTTGCATTTAGATGAGTAAATAAGAGCAATGTTCCTTTTTTTAATCGCCAATCTCAATCAGGTGTCGCTTTCTGGCCATATTTTTTCATAGGTTGACTTAATACCACTGGTAAGCTTAAGTGTTATAAAGGGTTATTGTCAGTTGATATGAAGAAAATGTATTAACATCTATGAGTCACCCAATCGATATTAGATTGGAAAGGAGCTTTATTGTCTATTATAAATCGTACGACATTCCGGTACCCTTAAATATCTATGTAAATATAATCGTGACGTCTAAATTGATTCAGGAGAATGTCCAAACTGGATACAGTTAAACTTGGTTTCTTGATTCCTAAAAACTGTTCACGCTTGACGCTCCCTTACGCCACCAAAACAGTAAGGCCTTAAGTCGCTAAACATTCGCAAGGGAATTCCGAAGTTATCTCAAGCCGATTAAGTTCAAATTCGAATTAACTTTTAAGTTGAATAAGAATTGGATAAGTAGAAATGTTTGGAAATGCGTTAATTGCTGTAACTGTAATGAATGAATCCTCAATTACACGTGTCGACAAACAATGGTTATCGTGGGAATCTATTGTGTACTGTCGACACGTGTAAAAACTTCAAATCAAATGCAAGCGGATGAAGATTTCGTAATTAATTACCAATTAATAGATTACCGCCTCTAGAGCATTTTGTTATTTTCCCTAGAATGCTATATAACTAACCCAAAGTTAACGTTTTTTAGTATGCAATTTGTCAGCAAAATACGGGTTAGCTGCCTAACCTTGGTTAGTGTTAGTGCCTGGACTCATATGCTTACTATCCTCTCTTTCATTCCCGGTGCATGTGAGATGGACAGATGGACAATTAACGGGATGTTTCGCAACTCATTGCTCAACTCAACCCTGACAGTTTCGCAACAATGGCCGCCCCAGATGCACGCGTGCATTTCCTGCTGGTATCTACACATGACATTGCGCAAGTGATGATACATACAAAAGGTTAAATTTAATCACTGCAAATTGCACTGCATTTGCAACATGTATGTTTATTACGTGACACCAATAATGTTTTATTAGTGGTAAAAAAAAATTGCTTGAACTGAGTAGATTATAGGGTTGTCATCCTAAATAACACTGTCAAACTATCTGCATCAACATTTTTAACAGGTTAGATTACAGTAAGCCTATGCTTGACGCTCTAATTCTAATAATGGGCTTATTTGTCACCAATTGCAGTGTCAATGATAAAATGCAGTGCTATGTATCAGTGCACCGTGTCAATTATACTAAATTTCAGTAACTGCAATTTATGTTAATATTGTTAACGCAGATATAATAAACCTTTTCATAAGTGCGGCTCGCCCTGCAGTGTCAGTACCGTTAGTCATAGGTTTTGTAATTCGTATTGTAGTTGTAGGGACGCGGTGTCGCAAGCGGTTGCCTCACGTGCCGGGAGCGTTGGGAAACCTTCCCCAGCCTCTGTACGAGCATGCATGGACCAGCTTGCGTAAGTACACCGGATGTAGTATTCGACCAGTGAACTTCCAGTCGGTCAGTGTTGTTCACTTGTGTTGTTTAAGAGCAGTTAATCGCGCCAGCGGGGGGGGGGGGGGATCTCCGGGCGCATGATACGCAAACTTAACAACCCTATGCGTTTTTACCGCTCCGTTAATGTTGTATAGAGTAGAACTTTACTCTAATTTATTCTAAGACTCATCTGTCTTCAATCCTTGTGAAATCTCCCGTGTGACAGCGACATCCTGAATTTAGGTCTCTCAAAACCGCACAAGCGCACGCTTTATCGGGGCGCGATAACGCAAGTCGAACGCTTTTGAAACCGCGCTGGGCCGCTTGCGAAAACACTAATGTGAACATCGATTGCAAAATTGTTTTAGTTTTAAATCGAATGCACCGAATGGGATCGGCGTGGGATGACACATCGCCGACATTTATCGGGGACTAAGTGGCCGTGTTCGGGTGCTCGTGTCACAATGGCGTGGATTATGAGCGTTGCGATATGGCCGTGTTGCAAGCCCGGGCGGCGGTCCAACGGCGGCCGCAGAAATAATCCCGTGTTGCAACGCGCGGACTGCGGAACGGGCGCCACTCCAGGACGGCCCGTTGCGCAAGCGAGCACTAGGCATAGTCACTACCGCACGCAATCGTCCAATTGCGCGCGAGTGCAGCGACGTTTACGAAACGGCGGGGTACCGTTCGATGACCCGGCGTTACGCGACAATTGCGTAAGAAGAAAGCGCTCGGAATCCGTCCGCGAAATGTGCCAGACTCTCATCGATCTCCGTCTCGAATCGTTGCAATCGCACCGTTACGTGTGTTAAATCCGGTGAGCGGTTGACTTTCTAACGGGAGGTCGGTGTACGGTGGCGTGGCGCAACAATTTCTCCGTCGCGAACGAAGAAAGCGCGACCTCAGCGGGGTTTTGCAATCGCGCGGCCGGGAAAGAGCGCCGTAGAAAGCGTACATCGACCCGGCCCGCAATCGGCGAACCGCAGCTTGCGTCAGAACTGATGCACCGGGATTCCTGAAGCATCAGAACACTCGGAAATCGAGCCGGGTTCGAAGGGATTGAGCAAGGCCCGGTATTATGCAAGCCCGATAAACGCGTGTCACTGCCGCCTGAACATTTCCGTTCATTGACTCTTCCCCGATATAACTAACGTCTTGCGACATACTTTCGCTGCACGTCGCACACGTGTGCAAAGGCACAAACGATCTTTACCCTTGATCTTTCAGGGCCATTGGGTGGACACGCTAGAAATGTTTGGCTAAAAAAGTTGGCGCCGGCCGAAGCCATGCGCCACATTGTGGGATACTTGGCGCAATCGCGTAACTTGGAAAAGGAATTCTGTCGTGCTGGATTGCTTGTAACGTATTCACTTTCATAACCCGATGTTACGTTTTCAACCGACTTTTCCACATGTTGGGAAACTGTTTGGTAAAAAGCTTGCGCTCCCACCTCAGGTAATCATTATGATTACATGAAATGGTAGAAAAAGGCATCGTGTGACGATCCACAGCGAAGATAACTTTCACGCTAACGATGACACGCAACGGCACAATAAGTGAAATTATTTGTGTCTGTGAAACAATGTAATGTGGCTGGTAAGGCTCGGCAGGTGCGCGTGCCCAGTCTGGCCTGTTTGTAGAACAGGACGCCGATAACCGTAGAAGGGCAGCTGGAGTCGCGTCGCCCGACAGATGCGTTCTAGATCGGCCGATAATAAAAAGAGTAAATCCACATCCGCGCGCGGGCGCTGTTTCCGCCGCGGCTGCGCGCCCGGAATCGACGATTGTTTCGCTCTGCAATCGCTTCCTCCTCATTATGCCCGGTCGGAAGTGCGAAACGGCCAGATGAATGTCTTGCGTGGCCTTCTGCCACTATCGGCTCGGCGCGATATCTCACGCCATAACGCTCTTGGTATTTGCAGTGCAGGGGTTGCAATACAATAACGAAATTAGAGCAACGATTAATCATTAAAGCTGTTGCCCGCGCGACGCAAGAGCTTGCGATATGTAGGGAGCCGAGTCAGAAATATTGCGAACTCGCCTCGAGCCGGTCTGGCACCGCATTGCTAACAGTTAGTTAACAGCATTGGATCATGGGTGACGCAAAGGTTTGGGAAACTATCTTCAGTTTTCGATTTTCACAGCCTATTCAGATTTACGGAGAAGCGCGACAAGGTCCTCGAGAACAACGGAACGTAAACCTTAACAAATCCTTGTGCGTTTTGTAATAGTTTCGTTCGGCGGATTTGCAAGACGTACCGCGTATCGCGTATTAAATCGTCGAGTCCTTACGCTCCATTTCATAATATAGTTTGCACAAGAGCAGAATAAGCGAGCGTTTGTCTCTGACACCAGTAGGTGTGGTGTGGACTAGCGGAGCGTTCATGGCGTAACGGACCTACGTAACCAATACTCTACGTAATTGCACTGGGGCTGACATGGGTGTGCTTGTGAAACAAAACACGTTGAAGCTAACTACAATTACTAAACGAATCCGCACTTTATACCAGAATCAAGTATCATCATAACCAAACCAGTTGGTGATCGGTTCGTGTCGTTTCATAACTCATTAGTGACCAAATCGAACTCGTAAGACAATAACCGCAACGTACTTGTGCCAAGTACTAAAGGCTAAAGGAATGACGAAGGATGGTTTCGAAAACGAGAAATAAGCGATGTTGCGATTTCGCCTTACGAAACACGCAGTACTCGTGGTTGCAGAAACGAGTGGGACTACAAATAGGATTAATCTTGCCCTATTCGCAATACTGGCTATCTATTATGTGATTAATTTAGTTCAATCTACCGAAACACGTATGTTTTAATGGGAGAAGAGCCGAACTTATCTCGAGCCCCAGAGTAAATGTCGAGTATTTTCCTTAATGTTTCAGTGAAATGAAATAAGCAATTCTATTCATAGTCCCACCTACGTCATCGAGACCACGTCAATTATATAAAACCTTGATCTTTAGAAAAGTTCCCCTATATTACTTAGGTTACTTGTACAAAGAAAGCACACAGATGTAGAGTGGAAGAGGTGGCGGTATCGTTATCGGTATATTTATCGCAATTTTTATCGACATTTCACCATTATCTTATCGGTATTAAAAAATCTTATAGCATTTTCACCAGTTGTTTATTTATTTAGCCAGTGCGATATGATAAGCAAATATTTTGTAACGATACAGTGTGGGTAAGGTGATGTTTGTACAAGTTACACAATCTCCGTACTTTGCCTCATACTAAGTATGTATTTAAGGTTCTTGGTTGCGAAAATGTGTTACACATTGTGGAGATGACATTTAGATGCAAATCGGCCCGACATTTCACTGGGGCATTCGTTCGCCACCTATTTAAATCATAAATATTATATCCTCAGTGTAAATAACCATTACAATAGTCCTCAAACGGAATAACAATCAGTACTTTATAGCTCCGAAGCTTTGTTGTTTATAAATAATTTCAAGCGAAAAAAAAACACTGTTTTGTAAATGGAGTACCGCTAAAGTGCTCGACTGAAGTACATCACAATACATGGGACATTATCGAAAAATCCATCGAATCAGGAACAATAGTTTTATATCGGTGGTTCGAACTGGGTACGCGGTACTACGTAGTGTGTAGTAAGTAGTGAGGCAGGTAGAGCGATCGAGTCGCAGCGATAAGACACGCAAAAGCGCGCACCAACGATGGAGCCAGCGACTACACCCACCGTGCGATCGATATGCATTGCCGGCTAAATTCCTGCACGCTTTATCGGTCAGGTGGCGGAGCCGCGATGGATGACGTATCCCCAGCTTACCACGCTTAGTTATTTTAGTGCGTTACTATAGGGTAGTACATAATGGTTTTACTACAACAAAAGCCGCAAGACGTGTGCCCAGCGTAAACAATGCCACGGAAATTCTACTATGAATCATTTATTTACAATTTCATATGGCTTTTGACAAAAAATTCAGGGAAATTCATATCTGCAAAGTTGTTTATATAGTAAAGTTTGTAAATATCGGTGCAAATAATACGCCGGAGACGCTCGGAGGAACGGGTTTGTGCCGTTACGTTCCCTGAAGAGGCTTACACAGTGGACCAGTCGGACGAGTTCGCGAAAATACCTAGTCACCGAACCCACCACGGATTTACTCTGTGATTAAAGATCGTATAATTATTGAGGGCTGCGCGTACGAGGAGTACCTATGTATTTATAACCGACGTTAGTTTACGTCAATATTTATTGAAGGTTGTGTTGCAGTTTTGAGGCTTTAATAGGTCCCATAAAGTAAAGATGTTTACCGAGAAGATACTAATTAAAATGTATAAGGATGCACTACTCTTTTTCCATCTATAATGTGTACCAATTGTTTTGAGTGCCGACTTTCTGTTGAGATCTTTTTATTTTATTTTATTGAAATAACATGAAATAACATGAAAATATACATATATGTATATACCATCTCCTCTTATGCTGGGATTTTGGGAGTTAGTTACTAATGCTATGATAAGATTAGTTCCTGCCCGTAATCTCTATTTCAACGAAAGTTCACGGCAGGAATTCCGATCACTATTGTGTGAATCGCGGACGTGCATCGAATGATTCCGAGGATTGTGTTGGATAAATAAAGTCGGACAATGCCCCGCCATTTACAAGCGAACCGGGAGCTTCAACTTGACGACTCTATTAAAAACCCCATCAACTTTTATAGACTTGTTAAAACCTTACGACTTAGATAGGAATGATACGAGTTTACAAGTCTACGAGCAAATAGTACAGCTAAGCAGCGGTACTTAGCACTTCCTCAACGAGTACCGTTTTTCTCAGACCTTTCACCGATGAATGTCTCATGATGTCATGGGAAAAGAGCAATGTGTTAAATGTTCCACTTTTTATTAACCGGCGTACGATGAGATCATAAAAGGATCAACGACTCGAAATACTGAAGCAATGAACAACAAGCCCAACCCGGTCGATGAACTGGCCATTTTTTCTAGACGCAATGATGTAACTTGGAAAGTGCGGAAACATTAATTTCTCGCAGTTTCATAAAAGTACCATTGTGATCGCGAGGTCGGTGAACTCGCGAAATCACCTGTCATAGAGGGGAGCACAAAGGGTGACGCAACGAAGAAAGCACGGAAACAAGTGAGCTTCCAATTAGAACGCTACGCAACGGATGAGACAAAGAATTTGATTTTGAAATTGGAACTAGCTGCTTAATTTATTCCGTTGGGTCTGCTGAGCTTGCACAACCGGCGGAAGGAGGAGAGTGCGGCGAAACGGCGTGATGCAATAAAGAAAGTGCGGAACTGAAGTAGTTTTTGTAATGCGGTGAATGTACTCTGGCCATTATAGCGTTGTATCATAGAGGCTTTTGAGCCGGGCGACGACCCCGGTGATGTCAGAGGCCCATGGATTTCGCGAATGTGCTTCAAGCTGAGTACTCTCGGGATGGAAAATTACGTCAAGTGGGCACGACACGTTACATCAAGCTTGCAACTGGAGTTAAGTAACTAGTGTTGTCACACTATTGCAATTACAGTTGATGTAACCCGCGATGCAACGAGGAACTAGTGCAACTGATAGACAAATGCAGAGTCGGTAGTGACCTCAATAAATTGGCAGAAAAATTGCGATATGTCAAGTTCAGTAGGTGCAAGTGGGGCGACAATGAATGACACAGCACCGTACTTGACCCACATTACCGTCACGCCTCGCAGCCACCAACACCTGACTTCTCGTCTTTTAAACTCCCTCATTAAACGCCAGATCGCGCCAACAGCGGTTTATGGTCGTCATAACATTGGCATGTTGACCCAGTTGGCGAGCGCCCGTCAATCAGTTTTAAATCTGATGTCATGTGATAACGCTTTATTAATAAAGCATCTTCACGAGTTATACGGGTATAATATACATTTTGCTGAGGTTTCGTCGAACAAAATAAATGTCGAAACGCAAACAAAGTAAGCAAGCGGTTTCCGATATATGTCGGCGGGTAAACGAGTACATATATGTGCCATTGCGCAAGGTCGCCGCGCAGGTGCGCGAGCGCCTCCGCCCTGCAGCGACCGTTGCAGCTCCCACGAGTGTCCATAAATTATTCATTAACTCCGGAGGGGTAGCTTAGGAATTCGTCGCACCTGCTAGACCTTTAGCTACCCTTTGAGTTTTAGAGGTTTTCGTAAAAAGAAATAGCGCGTCGGTGTTGGCGGCGCGGGCGCGCGCTGCGTCCGCCGCAGGCGAGTGCGCTCGTAATCATCCAAGTGGGTTAAGGTTCCATCAAGGATTTATTGCGGCAAGCCTCCGCTCCAAAACGCCGATCGGTTACTATGAGCTAACTACAGTTCCGATGCATTTGTAATGGTCCACAACCTTTTCACTAACAAACAGCGATCTTCATCATTGACGACGTCCAGTCTGTCAACGTCCGAATGAAAAACCATTGTCCGTGTGAAACAATTTAAAATTCATTCTCAAGTAGTATTTCGTCCCCGTGACAATTTACAACAGTTATGTGTAACAAAGAGCGCTGGGACATCTTTTGTTTAATTGGCGTCCGACAAACAAAAGTAACTTGATCGTTAGAGGTGTCCCTTTGTCACGACTCGACTGTGCCCGGGAATAATGAAATGAAAATGTCCTAAGAGGCTTTTGAAACTAAAGTGCGCGCAATATAAACAGGTTAATGAGTTTCAAAACGATCCAGATGTATTACAAAATTACAAAAGCGGCAGCACACTGTTTGGTAATGTGCGGCCGATTTGTTTCACAACGCAGCGTCCGGACCACTCGATTGTTTCTATCGAGTATTCGACGCTTTGTTTTATAAATACGTCATCGTGCATTGTGGAGAGGGCCGAGAGGGCGCAATTAAGGAATGAATGGAATCAAATGCAAGCCTAGAGTGCTATGGACTGTTGAACATGAGCATTAGCCAGTGGCGCATTTACATATTTGCCGCCCGTAGGCTACTCGGTGTCAGCACTCCTAGCCGTGCCTCGTAGTTGCCGGTTTGCCGCCTAAATTTGGCGACTTGCCGCCTCCTAAAATGTTGCCGCCTCAGGCTTCAGCCTACTCAGCCTATTGGTAAATCCGCCACTGGCATTAGCTACGTTTTGGCAATGTCGAGCGCCGCAACCTTCGTCCTCGCTGTTATGTAACAGCTGACCTCGCGTTTAATAGACCTAAGTCTGTACATTTGATTACTGTTCTAATGGTTGAGTAAACGTTGCAAAAATTGCAAAGTCAGACGGTTTGAATGAACATGATGGATAGTAGAGTAGGTGGCGGACGTCTGCATACATATTTAGTCGGGGCAGCAGATGCGTGCACGCATTGTGTTCCGAACAAAGGCAGGTAGAGCCAACGCCATGTGCAACGTGTCACTTTTTCTATCACATGTTTTACGTAAAAATCCAAAAAAGGTTTCTAATCTCAATGAAACGACAGCTGGTCGAGCGCAAGCTCCACTAAAAAAAGCATCACATCAATTTTGTTTTTCTACCATACCTTGTTCAAATATCACCATTCCATTTAAAAAAAAAATTGTGAATTTCATAAACATTCTGCGCTTTGGGAAAATGTAAATCAGTCCTTAATAAAATATTTGTTTAAGTATTGAAACTACAGTAAATCAATTACAATGGCTTCCCTTTGTTACAAAAGCGAAACGAATCGAATCCCAGTTATCAAAATTAATTACGGCCAACCAATTTCCTCGGAATCGCGTAATATCCTGAATTTATTCGGATACACAAGAATTTTCCATTGTTTTCAGAACGAATATATAGGTACTATACATGCCTCATTTTAATTAGTATTCGGATTTAAATGCAACAAAATAAACATGGTTGATTGAAAAGATTAAAATCGCCTGTTAATATGAAAGATATAAAAGCATTAATTTAAAACAAAAGATATCCCAAAGGTATGGGACATAAAGAAAGGAACTGTTAAAAAACAGCAAATATTGACCTCGTATGTGAGCAGCAGATGTCGAAAGCCAAACTTAGAGACTGGTTATAGGAGCATTTGAATAAACACGGACAACTGATAGTATCGAAACCGTGTTGACCTTACGTTGTCGAATGTCGGGATGTGTGCTTCCCGATAGAGTTCTCAGGTGTCTAAACACAGCCCGTTCGGCCATTGTTTTCAGGGGCATTTTAACCCCTTATTGGAAAGCGAGGTGCTACGAGTATAAGTTTCACTTGTATATCTATCCGTCTCTCCGTGGTTTTATAAACAGATTTGAACTCTCTGGATGACGCTGTAAAAACATGGTGTATTCATTCTATTATTATCAAGACATTTTCCAATAATTTGGTTACCCAGTATTACGAATAGCTGTAACAATCTTACAGCTCTTGAGGTCAAGGCAGGAAGGAACATCCCCACACGTCTCCGATTCCCATAAACAATGGGAATATTCCAGGACCCAAATTAACATTGTCGCGACTTAAAATATAGCTGCACTTGGATGCAACAATGTGTCCGCAAACCCGAATGGGACTATAAATAAACCGGCCAGTAAATTATGTATGCAAGTAACGAACACTCCAATAAGAGGATACTGGAGCCTTTTATATAAAATAACATATTGAACCCAAAATAGACTCATCGCTATAAACTCGAGAAATTGTTGGCCGTAAAGTTCTTTTACGAGATGTTAGATTAGCAGACGTTGCGCATATTCATTGACGAAGGAAAGTAGACCTTCTCCTTATAGATTCTAAGTTTGATTTGGTGTGATTGATTGGGCCGAATAAAGTGATTTAATGCTTGTATGGTATGCGAATGCCGAACACGTGCGTGCAGGTAGACAAGGCATTGCATGTGCAATTCATTGTGTCTCCAGAAAGGTGTTTTTCTTAGTCTTTGAATAGGAATTTGCACAATGGCTGGATTTCTATGAGGCATCATCGTTTCGGCGCAGAGCGAGCGATAAATCATGCGTAGGAGCATCACAAAAGCTGCTGTATTTGTTTACTGGAACATCTGTGCAAGCTGCCAGTGAAGAGGGTCGCTTAGAATTGGCAAGGTATAAAAGACCCAGTCAATTGTTAGAAGATTAACCCGACTCAACTTTTCAATGCACAGAACACCTTGAACTTTTTTCTGTAAACCTTTGAAACATCAAAGAGCGTTTTTATTATGAAGTTAATTGTAACAGCACGTTGCGGCATACGACCTTAGCGTTATCTAGACAGATAAGAGATAATTGTGACCTTTAAAGTGTTGACTGAGTCTCGTACCATATAAAGATAAGTCCAATGACCGGGTTTACATCCTAGAGCGGTAATAAACAAATTGAATCTATCACGAATGTTCCCAGAGTTTTTTTGAAGGGGAGTTGAAGTGTTCTTGAAGACCGGATGTAAGTGGGACCGGAAACGGACTAGCGAGAGAAATGTAGCAGATGGCCGAACATATCGAGACAAAAGAATTAAAAATAAATCGGCAAACGCGAGCGCATGTATGGGTTAATAGTCTAAAGGAGTTCGCTATTTAAATTGCTGTGTGAGTCAGAATAGATGGTCTGTAATTACTTACAAACATTTATTAAGACCGTGCGCCAAAGGTGTGCACGCAACCACTTTTTAAAGTCTGCAACTTCGTTGATGTCCATGTATGCTTAGATATTCAAGTTATTTTTATCAATGTTAATGAACCACGTTATTATGTAACGATGATGCGATTTAAACCATCATAATAGCAAGTATGTCTTACATCAGAACGTGATTTTCACGCGGATCGGAGTTAAGAATCATTCGTCATCCGTTGACACAAGAATAGGCTAAAGTCTGAATAGGTGAACTGAGCGTGATGAGATTCATGAGCATAAGCATGTATGTTGTCACGTATGCGCTGACGTCAGGATGATGAAATTTTATAAAAATATTTAAAAATGCGCGCATGTGACTGCATTTCACGTTTAGATTTTTTACCATAAGTCTATCTAATCCTACATGCAGTTCAGTTAGATGACATGTTAAATTGGAGGGTTTCTCGATATGATCACGTTGCAAACAAAAAAAACGAAAAGCAGCAAGCAATTATAGTCGTATTTTATTTTTATCTCGGCAAAAATTCAAAATAACCGTTGATAGGTATGTCTTCTGTTTTTACGTGTTTATAACCCACCAACCAATAAAAACGTTTTTAAATTCAAATTTCGAGCGTTTATATCGTTCCTAGCATGTTATTCCCAAATATTGCAAGTGATCCAGTGTAAAAATGGTCTCGATTTAAGAGAATTTACTATGGATCTCAAGCTCATGCTTGTTCTGGTTCGTTAGTAACAAGCAATGACAGCTTTTGTATTGTTATTTTATTTCATACCGCACCACGCGCAATTAAATCAAACGCTCACACAATCCAAAATACGCGTGGTCTTCGATGCCAGAGAATTGTCCGGGTGCCTCAGCCACATTACGCCGGTCGGTCCGCCTCCGTCCGTCTCCGCGCCGACGCCGGTAGGGGAACTGCGCGGGCGCACCGTGAGCGAGGCGGAAGCGTTGCGCAACTGACATTGAACCGCGGCCGCGCGGAGGCCGTGCCGGATTCTTGCTCATGTTAATTCGTATACAACAATATCACCGAAATAGATACCCGTTGCCTTTTCCGCCTTTTAGTTGATAAAAGTTTACGAGAACAAATGCGGAGATAAAGTTTATCAGTCGATATCTTAGTACCCTGATAAATTAAGTTATTTACCGCCTTAGTGGCTAAGAAGTGAATACATTTATTAAACGACCTTTAAACGCTTGCAACTCCAAGTGAAAGATCCGTGTTGAAGTCACTTTTACAAGTCTGCATAAGATTAAATGTAGTACCAAAACTGCATAGGTATCGCATTAAACTTGTAGGGATGGAAAATCATCGATTTCCTAGTATCGAGCAAACGCGGAAGCATTCCGATGACGTGTATATATTCCAGTTCACACACGTCAACATCAATTAAATTGTGGAAAATCATTGAGATAAGGCTGCGTCAAAGTAAGGTACTTTATTACTTACGTCAGAATTCGCAAGTGTGAGTATTAGTTTCATCAATGTCATGCACCCTGTGTCGTGAAGGTGATTAAGGCAACGCTCTCTGACATTGTAAGTTTGAATGGGACAGGCCGGACAGTGCCGGTTTGTATGCATCCGATTAGATAGTCTTCTAGACCTTATGTACAGCTAAGTATGTTTGGTGAAATATGTATATAATTTAATCAGTAATAAGAAACCGGCTTACTAATATCCGATCAGTTTGGCGAATGGCGCCATACACAATATTCTTTGAGTTTGCGTCAGACTCGCATTTTATGTTGTTTGCGTACGCTCGTAAGACAAGTAACGATTGCCGTGCCCTTCTCAATTTGTTGAAATAACGCTTACAGAAACTTGGCTCGAATGTCGCAATTTAAAGGTCTATCGACATTTCCTTGTGCCTACGTCAACACAAAATCATTACATTTTGACAATCGATATCAACCCCCGTAGCTACGCACGTCACGGGGCAGTGACGTCATAGCTACGCGTTACGCCGTAGCAACCGCTACGAGTCACGTGTTGCGTGGGTGCCTTTAATGAAAACCTGCGTCAAAAGCTAAGCCGAGTAGACACAAAAGCCTGAAACAATTGCCGTCGACGAATTCGAAGATTTTGTTCGTTTAAAACAAAATAACATTAAGGAAAACCATCAAGCGCTTCAAAATTAGACTTTATCCGACACGTGACTGAGTCCACATTCGGATGGACTAGCCATAGACTTGATGAACTTTAGTTAGCGCTGATTATTATGTATTTATAACG
Source organism: Lathronympha strigana (assembly GCA_949128165.1). Lineage (NCBI taxonomy): Eukaryota > Metazoa > Arthropoda > Insecta > Lepidoptera > Tortricidae > Lathronympha > Lathronympha strigana. Next base: position 5,673,972 of record OX421906.1, on the reverse strand, counting down.
TTTCGAGTGCGGGCGTACCGAGTATGTACTAGTTAATAATATGGTACGATTACATCACCATCGCGAATCCTCCAAGCGACAACTGCGCAAATTGTTTCGAATCTGTACAAATACTTCGATTGTGCGGTGGAAAAACAAGAGTGGAATGTTCAAGTTTACTAATGACGCGAGTGTATTGTCGCGATAATATCGATGACTTCATGCGAGGGATCATCAACCAGCTATGTCGATCGACCCCTGTGTAAACAGCGTATTCAACTTTAATTTTTCACATTCTTTCAAAACAAGCTATTTTTCAGATAAATATTGTCCAAGCGGAGAAACATTTTCGTCATAATTAAGGACCATTTGTCAAATGTCAATCAAGCACAAACTTGACGTTACGTCAATGCATGGTATTGTTTGTCGCTCGCTTACGCAACGCGACCGCGAACGGAGGTCGGATACGTTCTCATATTTATTATACGTATTCTTCAATCTCGTACGCGAGGCCAGAACTACGAAAAGAGTACCGTTTCGCAATGCGCATTTCAATGTCGCTTAGCGTTCCCGATCGCCTCGCGGTCTTAAATTGTGCTTAAAATACGCGTCAATGTCGATGACGAACCTTGGTGCGCTCACGATCGCGAATCCATGGTAACGCTTCAAGCTGACGTTGCTATCGGAAAACGAAGCCCGAAGGCATACTTTTTACAGAGCCGAATGTTTGGTTTGGCGGTCACGTGAATCGTTTTGGCGACTAGTGTTGTAACGCTGTGTGCACCGCTTGCGTCATTTCCTCTCGGCGACCGTGAACTGGCTTACGTCATCGGTGTTTCGGCGAGATTAGGATATGCCTACGCGGACAGGGATGTTCCGTTGACCTTCCGAGTCGAAGTTTGGCGAACCAGTGTATATGCGCTTTATGGTTGTTACGCGCCTCGAGGTCACAGTTACAATGGTCCGCTCGCAAGTCGCAGCTTAAAACTTGCTTGCCTGTTGTAGAAATACACGGTCAGTAGCCCCGATCGGGATAATAAGTATTTGTATCTGTCAAATTACAGACTCAGACTCCTCCGGCTAAGGCATCTTGCCATAACAATACTGTTAAATTTAGCGGCGCCCGAATATTTGGAGTGTTGCCACTGTTGCACTCTGCAAGCTGTTTACTATTGGTAAAATTAAGTCATTAATCATTTAAATACGTAATATTTCACGTTCAAAGCTTGTTCTATTCTATGTCATCAATTCATAATGTCCAGTGGCGAAGCATTTGTTTATGAAGCGAGAGAATAGTGACATCACGTCGCTTAATTACATATAACATTAGTCTGTTTATCCGAGCGTTACCAAGAAACTCAATACTGGGACGACAGTAACGCATAAGGATAACAAAAGTGTATTACAACAGGAAAATAGATAAGGCATTTTTGAGCATTAATCATTGATAATGTGACATGTATAGAACATTGCAAATGAGAGTAGGTACAGTCACTCTATAAATATCTATACACTTCGTAATTTATTACAGGGGAAGAAGGGTTAAAATCGAATACAGATGCATATATGTATATTTATGAAGCCGACCGACACGCACGTTTGTGATATTGATATGTAGAGGCAAAGGTGAAGCGGCAAAAGGCGATGACAGACAGGAAACCGCTGTCCACTCACTAATAAGCATAATCGCCATTGTCTATTGAATTACACACACATTGGATCGCAATACGGTTCAGCTCATATCAATATACATGTTTTGGATGTGTGAGAGATTGTGATTTAGGATGAATTATGATTCCGGACTCGTCTGACCGGTTCCATTTTATTTTGCAGCCGGGCGAGGTAAATGCTCGATGCATTGCCATTGCGTCAAAGTAACACATGTCTCTTTGAAATATATGTCTCATAAGCTGTTCTGTACAGTGTCTGCAGATGTAAATCATAGGGCTGTATTCTTAGGCGAAATGGAGTACTAGATCTTCTTCACAATAAAAGTTCAGCGGAACAAATTTATCGGTGTAGTAAAGCCGTCGCTATCCAGACGATATCGCTTTTATATTATCCTGATGCTAAGATAAATATCTCTGTTAGCTTGGAGCTGGCGTGGGCTTTTTTATAAGTTCCTCCTTGTACGATTTTTGCGACAGTGTGGGCGAACGTTGTTCTCGTTTACTGGAACAAATACCTATTTGCTCCTCGCCCCCGTTTGCCCGCCGAACGGTTATATTTGCGATATGGATCATACATCGGGAATGTAGTACGCAAATCGCCCACGACACCGCATTTAAATATAGGTAGATCTTCAGATGCAAGACTTTATGTACGAGAATTTAATGTGTGCGTCAGAACAGGAAAAAAATCTACGTCTCCATTTTACGGGTGCGTCTGGCCAGTCCTCTCATAAAACTTTAACAGTGAGACTTAAAAAACTTTATTTATAATCATACAATTAATGAATCTCCAACTTCTTTGCCTGTGTAATTTCCACGTAGTTTGTTTTTGCTTTAGTACTAGCCTCATTCATTTTGCGGTATAATTCCAAGTTTTGCTTTTGTTTGTTCGCCCGCAATCTAGTCGCCGAGTTTTTCCATTTATTCAAAAATGTGTCTTGCAAATAAATTACTTTCGCACCTTTCTAGATGTTCCGCATATTAGTTATCGGGGTCGGATGTTTATTATTATCAACATCGAACGTTTTTGTGTAGGAGGTAACATTTAAGGTTATCTCGAATAAATTTAGACGGACGTAAATAGGTATCGAGGGTCTTTGCGGGGGTAGTGACCCCGCTTCCTATGATTCACCCTACACCCTCCGACATTGCCCTTCGCTTCCCTAGCTGTGACGTCATGATGCACTGACGCATTCTGTGGAATTCATCCTGTCTGTCACACTGATTCATTTTTACTTTGTAATTTAGTAGCTTATTGTGAAGGTAAGCCGCAGTACTTAAATATTCTTTCTGTCCGAAGTTTTTTTACTCACCAGACAGGTCAACGGACGCCCGTTAAAGTGACTTGATAACACTACTATTATATAAACAACGGCTTTTAAATTAACCTTTAGTAAGTCTGTGAAGTTTAAAACTTATTTTAAGCCTCAATGCGAAAGCAGTCACATACCTACCTACCCAAACTGAAATAGTTTACCTTCTAAATAGTTCACAATGGCTCTTTCAGACGTCACGCACGAATAACTTGTGTAAGTACTGACTCATCATAAGTCACCTTAGCATATGATACGAAGCGTTTAGAAATTTAGTTGAATCATTACTCCGTGTATGGACATGGACATGGAGTACTGTCCTCTTTGAGTCACTTTAAGTTGAATATGACTAGGCCAGTCATAAATAGTGATGAATTGTGCATTGAAGGAACTCTGCTGACTTCAAAATTCCTAAAACAAATGAAGGTAAGCGCCTCGAAATTATAAAGTACACGTACACAACTTACAGTTGAGCGTTGGTATCATTGACTATTCTTTCCACACTCGAAACTTCTAATTATAAACGTCATGGACAGTGATTATTGGTATTCGGCTACTGTTTCCTTCTCTTATTTGGTTACATCACAGTTGTTTATTTTGTTCTCATGTTAGGATTGTTTACGCTGGGTGGTTTTCGGCGGTCAGCGACCTTCGCGCGTGGCCGCCGCTTCGAAACGGCACAAGCGCAGGCAGGTTTCAAGAAGTGCAAAGCGAAATAAAAAGTCTCCCCAGGCTCGAGTTTCAGCTGTCGCTAGGCGAGATAGCTGGCGAGATGGAACGGTATGGAACGGTGTTAAGATGGGTGGCGTGTGTCGGCGGTCAGTGATTCCTTAGTTGGTTCTCGTTGAGCGACCACGTGGAACGAAGAGGGCGCAATTATGGCATCTCCAAGACTTGTCCCGGGTTAATTGTTGGCGCGTGCAAGCTTTTTGCTCGCGGGGCGAAGTGAATGCACCGAAGGGTCGCGTGCGGCGGGCCGTAAAACCTTTTTTGCGCTACGTGCCTTATGCTTGCCCTCGCCGGGTACAAACGCGAGGTACTCGTACCCAGCTCCGAACGATGACTCAGTGAATGATATCATGACATGACACCGGCTCCAAGATCGTGCGGTAGGCGAGAGCGTCATATTCGAATGTAGATTTAGCACAATAACTGCATAGGGCAAGGTAAGCGGCCTTATTTGGTTAAGCCAATGCAAGCCAGACGAGCCAACGAGTAATTTATAAGAAGACAAAGATGGTATTGCGGCAGCATATTCATCATGGACAGTCTTTCATTGTTATTACAATACGAGCTGCAAAAACTGCAACTTTCAATGCGATTTAGTCCTGACAATACGCCCCCTATTTCGATAGCGAGTTTGTAGTAAGTTTAGCGTACACGGGTGGCATATCGGCGGATAAGTGCGCGTTACGCAAATCCGCAGATATGTCGGCGGCGCGCCCGCGCCCGCGCCGCTTGTGCAAGGTTCTGCAGACCTTTGTTTTACGCAACCAGATCGATTTAATAGCGAGTCGTGCGTTTTCTCAGCTGTGCTGACTGCTGACAACACAACGCGACACTGTACAAATTCTATGAGCGCAGGATGTTAGAAAAAAATAATTGTAATACTTTATTGTAACAGTCAGGAAACCGGAACGCCCTTCCTAAATGACAATAAATGTGTTGTTCGATGCAAGGTGTAGGTAAACATAAGCCCATTATCGCTTTGGATTCTGTTCACAATCGCTTTTGTATGGGTGACACCGATGTCCGGCAATTTATTTCATCGAATGTCTCGCAGCCCGTTTTGCGCTTCCTGTACGGGTGACATTCGCCCGACTCTCTTGGCGTCCGGTAGCCGCGTCCGGTGTTTTCGAACCACCAAAAAAGGTGCGAACACGCGTTATTTATAGCAGTGACGAATCGCGTCGGACGTTCCATTTATTTTCAGGTTGAGGGAGAGGCGTAGGTGTGATTGCGACGTTGTAATCTAAAATTGTAGTTATTAACCTTCCCGGATTCAAGGTGGATGACGAGTCTAGGCTTAACCGATTACCGATTAATGTAGTTTGGTGGGTTTGTGGCATCGGTTCCGCTCGATCGAGGAGGCGCGGGCGCAGCGGCCAGCGACGACATTGGCACACTTCGGGCGGCCTCACCACGCCGCGAACAAGGTCGCGAAAACGCCCCGAAAACGCCTGTCTGAATCATTCCCCTATCTTTTATAATGACACGCCTTCTTGAGTCTGTGCCAAAATCATAATTGGGAAAACTACGCAGTAAATTGAAAATTTGTAACCAAAGGTTCATTACGCAAGAGCAATAACTCTCACGATGGCCGATGTTATACAATTGTCGAGAAACTAAGACGTACAGGATTACCGAGCGCCCAGTATTATGCAAATACGTCGTTGTAATGTTGCTTGCACCACGACTTTGGCAACTGGGTTTCAAAACGTTTTCAAAAGATGTAGGCGCCGCCGCTGCGGGCCGCGATCGTCGCACGATACGATGCGTGTTTACAAAACTCCGCGTAGACTGAATATAGACGGTTTCTAAATTAGAAGGAAATGCGGTGTCAGCCGGTGGCCGGGCTGGCATGCGTCTGGCGCGCCACATTTCTATCGCGAACCGATTTGGCACATCCGCCGGCGAGTGCCAGGCCTGTAAATATACCGTCCCGTTAAAACAGTGCGAAAACACCCGACCCCGACTCGAATTTCCGCGTGCAACCGGTTATTGGGCATAAACATCTTGTACTTTTTTTTTTTTTTTTTTTTTTTTTTTTACATGGGGAATGCATTTACGCATACCGCCGGGTTTAAGGTGGTGTGCAACCTGGTCGGTTATGTGGGACTCGAGGCTGTAAAGAGGCCCCCCTACCCACTAAACCCCATGGTGTCCTCTCACCGCTGCAAATGCGGGGTCCCGGGGAAGCTCGCGCGATCCGTCCGCAGCCCCGCAGCGGCCATCCCGGAGCGGGATCCGTCGCAAGGTCGGGCTTTGGGCCGACCGATCCTCGCCGTGGGAGCGCTTCCCGGACACAGAGTCGCGCTCTCCTACTCGAGAGCCGGCGTCATGGGCGAGGGCGCTCTCGTGTCCCTCGCCCGCCAGCTGTCGTTAGGGTGGCAGGTTCCGCTCGTGAGCGGCACGCCTGCGTCCTGTGCGGCGGCGGCGCATCGGGTCTGCCTCGGCCTGGGCTTCCCGTTCGCGCTCCGCCGCCTCCTTCTGTTTGAGGACGTGCTCACTAAATGAGAGCAGAGCCTCCCACCCTTCCTCGCTAGCCACCATGGCCCGCGCCACCGCCGGCAGCGAGAGGTCTGGCCCCACCTGGGCTATCACCTCCTGCCGCTCCGCCTCCCATGCCGGACACTCGGCCAGTGTGTGCTGGGCCGAGTCTACGCCAGCTCCGCACGCGTGGCACTCCGGTGTCGGTTCTCTCTGCGCGACCTTGTGCAGGTAGCTGCCGAAGCAGCCATGCCCGGACAGTACCTGCGTCAGTCGGAAAGAGAGAACCCCGGAGCGCCTTTCGACCCAGTCGTGGAGGACTGGGCGAACTGCCTCAATGGTGCGGGAGCCGGCCCTCGGCCGTTCCAGCCGGTGCACCCACATTTGCCTCGCCTCGCCCTGAAGCTCTTCGCGCCGCTTTTCCACCTCCGGTGGCGCCGGTGGATTGTTCCGGGCTCGTGCCTCCGCACGCCAGCGGAACAACGCTGCGTGGGCTCGCGCGTCGAGATCCCAGGGCAGACACCCGGCCAGAGCACATGCGGCATCCGCGCCCACCGTGCGGTACCCTCGGATTACCCTCAGCGCCATTGCTCTCTGCGGTCTCCGCAGTTGAGCAGTGTTGTGGCTGCTGAGGGCATCCGCCCATACAGGGGCACCGTAGAGCGCCATCGAGCGCACTACGCCAGTGTAAAGGCGGCGGCACGTTGAGTTGGGCCCCCCCAGGTTGGGCAATATACGCCCAAATGCCGCCGCGGCACGGAGTAATTTCGGTGCGAGGCGCTCGAAATGTGCCTTAAAGTTCCACTTGCTATCAAGCACGACACCGAGGTACAGCAGTGTCGGCTTGACAGCAATTGGGACTCCTCCCACAATGATTTGGGCGCCAGCTGAGGGCGCTTTCCGCGGGCCGTAAAAACAGATGGCCTCGCACTTTGCGAGTGCCACCTCCAGCCCTAAACGGCGAATGCGGGCCACGCAATGGGCGGCTCCTGCCGTCGCCAGAATGGCAGCGTCGCGGTAGCTGGGTCCTCTGGCCGTCACGAGCGTGTCGTCGGCGTAACAAGTGACCCCGACTCCACGCAAGTTTTCCCCCCGTAGGACCCAGTCATAGCCTATGTTCCACAGGAGTGGTCCCAGCACCGACCCCTGCGGAACTCCGCACGACATGTGCCTCCGACCCCAGTCCCGTCGCCCCGGCCAGACTATCGCCCGTCCCTCCAGGTAGGCGGCTACTATGCGCGACAGGTGGAGAGGTACTCCGTGGAAGCGCAGAGCCTCGTTGATGACTTCCCAGGGCAAGGTGTTGAAGGCGTTGGAGATGTCTAGTGACACCGCCAAGACGACCTCACCCTGGGAAACGGCCTCCTCCGCTATTGCCTTCACCCGGAGTATCGCATCCACTGTCGACCGCCCCCCCCGAAAGCCGAACTGCTTGTCATCCAGATTCGGCCCTGCGCGCTCCATGTGCTCGATGAGGCGAGCTGCAATTATCCGCTCGAAGAGCTTGCCCACCTCATCGAGCAGGACTATGGGCCGGTATCCGGCTGGAGAGTCCGCCGGCCGCCCGCCTTTTCGAAGGAGCACCAGTTTCCCGGTCCTCCATTCGTTGGGGAAGCAGCCCTGCTCCAGGCATGCAGTAAGCAGCCGCAGCAGCCTTGGCCCCAGAGCGTCCAAAGCCAAGACCCAAGCACGACCCGGAATGCCGTCGGGCCCGGGGGCCGTGTTCTTGGCCTTGAGCCGATGGACCGCTGCGCTGAGCTCACCTGGAGTGATGGGTGGGACTCCAACCTCCTCAACAACTTCCGCCCTTAGAGGCGCCATCGTAGGTGGTGTGTGCGGGCCCCGCTCGGGGAAGAGCGTTGCCACCACTCGGTTCATGAGGTTCGGCTCGAGCGTTTGAGTCAGCGGTGGCGCCCATGCGCGTAGCTTGCTCCGGACAAGTTTGTATGGCCTGCCCCACGGGTCGGCATTGAGGGTCTCCAGGAACTCGGCACGACTCGCCTCAATTGCCTTCCCTATGGCCATCGCAAATTCTGCCCTGGAGTCTTTGTACGTCTGGTAGGAGCGGCGGATCTCGTCCTCGTTGGGCCTCCTTCTTCGCCTCTGGCGCATGTACTGGCGCCGCGCGGCTATGCAGCCCTCGCGCAATTGCGCAAGCTCGGCGGACCACCAGTACACGCTTGGTTTCGGTGGCACGGGCTTGGCCCGGGGCATTGACGCGTCACACACACGCGTCATGGCCCCCCGGAACCAAGATGCTTCCGCCTCTACCACCACCGCTCCCTGTACGGGCAGCCAGGCCTCCACGATCGCCGCCTCTTTGAGTAGTTCCCGGTCGAGTTTGGTGAGAGCCCATCTTGGGCCACCCCCCGACCGGGCCCATCCGGCTTGGGTTGTACGAGTTGTCCGAGGTGGTAACGTCGAACCGTATGTACCGGTGGTCAGACAACGTCTCCACCCCCACCATGACCTCCCAACCCTGGACACGACGTGCCAGGGCGGCGCTCGCGAACGTGATGTCCACGATGGAACCACCCTGTTGACGCACACACGTGTGTGCCGTTCCCTCGTTCAGCAGGGCCAGGCCCGCTGCGACAGCCCACTCCTCGAGGGTAGCACCCTTCGCGTTTGTCGCCGGAGAACCCCAGGCTGTGGACTTCGCATTGAAGTCTCCGGCAACGATAACGGGACGCGGAAGAAGCCGCCCGATTAGCGCCCCTACTTCGTCCAGAAACTGCTCGAAGTCAGCCAGGCAGCGGTTTGGGGAGAAATAGGTTGCGATAAACCATATTTCTCCGCATAGCGCCGCCACGTACCCCTTTCCTCTCGTCACTGCGGTAGGCGAGGGAACCCCCGCCGTCGCTCTCCACACCAGTGCCACCGATCCGTCCATGTCTCCCATGAAGTCATCACGAGAAAACATCTTGTACCTACGCCAGGTAGCAGGATCATCGGCCAAGTTGAAGCAGTTTGTACGGCATATCGCATTGCGTAATCAAACGACGCTTACCATCATTGTTTGCAATGCATTCGATCACTCGATCCGGCTTCTGAACGCGTTACGCAAAAAACGAGGATGATGTATTGTTACCTGGATGCATCAAGCTATTATTATTTTGGCGTGGAGTGGGCGGGATGGGATCAACAATGCGCTTGGGACAATTACCTGGCCTTGTTTACAAAGGCTTATGTAGGTATCTACGGCCAAACGTGGGCTCCGGCGTGTCTGGTGTAGATTTGCCTAATTCCGTAGTAAAATAAAAAAAAATAGCGTAGAAAATGTCTTGTTTCTACAGATCACGTGGACAATGACCATCTCGCGTTGCATGAATGTATTTCCGCTCCATCGTTTCCTGTCGGTCATGCCGAAATTATGGATGTATTATTCCGTATCGGCAAATGTAGTTTACGGCCAAACATCCGGCTTTCCTACGTCAAATCCGCAGTAACGTCACCGCCGAGAATAGCCGCAGTAATTGCTTGTTTGGTTTAACAAAGAAACCTTCCTGTGTAAGATTAGTTGAATCTTTCATGTTTAATAAGCGGGATCGTATGAGATACAGATAATCCGAGCCTCGCTACCTGCGTTATCGGCCCTGCGACCTCGATTTCCTCCCCAAGGCCCGCGTCCGGATACGCTCAAGATTTCTCTTGATAGTTTCTAGTTTCATATGAAGCTCTCATTCCATACCGACACAAAAGCAACAAGCAGCGTTCAGAGAAAGCAAGTTCCGATTTGCGACAGCGATTAAGTTAACACCGACACTACCGACAGCTTTCTTTGGCACAGCACTAACGGAAACTTAACCCAGATTCTGGCAAAGGCCACATGCCTCGGCCGAACAACTAGCCGGAACCCTCTTAAGACAATTTAGCAAAGTCATTCCATCTCGTTCATTTTACTGCCCCAAAACTCAATTCCGATGCAAATTCTATTAAGTCGAGGATAGATACGATCACTAAAAACTTTCAGTACACATTGTAGAAGTAATTCAAAAGGAGGTGGTTCAATACTTCTTCATTTTCATGTCAAAGAACCGTCTTCGCGAAGCACTCTCAGGGTGCGCGGTGAAAAAAAGTCCGTTTTCATCTCAAAGGACATGAAAAACTACGGGCGAGTGTTAAGAAAATCCACTTCAAAGCGTCAAAGAGAGTTCGAAATCAATATTAATGTTCTTGTTTACCTTTGAGACGGGACGGGATGTTGATCGAGGCGGCGTCCCGGCTCCCGGCCGCGTTCCGGACGGCTCGAATTTATAATCAGGGGTGCCTTTATATAGCAAGACGTGAGAACGGAGGTCGCGGGGCGGGCACTTGCTCCTGTCGCACCTTCTACGACATTTCTCACGATTGCAAACACCAGCTGTATAGTTCAAGTGGTCACCGCCACATGTGCATAATCATTAGATTTTTTTAGGGCTAAACAAGGGCAGCTGCTCTTTATGATAATAAGGCGCGGTCACGCTGCCCATCTGAATAATCACGCAAAAAAGGACTCCTTTGGAAGCGATTAGGCATCTGCTGGGATGATGGATTCCCGGGTCAGTATATATAAATGCCGGATGGTTACCTGACCTAGAGCCGAAGGTCCGTTAGAAACAAAAACGTTTCCGTTCCGAAATCACACATGCCAAAACTGGAAGCGCATGTGCAATATCCTGTCTAAATACTTTAATAGTCAGACAAGCAGACTTCGGCCGGCAAGGTTGCGTCCCGTTTGCCTAATAACTGTTGTGTGTGCACGCACACATTTTCATTTTATCTTGCAGTTTGCGCACCATGTGAGACGCGAGCTCCTTCAATCTAACTTTTATCTTTGACTTTGAGCTCGTGTCTAATAACCAAATGTATGTAAAGCATTCCAGCTTTGAGCGGCAACTTTGGCAAAGGCTTCTCAAGGCGCACTCGCTCTGCTATTACATAAAGGGTAAAGCAAAAGTTTTTACATTTGAGGCACGGTCGCGGTGCTTCCCGTTCCGCATCGCGGACCGCTTTTGACAACGCCGGCTTTGATGACGCGCCGCTCAAAAGCGTATTAAATTTTACCTTTTCTCTGTGTCTGTCCACTCAAAGCGGACTGAATTATTACTGTTGCGTAAATATCTAAATATGTAGATGGGATTCGTTTTATCTGCCATTTTCGCGGGGAGGCAGAGTCTGGCGCGAGCTAAGCCTATTTTACAACTCGAGCAGTCTGCGGCTTGGCGGTCGCGTCAAAGGCATGCTCGGCGAATGTCAGCAGGGACGCAGAGACACAAAGGTCAAAGGAACCATTACGGTCAGCTCCCGAGTGCGGAGGCGTAACGAAAATTGTCTCAGCGGGGACGGCGGGGATAACTTAATGCGTACACAAAAAGGCTGGTTGTTGCCCCGAACGTGGGAGGGTGACCGGGGGCGGTTTAGATTTATTTGCGTCAACCGCATTTAACGAGGATCAGACAAATTCTTGAAACAGTAGCTCCGTAAAAAATCAACCTATTTTTTATCTCAATAGAGGGATCTCATCTCATTAAATCAACAATGGTATGGATGCGGGCAGGTGAATGGTGGATATTTATTTGAAGGTTGAGGAATGTGTTTGTTAATTTCGTGTTAAGGGGTGCATAATAATCTGGCAGCATTGTCGAGGGGTTAGGGATCACCTGATGGCGGTACAGGTAGCGAGGGAGCTGCGCTGCGCTCGCGCACGGCGCGGGGACCCTTGACCCGATTGCGGCGCGGTATTGTACGCAGCAATGACACCGCTCGCCTTGAGCCGCTAGCATTGCCGGAGATATTCGCAACAATGGAGGCCAGATAACATTTCAAAAGTTCGAAAATCCGCGGGCTACCGTTCGACGTCGTAATTAAAATATTTGAGTAATCCCCTATGTGTGATTGTTGTCTTATTGTAACGTACGTTTTTTGTGGAAAAGGTGAACTGTTTAGGCAATATGTCGTTAGATTATTGATAACATTGATCATATATTCTGTGCCATGATCCATAATTGGTGAAGTTTGCAGTCGGTGCAGGGACCGGTTGTCTCGGTGCCGATAGCTGTATCGGTGGCGACAGTACGCACTTATTAGGCATCGAGAACGCCTGCTATCATAATTAAGGCGACATGCGCTGCATGTTCATTGTCGGTAATGAATGACTTGATAAACAATTTATCGCTGTCGTGAGGCGCTATCGGTGAAGAAAGGAAATGACGCGCTACTTAAAATACAACAGCGTTTCCGTTTCCCTTCCTTTTTTATATGCTCAATATTCTCACGATCGATCTTGGCTTAAAAAATGAGGATGTGATCGATCGATCTCAATTGCAGGCGAGATATCAAATGCTTTCGTCAGTTACTTTCGTAGAATTGAGCACATCGGCAATCGGAATCGCGGCCGGCCGAATTTGTTTCTGTTGCGCTGTTTCGAAGGATACTAATGTCGTATTACAAATTATTGCTAAGTTGAGATTACTTAAACTTGTGGAAACGACATGACTGGGTCAATTTGCACACATCTTACACTACAGAAATTGCATTGCAGGGAAGATTTAAAAACTCACCTTTGGGGATCCGCGAAGACGAATTTCCTGAGTTTGAGGTCTCGGAGCACTATTCCCTGTTCGTGGCAAGCGGCCACAGTTTCGGCCATTTGTCTGAACAGCCGCCGGGCCTCGTGTTCGCGGAGCCGTTTCCGCGCTCTCACGTAAGAATGGAGATCAGAGTGCGACCGAGGGAATATTAGGTAAACTCTCTTGTCGCCGACTAGAACTTCGTGGATTGGGTTGACGTGCGGGTGTCCGTCGAGCCGGTAATGCGCTTGCAATAAACTGCTGCAGTCCCGGGACACTACCTACGAAGAAAAAAACTCATCAGTCTACGTCCCGCTTCTGGGCACACAACACACCTTCAATAGGCGAAAGAGTATTTTCGTACAATTCCACAATTCGTACAATTCTCTGATCCGGAAACGTTTTTGTAAATGTTGCTTAAAAGAGTTAATGAGGCCATGGCAATTTTCTTTGACCCAGATTAGTTTGGTTGCGTGTTGGGTCTTACTAGTAAAACCGTGATCGATTCAATTTAAAATTTCAACGAGTGAATCCCGGTATTGCGTACAGTAAACGAACTACGAGTAACAGTTACGAAGTAAGGATGCGTACGCATGGATCTTTGACTAGGTAATAACCATTTATTAGATTGAAAAGGGCCGTTTCAAAGAGACTGGGATTTAAAAGGGCTAAGTCTAACGTGAATAACGAGGTTGAAACATTTGAATAGAGCTGACCCTTTGCAAATATCGGACCCCGTTGGCTTCAAACGGAATTCCTGGTGACTAGTATCTAGTTTAGAAATCAAAGTAAACGGTAATTCTTGTTTATAATACAAGCTACGTATATCAAAAGAGGATACCTTGAGAATTTATTATTAACTGAGAAGCTCTCTATAAGCATAATGGTAGCAATAGATTTGTGCCTTACCTAAGACTTTTGAATTTGGTTGTAAATATATAAACTGACTGGTCGTTTCTTGGCCATAGTAGGTAGCAATATTGAAAGAATTATTTATAATTTTTTCGGTCTTTATTAAGTAGTTGAAATCTAACAGTAGTAAATATTGTTGAGAGTTTGCTTGTGGCTTGTACCAGGATAGCATGACACGGAACAGTTATTCCCGGCCAACGACGGCAGTCACAATGTATTTTCGAACGAGCATGAAAATGTCAACGACATTGTGGACGCGAATTCCAAATCAGATTTCCCGACTCACGAATGATGAATCACGTCCGTCGCGTGCGTTGAACAATTTCTTTTTTCGACGCAAATATTTATTTATAGGGCTTACAGTTTTAGTAAATTATTTTTGAGTCATATCGCTAGACGCGCCGTCGCTTCGTTCTAGATAAAAAAGTGGCTGTTACGAAAATATACATGACCTATTTACGAGGTATTTGCAGAGCAGCGATATTGATAAAATTCGCAATATTGACAGAACACTTGATAATTTTGGCATCAAATGCGCTTTACGGGAGCTAACCTAGTTACCACTATCTTTATTTAATGGTTGCTTGCAAAACATGCATGCGGCCTTAGCAGGCTTAGCAACAACTTGAACAACTATTGAACCCATTGCAGTATCCGTTTTTAAACGGTACCATTGTTCTTGGAATTGCGATTGAACTGGTTACTGGCATCGATTGTCTCTCTTACCGTAAGGTACGCTGCAATGGCCTACTAAGTACATTATTTTTCAAAGTTCGGGCTCCGTTATGTCTGCGTGCTATCACGGCACGGACGCTTTTGTTTAGTGGGAGGGGGATAGGAGGGGCCCGCTAGCCTTGCTTTGACATTCGATGCGTTATCAACAGACTATTTCACAATGTCAATGAGAAGGTCTCGTTTATTTTAGATAGATAGCCGATAAAAAAGTTAAGAGCCATAGACATTAGCGCGTAGCGCGCGTATTTAATTGAATGTACTAATAATTATATAAAAATATTTTTGTAAATAACAAATTGATCCCAGTTGGTGGCCAGCAGAAATTGAAAATTGAAATTGTAGCGATTTCGAATTTAGAATGCAGACTCGCAAGTTCGAGTAGCCGGCAGCCGCGTCATATGAGGCATGTATACAAATGTGTCAGTCGTGTTGGTAAGACTGTGTTGTAAATACGTTTAGCAACGTCGTTGCCTCACGCAACCTTGCCGGGTTCTCACGAAGGAAGTGGCTATTCTGCGCCTTGACAATACCGTATGGGCCTTTGTCTAGATCCATGTTATCCTGCATTGCCTAAAATTACTGTATAAGGCTATCATTTGTGATGACGTTAATCGCGATGTTATCAACGATGATGATTCATTGAGGCTTTTTGGGTGGAGAGGCGACACTTACGTCGGCTAATGATATCATTTAACGCTTGTAAAACAAAGGCAACATTCGTTTGTATTAAATAGTTTAACAGATAAATATAGTCTTTTTGTAAATTGTGTTAACTAAAAATCCATAGGTACCTATGTTTTTTAGGTTGACTCCAACTACCCCAAGCCACAGCATTTTTTTTAAGTGTTAAAGGAGCTTATTGTTAACACGATCGATTGCGAAAAAGACACATGACATTGTTTGGTACAGTACAGCGGCCTACAATACCGATCGAGCAGCGCGGGGCCGTGACATATAAAGCCACATCGCTTACCCATTAACAATGCGTTTTAACGATTAATCATTTGTTTATAATTAACGGGCTTTTTATGCAAGGGTATAATCAACAGGACGATGGAACTGAGGTAATTTGTTTTGTTATTCTTTTATTTTTCAACTTGGCAAGCGACTGCGCGTTGTTCTTTAATTGCAATCAGTAACTTTTTAATTTTATTAGCGTGGGAAATCATAGACAAACTGATATATTTGCAAGAAGTACAATTGGGTAATTGCATAGAAAGGGCTCGGCATGTGGGTATATTATTCGGATCTGGGCTTATCTCTCCATGGGGTCTATCCCGTGGGATCCAGTCCCTTTACCCTTTTAAAGCATTTCAAGGGAACAAACTTACGAAGTAACTAGTAGTAGACTTTGAACTGTTGTAGTAATTTAATGTACATTTTACGAAATAAGTAATTACCAAACAACCGAAACGATATACCTATATTATCAACACACTTTTAATGGGCTTTAAAATAATTTTGACCAACTTTAGAAACTTTGAGTTTGGCCACACTCATTATCATCAAACAAATTTGACAAGGAAATTAGGAAATAACAAAACTAGAGGATTTTAATGTGATATCAAGATCAAAGGTTGTGCCATTTAGCCAATTAAATGGACCAGAGGTCGATTAAAAGCCAGATTACGCACTAATATCAATCAAACAAAGCCACGCAACTGTGCTGTTGAAACCAACCAGTTTCGAAACTAAACACGTTACGTTCTCATATCCTAGCTAGGTTCTGATTTTCTGAATGACATTTTGGAACGCAGCATTTGACAATTAATTAATATTAAAATTATTTTGGCATTAAAGAAGCATCGCCTTTGACAGGGTCCTTGACAAATTAAAAAAAAAGATGACACATGTCAGATTCGCGTGTTGTAGTAAATACCTATCTACTTAATTACAGTTGTCAATATTGGTTGTTTAATAATATATGCTACCTACAATTAGTTTATTTACGTATTTACCTACGAGTACATCATCGTAAAGTTTAGGTATTGTAACATCCTGTTGACGATCTCAGAAACTTGATGATTGGAGCATGACGAGATTATTTACATCGATTTCCATATCAACCGATTGTTATCCTAATACCTACGTTTATTCAAAAGGATTGTTTACCTAACCTAGGTAGGTACGAACTTTACCGTGATAGGTAATCGATATAATCGTATCGTATGACAAATGATACCTGATAAAGCTAAGCTTAGCTTACCTTGCATACATATTCCTCTTGAGTGCGCACGTCCACACATCGACAAAGAGAGGATCCCTCGACCTGTTCCAAAAGGAGGTATTTTTCCGCGACTAGAGCGGCTTGGAACTGGTGCTGAGGAGGTTGAGGGCTCGGGGGCGCCGGGCTGGCGGCAGGCGAGGCCGCCAGCCGCTCCGACAGCGTCGGCGACTGCGCCCGCTCTTCCTTGCTCGGCTCCCCCGGCTTGCTCACGCGCAACGGCCACAGCAGCGATGGCGATCCCGGATCCATCACGACACTAACACTGTCACTTATACACTTATATCCACAAAACACAAACACTTAAACGATGAGGAACTACGATGATATGGACATGATCTGTAACAAAACAAACATCGATAAATACGCTAGTTGCGACGCGAAAAGTTACAAAATACAAAACGAAACTACGAGACAATCGGCGGTTTAGTAACTTATTTGGCAAGAAATTACGCTAAAATAAAGGTACGAACCTTGAAATGATTTGCCCGGAGTGGATATCGTACCAAAATTTGACTGTCCGTGGTGGCGGTTAGTTCGCTTTGTTTTGACCGGAATTACAGGAAGCGTTTCCGAGTAATTCGAGCACGAATAGACAGGCCAATATTTTGGGCCGGTGTCCGCTCGGGTTGTTGTGAAATCAAACGAACACACGACCGACGCTTGCTAACGCCATTGCGAGACTGACGGCGGAGGCAAGCAGTGTTGCCAACCTGTGCTGCCAGGATTACGTCAAATTTACCCCAAAATTACCGTACAATTTACCGTTTGTGCTATTTTAGACAAGTGTAATATTAGTAAGTACCTCTTTTCAGATTCTATGCAAGTTGTTATTTTCAGGATTAAAAATGGGATGATGTTTAGCAAACAATAAAAAAAATACGTGACGATGACGTTTTATTGGTCATACGCGGATTGAGCAGTGTATAGGGCCCCATATAGGCTCTCAAATTAAGGGCCTTATTAATGAAGAAACTATAATCATCTCTAACCGTGCGTTTACATGCTCGGGCTCTCGGCCGAATGTTTCGGCCATGTTAGTACACGATGATTCGAGACAGACTATATAGAGAAAACATAAGCCAGACCAGAGACAATTTAAGTACTTTTTCAGGTAGTTTGGTTGAGTTAAAAGGTGTCTTAAATAATTTCACTTCGGGTGAAGCTATTTAAAAAGTCTCTTAAATGGTTTCAATAACCAAAGCTATTTAAAACACAGTTTAACTCACTGAAACTACCTGAAAAAGCTTAAATTGTCTATGGTCTGGCTTAAACTTAATCTATATAGTCTGTCTCGAATGAGCGTGTACTAGGGTGGGCCGAATCATTCGGCCGAGAGCCCGAGCATGTAAACACGGCATTATATTCTGGTATGACAAAAAGCAAATGAAACATTAAACACATAAAAACCACATATGGCAATGTTCTATTAACTCTCACAGACGTCAAATTGACAGTTGATTAAACATTGCCATAAGCCCCTCATTCACGGCAGTCCGCCGGCGGCACCTCCAGCACGTAATAAAGTACCGTGAATGTCGTTGCCGGATGCGTGCCGTACGGCAACATCCTGCTAGCTCCGCCCACCACCTTGCAGTCCGAATTGCACTAAATTACGGTAGTAATGAATTGAGAAATGCGGCAATGCAAAAAATATTAATATTCATTTTTAAAAATGACATAAGAGATGGCGGCATTTTTTTAATTCGAGTACAGTGTATGCGCTAAAACGCAGCGCTGCGCATCTTTCAACGAATAAGTGCGAATTGGACTGCCAGGCTGGGCCACTTGCACACCGTGTGTCCGCTACATCCAGCCATGCCGGAGTGCCGGCGGACTGCCGTGAATGAGGGGCTATAGGTATGTGGTTTGCTGGGAAGAGATATCGTGGTCTATCTATATTGCATTTGCTAATGCGAGCGTCAAAGAGGCAGAATAACGTTGCTGCGCTGCGACCGTGCGGTCAATCAAACAAACAACGACGAACGGAACGGAACGGTTGGCCATAGATGTTCAAAAACCGACACGGGCCACAGATGTTGCATAGTTTGCAGTGATTTAAAATTACCGTACTTTTTGTACATTCTTTGAATATTCTTTTGAATTACCGTGCATTTTTCATACCGTAATTGACTACCGTACAGAGCAGTACAAAGCATGAAATTACCGTATGAATACGGTATTTACCGTACGGTTGGCAACACTGGAGGCAAGTTTGACGCGCCGCTCGACTCGTTCGGATTTCGGAGCCGGCAACCAAACCAACGTCCAATGTCGACACACCATCAACTTGCGTAGTATAGTACGCGAGTATACGCCATGCGGTCCGCAGCCGCAACAACAACAAGCTAGCTGTCTCTCTCTAACTAACTTTCCGCCGCTCTTCATAGATAAGGAAAGACTGCAGCCATTCATTTATGTTTGGCAATGCAATGTAGATGCCAAAATGTGCACATTATAACCTACTCACCTGTACTCTGTTTCAATATTATATTTTCACAACTTGTTATACAGTGATTGGTGATATAAAGAAACAAAATTAATCAATAAAACTTTTCCAAAAGTTTATGTCAATGTGCCTAAATTTAAATGTTGCGTGTTATTGATACTTATAATGTTACGTTTTGTTCGTTGGGTAACAAACAAAGCGTTTCTAATACCAATTTAGAAAAGTAGATATTGTAAATGGAAGTAAACTTATGCAAAAGCTTGAATAAAAATATATTCCTTCATTTGCAATGTGAAATGTTTTTTTAAGGTTTGAATATGCAAATAGAATTTTAGTTCATAATGTCTTTGAAACTTTTTCTACTGTTGTGTTACGAGCTTACGAGTTACGACGGGTCGTTGTACTGTACCTATACCTACCTACCTACTTCGTCAAATATTCGTGGGTAGATTTTGGGTAGGTAGGTGATATCTATTTTGATATAAATATATAAGTCTTATGCCTAATAGGTACGTAATGTAATTATGACGCGAAAATGGAAGAGATTTCATTTAGGGCCTACGCTAGCTGACGCGGGTGCACGCGGCGGGTGGATTTAGTATAGCGCACCCGCTCCGTGGGCCCGCTTCACTTAGCGCTGTTCAAACAATTTCTTATTAGAAGGGCGTCCGTTCCGGGTAATCCGCGTCAGCTAGCGTAGGTGCCCTAAAGAGGTCAGGTAAAGTTATATTATACCGCGGTCACCACAGACCTAATGGGTACATTGTTGGAGGAGTAATAGGCATAGTACATGGTTGGAGAGGCTAAGAAAGTTAGTTAGAGAGAGAGCCTGATACAAGTCCATCTGTAGCGCTTTCGGGCGAGGCATTACATAGTGCTTTTCACGATTAAGAATGTACGACTTAACAAAAACAATATCCAGAAGCGCTTTCACGTAGTTTGCTTCAAACCAGATACCTGTTCAGAGGCGTTTTACGTTGTTTGCAACTACACCTAGAAGTAGAAATTTGAAGTCAACCAAATGTGTCGACAGATTGGGTCAATCGTTTGTACGGCATGGAGTTTTTTTTATATCTACCTACCTATGCGAGTTTGTTTTTACTTGATTTTTTTTATGACGTAAACCAATTTTTTTTACTTTATTTATATGGCAGCGACACTACCATATTGCCACTTTTTAATTTCTCTGTCACACTGTAACTCATTTTTTTAAGAAGAGAAGAATACAATTTTTTCCTACGTTTCATTAATTATTTCAGTAATTTTTAGAAAATATTAAAATAAATTACTTACTTCCAATGTTCACGTTATGGTGAAGAAAATAAGAAGTGAAAAATATGCCCGCCTTTTTTAAAAAAAAAACGTGCGACTACAATCGCCCGATTTTACTAATCCTAAAAAACGATGTCTTTCACTCCTAATTTATGTTTGTTGGCTTGGGTGACCACTTGAAAACAAATCATCTGTCATTAATTTGATCATACCTCAGATGAAATAATTGTTTGAAAAGACATTGATACACAATTATTAATCAATTACGAAGAAGCTAACATAGAAATATAAATCTAAATTGGCTTTACATACGGTTTAAATTCCTATTTACCAAAAGGGGCTAAGATAGTTTCGGTGTGTTACGAAATCACCAAACTAGTTAGGTAATACATACCTATCTAGTTAATGTCAATACATTAAGCGTCAGATTAAAAATAGTTAAGATCAGCAGATCTACCGCGAACATCCAAATTTCGTCACCACTCTATCGCACTTGGACGTTTTTCTTTTTAAATGTAGTAGGAAAAAAAAGTCTAGCGATAGAGACGCACATAACGAAATACAATTTTTCGAAAATGTCCCTAAATATCTTGTGAAGATTTTAGGGAACCTATGGATAAGAGCAATGTACAAACGGTATACAAAGGAAAAGTTTTTCCAGCAGTCGCTTTTGGTTTATGTATAGCATAGCATGTAACAAGTTGTATGGAACGGAACGTTGGGTGACATGACATCTGGAAAGGTAGGTGAACAAGTATTTTGCAACACAACGACGAAAACGTGGCAGGTTACATTTAATGGCTAAAATATTTTTTCCATCTTTTCATCAACGTCATGAAAAGTTGCGAAATGTTTTCTCTCTCAGGAGTCGGTAAGTAAGAATCTGTGACGTACTCCTCTTATTGCCTATACTGTAGGCACCATTATCATGAATTTAGCCGGCGATATACGTTTGAGCAATCTGTCGGATCTGCATATTCCTGCATAGCGGGTCTGTCGGGCATCCGGAAAAATCTACCATGCACACATTGATTAACAAATCCGGCGGATATACCCGAACGTATATGGCCGGCTATTGGGTCTGGCGTACGTCAGTCTCGAAATAAAATACATTAAATGGTGACGAAAGTAGATGCCAGAAAAGTAATGCGGTTGAAACAAAGACAAATGTCTAAACATGAGTACCTATTGCCAATCACAACCAATGTTTAAATAATAGCATCCTAAAGTTATTCACTCAATGGAGACTACCCTGATAACTACATTTAGAATTTATATGTTCGTGATAGGCTCAGGTATGGTGGAAATAAAACAAGGTGATGAGACTGTCCCGTGGTGTCTTCCAACGACGACGTCCCTGACAGCTAGCTGTCTTTTACGCACAAAATTATAATTATATTTCTTTCTTAGTCCGAGTATACATGTACTCGTAAAACGAATCAATGCAGAGATCGAACGAGAAGGTGTTATCTACGAGTACCACAGACTGTTGGTCAGTGTTGGCTGAACACAATGTAGCCGGAGGGTGAAGTATGGTTGGTAAAAATTTGTATTAAGTCCGACTAAGCTAGGTTTTAGATTAGATGTTTATAGCACAGACTGTGAAGGTGTTAAGTAAACGTCAAAATAACTTTACATGTTTTACAGTAGGTACATTTGTTTGGACGAGATAACGTGGTCTGACTCTAGTTTAAGTAACTTTTCGTTAACTGAGTAATTACGTATAAAAACCTTACTTCTAATATTTTGCAACTGAACGAGGAAAACGTGGCAGGTTAAAATTAAATGTCACGTGAATTTCTCCGTCATTTCATCGACGTCATAAAAAATTGCGAAAAGCCTTTTCAATCAGGAACGTGAAAGGCCCCTTGTTCTCCGTACATAACCAAGTTACATAACCAGCACTGGGAGAGGACGAATTATTCCTATTTCAAAACCGGGTATTGTAGTAGGAATTTCCTTTCATGACCAAACCAACGTCATGTGTCGGTAATGTAGAAAGATAATTCCTACTACAGTACCCGGTTTTGGAGTAGGAATTTAGATTGCCTCGCACAGAACTAATGTCATAATGATGCACAAGCGGGTTATGTAGCAGGAATTTGCGAAGGCTGCCCTGAAAGTTTCGGGAATCGAAAAAAAATAAACATTTAAATGAAATAAATGTTTTTTTGTAGTTAGGTAAGTTACACTTATATAATACTTCGAAAATAAATGTCTCATATTTTTTCGAAGTATTCTTCTTTATGTTCAATTCAATGCACTTTTTCATTCTTTCAAGTGTTCTTTCTCTGAAGTGAGGGTAGACAAAATGGCCATTTTATAAGCATCGACTGCTTCTTCCGGGGTGTGAAAACGCTGACCACGCAACTTGTTCTTGGTTGTCGGGAATGTAAAAAAATCATGCTGTATGGAGGATGGTCCAGTTATTCGACTTTTTCACCGTTCAGATAGTATTTTGTTTTCTGAGCAGTGTGAGGGCTGGTATTATCGTGGTGTAGTATCACAGCGTAGGGATGTATTCCATCCAGTGAGGTAACTACATACATGGCCAGCGGCTCGGCTCGGTGGTCGTGCTGCGGCTTAGGGTTGTCAAAAACTATGCGAAAGATATTACAGTTTGATTGGCAAACTAATTTCCATTTTACACCCCATAGACCGCCGAATTTTCATAGAAATTCGGCGGCATTTCCTTCCCCGCGCGCCCCCCATCGATGACCCAGAAATCGGCGGAGTTAACCCACTGTATAGAATACATAATACATCCTTACGCTGTGGTAGTATGATGCGGCGTTGAGGGTTATTTCTTTGCAGTTGATCAAAGACAATCGGTAAACAAACACTTATGTACCAATCAGCATTGACTGTTCTTTGGTCTTCAAGAGCAATAGTCGCCCCGTGACCCTATTTGGAGACAAACGTGCCACCATTTTTTTGTTCGTACTACGAGAACGAATATTTTTTGTCGGCTTGGGCTCGTCTTCATAGACCCATACTCGAGATTGGTTTTTCGTTTCAGGCTCATATGCATATTATATCCATGAGCTATCTCCGTTAATTTTTTTTAAGGTTTTGCGGCACCAGTCGACACGAGCCGTCTTCTGGTCGTCAGATAACAAAACAAGTGAGGAATCCACCGGAAAAATAACTTCCTCACACCCAACTCTTGCTGTAAAATAATTTGTATCTGACTCATTCCAATACCTAAAGTGTCCTGAATTTCCCGGTATGTCACATGCCCATCTTCCAAATTGATGTTATGATCAGTGACGGCCGATTTTGGTCGACCTTCACGCACGTCATCCGTGAGGGATACACGGCCACGTTGAAATTCCGAATACCACCTGTATATTGTCGTCTTCGAAGGTGCTTCACTACTAAAAGCAGTAGTCAATCGGTGTCTACATTGTTCTTGTGTTAATCCACTTTTAAAATCGTAGTTAATCATAGCTCTTAAATTTTCACGTGACAGTTCGATTTTCACCAGCGACTCAACGACATTAAAAAACAATTGAAAATCGAACATTGTTTTTTTTCTCTAAGTGGCCAGTGTTTTCGGATAATGAAACTATGCGTATAATAAAAAGGTATAATACGTGTCAAAGATACGTTCATAAGTATTAAATTCCCTTTACTTACAGGGCAGCCTACGTAGCTATCTCATTACAAAACCAAAAAGGTAATCAACCATTTTACGTAGACCAACAGCATTTTAAATGATAATACAAAATACCTATTTTTATTTGGTTTTTTAATTACTTTTACCGAAAACTATTTTGTATTTTATTTGACATCCTAAAAAATACACGTATTTTGTATTTTTTAACTTTAAAATACAAAATACTTTAGTCAGTTTTTAACATTAAACGGATTTCTACCTTTTAGGTACCTATGTAGATCCTATGCCGACACTGGTGCGAGCGAGAGGCAAAACGCAAATACCCGCAGTGTAGAGTAGAGCTACCCTAAGACCTCTTGCTCGCACTAGTTTGTGTTACAGCCTGTTGTATTTTAAAGTTTAAAAACGTACAAAATACGTGTACTTTTAGTATTTTAAATAAAATACAGAATAGTTTTCGATAAGAGTAATTTAAAATACTAAATAAAAATAGGTATACTTATTATATTTGCATTTAAAATGCTTTTATTTCAAATAATTAACATCTCTGGTTATTATTTTCTACAGTATGTATCACGTCAACGAAGAACAAACCTTAAAAAAATGGTTAGCGGAACTTGAGTACAATGTAATGACGTGCATTTCACGTGCCTTAGTACATGTTTTATGGCATAAAATTATTAAATGAATTACTCGAGGACCTTCTTTTTGCAGTCGGTTAATGGTTTTTGTAACATCAACATAAGTACCTGTCAAACGGAACTATTAAACTGTTGGTCTACGTAAAAAAAGTTGGTTACCTTTTTGATTTTGAAATGAGATTGCTAAGTTCGTGCTACATAACCAGACCTCGTTATCAGTGGTGAAAACTCATTGAAACCACTCCCACCCGCGTACTCCCACCTTAAAGGCCGGCAACGCACTTGCGACACCTCTGGTGTTGCGGGTGTCCATGGACGACGTTAATCGCTTACCATCAGGCGATTCGTTTGCTCGTTTGCCCCCTATAGCATAAAAAAAAACCAAGGGTTGGCAAAACTACCTATCTAAAATCGCCTTCGGTTCGGTACATAACTTCGCCTTAACAAATGTTTTATAATTTTTTAACCACAAATCGTAAAATTAAAGTAACGCGTACAATTTGAAATAAGTATATTACACAATTTTCTTGATCATATTATTTTATTACAGTAGGCGAATTTGGGAAACAAAGGCGAAATAAGGATATATGACGGTTTTTATTTTTTGACATTAAAAGTGCTTTTTTCACTACATTTGACTAGAAATATATTATTTGTAATGTATTTTCACATAGATTACTATTTAAATATTTTACTATGGCGAAGTTATGTACAATAGGCGAATTAAGGATTTCACACTTCATTTAATTTTGGCAACCCTCGTTTCAATAAATTTTCACCACTGATAACGGGGTCTGTACATAACCCTCTTGTGCGTCATTTTGACATTAGTTCTGTGAACTTCTGTGCGAGGCAATCTAAATTCTTACTCCAAAACCGGGTACTGTAGTGGAAGTTATCTTTCTTTCTACATTACCGGCATAACGTTGGTTTTGTCCAAGGAAAGGAAATTCCTACTACAATACCCGATTTTGAAGTATAGGAATAATTTTGTCCTCTCCCAGTGCTGGTTATGTAACTTGGTTATGTACGGAGAACAAGTGGTAAAGGCGCGTAAGAATCCGTGACGTACGTCTCTGGAGCTACGTTAATTTTCGTGTACTTATTAGAATTTGTCGTGCGGCAGAGCACGGTATTGAAATACATTTAGTGGTGTAACACCATGGGGAAGTGTTGTATAAGAGCATCCAACCGATGGATGTGGAGATCCTACGAGATGGTATCCTAGCTAGGTCTGATCATAGCATGTAAGTAGCAAGTTCATGGCTGAAAACACTGTCTGAAGTTTGGTAAATGAAATTACTTATTACGAAAATTCGATTCTAATATTT
Organism: Lathronympha strigana; assembly: GCA_949128165.1. Lineage (NCBI taxonomy): Eukaryota > Metazoa > Arthropoda > Insecta > Lepidoptera > Tortricidae > Lathronympha > Lathronympha strigana. Next base: position 5,648,066 of record OX421906.1, on the reverse strand, counting down.
TGCAACTGAACGAGGAAAACGTGGCAGGTTTAAATTAAAAGTCACATGAATTTCTCCATCATTTTCTTCAACGTTTAAAAGTTGCGAAAAGTATTTTCTCTCCATAACCAGGTCTATAATCGTATGTAGTCTGTATTTTCCTCGCAATAGTGAGGGGAAAAATGTTGTATAATACAACATTTTTCCCCTCACTATTGCGAGGAAAATACAGACTACATACGATTATAAATCTTATCACATGTAAGACTTATCTTGAAGAAACCATCAAAAATCAATTTCAAAATTTGTCATAGAGTAGGTACGCTCCTGATAGTTGATACTTAGATATTGCCAACAGCTTACCAAGTGCGGGATAAGACATGATCACATGACCAATTTAAGGTGTGACCTCCGATTGCGTACATTTCCTATGGGCATATAGGACTCACTTATACTGGACTGGTGGTAAGTGATAGGACTTAGATTACTTTGCCCCAGATGTGGATAAAATGCGTTTTTCCACGCTAGTTTTAAAGGACAGAACAGCGCTTTCCGAGCTAGTGAGGGGAAAATATCTTTATTTTTTCAATTTAGGCACATTACAATGCACTTATGAACATCAAAAAAATGCTACTACCGGTTCTAACCCTACACTACAGACCGAGAAGATTATTACCAGCAAGTAACTCGGCGGGACTTAATTTTTCAAAACAGTAGTAGGTACTTATGTAATCTACTCGCAGTAATCTGTAAGCAGTAGTAGTATATTCAAGTTTTTGTCGGTTGCGTTACAGTATACATGAAGCACCATATTTTCAACCGACTTCAATATTTCTAAAGGAGGAGGTTCTCAATTCGTCTGAATTTTTCAATTTGACTTTGTCCAACAGTCTTGAAATTCATTCAGTGGTGTAATAACCGGAACTGTCGTATAAGGTACGTCCTTGTCCTCGGTGTGTACTGATACATCCGAATCCGAACGATGTGAAGATCGTACGAGGTCTTATCCATTGTAATGTACTACTGATTGACACCGTAAACACGGGAATCTGGCTCACCGACGTACAGTCTACCCTTGTATCACGGGCGGTGGTCTGACGGCAACTGCCGACCCCCACTCCTGGGTCAGACGTTTACGCTTGAGACAGGTTATGCAAACCTCAATACACTACATCCCTTCCTTGTTGTTTTTTTCTTTATTAGTTTGCATCTTATCAATCAGTTATCAAAACTACTTATTTATAATTACGAGTTACTAGTAATGACTGGAATGACACAAAGTAAATTACTTCTCCGAATTTGGATTTCTAATATACATCACTGTCTTCATCTGATCCCAAATTATTCTCAGTCTCCTTTCTCGATAATTTTCCTGATACTATCCATTTCCCGTCCTTCTCCTTTTGTTTTTTTTTTTTTTTTGTTGTGTTTGTTTTTTTTTTTAGATCACGTACGTTGTGTCTGTATGTTTTACCGTTGTTATCATTAAATACTTCCACTTATATGATTCTCATCTAAATTTACTCAACAGTTAAGTAGACATGAACGCAAAGTTAGATCCATTCAATCATAAATCGGCTGGTAGTTTGGTAAAAACAATGATTAGCTCACGTGATGTTGAATACACTATGCTACATAGTTTGAAAATACTATTTACCAAAGTAAATATAATTTTGGACATTATTATGTAACTATGTGTGTTTTAACATTCATAAATATTTTAACAAACTTAATGTCTTGTTGTAATTTAGATAACTTAGTTTATGTTACTCTAATAAGTGTATTTGCTGTTTATTATAAATCTGTCAATATCACTGAAAGCAACTATTGCTGTTATTCATAAACGCTCATCAAAACCTCCGTTCACTAATTTGTCGTTTCTCGTTATCTGTCAATTTGACATTTGCGTTTGTTAAATTAAAAGGGACAAAACATATTTTAACTAATATGAATCTGTTAAGTTTTTATGAATATGGCGTTATACTCGTATCTATAATTAGAATGAGTAAGGCTTCAATGGCTTACTTTCTTTTTTTTCATTTTATTGTTTAGTAATATCCCTTAGCTTGCACTATCAGGTGCAATCTAAGGGATCATATAAGTCATTGTAATTTGTGCAATAAAACCAAAGTTTGATTCAATACATCCACTGTAGGTACGTGTTAGTTTATTAACTTGCATTTCCATAAATCCTTACATACTGATACGTGTGAAGTTGGTACATTACGCATTTAAGCGTATATAATAATATTATGATAATAAAACTTAATTTGACCTCATGTAATAAAACCACTATAACACAGGGTTCCCGGTTTAGCATTCATAGAACAATGTTTTCTCTCTCTCACTATGTTCATCAGAAAATATTGAGATTCACAGTAAAGCTTTTAGCCCTTACACTTTACAGACCTTCAGATTTTTTTTGAATTTATGCTCGAAAATATTCTTATTTTTGTTAATAAGAATGTCATTTTAATATTTGCAACATGGAGAAATATAAAAAGTTACTACTTATATTAAGTACTTATATTAAGTATATTAAGTACTCAGCCTCTCAGCGATCTGAATGCTTTTCGATTCAAACTTAAGTGCTTATGTAATCCTTGACATCACTTTACAGGAGATGTTTAATGTGACTGTTTTTTTATGACCAACAACACATTACAATACATTACAATACATTGTCGCGCGCAGGCGGATCACCCCGTTTCGTCGCGCGCGACCCGTTTCCTACGTCGGTCTCGGGGAGTGATGCCCGACCTGCAAAGGTACCAACACCACTCTGTCTGTCCGACGATGACTGCCCGATACTGTCGAAACATGTCACCCCTATTGTGATAAAAAATACGCGAGTGTTAACCGTTGCAATTTAATATCAATATGACTCACGAAAGTTTAAATTATATAATACATTGTTTGTTGTGTAATCATCTAAACACCAAATAGTCATGAGCTTTAGTAGTTTACCAGCAAACTTCTTCTAAAAGGACACGCTATCGCCCGCAGATAGTTCTGCGACCTTAACATGACGATTTTAATGTAGGTAGCACAACATTCCCAAAATACCAGGGAATTATAAAGATTAAATACCTAATCCTACACAAAGGTTATCTGGAATCTCTTTTTACCCTTTGTAACTGTTTATTTATGTATTTGGTACCAATTTTAGTGCAATAAAGTATTACTTTGACTACTGCTGTATTATTATTATTCCTACTTGATAAACCTGATAATAATAACCTTAATAACGGATAACCTTCATAATGGTGTTTAGCTATTTGTATGCTTTGTTAGTTATCCTAGACTTACTGTTGCGTGTACCTTTGTGTGATACATACATGTAAGAGTCAATGGTGGTGGATACAAGTTAAACCAATTTTATTATATTTTCCTTATCCCCTTAATAAGGACCCAGCCGTTCTCTATTTTTAATTAGACTAGCTTCTGCAGCATCCCTTTTTTTATCTGAATTTTCCCTGTACTGTAGATTTACATTGTAGTTGTATGATTGCAGCCTAAGTATTCTTTGCTCGATGAACAAACAAGGTTTAGATTTTCAATAAACAGTATTTCTAGTCTCTTTCATATTGAGTAGAGTGTGACTACCATATGTAAAAGCGTTTTACTTAAACTTGGTGTCTTATTGGTATTCTTTGGTGGGTGCATATTTAAAAACAAACTGAAATTTCAATTATATTAACCTGAAATATTAAATCACTTGACTATTTTCAATTTAATGAAGGTTGTCAACCATTTCCAATTTAATGGAAGCATTCATTTGAACTACCAGATATTTTCCAATTTAGTGGCGGCTATGTCAACAACCCGTTTCAATTTAATGGAGGTATTCAATTGAATCACCAGACATTCTCCAATTTTATGGCGGCTATGTTAACCCATTCCACTCGGATTTCCTATGAAGATAAGCCTTTTGCTTTTGTTTTGCATCGAACAACAACTAGGAGACAATGTAATCAAGTCATTCAATAATCAGATTCTCATCGCCCGCTTCCAGCGTTCCCACCTAACGCCGACTGAAGTAGGGTCCGCTTCACAATCGAACTTGTCTAAAGTGAGCGTCGATGACATGGTTTGGGCGACCTGCAATCAAACCGTTCAACGGTCAGATTCTCGTAAGAGCCATCTGCTCAAGTCAATGTAATGACCAGATTAATTTTAATTAATTTAATTTAATTTTAAAACTGTTTATTTCATAAAATTTTCAAATTTCCATTACAAACTTAACTTCTATAATCTTAAATTTCTATAATCTTAGATTTTTAAGCGTTAAGGAGTCTGTTTTATGTTATATTTACGATAAATGTATCTGTTGTAACTAGGTCATTAACTTATTTTTCTGTAGGTATACACATATTTTATGTATATATTAATTGTATAATTTACTTCTTTCGGTATCAGATACATTTACCCGCATACGGTATAACTTGTTTTTTTCCTTACATGACAATTTAATGTCCAGATTCGGCAATCTGCTGTGTTTAATATATACATGACAATTTAATGTTCAGATTCGGTAATCTGCTGTGTTTAATATATACATGACAATTTAATGTCCAGATTCGGTAATCTGCTGTGTTTAATTCATACATGACAATTTAATATCCAGATTCAGTAATCTCATGTGTTTAATATATACATGACAATTTAATGTCCAGATTCAGTAATCTGCTGTGTTTAATATATACATGACAATTTAATGTCCAGATTCGGTAATCTGCTGTGTTAGTTAACTTAATAACAAGACCACTGGATTTCCATTTATACATGACAATTTAATGCCCAGATTCGGTAATCTGCTGTGTTAGTTAACTTAATAACCAGACCACTGGATTTCCATTATACATGACAATTTAATGTCCAGATTCGGTAATCTGCTGTATTAGTTAACTTAATAACCAGACCACTGGATTTCCATTCATACATGACAATTTAATGTCCAGATTCGGTAATCTGCTGTATTACTTGACTTAATTACCATTTGGTAATCTGCTGTATTAGTTGACTTAATAACCAGACCACTGGATTTCCATTTATTGCCATCATATTCATGGCAAAATAATAAACACTGATCAATGTTAAGTAAAACTCGACAGTCTGTGAGATTTAGGTACCAATCCTACCATTTGTTAAAGATTGAGTAATTTCCTGTATGTATTAGATAATTTAATAACCAGATAATTGTATCTGTTATAACTGATCTGGCAGTCAGCTTTTATAATTATATTATTGAATACAAACATATGGCAATTAAATGTCAAGATTGAGTAATATCCTGTATTAGTTAATTTAATGACAAGATAATTGTACTGCTTTAACTGATCTAGTAGTCAGCTTTGTAATTCAATTATCATAACAAACACATGACAGTTAATAGTTTTTATTGAGCAGTTTCTTGTAAGTATTACTTAATTCAATAACCAGATAATTTTATCTGCTATAGTTGATCTAGTAGTCAGCTTTGTAACTAACTATATTTTCAAATACAAACAAACGCATGACAAGTTAATGTCACGATTAAATAGTTTCCTGTATTACTTAATGTAGTAAACAGATAATTACATCTGCTATAATAGATATATTACTCTGCTGCTTATAATACAATACTCAATACGGACCAGTATGTTGGTCGCACTGGTCTAAGATGTTAGCATGACAGTGACGATATGAGAACGTCCACCATTGTATGTTGTTAAGGCTTGTCCTATGACGTGAAATGACCCTGTCCGCCATGGCCATTACACTTGCCATGCATTCAGCAACAATATATTTATGACAAAATAATATATCCATATTCGGGCATTATTATTAAGTAAAACTCGTCCGCCCGTACCATATACACATACATATTATATGTTTAACCGTATAGTGTTTTTATCGGCATAATATGTATCCGGTATGTTTTTTATTATAACTTAAGCAAAATTAAAGATGCAGGTATCTACGGTTTCTATAAATTTCATAGTTCAAATTCATGGACCACGCTGTCCACGCTTAACGATGTCGAGGTCATGTACTTAATTTGATTTACCTTTACCTAATTAGTTGGTATTTTATGTGGTTACCTTTATTTTTATTTATTTTTTAACGCTCGACCATCTACGTTATAGTAACCATAATGTGCAAGTTATAATTTACATTCATTTAGTAATTGCACAAAGGAACATTCTAATGCTTAGGAAGATATTAGTAGGCACTTTGTCGAAGTCACCGTCATATTAACTAACCAGTTTCCTATGCTTTGGTTACGTCAGCCCAGATTTTTATATTGAAATGCACGCATAACTTTATGTAAAAGGCTTAGTAAACAACTTCGTTCAAAACAACTCACTTGGTTTCATCATAAAATCCGATATTAATGCAATGTAAATCCATTTTTTTTTTTTTTACAAAAACAGCGGTAGTCTTTGAAACGCCTATTTGGATGTTTACTACTCCTCCCTTTTGTTGTTTTAATGATTTCGGAATCTAATGTAACTTAAGTATTTTTTTCTCGTCGCCACATGTAATGTACTACTGATTGACACCGTAAACACGGGAATCTGGCTCACCGACGTACAGTCTACCCTTGTATCACGGGCGGTGGTCTGACGGCAACTGCCGACCCCCACTCCTGGGTCAGACGTTTACGCTTGAGACAGGTTATGCAAACCTCAATACACTACATCCATGATTGGTTTTCACCCGATACAATACAACAAGTAGCAAGACAAGAGTTGTACGGATACTTAGCAAAAATTAGGAAAAGGGAATTAGGTCTGGTCTGATCTGAAGACTGATGTGTGAACGAAAGGCAAACGTAAGAATAGAAACGTTAAGTTGTGAAAATTCTTCTTTTAATATTTTGCAACTGAATGAGGAAAACGTGACAGGTTACGAAGTTAAAAGTTACATGAATTCTTCGCCAGTGTTTCTTTCATGAAATGTTAAGAAAAGCATTTTCTCTCCATAATCAGTGAGGAAAATCTGTGACGTACTTCTCGAATTGCGTATACTGGAGCAACATTTTCATTGAATGTGGGGCCCTGGGGGCTTGGCATGCGTCAGTTCAGCAGTCGTGAAATACATTTAGTGGTGAAATATCGAAGGTTTGTTGAGGCATCTATTCGATGGATGATGAATTAACGTAAAAAAAAGATTCCTGAGAAGAGAGAATTGTGTCTTTCTTCTATTCTAGATCTTTCTCGTTCTTAGAGCATAGACAACGAGAGTAAGCTAGTCTAACATTTCATATACAAAAATATTCTGCCGATTTGGCTATTCATACGTTTAGTACAAAGGCGTAATCCTTATTGGATCTTAACTTAAAGATAGCCAAGACAGGTAAGTAAGTATCTACGCGTAGCCTTGGTAAAAAATAGCATCCTCGTTACACAGACTAAGCTAGGTGGAATGACGCATCAGCATCACGTAAGGAGGTACCTATAGTAAACCATTCGGAGAAAATAATAGTTTTCTAATCAATCCAGCTCGAGTCAATCAATCTGCGAATAATCGGTGAACATCTATTAAGAAAACTAAAAAACGAAGATCCCAACGTATTCAGTACCTACCTAATTCCTACTTCGGTAACTTAAGTAATTCTGTTAAAAAAGTGTCTAAATGAAGTACCAGCATCTATCCAGGAAGATATAAAGTAACAGGAACCTTTCCAGTTCCTGCAACAACATTGCAACTCAGTATGACTGGTTTCTGCGTTGTAAATAAATTTCCAAGAGGTGTGTGATAAATAAAGTCACGATGAAAAAAGTCACCGTGACTCGCCGTCTAATAGTATCACTGTGACTGAATGTTGGGGAACGACGTTACAAAATCACGGTGGTTGTTTCTTCGTTTCTGTAGCTGTTCGTCACTCGCATAGCGATCACGCGTATTCGCGGCCACCGATCACAGTTTGCATCCGGGACTGGTTTTATGTGGCGACTACCGGGAGTTTCGGTACTTTCGGGACTTTCGGGATTATTAATATGGATCGTCAGAACGAGGAGCATACCCTACGGGCACCGATGCCATTGCAAGTGCAAGGTGTGTGAGAGAAAGAGGAAGGTGAGAGAAAGATCGTCGGGCTCACTTAGGTTTTCACCGTGATGCAAGTGACCGTCGTGACAAAATCATGTTTATATTTCACTGTGACTCTTTAGGAACTGGAAGTCACGGCGATATAAATGTAACGCTATTCCTCATCTCTAAAATTTCCATGTAAGGCTCTTAACCTGAGAGACGTACGCTGGCACAATAGGTTGTAAAACGCATATTACACTGGGGCTACGCGAAATGCCTCGCCTGATCGATTTATGTTTTTTTTTCATTTTGTCTCTGGCACGAGTCTCGAGGAAATCGGTTTATGCAAAGTCTTTGGATGTAAAGTCGTACGAATTCTTTGCAACAACTTTTATGAATGCTACTGTATAATTGAAACTCTTTTGTTGTAAGTTGTATTAAGTTAATATTGTTCTAAGGTTTCTAGAATTTCTTGTGAAATACATTGTAAACATTTTCTTGGCAAAAAATGCAAAGAAATGCTTAGCACGCCTTATTGCGATAAGGTTTGTAATAAACTTTTCCTCAAACCTACACAATTTTAAGGTGTGTTCTTCCTACTAATACCACCCTGAACTGAAGTCCTTACTGCTAGTCTATGATGGTCGGGTTTTTATCGTTTACCGACGTTGCTGTCACGTTCTAACAAGTATGTATGTGCGAAAGTGACGCATAGCGTGATAAGCAATAAAATGGCAACCATGCTAACCCTACAGGTCCTTGTTTATTAAAATTTAATCTTTATTTTGGAAATGAAGAAAATATGCTTTTACCAGATAAAAAACATGCATAATTTTCAAATAAGACCAAAAGGTATTCAAAAATATGGTTACTACCAAACCAACTACACAAAATAAAAACTCACCCAATTTTCTTAGAAAGAAAGAAAATGTGGAAAAAATGATGACCTCGAGCGAGACCACAGAACTAATAGCGCGAAATCATACCTCTATGGGCGGGACTCGAACCCGCAAACTCTGGGTTATTTTTTCTTAAGAAATTTGGCACCCTTTGCATTTCTGGTTAAAAATAATAAAAACTCACCCGTTAAAAGTCCTCAGAACAACAGCACTCCGCACCGACCTGATAGCAAATCAACACACTTCAAACATCATTTGAACTACATACTCATTTATTGCACAATAATTTGCCTATTGTGCAAATGCCTGAAATTTTGCAGATCTGACACCAGCCATGACAGTGACGTTTCGCGGAAGGTAAGTGACGCGTCATGCTGTCATACTGGCCAGTCATGAAATGCCATGTTCAGAGGCACGTTTAAAAAAAAAAAAAAGTTGTAGGTGAATTATTAACGCCAGGGTTTGCTTAACGTGTTTAGAACTTAACATTGATGTTGTAGAAAGCTTGTTTCTTGTTTATGTTTTAGGATTAGTTATAAAGTATTATAGTATAATAATTACTAGGTGCATATAGCTACCTATTGTTAGATAGCATGAGCGCGATCTCGCCAACAAACTGGTTTCTCAGTTTGGCGGGTTATAATACCAATTAATGTAACTATGTACACCTTTTGAATAATAATAAAAAAAAAAAAAAAAAAAAAAGTAAATTGGTAATTAGTTTGATGTGAAAAATCGTTAATATATAATATTTAGTTTGCCAGTCTCTAAGTCTGAAGGTATCCCGGAACTAACGGAAGACAGTCACTGAAGTGGGATAGCCGGTCATATACATTGGGGGAATCCGTCACATCTGCATAGCGTGTATGTCCGCCGGGCATCCGCCGGACAAATTTTCCAAACCGGATCCGAAGGATATGCCCGTACATGGCCAGCTATGTCTCCGGCTTAACGAGGTCACCAAAATGCCTGCTGCCTCACTGCGAAAACTGCATATTGCACCGCACCCCAACAATTGAAAGCAAAAATAATTACATATACCTACGTAGGTATCAAATTAGTAAAACTTAATGTTGTGAAATTAAAAATACAGCGATTCATTTAGAACATGCGTATTCAGTATCATATCATTACAGCTGATTAAAAAAAAGTTAAAAATAATGGTTACGAAAAAAAACATTTTAATCTCACGAGTTTTCATGGATGTAACTAGAGTGACGTCATCGAGAAAAACTCTTCATTTACGTGTAACGCAACTTAGTATGGAAGTGGCACAATCACTCGTCGCTACTTTATCTAACCCGGAACCGTAGGTACCTACCGTGGATTTCCTGACTTTAACTAAGGCAAACAATCATCTTTATTCCATTTAGTTATCGTACTGCCGTGTATATGACGAAATTCTCAGTCATATTGGGTTTAATCCTTCGTTTACCATGCCCGCGAATTACAGGGTTATCATGTAGGTACTTAGTTACACAATAAGTACCTATTTCCCTTTCCCTCCCTACATTAGAGTCCGCGAATTACCGGGCTTGGTAACGAAGTGTTTCAATTTTCAACTGACGTGTGTATAGCAACATTAGCAACGGTTAACCCGCGACAATTATGTAGAGTTAAGTTTGATTGAACTAGTTTTTCGTTGAACAACGGGCCTGTTTCAAACTACTAATTTAACAGAAGGGGATATCCATATCAACATATCCTCTACGTTTAAACGAGGAAATGACAAATCTGCGGAAATTCACAGTGTTCAATGAGTGAATTTCACACCAATGACTGGGGTTTGGCAAAAATTATATGACACAATTTTATTTGTACGAGATATTTTTTCGGCCTACGTAGCAGAATATACTAATGCAGGTTACAATATAGAACAAGTACCAACAGGATGAAGCATATAAACAAATCTTCCTAGTTTAACCGGATATTAATAATGTAGCGGATTTAATACACTCAAGGTTGGAAGCTATCCAAGATCTCCGGATGTTACGTACGTATATGTTATTGCTATATTGTTTATTTACTTCTTCCATATTTATAAAGATGGCGGAAGTTGTGACGTCACGCACGAATGAGTCATCAAGTCATGTATACTTTACTACTGTCATATGACTGCTATTGTAAAGTCAAATCAGTTACTCTTTATGAAACGTCAAAGCTATTAGTAGGTAGGCACTTTGGTAAGTACAGTCGACCTTTGTAATACGGCCAAAAACGTACCTACTTAACCATATTTTATTTTGGCATCGACCGTACAATGAGGTTTCTAATAAGGGTATAGGTATAGTCCAGTATATTCTGACAAGCCAAGGCTGCAGTAGATTTTTTTTTAATTTTTATGCCTCCCTATTTTTTACAAGCCAAAAAACAGGGACCCCCATAATTATTAGGGACCCCTATAATTTTCAATAAATCATTTAAAGCACAAAAAATGTAGTACCTAATTAAGCTATACTTTTGTCTGGTTAATGTGACTGGTGACCGAAGAGCTGGTGGCTTCCTCGCACAACCTATCAGCATATTCAGCATTGTGATACAACGAGGAAATGCCGCCAGCTTCCTAGGTACAATGCCTCAAGGGAGTCAAGGGCTTATTTTAGATTTAAGGTAGCTTAAATTGTGACTTATTGTGGGTATTTTTTGTTAGTTAGGTATACTTATTTGTGAATAAAAACTTTTATATGTTATTACATACATTCATAAACAATTAATTAATAAACGAACCTACATAATTCAGTACATTTGAAATTTTGTTTCCTGGAGGAAAATTCGGTATCATGAAGCATATCATTTCGCACTAATCATACAAAACCCGATATTGTTCCGGGGGAAAAACTATGCTGCATATTTATTTATTTATTTAAACTTTATTGCACAATTATATTAAAGTACAAATGGCGGACTTAACGCCTTTAGGCATTCTCTACCAGTCAACCATCGGGCTAAACCGAAACTGTTAGTTTGGTGCAGGATAGTAGAAAAAAGAGATGATAACCTAAGACATGTCAAACCTAATGAATAATATAATGTATATACTTACACATATACAAATATAAATATACCTACATATACAAATACATATATACCTAATATAAGTGTGTGTACCTAGAGCGAAACATCACGCAGACCCTTAATGACGAATTTTTCGAATAAATGCTTACGCAACTTGCTTTTAAACGAATATTTATTTATTTCACAAAACTTGGTAACAATAAATATATTATTTTGTACTTGGAAAGTTGTTAGGGATTTCTTAAAATAATGATCATGACGTCATAAATTTGCGGCATTAGGTACGGCCGACGTCAATAATATGTTTACACTAGAGATGGTATATATATAAATATTCGGTATTCGGCATATTTGGCATACGTTTTTCAATGTTCGTATTCGGTCGAATAGTTAGGTTACTTTGCCGAATATTTACCGAATAAACAAACTAGATAACTAGCATAGATATGCGTCAAAATATAAATATAAATATTATGTTAAAAAACCGGCCAAGTTCGTGTCGGATATTTTTGGTTAATTCGGTTGGGTAAGAGCTGAACCGAATGTTCAGCGGAATATTCGTATTCGGCTAAATCCGTATTCGTATATCTAGTTAACACTTTTGATATTGCTAGATGGCGTAACGGAGACAGTAGGTTCCACCGTTTAGACCTATGACTTCGATTTGGGGTCTAGCAGAGAAAATTTCCAGAGGTCAAGCGCTCAACAAAATGGGTGAAACCACAGAACTATATCGAGATAAAAATAAAAGTTCATCAATATTTAAGGGGACGGGGATCGAACGTGATAATGTTCGGTCGGAGAGAAAGACAACGGGTCATTTTCTGTTTTTAATCTGTGTCCATAAATTAGGTGTTGCAAAATTCTGAATAAAAAAATATCTGCGCAAAAAGAGAGGAGTGGTCGGACTCTTTAGTTTATATGTACGACCGTTTTCTTTTCACATTTTACTTTAATAGACATAAAATATTGACAATCCACAAGTTTAAATCCGTCGCCTGTCAGGTAAGCACTAGTTTATAAATTGCATTTCTTCAATGCATGCAATTAAGTGTTAATCACTACGTAGTCGCACGTGTTACGCCCTCTACGAGAAAATGACGTAAACACCAGGATATTCACATGGTTTTAGTACGTTATTCGTCTGAGTGATGGAGCTGCAGCGAAGGTCGATGCGCCAAGAGCTGTCGCTTAAAATAAAAAGCCTATATTGACAAAAATCCGGTTTGTCGTTACTTTGAGTGGAATATTCTTTGCCAAATGTATGTACTGCAGTCTCATTTTGTATATCGGAGCGGAAAAGGTGCTCATATGTAGATATCTGAGCACGTCTCTGTTTTCAAATCTATGGTGCATGTTCAAATTTTTTTGAACAGCCTGCCTACTTATAAATAGGTACCTATTCCTTTTTTCATATCACGCCGGCAAACAAGCATACGGCCCGGTCGGTCCGCCTGATGGAAAGCGGTCACCGTAACTAGAGATGTGCCGAAGACGGACTTTGCCGAATACGAATATTCGGCTGAACATTTGGTTCAGCTCTTACTGAACCCAATATTCAGTTGCACCATATCGCTATGAAAGATTAATTTTATGAAAGATTTAACAAAATAACTATTTATATTTTGACGCATATTTAGGTATCTCTTTATGAATTACAAAAAAAAATGTTTATTCTGTAAATATTCGGCAATGTAACCGAACTATTCGGCCGAATACGAACATTGAAAAACTTGCCGAATACAGAATATTTGGTCCATCCCTAACCATAACATAACCTATGGACGCCTGCAACTCCAGGGGTGTCACAAGTGCGTTGCCGACCCATTCAATATGACAGGTCTTGATCTTTGCCATGAACAAAAAGAAACCGACTTTGCATGGAGATTGTCCATATAGTCATAAGCTTAGCTACTCATACGACAAGGAAATGACAACAATATAACAATAATAAGGAAGTATGATAAATGCTGCCAGAAAGGACGTTTCGCTTTTCTTGAACATAATGTATGTACAATGACGTAGCTGTTATTTTGCTTACTATAGGTACTTACGGAATCAATATATTATTAAAATAGGAGTCACCTCCAAATTAGCCCATAGAAGTTTGGTGCTGATCTTATGGACGGGGAACTCATCAATTTTCAAAGGTACAGCAGGGTTTTGTCTAGCGATGTTGGTGTTTTCTTAAATAACCTAAGCATTTTCTTTTGGAAAGCCATGAATTTGGTAAGTTTGGTGATGAAGACCAGGGGTGGCATATGGAACTTCACATACTTATCCCACCTAATATTATAAGCGAAGAAATTTTAGAGGGATATTGAAAGATGCAATAGAGTATTAAATTTAGTAAGTTGAAAGTTGTATTTATGCAATGTGATTTAAAAATTTCGATATCGCAATGTAGAACATTTGTAATTTATCCTAAATGACGACATGGGCAAAGTACAGTTTCCGGTAATATTGTGTTTATTGCCATCACACACTGCCATCTATATATTTTCACGTAGAACTACTTAAGAGCTGTATCTAAATACATACTACGTTAAGTCTTTAAGATTTGGTTGACGCTGTCATCAGTTTAGTAAGTTTTGTCAAATAATATCTTAGAAATTAAGTGGGTGGGTGGGTACGATAGTTATGATATAAATTAAGCTGACTGAAAATTTTATGACAACCAGTTACTTAAAAACTGAATAAATTACATAGAAAAAAAACACAAACACAAGACTTATCATAATAACCCGTCTTTCGCCATTATTTTTGCAAAAGTGCCCAGAACACTAGCTGTGTTCTCTGCGGATAATATACTAGGTCGTCTGCAATGTCTGCATTATGTTTTGTGTAAGTGTGACTAATATTAATTTCTCTTTTGTATACTTTATGTAATTTTAGCCAACTAACCCCGAGTTAAATGTCTGTTTGTGTTATTAAATGTCTGATTCGAACACTAGAAGGCATATGCAGCCTTTAAAAAACACCATAAGGTGGAAGCTTTGATGGCGCAGCCACCCAGCGCACCCAGCGGTAACTCGCGTGACTTTCAATCCGAAGGTCGCGGGTTCAAATCCTGCCGGCTCGTTCCAATGAGTTTTTCAGAACTTATGCACGGAATGTCATTTGATATTGCGTTTCGGTGAAGGAAAATATCGTGAGGAAACCGGACTAATCCTAATAAGGTCTAGTTTACCCTTTGGGTTGGAAGGTCAGGTGACAGTCGCTTTCGTAAAAGTAGCGCCTACGCCAAATCTTGGGATTAGTTGCCCCCAGGAACCCTGAGCCATGGTATAAGCCGCGAAAAGAAAGAGGAGGAATCTTAGCAAATCCCAGTCACTCTCAGTTACTATATTGGGAACACTGAAAATACTATGGTGGTATCGCATTGATCATTTTTTATGGCGTTTCCCCAAACGTTGACGATTGCGGAAAACTCGGTTTTGCACAAAAACAGATTTTTGTTACGTGTACATTAAATGACGCAATTCTGTCGATTTTTTCAGCAAAGTTTCTTGAATACGCATAAAATGAGTTGCAAAATTCACTGCCGACCTCGACTGTGACCTATTTCGGTGTTTTCACATAAATCTTTAATGGTGTATTATATGTTGTGTAAGTGCTGATGTCTGTAACATTGGTGTTACAACATGTTTACAGCCTACGACGCTAGAATACTCATACGAAGGCCATTATTTAAAATAAATAAATTGTTATTAGGGACATTGTTTTTGGAAACTAAATGTTAAACAAGAGCATGTCGGGCCACGCTCAGTGTGGAGTTCCGTAGTTGGCCGTCCGTCACTATTAGCGAGCCCACAAGGGGTTTTAGTAGGTACCACGACCATAACTAGCAAAAAGGAGTATCTTTGTAGCACTTCGACACATAGGTACATAAATACTCTTTTACTAAGAAAGTAAGCCTTTTTGTAAAAAAAAATGGCTTAATTGACCTTGTTAAAAATTATTTTCCTTGAAAGTGTTTATAAAGCTCTACTTCCATGATTTTTGCCATCGTTTTTGGACTGGCGGGTTAAAAGTCAGGGGGGGGGGGGCGGGCGGGATTTCTCGAAGCGGCTATAGCCGAAAATATTCACATAAGTATATACATTTTTATTTATTTAAGTATATTTTTATTCAATTTAAGGTTGACTGGTAGAGAATGCCTTCTGGCATTAAGTCCGCCTTTTGTACATTAAGGTTTTCTTTTGTGCAATAAAGGTTAAATAAATAAATAAATTAATAAATAAATATAATTTAAATTGCTATTATCTTGATGCTTTGTTTATCAATTATATCATCATTGAAAAATCGTTCGTATTAAGACTCATAGTGATTAAATACTGTGTATTAAATACTATGTATTAAATACTATATATTAAATACTATGTATTAAATACTATTTAAGTACTAGGTATTTAAAAAAGCAATGAAAATTATCGATATCATGTTCATTATTAATATTATAATTAATTTCGCTTTCGTTTTATAAGAAGAATTATAAGATTAGATTTAATGGAGACCGAGGAGGAAAACATAGGTAAGCATTTGATCATAATGGCTTTAATCTCATGGAATGGTTAAAGTGACAATATGGTATGAAGTATGAAGATTATAATATAATTCTAACTTAGATGCTATATGATGCCTCTCGAAATTTAATATATATATCCAAGATAACTATAACCAAGCAATACTAATCTAATATCCTTTTAAAAACATTGACATTTGTGCATAGGCCGAGAAAATCATACTGTTTTTTTCTTACGCTACGTTTTTTCGGAGTGGTAATACAAGAGTATTGCCACTCCGAAAAAAGGGAGGGATAAAGAGATTTTTTATTTCTACTGCGTATTTGGTTTGCCATACAGCATTTCTATATCAGTTATTTATTCTTCTTCTGTATAAGACCAAATATTAGTAGGAAACATATTCTTTATTATGCAAATTTGTATTGGTTATAAAACATTTGGTGTTGTGATTTTTTCCATCATCAATATCATTTATTTCATCATCGGATGAAACTAATTTGATAATTGCAAATTCATAAGACAATCATTTGAAATCGTTCACAAACTTACTTAAGCCTGGACTTCGATATCATAAGTAAATGCAGTGGTTGTTGTTGGCTTCGCGGTTCTTTATACTTCTTTTTGAGCTGCCAGTGATTAATTTCCGATTCTGATTCAGCTATTTCATCACATCATGAAACAATCCTCTTGCTCATACCATGATACTTCAAATAACGTGTAATAATCTAGTAGCATGTCAGTACTTGTTCAAGAATTACTAATTAAACGCTAGCTAGAATGATTGAGTGATTAATCATCGCCACCTTTTCATCTTGTGAAACAAAACAAGTTTTCATATCGCATCCTGCGTTACCTATTGTTTCAAAATGTTAACCAATGGTTTTAGAGAAGCAGTGCTGCGTCAATCCCCGGCGAACTAGAAAGAAGGAAGAATGAAGCAATTTATATGATGTTGGGATCATCTAGCTAGGTCATGGTATGAACGGTGTAGAATGATGGACTTCCGAAAGGATCATGAGACATAATCGAATAAGTAACCGCTTTGTTTTCTTTACCGATATCTAGCGGGGAGGTATTTTCTTGATATAGCAATAGCACATGCTTAGTGCGGTATAAACATATATTTTTAGCTATTCCATCATCTCCCAACTTCCAGTCACGGATAGGTACATATTAGTGGTGCAACTATTTATTTTCTATAGCCAGTTTCATCATCGTTTTCCACTGTTTCATCATCTTTGTAATCAGTATCCCATTTCGTAAATTCTTTGTCCCAAAATTCCTGCTCCTGTTCCTTTTATTTTATTTGTCTGTTGTGTTCTACCGTTTGTTGAATAGAAAACAGTCTCAAAATAAACACTTCAACCCCAATAGAATTCTCAAAAGTGCTTCGTCACCGACCCACGGGTGATTCAACCAAGTAGCACGCGTGAGATTCTTTGTTCTCCCGACGGGGTATTAGTCAGGCTCCTAAGCATTCCTGAGGGGTTACGGGAAACCGCGAAAGAAGTTTTCCCTCTCTGTTCCACTTGCATACGAATTGATATGTGCGATAGAGATACAAAACTTCGTAAGCCTTCTGAGACGATTTTTTAAGTGTTTCCAATTTGGGTTGTTTTGTGAATTTAAATTAGATTTTGGTTCGTTTACCCTTTGATTTCCATGGTATATTGTGATATAGATTAATTAGTAATGAAACGTGTAGTTTGTCTTTGACAAGGTCGTGGGTGGTCCCGCTTGTAGTGGATGGGCGTGACAGTGTCATTTAATGTAACCCCTAATGTTACAATTAGGTAATATTTGTAATTACGTTGTCTGAGACGGGTCTCCCAAAGCCGCGAAATATACATACTTTACTTTATCGAGTCTTGCTTATTCTTAGAATAAAATAAATCCATGGATCTCTCTTAGCTTAGAGTATAAGTTTACTTCGGCCCACTTTCACCGCCCAGGGTTAGCCGCTAACCCGGGGCTAAGTTGTCAAAGTCATACAAAAAAATGCCGGGTTATGTGAGTAACCCCGGGTGGTGCAACTGGCCCTTGGGGCACTTGAGCCTTGAGGTTAGCCACATAACCCGCAGCTAAGCGTTTTTGTATGGGCTTTGATGGCTTTAACTCCGGGTTAGTGGCTAACCCTGGGTGGTCCAAGTGGGCCTAGTATCTTTTTCAAATCTAATGACGATCGGTTGTACGACTTGTAGGTACTTTCGCGTAAGAAATGTATATTATAATAATTTTTCACAAAAAGTAACAATACATTACGTCAGAAGGAGTTTTAGAAAAAGCGAGCTTTAGGTACTTACGTTTAATTAGAACATTAAGGTTTCCTTGTCAAATGTTTTTACAAACATGATGTGAAACGGCAAAATGTTGTAAAATTTAAATTAGAATAAGTACTTACTTACACATATTTATTACGAAATACCGCCAGATTATAAATTTACCCAGATGGCATTTAAGTTAATCATAAGGGTTTAAGATTCGTGTCTGTCTGACCTGTCTTCAATTATAAGGACTTCATAAACCTTTGGAGTATGGACGCACCTTTTTATAAATGAAGTCACTCGCAATTCGTACGTAATACACATTTTCCTTTGTCTTCAAATTCAGCGATTCATCTTGAGCATTACTCAGTGCAGACACGACCCTTTGTTTTAATTTAAATCAAGTTACTCATGCAGTTTCTGCATAAAAACGCGGGGTCAGATGCAAATTGGGGAGTTGCAGCATCTTGGAGCACGCGCGTACGATGGCCATCAGATACAGAAATATCGAAACGGCCAGGTTGCTCAAAAATATGTGAGCTCGCCTCTATTACCAAGGCGCCAGAGTGCTTGGCCAGATATTCTTGAGCACCTCTGACGCTCAGATATATCTGATGGCGACCACCGAAACTGACAAATGAAATGAAACGAAATTCTCGAATAAAATAGGTACAAGCCTAAGAATTTTGTTTTAACTCAGTAAAAATTCAACTTTACCGTATGTGGGTTTAACAATATAGTAGTTTTCAACACACTTGCTCGTAACGAGGTTCTTATCGTACCGCTTTTAGGCTCATAATCCAAGATATTAATTAAATACGCGTATTATATATTATTGAACTACGAGTAGTGTGGTAATGAGGTAAAACCATCAAATTAAGTTTAAGTAGGTATACCCTACACTACAAGAATATGTTACGTACGCAGACAGTAGGTATATTAAAATTTTGTCGGATTAAAAAGTTTTTTTTTTCAAACACAGTTCACTGTTTTTAACCGTATAATAACTTATGCGCTAAAAATCAATATCTCCGTATTTAGTTGAATACATGGATTCAAACTATCTGAATTATTTAATATATATGTAAAATTTTATTAAATTATTCATAATTCACAATAATTAGTGCTTGTAGCTCTGTAGCTCGAGTCGGAGACGAGGGCTTAATTTTAGCATGAGTTCGTAATTTTTGTACCGCCCATGATACATACAAAGTTTTTCATCACCTTTGCGAGGAAATAAATAAATGTGATTAAAATTGATTTTAAATGATAGCTTATATATCTGATGATGATTTTGTTTTGTGCAATTTCGTATTAGTATTTGTCTATGTAGGTATAAGGCAAACAATATGTCAGCGAAAGTGATAAAAATGACAAATTGCACAACAATAAGTGATGACTTTAAAAAACGTTGGCCCTGTGATAGCACACTATCTCACCGCGTACCTCTGACATTGTGGTGTATTGTTATCGCGGTGGGAAATCATTACTATGGATATTTGTTTGACTGTTTATATCATTGTTTGATTGTGGCAAATTCAAGGTTCCTTTTTTTAAATTAAATTAATATGATAATGGGCATTGACCCATTATCATATTAATTTAATTTACTTTAATAAGAATTTGGCGCCAAATAATAATACTTCAATACAATTTGTTGACGTTTTTGTTCTACTATGCTTTGTCTCTATTTATTTTAATAAATCAATGATCATACTCGTACTAGTCGGCAGCATTTACAAATTACGTATGTGATGCATGATTGTTTTGTGTTCAATATTATGACAAGTTCATTAAAACGGCCGGTATATTATTTTTATGAAATTTGTGACAAATCTGTATAATTTAATTTACGATACGACATCTGTAGACGAAGATCCGGTCTTACCTGACGTGATTTAAGATCGGACGCTAATCGTCCGATCTTAAACCACTTCACTTTCCTCAGCAAAGATTAAACTTTTCGCGAGTCACAAACGTGTGTTATCGGCATGCATGCGTTTATGAAAACGGTTTACATAGAATAAAAACGGAGAAGGATTTAAAAAGTGTGTATCTATTTTGTATCCTCTTTTTTAGATCACTTTTCAATTCATTTTAACCTTCACCTGGAGGTTTTGATCCCTTTGAGGGGTCATTGACACCACCAAAAAAGATTGAGAACCACAATTTTTCCATTTTGGGTATACGTATGGTATAAAATCGGACGGAAAAAGTCTAAAAAAATTAAAACCGTGTCGGAAATGAAACTCCTGTATACTGAGTGGCTAATTCTGTTATATACATATATCTGATAAGTCCAAGGAAAAGAACGAATATTTTCCAAGACTAAACTCTTTGCTACTGGCAATAGGAGGTACACACGTACCTGAAGGTCTTTAAAAATAACAAAATTTAGTGTCATAGAATATCTCATGATCATTTCCTTATTTGAATCATAAAAATCGAATCCAACGTCATCTCAACCCACCCAAAATCGTCCGAAACTTTGGCGAACGCACCACTTAAAAAAATTTGTCCCACACCTTGAGGTGTGGTTTTGTCATGCACCTCAAAATTTGTCACACACCTCAATACCACCTCATTTTGTCATACCCCTCAAAATAGGTCTCATTCCTCAAAATTGTAGCACAACTTAAATTTGTCCCATAGCCACAGAATACATATTACTTACTTAGTACAAAAAGTACCATAGCTCTTATTTGTCACGGGGCTCAAAATTTTTAATTTGCACATCTTAACTATTTTTATTGCCGACAAGTCGACCCTGTGTTGTGATGCTGCACATTTGTGAGTACTTTACTCACTCAAGCTCATTTTAAATTGATGTCCTAGTCCTGCCCAACACTATTGTGTACTAACATAAGTCATACGTTAAAACGTAACGTAACATAAGGAACAGAATACACTCGAAAAACAACTCACCTTCGGAAGTCAAGCAAAAAAAGATGCAACACAAACACTTGGCCAAACCAAGTTGCCACGCGATTGGCCAACCCATTGCAACGGCCAACGTTTGCAAAAATTTAACTGCATAGGCTCTTGCATTTGTACAAGGTCAACCGAAGTCAACTGGCGAGCCTAAATAGCCAAGGAAAACTAGTTGGCTAAATTAGAGAGGGTTTGGTGAAGTCGAGCAATGTTAATTGTGGTGTAGGCGATTAATGATTAGGTACTCTGATTATTTTAATGGTTTATAGTCGCAGATTTGGGTAAATAATCACTTAGGGACAAATAACAATCTAACAAGCGGGCCTACTTAGTGTGTAGATCTGATAACGCCGAACAGAAGTCGTGTCGTGTTCCACTTTTTACACTCTTTAACAGAATTTCTTCTAGTTGGTCAGTTAAATATACACATTTCACTTATTTACACCATAGTAAAATTTAAGTTTATTTGTTTTTAATGGGTAAAAAATAAAATAAAATTAGTTTGGCACCACCAGCCAACACGCCGCGCCGTATACGTTTTGAGCCAATTAATAAGGGTTCCATTTCCATAGTCAACGCCGACCTCTTATTTTTAGGGTTCCGTATCAAAATGGTAAAAAAGGAACCCTTATGGTGCGACTCAGTCTGTCTGTCACATCGTTAAATATCTCGAGAACTACTTCAGCTACCGATTTGAAATTTGGAATAGTTATATTTATAAACAAAGTTATTGCAGACACTTTGAGAAAAGATTTATCGTACATTTTAACTTATTTTTGAAAAATGTCCGATAAGAGGGGCGGCAAAAATTTAAACTTTAGTTGCTGGGTCATGTGGGGTATCATTTGAAAGGGCTAACTTTGCACATTCAATAACAATTTTTAATTTTTTTTATACTTCACAAATTTTTTTTGGTTCAGAAACGAAAATGTAAAAAAAATACCATTGCGCCCCTCCTTTATCTCCGAAAGTTATTAAGGAATAAATACGTTTTTTTTTACACAACCTTAATATCATCATAAATATTATAGCAAAAATATATAACATTGACCGTAACTTCAATAAAAAAAATGTATATAAAAAAAACATTCCGGATCAAAAGTTGAAATTTAACCAACTTCGATTGCTTTTTTTTCGCTAAATTTATGTGATATCGTGCTTATAGTACTGCCCTATACTTAACTATGGTAAAAAAAAAGTTTACGTCATAAAAAATATCAAGGTAAAACAAACTAGCACACTAACCGCCATGCCGTACAAACGACTGACCCAACCTGTCGATGCATGTGGCTGACGTCAAATTTCTACTTCTAGGTGTAGTTGCAACATAAAGTTTACACGGAACCCTCCCCTCCGTGCACGAGTCCGACTCGCACTTGGCCGATTTTTTTTATTTAAGTTTGATAGCTAATTCAGCTGCTATATTAGGTATAGAATAGACTGGTGGCTCGGCTCGAACTTGAACTCGTGACTTCTATATGTCATATTTATATAAATTGAATTTGAACTTATTAATTATATTTATTTCATCTAACCACTTCCCAAATTTCACGACGATTCGATCATCGATATTCGAGTTATCGTCGAACAAACACATACATATACAAACATACATTCAAACGACAGACTGTCTAAGTAGACTGGGAGAACTTACTCGCTTTTGCTCGCTCGTTCGTTAAGGTATGGTCAAGTGTACTTACCATGAGTTGTACACTTGACCATACCTTACTTACCGACAGTTGGTGCAACCGGCCCGTGGCCTGATTTAAAAACGCTCGAGTGTCAAAATCATCCCAAATTAAACTAGCCTAATTACAACCTTGTCATTTTGAATGTTGGGTTAATTTTGCTTACTGGGATTACCAGTCTAATTTGAAGTTTACTGTGACAAAGCTTTAAAGTGATTTACAGTGACATAGTTGTCTATTGGTAAACCTTATGTCGTTGCAGTAACGTACACAAATAAATAGTTTTAAGGTTTATGATTGTAGCTAGCAATTATTTTATTGAGTGTAGAGTTAAAAGTCGCGTAGAGCTGTACAGAACATCAGCACTACACACAGCACTGTACACACGCATAGCGTTGTTTCACACACCGTAGTACGGTGCGAATCGCATCCAGTGTTGGGTTGCCATATAGATAAATGAAATTTCCTAATAAAAATCCTGACATCGCGCTAAAAATCCGGACATTTCATGTAACAGAGATTATGTATGTACCGTGTGTGGCCCATAACAGGGGAGAAGAATTTGATCGCGGGTATAGTTCTACGTAGTACTCCTCCCCTCTTCTCTAGTACTCCCTAAACCCAACATCTTTAAAAAATTATGTACAGTCAAGTGTACAAATATGGTGGTGCACATCTTACTCAAAAATATGTCCCATAGCACCTTATGCCGGTGTAATAAGAGCGTAGTACCATATTTATGAGTCGATTATATCGAACCATATTTTTGCACTTGACTGTACCTATGTATTCTGTAGGTTTTCACTTCTTCATACTATTAATAAAAGCGATTAATCCGCTCTAAACTAAAGTGTTTAATTTCAAGACAATATTATTCTTCATACTAACTAAATAGTATTTTCAATGTACGTTAACATCAGCCTATGCCTAAAGCCTGGCTGATATGGCCCACACACGGTATATGTAGTGTATCTACATAAAGTATTGTGCTACCCTAAAAATCCTGACACTTGCAAAGCCCGCCCGCATTCTGCACTAAGGGTAAAAAAACTCTGACATTTCCGGAAAAATCCTAACGTATGGCAACCCTAAATCCAGTGTGTCATCCCACTAAAGTGACCCGACCTTATGGTACATGCATGTGCTCGAAAAAAATTACCCGCCTTCAACATTCTGACAAAAACAACATTAAATTACAGCCAAATAAAAGTTAACCACGAAGATGCAATATTGCGTTGCAACCTTGACAGTCGGCGAGTTGGCATTGCCACTTGATATTATGAATTTCACTCTTATGAAATCTTGCGTCAACTGAAACGAAAATCAACGTATTGCCAACCGTCGGTCGCTGTTTCGAGTGAGGTTCGAAATTCGAATTCCGTAATGCGATTTGACATTACAGAGTTAATGCGCTTGCATATGTAGAAAGAGAATGAAGCATAGAGGTAGGTATGATTTCGCGCTAACAAAAGAGAAGCCATCTTAATATGAATATTTCACGGTACGAGTGCAAAAGAGACACAGAACAATTGAAAATTTTGTCAATTTTACGCATCAACGCATTAACCCCTCTAAACGAGAAAATAAGGATATCGGTCTTGAAAATATGAAAAGTAATGTTTAAAAGTTGTGGTGCGGTGTGGCGCATCTTGGATTATAATGTTACAAAAGAAAATAATTCACGTAATCATATATTAATTTCGATTTCAATTTTGTCAATGATGTTGAATTGTTGACATCTTTTCGTTTTTGGTAACATTTTCAGTGTTTGGCCAGCATTCCTGCCATATTAGTTCTGTGGAATGAAGGTGTTCTAGGCCTAGCATGGAAACGTGAAAATTATATGCATAGCAATACATACAGCACCCACCAATAGGTACACATTTATGGCCCCTTGCACAATCCGGGGTTAGCTAAGACAGAGGAGATAAGTAGGTACTTAAAGTGTTCAATTACATGAATAGAAAAAAAATATCTTTTTACGCCACTAGAGACTAGCTAGAGCGACTTGCACCAAACCAACATAGACAAGTTAAAACTATACTACAAGGTAAAAATAAAAATTGTTTGAAGTAGGTACCTAAGTGAGTATAAATGTTACACAGATTATAATTTGACATTCGTCAATGCCAATATTCAAGTATATGCAACATCGTGGCCTGATAAGTAAAAAGAAAAAAAAATCCGCAATTTTTTTTCAGTTCCGCATTGTTTTTTTTTTTGTAGAAGCACGCAAGTTTTATGTAAAAATCGCGAATCAACTGGTTGATGTAACTGGTGACCGAAGAAGCAACGAAGGCTACCTCACACAACATTGCGAGGAAATACCGCTGGCATCCTAGGTACAATGCTTCAAGGGAATCAAGGGACTATTTTATTGTTAAGGTAACTAGTAACTTAATGTATCGCGACATTATTTTTTCTTAATTTATGTGTTCCTTGGACCGCGGCACTGAGGTAGAGAGGTGAGGTAGATACACCTGGATCACCATCATTTTTTACACCTTGTATGGCGTCATCACCTAGGTGTCAACGATTCCTTTCTCTACATTTTTCCAACGACTGTTTTTACTCAAGCCTCATAGGTCATCATGACACTTACATGAGGTCATACCAAACACTCACTAACGGTCAATGTCGTCATCCCTTTCTAACAGTTACTACTGCATTTACAGCTCACCAATTCTACTATCGTCTGAATTTTCCCGTTAAAAAAACTAGAGTCAAACCACGTTATCTCGGCCGAGCAAATGAACTGTCAAACTTTAAAGTGTGTGTTATTTTAAACGTCAAACTTCTGTGAAATTATGACGTTTATTAATTTTTTTTTTTTTTTATCTGTGACTAATATGATTAGTATTACCTGAAGAAGATCAATTCCTTATCGTAATTTGAGTCATCCTTGTCAAACCAGCAAACCACAAAAATCTAGATTTAAATTATTGTTATTATCGAAGGCGCCATCAATACCGAAAAATCGTAAACATTCGACTTTAAAGGACATTTTTAAATACATTTTAGAAGATAGAGGTAACAGACGAAAAAAATTAAGTTAGCTACCTCTTTAGTGCTTTGAGAAATGAAAAAATATAAGTATACGAACAATTTTCAATTATAAAAATAACTATTTATTTGTAAAAATATCGCCGTTATGCTTGTAGGAATTAGTGATGCAATAAGTAACACTTTTACGAATTCGAATATCACTTTTCATTTTACGCAATACGAATATGGGTGACAAGTAGGGTTGCCAACCGTAGTGTACAAATTTGCGGTACATTCGGGATCGACATGCGGGATTTGGGTACAAAATGCGGGACGCCGTCAACCGACGTATATAAGGTGTATCGGACTGTCAAGTGTCAACGTATTGAAAGGTATACAACATTACCTGGTTAGCTTTCTTAAGAAGAAGAAATTTCTTCTATAGATACGAGTATTAAGCCGATTTAGCTCAAGTTTTTGCCATGAGTTTTTACAGTTATATTTTTTTTATACCTACTACAACAATTTTACATGTACATATACAAAAAAAAAAAAGATCGTTTCAATTTAAATTAAATACTTTTTGATTTTTTATATGAAATACTTTTTCAATTTTATAGTTAGTTTTTGAAAAATTCACCACTTTCTTATAACTGTTTTACCATATTTTGCTCAGCGAGCTTCAAACATCTACTATCTTCGTATCATCTGGTTTTCGCCCTTATTGCTATTGAATCTTAATAAAAGAAGTGTTTTCTTGTTAAGTACCTATGCAATCTTTTATGGAGAAAATGAAACACTTTTGAACATTTTCACACAAAATTATTAAGTTGAAGAAATGTTAAGTTTGGTACATTTTGGTAGAAATACACGAACAATAGCCAAGTTATCTGGCTAAACAGATACTTTTTACATAAATAAATAGACATATGCAAAATTTTGTTCAAACTATACAAAATTTATAAATTGTGTATTCAGAGATTTTTTTTCAAAACATCACTTCAAATCACTCTAAATTTCGCTATAAAATATGCGGCGTGAAGTCAGCGTCGCTAGTACGACTAGGTACGCTTGCAGAGCTGATGGTTAGCGGACATGTTGCTCTGAGCTTTGAGAATATTTATAATGATGAGAGACTGAGAGTACAGAGGAACGTGTAAGTAGTGGATATCGAGATATTGGGGTGACTGAGTAGCCCCTTTGTAGGTATAGTTGTGATCCCTTGGTATGCCTATCGCTTGGTTACTGTACAGTCACGTCTATAAATATCTATACACTTTGAACTTATTACAGGGGAAGAAGGGTCAAAATTTAATAGAGATGTATATATGAAGCCGACCGTATCAATGTCGACACAAGATATTGTGTCTTTTTCGCATATTACTTGTAGCATATACGTTTTAAGACAAAAACATTAAAAAGTATTTTTGATATGAACGGTTGCATTTACGAATATGCACCCATATTGCAAAAGAACCTATAGTTTGTGTTTTGCCTCATTAAAAAAGCATTGTTACGAGTAAGAGTTGTAAGTAGTGAGCTAAATTACATCTTCTTAGATTAAATCATCTAGACTATAATAAAAAATAGATTCACCGTCATGCACTGGCTCTGAGTCACATTAAAAACCGTTCCTTTTTGTGCTTATTATCCAGTATGGTCTAAAAACGGGACAACCGGCGTCCCGCGCGGCCTCTTTGCGGGACGCGTCGTCAAGACCCCCAGAAACGGGACGTCCCGCGTATAGCGGGACGGTTGGCAACCCTAGTGACAAGACAACTTTTGCCGTTGTTGCCATACAATTTACATAGGCTACCAACCGCAAATATAAATTTGTATTAGAGCAATTTGTATGTAGAAAACTTACAGTTTTTGAACTTCTTCCTAAACCTGTCGTATGAAAATTAAATAAAAGTTTCCTCAGTTTTCATTTTACCCTGTGACGAGTACAGTTTAATCAGATTTAAATTTAAAGTGTTTGATTATTTTTAAAGTACTTACCTACTTATGGTAACCAGAGTCAGTTTCAGTTTCAGTCCTTTTATTCGTAATTTATATTCATATTATAAATATATTTACGAGTCATAATTTCCTTAAAAAAACATTTTATAACAAAAGTTATTACAGCCGAGTTCATAAATATCTGTAAGTACAGCTAAATTCATAAACACTTACACCTTATTGTCAATGTCCTATGGGTGTACAGATATTTTTAAGCCTTGGAAATGCTCATATATTTATGAACTCGACTCGCTATACCATCGACAAGAGAGACGATAATTATATTTTATAAGTAACGCGTAATTATAGGCGGAAAAAGGCTTAAGTACCTTGAAAGAATACGTTTCCTATTTATCAATGTGGATAACATAATTTAAATTTTCTTAATTTTAAAATGTTTGCCGTTTGTTTTGACTTTAACCTTAGTAACACTCTTGACTACACTACGACACTGGGTTTTCATATGAAATATAATAACAGATGCCAAACATATACGAATTCAGTTCAATATTCGGCGAATACGAATATTGCATTTGTATTCGTTGCAACTCTAGTAGAAATATTCGTATGTGTTACCTCATTAGGGTAGGGGAACCAATAAATGAACGATTAAGCGACTTACCTCACTTTGGTATTTTTTTTACGTATGTTGTAACCAATTTTCACTAAGATTTATTTTTTTATACTATACTACATATAGTCTAGTTTAGATTAAACTATTCCAAACCCTCTTTAAACTATCCAATATTTTTATAAAAATGATTATGTTCCGAAATGGCCCATTTTCCCCAGAACATGAACAAAGTGCCCTAACTCTGAACATTTTTACCCCGAAAGATGAACCAGTAAAAATGCAAAAGGGAGTACCCTAATTATGAACAGCTGGGCACCAATAGATGAACAGTAGTATAGAAAGACGAATAAATTTAGTTCGTTCAAGTTTTGGGCACGATTTTGATGAAATGAACTAAGAAAAGTAACACAATCGTTCATGTATTGGAATGCAGCCCAATAGATGAACTAGTAAATTTTCTTAGTTCATGTTTTAGGTATAGTTTAATCCAGTGAACAGTCCCGTTTCCATACTAAAATATGCCCCGTAATAATTGAGTTAAACAAGGAAAGTTCCGTTCATCTTTTAGTCAAAAAATCAAGGAACAGCAAACTAGAAATTTAAGATATAAATGGAGTATCTACCGTTCGTTACCGTTAGGATTTATATAAGTATTTCAAAAAACTAACATTTACCCAAAAGTTGAACGCTGTTCAGCTATTGGATAAATCACACAATATTGGAACCATAACTTGAACAGTTAATATTTAATAAAATAAGTTAAATTATGACTTTATTAATAACGTAAAGGGTAGCGGGATTAGTCTAGAATCGTTACCAAGCAAAAGCATGTCAGTAGAAACATTATTCAATTTTATACGAATTTATTTCCTTAAATTTTGAAGCGCCATTCTTAATAAGAATTCCATACAAACGGCGATTTCGGCGCGAGGCATATTTTCGGTGAGCTCTCACAACCACATACACTGATCTATTATTTAAAAGTTTAAAGTTATATGAAGGGAAAATGTTAAAGTTTTAGTAAAAAATATTCCTAAGGTTGTAAAGTACGTCAGGATTTAATTATTGGGATTTTTAGGAACAACGTTCATCTATTGGGGGTTGTTCATCTTTTGGATCCTCTACCCTACGCAATATACGTATACAACCGCCTATACCACGAAAATCGAACGATTGCGGATTTTTTTTTTATTGATAAGCAGGCAGGCAGTTGTGACAACTGATATTGCCTGTATCCAGTAATCATCGACACAGTTATCATTGTCTAGTTTAGTTCATTCAGTATGCTATGTTTGATATCTCCATCTCTGCCACACTTCCATATTAGTACGCTTAGTTACGGGAAATGGAAAAACATGGTAAATATTGTTTAACATTATTCAATGATTTATTAAATAAATAATAAATAAATCTATCTTGCACCTTATTTCTTTGTATTAAGGCGAATAACGTATACTTATTTCATTCATATCAAAATAGTTAACCGTTCTTCAATCTTATTACAAAGGGATAAAGTCCACCTATAGTCAGTTATATGTGTCGATGCTAGACACGCGAAGAATATGTCGGACTGATGACGTAGTTGTGATAAATATGCTAATCTTTAACAACACGTGTCCGTCATGTAGAGTCCCTTTGTTGCGTCATTTGAAATTACACTTTAGATTAGAGTCATTAAGGCACAAATTGGTTCGTTACTTTTTGCAAATCAGTGCATATGGTTTACTGGTGTTCGTGGAAAATAGGAAAGATTTTTCTGATTAAAATGGTGATATAAGGAGTATGATATGGGGTTCTTCAAGAAACGAGTGTTCAGGGCTTTAAAAGGCCCAAAGGTCAACAAACGCATGAGTGGCTCTTCCGATGTTGCTTATGTCCATGGGCGGCGATGACCGTTTCCCATCAGGCGGCTCGTCTGCTCGTTTGTTACCTTTCCCATAAAAATAAAAAATAAAAATTCCTGAATTATGTTGCGTAGCCAGCCTTGTTAGCGTAGCCAGTAAAAAAAAACCTTACAAACTAAACTAAAAAAGGAGTCTACATGTTAATCACCGTTTGTTAGTTTGTTACATGATAGTGAGGATTACAATTTTAACAAGTAGGTATTGTTAATTATGCCTTATGGTACAATAATTAGCATAAATTACGTCCCTCCGTAAGTATAGTTTTGTCCGTAAATATTTGATAAGTTACTCTGTTTACATGTAGGTACAGTCGCCATCGGTACATCGGAGCAGCCGAGGTGTTCACAAATATCTGATCGCGCCACTATCAAGGTGGTAGAGTGCTCAGATATTTTTGAGCACCTTACCCGCTAATATTATCTGATATCTGATGGCGACTGTACTTACACTTACACAAGTTATATAGAACGCCATAGCCCAAATAGTAGCAGATACACATTGGATACATACGCAGCATCGACAGTAAACATGGAAACTACGACTTGTTATCCGTATTAGTCATAACGGCGTAGTGATTTTCCTTACTATCTGGGACGAATGATGATATCCTAAATAAAATCATTGTTGATAATGAATGACAATGAAGTGTGTCGATGATTCATTCGCGGAAACATTTACATAATTAAGTATACTCTGTTGGTGGGGAGATCCCCGATTTAAGACACGTACATAAGCAGTGGTATATAATAGTAGTAAATGCCCGTGGATAGATTCTAAGTAAATATATAGTGTCTTATATCGAATTGTCATAAACTGCGTAGATTTAGAGCCATATTTTTTACAAAAAGCCACACATTGGTTTTCCAAGATGGCGTCGGTTCCTCGAGGTCTCCAAACGTCAAATGGTGTGAACATAAAAACAGTACCTCCAAATTGCAACAGAGGTCGAACTAAATTAAAGGATAGGTACAGTTAATACAAGGAACCCCTTGATAAAACCGGTCAAAAAGCGTCCTACCTTAACTTTACTCTTACAGGAGTGCGATTCGACGTACCAAACCTAACACATCTGCGGATTTGCCTGTTCCCCATTTATAAAATGCAGAGGGTAAGATGTAACGTGGATATGCCCTTCCGTCAATTAATTTTTATAATATTGGGGTCATTGTCAGTCAACGGTTCACACACGGAAAGTTCGCAATATTTGTTTACTGGTTTTATCTATGGAAGAACCCCAAGAAATAGTTATTGGGCAAAGTTGTTGTTTAACTCTTGGGCTTATATTGAGACCCGAACAAGCGAAAGACTGCAAAATTGGGCCACGAGCGTAGCGAGTGGTTCAATAACTGGAATCTTGAGCTTTACGAGGGTCTCAAGGCACGAGAGTTGAACAAACTTTGCCGCCGAGTGTAATACAACATTTTTCCCCTCACTATCGCGAGGAAAATAAAGACTACATACGATTACAAACCTTATCCACATGCAAGTTATCTTGAATGAAAAAATAATTCAAAATTATATATCAAAATGTGTCATAGAGTACGCTCCTGGTACTTAGATATCGCCAACAGCTTACCAAGTGCGCGATAAGACTCGACCATCATACTTCCATTTACTTTCATACCATGTTATGTTGTACTGTACGTATGAAAATTATATTATGTATTATATACGACGTTATATGTATTGTGTTACTGTAATTTGTAATAATGTACCATGTTGTTTAGTTTCTTTTGTGTTAAAATTCCACTGTCGAATTAGGATATCCTGTAAAGATGGTTCTGAGTATGTTAAGTAAATAAATTAAAAAAAATATGACTTTGCTATTGCTACTAATATATTCATATTTATTAGTACAGCGCATAGTTACATTCCCTTGCTACTAATATATTCCCTGCGGAATCAATTCAATGAATCATGAAAAGTTTAAAGTGAAAACTTGCAACGGAAGAATTATGAATAGAATTCGAAATTACATTAATGTATTATATACTCCTGGTGGTGCGTACAGTCACCATCAGATATATCGGAGCGTCCGAGGCGCGCAAAATATCTGAACAAGCACTCTAACGCCTTGACAATAGAGGCGTGTTCAGATATTTGTGAACACCTCGGACGCTCCGATATATCTGATGGCGACTGTACGTATAAGCAGGCGGGTGTCACTCCGCGTTTTACGTTTGATACAAAATCTACAGTGTGTAAGTCTAATACGGGCGATAAATTTAAGCAAACATAGAATTCACTAGTGTTATCAATAATTAAAACATATTTTTAAGTTACACTTAATTATAACCCAATAATTAATTAAAAAAAAAAATTTCAGCAGCGATGTACTATAAAACATTTGACGCTGACAGTTGTCAACGAATGTTTAACGCGAGTGTGTTTGCACTACATTGCGGGCCGAATTATTTTGTATGGATAAAATTTTAATTGCAATTCCATTTAAAAGTAACCTAATTACATTTCTTATGTCCTATACTAACCACCGTTAAGAGGTTCGCCCGTGTTAGATTTACACACTGTATACTATCAGGGTTCGCGCAACGCGCATTACCTACCTCACGGGTGCGTTCAAATATATTTATATTTCAAACACTGCATATTAATTTATACTTAGACAAATTAATACCAAATATACCAATACTAATAAGTAATCAATATAAAACGTGTTCTTATAAAACGTACATATTTTTTTCCTATTTATATGTTTAATACAAATTGTTGTACCACCATACGCACCCGACAGTATGGTGGCAAAGAGGAGGCGGTCTTTATTTCATTAATCGCTAATAGAGATCTCCTCTATATATCCTTACAGTAGGTAATGGAAACTTTAATAAATTAGCTCTATTTAAAGTTATGAAATGAACGCTCCAAAAGATTTGCTCTATATATACGCTCAAGGTACAACTACCTACATACTCTATGTACCTACGCACATAATAACCAGTAGGCTACAGTACTTAAACGATGTTTGGCGACCTACCGAAGTCAATCAGCTCAAGGTGCTTATGCCCAAGTATTTGAAGTGTACCTAAAACTTGTCGCCGGTCGCCAAGGGCAACTAGGTTCCGATCTAGGCTTAAAAATAAATTGATGCCTTCCTCAACCGCGTATCTACTGTACCGTCATTTAAAGATGAACTTTATTTCGTTAGTAAGTAGGTCGATTTTAGAGTTGCTGAAGACAGAGATAGGAGGTTAGGGAAGTTTGAGACAAAATATGTATGCCCTTAATCGAATCGATTCGGCATTAATTGAGGCTGTTGGTAAATTGAGAGGTTTATTAAATTGGGTGTTATTTTATTGACCAAAAAAGGGAGGGTCATGTTTATGTGGTACACCTAGTTATGTACACATAGGGTGTTGATGGTTCGGTTCGGATTTCATTGGCACTTGATACAACTTTTTGGCGATAATTGAAGTTTAATTAAGGTTGGCATCTTGTTCCGCCTGGCAGCTGTCCAGCGGTGGGTGTGAGTGACAGTGGATGGGTAACAAAGGTTTTAAAATCAATTTAATGGGATCAATTTATAGAGCTCTTGAAGTTGGTGTCATAAAATAGCTAATTATGTACCTATTTAATTCGAATTTCACATTGCCAGGCGGTTTAATTGGGGGGAAAGTAGTGCCAGGTGACGTTCCAGGTGCGGTAAAAAATTCCTAATTTTTTTAGGCCGTCTTATTGATAGAGGTCTACCCCTAAACTTTTTCGTCGTAAAATCGTGTGTGCAAAAATACAGGCGCTAATCACCCCGCCACCCCTCCTCCTCCTCCTCCTCGCGTCGGTTTCCTCAATGTTGAGGGTCGTGACCTCCTCTAGGAAAAAGTTTGCTGCGTATAATCCGACGCCATTTGTTCCTGTCTGCAGCCATGTGTAGAGCCTCGTGTACTGTGGCGTCGAGAGTGGAGCGGATCTGGTCAGACCAACGTGTCGGGCTCCGACCTCTAGGTCTCTTTCCTTCTACTTTGCCAGTGACCATCAGCTTTTCCAGGTTATCACTGCTTTTCCTAGCCACGTGGCCAAAGTACTCAAGTATTCTACGTAAGCAGATGGTCGAAAGCCTAGTCTGGACTTTGAGCTCACGCAGGATCGACACGTTGGTGCGGTGTGCTGTCCAGGGAATTCCCAGCATCTTACGCCAGCACCACATCTCAAATGCATCAATGCGGTCACGGTCGGCTTTCTTCAAGGTCCACGTTTCCGCACCATAGGAGAATATGGAGAATACCAAAGTGCGCACAAGATTGCTCTTGGTTCTCAGGGAAATATTCTTGTCCTTCCATATCTTCCCAAGCTGTGCCATGGCCCCTTTCGCCATCCCGATTCTTCTCCGCACCTCGAAATCGCAGGAGCCATTGTTGCTGATGCTTGAGCCCAGGTATATAAAGTTTTCGACTATCTCGAAGTCAAGTGCCCCAGTGAGCTCAAGCTTGCCTGTGCGATTCACGACCATGATCTTTGTTTTGGATCTGTTCATAGACAGTCCAAGTTCTTCGCTGATGCGCTCCATCCTATTCAGTAGAGTGACCATCTCAGCTTAATCTGATGCTAGTAAGGTGGTATCATCTGCATACCGTAGGTTGAAGATCTTGCGGCCACCGATCCGCCGACCCCGCCACCAGGCAACGTCAAATGGACAACAACTATCACACCCACCGCTTAACAGCTGCCGGGCACCCAGATTAATTAATAATGATGTATGGCACACTAACCAGAGGGATGCCGTCGCTCTACTATATTGCATTGCATACCTATTTCCGTAGTCAGCGTTTAGCCTAAAAGTTGCAGGCTTCCATAGGCTCTGGAGATCATTTACCTACTACATTCGAATTAATACATTTAGGTATCAAAAATTTCATCTTGTACTACTTAATTATGCAATAAATTCTTAGGTACTAATTACTGACCTATGTTGCGGCACTTTGATGTGTATAATATTGTAATCTCGTTTTAATCAGTTGGGGCCATACATTTAATAAGGGGTAAAATGGCATATAAATCGAAAGGCACTTAAATCGTTTTACCTTTTAAAAAAGGTGACACAATAAGAGCACGTGTGGATCTAAACCTGTTTCTCGATGCATTTATAAGGAAACGATTAGGTACTAAAGTAATAATTAGTCAGTAATTAAATTACAATAATTGAGTGAACTGACTCGAATTTTATTATCACACTTAAGTAAGTTAAGAATTAACTTGAAAAAAAAACCGGCCAAGAGCATGTCGGGCCATGCTCAGTGTAGGGTTCCGTAGTTTACCGTCCGCCACAATAGGCAACCTTAAAAAGTGTTTTAATATATACCATGCTCAATATGCTTATAATAATTAATAATTCCCGACCTCATCAACTACGGAAAAATCTTAACAGCGCGAAGTAGACCACAGCGCCATCTGTCGGGCAATTGGGTTACTAATTTATACAAACTAGACGGGTTATGTATGTTGGGTTTTCGGGGGTAACTTTTGATCGCGTGAATCAATTTGAATCATTCTTTTCTTATTAGAAGGAAAATACGTGCAGGATGACAAATTAAGAACTCAAGATAAAAAAATATATATTTGCATATACGGTTAAATTAAAAACCTAATTCAGAAATTATTTTGTACAATTTTTCAAAAACCGTTTATATACTTAACCAATAAAGTTCAAAATAATTTTCAAATAAAGTTCGTATTAAGTTATACTTATTTCATATTTTTCAGATTTTTTTAACTTATAGTTCAAAAGTTAGGGGGGGGGGACACATTTTTTTAAACTTCTGGAGCGATTATTTCCGAAAATATTAACTTTCTATAGAACCCTCATTAAAATATCAAAAACTGTTTTTAGAAAACCCTAATTATTTTACAAAATATATCTATCCAATGATATGCCACACTCTAAGGTTGAAACGAAAAAAAAACACCCCCCCCACTTTAATGTAATCTATGGTAAGAGATATGATCATATACGGTATAGTGTAATATGGGCCTAAGTAGGTATTTAATGCTCACCTCGGTACCAGGCAAGATTAGGAGTATGAAATCTCAGGGTAAAATATGTTCAATGATAAATAGTGTTGTTATATTTTACATATCAATTAGTGCATATATATTTTCAAAATGGTGAAAAGTTAATTATACTATACTAAGAAAATAAAATAAATACTAAACGACAACACGGCCATGAATGCTACGCACTTACCTAGCAATTTAACCTTATTCGCTCCAGAATGCAACCATTTTAGGCATTAACTTTCAAAAGGTTATTTACATTTACATTGCATACACTTGATACTGTAGACAACGCCATCTCACGAAAAACCGCGAAACGAATGAATCTCCTTACGTTGCGACCACCTCAAATAATCAGTTTTCTTTTATCTAAATTGAACCTTCGCTCGAAACATTCAAGGTTGATTTCAGCGTGGCATAAATGACCAAGATAAGAGCTTGCGTAAATAATCGGCCGGCGAATGAAACGATGAATGAAGCAAGGTCAATGTTGATTACTGAAATCGATCAACGTTGTCATCTCTATGCGTGGTGTCATGTCATGGCTGGGCCTTGGCCCTCATATGGATAAAGCCTGCACTGTCACGCCTCTGTGGTAGAACGGTTCCCAGCCTGACCAGTTTTTGAAACTGGTCCCGAAGGCGAACTTAGCATAGGTGTACACGGAGACAAACACAGGGGCGTATTTACCCTAGGGCCAAGAGTGCAACAAAACAGTTGGTCTCTGTGATTCACTTCTCTGTTTTGTGAAGAGGGCCATGGCCCAGGGTGACAGTCTGCAAAGGGTGGCGATCACAGATCAAGTCGTTGCCCCCCTCCAAGTGATCTGTGGTGGCGAAGCTGCGAGAGGGGCGGCTTGGTCGCTGTCTCCAGGCGTCTTTTACAGTCGCAAAGCTAATTAAACGCCTCAGACAACGAGAACAAAATATAGTCTGACAATGTTGACAAACCAAATGGCGCAGTAGATTAAAAATAATTATATCTCTCCCTTTCCTTCGAAATGGCATTACAAGCGTAAGAAAAAGATAGCATGACTCTCTCTGCCTATGCACGGATGAAAACAGATAGGGGTTAGTCAGCTAACCCAGAGTTAAGCGTTTTTTTGTAGCGCTGAGCAGACTGAGCAGTTTCATGTGCTCTGCCTATGCCTACCCCTTTTCGAAGTAGTACAGGCGTGAGGTTAGGGCTCGTGCAATAAATCACGCGAAGTTCAAAAGGGGGGAGGGGGTCACGAAAAATCACGTTGGGGGTGGGGGTCTCCAAGGAGACCTGACGTGTATTTTTCTAAATCATCACTTCACACCTCAAAACAGGGGGATTGTACGAAATTTTGGAATGCGTTTGCTTTATCTATACCGTAGTAGAAATTTTTAATTAAGTATGCAAGATGTACGAATACACTGGAGGTTACGTAGGGGAGCCTCGAACCTCACCAAAGATCACCAAGATTACCTGATTTGTGCATGAGCCCTTATCTTTTACACTTCTCGGATCAAACTTTCATATTATAGTAGGTATTTCCCGTTTAAACTGAGCCTATACCAAATCCTTTGTTTATTTTTAGCAAATCGCAAGTGCTACTGCATAAATAAAAATGGTTCGGTCACGTTAAGCGTTTCTTGAATTACCACTCTATGTCTATGGCAATAAGATTATATATGAACTAATAGAGAAAAAAACATTTTTAACACGGTGGTCCCTAAAATTTACCGGGGAGAAATATGGCACGTGCGTAAGAAAGAGTATTTTTAATCTGTTTTCTTAAGGAATATAGTTGATAATGACAAAACAGATAATGCCATTGTTGAATACAATTGCATTGTTGTACGCTAATCCGTAAGGTCTTAGCTGAAAAGAGACTAACTATACCTAATTGACATGTTTCAACTTAAATAACGAGTGTTTATCATATCCACAGAGTACCACCTACTTATAGAGGTATATTGCCGCTTTTGTGTGCGCGGTGGAGACCACCAAAACACGAGGCGCCACTGTCGCACATGCCACTAATATGAATATGATATTTAAATTATGTGATATGTACCGCATTATGATCAGTAAAATAAGTCAAGCATTTCTCATAAAATATATAATTTTATTTACATAAGCAATACAGTTACACTTATTATTTACACGTGTACGCAGGGGTTAGTTTGATAGCTGAAAACCGTTATCATTAGGTACGTATGTACCCCTTTCAGTGACCCTCAAAATGTGATCAGAAAACAAGATAGGAAGAGATACATTGTAAGTCTTAGTGCAACTAGATAAGACATATTTTAATCAAAATGTGATTTAAAAAATGCAAAGCAAGCAAGTAATTGTTATGGGTAAGTGGCGAACAGAGTAAATTGCTTGCCTATTCAATTATGGTCTCTTCATTACTGGTTCAGATTATATGAACTTATTTATGTGTGTATCTTTGTTCTATGTATATTTACCCAATAGCAAGAAAATATGCAAAATACATTAATTCGTTCCGTTGTACTTTGCGATGTATCAAACAATATGACTAGGATACTTTACAACCTTGTCAAATTAACATATAAATACATACTAAAACTCATACTAATAGAATTAAAAATGTCACTGACTTATGCGGCCTAGTCCGACGACTTCGATATGTTGAGGTTGAGATAAATATTACGATGATATGATATTGATAATAACCATGGGTCTTCATTGCAGGATATTGTGCTCTTGAACTTTTTCCCCTGTAATAAAATATTAACATTTAAACAAAACATTTATATGCCAATTGATGACATAGTTAGGTAGGTACCCAATTAATTATTAATTCAAAACCGGTATCGTTAAGTCATAATTTCATCATGCTTGTAAATGCCAGTACAGTACATGATGATGATGATGATATTGATGATAATGGTGGTGTAAGATCTTATGCGGGATTCCCCAGATTCTGGGACTGTTCGGGTATAAATAAATAAATAAAACCCCTCCTTACGACCTTACAACCAAATGGCGCCATGTTGCGAATACAACCAGAAGCCTTGTGAGAGACTCAGGCTCACTCCCTATTTTCTGCTTATTCATATGTATACTGAGGCAAACCAAGTCTGACAGTTTAAAATTTTTATATACCTCCCTTTTTTTGCAGTGAAAGAAAAGAGAGGCTTATAAATTAAAAATATGTTCTACTGTCAGACTTGGTTTGCCACACTATAGAATCACAGGCGAAACACACAGGTGAAGACGAAAGTCTTCGATCAGTGTGTGTTGCCAGTGATGACATACGGTACTGAAACGTGGTCGCTTACAATGGGCCTCATAAGAAGGCTCAAAGTCACCCAAAGGGCAATGGAGAGAGCTATGCTAGGAGTCTCTCTGCGAGATCGTATCAGGAATGAGACCATCCGCAGCAGAACCAAAGTAACCGATATAGCTCTCCGAATCGCTAAACTTAAGTGGCAGTGGGCGGGGCACATTGCACGTAGAACCGATGGCCGTTGGGGCGGAAAAGTTCTCGAGTGGCGACCGCGTACCGGAAGGCGCAGCGTGGGTAGGCCCCCCGCAAGGTGGACTGATGACCTGGTGAAGGTCGCAGGAGTCCGCTGGATGCGGGTGGCGCAGGACCGGTCATTGTGGATATCTTTGGGGGAGGCCTATGTCCAGCAGTGGACGTCTTTCGGCTGAAATGATGATGATGATGATGATGAGAATCACAGGCATAATATATATTTTCAAACCAATGCTTAAAATTCCTACCGCCACAAATGAACATACTTTGTGGTGTACCCGCAATATACTGATTGATTGATATTTTTAATAAACTAAAATTACCCCAAATCTTCCCATCCTGTGGTGCTGGCACTGGACCAAACCTCTGCAGCAGCTGCCACACCCCGGCTCCCAGGTTCTCCATGCTTGCTGCTATTCTGTTTTGGGCCTCGGCCATCTGTGCAATACTCTCAGCTATCTTGAATAGACCATCGGCTTTAAGCCTGTCTACTTCTATCCGGGACTCTTCTATTCTTTCTAGAGTTTCTTTAGCCGAGTTGATTGAACTGTCAGATGAACCTGAAATATAGAGAAGTAGTGTTCATATTTATGATAAAGCCATCAGATTGATATAAAAATAAGTCATAATTTGACAACCACAGGCCGCAGTAGAATTTTTTATTTATTGATATGCCTCCATTGTTTTTGCTCAGTAAAAAGGAATGAATGTAAATTAAAAAAATCTACTGCAGTTTGTGGTTGTCAGATTACAACAAATATTTGTTTCTGAAGGTTATGGGCCCAGTATAATTCAAAATGTAACTTAAAAAAACTTTGGATCTTTTAGACTAGTGTCTAGAACAACTATTCAATATTCAACTCAGGAACTTGCATAGAAAACTGTTGCTTTACAAGACATACATATATGTTTATGCAAATGCCCAGAACTTCTTGTACTACTTTTTTTTAATCTTATGGTGTAAAAATAATTCACTTGAATAAATAACTTACTACTCTTTCTTCTCTTAAGTTTTATTTTCTTTGCTTTAATTTTTGAATCTTTCTTTGCTTCTCGGGATAAGCTTAAAGGGTTAGCTTTAGCTAAGAGCAGGTCTTTGATATTGTATCCAAGGATGTTGCATAGCCTAGTTTCTAGGGAAGTCAGTTCTATTTCTGCTCCAGTAGCTGCTGTGGTTTCATTATTTCTCATTGCTCTCACTTTGTTATTTAGCCGGGCTTTATAGTCTGTATAGAACTATAAATAAATACAAAACTATTATTAGTTTGATATAGACATAAGTTAAAAAAGTTTAGATTGTTTAGAAAAAAGTTTCTTTCTTGTTTTTTCAACCAAACAAATTAAAAAAAAAATTATTCCCACTAATACGACACATTGTACTAAACTTTACCTTAGCCCACTCTCTACCATTTCTAAATGACGAACCGACATTTTCAACATTTAAAATGTCAGCGCATTCAGACCATAATTTTTTGGACAACGCGCGCCCTTCCTTCGATCTCAATCGGCCGAGCGCCAGATTTCTATTCTTTTCTAAAAACTCCAACAACAATTTCATTTGACGCAACGACACAGTTTTTTTCAGAGTTCTCTCCATGTCTATTAGAGGAACTTGTAAAAAACTGCAACAGGATAGAGACTGAAATGCACAAATTTAGTAATTTATGAATGGAACATAACTTTATATTACAGAATTGTAAATGTAAGAATAGTTAGGAATATTTAAATCACATCTAGACCTCAATTAAAACTAAAATACAACTAAAAATAGTCGCGAATGATAGTTTTAATTCCGTTTTACTTCACGCTGTCATATCGTTGACGTTCGATTCACTTGGCGTTTCTATCAACTTTTTTGTAGTTAGTGGCATAGAATGTTCCAAGTTCTGCCAATTTTTTTGTTTTTCGTTTTAATAAGGTTTTTAGCTTATTCTTGTATAAATGGCTATCAATTATTTTATTTAGTCAGTTTTTGGAAATAAATATATTTCCCATAGTGTGGAAAATACCCTGAGTTTGAACTCCCTGATGTCTATGGGCGTATAGTAGATTAGAAAAATATACTCGTTGTCTATACACACAACTTGACAATCATGGCGAGCACGTCAAGGTCTGTTTTTCTCATTTATTTTTATTCTTGTTTCCGTCGTACAGAAGTTATTTGCTTATATATTTTATGACTGAATATTAATAATGTTGGTTAAGATTCTACGTAAGTTATTTGTGGTGATCGTAGCCTCATACACATAGGCAGGGTAAAGTTTACCTGATGGTACGTTTTGTTACTGATGATGAACTTTCCTTTGTGGTTTTAGATTTGAGACAAATAAGGTGGTTTGCTATGCTCACCCCGACGCGCCGCTTATCGAGGATTACCGGGCAGGGGACATGATCTGCTCGGAGTGCGGCCTCGTGGTTGGAGACAGGTAACGTTATTCTGGACATTTGGCAACGTTACGAAATTCATTCAGCTTTCCAAAGCTAAGTTTCTAAAGTTTCGAAATCGTTCAAATTAATTTTACAAATGTATTCACCGGCCACTTACAATTTCACGGCTATACTGCGAGTTCGAATACAATTGATGCAAATTTAAGGAAATAATTCCTGCATGACTATTTTTTAGTGATGCTGGTAATATTTATCTTTACATTAAAGTTGTACTGCGTATTTGTGAATTTCTCTATTTTCAGGTGACTGTTTATTTAGCCATTATTTATAAGTATAATACTGCTACTTGCTATGTAAAGATATTGTAAATCTTTTCTGAAAAATACTTATAAAAATTGTGAAGCTGATCGTATGTATGTATATTGTTACTATTGATAGTTTGTATACATATTAAGTTTTAGAAAATATGACAATATAGTCATAGATCTAGAATTCAATCATGCCAAGACCCCATCAAGGTCTGTTTCTTGAAAGTTTGTAACTTGTTAAAAATTGTGAGTCTCTGTTTAACTTCTTTTAGACAGGGACCTTCACTTGTCAATGTAAAACTTGATGGGGAATTTAGTGTCATTAACTCAACACATCTGCCTATTGGTTAACTATAGATTTACTTATTTACAGAGTAATTGATGTGGGTTCAGAGTGGCGTACATTCAGCAATGAGAAGTCCGGAGTAGATCCCTCTCGTGTGGGTGGGCCTGAAAACCCACTGCTCTCTGGAGGAGACCTCTCCACAATCATTGGCCCAGGTCGTGGAGATGCTTCATTTGACAGTTTCGGTGTATCAAAGTATCAGAACAGACGTAACATTAGCAGCACAGACAGAGCCCTGATCAATGCGTTCAGAGAGATCAACACAATGGCAGATCGTATCAATCTTCCGAAAACGATTGTAGACAGGGCTAACAATTTGTTCAAACAGGTATGGAACTTCATAAGTGGGGTATTTACAATCTATGTTTGTTTTTGATGAAAATAACGATTTTACTTAAAATTGTAGATAATGTATGTAACACATATTTTCTACTCATTGAAATAATTAAAACTAATGAGGTTTTATTGTCTGATCACAGAGTTTCTATGGTCACCTCCCCTCTCCATCGTTAGATCAGCTTGATGTTACCCTATTGTTGCATTCTGACTTGTGTCATAAGTATGCCTAATTAAATCTGATCAAATGGTCAGAAAAAATCTTTGCATATTATGAAATTACTTACATGCTGTCACTGCCAGATAATGAGGGATAAGATTTTATTCTCATACAAATACGACTTTACAAATTCGATGATAATTTAAAAAGTAATTGACCAATTCACTTCTTAACAATACAATTTATCCATGTTTAAATAAGGTATACTCAAATGTATTGCTAAGTTTTGTAAAATACCAAATAAAAAAAATATGGATGATCAAACAAACACTTCAACTTAATTAGGGACAAATGTATAAACATTTTCCTATTCCTCATGCCTGTCAAAAGATGAAGCTAAATGTATTTACTGTACTAACTTATACAAGGAATCTCAAATGAGTCAATAATTGACTATGTATATATCAGGACCATATTATTTTTGTGAAAATTTTGTTATTCCTGTGTTATGTATGTAAATATATGAAAGAAAGCTTGAAAAAAATT
This sequence comes from Lathronympha strigana, assembly GCA_949128165.1. Lineage (NCBI taxonomy): Eukaryota > Metazoa > Arthropoda > Insecta > Lepidoptera > Tortricidae > Lathronympha > Lathronympha strigana. The sequence continues at coordinate 5,603,716 of OX421906.1, read as the reverse complement.
ATGTATTTTCAGGTTCATGATGGCAAAAACTTAAAAGGCCGAGCAAATGATGCTATAGCCTCAGCATGCTTGTACATAGCCTGTCGGCAGGAAGGAGTACCCCGCACATTCAAAGAGATCTGTGCAGTCAGCAAAATAAGCAAGAAAGAGATCGGCCGGTGTTTCAAACTCATCCTCAAAGCTCTGGAGACTTCTGTGGACCTCATCACTACAGCTGACTTCATGTCCCGGTTCTGCTCCAACTTGGGGCTCCCGAACTCTGTACAGAGAGCTGCAACACATATTGCAAGGAAGGCCGGGGAGTTGGATATTGTGTCTGGACGCAGTCCTATCTCAGTTGCCGCTGCTGCTATTTATATGGCTTCTCAGGTAAACAATATTAAAGGGTAAATATTTTATGAAGTGATTGATAAGAAAGTAGTGACAATATTGAGATTGACTTAGTTGAAGGGCCAAACTGTCATGCATGAGTTGGTTACAGTTGACTAGTTTTTGTTCAAATTCTTCCGATATTATTCAGGGTTTTTTGAATATACTATGTTACTTCACGTACTTGATTTATCTAAAGGATGTAACCTCATTAAGATAGCGTTTAGAAACAACGCAAATAGTCAGGTTAATAGCTTTTCATCAATTAGCATTTGAAAAACATTAAACTAGTTTGCCATTGCTTTTTAAATCGATTTTGAAATAGACAGAACTACAAAGTTTTAGGTACTTTCTGGTTTTCTGCATTGCAATGATGTTGCTAACGCATTCAATAATGTTGTCAATCAATTGATTTTATTTTTAGTCAGAAAGAGAATTATCTCTATAATATAAAAATGAATCGCAAAATGTGTTGGTAAGCGCATAACTCAACAACGCCTGGACCAATTTGGCCAAATCTTTTTTTTTAATGTTCGTTGAAGTTCAAGGATGGTTTTTACGGCGAGAAAAATTAGAATTATTGATGGAAAAACCCTAAAAATAGCCCTTTTCTTTTTCCCATACAAATGATTTGTAACTAAAACGTAGTCAATTTGAGCTTTATTGCTATGGTATAAAGTTCATCAAGCACTCACTGTTGTCTAAGCAATGTAGGTGTGTTACTAACGTCAAAGATCATATCTATCAAAACAATGTGCGTGTGTGCGTTGGAGCACAGAATACATAGTTGGAGGAGTTTAATGTCGCGTTCCGAAACTCGAGTTTCTTTTGTATTAGTTTCGGCACGCGAGATAAAATGCATCAGTTTCCACGTCATTACATCAGTCAAACAAAAATCGCGTTACCAACAGTGTTTTCTTATTTTTATAGTACGGCTTAAAAGGATTTGACTTCAAGTCATATCAAATTAAAAAAAAAAGTTGTCTGTTACCTAATCTACTGAGTTTGCTTTTGACAACTGATACACGAAACAAATTCGTATATCGTGTTTTGTGCAGAGTGTTTACTTAGTTAGTGTTTGTTTAGTTCGTGATTAGTGAAAAAAAATTTTTTATTTGATATGCCTCCTATAAGACGAAGCAATTTAGGTAGAAGAACCAGAAATGCTACAAACCAAGCTAATTACCGATCTAATCGTACTGCACAAGAACGTGACGACGGAAATGAACGTGAAAGAATTCGGATATCACAAACGCGTGAAGCGCGAGCGCGACATTCAACTAATAATCGCGCAAGTTTGAATCGAGCTGCTTTCAGTTACGATGTGTCAATTGACTACAGTAACTACCAATGTGTTGTTATTGGTTACAAATGTGATATACACACAAATAAATTCCGTTAGGGATTCGAACCTGATATAGGACCCCCTATACAATCCTACTTAGATTGAATGTGCTTAGCGGAGTAGCTGGTACAACAATTATATCAGAAACACGGAGACCTATCCGTTTAGCGCACGTTCGAATAGGTCTCCAGCTAGACTATCAATAAATAAATAAATATTGTGGGACTAGGCGACGATATCCGAGTATATAATAGATAGATACATACAAATACTTAAATACATAGAAAACATCCACAGCTCAGGAACAAAAATGTTGCGAAATATCAACCAACCGCGTCTTTGCAACGGTACACGGTTAGCGATAAAAAAATTACTAAACAATGTGATAGAAGCAACTATACTCAAAGGAAAGTATAAAGGAGAAGATGATCTCATACCGCGCATCCCAATGATTCCGACTGATGTGCCATTTGAGTTTAAACGACTACAGTTTCCAGTGCGGCTTGCTTTTGCTATGACTATAAACAAGTCCCAGGGGCAATCATTAAGTGTTTGTGGTATTAATCTAGAAAACCCATGTTTCTCACATGGTCAATTGTATGTTGCCTGTTCCCGTGTTGGAAAACCATCAGATTTGTTTATCTATGCGCCAGGTAATCAAACAAAAAACATCGTATACCACAAAGCACTACAATGATAATAATAATAATTATGATTCACATGATTAACAATAAAGCGATTACTTACTTTTAAATCCTTATATATGTTTTATTTAATTATTTTTTATTCACAACGCCCTATCACCAGGGTGACGGTTCTTTCAGGAGAATTTTTTAAAATACGTAGGCAAAAAAACTGCCACATTACAAATCTTTTTGACAGGACGAAGTCTGTCGGGTCAGCTAGTAATTCTATAAAGTTGTCTATAAAGTATTCTATAAAGTGTTCTTTGATTGTGAAATCTTTAAAAAAACCAAAGCAATATCATTTGTTTGTTGTTGACTCCTCAATCAAAAAACATGGCGACTATCCTATGGATCTAAACAACTGCTCAGTTGAAATGTATAAAATTACTATTATTTTGCGCTTTTGAGGTTACTTTGAAGTTCGTATAATATTCAATTTATAAGTGGAACAAAACTCCCTGTACAATATTGTATATCTCCGCTCAAACATATTTTCCACCTTCCAGGCATCAGAGGACAAACGCAGCCAGAAGGAGATTGGGGACATAGCCGGTGTAGCCGACGTCACCATCCGCCAATCCTACAAGCTCATGTACCCCTTCGCTGCCAAACTGTTCCCAGACGACTTCAAGTTCGCCACGCCCATCGAATTCCTGCCGCAGATGTAGACTGTATGTGCATCAGTAATATTTATCACGATCATCCCGCAATCCTACAAGTCCACATACCCGTTTACCGTAGACTCACTTCAGATAACCTAAACACCTAGGCGTATTGACAGTATTTATCAAGACCTTAAGGCACGATTCTACCCATCCTATAAATTATTTGGTTCCTAATATTATTTAAAATATACGAATTTCATCCATATTAAGCGGTCGGTAATCTCTGTGAATTGCCCCACTGAGAATATCAATCGCTGTGTCTTTTGTGTAACACTAAAAAGCATCATAAATTTACAATTCGTCTTGAGTTGGTTCATTCTATATTTGCGTAATTAAAAACAGGCTGATATTGGTCTACGTATAGACCTGTGGTCGGTATGCTGTGAATTGCCCCACTGACATGTCGCCCACTGTCGTATCCATTATGGTGGCTTGAAAAGGAAAAAAAAAACAACATATTTTGTAAAATCAGCAATTTTTTGTTATGATAACTAAATGAAAGTATAGCGAATTTAAAATTTGGTTTTATCAACTGTTTCTGGACACTAACCTCATTATAAAAGGTAAATACTGTAATCATTACCTATCGATAGGTGTTACTTTTAGATAATTCGGCAAACTGGTATGTGGGACTTTTCATGAGTTGCACATTTGACTGCAGACGGCAACTGGTATGGCTGCCGTTGTCGTCAGCTTTCGGTCAAATGCGGAACTTAAGGTACAATTCCAAATTTGACTGCACAAGTGACTGAAGTTTAAGGTCGAAATTCGAATTATACAGTTAGTGATTGTCTGTTTCAAAATTGACAGTGCCAGTAAATTATATTTGGACGTTAACTAATTCTTGAAAAAAAAAAAAACGTTTTTAAGTACGAACTGAAAATGAATGTGTGTATTTTCTGTTTGTTATTATAATTTACAAACTAATTTAATGTTTTGCTTTAATGTTTGGAAATAAAGGAAAAATTGGGACAAACATGGCTTTGGGGAAGACTCGAACTTGGTGAATTTCGCCATCCTACCAATTGAGTTACCGTGACCTGCGAACCTTCCTTTGAAAACGTCTTAGCGACATCAGCCGGGCATCTTTTTAAACTTTTCCTTTATTTTTGTACATTAGAGTTGTTAGCAGACGTATCCGCATAAAACAAAATAATGTACCTATGTTTCTTATTTAGTATATCTGTAAACCATGTCACACTTATTTAGTATGGCCATAAAAAACTTTCTTCTGACTATATGTTCTTGTATTTAGAATTACACAATCTGCGAGATACCACAGACCGTGCATATCTTTCGCGTTTATTTTTAACTCGAGCGCGTGAGAGAGACGGAATATTCTTTGTATATGTTGTATCTTATTTTCGCGCAGATTACTAGACTGTTACATAAAGCGATGTATATATAGCAGAGTATCGAAAAGTGGATCATTCCCAGTTACCACTACCATTTGGTTATAAACCTTATGACAATGTCCATAGAGTTAACAATTGGTTACGTCGCTACGTGCAAAGAAGAAATAATGTCACAGTCGTGCACATAGCCAATATGGCGGCTCTTAAGCGTGAGAAAGAACTGGGAATTATCCGTAAAAAAGTAGTTGCATGACTTCGGGACCTATTTATCTATAAATAAGCCTTAGGATTGGTGTAGAATTATTATAAGCACCCTCTACATAGTCGCGAAGCGAACATTATATTATAGACAATCAAATAAGATAGACTGCTAATTTCGTTAAAGAATCAGTTATCCTAGAGACAGTAGGAACGCCCATTGAAAATTTACCCGGAGAAATATATGGTTCTCGGTAAAAGTGATACCTTCGAGAGAAAATATTCAGGAGGACACGCCGTCAAAGCATTAGAGTGCATGTTTAGATATTTTGAGCTACGATGTATCTGATGGCGATTGTACCGCTGATTTTTCCTTAGCGTCTATGTGGAGGGACCTATTCGTTTTTATATTAATGCTAGTATCACACGTCGCGATTTTTCGGGGAAAATCGGTGGCATCGGCCTTTGTGATCGACGAAACGGAACCTAGGTGGGGAAGGGAGGGCCAGGGCCAGGCGATAATCGGCCCCTACAGATCGCACCATGTAATACCCGTTTAACTTAGGTTTACGTATTATTTTTGGACTTACCAGCCAACGCCGTTGGGTTTTGTGATTTTTTTGTACGTGTAAAGGCGTCTGTTATACAGTTTTAGTTATGATTTCCTGTTAGTATGGTAGACGTCCTATTAACGCCTATTTTTAGCTGTCAATTTTTTTGATAGATTTGGTTTAAATTAAATTTAATGACTAATGACATGGAAACTATGGACACTTAGTATTTTACACAAAAATGTACTCAAATTTCCACTTAACAAAATAATTTGTTAAACATACGTTAAAGTGTTTTCTGATGTTCCTACATTACATATGTGCTGGTTTTTGGTGAAAGGTATCCCTAGTTAGTTAGTTTTTCTGGGCTTTTTCCGCAACTCGACATCCAATGTGCCTTTTTTGCGTGGTAACGAGGTAGCCCTATAAGGTATCCCTATTGATAAATAATAATAGACGGAGTTGTTGATAATAGACGGAGAGCTATTTACGGAAATAGATATGCAATTTGTAGTGCCACGAAACCCCTCTAGCTCACTAGCTAGATACTATCATTATTAATTAATCTGGGCGCTTGGCAGCTGTTCAGCGGTGGGTGTGAGAGTGGATGGGCAACAAAGGGGTAGTAAAATCAATTGAAGGTGTGCAATTTAGAGAGCTCTTAGTTTGGTGTGAGAAAATTAATGCCAGTCTCATTTATAAAGGTAGGTACATACTTTGTCATTAGAGTAGAGTAGGCCAAAATCCTGTGTGAAAAAATACAGGCGCAAATATTCAATCAACTATCACAGCCACCGCTGAACAGCTGCGAGGCGCCCGGATTAATTTATAATTATAGTATGACACACTAACTAGAGGGGTTTCGTTGCTGTATAAATTGTATACCTATTTCCACAGCTAGCTCTTAGACTATAAGGTTCTTTCCTAAATGAACCTTTATGGCATTTGCTAGTTATTGGCAACCGAAACATTGGTACCTTTTACTAAGAACAACCACATACTTTGGCTTATTATCAAATTTATCCGAATCTATCAAAAATAATAGACATCAGAATAAAATTCAGGCTAAAATTACTTTATGATTAATAAACGTGTTTTATATTAATGACATTCTCTATATATTATACAGGGTGTCCCACGGCGATGCCACATGGAGGGAAAGTACCTTAAATATCATAGATAGGATGTTTTACTGAAAGAAGACTTTATTTTATTTTTCAGACTTAGTATTAACTGCATTTAAAGTTTTTTTAATTTAGCTTGTCTCGCCCGGAAACCCAACCAGATAAATACTAAAAAAATAAACTTTTATTTCCTTTTCACCTTATCGATACTAGTTAGTTAGTTTTCCTGGGCTTTTTCCGCAAATCGACATCCATTGTGCCTATTTTGCGTGATAGCGAGGTAGCACTACTCTAACCACCCTAGTTCGTCTATGAAACCTATCATAGTTTTAAGGTTGCAAGTTGCCTCCTTTAGTGTGCTGGGAGTTCCTAAGTATTTGCTCCTGTATACTTCTATCTGTTTACATTCTAGGAGAACATGTTTTGTTGTTGTTACTGTTAATGCCTGTTTTAAAAAATCTCAAAGAAACACTAGGTCTTACACTCGTATATCCGACAAATAATCCATAAAATTGAATATTTAGAATGTAAAAAAAATTATGACCCAATAAAATTTAAAAAAAAAATTTTTTTTTCATTAATGCAGTTTTACTAAATTTTAAAAATAAAATAAAGTCTTCTTTCAGCATAATATCCTATCTTCGATATTTAAGGTACTTTCCCTCCATGTGGCATCGCCGTGGGACACCCTGTATAGAGTCAGTAGGACTACAACGATCTTATGGTGGGATATAGAGAAATGGAATGGTTTATTAGAAACAATCGGACCAATGAGGGTGCCACTGGACGGTCGGCCCCCTCTTAATACTTTGATATTTTATGAAAGATTCCGTTACTAAACATTATTGCTTCATTATTTAAAGAAACTGATATTATGAGAACGACGAATTTAGTAGTGAAAGGAATTTAGGACATTTGCTTACGTGTAAGTGATGAAAAATCTCAAAGATATAAGTGCCAACAAACATAGAAGACAGCTATGACTATTAAACAAAGTTTCCATTTTGTTGATTATGTATAAAAAACCAATAAAAATGTGTTTTTTAGTAAAGGTAGGTACTTGTCGGGTTGTAACCGTTATGACCAGAGACAGGAATCAGCGGGGCAATTTTTTTTACAGATAGGGAGTTCCTATATCGATGAACTCAACTATCGATGCTAGTTCTATATACTAGAGATCACTCAGGGTTACTTATAAAAATATGTTTTAATTAAAAGTGTAAAAATCAGGTTAAATAATAACACCAATTCTCCTCTTTATTCAAAAGGATTTAAAAATATTACTCGTTACAATTTTTTTCTTCATGAAGGTATGTTGAACAATAGTTACAAAAAACACACACACAATGTTGGGGGCGCTCAACATGGTAACGAGAATCGATAATTTACTTTATCGATATAGGAAGTCACTACCCGTCAAGAAAATTCGCCCCACGGATTCCTGTCTGTTTATGACACTAGCGCATAGCGTGACTAGCGCCTTATCTACAACCGAAACAGTGGTACCTTTTACTAAAAAAAAAATGAGTCTGTTTTCAGTAAACGGTACGATTTGGTCGCTTGTTGATAAGGTTTATTTCTAAATAAATCTTTATGGAATACCGCCTTATCGATAACCGACAGTGGTACCTTTTACTAAAAACAATCACAAATGCGTGAGCTCTAAAGCATCAGCCAAAATTATTTATTGTAGTTTGCAAGTTGCGTTTTATAAAGTTACAAGTTCTTTGGTTTCCATTATTTTTGACAACCTTATTTGTTAGGAAGCTAAGAGTGTACTAATCATGTACCTTGTAGTTTTATAAATCGCGACTCTTTATGTTTAATAAAGCTAAGTCGCGCAACGCTTTATGAGCGCTTGGCGAAAGTGGTGGGGCGGTTTGCGCATAAGCCCATCTCGCTTCCACAACCCTAAAGCGACTGCACTGCACTGTTCTGCACATTCAAGGTCAGCGCTCATATCTCATTGCGCGACCTGAGAACCTACTATGAACCACTTCGATCATTCGTTCATCTATTCGCCTGTTTATCGCTCGAATATGCGAGAGCAATAGAGAGGGAAATAGATGAACGAACGACGTAGTTCGTGGTAGGCCCCTGTATTTATGACATTTCCAAGCTGGCAACACTGGTGCGATGGACGTTTCTTTCACCAATGACTAGACACCTGATCAGTGTTGCCCGTTATGTCTTGTAAAATTGTAATATGTAACTTTGGAAAAAAAACGCTCTTTAATTGTCAACAAATCTAAAAATGCCGTAAAGCTCATGATATTGAAGTAAAAACCAAACTGCTAACAGTTACTATGAACATACAAGAACTACATACTGTATTAAAAGTGTATTATCGCTTTGGTCGTTTATTTTTAAGGTTTAGTTAATAAATATAAATAACGCCACAAATAAAAGTATATTTAAGTGACAAACTGTTTTTATCAATCCCAACCTTACTCATGGTCCGATGACAATACTATTGTCATGTGATTATGAAAATTTCCTATGCCTACATAAATATTAAATGAAATAAGAAGAATAATAAACTTAATTCTATCATTAGATAGCTAGAGCATTCGGCAGTCAAAACCTTGTTAATTATTCAAAATAAATGAATCGATAGGGCTGGATTAAAGTCGAAACTTCGATTCCCGCGGTCAACAAGCCTTATTAAGTTTACTGCGGATCTAGATCGATTTGTGTGAAACCGTATATTTAGGTTTAAACTTTATTTTTCAAAACAAAACTGCGTCTGGACCCGGGTATGTCCTAAAACTACGTCCAACTAGGGAAAGCAACCCGGGTTTTTTACTATGAGAAAATCCCGGGTTACTGGGTACTACTCGGGTTTTTCATACTAAATGAAAACCGGGTTGCACTTCCTATGTCCAACACCGTATGGAGGACAGCGGTGCCCCATACGGTGTTTAATAGGAAATACAAAACCGGTCATATTTGTATGGGCATAATCGGATATTTCATACAAATCATAAACGGTTTTGTATTGCCTAGTGTTGATTCAGCTGCAAACAAACTTGAAACGCACTCAAATAAGTATTTGGCATTGACTCTAGTGAATGGAGTAGGTATGTCAAAGTATGGTTGAGCGCGAATATATATTTTTGCAGACTATTCTTAAAAGAGCGATCTCCAATCATAATAATACCCGTACTTAAATGTATCAAGGGAATGCAAACCGGTAAAAATGTATAAGAATTACCGGTTAGCCGGTAAATCACAAGTTATTTTCATACAAAATATTTACCAGTTGCATTCCCTAGATGTACCTATGTAATTTATAGTTGGAGAAATTCTTATGTTGGTAAAAATGTTGTTGGTAAAAGGTATTGGAAATTCCCAAATGTAAGTGCTTAATGTTGTTGAGAAATGAGGTTTGTCCGGTTTAGTTAATCTTGGACATAAAACAAGTGTTTCTAATAATATTAAGAACTAGTCTCTTTTGGATTTTTCCTAGGTAAAGGTAAGTGGTTTTCAAAAAGGTAATCGATCTTGAATCTGTTTGATCTTAAAGGGTAAGTATATAGATGAACATTTGACTAAAGAAGAAAGAGAAAACCTGCTGTTCTTTTTCTTTTATACATAGATTTACTTATAGATAAGTGGATAATGTTTGATTTTATTAATTACCAGGTCCAATTATCGTCTCAATCCGAGGAAATGCTCTGGCTGGTTGTGCTATGACCCCGAAGAGCAAACAACCCATTTCCAACGTTGAGATAAACATGGAAACTGCGTTCATAGAAATTGAGAAGATAGCTGAATGCACCGAACTTCCTAAAAGCGTTGCTGATAAGGCCAAAGACTTGTATAAACAGGTAAAGCTTGGATTTAGATGTTTTGATTTTACTTGTTCAAGTCAATGACTAAAAGTAGTGTTAGTCTGAAATCTGGCACGGCTTTCGGAGCGCGTGTATAGGCGTTATTGACCTAATTTGACCACGATGCTGATCTCCCAACATTTGTCGTTTTCAGGTAAAAGAAAACAAGCAATTTCATGGTTTAAGAAACGTAGTTATTGTGTCGGCGTGCGTATACATAGCTAGCCGTCGGGAAAAGACACTGGCTACATTTAAAGAAATCTGTGCCGTCAGTAACTGTAGCAAGAAGTCGATAGGACGGGCCTATGTACGCATCGTGAAAATCCTCCAGATTGATCTGGAACCTGCTGATACACACCCCTTCTTGAAGAACCTCTGTTATGATTTGGATCTTCAAAAATCCGTCTGGCGAGTGTCACATTACATCTTCGAAGAAGCTAAGGTGATGCAAAACGTAGGTCAGTGCGATCATCGGTCACTAATCGCTGCGGCTGTTTTCATGGCTTCTCAGGCAAGTGTTTTTACTTTTTATACTACGACGGTGACAAACAAGCATACGGCCCGCCTGATGGTAAGCGGTCACCGTAGCCTATGGACGCCTGTAACACCAGGGGTGTTACATGCGCGTTGCCGACCCTTTTTTTTTGTTTGTTATTTATTTGTAAGAAGCGGCATACCATACAACAAAAAATTACAATGAATTTTAAATCTACTGCTTAGGAAATATAATTCATATTCAATGCGGGCTACCGTGTTGTCGCTTACCAGGCGGCGACACTAATGCGTGGGTCTTGGGTCCATATGAAAGAATTGTCAGTGACGTTTGACCAGACTCACCTTCCACTAGCGCCCCTAGCGGCGAAGTGACTCGCGTTAATTCCCATTGTTACAAATCGAACGAAACAAAGCAAATGCATTATATTCCAACTATTTTCCATTCTATTTCATATTCCATGGGCGGCAAGAAGTTCTCCCATTTCTCCTTACTAGCATCGATAAAACCACGTTCTCTTCCAAGTAAATTAAATGCCAAACTTTAGTGTTACATAAACGTCAAACTTCTGTCATAGTCTGTTCTATTGAAATCTAGGACACTTAGCATAGATGGACTTTGCAGTGCAAAACACTTTTTATTTTTTATTTTCATGTTCTTCATGGTTTCAGCTGTCAACCGACAAACGCACCCAAATGGACGTGGAGAACATATCTGGCGTGGCAGGCGCGGCCATCCAAGAGGCATATAGGCTTATGTACCCGCATGCGGCTAAACTCGTCCCTAGTAACTTGTTGGCAGTGCCCATCGAGTCCCTGCCACAAATTTAATAAGTAGTTACACGTATGTCGCTGTATAATCCAAAAACGGCCAAGAGCATGGGCCATGCTCAGTGTAGGGTTCCGTAATTTATCACAATAGGCGAACTTAAAAAGGGTTTTAATAGCTTATACCATGTTCATTACAATAAAAAGGCAGTATCTTTGCAGAATGTTCTTATTAAGGTACGACTTATACGCCTTTTTAACCGAAAAATAACGAGTTAGAGGGGGCGGGGTCATTTTTTTAAATTTCCGAAGCGATTATTTCCGAAAATGTCTACTTAACCGCCACTGAGCCAAGCCGCTGATGTCCATCAGCGGCTACACAGACGAGGCGAAACTATAAGGGTTCCTAGTTGATTACGGAACCCTAAAAACGTACCTACGTAAATGCTTGAACTCGAACTAGACCTACTCTTACTCGTAATTATAAAGGTAGTTAAATTAGTAGTATATCTAGGTAGGTACATTAGTGTTAATTTGTTGTTTTTTAAATATTAAATTTGTCAAGGGTAGTGATTTGTGGTTACATTTCTTAGGCTGCGTTTTACCAAATTTTTATTCCATGAATAACTCCTACTCCCAGATAGTAACGTCAAATTACAATGGGATTTTGACATTAGTAACCAAGAGTAAGCGTTACTCTTGGTTTAAAAGTTTGGTCAAATCCAGCCTTATTCGTTTAGAATTGTATGACTTTATAAATTCTATTACTTAAGTATTAAAATCAGCTCATGGCTATTAAATGATATTGATTATATGAATCTGTTTTATTAAAATACCGACTCCCTATAAATTGAGCACGTAACCAACGTTTGACAGACCACTGGCTGTCAAACGTTGGTTACGTGCGTCCTATACAATGGTTATTAATCAGTTGCAAAAACAGGCAATTAACAATAGTTATTTATTATACAAGGTGGCAAAGTTGTTGTTTAACTCTCGGGCTTATATTGAGGCCCGAGCAAGCCAGAGATTCCGAAAATGAGCCACGGGCGTAGCGAGTGGTACAACAACTGGAGTCTTGAGCTTTACGAGGGTCTTAAGGCACGAGACTTGAACAAACTTTGCCGCCGAGTGTAATACAACATTTTTCCCCTCACTATTGCGAAGAAAATACAGACTACATACGGTTACAAATCTTATCCAAATAGGGGATCAAATCATTTATTAAAACATTAAAAATACATAAAATCCAAAAAACAATAAAAATTTAAACTATCTTATATTTATAAATAAAAAGCTGGCTCCAGCTCGGTGCCTTGTGGCATAGTGCCAAGGAGGCTGGCGGCATTGCCGCGCTGGACGGCAATACCAAGACGTTGCGCTAGGTACGCGCCCGCCAAATGTAATTTATCTTGAAGAAACCATCAAAATTTGTCATAGAGTAGGTACGCTCCTGGTACTTAGATATTGCCAACAGGCAACGAAGTGCGGGATAAGACTTGACCAATTTTAGGTGTGACCTCCGATTGCGCATATTTACTATGGGCGTATAGGACTCACTTATACTGGATGGGTGGTAAGTGATAGGAATTAGAGCAAGGTCAAATTACTTTGCCCCACATGTGGATACTGAGGCTAACGAGCATCGTACTTAAATCCTCCATGGTCTCAGCCAAGACTACTATATCGTCAGCAAATCGAAGGTGAGTGAGGTACTCGCCGTTTACATTGATGCCTAGCCCTCTCCAGTCCAGTCTTGAAAATATCCTCCAGTGCAGCGGTAAACAGCTTAGGAGAGATGACATCTGCCTGCCTGACTCCCCGCTGCAGCGGAATAGGCTTCGAGTTCTGGTCTTGGAGTCGGACTGACATAGTGGCGCTCTCGTACAAACACTTCAACACTTCGAACAACACTTCGTTAGCCTCAGTAGAGCCTCCGGGCGAGTGGTCTTAAGATGAACATGGATAAGACGAAAATCATGTCGAATATCCATGTAGCACCAACTCCAGTGACACTCGGAGACTTTACACTCGAAGTTGTAGACGATTATATATACCTAGGACAAACTGTCCAGTTAGGTAGGTCCAATTTCGAGAAAGAGGTTAATCGTCGAATCCGACTCGGTTGGGCAGCGTTCGGGAAGCTGCGACACATCTTTTCGTCCAATATTCCGCAGTGCTTGAAGACGAAAGTCTTCGATCAGTGTGTGTTGCCACTGTTGCCAGTGATGACATACGGTACTGAAACGTGGTCGCTTACAATGGGCCTCATAAGAAGGCTCAAAGTCACCCAAAGGGCAATGGAGAGAGCTATGCTAGGAGTCTCTCTGCGAGATCGTATCAGGAATGAGACCATCCGCAGCAGAACCAAAGTAACCGATATAGCTCTCCGAATCGCTAAACTTAAGTGGCAGTGGGCGGGGCACATTGCACGTAGAACCGACGGCTGTTGGGGCGGAAAGGTTCTCGAGTGGCGACCGCGTACCGGAAGGCGCAGCGTGGGTAGGCCCCCCGCAAGGTGGACTGATGACCTGGTGAAGGTCGCAGGAGTCCGCTGGATGCGGGTGGCGCAGGACCGGTCATTGTGGAAATCTTTGGGGGAGGCCTATGTCCAGCAGTGGACGTCTTTCGGCTGAAATGATGATGATGATGACATGTGGATAAAATGTGTTTTTCTACGGTAGTTTTAAAACAGAGCGCTTTCCGAGCTAGTGAGGCTAAAAGGTATTTTATATATACGTTCGTAAGTATTTAAAAATGTTTTGCTATTAACTCAGAATGACATCAGAGTTAGTGAAAAATAAGTTTTGCACGAGTGCTGATGCTCATGCAGTTATACCTATACCTACTTCAACTAATTGTATGAAACTACTTTCTCCAATCTTACTATAGGTTTTGATGATGAATCTCTTTAGTTGGAGATGTTTCTCGTCGGTAAAATAATGCTAAAATAGGTAAGTGATAGGTAACTGTTATTAAGTGTCTCAACCATGACATACCTAAGTAAGATCATGAAGAATAGTTTATGACATGTCATCTGCTGTTGCATCCGAGAGGACATAATACAGGTTCTTGAGCATTTGCTTTAATTTCATCATGTGGCTTGGTATAATTAAGGAAACGGAATGGCATAGTTTTTTTTAATGGCATTGTTAGTTTGATTAAATTCGTTATTTTTTTTCATGCAAATTAATTACATGTTGCATTAACCGCTAATGTAAAACGGGCATTAGAATTGACTTTACTAAGTAAGTGACAACTATGATATATCAATGTCATGTCGAATGTACTCATACTCCGTTTACACACATGCAAATCCCATATGAGGTTAAATTAAATTAGTATTTACTTTCCAAGTAGAGTTAATTAGACGGGTGTCATTGAGAAATTAACTTAATTAAAGCTAAAGAATGCACCCTTAAATTTAAAGCAATGGCTCAAAAACACGTTGTATAATTTTCTCTTCCCTTGCTCGAAAAGTTCGACTTTATCGAGGCCAGGCGACATAAAATCGCTTTTTATGCTCTAGAGCATGAAGTAAAATCGCGGGGCGCGTGAGAACGACCGCGCCCAAGCAGTGCAAACATTGTTATTTTCAATGATTTAAAGTGAAATAAAACCTTAATTTCCTTACAATCGATGTAAAAAACATAGTAGGTAGGTATATATCTCGGGCATAAATATTCATTTAATCCTCGACTACTATATTAATTGGTCTTCGCTGCAATCGGACCAATAAATAGCCTCTGCTAAAATGTATTATATGCATTCTATTTTGCTTTTCATTTATTCCCATAATAGGTAATGAACGGAATGAGAGTGTCTGTTTTCGACTTGCGACCAGAGTGCGTGCGTGCGACGTTCTGTTCAGCGTCGTTGCTCAATTTCTCAAGGAAATACTGACATTTCTAGCGATAATGTAGCAGAGAATTAAGACTGAAGTAGGCGTGTTGTTAGTTTTCGAATGTCACCATAACTAAACTGACAAAGCGGTTGATACGGGCATCGAACTATCAGAGGTTGTTGTCCTTTCATCAATTTCCCATTATTCCCATCATGTCCCGGAATTTATTGTTTTTTATCAAAATGCCGAGGACTTAAAGGTATTCTGTTAGTAAAAGAGACTTATACGACAGTGGTGTCTCTGTGCAGTTAAGTCCTTTTAAAATGACATAGGAAAGGGCTTATGACGTGAGTGGAGTGTGAATGAGCAGGAGTGAGCCCTTTATGTCTATTTAGGCAAAGACAAATAGAATAAAGATTGTCAATCTTTGAACTGTCTACTTATATATTACTTGTAATTTTGCCATCATTGCTAAAGTTGAGGTCTTCGTCCAGTTATTTTTTTCCTCACGCTATATATAACTCTCGGTTACCTCATTAGACGCGGCCCCGGTAAAGCTTTGTTCAAAATACTTCCCTACTACTTGAGCCTGTAATCTCGTTATACGTCACGAATTGTAACTATGACAACGCGATTTTTTATAATTAACTTCCTAACAATGTAAACAAACATCCTTATTGATCGTAATAACCTAACTAATAGGTATATTCAATTGCAACGGTTAACACTCACGTATTTTTATCACAACAGGCGTGACATGTTTCGACTGCTTCGGGCAGTCATCGTCGTCGGACAGGCAGAGTGAGAGTGAGAGTTGTGTCACTTCGCGGGTCGGGCATTGGGGGTGATGAAAGTAGTAGTGTAATAAGGTATTTTTATTATTGTAAATTATATTTGTACACGTTGTACAGTCACATTATAAAAAGATAAAATAAATGCATGAAACTATGAATGCGGCATTGTAGTAAGTGTAGATGATCATATTTTATCTGATATTGAAATTCTTGGCAGACAAGCAGGTCATAAAGTGTGCATATCACATATATAACAACCTTTACGGACGACTGTGTCGTGAAAAGTGTAAAGACCTTATACTTATTGCCAGTCGATATTACTAAATAGTTATTCCTTAAGGTAACACCGGCTCTTTTGCCTTACTAATGTGCGGGCGTGCCGTCGATCTTAGTGATTGGCGCCGCGGGTGTGGAGACATTTTCATGGCGTTGGCTTTGATGCCTTTGATGGCTTATGACATTATTTGGTTCAGCTATTTGATGTGACTATGAGAGTTTGTAGGTATAACGTTTTTTGGTAGCATGTAAGGGAAAGCATGACCTACCTACGGAGACATGTCACGGCTTGGAATCGTAAAGGTAATGGTATTTATGTGTGTTTATTGTGATTATGTCATAATATACCTAAGCACGACGAAGCCTTGTTAAATTATTTGTAAGAAAAACGCATGAGGCGGCATGAGGAGGCCTCCGACCCACCACCTAGGCGACGTGCCGTGTGTGCGGACGAGGAATCGCTCCATCATAGTACTGTACAACCACGAACGTAAATGTCGTTGCCAGGATGCTGCTTGAAACATTTGACATATGAAAAGGCCTATTACTCCTACTAATATCTTCTTCCTAGCGCTATCACGGCTTGTGCCACTTTTCAGGGAGCCTATGGGTCCGCTACTAATGCCAAGATTTGGCGTAGGCGCTAGTTTTATGAAAGCGACTGCCATCTGACCTTCCAACCCAGAGGGTAAACTAGGCCTTATTGGGATTAGTCCGGTTTCCTCACGATGTTTTCCTTCACCGAAAAGCGATTGGTAAATATCAAATCTATTTCGTACATAAAGCTTCGAAAAACTCGTTGGTATGAGCCGACAGGATTTGAACCCGAGACCTTCAGATTGAAAGTCTCACGTCATACCGCTGGGCCACCAACGCCTTACTCCTACGCTAAGCTTACGCTTGCGCTATTACTCCTACTAATGTCATATTGAAATAATTCTTCAAATATTCCAAAAAGGGGCAGAAACAGGGTGGAATGTAAACACTTTTGAACAGATTAATCGCGGTGGTCTTGTGTTAATTAACGCGATTAATCCGTTCAAAAGTGTTTAATTTCAATGAATAACAATCGCGGTAACAGAAGACAATATTAAATAAGATCTGGTTCGCGGACGCAGTTGCGGGCGGCAATTAGTTTACTTCAAAAATATATTCTGCCCTCCGGCCGGCAAGTAGCCAATTGTAGGCTGCTACTGCGTCGAGCAGAAAAATAGTGTATACATTTAGATGACTGTACCTTATATTAAATAATATTTTAGTCAGTTTTTATTGAGAATTCTTACTTAAAAATCACTCTAAATTGAACAAATTTTGTCAAATAATCAGTCTTATAAAATCAAGCTTTGGCTCTTTTACTATCTACAATTAAAATCGGTGTGAGCAGAGTCAGTTAAAGTTACTTATACTTTCGTAATAATTTGAATTGAAGTATTTTTCAAAGGCGTAACGGTCTCGTAAACCCTAGTAGCATGAAAGTCAGGTCTTAACGGTCCGTTTTAAATTGACTCACGAAATCCAGAAACTTAACAGGCCGAACAGATTATACTACAAATTGTATCCTGTAATTTTAAGACAAACTACGAATTACAAACAATGACTACCAATGGATCCCAAATCTATTTGTAATTGGTTTTAGTTTTGGTTTTAGTAAAAGGTAAAACCAATTTGTTGGTTGCCTATATGACAAAAAAATAAATTTTAAAATGAACCTTATCACCAATTGCCTTAAATTTACCTTATCACCATTTTCCTAAAATTTGAACCTAACAGGTTTTTTATTGGTTCATTAAGTAACTTTTTTTCAATAGTGTTTTGGCATGCAATAAGTTCAATTATGCGCATTAGTTTGTTAAAAAAAATTCTAACCAGCTTGGCTATTTGGCGTAGCATGCGCGCTTCGTCGTTGCTGCATTGTTGCTACTGTAAATCTGTATAAACTTAATAGGTAATATCGGTCTCTACAGTAGAGTCAGACCACGTTATCCTTCCAAGTAAATGAACTGTCAAACATTTAATGTGTTATTTTATACCTCAAACTTCTATGAAATTATAACGATCACTTAACGTTTTTTTTTAACGTGCGTAATGCGAACTTAACTTAGTCGGACCCTAGGCGGCAGATATGCTACCCCAATCCCTGCATACGTCATAGACAAACCAAACTACTGAACATCACCCACACGTGCATGGCAATGAAAATTCGATCAATCTTTGAGGGCTTTCCCAAAACGCTCGACGCTACGCTACGCTCCATGCTACGAAGAAAATTCAGTACCGCGTTAGCTTTCGAAGGGGGAGTACGTGTCGCGCGCTCTCAAATTCACGTCTCTCGTATTTACGTACGCAGTCATTCAACTTTAAATCCAATTACTAATACAATGGCGTGTGTGAGTTAATGAGATTGAGTGATTAGTGCGTTTAAATGTTATTTGATAGTGTTTGGTGGGAAATGCTGGAGGATGTGAGGTCGGGAAAATGTTGAGCGCGTTCGCGCTATGGCACCTTGGATTGTTGGTACTGGGAGTCGATGGGCTTATAGGTAAGATATAAACATTTATATTAAGAGGTTTTATATTTAAAAATAAAAACAGGTACGGAAATAAAATTGAAACTTTCCTTAAGTTCGCCTGTTGTAAATTAGTATAGGTTTATAAAGTTGTATTCTGCTTTGTTTTCTAATTCTAGTAGCGTCAATATCTGTAAAGTTTAAAGTAGTTATGTGGGGCTGTGCGAATAGACAAGAGTCATAAAGTTCATTAGTGCCCATAAATTAACCTCAACTCTGCTCTTTCCGCACAGAATCTATCTTCTGTCCGATATTATATGTCCCATACCTTTCAGGCAAGCGTGACATTCACGCATAGAGAAAAACAAAAGGAATATTTGCCATCAAGTAATAAAACAAGGCTTTTTTCATATTAATATATTTATATAAATAAATATTATGGGACAATATTACTAAATATATGTACAGGGTTACTCACGTCAATAAAGTCGTAAATAGCTCGACGTGTTTCGGAACGGTCCGCGTCCCATAATCACGAGTGAGAAGCGCTCGCGGCGATTATTGACGTGAGTAACCCGATATAAGTAAATTAATATGCCTAATACTCACGGGAGTTTTCTATTTAAAAAAGGCTTTTTTCAGTTAGAGCTTATGAAACCATAAGCATGTAAAATAGGCTTATAGTAAGTAAATAGGTACCTTGTAGAACACCTCTACGACTGAACGTTGTAACAACACTGTGTAGAGCTAAGTATTTCGAGAAGACGGATAGGTACCTATGCACTGTAACTTTAGTTACATGATGTACGAGTAACAAGTCTAAATTGTATTATTTTCATTGCCTTTACCTATCCACAAAACAAAATTGTAACTATCGTTTACCAATTCCTCGTACGAACTCATTACAAAAGGCGCGTTACGCGTTAGCTTGTTCGCATGGAGCAAAATTTGATTTGATATTATACCTAACTCTGTGTTTCGCGAGTTACACGAGATAGGCGTAACAATGCAGAACGATTGTGTATAGGAAGCTAAAGTTTTTCGACAAACACTGCAAAAATGTACAATTTGTACAAACAAATGTTCCGAACAACAACGCACGTGAACACGAATACAGAACTCCATCGTAGCGTGTCCGTTTCGTTTGTTTGTGAAGAGCTTTGTGTAAAGTGAAAACAAATAATCGGGCTTTTGTGTAGTATGGTCTATTTGTACAGAATATCGAGCTTGGCTGATTATTTAACTACCAATACTGAGTGGCTTTGGTCCCATCCCATAGTAAAAGATGCTCAATATTGAGAGTAAAATCAAGCCTTGGATTTAAAGCCCTATGACCGGAGACGTCCAGTATACTTAATTATATTTTTGTTGCGTATGTTACTGTCTTTGTTTGGAGGATTCGAAGTACAGGAGCGACGTTCTTACATATTTCTAAATTCAACGATTTACTTTAACCTTTGTAAAAATTGGGTAAAGTACAGTCACGTCTATAAATATGTATACACTTCGGAACTAATTACTGGGGAAGAAGGTTCAAAATTGAATACAGTTGCATATATATTTATGAAGCCGACTGTACAGCTTCTACCGGCATAATCGAAATTCGTTTATTTATGCCGTTTTTCTAAATAATGGTGCGGATGGCGCGTCAGACTCGCACTTGACCAGTTTTTATTGATATCTCACGCCAGAAGTTGCATAACTAGTATAAAGGTATAAAACTTCGGGAGCTTTAAATCTAAACGTGGAGGTATACATTTGCATAACTTCATGGTGGGTATGATGATAAGTAGCAAAACTAACTGCAGTTAGACATGGTATCCTAATTCAAATGAACGTTGACCTTTAAGTTCGTAGTGCATATCGTGCAATAGCATGTTTTAGCTACATACCGAGTAGGAACTAATGATAACAATCGTCTAAGAATTACTACTTATTACTTAGGTACCCGAGCGTTTTCCAAATAAAATCCCGAGAAATTTATTATTTATTTATTTATTATTTAATAAAATAAAAAAAGTCCCAAATTTCCATATAAAATTTAAGTTTCCATTTCCCTAAGTTCATACAAAAACGTGACGTAATGGAAAGGAAATTTTTAGGACAATTTTTTTTATAAGCCTAAGCAAATCCAGATCTAGAAAAAACAAGTATTTGCTGTTTTTTTTTGGAAAAAGGTCACCTAACAATTTAGTGACTATAGTTTTAAAAACTGCTTTTCTAGATCCAATATACCATATATCTGGAGTAAAATAGACCATCTACCATGTTTTAAAAATACGGTACCGTTTTTATATTAGCCGCCAGCAAAAATGCCCGATAAAAGAGGGGACAAAAATTAAAAGTTTAGTTACTGGGTCATGTGGGGTATTACTTGAAAGGGCTAGATTTGCACATTCTAAAACAATTTTCAATTTTTTTTTAATATTGAAAAACTTTTGATTTATAAACGAAATAGTAAAAAAAAATACCACCCCCTCCCCCCCCTTAATCTCCGAAGTTTAGGAAAGAAAAAATACGATTTTCTTACACAACCTTAATATTATCATAAACATTACAGGAAAAATATAAAATTGACCGTTCAAAACTTTCTGGAACAAAACTTGAAATTTAACCAACTTCGATTTTTTTGTCTTTAAATTTATGTGATATCTTGCTTAAAATACTGTCCTGTAACGAAAGTAAAAAAATGGTATACGTCATAAAAAAAGGAAAAACAAACTCGCATACTAACTCCATGCCGTACAAACGACTGACCCAATCATACATGTGGCTGACGTCCAATTTCTACTTCTAGATGTACTTACAACATAAAGTTTATACGGAACCCTCGGTGCGCGAGTCCGACTAGCACTTGGCTTGTTTTTTATTATTATTCTTTGACTCTATCAAATATACTCAAATCGACAATATACCGTATTTTCTATAAGTAAAATATCAAATAAATCCCTTTCATTGACGTCAGTCTGCGCGTGAACCTATCTTTTCTAAATTTTATAGATAACATCTCCAAATTAAATTAAACTACCAAACAAATCTGCAGACATTTGACAAATGGCTTCATCACTATCCCCTATATATGATACCTATCCCTACTGTCCCGGTTGGAATATGG
The DNA here is from genome assembly GCA_949128165.1 of Lathronympha strigana. Classification (NCBI taxonomy): domain Eukaryota; kingdom Metazoa; phylum Arthropoda; class Insecta; order Lepidoptera; family Tortricidae; genus Lathronympha; species Lathronympha strigana. Next base: position 5,581,795 of record OX421906.1, on the reverse strand, counting down.
CACAGATGATAATTTCATACAAACTGACAGGCGGCCATTAAGCCACTGGGGCAAGTTTTAGGGATCCGCACATCAAGTCAAGCACATTTGATTACTCGAAGGGATTGAATTAGTGTGAATTGTTAAGAGTCCACATGCTCGAACAAAAGCTCTATCCCGCTCATAGATCTAATTGCAAGAGCACGCGAAAAATGAAAAGGCGATAGTTGGCGGGCGCGTCAAAATAAACCGCGCATTCATATAATTGCTGTTTACAACTAAACTACAATTTTTGCAGATCCAGATTTAAGAATTCGGTATAGGTTCAAATGCGCGCGAGAAACGACTTCAACAATAATTACAACATTTACACGTTATCTTAATAAATAGGCAATACCAAAGGATCCCAATCCCAACTATACAAGGGCCCAATCATCATACTCAGCCACCCAATATCTCGATATCCACTACTTACACGTTCCTCTGTACTCTCAGTCTCTCATCGTTATAAATATTGTCTAAGCGCGGAGCGACAGTTTTATTATGATTTAATAGCAATAAGGTCGAGAACCTAATACTTAGATATTTTAATCTCGCTCATCAAACAATGTTAAAACAGCTGTTAGAAAATGTTGGATTTTTCAAAAACTAACCAAAAATTTGAAAATAAAAATTAATTTATTCCATTTAAATTGATCTTTTCTTTAAATTTTTGTAATAAAATATGTAATTTAAAAATGTTTTTGTATCTATGAAAACTCATGGCAAAAAGATGAGCTAAATTAGCCAAATTTATATACCGGCCTCTTAAGAACTAGTTATTACCTAACTATATCGGATAAGGACGGCTCTACCAACCGAATGTACCTTAAAATAGAGTACCTATAACAACAATTATAGGTATTAATAGCACTGTACAAAGGACTGCATATATGTACAATTTGTATGGAGCTAACGTTATCTACTTAATTCGACCAAATAACTCTTTAAATAATTGGCATTTGTTTTAATTAAGTACTTTAATTTATACGTTTGCATGTTAACCAAACCAAAGTGTTACCTCTATTTACGAAATAATTGGTTACCTATTTACTTTTACATACTTATTATTCTGAAACTAATAGTAATTAGTAGTATACCTATGAAAACGTCCTACAAGCTTATAAGTAGGCATTTTCAAATTCATGTTATTAATTAGTTCGACACACTTTGCCATTCACACCATGCAATGATGACGAACTCGTCGACATTTCTTACACAGTAGGTACAGCCTGGCAAAATAGAGTAGAAATTGAAAAGTGGCAACATCGTATCGTAGTGACCTCCTGCTTTCTTACATATATTGATTTGAAAAGGACGACACTTTTGAATTACTTACTCTATTTTGCCAAGCTGCAGGTACCTTTTCTTTATCGTAAGCTGAAAAAAAAACTCGGTTAATATCTATCTCGGTTACTTTAGTTAACTTAGAAGCCATTTTCTTAGAACCACTATTAAGTAGCATCTACTCGCACTTAACCGTTTTTTTCATGCATTCTAATCACAGTGATTCGATATTAGTAGAATCGAGGGGTGCTATTGTGAATAGCTTTTTTTAATGGTTACGTTCGTGCCGCGATATGAATGGTACGTTAGAATACATTAGAAAATACTATTTTTGTATTGTGTGTGTAGTTATTGCGGAAGTAATTAAAAGTTAATATAAAAAGAATACGAAAATTGAGGTGGCAACTAGGTGGTTGTCCCCTTTGACAATCTTAGCAAACCCTTCAATTTATTATTTGTGATTGGGAAGTTTAAGTTATTGTAAGTATTGTTGTTGTCTGTGTCTGTTAATAAATGTGGTGCCTGATGAGTAGCTAGATCAGTGCCCCAAACGCGTTAGTTCCGCGTAGCATTATTCCCGTTCTCACTTTTCCCCACTAGAGTTCGTTCCCGTTCATAGATGTCACCATTATCATGTGTTCACCGGCGCTCTAATAGAGTTTTGTTCTAATCGTTTATTTTATAAAAAGCAGTTAACACTAGTCGACATTTTTCTAGTCGCGTTTTTTTTATTCGATTCATGTTTTTTTTAGACGCAAAATAAATAACATTCGCATGGGATGACAAGCGTTACCTTCTCTAGTAGATGTTTAATCCAATTTTTCTTATGCAAGTAGGTTGTCCATGTTTATATGGCCGGGATATAGTATGGCATGACTATGGGACATTAGTAATGAATATTTACCACTGGTGTGTTAGTAGGTAAATTTTATAACTGAAAAGGGATTTTCCAAAATTCTATCTCTTTAAGTACCTAGGTTAAAAAAACATGTTCGAACCAAGTCGCGGAAACCAGCTAGTTTATTCTTCACTGGTTCACTAGCGACCTTCAAATGCGGCTTTCGAAAATAAATACTGCACATTCGGGAAGAAAAACCGGCAATTCATTGCCTCGCGAGTCTATAGCAACTTTTATTTAGTTTCAGCAATCCGTGCGTGGAAATAATGCTGAGATTTCTCAGATTGTTGCCAAATTAGTTTTATGTGCAAGCTAAATCTTGGCATTTAGGTCAGAATCAGCAGAAATTACTTGATCGTTTGATGACTCAGGTTTATAACAGATTCCAATTGTACAGTCGCCATTAGATATATCAGAACCACCAGATATATCACTCTAACAATAGAGATGTGTTCAGATATTTGTGAGCACCTCGGCAGCTCCGATGTATATGATGGCAACTGTACATTGATTAAAATTTTAGACTGTTTAACCAATCGGACCGCCAGCAATTGAAAACATAACTGTGCCGGAAAATATCTAAAAATGGTGTAGATTTTACTTAAGTATGTACAGATTGATTCACGAAAGCTGGCGCGGAATAATGTCTTGGAAATTAATGACAGTTTTATAGATTTTGAGCGCCAGTTTTTGTGAATTGATCTACACCTATATGAAGCTACGTTCAAATCATACATTAAATGCCCTGCCCTAACTTTCCAACTCCTATTAGTTTACCTTAACGGTTGAACCTCCCGTAAACATGGAATGAACGACAAGCGATCGTTAATCATTCGTTCGTGAATGGGAACTAATCCCAACACCTTTAGCGGAACACTTTTGATGGATTGATTTCCGATTTGTAATCGTGTGACAACGTTTGCCGTATGAATAAAGGTGACATACAAACGCAAAGAACATCGTCGTGAACGTAGAGTAAAATTCCATTTCCTTGAGAAATTGAGTGAGGATGCCGACCACAATATCGTGGCGGTTCGAATGCAGTTTAGTTACTTATACGTCCAATTTACCAGGACTTCTCACATATTCAGTTTCCCTACTAGAGTGTAGCAGGTCACAGACGGAGACGAAAATGTCATTAGCTTTCGAATGCAACTTTCCGATTTTTTTACAGCTTTTGTTATAGCATGAGTAGGGAATTTTCTTTGCTATAAATACCTACACTGGGAAGGGTAGTTGTCTGATTTTTTGCTGTCTTTTAGTGGTTTCCCTCTAAGTGGTTAACATGGTGTTTATTGTTGGCTGGTGTAGGTAATTTTTCTGGTGGGTCGTAAAGTTTTTATGTGGTTTTAACAGCATCGGGACGCGAGAGACGGTCGCATATTGCTGTTGTGTGTCTGCGAGGACTAATTTTAAGTTTATGATAATTATTTTATATTAGAATCTTGTGAAGATATCATTTGAAACAAACAATTCTGTTAGTAACGCTAAATGATATTTAGGCCGGTTGAATGCAACCATCTGTAACTGTAGTTACATTTTCTTAATTATGTTCATTTCATGTACCTATTCATGTTTATTTTTGTAGTCATATTTTTTAATTTTAGTACAACTCCTCCATTTCTGTCGTGCAAATGTATTTGATTATTCGTGACATGGCGTCCTTATACGTACCTACTTTTATGAAAATTGGCGACTGCCAATTGGAAATTATTAACAAGCTGCCACATAACCGGCGCACACGCGCGCCCGCCGGCGGCGCCAGTATTAAACGTTCGAATTTCATGGCACTCGGTAAGGGTAGTAAAATAAATAAATACATTTTAATATATAACGTTTAATTTTTTGTGTTTTTACTCTCAAATTATACTGCGGTAAACTTTATATAATTATACTAAAAAAGAGGTTTATATTCTAAACATGTCATAATAACCTTAATACTCATTTTGCATTCTAAAAATAATACACGCAAAATATTCCAACGAATGTTAATTTAACTGCCATGGAAAATAATCTGTAAAGTCAAATAATAGTTCATAGAAACATTCATAACTACATTTTTAACTGGATTCTTGCAGACATCAAAGATTGACAGCAAATTCCATGGAACAAATTTTAGTGTCGCCCTTACCCTTAAAACCCTTCTATTCTAACTCTTAAAACATTTGTACTTAGAGTTTTTTTATTTATACAAAAGAAATCTTAAAAATACTAAGTCTATTTGTTTGTATTCCTTTTGTACTATATACTTTGCCATGAAATTCGAACGTTGATAGCGATGTTTACTTATAATTAAATTCAAGATTTCACGGTTCAGAGTACCACACAAACACAAAATTAGACTTAATACGAAAATTCTGAGTCACTTGCCAAGTATCTCTGCCAAAAGTTGATTTCACCCGAATCCACTTACCCAATAAAAGACACTGAGTGCACTCTGGTTCATCGGTTATTCATGGAACATGAGAGATGCATTTTGTCCATGTGCAAACATTTTTGCGCCACTGCCGAAGGATTCGTCGACATATAAATGTGCTATTTTATTTAAAGTTTATTTGTTGCGTACGTTTTTTATGGGTATTTTTTATGTGATTTCTCCGCAGAATCGCGAGCTCTTCTGATCGTTTAATAGAACAAAAAATGTCTTTAAATTTCCATACATTTTTCAAATCTTCCATTCCGTTACCGTCATGCAAACTCTATGAAAAAATGGCAACGGGACGGGGAAAAAAAATTAATATACTTTATATTTTCGGCAGAAATCACATACAAAATAAAAATTAAGTGGGGGACAACTTTGATAACAATCGCCAAATATTAAAAAATAAAATGCTCAACGCCAATTTTACGCCAAAAAACTGCAGCCGGATTTTTTGTTTTTAAATCGACAATCTGGTAACGTAAATTGAACTAAATATTCTTTCTTGGCAATTATTCCATTTAGGCATTGATTCTTTATTACTAGTACACAGTAGAATGTTGGAACCTTAAGTGGTCTTAATAACTTGGAATACATACTTAATATTGCAGTGGATCTAAAGCGCTCCATATATAGATAACGACTTTCTCGTATCAATTTATATTGAATAGGTAGGTAATACGCATCTACGTAGTAGGTTTGTATAGTTTTTAAGTTAAATATATTTTAGGTACATGTGTATTTAATTTGGACTAACGATACATAATATTATATATGTACTTCTAATATTAAGTTGATACCTAATATATACGAAGGTTTTAAAATTAAAATGAAAGTACGAGTATTTAAACCGTTACAGGCAATTATTTTACTTATTAGAATTTGACACGACGACATTTTAACACATTAACTAACATGACTACTTCTCAATAGACGACAAACATTTTTTGCACAGTCAGTTATGCATAGTTTCATTTTATTCTAGGGTTGCCACCCTCTTCGAGTGTCAATTATTAAAGAGTCACCTGGACCCACGGGACGTTATCTCGATCCGTCAAGTATAGTTTACTGCGAATACGATTATGTGACAGCCCTATTGACGGGATAACGGTAATAAATTTATTGAACTTTTCGCACCAAGACAGTTTAATATACAGAAGCTGGATATAACCACTATAGTTAACTCTCAACTGAGGACAAACAAATTGTAGACATGCACAATCAGTTACGTGTTTTAAACGTTTAAGTGTTTCTAAAAGTTATACTGACTACCTAAAGACCACGGTTCTACTGGTATGATTAATAGTACAATGACACTTGAACTGTTTTCAATTCGAACAGACTTTATTTTGTATCATTTGCTTTTAAAATAATAGAAACTTAATCTTATTCCCTACACTATTGATTTCAATTTCACATAGCTTTTTTTTTGTATAGTGGGCGGCAAGCTAGGGTTGCCATCACCGTGGTAATAATTAAAGAGTCCCACCTGACCCACTGGACGTTATCTCGAGTCAAGTACAGTTAATTGCAAATACGATCATCTGACAGCCGTATCGACAGGCTGACAGTAATAAACTTATTGGATTTTTAGCACCAAGACAGTTGCATATTTTAAAGCTTAATAAAATCACTAGTTACACCGCGCTTCCATTTTAAAGGCAGTTATCCTAGGGTTGCCACCCCCGGCACGTGTTAGTAATTAAAGAGTCCTGACAATGATGTTATCTCGATCCCGCCAAGTACAGTTTAGTATAAATACGATCATTTGACAGTCCTATTGATGGGATAAAAAGGCGGATGTCACTCTGGATGAGATTCGCACCGCACTACGGTTTGTAAGTGAGACAACGATATGCGTGTGTATAGTGCTATCCCCGTTGCACACCGCTGTACGGTGCGAATTACATCCAATCCAGTGTGACATCCACCTAATGGATGTTTGACGGTGAGTAAAGGAGTCTACGTTCAGGCAGCAAAGTTATTTTTTATCTCATTTGTTAAATTATTTTGTTTTAGAAGATGTCAAAGAAATGTTTTTGCTATAAACTAATGTTTAGCGAAAAAGCATCATTCATTTTCGTTAAGTACCTAGTCAAGCTCAAGAACATAAGTTCACCTAATAGGTAGTTACGAAAAATAAATCTGAGCAATTAAATAGCGCTTTGATTTTTTATTACCTTTTTCATTCATTGCTGAATGTCGAATGGTTTTAAAATTGCAACTTACAATCAAATTTTGAATTTCAGAATGGTTCTGGGGCCTTACCATGACGTCTAAACGCGATTCAGTTTAGGTTCTAAGGGCCAGAGCCCTAACTTATTTACAGATAAGTAAATTAAGATTTCAAGACTTACCTACCCAACCACGAAAACACTATGAATAAAGCTCAAAGTGTTATAATACAAAAATGTTCTGTCATGATTTTTATGCATAGCAGCAGTTCATGTTTATCAGGCAATCGTGGAGAAAGGTTACCTGTTCGCATTGTTGCATGCGACACGACACATATCGATGGATTAAGTAATGAATAACTTGAGAAAATGGTGGAAAATACACTCGCTTTAATTAAGATATGAGATTTATTGTTTAATTATGCCACTATTGTATATAATACTTTTAAATCACGTGATCTACCGTGATCGGTGGTGACTCTGGCTAGTGAAATTCATAAAAAAAAAACTTTTTATGCATCTGAATAGTTTATTCGAGATCCCGCGACGTTGTCCTCCATAAAGAAAAATATGCGTTTAAAGTCGACGAAATCTAAAATCAAATATTAAAGTTGACGATAAAAAAACAATGGTAGACTCATCAATCATAGTCAAATTGAAGCTTAGAAAAAGGTTAAGAAGTGATAGGAAACACAAAAGTTTTAAGTACCTACTTATGATAACATTAAAAACTAAAGTGTAGATAGAAAGTAGTTTTGTAATACTGCTAGAAGTTGAGTACCTACCTATTCTAATCCCAATTCCATAAAGGATGACTCAAACTAGAACGGGACGGGACGGGGCGGGACGGGACGATCTGTCAAGTTCTATAGAAAGAATCACGTCTCTCGGAGCCCTCGTTTTCTATAGAAACTGTCAGGTCCCGGTCCGTTCTAGTGTGACTGAGTCATCCTTTACACTGAATGGGTCTTACCATGACGTCTTAACGCGACGCAGTTGACGACCTAAACTGAGTCGCTTTCATACAACTGAGCCTAAACTGTACCTAGACTGAATTGCGTTACGTCATGGTAAGACCGATCTTCGTTAGGCGCCGCTTCATACTCGAGATTATTTATTGATAATAAAAATATTTATCTATCAAATGGAAACATACGGCCTAGACATCTTCACCCCTGTCCTTAGGGTTGCACCCTCGTATTCGCCGAATTGATTTCTTCGCGGAGTATTCTCTGACACGACAATGCAGTCTATTTGACGTGTTTTGTTTCTCGAGTGGCGTGCAGTGGTTGCAACCCTGTTTTAATTTGAGGATTAGGAATTAGGGATTGGGTAGGTATCAACCCTACCTTTGTCATCTTTGTTGCGGTATTTGTCGTCTTTTAAGCGATTGTGGACGTGAAATTACCATTAGAAAGGCCCAGAACTCATTATCCTTTTTCGCAGTTAGTAAGTATATGAACTGTAAACTGGTAAGTACTCGTATATCATGGGGACACGAGTGAAACGCACTGTAGCTAAATTGCACACTGGTTTAATAAGAATAGGCCTACCGCGGGGTGCGCGGGCGCAGCCGCTGTTATCTATATACGTACTATCCCTCCACCTTTATTTAGCAACGTTATTTTTAATAACAATCAAAAGTATTTCCTAAAATTAATATTAAGTTTAGCTTGCCGCGGTGGCAAGGGTTGTAATTCGTTCGTGTCTTGAGGTTCCGGATTCTCGGCCTGCCGAGGGCACTGAGCCTCTGAAGATGTACTTTTATCCTGGGGTAAAGGATCAAGGTCCGCGTCTTGAGGATCTGAGTTCCCTGGGTGCTGAGCTCGCTGACCTGGGGCTATACCATCATCCTCCTCCCCCTCCGCCGGAAGAAAAGTGTCCCGGTCTTTATGTTCATCTTGAAGTGTCAGCGACACCGACCTTAGCACTGGCTGGCTGACGCTAGTGGCCGCGGCCGGGCTTGGCGAGAGAACTGGCAAAAACACGGCCGACTCCTGTATGAAGCCTATTAATCTAGCTAGAGGTATACGTTTGATTTTTAAATTTTTACTTTATGAAATTTGAAAATTAGGAAGTATTTTTTTAAAACGTCTTACCGACGGATTGCAATTTCACACGAAACACGAGTTTACAAGAAAAAGACTCCAATTCATAGTCAAAGGTTTCAATGTACAGAGTCAAAACTACGGCCAATTTTGATAAGATTTTCGTGACTAACCGAAATTATGGGAAAATTAACGAAAAATGATCACATTTCCCGTTGGTTGTCCCTTATTTGGCCAGCCTGTATATTAAGTATAAGTAGATCTTTTATTCTTAATGGATAATATAATTTCATGTCTTATATTATATCATATTTCTTCTATAAAACCTCGGAATAGGAAGAAACGCTGTGCTGGCAAATTTAATAAGGTTCCTTGGTAGTTCGATGCATAAACTCTATCGATACTATCGATAGCCAAAGTTCAATACAAAAGCTGTAATATCGAGAACTTTGGAAACGCTGAACCTAAACTGTGCGAACAGTTTTGTGGGCAGTTGTATTTATTAAGATTTTGTCAATTGTTTTAATTGAATAAATAATTACAAAATAATAAAGGTTAATTCCAGGAGAATATATTCAATAATTACAGTCGTTATCCGCCGTGTGCAAAACGACATTAAAATCTGCACAAACCTTTGTCGAGCCCGATTGTCTCCCCAGCATCAATACCCTACAAATCGTTAATTAATCCAAATTGCACTTTAATTCCACCAATTAACGTTTACTTTCCCATAATATATATGCCTTGTTAATCCTTAGACATAACCAGTATACTCTGAACTTCGATTGCCATTCTGTGTAACTATAATTACAAGGTAATGAGGAAATATCAGGGGTCAGCATAAATTGGACTAGAATGCTTGTTTTGGACGGTCGTCATGGTAACGCTACAATTTGGGAGCACAAGGGTGCTGTGCAGGTGAGAGAAAAATACAGATCTCAGTGTGTACAAAAGAGATGGAGGATAGGGTGAATGCAGTGGGATACCGGTTAAATTGCATTAGGCTGCCTTTTGGGACGCAATCTGGTGGATTTGCGAATTGGACTGTACCCTTTGGTGACAAGTATCGTGTGTGAGTGTGTCATCGGTAAAAATGTAAACTGACCAATTGGAAGCTGTATTTCCACGGAATAAAGTCTACCAGTCAGTTAAGAGCGTTTATACCACAAAAGCGCGAAATCAATGATTTACGCGGTTTTCGGGCTCGATGTACTATGTGATTGTTAGACTTTTAGATCAAAATATTTATATGTACATAATAAACAACTCATAAGCCAAATTTTGTATTGTCTACATTTACAAGTTTTAGATAATTATATGCAATTCTAGCCAATTCTTTCGCGGCTGTTGTTGAAATTTGCCGAAACATGTTGTCTTATACGTCACTCTATTCCTACACTGTAATGATCTTATACAAAAACAAAACTGGTTTACGAAAGAACATTACACTATCTAACTTTTGTATTGTGCAAAACTAGTAAATTTCAGATTCTGTTTAACTAAACTTACTGATGAAAACTACGCAATTTGTGCAAAATTCACGGCGTGTTTTAGTATTATACTTTCGCAGTAAATGGTTCAGATTGTCATTTTTATGAGGCTATAACTCGTTGGTTACTCCATTTAATAAAAAAAAGTGTCAAAAACAACGAAATAATATTTATTTAGATTTTTTATCAAAACCCCGTTTATAAGATTGCGCGCGGCGCGTGCTCGTCAGTCTGGCCCCATGCCTTCTAGAGAGTGGACGTATCGCTTTGCTCCGCGGGCCTTCTTTTTACGAGTGAAGTTTGCGAAAAAGAGAAAGAGATGATTAAAAAGAGAAAGACATATCTAAAAAGATAAGATAGACCGTGATACCGCGACCAACCGATCAAGATACTTGATAAGTTCGATTTCTATTTGTGTTGATGATTTAAGTGTTGTTTATATATTAGCTATAGTAATTTTTTTTAATAATCATCAGCTGGTGACCATGTTTTCGTGATGTTTTCGTAGTAAGTTGTTGGTAAGACCTGGAAACCGCCGTTAAAAACAGCTAGTAATTGCTGATTAGGACTAGGTGATGTAATCAGAAGACAGTGCTGATTCTGTAACCGTTCACATAAGACTTGTCGCGGCACTTGAAGACCAGGTGTCAAAGACCTGGATACGTAACCAGAAGGCTAGGTCAGGAACTATGTAACGGCTTACACAATACGCACCGTGTTTTAGCTTAAATGCATTGTCTTGCTGAGCACAAGTAGACCAGCTGGTAATTAAGACCTGGAAACGTAACCAGAATATTGGGTCAGGAACTATGTAACGGCTTACCTTAGATGCACCGTGTTTGAGCTCAAATGCATTGTCTTGGTGAGCACTCGTAGACCGGGTGGTGACAAAGACCTGGATGCGTAACTAGATGGCTAGGCCAGGAACTATGTAACGGCCTACACTATACGTTTACCTTAGATGCACCGTGTTTGAAATCAAATGCATTGTCTGGTTGAACACAAGTAGACTAGCTGGTAATTAAAACCTGGAGACTAAGTACCGGTTTACACTATACTTACCGTGTTTGAGAACTTGGCAAAAGCTTGGGAAGCTTAAAAGTAATGTGACGCATTTATAATGTTGAAGTAAGTATTGCTATGAGTAGTGATGTACCATAGTAGGTTCGGAACCACTATGTTATTATTACGAAATCCCTCTATATGGGTAAAAAAAAAATCATGGCACGTTGATTTGCTGTATTTTTTGTAGGTTGAAGCCAGTTTGCTAATCATGGTTTGTCATTGTCTACGTGGGTGGTGACAACTATGGATTAACAACGACCATAAACATATTGTCATGTTATAAATTGAAATAGATGTCATAAAACTAAAGAAAAAAATCAACAACATCGGAAGCTTAAGCCGAGGATCGAACTCTGATCCACAGCTTACGCGGGAACAAGGCCGCCTGGCCCCATCGAATGCTGGCGAGTTTTTTTTCTTATTTCCATAACTCCGAATCTCCAAAATTACGAAGTCACCGAACCACCGTAATTCCGAAAGAATATTACGTTTTCGGAATTTTGAATTCGGATAAATTATTTTCGGAATATAAAAAATTGGATTTTTTTGTATTCGTTCAAGTCGCTATCTGATTTTTAATATTGAGAATGTGAAATACGGAAATTTGATGTATAGGATTTATAAAAATTCAGAATTATAAAAATTGGGATTATGAACATCGGAAAAAAATATTTCGGAATATTTAAGTGTTTTGTTCTATATGCAGTTATGCACTTATATTATAAAAATAAAAATAAATAGAAATTAACTTGGAAATAACGATCATTAACAATTTCCTGACTAATGTGATGAGAAATGTTGTGTTTCACTTCGCAGTAAAGTTTGTCTAACTCTCATACCTTAAAACCAAGATTCTCAAGATTTAAATTTTTAAAGCTTTCGCTTGGTCGAGTCGGGTCTCAATTCTCAATATTAACACGAGAGCTTGACAACAACTTTGCTCATTTGTACAGTCTACCAGTACTACCAGTACTACCAGAAATATATTATTATATACGTACACAATCTTATTTTCTCAATATTAAGGTAGTGTATACATATTTTTGGCGCTTCATTAGAATTGATACCATCGAACGTTAACGTGAAATGAAAACTATTATTAATAGAAACTCAGTACTAAAATAGCAACAAAATAAGTAGGTATTATTAAGGAAAGTTGATTATTATTATCAAAGGAAATAAGTACATAGGAAAATAATTTTAATTACATAGTTAGTACTAAATTCAGTTAGTACAAGACTACAAGTATCAAAGTTATAAACTGCAAACTCAATTTTACGCAAAATACTGTAAACAATGATTACTAATCAAAGTAACGTAAGTTTATCTGATTTAAGTATCAAGGTAAAATGCACAGCTTGAGCGCGCTATAGTATACGCGTCGCACGCGCGGCGCTCGTCGATGTCTAGCATTGCGCGCTTCTGGTCACGTGGTCGATGCGGAGAAATACCTAAACTTGGGAAGCGCGCTAGGGCGAGAACGCTCTTAAGAGGCCATCAATACGATTTGTACGGAAAAGCAACAAAAGCTGATTTTTGACGTTGTACTACGAAGAAACGGTGAACTGTATGTGAATGTTGCTAACTATGTTTGATAGCTCATTTCCTAGTATTTAAAATTTCAGCTTCTAATTTAAGTAAAACTCAGTGTTTTAACTTTGACTATACAATTACTGGTAGTTGTTTTCAGAAAATCGCGCGGAGACAAAAGTTTGACTTCGTGTTCTTTTAACACGATACATGAAAACACATGTTTTTTCGGGTTGTTATAATATTGTAACATGGTTTTATTTAAACTTTCGGTCCCATATTTACAATTATTTACACAGATACCCAACTACTTCGATTTTGAATATGCACATTTTTCGATAAAAATACACTGCAAACACAGGGATTCTCGCAGTAATTTTGACAAAATATTGGGATGGTTTGTATACAACATTAAAGTTTATTCTTTTAAGCTCATGTTGAAGTCGAAAAATAATTTTTTTTTTGGAATTCCGTATTTTTTTTTTAAATATTCAAATGGTGTATAAATTCCGGTGCGCGCGGGCTGAGTCCTCAGTACCGCGCGTGCGCTCGTAGAGGTAGGACCTGTGCTGTTCTCTGTGGACTGTACAATATGTTTGTTTTGTTGCGCTAGGAAGTGCTGGAAGCGTTTGGGAAAGTAAATAGACCGCGACCAACCACTGACGAAAGTATTTTACAGTTTTGATTATATTATAGACCTGTATGTAATAAAAAAATCTAATAATTTTATCGAATGTGATTGTACCGCAACCAACCCTTCTTGATACTTTAACCTTCTTTCGTAACTCACGCCCGCGAATTACCGGGCTGTCATATACTTTGATCCCCAATAAGGACCTTCTTCCCTAACCCTCCCTACATTACAGCCCGCGAATTACGGGGCGTTTGAACGGAAGTGTTTCAATTTTTCAACTGACGTGTGAGTAGCAAGAGGGACGGTATGGAGAAATGTTATTAAGGTGACGGTACCCATTATGAACACTTTAAGCTGACAGACACGGGTGATGAACACTTCATTCTTAATTCAAATATCATCATATGGTTGTCAATTGGTTGACACAAAATAAATGTATGAACCTTATTTCCTCATAATAAAAGTGACTGTTCGTTACTGGTTCCTTGACCATTACTGGTGCCACCACCCTAGTCAGGGATAATCATATTGCTATATGAACAAAATCCGGAAATAAACCGGCCAAGTGCGTGTCGGACCACGCATAATTGAGGGTTCTGTACCGTTATACGATGAAAATATTGTGCAAGAATAAAGGCATAAGTGCCTTCACATATCAAGGCACTTAACTGTATTTTTGTAATTATAGTTTTTGGCAAAAAAGGCTTACCCAAATTTGTTCAAAATAAAATCATTTTCCTAACTTCCTGAAGTTTTCACATTTTTAGGGTTCGGTACCTCAAAGAGAAAAAACGGAACCCTTATAGGATTACTTTGTTGTCCGTCCGCCCGTCTGTCTGTCCAGTCCAGACCGTTTATCTCGGGAACGAGTAAAGGTTGCAAGTTAAAATTAATGCCACATAAGTACACAGGTCTGCAGTCTCTTGAAGCTGCAAAAAAAAACCAAACTTTTACATCAACGCAATCAAAAGATACGGCCATTCCCATACATTTGCAGTGGGAATCAAAATGTATAGGGAAAACCGTATAACTGCCATGTCATGTCATGTGTTCTTGTCATGGGCAATTTAATGCCGCTGGTTTCTCTAACCATGATCTGATTTATGTTTCCTTTAAAATCCGTCCTCCGAAAAGAAAGCATAAAATAATTATGCGACGAGACCTCCGTAGTATGGACCGGGATGCTCTTCAGACAGACTTAGCCACCGCCGATTGGCAGAGTTTGGAGCATTTTGCTGATATCGATTTAAAGGTGAGGGCTTTCAATGACATATTGCTTGCGATTTTTGACAAACATGCCCCTTTAAAACCCATGCGTGTTAAGCACTTCCCTGCGCCCTGGCTCACGCCTGAAATAAAGCAGCGAATGGCCAAGCGTGATCGTGCTCGCATTAGACTTCGTCAAGATCCTTCAGATACCAATCGGCAGAAGTATATCTCGATACGAAACCGCTGCAATAAAGTCTGTAGGGAAGCGAGGCGTAAGTATATTCACAGCTCTATTGAGGAGTGCCCCCCTACCAAATTGTGGAGCTTTTTAAGGTCCCTTGGTGTGGGCAGAACTCAATCTTCTTCGTTCAGTTTTCTTGATTTAAATGGTATTAATAAGCATTTCAGTTCTTCTCCGGTTACTCTTGACTCTTCTATTAAACAATCTACTTTGTCACTTCTAGCCACTTCAACACATCCTAACTTAACTCCTTTCGAAATTGGCTGTATTTCGGACCTAGAGACGCTTACACTTCTCAAGGCTATTAAGACGAAAGCCGTTGGTGAAGATAACCTTAGCGTAGACATGCTCATGCTTGTAGCGGACTTCATTGCTCCTGTACTTTCCAAGATTATTAAGCTATTGCATAGCTTCTATCGCGGGCCTTGAGCGCGGGGACCGAATCCAGAAATTCCGTAACGAAAAAAAACCTGACGCTCCCCACTCCGACGGACCGAAACCGACTTTATTCACTTTGTTACAAAGTTCTTTATCGGGGAAAGGATATATCTCCATACGAATGTCGCTAAGTGTCATATTCTATACAAAATATTGAGGACAGTAGCCCTTATTACCAGAGATACGGCGATGTCAAACGTCAAAATAAACACTATTATTTTTTCCCGCCAGAATCAAATATGTTAAATCGATTTTGTAATCGATGCATAATATACTGGCTGGATCGAATTAAAGGCAAAAGGCGCCTAATTTTTTATTTAGACTGCGAATTGTTTTGTTTTTTTAATCG
The DNA here is from genome assembly GCA_949128165.1 of Lathronympha strigana. Taxonomy (NCBI): domain Eukaryota; kingdom Metazoa; phylum Arthropoda; class Insecta; order Lepidoptera; family Tortricidae; genus Lathronympha; species Lathronympha strigana. The sequence goes on along the minus strand of OX421906.1, from coordinate 5,565,995 downwards.
ATATCTTAGTGCAAAGCAAAGTCTTACTAAGTACCATTTTAAATTTGTGAATTTAGCACGTTAGTGCACAACGGAATAAAGTGGAAATTTCATTGGCATAAGAAATATTAGTACCTACAAAGAAGTAGAGTATCGAAATATGCCTTTGTCTTGTTTATCAAATATTTTCTATTGGTATATTAGATTTGTTCCTTATTGTGATAATCACAAAGGTGACATTGCTGCGTGCTGTAAATATTGTTCGAAGACGATGATCACCGTATGTTGTTCGCCTATAAAAAAGCTCTCTTTCACTGCAGACGAAAATGTACCCAAATTTATTTTAAGTTTGTATTGTTCAGTAGTGTCATAAACAAACAGAAATTAAACTTAAGTACATATTTGTCACTACTGACGAAAGTGCACAAAAAATACATAACTGTGTTTTTAGGAAATTAGTTGAAAAGTGACCAATGTGCCGGGATCCATTAAATCTATGTAAATATGATATGTTTAATGCTGTCATAAATTTGATAATAAATAAAATCCCACTAATATTATAAGCGAAAAAATTTTAGAGGGTTTTTGAAAGTTGCAATAGAGTATTAAATTTCGTAAATTGGAAGTTGTATTTATGCAATGTGATTTAAAAATGTCGATAGCGTGATGTAAAACATTTGCAATTAATGCAAACTTCATACGTTTCAAATACTTTAAACGTGTACTACTACGTGATTTCCCGTTTAAGAAGCATATTACGGTAAATTTAAGTTGATTAATTCCAACAGTTATTAATAATGTTCAAAAATCCAAAAAATATTTTAATTCAGGTACACTGGCGCCATCTATTTGCTTAGATATGAAGTAAGTGAATATGCCACGACAAATTCATGGTTTTATGGCAATATTTTGCTAATCAGCAGAACTTATTTTAAATAAAATTGTGCCACATTTAATACGTTTATCGGAAGAAATGGGCACAAAGGCATAAAAGGTACATTTTCCCGTTCATATTATGTTTATTACACTGCCATCTATATATTACACGTAGAACTACTTAAGAGCTGTAGGTATCTAACTGTTTCGTTCTAAGGAAACATACTAAGCCGCGAAGTCTTCTAGATTTGTTTGATGGCGCTGTTAACAGTTTAGTAGGTTTTGTCAAACAAAATCTATGAAATGAAATGGGTAACCTAATGGTATAAATTGAATATACTGAAAAATTAATCACAGCCAGTTACTTAAAAACTGAATTACATATAAAAAAAACCCAAACACAAGTCTTATTATAATAACCCGTATTTCGCCATTCTTGGTGCAAAAGAGCCCAGAACACTAGCGGCATTTCCATGCTGGATGGCTACGGACAACCTTGGATCGGGCTCCTCTCCCTTTTGTCTGAGTCGACGGCTTATGTCATGCAGAACAATTTGGGTTCCCACAAAGCAGCCCGCAGTCTCCACTACCAAAGGTATGAACATGTATTGTATCCATGTCCTACAGACCTAAGTTGGTTATCCACGAATGTCATCTGATAATGATAATGCTATAAGTTCATGAAAAGACAAGTTGCATGGATAGCGCGACGGTGATTGCTGTCAAATGTGAGTAACTGTATAGAATTATCAGAAATTTACACACAAATGTAACAATGTGTTGGCCTATTACGTAAGTATCCCGCTATCCGTTTGGGATCTTATCTTAGAAGGGAGCGCACACTAATGCCGCTTCGCCGCCGCTAAAGTTTCGGCAGAGGGCTCCTGCCACGTGGGAAGTGCGAGTAATATGGGTAGTCGAAAATGTGCTGACGCATGTAGCATCCCACACCAAACACCGCCCCGTCTCCCATAGCACCAGCGTCACTCCATCTTGCTATCACTGCGCCTAAACTCAGTGGCTCCAGAACGGAATGAACAGCCGCTGACTGACAGACCTCAGGACAATATCATTGAGGCTATAGTGACAGATACGCGGAATCCAACCACTACAAAGAAGGCAACTCAATGTATAATATGGCTAAGCTTAGATTTTTTCGTATGATTACTATACTTAAAAGGCTAAAAATTACTGAATATGCACAACTTGATGGATTAGGATGGCACTTATTACAGTTCTATCTATATGCCACTAATCGAACTAGGTATCGCCTATATCCTCCTTAAATTGATTTGATTAAAATTATTTTAACTTTGCGCAAAAACATTCTTAGATCATGTCGTTAGATTTAGATACATTTTACTTGGCATCTATTTTATTTTTGTTGTCAAGCAAACTGATGTTCCGTTAGTGAAGCAGTCACAAAACCAGAGCACGGTTTCTTCAATTAAATTTTGGACAAATTTCCATGCTATGCTGAATTGTAAAGATGAACTCTTATCTGTTACCATTTCAAAGTAAATTAAAAACGCTGAACGGATTAAGGTGAAATTTGGTATAGGGATGTTTTGACTCCTAGGAAAGGACAGGATAGTTTTTGTTACGGAAATCATCCTATATAGAGGTGCAAAGCGGAAAGAAAGCAAGTGAAATAGTCAATTCAATACTGTGCATTGCACTTTTTTACAGTAGTTTTGTTTTTATCTTATGTTGAGTAGGTACATGCGAATAAAGGCCTATGCCGAACCTATCATAGGATCGTCCTTGGATAAGACATATATACTTACCTACTACCTAATGAAAGTTTATATGCGCGACGTAATTATTTTGGTATCCTCGCAATGTTTTTCTTCACTGGGAAGTAAGTTGTAATCAGGTATCGAATGGCATTCCATGGGTTAAATTCAGTGAGCTTAAGACATTGTTTTAAACTGTGATCAAAAACACTCGGCCTTGATTACTTATTTAATTAAAAGATACGAGTAATTTATGTAAACTTGGACGTACTTTTTACCATATCTACAAAGTATTCCAACCACTGAAAGATTAATATGTGGTAGATACAAAGAGACATACAGCTGTACAAAAATGCTGCTGATTCGATTAAATGCGTAATCGGTATCGTATTGTGATAAGCAGAAAAAATTAACAAAAAATGTTTGTCAAAAAAACATTCAGTCCTATTTTTTCTAAATCAGATTACAATATTGATCACCAGCATTTTTGGTATATCCTGAATTATTAACGAGAAAAAATAATAACAGGTTACTGTAGTTGCAAGTTAGTAATTTGTTTTATACGGCCCCGGAATTTAATTAGCAATTTACAGTTCAAGTCAATTTGGTCTTTAATACTTATGCTAATAAAAATACACTACCAAACATTATAATACTACGCAGACGAAGTCGCGGGTAACAGCTAGTCACTAATAATGGTAACTTTGTAACTTTACTGTTAGAAATAAAACTGAAAAGGACCAATTCCCTTAAAAATACAAATAGCTCTTAAATGCTACAATTAACTTTTTTTTTACTAGTATAAATCTATCTTTCGCTCGACTAATATTTTGTGTAGCCGCCATCAGCTGCTTTTACGGCTGCTAAGCGAGTTTTCATTGAACTCACGAGGTTTTAAGAATAGTTCCCCCTAGCCTCCGTAGTATTAGTGTAGTATTAGTATTTGTTGATGAATATGTCCGCGTAAACTATTATTGCTTTTTCAACCGACTTCAATATTTCTAAAGGAGGAGGTTCTCAAATCGTCTGTTAAGTTATTGCATAGCTTCTATGGCGGGCCTTGAGCGCGGGGACCGAATCCAGAAATTCTGTAACGAAAAAACCTCACGCTCCCCACTCCGACGGACACGGAGGTGTGGCTTGAAGGCCGTGCATCGTCTAACGTCGTTTCAGTTCGGCAGCCTTCGACACGGCGTTGTCGACACCGCGTTGTGTGCTTGTTTATTTATTTAATAATAGAAAAAATTGTTTTCTTATCGGTCACCACGCTCAAAAAGTGTAACTTGAATTAATATCAAAGAAAAAGAAATACTGCATGAATAAAATAAATAAATAATTATAATTGCATAAGTTGATACAAAATGATATGCAATAGCTTTACCGTGGCAGTCCCCGAGTGCCACACGTATTTTTAATTTCTCTTTGTCCACGGGCACATTTCCAGCATTGTGGAAGTGTGCACTCATTACTCCTCTTCCGAAAATCCCCAATCCTTCCTCAGTCTCGCAATATCGTCCTATCTCCATTCTCCCTATTCTATCTAAAATCATTGAGCATTTTGTTAACCGCCGTCTCCTTTCCCATCTCAATAAAAATTCACTATTTAATCCTCTCCAATCAGGATTCCGCCCCGGGCATAGCACAGTTACTGCTTTGGTTAAGGTCACCGACGACATTCGCTTCAACATCGAATGTAAAAAGCTCACCGTCCTTGTTCTTCTCGACTTCAGCAGTGCCTTCAACACGGTAGACTTTGACATTCTTCTTGGCATTCTCAATACTCTGAATATCTCTCAAACGTCTTTGTCCTAGTTTCGGAACTACCTGTTTGGCAGGCGCCAGCGTGTGAAGGTTGATGACAAGCTGTCCGAGTGGTGTGAACTTTCCGCTGGTGTTCCGCAGGGGGGAGTTCTTTCACCGCTTTTGTTTTCAATTTTTATTAATGGCACCACTGCAACCCTTACAACGTCATATCATCTTTATGCAGACGACCTGCAGATTTATGCAGCGGCTAGTTTAGAGGACCTTCCAGAATGCGTCAACCAAATAAATCATGATCTGGAGTCTATCCGCGCCTGGGCGTGTAAGTTTGGTTTGAAAATTAATGCAAATAAATCGCAGGCAATTGTTATTGGTAGTTCTTCCTATGTTAGTAAGATCTCTGACATGGTGGTACCTGATGTAATTTTTGATGGAATCTCCATCCCATTTTCCTCTACTGTTCGTAATTTGGGTATCACTATGGATCAGACGCTATCTTGGTCTCCCCACGTCGCTGAAGTGAGTAAAAAATTTTTGGCTCTCTCCACTCCCTTCGACGCCTTCAAAATTTTCTCCCCTTTCATACAAAGGTCACTCTTGCCCAGTCCCTTCTCCTCCCCCTTCTAGACTATGGTGACATTGCATTTCTCGACCTTAGTGAGGAATTGTTGAGTAAGCTCGAGCGCCTGCAGAATGTATGCATCAGGTATATTTTTGGTCTCCGCAAATATGATCATATATCATGTTTCCGTTCGCAGCTTGGCTGGCTACCGATCCGGCGCCGCAGGGATGTGCATATCCTGTCATTGCTATATAACGTACTCTTTAACCCTGCTAGCCCCCCGTATCTAAAAGACAAATTTAACTTTTTGGCTGAAGGTAGCGATCATCGTTTACGCTCTAGTACTAATCTTACTCTTGCCATACCTTCTCATAAGTCGCGTACACTTGCTAAATCGTTTGCGGTTTGCGCAGTGAAGTTGTGGAACGAGTTGCCGCTGTCGCTCAGACGGTCCCAGTCTGTAGCGTCGCTCAAGCTTAATCTTAAGAAGCTGTGGCTGTCCGATTCCAACTAAGTGTGTTTGGTTGAGTTATGACATTTTTAATATTTGATATGTATTATATTATTATATATTTATTACATTTTATTTATTTATGTATAATTTTATGTATTTTATTTATTGGTTATAATATGTAAATGCGTATTTATATATGTTTACTCGTCTAGTAAAATCATTATTGTACATCATTGTGTAAGTTTGTCTATCGTAATATTAGTTTTCCACTCATCAACTCTAAGGTTAGCTGGAAGAGATCCCTTACAGGGATAAGTTCGCCTTTGTACTTCAATTCTTTTCAGTTGTTTTGTGATTTATTTTGTGTACAATAAAGTGCTTACTACTACTACTACTACTGCCGCACACTGAGAGTTCCATGCTACTTTTGTGCGGGGCCCTCGGCGGGCAAGTCCGACTCGCACTTGGCCGGTTTTTTAGACCTCCCGACTTTTTGTTCAAGAAGCCTTTAAGTTATTTCTAAGGACCTATCAGGATTTTTGCATATATTATCTATAAATATCCCATTCGAACGTAATTTGAGAAAATCAGGCTATTATAATTTAATGTCTGTCAAAACCGTATCTTTCCTGGGTTAGTTTTCAAGATTCATCGATCGAGTTCTTACGCCCTTGACAGATAGCGACAAGCAATGACAAGTTTGTTTCCTTATATTCGAATAAACAGTACAATATTTGTATATTTCGGGGTTTTTTATGTAGGTACTTACTCTAACATCCGCATCCTCATCCCTATCCGTGAATGTGTGCCTTTTGATATCCGCATCCGCGGATGTCACAAATCCAGTATCCGCAACATCCCTGTATATCCAAATCACCATCACCCACCAAAATCAATCACCAATACCTATTAGTAAATAAGTATGCTTAGAAATGTACCAATAACAAATTTCTATTCCAAAATAACATCGGATACTATTTAGAGACATTTGACGTTCGAATAAAACTATTTTTAATCTTATGAAGTTATGATGATACAAATTAAAATTTCTAACACTACACCACGTACCTACGCGAAGTAATAGTTGATATTCGGACGCAAGTATCAATAATGTTTGGTCCGCGCGTCAAGCTAATGGCCTTGCGAGTTGCGACGGTGCTACATACTATGAATGAATGTTCGCTGCCGTTCGCACTAACCGCACCTGCTATGCCGTTCGAATAGGATGGCGATAATAAGTTTGTATTGTATTCCTGATTGTAGTGTGTGTCCGCACACAGATGCGTGTCGGCTCGCAACTGGTGGTAATAACTTGTGGGACTCTTAAGGATTTGCTATTTGTAAATTTAGTCATGTTGTGTGAAATAAATTAAGGGTCAGTTTGTTGTCTAAGTTATCTCAATGTCTGGCCCGTTGCACGTTGTATTGCTAAAACTGTGACAGGTAACTTTATTTGATTTACATTTGTATAGAAAGAAAAGATAAAAATATTACAGTAAACATCGCGTGATAGACAATCGTTAGAATTTGTAAGCCAAGCAAGACCACCAAACATTGGCTTGGCTTTTATATAGGATAAACAAAATTCTATAATGACAGGCTATTTTCATACAAAGTCACGTTCGCTCGGAATTAAGGATGACTCACAATAGAACGGGACGGGACGGGATGGGACGGGTGGGACGGGAAAAATCTGTTAATTTCTATAGAAAAAATCACGTGATAGCTCGGAGCCCTTGGATGTCACGTGACACTTTCTACAGAAATTGACAGATTTTCCCGTCCCGTCCTGTTCTAGTGTGAGTCATCCTGTACCTCCAGTGTGCGTATCATTCTACGTCTAGAATAGTCTTTACGGAGTACATATTTTAAGTAGAAGCGAGAAATAACACCACCATAGACAATTGTCAAACACGAACCAAACCATTAATTAACTATTTATACATTTTGGACAACTTTAGTTTTGAAATTTGGAACGGATTTTGGATTCGGGACGGTTTCTTCAGTTACTATTATTTTATTAGTAAATAAGGATGATGAGGCCTATAGCGGATGTCATAATTGGTTTGTATTTTGTTTGAGACGAAGCCTATGTATATTTGTAGCCACATGACGAAGCCAGTGCGTTGCGGATGTTAACACGTCTCTGTTTTTTTTGGTTTGTGTATTTAAATTTTACTTTTATTTTTAGAGTTATCATTGTAATTATGGCCAACTTTATTTGATTTGTAGTAATAAAATTCTGCAACTTGCATACATGTTATAATAAATACAAATACAAGAGGTTTTGATTCATGTTTTACTATTCTACTCACACTACTAAATATAAATTACAATTACCAATTGTGTCGTAAAATAACTCAACTTCCACTTAAATAGATTGCACAGCTTATAGTACACCCACAGTCTCGATGTCTATGATTTTTCATATAGGCATTGTGGTAGAGAAATGCCTGCTTACATATACTACTGACCCTCCATTCGTGATAAAAGCACTCTTTCTGCTGAACGACCTCCCTTCCGGCGTCTCGCCCTAAGCAGTCTTAGCCCTCGGCTAGGCTAACCGTTTTAGATTGTCCTGGGACTAAGACTAATGATATTTATGATTAAACAAGTGGGTTTTCTGCCGCAAACAGACAATGCTGGAGTTGTACGTGTTTGCAAGGTTGAGAAATCAGAGCGATGTTACTAATAGGATGGTGTGCCTACCTGTGTGTCTTAAGTTCATATAGGATACATGTACATAATAAAAAATCTTATGTAGAGATTTATTATATACATAAGCAAGGTATAAGGTAAGCAAGATTATCCAGTTACAAACCATTACTGATGATGATGACGGACGGCTCGGTTCGGTTTTGGTTTCGGTTTGACGACCATTTATACGTAAAAATAAGTTTATTTTAGTAACATATTTAAGGCTAAAAAGTTTCAAATTTCATCAAAAGTGAGAAAGCTTAAAATTATGGCCCTTTTTCCTTCCTAGCGTTTTCCCCGGCGTATGCCACAGCTCAGGAAACCTGTGGTCCATCCGATCCAACCCGGCCTGTCCCGTCCCGTCCCGTCTCATCCCGTTCCGTCCCTTCCTAGTGTGAGTCACCCTTAACTCGAGCTGGGGCCCTTTACGATTACACAGTAAAAGGTCGATCAAAGTCGACCCACGCTTTTCTAAACAAAGAAACTGCCAGTTCTGCTATAAAGGAATCCTTTGCGTAATCCTCTAAAGAATTTCCCATAAATATAACTAAAACACGTCACGAATTTATTACAGCACCATCAGCCAGAAGACCATCGAAAAATTATTGTACCTCCTTCTCTATCGCACTTGCTTATACGAGTGAAAGAGAGCCAGATACGAAATTCTTTTGTTTAGATGTGGTAGTAGGCCCTCAGGGTTTAAACGAACAAAAAGGGCCGTGCAAGAATGCTGGTATCGTGAATTATGCAACGGGTTGGATTTACTTTTTAAGCACGATTTTTTATGAGGTAACGTTGATGCATAAGAATTAAAACGTAAGTAGGTAGGTACGGTCATTTGTATGGCATATTGAAGTTGAGTAAAGTAGTTTTGATCACACCTGCTCGTAAATGGTGATATTATATTATATGCAAGCATTCTTAGACTAAATGAGCTGTATTAAGGCCATGGCCATAATGGATTCTCATACATTTTACCGCCCGCCTGGAACTCCCGGAGGACCTGTGCCCCACGCGCTCGCTGCACGTTGTCGCCGCTCACTGTGGAGTAACTAATAATTATTGTTTCTTTATCTGTCTAGAAAGTTTATTTATTTCCTCGCAAAGGTGATGAAAAACATTGTATGTATCACGGGCGGTACAAAAATTACGAACTCGTGTAACACACACACACACACACTCGTTCGTAATTTAATGTTTACCGCCCTTACACAATGTATTGGTTGTTGTAGAAGGTAATGAACATGGTGCAAATCATTTTTATAGTAGGTCAGCAAGAAAACAATTAATCAAAACATTCAAAACGGCCTCAATAACCTAGATGGTTGTGACTTCGCTTACAAAGCTGGAGGTCTTCGGTTTGAATCTCGGCAATGCCTTTTGTTTGAGTGTTCGATTTATGGATTTTCTACCCCTCTAAGTATGTATGTATTCATCTGTTCAAGTATGGTTGCAATTCAAACTTTGCGTAGCTTGGAGTGAGGTTGATGAGTGTAAGATTGTAGATAAGAGGTATTCCAGGAGAATTACTTACCAAATGCGATTCTTCTAATATATAATTTAAACTTTCGTGAGTCATACTGATATTAAATTCCAACGGTTAACACTCACGTATTTTTATCACAATAGGCGTGACACGTTTCGAATGCATCGGGCAGTCATGGTTGAGCTTTCACCTTCGCGGCTTGGGCATCACTGTCCGAGACCGGCGTAGGTAACGGGTCGCGCGCGACGAAACAGGGTGATTCTAGCAATCCAAGGTGAAAACAGCATTCTGTCTGTCCGACGATGACCGCCCGATGCAGTCGAAACATGTCACACCTATTGTGATAAAAATACGTGAGTGTTAACCATTGCAATTTAATATTCTTCTAATACTTCTGAAAACGCTAAGAGAGCGATTTTCTGTGTGATAACATTTTGTTACTTGGCTAACAAATTGACAGTATATTTTCCAGCTGTAGGTACAGATTTAAGTGGCTGCCGTACAAGGTAAAAGCATATCGTAAGGGATATCATATTATTCTCGTGGAATGCACCATAAAGGATGACTCACTGGAACGGGACGAAACGTGGCGGGACGGGACGATCTGTCAATTTCTATAGAAATCATCACGCTCGAGCTCGGAGCCCTCGGTGACGTTTTCTGTAGAAACTGACAGACCGGTTCGGACCGTTCTAGTGTCATCTTTAAGTATGTACAAAAGTTACTTACCTAATTCATAAATTCTAGGACAAACTACCGTAGATACTGTTATTTAGCTCAGTAAGTATTTATTGTTTATGAATGCACATTAATGCATTTTGACATGTTAATATGTCACCTGATATGTTTATACAGTAGGGCAACTAGTACATATATTAATGCCACATCGGGACCCGTTACTACGTCATTAATATGTATGAGTTGGGTGCTTTGACTTTGAATGACAAATTGATACCCCATTGCTTGTTTGACGACCGGTTGGCGTAGTTGGTAGTGACCCTGCCTGCTAATCCGATGGTCCTGGGTTCGAATCCCGGTATGGGCATTTATTTGTGTGATGAACACAGATATTTGTTCCTGAGTCATGGATGTTTTCTATGTATTAATTTATTTGTATATTATATATACTTATATCGTTGTCTGAGTACCTGTAACACAAGCCTTATTGAGCTTACTGCGGGACTTAGTCAATTTGTGTAAGAATGCCCTATAATATTTATTTATTTATTTATTTATTGCTGCATTCCCGTTTGCGTTATTTTTTTTAATAGCACGACGGTGGTATACAATCATACGGCCCGCCTAAGGGAAAGCGGTCATCATAGCCTATGGACGCCTGCAACTCCAGGGGGGGTCACAGGCGCGTTGCCGATCCATTAAAATGTTGCCCATTCCGTTTTTCCGTTTTACTGTAATCTTTCAGGAAAACCTCCAAGGAGCTTATTCCGCAGTTAGTATTAGAAACATGACACTTTGAAGTATGTTTTGAATACTAGGCTTATTAATATTAAACGGCCTCCTAGCCCAATCAGCAGTGACTGCCTACGAAGCAGGAGGCCCCGGGTTCGAATCCTGGTAAGAACATTTGTTTATTTATGTGCAAACAATCGGGCGAGTTTCAAGCGATTTTTATACAAAACATGTACGCGGCGACGTGTTTGCGTCTATACAAAACTCGCTCGCAAATCGCAAGTGTACCTAATAACGCCCTTTGGAGTGTTTTCTATATAATTAAGTATCTTTCTATTAGAACCATAATACATTATGTATGGTCGCCTAGTACCCACAGCACAAGCCTCATTGAGGTAACTGTGTCTAAATATTAGTGTAAGATTATTTTATTTAGTCATATGATATGGTCATTAGGTAGCTATATGTATAAATGGAATGGAATGGTTTGTTGTACAGATGTAATGGAACAAATGCTTTCAGCGAATATTGGATAAAATGTACCCTTTTTTTCTCTGAGACACTATTATGTTTCACGTAGCAGAACAAAAGCTTTTATATACTTAATGTTGGAAAATAGTTTAATTTTACTTCACTTGAATACTTGTTACTCGATAAAACTGTCAGGATGTTTGTTTTCATCGTACTTAAGACGTGAAATTTGAATTCTAAATTCTCATGGTTTCATCAATTTGATAATCCAGTAACTATACATACCCAATTCTCTCTCTCTAGTCATTGACTTCATTGCTGAGGGTCATGTCCGACTGAAATTTTCTTGATGACTTCTGTCACTAATCTTTCCAACCCATCCTATCCTCGGCCTTCCTCATGGCGGTCGTCACAGTGAGGCCTGTGAGAGTAGTGACCTGATCCGACCATCGGGTAGTAGACCTGCCCCGTTGCCGGTTGCCATCCATTTTCCCAACAACTAGAAGCGCTACAAGTTAATTATTATTTATTTTTTATTTATTTATGGTAAATTTTATTGTTTCAGAAATCGTCGAAGAGCAGCAATGCCACGACTACGTGTTCCGCCTGACTTGTCGCAAGCTCGACGCCCACATCGCCATCCTCGAGGCGTGGTTCACCTCCGTCGACCACCTCAACACCTCCCAAACAGATCTCACCAACCTCACCATCAAAACTGAGAACGACTCCGAGCTCGACCGAGTCTACGTCTATTCTAGTCCCAAACATAACGGCGTTTACGAAAGCAACAACCATTCCATTTTCGAAAACTTAACTAGTGTTGTGAACGTTACCGAACGATTTGAATTTTTGAACGAAACGGATTTATTGGAAGTGAACGGGAGTGATTGTGGGGTGGGGGGGTTTATGAGGAGTTACGGGAGCTGGCGAGATGGCGACAAGAGGAGGAGGTCGCCCTCGAGGGAGGCGGCCGTGAACTTGAGGGCGCCGGTGAGCTACCGGTGAGTGCTTTGTTAATGTCGAGGGCTTGTTGTGGATTTTCAGGTTTTATTGCATCGCAAACATTTCAGGAAAATCTTAAAAGCTAGCTAAGGTAAGACGGTATAGGTACCGTAAACAGCGCTTTACCTATAAGCGCTGTTTTTAAAATTAAGCTTTAAAATGTTCTTCAACTCGTTCCGGAGCATATTGTCTTACCGCCAAAATGATTAACTTTACCTACTGGAGTAGACTGTTATTATGTGTGTAAAATTGGAAAGGATTAAGAGGTTCATTCCTGTGGGTACGTAGGTATATGTGTATATCGCGTGATTAAAACTTTTACTTATTACGTACGATGTAGGTAAGTAAATTCTTTAATTGAAACCTGTCCTAAAATGTCTACAAATAATTTAATTTCTAAGAACTCGTCTATTATATTTCTTGTACCACTTAACCACCAGTCATTTCACACACGAATGTAAAAAAGCCGTAAACTATACCAAGAAAACAAATAAACGCGAGTAGGTTATGAAGGAAGTGCGTGACTACATTACCATACAATTATCCAATTACGATACGGCGGTTTTGATGTTGATTATTTTATAATATTGTTCTTAGAAACATTCAAGTAATCAAGAATTATAGAAATTTGGCTCATATAAGTTACAATAAAATTTATTTTAGGCACGAAATTAAAACTATGACCCATCCTTATTACCCGACTACGGTTTTGAAAGCCAAGAAAAACTAATGATTTTTAGTGTTTTTAAAATTTAACCCTGTAACGCATGTCATATAAATAGATTGTTGAGAAATAGCTCTCCATAAAATTGTATATCATCACTGCCATAGCTATATGGCTTCATATGTAATAAAGGGTAAAAATATAAAGGATGAGTCACACTAGAACGGGACGAGACGGGACGGGACGGGGCGAGATGGGACGATCTGTCAATGTATATAGAAATAATCACGTGATAGCTCGGAGCCCTCTGATGTCTCGTGACGTTCTATATAGAAACTGACAGATCGTCCCGTCACGTCCCGTTCTAGTGTGACTCATCCTTTATATTTTTACCCTTTATATTATAGTAACGGGATACGATTTTTCGACAAATCTACTTTACTTACTGCGAGCTATAAAACAACACATTAGGTACAATTTTAATTTGTCACAATGACACGCGTGTCGTGTGTCGAGGTGGAAAGAAAGCCTCGAAATGTGTAGCGGATTATCCAATATAAAATTAAACCCTCCAAACGATAGCGGAACATTCCGACAGCGAGCACCGTTTCTTAATTAACTTTGACACTGCCTAATCTAACTGAAAGTTATGACATATTAAGAAAACAAAAATTAAAAATATAAAAACTGTTTTTCATTATTTCTCGTCTTATGCAAAGGCCAGAATATTAAAATACATGTTGAGTGCAAACTTTTTCGAAAACGTTCTCGATTTGTATGGAGAATGTTCTCAAGGAAGGCACAACTTTAAATACAAGTTACATATGAAAACAGGAGCTTGACTCTTAAATTTATGATGATGATGAAAACAGAAGTGGTCAAAAGAGATCCAATCGGAAAATCAGTCTGTTTAACCAATATATCGCAAAAAGTACCAATCATAGTCGACAAGGGCAACGCAAGAAAGAAGATACAGGGTGAAAAAATTAAAGGCTGTATATTTAGATTACCGGGACATTTATTTCATCCCCGAATTTCCCGGCTACATCAGGGTGGAACACAGGGCATAAAACATGTTGTTTATTCATCTAGGGCTTCGGGGATCGCGGAAAAACCAAATGAATTTTTGAGCAAGGGAATTGTGCCATCAATTGAATTTCAATGTTTTTCACGACAAAATCACAGTTGTTTTTGCACTTGCGTTTCTTGTTTGCGAAGGAGAGTTGGTGACACATTAGTGCAATTAATAAAAAGTTTGTAGAATTGTTGTACCTTCTATTATTATTCACAAAAGTCTACATACACACAGCAGCCAAATTAAAATGGAACTGAGCGAAACCAGTGGGCCAAAATAAGCATATTTCGACTCAAGACCGGGATGTGCGGGCCTTTGCCCAACAGTGGCACACTCAGGGCTCTTAAATGAATAATAAACAACAACAAAAATACAATCATGATATTCCAAAACCTATACATAACGAATAAAGTAACGACAATGACGATATGTTTACAGTTATAACATATAGTTAAAAATATCCATTCGCATCACGTTGGAGAACCAAGGTGCATAACTATTAACTGCCTCATAAGTCATACAAGGATATTGGCCAACAATACATTGTCGCCCTAGGGAGACAATTCATTGGGGCTATACTGGAATATCCTAATGACGTTTTACCCAATGTCGGTATACCTCTAGAAATAAAGCCCTTTGTTTTTATCAGTGACATTTTTATTTTTATTTTATTTGTTTTTAATTTTAGATTGTGTTTTATGTAGTGATTTTATTTAATGGAAATGTATGTTTTATGTGGTTTTTTAGTCTTAAGTTTATATGGATCCATTGATATCTGAAATAAATGATTAATAATAATAGCCAATGGCTACTAGTTACGAATTCACACGATAATGTTTAAAGAATTAGGTTTGGGGAAAAATATTTCATCACACTTTCTGATAAAGAATGTTTGCTACAAGTGTCCAGTCACCTGCCATAGTATTTTCCGCTATGAGAGCCGCAAAATTATCCGACACAATCTTATTGTTATTTGTACAGCCATAAGAGCGTAGCCAAGATGGCAATCGCTTACGCTCAGCGAACGAAACGCAACTGACATTGTCACACTAATAAGAAAGACTGATAGAGAGCATCTTGGCTACGCACGCAGGATAAACAAAAGCTACTAGCTAGAATAATCAAATCTATACATGACATCATGTAGACGACGTTACCTTTCTTCTATCAGCTGCATTGAATGCACAAACGTAATGAATGGGTATTGTTGTGACATTAGATTTCAATGTTAGAGGTTATCTGGTATTTGGGACGAGCGAGAGATAACCGAACGGGAAGGTAAAGAAACTATTTCTTTTTTTATACCTACGCATTAAATATAATTTATTGCCTAAGTTCTTAAACCAATTATTTATAGAATTCGATTAACTAATACAATTTTAATTAAGTACAGTCAAGTGTCAAGTTCAAGTATACGTATCGACAATATGGTAGTATGCTCTGTACGCTCATATTACACCGAAAAAAAAAGTGTTAAGGGACATATTTTTTAGCACTGAGCATACTGTAGGTATTTTACTTTTGCAACTAAATTAAATTATAAAGCCTCATAATTATCGGCTTGACCCAAACATTATAGGTAAGTTCTGTCCGCTTTAAAAAAAAATTGAGTACCAATAAAAAAGTTGTATTAGCCCCCAAGACTTTAGATATTTGCAGGCCGCTACGCTAAATAAAATCGCGGCTGGCCGACTGCGTCGAGCAAAGATATCTGTACCTACACACCTTGGCCAGTAAATAAGAAAGCCTTAGATCACATGTTTATTGACCTTAGCTTTGCTTAGGATGACAATTATACGAGATCTGAAACATTTCTTACTTTATAGGTCTCGGTACGTAATCTACTTTAACTGCCATTTATATCCCTATTTCACCAAGTTAGGTATTTACTTAATAATATAAGTACTTATCCGGGATAGTCATAAAATGAAAGTGATATGCTGGCATGATACTCTCTTGATGCAGAATTTTATGGCTCCTAAAATAAAATGTAGAGATGATGTCAAGTGCTGTTCAAAATGCATAAATGCACTTTGATATCCGATATCCGATATAGATTAAAATCAACAAGCTATGTCTAAGATCTAATCAACATCCCAATGATAAATATTGGACTTTACCTTACCCGTATTTCGAAGATCTCTGAAACAGCTCTAACAACTTCGATGTAAATTCGTGGGGTCTATTTAGGGCCAAAAATCGACTAAGCACGTGTTTCCGATGTCTCAGGTATTACCGGCCAGGTGGATACGATTAAATACTTTAATTTAAGTATGACCGACTTAAGGTTGACATTCCTGTCCAACTGTATTGAAAAACGGAGAAAAATTTGCAAAATGGGTCACAGATTAAAGACCGCGACCGTTCTGCCTACAATCTACATACATGAATAAAATAAGGCCCTTAGCATAGTGTCGTACATTATATGAATGATAAATGGTTCCTAACTCGAGTATAGATCTAGTGTTACGAAAACTGTCTAGACAAACTAGTTATTGAAGACGCTCATATATCATTAGAATTCCAATAATGTGGGGTTTAATAAAACGCTAATGTAAAGAAGAATGGAAATTATGTAGGCCGCAATAAAACGAGTAAATGGAATGAGATTCTCTCTCGATAAATTATACTTACGTAAAAAAGAATAATTGAGAGCAAAAACAAACGCCATTTATTTAGTTATTGTCTGAAAAACCAGATTGCGCAATAAATCAATAAAAACCTAGTTATCTATCCCTCCCTTTTTTCGAAGTGGCAATAAAAGCGTAAGAAAAGACAGCGTGACTTTTTATGCCTATATACTCGTACGTAAGAGAAAGATCTTTACCACACTATATTTTGTCCTTTGTATTTTCTAATGTATTTATGCTACATACACTCTTCAATAATTTCTCACTGAAATTCAAAAATTATTCATGACATGTTCTTGAGTTGCGCCGCACAGATCCGATGATAAATCGTTCGCAATTTCACACAAATACCGCACATTGAGCTCTATACCAACGAAAACACTTAAAACAGTTGAAAGATATTTCAAAAGCAAGTATACTCGATCAAAATGACAAACGAGCATTTCCGTGTTGATTTAATACGCGTTTTAAACCCTCACCCATAAATACTCCTTTTAAAGCATACCCATTTGAAAAACAACTGAAGTCTCTCACTTGTTTTCAAGTAAACCATTTTCTAAGCATTTCTGATTGATTGGGCGTTCACGTTTAACGGGCTGTTAAATTTAACTGTAATGTTAATGTCATTCGTTGCGTGTAACTAATCGTTTGAGGAGAGTGATTGCCTGACGCTAAAGTGGTATGATGTTTATGTGAGAAGTATTACGTAAGATGGAGATGTGTATGTAGTTAGCTTTCAATTAAAAATAAATAAGGGTAGTTAGCCCCTCCAATTTATAAATAAATAAGGACATTATTTAATCGATAGTTCGGTATCAAATTAAATTTAAATCTTAATATTGGCCAATATAATAATAGATATGTCACTTAGGCTGGATTTGACCAAACTTTCTTACTCTTACGCTCACGCTATAACGGAACGGGACGAAGTGTCAATTTCTATGGAAAGCGTCCCGTGATCACCCAGCTATCACGTGACGCTTTCTATAAAAATCGACACGTCGTCCTTTCCCATTTCGTCCCATTCTAGTATGAGTCATCCTTGATTTATGTTGCTCGTGTTCCGGAGTTTCGACTAATAGAGTCGAACCCTCGAAACTAATAAAAATACCTCCCAAATCGAATTGGGTTTTATTCATAGGTAGTACCATCGCCAACACTTGTGCTTACCATAAGTTGTAAGTTTCTAAAAAGTATGTCCGTCTTGCTTCTACCACTACACTGGCAGGAGCGAGACGGACATACTTTAGAAACTCTCAGTCTCTAACACCTCCGGCTACTTACGACTCATGGTAAGCACAAGTGTTTAGGTACTGAACTGACCATTTGCAATCCCTATTGCAACTGCATACGGCCTACGGACGTTCAGTTGTTTGTACAGTAGCTATTAGATATATCGTAACTGCCACAGTACTCACAAATATCTAAACAAGCCAACAAAATGGGCCTGCCAGAAAATCAGCGCTGTCCTTCGGGATAGCATTATGCTGAGGCGAGTCCATTTCGTGGTAAAAATATTCTGTTTTTTCTTTGGTACTTTAATGTTTTCTTGTATTTCTGATTTTTACCATGAATAAATATGATTTGATTTGATTTGATTTGAAGCACTCTTACGCTTGACAATAGAGGCGGGTCCATATATTTGTGAGCACGTCGGTAGCTTCGATGTGATGGCGACTGTACGTGTTATTGCAAGGAGCGCGTGACACAACGGCTTCCGGCTCCGATGACCCAATTCCCCTAATTCCGGCATGCTGTAATTAAAAACGTTACGCGGAAAAATTGGACGCGTTAGGGACCCGTAGGATTGCCGTTTTTAACAATGTCTAGAGAGAGATTCAGCTCTTGGGCATCCAAAACAAGCTCGTAAAATAGAATGAAAACAAGAAAGAAGCATGCGCGATCTCGTCAGCAAACTGTTATCGCAGTTTGGCGACGAAATAAGTTAATTGTAACGCGTTATGTAATTTTATTGATCACTAACAAAAAGTAAACATTGAAACTAGAGTCCGACTATAATGCGCAGGCTGTGAAAGTGTTAAAGTAAACGTCATAATTTCATAGAAGTGTGACGTTTAAAACAACATTTTAAAGTTTGACAGTTCAATTGTTTGGAGGAGATGACGTGGTTTGACTCTACGCTTATAGTGAATTTGATCATAATCGAAACCGAAATCAAATTGGTAAATTCACAGTTCAAACCTGCAGTATCATTAAGAAATTGGTAGGTAAAGTGGGTTTAGATAAGAATATAGGACTAATAGATATGTACAAATACAAAAAGTGAGTGCAACAGTCGCCGTTAAACTTAATGTTTGGCGAATTTATGATTATATGTAATTGTACAAAACTTTTTTTTAGAAATAAATTAAAAAAAAAACCACTTTAGGACGGATTAATCGCGTTTTTTCTGCTTATACTGTTAATTTCAATTTCACTCTTTATATTTTGACATGTTATTAGAATTAATTGTTACTTCTGTATATTATTTTTATATTTAATCAATCTGACGTTGAAAAGTGCTGAACTTTGGCCTACTTCAATAAATGCTTTTGAGTTTGAGTTTGATATTTTTTCGTGCTAGAAAAAACACATTTTTTTTTTAAATTAACGAGTAAACATTTAAAAATAGTTCAAGTTTTGTCTTATAAATTACCCATTGATGGAAATAGTAAAATACAGTGCAACGGAAAAAGGTAGACATTAAATAAAGTGGAACTGAACGCAACAGTGGCAACACTGTGGACCAGTTCTCTTATAAATTGAAAGAGATGTCATATACTACAGAAAAAGTGACCAAGGTCCCCGGTGAGCACTTGAGCAGGGCTGGGACCCCCAGCCCTGCTCACCCCCATTAAGTTAAGTAGTAGGTATATGACATCTCTTTCAATTTATAATTTATATATAGTAGTGTGACTACTAAAAAACATGAAGCAAAACATTTATTAGTTTTAATACATTTAATAAATTATTTGATTCGTGCTTTACAATTGACCAGTTGTCTTGTCTCTCTTGTCAAATACGTCATTATTTTCGTAAACAAACATCTGTCAAATAGTAAACTTACAGTAGCCTTACAGCTCACAATGTTGCCAACTAAAGCTCAGCGGCGCCCTCCGTAAATGTTTTTTTTTCTGTGGCACTGTATCTACCTACCTATATTAAATTTATTTAATGCATAAATAGGTAGTCCCAGTTATTAAGTACGGAACGGAACCCAAAGTGAAATTTGCTTCGCTAGCTAATTAATGGAGCTGTCTTGGACATCGACTAATCAATTTAATGATGAAAAGGCCATTTTTCGGTGACGTAGTTTTCGCCATTCTTCGAAAGGAACTCATAGCGGAAGAATGGCGCTGTTCAATGGTCAAAGTTATACAATTAGGGTAATGTTTTTAATGGTGCCATGTCAATAAAACGCAGGAAGCGTTCGGACTGGCAATAATAACCGTTATGTAACTTCAGAACTTTTTTAGTGATATAATAATTAAGTAAGTAACCCGAATTTTAGTGTAATATACACCACTAGGCACTAGTGTTGTGAATTTTGAGTCTTAAAGGCCTCGGGCAGGGAACGTGAATTCTTGCAACACTGGTCAATAATTTGTAAAAAGAACACAAAAACAGTCATAAATATCATTGAGTCTTGAAGACTCTTGAGTCTTCACGCCTCGAGGCTGTAAGACTCATAATTGGCTAGAGCACAACACTACTAGGTACGTATTTTAATTTATACAGGGTGACTTTCAAAACGCCCTATAAAAAGTAATTAGATAAGTAGTAATGACGAAAAATGAACTGGTTTCGTGTAATCATTATAAGAGTTATGCTAATCTGAACTTAGTTAACAAAACGATATAGGTAAATGTGTAGGTGTTTTTAGCAAAAACAACCTATGTCGTTTTGTTAACTAAGTTCTAATGCAAGGGATTTCTCGATTACTGATTATAATAACTACTTAATCAAAAAATCTTTTCTTTTAAATCTAGTTGATTATATTTAATATTGTCTTCTGATACCGCGATTGTTGTTCATTGAAATTAGACACTTTAGAACGGATTAATCGCGGATTATTAGTTGATTATATTACGTTGGTAATCTTACACTTGCAGCACCATATCGTATGTAATATTTGATTTTCTGGTTATCAGTTTTACTTTTTTGTACTAATGATTGACATTACACTTCCAACAAACATGTGCGATAAAAAACATCTACTACACACGCACTAATAATTATGTTGTACAACAAAACATAATGTGGAAGGCCATGATATAAAAATCAAATAAAAATAATTTTATTCACACGCAAAACACAGCGGGCGAACAAACCATATAATCCCTGATAATAATAACATACCATTTTCATAACAAAACGACGGATGTCTCTCTAGTCGTTATATAAAATTACGCCCTTTTAAAAATAACTAAACATTCACTATAGGCAATTAGGAGCTTATCTGTATTACTGGAATGGGAAATATTCGAAATGCCGCGTCTAAAATGGGTGGGATGGCAACAAAGGTATTTGTATAGGGAATGTTCGACACGCGATCTAATAAACTAAAAGGAAAGATTGCATACGTACGTATACGGGTTGAAAGAACGTTTATTTTTGTGTGAGGAGTAACATTTCGGTATAGGCCCTGTCTAAAAAATCGCCCTGTAGTCTAGTGCTGTTTTTCTATTATTGATGTAAGTACCTCAGTAGTTTATCTTCGTATTATCTGTTTTACGATGTCGTCACGCTGCGTTTGATTGCATTTTGAGTACCTAATCAATAATCAATAATTATTTAAACATGTATTGAAGATAGTAATGTTTTGACCCTTTTGAGCTTTTGATATAAGTTTTTGAAACTCATTTCTAACATCCTTAGAAATGCGCTAGATTCTGTTTTCTACGCAATTAATGAAATGTGGTAATAATACCATTTAATAAAATGTGTGTATGAAAATAAAACTAGTAGTTTCATGAATTTTTCAGGTATCAAGTAGGTATTAATTATATTACGTGTGAATATATTACTTTTGAAGACATTTGCACATGATTAAAATTATTGACGACTAATTATTAATAACAATTAAGATGACCTGTGAAAACGAGTGCTGTGAAGGGCTCGAAACGTAGGGTCATGGTGTTAATAAACGCGATTAATCCGTTGTAAAGTGTTTAATTTCAATGAACAACAATCGCGGAAACAGAAGACAATATTATAATTACAAAAAAATAATTCGGATCTTCCTGTATACGTGACGTCAAATTGATGTCATCGGCATGAAGTACGGGCCCTGCATATAACACAGTAATGATAATATTTTATCCGAGATTATGCTATTGATCTATCGATATTTATGAACTAATGCACAAATGATATGAGTTTATGTGATTGACCAATAATTTTAATTTAATACGTAACAAAAAAAAAATACGTGTGGCACTCGGGGACTGCCACGGTAAAGCTATTGCATATCATTTTGTATCAACTTATGCAATTATAATTATTTATTTATTTTATTCATGCAGTATTTCTTTTTCTTTGATATTAATTCAAGTTACACTTTTTGAGCGTGGTGACCGATAAGAAAACAATTTTTTCTATTATTAAATAAATAAACAAGCACACAACGCGGTGTCGACAACGCCGTGTCGAAGGCTGCCGAACTGAAACGACGTTAGACGATGCACGGCCTTCAAGCCACACCTCCGTGTCCGTCGGAGTGGGGAGCGTGAGGTTTTTTCGTTACAGAATTTCTGGATTCGGTCCCCGCGCTCAAGGCCCGCCATAGAAGCTATGCAATAACTTAACAGACGATTTGAGAACCTCCTCCTTTAGAAATATTGAAGTCGGTTGAAAAAGCAATAATAGTTTACGCGGACATATTCATCAACAAATACTAATACTACACTAATACTACGGAGGCTAGGGGGAACTATTCTTAAAACCTCGTGAGTTCAATGAAAACTCGCTTAGCAGCCGTAAAAGCAGCTGATGGCGGCTACACAAAATATTAGTCGAGCGAAAGATAGATTTATACTAGTAAAAAAAAAGTTAATTGTAGCATTTAAGAGCTATTTGTATTTTTAAGGGAATTGGTCCTTTTCAGTTTTATTTCTAACAGTAAAGTTACAAAGTTACCATTATTAGTGACTAGCTGTTACCCGCGACTTCGTCTGCGTAGTATTATAATGTTTGGTAGTGTATTTTTATTAGCATAAGTATTAAAGACCAAATTGACTTGAACTGTAAATTGCTAATTAAATTCCGGGGCCGTATAAAACAAATTACTAACTTGCAACTACAGTAACCTGTTATTATTTTTTCTCGTTAATAATTCAGGATATACCAAAAATGCTGGTGATCAATATTGTAATCTGATTTAGAAAAAATAGGACTGAATGTTTTTTTGACAAACATTTTTTGTTAATTTTTTCTGCTTATCACAATACGATACCGATTACGCATTTAATCGAATCAGCAGCATTTTTGTACAGCTGTATGTCTCTTTGTATCTACCACATATTAATCTTTCAGTGGTTGGAATACTTTGTAGATATGGTAAAAAGTACGTCCAAGTTTACATAAATTACTCGTATCTTTTAATTAAATAAGTAATCAAGGCCGAGTGTTTTTGATCACAGTTTAAAACAATGTCTTAAGCTCACTGAATTTAACCCATGGAATGCCATTCGATACCTGATTACAACTTACTTCCCAGTGAAGAAAAACATTGCGAGGATACCAAAATAATTACGTCGCGCATATAGACTTTCATTAGGTAGTAGGTAAGTATATATGTCTTATCCAAGGACGATCCTATGATAGGTTCGGCATAGGCCTTTATTCGCATGTACCTACTCAACATAAGATAAAAACAAAACTACTGTAAAAAAGTGCAATGCACAGTATTGAATTGACTATTTCACTTGCTTTCTTTCCGCTTTGCACCTCTATATAGGATGATTTCCGTAACAAAAACTATCCTGTCCTTTCCTAGGAGTCAAAACATCCCTATACCAAATTTCACCTTAATCCGTTCAGCGTTTTTAATTTACTTTGAAATGGTAACAGATAAGAGTTCATCTTTACAATTCAGCATAGCATGGAAATTTGTCCAAAATTTAATTGAAGAAACCGTGCTCTGGTTTTGTGACTGCTTCACTAACGGAACATCAGTTTGCTTGACAACAAAAATAAAATAGATGCCAAGTAAAATGTATCTAAATCTAACGACATGATCTAAGAATGTTTTTGCGCAAAGTTAAAATAATTTTAATCAAATCAATTTAAGGAGGATATAGGCGATACCTAGTTCGATTAGTGGCATATAGATAGAACTGTAATAAGTGCCATCCTAATCCATCAAGTTGTGCATATTCAGTAATTTTTAGCCTTTTAAGTATAGTAATCATACGAAAAAATCTAAGCTTAGCCATATTATACATTGAGTTGCCTTCTTTGTAGTGGTTGGATTCCGCGTATCTGTCACTATAGCCTCAATGATATTGTCCTGAGGTCTGTCAGTCAGCGGCTGTTCATTCCGTTCTGGAGCCACTGAGTTTAGGCGCAGTGATAGCAAGATGGAGTGACGCTGGTGCTATGGGAGACGGGGCGGTGTTTGGTGTGGGATGCTACATGCGTCAGCACATTTTCGACTACCCATATTACTCGCACTTCCCACGTGGCAGGAGCCCTCTGCCGAAACTTTAGCGGCGGCGAAGCGGCATTAGTGTGCGCTCCCTTCTAAGATAAGATCCCAAACGGATAGCGGGATACTTACGTAATAGGCCAACACATTGTTACATTTGTGTGTAAATTTCTGATAATTCTATACAGTTACTCACATTTGACAGCAATCACCGTCGCGCTATCCATGCAACTTGTCTTTTCATGAACTTATAGCATTATCATTATCAGATGACATTCGTGGATAACCAACTTAGGTCTGTAGGACATGGATACAATACATGTTCATACCTTTGGTAGTGGAGACTGCGGGCTGCTTTGTGGGAACCCAAATTGTTCTGCATGACATAAGCCGTCGACTCAGACAAAAGGGAGAGGAGCCCGATCCAAGGTTGTCCGTAGCCATCCAGCATGGAAATGCCGCTAGTGTTCTGGGCTCTTTTGCACCAAGAATGGCGAAATACGGGTTATTATAATAAGACTTGTGTTTGGGTTTTTTTTATATGTAATTCAGTTTTTAAGTAACTGGCTGTGATTAATTTTTCAGTATATTCAATTTATACCATTAGGTTACCCATTTCATTTCATAGATTTTGTTTGACAAAACCTACTAAACTGTTAACAGCGCCATCAAACAAATCTAGAAGACTTCGCGGCTTAGTATGTTTCCTTAGAACGAAACAGTTAGATACCTACAGCTCTTAAGTAGTTCTACGTGTAATATATAGATGGCAGTGTAATAAACATAATATGAACGGGAAAATGTACCTTTTATGCCTTTGTGCCCATTTCTTCCGATAAACGTATTAAATGTGGCACAATTTTATTTAAAATAAGTTCTGCTGATTAGCAAAATATTGCCATAAAACCATGAATTTGTCGTGGCATATTCACTTACTTCATATCTAAGCAAATAGATGGCGCCAGTGTACCTGAATTAAAATATTTTTTGGATTTTTGAACATTATTAATAACTGTTGGAATTAATCAACTTAAATTTACCGTAATATGCTTCTTAAACGGGAAATCACGTAGTAGTACACGTTTAAAGTATTTGAAACGTATGAAGTTTGCATTAATTGCAAATGTTTTACATCACGCTATCGACATTTTTAAATCACATTGCATAAATACAACTTCCAATTTACGAAATTTAATACTCTATTGCAACTTACAAAAACCCTCTAAAATTTTTAAATAAACAAGACAAAGGCATATTTCGATACTCTACTTCTTTGTAGGTACTAATATTTCTTATGCCAATGAAATTTCCACTTTATTCCGTTGTGCACTAACGTGCTAAATTCACAAATTTAAAATGGTACTTAGTACGACTTTGCTTTGCACTAAGATATCGATTAAAAAAACAAAACAATTCGCAGTCTAAATAAAAAATTAGGCGCCTTTTGCCTTTAATTCGATCCAGCCAGTATATTATGCATCGATTACAAAATCGATTTAACATATTTGATTCTGGCGGGAAAAAATAATAGTGTTTATTTTGACGTTTGACATCGCCGTATCTCTGGTAATAAGGGCTACTGTCCTCAATATTTTGTATAGAATATGACACTTAGCGACATTCGTATGGAGATATATCCTTTCCCCGATAAAGAACTTTGTAACAAAGTGAATAAAGTCGGTTTCGGTCCGTCGGAGTGGGGAGCGTCAGGTTTTTTTTCGTTACGGAATTTCTGGATTCGGTCCCCGCGCTCAAGGCCCGCGATAGAAGCTATGCAATAGCTTAAAAATCTAGTAAAGTCGCAAAAAGGTCGCGTAATATAAAATGGTTAACAGAATCTCCTGAGGTGATTGTGAGATTCTGATCATGAGATGCATTTTATATCAGTTACACCAGTACACTGCCCATAATTATGTTCCGGCTATTATTGGCCATTCTTAAAGTAAATATAGATTATCTTCAGTTTTGGCAATGCGTGCTCTAAAGCTCTTCTTGCTTCGCAATAGAGTTTAAAATTACTAAATTTGGATGTATTTTACAAGTGCAGTTGAAGTTTTAAGTTTGTACTCTTTGTAGGTTGCACGCATGTCCGATGATTGAAAAAGATCAGCATTTGCCGTGGTTGGGCAAATGTTTGGGCAAGTGTTGGATTTGTATGAATAAGGTGTGTAATAAAATTGATTGGTCATAGTCTTTGTATAGGTATGTAGATATTCTTTCTTTCTTGAATTCCTTTTTCTATGTTTTTTAAGCAAAAGTTATGAACATTTAATAAATCCATCGAGTTAATTCTATTGGGAAATAATTGTATCATTTTCCTACTCAAATGTTTATCTTTTTGTAATCTCTAGGGATTGCCCATGATCGTGATATTCGTGATGTTTATTTATTTATAGGTTTTTAAAACTAGCTTTTAGGCGTAGAATTAGAACAAAAACTATCTTATACTCATTCCCAGGTGTCAAACTATACCCATACCAAATTTCATGTTAATTCAGCGGTTCTATCGTGAAGAGGTAACGCACAGACAGAGTTACTTTCGCATTTACAATATGGATACCTAGTACGGATGGATTAAACGGTCCTGATATTCATTGTTCTTAGAACTTTGACGTTGGTTTCATTATTTATAGTGATAGGAGAATATCTTTGAGATAACAATTAACCTTTGTCTGACTAACTTTTGGAGTATACCATAAATATGAACTTAATTATAAAAGATATAATTTTGTTGGTCGGTCGGGTGTTTCTGATAATCTGATAGAATAAGTACATCACAATTAAAGTTGTCGTCAAATAGTGAGTATCAAACATATTAAAGTACTCATATCGGATTACTCACGTCAATAAAGTCGAAAATAGCTCGACATGTTTCGGAACAGTCCGTCTCCCTTATTCATCCCTTAGTCATGCGTCCGGCCGCAGCGGCTGCTCTACGCACACATGTCGAGCTATTTTCGACTTTATTGACTTGAGTAACCCGATATAAGTATTTTACAATCCTGTATACAATTCAACTTGATGTAGTCTGTTGTAGCTGTATCGTATACACGCATAAATATTATATCAAAATAAGAGTTTATTGTTGCCATTCCTACAGATGATTCGCTTATTATTTGCCAAATGAATAACGAAAATGGATCCAATAATTGTTTGGAGCCGATATCAATCCCGTCTCTTTGTTACAAATGTGGCTTTCTTTCATATTTACCGAAAAAACATTACGTCAGAATCCAATTATAGGGAGCTCGTGTGTCTTACCGAGGTTGATACATGTTACAAATACGAAAATTACATATCGTTTTGATATTCATGAGTTGGTATTTGAAAAGCTTATGTATTTTTGACGTTTAAAATTGTAGAGTCAGTCATGATGAGTCGATGGAATAAAAATCGCCAGCACAAAGTAAGTAAAAAGTTAGCTGTGTATTTTAATTGGCCCTCGTCTATTTCCGGTCAGTAAAAGTGGTTTGTTACTTCAATCAAGTATTATAAGAAAAAATTATATAAGTTCAACGTGTCTAATTTCGTCATAGGGACTACTCTGCCTGCGTCGTTAATGTTCACAGATTATGTATTTCTATTGCCGCTATAACAACAAATACAAAAAAGCAGAATAAAACAAATATTTAAGGGACTTTCCATACAACAAACGTGTTTATTTTGCCGATTTTTAAATAATGGTACGGTACGGAATTCTTCATGCGCGACTTCGATTCGCACTTGGCCGGTTTTTTCTGACTATTTGTTCGATTAATTAATTTCACCTAAAACGCTCTCGAGACGTTACAGTTGGTTTCTGGGCACAAAGTTGATTATCTCCTAAGTACAGCGCATTTACCTTAAGTGGTATTATTGGGCATTGATGGGCGCGGCGAATCGAGCGTCGGGCTGTTTTGTGATCTCATTTAGACGTTTTAGGCTTAAGTGTGGTTTATATTTCCTTTATGGAATATGTTGTTGATGATATAAGGACTGTGGGTCACCGTCATGGGTCAAGAACATATGCTCGGTCTTTTCTGTGGCCGTGAAGAAAACTTGTGTGTTCAACTGTACTGCAGAGTTTTCTTTCATGTTAACCATAGTTAACCACCATTTTTATCGTACAGGTGGTACAGATCAATAGAAAGGCGAATACTTTTATGTGAATAATAGGCCCAGAGATAGAAAGACCCGGGCCCCGTTTCTCGAAGTTAAACAGATATTTACTTTCACTTGTATTAGGTTTTAGCTTTCAAGAAACGGGCCGCTAAACATCGTATATTTTTGACATGGATGCAGAGAAAGAAGCTTTTTATTTTTGGAAACAAAAGACTTCTAGAAGTTATATCTTAACAGCCCGTTTGCCAAGTTTGGAGTACAGCGAGCAAAGTTCGAGCAAAACTTTGCAGATTCACTTTATACACTCAGACGCCGTTTTTGGAGTATAAACTTGATGCGTCATCGCAAAGTGAAAGTTATTAAATACAATACTACGATAGAAAAACTGGCCAAGAGCATGTCGGGCCATGCTTAATGTAGGGTTCCGGAGTTTACCGTTCATAACAATAGGCGAACTAAAAAGGATTATAATAGATAACATGCTCATAACAATAAAAAATCGGCTAAGTGCGAGTTGGACTCGTGGCACGCAATTGGCACGGAATTCTCAGTGTGCGGCAATTTTACGGTTCTCCTGTACTTGCACTACAAGCTACAAGCGCTTACTCTTTGCCAAATTTTCTGATTTTAGGTCAACGGGAACTACGGGAAGTAACCTATACATTTTGATTCCTATTGCAAATGTATACGGGAAATGCGACATAACCGGCCGTATCTTTTGATTGTGTGGACAGCAGGCTAGTGTATGTGGTATTCATTTCAACTTGCTATCTCTACGCTTACGCTTTTTGTGGTAGGGAACCCTAAAAAGTGAACCAAGTCAAACTTTTTACTGCATTTTTCCATTTCTCCTCTACCCAAGTACCAGCCCAAATGGGCATACGCGTGTCTGTGCTGTGACTAGTTCGTATAATAACTAGATCGAAGTGTACAAGATTTGTAATTGGTTGTATAATTTTATATAAGTACAAAGTCTGATGCATTCATCGAATTAAAATTAACGTGAGACATATTATAATAAATTACGGATATCAATAAACTATTTTATTCACTACGCGCGGCGAGACGCAAAAGATTCAATGTAACTAACGATGTCTTTCCCATCACGGAACAATGGTGTTCCGGACCTTTGGGAGGCGTACGCGGAGCCGAAGCCAACGCGCAGAGACCCTTTCGACAATTTAATGAAATGTAAGGGGTAGGTACACCGAGCGGATGTTGCACCTGCCCGAGTCATGGGACGCACGCAGAGTCAGCACCCGCCTAACTAAAGATTATTGTTAAGAATGTTATTTAATTGGACCAATTGATTTTATTGACTGTAATACAACTAACGGTATTCTGCACCTATTATAGATATGTATGTGTATTTCATAGAAGTTTGATGCTTTAAATAATACCCACGCGGTCTCTTACATCAAAATCGATGTTTGGTCTGACTTCTGCGATTTAAAAATTTAATGATCTTGAATTGGGTATAATGTTGTAATTGTTACAAAAGTAACCTTTTTATACGAAATTATAAGTAACTATACAGCAAATGGCCTGCGATATAGTTTTATTTTAAAGCGTATCATGCGAATTGTAACTACTGTGGGTGATTACTACCATCACACGGACTTATTGTTGGGTACCTACTCCTTATTTACGCTACGATTTTTTAAAGCGTTGTCAACTTATCGTAAATCGAATAAAGTAGAAATATCTCTCATATTTTGATTTATCATCTCTTTACTCGAGTGAACCGGATCGCATTAAGTTTTTCTAAAGCATGAAGAATATTATCCAACAAAACTACGAATATGTAACCATGATACTCAGTTTTACTCAACCATTTGGTACACAGGAAGATAAACTCTATTTATATATAGTTAACGTTTAAATTCCTATTAACGAAATGGCTACGATAGGTGGTTCTCAAACTTTATTTAAAAGGTATTGTCGAGAGTTTTCTATCAGCAGAACACATTGTCCGATTTTCATAGCTAGCTCGGTCGTGATTTATTCTATTTTTATTGGGTTTAGCAACAATGGAGAATGGACAGCCTTACACAATGCTCGACTTGTTTACGGGTATTAAAGAAAAGGCATAGATAAATCGAGGCTTTTTACCGCAGGGTTTTTGCGTCAATTTTTTAAAAAATGTTGCTTTCACTTGCAATGTACTTCGTTAATACACTTTTTGACAAAAGGTGTTTCACAACAATTAACTACCGAAGTTACATATTGATTTGTATATCATGTTAGTACCTACGTGAAGTGTATTTAATATAAATATTTGTAAAAAAACACGTGACTTCGTCGTTCGGCCAATGACAAAATGCCATAGAAAAAAATATACATGTTCAATTAAATTGGTCAAACCAAACCGCATACATTTATTTAGTAACATTCTCTAAAAATCTTCAAATACTATCTACTTATTTGTTCAGATGGCAGTCGCTTTCGTAAAACTAGCGCCTTCGCCAAATCTTGGGATTAGTAGCCAGGCTCCCTAAGGTGGCGTAAGCCGGGAACATGCTAGGAAGAAGAAGAAGAAAAGAAATTACTTATGAATTGGGGTATATCTTGCCTAATGAAATTTTTTATAATTTCAGAAAATTTTGATAAACGCTTTACATATTGTTAGTTAGGATATTTGTACGATTTTAGCTTCGAGTAACTGAAGTTCAAAATTGGTAGATAACATACTCATATTCTTGAAAAGTCCATTTAATTAAAACTTCAAGAATTTCCAGCTCAAATGCCACGGCCATTTACTTCGACTGAAGATATACTTTATCGCTGACTGAGGAGGAATCGTCGCTTTTCAGAACTTTCAACTAAATGAAACTTCTGGAAATTACCGGTTAGATCCAGTTTTAATGAACTTCATTCGTATTATGAACAGCTTTATGCTTTCAAATATTAGATATCAAAGAATATTCATAATCGAATAAGAATATAACATTTATTTCCAAAATATATACAGTAAGCGTAACTTACCTAGCTACCTACCTCTACCTACCTTGAATCTAAAATAGTTCCTTGAGGAATTGTACCTAGGATGCTGGCGGCATTTCCACATTTGTATCGCAATGCTGATACATTGTGCGAGGAAGCTATCAGCTCTTCGGTCACCAGTTACATCAACCATCGTAGACTCGTATTTTTTTATTTTTATTAATAGCACCTACTTATTATTATGTAGGAACGGTTTTGAACGGATCAATTGCCTATATAAACACCATGATCCTACGTTTTGAGCCCTTTACATCACTTGTTATCACAGGGTTAAATTATGACTAGTAACAAGACAATATTGTTTTTTTTTACCAGAAATTCCTAATATTGATTACAATCATAAAGCTTGATGCAAAGGTGATGGTCAAATGAACTTTGTACTTAAATAAAAAAAAACCTCATCTAGTTTGACTGCAATAATCCTCTCGATGTTAGAAGATATGAAATGTAAAAACGATAAAAAAATATTAATGTTTTGTAATTAATAACAACGAAATGTACAAGTAATATAATAAAAACGAAAGCAAGAACAATCTTCCCTTACCGCAAGAAGTAAGTAAGTTACCAGTACTCCGACGATCCTTATTATTTCCTATTAAGTAATTAACAATCTTACATAACCAAAAGGTGTGTGATCGATTTAACCCTTCACCTACAAACTGATACATATTTTCTACATTTCTTAGTGATATTCGTCGTTTTAGAACCACAGTGCAGTATCCACTTGGAGAACCGCAGACGTGTGGTTGGTTGCGAGGTCTGTAAGCGCGATTTAACGAGATCCTTGGGCTAATTAATTGTGGTATTAAATACTAAATTACTTACTGTCTTTGATGTAAAAGAACAGTGAGTCACTTTGTTTGTGTATGAAAAAATGTGTAAAGAATTACTAAAGTATGACTATAGGTCACAGTAGACAATTTTTACAGAAAGTGTCACGTGACGTCCGAGGGCTCCGAGCTATCACGTGACGCTTTCTATAGGAATTGACATGTCGGGCACGGCCCGGCCCATTCCGGCCTATCCCGGCCCGGTCTACTGTGAGTCATCCTTAAACCGCTCAATTGCGAAGTGTCACCAATGGTTCGTACTTCGTACTAAAACTCGTAAGAACCATTATATCTGCCACCTTACGTAACATTGTTGTTGTTGGTTGTACATAATATCTATTTAAAGAGGTCATAAGTATATGATATTTATTTATTATTACGTACGAACAAAACCTGCGTTTATGTGTCAAACGCACTATGTCGTAAATGAACTATGCCATAACGGATCATTACACAACCCTAGTTCCAGTGACTATTGTGGAAGCCCCACAGATACAATCAATAGCCACCTCGTTCTGTGATCGCCTGACGCCACCGGTCAATGAACGTCAATAGCTAGAGAAAATAAACGGACGAATTAGTAGGTACAGTCAACCCTAGGCCACTGTAGGACTATGTCATTGTAACGCTATAAATCAGATTGTAAGAAATCTCTTATTGCTTGTCATATTGACATTGTTCTAGTGTGGTTTCAATTGGTTGACTGTACTATGGCGTTCAGAATTGCATGGGCAGTTTATGAATGAATTCATTCATAAATAGCCGAGAAAGGGCTCGAAACGTAGGGTCATGGTGTTAATAAACGCGATTAATCCGTTCTAAAGTGTTTAATTTCAATATTTATTATTTCATTAAATAATTTGATTTGTTTCTACAAAAATGTTCATTTTCTGATCGTTGCCGACGGTGTTTCTTACAATCTCAGTTCCATCTACTTCGTTCGGTACTTAAACCTTTTGTCAAAATAACTAAACTTAAAATTAAACTTTCTATAAACTTAAAATACTGTATAAAATAAGGCCTTTCATAAATGAAAATGTTCGCATACAGCTAGTGGAGTCTCTTGTTCTCTCTAGGCTAAATTATGTTAACACTGTATATGGTTCACGACTTCTTGCTAAAACAAAAAAACTGATACAACGCGTACAGAATGCCTGCGCTCGTTTTTGTTTTAGTATCCCTCCAAGGGCGCATGTCACTCCGTTTCTTAATAAGCACAATATGTTGAAGATGCAACATCGACGTAAGCTCCATCTGGCTTGCCTCCTGTTTGGTGTCTTGAAATTAAATGCTCCGAAATATCTCTATGACAAGCTAATAATCAACAGGATGCGCGAACGTCGGATTTGTGGTATTAACTTCTGACCCCCCGACACACCTCAGCTGCTTTCCGTGGTAGTTTCCGATATGTTGCCACTCGTTGCTGGAATATTATCCCCCCCCCAATCAGGGACCTGCAAAATATAGTAAGTTTTAGGAACAAGCTCAAAAAGTTTATACTGTTGCACCAGCAAAGAGAGGAAATGTTGACTCATGACACTAGTTGTATATAACTATATAGACTGTAATTATGGTAGTAATATATACATATATATATACATATATCTATATATCTCTTCTTACCTTCTATTTAATGTCCCGTTTACATGGCAGTACCGTCCAAAACCCCTATATTTAGTCAGCTGACTTTTTAATGTGCTAGGTTAATTTACATGTTGTTGTAGTCGCAGAGACTTGATCAATTCCGCTTATTATTTTACATTATTTTGCACACTTCTATATGTTTTCCTTGTTCCTCTGTTTGTAAAATTTTTCATATGCTTTTTCTCGTTTTGTCTTCCATGGGGCGACCATGTCACTTGCGTAAAATCGGCTGTCAGCGGTATTAGTGTAAGTGGGCGGAGCAGGCCGCTGACAATGACGTCTGACGTCTCATGTTGATATGGTCGCGTTCAGGGAAGGCGTAACTTTTTTTCTGTGTTTGTGTGATTCGTTTACTTCTTGTGTTCATGTATCCAGTTGTAGTTTTTTAATTAAATTTTTTTAGTTTTTTTTTTTTAATTTTTTTAGTGTAATTTCTGTTTGATAAGTTGTTGCAGCATTGTGTGTTATCTGTCGTGGCATCACCATTTGGGCCCTACGGAAGACCAGCGCCGGTTTATTGGCTGGCAATATGCTGAGTTGGGTCAATTTTGTGACGCACACACATCCTAATCCTTGTTTGTCTTTTCTTTTGTTTCTTACGTTGTTTCCTGTGATGTCACAAATAAATGTTTTTCATTTCATTTCATTTAAACTGCCGTTTAATAATTATGATTGTTTTAGTAAAGGTACCATTTTGTCGGTTGCCTATATTAAGGCACTAATGCCATAGAACTTTATCAACAAACGACAATGTGGTACTAACCTTTTACTAAAAAAAACAAGCATGATTGGTGCTAGTCATATCACCAATTGTGCTTGTTGCGTGCTACGTTAGCTAAGTGTAAATTTTAGAAAACACAAGTTGGTATTAGGGATTACTCACACTAATGCGATTCGATCCAATCCGACCCGGGACGATCTGTCAGTTTCTATAGAAAGAATCACGTGATAGCTCGGAGCCGTCGGAGGACACCTAACGTTTTCTATAGAAACTTGGATGTCAGACATCGTTTATCAGCCCTCTTTTTTATTACGAGTTATTTTTATAATATTTGAAAATCGCAACTTTATCCAGGGAGATTCTGCATTTAATTTAAATAACAACGCGTTACAAATGTGGCGGACTGTTGGCGAGTTTAAAAACAAACTTTTTCCATTTTTCCCGCAATTGTTTCGTTTGTTATGCCCGTGGGCGACAAATTTATATTTGCCTGCCTTGTTTTGCATTCCAGCCGTATCAGTCTGTATCATAAATGTATTTTTGATAAATATATAATGTTTATAATGTTTTGTATCGGACACGTTGCGTTGTAGGTAGCAATATATTGTATTTACTTACATTGATTTTATTTTGAATTTTTTTTATAACTGTGTATTGACAAGTTACGTAATAAATACGTACAAAATTCTTTATGAATTACTTTTGATAGTTCAAATCTTTACAATATCTAAAGTGGAAAATATTTTTGAGAATTTATTTTATTTAGAATTAAGCACACCACATTGCCTCACCGTCTACTTATCATTAAACTCAAACTTATAAACTAAAGTAGTTCGTGAACGAAACAAGTCCGCAAGAAGTCATCCTTTTGTTCCCAACTTTCCCGGCGCATTCTGAGATCCCTGTACGGGATTCTAATTATGTCGAGCTTTATAGAAAACAGCGGAAACGGTGACATTAAATTCTTAAACGGGTGTTGATTGGGGCTTCATGCAAATGAGGAAAAGGAGCAAATGTTAATACTTACTTTTTATTTCCTTTTCGCATTTTCGCTGGGATTATTTTTGCATTTTCGAGGATCCATTGAAAAAAAGTATCGCAACGGTACTGTTTTTGTTTCTTTCTTTATTGTTGTCCATTAACTTGTTAGTAATACAATCTGAGTGCCTGTAGTATGAAGGTACGGAATCGTTCTTTGAGCGTGATCCGAAATGCAATTTTCCGGTTATTTACAATTTATTATTAACCTACGTCTTGTTTTATCCACCAAGTTAACTACTTACTGAAAAAAAAAATACTAGAAATAAACTTGATGGTAATAAATTTACCTATAAATGAAAAATGCTCCCCAATTCATAATTTTTCAGTATTTGTTATTGTAGTTACATATTGTGTTTCTAAATAAATGAATCTTTGAAATAGGTACTAAATTCTATTCTAATTTCGGTCTGATGATTCTGATTCTAATTTAAAATAAATAGATAGGTACCTAGATATATTTTTTATTATCGCAATACATCACCGAAATACTCTAAGCCGAAATACATAGGTATATTACCTACTTGTATCTATTTCTGATGTTCTATTCATTTGTTTTGATTGAATTTACTATTGCCTGTAAAGCAAGTATTTTAAAATATTTATACAGTTACTAAATCAAAACAATTTTATATAACTTCAGCTCATAATAATTTTATGCTTTTAGTAAATAAATAGGGCCAGTATACACACACCTTGAAACGTTTATCGTTTTGGAGTTACGCCAATTTTCTAAGAGGCTCATTGTGTGTGTAGTGGACCTAATAAATTACGAGAATAGTGTATGATAAATGTTTTACAACATATAAAATGTTATTGAGAAATTTTACGTAAACGTAAACATGACTACTTGAACTATTTGAACAACTCCGCATGATGCATATTATTATAACTCAAAAATGGATTATTTGATACGAAAGAATTCATGTTTACACATACATTATTTAAAGTTCACTTATAATATTTTATAACTTCGCATATGAAAATTTTATAATTTTCATTTCACTTCGTTTATTACTTGTGATTCAGGTTTCTTATAAATCTTATTTTATAAAAGTAAAATGTATTCTTGTATGAAAATAATAGGTTAGGTAATCAATCTCATATCTATGCCAAAATAACATTCCGTTTGGAAAGTCCAATATCAAGCGTAATGTAACATAACGTATCCCAATATATTCGTAAGATGAGGCTAATAACATTTTGCCTGTAGTCAATCTGGCTGATATAAAACGTGCTTAGGGAGAAAAGTAAAAGTAAGTTACTTTTGTTTAGGTAAAATTAAGTCATATATATTATACTAGCTTTTACCCGCGGCTTCGCCCGCGTACTAAACGTAATTTTCAACCGTCTACAAATAAGGAGGTTCTTAGTTGGGCCCGTATATTTGTATGTACCTACATATGTATGTTTGTCCGCTATTATCTTGCGGTTGGCTGAACGGATTTAAATGGAATGGATGGTTGTCGCAAAAGTGATCAAACTGAAAAATTCAAGTTGGCGGCTGTTTCTCAATTTTGACCTCTGACTTGTTATAAAGAACCTCTCGAACCCTTTATATGTGCCTACCGAGCTTTATCACGAACTTAACTCTATAAATTCAAGATGGTGGCCGTTGATGGTGGCGTTGGTGGTTCGTCAGAAAGAACCTTTCGGATCCTCGGATATCGATTTTCATCACGATCAGATCATAACTGACGAAATTTCAAATGGCGGCCTTTTCTCGCAGTTTTGGCTCCAGATTCATTGTAAAGAACCTCTCGGATCTTCTTTGTTATCTCAATTAGAAGGTGAATTCTGAAAAATCCTTTCTTAATGCACCCCCTACACCTTAATAAGAAACCTACACGTGCCAAATTTGAAATTCTAGAAACAGAAATAAACAACAAAACGACACTCATATTGATATTTTGAGACTTCAACCCCATCGCACCCCAACAGGGAAGATGGTGTATCATACGTCCACCTCATAGGATTTTAAAATGGTTGTTGTTTTTGATTTCAGCGACCCTATAAACCATAAAAACGATAATCATGATGTTTTTTGAACCCCTTTTTGCCCTCTTAGGGGTTTAATTCTCAAAAAATCAAATACACGTCTTTACTCATTTATCTTTAGAAATACTCTTGTGTAGTTTTGAATAAAATAGTTTAACTAATCATGTTTCCCCATACATAGTTTGTACCGTCATTTCTCCCCCTTTGGAGGTGAATTTTGAAAACTCCTTTGTTTGTGCACCTCTACGCCTTATAAGGAACCTAAGTGTTAAGTTTGGAATCTATAGAACCAGAATTAAACGACAAAACGACACCCATATTTATATTTTTAGAGTTCGACCCCCTCGCGCCCCAACAGGGAAGATGGTATTTCACACTCGCCACGTTAGATTTTAAAATCGTCGTTGTTTTTGTAATCAGCGACCAGATAAACCAGAAAACGATACCCATGTTGTTTTTTTTACTTTTTCACCCCTTTTCCCCCTTGTATGGGTTGAATTCTCAAAAAACCTGAAACACGGGCTACCTCATTTATCTTTATAAATACTCCTGTAAAGTTTCAAATGGAATAGGCCAACTAATCTTGTTTCCCCATAAAAACTTTGGACTTTCAAATCACCCCCTTAGGGGGTTGAATTTTGAAAAATCCTTTCTTAGTGCACCTCTAGACTTTATAAGGAACCTACGTTTCAAATTTGGTATCTCTAGGACCAGCGGTTTGGGCTGTGCGTTGATATGTCAGTCAGTCAGTCAGTCATTCAGTCAGTCAGTTTCTTTTTTATATATTATATAGATAAAAACACATTTTTTGTATTTTGATAAAGTCTCTAGCTAAACAGAAAACCTTCCGCCATACAAACTTTCAACACCCTTTTCACCCTTATAAGGGTCGAATTTTCAAAATCGCTGAAATTACTTTTTGTAAACTCTAATGAGGATTCTTTTCACAAAGTTTGTAGTCTATAACTAAAAGGGAAACGCTTCCGGCATACAAACTTTTAACACACTTTTCACCCCTTTTGGGGTTGATTTTTCCAAAACGCTAAAATTACTTTTTTTGTATTTTAATAACACACCTCAACACCAACTTTTGAGTCTCTATCTAAAAAAAAAAACTTTCTTCCATACAAACTTTCAACCACGATTTAACCCCCTTAGAAGATGATTTTTTCAAAACCCTTTCTTATTCGTTACCTTCGTTAAACACCTAACGTAATGTGAAAATTTCAGGATCATACGTTTAGTGGTTTCGGCTGTGCGTTGATCAGTGAGTCAGTCAGTCAGGACTTTTCCTTTTATATGTATAGATTATATAGGCATATATTGGTAAACCTAGACAATTTTTGAAGATGTAGGCAGATTGGTCACATGATAAGATCCGTAGCAATGTGAGTGTGACATGAAAACATTCGTTTTCCAAAAATTTGTTTGCTATTATTTTATAATATCATAGGTATTTCAATACAAATAAAAATGAGATCGTACTATACTATACATACTTACTTAAGAAAAAGTCAGAATTCTTCTTTAAAAAAATATTAAATTTTAAAGCTCTCTCTCTCTCGCAACCTAAAATGTTGGTTACTTACGTCCATAAAATTCTCTTTTAACGAGTTTTCGTACAGAAAGGCTGCAGCACAAAAGAAACGCTTTCAGTAGTGCGCCAAGACATTTTATAATCTTTCGATTAAAATTAAGTATTTTTGTAGCCATTGTGACCGAAATATTTAGGAGAACCTAGGTCTCCGTTAACCTCAGACTCTTCTCAAAAATTTCTTTGGAAATTAAATAGTGTCACATGTTACCTTATTCAGTATGCTACTTTTTAAACACAGTTCAGTTTTACTAGAACATTCGGGTACAAAATGATATAGGTACAAAAACTTTGTTATAAATGAGTCAAAAAAAAAACAGGCAGCTGAAACGCTTGTGAGTATTGTTCTATTATCATAAAACCATAAATTACGAATATTACTATAAACAATATTCATTTACTAGGGCATCGTATAGTTTGGGAAACTCTTAACTGTAACTCTTAACCTAATTGAACTGAATTGAACCCATTCCCAAAACGTACTTTCTAATGAGCCATTAGAAGTATGTTACCATATTTGACGCGTAATCAAAGAACTCACTCACACTGGTTGTCCCAGTAGAAGAACAGTTACCTGTGGTTGGCAAGGGATGGCGATAATTTAATTATAATTCGAGCCACCAGCATGTGCATACGAGGCACACGTCACAAATTCAAACCTGCAGCGAAACTGCTGGGGTTTGACGACGGAGCAGCCATTCCCAACACCAGCTAAACTTCATTTACTGACCATTATTATTACTATGCCATATTCGTATTGCCGAGATGTGAATTATTGTTACCTATTTATTTTGTTATTTTTATTACTTTTTATGAATAAATGATTATTACAGGGAAAAGATACATCCTGTATAATATTATATATAATTTGATGTACTCGCGGCAATATGTATACTCGTAGTTAAAAAACGGTCCCATAGCACAGGTCTGGGACGCGAGATGGTCGTAACGGTAGCTCACTATGCTTGGATAAAATTACTTAGAGACTGTACTGTCGGTTTCAAAATAGGTGTCCTAGTACTTTGTCCACAAGAATGTAGGGTTAAGGATAACTCACACTAGAACGGGACGGGGTGGAGCGAGACGAAACGATCTTTCAATTTCTCTAGAAAAAAGAGAGTTTAAAGCTCTCGGAGGTCACGTGGCGTTTTCTATAGAAACAGGCAGATCGGCCCGGGCCGGTCACGTCCTTGCCCGTTTTAGAGTTAAAGTTATCCTTTACTGAAGTAGTAGTATAAATAAATGATAAATATATTTATGTTTTAATTTAGGCACATTACAATGCACTTATTAACGTAAATAAAACAATATACACTATATGTGTGTGCTGATAAATTCTAGCCAGGGGCAAAGACGCAAAGACCCTATCTGAGTAGTTGATTCAAATGGCATATTTTTGTAAATATTAAAAAATTCAACAATAATGTTTCCTGAGTTATGGTTTTTTTATTTTTAAGATAAGAATTGACATCAACACTCAGTAAAATTAGAAAGTATATTTACCCGTTTTAGTTTTTATTGAATTAAAACGAATATAAGTATTCGACATAGACTGTACATGTGAACGTACGAATAAACATGTAAAAAGCAATTTCCTTTGAGCATGTATTTTTTAGGCTTGCAAAAGTTAGAACCCTTTTCTTGTCTGCACTCTTTTGCCCTTCATGAATATTTTCGCGATAAGTCAAATGCCCAAAGTCTGCTACATGATCTCACCCACAGAATTAATTATTAGCCTTTAGAACACAGAGTTAATTGAAAATCGTTTTAGAGGAACTCACGTTAAGGTAGCTCAGTCTACACACATTCACGTTTAGGCTAGACTTCAGATACAACTTTGAATTTCTTCGTGGATGTATACACCAAACTAAATTAACTTGCTTGGCGCCCGGCATAATGGACAAACTGAAATGAATGAATATTTTTTACATGTGGAAATGGGGTTACATCTAAATTAAAATTGCATAAGCAGTCTCACCAGGCCCTAATTATGAAAAGTGTATGTGTATATCGAGGGGTAAGCGGTCAAACCCGGTAAGTCGAGATAATTTGTCATTGAAATAACAACTTTGCGTAAATTGCACATAGTTCGAATTTCAAAAATCGGTTTTCTCGACTTATCGGATTTGACCGCTTATCCCTCGATATATGATTGAAAACTCGGCGTATTAAGGATGACTCACACTGGAATATAGAAAGAATGACATCCGAGCTCGGAGCCCTCGGAGGTCACGTGACGTTTTTATATAGAAACTGACAGATCAGCCCAGGCCGGTCACGTTCCGACCCGTTCTACTGTGAT
The DNA here is from genome assembly GCA_949128165.1 of Lathronympha strigana. Lineage (NCBI taxonomy): Eukaryota > Metazoa > Arthropoda > Insecta > Lepidoptera > Tortricidae > Lathronympha > Lathronympha strigana. The sequence continues at coordinate 5,524,313 of OX421906.1, read as the reverse complement.
GACTCACTGAACTCCGGAGTCCTTTAAGAAATCAAAGATATGTCTCAGTAATGCGGTACTAGTCCATGTATTACATTTTGCGAGAATTGGCAAGTCTAGCACGAACTACACTTAGTCTGACCATTTTATCACGCTCATACCATTAATCCCTAGAACGCTGCTTGAATATTTAGGGCTGGAGCAATAAAGTGTATCTAGTATAAAGCAATGTTTACATTGTACATACTTAAAATATATACTTGGGTACTAAGTGTACTAACCTACATAGCGATTTCGATTTTCCGTATTATTTTGTGCAAATGCCACATTAGAAAATTAGAAAGTGTTGCCTGAAGAAAGTCTCATTCACTAGACGAATCATAGTTACAAATTTTGTTCCATTTGTGAGCTCTCCTGAATTAAATTACAACCACAGTTGCCAATAAAACTAATTAAAACATACTTTTACTGCGCTACGACATACTTTCAGTGCAAGAAGATGTAAATCGACATAACAGTCATAAAAACCAAACTTCGTGACTAAAATAACTAACTATAAATAAAAGAACTAAGAAACTAAATGAAATAAAAAACTAAGCATAACGAAACAATAATGAACTACGAGAAAATACAGATGTACGCAAATACGCAATTGTCTGGCATAGGGCTTTCAAACTTTGTTCCAAGTTTTAAGAACTATTTACGAGTGAAGAGATTTGTATCAAAATGAATGGAATGTTTGAACAAAAATCATTGAACCATAAGTTTTTAAGAAGTTATTACGAACTTTCTACTTGCAAGTGTTCTTATAACACGGAGGCCAGTTGCCTTGTATAGGGTTAAAAAATTAGTCCCGTGTGTTTTGATTACACATGCATGCTACATGTAGTGTAGCTTTAAGCTACAATTGATGATATGTTTCTTGGGCACCGTATCTCTCTTATTCTATTTGTTTAATGCCCCTCAAATACGTTACTGACATATGACTGAAGTTAATTGAAGTGCAATTCAGTTATATGACGCCGTAATTGAAGTAGTTCTTTTTTAAATGTCTCAAACTAGCTGTCTTTAAACTCTCAGAAGAATCAATGAAATAGGCAAGTAAGTATATACTCTCATAAAATAATTTAGAAAGTTTTTAATTTAACAATGAAATGAAATAAGATTATGTAGGTAAGGTCAACGTGCCTAATTCCGACATAGGGACTATTCCGTCAAATGCTTGATTTTGTTGAATAAAAACACAGTATGCTACCGACTTAGACGATAAGCAGCAGGCTATCCTATTCCTAACTCTATCGACTGAGTCTGCAGCTGTGTACTGTGTGCTTGCCATGAGATTCAACTGCGACTGCGGCATTCGAAAGTATGTCAGTTTGCCAGAGTAGTGGCAGGAGCGAGACGGATTTATATTCAACGCAATCGAAGTAATCGAACATTAAATGGAATAGTCCCTATGACGAAATTAGCTACATTGATCTAACTTAGATACATAGGTAGTTCACTTCCTCGTCGGTTTAATTCATCATTATTTGATAAAGAGGAATAAAGAAACGTATTTCTTCTTTTACGTTAAAACGAATTTTATTGAATAGTACAAATTTTAATGGAGACCGAACTGAATACTGAATACTAAAAACAGCACTGACATTTGCTTTTGCATTTTACATCGTTATTTTGCCTTTTCCATAATAATGGTTAAAATATACGTAAATTCTAAAGAACTGGAATTTAATTAAGTTTGCAGAAGACTACAAATTTTTCCGTTTCAATGGAGTTAACGAAGACCTAATGAAACCATTGCTCACTGGTTTAAATGCTGGGTTTAGTTCTGAACAGCTTACGAAGAACAACCTCAGGCTACCAGTATAATGTGAGCTTCAAATCCGTAACGATTTTGCGTAACCGAAGGTCTCACAGACTGGTTAATATGATATTTCAATTAAAGAGCTCTGAAATTGGAAACAATTTGATTTTTTAAAACAACCAAGTTTTACAGAATGGAAAAGAATTTTGTTAGTGGTATCCGAGGTTTCAAATGTAGTTAATGAAACATTTATTTATCTTAGCTCTTGTTGGTTTGCATTTAAATCGTTTTCTACACATGAATAAGCAAGTATTAAATAAAACAGTCTTAGGGTTTTTCTTAATCATAATTAACTTATTGTGTATTTTTTATCTTCGTGTTTATAAAATATTTTGATAAGGAAGGGTTCAGTCAAAGCTGAAGTACTAATGAGTAAATAACTTCTTTCATTGAAAATTGTATTTTTGGAAAAAAAAACTCGTGGACTTATTTTATCTCAACAGTCCATCTACCATCATACTATATACTATACTTACTAATTCAGGCCATTTTAACCAAACTCTACAAGCTTTTATCAGCAACCTGGGCTAGTACCACGAAACTCAAACGATTGCGGATTAGTATGTTCATCTCTGTTACACTGGCATTTTGGAGTGGCAAAGAGGTTTTTCTGCCAATGCCAATTTTCGATGTTCGTGGTAAGCGTGCTGGTCAACTTCAGTCTCCATAATCCTCCATACGATCGCATTAGTACAGATAGGTACTTCAGGGGCACACTCCTTTTATGAAGATCTGTACCTATAGGTATATTGTATAGTATTCTTTTAACAGCTTTTACCCACAACATTTTTTTTAAATATGGCTTATAATTCCTCGTACGAGCTCCTCACAAAAGTCCCGTAACTCATAGCTTGTCGCATTAAGCGAAATCGATCTGATTTTATTAAAAACTATGTTTTTAGGGTGCCGTATTTAAGTTACACGAGAGGCGTGATACGACAGAAAACTTCGGCTTTTATGTGTTACATTTAATTTGAATCCGTAGCTAAAAGCATTTTCAGAACATGTGCAAAATAATAAACATCTCATTTACCCTACATTCCCATCTCCGTTAACAGACCCTTTACACCATATCCCGAGGTGTTGCCTGGCCATTAAACCGATAATATTTCATGCAGACCCGCAAATCCCATATTAGCATAAATATAGCCCCCATATTTGGATCAGGGGGTTGTATCTATTAGGGATACAATACGCACGAGGATATAGATATCTGCCAGCAACATTGATTTTGGTTTGTCTAATAAAATGAATGAATAACAATCGCGGAAACAGAAGACAATATTAATAAAATAAGTATTTCAGCGCCACTTGTACCAACCAGGGTTTTAGTCAACTAACCCGCAGTTTAAGCGTTTTTTAGTATTGAATTTGATAGCTAACTCCAGGTTAGTTGGTCAGGTAGTATTTTGTCGAAGTTAAATATTTAAAAGGGGCACCCCGTTATTGTGTTTAATGACATAAAAAATCTAAGTCTTTTTTTTGGATTTTTTTAAACAAGGTTTAGGGTTCGCTACCGATTATTGAAAATTAAAAATTCCAAAATAAGAACCACCCTACGTAAGTGGCCTTAAGGAATTATGCATCAATGATGTCACACCGTTAACGCGAATGTCGTAGACGGTTCCTATCACTCAGGTGCTTAAAGGAGAGTATGGATACCCAGGTTCTCCGAAACATGACGCGCAGTAATCATCGTGAGTAAAACCGTTACTTATACATTAATAAAAATGCATAGGTACGGCTCTTGAATCGCAGTTTATCAAACCCGTGATAGACAACCCGTCGGAACAGTCTCGGTAAAAGTTGACATATTTATGAGACGTAATCTTGGTTATTTATTCACGTACCAAAAGGGGCCTCATAACTTTCCTGGTCTAATAATTTTGGCAAGACCCTCCATTTATAACCTAAATTAAACGTGGGTCCAATTTATTTTTAAAGATTTTATTTACTCACAGTGTTTGTCAGTTGTTTGTAAGTTGTTAAGACTTAACTAAAATTTAGGTTATAACTCGTAGTAAGTCCGTTTGATGAAATTACCGTGTGACTCTTTTAATATTCAGAGATAATTTTTAGGAGTGGTTCATACTAAACTAAGTTTTGCCCGCGTCGGCGTATATATTTTCCCAGCAGTCAAACTATCCCCATACCATATTTCAGCGAAATCGATTCACCAGTTTTAGCGTGAAGAGGGAACAGACTTATTGTATGGATCATCATATATCACATTAAAAAAAAAAATGGTGAAGTCATGGCATAAAGTAGGTAAATTTTGTTAATGTTATTTTTATGATCTCAGTGTGTAACAAAATGTGTAAGAATTATTCGTTTGCCACGCACTGAGTCCTCACTCTTAATTCTACTCGGTGATAACGAGTGCTGTAAAGGACTCACGCTCACAACTGTCGTAATTTGCTGTAGAAAATGTTTCTATTCTAGTTGCTTAAAAGCTACTAAATATTAAAAAAAAAATAGGAATATGTAACACGTGGGTTGCGGCTGAGCTTGGAAATTTGTATCTCCGGCTCGGCCGCTCTCCGTTATACACATTGGATTGAAATTCGACGCTGCACCAGATACCGCGAAATGAGTCGAGCAGGAATTTCGTTAGGTTTTGCGATTTAATAAGGAATAATATATTAATATTACCTATGTGTGGATGTGGAAGAATTACTAACTCGCATCGCAGTGAATATTCATTCTACCCCGTGACAACGAGTGGAGGACTCAAAACGCCGGAACATGGTTAATAAGTATTACATTTCAATGAACAGGCACTAATCCCGGCAACCGAAGAAAAGTTATAGTTTTGTAGCTTTATGTAGTAAATGAATATCGTAGCAATATCACAATGTGTAACATCAGGCGTAGGTTCTGTCGAGCTTGGAAACTCGTATCTCCGGCGCGGCGGCTCTCCGTTAGAAATTGAACGCGCGCCAACCAAACTACACGTTCGATTGAAATTCGACGCTTTATACCAGATGCCGCGAAACGAGTGCAGCGGGAATTTCAATGGGATTTGCGATTTAATACAGATTGAGTTGAGATATTATTCTTTTCTGTGTGTATACGTACTTATACCTCTAGTTATATGCAACGAGCTGTTGAGCACTCGAAATTCCAGTATATACCGGACTATGTAGTTAATAAGTGTTATATTTCAATGAGTAGGTTCTAGGTAGGTACTAATCTCGGTACTCGAAGAAAAGTTGTGGTTTTACCCCAATTGTTTTTTTCAACATTAATAACCTCTTGCAAATAAAATCCTGTAAGCAATGTTATAGTTATATTCAAGTAAGAGTTCAAATGTATCACTTTAATTAGCTACGTTTGTCGCCAGTTTTGGATCGACACTTCATTCTCCATTACTCCGACATTAACGTCATCCTTGACATTTGACAGCCCTCCATCATATCTCGACGTAGGTGGCCATATCAACTCCTAAAGCGGCTCAACAAGCGTCTATGTCATTACCAACTTATCTGCAACATCAACATCCTTATAGTTTGGTACTTTGGTCATATAGTTTAAAAAAACTTGTAAAATTAAAAATTATATTTATATATTTGGCCAGGGCCTCTTCTAATTCGTGCATAGTCAGAGAGAGTTATACTGACATTTACGCTTTTACCACCACCCTCAAAAGAGGGATGGTAAACTATTTTAACTGACAATCTGGCTGGCCAAACTATATTTGACATCTTCCCAAAGTCAACTGTTTTGATTTTGATGTCATGTTTACTTTCTGGATAAAGCTAAGTGTTATTTGAAAATGCATATAAGTTATACCATTTAATTCTATCGTAGAATTATTTTTGGACATTAGTTTTAGGATGTGGAACGGTCAGGGCCACTTCGGGAATAGGATAGCTATCGCTCATCCGACAGGGAAGCGCATCTTCCGACAAGTGACAGCTGTTTGACAAGCGGCCATTTTTGAACATGGCGGTCGGTTGATTAGGTGTATTTTCTTATAGTGTTCCGATTTTTAGGGTTCCGTAGCCAAAATGGCAAAAACGGAACCCTTATAGTTTCGTCATGTCCGTCTGTCCGTCTGTCCGTCTGTCCGTCTGTCCGTCTGTCACAGCCGATTTACTCGGAAACTATAAGTACTACAGTGATGAAATTTGATGGGAATATGTGTTGTATGAACCGCTACAAAATTATGACACTAAATAGTAAAAAAAAGAATTGGGGGTGGGGCCCCCCATACATGTAACTGAGGGATGAAAATTTTTTTTTCGATGTACATACCCGTGTGGGGTATCAATGGAAAGGTCTTTTAAAATGATATAAAGTTTTCTAAAAAACATTTTTCTTAAAGTGAACGGTTTTTGAGATATCAGCTCTCAAAGTCGTAAAAAGTATGTCCCCCCCCCTCTATTTTTATAACTACGGGGTATAAAATTCTAAAAAAAATAGAGGTGATGCATGCTAATTAACTCTTTCAACGATTTTTGGTTTGATCAAAGTATCTCTTATAGTTTTTGAGATAGGTTGATTTAACTGTAATTTTGGTTAAGTTATTGTGCTTACACTGAAAACGATGGCTGAACCTTATAAGTTTAGGCTCCATTCACCAGGTGTATAAATTGACATAATAAGTTTATTATATTTGCTGCTACGGAACCCTTTGTGCGCGAGCCCGACTCGCACTTGGCCGGTTTTTAAGTTCTTATATTTGTCAATGTCAAAGGAATCATATTTTCCTTTTAAGCGTGTAGAATTAAAGCGAACTTAAAAGTTACGCCTACCTATTAGCTTAAGATTTTACGCAGATAAATAACTAGGTATTTAATTATCTGGAGGTTAAGGTTTGATTATAGAACTTGTTTTATGTAAATTGGTGTGGACATTTAGCTTGAATTGATTTTCTTAAGCCATTAGAGTCAACCCACGTTAACTTTTCTCAGCAAATGAACTGTCAGACTTGAATCTATTGTGTCGTTTACTTAACACTTCACAATATATGCTATCAAAATCTAGGAAACTTAGCATAGACTGACTCTAGCTATTCAAAGGTGCGTCAGGCTACATAACTAAAAATATAGAATAGTTATGGTTTTGACTTTGATTTGAATTGCAAACGTCGTTATTATTTCATGCCGTTGTTAAGATTTTTTTAAGTGATGTATATTTTTTGTTCATACACTAGGTCAGCAAAGTAAAATTGAAAATAAAATTAAGGGGGACCGAAATGTAATTGGGCCCCTCTTGCGTAACGCTATCAAATTTGAGGGGTAATTTTGTTACGTCGATGATGTACCCAAAAATGTTTCGACTGAATGTTTATGCTGTTTAATGCTCTATAAAATTTATATTACGTAGTCGCGGAAAATGATGACCCCGCTGGTTATTTGTGAGACCGTATTTCAGTAATTTGACTCAATGTTATTTAGAAGCTGTAACCATTCTACGTGGTAAAAACTTGTAAGTTAAGTGAAGTGAATATAACTAATAGTGGTTTATGTATCACGAACTGTAAACTAACATACTTTTTACGCTAGGTACTGGCGGGAATTTGGCAATAGATGGTCTGGATCAAAGCTGGAAAGTAGGCTTTAGTTAAATACCTAAACCAACTTTCCTACAATATTGATGTTGGAGTAGCATCCAGACATTCCAGACCAAAACATTAAAAAAAAGTAATTTGCTTTGAAGCAAACTACGTAAAAACGCTTCTGAATATTGTTTTTTTTCTTTTATCGTGAAAAGCACTACTTATATAATGCCTCGACCGAAAGCTTAGCGTCATAACCTCATATCATAACTAACTCGTCCATCTAGGTATAGCTCACTTAGCCTCTCCAACAATGTCCTATAGTTATTTCATTTTTACGAACGACCGACAAACTATAAACCTACTAAACGTACTTGTAATGAAGTTTAGCAATAAAGTCAACTCAATTGACAATTTAATGTATGAAATATTGTTACAAGCAAAAAGATTGTGAAACAATCATTACCTAAATGTTCCTTCTGCTTCAAACTGTTTTCATACGCCGCTTATAAACCAGAGCTTAAAAAAACAATCATACACTAATTATAATTAATCAGTACTTCCGACGGCACATGAGGCATGTCATGTCGCGTCTTTAAGTACTCTTAAAACGTTTAAGCCAACTAAAAAGTCCCAGCTTCTGTCGTCATAAACAAGGCGCTGATCTCACTAGGAGTAGGGTGACCACGCGGCTCGACTAGTTTCCGAAAATTGTAAAGTCCTTGAACTTTAGGTCCATCAAACAAAAACTCTCAACGAGTGTTCTCTTGTAGTTCTCGAGTATAAATAGCACGATATATACTTAGTTCTAATTGTAGGATAACACAAATGTATTATAACTAAAATTAGTAGAATTATTTGACCCAGCTGTCTCTGGTTAAATAGAGCAGCAATAGAATTGGATGCTTAGAACAATACGGAATACATATAAATAATTCAATACCAATGATATTTTTACGAAGGTAGTGGCAGTGATTCCTGTAAATAGAGTGGCACTACCATTACTGTAATCTAAGTACTCAGTCTCACTTCTTTTCTGCTTCTCGATGTGTATGCGTATATTGTACCACAATAAAATGTTTGTCTGGGCTTTCTCCCAATGACGTGGTGCACCTAGACCTATGGAAACCCTAATGTACGGCAGTCAGTTTTGTAAAAGAATCACGTGGCCGTACTGCGCAGATTCGGTTATTTTGTTCTCAAACATCAAGAAAAAATTTCGCAGATGCAGTTTTTCTTATAAGCTGCTCCACACCACAACAAACCTTATAAAGTAAATATCCGAGTTTTTCCGATTACGTGGAGCGCCCAGTCCAGTGAAAATCACACAGTAGGGCAGTCCCTCTACATAAAGTCAAGTGACTCAGTCAATTTATTTTCTAACATCTACAAATATCTTCGCAGAGGTATAAACTTATTATGGGAGATGAAGCTTAACTTTCAACAAAATGGTTTATTTTTCTAAACCGCTCTACAATAAGACTTTTTTACAAATTATCCTAGTTTTCTAAATCACGTGGTGCGTCTACTCCAGTGGGAACCCCAATGTAGGGCATCAGCCCTCTGAATAGAATCACGTGGCCTTACTGCGCAGTTTCGGTTCTTTCATTCGGTTGGCTTCTTTCAAACATTTCTTTGCTTTGTCATAGGCTCGTGGGATTCATAGGTCAAGGGGACTTTTGCTTTCATTGCTTCACATTTCTTGGACACAGATTTTATAATGTAGGTTTTAATATCCATAAACTAAGATATAGACTCTTAGAGGTACTCTTCTAAGGGTCACTTGCACCACCGAAAATGGAGGGTTAACCTGAGGTTAACCCACCATTTTATAGTGAATTTGACAGTTACCCCACTAACCTAAATTTAAGCCGGTGGTGCAAGTGGCCCTAAGAGGTGCTCTTATCCCTTATGCTTATGTGTATAGGGATTACCAAAATAATACCCTTAACAATTTTCTTTCAATTACAAAATACACACACAAAATACTATTTTAAGCTAACATGGACAGCATTATAATTACTGTTTAAAACAGGCAGATCGCTGCAGCAGTAACACAAATAAAACAAATAATATACACAAATCCTTTGACATTGTAATGGTACAGTCAACCAATTGGAACCCTAGGCCACTGTAGGACCATGTCATAGTGACGCTATAAATCAGACTGTAAGAAATCTCTTACTGCTTGTCATTTTGACATGGTTCTAGAGTGGCCTAGGGTTCCAATTGGTTGACTGTACCTACCATATTATGTTCTACTTCATTAAATGTTTGACAGCAGTATTTGGTACAACCCAAGGGTTGTTTGACTATATTTCTATAACAAAGACAATTTACTTTAGGAATGTATGTGTGTTTTTTTTAAGAAAACCCTCGTCACGTTAAAGTTGTTCAAACTGTTTGTTTGTTTATTTTATAATAGAGTAATCTACCTAGTAACATGTTTATTGCATTAATATTTCTACAAAACACAATACAACCCCTAAAATTATATGTTCGTGATTATTACAGCATTCAAACATGCAAAACATACTTCGTCGGCAAAGTTGACATTTTCACGAAACTAAGCAAAACTTCAGCGCCACTTTTTTGTTCTATTTCGACCGTCACCTCTGCCCCAGTGCACTACATGTGAAAACGAACTGGAACAATATTTCCCAACTGAGTTTTTAGAAAACATTTCTTTCGGGCGATAGTTTTTAGATACTGAATTTGGTTTTAATGTGCCAATTAACCTAAAGTTATTGAGATGCCGTTAAACCCAACAGTATACAATGTGCTCTATTCAGGTTGACTAAAGTCATGATAGTTTTAATTGTTTACTTTAGAGAAAAGCTTACAAAATCCTGTTTTTTTACAAAGTATAAAAAGGATCTACTTTGAACTTAACATACTTACTTACGTATTACGCAATAACATGCAAGAGTTAAGTTCGAAGATGAACGTTCCAGTTTGGGTTAAATAGTAGATTAAGTACCGAGGCCTGTTAAGTAAGAAATGACTCAGGTCTCGTGTAATGGTGTAGTGTCGAAGCTGAGGTCGACATTTAGCGTAGCGGCCTGCAATTGGTTGCTTGCCGGCCGGAGGGCAGAAAAGGTATTTTTTAAGTATGTCTCGGTCTGATTGTTCAGCTGTCTACAGGTCACATTTCTCTAGCTAGATTCTCGGGAATTTTGTTAGTTGGTTCGATAATTATGCACATTTGTGTTGATTCCATTTCTTTTTTCATTTTATTCCGCTAAACTAGTAACAGTGCACCCGTTGCATGTTCAGACTCTTGCTATAAGCGCACCTTTCCTACAACTGGCACTATATACGGGTGCTTTAGCAGCCCGACCCAGTCCATTTAAGCTTAATTTATGTGTCACAGTACGATGTGAAACAACATTTTACGCGGGCTCATTTTGCGGAATTGGCTTTAAATATTTGCCCCGTAGCTATTGTAGGTAATGTCATGCGATTTATCTTACGTGGCCTTACCGCGATTCAGTTTAGGTTCAGTTTAGGCTGAGTTGTAAAGCGACTTAGTTTAGGTCGTCGACTGAATCGCGTTAAGCCGTCATGGTAAGCCCCAGGCTATGTTGCTCTACCTTTTGACTGTTGAAAGATTTTTTGAACGTGCGAGCGAAGTTTTTCGATTCTGCTGGAACAATTCGGCTTTTGTGTTTTTATGTACATATATTAGTGTGTATAACCTGAGTACGACCTACCTAGAGAGAGATAGAATCGGTACTCTGGTTATCATCATTATTAAATGGTATCATCAGGTGGTTAAATGAGATAAATATAATTTTTAAGTTCGAATATGTGCCAAATCCGTCAAGGAGTTGCCGAGAGGAGTCAAGAGTTCACGTTCAGGGCGAACCAGAGTAAGTAACAATCAGAGCTATTTACCTCATAATTTGTCATGACATAGGTACGTTATATTATAAGGAGAATATCTTCCTCCCGTCGACCTCTGGAAATAACGGATGGATTATCATTCATTATCTATATATTTGAAGCGTTGAGCACTTTATGAATTTACTTACTGACAATTTTGAAGAATATTGAGTGTTTGCTGCTTTTATTCGGAACATAAACTCCTCATCCATCCTCCTCCTTCTTGCATACTGTTCCTCATCAACGAGGGTCGTGATATCTGCTTCTTCTACTCACTTTGACGATGTTAAGCTATCTGTATTTATCCCCAGAGCGATGTGTAAGTCAAAGATCGATAAACAAATAAAAATATTCATGTATCAAATAAGTAATACACATCTAACATAAAATTGTAAACAAATCACATCAAATTGCCAGAAATCTGCGGTTACTGCACATTAATCGTTTGAACTCAATCATAACTTCGATCTGGTTTGCGCGCCCATATTTATAAACTTTCAAAAAGGGATATGTGTCTAACCGCTTCTATGGGATTTATAACCTTTTGGGTCTTAAATGTATCTTTGATCTCTAAGTATAAGAGTTTACATTACCGGGATGTAATTCTGTCGTATTGTTTATTCTATGGATGGATAGCCGATATGTTTACTGATTGGATATTGGATGCTGAAGTTTATGACGAACGATTCAGAGCATGCGCCCGCTAAGGTCGTTGCGATTTTGTTGCCTGTCGTCGAGTAAAGACTTCTTTATTAATAGGCCATATTACACTATAAATGAATTTTTCGCCAATGCACTTATTTAATTATTGTATGTAACCATTTCATCTTAGTTTTTAAAAAATTGACATGTACCTGATATTTCTAGTTTAGATTTAGTTTAAAATGTATATTTGCACGTTAAAGCAAATAAATGATATGAGTATGAGTATGAGTATGAGTATGTAGTGAAGGAAAGCGTGCATGCTTTCGAGAAACAGAGGTACTTAAATAGAACTCGACGCAAAACGCGATGAGTTAAAGGCCCGACCACCTGCCGTCGTTCTTAAAAATTTGGTGAATTGGTGCTGTGCTGACATGCATTAAGTGTGGCCGCATATTTACTGCCAAAATAGGCTACGTCAGCCACCTGAGATTCCAGAAAGCTCACGATCGTCGCTCTCACTAGCCAGCAACTATCCAGTCGCCATGGTCGAAACCGACCAGGACAGGATGAGGATGATGAAGTGTAAGAGTGACGCAGGAAGCGTTGGGATGATATAAGTGCAACCTTATCGGTACTGTGTTAATTATACTTTTCCAAGAAATGTATTTATCAGGGGCCTTACCATGGCGCTTAACGTGATTCAGTTGACGACCCAAAACCGAGTCGCTTCCATTCTTCTTCTGCGTATCACTCTTGACAGAGTGGTCGTGGTCATCATGATCTTGTGTCCTGAGTGATACGTTTTACGATTCTTCGCCATTCTTCTCTGACAGCGGCTCTGCGAGTGCCCACATGTAATGGCCCATCTATCGCTGCTTTCACCTGGTCTGTCCATCTCATAGGGGATCTACCGCGAGCTCGGGTCCCCGCAACTTTACCCCGCACCACAAGTAGCTCAATGGAGAGGTTTCCTCGCTTCCATACAACTGAGAATAAACTGAACCTAAACTGAATCGCGTTAAGACGTCATGGTAAGGCCCTTGAATTTGTTCGTTTACCTTTCGATTTGTCGCTGCCATTTTCATATCAATCATTTATGGAGTTTTCTTCTTCTTTAGGTAGTGTACAATGCAGATTAAGAAGCAGTTCTTGTTTGAGTTTGGCATTTTAAAGTACTTAACTTCTTCCTAACGTTTTCCCGGCTTATACCACGGAGCCTGTGGTCAGCTTTGGCAACAAATCCCAAGATTTACCGTAGGCGCTGTACATATAGGTTTTCGAAAGCGACTGGCATCTGAACTTCCAACCTAGGGGTTAAACTAGGCCTTATCGGGGTTAGTTCGGTTTTCTAATGATATTTTCCTTCACCGACAAGCAGTTGGTAAATATTAAATTATATTTCGTAGGTACATAAATTTCGAAAAACTCATTGATAAGAGCCGGCAGGATTTTGAAACCGCGACTTTCGGATTGAAAGTCGCACACCTTACCGCTGATCCACCAATGCTTCATTCTAAGTTACTTAACAAAACTTCAAAATTGATTGCGCAATATTTTAGGAAACTGTCAACAGGAGAAGCTTCCTCCTATATCCCAAATTAAATCATCCCATGCAAACCTGCAATGTACTCCCTTTATCATGGAAACTGAGCAGCCATTCAACACACGTGATTAAAACAACGAGAGCAAAGCTCGTCTTCCTTAATAAACATTGTTATTCTCACGTTGCACTACGAAAATCAACGATCGAAAATTTGTATCACCCTCTCTGTCACTCTTGCTCATTGGAGTGACGACGAGGCTCTCCCGTCAATGCCAATTTTCGATGTTCGTGGTAGGCCCTCTGATACTTAACGTCGGGATACGGCGCCTGAGTACGCGATATAATCTGCATGACAACGATTCATTGCTATTGCCCTGGGACTTTGGATGTTTTCATCACCGAACTGTTTTGAGTTGAGGTTTATAAACTAAGTACAAGTGATATTCTCATCTTTCTTTTTCGAGAAAATCTTACTAATCGATTGATAGGTATTGTATTTACTATATATACAATTACGTCTATAAATATCTATTCTCGTAGACTTCAATTACCGAAATCATACCGAAAAAGTACTAAAACCATGAGTGTTTTTAAAGGAATAAGGAAACGTTTTGTTTTCGGTAAGATTGCTTGTATAATAAATATTAATATTGCCATCTTTATTTTGTGTATTTATTAGGTACAGCATAGTTAGGTTAATATTTCACTGTTTAATGGTTAAAATATCACCGAGAGTGTTGGATATAGAATAGATCTTAAAGGGTTATACATATAGGTATTCATTACGTTATAGGTATTTCAAATTTTGAGCTTCTTCCTATGTAATTCTTTATGTTGGACGGTTCATTCTCTATCCGGATAATACATGTTGGTAACACATATCTGTTTAGGTATATGTCGACTACATTCAGGTAATCCATCAAATCTCCATAGTGACAAATTTCTCATATATTTATTAGCAGACATGCCCGAAAGTATATGGCTAATAGCTTAACTTTGAATTGTGTAGATTTTAAGGGTGACGAGTGTTTATCTTGTCATACGTTTAACCGTTCATCATAATGTCTGCGGTTTGTCACTAAAAACGTCATTTCCACTCCATTCCTCAACTGCCTTAAATTAAGAAAACGTGAGAATCAATGCACTCTTCCAAAGTATCTCACGTCTAGTGACGATAAATCTCTTCGGACTAATTACGAGCACTTAATTACGGAGCGGATTCATTGCTCGTTTATCGTGCGAGCGTAATTACTAGCAAGCCGTCAACGGCTGCGGTTCATTCATACTTCATACGCCGTTCATTGTCTTTATGCATTCTACAGTTGAGTTCATTAAATATGTCTAGGTACATCTTCACTTTAATTCCGGCTGAAAAATTTTAACATATTACCTAAGGCCTGGATATCCAATGAGCCGATTTTTTTTTAACCTAACGCCATAAAAGTTGCTGCACTTTTTCATATAGTCTTGTTTAAAACGTGACGTCTGCTTAATTGCCGATAGCCCATAAAGTTTTAACAGTGTGTGTATGAATTTGACACTTAAAGCTTACGTCAGTAAGCTTTTTTTAGTTCGAACTTCGCTTGTATCATCGTCAGTCCAAAATTATCCGCTAATGTCATTCTGACCCACATGTTTTGACATTTTTGTACTGTTTTGTGTGTTTATTTCTTTTAATAAGTCAATGCATAATAATGAACTAGACTTTTCTAGACAGTCATATTGCTATCCCTATCCCTACAACACTCAGTTGGTGAACTGAAAGCTGAAGCGTGAATTTATTCGAAGTATACACACATTAATGGGGCTTTTCATAAAAGTCTGTCAAATTCATGTCAATGTTAACTTTTTGTTTAAATAAATCAAATTATTTAATTAAATATTTTAATTTGTTATTAAAGTAGTAACACTACTATAAGGCCAACACCATCGGAGGAAAAGCCGAGGGGATGATGTTTGTCCTTAGAGAACGGCCACGTGTGTGTTGCCTATTACTAAGATTGCATATACTCGAGAAATTCGCCAGCATTCGTTGAGACCAGGTAGCCTTAATGGTATTCGTTTATCCCGAGAGTCAGACCAAGCTAAGTTTGAATCGGTTTTGATATTAGAGATTGCTGATGTGCTATTTTAAACGTCACAATTCTGCACTGTTACAAGAGCCATGTTCACGGTGTGATGTGACGCGACTGTTTTTGTTTATTATGATTACGTGTTTATGTCGGTATATTATTTCATTTATTCCGCTTCCACGAGTTCATTTATTTATTTATTTATTTAACCTTTATTGCACAATACAAGAAAGTACAAATGGCGGACTTAATGCCTTAAGGCATTCTCTACCAGTCAACCATTGGGTCAAACAGAAACTTACAAAATTGGTGCGGAAGAGTAAAACAGAGAGATAAAATGTCACATTCTGGAATAAATACAGCTAATTATTAATATACATACACAAATACATATACACATGTACATACATATTATATTCACATAATAAAATACATATTGTTGTACCCATGCATAACCGTTATACAGATTATGAACGTATAACTAAATTAGAAAGGTGTTTTCGTAACTTACGTTTGAAGGAAAATTTGCTCTGTGCTTGTCTTATTGATAGAGGGAGATCATTCCAAAGACGAATTGCCTGAAGAGCGAATGAGTTCGTCATGAAACCGGTGCGGTATAGGGGAAAGGTGAGTTGAAGACTCCGCGAGGTACGAAGCTCGCAACCCGGACGCGGCGTAACTAATTGAAATTTGGCTTTAAGATAATCTGGTGCAGCTGAATCAAAGAGGATGGTATAAAGAGAGCAAAGAATTCTGGAGTCCCTGCGCTCACGGATCGGGAGCCAATTTAATTTACGGCGAAAAGCCGACACGTGATCAAATTTACGGAGCCCGTAAATAAATCGGATGCAGTTATTTAGCAGTCGATCTAACTTATTTAGCAATTCCTGGTTAATATTTGAATAGCACACGTCGCCATAATCTATAACAGGAAATACCAACGATTGAATAAGGAGAGTTTTCGTGCTGATCGGGAGGAAGTGCTTAAGCCGGTAGAAAGAACGTAGCATGTTGGTGACCCTACGACATATGTCAGACACCTGAGGGACCCAGGTTAGACCACTGTCGATTATTAGACCTAGATTACGCACTTCCGGAGCGAAAGGGACCATGATATCCTCATACATTAACGGCGTCAGGCGTGGTATGTTCACTAAGGATAGCAGTCGAGAACTTCCAAGTATGATTGCTTGACACTTGTTCGGATTGACGTTAATGCCGAAGTTACGGGACCAGGCAGAGATTTTAGCCAAGTCAGAATTAAGTCTACCCACAGCCAGCTCCAACCCGCCCAAGTCAGCTTGTGTATAAATTTGCAGGTCATCGGCGTATAGATGGTGAGAACATTTAATATAAGGAGTGATATGGTTAATAAAAACGGAAAAAAGAAGTGGAGACAGAATGCCGCCCTGAGGAACGCCAGAAGTTAGTTCGCACCAGTCGGAGATACCATTGTCTACACGGACAGCCTGACGACGATCCCGAAGATAAGAGGAGAACCACTCTGCCGCTGTTGATGAAATGTTTAGGTGCTTTAATGTGGCAAGAAGCAAATCATGATTGACCGCATTAAACGCATTAGAGAAGTCAATCAAAACCAGCACGGTTAATTGAGACGACTCCATGCCTAACCTCACATCCTCAATAACTTTCAGCAAGGCAGTAGTCGTGCTGTGGCCAGCACGAAAGCCGGACTGGAAAGGTGAAAGAAGCTGGTTATTGAATATGTGAGCAGACAATCTCTTATGAACATGGCTTCTAAAACTTTGGACAAAAAAGGTAGTATAGAAATAGGGCGGAAATCTTTCATCGCACTGGGATTAGCCGTCTTTGGTAAGGGAATTACATACGCACTTCTCCACAACGTTGGGAAGCAGCCAGAGGACAACGATAGGTTGACAATATAAGCGATAACAGGTACAATGCTTTCTAAAATAGTAACAGTCATTATTCGGCTTATATTGTCAAGACCAACTGCATTAGACTTAATGGATAATATAACCTTACTTATCTCATCAACAGTGGCAGGGGTGAAAGTGAAAGTTGTTTTAGAGTAGCTGGGCAGAGCATTGATACGGGATATACATTGGTCTTTTACGAGGGGATCTAAACTGGAAGATTTGGCAAAATGAGAGTTGAGATCGTCCATGGAGAAGGAAGAAAGAGAAGAAGAGTTGACCTTGTTCATTGGTTTCCCAATGCCCAACGTTTTTAAAAATTTCCATGTTTCCGCCGCAGAGGAGGAAACAATGTTCTCATAAACAAATTTGCGCTTAGCTGCCCTCACCATTTGGTTGCACCTGTTTCTGGCTACTTTGAATAACGCCCAGTTCTCTTCACAACGGTCGCGTTTGAATCTACGGAACGCTCGATCACGCCTAGTCATTGCCATCCGAACAGCTCTAGTTATCCACGGCGCAGGTGGTCGCTTCAACTTGACACTACGAATAGGCGCATGCGTATCATATAGCTTTAAAACTACCTCGTTTAATGCCGCTGCCGCCTCATTCACCGAGGAAGACGCTAAGATAGCAGACCAGTCCTGGACCTGTGCGTCACGTCGTAACGCTTCGATATTTAATTTTGCGAAGCTACGGAGTTTCACAATGGTGGGTTGCATTTTAGGAGGTCGGATGTGGTAGCTTAAAAAAATCAGATCATGGTGAGAGAACCCCGGCGCCGAACGCTGGCCAACCTGCACCACGTGATCTACGGAAGCGGTGAGAATGAGGTCCAACCAGGAGTCTGACGTGTCGATATTATGATGCGTAGGTTGAAGCGGGAGCACTGTCAGATCGGCAGACTCTATGGCTGCCCTCAGTTTACGCGATCTAGAATTATCTTTTAGAAGGTCGGTATTAAAGTCTCCCATGATTATAGTATGCTTGTAATCAGTACTAAGTGCATGAAGTACTACCTCAAGATCAGAAAAATAATCAATAGTGGGAGGACAGTACACAGCGCCTACAACTGCATTCACTCCTTTCACTGTAACTTCTATGAATAAGTGCTCTAATGAATGTGAGAATTGTGAAGGAGATGAGGAGAGAATTTTAAACGGTAAGTCGCTACGCAAGTAGATGGCAACACCGCCACCGCCTTTTCCCACGCGATCATTTCTCAGCAATACATATCCGGGTAGACTGAACAAAGTGGAGGCTAAGTTTGGCTTGAGCCACGATTCCGAGACCAAAATTATATGTACGTTCGAACCAGAAAACGTGTCGAGGAGTTCATTGAAGTGGCTAGGAATGCTTTGAGCGTTGAGGTGACATATATTTAAGTGCTTCTGAGCGTGTTGAAAAGTGCGCGTTATAAAATTGCCAAGGCTGTCCGGCTCGGACGTTGAGCTATCAAGAGAGTGGTAGGAAGATGACAAGTCACAGGCAGAATGGTACGTTTCATCATCTGACATAACAGTTTAAATAAATGGGTACGATATATATATATATATATATATATAATTATAAAGTATACAAAATAATGTATAATAAGTCTTGCAATAATGCACGTATTACTACTTAAGTTTTGTTTTATCCCGCCAGTTGACCGTTTACACAGTATAAAATTAAAACGTTACCAATATAAAAACAAAAATCAGTAAAAAAAAACCGTTGAGATTACTAAAAACCAAAGTCAAATAAAATAACCAACACAGAAAAAAAACATAAACATTGCATCAAAACTAACAAAGAATGCAAAAATTAATTATATTAACTAAAGTTGTGCAATGCAGAATCAAAACGCAGTGATAACTATGACATTGACAGCTATGTCAAAACTGACATTGCCATGAACATTACATTTACATGAGTACAGGGGGGCTACCATGAACGTCGAAAATTGGCATTGACGGTGCAACGGACGGGAAGATTTGACATATCCTAACCATGAAAACCATGCACTTTCGTATTTGCGTCCATATCCGCCCGAAAGTAAAATTTGTGTCCATGCGCCTACCACGAAAGACCACTTTCGGATATTTTGACAACGAAAGAATCGAAATCAACTGTCAAAAGCCACGTTACCTTTTGAGCTATCGTGATTCGATCGAAATGCAGAAAATTGCCAGGTACTGTGCTCTTCCGCTGTTTTCTACGTTTATTTGATTAAGAATCCGCGCTATTTTTTGGTGATTCGTTAAAAGTTTACGTTTTCAAAAAACTGCTCTTGGATAAATCCATCGTTAGATTTGGGGAATTCGTGGAAAATAGGTACTAACTTGAGAACGTGAGTCCCGTATTTTTATTTCTTCACCTGGCAACTCATAATCACCTGTCATTCATCGTTCGCGAGCACTTTATTGTTTAAATGAGAATAAGTGGTGGAATCGAGGTGGAATATCGTGGTGTTTATACGTTTAAGACGTACATTGTATAGCGTAAGTAAAGTATTCAATGTTATTATTGTTTTAGATTATACGTAGGCTATACCTTTAATATTCTTTTATGCGAGGCGTTGATATTTGTTCTAATAATTAGTTGGCATAATCGCATCTGTAACTATTAAAGAAACGAATATTTACTTAAATAATATATAAAATACTTTAAGAGACGTTACATTTCTATTAAATGAATGTCACGTAATATACTTTTAACGTATGTTTTACTATACCATGTAATTATTTGTTACTGGGTATAATTGATGGCATTGAATTTATTCCTCATTGAGTAATTTAATTGATTAGCCAAAGTAAGATGTCTTCGCGTGGTGTTTATCTTACCTTCGGCGTCACTTGGGAAAACTTCATACATTCATACATTTTAGGTTATATGCCATGTTATTCAATAAAAAATTTCAAACAATTATTTCAACAGTTTCGAGAAAGAAGAAACTCAAATTATATTTAAGACATGCCCTGGGATTTTGTCTGTTTCACAGTTAAATAATGTTTTACAATTTTCCACCTTCATCAGAATATGGTTCCCATTGTAATTTAGATACAATGTGATCTAATGTACCTTGTAATAACACTGTTATTGTCATTCCCAATGAAATAACTGACACAAGTTTGCAAGAAGCTATACATTAAATATATATTATTATGTAATTTGTAAAGGTAGCGCGATAACGATATCAATTAAAAAAATATTTTGTAATAAATTATAAACAAGGAGGGTATAAATATTAACTATTTATTTGTATATTTCAGATGGCAGACAATATTACCGTTCAGATGATTAGTTTGAATGAAACATGTCCAATGGGTGCCAACGTCACAGCAGGCTATCTCCAATATCTCAGTGACTGCAAGCTTATCCAATAAATATCATGTGGAGTTTTAAGTAAACACAGGCAGAATGGGCAGTCATTAAAACAAAGTAAGTATATGTACTTAGTTCTTTTTGAATTATTAGACGAAACTGTTGAACTTTGGACATAGTTTTACCTCAGACGGTTGGCAATAATTGCACATTGCCAATTTGCCACAGAGGGTAATTGAATCATTTTATTTATATTATTTGTACGGCTATTACTAATTTGCAAAATCAATTATCAAACCAACTGGAGGGCGAGCGTTACCAAGTAATGAATCTTAGAACAAAAAACTAAAATGTTTTGGGAAAAATAAAAGAGGACAACAGCGGACTATGTTTTTCTAAGATAATTTGTACTAGAAAAATAGAAAATTATTTATTTCATAATAAATATAAATTACTTAAAAATATATTTACATCTCGCTCCCCGCCGGAAAATCTTATAACTTGATTAAATATACTAAAATGATATATCATTTCATACATAAATACCTATTATTTCTATAATTACAATAAATAAAAAACAAAAATGATATGTCCAAGGAACATCAGGGGTGTTGTTCCTTGGACATGCTTCTCCTTTTTTTCTGATGGTAGTAAGAGGAGTTATAACTTTAATATGTCTATCTGTGTTAGCAGCTTTCAATCGTTTGTATATTTGATATATATGTATGTATGTTTTAAGCATGTTTATTCGACGATAACTCCAGTGTCGTTGATCAGATCGTCGTGATATTTGACAGGTTGTAAGATAAGATAAATATAATTTTTAATGTTAAATATGAGCTGACACAGTCAAGGGGTTGCCGAGATGTAGAGGTCACGAGTTCACATTCAAGGCGAACCACTGGTTGATAAAATTACAGCACACAAACCAAATTATTTATTATTTTGTGATAAATATTTTGATTCACATATTTAATAGTTTTGTAATTTTGTTGCTTAACTGTCTTACTAATTTCCTAGCATAATAGGAATACATTACATTAAATTTAATACAAAAAGGTTATCGAACGAGCAAGCGAAGCGAGTGAAGACTTCCTCTCTACTTGGACACTCCGTCGTTTGTATGTATGTTTGTATGTATGTAAGTTCGAAGATAGTTTGATTATTGTTGATCGGATCGTCGTTAAATTTGGCAGATCGATAAGATAAATAAAAAAATAAGTTCGAATATGAGCCAAATCTGTCTAGCTAGGGGTTGCCGAGATACCTGTAGAGGTCACGAGTTCACGTTCGGGGTGAACCACTCGTTATTCGTATGAAAACAGAAGAACCAATAAGGATATTTAACGCATATAAAATCAAAATTGATTAAAATAACAATTTGTGTTCGGTTTTCAGGTCGCGGGCATGTAGATGATGTAGAACGGAAATACGCACGATGCCTTCATATGACGGGTGAAATGACTTTTTTTGTATAAAGGCATAACTTTCCCAGAAGAATACTTTCAGAATTAATAAAATTATTTGTTTTATACAAAGTGACTGTATGTTATCTATTACCTATATGAACATTACCTTATTTTGAACATTAAGGTACAGAAACAATCAATGCCTATAAGATAAAACTAATATTTCTTAAAACTTACACTACAAGTAAAAATATACCTAAAAATATATTTTAATCTGAGTTCATAAAGTACCTTTGTCAATTTTATTAAACACGTCGTATAAATAGAAAACTATTATTTTAATTATTTCTGAAAGTATACTTTTTAGACAGTTGTGCCCTAATAAAAAAACATATATGAGCCGAATCGCGAGATATGCCCCTATATCTTGCGATGCGGCTCATATTCGCACTTTTAATCTCAATTAACGACCTAAATTTCGTGAGTATAAGTTCGGGGTGAACCACTATTAGTAATTGATTTAGTATAAAATTATTAAGCATGTGGGTACATATATCTACATATTTTATAATATTCATAACTGTGGAGGAAATGTCTCGAATCTTGACACAAATAAAGCGAGGTGAGCCCCCTCACGAGGAAAATGCGGCGTCATGCATACTGTGTATACGTGCCTCGCTAATATGCTCAGTGCGAGCGGCTGAAAGGCGATTTAGGGCTATACTCTGACCGAGCTGATAAGCGTGGTAATATCCCCGGGAGGCAGCTTGCGCTGTGAGTGGACTTGCCTATTATCATGTCACGCAAGTGTAATGGCCACCTACATATTCTCTGCTTTGCCCAACTCCTTTTGTACAACCGTATGTTTCCTCTTGTGAAATAAATATTAAATAAAGAAATGGCTGGCGCGCAAGGGCAACTTTTGTTTCTGCAACTATTATGTCTAACCTATGTTCAAAAATTCAAAATTCAAAAAAAATTCAAAATTATTTATTTCAAATAAAAAGCACAATTTCGTGATATATGGGATGGGGATGGGGCCTTCCGGTAGGTGAAAATGCCTGTGTTGGAAGACACCGCTCTCCTTAGGTTACTTGAGGTATTTACAATAAATTTAAACTGTATTCAAATTTAGAAATACATTAAGATTAACCTACGTACGTGTATGTTGCTAGTGTGCGCTACCCCTAAAGTGCTTGTACGTAGCATGTGAATTTTTTCTGCATACAAATAGTTGTATGAGTTGTGTGAAGCACACCTAAATCCCACAAACGATCATGTATAAACGTCGTTATAAGAAACGAAACAGTCGAAACACCCATGTTTATGGTAAAAATGTTAACATTTTGTCTTATGCATCTAGCCTCGCATCGGGTTCAGAACTATAGTATTGATGTTGAATACTCCATTATACCCAAACTACTTTAAAAATTGCCACAGCAGGATATTAACTCGGGCAGCTTTGTTTTACCCAATACCTTTAGCTGATGATGAATTTTACATTCCAGGTGCTGTGTCTCTCTTGCTGGCTTCAGACATGTTGTTCAGGATATTGTTAGAAGGAAAGGTCGAGGCGAGCCTGGAGGATCCGGTGCTGGAACACGCGCTTTTGTTACATTGTCCCGGGCAAGGTGTGTGTGAGTTCTTTATGGAATATTTTTTATGTCGCTATGCATATAACAATTAATCCTGATCTTGACTCTTGGGTACGACAGTTTTCGAAACCGAGAGGGTTTTTGTAGTGTACTCTAAGAATTAGCGAGATACCAGTATAGCGAAAAGATCTTTTAGAAACAGCTTCATTAAAAAAAGTTTAAACTTCCATTAAAAGTCGATTTGAATGATTTACTTTTTTTCAATTGATTTGTAATTGCCTTGCAACAATTAAATAATCTTCAAAAATAGTTTACTAAGGTTTCATCGCTTTCAATCTACTTGTACAACCCGTTGTTCGTATGGATGTATGTTTAAAGAAGAAGAAAATAGAATAATTTATTATTTATTAATTCAAGGTATTACAATACAGCGGTAGTTATAAAACATTTTCCTACAAAACTTAATAAAAAGTTTGACTTCAGGGGTCATATTACATTAGCTTATAGTAGACTATTAATTATAGGTAGATATATTATGTCAACACTTCGAGGTACATAAATGTCACGTTAGTGTTTCCAAAAAGTATTTTTAAAACTGTTTTTTAAATTTTATTAGGCTCGTTTCTTATCTTCTGTATTCTGTTGAGGTAGTATGATATTTTTTTCTTAATGTTCTGTCTCCAAAGTAGTTATTCACTCTAGAAACTTCATACTTGCCAGCGGACACGGATTTCGTTTTGTTCGACGATAACTCGAGTATCGTTAAACGGATCGTAAACAAATTTGGCAGGTGGTTAGATGAAATTTAATTAATTTTTAATTTCGAATATGAGTCAAATCAGTTTAGGCGTTGCCGAGATATAGCGGTTGTGAGGTCACGTTCGCGAGAGAGCGATTATCCCAGTCTACTTGGTCACTCCGTCGTGTTTATGTATGTTTTTTCGACGATAACTCAAGTATCGTTGATCGGATTATCAGATCGTCGTGAAACTTGGCATTTGGCATGGTCGCGAATTCAAGTTCGGGGCGAACCACTATGTATGTATGATTGTATGTGTGTATGATTGTCGAACCAGCGAGCGAAGCGAGTAAATTGTCCCAGTCTACTTGTACAATCCGCCGTTTGCATGTTTGTTCTACGATAACTCGAGTATTGTTGATCGGATCGTCGTTATATTTAGCAGAACTTTAGATGAGATACATATATTATTTAAGTTTGAGTTTGAGGCAAATCGGACCAGGGGGGTTATCAATATATGTTGGCCGCGAGTTCATGTTTAGGGCAAACCACTAGTATGTATGTTTGTCGAACCAGCGAGCGAAGCGAGTAAGTTCTCCCAGTCTACTTGTACAATCCGCCGTTTGCATGTATATAATATGTATGTTTGTTTGGTAATAACACAAGTATCGTTAGTCAGATTGTCGTGAAATTGGGCAGGTGGTTATATAGAATTATAGATAAGGTAAATATATTTTTTAAATTTGAGTATGGACTATGGACCAAATTGGCCACGGGGTTGCCGAGATACTGGGGTCGCGATTTCAAGTTAGAGGCGAACCCCTTGTGTAAAAAAAACTTGAAGCAATCCTCAATATTAGACCGCTAACTCCGTTGTCTCTGATTGTTCATATCTCAGTTTGTGGCAATTTTTGACCGTGACTAAGCTTACATTTGCTCTTTACAGCAACCCCTAGCTGACAATTAGCGAGATGAGCAACCGAACAACATCGCCCAAGTGGCAATATACCTATTATAAAAATTGTTCATCTCTAGGACAGACGCCATTATCTAAAAGAAGAAAAACTACACAGAGAATTCTGTATTTGGCACTCTGTCTACTTACTATAACTTATTAGCTTAAATTTATTTTAAGTTACTTTTTAAGATCCCAAATGTACCAATATATTCTTATACACCTGTAGGATGACGTTCGGAACCCTGTTAATATGCCCTCAATATCTGTCCGTCTCATCCGTCTCGTCTTCCGTCTGCGGAAACATCTCAGGATAAATATATACAAATACAAATAAAATATATTGTGGGACAATCTTACACAAGTCGACCTAGTTCTACGGTAAGCTCAATAAGGCTTGTGTTGTGGGTACTAGACGACGACATATATAGATATAATATAAACATTGAAATTAAAGACTTTAGAACAGATTAATCGCGTTTATTAACACCATGATCCTACGTTTTGAGCCCTTTACAGCACTTGTTTCCACAGGGTTAAGATGATGACTGAGAGAATCCGTTCTAAAGTGTTTAATTTCAATGAATAACAATCGCGGTAACAGAAGATAATATAATATAAACACTTAAATACATAGAAAACAGGAACAGGAACAAATATTCGTGATGAACACACGAATAAATCTGACCAGGATTCGAACCGGGGACCTCCTACGTCGTCTTACTGACTAGGCTAGGACTTAGGAGGCCGTTGTTGGAGGATTTGACGAACGACAGCTGAAGAGGTCTCATACTGGTGCTAGAGTAACCAGAATCTGTCTATGCCGTATCCTTGATTTGATTCACACGCATTATTAACTGCTTAGCGGAACAAACAACAACAAAATTACAATTTGTGTTTAAAACAAAACACATATTTTTATTTTCTGTGACAATGCCTGGTATTTGAAGTTTAGTAACTACATCATATGGAGTATCATTTGAAACGGGCTTGATTGGCACGTTCCTAAACAATATGTATGTACAGTGATCGTCCATACATGGGGCTGACTTCAAATTTCAGTTTCGAAATGCAGTTGGACTCATCATGTTTAGAGATGAATGTGATAACTAAACGTTTCGTACGGAACCCTCGGTGCGCGTGTCCGAATCGCACTTGGCCGGTTTTATTTTTATAATAGCTGAACATCAAGTGTGTGTTCCTCTTAGGAAAAAATAAAAGAAAATAAAGATTTGTGTTAAGGTACGGTAATCATGCAGTGCAAATATGATACGACGTCGACTGACACTTGGACATTACGTATTATAAGGATAATAAGGGTGTAATTTAACAATATTTCATTATAATAAAAGTACCTATTATACAATTTTAGGTGACTCCGGGTATTCACTAAGCGCGTACCTTACGACCCCTGCAGACGTCGTCGCAGAAAACTCCTGAACGGTGCAATGCTGTCTAAAAGAGGACGAGGAATTGATTCGTATTGGGTAGGTATTAAACAGAGTGTCCCCCGACTTTGCCACACGGTGCACGGAGGGGAAGTACCCTAAACTCCGCAGATAAGAAAGTTTACTGAAAGAAGACTTCTTTTTTAAAATAATGGAGAACCGAGTATCTAATTCGGTTTCTGGAGTATATTTGTAAGGAATATTATAGGTTTAACGATTGCAAGGTAAAACGTCATATTAATGCGATTATTAAATAAGAACCCATTGAATAGATTCTAGTACCTCTTTTACGTAACACCTAACTGTGAAGTGGTCTCAAGTCGGTATATAAAATACTTGATTGTCACTTAACATGATGACATTGTGACTATCATGCTTAACATAATGTCAGTTAAAATCACATACTACTATGATTGCCTTGCCTTGCATGTTTGGTGGAGATATTTTGAGCCAGCGTCGAGGATGTTGGGCCGGGCAAGTAGTGATGCCTATTACGTTTGCGTGCAGCAATGCTCAGAACCTACGAAGTATATGATTGTTTTCAACACATGAGACCAGTTTCCCACCTCTTCCACACTTATATTCTGAGAATTTGAATTGATGCTTCTGGCATCGGTATGCTTTTAGTTTTACACATTTCATACGTATAACGCTATATAAATAAAACTAATAAACACTTTTTAAGGCCATTGGAGATGCACACCTGGGCTGGTTGATAAGAAGATCTTGTGCGGCGTGCAACGTGCAGCACAACATGTGAAGCCTTGCAATATGGACAGCCTAGCTAAGGGAACGAACGAACGAGGGACCTGCTATCGAAGCCGCACGCCGTGGGCATGAAACAATTGGGCGGGCCAGTTATTATTAAATTAAGAAAAAATATTTATAATAAGTGTCCAAGATATGTGCGGTAAAACTCGAGGCACAGTCAAGGAATTTGGTTTACGTAACTTGTCACTTGTTACAGTGGCAATCAATATTATAGCCGCTGGGGATCTGCTGTTATTATCACCTTGACAAGGTATAAAATATAAATTGAAAGAGATGTCATATACTACAGAAAATGTGACCAAGGTCCCCAGTGAGCAGGGCTGGGATCAAACCAGTCACCTCCTGCTTTCGCGGCAGAAGGTCGCTTGTTCGATCCCAGCCCTGCTCACCGGGGATCTTGGTCACTTTTTCTGTAGTGTATGACATCTCTTTCAATTTATAATTTATATATAGTATGTGACTACTTACAAAAAACATGATTCATAACATTTATTACATTAAATAAATGATTTGATTCGTGCTAAACAATCGTAAGGTATAAAATAGTTTATAAGTCAAATTTCTTTACTTGATGTTTGGACCCCGCTATCGAAGGTGCAAAATGGTAGCTGTTAAGTTCTCAGGGATAGGTAAAAATATTTATGCTGTCGATATCGATACTCTTACTTTGTTTGTTCAATTAGATTTATATGTTAGTACCTATAGTCCTATACCATGCTGGACAGTGCATGAACGCTCTCGAAATAAATCTTTTCAATAGAGGTAGGTATATATTGCTGGTGACAGTGGTCACTTTTTAGTGATAATACGTCCGATTTCATTCTCCATAACCCAGTATTTAGTCCACCACTTTCACCTTATAGTCCAGTATATTTTAGATTCCATTAAATCTCAATAGTCTATACACACTCGTGGGTACTGCCTCTGCGTGCGTCCCATGACTCGGGCAGGTGCAACATCTGCTCGGTGTACCCCCTAAATTTCATTAAATTGTCGAAAAGGCGTCTGCGTGTTGGCTTCGGCTCGGCGTACGGCTCCCAAAGGTCCGGAACACCATTGCTTCGTGATGGGAAAGACATACAAAATTATTTACGATAATAGATATTCATTGTCATCTCGAACTATTTATCTGGGTTAAAGGGCACATTTTATTTGTATAAAATATATTCGACTCCATGTGCTTATCGACATAAAGCTATAATCATCGAAATATTTCAAAATAATTATACCTATCCCTAAGAACTTGACAGCTACCATTTTGCATGGACAATATTCGATGAGCGTCGCGAGAAAAACAACCACATTAGGCCCGATTGTTGCAAACAAATAGTCAAATAATCACAGTCTGACAGATGATTTCATTTAAATTAACTTTTTTCACTCCAAAAGAAAGTGAGGCATGTGAATTAAAAAAAAAGTACTGTCAGATTTAGTGTTACACTATAGCTGCTGCGCGCTTAGCCACACCACTCTTACATTGGTGATGACTAAATATTGCAGATATTTTTCATATTTTTTGGACTTGCGGTTTAAGTGTTAGAAGGGAGAGGGGCACATTTTTTACTATAGGAGCGATAATTGGCTTTAAATACCTATCCACCGATACCTCACAGGCTAACAAATTAGGGTCGAACCGAAAAAATAACACCTCTTAGGTGTATGGAGGTACCAAATAAATAAATACTTTTCCATTTTTTTATATTGCCACTTCGCCGGCGTGATTGATATATATAACCGTACCAAGTTACAGCTTTTTAGTACAAACGCTCTCTGACGAACGAAAATGGCGAAAGTATAAGGGTTTTTAGTTGAGTATGGCACCTTTACGGTTTTTTTTACCTTTCAATATCATTGAAATTAAACACTTCAGCACTTGTGCGCTGAAGTAAGACCTATTCAAAGATATATGTAATATAAATAGTGTTATATAAATAAACTGAAACGTTTCCTCATTTCTAAAGCGTTCTATTCGGTAAACGAATTTTTAGAGGTGTAATATTTGTATGGTGAATTGTATAATTGTTCTAACTTAAAGTGAACGATATTTTGCTAATAAATAAATACAAATATAATTCGTATTCATTTGTTACCGAGATATTCCCATATATATTAATGTATGTACTTACCTGTCCTGTTTTATAATTTTCTTTTGAGGGTACCTAATATGTTGTCTTAAATTGATTCGTGCTTAAAAAATATATTGCAAGTAGCACATACGTATGTCGCATTTGTTTGTGGCAATCGATTTATTAAAACAAAATAGAAGATTTAAATAATCGCACTTTACGTGACTGATTATTATAAAGTCACAAGTATTTTTTCACATTGAATACTATAAAGGGTGAAAATGGGCATAGTTCAAAAATAATTTATAGTCAGTATTTAATAGCTAACTTTAATAACAAAAAAAAAAAATTTTTACTTTGCTTCATACAACTTCCAGCTGCTCGGTGAAGTTATTTTGTGCCATTTATGTCCGACGTCGTAATCTTCATCTTATAATGCCTAAAAAGAAAATTCACGTAAATTAAATGATTAACAGATTCAAACTAAGCAGCTAGTTGAAGTGTTTGGATCGTTACACTATTCATCATCATCATTTTTGGCCTATAACGTCTATGGCTGACGTTAAGTTGCATTGTCTGTAGGCGATCTTCACATCCATAACTCAGGAACAAATATTTGTGATAGACATACAAATAATTGCCCTGGCCGGGATTCGAACCCGGGAACTCCTGCTTCGTAAGCAAAGTCACTACCGACTAGGCTAGGAGGACGTTATTATAAAATTAACTATTACGTTCTCATTAACAGGAATATGATGCAGTTGAAATATAGGGTTTCATCACTCATTATAATCACAATAGCTTTATTTTATTTACACATTCTTGTTTATTAAAATATTTTTGTCCTGAAGTCGAATATGACGATATAACCCTTTAACTAGCTAGCTAGCCACATAGGAATAAATAAACTGATAACACCGAGTCTTTTATTGAAATGTGTGTTTCACATTTTACTCCCTTACAACCCTAATTTCTTTTGGTTAAGTAAGTCAAATAAGCACAGAAGTAAAGTGCCTCTCGTTTATTATCGTATGGTTTACTAAAGTATACTACTTTAAACCATAGTAAAAAAGGACAGTTAACTTGTTTTAAATGGTTAAAATCTGTGCCATAATTTTTTGAGTACTCATTTTGTTTGAGCGTCAATTAGGTGCATTTCTATACTTATCACTTTCACAAGATGTCACATACGCATCTTATATATACATCTATGAATCGCCTAAGATATAATATGTAAAAATATACAAATATGTACATTTATTAATATGTATTTAAATCTTAGCTTATACATAGCTTACTACTTTGTGTGGTTACAGGAGTTTAATTTTATTCAAAGAAATTTATATTTCACTTATAAAGAGAAAATTACTTAAAGTATAAGTAAAATAAGAGTGAGCATGCAAGCATTTAACAATTTATCATATCATAAGAAAAACACACACATAGGAATTATGATCAAATTTAGCATTGAATTTAAATAACTTGATGAAAGGAATATTGCTCCCGGAGAGTAATAATTTTATTTTGCATTTTAATCTGTGACAAAGAGTTATTGAGTTAGGCAATAATGAAAGCGCGGCATTAACTTTTAACATAGTTTATCATTTTAAACCATATTTATAAGGGGTAAAAAACCCAGCAATTGCAAGCGAGACATGGTAAGGATTTCATCAAAAAAGATTGAGTAACGAAAATAGATAGAGTATATTTTAATAAATTAGTTTTAAATGTTTAGATACGGCTTAAGCTAAGCTAAAGTTAAATTATTTAATAAAATTAGAACAAAAATGGTTAGAATAAGACTTTTCATTTCTGGGTCTCCGGCTTATCAGCTTCTAATATGGTTTTAAAACACAAGGACCTTTCAAGCTTTGTATTTGTTATATTTCAATATAAATGAATAAATTATCACCATTCTTAAGCAGAAGCAGCAGGACATTAGGTTTAGGTAGGACTTGTATGTATATGCCTCAATCTCTCACTATGCTTCTAACAAAAAAGTATGAGACTATAATGTCACATCTATGTTGCAATTTTAGACACTCTCCTTTTTTATTTGTAAGCACCTGCAGCGCTGCCTGAGTTAGTCAAGAACAATGTGGTAGTCCCATTGTATCATTTCCTGCACAGCCACTTTTATTTATGTATGTATTGTGTTTCTTGTCATCCCTCCTGCACTTGTTTGAAAACACAAGGTTCATCACATTTATGTGGTTTACTTGACCCTTATGCAAACACTATAATACTATATTTTACCTTTTACTGTTGGGTCGAAGATATAATGGCTCTCCCAAGTATAACAAAAATGCCAGGTAGTTCTTGCTGCCACCACTCTCAATGTATCTAAGGTGGTTCTTATTTGAAGCCCATGAAAATGTAGGACTACAATTATTTGCTCCTTTGGTGGCACCAACGGCGTCATTCTGAAAAAGTAGTGTAATAAATGAAATGAGTACTTTAAAAAATCTTTGATAAAATGTTCACCAACAATAATATTAACGCATTCGATCACTTGTGCAATTAAGGCAATGGTCACTTTATTACAATCATTTAAAAATAGTGTTATAATGACACCACCTCGACCAAAAATATTCTAAGTCCCGGCCCCCCCCTTTGCTACAGTCCAACCGTAACTGTTAGTGTACATTATAAAATACAACCCTTAAAATTAAAGTAAAACTAAAATAAAGTAATACCTTTAAAAGCAAGACGATATTTACAAACTTATTAAGTAAAGTTAATAGTGAATTCTTCACCTCTTCTTTCTATGACATTGACAGTGACACTGACACTGACATTTAGTTTCATTATTCACAATTATTAACAAAAAATTAGCAAAATACATCAAATTAGCATTAAAACGCCCCCTAAATGGATATGTTGATTTGCTGCACTTCATCACTACATTAAATTAATTATTTTTGTTTATTTAAGCCCACTTTTGAGTCAAACATGTATTTACCGGTTTTCTATCGCAACTAATAATAAAGTGTGTGAGGCATACTTTACGTTTGGTTCGTTCCTTCCATTCCCGACGTTCATTTTTATGGATCCGTACGAAAGTGGTCAAATCGAAAGTGCTTCAAAGTAAGGATTACCAGTCACTAGCGGACGGAAAGACGGGCGGATTGGGAACACACGTTCGATTTTCGTGGTACCGGCCCAGGGCTGTTACTAACTTAATAATTGTGAATAATGAAACTAAATGTCAGTGTCAGTGTCACTGTCACTGTCAATGTCATAGAAAGAAGAGGTGAAGAATTCACTATTAACTTTACTTAATAAGTTTGTAAATATCGTCTTGCTTTTAAAGGTATTATTTTATTTTAGTTTTACTTTAATTTTAAGGGTTGTATTTTATAATGTATACTAACAGTTACTATGTTTTCTTCATTAAAATGCTTCCGTGAAACAAAATCTTCAAAAAATCAAATTTCGTTATGATTTCGCTCTTATACAAAATTAACAAATAATTCTCAATCGAAATAGATATACATTGACAAAAAAGTGACCATTGCCTTAATTGCACAAGTGATCGAATCTGCGTTAATATTATTGTTGGTGAACATTTTATCAAAGATTTTTTAACGTACTCATTTCATTTATTACACTACATTTTCAGAATGACGCCGTTGGTGCCACCAAAGGAGCAAATAATTGTAGTCCTACATTTTCATGGGCTTCAAATAAGAACCACCTTACATTGAGAGTAGTGGCAGCAAGAACTACCTGGCAGTTTTGTTATACTTGGGAGAGCCATTATATCTTCGACCCAACAGTAAAAGGTAAAATATAGTATTATAGTGTTTGCATAAGGGTCAAGTAAACCACATAAATGTGATGAACCTTGTGTTTTCAAACAAGTGCAGGAGGGATGACAAGAAACACAATACATACATAAATAAAAGTGGCTGTGCAGGAAATGATACAATGGGACTACCACATTGTTCTTGACTAACTCAGGCAGCGCTGCAGGTGCTTACAAATAAAAAAGGAGAGTGTCTAAAATTGCAACATAGATGTGACATTATAGTCTCATACTTTTTTGTTAGAAGCATAGTGAGAGATTGAGGCATATACATACAAGTCCTACCTAAACCTAATGTCCTGCTGCTTCTGCTTAAGAATGGTGATTATTTATTCATTTATATTGAAATATAACAAATACAAAGCTTGAAAGGTCCTTGTGTTCTAAAACCATATTAGAAGCTGATAAGCCGGAGACCCAGAAATGAAAAGTCTTATTCTAACCATTTTTGTTCTAATTTTATTAAATAATTTAACTTTAGCTTAGCTTAAGCCGTATCTAAACATTTAAAACTAATTTATTAAAATATACTCTATCTATTTTCGTTACTCAAACTTTTTTGATGAAATCCTTACCATGTCTCGCTTGCAATTGCTGGGTTTTTTACCCCTTATAAATATGGTTTAAAATGATAAACTATGTTAAAAGTTAATGCCGCGCTTTCATTATTGCCTAACTCAATAACTCTTTGTCACAGATTAAAATAGATTTTAAGGTTTTTTTAGATTTTTAGATTTTAAGGTTAGATTAGATAGTACCTAGTTAAGTTACTAATATTAGTTAATAAGTAGTTAAGGCAAACTAACAAATTATATGGATTTTTAATCTGAAATAAATGAATATTTAATTTAATTTAATTTTAATTTAAAATGCAAAATAAAATTATTACTCTCCGGGAGCAATATTCCTTTCATCAAGTTATTTAAATTCAATGCTAAATTTGATCATAATTCCTATGAGTGTGTTTTTCTTATGATATGATAAATTGTTAAATGCTTGCATGCTCACTCTTATTTTACTTATACTTTAAGTAATTTTCTCTTTATAAGTGAAATATAAATTTCTTTGAATAAAATTAAACCCCTGTAACCACACAAAGTAGTAAGCTATGTATAAGCTAAGATTTAAATACATATTAATAAATGTACATATTTGTATATTTTTACATATTATATCTTAGGCGATTCATAGATGTATATAAGATGCGTATGTGACATCTTGTGAAAGTGATAAGTATAGAAATGCACCTAACTGACGCTCAAACAAAATGAGTACTCAAAAAATTACGGCACCGATTTTAACCATTTAAAACAAGTTAACTGTCCTTTTTTACTATGGTTTAAAGTAGTATACTTTAGTAAACCATACGATAATAAACGAGAGGCACTTTACTTCTGTGCTTATTTGACTTACTTAACCAAAAGAAATTAGGGTTGTAAGGGAGTAAAATGTGAAACACACATTTCAATAAAAGACTCGGTGTTATCAGTTTATTTATTCCTATGTGGCTAGCTAGCTAGTTAAAGGGTTATGTCGTCATATTCGACTTTAGGACAAAAATATTTTAATAAACAAGAATGTGTAAATAAAATAAAGCTATTGTGATTATAATGAGTGATGAAACCCTATATTTCAACTGCATCATATTCCTGTTAATGAGAACGTAATAGTTAATTTTATAACAACGTCCTCCTAGCCTAGTCGGTAGTGACTTTGCTTACGAAGCAGGAGCTCCCGGGTTCTAATCCCGGCCAGGGCAATTATTTGTATGTCTATCACAAATATTTGTTCCTGAGTTATGGATGTGAAGATCGCCTACAGACATTGCAATCGTCAGCCATAGACAAAAATGATGATGATGAATTGTGTAACGATCCAAACACTTCAACTAGCTGCTTAGTTTGAATCTGTTAATCATTTCATTTACGTGAATTTTCTTTTTAGGCATTATAAGATGAAGATTACGACGTCGGACATAAATGGCACAAAATAACTTCACCGAGCAGCTGGAAGTTGTATGAAGCAAAGTAAAAATAAATTTTATTTTTTTTGTTATTAAAGTTAGCTATTAAATACTGCCTATAAATTATTTTTGACCTATGCCCATTTTCACCCTTTATAGTATTCAATGTGAAAAAATACTTGTGACTTTATAATAATCAGTCACGTAAAGTGCGATTATTTAAATCTTCTATTTTGTTTTAATAAATCGATTGCCACAAATGCGACATACGTATGTGCTACTTGCAATATATTTTTTAAGCACGAATCAATTTAAGACAACATATTAGGTACTTACCTACATTGAACCCTCAAAACAAAATTATAAAACAGGACAGGTAAGTACATACATTAATATATATGGGAATATCTCGGTAACAAATGAATACGAATTATATTTGTATTTATTTATTAGCAAAATATCGTTCACTTTAAGTTAGAACAATTATACAATTCACCATACAAATATTACACCTCTAAAAATTCGTTTACCGAATAGAACGCTTTACTTTAGAAATGAGGAAACGTTTCAGTTTATTTATATAACACTATTTATATTACATATATCTTTGAATAGGTCTTACTTCAGCGCACAAGTGCTGAAGTGTTTAATTTCAATGATATTGAAAGGTAAAAAAAACCGTAAAGGTGCCATACTCAACTAAAAACCCTTATACTTTCGCCATTTTCGTTCGTCAGAGAGCGTTTGTACTAAAAAGCTGTAACTTGGTACGGTTATATATATCAACCACGCCGGCGAAGTGGCAATTTAAAAAAATGGAAAAGTATTTATTTATTTGGTACCTCCATACACCTAAGAGGTGTTATTTTTTCGGTTCGACCCTAATGTGTTAGCCTGTGAGGTATCGTTGGATAGGTATTTAAAGCCAATTATCGCTCCTATAGTAAAAAAATGTGCCCCTCTCCGTTCTAACACTTAAACCTCAAGTCCAAAAAATATGAAAAATATCTGCAATATTTAGTCATCACCAATGTAAGAGTGGTGTGGCTAAGCGCACAGCAGCTATAGTGTAACACTAAATCTGACAGTACTTTTTTTTTAATTCACATGCCTCACTTTCTTTTGGAGTGAAAAAAGTTAATTTAAATGAAATCATCTGTCAGACTGTGATTATTTGACTATTTGTTTGCAACAATCGGGCCTAATGTGGTTTTTTTTTCGCGACGCTCATCGAATATTGTCCATGCAAAATGGTAGCTGTCAAGTTCTTAGGGATAGGTATAATTATTTTGAAATATTTCGATGATTATAGCTTTATGTCGATAAGCACATGGAGTCGAATATATTTTATACAAATAAAATGTGCCCTTTAACCCAGATAAATAGTTGAAGATGACAATGAATATCTATTATCGTAAATAATTTTGTATGTCTTTCCCATCACGAAGCAATGGTGTTCCGGACCTTTGGGAGCCGTACGCCGAGCCGAAGCCAACACGCAGACGCCCTTTCGACAATTTAATGAAATGTAAGGGGTACACCGAGCAGATGTTGCACCTGCCCGAGTCATGGGACGCACGCAGAGGCAGTACCCACGAGGGTGTATAGACTATTGAGATTTAATGGAATCTAAAATATACTGGACTATAAGGTGAAAGTGGTGGACTAAATACTGGGTTATGGAGAATGAAATCGGACGTATTATCATTATTACTAAAAAGTGACCACTGTCACCAGCAATATATACCTACCTCTATTGAAAAGATTTATTTCGAGAGCGTTCATGCACTGTCCAGCATGGTATAGGACTATAGGTACTAACATATAAATCTAATTGAACAAACAAAGTAAGAGTATCGATATCGACAGCATAAATATTTTTACCTATCCCTGAGAACTTAACAGCTACCATTTTGCACCTTCGATAGCGGGGTCCAAACATCAAGTAAAGAAATTTGACTTATAAACTATTTTATACCTTACGATTGTTTAGCACGAATCAAATCATTTATTTAATGTAATAAATGTTATGAATCATGTTTTTTGTAAGTAGTCACATACTATATATAAATTTTAAATTGAAAGAGATGTCATACACTACAGAAAAAGTGACCAAGATCCCCGGTGAGCAGGGCTGGGATCGAACCAGCGACCTTCTGCCGCGAAAGCAGGAGGTGACTGGTTTGATCCCAGCCCTGCTCACTGGGGACCTTGGTCACATTTTCTGTAGTATATGACATCTCTTTCAATTTATATTTTATACCTTGTCAAGGTGATAATAACAGCAGATCCCCAGCGGCTATAATATTGATTGTCACTGTAACAAGTGACAAGTTACGTAAACCAAATTCCTTGACTGTGCCTCGAGTTTTACCGCACATATCTTGGACACTTATTATAAATATTTTTGCTTAATTTAATAATAACTGGCCCGCCCAATTGTTTCATGCCCACGGCGCGCGGCTTCGATAGCAGGTCCCTCGTTCGCTCGTTCCCTTAGCTAGGCTGTCCATATTGCAAGGCTTCACATGTTGTGCTGCACGTTGCACGCCGCACAAGATCTTCTTATCAACCAGCCCAGGTGTGCATCTCCAATGGCCTTAAAAAGTGTTTATTAGTTTTATTTATATAGCGTTATACGCGACCGCGTACCGGAAGGCGCAGCGTGGGTAGGCCCCCCGCAAGGTGGACTGATGACCTGGTGAAGGTCGCAGGAGTCCGCTGGATGCGGGTGGCGCAGGACCGGTCATTGTGGAAATATTTGGGGGAGGCCTATGTCCAGCAGTGGACGTCTTTCGGCTGAAATGATGATGATGATGATGAGCGTTATACGTATGAAATGTGTAAAACTAAAAGCATACCGATGCCAGAAGCATCAATTCAAATTCTCAGAATATAAGTGTGGAAGAAGTGGGAAACTGGTCTCATGTGTTGAAAACAATCATATACTTCGTAGGTTCTGAGCATCGCTGCACGCAAACGTAATAGGCATCACTACTTGCCCGGCCCAACATCCTCGACGCTGGCTCAAAATATCTCCACCAAACATGCAAGGCAAGGCAATCATAGTAGTATGTGATTTTAACTGACATTATGTTAAGCATGATAGTCACAATGTCATGATGTTAAGTGACAATCAAGTATTTTATATACCGACTTGAGACCACTTCACAGTTAGGTGTTACGTAAAAGAGGTACTAGAATCTATTCAATGGGTTATTATTTAATAATCGCATTAATATGACGTTTTACCTTGCAATCGTTAAACCTATAATATTCCTTACAAATATACTCCAGAAACCGAATTAGATACTCGGTTCTTCATTATTTTAAAAAAGAAGTCTTCTTTCAGTAAACTTTCTTATCTGCGGAGTTTAGGGTACTTCCCCTCCGTGCACCGTGTGGCAAAGTCGGGGGACACTCTGTTTAATACCTACCCAATACGAATCAATTCCTCGTCCTCTTTTAGACAGCATTGCACCGTTCAGGAGTTTTCTGCGACGACGTCTACAGGGGTCGTAAGGTACGCGCTTAGTGAATACCCGGAGTCACCTAAAATTGTATAATAGGTACTTTTATTATAATGAAATATTGTTAAATTACACCCTTATTATCCTTATAATACGTAATGTCCAAGTGTCAGTCGACGTCGTATCATATTTGCACTGCATGATTACCGCACCTTAACACAAATCTTTATTTTCTTTTATTTTTTCCTAAGAGGAACACACACTTGATGTTCAGCTATTATAAAAATAAAACCGGCCAAGTGCGATTCGGACACGCGCACCGAGGGTTCCGTACGAAACGTTTAGTTATCACATTCATCTCTAAACATGATGAGTCCAACTGCATTTCGAAACAGAAATTTGAAGTCTGCCCCATGTATGGACGATCACTGTACATACATATTGTTTAGGAACGTGCCAATCAAGCCCGTTTCAAATGATACTCCATATGATGTAGTTACTAAACTTCTAATACCAGGCATTGTCACAGAAAATAAAAATATGTGTTTTGTTTTAAACACAAATTGTAATTTTGTTGTTGTTTGTTCCGCTAAACAGTTAATAATGCGTGTGAATCAAATCAAGGATACGGCATAGACAGATTCTGGTTACTCTAGCACCAGTATGAGACCTCTTCAGCTGTCGTTCGTCAAATCCTCCAACAACGGCCTCCTAAGTCCTAGCCTAGTCAGTAGGACGACGTAGGAGGTCCCGGGTTCGAATCCTGGTCAGATTTATTCGTGTGTTCATCACGAATATTTGTTCCTGTTCCTGTTTTCTATGTATTTAAGTGTTTATATTATATTATCTTCTGTTACCGGGATTGTTATTCATTGAAATTAAACACTTTAGAACGGATTATCTCAGTCATCATCTTAACCCTGTGAAAACAAGTGCTGTAAAGGGCTCGAAACGTAGGATCATGGTGTTAATAAACGCGATTAATCTGTTCTAAAGTGTTTAATTTCAATGTTTATATTATATCTATATATGTCGTCGTCTAGTACCCACAACACAAGCCTTATTGAGCTTACCGTAGAACTAGGTCGACTTGTGTAAGATTGTCCCACAATATATTTTATTTGTATTTGTATATATTTATCCTGAGATGTT
The DNA here is from genome assembly GCA_949128165.1 of Lathronympha strigana. Lineage (NCBI taxonomy): Eukaryota > Metazoa > Arthropoda > Insecta > Lepidoptera > Tortricidae > Lathronympha > Lathronympha strigana. Next base: position 5,484,239 of record OX421906.1, on the reverse strand, counting down.
TCCGCAGACGGAAGACGAGACGGATGAGACGGACAGATATTGAGGGCATATTAACAGGGTTCCGAACGTCATCCTACAGGTGTATAAGAATATATATATTGGTACATTTGGGATCTTAAAAAGTAACTTAAAATAAATTTAAGCTAATAAGTTATATTGAGTAGACAGAGTGCCAAATACAGAATTCTCTGTGTAGTTTTTCTCTTTAGATAATGGCGTCTGTCCTAGAGATGAACAATTTTTATAATAGGTATATTGCCACTTGGGCGATGTTGTTCGGTTGCTCATCTCGCCAATTGTCAGCTAGGGGTTGCTGTAAAGAGCAAATGTAAGCTTAGTCACGGTCAAGAATTGCCACAAAGTGAGATACGAACAATCAGAGACAACGGAGTTAGCGGTCTAATATTGAGGATTGCTTCAAGTTTTTTTTACACAAGGGGTTCGCCTCTAACTTGAAATCGCGACCCCAGTATCTCGGCAACCCCGTGGCCAATTTGGTCCATAGTCCATACTCAAATTTAAAAAATATATTTACCTTATCTATAATTCTATATAACCACCTGCCCAATTTCACGACAATCTGACTAACGATACTTGTGTTATTACCAAACAAACATACATATTATATACATGCCAACAGCGGATTGTACAAGTAGACTGGGAGAACTTACTCGCTTCGCTCGCTGGTTCGACAAACATACATACTAGTGGTTTGCCCTAAACATGAACTCGCGGCCAACATATATTGATAACCCCCCTGGTCCGATTTGCCTCAAACTCAAACTTAAATAATATATGTATCTCATCTAAAGTTCTGCTAAATATAACGACGATCCGATCAACAATACTCGAGTTATCGTACAACAAACATGCAAACGGCGGATTGTTCAAGTAGACTGGGACAATTTACTCGCTTCGCTCGCTGGTTCGACAATCATACACACATACTGTCATACAATCATACATACATAGTGGTTCGCCCCGAACTTGAATTCGCGACCATGCCAAATGCCAAATTTCACGACGATCTGATAATCCGATCAACGATACTTGAGTTATCGTCGAAAAAACATACATAAACACGACGGAGTGACCAAGTAGACTGGGATAATCGCTCTCTCGCGAACGTGACCTCACAACCGCTATATCTCGGCAACGCCTAAACTGATTTGACTCATATTCGAAATTAAAAATTAATTAAATTTCATCTAACCACCTGCCAAATTTGTTTACGATCCGTTTAACGATACTCGAGTTATCGTCGAACAAAACGAAATCCGTGTCCGCTGGCAAGTATGAAGTTTCTAGAGTGAATAACTACTTTGGAGACAGAACATTAAGAAAAAAATATCATACTACCTCAACAGAATACAGAAGATAAGAAACGAGCTTAATAAAATTTAAAAAACAGCTTTAAAAATACTTTTTGGAAACACTAACGTGACATTTATGTACCTCGAAGTGTTGACATAATATATCTACCTATAATTAATAGTCTACTATAAGCTAATGTAATATGACCCCTGAAGTCAAACTTTTTATTAAGTTTTGTAGGAAAATGTTTTATAACTACCGCTGTATTGTAATACCTTGAATTAATAAATAATAAATTATTCTATTTTCTTCTTCTTTAAACATACATCCATACGAACAACGGGTTGTACAAGTAGATTGAAAGCGATGAAACCTTAGTAAACTATTTTTGAAGATTATTTAATTGTTGCAAGGCAATTACAAATTAATTGAAAAAAAGTAAATCATTCAAATCGACTTTTAATGGAAGTTTAACCTTTTTTTAATGAAGCTGTTTCTAAAAGATCTTTTCGCTATACTGGTATCTCGTTAATTCTTAGAGTACACTACAAAAACCCTCTCGGTTTCGAAAATTGTCGTACCCAAGAGTCAAGACCAGGATTAATTGTTATATGCATAGCGACATAAAAAATATTCCATAAAGAACTCACACACACCTTGCCCGGGACAATGTAACAAAAGCGCGTGTTCCAGCACCGGATCCTCCAGGCTCGCCTCGACCTTTCCTTCTAACAATATCCTGAACAACATGTCTGAAGCCAGCAAGAGAGACACAGCACCTGGAATGTAAAATTCATCATCAGCTAAAGGTATTGGGTAAAACAAAGCTGCCCGAGTTAATATCCTGCTGTGGCAATTTTTAAAGTAGTTTGGGTATAATGGAGTATTCAACATCAATACTATAGTTCTGAACCCGATGCGAGGCTAGATGCATAAGACAAAATGTTAACATTTTTACCATAAACATGGGTGTTTCGACTAGGGCTTGTGATATACGTGTTACACGCGGAACCGTAGCTACGTAGCCTTAGCACCGGCGGTGCTAAGATCCCGTACTACACGGTCACGTCAAAGATACGTATCCGTTTCTGGATTCGGCTACGTTCCCGCGAATCTCGGCTTCGGCTCCGCTCGGCTTCTTTTAATACACATCTTTTACAATTTGTACTGGTCTATTATTTTTGCCTCCAACATAATATTTGCATCTAATTATTTTTGATCTCTTAAATTTTTATTTAAAATGCAAAAGTATGGAAACTGAAATTAAAAACTGGCCCCTTGCATTACATTCGGGGGGCAAAAAATCTACACTTAACGTCACGGTCACGACTGGATCCGATCTACGTATAAATAAGATACGTATCTCCGTGTACACGTAGCTACGTATCTTAATTACACGTAGCCGAATAACACGGAGCAAACGGAGCGGATCTCCGTTGCCGAGTAACACAGCAACGGAGATTCGGCTACGGGTTCACGAAACACGGTCACGACCAGGAGCTCTAGTTTCGACTGTTTCGTTTCTTATAACGACGTTTATACATGATCGTTTGTGGGATTTAGGTGTGCTTCACACAACTCATACAACTATTTGTATGCAGAAAAAATTCACATGCTACGTACAAGCACTTTAGTGGTAGCGCACACTAGCAACATAGGTTAGACATAATAGTTGCAGAAACAAAAGTTGCCCTTGCGCGCCAGCCATTTCTTTATTTAATATTTATTTCACAAGAAGAAACATACGGTTGTACAAAAGGAGTTGGGCAAAGCAGAGAATATGTAGGTGGCCATTACACTTGTGTGACATGATAATAGGCAAGTCCACTCACAGCGCAAGCTGCCTCCCGGGGATATTACCACGCTTATCAGCTCGGTCAGAGTATAGCCCTAAATCGCCTTTCAGCCGCTCGCACTGAGCATATTAGCGAGGCACGTATACACAGTATGCATGACGCCGCATTTTCCTCGTGAGGGGGCTCACCTCGCTTTATTTGTGTCAAGATTCTAGACATTTCCTCCACAGTTATGAATATTATAAAATATGTAGATATATGTACCCACATGCTTAATAATTTTATACTAAATCAATTACTAATAGTGGTTCACCCCGAACTTATACTCACGAAATTTAGGTCGTTAATTGAGATTAAAAGTCCGAATATGAGCCGCATCGCAAGATATAGGGGCATATCTCGCGATTCGGCTCATATATGTTTTTTTATTAGGGCACAACTGTCTAAAAAATATACTTTCAGAAATAATTAAAATAATAGTTTTCTATTTACACGACGTGTTTAATAAAATTGACAAAGGTACTTTATGAACTCAGATTAAAATATATTTTTAGGTATATTTTTACTTATAGTGTAGTTAAGTTTTAAGAAATATTAGTTTTATCTTATAGGCATTGATTGTTTCTGTACCTTAATGTTCAAATTAATATTAATTAATTGCATATAGGTAATAGATAACATACAGTCACTTTGTATAAAACAAATAATTTTATTAATTCTGAAAGGATTCTTCTGGGAAAGTTATGCCTTTATACAAAAAAAGTCATTTCACCCGTCATATGAAGGCATCGTGCGTAGTTCCGTTCTACATGCCCGCGACCTGAAAACCGAACACAAATTGTTATTTTAATCAATTTTGATTTTATATGCGTTAAATATCCTTATTGGTTCTTCTGTTTTCATACGAATAACGAGTGGTTCACCCCGAACGTGAACTCGTGACCTCTACAGGTATCTCGGCAACCCCTAGCTAGACAGATTTGGCTCATATTCGAATTAATTTTTTTATTTATCTTATCGATCTGCCAAATTTAAAGACGATCCGATCAACGATAATCAAACTATCTTCGAACTTACATACATACAAACGACGGAGTGTCCAAGTAGAGAGGAAGTCTTCACTCGCTTCGCTTGCTCGTTCGATAACCTTTTTGTATTAAATTTAATGTAATGTATTCCTATTATGCTAGGAAATTAGTAAGACAGTTAAGCAACAAAATTACAAAACTATTAAATATGTGAATCAAAATATTTATCACAAAATAATAAATAATTTGGTTTGTGTGCTGCAATTTTATCAACCAGTGGTTCGCCTTGAATGTGAACTCGTGACCTCTACATCTCGGCAACCCCTTGACTGTGTCAGCTCATATTTAACATTAAAAATTATATTTATCTTATCTTACAACCTGTCAAATATCACGACGATCTGATCAACGACACTGGAGTTATCGTCGAATAAACATGCTTAAAACATACATACATACATATATATGAAATATACAAACGATTGAAAGCTGCTAACACAGATAGACATATTAAAGTTATAACTCCTCTTACTACCATCAGAAAAAAAGGAGAAGCATGTCCAAGGAACAACACCCCTGATGTTCCTTGGACATATCATTTTTGTTTTTAATTTATTGTAATTATAGAAATAATAGGTATTTATGTATGAAATGATATATCATTTTAGTATATTTAATCAAGTTATAAGATTTTCCGGCGGGGAGCGAGATGTAAATATATTTTTAAGTAATTTATATTTATTATGAAATAAATAATTTTCTATTTTTCTAGTACAAATTATCTTAGAAAAACATAGTCCGCTGTTGTCCTCTTTTATTTTTCCCAAAACATTTTAGTTTTTTGTTCTAAGATTCATTACTTGGTAACGCTCACCCTCCATTGGTTGGTTTGATAATTGATTTTGCAAATTAGTAATAACCGTACAAATAATATAAATAAAATGATTCAATTACCCTCTGTGGCAAATTGGCAATGTGCAATTATTGCCAACCGTCTGAGGTAAAACTATGTCCAAAGTTCAACAGTTTCGTCTAATAATTCAAAAAGAACTAAGTACATATACTTACTTTGTTTTAATGACTGCCCATTCTGCCTGTGTTTACTTAAAACTCCACATGATATTTATTGGATAAGCTTGCAGTCACTGAGATATTGGAGATAGCCTGCTGTGACGTTGGCACCCATTGGACATGTTTCATTCAAACTAATCATCTGAACGGTAATATTGTCTGCCATCTGAAATATACAAATAAATAGTTAATATTTATACCCTCCTTGTTTATAATTTATTACAAAATATTTTTTTAATTGATATCGTTATCGCGCTACCTTTACAAATTACATAATAATATATATTTAATGTATAGCTTCTTGCAAACTTGTGTCAGTTATTTCATTGGGAATGACAATAACAGTGTTATTACAAGGTACATTAGATCACATTGTATCTAAATTACAATGTGAACCATATTCTTATGAAGGTGGAAAATTGTAAAACATTATTTAACTGTGAAACAGACAATATCCCAGGGCATGTCTTAAATATAATTTGAGTTTTTTCTTTCTCGAAACTGTTGAAATTATCATGGCATATAACCTAAAATATATGAATGTATGAAGTTTTCCCAAGTGACGCCGAAGGTAAGATAAACACCACGCGAAGACATCTTACTTTGGCTAATCAATTAAATTACTCAATAAGGAATAAATTCAATGCCATCAATTATACCCAGTAACAAATAATTACATGGTATAGTAAAACATACGTTAAAAGTATATTACGTGACATTCATTTAATAGAAATGTAACGTCTCTTAAAGTATTTTATATATTATTTAAGTAAATATTCGTTTCTTTAATAGTTACAGATGCGATTATGCCAACTAATTATTAGAACAAATATCAACGCCTCGCATAAAAGAATATTAAAGGTATAGCCTACGTATAATCTAAAACAATAATAACATTGAATACTTTACTTACGCTATACAATGTACGTCTTAAACGTATAAACACCACGATATTCCACCTCGATTCCACCACTTATTCTCATTTAAACAATAAAGTGCTCGCGAACGATGAATGACAGGTGATTATGAGTTGCCAGGTGAAGAAATAAAAATACCGGACTCACGTTCTCAAGTAAGTACCTATTTTCCACGAATTCCCCAAATCTAACGATGGATTTATCCAAGAGCAGTTTTTTGAAAACGTAAACTTTTAACGAATCACCAAAAAATAGCGCGGATTCTTAATCAAATAAACGTAGAAAACAGCGGAAGAGCACAGTACCTGGCAATTTTCTGCATTTCGATCGAATCACGATAGCTCAAAAGGTAACGTGGCTTTTGACAGTTGATTTCGATTCTTTCGTTGTCAAAATATCCGAAAGTGGTCTTTCGTGGTAGGCGCATGGACACAAATTTTACTTTCGGGCGGATATGGACGCAAATACGAAAGTGCATGGTTTTCATGGTTAGGATATGTCAAATCTTCCCGTCCGTTGCACCGTCAATGCCAATTTTCGACGTTCATGGTAGCCCCCCAGTACGGTACGACAAATTTTGTTTCTGTGAGCTAACAGTAAGGGTAGATCTTAAAAATACAGGTAACATTGAAAATGGCAAAGCAGATGGCATTTAGAGTCTACATTAACAGGGCGTTCAGTGAAAGAAAACAGAAGTACGACAAAAGACTCGTTCAAACTATGTTGCCCGTCTTGCGCTACGACCCTTCTTAGGAGCTGAGACCGCATTACGCGCAGGCTCGAGAGCTATACTTGCCCCCTGTGCAGGCTCAAGAGCTATACTTGCCCCCTGTGCAGGCTCCGGAGCTGTACTTGCCCCCTGTGTAGGCTCCGATTCTTCCTCTGTAGCAGCGGCTTCCTCGGTAGTCGATACAGGCGTCACTGCTGGCGTGGATTTGGCACTAGAAACCGGAGCATATCTGGACGCCAAGTCTTCGAGCTGCTGGGCTGTAGTTAGGCGCTCTTTCTTGCCGCCAGGCAACTTTATATGAATATTGCCATCCATGCTCCACACATTACGCATACCAAAATGGTTTCTAGCTGCAAAGAATACTGCTCGACGCTGCCTGGTCATAAACTCTGAAATGACAGTTCCGGTGCCCTTGAGTGCTGTCTTTTTATGCCACACAGAGTTCCTTACTTGCTGATCTGTGAACCGGACAAGCACAGACCTGGGGCGTCCATCAGATCTAGCCCCAAGTCGATGACAGACAGAGATGGATTCACGGGTTACCTCAGGAAGTTGTAGTGCATGCTGGCACACTGTCACAACAGAGTCTGTAATATCTTCACCCGATACCTCTAGGATACCATCAAAGAGCAGAAACTTTCTCCGGTGCCTCATCTCAATTCTGTCCACTGCATCACTAACACTAAAGATCTCCAGTCTCAGCAAATCAAGCATCGCTGTCATGTGCTCCTTAAATGTTGCCACTTCCTTACTCAGGCTGGCAATCGTGGGATGCGAGTGAGGTGATGCCGACTTCAGCGCCATGTCCAGTTCCTTGAACTTCTTGGAGAAGGTGGTCTCCAGACTCTGCTGCTTCTCCAGGATTTTATCCATAGCATCCATGCTTGACAGTGAAGTTAGTGTTTTGGGTTTCAAGTGACAGCAATACTAGGTGTAAAGGTCAACTGGTAGGTATACTGTATTTAATCACTCAAATAGCATAGGATATGTTTCCCCACACTTGCACTAAGTAATTCCTTAATAAATATAATATTTTTGATTTAATTTTGTTTGTATTTGGAATATTTTACTTAATTTAATTACAGTAAATAAAAGTGACTTGCATACTTTTTGACAGTTACCCACCAAAAAAATGATTCATGATTAAATTCCGAGGAATTTTAATTGTGTGAGCTTCACTCCCCATTCATCATTCCAGCATAATTAAAACCATGTTACTTTCAGCTTGTACAAAGTTAAATATGATGTAAGTAAGCAAATATTTTATATGAATGCTTTTGTATTGAGATCAAAGAAAAATCAGCCTTGCATGTAAATGCCTACTTTATGAAGATTCGCAGAAATTCTCATTTTAATTTCATTAGATACAATGTATTTTTCCTTAACAATTTCTACAAAATGTAGGCAACGAGCATAGTAATATCGCTAAGAACCATCACTCGAGAGTAGCGTAGTCATCGGGGAGATCCTTGGCGGAGACGATGTGTTCCCGAACTTCAAAAAAGAGTAGCAGCAGAGAACTATGAAACTTCCCATACAATAAATGTTGCGATTGTTTTACGGCGCCGGTGACAGATGGTCCCTACAGTGCTACAGACTCTTAAACAGTAGGGCTTCTATAAAAATTTCGGTCACCCTCGTAAAGAAGCAATTTGGCCCTAATTCCACTCTCCCTGTTACGATGTCACGTAGGTACCAACAGGACCTTAACCCTATTTTCATGGCCATAAACTCGGAACTAGCCATTTGGACTCATCAGGCACAAGTGGAAATGACATAAAACTGCAAATTGCCGAAACAGTTCGTTTTATACATTTGGAGAAAAAAAGTTCTGTCTTTGAAGGAGGTTTACACCAGATACGTCCTTGTTATACCAACGGTTATTTGCGGCAAGTTCCCGTTTGAACTTTAGGAGTATAGTTTACGAGATTCGAGTTCTTTTGATAACTGTTTCTGCAGCCTATTTGTGCTATGAACTAAAAGTTTATAGTTTGGCTGGGGTCCTGTAGTTTTCTTTGTTTAAGGAAATCCTTAAAATTTCCGTAAGTTACGAAATACATATATTACATATGTAAAACCTATAGTAATATGAGCAAAAAGGATTTATTATAACCATAGCATTCGGAAGTAATTTATAGCTACGATAAATTGATAATTTATCAAGAATGCTCAGACCTGTTTCATATTTATTACACAACTATTAGTGATGAATGTTAAAGTACTCGGCTGATGTAATCCCAGAATTTACGATTTATGAGAGTTGCGCAACCGGACATAAGTAATTGTAAGTTCTATTTTTGTAAATTTTATATCTTACGGTTCAAATTATCTTTAGATTAAAATCTAAAGTTTGATGAATATTTGTTATTCCGCAGATATTCTTGCCTTTGTATACTTTGGCTGTAAGTATATAAATTTTGTATACAAGGGGGCAGGGCCATAACCATCTTTGTAGCTAACAGTAGGTACATATTATGAATACATACCCCCGAATGTTAAGTCCCAGATTAAAATAAAATCCACGTAAACCACCCTGGTTGGTTCCCGACGCAAAAGTGCCCATCACGCTCGCTGCGGTTCCGCACTGAACAGCGATGGACACTAAGTGGACAGTCTTTTCTCCAAGAACGAACCGGAGCAGGGATCAAGGCCCCTGTTTATTTGTATTTAGTTTTAGATATGAATATATTTAGATATGATATTTTATGGTGAATAAAGCATCAAGCCATCTAGTTATCTACAAGTAGTATATCTATCTAAATGCCGTCTCGACAGAAAAAACTTGCGATGAGAAAAACGGAGCTCTTTTCCGTTCGGGGTTAAAATTAGTGTAGGTATTTGGAGACAAGATGAATCTCTTTTTTGAAGTCGCGTTGAATCTGAAATTAGTCTTGCTTTAATAAAAGTTTGGAGGCTCTAAACTTTCAGCAGAATGTGAGATGAATGTTGCCGTATGATTAAAAAAGTTCACTCTGCAACCGAACAGTTTGCTTGTGAAATCCCAACTTGTTTATCGGATATTTTGGTATGATGAAAGATAGTACGAAACTGTTGCAAAAGCATGTTCCACATTTGTCATCCATATACGTCATGTGAAAAAATAGGGGTGTATTGTATGCAACTTACTTACTGAAAAATATGTCCCATAGATCTGAATTCGCCGACATAAAATCTATTTTACATATTTTTCAGTTAGACGAGATATTTAGAACTTGACAGTGCGCTACCGACTGTGTTTCCAACCATTAGCAGTATTTAGCGTTGTGTCATTTGTAGATATAATGATGGTGCAAACAAGCATACGGCCCGCCTGATAGAAAGCGGTCGCCTGCAACTCCAGGGGGGTCACAAGCGCGTTGCCGACCCATTAAAATCTTGTACACTCCTTTTTTGGAGAACCCCATACAGTAATCTTTCGGGAAAACCTCGGCAGGGAGGGGAAATTATACAAATTTAACATTTTTTGCTATAGGTCATGACTATATGTCTCTTTTGAAAAACATCAACTTCTGACTAGGCGCAATATTTGTATGAAACATCATGTGTTTGTAACTTACAATTGTTACTCGAAGTTATATGTTTTTGTGTCACGTAAAAACTGCAAACATGCCGCCATATCTCGGTCACGCGTCAGTCCACATACGCGTCTCAATTCATCAGGGATTATAGCGTCAGTCAGAGGCCGAGTATGTCGCGCGGAAACAATGGTTTGGGTCGGATTAGCGATGGCCATAAAAACCAACTTGCGTTTATTATTTTGACAATGGGTACTTATGTGTAAGGTACTAAATATGTTAAAAAGTCTGGAGTAAACGCCACGACGGGTTTTCTGGAGAGCGTGTACTGCGTTAATGCCATTCACAATTTTTACCACTTAATTTTTTTTGATCACCGAAAAAAATTATTTTTCAGATAGATTTTTTACTATTTGCATGTTTTTCTATACAACATAAAAATACTAGTACTTTCTATACAACATAAAAGCTAGTACGGACACTTCTTATACCTAATTGTTATAATTAAATTATATTTACGGCAAATAATCGACTGTTTGGGCTGTTCCTCTGTTGCTTGTACGCCCATGTCCTAATTCATGAGGGAGTAAAGGTCAGCCGTCGGCTTAACCAGACTGCTTGTCGAATACATCGCGCGGAACAATGGTTTACGCAATATACTCTCAACAGCTATGAAAATGGGTCAGTGTGTATAAAAAATTCAAGACAAGTGCCCCGTTTTCATTGGTCTTCAGTGTATACCTATTTGGGGGTATTTAGGTCGGCTTGGTATTTTAAGGGTAATCGCCATGTTTGTGCGTTTTTCTTATTGGAATTCTTGGAAATAAGTAGTGTGGATTATGTAGATGGCTAACAATTGACCATGACCTAGGACATCTCGAAAATCAAATAAATATATAGATTGTCTATAGAAATTCAAAGAAATAAATAGGTTGTCTTCCGGTAAAGAAGTGGATATAAATTCGAAGCGAAAAGAAGTGCAGAGTGCGATAATATAGTTGCAAATTAAATCTGCATTGGATATTTAATAATCAAACGAACTTACCTGTGAAGTTTGATTGGAATTATACGAGTATCCAAATCGAAGATTACATATATTTACTAGCAGCAGTACACGGTTATGTGCTGTCCTTGTCACACATTTAGAGTTAAAATATTATTCAAAAAATGTTCTCGCTGTCGCCCGCCGCGTAAGGTAGGTGTCGTGCCGGTGCACGACCGCGCCCCCAGCGGCGTGGTTTATCATTATTTTAGAGCACATAGATATTTTTGTGTTAGGACCAGAGACTATTTTATTTTAATTTTTAGGGTCTGGGAGGGTGGGAGTATGTAATCTTCGATTTGGATACTCGTATAATTCCAATCAAACTTCACAGGTAAGTTCGTTTGATTATTAATTATACTTCGTATCCAAATCGAAGATTACATATATTTACTAGCAGATGTTTAGAGAATTGTAATACTACATATAAGTAGGAAAAATAAAATAAAATATCGAAGTCAAATCCGACGCTCCTATGGGTTCCTGATAATTAGCTTCATACATGAGTGCCTAATAAAATAAAACGGTACTATTATGTAAATATTATATGAATATTTTTATTAGATTGGACTTATGCATGCCATGCTGTGCGTGTCCAAGTGAGGAACGACATTAATAAAGAATGAAATTACTTTCAATAACCTTTTAGGTGAAGCAAAACACTGAAGTGTGTATTATCGTCGATATAATTTTAACATTACTTGAATATACCTGCTTTAAATTATACTTCGTTCATTTAATTGAACTTTACTGACGAATCCCTGATCCCTGCATAGTGATTGTATACTTTAGATATGCCTGTATTTCATGTCGAAGTAAAAATGGAAGACAAAAACCAGTTGTGTGATTAGTAAAACAAGCTATCAGTAGTTTCTTCATAGCAAGATTAGTACTAAAGAAATCTTGTTATAAAATGTACATACAGATTTATACTGAGACCAAACAATAATTCAAGTGGTGGGTAATGGTTAATACGTTAAGTTTTTCCTTTTTGAGTAGAACGTTGTAATAAAAAACTTAAGTGGCAGGTGCCTTCGATTCTACTGTAGGATAACGAAATATTGACCAGTACGCTACAGCAGCAAGAGAATTACTATTTTTGTAAATAATTGTTATAATAAGGAACTGACACGTGGAGTATTTTTATATCTTGATAATCGGAATGCTACTATTGAAAAGAAGTCTCATCATGGTAAAAAACAACCTGATGGAGTAAAATTTTATTACATTCTACACAATTCCTGTAGAATACGAGTATGTAACACGAGACGCCGTTAATGCGGAGCAAAGTTTATTTATTGTTTATTTATTGTATACAATTAACACTAAGTTGTACGATCCTCAACACGATTTTATTAATGTACTCAACGCTGTTAATGCGGAGAAATGTTGTACAATCATCAACAAAATTGATGTAGATTAACTCAACGCTGTTGAAGCGTAGCAAAGATCTACAATCCTCGACACAATTAATGTGGAGAAACTCAACGCTGTTAAAGCGGAGCAAAGTTCTACAATCCTCGACACAATTAATGTGGAGAAACTCAACGCTGTTAAAGCGGAGCAAAGTTCTACAATCCTCGACACAATTAATGTGGAGAAACTCAACGCTGTTAAAGCGGAGCAAAGTTCTACAATCCTCGACACAATTAATGTGGAGTAACTCAACGCTGTTAAAGCGGAGCAATGGAGACACTCAACGCTGTTAAAGCGGAGCAAGTTCTACAATCCTCGACACAATTAATGTGGAGTACCTCAACGCTGTTAAAGCGGAGCAAAGTTCTAGAATCCTCGACACAATTAATGTGGAGTTCCTCAACGCTGTTAAAGCGGAGCAAAGTTCTAGAATCCTCGACACAATTAATGTGGAGTACCTCAACGCTGTTAAAGCGGAGCAAAGTTCTAGAATCCTCGACACAATTAATGTGGAGTACCTCAACGCTGTTAAAGCGGAGCAAAGTTCTAGAATCCTCGACACAATTAATGTGGAGTACCTCAACGCTGTTAAAGCGGAGCAAAGTTCTAGAATCCTCGACACAATTAATGTGGAGTACCTCAACGCTGTTAAAGCGGAGCAAAGTTCTAGAATCCTCGACACAATTAATGTGGAGTACCTCAACGCTGTTAAAGCGGAGCAAAGTTCTAGAATCCTCGACACAATTAATGTGGAGTACCTCAACACTGTTAAAGCGGAGCAAAGTTCTAGAATCCTCGACACAATTAATGTGGAGTACCTCAACGCTGTTAAAGCGGAGCAAAGTTCTAGAATCCTCGACACAATTAATGTGGAGTACCTCAACGCTGTTAAAGCGGAGCAAAGTTCTAGAATCCTCGACATAATTAATGTGGAGTACCTCAACGCTGTTAAAGCGGAGCAAAGTTCTAGAATCCTCGACACAATTAATGTGGAGTACCTCAACGCTGTTAAAGCGGAGCAAGTTCTACAATCCTCGACACAATTAATGTGGAGTACCTCAACGCTGTTAAAGCGGAGCAAAGTTCTACAATCCTCGACACAACTAATGTGGAGAAACTCAACGCTGTTAAAGCGGAGCAAAGTTCTACAACCCTCGACACAATTAATGTGGAGTACCTCAACGCTGCTAAAGCGGACGATCCTTGACATCATTAATGTGTTAAAGCTCAACGCTGTTAAAGCAAGCTTATTTGACACAATTTTTGTGGCATAATTGTTGAAATGGAGCAAAATTATACAAATTTACACGCGATTTATGTCACGTAACTCGGCACTGTTAAAGCGGAGCAGCGTAGGGTATTTAATAAGATTAAGCCTATTTCATCGATATAGCTTACGAAAATATATATATTTTTATATATATGTATATTATGAAGCTTCTCTAGGAAACTATAAATCAAAATTTAAGTCGTTGTTTGTATTACTTCAGTATATATTGGTTCATCCTTTCAATAAACAGGAATATTAGTTTCGTGCTAATTCAATTGGGTTAAAACCATTTGCTCTCCAATGAGGTTTTTGTTAGCAAACTCACTCAGCTTCGTAAAATTATTCATTTTTGGTTAACACCCTCCTAAACGGTGAGGTTTTAATAGTAGGTACGTACGACAATATTAATATCCGACTTAATTTTCATTAAGTCGTGTTGAGTCCTATTAAGTATCGTAAAGGTATCATCTACAATTTTATATGTAGGTATCATAAAAATGTGATCCACAACATTCACTACCTACATATACAAATTACAATACATCTATTATAATATATATAAGTAAAAATCATATGATTTATATAATTTCATGCATTGCATTGCATTGTAATTCGTTTTTACTAAACGCAACAATTCGCAAGACTGCGCCGTCAGATATTGGTTCAAATTCCGGAACCAAACTATCCTTGTTTCGTGATGGGGATACGTAAAGTTGATAAAAAAAATCAGTAAGTATAGGTATTATTGTTATACAAAAAACCACAAAAAACTTTAACTATTTTGTGTCTTTAACCAGTTTTCTCGTTATTCGCTCTGAGCATGCAGGAAAGCGATTGAACACCTTTTAGGTGTGCAATTTGTTAACGAACCACCAATCACAATACAATTACAACCTGTAATGTCCGCATATTATTTAGGTATTTTATTTTGTAAATTTTTACATAAACCAAAATATCATATTTTTGACCTGGTTATATCGTTGTTTATTGAACGGTTTACGTTATCTAAAATATGAGGAAAATAAAAATAACCTCTTTCGAGTCTTTGAACAAAACAAAAAACTTATTATTTACCTTAAATAACTTACCTATACTCAAAGAATACAACTCTGAACATAAATTATCCTTCTTTAATCGTATAGACACTAGGTCGCAAATTAAACCCCTGCAGCGGCTACAGCAAGCATTCGCGCTATTTAGCGGAACAGGGTAATACGGCACTGCCGCTGCGGTTACACTTCCCTTTAGTTTAGAGCCTTAACTGACTCAAAATAGCAATATCATAGTATTTTGACTTCATTAAAACATGATCAAGATTATATATTCCGACTCATTAAAGTCGTATTTCCTTGATAGAACCTGAAATAGGCTTACTCGTAAATAGGAACGTAGTTTATACGAAACCTATCTTATTTTTATTTTACAATTTTTCTCTGCAACAACATTATGATGATAATTATTGATTGTAGTCATTGTTACTTATTTCAGCGAGCTCATGATTCTTTATAAGCGAGTATATCTTTATGACAGTTCATATAAATGAAGTAGGTAGGACGACGTACAAGAAGCGCTATAAGTATGTGTACTTCTTAGCTGACTAATCGGGGCTGTCTGTCACGAATAATACAAGACAAACATGAAGAATTGAAGAGGTCATACCTCCCTTTTAGGGATAAAATGGGGAACCTCTAAAATACCTATATTGTCCCGAAGGCTCGACGATAGTCGAAACGGCAACATCCGGATCATAAGCTAGCTTTTATTAACAAAACTATAGATAAATGAGGGAACCTCTATGGCTATTTTACTTTAAATTACTTTTAGATGCCATTTTGTTAACCGAATTTACTACAATTTGTGAAATTCATGTAGACTTTCATAATTTTTTAGCATTGCAATACTTATTACTATAATTATCTCAGAACTCTGGAAAGATAGATGAAATCATTGCGTAGATGAGATTACATTTGTTTTCGTTAAATACCAGGGTTAGATGTAAGTGGCTAACCCTCGAGTATGGCGTGTGGCGCAATTTTTAGTATACGGTCTGGTACACAAACCTGATACGAATTATAACGCGTAAATACTATAACGCGTAAATACATAACGAACCTTAAAGTTCTCTTAATTAGGTTTAAATTTGTATGTTAATCTACGAGTAACAACCCGTGCCTTTAACATGTACCTTACTTATATTACTTAGAAAAAAGAAGGTAGATGTAAAAGCATTATTTCGAACAAAGTACAGATTCCTTGATCTATTCTTTTAGTTATTATATGATTAATACACCACACTAACATTCAATTTTAAATTGTAATCTACCACACATATATTGGAAGCAAAATCAAACATTTGGACAAAATCACTTTCCGAAAGAAGATTCGTTAAACGGCAACTAGGCCGCGGTTTTATTCTGTAATTTGAATTCATCGTTCTGAGATGTGTAAAATCACTCACCCTAATCCTTCAATCTGAAATAGATATACACTAAAACACTATTTTTGCGAGAAAATACGTGTGACTCGGACAAACACAAAAAAATGTAATGATAAACCACGCCGCTGGGGGCGCGGTCGTGCACCGGCACGACACCTACCTTACGCGGCGGGCGACAGCGAGAACATTTTTTGAATAATATTTTAACTCTAAATGTGTGACAAGGACAGCACATAACCGTGTACTGCTGCTAGTAAATATATGTAATCTTCGATTTGGATACGAAGTATAAGTGCGAAGAGCGTCGTGAAAAATAGAAGCTACGACAGCGCACGCCATGTAAATGTAGCTAATGTCTATGAAAATGTCGATGAAATTGTTTAAATTGGATTTATAAAATAGCAGCGGTGGAGTGTCAATATGTTTGTGCAGTAAGCCAGAGCTGAATAGGCTTGCTTTTTCTTTGAGTCTTTAGGAAAAATGTTTTAGGTTGGTTTTGATCACGCTTTATGAACGCCCCGCCATCGATAAATAGCGTAACTTTTTTTGTAAAAAATATTTATTGACAGATTGATTTTAAGCGATGTTTATGTTATTTCTACTTTAAATACCAAACTATTTCCATCTGCATAGGAGAAAAAAAGCTCCAAACTTTTATAAACTTATTTGTTGCTTTCCTTTTTTGTTATCTATTACAAATTTTAAGGAAAATGGTAACACCAAAAAAAAAGCTTAGGAATGCATTTTTCTCCTATTGAAATGGAAAGAGCTCGTGACTCTGAGTAAAAATAACATAAATTTCAGAGAAAATGTCATAATAAAAAATGGTAAAAAAAGTAACGATCTAAAACTTTCTCTCAGTTTATTACACATGGCGGTGGGGTCAGCTTACTTTCCTTCGCCTGAAATTGCATTTAATACTTTTCCCTAGTCACAGTTGCAGTAAAACGTGCAGTTTTAATCCTTGAATAATTTATCAAGCTGCTGGCATGGCACTAATTGCGCTGCATACCGGCTGCAACTTAATCAGGTCAGGAGTTGACTACACAAGTTTACATGCTTGACTTTAGTTTTAAACTCTTGCGGAGTATAGGTACGTTTGACGTTGTTGTGTATGTCTGTTTGTGTCAACGTCGCTCCCAAACTGATAAACTGTTTTGTTGAGAAGCAAGTAAGTCCTCCCAATCTACTTGGACAATCCGTCGTTTATATGAATGTATGTATGTTTGTATATATATGTTTGTTCGACGATAACTCGAGTATTGTTCATCGGATCGTCGTGATATTTGGCCGGTGATTATATGAGGTAAACATATTGTTTTTAAATAATATTTAAAACGGGTCACTCACGTAATTTAGTCGATTTTCGCTCGACATGTTTCGTTCTTTACGAAGAACGTCATCAGCACAGCCCGCAGTGTACGACTTGCCTCGGTCGCGAGTGGGCGCTCCTGATGACGTTCTTCGTAAAGAACGAAACATGTCGAGCGAAAATCGACTAAATTACGTGAGTGACCCGTTTTAAATATTATTTAATATGTTCGAGTCTCACGAGAGTTTTATAGTTAAATATTGTTTTTACTCGAATATGAGTGAAATCGGTTAAGGGGTTGCTCAGATATAGGGGTCGCGACTTCGCGAGTTCCGTCCGGGCGAACCACTAGTTGGTACTTAGCGTTGGTAGTCGTTTTAGCGTATTTACTTAATGTAAGTACTATTCTACCTTCACCAAAATTTTAATTTCCTGCCTTGTGTCACTTAACGGCCTCTCTTTGGTTGGTCGTTAACGGATTTGGCCCGGAAATTTCATATATTCCGGCCTCGTAGTCTTAGTCTTAGTTCGTATTTAAGTTAACAGTAAAGGATGACTTACACTAGAACGGGACGGGACTGGACGGGGCGGGAAACGACGGGACGATCCGTCAATATCTATAGAAAGAATCACGTAATAGCTCGGAGCCCTCGGATGTCACGTGACGTTTTCCATAGAAACTGACAGATACCTCACAATACCTCGGATTAAATTCAAATTGCCAGCCTTGGTGTACTAAACGGCCTCACTGTGCACATTCGTTATTCTTTTCTAGTTTTTTACCGGCCTTTGTTGCTAGTTCGTTTCCAATGTAACTGTGTTATGTCATGTTTACCCGGACCAAACCCTGACATAGTCTGTCTCCGGTTTATCCTGGAACGGTGCCAGCCCGGTTATCATGACCGTAAATGATATGGGTTACGTTGTTTAGTTGAATTCTTGTTTGTATTACAATGACACGTTATCCATCTATCCAACGGACGGTGGCGAATAGGAACTCGCCGATCCTAAGAGACCTGACTCTGCTGAATGCGGTCCTGGTATCAGCACCTGAATGTGACTTGCGTGCGTGGCGATGGACGGCTGTGTATCAATTATGTCTGATCTTTTGCGAGGTGATGGATAGAAGGCAATCCAGTGTATTTTGTTAACATTAAGTTTCATCTGTAATGTCACAGTGTATTAGTTGTAACTGTAATACTGTGTAAATATTAGTAAATAAATAAATAATAAATCTTAAGCCCATATTACATTATCATATCTATGCTCATAGATATATGATAGAGTAATATGGGCTTTAAGCCTGCTGGTTAATTTAGTATTAAAAACTATAACAATTTATGGCTTACACAGCTGAATTAATTAAATAGGTTTTTGGGTCTGGTCGCTTAAAAAATAATTTGTAGGATACATTTTATTTGGGCTCCTAAGCTACTGCTGAAGATGCGACGGTGGTATAGGCTTAAGAATATTTTTTTTTAAAGTCAACACGTAAAATTTTCGTGTATCAGGGCTAGAGTCTGTCTACGCAAAGTTTCATAGTATTTTTTTTTTTAGAAAAATATATTTTTTCGTCATATAGCCTATGTTACTTGCGGTAAGCCTAAGCCGGTAACATAAAGATTCTAACGATATCTATTTCGTCGAAATCAGTTAAAGCATTCCAGACTTATGGTGACACACAGAAACTCATAAACAATTTTTGGATACATGAACCCGTACTACATAAAACTTTCTTTTGTTTTGCAGTCGTGTAAAAAAAAACCGTTTTTGGATTAAGTATTGAAATATCCCAATTGATAAAAAGGTCCGAATACTTTCACTCTAAGCTTTTCCTTTTCAAAGAAAAAGCAAAAAACCAATCACGATTTCAGTATTTGTCCAGACAGTGAAAGAGGGAATTCCGCTGGTTATGTATTTTTCTCCAAAACCTCGTATACAATTCTTCCCTTCAACGAATTGTAAACTCTATCTTCAGTCTTTAAGGTATATTTTTCCACCTTGATTTTGGTTAGAATACGATTTTCATTAAGTAATTTGGTCGATTTGTAATCTGAGAGGACTCAATATCAATGCTTCAATTTAAAGATATTAAAAGAAGGGTGACAGATATCTATGTCTATTTGAAAGACTGCTTTACATAAATTGTGATACCTTTTGATTACTAGAGACTGCGGTGAAGTGAATTCCACTGAAAGATATACTTTAAAATTAAATATTGTGTGCGGAAAATGGGTTCCGAACCAGAGATGCCCACACTCATAATTTTACGGTTTTTGGATTGTTTCTTATACTTTTTCTACGTGCTCTTGCTTTTATGCCAAATTTTGTGTATGTAGGTGAACGGGAAGTATCCTATGCATTTTGATTCCCATTGCAAATGTATGGGAAATTTGACATAAACCGCTGTATCTTTTGATCGCATTTACGTAGAGTTTTGGTTTTTTTCACAACTTCAAGGGACCGCAGACTTGTGTGTGTGGTTTATTTGGACTTGCTCCCTCTACGAGTTCTCTAGATAAAGGGTCTTGACTAGGGTTGCCAACTGTAGTGTACAAATTTGCGGTACATTCGGGATCGACATGCGGGATTTGGCTACAAAATGCGGGACGCCGTCAACCGACTTATATAAGGTGTATCGGACTGTCAAGTGTCAACGTATTGAAAGGTATACAACATTACCTGAGCGCCTACCACGAACCGCGAACGAAAGTATACCTCCCTTTCGCACTTGTGATTTCTCACTCAAGTGCGACAGAGAGGTGAAACATCGTTCGTGGTTCGTGGTAGGCCTGCTGGTTAACTTTCTTAAGAAGAAGAAATTTCTTCTATAGATACGAGTATTAAGCCGATTTAGCTCAAGTTTTTGCCATGAGTTTTTACAGTTATATTTTATTTATACCTACTACAACAATTTTACATGTACTTATACACAAAATTAAAAGATCGTTTCAATTTAAATTAAATACTTTTTGATTTTTTATATGAAATACTTTTTCAATTTTATAGTTAGTTTTTGAAAAATTCACCACTTTCTTATAACTGTTTTACCATATTTTGCTCAGCGAGCTACAAACATCTACTATCTTCGTATCATCTGGTTTTCGACCTTATTGCTATTGAATCTTAATAAAAGAAATGTTTTCTTGTTAAGTACCTATGCAATCTTTTATGGAGAAAATGAAACACTTTTGAACATTTTCACACAAAATTATTAAGTTGAAGAAATGTTAAGTTTGGTACATTTTGGTAGAAATACACGAACAATAGCCAAGCTATCTGGCTAAACAGATACTTTTTACATAAATAAATAGACATTTGCAAAATTTTGTTCAAACTCTATACAAAATTTATAAATTGTGTATTCAGAGTTTTTTTTTCAAAACATCACTTCAAATCACTCTAAATTTCGCTATAAAATATGCGGCGTGAAGTCGGCGTCGCTAGTACGACTAGGTACGCTTGCAGAGCTGATGGCTAGCGGACATGTTGCTCTGAGCTTTGAGAATATTTATAATGATGACTGAGAGTACAGAGGAACGTGTAAGTAGTGGATATCGAGATATTGGGGTGACTGAGTAGCCCCTTTGTAGGTGCCCCCTAGGTGTTGTGATCCCTTGGTATGCCTATCGCTTGGTTACTGTACAGTCACGTCTATAAATATCTATACACTTTGAACTTATTACAGGGGAAGAAGGGTCAAATTGAATAGAGATGCATATAATTATATATGAAGCCGACAGTATCAATGTCGACACAAGATATTGTGTCTTTTTCGCATATTACTTGTAGCAGACAAAAACATTAAAAAGTATTTTTGATATGAACGGTTGCATTTACGAATATGCACCCATATTGCAAAAGAACCTATAGTTTGTGTTTTGCCTCATTAAAAAAGCATTGTTACGAGTAAGAGTTGTAAGTAGTGAGCTAAATTACATCTTCTTAGATTAAATCATCTAGAATATAATAAAAAATAGATTCACCGTCATGCACTGGCTCTGAGTCACATTAAAAACCGTTCCTTTTTGTGCTTATTATCCAGTATGGTCTGAAAACGGGACAATCGGCGTCCCGCGCGGCCTCTTTGCGGGACGCGTCGTCAAGACCCCCAGAAACGGGACGTCCCGCGTATAGCGGGACGGTTGGCAACCCTAGTCTTGACCATTGACTTAGTAAAAGAAAAAGACATACAAAGCAGAACATAAACGTCAAAAAATGTGGGTCAGAATGACATTACCGAACAATTTTGCATTGATAATGATTGGTTTAAATATCTCACGATTGAGTTCTTGAAGTGCCTTTATGAGCTATTGAAAATATCGACAATCCAGGTCATCCTAAGCTTTGGCGTAAGCGCTAGTTTGACGAAGCGACAGACAGAGAGGGTAAACTAGGCCTAATTGGGAGTAGTCCGGTTTTTTCACGATGTTATCCATCGCCGAAAAGCGATTGGTAAATTTAAAATGCTATTTTGGACATAAGTTCCGATTCGTTTTCCGTATTTACTAGAGCCTGCGTAAACACGCTGTCAGTGAATCTCGCTCGCCTTTCCTGTTTTCGGCCTCAGCAACTGCGGTTTTCGCCATAGCTAGGCCATACCTTTGGCCTCTTTATATAGTGGCCATTGCAAATCCAAGGAGATAACATGTGCACCTACTATTGGTCAGGTGATTTCGTATTGCGTGACTGTTGGTGCCGCATTGTCTGTGTTGACTGCCAGGACATAAAAAGTAGACACGAATTTATATTTTATTTGTGGGTACAAAAAACTTGGGTTCAGTCGTAAAAAGTAGCAAAACTTAGATGTATAATAAAATATTCTGTTAGCGACAGTGTAACCGACGACGTTCGTAAAGGATCATGATGTTTGCTGCTTATATGTATGATTTTGTGTTTTGTGGTCCACTTTAGTATCAAAACTACTAAGCTATTTTAGTGTGTGACTCCTTAACACGTTCGCGGACGCGGATTGCATAGCATCCGTTTTTGTACTTCATCTGGTGACGCGCCTGCTATTGAATCCGTTATTTGGTTTAGATTTCTGCGTCAGTATGCTTACCAATCCGCTTGGCCACAGTATAATATTATTAACCAACATTTCCTCTACCATTCACTAAAATCACAGAATGCATAGTGTTATATTTCATAGTTTATGACGGTTAGAAATTATCCTGTGACATCTCAAATTGTGCCCCCCTTTCTGTGACGCGTATGCTATAGCAGTCGTCTTTGTATGGAAGACTCCTCAGTAGCCCTGCGCGTGCGTCTGGGAGTGGGCGCGTAAAATGTGGCCAAATTTCGCATGCACACGCTATTTTACGGATTGTTTGTAACATCGTTAGTAATGTTTTTTTACAGTGTATGTATGTTTTTGGTTGTGGTTTTATAAACAAATCTCTTTACTGATTGTTTTTTGTAATGCAACTTGATTCTGACTACTGTAAATAAAGAAAAGTGAGGCATGTTTATACTTACTATTCTACTACTCTATAGTAATTATTTTGGTCATATAATCGTGAATATTGTGCCTATTCGTAGTCGATGCTGAGCGCTAACATTATGGTAAGCGTGTGGCATGTATTTTGTTTGTGTAGGGCCGCAGTTTACATGATTAAATTCAAAGTTCGGATACTTGCTATGTGCTGGTTGGTGAAGAAGGCCCTAGCCGTTAAATCCTATAAGTATTAGATGAAATATTACTTCTACTTTACTTTATGGCAAAGAATTTATCATAGTTGTTGACGTAGCAGCTCACCCGAGTGAACGGTATGACAGACATGCCAACATAGTCGAATGCTATAACATGCGGTGTCATATAAGATCATATTTTGACTAGGTATTATATCAAACATGCATAAGCATCCGAATTGTATAGCATTTGGTGTCACATAGTGTAAAAGAAATGGTTTCATAATGACGGGACTTGCATTGCATTCGACTTGTATAGAATTTCGCGTCACATAAGAATCCTGATTTTAGCTTTGTTGTGACAGGTATGCAATAGCAGTCGTAAAATTCCCATACAAAATTAAGGTGTCCCAGAGGTGTGACCAAGCGTCCGCGAACGTGTTAATTTATTTCTTACCCGGTTGACATAGGCTATAATCTTCGACTTTAAAACGAACAGCTCGTTTGCGAAAAAGCAGCAGTATAAAATCGAATAAATAAGATGTAGTAGCGTAGCGTTTAAATCCGTACAAATAACTAAAGCATTTACGAGTACTAAGACTACACAATGAAATTCAGTACCTAATCGATGGCGATCAAGTCCCACTAGTATGGGACGGGACGAGGCGGGACGATCTGTCAATTTCTATAGGAACCGTCCCGTCCCGCCCGTGCCATCCCGTTCTAGAGTGAGTCATCCCACAAGAAGATAAATCGTAGAAGACGATAAAGTTATATAAACGGGTTTAAAGAAATTTAATTTTATTATAGTGCAAGGGGACAATTATCTTCTCAACTTGTCACCTTGTCATCTCATAAATTAAAGTACTTTCTGCTACGGCGTCAGTTTCAGTTATGAACTAAAGGAAGCAAATTAATTGCAAGTTCTCTCAAATTTCAACAATGTATTTTCAACTTTATTTCTAGTCATATAAGGCTTAAATTTGATGAATTATATTATAATATAAAACTGGGTAATTATTCAGCAAAACTGTCTAGTTAGCGCATAAGTGCATAACTAACTAGACTAATGTTAAAATATATTTAGTTTCATGAAATTTAGTTTCATTTACTTGGACTTTGTCTTGCTTGGTTAAATTACAGTTGCGTAACTTGCGTAAATTCATTTACCTAAGTATATTAACAAAAGTCACAGACATAGCTCAAAGCATCGCCAAACTGAATTGGTAGTGGTGAAGATGGCCAGCGTGTTCTGGAGTGGCGACCACGCTGTGTGGGAAGGTCCCCCACAAGATGGACTAATGACCTGGAAGAGGTCGCAGGAACCCAAAGGCACGACCGATCGCTGCATGTGCCATTAACTTAAAATTGAGAAAGGAATTATGTTCAAAAGCATTTCAAAAAGATTCCTGCATAGAAAATACATGGGGAAAAACATCGAATACGAAGTAAAGAATGATCAGATGATCACATGATATTAGCGAACAATTTTGCATTGATGATGATACAGACGATGTTTCGTACGAAAAAGACACTTACTGCACTTAAGCATTACGAGTAAGTGTCAAATCCATAACAGAACTACCAACACTGTCAAAACTTTACAGGCGTTGGTTGGCACTTAACGCAACATCACGTTCCAAACAAGACTACTTACATAAAAAGTGTCGCGCTCTTATGGTGTCATATTTTTGACTGTTTGGATACTTATCCAGTTTTTTATTCTATATTCATAATTTGCTCCTATAGCGAACTTTGCCCAGTATCTATAGAGTAAAATAAATAGTATACAACATCCAAAGTAGGCAAAACTCGTATCAAACAGTGAATTCGTTAGCCGTATTCAGTAGCAACTGGGTCGAGTACTGGAAAGGCCTGTTTTCAGATCCCAAAATAAACTACCAACTGTAGACAAATTTCTTTTTAGGGTTCCGTAGACAATAATGTATTAGAATTTCTTATAGTTGCGTTCTGTCTGCTTAATTATCAGTCACTCAGGTAAACATTTCTATTTAGGTAAGGTAATATAATATTATATTGATTTGAATGCCAAGCAGACCTGATCTGTGATGGCAAAATGCCGGGAAAACGCTAGGAAGATGATGATGACAGGTACACACGCGTTTAAAAGTGCATGGGTAATTTATGAATGAATTCATTTATGAACTACCCGTGCAATTATGCCATACCATGCCTTATTGATTTGAAATTTAAAATGTTGGCGTTGGGATTTGAAAAACGTTATAGTAAAGTTTTTTAACCCCAAATACCACAAAAAATTACAATGCTTGATAGAACGTTTAAATATTATTCGCCCTTAAAAGCCCTTTTTTATAAAACTGCAATTTGTTGGTCTATTTGTCACAACATGCCTCGATGCACATGCAGCTACGCTTATAACAAGCTTTACAATTATGCACCTTAACTCATCGTCAGTAAGGTTCATAAATGTTTATATGTCTGACTGTTGTTGCAGGAATAATAGCAGTTTAAAAGGGTGTATGTTATTAAATAATTCATGTCGGTTAAGCCCTTTTTAAAAGTATAACAATACACCACAATTTGCCGATAATCGTAGCGTATCGAACTTGCTTCCTCGGGGGAAATTACTACTTTTGTTACTTTGAGGAACTCGTATCTCTCCAATTGTGTTACTGCAAAATGGATCTTACGTCATGTGCAATAACGTTTAATTTCCAAGCAAGATATTATGGTTGTAAGAGATTTAGAATTGTATGAGATGCTATTATTTTTTAGGCTGGAGCTACGTAATACGCTGCTGTTAAAATGTTTCCGTGGGACAAACTATTTTGGCACGTGTTACATTTTTGTGTGTCGAATCCGAAAATTACTACCATTTTTACACATGGGCAAATTTTAGCAAAAATAACAAAAAAATATACTTACAGACAAAGGGAGCATTTAACCGCAGCTAAAGTTTTGCACGCGATAAAGGAAAGTTTACAACAATCGTTGCGCAATTTATTAGAAGTAGAAAAAAAGCGGATTAAGGCTTAGATAGAGTAATTTGACCTAGTTTTAGGCGATTTATAGGTACCTACATTATCCTTACAAAACCCTGGAAATAATCAAGATTTATTTTTAACTATTTATATACTACCTACGCCTTCTTTATACGTCGCTAGCAAACAAGCATACGGCCCGCGTGATGGAAAACAGATACTGTAGCCTATGGACACCTGCCACCTGAAATTCCAGGGGTGTCACATGTGCGTTGTTATTAATAAAATTTGGAATTAGGTAATCCCTGGAATTTATCGCTGACTCGTAATATAACATAAACACGACCGCCAAAAATCAACTTTGCTCTCTACCATACAAAACTCTAATGATATTCACATAATTAAGTGAAAGTAGTATTATTTATAATAGTTTTGTTTAACCAACCACAGAAACAGGTCAATAAGTGTATTGCAGCGTGAATAACTATCATAGACACATTGTCGGCCACGTTCTCGTCACGTATAACTTTCCCGAGCCCTTCGGAGCCCTACAGCTGTACTAACTAAAGAGCTTAAGCGACATCTATACTAGCTACCATTTACACTAATTTTCCTAAACCTTAATCCAGGCTAGGTATTTTTTCGTGCTTCTATGTCTTTACATATATTTTTGGCTTTTTCTATGTCTTTTATATGTTTAAGTAATAGAAATGGAAACTATACGTCTAGATTAAGAGAAGAAAATGTAGCAATGTTTTTTGTATGACCGTTTGTTTCATATCTAAATAAATAAATAAATAAATTTTATGCGTCGACACTTCTACATACCAACATTTACACATTTGGATGATTTAAGAAATATTTGAAAGGTTTAAGAAAGTACGAGCACATTTTTAGTAGGTACCTATGTAGCATTACAATAAAGCTTAAAACACCTTTTATTCATAAAACTTAGTCCCTTTTAACTTTTGTCTCTTACTCCTGTTACAAACAAACACAAATGTCAAAACGAAAGATGGGGACTGGGGAGGAGGGACAAACGACAACACCTAATTCATGTTTTTCAAGCAGTGTTTTAAGAAAAACTAGGTATTTTAATAATGCACAAAAATTATATGTTAAAATTCATCATATTTCGAAGACCCTAGACGGAGCCGATTTTTAATTTAACGAAATCGGCTCGATAGAAAATAATTGCAAAGATTGGTCTTAAATTCATCATTAAACGGTTCTATGTCTTTAATGTTTTGACCGTGATACAAAATAACTTAAGTAAAATACGAGTTATGCTAGAACTTATTCTACTACAATGTTATTATATTTATAGAGTTATACCTAAAAGAGAGAAACATTACTTAATTTCAAAAGTACAAAAATACAGAATTTAAAGTAAACAGGGCAAGGTAAGGCAGGGCAGGGCAGGGTAGGTAGGGGTCCGGTTTACTTAGGAGTAGGAGATTTGTGTGTGTGTGTGTGTGTGTGTGTGTGTGTGTGTGTGTGTGTGTGTGTCTGGGTGTGTGAGTGTGTATGTGAAATGTGAATGTGAATGCGTGCGTGCTTGTGCTTAATAGATGAATAGATAAAGATTGTCCGTATGTGTGGTGTGCTACGAAAGACAGCGTGATTAAAATACTGCCAGACATAATGATCATTTGTCCTAAACTCATATGTCCTACTCGTAATATTGTTTTCCCTGACATCGTTTTAATCTACTTTTCTAACAGCGATTCGGTTCTGTGTAAAGTCGTTTTTGGGCAATAATTCGATTAACTATAATAATAAGCATGCTCTTGCTAATAAGCATGCTTATTAGCATGCTAATAAGCACAAAACATGCTAATAATGAGCATGTGTAACAGTAGGTGTAGGGCAAGTGCTTTTAGGACAAACGATATTAGGGATCTCGAGGGAAACCCTAACTAAAGACTCTTCCTTACGACTCTATTAAGGGGGCCTCAAACTTCTGTACTTACATCATACCTACCTATCGATTTAGACGAATTCGGACGAATTATGCAATACGAAATGTGTGTCACCTATGATCATGATCATGCTGATTACATGGGAATTGTAACAGAAATATTGCTTCCGTCCGCGGTTGACCGCAGCGATACTAGGTGTAAGGTTTTCTATAATTTCTATGAAATGCATCGGTCTTTTTCTGTCACATTAATTACGATACTCGAATCATTATAAAAATCTTATAAAGACACTAATATTGCCTCTGACGTGCAACGATGCTACCGACGCTAGTGCGAAACAGTGATGTTTACATTCGATTTTAAGAAATAACCTACTAGTTTTTGCCCGCGACTTCGTCTGCGTAGAATTAGAATAAAAACTATCCTATATCCCAGGAGTTAAACTATATCTATACCAAATTTTATCTTAATCCGTTCAGATTTTAGGGTGAAGAGGTAACAGACAGAAGAGATACTTTCACATTTATAATATTACTATGAATTTACTATCAGGGAACGACCAAAGAGGGACAAATGTACTTAAGCCTTTAATAAAAGCAGTATACTAGTACAGGTGTGGGGTCCGTTCGGCGCCGGAAGCCGCCATGTTTGTTAAACGCCAGTTCCGGCGCACGCGCCGATGATGGCTGTCCGGAATGACTGACACGATCTGACGAAAGGGCGGTAATTGATGGCTTACGAGCTACAGTGACATGCGTTAATGGGCGCATTGTATGGATGGGTGATTGGACTGGATACACAGGGCTTAGCCAAGTGACTCTCGTTTATCGATGATGCCAAATAATGTATGGAAATTATGGGTAGGTACGTGACTTTTAGGTTGCATCTGCTTTTCCGATATGTTTTTTACTCTCTTAGGCTTTTTCTATAAACGGTTATAATTTTGGATACTGGATGGATGATCGAGCCATTGTGATAATGTCCATCTCTTTAAATTACGCAGTAATAAAAAATGATGAGCAAAATTAATAAACCTTTAACCCTTGGTCCGTGGGGTCCAGCGGCCCAAAGCCTGTATAAAGACTTGGCCAAACGTCTGGTCGACGTCTCCGGGGGTAAGAAGGCTGGCAGCTACCTCGCCCAACGCATAAGTATTGCGATACAGCGAGGGAACGCTGCCAGCATTCTTGGGACCATGCCTCAGGGGCCGGGGCTATTAGTTTTTTAGTTTAATTTTCTTCTTAGTTATTTTATTTAAGTTATTTTTAATTTGTTTATTTTGTTGGAGGTATTTTATGTTGCCAATAAATATCTATAATGGAATAAATGAAAAACTTTTTCAATAAAAAAATAAACCTTTTAAAAATATTAAAGTCGAAAAATTCTGCTTTGCTGGCATCGTAATCAGCCAGGTCGATAGTACCGAAATTACCCTGGACAAGAGTGACTGGAAAGCAAATCTGAAAACTACGCGGATATGTATTGTTTCTGGTAGATCAGATTAAACAATTGAAATTCCAAAGCCAATCATCTAACTATTATTTTTAAGCAGAAATGTCTGCGAAACGTCTGGAAGGATACCAAATTTCTCAGGAGGAAAGGAAAACAGGAAAAATTCATGTCCTAGGGCGGGACTCGAACCCGTGACTCTGAGATACTAGTCCATCGCTCTTCCAACCGAGGTTATGATTTTTTTTTCTTTTCATGTTTTTTTTTTAATACTACGACGGTGACAAACAAGCATACGGCCCGCCTGATGGTAAGCGGTCACCGTAGTCTATGAACGCCTGCAACTCCAGGGGTGTTACATGCGCGTTGCCGACTCTTTAAAAACTTTAACACTCCTTTTTTGAAGAACCCCATACTGTAGTCCTTTGGGAAAACAGCGGCAGGGAGCTCATTCCACAGCCGGAGCGTCCGCGGGAGGAAGTTCCTCTTAAACCGCACGCGGTACGAGACCATTTAGGCTCCAGGGTATGCGGGTATGTCTTTATAACTTTGTTGGACTAGTTGGCACAATCTCACTGCCACATAACTCTGTCAGCTCATTTCCCCAGCCTTGTAATCCCTCCACTTGACACATTTGCGAGGCTGCGTTTGCAAATTTTCTCTTTGAGGCTTAGCCTGCATTAGCTGCTTCGTATGCAGAAATGTTGGGAACTTGGATGTGAATTATGAGACATTTGTTGCGCCGTTGTCTGATATAGCTCATACTTACCTGCGCCCGCGACTTCGTTCGCATAAAATTTATTAAATTTTCCAACCCCATTTTCATCCTCTTAGGGATTTAATAAAAGAGAAGTTTTTTTATCAGTAAAGTTTCATGAACATGACATTTGAAAAATTTATATATCTAATTCCGACTTTTTTATAGTAATTGTCTAAAGTTTCAAGCGATAAAAAATTTGGATCTAAGTAGGTATAGTAATTTCGCTTATCGAGCAGCGGGCGGAGTTTTCGCTTACTAGGCAAAGCTTAAGTTAAATCATATGGCAGCGCCATACTTGATGTAGCACTTGGATTACAAACTTAGGGTAATGTTCGGACTTCGGACGCTTTACAAACGAATGCCTTCTTGGTCTGCTGCTTGTTCGGTGCTTAGAACAGTGACGGACGTAATGAAATGAAAATTAACTACTGTTCAAAATTTTAAGCGTGTCTTTCCATAAGATTTGTCACGTTTACAATATTATTTATCTCTAAAATATGTCTAAACGACACTTAACAGAAGAACGGCCCATTTGTCTCAAAATATACATGTTATTACGCTTTCCAGAAGATGAATGTCTGTAGTAAGAAAGGGTTCATTTGAGCCCAAAGGATTTACGTCAGGCGATAAATCAGTGATACAAACGGCCATCGATGCGACTAACTACTTGAAATATAACCATGACGCTTGAAGGCGATAGTGATAAACTGAAATTACGTCATTAACACGTGTAAAGGATGATTCACACTAGGACGGGAAGGGACGGGAAGGGACGGGATGGGACGAGGCGCGACAGGACGCTCTGTCAATTTCTATAGAAAGAATCACGTGATATCTCGGAGCGTCACGTCACGTGACGTTTTTTTAAAGAAACTGACAGATCATCCCGTCTCGTCTCGTCTCGCCCCGTCCCGTCCCGTTCTAGTGTGATTCATCCCTAAGATTGCTAGTGAAGGTACGATTGATTTGTAAATATCTGGTGTGGATGGTGTGGAGGATTTTAATATGGAACGTCAAATACATGGTTTTATTATCGCTATCAAGCGGTATTTGTATCATTGACAAAAACTCGTGTTTTGAAAATACTTTTAGTTCAAAAGACTTAAACAAGAGAAAGAGGTGGTCTAATTGATTCCATTGGGAACAAAAAAACTCTTTGATTTTAAAAGGCACATGCATCGACATTTTGGTTTTACTAGAATATCTTCACTATCAAAAACCAATCAATATCCCAATTGAAGCTATTTCTTTTTCTTAAAGTTAATTTTCAATAGTCTATTGTGTTTTTGTATTTGGGTCACTTAGCTTTTTATTGGATTTAACAGTAATTAATGGATTCTTCATGTCCGCGGAATGGACGACGATTATCCACTTAATCAAGGCTGGATCTAGGTCAAATGCTTGTCAATAGTCAATACAAGACCTATTCTAGACGTTTGTGGAGCAAATATAGCTTACAACATCGAGGTCTTAGGGTTTTATTCGGAATATCGTATTCTATTGATCGTTGGTAAAGACTCAGTGTAAAGCGAAGGAATGGGTTACTTACTTCCTACCTACCTATTCTTACTTCATTTAAACTAATTTATGTAGGTATAGCTTGATTAGCTTGTAATTCAAGAGAACTAAGAAATTCCTGGGCCTAAATTGGTCTTCTTGCAAAAATATCATTAATCATATACGCGTACATCATTCGTTCTACTTCGCAGCTATACCTGTATTAGTAACGATTTTGTCTAGGCTTTGTCTCAAAAGTATTTTGAATAACCCTCAATCAATCATTTTAACAAAATATTTTCCTAAAATTAATAATGCAATGGAGATTGCCGCGCGTCAATTCGCCGCTAGGGGCACCTATATAACGTGGGTCTAGCGGGAACATTTCAAACGATACTTTGACAATTCATATCATCAAGCACATTGTGAATTGCCTTACTGAATAAAGACTAGCTCCACAAATCGATTTATTTTTTGTTTACTTTCTTTATCGATTTCTTTCGTTTGACTTTGTTATGTGCAATGATGTGTTGTATGAATAAATGTATTTAAATCTCTATATTATCAACAGCAATTCCGAACAAATTCTATTTATTTTTATTGCCGCTAAAATACCCTAATAAAACTACCTATTTGCCTGTCCGATAGACCGTGGCATTGAATAATTCAAAGTATTCAGCTTCGGGGCGATTGGCCAGGTGTTTTTTATGGGGTGGCCACTGATCTTATCGATAATTGATTACTGACTATTTTCAATAAAAATGTGATTAGTAACATTCAATTCGGGTGAGTAGTCCTGATATCTCAGCATGTGACCGTTATAATACTTTAACACACACAGAACAACAAGGTGCCTACCTTGTTATTTTTATTTTTTGTTGTGGTAAAATAATTTTTGCTAAATTGGAGTTTTTTTATATCTTTTCTACTCAAAATTGCGAGCTCTTTCAATCATACTATAATAACAAATTTAGTTGAAAATAAGTTATTTCCAATTCGACTAACACGAATTCGTTTGCGTAGAATTAGAACAGAAACTATCCTTTTATGCCCTTTCCCAAGAGTCAGCGGTTTTAACATAAAGAGGTAATTGACAGACAGGCAGACATAGTTTATTTCGCATTTATAATATTTATTTATTTATATGAGTCTAGAGTGTCCCACTGCTGGGCAAAGGCCTCCTTCTTCTCCTTCCACGTATTTATAATATTAGTATGGATTAAGTTAACCACTGAACAAAGTCTAGACCCAAAAATGGCAAAAAGGTAATAGTAAAAATGTATGTAGTTTAACGTTCGTTATGTGTAGTTTTATATTCTATAAAACTAATTCTCTTTCAGTTTTTCACTTCTGAATTATCAGAAACAACCATCAGCCACTGCTTACGTCGAATCACGAGTAATTAAAATAAAAGCAAAGTCATCCATCCACTTTGTAAATATTTGATTACAAGTGCATCACGGAAATAGGGGAATTATGATTTAATATAAAATTTGATAAACACGATTAGTAACAAAAGCCTCGATACTTTTATTTTTGCTAACATGGCCTCTTTTTTTACACGTTTTCTTTAGAACGTCGAAACGGTCGAGATTATTAAAATTATTCTTAGGGAAATAGGTGAGTAATAACTAGTTCTTAAATATGGTAAAAGCTTTTTCATCACACTTGCTCTTAAATGGTGATATTATTACATTATATATATGCAAACATACTTAGACTTAATGAACTGTATTAAACCCATGGCCGTAATGGATTTTCATAAATTTTACCATCCGCCCGGAGCTGCCGGACGACCTGCGCCCCACGCGCGCGCCGCCGTTTACAGCGGTTTCTGTGGACGGCGCTACCACACTACTACTATAATTATTGTTTATTTATTTGCCTAGTAAATTTATTTATTTTCTCGTAAATGTGATGAAAAACATTGTATGTATCACGGGCGGTACAAGGTTTACGAACTCGTGTTAAATTCACACTCATTCCAAATTACTTGCTTACCGCTCTTAATACACAATCTACTATTATCTATAAACATGTAGTTTAGTTGTAAAAAGCAAATATTTGACGCAGTTTATTTTGAGGCGCCCGCCTACTACCGCCCTTTCATTTTTTGCGTGCTCCTGCTATTAGATCTATTCCGCTCTATCTTGCTCGCACATGTGCACTCTTATGCTAGGTTTCAGTATTTGTAACCTACATCCAGAATTTAAGTAGGTAGGTAGTGAGATATCAAAAGATCTCCCTCGGTATCGGTAGGTGTGGAGCGGGAACGGTGAGCGGAAACCGGCGGTAGCTGGAAATTAGCTGATGCTATCTCTGTAATTTGGCCCGTACTGACAGAGACACATATATTTTATTAGACTGCCAAACCTTCAGACTTATCTCACTACGAGTAGGTATACGCGTAAAACAGTCGGCCTTATAATAGTAGATTTTGAATTAAGAGCAGTAAACAAGAAATTACGAACAAGTGTGAATTTCAACACGAGTTCGTTTATCTTGTACAGCACGTGATACCTACATATAATGTTTTCCATCACATTTGCGAGGAAACAAATAAACTAGGCAAATATAGTGTAGTAGGTAGTACAGTCCACAGTACTCCGGGGTGAGCGGCGGCTACGTGCAGTGAGCGTGTGGGGCGCGGGTCCTCCGGGAGCCCCGGGCGGGCGGTAAAGTAGTATGAGAATCCATTACGGCCATGGGTTTAATACAGTTCATTAAGTCTCTATACAGCTTGCATATAATTTCACCAATTACGAGCAAGTGTGCAACTTTCAAGATGCCCTAGTAATAGGGCATCTGTTATGTATTACGCCATACGACTAAATAAATAATAAATATTATAGACGTGACTGTACGTGATTTAAAACATTGAAGAGTTTCGTAGTTCTAAACTCTTCTTCCTATAAAACCATGCTACATGGAATTTACGAGTAAATTGTTTAAATCTCGTAAAGCTCCGCCAAGAACTGTAAATTATGTGTAATTGTAGAATATCGTGTCAATTTATACAATTTATATTTACAACATAATCAAATTAGGTATAATTTTCAAAAATGTAATCCGTCTATAGCTGTTTCGTATGGTAGGTACCTATCCTGTTTCTGGGAGTCAGTTCAACATTTGGGCCTCAAAACGAATTATTTTTAAGCGAGGATTACACCATATGTTATAAAGGGAACTGGAGAGGGGTTGCGGGGTTAGCAGTCTATATTATTAAAATATCTCTGTTAACGTGTTAGGGTTGTCACTTTGGATATAAAACTGCTATCTGTTGTGTAATTTTGGGTACGCTTGCCTGTAATTATTATTTTGGGCGCAAAGTAATTATTGTTAAAAGAGATTGCACAAACCACGCGTAGACCACAACGTTTTTCATTCAGTAGTTATGTTATGTGTGTCGGTTTTGAGTAGGTGTAAAGTCCAGGATAACTTAAAAAAACTACATTTTAAATAAAAACAAAAGAAATTACACCAGCTCGTCTTAACCGTAAAAATCAGTCTGCCGTTACATGTTTCAAAATTGGTTTTTCTGCCTTCCGGCCGGCAAGTAGCCACTTGCAGGCCGCTACGCTAAACAAATGCGCCGCTTGCCGACTGCGTCGAGCAGAAAAATAGTGTACTGACTGACCTTAGCCAGTAAATAAGAAAGCCTCAGATCACATGTTTGTCGACCTCAGCTTCGCTTCGGCCGACAATTACACGAGTTCTGAGACATTTCTTACTTTACAGGCCTCGGCACGTAATCTACTATTAAGCGTTTGTCCGTCTCGTTCACTTACATCTCACACGTCCTACATACCTTCTCTGTCATGTATTCGTACGTTAGTTCGTTCTCTCGCTGACTCGTTCATTCCTTACGTTCCAATCCGCGCATCCTACAGTTATGATATATCTAACCACAAACTATCAGCTTCAAAGTCTTGTGTTCCTAATGAATAGTCCACTGCAAAAAGGGTTCGTCAAACTAAATCTAAGCATTTTCAATACGTAATAGAAGTACTTACCAGTTGCACCAGTAATTCGTTGTCAAAGTAATACAAGTATAGGGTACATTTGAACAACGATGTTTTTTCTATATTCGAATTTAATCCTTGATAAAATGTGCCCCTGTCGAATACTAGTGCAGCGTCGAGCACTGGTACTTCTGTTTATAAAGCAAATTGCGACTTAACATTTGCATTTATTCCGCATCACTCGTCCAATCTATGAAACTGACTGAATTAGCGACAGACGTGATCTGAATCCCAGCTGGTGCTCAGCAGTAATCACTTTCGTTTACTTTATGAAATGCATAAATTTAATTTATTACTACAATTCTCACTTCGTTTAAGGTGACTTTGGGTAATTTTTCATGCGTATATTTTGCCGCCTTTAATTTATGGTGCTTATCTTATCAGATTCAAATCCTGAGATCCGATCATCGGGTGAAGCATCGGATTCCGATGCTTCAAAAATGTTAGTAGGCAAGCCGGAACTAATTTGACTCCTTTTTTAGGGTTCTGTACCCAAAGGGAACCTATTACTAAGACTGCTGTGCGTCGGTCCGTCAGTCTGTCACCAGCACGCCTACCACGAACATCGAATATTGGCATTGACGGGAAAACCTCTTCGTCACTCCAATATGCAAGTGTGACAGAGACGGAGATACTAATCTGCAATCGTTCGATTTTCGTGGTATACGCCCAGGCTGTAATGGCTGTATCTCATGAATTGTGATAGAGAGTTGAAATTTTCACAGATGATGTATTTCTGTGGTCGCTATAACATTAACGAGTACAGAAAAACAGATTAAGGGGGCTCCCATACAACAAGCGTGATTTATTTGCTCGGTTTTGCTCGATATTGATATTGGCAACAGGTAGACGCTTGAAATACTTATTTAGTTAGATATATACATTCACCTAAAAAATAAATAATAAGGAACCCCTTAAATACAACCCCAACACAACAACGTGATTTTTTTTGGCGCTTTACAGATAATAGTATGGAACCCTTCGAGCGTGAGTTCGATTCGCACTTTTTTCTTAAAAGCCGTAGGTAAAGAAAGTTCCTTGCCTAATAAATATGGAAGTATAGCTTCATGATTATAACTTTTCAAAAGCCCTTTGAATCGTTTTACCTTAAGCTTTACTCAACTCGACAATTATACTCAAATATCACAAACGACAGGTGCCAAGGATTTCTGACAAACTTTTCAAAGGAAAGTTGAGTTTAATAATGGATTCGTGGTAGAAGTTAATGGTAAAATATAAAAGTTAAGGCGCCGTGCTTTGAGACTCACGCAACTGTGAAATTGTTTGTTATGGACAGACTCAGGTAAGGTATGGTAATGTTATACATGTTATTTGCAAGAAAATATATGCACTTAGTTTCTTCAACATGGTCGCAACTGGGCAAAAACCGGTTAGATAACGTAAAAATTAAATCTGACAGGACACAGGACCGTAAAAAGCCGGACATTCCCGGTTTAAGGATGACACACGGGAATGGGGCGGGAAGGGACGTTCTGACAATTTTCATAGAAAGATGATTCGTCCGTGCTCGTCACGTGACGTTTTCTATAGAAACGGACAGACCCGGCCCCGGTCAGGCCCGGCCCGTTCTGGTGTGAGTCATCCTTTAAAGATTTGTAATGATTTGTAAAGATGACTCACGCTAGGGTCAATTTCTATAGAAAGCATCACCCCTACTTATACCAAACCCTGGGATTGAGTTTCCCAAGCGGATTCCTAGCTGCTCAAACGTTTGAAATCCCAAGTATGACGATTTGGATTGACTTGTCATTGACACATTGATGGGCGATCTATGGGGCCCGGATTCTCGTTAGAGGGCTCGTTGCAGCAGAGCGAGATAAGATTACGCGATAATCTTATCTCGCTCTGCTGCATAGTTCTGTCCCTTAGATTAGTCCATGATAGCCCATTGTGTGAAGCAAAATGAAAAACGCCTAAAACTTATGAACACACCAGCAACGGTTCGTAATACACTCAAGGGCAAAAGTTTCGGGTTACAATTTTTTTTAATAGCTCGGAAACTAATAGAGCTAGCGTATTAAACAAAGTGAACTTTATTGATAATTATTGCTCTCGAGTGTACTTAGTACTTATGCTCATATCTTTACCCTTCGCTTAAATGACCGATCAAATAATGTTGTAAAAGACCCTTACAGGGGCATAAAACTAACTCCATACGATTGTACTTAATTGAAAGGTATTGTTAAATTAAGGCATTTCAACTTCTAAATTGACATTTAGCCGTAGTTCTTAAGTCAACTCATTAAGAAATATATTGAAATGGTTTTAGAATAGATGTTTATGGAAATGTTTTTACTTTTTACGACCTGGAGCGGCCCTTTTGACTTTGTTTATCTGTGGAGTATTTAGTAGAATGCGCCTAATGAGATGAAATAAAACTGTTTTATAAATAAGACATTGTAAAGTTGTGAGTGAGTTTTTGGAATTACGATAAAGGCTGTGTTGACACTAATATGATCCATATTGTTGAGGGAGTAAAGTCTAGAATAGTTACTTAGGTGTGAGCCGCAACCTTTATGCGATAAAATATCTTATGAATTTATGATTCCTATTCCTACGTCTAGTAGATTGTGCTTCGAAAGATATTGGACCGGCTTTCACGGACTTTGAGTTCTTCTTTAATATAAATCACTGTTTAATTAAGGAACGTTCTATACTAAATAAGTATTAATAAATAAATATTGTGTGACAATCGTACACAAATCGACTTAGTCCCACGGTAAGCTCAATAAGGCCTGTGTAGTTGGTATGGTACTAGGCGACGATATATACGAGTATAATAGAAAGATACATATAAATACATAGAAAACACCTATAACTCAGGAATAATAACGTGATAAACACACAATTAAATGCACTGACCAGTACTCGAACCCGGGTCCTCCTGCTTCGTAAGCAGGGTCTCTACCAACTAGGCTAGGCCGTTATACTCTACTTCATTTTTTTTAAGATTGTAAAGATGCTTACCATAGTTGACGTATGAAAGTATGTCCATCTCGCCCCTGCCAGAGTAGTGGTAGAAGCAGGACGGACCTACTTTCGAATACTGCTGTCGCTATATACGGTTATGTCTGAGTTCTAGGTAACCGTAGAAGATAGCGACTGTGTGATTCAATAGTGTTTGCATCTTACTCGTTCTTAACTGATGGCAGCGAGATACATACACTATCGAATCGCGCAGTCACTATCGACTTCGGTTACGTTGAACTCATGGTAAGCACACTTGTATTATTTATCATTCGTCCATTCCATGGCCCATAGCCGCCAACCAATTCGTTCCTTCAGTAAGTACGTATTTCAATATTTTATTTTATTTTAATCCTGTTTCTTCTTTCCAGGTGTACAGGAGTGAATCACTGCAGCTTCGTGCTCCACGAGGACTACCCCCTGGCGCGGGGGTGGCCGCCGGGGGTGGTCTACATTAAGTACGCTTGCTTTGACGGTACGTTATTTGATCCCACTTCTGATGTTTGGGGTCTGTACCCCAACAACCTGTACATCTGTATGTACAGGTTAGGAATCACTACAGCTTCGTGCTCGAGAACTACCCCCTCGCCTGGGGTAGTTTACATTACTAGTAAATACGCTTGCTTTGACGGCGCATTATTATCTAATCCCACTTCTGATGGTAGGAGTACAGTGTGCGTAGCCAAGATGCCAATCGCTCACGCTTAATAACGTATCGCAGCTACCTCTCTCTATCACTCTTCCTTATTAGTGTGACAATGACAGTTGCGTTTCGTTAGCGACTGAGCGTGAGCGATTGGCATCTTGGCTAAGCACCCTGATGTACATGTGTACAGAAATGTTGGACGAGGACTACCTCCTGGCGTGGAGGTGGTTAACATTAAATACGGCTGCTTCGACGGTACATTGTTTGTTCCCACTTCTGATGTTTAGAGTACAGATGTATGGGAATCTCGGCAGCTTCGTGCTTCGCGTGGACTACTTCTGGATAATGGCCACCAGAGGTGTACATTAAATACGCCTGCTTTGACGGCACGTTATTGTTGATCCTACTTCTGATGTTTGGAGTGGGCAGATGTACAGTTGTGAATGATTTCTGTGTCCTTACCATGACTTTTACGTGGTTATACTCGCTAGCGTGAGTTAACGAACTCACTATCATTACATCTCGCTTCCACTTGCATATAAGTACGGTACGAGCGACAGGGAGTTGACGCAGATTCTAGCTAGTTAGTTTAGTAAACTTATGATAAGCACACTAGCCTTACGGCTACTACCGACAACATCAAACGATCAAAAATTTAGATATACCTCTCTATCGCACGTTTATACTAGTGAAAGAGATGCAAATAAGAAATTTTCGAATTATCAATGTTCTCAGTAGTAGCAGTGTACACGAAAGTTCTGCATGAAAGGGACTTGGGAGATAGGAAGATTTAACACAAGCCAGATTTTATACATGAAGAGATTTACATTAAATCCGCCTGCTTCGACAGTAGGTTATTGTTTGATCCCACTTCTGATGTTTAAGGGAGAACTTTGAAGTTTGGTTTGAAAAGGCTTGGGGGATAAGAAGTTAAATCAGTGGTTAGATTTTGTATGGAAATACGGCAAAGTTTTATGAGTAAGGGATGCATTAGAAATCTTAAGAGAGGAGAAAATTGTG
Source organism: Lathronympha strigana (assembly GCA_949128165.1). Lineage (NCBI taxonomy): Eukaryota > Metazoa > Arthropoda > Insecta > Lepidoptera > Tortricidae > Lathronympha > Lathronympha strigana. Next base: position 5,443,493 of record OX421906.1, on the reverse strand, counting down.
TCTCGAATGTTCTCTTTGATTTCACGCCGTGAATTATCGTCGCTCACACTATTATCAACTTAAATAAGACAGTTAATAATCCACGTCTTAGATTAAGAAGTACTATCTTCGTACGATAGGTGTTGATAAGCGTCCCTCTAAGGTGCCTATGAGGGATACGGTGGAGTGATTCGGGACCACCGAGTGTGTCTCGGTAGCTCAGATGGTAGAGCGATAGACATAAATCCCTTAAGTCGCGAGTTCGAGTTCCGCCCGAGGCTATGAGATATTCCACTGTTCCTTTCATTCTAAGTTTCATCGTAAATGTTATATAATTTAAAAATAAACGTTATTATACTAAGATATAGAATCTTTGTTTCAATAACAACAAGAACGCATAAAAGTATACCTAATAAAATAAATGTTTAAATAAATATTCTCTCTTGGCATGGTACCGTAGACGCTGGCAGCGTTTTTTTTTATACTATGACGGTGACAAACAAGCATACGGCCCGCCTGATGGTAAGCGGTCACCGTAGTCTATGTATGTACGCTTGCAACTCCAGGAGTGTTACATGCGCGTTGCCGACCCTTCCTCCTCCTCCTCGCTGTATTGCAATACTAATGCGTTGGTCGCCTGTAGCGTCCACAAGCCTCTTTGAGATATCCTTAAAGTATAAAAGTGTAAGAAATCTGTGAAGATTTAATTATGAAATAACTTAAATACTTACTATAAAACAAAAATTCAAATAGATTCCAAGCAATACTAAGTTCACCAACCTAGCATGGCAATGACAAAAAGGTAAATAATTTTATATTTAACCCCATTTCGAATAATCATGTCAAAATCCAAACCGCACATGTGTACACACGTTAATAAAGGCAGCTCCACACGTGCGTCCATAAATCGTGTTTATTAAAACTGTTCCAGTTCCGTAATTGTTCCAGAGCGACATGACGTCACGGTTGTCAAAATTGGCAGTTGATATTAATGGTGACGTCACGGTTAATTTTTTCGCCCATATGCCGTCAATGGAGTTCAATTAAATATGACTTTGTTTGAGTCCATTGTTTTGTTTGATATAGGTTATTTTTAGTAGCCAATATGTACTTATTGTACTTAAACAAAAACATACGTACTTACGTAAACATTTTAAAAAATACCGATTGATAACGATCGAAAGTACTTATATTGATATATATACCTTCCCTTAGTTATGTCAGTACCAATCCCAATTGTCCAAAAACTATAAGACCCGGAGCAATAAGTTGCGAATGTCGCGAACCGTAATTTTATGACTATTGTTATCTTCCCACACTTTGTTAGGCCCACTGTGCCCACTGTGGGCAAAGTACGCAATAACGTCCCTGAGGAGTCAAAATGAAGCACATTCTAGATAACACGTGCCATTAATTGCACTGATAAGTGAAAGGGAAAGGGGGAGTACAGGGGAATAAATATAAGAGTGTATTTTATAGTTAGTTCTAAAGGAAATATATACACTTACAAATTTAAAATTTAAAAATGTTGTCTCATAAAAGAGAGACAGTTAAAACGAATATATACATAGGTACAGTCGCCATAAGATATAATTAAGAGCGGCAAAGATCTAATATGTGAACAAGATTCTAACGCCTTAACAGTAGAGCCGTGCTCAGATATTTGTGAGCACCCAAGCCGCTGCGATGTATCTGATGTTGACTGTAGCTTAGTAATATCCAGAATTCAATGATATAAAATCACAAGTTTGCTTTCAAAATTACTTTGACCTAATTCCCTTTGAGCGATAAACCTGACGGAGTAGCAATTGACAGGCCTAGCCCTCTGCCGAATGATGTGATGTGGATGTGGATGATGACGTTTATCTGACATAGCTGGTACGTACGAATAGGCATACATTTGAATTGCTCCTTCCCCGCAAAAATCAGCAGACCTTTTTGAATAGAAAATGATAGGCATTGACAGTCCGGTTAAGGGGCTCCACGCGGAAATCGACGGTTTTTCAAGAGTTTTGAGTCAAAACTCAAAACTTTTGACTCGATATTCCGCCTCGAGTACTATAGGTACTATTACAAAACCATCTGTCATCGATTCATCAATCTTTTATCTTGACTTGCAAAAGACGGACTAAAAAAAAATGTATAGTTAATTTTTAATGTTTTTTTCAAACATGGTGTAAAAATAGCAAATTTTTCTATATTTTAAAGAAGTTTATGCTATTATGTGAAATCTACATACTGTTTCTATCTGAAGTCTAATTAATAACCTAATAGAGATTTTAAATTTAAACTTATTGGTACAAAAGTTATGTAAATACAAAAAACTGTTATTTTGGATTAAAATTGCCAAAATTTGATGGCATATATCTCGAAGACAGTTAAGTTAATATTTAAGTGAATAAGATAAGGTAATTTTCTTAAGGCCGTTGGAGTTGATGTAATATAGAAATGTAGCCATAAAAAATACTCGAACATTGAGAAATACAGATAGAAGGTTATTGGGGCCAGGAACGGCCTTAAATAGTCAAAGTAATTCCTAAACCAGTTACCTACATACAGAAGCTGTCATCGCATCGCATTGTTTACGATCAAATACAAATAAATTTCCCCGTACGTAATATCAACATCACGCACAGACTTCGAAAATTTAATTGATAACGACAATTTACAACCGACGTTTTGATGCACCAATTTAAATTTACATTCAACGACACCTTAATAACGTTCACACAGAGCTTAATTTAGGTCATTTTAGCGACATATGTGTGTTTCTCTGAGCATTTGGTGGCTATAAACTTATTGTAACAGCTCCCTAAATATTCCCACGTGCCCAATATCTATTGTGTAAACCGACCACATTGGGAAGATCTCGCCTCCTAGATCTCGTTTTAATTGCTTGCCGAGAACGGGATAATCAACTGAGTTGAACCTGTATAAGTGCGAACTCAGGTTACACATAGTTGTAACGGATCTCAAGGTCACGTCGCTAATATACAATGGCACCCGAAAATATTGTTCGCTCGTGCACGATTAGCCAACGTGCAAAGAATTGCAGGAATATTATACCCTATGGATAATTAATGTATCTTTAATGCTATTTTAGAACAGTTTAGTACCTTAATTAGATGCATGCTTTGTCTTGGTTGTACTTGATATGTATTAAACAAAATAATTGCAATGCAATTAATTCGAAAATAACCTAAATAATAGAATAATACAGTAGTATGGCAGAACAAGGCAATCTCAACGTTTCACCATTAAACAGCCTTATTTCTCGCCTCAAATTTTGATATACGCGGTCTACATTCACGAGAATGGATATAAATGTTTTGCTCCCCCACATTTCATTCTAACAAGCAGGGCTCTATCGAAACTGGTCGGTTGCTAGCTTGCCGATACATTGACGGATTTACCCCAATACGGCTCAAACCAAGGGCGGTGTAATGGAGTACTATGGCAACAATAATTTGGGTGTCACGTGCATGTGATTTGCCGGATGTGTGTTAAAGTGACTGCTGGCTATCGATCTTAGCTTTGTATTGAGTTTAGGTGAAGGTGGCGCGTTGAATTTTGTTGACTTCAATTTTCCCCGAGCCGTTTTTTAGCCGAGTTATGAGATGATGACGAGTCGAGGTTTACTTTACCGACAATTAAACTTCAGCAAACATTTTTGGTAAAAATAACGATAAAACCACCTATTATAGGTCGCATATCTGACAGTGACCAAAATTAGTTACCTCGAATCGACGTGGAATCGACGTGGAATCCACCAAAGTGGGGAAAAAAAGCACGTGCCGGCTACGTCGATTCCACGTAATTTTAGTTATTGCGACCTACTGGTTACTACATAGGTAACGTTTGCGACGTGGATTCAACGTCGCCACGACGTGTCATGTGGTTGCAATGTCCAAAATTGGTAAGACTTACCATTTTTCAACATGATTTCAACGTGTTTTTTACCATTTAATTACCCGGAAAGGTTATTTTTATGAAATAGCACGCAGAGAAAGAGACAAATATATAACGAGAGTATTATCTTTTCGCTCACAAACAAAATGTCTAACTAAAAATGAATCTTAAGCCTTGCAACGAAAATGGCGGCCATTACTTGGCGTAAAATAATTATCTATTTCGAATACGCAGGAATTATACGATGAAATCTTGTGGGCTGAAAATTTTCTCGTGCAGTATGTTAGGTTTTTATTCAAAACTACTGATGGGCTTTCGAAATACTTAAGTATTACGTTTTTTAAGCTCATAAGTAGTATGTATTGCTTGTAATTGGGGTTCGTAAATTTGTGTTCGGTGTTTGTAAACACATTAAATTGACTGTATATATTTTTTTCTATAAATGACAATAAAAGTGCCGTTAGATTTTAATTTTCTACGTATTTTAAAATACCTAAATTATGCAATTTGGAATAACACGTCCTAATTATAACAAAACAAAATGTCGGCTCGACCAAGAAGTTAAAATTTACCTAAAAATACGACTTACTGGTATTTAAGTCAGTTTTACGTAATATATACTAAATTCTGCGACCTAATGGTGCAGAGTAACCGTTTAAGGTTGAAGCGACCGCCATCACAACGTCGCTATAACCGCGACTCGCAGGCGGTGTGCTTACGATCAGAGGTGCCATGGATAAATATTACGCACAGAGGTTCCCTAATTGGTAAAGTTATATGTGACAATTAAGATTTTGAAACTTTTTCGAGTCATTAATGTTTTTAGTAATAAATATTTTAACTGATTGTATGCTTAGTTTAAAACATATCTGCGTACTTAGTACTTAACGCATGTACGCAATATAGTTACCTAAATATTTATTATTAATTGACTCCAATTTGGTTTTACCGGAAAAGACATTTAGAAACTAAGCCCATTTGTTAATAAAAATACCTAAATCTTCTTGTTTTGCTACTCCGGTTGATACCTACTTCACCTTAAACGCTCTTCATCCCGAGTTCGAATCCTGGCGCAAATTCGATTGTACATTGAAATATAATATACGTACAGAATGTATTAATGTATTGTTTGTCCTTGTCTATTGTAGGATAGGTACTAAATCCGATATCGGATCGCAAAATCTGAAAACGCTCTTATAGTACGGGTGGGAACCGTAAGATTTGCTACGTTACGTGATACAAAGATAAGCCCTTTGCCCTTTGGCACATGTTCATAAAAGTGATGCTTAGAAAAAAGAAATTAAAAAAAATGGAATTGGCCGAAAGCGTCAAAAACGACCACTTCCGCACCCTAGGTTAGCTTTTTAGGGTTCCGTAGTCAACTCTAGGAACCCTTATAGTTTCGCCAAGTCTGTCTGTCTGTCCGTCCGTCCGCGGATAATCTCAGTGATTGTAAGTACTAGAAAGCTGTAATTTTGAACGAATATGTATATTGTATATCGGTCACGCCAACAAAGTGGTAAAATAAAAAGTGATTATAATTTTTTTTGGGTACCTCCCATACATGTAAAGTGTGGGGTGTTTTTTTTCCGTTTCAAACCTACAGTGTGACATATCATTGGATAGGTATTTAAAAAATTTTAGCCGATAGTTTTATCATTAACATTATTTTTTTTGTTCAAAAGCATTACAAAAAACGAAAAAAATAATAATGGCGAAATCGACCTAAATCCGTATAACATTCATTACTCCTTATGAGCTCAGGAATTCTTGTTTAAAATCTCTCGCAATGCTCACTAGCACATAATTACATGCATAATTAATCCATCCACAAATGTTTAACTATGGTTAAAAGTAAACAGTAAGTACATGAGTAAGTACCCATCTTACCTTTCAGATAGGCCCTAGCAGGAGTGTCACAGATAAAACATTTAATTTGAATCAATATCTTTTTTCATTTATTATAATGCCTTTCGCTATTATTTTATTAATCTCATTTATAAATTGTCGTAAATAAAGTTCCAAAGGTGGTATTCCACTTCCATAAAATAAAATTCCTGTAAACATCGGCTTTATATTTGGCATGTTATATATTGCCATAGCAATAGGCCACACTTCGGAAGCAGTACTGTTAGAAATAGACATACTGGATATAGTACTTAAATTCATATCTGACAAAGTTTTTTGTAAGCAATTGCTTACACCTTGATACCAAAACTTGTCTTGGCCCATAGGCTCTATAAATAACTTTTAAAAACTGACGATGAGTTTTTAAAAGTGCTCGTCCATCTTTTGGCAATTATATCCGTATTCAGTCACTAATGAAAACTGGAATTAGAAGGTAATTCACAATTTTGTTCTTCTTTGAATTTCACTTTGAATTTTCATATTAGCCTTACACTTCCTATAGTAACTGCTGGAATGTCTATATATTTTTTTGTCTTTGGCCATTGTAAATTCAACCTTACTTTTGATTTAAAAACGAAATAACTATTGGGTCAACACGACCTATTTCACCGAGAAATGACTTATTTGTAAGTAAAACAAACTTGACCTGAAGTCGCCTCGCAAACTTCAACTTATTAGTTATTTATTAGGGTTAATTTGACTATTAGGTTATCTAAATGAAACCTTATGGTATTTTTAATACCTTACAAGTATTTTTAACTTTATAGTCTCGATTTGGTATCAATGGAAGGTCATATTTACTACGAAATTGGTACCAAAAGCTACTTAAATCGTCGACCTAAAGGTCCCCAGTGTAAGAAAAAATGACGTCGCATATACACCTAATATGCACCTACAAGTATATATTAACTATTGGTCGAGTTTCGAAGTTAATTTTACCTTATATTTTGCGCATTCTCAACCTTTAAGTATCTGACCTTATGGTGTATTGATTAAGGGAAATTTACGTTTTAATGGTTCAATATTTTCACCCGGAAGTATAAATGTACGATATGTGAATTTATGTGGTGCGTATGATGTAATTTTTACCTAAATTAGTAATATATTCTAGAGCCTGGGAAAAAGCACTTAGAATGTTTGCTGGGATATGTACGGCATTTGAATTTATAGGTACTTATTTGAAAGAAGGAACGAAAAAACGGTTATGCCTAAAATAATATGTAGGAAGGCACTCTTTTCTAATGTATATTTCTCAAATTCCCAAAAAAATAAATATTGTGTGTTATTTTATTTTTTTATTAAATCTACATTAATGTTTTAATTTCATTTATACAGGAAATAGATGAAAAAACCGGTCAAGTGCAAGTATCACTCACGCACTAAGGGTCCAGTACTCCTCCGTTCCATAACTAAAAAAAATGTAAAAAGACACGTTTGTTGTATGGAAGCCCCTTTAAATTGTTACATTTTAAGTTAATTCTTTATTTTTATACGGAATATAGAACTAAATATTCTGTGAACATTTCCAGCGTCAGCAGTTGCCGTAATCAATAAGCAAATACGAGCAAAAAAAACACGTGTGTTGTATGAGAATTAAATATTTAATTTATTCCGTTTTTTAATATTTGTTGTTATAGCGGCAACAGAAATACATAGTCTGTACAAATTTTAAGTGTCTAACTATCACGGTTCATGAGATCCTGCCTGTCTGAGATCACCCTGGTGACAGACGGATGGACGTACATCAGTCTTAGTAAAATGGCCATGATTTACTTTATATGCGATTCACAAAACGCGGCATCAGCTGTTGTTTCACCACGCTGACAATGTCGGCGACATACAGGTTGTAACAAAAATGCTGGTGATCCGTGAACCTTATCACATTGTATTGTAATAAGGCCAATGGATCGCCAGCATTTTTGTTACACACTGTATATCGGCTGCAAACTGAAGTTGTTAAACGCTGTGACAATTGTCGCAATGTCAGCGTGGTGAACAGGCTGCTGGCCGGCTATAACAATTAAAATAATGTCGTTTTTATATTCGGTCGTGACATATCACCAGAATTAGTGGCTTATTAAAACGCCCATTAACATAAATGGCGTGAAAACGATGCCTTTTGATGGCGTAATAAAATATCGCCATTATTATAGTTTGAGAATAATATTTATTTATTTATTTATTTTATCTTTATTGCACAAAAGAAAAAAAACTTGATGTTTAAAAAGCGGACTTAATGCCATAAGGCATTCTCTACCAGTCAACCTTATTAATATTCACATTGCTGTGCCCTGGCCACTGGCCAAAATGACTTTTGGACGCCACTGATGTGATTTTGACCTTAGAATAGGGTTGCATTATGTCCCGGTAAACTGGGACGTCCGAAACGGGATGTCCCGTCCATACCGGGATATATAGGTAAGGGCCCATACATTGCAAACCATAAGGATAAAAGCACAAACACAAGCACAAGGACAGTGTGAGTTGTGCATAATAAGACTGTATAATGAATTTTACTACTTACAACAAAGTTATATGTATCTTACATAATAATAAACGCTAAGTCCAATTGGATTCGAGAGAAATATTGTACAGGATCCTGGCAATCAATACCCATTGTATTGATAACGACACCGATCATGCATTTATCATTATCGGAATTAGATGAATCGAATGCCATTTACACAGGCCTTCCTGTATTGTTGTATTGAAATACGTAGGGTTTTGTCCCTACCGGCCTACAGTGTGTTTACCATGAGTTTAACGTAACCGTAGTCTATAGAGACTGCGTGATTCGATAGTATTTGTATCTTGGGGAACTTTAACTGGTGGGGATTCGTAACGTCCTTGGTTACAGTTATCGTATGGATAACGTGACATAATCTTATAAAAATAACAGTTTGTATACATTTTACCACTGTTTTTTATACAATTTACCACATGGTCGAAGTGTCATTGTATCTCTACATGGTAAATGTTCCGTTTTAAATTGTAATTTAAATACCCGTTGTTAATAATAGCACATATTACAAAACTCGACTTTGAAGTTTACACTGAAGGGCTGTATTTTTCGTAACTGACCTCAGAATTCATGTGAACTCAGAGCTCAAAAGTGCTCTGTGCTGTACTCACGATCTCGAGCGAGACTCGAACTCGCGACTCTGGGTTACACGCCCATAGCCCTAACGGTCGTGGGCAGAGCACAGAGCACTTTTGAGCAATTTAAAACGGGATATTTACCATGTATATTTTGTTTTACATGGTATCCTACAGCAGAAGAACAGAGGATATTAAGCTAACCTCGGGTGGTGAAAGTGGCCCTTAATGGAATATTAAAAGAAATTTTGGTAAGCAAATTGGGACATCCACTATATATTGATTGAGCTAACTCCATCTAGAGGTCTATTCCAGACACATTCATGTCACCCCGCGAAAGATGGCCGATACTCAGATATTTATGAGTTTCGTGCCAATTCGCGTGTGCCCAGCGTTCCCGAAGATACCCGATGTTATCGCGAAATCACATCTTTCCAATATCCGCGATAAATATCTGATAGTTTATGGTTAGGGGAGATATTAAGCTGGCTTAAAATGTGTAATGTGCTTTTATTGCTGTATATTTGAGAAGGGAGAATATTACATACTTTAGTATTAGGTTTGTGTTAAGTCACTGAGTTAGTGCAGACATTTACAAAGAACTACTGTTAATAAATAAAAAGCAATATTCTACATTAAAACAATACATACAATAGGGCCTTACCATGACGTCTTAACGCGATTCAGTTTAAGTTCTTAACTGAAGGCCTAGTATAAAAGTTGTACGACACTTACTTCTCGATCGCGTTAGCGTATCGGGAGTTCAAAATATGAAAGTTGCCGGATGATTTAAATAAACGGCAAACATAATTTGAACTCCCGATACGCTAACGTTGTCGAGGAGTTAATGTCGTACAATTTTTATACTAGGCCTTCTGTGCTCAGTCGTATGGCAGCGACTCATTTTAGGCCCTAATCTGAATCGCGTTAAGACATCATGTTAAGGGCCCTGGTAACACATATAGTTTAGCAGTAACTAATTAGTATGTAATACTGGTACATTTTATTTATTTATTGTAAATACTTGTGTTTCGTATTGAGAGATACGCCTCTTCCAAAGATGGTTAGTCAGAATATTATTAGTTGTGTATATTAAAAGCTAAACAATTAAATTAAATTAAGATGTAAATAATCGTGAAACAGTTATCTTTGGTGAATGTCAAACCCGACCCGACCCATTACTCACTTCATTAAGAAACAGAGACACGGAGTCGCACCATAAGGTTTCCTTATTTACCATTTTGGTACGGAACCCTAAAAGGTAGGTGGTAAGTGCAACGTTGCGTTTTTTTTTTAATGCGGCAAACGAGCAAACGAATCGCCTGATGGTAAGCGATTAACGTCGTCCATGGACACTCGCAACACCAGAGGTGTCGCAAGTGCGTTGCCGGCCTTTAAGGTGGGAGTACGCTCTTTTCTTGAAGGTTTGGAGGTCGCATCGGTCCGGAAACACCGCTGGCGACAGTTCGTTCCACAGTATAGCTGTGCGAGGCAGGAAGTTTCGGGAAAAGCGCACAGTTGAGGACTGCCAACCATCTAAATGGTGGCGTTTCTCGTGAAATGACATATTTATTGTTCAAAACGTTGCTTACTCAGTTTTTGTATTCCGTAAGTGTTTTAAAACAATTAAAACAAAGAAAACCACAGACTGACTTTTGATTGAGGTTCAACATTTCATAGATAGGTATTATGGCATCGGCCGAATAGAACGAACAAGCCTTTTATTCATTACATCGTCTAAAAACCGCGATAGTTTAAATAAATATGTTTTATTCCGTTGCATAGTAAATAAAATACCGTCAAAAAATAATGTAGAATGTTTTATCCAATTTATTGATCCAATCGTCCCTTGTTCAATGCCTTTAAAATCTGAAAGCATCCCAGCCAATGCAGCGCGAGAATTAATTTCTATAATCGGATTATTTGAGATCAATATTGAGCTTATACAAAAAATCGGGTGCATCGATAAGTTTGCAAACATTGACACGTGACGTTACCGTGACAAAACAGCCATCTTTTGTGACGATTTATGACTGATGTTGCGTCATTTTAATCCGTAACGGGTGACATTGTCGATGGGCTGGGAGGCGTGTATTATTTCCTAGATCGTAGACGCACATTTGTTGTATGATATAGCCTAAATATATAAAATACAGGGTGAAACAAATATTTTTTTAACTACATAAACAACTATGAATGTCCCGGGGAATGTATTTTTATCCGACAATTCTCTTGTAACCATGAACATGTAAAGACAACATAATGAACATGAAATATCGTGATAAAACTCCTTGTATGATCTTGCCTTCCATGATCCACGGACTTTGCCAAGGTGATTATTAGAGCCAATTCGTTAGCTTACATATATTCATTTTCATTACTGAGGCTTAGCTGGTTACTGTTACTGTTTTAGTACAGCTGAGAGCATTGCTGATATGCTCTATTGATACCGCCATATGTTCAATCTTTGACAAACAGACATATATTGTTTTTAGTACCCAGTAAATTTTACGATTTAATGATCATGTTACACTGGTAGCCTTCCAAACAGCAGCTTCTCTGTAACTAATTGGATAAGTGATCAGCTATTTCAGAGCTCTAATCCCACTCAAATTTTCCAAAACTCAACTTAATCTGCGCTCCGATTTACATAATTTCCACTATAATCTCTTTATCCATGTACATAATGCCTTAAACGATAATGTTGTTGTATACGTCTGTGTAGAATGTTGGGCAGAATTTCGCATTCAGCTAAGCGGATTATGCTTTTGCGTAAGTGGTCGTGGTTAAGGTTAATGATTTGAGCTCTATAGGAGGTTTAACTCAAATGCTTGGAAAAAGTATGCATGTGTTATATTTGATCGGAATAAGTCATTTTTTTTCGGCAAGAATATTTTACCGTGTACGTATATTTTTTTGATGAATAAATCTTTACATGCTTAACACTACATAGTATAAAACAAACTCGCTTTCTCTGTCGCTATATCTCTATGTATGCTTAAATCTTTAAAACTACGCAACGGATTTTGATGCGGTTTTTTCTAATAGATAGAGTGATTCAAGAGGAAGGTTTACATGTATAATAATAACCCGTGCGAAGCCGCGGCGGGTCGCTAGTTCATTACAATGTAACACTCAAATTTTCAAGGTAGGTCTCCTGGAGCCCAAAAATAGTTCCTACCTGTATGTACCTGCCTTGGACACTTTTATATTCGGTCGTGGCTTTCCACGACGATTGTGTCGTTACGATAATGTAGGGGAGCAAAATGTATGGAGTTGTATGTAGACGCTTGTATCCTTATCGTTCGTTTCGCATACAAAAAGTGTCGTGACGACACAAAGTGTCGTTTCGTGGAAATCCACGCACGAGTATAAAACGACCAATCTACAGATCATTATCGAGACATACATATACGATACGAGTAATTTAACTGCCCAAGTGATGAATGAACATGTGATGGACCTTATGTGATGACATATATGTAACAGGTTACGATTGGTCAGGCAACTGCTCGGCTGTCGTTACCTACCTTAGAGGGTCAAGCATGCTATCTCTTGACAAGCACATGTGCTTGATGACGCTGATGGAGACTTGCGTGATCATCCAAGCAACAACCAATTTGGGTTCTTCAAAGCTGGTGGATTGCCGTAAGACAATCAAAACAATAAGAAATGTTTGTCAAGTACTATCAAATTGACATCAATATACAATACACACAATTTCAAGTCAAGCACTTTTAAGATAAATTGTAAACGATCAATCTCAGTTGTAAACTGCATGCCTACCACGAACTTCGAAAATTGGCATTGACGGGAAAACCTCTTTGTCACTCCAATATGCAAGTGTGACAGAGATGAAGATACCAATCCGCAATCGTTCGATTTTCGTGGTATAGGCCCTGGACGCTGTGTATATACGAAAGTGTCTCCTGTCTATGTGTCCTAGCCTTAAGTATTTATCAAGCACGCTTGATCGTTTACACAGCGCTTAAGTGTTATCCAATCAAAGCAGGCTATATATTTCACCATGCCGTGTTTCCGAGTCGGAATATTTGTGGAGGGAACTTCGCGTAAATCAAATGCTTCAGTAGCTTGGGAAAATAACTGGGCTGAGGTTTGGGAGGATTAATAAAGGATGTTGGATATATTTGGTAATATATTTATAGCTTTGAAGCCGAGCAATCTTTCAAAATATTTAGATATGAAAAGCTCGTTATATGTAAGTATACTTAGTGTTGGGGGTTCGGACATGTGTGTGTATGTTACCGTCAATGTGTATAAACCGGTATTCAATAGAATACCTATAATCTCTAACAAAAAAACGGTTGTGTTTCTTAGATCACACTGATAGACAATGCACAGCCTTAGCCAATACATACTTTTTCTGCCTTTTAAAATAAATTATTGAATAAATAAAAAATAAATAAAAAATACATAAATATATATATAATTTAATTGAAATAAATTAAAGCAACTCCAGACGAAAGAAACAAAACACGAGACTATATAAAGACGATCGATTCGTGTTCGCGCGGAGAACGCGAATCCATAGGCATTCTATGGGCTATATCAATAAAAGATCCATGAAAATATTAGTACTTGGTGCTGAAATAGTGTTGGTGGTGTGTGAATGGGAATAGTTGCGAAACAGGGAGCTAATAAATCAGGGATTTAATAGCCTCACTGGGAAAATAACTACGAGTTTGGAAGATTTGTGGACATTTGACCTTTTTTGTCTTCGTAAACAACTTTGTGATATCAGCTCTTTTTAGGGATGAATCATACGAGAACGGGACGCGACGCGGCGTGGCGAGGCGGGACGGGACGATCTGTCAATTTCTATAGCAACGTTACGTGAAATCCGAGGGCTCTGACCTATCACGTGATTATTTTTATGGAAATTCACACATCGTCCCGTCCCGCCCCGTCCCATCCCGTCCCGTCCCGTATCGTCCCGTCCCGTCCCGTCCTAGTGTGATTCAAACTTTATTCCGAAAATTTTATATAGATTCGGAAATAACTTTGACTTCTAATTGTGACTTTAGCTTAGCTTTAGAACATGTATTGAGTTGGTGGCCCAACGCGCAGCGGTAAGAACGTGACACTTTTAATCAGTAGGTCACGAGCTCAATCGCTTTTCGGTGAAGGCGAACATCGCGAGGAAACTCGACTTATACCAATAAGTTTACCCTCTAAAACTAGCGCCTACGCCAAATCTTGGAATTAGTTGCCAAAACGGAGCCCAGGCTGTGCTGTGGCATAAGCCGGGAAAATGCTTGGAATAATAAGTAAGTGTTTTGGTTTGTGTTTAGCTTAATAAATAACTGTGGATAGTCATTACCCCAATTTAAGCAGAAGGCCTACCACGAACCACGAACGAAGTTTCACCTCTCTGTCGCACTTGAGTGAGAAATCACAAGTGCGAAAGGGAGGTATACTTTCGTTCGCGGTTCGTGGTAGGCGCTCAGAGCTTGTACCTTGAGCAACCTATGGCTAACGGCTAACTTGGCTGCGATAAACATTCTTAATATAAAACCTTGTAACCTTGAAACAAATATTCGTTAAGTATAAACATATAATTGGGTAAATGGCATTACCATTCGAAATTAAGACATCCTGCTTCGTGGGTCGTGGGCCGCGGTTACTAGGCGTTTTTATTGTTTGTTGTATCAGAAACATTTTTTTATTGGAATTTATTATGTGATTTAGATTTCTATTTCAGCTCTTTCGATCTTAGTAGGAGAAAAAAAGTGTCAAAGATTTTTTCCCCTCACTAGCTCGGAAAGCGCTGTTTTGTCCTTTAAAACTAGCGTGGAAAAATGCATTTTATCCACATATGGGGAAAGTAATTTGACCTTGCTATAATTCCTATCACTTACCACCCGTCCAGTATAAGTCAACCCAATATGCCCAAACTAAATATGCGCAATCGGAGGTCACACCTTAAATTGGTCAAGTCTTATCCAGTCCTGGTGCGTAGTCTATGACATGTTTTGAAATTGAATTTTGAATGGTTTCTTCAAGATAACTGTGGATAAGATTTGTAATTGTATGTAGTCTTTATTTTCCTCGCGATAGCGAGGGGAAAATATTGTATTACACTCGGCGGCAAAGTTTGTTCAACTCTCGTGCATTGAGACCCTCGTAAAGCTCAAGATTCCAGTTATTGAACCACTCGCTACGCTCGTGCCTCAATTTTGAATTCTTTCGCTTGCTCGGGTCAAGTCGGGTCTCAATATAAGCCCGAGAGTTAAACAACAACTTGGCCCCCTTGTATAATAAATAACTACATATTTCCATTTCATTAAATTTTTGTTACATATTTTGTATGGTGGTAACGCAATGGAGAGTTTGAAAAATATACGGAAATGATGGACCACTTTTTTCGTCCTACTAGGATCGAAATAGCTCGCAATTCTGAATAGAAATCACATTAAAATCCAATAAAAAAATTGAAAGACAACCAAACATCAAACCGCCCTGCTATTGTCGCTAGTGTCGCTGCTGACTAGGTTAGGGACGCCATTTTGAATAAGAATTACTTTAATATGCACACAGGGTGAACGATAATTATCCTCATTTAAGTGTATAAAACAATAGCTTTACCCAAATGATACAAGTTTTCTCGTATTTTCTGGGCTAAAGCTAATTAAACAGCATGTTGCGTAAAAGTTAATAGTGTGCCCAAACAACTGTTATCTTAATGTTCGTACCGCCAAAGTAATAACCACAGAAACTTCTCGTAAAGAAAGTTCACGTCGTATGCGCAGAATAATTTAATTTTCAAATTATTTGTTTTGTGTGTAAAATACTGCCGATATACTTTATAAATTAACTGTTGCATATCGAAGTAAATTCTGTTCCGTTTTAGTTACATTTCAGTGTCGCTCTTTAGAGATAGTAGATAGTTTTGGCTTTCAGTATACCTCTATAACAGGATCCCGCTATGAAACAAGAATTCTAGGATATATTATTTTAACACCAAGAATATGCTGCTGACCGGTTTATTTATTAAATCCTTATTGCACAATAAAAGTAGTACAAATGGCGTACATAAACATTCTGCCATTCTCTACCAGTCAACTAATGGGCTAAAAAGATTAAGTACAGTCAACCAATTGGAACCCTAGGCCACTGTAAGACTATGTCATAGTGACGCTATAAATCAGCTTGTAAGAAATCTCTTACTGCTCATCTGCTAGTCATTTTGACATGGTTCTAGAGTGGCCTAGGGTTCCAATTGGTTGACTGTAGGTAGATCGGTTCTAACGGCCCCCTAGCTGGTAGTGACCCTGCCTACAAAGCAGGAGGTCCCGGGTTCGAATCCTGGTCAGGCCATTTATTTGTGTGTTTATCACGAATATGCGTGCCTTAGTTATGGATGTTTTCTATGTATTTATATTTATCTATCTAATATATATATATATATATCGTCATCTAGTACCCTCAACACAAGCCTTAGCTTCCCGTGGGACTAGATCGAATTGTGTTCCATTGTCCCACAATATTTGTTTATTTATCATTTATTATTTATATTATCTATTACCTAGGCTGTTCATCTCTGCAGGTCGCAGGTGAAATTCGGTTTTAAATAAGTAGGTATTACATTCAATTTTGTGCTTTTTTTTATGACAAAGCTACAGAACTTCTTTTTTATATTTTATTCCTCTTAAGACAAACAGTTTTCCTCTACGCCGTAGCCGTAGCCGTAACCGGCGGCGCTACGACCTTGCTACGAGTTCAAGGCCGCTGCTACGGCACGAAGGCTTTGGAGGAAAGTTCTAAATTTTATATGGTATCTTGATCCGTTGCCGCTTTTTAAATGATAACTCTGCGTTATCGTTATGCGCTTCGGCTTATAAGGTAAAAGTACCAGTAGCCGACGCTGCACCAATATTCGCCATGGACACTTTATGACAAAGTGGCGCAAGGTTTAAAATCGAATATCGAAAAAAATTTGTTATTCAAATTTAACCTATAATTACTTTCACATATTGCCCATGTTAAATACTTGTACAGTGTCGAGCACTGGTACTTTTACCTTATATTAGCGAGCTAGAGGTGCATATACTATTATGTAAATAACAAGTCAATAAGTCAAGATAAGATTTTTATAGTTTGAATTGCTCTTTATAATTAATAAATATCTTGTGGATTTTTGCTAAGAAACTAGGCTGTGATGTGACCAATCATGGACTATTGCCAGCCATATACTTTTGGGCATATCCGCCAGATCTGACAAGCAATGTATGGGAGATTTGTCCGGCGGATGTCCGGCGGTCATACCTACTATAGAGAGAGATCCGTCGGATTTCCTGAGCGAATATGACCCGATTGGCCCGCTTCTAACATTTTCTTGGTGTAGAGTAAATAGGGATGGCGTTATAAGTATTTTTTAATTATTTTACTTTTAACTAGGTAGGTACTTTCAATAATTACCATTATGAAAAATTACTACTTTCCTGTAGGTACTTTTAACCGACTTAAAAATCAATTTGACTGCACTTTTTTGTCCTTGGGGTCTGATCTGACCATAGAATACATGAGTAATAGAGGGAACTACTTAATTTTGGAACGTACTTTGTTGTTTTTTTAAGTAATACAAGAATCTGAAACCATCAAATGCATAAATAAAGCAATCTCATTACTTAAAACTTGTTTTTATTACGAGTACGTCAGTAAAAACTTATTAGTCTTGCCTAGGAAAGCCATTTTCTCAGCCTTGACTTGCCAAAATAATAGTTTATTTTTGAATTAACTTCTTTAGCCAAAGTTTCGCAAAACGTTCAACTTTTTTTACGTAAAAGCCCAAGGCTAGTGCAGTGGTTGCCAAACACGAGCCTAGAGCTGCAATGAAGCTTTATAAAATTATAAAATTTATATTAATTTGCGTAAATTACTAGGCGCCATTTGCGTAAGCCAGAGTTAGCAGCGAACACGGAGTTCAGTTGTTAAATTCCATTGCAAGTTGCACCAAGGGCCACTTGTACCAAACGGGGCTCCCCACTAACTTGGGAGTTAAACGTTATTTTGTATGGAAATTGATAGTAAACCCTGGATGGTGCAAGTGAGGCTAAGAGTACAATTAAAATGGTTACAATAAAAGGGTTTAAAACTTGAAGCTTAATTAAAATAACTTTTATTGAGGTCATTCAATAATTTTTAAGTATTCTTTGGTTTGGTCTTTTGGAGTCGTCTTTATGAGCAAAATGTGACTGTTGACAAACAGCAGTCGGTGATAAAACCTAACGGATGTAAAAAAAACATTTTATTGACAATTGTTTTTATATTACAGACACACTGTCCATCCACCACTGCAACCGCGAAGTGGCCATGGGCGTATCCGGACCCGACAGCGAGGGCTACATCCGAACACCGGGCTACCCCCACTTTTATGTGGGGGACGAGTGCCGTTGGCGGCTGGTCGCACATTCGGAGCAGAGGATCAGGATATCCTTGCTGGATGTTAGCTTGAGAAGTGAGTACCAACAATGAGACTATCACAAACCCACTCATGCTAGAGAACGATTGGGCTATCCGGCCAAGCTATAATGAGGAGTACGATTCTCTGACATTTCCTATACAAAAATATTCTGCCGATTTTTGCTGGGGTATGGCTATTCGTACGGTTAGGCGAATAATATACTTGTCAGTGAAAAGTAGACTCCAGTAGAGTCCAAAGTAGAGTCCATTTAAAGAATAATAAGATTTTTTTGCATATTATTTTAGTAGAGGGGAAGGGAGCGTAAGGCCACTCCATGTATTGAACTGGCTATACCAATCTCTTTCATGCATTAATGGAGGCCTGTCATGTGCTGCATGCAGCAGTTGAAACATATACAGAATGAAGCAGCTAGCTGCAGAGTAATGAAAAATATTATATTGTATTAAAAGCGTATACCTTCTCATTCCAGGTATAGGCCCGTTCGAAAACGAGTGCTCCGACTATGTCTTAGTGACGGACGGGAACGGCGACGCGCTGCTGTCGTCGTGCGACCAAGTCGCGCTGCCGTTGCGATTGTCGTCCACGACTAACACGATTGACGTCACGGTGGAGACGAGGAGCGAGGGAGCGTATCCTAAGAGGGGCGTGTTGATTCATTATAAGAGTAAGTACAATCTACCAAATCGCGCTGCCGCTGCGATTGTCGTCCACGACTAACGCGATTGACGTCACGGTGGAGACGAGGAGCGAGGGAGCGTATCCTAAGATGGGGTGTTGTTGAACTATAAAAAAAAAGATTCCGACGAATTAAGAATACCTTTTGTTTATTTGAAGTCGGTTAAAAAGTAAGTAGACTTACTTGCAGTTTGTAAATGGCATATAAAAGATATTTTATCAACTCCACGGTCTACCCTCAGAGTGGTATACGGTCTAACCTTATAATTATAAATTGTACCTACACGTCAAAATTATACTAAAACTAGAAGTTATTTAGCTCTTCACGCCATCTAGTAAATTTATTAACCAAATTATGAATAGCGCCACCTATGCTTACTATGCGTCAACATAGGAAACTGCCGCTTCTAGCGGCATCCGACGATAGTTTTGTGTACTATTATTACGAAGTGAAATTCAAATACACGTTTTAAAGTATTTAATTAAGTTTAAAAATATTGTAGGTACTTAATACATAAATTGATATCGAAAAATTCGAAAAGTTATCATTCGGCGTGGATTAACTAAATAGAGTAAAAAACTCTATTTACAGCGCCATCTATTTTCTCTTTCCTTAGGTATTGGCTGCGTAACGCTGCCAGCGCCACCCGACGGCTACCTCGTGTACCGCAACGAGGACGTAGCGCATTACATGTGCAACGTCCGCCGTGTTTTCGCCGACACACGACAGAGGGCGCGCGTTATATGGTGCTTTGACGATAATAGATGGAACGACACTGTGCCTTTGTGTGTTGGTGAGTTGATGAACTTTTATTTTTATATTTTCAAGTTGAGGCATAATCCTAATATTATGCTATTTAGGTATATGTTTTTATTTACTTGTAGAGCAAAAAATTAAAATAACAAACATTACGCAAGCCACTTAATATTTAGTAAAAGGTACCACTTTGTCGCTTGTTGATAAGGTTCATTTCTAAATGAAACCTTATGGCATTAGCACCTTATTTATTATTAACTGACTTTTACTTATACTATTACTATAAACCGACTAAAAAGTCCTTACCGAACACTTGTCGAGAATTACAAAAAGATTTTCAATGGAGTACCTTGAGTTAATTGTGTACCTACCTATACCAAGCAGGGACCGGTCCCGTATCCCCTTCGAGGGTTTTTGAAAGGGTATTTCGTTCGACTTTGCTAACCAAAGCCGTTCCCGCTTAAAACCCCTTCATAAGGCTTGTTAAACGACTTTTAATACGGATATCAGTATAGCAAACGGATAGTTAATACCCTTTGCTTAGCGCTTAAAAAGTCGTTCGAACTGCTAACCTCTTGAAGGGGTTTCCCTTATAACGCTTAAGCCATTTTGATCCTTGTATCAAATGAAATAAGAGCAATATTACAGTATTTACGTTGTTGGCGTTTAGCGCGGTATATCGGCAAGCGTTGACGTTCTTTGATAATGCCGCTAGCCGCCGTCGCATTGCAATCGAAAGTAACTAATCAAATAGTAATAAGGTTTAATTGAGTGTGGCAAAGGGCGCGTGTATGTTGCGTCGTTTTGTTGCGTGTCCGTGTTGCGTTTGTGTATATTTTGATTTTCAACCGACTTCAATATTTCTAAAGGAATTGTCTGAATTTTTATTATTATTTGTCATTTCTGTCCGGATCAGCAAACTATCAACAACAAGTGCATCAATAGTTTTACCGGCATGATTTTTCAGATTAAAACCACAATGTAAGGACTCTATACAGTGGACAAGGTTCATAGAACCTAGTCGTTCGGCGTCTTGGCTTGTTCGAAGATCAGGGCTGTCACAAATATTTCGTGACACTGACATGTTTAAATTTTTTTCCTTGCGACAAATTAGATTTTTTAGGTAGTGATTTCTCGGAATTTCAAATGTAACAAAATAAACATTTTACATTTGGTACCTATTGTAAAAATAAGTGCCATCTTGGATTTTGTGAGATTAACTCCGATTTAGATAAAATTCGATATCTGAAGATCCGGCGGAATCTTTAATATGAATCTAGAGTCAAAATTGTAAAATATTGTAAAACCGACGCCATCTTGGATTTTGTAACATTAACTCCGATTTTGATAAAAATCGATATCTGACGATTCGGCAGCGTCCTTAGCATGAATCCAGAATAAAAATCGTAAAATATTACAAAAAGCGACGCCATCTTGGATTCTGTGAGCTTAACTCCGATTTGGATAAAAATCGATATCTGACGATCCGGCGGGGTGATTAACATGAATCTAGACTTCTAGAGTCAAAATTGTAAAATGTTGTAAAAACCGACGCCATCTTGGATTTTATAAGAAATATTCCGATTTGCATAAAAAACGATATCTGAGGATGCGGCGGGCTCCATAACTTCTATTGGCAAAATTATAGATTATTGTTCTCTCTTGTTGTTGTTCTATCTTGGATTTTGTTTGTTGAAATTCGATTAACATAAAAATCGATATCTGAGTATCCGGTGGGGACCATAAAATGAATCTAGGGTAAATATTGTAAAAACCGACGCCAACTTGGATTTTGTGACATTAACTCCGATTTGGATAAAAATCGATATCTGAGGATCCGGCGGGGTGCTTAACATGAATTTATAGGCAAAATTATAGAATATTATAAAATTTGATGCTATTTTGGAATATTTTGAATTTTGTAAGTTGAAATTCGATTAGCATAAAAATCGATATCTGACCGGGACCGGGATATCTATCCGGGCTCCATGAAATGAATATAAATTCAAAATTGTAAAATAATGTCAACACCAACGCCATCTTGGACCTTGTTGTAGAAAAACTCCGATTTGCATAAAAATTAAAATTAGGCGATCTAGCGGGCTCCATACAAGAACCTATAGTGAAAATTATGTAATCTTACAGAAACGGCACCATCTTGGATTTTGTAAGTTTAACACCAGTGCGCTTAAAAGTGCGTGCAAAGTGGAGGAGAGGATGTAGGAGAGCGGACCCTGGCAAAGGCCGGGATAACGCTAGGTAGAAGAAGAAGAACACCAGTGCGCTTAAAAATGATATCTTATGATCCCGGTGAGCTCCAGTGAGTTCAATAGCGCTTGTTCGGGTTCAAGGTTCGGGGCACAAGGAACTATAACTTTTTTGTAACATGGTGTAGTTTTTGGTTGAAATTGTCCCAAAAACCTCATATTTTGAGTAGGTATCCGAACCTTTGATCATCCGAACAAGTCTCGGTCCCAATTACATCGGATACTGCAAAATAAAGTCAATTAAATTTCTGTACGATTTTGATTTAACTAGAGGAAGAATTAAGTAGGTAACTTTTGAATTTCGATTATCGAATAATGTTAAGGACCCCACCGGATCGTCAGATATCGATTTTTATCAAAATCGGAGTTTATCACACAAAATCCAAGATGGCGTCGGTTCTTACGATATTTTCCAATTTTGATTCTGAATTATTCTCAAGGACCCCGCCGGATCATCAGATATCGATTTTTATCCAAATCGGAGTTAATCTTACAAAATCCAACATGGCGTCGGTGTTGAAATTATTTAACAATTTTGACTATGGATTCATATTATGGACCCTACTGGATCGTCAGATATCGATTTTTATCCAAATCGAATAAAATCTTACAAAATCCAATATGGCGTCACTGTTGACATTATTTAACAATTATGACTATTGATTCATGTTATGGACCCCACCGGATCGTCAGATATCGATTTTTATCAAAATCGGAGTTTATCACACAAAATCCAAGATGGCGTCGGTTCTTACAATATTTTACAATTTTGACTCTGAATTATTCTTAAGGACCCCGCCGGATCATCAGATATCGATTTTTATCCAAATCGGAGTTAATCTTACAAAATCCAACATGGCGTCGGTGTTGAAATTATTTAACAATTTTGACTATGGATTCATATTATGGACCCTACTGCATCGTCAGATATCGATTTTTATCCAAATCGAAGTAAACCTTACAAAATCTAAAATTCCAACAGTTTTTACAATATTTTGAAATTTCGACAATACTATTCATTTAGGAACTCGTCGCAGTCACAAATACTGATTTCCTGAGAAATCACGTTCTAAAATGGCGTACCTACCTATTTTATTAATTCTCGTATCAAAATACTATAACTTGACAGCCCCGAAAATAGACCTCACAATCTGTACAGAGTTTGTGAGGGAATCCCCATCCGCCCGCTTCCCGCACACCCCCCATCGTTGACCCGAAAATCACCGGAGCTGACTCACTACACACGGTGAAATATTAGTGGTTGTTTTCCCGCAACGAAATGATTTTGCCATGGATGTACAATCGATGTGTAATTTTTTTTTATTAATGTTGAGAAATGCCAGATTTATAAGCGTCGAACGAAACTCGAAAGTGACCTAACACCAGTAGTAGCACTGCAGTAGTGTTCTTTTCAGTGAATGAAACAAAATAATCTAAAAAGTAGTTCCATTTATTTTTTTCACACTTTTTACGTGCAGTTAACCTTAAAAGTAACTGAAAAAAAATCCTTCAAAGGAACTGTCGTCTACTTGCAGTTTTAATGCGTTACTATTGATTTCGCTTGTTCGAGATTTAGCTTTTTTTTTGGATTTTTTTTTTAAGTTTGTCTATTAAAATTCGAAAGTACTACCAATAGCAAATCGCCCTGCCGCGGGAAAACAACCACTAAAATTTCACCATGTATAGAGTCCTTACACTGTGTTAAAACTGTAAAATAATTCTGTTATTTTAAAATACTTGACTCATGTTATCACTATGATATCAGACACTTTGTCGTACGTACACCAAGACCAAACTATTAAAGGCTATACGACTTCTACGGACCGACAAAAGTCAGTGACCTTAGTGGCTGACTCAAGTCAAAAATAACCCCGCCTAATGAAACGAAATCAGGTCGAAATAGGTACTTATATATTTCAAGGTTAGGATAGCAAAGGGAAACCCGTTCCTGATGCTAAGCAAGGCTTGTCGGCTATTCAATAAACAATTGAGCCGTTCCAAAAGCTTATTGAAAGAAAGGGAAGCCCTTTCCTACATTCAAGTGACCGCGAAAGGGAAACCCCTTCCTACAGCTAAGTCAAATGAATGGGAAAGCAATTCAAGTGGTAGGCATGTGGATTCGGGCTATTTAATGAACGGCTAAGCCATTCAATGGCTTTTGCCTGGGAAGAGGTTGACCGGTCCCTGATACCAAGTTTTGCTAGTAAATATATGTTACAATGGGATGATAACTATTAAAAAAAAAAACGCTTACCAAGTTGCCTTTTCAATCTTCAGTGATTTTATTCACTAGAGAAAGAATAAATCAATAGTAAAAGTATACATACCTACCTGAAACTCCGCTCCTAATTTAGTAATATTTAGGTAAGGAAATAGGGACAACTTAAAAAAAACCATAAAATAAATAAATAGGTAAGTACTCAACTTAGCTATCTGGTCCTTTCTGCATATGAAAGAGAATATTTTAAATTAGAAGTATTGAGTTATTGGTATCTACAATAACTCAATACAATACTGACAAAAAAGTTAAGTACCTTTATCCTGAACACGCGCACATAGACCAGGAGCGGAGCGTTAAAATTATTAGTATGGATTTTACTTTCTTTTTCATTATTAGTAGTAGGTAAGTACCTAAAAGTAGGTAGGTTCGATTTGCTTGAAATTAGCCAAGACGGTGGAAATCGAGTCTTAAGGCCCCTCCGTCAATAGTTATTTGAGTAAAAAAGGCATTTTGTATAGGTGTATTCAACAATAAATTATTCTATTCTTTTGTAGGTAAACAATCCAAGGTACAATAAACAACTATAATGACTTACGGGTACGGGCGCCAGGTCTTACCTTAACTGACTAATTTGCCCTCAATAGAACAACACAATTCGATTGTATTGTTCTCTTTGTTTTTTTAGAACAAAGTTTGTCTCATAACAAAGAAATGCTACTAACAAATTGCTGTTCTGGACTCTGTCCGCTAATGTAATGACTAGAGACAAAGGATCCCATTACTTCATTTATTGCTACTAACTTACTCTATAAAACAAGAGGAGATTGATTGACATTTATGTATCTTTTCTCATATCTTAAGTGTCGAACACATAAAACTTAATACGGTCGTATTGTTTTTCTGTGAAAACTGACCGTTTACAATCGGACTTCGTCGATAACAACAAAAATACTTTCATAAAAACTTCTTTTGATGTTTCGTCGCGAGGAAAGCACATGCGCAGACTGAAAATCTCCCCACTCTTTCTTTCGCACGGAGATAAAGAACAAACGAACGTGACAACTGCATTTGTGTGCGTCAGCACTCAATTATTAACGTCAAAAGTCGTGTAAAATTAATTTCAACCGTAAAAATATAGAGATAGGGTTGTATTTTTATAGTGATAGTTGATTATTTTCATCATCCATTATAGGGTGTTCGTTCAGTTCGTCGTAAATACAGGATAGTTCATTCGTCGCTCAGCCGCCGAAGCGTCGGTTCGGATTTAGAATTGCTGTGTTTCGCGTCATCCTAACACGTGCGAAGTGAGTTTCTTATAATTTATGTGTTTCTAAAAATATATTAGAAAAAGTGATTGTTATCTGAAATTATTGTGTTGTTAGTGTAAGTGTGTTTTAGTTATATTCGCTGATTATAGGAGCACGTGTTTTGAAAACCGTGCTTTTTTCAAATGCCGGGGTTGTTTTGAAGGCTAAGTAAGAGTTTGCATGTGCGGACGACGTTAACCACATATGATAAATGCGTAAACTTGTACACGGAGTTAATTATGGCTTTAATTAACAGAGTTCGTCAAGGGGGACTTTGATTTCTGTTTGTGTACCTTCGTACCTAATCTTAGAGATTCGTCACGCGATATTACGGTATTTGAATGAGTGAATTCGTTTATACATATAAGTGGGAAAGTACGATTGTAACTACTAAATCTAGTACCTACACTTTGTTATATGCGGCTTTCCTTAAAACGAATAAAAAAAAATAATGGGTCGGCAATGCGCATGTGAACCCCGTGGAGTTACAGGCGTCCATAGTCAACAGTGACCGCTTCCATTAGGCGGGCTGTATGCTTGTTAGCCACAATCGAGGTATTAAAAAAAATCTTAAAATACTAACAGCAGCGGCAATTCTTTTTACAAAAAAAGTGTTAGCTAAAAACAGGCGGTCTTATCGCTAAATGCGATGTCTTCCAGACAAAATGTTGATAGTAGGAAATGAAGAAATCATTAAAGTCTAAAAAGTTAAAATAGCTACACACGCGTTTAAAACTGCATGCATGAATGAATTAATTCATAAATTGCCCATGCACTTTAGAACGCGATTTACGCGATAGTAGTATTTAGGCTGGTAACATATCTGCTGGCTAATAAAAAAACTGATATTACATTTTTATCAACCAATGTGGGTCAGTAGGTAAGATTATACTTATTTTATAGATAGGAACTTGATGTACCTATAGTGAAATTTAACTGAGACACCACCATCACATTTATGTAGCACTTAAATGTAACTGAATTTTATTTAAAAGGTAAAATTAAATTTTAATTGAAATTTGTTCTCACCCTACTTTTCGTAAGTAAGTCAAAGCTTATAAAAATAGCGGGAATAATTTATTGACGTTTGGTCTGTCAATTTCCCCGCCATCGCGATGGCACTTGACGTACACTAATTCCTTTTAATAAAAGTAGGGTGTCCATGTATCCAGTGGTTATTAATTTTAACCATATCATTAACTGTTATTAATTAGATGGTGAAGCAAATTCCATGAGATCTCACGTATTGAATTCTATTTAGGGTAATAATTAATATTTTTTAACTCCTGATTACCGATTAAAGTTCACCGTAAACATATAGAGATATAGTTGTATTTTTATTGTGATAGTTGATCTTGATTATTTTCATCATCCGATTACCTATTAAATTTCACCCTGTATAGGTATATTTGTACCTATTTCGATGTGTGAGGCATCGTTTTAGTGTAATATTCAATCACATTTTTATATATTGACATTGGTTATGGTAATTTTGTATTATAATATAATCCATAGAAATAGAAATTATATATTCTCCTATGGCAGACGTAAGCACGGTCCTTTACGTGGGGAATGTGTCTCCTGCAATGAACTCATTTTAGAAATCGACGTTAATATAAATATTTTTAGATTTTTTTTATTTGCTAAATATGGAAGGTTAGACAAATACAATGAGTACCTAGGTATATTGAGATGCGATTATATTCTCTGTATTGTAGAGTATTGTAGAAACTATTTGATAGTTCACACAAAATCGTCATATTTTCAGAAATCCGGTTGAAAAATATTTAATTATTAATATGGAATTCCGATTCAATAAATTACTGATTTTTTTTCTATTTTTGTCACTGCGTATGTATAGTACAGTACAAGGCTGTATAGTACAAGGCTGCAGTAGATTTTGTTTTAATTTATGTGCGTCCCCTTTTTTTATGTAAGTATAAAAAAATAGGGAGGCTATAAATTAAAACTAGATTAAGTGCTTTTAGTTTCCTCTCAAGTTACTTTACACATAATATATTTAGCAAAAGAGTATATACTACTCGAGTTACTTTCTGACAAGTATTGGTTAGTAGGTATATATATAGTTTTACTAATTTAGATTGATATTATAAATCTTTAACATATTGCTCTTTAAATATAAATTGCAAATATTATTATAATAAAATCGGGCTAACAGCTGCGTCACATTCACAATACAACAAAACGTGATGTTTCACGCGTTTGCTTGACAATGAACTGAATCTCGTGAACCGTAGGAATATGCACTAACAGGTTTATCATGTTCCAAATGTTCCAATATTTTACCCAAAAGCTACCTTACTAGTACATATCATTATTACATTAATAACGTTTTAGTAAAATCGAGTTTTCTCCCGGACCATAAAAAAAAATGTTTTTTTTTTGGTAGAGCATAATTTGCAGAGTTTTAAAAATCTGATCCGGACGCTTTTCGACGGGCTCCAAACAAAGACAAGTCCGGACGGGTAGCAGTTCTATCCTTGCAGGAATACAATAGTACACTTCCGTTTTTAAAACATCTAAGTAGGTAACGTGGTAGAAGTACCAGTATTCGACATGGGCTCTCTATGTCAGTTTCGTTAGTTATTTTAAGTTACTTAGGTTAAATTAGATCAACGAAGATTTTTCTACATTCTAAACCTTTCACTTTGACATAATACCCATGTCGAATACTGGTGCAGCGTCTAGCACTGGTTTAAAGGTTATAAAACACAGTGAAAAATCCCCTCTACCTTCCACAATAATTCATGCCAAGTATAATAATTCTTCGCAGCCCATTTTCAATACACAATACATAATGTCAATGACAGTGCTTATATAAAAGATAAACTCTGACGTTTGTACATATTGTACAATTGTCCACTGGTTGATAGCTCTATCTTCGTAGTGATAATAGTGGATACACAGACCACCTGCCTTCTAGATGGCACATGTAAGACAACTCGGGGTAGGGCAAGTATTAATAGCTGGCCATATACGTTCGGGTTATCCGCATATGCATAGCGGGGTACCATACATTGATTGGCAGACCCGTCTCATACGCCCGAACGTATATGGTCGGCTAATGACTTCCATATTAATATAATATTGATCACTCCATCTTCATTTGGAGCATGATTGGAATTTACTATTATTATTTATATCGATTTGGCTAGGACCGCTCCATCTCTACCAACAATAAAAGACTTTCGGTTAATAAAACCGTATTAAAAATGAAATAGTCCATCCATTTGCAACCTGAGGCATCGCAAATACGAAGTTGTACACGATAATAGAGGTAAAATAATAACATAGTAATTTACGAGTAGATTGTAATTACTATTTAAAACGAGATATACCATGTAAGTATATTTGTTTTTGTGAGCTCCCGATGTTTGGCCACTGTTACAAATGCCATATTTACGGTGTAATTCACAAAAACAAATAGGTATAATTGGTAAATATATCGTTTTAAATAGTTATTATAAATTTCAACTCGCCTATCTGTATCAACAACTCTCTTCCTCGTAGTCTTCGGATGGTAATCTGGGATTCGAAATAAACAATTGACTGAATGAGCTCTGATGGCAACCAATGCGGGCGACTGTACCGCTTATCAAACAGCTGATAACGAGTAAACATTTTATTATACTATTAACTATTTTGGAAGGTTGATACATTTTTAAATAAATTGTGAGTTCGAATCCTGGTTAAATAATATAATATAATAGGGGTTAGCCTAACTCCTATTTTTTTCACACATAGAGAAGGCTGGTATTTAGAAGGCCTACCATGAACCACTTTGTTCGTACGTTCGTCTATTGCCGTCTCTATCGCTCTTGCATATTCCAGCGATAAAGAGGCAAATAGACGATCGTACGAACAAAGTGACTCATGAATGGTAGGCGCTCAGAAAGGACTTACGTCTTTGGATTCGTGGTCCATAAACGAAAATCTCACGCCTACCACGAACATCGAAAATTTACGTTGATGGAAAAGCCTCTTTGTCACTCTAATATACAAGTGTGACAGAGTTAGAGATACAAATCCGCAGTCGTTCGATTTTCGTGCTACCGCCCCCTTATCTTACAACGTATCGCCATCAAATTAATTGAGTCTGCTAATGTGTTCAAAAATATCTACGTGCACTTTATCGCCTTGACAATAGGGGCCTAGTATTGTCTTCTATTTCCGCGATTGAAATTATACACTTTAGAACGGATTCATCCGTTTATTAACACCATGATCCTACGTTTTGAGCCTTTACAGCACTCGTTTTTACAGGGTTAAAATTATGACTGAGAGAATGCGAATTCTCCCCGTCAATCAAAGGTTACTTGTACAAACTACTGCATAGGTGCCCCTATTCAGTAGTTTGTTTGTTTAGATATTTGTGAGCACCTAGATTGCTCCGTTGTATCTGTTGGTAACTGTACCTTTAATAAATCAATCTAAATTTAACAACTGTACTTTAGTCATAGAGGAGGAAGTCTTAAGAATGACTTACACTAGAACGGACCGGGACGTGACTGGGCCGGACCGATCCGTCAGTTTCTATAGAAAACGTCACGTGACATCCGAAGGTCCGAGCTATCAAGTGATTCTTTCTATATAAATTGACAGATCATCACGTCACACCCCAACCCATCCCTTTAAGCGTTGGTCCCTATTTGCCATTATGATACAACATGTAGCTAAGTTTTATGAATATTACGGTAAGACCTTAGTGTGTTAGGTCGTTACTAAGCCGAATCTAGACTAAGTCTAGGCCTAAGGTCGTTACGCGGGTGTAAACTTGGCGTAGGGGCCGTGGGGAAACTGTAGAACCTTCTTAAACGTTTTCATAACTGCAGAATGTAAAAGGCTCACCTTTCAGTTCGGTAAAGTCCGACTAAGCTAATTTGCCTCGATTTTGATTGCACAGACAATGAGAGTGTCAAGTAAACGTCATTCCCATTCCCCGCCGAAGACGCGAATTCGCGTCCCATACATGTATAATCGTAATACCGAGGACGCGAATTCGCGTACTCAAGATATTTGTTTTTTTTTTGCTAGAAAACAACTGTACATAAAGGCTGATACCAAAATGTTATTTTATTTATGAAGGATAATATTATACTGTTGCTGGTTTTTGGATTCAATGCATTTGTAATTTTCATAATTCTAATCTCTAATGCCGAAGACGCGAATTCGCGTCCGATGTCTATTTGCTCGTAATGCCGCGGACGCGAGTTCGCGTCCTTGGAATCTTAACGTAGTGCCGCGGACGTGAACTTGCGTCCTTGAAATGTTAACGTAAAGCCACGGACACGAATTCGCGTTGTCGCGTTTCCACGCGACGACGCGAGTTCGTGTCCGCGGCGGCTGCGACTGCGTGCTGAGTAAAAATATGGGGCGTCGGCAATGAATGGATTAAAATATTATTTGCGCAGTCTCTGATATCAAAATCTATACAAACTTAGCGAGATCTGACTCCATAAAATACCCATTTAACCCTGAATTATAAACTAAACTTGGGAGATATAAAAATAGAGCCTCCAGCTGTCATTTCATTCATGTTATTCCTGTAGAAGTTGTTTAAACTTTCAGACGTTCAACCCTGTTTTTAACCCCTTTGATATTTCATTGAATCATTCAACTAAATAAATTAGGAAAAGTTGCCCTTTTGTCTCGGAGGTCAGACGACTCAGACGGATGGCTTTCGTAAAAACAAATGCTTGTGTTAAATTTGGAGGTTGGTTGCCAAGCAAATAAATCCTAGGTTTTCTTAAGCGTGGTAAATGTCAGTAAAATTTTAGGAAAATGCCCATTTCAAACCATGGCATGGTACGTGTAATGTAGGAGTGATAACTTGCAACGAAAGTGGTCGCATAAAGGTCGTAACTAGAAAGGTCATAATGTCAGTATCATAATGATACAAGAAAAATAATTTTCATAGAAAGAAAAATCTGCGTAAATTTTTTTCACCTGTTTTTTTCTACTCAGTCCATGATACTGATTGCGCCCTTAAAAGAACCACCAGCATTTTTGTTGCACCTGCAAAAATTGGTTTTACCAGAACCGGCATTAAATTACCTGAGAAGTACGTTATCATAACAGGCCTCTGTAACAGATATGTAATCTTAAAATGCCTAGAATCTGCGTTGGCTGAGCATTAGACAGATGAGACAGTCTGCAATCATTGCTGGTTCAGCCAGTTCTAGCTTCGTGAAATGCAGTGAAGGTCAAAACGTGAAAAAATGGCCACCGAGAAAGGTCAGCGCGTGCTCGACGGATTCTCCACAAGTGTCTATTATCGCTCATTTAGCGCTCTTACACAGCCCTATTTAAACGTTACGGCCTGGGCAAAATGCTGGTGTTTCACACAGTAATAGTTAGCTACGGCTCTGTAAAGAAGAAAAAAGTTGTCTGTAGTCCTTTTATCTTGTTCTTATAGTTTTGATGGGTCTTCGAGAGCACAACACAGATGAGTGTCGGAAGCAAAGATTCGTTTGGGGTGCTTAGTTTTAATTATGTGTACCTACGTATCATCAGCGATTTCGTTAATGCTGAGGATTGAGGATTGTCCTAAGATTCCCGTATACTTTTTAAAGTGAAAACAGTTAATAATTGAATAACGCATATAATGGAATGAAGTATTGGCATTGCAATAACAAAATTAATAAATAAATATCTATTATTACTTAGTATCCAAAAACGAAATTCTTACAGAGCTTGTTTTGCGACGTTTCATTCATACAATTTAACTTAATTTTTCATCATTTATTTTTACACTACCTAATTTACTTTCATACACGTGAATTAGGCATAAAATAACATTTATTTTGGCATCTTTATTTTCATGAAATATATTATATACATGTAAAAAGTATTCATACTTTTTATTTTTCATATCTGGCCGCAGCCGAGCTCGATTGATGCACGGCTGTCGGAACTGACATATCATGTCATGTCATAAATGAAAGCTAAAAGAAAATTATTTAGCAAAGTAAAATGTTTAAGTTTATTTAAAACTAGTGCAACAACCTACAGATGGACGACTAAACATTAAATGTCGTTTCTTTTGTTTACAGGTATGTGTTTTAGTTGTTATTTATTTAGAAATGTATGTAGTGATTATAGAACTACTGATTAAATAAATACTTTTGTTTACAGAGCAACACATTTTATTTGTCGTTCATATTATGCATATAAGATATCTTATAAAACGACATTTTTGTCATTAAGTCGAGCCAAAATGGAGAAACTTCGATTTGAATTTACTATTTTGCCGGGAAGTGATGGTAAGTCAAATGTTTATTGCATCACTTCTATAACTACAGCTGATAATAAAACCTATGCTATACCGGAGGAATTACAATCAGTCGGTTATCACAAAGAAATACTGAAAACGAGCGCTTACAGCAAAATTAAAAATTGTTTAACTAAAAGGTATCAGACAAGAAGAGTGTGGATAACTATGACGGAGGAACTTAAAAAAAATTATATTGACGAAGATGATAATATACAGTTCGCAGATCGCTATCTAGAGGAATTGAACCAAGAACAAAATATCCCCGCACAACAGAAAGAAACCGATGTTTTGGAAAAATTATTAGTAAAATTAATTGAGAATACCCAAGAAAACCGTCAGCAGAGTCTGAAAAATATTGCCGAGAAGTTTGTTATTGAGAAATTTTCAACCAAAAACTCGAATGCTGTACAATGGATGGATATTTTCGAAAAGGAATGCGTACGTTTTCAAATACCAGACGAAAAAAAAGTTGAGATCTTGAGGTTATTCATGGATAAGAGTTGTACTGACTGGTTTAGTTCAATGATAATAAAATTAACAATGGAAGCTGATTGGTCTCAATGGAAAAGTAAATTTTGCGAGTCATTTACCAATAAAGGGTGGAACTCAGTAACGAATGCAATGCTATTTAAATATAAAGATGGTTCACTGCTGGACTATGCTATTAAAAAAGAAAAAATATTATTAGAAATGAGAAAATCGATTGATTCCGGCACATTGGTGGATCTGATTGCATTTGGTTTGCCGGAATACGTAATGAACAAAATAGACAGAGAAGCATTAAATGATACTGTTGATTTATTTAATGAGGTCAGCAAGTTGGAACATATGGTAAATAGGAAAAGTTACGTCGTTAAGAGAAACTTTGGAAACATGAAAACTAGCAACAAGAAAGAAGATATAAAGCCATGTAAGATTTGTGAACAGTTAGATAAAGGTATTCGTTACCACCCAGAAGCCTTATGCTGGTTTAGAACAAAAGATGAGAATAAGATTACTAAGAATTATACAAGAAATGTAAATAATTCAGTGATTGAAGCTGAATTGAAAGAAGAGTATCAAAAAAACGAATAATAACACCATTAATATATGTCAAACTGTTAGTAAATGATAAATTGGAATTAAATGCACTTTACGACTCAGGTTCAAACATTTCTGTTATTAATTCAAAGTATTTAAAGCTAAAAGGAAAAGGAAATAGTTTGAATGAAACAAATTTAATTACAATTAGTGGTGTTAAAAGGACAAAAGGTTTGACAAACTTAAGAATAAAAATATTTGAACTGGAGGACAATGTCGATGTAGATATTATGGATGAAGAAACGTCAGAAAATTTTAAGTATGACTTTTTGATTGGATTGGACTTGATAAAAACGTTCAGATTAAAACAAGACGAAAATTTACAAATATCCCAAAAGAAAAACGAAATTAATATAAATGAAGAAGATATTATCCATGACAAAACTAAAAAGAATACTACGGATATAAACAAAATTAATGAATCTCAATGTATTATTAAACAAAAAATAAACTTCAACGAAAATGTAAAGGTAGAAGATTTTGAAATGAACATAGAACATTTGAATGGAGATGAAAAAGCTGAGATAAATTCATTAATAAATAAATATAAGTCTGTATTTGCAAAACACAAGTACGATATTGGCACAGTTAATGATTATGAAGCAAGAATAGATTTATTAGTAGATAAGTACTGCTGTAAGAGACCCTATAGATGCACTGAGGAAGACAAAAAAGAGATAGAGGAACAAATTGCAAAACTATTAGATAATAAATTAATAGAAGAATCCTATAGCCCATTTGCTGCACCAGTAACGCTAGCATTTAAGAAAGAGGATAACAAAAAAACTAGACTGTGCATAGACTTCAGAGATTTGAACAAAATTGTAGTCCCACAAGCTCAGCCTTTTCCATTAATAGATGACTTAATGTTAAAAACCAGGAATTGTAGCTACTTTTCTACTCTAGATATTAATTCTGCATTTTGGTCTATTCCATTACGTATAGAAGATAGAAAGAAGACGGGATTTGTGACACAAGAAGGACACTTTCAATGGACAGTTCTACCGTTCGGGCTAAAGACCTCCCCAGCAATATTTCAGAGGGTATTAAGTAACGTTCTGAGAAAACACAACCTTACTGCATTTGCTGTTAACTATATAGATGATATCCTCATATTTTCTAGAACGTTCACAGAACACATTGATCACTTGACACAATTGTTAGAAGCAATACAGATTGAAGGATTTAGATTAAAATTTACGAAATGTACGTTTGCATCAAACTCAGTCAAATATTTAGGTCATATAATCCAAAACAACTCGATTCAACCAGTGAAAGATAATCTAATATCAATAAAAAACTTTCCTGTACCAAAGACTCAAAAAAATATAAGGCAATTTCTAGGAAAGATCAATTTCTATCACGAGTACATACCAAGAAGTGCAATAATATTAGAACCGCTACATAATTTATTACGGAAAAATCAAGCATTTTTATGGTCAGAAGAATGCCAAAAAGCATTTGAAGCAATAAAAAATCAGCTATGTTCACAACCAATATTAGAAATATTTGATCAAAATTTGCCAATAATTATTTACACTGACGCTTCATTAGAAGGTATAGGAGCTATTTTAAAGCAGACACAACCTAACGGAAAGGAAAAGCCAGTTGCTTACTTTTCCAAAAAGCTGAATGAAGCACAAAAGAAAAAAAAGGCAATATACTTAGAGTGTTTAGCTATTAAGGAGGCTGTTAAATATTGGCAGTACTGGTTACTGGGCAAATCATTCACAGTGTTTTCAGATCACAAACCTTTGGAAAATATGAACTTAAAATCTAGAACTGATGAAGAACTGGGTGACTTAACATATTATCTGTCACAATATGACTTTCAAATTAAATATGCTCCAGGAAGAACTAACTTGGAAGCAGACTGTTTAAGCAGGAATCCGGTTTTAGAGTGTAATCAAAATATGGATGAACAATTAAAAGTTGTAAATGTAATAAAACTTGAGGATATTTTGAGAGATCAAGACCAGAACCCAGAAGTACAAAATAAAAAACAACACTTAATAAAAAAACATAACGTATACTTTGAAAAGATTAAGACAAAAGAAAAAATTATACTATCGGAAAAATTTAGCATTATACTTATGAAAATGATACACGAAGATTTATGCCACATTGGAGCAGGACAAATGCAAAATACTATTAGTCCGTTATATACGGCTAAAAATTTGACTAAGAATATTAAGAGAGTATGTACAAGCTGTAACATTTGTATAAAAAATAAATCAAGAGGTAAAGACAAATTTGGACTAATGTCTCATTTAGGTCCGGCAACAAAGCCTTTTGAAATTATGTCAATAGATACAATTGGAGGATTTGGAGGTTCGAGATCTACAAAAAAATATCTACATTTGCTAGTGGATCACTATACCAGATATGCGTATATCCTAGCATCAAAAACTCAAAATGCAGATGATTTTATAAAACTAGTAAATAAGGTGGCAGAATTTAATAAAATTGGTTTAATTCTTTCTGACCAATATCCCGGGATTAATTCTAAGGAATTCAAGAATTATTTACAGAATATGAACATAACTATAATATTTACAGCTGTTAATGCGCCTTTTTCTAACGGATTGAATGAACGCCTAAATCAGACATTAGTAAACAAGATCAGATGCAAAATCAACGAAAAAGAAGAAAAACGAGCTTGGGCCACAATAGCGCAAGAATGTGTTAAAAATTATAATAAAACAAAACATTCAGTCACTGGCTTCTCTCCATCTTACCTCATGAACGGTACGGATGACAGAATTTTGCCAACTGAGCTTAAACAAGAATTGCAAAGTAACTGGATTAAAGACAGAGAACTAGCATTTGAAAACACATTAAAATCCCATGCCTACAATAAAAAAATGTTCGATAAGAACCGTAAAAAACATATATTTCATGTAGGAGATTTGGTATATGTGGAAAACGGAAACAAGATGAATAGGAAGAAATTGGATGAGCTGAAAATTGGTCCCTATCAAGTTGTTGAAAAGATCTCTGACTCGATATACAAAATAGATGTTGGTCACAAAAAAGCAGAGTCTAATATTTTCCATATAACGAAACTTATTCCAGTTCCAATAACAGAAGAAGAAAGAGAAGAAACTGGAGACGATTCATAGTCAATGATTTTATTTTTTCTTTAAAATTGTCTTTCCTTGGGGGGGAGATGTAAAAAGTATTCATACTTTTTATTTTTCATATCTGGCCGCAGCCGAGCTCGATTGATGCACGGCTGTCGGAACTGACATATCATGTCATGTCATAAATGAAAGCTAAAAGAAAATTATTTAGCAAAGTAAAATGTTTAAGTTTATTTAAAACTAGTGCAACAACCTACAGATGGACGACTAAACATTAAATGTCGTTTCTTTTGTTTACAGGTATGTGTTTTAGTTGTTATTTATTTAGAAATGTATGTAGTGATTATAGAACTACTGATTAAATAAATACTTTTGTTTACAGAGCAACACATTTTATTTGTCGTTCATATTATGCATATAAGATATCTTATATACATACCCAAATATACCTGCCAAACTTTGGCAATTCTCGTTAGTTGCTCCAATATAAGTAGTATCAAGAAGTTGAGCAAAATCGTAAAAAAATATTCTTACCTGACTCTTAAAGGTCGCGATCGCGTGCTCGGTAGATTCTCAACGAGGGGCTGTCAGGTACCGCTCGTTTAGCGCTCTTAGACAGCCCAAGTTACATGTTACCATTTTTACTATTTGTTTTTATGCAGTATTGTTCTTCGTTTTTATTATTTGTTGTTTTAACGGCATAGTAATGCATATCCTGTTTAAATATCAGGTGTACCGATTAGTGTCCTTAAGAAAGAGCCCTATCGCTGCGCAAACCACCCATTGAAAACGTAAGTACGAACCAGTTCTCTGTGCGTAGCCAAATATGCTAATTGCAAACGCTCAGTCGCGAACGAAATGCAACTGTCATTGTCACATTAATAAGGTAGAGTGATAGAGAGATACAGCTAAAATACGCTTCTGAGAGTGAGCGATTTGCATCTTGGTCTAGCCACTTCTTGCTTTAAGAATCGCAGGGAAGGTCGAAACGTTCCGAGAAAGGTCAGCGCGTGCTCGGCCGATTTTCTACGAGCGGCCATTACCGCTCGTTTGGCGCTCTTATACGGCCCTATAGTTAAACGTTACGTTACGGCCGGCAAACGGCTGGTTTACACCGTTATTATGTTATATTCTACAACTCTGTCAACAAGTAGGTAACTTTTTTGCCTTTTGTCATAACTTGATTTTGATTTTGAGCGATCTTTGAAAGCACAAGTATGATTCGTTTTTTGTTATTGCTCAAACCAAGTTATTCACTTCTAGGTCTATAATGAGGCGTCTCCCTAGGAATAAACGCAAGTGAAGAGAGGTCGTGGTACGCTGATAGGCGGCCATCCTTCATCTGTCTTGTACAGAGATTATACCAACATTGTCTACCCCTCCTCCTCGTAACTCCTCGTATACCTAGTGAGACGAATCAGTTAAAAGCCTACTGTTTAACATAAGTTAGTCATCATTTAAGGTTTCATTAGGCATTTCCTTAATGCTGACAGGCATCGTGTCCTTAAGGCCAGTGCGTGCTTGGCGGTTCCTCGGCGAGAGGCTATTATCGCTCGTTTAGCGCTCTTATACATCCCTAGTTAAACGTTACGGCCGGGTGCTAATGGTTGGTGTTTCACAGTTCCACCATATTATGTTGACTCTGTAAACAAGATGTAGCTTTTTAAGTTTTTTTGGCGCTTGTCATATTTATTTATTTCACAATAAACAGTGTTACACTTGTTACAGACTCGTATACTTATCTATCTGCCAAACTGCAGAACAGTTTGTTGGCCGAAAAACATCTACTCTCTTATACACTTCACCTAACACATAATTAATTGTATCTACTCATACTACTCATAGTAACAATCAGTGACGAGTCTTTCGGTATAAACAGGCAGGCACTGTGGACTCGGCTCAGTTATACGGTATAGTCACTAGTGATTTCAGGCGTTATAAGAATGGTCGAGGATCATTGCGCCATAATAGTGTTATTGGAAAGTACAACCTAAGATGACCGCCGGCCGGTTATCCGGGTGCAGCAGTGTGTTAACCATGATGTAGTACTATTATGAGTTGCTAATGATTTCGACACGTTATCTACAATTGCATCCCGCTTCCACCCAC
This sequence comes from Lathronympha strigana, assembly GCA_949128165.1. Lineage (NCBI taxonomy): Eukaryota > Metazoa > Arthropoda > Insecta > Lepidoptera > Tortricidae > Lathronympha > Lathronympha strigana. The sequence continues at coordinate 5,404,363 of OX421906.1, read as the reverse complement.
AAGTGCGAGCAAGATGCACTGTGTGCGTACCATGAGTTGCATTCGATTGCGACTGCGGCATTCGACAGTATATCCGTCTCGCTCCTGCCAGAGTAGTGGTAGGAGCGAGACAGACATACTGTCGAATGCCGCAGTCGCAATCGAATGCAACTCATGGTAGAGTCTCTGATAGTGGGTTGACGTAGACCGCTAGCCACTATAGATAAATTTCAATCTCGTGGTAAGCATAAAGTTCTACGTAATCGTACTTACTCGATAGTTACTGCGCGATTCGATAGCGTTTGCATCTCGCTCTTGTAGCTTTACATAAAAATTGACAGATCGTCCCGTCCCACTCCGTCCCGTCCCGTTCTAGTGTGTGGTTTAAACAAATGGTATTTCATCTATAACATAGAGTTTTAATTGAGTTAAATGAGTCTAGATAACCTTTGCACCTCCACGACAAAATGAATATAGTCCCACTACCGCTAAACAACAAATAAACATAGGTAAACAAACTCATACTTCATATGAAGTCGTGACGTGTGGAGCACGAAATGTACTGACATGATATCAAGTCAACAGCGGAGAGAATGTTAAACATTTACTTAAGAAAATATACTCGAAAAAAATATACCTAATCCAGTTAATTTGCTAATCGAGAACCGTTGTTCGTTATTTATTAATGGGATAAATCTTTCCAACTTGTTTTTAATTAATATTTTTAAGCCCTTCGTAATCTTGTCGGCGTTAGCAAAAACTTTGTTTGTATCTCTGTCATCGACAAGTTAGTAATTAAGACTGTCAATCACTGCACGAAGGTTTATAGTTGTCGTAACTCAATTAAACAACATTCATATCAAGTGTATATGTGACATCTTTAGGAGTACCACATTGTCGGTTGCTAATTCAGCGGTGCAGCCATAAATATCAATTTAGAAATGTTTCCTACCGATAACCGACCCTAGAGACCTAAATACCTTTAGCCTAAGAATGTCACATATTTTGTATGACGATTTGGTTGCCGTTTTATACGTGTCGATATAATTCAATCTGTAGTAAAAAGTAAAATATCTTTCCTAAATCTATAGTTCTGGGGGTCCTAACCTTTAGAAGTAGTACTTGAACTTAGTCCTTTTTAAGCAAAACTCAACAATTCTCCAATTAATGTCATATTCTTTGTCCGAGTGTGCAAAAACCACAATTTAAACTGAGAAAACTCTCGAGTTAGTTTTGAGTACCTGTTCCTCGCCATAATACAATGCCATCACATTAATAAGCTTTTTGAGGGTAAGAAGCGATGTCGTAGTATGGGCAGATATTGAATGAATTAATTCATAATGCCAACTAATTTTAAACGCGTGTGTACAATACCGCGTGACTCGACATCATTTAAAATCTTTACTTTTCACTCGTCTTCGACTTTACAAAGCACGAGTCGGCAACTTTCTTTTATCCTTTTAGTCCTTTATTTTCCCATTTTTAGGGATTTAGCTGCGGGCGATAAATATACCTACCTACTCGTACCTATTACTTAAGACTTTTTTATTCGTGTTTGTAAAGGACTTTTTACCTAACTTCATTTCGAAGGAATCTATATTGAACACGGTTTCCCGAGAGGTAGTCCTTGTATTAGTATTAAAGTACTTACCGCTTAGAAAATAAATGTCCACATGTCTCTTTGGTAGGGACGCGCGCGTTAAAAAGTGCATGGGGAATTTATGAATAAATTCATTCATAAACTGCCCACGCAATTTTGAACGCGATAGTACCTATGTGCTTACCATGAGTTGTACGTAATTAGGCGTTAGCGAGAGCACGTTTCTAAAGTATGTCCGTGTCGCTCCTGCCAGGGTAGTGGTAAGAGCAAGACTCCTGCCATATTCTTTAATGTAATCATTTTTTTATTTTTTTATTTTTTTCATGTTCCATATTTTATTTTCCATATTCTTTAATATTTTTTGAACCTATGACTTCAACTTGACATTCAGACATTTCAGACAATATTGTAAAATTCCATCATTATTTTCAATTCTTATGTTTATTTTTGACTTGTACGTATTTTAAACAATAGCCTGTTAGCATGTAAGGTATAACTGTAAGTGCTAATGTTAATGGTAAATAAATAAAAAATTCTATTGCCGGCCATATGCGCTCGGGCAATCTGTCAGATCTCCATAGTGGGTATGTCCACCGGGCATACGCCAGACAAAGTTCCCATACATTGATTGGCCGATCCGGCGGATATGCCTGATCTTTTATCTAAAAAATGATCCATGCTAGACCGGGCCGGGATAGGTCGATCTTGCGATGAATCCTGAGATTAAGAATATTCCACTCTTTAAAACAAAATCCGATACCGCTTTTCCGTAAATAACAAACAAAATCGAGTAATGAAAATGCTTCCATATTATGAATTACACACTATTTGTTTATCCCTTGATGGATAAAGGATGACTCACACTAGCACGGGACGGGACGGGAAAATCTGTCAATGGCTATAGAAAGAATCACGTGATAGCTCGGAGCCCTCGGATGTCACGTGACGCTGCCTATAGAAATTGACAGATTTTCCCGTCCCGGCCCGTCCCGTCTCGTTCTAGTGTGAGTCATCCTTAAATATACTCGAAGGTTTCAATACAAAAAAAAAGCACTGCATCTACCTACTACTACACCTGAGTGCAGAGTAATGGTAGGAGCGAGACGGACAAATTTTCGAGCGCCGCAGTCGCTATCGAATGCAGAATACAAAATAGCGTGCAACTCATGGTAAATACACAAGATGCAATAACAGAGCGTTGGCGTAGACGATAGATAGAATAGATTATACGAGACGATGTATAGATTTCTACAGTAGATTTCAAACTCGTAAGCACATATCGTAGAAACTTTAGAATGCAGTCTCGAAATAACCTTTCTACTAGGTTTGACCTCGAAGCCACTCGTCTTGGATAATTAACCCCGTTGAGTCCCATACTATCGCTCCATCGCGCGGAGCAGAGGCAAGCTTCAGGAAGCTAGCTCTAGGGTTGCCACTATTGTAAGGATGAATCGATTGACACATTTCATTAGGTATGCATTTAATTTGGCTCCAAATTTGGTGTTACGTTGGGTGACACGACCCAAACATGGATAAAGGATGACTCACGCTAGAACGGGACGGGGCGGGAAAATCTGTCAATTTGTATAGAAAGCGTCACGTGACATCCGAGGGCTCCGAGCTATCACGTGGTTCTTTCTATAGAAATTGACAGATTAAACTGCCGAAACAAGGTATGGCCATAAAGACGTCATCGGGGACAAAACTTTCCGTTGGACTAAGATAGAAATATATAATTTTGACGTGTACGAATGGGACAGCTGGCTGTCAGTGACGTCGTTAGTGGGGATACCACGGGATGGTTTCATCTTGGTTTTTTTTCGAATTAATTTTCTGCCAACTGAGCTACCGATACATACCCATTCTTTTCGGGTTTCTTAACTTTATTAGTAATAACGACGATCATTTAGTCTAGAAATTCTTCTTCTATTTCGTCTAGAAAGTCTTCGAAATGCAACAATGTGTTGTAACGAAGCGAGTATTTGTACTTACTAGAACTTCTATCTGTAAATTAGATGACTGACAGGGATATTAATAAGGTATTACATAATAACGTTGTCTATGGTATTCCATAAGAACATGGCTAAGCGATGCTTAGATTTATTTTCATACAATATGTATAAACAGTGTTGATATTTTTTATTTCTATAGTCGGCATACGACCTCTTCCACATTCTGCCGCCATTCAAGATTTCGCTATTTTTGCTGTCGTAGAAAAACTAGTGTATACAACACGTCATAATTAGTTCTTAAAATTTTCGGGTCATTTATTACAAAACTCGACTAGGTTGCGTTTTGTAACAGCGACCCTTGAATTATAAGAACCCATATTACTGTTGCATAAACTTATATTATATATGTACTATAGCGTTCAGAATTGTATGGGCAATTTATGAATGAATTCATTCATAAATTGCCCATACAATTCTGAACGGGTGTGTACATCCTGTTTTTTGATTTTAATAATATGTGACCAAAATTTAAGACAAACCCATTTAAACACAAATCGTACAGTAAAACCGATTTCATTAAGACTTTTGCAAAACATAATTTCACACCAATATTCTGCCCTGACATTAATTACAATATTCATTATATTCTTAATGAAACTGGCATTTGACGTTTTGTAAATTACTGTGGCTCCGCTCCCATTTGAATTAATAATGCTCTTAGCACCGAACAACAATTATAATAACTCGTTTTGTTTTGACAAATACCTACAAATTTCTAAAGACGAAGCTTTAAACCATTGTCTATTTTGGTTCTTTTCAAAATCCCAAGAAAGCGATTAGTTTCCCTGCGATTCCTGCGAAATCAAATTGGAAATAAGGAGATCCGTTTGAGAACTTAAAGTCCAAAAGAGAATCGAAGAAAGTCTTCGACATAGTAAGACTCCAATGATACATTGGCTAATATGCTTACCATTGTCTCTAACATGAGCTGGTATAGATTTCCAGAATACAAATGTAGCTTGTTACAAATTATTTCCAAGAATAAATCTCCAATGTGGCAACCCTGTTGACCCTGGAGTGTCATACATCACATTAGGTACGGGCTGCGTCTGCGAGTTGAATTGCCCCTAGCTTCCCCTAGGGTAAGGTGGGGACAGGGGACAGAAGAAACAGTTGTTTAGTCTGATTACTTTATTGACCGTATTACTCGCTCGAATGGGTCTTAGTTGTTTTGACGTACGCTATAACATTTAAGGCGGGGTTACACCGCCACAAATAATAAAAACAGCAAAATCCTAGTTCTACACTAGTGATCGTCCCGAACGTAAACTCTTGATCTCTATTTCTAAGCAGCTCCTTGACCGATTTGGCTTATATGCGAACAATTGCATGCTTGTAAACTAAATCACGAATCACATTATTTATTTTTCTTATTGTAAATTATATATGCTGGCCTTTCCCACAGCCACGATATTCGAATCTCTGGGGGCGTGCGTGGGGTCCTGACGCCCTCAAACTCTTCAAGGAATTGACTCTTCTTGAGGAAGAAGAGACTTTGAGTCCACGGATCGTAGGGCTGGTTCGTTTCTCGGCCCAAGGATAGGCATTGCCACCCAACGGGGAAGTGTAGCCAGTATTATGGGCACCCTCCCGCGGGAAGCTGACTGGGGGGACTGCTTGTTTTATGAACACTAGAAAAAAAAAATAACTCATATGCATATTTAAAATGTATATTTATCTCATTTAACCCATCTGCCAAATTTCACGAGTACATCAACGGTAATACCCGAACTACGAGTATAGTTGAACAAACATAAAAATAATATACAAACGACAGATTGTCAGAGTACATTGGGAGTACAGTCTCGCTTTTGCTGACTTGTTTGAAAATAACAGTGGTTACATCAGTTAGGCTACTGCATGCGTAGCCAAGATGCCAATCGCTGACGCTCCGAAACATATCGTAGTTATCTCTCTCTATCACTCTACCTTATTAGTATGACAATGACAGTTGCGTTTCATTTCGCGACTGAGCGTTAGCGATTGGCATCATGGCTACGCACGCTATATAGTGTGATCTTTAAACGTAACTATTGAATTCATTTTGACATCACTCTCAGTTCACCTCACTGTATATACGTGTAGGTACGTACTTATATATTGGTGCGAACAAGAATAGTTAAGCGGAGAATTCACAATACTTGTTGTATTGACACTTCCTATACATACACGGTGCTCGTGAGCATTGCGCGAGATTTTAACAGCGTATTCCTGAGGCTAAAAGAAACAAAAAATGTCATATTAAGTTCATTGGATTAGGGCTAGTTTCTGAGATAATTGCAATTTTTTTTAAAACATAATTTTACCGCCACTCGGTAAATTTCGCGTTTTGGAATGTGATAATGCTACTACGTGGTCTAGTTTAGATATGATTTTTGACAGGTTTCAAAGTGACACTGTTATGTCTTTGCAAAACTCGGCTCTACCAAAAAAACATATTTTTTTGTATTTTAAGTGGGCCTTTTCTAAATGAAACTTACTTACCATGTATCAAAGCGTATAAAAAAAGAAAAAAAAAAGTTTTTTTTTGTTTTTTTTTTTTGGTCGATATGACCAAAAATCATATGACCTTTTTTGTTTCTTTTAGCCTCAGAAATACGCTGTTAAAATCTCTCGCAATGCTCACGAGCACCGTGTATATCAATTTAACGGACAATTCAGCGATCTCCCTTCGAAAGAGGAGACTGGGGACAAAAGGAGCCTTTTCAATAGATTGTCGTTAAGCTGGTCAGCTGACTTGCTTTATCGACAGGATTTGGGGGTCCAATACTCGGGAGATTTCTGAAAGACACGTTATAGTTCATTCATTGGTCATTCATTCGTCGATTTACTTAGATGAAAAATCTGCTTGTTTTTAGTAGACAACAACTTTGTCGCTTGTTGGGTTCGTTTCTAAACGAATATTTATGGTATCAGCGTCTTATCGTCTACAAAGTGGTACCTTTTACTAAAAACCATCACAAATAAGTAAATAAGTACATTTTGGTGATTTTGCAACACATCTTGTAAAATCAGGTAAGATTTGGCCCTTCCCCTGTCTGAGTTTCGTCGAAAATTCGTTATTCTGAGTGGGGTTAAGGACTCACGTTGAATTTAACTATAACTAGAAACGAATTACGGATCAATGAATGTCTTACATAAAATTTGAACATTGATCTTGACTCATATTATCTTGTAATCTATATAGGTACATTGTTTTGCAGAAAATTAAAAATACCAATCCTACCCCTCTCCCCTAAACGCCTGACATAAAATATGAGAGAAAGAAAGATAAGTTTTTAATCACGGCATAATAAAACAGTAAGTCAACCAATTGGGACCCTAGGCCACTGTAGGACTATGTCATAGTGACGCTATAAATCAGATTGTAAGAAATCTCTTACTGCTTGTCATTTTGACATGGTTCTAGAATGGCCTAGGGTTCCAATTGGTTGACTGTACATCCATAGGGTATTCTGCCTTTGTCAACTAGGTAAGGTTAGGTTGGATTATGATAAATATGCGAAAAAAATGAAATTATGCGATATATTTAATATCTTTTAATGAGGCTGGTCTGAGAGGAGGGCCAGATGGTGGTTTTTCATTCCACTCCTCTAGTTCCTCTTCGACTAGTGGGATATGGTCTGGGTCAATTGGTTCTCTGCCTGGCGAACATTGTTGCTCAAGACTGCTGGCTAGAGTCTCCGCCTTTTCTTCGTCTGTAAAGGCGGGTGTGTCGTGTTCGGGTCTGAGGAGTGGTGGCATTGAGGCCACCGTGTCTGATTTGAGGGCCCTCGCCAGCTTCCAATAAGCTTGATGGCTCGGTGATATTTCTTTTAAGAGCCCGTTCCATTTTGAACCTCTGAACTCTTTTATTTTACCCTTAATTTGCCTGCGGAGCCGATTTAGTTTATTCTTGTTCTCAGGAGAGGGAAAGTTATCATACTGTCTGGTTGCGTAATTCTTATCTTTAATCATTAGTTTTATATTTTTAGGGAGTTCCCACTTAGCATGATCCTCCGGTACTGTTTTTGAGCATGTGTCTATTATGGATTGAGATGTTTTTGTAAATTTGTCTATGGCAATATCAGTCTCGGCGATGGTTGTTATTGGGGTGTTTTTTAGCTCAAGTAGAGGGCAGTCTTTAGTGTTGAGTTGAACTCCTACTTGAGCCCAGTTTGTTACTTTTTTGACTGGGATAACGGTGGTGTTGCTAGATCCTAGTCTTAGGACTACCGGTCTGTGGTCGGAGTCCCCCTCATGGATCACTTCTATGGATTTGATCCTTAGAGTTATACCCTTGAGGAGGGCTACGTCCAAGATGTCCGGGCGTTGGTCTATATTGAATGGGAAATGGGTGGGTTCGAGAGGGGCAAGGATGTCTATGGAGGAGGTATTGAGTAGGATTTGCTGTAATGCTCTGCCATTGGAGTTAGTTGCTGTGCAGTTCCATTGCGCGTGTTTGGCGTTGAGGTCTCCAGCCACTATGACCGAGTCGTCAACACCAAACAACGCTTCAATGTCTAGCTTAAGCATTTTCTTATCTGAGGGGAGGTAGGCGGATATTATACTTATTGGGGGATGACCAGTTAAATCCATTCGGCAAGCAGTGGCTTCTATGTTTTGGAGGACAGGAAGGGGTATAGGGCAACAGTGCAATTGACGTTTGAAGTAAATTAGTGTACCTCCCTTCCGGCCGACTCGGTCTATTCTGGTGGAACTGTAATTTGCCACTTTTGGTGTGCGTTTCGATGGCTTTAAGAATGTTTCTTGGATTAAAAGGATGTTATAGGAATACCCAAATTGGGAAAAACTCGCGAACATCCTGAAAACTACAGACCTATCTCCTTGTTGAACACCACAGGCAAACTGTTAGAAAAAGTAATACACATCAGACTCATGGAGTTCGTGGACTCCAGGGACCTACTAATACCGGAGCAGTTCGGATTTAGGGCGAAGCACTCGTGCACCCACCAGGTGCACCGACTAACAGAACATATCCTTTATTGGCTGACGGAATGGAAAAGGGTTCCCACGGGAGCCATCTTCCTAGACGTAGCTAAAGCATTTGACAGGGTCTGGCACGAGGGCCTGATCATCAAACTATTACAGCAGGAAGTGCCAGACCACTTGGTACATATAATCCAAAACTTTCTAACAGACAGATGCTTTAGCTACAAAGTCGAAGGAACCCTTTCCGAACGACACCCAATAAAGGCCGGAGTGCCGCAAGGCTCAGTACTCTCCCCTACTCTCTTCGCCCTTTATATTAATGATATGCCAAAGGTCCCTGGAGTGCATTACTCCCTGTTTGCTGATGACACAGCCGTTTACGCGTCATCCCACCGCCCAACCGAGCTGACCTCTCTTCTCCAACGGGCCATAAACTCCCTAGGAGATTGGTTTGATCGTTGGAGAATAGAGGTCAACGCGGAAAAAAGCGCAGCCATTCTTTTCTCCAGGAAAGAGACCAATTATAAAACCCAACTTGGAAAACACAAGGAGATAGGTCTGTATGGCAAACCCATACCATGGACAAATAAAACGAAATATCTAGGAGTCACGCTGGACAGGCGACTCTCATTCAAAGACCACATTACCAAAGCACGTAACAGAGCTGCCTTTCTGATGGGAAGGCTTCACCCATTAACAAACAAAAAGAGTCGCCTGTCCACAAGACACAAAATCACGCTATATAAAACTTGCATAAGACCTGTGATGACCTATGCAAGCGTAGTATTTGCCCACTCGTCTAAAAACCAGCTGAAAAGCTTCCAATTGCTCCAAAATAGGTTCCTGCGCAGCGCAGTAGGAGCACCCAAATATGTCAAAGTAGCCGATCTCCACAGGGACCTACACATTGAATCAATAGCAAAACACCTTAATACAACCTCTAGGAGATACTTTGATAATGCAGCCCACAATCCGAATAAACTTATCAACAAGTCAGTGGAATACACACCCAACCCACTAGCTAGCAATAAAAACCGAAGACCAAAACACATCCTAATAGACCCAGAAGACAACCTAACACTAAAAATACAGGACTTTAGCATCACCCCCCCCACTGTCTTCCCTAGAGGACCTAAGGTGGACATCTCAAATATTCCACTACATAAACTGAAACAAACACTACACTCACTCACTCAAAAAAGTGGTACAACCCTGCCAACAGAGAAGGCCATTTTCCATACCAAGATCCTTAGAAACAGCTCTGCAGAACCCACCCCTTCAACCGGACTCCCTTTCGACCCAGGGTAGATGTATTTATCATAATACCAATATCAAAATAATATCATTTCATCACCTTAAGATTTTAATACTCCTTCTCTCTCTCCCACTCCCAATATGATGGAATATAGGGGAAATTGTGCTTAGCAAATCTGCATCTGCGGACGCAAAGACCAGAAGGTCCTTATGACCACTGGCAAAATCCCTTCCCCCCGCGATTATCACGTGTGGTTACTGGAGGGTTCCTCTCCAAACCCTTACCAATACCAAAAAAAAAAAATAAAAAAAAATAAAAAAAAAAAAAATTATGCGATAAGTTTATTGGTAAGTGATATTCGCCAAAATGATTAACGGCGATAATTTAGAGAACCACATCCATAGTACAGCAAGGTAATACCAGAAACGCAACAAAATACTGAATGACAGGTGAAAGTCTCCTAAGAAATATTTAGCAAAAATACTAAAATCGATTGACTTGAACCCTCGCGGTGTAACGACGCAGGCGAAGGGTTGAAACTTAACGCCCCTATCCTCGAGGGTAAAAAATACGGGGAGATTGCTTGGGTGCTTTCATAGGGGCGCACTTGTTAACTTGGGGAAGCTTAAAACATATTGCAAAACCTCAGAAAAAAGAACCTGAAGATTTTGGCGTATTTATACTTAATCCTTGACCGCCATAGTCGGCTGTGGGCGGCACTGGTAAGTCTTGCCACGGACGCCAATGACGGTTACAGCCGACAGCTTCGCCAATGCAATAAGGACCTACGCGGCACTCCGTAAAGTTCAATTTCGCGTAAATAATCGCGATCGCCTTGCGTCCGGGAAACGAATATTCCTTCGCCGTTTGGCCTTCAATAGTATTTTTATACAAGGGATCAAAATGATATATTACCGGCGTGGGCGTACATTGAATACCGAATGAAGCGATGGGTTCTACAATAGAAGATTCTAAAGTAGAATCATGAGCGTAATGAGGGATTCAAGCGTTAACGCCCAAAATGAAATTAATTTTGATACCGTGTGACACATATACTGCTTTTCACACCACATAAGAGGAAATAAACAAACAAACACAACGAAAACAATTGACGCTCGGCCCCTCTCCCCACACAACGCTAGGGTTGCCTACGATAAATAATATAATATAATACTGGCGACGGCGTGCACCGGCGGGTGCGGGATGTTTGGGAAGCTTGTGGGTCGTTACCGACACAAGACCAAAGACAATCGTTTCGAGTTCGCGCGGAGTGTTCCATACTTCCATAGGCCTGCTATTATATTTGTTATCACACCTATCACAAAAATAACAAAACCAGTTAAAATTTTAAATTTAGAACCGGCCTCCTTGGGTGTAGGCGGTGTAAATAATTAAAGAGCTTAGACCCCGAACCCACGCATTAATCTAGGGGAACTACTTATCTAGTCCTACGGGCTCATCATACTATAAACAGTGCCAGGTTCTGGCTCGTTTTGACTAGGTTATGAATGCTTGGGCATAACTTTGAGTTGACATAACGTTGGATAGGTACTTGTCCGTATTAGGTTACAGTTACATTTAAAAAACCTTTATTTCAGATTACACAGATTCATATAGACTTTAAGCCGTTACTGTCAGATATTTGGATTCAATATAAGATTTTAAGCTAACATGGTCATTTACACTATAATTACTATTTAAAACGAGATACTTACCATGTACATTTGTTTTCATGAGCTCCCAACAAACAAAACAAACAAACAAATGAAAACAAATGTACATGGTAAATATCTCGTTTTAAATAGTAATTATAGTGTATTTGGATTCAATTTACGCATAACTTAGGATACCTAAGTAAGTTTTCAGTCTGTCTTTTTACAACAGATAAAAAAAGGAATCAGCGTAAACAACATATTAGTTGAATTGTATGTAACTACCTACCTACTCTTAGTTTAAGATATATTCTAGCGCACCGCCAACAAACTGTACTGCAGTTTGGCAAAATGTTTTAGGGTACTTATATATAATTGTAAGATTATATACAAGTACCGTATAATTGTAAGATTGATAAAAAAAAGTATTTTTCATAAAATGAAAGCCTCAATATAATTATTATAGAAAGGTATACCAAATCTCAGAATTGTCACCGCAAAAAACATACGCTCCAGTTAATACAGCCTCTCTTCATGTACCAAACGGTGCTTATTTGAATATTTTTATGTGCCCCCAGGGCCCAAAGTGGAATTGCTTCGTTACCGTAGGGACAGCCCTAACTTAGGCTATTGTATTATGAACTTATATTGTTTGCTTTATGACTGTTACTTCAACTGAATTATGGGTTTATGTGATGTCTAGAGAGGTTGTAAACTATGACATAACCTAAATGGGGTTGATGTTATAGGTATTTACGTATAAACAATGTTTGAGTAGCGTCTGATTAGGGCATGCAATTACGGTATTGGATTATATGACAATCCCGGGATTTATAATGAATCCCGGTATGGTCCATACAAAAAATCCCGGCATTGCATGCCCTTCGTTTGATATGTTAACCTCCCAAGCCTTTGAATAGTCTTGCTTTCCAGCATCTGATACATATGAATAGTGTTTATTATTGTGTATTTAGTGTTTATTAGAGTCCTAATAATATGGTTCAAATATTCTATATTGTAATCGTGTGTTGTGGTTTAGCAATTAGAAGTAAATTAATTTTCAAATAATATGCTAATTGTAGGTACTAAATAGTTACTGCTATACAAAGCATTTGATCAATATGCTAACAAAGTGGTAATTTGATTAAATGTATTTAGACTCACAAAGCATTTTACTTCGTATATTATAATCAATTATATGTGTAACTAAATCAGCTGCTCAATTTGTATTGTACTCCTCACGTAGGTAATATTTTAGGTATTAGTTATCTACCTATTTATACAGGCTGACTTCTGAAACGTATGAAACGTTCAGATATGACAGGTTACTTGTTTTTGCAATATAGCATAGTATTTTCCTATAAATTTTGGCATATTGCAGTCAGAGTAATTATAGTAATGTGGGTGAGAGAATAAAGGATGACTCACACCAATTCGATCCGAACCGATCCGAACCGGGACGATCTGTCACTTCTATCAGTTTCTATAGAAAACGTGACGTGACCTCCGAGGGCTCCGAGGTTTCAGGTGATTCTTTCTTTAGAAACTGACAGATCTGTCCGGATCGGTTCGGATTGACGTGAGTCATCCCTAATCGTATAAATTAAAATTTTTAATATTGTCTTCTTTGTTGTTCATTGAATTTAAACACTTTAGAAATTATCGCGTTTATTAACACCAAGTTTCGAGCCCTTTACAGCACTCGGTTAAGATGACTGAGAGAATGCGAATTCTCCCCGTTAATGAAAAAAGTTACTTGTGCAAACGCGTTTCCACAGAGATAACATTACTGTGTGTACTTCGGTTTCGAAAACTTCATAAAATATGAACCAAGATCTTGAGAGCAGTTACCGAGATCGCCGAAATTAATGACGTAAGAGAATTGCTCGTTTTAAAAAAATTGGGCAATCAACGTGAATGTCCCTTACATATGACAGCTACTTCAAACAAATCCGTTAACTCGAAAATATACTGTCAATTTGCCAAGTCATTAAATATTCATCTAATATCAGGCACAATTATAGGAACAATTCCTGGATCCATGGCAAAGCAAGATAAACGGGCTTCTCGCTCGTTTTTACCCAGAACGTGTAATATGTGGAACCTATCTCCTGAGTGTTCCCTTTGCGATATGATATGGGGTTCTTCAAGAAACGAGTGTTCAGGGCTTAAAGGCTCAAAGGTCAACAATGCATGAGTGGCTCATTCGATGTTGCTTATGTCCATAGGCGGCGATGACCGCTTCCCATCAGGCGGCTCGACTGCTCGTTTGTTACCATTTCAGAAAAAAAATCGCATTTCGTAATGGACATCCTCGTGGAATTCCATATTAGATAAATATAGTGTTTTACACTTACCATTTTACGCAGTACTATTTTGTCAACGAAAACCTTCTATTACTTCCCGTCGTCTGTTATATTTTATGCTTTGTCAGAGCCCCAGAGACACACATAAAGTATGTCGCAGGCTGTCGCGACGTCAAAGCGGCAGAACATATTAGACATAATATATTAAATCACGCACGTTCGCTAAACATATCGCTTGACTGTAAATCATATGGCAAATTTGTATTTATACGCGATGTGTCTGTAACGAACTTTACGTATGATGTCGAAAGATGACAACAACATAAAAATATTTGAGTACATTAAATTAGTACACAAATTACCCTTTTAGTCCCGTTTTTCAATAAGGCTTGTGTTTTGAGTGTGATAAGTGTTTGAATAGGTAAAAAAAGAACATTGAACGCACGGGAAAAAAGTTTATTGATGCGTTATATTTCGGAAAGCTTGAAAAATACTCGTTTAAGGATGACTTACACTAGAACGGGACGGGACGGGACAGGGCGGGGCCGGAAAATCTGTCAATTTCCATAGAAAGCGTCACGTGACATCCGAGGGCTCGTGACATTCGAGCCACAAAACGGAGTGTTTGTTTGTGAAAAAAGGCGTTTCACGTGAGACCTTTTGTACAGTCAGCGGAAAATCGAAATATCAGCATACAAACGTTTTAGAATACGTACAGGTTATTTTTTAACGTTAAGTGAAACTGCGAGCTATCAATTACTTCACTTTTACCTCGAATTGACAAAAAAATTGAATATCTAAAATAATTATTAGGTACCTATAATTTAGAAATTCTATAATATCTGATCAACCATTTTGTTACGAGTAAAAATAGCCAATTTGGTCTGTTTTCATAAAAACCATAATCTCCTCGCAACGCAGAGTACCTAACATAACTAAATGCTGAAAAAACATCCTGTGTATAACGATAAATCAGACTTTAAAATAGATTTTTATTTTATAATATTTTATACTTATTACTTTTAAAAAATTAAAATCCGATTTAAAACACAAATTTGACGATCTGGCTCCTAATATCAAGTTAGTAGACAAACGTTCTCTTTGCCTCTTAGGCTCCCCTATATTTGAAGAATCTTTTCCCGACTATATTTCTAACTCGATATCAAAATTCAAAAGTCACACGAATCGTTTACTCGAAATTAGCCCTCATTATGCTCTTGTGATTCTTAAATTCTGTCTTTTTGTCCCTAAATTTACATATGTGCTCCGATGCTGTCCTTTTTGGAAATATCTAAATTTACTATCACCCATAGATGATTTGATCAAAATTAGTTTAGAGATGATTCTAAACATTCAGCTCAATGAGCCTTCCTGGTCTCAGGCGTCCCTCCCTATTCGGTTCGGGGGTTTAGGAATTCGCAAAATTTCCAGTGTGGCATCCCCAGCCTTTTTAGCATCCACTCATAGCACAGCCGGTCTCATAGGAAATATTTTAAGGGCTTTGCCCACAAACTATGAGATCGCAAGCTTTGAGGATGCTAAAAATGCTTTTAAAATTGCCTGCCCGGGCAAAGACTTTCCAGACAACCCAAAATCACAAAGGAGTTGGGATAATGTTTACTGCGATTTAACTTACAATACTCTTTTAAATAACTCTTCAGGTCCAGATCGCGCGAGGCTTTTGGCGGTCGGATCCCGGGAAGCTGGTTACTGGCTTCATGCCCATCCTTCGCCCAATACTGGTACTTTCTTGGATCCGGCCTCCCTTAGACTGGCGACTGGTTTGCGACTGGGGGTTTCGGTGTGTGCGCCACACTCATGTCCTTGTGGCACAGACGTGGACCGACTGGGACACCATGGATTGTGTTGTAAAAAAAGTGCAGGCCGTTTTTCGAGACATGCATCTCTTAATGATATAATCCGTCGGTCTCTTGCCACCATCAACGTGCCTGCTCTCCTTGAGCCGACTGGCATTTTCAGGGATGATGGCAAGAGACCTGATGGGGTGTCCTTGGTTCCTTGGAGTTTGGGACGGATGCTAGTGTGGGATGCTACCTGTGTAGACACGCTGGCGCCGTCCCATCTCCAACGAACTAATGTAAAAGCGGGCGGAGCGGCTGAATGCGCCGAAATTTTAAAACGTAATAAATATAAGAGCCTGGGCAGAGAGTACCTTTTTGTACCATTCGGGGTCGAAACTCTTGGTCCATGGGGTCCCAGCGCACGCAAATTTTTCGTAGAAATCGCGAAACGTCTGGTTGATGTTACTGGTGACCGAAGAGCTGGTGGCTTCCTCGCACAACGTATCAGCATTGCGATACAACGAGGAAATGCCGCCAGCATCCTAGGTACAATGCCTCAAGGACCTACTTTAGATTTAAGGTAGGTAGAGGTAGGTAGTTAGGTAATTTACACTTACTGTATATATTTCGAGAATAAATGACTTTTAATTACTTCCTGCCAAATGTCTTTGTAACGTCAGATATCGATAACATCATGGAAGAATATTTTTAGGTTCATGATCCTATATTTTAACGGCGGGGAGCGAGATGTAAATATATATATATATATATATTTTTTAAGTAGTTTATATTTATTTGGAAATAAATTGGTTACTTCCTATATTTATGTTTTTAATAAAAAAAAATTAATGCAAATTGTATAAAAACTTTCTTTATGTTACATTAGAATGTCGCGTGTGTAAAAATGGTTGGATTGCGTTTCTGATTGACATATGAACACACATGATTAATGTGTATTAAGAATATCAGAGTCGTTTTGTTATGAATAAAATCATGATACTGTTAATGTGACTTATATTATAATTTGCTTATTGAAAAAAATTAGGAAAATCACGTACAACGAACTGACCGAACTTAGCAAAGATTGGAGAAGGAGGTGAGACGGGAGAACAACACGCCAACTACAACTCAGTGCGTCTGGCGCGAGTCCATTCTGTCAAATCGGGCTTGATGTACAGTCGCCATCAGATATATCGAAGCGCCCGAGGTGTCCAAAAATATCTGAACAAGCACTCTAAGGCCTTGACAATAGAGTCGTCTTCAGGTTTTTGTGAGCACTTCAGCTGCTCCGATATATCTGATGGCGGCTGTATGTGAACACATTCTCATGAACCATTTTTACCTTACCTTATATTTCCGACAAAAACGTATTTTATTCCACTGGAATCCGAGTGTCTACACACGATCCTGGAATACTTCGGTCACATTGCTAGAAAGAGTGGCAATCTCGAGAAGCTCATTGTGACCGGCAAAGTAGATGGTAAAAGACCTCATAGACGCAGCCCTATGCGTTGAGCAGATCCGTTCCGCGCTTGATTCTGCAGTCCACAACGCCTTCCATACTGCTGTAGATGAAAGTTGGAGAAATATCGTCCGTGAGAAAGTGATGCAGGAGGGAGGTCCTTCGAGGACCCTCAATCCTAAGAAACAAGGACGCAAGGACTCCTCCTTGCATCGATATTATTCCATATTAAACGCTGAAAAATAAAACAATAAATTTTGATTGTGAATCAAACTTAGACGAAAAAAAGTATTTAAAAGAATGAATGGAACCTTCAAGGTTATAGTCCAATTCGTTCATGGGAAGTGTTCTTAATTATTTCTAATTTAAAACCACGGATAAGGTTATAAGGATAACATTCTCAAGCACAAGCCACTTTATATTTTAATGGAATTATGCACGCATATTACATCCTACAAACTCATATGAAACCACTCACTCGAATTTTCCATGTGGATACTTTTAATACACTGTAAAATTGTGTAAAGACGATTGAATAGTAACCGTGTTTACGGGTTGTCTTTTTAGGGTTTGTGGATTTTCAACCGACTTAAAAAAAGGAGGAAGTTTTCAGTTATCTATGAATCGATTACTCTTTTTTGTTAGTGTTCCGTACAAAACTTTGTTTACGAAGCACTTATGGAACCAACCCTGGGCCCTAACCATGACGTCTCAACGCGATTCAGTTTAGGTCTTTAACAGTGCTCAGTTGTATGGCAGCGACTCAGTTCAGGTTATAAACTGAATCGCGTTAAGACGCTGGTAAGGCCCCTGAACTGTAAATCGATTAAAAATGACGTTTATTTGAAAAGGGATACCTCTGGGTCTTATACATAGACCGTACATAGGATTATAGAAGCGTGGGAACTCCTCAAATTCAAGAAAACATGGGTATTTTGCAGATTTTTAAGCCACTCAACTCACTCAAGCATTTACTTTCGCATACTACCAAATCCCATTAACATATACTTTGAAAAATAAATTATTGAGTGCCAAACGGAATTTGGCTCGTACAGTCAACCAATTGGCACCCTAGGCCACTGTAGGACTATGTTCAGAGCTGAGTTTTTAAAAATAAATGGCTTCTGTCCAGCAGGAAAATATTGCCAGTGTCAAGGTTTATTTTATCAAGTGTACGGTCTTATAACTAAATTCGCTCCTTGAGTGTGCTTTTGTACGGTGAGAAGCCTTGCTTTTTAAAATGGTTGCTGATTTCAAATAGCACGTAGCCCTGACAACCGGGTGATAAGATAAACCAAAGAGTTATAAAACACGTTTCAAGATTATTTTTTCATTATCTGCACGCTTCCTCGTTAGCCAATATCACTCACTAAACAACTGCTACCGAACAAAAGGAAAAAAAATCCCGAAACAACTTCACCATCTTGAGTATCGACCGGAAGACCTGTAGGACTATGTCATAGTGACGCTATAAATCAGATTGTAGGGAATCTCTTACTGCTCGTTATTTTGCCATAGTACTTTTTTGTACTGTTCTGCACTTTATTGTTAAGAATGTTTTTTTTTATACTACGACGGTGACAAACAAGCATACGGCCCGCCTGATGGTAAGCGGTCACCGGAGTCTATGGGCCTATGTAGGTCCTTAAGTTCATTTGAAGGTGATTTTTAACACTGTTATGTTCCAACTCCTGCTGGTGAAGCTGTTGAAAATACTGTACATGTTCAGTTTTACTAACACACTGTATCACGTTACTCGTGTCATGTTCACAAGAGAAAGTGAATCTGCTTTTGAAACTTAGACCTTATTTCAGAGCATTAAGGTATCAAGTTAATTTAAAAAAAATCCTTCCGTTTCAAGTTTCACTCCAAAGAGGCACTGCCTCGAACTGCGAACGTTTTGTCTCATTCTCTAATATATCTCTCATACTTAAGTGCGACAGAGAAGCAAAACGGCGTTCGTGGTTCGCAGATAAACTCTTATACTCGTACTTGGAGCAAATAAAAACTATTTGCGCGGTCCCGAGTGACTAGTATTTTAGTACCATGTCGCTTTCCGTACGTAATTGTTGCTTTATACAATCGTGTTCTATTAGTTAGAGCGGCAAAGTTCCAAGTAGCAATGATAGGCAAAGCGGGTGGAATAAATTGGTTTTTTGTTGGCGTATATCTTTACGCTTTAGACGAGATGTTTTTTTGTGTGTAGGTAATGGGCTTTTTACGTTTTCTACGTGAATATTTGGAATGTGTTTTGTTGATTCCTGACTTTCTATTAGTCTTGGATTATTGGTAGATTCCGAATATGCTAAGTTTCCTAGATTTAAATATCACAGACTGTGAAAGTGTTCTAAAAATACAGGACTTTAGCATCACCCCCCCCCCACTGTCTTCCCTAGAGGACCTAAGGTGGACATCTCAAATATTCCACTACACAAACTGAAACAAACACTACACTCACTCACTCAAAAAAGTGGTACAACCCTGCCAACAGAGAAGGCCATTTTCCATACCAAGATCCTTAGAAACAGCTCTGCAGAACCCACCCCTTCAACCGGGCTCCCTTTCGACCCAGGGTAGATGTATTTATCATAATACCAATATCAAAATAATCATTTCATCACCTTAAGATTTTAATACTCCTTCTCTCTCTCCCACTCCCAATTTGATGGAACATAGGGGAAATTGTGCTTAGCAAATCTGCATCTGCGGACGCAAAGACCAGAAGGTCCTTATGACCACTGGCAAAATCCCTTCCCCCCGAGACTTCCCTTCGGGAAGTCTCGGCGATTATCACGTGTGGTTACTGGAGGGTTGCTCTCCAAACCCTTACCAATACCAAAAAAAAAAAAAAAAAAAAGTGTTCATTTCATAGAAGTTTAACGTTTAAAATAATACTTTAACGTTTGACGGTTTATTTGCTTGGAACCTGATTTGACTGTATTTGCGTTGGATCTTTCAACTAATTTCGAAATATCTTTCACCGAGGTGTCCCGGAAAACCACTTGCAATAACTATATACAAAAATCGAAGTCGGTTAAAAGTTTCGTCTTTGTCATCTTCGTTCAGAATATAATTATACTGTCTCTTTCTCACGCGAGTCGCGGGATCTCGTGACCATATCTTATATATGTGGCGTTTTCAGGCTAAAGGTACCACATTGTCGGTTATCGATAAGGCTCTACTGTCATAAATAATCACTTAGAAATCAACCTTATCAACAAGCGACGATGTGGTACCTTTAGCCTGAAAACGCCACATATATACATACTTATCTCGACACGACTCAAGATAAGTGAATATACAATATACCTCACGTCCGAAGCATATTTATCATATCATTTTTTATTTATATTTTTTTGGTAAATGTTAATATAGTAAATGGGACCAAATCTAGTTAATAAGCAAACAGTGTACACAAATACTGCAAATACTTTGTAGTTAGGTATGAGACTAACTAGGCTCGGGCGTGCTTTGGCTCGAATTCCGTAACGTAAGCAAATTAAATAGCACAAAAAAGTTAAATGGAATATTTCTAGCACGCGATATTTTAATTTGGATTGCGGGAAATTGTGTCTCGGTGAGTATTTACTCTCTGGGTCGGAATTAGATAATGCAATCGGTTATTTTTTATATGGAAAATCTTCGGTTTTTAACCAGAACCGCGGTTTTACGTACATAAAACATACATAATCGGGCGTACATAATCGGTTAACCGTTGCATTTCCTTGTCGAAATGTCTGTTGGCAGTCGCTTTTGCATAAACTAGCGAGCGCCTCCCTCAAATCTTGGGATGAGGTCGCGAAGCATAAAACCGGTTCCCTGAAAAACGGTTCCGCCAAAAGACGGAAAAACAAAAGGAAGATGATGAGTCCGACTACGCTGTCGCCTCCGACTTGCCAACGGCAAAATTGGCAGCGCCACCATCAATTTTATAGCGGGTTAGTGTGTGTAGAGATAACGACCTCCAAGCCTAGTTGGTAGTCACTCTGTTCGGATCCTGGTCAGGGCATTTATTTGTGTATTTATCACGAATATTTGTTCCTCAGTTATGGATTTTTTCTAAGTATTTATATGTATCCATCGAGCTTACCGTGGGACTAGGTCGATTTGTATAAAATTGTCGCAGAATATTTATTTAATTATTATTATTTATAAGACCAAGCTGAATCGACTTCCCACCCCAAAAACTCTCATACTCGTACACCAATTTTCATAGAACTCGTTAGAACCTTTTACGAGATAACTGAAATATATGTATCTAAGTAGATATTTATATACCAGAATGCTTGTTTAAAGGTATTAAATAAAATTATAATCCCGTTTTTGGAGCAAGCATAGAGTCAGACCATGTTATCTATTCGAAGCGAATGTACTTTCAAAGCTTAAAGTGTTATTTTAAATGTCAAACTTCTATTTTTTTTGTATGCTATAGGGGGCAAACGAGCAAACGAATCGCCTGATGGTAAGCGATTAACGTGAAATGAAATAATAATGACTTAATGACTTTTACTTAACACATTCACAGTATGTGCTATTAAAGCCTATGCAAACTTAGCTAGCTTATACAACCATTAAAGACTTTTCTAATTTTCTACTATTTAGGTATTTGTATATTTAGGTATTTTTAGGAGTTATTAAAGTTAGTCTATGGACGAAAAAAAAATCTTTGACACAAATGTCATAATCTGCCAATACTTACTGGGAGTGTATTATATCGAATTTTAGTTGAATAAGTTTATCTTTAGCTTAAATACTTCAATTATATCATTACTACGACAAACTACGGCTATATACTTATATTTTGTATTTTATTAAGTAAGTTCAAACAAGATTTGAACCTAAAACTAAGCAACCGTAATTACCAATGACTAAATAACTAACCCGCATTTTCTATAACAATTATTCAATTGTGAGATAAGCGATAAAAATCGCTACGCACTCGCGACGAAATAGTTATGCGCTCGCCTCGCTTGGAACTCGCCCACAAATCGCAAGTGTGATAACTGATAGGGCCCAAAAATGCGCTAGATTGTGAAATACAGCTGCGGCGCTCGTGATAATGATTTCGTCTAACAAAGATTTTCTTTTCAGAAGAAGCGAGTGACGCTGCTCAAACTCCACCGGTAAACAGGGCAGACGATACAATGACACACACCGAAGCCAATATGATAGTTGGTGAGTCCGTAGTATAAACTACCTTTTGTTTCAGTAAAAAAAACGAGGTTTCCAGAATTTTAAAAATAAAACATAGATTAACATTTTGACTGTTTCGGGCGTGGTGGTGGACTAAGCTAGGTATTCACCGTCAATAATATAATGGATTTTTTTAGACTCTTTACTACTGCAAAACATATCTTGGTAAACTGCATTGTCCTGTTTTCGACGGCTACCGCTAATAACAAACCATAGCAGGTAACAAAAAAATGCAAACAAATAGCTAACGTCTTCAAGCTTAAGATTGCAAATTTTAGCACGTGTGATAATGACACTTGGATATTAAAAGCCGTATCACCGTGCTCAGGTATAGGTAGATCGGTGGCGCTTAGTGACCAAATACCTTTGAGGAGTCAAAGCTTTCGCAATTTCAACCTTGTGATTTACGGATAATGGTTGTTTGTTAGCAATTTTTGTGATTTGCCTATTGTTTTCTGGGCTTAGGATTAGCGGTTAGCTTAAACAATAGATACAATGGCATTGTGTATAACACGCACCATTTTACATTAAACTAGTTATGTTTAAATAATATCAGCTATGTATATCTGTCGGTATGATTGCGGCAAAATTATTTATTTGGTTAATTTACTATATTTAAATATAGGTATATAAAACTAAATATATAACAGATATATATGTATGTACTTACCCAATATATTTAATAATAAATATATAATTTCTACAAACTGGTAAACGTGAAAACATAATTTTAACAAAAGCCTCGATACTTTTATTTTTCAAAACTTTTTACGTTTTTGGTCAGGTTTTTGGTCAGAACGTCGAAACCCTTGAATTTATAAACATGATTCTTACTTAAATATGTAGTTGAGTAATAACTAGTTATTTTTATCTACAAAAAATGTTGTTTAGTTGCAAACAGCAATTATATGATTACGCGGTTTATTTCGACGCGCCCGCCTACTATCGCCTTTAATTTTTTTCTGCTCTTGCAATTAGATCTATCCCGCTCTCTTTTGCTCGAGCATGTGGAGTCTTAAGGGTCCCATGTTTTTTTAACTACATATTTTATAGCGATTTGAAGGGTTAAGCCACAAGCGGACCGTTTTCGCCGTACCACTAATTAGAGGCAGCGCAGTAAGATGGTGTCCCAATTAACCCTGTTAACGACGTGTGGGAGTAATTGGGCACGTGCATGAAAAATATTTCAACATATTTGTATTATAACTACAATCCAAAACGGAATATTTACCATGTATGTATGTATGTGTGTGTGCATAGGTACATGGTAAATATTCCGTTTTACAGTATAGTTTTAATGTTAATCACCATGTTCGCTTAAAATCGGAGGTACCTATTATATGTTGTACATACTCGTTTAACGGCCTCCTAGCCTAGTCGGTAGTGACCCTGCCTACGAAGCAGGAGGTCCCGGGTTCGAATCCTGGTCAGGGCATTTATTTGTGTGTTTATCACAAATATTTGTTCCTGAGTTATGGATGTTTTCTATGTTTAAGTATTTATATGTACCTATCTATCTATTATATATATCGTCGTCTAGTACCCACAACACAAGCCTTATTGAGCTTACTGTGGGACTAGGTCGATTTGTGTAAGATTGTCCTATAATATTTATTTATTATACTCGTTTGAAAATAAAATATAATATGGAATAAAATATAAATATAAAATATGGAATTCTACAATTATCTTCGAACCTTTTTGTATAAATATAGTATCCAAACTACTTAAAACTTCCACCAAAATAACTGTTTAAGAATTATAACATTTATAATATTACTTGTGCAAATTTTTTGCGAGGTCTGAATTCAAAAGATCCACTATAGTATTTATTTATCTTAAAATGTAAGGACAATTCAAGTCTTGTCGTTGCTGTTACCTCCAACCTTTTTTTAGGTCAAGTTTCATCTCCTCCTGGTTTCGACTCTTACGTTTATAATGTACTTTATTTGATTCAAAGTCAAAGTTCATTCCCATCCAATCTCTTGTCAATACCAAGCCAACTCGGCCATTTTAAACTTTCACGTACCTTTTTTCTCACTTAACCATTTAAACGCCTCGTTTAGCCATTAAGCCGCCGGTTCTTTTGCGGCCCAACTAGCCGAGCAGGGCCGAGCCGAGCCGAGTCGATAATTTCATTTGAGCCGCGTATAGCGATGGTTTACCACTTAACCCTGTTTCCGACGTGAGTGAGGCAGTAATTCTCGTGTAGGAGTACGGGATAAAGTGTAGCAAAATATTATCTAAGTACTAACACTAGACTGCGTACTAGTAGTTCTTTATTGTTATCAAACTCGGAACTCACGAATATTTACGGATATACATATAGATAGAATAATAACGAATGCAGTCCAAAACTTATCATATCAGTGCCGAATATAAACGCGCGTCCCTTGACCTATTTGGCTCATATTCGAACTTAAACAATTTTTTAGTCAATCACGATGATTCGATTAACGATACTCGAGTTATCGTCGAACAAACATACACATATATGTATACAAATGCCGGATTGTTCCAGTAGACTCTAAGAACTCGCTAGTTTCGTTTCGTCATTTTTTTTACGTCAATACTGTTTACGTCACTTGCAAATTGCAATATCGTTATTCAAAATATTTTTAGAAGTTAACAAACAGTAAAGTATAGTCGGGCCGTTTTCCTTCTTTATCCACAATGAAACGCGATTTAATCGATTTTTTGGATTTTTGATCATGTGTGAAATTATAACGGTAGACATTATTTAGTAGTAGACTATTTGATAATTCCTTTCATGTCGGTAAGGTATTTTTCTTCTCAGCGGTTTTCTGGAAAACACCGTGACTGAGTGGCCCTTACTTTTATAATGTACCTACATTAGTACCTATAGTTTACAGTCACTAACCAGGGAAACAACAAGTATACTGTACTGATAAGGTTAACTAAAATTTCGGCCATTTACTTCCTAAAGAAAACATAATACTTAAATTATAAAACAGTAATTTTTCTGCGCGGATACAGATTCCAGTAATAAAACCAGTAAATAATGTATTACAAGTTCCTGTTCGCTAAAACTGTGAAATAACGATTGTGTATTTTCTATATTTGTGCTTACTTATAATTAAGGTTCTCCCGTACTATTTTTGATACAAAAAAGCGAATATTTTCGAGCACATCAGAGAATAAAGTATTTAACTACTTACACAGATTCCATTTCAGCCGTTGCTTGAGTTACTTATTTCATTTTATTCGCGTTCCGAAGCTGGACCACTTTTACCCTGTTTGTGGCAGAGTCAGGCAGTAATTCCCGTGAATAATAAACTAAAATATGAATGTAACTTTAGGCTGAATATTTCAGAGCACCCAGATTGGGGTTTCTCTAGGATATATGTTTGGGCGTTAGGGCCTTATCACACTTGTGTGAAAGCGATTTCTATACAAAACTTGTACGCGAAGACGTGTTCGCTTCCATACAAAATTTGCTCGCAAATTGCAAGTGTGATAACGCTCTCAGAAATGGACTGGTTTATGCATGGTAGATAGACTTATTAAATAAGTGTTATAAGAAATATATATGTCAAAGAAGTGCCGACATTATTGATATTTTTCTGAGCGTTTTTACGTAATTAAAAATCGGTGAATATGATGTTTCATTAAATATTCGCTAGGGAGGTAAATCAGCTATAACCGACCTGTCACCCTGCGTGTAATAACACACTTTATAAGACACAAAAAAAGCTCGACAAGTTATTTTACCGCTAATTTCATTTTATCCGCGTACAGAAGGTGTACATTCAGTGTTGGTGGCGTGAGTGAGGCAGTAATTTCCGGGAACGATGTAATAAAATATATAATTATGTAACTTTTAGATGAATATTTTAGAGTAGCTTAGATTTCGTCCCACATTACCACGTACAGTCACCTGCAATAGTATATGACGCTGTGAAGGCCGCAAAAATATGTGACACAGTCTTGTTTGTACCGCCATAAGAGCGTGTCACATATTTTTGCGGCCTTCACAGCGTCATATACTATTGCAGGTGACTGTACGTGCCGCACTTAGGAATAAAAAATATATTTAAGTAGGTTGCGTTTTAGACAGAGTGACATAATTATTAGTTCTGTAAAAACGCCCTAATTTGAGGCCAACTGTGATTAACTAAATGAAACAATAATAACTCAAAAACATCTGCAAAGACTTTTGTAAGAAAAATTAGCCTGAAACTTTGTGTCACGTACGCAGCGAAGACGGTTTTGCCTAGAGTTCGTTATATGCTTGAAGTAGCGGGGGGTAGCGCGGTGTAGTAGTTATGATAATCACACTTGCGATGGAGGCGAACACGTCGCCGCGTACAAGTTTTATACAGAAATCGCTTTCAAATCGCACAAGTGTGATACGATCCTAAGTTTACATTCTCGCATTTCACAATCGTCTGCTGTGGTTCAGCCCTAATAAATACAAAGCAGGTCAACCGATTTAAGTAAAGATGTCTGTCAAGGTATATCGATTGCCGGTCGCACGCGAATCGCGGTTGAAATCGATTCGCAGGGCCGTTAGCCGATAGCCTACTGGGTTACGCTTATTGACATCATTGTTTTGGGGTTTTTGTTAGGAAACGAAACGGTTAGCCGATTTTCATGAAAAAAATCGCAGACTTGAGAAAAAATCGAGTTTTTCCCATATAAAAAATAACCGATTGTTTTTATTTGGCCTGCTTTTCCTTTGAGTCTTAAGGAAAAATGTGCTAGATTGGTTCACGCAAGGGTATCCACATCCCGGGGTTAGCTAACTAACCCAGAGTTAAGCGTTTTTATAGTATGTAATTTGACAGCTAACGTCACGTTGGCTTACCCAGGTTTGTGTAGTTGGTCCATCTGTGTCTGTCTTTAGCTTTATGAAGAGCCTCATGCAGCTTGGTGTTCAACGTTGAACGAACTTGGTCGGACCACCTGATAGGGCTAGTAATTCAGTCATTTTAGGAATTATTACACTTGTCAGCGTCACATCATTGTCATCACATTATTCATCATTACATTTAAAAAAAAAGGCCTTTAAGAATTTTACAGATAATGAAAGAGTGTTCAGATAGAGAGACAGCGTTTTGCATGACTATGTAAGTCAATGCAGCAGCGGCATAAACGACCGCACATCTGGCAGCTCAGGGTGATGACCACAAATAAGAGAGAGACTAGATTACTAGTCTCTCTGTTTTGTGGTGATGACGCTTAGCTCAGAAAAAAAATCCTGATATTCAACTCTGCTGTAAATTTTCTAGGGCATTTTTATATGAAACCTAATTTATCTGGGCAGATGATGAATCCGGAAAGGCAGCCATAGTATCTCTGAAATAAATCTAGCTAATTGAGGTTGTCTCGTTAAAAAAGGCTAGTCTAAAAACATTTTGTTTTTCACCCGACTAAGAAATAAGGTTGTGTAGGCCATTGAATCGATTCTCCTTTGTTTTATATTTGGTTCAGTCGAGTTTATAAATATCTGAGCAGCTGAATGCATAATATGTAAACACTTACACCTTATTGTCAATGTCCTAAGGGTGTACAGATATTTTAGAAGCCTTGGAAATGCTTATATATTTATGAACTCGACTGTTCATAAGGAGATACCCAATAATAAATAGTAAAAAAGACGACCGGTTGGCGTAGTTGGCAGTGACCCTGCCTGCTAAGCCGATGTTCCTGGGTTCGAACCCCGGTAAGGGCATTTATTATTTGTGTGATGAACACAGATACTTGTTCCTGAGTCATGTATGTTTTCTATGTAAGTATGTATTTGTATATTATTTAAATCGTTGTCTGAGTACCCGTAACACAAGCCTTCTTGAGCTTAGGTACTGCGGGACAATTTGTGTAAGAATGTCCTGTAATAAAAAACACCCATTAGAATCAGGTTCTAATACGATGAGAGGTTATATCGCACCTTTAGAATGAAACCGACCTAACTCAAAAAATCACGAAATTGAGTTAATGCCACCAGACGAATCTAAACATCGTAATCTATCGGTGACTCGATCCGAAACTGCCCTATCTGTGCTAGAACAGTACGAACTCGCCATCTTGGTCTTTTTCTTACTGAGCGCGGGGGGGTCACGGTTCGGGACGAAAACGCCCCTTTTAGTGTTAATTTCGCAGTCGCAAGCGCAACGCGTTATCGGATTATAAAGAAAGTGACACATTAGTGTATGAGTCGTTTCCATTCCGAAAATAAAGGTAAGAGTTACGTTTTCATTTTAGAACTAAAGTAACATACTAGGTTTTAAGTCAATACTGTTCCGAATATTGTAATAATATCTGCGACTTATTTGTATTTACGCCACTTTATTAATAAAAACTGTTCCGTTGGTTACGACCTAACAACATGTAAGTCACTTTTGAATAAAACTTTTTGTCACTTTCTATGTCCCATTAAGTATTAAATCGCTTTTGTACCTAAACAATTATAGTACACTACGTCATTTTGGTTTTTAAAACGGTTTTGTTCTAATGCTAGCACATGCTTTTTATTTTAGGTCATTGTGGTTTACTCGTAATTAAGATGAAAAGGAGAACTCTAATAATTTTAGAAAACGCTAAAAAGAGAAAAAGTGCTCATGACGAAACCAATGAAAAGAAGCGACAGGTAAACATAATTTCGTTATAAGTAGGTACCTAACTTTCATTTATACCAATACATACTTATATTTGAAAAGCATTTTATGATGCAGCATGATTTGTGTGATGTATTTATGATGCAGCAGATAGCTGAGCATAATTTGTGTGAAATATGAACGATTCATTTGTCAGTTTTGTCAGATGCGCTGGCCTAGCTTAAGCTTATGCTTTTGGTATTTTGTGCTTTATTTTTTGCATTTACAGGAAAAAAATAACGAAAACATTCATTCGAATGCACCGTTTATCGCAGAAACAACAGATCGAGAAACAACAGTTTTTATATAACCGCATGGATTTAATCCAATTGAAATAAAACTCGAAGTTCGAAGTTTCTCTTTCTTAAACTCTGCCCACTGCCCAGCCACAATTGAACCACAACTTGGTACCTCAATAAACTCAGAAAGTGGGATTCTCTCGCAAACTCATTCCTCATCTGACCAAGAACCGCAACCTTTGGCTCCACAAGAAAATCAGCCATCAGAATGTGGTGCAAGCTCCCAGCCTCAATCGTCAGATAGTCAAGGGCTTTGGTCTTCGAGGACCGGTGTTAATTTAGAGTCTCAATCATCTGCTGATCCAGAACCACAACCCTCAGGCAGTGGCTCTAATGAATCTACCACTGTAAATAGACGAGCTAAAAAACGTCAGCGTAATCCCGAGAAATGGAAGCAAAATATTGTTAAATTTTTAAGAAATTCTTGACAAGCTTACACATCTCAGTCAAAATCTAAGAAAGAAATTCCTGCGCGTAGTATGAAAGCACCGTGCGAGTGCCACTTGAAATTTTCCGAAAATATTGAGGAAACCTGTCTGAAAGAGATATTAAGTATTATTGGCAGTTAGTATAGGAAAAAAAAACCCGTGACGATTAACATACATACAACTTACGAACGCTTCCCTAACTGGCTTATGGGGCAGAAAGAAGCGACAAGAAAACTACTCCATTTTCCCTCTTTTATTACTAGTTTTATAAGCCCCTCTGGGCATTGTAAACCAACCTTTGTTTTTGTTTTTTAATTATTTTTATATTTTTCTATGTAGGTAGTTTCACAAGTAACTTTTTTGATTGACGGGGAGAATTCGCATTCTCTCAGTTATCATCTTAACCCTGTGAAAGCGAGTGCTGTAAAGGGCTCGAAGCGTAGGGCCATGGTGTTATTAAACGCGATTAATCCGTTCTAAAGTGTTTATTTTCAATTTAATTATATTTTAGAAGAGAGATTTTAAGTTCATTTTGATACGGATTGCTATTTATTTTTAGTGATCTCTTTATTTCAGAAGAGTTATAAAGTTTTTGATGCAGAATTGTTATTGGTTTTTTTGTGGTCTTTTTATACATTAAGAAGAATTTATGTTTTATTTTTGTATGAATACAATTGCCGATGCAGGCTTGATTTCGAAAATAAACTTTGTAATCATTCTCTTAATACAATATTCACCTAATATTTCTTTTTTTGTACTTGCATTTCTTCCATTATTTATGATCCTTTTTAAATTTTTCATTTAATGTATATACAATACTAAATATTATGAACATACACTTCATTAATGTGACCTATTTCTTACCATAATTTTCTTTCCTTTTAATAAAATAATGGCATAATACCCAAAAGGCCGTACATTATGTGTAGGTTAGTAAAACGAAACTGACCTAATTCTCATAAGACCAAACTACAATAGTAGCAGTTCGGTCAAAAAGTGACCTTATAGTAACTAGTTTCTGAAAATCTCAATTTTAAAGTAGTATTACTAAAAATGCACAAAAGTTTTAACAATGATTGTCAAGCGTATTAGTTGATTAATATATTTCAGCTATTAAAAAGCAATTCATTGAATTAGTTTAGGAGATATACAGCAATGAATGCAAAAATTACCAAACTTCAAATCTTATTTTGCGATTTCCCAAAAAGTTGTGATTTTGGATTAGGTCAGTTTCGTTCTAAAGGTGCGATATGGAGAATAGAAGACATTTTTTAATTTTGAACGGTGTCTGGTGATTTTGGTGTATCTAAAGATAAAACGATTAAAGAGTTTAAGCTTCTCTGATTTACATACTTATCGGAACAAAATTGTATTTGCTAAGAACTCAATATCTTTTAAAGAATTCATAGAACCAATGATTGAAGAATATTCAGGAAACTTTGCTTAGCTGTATAAAGTTACTTTTGGTCTTGATTTTAATTCTGAACGATTTATTCAAGTCGTCTGGAAACTAATTAAACAGAATTAGATAAAATATTAAATTAAGCTTCAATGATTTCGCAAGAATCTTATATAAATCGTTTTTTAACATGTATATAATATACTTACCTGTACCACCCTATACCAACTCACG
Source organism: Lathronympha strigana (assembly GCA_949128165.1). Classification (NCBI taxonomy): domain Eukaryota; kingdom Metazoa; phylum Arthropoda; class Insecta; order Lepidoptera; family Tortricidae; genus Lathronympha; species Lathronympha strigana. Next base: position 5,373,193 of record OX421906.1, on the reverse strand, counting down.
GGGAGCTAAAATTAGTAACTAATGATGTATTGAATCATATACGATTTAAGTTACATAGTGATTAACATTATAATTACAATATATAACTGGATATTTACAGGTACGGTCAACCAATTGGAACCCTAGGCCACTGTAGGACTATGTCATAGTGACACTACAGGTGCATCAGGATCCATTTTCATCACAGCGACAGGTCTGACAATTGTCAACATCATTTTTACTGATATTACAGGTGTTTATAGGCTACGGGCGCCGCTCACTATTGCGCGGGCTGTATGCTTATTTGCCGCCAACATGTCATTTATACACGACACATGTCACGCAATTCCGACTGTACGGGAATTCGATAGCTGGGTTATAATTATGATAAATACAAAATAGCTGACCGTACGTGTGAAAGATTTATTGACAACTGATGTAACAAAAGAATATAAATCAAAAATAGTATCAAAAACCATAGACAAAAGAACATATAAAAAACCTAAAACCTATTCATCCTCGACACCGACACAGGATCATTCTCATCTCAAAAACGACCGAAAATTCTTTAACACACTATTAGATCTCGTTACAATCGTCAAAAAGACTTCACCAAAAAATATATATTTATTGACGATACATTACGATTTTACTAAAATTATTGAAATGGTGGCAAACAAACACATGCCCCGCGCGATGGTGAGTGATTTCTGTAACCTATGGACGCCTGAATTCAGTAATTTTAGGAATTGTCTGTAGAATAGTTGATATTGGGGCCAGATTGTAAAAAATCTCTTACTGCTTGTGATTTTGACATGGTTCTAGAGTGGCCTAGGGTTCCAATTGGTTGATTGTACTTAGGTATGTTTCATATTGTCTTCTGTTTCCTCGATTGTTGTTCATTGAATAAAAAAAAACCTTACAAGGAACCCTGGAACTACTACTGTCCGCTTTCTCACTTGAATTTGCCGTTCACGACTCATCACACTAGTATCTCACCTGGGCATTTCTTACAGCATCAGTATCTTTTCGATTTGCAAACTTACACATCACTGGATACCAGACCCTCGACAAGAACTCTTCGGTATTGATTAGTACTTAGGGTACCTAGGGCCTGTTAGATCTATGTAGAAAATGTAGATGTGAGTCAGTGTACCCGACCGAGTCACCGTTTCCGACCCGACCCTACTATTAGTAGATGTCTAACAAGTGCCTTATGTTTTGGGTTGTGAAGCACAGTGGAGTGGAGTGGAGTGGATATGTGTACCTACATTTTTTCATCTTAACCCCTTGTAATAAGATGAACATTTTTATACATATTTATGAACTCGACTGTACAACCGGAATCAATGATTGTGTTTAAATTTTTTCTTTGCAGAATTTATTTAGGATTTAGGTTAAATAACTAGTTGCGTGTCTGAAACTGGCAATAAACAAACCAATTTAAAACTCTTTCCAATTTGCTTTTAGATTTCCCATAAAGTATACATTTGATTTGAACCCATTGTTCCTTCATAATCGTTTTCAACCGTGTTTCACACACAGTATGCAGTGTAAGGGCCAAAAATTACTGTAGGTACTTTGATTTATTGTTGTATCTACTCTCCGTTATAAACACATTTTCTACGATTCAAAAAACCCTTGGGGTCAATGTGGTGATGCGTTAAGAACTTTATCGACCCCTAGCCTCCCATGGGTGTCGTAGAAATTGACTGTGAAATATGGGTTCATGTGTGTTGCGGAAGTTAGACTAGCAAACTGTCACTGATATATCACAATTTGGTTATTTATAAGAGTCCACGGTGGTCTAATGGCAGCTACCGTATTGTCGATCACCAGGCGGCGCCACTCATGCTTGGGTCCTTTGATCAGTGTGAGAGAATTGTTAAAGTGACGTTTGGAATGTAGCGCCCCTAGCGGGAAATTGACTCGCGGCAATCCTCATTTCATTGCTATCATTCAGACGTCTAGATCTCAATATTGATAGCAACTATATTCCCTGATATTCACATACACAGAACTTCAAAGCTTATATTAACGCCTTCGCCTTTTGTTCATGAAATATTGCTTTAATTAGTAAATAACTAAATTAATATTTGGGGACAATCTCACGCATCAATCTAGTCCATAACTAAACAAAGTTTGTACTAAGGTTCCTATGCGATGATATACATACTTACATAGGAAACGCCCATAACTCAGTTTCGTAGGCAGGGTCACAACCAACCAGACGGAAGACGGAAGCCTCCCCAGGCATCGAACCTATTATTATCTCATTATCTGTTTCAACTGTGTGTCACGTATATCGGACAGTATAAGGACGAAAGGTTGGTCAAGTGTTTGGGGATAGTTACCTTTGTTCAGTCTTCTTTGTTCGCTTCCGGAAACTGTGTGGAAACCACAGAACCAACAGATGCTTTGTTTTGCTTTAGATTATCCACAAAGTACCCAACGTCACGTAATAATATTATTTAACTTAGTGACAGTGACCACTTATATAAGTGGTGAGATATTTTTTCATTCACTGCGCAGATAATCAAGCGTGCTTGATAAGTACGAAAGCTTGAAAATCGCGATTAACATTTGCCACCATCCAGCTTCAAGTGATCGTCAAGCACAGATTGACATATAGGTACATGATAGAAGGTGATTCTCAGAAAATTTGATTGATGTAAGTTTATTGATCCCTTTTCTTTGCTTGATAGTTCCTTCTCTTTGTTTTGTTTTCGTTTTGTCATTATTATACAAAATGACGTTTAAAATGAAATTACGACACTCCCACTTAAAGCAAAGGCTTGTTAATCACGTACATCTCGAACCTTATCAGGTATGACCTTGTCAATTACCCTTGATAGTCTGCACACCGCTCCACAGCTCCTCTTGAGTACTCTTTGAGTCCACCATAATTCATAATGTGACTACTTATCGGTTTCAATCGTGTGTCACAAAACGGACAGTGTAAGGTGGCTTCAAGTATTTGGGATAGTTTTGCCCAACTAGTCTTTTATAACCACTTACCTCCAATGAAGCGTGGAACTTTTAATTGGCTAAGGGAGCTAGTTAGTTGCTTGTAAATTATTCGGAGTGTTTTGTCTATGGGCGTCGGAATGAGCAAGGTTGGTGTAAAACAGTTTTTACTCTCGTAAACTCACTTTTAGTCTCGTGTCTCTAGTCAGAATCCTAAAATACTTTAGGTAAATGATAGCCCAATGCACAGTAGGTATAATGATTAACGATTAGCGACATGTCTTATGCGTTTAGTTGCATATGTATAGCTGTGTAAATGATGTGTACCTAAATGTCTTTTGAGCTCCCTTGTGGTCGATGATGATAGACGTAAACGATCAATATCAAGACAATAGGATCTTGATTGTTTAGGCACCTCTTAACCACGGGCTCTTTATTTTTCTCACAAAATGTGCTAATATTTTTTGAATCTGCCACGTGATAATCAGTTCCAACCGTGTGTCACAAAACGGACAGTGTAAGGTCGGTTCAAGTGTTTGGGATAGTTTTGCCCAACTAGTCTTTGATAAACACTTACCTCCCAAGGAGCGCGGAACTTTTAATTAGCCAAGGGAGGTAGTTAGTTTCTCGTAAATTATTCTGAGTGTTTTGTCTATGCGGGCGTCGGAATGAGCAAGGTTCGTGCAAAAACTGTTAAAGGTGCTGTAAAGGGTAGCCCATACTAGTGCTTAATGCCGCGTTTACACACAGATATCCTAGGTACTTTTCTACCCTGCGGCTGGCAAGAAGCCAATTGCAGGCCGCTACGCTAAACAAATTGACAACATTTCAAAATTTTCAATGTTCCTAAATCGAAAACCATTTCGAGATATACGCCTGTAGATCACATAAATATATTTTTCAATTTTTTTTTCGCAATATTTTTAGTAAAAATCCTTAAAAATAGTTTAAAGGGTAAGTGACGTCACACAGCTGATTCAGAGCTGCCACTATAACCAAAAAAAATCTTCCGGCTGGGTTGTCACTTGAGTCTGACAGTGTCACTTGGCACTAACCGCACAGTTCAAATTATTCGGATATTTACTGGTGATTTTCTTGTACTTTTCGTGTGTGATTTTGATCTTCACTGCAACTCCACCCTCTCATGGACTTAAACGACGCTTAAGATTAGCTGAATACATTTATTTAGGTGATCGTCGCAAATAAATAGTGCGCTTGTACGTAAACAATCCAAACCGGCTGCGGAACACCACTCAGCTTTATTTTCCGTTGGAACAGTAGGTAACATTTTGGTAGGCGGTAAAACCGTTTTATTTGTGCATGTTTTCATAAAGCAATATTTAACTCACGGCATTTTAATAAACCAACAACAAAAAATTCAGTGTTTGTTTACATGTTTTGACGTTCGTGACGTCTGTCGTGAATGTCAGTTTGGCTCAGACTATTTAAGGATTAAACATCGATATCCGCATCAAATTAAAATTATTTCAATGATTTTTTTAGTGTATGAAACACAATCATGACGTCACAAGGCTGACTCATGACGTTTGTTACTTACGCCTTTCCTGCCCGAGTAACAATATAAATAGATTTTTAGACAAAAATATGAGAGTTACGCAAATAAAAAAAAATACGTGTACCATTAATTGGTCCATTCTTTCGAACCATACAATAAAAAGTAGCACTTAAAAATATGAATGGTTGTCAATTCGCCGCTTGCCGACTGCGCCGAGCAGAAAAAGTGTAGGCGCAGACGTTGGCCAGTAAATAAGAAAGCCTCAGCTTCGCGTCGGACGACAATTACACGAGATCTGAGACATTTCTTAGTTATCAGTGTGCTTACCATGAGTTGCACCGTGCTTACCGACTGAGTGAAAACGCTAAAATTTGCATTAATTTTCCATTTTGCTTTCGATTCCCCTCTTCCCCAATAAAGGACTCGCGATCTCGCCTCGCAATAGTTTCCCGTTCAAAAGCACATCAAAATGCAAAAGTGTAGCACCGCCTTTTGTAGAACACCCAAGACTCGGCCACTACAAAGGGTATGCAAATGCAAAGCAAGAGTTTACGGAGTTCCGGTATCCCCATCGGAAAGTTTAGTTTTCATTGCAGAGTGTTTAAGAAGCGAGTAAACAATTAGTGTAAAGATGAGACTGTTTATAATATTTTAACCCCCTACGGAAAAATAGGGGACCCTTTTTTTTAAAGTTCCGCCTTATTTTTTAACATAGGTATTTTTATGTGATTTCTCCTCCGAAATGCGGGCTCTTTCGAACCTAATAGGAGAAAAAAATTGTCCCAAAATATCCATATATTTTTCAAACTTTCTATCCCGTTACCGCTACACCCCCGTTACACAAAGTCTATAAAAAATTGGCAACGGAATAGAAAAAAATCTTGGCGCACTTTTTTCTCCAATTAGGATCGGAAGAGCAGAGCTAGAAATCACATACAATTTTCAAAATAAAAAAAACGGGGACATCTTTGAAAAAAATTGGCCCACGGATGTTATTGGGCAGGTACATTAGGTGTTCTTGCGTAAAAGCATCTGTATGCCTTATTCCAGCTGTAGTAGCAAATTAGAGTTAATAATAGTAAATTAGTAGGTAATACGTAGGTACCTTAATTGATCATCTTCATAGATTATTTCTGTAGAAATTCCTTTATTTCTCTACAAAAATTGCTACAAAATTTACGATCACTGGCTGTAAGTTTTGCGTACATTTCAATACAAATATCCTAATTTCAAATACCCTAAATTTCCATATAAAGTTACATCTTTATATGGAAATTTAAGGATTTCATTATTATCATCAGGATCGAACCGTGATTCTGATTCGAATGAACCCAAGCAAGTCCAGATCAGAAAAAAATCAGGTTTACGGGATAGTTTTCGGTAAAAGCTCATGGACGTAAGTATCATACGTATATCATTTAATTGTCTCGAAGCTTCACTGTGAAATAATTTCTCTAAGAGGGTGGAAATGGGTTAAAAGTGTAAGGCTTCTACGCTCACGCGTTCGCTGGTGGATAGAAAAGAAAAGATGAATAAAAAAAGCCTGGTTCACATCAAAACGCTTTAAGGAAACTCTTCACCGCCTTACTCGTAATGGCAAGGCGAGACTCGGCCACAAAGGATATGCAAATTGCATAGAGTTTGTGAAGTCAGTGTATCCTCATCGGAAACTTGCTCTGACGCCTTTAAAGAGCTATTAAACAATTAACGTTACGTCCCGAGTTTCGCTGAACCTGTGATATGTGTAGAGTACACCATAATGGCATTAATGTTCCGTCAGGGTATCCGGTATAAGATAGGTGCGTAGTATAGGAGCGTTTTCCAAAAAAATCTCGAAAACCTGATTCTTTTAGATCTGGACTTGCTTGGGTTCATTCGAATTAGAATCACGAGCTGATTCTATCCTCATAATGCAAAAAGTTGTCCCCAAAAAATTCGTTTCAATTACGTTACGTTTTTGTATTACAACAAGCGTGATAGGTACAAAATATACACAGAGTTCACCATTATACCCTGTGATAACGAGTGCTGTAAAGGACTCGAAACGTAGGGTCATAATGTTCATAAATGCGATTTAATCCGTTTTAAAGTAATTAATTTCAACAAATAATAATCGTGGTAACAGAATATAATCCCTCATTTGACATACCTGATCTAAAGAACCAATTTAAACCTACAGTTAAAACTTAATCTGTATATTTTTTATCACTAGAACCTAAACTCAAAAGCAGAAAATTGGAAACATTTGAAACACGACCGAATCGGATATCGATCGTTTCCCCAAGTTGGGCAAGAAGTTGTTCGGTTGGTAGGGAATTAATTTGGCCAGTGCCAGGAATTGCAAACTTTCCGGATATTTAGTCATTTAGTACCTTAATTGACTATGCATTTCTGTGGATGCATAGTGGGTTGTGGATGAAGTTTGTCGTGCAATGCTTTTGAGAATTGTACTTCAAAAATCATATGTGAGTGTAATGTGTTAATTTTCTTTTGACTACGAGCATATTGTGTTTATGTATGATAATTTTGCGTGATATTGAATTTATACACGCGCTTTCAAAAGTGCATGGGCAATTTATGAATGAATTTATTCATAAACTGCCCATGCAATTTTAAACGCGATAGTACATTTATGTATTTGCACTTTCGACATGGCGACTCTAAAACGTGACCGTTTTTTAACGAAATCAGTTTACTTACAAAAACCAGGAAATAGCTGTTTGCTGGTCATGTGTGAAATAAAAAGCTGAGCGAAACGAGCCATGCAAAGCCGGCAATGGCTTTCCCGGTCGAGTTGCGTAAAGCGATTCATTCGAAAAATTAGTGTTAATGAAAATTGAATAACTACAACCAAAATAGGTACAACATAGGATTCCGTACTCATAGCTTAGCTCTATTAGTTCCACCCTTCTAACCCGGAAACGTTGAATGAATATAATATGTGCCGGCAAACGAATGAATACTAAAATGTAACAATATATATAAATACATGTCGACAACCCTAGACACTCGTTATTCATACTCCTTCATGTTATCGCGGCGTATGACGGAGCATCAATAAGGACCCTCGCTCCGAATAAATGGACCGACTAGTTGAATAGATACGGACACATTGGATAGATAGGGACACGATGTATACGGGAAGGGACTATTTAACTACGTGTTAATTAATTAATTCGGTCGATGGTAGGGCATATCTAATATCTATGTGATGTAATGTATTTTTCTTAATCATGCGTAGTAATGGCTTCGAAATATCATTGAAATATGGAGTAAGTATAGTTATGGCACGAGGGAGAAAAGTTGTATTCATATTGCCTCTTGCTCATATTGAGACCAACTATGTATAACAGTTATATCTATATATGTACAGGCAGGATCGTCAATTTTAATTGCTCCCTCTACATATAAACTTAATTATCACTGAATTTCTAATTCGGCTGCCGTTAAGCCAAGTCTGGGAACTGTGCTAGACAAGTTTTAACGAGCCAAGTTACAAATAAGTTGTTTGGAGCGTGTCTGATCGATCTTCTGTTATATACAGGTGTAATATCCTTCTGGTTATGGAATATGATTTTTTTGTGCTTAAAATAGTAGTTTATGCAACAGTGATATAATAACTATAATTAGGCTTCTTAAAATTCAAATGTCGCTGAAATATCTCTCTGGTAGTTAATGGAATACAGATTTTCTGCTTCAAACATATTTTAAGGAATAAAAAACATTCCAGCGACGTTATATGATACCAAAAAAATTAATAAGAAATCTGTTTGTAGGAAATTGTGTTGATCATGTCTGCCATAAGTTCAGTTCTTTCCATTCCAGCCTGGACTGGAAATACGATTTCATGTTACAAAAATAGCTCAAAGGAAGTAGGTAGGTAATTAAGTCTAGCGACTTTTTTATTCTAAAACGAATGTGAACTAAATTTCCGTAGAAGTTATTAAAACGAAAATTTTAAAAGTTGTTTATTTTAAAAACAAAAATGTTTATTGTCAGACATAAATGCTGGATAAAACCATTTTTGTAGTGAGAATTTAGATTTATGATTTTAACTAAATATAGGTACCTACATTAGTACATACCTACAGTAATGGTAAAAGATACCTCAAAAAATTACAGATTTAAATATGTTGAAGTCCGTCTGTCATTTACCCCTTCAATTTTGTTCGCGGTATTCTATGTATTGACTTATTTGCAGGTGTACTATAAAGAGCATTTGTACTGTTTTGTATATCATATAACATTTGAATAGGCATTGTAGTTTGCAATCGGGTTGTTAAATCAGAAAACTATACAAAGTGTAACAAAAATACGGATCACCAGATCCGATTAAAGTCGTAAGCTTCATTCAAGGTTCACGAGTCACCAGCATTTTTGCAAACACTTCGTAGAAGAGTAATTATTAAAAAAAACGACATAAGTACGAGTATTTTTAGAATAGTATGAGTGATTGGTATATTTTATTTACCGTTGTATTAGTTTTAGTACGTATTTATGATGATAAAATTGACGCTGTCTAAAGGGTTAATCGAGGCCATTAAAGTAACTGATGCGTCGGCGGCACTTTGGACGCCTTCCAATAATATGTAAGATATATAAAAGCAGTGTGCGGCTGCGGCTTGGAAAGCATAACCGGAAAATTAACAATTCACACCTTGGTTTTCAAACTTACACTTATTGGTTTTATTAAACGCAAACATTTAGTATAGTATAGTAGTTTATGCAACAGTGATATAATAAGGGTTCTTAAAACTTGAGGGTCGCCATTACAAAATGAGACAAAGTCGAGTTTTGTAATAATAGACCCGAGAGTTTTAAGAACCAATTATGAGCTGTTGCATACCTACCCCAATTTTTTTACGACAACTAAAATAGCAAAATATAGAAACGTGGCAGAATAGAAGATGTTGAAAAAAAACAACAACGTTGTTTGTATATTATTATGTAATATTAAAAGGTGGCAACCCTAACGTGTCGGTTTGTTTCAGACATCGTGATTCCGTCGTTGCTGATACTGGCGTTGTTCATCGGCAACGCGTTCATCGTGCTCATCATATACAAGTACAGGAAACGGTTAGTACCTTATTCTCATTCATACACACAAACGTCAGCTGAGGTCAGCTGGAAGGCATCCCTTATACGGACCTCATTTTCTGTCAAAAGTACTTCGGCCATTTTGTAAGTTGTCCTCCACACTTTCTTCCTAACAATGTAAGCAAACCGCCACATTGATCGTAATAACCTTACTTTTAAGTTTTTAAGGAAATCTTCAAGATTAACTCATATATTTATCTAATGTTTTGTATGTTACGATAATACGATCGTTTCAGTAGTGAATGGTTTCAGTGGTGTTTGATGAGGTAGTGTGTAAATACGAGGAGAAACAGTGACAAAACATGTGACGCATTTTGTTTAAGTACATTTTTTTTTTAATACTACGACGGTGACAAACAAGCATACGGCCCGCCTGATGGTAAGCGGTCACCGTAGCCTATGAACGCCTGCAACTCCAGGGGTGTTACATGCGCGTTGCCGAACCTTTAAAAACTTTAACACTCCTTTTTTGAAGAACCCCATACTGTAGTCCTTTGGGAAAACAGCGGCAGGGAGCTCATTCCACAGCCGGAGCGTCCGCGGGAGGAAGTTCCTCTTAAACCGCACGGTACGAGACCATTTAGGCTCCAGGGTATGCGGGTGAACACCCTGCCGACGGCGAGCGGTGCGATGGTAGAATGCAGCTGTTGGCATCATATCAAACAATTCTTCATTTCATTTCATTTCATTTCATTTCATTGTTAGGAATTTCCACTGACGGCGATCTTAAAGACTGTCTAGTTAAAACCTTGCTGTATAGCTAACAACGGTACACAGAGACATAATAGGTACTGTAATATGCCAAGTATAAATATATTGTTTATATTTTTCTATATATTTTCAATTTTCATGTTTCAATTTTCATTGAACGTAATCTTCCCATAAGCTATAATATCTAGCTCATAAGCCTAAGGCAGGATAGCAGTGTATCATGATACGTTACAGCGCGTTATGAGCTTTTGCTAGATAAGAAGGGGCCCGAGCGATGAGTTTTGATTTATACCCTTTGGGCTCTCTTGTGTACCGTACCCATGTTATCTACTGTAGTAAAGCTAGTTGTGCCTTCTAATTTCCATGTAGTGTAGAGACTGACACTTCCTAAACATTGATTTTGATTTATTATATGTTATTTAAGGAGAATTGAAGACGAAAATAATAAAAAAAACCGGTCAAGTGCGAGTCGGACTCGCGCAATTGATCTGTATCATTATTTAAAAAAGGCAAAATAAACACGTTTGTTGTATGGAAGCCCCCTTAAATATTAATTTCATTCCGCTTTTTAGTAATAGCGGTAGTAGAAATACATAATCTGTGTTCTGGAGATACAGCCTGGTGACAAACAGGCGAACCGACAGACGGACGGCGGTGACTTAGTAATAGGGTCCCGGAACCCTAAAAATAGCCCCTATGACGGAATTAGCCACATCGTACTTACTTACGTTGGAGTATAACCCGAATTCGTATCCAATATCTGAGCAACCAGCGTAATTGATTACTAACACGTTTTTTTGTACAACTAACTGATAAATCGAAGATGTGCGTCTATGAAAAACAAACGTCAGTCGCGTAGTAAGCTAACAGCAAAGGTTTCCTAACCCCATATTTTTTATTATCCTCGCATCACGCGTACGCGTTAAACGTGTATCCTTTATACGACTTTATTCTACACATCCCCTAATATGCTATTTCACCTCATCTCCATTTAATAATAGCTATATATTCCGCTCGCCTCGCTAGCGACTTTTACAAATTCTAACACACGAATTCTAATAAAAAGGACGGTATTATGCACTTTGATATCCCGGGAATTTAGCGAACCACGATATTATAACAACACCCCGGGGCATATAGGTACCTATCTTATATTATTTGGTGAATTTTCGCTTTAATATTATTCGATAATTCATGGGATATCAAATATTCGCGGCGGGTGGGCGTAATAATATAATGGTTAATAATACATTGTTTCGGTTCGGTAGTTTGGGTATCCATATTTATATTGTAAATGTCAATCATTTTATATTGGCTTGGCCTATGGCTGGTATTTTTGCACAAATATTTTATTGTTGTGTTTTGCCTCTTTATGTACTTTTGTAGGTACACACGCGTTCAGAATTGCATGGGCAGTTTATGAATGAATTCATTCATAAATTGCCCATGCAATTTTGAACGCTATAGTACATGAAGAGGCAATAAAAAACACTTTGCTTAGGACATTTGCCGGTGTTATTAACTATGATGTCTGAAAAAGAAGTTTAGATTATCTATATTTGCATATGCATTAGTGGCTTCACAACAATAGAAATATATGTAATTTTTTTTTTTAACATAACTGGACTCCAGTCATATGTCATTTTAGTTTCTAAACGAGTGTAAGCCACATTCAAATTTGGGTCCCTACAGAACATCCTGTGTACCACTACTGTTGCCATCAATTATAATTATCAAAGCGGCGAAAGTGCTCAAAAATATCTGAACACGACTTTAACGCCTTGACAGTATAGCCGTGTTCAGATATATATATGAGCACCTTGGCCGCTCCGTTTTAACTGATGACGACTGTACTAATGTCTAACATAATAGCTTTGTACAGTTGGCACCAACAAAAATTTCATCAAATGTTTCACAAAAATGTAGGCCACATTATTCCATCTAATTGCATCCCAACTGTCACCACAATACAAATGGAACTATGCTCACTTCCATATATAGTTTACTATGTATGGAAAGCACACGCGTTCATATTGGCGCATATTTCATCCATAACAGAGCTTCATTAGTGCGGTTACACAAAACATCTGTGACCTTTATATCCGATATCAACCGGCAGCGACATGTGCCGAAGATTGTCCACTCGGAAATGACCGCCCTATTTTTTATACCATGATAGTGGCAAAATCACATACAAGGAACACACCAGGTTCGTAACGCGCATGTTGACTGTGACTTCTCAGAATGCCGTCTTTGTGCATCCACTTAACTATTGTCATGCTTTTTCAGTTACTGTCAGTACTAAAAGTACCGAAGCTGATTGAAGTAGCATGACAAATACGACCGTTTCCGAGATAATACGAGGACAAAACATTATGCACTACATCTGTAACCCTTAACAATAGGTGCGGTAGAGTGTGGAATAGGCGATAGTCGTCATGTGTTATGTACGGTTGTGCTGCGGTCGGAAAAGAATAGAAAAGAAGAAAAAGAAAATATTTATTTATAACATCGTTACAGATTATTTCATTTGAAATATTAAACTAATTACTTATACACTACACTGACTACGGTCGGTGCATGAATTGTGAAGCCCTCGATAGAGGTACCTATTATTTTCTGAATGTCCTGATTACACAATTACAGGTGTCTCTCTCGGATGCGCTATAACCGTCTAACCGTGTTATTTACTTGTTTCACATACTTACAATTTCACATACTTACACCGAATGATTAAGACAACTACAGCGTTTAATTCTATCAGTAGCCAAGCTGTTGTAAGTAATTGCACACACAACAGCGGCTGACCGAAGTTCACAGGAAGTCGGACCATTAGCTGTTGATTCGAGTGCACAATACTCGTTATAGCTGGAGGCCGATTTTAAGCTTAAAATCTTAGTAGGACGCGATCGTTCGCCCGTATTGAAATAGAAAACAAAAATTCTTGACTGTCAGGAAACTTACGGCCCAGAGACAAATACCTAGTTAACTTAAAAGAATGCATATATTAAAAGTACTGGGTATCTTAAAACATTATTTAGCACATTATTTCTGCGAAGCATTACAGGTATGAGAGGGCATGATATGAGTCAGGTCTCGTGAGTCGCATCAATAGTGTATCCATAATCCATAGTAATAACAAAACAAGTTAGGATTTTAAATTTAGAATCGGCCTCTCGCTAATATGACGAGGCGAGGACTTGAATGGTATGTTGGAATTCCTATTTCGGAATTTCTACGTTTCCGTAGCTAAAACTGGCAGGAACTGAACCCTTAGTCAAATTAGTCATGTCTATCCAGAAATCTAGTTTTATTGGAGTGAGCCACTCACAAGATTGCTATTTTTCATTGACCTCTATTGTCAAGTCAAATACATAATGGTGACAGCTACATCAATCATACCGGTCGCTAGTAGTACTTTGTTCATAATTAAATTTATTTCCTACGCCAGGACAGGCATTAAGCGTGAAATAAAAGCCGAATAATATATCGCTTTCCACTTTTTGGGTTCCGTACCTCAAAAGGAAAAAAACGGAACCCTTATAGGATCACTTTGTTGGCCGTCCGTCCGTCCATATACTTAATACCATATACACAAGTCTGTAGTCCCTTGAAAGTGTGACAAACAAACCTCTACGTTAACGCAATCAAAAGATACGGCCGCTTATGTCATATTTTCAATGGGGGATGTACTTCCCGTTGACCTAGAATCACGAAATATTGGCAAAAAGCAAGAGTTTGTATCACAAATACAGGGGAAAATCCGAAAACCGTATAATTGCCGCACATTGGGAGATCCGTGCCGGATTTTTGTGACATGTTGGAAAAGAGCTCAAAATTAGACATGCCGGGGACTCAATCCTGTGGACCCTTGGACCTCGTAATATTCTAATGACAGGACCACATAAGTAGACAGGGAACAAAAAAATATAAGACACTGGTCTGTCATAGTCAGTTCAGTACTTACCTATCAAGACACGATGTCTATTATAGAGTATTCAGTTGCATATTGTTTTCGGTTTTAGCTCTAATTGGGTTGATCAAGTATTTCTCGTAGTTGCCATGGTCAATTTTAAAATCACGGTTTTATGACATTAAAATTCAGAAAACATGATTTATTGTTTAGTTACTTCCCCTTTCCACGATGGACCATCTACCAAGTATGTCAGTAGAACATACTTCTAACAAACGGTGCTGCATTTGTCCCCTGGCCTGGAATAACAATAGGTTGATTCACCCAATTGTTAAAAAACTACGCTAAATTACCTCAATCAGTGTTATCACCTAAGTAGCATCCCAGTCAGTGGTGGAGCTAACACAACTAAATATGAATACAAGCCGAGCGAGATCAAAGAGGTCTTTACTCAAAGCCGTACAAATTCCGACTTCAGAACTGTATAAAAGATTTAATTTGGAAACTTCATAACTTTCATAAATTACTACTGTACAACCCAAAATTGCCTTCCTGTTTGAGGAAGAGCAACGCAATCCCCTCGTCATATACATATGTATAAGATCTTCGTCTGCTAAAAGATAATTTACATACAACACAATCTATTCACTTGTACAATACCTACCTACCATAAATAAGAAACTATATATTTATCATTTGACGTTATACAGAGGCAAAAGTACTGTACACAAATATGCACACACATAAACATACAGCCACATAAAAACTGTATTTGACGATTATTATTTAAAAAAAAAGTACTTAGTTTTAATTATCTAACTTATTCATAAAAGGGTTTTTTCTATTCAAGCTTGGAAGGATCAAAGACTACACATTTTTACGTTTTAGGGGATTAACTAGTGGCATCGTGGTGTTGGTATAATGCTGTTTCCGGTTTTACTTATTTCCTCTTCGTTGGTATGAAAAGCAGTATGTGTCACACCACACGGTATCAAAATTATTATCGTCTTGCGCGTTAACGCTTGAATCCCTCATTACGCTCAGGATACTTTAGAATCCGTCACTACTATACCTAGATATTTTCCTAGCACGAACGTTGACGTCTAAATGTTTGACAAAATAAAAACATCGACAGTCCTGTTATCGATAAGTGCCACTTGAACGTCATAGAGAATACAAAGAAAAATATAGGCTAATAGGGTGCGTTAAAAATTGATAATCGTAACAAAACTATAAATTTATTCATATTTAACATACTTTAGAAAACAATTTGGAACCCTTTTGTAACTTTCTTTCTTCGTGTCACTGAATTAATATTCCCATAAGTCACTCCATGGTACACACACACCCAAATTGTCTTTGAAACCGACGCAGAATGATACAACATGTAGTAAAATATAGCAGTGCCTATATTTTTCATTGTATTACCTCTATGACGTTCAAGTGGCACTTATCGATAACAGGACTGTCGATGTTTTTATTTTGTCAAACCCTTAGACGTCAACGTTCGTGCTAGGAAAATATCTAGGTATAGTCACTACGTTTGGGATTCTATTGTAGAATCCATCGCTTCATCAATGTACGGCTGTACGCCCTCGCTGGAAACATAGCATTTTGATCTCTTGTAACACCATCTACTATTTCTGCCCTCCGGCCGGCCAATTGCAGGCCGAATTGCTTCGAGCGGAAAAATAGTGTTGGTTGATTACGAGTAATTTCACGTTGTTCCTTTCTTTTAAACAACGATGTTACTTAAGAAGAATTATAATTTTTTATCCATTCTTTCGATCGGCATTATATAAATAAGTAGGGCTGATTTTTTTCACATTTAAGTTGGGTCGATTCCCAGACGATACAAGTCATTTTTAGAATATATTTTAGTGCAGCATTACTAACTTTTAAAAATAACATAGTTTTCTTTCAGCAAAATGTCCTATCTACGATATTTAAAGTACTTTCCCTTCATGTCCCATAGTCTTGGGTCGTCCTGTATATATATTTACTGGTGATTCAAGAGAATCTGAAATTATCTAATCTGAATATTCTGTATAATGTACCTAATAAACTTTTTTGTTTTCATTTTCTTAATTTTATTATTGTTTTGTTTATCAGCGAGAATTTACATAAACCGTTCTTCTACCCCTGCGCGGCTTATTGACATCGTAACACATCAAGAGAAGCAAATGCAAGAGGAATGGCATGTAACTTAAACCAAAAATATATTTTAGAAGTAGAGTCTGGCAAACTAATTTTTCAGGTTTTCATTACAAAGCAGGAGGTCCCGGGTTCGAATCCTGGTCAGGCTATTTATTTGTGTGTTCATCACGAATATTTTTTCCTGTGTTATGGATGTTTATATGTGTCTAGTATGTGTAGTATTCATAGATACCTATTATACATATCGTCGTCTAGTACCCACAACACTAGCCTTATTGAGCTTACCGTGGGACTAGGTGTCGACTTGTGTAAGATTGTCCCACAATATTAGAAAATTGGTTTGCTAAACTGTAGTTACATGGTAACGTTTTGTCCTAACATCAAACTCATAGTAAGGATAAAGATAGTTAATAGATGATATATGTACAAGTAAAACAACATATAAGTGTAGTGTTTTTCAACGTACGTAATATTATGAGCATTTTTTTCACACCAACACTTTAATAGCAAGAAAATCGTAAAATAAATATAGAAAATAAACTCGAAACCTAATAGGCGTAAATAAATATACTTAGGTTTGATATTATTTAGTTCAGCAAAAGTTGTTTAGTGTGATCTACTCATTGACCTCGTAAAATATGGCTAGTGCTAGTTCAGATATTTTGAGCACCTTGACCGCTCCTATTATTCTAATGGCGACTGTACGGTCGGCTGCATACATATGTATACACACGTATTCAAGTTTGAACCTTGTTCCGCAGTAATAAGTTCAGAAGTGTAAACATATTTATAGACGTGACTGTACACACAAAAACAAGATGCATAACACTCTTATCTTCTTGGACGTGACCTTTGCCAGCTCTTCTAATTAATCTAATCAATCCATAATTTGCTACTGAACGTTATTGTTTATACGTGTGCAGGTTTTTTTTTGAAGTAGGTACCTATATTCATAAAAAAAACTCATAAGGTAAACGTCCGAGTGCTCGACACGCTAGTTCCTAATAGATGAAACCCGTCTGTCACCTCTATTGGCATAGACATAAGATTAAAAATGGCATGTCCCACACCAAGATCAAAACAGTACTAACTCAAAAAATTTATTTCCAGTTAACGGTATATTCGATACCTAAATATACCGCTAAGAGTCCACATGCTCGAGCAAAAGAGAGCGGGATAGATCTAATTACAAGAGCACGCGAAAATTGAAAAGGCGATAGTAGGCGGGCGCGTAAAAATAAACCGCGTAATCAGGTATTTGCTGTTTACAACTAAACTACAATTTGTGTAGATAAAAACTTTTACCAGATTTAAGAACTAGTTATTGCTCAACTATTTAACTAAGAAATATGTTTATACATTCAAGAGTTACGAAGTTCTGACCAAAAACATGTAAAAAGGACCTATGTTTGGAAAAAAAAAATCGAGGTTTTTTGTTAAAAACCTTGTTTTCACGTTTACCAGTTTGAAGAAAATATCTTGAAGTTTTATGTAGGTATGTGAATATCAGGTACCTACTTATTATCAATATTGATAATATCTAGACGTCTAAATGATAACAAATTAGTCACTGTGGCCTCTTAACTCGAAATACAGAAATTTTGAGTTTACAGAACTGTTTTGATCTGGGTGTGCGTTCTAATGGGACAGCCTCGAGCTCTAGTACCTACGTTTACCTTTACCGTACTTTTAAATGCATTTAAAAGTAAAATATTGGATATTTTTTGTAAAAGTAGCAGTGGCGAAACGACACAATTTTTAAACGAAAAACAACCTGAGCTAGTTTCTGATTGATTTTGAATATTTTGACGCGCTGCTATTGGTAGGTAGGTACTATCAGGTTCAAAAGTGCATGGGCAAATTATTGATTGAATGAATTCATAAATTGTCCATGCACTTTTGAATGTGACTGTACATTAGAGTACCACGCCTTTCCGTAAATTAAATCTTACTCGTTACTTTCTCAATCCTACTGGCGACTTACTCGTATTTCATGCATTAGATTAATTTGGTAAATATAGCTTCATATATCTGACACCAATTAAATTTTAATCCAAAAAAATGGAAATTTAAACAGCTGAAGTTAACTGAATTTTGTAGCGAAGTGTCAATTTATGATGCAAACCGAATTTTACATTCGGCGGCGCGTTACGTCGATTCGATTATTTAAATTTTTGAGTGCAGTTGACATCTATACAGGGTGGCCTGAGCCATTGGATAAACCCTGAAACACGCACATGGGGTTACATGGGTTAATCACCTATTTCTTTTCACTAGTATCCATTCTTACCGTGTGCTGGGTCACTTTTAAAACCCCGGTTTAAGGCATTATACGAGGTATAAAGCATTCACAAAACATGATTTTTTTGGTAGTTATATTCCCTTTCCATGATGGGCCATCCACCAAGCATATCAGTAGAATATACTACATCGTTTCTTCTAACAAACTGTGCTGCATTTGTCCTCTGGCTGATGGGACAGAAAAACGACAAGAAATAGTTGATTCACCCACTTGTTAGTAACGCTCTACTGTAAATATTTGTTTGATTAAAACTATGAATAAAAGTAATATTTTCCGAACAAAAAATATTTCCAATAATCGACAACAAAAAGAAACACTGTGTTTATCTTTTGCAGTGTTGCATATTAGTGATACTGTCAATTTTCTTCAATTATGATATGACATTTGTCAACTATATAAGTGATATGAATAAAAACGATGATCATAAAAGACGTAGAAGGTTTCATACTATTGTATAAGGATTTATTACGCCATGAGTCCTACTGCTCCAAAGTAACAAATAGTAATTTGTTAATTTCTTCTTAACCACTGCATCGATTGTTATGATTCTTTGTGTAGATTCTAAACACCGTAACACATGTCCGTTTCGGCTTTGTCCAATGGCTAAGGCCATCCTGTATGAATAAAAATGAATCATCAAAATGTATGTAATCGCATAACTTCCGATAGACTAAACCGATGTCTCTTTGATATTGAGATATTTGCGGCAGCCCAGGGAAGGTTTGAACGAAGTTCACCGAGTCAGAAGGCCTAGTATAAATTATGACTTGTTGTATTTGACATTTTAGTCATGTTTTCGATCGTGTTAGTGTATCGAGGGTTCAATAGTAGATTGTATATCAAGGGCATAAAGTAACCCATTTTAGACGGGGCTATTTATTGGTGCAACGACGACCAATATAGTATTCGAGGATAAAATGTGTATTTATGTCCGAGGTGTACACTCTGATTTTCACTTCGATTGTAAGAAAAATATTAGGTGTAGGCACTTTAACGTGCGCACGTGTACGATACGACGTTTTACAGTACATATGGCCCTTTGAATTTTTGACATAGACACATAAAGTGCTTATTATCGCACTAATGCGGTAATGTAGCACCATCTGTACTGTAAAAATATAAACCTTCCTCTTGAATCACTCTACCTATTAAAAAAACCACATCAAAATGCGTTGCGTAGTTTTAAAGATTTAAGGCCAACATACATACAGACAGCGGGAAGCGACTTTGTTTTATAACTTTGTAGGGATTTATGAAGTAAGTTCCTCAAAAAAAAAAATAGTTTTGTGTGGGTGTCTTTTTCTTCTTAATTCAAATTCTTAAAATTACACAACTGGTGTACGTCATTTTTATCGGTATCAACTCTCAAACAGTACAGATTAGTAATCCGGTGTTTAGAGTTTAGTATAAAACTTAGCAAACCTCTTTTTGTCTCTTTCTTACAAACTCCACAATGGCGGGCGGCGATTTAGATATGACAGACGTTTGTGAATAATGGCATTATTATAATTTATGCATAAGTTATATTCCTTATTATTAATTTAGAAATGTAAACAGTAAGTGTAACTTACCTATCTATCTCTACCTACCTTAAATCAGAAATAAGTATAAGTATACATACATGAGTATAAGTCAAGATTGGTGAACGATTTTTCTTTAACAATCTTCATTACCTACGTCGGATCGTATTTGTCCACAAGTATACTAAGAGTGAAGCTTACAGTTGAGGTAAAACTTGCGCTAATCTGACTTGTGTGGACAGTTTTTCGTATTTACTTAGTTTGTTATTTGTTGCATAGTCTCAAGTTCTTAATCTCAGTTTAACTCTCTTTTAGTTAGTTCGCGATAGAACAAACTAGTTTGGAATTTTGGAGTCACTTATCGAATTTTGAACAATATCAAATTTGGGTGAGGATTACAAATATAAATACATTTATTTTTCAATTTATACTTCGTACTTTTGGCAGAATAAAATAATGTAAATGTAACAAAACCATGTGACTTAATCATTTGGCCAACGAGGTTACAATATTTCGTACCTGCATTGACTTATTAAAAAAATAGATACACGAAGCAGAATAATAACGTCAAAAAATGTGGGTCAGAATGACATCAGCGAACTTGCATTGATGATGATACAAAACCATAAAGTTTCTTACGAAAAAGAGCTTACTGACGTAAGCATTAAGTGTTAAATTCATACACAGAACTATCAACACTGTTAAAAGTATATAGGCTGTTGGCACTTACGGAACGTCATGTTCCAAACAGACTATATGAAAAAAAAACACGAATTGAGAACCCCCTCCTTCTGGAATTATGAAGTCGGTTGAAGAGTCGCAACTGCTGCTCTTTTATGGCGTATTTTTTCGTCCGATTGGGTATTCAGTTCTTTTATCCTATATCTATGCGTACCTGTCATGATATGAAATTATGTTATTGGCCTAACAACTGAGTCACGCGGTTTAGTTGATTAACATCGATTTAATCTTACAAAGTACATGCTATAGGCACATTAAGGATAATTACAAAAGCTACCACCGGTTCTAACCGTCGGCGCGAGAAAATTATTACCGGCAAGAAACTCGGCGGGACTTATTTTTTCAAACTAACTTACATAAAATCTTAAAAATAAGACTATAAGATATATGTAATATGTCTACATGTCTGTCAAGTTGGTATATAGGTTGTTAATGAAGACGCGTAAAATAATGAACTGATTACAACACAAAAAAAAACGAAACCACGAAGAAATCATTCTGCCACCGAGGAATCGATGTCGAATTTCACATTGCTACGTTTCGATGAGCAGCGAATACATAGACGATTATTTAGAGATAGATAGACTTTGGTGGTTCGCAAATTGGTCGATAACTTTCCGATGTTCAGCTCTTTCCCAAAAGTTAAATGCTATAAAGGTTGATTTACTCAACCCTTACGCACATAAATGGGTACTCCCTTTCTATTGACCTGTATGATAAACATCATTACTACACACCCAAAAGGAGAGAAAACTAGAGTGTTCAGCTGAGCTGTAGACTTTTATGTGTATACAAATGTTAACAGTTTGTGGGCAGTAGTAACTATTTCATGTTGATAAGGATTAAATAAGAAATTCAAAATTTATAGCTCTTAACTTTTCGGTCGTCCACAGGAAAGACATGGACATCAAAAAGTTTATAACTCAAAAAGCTTTAAAAACCCTCTCCTTTAACTAAGGAAATTTGTACAAGCGCACAATATTACCACATGTCGCTCCAACTTGTTATTTTAATATCATCCGCTCCGTTACAACTTTGATTGCTCGAATGTTTGCGAAAGTCAGGAGAAAAAAGTTTCGAGCAGCCAGTTAAAAACAAATCTAATTGCCAACATCCTACTAACCTAATTAGATAGGTAAAATTTTCCCATCCCATTAAAAACTTCCAAATTCATCTACCACGGTAATTTATTAATGGGATGTCATGTTTGCGTATTAAAAGTTTTACGAAATTATGAATAAATTGCGTTATTTTTATGCTGATAGGTTATAATTTGTTTTTCAAGAAACTTGCGGCTGTTTTCCTTTGCTTAATTTAAATTTATGAGGTAAATTTTGACTAGGGTGTAACAGTCGCCAGCAATTTTGTTTTAGCGACAAATTAGTCTAAAATTAGCCATGTTTGGCTGGAGTGTTGTGGAAATTGTAATAAAGTTGTAATTTTCGCTTTGATCAAACATGCAAATAATACTGACTTTGGGTCTTTAAGGACTCTACTCAGCATTAAGCTCTTTAGCTCCTGTAATTTGTCTAATTACTTCGTGTGGTATTTAGATGTAAGTTTATAACCGTGAAATAACAATATTATACTATCTTTTCTCGTATTTTATTTGAAAATACGTTTAAAAAAAAAATCCCAGACGCTTTTTTGGAGGACACTTATTTCCTAATAGGATCGAAAAAGCTCGCAATTTTGAGAAGAAACCACATAAAAAATTCTAAAAAAAGAAAGTGAGACGAGAGGGCTTGCTAGCTTACTAACAGTCACTTGCTATCCTATACTATATCCTAAAAAAACTGGCCAAGTGCGAGTCGGACTCGCGCACCGAGGTTTCCATACAAATTTTCATTGAAAATAAATTAAAATACCCCTACCCCTACCCCTTTATTTTTCCTGCTACCCTAAGGTTGTCTGGAAGAGATCGCTTATAGCGATAAGACCGCCTGTTGCTACCTATATATAATTTGTAAATTTTGTTCTGTGTTTTTGTCTGCTATGTGGTGTGGTAAAGAATATTTTACTTTATATTATAAATCCTCCCTTAATGTTTTTTTTATACTACGACGGTGACAAACAGGCATACGGCCCGCCTGATGGTAAGCGGTTACCGTAGCCTGTGAACGCCTGCAACTCCAGGGGTGTTACATGCGCGTTGCCGACCCTTTAAAAACTTTAACACTCCTTTTTTGAACAACCCCATACTGTAGTCCTTTGGGAAAACAGCGGCACGACAGTTCCTCTTAAACATTAGAATTGTGCATGCGTTATCCTTTTTTATAACTGTTCCAAATTCCAAATTTCAAATCGGTAGGTAGTTCTCGAGACATTTAACGATGTGACAGACAGACAGATAGAGTCGGTCCATAAGGGTTCCTTTTTTCCATTTTGGTACGGAATTCTAAAACTAGCATCGTGTATTCCGGGCACTATAGTAAGTACTCTCCGACGCCGCCATTTACTTTTAAACACCGAACTTATAACTTAATACAGTCTCAATGACCTAATCAACTCACTGGAGCGCTCATCGATTCTGTCCTCCTACCTAATTAATTTAATTTCCTCTTCTCTCGGGACAAGTTAATTTTCACTAATAATTTTTGTTCCAAGTTTAAATTAACTTTTTGTTCGAAAATTACTAATCAGGAGAGACAGAAGGATGTGTTTGACATCTGGAGTTTGTTAATTTAAGATAATTGTGATATTTTAAGCTTTTAGAAAATTTAAACGGGAAAATTTCCAACTTTTGCGATTACGTCTGTACGTATTTGTGATTGTTATTTTTACGAAAACAATGACATATTTGACAAGAGAATTGGGGTCGCCACTGTGGTTTGCGTTTAGTTCACCTTTAATTAATGTCTACCTTTTCTCCAGAAAGAAAGGAAAAAGTAGAATAAAACAGGGACTCGAAGTCGTGACTCTGAGATACCAGCTCACCGATCAACTGAGCTACCGAGACCAGAGGCTGAGGTAGTCTCAGTAGCTCAGTTGGTACAGTTTTTCTACTTATCCTTTCTTTCTCAAAAAATTGGTATCTTTCGCAGATGTTTCTGCTAAAAAATAATATTTTTGTATGTACCTGTATTGTATTTCATGTAGCGTGTAACCATCAAGTATCTAACTAGTGTTTTGTAATATATAATAATATTGGTCTAAAGTTAAGGTACATGACTGGTAGTGGTATTTTGGTAGGTATAACAGGTAAATAAAACTTGAGGCGAATCCATAGACTGTTAGCTCAGTGACTAGACTTTGGTACCTTTAAAGCTAATTAATTTTAGTGTTGAAATATTACGAATTTTTGCCAACAATTGACAACGAATTGTTGACCAACAATTTGTAGGTAACATGGTTGATTATTGGTGACTCGGTTAATGGTTGTATTTACCAACCATTGCATTTATTAGTTCGGGTATGCAACCGGTAAATATTTTGTATGACAATTACCGGTAATTCACCAGTGAACCGGTAACTCCAATGCTTACAAGTTTTTACCGGTTTCCCTAGTATGGTGTGACAATGGGAGCTACCGTTTTATCGCTCACCAGGCGGCACCACTCATGCCTGGGTCCTGTGTCAGTATGTGAGAATTGTCAAAATGACGTTTGAAATGTTCCCGAAGGACCCACGTTCCACTAGCGCCCCTAGCGGAAAATCGACTCGCGCTAATCCTCATTCGAAGTTTTCCTTAAAAGTGGTAACTACTAGAGTTTATTTCTAATGATTTTAGGCCGACAAAATTGTAGAAACATTTAAAATATGGCTGAGATAATATTATTGCAAATAAACTGTAGTATACACCCTCTTCAGGAATACTTTTAATAAAAAATCACCCTTTTAATTATATTTGTTAGTTAAACTTATATTTTTTGTTACAGAAAAAATGATGACCTGGATGACGAATTCAACACCATCCCACTGAGCGTCAACGGCAACATACACAGCGCAGGCAACGCGGTTTAGACAAACAAACAAGGAGAGATTACACGATACACGTTCACTTTTAAGCCCTGTCCTATAACATTTGACGATCTGTCCAAATCTTAGGCGAAACATATTGACTCTGCGGCGAGTGGAGTTTCAGATCTAAAATATTGCACGAATATTAGTTTGTTAATAAACAAAAGGCGCGCGAAGCTACGTATTGGGGGCGCGTCCGCGACAGGTATTATTGCTCCGCTCGCCGCGGCCTGTCGCGTTTTCAGTCTATGCTAAGCCTTATTTCGGCTGCTATAATCTTAATAAGAGGTTGCGACAGTCATTTTTAAGAAACCTTAAGGTAAGACAATCATTAAATCTGTAGAAAAAACAGCAGATAGCGATAGGCTTTCAACCGATATAAACATTTTACCATTTTCCACAGTATAAAAAGATTCAAAAATTTAATGAATGTGACTTAGTGAAATGTAAATAATTCTTAAAATAATCTAAGTATACGTATTTGCGAAACATTCTAATTATTGAAAATTACTGCGAATTGACAACTGTCAAAACTGGAGCTAATATCTTTTTTTTAAACTCGTGTAATCTCTCAAAGGCTGCCGGACAGGTCGCGTCAGAACTCGGATAAATCGTCGATTCTAGTCGCCGCGATTGCGGGCGGCCTTAGGCCTTAAGTTACCCTATTTATTCTTTAATTACCTCAATTAGACAGTGCAGCCGATTTAGGGCGAATCCAGAAAATTATACCAATCAAATTGTTAGGAAGAACGGAACCAAGGGCCTTTTGTTGTTTAATTAAATGTCTTATGCGGATTATTTCAAGTACATTTAGGAGGAAATAGGCATAATAGAAATAGAATAGACAGTCATTTATTTTTTATTAACAGATGCCTTTTTTGTCTGATTTAATCAATATTCATAAACATGGAACATGGATTTTTAGCCCTCTTATTCTACTTAGAATTTGATGTTATATGAGTTTCAACTTGTTTAAGTTTTAGATTTTTTACGTATTTAATGCAATTCAGGCCCTATTTAATAATGCTACCAGTAAAAGTTGTGATTTTTCAAGTCTAAACTTGCAACACTGACAAACATGCCGGTTTTTTTTTTATCAAGGCATCAAGCGCTTCAATGCAATTACAGTGTAGCCAGGCTAGACTTAAAATTTATTTGTAGATTGCTGTGGGCTGTTTTTTTCTGTAAATTAGATTTTCTGTATTTTCTCCGATAGCTTAGATGTTAAGTACGGACTGATATGAAGTAAATACTTTTATTTTCTCCAGTCGCACATCTGTCACTGCCTTGTTTTTCATAGTAAAGGTATCATACCAGCTCTGACAGCAAGACGCAACCACACGTATCGCCGTGCGTCAAATTGACATTGATTGACAGGCGCGTGCGATTGCGCGGTGATTTGTGGTGTGTAGAGTACAGCGTAATGTGCGGTTGCTGCCTGCCGTCTGGAATGGAATCCAACCTTTAGTCAATTAAGATGTTGTTGGCTCTAGAACTGTGCTAAAGTATTTATGATTTCGTTTCGTCTCGAAATTGTTGATGTTTTTGTATTCGGCGAAGTCTGTATAGATTCAGTAATGAATAAAAGCACTTTATCTTTATTGTGTTGTTTTATTTGTGTTAAACTAAGGCGATAGCTCAAGAGTTTATAGAGTATTGTTGTTATTTTTGGAACGACTCATATCGAATCAGGTCGAAGATGAGTAATAAACAAATAAAAGTATTGGGAACTGTGATGTCCCCAGTTTTGTCAACGTAAATATTACCGAAGAGAATCCATTTGACTATGCCATTCTAATAAGGTTTCTGTACAGTCGCCATCAGATATATCGGAACTGCCGAGGTGCCCACAAATATCTGAACAAGCACTAACGCTTGTGCAATAGAGGCGTGTTCAGATATTTGCGAGTACCTTGGCGGCTGCGATGTATCTGATGGCGACTGTGCAATCACTTCAGTATCAGTATCATTTGTGTGTAATTTGACAGCTCAACTCCGGGTTAGCGGCTAACTCTCGCGGTGGTGCAAGTGGGACTAATACGTCGTTTAGTGTACAGTTAATCAATTGGAACCCTAGGCTACTAGAACCAAGCCAGAATGAGATTTCTTACAATCTGATTTATAGCGTTTCTATGACATAGTGGCTTAGGATTCCAATTGGTAGACTGTACGTGCTCAATCTGCGTAGCAAATAATAACAGTAGCGGGTAGTAGATACCACTACCTCCAAGTGACGGGGATTTGCCTCGATTCTCTAAACACTTCCTTTTACAACCTTTTCTTTTCCCAAATCCGACGTTCACGCTACAATTTCCCTTTCGGCTTCCCGGAAATATGACAAACTGCGAAGGGTGACCGCGGGAGCAGAGACACGTAGCAGAGTGACAGGTTGATACACAAATGCTGGTATCGTCTTGGGTCGTCTCATCCGTCTCAAGTTCTTTAATTCAGCCTAATCTAATTTCGTCGCCCATTTTACTTTCGTCATTTTCGTGGCTAGTCTTTTTCATCTTATGCCGTTAACTGAAAAAAATACGAACAATCACTTGGTACTGAGTTTAAAGTGGATGTGCCTGGTGGGTATGGCGGCTAGCAACATGTGCTGCAAACTGAGTAATTTGTTAGTTTCGAACATTTGTAAGTGTAAAATGTTCTACTGTAGGAGGGTTAAGGTCCTATATTCTTCTCTTTCCGCACACTATACAATTTTGATTCTATGTATAATACGGCCCCTTGTAGTTCACGGGACATGAACAGCGAGCAGTTTCAACATCGTATCACAAAGATTACTGAACCAAAACAGTTCAACTTTTAATAGGTATTAGAATCGGCCTCCATTCTGTATGAGTAATTGAGTATCAATCACTACGTTTAGAGGTCATTGTACTATTTCCGCTTTTCCAAAAGAATATGCAGAGAAATCATATCATTATATGGGCTGACAAGTCTATTTCTACGTAACCGTCCGAATAGCTATATTATTTTTATATTGGAAATGTCACACACGCGTATTCCCGTTGTCTATGCTCTAATGTATCAATTGATGTTTGTAAATGATATATCGAAAGTGCTAATTGCTAGGCCTATATCAATAAATAACATTTGCATTCAAGTGAATTTAATTGTATAAACTACGCACATTCTATCTCGCAGAGTAGTACTACAGATGTAGTGCATAATTATTTTTCTTCATATTTTCGCCCATCATATTAACGCCCGAACGTATCATGCTATTTCAAGTCAATGTCAGTGTAAAGTACCGAGGTCGATTGAAGTAGCATGACAAATCCTTCGTAATTTTTCGAAAACACTCGTATTTTCGAAAAATTACGAAGGAAAGTCATTATGCACTACATATATCTGCGTGCGTAGCCAAGATGCCAATCGCTAACGCTTAGACACGAACGAAACGCAACTGTCATTGTCGCATTAATAAGGAAGAGTGATAAAGAGAGATAACTACGAAACGCTTTCGAGCGTGAGCGATTGGCATCGCGGCTACGCACGCTGTAGCTACTTAGGTTAACTGTCTAAAAATACACAGCCTGAAAGTTACTCTGTTATGTTCCTTTATTCCAGTAATACGAACGCGGTCGCTCGGAAGGGGATTCATAAGGAAAACACACTTACGAAAACTGGGTAAGAAGGTAAGTAATCCGAAAAACGGCGTATTGGTGCCGAAATACTTAGGTACTTTTAGGTACCGGGATTTCTTTAAGTTTATCCGAAGGAATTGAAAGGCGAGGACCAATGTATTTAGAATTTATACAATAACCCACCCAAAAATATGTAATAGCTAGGGCCATGTGCATGGTGGAAAGAAAACAGGGTGAGATCGTCGATCGATGTATGCGACAACATTTCCATCCTCATCATTTAGATGGTTGGTATGGTAGTCCTCAACTAATACTGTGCGTTTCTCCCGAAACTTCCTGCCTCGCACAGCTAAACTGTGGAACGAACTGTCGCCAGCGGTATTTCCGGACCGATACGACCTTCAAACCTTCAAGAAAAGAGCGTATTTCCACCTTAAGCCCGGCAACGCACTTGCACCTCTGGTGTTATGAGTGTCCATGGACGGCGTTAATCGCTTACCATCAGGCGATTCGTCTGCCACCTGCTCGTTTGCCACCTATTTCATTAAAAAAACCATAGACGACCCGTAGAAAAATAGCGATCATGTGAGTGGCTATGTAACACGTCAAAGTATCAAAGTATAATTTTTTACGGTTAATAGAACGCTACACACTTAAAGCACTATAGCGAAAACTTACATAAACTACAGAATATTAGAGAAAATATTTTAACTATAAAACTCTCGTGAGACTCGAACATATTAAATAATATTTAAAACGGGTCACTCACGTATAATAATATTTCTACGAGAATCACAGAACACATACGTAGTATGAAAAACCGAGATGGCCGTGGTTCTGCGGTAACGGAACACGTATTGGACTCGGATTCGACGCACTATATTAGGTTTGATAGGGTATCCGTGTTGGCTAGAGAAAAATTCGTAGTTCAGCGGAAAATACGGGAGGCTATTGAAATAAGTCGTCATCCGAACTTCAACCGTGATTGTGGTTGGTCAGTGCCTCCCAGTTGGAAAACGGTTTTGGGTACCGCGTCAGTGGACTGTGTGAACGTGCCCTTAGCGAGTGACGTAGTGAGTGTTGTTTGCAACCCGGTTGGCAAAAGCGATGATAATGAGAACGAGGGTAGATCGTCCGCCGTGTCGCCCCCCGCGCCGCTCCCACCGCCAGCTGCAAGTACCAGAGCAGATAGGGCATTAGCCCGCAGTGTACGACTTGCCTCTGTCGCGAGTGGGCGCTCCTGATGACGTTCTTCGTAAAGAACGAAACATGTCGAGCGAAAATCGACTAAATTACGTGAGTGACCCGTTTTAAATATTATTATTATTATTTTTTTTTTTTTTTATTATTCAAAAGGTGTACATAGTTACATTAATTGGTATTATAACCCGCCAAACTGAGAAACCAGTTTGTTGGCGAGATCGCGCTCATGCTATCTAACAATAGGTAGCTATATGCACCTAGTAATTATTATACTATAATACTTTATAACTAATCCTAAAACATAAACAAGAAACAAGCTTTCTACAACATCAATGTTAAGTTCTAAACACGTTAAGCAAACCCTGGCGTTAATAATTCACCTACAACTTTTTTTTATTAATTTTAAACTTTTTTTATTTAATATTAGAGAAAATAGCTAGGCATCGTGTTTCCTTATCAAGAGTTGTGGAACAACGGAAAGTTTTATATTCCTCGTGCATATAATATTTTAAGAGCGGGAAGCAGAAGTTTTGCTGCGGCTTCCGTATCGGGTTCGTAAATAAGAGCTTTCCGCCCGAGTTGCGAAAGTGCAGGTTACTTTATGAGATAAGGAAAGGAATTTATTAAAATTATTGGTTTATAAAGGGTTAGACCGTAATGTGTCGGTGGTTTTATGTAGCACATAATATAAAAACTCATATATTTTTATCACAATGGCGTGACATGTTTCTATGGCATTTGGCCAGTATTTTACCGTTGTTTCAATTTAAATTTGAGCACTTTCAGGTGAATATTTTTTCAGGTCTAAGACTTAATTTATGTTAGCGTAGAGAACGTAACTTTCCTCAATTAGATGGATGAAAATGGAGCGCCTTGTGATTTTATACCGGCAATTTCTTATTTTCCTAGAATCACTGCTCGCCGAGCGGTAAGGCGTCGGACTTTTAATCCAAAGGTCTCGGGTTCAAATCCCGTCAGCTCGTACAAATGAGTGGACGGAACTTACGTACGAAATATTTACTATATTTAATATTTACCAGCTGATTTTTGTGAAGGAAAACATCGTGAGGAAACCGAAATCCGCCAATAAATTCAAAGACATAAGTATGTGAGGTCTCCAACCCGCTTTGGGAAAGCGTGGGGACTATAGCCAAAACTAGGGTGTGCAAACCGGTTTTTATTTGTATGGAAAAATACTATAATTAGCCTTTTATAATGAAAACTAGGGTAAACAACGTTTAAGATTATAATCTAAATGGCGTCACGCAAAACCACAACGTGGAGAACTTTAAGTATCCTTACATTAAAATGACGTAATTATTAGGAAAAGATTGAGCACTTACGTCATTTTGCTAAAGTTGAAATTAGCCGTCGACATGAGAACGCTCTTTAGCTAACGCATGCTTAGTCGGTTACAATCTGCTCTTATCATACTTACTTACATAGAATGTACTTTTAGCTTAAATAACCACTTTGCTTATAAGCATACTCGTAAAACGTCTCTGTGAGAACATACTTCAATGCTTTCACAACGTTGTGATTATATTTTCTCAAACATCATCGTAAATGTATGCATTTATGTCACGAAATGAAGACATGAAGTTTCTTGTTTACGGCTCCCCCCATTTACTTCTTGGCCGGCGGCCGTGAAGTAATGTACGGCGTAAGTATGAACGAAACATTATTGTCCGCTGACATGATGAACATAACTTAAGTTTTTTTTGTTCAGTAGTGTCATAAACAAACAGAAATTAAACTTAAGTAGGTACATATTTGTCACTACTGACGAAAGTGCACAAAAAATAAAAAACTGTGTTTTTAGGAAATGAGTTGAAAAGTGACCAATGTGCCGGGATCCATTAAATCTATGTAAATATGATATGTTTAATGCTGTGATAAATTTGATAATAAATAAAATCACTAATAATGGTAACTTTGTAGCAGCCCGCTGTCTCCACAACCAAAGGCATGAACATGTATTGTATCCATGTCCTATAGACCTAAGTTGCTTATCCACGAATGTCATCTGATAATGATAATGCTATAAGTTCATGAAAAGACAAGTTGCATGGATAGTGCGACGGTGATTGCTGTCAAATGTGAGTAACTGTATAGAATTATCAGAAATTGTCATACAAAAAGGTGACAAACTGTTGTCTTATTACGTTACGCTATCCGTTTGGGATCTTATCCCAGAAGGGAGCGCACACTTTTGCCGCTTCGCCACCGCTAGAGTTTCGGCAGAGGGCTGCTGCCACATGGGAAGTGCGAGTAATATGGGTGGTCGAAATTGTGCTAACGCATGTAACATCCCACACTGAACACCGCCCCGTTTTCCACAGCACCAGGGTCACTCCATCTTGCTATCAGTGCGGCTAAACCCAGTGGCTCCAGAACGGAATGAACACCCGCTGACTGAAGAGACCTCAGGACAATATCATTGAGGTCTTAGTGACGCGGAATCCAACCACTACAAATACGGCAACTCAATGTATATATGGCTGTCAACACCCACCATGCATTGTACAAGCGGATGACATACATACCTCATAGCGGGCCCAGGGGAGTACAATGGCCAAACGCAACGATTTTGCCTTTGCGCAAAGAACAATGTCACAAAGCCAGTACGGTTTTTATATTAAATATTGGACAAGGATAGTTTATAAATAAACTCAGATTTTTTTGTACGATTACTTTTCTAAAACGGCTTATTACTGAATATGCACAACTTGATGGATTAGGATGGCACTTATTACAGTTCTATCTATATGGCACTAATGGAACTAGGTATCGCCTATATCCCCGTTAAATTGATTTGATTAAAATTATTTTAACTTTGCGCAAAAACATTCTTAGATCATGGCATGCCATTAGTCTCATTAGATACATTTTACTTAAGAGGGGGCAGAGTGTTTGCCGCGGACACGAAATAGGCATTTAGCGGCCCCACGCTGCTCGCTATCTGTGTGCGTGCGCGCACGCACACTACTACAACGGCGCGTCATCATTCGGGCGTTAAAATGTTGTAACTTAGAATTCCTCATTTTTATAATCCTTTGATACTGATATTGTATTAATTCACCTAATATTTGTTCGGTTTTTCCAAACGATTTTATTATTTGTGTTTGTATTTAGTACTAAAGAAAGGTACCATTCTGTCGGTTGTTGATAAGGTTAATTTCTAAACTAATATTTATGACATTCGCGCCTTATCGACAACCGGCAGAATGCAAAGTGCCTTTTTCTAAATACAAGCACATTTTTTATGATTTCACATGTGGCTATTTACGGCTAAAGGTACCTTATGGACGGTCGGCGCTTACGTCGCGTTGCAGCGCATTATTATCAGCGTCTTTGTTAACAGCGTAAGCGCCGCTCGTCCATAAGGTACCTTTCACCGCAAAACGTCACATATTATGAAATCGTTAAAAAAAATTGTCGTTTTCTTGGTAAAAGTACCACATTGTCGCTTGGAGATTAACTCCGATTTAGATAAAATTCGATATCTGAGGAGCCGGCAGGGTGATTAACATGAATCTTAAGTCAAAATTGGAAAATATGGTAAGAATCGACGCCATATTGGATTTTGTGAGATTAACTCCGATTTGGATAAAAATCGATACCTGAGGATCCGGCGGGGTGATTAACATGAATCTTGAGTCAACATTGTAAACTATTGTTAAAACCGACGCCATCTTGGATTTTGTAAGATCAACTCCGATTTGGATAAAAATCGATATCTGACTATCCGGCGGGGTCCTTACCATGAATCCAGAATCAAAATCGTAAAATATTGTAAAAAGCGACGCCATCTTGGATTTTGAGAGATTAACTCCGATTTGGATAAAAATCGATATCTGAGGATGCGGCGGGGTGATTAACATGAATCTTGAGTCAAAATTGTAAAATATTGTTAAAACCGACGCCACCTTGGATTTTGTAAGATCAACTCCGATTTGGATAAAAATCGATATCTGACGATCCAGCGGGGTCCTTAACATGCATCCAGAAACAAAATCGTAAAATATTGTAAAAAAGCGACGCCATCTTGGATTTTGTGAGCTTAACTCCGATTTGGATAAAATCGATATCTGAGGATCCGACGGAGTGATTAACATGAATCCAGAGTCAAAATTGTAAAATATTGTAATAACCGACGCCATCTTGGATTTTGTAAGATCAACTCCGATTTGGATAAAAATCGATATCTGACTATCAGGCGGGTTCCTTAACATGAATCCAGAATCAAAATCGTAAAATATTGTAAAAAGCGACGCCATCTTGGATTTTGTGAGCTTAACTCCGATTTGGATGAAATTCGATATCTGAGGATCCGGCGGAGTGATTAACATGAATCCAGAGTCAAAATTGTAAAATATTGTAATAACCGACGCCATCTTGGATTTTGTAAGATCAACTCCGATTTGGATAAAAATCGATATCTGACTATCAGGCGGGGTCCTTAACATGAATCCAGAATCAAAATCGTAAAATATTCTAAAAAGCGACGCCATCTTGGATTTTGTGAGCTTAACTCCGATTTGGATAAAATTCAATATCTGAGGATCCGGCGGGGTGATTAACATGAATCTTGAGTCAAAATTGTAAAATATTGGTAAAACCGACGCCATCTTGGATTTTGTAAGATCAACTCCGATTTGGATAAAAATCGATATCTGACGATCCGGCGGGGTCCTTAACATGAAAATTGTAAAATATTGTAATAACCGACGCCATCTTGGATTTTGTAAAATCAACTCCGATTTGGATAAAAATCGATATCTGACTATCCGGCGGGGTCCTTAACATGAATCCAGAATCAAAATCGTAAAATATTTTAAAAAGCGACGCCATCTTGGATTTTGTGATATTAAATGTGATTTGGATAAAAATCGAGATCTGAGGATCCGGCACAGTGATTAACATGAATCCAGAGTCAAAATTGTAAAATATTGTAAAAACCGACGCCATCTTGGATTTTGTAAAATCAACTCCAGAATCCAGAATCAAAATTATAAAATACGATTTTGATTCTGGATTCATGTTAAGGACCGCGCCGGATAGTCAGATATCGATTTTTATCCAAATCGGAGTTGATTTTACAAAATCCAAGATGGCGTCGGTTTTTACAATATTTTACAATTTTGACTCTGGATTCATGTTAATCACTGTGCCGGATCCTCAGATATCGATTTTTATCCAAATCACATTTAATATCACAAAATCCAAGATGGCGTCGCTTTTTACAATATTTTACAATTTTGACTCTGGATTCATGTTAATCACTCAGTCGGATCCTCAGATATCGATTTTTATCCGAATCGGAGTTAAGCTCACAAAATCCAAGATGGCGTCGCTTTTTACAATATTTTACGATTTTTATTCTGGATTCATGTTAAGGACCCCGCCGAATAGTCAGATATCGATTTTTATCCAAATCGGAGTTGATTTTACAAAATCCAAGATGGCGTCGGTTTTAACAATATTTTACAATTTTGATTCTGGATTCATGTTAAGGACCACGCCGGATAGTCAGATATCGATTTTTATCCAAATCGGAGTTGATTTTACAAAATCCAAGATGGCGTCGGTTTTTACAATATTTTACAATGTTGACTCTGGATTCATGTTAATCACTGCGCCGGATCCTCAGATATCGATTTTTATCCAAATCGGAGTTGATCTTACAAAATCCAAGATGGCGTCGGTTTTAACAATATTTTACAATTTTGACTCAAGATTCATGTTAATCACCCCGCCGGATCCTCAGATATCGATTTTTATCCAAATCGGGGTTAATCTCACAAAATCCAAGATGGCGTCGCTTTTTACAATATTTTACGATTTTGATTCTGGATTCATGTTAAGGACCCCGCCGGATAGTCAGATATCGATTTTTATCCAAATCGGAGTTGATTTTACAAAATCCAAGATGGCGTCGGTTTTAACAATATTTTACAATTTTGATTCTGGATTCATGTTAAGGACCGCGCCGGATAGTCAGATATCGATTTTTATCCAAATCGGAGTTGATTTTACAAAATCCAAGATGGCGTCGGTTTTTACAATATTTTACAATTTTGACTCTGGATTCATGTTAATCACTCAGTCGGATCCTCAGATATCGATTTTTATCCGAATCGGAGTTAAGCTCACAAAATCCAAGATGGCGTCGCTTTGTACAATATTTTACGATTTTGATTCTGGATTCATGTTAAGGACCCCGCCGAATAGTCAGATATCGATTTTTATCCAAATCGGAGTTGATTTTACAAAATCCAAGATGGCGTCGGTTATTACAGTATTTTACAATTTTGACTCTGGATTCATGTTAATCACTCCGTCGGATCCTCAGATATCGATTTTTATCCAAATCGGAGTTGATTTTACAAAATCCAAGATGGCGTCGGTTTTTACAATATTTTACAATGTTGACTCTGGATTCATGTTAATTACTGCGCCGGATCCTCAGATATCGATTTTTATCCAAATCAGATTCAATCCTACAAAATCCAAGATGGCGTCGGTTTTTAAAATATTTTACAATTTTGACTCTGGATTCATGTTAAGGACCCCGCCGGATAGTCAGATATCGATTTTTATCCAAATCGGAGTTGATTTTACAAAATCCAAGATGGCGTCGGTTTTTACAATATTTTACAATGTTGACTCTGGATTCATGTTAATCACTGCGCCGGATCCTCAGATATCGATTTTTATCCAAATCGGAGTTGATTTTACAAAATCCAAGATGGCGTCGGTTTTTACAATATTTTACAATGTTGACTCTGGATTCATGTTAAGGACCCCGCCGGATAGTCAGATATCGATTTTTATCTTAATCGGAGTTGATTTTACAAAATCCAAGATGGCGTCGGTTTTAACAATATTTTACAATTTTGATTCTGGATTCATGTTAAGGACCGCGCCGGATAGTCAGATATCGATTTTTATCCAAATCGGAGTTGATTTTACAAAATCCAAGATGGCGTCGGTTTTTACAATATTTTACAATTTTGACTCTGGATTCATGTTAATCACTGTGCCGGATCCTCAGATATCGATTTTTATCCAAATCGGAGTTAATCTCACAAAATCTAAGATGGCGTCGCTGTTTACAATATTTTACGATTTTGATTCTGGATTCATGTTAAGGACCCCGCCGGATCCTCAGATATCTTTTTTTATCCAAATCGGAGTTAATCGCACAAAATCCAAGATGGCGTCGCTTTTTACAATATTTTACGATTTTGATTCTGGATTCATGTTAAGGACCCCGCCGGATCGTCAGATATCGATTTTTATCCAAATCGGAGTTGATCTTGCAAAATCCAAGATGGCGTCGGTTTTAACAATATGTAACAATTTTGACTCAAGATTCATGTTAATCACCCCGCCGGATCCTCAGATATCGATTTTTATCCAAATCGGAGTCAACCTTACAAAATTTATTTATAAATATTAATATAATAAATATAATTTATAAATTTTTAATATATTTATAAATATCTGCTCCATCATCAGACCTTGGAAACCATGCATGGCCCAAGTGCTCGTCGAATCAAAACCAACGAGTGTAAACACGAAGGTATTCTATCAACTGGTTCCTGAGTACCAGTTGACACTTTTCTGCTCCACCATCAGACCTTGGACACCATGTATAGCCCAAGTGCTCGTCAAAACAAAATCTACGAGTCTGAACACGAAGATATTCCCACCCACTGGTTCCTGAGAACCGGTTGACACCTTTCTGCTCCTTCATCAGACCTTATCTGGGAAAAGGGACCTTATTGTTGGTGGCGCTTACCGCGTTATGAACGACATTCGTATACGGATATCGCCTTACGCGGTTCAAGTACTAGTTTAGACAATTTAGATTTAATTTGCCTTAAACAAGCAGGTAAAATATTATTCTTCAGAAGCACGTAAAAATAACAAAATAGACTTACCCGATTTTGCCACTTGTGTGGCACAGTATACGTACACAATATATCTCAAGGTGAAAACGCTCCGCAACGAGACGTGGTGTCGCTTCGAGAGGTCGGGGCAGACTGGCTATTTTGGGTTTTGATCACTTGTTATATTTCAACGTCTAGATCCCATAGTAATTTTGTATGGCGGATTTTGAGGGCATTTAAAAAAAATCACAATAAAATAACCAAAGAGTATTTTGGCATAAAATAAAATTTCCAGAGTAGCTAACATACTTGAGATTGTATTTAGTATGTTTTTAAAATTACAGTAGTATATTTTTTTTTCAGGAGACGTTAAACGCTAACACACGTTTTCACAAGTTTAGTGAACTTTTGCGTTGATGTGTTTAGTAAAGTATACATTATTTTCGATTATTATGAAAAATCCGGTGTAAACATGCTCTTTGAGAACCTGTTAACATACATTTTGTATATCTTTGTAAAGAATTATGACCCTGAGACGTTTAACGGCAACTGCTGTTTTCGTTGATTTTACTCTGCCCCCTCTTAATAATGGCATCTATTTTATTTTTGTTGTCTAGCAAACTGATCTTGCGTAGCGATGTTGTCACAAAACCAGCACGGTTTCTTCAATTACATTTTGGACAAATTTCCATGCGATGCTAATATTGTAAATTTGATGAACTATTCTTTACTACTATTATATCTGTTACCAATTCACACTAAATTAAAAACGCTGAACGGATTAAGGTGAAATTTGGCATGGGGATGTTTTGACTCCTAGGAAAGGACAGAATAGTTTTTGTTATGAAAATCATCCTATATAGAGGTGCAAAGGGGAAGGAAGCAAGTGAAATAGTCAAATCTATAATTGCATGGGCAGTTTATGAATGAATTCTTTCATAAATTGCCCATGCACTTTTGAACGCCTGTGTAAATGCGAATAAAGGCCTCTGCCGATCCTATCATAAGATCGTCCTTGGTTGAGATGAGACATAATATATACTTACCTACCTAATGAAAGTTTATAATTATTATATGCGTGACGTAATTATTTTGGTATCCTCGCAATGTTTTTCTTCACGGGAAGTTAGTTGTAATCAGGTACCGACTGACATTCTGTGGGTTAAATTCAGTGAGCTTAAGGCAGTGTTGTAAACCGTGATCAAAAACACTCGGCCTTGATTACTTATTTCTTTGAAAGATAATTTATGTCAACTTGGACGTACTTTTTAGCATATCTACAGCGTATCCAGCCACTGAAAGATTAATATGTGGTCAAAGATACATACAGCTGTCACAAAAATGCTGGTGATTTGATTAAATGTGTAATCACTAATCAGTATCGAATTGTGGTTAGGAGAATAAATAAACAAAAAATGTTTGACAAAAAAAACATTTAGTCCTATTTTTTCCAAATCAGATTACAATATTGATCACCAGCATTTTTGGTATATCCTGAATTATTAACGAGAACAAAGAATAACAGGTTACTGTAGTTGCAAGTTAGTTGTTTGTTTTATACGGCCCCGGAATTTAATTAGCAATTTACAGTTCAAGTCAATTTGGTATTTAATACTTATGGTAATAAAAATACACTACCAAACATTATAATACTGCGCAGACGAAGTCGCGCTAGTAATTGCATAAGTTGATACAAAATGATATGCAATAGCTTTACCGCGGCAGTCCCCGAGTGCCACACGTATTTTTTTTATTCTAAAACGAATGTGAACTAAATTTCCGTAGAAGCTATTAAAACGAAAATTTTAAAAATTGTTTATTTTAAAAACAAAAATGTTTATTGTCAGACATAAATGCTGGATATAACTATTTTTGTAGTGAGAATTAAGATTTATGATTTTAACTAAATATAGGTGCCTACATTAGTACATACCTACAGTAATGGTAAAAGATACCTCAAAAAATTACAGATTTAAATATGTTGAAGTCCGTCTGTCATTTACCCCTTCAATTTTGTTCGCGGTATTCTATGTATTGACTTATTTGCAGGTGTACTATAAAGAGCATTTGTACTGTATTGTATATCATATAATATAACATTTGAATAGGCATTGTAGTTTGCAATCGGGTTGTTAAATAAGAAAACTATACAAAGTGTAACAAAAATACGGATCACCAGATCCGATTAAAGTCGTAAGCTTCATTCAAGCTTCACGAGTCACCAGCATTTTTGCAAACACTTTGTAGAAAAGTAATTATTTAAAAAAACGACATAAGTTCGAGTATTTTTAGAATAGTATGAGTGATTGGTATATTTTATTTACCGTTGTATTAGTTTTAGTACGTATTTATGATGATAAAATTGACGCTGTCTAAAGGGTTAATCGAGGCCATTAAAGTAACTGATGCGTCGGCGGCACTTTGGACGCCTTCCAATAATATGTAAGATATATAAAAGCAGTGTGCGGCTGCGGCTTGGAAAGCATAACCGGAAAATTAACAATTTTCACACCTTGGTTTTCAAACTTACACTTATTGGTTTTATTAAACGCAAACATTTAATATAGTATAGTAGTTTATGCAACAGTGATATAATAAGGGTTCTTAAAACTTGAGGGTCGCCATTACAAAATGAGACAAAGTCGAGTTTTGTAATAATAGACCCGAGAGTTTTAAGAACCAATTATGAGCTGTTGCATACCTACCCCAATTTTTTTACGACAACTAAAATAGCAAAATATAGAAACGTGGCAGAATAGAAGATGTTGAAAAAAAACAATAACGTTGTTTGTATATTATTATGTAGTAATATTAAAAGGTGGCAACCCTAACGTGTCGGTTTGTTTCAGACATCGTGATTCCGTCGTTGCTGATACTGGCGTTGTTCATCGGCAACGCGTTCATCGTGCTCATCATATACAAGTACAGGAAACGGTTAGTACCTTATTCTCATTCATACACACAGACGTCAGCTGAGGTCAGCTGGAAGGCATCCCTTATACGGACCTCATTTTCTGTCAAAAGTACTTCGGCCATTTTGTAAGTTGTCCTCCACACTTTCTTCCTAACAATGTAAGCAAACCGCCACATTGATCGTAATAACCTTACTTTTAAGTTTTTAAGGAAATCTTCAAGATTAACTCATATATTTATCTAATGTTTTGTATGTTACGATAATACGATCGTTTCAGTAGTGAATGGTTTCAGTGGTGTTTGATGAGGTAGTGTGTAAATACGAGGAGAAACAGTGACAAAACATGTGACGCATTTTGTTTAAGTACATTTTTTTTTTAATACTACGACGGTGACAAACAAGCATACGGCCCGCCTGATGGTAAGCGGTCACCGTAGCCTATGAACGCCTGCAACTCCAGGGGTGTTACATGCGCGTTGCCGACCCTTTAAAAACTTTAACACTCCTTTTTTGAAGAACCCCATACTGTAGTCCTTTGGGAAAACAGCGGCAGGGAGCTCATTCCACAGCCGGAGCGTCCGCGGGAGGAAGTTCCTCTTAAACCGCACGGTACGAGACCATTTAGGCTCCAGGGTATGCGGGTGAACACCCTGCCGACGGCGAGCGGTGCGATGGTAGAATGCAGCTGTTGGCATCATATCAAACAATTCTTCATTTCATTTCATTTCATTTCATTTCATTGTTAGGAATTTCCACTGACGGCGATCTTAAAGACTGTCTAGTTAAAACCTTGCTGTATAGCTAACAACGGTACACAGAGACATAATAGGTACTGTAATATGCCAAGTATAAATATATTGTTTATATTTTTCTATATATTTTCAATTTTCATGTTTCAATTTTCATTGAACGTAATCTTCCCATAAGCTATAATATCTAGCTCATAAGCCTAAGGCAGGATAGCAGTGTATCATGATACGTTACAGCGCGTTATGAGCTTTTGCTAGATAAGAAGGGGCCCGAGCGATGAGTTTTGATTTATACCCTTTGGGCTCTCTTGTGTACCGTACCCATGTTATCTACTGTAGTAAAGCTAGTTGTGCCTTCTAATTTCCATGTAGTGTAGAGACTGACACTTCCTAAACATTGATTTTGATTTATTATATGTTATTTAAGGAGAATTGAAGACGAAAATAATAAAAAAAACCGGTCAAGTGCGAGTCGGACTCGCGCAATTGATCTGTATCATTATTTAAAAAAGGCAAAATAAACACGTTTGTTGTATGGAAGCCCCCTTAAATATTAATTTCATTCCGCTTTTTAGTAATAGCGGTAGTAGAAATACATAATCTGTGTTCTGGAGATACAGCCTGGTGACAAACAGGCGAACCGACAGACGGACGGCGGTGACTTAGTAATAGGGTCCCGGAACCCTAAAAATAGCCCCTATGACGGAATTAGCCACATCGTACTTACTTACGTTGGAGTATAACCCGAATTCGTATCCAATATCTGAGCAACCAGCGTAATTGATTACTAACACGTTTTTTTGTACAACTAACTGATAAATCGAAGATGTGCGTCTATGAAAAACAAACGTCAGTCGCGTAGTAAGCTAACAGCAAAGGTTTCCTAACCCCATATTTTTTATTATCCTCGCATCACGCGTACGCGTTAAACGTGTATCCTTTATACGACTTTATTCTACACATCCCCTAATATGCTATTTCACCTCATCTCCATTTAATAATAGCTATATATTCCGCTCGCCTCGCTAGCGACTTTTACAAATTCTAACACACGAATTCTAATAAAAAGGACGGTATTATGCACTTTGATATCCCGGGAATTTAGCGAACCACGATATTATAGCAACACCCCGGGGCATATAGGTACCTATCTTATATTATTTGGTGAATTTTCGCTTTAATATTATTCGATAATTCATGGGATATCAAATATTCGCGGCGGGTGGGCGTAATAATATAATGGTTAATAATACATTGTTTCGGTTCGGTAGTTTGGGTATCCATATTTATATTGTAAATGTCAATCATTTTATATTGGCTTGGCCTATGGCTGGTATTTTTGCACAAATATTTTATTGTTGTGTTTTGCCTCTTTATGTACTTTTGTAGGTACACACGCGTTCAGAATTGCATGGGCAGTTTATGAATGAATTCATTCATAAATTGCCCATGCAATTTTGAACGCTATAGTACATGAAGAGGCAATAAAAAACACTTTGCTTAGGACATTTGCTGGTGTTATTAACTATGATGTCTGAAAAAGAAGTTTAGATTATCTATATTTGCATATGCATTAGTGGCTTCACAACAATAAAAATATATGTAATTTTTTTTTTAACATAACTGTACTCCAGTTATATGTCATTTTAGTTTCTAAACGAGTGTAAACCACATTCAAATTTGGGTCCCTACAGAAAACCCTGTGTACTACTACAGTTGCCATCAATTATATCAAAGCGGCCAAAGTGCTCAAAAATATCTGAACACGACTTTAACGCCTTGACAGTATAGCCGTGTTCAGATATATATATGAGCACCTTGGCCGCTCCGTTTTAACTGATGACGACTGTACTAATGTCTAACATAATAGCTTTGTACAGTTGGCACCAACAAAAATTTCATCAAATGTTTCACAAAAATGTAGGCCACATTATTCCATCTAATTGCATCCCAACTGTCACCACAATACAAATGGAACTATGCTCACTTCCATATATAGTTTACTATGTATGGAAAGCACACGCGTTCATATTGGCGCATATTTCATCCATAACAGAGCTTCATTAGTGCGGTTACACAAAACATCTGTGACCTTTATATCCGATATCAACCGGCAGCGACA
Organism: Lathronympha strigana; assembly: GCA_949128165.1. Classification (NCBI taxonomy): domain Eukaryota; kingdom Metazoa; phylum Arthropoda; class Insecta; order Lepidoptera; family Tortricidae; genus Lathronympha; species Lathronympha strigana. Next base: position 5,329,848 of record OX421906.1, on the reverse strand, counting down.
TGTGCCGAAGATTGTCCACTCGGAAATGACCGCCCTATTTTTTATACCATGATAGTGGCAAAATCACATACAAGGAACACACCAGGTTCGTAACGCGCATGTTGACTGTGACTTCTCAGAATGCCGTCTTTGTGCATCCACTTAACTATTGTCATACTTTTTCAGTTACTGTCAGTACTAAAAGTACCGAAGCTGATTGAAGTAGCACAACAAATACGACCGTTTCCGAGATAATACGAGGACAAAACATTATGCACTACATCTGTAACCCTTAACAATAGGTGCGATAGAGTATGGAATAGGCGATAGTCGTCATGTGTTATGTACGGTTGTGCTGCGGTCGGAAAAGAATAGAAAAGAAGAAAAAGAACATATTTATTTATAACATCGTTACAGGTTGTTTCATTTGAAATATTAAACTAATTACTTATACACTACACTGACTACGGTCGGTGCATGAATTGTGTAGCCCTCGATAGAGGTACCTATTATTTTCTGAATGTCCTGATTACACAATTACAGGTGTCTCTCTCGGATGCGCTATAACCGTCCAACCGTGTTATTTACTTGTACAATTTCACATACTTACACCGAATGATTAAGACAACTACAGCGTTTAATTCTATCAGTAGCCAAGCTGTTGTAAGTAATTGCACACACAACAGCGGCTGACCGAGGTTCACAGGAAGTCGGACCATTAGCTGTTGATTCGAGTGCACAATACTCGTTATAGCTGGAGGCCGATTCTAAGCTTAAAATCTTAGTAGGACGCGATCGTTCGCCCGTATTGAAATAGAAAACAAAAATTCTTGACTGTCAGGAAACTTACGGCCCAGAGACAAATACCTGGTTAACTTAAAAAAATGCATATATTAAAAGTACTGGGTATCTTAAAACATTATTTAGCACATTATTTCTGCGAAGCATTACAGGTATGAGAGGGCATGACATGAGTCAGGTCTCGTGAGTCGCATCAATAGTGTATCCATAATCCATAGTAATAACAAAACAAGTTAGGATTTTAAATTTTGAATCGGCCTCTCGCTATATGACGAGGCGAGGACTTGAATGGTATGTTGGAATTCCTATTTCGGAATTTCTACGTTTCCGTAGCTAAAACTGGCAGGAACTGAACCCTTAGTCAAATTAGTCATGTCTATCCAGAAATCTAGTTTTATTGGATTCAGAAATACGAGGCATATTAAAAATTGTCGAATTTATTATGCTAATATGCTTCGTGAGAATCGTGAGTGAGCCACTCACAAGATTGCTATTTTTCATTGACCTCTATTGTCAAGTCAAATACATAATGGTGACAGCTACATCAATCATACCGGTCGCTAGTAGTACTTTGTTCATAATTAAATTTATTTCCTACGCCAGGACAGGCATTAAGCGTGAAATAAAAGCCGAATAATATATCGCTTTCCACTTTTTGGGTTCCGTACCTCAAAAGGAAAAAAACGGAACCCTTATAGGATCACTTTGTTGGCCGTCCGTCCGTCCATATACTTAATACCATATACACAAGTCTGTAGTCCCTTGAAAGTGTGACAAACAAACCTCTACGTTAACGCAATCAAAAGATACGGCCGCTTATGTCATATTTTCAATGGGGGATGTACTTCCCGTTGACCTAGAATCACGAAATATTGGCAAAAAGCAAGAGTTTGTATCACAAATACAGGGGAAAATCCGAAAACCGTATAATTGCCGCACATTGGGAGTTCCGTGCCGGATTTTTGTGACATGTTGGAAGAGAGCTCAAAATTAGACATGCCGGGGACTCAATCCTGTGGACCCTTGGACTTCGTAATATTCTAATGACAGGACCACGTAAGTAGACAGGGAACAAAAAAATATAAGACACTGGTCTGTCACTCATAGTCAGTTCAGTCACCTATCAAGACACGATGTCTATTATAGAGTATTCAGTTGCATATTGTTTTCAGTTTTAGCTCTAATTGGGTTGATCAAGTATTTCTCGTAGTTGCCATGGTCAATTTTAAAATCACGGTTTTATGACATTAAAATTCAGAAAACATGATTTATTGTTTAGTTACTTCCCCTTTCCACGATGGACCATCTACCAAGTATGTCAGTAGAACATACTTCTAACAAACGGTGCTGCATTTGTCCCCTGGCCTGGAATAACAATAGGTTGATTCACCCAATTGTTAAAAAACTACGCTAAATTACCTCAATCAGTGTTATCACCTACTGCATCCCAGTCAGTGGTGGAGCTAACACAACTAAATATGAATACAAGCCGAGCGAGATCAAAGAGGTCTTTACTCAAAGCCGTACAAATTCCGACTTCAGAACTGTATAAAATATCAAATCAACTGACGATATGAAAATTGTATATCGTAGATTTAATTTGGAAACTTCATAACTTTCATAAGTTACTACTGTACAACCCAAAATTGCCTTCCTGTTTGAGGAAGAGCAACGCAATCCCCTCGTCATATACATATGTATAAGATCTTCGTCTGCTAAAAGATAATTTACATACAACACAATCTATTCACTTGTACAATACCTACCTACCATAAATAAGAAACTATATATTTATCATTTGACGTTATACAAAGGCAAAAGTACTGTACACAAATACACACACACATAAACATACAGACACATAAAAACTGTATTTGACGATTATTATTTTAAGCAAAGTACTTAGTTTTAATTATCTAACTTGGTCATAAAAGGGTTTTTTCTATTCAAGCTTGGAGGGATCAAAGACTACACATTTTTACGTTTTAGGGGATTAACTAGTGGCATCGTGGTGTTGGTATAATGCTGTTTTCGGTTTTACTTATTTCCTCTTCGTTGGTATGAAAAGCAGTATGTGTCACACCACACGGTATCAAAATTATTATCGTCTTGCGCGTTAACGCTTGAATCCCTCATTACGCTCAGGATTCTACTTTAGAATCCGTCACTACTATACCTAGATATTTTCCTAGCACGAACGTTGACGTCTAAATGTTTGACAAAATAAAAACATCGACAGTCCTGTTATCGATAAGTGCCACTTGAACGTCATAGAGAATACAAAGAAAAATATAGGCTAATAGGGTGCGTTAAAAATTGATAATCGTAACAAAACTATAAATTTATTCATATTTTACATACTTTAGAAAACAATTTGGAACCCTTTTGTAACTTTCTTTCTTCGTGTCACTGAATTAATATTCCCATAAGTCACTCCATGGTACACACACACCCAAATTGTCTTTGAAACCGACGCAGAATGATACAACATGTAGTAAAATATAGCAGTGCCTATATTTTTCATTGTATTACCTCTATGACGTTCAAGTGGCACTTATCGATAACAGGACTGTCGATGTTTTTATTTTGTCAAACCCTTAGACGTCAACGTTCGTGCTAGGAAAATATCTAGGTATAGTCACTACGTTTGGGATTCTATTGTAGAATCCATCGCTTCATTCGGAATTCAATGTACGGCTGTACGCCCTCGCCGGAAACATAGCATTTTGATGTCTTGTAACACCATCTACTATTTCTGCCCTCCGGCCGGCCAATTGCAGGCCGCTACGCAAAACAAATTTTCCGCTTGCCGACTGCTTCGAGCGGAAAAATAGTGTTGATTGATTACGAGTAATTTCACGTTGTTCCTTTCTTTTAAACAACGATGCGATGTTACTTAAGAAGAATTATAATTTTTTATCCATTCTTTCGATCGGCATTATATTAATAAGTAGGGCTGATTTTTTTCACATTTAAGTTGGGTCGATTCCCAGACGATACAAGTCATTTTTAGAATATATTTTATTGCAGCATTACTAACTTTTAAAAATAACATAGTTTTCTTTCAGCAAAATGTCCTATCTACGATATTTAAGGTACTTTCCCTTCATGTCCCATAGTCTTGGGTCGTCCTGTATATGTATATATTTACTGGAGATTCAAGAGAATCCAATATAGATGCTAGTATTCTGTATAATGTACCTAATAAACTTTTTTGTTTTCATTTTCTTAATTTTTTTATTGTTTTGTTTATCAGCGAGAATTTACATAAACCGTTCTTCTACCCCTGCGCGGCTTATTGACATCGTAACACATCAAGAGAAGCAAATGCAAGAGGAATGGCATGTAACTTAAACCAAAAATATATTTTAGAAGTAGAGTCTGGCAAACTAATTTTTCTGTTGAAAAAAATTTGTTTGAAGCAATGAAATATATACCTGTAACGCCCTCCTACCTAGCCTACTCGGTAGTGACCCTGCCTACAAAGCAGGAGGTCCCGGGTTCCAATCCTGGTCAGGCTATTTATTTGTGTGTTCATCACGAATATTTTTTCCTGTGTTATGGATTTATATGTGTCTAGTATGTGTAGTATTCATAGATAGATACCTATTATACATATCGTCGTCTAGTACCCACAACACTAGCCCTTTTGAGCTTACCGTGGGACTAGGTGTCGACTTGTGTAAGATTGTCCCACAATATTAGAAAATTGGTTTGCTAAACTGTAGTTACATGGTAACGTTTTGTCCTAACGTCAAACTTATAGTAAGGATAAAGATAGTTAGTAGATGATATATGTACAAGTAAAACAACATATAGGTGTAGTGTTTTTCAACGTACGTAATATTATGAGCATTTTTTTCACACCAACACTTTAATAGCAAGAAAATCGTAAAATAAATATAGAAAATAAACTCGAAACCTAATAGGCGTAAATAAATATACTTAGGTTTGATATTATTTAGTTCAGCATTGACCTCGTAAAATATGGCTAGTGCTATGGCTAGGGCAAATATGGCTAATTCAGATATTTTGAGCACCTTGACCGCTCCTATTATTCTAATGGCGACTGTACGGTCGGCTGCATAAATATGTATACACACGTATTCAAGTTTGAACTAGGGATGTTACGGAGGTTCGGCTTCGGCTCCGATATACCGAAACGTTTCGGGTTCGGTTTCGGTTTCGGGTTCGCTTTCGGTTTCGTATTCGCTTTCGGTTTCGTTAAAACAAATTTAAAATCTCCGGTTTCGGCTTCGGTTCCGATAAAACCACCTCCGTAACATCCCTAGTTTGAACCTTCTTCCGCAGAAATAAGTTCAGAAGTGTAAACATATTTATAGACGTGACTGTACACACAAAAACAAGATGCATAACACTCTTATCTCCTTGGACGTGACCTTTGCCAGCTCTTCTAATTAATCTAATCAATCCATAATTTGCTACTGAACGTTATTGTTTATACGTGTGCAGGTTTTTTTTTTGAAGTAGGTACCTATATTCATAAAAAAAAACTCATGAGGTAAACGTCCGAGTGCTCGACACGCTAGTTCCTAATAGATGAAACCCGTCTGTCACCTCTATTGGCATAGACATAAGATTAAAAATGGCATGTCCCACACCTAGATCGAAACAGTACTAACTCAAAAAAATTATTTCCAGTTAACGGTATATTCGATACCTAAATATACCGTTAAGAGTCCACATGCTCGAGCAAAAAGAGAGCGGGATAGATCTAATTACAAGAGCACGCGAAAATTGAAAAGGCGATAGTAGGCGGGCGCGTAAAAATAAACCGCGTAATCAGGTATTTGCTGTTTACAACTAAACTACAATTTGTGTAGATAAAAACTTTTACCTGATTTAAGAACTAGTTATTGCTCAACAATTTAACTAAGAAATATGTTTATACATTCAAGAGTTACGAAGTTCTGATCAAAAACATGTAAAAAGGACCTATGTTTGGAAAAAAAAAACGAGGATTTTTCTTAAAAACCTTGTTTTCACGTTTACCAGTTTGAAGAAAATATCTTGAAGTTTTATGTAGGTATGTGAATATCAGGTACCTACTTATTATCAATATTGATAATATCTAGACGTCTAAATGATAACAAATTGGTCACTGTGGCCTCTTAACTCGAAATACAGACATTTTGAGTTAGACTGTTTTGATCTGGGTGTGCGTTCTAATGGGACAGCCTCGAGCTCTAGTACCTACGTTTACCTTTACCGTACTTTTAAATGCATTTAAAAGTAAAATATTGGATATTTTTTGTAAAAGTAGCAGTGGCAAAACGACACAATTTTTAAACGAAAAACAACCTGAGCTAGTTTCTGATTAGTGATTACCTTTGAATATTTTGACGCGCTGCTATTGGTAGGTAGGTACTATCAGGTTCAAAAGTGCATGGGCAAATTATTGAATGAATGAATTCATAAATTGTCCATGCACTTTTGAATGTGACTGTACATTAGAGTACCACGCCTTTCCGTAAATTAAATCTTACTCGTTACTTTCTCAATCCTACTGGCGACTTACTCGTATTTCATGCATTAGATTAATTTGGTAAATATAGCTTCATATATCAGACACCAATTAAATTTTAATCCAAAAAAAAATGGAAATTTAAAAAGCTGAAGTTAACTGAATTTTGTAGCGAAGTGTCAATTTATGATGCAAACCGAATTTTACATTCGGCGGCGCGTTACAGTCGATTCGATTATTTAAAATTTTGAGTGCAGTTGACATCTATACAGGGTGGCCTGAGCCATTGGATAAACCCTGAAACACGCACATGGGGTTACATGGGTTAATCACCTATTTCTTTTCACTAGTATCCATTCTTACCGTGTGCTGGGTCACTTTTAAAACCCCGGTTTAAGGCATTATACGAGGTATAAAGCATTTACAAAACATGATTTTTTTGGTAGTTATATCCCCTTTCCATGATGGGCCATCCACCAAGCATATCAGTAGAATATACTACATCGTTTCTTCTAACAAACTGTGCTGCATTTGTCCTCTGGCTGATGGGACAGAAAAACGACAAGAAATAGTTGATTCACCCACTTGTTAGTAACGCTCTACTGTAAATATTTGTTTGATTAAAACTATGAATAAAAGTAATATTTTCCGAACAAAAAAAATTTCCAATAATCGACAACAAAAAGAAACACTATGTTTATCTTTGGCAGTGTTTTTGGCACTAGCATATTAGTGATACTGTCAATTTTATTCAATTATGATATGACATTTGTCAACTATATAAGTGATATGAATAAAAACGATGATCATAAAAGACGTAGAAGGTTTCATACTATTGTTTAAGGATTTATTACGCCATGAGTTTTAGTCCTACTGCTCCAAAGTAACAAATAGTAATTTGTTAATTTCTTCTTAACCACTGCATCGATTGTTATGATTCTTTGTGTAGATTCTAAACACCGTAACACATGTCCGTTTCGGCTTTGTCCAATGGCTAAGGCCATCCTGTATGGATAAAAATGAATCATCAAAATGTATGTAATCGCATAACTTCCGATAGACTAAACCGATGTCTCTTTGATATTGAGATATTTGCGGCAGCCCAGGGAAGGTTTGAACGAAGTTCACCGAGTCAGAAGGCCTAGTATAAATTATGACTTGTTGTATTTGACATTTTAGTCATGTTTTCGATCGTGTTAGTGTATCGAGGGTTCAATAGTAGATTGTATATCAAGGGCATAAAGTAACCCATTTTAGACGGGGCTATTTATTGGTGCAACGACGACCAATATAGTATTCGAGGATAAAATGTGTATTTATGTCCGAGGTGTACACTCTGATTTTCACTTCGATTGTAAGAAAAATATTAGGTGTAGGCACTTTAACGTGCGCACGTGTACGATACGACGTTTTACAGTACATATGGCCCTTTGAATTTTTGACATAGACAGATAAAGTGCTTATTATCGCACTAATGCGGTAATGTAGCACCGCCATCTGTACTGTAAAAATATAAACCTTCCTCTTGAATCACTCTACCTATTAAAAAAACCACATCAAAATGCGTTGCGTAGTTTTAAAGATTTAAGGATACATGCCAACATAGGTACATACAGACAGCGGGAAGCGACTTTGTTTTATAACTTTGTAGGGATTTATGAAGTAAGTTCCTCAAAAAAAAAATAGTTTTGTGTGGGTGTCGTTTTCTTCTTAATTCAAATTCTTAAAATTACACAACTGGTGTACGTCATTTTTATCGATATCAACTCTCAAACAGTACAGATTTGTAATCCGGTGTTTAGAGTTTAGTATAAAACTTAGCAAACCTCTTTTTGTCTCTTTCTTACAAACTCCACAATGGCGGGCGGCGATTTAGATATGACAGACGTTTGTGAATAATGGCATTATTATAATTTATGCATAAGTTATATTCCTTATTATTTATTTAGAAATGTAAACAGTAAGTGTAACTTACCTATCTATCTCTACCTACCTTAAATCAGAAATAAGTATAAGTATACATACATGAGTATAAGTCAAGATTGGTGAACGATTTTTCTTTAACAATCTTCATTACCTACGTCGGATCGTATTTGTCCACAAGTATACTAAGAGTGAAGCTTACAGTTGAGGTAAAACTTGCGCTAATCTGACTTGTGTGGACAGTTTTTCGTACTTACTTAGTTTGTTATTTGTTGCATAGTCTCAAGTTCTTAATCTCAGTTTAACTTTCTTTTAGTTAGTTCGCGATAGAACAAACTAGTTTGGAATTTTGGAGTCACTTATCTAATTTTGAACAATATCAAATTTGGGTGAGGATTACAAATATAAATACATTTATTTTTCAATTTATACTTCGTACTTTTGGCAGAATAAAATAATGTAAATGTAACAAAACCGTGTGACTTAATCATTTGGCCAACGAGGTTACAATATTTCGTACCTGCATTGACTTATTAAAAAAATAGATACACGAAGCAGAATAATAACGTCAAAAAATGTGGGTCAGCATGACATCAGCGAACTTGCATTGATGATGATGATGATACAAAACCATAAAGTTTCTTACGAAAAAGAGCTTACTGACGTAAGCATAAAGTGTTAATTTCATACACAGAACTATCAACACTGTTAAAAGTATACATATAGGCTGTTGGCACTTACGGAACGTCATGTTCCAAACAGACTATATGAAAAAAAAACACGAATTGAGAACCCCCTCCTTCTGAAATTATGAAGTCGGTTGAAAAGTCGCAACTGCTGCACTTTTATGGCGTATTTTTTTCGTCCGATTGGGTATTCAGTTCTTTTATCCTATATCTATGCGTACCTGTCATGATATGAAATTATGTTATTGGCCTAACAACTGAGTCACGCGGTTTAGTTGATTAACATCGATTTAATCTTACAAAGTACATGCTATAGGCACATTAAGGATAATTACAAAAGCTACCACCGGTTCTAACCGTCGGCGCGAGAAAATTATTACCGGCAAGAAACTCGGCGGGACTTATTTTTTCAAACTAACTTACATAAAATCTTAAAAATAAGACTGAATAAGATTGAGAAGAGACTGAATAAGATTTGAATAATGGGATATATGTAATATGTCTAGATGTCAGTCAAGTTGGTATATAGGTTGTTAATGAAGACGCGTAAAATAATGAACTGATTACAACACAAAAAAAACGAAACCACGAAGAAATCATGGATTCTGCCACCGAGGAATCGATGTCGAATTTCACATTGCTACGTTTCGATGAGCAGCGAATACATAGACGATTATTTAGAGATAGATAGACTTTGGTGGTTCGCAAATTGGTCAATAACTTTCCGATGTTCAGCTCTTTCCCAAAAGTTAAATGCTATAAAGGTTGATTTACTCAACCCTTACGCACATAAATGGGTACTCCCTTTCTATTGACCTGTATGATCATCATTACTACACACCCAAAAGGAGAGAAAACTAGAGTGTTCAGCTGAGCTGTAGACTTTTATGTGTATACAAATGTTAACAGTTTGTGGGCAGTAGTAACTATTTCATGTTGATAAGGATTAAATAAGAAATTCAAAATTTATAGCTCTTAACTTTTCGGTCGTCCACAGGAAAGACATGGACATCGAAAAGTTTATAACTCAAAAAGCTTTAAAAACCCTCTCCTTTAACTAAGGAAATTTGTACAAGCGCACAATATTACCATATGTCGCTCCAACTTGTTATTTTAATATCATCCGCTCCGTTACAACTTTGATTGCTCGAATGTTTGCGAAAGTCAGGAGAAAAAAGTTTCGAGCAGCCAGTTAAAAACAAATCTAATTGCCAACATCCTACTAACCTAATTAGATAGGTAAAATTTTCCCATCCCATTAAAAACTTCTAAATTCATCTACCACGGTAATTTATTAATGGGATGTCATGTTTGCGTATTAAAAGTTTTACGAAATTATGAATAAATTGCGTTATTTTTATGCTGATAGGTTATAATTTGTTTTTCAAGAAACTTGCGGCTGTTTTCCTTTGCTTAATTTAAATTTATGAGGTAAATTTTGACTAGGGTGTAACAGTCGCCAGCAATTTTGTTTTAGCGACAAATTAGTCTAAAATTAGCCATGTTTGGCTGGAGTGTTGTGGAAATTGTAATAAAGTTGTAATTTTCGCTTTGATCAAACATGCAAATAATACTGACTTTGGGTCTTTAAGGACTCATTAAGCTCTTTAGGTCCTGTAATTTGTCTAATTACTTCGTGTGGTATTTAGGTGTAAGTTTATAACCGTGAAATAACAATATTATACTATCTTTTCTCGTATTTTATTTGAAAATACGTTTAAAAAAAATCCCAGACGCTTTTTTGGAGGACACTTATTTCCTAATAGGATCGAAAAAGCTCGCAATTTTGAGAAGAAACCACATAAAAAATTCTAAAAAAAGAAAGTGAGACGAGAGGGCTTGCTAGCTTACTAACAGTCACTTGCTATCCTATACTATATCCTAAAAAAACTGGCCAAGTGCGAGTCGGACTCGCGCACCGAGGTTTCCATACAAATTTTCATTGAAAATAAATTAAAATATATTACCCCTTTATTTTTCCTGCTACCCTAAGGTTGTCTGGAAGAGATCGCTTATAGCGATAAGACCGCCTGTTGCTACCTATATATAATTTGTAAATTTTGTTCTGTGTTTTTGTCTGCTATGTGGTGTGGTAAAGAATATTTTACTTTTACTTTATATTATAAATCCTACCTTAATGTTTTTTTTATACTACGACGGTGACAAACAGGCATACGGCCCGCCTGATGGTAAGCGGTTACCGTAGCCTGTGAACGCCTGCAACTCCAGGGGTGTTACATGCGCGTTGCCGACCCTTTAAAAACTTTAACACTCCTTTTTTGAAGAACCCCATACTGTAGTCCTATGGGAAAACAGCGGCAGGGAGCTCGTTCCACAGCCGAAGCGTCCGCGGGAGGAACACATTAGAATTGTGCATGCGTTATCCTTTTTTATAACTGTTCCAAATTCCAAATTTCAAATCGGTAGGTAGTTCTCGAGATATTTAACGATGTGACAGACAGACAGATAGAGTCGGACCATAAGGGTTCCTTTTTTCCATTTTGGTACGGAATTCTAAAACTAGCATCGTGTATTCCGGGAACTATAGTAAGTACTCTCCGACGCCGCCATTTACTTTTAAACACCGAACTTATAACTTAATACAGTCTCAATGACCTAATCAACTCACTGGAGCGCTCATCGATTCTGTCCTCCTCCTCCTACCTAATTAATTTAATTTCCTCTTCTCTCGGGACAAGTTAATTTTCACTAATAATTTTTGTTCCAAGTTTAAATTAACTTTTTGTTCGAAAATTACTAATCAGGAGAGACAGAAGGATGTGTTTGACATCTGGAGTTTGTTAATTTAAGATAATTGTGATATTTTAAGCTTTTAGAAAATTTAAACAGGAAAATTTCCAACTTTTGCGATTACGTCTGTACGTATTTGTGATTGTTATTTTTACGAAAATAATGACATATTTGACAAGAGAATTGGTGTCGCCACTGTGGTTTGCGTTTAGTTCACCTTTAATTAATGTCTACCTTTTCTCCAGAAAGAAAGGAAAAAGTAGAATAAAACAGGGACTCGAAGTCGTGACTCTGAGATACCAGCTCACCGTTCAACTGAGCTACCGAGACCAGAGGCTGAGGTAGTCTCAGTAGCTCAGTTGGTACAGTTTTTCCTGTTTATCCTTTCTTTCTCAAAAAATTGGTATCTTTCGCAGATGTTTCTGCTAAAAAATAATATTTTTGTATGTACCTGTATTGTATTTCATGTAGCGTGTAACCATCAAGTATCTAACTAGTGTTTTGTATAATAATATTGGTCTAAAGTTAAGGTACATGACTGGTGGGTGGTATTTTGGTAGGTATAACAGGTAAATAAAACTTGAGGCGAATCCATAGACTATTAGCTCAGTGACTAGACTTTGGTACCTTTAAAGCTAATTAATTTTAGTGTTGAAATATTACGAATTTTTGCCAACAATTGACAACGAATTGTTGACCAACAATTTGTAGGCAACATGGTTGATTATTGGTGACTCGGTTAATGGTTGTATTTACCAACCATTGCATTTATTAGTTCGGGTATGCAACCGGTAAATATTTTGTATGACAATTACCGGTAATTCACCAGTGAACCGGTAACTCCAATGCTTACAAGTTTTTACCGGTTTCCCTAGTATGGTGTGACAATGGGAGCTACCGTAGTATCGCTCACCAGGCGGCGCCACTCATGCCTGGGTCCTGTGTCAGTATGTGAGAATTGTCAAAATGACGTTTGAAATGTTCCCGAAGGACCCACGTTCCACTAGCGCCCCTAGCGGAAAATTGACTCGCGCTAATCCTCATTCGAAGTTTTCCTTAAAAGTGGTAACTACTAGAGTTTATTTCTAATGATTTTAGGCCGACAAAATTGTAGAAACATTTAAAATATGGCTGAGATAATATTATTGCAAATAAACTGTAGTATACACCCTCTTCAGGAATACTTTTAATAAAAAATCACCCTTTTAATTATATTTGTTAGTTAAACTTATATTTTTTGTTACAGAAAAAATGATGACCTGGATGACGAATTCAACACCATCCCACTGAGCGTCAACGGCAACATACACAGCGCAGGCAACGCGGTTTAGACAAACAAACAAGGAGAGATTACACGATACACGTTCACTTTTAAGCCCTGTCCTATAACATTTGACGATCTGTCCAAATCTTAGGCGAAACATATTGACTCCGCGGCGAGTGGAGTTTCAGATCTAAAATATTGCACGTACATTAGTTTGTTAATAAACAAAAGGCGCGCGAAGCTACGTATTGGGGGCGCGTCCGCGACAGGTATTATTGCTCCGCTCGCCGCGGCATGTCGTGTTTTCAGTCTATGCTAAGCCTTATTTCGGCTGCTATAATCTTAATAAGAGGGTGCGACAATCATTTGTAAGAAACCTTAAGGCAAGACAATCATTAAATCTGTACAAAAAAACAGCAGATAGCGATAGGCTTTCAACCGATATAAAAATTTTACCATTTTCCACAGTATAAAAAGATTCAAAAATTTAATGAATGTGACTTAGTTAAATGTAAATAATTCTTAAAATAATGTAAGTATACGTATTTGCGAAACATTGTAATTATTGAAAATTACTGCGAATTGACAACTGTCAAAACTGGAGCTAATATCTTTTTTTTTAACTCGTGTAATCTCTCAAAGGCTGCCGGACAGGTCGCGTCAGAACTCGGATAAATCGTCGATTCCAGTCGCCGCGTTTGCGGGCGGCCTTAGGCCTTAAGTTACCCTATTTATTCTTTAATTACCTCAATTAGACAGTGCAGCCGATTTAGGGCGAATCCAGAAAATTATACCAATCAAATTGTTAGGAAGAACGGAACCAAGGGCCTTTTGTTGTTTAATTAAATGTCTTATGCGGATTATTTCAAGTACATTTAGGAGGAAATAGGCATAATAGAAATAGAATAGACAGTCATTTATTTTTTATTAACAGATGCCTTTTTTGTCTGATTTAATCAATATTCAAAAACATGGAACATGGATTTTTTAGCCTTCTCATTCTACTTAGAATTTGATGTTAAATGAGTTTCAACTTGTTTAAGTTTTAGATTTTTTACGTATTTAATGCAATTCAGGCCCTATTTAATAATGCTACCAGTAAAAGTTGTGATTTTTCAAGTCTAAACTTGCAACACTGACAAACATGCCGGTTTTTTTTATCAAGGCATCAAGCGCTTCAATGCAATTGCAGTGTAGCCAGGCTAGACTTAAAATTTATTAGTAGATTGCTGTGGCCTGTTTTTTTCTGTAAATTAGATTTTCTGTATTTTCTCCGATAGCTTAGATGTTAAGTACGGACTGATATGAAGTAAATACTTTTATTTTCTCCAGTCGCACATCTGTCACTGCCTTGTTTTTCATAGTAAAGGTATCATACCAGCTCTGACAGCAAGACGCAACCACACGTATCGCCGTGCGTCAAATTGACATTGATTGACAGGCGCGTGCGATTGCGCGGTGATTTGTGGTGTGTAGAGTACAGCGTAATGTGCGGTTGCTGCCTGCCGTCTGGAATGGAATCCAACCTTTAGTCAATTAAGATGTTGTTGGCTCTAGAACTGTGCTAAAGTATTTATGATTTCGTTTCGTCTCGAAATTGTTGATGTTTTTGTATTCGGCGAAGTCTGTATAGATTCAGTAATGAATAAAAGCACTTTATCTTTATTGTGTTGTTTTATTTGTGATAAACTAAGGCGATAGCTCAAGAGTTTATAGAGTATTGTTGTTATTTTTGGAACGACTCATATCGAATCAGGTCGAAGATGAGTAATAAACAAATAAAAGTATTGGGAACTGTGATGTCCCCAGTTTTGTCAACGTAAATATAACCGAAGAGAATCCATTTGACTATGCCATTCTAATAAGGTTTCTGTACAGTCGCCATCAGATATATCGGAACTGCCGAGGTGCCCACAAATATCTGAACAAGCACTAACGCTTGTGCAATAGAGGCGTGTTCAGATATTTGCGAGTACCTTGGCGACTGTGCAATCACTTCAGTATCAGTATCATTTGTGTGTAATTTGACAGCTCAACTCCGGGTTAGCGGCTAACTCTCGCGGTGGTGCAAGTGGGACTAATAAGTCGTTTAGTGTACAGTTAATCAATTGGAACCCTAGGCTACTAGAACCAAGCCAGAATGAGATTTCTTACAATCTGATTTATAGCGTTTCTATGACATAGTGGCTTAGGATTCCAATTGGTAGACTGTACGTGCTCAATCTGCGTAGCAAATAATAACAGTAGCGGATAGTAGATACCACTACCTCCAAGTGACGGGGATTTGCCTCGATTCTCTAAACACTTCCTTTTACAACCTTTTCTTTCCCCAAATCCGACGTTCACGCTACAATTTCCCTTTCGGCTTCCCGGAAATATGACAAACTGCGAAGGGTGACCGCGGGAGCAGAGACACGTAGCAGAGTGACAGGTTGATACACAAATGCCGGTATCGTCTTGGGTCGTCTCATCCGTCTCAAGTTCTTTAATTCAGCCTAATCTAATTTTGTCGCCCATTTTACTTTCGTCATTTTCGTGGCTAGTCTTTTTCATCTTTAGTGTACTTTGTTTTATGTCTTCTTCTTATGCCGTTAACTGAAAAAAATACGAACAATCACTTGGTACCGAGTTTAAAGTGGATGTGCCTGGTGGGTATGGCGGCTAGCAACATGTGCTGCGAACTGAGTAATTTGTTAATTTTGAAAATTTGTAAGTGTAAAATGTTCTACTGTAGGAGGGTTAAGGTCGTCTATTTTTCTCTTTCCGCACACTATACAATTTTGATTCTATGTGTAATACGGCCCCTTGTAGTTCACGGGACATGAACAGCGAGCAGTTTCAACATCGTATCACAAAGATTACTGAACCAAAACAGTTCAACTTTTAATAGGTATTAGAATCGGCCTCCATTCTGTATGAGTAATTGAGTATCAATCACTACGTTTAGAGGTCATTGTACTATTTCCGTTTTCCAAAAGAATATGCAGAGAAATCATATCATTATATGGGCTGACAAGTCTATTTCTACGTAACCGTCCGAATAGCTATATTATTTTTGTATTGGAAATGTCACACACGCGTATTCCCGTTGTCTATGCTCTAATGTATCAATTGATGTTTGTAAATGATATATCGAAAGTGCTTATTGCTAGGCCTATATCAATAAATAACATTTGCATTCAAGTGAATTTAATTGTATAAACTACGCACATTCTATCTCGCAGAGTAGTACTACAGATGTAGTGCATAATTATTTTTCTTCATATTTTCGCCCATGAACGTATCATGCTATTTCAAGTCAATGTCAGTGTAAAGTATCGGTCGATTGAAGTAGCATGACAAATCCTTCGTAATTTTTCGAATAATTAATAATTTTCGAAAAATTACGAAGGAAAGTCATTATGCACTACATATATCTGCGTGCGTAGCCAAGATGCCGATCGCTAACGCTTAGACACGAACGAAACGCAACTGTCATTGTCGCATTAATAAGGAAGAGTGATAAAGAGAGATAACTACGAAACGCTTTCGAGCGTGAGCAATTGGCATCGCGGCTACGCACGCTGTAGCTACTTAGGTTAACTGTCGAAAAAATACACAGCCTGAAAGTTACTCTGTTATGTTCCTTTATTCCAGTAATACGAACGCGGTCGCTCGGAAGGGGATTCATAAGGAAAACACACTTACGAAAACTGGGTAAGAAGGTAAGTAATCCGAAAAACGGCGTATTGGTGCCGAAATAGGTAGAACTTACTTATAGGTACGGGGATTTCTTTAAGTTTATCCGAAGGAATTGAAAGGCGAGGACCAATGTATTTAGAATTTATACAATAACGTCAATAACCCACCCAAAAATATGTAATAGCTAGGGCATGTGCATGGTGGAAAGAAAACAGGGTGAGATCGTCGATCGATGTATGCGACAACATTTCCATCCTCATCATTTAGATGGTTGGTAGTCCTCAACTAACACTGTGCGTTTCTCCCGAAACTTCCTGCCTCGCACAGCTAAACTGTGGAACGAACTGTTGCCAGCGGTATTTCCGGACCGATACGACCTTCAAACCTTCAAGAAAAGAGCGTATTTCCACCTTAAGCCCGGCAACGCACTTGCACCTCTGGTGTTATGAGTGTCCATGGACGGCGTTAATCGCTTACCATCAGGCGATTCGTCTGCCACCTGCTCGTTTGCCACCTATTTCATTAAAAAAACCATAGACGACCCGTAGAAAAATAGCAATCATGTGAGTGGCTATGTAACACGTCAAAGTATCAAAGTATAATTTTTTACGGTTAATAGAACGCTACACACTTAAAACACTATAGCGAAAACTTACATAAACTACAGAATATTAGAGAAAATAGCTAGGCATCGCGTTTCCTTATCAAGAGTTGTGGAACAACGGAAAGTTTTATATTCCTCGTGCATATAATATAATATTTCAAGAGCGGGAAGCAGAAGTTTTGCTGCGGCTTCCGTATCGGGTTCGTAAATAAGAGCTTTCCGCCCGAGTTGCGAAAGTGCAGGTTACTTTATGAGATAAGGAAAGGAATTTATTAAAATTATTGGTTTATAAAGGGTTATACCGTAATGTGTCGGTGGTTTTATGTAGCACATAATATAAAAACTCATATATTTTTATCACAATGGCGTGACATGTTTCTATGGCATTTGGCCAGTATTTTACCGTTGTTTCAATTTAAATTTGAGCACTTTCAGGTGTTTATTTTTTCAGGTCTAAGACTTAATTTATGTTAGAGTAGAGAACGTAACTTTCCTCAATTAGATGGATGAAAATGGAGCGCCTTCAGATTTTATACCGGCAATTTCTTATTTTTGCTAGAATCACTGGTCGCCGAGCGGTAAGGCGTCGGACTTTTAATCCAAAGGTCTCGGGTTCAAATCCCGTCAGCTCGTACAAATGAGTGGACGGAACTTACGTACGAAATATTTACTATATTTAATATTTACCAGCTGATTTTTGTGAAGGAAAACATCGTGAGGAAACCGAAATCCGCCAATAAATTCAAAGACATAAGTATGTGAGGTCTCCAACCCGCTTTGGGAAAGCGTGGGGACTATAGCCAAAACTAGGGTGTGCAAACCGGTTTTTATTTGTATGGAAAAATACTATAATTAGCCTTTTATAATGAAAACTAGGGTAAACAACGTTTAAGATTATAATCTAAATGGCGTCACGCAAAACCACAACGTGGAGAACTTTAAGTATCCTGTATCCTTACATTAAAATGACGTAATTATTAGGAAAAGATTGAGCACTTACGTCATTTTGCTAAAGTTGAAATTAGCCGTCGACATGAGAACGCTCTTTAGCTAACGCATGCTTAGTCGGTTACAATCTGCTCTTATCATACTTACTTACATAGAATGTACTTTTAGCTTAAATAACCACTTTGCTTATAAGCATACTCGTAAAACGTCTCTGTGAGAACATACTTCAATGCTTTCACAACGTTGTGATTATACATATTTAGTATATACAGGTGCCTTTTATCATAATTATATTTTGAAAAAAATGTGGCCATCCCACACAAAACATCGACATTTGATTTGCCGAAATGTATAAATAAATAATAATAAATAATAATAGGTATATAGTAGTGCGACAACAAAAAAACATGATTCAAAACATTTATTGCAGGGATGACGACTAGGTTGAAAACTATCATTCTAATTAGTCCATCCTTTAGATTGTCTAAAATGATTAGAGACACGTATTTTTTCTTTTTCAATTTAACTTAAATTGACGGAGATAGAGCATCAAAGTTCCGGGGTGGGGGCTGGTGACGTCACTACTAGGTAAGAATAGTACCCAATAGTGATGTTACGCGAAACTTGAACGCATTGTATTTTCCTCATTTTTGATTTGACGAACAAAATTTTCGATTTTTAGTCGTCTAGCCTATTGTATTGATATATAGTTGTTGTATGTTAAATATATTGTCAAAGCGAAACTCAACATTTTTCGCACCCACTGTACCTTACCACACGTGAGGA
This sequence comes from Lathronympha strigana, assembly GCA_949128165.1. NCBI lineage: Eukaryota > Metazoa > Arthropoda > Insecta > Lepidoptera > Tortricidae > Lathronympha > Lathronympha strigana. The sequence goes on along the minus strand of OX421906.1, from coordinate 5,310,940 downwards.
TTACTTCCAATATTTAAGGGCCTTTGCGCACCGCGACCCAAATCGAGGGAGCGCCTATTAAAATATATTTACAGCCGGAATTAAGCTAACAAGCTGCTTTCTTGGGCCGCATTCGTAAATTAAACATTTTAACTTGATTTGATTTGAGTTGTGCGCGCACTTGCACGGGAAAACCCGTTAATTTAGGGCTTACGTAATACGACTAATACGCTCATACGATTCGATTTCTCATACGATTTGTGGGAAAGCGATTATCATAGAGAAATGATTACAGAGCTATTAGGAGTAAGGACCGGGCTACTGGTATTATTTAGATTGTTAAAGGCGAGTGATCATAACTCTTTCAGTTGTGATGTCGTAGGTACGTGAAGTTTTATGTGATGTTTTTTTCTCGTACTACGAGACTAAAGAAAAACATTAAAATGTCTAAAAATTACTAGTGTGCTTACCATGAGTCGGGCTCGAAAGTATGTCCGTCTCGCTCCTAACTTTGCGCTTCCCATGAGTTGTAATTAGCCGGTTAGAGACTGGGGGTTTCTAAAGTATGTCCTGCCAGAGTAGTGGAAGGAGCAAGACGGACATACTTTAGAAACGCTCAGTCACGCTAACTCATGGTAAGCACACTTTACTCTGGCAGGAGCGAGACGGGTATATGCCCCCGATAGCCACAGTCGCTATCGAATATGGCCTCGTACAACTTATGGTAAGCACATAGTATTCATATATGAGTATATGAGTGGTAAAGGCTAATTTCATACTAATATCAAATCAAGAAGTATGTGTAGAGTTTGAATTGTTTCTTGAATAGGAAATTAATTAGTTTTTCTGCCGTGGCAATCAAAACCTGCCGTGCTACGACACGACACGGAAATGAATTGCTCAATGTTGAGTATTTACCCGACTAACGATGAAGGGTTATGTTTTTTAAGTTAAGTAGGTATATTTACCAACCGGGGTTAGTCAACTAACTCGGAGATCAGCGATTTTTTGTATGGAATTTGACAGCTTAACTCCGGGTTAGCGCCTGACCGTGAGTTGTGCAAGTGGCGCTTATTCTTTGTCAATTCGCATTGCGAATGTTCAAATGTTTTTTTTAATATAATTTTAATAAAAGGTACTGGTATACCAAAGATATAATATATAATAAATAAATACTCGTACTGTTTGGATGCTTATTTACCTAAAGTCGGCGAGTTCTCAGACAAAGCTAAGTAATGGAGTCAACGGCAAAATATTATTTAATAATTTAAGTTCCGGGAATGCGGCATTTCATAAAACGTCACGAAAATGTAATCAGGGTGCGTAGCCAAGATGCCAATCGCTCACGCTTAGTCGCTAACGAAACGCAACTGGCATTCTCACACTAATAAGGAAGAGTGATAGAGAGAGGTAGCTACGATACGTTATTAAGCGTGAGCGATTGGCAACTTGGCTACGCACGCTGGGTTGTATCATCAGTTTCCTAAGCGCTGCCTACTTTGACATCGACACCATCCTTTGAACAAACCTAATTAACATAGTTACGGTTTAACCCATACTAACCCTCTTAAGCTTATCTCGTAAGTTAGTTTTTTGTTTGCGTTGCCAACCCTTGAAGAACCCACTCTCAACTTTATGTGGCTAGAGTAACCAAACTTTGTTTTAACGAAGGATCACGTTGGTATGCAAGACGGATATATAGGGAACAGTGGAACCTTGGTAGCACGAACCGAAAGGGAAACGCTAAAAAGTTCGTGTTACCGAATTTTCGTCTTATAGAGGTTTCGACTAACAGAGGTTTTACTGGTGTTTATTCACCTTAAAGAGGTTTCGAGTTCAAAAAGTAAAACTGATGATGACAATTTGTCCTGTTGTACCTCATCAGGGAAGTAATCTCTCAGATGGGATCTCCACTCCTCACGGCCTCCTGTGCGGCCTGCTCCAGCTCCGTCCAACCAAGACCATTTGATGCAGCCTCTTTTACATTCTTCTCCATAATGATGTTTATGTCATTATGTAACAGAGGTACGATAGACGAATACTGGACGACCGGAATTCTAGGAATAAATGATGTCCAAAAACAGTTTCTTATTGCTTTCACAATGCGTCCCCATCTCCCCAGATAGCACTAGGGCGACCTTTATTTACCCTTTTATAAAGATTTATAAGGATTTCGTCTTATCGAGGTTGGACTTTATAGTGAAAGTTACTCAATTCAGTATGGTCGATTGTAAGTCAAGTTGTCTGTTTTTCATACAAAGGTAACTTTCGAGTATAGCTGAAGCTATTTTGAATCAAAAATGGTAAATTTCTCAGTGCTGTAGTGTTGTCACGTACGGGATGGATAAATATTTAACTTATTAAGACGTGACATGTAAATGTATATAAGCATCAATACCTAACAGTTTACATGCACCCTAATGGTGGCTGCTGCGGATGTGGCAGTCAACCCGGGATAATTTAGAATAATTACTCCATTGTGTGCCGATCCGTGGATTTTGAAAGGTAAGGTTTGACGCGGGGTTACTGTACCTGCCGTCCTTATTCATAAAACTTTGGAAATCTCTGTGAAATTACGTCATTTTCTAACAAACCCAAATGTATAAAAGGATTAAATAGTAGATAATTGTGTTATAATAGATCAAAATGATATATTTCCGGCGAGGGCCTACATTGAATTCCGAATGAAGCGATGGACTTTAAAGTAGAATCCTGAGCGTAATGAGGGATTCAAGCTTTAACGCCCAAGACGAAAATAATTTTGATACTGTGTGACACATACTGCTTTTCACACCAACTAAGAGGCAATAAACAAAGCGGAAAACAGCATCATATCCACACCACGATGCCATTAGTTAATGTCCGAAAACGTAAAAATGTGTAGTCCTTGAACAGAAAAGTGTCACTTTGATCCCTCTCAGCATGGAAGAAAAGTGCCACTTTGATCCCTTCTAGCTTGAACAGAAAAAAACCTTTTATGAATAGGTGGTGTGAAGAATCCTTTAAAATGTACCTACCAAAACATATATTTGGCGACGTTATTGCTCAAATATAACTTTCTTTGAAATTATTGAATTTTAAACCTGACGGAGTAGCAATTGACAGTCCTATCCCTCTGCCGAATGCGTATGACATAGTTTCATACTCATTGTATGGACTGACGTTTATCTGACATAGATATTTGTACGTTGCGTACTAATAGCTCTACATTTGACGTGCCCCGCAAAAATTGCAGGCTTTTTTTATATGAAATGATGGAATGCCTTTCAGTAGGTTCGGTAGATAACTTCAAGCAACACATGGAGGGAAGTCGGCATAGTACCCCTTCCCATCTGCCTAAGTACATGCCCAAAAGGGCGGGCTTGTGTTGTGACTCTGTACACAAAAATAGATCGAAATTTGCAGGATTTGTTAGTTCACAGATGGATTCACGAAAACTAGCGCGGAATTAATGACAGTTTCATACAGTTTCCACGACAACTTTCGTGAATCGATACTTACTTATATGTAAATAGGTACCTACCATGTTTACATTACGATATATTCCCTAGAAATTTCACATAAATCTATTTTATTCTGCACACAACCCTTTTACGGTATCAAAGGTTGAAAATAACAATCTTGTCACATATCCTCTTTCCTATTCAACACGTATTTCGCGACGCGTTATGGATGTGACATGTGACATATCAAACAATCTTTGGAACTTGCGTTTTGTCACGAGTGACTGTAAAAGCTTTTGATAATAAAATAATATATTTTTATCAATTTAGACACTAAAGTTTGTTTATGCCACACCTGGCCATAAAGTGCCTTTTTCAGCTCGCTACGCGTACGGAAAAAGCCGATTTCTCCCAAGTTTAGGCATAAAATGATGTACCTAACACGTGAGGTAATAAATAAAGCCCTTCATCGCATATTTACGTCTCTCGCTTGCAGCTCGACTCGCAAACATCTGTTTGCTTTACCGCACTAGTTAGGTAATGTACTATTACAGTACACATGGTGCCACTTTCCTGTCCTAGGGCGATAATGAGCACTTTACGTGCCTGTGTCGAATATTCTAAGGGCCATATTTATAGTAAAACGTCGTAAGATACACGTGCCACTCGTTGCGAATTTCCTCTTTTTCGCCCTGTATCGTAATTTACTATTAAACGTCTTATTGCGTTTGTTTTTGTAACGAACAAAAGGAAAAATTACTTTGGAAAAAAAGCCATTTGCGTTAACATTACTTATGATCATGATTGTATTTGTCTTCAAAGAAGCAAATAAGATAATGAGGTTCCATTATACTGTTTCCGTTGTATTAATATTTAATAGGAAAAATATAGAAAACACAAGAACAGTTTTATTTGTGATGGTATAAAAGAAGACAAGGAAAGACATGAACGAAATACTTTATTTTACTCTGATACTACTTACTTTATGCTTGATTACATTATCTTTTACTTTTCTCCTATAAATATGTATACAGCCTTATCTTCATAAGAACCCATTCACTCCCCAGCTACACAGATCGTTCCAATCCTCCAGAAAGCCGAGAATCGCCGATCCAACGTTTTTCTCCATCGTCATTACTTAGCTTCACCTATTCCCCATTTCGGGACCGTAAACAGCGAGGGATGATCGATTTTGCCATAAAGCAAACATAATCAGGGGAAACAAAGGCCCACGTAATATTCAAATGCATTGCTGGAGCGTTTTGAGGCCGGCAATGTCTTATTTATTCACGGCGGGATGAAATTGTGTTGACGATTATTGTAACTAATTTGGTTAAATAGTAGTCGTTATGCTAATAAATAGAGTGACTTGTTTGTTGTCATACTGAGTAGAGTCTGCCTTTCAAAGGCTTCTTGACAATTCTGGCAACAAGTTTCGATACTTTCCAAATTAAATCCTAAATTTATACTGTTTAAAGGCTCACTTTGAAATGTCAGGAGAACTATATTTATTTTATAAGCACTTACAAAATAAATATTATGCGTCACGTCTGCGAACAATACCAAAGTTTTCAGAAATAAAAGCGGAAAAAGTAGATGTTGCTAAGCGTTCCCCTAAGGCGCATGCGAGGGATATGGTGAAGAAATTCGCGGCTACGGGTGTGGTCTCGGTAGCTCAGTTGGAAAAGCGATGGGCTGGTGTCCTAGAGTCACGCCCGAAGTCATGAATTTTTTCACTTATCCTTTCGAATCGTCATATTGGAATGTATTGGTTTAATTTAAAGTGCGATTAATGCACGAAGTTTAAGTTAGTAGGTAGGTATATATGTAGTTTTCATCCAACTCTTTACCTCAAAAAATTACCGAAATGAATAACGGCATGTTGCCTCTTTCGCCACTGAAACACTATATGTTAGGGTGCGCATAATATTAAGTTATGGGGCTCAGGTGGGGTTGACTTGAAGAAGTATTAGATATGATGTATGATTTGTATCGAATATCAAAACATCGTCATAATACTACGCGCGCAGCCGTACCTACATAGGTACATACATATATACGTAGGTAAACAAAAAACGTGCTAAAACGAGTTACAGTAATGTAACCTTTTTTTTTTCGCAGAGGGAATGCATTTACCCATTCGCCCGGAGCCTGGGGCAGGCCAATGTTGGGGTTATGTGGGACTCGCACCTCCCTGATCCTGCCCCTGATGACAGAAAGCGGGAGAAGAGACTACCCGCTAATTACGGAGCGGAGAAGCCACATAACCCTCTGCGGCGTTAGCCCGCATTTCCTCTCTTTTGCTCGCGCATCTAGACTCTTAAAACTATCACGGAGACGAATAGGCCGATTAAAAAATATATATTTTGGTTTTAAAGAATCATAAGTCATCGAATCATGTAAGCATTGTAACATGTAATAATTATATGTGTATTTTTATAGCCCTCATTAAAGTTTATGTTAATGAGGATACGCAACTATGAAACATTATTAGCGATAACTCCAATTTCCATGTTGTTAATTCATAATGAACAAATGGTTCCGAGTAAATGGCGTTATTAGCAAGACGGGGCTCTTGTGCTGTTACGATCCTGTAAGGAGGCCTCGGACGAAGGACGAGGTTTACATTTTTACAATCACTTGTATAATGAAAGTAATTACCACAAAACGGGGTGAATTTAAATGCAGGGGTGATTTAAAAAACGATTGGTAGAGACCTAATACAAAAGAGTACTTATTCAAATTATATTCAAATAACTAACCTTTTATTGCCCTGAAAAGTCAAAGTATTCCTAGAATATTATATACTCACCCCATTTACTATACCCACTCCATCTACTACTGCACAAAACTAGTTTTATCATGCCAACACCAACCGATACCGAAATGGTAGACAAATTATAAACTCCTGCAACTAAAAATATGCACGTTTAAATTAACTTTAGGTTAATGTTTAAGTTAACTTTAGAATATGTTAACGGAATCATTAAATTCCGTAAAATTTTCCCAAGTCCGTTAATCGTTAATACAGTTCCAAAATATTTATCAAAAATATACCGCACAATACCGCGCCACGCCACAAAATACTCGTTTTTCTATAGATAAAGTCAGGTCCCGGCTTGGAGCACTCGAAGGTATGCCGCCGAGTTGCATCCCAACCCTAATACAGCCGCAGCTGCAATTGTCTGCATTTACATCACAAGGGCCGGAGTTCACTTCCCGACTAGCCAACTTGTTTGTCGTTGGCCGAGTTTACCAGAGACTGATATGTTATTGTAGACTGACGGTCCGCACAATGCCGCCTACCTAAAAGAGCGTGCGTGCATTTTAGGTGGCGCTATTGATTAATTGTGCTTGCTGTTTCGTGCAGGGCATGGTACGGGATCAAATTTTATGAGCAGAGCTGGGAATTTGCTGAAATAAAAAAACCGGGAGTATGCTAAGAGCTGAGCTAATGTAATTTGTTTACTTGATATCATAAATTGCGTGACCGCTGTGTGACGCTCTATAAGAAGTTAAACAAAATGTAGAGGCGCTATTAAATAAAATTATACCTTAAATGCTTTTATTGTACTTTGGTTAAGCGAGTCTTTAAGTCGTCTTTCTTTAAGTTAAATATGTGACAGTCCTTGTTACACCAACCTGATTGATACGTATGCGTAAGTAGTAGGTACCTAATACCACCATTACTGCCATCTACAACACGAATAATACACGCGGCGTTGTGAGAGTCTAACACTGTTGAAGATTTTTTTTTCTCTCGGGTTAGTCAGACATTTAGTTTGCGAGTTGCTACTATTCCGTCCCGCCCCGCCCCGTTCCGTTCCTATCCGTTCCGTTCCATCCCACCTCGCCCCGTTCCGTCACGCCCCGCCCGCCCCGTTCCGTTCCGATCGGTTCCGTCCCGCCCCGCCCCGCTCCGTTCCGTTCCGATCCGTTCCGTCCCGCCCCGCCCCGTACCGAACCGTCCCGTTCGTGCCCGTTCCGACTTTTTGTGTCCCGTTCCGTCTCGTTCCGTCCCGTCCTAGTGTGAGTCATGCTTAAGCATGAAAGTTTAAGGCAGTTACTTCAAATCAGTTGAGAAACCCGAACTGTCTAGTCTGCGTATATATGTAGGTACATAATGTAGTTGTGTCCATATTTCAGCAGCCAGCGAACATCAGGAGCAAATCGAACCCGTAAATGAGTAATAGGTCTCGCCGAGAGCTAGCTTGATTGATTTTCTTTATCTATTAGCTGTCATGTCGGCATCGGGACGAAGCTCAGAGGTCGGGGACTTTGACTTTGCTGAACTTCGTATTTGAGAAACGAAGCGAGTAGGTATAGTTATTATACGTACTCAATATCAAAATTTTGTGCTAATATAAAATTTAAGTAAAGCGTACATTGGTGGGTGTTTTGTAAAAAAAATTGTTTGTCACCAGGGACTGTAAAGCTGGCTCGTTCCTCGCGCAACGGATAGGTATAGCCATTCAAAGGGGGAACGCAGCCAGCCTTATGGGAACCCTTCCGCAAGGTTCGGATCTCGGTGACCTCGATTAAGTAGTTAGTTTTTACTTTTTTCATATATTTCTGTGTTTTTCTCGGATTATGCCATATCTGAAAGGTTGCGGCGTGCGTAGCCAAGATGCCAATCGCTCACGCTTAATAACGTATCGTAGCTACGTCTCTCTATCACTCTTCCTTATTAGTGTGACAATGACAGTTGCGTTTCGTTAGCGACTTAGCGTGAGCGATTGGCATCTTGGCTAGGCACCCAGGTTTGTATCCTACACGACGCGGGAGATTTTTAATTTTTTCTTACAATTATATAATTGTAAATTTTAGTTCGCAGACGTTTCCGCTTAATACAAAATAGATAAATTAAGTGTATTGGAGTGGGGCTGGAATTTCCCGGCAGTTCCATTCATCGGAGCAAACGGTTTCATCACACCGTACGCACATTATTACAGGGCGCACTCATGGCCGATTCCACGATGTCCCTATTCTGAATACGTATCCCTAAAAGGTAGAGGTGAGAATAATACGAAAATACGTACGCACGATATTACGGACCATCAAGAAACACAGGGAGGGGAGTCGGCATACGTAGCGTTTCCCCTCTGCCGAAGTCCTCTACCTACCTCTAAACCTACCTTAAACCTAAAGTAGTTAGGGATGCTGGCGGCATCATTGAACATTTTCCATTACAATAAAAAGGTTCTACTCGTACGTCATATGTATGTGATATCGAGGCTATTAAGCTAATAAAAGTATGTGGTTGTCATTTCAACCAAAATAACAATTTACTGTCAGTATCTTAAATACTTACACGTTTTAATTTGTTTTTTTTTTTACTAGGAGAAAATAATAAATAATTATTGATGTCAAGTAAAATGAAGATGTTGACAGTAACATCGATATTTTTTTGCTACATCACTTTCGTATAGCCCCGAGTTATCCCAGGTATGGACTGATAAGACTAACAAGTAAATTTAAAACAATGAATGGAATTCCCAGGCAGATCCATTCAGGGTAGTAAACGGTCTAATCAAACCGTACGCACGTTATTATCGAGTGTACACGCGAGCGACTCTACAGGGGCCCTATTCTGGCTACAGGGCCGTTACCATGACGTTTTAACGCGATTCAGTTTAGGTTTTTAACTGTGCTCAGATGTATGGCAACGACTTTGTTTGGGTCCTAATTGTCCTAAACTGAATCGCGTTAAGACGACATGGTAGGGCCCTCCCAACAAAAAAATTAAATACTTTTATTTATTCCATCTACATATGTTGAGGTAGGTTTATGTGAGTATTGTGAAATGAGGCCGAGGGGAACTTTCAGGACTTTTCTTTTGGACCCGGGTATGTCCTTAAACTACGTCCAACAAGTGAGGTAGGGCACAGCGAAACGTCATCTCGCTTGAATCTGGAGCAGCCTGACTGGGGAAGTACCTCCACCTTACAGAATACCGAAGCCATAATAACATCACTACTTACTTTGTAGGTATGTGGTGTTGTGTTCCTCACGGTGAGTAAGGTTTCCAGAGCTCCAATCCCCCCAACCTCCCCCTTAATGACGATGACAGCGCAGATTAATAAGCTACCCCAGGAGGGTACCAGCTGCTCTAGCGCTGGAGAATCCCTTTCCGGGCTTCCATGCTCAGGTACTGTCGTGCCTGAGCGTGGACGCCGAGAGCGCCCCGTTTCGTACTCTGGGGGGGGCAAATCCGCGCTCCGCCATCCGCCATCCTCCCGAGGCAAGAGCAAGACGGCTACGGCAGCCCCTGCCACGCTCGCTGTGGATTTCTGCAACATCAGGGGTTTGCATTCTAATCTTAATGCTGTCCATCATCACCTCGAGACAGCTAAGCCGGCCTTGCTTTTTCTGACAGAGACGCAGATATCGTCTCCAGCGGACACAAAATACCTCTCCTACCCTGGGTACGAACTAGAGCATTCCTTTCTGCCTAGGGCTGGAGTGTGTGTGTACGTTAGAGGCGATATCAGTTCTCGTCGCCTCAGCAATCTTGAAGGTAGGGACCTTTCCACCTTATGGCTACGTGTTGATTGTGATGATCATCCTCGCGTCTATTCGTGCCTCTATAGGTCCCATAGCGGTGATGCCGAAACTGACCGACTCTTGGAGCAGATTCAAACGGCTGTGGATTCAGTGCAGCAGCAGATCCCATCCGCTGAGATCATCGTTCTTGGCGATTTTAACGCCCATAATGCCGAATGGCTGGGCTCCAGCAAGACTGATCATGCGGGGAGATCTGTTCACGACTTTGCTCTGACCTACGGCTTGACACAACTGGTTACTGCGCCTACGCGAATCCCAGATGTGGAGAGCCAGGAACCTTCCCTGTTGGACCTTCTGCTGACTTCTCACCCGGTTGGCTATGATGTATCCGTTGCAGCCCCTCTCGGTTCCTCGGATCATTGCCTCATCCGGAGTACAGTGCCTCTCACGTGCCCGCCGCGTCGGCGAGTTGCTTGTAGCCGCCGTGTGTGGCACTATAAGTCAGCAGACTGGGACGGGATGCGGGTGTTCTTTGCGTCTTACCCGTGGGGGCAGGTTTGCTTCACGCCGGATGATCCTGATATCGCTGCTGACTCTGTTGCTGACGTGGTGCTTCAGGGAATGGAACTTTTCGTTCCATCCTCTGCGCCTTGGTTTGATCGCTCCTGCAAAAAGGCGTCTCGCCGAAAGCTGGAGTGCTACCAAGCCTGGGTAAATGCAGCGGCGGTACAGGATGTAAAGACCAGCGCTTTAAAAAAGGAGTTTAACTTTGCCTCCAGGTCCTTCAAAAGAGCCATTGCCAGAGCAAAGTCGTTGCACATTGGTAGGATTGGCGAGAAACTAGAGCGTCTCCCCTCGGGAACTCGTGCGTTCTGGTCTCTTGCCAAAGCTATCCAGGGGAATTTCTGCACGCCGTCTTTTCCACCTCTGCACACGGGAAATGATTCGTTGGCCCACGACGCAAAAGACAAAGCCGATCTACTGGGTAAGCTTTTTGCGTCCAACTCGACTTTGGATGACGGGGGACAAGCGCCGCCGACTATACCGCGGTGCGAGAGCTGTATGCCAGATGTACAGTTCCGCCAAAGCTTTGTGCGTAAGGCTCTTCGCTCCCTCGACACCCATAAGTCCAGTGGGCCTGATGGAATCCCTGCAATTGTTCTCAAAATGTGTGCTCCTGAGTTGGCGCCGGTCTTAACGCGTCTTTTTCGGCTCTCCTACTCTTCTGGCGTAGTCCCGACTTCGTGGAAGTCAGCTTTGGTGCACCCGATCCCTAAAAAAGGCGACCGCTCAAATCCATCCGACTACAGGCCGATAGCTATAACCTCCCTTTTCTCTAAGATTATGGAGTCCATCATCAATCGTCAGCTCCTCTGGTACCTAGAGGATCACCAGCTGCTGAGTGACCAACAATACGGTTTCCGTAGGGGTCGTTCGGCTGGTGATCTTTTAGTTTACCTGACACATTGCTGGGCACAGGCGATAGAGAGTAAAGGTGAGGCACTGGCAGTTAGTTTGGATGTAGCGAAGGCCTTCGATCGCGTTTGGCACAAAGCACTTCTTTCGAAACTTCCATGCTATGGGCTCCCCGGGAAATTATGCGAATGGGTCAGCAGTTTTCTAGCAGACAGAAGCATTAGGGTCCTAGTTGACGGTGAATGCTCAGACTCAATGTCTGTGAATGCTGGTGTCCCTCAAGGCTGTGTGCTATCACCCACGCTATTCCTCCTGCATATCAATGACATGTTGCAAACTAGCGGCATTCATTGTTATGCTGATGATAGTACGGGTGATGCCTCCTACACCGGCCGCGCCAATATTTCCCGGGAAAACGTCATTGAGAGCCGGAACAAACTTGTGTCCGAAATTGAGACCTCCCTAAAAGAAGTCTCAGATTGGGGTCGACTTAATTTGGTCCATTTTAACCCTACAAAGACACAGGTTTGCGCGTTCACCGCAAAAAAACTTCCGTTCGTCGCGTCACCTCGTTTTGAGAGCACTCCCCTATCTGCCACAGCCAGTATTGGAATCCTTGGCGTTGACATCTCGAGTGAAGTCCAGTTCCGCGGCCACCTAGAGGGTAAGGCCAAATTAGCCTCGAAGAAGCTCGGTGTGCTCAATAGATCGAGGCAGTATTTCACGCCGGCCCATCGCCTACAGCTTTATAAGGCGCAGGTTCGCCCGCATATGGAATACTGCTCTCATCTTTGGGCAGGGGCACCTAAGTACCAGCTTCTTCCTCTAGACCGCATCCAACGGAGAGCAGCTCGAATTGTCAACTGCCAACGTATTTCTGATCGGCTTGATCCCTTGGCGCTGCGTAGAGATGTGGCCTCACTCTGTATTTTCTATCGCATGTATTATGGGGAGTGTTCCGAGGAATTGTTCGGATTAATCCCTGCCGCTTCTTTCCGCCATCGCCCTACGCGACAATATTTCCACTCTCACCATTTAGATGGTTGGCAGTCCTCAACTGTGCGCTTTTCCCGAAACTTCCTGCCTCGCACAGCTAAACTGTGGAACGAACTGTCGCCAGCGGTGTTTCCGGACCGATACGACCTTCAAACCTTCAAGAAAAGAGCGTACTCCCACCTTAAAGGCCGGCAACGCACTTGCGACACCTCTGGTGTTGCGGGTGTCCATGGACGACGTTAATCGCTTACCATCAGGTGATTCGTTTGCTCGTTTGCCCCCTATAGCATAAAAAAAAAAAGGCATTTCCATACATCGTAGCAAATGGTCTCACACGCAGTTATTACTTGCGCTTAACTCCACGGTGGTCCTATTCTGAACTCGACTGTAAAAAAACTGAAAAATTAACTTGGAAATAGTTTTTTTAGTTATTGCTTAAAGTTAAGTTTAATGATATTTGAATTATCAATAAAGTTAACTTTAAGCAATTCAAACCAATATTAGTAAGCCAAATTTGTAGTATTCAAAGTAAGGCAGCATCGGGAGAGTTAAAGATTATTTGGGAGTTGAGCGATTTTTGATTAATTAATCATCAGCATTTAGCTGACAAGTGTAATACTTACACAAGACAGAAGTGTATAAAATCAAAAATTTCAATGATGTATTACCTATAAATGCAAAATATTTAATATTTTCTTCTGTTCCGCGATCGTTGTTCATTGAAATTAAACACTTCGGAACAAATGAATCGCGATTATTTACTTAAAAAAACTAAAAGTTACTTGTGCAAACTATTTTGTTTTTATTATTTTTTATATTTTTGCATGTAGGTAGTTTGCATAAGTAACTTTATTGAATGACGGGGAGAATTCGCATTCTCTCAGTCATCATCTTAACCCTGTGAGAACGAGTGCTGTAAAGGGCTCAAAACGTAGGGTCATGGTGTTAATAAACGTGATTAATCCGTTCTAAAGTGTTTAATTTCAATACAAAAACTTTTTTAAATTCACTTGTCAGCTTTAAAAAAATCCATGGGTAGCTAGATATTCGCACGATAACTCCCTTTGGCCGTCAGATAATTAAGCCACATCTCAGAATACGTCCGGCCACCCCGACCGATGAGAACCTTTCGTTTTCGGTTGAAGGTACCCGTTTATTGCTAAATGCTGCAATAAATACCGAACGAGAATGTGGTAAACGATCGTTATCAAACGAGCGACACGCGAGTACCCCGCGTGCCTATTCGCACCGTGTACGTGTACCGTATATTACATCATATAGATTTCGTTGCGTTCGCGTCCATAACGCATTTAGTGCTGACAAAATATAACAAACTTAAGTGTAAAAAAGCTTTACACTGTCTTGCTACTTATAACTTAACCTTCATTACTGGAACTAGAGATAGCGATGACAAATAGAGTGACAGCGATTTAAATCAAGGCGGCCCCAAAGCTTTAAAACTGTAACTCAACGATAGGTTTCTGAAATATAAATTACAGGCATCTGATTAATCAACATTAAATAGGTACCTATGCAACCTTTTCTATTAACTTTTTTAAATACTTGTTGACTGTAACTTATAGAGTATTCAAATAAATGTATAGCGTAGAATATCGCACAAAAACTACTATTTTCCTTGGCAGTCGGTTAATTAAGCCACATCTCAGAATCAGAATATGTCTAGCCGCATCGCGAACCTTTCGTTTACGGTTAAAGGTGCCCGTTTATTGCTAAATGCTGCAATAAATAATGCGGTAAGCGAACGAGAATGCGGTAAGCGATCGTTTTCAGAGTGCCACGCGGGGTACCTCGCGTGCCTATTCGCCCCGTGTACGTGTACCGTATATTACCTCAGATAGATTATTTTGCGTACACGTTTACAATACATGAAAGCTGTTTTCAAGAAAAAAAACCCTCAAAATGTAAGCCTTGTAAGCCGCTCTTATTGTGACAATAGTTGCTACCTTCAACCTCTATTGTTATCAATATAGAGACCAGAGATGTTGCGGATGCAGCTTTTTTACATCCGCGGATGCGGATATTAAAAGTCTCAGATACGGATGTTAGATTAGCTACGAAAAAATTTATATAAAAATTAGCTATTAAAATTACTATCACGTATCTCGAAAACGTAACAATATTCCTATTGGGTATTGATGAAATTACCTACTTTACCTAGCACGTGCCCGTCGCCGAGACGTTCCTGTACCGACTTGTTCCACATCCGCGTCTGCATAAGGTGGATGCGGATTATGAAAATGGTGAGGAAGATCCGCGGTTGCAGATGCGGATGCGAATAGTTGCGGACCGGTAACAAATAGTTTATCAGCGATCTATCAATATGGGCTTACCACGAGTTTGACATAAAATTTACTGTAGAAATCTATACTTAGTCTTTTGCATAGTGCGTTGTGACAGTGCACCATGCTTATTCTTAACTGGTAAGAGCGAGATGGAAATATATACTTACTATCGAATCACGCAGTCGCTGTCGACTACGATTACGTAGAACTCATGATAAGCACACTAGAGAGCTCACGCCATCATCATCCTCTCCACGGACAACCCATTATTCATACAAACTTCCGAACCCTATTCTACCCCTTACGTATAAATCAAAGCTATAAATGATGTGTTTGGAAAATTTATTTAAACCTGTTCAATATTTTCACACATATTGTAACTAAACTATCGAGAACGGTTAGTAAACGAGACAGTTTAATAGTACATTTCGATGCTAGTGCGGAAAGTATGTCATTACTTCACGAGTCCCGAGGTATCTTGCCACAAGCCGTAGGCGAGTGGCAATACTCGGGACAAGTGAAAAATGACATATCCGCACGTGAATCGAACGACGTTTTTCAATACAGATGCGAAAAAAATTAAAACACTTACATAAGAAATTGAAAGTTTTTATTATTATTTCCGTGACACGATTGTAATACAGTTGATATATTAAGAACATTTTCAAAATATTTATCTTATCTTCTTTGCTTTCTCATTTTCAATCTCATAATAATTATTTCTCATAAACAAAATAATAAATCGCATGTGACAAATCGTATCGTCATGTCTTAGAGGCCCTTCGAACATGTTTACCTGATTGAAAAACGCCTCTTCTTTGACTGACGTTTCGTAGGCTCTGTTCCGTTTCATACACACAGATTTATAAGAACTGTTTTCAATGTTAATATTTTTAATGAATGATCATTAGAGGTAGTATGATGAAGAATTAATTATTGAAATATGAAATATCAATATCTTTAATATTATAAAGGTAAAGTTAACGAACAATAATACTCTTCGGTAAGCAGTCATGAATTGGAACACAACTAAATTTAAAAAGATTGGAAAAGTAAAAAGCACTAGTTCGCAAAAACAAACTTTGCGCACGCAAAACAGCCAAAAAAAGGGCACTTTTTGAGCAACTGTATTGAAAAACATATTATTTAATGTTTTAAATACAATAAAATTGTTCAACCATTGATCTATTTACTCGTACTTACGGATTTCATTGCAGCTTACCTAAACTATTGTAAATTGCCGAGATTTTTTTGTACACGAGATGAAACCCATACGTGTTGAGGTTTTAAAACATTCGCTTGAATCAAAGGCTCTATCTTGTGTGTATAGTTTCTGTTACAATGCTCGTCATGTTGTAACCGAACAATTTTGTGTGAAATCCCTTCGTTAAAAGCGGTCCATCCATATAAGCAGTCGTACTAAACGGATGTACTTTCATATTGGCTTGTATGCCTATGCCTACGTCGCTAAAAACGGTTGGCTGTTTTATGCGGAGTCGTACGAATCGGATTCTACTGTACTTAAATCGGGGTACTCACGTGAATAAAGTCGAAAATAACTCGACATGTGCTGGTAATGACGATGTGCTGATGTGTGTGCGCAGAGCAGCCATCGTATCGGCCAGACGCATGACTCATGACTAAGGGACCCGGATTGTTCCGAAACATGTCGAGCTATTTTCGACTTTATTGACATGAGTTGCCCGCTAAGTATTTTAATTATATCTGATACTCATGTGAGTTTTCAAATTTTAAATTCTGACTCAGTTGAGCATAGTACATAATTCCGAAAATGCTGCAGTGAGCAATTACGTAACAAGAGACTCGGAATTATGCGGAGCTCTGGAATACCCAAATACACCTTACAGTTTTCGCTACTGCAGCCATTTTCATAAATAATAGCAAAGCGCCATCTAGTGGCGGATCTGTGACGTGAGCCGAATATGTGTCCCCGGTGGTATCTGTAATTGAAATCGATTCCCATTTTTTGCACGAGTGTGAAATGAGTCGCAGGTAATTTGTTTGCCGTTCCGAGTGTTTTATTGCTCGTTTAACAGTGTTGAAGCCAAACACAATTGTTTTCTACGTAAACTGTATTGTAACGTTGTTTATTCAGAGTGTAAGCTGGTATGTACTGTAATGTGTGTAAAGTCTGTAGATATATTATACGGGCTTATCCTTAAGCGATGTTTAGGATAGGGTGCGTACTGATCGATATTACTTTTATTGATATAATGTTAATCGTAATAACGCCAATTTGATATAGCTATTGAATCATATAACAACAAGTAAGTAGGTTAGGTTAGGTTTGTTTGAACTGTGATCTCTTCAAAAAATAATAAAATTAATTCAAGATATTGCCAGGAGTCTCATGCGTTATAATTTCAAGCGAGTTCTGGCGATGCGAATTTTTAATACCGTTTTATAGTTGTATTATATGAGTTGTGTATCAATAGATTGTTTGCACTTGTCAGATTGACATTTGCCTTTGGTAGAAATGGGCAAAACATAATTTAACTAAAAAGTCTGTTCTGATTCTGATTCTGATTCTTGTGGTAACTCCAGCCAGCAGTTCTGCAGCAAGGACTCGGAGGCAGTGACTACGAGAGAGAAGAGGTGTTGAGACTAATAACAACTTTGGGGGCTCGCATGATCCCGTGATCAATCATGATCGGTTGTATCGGTGGAGTATGTCAGAATCACGCCGCGCCGACCAAACCTTAAATGTTAGATCAAGCTGGATATGCGAGCCCTCCTGCCTATTAGGCCTCATCAGCTTCCGCCGCCCCACCGCAGGCACTGGCAACCTGCCCGAGACACCGGAGCACCAAGTAGATAGGACAGGAGTGTAGGTGTGCAGCCAGGATGTTTTAGGAGAGATAGGAGGTTAGAGCCGACCCGAATACATAGCATCGTGAAGCCAGCGTGGGGAATATAGATACTATACTTGATATTAGGTGTGTGACTGCATGGTCCCCCCTCCCAAAACTTTCCCCTTCCCCTTAAGTTGACCGATCTTTGGTATGTAGTCGATTCTAGTGATCTGATGCTTGCCGCTGTCTTTGTCTTGTAATGTTGCCAAATAATTCTATTTCTCCGTAGATTCTGTAGTAGTGCCGTTTTCCGTTTCCTCTGGCTCTGATTCCGTGTCCTTTTCCGGATGTGTATATATTTTTTCCGCTTCCTTCTTTAATCGACTTCTGTTCTCAGATATGCGTTCCCAGAACGACCGAGGTCTGTTGGTGTAGTGCCGTATGCCGTGGTTGAGCGAGTTCTCCCAGGTGTAGATTGGCCTTCCGTGTTTTTTCTTATCTTCTTTGTGTTGTAGGGCTGAGTATAGTAGATGCGGTTTAGCACGTCTAAGCACGTGCCCGTAGTATGAAAGCCGACGAACTTTGATGATTTTACTTTTGTTTTCCCTTCTAAAATATCCCTGATCTTTTGGTTCGGAGAGTCCCTAGCTACAAGAAGCATTTCTTTGAGAATATGTCTCTCGTAACGTCTAAGGCGGGCCCTGTTAGCCTTGGTCAACGCAGTTACGTTTAGCCCATAAGACATAGCAGGCGAGATAACCATTTTATACATCAGGCGGGCTATTTTCCATTCTATTTTCTTGTCTTTAATGAATCTTGTGAGCATTTTTGAGTTTCTTACGGCTTGGTCGCATCGAGTCTTTATCGTAGCTCGCCTATCGTGCGCTGAGGTAATGTAAGTACCGAGGTATTTGATTTCCTTCATTGGTAGTATGGGTGCGCCCCCTAGAAAATATAACTGTTGATTGAGTGTTAGGTCCGCTACCGGATTTCTAATTACCAATTTAGTTTTGGTTGCGTTAATTGTAAGTCCTACGGTGCTTAATAGGTCTGACAATTTCCTCACTATACGGTCGAGCACCGTCATGCATTGTCCTAGTATAATGAGGTCGTCTGCATAAGATAAAATTAGAGGCAGGTGAATTTCATTATCCTGATCTAGTCTAACCTGGTCGTCCTCCTCTTCCAATGTACGAAGTACATCATCCATTAAAATAGTGAATAGTCTGGGGGATAACGGGCAACCCTGTTTCACGCCTTTCCCCTTCTGAACCGTTTCCGAGCTCTGACCACACCAAAACTTTTTTAAGAACAGAGGGGTAAGTGTTTATTTAGTTCTGGAACTAGAATCAATGTAAGAAAGTATATTACTTAAAGTTTATTTTTATTTCATAATTTAATGTTACTTAACTTATATGGCTATATTCTCTACAGAATCACCTTACCACCTTATTTAAGTAGCTTTTATACAAACAGGGGTGAATAGAAACGTATAGCTAACCAGAGGATATGTAATTACTGTGCCTAGCGAGGCGAAACAGATGCCAGCGATTGTTATAAGAGTATTAGTCGTGTAAGGCGCTTTATGGAGCCTTATACCACTAATATACGACTGCCGCTGTTGGTTATTAAGTAAGCTTAGGGGAATGAGAGGGAATAGAGGCAATATAATTTATATTTCTAATAATAGTTGCAGAATTGTATTATCATACTTATCATAAACACTGGACAAGGTTGTTTTAGCGGCTGTAATTAAGTAGGTATTAAATTTAATGCTAGTACTGTCTACTGTCGATACTCGCATGGTAAAGTTTATCTAGTAACTAGATAAAGGGCTTGATTTGTAGTATTAGTATGGTAAGTATAGTAGTGGTATCTAGGAAAAAGTACCAACACTTTATATGCGATACTAGCGACAGGTTTCTTAAAACAAATTAACAAAGAAACTTTGCATTTTCATAAACACATCATGTTTCTCACCGTGCTTATTTTCTTATTTCATTTCATTTCATTTATTTATACACACATACAAGCTTACAGCAATAACAACCAAGACGCTTATATGCTACATAATTTAACATTTACAATAGAGTTACTAATAATAATTACACAAAAAGAAATAAATATTTAAACATTACAAAATTAAATTTAAAAACATATAACCCAGAGGAAAATGTTCGTGGGGAGTCATAAAATATATCAACCTGGGGCAGTTGGACTGACAGTTCATTGTATAAAGGATAGATTAAATCTCATTTTCCTTGGCTGTAATAGACGTCAATGTTATCAATGTGTCTCTTTCTAAGTTTATGTTCTCTTCTTTACGCTTACTCCAGTACTGTGACCATGTCCACTGATTAGCCCATACGCGTATACAAACCAAATTGATTAAGTAACCATTCATTATTAACAATATTTTAGTGTTATCAAAATTTATGTCGTAATAAAATGTAACGAATATTGATACACTAGTGGATACAAACAATATGGAAGTAAAAGTTAAAAGTTTCTTTTTCAGCGGTCTAAACTTAACATTGGTAATCAACTTATAAATAGTTATAATTATAATTGAAATAAACATTATAATATGTAAAATGATCACTGAAAAAAACACTAAATAAGCCAAGAGAGCGAAATCATATTGGTAACATATAGCAGATATACTCAAGGACATGCCCCATACGAATGTACAAGCTTTCCGGTGTTTAGTTTCCCAGTCAATTAAACCATCAAACATAATATTATTTGTACTTAACAATAAACACGTGACAAATAACCAAAGCATTAAAGATAACCTCGGAAATACTAGTAAAATTCTTACTCGTTCATCCATTTCGAAGATGAGATAAATTAGAGAAAATGCCAAAAGCAACATTTTGCTAACGACAACATTTATAAGAGATAAATTCTTAAAAGAACGCCAGTTTGGTAACATTACCCAAGAAGTTGCAGCAAAAAGTAATACTGCTATTGATAAACATATAGTAACCAACCATAGTATATTTAAAAATATATTGTCTACCGAATTTCCATCCGTTGCTGCAGTAGAATTAAAACTTGAACTTGAGTCTACAGTAGACGGGGTGGATGGGTAGACGGAATCAAATACAGAACTAACAGTACTCTGACTGATAGAAGTCGTATAAAAGTCAGAATGATTAGTACTCCGACTACTCAAGTAAAAGTCAGACACACTACTCTGACTTGTAGAAGTCACAGCAGTGGCAGTAACTCTGTCAATAGGTGCATACAGCACGGGTTTGTCTTCGTAGTCACCGCTGCCACTCCCAGTGTCGAGCTCTTCGTCGTCTGTTGGTAGCCGAGACCTGTGGAATAGCACATTTTGGTTAGCTTAATTGTTCACTGCTGGGCAAAGGCCTCTTATCGTTTTCTCTAACTTGATTCTATTGGTTAACGTTTCTCTCTTTATATAAATATAATGCGTCTTAATCGTCCGCCATTTTGTTTGTAATACGTAAGGTAATTATTATAGCCGGCCATAAACGATCGGGCAATCCATCGGATCTGCATAGCGGGTACGTCCGGCGGGCACCCGCCGGACCAATTTACAATTTATTGATTGGCAGAACTGGCGGATATGACCGGGCTTAAAAGTGCCGGCTAAAGTGTCACAGATTTGTCATTGATACTTTTACAAATAACTTTCGGGTATAGAATAAAACCCCAAGATTGCCAAGTATAGTTTTCAGGCATGCAGGGTTGTATTTTATTTTAACATTGTGTAAAAAGGAGATGATATATGTGCTCATTTATAGTAAAAGGTAACACTATGTCGCTTGTTGGTAAAGTTCATTTCTAAAAGTATCTTTATGGCATTAGCGCGTTATTGGCAACAGACAAGGTAGTTTTGCTAAAAACAATCACATTTAACAACAATGGCTTCCAAACACTAACAAAAAAAACTTACATAGTAAAAAAACACCACTATTGATATAATGTGCCTGTTCAGCAAACACATTTGTACTAAAATAAATGTTGGCCAAATGCGTTTATGCTAAAGATTTAATTAATCATTAACATTTAGTAATTAGTTATTTTTATCAACAGACTGCTAATTATGCTTTTATTATACTTACTAATTATACTTATTAAAATTCACCGTATTCCAGTTTAAAATAAGTGAGTGGATTCTGTACAAAATCATAGATTGATCCGACTAATTTAGGTATAAAATATGCCTTAAATAACTACAATTTGAAACTATTCTATTTTTTCTGCTTGGAAATGCGAAAATCCTAATTTCAAAAAGAACAAAAGAGAGTCAAATTGTCTACAACAGTGGTGTGTCGATTTCAATAGAAACCGATACGTCTGGTACCCCGTGGGAGGGGTTGTGTGCGGCTTGTGCCAGGCGCAGCCTGGACTGTAGGACTCTAGGGCCCTGTAACCTCTATGTGGCTTCGGCCGGTTAGGCCTCAGCATACCGTCTGTGTGTAGGCAATCACGCCTTGAGGTAGGAGACGAATGACCACCCAACATAAGTCTCGACTACCGGTGGGGTAGGAATTAGAACAGCTCCTAACCCCATACACTGCTTCACTCCGTAGACACGGACTCTCCGGGGGAGTAGGTCAATCGGTTTGTATATATAGCGACGGCTCTTAAAACTTCAACAGCGCGATGCAGGACATCAGGCTTTAAACTTCAAATAAAGTATTAAATGTATTCTATTTCGTTAAGTATTAATAGCTACATAAATAGTTAGGGATTTTTCTCGTACATTGGCTTCTATTTCACGAACTATATCGAAATAGGTTAGTTTAAAATGCCCGTTTTTGTTACGGTGTTCGTCAATCTCCTTTGTTACATTAGGCAACCGCGATAGTCCCGCCATCTAGCGAAATCGCGTGGAATAATATAGACACTAATGTGTCGAAGGGCTGTGTACAATCCCATACTACTACAGCTAGGATCACTTGCAACTCGATCATCGAGAGATTCTTTATACTGTTACTTACCTACGTCAGCAGGAGTAAGATGCCAAGCGGACAACGTGTTTTACTTAATACTTGCTGAATAAGAAACAGTTTGTCAGCATTTTAAGACAATTTCCGATAAGTTTAATAGTTATCCACATTTTACAGCATTTGTCGTCGCGTTACTCGTGCAACTTGTCTGTTTATCAACTCATAGCGTTATCAGATGACATGTATACATATCTTGGTACTTTGGCTGTATTCATAGCTGTGTAGCTGACTGTTCTATATTAGTATGGTGCTTCTGTACATTGTCACTGCTTCTGTGTATCACAACAATTTAAAACGGACAATTAGTTTCAAGCTTATATTTGTGAGCATCTTTGCCTTTCCGATATATCTGATTGTGATAGTTCCGCATCTTCATACAATCTTTCTAGCACGATTATTGTCAATTAATCTGGCTTGTAACTGAACAATAAAGGATGACTTACACTAAGACGGGAGGATCTGTCAATTTCTATTGAAATATTCACGTCCGGGCTCGGACCCCCCTGATGTCACGTGACGATTTCTATAGAAACTGACAGCTTGACCCGGCCCTGTCACGTCTCGGCCAGTTCTAGTGCGAGTCATCCTATAGTATTGAGTAATAAGAAAATACGAAGAAAACCTGTCTTCATTTGTTCGAAACTACCCAATGAGAGTTTCTAAATAGCGTGATTTATACTAAGCACGGCGCCCGCATTCGATCCCGCTTACGGGATTACGTTTAACAGGGATCTACAAGCACATCCTTTAAGGATGATTCACGATAGACCGGCCGGGTCGGGCCGAGCCGGGACGATGTGTCAATTTCTATAGAAAGCGTCACGTGATCTCCAAGGTCTAGCGTCGTCCGTCCGTCGTCCACCCCGACCGTGGTCTTTGGTCCACCCACACAATTTGGTGGTCAAACGCCTGTTACATGGTCAGCAACACCTTGTCTAGAGAATAAGGAATATGCACTCATTGTTTTTATACTGTTGAATGATAGCTTTTATCCTTATAATAATGTAAAATAATTTTCAGCGCAAGAAAAATAAAATGTAATATATTAGCATTGCGATACGACGAGGAAATCCCGCCAGCATCCTAGGTACAATGCCTCAAGGACCTATTTAAGATTTAAGGTAAGTTACACTTAGTAGGTACACTTAGTAGGTAGTTAGGTAAGTTACACTTAGTAGGTTAGGTACACTTAGTAAGTAGTTAGGTAAGTTACACTTACTGTATATATTTCGAAAATAGATGTAATATATTAAATCTTCTTCTATATACTTTGTAACTTATTACAGGGGAGAAGGGTCAAAATTGAATACAGATGCATATATATTTATGAAGCCGACCGTAACGCACTATCGTTGACGGCGCCGCATGCCGTACAGGCGATACAAGTGGTTTTGACGATAGACGTGGATTTTGTTTTGATATCACACTGGACTGGACGCGAGCGAAGTTTCAACTACTTTGAATTTACCACATTATTTCGCAATTTTAAATACTTATATTCACAATAAAAAATATATAACATGAAGAAATGTATGACACAGATGCAATGCTGACCCAAAATAGTTTCCAAAATAAAAATATTACTCTTATCTGCTTGTGCATATTCCTTATTGCTGCCGATCGAGTAGAAGGCTCATTAGTTTTAGTGTCGGATTGGCACAGTTTGGATACTACAGTTTTCGGATACTAGAGTATTCATCCATGTCAGATTGGTATTGTTCGAATACTGCAATCAGAGGATTAAGCGCTGTACTGCTTGAAAATGATTTTATTGTTGATTTAGGAATACGATACACACTATACTAATAGGGCTTACGCCTACACCCTTTAATTATTTAATCAGCTGGACTGGCAATGTCTGTCATTTTCTATACAAAAAAGTCTGCCCATTTTTGCGGGGGAGGGGCACGTCAAATGTACAGCTATTCATACGTAACGTACAAATAGCTATGCTAGATAAACGTCAGTCGATACAATGAGTATGCTTGTGTCATATGCATTCGGGCCTGTCAATTGCTACTCTATCTAGTTTAATACTCAAAAATACGCCGCTATGGGAACTGAACTTGACTAAATAAAATGGAAAATGCAAGTTTAGAAAGAGGCACTGTGTGAATAAAAACGTAAGTATATGGTATATAGGTAAGAGTAGAGTACCAATAATGTTAATTTCATCCCATGTTGTTATTTTTTTTTTCGAACTCGATACAAAATGAATAATAAGTAGGCTTCCAGTTTGTCATTTTTGCATATTTGTGGGATAAAGAGCAATACCAATTTTTGATGTTCTTGGTAGGCCC
This sequence comes from Lathronympha strigana, assembly GCA_949128165.1. NCBI lineage: Eukaryota > Metazoa > Arthropoda > Insecta > Lepidoptera > Tortricidae > Lathronympha > Lathronympha strigana. Next base: position 5,286,198 of record OX421906.1, on the reverse strand, counting down.
TTATTTCGTAATGCCCGGAAAGTTTACAAAAAAAAGAAAGTGTTTTCGCACTCTCCACTATCGATACTGGTGTATCAGTTGATCCGCAAATAGAGACAGATAAATAAAGACAGGGAAAGCAATCGCACCAAAAACCTTTTTGCAGTAAGTATTTTTTCGCGTTCTAATCCGTCAAGGAGTCTTCGAAGGCTTGCACTAATGTGTGCGGAATAAATAACGATACGACCGTCGCGCACACTGAATCGAACACAAACAAACAAATTTCTACAAAGCATACAAACCATGGTTCTAAATGCCATCAAGTGAGGACCAGGGGACGTCGCGGGCTCATGGGTAAAAAGGAGGGGAGGGAAGTAATTAACCGGGCAAGTGCGAGAGTTCCGTGCCTACACACAATACTAGTGGTACGAAACTCTCAGTGTGCGACAATTTTCCGGTGTTCGGATTTTTTTCTATACTTGTGCTACAACTTCTTGCTTTTTCCCAGATTTCGTGATTCTTGGTCAACGGGAAGTACACTTTTAATTCCCTTTGCAAATGTTTGGGGATGCGATGCGATATAAACTGGAGATAATATTGTGTGGACATTGAGATTTGGTTTTTTCACAGCTTCAAGGGACCGCAGATTTCAGTATATGGTATGGTGACAGCAAAAAATCGTTTTGCAGGCTCTTAGACGGACGGACGGACAACAATGTGTTCCTATAAGGGTTCCGTTTTTTCCTTTTGAGGAATTAATTTTAAAAACACCAAGTTGTTATAGGCATGTGATTTTCCAGTATTGATTGTGTATTCGATTCACAACTGTATTACTCTTAAATATTGAATAAAGATTGGTAGATGATAAGGTTCGCTTGTTGATAAAGTTCATTTCTAAACGAATATTTATGGCATTAGCGCTTTATCGGCAACCTTTACTAAACCTGTTTACCGCTAGTTATCATTGAAAATGATGGCAACAACAAGCTTAAGAGATAACTCGCATTTTAGTCTAGTTAGTATGTGACCCTGCTTACAAAACTGATGGTCGTTTTAATCCCCACATTTTTTGTATGTTTGCTCTATACAATTTTAGGATCAGATGGCAGATGCTTTCACTACTGCGTAGCAAAGACAAATACGCGTGTGTGTGTTGATGGCATCGAATGTGAAACTTTGGCAAGTTCCCTCTGGTGTAAATGGCGCCCTCTAAGACGGATAGGTTCCGGGAGTGAGGTATCCACACCGCTTGAATAACAGATACCCGCTTGTTTTCTTTATCTGTGTGCTTAGTGCGGTGTCTTATAAATATTTGTGTACTCTTAGATTCGGGCGGTTAGAGTAAGTAAATGGTTAGATGCGGTGAAAGATTCCAAAACAATGGACTTCTCAAGCTCATGTCTATTTATAGAAATGGAACTGCATGGAATCAGAAAGAATCCTCACCTAAGACCCAGTTGACTCAGAGATCAGATACCGAAACATACCATACAATTATTACCATAAGTATATCTATTTATAAGTATTTAAATACCTAATAGTATTTATACCTAAGTTTATTTTTTCCTTAGACCAGGCAAACAAGCATCCAGTTGGTAATGATTGAACGGCGACGTAGCTCGCAGTAGCAGAAAGTGTTAGTGTAAACTTCCTCCATGCCTTATTGCTGACCGTCCTCCTCCTTCCTCCTATCCTCTCCTCCTCAACTCCTTTGTCCTATTATTACTAAAAATATTCGCGCTTACAGTTACAGTGTTGACAGTGATATCAGTGACGTATTTTTTTATCACATGAATATCTTTGATCATATATCTGCAGGATTCGTTTATAAGGCAATAAAGTCAGAACACCAGTTGTTTTCTACTACTCCTAGGCAATACTTTCAAGTCTATCAGTCATCAGTCAGTCTTTCTGACAGTTGTCATTGTTTAATCCGAATAATCAGAAAGGATTACAAAGAAAAAGGTGTCTTTCTCTCACGCGAGATACGTACTGTCACAGCACTCTTGTGCTAATAGTAAATAGTAAGTATCCTAATGGTAAGGACAATGCGTTTGTAGTGGTATAGCCCTATGCAAGAGAAATCCCTCTCACACACGTGCATCGGCACGGTACATCGGCACGTGTATACTGCCCCAGGTAGACGCACCTTGGAGGCCTGCTTAACTGCTGAGGCGATGTTTTCTAAGATAACTGTTAACAAATCATTCGCGAGCTAGATACGTGGAATTTCCAAGCTAATCAGAGTTAATTCACCTAGTGTAACGCATCTACAAATGGATGAATTCAAGCTAAGGGTTGCCAGGAAAAATGTTCATCCCAGTGGTAATGCGATTGAGTGTGTGGGATTAGGAGTTACCCTATCGAGTGGAATTAGCACATGAGTGGCGTTCGATGCTACACGTGATCCTGTTACTTTGTTTACATTATTTATGTATAGTTTGTATGTTTGTATGTGGAAAATCACTTCTCATACATTTCCAAAGATTATTGTAGAATTAGCTTAGCTAACTTATTCCAGAAATCATCATGTATCATGTTATTGAGATATCTGCCATTTTGAAAGAATGACTTTAAGAAGTTATTTGTAAGAAAAAGGCATCACTTGAATAATAGAGGCATAAGGACGTAGGTATATGAATGAAGGCGTAATTTTAAAATTAAGATAAACATTACATAGGAACATTAAGAACACACCTTTGACATTTTTGTTGATTATTTGTTATTAAAGTAGTAACACTACTATATACCTGGTAAAATTTAATCGGTAATCAGGATTTAAAAAGTATTATTTATCAACCTTAATAGAATTTAATACGTGAGATATCATGGAATTTACTTCACCATCTAATTAATAACAGTTAATGATATGGTTAAAATTAATACCCGCTGGATACATGGACATACTTTCATTACAAGGAATTAGTGTACGTCAAGTGCCATCGCGAAGACGGGGAAATTGACAGTCCAGAAGTCAATAAATTATTCCCGCAATTTTCTTTTTTACCTATGACATACTTGCGAAAGAGGTTTTGAAACACTTTAAACTACTTACACCGCTGGTGGCAATGTAATTTTACCGTTTAAATTAGGTATGATAAAAAAGTGCCATAAATGTGATCGCTATCGATTCATAATCATCATCATATCAGCCATAAGACGTCCACTGCTGAACATAGGCCTCCCCTTTGGACCTCCATATGTACCGGTTGGCAGCGACCTGTATCCAGCGTCTCCCGGCAACCTTCATACTCACCTTCCTCCGGCGGCGGCGGCTTTCCTTCGGCGGTCATCTGTCCATCTTGTGGGTGGACGTGTGGACGTCCTACGCTGCGTTTGCTAAGCGGTGGTCGTGGTATCATCGGCCATATGCTTTGCGTGCAATGTGGCCTGCCCATTGCAAATTCAGCTTGCTAATCCGGAGGGCTATGTCGGTGAATTTAGTTCATCTACGGATCTCCTCATTTCTGATTCGATCACGTAGAGAAACTCCGAGCATAGCCTTCAGCTTGCTAATCCGGAGGTCTATGTCGGTGACTTTAGTTTGTCTATAGATCTCCTCATTTCTGATTCGATCACGTAGAGAAACTCTGAGCATAGCCCTCTCCATAGCTCGTAGAGCGACTTTGAGTTTGAGAGATGAGGCCGATAGCGAAGGACCACGTTTCGGCGCCATAAGTCATCACTGGTAACAGACAATGATAGAAAACTATAGTCTTGAGGCACTGAGGTATGTCGGACGAAAAGACATTGCGTAGTTTCCCGAACGTTGCCCAAGCTGCATCGATTACTGAATTATAAAAATTAGTTCCTGATTGCAATAGATTTCAATGAAAATAGATGTCATATACTTAAAAAAAGACCAAGTCCATCGGAGGCCAAGCCGGGGATCGAACCCGACCTCCGCGTAATCTGAAGACCCAGAAGTATATGACATCTATTTTCAATTTATAAAGAACATATGGTTTAATACAACTTTATTTTTTACTAGTTACTAAACTAATATCGCTTTCAGCGGTCCGGATCTATGTGTTCAAATTATCCAAGGCACTATATTACTCCCACGAGTCTTCCATAGATGGCGGTATGAGCGACTGACAAAGGGATTAAGCGAATTCCGGAACAAAAATCTAATTTTAAACCACCGTCTTAAGGATTAATACCTCAATTGTTTAATAATATTCAAGATCATAAATTTTAATACCGTATTGTTGTATTCTGTCATCGAAATATCATAAACTGTCTCTATATTTTAATTGTTAACATTTGTTGTCCTGCATCGCGCTATTGAAGTTTTAAGGGCCGTCGCTATATATACAAATTGATCGCCCTACTACCCCGGAGAGTCCGTGTCAACGGAGTGGAGCAGTGTATGGGATTAGGAGCTGTTCGAATTCCTACTCCACCGGTGGTCGAGACTTATGTTGGGTGGTCATTCGTCTCCTACCTTCAGGCATAAATGTTGCCTATCCAAAGATTGCTGAGGCCTTGCGGCCGAGGTCACATGATATTCAGGGGCCTAAAAGCCCCAATCAAATGACGCCCAGGCTGCGCCTGGTAGACTCACGCCCCTTACGGGGTACAAGACGGTTGGTTTCTATTGAAATTGACTACGTACTCCTGTAGACAATTTGACTCTCTTTTGTTATTTTAAATAAGCTCGGCAGTGTACTTAGTTTCGTGGTACTACATACGCGACTACTCGTACATGTAGATTTCTTGAAGTCGGCGCACAACTATTGGAGATGCATTTATCTCTGTTATGCAATTTTAATAATCTTACGATTAGTTTATTTGACTTATTCCAGAAATCAGCTTTTGCTAATTATTTCAAATTTAACTTGTAATAATGTTGACGTGTAATAAAATCTAGCCTCCAATAGTTTAATAGAGTTATAAAAAAAGTCAAAACCTTAACATTTTTCTAACCCTTTAGTTATTTAATAGTACTAAAACGCATTTAAACTTGTTAAATGCGTTTAATTTTTTAATATGCGCATTTAAATAATTAAAACGTATTTTAATTTGAGTAGAACCCCCGTTTTTTGGCTGTTTAAGAGTGTATCATTCTGAAAGGGCGTAAGTACGATATGAGGAATGAACATAGGGTCTTTGTCAACTTATTTAGTCATAAAAAGTAAAACTAATACTGTATCTGTGATACTTAACAGACTTGACAGTGTTTATTTATAGCTAAAAAGCTTAATAGCTATAAAATTGTTATTACAAACTTAAGAACTCTATTTATTATTTAATTTAAATTCCCTTACTTGTTTTATATTGTTAATGAAACCTAATCATTTATAGACTGATTTTTGAAACCAACCACCTTCTTTGACGTTTTGTTTTTAGTTTAACTTAAGTTTACTTTCTGTATGATTTTGTGGGTGCCCTGAAAACCAGTGTCGTGGTACACTTAGGTGTGTCACGGCTCATGCTGAGTGGCATCCATTTTGGTATATTTAGCTGTAATTTGTTTATCCTTAACCTTTTAATGTTTTTATAGCAAATAAATAATTTCTTTCTTTCTTTCTTTCTAACTGACGATTGACACTTTAAAATTCTTCATAACGAAATCTTGTTTTTAGTGTATGTTCGAATCGTTTAATAAATACTTATACGAAGCGTAATAATAATACGCGTAGACAGGACCTAATAATTTCATTTTTTGTGCCAAATGTAAAGACACAGTAGGTAATAATGTCGCTTGAGAAACACTACGCCAAGTGAGTTCAGATTTGTCCGAAAATGGGAGTTATACAGAAACGGTTATAAAAACCTGAAAATGACATTGGCAATGGGAGACAATTTATACTTTCCTTGATTAAAAATTATCCGAATTAATCCAATAGTTATAGTTTAAAAAGCGTTAATTATAAAAATTTAATTAAATTAAAAAAAAAATCTGTCCTTGGTGCGTAGCCAAGAAGCCAATCGCTCACGCTCAGTCGCTAACGAATCGCAACTGTCATTGTCACACTAATAAGGAAGAGTGATAGAGAGAGGTAGCTCTAGCTACGATACGTTATTAAGCGCGAGCGATTGGCATCATGGCTACGCACGCTTAAGTCCTTTTGTGGGCATATTTTTAATAATAAGGAACTCTACCTACCCACCAAATTTCATTCAAATCTGACGAGAAAACAAAAACGACAACAAAATAAAAATATGCCCTTGTATTAGTTTGAAATTTTTCTTTGTTATTAATGATAAAACTTTAATAATATAGGCATGTAGGAATAAAGGTGTATTAAATAAAAATAAAGAACAAAAGCATATTATAAATTCACTAAAGCGAGGCTCTATGGCGAAACTCTACATGAGGATACTCATAAGTTTATTACAAAGTTTTACGCGGTAAAACTTGTTTGAGTAAATTTATAATGTGTGATAATCGTGAAAGTTTTCATAAACAAAAGTATCACATAACAACGAAGTTATAAGAATTGTATTTACATTAATTACTAAATTTAAAAAAAATCACAACTTTCTAACAGTGTTTTTACAACTCTTTGATCAGCGAGCTTCAAACATCTATCTGTTTTTCGACCTTATTTCTATTGAACCTTAATAAAACATTTTTTCTTCTTTTAGATATAGTCTTCTACGGAATAAATGGAACTGTATTACACATTTTGATGCAAAATGTGTGAGTAATATTATTTTGGTACAAATACACGGACATTAGCCGAGTGTTCTGGCTAAACATTCACTTTTTACATAAATGAATATGCATTTATAATATTTAGATAAATGAAGTTTAGTTTATACTCTATCCAAAAACTTGAATTATAGATATACCTATCTCTAGTTTTTTTTCTTATACCGCACTTACAATCACTCAAAATTTCGCTATAAAATATGCGACGCCATCTCTTTATAGTAATTAGTTCTCTCTGGAGCGCAAACTCAGTAGGAGTATTCCAGAGCTCCTGGATTTTTCCCAGGCTACTTATGTTAGTGTAGACTTTGTTGGAAAATATTGAAAACAAATAAAACAGGCAAAATGGGGTGGCTTTTTTGTCGCTTCTTTCTGCCACATAAGCCAGTTAGGGAAGCGTTCGTTCGTAAGTTTTATGTAGGTATGTTATTTCACAGATGGTTTTATAAAATTTAATCTTAATTTCAATTGTAGAATGCCCTTAAGGCAATGTATTACTAGCTTTATACGCCCCTCTAGGGCCTCTAGGTATTGTAGACCAGCCTTTGTTTTTGTTTTTATTATTTCTGATATTTTTGTATAGTAGGTAGTTGGGCACAAGTAGCTTACCTATTTGATTTACGGGGAGAATTCGCATTCTCTCAGTCATCATCTTAACCCTGTGAAAACGAGTGCTGTAAAGGGCTCGAAAGTTTCGAGCCCTTTACAGCACTCGTTTAAGTTTCGCGTTTACCAACACCATGATCCTACGTTTCGAGTCGAAACGTAGGATCATGGTGTTGGTAAACGCGATTAATCCGTTTGACAGTTTTTAATTTTAATGAACAACAATCGCGGAAACAGTAGACAATATTAATTATATAGTTAATTCAAACATTGTACCTACAAGTAGGTACATTGCACAATACACTACAGTATTTATATAAATATTATGCATGTATAAAAAAAGACTGCCGACAAAAAAGAGACCAGATCCCATCAATTTTATTTATTATTAGATTAACTTGTAGTAAAAATACACAAGTCTCGCTCCGCAGTTCTTATGATGAAAAAAGGTTTGGGATGTAATATTAAAACGAATCGGTTATTTTAGTCGGGGAGTGTTCATAGGACTCGACTTCAACCGACTTGCCTATTTTCAAATCGTAGAAGACAGATTCTACGATCAGTAAAGTCGCTTTCTATGGACACACCCCGTTACCCACCAAAATAACCTACGTTTTTAACATTACATCTCAAAACTTTTTTCTACGTAAGAATTGGGCAGCGAGGCTTTTTTTACCTGCAATGTGTTTGATGGGATGTAATTTATCTGCAAACCGAATTAATTGTAAAACCTAAATACAATAGGAGGTATCATGACCATAAAAGTAGTACTTAAGTTCGCAGGACTACGACACATAATACACATTGTAAAAAAAAGCAAAAATGGCTTAATTGACTATGTTCAAAATAGTTTTCCTTAAAAGTATTTATAAAACTCTACTTTCATTACGTTTTCCATGATTTTTGGACTTGTGGTTTAAAGGAAAGACACATTTTTTAAATTTCTGTTGCGATTATTGCCGAAAATATTGACGTTATCAAAAAATGTTTTTAGCAAAAAATTTTTTTTAAGCTGCTCGTACTAAAATACCTAGTAAGTCTTCTCTGTACTGTTCAATAATTGTGGTCCTCCTATCCGATCAAATAGATACAGAACATCTAATTACATCAAATATAACTCATTAATTGCATTTACAATTATCATTATCTGAAGATTATTCATAAAAGAAGATTTTTTTTGACTAATTAATAAATATGAATCGACTAAGCAACATCACTATTTTAGCTCGCCCCCAAAGTGAGCGTTAGATAACGGGGTGTAGTGATTATGTATGACAGTAGCGCCTTATCTATTACCGACAATGTGGTACCTTTAGCATGGAAACGTCACATATAACGCCACTTAACGGACCGGAGTATTTGTCGGTGTTATAGATAGTGGTCGTTATAATGAAAGATATTACATAGTTTAGTAGGTACCTATTTTATATATAATAACATGCATAATTTACCTACTAATATACTACAAATGTTATTCTCATTAGATTGATTAGGGAGATGTATAATTGTGACGTTGTGTAAAAGCTATGATAGCGTCACTTGGTCCAGATCGTTGTAGGTATTGTGGTTTCTTTAATTTCTTAACCGTTTTTCCATCCCCTTTTGCTTGCAGATTTTATTTGTTTTTCCATATTGTAGAAAAAGTAGAGCGGCTAAATCCAAAGCGTCTTCCAACTTGGAAGATTATCGTTTACCCACCATGTTAATAGTTATGGTTGTAAATTATATTTATTTGGTATTAAAAATGTGAAAAACAAAAAATACGTAGGTAACGTCCTTCAAAAATGCATTTTCTATACATTTCGGCAACTTTTAAATGCTGCTTCAAGTTTTATAATGCCGTAGTTTTGCCGAAACAGAGTGAGCGTAACACTATGTAGAGTGTATTATTTTATGGAAAACAAGTAAAACCAACAAAGTCAAGCAATTTCGATGCCTTTTTGTCGCTAAATCAAGTGACGTTATAAAAAATTCACACTGTAATAGTAAAAGGAAATGTAGACTGTGATTATTTATTTAAAATAACAAAAGAGAGTCAAATTGTCTACAACAGTGTTGTGTCAATTTCAATAGAAACCAACCGTCTTGTACCCCGTAAGGGGTGTGCGTCTACCAGGCGCAGCCTGGGCGTCATTTGACTGGGGCCATTAGACCCCTGAATATCATGTGACTTCGGCCGTTAGACCTCAGCAATCTTTGAATAGGCAACATTCACGCCTGAAGGCAGGAGACAAATGACCAACCCAACATAAGTCTCGACCACCGGTGGGGTAGGAATTAGAACAGCTCCTAACCCCATACACTGTTCCACTCCGTAGACACGGACTCTCCGGGGTAGTAGCACGATCGGTTTGTATATATAGCGACGGCCCTTAAAACTTTAATAGCGCGATGCAGGACAACGAACGTTAAAAATTAAAATAAAGAGGCAGTTTATGATATTTCTATTAGGGAATACAACAATACGGTATTTAAATTTGTTACCTTGAATATTGTTAATAATTTTAAGTATTTATCTTTAAGTCAGTGGTTTAAAATTCGATTTCTGTAGCGGAGCTCGCTCGATCCCTTTACCAGACGCTCATAGCGCCATCTATGGTAGAGTCGTGGGAGTAGCATAGTGCCTTAGATAATGTGAACACATAGATCCAGATCGCTGTAAGCCATATTTGTTAATAACTAGGGAAATAAAAGTTTTCAAAAACCTTATTATGTTCGTTACGTGATGCTTTTGTTTATTTTAAATTAACCCTACATTTATAAACGTTCTATATGCCTATTATTCAAGTTTTGTCTCTTTCTAATGAAGAAAATAACAAAATGACAGATAAGGCCGCATGAATATTAACCTAAGTTTGCAGAGGTTTTATAATTGAAGTTATTATACTAAGAACTGCGGAGCGAGACTTCTGTCTTTTTACACATTAGGTATTACTAATATGTACACACATTCGTAACTCTAGAATTGAAGTGTTGGTGACACAGCGTTAAGTGCGACTTTCAACCCAAAAGCCGCAGGTTCAAATCCTGCCGGCTCGTGGTAATGTGTTTTTCGGAAGTTATGGACGAAATATCATTTGATTGACCAATCGCTTTTCGGTGAAGGAAAACATCGCGAGGAAACCGGGCAAATCCCGATAAGGCCTCTGGGGACTCTGGGTCGGGAGGTCAGAAGGCAGTCGCTTGCGTAAAACTAGCGCATACGGCCAAATATTGGGATTAGTTTCCAAATCGGAGCCCCAGCTCCCTGCGCCGTAGTATAAGCCGGGAGAATGCTAGGAAGAAGACTTTCATACAATTATAAAGCACTCAAATCATTTATTAAATGTAATAAATGTTTTAATTCATGTTTTTTGTTTTTAAGTAGTCACACTACATTACTATATATAAATTATAAATTGAAAGAGATGCTATAAACTAGTTTGCCTGCATTCTTATCTTCCTTATCATAATTTCATTCATTTTAATTTACCATTTCGACGATCGACGTTATTGATGTCATGTAATGAATGAATGAATGAATGAATGAATGAATGAATGAATGAATTCTTTATTCGAAACACACACAAAACAAAATATACGCTTAAAAATAACAGAAATGAAAACTAAGTTTTACATGTGGTTTCTGAAAAGGATAACACTCAGCATGTGTCGCAGCACATATAGTGTTACGACGCTGATTTTCAGTGTACCCATTGACACGAAAAACAAACACAAAACGATACATAACATATAAAGACAGAAGCGAGATACAACAGAATGTGCGGTGCAGAAAAGACAAAAAAAAAAAAAAAAAAAAAAAATATATATATATATATATATAATGAGCATAAAACTAGATATTAATAAGTTAAGTGAGCTATAACACAGATCGGCTAGGTGGAAATCGTTTGTTCCTTGAGTAGATGCAGTTTTAGTTTGCTTTTAAAGACGAACAGAGAGTTAGCGTTTCTTATTGGTGGAGGAAGATTATTCCAGCACTTCGTGGCCGCGTATCGGAAGCTGCCACGGAAACTAGCCGATCTGTGCCTTGGACAAATTAAGCGTAGGGCTTGCCTCACATGTTTCTGGGAGAACGTTAGGCGTTCGTAAAGGTAAGAGGGCTGTTGGTTCTGAACGATTCCGAACAGGAGTGAAGCAAAGTGTAGCTTTCTTCGACCCTCCATTTTAAGCAGTTTGCCATTGTTTAAAAACGGTGTTACATGAGATCTTGGTGGCATCGGGAAGCAGAATCTGGCACAGGCATTCTGGAGTCAAAAGCTTGTACAAAACTTTGAGGCGATAAAAACAATTTCGTATAGTTTCTAAAACGTAGTTTTCGAACTGTAGTTTTCCATCCATAAGTACTCCCAAATTCCTAGCTTCCGACACGCGAGAAATACCTTCGTTTAGTATACGAATCTGTGGATTGTGTATTATTGTATTTGACATTTGGTGTTTTGTACCTAGTATTAAAAATTTAGATTTTAATGGATTCAGAACTAAGCTGTTCTTCTCAGACCACTGTGCAACCTGACTTAGATCTTGATTAAGTTTTGAGACGGCTACATTTGTGCTTTCTGGCTTAAAAGAAATATGTATTTGTAAGTCATCTGCATACAAGTGACATTTACAGTTTTTGATGGCATTTATTATAATGTACCTAATGTGTGATAAAGACAATCATCTTAGCCCTATTGATACACAAAAAAAATATTGCTGTATAAAACCACCTAAACTAACCCATTATGTAACCTGTTTTTGCAAGAGCTGCACGTTTTGTCCTTGTTTGAGTCAAGGTCGAACGTGCCAATATAATTGGAGACGCTCTGACAATAACCAGGTATCCCCTTTGTTAATGTCTATACAAGGAACAACCAATATTTGGGGCTACCTACCTGAGTATACAGGAATCCTTTGAATAGAATGCGGCAAAAATTTTGCGCCTTGGTTGTCTCGAGTGGTACCTACTAGTGAGTTTTGCTTTGTATGAAATACGAATACGTATAACCTACGTATCATATCAGATAGCGTATAGTCAGACCAATAAGCTAAGTTGCATCAATTTTGATATTAGACACTGCGCAAGCATTATTCTTTACGTCAAACTTCTATGAAATTATGACGTTTACTTAACACTTTCACAGTCGTTGGTATCAAAATCTATGAGACTTAGCTTAGCTTAGCTTAGCTCTATCGCGAATATCGAGAAACGGGTGTTTGTTTATCTGTTCTCGCTTGAATAATGTAAATGCAATAGAAAAAGAGAAAACCTGGAGACCGCTCTGACAACTACTCCCAAGATTTGGCGCAGGCGTTAGTTTTACTGCCATCTAACCTTCAACAGTTCCAACCTAGAAAGTAAACTGGGCCACATTGGGATTAGTCCGCTTTCCTCGCGATGTTGTCCATCACCCAAAAGCGATGGGTAAATTTGTTCATAAGTTCCGAAAAATAGTAAGTTGAATCCGGGACTTCGGGTTGAAAGTCGCACGTCTTACCGCTGGGCTACCAACGCTTCAATTAAATTTGATTATTAGGCGTTAAAGGTTTTCGTATAGATATTGTAAATTATGTAAGTTTACATTGGTTTCTTTAAGCCCTAAAGTGAATTAGAGTAGAGGCCTTACCATGACATAACATTACTTACATTACATCGATAATGTGGTGATCGTCGACAACAGTCATGGTAAATTAAATTGAACGAAATAACTCACTTTTAGCTCACCTTAGTTTACAACAAGCATTTATCATGTTATCCACACCATTGACACGGTAACTATATAAATCGATGATAGAGCACTAGAATTATAAAAGTCTTCTTCTTCCTTCCTTGGCATATGGCACGGCTCCGGGAGCCTTGAGTCCGCTTTGGCAACTAATCCCAAGATTTGGCGTAGGTGTTAGTTTTACGAAAGCGACTGCTATCTGAACTTCCGACCCAGAGAGTTAATTAACAAGGCCTTATATCGGGATTGTCCCGGTTTTCTCGCGATGTTTTCATTTACCGAAAAGCGATTGGTAAATATCAAATGATATGTTATTTATTTCGTACATAAATTCCGAAAAATACATTAGTACGGCCCGATAGGATTTGAACCTGCGACCTTAGGATTGAAAGTCGCACGCCTTACCGCTGAGCCACCAACGTTTCAACGCTAGAGTCACGAAAGTGTATACATATTAATTATACCTAAGATACAAAAAACTAGTCTCGCTCCGCAGTTCTTAATATAATAACATTAATAATAAAACTTCTGCAAACTAAGGCTAGCACTCATTTGTCCTTATTTGTCATATTGACATTGTCTTTATTAGAAAGAGACAAACATTTAATGATAGGCACACAGGACGTTTGTAAATGTAAATAGACCCATTAAAATAAACAAAAGCATCACATAAAGAACATAATATGGTCTTTTAAAACTTTTATTTCACTGGTTATTAACAAATATGGCTTCCAGCGATTCGTATCTATGTGTTCACATTATCCAAGGCACTATACCACTCCCACGACTCTACCATAGATGGCGCTATGAGCGTCTGGTAAAGGGATCGAGCGAGCTCCGCTACAGAAATCGAATTTTAAACCACTGACTTAAAGATTAATACTTAAAATTATAAATAATATTCAAGGTAATGGATTTGAATGCCGAATTGTTGTATTCCCTAATAGAAATATCATGAACTGCCTCTTTATTTTAATTTTTAACGTTCGTTGTCCTGCATCGCGCTATTGAAATTTTAAGGGCCGTCGCTATATATACAAACCGATCGTGCTACTACGTCGGAGAGTCCGTGTCTACGGAGTGGAGCAGTGTATGGGGTTAGGAGCTGTTCTAATTCCTACCCCACCGGTGGTCGAGACTTATGTTGGGTTGGTCATTTGTCTCCTGCCTTCAGGCGTGAATGTTGCCTATTCAAAGATTGCTGAGGTCTAACGGCCGAAGTCACATGATATCCAGGGGACTAATGGCCCCAGTCAAATGACGCCCAGGCTGCGCCTGGTAGACGCACACCCCTTACGGGGTACAAGACGGTTGGTTTCTATTGAAATTGACACAACACTGTTGTAGACAATTTGACTCTCTTTTGTAATTTTAAGTAAGCTCGCAGTCTACTTAATTTCGTGTTACTATTTAAAATTACAGTGTAAACTTTTTATAACGTCACTTGATTTAACGACAAACTCCTTAAATCGTCGAAATTGCTTTGGTTGATTTTACTTGTTTTATAAAATACACTCTACATAGCGTCACGCTCACTCTGTTCAACGACAAAAATACGGCATTATAAAAGTTGAAACAGTATTGAAAACAGTTGAAAAGTTGCCGAAATTTATAGAAACTGCAGTTTTAAAGGCCGTTACCTACGTTTTTTTGTTTGTTGTTGTTTCATTATATGGATAGCACGTATTTATACTTCGACTGAATAACCGGATATTCTCGTTTTTTTTTGTTTTTGTATAATCCTCGGTCACTAGAAAGTTTTTTTCAGATATCATAATCACAGTTCCGTACAGGCTTTTAAACTGATTTTTAGTTAGGTTTTAGATTAATATTAAGTCTTTGTATGTACCTTTTTAATACCAAATAAATATATATATATATATTTTTTTCTTATTATAAAATCATTTATTCTCGAAATATATACAGTAAGTGTAACTTACCTAACTACCTACCTCTACCTACCTTAAATCTAAAGTAGGTCCTTGAGGCATTGTACCTAGGATGCTGGCGGCATTTCCTCGTTGTATCGCAATGCTGATACGTTGTGCGAGGAAGCCACCAGCTCTTCGGTCACCAGTAACAAAAAATATATATATATAATTTACAACCTTAACTGTAAACATGGTGAGTAAACTTTAATCTTCCAAGTTGGAAGAAGCTTTGGATTTAGTCGCTCTACCGTCTCTACATTATTGAAAAACAAGTTAGCTAATGATAATAAATTTCGTAATATATTAGTAGGTAGGTAAATTATGCATGTTATTATATTTTCAATAGGTACCTAATAAAATATGTATTATCTTTCATTTATTGCCATTTAACGGGACTTTAATAACGACCACTCTCTATAACCGTTAAGTGGCGTTATATGTGACGTTTCCAGGCTAAAGGTATCACATTGTCGGTTCTCGATAAGGCACTACTGTCATAGATAATCACTTGGAAATTAACCTTGTCCACAACCGAAAATGTGATACCTTTATTCTGAAAACGTCACGTATTATAGTATTATATATAATATTTAAAACGGGATAATTAATTACCATTTGTTATTTTTTTGGGCACCCGATATTTCGACAAGCATAATGTGTTGCAAGCGCCATGTTCACGGAGTAGTATCCCGTTTTAAATATGGGCTATAATGCAAATTACCATGTTAGCTTAAAATCACATCTTATAGTGTTTACACTTTACATGCACATGTAGGCTTCTTGAAGAACGCGATTAATCCGTTTTAATGTGTTTAATTTCAATGAATAACAATCGCGGTAACAGAAGACGATATTAGGACATACGAGTATAAGTTTAGGACAAATGATCATTATATCAAAAAGTATTAGGGAATCCAAAAATAGGATAAAAAACTTTAGGGATTCCGATATAGATTCTCGCAGTACATCTCTTGCGCGTCCATAAGTGCGAGTGGGATGGAAAATACCACGGCACGTTAGGCCTCTCGGCGTTCAATAAGTGATTATACCAGGTCTTTACGGATCAAGATTATTAAATTTGAATACCGGTAGGTAATTAGCGCGAGGTATGGCGCTAATTATTAATTATAATCCAATAATTATTATGAAATTAACGCTTATTGTAATTACTTGAGACATTCTTAACCGATTTGAAAAACGCGAAACTCTAGTAGGGTTCCGTAGTCAACTAGGAACCCTTAAGTTTCGCCATGTCTGTCTGTCCGTCCGTTCGTCCGCCCGTCTACGGTTTAGCTCAGTGACTGGTAGTAGAAACCTATTACTAAAAAGTAGAGCAGAGGCCTTACCATGATGTCTGAACGCGATTCAGTTTAGGTTCTTAACTGTGCTCAGGGCCCTTACCATGACGTCTTAACGCGATTCAGTTTAGGACCTTAACTGTGTCGCTGTCATACAACAGGGGCCTAAACATGACGTCTTAACGCGATTCAGTTCATATTAAGTTCAGTTCACAGTTAAGTTCTTATTTTTAGACTATTGTTAAGTTCTTTTTCCTAAGCACTATCACTGCTTTATATTCACTTCCACCTTTATTATAGGTATTCTTTGTATTTTTGTGGACATCTTTTATTGGATTGTTGTTTAGCATGTTATTAAATTACCTATCCATTTTTATTGTAGATTGATGTTCTAAATAAATAATAAATAAAAAAACTGAACTTTTCGACTAGTACCTTCAGGACAATAAATGTTTACTTGTTATCCAATGGCCTCTCTAGCCTAGTATACTCTGCTTACGAAGCTGGAGGTCCCGGGTTCGAATCCTGGTGAAAATGTTTCACGAATATTTGTTTCTGAGTTATTGACATTTTCTATGTATACATGTATGTATTTATCTATATAAGTATGTACTCGTATATCGTCGTCTAGTACCCGTAGTACAAGCTTCGCTTAGTTTGGACTAGTTTGATCTGTGTGAGATTGTCCCTAAATATTTATTTATTTATTTGCTCCAATATATATTATATCTACTCCTCTATTCTATTTCTCTTCATTGTACACAATGTAGGTTACAACTTATAATATAGGTGTAACTACAAGGGCCGGGTTGGCGTAGTTGGTAGTGACCCTGCCTCCTAAGCCGATGGTCCTGGGTTCGAATCCCGGTATGGGCATTTATTTGTGTGATGAACACAGATACTTGTTCCCGAGTGATGGATATTTTCTATGTATTTATGTATTTGTTTTGTATATTATAAATATCGTTGTCTGAGTACCCGTAACTCAAGCCTTCTTGAGCTTACTGCAGGACTTAGTCAATTTGTGTAAGAATGTCCTATAATATTTATCTATTTATTTAACTACAAGGGATTTCAATTTGCTCTACCTAAATGGTCGCGCACTGTGCGGTTTCAGAGGTATTTCCTTCCGCGGACGCGCCGGCTCTGGAATGAGCTGTCGAAGTTTTCCTGAAGGACGACAGTATGGGGTTCTTCCAAAAAAGGAGTAACGCTCGTGTGACACCCCTGGAGTTGCAGGCGTCCGAAGGCTACGGTGACCGCTTTCCATCAGGCGGGACGTATGCTTGCTCCACCGACATGGTATAAAAAAGTACCCATGCCTGAATGAAATAAAACGGACAAGTAGGTACCTACGATAAATAATATACCTGCTTTTCGTTATTGCTCTGTATTAAAAAACTAAGTAGCGGCCAACGACATACACCTCTAGCTGTAATATCATTACATTCATTACCATATGCTTTATAGTTACTGAGTGAAACCGCTGTGACATACGGACGGACGGACGGACAGACGGACTAAACGAAACTATAAGCGTTCCGTTTTTGCCATCTTGGCTACGGAACCCTAAAAACTGAACTTAAGACCGCCTTCTCTTGAAACCTCTGTAAGTGTGGCTTAATCCTTTTAAAGCCACAGTTAATTATTTCCAGCCTCGACAGCAGCGCCTAGATTATCTGATTTTAATCTGTAACCTTATAGACTGCAATTTGTTGTTTCTGTCAGCCTATTTATTCTTAAATCAATTGTATCATATTCTGATTTTTTTAATGCTATGAAAATGTATGGGTACCTACTAATCACTTTTTGTTTTGCTCACTCTGCTGACTCGACGTCTCAATCTATAACGTATACATACTTCGGTACCTATCGAAATGACGTTATTAGATAGGTATGCAGTTGGTTCACGAGCATACGAAATACCTGTAAACCTAAGATGTTCATAAATCCACGAATGTCATCTGGTAACGCTATAACTTGGTAAACAGACAAGTTGCATGGGTAACGCGACGGTAAAGTTGTCAAATGTGGATAACTGTTTAAAATTATCAGAAAATGTCATTAAATGCTGACAAACCGTTGTCTTATCCAGCAAGTATTACGCTATCCGGTTGGCATCTTAGCCCTGCAGTAGAGAAAAAGAAAATTGTTGAACAATATTTTTTCAGATTCTAGCACGGCCTTATACTACACAGACGTGTAGACACACCTTCATACACACGTCTGAAGGCCTAGTATAAAAATTGTACGACATTAACTTCTCGACCGCGTTATGGAATTCCCCAATCCGCATTGAAGGAACGTGACCTGCCGTGCAGTGAGGCGTTAGTTGGTAGGTATTTCTGCCATCAAAAGATGTGGTCGTGATGATACAATAATCGTTTTCGTGGTGTAAATACAAATTTCACGAATTTTTGAATGGAATGCATGTAATAAATAGCAATTTGATAAATTATTTGCCGTTACTGTACCTACCTACTTTCGCATTTTTGCTCAAGGTGAAACGTAAACCTTGGCTTACGTCAATAAAAACCGAAACCCCTTCTTCAGCCAGCGGGCAAAAAGGGGGTCAAATGGTCTACAGCAGCGGTGGAGGATAAACCTCAAAGGAGGATAAACCTCAAATGGAGGATAAACCTCAAATAAAGGAGGGTTATCCCTCAAAGAAATGGGAATTACCCAATTGAGGACAAGATTTAGGGCAGCTCTTAGTACCTCATTATACTGCTTTACTGTGTAGACACGGACCCCAGCGTCACTGATAAGAAATTGGTATTTATAAAGAGCGAGTACAAAAACTTCAATAGCACGATGTAGACCACTAAATACTAAATTCCTATTTTAGCCACGTATAGGGGCATTTATAAATTATTTGTCATTATTATTACAATAGGTCATTACAAAACTCTTAGTTTTTGAATAAGTAATGGCCATAATAGCATAATTCTGCAAATTGCATTGAATTTGAACAGATGCGCGAGGGTCGCGCCATCTCTTATGAGTTTATGTAAATAGTTACCTACTATTGCAAGTAATTAACACAGGAGCGTTAGTGGCCTCGCGGTAAGGCGAGCGACTTTCAATCCGAAGGTCGCGGGTTCAAACCCCGGCTCGTACTTAGCAATGAGTTTTTCGAAACCTACGTATGAAATATCGTTTGGTATTTACCAATCGCATTTCGGTGGAAAACACCGTAACCGGACTAATCCTAATAAGACCTAGCTTACACTCTGGGTTGGAAGATCAAAGGGCAGTCGCATTCGTAAAAAAACTAGCGCCTACGTCGATGTCGTTGAAAACTTTCTACGCTTACAACAAAATTGCTCGCACTAGATTTATCTAATTATGCATTGAAAGCTGCATATTTATTTATTTATTTAAGCTTTATTGCACAATTACAAAAAAAGTACAAATGGCGGACTTAATGCCTTGAGGCATTCTCTACCAGTCAACCATTGGATAAAACAGAAACTTGTATTTGGTGCAGGATCGTAAACATCGAGAAGATATAGGAAACACAAATCAACAATAATACACATATAAATATAAATATACCTACATATACATACATAAATAAATAATGTACCCAAGTATAAGTATGCAGAACATCTATCACATGAGCTAGTTAGAGAGGTATTTACGTACCTTGCGCTTACGCTTGAAGGAGAATTTGCTCTGTGCTTGCCTCAGGGGCAGAGGGAGATCGTTCCAAAGACGAGCTGCCTGAATGGCGAATGAGTTAGACATAAAATCAGTGCGGTGAAAAGTAATAGATAATTTAAGACTACGAGAAGTGCGTAACTCGCAACCAGGACGAGGCTCTGCAAATTGAAATTTAGATTTAAGATAGCCGGGAGCAGCCGGGTCGAATAAGATAGTATGGAGGGTGCAAAGCATTCTGAGAGATCTACGATCACGGATGGGAAGCCAATCCAGTTTACGGCGGTAGGAAGATATATGGTCGTACTTACGGAGCCCAAAAATAAACCTGATACAATTATTGCATATCAATTAATTGCTATGACCATCTTGCATCTTCTTAAAAATGGTAAGTAAGTAGGTCTCATTTTTGAAACATCAACACTGATAGTCCTCCACGGCACCTAGCTGCATCTACATTTAAGTTAATTTAATGATTTATCAAATTATCACATATGGGGCCAAAGTAAATTCATTGCATATTTTCTGTGAACCTATACATTTTTGTAACTTGAAACTATGTAGGTACAGTTAGCGTCAAAAATATATATACAATAGACCTTATTGCAATGTAATACATATTTGTGACGCTGGCTGTACATTATGTCTTTCCCATCACGGAACAATGGTGTTCCGGACCTTTGGGAGGCGTGCGCGGAGCCGAAGCCAACACGCAGAGGCCCTTTCGACAATTTAATGAAATGTAAGGGGTACACCGAGCGGATGTTGCACCTGCCCGAGTCATGGGACGCACGCAGAGGCAGCACCCGCCAGGGTGTATAGACTATTGAGATTTAATGGAATCTAAAATATGCTGGACTATTAGGTGAAAGCGGTGGACTAAATACTGGGTTATGGAGAATAAAATCGGACGTCTGCCTAACAAAACGGTAATCAATTTTATTTCCGGCAGACGGTGACTCGCCCACATAAGATGGGCCCCCACAAAAAGCGACATCTAAGATTATTATTATTATAGCCTCTTTATTTCCTTAAATTACATTTTTTGCATTTAACAATAAAATTTCTTATATCTAGTTATAATTATGTTTTTATTTTATTTATTATAGTGTTGATAATTAAGGACCTCTTAGCGAGTGAAGGCCTCCTCCATATTTCTCCACAATTCTCGATCTTTCGGGTTGTCCATCCAGTCTTTACCTGCTATTTTCTGGATTTCATCGCTCCATCGTTGTTTTGGTCTCCCTTTTCCTCTTTTATTTGTAGGTCCTGACCAGGTAGTTATTTTTCTGGCCCACTTTGAATTATCCATCCGAGTTATGTGTCCAGCCCACCTCCATTTTAGCCTTTTACAATGACTTAAAGCATCTTTTACGTTTGTTTTTTCTCTAATTTCAGAATTTCTTACCCTGTCATTTAGTGTTAAATTAAGTGTACTCCGTTCTATAGCTCTTTGGCAAACTTGAATTTTGTTTTTTGTATGGGTGTTAAAAGTCCATGTTTGACAGCCGTAGGTAAGGCATGGAAGTAAACAAGAGTCTAGTACCTTTTTCTTAAGTTTTACTGTTAGGTTTGATTTTAATATGTCTTTGTTGCTCCAAAATTTGTTCCAGGTCATGTTTATGCGTCTATTTATCTCGTCTTGGTGCCTACATAATAGCTGTACATAATAGGTAGATAAATTAAAATGTTATAAAGAACAGAAGAAATTTTAAACGACTTTTAATCAAAGACAAAAAATACGGAACCTAAAAATAGTGTATCTTATCTACTTACTTAATCTAAAGACTTTATTCTGAAAATAAGTGTAGCTTCGATTGTAAGAACGTGATCTTAAGACTTAACCGTGTTACGTAAGTAGCTTCTTACTTTAAAAAAAACCGCCCAAGAGCATGTCGGACCACGGTCAGTGTAGGGTTCCGTAGTTTACCGTCCGTGACTATAGGCGAGCTTGAAAATACATAGGTACCATCATCATCCATGCTCATAACATTAAAAAAAGGTATCTTCGCAGCTCTTAGGACTTATTGATACCTACTACCTTTTAACCGAGAAGCTACGTTAACAAAAATTACTTAGGTAACTTTCCAAGTTCAAAATAATTTTCCTTGAAAGTTTTCATAAAGCTCTATTTTCATGATTTTATTTTTTAGACTGGCAGTTTAAAAAGGACACAGTTGTTTTACTTCCGGAGCGATTATTTCCGAAACCATTCACTTTATCGAAAAAAAACAGCCCCCACTTAATGTATATGGGAGGTACCCTAAAAATAAAAGTTTTCCAATTAGGTACTTTATTTTACGTGTAGGGACTGTGTCCTACATTCGCCCAAATCTAGATGTCGAAAATTCTAAATAAAGATATTCAAATTTAATAATGTACAGTAACGTGCAATGTGCACTTCGGTAATTTTTGTATTATAGTCCGTTAGGTTAAGAATAAAACGTTGTAAAAGATTTGTTATCTTTACTGGTTTATTAGCCCAGTATTTATATTTTCTCTATTACTTTGTTTATTTGTCGGCACTCTGTGTCGGCACATTGTTCTATTATACGTTTATTACTAAACTAAATTTGCGAACAGTATTGTTCAATTTCGACTCGTAAAGCCATTTGGTTTGTATCGTGAGAAAACCTAGCCATCTGGCATACCGTTATCGGTCCCATACCGTTGCACCGATGAGCGGGCCGCGGCCGGGGATGACCGAGTCATCGGGGTAGCTAAGGACAGACAGCGAGGACAGTTAGTACGCAACCGCCAAACGAGCAACTATTCCTTAGATCAGCTCGAGCTTATATTCGACTAGTTATAATTTAGTAATTATTTCTTAACTCCACGGTACGAGTAGTCTTTTTTTTTGTTTATTTATAATTCATTAACAATGATTAATTGTGTTTGAAATCTTAAATCTAGTATATACAAAAGTAAAATTAAGTAATAATAAAACATGTCAGCAAACAATATTAATATCAAATATATATATATATATTAAAAAAATAAAAAACAAGCAAGAAAATAAATAAAGGGCTTGCATAAGATCAAAATTATAGTCTATTAGTGTAACTCCTCGTCTACGTGTTAGTCGTATGTATAGTTTATTTAATTGTGTGTCTTTCGTTATAGCTAATACAGAACATTAATCGCGTATATGAACTTTAATTGTAAACATATCCCAACACATTCTAAGTACCTACCCAACATTGCCAAATACGTACCAAATTACAGCTTTATAGTACTAATGGAAGGAGATGGATGAAGCTAACCCGCAGAAAGACGGACGGACGGATAGACAGACATGGTGAAAATACGGAACGCTAAAAAGAGGGTCAAATCATCTACAACAGTGTTGTTCGGACTCAACGTCCTTCAAAGTTCACGGAGAACCAAGCTCGGAAGTGCTCACATTGACTGCACGACGCGGAGCGGGAACTCCAGTTTCAAACCATAGGAAATCCTAGGCAATTTCACGGGTGTAAACCCGGACATCGGAGCGGCGCCACATGACGGCCTGACGGGAAACAAGTACGGCCCACAGAATACTTGTGAATCCCTTGAGGACAAGAATTAAGGCAGCTCATACCTCATTAGCTACTTCACCGTGTAGACACGGACCCTCAAGAACTATAATCAGAAATCGGTATATATACCGAGCGCTTTCGAAATGTTAATAGTGCGATGTAGAACATTGACTTTTAAATTCGATTTTTAACGGCATTTTATTATGCTATATCGGATTATTATATAATATTGAATGATATGGTCTTAATGTATTTATTTTATATAGTTAAAAATTGACTTATTACAGAATTCATTTGATAATTCGTTTTTAAAGTATGAACGCGCACAAATTTTAAGAGTTTTGCGACTGTGACGCCATCTTGTTGTATTTTTGTGAAACTTATCTACTTAAATATTTTGATGATAATCAAACATTCATAAGTAGCAAATAAGATGGAGTATATACATTTTTAATTAGTAAGAAGGCAGTATTTTTAATGAGTACGTACTATATACAATATACACTCAAAACAATATTTATTAAAATAAAATCACACCTAGAGATACTCTTTGTATTGAAGTAAAAAAAAGAAAGTTAAAAGAAAATGTTTCATTTAACCCGGTGACAAAGAGCGCTGTAAAGGGCTCAAAACATAGAGTCGTAGTGTTAATGTACGCGATTAATCCAAAGTGTTTCATTTCAAGGAAATGTTGGTTAACTAGGATTAACGCATTGATCTACCAAAAAAATACTCATACAAAATAACCGCTGGTTGTTAGGCGCAAGTTAATTAAAATTAGAGATGGGCCGAATATCCGGTAAATATTCGATATTCGGCAAGGTTTTTAATGTTCGTATATTTACCGAATAAACATACATTGCCGGATATTTACCGAATAAACAAAGTAAATATCTAACCCCGGGTGGTGCAAGTAGCCCTAAGAAACTACCAAAACGTTACTAATATGCGTCAAAATATTAAATACAATGGTGCAATTGAATATCCAGCCGAATATTAGGCTCCGTAAGAGTTGATTTGAATGTTCAGCCGAATATTCGTATACGGCAAATTCCTTATTCTCAGTCAAGTCAGTCGGAGCCTATTCGGCCCATCTCTAATTAAAATACTTGCCTAATTAGTAATTTTATAATAGAAAGCTGTATTATTATGAGGAGAAAAAGCAATTGTTGAAAAATGTTGTTCTTTAATTGCATGACATGTTCGTTCGGGGTAAAAATATTTTCGTTATTTTTATGAAAATTGTAAACGTCCATAGAGTGAGCCGTGTCTTTGGAATCAAAATTCCCTGACGAACAAAACCCCAAACCTGCTTTGTGTCACTTTTACAAAGACTACCATTAAAATAAATATCACAGACTTTTTCACCGTTCGATTCGCAACTTTCCTTTTATATACGGTTTTGACAAACAGTAAATTATAATAGTCTGATATTCTGAAATTACGTTCGAATGGGATATTTACAGATAATGTATGCAAAATTCTTACAAAATTTTCTTCCAGAAGTAGGTAAAAAGTAAAAATATAAAACATAACGAAGATTTTTGAAATTTACGGTAGTACCTAAGTAAATATTTTTCTTGTTGTTTGTGAACATGACGACATGTTTGTCTTCTATGTATTAGAAGCGAAACCGAAGAAAACTTATCCAAGTAAAACGGTAAAACTTACAAAGTGTACGGCGTGGGTGATAGATGTTTTATTTCACTAGAAACAAATAGTAATAAGTAGAAAATGGTCATGACCCGTTTTAAACAACTAAAAAAAGATGAATACAGAAAAATCTTATAAGAAAAACGATTGAAACATGTGTCGTACAATATTTGTGACGATTTGCATGAAACGATATTTTGTTGGATTTTGGTGCCTCCATGATACTAGAGACTCACAAATTATCCGTTACGCAAATAAGCAAAATTTCCATACAATCTGTCAGTTCAATGACTTGATTATTTGTTTTGTATTAAGATTTTTATAATGCATTTTTCTCTTTCAAAATACTGACTTATTTACAAATTACCTAACAGCTCATGAGCTCACAACTGTCAGATAACTAATGTGCTTTCGTCCCGCCAGGGCGGCGCCACATTCATACACATAATATAAAGAAATCTCCTTGCTTGAGTCAATAAAATAATGAATGTTAAACAGAACCTTGTTGAATGGCTCACTTCACACATACTTATCCCCACGCCAAGCAGGCGTTGTGCCAAAACAGGCAAAATAAATGTTTTTCTGACCCTTTCACAACCATTATTACCTGACCCGGCTATTTAACGAAGTTACAGGGAACTCCCAACTGGAAGTGTGTTTAATGAGTCAAGTGATTCTGGTCCTTGAAGCGGCATTTGATTTTTAAAATTCTGATCTTGATTTGTTATTTGCGCTAACTTAGAGCTCTCCGGGGATCTGCCATAATTCGTAGAGGTAGCTCGATATGCTTAAAGACCATATATTTTTCTGTTTTAGGAAAAGGTACGTAAGTGACTTTGGTTAAGGATTTTTTTTTCGCAGTCCATTTCTTTCTTTATCCCGGGGTTCTCTTTGAAATGTTGATGATAAAAGATTAGCTAGAAGACAACTTACACTTTCGCGCTAATTATTTTAATTCAGTGTGAGTTCATTGTGCATTCGAAAGGGTGAAACTAGTATTGTAGCTTCAATACAGTTATTTCACTTGGAGAGTGTGAATTATATTATCTAATTACATTCCGGGAGTTGAGCTCTCTCAATGATTTTAGGCAGACATGGGTCTGGCGACAGGGGCAGGGCACGACAGACAGAGGTTTCAGGTACCTGGAGGGCTAATTTATTTTCCAGTAACAGCACCATCCGTCTGGTTCATCTAGGGAGAGCTACATGAAGTTGGACTTAGCTACTAGAAGGATCGCTGAAGATAGGGATGGTACGAACTTGTGATGGCTTTCTGCACCTCTGGGCTGTCATAGGACAGCAACAACACCAGCAGCATAAGTATTTAGTCAATAATAAGTTGAATGTCGATTCAAGATGAAATCAAGTGAAAACTTTAAAACCCGAATGCCTCCCAGTTCGTTTAGCCACGGAAACAAAGTTATTACAGAGGGTTGATGAGCCTTGCTCAAGGTTTATTGTCAAAAATGATTTGGACAATTCGCGTTAGATATTGCGAATGGAATTTTCTAGGCAATTTGCGAAGGCGACGATGCGGATTCTAATTTATGTGACAGGTTGTAATATAGTGTAATGGATGGGGGGAAGCGTGAGATGCCATTAGATGTAATACTAATAAATTAGGAAATAATACTTTCAGAATATTGCTTGCTTGCTTTCTTACCTATGAACGTCTCCTCAATTCCTCATCAAATAGGTATTAGGCTATTTTAGCTATTTTATACAACATAAGAAATCATTTTTATGTAGCTTAAATCTACTTACCTACTTGGCACGCTTCCAGTAAAACCGAATGTTTTACCAAACTTACAATGATAAAACTACAAATTAATTATTAACAACCAAAGTCATATTTTCAACCGACTTTAAAATTTGAAAAGGTTTTCGATTCGTGTGATTTTTTTTAAATGTTTCGCTGACAATTCCTCCGTTACTATAGACAGTAACGACTATTGTAAGTACTGGCAACAGACGTATTTTTATCACAAGTTTCGACTGCATCGGGCAGTCATCGTCGGACAGGCAGAGTGGTGTCGTCACCTCCGCGGCTCGGGCACCGACGATGACTACCGGATGCAGCCAAAACATGTCACGCCAATTGTTATATAAATACGTGAGCTTTAACCGTTTAAATTTTATTTCAATATGAACGAAAGTACGAAAGTTAAAATTATAATATTTATAATACTTACTGGCAACAGAGATGAACATATCATATTTTGGCTTTACTTCTTGACAGGACAGCATTATAGGGCTAAATTTCTAGGCTTTATTGTTCAAGTTTCAGTCAAGTTTGTTACAGTGTGCCCCAAAAATACGTTGACATAACATAATAACATTTCAAAATTAATCAAAATAATGTAGTTACCGAAAAGATATTCAAGAGGCAGTAAACTTTGGACTTGGTTTTGCAACAACCGTCTCCATTTCTTAAGACAACCAATGTCGCTCAATAGTGTATACACATTTTTCCTAGATTCATACAAATACAAATAAATACAAATACAAATAACTTTATTCAGCAAAAATGTTTTACAGGATTTAACAAGGTCTCCGCACTAGGCTTCGCCTGTATCGCGGTGAACCAATGACATCTGAATTAGCTACAATTAGGTTTACCTAATTGTAGCTAATTCAGATGTCATTGCTTTAGCAAAGTTAAAACTAAAAAATACGAATACAATATATATTAAACACAAAGATTTCATCCTCTAGTTTAAAATGTTCTCTGTCTCGGCATAGTCAAGAGAAATCAAAAATTTGAACAAGAGTTTTTTAGCTTCAAAGATTGTGCAGTCTTGCAGTTGGCAACGTAAGCTCGATATTTTCAGCCTACTCAATTATTGTCTCCTATTATTGACAAATCAAAGATATTTTGAAAGCTTACTAGACAAACATAAATTTTAGAGGGGCTGCTACAAATAGTTGCGAAACGCGGATATTTTGTAGACGATTCTATTAATTTAATCAAATTTATTGCGATTCAAAATATTAGTAATGTACAGTATAATTATTCTTGAAACGCTAGAATAATGATAATATAAACCTTTGACAATGAATTTCAGGGCCAACCTGTATTTACCGAAGCCGATATCTCAACTCTAAGCTAATCTCAAATTAGTTCATGCAACGGCATATCTCACAGTCGTACTAAACTATTGGTATTCGAGACGCGACTGAGACGGGCTAACATCCAGCTAGACGACTCCGTCTCGTTCCTCAACTGGCGTCATAACTTTAGCAATCACGCCAAGTCTGACAGACACTGAATACCTAAACTGAAGAAAATGAAGTGCTAGAGGCGTAGTCTAAGAAATAACTTGTAACTTATAGGTTACTTGTAACTTAACTTCGGAGTAGGGGTTTCGATCCGAATACAAAATGTATGGATTTATCCGGATCCGTATCCCACGGATCTTCCATACATTTCGGATCCGCATTGTAAAAGCAAAGTCTACTTCGGACGCAGTACGAGTGCGCTTTGGAAACATTTAAGAAGCGTACATGGAGTAGGTACATAAATATCGATGTAAGCGAGCAAAACCTAGATTTGATCCAGCTATGATGACCATCTCTTCCAAAACCTTCAAATCGGTGAAGATGTTCCCTAAACCTAACAGATTATTATAAGATTACTGCTGCTCGTCATGCTTTTTGAGTTTTTGTGGAATTTGAGGACATGAGAATGAAAATAATCGCATGCAGAATCAACCAGATCCAGATCCTCCAGATCTTTAACAAATAAATAGTCGTTAGTATTACAAACCAATCCCGAAAGTACCGACAATACCGGAAAATCCCGGTTCCATTTTTGCCCAGTAGTCCCAGTACCGAAAATCTTAGTACCACAGAACAGGGGCCTTACCATGACGTCTTAACGCGACTCAGTTTAGGTTCTTAACTGTGCTCAGTTGTATGGCAGCGACTCAGTTTAGGTCCTAAACTGAATCGCGTTAAGACGTCATGGTAAGGGGGCAGTACCGGTACTGCATACCCTACTTCGGACGCAAATGCGACAGAGAGGAAATATTTCGTTCGTGGTTCGCGGTAGCCTGACAGTTAAATGTCAATGATCGTGGTCAATGGTCATTGTGGAAATCTTTGGGGGAGGCCTATGTCCAGCAGTGGACGTCTTTCGGCTGAAATGATGATGATGATGATGATGATGATCGTGGTAGCATCAGGGGCTCATCCAGAACTCATCAGTGGAATCGTATTGGTACCTCAGCTCTAGTCGTACGGCTAACATCGATCAAGACGGAGAAACTTGTGTCGCAACTCTAGCAATCACATCAAGTTTAGTTAATACGAGTATTGGCAGTCACTGATTGGCGTGCCACCATAGATTATATAATGTTTTTATATAATATTTAATGTAATTAGGCATAAGTGTAATGTGCCTACTCATATGGATCCTTGTCCGAAATAAATGTTTTTTATTATATAATCATTCTTAAGAACAGATAATTAGCTCTCATAGAAAAAGCGAGTACAAACCGTTTTGAGCACTACGCAAAAACCAATTGACGGAAACTGTGTTTGCGTCCAAAGTAGTCTCATATAAACTGTTTACCAAATATCACGTTAGATGTCGTTATAAGGGACGCGACGATTCCTACATCGCGCTATTAACATTTTTATTGGGTTTGTAGAAGGGTTGGGGAATTATTTTAATAGATTGGCTTTATTTGTGACTTTTGATTGTTTGGAATTTTTGTATGG
This sequence comes from Lathronympha strigana, assembly GCA_949128165.1. Classification (NCBI taxonomy): domain Eukaryota; kingdom Metazoa; phylum Arthropoda; class Insecta; order Lepidoptera; family Tortricidae; genus Lathronympha; species Lathronympha strigana. The sequence goes on along the minus strand of OX421906.1, from coordinate 5,256,459 downwards.
CTATTTCTGTTGTCTTAACAGAGTCAAAACGTAATATAAGGGACCATGGAATGACCCACAACATGGACCTTGCTAGGACGACACATATTTTTATGGCTAAACTTAACCTAGACTTAGCCTACGACTCATCATCCAGAGTAGGATGTTAATTCCTACAAGTTTTATCTTCGTCGATATATTTTTTGATCTAATAGGCTTTGATCCGTTCCATAATAAAATATAATCGTGAGGAATCGTGACGAAAGCCAGGTCAGATACTGCCATCTGATCTGGCATTCGTAGAACTACTCGTAGCGCTGACGTCAATCTTAGGATTAGTTGCCTAAGCGGACTGGGAGAAGCCGCTAGAAAGACGGCATAATTAGACATCATAAATTGGTTTCTTTCAATAGAATAATTTTCGAAAAACCAAAATACGAGATACCCAAAATAGGTAGACGTACTTACTTAGATATCTGTGGATACATTCTGCATTAAAGAATGTACTGTAAGCTCTCACAGGTCCTTTCAACACGAGCATTACCTGCAGTTTCTCGCACCGGCTTTCCATTGTGTGAGGTATTTCGTTCGATTGGAGTTTCCTTTAAGCATGGATATATACCAAAAGGATAGTACTTTAACTTTTGCCAAACTAAATAGGACCTTATCACTGAGCTAGAAAGGTCATGCGAAACTGGAGAAAACGGTCCAGTTGAGAGCGTCAAAGTAGAGTCCTGTGTCTCCCTCGCAATAGCTGGCTATATGAGATCTGTCCCTCAGATGTGTCTCACGGACAGATCTGTCTATATATATAAAAAAAAATATATATTATGGGACAATCTTACACAAATCAACCTAGTCCCACGGTAAGCTCAATTAAGGCTTGTGTTGTGGGTACTAGGCGACGATATATATGATAGACAGATACATATAAATACTTAAATACATAGAAAACATCCATAACTCAGGAACAAATATTCGTGATAAACACACAAATAAATGCCCTGACCAGGATTCGAACCCGGGACCTCCTGCTTCGTAGGCAGGGTCACTACCAACTATATGGCAACTATATATATATGGCAGGAATTTTGTCTGACACATTCGACAGTCAAATCCATGCTAAATTCCCAGCATTCATTGACACATCTGACGGACAGATCTCGACGTATACGGCGTCTTGTTTTGATACATCAAAACGAGACGCAAACCTCTATTTTGACTTTTCACTAGGACACACTTCCAACTCGATGTGCGTTCTCCGATTTAAGTATAACTCCGGGTCTTCAAGCGAGTAAATCTCGGGTTCCATTAAATTCCCAATTGTCGGCTAGCCGCTTAGTGGATGGGAGTTTAAACGGTAACGTGTGTATTGAACTAAGTCCAATAGGAAAATTCCACAGGTAAGTAATTTAGGTTCCAACTTTCCAACTGTCTTTGACTTAGGAATGGAGTTACATAGTTAAATGTTTCTTTAGATTTGGTGTGTGCAATAAGATGTGTTTGATATGACAGCAATGCCATAATTCAATTCCTTCATTATCATCATGCTTGTTACAAATTTATGTAGATGGCATGCGATTTTTATTTAATCAAATTTTTTTTGGAGTAAGCTTGCCTGATTTTAGCGGACTAGCGGGGGGAGTATAAAGACGACTCCTGGTTGGAACAGTCCTTTCTCCAACATTATCTTTCTAAGCTGTAAAGTTTTACGATATACCTAGATAAAAATCTATCAACAGAAGAAACAAAGCAAGGAAGAGGTAACCATGTAGCGTCAGGGGACGGCGATGCGCCATGCTACGCGTACTTGTAGTTCCTACACTTTTAATACTTTCTCATTTTGTTTTGCCTAATGGAGAGGAAGTCATAAGTTCTGTTTCGTGGTGTAAAAAATCTACCCTAAGAGGTTGCGTATTAAATGTTTTTTTCTAACCTCAACATGGAGTACAAAACGAAAAGAGTGACGGGAAAACAAAACCACATCAACAGTACCTATTAACTTTTTTAATGGCCTTCTATTCCAGTCGGTAGTGATCGTGCCTACGAAGTAGGAGGTCCCGGGTTCGAATCCTGGTCAGGGCTTTATTTATGTGTTTATCGCCAATATTTGTTCCTGAGTTCGTGTATTGAAGTATTTATATGTATCTTTATATTATATATATCGTCGTCTAGTACCCACACTACAAGCCTTATTTAGATTAACGTGGGGTGGGACTAGGTCGGTTTGTGTAAGGTTTATTATTATTTATTTATTTAATTACGAGTATATTGTAAGTTTATCAAAGTTAAGTAGCCTTTCAGATCATGTTTTTTGATTGACGGAGAGAATTCGCATTCTCTCAGTCATCATCTTAACCCTGTGAAATCGAGTGCTGTAAAGGGCTCGAAACGTAAGGGCATGGTAAACGCGATCAATCCGTGTTTAATTTCAATGAATAACAATCGCGGGTATAAAAGACAATATTATGTATATGAATAATGGGGAATCGCTGCGTATTCATATTTTACTAAGAACGCGATTCCTTTATATCTAATAATCACGGGATGTAAACAAACGTTTTGCTCTACGAGTATAGTATAATTAATAACCATTCTTTCTCAGGGCTGTACTTAAAGAAAATATAGGGTTTACTTTACTGGTTAAACTTTCTGCGCCCCGCTTACTGACTATTTGCAACTTTGCACTTGAATAACACAAGACACACAACAACTTTACTCCCTAGTATGAGGGCGTTTTCAGAAAAAAGTGCACCCTTTTAATGAAAGTCGGTCCTCAATTTTCCATACAAAAATTTTTAGTCAGTTTTGTAACGGCCCATACGAAATGTATGAAAAAATGCGTTACAACGCTGACAAAAAAAAACGGGACACTCTTTTTCTTTTTTTAAATCAATAGTACTCGTGATTCTGGTTATAAAAAACCCAAAACTTCCTATATTTTCAAAAAAAACGAAAATGGTACCCTATTTCTGAAAATGCCCATAAATAACTATTGTCACCTAGAAATTGTTTCGCTGCTACATTGCACTATCAGCTATTTCAGTTGGATCGCACGTTCGTTTTAAATTGCCATCCATTGTACAGCCGCGATGATAACTGTGGCACGTTGTGTAAACATGTCCAAGTTTAAAAGTATGGACATTGTTGTTTTATTTTTCAACAATTGTTGCTACTTATCCTCTAGGCGATGACTTACACTAAAATGGGACTGCGAACTGCCAGTTTCTATAGAAAACCGAGCTATCTCTATTTTATTTTTCTATTTTTATTTTATTTTATACATATATCTATCTATCTCGTGATTCTTTCTATAGAAATTGACAGATCGTCCCGTCCCGCTCCGTCCCGTCCCGTCCCGTTCCCTTCTAATGTGAGTCATCCTTAACCCGGGAGTTCAAACATTTTTCGCCAAGACCCCCTGCGCTGGCACATAGTAAAATAAGAAAGATATGTGGTTTTCATTGCTGTTTTAACTTTCTTCGCTTTGCTTCCTGATTATCCGCAATTCTACTCCCTGCTAACAGAAGAAAAATGCTCGGAAACTCATAGAACACGAGTTAACTAAAACTTTTCTTCTTAGCGCCACTTACGCCAAGTAGGGTTAGGGCTCGAGCACAAACGCCCGCTCAGCAGCTGTGGTGCTAACCCTGCAGCCAGAGGCCGTAGAGAATGGCGTCAGTTACGCCCAGGTGATCTCCAGGGCAAGGGAGACGGTAGACCTGGAGCAGCTCGGCATCTCCGCCTTGAAATTTAAGATGGCAGCCACTGGCGGCAGGGTGCTGGAAATCCCAGGTGCAGCCAGTGGCGAAAAGGCTGACTCGCTGGCCGAAGCGTTAGCCAAGAACCTGGGGACTGACGTCCGAGTCTCCAGGCCGGTGAAGTGCGCGGAACTGCGACTCACAGAGCTCGACGACTCAGTGTCGCCTAGCGAGGTGGTTGCTTCGGTCGCGAGGGTCGGTGGCTGTGCGGAGGGACAGATCAAGGCTGGAGAGGTCAGACAGGATGCCTCCGGCCTCGGTACGATCTGGCTCCGTTGCCCAGTCAGTGCAGCCAAGAAGGTGGTGGAGGCCGACGGTGGGCGGCTCCAGGTAGGGTGGGTCCGGGCCGCAGTAAAGCTGCTGGATCAGCGTCCCATGCGGTGCTACAAATGCCTCGAAAAGGGGCATGTTAGGGCAAATTGCACCAACGACGCTGATCGCAGCGACACCTGCTACCGCTGCGGCAAGCCCGGCCACAGAGCGTCCGACTGCTCGGAGGCGCCACACTGCGTTGTGTGCGCTAACGAGGGGAGCAAGGCAGATCACCTGCTTGGGTCTAAGGGGTGCATAACCACAACCTCTGCCCCCAAAAAGTCGAAGACGAGGACTGGAGCCGCCCGCCGGACAGCATCCCAGCCCACGAAGTCCCCAGCCGTCGCTATGGAGACGCAGGAGGTGGATCCAGCGTCCCTCGAGTAGATAGATGGCTATACGTGTGCTCCAGACGAACCTAAACCACTGCGCCAGGGCCCAGGATCTCTTGTTCCAATCTCTGGCGCAGTGGATGATCGGTGTTGCCGTGGTCGCTGAGCCATACTCGATCCCGTCCCGTGATGACTTCATAGGTGACGTGGACGGATCGGTGGCGCTGGTGGTGCGAGCGATGGCGGGTGTTCTTCCGCCTTCAGCTGTGACCAAAGGGAAGGGGTATGTGGCGGCGCTATGCGGAGAAATATGGTTTGTCGCAATCTATTTCTCCCCAAATCGCTGTCTGGCCGACTTCGAGCGGTTTCTAGACGAAGTGGGGGCGCTAATCGGGCGGCTCTCTCCGCGTCCCGTGATCGTTGCCGGAGACTTCAACGCGAAGTCCACAGCATGGGGTTCTCGGGTGACAGACGCGAAGGGAGCCACGCTCGAGGAATGGGCTGTTGCGGCGGGGCTGGCAGTTCTGAACGAAGGAACGGCAGACACGTGCGTGCGACAACAGGGTGGTTCCATCGTGGACATAACGTTCGCGAGTGCTGCCCTGGCGCGCCGTGTCCAGGGTTGGGAGGTCATGGTGGGGGTGGAGACGTTGTCCGACCACCGGCACATACGGTTCGACGTCACCACCTCGGACACCTCGTACAACCCAAGCCGGATGGGCCCGGTCGGGGGTGGCCCAAGATGGGCACTCACCAAACTCGACCGGGAACTGCTCAAAGAGGCGGCGATCGTGGAGGCCTGGCTGCCCGTACAGGAGGGAGCGGTGGTGGTAGAGACGGAAGCATCCTGGTTCCGGGGGGCTATGACACGTGTGTGCGATGCGTCAATGCCCCGGGCCAAGCCCCTGCCGCCAAAACCGAGCGTGTACTGGTGGTCCGCCGAGCTCGCGCAGCTGCGCGAGGGCTGCATAGCCGCACGTCGCCAGTACATGCGCCAGAGGCGAAGAAGGAGGCCCAACGAGGACGAGATACGCCGCTCCTACCAAGCGTACAAAGACTCCAGGGCAGAGTTTGCGATGGCCATAGGGAAGGCAATTGAGGCGAGTCGTGCCGAATTTCTGGAGACCCTCAATGCCGACCCGTGGGGAAGGCCATACAAACTTGTCCGGAGTAAGTTACGCGCATGGGCACCACCGCTGACCCAAACGCTTGAGCCGGATCTCATGGACCGAGTGGTGGCAACGCTCTTCCCCGAGCGGGGCCCGCACACACCACCTGCCATGGCGCCCCTAAGGGCGGAAGTTTCTGAGGAGGCTGGAGTCCCACCCATCACTCCAGGGGAGCTCAACGCAGCGGTCCATCGGCTCAGGGCCAAGAACACGGCCCCCGGGCCCGACGGCATTCCGGGTCGTGCTTGGGTCTTGGCCGTGGACGCTCTGGGGCCAAGGTTGCTGCGGCTACTGAGCGCATGTCTGGAGCAGGGTTGCTTCCCCAACGAATGGAGGACCGGGAAACTGGTCCTCCTTCGAAAAGGCGGGCGGCCGGCGGACTCTCCAGCCGGGTACCGGCCTATAGTCCTGCTCGATGAGGTGGGCAAGCTCTTTGAGCGCATAATCGCAACTCGCCTCATCGAGCACATGGAGCGCACAGGGCTGGATCTGGCTGACCAGCAGTTCGGCTTCCGGAGGGGGCGGTCGACGGTGGACGCGATACTCCGGGTGAAGGCCATAGCGGAGGAGGCTGCTTCCCAGGGTGAGGTCGTTTTGGCGGTGTCGCTAGACATCTCCAACGCCTTTAACACCTTGCCCTGGGAAGTCATCAACGAGGCTCTGCGCTTTCACGGAGTGCCTCCCCACCTGTCGCGCATAGTAGCCGCCTACCTGGAGGGACGGGTGATAGTCTGGCCGGGGCGACGAGACTGGGGTCGGAGGCATATGTCGTGCGGAGTTCCGCAGGGGTCGGTGCTGGGACCACTCCTGTGGAACATAGGCTATGACTGGGTTCTACGGGGTGAAAACCTGAGTGGAGTCGGCGTCACCTGTTACGCCGACGACACGCTCGTGACGGCCAGAGGACCCAGCTACCGCGACGCAGCTATCCTGGCGACGGCCGGAGTCGCCCACTGTGTGGCCCGCATCCGCCGCTTGGGTCTAGAGGTGGCACTCACAAAGTGCGAGGCCATCTGCTTCCACGGCCCGCGGAGAGCGTCTCCATCTGGCGCCCAAATCATCGTGGGAGGAGTCCCGATTGCTGTCAAGCCGACACTGCTGTACCTCGGTGTCGTGCTTGACAGCAAATGGAACTTCAAGGCACATTTCGAGCGCCTCGCGCCGAAACTACTACGTGCCGCGGCGGCTCTTGGGCGTATACTGCCCAACCTGGGGGGGCCCAACTCAACGTGCCGCCGTCTTTACACTGGCGTAGTGCGCTCGATGGCGCTCTACGGTGCCCCTGTATGGGCGGATGCCCTCAGCAGCCACAACATTGCTCAACTGCGGAGACCGCAGAGAGCAATGGCGCTGAGGGTAATCCGAGGATACCGCACGGTGGGCGCGGAGGCTGCATGTGCGCTGGCCGGGTGCCTGCCCTGGGATCTCGACGCGAGGGCCCACGCTGCACTGTTCCGGTGGCGAGCGGAGGCACGAGCCAGGAACAACCCACCGGCGCCACCAGAGGTGGAAAAGCGGCGCGAAGAGCTCCAGGGCGAGGCGATGGAAATGTGGGTGCACCGGCTGGAACGGCCGAGGGCCGGCTCCCGCACCATAGAAGCAGTTCGCCCAGTCCTCCACGACTGGGTCGAAAGGCGCTCCGGGGTTCTCTCTTTCCGACTGACGCAGGTGCTGTCCGGGCATGGCTGCTTCGGCAGCTACCTGCACAAGGTCGCGCAGAGAGAACCGACACCAGAGTGCCACGCGTGTGGAGCTGGCGTAGACTCGGCCCAGCACACACTGGCCGAGTGTGCGGCATGGGAGGCGGAACGGCAGGAGGTGATAGCCCAGGTGGGGCCAGACCTATCGCTGCCGGCGGTGGTGCGGGCCATGGTGGCCAGCGAGGAAGGGTGGGAGGCTCTGTTTTCGTTTAGCGAGCACGTCCTCAAAGAGAAGGAGGCGGCGGAGCGCGAACGGGAAGCCCAGGCCGAGGCAGACCCGATGCGCCGCCGCCGCACAGGACGCAGGCGCGCCGCCCACGAGCGGAACCTGCCACCCTAACGAGAGCTGGCTGGCGAGGGACACGAGAGCGCCTTCGCCCATGATGCCGGCTCTCGAGCATGAGAGCGCGACCCTGTGTCCGGGAAGCGCTCCCACGGTGAAGATCGGTCGGCTCAAAGCCCGACCTTGCGACGGATCCCGCTCCGGGATGGCCGCTGCGGGGCTGCGGAGGTATCGCGCGAGCTTCCCCGGGACCCCGCATTTGCAGCGGTGAGAGGACACCATGGGGTTTAGTGGGTAGGGGGGCCTCTTTACAGCCTCGAGTCCCACATAACCGACCGGGTTGCACACCACCTTAGACCCGGCGGTATGCGTAAATGCATTCCCCATGTAAAAAAAAAAAAAAAAAAAAAAAAAAAAAAAAAAAAAAAAAAAAAAAAAAAAAAAGGGCTCGAGCACAAATCACGTGAGGATTTTTTTGGCTATTTGTTGACTCCCCTTGGTGATCTTTGGGGAATTTTGAGGTTTATCTGCTGGGTGAATCAACTTTAACACCGATACTAATTTGTCCCCAACTTTGAAACTTAAATCAAAAATTTCACTTATTAATAATATATTTATTTTATATTACACTTTAAATTATGCGTGTCCGTTTCTGAAACGTGATTTTTTGGCAACTCAAGAGACATTTTTCACGTCCTTGGCGTTACCAAAAATGTTGGTCTCAAAGTTGATTTGCCCAACTGTCAATTTCCGTATGAAATAGACGCTTAACCCCGGGTTAGTTGTCAAACCCCGGTTGGAGCAAATGACCCTTAGGATAAACAATATTGTCTCCTATCCTGTCTAGAATTGTTTCGCTTCCGCTGCGCCGCCCGAGGTATTTCAGTCGGATCGCACGTTCGTTTTAAATTGCCACCCATTGTACAGCCGCGACGATGATTGTGGCACGTTGTGTAAACATTTCGATCGAGTTTAAAAGCTTGGACATTGCTTTTATTCTTTAAAAGTTTCTACTACCTTTTTTTAATACCATCTCGGTGACGAACACGCATACCGCCCACCTGATGGAAAGTGGTCACCGTAGCTTATGGACGACTCCAGAAGTGTCACTTGCGCGTTGCCGACCCAAGTTTCAAACATTATTTCGACAAGCCCTCGTTTTAATATTAAACAATTTTACTATAAAAAATATTCTTATTTTCTATTTATTAAATTATCTAAATCATTTCAGCATTAATATTGAAGACAAGTTTAAAGCACACGTATACAGCTAGGTGTCGGTAACGACGTCGTTAATGAGAGACACCCAGGGAAGGTCTCACCTTGTTTTCTATGCACCATGATAAATACCTACTTACATACAAAAAAACGTTCAATTATAAGCTGTCCGGTGTCTTTTGTCGTGTGTTTTTGCGCAGATGAATGCTGCAATTGTTATAAAAAGTTGACTGATACGTACAAAATTGCAAGTATCGTAAAGTAGACTATGATTCCAAAACAGAAGACAGTTCTATTTAAGGATGACTCACACTAGCACGGGACGGGACGGAACGGGACGGGACGGGACGGGACGGGACGGGACGGGAAAATCTGTCAATTTCTATGGAAAGAATCACGTGATAGGTCGGAGCCCTCGGATGTCCCGTCCCGTCCCATTCTAGTGTGAGTCATCATTTAAGGGTTTTTATCCTGATTTACCTCATGGCGCAATATCACGACAATGAGAACAAGTACATATATCGATTGCATTTGGTTAAAAACCATCGCTCATCAACATCATAGATATAATATAATACCTACAGGCATATTGTAAAAAAATATTTGCCATTTTTCGTGTAAGTCTGAAAATATTTTCATATTCAAAACAACCCGTTTCCTATTCTATTGCCAAAAGCAAATTTTCCCTCGTAAAGGTGCATTTCCGCGTAATACCTATAATGCGTGGATTGCCAGTCCACTTGAGCGGGGCGAGAGTTTCACAAAGACATTTCCTTCTGCGGAATTTCAATTTGGCGCCGATACGGCGACGATGGGATTGCTTGATCGCACACCAGCTTTGTCGTGTTAGTACATTGCATATAGAAGAACAGTAGGTCCATTCCAAATGCGACGACATTTCAAAATGGCCACGATTACATTTCACAACGTTTCTTTGAACGGTATGCAGCGGACATATGTCGCCGACGACGCCGACATTGTCAACGTAGTGAAACAGGCGACAGGGGTGCTGCTGACATTGTTTGATCGCACCCCAACTCTGTTGTGTTTGTACCTACATGCTAAGTATAAAGAAGCACAGTAGGCCGAGCGCAAGTAAAAGCGGCAATATCACACGCGCGACATATAAGAAATGCATTTATTTGCGATGATCACAATAAATATGATGAGATCACAATGAAGAGCGTTGGTGGCCCAGCAGTATGACGTGAGACTTTCAATCCGAAGGTCTCGGGTTGAAATCCTGTCGGCTTGTACCTCTGAGTTTTTCGGAACTGTACGAAGTATCATATGATATATACTAATGGTTTTCAATAAAAAAGGCTTGACATAAAAAAAAACAGAAAACAATAACATAAAAGACATAATAAATAAATAAATACAACGAATAAGAATAGCGCGATTCGATAGTGTCTGTGTCTTGATCGTTCTTAACTGGTGGAAGCGAGATGCAAACACTATCGAATTCGCGCAGTCGCTATCGAGTACGGTTACGTAGAAATACTGGTAAACACAATGTGTTCTGCCTTGAGCCCGAAACACTGTTGCGACACACGTGCGCTTGATCTTTATTACCTGCTTTAAAAAAAAATAACTAAGCCAGGGCGTGCGGTGCAGTGATAGTGTGAGGCGCCATAACATAGACGTAGAATACTCGTACCTACTATTAGTAAGCCTTACGGCCAAGCCATGACCTCGCGTTACCGAGGTGATCATACTAGAGAGCCAGGTAGGTACCGTGCTTCTACTTTTCACTCTCAACAATGACCGCCGCTTGCTGCAGCCGCTGCCAATAATAGAGTACCTATGATTTCAAAAAAATATCAAATTGTAGACTGGAATGTCAGGTAGGTATCAGTCGTTTTTGTAAAACTAGCACCTAAGCCACATCTTGGCTTTAGTTGCTAGAACGGACCCCAGGCGCCCTTAGCCGTGGCATAAGCCAAGATAACTCTAGGAAGAAGTTACTCATTCAAAAAATCGATTAACATTTATAAAAATACTCAAACAACTAAGATCCCAGCGAAATCAGAATTGGTTTTAAACATCCTACTGTCAGTCATATTCACTGTACTGTTACTCCGAATCGTTCAACCGAAAAAATATTAAAAATCGAATGCGTTAGAGTACCGAGTGTGAAGTATTCGTATAGGTACATTGGGAGTTGGGAGCAAACAAATTAGGGGACAATTTATTTATTTAATCGTATGGCGCTATTGCGGCGCTTGAAAACCTGGGTCTGGTCCTGATCTTGGCCTGGGCGCTGCAGCGCCAGCCTGTGTCTGGGTCGGCTGAATGTGTGACTGTTCGAGAATGTATAGTCTGTACTATTAGGTATTAAAAAAAATTAACCCTTAAATGCATGATGATGCATTTATGACACAGAAACGAGACATGTGACAATCAAGTTCTCTTGGAATGTAAACTTTGTCATGTCGTCGTAAGTTCTTAATTTGAAATAAATTTGGTTGTCACTTAGGATGTTTTAGGATGGTGCGCCAATGACAGAATTCCATATGATTGAGATGACGGAAACGAAATGCTGTAACGTCACGGGGTTTCGTTTGTTTACATTTTTTTAAACCTAATAGTAGTAATAGTACATAGTATAGTTATGTCGATTAATTTCATGCACAATATCTCTGAAGTAAAAAGCGAGACCGACATACTAAGATACCTACTTATTCTACCTAAAAAGTAAAACAATAAGTGTGTGTGCGTGTTAAGTATATTACCGCAAACACTCTCACTCTCAGTCGTTTCCTTCCGAAACAATCTTTAATGAATCCTCAGCAAACAAAGTGAACTAATCGAGTTGTGAACGAACTAATTATGAACGAAGTTATCTAAGCGTGCAGGTGCGAACGATCCGCTCATTCGTTCTTCTGTTCACGGGACCAGAGACAAATAAACGATATGGACTGCATACGATCTCGTTGGACTTTTCAGGGTTGTATATGGCGTGACCATCTGCCGCTTAGCGAGGTCTCAGAACCATGTCTGCTTATAAAATATTGGTAAATTTCACATTGATGTGACTGTAACTATTTAATAACTTACAAATGGGATCAAACGAGACATTAAAAAAATTCAACTTTTGCCTAATGCCTAATCATGTGTCGAGTTTTTTGCACCAAAATACTGTACAGTCCAAAAGTTACTAGTTGCGGTAATCTGATTAACGTTTGACGATTCAGTTTCCACAAAACATGTAAACATTTTTGGTGTCATCTCACCGTCATCATATTTTTGTAATAAATAAATAAATATCACTGCAGAACCGAACCGACTGTCGAATCAATAAAACAAACATAATTACATTGTAATTATCCCGTTTTAAATATTAGTTATAACTTATAATCCTGAAATGGAACTGAAACCTAGTTAAACGACGCGCGACGTATGTATAATCGCCATTAGATATATAGGAGCGACCGAGGCCCTCACAAATGGTTGAGCACGCCTTTATTGGCAAGGTGTTGAGGTGCTTGTTAAGATATTTTTGATCACCTTAGCCACTCCTTTTTATCTGATGGCGACCGTACAATAATTGAGGAACGCGCTTATTTGTACACTCATTTATTTGTATTATTTATTGTTCTCTGACTGAACGTGTAGAAAGTGTGTAGAAATTTTTTGACATCCGAAAACGTGTCTTAATTTTTAACGTTAAAGTTTGTTTTCCAAGGATAATGTCTTTATCGGACTTTCTGAAAACAGGTGCTTATACTGCTTGCAGTATTGCATGACCGAGTGGCAGCTATCTAGACACATCTATATCACAAGGTAATTAAAGTAATTTAAAATATAAAATGTATTTGGCAGAAACATATAAATAAAACTAAATAGATGATACATATTTTTATATTATGGGATATATGGGACATTGTACTCAAATCGACCTAGTCTCACGGTAAGCTCAACGCTTGTGTTGTGGGTACTATTTAGACGATGATATATAATATAATACTCGTAGATACATATAAATATATATATACGACGATATAACCGACGAAAAAGCGCGCGATACGGCACACCACTAGCCACTTAATTCCTTACAGATGTAAGAAGTGTAATTGTGAAAATATATCTAAAAATTAGCATTGTAAGATTGAGTTTGATGCTTCCTTCTGTTTATACTGTGTTGATAGAAAACACCTACTTTTCGTACTTCAATATTATTTTGATTGAATTTTCTAATCATTATTAGTTAGGGAAATATCTTTTTTTGCAAGAAAATCAAGTGTTTGGTACTCTACTATGTTTATATTTATACTCTAGCACGCGCCCTCCACGCGAAGTTGAGATTTATCCGGCAATAAGTGTAGGTGTTGTGGCAGGTAATGAGCCAAGTTTGCTTGTTAGCAGTGTTAGCACTACACTAGCGCGATACGGTACACGGATACACTTAACTTCGTTGCGGATATAAGAAGGGTAATAATGCGAAAATACATCTACCAATTAGCATTGTTAGATCGACTTTTTGCTCAGCCATACATATAAAGTTATACAAAAGAATGACACCAATCCGATCCGATCCGGGACAATCTGTCAGTTTCTATAGAAAACGTCACGTGACCTCCGACGGCTCCGAGCTATCACCTGATTATTTCTATAGAAACTGACAGATCGTCCCGGATCGGATCGGATCGGAACGGATTGGTGTGAGTCATCCTTATAGCGTTATGAACTGGAAGGGAAAGGTTTCTTATATTTATACGATGTTGATCGAAAATAAATTCTGTAAATAAATAATGTTTCTGTTGGTGAGTAAGGTCGCCAGAGCTCCAAGAGGATTCACTGTGTTGACAGCTGGGGCAAAGCTTGCGCCTTTAGCTGACAACACAGCGAATCCTCCTTTTTTTAAAGGGTCGGCAACGCGCATGTAACACCCCTGGAGTTGCGTGCGTCCATAGGCTACGGTGACCGCTTACCATCAGGCAGGCCATATGCTTGTTTGTCACCCTCAATTAAAAAAAACTAAATATAAAGAGTACGAAAAAGCGTTATTAAGTAAGAAAATGAAGTGTTTTATACTCTTCTCTATTTATATTATACTTTCGCTCTCCACGCGAAGATTTATCCGCCAATAAACCTATGAGTAGGTGTTGCGGCAGGTAATGAGCCAAGTTTGCTTGTTAGTAGCGCGATACGGGTACACCACTAGCCACTTAACATCGTTACCCATATAAAACTAGGGTAATAGTTATATCATGTCAAAATGCACTGGAAAATGTTGTATTCTGGTGCGTCAGGCACGTACAAAAGTAGTTCATGGAACACTGATATAATAAGGGTTCTTAAAACTTGAGGGTCGCCGTTGGAATTATGGCCTGTTGCATACGTTAGTTTTACTACGACAGCTAAAATAGCGAAAAATAAAAATCTCGAAAGGTGGCAAAATGTGAAAGTGTCGTATGCCCGCTAAAGAAATTAAAAAAAAAAACAACAGTGCTCATATATTGTATGAAAATCCACTTACTGTATGTATTTTGAAAATAAATGAGTTGCCCCCTTGTTTCCACCATCTGATAAAGGTTGAGATAACATATATAGCCGCCAATTTTAAGAAAAGTCTCGTCCGTAATATCTTTGCGAACCAAATCATTGCGGATACACTCCATCACGATATGATGACAGCTGAAGGCCATTCGCGCTTCTTTGGATCCTGAATCTATTGGAAAGGTAACAAGTCAAATAGAAAATGAGAAACCCGTGTTAGGTTAGGCTTTGCAAGCAAATTCAATATAGGTACTTTATGTCACTCCTACATCTAAGATGAATATAAATACACTTCATCCCTCAAACTGTACCTACAGACAGCTCGAAATTATTACTTCCGAGAAATTATTTATTACGAGGCTTTACCATGACGTCTTAACGCGATTCAGTTGACGACCTAAACTGAGTCGCTTCCATACACGTACAACTGAGCCTAAACAGAGCCTAAACTGAATCATGTTAAGACGTCATGGTAAGGCCCCAGGTCACTATGGGGTCATAGGTGTACTACACATTGAGTGTAGAATGTGTGACGAAGAAGATGACACTATGCAGTACTTGTGTGAATGTCACGGTATCGTCAGACGAAGACTGAAGGACTTTGGTGCACTTAGGAAGTCCTGGAAAATAAAGAACAGAGCACCACCCCTGAACTCCATCATCCCTCACATGGAAATTGTCGAGTAAGCTCTTGAGTAGCGGTAGGGGGCAATTACACAAAAGATCCCCATAGGTCGAAGTGTATCCGCTAGGGCCCCCTTGACCTTAGATAAGATAAGATAATAAGATCTCTTAACTGCATTCTACATACCTCGGCAGTTAGGTAAATGTGGGAAAATTATGAGAGCAAATTTTAAGACCTGTCTCCATTCTGTTTTCGAATTTGCTGTAAAATGGGATGGGGCTCGTGAATGGATAGAAGAAAGATGGCAGAGGGGCTAGTTGGTATTTTTGACCAGAGTTGTCATATTGGTACAACAATACTTTATTTTATTCTCTTGGCGAGTCAATCTTTTGTAATACCTATTGTATCAATTCCCATCTCACTCAGTTCCTATCCTTGCTAACCCTAACTATGGGGTTAGCTGGGATTTCGTACTTTATTGTATTTATCGTAAAATCTATGAACCAAAATGACAGCTTTTCATTAAAAACCTAAATTCATGCAACCAGAACAATTTTTATGTATATAAATTAAAGTGCCATATATACAATCTCAATATTAATCGAGGTTTGAACTACGAAATCGTCCTAACATTTTACGGTACTCAATCCTGCTAACAAAGAGATCCTTCAAATAAATTTTCTGACCAAACATAATCTTGTCAAGCACAGGTACCTACTACCTACAAAGTGAAGGCAATATTTCAGACAGCGGGTCCCTTGAAAGTAGTAGACCGTAATGGGAATTATAATAAGACCATCAGTCTCATTGACGATGTCCTGCAGTTTATTGAGGATATTTATTGATAGGGATTCCACATGTGGCAGCGAGGTGCAAGTGAAACAGGCTAGGGCGTGTTCCCGGTACTGGTTTTCTATACAAATACAGTAGCGGTACCAGGAATTCCTGGTTCTTGCCATAAAAAAATGTAGCGGGAGCATCACCTAGAAAAAACGCTATATAAGTAGATGTAGAATCAGGGAATAGTATCTATGGTATCTTGCGCTGTGAAGGCCGCAAAAATAAGTGACATATGACAACAATACAATACATATCATGTCAGTATGACACCGCGAAAATCGAGCGAACGGATATTTATATCTCCCTCTTTATCGCACTTATTTCAAGCAAAAGTATTGCATAACGAAACTATGACATGACAGTGAGCAGTGACAACCTGTTATTAAAATTATTGCTAGTGTAAAAAATTGGTTACGCAACATGGCGCATGGTCATATTATATTCCTGATTAAATTTTACCATTGTCGTTGACTGACCTGACCTGGGATAATAGCAAGCCCATGGCAATCTTATTTTCAACTTAAATTTTGCATTTGCAGCGCATTTCGAAGAGAGAAGCAAGATGCCAAGGAACCTACCCAGGTCATTACCATAATTAAACCCGGTATATAATAACCCGGTATAACCCGCCAGACTTCATATCAACAGTGAACAGGCATCTTCTGGGCAAGCTTGTTAGCCTCGGCTAGTATGTGGCCATTTATAATTTTTTTTAAATCCTAAACTCTGAATGCGCGCTCTCAGCTCTGGTCCACGCCAAATCAATTCCATAATTCCTGATGCTGTTACCGTAATTAAACGGTCCAAAATTCTCCCAAAATTCACAAGTACTACAAATTCCGTGTAATTTGCTAAAGAACAAACTTGCTTGAATAAGGTTACAGCAATTAACAAATTTTCCTCATAAAAGTACTCCAAATGTAAAGTAAATGAAGCCTGTATTCATTTGCATAATCTATTATACGAGAGGGTAATGGAAACAGTCTTAAAACATCTTTATCGTTACTTTTATATGACGTTTTTCATTTGAACATATTGTATTTGAATCGGTCATCAAAGTCTTTGACGTTTTCATGAATATGACGGAGTTCTCTTACTGCTTTTATTGTTTGGGTATTTTTATTAAGTGGGGAAAAGTTATTTCCGGGGATTTGAATTGTTGAGGAAAAGGTCCCCAACCTTCGAATACCATTCATTTGTTTTTACACATTTGAGGATATCTATGGGTTTTTATTTTTATGCCGTTTGCTTGTTAATATTGAGCTTAATAAACAAAAGTCCTGTTAAAAATACATATCTGTATTAATAATTCCGTGCAGGGGGTACTGTAGACCCGAATGAAACTATACTAAAATGAAAGAGCATAAAAAAATAAGAGTTTTGAGTCGTATTTTGCATTTGAGAGTGTTAATTTGTTGACAGAAATGTGACAAGAGGTAGGTAGATACTTATTTGTGACATATGTATTACGTTTGTTGGTTGACACTGTTGACAGTGACGTTCGGAAATTATAAATTTATTTTTTCACAGAACGGCTGTATTATAGTGTGTAAAGAGTATTTGTAGAAACTGGATTTAACATTATGAATTTTACATCGCAATCGAGCCTCACTTTGTCTTATAATAACTAAACATATAATTTATATGTATTTATTGACAATATAATATAAGATATCCGCAAGGTTTATGAATAAAATGATGGCGAAACGGGATCAAATCCTACATAAGTAGTTCTGCTGGGAATATTAAATGAATATCATTCTGTTCTGTTAGGGCGGATTCGCACTACGTCCGATTCGAATCCGATCCGAACCCGTGAAAATATGAGTCTAGAAAACTCGGACCGAATTCGGATATGGCTTACGCACTAGTCCGATCCGAACCCGTGAAAATATAGGTAATAATATTCGGATATTGCGTACGCACTAGTCCAATCCGAACCCGTGTAACTATGGGTCTAGAAAACTCGGACCGAATTCGGATATGGCTTACGCACTAGTCCGATCCGAACCCGTGAAAATATAGGTAATAATATTCGGATATTGCGTACGCACTAGTCCAATCCGAACCCGTGAAACTATGGGTCTAGAAAACTCGGACCGAATTCGGATATTGCTTACGCCCAGAAACCCAGCCGCATACCCCGCTCGCCCCGCTGCCTCTTTGCTCGCACGCAGCTTGGCTTTAACTCGGACGCAGTGCGCGAGCGTTCATACAAATAATACTAAGACTACTTCGGTCCGTCAAAAATCTTCTCCGAAGTGGAGATTCTAGAATGTCGGACAGAAATCGGATGACAAAGATCGGTTCTAGTGCGTAACTTACAATAGAAATAGTTCTACGGCTACGACGGACCGGATTCGGATCAGACGTAGTGCGAATCCGCCCTTAGCGGGAACAAGCGGCGGAGAGCACTAATAATAGAAGTACAAAAAATCACAGACGGGTATTTATATTGTATTTAGTAATTACCTACCTATTTATTCGTTCCCCGAGGTAATTGTCTCCGATGCAAAATCGGTAATGCGTTAAAAATAGGTACCTTACCTACATAACTCGTATCTAAAACCAAACCATCTAAATTTTGTTTCTCGCTCTCTATCGCATTAGCTCATTCGGACAACAAAGAGGTAAATAGAGGAATATCTAAGTGCGATAGAAAGGGAGACACAAATTTTAGTTCGTTCCATTTTGTAAGCCTGACCCTATTTACTGGTTGGCCAGCACAGTCATTCATGTTGGCTGGTCAGCACCAGCAAATTTGGTCGACATGCCGGACGCAAACAAAGTTTAGGTACAATTACCGAATAATATTTAGGCCTTCGCAACCCGGTGGACGGTAGGGTACAGCATCGAAGAGACTTCTTTTGCCACAGCGAACATCTCGCGATTCGCCAAAATCTCTCGAGAAAGTTACGCGAAACAAAAAATAAATTTTAAAAAATTATAATAAAAGTTTTAAAAAATCGAATTGTTCGCTACCAAGTACCAACACAATGTGATTTTTTGTAAATCTATTAGGTAAGCATAATAAATAATCATTGCCAAATAAATGTATGTACGAATACTTGCTCCACACGCAAAAACCTACATTTAACTTGACTGTATGCATCGTTTTTTTAGTGTTAAACTTTATTAATTACCGTTAATAGAACGGTCAAAACCACAGAACCTAGAAACGACTTTTTGAAGTAGGTAAGTAAAGTAAGTAAGAATAAATATTCTTTTGATTTCAGCAGCAATGTCTGAAATGAAAACAGGAAGCACTGGAAATACTCGTAAATCTATCGCTTTCAGACTTAATGTTCGAAAACATAGTTTTAGAAACTTTGAGAATAATGGCTACGCTTGGTTACGTTGTACGTTTCTTTAAAAGTTTTCCAATTCCAATTTTAAATCTTTTGTCTGTGCAGTTTTGTAGGGTTAGCATGGTTGCCATTTTATCGCTTATCACGCTATGCGTAACTTTCGCACATACATACTTGTTAGAACGTGACAGCAACGTCGGTAAACGAAAACCCGACCATAGACTAGTTGGTCTGTACCTGTACTAAACATTTTGGAATTTTATTGCCAACTAAACTAACTATTTTCTTTAACCAACATTATCTACTTGTACGGCAAATAAATTATGCACGAAAGTAAATAGAACGGTCTCCTAGCTAAGTCGGTAGTGACCCTGTTTACAAAGCAGGAGATCCCGGGTTCGAATCCTGGTCAGAGCATTTGTTTTATCACGAATATTTATTCCCGAGTTATAGACGTTTTGTATGTATTTAAGGATTCATTTGTATGTATGTATTATATACTCGTATATCGTCGTCTAGTTCCCGCAAGTCCCGCAACACAAGTCTTATTGAATTTACCGTGGGACTTGGTCGGTTTGTATAAGATTGTGTCATATTTATTTATTAATTTAAGAAGCATTTGGCCCATCTCAGTAGTTCTTCGTTAAAGGAAAACAAAACAAGAGCTAATAATACACTTACATATCTGTCCGTTGAATTTGATACGTTTAGACGTGCCCGGCGCGATGTTAGTATAAATTCTTTATCGCGTGGCGAGCATTGCACAAATGGACATGAATACAGATCTCCGGCAGAAGTATCCGTGATACCTCAATATAAGTACATTGCCATCCAGCCAAATTGAGCATAGGTAGGTTTACACATATAGGTTTAAGGACATTTAAGTAAGTACTACCTACTTACGCGGAAGAAAACACGCGGAGACTTTAGACACCGTGATTTTACACTTCAGAGGATTAAGAGTTAACTCGAGTTAAAATCTCTATAAAAACTAGTGTCTGAACTATTGCAGTTTTTGAGATATTAAATAGCTAAATTTATACCTATATTAAATTTAATACCAATAAGATTGTTTTTTGACATGTGCTGTCATGGCTAAAGTTAAGGATCGCTCACACTAGGATGGGACGGGGTGGGATGGGACGATCTGGCAATTTCTATAGAAATAATCACGTGCTAGCTCGGAGCCCTCGGATGTTAAGGGACGTTTTCTATAGAGGCTGACCCCTCTCTGACCCGTCCCGTCCCGTTCTAGTCTGAGACATCCCTAAAGCTTGGTTATATCATACTTGACACTTACTATTGTGTACCTACTTGTTTTTTATTTTGTTTGAAAAAACGATTTTGTTTTCTAATTCGACCAAATGGTAATACCAGGTAGCTCCTATTAACGTAACAAGCAACCTTGTCTTTAACGTAAATAAAAAACACTATGTAGGTACATACTTAACGTCCATAATTCAGGGACAAATGAGTCGATTTACTTCAAAATCGGATCAATACATCCGTCAGATTATGCTATTATGGTATTAAGAAAAGGTAATATGGTATATTTGCTGAGAGGGTCGAATAGATTTACCCGATTTTGAAGTGAAGCGCCACAAATATTCGTGATAAACACACAAATACATGCCCTTACCAGACTTCGAACCTCTACTAATCTAGGTTGGCCGTTAATTAATAATATATAGAAATGGTTGTACATGTGGATACAGATCTATGTATGCCAGACTTCTTCATCAGTCTTATTGATTGCTGACAGACAGGACTTGACTTGTCCGCCAGAAAGAAGCCAGAAGTCGCTGGCAGAGACTGTTTGTGATCATTTTATTTTTGCCGATAAGGCACTTATGCCATAAAGATTAATTTAGGAATGAACATTACCAAGAAGCGACAAAAGTGCTTTTACTATAAACAAACACATTTATAAATATTTTTCTCCTTCCTAGTGTTTTCCTGGCTTATGTAAGGCTCAGTGACGCTTTGGCAACTTATCCCAAGATTTGGCGTAGGCGCTAGTTTTACGAAAGCGACTGCCATCTAATCTTCCAACCCAGAGAGTAAATATCAAATGATATTTTGTACAATAAGTTCCGAAAAACTCATTGGCACGAGCTGGGGTTTACCGCTTTTACCGCTGCGCCACCGCTTACACATCACATTTATTTATTTGCTTGTAAAAAACCACACCTAAATAGAATAAGGTAAAGGCGCCTAATACACAGGGTACCAAATTTGGCGCCTATTACCGTGGCATTTCGAAATACGCATTTTAAAAGCAAACCGTTCGTAAATACCGTGTTTACTCAGATATATTTGACGAATGTAAACAGAAACAAATATTTATTTACAATGTTCGCCATTAAATATTCAACGGCGCTCCCGGGCTAGGAGTTGAATTGTCGAGTTACTGACGGTAATAAAATTTGCGGCTACGATAGGCAATAAATATGATAAACTTGCCAATAGTTTGAATAAATGGATACTGTTTTTAGGGTTCATAAATGGTAAAAAACTGGCCAAGAGCATGTCGGGCCATGCTCAGTCTACACCGTTCGTCACAATAGGTGAGGGCGGACGTCTACAAAGGAGCATAATCCCTTTTAACGGAGAAGATAGGTTTTTTCCAAAAACAAAAATGTTTTAACAGACCAAGTTCAAAATAATTCTCCTTGAAAGTCTTTACATAGATTTATTTTCAAAAAAAAATTTTCAAATGTATTTTTTTAATATTTTCTGGACTTGCGGTTAAAAAGTTAGAAAATCTTTTCTACTAAGAAAAGATCGTGAGGAAACAAAACTAATCCCAATAAAGGATGACTCAGACTAGGACGGGGCTGGATGGGACGGGCGGGGCGGGATGTAACAATCTGTCAATTTCTATAGAAAAAATCACGGATGTCACGTGATGTTTTCTATAGAAACTGATCGTCCTGGAATTTCGCGATTCCTCTGGGTTGGAAGGTCAGATAGTTGTAAAGCTCTCGCTTTACCGGAACCCCTAAGTCTGGTTTGGATGGAAGTACGAAGCAATGATGCTTGTACTTAGAAATCGGCCACATGCGTCCTGCCCGTTGCAGAGATTGCATAAAAAGGTACTCGAGAAATTCCCCAACATTCATTGAGACCGAGTGACTCAGTGGTTATGGCGTTAGCAACGTAAGCTGAGGACCCGGGTTCGATCGTCAACTTGACCTCCGATGGACTTGGTCTTTTTCTTTAGTATATGATATGACATCTATTTTCCATTTATATTACGCGTAATTTAGGGATTACTTGCTAAAGTGGACCCCTTAGCCGTGGCATAAGCCAGGAAAACAGAAGAAGAAAATTAAAGTTGGAATATTCGGATTAGTTTCCTGTTATTTGTAAAATCATAATATATTATTTATTGCCATGATTACAACCCGTGATATGGTTGTACAACTCACTAATCCCTTCTTTATTCCTGTTATATCGAACTGAGGATTCAAGTGATTTATTTTTGGCCGATACTAACTAATCCCGCGGTAATCCTTAATGGATTTAATTCGAATCGACAGGGAGTCATTTTGTGCGGAATCGGCCATTTTATTTGCCAAGTTTTGGGGGAAATTAGCTTTAAGTATCTGACAGAGGTTAATGAACGCATTAAGGGTCCTATTTCTACTTATAGTGTTTTATAAGTGGGCGTGTTCTCCCGTACCTACCCACATAAACTCGCCCGCTCGCCCCAACATATAAATCTGGTAGGCTTATATTTTAAATTTTTAAAGTTTGTTGGGGACGTCAAAAATCGTGGGGTTGCAGTTTGCAGTTTCTAGTAATTGCTGACGTACTGTAAAATGGGGTGAGTAAGGATTGCGAGGGTAGTTGCGTCAGGAAGTTGAGAGTAGGGATGAATTGGTTAAAACAGAGTTATCACGTTATTACAAAAATAATTTGGGGGAGTCACGCCTAGTAGGAAAGCCAAAAATGCGTTGGTACGATGACATACAAAAAAATGCCGGTTCACAATGGGTGCAGAGAGTGCAAAACAGAACTGAGTGGCAAACATTGAAGGAGGCCTATTACATCTCTAACATTGAAAAGGGCTAAGAAGAGAAGGGAAATGGATCAATCCCAAAATTTAAATTTGTTTAGTAGTAACGCTGCAGGAAATTATTATAAGTACACACGCGTTCAGAATTGCATAGGCACTTTATGAATGAATTCATTCATAAATTGACCATGCAATTCTGAACGCTATATAAAAATTCAAACTTGCAATAAAATATTCAGTATTCGACAAGACCTAAGCCTTTTGCAATTGAAAAACTGGCAAAACAACAGGGATGGGACAAATAAGGCTTCCGGTCCTGTTGAAAAGTGCAGCCGATCGCAAACTGAACCGTTTGCACTGACTCCTGGCTGCTAGCTTATTCCTGTTGTAGATGGGCCAGGAAACTAGAGACTCGGATTTAATGCCAAAAAAACTATGTTTAAAGCACTAATAATTATGAATTACGTATAATTTATTAAAATTTGACATACTCGTATATTAAATTTTTTGTGCTCAATTTCTTGGATTATGAGCCTAAAAGCGGTACGATAAGAATCTCGTAACGAGTAAGGGTGTTAAAAATATAAATCTACCAGATACATCATCTGTCAGGCAAATGCGACAAAAAAATCTGTATGTTCTGTAAAAATCTGTAGAAGACCAAACCGATTTTGTTAAAATTGGCTCAAACACAAATCTGGGAGGCTAAGATTTTTATCTCATCAAAACGATTGGCAAACGAGCCAGTACAGTCAACCAATGGGAACCCTAGGCCATTCTAGAACCATGCCAAAATGACGAGCAGTAAGAGATTACCTCCAATCTGATTTATACGGTCACTATGACATAATTCTACAGTGGCTAGGCCACCCAGGTTCCAATTGGATGACTGTACATTGATAACTCAAATAAAAATTTCAAGTGGATTGCCACAAAATAGAAACAAATTATTATATCAAAACGCTGTTTTCCTAACTCCACTTGGAGAAAACCCTCTAAATTCAGGAAGTGCACACGGCACGTAAAACAATGGCATTGTCCCGCTACCGCTACCGCCCTCGCCCTCGCTGCCTCCTGTTCGTATTAATTATGCAGGTAGGATACAGACCTGTAGAATATTAAGTTCATTTCATCCTATAACTTACGCATGCTCGTATCTTATCACCAAGCATTATACTAATCAGAACTTTAACAGGCTTGGAATAGGGCAGAATTTTGTTTCATGGTATTTTTTAGTGTGAACGCCTGGGAGGGTAGTCGTACATTCGAAAAGGCTTTTAGGTGTTGTTTTACGGAAAACGCGTGTTGTTTTAGTCGGGTGTTTTTTACGCCTTTTAGAGAGCGTTTGTGGAGGCTGCACCGGATTAAATTAGTAATTTCCATTGTGTTTCCGCACATGGAAATAAAGTAAGTAATGTTTGGGAAGAAATCGCAGCACACGTTTATTTTTTATTTTGCTCTAAAATTTAGTCCAATTTTTGAAATCACTATTTTAAAATTTGATATAAAACAGCATATCAAGTAGATAGGTATTTAGTATAACAACTATTCCGTCATTATGCGACACTTGCACAATAAAATCATTATGAGATGAGACAAATATATAAACTTGAACTTGGGCATTTTTGCGAGAAGAAATCCAAAAACTTTTTTCTGAAATAGGAAAATTTTGTTTTTCCTACTCAGAATCACGAGCTCTTTCGATCCTACCAGGAGACCATAAATTTCAACACTTTACAGCGGTTACAAATTGGAGAGTATGTAAAACGTTTAAAAATTTTGAGATTTTATTTCTCGTAGTTTTTTTTCTCCTAGATTAAAAGAGCTCATTAGTCGGATCAGGAAAAACATAACCTACCTTAATTTTTTTTTTGGATGTCGTCCCCTAAATGAAATTTGTAAGTTGGAGCAATTTCACTCCTTTGTCTTTAATTTTACGTGGGTAATTGAGTATACACCATTAATTGTATTAAAACAAAAAAAATTGCTTGTTTACCTGATCCTTTTATTTTTTATTTATCTGTTTTAATTTTTTTATTTGTTAAGTTATTAGCCGACCCTTTTTTGTCCCTTTCATCTGTATAAATAGTGCAAAAGAGAGGCCGCTATACTAGCCCGTTATTGTGGACGGAGTATAGTGTCAAAGCGAGCGTAGCGTCTCCGTTTCAGCTTAGGCAAAATACTTTCGTGTGTCTAACGAATTCTTGTGAAATTTTGTAAACAAGTTTGTTGATAAATATTTTTTTGTCCATTCAGTTTATGGAAATTTTCAATATGGCGGGAATTGGTTCAAAGGTCCTAAGCGCCAAGAATCCCAAAGGCTCTTACGACCTTTGTGCCAATATCAGTACCATCTCGCCAGGTCACAGATCCACTAGTAACTTATACCCCCTACTTTACGTGTAATAGTTTGTAGACACGCTCTAGGCTATTTTTTTCATACACCGGCTCCAAAACAGCCCCTAATTAAGGTGGACTTATTTTACAACCGGAAGAGGAAAACACGAGTAGTTCGCATGTGGCTATGAGTAAGCTTGAACCTAACGAACACTGGCAAAATGTAAACACAAATGTTTACGGAACGTCGTTCATCTAACGTACAACAAGCTGCAGAGATAGTTAACCCCCTTATATACAAAGGTTCATGTTTAGGGAAGGTTAACTATCTCTGAATTTCGTGATAGCGATGGGCGAGTCGAGCTGAATGAATCGAATAACTCGGATCAGCGTTCAGGCGAGTTAATTCGAATCAAACTCATTTACAACTTGAATCAACTCGATCAAAGACTCTGACCAAACGAACGCGAGTCGCCAAGACGCCGAGTCAACTCGATCTGCAACGCATTGCTAAACTGTTAACAATACTGTGAATGACGTCTAATGAGTGGCCACTGTACCGCTGCTTTGTTTGATTCGTACGAATCAAGGTCCATTCGCCTGATTCATCTCACCGAGTCAGAGCATCGATAGCTACATAGCTGCCGCGAATAGCAATTCAACTCATCATGTCGAGTCAACTCGAGTTTGACTTTGAACTCGAATCAGCGGCCGAATGAATACGAGTTATTCGAGCTGGAAAAAGATTAACTCGTCGCTAGTCCGTATGAGCAGAGATGATTTAATGATTTAATGATTTATTTTTTGTAACACAGTATTACAGTCATACAACTAAGACACCGTGAAACTACACAAACAAACAACAACTACTACAAAGTACAATAACATTGCTGATACTATTTTAGTACACATTATTTAAATATACTGGACACCCTATCATCCATCGCCTCACATAATCTCAAGCATTCCTGACACAGATCCGTCCATCCCCAAGCAAGCAGATCACATTCTGGAGCTGATACCAGGAGCTCGTTCAGTAAACCCAGAGCTCGAAGGATTGGCGAGTTTCTATGAGCTACGGTGCGCGCCGTTGGCACTGCTAGTAGAGGCACGCGTGGCCTGAGAGGTATCCTTTTGACATCAGGCACAAACAATCTAACTAACCTCTCTACCAGCTCAGGACAGTCCGAGCTACCCCGTAGAGTCCGACATGCAAAGACAAGCAAACTGTAGTTGCGCCTCACTTCTAAAGAATTATATCCTAGGGTTCCTAAGATAAATTTAGTGGGATAAAGGAAAGGATAATATCCAAATATTTTCTTATAGTAAGTCCTTAAGAAGGTCTTTTGTACCTTTTCCAAGATTAAAATGTATGTGGATTCGAAAGGATTCCAGACCAGCGCGGATGCTTCCAGCTTACTTCTCACTAAAGCATTGTACAGAACTTTTACGGCATTCGGATCATGAAAATCTCTGACGTTACGAGTTACAAAGCCTAATCTACGAAAGCAGCTAGCAGCGAGCGATTTGATGTGGTCATGGAAGGTAAGTTTTGAGTCGAATATTACACCGAGGTCTTTCACGGAGTTGACTCTGGTGATGGGTTCAGATCCAAGCAGATATTCAGCCTTTTTAGGAGTAGTGGCACGGCTAAAGCTGCAGACTTGACACTTGGCTGTATTAAAACTAAGCTTGTTGTCGAGACTCCATTGATAAACAGATGTGATGTCATCCTGTAGCGACTCACAGTCCGCCTCATTCTCAACGCCATAGATCAGTTTGAGGTCGTCGGCATAGAGGAGACAGCGAGCGTTATAAATAACGGAAGGTAGGTCGTTTACCATGATCCCAAAGAGAAAAGGTCCCAAGATAGAACCCTGGCTGACGCCTGAACGGGTGTGGTATGACTCCGATACGAAATGGCCATGCTGGACGTACTGCTGTCGATCCCGCAGATAGCTTGCAAAGAAGTTAAGCAATTTAGGACTGAAACCAATGACGTCTAGTTTGTGAAGTAAAACGTCATTATCCACCCTATCGAAGGCTTTGCGGAAATCGAAATACAGGACGTCCACTTGAATAGCCATGTCGAGGTGTTCAGAGATGGTGTCAACTAAGGTTAGAAGATTGGTATCTACGGACCGTTTGGCTCTAAAACCATGCTGGGAGTCGCACAGAAACGGCCTAACCTGCTCGGATAAGGACTTGTGGAGAATGGACTCAAAGAGCTTTGCCATTGCCGAGAGAATAGCGATGGGGCGATAATTTTCCACTTCGCTAATTTCACTTGTCTTAGGGATTGGCTTAACCCTTGTGGTCTTCCACTGCTGGGGATAGGAGTTTGAGGAAAGTGCCAAGTTAAACAGGTAATGGATGGGTAATTTTAGATGCTCCATACAACCTTTCAAAATGTATGCAGGCAAATTATCGGGCCCCACTGCACTGTTTGGCTTAAGGCTTTTAATAGCTGTTTCGACCGCTGGCATGGTAATTTCTTTTATGTGGATGTAGTGAGCAGAGCCTTTCCTAGTTGTGCCTTTGCCAAAACCAAAGTCGAGACGAGGGGGATCGGACAAGAACACACTTGAAAAGTAAGTAGCAAAAGCTTGCGCCGTTTCAGAACCGACGAATTGTTTACCCTCCAGTGTGACCTGAGCCGCAAATCCACCTTTAGCCCTGAGACCATGAACATGCCGCCAAAACGCGCGAGGATTGCACTTTAATTCTGACTGTATATGTCGAATATACTCTACGTATGCGGAAGAAATACGTTTTTTGATATCCGCCCGGAGTTTCGAGAATTCGACATATACAGTTCTAGACTTGGTAATTTTCCACTGTCGATGAAGGTCAGCCTTAAGTTTTATACCCCTAATCAAGTCGGATGTAAACCATACCGGATACCGTCGGTCACTCTTTTTACTTCTGTTTTTTTTCGGGATACATATATCAAAAATGCTATAAAGAACATTGTAAAAAGCTTCTACTGCCAGATATACATCCTTAAGTTCAAGAACTTCCTGCCAGTTAACTTCCGAAACAAGTTTGTATAGTAGCTCATAGTCTCCCCTCGCAAAATTCCAATCCCGCTGCCGATTAAGGTTACTTGGGTCAATATGCTCAACAGGTGGCTGCCGAGAGATTACGTCTAAAGGGACTGAGATTTCGAGCGGCGGGTGGTATGCGTCACGTCGTGGGACAAGCCCTCCACCTTCCACCTCAAGCACACTGACTCCATGCATACGCTCTGACACCAGAACAATATCAAGCATTCCTCCATACAAATTCTCAACATTGTTCCTCTCTCCCAATCCGCACACAGATAAAAAATACGCATAATAACATAACACATTTTGCGATGTATAACGGGGGTTCAAGTTTAAATCACCTACAATAAGCACTACACCTTTTCTTAGACTAGATAACACCGATTCTACAGACTGGAACCACCGCAAATACACGTCGTCGGACGCAGATGGCGGTATATATACCACGCACAGGTAGCATCGAACACCTTGTTTGGTAACGACCACCCACAGATCTTCACAATGAGGTGTCTCCAAAATGACTTGACATCACAAAATGAGATGACTTGAAAATACATGGTTCTCTAAATTATCGCCGAAAATCAATTTGTCGAATATCCATCCCCATCCTCCTAACCAACTTATCGCATAATTTCATTACGCCAAAATGTCATTTGCAGTGTTTTGCAGACGTATCTTTCGCATATTATCATAATCCAACCTAGCCTAACCTAGTTGGCAAATGAAAATTCGGTCAAATGAAAATTGGGAAATAATAATTTGGTAAATGTTAGCGAAGTGAATCATTGGCGAAAAGTTGGTTTGCTGGATATCCGGCAAAATTAAATTCGGAGCAAAGGCAGGATACCAAAATGTATACATACCTAGTGTATTTTGTATGGGGTTTTAAGAATGTCAAAAATAGCACGTGGTTCGGGTTGTGGGGCCCAATATTTAGTCTTAGGAAACTTATTTTTTTTAAATCGAGATGTACCTACTGTTCAAACTTTGAACAGTAGGTACATGTTTTAGCCAAACTTTGATGTTCAAAGTTTGGCTAAAACATGAGCAAACAATAGAACGGTACACTTAAAAGCCAATAACTTTAGAACGCATCTGTATTAATCACTTATAAGAAATAATTAAAAGAAAGAAAGAAGAGAAAGTATGAATTGCATGTAATATAAACCGCAAAATAACTCATGGTTAATGTATACACTTATAACATGTAAACTTTAAGTTACTCGTTTTACCAAAATTTGTATAAAAAGTACTTCAAATAAAATAAATACGCGTGATGCCATCAACTATATTCTAAAACTTCTCCCAAAGCTAAAATTACGAGATAAAATATTATTTTCATACTTTAATCTCCCCGTCATATTCCCGCTATGCAAATAAGAAAATACTGCCGAATAATAGAAATGAGTTTCTTACCCCGACACCCCTAGGGCTGTCTAAAATATAAGCTGTCCAGACACCCCTAATCCTTACCTTTAGTCCCGGAGCTAGGTCTTAATTTTCCCCCTAAATACACAACTCATTAAAAGTAGCGCCATCTAGCAGAAAAATTATCCACAACAAGAAAAAACAGCATTGTAAAAAGGGAAAATATTGGCGCAAAATAAACAAGCACTTTAGGATTCGAATTCTTTGAACACATTGTAACATTTGTAACACACGAAATATTTTACGGTTGCAGATTGTTACCGGCACGGACTACAGCAAAATGTTAACATCCTAAACCTAAAAGATATAATAATAATTGGTAAGTAGTTGTAGTTTTACTTCTTATAAAAATTATTGTGTACCTACATTCTATTCATTGCCTTATTATACCTAAATTGTAATTTCTCCCTCTTTGATTGACCTTGGATGGGCTTAAAACCAGCTAAGCTGTGCCCATACCTTTTTTCCTTTGTCAGTGCCTAATTCTGTATTTTATGTTCAATGTTTTGTTCAAGGAAATAAACGATTTGTATTTGTAAAAGATTAACTTGACTGGTGCTTGAAAGACGGAATTTGTAATTAATATCCAAGCAAGAGTTCACTGCACGTAGTGCACAATTAACACATAAATATTTGTGTCGATTCAGCTCCATCATAAAAAATCAGAACATCATACCTACAAGTATTTAGACTCTTCTTAGCTGATCTTAACTCGCAGGTTTGTGAAACACAGGTGTTAGACAGTCAAGGTTTAAACTAATATCAAAGGGCTCTGCACAAATGTTTATAACATTTATTATTTAAGCTAGATTTTTAACAAATTAATCATTTAAATGTAACGAGACAAGCATATCGTATTAGTGAAGATATAATTCAATCTTGCGCTTAAAATATTCTAATTAGTATCATAAAAAAGTATCATGATGTTTATTTATTTTAACTAAGATAGTGTTGATATTGATACCAATAAATTTGTGTTATTGACTGGTATTTACCTGATAATCCAATTTAATTTACTACGTAGCTCTTAGACTATGGTCACAAATCTATGGCGGAATTTTATTATAATGTAAGCGGTAACTGTGCCAACTCTTTGTGGCTTCTGCGATAAGAAAAAAACACCGGTATTTTTGTCCCCACTGTCCCCAGCAGTAAAGAATCAGAGCTCAAACACTAAGGAACTACATTTGGTCTAAATGTACCATTTACATACACTCTAGTTGAAATCTCTTGGATCAATTAATTTAAAATGTCATTATATTGTTATCTTTACACCCCGTTATCTAACGCTCACTTTCGGGGCAAGGGATGGGGCAGTTTCGATAATCTGAATTAATAAAATTATGAAGTTGACTATAAAAACTTAAACTGCTCGTTATTATTAACAAAACGGGACCTGATAGTGTACTAAATAATTCAAATTTACCCCCGACATTAAACTGCTTGTACTAAATTACCAATCAAATCATCAAATATAACTCATTACTTGCATCTAGAATGAATTAATTATCTCATGATTATTCATACAAAATAATTATTTTGACTGATTAATAAATATGAATCGACTAAGCAACATCACTATTTGAGCTTGCCCCCAAAGTGAGCGTTAGATAACGGGGTGTAGTTATCTTAATGCACAAAACCTAATTTGACTGGACGACTGTAAGTCCGTTTCTTATTGAACTCGGAAACCATGTTTCTATTGTTTCTAATAACTGACGTTCTTCAAGCAGCACAAGGAATGCCATCTCGGACCGAGATTAACGATGCAACGTGCAAAAAATCTGGTTCGAGACTGGGTGTTTCGAGATCTCGACAACATTGCTTTTTTGCCAAAAAATGCCAAACTTCAGTATATAGATCCATATTATAATACGCTTACTTTGTGTTCAAATTGTATTTAATTTCACAGATTTGATATTGAGTAGGGACAACATCGAGTGATATGAAATACCTTATCATACTAGTATATTACTATAAAAGTTTACAAACACTCACTTGAGTTTAAATTATATGTTGATGTTGCTGTACTCCACCTAAGAACCTAACTCAAGCATACAACGCAGATAAACCAAGAGACTGTGTAGAAAAGTGCGACGTAAATTACAATAAAAATTGCGTATGTACTTAAAATCCATACAAATAACTGCCTATGCACTACTGGATACTCGGACATCATCCGTTAAAATATGACGCACATAGCAGTAGGATAACATATAATATACTGCTTGACAACTTACATTCTCGTTCAAGTACTTGAAAATATATGTCAAGATCTCGACCGAGATTGGATTAATCGAAATCACCTGCCAACAATGTTCAATCTCGGAAATCCGCTCAAGATCCCGAGTTTTCGAGATCTCGCGTAATCGAAATTACAATCCGTAGAAGAGAGTCGGCATACGCACCGTTTACCCTCTGCCGAAGTACCTTCAAGCCCAATTGAGCATACGCGGGTCTTTGTTGTAACTAGTCCGTTCACAAAAATATGATCGAAGTGTGCAAGATTTGTTAAAATATTTTGTCCGCTAGATGTCGCTTTACCGTTTCACTTCCAACATGTTGGAAACCCGTGTTGCTAGATGGTACCTTGTAAATTGTAAACTGATATATTATATCTATGAACTATAACGATAACGAAAGAAGAATGACGAAGCATACATGGTAAATATACCATTTTAGGTTGTAGTTAGAATGACGGAGGTTTCAGTGATCAGCGCTGTAAAGTCAAGATTTTACATCTAACAGAAAAAAAATTGTTTTTGTCTCCTAGTTTCATACCTTTTATCTACTTACTGATTAAGTACATACTATTTTTTTTGGGTCTGTACGGAAACGGAACCCTTATACGGGGCACTTTCTTGTCCGTCCGTTCGTCTGTCCGTCAAGACCTTTTATCTTAGAAACGCGTAGAGGTAGCAAGTTGAAATTGATAGCGCATACACAGGTCTGCGGTTACTTGAAGCTGTGAAAAAAAAACAGACCTCTACGTCAACGCCATCAAAAGATACAGCCGTTTATGTCGTATTTCCCAGACATTTGCAATGGGAATCAAAATGTATAGGGTACTTCCCGTTGACCTAGAATCACGAAATTTGCCAAAAAGCAAGATCTTGACTGTGGCACAAGCACAGGAGAAAATCCGAAAACCGTATAATTGCAGCACGCTGAGAGTTCCGCGCCACCAGTATTTTTAAGTACCAAAGGTTGTAAATGGCAATAGCATCGTCTGTGCTGAACCCTCCATGGGCGAGTCCGATTCGCACTTTCCGGTTTTTCTAACTTTAAATACGTAAACAGCCAAACAATAAATTGAACTCGCAAATGATCATACTAAACAAATTGCTTCCACGTGAAACTATTTCCGTCGGAAATATTTATTCCGCGCCTGATATTCTCTGTTTATTTGTATTTCCCGATTTCACTTGTTTTGTTGATTTACCGCTCGAGTTCCCAACAAAGTTAACCTTATCACAGCAATTCCATAGAAATTGGCACAAACTTGTATCCTATGCAACTTTAACTTGAAACTAAACCTTAACTCCGTTGAAATAAGCTGTAGGTTTCAATGAAATAAAGTCCCAAAAACGATCTTTGTTTTAAATTCATTAGGTGTACAACCATTTCAAAAGTTCAACTTGATTCAAAAATTGAATCACCACCTACCCCTTTACCTATTACTTTTCTCTTTGATTTTAAAGTCAGGTACAAAGGCCGGGTCAAAAATAACCTAATTGGACGGATTTTTATTTTGTTGTCGTTTATTTTTTCGATGCGAAATTTGGTAGGTGTGTAGGAAGAGTTCCTTATTCTCTTGAAGATAGACCCAATTTCCCAGTATGTCGAAATCGTATGGGATTTTCGTAATTAAGTGGGAAATTTAGTACAATTTTTTTGTCGCAGTTGGGCTTTATATCTATATAGCGTAGAATAAGGGACTCTACCTACCCAACAAATTTCATTTAAATCTGACGCGAAAAAAAAACCACAAAACGAAATAAAAATAAAAATAATACACCAAATAGCATTAAATCTCTAGTTTTTTACTTTAACATTAAACGCGAAAACATTATGTTTTTAAAGGTTTTTATTATCTAGCTTCTCCATCTTTCATAATGACATAAATTAAGGAAACCTCTTTGAAAAGGTAAAAGACCAGACGATAGACCACTTTAAAAACGCTTCCTAACACTTTTATGTGCGCTTATAAAATAAACCTTATTTTCTGTGTTGCAAAAGCGAAATTAGAAAAGCAGAATACGGTGAGATATGAGGTGTAGTCAATTGTTTCCCGAATCTTTTCTGGCTATTGTGAGGGGTGAGAAAAACGCCTCTGACACGGTAAGCGATGATCGTGGGTAACCATTTGTTCAACACCTTGTGTATGGAACGGTCGAATGAATAAGCTTTTAAAATTTAATTTCAATCTAAAAATAGGCACTTACTTGATTTGTTGTTTTGTTTACTTTCAGTGGCATGAAATCATGTTATGTCCCGTTACTGACAATGTATATGAACTGACTCCCGAATGAGAAGAGATTCTAAATTTTACGAAGTATGTTTTTAAATAGTACTTAAAACTTGAACCAAAGGCTTTAAGAACCAATTATAAGTTGTCGCATACGCTAGTTTTTCTACGAAATTTTGCTTCGAGAAGTGGCAGAATGTGGAAGATGTCGTATGCCCACGATATGTTTCCGATCAACTCTGATGAATAGATTTAACTTCTTAATTATAGGTAGGCTGGTTTAAGTTTCTGACATCCATGAAATACCCATTGGAAGACATCACAGTATTTCATAGTTTCCAAGATGGCTCGTGTTTAACTGGTATGTACTTCCTTGGCGTTACTCCGTTCCGTGACGTTATCATTTCAAGACAAGCTATTTTCTTTTAAACCGCGCTGTGATTAAAACCTTGATCCCTAGCAAAACAGCGCGCTTTAATTAAAAATTATATAGATATAAGAGAATCTCCAGGCCACCATTTTTAAGGCATCTAAGCCCGGCGCACAGGCCCGCAAATCGTCTTCCGTAAGAGCTTATAAGAAATTCCTCAAGTTTGCCGGTGACGCCGAGTGGTAATTACTATAAATCGTCCGCCATATTTGAACGCCTGTGACGTCACGGCTACGTGCGGGATTTTTCCGACTTCTATTTTTTCCCGTTTCTATGGGAAATGTCCGTCTAATAGCTCAACGCGCTACAGGATATTCTACAAAATGTAAATTTTAAATATCTACGATGAATAGAATTCCTTTCTTATAAGAAATTATCTATTAGGAATTCCTTCGATTAATTAGGTATGTAGACTCCGGAGTGGAGATGATAGCGTCGGCAATAGTTTAGAGGACGTGCCTGAATCTCTTTCGATTGATAAGCAAGTGTGATAGAGCCTCGATTACGTATATCTGAAACTCGAATATCGGAAACTTAAATATCCCCCCGGCAATAAGGAACCTGCAAAATGTAGACACTTTTAGGATAAAACTAAGGAAGTTTCTGTATGTTCACCAGTTATCACAGGAAACATTGAGTCATGACACTAGTTGTATATAGTATAGTATTTATAGATTGTAATACCACTAGTATATTTATTTACTTACCACACTTTTATATCCCTTTTGCATTGCCATATCGTATCTTATCATTCCTTCATTTTGTGTATTATTATAAGTTTGCAAGTTTTAGGTTAGGTCATGTTATTATTATGCAGCGTAAACGGTGCTTCACAATGTTTACCCATCTTGCACATTGATAATGCGTTTGCATATTTGTTTGATGTGTTCAATTTTAGTTTATGTTTTAATTTAAATTTCTCCATGGAGCGGCTATGCCATTTAGATTGCTTGCTTTTGGTTTGGGCTGTGGCTGGGCGCTAGTTGCGCTTGCGCAAAAAGCACAGATAGCCTAAGCAGGCTTGACAGATGGTATGGTCGCGTTCATGAGTAGTATTTTTTCCTTGTAATTTTTGTTTTGGTTTTGTGATGTTTTAAATGTTGGTATTCTTAATGATTTATACTGTTATGTTATGTTTTTAGTCCTTTTATGTGTTACTTCTCGTGGCATCATCGAATGGGCCCTACGGAAGACCAGCGCTGGCTTCAAAACTAGCATTATGCTGAGTTGGGTCCATTTCGTGATGCACACAACAATTCTGTCTTCCTGTTTTTGTTCTTTTTTTATGTGTTGTGTGTTGTGTGATCGTCACGAATAAATGTTTCTTATTCTTAAATTATTCAAACGCATTCGATACTTACCTAACGTATCCAAAACGTTATGACCCAGCTTTTGTCCCAGAAGTTTACCAGCCAGCAGTATACCGCTATGCCTTATGAGAATGTCATGTCATTGCAAAAGCCCTAAACCTTATACCCTGTAAAGCGTTTACCTACAAGAAAATCCAAGCGACCGCAAACCGTTGACGACCGTGGCGGTCAAATGACTAATGCGTTGCGGTCGCGCCGGACAACTTTCTCTCCGACCGGTACTGAAACCTGGTAACTGAAAATGTAAGAATTTTAGGATATCTGCATTTTATAAACTTGTTTTTGTTTTCCTATTAAACTGTCATATTTATACTTAATACTTAGGTTAAGATAAGTTGCATAAAATGTTAAGATATCGATACAAAAAAGAATATCCTCCTTTTGAAATTTTGTAGTCAGTTGAAAATGCGTCCCGTACGGTTTTTCCCTTAGTAAAATTGTGCTCAATTTGCCGAGTCAAATACCTTTACGCTTTGATTCTTAAGATATTCCTATTTCTAGATCCAAAAGCATAGAGTTTTTTGGCAACAATTATGTAAGTAGATACTCGTATCGGTAGGTAGATGAAGTAACGGGCAGAGTAGGTACAGTCTAATATAAATGGTACCAATGTACAAACGTAAGTATTTGAGTTATGTGTGTTTACATAGTAGCCGCGGTCAAAGGTCAGCTATTTCCAGCCGGATTTTTACAGCCACAACGTTTTGTTCAAGTTTTCGCAATGTTTATGTACTATGTATACCTATTCAAAATTCATCGGTTTTAAAATTTTAAAATTTAACTATCAGGTGTCTAGTTGTTATCCGCGATTTCATTTGCTTGGGGTCTTTTAACCCCCTTTGGTCTTCTAGCGCCAACCAGGGTTAGACAACTAACACGGAGTTAGCTGTCAAGCTCCATACTAAAAACGCTTAACTCCAGGTTAGTCTCTAACCCGGGATGGTTCAAGTAGCACTTATAGGGTAAAATTTTGCAAAATATCATCATATTATTAGACGGCACTGGGTCTCCCTCTTGAACCAGGTAAGTCGGTGTATTGGAGCCACTAACCCCCACTTGAGCACGCCGTGCTTCAATAATGGCTCAACGCTAATTTCATTCGCCATAGATTAATAACACGTGGAAACCTAAACGGCAATCAAGGATATGACCCGAAAACTCCCGCGATAATTATACATGTTAATCTACCTACTTGTGTATTAGGTAGTAACCCGATTTCATTGACGTAAGTACATGTAAATTAAATGCCTAACTAGCTTCTAGCTCCCTATTCAGAATGATGAATGATGACCTTGTCAGAATGATGAAGTAAAATCGACTTCACTTCGATTGCTAATACTTTCTAGGTGTCATTATTCTAAGTTACTACACCTGAAAGCAATGTAAACTGGTCACTTTAAATAGAGGTGTCCATACAAATTGAGCCGTTTTCATTGCTCGTGAGTGTACTAGCCTTTAATGTAACGACAATGTTGCGGTTTTCCTCCTTAGCTATGTTCTTCATTGTGCAAAATGAATTAAGATATTATGAAATTTTGTAAAGAGATGACAGATTTAAGATTTTTTTTCTTAATTAGAACCTAACAAACCCTGATTAAAAATATAAATCATAATTAATTAATTAATTTAATTTATTAATAATTAATTTTAACTATAATAATCCCGTCAATGAGCTGTCAGTTTGTATGGATATCCTCTTAAAGTGTAGAGATAATCAGCCTATTATAATTTAATGTATTGTAAACCTGTATTTTTCCTGTGTTATTCGTTTAATGTGTGTGTATTTCCGGTAAACTAATTATTCACACGAAAGGGTACTCTTTTTCTATTGATCTCTATGATACAATCATTAGGTACTATATATATGCCAACAAGCTTTTAAAGGTCAAATAAGAAAATCAACCTTTATTGCCCTTAACTTTCGTGTAGTCTACAGGCAAGGCATGTAGCATATTTTTTTTGTTTTGGTGAATATTATGAATTCAAAAACAGATATATATACGACGTACCTACTCTCTAAGGTCCATTTGGACCATTTGGATTCGGAATCAAGCGTTTATAAAATATGGAATTTTCCGGCTAACTCTGAGTTATTGGGATTTTTGACAGTCGACAACCGACGAGGCCAACAGCCAGAAATATCGGGTGTTCATTCAAAACAAAAATGGTAAATACCCCGTTTTATATGGTAGTCATAACGTGAATTTATTTTCTATAGACGTGCTTATAAATAAATGTGAAGGTTGAGTTTATCCATGCGTGTTTGTTAGTGTTCGCACGAGTAAAATTGTACGAATACGTGTGCACGGCTACCAACAGTGTAAAGGATGACTCACACCAGTCCGATCCGATCCG
Organism: Lathronympha strigana; assembly: GCA_949128165.1. Classification (NCBI taxonomy): domain Eukaryota; kingdom Metazoa; phylum Arthropoda; class Insecta; order Lepidoptera; family Tortricidae; genus Lathronympha; species Lathronympha strigana. The sequence continues at coordinate 5,217,974 of OX421906.1, read as the reverse complement.
ATCCGATTCGGGACGATCTGTCAGTTTCTATAGAAAGAGTCACGTGATAGCTCGGACCCCTTGGAGGTCACGTGACGTTTTGTATAGAAACTGACAGATCATCCCAGATCGGATCGGATCGGATCGGACTGGTGTGAGTCATCCTTAAAGGGCTACCCGTATCTCGGTAACGTTAATAATAGAGTCACTGCCGTCAGCACTAAATAACTGATCAGTGTGCGTAGCCAAGATGCCAATCGCTAACGCTCAGTCGCGAACAAAACGCAATTGTCATTGTCACACTAGTAAGGTAGAGACGCATCTGCGCGTGAGTGATTGGCATCTTGGCTACGCACGCAGAAGTTGTACAGCTCATTACAAGGATTAACTAAGCTTTAAGGTACAAATTGAAAACATGTGGAGATGCAAAGTTTCTTTCTTTTTTATCCGTATCTCAGTAAGGTTACTAATAGATAAAGAAATAAAATCAATAAAGGAATAGATAGCCTACCTCCTAGGCATCAGAAGTTGCCATAAACAAATCTTTACAAGGACATAACTGAGCCAAAAAGTATAAACTGAAGGCGTGTGCAAAGTGCTCACGAAAGGAAAAAATGCTAAGTTTCCTTTTTCATTTTATCCGTATCTCAGTAACGTAACTAAATACATAATAAAATAACACTTCGCTGATTCACAGTCGAAGAAAAGAGAAGAGGTTAATCGTCGAATCCGACTCGGTTGGGCAGCGTCCGGGAAGCTGCGACACATCTTTTCGTCCAATATTCCGCAGTGCCAGAAGACGAAAGTCTTCGATGGCATACGGTACTGAAACGTGGTCGTTTACAATGGGCCTCATAAGAAGGCTCAAAGTCACCCAAAGGGCAATGGAGAGGGCTATGCTAGGAGTCTCTCTGCGAGATCGTATCAGAAATGAGACCATCCGCAGCAGAACCAAAGTAACCAAGTAGCTCTCCGAATCGCTAAACTTAAGTAGCAGTAAGCGGGGCACATTGCACAACCGATGGCCGTTGGGGCGGAAAGGTTCCGAGTGGCGATCGCGTACCGGAAGGTGCAGCGTGGGTAGGCCCCCCACAAGGTGGACTGATGACCTAGTGAAGGTCGCAGGAGTCCGCTGGATGCGGGTGGAGCAGGACCGGTCATTGTGGAAATCTTTTGGGGAGGCCTATGTCCAGCAGTGGACGTCTTTCGGCCGAAAGGATGATGATGATTCACAGTCAAGCCACCAAAGTTTAAAGGCTTAAACTTACGAATAATATGTCTCATTTAAATTAGATCAAAAGTTGCCATCAACATCCCTTTGTAAGAGCATAACTAAGCCAAGGGGTAAATGAAAATGTGTAGGTACAAAGTGCTCGTCTAAAGGATCACTCTTAACAATCCGATTCGATCTGCCAGTTTCTATAGAAATAATCACGTGATAGCTCGAAGCCCTCGGAGGTCACGTGACGTTTTCTATGGAAAGTGACAGACCGTCCCGTATCGGATCGGATTGGTGTGAGTTATCCTTACAGGAGAAAATAAAAAGTTTTAGCTGTGTCTATTATTATGTCTCAGTAACGTTACTAATAGAACCACTACCGCCTGGCACTAAATAACTGATCAGAAGTTGCCATCAGCAGCCTTGACGAGGGTCGCGCGGTTTCACTTTTTAATGTCTGACCAGCAACACTCAGTTCAAGTCTAAAGCTGTAGCGGAATATAAATCAACTAATTTCAACGCGTGTCACAAAAGCATAGCAAAGATATATTTCCTACTAACTTATGGAAGTTGCCTCATATGGCTCAGAAGAATTGAGATTTATCGGTATTTTTTAAATCTCTGTTGCGTCTTTGAAGCGTCAATCGTTGAAACGTGCTAGCAAACGTTTACGAATACTGACAAACTGGGTATACTTTGAATTTCCAAAAATGTATTTTTATCTAATCTGTCAAATGGCATCCCCTTAAGAGAACCACTACCGCCTGGCACTAAATAACTGATCAGAAGTTCCTATCAGCAGCCTTGACGAGGGTCGCACGGTTCACTTTTTAATGTCTGACTAGCAAGACGCAGTTCAAGTCTAAAGCTAAAGCGGAATGTAAACCATTTTATTTTGAGGTGCAGCTCAAAAACAGATTGGATTAAGGATGACTGACACTAGGACGGGATGGGACGGGACAGGACGGGGTGGGACGGGACGATCTGTCAATTTCTATAGCCTCCTAGGGCCCAATCTATTTTGACAAGTGCAATATTGACCCAGTGTCCAGATTTAAAAAATTAAGGTTTAATTGAAATCGAAAACGTGTCACCTGGTGCGTCGTTGTACCTAAATTGTGTTGTTCTAAAATAGGACACTAGGCCTTACGAGGCTATAAAGAATCACGTGATAGCTCGGAGCCTTCGGATGTCACGTGACGTTTTCTATAGGAACTGACAGATCTTACCGTCCTGCCCCGCCCCGTCCCGTTCTAGTATGAGTCATCCTTTACAATGCTAATATAACTAATTAACTTAAAAGAAGTATTGGCCTTCGACATTTAAAAGCTAGCTTCGTAAACCCGATCCTACGCAATCTCTCATCAGTGCCAACCTCAAAAATGCCGACAGATTAGTTTGGTGGTATACATAAATCTCTTTCTCTGCCAGTCGCCGAAGACCTTAATGCAAGCTCTCTCTAGTAATTTCCCCAGGAATGAAAATTAAATGCACTATTTGATAGTACATCTGGAATGTCTGATTGTCGGGTTTTGTCCATCGTCGTCGTTAAAAAAAACTAGTGGTTCCACCCGAAAGTGAACTCGCGACCTATATCTTGGCAACCCCGGACCGATTTGACTTCTTAAAAATCATATATATCTCATTGAAATTAAACACTTTAGAACGGATTAATCGCGTTTATTAACACCATGATCCTACGTCATCATCCCCGTCTCCGTGTCATCATCTTAACCCTGTGAAAACGAGTGCTGTAAAGGGCTCGAAACGTAGGATCATGGTGTTAATAAACGCGATTAATCCGTTCTAAAGTGTTTAATTTCAATGAATAACAATCGCGGTAACAGAAGACAATATCATATATATCTCATCACTATAGGTAGCAGAGTTATCGTCGAATTAACATACATATAAACACACACACATAAAAATATACATACATACAAAAGACTGATTGTCCAAGTAGACTAGGAAAATTTTACCATTATATATTCATTCTAAATGCGTTGTGATTACCCCACGGACATAATAACCCACGTGAATTTTACCGCTTGTAAATTGAAAGAGATGTCAAATACTACAGAAAAAGTGACCAAGGTCCCCGGTGAGCAGGGCTGGGATCGAACCTCGAGCAGGCTTTATGTAGAGGAGGGTAGCCAGGGCAGTTTTTAGCGCTGACCCTTCGGATTGTCAATGAATTCCCCAATGTTGATCAATGGCCTTTCAATGATTGGAAAATATTACCCATTGTTGGACTTCCGCGTTCTTGATGTCACTAGTGTTGTGAAGTGAAGTGAGGGTTTTCCATTTTTCTAATGAGTAAATTTCCTATTTTAAGCTAACATGATCATTTTCGTTGTAACTAATATCTAAAACGGGAATTAACATGTGTGTTTATTCCGTGAACATGGCGCTTGCAACAGTGTCGAAATATCGGTGGCTCAATAAGACAAAAATACATGGTAATTATCCCGTTTTAGATATTAGTTATAATGAGTAAATTTCGTCAACTAATGATACACTTTTTCCGTCAGAGGTTAGAAAGTAGGCCTATCTATACCTCCTCGTACTCCGCGTCAGCTTCCTCAATGCTGAGGGTCGTCTCGTGATCACCTTGCAGAAACTAATTTGTCGCGGGCTACTCGACGCTATTTGATCCTATTTGATGCCGTATGGAGAGCCTCGTGTACTGTGGCATCAAGAGTGGCGCGTTTCAGCGCACGTAGCCAAGGTGCCAATTGCTCACGCTCCGTAGCGTATCGTAGTTATCTCTCTCTATCACTCTTCCTTATTAGTGCGACAATGACATTTGCGTATAGTTCGCGTCTGAGCGTTAGCGATTGACATCTTGAATACGCACGCAGCGTGTGTCCAGTCCAACGTATCGGGCAACTGCCTCTAGGTCTCTTAATTTGCACTTACGGGCTTACATTTCATCTAAATGCACTTAATTATTCTCATCAAAGACAAACAATTCAATTTTATAGACCCCATTTTGCGTAAAATTTTTGTACAAAGTTTATTAGGAAAAGTTTAAACATCTTTGGGTGAAATGATATTTCACAAATCTTCTTTGTTAAAGTCAATCCAAATATCGGCGGAAGTTATGAAGTCAGCGATATACAGGATGAAATTTCAAACGTGATCAAAAGTAAACTACGAGTGTAATCAGATATAGGCATCCAAGAAGATGAATTTTGCGACATGAAGGGATAGGGGGATAAACTCAATTCTCGTTGTTGGATCTTTATACTGGTGATCAGTGATCACTCCTAGTTTTGTCTGTAAAAATATGCTTTAATTTATATAAAACACTTTTCAATGAATTAATCGCGTATATTGGCCAGATTTTCCTACGATTCGAGCCCTTTACAACACTCGTTATCACAGGGATGAACGTAGGGAATCGTGGTCAATATACACAATTAATCCGTGTTATAGTGATTCATTTTAATCAATACTAATCGCGATAATAGAAGACAATATTTTTTTGTTTATTTATTGACGATCGGTTGGCGTAGTTGGTAAGCCCTGCCTGCTAAGCCGATGGTCCTGGGTTCGAATCCCGGTAAGGGCATTTATTTGTGTGTTAAACACTGATATTTGTTCCTGAGTCATGGATGATTTCTATATATTTATGTATTTGTATTTCATAGTGAAATCTAACAATAACCTTGCAATAAGGGCCACTTGCAATAACCGAGGTTAGGCTACCCTGCCGCGCGTAGGCTGCCGGGGTTAGGGTATCCCGGAATTATAAAGTATGGAATTTGACAGGTAATAAAAAAAATAGGTACTCAATTCTTCATGAATCATCTGGCTCCTGTGCTGGCTACGGTGTTTTAAATAGCTTTGGTTATTGAAACTAATTAAGACACTTTTTAAATAGCTTCACCCGAAGTGTAATTATTTAAGACACCTTTTAACTCACCCAAACTACCTGAAAAAGCTTAAATTGTCTCTGGTCTGGCTTAATTTTTCTCTATATAGTCTGTCTCGAATGAGCGTGTACTAGGATGCATTCGTCCGCGGCCGAAACCTTCGGCCGAGAGCCCGAGCATGTAGAGGCACGGTTACGATAAAATAACGTTCTTTACAACTATAAAAGTGTCATTATAACACGTATGAATGTAAGGAACAGTAGACAAACTCGATCAATGTACTAAGATATTGCATTTAAAAAAAATCTAGTTACATCTCCGATTTCACCCTGTGTATAAATCGAAGATCTACCTACTCACTTGTTTTCTTATTCTTTTGGCGATTTAGCTTTGTGTATTATGAATAAATATTATCTGTGGTCCAAGTGATTTCAGAAGTATTTCAGTTAAGTGGGTTTTCTTTGTGGCTGATATCAGAAAATATTTCAGTGAAATGTCGCGCTTAACTAATTTAATGATTCCCATATTTAGAACAGTCCCTAAACATAAGTGCTTGATTTAGTAAAAGATACCAATTCATCGGTTGTTGATAAGGTTTATTTCTAAACGAAGCTTTGTGATATCAGCGCCTTATCGGAAATCTACAAATAGTCCGGCGGCGCTGGCGTTATTTGGAAAAATATTAAAGTCACCTTTCGTTTCGCTTATTAATATTTTATTTGCTTGTGAATCCTATATTTTATTTTGTGTCAAATTCATCTGTTGCTATTTTAGTAACTTGATAATTTGTGATATTGTCTTCTGTTACCGCGATTGTTATTCATTGAAATTTAACACTTTAGAACGGATTCATCGTTAATTATTAACACCATGACCCTACGTTTCGAGCGCATTAGGGCACTTGTTTTCACAGGGTCAAGACGATGACTAAGAGAATGCGAATTCTCCCCGTCAATCAAAAAAGTTACTTGTACAAATTACCCTATGAAAACCTTATTATCTTAACCCTGTGTATTGTATGTATCTTAACCCCCTGAAAACGAGCGCTGTAAAGGGCTCGAAACGTAGGGTCATGGTGTTAATAAACGCGATTAATCCGTTCTAAAGTGTTTAATTTCAATTGATAATTTGTGGTATTTTTTTTAATTTGAAATAACTTAAAGAATAAAAATAGTTTTCGTGTTTACAAGGAAAAAACACGAAAAAAATTTAAAAAAAAATGAGTGAGTCTACACTTATATTATACTAGCTTTCCGCCCGCGACTTCGTCCGCGTATAATAGGGTTCTTCCTACAGAGTTTCATACCTTGTTTTATCTTTTTTAAATGTGACTTGATATAACCTACACATATATAATACAAATATTTTTTATTGCATTCCACAAAAAGTAATTAATACTACTGATAACGTTTAAGTTTTTTATTAGGTAGATGTTGGCAACAGGCGGTATTATCGCTAAAAAGCAACATATATGTCTCTTACAGACAACCATCCGGTTAAATAGCATTTAAATGATTACCTACATACTTGAATAACAAAGTTGAGTTGAAGTCTATGGATACAAAAGAAAACTTTCCGCCATAGAAACTTTCAACACTCTTTTCACCTCTTTATGGGTGGAATTTCCCAAAAAACCATGAAACCAGTTTTCTTTTATTTTAATAAGGAATCGATGCATAAAGTTGCAAGTCTTTAGCTCAAAAAAATCTTTATTTCCCCGCATTAACAATTTTCAAACCCGTTTTACCCCCTTAGAAGTAGAATTTTCCAAAACTATGAAAACACTTTTCTTTTGTTCTAATAAAGAGTCTTTTCACAAAGTTTCAAGCCTTTAGCTCAAAAAGAATCTCCTTTTCCATACAAACTTTTAATCCTCATAGCAAACAAATTTTTTATATTTTAATAATGAACAGTCTTTGCACAAAGTTTCAAGTCTATAGCTCAAAAAAAATACCATTCTCAAACAAACATTCAACCCCCTTTCTACCCCTTTCGAAATTGAATTTTCCAAAACTATGAAAACACTTTTCCTTGATTTAAATAAAAAGTTTTTACAAAAACATTCAAGCCTGTAGCTCAAAAAGTTTCAAGACTTTAGCTAAAAAGAAGCCATTCTCAAACAAACTTTCTACCCCCTTGTTAGTTTTTACCCCTTTAGGAGTAGAATTTCTAAAAAACATAAAAAAGAATTCTTAAGTTGTAATAAAGAGTCTTTACAAAAAGCTTCAAGTCTCTAGCTCAAAATAAATTCCATTATCATACAATCTTTCTACCCTTTTTTTACTCCCATAGGGGTTGAATTTTCCAAAACTATGAAAAAAAATTCTTTAATTGTAATAAGGAGTCTTTACACAAAGTTTCAAGTCTCTAGCTCAAAACAAAATTCCATTCCTATACAAACTTTCAACCCCCTTTTTACCCCCTTAGAGGTTGAGTTTCCAAAAACCATAAAAACACTTTTCTTAAATTATAATAAAGAGTCTTTACACAAAGTTTCAAGTCTCTAGCTCAAAAATAAATTCCATTCTCATACAAATTTTCTGCCTCTTCTTTACCCCCATAAGGGTTGAATTTCCCATAACTATGAAAACACTTTTCTTTAATTGTAATAAGGAGTTTTTACACAAAGTTTCAAGTCTCTAGCTCAAAACAAAATTATATTCTCATACAAACTTTCAACCCCTTTTTTACCCCTTTAGAGGTAAATTTCCAAAAACCATGAAAACGGTTTTCTTCAATTGTAATTAAAAGTCTTTACACAGAGTATCAAGTCTCTAGATCACAAATAAATTCCATTCTCATACAAACTTTCTACCTTTTTTTACCCCCTAGGGGTTGATTTTTCCAAAACTATGATTTTTTTCTTTAATTGTAATAAGGAGCCTTAACACAAAGTTCCAAAACAAAATTCCATTCCTATACAAATTTTCAACCGCCTTTTTACCCCTTTAGAGGTGGAATTTCCAAAAACTATGAAAACATTTTTCTTTAATACAAAATTTTAAAACAAAGTTTCAAGTTTCTAGATAAAAAAAATCCATTCCAATACAAACTTTCAACCCCCGTTTTTACCCCTTTAGAGGTGGAATTTCCAAAAACCATGAAAACTGCTTTCTTCAATTGTAATACAGAGTTCTTACACAAAGTTTCAAGTCTCTAGCTCAAAAATAAATTCCATTCTCATACAATCTTTCTACCCATTTTTTACCCCCATAGGGGTTGAATTTTCCAAAACTATGAAAACACTTTTCTTTAATTATAATAAGGAGTCTTAACACAAAGTTTCGAGTCTCTAGCTCAAAACAAAATTCCATTCTTATACATACTTTCAACCACGTTATTACCCCTTTAGAGGTGGAATTTCCAAAAACCATGAAATTTTTTTTCTTTAATTGTAATACAGAGTTCTTACACAAAGTTTCAAGTCTCTAGCTCAAAAATAAATTCCATTCTCATACAATCTTTCTACCCCTTTTTTACCCCTATAGGGGTTTAATTTTCCAAAACTATGAAAACACTTTTCTTCAATTATAATAAGGAGTCTTAATACAAAGTTTCAAGTCTCTAGCTCAAAACAAAATTCCATTCCTATACAATTTTTCAACCCCGTTTTTACCCCTTTAGAGGTGGAATTTCCAAAAACTATGAAAACATTTTTCTTTAATTGTAATACAGAGTTTTAAAACAAAGTTTCAAGTCCCTAGCTCAAAACAAAATTCCATTCCTTTACAAACTTTCACCCCCCTTTTTACCCCTTTATAGGTTGAATTTCCAAAAACCATGAAAACATTTTTCTTTAATTATAATAAAGAGTCTTTGCACAAAGTTTCAAGTCTCTAGCTCAAAAAAAAATTCCATTTCCATACAAACTTTCAATCCCCTTTTCACCCCCTTAGGGGCGGAATTTCGAAAAATCCGTTCTTATCTCTTGCCTATGTACTAAAAGGAAGCTTTGGTAAAAATTTCAAGTTTCTAGTCGTAGCCGTTTCGGCTGTGCGATGATCGTAGATGAGGACAACCTCTTTTATATATATAGATGGCAAATGATAAACAAGCAAATTCCTTTTGCATAGTGGGTCCATTCGACTTACAAAATGATTAGGTAACTATATATTATTAAATAATATTTAGAAAGGGTCACTCACATTCTTGTCGAATTTCGTTAGGCACGCTTCTAAATACTGTTTTGTAGGTTCGAGTCTCACGAGAGTTCAGTTTAAATAGTATTTATACGTAATGTAAATGTAATTACGTGTGGTAAGTCACTTAATATTGTAGGTAACTTTCCACTCGTAACATAAATAACTTACAGCGAAACACAGCGGCAGCTAAGCGTATTTTGACTTTGTTTGCTTTCATATTTAATTAAACTGTTTTGCACTATCAATAAAAAAAATAGGTAAGGCAGCCACTCTTAAAAAATTATAAAAAAAAACTTAGGATGTGTTGTCGAGTATAACACGCTGTATAAGTGTTTTGCTTTACTATCATTATCTATAATTCCAAATTAACAGATCAACAGGTATCAACAACAAACTGTGCACTCACGGCAACCCAATTCCCGGACGCGTCCCGGCCATGATGGCGGCGTGTCCCGGACACCGGCGATTAATCATAAACTTCCGTTGATACAGTCGCTCTAAGAAACCCGTAGATAGCCTTCTATTTAAGTCAGCATTTGGGAGTTAAAGTTAAAGTGTGATGGTGGAAAGTGAACGTTCTTACTTTTCATCCATCACATCGCTCGCCATCGACAGGGCGCTCATCCGCACACCTTGCAACCTAAAAGTTGTTTCGTACGAATTTATTTTTCGGTCGCTACGGCTGTGGAATGAGCTCCGTGCTGAGGTTTTCCCGAAGAATGTATGGAGTTCATCAAAAAAGGAGTGTACAAGTTTTAAATAGGTCGGCAACGGTCCCTGGAGTTGCAGTAGCACATAGGCGATGGTTACCGCCTTCCATCAGGCGGGCTGTAAGCTTGTTTGCCATCAACGTGATATACAAAAAGACCGAAAAAGGGGCATGCAATTACAAGCGAAAGATATATTCCCAAAAGACCAAACTATAGGTACTTATTTATTAAGCGCTCCAATAATGTTGATATTTTTAGCATTAAAGGATTTTATTTAAAAACTTAGAGTCCGAGCTACGAGTAAGCTTTTTTTTCTGAATTCCTAAACATTGTTATATCACTTGCAGAAGTGTTTTGTCAACACAACATCCATTCCGGTATTGTTTGTACAGGTATACCAGAATCTGTCTTACCGTAGTAATTTTGGTTTTGGAAGCCCTGGTCCTTAACCCCTTAAGAGGTATAATGATATAAACTTAGCCCTTAGAAATACTTAGACTCAAAAAAGTGGCATTTGTAAAACCTGAACAATCCCGTCGCCCAGGTCACAAACAAATGCGAACAGAATCCCAGCGACATCCAACTGTGAGCCACGGATGTGTTCATACTCGTACCCAGTTCCTAGTGTACTAGCAATCACAGTACGTCAAGGAATAAAACAATGTCGTGTATCTGTTCATTTGTTCTCCTCTACATTTCTCTGTACATGTCCTCGCATTTATCAACCAATTCTTGTTGTTGTAAACAAGTTTGTTGATTAAAAATTTTTATCCATTCAGTTGAAAAAAAAACAATATTGCGGGAATTAGTAGAAAGGTCCTAAGCGCCATATAACCCAAATGCGTTTACGACCTTTACCTATTCCTTATCTGTACCTATTCCTACTGACCAAGATCATCAGTGTATCCACTGACAATACTTACTGTTATTATCTAGACACTGTGCTCCTGCTGTTTCCGCGGTACGGGCACACCACTCCAACGAACATCGCTACCACATGCCATCGAAACGTCGTAACCACCGTCAACTCCATCAGCACATACTACCTTTTTCCTTTGAGATATTATCTCCTGTACTCCACCGAACATCGCTTTTATTGACACAAAATGTCGTAGAAACATACGGATTTTATCGGCACTTACGACTTTTCTCTCGTGGAGAGTAACCTTACTGTAAGCAGAATATAATGGGCCCATTCGAGCACATTTAATTTTTACCCTACCATGCGGTTCGACCTGGATAGTTTAGGACTTGAGGTCGTTTTGTAGCTAAATATGTTGTAGCAGAATAAAATCTTTTGTACTATCTATTATATTCGTAGGCATAACTGATGCTAGAACCAGCAGGGCCGGATGGAATTTTGTGCCAATTTCTGTAGAAATTGTCACGAATCACGTCATATACAATATTCTTCTTGTACATACTCGTATATAGATGTCGGCGACCGATCGTAAAATCCGCTAGATAACGAAATTCCTAGGCATATCGTGAAACGCCTGATAGTTTGGTGATCACGTGACACTTTTTTTTAAACCACATCGGTGACAAATAAGCATACGAACCGCATGATGGAAAGCGGTCACCGTTGCCTATGGACGCCTGGCACTCCAGGGGTGTGTACGCGTTGCCGACCCAATAAAAACTTGTACACTCCTTTTTTAAAGAACCCCATGTACTTAGTAGTCCTTCGGGAATCGTCGGCAGGGATTTCACAGCGAATTTTTTCCTATAGAAATTGAGATATCGTCCCGACCCGTTCCGGTCTAGCGTGATTCATCCTTAATTCTTTTTTTGCGTAAATCTTTATTAGTAAAAATTGGATGTTTCTGCATTGTAGGAAGAATAATTCAGTTTGAACAGTAACTATCCTATCATGATATTATGAAAAATTCCGATGGCGACTGAAAGCATTCCACAGACAGTATTGCCATATTAATTCGGAAGGCATAGTTTTTAAAAATAAAATAGGCAAAGGCTGTACTCAGGACTACAAAGGAATTCAGAAAAAATACGGGAAAATGTCCGGCAAAAATAAAACGCTACAGAAATTATGCTCCATTGATTTTTAAGAATGAGGGTGAATATTATCAGCATATTTAAGAGGGAACAATCCAGCGACTCGAGAGCTTTAGTGACCCGGTAAGAGCGTGAGACTTCCAATGCGAAGGTCGCGGGTTCAAATCCTGGCTCGCACCAGTGAGTTTTTCGTAACTTATGTATGGAATATCCAGTGGACTTGAATAACTTCACTTGCTTCGCTCGCTCGTTTAACAAGCATAAACGGCGGATTGTTCACAGTAGAGTCGAGAAACTTGGCTCGCTTCACTCACTAGTACAATAATCAGGAACTCACGCCATGAATGACAATACAATTAAGAATATAACTACAATATGTTTTTGTTTTGGAAGAAATCTCAATTTTCAAATATCCCTAATAATATAGGTAATATCTTGCACCTGAAACTTGTGTGTAATTTTATATTATAATATAATTTTACAGAAATCGACCTAGTTTATTAAACTGCTGACCAGGACTCGAACCCGGGGCCTCCTGCATCGTAGGCTGGGTCACTAACAACAATGCTAGGAGGGCGTTAAATGTAATTCCAACTTCAAACAAATTAAAGCTTTCCCTACAATTACCACTACGATATATTTCTACATAAATACAAACAAACACACAAGAGATAATCATTACATACTTGTACTTAAGTAAAAGTATTTTCCTCATTTATAAACTTCAATTAGCACAAGCACTTGTAGTGCAAGGAAAATAGAAAATATGGAAAAACTTCTTCATAACTGCTGAGGGAAAAGTTGAGCGTACAATTTCATTATTGGAAAAAGAAGCAAAGTGGAAGATATCTCTAGTTGAGGCTTCAATTTTTAGTTTTTATTTCATCCCAATCCAATATGATAATCATCCGTCACTTTTACACACAGCTGGAGCAGTGTTCAGATTTTAAAATTAAGGTTTGTTATGGTTTTCATATGGTCATTGGATAGTGCGCTGAATTAACCAGTAATTAAGAATGACCTTTTGAGCAGGAGAGCAGTTATTTTGTTTTTGATGTTATCTGACTTATAAACACAACAACTGATTGCATAATTCCAGATACAAGTTTATAATTGCCTGCGAAGTAGATAATTACAGAAAAGTGTAACGTATTATAATGAAAACAAAACATATTTACATTTTGAGCTGAGAATCGACCACTTGATTTCACATGAGTGTTCCAATACAATTTTAATCTAATTCCAAGATAAAGATTTAAGAATTGGTTGCAGAATACTGTGAATCATTGCAAAATTCATTATTGTGAGAAGCAATCCAGTTACAATGAAATGAATGAGTGTTTCAGTTAGTTAGGTATTCAGTATTTCTCATTTTAGTTGGCCAGATATATTTTAAGTGTTCTCATTTTTCTCGACTGCCGATGGATACAGCTGTTTAAAATACTCAAATGCTTAATGACCACGACGGTTTGGAGGTGTCATTGTGTTCACGCGCATCAGTTTCATGACATCATGCGTAAACTACGTCTCCATTACACTACTATTAAGGATTAGTCTCACTAGAACAGGACGGGACAGGGCGGGACGGGACGATCTGTCAGTTTGTATAGAAACCTCACGTGACATCCGAGGGCTCCGAGCTATCACGTGATTCTTTCTATAGAAATTGACAGATTGTCCCGTCCCGCCCCGTCCCGTCCCGTCCCAGTGAGAGTCATCCTTAAGAAACCATCTAAGCTTCACATTACATTTTCTATTACGACTTAATCCCCCCCACGCTCATTGAATCCCTGGTATCGTACGGAAAGAGCGCTAATCCTCCGTCGGTAAAAAGAGAACTTTTAAACGAATTCATAATTCAGTTGTGGTCTAAATCCTCCACCGAGGGATGTTTGGAAAGTTAAATTAACCTTGACGGTGGAAGGAACACGGTTTATGGCGTGTAAACAGGCTATCTGATGTTTCATTTCTAGGGTTCCGTACCTAAATTGGGACGCGCCAATAAGAGATAAGCATTAGTAGGTATTATTAATGGTTCGTACATATCTATCAAATGAGCGCTCAGCTTAAAGCGCTTTGTGCGTGTTTCTCATAAGTAGAGGAAATCCCTAAATTGACATGAAATTGCAACCGATTTTTTGTATCTTCAATTCGTCTGTGTGCGGTATAGTATAAGCAAAGTGTATCGCCTTTCTTCTCTGCTGGTGATTCCAAATGGTTATAATAAAACAAAGCCTTTTTTTTTTTTTTTTTTTCTTCTCATTTTTATCTGCAAGCGGCTAGTTAGCCATAATCAGATTTTCTGTCGTTGTTGAGTATTTTGAGAGGTATTACATTAAATACACTCTCTTGACATCAGAAGAGTTCGCCATATTTTAGTGCCTCTGGTCTAACTGCAGTATTTGCCATCTTTTCAGCCTAGTGGCGTTGTCATTATTAGAGCAAACCAGGTCCCTGGCAAGTTGATTTGTGTGCTTTTTCAGCCTTTCTTTGTACCTAACACAATATCTGTTAACTTCATCTTTGATTGTTGACATTTTTACGTATTCATGTATCTCTGTGTTTTTTGCAAACCATGGTGCACATGTGATAGCTCTTAAGACATTATTCTGAAACCTTTGCAAGATTTCAAGGTTTGAGTTACTTGCTGTTCCCCAGAGTTCAATCCCGTATGTCCATATGGGTTTTATAATGCATTTATACACTAGTATTTTATTGGTTAATGTAAGAGGTGATTGTCGCCCGATCAGCCAATACAGGCGCTTATAATGAATATCAGCTTCTTTTCTTTTCTTTTTTATGTGACTCGCCCACGTTAGTCTCCTATCCAAGTGAAGGCCAAGATATCTTACACAAGTTTCTTGGGGTAGTTGTTCTCCACGCAGGTGCACGGTTGGACAATCCCCTCTTCGAAGTGTAAATGTGGTTTGTACTGATTTCCCCACGTTAGGCTTTATTCTCCACTTTTCAAGCCATTCATCTATTTTGTACAGGTGCATTTGTAGTGTTTCAGCTGCGACGGTCGGGTTTACATGACTTGCCAGACAGGCCGTATCATCAGCGTATGTTGCCGTTACTACTTGTTCACTACACGGTAGATCAGCTGTATATATTGAGTATAGAACAGGACCGAGTACGGAGCCTTGCGGAACAGAGGCTCTGATGTCATATAACTGGGATACTCCATCTCCAACTTTAACTTGAAACTTTCTGTTTTGCAGGTAAGATCTTAATATCATGTAAAACGAGTTTGGTAATAACTTTTTCAACTTATACAATAGTCCATTGTGCCACACACTGTCAAATGCTTGCTGTATGTCTAGGAACACAGCGGCACAGTATTTTTTTTCTTCCAAGGATTCTCGTATTTTGTTTACCACTCGATGAACCTGTTCCACGGTTGAGTGCTGTTCTCGAAATCCAAACTGGTGGTTAGGTATGATGGCTTCTTTCTCGAGGATTGGCTTGAGTCTCCGCAAGAAGAGCTTTTCAAATAACTTGGACATTATAGGCAGAAGACTAATTGGTCTATAGGAGCTTGGTTCTGTAAGCGTTTTACCAGGTTTGGGTATCATACAGATCTGAGAGACTGTCCATAGTCTAGGATAATATTGGGTTCGCATTACAGAATTAAATAGCATAGTCAGATAGACAATAGTTTTTCTTGGGATATGTTTCAGGACTTCTGCAGTTATTAAGTCAAAACCAGGCGCCTTTTTATTGGTCAGCATTGTTATTGCTTTTTGTAGTTCCCTCGGAGTTACTGACGGTATGGGCTGGGATAACTGCTGATCGCTTTCCAGGTAATTCTTCACCTCATGGTCAAAATCTATCATTGTGCTAGTATTCGGCTTAAAGACTTCACTAAGATGTTGAGCGAAAAGTTCAGCTTTTTCTTTGGGGCTCTTGACCCATGTACCCGACTGAGATCTTAGTGGAGGGATAACCTGTTGCGGCCTTTTGAATTGTTTTGTGAGTTTCCACAAGGAGTAGTCATCACACTTCCTCGCTGATAGTGACATGAGTTGTTGTTGAAATGTGTAGTTTTCATTTTCATTTATAAGACATTTTAATTCACGTGCAGTTTTTTGAAATATTCTCCTGTCTTCTGGATGTCTGCTAAGTTGCCAGACTCTTCTTAGCCTCCTCTTTTCAGCGAGTTTTCTTCGTATGCACAAAGGAATGTTTATCATGCGTCTACTTGTCGTTTGTAGATATGGTGTACAACTCCAGGCAGCCTGCTGTATCAAATTTGTTATATAAAATGTAGCTTCATCAACATCACTTTCAGTTTTAAGTTTAACTTGCAGATCGGTTTTTCCTTCCAAGAGTTCAGCAAAAGCTATCCAGTCCGTTTTATGATTGTATAGAGTTGGCTGTGGCTCTCTGTAGATTACAGTCCTACTATATGAGCATATTATTGGTGAGTGATCAGAGGTTGAATCCAGGCAGCTTTCAACATCAAGATATGTATCAGAGAGTCCCTTGATAATAAAAAAGTCAATCAAGTCAGGCGTTTTGTTTGGATCAGATGGCCAATAGGTTGGTTCACCTGTTGATAGCGCTTTTAGGTTTAGGTTGTCTATGCATTTCTTTAGTTCTCTTCCTCTCGTTGTGATGAGTCGTGAGCCCCAATGTGTGTGTTTACTATTCCAGTCTCCTCCACATATGTGTCTATTTCCAAGGGTTTGAAAGTAATTTATAAACATGTCATGACATATTCTGTGTCTCGGGGGACAGTAAACAGCACTAACATTGATTGCTCCATTTTTGTCTTCTACTGTGACTGTAGTGGCTTGCAGGTAATCTTCTCTGAATTGACTGTGTATGTGATGTTTAATGTGGCTCTTTATCAACACAGCTGATCCACCATGGGAGCTGCCATCGGGATGGTTGGTGCAGTACACATCATAATTCTTAAGTATAAATGTTTTTCGGTCATTAAGGTGTGTTTCAGATATTAACATAATATCGATTTTGTTGCTCTCAAGTATTACTTGTAGTTCATTTTTTATGGGACCTAACCCGTTTGCATTCCATGCTCCTATGCGCATAGAAGTCATTTTGACGTTATTAACTTGGTTATGAGGTTTATAAGAGTCCCCATTTGTGTAACTAGTAAGTCTATTTTTTGTGCTTGTTTGTTAATTACATCTAATAAGGTAATTTCATAATCATTACGGGTTTGGCTATCAGTCTGGGCTGAAAATGGTGTGTGGATGTACTGGGTGTGTGTATCTGTGGCTGTGCCTGTAGTTTTCTGTGCCTTTAAATGTGAAGGTTTTATATTTTTTTCCCTTCGCAGTGCTTCACTGTAGTCATGTGTTTGATTCTTATTAAATGAGGAGCCCTGTTGTGTCGTAACAGTATTTGTTGACAGGCACTGTTGTTGTTCTTTTCTCAAGGGCTTCCAGCTATCTAAATTCAAATTAATGTTATTATTAGCCTTCTGGGTATCTTGTGGTGTATTTAATTCATTTCTTTGCTTATTCTTTTTGCATCTTGCATAAATTTCACGGTATACTTGACAGCCTTTGTAGTTTCCAGGATGGTCGCCCAGACAAAGCGCACACTTGGCTGGAGTATTCCTATCTTTTTGGCATTCTATTGAGTTATGGGGACCTGCACATTTGACACACCTATATGGTCTCATGCAATTATTTTTTGTGTGGAGATATTGCTGGCACCTTGTACATTGAACAATAGTGGTTGATTTTTTAGGATCTTCAATGTTAACCTTTTGATGGTATATATATTGAATATTTTTGATAAGTGAGAGACTATCGCTAGGTTCAACATTAACAAAAAACACATTGTATGGTTCCTTTGAGGTTTTTTTGCGGGCATTAACAATCTCACCGCTGACCTTATTTCCTGTTTCTTCAATGGCTTGTATAATGGCCTCCTTTGGGGTTGTATGATGTAGGTTTTTAATTACAAATTTTTGACATCTGATATCTTTTCTTGTAAAGGTATGTCCAATCAATCCTTTCAATCTTATGTGGTCAATAAGCTTTTTGTAAATATTTACATTTTTAGTAGATATTATAACAGCATTGTTAGTAGAAACCTTATAAGAGAAGTCGTCATCAGTTATTACTTCACGGATAAAGCTGGTTAATTGTTGTACATCCTGAATACCGTCTAATTTGATTACAGGTGGTTTTGAAATTTTCTTCGGCTTTGGGGGAGCTGTTGGTGTATCATCAGTGTTTGGATCTGCCTCTTCAGGGAGCTCTGAGAATCTGTTACTGGTTTTTATGGGCATATTTTCCTGTATTGGTCTGTTTTTGTTGAATAGGTCTTGCCTTTGTTCACTTCTTTTTTGAGATTTGTGGGTAGTTTTGATTTCCTCTGGGGAACGGATTCTTTTATTGGTACCAGGAACTCTTTGCCA
The DNA here is from genome assembly GCA_949128165.1 of Lathronympha strigana. Taxonomy (NCBI): domain Eukaryota; kingdom Metazoa; phylum Arthropoda; class Insecta; order Lepidoptera; family Tortricidae; genus Lathronympha; species Lathronympha strigana. Next base: position 5,199,630 of record OX421906.1, on the reverse strand, counting down.
GTTTACATGGTTTGATGTAGTTTTGCAAGTATTTGAACTGTTTTCTTGCAGGTTAGGTTGTGTAGACGATTGTGTTCCCTGTCTAGTTATCGTTGTTTCGTCACTATTAATTACACTTGTCTCGCCTGAAGGAACTTTTTTATCATCTTCGGTTGAATTGTTTCTTGGTCTAGGCGATGTATTAAACATCCCTTTGTGGAATACTTGTTGAACAAGTGATTTGTTTACAGGAAGTGATGTCGGTTGGTCGTGTGTATTTTGCATGATAGTGTCGTTGTTAGACATTGAGTTTGCTAAAATGTAATTATTTATCCGTAATCTGATTTAACTACGACCGACATAGTAATTTGTTTTAGATTTCCGCACAAAATTTTACAAGTTCAAAATTTTGAGGTTAAGTTTCCGGTACTATTTTGCGGGCACTGATTTCACTATTATTTACACAAAATTTTATGGAGATAACAATTAGTCCGAAGGATTGTTACTTCCGAGGGCCGAATAACACACTTTTAGTTCTAATTTACGATTTTCGCGAATATTTAACAAAAATTTGTCCGCCGTTAAAACTGACGCGTGCGCGTTCCGTTTCACCTCCGACCGAACCAAAGCCTGAAGCAAAATTTGTCATAGTCTACGAAATAAGTACCACGTAAGTTTCTTTTGAAAAAAAAAGTGGATTACTTATAATTTTGAGAAACCTTTTCATAACTTTTCAATCTTTACATAGAGTTTCCTCTTCTCTTCTCCACTTTACTCTTGATTCCTGAAGGTCGTGCCTTTCTTGAAATACCTTTACTACGACAGTGACAATCTTTCCATCCTGCTCTATCTTCGGGCTGTCTCAGAGCTGTCGGTATGGTGCGTCTGATCACGTATTTTATTTGGTCTCATCAACGAGTAGGTGAACGGCCCCTTCGTCTTTTCCCATCAATCTTGCCCACCACAACCAACTTGTCTAAGTAGGGTTGTCCCTGGGCGATATGTCCAACGTAGCCTAGTATTCATTGATAACACATAGTGGACAGTTTGCTTTTGATCTTCAGTACGTGGAGAATCAATTTATTAGTTTTTTTTGCAGGCCACGGTATGCGCAGCATTTGCCGGCCATATAGGTCCACTATGGAGATTCGTCGGATGTCCGCTGGGCATCCACCAGACAAATGTTCCATACATTGCCCGGACCGGGATATTCCCGGACGTATATGGCCCATTAAGATATCAAGGCCTCCGTTGCGGTGTTAGAGGAGAACCTCTAACAATACAACGGAAGCCTCGATCTTTTTTCGGTCAATCGCCAATTACGATATTCAATTACAGCCTAATCCGCCCCCACACTCATTGAATCCCTGTTATCCTACGGAAAGAGTGTCGATCCCCCGTACGCCGTAAAAATAAAACTTATAAACGAATTCATAATTTGTGGTCTAAATCTTCCCGAGGGATGTTTGGACAGTTAAATGAACCTTAATGGTGAAAAAAAGAACATGGTTTATGGCGTGTAAACGGGCTATCTGATGTTCCATTTTTAGGTTTCCGTATCTGAGGGATGCCATAAAGAGATATAGTGTCTGTTACACTCTCATATACTTCATTTCTCAGAAAGAACGGAAAGTTTTCTTACGGTAGATGTTGCTAAGCGCCCCTTTAAGGCGCAAATGTGGAGAAATTCGGGGCCACGGGTGTGGTCTCGGTAGCTCAGTTGTAAGAGCGATGATCTGGTATCTCAGTCGCGCGTTCGTGTCCCGCCCGAGGTCATGTATTTTCCACTTTTCCTTTTTTTCTGAGATATTTGATACCCACTACGTTCTACACCCTACCCCTAATGTATTACACCCTGTATGTATATTTCCGTAGTCAGATCCAACAAAGAACGCTGTCTTCATGCATGTGGAAGCCATAATTAATTGCAAAGAAGCCTTACCAAGTCCTTCTAATTTATTTACAAAGCTGAGCTGAGCTGTACGAACAAGAATATCCCAATAAAGATGCTTCTTGAAACATCAAAGTCACAGAAAATGACTTCCTTTAATAACATTATAAGGCCCATGTTTTCTGGCATGTTCAGACCCTTTGATATATTTGCCGATCAATCTATTCTGCGTATCAAATAATAGGGAAATATCTAGTTTTTTTTAAGTTTCGAAGGAAAAATATCGTAAATAGTACAGAAATACTAAAAAGGCTTTTTTTAAAACCCTATGGGGCGGGGCGGGGCCTAATCGAATCGATTGATAACTTGCATAAGTGAATTATGCAATGCCTAGTGTTTTTCATAAGGGGCTGACAATAGCATAGTCAGCGCACATTGTCTATTTGTATCGGCGTAGATGACTTAGTCATAAAATAAAGACATAGATAGAATCGTATGGTGATGAACTTCAGACTTGCAATTTTTTTATACAGCTGATTTCGTAAAAAAAATATTGGCTCTGCCTACGGTCTTTGAAGTAAGTATGGTTTTTTTTTGTACTTATTAATAAAAATGTTTTTCTTAAAAACATGACACAATGGCATAAAATGCATAAAATCAATAAAAAGTCGGAAATGAGAAACCTAACTATTATATTTTTCTTAGAGATCCAGAGGCACGTTACACAGGGTATCTTTTACGTGCTAACCAGACCGAACTTGCTAACCAGATCGTAATGGAGGGTTCCTTTCTGTAAACGATGCACAACAATAAGCCAAGTAAAGGGATCTTAGCAACATTCAAGATCTTTTATGGTGAAGGGCAGGAAGCTCAAATATATGCCCAAACATGTTTTCTTTCGTGGGAAGTGTTACTTTTGTTGCAATTATTTTCGAACTGATAGTGACAATGTTCGATATGGAATCTACAAAACACTTAAAAATCTTAAAATGATACAAAAAGTGATAAAACATTTCCGTAAACTTATATATATATACTACTACTACTACTGGGTAAATTAGATGATATATATATATATATATATATATTTATATTCCGCAAACAATTTGGCGTCCAACATGGGCTGAATTCCAGTTAAAGTGGCGTCTACCTGCTTTTGACGTCCGGTATACGGACGTCAAATAGAATTACCACTGCAACATAACTATTATGGCTATAGTACTACACTGGACATCGATTTAAAAAAAAGTTGTGGCTGCCATTTGCCTACCAGATTGAATGAATTTATATTTCGATTAGTTCATGTTGTTTTCGTTATCGCGCGTAGCGCTGACATCGAGCTAATATACACAGTCATATACAAGTTGTACGTTTTTAGGCGAATTTGGCTTCCTCGTGCGACGTTGCCGGTTTGATATGTTTTGTCTATTGACGGACATAAAGGGTTCTTTTATTTAGCTTAATAAGAATTTGTCGTTGCCTACTCGCTATTGAAACTTTAATAATTTTAAACTATTTACCAACCGACGCGTATACTGTTAGTACGTGCTGAAAGCTGTTGGGCGTCCCCTTTGCAACGCTATAGTTTTATATTTTTCGTACTGTGGAAAATGCTTTCCAGTGGATTGACATTTCGATGCCAACTTCCGTGGAAATGGTCAATATGACATGCTAATGTCTTACCGCCTTATTCATAAAAAAGTTAACAGAAGCTTTAGTTAAATTATCTTTTCTCCCATTCTGATAAACGCGATGGTCAAAGTGACAGATAAGGACAAACAATCATTTAGCTAAAACTGTTGTTGAAGTGCGTTTATGAATAACACCATTATGGTATATGAAGTGCATATGTCAAATGCCAGTTTAACACGTTCGAATAGGTCTGCAGATTTTCATTCGGAATTTTAGATTCAATTTAAGTAAATGTTCTTCTTATTCATTTGGGGAAAACAACTTTTGTTGGATTGGATTTTTTTAATTATGTATCTACATATTTGATTTGTATGTAAGTTTTTATTTTATGTCATTAAAACCGAATGGGTCGATTAAATGCCCAATTTTGTTTATTGTTATTAGGTATCACGATTATCTATGGTTTGTGTTTTAAAATTATTTTAGTAGTAAAAACTTGTTTATTTTTTATTCTTTTTCTTTCATTCCTAATACCAATTAATAGTAGACTCTAGTCACTAAAAGCCCTCCACGTTTGGCGTCAGAGCGCCTACCACGAACCGCGAACGAAAGTATACCTCCCTTACGCACTTGTGATTTCTCACTCAAGTGCGACAGAGAGGTGAAACTTCGTTCGTGGTTCGTGGTAGGCCTTCAGGCTTCTAACACTCCCGTTAGTAACCCCCTCCTTACCACCCTTCGTGCACAATGTACTATTTTATCATATTTGCTCGGTAAGTATGGTGCATAGGGCAGTTCGAGACAATTTTCTTCCCAAACATGACACACATGATAAATTATTTTAGGGTACCGTAGCCAAACGGGCAAAAACGGAACCCTTATAGTTTCGTCATGTCCGTCTGTCTGTCTGTCCATATGTCACAGATTAATGAAATTTGAAACATAAATGTATTTTATAATTCGCTACATGATTTTGTAGTCAAATCAATTAAAGAAAAAAAAATTGTAGAGCTCCCCATAAATATAACTCACCACAAAAAAAGTTGGGCAGCGGTTTAAAAAATATAAAAAAATTCATGGCCAAGGTAGAGGAACCTGTTCTACCTCGGACAGTTTTTTTCTTTTATGATTTTTAGAAAAAAAAAACAAAAGGCTGCAAAACTTTTATTTATTCAAATATCATAAGATCCATTAATAAACTAACTAAAACAATACGATGTTAAATAATTGGACTATTTATTTAGGATACGTTGACGAAAAAAATAGGGAAAAGTGTCCAAGGAACCACCCCTGATTTACCTTGGCCATATCTTGGATATGTTGGATTGGATTGGATATTTTTATGAACTATATTATATCTATAGAAATATTAGGTATTTACATATAAGGTCGTATATATTTTTAGCATATTTATACCATTCATCAGTTTTCTAGTACAAATTATCCAGAAATGCCTAGCAATTGTCATATTTTATTTTTGCCTAAACCACTTAACGAAGTTTTTCTAATATTGATTACTTGATAACTTAACACGCAGATAATTAATTAATAAAATACGGTATATTTAACCTTTGTCAGTCAAAATACAGTAGCAGGAAGATAGGGGCCAAGGTACAACATATTCTTGGTGTCCGAGGTACAACAAAGTAAGTTTTTGGACAAGTAAGTCTTCGTACTAGCACTTCCAATTAAGATTAGGCTGAAACGATCCTACCATCGAGTAGTTAAGTATCTTGACTTTAACCTAATAGAAAAATTTTATTTTCCAATAGCTAAAAAAATATTTAATTATTTTTTTCGAGATACCGCCCGCCGTCAAGTTTTGTTGATAGTTGATTTTATTAGTTATTAACCAACGTTACAAATAATATAAATAAAATATTTTAATATCCGTGGCAACATAGAAATATTGCCAACTGTCCTAGGTACAACTATGTCCAAGGTTTAACAGTTTCCCTACGTATAAATTACTACCAACGAAAATTGTCTAATAGATTTTCGAGTTATCGCTAAAAACTGCTATTCCAAAAGCATACGTAAGTCCTGAACATTTTACATTAAATTTTATATACGTAATACTAATTACAAAAATAAAAACAATGATTAAACCATGTTTTTTTAAATCTAGGCCTTTATTTAGTATTGTTCTAATTATAAGAATAAAATTTTAAAAATAATTTGTTATTTAATGGCATTTATTGTGCCGACTAGTTGCAAGAAGCGCCATGTCAACAGAATAACAATTTTTATTCAATATAATATTAGAAAAAACATAGATATATGAAAAAAGTAAAAAACTAACTACTTAATTGAGGTCACCGTGATCCGAACCTTGCAGAAGGGTTCCCATGATGCTGGCTGCGTTCCCCCTTTGAATGGCTATCTTAAACCTATCCGTTGTGCGAGGAACGAGCCAGCTTTACGGTCCCCGGTGACCTCAAACAATTTTTTTATTTAATTAACTTTTAGAATTACTAATGAAAAAAGTTGCTTTTTATGACCAAATTGATACAAAACTAGATCCCATTAAATTTCGTCTAAGAAAAATGACTTGTTGAAAAAGTCATATCGTTTTAAACCGGGTTTCAACATTCTTAAGACAAAAGCCATTCCCATAAAATCGAAGACACACTCTCATTTTAAACGACATACTTAATAAAACAATAAACTTGGCATGCTAAAAATATTACTTACACATTTTTACTTTTATTTCAGTTTTTCGTATTAAAATAAGAGCGTTGAAGGTTGCTAGGTATATGAAACAGAAAAGATCTGAGGTATACTCGTAGAAAATAAAAAAAGAATTATGAATCTGGTATTATATTAACAAGAAAAACATTAACTTTTTCTGGTGAAGATTAAGATTTTTTGTAAAATTGTTTAGCATTCGATAACATCAGAAAGCATTTCGGCCAGCATAGTGTTTACCCTTTCTAAGGAAAACCTAAGAAGTTCCATCATACTTAATGCATGACTAGCATCGAACTTCGTTCGTGCGGTTGATCGGTGATTCTAACTCTGCTGTCCACTCGTATTCCCCGGCTGTGCAATGTTGAGTTCAGACGAGGGTTCCACGCGAAATAAGAAAGTTTAATTTACAAAGAAAGTTAATTTTCAGAACATTGACTACGGTGGCAAAATCTTTATGTGGGCACGCGGGAAATACACATAGGTACATCATTATTTTCTGGTATTTGAAGTAATCTATCAGTATCATTGGACACATTTATTGAATCTTGCTAGGTCGTAGCTTGGATTTCTCTATTGATTTCAATCGTACCCATAATCACAAGTATTTAGACACAATGTTTCCTTTCCAGAACATACATAGGTACATCAAAATCATAATACTATGCACTCATTCTAGATTTAAAATACAACCAGTGTTTTGTTTAGCAACAATGTAAAAAACAAATAATGATCAAGCAGAACTCAACTATCCTTGTCTGACATAATAAAAATAAAGAGGTATGGCAACGTTGCTTTTGATATAGAACCCACATAGGCGTTAAAGTTGATGGTACAACAAAAGTATACGGGGAAGGCACATGGACATCAATATAAAAAGGAGCTCAAATAGGTGTAAGAACAGTAGGAAAATGAATATAAACGAATAACTGCATTTTCGAAATAAAAAACATATCACAATACTAATTATCTAGAACCCATTCGGTATTTGTCATAATAATATGGTATACGTGAGCACGAACGGTGGACGCCGTAATAATGCAAACTGGAAAGACGCCAGAAGGGTAGGGAGATGTAAATATATATATATATATATATATGTATATATATATATATATTTACATCTCCCTATATATATATGTATATATATATATATATTTACATCTCCCTACCCTTCTGGCGTCTTTCCAGTTTGCATTATTACGGCGTCCACCGTTCGTGCTCACGTATACCATATTATTATGACAAATACCGAATGGGTACTAGATAATTAGTATTGTGATATGTTTTTTATTTCGAAAATGCAGTTATTCGTTTATATTCATTTTCCTACTGTTCTTACACCTATTTGAGCTCCTTTTTATATTGATGTCCATGTGCCTTCCCCGTATACTTTTGTTGTACCATCAACTTTAACGCCTATGTGGGTTCTATATCAAAAGCAACGTTGCCATACCTCTTTATTTTTATTATGTCAGACAAGGATAGTTGAGTTCTGCTTGATCATTATTTGTTTTTTACATTGTTGCTAAACAAAACACTGGTTGTATTTTAAATCTAGAATGAGTGCATAGTATTATGATTTTGATGTACCTATGTATGTTCTGGAAAGGAAACATTGTGTCTAAATACTTGTGATTATGGGTACGATTGAAATCAATAGAGAAATCCAAGCTACGACCTAGGAAGATTCAATAAATGTGTCCAATGATACTGATAGATTACTTCAAATACCAGAAAATAATGATGTACCTATGTGTATTTCCCGCGTGCCCACATAAAGATTTTGCCACCGTAGTCAATGTTCTGAAAATTAACTTTCTTTGTAAATTAAACTTTCTTATTTCGCGTGGAACCCTCGTCTGAAATCAAAATTGCACAGCCGGGGAATACGAGTGGACAGCAGAGTTAGAATCACCGATCAACCGCACGAACGAAGTTCGATGCTAGTCATGCATTAAGTACGGTGGAACTTCTTAGGTTTTCCTTAGAAAGGGTAAACACTATGCTGGCCGAAATGCTTTCTGATGTTATCGAATGCTAAACAATTTTACAAAAAATTATGCAATTATGCAAATCTTCACCAGAAAAATTTAATGTTTTTCTTGTTAATATAATACCAGATTCATAATTCTTTTTTTATTTTCTACGAGTATACCTCAGATCTTTTCTGTTTCATATACCTAGCAACCTTCAACGCTCTTATTTTAATACGAAAAACTGAAATAAAAGTAAAAATGTGTAAGTAATATTTTTAGCATGCCAAGTTTATTGTTTTATTAAGTATGTCGTTTAAAATGAGAGTGTGTCTTCGATTTTATGGGAATGGCTTTTGTCTTAAGAATGTTGAAACCCGGTTTAAAACGATATGACTTTTTCAACAAGTCATTATTCTTAGACGAAATTTAATGGGATGTAGTTTTGTATCAATTTGGTCATAAAAAGCAACTTTTTTCATTAGTAATTCTAAAAGTTAATTAAATAAAAAATTTGTTTGAGGTCACCGGGGACCGTAAAGCTGGCTCGTTCCTCGCACAACGGATAGGTTAAGGATAGCCATTCAAAGGGGGAACGCAGCCAGCATCATGGGAACCCTTCCGCAAGGTTCGAATCTCGGTGACCTCAATAAAGTAGTTAGTTTTTTACTTTTTTCATATATCTGTGTTTTTTCTAATATTATATTGAATAAAAATTGTTAGTCTGTTGACTTGGCGCTTCTTGCAACTAGTCGGCACAATTAATGCCATTAAGTAACAAATTATTTTTAAAATTTTATTCTTATAATTAGAACAATACTAAATAAAGGCCTAGATAAAAACACATTGTTTAATCATTGTTTTTATTTTTGTAATTAGTATTACGTCTATAAAATTTAATGTAAAATGTTCAGGACTTACGTATGCTTTTGGAATAGCAGTTTTTAGCGATAACTCGAAAATCTATTGGACAATTTTCGTTGGTAGTAATTTATATGTAGGGAAACTGTTAAACCTTGGACATAGTTGTACCTAGGACAGTTGGCAATATTTCTATGTTGCCACGGATATTAAAATATTTTATTTATGTTATTTGTAACGTTGGTTAATAACTAATAAAATCAACTATCAACAAAACTTGACGGCGGGCGGTATCTCGAAAAAAAAAATTCAATATGTTTAGCTATTGGAAAAATAAAACTTTTCTATTAGGTTAAAGTCAAGATACTTAATTACTCGATGGTAGGATCGTTTCAGCCTAATCTTAATTGGAAGTGCTAGTACGAAGACTTACTTGTCCAAAAACTTACTTTGTTGTACCTCGGACACCAAGAATATGTTGTACCTTGGCCCCTATCTTCCTGCTACTGTATTTTGACTGACACGGTTAAATATACCGTATTTTATTAATTAATTATCTGCGTGTTAAGTTATCAAGTAATCAATATTAGAAAAACTTCGTTAAATGGTTTAGGCAAAAATAAAATATATGACAATTATATTTATATTATATTATATTAATTACATATACAATTATATTATATTAATATGACAATTGCTAGGCATTTCTTTAAGGATAATTTGTACTAGAAAACTGATGAATAGTATAAATATGCTAAAAATATATACGACCTTATATGTAAATACCTAATATTTCTATAGATATAATATAGTTCATAAAAATATCCAGTCCAATCCAAGATATCCAAGATATGGCCAAGGTAAATCAGGGGTTGTTCCTTGGACACTTTTCCCTATTTTTTTCGTCAACGTATCCTAAATAAATAGTCCAATTATTTAACTTCGTATTGTTTTAGTTAGTTTATTAATGGATCTTATGATATTTGAATAAATAAAAGTTTTTGCAGCCTTTTGTTTTTTTTCTAAAAATCATAAAATAAAAGACTGTCCGACTCTACCTTGGCCATGAATTTTTTTTTTATTTTTTAAACCGCTGCCCTACTTTTTTGTGGTGAGTTATATTTATAGGGAGCTCTCCAATGTTTTTTTTCTTTAATTGATTTGACTACAAAATCATGTAGCGAATTATAAAATACATTTATGTTTCAAATTTCATTAATCTGGACATATGGACAGACAGACAGACGGACATGATGAAACTATAAGGGTTCCGTTTTTGCCCGTTTGGCTACGGTACCCTAAAATGATTTATAATTTTTGGGTGTTATCATGTGTGTCATGTTTGGGAAGAAAATTGTCTCGAACTGCCCTATGCACCATACTTACCGAGCAAATATGATAAAATAGTACATTGTGCACGAAGGGTGGTAAGGAGGGGATTACTAACGGGAGTGTTAGAAGCCTGAAGGCCTACCACGAACCACGAACAAAGTTTCACCTCTCTGTCGCACTTGAGTGAGAAATCACAAGTGCGTAAGGGAGGTATACTTTCGTTCGCGGTTCGTGGTAGGCGCTCTGACGCCAAACGTGGAGGGCTTTTAGTGACTATAGAGTCTACTATTAATTGGTATTAGGAATGAAAGAAAAAGAATCAAAAATAAACAAGTTTTTACTACTAAAATAATTTTAAAACACAAACCATAGATAATCGTGATACCTAATAACAATAAACAAAATTGGGCATTTAATCGACCCATTCGGTTTTAATGACATAAAATAAAAACTTACATACAAATCAAATATGTAGGTACATACTTAAAAAAAACCAATCCAAATAACAAAAGTTGTTTTCACCAAATGAATAAGAAGAACATTTACTTAAATTCAATCTAAAATTCCGAATGGAAATTTGCAGACCTATTCGAACTGTTAAACTGGCATTTGACATATGCACTTCATATACCATAATGGCGTTATTCATAAACGCACTTCAACAACAGTTTTAGCTAAATGATTGTTTGTCCTTATCTGTCACTTTGACCATCGCGTTTATCAGATTGGGAGATAAGATAATTTAACTAAAGCTTCTGTTAACTTTTTTATGAATAAGGCGGTAAGACATTAGCATGTCATATTGACCATTTCCACGGAAGTTGGCATCGAAATGTCACTTAAACACGTTTGAATAGGTCTCCAGGTCCAGATGTTTCATATTAATTTCCACCATAAAGCAACATAACCTAAACAGCTGTTTATTTTTCAGATTTGCTACCGCAGTAAAACTTTTAATAATAATAACTACATATAACTCATACCGGTGTAACAAAAGTCGGGACTTTTGTTACACCGGAACGATACTTCAACAGCTGATAAGGTCAATGACCCTGAGTGCGGTGCAAGTGGAAACATTTCGAAATTCGATTTTTTTACGTTGTATGGAATAGCTGATCAAAAATGCACTTTACTCCCTACAAAGTGTATCAGCTGTTGAAGTATCGTTCGGGACTTATTACCTACATTCTGTACGAGTATAAGCTACCTTACAGTATTGAGAAAAATAAATATAGATGTTTAAATGTAGATGTGTTCCTGTTTTCTCCCTTAAGTGGGATTCGTCAGGGTGAATTTAAGATCGTCGCTGGTTTTAAACAATTCAAGCGAAAGTTACATTACAGACAGACACAGAACAAGAATACCAGAATTACGTCTTATCAGTATAAACGGTCGAATCGGCGCATTGAAATTTAGGTGAAGTTAGTAGTTAAGCCGTCTTAGCGACTTTCTGTCGTAAGTGCGCTGCTTTTGCGCTCAGAATGTGGATGGCGCGAGATTCTGCTTTAACAAGTTTTAGTACGACGGTCAACTAGTGCTACAATCAGACTTTTTCTGATAGTTATTATAACACAGAGCGTAACTGTAATTAACTTTATTCTATAAAATTAATATAACAATAAGTTTTCTACGTTATGCTGTTCAAAAAGTATCGTAATACATTAAAAATACATTTTGCTACAGATAGCAAAAGTGCCAAAAAGTGGCTACTTTTACAGTTAAGAAAAGATGACGAAAACCTTTTATAAAGACAGTATTATTACAGGTAAGGCATTACATATATATCTATATCAATTCACGAACACTTAGGTACTAAATTAACGATGACAGTTTAAAGTTCTGTTCATACTGGCAAAAAAAGCAGTAAGTAAATATAAAAGTAAATAGCAAGGCATGTTGTCATAAAACATAAAAAATACCATTAAGTGGTACAGTCAGCCACACAGCCAACAATACACCCAAAGTGCCAAAAATATATATCCACGACCTTTATGCTCAGACAATAAAGTCCTGTATACATATTTTTGGAACTTTGTGGCTGACAGTACCAAACTCTACGCTCAACGCTAGGTAATAATGAACCACACAAACAAAAAAAACATAAAAAAATTAGCTGTGGTATTCGAACCCACGAATTTCGTGGTTAATAAGAAACTAGCGTACCATTAAGATTAAAATCCATGCATTTAGCAACATGGATATAGCTGCATAGCAAACACCTACAGCTAACGCTAATTTAAGTATAAATAATTGGCTGTTTGTAATTGTTGTTACGCATCCTACTTTTTCGTATCCGACGGATGCTGGCCACACATGCAGCGAGGATGTTGTCTGCATCTCAGCTCTTTCAACTGACTCGACAGACATAAATGGCTCAGGTGGTAGAGTTACCGACCTTGGCGTGGAAATAGAAGTCGTATCTTCTGAATCAATTAGCGCAGAATTTCTAGAAGTCGTAACTTCTGTTTCTGAAACTACATTTTAATTGATTAACTATTGACTGATCTACTTGTACATGAATAGATACAACTTTCGATTGTTTTCAAATATGAGGGATTTTTTTGTTACCTACACTAAGCGATTATTATCAAGTTTTTTATTAAGTGTTAGGGTCAGAGTAGTTCTAAAATGCTTCATTCAAATTGAATTGGCGACTATTTGAAAGAAAAATACAAAAAATTTAATTTTGAAATGAGAGGAGCACCGTATTCTTGAAATTGATAAAAAAAAATCGGTTCAGGTGAGACTTTTTGTACTTAATGTTGAGATTTAACGTACCATAAGACGGCAATCGAAACGAACACATTTGCATATCCACATATCCATCATCTTCTGATGAATTTCCACCGGACGCCATGTGAAATATTTAATATTTATTCACTATTTCAATAAACTCGATTACTCAGAGAGAGTTCTAACCACTAAATGAAGGTATCGCACGTTAGCTATGAACCTATAGACTGCTCATTTGAATAAAATTTGGCCACCCATAACAAACTACATTGTAATAGAGTACTAAGAAAAGAACCTTCGTCAAAAAGCTTTTATCTACAATGATCATACGATGTTAAAGCGCATGGGTGTAAGCTTAGTTACCTATTTATAGGGTTCCGTTTGCCACCCTTCGAATACGGAGCCCTAAAATAGTAATTACAAATGATTTATAGAACAACTAGCAAAGTCTTTAATCGCGAGTAGATAAACTTTAATATTTAACCCGACATTTCGAAAGTGGCATTTGTCTGGCAAATGCCAGACAAATTGTTCTTTCTTCAAAACCTCGAGAGCAATACCGCTTTCAAAGTCAGGATAATTATTTAAATCATTTTACTCACGATTTAAGACCCCCTTGTTAGTAATTGAGTAAAAAATATGTAAGTGTAAATCAATATGGAACAGTATTGTCATTCATCATAGTTTAAGCTATTTTATTTTTTACTATAAATGTTTTGAACAAACACCTTGATCTTCAGCCAGTCTTTGTTACTTAATAAATCTGGATATTTGTTCTTTAAGTTGTCACATTCATGGCGTTTTGGTGGTTTTTTTGTTTTTATATGTGTTGCAAAGAATTTTAATACGACATTTTTTTGCTCGGAAGTCCATGGAACCAGTGTCCGCTTTTTCTTTGGTTCACATATTATAGTTGTTGAGCAGGATGGAGTGGATTCTATTGCTGTCTTAGTTGAACTTGTCAAAGGTTTTTCAACTGAAACAGGTTCTTCCATAGCAATGTCTAGAATATCTTCATTCTCTATATTATTTCCAGTTATTTCCTCTTCTAAATTAAGATTGATTTCGTCTAACGATCGTCCTTTGTAAATGTCAGCCTTACCACTCTCCATGAGAATCAAAAGTTTTGATATTTTAGCCGTTTGATACACATCATCTGGCAATCTATAATTTTGTTTGTGGACTGACAAAGTATGTCCCATAAATGAAGCTAGTTGTTCCATTTCATTATCTGTCATATTAAACAATTGAGTTAATGTGGCCAAATGTTTTCTAAGCCGAGTGGAAGTCAATGCTTTCGGATTTTTGGCTCCGCACAAGTTAGAGTATTTTTTAATGGTTTTATAACCACACAAAAGAGTACCTCCGCTTTTAGCGAACAAGTAGTCGTTGTTTTCATTTATATATTTGTGACGCACAGATATCAAAATATCAATATCTCTTTGCACGTCACTGCTAAATAAAACAGGAACTCCTCGCCCCCTTTTGCCACGAATCACAATTCTTTTGAGACTTTTAACCAGAATTTTTTCAGTTGCTGAAAGAACGTTCTCAAATTCTTGATATTTACCATTATCATCGTCTTTTAAATCATAATTTTGGTAAAAACTTAATTGTAATCTTTGTAGCTCCCCTGGCCGTCGACGATTTAGTAAAATAACGCGACAGAATACTGTTTCGATCAGTTGATCATAAGCAAGACCATTCAATGTTGACTGTGACTCAGTCAGCATAGCTGATGATCGCGCAGCTGTTTCACATAAATGTTCTTTAAGACATTTTAAATCACTCGCCAAGGGAACAATGGTTGTTTTGTTATATTTATTCATATTTAAATCATCAGCTGCCTGACTAGAAACATCAAATTTCCAGTGATTTTGAATCAAATTTGTTAAAGTTTTGAGATCTACCTGAATTTTTGCACTATCGGCACATACTTCTGACTTGTACGATTCATATAAAGCTATACTGCAACATTGTTTTATTGAAGTTGCAATATTCATTGCATACGTTGGAGAATTATATCTGTCTTTGGAAGTATCGAAACTAGCCGCGTTTTTCGTAGCTAGGACTAGTGTGTCATAGTTTTCAGGTTTCAATGCATCTAAAAGATTTTTTATGCTAGGTTTTATTTTTTTTATTTCTAACAGTAATTTTCCTAACTCTCGCATTTTCCTGGAGGTTACATTGATGAAATGTGCTTCGCGGTGTGTTCTGAGGTATTGTAAGCCAAATGAACAAATTAAATGATCCTTTTTTGCCTCCAAAGATATTTTGTCTGCCCGCATTCGTGGAAAAACATCGATCTGCAACTTCTGACTCACTTTAATATTGCGTAGCAAAAAGTTTTGTGCGTCGGCTTGAATTTTTGAGCTGGTAGATGATTCGTCACAAATTTTTTTATGTTTCCAAAGTTGTTTTCGAGCATAAAATCCTAAGCATTTAGTACATGGTAAATAGTCCTCATGTTTGGAATATTTTTGTTTTTTCATAGGTTTGAATGAGTCATTTTGACTATTAGTTATATAGTTCCCTTTTTTACGCAAATTAGTGAAAATAGTTTTACGAAGCTTACTATTTTTAGGAGCCGACAAAGCTCTCTGAACTTCTGTCTCAACGGGGTGGTTTCTGACAACATGCCTTGCAAAATTTAAAACTAAACTTTCACAAAAAAAGCAAAAATCCTTTTCTCGCCTTCTTTTTTTACACGCTGGATTTCCGTTTACCGGTGCTAGGTCTGCAATCGCATCAGACTTTATTGGTTCAACCTGAAATAAGTCAAAAGTTGTAAAATTTTCAAACCACAAGCTGAAGCGAAACAACAACGGTTAGTTTTAATAATCATGCGGCGTGAAAGATGAAAAACAACCGTGTACTGGTAGGGGGTGAGGATGGGGTGAGGGCATTTGACTCTTAACAAAAAAACAGTAAGCTTCAAATTATTTCAATAGATCCTTGTTCCGAAGAATAGTCTTCACAAACCCACAATATTTCTAAAATACTTAAATTAGTAAATAAATTATTCTGGGACAATCTTATACAAATTGACCATAGTCCCATCCCACGGTAAGCTCAATAAGCCTTGTGTTGTACTAGACAACGATACATATAATAGATAGATACATATAAATAGGTACTTAATTACATAGAAAACATCCATAACCTAGGAACAAATATGCGTGATAGACACATAAATAAATGCCCTGGCCAGGATTCGAACCCGGAACCTCCTGCTTTGTAGGCAGGGTCACTACCAACTAGGCTAGGAGGCCGTTACTTATATTTAACAACACCCCACAACACCCACACGATGGGATAAACGGAAAAAATCGTCTGCAATTTATGTATATTTACATAACATTTTATTGTAAGTACTACTGTGCTAAACCAAGGTTCGACAGGGCGAAACTATAAGGGTCTCTTATTAATTACGGAGCCCTAAAACCCAAAAAAAGATATTTTGCAGCCCACTAGGTACCTACTTGTCTATGTCTACACCAAAATGACTCCCAAGACAGAAGTTAGTGAATTTTTGAGTTTTTTTTATTTTTGTCTACAGTATAGACAAATAACTTTTACTTTTAGTCTGTTTAAATTACCACCTCATTTGACATAATTATAGATATTCGTTTACAAATTTCCTCTAAGAAAACTACAAATGTTAATAAAGTAAGATGTAGAGTAAATACATTTTATTTTAAGTGCATTAATTTAGCACACGTGTCACAGTCACTTAAATTTGTTATCAATACCAACACTTACATGTTCTGGCTCGTGATAGAAACTAGAAGCACCCATTTCCTCGTCCTCGTTACCAGTAGGTTTAATCTGAAATTTATTAAACCACTTAAAATACGTAAATATCGCGTAATACTTAAAATCATAATATTACCACATAACACTAACACTTCCTACAAATATAAGACAAAAGTATCTATAAAGTAATAACTACCAAATACTAATAAATAAAGTAGGTACTTTTTTACCTACTTTAGCTTAATATAGCCTTTATGTTAATAACATCCCCTTTTTTTGGGCATTTATTTAGCTGCGCATTTGGAAATGAGGTATAAACTACTTATAGTAATTAGTAACTAGTTAAGCTCACAATCTCGAGACAATTATAAGAACGATTTCCTGAATTCTTGCACCGCTGATGCAGTGGGCAAAGATTATTAGATATTAAAATTTGTTTGCTCCGATTTCAAGTTCCATAAAATCTAATTTAACGAGCAAAGAGGCGAAAAAAGGATTATTACTTACTTAAAAAAATATATTATTAAGGAAAAAATAAACACGTTTATAAATATACCTAATAATGTTTTGGTGACCTTTATAAAACGTATCGGTTGCAACTCTTATAATAATAGGAAAAAATATCTAACCTTACATTTATATCCGTATCCGATTCAGAACATTCAGATTCATCATCATCATCAGTTTCCGGGATATAAGTGGCATCATTATCATTTTCAGACCCAAAATCACATTCATTGTCGCTCTCCGCAGCGATAGTGTATGGTTCTTTTGGGGCCACCTCAGGATTCTCATCGTCATCTAAAGGAAGCAACATTTTGACAATGTTGCTTTCTGACGTTGCGACGTTGTCAGAGCTACGGTTGTTCTGAAATAAATATATCGCGAATTCTGATAAACGTCTGAAGTTGAAAATTATGAAAAATAGACGATATTTTATAAAACTTAGAAACTAAACAATAAATAATCAAGGTTAAAAATATACCAGCATCTTATTTAAGACTTAATACATCACTGTTATTTATAAATTGAAAGAGATGTCATATACTACAGAAAAAGTGACCAAGGTTCCCGGTGAGCAAGGCTGGGGCTTAGATCACGTATTTATTACCTGGGCTTCTAGCTCCTTTGTTTGTGGTTGGTCGCTGGAGCTGTTCTTAAGTTTATTGATTTTATTATTTTGAATTTTTTTCTTTAGTAAGTCCAAGCTTGCGGTGACTCTCTCATTGTATGTTGCTTTGTATCGTGTATTATACACTCGATGATCTAAAATAAAAAATATCTTAAATGTATAGTGTCAAGTAGGTATCCCCCCTACTTCATAATAATGAACTTGATAAAAATTGAGTAGAAATAGGTGAATTGGTTTTGGAGGTATTATTGAAAAGCACATCCTTCGTAAATTTTATGTACGTTTTATTAAGTTTTAAAATATAGTTTTCTGTGGCGGCTGTAAGACGAAAATACAAACGGACAAGGACTATTTCGTAATAGACTTAGGGTACCGTGAATAAATACCTAAATGATTACATTATTGGGTTCCTTGGGCTTTATAGCGACATAAGACATAAAATAGGCATAATTTTATTTTGGTAATCAATAAAATAAAACGGAGCTAATTATTACCAGTCAAGTACAAAACCTTTTGATACTAGGTAATCATTGATTAGGCATCAAATCTAAAATGTCATGTAGGTATCTGATAAAATAATTTTATTTCAATAAGATGAATACCTAAACATTTTTATGTTTGACAGTGACTACATTCATCTGGTGGGTAATGGTCATAAGCTGATGCAGTACAGTTCTAGCACCAAAAAAATGGTTGTTGCAGCAGCGTAAATACGTTGTTCCCAAAATTCAAGTCAACTATAAAATGTTCCGGCTAATTTGTGACATTAACTTGAATTCTACAATTACAACAATGTTCTCTTAAAACGAAGTGTGTTTTATCCCACGGCTAAATAAAATGATTATTAAAGGATTCATGCAACATATTTAGATTAAGTCAAAAATACGTCAACGTCTACAACTACTGACTGCTGCAGCTTAGAAGTAGTAACTAAAATAAGTACTGTATCTAACTGGACAAGTGACATGATAGTGACAGGAAATAACAAAACCAAATGTAGGCACTTCCTGTTCATCATTCATATTCATCAGTTATACCGAATCGCAGTAATGTTAAACTAATTATAAATAAATAAGATGTATAAATGCACTACATTTTTATAAAAATATAGGTAACTTACCTTTAGGCTTCGATCCACTGGAAAGCATTTTCCACAGTACGAAAAATATAAAACTATAGCGTTGCAAAGGGGACGCCCAACAGCTTTCAGCACGTACTAACAGTATACGCGTCGGTTGGTAAATAGTTTAAAATTATTAAAGTTTCAATAGCGAGTAGGCAACGACAAATTCTTATTAAGCTAAATAAAAGAACCCTTTATGTCCGTCAATAGGCAAAACATATCAAACCGGCAACGTCGCATGAGGAAGCCAAATTCGCCTAAAAACGTACAACTTGTATATGACTGTGTATATTAGCTCGATGTCAGCGCTACGCGCGATAACGAAAACAACATGAACTAATCGAAATATAAATTCATTCAATCTGGTAGGCAAATGGCAGCCACAACTTTTTTTAAAATCGATGTCCAGTGTAGTACTATAGCCATAATAGTTATGTTGCAGTGGTAATTCTATTTGACGTCCGTATACCGGACGTCAAAAGCAGGTAGACGCCACTTTAACTGGAATTCAGCCCATGTCGGACGCCAAATTGTTTGCGGAATATAAATATATATATATACTACTACTACTGGGTAAATTAGATGAGATGAGGACCAGTGTCGTGGAAAAAAAGAGACTGAGAAAGAATGAAAGAGAAATTATGAAAGAGGCTGAGATCAGGCTATTTAGACAACCATGCAGACTAACAGGCGAGCTTTGACGTAACAATAAATGCTCCTATTTGCTATGGAACCCCAAAAATGACTAGACATTATCCATCTCCGGAAACTAGGAAAGTTTCCGTACTTGTAATAATAAAATGGAAATCTGCACCTGATTCTAACTCGTTGCAGTTTTATGAGTTTTGTTCTAAGCCGTTCCGATATGATAGTCTCAATGTAAGTTCTCTGAGTTATGGCTCGCGGACTTTTGCATCTCGCTCCTGCATATTGATGTGATTTATTTTGATTTCTTTGGAAGTTTGTCCATTACTCAAAACTGTTTGCACTTACTCTTTTCTCCTTTCTGGTAATCAAGGTTGTTGGGTAGTAAAATAAGGAATAAAATTAAATGTAATCAAAGTTGGACCTTAAGCGGATGTCACACTGTATGCGGCTTGCACCGCACGCCTGCTAGCAAGGGGGACAGCGCTATACACGCGCGCAGCGTTATCTCACTCAGAAACTGGAGTGTGGTGTGAATCTCATCCAGTGGGACATCGAATCACTATAACTAAATTAATTTAAAAATTTTGACTGCGACGTGGAAGTCACAAGTCACAACACTCTGTCCGAAGAGATTGCCCGACGCACTTGAAACGAGTCGCGCCAATATGATAAGTTTCGATAGCGTATACAATGACAATATAGCGTACAAAAAATCGTGAGGAAACGAAACTAATCCCGATAAGGCCTAGTTTACCCTCTCGGTTGGAAGGTCAGATGGCAGTCGCTTTCGTAAAACAATCACCTACGTCAAATCTTGGGATTAGTTGCCAAAGTGGACCCCAGTCTCCCTGAGCCGAGGCATAAGCCTGGAAAACGCTAGGATGAAAATATTAGGTGGTTAGGCCTTTACTGAGTCATAAAGAGGGCATTCCTCTAAATTAATTTAAAAGAGAAAGGCTTTCGAGAATAATTGGCTAGACGACAAAAAAAAATAATTAGTCCGTCTATTAGATTATTAAAAAATATTCGACACGTATTTTTTCTTTTGTTCGTCAAATGAAAAACGACGGAAATACAGCGCTTTAAAGTTTCGCGTGACGTCACAATTGAGTACGATTTTTACTCACAGGTGACGTCACCAGCCCCCACCACGGAACTTTGACGCTCTTCATATTCGTCAATTTTAGTTTTCTTGAAAAAGGAAAAAATATGTGTCTAATAATTTTGGATAATCTTTCTGACGGACTAATTAGAATAATAGTTTTTCAACCTAGTCATCATCCCTATTGCACGTAATAAAATCGTAGCATCATCCACTGGAAGTTAAGAGGACGACCTGATTCGAAACGAATTCGCCAAATTTAAATTGTTTAGCTTTACTAATTTCTAGGCTAATTTATTAATACCTTCACTTCACAAAACACAATATATATTATCCAAATCACAAAATGATTATGCCAAACACAAAACTTGTCAACAAATCCTCAAATTAATGTTAAAATTAATTAAAGTTGGCTCCGAAAATAATTCGCAGACAAATTTTTGTCAAAGACTTCATACTTGGTGAAGAAACTTGCGTACTTATAACTAATTTTCAACACAACCTGTTAAATAATAGCCCACTGAAATAGAATTTCTTTGCGATTCCCCTGAAACTGAAAGATTGAAGACGTGCCTCAAAATGCCAATCACCAAGCATTGGTTACATTTCGATAGATTTTTGTTTCTGTCCTACGGTTGCAGGCCGCTATATGAATATACGCTAAACCAATTCGCCGCGTGCTGATTGCGTCGAGCAGAAAAGTAGTGTACAGACCTTGGCCAGTAACTAAGAAAGCCTCAGATCACATGTTTTCTAGTCATTAATTCAATCAATTCTGTCGAATTGATTGAATTCTAGTGTAATTGATAAATTACGAAATTCTCAGAAATTTACGTAATCTACTATATCAACAATCTTTCACAGTAATAAGTAGGCGTTACTTTGCGAAATTCCATATTAATAATGACAATAAGGTTACTTTGCTGTTCCGCCAAACGTGCTAGGCAATGGTCAAATGTGTGTATTTTTGCATGCAATTAATGTTCCCACCCTCCCGCCGAAAAAAATAAAAATAAACATTACACACCACCACTAAGGATGCAGTAGATGTTTCCGGTCTGAAGTTCGACAGGCGAATATGATGCTTTCTAAATCGAGCCTAAAATAATATTGATGATGATGATGATGATTGGGTTGTGTGACCAATTAAGGATTTCGTAAAAGCGACAGGAATAGTACGATATAAAAATATTTCAAATAAATATATTTTTTGAAACTTATAACTCACACCAAAAACTCTGTCAGAAGACACTGTCCAATGTTTATTAGAGGGTATATTTACAACAATACTTATGAAAGAAGCAGGAAAAAATGAATAATAATTAATTTACTAATAAATAATACTTTTAAAAGAAACCATACATACCTAAACAAATTTTGATTAAATTCAGACTTTAAATGAGTACACATTTTTTTTTTCATTCTGGGGTTAGAATTGATTTTATCAACTCAGAAAAAAATATATATTACATTTTTGATTTCTTATAGCAAATACGAAAAATGAAATAAAATACACATTTTCCTCACCAAGATATTATTATATTAACCGCATTGCAACAAAGCCTCTAAAAACCACCTAATCAACTAATGAAATTATGCCGCGTAGCCACGCGGCATAATTTTATGAAATAATCGCCATCTTGTCCAGGGCGTTCATTTTGTTGACTTATGAGCCGCCATGTTGTTTTTTTATACTTACCATTCTATATCTTAACCCTTAGACTTAGAGTAGAAAATCCTTTGGCTGGTTGTTGGAATAGAGAATGATATGGTGCATAGAGTGGTCATTAGCTGAAGTGCAGTGAGTTACCCTTTTCCACTGGCTTTGTTTGGCTGATTAAATACGGCTGCGGTTTGGGGATACGGTGTTTGTTGATTGTTTGGCGGGTTCACTGTTTGAATATCGGCCAGGGATTTGGTACGGATTTTGGATGATTGTGGAAATTTCTGACACGATTTTCAGTCGCACTTTGGGTGATAGATAAATAAAACGCTACCAATTTAGCAAATTCAATTAATTTATTTGTTTTATTTACACATTTACTTATTCCATGTTACGTGATGAATGCGAGCATTGGTGGCCTAGTGGTAAGATTGTGTGACTTTCGCGTTTCGCTTTGAAGGTCGCGGGTTAAAACCCCGGCTGGTACCATAAGTTTTTAGGAACTTAAATATCATTTGATATTTACCAATCGCTTTTTGGTGAAGGGAAACATCATGCAGAAACCGTACTTATCCCTAGAAGGCCTAGTTCACCCTCTGGGTGGGAAGGCCAGACGGCAATCGCTTTCGTAAAATTACCGCTTACGCCAAATCTTTCCCAAAAAAATTGATTTACGTCAAATCTTGGGATCTGTTGCCAAAGCAGATCCCAGGCTTCCGAGCCGTGAGATAAGCCGGGAAAACGCTGGGAAGAAGGTTTACTGTCGTAATTGTCGGCTCTATGGCTGTTCGGCCTTCCATACCTTTCTGTCCTTAGCTATCATTTTGATCTCTCTCCAGCAAAGTCCAACAGCTCGCAGTTCGCGCTTCATACTCCTTAGCCGCGTGTTTACGCCATCCATAGGCTCGCTTTCCCATACTGAGGTCGCTACTCAAAAGTGACCTGAGAATACCAGTACCTATGGTATTCTCCTCTTAAATACCACAGTCCTACTGATAAGGCTGATTAGTGCACTGAAATAATCTGTTTCAATTAGAACAGAGTCGCATTTCTTTTGTATTTTTAATTTTAGACCAATATAAACTTAACCTTTATTATATTCAACTAAGTTGATTTATTAAAAATTCCTTAAAACTATTACATTCAAATATAAATAAAACTCATCAAATGAAACTTAAGCGCTAACTAAAATCTAACCTATCTAACACAAAATAACTTAACCTTATTCTCTACACTATTACGTACTATTGGGTACGCAGACAAGATGCCAATCGTTCACGCTCCGTGGTGTAGCGTGTTTATGTCTCTATCAGCGGGGCTAAGATGCCAAGCTGATATCCTGATAATTGCTGGATAAGACGATAGTTTATCGGCACGTTCTGACAATTTTAAACAGTTCTGTCAAATGTCTTTGCATTTGGCAGCTGTCACCGTCGCGCTATCCGCAATTTATCAACTTATAGCATTATCCTATGACATTCGTGGTTAACCATCTTAGGCCCGCAGTATTCCTTATTAGTGCGACAAAGACCTTTGCGTTTCGTTCGCCACTGAGCGTTAAGGCCTGTCTACAGTATTGCAATGTCAGCAGGTTTGGTAATCGCCAAAGCATCGCCACACAATTTCAAAGTAAATGAACATGTCACAAAAATTGTAGACTATATACTCGTACGTCCACGGCAATGACGTTATGTTAAACGGCATTCTAACTGACAAACAATATAAAAACTTCAAAACGCAGCTTCAAACCAGAATACTCAGCCGTGAGACAATGTCATATTGGCAGCACATGTTACCGTCAATAGACACGACACGGTTACACGGAATAGACAATAGACATGTGACAAGAGAGACAAAAAATATTCGCGTCGATAAAAACGTTGAAAATGTTTATATTTAGTACCTAGTTTTTTGGCGAAAACTCAAAAACGTCTACACCGAATATGTTCTAAATAATGTTCGTGATACGTCGTCTATTATGTTCTAATTTCTTGACTTTTTTTTAATATTTAGGTTCTTCCGTTTCGTTTTTGCCATTTTGGCTACGAAAAGAGCGTACTCCCACCTTAAAGGCCGGCAGCGCACTTGCGACACCTCTGGTGTTGCGGGTGTCCATGGACGACGTTAATCGCTTACCATCAGGCGATTCGTTTGCTCGTTAGCCCCCAATAGCATGAAAAAAAAAAGAAACCCTTAAAATTCTCTTATCATGTAAGTACGCTACTTCTTATGGCATGGTGTGCTTGGTGTGCAACACAGTATGGGGATTTTGTTCCAAACTGTAGAAGCTAGCGACCGCCTTATTTGTATCACACAATCACAGTGATTCCTGCTCGCGCCAGTATACCAGTGCATTGCATAAAATGAAACAGAATATTGGTAGTAAGCCGCAATATTTTGGGATCCGATTTAATTCAATTTTATAAATCGGATAAACCGATCGGATCGGAGATCGGATTTACTGTCTTCATTGTATTAATTAAAATGAAAATTCATACGTGTTTGTAAAGTCTCCAACATTTTTATCGTATTTATATTATGTATGTATGTTTACCTACACACAGATTTGTACACAGTCTACGTTTGCCTTGCGTTTGCTGTAATTAGTGTGGTGTTTAAATATTAGCTATGTAACTTGGCAGGAGCAGGTTGTTAGACCTCTACGGACATTACCTACGGCTCGTGCTTTATGACACAATGTGACGTATACTTTTTCTGTTGATTTGATTGTCACCTATAAAATAAAAACACGATTAAACATAATATTAATCTTTAATATTCTTTACGTATACAACAGAATGGCGACGAGTAACGTGATTGAATATAAATACGAGTGAATCTACGCGAAAATATTATATCGAGGTTTGGTACCTATTTTTTTTCTTAGAGCGAGTCACGAAAATCTATTACAATGGAGAAGCTAGCGGAAGTTCTAGATGCTATATGGAGACTATGAAAGGTATGCAAAACCAACAAATTATTTTACAAAGCACATTACTGAACCAAAGCTGTGGCGCTTCCAGGCAGATCAGCGGAATTACATTCCAAGCTTACGATGAAACGGACGAATCTTTTGATAGCTATTTACAGCGGCTACAAAATTACATTACCTTGAAAGGCGTTACAGATACACAAACCAAATTACAAATTTTCTTAAATTGCATCGGACCGAAATATTACCAAGTTTTAAAAAACATTACGGCACCTAATACACCTGAATCTAAATCATACAGCGAGCTTGTAGATATCTTGAAAAACCACATTGCACCCGAACCCGGTGAGATAGCACAGCAGCACAAGTTTTGTCTTCGGTTACAACGTGAAGGCGAAAGTATATCTAGTTATGTTGCGGGACTGAAAGAAATAGGAGGCAAATGCAATTTCACATGCAACCATTGCAAGCAAACTACATTTGACACTCACTTGCGTGTACAGTTCATACGAGGATTACGTAGTTCTGAAATTAAAGAAAAACTGTTACGAGAATCTCCCGATACGAAGTTCGATGAAATAATTAAGATAGCGTTGGCTATAGAAACATCCAAATCTGAAAGTAAAGAAATGGCACAAGAAGTACAGTCTAACATAAATAAAATATCGATGAAGAAGAAATACAATGAAAGTACAAATACATACAATGAAAATACGAATACATACAAAGAAAATACAAGTACAAACAATGGAAATACAAGTACATACAAAGGAAATACAAATACATACAAAGGAAAAAGAAATACATACAATGAAAATGAAAACATTACGGACGAAAATAAAATTACATGTTTTCGATGTGGTAAAGAAAACCATAAAGCCCCACAATGTAATTTGAAGAATAGACTATACTGCAAGAAATGCTATACAAAGGGACATCTACAGTCAGTTTGTTTCAAAGACCAAAAACAAATAGAGATGGAGAGTGATCTGTCAACATCTGAAAATGAAGAAGAAATATATGAAATAAAAGAAATACCAATACATAATAGTCCATCAAAAGACAAATTCAACATAACGTTACAAATAAATGGAAAAATACATACCATAGAACTGGATACTGGAGCAGCGGTAACTACATGCTCTAAAAATTACTTTGAAAAGTACTTTGCTAACCTGAAACTAAAAAGTACACTTGTTAAACTGAAAACATATACTGGAGAGTTAATTGAACCTATTGGAACCTGTAAAGTAAATATAAAATACAAAAATAAAGAGATTTCAGGACGAATATTTGTGATAGATGGAGATGTGGATCCAGTAGTCGGACGAGAATGGTTGAGAGAGCTAAATATTGAATTTGATGTAAAGGCAATTACGAAAGAAGATATTACAGAAAAAGAATTTAAAAATAAACTAAACAAATTGATACAAGAATACGAAGATTTATTTTCAGATAAAATAGGAGAAATAAAGAAGACTGCGGTTGACTTTGCAATTAATAACGAGGGAGAGTGTTAGACCTCTACGGACATTACCTACGGCTCGTGCTTTATGACACAATGTGACGTATACTTTTTCTGTTGATTTGATTGTCACCTATAAAATAAAAACACGATTAAACATAAAATTAATCTTTAATATTCTTTACGTATACAACACAGGTAAACTACAGCTAAAATCGAACGAGCGAAAATTTTAAAGTACGATTGAGAATATCACTTTCATATTCAAGCGAATTAAAAATAATTCGTTTTATTGTCAATCAATTTGTATGTCTGACTGTCTGTCTGTGGCATTGTAGTTCCCAAACGAAATGGTTCTAGCTAGATGTAATGGATACAAAAGTAGTCTAGATTGGAACTACTCACAGGATGTCGGCCAATATTAAAATATTCTGAGGAAACCGGATTAATCCTAATAAGGCTTAGTTTACCCTCTGGGTTGGAAGGTCAAATGGCAGTCGCTTTCGTAAAACGCCTACGCCAAATCTTGGGATTAATTGAGCTCCCTGAGCCGTGACATATTTTTTTTATTAAAACTTCCTAAAAATATATGCCTACTGTGGGAAAAAAAAGAAAACTACTGACGCAGGCATGTGACACGATAAAAAATCACGAAGTCATTAGATACTTCCTTACTTTAACCGACTTTCCTGTTTACATGAACTTTGCCATTCGATTTGGGATAAAGATAAGCAAAAAGTTAAAAAATAGTCACTATATAGATATGTACCTACTTACTACCAAAGTTCGGTCTTCTGACAAATTTCCGCTGACACCTTAACTTTTGACGTTTACCGCTGGTTTTATCACCTTGGGAATATTTTATCACTTTATGAATAATTCGTAGCATTAAAGGCGTTTTAGTGACGCCTGAAAGAACGTCAAAGTACTACCGTCTAAGCTAAAATGGTCGTAAAATATTGCTCGCTAAAAATACGCTAATTAATATTTATTTAGGCTTCATATATTATCTTTCTTTAAGTAGTAAGTCCTTCACTAGATGCCCTAGCTAAGATGATATTAATTTATAATGTATAAAATTTCCGTGTCTAAATCTCCGTCTGTAGGACGCGGTAGCCCCGCGTAGAGGAAAATCTTGTGCCAAATATTTACAAAGGCAACACATTCTGACTATTCCGAGTTGGTCTCGATGTGATTTTAGTTGATATTACGCTCTCCTAGTTTCGCTATCTACTTCAAGAAAATGCAACGAATATGACCTTTTTTCGGAATCACCTCAAGTTTTAGTACTGCAATCGCGGGGCAGGATGTTTCTTGAGAAATTAACTTCTTCAGTCCAAAACACTAATCAACTTTGACGATTTTCAGTCATTCTTAACTTTCTATAACGCAGCTTTATCGGGTGGAACTTTAAAATCTCGACCTCCGGCGTTTCAAGTTCGACGTTCCGTGGTCTCTGAGAAAGACTGGCTGAGGTTGACATGACAATAATACGAAATTGGAGATTGGAACGAATCCCGGTAAAGAAGTTTAAATTTGTATTTACTTGTTTAGTATGCCTATTTGTTCCTTGAGTAGGTAATAAGTATGGATATCGTCGCCTAGCATCCATGGTTCAATCTTTTTTGTGCAATCATTACTTACATCAATAGTCCCTAGATATTTACATTTTAAAATATTTAAGCTAGAAACGCGTGCGAACTCTGCGCGTTTATACCAGCGTTATATTTACTGCTATGCCGCCATCGCCAGCCGATCTCAAGATTATCCTTGTAATACTCATTAAAATAGACGAGGGAATGGCCAATTCCCTGTTCACGAGATGCATAAAAATCCCGTTATTAACGTTATTAATTCAACAAGAAAAAGTTAATAACATTGCGGACCGTCAAGCCATTAGCGGCGCTCTTCAAATTTCATAATTCATCGAGTCTTAACGTCGCCTGGGATAGCCTGGAACCCTACTATAGTATATCACCTTACTATGTCGTTTCGAAAAGTTACACCCGTGATACACACTCAGATTTGGTTATCGGAACTCAGAACTGTCTGACGGATATGTCCGAAGAATTAAACCGCCAATAAACGGTGGGAGTAAGGCACACTGTCTGTTACGGAACGTAGCTATACAGCAGATCGGGATCGGCAGTATTGCGTACCTCTCTTACCCATAACTGCGTCCCTTATCATCGCCCATCATGGCTCATTGTGTGAAGCGGCCATCAAGGGATCTATACCAGTCTTAATATCGTCTGAGATAACCTGGCCCTATTATAGGCCTATCGCTTCGTTGGGGAGTTTCGAGAAGTTAATGTACTACATAGTTGGAACCCCGGCATTCCAAATTATGACTGTACTATACTGTCTATACTAATAAGTACTTATACCAAAATTTTCAAAGGCTTTTTCAGTGGTACCCTGAGCTATTGGGTTATGGTTTATCGGCTTACTTACGTGCAAGAGCGTATGAGAGGAAATCGCGTGCAAAGACTTGTATTTGTATAAATCAATCAGATTATTTGAAATGTCGAAAGTTCCTGGAATGGCAATCTTACAGATCACAAGAAAATATTTTTTTTTCTGAAAATAAAGCTGTTCTTGTATTTTTGAGGTCTAATTTATTCCGTTGTCGTTTGAATTTTAGGATCACTGTCGATTAAAAAAAAATGTGGCGACATTTACAGCTATACAGTTAGGTATATTGCCTCCCTAGATAATTAAGTTGTTTACCTAAATAGGTGCCGGTAATGAAAAAAATCGTTTTCAACGCTCAATTTTATTCAGGCGTCCCTACAAGATCCCTTAGTAACTGAAATATTCTTGAAAAATAATATTAATTTAAACATTACATTAAGTAAATAGCTTGGTGCCCTCCTAATAGGCCGATTTCATAGACGCCGCCATTAAAAGGATATTTACAGTTAAGTGGATTTTTATGCAGTATGAAAAATTGATAGTCTAAAAAAAAGTAGTTACAACTTCGCTATTTGTTAGGTATCTTTTTTATTTGTAAATTAAATACTAATTTAAGCTATGTTAATTTTACAGCCATTAAACCTACAAAAAAGAAAATAAAAATAGGACAGTACGTGTTAATATTCGCAACGCAGGCTTCGTCAGGTGTTTCTATACTAAGGTACATTGGCACTAATTTATCCTTTAACAAATTAATAAAAATGTTGATAGAACATTTATAAAAAAGTAATCTAATTAGGTATATTTAAACCTTCTTTAGTAAAACCGTTTAGCCTCTGGGGCAAAAAGGCTACCATAATGGCTAGGCACGCAGAAAAGTATTCAGATTAATACTCTTTGTTACTTTATTATTCGCTGGTTCTAGATAATAAAATTTTTAAAGCACGAATCAAATCATTTATTAAATGTAATAAATGTTTTGATTCTTTCAATTTATAATCTAGATAATAAACTTTTCTACATTTCTAGAGCTTCAACAAAAAGCAAATACAGTTACCAAATCCCTGCGCTAGTAAAATCTTTCGCATGTTGTACCGTAACCCGGCGCTCGCGACCAATCCAGATTTTTTTAGTTCTTACCCCCGTTATCTTCTCCCTTCTTTCAATTAGTGTCACATGAAAGAGACAGAAGAGGGATTACAGGGAATTCGGAATTTGTTGCAGTGATCGTTTCGTTAAATCCGAAAAAGCTTTTTCCATTCGTTTCCGTTCTGCTCCGGCCGGTTTATGTCTTTGTCCTTCTTTTAAGTACAATGTTTTTGGAATCTAATCGGTTTTTTTCTAGTTTCTTGAGCAATAAATAGATATACTTAAGTAAAGAAGTTTTTTATTCACGGCAATACAATGAAAATTACAAACTTCGAACTGAAAATATGAAAAAAACGTATTCAAAACTCCAAAACTTTAATATTTGATTAAATAACTATAAAAATGTAGTACAGTAGAACTAAAAATAAAAAATGAAGTAAAATAAAAACTAAACTAAGAAATAAACTACAAATAAAAAGATTGCCCCAATTCACTGCCTAGTGAGAGCGTGTCCAGAGTCCAAATATAATATATTTGGGGTTCTGGGTATATTATAGGGCATATTAAGGATGACTCACACTAGAACGGGACGGGACGGGACGGGACGGGAAAATCTGTAAATTTCTATAGAAAGCGTCACGTGACATCCGAGGGCTCCGAGCTATCACGTGATTATTTCTATAGAAATTAACAGATTTTCCCGTCCCGCCCCGTCCCGTCCCGTGCCGTGCACTAGCACGGGACGGGACGGCGAGGCGTCCTTTACTGGTTTCCGGTACATCATACCGATTACTTTCCGAAATATCAATCGACATGACATACAGAGTCGCATGTTTCCATTGTCACTACAATGAGTTGCTATAGATTTCGAAGCATAGATTTCGACACGTTACGTTACCTACAGTTGCATCCTGCTTCCACCCGGAAGTGCGAGCAAGATGCACTGACAGTGCGTTGAGTAGACGCTAGCTAATTTCCTCAGGCGGATGTCACATAAGGGGGACAGCGCTATACACGCGTAGCGTTATCTCACTCAGAAACCGGAGTGCGGTGCGAAACGCATACAATGTGACATCCGCCTAAGCCTCAATCCAATTGTCATGTCTGTCACGTACCATGAATATTTCCACCGGGATTACCAGGGAAAATCTAAATATCGAAAACTATATATCCCTCTCATTCCCATTCAAACAAAAGAGACAGAGGTATGGATATTTCTATCGGATTTGCAGCTAGCGTGGGACCATAATTAACTTCTGCGCTAAGCCAATCAACACGGACTAACTAACTGACTAATACCTACTGTAGTTAGAATTAGCTAATGCAATTTCTAATGCTGTGACATTTCTGTACCTAAATGGGTTTATCTGTTTAGGATGTATGCTGCAAGAGAAATGAGTATTTACATACACACAGTAACAATAATAATTAGACCAAGTGACAATTAGAGTCAGACCAAGGTAAGTTTACCTTGATTTTGATATTAGAGACGTCGCATGTGGTATTTTAAACGTAAAGTTTCCATAAAATGTAAGACATTTACTTAACACTTTCACAGTATGTGCTATCAAATTTCGTATAATATCCGTCGGGGTTGAAAAGTGTAATTTGTTCACTTGTTAACATCTTTGACTACGAGTATACTTAATAAATTTATTTAAATGCTTATAAGTTTATTAAAAATTGTGCTTTTTTGCTACTACTATGCAGGTAATAGTAGTAGCAAAAAAGCACAATTTTTAATAAACTTATAAGCATTTAAATAAATTGTTAAGAGTCCACATCAAGCAAAAGAGAGCGGGATAGATAGAATTGCAACAACAGGCGAAAAATTAAATGGCGATAGGCGGGCGCGTCAAAATAAACCGCATAATCAGATAATTGCTGTTTACAACTAAACTACAACTTTTGTAAATAAAAGCTTTTACCAGATTTAAGAACTAGTCATTACTCAACTTTACAGGACGGCTCTGACCACACACACACAACACATGACATGTAAAAAAGGACCTTAGTCAAAAAATAAAAGTAATTATGCTTTAGTTAAAAATCATGTATTCACGTTTACCAGTTTGAAGGAAATAGGTATGTTTAATTTTATGTATGTGAATATCAGGATCTTGACGTCTAAATGATAACAATTTGACCACTGTGGCCTCTTAACCAAAGCACTTGATAAATGCTTCAAAATAGATTTAAGCATTTAACAAAAGGTAGTATTCCTACATTATTACTTTCTACCTACGTACGGGAACATAGTGAGTAACGTATTTAGTGTCACACTCTGGCTTCTCTCATTATTCCTATCGCAGCGCGACTAACTCGATTACCTAGTAGGTTTGGTAGACTACCTCCTGTAGATTCAGCATGAAATAATACATATTAATATACTTAAACCGGGTTACTCACGTCTATAAGCTATTTTCGACTTTATAGACGTGAGTAACCCGGTCTAAGTATATTAATATGTCTAATACTCACGGGAGTTTTCTATTTGAAATAATACAGTTCGTTTTTTCATTTGAAATACAACCAATTTGTTTTTGCAATGACAGCACAAGCAAATACAACCGGCATTCGAACTACTGCCATGGTTCCACAATGATAATGTTGCTGTAATTGTTGATTTTTGTGTTTAATGTTTAATTTTACTTGTTTTTTTTTTTTTTTTTCTGTCTCTACTCCTCTTTTATTTGTATTATTAAACAATTGCTTTTCGCGTCTTCTAAATTTTACCACAGCAAAATTGTATGTATTACATATATTTTTGTAGGCGCCGCCTAGTGAGCGATAATACGCTAGCCCCCATTCCGTTTACTCGGCCGTACGTATTTTGCATGTATAAATGTTAACTTAGACGCAACTGATTAGAGAACGTCCATAACTTAATTTTACCTCAAACTAGAGTGCAAATCATATCTAAGGCCCGGGTCGTTTTGGCCCGCCGCCCGCGGCGTGCAGCGGCCCGTCGCCGCTTAACGGCGGGATGCGGGCGGCGGGTGAGAACGGCCACGCCCAAGCATTCCCGAACACTCGCGACGGCCCACTGTACGCTGCGGGCAACGGGTCAGAACGACCAGGGCCTAATACTCCATCTAACAGGCGAGTTATCTGTGGACTTTAGTCACATGTTAGCACAGTGAATAATGTACTAGAATACTAATGGTATTTTACTTCTTCATTATACTAAATTCGATTCGTCTTTTATTTCTTTGACGAGCGAGAGATAATAAAATTAATTGACTTAGTAAACTGTGTCTCACGTTCGTCGCCATATTCTTTGTCATTGAAATAACTTTTAAAACTATACTTACACATGTCGACTAATTCGACAATCCGTCGTTTGTTTGTATGTATGTTTGTTCAACGTCGAACGGTCGTCGTGGAATATGGCAGGTACTAAGAATAAATAAATATAATTTTTAAGTTCGAATATGGGCCAAATCGTTCAAGGGGTTGCCAATAAAAGGGATAGCGAGTTCACGATCGGGGCGAACCACTAGTATATACAAGAATCGTTGAAGATTTTTGATATAAAATCTAAAAAGAACAAGGTGGATAATGTGGATATATAACTTTGAGTATTGATCCAGCGTCCAGTTTAATAATGCTTTTAGGGTGCAGTTGAGACTGCCGCGTTTCTGCAGCGCGTTGTCAATGTTCGCCCAGGCGCGCACAGACGGCTTCGATGCCGTCTGGCGGAAGAAAACTGCCTCGCTTTTAGACAGAGTGCGCGGGAGTAGCAACAGTATCCTAAACATGATAGCTAGCAAGCTCGATTGTCCTCTATTGTGGAAAATGGGTCAGATGACAAAATCTTTATTGTGTATTTATTATGAATTTATTACGAAAAAAATCCACGAACTAATTATTCACGGGTAGGGTCGGTTTTTTGGATATAATGACTGGACTACACACAGTGCAACCTGGAACAAATAGGTGATTCTTCTGTCCCTCAAGGCTCAACCATGGGAAATTGCTTGTTTCTGACGACTGCCTGTCCGGATATTGAATTCGTGACATTTGCAGATGACACGTGCCTACTAGTGAGTGCCGATAACTTTGAAACTCTAAAAGTCAAGGTAAATAAGTCAATGTACCAGATATACCAGTGGTTTACCGCTAATGGAATGATGTTAAATGCAGAAAAAACAAACATAGTGCATTTTCAACTACGGCATCACAACAATAACCGGTTCGACATCATGCTCAACAACACTAAGGTACCTCAGGTAAACACGGTAAAATACCTAGGCTTCACTATCGATTCCGGACTAACATGGTCCCCTTACATTGATTCCTTATGTGATAAGTTATCTTCAGCTTGCTATGCGCTCTCAAGACTCGCACCAAGTTTGTCATTTCAAAATATTAAAAAGGCATACCAATATAATACTGAAATTGTATTGTACACACTATATTGTGAATATTTCCGTGACCGTGGCAATAAAATTTTTTCTTTCTTTCTTTCTTTCTTTCTTTCTTTCATACTATGGATATTTCCATACGCTACTTATTCAAGGAGTTGACTTCTGGGCCACCGCGGCCGATCGGGACAGGGCTTTCGTCATGCAGAAACGAGCTATTCGTATCATAATGAAAAAGGCATACGACTTCCCTGCTAAATGCCTTTTTAAGGAGTCTAAAATAATCACTCTGCCAAGTGTATTTATTCTAAGCACCTGTAAACACGTAAGAGCAAACCTAAGTACATACACCACTCATTCCGGTACTCGTCGAAGTGATGTATTGGTGGTGCCTCGTTGCAGATTCGAAAAGACTCGAAAATCGCTCGCTGTCATGGGTGCAAGATTGTATAACTCATTACCGGTCGAGTTAAAACTAGTACAAAGCGATATTGTTTTTACCAATCGCCTTAAAACTTTATTATTAAACCTTGCCTGCTATTCAATCGACGAATTCTTCGAGTCGTGTAGCAGTAACCCAAAGCCATAAATAATCTAGATATAAACTTAATATCGTACTTGTGTCACAACTGCACGTGAATAGAAAGTACATGTATAAAATAATAATTAATACCGATGTACCTACCTGTATAGCGCTTACCTACCTAGTACCTATTCTAGTAAATTATATTATAAATTGCTTATGTACCTACCTTTATTTTTTGACATGTAAAATATTGTGTTTTATGAATAAAAATAAACTAAACTAAACTAAACTATAAATCCATTCGACCTTCGGCAAACATTTACCTTATTACCTTTTCTTAATCGCACAATCTGACAAATGAATTTACCAGAGTTTTAAGTTAAGTGACTTATCGAAGCGGCCAATATGCTCAAAAATATCTGAACAAGCATTCTACTGCCCTGATAATAGATGTCTTCAGATAATATGGGTGAGCCACTGTACAATAGTGACTACTAACAGTATTATTCTACAAGGTAGCATCATCGCGTTAGATGGATTTTTGGCAGCCAAACGTTTATTAAAAATCTAGCACGACAGACCATGAGTGCCAACCCTGCGGCTCCTTCAAAGGTGCTTCAATTATTCCCGAATCTTCCATTTCCCGAAGCAAATTAATTAGGGTTCTCACTCGACGTAAAATTGTGAATTGATTTGCTCGATTGACGATTTTCCGGAGTGAAGAGGGCTTGTTGACGTGGCACAAATTGTTTATTAGTAATTATTTCATTGTAACCGTTCAATGGACGGTGCTGGAAATTAATGCTCTATATCATTGTTTACATTGTTTCTCAGCCGTCTTGTTAAGTTTAATTTTAGATTTATGAAATAATTATTTTGGAATAGGTAATTTGATAGGCTAAGCATTTTACTATTCTTTTGTAAAAGTTGCTCAGTATGACCTACATACATATTTAACCACCTCGCACTCACTATGTTGGTTGATGTCTGAATTGTTGCCTAGTTACAAATAAACAGTACGCATAATGCTTGCGTTACCAATGACCACGGCAATTATTACAATTAATACATAGGTTACTCATAAACAGTATCCAAGTGTATGAGCGTTGGCAATGACAACGCTAATATTGATCAGTGTCCCCAAGTTACGTATCAACATGCAGTATGCAGTACGTAGGCACTGTGACAGATCAAAAACCTAAACAAACCTAATAGATAATAGACCTCAAAATACAGGTACCCACTCAACAAATTAATTTCAAACCATCAAACTCGTAAAAAGCACTTCAATATAATGTACCTACCTACTCCAGTTCCCCATCAACAAGTTTTAAGGGACACTTTTCGTTAAATTACACACTATATAGCTAAGGGGACTAACACCACAGGCTGTATAATATTCGGTAAATACAAATATTCTTTGTAAACTTGCGATACAATTTTATAACTATTTAGTAAAACTATGTGCAGTTGTAAATTCTATGAAATTCGGTCACGAATAACAGGAAATGTTATTCCGCGCAGTCCTCTTCGACAGCTATTCGTACGTGAGTGGCAAACATGGCAGAACTTCGATACGGATAACGTCTACGTGTTATTCTAACACATAACGGGCACTGGCACATTGGCTTTGGCTACGCCATAAATAAATTTGAGTTGTGTTTATTGCAACAAAAATATATATTTTTTCAATATATTTATAACTTTTTACTTATAATACTTATAACTTAAGGGCGCTTGTGGAACGTGGTCTGGCGGGAACATTTCAAACGTCACTTTGACAATTCTTTCACATGGACCCACGCGTGAGTGGCGCCGCCTGGTGTACAATACGGTAGCCCATTCAATGGAAGCACTAGAACACCATAGTACGAGTACCTACAACCAGTGGCCCGTTTCTCGAAAGCTTGTGACTTGTAATACAAGCGGAAGTCTCTGTTTAACTTCTTTACTCAAACAGTCCGCTTTCGAGAAACGGATCCAGACCTATGGAAATCTCCACGTGAACTCGAATCGGTTGTCTTTTATCTTGTCACCGAAGTCTTTGAAATTATTAACGGACTGCCACACAACCCGCGCCCGCTAGCGAGACAGTATTATATAATATTTCTAATCGTAGGCAACCCTAGCGTTTGTGCGGGGAGACGGGGCCAAGCGTCAATTGTTTTTGCCTAGTGTTTAAAGCGGGTTGTATTCACTTTCTCTATGAGAGAAAAATATCTGGGGCTTTACCATGACGTATTTAGTAACCTAAAATAGATGCTTGGTTTCGTTGAGGAGCTGGGGTGGTTGGAATAGGGCTACATCGTTAGCACGCAAAAAAGGCACAATGGATGTCGAGTTGCCGAAAAGGCCCAGAGAAAGTAACTAATTAACCATGACGTCTTAATGCGATTCAGTTGACGACCTAAACTGAGTTGCTGCCATACAACTGAGCCTAAACTGACTCGCGTTAAGACGTTATGGTAAGGCCAAGGGCCCTTTTTAGTGCGGTTTCTTGGGCTAATGAAGTTGCCGCGTCGACCAGTTGTGATCTATTGTGGCAGCCCTTTATAAATCATAACTGATTCCCGTTGAGTCCAAAAAGTTCCTGATTCTTTGGGCTGTAATATTGTGCTTCTTATAAGGTTGCTGTCGCTGCCTACCTAGGTGGATACTTCTTTTCCATGACTTCTTAACGCGATTCAGTTGACCTGTTCTTAAGAATCTCTATTATAAATAATCTGTGCTACAACTTCAACGAGCTACCACGGTGGTAATCACCATTAGCGACTGCGTAAACTCACTTGCAGAGCACTGAGACTGAGCTCACGTATTGATATCCTAGTGCGAGCGAGATGCACTGACAGTAATTTTCGAGCGAATACAACCGTTTCAAACTAATAATAAGGGTACAGAATACAACTAAGACATTATAGCTATGACGATTGCAAAAATAAAAGCCACAGTCTATTAAACTTGTTTCTCCTCGCAAAACGAAAGAATAGAATACACCACAAAGCCAGCTTACACTATCATTTATTCAATACAAGCTTTCTTTTGTCTCCGGGCTTACGCTGGCGTCAGCAAAAAGCTCTGTAATTTAAAAGCTCAATGCTAGATCCGGATTCAAGCAGAGATTTATGCTGCAGAGCTAGGAATGCTAGAAAATGCTTACTGACGTAAGAGAATAACTTTCTGTTACAAAGTAGGATTTTATGCATCAGATGCGGGGTTAAGGGAAGGGAATATTCGGAGAGCGAGAAGTGGTATACCGACTACATTGATGTAGGAAATTTTGTTCGGGTCATTGACATTAATTTAACAGATTAAGTGCCAGCGAGCGGGTTTTTCGCTTTAAAACGCAAAGCGCCTACGCACAATGAACGTTGGATCGTAGGCGTTGGATATCAATGCTAAATGCTAACCCCGATGAGGTTTCGATTCAAATGTACAAAAAAGAAACAAAAACGGTCATGCACATCGTCCATAATGTCCATGACACGAAACATCTAGACGGAAACTAAACAGATATATTAAAACTGGACTATTTCTTAAGTGGAGACCACGTCTGGGTAAAGATAGCGTCGGATGCCCTATGGCTAGACTAGATGGCGGGATGATTTGAATGCAGCAATCCAGCGACTGGATGCATAGAGCAGCTAACCAGGTTCTGGCGTAACTTGGGGGAGGCCTATATATGTCCAGTAGACTGCAACAGGCTGATGATGATGATGATGCCATTTTGGTGAAGTAGGTCACTTTCGAGATATATATATTTCTTTATCTTTCGCAATAATGGACTATATTTGCAATCAATAATTAATGAAGGTTTTTTCCCATGAAATTTGATAGGGAGTGGTGAAATTCTTAACCCAAATAAAATCAATATACTGACATTTGACACTTGATGACATTTATAATGAATATTAAGCAACATAATTTTTAAGAAAAAAAAACCGACTTCATTTGGTTCCCGGTAAAAGTGAAATTTTGATTTTGTTTGAGTTAGCCAGTTTACTTCACAAATATCCAATACACCGCACGTATTGGATTGGTGTACGATCGAAAATTGAGAAGCTTTCTTAATGTCCCAGGGCTTCCATCATTACATGTGAAGTATAATCAAACGGAACTCCCTTGTAGACCTTTAAAACAAACAAAATAACAATGTGTTAAATTGGATGACAGACTGTAAATTATCGAGCAGTTTTATTATGCCATACCTGATTATCAACATCAGGTCCACTCCAGCAAAATGATGGCCACAGTAAGAAAATGCGTAAGCTAATTATGAACACCCTCTAATCACAATGATGATAATGTGCCGTTCAAATTTGAGGAGTTCTCTGAATTCTTCAAGAACCCCATCATCAGAATAGAAATCAAACCAAAAACATGAATGTCACAACTAGGATAATAAGGTTCTAGGTTTACGACCAGTTCCACTTTGCCATCCCTGGTCTTCATCATCAGGTCCACTTCATCAAAATGTTGGCTTCCCCAAAACAATGTTTTAGTTACTTAAGGAAACCCTCAAATCAGAATGCATGTGCCGTTAAAATTTGAGGAGTTCTCTCAATCCCTCACGAATTCCATCATCAAAATAGAACTATAATCAAATAGGACTATCTTGAAGGTATTTCCTTACAAAGAAAAGATGAATGTCTCAAATCGGATGATAGAGCTGGGAATTACCAAGCAGTTCCACTTTGCCATCCCTGGTCTTCATCATCAGGTTCACTCCACCAAATTGGAGATGTTCGTAAAGAAATGCTCGAGTTTCTTAAGAAACTACCCAAATCATCATGCGTGTGCCTTTCAAATTTGAGGAGTTCCCTCAGTTCCTCATGGATCCCATCATCAGAAATTGATTTTGAAAGAAACGGAACTAATCTGGAACCATCTATTTTCAGAAAAAAAAATTTTTTTTTAATCGGATGATAGTCCTGGGAATTACCAAGCAGTTCCACTTTGCCATCCCTGGTCTTCATTATCAGGTCCACTCCACCAAATTGATGATGTTCGTAAAGAAATGCTCGAGTGTCTTAAGAAACTACCCAAATCATCATGCATGTGCCTTTCAAATTTGAGGAGTTCCCTCAGTTCCTCATGGATCCCATCATCAGAAATTGATTTTGAAAAAAACGGAACAAATCTGGAACCGTCTATTTTCAGACAAAAAAATATTTTTTTAAATCGTATGATAGTCCTGGGAATTACCAAGCAGTTCCACTTTGCCATCCCTGGTCTTCATTATCAGATCCACTCCAGCAAATTCATGATTTTCGTGAAGAAATGCTCAAGTTTCTTAAGAAATCACCCAAATCAGCATGCATGTGCCTTTCAAATTTGAGGAGTTCCCTCAGTTCCTCATGGATCCCATCATCAGAAATAGATTTTGAAAAAAACGGGACCAACCTGAAACCATCTACTTTAAGAAACCAAAAAAAAAATTCAAATCGGTTCAGTAATGACGGAGTTCTGAGGTAACATCCATTAAAAATAATAATAATAATAATAATAAAAATTCAGACGAATTGAGAACCTCCTCCTTTAGAAATATTGAAGTCGGTTGACAAAGCAAAATCTGCAGAGGAAGCATGGGAAAAATATGCTGCACTTTGCGTAACTGCAGCATATTTTTCCCATGTTCCGAAAACGATGATTTTTGAGTAACATATCGCTGAAATGGCAAACATAGAGAGTTAGAAAGGGTAACAACGTCATTTGTGTAACAGTCTGTCGGCGCTGCGACGCCAGGAATATCAATCAGGCTTCCCCAACTAGGGGAGCACAATTAATATACATAAAACAGTAAATTAAGTTCTAAAAAGATTAATAAATGAATCCGCGCGATCAAAGTCAAAGAGAGTAGAGTAAACAATAATTTTTAAGAAAAAAAAACCGACTTCATTTGGTTCCCGGTAAAAGTGAAATTAAGAATTTGTTTGAGTTAGCCAGTTTACTTCACAAATATCCAATACACCGCACGTGTACGATTGAAAATTGAGGAGCTTTCTTAATGTCCTAGGGCTTCCATCATTACATTTGAAGTATAATCAAACGGAACTCCCTTGTAGACCTTTAAACAAACAAAATAACAATGTGTTAAATTGGATGACAGACTGTAAATTAACGAGCATATTCATTATGCCATCCCTGATTATCAACATCAGGTCCACTCCAGCAAAATAAACTCCACAGTAAGAAAATGCCTAAGCTAATTATGAACACCCTCTAATCACAATTAACCTGCCGTTCAAATTTGAAGAGTTCTCTGAATTCTTCTAGAACTCCATCATCAGAATATAAATCAAATCAAAAAGATGAATGTCACAACTAGGATAATAAGTAGAGCTAGGTTTATTAACCAGTTCCACTTTGCGATCCCTGGTCTTCATCATCAGATCAAGTTCATCAAAATTTTGGCTCCGCCAAAACACTGTTTTAGTTACTTAAGGAAACCCTCAAATCAGAATGCATGTGCCGTTAAAATTTGAGGAGTTCTCTCAATCCCTCATGAAGCCCATCATCAAAATAGAACTATAATCAAAAAAAGGTATTTCTTTACAAAGAAAAGATGAATGTCTCAAATCGGATGATAGAGCTGGGAATTAACAAGCAGTTCCACTTTGCCATCCCTGGTCTTCATCATCAGGTCCACTCCACGAAATTGATGATGTTCGTAAAGAAATGCTCGAGTGTCTTAAGAAACTACCCAAATCATCATGCATGTGCCTTTCAAATTTGAGGAGTTCCCTCAGTTCCTCATGGATCCCATCATCAGAAATTGATTTTGAAAAGAACGGAACAAATCTGGAACCATCTATTTTCAGAAAAAAAAATATTTTTTAAAATCGGACGATAGTCCTGGGAATTACCAAGCAGTTCCACTTTGAGATCCCTGGTCTTCATCATCAGGTCCACTCCACCAAATTGATGATGTTCGTAAAGAAATGCTCGAGTGTCTTAAGAAACTACCCAAATCATCATGCATGTGCCTTTCAAATTTGAGGAGTTCCCTCAGTTCCTCATGGATCCCATCATCAGAAATTGATTTTGAAAAAAACGGGACAATCCTGAAACCATCTATATACAGACAAAAAAATATTTTTTAAAATCGGATCATAGTCCTGAGAATTACGAAGCAGTTCCACTTTGCCATCCCTGGTCTTCATCATCAGGTCCACTCCACCAAATTGATGATTTTCGTAAAGAAATGCTCGAGTTTCTTAAGAAATCACCCAAATCAGCATGCATGTGCCTTTCAAATTTGAGGAGTTCCCTCAGTTCCTCATGGATCCCATCATCAGAAATGGATTTTGAAAAAAACGGGACCAACCAGGAACCGTCTACTTTTAGAAAACAAAAAAAAAATTCAAATCGGTTCAGTAATGACGGAGTTATGAGTGAACATCCATTAAAAAAAAAAAAAAAATAAAAAAAAAAATTCAGTCGAATTGAGAACCTCCTCCTTTTGAAATATTGAAGTCGGTTGAAAATATAATTATCGTCTCTCTTGTCGATGGTACAGCGAGTCGAGTTCATAAATATATGAGCATTTCCAAGGCTTAAAAATATCTGTACACCCGTAGGACATTGACAATAAGGTGTAAGTGTTTATGAATTTAGCTGTACTTACAGATATTTATGAACTCGACTGTAATAACTTTGGTTTTAAAACGTTTTTTTTTAATGAT
Organism: Lathronympha strigana; assembly: GCA_949128165.1. NCBI lineage: Eukaryota > Metazoa > Arthropoda > Insecta > Lepidoptera > Tortricidae > Lathronympha > Lathronympha strigana. The sequence goes on along the minus strand of OX421906.1, from coordinate 5,156,638 downwards.
GACTTGTAAATATATTTATAATATAAATATAAAATACGAATAAAATGACTGAAACTGAAAATGACTCTGGTTACCGCAAGTAGGTAAGTAGTAAGTACTTTAAAAATAATCAAACACTTTAAATTTAAATCTGATTAAACTGTACTCGTCACAGGGTAAAATGAAAACTGAGGAAACTTTTATTTAATTTTCATACGACAGGTTTAGGAAGAAGTTCAAAAACTGTAAGTTTTCTACATACATATAATTGCTCTAATACAAATTTATATTTGCGGTTGGTAGCCTATGTAAATTGTATGGCAACAACGGCAAAAGTTGTCTTGTCACCCATATTCGTATTCGTAAAATGAAAAGTGATATTCGAATTCGTAAAAGTGTTACTTATTGCATCACTAATTCCTACAAGCATAACGGCGATATTTTTACAAATAAATAGTTATTTTTATAATTGAAAATTGTTCGTATACTTATATTTTTTCATTTCTCAAAGCACTAAAGAGGTAGCTAACTTAATGTTTTTCGTCTGTTACCTCTATCTTTTAAAATGTATTTAAAAATGTCCTTTAAAGTCGAATGTTTACGATTTTTCGGTATTGATGGCGCCTTCGATAATAACAATAATTTAAATCTAGATTTTTGTGGTTTGCTGGTTTGACAAGGATGACTCAAATTACGATAAGGAATTGATCTTCTTCAGGTAAATTACTAATCATATTAGTCACAGAAAAAAAAACGTCATAATTTCACAGAAGTTTGACGTTTAAAATAACAAACACTTTGAAGTTTGACAGTTCATTTGCTCGGCGGAGATAACGTGGTTTGACTCTAGTTTTTTTAACGGGAAAATTCAGACGATAGTAGAATTGGTGAGCTGTAAATGCAGTAGTAACTGTTAGAAAGGGATGACGACATTGACCGTTAGTGAGTGTTTGGTATGACCTCATGTAAGTGTCATGATGACCTATGAGGCTATGAGTAAAAACAGTCGTTGGAAAAATGTAGAGAAAGGAATCGTTGACACCTAGGTGATGACGCCATACAAGGTGTAAAAAATGATGGTGATCCGGGTGTACCTACCTCACCTCTCTACCTCAGTGCCGCGGTCCAAGTAGGAATACATAAATTACTAAAAAATAATGTCGCGATTTTTTTTGGCTGATTGGGACGATATAACGAATGTAACACTATAATAAGATATACTTATACAGTAAGTTACAAGTTACCTTAACACTAATAGTCCCTTGATTCCCTTGAAGCATTGTACCTAGGATGCCAGCGGTATTTCCTCGCAATGTTGTGCGAGGTAGCCTTCGTTGCTTCTTCGGTCACCAGTTACATCAACCAGTTGATTCGCGATTTTTACATAAAACTTGCGTGCTTCTACAAAAAAAAACAATGCGGAACTGAAAAAAAATTGCGGATTTTTTTTTCTTTTTACTTATCAGGCCACGATGTTGCATATACTTGAATATTGGCATTGACGAATGTCAAATTATAATCTGTGTAACATTTATACTCACTTAGGTACCTACTTGAAACAATTTTTATTTTTACCTTGTAGTATAGTTTTAACTTGTCTATGTTGGTTTGGTGCAAGTCGCTCTAGCTAGTCTCTAGTGGCGTAAAAAGATAATTTTTTTTTCTATTCATGTAATTGAACACTTTAAGTACCTACTTATCTCCTCTGTCTTAGCTAACCCCGGATTGTGCAAGGAGCCATAAATGTGTACCTATTGGTGGGTGCTGTATGTATTGCTATGCATATAATTTTCACGTTTCCATGCTAGGCCTAGAACACCTTCATTCCACAGAACTAATATGGCAGGAATGCTGGCCAAACACTGAAAATGTTACCAAAAACGAAAAGATGTCAACAATTCAACATCATTGATAAAATTGAAATCGAAATTAATATATGATTACGTGAATTATTTTCTTTTGTAACATTATAATCCAAGATGCGCCACACCGCACCACAACTTTTAAACATTACTTTTCATATTTTCAAGACCGATATCCTTATTTTCTCGTTTAGAGGGGTTAATGCGTTGATGCGTAAAATTGACAAAATTTTCAATTGTTCTGTGTCTCTTTTGCACTCGTACCGTGAAATATTCATATTAAGATGGCTTCTCTTTTGCTCATCGCGAAATCATACCTACCTCTATGCTTCATTCTCTTTCTACATATGCAAGCGCAACTCTGTAATGTCAAATCGTATTACGGAATTCGAATTTCGAACCTCACTCGAAACAGCGACCGACGGTTGGCAATACGTTGATTTTCGTTTCAGTTGACGCAAGATTTCATAAGAGTGAAATTCATAATATCAAGTGGCAATGCCAACTCGCCGACTGTCAAGGTTGCAACGCAATATTGCATCTTCGTGGTTAACTTTTATTTGGCTGTAATTTAATGTTGTTTTTCAACCGACTTCAATATTTCATAATTTTTAAGAAAAAAAAACCGACTTCATTTGGTTCCCGGTAAAAGTGAAATTAAGAATTTGTTTGAGTTAGCCAGTTTACTTCACAAATATCCAATACACCGCACGTGTACGATTGAAAATTGAGGAGCTTTCTTAATGTCCTAGGGCTTCCATCATTATATTTGAAGTATAATCAAACGGAACTCCCTTGTAGACCTTTAAACAAACAAAATAACAATGTGTTAAATTGGATGACAGACTGTAAATTAACGAGCATATTCATTATGCCATCCCTGATTATCAACATCAGGTCCACTCCAGCAAAATGATGGCCACAGTAAGAAAATGCCTAAGCTAATTATGAACACCCTCTAATCACAATTAACCTGCCGTTCAAATTTGAAGAGTTCTCTGAATTCTTCTAGAACTCCATCATCAGAATATAAATCAAATCAAAAAGATGAATGTCACAACTAGGATAATAAGTAGAGCTAGGTTTATTAACCAGTTCCACTTTGCGATCCCTGGTCTTCATCATCAGATCAAGTTCATCAAAATTTTGGCTCCGCCAAAACACTGTTTTAGTTACTTAAGGAAACCCTCAAATCAGAATGCATGTGCCGTTAAAATTTGAGGAGTTCTCTCAATCCCTCATGAAGCCCATCATCAAAATAGAACTATAATCAAATAGGACTATCTTGAAGGTATTTCTTTACAAAGAAAAGATGAATGTCTCAAATCGGATGATAGAGCTGGGAATTAACAAGCAGTTCCACTTTGCCATCCCTGGTCTTCATCATCAGGTCCACTCCACCAAATTGATGATGTTCGTAAAGAAATGCTCGAGTGTCTTAAGAAACTACCCAAATCATCATGCATGTGCCTTTCAAATTTGAGGAGTTCCCTCAGTTCCTCATGGATCCCATCATCAGAAATTGATTTTGAAAAAAACGGAACAAATCTGGAACCATCTATTTTCAGAAAAAAAAATATTTTTTAAAATCGGACGATAGTCCTGGGAATTACCAAGCAGTTCCACTTTGACATCCCTGGTCTTCATCATCAGGTCCACTCCACCAAATTGATGATGTTCGTAAAGAAATGCTCGAGTGTCTTAAGAAACTACCCAAATCATCATGCATGTGCCTTTCAAATTTGAGGAGTTCCCTCAGTTCCTCATGGAACTCCCATCATCAGAAATTGATTTAGAAAAAAACGGAACAAGCCTGGAACCATCTATTACCAGACAAAAAAATGTTTTTTAAAATCGGATCATAGTCCTGAGAATTACGAAGCAGTTCCACTTTGCCATCCCTGGTCTTCATCATCAGGTCCACTCCACCAAATTGATGATTTTCGTAAAGAAATGCTCGAGTTTCTTAAGAAATCACCCAAATTAGCATGCATGTGCCTTTCAAATTTGAGGAGTTCTCTCAGTTCCTCATGGATCCCATCATCAGAAATGGATTTTGAAAAAAACGGGACCAACCAGGAACCGTCTACTTTCAGAAAACAAAAAAAAAATTCAAATCGGTTCAGTAATGACGGAGTTATGAGTGAACATCCATTAAAAAAAAAAAAAAAATAAAAAAAAAATTCAGTCGAATTGAGAACCTCCTCCTTTTGAAATATTGAAGTCGGTTGAAAAGACGGTTGCCAGAGTCAAGTGGCAGTGGCCCGGATAAATAACTCGTAGGTGCCTTATCATCATACCTTACCATGATGTCTTAACTTAACGTGATTCAGTTTAGGTTCAGTTTAGGCTCAGTTGTATGGAAGCGACCCAGTTTAGGTGGTAAGCACCCTACTAGTATTTTAATCATATGGTAATTTAACAACATCGGTGCTTCAATCCTAATGTCATTGGCTTTTGCCACAAGCGTCTGATCAGAGACCCGTGTCACTACTACTCTACTACGTGTGCTACTCTGACTTTTGTATGGCTAGCATTTTTTTTTCTAGGTACAAACACTTTCACGATTTAAGAATGAAAAGAGTGAAGAAGAAGCCCAATAAACAGAAGGCTACTTAAAACTTTTACCCAAGCTATTAAACTAAACTAAGGTTGTCTGGAAGAGATCGCTTATAGCGATAAGACCGCCTGTTGCTAACTTTATATATTTTGTGAATTTGTTCTGTCTTTTGTCTCATATGTGGTGCAATAAAGAATATTTTACTTTTACTTTAAACTCTTTAGAAATTTAATTACCGAACAATAGTGGAATTTCAATTTCAACGCTCTACCCTGCGTATAGTTTGTCAGACTCAACTCAATATAACGCGCCTATTTTTTTAGATAGATATGAGTTAAGATACTGCGTATTGTGTCAATAACATGGATTTGGAACGCGTTCAGAAATCGGTCTTGCAGATGGAGGCAATGCATCAGTCTTGCGTCGAAAACTGTAATGCAGTGGTAAATTGCTTTTAAGATTTAGTGCCTCTAGCGCTTCAACTGTATGTTTTCTTCAGTTAAGTAATTACGAGAAACCAACCAATGGGAGTAGAATAGTTTTGTTTTTGTCTTCAAGTGTTTTTTCTTTACAAGTTTTTTTTTATGTATCTTATTGGGCTGGTCTCGTTTGATTCAAATCTTAGAAGCTATGTTAAGATCACTTCCTGACGTCTAAATGGGTATAAGATTAGACAAATTCATCCATCCAATGTTTTAGAAAAAGTCAACCCAAATTATGCAGTAGATCAAACAAACTCAATATCCCTCCTTTTTTTCGAAGTAGCAATTCAAGCGTAAGAAAAGGACAATAAGACTCACTCAGAACAGATGCTGGTCAAACTATACATATACATACAATCAATGATAAAGAAGTAGATAGAGACATTAGAGACGCCTTCATAGGGAAGAAAAGTAGCAAAATTTTGAAATGTAATGTTTGTCTCCGTTGCCATGGCGACCGTAATGACGCCTTTGGACACCGTAAGGACGATTGGTTCTAGATAGAGCGAAGTCGTTTCAGGATGGACACATTTCAGCGCGGTTGAAGGATGGTATGGGCATCTCTAGTATTGACCTCTTTGCAGACAATACAGACATGCATTAAAAACACAACACACAGGTCTTGTACCCCTCTGCTGAATGTATATGATGTAGTATCACACTTATTGTATAGACTGTTTGTACAGACGTTTATCTGACATAGCTAATTTGTATGTTAGGTACGTACGATTATCAGTACGAGTATACGTATTAGTATTTTTTTATACTCATATCTACAAACCGGCAACGAGTCACATTTCACAAATAACTCACGGTTATTTTTATTTTATTATTTTTTAGTTTTTTTTTCCTTCTAAAACTTAAAACCAGGGCTCCCGGTAATATTGCGATCTCGTTTACTCCGATACAAATCGACAGTATGCGCTGACTTGACTGTAGTCAGCACCTTCATGTGAATATTAAGTAGGTAGATGTGTATCCTCGGCCTGAAGCGTAAAACGCAAGCTCCAGCAGAACATTTCACAGTATAATAATATAGACGGAGAGCTAGCTACGGAAATAGGTATGCAATTTAGCCACAAAACCCTCCAGTAAGTGTGCCATACAAACATTATTAATTAATCCGAGCGCATAGCACCCGCTCAGTGGTGGGTGTGAGAATGGGTGGGCAACAAAGGGCTTGTAAAATCAATGAGGATTACCGCGAGTCGATTTTCCGCCAGGGGCGCTAGTGGAACGTGGGTCCTGCGGGAACATTTCAAACGTCACTTTGACATTTCTCACATACTAACACAGGACCCACGCATGAGTGGCGCTGCCTGGTGAGCGACAATACGGTAGCTCCCATTGAAGGTGTTAAATTTATAGAGCTCCGAGTTTGGTGTGATACACTATAGTTGTCGATTTCTAAGTCTGAACTTTTGACACATCGAAATACCCGTAGAACGTAAACGCGCAAGACACTTTGGAATTATAAACAAAATAAAGATATTACAGCTAGTCATGTACATAAACACAATATTACGGCCTCCTAGCCTAGTTGGTAGTGACCCTGCCTACGAAGCAGGAGGTCCCGGGTTCGAATCCTGGTCAGGGCATTTATTTGTGTGTTTATCACGAATATTTGTTCCTGAGTTATGGATGTTTTCTATGTATTTAAGTAATTATATGTATATATCTATTATATATATCGTCGTCTAGTACCCACAGCACAAGCCTTATTGAGCTTACCGTGGGACTAGGTCGATTTGTGTAAGATTGTCCCATAAAATTTATTTATTATTTATTTATTTATTATTTCACTTTTCATAAACATAATGTGATGAATGTTACATTTTTTCATACATTAGTTATTGAATATTTTACGATAACAATTTAGCACACCAACAGTTACGGTCTACATCTTTTTTTTAAATTTAGGGTTGCGACCATGTCTGCTGTTCCAAATCATATAACCGTCCGTAAATCGATAAAAATCGATCTTGTAATCAATAGGCAATACAGTAAAAATAAAAAAAAAACGATTAAAACGAAAATAAAACTAAGTACGATGTGGAAAAAAATGTTATTTAAAATAAGACAAATTAACTATGAAGGTTTTTTATCTAACATTTTAAGAATTCAACAGTATTGATTTCTGAACGAAACTAAGATGACTTTGGAAAAAATCGTATGTCAAATGCGCAGTTTGTCGAAGTATCTCGGTCTTATCAAATACAAATCCGTAGTAGTAAAATCGAATCAAACAATTCATCGCTAAAATCAATAATCGCTGAATTTGACAAACGATTTGTCTTAGCCTCATCACTAAGTACGTCAATACTCAAGTGTCAAAAGTTCAGACTTAGAAATCGGCAACTATAGCAAAATATGTACACACGCGTTCAGAATTGCATGCGCAGTTTATGAATGAATTCATTTATAAATTGTCTATGCAATTCTGAACGCTATAGTACCTTTTAATACGAATATATCATTGCCAGGCGTTTTAATTGACGCAAAAGTAGTGCCAGGTGATGTCCATATGTGCGGTAAAAAGTGCCAAAATCGTCTCATTTAGAGATCCGGGCCTATACTTTTTCATTAGAGTAGACCTTCAAAATCGTGTGTGCAAAAATACAGGCGCAAATATCCAGTCAATCACCCCGCTAGGCTCCGACAAAGAGCAACTGTCACACCTACCATTGAACAGATGCGAGGCGCCCGGATCAATTAATAATGATAGTATGGTACATTTACTAGCGGGGTTTCGTAGCTCTATAAATTGCATACCAATTTCCGTAGCTAGCTCTTAGACTAATAGACCCGTTCCCTGCGGAGGTGCAGCTGAGCCAAGCCGGATCAGCTTTTATTTTACAAGCAACGCTACACAGTATGGAAACTAACGAAAGCCATCGCTTACAACTTATTGATGTTATAATTTTATATTTACTCCTTATTTTCAAGTTTAATAAAAATCTGTCATTAATAGCCGTAGGTACTTAGTAAGCAGAATATGGATAATGACTAGGTTGAAAAACTATTATTCTAATTAGTCCGTCAGTTACATTATCCAAGATTATTAGACACGTATTTTTTCCTTTCTCATGATAACTAAAATTCTTCCTATAGTAAATAAATTCGTCCTTTAGGTTCTTGGTGGGACTTTCACCTGTGTGACCATTTCGTAAAGGATGACTCACAATATACCGTGCTGGGGACGGGCCGGGCCGGGACGATGTTAATTTCTATAGAAAGCGTCAGGTAATAGCTCGAAGATCGGGTGAGTAATCCTACACCGTTGAATGATATCACCATTTACCTACCTAGTTAGGTAGGTATAGAAGAAATCAAAATAAATTCAGGTTTGTGAGAGTTTATTACATGAATTAAAGTAAACCGTTACTTTTAAAAAATACATACAACAAATTTGTATGTATTTTTTATGATAAAGTATGAAAATTATTCTAAAATGTACGGAGAATGACAAAGTTAGATGGGGCTTTCTACTACATTTTGTAATTTAAACTGAATCCTAAATAATAAAAATCTAGTAGGTATATGGATTATTTTGGAATAACATTTCAATAAAGGACAACCATGAGGCTTAATTCCTCATGAAGTTATCTATCCATTTTTTGTAAGCGAACACGTTGGTGTACAAAGTAGGAACAGACGACCCACAACCAGCGTCAGAGCGCTTCCCACTGACAAGCCCGACGAGATAGAACGTCCCGTCACGTTCCGCCATGATGGGACCACCTGAATCCCCCATACAGGTATCTTGGCCTCTCCTCCCGGCAGCGCAGAGATGACCCTTAGTGATATCCGGATAATCCCTCCTGCAAGTGCTTGGAGCCACGTGAAGGACCTGCGTGTGCAGTTTCACTGACGATGGTTCGCCGAGTTCGGTCTGGCCCCAGCCAGTGATGGTAAGGGGTGTTCCTTCTTGCTTGCCGGTGTTGAGGTTGAATGGAGGCAGACAAATCGGACGAATGTAGTCTGAAATTATAGTTTTATAGTATATAGCAGCAGTCGCTTAGTCACAGAGATCTTTTCATTTTTAAGTCAAATACCCCCTAGACCATACGTCGTACCAAGAGTCCAAGACATGATTACCAGTATAAATAAATATTACAAAAATTGGCCAATCCGTTTGGGCAATCCGTCGGGTCTCCATACCAGGTATGTCTGTCAGGCATCCGCCGGACAAATTTACTATACATATATTAATTGGCGGATTTGCACAAAACGTATATAGCCCGCTAAACACATAGATGACTTAGCACATAAAAGGGGAGGCCGCTTTGTTTTCTTTACGTATGAAACTTTTTGATATTGTATTTTAGGTTATATTTAGCCCTTTGTATAATGAAATAATACCGGTATACGGCGCTGATCCTTTGAGCCGCATCATGGCAATATCGTTGTGGAGCAGTTCTCGTCGGTATTCCCCGTGCTTGGAGATCTTGTTCGGGTGCATGATCATATTCTTGACACAGTGCTTTCCTACGCAATCTTTGGGATAAGTTCTTGTGTTGTACTCGGCCAAGTAGACGCTTACACTGTAATCAAGGGCATTTTTCAAAATTATTAAACAGGTTCAAGTCATTTCGACAAATTAAAACAATAATTAAAATTAAAAAAAGATTCCGGCAAAATCTTTTGCTCGAAATGGGACAACCTCAAGGAAGAATAAGTAAAAACCATAACAATTCCTGATATTGAAATACGTTATACATGTGTATGTATGTACAAACTTACTCATTATAGCTCCTGATTTCAAAATCAACGCAATGTGCAGCAGTGATCACGTGACGGGAGCTGATGAGGGATCCTCCACATCCGACCATTTTATCCATAAGCTTCACGGTGAGGTGCACAAGCCAAGGGTACTGGGCTATACCCGCAGGTTTGCCGGCTGAAACAAATGGGGCATTCAAAGTTCTATTCAAAGATTAACGACATTTCCGGACTATTAGCTTGCTTATTAGTTGTAAAAAACCGGCCATGTGCGATTCGGACTAACGAAGGGTTCTGTACCAATATCTATAAAAACGGTAAAAATATCACGTTTGTTGTATGGCGCCCTTAAATATTAATATTATTCTGTTTTTTAGTATTTGTTATTATAGAGATAACAGAAATACATCATTTTGTGAAAATTTCACTGTCTAACTAAATCGGTTCATGAGATACAGCCTGGTGACAGACAAACTGATAGTGGAGTCTTACTAATAGGGTCCCGTTGTTACCGTTTGGGTACGGAACCCTAAGAAACAGCAATTTCCGTGAGCAACAGAATTATTACAATGACCGCAATGCTATGTCGAATAGTGTCGATTTTTTAAATTTCACCTGACTCGTGATATTAGCATGTAGTAGTACCTACCTGTTATATATTTATCCGGGGCAACGTCGGACGCATTTTGACCAGTTGAACGTTTGAAACGCCAACTGATTCCATTATCCCAGTTAGAATCCCAATTGCCAAAGTCAGGGTTTTCTCCAAAACCACCATCGCCTCCTGGTCCGTAGCCACGACCACTGTCACCTTCCGGTTCTTCACCATCATCACCATCGTTTGGACGGTCTTCATCATCGCCATTATCACTGCCTTCATCTACAATAAATTATAGTTAAATGTAAATTCACATTCGTTTATATTTGGAAATGCAAGGATTACTGATGAACATAAATAAAATAGAAGCACTGTTTTTTACCCGGATCGCTTCCATCAGTTTCAGCGTGTCTGCCGCAGCACCCAGACTTGGGATCAGGAAGGATGGCATCCATAGCCGAGCATTTGGCATCGCTGAAGCCAACCTGCCTTCCTCCTGGCTGGTACACTCCAGCTAGCGTCGACATCAACACTGACAGAACAACCATTCCTAAGAAAAGTGTATACCGAGCCATGATGGAAAGACCAATAGATTCACACCACTAGCCAAACCGATCAAAACTAGTACTATAACCTCTCCTTAGAAAGGCCGGTACTAAACTGTGCCCTTATTAATAAATTATAGCGCTTTTATAGGCTGGACTTAAGGAATCAACTCCCATATTTGTCATAACACATTGTTAGTTTGTATTTTCCACAATAATGTTTACAGGATGATAATGTGTACGTTATATCAAATTAAGGCGCAGAAATAATACTTCCTTGTTAATATCCTTTTGTCTATAAAGGAAAATTAATGCATACTTTATGTTCGTCACCTCTTCGTTTTTCAATGCGTGACTAATTAAATAATATAATTGTTATAATCAGAATTAATTAACGTAATGGTTTATTTTATGCGCACAAACAATATAACATTTAAATGACGTATTTTTCATGTTTTATACAAGGTAGGAATTAAGAGTCCTTATGCCTTTGAAAAATATTTCATATCAAATTATGATGAAAGTACTTAAAGGTAATTTTAACCAACAGTTTAATAAATATCGGTATTTTCATTGGGTGCTCGATTTTCCATCCAAAAAAATTAGTCAGTTTCGTAACGGCCCTTTCAATATGTATAAAAATGCGTTACAAAACTGAACAAATTACTAATTCCCCAAATTTTGATGTATGCCATTTAGGTGATAAAAATATGCAAAATGAAACTATGTGCCAATGACCAAAAGTTGAGCAATCAGTAGCACTACAATGATCTTATGGTGAGGTATAGAGAAATGGAATGGTTTATTAGAAAACACAAATCGGCCTAATAAGGGCGCCACTGGAGGGTTGGACACCTTCTTTAATCTATAGTACTCGTGAAAACAAAAAACTTCCTATATTTAAAAAAAAGGAAATGGTACACGTTTTTCTGAAGACCATCATTATGTTACTCCAATCTTAATTTTAATCCAAGTACCGGGTTTTTCCGGATATTGTTTGGAAAAACCAGAGATTCCCTAAGATTAGAAGGTATTGCCGAGATATACCTATGGGTCACAGTTCACTTTCGGTGCTAACCACTAGTTAGATCGAGGCCACATGTGCATTTCACTGAAAAGTAAATCGAGCTGCAGTACAAAATAAATCTCCCCAGCTAACGAGCGCTCGGATAAAACTACATTACGCTATTAGCACGCTAAGCGTACTTTACTACGGCTACTAAAAGCACACTATTCCGTGCATTTTAAAGGTTCAGTAGTTTTAAAACGAACGTATTTAAATCCAACTTGTCTACGAGCTTTATTTTTATTCATACAAAAACCGGTCATTTGCTAGTCGTACTCGCGCACGAAAGGTTCCGTACCATTATCGATAAAATAAAATAAAAAATATGTCCGTTGTATGGGAGCCCCTATAAATATTAATTTTATTTTAATATAATTATTTACTTTTAATTTAATAATTTAACTCAATAAATATTCACTAAAACACATGCATTTACCACATTCCATTTATTGCCATTAGACCACAAAAATGCTGTTTAAGATAACAAACGGTAGAAATTATAATGATTTGCGATTCACACAGAAAATTTACTAAATTCATGAGCGTTTTTAAAGTAATAAGGACTTTTAAGATATGCTGTAATATGGTGCCCGGCAAAACTCGTTTATCTTCAAACTTTAATACTTCACGAGATCTTCAGTCGAACCGCTCACTGACTTGTGAAAATTGCTAGGGCAGTAAAATCAAGTAAGGAACGACTGTTTACAAGTTCAGATAAACATAAAACCTCTATTCGAGTTTGTTGGATATACTTTTTTGTATTCACGTGTAAAGACTTATCTAACCTTATAAAAGTAGGTACATATATATTAGATTGGGTACGGTTGTAACAGGGTACGATAGAAACGATTCTCGAAAAAAATTTTTTTTATGCTATAGGGGGCAAACGAGCAAACGAATCGCCTGATGGTAAGCAATTATTATATTATTCGGGACTTTCTACAAGAATATAAGACGGCGGAGCACATGATGTTAGTACTTAGTGTGTCGTCTTTGTGACATATTCGCGTGCATCAAAAATAGTTTTTTACCATCAATATATACATATACAGTCTATTACCGGCACCCAGGCATTTTTTTAAATGCTTATAATATGTTAAGTTAGCAATAGTTTACACATATTAGCAAATCATAATTATTTTAATTAACTGAGCAATTCTATTTTCCAAATTAGTACTTTACATGTACGAGTAGTAGTAGGTGTACTGTGTAATTGTCGTACTAATTCATATCGATGATGCCTTGGTGCGGGGTCACGCCGTGGTACGGGGGTAAACAGATGAGACAACCAAGCCCAGAATTATTGTTGTCTTTATCATTAAGTTCATGAATAAAGTTTTTAATACATTATTTGAGGAGTTTTTATGTGAAATTAATCAAGAGAATTTCATGAGTTGTTGACGTCCACGTGTCAAATAAGTAAACAAACCAAATATTTTCAAAACTGATTTTCGTTTTTGAATAAAGATTGAGGTGAAGAAAGAGTGAAATCGCTTACGGTGCACGATAAGTATCATATTTTATTATATGGCGAAACGCATGAATATGCAGCTCATGCCTTATGTATAACGCTTCCCAAATCGACGGCATCCACACATTCCCGATTCCTAACAACGGGTCTCCAGTGAATTCGAGAGAATAGGCCAATCGTACTTGGTCAGCCTGAAAGGGCCATGAAAGAAATCGTGACCGTAAAAATTGAAGAAAGGGTTCTCGAAAGTATGTGCAAACAAAGTATTCTAATCAACAGTAAACAACTGTAGATAGTTATTATGAAAAACAACATTGTAGGTATAGCAGTAATTCGTAAGCTGTATAATGCGGATATTGTGCGTTGCGGGGGACGGCCGACAAATTGTATTAAGGTTGGTAATCAATTGTGATTATTCCTGAAAATTATTAAATTAAGGTTCAAAGATTTATTAAACGTAAAAACAGGTAGACATATCATCATCATCATCATCATATCGGCCATAAGACGTCTACTGCAGAACATAGGCGGAGGCCATATAGAGGTCATTTGCAGGTCTAAAGGGGAGCCTTTAGACCTCCATATGTACTGGTTGGAAGCGACCTGCATCCAGCATCTCCCGGCGACCTTCATAAGATAATCTATCTATCTTGTGGGTGGACCGTCCTACGCTGCGTTTGCCAAGCCGTGGTCTCCACCCTAGCACTTTTCGACCCCAGCGGCCATCCACTCTGCGTGCAATGTGGCCTGCATGCAGGTAGACATTATGTGTGTGTATAACTGTAAAAAAGGTAAGTACCTAAATCCAAACATTTATTTTGATGACGCATCGTACGTAGTAAATAAAGTTGCTGTCATTTACATTTACTTGTCAATCACTTTGCTGTACATTGCTGGCAATGAAAATTTTATTAGTAAATTAGTGATGTCGGAATTTTTGTAGACTTATTAAAGTCACGGTTAAGTTAAGGCCGTCCCCTATCCCAATGACCTCGGCGATTTGAGCTTTCATCCCCTACCGCTTCCTCTCCTCACCGGTTATACAATACCGGTTATAAGCATAAGTCGTCACCTAGGAAGAGCTGCTTGTACTAGGACGCAACCCTATAAACTACTAGTGCCATCTTATACGACTGGCCCCCGTCGCCCGCGCAGGCATCTCGAGCCGGCGTTTTCGGAAAAATGCGTGTAATAGCTTTTTTCTCGAAAAGTACAAAACCTTTCCAAAAATCAGTGGATGCGTTTAAAGTAAACATAAATATAAAATGCTTGTCTTAGTTTCTTGTACTTACGACGCATAATAAGGGAGTAGATACAGATTTAAGGTAGAAAAAAGGGTTTACGGTTTTTTTTTTCTCTTGATGTATTATGTTTTTCGACAATTTAGTGGAACAAAATGTAGACCAAATAGCTAGCTACATTATATATTTTTTTCAAGCGTTGTGCTTGGAGCTGAACAAAGCCTATTCACTTTAAAAACAGTGAAATATGCCGGGTAGCCCCTAACTTTAACCTCCTTAATTAAAATCCCAGGTGCTGGTAACACACAATATATAGGATTGCTTGTAATGCAATCAGAAATATCATACAGAAACCTGAAGTTTCTAGAGACTTAACATTAAAGCAAAATGTAAGTTACTATCGTACTAAAATGAAAAACTGGAATCAGGACTCCATTTCTTCACAGGAAATCTTCTGATCTCACTTTAAACTAGGCATAATAATAAATCTGTGGCTAGTTGTATCTGGCATCTACCAGATGGCAGCACAATGGCACGCAGTGGCTGCCAGAGACAATAGCGCCTGATAATGTTTTTCACAATGTTGCAGCCGATGGGTGCCAGTGGAAGCGGGTAAAAGTTTACTGAAATGTTAAATGCTATGTCTAGTAGCCGCTTAATGGGCTGATGATGATGATGCATCTTCAAATAAAGTGCTAAAAGGTTTTGATGAACTTATTATATTGCCTGCTACTTGCTGGTTGGCATATCACCGGATAAAACTAGTGACAAAGTGTACGATTTTAAAATATCAATTATCACATGATTTTTGATCGAGGTGATGTGACGGTGACGTACCGGCGAGGGCTGTCCGTGATCACGGTGCCAATGTATTTGCGCCATCAGCTGGCATTAGCTTTCATATAACTAGCGCTTACGTCAACGAATCTCAGCCTCAGTATAAGCCGGGAAAAGGCCAGGAAGAAGATCTCGCTATTCCGTTGTACGGATGCGCCGCTGCGCCGTTCAAAGCTCTTGCTTTCCTCCTGTGAGGAGTTTTCATAATTTATACCGAAATTCGTTTTCTATTCAATTTGTTTTTCATGTCAGAGCCAAGAGAGCAAAGGCTTATGATACCACGGTAGTACACACGCATTTACACCTACTGTATACACTTAGTAAATATGTAGCATAATTTATAAAGTAGGGCGTAAAAACATGTAAGCAGAAATATTTCTAAGTTTAATGAATAAAGTTTTTTATTTTATTTTTTTATTTTTTTAAGTGCATGGGAAACTTGTGAATGAATTCATTCATAAACTGCCCATGCAATTTTGAACGCGATAGTACAAGCTAGGTCATTCCGTATTGTCCCGTATTGTAAGTTTTTACTTACATCAGTCGAAAAAGAAACCAGCAGGTTTGAGAAAAGAATCCAGCCACCAAATTGATAACTGAGTAGTTTCAGGTAGAAAAATACCGAGAGAGATTGAACCTTAATTAAGAAGTGAACTTTAAACCCTTAAAAGGGTCAAAAACATTCCGATATTCAGGTAATTCCTGTGAACTACCCAAAAGTTATCAAAGTTGATTTTCCTATTCAACCCTTATCCACATGAAAGGTACTCCTAATCCTTTTCTATTGACCTGTATGATGAAAATAATTACTACATGCCCACAAGCTGTTAACCAGAGCTGGGCACCGTTAATCAAATAGTTAACTTCGTTAATCGCTAATCCGTTACAAAAAAGGTTAACTTCGTTAATCGTTAAAGCGCTACTTTTCGGACGACTTAACGGAAGTTAACGTTAATCGTTAATCCGTTAACACGTTGTAAAAAGGGCATCTTTGAGTTAGTGATCTATAACTTTAGTTAGTAATCCATAACTTAGTCAGTTTCCTTCAAAAATATCCATCCATATTTACCATCAGAGTACCTTTGAAAATTCAGGTTTTTTCTTAATGTCCCAAGGCTTCCATCATTTGATCTGAAGTAAAATCAAATGCAACTATCTTGTAGACCTCCGAGGTCACAGACAAAATAACAATGTCTCAAGTTGGAAGACAGAGCTAGAAATTATCGAGCAGTTATACGCTCCACCAAATTGTTGGTGACCCCCAAAAAAAAATTCAAGTTTATAAGGAAACCCTCAATTCATAATGCATGTGCCGTTAAAATTTGAGGAGTTCTTTAATTTCTTCATGAACTCCACGAATTCAATATATGAATATCTCAAATAGGATCGGAATTAACAGACAGTTCCAGTTTGCCATCTCTGGGCTCCATCATCAGCTCCACTCCACCAAATTGATGGTTTTCGTAAAGAAACATGCTCGAGTTTCTTAAGAAAACACCCAAATCATCATGCATTAAGCCTATTAAATTTGAAGAGTTCCCTCAATTTCTCATGGATCCCATCATCAGAAATGAATTTTGAAAAAAATGGGACCAATCTGCAACCACAATGGATAATTTAAAATCGATTCAGTATTGACAGAGTTCTGACGTAACAAACATAAAAAAAAGAATAATAATAAAAAAATCACATGAATTGAGAGATTCTTCTCTTTTAAAAATTTGTATTCGGGTGGAAACAGGTTTTTTGTCGCGTGGCGCGGTATGTGCGGCATGTCTTTACTTAATTTTGGAACTGGATTAACGATTAACGGACTTGGGAAAACTTAACGGAAGTTAATGATTCCGTTAACATATTCTAAAGTTAACTTAAAAGTTAATCCGTTAATGAAAATGTTAACTTCGTTAATTAACGATTAACGGATTAACGAGTTAATGCCCAGCTATGCTGTTAACTATTATCCAAAAGAAAGAAAACTCTACAGTTCAGCTGAACACTCAAGTTTTCTCCCCTGTGGGCAATAGTTAACAGCTTGTAGGTGCGGTGTAATCATTGTTACCATACAGGTCGATCAATAGATAAGGAGTATGGAGTACCCATTCATGTGGATAATGGTTGTATAAAATAATCAACCTTTCTAGTCCAGCTTTTGGGTAGTCCACCAAAAAGACATGAAACACCGGTTTTTTTGACCCAGAAAGTTTTTTAAAAGCTAAATCCGCTATCACTCGGCCGCTTATCTGTTTCCAGTGACTCGCGGTTTATGCAGCGACTTAACGCTATTCATCCACACAATGGAGTCGAGTTTTAAGCGACCGCTGATCGCTTAAGCTGAGTATAGACCGGTCGCAATGGGTCGCAGGACCACTTATGATAAGGAGATTTTTTATTCACTTAGGTTTTGACACGGCAGAGCGACATCATACCGTACAAATTTTTCTGTCACTTGTTCCAGGGGAAATATGAACACAGACGCATTTCTCACACATTACATACGTACACGAACCAATCTGTAATGATGACATTACACATATAAAAATGATACAACTAGTTTAACAAATCTTGCACACTTCGATCTATTTTTGTGTATGGACTAGTCAGGACCTGTGTCCTACGTGTTTCTGTGTCCTGTGTGTACTGTAGACCCTCGTATGCCCTTTTGGATTTGTACTTCGGGAGAGGGGAAACCCTTGTAGGCTTAGGTGAACCTTACATGATGAAAGACTTTTGTGAAAATTTGATTTAAAATTATCTTTCGTATCAACGTTAGAAATGTAAACAAACCTGGATGCAGGGGATTTGTGAAAACATGCACAATATTCGAATATATTGAGTACTCGATAATTCATGATTAATATTGAAACACGTACTTCTAACACTTAAAGAAAATCATAAATCATAATTGTCTAATAACAAAGGATGAGATAGCACACAAAGGTCGACGCATGCCGCTGCAATCGCTGAAAAAAAAAACAAGGTATGTCGTTATATCCTCATTCTATTCATGGTATCCATAGAGGAACATGAAATTAAAACGTCAAAAATCTATGATTTTTATACAGAGCCGCATAGTGGCTATGGCTAGTCTGTACGCAGCCTTATAATAGATATCTTCCCGCGCCTTTCGTTACCTCAGCCATTAAGAAACTCGACAGTCATCGCAGTGATAAATATTAACTACTTCGAATACCCTAATTTAAATAGCTACAGAAGTCCATTTACTTATTGGATTCGCGAATGACTAGCTGTTTGTTTACTTTCACTATGTCTGCAAACCCTACTTGTCGTATGTCGGATCCGAATGTTTTCACACTTGCCCGATAGCTATTTCCTTACGAATTGAATCCCCGAAATCCGAAAAAATGGGAATCGGCTCTAATTAAAATACTAAAGAGACATAATACCTATTGTGGCCAAATCGTAGAAGCAGTATGAGCTTAACGCAGCACAAAATACGCGACTGAAATTCTGCCTTACGCAACAGAAAGTTCTGGTTTCACCCTTATTTACATGTTTCAAGCTTATTTATGATATGGATAACTCAAATAGTACATTGTGTATTAAGGGCGGTAAACAAGAAATCGCGAACGAGTGTGAATTTAAGCCCGATTGGATCTAGTACCACCGGTGATACATACAATGTTTTTCATCACATTTGCGAGAAAATAAATAAACTTACTAGGCAGATAAACAATAATTAGTAGGGGTAGTGTAGTAGCACAGTCCACAGCACACCGGGGTGTGCCGCAGCTGCATGCGGCGCGCGCCGTGGGACCGAATCCATTACGCCCATGGGCATAATACAGCTCATTAGGTCTAAGTATCCATGAATATAATATCACCATTTACGAGCAAGTGTGATAAAAACTATTCTTAACATATTCAAAAGTCCGTAGGTACCTACCTACTCTATTATTTTTCTCGAATGTTTCACAATAAAATATCCAATTTATAAACGGCAACCATTATAAAATTTAAAAAATGACCAGCGAGTCGTATGTAAATCGCAGTTTTGCATTTCGCTCGACATAAAATGCGTCACGTCACGTCAAAAATCATTCAATAAAAATCATTCTCTTGATTTTTTGAACGCGAGGCGGGTTTTCGCATAAATTTACATGGCGATCGAGGCTGCAATAAATATGCGTTGAAAAACAAGTGGTGAAAATATGAAGATATAGGTAAGCAAGTTGCTCAAATTGGGCACAAACCTGACAGACTATGGGTAGGGGAGAGCGGGGCTAGAAGTTACAATTTTTAGTTAATTAATAGTGTTATTTTGGCATACAGACAGTTAAATAGGGAGAACATAAATTCTATAATTGAAAGAAAAATGAAAAAACTCCCGCGTCTAGCAACCTTTCAGAACACCGGTCAGACCGCTCTGCCAATTTTACTACTGACGCCTGTTCGACCCGGGAGAATATTTCCACTATTGCTCTCATTTGATTACACGCCTTAGGGTAGTAACATTTACCGAAAGTGATAACAATGGACGACGAAATCGATATTCTAAAACATTTTGGAAATCATCGATAACAATGCGCTGCCCCATACTAAATTAAAATTAATTACAAAATGGCATAAAATGAAACCCACTCCGCGCCCCTCCGGACGCAAAGGTGCCCATTACGCTCGCCGCGTTTCCACGTTGAACCGCAACGGACAACCTCTGCAACAGGAAAGACCCGGAGCGAGGATCGTGACCACTCTCCCTCAGGCGCTTTCCCACCTCCTTAATAAATGCTAGGGCTTCGGCACACCAGCACCCAGCGGTCTCCACCGCAAGAGGGAAAAATTAAAATTGTATTAAGCAGAGACGCCAGCGAACGAACTCGGCGTCTGTGTCGTTCGTAAATATCTCTGCGCAATAAAAAAATAATTTAAGATAAATATTTGCATTAAAAACTCTAAAGATATAGGTTATTCTTTATAATTCGTATGATAGACCAAAAGTATCCAATGCATAGCTAGACCAGTTTCCCAAACGCGTTAGTTCCGCATAGCACCGTTTCCAATCGCGTTTTTCCCCACCTCTTATTTTCCTATACGGTTATTCAAATTCAAATAATTTATTTCAGACTCGTGAGTCCATATATTGTTAGTTACATTTATTTACTTAAAGCTATGTTAGGATACAACAAAATTTCAATACTTACTTAATTCTACACTATTAACTACCTACTTGACATATGTCAAAGTAGTACTAACCTGGCTCATCCGATGTCACATTATGGGGCAACTGAATCAATCAGCAATCACTTTCAGAATGCTATTTTGACTCTCCCGACGATTTTTTTGCGCATGATCGCATGAAAATCGTCTGTGTGCCTTTGTGAAAACATTTCTGATGCACTTGCTTAGGGAGTCTTAGGTTATGTTACCATTCCTTTAATTACCTTGCGGCAATTATTTTTACTCGTTTTTGTTGTCAGAAGTGTTTTACTTCCGTCCCCCTTTCCACATACATGTTTTTCTTAATGCATCACTTTTACTGATTTAGTGGTCATGTCAAGTCGACCCCCGACTTCCGACTAAGCCACTAAAGCTAAGTGTGCATCGATTTTGATAGCGTATACTGTAAAAGTGTTAAGTATACATAAAAATGTCATTGAAGTTTGACGTTTAAATTTAAAATAATACTTCCGCAGGCTCAAATATCAAAATCGATGCCAACTTAGCTTGTTGGGACTCTACAATCATTACTCATTTCATTGCTTTAGCTATAGTCCTCCTATTAACATCACTGCCTCGTGTTTATCTGTCTTAGCCGCCCTTCCAAAAGTGTTTTATTCACAGCTCGCTCCACACAACATTTACCAACAGATTATACACTCGTCCCTAAATCTCTGTTCATAACATATAACCGTTATATTACATAACCGTAAATAACGGTTATCACCGCGTTACCCCGACTCCCGATTTACGGAATATGACTTCGTTTACCAAACAAATTGGATGTGGTCATGTGACAAATGACGACGATGACTGGGACTACTGAGATAGGGGTTCGATTATGAACCTTAAGACAGTGAAGTAAGTGTTATTGTTGCTTACGGTATGGGGACGGTTAAATTTGTATTAGATGCTTTGAAATTAAGAAGGATGTAAGAAGTCTTTATCAATTTGCATGTAAATCGGATACCTATAAGTACCTGCTAATTTGGACTAAACAAATACACATTCAAAAATCAAGCTTTACAACAAAATAGTCTAGTTTAAAAAATTAAAAAAAAACTTATTTATTTTTATGCGGATTAAACTTTTCTGAATCTAATTTTTATATCTACTTAAATGTACTTTCTGCGTTCTTTAGGTAAATAATCAATTGTTTTAAATACCTACTTAAGTGTACGTCTATACAGCCCTACCATTAACCCAGCTACATGAACAGTGTTTTTTACTCATACGGTAAACTGGGGTGAATTGGGACGATTTCGAAGTTCAAGCCTCGATAAAAGTCGATATTTAAATGTGGCACGTTAATTTATATTCTTAAAAAGTGTTCCGATTGTATGAACTTAAATTTTTGAATGATAATCAGCCATTTCATTTCGTAGATTTTACGATAAACACAACATTGTACGAAATCCCACGAATAGGTCAAGAAGTACAATTAGTGCGGTTCAAAAAAGATATTTTTCTCTTGGATTTTTTTGGCACCACCCAATTTTGTTAAAGGTTGGCACCATATTATTGTCTTAAAAGTATAAAGGATGATTCATACCAATCCGATCCGATCTGGGACGATCTGTCAGTTATATGTAGAAATAATCACGTGATAGCTCGGAGCCCTCGGAGGTCACGTAACGTTTTCTATAGAAACTGACAGATTGTCCCGGATCGGATCAAGTTAGCTTATCAATTATCATCGTATACATAAATATGTGTTTGAAACATGATTTTATTTTATTTTCTATTATTGTTCATCCAAAGGAATATTAATTACGCGAATTTCAAATAATTCTGATCTAACAAAGTTTTACGTTCATTTGACTTATTCGAGAAATATATCACATATAAGCAAATATTGCAAGATATTCAGAGTTTCAGCAATGGAATGGGATAAAGTTTTAAACACAGAACAAATGTTTATTTAAGTATTAATTATAATATCACCCAAAAGACTCGACATTGATTAGTACTAAGCTAGTATTAGTTACTAAGCTATGTAGTCTTTAAGCCGTATGTTGCCATGCCCTTGCAGGGCGTCACATGTATACCTTATTTGATGTTCCACCTTTAATTGTAATGTAATGTGACATGCAATAAATGATTCTATTCTATTCTATTCTATTCTGATTACATGTAGGTACGCATGTATTAAAACATTTTCAGGACGATTTAAATTTCTAAATACCGTTTTAACGATAATTTGGGGTGGCGGCTCCAGTAATGGACAAGCGGCCAGTAACGTACAATCACTCTTATTATGAGGAAATAAGGTTCATGTTTTTATTTTGTGTTAATAAATTGACAACCATTTCATATTTGAATTAAAAAGTGTCCTTCACTTGTGCATGTCAGCTTAAAGTGTTCATAATTGGTGCCGTCACACTAACATAAGCATTTTAATTTAACGGTGTAGTTAATTACCATTAAACCGCAATATATAGCATCTCCTAATGCAGCACTATTTTTCTACTACCCAAGGCCGGAGTAACCATAAAGGAAAAGGATGCAACTGCAATTTCCTGCATCCATTTTGTAACTGCAATGCAACCTTCTATGCTATTCCACAATCAATATGAAACATAATTATATATTTTTCCAAGAACAACAACGATAACTCTTCACCCTAATAAATATTATGATGTAATTGTTAATCTCGTTTTAAATGAAACAAGTTCTTATAAATACCGTTTTAACGGAAATTACCCAGAATATTTTTAGGTAATTAAATGGATCTTTTCTTACGAAAATGTAACCAAAATCCTCATTTGCATGAAAACGCAAAGTACATAACTTCAATGCAGCACTATATATTACCCAAAGCCAGAGTATCCTCTGGGAGTTATAAACGATCTCGGTTTTGTAACTTCTTGCATTCGTTTCGAAACTTCGCAACTTATTCTACGATAATACTTATCTGAATAATAGCGGTTGGCGGAAAACAGACATTTATATTATGTGACAGTTTGTTATAAAAGTCTGCAGTATAACTATCTTAAATGTAAGTTATAAGGGGATGGACTGAAATGAAAACAAATGAACAGTAAGTTCTCTTTTTCTTATGCTATATATATAATATATATTTAATCTGCTCGTAGTTGGCGAAAATTTGTTCTTATTTTTAATTTAACATAGGCCTCCCCTTTGGACCTCCATATATCCCGGTTGGAAGCGACCTGCATCCAGCGTCTCCCGGCGACCTTCATAAGGTCATCTGTCTATCTTGTGGGTGGACGTCCTACACTACATATAAGTAATATACATAAACATAACTATACATATAAGCACTTAAATACATAGAGAACATTGATAACTCAGGGACAATTCATGATAAACACACAAATCGTATATTATTATGGTATCGCGAAATCTCGTTTACATTTGAAACTAGTTTTCCTTAATACCGTTTCAACGGTATGTTACGGTAATATTATTATTTATCTTTTTTTGTGGCATTTTTTTTGCTTTTCTCGTACCTAATTGGCATTTAAGTACACTTTATTGTTAGTAGTTAAATGACTTTATTTCATTAGAAAATTGAAACCTATTAATTTAATTTGTTTACGCTTAAAAATTAAATATGACATAAAAATAGGGGTTTGCAATCAGGATAAAATAATTTTAAAAATTAAACAGTCAAGTATGTGGAACTTTTTTTCCTGCTCCCGATATGGACCCAAAAACACCGTAAAATGTTTGTTCCATATATCGTCTAAAAAAAATTACAAAATATAACAAACTACAAGATAACCGTTCCTACAGGTTAGACGAAATTAAGACTTATGCCAATGTCATAACGACTCAAATAAAGGCAAAACATTTTTCACTCAATATTTGAACGTAAAATGCATGGAGTAGGTACCACATTGGGAACGTATGAAGAATCTGTGGCTGGATTTCGCTGTCTAGCGGCAAGTCGCAGCCGTTGCAGACAAGCAGCGAGATCGTAGATCCAAAGTCTGTCTCAATGTATCTTTTCACGTATTACGAGTACAGATGTCGCTGCCTGCCTCATTCTTAGCGTAATCCGCAAATATATTGGTTGTAGGTACCTAATCGGGAACTGAATGTATGGTAAGCTTAAACACCTACCTCATTTACATTAAATCGCAATGGACCTCCATTGCAGAAACTAATACATTACCCAAAGCCAGAGTAACCATAACTTGCAGTCAACTATCAGATAACTACGGTCACTTATAGCTAGCGCATCGAAGATAACAGCTAAAGCTAGAGCCCGTGGACTTCCGTAGGTGCGTCAGCGGACGTCGGCAGATGTGTGGGCAGTGTGCTTACCAAGAGAAGTCAGGATGTGAAAACACAGAAAGTAAGCGATGAACTCAAAAAGGTGATCAAAGAAAAGAACGGCGAAAGATCATCAAATCTAAACTATCGAGACATTAATAATATAATAAAATTATGGATAACACTCACGTATTTTTAGTCACTATGCGCGACATATTTCGGACAACCTATGATGCCATTATCGGGCGCCGAGTACCGTTACCGTGTGCGTGCACGGTTTTGTCAGCCTCTATAGATGACAAAACCGCCTCAGGGTGATCCCGATGTCTTGGAGTCCCGGGATTGTTTGACTGCAGATTTAGTTAATCCAATGTAAAAGGCGGCAAGCACGCCGAACTCCCTGTCTCCAGTAGTCGCGCATAGTGACTAAAAATACGTGAGTGTTATCCTTATTTTTATTATAATGAAAATGACGTCCTCCGCCTAAAGGAGCCAAAAACCTTAAAAGGTTTATCTTGTGTTCTGTTTCGAAAATACCTCATCAGAGGCCTTACCATGATAGGTTCAGTTTAGACTCACGGGCCTTATCATGACGTCTTAACGCGATTTAGTTTAGGTTCTTAACTGTGCACAGTTGTATGGAAGTGACTCAGTTTAGGTCGTCAACTGAATCGCGTTAAGACGTCATGGTAAGGCCTCTGGTAGGTAGGTGTCATATTTACTGACGTGGTTTAGTAGTTTACCTTCCATAACACTAGGGTATCCACATGTTACGTACGTAATAACAAAGTTTTATCCCCTCGTTTGCCGTATCGCGGCCTTTCCCTGCATCACGGTGATGGATAGACCTTAGCGATTATTAAGGAAAGTATAATTACTTTTGGGAATGTTATGTTGACGTATACCAAAACGTAATAATCGTATCTTATAGTAAATGTATATAGTAAATGCAATAATATAATCTTAGAGTAAATGTATCTCAATGTAAAAAACTCCAGAGACTATTGTATTTCCCTAGTTAATAATATGTTAGACTATTTTCCGAATTCCAAATCGTAGTATATGGCAAAAAAATATATTTTTTTACTCCAGCACGCCTACCACGAAAACAGAACGATTGCGGATTTGTATCTCCATCTCTGTCACACTTGCATATTGGAGTGACAATGAGGTTTTCCCGTCAATGCCAATTTTCGATGTTCGTGGTAGGCGTGCAGCACTTCTATCTGTAAGCATTAGATAACTGACAGCGATATTGAAAAATGCATAAATTCTTAATGTATACATACTTAACCACCTACACAACCCATCTCCGAGACCCCTAAGAAAAAATACTCATGCACCCACCACCCGTCTCAGAGACGGTCGGAGGCAGAAATATACTCGCCAAAACTAAACGCGGACACGACCGGCCTCGGTGAGTGGTGAGGCGGCACTAAGGCAGGAGGTTAAAAGGTAAAGGTACCAACAAGGACAATTTAAAGATGTTTGTAGAATGCTCGCACTTAGGTCTATAATTTTTTTTTAATTTGAATGAGTCTGTGAGACGGGACGTAGGCAGTTAAGAGTTAAGTACCTAAGAATATCCTACAAAGCTTAACTTTGTGAAAGTATGATTAATTTACTAAAGGGCTTAATTTTAAATTTTTAAAACTAACCTCCGACGTTTCGATGACAACATTGTTTAAGTTCCGTTTTAGTAAATTTATATTATGTGAAGTCAAAATGTGAAGGTTAATGCAAGTATTTTACAAAACCGGATATACCGACGCAATGGGAATCAAGATCGATTGAATTGAATAATATTATGATAGAATGATAGAATATATTAAATGAAACGATCATAATTATTTTGGGTTTAATCGCTGCATAATACTCAGGTATGAAAGGCAGACTGATTGTACAAACTCACTGACGCGTTACCATTTGAGGCCGGTTTAATTATCGCACGCTGGTCGCTGATTAGTCTAACGTAATATAATGCCATTTTCCTATCGAGCGGTTTGGCACGTTCGCAATGTGTGCTTACCATGAGCACGCAACTTTATTCGATAACGAACGAAAGTATGTCCGTCTCCTACCATTACTCTGGCAGGAGCGAGACGGACATATCCTCGAACGCAGCAGTCGCTATTGAATACGGCCACGTACACCTCATGGTAACCACGTTGTTCAAAGAGAATTGAGTCGTAGAGGGGTCATATCAGAATGCTGGAACCGCTTCTTGAGCACCATTACATGGCTGGCTTTGTGCGAGAATGTTGCGGTAATACGCACCACCAGCATAAGCATCTGATCCGACGCACACGCTTTTTATGTAAAGTTGTACACCTCACTTTTATTTTAATTGGAATTATTTTTGTGATTTTTAAGCAGATCGAGCTCTTTTGATACTAATAGGAAAAAAAAACCTAGATGATGATGCTCATTAACAATACAAAAAGGAGTATCTTCGCAGCACTTACGACTTACGCGCCTTTTAACAGAGATCATAAGTTTTTTCCAAGTTCATACAATAATTTTCCTTGAAAGTTCATAAAGCTCTCTTTTCATGATTTTTTTCATATGTTTTGGATTTGCAGTTCAAAATTTAAGAGGACCGATACATTTTTAACTTCCAGGGCGAATATTTCCGAAAATATTAACTTTATCATTTTGCAAAGCCCTATTTTTTTAATACCTATTGAACAATACCTCACTTTAGGGTTAAAACGAAAAAAAAAACACCCGCCATTTTACGTTTAGGGGAGGTACAGTAAAAAAAATGTTTTATCTATTTTTTATTTTACCACTTTGTTGGGGTGATTGATAATTTATATTTGTACCAAATGTCAGCACTCTAGAACTAACTGCCACTGAGCTTACCCGCGGACAGACAGACGGACAGACATGGCGAAACTATAAGGGTTACTACGGGACGCACTAGTTACATAGAATTTACGTGTCTATTACTGTGCGTTATTTATTCTCTTTGGTAATACTGTATCGCGCAACACAATTAATTAATATCCGAATGCGTTTATAGCAGATTTGATTGGGAGTTGGCTAATAATGACTAACAATTTATGCCCTGATGAAAAATAAGGTTCCGTACTTCCATTGTACGTGGAAGGAATACCAACGTAATAAGCTCCAACATTTTTTTGGAATCAACACACACACATACATACATACATAAACTAAACATAAACGCATATAGATTTTATAGATAGAGAATAAACAGATCAGAACTATAGAGGTAGAGAGAGAGCACTTGAATCTGCACAAGATTCAGTGCTTTTTTCACACACACGCACACACACAAAGACAGAGGGCACACGCGCGCTAGTTAAAAAAAAAATAATTCCGAGAGTTATGTTCCATGTTTAGAGCTAAAATTGCTTTTATATGTTTCTTTTTTCTCATTGTCTATACATATCTACCTAGATCGGCGAATAGCTGCGTCTCCCGACACAGCAAGACTGCTTACCGCGTGACTCCATCCCCCGTAACACAAAATTCAAAAACTCGTGTATTTTTATGAAATAAATAATGTTGTATTGTATTTATATTGCATACGGTCAAAGGTACCTTATGGTGAGTATGGAGTTAAGCATACCCTAATAAACTACTTCTAGTTAATAAGCTATCGATGGAAAAAATATCAGCTTATTAAGTACACGGCCATGATGTACACGGATTACAGCGTCGCCAATTATTGGGTTGAGCAATCTCAATAATATTTTTTGTAGATCAAATAATTCATACACAACTGGATCATCAGGACGTCATCTCAGAAACCCCCGAGGGGGATCTGGGGATGCTGGTCAGGGCGTTGGCCCCTTTCAGCGGTTTCTACCGCCGGCCATGAAAATGGCTGGGTCATTGGGGGGGAGCTTTGTCAGCTCCTGTGGTCTTGTCCGGGTCATCTTCACACCGGCGAGATCGAGCCAGCCGGGTGGAACCCCATTGGGGGAAGCCCAAATATTTTGCTTACCTACCAACTGACTACCTACTTATAAATATTCAATAAATTGTAGGTAGCATAATGCAGCTTAAATAGTTGATTTGCTGACCAAAATAATTTAAAACAGTTCAGTATGACATTAAATGCGATCTAATTTATACATGTTTGCTGGCCGTACCGCAGCTCGCACAAAACTATTAATGGAAGCCCCGCTTACGAGGGCGATTCGCGCTATCAATAAAGTTGCGCTCGAGATAGACATTTTTGCATGCTCCCTGAATGATGTCACAAAGGCTACTAGTTTAATTTTAGCTTAAGTTATTTTTTACATTGGCAATAACTGTTTTATTGTTTGTTGCGCTTATATATCGCATTAGGAAAACCTATAAGGATAGATTTAAGTTGTTATTTACCAATTAAAATAATAATAATAATAAGTTGCCGACCAAATAGCAATTTTCGCTGATCAAATACATATTTCTGATTAAATAATACGCATATCAAAATATTGGGTGACCGAGTAGCCCCTTTTATAGTTGTCATCCTTTGGTATGCCTATTTATTAAGATAAATAGCGTGTAAATGTTGCATTTTCGCGCGTTAAGTCGTATCTCGTGCGTATTTGACTCATGACCGGATTCCTTAGTATTGTAACACCTGGGCCTATACTAGGAAAATCGAACGATTGTGGATTTGTATCTCTATCTCTGTCACACTTTTATATTGGAGTGACAAAGAGGTTTTCCCGTCAATGCCAATTTTCGATGTTCGTGGTAGGTTATTTATCTCACAAAAGCCCTTGAGACTCCGATTTCACTGTTATGTATCTACTACACTAAATATTCCAATGATTGATTAACTAATTAACTAGTCACATTGTTGCGTGTGAGTTCTTGTTTGGTTAATAGCAGTAGTATCGCTTTATTACAGCTAATAATACGATTACTTCAACCATAGTGTAGTCTGTACTTCAACAACTAATAATGTCATTGACCCTGAGTGCGATGCAAGTGGAAAAAAATTGAAATTCAAAGAAAGCCCATCAAACCCATCGCCATGTTTTATAAAAAATTTTAGGATTAAATTAAAATGAGTTATAAATATACTTGCATCAAAATTCTTTCTTGAAATTAGACGGAAACTACTAAATTAAAGCTGGTTATAATTCAAATTTAGTTCCCGGTAGCTTTAGTAGTTCTCGATGTTTAACGATATCCCAGGCAGACAAAGTCACAGTATAAGGGTTCCTTTTTTACCATTTTGTTACGGAACCCAAAAATGGACTGCATAGCATTGCGTATGCAAATTTTGAAATAATAAGACAAAAACGAATAATGGAAAAGCCATAAGTATGTGATTTCATTTGGAGTACGCAATCAGAAAGATCAGAAAACCGAAGAATTTGGAAATCAATATAATTGTAATGGATCCTTCAAAGACGTACGAGGTTTTTTTTTGTTTTTGTTATACCTATACCTCTATTTTTTGTTTAATAAATCTAGAGATATTTTGGCAAAAAATAACTGTAGATTTTTTAAACACAATCACCCCAACAATTCCTTAGAGCAAACCATTTCCATAGATAATCCACAAGCAAAAAATCCAATAAGCCACAAGCAAAAACCATTTTCATAAATAATTCCCGTCTCTCAGTTATTTCCCAAGTAATTGATTGTTCCATTTAAGTATGAAAAATAACTAAAGTGAAAAACAATTATACCTAAATAAAAATCCGGTCTGTTTAATCGATATCCGTGTATAATATAGGTGTATAATCACTTCATTCCTTTAGTTCTTACGCTATCGCATACACGTATGCGCAATGGACCGAGTCACGTTCAAAGTTAACGGAGAACCTTGTTCAGGTAGGCATGCACTTAGAGAAACCTAGTGTAATGTAATAATTTCGACGTAAAATATACATACAAAAAAAAACAATGTAACAAAAATACGTCACCAGCCCCTACCCCGGAACTTTGCTCATTATCTTCGTGAATTTTAGTTAAATTGAAAAAGTGTCTAATCATTTTCGAGAATCTAACTGACGGACTAATTAGAATGAAAGTTTTTCAACCTAGTCGTCATACCTATTGCCTCAGGTTGAGGCAGCGACAACACTTTCGGAGCTTCGGAGCGAGAAACGTTGGGCCTTTAGTACCCGTAGTTAGCTTTATAATTTTGAAAATAGAATCCTTTATTCCAGTCAGTTCCGAGGTAGACTCAGACACATCGGTGCTGGACTACGTGCGTGATACCCTCAACCTCCATGGCACTAAGTTTATGTGCAAAGAAGGCGGCTGTGGCGCCTGCATCGTCAACGCCACTGCGCCAGACCCTTACACTGGCGGCCGCAGGACTATGTCTATCAATTCCGTGAGAATCATTCTATACTGAACAACCAAACGCAGCTAAACAAAAGGCGGAGAATAAAAAATATTTTCACTTCTCTTGCTCGAAATTTCGACTTTAAGTTAAGAGTAGGCGACATAAAATCGATTTTATGTCGATTAGAGCATAAAGTCAAATTTTATTTTAAAACTAAGATATACAGGCTCAAGCACTGGTCAACAGCCAAACACAATAAGAATGATTGAACAATTTAGTTGATCAGTATAATTTCGTAACAGTTTATTTTATTTTGTATAATTTATTCTAATTTCGTATTATTGACCGTTTATGAATTCAATTAGATAAAATGTATCGATTATTGTTCACAAATGCTACGCTTGCCTCTGCTAAAATGGGTTACTATATGCCCTTGTCATACAATCTACTATTTTCTTCTACTGTTTCAAATGTACCGTTTGTGCATCCCTTAGTTAGGCTATTCTCAGGGCGAGAAGACAGCGAAAAACTGCCACTCATTGAGACATATATCTCCAAAATGTATAATGACGTCCCCAATTTCAACCATAAAATGATATCTTCGATCAACCATAGAATGCAATTATTTTTATACAGTGCTTGGTGTCGATAACGTCATGTCAAGACTGGGAGA
Source organism: Lathronympha strigana (assembly GCA_949128165.1). Classification (NCBI taxonomy): domain Eukaryota; kingdom Metazoa; phylum Arthropoda; class Insecta; order Lepidoptera; family Tortricidae; genus Lathronympha; species Lathronympha strigana. Next base: position 5,124,914 of record OX421906.1, on the reverse strand, counting down.
TCAAAACTGTGGAGGGGATAGGCGATCGTCGGAAAGGATACCATCCGGTACAACGCGCGCTAGCTGAACATAACGGGTCCCAATGTGGATTCTGCAGCCCCGGATGGGTTATGAGTATGTACAGGTAAAACTTAATTCGCTTTTTTTTATAACATGGCATAATGTCTTTTAAAACGTCCACAAGTAATAAAAATCTAGACAAGGAAACAGTTCAACAAAAAACCTGCGACCATGATTGATCGGCTGTAATAGGTTCAATCTGCTTTTGTTAACTTCTAATCACCTTTATTAAATTCTTACAAGTTTACCAATATTCACATTGAATTAGAAAACTCCCGTGAGAATTAGGCATATTAATATACTTATATCGGGTTACTCACGTCTATAAAGTCGAAAATAGCTTTACATGTTTCGCGCGCGTCCCATAATCATAGGTGAGAAGCGCTTGCGGCGATGCTAGCGATTGCTAGCGATTGCTAGCAATAGGTAGACGTCAGTAACCCGATTTAAGTATATTAATATTCACATTTAATTCTACTTTTCTACATAACAATATTTGTCACTATTTTAAAAATTATATTAGCTGCTAGACATTGCATTTACATGTACTTAAAAAATATTGCAGCTTGTTAGAGTCAACCCACTATGATCTCACCCAGTTGCAGATAGAGGAGTCATTCGGTAGTAATATCTGTCGCTGCACTGGCTATCGGCCCATCTTTGAAGCCTTCAAGACCTTCGCAAAGGATGCACCCAAACCTGATCACCTTACTGATATAGAAGATCTCAAAATATGTAAAAAGTCTTGTGACAAACCATGTGATGGCAAAGATTGGTGTTTAGTTGACAAAGCTGATGCTGAAACTAATAAAATGAAAAAGATTGTTTTGAAAGATAAACGTACATTTTATATTGTATATGATATTAAGCAAATATTTGAGATTTTAAATCAAGAAGGTGATGATTATATGCTAATTGGAGGAAATACTGGGAAAGGTAAGTATTACAAGCAAAAGTATAAACAAGCAGAATTATAAATTTTGTCAGATTTACGTGTACATATTGTTCATCTCCATTTTTTTACTATTAAAAGGGAATTTCATAAATTTTCAGGGGCCTACCCAATATTTGCATATCCACGTATCTTGATAGATATAAGCAGAGTCCTGGAGCTGAAGACTCACCTAGTGGACCAGAATTTGGTGCTGGGAGCTTCGACCACCTTGAATGACACCATATCGATCTTCTACCAGATTTCGAAGCTTCGCGACGAGTTCAGCTATCTTGCTTTGCTGGCCGACCATATAACCCTAGTAGCACATATTCCTGTTAGGAATGTAAGTATTTACACCTTATAGGTAGTTGTTTGTATGTTAGGTCGGGAAGAAAGTCTATTCGTATATTGCATACAAAAAGTTTTCATGATTTTAAACTTATCTAGTTGGGTTTATTAAGATCATAAGATTACATAACCTATTCAAAATAGTAATGCATAAGAAAAAATACTTTCTTGACATTTGGCATTTGATTTCTGTCGGTAAAAACGAGTGAATCTGTCGGAGAAAGGTAATAGGTACCATATTTTAAATTTCAAAAAGTTGCGAATCAAGCAGTCAAAAAAATCGGTAATGTTAGTAAAGTGGCACAAAGTTCATTTGGGATTTTTTGTCAGGGAATTTTTAGGTCAAAGATATATGCAGCTTTATCTATGGACTTTTTTCCCGATCTATTAGATCATATTAATATATACTAACTTAAATTAGAGTAAAAGATGACACACTAGAACCGGCAGGTTCTATAGAAAACGTCACGTGACCTCCGAGGGCTCTGAGCTATCACGTGATTCTTTCTATAGGAGTTGACAGATCGTCCCGTCCCGCCCCGTCCCGTCCCGTTCTATTGTGTTGTGAGTCATCCTTAAATCATTTTTATTCCCTTTTGTTCCGTTATTTTCTGATATTTGGTAGTCTTTTCCTCTTTCTGTTTCACTCTTTTGTAAAATTTAAAACATGTTAACATCTTTATCACAAGTGTCTCTAGGAATTTTGCATTTTTTTTTTCACTTGGCCGGTTTTTTTATTGTTATTTAAGATGGGGCTAAACCATAAACTGACTTGAACTCTCTTCTGTCCAGATAGGCACCATAGCTGGTAACCTCATGGTTAAACACAGAGTGCCTGTGTTCTCATCTGACTTTTTCCTACTATTGGAGACTATAGGAGCTATTCTTGTCATCGGTACGTATGTTTCTTAATGTTCCTTAATTATTACAAAGTTCCTTAATGCTTATATCATCTTTAAGGGTTATTTTAAAGTATCTAACGCTATTTTTATATCAACTATAATAATTGTGTTTTTTTTTCTTTTTTAAGTTGATAAACACGGAATGGTGGAAGTAATGACTCCGGCGCAGTTTCTTCACTTTGATATGACGGGAAAACTTATTACAGAAATCAGAATACCGCCATATTCTCACAATTACCGTTTTGTTTCATTTAAAGTACGTATATACATTTTACTCATATTGGCATCATACATTACATTTATTATTTTAATCCTGGGGCCTTACCATAACGTCTTAATGCGATTCAGTTTAGATTCAGTTAAGGCTCAGTTGTATGGAATCGATTCAGTTTAGGTCGTCAACTGAATCGCGTTAAGACGTCATGATAAGGCCACAGATAAAATGAAGACAAGATAATACAAATGTATAGTCATCTTTTGTTTGTGTTTATCGTGTTTGCTGAGGTTCAATCCGTAAGGTTCAAGACAAACCATCAGATTTTAGAACGATAGTGATATCGGCAGTAACACGTGAAGATACTGCTGTCCAGTATCACCTTCGCGTGTTGCCGCCGAAATCTAAAGGTCTTTAACGCCCACGGGCTGTGTGTTAATAAATGTCTTTCGCATGAGATCCTCCAATTTTTACCAGATCATGCCACGAGGTCAGAGCGCGCATGCGTCAGTAAATGCGGGGTTTCTGTACGAGTTTGACCACGATGGCGAGACGGTACGGTCCGCCAGGATTGTCATCGGCGGAATCTCAGCTACCTTCGTCCACGCTTCGCACCTTGAACAGTAAGTCATGTCTTTGGAGTATGTCGTTTTTGTTGTAGATCCTAGGGCACCCTGGAGGTGCATAGGGTCTCCACAAGATCCATCCACGTATTTCTATATTGAGCAACCTTCATGGCTTCGCTCCAGCTTAGTCCTACCTATAGCTCGTAGCTCGCTCTCCGCGCTCCGTCGCCACGTGTGTACAGGAGTAGGTACACACTTTAGAGTATTACGTAAAGTATAAATATTTTTTTTACACAAACTGTAATTCAATTATTAAATCATCCTGGGGTCAATTGCATAATCATTTGTAACTTGTAATATTAGCGGAACTCTCTTTCTAATAAGAGGGATTGAAAAGAGACTTCCGCTAATATTACAAGCTACAAGTCATTATGCAATAGGCCTCTGGTTGTGTCCTTTACGGTCCCCTAGGTGATTTTAAACAAATATATCCACCACTATTTTTAAAGAGAAACACCTGCGAATGACACCAAATGTCTTAGAGAGTAAGGAAAAGTGGTAAAAATTACCTCGTGCAGGAGGCGAACCCACGATACTGGGATACACGCTCATCGTTCTGCTTACTGAGCTACCGAGACCACATTGCGATCATTCATGTCTTCATTTCGTGACATTAACGCACTCCCGATCATGTTTGAGAAAATATTATAATTTCTGCATTCAATTCAATTTCTATTTCTTCATCTATTTGTTTAACTTCTCCGTGTATCCAGTTACGTGGTTGGCAAGAAAATCTTCACAGATGAGGTGCTGCAGGGGGCGCTGAAGGTGTTGGAGCAAGAACTAAAGCCTGAGGAGATTGCTGGCGAACTCAAGCCTGAATACAGAAAGAAGTGTGCTTTGGGACTTTTTTATAAGGTGAGCCGAAGAAATTACCTCTTCTTGTTTTTTATATATAAGCGGGGTTATCACTCCGCGGTTTACGTTATATATATATTAGTAATCACGTATAACTATACAAAAGGTGGACTCCATTCGGTACGTAATCCTAGGTACTCGAAAAGTATTGTCCCGCTGGCGGTAGAATCCTCCGGATGTTGGGGTTCTGAGGCCAGGTTATTTCTCGGGCAACTGGGTAGACATTATAAAATTTACTACAACGGGGCTTAATCGCGTAAAACATTGAAAACTAACCTCCAACGTTTCAAGGGCGACATTATCCCTTAGTCTCGGAGAAATACTGTTTTACGTGATTAAGTCCCGTCCGTCCGTCCGTCCCGTTGTAGTAAATTGTAGGTATAATGTGTGAGAATTGTGAAAGCTTAAATAACTGGGTAGACGTTTGCGTGAGAGGGTCTCGTTCCCCGCTCCAGGTCTTTCCTTTTGCAGAAGCAATCCATTGCAGTTCAACGTGGTAACACGGCAAGCGTAATGAGCACCTTAGCACCTGGAGAGCTACGAAGCGATTATATAAATTATAATTTTTAGTGTGTGATTTATATTTTATTTGTTGTGTTTCAAATTTAATGTTTTTTTGTGTATAAGAAACATTTATTTATATTATTATTTCTAGGGTCTTCTCATTCTGATTCCCGAGAATCGCCTCAACCCTCGTTATCGCTCAGGAAGACGTCGTTTTCGAAGATCGAGGCCATTGTCCAAAGGGTCCCAGGAGTATGATACCAATCCCCTTATTTGGCCTATTACGGAACCTTCGCCTAAGGTAACAAAATACAATGCGAAAAAAATGTCTTGATCAATAAATCGAAAGCTAAGGGACGTTACACTAGAACTAGTGGGAAGCATTGGTGGCCCAGCGGTAAGGTATACCATGGAATACAGAAAAATGGAAAGGTAAAAAGAAAACACAGACCCCCAATGAGGACGCCACTGGACGATCTAGGCCCTTTAAAAATGATGGAAAGCATAACAGAAGTAATCATTGAGTTGGCTCTTAAAAGCTTGGGAACTGTAATGATAATGCAAATATTTTGGATGTTACAGGTGGAGGCATTGACGCAATGCGCTGGAGAATTAAAGTATGTAAACGACCTGCCAACACAGCCTCGCGAGGTATTTTGTGCTTTCGTCACCTCAGACATCTGCACCGGAGACGTCGTAGACATTGATCCTACACCTGCGCTGGCGAGTATTTAGTTTATATTATGTATGAGATATTTTGTATGAGAACCGGAGAACTGATGGCTGGTGGTGCCAGCGAGTTCTCGAGTAGCCAGCACGCAGCGTGAGAATAAATTAACAAGAATAAGATGGACAGCTGAGACTGAGAGGTCACAGGAATCCATTGCAAGCGGGCGGCGGGCAGCGCACGACCGATGGATGTTGGATGTCTTTTGGGCTGATAATGATGATAATGATTTTTAGGTACTGTTCCTAGTAAAAAAGTGGTGGTACAGCAGTAACGGCACTTATACTTTTATTTCTTCTTAATTTCAGAAACTCCCGGGTGTCGTAGCCTTTCTCTCACCAAAAGATATACCAGGTGTAAATAATTTTCTTCCACCTAGGGTACCTTCTTCAATGATAGGGGAAGAAATTTTTAGCGGTGGTCGGATCAAGTATTATGATCAACCTATCGGTCTAATAGTTGCAGACACAGATAAATTAGCCAATCGGGCCGCGTTGCTGGTTCATGTAAAATATAAAAAGGATACGAGAAAACCAGTTTTAACTATTGAAGAAGCTATAAAAGATCCGAATAGGTAAATGTTAAGTAAGAATATAACCATTTATAGTTTTGGATTGTACATTTTCTCCATTTGTAAATATTTTTATCTCGACTAACAGTGCAACAGAATTCATAATGTCATATTTTAAATTCCAGGGTATCACTATACTTGGCCTTGCCAGCAAGAAATGCAGGGGCAAATGTGCAAAGAGTTATAAAGGACTACAACAGGATTTTACACCAGTTTCACTTCTCAATGGAGTCACTGCATAGCGTGACCAGGCCCAGTGACGATGGCATTGATGCATATATCAGCACCCAATTTCCTGACCAAACCCAAACCGCCATGGCCGCCTCTCTGAATATTAAATCAAATCGGTGAGACACATAATCCTTTAAACCGTTTATAATGTGATTTTATCTTGCTGCTTAAACAATTTCCAAAAGAATACGAACAAATATCTTCAGACATTAATTTCGGGGAGCAGAGATGCCTGTGTTACGCCCATAAATTCAAATACATGATATGATTTTATGCTCGCTGCTCAATTTTTGAGAAATGTTTTCATTTGGCTTATTTCTTTGGACTTAGTCGACGCTCTAGCGGGGCGTGCAGCGGCGCAGGGTGTGCGGCGTTCATGTTAAGCATTAGGAAAATGTATACGACGTTCTGAGTGCTATTTTTGATTTTTAGCAAAACAAACGTATCTTATCGATTAAAACGGTGTAATAAGTCGTAAAAGCTGCGAAGATACTCCTTTTTTATTGTAATGAGCATATTATTGAGTTTTTACTACTTCCTACTTTTTTGAGTTAGACTATTGTGACGAACGGTAAACTACGGAGCCCTACACTGAGCACTGGCCGGTTTTTTACAGGATAAACTTAGTGGTACCTCGGTGTGGTGGAGCATACGGCTTGAAGATATCGCGACCTTCGTGGAACGCTGCTACTTGCGCCTTGGCCACCTACCTGACCAACCGAGCCTGCCGATTTACTATGAGCATTCAACACATGCTGAGAGTCATAGGGAAGAGGCCACCGGTAACCCTTGAATTTGAGGTTAGACAATCAACATAAGTATTTATATTATATACTAGCTTTCCGCCCGCGACTTCGTCCGCGTATAATAGGGTTCTTCCTACAGAGTTTCATACCTTGTTTTATCTTTTTAAAATGTTACTTGATATAACCTACACATACAAATATTTTCTATTGCACTCCGCAAAAAGTAATTAATACTACTGATAACGTTTTAGTTTTTTATTAGGTAGATGTTGGCAACAGGCGGTATTATCGCTAAAAAGCAACATGTCTCTTACAGGCAGCCATCCGGTTAATAGCATAAATGATTACCTACATACTTGAATAACAAAATTGAGTTGAAGTCTATGGATACAAAAGAAAACTTTTTCGCCATAGAAACTTTCAACACTCTTTTCACCTCTTTATGCGTGGAATTTCCAAAAAAACCATAAAACCATTTTTCTTTTATTTTAATAGGAATAGATGCATAAAGTTTCAAGTCTCTAGCTCAAAAAAATCTTTATTTACCCGCTTTATCAATTTTCAACCCCGTTTTTACCCCCACAAGGGTTAAATTTCCCTAAACTATGAAAAAACTTTTCTTTTGTTCTAATAAAGAGTCTTTTCACAAAGTTTCTAGCCTCTAGCTCAAAAAGAATCTCCTTTTCCATACAAACTTTTAACCCCCTTAGCAAACCACTTTTTTATATTTTAATAGTCAACAGTCTTTGCACAAAGTTTTAAGTCTCTAGCTGAAAAAAAAATACCATTCTCAAACAAACATTCAACCCCCTTTCTACCCCTTTAGAAGTTGAATTTTCCAAAACTATGAAAACACTTTTCTTTGATTTGAATAAAACGTTTTTACAAAGACATTCAAGCCTCTGGCTCAAAAAGAATCTCCATTTCCATACAAAGATTTAACCCCCTTTTCACCCCTTTAATTTCCAAAAACCATGAAAACACTTTTCTTAAATGGTAATAAACAGTCTTTACACAAAGTTTCAAGACTTTAGCTAAAAAAGAAACCATTCTCAAACAAACTTTCAACCCCCTTTTTAGTTTTTACCCCTTTAGGAGTAGAATTTTTAAAAACCATAAATACATTTTTCTTTAATTGTAATAAAGAGTCTTTACACAAAGTTTCAAGTCTCTAGCTCAAAATAAATTCCATTCTCATACAATTTTTCTACCCCTTTTTTACCCCCATTGGGGTTGAATTTCCAAAAACCATGAAACCACTTTTCTTTAATTATAAAAGGGAGTCTTAACACAAAGTTTTCAGTATCTAGCTCAAAACAAAATTCTATTCCTATACAAACTTTCAACTCCCTTTGTACCCCTTTAGAGATAGAATTTCCAAAAACCATGAAAACGGTTTTCTTCATTTGTAATTAAAAGTCTTAACACAAAGTTTCAAGTCTCTAGCTCAAAACAAAATTCCATTCCTATAAAAACTTTCAACCCCCTTTTTACCCCTTTATAGGTGAAATTTTCAAATACCATGAAAACACTTTTCTTCAATTGTAATACAGGGTTTTAAAACAAAGTTTCAAGTCTCTAGTTCAAAACAAAATTCTATTCCTATACAAACTTTCAACCCCCTTTTTACCCCTTTAGAGGTGGAATTTCCAAAAACCATGAAAACAATTTTCTTAAATTGTAATTAAAAGTCTTTACACAAAGTTTCAAGTCTCTAGCTCAAAAATAAATCCCATTCTCATACAAACTCTCTACCCCTTTTTTACCCCCATAGGTGTTGAATTTTCCAAAACTATGAAAACATTTTTTTTTAATTCTAATAAGGAGTATTTTAACAAAGTTTCAAGTCTCTAGTTCAAAAATAAATTCCATTCTCATACAATTTTTCTACCCCTTTTTTACCCCCATTGGGGTTGAATTTCCAAAAACCATGAAACCACTTTTCTTTAATTATAAAAGGGAGTCTTAACACAAAGTTTCAAGTCTCTAGCTCAAAACAAAATTCCATTCCTATACAAACCTTCAACCCCGTTTTTACCCCTTTAGAGGTGGAATTTCCAAATACCATGAAAACACTTTTCTTCAATTGTAATACAGAGTTTTAAAACAAAGTTTCAAGTCTCTAGCTCAAAACAAAATTCTATTCCTATACAAACTTTCCACCCCCTTTTTACCCCTTTAGAGGTGGAATTTCCAAAAACCATGAAAACAGTTTTCTTAAATTGTAATTAAGTCTTTACACAAAGTTTCAAGTCTCTAGCTCAAAAAATTTTTCCATTTCTATACAAACTTTCAACCCCCTTTTCACCCCTTTAGGGGTAGAATTTCCAAAAATCCGTTCTTATCTTTCGCCTACGTACTAAAAGGAAGCCTTGGTAAAAATTTCAAGTTTCTAGTCCTAGCCGTTTCGGCTGTGCGTTGATCGTAGATGAGGACAACCTCTTTTATATATATAGACTAGCTTTCCGCCCGCGACTTCGTCCGCGTATAATAGGGTTCTTCCTACAGATTTTCTTACCTTGTTTTATCTTTTTACAATGTGACTTGATATAACCTACACATATATAATACAAATATTTTCTATTGCGTTTACGTTTAAGTTTTTATTAGGTAGATGTTGGCAACAGGCGGTATTATCGCTAAAAGGCAACATTTGTCTCTTACAGACAACCATCCGGTTAAATAGCATAAATGATTACATCTTCTCTTCTTCTTCCTCGTAACCTCAATGCTGAGGATCGCGACCACGTGCAGCCCGTTTCCACAGAGTGCGGTCATAGGCCATGTGTACGGCACGGTGTAAACTGCCACCAGCCGACCTCTTTATCACGTCAGTCCATCTCGTACAGGCTCTACCCTGGGCACGAGTGTTATCCATTTGGCCCAGAATCATGTGCTTCTCCATATCATGTTTTGATGACCGCATAACGTGTCCGAAGAATCTTAGGACTCGCTCATGGCATAGCGTGGAGAGCCGTGTAGTGATGTTAAGCTCTTCTAAGATGGAGATGTTAGTTCTTCTGGCTGTCCAGGGTATACGCAGCAGTCTTCGCCAGCACCACATCTCAAAAGCGTCGATTTTGGCCACATCACAGCTTTTCAGAGTCCACGCTTCGGCACCATACATAAATATCGAGAAGACGAGAGCTCGAACCAATCGTATCTTTGTCCTACGTTGAATACCTCTGTTCCTCCAGATCTTATCGAGGTTAGCCATAGCACTCTTAGCCATACCAGCTCTACGGCGAATCTCGCCGGTGCAGCCACCAACATGGGTTATCAGCGACCCGAGGTATACAAACTCGTTTACTTTTTCAACCCCGCAAAGTGCGTCGGAAACTGGTAGAATGTGAGCCCTGTCTACTACCATGACTTTGGTTTTCGCTCGGTTGATCTTAAGACCCAGCTTAGCACTCTCTTCTTCGATTTTCTTCAGTAGAGCTGCCATTTCCACTTCACTTGACGCAACAATTGTAGTATCGTCTGCATACCTTAGGTTATTGACCAAATGACCACCCACTGCAACTCCTCCTTCCCAACCGTCAAGTGCTTTCCTCATTATGTATTCGCCGTATAAGTTGAATAATTTTGGTGAGAGTATGCAGCCCTGGCGAACGCCGCGCTCCGTATGAAAATCGCTTGATTTATGGTTCTCCAGTTTCACGAAACTCGATCCATCAAGGTATAGGTTCTCAATTAGGTACGTAAGATGTTCAGGGACGCCCATCTCAATAAGAACATCGAACATAACCCTCCATTGCACACAATCAAATGCTTTCGCGTAGTCAATGAAGCACAGTACCAGTGGTTTCTTGTACTCACGACATTTCTCGATCAGAAGTCTTACATTCAGGATTTGTTCGCGAGTGCCCTTTCCAGCTACAAAACCGGCCTGTTCCTTCGGTATCTGATGATCGATGAACGACGACAATCTAGCATTAATTATGCGCAGAAGCACCTTGCTAGCATGCGACATTAATGATAATGTCCGGTAGTTTTCGCATTTTTTGGTCGAACCCTTTTTGTGCAGAGGTACCACTGCGGATACTGTCCAGTCCTTCGGCCATTGACCACTTCTCCAGATCTTGTTGCAGATTTGGTGCAAGATCATCGTTCCTTCCAAGCCCAAATGCTGCAACATAGCTGCTGATACGCCATCAGGTCCCGTAGCCTTATGCTTCAGCTTTTTGATGGCATCTTGCACTTCAGCAAGCAGTATGTCTGGCTCCCTGGTATGATAATCCCATCTCCTCTTTAATGTAGGACCGTCTTCATTCCGATAGAGTTCGTAACAGTAGGCTCTCCATCTCTCCAACACCTGATCCAGCTCGGATAAAGTGTTGCCTCTACTGTCATCAATTATCCAACTCTTTGGTTTGAAGGTACCAGTCAGTAGTTTAACTTTCAGGAAGAGATCCTTTGTCTGCGATCTTTCAAAATGCCTCTCAATATCATCGCACACGTTGTTGATCTGCCTATCCCTGTCTCTACGCGTGGACTTTTGGACTTCACCATGTAGTTGATTGTAGCGAATCATCTTCGTCTCAGAGTCAAGACCTTCACTTTTCAGTTTCTTTCTCTCCTCAATCAGATCCCATGACTCCTTGCCAATCCACTCCTCCTTTTTCGTCACGGATTTAAACAGCTCCCTACTCTCGCTTGCAGTATTCAGAATGATCTTCTTAAGACCAATCCACTGGGCTTCGCTGGAATCAAATGGGTCCCATTCCAGCTCTTTAATCTGAGTATTGATTGCATCATGATAGTAGTCTAGAGCCGGCTTAGTTAGAACGATCGACTTCTGAGGGATCTGACGAATGCTCTTCAAGCGAAGTCTGAAATCGGCAATTACTAGTTGGTGGTCGCTTCCGCAATCCGCACCGGGGAGTGTTTTGGCATTAGTCACTGACGATCGCCACCTCGATTTAATCGCTATGAAATCAATCTGATTCCTATAGCCTTGCGGAGAAGTCCATGTGTATAATCTCCTTGGGTGGTTTTTGAACCAGGTATTCATTACAGTCAGCTGATTTTCTACGCAATAGTGAAGAAATTTTTCGCCTCTGTCGTTACGTTTGCCCAGTCCGAAACCGCCAACAACTGAACCCAGTAATGGGTCTCCTACAGTGCATCCTACTTTTGCGTTCATGTCGCCCTGCAAGATGGTCACTTCTCTAGATGGGATGGTGCGTAGGACCTCATCAAGTTCGGCGTAGAATTGGTCCGAGACTTCTTCGTGTGACTGAGAGGTGGGAGCATACACCTGTATAATGTTTAAAGGTACGGGGCTTGCATCGAGTTTAATGGCGATTACTCTATCACTTTGGGTCACATATCCTTTGACACTGCTTTGTAGTTTCTTTGGGATGATGAAGCCTACTCCATTACTACTATGACCTTCAGCTCCAATGAAGTATATAGCGTTGCCGCTTTTGGTGGTAAAATGACCGCTTCCGCGTTTATGCACTTCACTCAGCCCTAAGATGTCAATATTGCACCTTTCCATTTCCTTCTCAATTACCTCTAGTTTACCTGGTTTTAGCAAGCCTCTGACATTCCAGGTCCCAATGTGAAGGTGTTTACGAAGTGGGGCCTTATTTCTACCTGTACCATGACCAGTAACATAATTTCCACTTCCTGCCTGGTGGTTCGCAGTGAAGTGGCCGGTAGCATATTTCCCACCATGCGACCCGGAATCACAATGGCGCCGAGGGTCAGTCGGATCACATGACATCACACTTCTATTCTGGGAACTTTGCATAGTGGTTTTCTTGGGAAAAATAGTGCAGTAGTTTCCCGTTGCTTTCTGCACCAGACGTTTTGAAGGATAGTTATATCCTCAGGCCGCTGTAGCCTCTTCCAACTGGTGTACCAGCCAGGTGAATTGGTATACCGCCATCTGCATTTTAGGGGGTTCCCCAAGGCTTCTGGTAGCCTGCGTGGTTTCATACGGAGTGACCTTCTCCGGCCTGTTGGTCCGCGGGAACTATTTTATTTCATTCCTACCCTGCTACTAAGAATGAAGTAGACGGGCGTGCCCCTATCCGCCACCTGGGGACGCGTTTCCTAGGAGTGAGGCTCTCCCGAAAATGATTACATACATACTTGAATAACAAAATTGAGTTGAAGTCTATGGATACAAAAGAAAACTTTCCGCCATAGAAACTTTCAACACCCTTTTCACCTCTTTATGGGTGGAATTTCCAAAAAAACCATGAAACCAGTTTTCTTTTATTTTCTTTTATTAAGGAATCGATGCATAAAGTTTCAAATCTCTAGCTCAAAAAAATCTTTATTTCCCCGCTTCATCAATTTTCAATCCCGTTTTTACCCCCTTAGGAGTACAATTTTCCAAAACTATGAAAACACTTTTCTTTTGTTCTAATAAAGAGTCTTTTCACAAAGTTTCAAGCCTCTAGCTCAAAAAGAATCTCCTTTTCCATACAAACGTTTAACCCCTTAGCAAACAAATTTTTTATATTTTAATAATTGCACAAAGTTTCAAGTCTCTAGCTCAAAAAAAAAACACCATTTTCAAACAAACTTTCAACCCCCTTTCTAACCCTTTAGAAGTTGAATTTTCCAAAACTATGAAAACACTTTTCTTTAAATTGCAACGGTTAACACTCACGTATTTTTATCACAATAGGCGTCAGGACGTAAGGCATTCGGCAGTAGCGGAACATACTTTCGGTACGGACGCGACGCATTTCATTCGGTTCGATAAAGTGAAGTTGTTGGCACGGGAAAAATGTTACGTGCCACGCAAGATCCGTGAGGCCATTGAAATCGTACGTCGCCCTAATTTCAACCTCGACGGAGGTTGGACTCTGCCACCGGCTTGGAAACCAGTGCTTCCTAGAGGGAATGTGAATTTGTGTGGTGACGATTTGGTGGACACGGTTAGTTCGGTGTGCTTGTCGTTGATCCCGTCAGACGATCCGACAATTCAGACTCCCGCAACGACGGCGCCGGATTGCGCGAATCACCCCGCTTCCGCTTCCTCCCGCGCGAACCGTTACCTAGGCCGGGCTCGGGCAGCGAAGGTGATAACAACACTCTGTCTGTCCGACGATGTCTGCCCGATGCAGACGAATCATGTCACGCCTATTGTGATAAAAATACGTGAGTGTTAACCGTTGCAATTTAATATCAGTATGACTCACGAAAGTTTAAATTATACACTTTTCTTTGATTTAAATAAAATGTTTTTACAAAAACATTCAAGCTCAAAAATAATCTCCATTTCCATACAAAGATTTTACCCCCTTTTCACCCCCTTAATTTCCAAAAATCATGAAAACACGTTTCTTAAATTGTAATAAAGAGTCTTTACACAAAGTTTCAAGACTTTAGGTAAAAAAAAACCATTCTCAAACAAACTTACAACCCCCTTTTTAGTTTTTACCCCTTAAGGAGTAGAATTTCCAAAAACCATTAAATCATTTTTCTTTAATTGTAATAAAGAGTCACAAACACACAAAGTTTCAAGTCTCTAGCTCAAAACAAAATTCCATTCCTATAAAAACTTTCAACCCTCTTTTTACCCCTTTATAGGTGAAATTTTCAAAAACCATGAAAACTCTTTTCTTCAATTGTAATACAGAGTTTCAAAACAAAGTTTCAAGTCTCTAGCTTAAAACAAAATTCTATTCCTATACAAACTTTCAACCCCTTTTTTACCCCTTTAGAGGTAGAATTTCCAAAAACCATGAAAACAGTTTTCTTAAATTGTAATTAAAAGTCTTTACACAAAGTTTCAATTCTCTAGCTCAAACATAAGTCCCATTCTCATACAAACTCTCTACCCCTTTTTTACCCCCATAGGGGTTGAATTTTCCAAAACTATGAAAATACTTTTCTTCAATTCTAATAAGGAGTCTTTTAACAAAGTTTCAAGTCTCTAGTTCAAAAATAAATTCCATTCTCATACAATTTTTCTACCCCTTTTTTACCCCAATTGGGGTTGAATTTCCAAAAACCATGAAAACGCTTTTCTTTAATTATAATAAGGAGTCCTTACACAAAGTTTCAAGTCTCTAGCTCAAAACACAATTGAAAAAAATGAAAATGAAAATGAAAAATGAAAAATGTTTATTTTGGTTACGAAAAATAATTTTACAATTTGATATTGCATGAGATCTCCCAGTAAGTAATAACAATTACATTCCTATAAAAACTTTCAACCCCCTTTTTACCCCTTTATAGGTGGAATTTCCAAAAACCATGAAAACACTTTTCTTCAATTGTAATACAGAGTTAAAAAACAAAGTTTCAAGTCTCTAGCTTAAAACAAAAATCTATTCCTTTACAAACTTTCAACCCCCTTTTTACCCCTTTAGAGGTAGAATTTCTAAAAACCATGAAAACTGTTTTCTTCAATTGTAATTAAAAGTCTTAACACAAAGTTTCAAGTCTCTAGCTCAAAACAAAATTACATTCCTATAAAACTTTCAACCCCCTTTTTACCCCTTTATAGGTGGAATTTCCAAAAACCATGAAAACACTTTTCTTCAATTGTAATTAAAAGTCTTTACACAAAGTTTCAAGTTTCTAGCTCAAAAAAAAAATCCATTTCTATACAAACTTTCAACCCCCTTTTCACCCCCTTAGGGGTAGAATTTCCAAAAATCCGTTCTTATCTCTCGCCTACGTACTAAAAGGAAGCTTTGGTAAAAATTTCAAGTTTCTAGTCCTAGCCGTTTCGGCTGTGCGTTGATCGTAGATGAGGACAACCTCTTTTATATATATAGATAATCAGTCAAACGAGCACACAAACTATTGTCATCCTTCTATAACATTATGCTTGAGTGTATTTTTCGTTACACAATGGCTATATTGACTATATCAAACTATTACAAATTACCAATATTCAGTCGCACGCACAGAGTGGCACAGACTCAGCCTGTCGCCACTTCCCACTGACCCTCTTGTCGTCGCTCATTGCGCGCGCATACGTTTCAGGAGCCCGCGGCGCGTTCAAGCAGCCGAATACAACGCTTACAATATATATGACTCGGACATCCAAATATCACGTAGTGGTTAATTAAATGGTTAACAATATATATCATCATAATTCAATAGTTTATTTAACGTTAAGAATAGCCACCGTTTTGGACATACAAGTATGCCTTCTCTGATTTTTTGTTCTTTTCTGGATGTTGTTTTTCTTGTTCACTTAACTATTGATTGACTTTGAGTTATAAATTGAAAGAGATGTCATATACTACAGAAAGAATTACTAACGCCCCAGTGCTCAGGGTGGGCATCAAACCGAATTTTGCGGTAGAAAAAATAATTGAATATATTTAAAAATTTACTTTGAGTTCTTTGTTTAATTTATTATTAGCTCGAATACTTAAAGAAATGGAAAAAAATCATTAAAATCAGTATATTTTCTTCTACTATTAAGGATGACTCATACTATAAGGGGACGAGACGGGGCGGGACGGTACGATCTGTTAATTTCTATAGAAAGAATCACGTGATAGCTCGGAGCCCTTTGATGTCACGGGTCGTTTTCTATAGAAACTGACAGATCGGCCAGGCCCGGTCACATCCCGGCCTGTTCTAATATGAATCATCCTTTAAGCAAGCAATTATGTGGCATTGGGATTTCGCATCGTTTCGCAAAGGCAATTAGCTGCATCGGTATGACAGCCATAATAATATTATACAGATGTTTAATTATTCACCATTCTAGGTGGGTGTTGACGACAGAGGTGAGATCCAATACCTGGAATACCATATCTATCAGGACCACGGGTATGTGTTCAGTGACCAAATGATTATTCTTTTGCCGCCTGCTATCAAAAACTGTTACGAGAATTCACGCTGGGCTATGAAGATTTTTAATGTTCTCACTGACACGGCTGCCAGTACGTGGATGAGGGCACCAGGTAATTAATTTAAATTAAAAAAAAATAGTTTGAATATTTAAACTGCTATATACGTAATTTATAATGGAAAACGAAGTACTTACCTAACACTTTAGAAATGAAGACTTAAGTTATTCGTTTTTTCTTTAAATTTTAGGCACTTTTGAAGCATATAGCCATACTGAAATGTTGATGGAGGAGATATCGTATGTAATAGACAGAGACCCTGTTGAGGTGCGCCGAGCAAATCTCAACCCTCAATATCCAGAAGTATCTGAAATGCTAGACGAATTGTTGCAAGACAGAGAATACGATAGGAGGAAAAAAGAAGTTGATGACTTCAACTCCAGAAGCCGTTGGAAAAAGAGAGGAATACGTGTAGCCCTCATGAGTTGGCCCCCCAGCAATAGTACGGGATATCAAGTTGATATAAATGTTCTACATAGTGATGGCACTGTGATTGTACGGCATGGAGGCATTGAGTGCGGTCAAGGGATTAATACTAGAGTCATCCAAGTGGTCGCATACACTTTGAATATCTCTACAGACATGATTAAAGTTAAGCCAAATGATTCAACAAATGCAAATAGTTTCATAACTGGCGGTAGTAGAGCTTCAAGCTCGGTGTGTATTGGTGCTATCAAGTGTTGCCAGTTGCTGCTCGATAGGCTATCGGCTGTCAGAGAGACGCTGAATGATCCCACTTGGGAATTGTTGGTACAAACGGCTTTCTTGGCTGGAATAAATCTGCAAGCAAGTTATTACACGACGACAAATGATGTGGTTAACTATAGGGTGGGTGGAGTAGCTATGGCAGAGGTTGAGTTGGATATACTTACAGGAGAGCATGAGATTATAAGAGTCGATATAATTCAAGATTGTGGAACTTCGGTCAACCCTGAAATTGATATTGGACAGGTAAATTCTTAACCTGAGTCTCTTTTAATTATAAAGGATAGTTAGGGTCGGACCGATCTCTCAGTTTCTATAGAAAACGACTCGTGACCTCCGAAGGCTATCACGTGATTCTTTCTATAGAAATGGACAGATCGTCCCGTCCTGCCCCATCCCGTGCCACTCTAGTGGCTCTTCAAATGGTGCCTCGTGTAGCTACCTAAATCAGAATATCGTCCCGACCCAGTGAATCATCCTTAATTTTGAATACATTTTTTGTTTCTAACGTCACTAGAAGATGCAAATATAAAATAAAAACTTACATCTCTGTGATAGGTACCTCTTCGCTTTCCTTTGAGCCATCTTGATAAAGTCTAACATCGGAAGATGAAATGGATGGACCATCCACCCAAATAATACTTTCGTGCAAAACTTTAGCCTTTATTCAGGTATGGTTGTGTTTGTCGCCTGTAGTATTCAAAAAATATTTCTCCAGGTCGAAGGCGCGTTCATCATGGGCACAGGCCACTGGACGACAGAACACCTCATATACGATGAGCATACAGGCGAGGTCCTCACGGATCGCACGTGGTACTACCACGTGCCGAGCGGGGCGGACATACCTCTCGACTTTAGGACCAAGCTGAGAAAGAACTCTTACAATCCAAGAGAAGTTTTGGGTAGTAAAGGTGAATATTTTTTTTCATGACACAAATACAATGTTAAGCATGACTCACAGTAGAACCAGCCGGGGCGGGACGGAACGATTTGTCAATTTCTTTAGAAAGAACCACGTGATAGCTCGGAGCCCTAGAGGTCACGTGACGTTATCTATAGAAACTGACAGATCGGTCCTCCCCGGTCAAGTCCAGTCACGTCCCGTTCATCCTTTACCCATAGTAAAATGACAGTTTGGGATGAGATTAGTCTGTTATGAAGTAACGTTTTAAAATATCATCTTACTCGTATACCCCCCCTTACAAAACTTTTTTTGCAATTTATATGCAAATCTAATTACACCTCTATTTGTAATATCATTACCATAATTATGCTTTATATATACGGAGTAAAACCCCTGTGACATACGGACGGACATGACGAAGCTATAAGGAAGCTATTTAACGGGCTCCTAGCCCAGTTGGTAGTGACCCTGCCTACGAAGCAGCAGGTGCCGGGTTCGAATCCTCAGGGCATTTATTTGTGTGTTGATCATGAATTAATTATACCTGAGTTGTGGACGTTTTCTATGTATCTAAGGAGCCGTCTAGTACCCATAACACAAGCGTAGGTTGATTTATGTATGAATGTCCCATAATTTTTATTTAGGGTTCTGTTTTTGCCCTTTTGGTTACGGTACCTATATTTTAATAATTTATTTATTTTCAGCGGTAGGAGAACCTTCAACGTGTTTATCTATCAGTGTGGCATTTGCTCTGAGGGAGGCTATTGTGTCATCTAGGGAGGAAACCGGATTTCCCCGTAACGAATGGTTCCATGTCGGTAGGTTAATAAAATTACTCAAAAATTTTACCCTACTATTTTAACAGCACAATTTCGTGAGATAATACCAAAATGACAGCTGGCCCCAATTTCTCCATGGCGACAGGTGTGACAATCATCATTATTACTACGTCTAGTATCCACAACACAAGCCTTATTGAGCTTACCGTGGGACTAGGTCGATTTGTGTAAGATTGTCCCACAACATTTATTTATTACTAGTATTGCATGCGTCTATAGGGTACAGGCGCCGCTTACTTATTGTTCGGGCTGTATGCTTATTTGCCGCCCGTGAAATGTGATTATTACTATTAAAACGAATATTTTTGTGTAATGCTCTTGACATTTGTCACATGAAACACGATCATGATCCTGTGTCGGAATTTCGTGACATATGGTCACGGAATTCCGACACAGGATCATTCTCATGTCAAAAATTACCGACCGACTATCTCGTGACAATTGTCGTAAAGTCTTCACCAAGAAATTATCTATTTATGGACGATACATTACAATTTTATTTAAATTATCTAAATCGTGGCAAACAAGCACACATCCCACGCGATGTATGGACACCTAAAACACCAGTCGTTTTAGGAATTGTCACATCATATCAAAATCGATCTCCTTTCGTATTAAATGAACAACAAAAATGTAAATGATCAATGTACATTTCGAGTTTATTATTATTATGTTGTAGCTTTGTCTAAGGTAAATGTAGTAAATTCCGTCATAGGGACATTTGGAACTATTCCGTCTAATTCTCCTGCATTAAATATCAGCACAGCACCTACGCACCGCTCGGAATGAGCTCCCTGCCGAGGTTTTCCCGAAAGATTACAGTAAGAATGGGGTTCTTCAAAAAATTAGTGTACAAGATTTTAATGGATCGGCAACGCTCATGTGACCCCCTGGAGATGCAGGCGTCCATAGGCTACGGTAATCGCTTTCAATCAGGAGGGCCGTATGCTTGTTTGCCACCAAATAAAAAACGTACACTGCTAGCTCAGTCGATGAACTCTCGACTATCAACTGAGTCGGCAGCGCAGTTGAACATTACGGAATATCCCCGCGACGGAATCATCCACATTTATTATCCACACCTACGCGAGTGTAACTGCTTAATTTTCTTCCAGATGGCCCTTTTACATTGGAAGCAAACGTTTTATCAGCCGATGTGCGACTTGACGAGTTCAGATTTAAATGACAACTTTGGTCCAAACTATGTTAGCAAACTGTTGGGACGACTGGGTTGAAAAACTATAATTTAACTTTTATGTCATCATCATCATCATCATTTCAGCCGAAAGACGTCCACTGCTGGACTTTTATGTACTCGTAAGTAAATTAAATTAGGTACTAGGACTATGCTTATAGTTTAGGTATTAAGTATAAATTAGGTATTTACTACCATATCTTTAATGTTTAATGTAACTAATAATATATGGACTCTCGGGTCTGAAATAAAGATGTTTTATTTTTTTAATACTTACATATCATTAGCCCTACATTACATATGATGACCCCCATAATAAACCGACTTAAAAAAAGGGTCAAGTAGCCTAAATCATGGAATATTTATATCCGTTTATTAAGAATGCTATTATTTCAAGGAATAAAGACTTATAGTCTGGTAACCCAAGTCTGCCAGTACATTTTTTTGAAATCTATATGACTTTACACATATAAGTAGTACTAACTTATATGCCCTAACTGTAATTGCTTTATTAACTGGTGACCGAAGAGCTGGTGGCTTCCTCACACAATGTATCAGCATTGTGATACATCGAGGAAATGCCGCCAGCATTCTAGGTACAATGTCTCAAGGGCCTATTTTAGATTTAAGTAACTTGTAACTTGCTGTATGTACAATAGGTTGTTAGTTATAGGTATTTGAAATAAATTGTTTTATAAATTGAAAGAGATGTCATATACTAAAGAAAAAGTGACCAAGGTCCCCGGTGAGCAGGGCTGGGATCGAACCAGCGACCTCTTGCTTTGCTGCTGCTTTGTTTTGGGGACCTTGGTCACTTTTTCTTTAGTATATGACATCTCTTTCAATTTATAATTTATATAGGCACAGATGGTCCCAAAAATTAGCAATATTGGCACCACGCACCGCCTAGTATGTACGTAATACACGTACTAACCATTTCCAATACACTGTCCGCCACATCTATTCAATACTGGACCACAATTAATAACACAACCTATTAAATTGGTTAACGCGACCCAAGTGATGAAAGATATTCTTGTTATCTTGTGAGTCAAATCACTCATGAGCAGAACATTTCAATCACTAGACGGAGCATTTAGAAGATTCCCGGCCAACGATATGCAGTCCTGTACGAATTTAGTATATGTATATATATATATATATAATTGACCATTTGTTTCAGTTGCATCTACATTTACGACCAGGACCCTTATGACGTCTCAACGCTATTCAGTTTACGTTCTTAACTGTGCTCTGTTGTATGGCAGCGACTCAGTTTAGGTTCTTAACTATGCTCTGTTGTATGGCAGCGACTCAGTTTAGGTTCTTAACTATGCTCTGTTGTATGGCAGCGACTCAGTTTAGGTTCTTAACTATGCTCAGTTGTATGGTAGCGACTCAGTTTAGGTTCTTAACTATGCTCAGTTGTATGGTAGCGACTCAGTTTAGGTTCTTAACTATGCTCAATTGTATGGTAACGACTCAGTTTAGATTCTTAACTATGCTCAGTTGTATTATAGCGACTCAGTTTAGATTCTTAACTATGTTCAGTTGTATGGTAGCGACTCAGTTTAGGTTCTTAACTATGTTCATTTGTATTGTAGCGACTCAGTTTAGATTCTTAACTATGTTTATTTGTATTGTAGCGACTCAGTTTAGGTTCTTAACTATGTTTAGTTGTATGGTAGCGACTCAGTTTAGGTTCTTAACTATGCTCAGTTGTATTGTAGCGGAAGATACTATTGCAGGGGACTGTATGTAAGATAAGATAAGATAATGAAGTTATGCGAATTTATTTCGGCAATAGGGCAATTAAGTACACCCTTTCACCAACCTTGAAGATTTTGGAACTTTTTCTATACCTACATGCTACAACCTTTTTCCCCGCTCACCCCTTAACCCTTACAACGCTGCCAATCGCGCGGCACAAACAAACGACAACTGACCCCAATTAAAGTCCAATGACGGGACAAAAACGTCGCGTAACCCCGCACGTGCGCAACCCCATTTGCGTTATAGCCGAAACGACCGTATCTCGGCATTAGTGCGTTTGGTCTATGATAAACAGGGTTAAGTGTGATTAGGTTTTAAAAGGCATGATATGTTTGGACGGTGAGTTTTGGGGTTTTGGAACATTTTGCTGCGGACTTCATGCACCGTGGTTGACACATTGAAAAGGAGGTGACGGCTGCCAATGTGTTAACTATGCGTCCAGTAAGTTTAATTTAATTGTTTTTTTAAATATGTTTATTGTATGGTGTGTTAATTAATTATGTATAAGTCTTGTTACTTGAAATAAATGTTTTTTTTTAAGAACGACTCTCGCTAGACGGGTCCATAATCTACGTACGTATCTTTTCCACGCGAGTTTAACTCGCACTAGTTTTTTAACCGACTTCAAGACTTCGAAAAATTATATATTGTTCTATTAGGTATGTATTATGTAATGTTGCGTACAAAGCAAGAGTTCCCGGGTTCCCTGGTCAGGGAATTTATTTGTGTGTTTATCACGAATTGCTCCTGAGTTTTGGATGTTAGAGATACATCCACTTACATGGATATCTTAAATATACTACATAGAAGGTTTGTGCTTTCAATTAATCATTTCTGCGACCAAACCAGAAGGTTGTCTGGAAGAGACGAGTCGCGTTTTAGCGATAAGACCGCCTGTTGCCAACATCTACCTAATACTTATACTACGCTATCTGTATTGTTAATTTTTGAGGAGTGCAATAAAGATTATTTATAGGTATTATTGTATTTGTGCACTTTATATTAAGCCAAATTTTAAAAAGATGAATTAGGGCATGAATCTCTGTATGCGGAACCGTATTATACGCAGGCGGAAGGCTAGTTAGTAATAAAGTTTAAAGGCCGGCAACGCACTTCCGACACCTCTGGTGTTGCGGGTGTCCATGGACGACGTTAATCGCTTACCATCAGGCGATTCGTTTGCTCGTTTGCCCCCTATAGCATAAAAAATAAATAAATAAATAAAAGGCACATCCCCAATATATCTTCTTTTTCTTCCTAGTAAAGGTGTATCTTATTATCCCAGTATATCTTCTTCTTCCTAGCGTTTTTCCCGGCTTATGCCATGGCTCAGGGTGCCTGGGGTCCGTTTTGGCAACTAATCCCAAGATTTGACGTAGGCGCTAGTTTTACGAAAGCGACTGCCATCTGACCTTCCAACCCAGAGGGTAAACTAGGCCTTATTGGGATTAGTCCGGTTTCCTCACGATGTTTTCCTTCTTATATGATACTTCGAAATAAGTTCCGAAAAAGTTATTGGTACGAGCCGGCAGGATTTGAACCCGAGACCTTCGGATTGAAAGTCTCACCTCATACCGCTGGGGCACCAACGCTCTGATGATATGATACACAACGAAAATGATATACTGGAGATGGGGATCCCCAGTATATCATTAACTATTGTACTTACATAATTTAATTGCTAACAGCAAAGCGAACTGAACACGCAAGATCATGCATTACCTACCTACAATTATTGATCACCTATAAATGTCTGTAAAGGATATCCAGTTACTCAATTCCTAATTTTTACAGCGGAAAAAGGAATTATTACCCATATTCTATATAATTGGTTGAATTCTGTGAAATAGTTATTTCCTAGGCTCACGCATGAGTTATTCTTAGAAATTGTACCGTAACCTTCATATTACACAGGTTTCTATTCTCCGAAGGTAAGTTAAGAAGAGAGATGGAATGCATAGTAAAACATTGTATGAAACACGCATTAAAAACATACCACAAACCGTAATCTAAGAGAAAAGAATCTCGTACCTACGTATTTTTGTTAACACATACCTCCATATCAAATGATGACAGTTAAGAAAGGTATGAGCACAGTGGATGCATATCTTTTAGTGTGGTAGGGCAAAGCGTAACGAATATCGTCTCGCTTAAATCTGGATCAGAGCCCATCTTGGGAAGTACCTGTACCTTACAGAAAACCGCAGTTTAATAACACTAGACTAGGTCGCTAGAGCTCCAAGAGGATTCACTGTTGACAGCTGGGGACCAACGGAGCAAAGCTTGCCCCTTTAGCTGTCAACACAGCGAATACTACTTTTTTTTAAAGGGTCGAGAACGTGCATGTAACACTCCTGGAGTTGCAGGCGTCCTTAGGCTACGGTGACTGCTTACCATCAGGCGGGCCGTATGTTTGTTTGTCACAGTCGTAGTATATAAAAAAAATGTGCCACAATTTCAAAAAAAATTTGTTACGTTTGGAATGCCACATCCAAAAATTTGTTAAATTGTTAGTCAATCACTAGCACGCTATATAAACTTGTAAAAATATATTTCGTACTACAGCTTAAATATTTACACCAAAAATCGGGGTGCGATACGAAGTTGCGTCGATTTACGTAAATTTCAGGGATTCCGCTGAAAGTTTCGCTGAAAACACTAACGAGGTTCGTTAACTAGCTAATTTTCAGTGGGAAACGCTAAAAGTATTTGCTTTCACGCCGGAAACCGTTATTTGTTTATCCGAACTGCAAACATGGATTTAGGAACATTTTAGGTAACACGCAGTGTGGATAATAAATATTATTCTAAAGTTTTGATTGGAGCTAATTACAAGTCATTAAAACTTTAAAATTAGGATTTTGATATTTTTGTGAGTAGCTATGCATCTCGTTCGTACTAATATGCACCATATACCTATAGTCGAAGGTGATGGTGAAATATGAGACTAAGATGCAATGATGCACTTTGAAAGCAGGACTAAATAGGGCAGAATTAAAGAAATCAAACATATTATGAAAAAAACTTTCAAAATATGTTTGATTCGTGTATTAACTGATTAATGATACTGATTTTTTTAAATCACTTATTAGCTTCCAAAGGACTAAGGTATGGGGTTCTTAAAAAAGGAGTGTTAAAGTTTTCAAATGGTCGGCAACGCACATGTAACACCCCTAGAGTTGCAGGCGTCCATAGGCCACGCTGACCGCTTACCGTCAGGCGGGCCGTATGCTTGTTTGTCACCGTGAAAAAAAATAGGACCACGATGATACGAATTTTTTTAAGGAATTTGGAAATTTTCCACATGCATCATACTCAAAGTCATTTACCTTATCAGCTGTTGAAGTATCGTTCGAGACTTGTTACAACCTGTAGAAACTCACAGGTCGGCCCGGCCCAGTCACGTCCCAGTCCGTTCTAGTGTGAGTCATCCTTAAGCCATCTTCTACACTGCTTGAGTATAATTCCAGTTAATTTTACGACTACTTTAAGTGTCCCATCACCTGCGTAGAAAACTTGGCAAAAGCACCTTAATTTTCCCGCTCAACTTCTCCGAACATACCACTTATATTTCATGAGGCATTTATAACGCAGCTGGGACATCAGAGGAAAGTACAAAAAGATGCTAAGTACACCTTGGATAATCTGTATGTTCGTCTGTTATTCCGTTACCTCATGAAATATACATGAGATGAAATTAGCTCTTGGCCGCAGAAATGACTGGGTGCTTTACATTTATATTAGAGCGACACTTTTCTTGTGAGTAATTTTCCTTTATGATCATAAAATGGTGAAAATGTGGTTAATATTATTCAGGGAATGGGAAATTACCTGATGATAAAAATACAAAGAAGTATATTTTATCCGACTACAGCGAAGCTTAGACGCAAGACTTATGATTTCGGAAAACATTTATGGTAGTTTACAATTGTAAAGCACGAATCAAATCATTTATTAAATGTAATCAATGTTTTGATTCGTGTTTTTTTTAAGTAGTCACGCTACTATATATAAATTATAAATTGAAAGAGATGTCATATACTACAGAAAAAGTGACCAAGGCCCCCGGTGGTAGGGCCGTGATCGGGTAGCCCATCAGTGGTTAGCGGTCTGCCGCGAAAGCAAAAGGTCGCTGGTTCGATCGCAGCTTTGCTCACCGGGGGCCTTGGTCACTTTTTCTGTAGTATATGACATCTCTTTCAATTTATAATTTATGGTAGTTATCGAATTTAAACTATGGTGAGACATATTAATATTTCAACAAATTAAGGATAACTCTCATGTATTTTTAGTCACTATGTGCGACATGTTGCGGACATCGTAGGATACCATTATCAAGCGTCAGCAACCGTGCACGAAACCGCGTGCGGGCGGACTGAGCTACCACTTGCCGCGCGCAGCGCTCTTGATGACAGAACCGGTTGAGGATGATCCGGTCTTAGTCCTGGAACCCCGGGATCATTTGACTGTCAACTTGGTTCATCCTATATAAACGGCGGCAAGCACACCGAACTCACTGTGTCCAGACTGTCCACTATCTGCACTCTAATTAATTAAGTTTACGCAGTCTGTTACATCTACCAACTATCTTAATAACCGTAATAGGTATGTCACAGGCAAACTACTGTTTATACAGATCATATTATGAATGATATGGTATGAAACCGACGAACGAATCTAACTCGCACTACTCGAACTTGACTGATTTTTTATTAACGCCCAGATGACACAGGCAAAGTTTTTAGTTTTCTTGAAAACGGGGAGCCTACTAGTAATTCTCGTAGCAAGAGACTATTCACATTTCCCGTATATTCGCAACAACAACTTAAATTAATTTCACGTTCCAAGTCGTGTCTAGAAATAGTTGAAACCTTCAGACACATTGACGCGAGTGAATTAAGAGGTACACAGAGTACAACCTTCTTTGTTTTTCTACTTATTCCTGCTGAGAAATTTTTCAAAAAATAATAATGGTGTCAAAATGAAGCGTCACTTTATAAAGATTTTTTGATTACAATTGCAAAGCATGGATGAAATCATTTATTAAGTGTAATATTTAAATGATTTTGTTTATGTTTTTTTTTAATAGTAGCCACACTACATAAATTATAAATTGAAATCTGAAAAAGTGACCAAGGCCCCCGGGGAGCAGGGCTGGGATCGAACCAGCGACCTACTGCTTTTGCGGCAGACGCCCTAAACACTGAGCTACACGATCAAGGCAGCCAGAGTCTGAATTTTCTTAAGTATATGCAGTCCTTTCTTATTTTAAACTTTACGTAATATACGTGTAGTATATGACATCACTTTCAATTTATAATCATTTTTTAATTATTGATAACACTAATGAATTCTATGTCTAGTTTAATTTAAATATAGCCCATGTCAAGACATACACACTTCATTTTTTGTTCTTCAAATCATTCATAGAAAAAAAAACTGTATTTCTAAACTCTGTATGCCCCAGGTTTTATTTAATGCAATGCTAGCTTAGTCAAGACGCCTGAAGTTTGATTGGTGTATATTGGATATATAGCGTCTTGCAAACAGTAGGTAGGTATATTAGTATTAAATTACGTTTCTAGTTCATATTATATACCTACAGGATGACCTCAGCCATTGGACAAACCCTGATATCACACATCTTAGTAATTCTAATATTTTTATTAGAGCTTAAAAAACGCAAACAAAAGTTATTTCGAATAATCGACAGCAAAAATAAACATACTGTATATATCATTAGCACTTGGCACTGTTAGTGACACTGTCAATTTTCTTCAAAGATGACATTTGTCAACAATCAAAGTGACATAAATAAAAACGATAATAAAATAAGACGAAGAAGGCTTTATACTATTTTATGAGGATAATATTACAGACTATGCATCCATAGCAGTCCGTTACAAATCAATTTACTCTTGACACTTATTCGTTAAAAAATAAGGATAATTAGGTACATATGAAGTGTAACTTTCGAAAAGTCTGCTTTGCTGTTCAATTCAAAACAAAATTAAATCAATAACAAGTTTTATTTTTTGAATATTCCACCTGATCGGTGGTAGTAAGTACCTATTATCCATGGTACCTTTAATATTGTTCGGCCCATAGCATACATATTAGATGAGTATTGAAAACGCACATTACGGCATATAATGGAAGATGTCATCAAATATTCAAATACAACATGTTACGCTGTTATCATACAAGTGTATCACACGACACGGCACGGGAGGCCCGAGCCGCGAAGGTGACAAAACCGCTCTGTCTGTCCGACGATGTCTGCCCGATGCAGACGAAACATGTCACGCCTATTATGATTAAAATACGTGAGTGTCAACCGTTGCAATTTTAATGTAAAAGTCAATGTGCAATATTTATCGCCGGATACTATATATCTATACTATACTACTATACATGAAATTGGGGAAATAATCAAGTACCATTTCCAATACTGATTTTGTTTGCATTGAGTTTGTGATCGGGCAAAATATGTATTTCCAATAATTCCGTTATCGAGTAACAACCAGACTGTCGGTACTGAGTACCGACAGTCCTTTGCAAGTGTACTCCTTTGACTGCTTCAGTACAAACAAGTAGTATAGGGATGTGCAACCGACAACTAACTCAACGATATGTAACTCAATGATATTTTTGAGGTAGGGGAGACGGGGTATGGAAGTAACGCGGTTCCAACTACCAATGATAAAAATTATTAAGCAATAATAAATCATATTTAGTACAAAACAAAGCACCAGCAGGCTTCCTTGAACCGTGGCAAAACCGGAAACATGCTAGAAGATGAGATTTAAAAAGGTAACTAGTATTGTTTGGATATTATAAACTATCATCGTCACGACCTTAAAGTAGTTAGCTTTTCTTTAACGACTGAATGTTATGCAAAGTAATGCCTGATTCAATAAAAAACTGAAGGTTAAAAAAAATTATCTAACTGGTTGGAATAAACGGCAAGACCAGGTAAGTTTTCAATTTTACTTATTCATAAAATGTTCTGTGACAAAACTCCGTTCATGGATACCTCATTTTTTCTGCAGCTCTATGTCTGCTCCTAAATTACTAGATAATGTCATAACACTGAACAAAAAAACCCTTTGAAGCCGGCGTAGTTAGTGATAAGAACCTTTGATTCTAAGATTAATACTATTTTGTATTCGCTTCCCAGACATTGACATTCATAATCATTATTTCAAAGGAAATGTTTAAAGGCAATTAAATGTAAACTAAATTCGATTATTCTTCAACTTTAGTAAGTTTCAAGTTGGTTTATTTTTGAAATTTTTATTAAAGTATTTTTTTAAATGTGAAATATAAGGTAAGACTACAGTCACATCCCTAGCGCATTCAGAAGCCCGTCGTCGTTAATGATACTACTTACTACTATACTCTATTCGCTTCTCTCACATTGCCAATGATATCATTATTCGTATCCAGCCCAGTGGAAGACCGAGTCGGTACATTCAAATAGATGTAAATCGATTATGAGGTAAGTCTACAAGTTACGTCACTAGCGCATTCAGAAGGCAGGCATCGTTAATGAAAAGAACTTGGATTCAAAGAACTACTATTCTGTATTCGCTTCCCTCACATTGGCAATGATATCATTACTCGTATCCACTCGACTGGAACACTGAGTTGCCAGTGTTGCAAAAATAAATGGAATTCTGGGATATTCTCTCAATATTTGTATACAATATTTTTAGCAAAATGTTTTACAAATTACAAATTACAGTGAATTTTAATGCATTTCCAAAGAAATATTTTCTACAATACAAGGTGAAACAAAAATGCGGGTTATCCGTTTAATGGCGTTAAGAGTGTCCTGAATTGATAAGTAAAACATAGGGAAAAACATTTGCAGGCCGCTACCATAGAATAAGTAATAGTTTTTTTGAAACTAGGATGGTGACAAAACAAGCATACGGCTACCTGATGGTAAGCGGTCACCGTAGCCTATGGATGCCTGTGCTCCTCCTCTACTCCAGGGTTGTGACATGCGCGTTGCCAACCCTTTAAAAAAAGGAATATTCGCTGTGTTGACAGCTAAAGGGGCAAGCTTTGCTCCGTGGGTCCCCCAGCTGTCAACACAGTCAATCCTCTTGGAGCTCTGGCGACCTTACTCACCAACAGAAGAGAATAGTACTAAAGTACATAAGCTTCTCTCCCCTACATTTCAAGTTTAATATTTTAAATCGACTGTCAACTTGCTGCCACGTGCTCCGTGGTAGTATTATCATCATCATCATCATCATTTCAGCCGAAAGACGTCCACTGCTGGATATAGGCCTCCCCCAAAGATTTCCACAATGACCGGTCCTGCGCCACCCGCATCCAGCGGACTCCTGCGACCTTCACCAGGTCATCAGTCCACCTTGCGGGGGGCCTACCCACGCTGCGCCTTCCGGTACGCGGTCGCCACTCGAGAACCTTTCCGCCCCAACGGCCATCGGTTCTACGTGCAATGTGCCCCGCCCACTGCCACTTAAGTTTAGCGATTTGGAGAGCTATATCGGTTACTTTGGTTCTGCTGCGGATGGTCTCATTTCTGATACGATCTCGCAGAGAGACTCCTAGCATAGCTCTCTCCATTGCCCTTTGGGTGACTTTGAGCCTTCTTATGAGGCCCATTGTAAGCGACCACGTTTCAGTACCGTATGTCACACACACTGATCGAAGACTTTCGTCTTCAGGCACTGCGGAATATTGGACGAAAAGATGTGTCGCAGCTTCCCGAACGCGGTAGTATTATACAAATTGCTATTATTACTATTATACAATTAGAAAAATGTTAAAATATACCTACTTAGAGAATACGTTTTATTAGTGATTTATTACTATCAGTATTATATGTAATATTGTCTAAGTAAAAATTTGTATACGTTGTTCAAAATATAAATATATTTGAATGCACCCGTGATGTACTGGGCGTTGCACGAATCCTGGTAGTTCAGGACCTATTTAAATAGGCCGAGTTTGACACAACGTAAAAAGCGGAATGACACCCCCCTGCCGCTATTTCGCCGCTTGCCGACTGCGACGAGCAGAAAAATAGTCTACAGACCAGACAGCCAGCCAGTAAATAAGAGATCTAAGACATTTCTTACTTTACATGCCTGGGTAAGTAGTCTACTATTTTGACGAAATTTTTTTGTATGGTCGTCTGAATATGCCAAGTCTCCATACCATTTTTTTTTCTATTTTTCCTAATCAATCCACGATACTGACACGCCCTTAAACGAATCACTAGCATTATGGTTACACACTGTTTAATCAAATCAACTTCAGTGTATGCATACACAACACGCTCTGCGCTATTACGATCCATACAGAAAAAGGTGAGAATGTAACTTTGCTTTGATTTAACCCTCTTACTTACTGTGGTTTGATTTAACAAAGAACATGAATCAAACAAAAGCAAAATAAAGAATTTAATAATATATCGTCCGGGATGTATGGCAACACTTGTAAATAAACATCACGGTTAACAAGCCCAGCCATACATATATCTTTAGATACGTGACCTAGTAAAGGAAACTTTTGGTCTAACGCAAAAAAAATATTTGTGAATTCATCACGAATTTTTAACTTTGAGTCTTGAGTTATGAATGTTGTATGTGCTTCTTCTTCCTAGCGTTTTCTCGGCTTATTCCACGGCTCAGGGAGCCTGGGGTCCGCTTTGGCAACAAATCCCAAGATATGGCGACGGCGCTAGTTTTAGGAAAGCGACTGCCATATGACCTTCCCGCCCAGAGGAGAAACTAGACCCTATCGGGATTAGTCCGCTTGCCTTACGATGTTTTCTTTCATCAAAAAGCGAATTGGTATATATATGTTAAATTAAATTTTGTAGGTACATAATTTTATGTTGTAGACGAACTAAAGTCACCGACATAGCCCTCCGGATTAGCAAGCTGAAGTGGCAATGGGCAGGCCACATTGCACGCAGAGCAGATGGCCGATGGGGTCGAAAAGTGCTTGGGTGGAGACCACGGCTTGGCAAACGCAGCGTAGGACGTCCACCCACAAGATGGACAGATGATCTTATAAAGGTCACCGGGAGACGCTGGATGCAGGTTGCTTCCAACCGGTACATATGGAGGTCCAAAGGGGAGGCCTATGTTCAACAGTAACGTCTTATGGCTGATATGATAACGATGATGATGAACTTTCAAAAACTCATTGGTACGCGTCGTACTCACGACCTTCGGATTGAAAGTCGCGAGCTTTTACCGCTGGGCCACCGACGCTCCTTAGCCCGATTCCTCGCTAGTTCCCTAGTCTAGCGTGAGTCATCTTTAAAATAGTCCATACATATTTATTTTCTCAAACAAGCTCGGAAATGTATGCGTTAATGTCACAAAATGAAAACATGCAGTTTCTTGTTTATGGCCCCCTGGCCTAAGCCAAGAAGTAATGTATATACGGAATAAGTATGGCGTAAGTAGGAACAAAACATTATTGTCCGTTGCTCTAACTTTTTGCTGACAAAGGAAGAAAAACAAAATCTATGGTCCTATATTTATGTGCGGTCGACCCCGAACTAGTCCAGCAATCCCTTACTTCACGGCCTCTGCAGTAATGTACTATTGCTTAGAGATGCAATGTCAACAATGTCTTTCCCAACCCACTGTGGATATCTTGTGGACCTCGGGAATTCTCCACAGTACATTTAGTAATAATGTTGTCTAGTTATTTCCGTACTGCAGTATTCCCACACAAGTGTCAAGCGGTTATTACCGCTAATCCTCCCCTTTTGCTCGTGTCGTGATCACTTAACTGTAGATTGGCAATATCAAGAAACTCTAATAAAAATGCAGGGGCCCAATTCGTCCCTTAGTGTCGGAGGCCAATATCCACTTCAGCTCGCTGAGCCAACGTAGTAACTTAGAATCATTTGGACTTCAAGATATTTCTACAGTAGATTTAGTCGTACCTAATGTTGTTTGGCCTTATTCCAGTACTGCACCAGTATATTAGATCACTTAAATGTAGATTGACCATATCAAGAAACTCTAAGACTATATTAAGCTTCCAACTTCACACCATCACTTCACTGAAGATTGAGGATATCAAGAAGCTCATAAAGACTGAGGTCCAGCCGCGAACAGGGAATCTGCCTTTCTCTAGCACTTGCGTACGAAACATAAGTAGACATAATAACTAAGAAGATTTAAAACGAAGCTAAATGTTAAAGGGTCTTTATGTCTGCGGAGGTGTGCCCAGAGATGCGCTGTGATTGGCTAAAGTGCGCGGTATGCGATCATGTGACGCGCTAGAGACTCTGGAGGGAAAGTGCCTTAAAATCTTAAGTTAGCTCGTTTAACTAAAAAGAAACATAAAAAAAAATCTTTCAAAGATTTATTTGAAGAGATTTTTTAAAGTTTCGCTTGTCTCGCCTAGGAGTCGAATCCAATACAAATTAAAAGAAAAACAATATTTTATTAGACTTGTCTATACAGTTACTTCCTACATATGTATGTAATTCATGTGGATCAAAACAAGTTATACCTATTTACAACTTAGTGTGACTTCTACGGAGTCCAGTAGCGCCTAATCTGTGTGTCATACAAAGATTGCAAAGCGGAGGTGACACGGGAAATCCCTCGACGAGACAGCGAGACGAGAGTTTGCGGAAATATGACAAGAATAGGTTTAATGCGCTTTTATGTGAATACGGATAAAAGGACGTCTTTACAGTACAATACAATAACTCTTTATTGCCTCACAGAGTATTACAACAAAGAAAAAATAATACACATTATAGACAAAAACCGAGGTAAAATGGCGTAGGCCGACTGAGTGAAGTACTTGCGGAGTCTAAAAAACAAACTCTGTCTATCATACAAAGATTGCAAAGTGGACCTCCACTTTGCAATCTTTGTATGATAGATTTGTATGATAGACACCGGAAATCACGAGGCACCGAGGCGAGAGTTGCTTGTGTGCGGAAAAATGACAACAATACGTTTAATGCGCTTTTTATGTGAATACAGAAAAAGGGACGTCTCTAGTGTAAATATTTAATGGTGATCAAAATGATTTTTGCACGACCTTATTGTTGTGACAAAAAGAGTGTCAAGAACATTTTGAACTCCTCATCTGGGACTTCTGCTGACTGTACCAATGAAGCCGATTAGAAAAAGGTACGTAGGTATTTACCAAGTGTAAATATTTCATATAGCTATGACGTCAGGCTAAAAAACCACTTGACAAACTAATGTTTCAATAAAACTGCTCATTCAGCGCTACTGACGTTGTCGTCAAATGCATGTTATTGGCTACGGCGTAGCGCTACGAGAAATCCTTAGTGGTGAATGTATTTCATAGAAGTTTGACGTTTAAAATAATTCTTGGCGATGCACTGCGAGACAAGGTAGCATTATTAACAATATAAAATATCGAATCGGCTTCTCGTCATCGTCATCAGCAGCAGAAGTACTAAAGTAAGTAATTGTTCTAGTTTGAACTATCGTACTAGTAGTATAACCAGATTATAATAATTACCAATCAGGATTATAAAATCTGAATAATGCTCTATGCCCACGAACTAATTATATGCCTGTTTGCAATTTCACTCAATTTGGCAACATATTTTTATCAACGATAAACCACTGCAACAACGATGAATTTATCGTGGTTATAGGGCTAAAAACTATAAGGGTAGTTGGCTACGGAATCCTAAAAAGGGAGACACCGTATTACCTATGCTGTTTAACTGTTAGCAGAAAAACCTAAATCCGAATCTACAAAATGGTTTTCCGGCCGTACTTGATGTATGTAACGTACTGATGGCCGTGAAGCTTGTATATTAACGCTGAAGGAAGAGAGTAAACTCGGTAGCTGAAAGGAAATTCTTCCGAAAGGTCCTAGGGCCATCCTGGAAGAACGGGAGATGGAGGATGAAGAAGAACGCTGAGATCTTGTGGTAGATGAAATCGGCGAGATTGCCTTAGCTTGGCCATGTAGAGGGAATGGGAGAGGATCGTGCCATGATACGAGCGTGCATTAGATGCCTATATAGCAAACGTCCGGTCGGACGGCCCAGGTACCGTTGAAGGGATCGGATCAAGAAAGATGACGAGACTGAAACGCTCAGAATGGCGGGATTTACCTCAGCATAGCCAGATATCAGCGGCGGAGGCCAAGATCCATTTTGGGTCGCTGTGCCAATGCAGTAAGTAAGCATTTTCATCCATTTTTAGGGGTCCGTACCTTCATAAGGAAAAAAACGGAATCCTTATAGGATCACTTTGTTGCCCGTCCGTACGTCCGTCGATCAAGAACCTTTATCTCCGGAACGCGTAAAGGTAGCAAGTTGAAATTAATACCACATACACAAGTCTGCGGTCCCTTGAAGCTATGAAAAACCCAAACCTCTACGTCAATGCAATCAAAAGATACAGTCGTTTATGTCGCATTTACCATACATTTGCAACGGGAATCAGAATGTATAGGGTATCCCGCTGACTTAGAATCACGAAATTTGGCAGAACGCAAGAGCTTGTAGCACAAGTACAGAAAACAATCCGAAAACTGTATAACTGCCGCACACTTAGAGTTCCGGGGGGGGGGATCCTTTGTGCGGAACCCTCGGTGGGCGAGTCCGACTCGCAGTTTTTTCATTTATCGTTTCTTTTTTTATCAGCCAAACAGAATCCAATTTTAACCTTTTTCTGCTGAGTCGGAATACCTTTAAGGAAAACCGGCTTCTTCTGTAAATAAATGGATTTCTCTTAATCGCTTGAAAATGTGCGTGAATGTGCAAAAAAGGCAGATAACGTAATTTCAATTACTTACGGTAAACACCCCGTGTAATAGTTATTTTTATTCAAAGGAATAAAGTCGTTGGTTACTTTTCGTGATTATATTGAGATCTAAGCAAGAGAAAGATTCCTCGAATACTAGAATCTTACGTGTCGCGAGGGTTTTAAGGCAGAAGAGGCGAATAAACGATGTCGGGTGTAATACAACATTTTCACTTTATTGTCGTTAGAAAAATAAAGAACTATAAAAAATCAATAAATGATCCGATATTTATTACTCAAAACCATCGTTTTAAAGTCAATGCTGCCAGCTAGCGTGAAGAAACAAGTCAAAACCCGCATCAATTTACTTTCCCCACTAGTGTATAAAATGTGTTTTATCCGCTGATTTCAAAGAATAAAGGAAGGCTTTGTGTGTTGTAATATATCTAACACGAATATTGCTATTTAGTTCGTGGTAATTCTAGCACGGAGTTAGTAGAAAAATAAATCCATAAATATTTCATGATGTATAAATATTTTGCAATGTGAAAATTATTAAAAAATTACTAACGCATTGAGTCATTAAAAGAAATAGACCCACAAAGCACAACAATAACGTCAAAAAATGTGCGTCAGAAACATTATTAAAGTTGTATTGATAATTATACAAACGTTAAATGTTTCGTACGAAAAAGAGATAACTGAAGTAAGCATTAAGTGTCGAATTCATACATTTTAAAAGTTTATAGGCTGTTTTTCACTTAACGGAACGTCACGTTCTAAACAAGACTATATGAAAAAGAGTCGCAACTGCTGCACTTTTACGTCATCATTTTTTTTCGACTGATTCCAGTTCTTTTATCCTATATCTATGCTCTAATGCTTAAAATTAAATTTGTATTCAAATAAGTAAATGGCAATTAAAAAAAACTTGAACTTGTTAATAATGTGTTATTTCTTATGTTCATGTCGATGTACATTTTATACATAAAACTTCAAAATATCATTTCTTTTGTTTTTCTATTTAATAGGCGTAGTGGCAGAATTTCATCATGAAACAAAACGACACGGTTTGTGTAGACACTTTAGCCACTTATGTTTAATAATGTGTTATTTGAAAAAAAAAACTTCCCGGCCTAAGCCTTCAATTTTATATGAAATTCCCTTACAGTACTCTCGAGTTGCTCCGCCTGCAACGTGATACTTTGAAGCCTAACGAACGTAACGTCGCCATTTTATTGCATGTTTAAAAAATAGTAGATTACATACCTAGGCCGTTAAAGTGGGAAATGCCTCGGATGACATGTAATTGGCGGCCGAGGCGAAGCCGAGGTCAACTAACATGTTATCCGAGGCTTTCCCATTTACCGGCCGAGGTTTGTATATTATTTTTCTGCTCGACGGAACCGGCAGGCGGCAATTTAGTTTTGCGTAAAGTGGCGTTTGCCGGCCGGAGAGCAGAAAATATAATTTCTAATAGTACTACAGGAACGCGTTGCTGTCTAACCGGAGCATCTGCACGGAGCATTTTCCACAAAAGCCACAACGCCACACAATGTAAGTTGAAATGCACATGGACAATGCACAACTTCGTGAACTGCATACTTTTAAGCGCCCGAAGCCATGTCAGTTGCCTGGCTGTGTGTTCTGGAAGCTACGCGAGTCGAGGAGTGGCATTCTGATTTAAAACCACTATTATTTTTCTCAAAAAAAAAATAGTTCGGCCAGGAAATTGCTGATTTTGTTAATAAATAATTGAATTATTTAAGAAAACACCAGATGCGTGTGCCTTTCATTATTCCATTATCAGATGAAAACCAAAATCCAATGATGTGGACCGCGGAAGTGTTTCCATCAAGCAAAAAAACAACAAAATTGATACTTAAATAATTGACAGAGAGCAATTAACGACACGAAATAACATATACAATCGATTTTCTTAGAAAGAAAGGAAAAGTGGGGGGGGGAACTCGAAGACTCGAACACACGCTAAATTCTCCACCGTATCCTTCGTAGGGAGCCCTTAGCAACACCTACCGTAAGAAGATCATAGTACCTTAATTCATGGCAAGTAAAGTCTAAAATTATATTGAGAACTCACCACTAACAATGTGCCCCATATCCAATCCCAGCGTCCAGAAGGCCTAGTATAAAAGTTGTACGACATTAACTCCGCGACCGCGTTAGCGTATCGAGGGGTCAAAATATGAAAGTTGCCGGATGATTTAAATAAACGGCAAACATAATTTGAACTCCCGATACGCTAACGCGGTCGAGGAGTTAATGTCGTATGATTTTTATACTAGGCCTTCTGAGTTTGTAAGAAACTTGGAATCGATCGCAGACGTTTCTGCTTAAAAATAAAAATAAAAAATAGAGCTGAATCAAGAAGCTGTTCCTTTTCTTGGAGTTCTTTAAAAACTGTTACGATTTTGGCGTTGCTGTTATTAGTTCTTGTACGGCATTTCGCTAGCGCTATGTAAGTACGAGCCTCAAAGTTAGAAAGAACCATATTTAGCTGAAAAAATATCTGTGACGCCGAAAAAAATACTTCTCTGCCCTCCGGCCAGCAAGCAGCCAATTGAAGGCCGCTACGCTAAACAAATTCGCCGCTTGCCGACTACGTCGAGCGGAAAAATAGTGTACAGACCTTGGCCAGTAAATAAGAAAGCCTCAGATCACATGTTTGTCGACCTCAGATTCGCTTCGGACTACAATTTATGCGAGATCCGAGACATTTCTTATTTTACAGGCCTTGATACGTAATCTACTATTTCTCTAGCAATCAAGTCCTGTGTGCGTAGACAAGATGCCATCCGTAAACGCTAAGTAGCGAACGAAACGCAAGTCTTTGTCGCACTAATAAGGAAGAGTGATAGAGAGAGATAACTACGCTACGGAGTTATCTACGCTATTTTCCACGAGCCCTGTACTCGGGAAACGTATAGAATAACACTGTTCTGTTGTGTACCAAGTGAACAAATAGTCCTGGAACATTCGCTTTGTTCGGAAACCTAACACGGGGATAGCGCAGCCGCGCAGCGGTGAGGTAAAATAAAATGTGTAAAAACATAAAAACTGGACTTCATTTTCCAAATGGAATGTTGTATTAATACTCTTAGGGTTTACGCAAATGGCTTTATAATCCACCAATACGAGTACGCAGAGAATGTACAAATTGAAATGTGTTGCTATCCAATCATTGAACGAAAATATTTTATAGCCCCAAGCATGAATATTGTATTAAATATACATAGAGGATGGCTCACACTAGAACGGGCCGGTACGTGACCGGGCCGACCCAATCTGTCAGTTTCTATAGAAAACGTCACCTGACATCCGAGGGCTCCGAGCTATCACGTGATTATTTCTCTATAGAAATAGAATTTCTATAAATTGACGGATCGTCTCGTCCCGCCCCGTCCCGTCCCGTTCTAGTGTATGTCATCCTTAAAGGATGTTTCACGTACATGATAGACCGCCCGGGCCGATGTGGCAAATTTTAAAGAAAGTGTCACGTGATTTCCGAGCCACGTGGCGCTTTTCACTAGTGTGAGTGTTCATTCTTTGTTTATTCCATTTTATTGGCATATAAAACATCGACACCTTAAACGGAAACAACACAACACCATTAATAGCATTTTCTGCCCTCAGGCCGGCAAGTAGCCAATTGTAGGCCGCTACGCTAAACAAATTCTCCACTTTCCGACTGCGTCGAGCAGAATAATAGAATAATTACACGCGATCTATGACATTTCTTACTTTACAGGCCTGGATACGTAATCTACTATTACAGCCTTGTAAATGAAAATATTTTCCTTTTAGAAGCGATTTGGTCTATAATAATGTTTTGTTACACTTGTGTATAACTCTCTCGGCGATAAATAAATCCATAACCTTTGACCCTCTCTAGTCATGATTCTAACAGCTACATCAAATCTCTACATCGCTTCACATTCGAACCATAAACTGCTTTTACGCTCAATATCAAGCTTTAACCACAATCTAGATAACACAGTAGTTAAATGTTCACAGATCTTTTAAATATTGGCAATTTGGTGGGGAAAAGTCTTTTCGTATTTTCTATGAAACTTCTAAACGTCCATAGAGAGAGCTGCATCCTTGCCATCAAAATTCCCGGACTCAAAAACCCCAAACCGACTTTGTTTGTGTTTTTTCATTGCCTGATTCGCAACTTTCCTTTCGGCAGAAAACAAATGAACATTAACAAAAAAAAACTTATTAATTACTCTTTTGAATACATACCTATAGGTTATGTTATGATTTTATTAAAACCAACAAGATACGAGTATAAATAGGAATGCGAACGTACAAAAATGTTTACGAGTGGTACCCAAATGAAGTCTCCAATGTTTTTATATCTTTGCCTGAAGATCTTGACCAAAGTTAATCATCCCTAGAAAACCAATATTTCCTATCTACG
Organism: Lathronympha strigana; assembly: GCA_949128165.1. Taxonomy (NCBI): domain Eukaryota; kingdom Metazoa; phylum Arthropoda; class Insecta; order Lepidoptera; family Tortricidae; genus Lathronympha; species Lathronympha strigana. The sequence continues at coordinate 5,084,728 of OX421906.1, read as the reverse complement.
TCATTAAATAATTGTCACGGAAAATGCACCTTCTGCACCAATGTATAGTGTGATTTCGCAACAAAGTACGTAAAGGTTTACGATCCATACAGACTGTCGACAGTCGTTGTAAAATGTTTTATACATCTGCCGTTCCAGATATAATAACTCATTTGCATATTCTACCCGGAGTTACGTGGCCGTGGTTAAAGGGACGGACAAAAAATGTTGTCAACACCTGACATTGGGATTGAGATGTACCGCGGCCTCTAAATTTGCTTTTATTTTCAGGGGTAGTAACTTTATTTTCTTTTTTAACGGGCGTTTGGAGGATTTTATTTTATGATACGTTGAGTATATTAGTACTCAAGTTAATGATGCGTCGTTTGAGCACGTAAGGCTTAATGCTGTTAGGTATGAATATAAATATGCTAAAAAGTATTTAAAGAAATTAGGTAATTACTTACGAAAGTTATTCGAAAGTAATTGCCTAAAGATTATATATTTCAAAGGAATGAATCTAATTAAGCAAAAGAGATTAACGACATGGTAATTAAATGAGAAACAAAAATTGTATTAGAATATTCTACACTAAGGCATAATAATCAGCACATTTTTCATAAAGACAAAATAATATTTCAAATTTGGATACATATTGAAGTTAAATGTTATTTAACAAAATATTAACAATCGTGATGACTTGAAGAATCTTGCTAAGTTTTTATAATGCATTTCGTTCGAATAACAAACAGCCATCATTAATTCATTAAACATCTTAATTATCATTACTCCGTTATAATCGTTCTCGTCAACCCCGACAATTTCCAATTAAACTAAACATTTTCTTTTACCCTTTATACCGGAGTTATTGTACTTTTAAAATATCTTCTTGATTTGATGTTGCCTAGTAGGTCGCAGTCGAACTCGATCGTACGGACAAGCTACCACTAGCTTGTACGTACGATAGAGTTCGCTCTGATCGTGAACTCACGACTCTTATATTTTTATTTTTTTATTTTTTTTATTTTTTTTTATATCTCGGCAAACCCTTAACCGATTTGGCTCATATATACGGCTTAATTTTTTTATTTACCTGGTCTAACCACCACAATAGCCAAATTTGACGACAATCCCACCAATAGTAGGTACTTAGGTACTCGAATCGTCAAACAAACACACATACAAACGACGGATTGTCCTAGTAGATTGAGAGATTTGCCGATTAGGGCGCGTAAGATGAACTGGAAGTAAGGTCTTTTTAGGGTTCCGTACCTCAAAAGGAAAAAACGGAACTCTTATAGGACCACTTTGTGGTCCGTCCGTCTGTCTAGACCCTTTATCTCGGGAACGCGTAGAGGTAATAAGTTGAAATGATTACCAAATACGCAAGTCTGCGGTCCATTGTAGCTGTGAAAAAACCAAACCTCTACGTCAACGCAATCAAAAGATACGGCCGTTTATGTCACACTTCCCATACATTTTCAATGGTATTCAAAATGTATAGGGTACTTCCCGTTGACCTAGAATCAAGCAAGAGCTTGTAGCAAGTACAGGACAAGTAAGGTCATAAATGGAGGGGGGAGCATCCTTTGAGTGGAACCCTCCGTGGGCAACTCCGACTCGCACTTGGCCAGTTTTTTTTAGATACTGTAGGTACCGTAAGAATCCAGTCCCTTAAACAATGTAATGGGTACCTAGCTGAATTCAATAAACCTGAAATAAAGATGTATACAAAAATTGTACTATAAAACATAAAGTAATGATGTTTGATTGTTGTTCGAGTATATTCGCCAGATCTGACCATAAATGTATGAAAATTTTGTCTGGCGGATGCCCGGTGGATAATCACACTATGGAGAGATGTTGTTTCATGAATTGATGAATGGCTATGTGCCGTTGTACTTTTTGGATGGTGGTGAATTTGGAAAATGATGCCAGGGTGTATTATTTTGTGATGAGGTCCTGAAGGTAAGGATAATTATCATATTAATATCAAATCGAGTTAAGATTTAAAAAATGTAATGCGGTTTCGGATCGATTAATAATGAACAGCGGGGCGCGTCAGCTCCGCCACAAAGAAGCATTATTTAAACAGCGTCTAGGTGACGATAAACACACAGATCAAAACAACAACCGTCTCCGGTATTAAAAATAATATTATATTTAACTTGCCCAATGAGCGTATCATTTAAGATTCAAAAGGAACGTTCCAAAAGGTTGACAACGCCTGGAAATAAAAGCATAAATAAGACGCCTGTACATCACAAACCAAATGTCAGGTGTCAAGAACATTTCTTGTGAAAATACTTAAATTTAAAATGAACCATGTATAAACCATTTTAGAATGACTAGTAAAAAACTAACGATAAAATACAGTGTAGGATTCCTTAAGGGCGACTTTCAGAATGTATTACTTACACGAGTACACTTTAATGTGCTAAAAGCTTGGAATAATAAATAATAAGTATGGAAACGTATGTAATTACCGCTCAAACGTTTTATTTAAAAACAATCTTACAATTACATACAAGTACGTAAAAACATTTCGCCAAACTGCAGTACAATTTGTTGGCGGTAAACTGGTTATAACCGGTTTTTTCATACAAATCATAGAGTCCGAAAAACTTTAAAAGTGTTAAGTAAACCTCATAATTTCATAGAAGTTTGACGTTTAAAATAACACTTTAGAGTTTGACAGTTCACTTGCTCGGCTGAGAAAAGGTTTGACTTATAATCGGTTTTGCATTTCCTACCCGTATGTCTCACCTAGACGTCATCTTAAAAGTTTCTTAAGAAGTATGCGGTGGTGATGCTATGACGCTTATTCAGCACTTTCCTAACTTAATTACGAACTTTCTAAAGATTAAAATACCCTCCAAATTAAAACCAGGTTTAAATTAAATTATTATGGATAATTGTTTCGAAACTCTTATTTTAAACGCTTAATTTGATTTAAGTTATAAATTTCATTAAAAACACAAAGGATTTAACCAAAACAGCTAAACTAAATTTAGGCACTTTATTTCAAGCACTTGAAATTGATAATGACGTCTGCATAATGATGTCTCTTTACTATACTTGGATGTGTACTTAGAAGTACTGTCAATATTTAAAGAACAACCTAAATTATTAAAAAATTACATCAAAAATAAAAAATCTAGACAATTCACAAACAAATAAATCAATCCAAACCAGATATGCCCGCTAAACTAATTGATACTTAAGTAAATAAATACAGAATGTAACAAAATTACCAAACGATACTTCAACAGCTGATAAGGTCTATAATCCTGAGTACGGTGCAAGTATAAAATTTTCGAAATACGAAAAATATTTTTTTACATTGTTCCATACAAAGTGAAAAAATGTTTTTTTCGAAATTACAAATTTACTCAGGGTCATTGACCATTGACCTTATCAGCTGTTGAAGTATCGTTCGGTACTTTTGTCCTGTATATTATAACATTGGTACATATAGTGCAACCAGGCTAACTTTGCACGGATTTGGCACACTCGACTCGACAGTGACATTGTGTGAAAATGGCTTACCTCACGGACAACTTGGCACGAACACTTAGCGTGGTCCAACTATAACTCTTCAAAAAGTTGTATATGTTGAAGAGTTATATAAGTAGGCACACTACTATATATAAACTATAAATTGAAAGAGATGTCATATACTACAGAAAAAGTGACCAAGGTCCCCGGTGAGCAGAGCTGGGATCGAACCAGCGACCTCCTGCTTTCGCGGCAGACGCCTTAACCACTGGTCCAGCCCCAGCCCTGCTCACCGGGGACCTTGGTCACTTTTTCTGTAGTAGGTATATGACATCTCTTTCAATTTATAATATACAACACTACTTCATCTAACTTCGGAAATCGGCTTACAATTAAATCAGTTTTTTTTTAATACATGCTACTGTTTTGGTTTACTTCACAAAAAAAATCAGACAATGTACTAATATCGAGAATTTTGTAGTCCTATGGGAGAGCTGCTCGACGTTGAAATTAATGACTGGCAGGAAAATGGACAAACAAGAAAAAACAATAGTTTAGTAGTTTTACCGCTTGATCCCCGTGGGAGTCCGCACAAATTCACTCGCTTACTAACTTGGCACCTACCCACCGAATATTCTGGTAAACTGAAAAAAAATTATAACAAAATTATCATAACATTAAGAAGAACTACAAACTGCAACTGCAAACAGTATCGGCATTGTAATACAACGAAGAAAAGTCGCCAGCATTCTAAGTACAATGCCTCAAGGACCTATTTTAGATTTAAGTTAGGTAGAGGTAGGTGTATGCAGGTAGTAGGTAAGTAAGTTACACTTACTGTATATATTTTGAAAATACATATTTGAAAATAAAAGTGAGATCAAGTTGAGAAATTCGAATAGGGCTTCAGAGTGTATGAAACAAGTTAGTTACAGATATTGTACGGGCAAATATTGTAAAAATTCTCATGGTACAAAAATTCTAACACGTTTTTGCATTTTAAAACATAAATGGAAACTCAGAATCACGTACATTTGTATAATAGGATTAAACATGGCATTCGGATCACGTGATGGCGAAAACAGATAAATTGAAATTCATTTCATTTCAACCAGGCTTAAGCTGATCGTGTTTTTTTGCGTGTTGGCGGATTTGCGATATCCAATCCATTTTGTTTTTAATATTTAGCAAGGAATTCAGGGAAAATGGAAAATGAGTACGTCCCGCTCTATATAAATAAATGAAGAGCTTTTTGTTTCTGGAGATCCGCAATTTGGTCCTAAACTCCGAATGAGCACGCGTGAACTTCGCGTTGCCGTTTCACAAAAACAAATAAGACTCGCGCATCGAGGGTTCCGTATAAACTTTATGTTGCAACTACACCTAGAAGTAGAAATTTGACGTCAGCCACATGTATCGACAGATTGGGTCACTAGTTTGCACGGAGTTAGTATGAGAGTTTGTTTTTCTATGATATTTTTTATCACGTTAACCAAACTTTTATACTTTATTTATAAGACGGTACTAACAGCATCTATAAATATAAAAGAAGAAACTGACTGACTGACTATAAAATATCAAAGTCATTATAAGTACCTGTGTTTGTCATATTTGACTATATCCTTAATTTTCCAGGATATGATTAGGTAGACCAGGGTAGGTAATGTAGGTACTCCCCTAACTTTTGTCGACTAAAGCACTAAACTAAAATAATAGACCCCTTAACTTTTCCTTAAAAGGGTTAACGTTTCTAGACTGAAAATATCACCCTCACTACCCGCGCTTGCAGAAAAGCATTTTTCAGGCGATTTTCAGTTTGAAAGCGCCAAGTTATTGTTAGGGAACGTTTATAAATGGGACCATTTAAACCGTTCTGAAAAATAGCCAAGTTTTGATGAGTTGCACAACTTTCGACAGTCGATGTCGTCAATCGTGCCAATCGAAAACGATGAAACGATTCGACATTTCGATGTCTTCAAAGTTGGTTTGGGTCGGTAATTATGTGCTATCCTCTTTCGAATACCAATTTTATACATTTCTATTTACTTATACGGGTATTATCCTCTGCCTCTCAAATCCTCGGGATATCGTCCGCTTAAATGATAACTCCCGCTAGACTGCGCCGCCGGGACGACCATCTACTATTATGAATGAAGTTATTTACATATTTAAGACAACATGAGGTCCATATATTGTTAGTTCAGTGTCTATGTCTATGTTAGTAAATTAATAATAGATACACAATAAAGATTGTTCATTATATTGTTTAATTTGTTTTATGTAGGTAGATTTCTTAGCATAACCCCCCGCTTTCCCCACCCCGCCCGCGCAGCCCTCTTGTTAATTATGACACCTATGACAGACAATAAAAAGACATGCACCTAGCCGCGCGTGCTGTGCCGCCGCGACCCATGTGAATTCGGGATACGTACCTATACCTATAGAAGAAAGTGCCCTACGTTTTGTGTGGACTCCTGCCTCAGGAGAAAGTGAAAGGTATGTGCTGTCTTGACCATTGACTATTTCACCCCTGTAATCTGTGTGCCCACCTCGATCTTGAACATTTTGGTAGCAGAGCGTGGTTACATCCCCTCTCTAATTTAATATCTCATCCCCTTTAAAAAACTACATCGAGTTCCCCCTTTAAACCTTCTTTTCCAAATTTGTTAGACATTTAATTGTAAAATTGCATTCTGGAATACATTTCATAACCTCAAAATAACTGCATCTTGCAATTGTCGCGTCTTTGCATTCCGCTGGCAATAGGTACGGTAATTAGCGCCTTATCTCAAAGATTGAAGGTCCTATTTTGCTTGTACGTCCTAGGTAGGTACGCCATAGCTAACATGTGGTTTTAAAATGAACTTAGATTAATTGTTAAAAACCTTTTCCTAATAAGTGATCTGATTAGTTTGCATTCCATAATCCTAGTAGGATTCGATATTATCTTAGTTTGAAATAAAGTTGAACTGTTAACGTAAATAAATACATTTTACTAAGAAACCGCTATTACCCATTTAGACCCGTGTGTGCAAGGTAACAAGATTCAAATTAGAGTGAGTTACGATATAGGTATTATTTGTTTTCCTGTTGTTAGGTGCTCCTTATCTCTTACGTTAAAATGGGCGAGGACAATGAAACAATTAGATCGACGTTGTTTACGGAAACTCCGGATTACAGAAAGTCTATCGGGAGTTTAAGATTAACTAGTGAGTGGATTTCGAATGCGCATTCACAACTTAATACAGCGGACCGCGCCCGCCTTATGGTTTATTTAAATGACTTGGACGAACAGTACAAGGAGTTTCGGGAGGCTAGTGCCCAGCTCCTTGGTGGTTTGGATCAGGCCATAGACGTCGAGGAATATACCTATGTCCAAGGCCTCATCAACACAGTGCGCGAGCAAGTTGTAGACATTAAGGTTAAACGTAACGAAATAGTCGCCCCTCTCGCCGCGAGTACCCCAATGCGTTCGGCGTCTGATCGCCCTACTGTTATCGCCTCTGATTTAGACCGCCCGCGGCCCCAGAAATTACCCGATCTACCCATCCCGCGATTTAACGGGAGATCCGACGCTTGGATTAGTTTCATTGACCAATTTGACAGTGTCGTTGACACTCGAATTGACTTGTTACCCACCCAAAAAATGCATTACTTAATGAGTGCCTTATCTGAGGAACCAAAACGTTTAGTGCAACATTTGAAAGTTGAAGCCGGTAATTATTGCGTAGCCCGTGACCTTCTTAGACGAAGATACCATAATACGCGAGTCCTCGCTGATACCTACATCGCCCAAATAATATCTTTGCCCGAAATAAGTTCTCGGTTGACTGGTCTAAGAGCCACATTCCTTAACCCTTTGCTTACGGCCTATCGCTGTTTAGAGCGACTCGAATTACCAGTGAAACATTGGTCATATATCCTTGTTCATATTTGTTTCGTGAAACTCCCAGCGGACTTAAAGTCGCGTTTTGAGCGCCGCCTTGGGGATGGTCAAAAGGAACTGCCTACCTTTGACAAGCTAATAGATTTCTTAGAAGATGAATGCCGGCATCACGATAACGTTGGAAATACCTCTCTAGTTGACGCAGCGCCCTCCTATTCTAAAACGGTTCAAGCACCGCGAGCCCCACGTCATGCCTTCGTCGTCGAATCCGACTCGCACGCGTCTAAGTGCCCCATGTGCTTGAGCCAATCCCATTATTTAAGAGAATGTCGAGACTTCCTAGATATGAGTCCCCGTGACCGGTCGAATTTCGTCAAAACAAATGGTCTGTGTTATAGATGTTTGGACAAACACTCTATTGCATCGTGTACACGTGACTACCGTTGTAGTACTTGTCGTCGCCCGACGCACCACACGCTCCTGTGTTTTAATGACCCACGAAACCCAGTTTATCCTCGTGAAAACCCGCAGAATCGGTCGGTTGCGTGTCGCCGCTCTCCGGAACCAGTAAGACCGAGCTCCCCCCACTCTCGCACGGGCGGGGGTGCTCGCTATTACAACATGAACCGTTATCCACCCCGCCCCACTTCACCGAAGTCACCTCGAGGTTCGCCCCCTCCATCTCCTTCACGTACATGGCACCGTGCCCCGACACACTCACCGACGCGATATGCTTCCCCACCCCCGCGTCGTGATGTGCGTTCCCCTATACTCACCTCGAGTAGAGATAGGCGTGTAACGTCACCACATGAACTTCAAACTTTTGAAGCTAATCGCGTTTCTCAGATTAAAAATGCCGTAATCCCTTCCATTTGGCGACATGTTCCCGGCGACCTAAATCCTGCTGACTGCGCTTCCCGGGGCTTATCCCCACGTGCGCTCCTTAACCATCCCCTCTGGTGGTGTCCAAAATGGCTGCTACAACCACCAGATAATTGGCCATCTAAGGACTTGTGTCCGATCGCACAGCTTCCTGGACTACGATGTCTCTTAGTCTCCAGTGTAAGTTGTATTCCATGTCCTGATTTCCTCTTAGACCGCTTCAGTTCATTCCAAAAACTGATTGGAGTTACCGGGTTTATGTTACGATTCTATAAAAATGCTCACCTTCCCCAGCACCGTGAAACTCCCCCCTTCTTGACTGCAACCGAACGAAAAAATGCACTTATGTTCCTCATTAGACTCGTACAACTGACCTCCTTTTCCACAGAAATAGATCTCCTTAAACGTGGACTAACCGTTCGTTCCCCTATTCAAAAATTGAACCCGTTCCTAGACAACACTGGACTAATCAGAGTGGGCGGTCGCATAAAACACTCTGACTTACCTTTCGATGCGCGCCATCCTTTACTTCTCCCTAAAACCGGTAATTTTATGAAAATATTAATTATGCACTATCATATTGAAAATTCTCATGCCCCACCTGGTGCCTTACACAGTATATTAGCCCGCGAGTTTTGGATTTTGTCAGTTCGACGATTAATAAATAATGTGATATTTAAATGTTTGCCTTGTTACCGCCTAAACGCAATCGCGAAACAGCCGTTCATGGGCGATCTCCCAAGAGACCGTGTCACTGCCACACGTGCGTTTAAGGGAGTCGGCACGGATTTTGCCGGCCCTTTTTTCACAAAGGTACAAGCTGTTCGCAACAGAAAGCTTGTAAAAACCTACCTATGTATCTTTGTGTGTCTTGCTACTAAAGCCGTCCACCTTGAGGTGGTGTCGGATTTAACTACCGAGGCGTTCCTTGCAGCACTTACCCGCTTCGCCTCCCGCCGCGGGCTGCCCTCGCTTTTACGTTCGGACTGTGGACGAAACTATGTAGGCGCGGATAATCATCTCCGTGAAGTCCATAGTTTTTTAAATGCAAACAAATATACTATAGGTTCCGAGATGGCAAAACGAAATGTTACCTGGATATTCGATCCCCCGACCACTCCTCACTGGGGCGGTCTATTTGAAGCAGCTGTAAAATCAGCTAAAGCCCATTTGAAACGTGTTATTGGAGATACCCCCCTAACATATGAACAACTAACGACCGTGTTCACAAAAATCGAAGCGGTTTTAAATTCCAGGCCGCTGTGTCCCCTTTCACCTGACCCTAACGACCTTCAGGTTCTGACACCAGGACACCTGATTATAGGAGAACCTCTGACTGCCATTCCCGAATATCCGCTTCAGAATGTCAAAACGAATAAACTCACTCGCTTTCAACTAGTTCAACAGATGCTGCAGAATTTCTGGGCACGTTGGCAGACTCAATATTTATGTACCTTGCAAACAAGGCCTAAATGGGCATCCCATACTGAGCCCCCGGCCGTGGGCGAATTGGTTCTCCTCAGAGAAGACAACGTCCCTCCTTTAGAGTGGAGACGTGGCCGTATTATATCAATAAACCCAGGAAAAGACGGTGTCGTGCGTGTAGTACATGTCCGAACGGCTACCGGCGTACTAACCAGACCTACTAACCGGATTATTCGTTTACCCGTTGATAAACTTTAAATTAACCTTATTCCAGAATGCAAGCATATTCATATTACATACTTAGTATTAAATTATTATTTCGTAAACATGGTTATGTTTAGGGCGGGGGTATGTTCATTATATTGTTTAATTTGTTTTATGTAGGTAGATTTCTTAGCATAACCCCCCGCTTTCCCCACCCCGCCCGCGCAGCCCTCTTGTTAATTATGACACCTATGACAGACAATAAAAAGACATGCACCTAGCCGCGCGTGCTGTGCCGCCGCGACCCATGTGAATTCGGGATACGTACCTATACCTATAGAAGAAAGTGCCCTACGTTTTGTGTGGACTCCTGCCTCAGGAGAAAGTGAAAGGTATGTGCTGTCTTGACCATTGACTATTTCACCCCTGTAATCTGTGTGCCCACCTCGATCTTGAACAAAGATTTTGTCCTCTGACCCATTTTCCACAATAGAGGACAATCAAGCTTGTTAGCTATTATGGTTAGGTTCTTACTCGTATCGACTATCACCGAGTCTGTCACGGTCTATGATCATGGTGATCATTCTTGGTACTTTATTGGCCTGATTTTGATCATTCGTAATGCTTAAATGTAGGTAAGATATTTTAAAAGTAGGTAAGTAATGGAGTCAAACCACGATCTCTTCCCAGCAAATGAACTGTCAAACACAAAAAACTATATGTGGCAATATTTTGCCATAACTTACGTATATAAATATACGTTAGTTATTTAGAATTTAACTGATGATAATGATAAAATAAAAATGGCAAGCAAATCGTTTTGATGCTGTAAAGCAACAGCAGGAGTTAATTATGGCTGAAAAGCGGCAATGTTTACAATACATCAAATCTTTGACCGGTAATATTAACAAACAATCTTAGTACTTGCATTTTTGTATAAAATAAACATACGATTTATACTAGACTTCTTAATTAATTTGAATTTGATTTAATTAATTTTGTTTTTTTTAATCTCATCAAGATTCAAAATCTTGGGGCTGTGCCTACCATAAAGCTAAAATATAATGCTAGTCTATGTTATTTGCACCTGTTTTAAGATATTAGTATTACACAAGTGTCAAGACTAATTAGTGCCCTATATTCAATTTTGCCATATACCGATTTATAGATTAAAAAAAATGCTTGGGTAAAGTTATAATAAAATCGCAGTCAATCCAACTACTTAACAATGTAAACAAACCGCCATATAGATCGTAATAAAATAACCTAACTTTTATGTTTTTAATGAAATCTCCAAGAATAAGTTATTTATCTTAAGTTTTGCATGTTACAATAATACGAACATATTAGTAGTGAACGTCTTCAGTGGTTTGATGAGGTAGGGAAAATATAAGGAGAAACAGTGACAAAACATGTGATACCTTTTGTTTACATCGTTTGTAAGTTCCATTGACGGCGATTTTAGTCTCCAGTACATTCTGTACACGAAATACGACCTATAAGCTACGGTCAAAATTTGTATAGAGCATTTAAATATTTATATAAGATGTTGTATACTAGCTGTACTTACTGGAATGTATTTCATTTATTTTAAAGAAGGGGCACTAAATACATACAAAAGCAGACAATACAATTTCAACCAAATATTTGTACGGAAATCCTGCCAAACGACATATTCGAGATAGCTTCTGGCAAGCGCAGAATCGCAGATACGTCGCGTCGCTTCATTTACTTATACCGTGAGGTTATCTAAAATAACTGTATGAAGTGCACAACACACTAAAATTACTTAGGGACCATTCATTTATTACGTACCCAAAAGTGTTTTTTAACGTTTGTACCCCTCTGTCCTATGGACAACATATACAACATATGTGGCTGTGACTGGCTCTCGGACTCTGGGCTACCACTGGAATACCACGAAAATCGAACGATTGCGATAAAACCATCGAATCGCGGTTGCTATCGACTACGGTAACGTAAAAAACGTGTGCTTACCATGAGTTGTAGGTTTCGACTATGTCCGTCTCCCTTCTGCCAGAGTAATGGTAGGAGCGAGATGGACGAAGTATATCCGTCTCGCTCGTACTACTACTCTGACATGAGCGAGACGGACATACGTTCGAATCGCGCTGTCACTATCGACTAAGGTTACGAACAACTAATTGTAAGCACATTCATGATAAGCACACTGCTTAATCAAGTCACATGTGTATCTCTCAGTTGCATCCAGAGACATTGACAAACCCCTTCCCTAAATCGTCTTACGTTATAAATGAGGGTTCCCTATACAACCTTGTCCAAATTCATTTCTCCATAGCGGATACAAAACCAGCCTCAACTTTATGATGGACCCAAAGATGAGGTTTTCGTTTAATCATATAATTGGGACCCATCGTCCGTTCCTTGCCATTTCAGCACGCCTACCACGAACATCGAAAATTGGCATTGACGGGAAAACCACTTTGTCACTCCAATATACAAGTGTGACAGAGATGCAGATACAAATCCGCAATCTTTAAATTTTCTTGATATAGGCCCAGGGCAGTGACGCGTTGCGGGATGAGGCCGCAAATATTGAGAATTCGAAATTCCATATGTGTATCTCTTTCATTCCAATACCTACGCGATGGTGAGAGAGATACATGGTATCATCACAGACTACAATCCACAGATTCCGCAACAATAGGCGTATTATTTCTTCTAAAACGCTCATTCAGGTCACCCTGTTAATAACGAGCAAGATGAAAACACTATCGTACCGCACATTCGCCTATCGACTACGCTTACGAAGAACTCATTGTAAGCACAGACAGGTATGGGCACAGCGGATGCATATCGTTTAGTGTGGTAGGGCACAGCACAACGAATGTCGTCTCGTTCAAATCTGGAGAAAAGCCCATCTGGGGAAGTACCTCCATACCTCCATACCTTCCATAAAACCGCAGTTTAATAACACTAGACCCTACTCATAGTGTTGTGTTTCTGTTGGTGAGTAAGGTCGCCAGAGCTCCAAGAGGATTCACTGTGTTGACAGCTGGGGACCCACGGAGCAAAGCTTGCTGTCAACACAGCGAAACCTCCTTTTTTTAAAGGGTCAGCAACGCGCATGTAGCACCCCTGTAAAAAAGCACACAGGTTACTTTACACTGGTTAGCACCAGAGTCGACTTAATGCTCGACGTCGTACGTTATCAGACCGCTTATCCGGTAAGTGATCCCATCGCGACGTATTTTTCCGATACCGATGGGCTTATATTCTTAATCCGGACTTTGTTTCCGCGCTCTTAAACGGAAAATTGAGACGGGAAAGGAAAACTTTGCTCCGTCAACTAAGCTCTCTATTACAATCGGAATATCAATGGATAAAATTGTAATCGGGTTTAGTTTAGGCAGGTTATTTTTAGCTCTTCTGAAGGACCTTCAAAATATGTTGAATTGTAACATATTTTTTTGCAGTATTAAAGTACGAGTGACGTTTAAAATGACACTTGTGTTGCGGAGTCTCGAATATCAAAATCGATGATCGATGTTAAACTTAGCTTGCTTGGTCTCACTCAAAACGTTATGAATTATGATATTCCTTTTCATAACAGAATTCTTTAAAAATATAAATAAAACCACGAAAATAAGAAAAGACATTCAGAATTCCTAATACCATATTTTCTTGGTAATCTCATCAAATACACGCCAGCAAACATCGCTTACTAATACTTTCCTAATTAAAAGCCTTCCTTTATTTTTCTTTATACATTTCTGAAAATATAATTCTTCGTTACTGATTACAAAAATGTTAATTAGAATGAAAATGAGTTGCATATGTACTTATTTTAAGATTCATGAAATCGTCATATACTCTTAACAGGCTATAAAAAAATACTTTTAATGACCGAGTGAGCGAAGCGAGTGTCTGTCCATTTGTTCTCCTCTACAGTTCGCATTTATCAACCAATTCTAGTGACATTTTGTAAGAATGTTTGTTAATTACTTACATAATTTTTTTTTGACAATTTCGTTTTTGGATTTTTTTAAATAGCGGGAGTTGAGGTTAATGTCATAAGAATCTTCACGACTTTTTTATTGAACAGGCACATCAAACTAAGAAGGCAGTTCTAATATCGAACGTTCTATCTATCTTTGCTTTTTATGGCCCCATCGATATGCCGATGATTCCGCCAACGTCAAGGTTTGAAAAGGCACGAGATCTCTGACGACAATTGACCGGTGTTTTCATACAATGCCATTCACTCAGAAGAGAATCTTTAACAAGGGACAAAATATCGAACGTTTTAGAAAATTTAAATGGCGGCACACAAGTGTCATTTTTATCGTACCCGTTTAGGGTGGCCATGATAAAAAATTACAGCGGAATTGCCGTATAAATGATTTAATCCAGATTTATTGTAGCTGGCAACATTGATAAGCTGAATAAATGAGAAAGGATTTATAGAAACGGTTGGGTTGTATTTTGTAATACGGTTTTAATTTGCTGGATTTGAAGCGCGTGTAATAATTACGGAATTATTACACCAAGAGGCCTATTCGAACTTGCTAAACTGACATTTGACATATCTCCTTGTCTAGTTGGTAATGACTAGCTGGCTGATTAGGCCATTTATTTGTGTGTTTATGACGAATATTTATTTCTGAGTTATGGATGTTTTCTATGTATTTAAGTATTTATATGTATCTGTCTATTAAGTATACATATATTATTACATGAGTTAATATAATTTTAACGTGAGTGTGGGTTTTTCTTGATTAATTTGGACTTGATGGTGGATGGTGTTTCTAAAGGAAATTACTCACAACATTTTCTATTTTATTGAGGTAAGTAATATAATTTAATGTGTTTTTCGAACCATTAGACATTGCACTTAAATAAAAATTTGTCTACTACTACTCTACTCACCTCACCTTTTTAAAGTAGGTATTCTAAACGCGGGTTGAGTTCTCCCGGGCGAATTCGAACCGATCGTCTTATGTCTTTTTTCTACTCCAGCACAATCTGTCAATTATATGACTGACAGCGATATTTAAAAAGTATAAATTATAACGTTGTCTATGGTATTCCATAAGAACACTGCTCCTATGGATTTTCATACAACATATGAGCACAGTTGTTGTTTTTTTTAAATATATAACATCTTTCCTATTCTGCCACCTTTCTAGATCTTGCATTATGACGCATAAATTATCTACAAATTATTTTAAATAGATCTAGATACCTTCAGAACCTTATATGACTAGCTGAGCATGGAAAGAGCAAGCCGGTGGACTTTTTGTTAATTCTGTGCCTAAGCAGAAACAGGGTACTCAACTTTTTTCTTTAGTACCTCCTGTAATTATTTGCAGTCGCCCTCTTGCAGTGAGCCGGCTGCTCAGACGCAGTCCGTCCTAATTGGCGGCAATAACTTGCTTTTAATTAAAACCTGCTTTATAAGGATTGCGAGGTACCTGCAGCAGCTGCGGCACGGATAGATTGCTGCTGGGAAGAAATGTAGGTTTTTCAAGTTTTCCTCACTTGGTTATCACTTTGCTGTCTTTGAGATGATAGAGGAGAGAATTTATTGATATTTTCCTTTACAGTCTAGGGCAATCTGAAGGGAAATATGAATTTAATAAACTCTTTTTTTTGCGATACGGAATATCAAAGCTTTCTTGATTTTTTCCGTTCTTTCTAAGAAATTTGTTCGTTCGAAGACGTTCAAAATAGTTTAAATGCTTTATTTTTTACTAATGATTACATAAAATATCTAAATATATATATATCTACAATACGGTACCATCCTTATTTAACTTTCACGATTTTCACACATTATAAATTTACTAAAACGGGGCTTAACGGGGACCACGGGGACAATGTCGCCCTTGAAACGTCGGAGGTTTGTTTTCAAAATCTGTACACGATTAAGCCCCGTTTTAGTAAATTTATAACGTCACCATCCTTCCTTCCCATGTTAAATTAAAATGCATTTTTCTTCTTTCTACAAATAACTAATGCCGCGTTTAGATATGCCTGGGATTGGCGGTCGAATGACGGGACCAACAGCGAACACAGGGCCTGTCATGAACCTCTTACCGAGTATTGGCGGTCGCATGTGTACTCGTACAGTGTACAAAATGAAAAGTGTGACAATGAAACAAAACAAGGCGATATCCATTTCAAAAGGATTTTCATTTTTTTTTTCAAAAGAACTTACCTGTTGTTTAATGGAACACGTTCGGTAACGCTACCTACTTCCAGCTATTAATTGTTCTGGGTTCATATTTTCATATTTCATATTTTTTATTTGCAATATTTATAATATTACATGTCATTTTTACAATAGATTTTAATAATAATAAAATACAATGTACTTTCATACAATATAAAAATTAAAAAATTTCATAATTAATTAGTCCTTGGGCTAATAACATAGTAATAATAACGTTACATTTTAATGTCTAAAATTTAAAAATTCGTCATAGGTGTAAAATGTGTGCTCGAGCAGCCAACTTTTCAACCTAACTTTAAAAGATTGCAGCGAAGAAGCTGACGTGACTGTCTCCGGCAACCTGTTATACACATTAGGCCCCATTATATGGGTCAATTTACTGGACTTCGCCAGTCTTCGTTTAATCGGTAGGAGCTGGTCTGGGTTCCGTAGCGTACGGATTGAGTCAGCGCGTTTTTTATATTGGCTCAAATTGGTATACACGTACATAGCCGTTTGTTGGATTACTATTGAAGGTAAAGTAAGTATACCCAGTTCTTTAAAAAACGGCCTGGCTGAGGTATCCTGGCTCACCTGAACCACACACCGTACGGCTCTCTTTTGTAGGCGAAATACTCTCTGCCAGTCCGCGGCGCGGCCCCATATATCCGCTCCGTATTGCAAAAGTGAGTGTATAGTCGCAAAGTAGCAGGTCCTTGCAACATGCCGCGGGACCACCCGCCCCAGACGGCGCAGCGCGAAACATGCACTGCTCAATCTTCCACATAACCGGTCGATGTGAGTTGCCCACGTTAGCTTACGGTCCAATTGGAACCCTAAGAATGTGGTGAATTGCACTTGCTCCACGCTAGAGTTGCCAGCGCGGATCTTCAGCTGCCTCGGTGTCCGACCCCCGACGTGAAAATGCAGGAAGTGCGTTTTAGCTAGGTTCAACGCCAAGCCATTTAACCTAAACCACCGCGACAGCTGATCCGCGGCGTCATTGAGGCGAGTTTCCAAGGCGTCTACAGTTGGTGCTGATATTATGCCAGCAACATCATCAGCGTACATTAGTACGTCAGCCGCAGTAATTGCTTCGGGAAGATCGTTCAGTAGCAATGAGAAGGTGATGTTGGACACTGACGATCCCTGAGCAACACCCATAAATGTAGCTAACAGATCTGACCTGGCCCGACCCCCGTCCCCCACGACGACTTGTGCCCGACCCTGCAGCATGTCAGTCAGTAGGCTGTGCGCATTGCCGCCTATGCCATAGTGAAGTAGTTTGGCGGCAATTACGCCGTGGTCTGCAACATCGAATGCCTTGGAAAGATCACAGCATAGCATTGCAACCTGCTGTTTCCTCTCCAAGGCGTCGTAGATTTTATGGACAGCCTCGCGCGCCAAGCCAGTCGTACAGCGCCCGGATCTTTAAGCATATTGCCGGTCGGACAATGCGTTAGTTTCCCCGAGGTAAGCTGTTAGCCGGGCACATAACCCGTGCTCGAAGACTTTAGCAATGCAGGGTATAATGGATACTGGTCTGTACCCGTCAATATTTTCCCTTTTCCCTTAAAAATTGGAGATATTTTGCTAATTTTCAATGGCTCAGGATAGGATCCTTCTTTCAGGCATGTATTGTAGAGGTGCGCAAGCACGGGTGATACGGCGCGGGCAACTGAGTTCAGTAGATCCATCGATAATCCGTAAGTATCTTTTGTAGTCTTATGGGGAATGCGACTCGCGATTATGGAGTATACTTCTTCGACAGTGAAGGGGGTGAGTCTCACGGAGCGATCAGCTGGCGCGCGCGCCGCGCTCAGCTGATCGCGCACTCGGTCAAGGTCGGCCCGGGGAGCTCCGCAGGATAATGCCGCATGCACGAACCTAGTGTTCATGGCATCGACTGCATCTTTTTTAGAAACATATTTTAAACCTTCTGTGCTTTCTACGATTTCAGTAAAATCTACAGCCTGACATTTAGATTTCCCTCTTTCCTTATTGACGACTTCCCACATAGCTTTGGACGAATTTTGTGTCATTGATATATGTTTACAGTAATAATGCCTTTTGCATTGCTGAATTTCATTATTGTACTTCTTAGTTAATAAATTGGTGCGATTTTTTAACTCGTTATTTAATGGAAATTTACGTTCTAAGTAAAGACAGTCAAATAATAGTGATTTGGTATTCAAAAGATCCTGAGTTATCCATGAGTCACTCTTCTTAGAACAATGTTTTTTTTTCAAAGGGAAGCACATGTCTATTTTATCTGAGAGAACCTTGCTTAATTGAGTTGATAAAGATTCAGCACTTTTATCGGACACAAAACTCGCCCAGTCTATACTTTCTATAGCGGATATAAAGTTAGCACGATTTATATCAGAGTAATCTCTAATGAAACGAGTTTGGGATGTCTGTTTTTTGCGCCTACCTGATAGTTCTAAGCGTACAGCGTAATGATCCCCTACGTCGGTTACAACAGGAGAAGCTGTCACCGTACCTCAATCCAAGTTGGTATAGGCGTGATCGAGAGCGGTACATGAGTGATCGCTTACACGAGTGGGGAACGTTATTTCATTCCTACAGTCATGGGACATCAGCACGTCCTCCAGGTAACGAAGGTCTGCAGTTTTTTCCCCAATACAGTTAATGTTCATATCGCCCACAATAACGAACCGTTGGCTAAATTCATTGGCTTTCTCGAGCACACATTCTAGGTGAGTAAGAAAGTCTTTGGTTGGAATTAAATTAGTTCGATATAAGCAAATTACAATTAAATTAAGTTCCAATAAATTCACAGCTGATAATTCACAACATAATTCTTTTGATAGGTCAACAATTTCAGGTACATTGACGGCTTTAATGTTACTTTTGACGTAAATGCACGATCCACCGTGAATAGATTTCTTACGACAAAAAGATGATACCAGTAGGTATTTGTCTAAATTAATGCATGTAAGATTTGCGTCGGATAACCAGTGTTCGGTGATAGCTAACACGTCACATTTTAAATCAGTCGCGAGTAACACTTCCAACTTATCTGTTTTATTGTTTAGTGATTGTACGTTTTGGTGGCATACAATAATCGGCGTATTCGCTGCGTCCTGTGTGTGTGTAGATGCAGTCGTCGCGCGCGCAGGCGCGCAGTCACTGAGCCGATGCCGCGGGCCGGCCGGTGGTGGGGCCCCGCTCGGAGCGGGGATGGACGTGAAACCAGTCGGTGAAGCGTATGCCGGGTGGCCACGAAGTCGGAGACGTTAATCGTTCGTTCATGCTTTCTGGAAAACCGATTATGAAAGCAGCGTGCCGTTTGGTTTTTATTTCCCTTTTTTCTACAGAATATTTTTCGGATGCGTATATTTTATTTACGAAAGTGGTAATTTGTTCTGTAGTGGTATGCGGCTGGAAGTTCCAGGCTTGGATATATTTAGTTCGCTCTGCTGATTGTAGTGTATTGTCCTTGTTGCCGACTCCGACAACTACAGCAGCGGGGCTAAGATGCCAAGCTCCTATCCTGATATCCTGATAATTGCTGGATAAGACGAGAGTTTGTCGGCACGTTCTTACAATTTCTGATAATTTTAAACAGTTCTGTCAAATGTCTTTGCATTTGGCAGCTGTCACCGTCGCGCTATCCGCAGTTTATCAACTTATAGCATTATCATATGACTTTCGTGGATAACCATCTTACGCCCGCTGGTTTTGATTTCCGTCGTTTACGTCCGGATGGCTGTGAATTTTTAGACTTATCATCTTCTTTGTTCTGAGTCAAATCAGTCATACTATCCAAAACATCTGCGTTAATTTCGGCAGGTTGTGATGTCAGTGGTATAATGGGTCTGCTGTCTAGCTTCAATGACTCGGGCTTGTTTTGTGGCCCGACATTAAGCTGCGACGTCCCCGCGAGTGCAGGCGCGGCGACTTGTTTTTGCACGGGTGTTGTGGATTGCGTCGTTGTCTTTTTCGCACTCGTTATAGGCGCATTCTGTTTTTTCGGTTGCTTAGTGGCAATTGTCTTGCTTGCTCGATCGGCTGCTCTTCGGGCGCGATTCGTTTCAGTTGCGGTAGATGGTGTCATGCTCTTCTTACTCGTTGACGATAGCTTTTCGTCACTCTTCTCAATCTCAACTGCCGATGTCGGTTGCATTGACGCACACATCGACAAGCGTGTATCTACACTCGACAAAAATTGTTCAAGTACCTGCTTTTGAGTTTCGATGAGCCTTTGTTGAGCAAGAATTCTCGGTACATACCAGAAAAATAGTCTGAATTTTGCAGGAAAAAAGTGCCATTTATCAAACTGCAGTTGAGCCGTATTGAGATGGACGCTACGCTACTGAGATCTGCTGCGCTAGTCAGCCAGCCAGTCGCCAAAGATGTCGCCAGAGTAGCCTGGATTATTCCGGATATTTTCTATCGAGTTTTTACCACCCCTCCTGTATTTACAGAGAAAACTATTACCGGGATCCAGGAATACTCTCTAATTCGTACACGAATGTTTTGATAAGGGTCGACGCGAATAGCTAAAAACGGATATGTATACCTAGCATTAAGAAAACTTGGCTGACAGGCCCGGCCGTTTTATTCGTACATGGCAAAACGATGGCGCACTGACAGCTGTCAATCAAGGGTGTTTCGTGTTTCGGCTGTTTTATAATGCAAACAAAAATGTGCCCATAGTAGCCTTTCGGCTAAAAGGTTTATTAGAATAGGAGTGTATTTTTGGAATGAAAAGAACAGTGAGTGATGCATATTGTGAGAAATTTATGACATTGTTTTTTTTTTTTTAAATAAAAGTACTATAAACTCACTCGACAAAAATTTCATCTCCATTTTAATATTTTATAGATGAAATCATTCTTAGTGCAGTTGTACAATACAACATTTGAAACTGAATAGTTAAATTTATTTAAATGGTCAGCAACTACTTGCCTCTTTATCGTTATTTATTTATCCCGATGTATACAAATTATGAAACAAATGTTCTTCTGATAGATACTCAAGAAGGCAAGAACGTATCTAGAATTCTAGGTTTTTGTCCATTTAAAGTTGTTTAAGCTTAGCTTATTATTCAGTGAACTAACGAAGAAGCATGCAGCTAATGAAGAATTACTCTTATATCGCGTTTAACCACATGCGTAATCACCCGGCAGTTCCGGATCATAAATACCCGCGTGCTTTTTGAAAAGAATCTTCTTTCCAAGAGCAAAGCCTTCTCCGCACAACGTCGCTCTAAGAGCCAAGTTTTCTTACTCACCGTACACTTTTAGTGGCAACATACTTGACACTGGCGAAATTATCCTAGCCAGAAGCCATTTTATTAAAAAAACTATGAAACGAAGCATACAAAATTTGGTATAGGTACATATACTCGTATTACCGACATTGTAATTTTACGCTTCTTTTACTCCATGAATACACAAAAGACACATTTACGTACCACAGACAAACAACAGAAAAGCCTTCGAAGAAAGCTTTTATCAAAGCATCTCAAAGATGAGACCTGCCTTATTAAAACCGCTCTCATTAGGACAGAACTAAAGGTGCCTTGTCAAACATAGCTGCAAATAAAGATGCTAGCGCCAGTACCAACTTATATGTGCTGGCGGCGAAAATTAGAAGTAAAAGGTGTTACAACAAACGCTTCACGAGCTCGCGTTTTTAACGGATGTTATAAGTTAGATCCACGTTATCTCTTCCAAAAAAACTGTCAAACATTTAAAGTGTTTTGTTATACGTCATAATTCTATGTAATTATGACATTTATCACTTAACTCTCTCACAGTCTGTTCTATCAAAATCTATGCAATCTTAGCTTTGTCGGACTCTAGTGGTCTGGAATCAGTTGAGTTTTAGTCGTAAAAAGAACTTGACTCAATAGCGGGCAATATGTATCTCCATAGTGGGTATGTCCGCTGGGCATCCACCAGACAAATTTCCCGTTGGCAGATCAGGCTGGTATGCCCGAACTCACATGGCCGGCAATTTTAACAGACCGTGTTGTGAACTTCTGAGCCGCCGTGAGTCGAGTCCAATACACCATCATTCATTTACAAAATGTCATCACCTTGCCTTAACTGGCACTGACTGGATTTGTACTGGCTAGCGAGACCGTCAACTGTGAGCGCTCAGGTGGCTGATGTACCTTATTTTGACTAAATAAGCTGTTGGCATTGCAATACTATTCCATCAAAGTTATTAATTAAAAGTAAAATCGTCTTGATATTAAATGGGTTGCAAATACTTCAAACCCGCTTTGAAAGGAATCCGCATGCAGGTGGATACACAAAATACTATCGCAATTTTTTTAAACTGAAGCTTCAATATATTTATTATCTAAACTAATCCTAATTGAGCCTTAAAGATGAGTCATACTACTGACTCTTTGGTAAGCAACTGGAATGACTGTCCGACTACAGCGCCACCTAGTATGCTCCAGTTAACTTGGTGGCGTCATACAAAGTAACAAAAGACGCGACTCTTCATACTTCGATGGATTTCCGTTGCGCGCGTCGAGAAAAAAATACGACGTTCGAATTTTCAAATGTACCTTCTTTCAATTTTCAGGTTAAAGATTCCACCTTTGTTATTAAGGGCGTGTGAAAATTAAAAAGGGTCGTGTAAATGGCTAGCAACTTAAAAGTGGCCAAGTAACTGACGATTTAGCCAATCGTCTATTTTTGACCCTTAGCGGAAAAAGCGGAATATTATATCTAAGTCCAGAGTCCGTGTATACGTAATTAGTTTCTTAGTTTCTTACATTTGTCTAAATTAAAGTGATTTTATTTTATTTGTTTTTTATTTTTAGATTTTGATAGCACGGACTGTGAAATTGTTAAGTAAACGTCATAATTTTATAAGTTTGACAGTTCATTTTCTTGGGAGAGATAACGTGAAGTGCTAAAATAAAACTTTTTTTTTTATGGTACCTCCCATACACGTAAAGCGGGAGGTTGATCTTTTCAATCCTAATGTATGAGTTATCGTTGGATAGGTATTTGAATTTGAAAAAGAATAAGTTTTTTAAAAACACAATAAGATATAAAGTGAATATTTTCGGAAATAATCGCTCTAGAAGAATAGAAAAGCGTTTTATTTCTCGCAATTTATCTAACAAATATTACCATGATTTTCAATGTTTGTTAGGTACTCTATTCTAGCATATTCTATGTCTATTCAATTTTGATCAGACTTGATTACGCAGGAGGTTCATTTGCTATACTGTATTCAGAACGACTCTAGCGCCTGCTGAATACAGTCGATTCTGTGTTTGACTCTACGTAAACAGATTGCATGACTGGGGCTTGTTGAATAGTCGAAGGTATTCAGGCTGTGATTGCACGTACACCTGCATTCCAGACACGATGTCTTGGTGGCGCAGATCACTTACCTAGATGGTGCATAACAGCATATATCCAATGGCCAACATTTCTGAAATGTAAGGTGATATTTGCTTTTGTATAAACCATTTGGCGCTTCTCTCTGACAAAGATAAGGCTACTTCTTAAAGTTTCTGTTCATCTTAGACCGCTAATTTCATTTGCGTTCTTTGCAAATGATGACAATTGTAAACTAAGGTCTTAATGACCACAACCAAGCCAGCTAGCTAAATTTACCCATATATTCTGACTACTACAAAAAATAACCAAACCACTATAAATAATACTCTACCTTTTTCTAGTGGCTAAACTCAGCTAGCTTCGTGAAGAAAATTGTCAAGACAGTACACGGTTGTCATAACTAACTCAGGTGTGTTAGCAGGAGGATGTCGTCCATATATGGATGTAACGCGTATATATCCGTATAGGTACCCCATCTGAAGTACGTCAAGCTAACTAAACAGTTATTTACATCGATAAATCTGATCCTGCCATTCATACCCAGCCAACTAAATTTTGCAAGCATAATGGAGTCTGTGGGTAGTTGTCTATGTTCAGTGTTGCAGTTAATTCGTCTTTCAAAGGAATTCGTGCTACGTCTGTTCTCAAGGTGCACTAATTAATATACCGTCTGTCTGTTTATTTTGCGGAACACGTAATTTTAGCATATAGTTTAGTAGGAACTTTAGGTACTTATATAAAATAACACGGAAATTCAGTGCTATATGTTGATGATCTACTTGGACATGGACAATCCGTCTTTTGTATGTAATACATACTATGTATGTATGTATGTTTGTGTTTGTGTTCGACGTTGGATCGTCGTGAAACTTGGCAGGTGGATGGATGATATAAATATAATTTTTAGGGTTCCGTAGCCAGAATGGCAAAACCCATTATTTAAAGACCCAATATTTTTAGACAAATATGTACTTGTTGCAAATCATCTGATAGGTGTTTAAAAATAAAGTACGTAAAGGTTTCTGGAAAAACAATCAGGAAAATGAATTATCAGACGAACTTACCACAAAAAATATTTTGAACTTATTTGGTCAAGCCGTTTTTGAGTTTTTGCCAAAAAAACTCAGAAGTGCCGTGATGCCATGAAGGTATATACGTCTTTTGCTTGCACATTTTTTTCATCGTATGGCGGTACCTATAGAACCCTTAACTATGCGTGGTCCGACACGCGCATCGGCGGTTTTATGTTTGAATATGAGCCAGATCGGTCAAGGGGTATAAGGTTTCGGGAATACACGTTCGGGGCGAACCATAGTGAAATTAAATTATAAATTTAGTGAATAAATATAATAAAGTTATTTATTTGGTTAACAATCATCGATTTAATCATGTACAAGTAAAATCCTCTGTCGAGGCTGTACTTAATGTAAGCAGTCTTGATAATGGCAATCAGCGTGGAATTGGCAAACAAAATTGATCGACTCGGGGTAGATGCCTCAATGCAGCTTAATATCAAATTGACATCATCAAAATTACGACTGCACAATATCATACAATATTTTAGAGAGCGACCAATCGCGTTTTCAGGTTCTAATGAAAATATTATTTCACTTAAAAATTAAACCAAAAATACCTCCATTGCTTTTTGTAAGCATAATAAAACGGAAAAGACAGAATAATACAGTTATACCTATCTCACGTCACCTTACGTGTGCAATGTGCATCAAAGCCGCAGGCCCCTTGTGTGATGCAAATGTCGAGATGGAACATTGCTCAGCCGGATTGCGGCTCACGGGTATTGGGAATGCTGCTATTCTATTTCCTTCTCCTACTTGCTTCTGTTTCAGTAAATTTTCTTTTGTTTTGTTTTTAAAAATAGAACTTTTAAAAACAAAACAAAAAAGCGGCTAATTACCTACCTCGTTTTATATGACAAAATGGGTTGAATGGAAATTTATATGTAACGCTAAACCGTAAACAGGTTTTGCATGTACGAGTATTACGTGTTTTTTCTTGAATAGATTTAACTTCGGCATGTAATGTATAGCTTGGTAATAATTAAGAAAACACGGCAAACTTAGTCCGTTTTATTGAATTCCTAAATTTTAATTTTTTAAATCATTCATACAAAATAATTGACCGAGCGAGCGAAGCGAGCGAAGCGTCTCTGCTTCAGCTTGGACAAAAATGCTTTTAGGTGTCTGTCCATTTGTTCTTATCTACAGGTCGCATTTATCAACCAATTCTTGAAAAATTTTGTAAACGAGTTCGTTAATAACATAAAAATTTTTTGTCGATTCAGTTTTTTGAAATTTTAAAAATGGCGGGAATTGGCACAAAGGTCCTAAGCGCCATAGAAATCAAAGGCGCTTAGGACCTTTGCGCCAATACCAGTACCATTGAGAGTTCGTTGTGATAATGAAACGGTAAAAAAAGTAATTGTTATTTTTATTGACCGAGCGAGCGAAGCGAGCGAAGCGTCTCTGCTTCAGCTTGGAGAAAAATGCTTTTAGGTGTCTGTCCATTTGTTCTCCTCTACAGGTCGCATAAATCAACCAATTCTTGTAAAATTTTGTAAACGAGTTCGTTAATTACATAAACATTTTTTTGTTGATTCCGTTTTTGGAAATTTTAAAAATGGCGGGAATTGGTACGAAGGTCTTAAGCGCCTTTGGAGTCTATGGCGCTTAGGACCATTGAACGTTCGTTGTGATAATGAAACAAGGAAGTGTTTATAATTTATATTTCCAAATCTTTCAATCGATTTGAAGCATTGTTATTTTGTTTCCTCCAAACTCCAAAGTAGTTTTGTTTCATTTTACTTCAAATCTAATGATGGGATCCATGAGACGGTAAGAAAGATCCTTATGGCGATTTCAGTATTTTATACTGAAACTAACTCAAACTTTAACTTTGACCGGGAAGTTGTTTTTTTTTCCATAAAGATTTTATTTATTTAAATTTATAAATAAATTATTTTTTAGTGCCTACCTACCATATCGTTTTGAGGGTTCTTAAAGAGTAACTTAGATGTTTGTCTGGTAAATATATACCTAATCGCTAAATATGACATGTGACATGCTTTCATGGCTCTTGATTTGACCTAGCGTAACCGAAGGTCTACGTTTCAGCTTAGTCAATAATTTTTAAGAAAAAAAAACCGACTTCATTTGGTTCCCGGTAAAAGTGAAATTAAGAATTTGTTTGAGTTAGCCAGTTTACTTCACAAATATCCAATACACCGCGCACGTGTACGATTGAAAATTGAGGAGCTTTCTTAATGTCCTAGGGCTTCCATCATTACATTTGAAGTATAATCAAACGGAACTCCCTTGTAGACCTTTAAACAAACAAAATAACAATGTGTTAAATTGGATGACAGACTGTAAATTAACGAGCATATTCATTATGCCATCCCTGATTATCAACATCAGGTCCACTCCAGCAAAATGATGGCCACAGTAAGAAAATGCCTAAGCTAATTATGAACACCCTCTAATCACAATTAACCTGCCGTTCAAATTTGAAGAGTTCTCTGAATTCTTCTAGAACTCCATCATCAGAATATAAATCAAATCAAAATGATGAATGTCACAACTAGGATAATAAGTAGAGCTAGGTTTATTAACCAGTTCCACTTTGCGATCCCTGGTCTTCATCATCAGATCAAGTTCATCAAAATTTTGGCGCCGCCAAAACACTGTTTTAGTTACTTAAGGAAACCCTCAAATCAGAATGCATGTGCCGTTAAAATTTGAGGAGTTCTCTCAATCCCTCATGAAGCCCATCATCAAAATAGAACTATAATCAAATAGGACTATCTTGAAGGTATTTATTTACAAAGAAAAGATGAATGTCTCAAATCGGATGATAGAGCTGGGAATTAACAAGCAGTTCCACTTTGCCATCCCTGGTCTTCATCATCAGGTCCACTCCACCAAATTGATGATGTTCGTAAAGAAATGCTCGAGTGTCTTAAGAAACTACCCAAATCATCATGCATGTGCCTTTCAAATTTGAGGAGTTCCCTCAGTTCCTCATGGATCCCATCATCAGAAATTGATTTTGAAAAAAACGGGACAAATCTGGAACCATCTATTTTCAGAAAAAAAAAATATTTTTTAAAATCGGACGATAGTCCTGGGAATTACCAAGCAGTTCCACTTTGACATCCCTGGTCTTCATCATCAGGTCCACAAATTGATAATGTTCGTAAAGAAATGCTCGAGTGTCTTAAGAAACTACCCAAATCATCATGCATGTGCCTTTCAAATTTGAGGAGTTCCCTCAGTTCCTCATGGATCTCATCATCAGAAATTGATTTTGAAAAAAATGGGACAATTCTGAAACCATCTATATACAGAAAAAAAAATATTTTTTAAAATCGGATCATAGTCCTGAGAATTACGAAGCAGTTCCACTTTGCCATCCCTGGTCTTCATCATCAGGTCCACTCCACCAAATTGATGATTTTCGTAAAGAAATGCTAGAGTTTCTTAAGAAATCACCCAAATCAGCATGCATGTGCCTTTCAAATTTGAGGAGTTCCCTCAGTTCCTCATGGATCCCATCATCAGAAATGGATTTTGAAAAAAACGGGACCAACCAGGAACCGTCTACTTTTAGAAAACAAAAAAAAAATTCAAATCGGTTCAGTAATGACGGAGTTATGAGTGAACATAATCTATTAAAAAAAATAAAAACTAGTGGCTCTGTGAGCTGTAGACCTCGCGACCGGCGCTTAATCTCTTTGTTTGTGCCAATTTCCATCAATTCTAATATTTTTCAAAAAACTAAATGACAAAAAGATCCTACAAAGCTATAAAATCTGATCGCTCAACTTTCACGAGAATTCGTAGATAAAAACGACCTGTAGAGGAGAACAGCCGGAGATATGAAAGCATTTTCAACCGACTTCAATATTTCAAAAGGAGGAGGTTCTCAATTCGACTGAATTTTTTTTTTTTTTTTTTTTTTTTTTAATAGATGTTCACTCATAACTCCGTCATTACTGAACCGATTTGAATTTTTTTTTTGTTTTCTAAAAGTAGACGGTTTCTGGTTGGTCCCGTTTTTTTCAAAATCCATTTCTGATGATGGGATCCATGAGGAACTGAGGGAACTCCTCAAATTTGAAAGGCACATGCATGCTGATTTGGGTGATTTCTTAAGGAACTCTAGCATTTCTTTACGAAAATCATCAATTTGGTGGAGTGGACCTGATGATGAAGACCAGGGATGGCAAAGTGGAACTGCTTCGTAATTCTCAGGACTATGATCCGATTTTAAAAAATATTTTTTTGTCTGTATATAGATGGTTTCAGAATTGTCCCATTTTTTTCAAAATCAATTTCTGATGATGGGATCCATGAGGAACTGAGGGAACTCCTCAAATTTGAAAGGCACATGCATGATGATTTGGGTAGTTTCTTAAGACACTCGAGCATTTCTTTACGAACATTATCAATTTGTGGACCTGATGATGAAGACCAGGGATGTCAAAGTGGAACTGCTTGGTAATTCCCAGGACTATCGTCCGATTTTAAAAAATATTTTTTTTTTCTGAAAATAGATGGTTCCAGATTTGTCCCGTTTTTTTCAAAATCAATTTCTGATGATGGGATCCATGAGGAACTGAGGGAACTCCTCAAATTTGAAAGGCACATGCATGATGATTTGGGTAGTTTCTTAAGACACTCGAGCATTTCTTTACGAACATCATCAATTTGGTGGAGTGGACCTGATGATGAAGACCAGGGATGGCAAAGTGGAACTGCTTGTTAATTCCCAGCTCTATCATCCGATTTGAGACATTCATCTTTTCTTTGTAAATAAATACCTTCAAGATAGTCCTATTTGATTATAGTTCTATTTTGATGATGGGCTTCATGAGGGATTGAGAGAACTCCTCAAATTTTAACGGCACATGCATTCTGATTTGAGGGTTTCCTTAAGTAACTAAAACAGTGTTTTGGCGGCGCCAAAATTTTGATGAACTTGATCTGATGATGAAGACCAGGGATCGCAAAGTGGAACTGGTTAATAAACCTAGCTCTACTTATTATCCTAGTTGTGACATTCATCATTTTGATTTGATTTATATTCTGATGATGGAGTTCTAGAAGAATTCAGAGAACTCTTCAAATTTGAACGGCAGGTTAATTGTGATTAGAGGGTGTTCATAATTAGCTTAGGCATTTTCTTACTGTGGCCATCATTTTGCTGGAGTGGACCTGATGTTGATAATCAGGGATGGCATAATGAATATGCTCGTTAATTTACAGTCTGTCATCCAATTTAACACATTGTTATTTTGTTTGTTTAAAGGTCTACAAGGGAGTTCCGTTTGATTATACTTCAAATGTAATGATGGAAGCCCTAGGACATTAAGAAAGCTCCTCAATTTTCAATCGTACACGTGCGCGGTGTATTGGATATTTGTGAAGTAAACTGGCTAACTCAAACAAATTCTTAATTTCACTTTTACCGGGAACCAAATGAAGTCGGTTTTTTTTTCTTAAAAATTATTGACTAAGCTGAAACGTAGACCTTCGGTTACGCTAGGTCAAATCAAGAGCCATGAAAGCATGTCACATGTCATATTTAGCGATTAGGTATATATTTACCAGACAAACATCTAAGTTACTCTTTAAGAACCCTCAAAACGATATGGTAGGTAGGCACTAAAAAATAATTTATTTATAAATTTAAATAAATAAAATGTTTATGGAAAAAAAAACAACTTCCCGGTCAAAGTTAAAGTTTGAGTTAGTTTCAGTATAAAATACCGAAATCGCCATAAGGATCTTTCTTACCGTCTCATGGATCCCATCATTAGATTTGAAGTAAAATGAAACAAAACTACTTTGGAGTTTGGAGGAAACAAAATAACAATGCTTCAAATCGATTGAAAGATTTGGAAATATAAATTATAAACACTTCCTTGTTTCATTATCACAACGAACGTTCAATGGTCCTAAGCGCCATAGACTCCAAAGGCGCTTAAGACCTTCGTACCAATTCCCGCCATTTTTAAAATTTCCAAAAACGGAATCAACATAAAAATGTTTATGTAATTAACGAACTCGTTTACAAAATTTTACAAGAATTGGTTGATTTATGCGACCTGTAGAGGAGAACAAATGGACAGACACCTAAAAGCATTTTTCTCCAAGCTGAAGCAGAGACGCTTCGCTCGCTTCGCTCGCTCGGTCAATAAAAATAACAATTACTTTTTTTACCGTTTCATTATCACAACGAACTCTCAATGGTACTGGTATTGGCGCAAAGGTCCTAAGCGCCTTTGATTTCTATGGCGCTTAGGACCTTTGTGCCAATTCCCGCCATTTTTAAAATTTCAAAAAACTGAATCGACAAAAAATTTTTATGTTATTAACGAACTCGTTTACAAAATTTTTCAAGAATTGGTTGATAAATGCGACCTGTAGAGGAGAACAAATGGACAGACACCTAAAAGCATTTTTGTCCAAGCTGAAGCAGAGACGCTTCGCTCGCTTCGCTCGCTCGGTCAAAAATAAAAATAAAAATTCAGTCGAATTGAGAACCTCCTCCTTTTGAAATATTGAAGTCGGTTGAAAATGCTTTCATATCTCCGGCTGTTCTCCTCTACAGGTCGTTTTTATCTACGAATTCTCGTGAAAGTTGAGCGATCAGATTTTATAGCTTTGTAGGATCTTTTTGTCATTTAGTTTTTTGAAAAATATTAGAATTGATGGAAATTGGCACAAACAAAGAGATTAAGCGCCGGTCGCGAGGTCTACAGCTCACAGAGCCACTAGTTACATGTTGCATCAACCGCTAATATAAAACGGGCATTAGAATTAACTTTACTAAGTGAAAACTATGTCATATCAATGATATGTCGAATACACTCCGTTTACACACTTGCAAATACCATATGAAATAAAATTAAATTAGGCATTATCTTCCAAATGGAACTAATTGAATACTAGTGTCTTTGATAAATTAACTTAATTTTTTAGTTAAAGCAATTCAAAAGAAAAACCGGCCAAGTGCGAGTCGTACTCGTGCAAGAAGGGTCCGTACCATTATTTTTAAAAACGGCAAAAAAGCCACGTTTGTTGTATGGGAGCCTCTTAAATATTTATTTTACTATGCTTTTTAGTATTTGTTGTTATAGCGGCAATAGAAATACATAATCTGTGAAAATTTCAACAGTCTAACTATCGCAGTTCTTGAGAAACAGCCTGGTGACATACGGACGGAGGGACGGACGGCGGAGCCTTAGTAATAGGGTCCCGTTTTACCCTTTGGGTAGGAACCCTAAAAAATGGTGTAAACATACACGATGGTGTAGAGTCACTTTCGTCACTAAATAGCGTGAGAGTACTGGAAGAACCATCGCATTCATTTTACGTCACCTCATTGTTTGAAATGTGCTTCAAAGCAGTAGCCCCTTGTGATGCAAATGTCGAGATCCAACATATTGCTCAGCCACGCGGCTACGATTCACAGAGATTGGGAATGCTGCAATTCTATAATCCTTCTGTTCTGTTTATGTAGTTTAGAGAAACATCATTGTGATTGAGATTGGCAGATTCGTTAGCTTTTTTGGACAAATGATTTTTGTCGAAATGTGCATAAAAATTGTAATGTAGCGTCTCATTTCATGCAAATAATTAGTATTGAAAAAAAGCTCTTTCCTTTTTGTTACTGTGATATTTACTGGAATATTTTTTGTTATTCCTGCGCCGAATCACGAGCTGTCTCCTTCTCAATAGGAAAAAAAAGTGTCCAGAAATTTCCATACATTTTTGTTACTTTCTGTTTTCATATACAAAGTATATGAAAAATGGTAACACAATTGGAAAAAATCTTTAGGGACACTTCTTTTCTCTTTTTTAAATAGAAAACTCCCGTGAGTATTTTCGACTTTATAGACGTGAGTAACCCGGTTTAAGTATATTAATACTTCTTTTCTCCTATTGGGATAGAAATAGCTCGTGATTCTGAGTGGAAATATCACAAAATATACAAAATATATCGCAATAAAAAATGGACAAAAAAAGAAACGCTCAAAATAGGGACATACTCGTAGCATTCAATCAAATATTTCGTAGATCATTCAAGGCTGACTATAGGTTCCTGGCTGACTTCTGGAGACTTTTCCCTATATAACTTTGTTAACACTAGTGCAGTGTCGAGCACTGGTACTTTTACCTTACAGGTATTGGAAATGCTGCAATTCTATTACTTGTTTGCTTTTGTTTATGTTTATGATCCTTAATCCGAGAGACCTAAAAAGGGCGAAATGAAAAAGAAACTTTTATTGAAGCAGACAAGACGCTAATTTCAGACGAAACCAAGTGAACCAATTGCCGAGTAAAATTAATTTAGAGCGAGATGCATGTTCCAGCAATTCTAGACGAAACTTCACTTAGACGAAAGTTTGTACCTATTCTGTATAATTATAACTATTTATAACTGTCGAAGTAGCTTTTGAGGGTATTTTGAGCGTATTCAGCGTGATTTCTGTGGTTTTTAGACTTGATATTGTCATATTTCAAGTTTTGTGTTATACGGTCAAATTAGTTATTTATTTACGTAATACGGTTTGAACTGACAGTTTGTATAAAGATTTTAGTTATGTTTAAATAATTTATAATAGCTGTTATTTCTTGCGTAATAGATATAATCATGAGTCTAGTTATAATACTAAACTACTTCGTAGGTTCATAAGTACGTATTCAGTTTTAAATTGGATTTTCCATCAAAATCACGCTACACACGCAATACACGCTAATTGTCACAAATACAGGTTCAAATAAAAAGGACCGTTAATTGCCGAAATCACGAAAGAAAATTGACTGTCCCATACAAGTCGGCGGCATCCCAACGGCCCGATGTATGAAACAATTCGCGATATCGGCATTGGCCCCATTGGTAAAAGTTATTCAGTATAACTAATGCAACCACTGTGTAAAATTTGAACGGCTGTATGTACACACAACATATCAAAAGTTCTTCTTCTTATCTAGGAATGAGGAGAGGAATGAGAATTCTCATTCTCTCAGTCATCATTTAACCCTATGATAACGAGTGCAGTAAAGGGCCCGAAACGTAGAGCCATGGTGTTAATAAACGCGATTAATTGTGATTAGTCCGATGTCCTCACAATGTTCGCCTTCATCGAAAAGCGATTGGTGATATTTCGTACATAAGTTCCGAAAAACTCATTGGTACGAGCCAGCAGGACTTGAACCTTCGGATTCCAAGACGCACGCATTACCACCGCCAACGCTTTTCATTCACTTATATTATTCTTGTATTACGAGACAATTCTATCTGACCTTTACTAACCGGCAGTGTGGCCAGATGATGAATGCGCTTCTCGGTATCGCCTGTCCCGCTGTAACGGCCACCCGATGCCACATTGGATTTCAATAATATATTATGTCCCGTTTTTATCCCGACGTAGGTATAGACGTAATAATGTGGAATGGGTTTTTAAGAGTAGGGTTGAAGATATTCTTTT
The DNA here is from genome assembly GCA_949128165.1 of Lathronympha strigana. Classification (NCBI taxonomy): domain Eukaryota; kingdom Metazoa; phylum Arthropoda; class Insecta; order Lepidoptera; family Tortricidae; genus Lathronympha; species Lathronympha strigana. Next base: position 5,050,799 of record OX421906.1, on the reverse strand, counting down.
TCCATTAGTTTATTACGTTTTCTACTTTTATGTATGTGTTGTTAGTGGTTTTTCTTTTTATTTCATTTATGTATGTATTCTGTATATGTCGGCAACGCGCATGAAAATGCAGGTGTCCAAAGGCTACGATGAACGGTTTTTATCAGGCGGGCCGTATGCCTGTTTGCCACTGACGTGGTATAAAAAAGACTTCTAGAGGCCTAACGGAGTTGTCATTTAAATTATAGATTTTGAACAAAGAATAAAAAGTAGCCAATGTGTAGAACCAGCACTAATCACTAATAAAAATGTATAGAGTGACGGCACTAATTATCAACACTTTAAGCTGACAGGAACCAGTGATGGACATTTCATTCTTAATTGAAATATCATAATGATTGTCAATTGACTGACACGTCTGACACAAAATAAATGCATGAACCTTATTTCTTCATTATGAGGGTGAATGTATGTTACTGGTTCCTTGCCCATTACTGAATTTTTAAAAGTTAGAATGAAGACCGTAGATACTTACGTTTGCCCGTAGCATGCTACGGTGTAGGCATCTAACTAAAGTCTATTCCAAAAAACTGCAAGAATTTTAAAGTATGAAAATGTGCTTGTGCAGGCATCTGCAGTGGCTGCTTATGTTTGCTCGGCTGCCAAAGGATAGAGATGTTTGTGAATCGTATGCATGTGTACGGTCGGCTTTAATACCTATATATGCATCTGTATTCAATTTTGACCCTTCTTCCCCTGTAATAAGTTCCGAAGTGTATAGATATTTATAGACGTGACTGTACATACATACATATATCGCTGGCGGCGTCCTACCTCTCGGCCACCTCAAAGCAGGCGGGAGCGGCCGCGGACGCCCGAGAGCGATTCAAGACCAATAAATATAGCTGTCTCACCGCCCAGTACGAATTTGTACCATTCGGCGTTGAGACGCTCGGACCGTGGGGCAAGGAGGCACGGGGGCTACACAGAGCACTCAGTAAACGCCTTAGAGAGGCAACGGGTGATCCTCGCGCAGGCGGCTTTCTTGCGCAAAGGATTGCAATAGCAATTCAGCGCGGGAATGCCGCCTGCGTGTTGGGCACCATGCCCAGCAATCCTGGATTAGATTTTTAAGGTAGGTAGTTTTATTTTTATTTCTGTATATATATATATATATATTTTTTTTTTAAGGTAGTTTTTTTATTTTATTCTTAAGGTAGGTTTTTCATTTTTAGGTAAGTACCATAATTGTTATTTATTTATTATAATAAAGATTCTTATATCGTACCTATATCTACTAACATTCGCCATGTTAGGAAATTGTCTCAGTCGCACGAGTGACTTATCCTCCCACCATACAAAATATTGAATATGAAATCAATAATGTAGGGAATAAGGTTCTGTTACTTTTGTTTTAAAATGGAAGGAAACAAAAGAAATGCAATTCTGTTTCAATTGAAAATAGTTTAAATTTCATTGAACTAGTCAGTCCTAGTAGGACCATAGTCATTAGGGACGATAGTATGTAATAAAAATCAAAATGGTGCAATTGGCCTCAAAATAGCGCGTTTGCGCTATTTTGAGGTTTTTTAAATTGTTTATAACGATTTGTTATAAATATACTAAGACTATTAACAAATAATAAACCGCGAGAATGCCTGAGTTATAGTTTTAATTACCGCCCTCGTATTGCTTAACTTTTCCATCAAACAGTAATGAAGCTACATCCAGGCCTGTATCGGAACTTTGCTCGTTTCAAACTAATTATTAAAGAGCTTCTGTGGGCGCGATAATAAACGCTTAATATTTAAAAACTGTAAAGTGCTTCTCGAGATAAAAATTGTATTATAAATTATATACCTTTCGACTTTTACCTTATCAGAAAGCTCTGGGGTCAGCTTGACATCTTTATATCAAGATTTGGTATAGGTAGTTTCACGAGAGTTGAGGTGAATGATTACACACACAGCTACATGAAGTATTGATTACAAAAAATGTGAATGAATGAGTGAATGTTAATGTCAATGAAAACACTTCAAGATATATTTGGAATAGGTATAAAAACTTTTTGGTCTATACTACAATTCACTGTTGATCTTGCCATCGGTACGAAAAACAGTCATTTCAAATCCCTATGTCATTACATGACAATGATGTTGTGTGCGTGACCTAGTCTGGTGAAAATCCCTATACCTTCAGATACTTACTAGTTTTCGTGAAAATGATTGCTATCTGACTATTGACAGTATGTTTGTAGATTTTGGCGACAAAACGCTTCAGTTTTCTGTTTAAAACGACTCCGTATAAGTAAAAGAAAAACACAAAAAAAAACACAAGATCACCTTCTTAGTTTTCCCTTGTATTGCTTAAGTTTTCTATCAAATAGTAAGCAAGCTAAATCGGGGCCTGTATTGGAAACTTGCTTTTAAACTAATAATTAAACTGCTTCTGTAGGTGCCATAATAAATTAATAGTTTTATCGGATATTTAAAAGCTATACTCGTATCTACTTAAACAGCTTTAATAATGCATAAATAATTAAATAGTTATCTTTCTGCTTAGCAGTTTTCTAGAAGTTTAGCACGACTAAAGTGCCTGGGGTTCGTTTGGATTGCTAACTTGTTTTCTAAGGAACGGGAAGGAGTGAGAGTGTACGACTTTCAATCTGAAGGTAAAAAAAAAAGAAAAAAAAAAAGAAAAAATAGTTTGGCTCGAACTAAATCTAGCTTCGTCTACTTTAATAATAGTTTTAACAATATAGCAATAAAAATTTATAATAAGTTAAGCCAGGACATCAAAGATTGTAATGACTTCAGAACATTTGACAAAAAAGTAAGACTTCTTTATTAATAGGCCATATTACACTATAAATGAATTTTTCGCCAATGCACTTATTTAATTATTGTATGTAACCATTTCATCTTAGTTTTAAAAAAATTGACATGTATCTGATATTTCTAGTTTAGATTTAGTTTAAAATGTATATTTGCATGTACTTGTACGTTAAAGCAAATAAATGATATGAGTATGAGTATGAGTTGCAAACTCAAACCTCGGCTCGTACCAATGAAGATTTCGGAACTCATGTACGAAATATCATTTGATATTTAGAGTAGGAAGTAGTGAAAAAACATTTATTTTCGAAATATATACAGTAAGTGTAACTTAACTAACGACCTACCTCTACCTACCTTAAATCTAAAATATGTCCTTGAGGCATTGTACCTAGGATGCTGGCACCATTTTCTCGTTGTATCGCAATGCTGATACGTTGTGCGAGGAAGCCACCAGCTCTTCGTTGAAATTGCAATATTTTATAATTGCAAATTTTTTTATTACATTTCAAACTATCTTGCTTAATTTATTAAGGTTGATTTTTGAATATGTTGAATAATATCATTTAATATAAAATATTGCTTCTTTTATGCAACATGTAGGGTACGCAGGTGGGAGAATGATAAAAAACTAGGTTTTATAGTGAAATGTAAGAGAGTGCTCGCGTGTCGCGTGGTGAGCAGATAGGTTACAGTAAATCATCGATACGTTAAAGGTTATGTGTACACGCCAGCGCCCTCTGCACCTTTAATTGCATGTTTAAGTAAAGTAAGTACAACAGATGGAGTTAGTTTGCGCGAAATTAATCTTAATGATTAGGTACGACTAAAAAGTATGAAATGAAGGGTTGAACAGACTTATGTGTCAATTTTACAGTAGGAAAAATCCAAGACTTTCTTATTCTAAAACAAATGTAACAATAAGATAAGTACCTAAATTATATGTTTACATTTTAACAGTTAAGTTGAAATCTATCGCCTACATCCCCACCCCTTAGTGCTGATAAGCACTAGCCATCAACTGAGGAAAGTAATGCGACGCGTGTGGCAGGTCTGCGCAGTTGACCTAAGCGTGTGCGCACATCTACCACTCGAACGCGACCATCGCGACCAGCGTGTGTCGCGCTCACTACACCATGTCTCCAGGAGCCGCGCTCTAAATGGGGATCGACAAGTACTACATAATCTCCTACTTTTAACGGCCTAGATTCCCTAGTCCATTTTTGAAGAGGTAAAAGTGTGGGTAAAAACTCTTTTATCCACCTTGCCCAGAACATGTCAGTGAGGCGCTGAGCTACGCGCCACCTTTTCCTGAGGCAGAGGTCGGAATCATCGTACTTACCGATTGGCGCTCCAGAGGATGAACTACCTATTAAAAAATGATTTGGCGTCAATTTTAGTAGGCGACTGTTCGAAGGTAATGATTCGCCTCGTGTTAAGCAGGCAATCTCAGCGGCAAATGCATCGCTTTGGCACTTTTTTATTATATATTTTTCTGCCGTCTTCATCATTTCCGAATCGAGGTAGATTGAATCTTTATTTTCTTTCTTCTTCTTACCTTTTTGCTGTGTTTTTCTTTCCTTGCACTTTAGCTTACATATTTTTATAAAATATATTACTCTTGCAGCAGTGCGCACCAGACGGATCCAGCTGGAGAACCGCCCTTCATCGGGTACAGGTAAGTGTATTTCAATTGTGTTAATAACATGTACGCTTCTTTCTTCACAGGTAGCCTCTGCGACGACCTTCGTGCTCTTCAAGTCCTTCGGCCACTGATCTTCGGGTTGACGCAGGAACGCTGGACCCTGAAACCACGTATCTCTGTAGTTCAGTGGAGGACTATTCGTTTTGGTAGCAACATCGGCTATGTTCAAACGAGATGGCACGTAATGCCATTCATTTATATTAGTGAGCTCATCAATCTCCCCAAGCCTATGAGCAACGTAGGGCTTGTAGCTTCTGGGGTCAATTCTTATCCATTGTAAGACGGTGCTTGAATCTGTCCAAAAGTATCGCTTACTTGGCGCCAGATTATTTTGTTCAGTGCCGATGGTCTTCGCCAAGCGTGTTCCAAGAAGACATCCTTGTAGCTCGAGTCTTGGGATGGAGATCGGACGTAGCGGACTTACGCGACTTTTGCTGGCAGCTAGACAAACAAGTACGGAACCATCAACACGCGTAAAACGCCAATATATCACAGTGGCGTAGGCTTTAATCGATGCGTCACAAAAAATGTGAATCTGAGTGTCCACTATCTCGTCGCGAGACGAGTAGGTAGGCGATGAGTCATGGCACGGCGTCCAGGTGCCGGCCCGGAGGTACCAGCGCGGTATACGCAGCGATTCCAGCTGTTTTAACTCAGCGAGCCAAACCATCCAACGTGTATGTTCTTCGGGTCGGATCTGGCACTTCCAATCGACTCCACTTCGATGTACGTCTTGAAATAATATTTTAGCCTTTATAACAAACGGTGTAAGAAAACCGTGTAAGTCATAAATTGACATAATAATGCTAAGCATTTTAGCCTTTGTAGGCGGAGCGCTTTCATGTGATATTTCTGATAAAATCTGCCCAGTCGACACTTTAACACTAAATGTGTCGTCAGCAGGATGCCACATCAAGCCGAGAGCGCGCTCAGTCATATTCGTAGCTCCGTCTTTGAACTGAATAGCTGACTGGGCGAGCGCAGCGGTAGGTATTGCGTTTAAAACCTTTTTGCTGTTGCTAGACCAACCGCGTATCTCAAAGCCACCCATGCTATGTATGAACGTGATGTCCTTAATTAATTGAATAGCATTTTCCTCACTATCCGTGGAATAATAACAATCGTCCATATAATGAGAGTTTATTATTGCTTGAACGGCTTCGGGATACTGGTCGTCGTATTTAAGTGCGTTTTTATTTTTTATGTATTGCGCAATAAACGGTGCGCAATTTGCACCAATAATAAGGCTTTGCATAACGTATGTCTTAATCGTATCATTGGCAGACTCTTGCCATAAGAAACGAAAGACATGTTGATCTTCAGGACGAATTTTAATGCGTAAAAACATGTCCTTTATATCACCAATAATAATGAACTCCTTTTCGCGTAGCCTCAACAATATACCTAAAAGCGAGTTATATAAATCAGGCCCGGTCAATAGATAATCATTTAAACACATGTTGTTCTTAGCGCGGGCGCTAGAATCAAAAACCAATCTTAATTTACCGGGTTTATTTATATTTTGTACGCCAAAATGTGAAACATACCATACATGGTTGGCCGAGAGTTCGTTTTCCTGTAACTCACGCGCATACCCCTCAGACAATAACTTGTTTATCTCCTGTTGGTACCGATTAGCGTAAACTGGGTCAAGTTCAAATTTACGTAATAAGGATCGCAGGCGAAATAATGCATAGTTATAAGTATCGGGCATTGTAAAATCATCCTGTTTAAAAGGTAAACCTACTTCCCATCGGTTGTCAATCAAACGTGCAGTTTGATCTAAAATTTGAGTAGCACGCAGATGTGCCTTATTCTCGCGACATAAGGTCGAAATTCCTATGGAGTCTAGGCAATACGATTGCTTTATTAGGTCATTAAGTGCATTACTATCGAAAGTAGTACTGTCGATCCCATCGTGAGAGTGAGCAAGATGGCAAACATGGTGACTTACCTGAGACGCGGAGGAGTGAGCGCGACTGCAGGGGCCGTGGATGCACCATCCCAGACGACAGCGTGTTCCATAGGGAGTGTCTATACCACCATGAATAATCTCGAGCGGTGCTATTAGATAATAGTTATCTTCACCTATAAGCAAGCGAGGTACTACGCGCTCTTTACAAACAACGTTCTTTATTTTAGTTAGTTTGTCACAATAAATTTGATTTATGGCTGACAAGTTTTGCGGTGGTAAATTCAATTTAGAACTTTTACGTAAACTTATATCATAAAATGTTTTGTCCAGTCCAGATATCTTAGCGTGAACCTTGGGGGCGTACGGTTGGATCACTTCAAGGCCGAACGCGTCCACGAATTTTACCGCACTAGGATTTTCACAGGGTAAACCAAGTTCATCGGCTATACTAGAGTCCAACAGCGAAATAGAAGCACAGTCATCGAGCAACGCATACGTCTGTATTTCACCACGGGGTCCATACAATGTCACTGGAACAATTTTACAAAGTGCGTTATCTTTCGCGTTACTTGTCACACTATTGGGCGTCGCGACGTGAGCGACCGTAGCATCGGTGTCGGCGGCGGTGTCGCCCGGCTGAGCAAGTGCCGGGTCCGGCGAGAGCGGCGCGCGTGGCTGCTCGTTGCGCACGTGATCCGATGATGTAGGTTGTTTCCAATGAAGTAAACGGTGGTGTTTCAGTTTGCAGTCTTCTATGTCGCATTCAGGTGCCTCGCAGGTGTCTATATCATGGCGTGCGGTCAAGCATTTGAAACACAATCTTTGTGTTTTTACAAACTTCCATTTATCTCTGCGCATTGCACGTTTAAATGTACGACATTCAGGCAATGCATGTGCGCCTTTCTTGCAAAATAAGCACGTTATATTGTCGGTGCATATAGTGGTAAGTATGGGGCGCATATAGCGATTTTTGTCGTCAGTTTTATCTCGTTTAAAATTAGGCTCTGTCGGTGCTGGCTTTTTTACTTCTCGCGGCTGCACAGCTCCGGTGACAAGGGTCATATTGGCTTCTTTTTTCAGAAATTGTGCCAACAATTCTAGTTTTGATTCTCCTGCTAAAATCTTCTCGTAAGCATATTCAGTCCACTTTCCCAAAAGAGTGCTCGGTAATTTGCTTGTGATAGCGGACGCGAGCTCGGGATTGCGTAAATGATCACCTTGTTTTAGTGCACGTATAGTAGCAACACAGTTGTTTACCTTTGTGGCGAAGTTAACTAAATCTTGCTGATAGTGGGTAGGTAATGGATGTAACTTACGTAATTGTGCAGTTATATTGCAAATAATGATTTCTGCTCGCCCATATTTAAGTTCGAGAGCATCCATGATGTCCTTCGACGAGGTATTGCCAATCAGTAGATCAGTGACGGCTTCTTTAGCTTCGCCTCGCAATGCTCGTCGAAGTCTAGACAGGGTTTCATATTCGGAGTATTTACATGTAGATAAGGACTCCTCGTAAGCACTTTTAAAATGTAGCCATTCTAGACTGTCTCCGCTAAATACGGGTAGGTCGCGCGGAGTAGCCAAACGGCTGAGCAAACGTTCCTCGCGCTGCGATGACGATTGGCCCATCATGCTCTTTAAAGTGTTCGCTAATTCCAGGATGCTGCCGGCGGTGTCAACATGTTGTGCTGGTGCTGCACGGTCGGTGACGGGCGCGACCGGCTCGGGGGGCACAAGTTGACGGTACTCGTCAGCATGTTGTTGGACGTCCAACCAGTGAGACACTCGATCTTCATGCACTTCACTCAAACTAGCGTCGTCTGGTTCTTCGGCGTCGACGGCGGCAAGGTCGGCTTCTAGACGCTTGTCGATCAACTGCAACTGGATTTGAGCCTTAGCCTCGGCTGCTTGCAGTTCTAGCTGCTTACGCCTCGCTACTGAGGATGCCGTAGATTTTTTACTACTTGCAACGGACGCTGAAGACTTGACTTCTTTTTTGGAGTTGGATGTCCCAGGTAATTCGTTTTCAGCACGCTCCGGCGGCTCCGAGTTTGCTTTTGCGTCGGCCATTTCCCGTTGTCGTCGGGATAATACCATTATCGGTGGCGTTTTAAACATAGATAAGCACTGTTCACATTAGATCCGGTTTGAATGACCAGCTTATTGTAGGGTACGCAGGTGGGAGAATGATAAAAAACTAGGTTTTATAGTGAAATGTAAGAGAGTGCTCGCGTGTCGCGTGGTGAGCAGATAGGTTACAGTAAATCATCGATACGTTAAAGGTTATGTGTACACGCCAGCGCCCTCTGCACCTTTAATTGCATGTTTAAGTAAAGTAAGTACAACAGATGGAGTTAGTTTGCGCGAAATTAATCTTAATAATTAGGTACGACTAAAAAGTATGAAATGAAGGGTTGAACAGACTTATGTGTCAATTTTACAGTAGGAAAAATCCAAGACTTTCTTATTCTAAAACAAATGTAACAATAAGATAAGTACCTAAATTATATGTTTACATTTTAACAGTTAAGTTGAAATCTATCGCCTACACAACATTTTAACAAAATTATGTCCGGTACCCCATTTAACGGTTTCTATGTATTGATAAGTAGGTACCTACTTAATTTTAAATTACCTACGTACCGTACCCAAACAACATTCTCATATTTTCTCGAAAACGTAAATGACAATGCAAAAAATATCCTCATATGACACGTTTTCGCTTCAAAAGAACTTCATTCCAGGTCATTACATACAGATTATGTTTTACCGCGTCATATTATGGGGAAGCTTTACCTCCACAATAAACGATATTGTTGTGGTTCCGTTTTTGTGGCTGTTTCCTCTTAAGTATAAGTACAATAATTAATGTAGAGAAGCTCCGAACGAGAAGCAACAGGCAAAGACTTTCCATCGCGATCCAGCGCGGGAATGCTGCCTGTATGATGGGCACCTAGCCACCATGACGTCCATGACCCTACGTATACGCTGCGTTACGCGCTGTAAAGGGCTCGGAGCGTAGGGTGATGGGGTTAATAAACTGTTCTAAGGTGTTTAAATTATTTTTTAAGTTAGTTTTAATCTTAGTTTTTTATAGTTACTTCTAGATTTGTTTAAGATTAGTTTATTTTTAAATATAATTTATTTTGTGGTTCTTTTATTAAAAATATTAAATGTAAGTAATAGTGATGAAAGGATTCTGGGTTTGGTTTGCTGGTTGCATTTAATGCTTTGGAATTTTTATTCTTAATTTTTATAATTATTAATAATTCATTAGTGTAACCATTTATTTTGATAAGCAGCAACATGTGTATGAACGTAGGTAGATTGAAGTATTTAGATTATAAAAATTCCAAAAAAATGTGTTTTCTTCTAAACCATTTGTAATTGTATTTGTGAAAGCAGTTTAGAAAGGAAACCGTCTTGCGGAACATAACAGCCTTCCTAGCCAAATTGTTAGTGATCGTGCTTATGAAGCTGGATGTCCCGGGTTCGAATCCTGGTGAGGGCATTTATTTGTGTGTTATCACGAATATTTGTTCCTGAGTTATGGAAATTTTCTATGCGTGTATTTATTTATATAAGTAGCCCTACCTACTTATATAAATAAACTTCTGGGTACTGGGCGACTGGGCCTACCCAGTCGCCCAGTACCCATAGTAAAAGCTTTCCTTATTTTGGGACTAGGCCGAGCTGTGGGAGATGGTCTCTAAATATTTATGAGGTATTTATTTTTATAACTCTAGGTCACTTAAAATTAACATTTCACTAACGACTCGACTGCAATTTAGTATGGTATCATGTACATTGATGCGTTCATGCGTCAAATAAATATATATAGCAGACTAAATACGGCTTACAATGGCGATATTATTCAAATGTCACTTTCATATCCTGTTAACAAAACAAACAGCCAAGCACGAGTTGAGAGCAATAGCGCTATTCATAAACGCACATCAAACACAGTGTAGCTAAATTATTGTTTGTCATTATTTCTCAGTTTGTCATTTGACTTTGTTAGAAAGGGAGAAAACATACTTTATGAATAAAGGGGTAAATCTCTGGAGAAAATTATGTGTACTCATTATTTTTGTAAGTTCGCATTTTGATTGCTCGCAGCTCCTATTTATTAGCTTTCAAGATGTCCTAGGGCGTTTTTCAATACTCTTCTTGGGTCCACTTGCACCACCCGCGGTTAGGCACATAACCCGGAGGTAAGCGTTTTTTTGTACGGAATTTGACGGCTTAACTCCGGGTTAGCGGCTAACCCTGCGTGATCTAAATGGTTCCAGAGTTATTGTTGACCTGTTATTTGTGACCTATAGGTACCTAATTAATACTAGCTAGGAACTACTTTTTATCCGCAACAGTGCGACCATGTCGTCCAGTTTTGCCACGATGTTGCCACTTTTTAATTTCTTCCTTTTTCTATCGCACTGTAGGTACTCTAATACATTTTGTGACAGAAAACGCGCATTTACATACTCTTAAATTATATTCAAGTGGCAGGCAACTTATTGGTGTTACGTACTTAAAACTACCTACTTAAAAGTCCAACCCCCTGTTTCACTCTTAGGGCCGCTTGCACTTCCCGTGGCTAACCGCATAATCCGGAGTTAAGCGCTTTTTGTATGGGATCTGACAGCTTAGTTCCGGGTTAGCGGCTAACCCTGGGTGGTGGCTCTTAGACTATTTAACCAACCGGGACTGGAAATTGACAGGTGTTCCCCTCTGCCGATAGCATGAGAAACGATTATGTTAATTGTATGTCGTACGAATCATCGTCATACTAGCCATACATTTGAAGTACCCCTCCCCCCAAAAATCAACAAACTATTACAAGACATAAAAATTCCAAATTAATAAAAAGTGGGGTGTACAACTTTGAATAAAATGGTCCAAATACACAGACCAAATAGCGGGCGGAGTTTAGTATTTGATGAACATACCTTATTTATGTATTTCACCATTACTACCTACACTACATTGCATACTTTTTACATAGATTCCAGTAATGTGTGGTTAGGGAACCCTATAAATAGCGAAAGTAATAAGTTCCTGGCACATGTGGCGAGTCGTTATGAAAAAACTTGGCGCGCCTAACGCGGACTCTGTACAGTCAGACTCATATACTACGGCAAATCGGCATCTGGGACACGGTTCTGAGTAGAAATCACAGAAAAATTTCAAATTCCAAAAAAAGTTGGGGAACAACAAATTCAACAGTTCAAAATTATTATTATTATTATCGTATGGCTTTATTAAGTTAATAACACAAAAATTACAAAAAAGTCATAATATAATCATTAGAAATAATTACTTACAGTAATTTAACATGCCTTCACCTCGTGGTCTCGGTCTGCGCCCCACATCGTTGCCCCTGCGGAACCGATGTTGACCATCCTGGGCACAACGGTCTTTCCTGCCAACGAAGCGCGGCTGCTCTGCCCTGGCTGGGTCTCGAGACATGCTGCCTTACCGTTCTTGCGACAGCTAATCCCTGGCTGCCGCAGTCATACAAATCGCTGAGGTCTCCCAAAAAAGGTCTCGCGGGGCATTCCTTCGCGATGTGTACGCAATACGCATAGTCGTTCAGTATTTTCTGCAAGCGTAAATGTATCAGTTCCAAACTTATTCACATAAATCAGGGGACAAACAAACTCCCACTCGGTAGTTATATTTATTGCCCAAGTTATTTAAAAGACGGCGTTTAGGACAAATACGATACCTTTGGAGCCTTACAGATGTGACTGGTTTGTGGTGTACAGTTGGTTGAAGTTATGTAAAAGCTAAGGTTCCTAAATAAAATATACCTATGAAAGGATATTCACCGTGACAACAAAGGCGAGTTCAGACATTTTTGAGCTCCGATATATCCGATATAAAGCGGACGTATTTTGGCACCAAAGAGTATCAAATTATGACTGAAACAAAATCACATATCCTTAAAAAATGTGGTTTTTAAGACTTAAAAAAGTAATTACCCATTTTTATATATGGTGGTCTAATTAAAATAACTAGAATAAAATAATTCTGATGCGAACTTTTTTTTTGTATGGAACAGGTCTCTAACCAAAAATAATCCTTCTTTCTCCCAATTAGACCACGACATTTACCCTTAAGGATGACTCACAGTAGAACGGGACGGGACGGGGCGGGACGGGAAAATCTGTAATTTTTTATAGAAAGCGTCACGAATCACGTGATAGCTCGGAGCCCTCGGATGTCACATGTGACATCCGAGGGCTCCGAGCTATCACGTGATTCTTTCTATAGAAATTTACAGATTTTCCCGTCCCGCCCCGTGCCGTCCCATCCCGTGCTAGTGTGAGTCATCCTTTAAACGGATCGCCACCATTTTTGTTCCATATTTTAAACGACCAAAATATAAAAATGGATAATTATTTCATGTTAAAACGGACGTATTCAATTTTGGTTGTAATGTGATGGTAAGACCAGAAACAGAAGTTGGGGGGCAGAGTGGGAAATGTAGAGTTTGGCCCGGCCACCCATACCCCTGGTTACGTCCCTGACTGGAACAGAGGGAACTAGGACCGAGATGAGGTTCCACCACCTCCTCATCGAAACCGCCAGGACACCATCGATATGACATCAGTAGGTAGTGTCAAAAGAAAGAAAGAAGAAGGTGAATGGAAAGCAGTTATGTTCTCGACCAAATTATTTATTTTTGCGTCTACCCTTTAAAAAGTAACAAATTGAAACAAATTGAGTCAAATATCTTCATAGAATATCACGAAATCAAATGTGAATATAAAATATTCCCTATATTTGCCGACGTGATTGGCCCGTCCTGATTTGGCCCATTTCCGGCCCGTGGGCCAAATTGGCGTAAAGCTGATTTGCGTCATTGTTGGCAATCTCCTCGGCTAAATTAAGGCCAAGATTTGTGAATATAAGTCATATTTTTCAAAAATGTTAAAGGAATTGTATTGCGGAAGAAACGAGTAGTGAATAATTTATGAGCTTGTTGAACTTGTAGTGAAAAAATTAAAAAAAAAACCGGCCAAGAACATCGGGCCAATTAACCGTCTGTCACAATAAGCAAAACAAAGGCCAAGAGCATGTCAAGCCACGCTCAGTGTAGGATTCCGTAGTTAACCGTCTGTATCAATAAGCGAACCAAGAAAGGGTTTTAGCAGGAACCATGGTCATAACTAGCAAAAAAGTGTATCTTCGCATACTACTTATATAGGTACTCGTACGCTCTTTTACTAAGAGAATATAATATTTTGAAAAAAAAACTAGAATAGCTTAACTGGCATTGTTCAAAATAATTTTCCTTGAAAGTCTTTATAATGTTGTACTTTACCGTATTTTTTTTCATATTTTTTGGACTTGCGTCACATTTTAACTTCCGGAGCGATTATTTCCGAAAATTTTAACTTTATGAAATCCCTTTTTTTTTTAATACGTAAACAATAATCCTCACACTTTAGGGTTGGAACGAAAAAAAATACCCCCACTTTACGTGTATTTTAAAGGAGGTATTCTAAAAAATAATGTTTATGCCACACCTGGCCATAAAGTGCCTTTTTCCGCACGCTACGCGTACGGAAAAAGCCGATTTCTGCCCAAGTGTAGGCATAAAATGATGTACCTAACACGAGAGGTAATAAATAAAGCCCTTGATCGCATATTTACGTCCCTCGCTTGCAGCTCGGGTCGCAAACATCTGCGATCTCGGCCTTTCTTTGTTTTACCGCACTAGTTAGGTAATGTACTATTACCCACTTTTTATTTAACCACTTTGTCAGCATGATCGGTATGGTATGTATTAGGGCATGCATTACAGAGATTAATTACTTCATTATTTATACCTGTTAACTTATTTTAAAACAAATAACGTAGAACTTAACTTCTTATGATAAGAACATCGTCCATTCCGATCTGATTCTTAATGTTACCGTGAAATTCTATATATTGTGTCAAGAAGCCTATTTATATCATCAAACCATCATCGCCATCAAACGTAACAGTTTGGCGAGAATATAAATGTATAATACTTAAGATGTAATCTATACTTATATAAATAAAAAATAAAAATAAAAAAATGTAATATATTAGAATTAATTTACCTACACATTCAAACTGTTTGTTTACGAAAAACACTTCAAACTTCAAAAAACAAACAAAAATCAGGTTTCAATTAAAAGTTTAGTGTCCCATAATTAATGGGCTACATGTTGCAAAGCTTTCCCTCTCTGTCAAACATGTGATTTCGAACGCTTGTGCGACAAAGAGCATAACTTCGTTTGATTCGTGGTAGGCCCTTTGATTTATGCCACGTCTCTCTCATTTAGCATTCGCGTCGTGCGTGACAGAAACAAATGGCTTTATCTAAGCATGAGGGTCTAGTTGGATATAAGTACGGGGTACATTGTTTAATATATAAACAAGCAAATAGGAAGCAAAACAGTATAGATACAGACTATTTTACATTGTGTATACATTTTGAGCTTTGTAGCCTCCTTAGGGATGACTCCCACTAGAACGGGACGGGACGGGGCGGGATGGGACGATCTGTCAGTTTCTATAGAAAACTTCACGTGACCTCCGAGGGCTCCGAGCTAGCACGTGATTTTTTCTATAGAAATTGACAGATCATCCCATCCCGCCTCGTCCCGTCCCGTTCTAATGTGAGTCATACACATTAATCCCAAATTTGGCGCGGGCTCTAGTTTTACAAAGCGATATCCAAAATACCTACAAATTCAATTTTTTTTGTACTAGAGTAAAAAAGGAGGGGACGGGGATCAGTTTTACGAACCTCGCAAACGGAGTCGCAGGCAAAAACTAGTTTTCTATAAAAACTTTCAAAGTTTAAATCAACATTAATAAAAAAAGGTAAATTGTTACACATTTTATTCTATCTGCCAAACATTTCCAAAGAAAACGTCAACGAAGCTCCCACCTGAATTTACTTGGAGAACAGCACGCCTACCACGAACATCGAGAATCGGCATTGACGGGAAAACCTCTTTGTCACTCCAATATGCAAGTGTGACAGGGATGGAGATACAAATCCGCAATCGTTCGATTTTCGTGGTATAGGCCCAGTGGTCCCAGGTGTCATTACTACGAGCACATATAAAGCGTTTATGTGTAAATTGTTTTGTGAGACAATATGGGATTGTTTTCAGTAAAAGATACCACTTTGTTGGTGCCAATAAGGCGTTAATGGCATCAAGAAAGGAACCTTATCAACAAGCGACAAAGTGTACCTTTTACTAAAAACAATATATAGCGTAGCTTTTTAAAGTTTAAAGTTGACTTTTATAACATGTAACTTACAATTAATTGTAGAGTTAACAGAACCCTCTTTTTAGGGTTCTGTATATCTTTATAATTTGCTCACGAAATAGATATTAAGTAGGTACGAGTACATGAAACGTTTGCGAATCAACGTAAAAGGAAATTACTCTTTAATTTTTTAAAGCGTAAAATTTTCCCTTCATTTGCGAAACGAAAGTTGGCTTTAGTATATTTTTACTTTCATCATACCTTCCAGATATTACTGCAACAATTCTGTATTACTTACAATTTCATTTCAGAAGCACTAGTGCGGTAAACGGCACGCGTTTAAGATTAAGACTTTAGTTGCAACTTTTTTTTAAATTGTGGAAATGGTAAGCATTTTACTACAATCTCACCGATGTTAAGAACAACCGAACTACGGAGTGTTAAGAACTGTGTGCCTAACATGAGTTTTACGTAAGCGTAGTCGATAGCGACTGCGATATTCGATAGTATTTGCATCTTGCTCGTTCTGAACTGGTGGAAGCGAGATGGAAACTCATGGTAAGCACGCTGGGATGTTAACCTTCGCTACCACCGTTGGTTACGCGCTCCCATATGCGCCCAACGTTTTCCCTAAGCGTAAGCGCCTACGAAACGAGAGCCCGCCTGGCGGGTTCCCAAAGTATATACATATATTGACTCAATAAAAACTACTTAATCCAATATGTCAGTCACAAACAACCTGACAAATAAACTTTTATCAAATCAACGGAACAGATACATTGCATTACCATTTATATCACCAGCATATATATTTACCTTATGAAATGTTACCGCAAAACAGGACGACGCAACAAATAGGTTCCTCGTGATGTTTTTCAATAAGCCTTATTCGCACTCCCATTCAAATATCTACCCTAACCCTTCGGAATAGAATACATTTTTCAAAAGCTACATCTCTTCAATCTAGGAAGATGTCTTGGATCTGTCAAACGAACTACGATCAAATTGATACGTATAGCGATAGGGATAGAGTCTAGTTTTCTGTGACAGTTTTGTGGCCTGACTGAACATCTTGATCCTAATATAAGGGGTAAACAAGCAGTAGCTCAGCTTTAACGTTATTGAAAAATTCATAGTGCAACGACATTTAGGCCCTTTTTATACTTGGTCGTGGCTTTCCTCGACACGACACGATTGTGTCATCACGACACTGTTAGGGAGCAAAATGTATGGAGTTGTATGCAAACGCTTTTATACTTATCGTGGTCGTTTCTCAAACAAAGTGTCGTGACGACACAGTGTCGTCGTGGAAATCCCACGACCGAGTATAAAAGCGTTGGGTGCTACTTTCTTATGTACTTAAGAATGACTCACTCACACTAGGATGGGACGGAACTGGACGGGACTTACAATCTGTCCATTTCTATAGAAAGAATCAGGTGATAGATCGGAGCCCTCGGATGTCACGTGACGTTTTCTATGGAAACTGACAGATCGTCCCGTCCCGTTCTAGTGTGTCATCCCTTATACTTATTATTAAAGGTCGTACAAATGAATGACGGTTTATATTTGAAATATAGCTGGTGCTGTTTAGAATGAAAAATGCTTGTAAAAATCTGAATCCATTTGTTATCGTACAGATATAGTGCATAATGTTTTTGTCCCCGAGGTTAGTGTTGGGTTACTCACTCGTGAGGCACCTCATTTATACCAGTCATTTTGCTTGTTTGTCACAGTACCTCACACCGTGAAAATGTACCACTTCAAAAATGTTGTCCCACCCTTCAGTTTGTCATGCACCTCAAAATTTGTCACACGCCTTAATAACACCTCATTTTGTCATACGCCTCAAAATATGACACACGCCTCAAATTTGAGTCACAGCTCAAATTTGTCCCATACAGTCAACTACAAAGATATGACTACAGCCTAAGTGCCGAAACATGTATACACGACCTTAATGTTCAGGCAATAAAGTCCTGTATACATATTTTAGGCAATTTGGACGTATTCATATCTTGGTAGCTGGCTGTACTAGCCCTAATCTCTAAATCACAAACCGAGTGTAGACTGGCACATTTGAACATGACGCATCCTTTTTATAACACCGAACAGCTCTCAACAAACAAATATATGATTAATTGATACATCCCCATTCTCTCATAGTCACGTCCTAATTACTTTGGAACATGAAAGGACGCTATTGAACATCGCAAATTTAAAAGGCATTGTTTCGTACGCCCACACAATTTGGCGCCCAACTCATGTTGTAATGAGACAAGGTACTGTACTGTTATTTTATTGTTAGTCACCTCGTTTACCATGAATTAAGAATGAAAGTGAAGACATTGAGAAGTGGGGCTTTTTCTTTACTTAAATGATTGGCAACACTGGCTGTCAAAGAATAAGCAGCTGATTTCGTTAGGTCCCTATTTATTTTAAGATATTTAATGATATTTTGTGTAATATTAAGCCCATTACGTGAT
The DNA here is from genome assembly GCA_949128165.1 of Lathronympha strigana. Lineage (NCBI taxonomy): Eukaryota > Metazoa > Arthropoda > Insecta > Lepidoptera > Tortricidae > Lathronympha > Lathronympha strigana. The sequence goes on along the minus strand of OX421906.1, from coordinate 5,032,619 downwards.
ATTTCAATAGTTTTAATGTTAATTTTAATATATGTTTAATAAGTGCAGTGCTTGAGTGACGTTTACAAGTGTCTTGTAATGCTTCGAAATTGTAACCGTTAGAGGTTATAAATTCGAAATCCTGTGTTAATTTCCTTATCATATCTGCTATTTTTACACCGTAAATAATTCCAATTAGGTTGTAGAGGAAGTATAAATCATTGCAAATAGTTAGAACACAGTTTAGACATAGTGAAACGTCTCTATTTCACGCAAGTAAGTACCCACTCTCGCTTGGCTTTGGTGAACGGATCCTTGTTTTGTTTCGAGTTTATTTGAAATAATAGTAGTAACAATGCTAACTCGCAAGGCTACCGCAGCAGCTCTGGCTCGCCAGCATGGGAATGATAAATTACAACTTACCTTGATTGAGTTAAAAACATCCAAGGAGATGTGTACACAATTGCTTGGCGAGAGAGACGACAGTGAGAAGGAGTTATTATTAGTACTTGATAAGAATGATAAGTTAAAAAAGGAACTATGCACATTAGAAAGTAGTTATAATGATGTTAATTCTGAGCGAGCCCGGCTTCAGGAGACGGTTGACAGGTTCACTGAATGTAGTGCTGCATATGAGCAGGCCTTGAAGGACATCCACTCACTAGAGAGAGCGCTGCATGATGCCCACGAGCAAATCCACGAGCTACAGGAGGCCCAAAACAATGCTGCAGTAGCACACACTCAGAGCTTATTCGAAGAACTAGTCGGGCCCGACTCCCAGTTGGTTACTGCTGCTATTGAAACCCCTGCGGCTTCTGATTTACTCTTGACCAATTCTTCTAACACATCTAGGCTAGTAACATGCAGTAGTAAAAAACTAAAAAAATATATTAAGTTGAATAAAATCATACAAAAAACACAAAAGTTGTCAAGACATAATAAATTATTTTTCAAGAATTTGAAATTCAGCAAAATTAATGTAAACTTAGTAGATAAGTTGGATATGTATTCTGCTCAATTACAAAATGGTGAGCTACAATATGAAACTGACACACAGATTTTAAAATTGAAAATCCAGGGTTTGGAGGATTCCATAATATCTTTAGAGAAAATGAATGAAAGTTCAAAGAAAGTTATAAGTGAATACTCACTAGCCATGGATGACCTAATTTCTCAAATTAAATATAATTCAGAACGGTTTGAGTCACTTACCGGTGGCCACTCAAGTACACAAGTAAGCGGTCAATTGTTGGGTGGAGGACCAAATCCGGATCTGTGTGCCAGTTTATCTCCACAAGAACTAAATAATAGTAGCTCCTTCCTCACTACACAAACCCCACATAAAACTGATGTTATTATGTACTGTGATGAGTTTGGAAGGAATATGGGCTCACTTCTAAACCAGTACTTAAAGGGACTTAGCGCAATCAGCAATTGTCTGCCTTACAGTAGCCCTGACATTATCATAGATCGAATTCTAAATGACAAAAATATTAATTCACATACAACACTGCTTATTCTTATGGGAAACAGGGGTAATTTAAACAAAAGTAATCTGATTAAATTATTTGAAAAATTAAATTCTATTACTGTGAAAGAGATTATTATGTTTACATTGCCCTATTGTGACCAATCATCAGATGCAGAAAATGACATCAGATATAATTTAAATAAATCTCTGTATAATATTTGTACATATAGTAATAAGTTTAGCATAATTGACATCAACAAATATGTTAGTGAGTATTATTTACCTAGTTTATTTGTGACTGAAGGTAAGTTTTACCTTTCTATGTATTATAAGAGACAAATAGCCCTATCGCTATCCTATTTATTAGACATTTCTGCCAAAAATTTGGCACATAAATCTGCTCCTATTGAGCAGGCCAATTATAACATGGAGTTGGTTCCAATTAAAACCAATAATTTAAACTAGGTGTTAAGACAATGGAGTGCCCTGTCTCTGGCAACTTAACTTTTAATAAATCTAATGAAAAATGCTATGATAATAAACATTACATCCACCTGGTTCATCAAAACATTCAGTGTATTAGAGGAAAAGACTTGCAGATACAACTTTTTTTAAACGATTTAAATATTGATATTTTGTGTGTAACTGAACATTGGTTAACAAATAATGAATTGATGCCACAGTTTAATAATCACCAGGTGGGTAGTTCGTTCACCAGACTAAGTTCCATACATGGTGGGTCATTAATTATTTTAAATAGTCAATTAAAATTTAAGGAACGTAAGGACATTGTATCCTTGTCTGTTGAACGGACCATAGAACTAAGTGCAGTAGAATTAGAGCAATTTATTGTTGTCTGTGTATACAGACCGCCTTCAAGTGATTTTGAACTCTTTGAAAGTGTAATGAAATCTGTGCTATTAAAAATAGTTGCTACTTCTAGTAAAAAATTACTTGTATGCGGTGACTTCAATGTAAATATTTTGGAAGATTCAACAATAAGTTGCAGATTGTTGAATCTTTTCAAATCTAGTAATCTTAGTCACATATTTATGGAGCCAACTAGAGTGACGGCTTCTAGTGCCACATGTATAGATAACATTTTCACGGATATTTTTCCTAGTAACAAAAGTGTAATCAGTAAATTAGAGTCAGATCACCTGGGCCAATTAATTGTATTTGAGACATTAAAGAAAAATACTCTGAGAAAACAAATAACTTTTGTACCGGTAACCATGGATCGTGTGGAAAGAATGAAAATCAGTCTAGTTCAGGCGCTTCCATTTCTGCCTTCTGACATGAGTCCAAATAACATGTACAATTCGTTCTTTCACACGTTTATGAGACATTATAATGCGATATTTACTGCAAAAACGGTCGTGGTTGGTGGTGCACCAGTTTTTAGTGAGTGGGCTACTGTGGACTTACATAAACGTAGAGAAGCACTGTATGCTCTGTATGAGGAACGTCGGTTTAATACGAGTGATGAATTTAAAGAACATGTCAAGCAGTATTCTAAACGATTTAAAATAGATTGTCATATAGCTAAACGCGATTATTTAAGCCAGAAAATAAAAAATAGCCCGGATGTTATTAAAGCTACCTGGAAAGTCATTAATGTGGAGACTGGTAGATCGAAGCACGCAATTAATAATATTAAACTAAAAATTGATGATAGAATAATTGAATCCAATTTAGAAGTAGCAACAGAATTTGAAAAATTTTTCGCTGAGATACCAGTATCTACAACAATGCATTTAAATTCGTCACCTTCGTCTGCCATCACATTGTTAAAAGATAACGCTCCAGAATGTAATAGAGGCCTTCATTTTGAACATGTTAGTACCTCAGATGTAGTAAAGGCGTTTAAATCAATAAATATCAAAAAAACTTGTGACCTTTGGGGAGTCTCTGTCCATGCTGTTAAATCCCTTATAGAAATTATAGCGCCTGAATTGGTAGTTATATTTAACAACAGTGTCGACTGCGGTGAGTTTCCTGATCTTATGAAGTATAGTAAAATAACTCCTTTATTCAAATCAGGTAGCACTGCTGACCCCACCAACTTTAGACCAATATCTGTGCTACCAACTTTCAGCAAAATTTTTGAGAAATTAGTTTTGTCACAATTAGTAAGACATTTCAATTCTAACAATTTAATGCACCATAAGCAGTTTGGATTCACCCGGGGTCGCTCAACAACCGAAGCCAGTGTTGAGCTAGTCAAACATATTTTTGATGCCTGGGAGAAGTCACGAGATGCTTTAGGTATTTTCTGTGATTTGTCCAAGGCGTTTGACTGCGTCTGTCATGAAACACTGATCAGGAAGCTCCACTATTATGGAGTCAGAGATTCGGCACTGAATTTACTTAAGTCGTACTTGCAAGGAAGAATACAAAGGGTCGACATTAATGGGCAGCGATCACCCGGGTCACTGGTCTCTGTGGGTGTACCGCAAGGATCAATATTGGGCCCTTTTCTCTTCCTTATCTTAACGACTTGCCATACCTCGTAAAGACCCACCATGATATAGTATTGTTTGCAGACGATACGTCACTTATCTTCAAAGTCAACCGACAGCAACAAGCTTGTAATAATGTAAACAATGCTATTTCTAAAGTAGTAAATTGGTTTAATGTTAATAATTTATTATTGAATGAGAAAAAGACTAAAGGTATTAAGTTTGTCACGAATCACGTTAAGCACGAGCTGGCGAGTGTCTTTGTGAAAGATGAGGAATTGGAACTAGTTGACAGTACGACTTTTCTTGGTATAACATTAGATTCTAAACTCCAATGGGGTCCCCATATTGCTAATCTCTCGAATAGACTGAGCTCTGCAGTTTTTGCCGTGAGCAAGATCCGTCAGTTAACAGACGTGGAGACAGCTCGATTAGTTTATTTTAGTTACTTTCATAGTATTATGTCCTATGGTATTCTACTGTGGGGCAGTGCTTCAGAGATTAATACAATTTTTGTTCTGCAGAAGTGGGCTATTCGATCGATTTATAAGATGAACCGTAGAGACTCGCTTAGAGATAAGTTTAAAGAGATTAATATTATGACACTGCACTGTCAATATATTTATGAAAACATTATGTATGTACATAAAAACAATGCATGTTTTAGGAAAAATTGTGATATACATAGTATTAATACTAGAAATAAGGATAAGCTCGCAGTACCCACCACTCGGCTCCATAAAATAAAAAACTCATTCATGGGCAATTGTGTAAGGTATTATAATAAACTCCCAGTAGAAATAATTGCACTCTCTATTAATAAATTTAAGACTTTTGTAAAGCGTAAACTAATATCTAAAGCTTATTACAGTACACAAGACTACATGAATGATACAGCACCATGGGATTAAGGATTATTATTATTTTTGTTTAAAAAAGTTAGTTATTAACTGTAATTTTAATTTTAGTCTTAACTAATTATATATTTTTTATGACATTTAGATTTCATTCTAGAAACTTCTAGACAAGTATTTTTTTTTATACAACTTTTACTTTTAAGATGACGATCCTATTGTGAAATTATTATTTTTAATTTTGATATCTGTGTGTGCAGCATCAATAAATTGCTCTAAGTAATCATTTATAATTTGTTAAAGATTCTATTTAAAATTGAACTGAACTGTATTTTTTTTTCAAATTAATGCATGTTAGAGCCGGTGTGTTGCTTTATTTATTTTTAATTCGACGTTCAAAAGTGCACTGTAACATGCCTACTTGAAAAATAAATAATTTGATTTGATTTGATTTGATAAACCAAAGTTACGAGTACTGTGCTCAGAAAAGCCAAGAGGGCCTCTGACAAAAGAGACCGCCACTTTTTTTTAATACTACGACGGTGACAAACAAGCATACGGCCCGCGTAATGGTAAGCGGTCACCGTAGCCTATGGACGCCTGCAACTACAGGGGTGTTACATGCGCGTTGCCGACCCTTTGCCCTGTTTTGCGCCACATCAGTAAGTGTGTCTTTAACATCTCTTTAACACGAATTTGAAAGTGACATAATAGAGAGAGATACGAATTTTCGTAGTAGTAGTAGGCTAGGTTATTTCGGTACGTCCGAGGGAGATGTGAGTCGAGTCGAGATACTGTAGTATTTTTTATGTGTGGGATAGACTATCCAGAGATATGGGGAACAATTTAGTCTGGTGTGTGGGTCGTGTGAGCGCGCCTTATTGTACACAAATCGAATATAGGCTAAGTTTCAGTTACAGAAGATACGAAGTGTCAGTCTGCCTCTCTCTGGCTGTCACTCTTGCTCATCTTAGGGCCATTTGTACCACACGGGGTTAGCCATATAACCTGGAGTTAAGCGTTTTTTGTATGAAATTTGACAGCCTATAACTCCCTAACCTTGGGTGGTGCAGGGCCTTAGCTTTAACACTGGTTATGCGTTTATATTTTACATGGGTGACGGTACCAATCAAGATCGGTTTAAGGATGACTTACACTAGCACAGGACGGGACGGGGCGGGACGGGAAAATCTGTAAATTTCTATAGAAAAAATCACGTGATAGCTCGCAGCCCTCGGATGTCACGTCACCTTATTGTCCTTGAGGCTGGCCACATAAGTTCCAGCATATGCGCCGGATCTGCCAATAAATGTATGGGAGTTTTGTCTGACGGATTGCCGGAACGTACATGGCCTGCAATACTCCCTTGTCCATTACTGGTGCCGCCACTGTAGTTTACACGAGATTATAGTCTATATATAGCAAACGTCTTTGTCACTAGGGTAGTAGGGTACTGCCGGCCATTTAAAACATATAATTGTGTCAACTTATAAACTTCAAATGAGGATGCCCCCTCTTTTTGGAAGTGAGTAAAAGCTATTAACAATCGTCAAATATTATATCCAAACCCACAGAAAATTTAAATTTCTACCTTTGAAATCTACGTCTCGATTTCTTCTCAAAAACAAATGAAAATCCAATAGGTTGTTGACCCTGGAACAATTAATTACTTGCCAACTTTTGGGATTTGAAGGTCGGGAGAGTTTAAAGCCAGAATAATGTTTAATTCCACAGGTTTGAGGCAAACGGGTCGCCTATACTCCTCGCCATTAATGGAGTTCCAAATAACTAACCTCACTCACACAGTTTCTCTTGTGTTTATGAGTGCTTAAAAAAATAGTGAAGAAAGCAAAAAAAGAACTATTAATAATATAATGTAAAGAAGTACTTTCATCTCCCTTATTTATGAAAGAATAAATAAATAAATAAATATTATGGGACAATCAAACACAAATCGACCTAGTCCCACGGTAAGCTCAATAAAGCTTGTGTTATGGGTATTATATATATCGTCGTCTAGTGACGACGATATATATAATATAATAGACACAGAGAATAAGGGATTTAGTTTGGAATTGTTGCATGGATGCGTGTCGTGCACCATCGTTTATTATGGCAACCGAGCACTGGACATATTTAGGTTGAAATATATGATAATTAATAATGATAAAACAAGGTGATGCCCATTTCTCTTCGAGCAACACAGGCTTTCAGCACGTTGGAAGGGAGACTTCAAAGCGACATCTTACCGTACAAATTATTCTGTCACTTTTTGCGGAGGAAACGTGTACACAAAGGCACTTGTCACACATTACATAGGTACAATAATTTTTAAGAAAAAAAAACCGACTTCATTTGGTTCCCGGTAAAAGTGAAATTAAGAATTTGTTTGAGTTAGCCAGTTTACTTCACAAATATCCAATACACCGCACGTGTACGATTGAAAATTGAGGAGTGTTCTTAATGTCCTAGGGCGTCTAGAACTCCCTTGTAGACCTTTAAACAAACAAAATAACAATGTGTTAAATTGGATGACAGACTGTAAATTAACGAGCATATTCATTATGCCATCCCTGATTATCAACATCAGGTCCACTCCAGCAAAATGATGGCCACAGTAAGAAAATGCCTATGCTAATTACGAACACCCTCTAATCACAATTAACCTGCCGTTCAAATTTGAGGAGTTCTCTGAATTCTTCTAGAACTCCATCATCAGAATATAAATCAAATCAAAAAGATGAATGTCACAACTAGGATAATAAGTAGAGCTAGGTTTATTAACCAGTTCCACTTTGCGATCCCTGGTCTTCATCATCAGATCCAGTTCATCAAAATGTTGGCTCCGCCAAAACACTGTTTTAGTTACTTAAGGAAACCCTCAAATCAGAATGCATGTGCCGTTAAAATTTGAGGAGTTCTCTCAATCCCTCATGAAGCCCATCATCAAAATATCTTGGACTATCTTGAAGGTATTTCTTTACAAAGAAAAGATGAATGTCTCAAATCGGGTGATAGAGCTGGGAATTAACAAGCAGTTCCACTTTGCCATCCCTGGTCTTCATCATCAGGTCCACTCCACCAAATTGATGACCCTCGTAAAGAAATGCTCGAGTGTCTTAAGAAACCACCCAAATCATCATGCATGTGCCTTTCAAATTTTAGGAGTACCCTCAGTTCCTCATGGATCCCATCATCAAAAATTGATTTTGAAAAAAACGGGACAAACCTGGAACCATCTATTTTCAGAAAAAAAAATTTTTTTTTTTAAATCTGATGACAGTCCTGGGAATTACCAAGCAGTTCCACTTTGACATCCCTGGTCTTCATCATCAGGTCCACTCCACCAAATTGATGATGTTCGTAAAGAAATGCTCGAGTGTCTTAAGAAACTACCCAAATCATCATGCATGTGCCTTTCAAATTTGAGGAGTTCCCTCAGTTCCTCATGGATCCCATCATCAGAAATTGATTTTGAAAAAAACGGGACAATCCTGAAACCATCTATATACAGACAAAAAAATATTTTTTTAAATCGGATCATAGTCCTGAGAATTACGAAGCAGTTCCACTTTGCCATCCCTGGTCTTCATTATCAGATCCACTCCACCAAATTGATGATTTTCGTAAAGAAATGCTCGAGTTTCTTAAGAAATCACCCAAATCAGCATGCATGTGCCTTTCAAATTTGAGGAGTTCCCTCAGTTCCTCTTCGATCCCATCATCAGAAATGGATTTTGAAAAAAACGGGACCAACCAGGAACCGTCTACTTTCAGAAAAACAAAAAAAAAATTCAAATCGGTTCAGTAATGACGGAGTTATGAGTGAACATCCATTAAAAAAAAAATCAGACGAATTGAGAACCTCCTCCTTTAGAAATATTGAAGTCGGTTGAAAAATAATCTGTAAATCATGCCAGTTTCATCATAATGACGTATATAAACACACAGCGGGGCTAAGATGCCAAGCTGATATACTGATAATTATTGGATAAGACGATAGTTTGTCGGCACGTTCTGACAATTTCTGATAATTTTAATTAGTTCTGTCAAATGTCTTTGCATTTGGCAGCTGTCACCGTCACGCTATCCGCAGTTTATCAACTTATAGCATTATCCTATGACATTCGTGGTTAGCCATCTTAGGCCCGCAGGCTGTTTTATTTAATACAAAATGAGTTAATGACAGATAGTCTATCAACGTTCGATTCTACCGTCGAACGCAATAGTAAATAATATTTAAAACGGGTCACTCACGTAATTTAGTCGATTTTCGCTCGACATGTTTCGTTCTTTACGAAGAACGTCATCAGGAGCGCCCACTCGCGACAGAGGCAAGTCGTACACTGCGGGCTAATGCCCTATCTGCTCTGGTACTTGCAGCTGGCGGTGGGAGCGGCGCGGGGGGCGACACGGCGGACGATCTACCCTCGTTCTCATTATCATCGCTTTTGCCAACCGGGTTGCAAACAACACTCACTACGTCACTCGCTAAGGGCACGTTCACACAGTCCACTGACGCGGTACCCAAAACCGTTTTCCAACTAGGAGGCACTGACCAACCACAATCACGGTTGAAGTTCGGATGACGACTTATTTCAATAGCCTCCCGTATTTTCCGCTGAACTACGAATTTTTCTCTAGCCAACACGGTTACCCTATCAAACCTAATGTAGTGCGTCGAATCCGAGTCCAATACGTGTTCCGTTACCGCAGAACCACGGCCATCTCGATAAATATTATTTAATATGTTCGAGTCTCACGAGAGTTTTATAGTTAAAATTAGAACGCAATAGTCTTGACACTATTCAATGACAGCATTATTCTTTCAAACATAAAACCTAAAACATGATGTATGAAGCTTGACGTCATTTGTCTGTCATCGGCATGAAAATTACAGGCCCTGTAATGACTAACTAACAAATATTTCACACTTCGATATATTCTTGTGTACGGACTAGTTACAACACAGACCCGCGTATGCACACTTGGGCTTATAAGCCCAAATGTGCATACTTCAGCAGAGGGAAAACGGTACGTATGGTCCTGTGTTGCTTGAAGCCATTTCCAAACCTATTTTCAAATAAATAAACACCAATCAACAGATTCCCGTCCGTTGCCTCCGAAAACTCTGAATTCAGCCTCCATTGAAACGGTAAGTGAATTGAGGTAATTACATTATTGACAAAGCCTATTTAGTCTTTGACTAAATGTAATATTGTTACGGTACTTTCTACATTAGTTTAAATTACTTTCACGCACCGACGACTATAGGTAATAATAATGTAATGTGACGGTATAATGGGAAATGTGTCTGGAGGATGCCCGGCTTACATAGCAACTATGGAGATCCGACAGATTTTTGGAATGTATATGGCTGGCAAATAACTCTGAATATTTTCACTTTTCACTTAACAGTATTGACCCTAAAACGTCCTAAGTGACAACCAAATTTATTTCAAATTAAGAACGATATGACAAAGTCTACATTCCAAGACAACTTGATTGTCACTTGTTTCGTTTCGGTGTCATAAATGCATCATCATGCATTTAATTAAGGGTTAAAGCAACGTTTAGTAGGTAACAGCAATTCTAACATAAAAAGAAGAACTGCAAGAATTAGCATGGGCTACTGTTAGGACATAAACATCCTACAAAAACGAAGGACTTTTAAATGTGGGTTGATAACATACAGTTTGTAAGAGGAACTTTCAATCCGTAGACAGGCTTGAGTACCTATTCCAATATATTTGGTAGGCTATTACGAAAATGAAACCAGAATTTTTGTCTGCTCCATACGCACGATCCCTAATTTCGGCAACCTTGATCGATTTGGCTCAAGTTCGAATTTAAAAGTTATAGTTATCTCATCTAACCATGCACTCGTCAGTTTCACGCCGATCAAAGATACTCGACTTTTCGAACAAACATACAATACAAATGCCGGATTGTTCCAGCACACTCGGACAACTTCGTTTGCTTCGCTTGCTCTTCGATCAATCATTTCATATATACCAGTCTTCATGAGGTAACCTATAAGGCGCCCCTATAGGTGATAGGAATTTAGTGGGTGTCTGCGCGTATAGACCTAGGTTGGCTGATGATGTCCTGGATTTGCGCTGATGTGGATGGCAGGATTTCGTGCATGCACGTTAGATGGCGCCGGAAGGAACGGTGGGTACATTAGCAAATATATTCAAAGTTTGGGAAGTTTCCAACAACGTCTGCGAACGATAATAAATATCATGAAAAGAAACGAAAAGTGGAAAAAGCATGACCTCGGGTGGGACTCTAACTGGCGACTCTGGATAGAAGCGCATCGCTCTGCCGACTGAGCTACCGAGAACACACCCGCGCCCCGAATTTCCCCACCATATTCCTCGTATGCGTTTTAGGGGGGTGCTCAGCAATATTTACCGAAAAAAGTACTTCTTTATCGGAGCGATGGGCGTGTCTCAGAGTCGCGGGTTTGAGTCCAGATCGAGGTCACGAATTTTTCCACTTTTCCTTTTTTTCTAAGAAATCCGATTTAATAATTATCTAGATTTTTTTTAACGTATTAATTCAAGTAGGGTTGAATGTATTAATTATTATGAACATAGAAAATATCGCGAATGTAGTTAATTTACCTTAATATACCGGCGTTCATGTGACATGGTCGAAACTGTGTCGAAACGTCGGTATGTTAAGGTAAAAACTACATTCGCGATAGGGCGTTCTATCATATAATTTAAACTTTCGTGAGTCATACTGATATTAAAATTGCAACAGTTAACACTCACGTATTTTCATCACATTGTGATAAATGTTAATAATTATGTGTATAAAACGCAAAAGTTTTAAGTGTTATAATGTATTAATTATTTTTAAATAGGTAGACAAAGATGCAACAGTCTACTAGGGATATGTGTGCACCTTGTACCCCGTGTTCAACCCCACGGCTCAATTGCATGCGCCCTACGGCTTTGTAGCAGATGCATTATAGAGATTGCATCCTGCCGCCAGGGGGCATACGTGAACCTGCGGGAAATTTAATTAAAACCTGTTGTATAGGCCGAACGCCCATGCCAGCAGGATATTTTGAATTATGGAGACAATTTTAAGGTAGTGCATTGCTCTAAATCCATAGTAACTCTTGTCATAATTATACCTCTGTATGGGGATAATTTGACTCCCAGGAAAGATATAGGTTAGTTTCTCTTCTAATTTTACGCAGACGTAGTCAGAGACTAAATAACAGCTCTATTAACTCGGTTAAAAGTTAAGACTCATTTAAAAACCATAATCATAGAAAAATCACTTGATAACAAAAATCACAAACAAATCAATTGTTGTTTTATTAGCTATGTGCCACAGATAAACCTCATATTCGAAAAAATACGATTATATTTTCTCTATAGGTTTTATGTTTTCTCCCCATTCTAATAGAGTCAAACCACGTAAGAGCTGTCGTATACGTTACACTGTACCTACGTGCCGTCTCTGTGTCTACGTGTTATCAAAATCTATGAAACTTAGCATAAACGGACTCTAAAGGAAAATATCAAAATGACAGGTAAGGACAAACAATCATTTAGCTAAACTGTGACACTGTGTGGAAACTGTGCACATAGCGAATAATATTCTCACAACTTCTAACGTCAACTAGCACTTTACATGTGGCAAACAAAAGAGGAGGTATTAGGATGCTAAATTATTCAGGGGCCAGTCCGCCTCAGTAAATGTTGGAGCAAAGTGCAGCGCTATGACCATTCCGACTAAGTGTCACCAGACGAAGGATTATTGAATATGTGAATTTTTGGGTTTACTAATGTTTGGCCAAAAAATGTTTCCCAAAATATCACATATCATATTTATATGCATATTATAACATAAATACATAATATGTATATTTTGGCGCACTGTTAGGTCGCGGTTAACCTAACACAATCCTCCTCGCTTCACTCGTCGTCGCACCTATCTTGACTCTGCCACTTGATAATTTACGGTGTGTATATTTAAAAAATATATACATTGTTAAGCGTAGAACTTATTACTAATGTAAATAAAGTAAATAAAGAAAGTTTTTAGTTTCTTTTGTTCATTATAAAACTTAATTAAATTAATAAGATAAATGTACCAGTGCTCGATGCACTAATGCCCAGTAATTGACATCCTGCAGCGTGTTTCACCACGCATTGACGCAACGATTATATAAACTTTAGTAAGTATACAGCAGGATTGTCGTTTGTTTCTCAAGATGGCGATGGCGTCTCTGGAATATTTTTTGTATTTTGTGCGCAAAATGTTGTTTAATGTGTAATGTTGATAGCTAATTGTGCAGTAAACTAACGAAGCAGTATACAGCTAATGAAGAATTAATCCTGAAATGAGTTCAGTCACTCCTTAAGTCACCAAGCGGCAATCCCGGGATATTGGCCCCCTGAGAAGCTATATTTTAAGTCTTATAGCTATAAACTTAACATATAGCGAGGTCAATTACCGAACAACGTCGCCCAAGTGGCAATATAGTGGCAATATACTATCCTATTTATATATTACTAGCAAAATAATTATTAGTGACTTAACATTCGGATGGAAAGTTGGAAACTATTAGGGTGGTGTCGACAACTCGTTTACCTTACTAAAGTTGTTTTTGTTATAGCAGTTACGTATAATTTTACAAAGAATTTCTCAACATGAGTTTATCAGAACTTTGCGCCTGGTAACCCTTCCAACTACTCGCGTGCTGAGAACTTATGCAAACATTTGCTCTTCACAGTCTGGTAACTATATTACGCGTGAAAAGGCGCGTTTGTTGAGAATAGATATAAAATATTAAAATTTTAAAGACATTTCGACATACAGACAACAAATTGGAACTAAGCCACTTAACCATGTCAAAATGACATAGTCGTTCAGGGGCCTAAGGTTCCTATTGGTTGACTTTAGGCACGTAGAAATACAAATAAACACAAACGTACTCAAACAAGGAAAGATAATGTAATCTTGAGCTTTGCCGCCGAGTTTCGCGAGTAAAATAAGAAGTACATACGATTCAAATCTTATACAAATGTAAGTTAATTTGAAGAAGCCATTCAAAACTCAAGGTCAAAAAGTGTCATAGAGTTACTCCTGGTACATACTTAGATATAGCCAATAGCTTTCCGAGCTAGTGAGGTGAAAAGATATTTTATTAGTGGACGGTGTGCCTTACCAAACGCATATTGTAGGTATCTGTAGAATTAATTACTTTTTTGATGAATTTAAAGTAAACTGTCTGCATTTCAAGTAAACCCTGGGTTCCAATCAAAGCCTCCATTTACTTTTATAAGCTTTTGAAAGTTGGGTTTCATGTCGCCGCCGGCGACAGATTTAGATTATGTTGCTTTAACGTTTAAATCCTTAGTTATTTCATATGTTTGTTCTTTGTGATGAAAGTGATGTAGATAGCTACATTATTTGCAGTTAATCAAGAGACGTTTTAATGATGACTCACACTAATACGAAACGGGACGGGATGGGGCGGGACGGGACGATCTGGCAATTTCGTTAGAAATAATCACGTAATAGCTCTGAGGTCACGTTACATTTTCTATAGAAACTGACAAAATATAGTAAACGTCACATAACCTCCGAGGGATAGAAGGTGAAAATTTGTCCCGTCCCGCCCCGTCCCGTCCCGTTCTAGTGTGAATCATCATTTACAATGAATATGGAATAAAAAATAAAGATAGACAGTGGGGGTGAATTTTCTACGTGTATTTTTACTGTAAAATATTGTTTAGTACTCGCTACCGAATGAAAAATAACCATAAAGTGTGAGGTATTTGGAAAAGAACAGGGATAAGCTAAAAATATATTTTGGTAAAGTAAATACTTTCGCCCCCCTCTTACTTTTGAACCGCAAGTCCAAAAAATATGAAAAAGATCATGGAAATTACTTTCAAGGATTTTTTTTGATAAGAGTTATATTTTTAGAAAACAAATGTTTTTAATGCTGATCTCCAAATGGGTCATTCCAGGGACTTTTAGTGTTGCCGACGTAAGAGTTATATTAAGTCTGAGTCTCAGTACTCTCAGTCTTACACAATCTTTAAGATAGTGGCTGTCGGTACATTATTAAGCTACTTCAGGAGTCGTTAGGACCCTGAAAGCTGCTGAAATATTCAGGTAAGTACACTCATTATGAAAGCCTTTAATGGGTAGAACGTTGGTAAGATAGGATTGTAGGTACATCGCTCCAATGTTCATGGTAACATATTATAGCCTGAGCTATGTCTTTTAGCTTTATGACAAAAGAAATATGTAAACTGGGATTACCTACTTTGATTTTTGGGTAACATTGATCAGCGATATTTGTGCTAGAAGAAATTCGTTTTTGTATACAAGTTTAAAAGCGTTATGATATTCCTGGCAACCTCAACAGTAACAAATGACAAATACATTCAAAAACAAATAACTTACAGGTTTTTTTTTAATACCTACTGTAAGGTACGGATAGGATGAATAATCAAACAAATGGAGGTGACATCAC
This sequence comes from Lathronympha strigana, assembly GCA_949128165.1. Classification (NCBI taxonomy): domain Eukaryota; kingdom Metazoa; phylum Arthropoda; class Insecta; order Lepidoptera; family Tortricidae; genus Lathronympha; species Lathronympha strigana. Next base: position 5,017,337 of record OX421906.1, on the reverse strand, counting down.
ATAGCGCTAGCAACTGCTACGTTTGAAGTAAATTGCTAGAAGGTGTGAAAACTAGTTTCACTGAAAAAATCCAGCTAAAACTAGTTTTGCCACAGCGTAAAACTAGTTTTTGGCTAAACTAGTTTTTATAGGGTTAAAAAATCGTGCGATTGTTGCCTTGGTGTCTTTAGGAAAACCATTCAAAAGCTGGTAGGTATATGTATTTGCCTCTTATTTTGTTTACCGATATTATTGGTAAATGCTGCAGGTAAATCAGACTAAATATGTACAAATTTTGCGGCAAAATTTGTACAGCTTTGAAACTTTGTTTCTTTGTTTTGAGTCCTAGGAAAATTTAGGCGTCCAACCTCTCCCAGGGGTTCCTGGGCAGGGTATTAGTTATTATGAACATAAAACGGATCTATCGCGAATGTAGCTAATTTATCTTAATATACCGACATTTCGACACACACACAGTTTCATGTGGTAGATGGTGGATTGCTAGAAATGTCCACGTACCCGTAAAAAAAGTTAGGTCTACCCTTCTACTAAATGTTATCATCAACATTCACACTTTTACAAACTAAGCAAATGGGGTATCTTCGCTGTAATTTTGTGCGCTGAAACGAATGAAATCATAATTATACTTAAAATACGCCTAGGCAAGGAATAATCTCATAAAAGATGTGAAAGATAATAGAAGTAGCGCTATTATTTTGATGACGACTTTTCAAAATTAAAACCCTGATTCCCGTGACTCAACAGCAATACAGTCGCAATCGGAATGTAACCTTAAATAAAGTTTTCGACAATCCCCAGCTGTCAATGAAATGGAAAAGAAAGTTAGTCGAAGACAGATGATGGCGCGAGGAATTGAATCAACTGTCCCATAGATCAATCTTCTAGTTATCGGCCTGACACTTCGTAACTTCGGTATCTTTGGGATGTTTGTGCACAAACTTAAAGTAAGTAAGTAAGTAAGTACCTGTTATACTCTACATCAGTGAAATAGAACACTTATTTAAACATTCACGATTTTCACACATTATAAATTTACTAAAACGGGGCTTAATCGTGGGTATCTTTCTCCGGGACCACGGGGACAATGTCGCCTTTGAAACGTCGGAGGACCGTTTTCAAAGTTTTACATAGTGAAATATAAGTTAGAGAAACACACTAAAGTTTGTCATGAAGCAAAGTGTTGGTTGTCCAGCGGCATCAGCGTGCGACTTTCAATCCTAGGGTTGCAGGTTAATGAGGTTTTCTAAACTTATGTACGAAATATCATTTGATGTTTACCAACCGCTTTTCGGTGAAGGAAAACATCGTGAGGAAACCGGACTAACCCTAATAAGGCCTAGTTTACCCTCTGGGTTGGAAATTCAGATGACAATCGGTAATAAGGATAACTGGAAGAGGTCCCTCATTGGGATAAGTTCGCCTTTGTTGTATCAAATTGTCTACTGTGTTTCTTGTATTTCTTGTGTTATTTTACAATAAAGCTTATACATACATACATACATACAATCGCTTTCTTAAACCTAGCGCCTACGCAATTTTTTGGGGATACTTGCCAAGCGGACCACAGGGTCCCTGACCTGTGACATAAGCCAGGAAAACGCTAGGAACAGGAATAACAATATCCACTATTGTAACTGTCTAAAATGTAAATTTTTAAAAAACGCGATCATTAACGCATCAAAAAGCTCATCCTTTTCCTTGGGTGTAATTATTCCCTCATATATCACAAACGCTCTTACTTAAGACAGTCCTAACTTAACACTCACACAAATGAGAGTCATCAAGTCGTCACGCCGCCGGTCAGGTGTGCAAGCGAAACATCGCTATATTCCCGCATAGTGCTGTCTCCCTCACACACCAAAGCGATAAAAACCTGCGCATCCTAAACTTTTTTTCAGACCAACATTAAACTCAACCCTTCTAATTACTGCGTAATTACCTAAAGTAACACATGTTTACTCTCCTCTAATTTACTTTTTTACGCTTAGTTTCTTTTTTGCCTTTCATATAATGTAGGCCTTCCTTTGATGTCGAGGTACGGTTTGCAAGTTTTATTTTAGCTTCTTATATTAAAATTCTAATTAAAAATCTAATATTTAAAATAAACATTAATTGACATGAAGAGATGTTAGATGTTTGAAGTGTAGGCATCAAGTCGCAAGATTTTTAGCTTAAATATGAGTAATCCGTTACCATTTTTTCTTAGACATTATATGGCGGTAACAAAATTGAAAGTTACGGAAATTAAGGGACAATTTTTTTTCTGTTGTGTTTAAAACTAGAGCAGACATAAAAATACCCACTTAAAAAAAGTGAGAGGGGGGACAACTTTAAATACAATGGATCTTATAGCGACAGAAAAAGGTCCCGTTTTCTTACATATTTATATTAATTTTAATGGGACGACACTACGCTGATGCTACTTTTAATTTCTACCTTTTTCAGCCGCACTTTAATTAAAGCTGTAAAAACCAAAAGATTCCACTGTTTTGCGGCCACCAAAGGAAATAACATTTAATAATGAAACAAAACAAAACTCGCAAGGCTGCTCGAAACTTTACAAATACATTGTTTCTATTCATTTCGCTTCTTTGTATTTCTGATTTTTAATAACAGAGCGTTACCAGGTACAATATTACATTGTTTTGGGAGACGGAAACAGCACTAACTTTTCAAAGAAATATTAGGTAGATAATTGACGTAGAATAAAGGACGTTTAAAATATTTTTCATTTAGGTTATTCTTTGTAGAGAGTTTGACATTCCAAGTAACATTAGGTAGAGAAATGTAAGTTATCTAAAAAGTTTTAAATAATTCTCCGTCTCATCTTTGTTTTCTTTCCCCCATAATCCAGCATTAATAGGTATAGGCAAAGAGTTATATAATAGGTACTTAACAGTATTCCAAGCACAAGTGACATATGACAGTACCTCGCGCGCGAGATACAAACCGCCTCATTCTAACTGATACAGTTAAAAAGAGACGGATACTCAGCTCACTTGGGTGCCGTCTACAGGGATCGTTGCATATTTAGAGTCCCGCGGTAAATCAACCAAACCCTTCATAATTAATTAAGCCACGAACATGCTCGCCGGTGTTAAATTTTCAGGCCGCTCTCTCAATTTAAACCTCATATAAGCACTTTTTCAGTTTTCACATAATAAAAAGTAAGGTCAATGTGACTAATTCCGTCATTAGGGCTATTCGACAATTGACGTGACGGAATTAGCCACATTGATGATTGACCTACTGCCTATTTTATGTTTTTATTATTCTGTGTCAGTCTTTATAAGTTAGATATAATGTGTTTTGCGCTCAGAACGTACGTTAGTCGTATTCTTTTTTTAAATTTTAAATGAATTTCGATGAAATGTTTGTGATTTACAGAACGTGCGTACATTCACGTCTATAAATATCTATACACTTTGGAACTTATTACAGGGGAATAAGGGTCAAAATTGAATACAGATGCTACCTATGTATATATTTATGAAGCTGACCGTACACGTGCATATACATTCACAATTTCTCACTTTCCCACGTGATGCTCAGTATGTGTGCAAGGTATCATCATCAGTGAACGCAGATAAAGCATGGAAGCATTATGTCTGCTATATTATGGCACCACGGACATTGGTACCTCGGTAGGCGGTCCTTATGATTGGTACCGGGCGCGATTTCTGTTTGACCGCGATGTCAGTGAGTGACAGATGCCTAAAACTAGTTAACAGAACAACGTATTTTACAATGAAAAATGCCTTCATGTGTGGTGAAGTGGTGCAGAAACTATACTGATCATTTCAAGACTAGTGGAATCACATTTCACAGGTAAGTAAACAGATAAATTCAGCGAAAACTAATAAAAATATATGATGACATTTTCTATATAGGGATGATGTTATGCTAAATGAACTAGACTATTTTCTTAACTTGTGCGATTATAATTTTATGTATTATAATGATAAACTCTAACTGACAAACTTGGATTTTACTAATACCTACCTTATACGGAATGGTGCTATACAAATCTAATTATTTCAAATTCATATTAATCATTTTTGATATTTCCTGATGTTCTACCTACGTTGATACCTACGTTTTCCTTTGTAATCAGAGTCCCACAGTATCCTAACCGTCGTCAACGATAGATAGAGGCTGTCCAACTGGAGAGGCATGAAACAGATTGGATGCCTACCAAGGCATCTAGAGTCTGTTCCATGCACTTCAAAGCTGAAGATTTCTACTTGTCTAAAAAAGGCTTCACGCAGCTTGCTAAAACCGTTATACCGATTTGTACTGTAGATATAGGTACCTTGGTTTAAATACGGGTGTATGAAAACAATATTTGTTAGTAAATTCGTTTGATGAATTTGAATTTTTTCAGATGGTATTTTCAAGTGAAACGTCGCTATCAATTACTAAACAGGGAATGAGGCAGGCAGATAGATCATCAACCCTGCCGCTCAAAATAATAAAATGACATAAAGAAAATGACTATGCAGAAAATCAAAGTCCTCAGAAACGTCGAATGGTCAGTTATTTAAATACACGTACTTACCGTAGTTATATATTTTGTAAGGATATCTCAGCTGTTAAATTTCAACGAAATCCTTTAACTGATACTTCATTATAATGTTTTCTGGTACCGCAATAATAATTCATTAAAATGAAACATATTTTATTATTTTTAATCCGATCAATCCGTTTTAACGTGTTTGCTACTTGATTTTTCCGTCAATTTAAGGTAAATTATTCGAATTGGAAATGTAATTTTACTTATGTCATATTACATTGTATTTTTACTTTTTAGATCTCGTGTCCAAGCTGTGGACATCATTTTGGTGTTCCTAATCAGGTGGATGCGGAAAATTCAACTGAGATACTCCATCGACGACAACCTTCGTCACTATTGTTATCAAATTACTTGAAACTTATGGACAGAAAACTGTGTGTTACGCCTTTAAATATATTATCTTCAAATATTCTATGCCTTTTTTTCGTACCGAAAAAAGGGACGCCATAAATTAAAAAAAAAATTGTACTGCGGGATTGGCTTGTCATACCAGACAGATATATCTACTTGTTAGTAGTAGTAGTTGGCATCGCCACCTAAACAGAATTAAACCGCTACCATTTCCTTTTAGTTGATCACGCAAAATAAGACTATATGACACAGACTAACAAAGTTGAGGAATCAGCAAGACTAAGTTGAAAATAGAACATTGAGAGATTAAACAAAAATCTTCTTCCACAAATTACCAGTGTCCGCATTCCTACTTCCTCTCCTCCACTTTGCACAATGCTGGTATATATTGAACAAAAATGGAGAGTTTATTAGAAAATATAAATCCCTTAATAAGGGCGCTACTTAATATTGATGATTGAATAAACCAAATCAAACATTTATGTATGTACTTGGTATCGACTAACAGCTATGTTCAGATCAAATTAGATGCTTAATAGATGGTCAGTAGTCGATAGGAGAGGGTAGTGGTGCAGGGCATAAGGCGTTTCTGATCCACACTAGCTAGTGCTAATTACCACGCTGTCCTCCTTGACGAATTTTTCAGATGGGTTCTTCCCACTTATGCCGTACCTACAATATAACAATAAATGTAGGGAGCGGACTGCCCATACGGATAGTTACGAACATGATATTTATATCATGGTAGCGTTAACAATATCGAACCCTACAATTATTCCATACTCGTACATGTTAAGTTACCTACATAAATAATCGTGCGGCGAACACATCAACAGAACAATAAAATTAATAGTGATTTTCTACTTTAAATTTTATTTAAACTTATCACAAGAAAAATATTGCATGTAAAAATTGTTCTTTGTTGCATCAATCTGTCTACAGACAGTGCGTTTCCAATGTCACTATTATTCTCGCAACATTCAAGTGTCAGCGCTAGTGCCAATCACAACAAAGAATATTGACATTGACCAATTATGTTTTATGATATTTTATAATAGAAAACCGACTGATATTTTGATGAATTTGATTGGCAGTGTAGCGGACATGCGTATATCAGATTTATAGCCAGGTTTATGTTGACGATTTGTTTGAAGGAATTCTTCCATGTTTATTTCCGTTCACTGATCATCATTCACTGATAATATTACAATTAGGTAAGAATTCATTTATATTCAAAATATACACAGTAAGTGTAACTAACCTACCTATATACCTGTTGGCAACTCCAACAGAACATGATTTTATATTCATTCACTCTTTCCTTTCATTCACTACTTCCCTCGCTCTATAACTGTGTGTAATAATGTGATTAAAATTAAAATAAGTGCTATGAAAATGAAGCTGTTTCCCTTTACTTCGACCTCAACTGCACCAGCCCCATGGCTCCCCTGAACATATACCTACCTCTAACTACCTTAAATCTAAATAGTTCCTTGAGGCATTGTACCTAGGTTGTTGGCGGCATTTCCTCGTTATATCGCAATGCTGATACGTTGTGCGAGGAAGCCACCAGCTTTTCTGTCACCAGTTACAATACATTTACCAGAATACTTCTGTCTACTAAAAAGCTCATCCTTTTCCTTCGGTGTAATTATTCCCTCATGTTTCACAAACGCTCTTACTTAAGACAGTACTTCTTCAGTCTTACTTAATATCAAATGAGAGTCATCAAGTCGTCACGCCGCCGTCGTCAAGACGTGTCGCGATTTCTACAAAAAACTTGACCGAATGGATCTAGAGTTTCGACCCCAAATGGTACAAAATAGTACTCTTTGCCCAGGCTCTTAGCTACCAATAGTATAATCCTTTTACATCCGGAACTCTATCGAACAGGTAGGTACGCTTCTCTCCAAATAATCAGTGAGACCGGTTTCCCGGATCAGAACAAAGCATTCACTATCGCGCAAATACGGCTCAATGCTTTCATTCACTGTACTGCTCCAACTTTCCAACCAAAACCAGACAAAATCTGACCTACGAAGGCTCTCAGTTGTTACCTATTCCTAGGTCAAAGTAAACTAGATGAGCTCACAGTAAATGAAATGTGTGAATGAATGAACTCAAACGGAGTTCGGACTGTACCAATGAACCTACATTTGCCTAAACATTCGATTTGCTTTTGTTCGTCGCTCGGAATAGGCCGCGAACTGTATGGTTCAATTGTTTGATTAGGTTATTCTGCCTGCGGTATTGAGAGAGATACTGAAATTGATATTTCCTCGACCTGTTGGGATATTGGCTTGATGACCGATAGTGACACTAATTGTCGGTCGAGGGACATACTTACAAGTTATTAGATAAATGTCTAACTACTTTTGGCCGCTGCACATTGTTCTTTTCGAAGGAGCGCACCATACGAATCGAAGTTATATATACATGCAATCGACCTTTGTGACAAAAAAAACATGTATTATTCGATTCTTTGATGTATTTTTCTTTATGCCATACGATTAAATAAATAATGTCTAATCGTAGTATGACATTTCAGCCCCGCACCGCGTCGCCATCGTGTTCGTTCAGCCACGTATACTTTGTGTAAGAACCACCTTATGACACATGTCAACGCCTATAGAAATTATAAATAAAATCCTGTTATAATACTAATGGTTCGCCCCTATCATATCTCGGCAACCTGTCAACCGATTTGGCTCATAATCGAACTTTCTTCTTACTAGAATTCTATTTATCTTATCTAACCACCTGCCAAAATTCACGACGAACCGATCAACGATACTCGAGTTATCGTCGAACACACATACATACAAACATACATCTACATGACGGAGTGTCAAAGAAAATTGGGAGAACTCACTCGCTTCGCTCGCTCGTTCGATTACATAATTTAGTAGACAGGTAAGTACGTCGCCTATTTAACAAATCAAACAGCGCGAAGCGATCGCTTCTGACTTAAACAACTCTGGCAACAAACAAGCCAGATCTTTTATTCATGTCCAATTTGTGGAGTGTTTTTCAAAACTAGAATAGCTAAAACATATACAAGGATTTGAATCATCTTACAACAATGTTACTTGAGTTACTATTTAAATAAGCACAAGTTGTATATTTAACAGTTTCCGTAGCCAAGCTTGCTACGCGCTACGCCCTACGCCAATCCCAGCAATTTCCAGCGACTACGAACAGAGGCCTGCCTGGCGGGATCCCAATGTAAACTTTGAGTACTTACCTACCTATTAAACCAGGAGTAGAACAGATGTTGCCAACCATTTTTGTCGTCCCTCAAGGACCTGGAAGGACGAGGACATATCACCTACGAACTACAAGCGCGCGCAGCGAATCTAGAGGTTAAGGGGTGCAGGGAGGGGGGGTTTAATGAATGACAAGGTGGTTTTTTCTAATGCCGATCAGGTAGACGAATCACAAAACATTTTGTGGTCCACTAATTTTGCAAACGAACATCTCATTGGAGCTTGCTCTTCGGTAGGTATAAGTACAATCCCCCTTAAAAAATCAGAATTTTTCGAACGAGCGAGCGACACGAGTGTGGTCTCCCGATCTATTTGGACATTCCGTATGTATGTAGGTATGTATGTATGTTTGTTCGACGATAACTCGAGTATCGTTGATCGGATCGTCGTGAAATTTGGCAGGTGGTTACATGAGATACATATAATTATTAAGTTCGAATATGAGCCAAATCTGTCGAGGGGTTGCCGAGATATAGGGGTCGCGAGTTCAAATTCGGGGCGAACCACTAGTAGTATAGAAAATGACAGTAAAAGGGTGTAAGGCGGATGGGGATGTCACACTGAATGAGAAATAGTTGATTCACGCTGATAAACGTTCTTCTAAACGATCTTGTAAGTAGGTATATTACTGAGAACAGCGTACGCATACTTTATGAACCAATTGTTAGAGGTAAAGTAGTTTGATGCAATTTACCCTACTTACAAAGTCGCTACCCGTGTTGCAAGATCTAATCCAGGTTCGAGCACAAAGAAAATTAAGAGTAGCGTAGTATTTTAACATTTTTAACCTTCTTTAATATGTACCTATATTACGAATAGAGAAGAGACGACTTTACTGTGTAGGAAAACAGTGTGAGGAAAACGCGAAAGAGATTCAAAGGTATAGTGTGTAAGTCTAATACGGGCGATAAATTTAACCAAACATAGAATTCATAAGTGTTATCAATAATTAAAACATATTTTTAAGTTACACTTACTTATCACCCCATAATTAATTTTTTTATAAAATTTTGAGCCGCAATGTACTATAAAAAATCTGACGCTGACAGTTGTCAACGAATGTTTGATGCGAGTGAGTTTGCATTACATTGCGGGCCGAATTATTTTCTATGGATAAAATTTTAATTGCAATTCTATTTAAAAGTTACCTAATTACATTTCTTATGTCCTATACTAAACCACCGTTAAGAGGTTCGCCCGTATTAGATTTACACACTGTATACATGTAAAGTACCTAATCCGTTTTGAACCTAAGGCTATAGACCCCACCTATAGCCTAATTACTTTTGTTCTTGAAACCTATGCCCGGCAGTGTAACCTAGGCATATGTGTGTTCTTACCACGCCGCCGTAGGTGTTAGCGACTGCGCGTTTCTAAAGTATATCCGTCTCGCTCTGCCAGAGTAGTGGTAGGACCTACGGTTTCGTACAACTCATGGTAAGCACACCGTAGGCTGCAATGGTGGACTAAGGACGTGGCGAAGTGGAGACACAAAAATCTAACAGAATATCATCGTATATTATGATTGGCAATTTTGTTCTAACTTTAACGGTTTATGAAAAGATATGAAAAACCACACGTCAAGACATAATAATCGCTGCTTATGTGAAACAGTGGTACATTTCTAAAAAAATCATTTGGAATTTTAAACTTTAAGTCGTTTGCATATGGTTTCAAATGCAACAGTGACTCATTTTGGGATGCGCCATTGTTGCATATATATATATATATATATATATATATATATATATATATATATATATGTATGTATAAGCAGCAAAAAGTGAAGCGCGCGAAGAAACGTTAGGTGACTTTTCTCTACTTGTGCCTATGTTACGAGTACCTATTTTGTACAAATGAAAGCTATCAATTATGTATACTTAGTCGTACTAAATAATGCTAATAAACATTACTAAAAGCTCAGATAAAATACTGGTTACGATACATTTACAGCACCTCAGTTAAATTGGATTCACGCCAGCCACAGACCCGATAAACCTTCATAATAAATTCTGCAATTACTTTTTTATGCGAAAAAAACCTGTTGAAAATGTTTCACCTAACATTTATACATATCGGTGTTCGTTTGTAATACTTGACCGCTTTAAAATATTAGAACGATAATCGTTTACACGGGAAAACAAGTGCTGTAAAGGGCACGAAACGTAGGGTCATGGTGTTAATAAACGGGATGAATCCGTTCTAAAGTGTTTAATTTCAATGAATAACAATCGCGGTAACAGAAGACGATTTAAATGAAATTTTAATAAAGCCATATTATTAGTTAGTGTTAAACAATTTTTATTTAGTGCCTAATAAAGACGGAACAAAGAAAATATGTACTCAGGTACTACACTCTTTATCGTGAAAAAATCAACGCTACCTAGTGAGGAAAATAAACACAAAACAGTATTTTTTTGAGATTGCTAACAGCGCCATCTAGCCCCGAGAAGCCGCACCACTTTTGTTTGTAAATTAACGCCATCTAGTGCCAAACAACTACAGTACTGTTTCATTTATTTTAGCGCCATCTCGGAATGTTCAGTGGCATAACTTACTGCGTTATCTAACAACTCTTTCATGAAATTCGGTTCCCTATGCTATTTACTCAAGTTTCGCTAAGACTTACTAGATGGCATTTAACTTTGTAAATAAAATTATAATGTATTTTTGTTTTCTTTATTATTAATAAAGTTTTATAAACATTTGCTTATTTTTATTGAATATCTTAAACTAAAAGTATTTCTCAAGCGGCTCCCCAAGTATGGTCTCCAGTTTCCGAATGGCGTCTTTCGTAGAGTTCTCGATCTTGGGATCACCGTCTTCTAGAAGTTCAGCGAGGAAAGGCACGCTTTCGGCCAGGAGCGGCAACCAGCTGCTGCCGAGCTGCGTTGCCATGGCAACCAGGCAGTCGAGAGCCAGCAATCTGGAAGAATATTATCGTTTAGTTTCACTTGTTGTAGACAAAAAATATCACTGTTACGTTCCGAAATGTGGATGAAGAATAGAACTTCGGTATTTATAAATGGACATTCAAGTCAAACCACGATATCTTCCAACCAAATGAACTGTCAACTTTATAGATGTTATTTTAAACGTCAAATTGTTACGTTTACTTACTTACTTACACTTTTACAGCCTGTGCTATCAAATCTATGGAAACTTAGCTAAGACGTACTCTAACCATAGTGTGAAAAGGACAACAAAAACCAAATTGCCGTTTAAGGTGGAAGTGCCTGGAGGATATGGCGACTAGCGACCAAGAGATGGCGCTAGTGCTTCAAACTTAGTTATTTTCATAATTTCCTCCAAAACTAAAGCAGATACATAAGATGTTTTTGTATTTGCGCAAATACTAGAAAATCTGAAGTATACTACGAGATTTTCTGCAGCCAACAGTTTTTCATTTCAACAAAAACCTGCAACAACGTGGAAATATGGAGATTTTACCCATTTACGCACACTAGCACGTCTTCTGTCAGTCATCAGTGTCAGTAGTGTTATCATCACTCCAAAAATTCCACAGAGGGCGCGGAGAATGTCATTCCTCGTAAACTAACTAGCGTTTACCTAGGTGGCGTTATAAAAATGCTTATGTAGTATTTAGCAAATATATTTTTGACCAATGTAGTCATTGCATTGCAGAAGACTTGGGGTCATAAATTAAATAGGAAAATGGCGTTTTTCGAGACTTACTACACATACAAATTCATACAATACTTGAGTGGCTAGAATCCAATCTTGAGAAGTTTTTACAGCATAAATATAGGTACGCATTTTACCCAGCCTTTGACAACTTTGTATAGAGGTGTACTCGTACATCGTAATTACATATATTTGGGTTGTTTTTTAAATTCCTACATCACCAAATAATAATAAGCTAGTTCAGTAAAACAATGTGAAGGAAGAATAACGATAAATAACCAATCGTTTTGTAGTAGTTTTCAGTCTTAAAAATCTTTTTCAAACTTGCCTTGGTAATTATTTTTTTTACTTTCATTTTGTTTACGTTTTTATTAATTGTTTTGACTCTAAATTAGATGTTGTAAACTTACTTTATCAAGAAAGTAGGTACGATATAAATATATAATAATTATGTGAAAAAAATTACAACAGTAAAGTTGTAATTTTGGGCATTTTCTTTTTTGCTGTAGAAAAGTCCTTTTTGAAAATTGGAAATAATTGTTTTCTATTCAGAATCGCGTGCTCTTTCAATCCTAGTAGGAAAAAAAGTGTCCTAAATTTTCCATACAAATTTCAAACTTTCCATTGACGCTACCGCCATTACTAAATCTATGAAATGACGGTGGCGAAATGGAAAACAAATCTTGGGACACCTTTTTTCTCCTACTAGGATTGAAAGAGCTCGCGATTCCGAATAGAAAACAATTAAAAAAAAATTAAATTTTCAAAAAAAGATTTTTCTACAACAAAAAATAAAAACGCCCAATTTCATCAACGAAAACGTGCTAATTATAACCAACAAAAACTAAAAAAAGGGTATGGTTGGCCAAGATTTGAACCCGGACTACTAAGCTTTACTACATCTTCTTATGATCAAGTATAAATTCATTGGGCTATTTCAACATCTCCAATAGCTGCCGAAAATTAAATACCCATACGTATAACGAGTTCACCTGTCAATGCTCTCAAGTTCAAATTTTTCTGTTTTATGGGACATTTGGATAATCGAACGACACGAGCTGGCAACGTCCTTGAAAAGGGACACACATATCGATTGACGTTTCAGTACTCTTCTCGTGGATTGTCAAATTTAAAAGTTTGAATTTGCTTTATTATCAATTTATTAAAGCTTGCTATTATTAGGTACTTGACTGCAATGACATTGAATTTAACTTTAAGGTAACGGCGTAAGGTATATTTTTATTCAATGTTCAGATATTTGTGATCTTGCTTAGATACCTTTGACGATTTAAGCGTTCAGATATTTTTTCCTCGCTCTTTGTTCAGAACTCACAGAAAAATTGCTTCTCCTATATTTATGAAAAAATTGAGTGCTCAGATGTTATTGGAGGATCTATTGTAAAGAATTTATTGAAATTTAACCTTGCTCAGAAATATTTGAGGACCTCGCCCGCTACGATATATCTGATGGCGACTGTATTGTCCACCTGTGGACGAAATTTGGTACTACTCAGTCCGCTGACCTGTGTTACAGGTGGTTACAGTGACATCTTTCATAGTAAACTCAAAACCAGTGGTTGTCAGTTGAGCCGCCATATTAGTTTACATGGACAGTATCAGGATTACTCACACAAACAAGCGCTTTAGCGAAATTTAGCACTTTTTATATCTGATTATTTTACGTTAATGTTAGTTTTATAGCATTTTTTATACTATTTGCGCAAACTGGAGGACCCGCATAACCTAAATATCACGGTTTAAACTCCGGTGCATCGATAGAATAGAAGAAAACCTGCAACGAAAGTTGTATGAAACTTGCACGGGGAGATCCACCTTAAAGTAGGTAAATTAATGAATTATGTAAGGACAAAGTTTGCTCTTGTTTGTAGACGTCTGGAATCAATTATAATTGTTTGCTTAATTTTCAACCACAGATTATAGATTTTATTTTATACAAAAAAATAATGATACACCTAAATTTGTTTTGCAGCGCTATACAGCGACATCTACATTTCATTTATTTTTGTAGCTGAAATAAATTTGGCTACTGATAGCTTTGGTATATTTAGCCTTTTCCATGACTCTGACACACTCATACGCACACCTCGCGGTTTCAGATAAATGTCCTCCCGCGGACGCTTCGGCTGTACAATGAGCTCCCAGGCTCCCAGCCAAGGCTTCCTCCGAGGACAAGTTTTTGATGGGTCGGCAAAGCGCATGTGACACCCCTGGAGTTGCTGGCCTCCATAAGTTACGGTGACCGCTTTCCATCAAGCGGGCCGTATGCGTGTTTGCCACCGGCGTGGTATTTAAAAAAACTAAGACTGAAAATAAAATATTACTTTTTTTTTATTTAAAATAAATGAATTCTCACCTAATCTGCGCATCATTATGCCTCGTCTTCAGCAACACCTGATAATTCAACAACTTCCACAGCGAGTCATCCGCCGTAGCCACCGCGAACTGCGCCACACAGGGCACTAGCGACTCTACCGCCCTCTCCTTAAGGCTCACTATCCCACCGAGTGGATTCTCCAACTGATCCACCACTGGTTGCATGAGCGTTTCGAATCTATCCTTATTTAGGAAATTCTGGCTGTCATATAAAAAGACTATGTGTAAAGTCTTAATAATATAGTTGACCAATGTGATGCATTTTTCTTCGGAGTCGAAGTATAGGTCTTCGGTTTTGCTTTTGTTGCAGGAATCGAGGAGTTCTGCTGCGTTTTTGATGAAGTGGCCCGCGAATAATACGAACAGGCCTTTTAGTTTATCGGCTATTGCGCTGCTTACTCTGGAATGAAAGGAATACAAAATTAATAAAAATAATATACATAATAGTCATATATGAATCAACGGAAAACAATTCCTTATATAAGAGTCAGCAAGTATTCTAAGACAAAGTAACAATGACAGAAAAAAAACCACTAAAAACATACCTACTATACCAGCAGGGTTAGCATGGTTGCCATTTTATCGCTTATCACGCTATGCGTCACTTTCGCACATACATACTTGTTAGAACGTGACAGCAACGTCGGTAAACGATAAAAACCCGACCATCATAGACTAGCTGGATTGTGTAAAAATCGTGATGAAATAAGATAACTTGAAAAACTTCTCAAGTATTCCCTAGCCAGCAATCACTATCAGTAGAATATTTTTTTTTAATTAAAATGCCTACCTTCTTTACACTCCGGAAAAAAAGGGAAGGGAGATTGCTGGCCAGGGTATAATGTCTATTAATCATCATACAATCACGTACAATAAACTAGCAGAATTACAGACTTATCGTGTGCGAAAGTTTAAACCAGAGTTAAAAAGAAATATGTTTCTTACCTGTAGAAAGTGATAACTCGGTCCCTCTGCCCTTCAACATTAGTCCTTATCGCCCAGTCATAGATCTTAAAATAGAAAGGCCTGAAGCTCGTCTCCGACAACTTCAGCACCAGGCTCACTAGCGCATTCACCACTTCCTCTTCCGCCGAATCTATAGTACCTTCATCAGCTTTATCCACTGAGTCACTTCTCAACTGAAGAGCAGATAGGAAGAATGATGTCAAATCTTGTTGTAACGCTGTGAAATCACTAGAAGTTATATTTGCGAAGCTCTCAGCTAAAACAGCCATCACTGGACCAACCGCATCATACTTCTCCTTATCCAAAAGCAACTGATATGTTGCGTTAGCAACCGGGATCAAAACTCTGGGAGGAATCGAACTAGCGATTTTCTTTTTAACAGCCATCAATTTTGTAACTATTGCCGTCACTCTTGCACACTCCTGGTCAAATGATTGCCATTTTGCTAGCATTATTGCGTATTCATACAAGATTTTCTGCAAATATGGACTCAAAAATAAAGGTAGACTTTCGATAATCTTCGCTAGAGATGTCACTGTACTTAGTAGCACTAATTCTGGTGTCTCTACTTTGCGCTGCAATTTTAGCACTTTGATCAATGCTGGCATAAACTTATGTAGATACTGCAAAGCGTATGCTTTCATGTTGGCACATAATTCTGCTAAAGTTAGGACAACTGATGCCATAACGTTGCTAGAGATATTTGGTTTGGATGTGTATTCTGTCACAGTTTCGAGTACAGATCCGAATTTTTCAGGTTCATTTTCTGCGAGCATCTTCGCTAATAACTTCAAAGATAACAGTGCCGTTTGTTGATTCAGCTCCATATCTTGAGCAATGAATTTATTCGATTCTTCATTAGTAACATCGATAGTTTTGACAATGTCAAGCAATGCAGGCAGCAAAGAGTAAACCAAACTTTTGTCAACACCGTTAAACATTTCCGCGTTATGTTGGATTTTATTATTGAGCAGTTCCATTGATTTCCTTCTGACTGTTTGTAAGGTGTGCTTCAGTAAACCTCTGACCACAGATAAGAACATTGGCGCCGATAGTAAATTATTCGTATGGTCCAGCAAATCATAGCTATGATGTAACATAACTCTGTAGTACTTAACGGTTTTTTCATCCGTAATTTTGGAGATACTTTGGATGAATGTCAATATATTTATAATGTAAGTTTTGTAATGGTTCTCCATTGTCTCAATGTCAGTTGCCTGTCTGCTGTGATGGATGAATCTTGATGAAGCTAGGAAGCTATTCATGAAGGTTATAATAATATATTTGTAATGACGCAGTTGGTTCGGTCGATGTCCGTTCACACTAAATATCTCGGTAGGATCAACATTTTTCTCCATGGCATTGTCATCTTTCTGCAATGGAAGTGTTTTGACATAAGCCATCAATTTAATGAAAGTCTCCATGCAGATTTCAGGCGAGAATTCCAACAGGACATTGTGTCCAAAATCGAGTCTATTCATTGGAGATTCCCTTTCCGCTAAAGATTTCGGGCGCTTATCTTCTTTTTCTTTTCCTTCATTGAAGTGGGCCACATGCGTCTCTAGTAACAGCGCGAGGAATGTCCATAAGAATTGATTAGCTCCTATAGTTTCCATTAACTTCTTATAAAGAGGCAACCTCCTATGTTCCGGTACGTGTAGTACAACATCAGCAAATATACGCAAAACTGGCACAACACGCTTCTGCAGTTGCTGCAGCTCTTTCTCACTATATTCTTCCACAGGCCTATCCAGTTTAACCAAAATGGGTATCAAGTTTTCAATAATCTTGATGATGATTTGGAAGCTGTAAGCGTCATCGTGTCTCAAGACAGAAGAGCCCATGAAAGTGAAGATTTCCATGGTGTGGTGCAGTACCTGTTCTGGCAGCATGTGCGCAGCGTGAGACAAGAGCATCAACGCATGATGGTGAGTTTGAGGATTCTGAGTGCCTCTAATGCATTGAACAACGAGCTCAATATCGAACAGTGATTTAAGACTCTTCAACTGGTCTTTGTCTTTGTCATCAACAAACTTCTTGCAGTAATAAAAGAGAGATGACAACACCAGTTGCTTTGGGTACTCGACATAAGACTGCTCTTCAAATCTCAGGCACTTTTTCAACACTTGGAACAAAGTTGATACAAAAGAGTTGTCCACGGTCATTTTCTTCTTGTTCTGTACGTATTCTAGCATAGTGACCCCTAAACGCCATTCGTTTGTCTCTGTCAGTTGATAAGAAAGCATAGAGACGGAAACAGTCTTCTTCTTTTGAGCGACAGCAGTGGGATCGGTCGCATTTAGCATTTTCACGAGTATCGGTTTGAAGTCAGTAAAATTTACGTGTATCTTTCGCATTACTTTAGAAGCGACGCTTGAAATTAGAGGGTTGTTACTAAAAGCACCGGCAGCAGTGATCAGATTCACCAAATCCTTGGTTTTCTCTTCAGGGACTTTCTTAAACACTTCCTCGTCAAGTTGTTTCATTATCAACACAGATGGACTCTTAAACGTCTGGTCCTCCTCCATTATGCATTCCCTGTACTCTCTCAAAGCAAAAGCTACAGGATCCCAAACAGTTTGCTTAGATAATGTCGAAATCGTGGCAGAATTGATTCGACTGCAGATATTCCTGAAGATCTTAGATTCATAGATGTCAAATGTGAATTTGGGATTGTCCTTGTTCAGTTTGAGAATGAGTTCAAACATGTTGAAGCATGGAATAATTATAGAGAATGCTTGGATGTTATTGATGCTTGCCATGATCTTGAGAAGCTCACTAGATACATGGGCGGGCGTGTCTTTAACTACAATGCCTAGGAGTTTCTCCAGACACTTCTTCCTGAATATTTTATCAGCCGATTGAGTTAGAAGAGTATCCAGAACTTGTGATATTTGTTCTGGGTCCATTATTAGTTCCTCTTTATGCTCAAATAGTCCTTTCATAAGCTGCACGTATATTTGGCTCTTATTGGATGTATTCTTCAATAATACCTCGATCATTTCGATAGTGTAAGATCTAACCAAATCAATGGGGTTATTGAGGTTGAAAATAATCATAAGTGTGATGACATCAGAATCGTACAGCCATTTCTCATGTTGCTGCATCTCTATAAAGCTGTACAGCAACTTTAGACTTTTCAGTTGAAGTTCTGGGTTGATTACATCATTGGGATCAGTGGCGTATAGAATATGCCCACAGCCAAAGTTTACAATGAACTCGAATTTTTCTTTCGAGTCTAAAAAGGATTTATCAAGCAGCTTTTGAAGTAATCTCGAATAATTCTGGCTATAGCCTTCAAGGGAACATCCTGTGACAAAAATCTCGTATAATCTTCTGATCAAAATAGTGTTTGCGTCTTTGCAGAGATCACACCAGGGCTTGGACTGAATTTTGATCTGCATACCCTCAATCATTCTGTTGAAAATATACTCCATAACTTCAAAGACAATTTTGTTCTCATGCGACATTTTTATAAAATTTGGAATCATTGCTACTGAAAAAGGTTCTCCTTTAGTTACTGGAACAATTTCTCTACCCTGAATTGGTTCGAGAATTAAAGCTAGGATATCTGTAATCTCTTGAACATCCATTGTTTCAAAAGAGCATGATTTTAGCAACAGATACATAGAAATGTCAAGTATGTTGCGTTTATTCAATTGCAATGGATCCAGAAAGTTAAACTTCACTGATTTCTTAACAAACAGCTCATTGTAAACCATTTGTATTAGAACTTCATGGTTGTCGCTGTATGATTCCTTCATGTCCAGGTTTTTCGTCAGTTCGAACCTCTTTCCCCAACTTGATGTTAATATTTTCCAAGTGATCTCAGCCGATTTTTGGTCATACGGAAACAAGTATGGCGTCAGAGCGAGGATAGTCGCCTGATTTACAGGTAATGCATCTAATGCACACAATTTATTGATAGCTTCGCGTACGACTGGCTTCCATTGATTACGTCTCTCTTGTTCCAATATTGATATAAATGAGTCAGTAAGCTCAGAATCATCAAATACTTCATTCAAATTAGCAGTCGGAATGTTCAAAACAGCAGCCACTACTTTTGCATTTTCGTCATGAAGTCTATCCAATAGAGCGTCTTTGACAAACTCTTTGCTTTCAGTTTTCAAGCCGTTGAATTCTTTAGCTATGTATTCTACAGCTTTGACCCTTAATTGGGGGTTGATATGAGTAAGGTTTTCGAAAAGATATCCTCCTCCAATTTTGTGAGCTACAGCAGGATTAAACGATAGGACTTTAATAAGACCTCTATTTAAGTTTTCAGATTTCTTGTCAGTCAAACTTAGTTGTTTTTTTACAACTTTATCAAAGACTTCGGGGTATTTTCTTTCAATGCTTTTCAGAAAATGTGAGTACCAGTTGAGGACTTTAAATGGAAAGGAGCTTTCATCAACCATGGTGATATCATCGTCAACTTTCTCATTTTCGTGTGTTGGCGGCTTGTAAGATTCAAGTACAACCCTGAAAAATAAAAACACATTTTTTATATTTAAGTAAATGGGAGATATAAATATTTCATTTGTAGTGTCCGACCGAAGACCGAAGATTCGGTTTCGGCCGGTTACGGCCTAAAAAATCATGTTTCGAGAAATACGTACAGCCAGTAAGATATAGGAAAGTGTGCTTTATAAATTATTTTTTTGTTTTGAAAATAATTCTTTAAAATTGTGAAGCATGCATTAAATCATTTATTACAGGTCGCTTTTATCAACCAATTGTCGTGAAGTTTTGTAAACAAGTTTATTGATATGATTACATAAAAAAAATTGTCGATTCAGTTTTTGGAAATTTTCAAAATGGCGGGAGTTGGCACAAAGGTCCTAAGCACCGTTGGAGTTTATGGCACTTAGGACTTTTGTGCTAATACCAGTACCATCTCGCGAGGTCTACAGCTCACAGAGCCACTAACTAGTTTATTGACCGAGTGAAAGCGGGCGAAGTGTCTCCGTTTAAGCTTCGGCAGAAATGCTTTCGTGTTTGTCCATTTGTTCTTCTCTACAAGTCGCATTTATCTACCAGTTCTTGTAAAACTTTATAAACAAGTTTGCTTATTATATAAAAAAAATAATGTCAATTCACTTTTTAGAAATTTTCTAAATAGCTGGTATTAGTACAAAAAGGTCCTAAGCACCATAAACCTCAAAGGCGATTACGACTTTTGTGCCAATATCAGTACCATCTTGCGAGGTCCACAGCTCCCAGAGCCACTAGTAATAAATGTTTTGATTCATATTTTAAGTAGTCACACTACTATACATATTATATAAATTATGAATTGAAAGAGACCAGTGACCAGCCCTGGGCACTGGGGCCTTGGTCTCTTTTTCTGTAGTATATGACATTTCTTTCAATGTATAATATTCTGTACTTGTTAAAATTACAGTAAAATCTTAACTTCGCAAGTTCGAAACAGTGGAGATACAGCTATTATTATTTCTTTTAACAATAAACCAATAGCATGCGAACTAAAAAGGGGTAACAGCTAGAAGTTGTAACTACCAGGTGATACCTTATTTTTAGTGCCAGATTACTGGAAATACCAGTGCATAACACTAAGACACATACAATCTCAATCTTATTAATTGCCGAGATTGTATGTTAAAAATATGGCCCTAAAACTTACTGAATTATTTTTGCTGGATTCTGCTCGGTCAAATCAAGACTGTCAAACAATATCAGTGGCATATCACTATACAGCATGAACTCCTCCAAGTCCTTCAGCAAATGAGGCAGGGTGCTTCGCAGAAACGCACAAACAAACTTATGCACTTTAATCTTGCTTGAAATCAACTTTCTTAAGTGGTCACAGAAGGTGCTCATGATGTCATTTGAGATATTGTACAGAATCGGGTCCAGTAAAGTTGACAAAGACTGCTGATTGTTATATATCAAATTTATAAGCAGCACTCCATCATATGTCAAATCAGAGTTCAGCAATCTATCCACAATAGTTGTCAGCACTGCTATCTTTAAAGTAGTTTTTGTGGAAAGGTAGCCAAGAACAACTAAAGATGACGATTTGAAATCCGGTATAGAAGAATCTAAACCGTATACCACAGTATTCATAATAGGGCTGATGATTTCCTCTTTAACTGCTTTTGTGGAGTTAATTGTGCCAATAACAGTTGAACACCAAAAGGCATAGATAGTATTGAGCTGAGTAGCTCTCTCTGCAAATTCCTGAACTGCTTTCAAGGTATTCTTAGATATAAAATCCAGCAAAGCATGGTTAGAAACACATTGGTTATGTAAAGCTTGTTTCGAGAGGGGTGTTCCAGTTTTCTGTATAGGTGAGAGCCAGGTGACCAAGGGATCTTTCAGGTTGAGAATCTGGACAATGCGAACAAATATCTTGGTCTCATGATACGGCAGAATCAAAGCTACTAAAGGTTTTACGTTATACTCATGGATGCTGTATCTGTTCACTAGCCATTCCAGGGCTTTATGAGCCGACTGCAATTGCAAATATGGAGACAACTCTATAAGAAACTTCTCAATAGTAACATTTAAGTTTGCATTGACTTCTTTGCTTTCTACACCTCTTTCGAAATCTATTGCTGATTTATTGAATAATGTCTCTTCGAAGGACTCAAATTTCGAATTTAAAGCTATGAGCTCCTGCAGGCCACTGAGCCCAAGTTCATAGAAAGTAGTTCGGTCCTTTAAAGCAGCCTCTCTTGGGTCGAATAACAAAGATGCCTTCTTTTTGTCATCTTTGTATACCGCAGTTTGGGGTACGGCTAATTTTTTCAGCTGTTCAGCTAAGGAGGTCGTTGCCATTGTGTTATACTTCTGTGGACAAAGTAAAACATAAATTAATTCTTTCAAAAGGGTCGGCGTTTTATAACCTGTCTCTCTCACGTGTATTTTATAACCACTGATACATATACTCAGAATTACAACTTACCACGTAGTCATTCGTTATAAAAGCAAGCTTAAGGCATCACGCACACAGATGGCTTTTAAAAATAAAAATTAAGTTTTTGGAAATAAAACACGTGCAAGAACGCACAGCTCAAAGGAAATCAACAATTCAAATGTCAATCCTGACAGATGACAGATGTCACTATCAGTGGGTGCCACTAATCCGCATCCCGCGAAAAGGCAGCCCAATAATCGGCGACCCAATAATTGGCGACCACGATGTACATGGATGATTGGGTCGCCGATTATTGGGTTGCCTTTTCTTGGGTCGAGCAATCTCGAAGCGGGCCAATAATCGGCAGCCCAATAATCCATGTACATCATGGTTGCCAATTATTGGGTCGCCGATTATTGGGCTGCCTTTTATCGGGTCGGACAAGCTCGGTAGCGGGCCAATAATCCGAAGCCAGAGTTTTTGCAGTACAATAATCAGCAACCCAATAATCCGCAACCAAAAAATGGACACGAATTATTGGGCTGCCGATTTTTTGTCTGCCTTTTTTCCTTAGATCAAATGTTAAGGCAGGTCGGTTTAGGTACGACGACGAGCGAAGCGAGGAGGAGTCAGGAGTGTTAGGTAGAACTGCGACCTAACAGCACAACGGACTTTTTTCGCATCCCGCGAAAAGGCAGCCCAATAATCGGCGCCCCAATAATTGGCGACCACGATGTACATGGATTATTGGGTTGCCTTTTCTCGGGTCGAGCAATCACGAAGCGGGCCAATAATCGGCAGCCCAATAATCCATGTACATCGTGATCGCCAATTATTGGGTCGCCGATTATTGGGCTGCCTTTTATCGGATCGGACAAGCTCGGTAGCGGGCCAATAATTTGAAGCCACAGTTTTTGCAGTACAATAATCAGCAACCCAATAATCCGCAACCAAAAAAATGGACACGAATTATTGGGCTGCCGATTATTTGGCTGCCTTTTATATGGACTCGTTTTACTTTTTGTTTGTTGTCATTCTCATTCAGCTGTCATTTGTCATTTCGTCATTCGCCTTTGAACTCTAAATTTCTGTTCTTATTTATTTGCGTAATATTCGTCCTTCCTCGCTATCAGCAAAACGTAACAAACCAATAACAAACAGCACATGACGAATGTAAACCGCAAATCATACGACACCATTCAGAATACAATTACTCAACTACTCAGTCACAACTTCGCGTGCCTCGCGTAGTGTTTTCTTTGTTCTCTTATAAGTTATAAACTAAAGTTTTGCGATGGCTGTGTGGTTATTCAGTGTGTTTTTGCTTATAAGCCCATGCTTAAGTTATAAGCCGGTGGTTTTAATACATGGGGTGATGACTGGCAGTGGCAGTATGGAGATGATAGCGCACAGAATCCAGGAGGTAAACAAGCCAATGTTTACATGTTCTGTTACCTGAAGTGATGATTAATAGGTATAAAAGTGATAATTATAAAATAGTGATTATTATTATAATTTCCACTTATTTCAGTGTTCCTGGATATCCAATAGAAAACATTTTGCATAAATTATCTTTGCCTGGCAATTTTAACATGAATATTTTTTATGTGATTTCTACTCAGATTTGCAAGGTCTTTCGATTCTAATAGGAGAAAAAAAAAATATTTTCACCAAAGGAAGGGGCAACTTTGAAAAATACAGAATTATTGAACTGCCTTTACATAATTTATACACATTAAATGCAGGGAGGGCCAATTATCTCTGCAGCTGACTGTACATATATTATTGCCTGAAGATGAGGATTTTTGGCTTTTGAAGACATTTTGATTTTGAAGAAGTTTTGGTTTATTTTTCATTAACAAATTCATGTATTTTTCTCACTTAAAACTATTGTTTTTTTGTTTCTAGAAACATCCAAACACAACTGTGTACAACTGCAACAGATTCGAAAGCTGGTCAAGCCTGGAGAACATGTGGCACCAAGTCTTGGAGATTGGCCAGGATGTGGCCAACATCTCAGCACAACATCCGGAGGGCATCAACCTCATAGGTAGGCTTATCAAGTTCATTCCACTTTTATGACAATCATATTGACGATTATTCTTTTGACGATTGCCTCCGAACAGTGAGTTAAATCTAAATCAATTAGAGATAAAATAACCTTTTGATTACAGTAATCAATTTGTGATGATTGAAATTCGAAAGAACAATAACTGTATTCAGAGGTGAAAGCCAAATATTTAGCTTTAATGTCTGAATACAGTACATACAACATTGAATGTTGTGGAACATCAGTTGGCCATATCAATTTATGTTGGTCTCCTCTCCGCCAATACCTACATCTGAACCTATCTATCTTCTAGCAGCCTAGCCAGCTATAAAAACTCTCCTCGGCTTCAATGTAGTTTAAACTCTGTTCGATTAGAATAGAATTGCGTTTCTTTTGTTAAGTGCTATTTAAAAACAAATAAAATTGAATTCTAGTTCCTATACAATAGATTCAAAATTCACTGACAATGTTGTATGGTGGGCAGCAGTAGGCTATATTAATACATATGTTATTTTTCACAGGTTATTCTCAAGGTGGTCTAATAGCACGAGGCATCGTCCAGACATTCCC
The DNA here is from genome assembly GCA_949128165.1 of Lathronympha strigana. Taxonomy (NCBI): domain Eukaryota; kingdom Metazoa; phylum Arthropoda; class Insecta; order Lepidoptera; family Tortricidae; genus Lathronympha; species Lathronympha strigana. Next base: position 4,992,642 of record OX421906.1, on the reverse strand, counting down.
TAATGTCTCTGTTGATACTTTTATCTCTCTGAGCTCTCCACAGGCTGGTCAATATGGAGGTAAACCACATTTATACTTATTTTTTGCAGTAACGCATAAATAAGTGTTGGCTTGCTGCTGGCATTGTACCATAGTCTACACTGTTGTTTACCCCATGTCATTAAGCAGCAAATGAGCTAATATCAGCATTATGTTATCATTTTAATATAAACTGACAACTTATTTACAATATGTATGGTTCACTTTTCTGGGTCATCACCATCAGTAACCACCTACAAAACAAAGACATTCAAACTAGATTTTACAAGTAGGTTATATAACCAGGGCCCGTTATTTTCATGCCGATTTCGTCATAATGACGTATTCAAACACACAGGATGTTTACATACGAAATGAATTAATGACAGATAAAGTCTATAAATGTTCGAGTCTAACGTGGAACGTAATAGTTTTGACACTATTCAATGACAGCATTATTCTTTCAAACGTTAAACCTAAAACATGATGTATATTGTAAAAGTAATTTGTCTGTCATCGGCATGAAAATTACGGGCCCTGTTTATAACAAAGCCTGATTTGAATGCGCATCAAGGTCGACCCCGGAAAAGCCGGAAAATCGAACGAGGCAGAGTTTATGTTGCCTATAGGTATAGTAATTAATTCTTCCCAACAACTAGCGTTAATCATTATCGTGAAATGTCAAGTGGAGTAATAATTGATATTGACAGTTGTTGTAATGTCTGTGTCTCTGTCCAAAGATGATTAGGTACCTACTTAAGTCTGACGACTGGTCATTGCCCTCTTTTGTGAGCAATTGATCGAAAGTCGCTTAAATAAATTTGTCGCAAGTTATTGACCTGAATTGGGCGTGGGAGTGAATTTGTTCCCAAAGCTGTTGATGATAGTGAAGCTGTTATGGAGACCTGTATTTTTCTGACTACAACATAATTAAAGACAAAGTTTTTTTTTTAAGTATAGCTTACAACTCGATTTCCCATACATTTGTTTGCCTCACGGTTTAGCCGGCCTTATATGTTCGGGCATATCCGTTGTATTTGCTTGTCAATGAATGGGAGATTTGTCCAGTGGATACCCGCCGGACATACCCATACCTTTTGCCTGGTCAACAAGACATAAATGTTCAACATCAAGGTTTTAAACTTACATTTACTTTTAGCTGCATAACGTCATTACTTAAGAAATAAAATAAATTGTCTTTTAAATACAATAAAAATAATTTATTACATCTAACTCACACTTTCCTTTACAGCTGGTTTCCTCCACCTAGTATTCCCTGGCTTAGTAAAAGAAAGTGCGTACGAGCTGTTCTACTCCAGAGTGGGCCAGCACACGTCAGTCGGAAACTACTGGAACGACCCCTACCATCAGACCTTGTATGAGTCCTACAGTGTGTACCTGCCGTACATCAATAACCACATTGAGTGAGTATTACACTTATATTTAGTTACAAAAAGGCCCAAGTTGTTCTACTCCAGAGTGGGCCAGCACACGTCAGTCGGAAACTACTGGAACGACCCCTACCACCAGACCTTGTATGAATCCTACAGCGTGTACCTACCGTACATCTCATTTTTTTAGCGTAGTTGATATATCGTGAGTCTAGTACATGGTAATCGTCACAAATATGAACACACATGTTACAAATGTTTTTCTTGTAAGATTTTTATGTATGTATGTTTTTTTAGTCGTTTAAAATGGGTCAGGACTAGTTTCTACCTACTATCGTTTGTTTCTAGCGAAATAACACATCTGTCACCCGTTCCGTACGTTTTGTAGAATTAACGGTTTTACGTTTTACATAAATAACTTTTGTTCGGTTTTGCTTTTAACAGATAGCAAACAAATATGTCAACATGTTCACAAACGACAAAAAAATTATTACTTACGCTAAATTTAAAAAAGCCGACTTTTTTCAGTACGTATTGTGCTTCTGGAAGAAAAGTTTGTAGGACTTAGTTAGTTAGTTTTCCTTGGCTTTTCCGCAAATCGACATCCATTGTGCCTTTAAATATCGCATAAAATTCGAAATTATCTATAAATATCGCATTCGAACGTAATTTGAGAAAATCAGGCTATTATCATTTAATGTCTGTCAAACAAAACCATATCCTTCCTGGAGTTACAATAACAGTGCACAAAGACTTACGACGCAATAAAAACGCCATTTATTCATAGCCTTCTCGCATTACAAGTTAAACAAATTCAATTCTAAGCATATAAAGCTTGTAGCGGGTAAATTCGTCGATTAGCTCAGCCGGTTCCATGGTGTAATGGTTAGCACTCTGGACTCTGAATCCAGCGATCCGAGTTCAAATCTCGGTGGAACCTGACTTTTTGTATGTTTTTCTTTTATACTTTTGGTGTTTTTTTTTTAATAATAAAACTAATGTATATTGTTTTATTATAAAAAAGGAATAAAAAATATTTACATTTATTTATCATTTCTGATGTAGTTAATTACACACTTATTACGCAGTTACAAGTTTATCAATTTAATAATGTACGTAATTAATGTAATTGTGGTTTTAGGTCAAAGCTAATAATAATTATTAAAATTAATGTTTGTAATTATTTTAGGTCAGCAAAGACTAATGATTTTAAGAAAAATTTGCTGAGGCTAAAACGTTTTGTTCTGATTGGAGGACCCGACGATAATGTTATTACCCCTTGGCAAAGCAGGTAATATCCTTTATTTATACCTATTTTTTTATTTATATGTACTTACAATAAAAATCAAAATACCTTTTTTTAAACAAATGTTTGTTTTTCGACATTGAAAAAATTTAATTACGATATTTATTGCAGTCAGTTTGGCTACTATGACGCCAACGAAACGATCATAGAAATGCGCGAACAACCAATTTACAAAGAAGACAAAATCGGACTTCAAGCTTTAGACAAGAAAGGGAAGCTCCGCATCGTCACCGTCCCCGGAATCAACCATTTCAACTGGCACATGAATGTTAGTATAGTTGACGACTATCTACTACCATATTTAGATTAATTTATTCTAAATTCATTGACCGTGAGACCATGAGACCTTATAAAGTTTTAGTTCCACGCGTGTCCGTAAACGGGCAGTACTAAGTTTTGCATTTTTACAGTAGATGGCGCTAAAATCAATCAATTGCCTTTGCACGTTGAAACATAGTGGCGCTACTAACAAGTTTCACATTATATCAATAGATGTCGCTGTAATTAATTCTTATACCACTATGTTGTATTAGTGGGGAAACATGGAACTATTTTTTATTTGTAGTAAATAGTCGTATTTGTTAGACAGTGGCGCCACTCTAAACCGAATTGTAAAGTATGTGGTAATTTATAAAGTCTAAGTCTTTTATCATCGTACAAAAATAGCCATATTTTTTGCAGGATTTACAAACATAAATTGTATATATATATTTTTGAGGAATCGATTGGCGGCTATGATAGAGTAATAGTAGAATTGTATTTTTAAGAAGTAATAAATCTCATCCAGGTATTTTTGGCTCTATACCTAATATTAGCTCAATTTTAGAAATTAAGCATGTGTGATTATACATATTTTTCATACAACTAACTCTTAGATAATATATAAATTACAAGAATCAATTAGTATTAAATTATTATTTTTTTGCTAATTTATGTAACTGCAATATTAGCTCAGTGATATTTATTTTTAATAATTTACACTAATTCATTAAGTTTAATATTTCAATAACAATATAATGCATGTGTGTTTTCGTCAGCTTATTAATTAAGTATATGTGTGACCCCAGTTTTTTTATTGTTTTTTTTTATACTGCTACGAGTAAATATACCTTATGCTTTTTATCTCATGTGATTTTAACCTGCATTAAATATTTTGATATTTTTTTGTGATTGTCAATACCTAATCACTTATTAATAATAATTTTATTATTACTTGTAAGTAGGTATGTCTTTACCAGTGATCGTAAAATTTATAGCAATGTCGGTGCAGCATTATTGCGTTAAAAGCATCTGTATGCCCTATTCTAGCTGGGATTTAATAACAGTAATATTGATCATCTCCCTAGTTTTTATTGTAGAAATTCCTTTATTTCCACTACGCTCGCTGCATCGAAATTGCTATTAAATTTAGAATCATTGGTCATTATACTGTGTATTTGTAGATTCGGATTATTGAAATCTAGTCAGATATCCGATTTAGTGAAATATATTTTTATACCGCATTTCTTGTTTCATTTAGTTACATAGTGTATGTAGACCACACACACCACACACCACATACATAGTGTATGTGTGAGTGAGACAGCTTTATGCATTGATAGCAATGTCCTTTTCGCACACCGCACATCCGATAAGTATGCCGTAATAGAAAATGCAAACAAGGCTTTATACTGAGCATTTTGAACAAGTAGTGTAGGTTAGCCTTGAATAGCTTATTTAAACTGATAAGATGAATTTCTAAGCTGCTGTTAAAAATTTCAGTGATTGATATTTTTTCAAAGTGCACATATTTCAAGAGCAAATCTCACAAACAGCTCAAGTTTCATGTAGGTTATATCACAAGGAAGTTGGACCTTAAGTCTTACCCAATAAAATCTACTGTTAAAAACAATTGAGACAAGTGGGTTATTTGGTTTTTCCTCTCAGTTTAAAAGGAAATCCAGATTAGATAGTATTTCAATTTCAGTATCGTATGTAGCGCTGATACGAGTAAGACAGCTTTACTGGAAGCAATCCAGAGAAAACATTTGAAAGATTAGGTATTCAGTTAGGAGTACCTAAATAGGTAGGTATGTACTTAAATAATCCTCCTTGCGTCGTGTTCCTAAGGATTCATGGTCGTGACCTCCATTCAGCATCACTCTTACGGACGATCTTTCTCCAACTTCTGTAGTCAAACGCGGAGCGGATCTAATCACTTGATCAGAGTGCGTAGCCAAGATGCCATTCGCTAACGCTTAGTAGCGTAGTTCTCTCTCTATCACTCTTACTTATTAGTGCGACAAAGACAGTTGCGTTTCGTTCGCGACGGAGCGTTAGCGATTGGCATCCTTAGGCATCCACCAGACCAATGATACTTATAGGGCTGCGTCCACGGGGTTTTTACCATCTACTTTGCCAGTCACAATGAGCTTCTCAAGATTATTATCTTTTCTAGCAATGTGACTGAAGTATTCCAGGAAATTTTGTGTTCTCGTAGTGTAGATGGACACGTTAGTCCGAAATGCAGTCCAGGGGAGCATCTTCATCCAGCAACACATCTCAAAGGTGTCAATGCGTTTGCGGTCTGCAGACTTCACCGTGCAAGCCTCAACGCCGTAGGAAGAGATGCGATAAGAGATAAATAATATGAACGGAAAAATCTGAAGGACTGATAATGTCCACACAAAGTCACGTTTCTAGTTTTATCGTTTGTTATAAAATTTACTACAACGGGGCTTAATCGCGTCAAACATTGAAAAGTAACCTCCGACGTTTCAAGGGCGACATTGTACCCGTGATTGTCCCGTGGATTGTTTGTTATTAGATAGTGATCATTGTATTGAATGCCTTCTCGAATATTTAGATATGTATTAGCAAACGTAAACGGGTAGTTTCGGGGTAACATGATTATAACTATGCAATATTCCGGTGTCATGACGGCCATATTTTATAATCGTAAAAATACATAATAATTATTACCATGATTTTTCGGCCAGTAACAACATGGGATTAGGCTGCCAAAAAGAAGATAAGTAGGTTATTATTTATTTATTAAATCCATTCGACCCTCTCAGCAAATATCTACCTTAATACCTTTTCTTAATGCCAAAATCGCATAATCTGACAAATAAATGGATTTACCCGAGTTTGAAGGCAAGCGACTCATGTCAGATAAGCATACGGACGTTTCCGATATCATACATCCGTTTCAAATTTACGTAATGCATGTCTAGTGAGATGAAATAGATGCGTAACTTGCTTAAATTACATATAAATTAAATTAAATTAAATAATCATTTATTTCGGGCAGGACCCATAGATATTTTAGTACTGTACCTACTTACATTCTTATTCACTACTGTTAGTACATACATACATATAATTCCTATATTTAATTTTAAAGATAAATCGGATGAGCAAAATATTGTCTTCTTTGTTATTCATTGAAATTAAACACTTAACCATCATCATCTTAACCCTGTGAAAACGAGTGCTGTAAAGGGCTCGAAACGTAGGATCATGGTGTTAATAAACGCGATTAATCCGTTCTAAAGTGTTTAATTTCGGATGAGCAACTTTAACATTATTATTTACAATCAACATTTAAATTATTTAAATTAAATTAAATTTAAATTTAAATTATATAGGTTTTATAATTTAACTTACCTCTGAAATAATTTTTAAGAAAAAAAAACCGACTTCATTTGGTTCCCGGTAAAAGTGAAATTTTGAATTTGTTTGAGTTAGCCAGTTTACTTCACAAATATCCAATACACCGCACGTGTACGATAGAAAATTGAGGAGCTTTCTTAATGTCCCAGGGATTCCATCATTACATGTGAAGTATAATCAAACGGAACTCCCTTGTAGACCTTTAAAACAAACAAAATAATGTGTTAAATTGGATGACAGACTGTAAATTATCGAGCAGTTTTATTATGCCATCCCTGATTATCAACATCCAGCAAAATGATGGCCACAGTAAGAAAATGCGTAAGCTAATTATGAACACCCTCTAATCACAATGATGATGATGTGCCGTTCAAATTTGAGGAGTTCTCTGAATTCTTCAAGAAACCCATCATCAGAATAGAAATCAAATCAAAAACATGAATGTCACAACTAGGATAATAAGGTTCTAGGTTTATCGAACAGTTCCACTTTGCCATCCCTGGTCTTCATCATCAGGTCCACTTCATCAAAATGTTGGCTCCCCCAAAACAATGTTTTAGTTACTTAAGGAAACCCTCAAATCAGAATGCATGTGCCGTTAAAATTTGAGGAGTTCTCTCAATCCCTCACGAATTCCATCATCAAAATAGAACTATAATCAAACAGGACTATCTTGAAGGTATTTCCTTACAAAGAAAAGATGAATGTCTCAAATCGGATGATAGTCCTGGGAATTACCAAGCAGTTCCACTTTGCCATCCCTGGTCTTCATTATCAGGTCCACTCCTCCAAATTGATGATGTTCGTAAAGAAATGCTCGAGTGTCTTAAGAAACTACCCAAATCATCATGCATGTGCCTTTCAAATTTGAGGAGTTCCCTCAGTTCCTCATGGATCCCATCATCAGAAATTGATTTGGAAAAAAACGGAACAAATCTGGAACCATCTATTTTCAGACAAAAAAATATTTTTTTAAATCGGATGATAGTCCTGGGAATTACCAAGCAGTTCCACTTTGCCATCCCTGGTCTTCATTATCAGATCCACTCCACCAAATTCATGATTTTCGTAAAGAAATGCTCGAGTTTCTTAAGAAATCACCCAAATCAGCATGCATGTGCCTTTCAAATTTGAGGAGTTCCCTCAATTCCTCATGGATCCCATCATCAGAAATAGATTTTGAAAAAAACGGGACCAACCTGGAACCAACTACTTTAAGAACGCAAAAAAATAAATCAAATCGGTTCAGTAATGACGGAGTTCTGAGGTAACATCCATTAAAAAAAAAATAATAATAATAAAAATTCAGACGAATTGAGAACCTCCTCCTTTAGAAATATTGAAGTCGGTTGAAAAGTACCTATTCTAAATCAATTGGCAAACGGCGACCCTCAAGTTTTAAGAACCCTTTTATATCGTTGCATAAACTACTATTATAGGACAACAAATATCTCACAAAAAAACTTTTTGTTTTACACACACAACGAAACAATAATTAATCTCGGTATTCATATTTATGTGTAGATTTATATTAATTTAGTACCTAACGACTGGGATTTTAATTTATTTCCTTTTACTAGTGGCGACAACTGAGTAAAAAATGAAAAAAAAAATGTTAGTATGAGTATAAGAAATAGAAATCGACATCAGGTGCGAATAAACCCTAGGTAAATTAACTAGCATAGTCCAGGAAATATAAGGAAGAAATCCCGAAAAGCCCGTGTTGTCTTCTCGGGATTACGTCCTGTACAGGAATGCAGAATGCACGCAAAAAGTGACATTCTGGGCCCTCAGGGCGCACCGTGCAGGCCTGCAATTTGCGATGACTCACACATATCAGGTATCTAGACACGTGCTGTGACTCATGTGTTGTTGACATGTACGGCGATTAGACTTGGGTAAACATTGTTGCAAGTTTGTGAGATTGGTGTTCGATTTGAAGACGAAAATCACTCACTGCGATTTTGAGATAGTTAGCATTAATATTAGTACCAAAATCAAATAACATAGGCTAGGCTCGTCTTTGTGTGAGGGCTAAAAGAGAATATAGATTAATGCATGTATTACTATCTATATTTTATGTCAATAAATAAACTTCGTATTATTTGTGTGTAACAAAAAAAATGATGTTAGTACATATTTATTTAGGTAACTACTAATTTTATAGCTTATTTTGTTTTTAGCGCAGTGGTTATTTAACATAAGAATGTGCATATTATTGGCTAAATAAAATACTGGCCACTTGCAAAAACCAGGGTTAGTCAACTCCCGGAGTCAGCTGTCAAATTCCATACTAAAATAAAAACGCTTAACTCCGGGTGGTGTAAGTGGTGCCAAAAGGCATTAGTATTAGCCAATTTAAAACTGGATTTGTTAGAAATCTCAAGCCGAAAAACCCTTGTTTTAAATTTTAAAACCGAAGTATAGGTATGTGGTTAGCTTCGTGGTGACATGTTCGGTTCGCGATCCCACGGCGCCTTCGTAAACGGCACAGAAGGTGAAAAGCCGGAGTGGGGTTTAGTTGGTACGGCTCTCACTAGGAGAGGGGTAAAGAGCGAATGAGTCCCACATATCCCTTCACTATGGGCTTCCCGGGGCCGGAGGGACGATGCGTAACATTCCCCAAAAAAAATCCGTCCGTCAAAACAAACAAGTGTGACTCCGACTCGCCCACCGAGGGTTCCGCACAAATGTGGCACGGGACTCTCAGTGTGCGGCAATTATACGGTATTCGGATTTTCTCTTGTACTTGTGCTAAAAGCTCTTGCTTTTAGCCAAATTTCGTGATTCTGTCAACGTATGGAAACGAATGGGAAATGCGACATAAACGGCCGTATCTTTTGATTAAATACGTTAACGTAGAGGTTTGGTTTTTTCGCAGCTTCAAGGGACCGCAAATTTGTGTATGTGGTATTAATTTCAACTGGCAGCCTCCACGTGTTCCCGAAATAAAGGGTCCTGACAGACAGACGGAGGGACAAAAAAGTGATCCTATAGGGTTCCGTTTTTTCCTTTTGAAGTACAAATTGTACAAAACCCTAAAAATGTGGCTAGTTATATTTCATTTTTATATGCCATAAGAATATAATCCTGCTAGTATGATATTTGATCTGCATACGATTGTAGTGTAGTTCCGTGTGAGTCAAATCCTGCCCCAGACAGTGTGCCAGAAGTTAATAATAATGATTACGCACTGTCGTCTAGACGGGAGCGATTTAACAGGAAGATATGTAACTAGTTTACACTTCATTACACTCACGCCAGTTATCTCGTCTAGGGAACGATAAAATAAAGAAGGAAATATTCATCATCATCATCATATCAGCCGTAGTACGCCCACTGTTGGACATAGGCCTCCCCCATGGATATCCACGTGTTACGGTTGGAAATATTATGTAACAACTAATAGTCTTCCTTAAACTTCCTTTCCTTTCCTTTAATTTTGGAACTGAAACGTGGTCGCTCACTATAGGCCTCAAAAGAAGGCTCAAGGTCACCCAAAGAGCGATGTCAATCAGAAAATATGATATGAGACCCGCGGAAGAACGAAAGTCTACGACATAGCACGGAAAGTCGCTAGGCTTAAGTGGCAGTGGGCGGGGCATAGTTCTCGTAGAGTCGATGGCCGATGGGGCAGTAAGGTTCTAGAGTGGTGACACTGGTTACCGCGTACCGGAAGACGTAGCCTGGGAAGGGCCCCAGCAAGGTGGACCGACGACCTGGTGAAAGTCGCGAGAATAGCTGGATGCGGGCAGCACGATGGTGGAGATCCTTGGAGGAGGAATGGATATATCAGGGTCATATAAGTTGACTTTTTTTTCGTATTTTCTAGTACAAGACTTACCTAGAGATCTGTTGTTATAGTTGCCGATTTCTAAGTCTGAACTTTTGACACTTGAGTATTGACGTACTTAGTGATGAGGCTAAGACAAATCGTTTGTCAAATTCAGCGATTATTGATTTTAGCGATGATTGTTTGATTCGATTTTACTACTACGGATTTGTATTTGATAAGACCGAGAAACTTCGACAAACTGCGCATTTGTCATACGATTTTTTCCAAAGTCATCTTAGTTTGGTTCAGAAATCAATACTGTTGAATTCTTAAAATGTAAGATAAAAACCTTCATAGTTAATTTGTCTTATTTTAAATAACATTTTTTTCCACATCGTACTCAGTTTTATTTTCGTTTTAATCGTTTTGTTTTAATTTTTAACTGTATTGCCTTTATTGATAACAAGATCGATTTTTATCGACTAACAGACAGTTGGATGAATTGGAACAGCAGACATGGTCACAACACTAAATTAAAAAAAAAAACGACGTAGACCGTAACTGTTGGCGTGCTAAATTGTTATCGTAAAATATTCAATAACTAATGTATGAAAAAATGTAACATTCATCACATTATGTTTATGAAAAGTGAAATAATTGTGTTTATGTACATGACTAGCTGTAATATCTTTATGGGATTTTGTTTATAATTCCAAAGTGTCTTGCGCGTTTACGTTCTACGGGTATTTCGATGTGTCAAAAGTTCAGACTTAGAAATCGGCAACTATAGGTACCTTGTTTTGCATAATGAATTAATCACATCGGTATCTCCATCCTCTGGTAACTCCTCATCACAATGTTTCTTATCTTTAAGTAATTAATTTCTAAGATTGACGGCAACATCAAGGGTTTTCAGTAATTTCCCAGGCATGAGAGTAGGTATGATAATGATAAAACGGTCAGTCATTTCAATTGACAATAAAATGCACTGTACGAGTGTTGATTACTTTAGCTACGTACATATATATCGTCTCTCCGCTGAATTTTTGTTCAATCTACTTAAATGCTATTATATGGTTAACGTTGCACCACCCAGGGTTAGCCGCTAACCCGGCGTCGAGCTGTCAAAGAGTATCGTAATTCTGGGTGGTCTATTTCTGTTATGGAACAGGGATAAAGTCGATAATCTAATGCCTACCTTGGATGATGGTGACGAATTGGTATAATTCTATGCGGTAAGTGTTATCTTTTTGGACAAACATTTTACGAAGAGACTATATCTACCATCGCCAATTCTACTTAATAACTACCATTTATGATCCCTAATGCAAAGGCATAGGGTCTATCGTCAGTAAAGTGTGTTGCTGACACTTCAGCTATGTAGGTATTGACTGGATGAGTGGAGCTAGCACTTAGTTACCGGGGAAGTCTGGAAAGTATTTCCCCATGCCATCGAATGATTTTGTGTTTATCGATTTAATGGATCGTGATTTGTATTAGTTTTCCGACTCGTCTTGTTTGGGACTTGGGACTCGTTGGGGTTGGGGGTTAGTTTTTATAAGTAGAATTATCAAAATATCAGATGCTCAAAATGGCCTAAAAGGCTGTTATATTGTTTTAATGACGAGTTCGTAATTCTTGTACCGCCCGTAAAACATAAACTTACTGGGCAGAAAAATAAACAACAATTATTAGCGGTAGTGTAGTAGCACAGTCCACAGTACTTCGCGGTGAGCGGCGGCTACGTGCGGCGTCCGCGTGGGCGCAGGGCCCGGGAGGCATGGGCGGGCGGTAAAGTAGTAAGTATGGAAATCCATTACGACCATGGGCTTAATATTAATACAACTCATTAAGACAAGACCATTTACGAGCTAGTATGACGAAAAGCTTATTCACATTCCAAGCAAAACGGAAAAGAGGAAAAATGATAAAAGCTTCACGAAATAAAATAATCACTTTTTTTTAATTCGGTAAGCGGCGTCTCTGCGGACTAGTTATAATAATTAATGACTATTTTGCTGAGGCAATGTTCCCAATAGCAAAATGACGCGGAGGACGATGACCTGTTTTGTTGACAAACGGGCTGGCAAGTTGCCTGATGAAGGCGCCGCCGCTATGAGTCGCTGGCGCCTAGTACAATCGCTCAGATTACCTATATCGGACCGGCCGAGGTTGCTCACAAATATCTGAGCGCGGCTTTATTTTCAAGGCGTTTGAGTCGTGGTTAGATATTTTTGAACATCTTCGCCACTCTTATACTATATCTGATGGCGACTGTACAGTCATCCTCGGGCTCGAATAGATAGTGACAGTCAAAGGCTAAAATGTCGCAAAATATCCATAATACTTGGTCCGTCCGTACCTTGGTCAAACCCAAAACTAATGTTACACATCTTTCCTGTGGACGACGCGAAAGTTGAGGGCTATTAAGGTTGATTTTCTTATTTAGCCCTTATCCTCAAGGGTCAAATAAGAAAATCAACCTTGAATACCTTCCTGAATAACATAGTTACATACTTAGTATTACTTACGTTGTGCGATTATTCGATTAAGCAAATCTAGACCGGAATTACGATGAAATTTATTTATAACATGCCTTTTGTCACGCACACACGTATTTTACTGAGAATATACTTTTCTAAACTACATTTTTTATAACCCAAATAAGATAAATCGCGAGAAAAAAGTCATAGCATAACACTGATTCACAGTGCAAATAAAAATATCGAATGGCGCGAAACACAAACATCATAAATCCAAATTCATTGTCATTTCAGAAACACTTCTATTACATTAAAAATACGGTAGAATTTTTAATGACAAAAGTTTTACTCGCGCCGCGCGCATGACTCAGTTGAACTTTGAAAAAGAGTTACATGGCCATTAAAATCAAAATGTCATATGTGCCTGGGAATTTCTTTACACATATGCCATTTCAACATTCAAATTATAACCGTGATTCCGTTATGTATTTTATGAATTATGTCATTTTATAGCATTGGCCGTGTAATAATGATCCGTTGACTGGTCATTTTGTTTTACTAATTATTATTTTGTTTACAAACAGTATGTAAATTGATGCATTTGTTACTTTCGCAGTATTCATGTGTATTATGATTCAGTAAATTAGTTGAAAATGATTTTAGCTAGGTATTTTTGCTTGGTTGTTTGTAGCACGCAGAAATACGCGAGGCATGAAATCAATCAGCTACCTTACTTAGATTGTAGAAAAAAATATCTAAGTTTGTTATATTTAATAAAGTAAAATAAGGCAGACAGTTGCTGTTGCAACTACATAGTTACTCGCGAGTATGTACCTACTTTACACCTTGCCTGGCCGACATCTGGCGGTTTTCTTCTACGAAGTTTAGCAGTAGGTACCTACCTATCTGTATTTGACTGCTCTGTGGTATGTAGTAACGGTGTTTTTTTCAATAACAATGTGCCTTAATCTAATACACCAATTTAGATCTTATCAACTAGGTACCAATGACAACCAGAGAATGGCGCCTGAATTCCGACTGTAAATAACTTTTTACACATAAGCATAACAACACTTTTTAATTAATGTCATACTTAACAAAATCATGCAATCGTAATATTTACAATATCTTTAGATAATAAAATGATTCAGCTATTACCCATATGAACATATTACTAGAGTCAAACCACGTTATCGTTTCTCAGCAAATGAACTGTCAAACTTGAAAGTGTTATCTTAAACTACACAGAAGCTGAAGACCTTTTACAAATATTATCTTAAACCAACACATCACGCAACTCACTCACTCACACACACACACACACACACACACACACACGACACGAATTACATACAGAAGACACAAACGCACACATTCTAACTTGCATGTTCTAGTTTAATATATATGTAAAAAAAAAATATTAATTAGGTATAAAACAAATGTCTAACATTGTATACTTATGTAACGCCTTTTAATGGGAAGGAGCTGGCCCTTGAGACACAGGGTAACCTAGTTTGAGAGTCAGGTACCAATTATTTATGTAATACCTTAAGTTGCAATAAAGATTTATTTTTCACTTTATTTATTTCTTATCTTAGGTTAGGCTATATAATATGATTATAAAAGTAAAATACAAAAACACATACAAAAACAATACAAAATACATATAAACATATTATAAAAACCTAACCTAGAGTGCCGCCGGCAACGGGGCAGGGCCCAGGCTGCCGGTGGTTAGGGCAATAAAGATTTATTATTATTATGTCTTTCCCATCACGGAACAATGGTGTTCCGGACCTTTGGGAGGCGTGCGCGGAGCCGAAGCCAACACGCAGAGGCCCTTTCGACAATTTAATGAAATGTAAGGGGTACACCGAGCGGATGTTGCACCTGCCCGAGTCATGGGACGCACGCAGAGGCAGCACCCGCCAGGGTGTATAGACTATTGAGATTTAATGGAATCTAACATATGCTGGACTATTAGGTGAAAGCGGTGGACTAAATACTGGGTTATGGAGAATAAAATCGGACGTCTGCCTAACAAAACGGTAATCAATTTTATTTCCGGCAGACGGTGACTCGCCCACATAAGATGGGCCCCCACAAAAAGCGACATCTAAGATGGCTCGAGGGCAACACCGGTATGAGGGCTGGGGGTAGAGAGGTGTCACTGGACTTTAAACATATAGCCAACTCGCCACTTAGGTTTCCACATCTACCCTCGAGAACACAGCTCTCGCGACCCCACTCTGGACGGCCGGTTAAGGCAAGCCAGAGGCGGAGGACTTGGTCGGACGACGGAGTCCCCCAGGAGCGCTCAGGTACGTGGGGTCGCTACTCCCCAACAGCTCGCCACAAGCTGCCCTGCGTTGTTATAAAAGTAAAAAATTATTATTATTATTATTAAACGTCAAACTTCTATGAAATTATGACGTTTACTTAACACTTTTACAGTCTGTGCTATGAAAAACTAGGAAACTTAGCATAGACTGACTCTATAAGGGTTTTAATTTAATATGACATAACCGTCCTATCAACAGTCCGCAACCAGCATAAACCGACGTCGCAGAAGAAAGCCTAGACATGCCCGGGTCTAGTTACCTTGGTTGAATGAAACATGACTCATCATCTGTCCGAATCGGTGCGTGAGAGCCCGGTGAGTCATGCTTGCGCCTGCGACGGTATGCGACGGGTTCTTGCTGGGGTCCTTAACTTTGTTGGCATGGGATATAAAAAGTAACTAAAACAATAACCGTAAACTAGCGAGTGAATTCTATCAGTCTATGGCAATCCGTCGTTTCTATGTTTGCATGCATGTAAACTAACCACGAATATATGACCATGCGCCATGTTGCGAAATTTTATTGCAAAAAAATTACACTGGCAATAGTTTTAAGACATTTTTTTGAAACAGTCAAAGGTTCCATGCAGTGGAGCTTTGGAGCGTACGGACTGTGAAGTGGGATGGTAGGCTGGGGAAAATCCAGGACCCTTCCGCGACATCACATGATATTTACTATACTCTGGAATACTCCTTCTGAGTTTGCGCTCCAGAGAGATCTGTTGGACCGAGTCCAACCAAATCCGAGGTGTGTGTATGAAATCGAGCTACTGGGAGTTTTGTTGCTGGTTTGCCCCTAACCTAGCCGAGATGATTCCCATCGCGAATTTTAAAGATTTTTCTTTTAAACCTGGCAGTGGCTCCATGCACTGAGCTTTGAAGCGTACAGACTGTGAAGTGGGACGGTAGCCTGGGGAAAATCGAGGACCCTTCCGCGACATCACACGATATTTACTACTCTAGAATAACTGTAGTCCTAAGGTTTTAAAGACTGGTTGTCGCTGTCATTTTATATTCCGTTCCGTTTTGCATCACTTTCGCTCGAAGTAAGTGCGATAAAGAGGGAGATATAGATTTCCATTCGTAAAATTTTCGCTTTTCTAATTTCGTTCATTACGACATGAGGTGTATTGAATTTTTGCCAATGGATAAATGAGAATAAAAGCGCCCTCTTGACAACCATCATATGTATATTCCTGGATAGACTTTTTTTAAAGTTTGTTAATTTGAGGGTCGAATCATCGTGAAATTTGTCGAATGACGCCGATGAGCCGATGGTCCTGGGTTCGAATCCCGGTAAGGGCATTTATTTGTGTTTTCTATGTATTTGTATATTATATATATCGTTGTCTGAGTACCCGTAACACAAGCCTTCTTGAGCTTACTGCGGGACTTAATCAATTTGTGTAAGAATGTCCTATAATATTTATTTATTTATTATTGTTATTTATAATGGTTAAAGGAGATAAATACAATTTTTAAGTTCGAATATGAGCCAAATCGGTGTATCCGAGATATAGGGGTCGGGGCTTCAAGTTCGGGGTGAACCACTAGTTTTACCATTTCATATTATCGGACGAGCGAGCGAAGCGACCACTAGTATAGGAACCTATATTGTTTTAGAATATATTGGGAGCGGAGTGCTTAGTAGTAGAGTAGTAAAACACCTACGTACTTTACTACTTTTTTTATTGGCTCGTTTTATCTTTGGAAGCCACAATGGAAGCCTAGCCTATATGGTTGACATTTCTAGATACCCACTAGATAAATGTGAGATCATAGATGTGAGATCGGTGGCCAAGAGAAATATTGTTTCTAATCGAACACTGAACTTCTAAGAACTTCAATAAAACTCTGATTGCTTCTAATAGTTGGCTGGTCTGCTTGGCATTTCGTAATCACACGCATCTACTTAATGTGTGATCTATGTGGGTGTTTATCTAGAATAGTTCAATTAACTTCTAAAATTAGACGTGAGACAACTAGAAAACCTTATGAGTGAACGTCTAGACAAGCCCATAGTTTTTTCAGTTGAGCAAACAACAATGTCGATTTAACTACTGTGTATTGTGTACTTAAGGGCGGTAAAAGAGAAATTACGAACGAGTGTGAATTAATTTTAATATTTTTAATTCACACTCCTTCATGTGTGCGTCTGTAATTTTAACACGAGTTCGTAATTCTTGTACCGCCTTTGATACACAGGTAGGTACAATGTTTATCATCACATTAAATAAATAAATTTACTAGGCAGATACATTAACAATTATTAGTAGTAGTCAACTTATTAAAAAAATAGACACACAAAATGCACTCAATTGTGGAGCCGACGCAATAAATTTTGTCCATGCAATTTTTTTCCAAAAAAAAAAATTAAAAATCTTTGAATGCAGTTGTACTAAGTTTTAAAAATAAAATAAAGTCTTCTTTTAGAAAAATATGCTATCTATGATATTTAAGGTACTTTCCCTCCATGTGGCATTGGCGTGGGACGCCCGGTTTGAACGCATCATTACACATCATTGAGGGGGTATTACATACCTATACTGTATATTATGTAGTACCCCCTCGTTTCATAAACCCACACTCGAGTTTTAATGCCCTTCATTATATACAATACATAAACTACTACATATTATTTGTAAACATGCTTCAGGTAGGGCCATCTTAACAAAAGAATTTCAAACAACACGTGAACTTATTATCTATGACGGAAGCCAATCATAAAAATGTTTGTTGGAACATTTTTGCCCATTGACCACGTATTCCCAATACAGCTTTATCTTTAACTGGCCGATATACCTGGTAGGTACAAAAGGGATTGTTTAAGCGATTCCTAATGGGCAGTCTTACTGCTGCCATGGTTGGATATAAGTGTGTAGTCCTGTTTTTGGTTGTGATTTTATTTCGGGGAAGTTATTCCAAACCAGCTAATGGTAAGTATTTTTTTAAGTACATACCTAACGAAAATTATAAGCTAGCAATTTTGTGATTGTGATGCGCTCACAACTATATTGTTTTCATTCTATGTTTGTACTGTTTATTGTGATTTTCTTTCTTTCAATTTGGAAAAATAATATGTGTGGAAATGTAATTACCGCCCAAAACGTGTAGTGTACCTATAAAAATTGGTTGGTGGTGCTGAACTGATTTTAACCATTCAAAACAAGTAAACTTAGAATTGTACTATGTTTTTAGATAGTATACTTGAGTGCCTATGTTCTAAATACCTTTTTTTAAAGACTTTAACAGTGGAACACATTTTTTACTTTACTTTTTACTTATAATGTAGTGGAAAACGACTTTTGTTCGGTGTTATCAATTCAGTCTATAGCTGGCCATATGGGTCAAACACAAAACGATGTTCAGAGTCTTTCCGGTGGCTATTCAAAAGTTAAGGGCTATGAAGGTTGATTTTAAAATAAACAATTAACATTATCAATCAATCAATCAATCAATCGTTTATTAATAAAAAAAAATATTTTTTACATGTCAAATGTACGTAATAGGTAACTACAACTAACATAAGTTAAACACATTATTTCAATGGGTTGACCAACCAGCAGCTGGAATGGGTATAGGTACATGACATTAATAATAAAGTCTGTTACTTTGCATAGTCTGGCACTCAAGAAAGGCGTCTAGCGAGTAGTAGGCTTTGTCTAATAATTTATTTTTAAGTTTGTTACTAAAAGCTAAGAAGCTCGTGACATTTTTTATTTCATGGGGCAATGCGTTGTATATCTTGTGTCCTATGGTGTGCATACATTTTTTTGACTTTGCAAGCCGTGTCCGAGGAGGTCGTAGCTCGTCACATCGCCTACTATTCATACCTCGCCTGTCACTACGGGCAGGAAAATCTGATAAGTTGCGACGTACATTCTTCGCTACCTCGAGAATATATATGCACGGCAAGGTTAGTATTTTAGTGCTTTTAAATAGTTCTTGAGCAGGGTGGTCCCATGGGACCCCTGATATACAACGAATTGCACGTTTCTGAATGGTCTCATTCGGTCCGCAGCGTCGCCCCATAAATCAACTCCATAAGAAAGTAAGGAGTGAAAATAACCGAAATAGGCTTTCCTGACGTTGGGACGGTCAAGACTAGGACACAATCTGCCTAGTGCGAAGCAAGCAGATGCCAGGCGGCCACACAGCTCATCTATGTGGGGGCTCCAAGAGAGTTTGCTATCAATAACTAGTCCGAGGTACTTAACCTGGTCCACCTGAGGGACGAGCTGGCCGTTGCAAGTGATAAGTAGCGGTATATCATGTTTACCGCGCAAGCAGAAATGGACTACATTAGTTTTGTCAACATTTAGCATCATACCGTTCACTGAGAACCAGGATGCCACTTGGTTCATAACCTTGGTTAGTTTTGATACAAGTAGCTCCTGTCTGTCAGCCGCAACGATCACACAACTGTCATCGGCAAACATGACTATTTCGGCATCATCCGTGGCACTTGTGAAATCGTTCATCAGTATGCTGAATAAATTATTTCCTATTACGGAACCCTGTGGCACCGCAATATCTCCCAGATCGAGAAGGTCGGACCGGGCGCCGTGGACTGACGTCAGCTGTTTACGGTCCTTTAAAAAGGAAGCATGGATATTTAAAAAGCTACCTGTGACGCCATAATGTTCCAGTTTGGCTAGAATGAGAGGGTGACTGACCAGTTCGAAGGCGCGCGACAAGTCGCAGAATATAGCTGCGACCTGCCGCCCGTCATCGAGGTGGCCGGTCACTCTAGTCACCACGTCCCTCGCCGCATCAATTGTCGACCTTCCCCGTTGATACGCATATTGCTGATTATTCAGTAAATTATTTCTGCTGAAAAACGACATTAATCTACTGCTTAGAAGATTTTCAAAGACTTTCGAAAAAAGTGGAATTAGAGATATAGGTCTAAAGTTTTTGAGTAAGTTCATGTCTCCTTTGCCCTTATAAATCGGTTGAACCTTAATATTCTTTAAACTACTGGGATAGGTACCATTTTTTAAGCATTTGTTTATTAAGTTACATAATATATCTAGTAAAAATGGGGGCAATAAGTCAAGTAAGCGGGATGACATGTCGTATATGTCTCTGGAGTCCTTACGTTTAATTTGTTGAATGGTTTTCTTTACGCATTGAGCTGAGAACGGTTCGCATTCCAACAGATTAGCCTGTTTTTGCACATACTTACATAGATATTGCAGAGCAGCCGGAATATCAGTGAGCGCACAGGTGTGTTTGTTTGCGTCGACGTAAAACCGGTTTAGTGCGGCGGCGGTGACTGCAGCGCGGTGCTCGGTCGATCCGTCGGCTGATTCTCTTATCAGTACATCGAGTGCATCTTGTTTTTTAGTGCCACTACTCGTTTCTAGGGTTATAATACGCCAAGAAGTCTTGCATATATTATCACTTTTATTTATTAAATTATTAATGTAGTTTTTTCGAGTACTGTAAAGATTCCTTGAATACTTATTCTCGAGTGCCAGTATTAAATCGCAAGATTGAACGTTACGGGATGTATTACATAATAGACTTTTTTTTGCATTACGTAACTGGCTGCGCAATTCTCTTACTGGTTCATTCATTATTCTTTACTAATAATGGTACGATTTTCGGGTTTTTTTTCATATCGTTTATTTAACCCTAGAATACTCAATTAAATATATAACCTAGCCAAGAAACTGAACTTTTATATGAATAAACAGTCGAATTTCTATCTTCAGGTAAAAGATATCCTCCACGTTTGAGTACAAAGTGGTACGATATAACCGACTTTCCCCTACCTATTAACTTATAATAGTATAGGTAATTAATCTTACTGTTTCTACTTTTTCTCTATTCTCACTATGTCCTTTCCCATTTTTTCCTACTTTTAAAAATTCTTATAATAAATTTGCATTGTTAATCGGAATGAATTCTCTGAAAAATTCTCCAAAAATTGTAGAGAAGATCTTTCAAATATGGGTTCTGTGGAAACCCGTACAATTGTTTTTATTTAATCATTACTTATCCATATGGACACATTTCCTACATTATTGTTATTATACATGCAATGTAATTTTACATTCACAATTATGTTGTCCTTTTCAGATGAGCAAAACGAGGATACTGATGGTGGCATTGGGTCCAGAGTGTGGGGATGGCTCTCGTACCTCAACCCTTGGGGCTGGTCGGCTGAAAGTACGGTTCCGCCCAATCTCAAACAAGATGACAGCCAAAGTCAAATAAAAAACGAATCGGTTGTCGAAGCACGGCAGTTGACTGCGGCAACAATATCTTACAACCTAACGACGGCACAAGAACGCGCATCTAATCAGTCTGAAGAGCATGAAGTTACAACTTCACCGATGGCATCGGTTACGATCTCGACAACTACAGAAGAGTCCACGACAGGTCACTTGTCAGAACATAGGACGTCAAATACAGTTATAACTTCAGTCCACACATCAGAACCTGCGGAAGAATACTCCTGGGAATTAGTAGTCTCAACCATTGCGTCTGTCCATGAATATGCAACTGGAGCAGAAGAAATCACATCAAAGCAGTATGAAGAACCAGTTGTACACAGTATAGATATGACGCCTGATCTGGGACATCCGACGACAGTGCACCCTGTGACAGATGATATTCTAGATCCAACATTGACCACAGCTATGCCATCGGATCTGGATAAACCGAAAACACAAGGAGAACCTGTAACAGAACAACCTTTAGAACCAGAAGGGACGGCCATACCCATTACACCGTTTACCGATAACCCGACAACATCAGAAGTGTTAACTGTAAGTACTCCAACAGTAACAGAAGACATATTGAGAGATAAACCGTTGCAACTAGACGTTTCCACAATTGAGTCCAAGTTGGCTCTGATCGACCCAACAACAGAAGCACGCCCGACAGATATTCCATTTGATCCTGAAACGGCAACTGCATTCTTAGCGGTGGACCATAATCATACTTCAACTACAGAAGAAATCACATCAGAAAGCTTTTCAGAATTAAAAGTGGGACCAACTGAAGATCACCCAGTAGAAGTGTCGACTGAACCAATACCTACACTATCGACTGAAGGTGTAGAGGAAGTAGTGTTTTCAGAGCTATACAAACCATATGTGCAAACAGACAAACTACCAATTCCAGATGAGCCTGCTACGGATACGTACCCGGAAGTACATGAAATTATATCCAACCATGTGAAAGCAATGTCAGACTTAGTGATGTCCAAACAAGAGAAGGAAGTGGCATCAACCGAGCCTTCCACGGATCCGTACAGACTCATACAGGAACATATTATGATACTAGAAGAAGAGATGATGTCCAAAGAAAAGGATGGAGTGGCACCAACTGAGCGTGCCACGGATGCATTTATAAATATACACGAAAATATTGTGAAATTAAAGGAAGACATGATGTCCAAAGGAGAGGATAGAGTGGCACCAACTGAGCGTGCCACGGATCCGTACAAACTCATATACGAAAATATTTTGAAACTAGAAGAGATGATGTCCAAAGAAAAGGATGGAATGGCACCAACTGACCGTTCCACGGATCCGTTCATAAATATACAAGAAAGTATTTTGAAAAAACAGGGAGAAATGATGTCCAAAGGAGAGGATAGAGTGATGCCAACTAAGCCTTCCACGGACCTGTACCTAAATATACAAAAAGAGATTTCGAAACAAGAGGAAGGAATGCCAACTGTACCTGCCACGTATTTATACCCAATATCTGTTTCAGGGTCGGCGAGAGAAGAAGAATCTATAGAACCAAGTAAAGCCTCGTGGTCTACGTATCTGTTCCCAGTAGTGGTTGCAATTTCAGGAAACTCAAGAAGAAACGAAGAGTTTATAGAACGAAATGAATTGTCGATACAGACTACGCCTGCAATGAATCCGTACCATGTAGCTGTTACAGTGTCAAGAAAATACGAAGAATCAAGCGAAGCGTCTATGCTGACTAAAGCGGCAGATCCGAACACAGAAATAGATAATATGTCGGATTCAACAAAACCAGTTCTGAAAGAGTATTTAGAAATAGAAGAAGCGTCACCAATAGGTGTACACAAAGCAGTATTGGATGTCAATGTAGCAATGTCCTCAGAAAATGACGAAGAGGTAGCGTTACCATTTGTTTCAAGATCGCACAATGCAGGATTTCGACTTAGTTTTAATCACGTTCATTTAATAGTATTGTTACTCGGTATATTCTTTTGAAACATTAGATTGAAATTACTTTGACATTAAGTAACAATTTTGCGATAATCATATTTACCTAACCTACCATCAGACGACCAGGAGAGTCAATCATAAGTTATATTAATTATTTTATATACAGTTAGAATAACAAGATGCTATCAGAGGTCTTACCATGAGCATGACGTCTTAACTTGACTCAGTTGACCACCTAAACTGCAGAGGCGCTTTCATACAGTTCTGAGCCAAAACTTAACCTAAACTGAATGGCGTTAAGACGCCAGGGTAAGACCCCAGGTTTTAGTTATAAAAATGTTGTTGGACGTCAAATCGTTCACCGAGATATATTTACCGGAAACGTCTATTTTAGGAGCTCTTATCATTTGAAAACACTGACAAGATCGACATCATGAATTCTTATCGACAAATAAGAAGTATTTATAGATTTTTGCACGTGATTTTCATACAGTTGAATTGCGCAACTTGTAAAACTACATATTTTTGTATTTTAATAACATACCTAGTCTATACTTTTTTTTAAATAAAAATATATGTAGTTGGGCTGAAGATATTGTTTATTATATGTATTGTATTGTAATGGATAAACCTAATTGGAAAATAAAATCACTTTGTATGGTAAGAGAATTTTCGTTTTTGTTGTCGAAATCCAAAATGTTTCCACTTGCATTGGTCATTGACCTTATCAGCTGTTGAAGTATTGTTCGGGACTTTTGTTATATCATGTTAATCATATGGAGGTTTATGTCGAGTGTGTTTTTTAGTTCATTCCTATCTTATCATAAAATAGGTAGGCTAGTTATAGTTACTAACCTACCTCTTAACTATGATAAGGCACTAAGCATGAATAATACACAGATAGTTAATACACACACAGTTTTACTGGAATATAAAAATAACGCTTACCAAATCAATGTTACGGTTTATCAGTAATTCTGCGAATTAGTTGGCGATCGAAGCGAAATTTTCCAAGCGCTCTTTCCGAGATTTGCTAGCAGAAATTCCGATTATGAATTCTAGAAATAGATTTTCTTGAAATCATATTGTTCAGAATGCTTGTCAGTATTTGTGAAATTAGCCATAATAATATTGACAGGAGAGGTACGCAGTTTAACTCTCCATTTTTCTCCAACCTCCCCTCATCGCTGAGGCTTTGTTACTCCTCTTCAGCTTGTCAACTGCTTGCCTCCATTGCCTACGGCCAGCTGCCTGACGTAGTGCGGCAATAACTGGTCCGTTGGTGTGCTCTGCGATCTGAGCGCCTACCACGAACCGCGAACGAAAGTATACCTCCCTTTCGCACTTGTGATTTCTCACTCAAGTGCGACAGAGAGGTGAAACTTCGTTCGTGGTTCGTGGTAGGCCTTCTGGGCCCTTACCATGACGTCTTAATGCGATTCAGTTTAGGTTCCTAACTTTGCTCAGAGGTATTACCATGACGTCTTGACGAGATTCAGTTTAGGCTCAGTTGTATGGAAGCGACTTAGTTTAGGTCGTCACCTGAATCGCGTTAAGACGTCATGGTAAGGCCCCAGTTGTATGGCAGCGACTCTGTTTAGGTCCTAAACTGAATCGCGTTAAGACATCGTGTTAAGGTGTTATTTGTTGACCCTGGTCAAACCAGCGTTTCGGCGTCAGTTAAACTATAAGTACGTAAAAATCAAAGTTTGAGTTTTTATTTATATGAACAGTCTCCAACCCGTTTTGGAGCAGCGTGCCAAATCAAGCATTCATTAAAATTGTTTTGAATTTCAAGAAGTTTTGCCTGAATGTATTTATTTTATCACTACTCTAAAAAATAATGAATAAAGGCTCTTCGCTCCCTCGACACCCATAAGTCCAGTGGGCCTGATGGAATCCCTGCAATTGTTCTCAAGATGTGTGCTCCTGAGTTGGCGCCGGTCTTAACGCGTCTTTTTCGGCTCTCCTACTCTTCTGGCGTAGTCCAGACTTCGTGGAAGTCAGCTTTGGTGCACCCGATCCCTAAAAAAGGCGACCGCTCAAATCCATCCGACTACAGGCCGATAGCTATAACCTCCCTTTTCTCTAAGATTATGGAGTCCATCATCAATCGTCAGCTCCTCTGGTACCTAGAGGATCACCAGCTGCTGAGTGACCAACAATACGGTTTCCGTAGGGGTCGTTCGGCTGGTGATCTTTTAGTTTACCTGACACATTGCTGGGCACAGGCGATAGAGAGTAAAGGTGAGGCACTGGCAGTTAGTTTGGATGTAGCGAAGGCCTTCGATCGCGTTTGGCACAAAGCACTTCTTTCGAAACTTCCATGCTATGGGCTCCCCGGGAAATTATGCGAATGGGTCAGCAGTTTTCTAGCAGACAGAAGCATTAAGGTCCTAGTTGACGGTGAATGCTCAGACTCAATGTCTGTGAATGCTGGTGTCCCTCAAGGCTGTGTGCTATCACCCACGCTATTCCTCCTGCATATCAATGACATGTTGCAAACTAGCGGCATTCATTGTTATGCTGATGATAGTACGGGTGATGCCTCCTACACCGGCCGCGCCAATATTTCCCGGGAAAACGTCATTGAGAGCCGGAACAAACTTGTGTCCGAAATTGAGACCTCCCTAAAAGAAGTCTCAGATTGGGGTCGACTTAATTTGGTCCATTTTAACCCTACAAAGACACAGGTTTGCGCGTTCACCGCAAAAAAACTTCCGTTCGTCGCGTCACCTCGTTTTGAGAGCACTCCCCTATCTGCCACAGCCAGTATTGGAATCCTTGGCGTTGACATCTCGAGTGAAGTCCAGTTCCGCGGCCACCTAGAGGGTAAGGCCAAATTGGCCTCGAAGAAGCTCGGTGTGCTCAATAGATCGAGGCAGTATTTCACGCCGGCCCATCGCCTACAGCTTTATAAGGCGCAGGTTCGCCCGCATATGGAATACTGCTCTCATCTTTGGGCAGGGGCACCTAAGTACCAGCTTCTTCCTCTAGACCGCATCCAACGGAGAGGAGCTCGAATTGTCAACTGCCAACGTATTTCTGATCGGCTTGATCCCTTGGCGCTGCGTAGAGATGTGGCCTCACTCTGTATTTTCTATCGCATGTATTATGGGGAGTGTTCCGAGGAATTGTTCGGATTAATCCCTGCCGCTTCTTTCCGCCATCGCCCTACGCGACAATATTTCCACTCTCACCATTTAGATGGTTGGCAGTCCTCAACTGTGCGCTTTTCCCGAAACTTCCTGCCTCGCACAGCTAAACTGTGGAACGAACTGTCGCCAGCGGTGTTTCCGGACCGATACGACCTTCAAACCTTCAAGAAAAGAGCGTACTCCCACCTTAAAGGCCGGCAACGCACTTGCGACACCTCTGGTGTTGCGGGTGTCCATGGACGACGTTAATCGCTTACCATCAGGTGATTCGTTTGCTCGTTTGCCCCCTATAGCATAAAAAAAAAAAAAATAATAATAATAAAATTGTGCTTGTAAATTAGCACGCAAGGTACTTACGGCGTTTTCACTTCTTTTTAATGTAGGTAGGTCAGCATGAGTAAATAATTGGCATGCTAGTTAGGCCTATATCAGTACCCCAGATTCCCCAGAAGCAGATAAGAAACGTTAAAAAGTTGTTAGAAGAATGCATTTTAGATAACCGTTGTAAAAAAGAAAGGAAGTTTAATACCTTTGACGAACAATTACTATTTATTGCTCACCGATGAAGCAGTACTTCCTATACAAGTCGGGATTTGTAGTTTTATGACGCTATTATTTTTTTATACTTATTTAATACATCGTTTATACATTTTCTTCCTTATTATAATTATTGTGAAAGCCTGTATTTACTTTTAGATAATAATAATTGTTTATGCCACACCTGGCCATAAAGTGCCTTTTTCCGCACGCTACGCGTACGGGAGTCATGATATATGTGTATATAAAGCATTGTATGTAATTGTAAATAATTAGGCATTAAAACACTCGTGTGATGTTATTATGAAACTCGGCTGGCGTGGCGCCTCGTTTCATAAACCCACCCTCGAGTTTTATTGCCTTTCATTATATACAATCACATAAACTAATATAATAAACGTGTTTGTAGAAAACTTATTTATACCTATATTAGGTTCCTCGCGAGTATCACCCATAAGTAGGGCTGCCATCCGTCCGGGTTTCCCCGGATTTGTCCTAGTTTGGAGGCCGTCCGGGGAGCGTCCGGCCCGGATTTTTAAAATTTTCCGGGGTAAACCCGGACATTTTTGGGTTCAGGTCAGCAAAAGCAAAAGCAAAATTTTAAAATTAAAAATAGATTTCTTTAGTGTCCGGGGAGAGACCGCGATTTTAATGAAATGTCCGGGTTTTTCAACTTTTTTGTCCGGTTTCGGCAACGTACGAGATGGCAGCCCTACCCATAAGGATTCTTTCAATGTCGACATGGTACAAAAATAATTACCTAATGCATTTTTTGTTACTCACTTCTTTTTTTAGCAATGTGAAAATTAATGCCATCGGGAAATTTCTACCAGACAATCTTTATACTACTTACTTTCATCAAACGAGTAAGTAGCCAAAATATCATTAAGTACTTAACAATTTTTTGCCCCCCTCCTCCCCATGTCTTTTGGGGTAAGTACTTTTTAGGCGTCATATTTTTTCGAATACTTTTAATGTGTTATGATTTCTGAATGAGCCCTTGTGTGTGATTTAATCGTATATTTGGTGTATCAAGCATCCTGCTGACTAGGTAGCGTCATTGGTTTTATCATTACAATCACAATTTCACGAAACACTGTCACATTTCCTAATAATCGGGAAAATGACGAGGTATACGCAGTACGTCAACGATTAAATATCGTATCTTTGCACAAGTGTTATTATCAATTTTTACGCAGAATAAACGTCTGCAAAAGACACCAAATTTCTTAGAAAGGAAAAGCGGAAAAACGTAGGAAAACTCATGACCTCGAATGAACCTGGGAAATTTACCACTAAATTAACCTACTTTCCTGGGTTTTGAGTTAGACAACTGTGACTGTTTTAAGTAAAAGGTACCACTTGGTCGCTAGCCGATAAAGCGCCAAATGTCACAAAGATCCAATTAGAAATGAACCTCATCAACAATCGACATTTTGGTACTTTCTTCACCAAAAACAAGTGCCTACGTCATAAGACATACATACGTCTTATGACGACTTTATTATTGGGTACGCTCAATCCGTTCTGGTCTAACGATACATTAGAATTTAGGAATAGTTACCCTTATTAGTTCGGTTTCGGCATGATGTTGTCCTTTATCAAAAAACGACTAGTAAGGGATGCCTCACAAGAACGGGACGGGACGTTCTGTCAGTTTCTATAGAAAACGTCACATGACATCTGTGGGCTCCGAGCTATCACGTCATTTTTTCTATAGAAATTGACAGATCGTCTCGTCCCGTCCCGGCCTATTGTGAGTCATCCTTAAATATCAAACGATTCGTAGGTACACACGAGTAGGTACCTATGTTCCGGAAATCTTTTTCGTTCTATCCCA
This sequence comes from Lathronympha strigana, assembly GCA_949128165.1. Taxonomy (NCBI): domain Eukaryota; kingdom Metazoa; phylum Arthropoda; class Insecta; order Lepidoptera; family Tortricidae; genus Lathronympha; species Lathronympha strigana. The sequence goes on along the minus strand of OX421906.1, from coordinate 4,963,974 downwards.
GGTCAACTCAAACCTATATAATTGCGAATTATTAAAGCATACATTCTTAACATTTAAGATTTGCTACTGTAATCACTGAACCATGATAATCGGAAGTAAAACTTCAATAGATAGAAGGAAGAGCCTCGATAAAGTCAAAGTCACAGTAACACTGGGTCAGTGACTCAACGTGATTAAAATATACTTCTAATTTTAAATGCCACGGCCACGTAATAATCATGTCGACCTGCACGTAAATAATGTTCATATTTACTTAATTAAGCATTTTTTATTTAATACACCCGAGGTAAAGGCAATTTGGGACAAATGCAGCTAATTATAACATTTCTTAATCCATTCCACCAGTAGAGAGCCAGTTTTTGGAGCGTAGAATATTGTTTTTTTTTATCAAATAAAATTGATAAAGCTCGTGATTCAGACTTTGGAGTTATTCAGACTTTAAAACACAAAAACACAAAATATCACAATAAAATAAAAAATTGAAATCACATGGAATGGCACGTACATTTTAAAAGAAACGTTCAATCATTAGGTAAGTAGGTACGTCAGATACTCAGATAGGATAATTTAATATTATGTAGAGTTACATATGAAATGAAAAACATACCCACTTACGAAATATTGTTTTATTTATTTGTATGAATTAAACGTCATACCATAAACGTGTGACAAAGTCACGTAGTAGGTATCTCATTCAATTATGATAAGGAAACTAGTAAAACTACTCGTACACCACAGATATCCAAATGTAAACAAACTTAGTGACATACAATTTTAACAAAACAAAAAACATATGTAATCATAGACACTAAAAACAAGATTTTAATACGTTAAAGTCGAAAGGTAGTTTACCTGATTTCATCGGGGAAGAACTCTACGTCTACATTGACAGCCGAAACTCGATGAATGAGTGACGCATTACTAGGGGAATCCTCGCGGGGAGGGGCGGTGCGCACGCGGCGCGCGCCGGTCCGCCTATATAAACTGAGCACGCGTCCAAACCTGAATCATTCTTGATACAAACAGCCAGCTACTCAGGCATAAACCAGCCAGTACCTGACCCGCCAAGTTTGATAAAAAAGGAAAACATTCCAATTTCAAAAATGAAGCAGTACTCTATCGTCGGCAACAAGAAGAAGGTCACCATGGAAACAAATGCTACACGCCTAAAGGTCGTCGGCAACGGCTGCGTGATCATAGTCAAGAGCAACCAGGGTCACATCGAAGTCATCGGCAGCGACTGCAAGATAGACGTGGTTGACAACTTCGGAACCATCAACCTGGTCGGATCCTGCGGTTTAGTGACTGTCTCCAAGCGCTACAAGAACGATGATATCCAACTTATTGGTGCTTCTTGCCACTTGCTAGTGGGTGGAAAAGAAAAGTCTACTTTTGAGCCGTTTTCTGCACAACTTTCGCCGTTCAGCAAGAACTTGGACGACGTTATTGAGTCGATCTTCACCTTCGTTATGCGTTGAAGAGTCATACACAAGTGAATGGACATTTCTGTGCTATCTATGACGTCGTGTCAATGTTTTATTGATAAGTGACATGTGCGGTGCGTGATATGATAAGCGATTTTCCCTTATCATGTTGTAAGAGGCCGCATTTTTCTCTGATACGTTCGGATTCGTGTTTTCAGAACCGGGTTGTTTTTAATGCTTGCTTTGTACTAATTCAACGAATAATGTAATTGTGAAATTAATGAAAAAAAGAGTTGAAATGAGATTAAAATAATAAGTGGTATTTTTGTCTTTTATTACTTTATTTATCTTTTTAATACAAAAAATAAATATAAAAAGATTTCAATGGGAATGGCAAAAATATTAAACCGCACTCCTTTAAATATTTTTTTGGAGTAAAACAATCATCTAGAAAAATATTAGCTTATGTGGGTAATATTTTGCCATACCTATTAAACTCTATCCTTTTTTATTTATAATTCACTTCATAGGTCATTTATTTACCTATGTAAAATACAGCACATCGATGAAGTAATAACATCATAACCCAAAAGGTATGTATAACTTAATCGTATGTCATACGTATCGGTAGCCCCAAAACCCACAGTGCCTATTAGATCAATTATTAATCATCAAGGAGTGGTGACCCTAACACAGGGTTGTCAGGAGTTAGATTTCAGGTCACTGACAAAATATTTCATTCAGGAATAATATGACACGTATTAGATAATTTGTATGTAGGTGTGTCATATAATGCATTTAAGGTACGTCTGTGTTTCCAGTTTCCACGTCATAATAAACAGTTACCTATTTGGAGGTGTGTAATTGTGTATGCAATGGAAGTAACTTCAAAGTGAATTTTAACCCTTTGACCGCCAAAACTGTAAAAGGCCGACAACGCGAAGTCGCGCCGCCAGCACGTGATATTATGAGAAAAATAAGAGATCAAGATACTCCTTATAAGTAGATGTTGGGGTGTTACTCAATAAACAAAGGTAGACTAGATCCATACGTAGACAGATATTGACTAGATGGATATTTAAGAGAGGTATGGGCACAGCGGATGCATATCGTTTTGTGTGGTAGGGCACAGCACAACGAATGTCGTCTCGCTCAAATCTGAAGCAGAGGGCATCTAGGGAAGGACCTCCGCCTTACAGAAAACCTCAGTTTAATAACACTAGACCCTACTCATAGTGTTGTGTTTCTGTTGGTGAGTGAGGTCGCCAGAGCTCCAAGAGGACTCACTGTGTTGACAGCTGGGGCACGGAGCAAAGCTTGCCCCTTTATCTGTCAACACAGCGAATCCTCCTTTTTTTAAAGGGTCGGCAACGCGCATGTAACACCCCTGGAGTTGCAGGCGTCCATAGGCTACGGTTACTGCTTACCATCAGGCGGGCCGTATGCTTGTTTATCACCGTCGTAGTTTAAAAAAAGGTGCTCTGGAACAACCACGGCCTATGTAAGTAGTTAGTGAGTTTCATTACAAATACGTAAAGTATTTGAATGGCCGACATTATTATGACGTTAGCCGGCCATATTCGTTGGGGCAATCCGTCGGATCTCCATCCATAGCTGGTAAGTCATCCACCGGACACAACTTTACCATTACACTGATTGCCAGATCAAACGGATATGCTCGAACGTATATGAAACGACCTCCTAGCCTAGTCGGTAGTGACCCTGCCTATGCAGGAGGTCCCGGGTTCGAATCCTGGTCAGGGCATATACCTATTTGTGTGCTTATCACAATTTCGCCTTGTTGAGCTTACCGTGGCACTATTTCGATTTGTGTAAGATTGTCTAATAATATTCATTTATTTATTTATGACCGGCTTAATATACCTACGTACTGTTGACACATTTTTTTAGTGTCCCACTGCTGGGAAAAGGCGTTCCCTCTTTCCCGAAATTCTGTATTTAAAACATTGTCACAGCCACATAAATCGTGTGTATTAAAAATAGTCTACCTAATCTTCAATAAATAATTAGAGACACAAAAAGCTGATTTATGTTTAACCAATTTTTTTATTTTTTCAAATGGCTTATTTATCTAAGGATTTATAGGACCCATAGGACCCTGATCGTTATCAGTCGGTGACAACCCTGAACAAGGATGGGACATTCCGTGACTGCCGGTAGTTTGGTCTAGTTAACACATTTGCTGTAATTACTGTGCCATAACTTCACCATATAATTGCGGAGGGTGACAATAATCCCAGTTTACTTTGGGACAAGTCTCGATTATCAAAATTCTTATTTTCTAACTTAAAAGATTATATTATTATCTCAATATTAGGATCGTCAAACTCAACATTTTTGTGTAATCTTTTAGAAATCCATAACAGCCGTTTCTTAGTATCATCTCAATAAAAAACGGGAACAACCCAATTTACATAGATAGGTTCCCCGAATTTTATTCTCATGCGTAGGCGCTTGTTTGGCGACATCCAGGAATTGTTTACAAAGAAAAATCAAACGTGTTGCGTATATAATAGAGTCTATAATTGAATGATTAGTGTGTGGAGTTCAATTGTTATGGAGTTGGACGGGAAATGTAACGAGTTATGTCCCGATTTCGTGCCAAGTTCATTTACGGGAAGTTTAAACGTTAATGTGTGAATTTTCCTGCTGTATTGTCGTCAGGAGAATTGGAGCATATGAATGTATCAAGGTTAATGACATTTATTTAACAAATTGATGACATAACATAATACTATTGCAAAGATAATTAATAAAGTCTTAACTTTTTCTAATAGGTACCAAAGTTTACCGGTGGTTAGTTAAAAGTCAAAGATAAATAAAAATACCTAAGACTAAGATTAGATTAGATAGAAGATGACTTAGCCTGTGAAAATAAGTGCTGCCAGGGCTCGAATCGTAGGTCATGGTGTTAATAAACGCAATAAATTAGTTTCAAAGTGTTTCATTCAATGAATAATAATCACTGTAACAGAAGACAATACTTGACTTAGTGATTTGCGCTAATTGGTGCGAAGTTTGTCGACAACTTGTGTAAGATGTGGCATGATAATAAACGCTAGGTACATACACAGATGTGAGGAAATAAGGACACATGAGTAATTTGCATTCCGTCCGGATTTCCCCCGATCCGGCCTTGTTACGAGGATCCGTATATCCGGAATTCGTTCTAATAACCATGAGGATAGGAAATGTGACCTTTAACAGATTGTTTTACAACAGATGTTACGATTGTTGGTGTGTTAGGTGTTGTCCAATCACTCGTACATATGTTTCAGGCTTCATTGGTTTCTACTAAGATGTTGCAAAATCAAATTAATATTTAAAAACCCAGGAAACCAGTGGCGGTAGTGGTGGTAAGAAGTCAGCACGTATTGCAACTTCATGAGGTACACAACAGTACAACGCAAATAATCTGGAACATTCTGGCCCCAGCGGGAATAGTAATGATTTATAAAGGGCTGCGAGAATAGATCACAACTGCTCGACGCGGCATCTTGAATAGCCCAAATGCAATAATAATAACATTTTCTCAAACAGGCTCAGAAATCGTCTCATTAATCGGACAATAATGGAATCTGATGGTTCCTTTTACTCCTAAGGAAAAAATGGCCTAATGGCATACTGGCCACCTCGCCCCAGACGCCGCCGGTCGCCGGTGGCCGCGCATGTTCGAAAAATCACTATTTCTGCCTCGGCAAAAACAGGGCTTGCCTGAGCTCGGCTTGCCCCGGCAACCAATTCGTCAGTCAATCCCTTACTTTCCGTCCTATTGTCTAGCAATCCTACTCAAAGCCTTATCTAGTCTTTCTATTCAAATCTTAGCTATGATTTGAAATAAAAAAACTCAAATTTTTTCGAATAACTTAGTGATAAAATGTTGATGTCGAACATAACTTTGAAGTCTGTCATGCCCTTATACGGTAAGAATTGTTTGAGTCAGTCGTTTCCTGTCATTACCAGCCAAAATACTAGTGAATAATAGTGCAAACAATGCGTGGTTCATTAGATAAGAAGTAAGAAGGTATCAGTCACGGTTTCTAATCAGTTAAATGGTTAATACTTATGTATTTAATTATCATATACCTAATTATACTTTGTGTTTGACATAGATAAATTTATCTCAATGAAAATCGCTCAAATGAAATAAGTAGACGATTATAAATTAAAAATAAATGTCAAGTCAAGTCAAGTTTCCGATGCACTTGGTCTAAAGAAAAAGACCAAGTCTAAAGGAAGCCAAGCCGGGGATATCTATTTTCAATTTATAATTTATATATAGTGTTGCGACTTTAATAACAAGTCAAAATATTTATATAAATATGTAATGTGATTTGTTTACAAAAAAATCAAGCAGCTGACGATTATTAATTAATAATCGCTTATGTACCTATTTCATTTCAGAATGGTTATTGGTTAACCATAATTAGCAAATTTAAATACAACATGATTAGATATAAATCGGTTTTAAGTTACGTCCGTTTCTATTCCTCTTAATTAAAAATATTAAATTAAACACTTATTAATTACGCAAAAAAATACAAATTAAATGTAATGTTAAATTTGTGGTTAAAAACTGTATTTCTAAAATTTTTGCAAGTAAGGCTGCATAATAAAAAAAAAACACAGTACTTACTTATTTAAAAAAAATGTCGCTTTCAAGTTTAATTTGTTGTCACTCTACAGCCAAAGAGTGGCCATTAGGTAAATGGGTGAAAACCACTTGGACGGCGAGCCCTGTATTTGGTACTACAAAAATTGTCTGCGGATTGATACGATACAGTCAAGTGCAAAACTGTTTAAATATGTTTTAGTAAGAATTATTAGGTTATTTTACAAATGAGGAGCACAAAGCTTTTTCTCATAATTATATTGAGAGTTCTTGAGCGAGGCTTAGTTAAAGTAAAGTAAAGTAAAATTTTATTTGCGAAAAGTAGACTTTCGAATCGAAGCACTGGCATTCCTTAAATCGGTACCATAAGTCAGAACTGTCAGAAGGCACTCTGTTGCTGCGTGATCGTATTTGGGCCACGCTTAATCACCGCAGTCCGCAGTTAACCAAAATGAGCCTCTTTTGACGTTTTCTTGACACCATAGTTCGTTTTTTAAACTATACTATGACACTGTTCGTTTTTAAATGCGGAAGACTATGATTGCTTGCTGTTGTTCGCACTATAATTATGTGCATTATTGTTTATAACGTTTCCACGACATATTATGGCAGGAATCCCCGCGTGTACTAAGCTAGTCACTAGCTAGACTAGGAATTATTCTAGATACCTATTCTAGAGACCTATAGCCTTATAAATATGCACGTGCAAAGTTAAAACATTACAATACAAAACAAATAAATATTCTTTATTGCACTCTTAGAAATCACATCACAAGAGACAGAAAAATAGAAGACGGTCTTATCGCTGGAGAGCGATTCCTTCCAGACAACATTAGGGTAGCGAAAAGTAGTACAAAATGGTAAAAGCAATGTTGAAATTAAACACTTTAGAACGGATTAATCGCGTTTATTAACACCATGATCCTATGGTGTCATCATCTTAACCCTGTGAAAACGAGTGCTGTAAAGGGCTCGAAACGTAGGATCATGGTGTTAATAAACGCGATTAATCCGTTCTAAAGTGTTTAATTTCAATGAATAACAATCGCGGTAACAGAAGACAATATTAAAAGCAATGTTGTTATATAATTTAAACTTTCGTGAGTCACAATACTCATAATGATATTAAATTGCAACACTCACGTATTTTTATCACAATAGGCGTGACATGTTTCGACTAAATATACAACAACACAACACAACGTAATTAAAAATGCGATAGTGGAAAAACTGTCTCAAACTCTGGACTTGTATCCTCATCTTGTATCATACATCTAGGATCTGTATATATAAGGGCTGTTGTATGACATTATATTTTATAAGGTTGTAGCCGTTATAGGTGCATTGGAACTAAAGTTAATAATTATGTAAGACTTTCTTAGAAAAATGGGAAAAGTAGAAAAACGCATGACCACGGGCGAGACTTGAACTCGCGACTTTGGAATACATGCCCATCGCTCTACGCGCTGACAGATATGGTGGAGAAATTGCGGTTGTGCCTCGGTAGCTGAGTTGGTAAAGCGATGGGCATGTTTTGTGTCGCGAGTTCGAGTTTCCCCCGAGGCTATGAGATTTTCCACCTTTTCCCTTTTTCTAAAAAATGGGATCGTTCAGCTTAAAATTAAAATAAATGTCCGACAGTCCGACTTGGTTTCTGAGTAAGGGTAGGTAATAAACTTTTGGTTATGTCGTGTTGGCGACTGTACCAAACTCATGTAGGAATGGTCACGGTATAGATAAACACAATATGCCAAAACAGGTCCATTATGTAATTTATCTAGAGATGGATAACGTTATTGTTGTTACGGTTAGTAATTGATATCAACTAGAGTGCGTCTATGCTAAATTTCCAGGGGCCAGATTGGTTCGATTGTTTTTAATACTGGTTGTTAGAAATAGGCTCGTTGTGAGATCATTAAAAAATTGTTAATTAGTACAGTATCTGAGAAAGCAGGAACTTTCAGTACCTATGATAATATCTATATAATCACGCACGTCACAGACGTGCCCTAATGGTAAGTTATGAAGGCAAGAAATCGATTTTCTGTTTATTTACGTCGATAAGAAATGGCTATAACAATTATATATTTGATAATATCGGCTGCTAATGCTGCTATACTCAGTCTACATAATCAAATCAAGCTAAAATGACCGTTTAATACATTATTTTTTTTATCTGGCTGAAGAATCAAACTGCGTCGTTGCGATGTAAATTCCGTTATGTGTTCGATCTTTGAAAACTAAAACAAGACTGAAAACTAATAAGGTTTTCTTTTCATAGACAGAGCACATGTCGGAATTAAACAGGCGCAGCGATGCGTCCAAATTGGCAAATACCAAACCAGTTCACACAGTGAGACAAAACTATGCTCGTATAACGTTGTCCCGCTCACACACCGAATCGGATGTGATCAAAGATCTAATTCAGCTGTGGTGTTTTTGCTTGCGTAACGGTTGAGGTCAATATGCGCAACCATGGGGAGTCCCCGGCGGTCACAGTTTCGTAAGCTGCAGATGGCTTACTTGTATCTTGTATCGCTTCGGTGACCTTGTTCTGAGCCAAAAACGTATATTACGAACATAGTTTCACGATAAGGCCTGACTGACAGTTTTTCGGGAATGTGCTAATTTGGAAGAATGTGGTCGCACATTCACTGCCAAAGGCTGTGGCAATGTGGGCCACCCAGGGGCTCATACTGACATAAATTATGGAGCCCTCATATCTCGATTTAATTTAACGGACTTAAAACAGGTAAAGAAGAAGCTCTATTTAAAAAAAAACCATTATTCAGTTATAAGTGTTTATAACCGGCATCATAAGATGAAGTGCTCTTTGCAAAAGATCTACTTTTACCAGTTGTAAGTTCCTATTCTTTGCAATGGTCGTTGTACGAAGTCAAGTGATTCAACTGCATTTATCTGCTACATTTGAATCAAGTTAGGTTAGAGCGAAAGCGGATGTCTTTAACGAAAAAAAAAGTATTTCATACATTGACTACATACATCTTACATTTCATAAATTTTATAGAATGCCGAATGGTCAGCCCGTAATGTATAAAATGCCGTTGGGCATTTTTCAGAACTTTGGAATTTTTTACAATGAATGAAATTAGAAACTAATAAGTCGGTGGAGCCCCGCTCGACGGGGCTTCCAATTTCTAGGCAGTTTGTACCTGAAGCTACCAATCGAAAAAAACCATACAATGCCTAAATGTAGGCATTATATTTAAGCTAACTATATAGAATGCCTGAATTATAGACATTGCCGGTAAGGTAACGTCTATATTAAAACAGGTAAGCATGCTTGTAAAGTACCTAAGTACTTCCACGTGTAAAGTCGACGTCAAATTATCGACGTCATTTATCCCCATTTGACCTCTTATTACGAACGACTAAGTTTCAAAATTGTTGACATATTTTTGACAAATTGGTCCGTGTCTAATTGGACACAATTGACGAAAATTACAAGTGTTGACTCAGGTGGGCACGTGGCCCGATTGGTGACGTCACTGACGAACAGTCGCCAGGCGCCGGAGACGGGTCATGTAATAAAAAACATATAATAATGTGATTATTGTGATTTAATTAATAAAAGGCCCTCGCCTCTGTGCTTGTCTTAGTTGGTCGGCCAGCACGCCTACCACGAACATCGAAAATTGGCAATGTCGGGAAAACCTCTTTGTCACTCCAATATGCAAGTGTGACAGAGATGGAAATCGTTCGATATTCGTGGTATATGCCCCTGAGTGTATTTACAAGAGGGGGAGCTATCCAGGTTGGAAGTGTAAAATGTCACATCGCCGGCGGCCAGCAACCAATCTGGCTACCGCAGACTCACCTCTCGAAAACCTCACAGCCGCTGAGTGTTGCTCCATTGTCGCACTGTACGTGCGGCCATTATGAGACCCATTAAATGAGTCGGCGAAAGCGCCTGTCTATTATAATTCACGGCAGGAGTTCGCTAGTCTCCTTCCACAGCCCGTTATCCAGACCATCTAACACCCACAAGTCCCACAACAATAGCCTATGACCTTAATTTCTATCGCAGCTAAAGTGCTGAACTGCAATAGTCTTTGCACCTGGCGGGGACCATCTCTGGGTGACATATTGCGCACTCGGAGATGGTTTCCGCCACGTGGCTTTATATGAATGTGCCTTAGGGCCTCTGCGCTGCTGGCTTCGGCTCCAAGCAAGCCTTTCTTAGGTCCGGGAACCGGGACCCCATGGCCCCGAATAATAAAAAATTATAAAGATAATTCTGATATCGACCGATAATATGATAATACCAAGGGCAAATGCCACGAAAACAGAACTATTGCGGATTTGTATGTCCGTCTCTGTCACACTTACAGATTAGAGTGACAAAGAGGTTTTCCCGTCAATGCCAATTTTCGATGTTCGTGGTAGGCGAGAAGGCTTACGGCGGCGTTATTCATAAACGCACTTCAACAACAGTTTAGCAAAATGATTGTTTGTCCTTATCTGTCACTTTGACAATCGCGTTTGTCAGAATGGGAGAAAACATAATTTAACTAAAACTTCTGTTAACTTTTTTATGAATAAGGCAGATAGTCTCTACTGCCTACTAGCGCCATCTATTGCTGGCATGTGGAAATCACTTTCCGCCACATTTGCTATCCTAGTAGGAAGAGCCTCAAAAATTATATCAGACTGTATAATAAAATAAGTATATAACCTGTCTATCTTACTCTTCACTCTTAGGTACTCTTCATTACGATGGTAGCTTCACTTTCACTAGCGCCACAGTTATATGTCATGTCATGACTGTGACGTATTGTAAATCATATTTACGATCTGACTGACTAGTAAATATTCTTAACATTCTCCCAGTTTTACTGGAAAATACTTAAAAGCTTCAGTCTAATTTAATAAGAATTATTATGTTAAATTTTACCGCCCATAAAGAAAGCGGAGATTGTTTATAGACAAATATTTGCTACAGTAAGAAAAGTAACGGTTTATATTACTTAATAACGAAAACTAAGCGGTTATGACCCTTAACACATTTGAAATTCAAAATATTATTTCAAATATAATTGTGTGATACGACTTTATGTAACCTCATTACATTGGTTATGATTAGATCAAAATCCATTACAAAGTCGTGAACTTTATCGAATCGAGTAAAATAGAACATGATGACGTCACATTATAGGTGTGCCGCAGAGTGCGCGCCACCTAAACGGTAAATTCGGCGTCCTTCTCATCGGTTCCATGGTGTAATGGTTAGCACTCTGGACTTTGAATCCAGCGATCCGAGTTCAAATCTCGGTGGAACCTTGAACCCTTTTTGTATTTTTTTTTTCTCTTTAATCGATGTCTGGTTCTAGTTTCATCCTTTGTATTACTTTGGTAATACTTTGTATATGAATAATAAGTAGTTATTTCAATAACAGAGTTTCAAACTTTTTAAAGTAGGTATAATATTGCTCTTTGTCTTAGACGTGCGTGGTTAAGTGTAGGCATTTATTTTCTGAGGGGTATGTAATACCTACTTGTAATATTTTTGAATATCGTGATTTTTTATGTACGTATACAGGCTGATTCATAAGAGTGAGCAGGATTAACCATACGGTTTAAGTAAATGATAAGCTATTATTTCATACTAGATTTAAGGAAATTCACATTAAATTTAATTAATTATCATCTCCTAACTATGAGGTAAGTAATTGTTACTTAAGTATCAATTAACTCATAATTTTGAGATTCAATTAAATTAATTAACGTTAATTATCATTCACTGAAACCGTAAGGTTAATCCTGCTCGGTCTTATGAATCACCTGTATTGGTTTTTGTATATTCACTTCTAAATATTTAAATATTCATATTAATGTTAAGAGCGTTCTCGCCCTAGCGCGCTTCCCAAGTTTAGGTATTTCTCCGCATCGACCACGTGACCAGACGCGCGCAATGCTAGACATCGACGAGCGCCGCGCGTGCGACGGGTATACTATAGCGCGCTCAAGCTGTGCATTTTACCCTGATACTTAAATCAGATAAACTTACGTTACTTTGATTAGTAATCATTGTTTACAGTATTTTGCGTAAAATTGAGTTTGCAGTTTATAACTTTGATACTTGTAGTCTTGTACTAACTGAATTTAGTACTAACTATGTAATTAAAATTATTTTCCTATGTACTTATTTCCTTTGATAATAATAATCAACTTTCCTTAATAATACCTACTTATTTTGTTGCTATTTTAGTACTGAGTTTCTAATAATAATAGTTTCCATTTAACGTTAACGTTCGATGGTATCAATTCTAATGAAGCGCCAAAAATATGTATACACTACCTTAATATTGAGAAAATAAGATTGTGTACGTATATAATAATATATTTCTGGTAGTACATTTTTATAGATATTATTAGATTTGACTGTACAAATGCGCAAAGTTGTCGTCAAGCTCTCGTGTTAATATTGAGAATTGAGACCCGACCCGACCAAGCGAAAGCTTTAAAAATTTAAATCTTGAGAATCTTGGTTTTAAGGTATGAGAGTTAGACAAACTTTACTACGAAGTGAAACACAACATTTCTCATCACATTAGTCAGGAAATTGTTAATGATCGTTATTTCCAAGTAAATTTCTATTTCTTTTTATTTTATATTATAAGTGCATATAGAACAAAACACTTAAATATTCCGAAATATTTTTTTCCGATTTTCATAATCCCAATTTTTATAATTCTGAATTTTTATAAATCCTATACATCAAATTTCTGTATTTCACATTCTCAATATTAAAAATCCGATAGCGACTTGAACGAATACAAAAAAATCCATTTTTTTATATTCCGAAAATAATTTATCCGAATTCAAAATTCCGAAAACATAATATTCTTTCGGAATTACGGTGGTTCGGTAACTTCGTAATTTTGGAGATTCGGAGTTATGGAAATCAGAAAAAAACTCGCCAGCATTCGATGGGGCCAGGCGGCCTTGTTCCCGCGTAAGCTGTGGATCAGAGTTCGATCCTCGGCTTAAGCTTACGATGCTGTTGATTTTTTTCTTTAGTTTTATGACATCTATTTCAATTTATAACATGACAATATGTTTATGGTCGTTGTTAATCCATAGTTGTCACCACCCACGTAGACAATGACAAACCATGATTAGCAAACTGGCTTCAACCTACAAAAAATACAGCAAATCAACGTGCCATGATTTTTTTTTACCCATATAGAGGGATTTCGTAATACGAGTAATAACATAGTGGTTCCGAACCTACTATGGTACATCACTACTCATAGCAATACTTACTTCAACATTATAAATGCGTAACATTACTTTTAAGCTTCCCAAGCTTTTGCCAAGTTCTCAAACACGGTAAGTATAGTGTAAACCGGTACTTAGTCTCTAGGTTTTAATTACCAGCTAGTCTACTTGTGTTCAACCAGACAGTGCATTTGATTTCAAACATGGTACGTATAGTGTAGGCCGTTACATGGTTCCTGGCCTAGCCATCTAGTCACGTATCCAGGTCTTTGTCACCACCCGGTCTACGAGTGCTCACCAAGACAATGCATTTGAGCTCAAACACGGTGCATCTAAGGTAAGCCGTTACATAGTTCCTGACCCAATATTCTGGTTACGTTTCCAGGTCTTAATTACCAGCTGGTCTACTTGTGCTCAGCAAGACAATGCATTTAAGCTCAAACACGGTACGTATAGTGTAAGCTGTTACATAGTTGCTGGGCCAAACTTCTGATTACGTCTCTAGATCTTTGTCACCAGCCGGTCTACGAGTGCTCACCAAGACAATGCATTTGAGCTCACACACGATGCATCTAAGGTAAGCCGTTACATAGTTCCTGACCCAATATTCTGGTTACGTTTCCAGGTCTTAATTACCAGCTGGTCTACTTGTGCTCAGCAAGACAATGCATTTAAGCTCAAACACGGTACGTATATTGTAAGCTGTTACATAGTTCCTGGCCAAAACTTCTGTTTACGTCTCCAGATCTTTGTCACCAGCCGGTCTACGAGTGCTCACCAAGACAATGCATTTGAGCTCAAACACGATGCATCTAAGGTTAACCGTTACATAGTTCCTACCTAATATTCTGGTTACGTTTCCAGGTCTTAATTACCAGCTGGTCTACTTGTGCTCAGCAAGACAATGCATTTAAGCTAAAACACGGTGCGTATTGTGTAAGCCGTTACATAGTTCCTGACCTAGCCTTCTGGTTACGTATCCAGGTCTTTGACACCTGGTCTTCAAGTGCCGCGACAAGTCTTATGTGAACGGTTACAGAATCAGCACTGTCTTCTGATTACATCACCTAGTCCTAATCAGCAATTACTAGCTGTTTTTAACGGCGGTTTCCAGGTCTTACCAACAACTTACTACGAAAACATCACGTCCTGGTCACCAGCTGATGATTATTAAAAAAAATTACTATAGCTAATATATAAACAACAATTAAATCATCAACACAAATAGAAATCGAACTTATCAAGTATCTTGATCGGTTGGTCGCGGTATCACGGTCTATCTTATCTTTTTGTCTTTCTCTTTTTAATCATCTCTTTCTCTTTCTCGCAAACTTCACTCGTAAAAAGAAGGCCCGCGGAGCAAAGCGATACGTCCACTCTCTAGAAGGCATGGGGCCAGACTGACGAGCACGCGCCGCGCGCAATCTTATAAACGGGGTTTTGATAAAAAATCTAAATAAATATTATTTCGTTGTTTTTGACACTTTTTTTTATTAAATGGAGTAACCAACGAGTTATAGTCTCATAAAAATGACAATCTGAACCATTTACTGCGAAAGTATAATACTAAAACACGCCGTGAATTTTGCAAAAATTGCGTAGTTTTCATCAGTAAGTTTAGTTAAACAGAATCTGAAATTTACTAGTTTTGCACAATACAAAAGTTAGATAGTGTAATGTTCTTTCGTAAACCAGTTTTGTTTTGTATAAGATCATTACAGTGTAGGAATAGAGTGACGTATAAGACAACATGTTTCGGCAAATTTCAACAACGGCCGCGAAAGAATTGGCTAGAATTGCATATAATTATCTAAAACTTGTAAATGTAGACAATACCAAATTTGGCTTATGAGTTGTTTATTATGTACATATAAATATTTTGATCTAAAAGTCTAACAATCACATAGTACATCGAGCCCGAAAACCGCGTAAATCATTGATTTCGCGCTTTTGTGGTATAAACGCTCTTAACAAATGTCATCACTTTTATCAGTAATTAATACGTAATTTTTTTTTAATAAGCAAAATATAAATACGCGATTATGATTTTAACTCGTGTCGTTATGGTACATGTTATTATGTACATATGTATTCTCTTAATTAGTTGTTTGCCATATTAACAGGGTGTTTTATGTAGAAAACAATTTTCCCTTACTTATATTTTTACAATGATTTTACTAAATAATATTTTTGTTTTGTAGTATCCGTAGTGAGTGGGCAAGTAAGGCAATAAAATATGAAAAAATAAAACGTTCGATCCCAGCCCTGCTCACCGGGGACCTTGGTCACTTTTTCTGTAGTATGTGACATCTCTTTGAATTTATATTTTATATATAGTAGTGTGCCTACTTAAAAACATAAATCAAAACATTTATTATAAATAATAAATGAGTTAATTCATGCTTTACAATTGATTTTTTAAGTTAACAAACTAGTTCCAAAAATACGGAAACACGATTGTCAGAAGGACCTATTTAGGCAAAGTGCCTTATGGATTTACCCCATTATTCCGTGATACAAAGATTATTCAATCCTCAGGCGGCACTATTAGCATTTAAACGACACACCCCTATTAACTGATTAGTTAATTAAAAATACTAACTCTTTCGCTACCGGCCCATGGGATAACGCAAGGGCTGGTGGTTTGCATTAAAGTATAGTTAACTGATAATTAAAAACAACCGTCAACTACCTCTCCCTGGCCTCACTGCATTAAGTGGCCCTGCTCTATCACCCTTTTGAAAAAATGTATAAATTTAACATTTTATTGAATGAATAAACTCAAACTAAACTTAAATAAATATTTGGAGACGATGTCACGCAGATTAACCTAACCCCAAACTAAGCTGTACGGGTGCTAGGCGATGAAACACATACATACTTATATAGATAAATACATATATACTCGTATATGTATTTATCTATATAATTAGATCCCGCTCGACGTGGGGAATTTTTCCAATTTTCTTTCAATAAAAAAATTGGAAATTTTGTTCGCAGAAGAAGAAGAAGCAGACCAGCTTAATACAAAATTAATTTAACATAGAAAACGTCCATAACTCAGGAACGTGATGTGACGTGACGTAACCCGGGACCTCCAACTTTGTAGGCAGGATCACTAGGCTAAGGAGGCCAACATCTCATATTGTATTTTATTTAGCAGTACAATCTATAATAAATAGGAATAATATACCTTTTTAATAAGTGATCGTAGAGTGTAGAGGATACACAACAAGACTCGTGTACAAAGTCCGTGTTATTTAAGAGGCAACGGGACAGGGCCATACCATACCATGAAATCTTAACGCGATTCAGTTTAGGCTCAGTGGGAAGGTCTCTAGTCATTCCTCCATAAAAAGGTACGCGACTAGTTCCTCCTCGATTCTTGAAACTAGAACAATGATTTTTCAAACCAGATTTATATTACGAGTATCAATACTTGTATCAATCTGTATTTAAAAAAAAAACGAGAAAACCAAAACGGACCGATACAGATATTAATAATATATTTCTTGATAAAAAAAATGCTCTAGTCTTGAAACTAGAAGTACTAGAACAATGATTCTTCAACCAGATTTATATTATAAATACTTGTGTCAAACGGTCTTTAAAAAAAAAGATCGACTATACAAAAATGGACCAACACAGATATTAATAATATAGGTAATTCTCAATAAAAAAATTGCTTTAGTTTTAAAACTAGGTAACTAGGAAACAGTTGAGTAGGTAAGTTTACTACGTTTGTATGGAGAATAGCGAATGCTAAACCGGTTATGATTTGTACGAAATAACCGGTTATGTCCATACAAAAATAACCGGTTTTGCATTTCCCAATGGAGAAATGACCTTATCCCGTTGCCTCTTACCTCTGTGGTTAATTATTTCAATGAATTCATGGAATCACCTTTATTATCTTTTGCCCCTAAAATTTCAAAATCTACGCAGAGTAATCGTTACACCACAGACTACATATACAACACATTTCCTCGATAGAGTTCCCAAATAAACCACGTCATTAACTATTAACGGTGCCACCAGCCTCAACCCTTCACTGCCCACACCCTCACATATCCTAACACTAAACATTACCTGTGAATTATTATTTCTGATTAATAAATTGTGTCCCCTGTGTCACTGGCTCGGTATGAGGGTTGATCCATATGTTTTTAGAATCAATGTGAAAAGATTATATGTAGTATATTATGTAGTTAGTATTTTTATTTAATTTGATTAGAATAAGTAACTATAAAAATATGAATGTAATAACACTTTTATTGGAATAACACTTTTATTGGCACAAAGCCGGAAAAAAATGACTATTTAATTTAATTCACTGTTAAGTATACACTGTTATTTATTTGTAAACATGTATACTGAATAAACAATGTTTATTTTTTATAAAAACTCTATTTCTTAATATATCGTTTAACATTAAGATCAATTTATCCCAATATACCACAATTTTCCGTGTCTATACACTGCTCGCTGTGTTAATAAATTTAATAGAATAGAAGCAAATACTTACCATATTTTTTAGATTTACCTAGGACGAAACATCTATTTGGTAATCAAACATTTTCTTAAACTCCATTGACCACTGGCACACTTATCATAATAATTTAGCATAATGTTACTAAATCATCAGTCCTAGAACTTACTGATGGCCCCTCTTACGCCAGTGGTTATACCATCAATTATGTTTTTATATATATATAGAGCTCTGGGGAAAGGCGGGGCCAGTAGGTTAGTTGGTGTTTTTTATTAGGGTAACGATAATAACGAGTGTGGTGGGTATGTTATATCATAATGATAAGTATGTTTTGACATCGTAAAGCAATTTTCTATTCAATATATTTTTTCTTATTCATAATTTTCATATGTTGTAAAAAATATGCGTTTAAAAGTTTACATTAATAGAATATGTACCTATTGTACCTATAATAAAATAATTATATAAGAATAGCTGCAATTATTTTTAAAATGTAAAAATTATATTTATAAATATTACATGGTTTGAAGCAAGAACATAATAAAGTTAAAGATAACATTTCATATTTGAAGAAAACCAGTTAAAAATTTACATACAATACATGTTTTTTATCACATACTTACTCTTTAGGGTTCTAAAACTGAATCTTTAAATTTCGGTTTATTAGTCCGTCGGTCCGTCCGTCCATCCGTATTTTACAGTGATTTTACTCAGTAACTATAAAGAATATGGTAAGTAATTGGCTTAATAAAAACAAACAATTACTTAATAAAAATCTACTCACAAACATTTTTAATTAAATCTCTTAGATAATCGAAATAAAAAACCGGTAAATCGATCATATAGATACCGGTTTTCTTAAGAAAACATTACTTGATGAAACCGGTAAAGTATTATTTTACAAATTAAGGTGTGTGAGACAGTGAGAGTATCCTAAGTACAAACATTATGTACTTCAAGATTATTTTAAACAAGTCGAATGCTTAGTGATTTTCGTTGCCTCTACTTTTTTGTATTAGTACCTATACTTAATTAGCTACGACGGTGCGTTCATCAAATTTAATTCCAAGAGCCTTACCATATTCAGTTTAGGCTCAGTTGTATGGAAAAGACTCAATTTAGGTCGTCAACTGAATCGCGTTAAGACGTCATCGTAAGGCGTCTGATGGCTTACCTATCTTGCAGCTATTCTGTATTCGGGTACTTTTAGTACGGCTCATGAAGATAAAGCATGCCTTTGCTCCAGCTTTCCGCGCGAATTATTTTTTAAGCGTCGCCCTTGTATTATAGTTCGTTCATAAATTAATAAAAAGATCAACAGATACCGCAAAAATCAGGTTCCACCGAGATTTGAACTCGGATCGCTGGATTCAAAGTCCAGAGTGCTCACCATTACACCATGGAACCGTCTGCCTATTTCACCAATACAACCACCTTTTTTTGTTATATTTAATTTAATGCTTAGTCAAACGCAATAACGCCACAGTTGAATAAACAAAATGCATGGTAATCTTTTGTTCTTGATTATTAGTAATCGATTAAACGTGGTAATAGTGTAATGGCTTATGAATATTGTAATGAGCTATTAACCGGTTCCATGGTGTAATGGTGAGCACTCTGGACTCTGAATCCAGCGATCCGAGTTCAAATCTCGGTGGAACCTGACTTTTAGTGTTGTTCATAATGATAATTCGCTTATTACATAGAGAGTGAATAATTTTTTTTCTGTCCCGTCTGTCAGTGGACAAATGCAGCACAGTTTGTTAGAAGGAACGTTGTAGTATGTTGTTCAACTGAACTATCATGCTTGGTCCATCATGGAAAGGGAATATAACTACCAACAAATTCATGTTGTAAATTTGAATGCCATAAAAGCGTGATTTTAAACCCCAGGAGACCGAAACCATGACAACTCGTGACAAGAAATAGTTGATTAACCTACATATAAAACGGTTATTCCACAGATATTGCGCTAACGAATCAATCACAAAAATCAATAGATATATTCTACATTTGAAACATAATTTGCGGGTCAAACACAAACGATGACTCGTCTTTCTTGTGGACTTGCCAAAAGTGAAGGCCTATAGAGGTGATTTTTTTAATAAACCCTTATCTACATAAAAAGTTAGGTAAGTAACTAAGTACTCCTTTTCTAAGGAGGCGTATGATAATAATATTGTCTTCTGTTACCGCGATTGTTATTCATTGAAATTAAACACTTTAGAACGGATTAATCGCGTTTATTAACACCATGATCCTACGTTTCGAGCCCTAAACGCGAATAATCCGTTCTAAAGTGTTTAATTTCGTATGATAATAATTAAGGTGGTAATAGTGTAATGGCTTATGAATATTGTAATGAGCTATTAACCGGTTCCATGGTGAGCACTCGCTGGACTCTGAATCCAGCGATCCGAGTTCAAATCTCGGTGGAACCTTTCTTTTTTGACATAATGGCTTTTGATTGTCTTTTTTTTGCGATACATTTAAAGTAGATGTTTTTTATTTACAACAATAGGCACTGTAAAGGTTTTGTATAAAAAATACTATATATAAGTGCATTATATATATATCGTTGTCTGAGTACCCGTAACACAAGCCTTCTTGAGCTTATTGCTGGACTTAGTCAATTTGTGTAAGAATGTCCTATATAATAGTTATTTATTTAAAAAAAAATACAAATTTTCCATAGATACACTGACTGACAGTTCCGGCGGATATGAAGGAACGTACATGTCATCATCATCATATCGTATGGCTTAAATTTCACTGCTTTATTTGTAATTTGAGTCGAAATCAAACATCAATTTTTAGTTTTTAAGAGAAAAGTCACAAAAACGTACATGTGATAGGCAAACACCCAAATCTACACGTCTGTAGATATTGAGTGATCAGCGTGTTAGATGTAGATTGTGCGCTTCCATCAGATAAGAGTTTCCCTCGACTGACACGTACAAGTAGTGTATATAATGTTAAGATTACAATTAAGGTGGAGGTATTGTAAGACGGGAGATTATACTAATAACCTCTGTCCCTGTGTTTGGTGTTGAAATCCCCTCTTCCCACACCGTGGCGCTCCGCCTAATCCGCCTATTACATACATGGCCGGCGATAGATAAAACAAAACTCGGTTTTGATATCTATTTGAAACGTATCCAGCTTTGTTTATGTGCTATCTGAGTAGTGCACGAATTTTTAAACATTTTATTAAGAGAATAATAAGCATAAGTATTTTTCGTCTACAAGACGATTCAAGTTGAGCATGTGCCAAGTTCACAGTATGTCACGCTCACGCTAACTAAACTT
Organism: Lathronympha strigana; assembly: GCA_949128165.1. Classification (NCBI taxonomy): domain Eukaryota; kingdom Metazoa; phylum Arthropoda; class Insecta; order Lepidoptera; family Tortricidae; genus Lathronympha; species Lathronympha strigana. Next base: position 4,942,877 of record OX421906.1, on the reverse strand, counting down.
GCATAATAGACGGTATAGTCGGTGAAAGTATTTTCAGCCGCGCTAAACAGATACTTATATTTGGCACATTGGTCAGCCGGTTCCATGGTGTAATGGTTAGCACTCTGGACTCTGAATCCAGCGATCCGAGTTCAAATCTCGGTGGAACCTGATCTTTTGTTATTTAGTTATCTCATTATCAATATAGAATTGGCAATATGTCAATATTAATAAAAGATAATCTAGTATATCGTACGGAAATAGCGCAGATAAGAAATACTTGTAATTAACATTGTAATTAGTCAAGATAAATTACTGATATAAATTGGCCAATCATTTTTAAATTTTGCTAAGAAAGTAGTAAACAAGTGGAACATAACTAATCTCTACACGTGTAACCAAGATAAAGTTACTATTACTTAATAGATTTATCTAATTATATTCCCGTTAGTAAAACATCTTACAATAAATTACATATTTTTGATGCGTTTTAATAATAGTTTGTTATTTTCTAATCGTAAACTCCAAGTCAAAGGTGTACCTATTATTTTATACCTATTACCTACCAAAAATATCACACCTTGCGGGTTTTTGAAGTCAGACGAAAATAGCCAGTTTAAAAGTGAGAGAATAATATTTTTATCGATTAATTGTGTTTGGGACTGTTCCAATAATTCGATCGAGTTCGAGGAAATCATGGCAGCAATACTATTTGGAGATCGATTTATTGTTACCTAAATGATGACTATACCTAGATATTTTTCTAGCTCGAACGACATGTTGTCAGTGCTTGACAAAATAAAAACATCGACAGTCCTGTTATCGACTAATTAATTTGACAGTTTAACACCTAGCACCCGCATCACAGATAAAGCAAGGAGTTTTATCGATATCTGCCAAAACTATTTTAATAATAGAGTGAGATATCACGTCTTAAATTTTTACATCTTTTTGTTCTTAAACAATGAAACCAAACAGTTTTTCAATTTTTAAGAAACGCATGTACAGTCAACTAATTGGAACCCTAGGCCACTCTAGAACCATGTCAAAATGATAAGCAGTAAGAGATTTGTTACAATCTGATTTATGGCGTCACTATGACATAGTCCGACAGCGGCCTAGGGTTCCAATTGGTTGACTGTACACTCTATAATTTAAATTATTTTCGCAAGATACGGATACTGCTTACTGGATCTGTAATGCGAAAGCTAGGGTGTAAAGCTGTTAAGTTAACTTATCGATAACAGGACTGTCGATGTTTTTATTTTGTCAAGCACTGACAAAATGTCGTTCGTGCTAGAAAAATATCTAGGTATAATGATGACTCACAGTGTCACAGTAGAAAGAGACGTGACCAGGCCGGGCCGATATGTCAGTTTCTATAGAAAAACGTCACGCGACCTCCGAGGGCTCCGACTTCCGAGCTAGCACGTGATTCTTTATATAGAGATTGACAGATCGTCCCGTCCCGTTCCGTTCTAATGTGAGTTATCCTGTGATGTATTTATCTAATTTTTCAATATTATTTGCAGAAATGGCAGTCATTCTTAAAGATCACACACACCCTATTACCCTGACCAGCCAGCGCTGCCGGTAAAAAACCGAGCGAAATTAAAAATGGAAAATTATTAATCGCCGACCATAATATACCTACTGAATTGCACAACAAAAATATAAATACACATCAGAACCATGTTTTGATGTGTATTTAAATTTTTTTTGGCGTGTAAGTCAGTTTTAGTTAGGTTATGTTTTTTTTTTTTCGTATAATATAAACATTAAAATCGCCGTCAATCTAACTTGCAAATAATGTACCTAAACAAACTGCCATATTGATCTTAATATCCCAATTTTTAAGTTTTTAATGAAATCATCTAGATTAAGTTATTATGACTGAGAGAAACATCATCATCATCATCTTAACCCTGTGAAAACGAGTGCTGTAAAGGGCTCGAAACGTAGGATCATGGTGTTAATAAACGCGATTAATCCGTTCTAAAGTGTTTAATTTCAATGAAAATCGCGTCAATTAATAAGTTTTAATTTAATACACGTAATTATGGACAATTAAACTCTGTATAAGGATAAATTTATTTTTATACGCTAGCTGTACCTATTCGTATTCAAGATTAGGTACCTATACAAGTAAATGCTAGTGACCCGCAACTTTTGCTCTCGAGTGTATGTATTATTTTAATATTTTTTTAATAAATCAATGTCTATTTCTTCATTGCTGAAGGTCGTGTTCGTCCTGAAACTCCTGAAACCCGTTGGTGTCCTGTCACCAGTTGTGTCCACTGCATTCCGTCCTATCCTTGGCTTAACATTTTTAATATAATGTAAGAAACATTTATTTTTCCTATATTCCTACGATCAATCGGCGATATTCCAACAAAACACTTAAAGATTCGACCATATTCAGAGCACATATTCTAAATGCAGAGATATTATGTCAGGCCCGACACACGCTCCCCCGGCGCCCGAGTTTATCCCATTGTAACTCGATAAGATATTTATTGGCGGGTAACGTTCCAAAATGGAACGCTGTAACGGTTGCTGTCTACATTTTTATATTGTCAATATTTAATGCGATGCCAGGATAGTTGCAAGGGGAAGAGTCCGAGGATATCTATGTCTTGAGACTGAAAAGGTTTTTTTATAGAAAATAGAGTGTCCCACGAACGAAGTTTTACCCCTCTGTCGCACTGTTTATATCGTACACGAGAACAACAGAGAGACAAAACTTCGTTTACAGATTACGGTAAACACTTTCTTCTTCCTAGAAATAGTTTTCTCATTGAAAAGTTCTCATAAAGGACGACTCACACTACTAGAACGGGACGGGACGGGACAATCTGTCAGTTTTGTCACGTGACATCCGAGGGCTCCGAGTTATGACGTGATTCTTTCCTTAGAAATTGACAGATCGTCCCGTTCCGTCCTAGACGTCCTAGTGTAAGGCATCTTTAAATATTGTCAAAAAGTAACTTTTTTTTACAATGTTTAGGTACAAGATTTTTAAAACTTGTATGTACCTAACATTGTTTTTTTATTTTATTTGGTGTAAGTATCAGTATTTTTTTTGCGGCTAGTTTCTCCCTTAGAAAACGCTTAGGGTCCCAATACTGCCATTTTTCATTGAACTGATGAACTACGAAAGCCAGAGAACCTACATTTCAAGTATTTTAAGTATTTTATTTCAACTGGAACCGATCGAGCAGAGTTGCCAAGTCGGCAGATTTACAAACAGCATTGTGGGACCAATTGAGCAGTAGAATGTATAGGTATTATAATAATGAAATGATATTTTTTATCCTCGCATTGGCGTTATAAAGGATGACTCACACTAGAACGGGGCGAGACGGGACGATCTGTCAATTTCTATAGAAAGAATCACGTCCGAGCTCGGAGCCATCGGGGGTCACGTGACGTTTTATATGGAAACTGACACATCGGTCCGGCCTGGTCACGTCCCGGCCCTAACTCGTGTGAGTCATCCTTTAATCAGCTTGTCACATACTATCCCACTGCTTGATAAAACTAGTTCATCAAACTTTATTTCTGTTAAGTAGTTACTTTTATGGTATTTCTGGTATGTTTGCGGAGGCACAAATTGACGGCTTTGCAGCTATAATGCGCAAGAGGTGCGCTTCTCTAATGCGTCGCCTGCGCGGCAGCCCCAACAGCATTCTGAGCGTGTTTATGGAGCGAGAAAATGGCCCGACGCTCAACCATTGGCAGAGACTGCATGCAGTCGCCATTTAGTTTTTAGTTTTAGTTAGGATTTTTAAATAGTATGTCGTACTAACACTAGTAATAAGATTTTACAACCATGTATGGGCTTTTTAGCCTGAAATAAATTTATTTATTTATTTTAAAATACCTAACAGTTTTCTTAAGATATAGGTATAACAATTATCTTAAGGTAATTTTAATTTTTCAACGAACGGTCTCATAGCGAAGTGTCTCGATCAACACCTTGAGAGACTCTCGCTAGGTGGACGGATCAAGGGTCCGATGCAGAAGGCAGTAATTCTGGACACGGCGTGTATAGTCCGGCGGTTCCTTTCTCTGCGGCCCTAACCCCCGTGCACCGGCAGCCTGGGTCCTGCCCCGTTGCGGGCGGCACTCTAGGTTAGTTTTATTTATAATGTGTTTATGTTTTATACATTTTACTTTTATAGACATATTGTAAAAATCTAACCTACGAAAGAAAATGAATAAAGAAATAATCTTAAGATGTATCCCGAACTAGATATCTCGTCCAAGTTAACCCGTGTATCGTCCACGGCATACATTTGCGGCGGGCGCTTAGCGACCAGTATAAAATATTGTTTTTTTGCCAATATCCCGAACGGGGGAGACGGGTATCACCGCCCGAATATGCCAAGAGCGTATGTTTAATTTTCAGTAATATCTTATAATATAAGAATTTACTGAAAATTAAACATATTATGCGGAATTCAATTTTGCCACCAAGTTAAGTTTGTATAGATTTTGATATTAGAGACTGCGCAAGCATTATTTTAAACTTTTCCACGCCAAAGGCGTATATATTGGCACCGCAGATTCAACGCCAATGACCGATATATTGGTCACAGACCACAGAGTAAAATAAACCTACGCTGGTAAGCATAGTTCAACTTCAGTTTTGACATTTCGATGACGTGGCGTCTCAGTGATAGCTTGTGCGTTTGACATGAAGTCGAAAAGATTAAATGTCAAACTTCAATGAAATTGGGACGTTTACTTAACACTTTCACAGTCTGTGCTATCAAAATCGATCCAAACTTAGTTTAGTTGCACTTTAAGTATAATTACAGACGAATGACGTCCACTGCTGGACAAAATAAATATGCTCCCTTCAAGAATGTCCGACAGTATCCAATTGGTTCCCTCCTCCACAGAGTTCTAAAGGTGTCGACGACTGACGTGAGCATTTGCTCGATGTGAGCACGCGTGCAATGCTCGCGTTGATCACCGTTTGTTTTTGAGATGTACATCAAATGGAGCATTGCACTGGGTTTGTGACGTGCTCACTTCGAGCAAATATTACACGTCAATTACCTTAGTGCTGCATCTTTCGGTACGCATTCACCACTTAAAAATCTTTCTGCCTCACCGGTGGTTGAACCATTAATAAATATCTTATAACTAAAGTTGAATACACAATCAATAACGTAGTATAGCTAATTAGTGAAAAAACTTGACTAAAATTTCAGGTTCCACCGAGATTTGAACTCGGATCGCTGGATTCAGAGTCCAGAGTGCTCACCATTACACCATGGAACCGGTTAATGGCTGATTAAAATTATCGACTATTTATGGATGTGACGTTTATTTAATTAGTTGTTTTGAACAATCAGTATTGGCACAAGTGGTAATATTGTTTATTGGTTTTCGTCGCAGGCAACAAGGCAACGTAGTATTTACATATGTACGTTCTTTTATTAAATACGATGTTGCTTGAAATGCTATCAAAGGAAAACTATACATTATAGCAATATTATCGTATATTAGATTATACTTATGGTCTCAACAAAAAGTAAAAAAATAATAATTAGGGATATCATACTTCAGTATAAGTAAAACCACACCACACCGTTTACCACTTTTTAGACCTTATCCTAGTGTATTAAGGTATGTCTTTATTAGCTGAAACTTTTTTACCGTAATTTTATCCATAATTATTTTTCTTTTCTACACACAGCTCGCAGCTATTTTGCGATTAGACTAAGTACTTAATTAAAAAAGCCAATGTACCAATAGGTACTTATACCTATAATTCTTATATTGAGTCATGACCAATCACAATTAAAGGGCACTTATCTATTAAATCTGTACATTTATATTATTTGGGTTGGGTCGCCTGTTAGTAGAGCATAGACAGAAATTAATCATATTATTTATCACATCAAAACCAAATCAAAACCAAAAAGTAAACCAAAAGCAGACTCTCAACCGTCTGTCTACGTAGAACACTAGAGTTTTTGCCAAATTGCCACATTGCCAGAAAAAAAGGCCACAATCTTGAGCAACTCGTAGTTACTGGCAAGGTTGATGGCAAACGACCAGGAGGTCATAGCTCAACAAGGTTGTCAGATCATGTTCGATCCACCCTGGACGTGCAACTGTACTTCACGCTACACGATGCCAAAGACAGACACAGATGGCGAGACAAAGTTGTTTTCACGGGGACTTCACACCCCTCAGCAATGAGGAATGCGATGCGAGGAGGAGGATTACCACATAATCGTCATCATCACCGGCATTATATCATCATCAGTTTATACGGCCACTGCTGGATACAGGCCTCCCCAATTTCACGCATCAGTGTTCGATTTTCGGCCGCTCGCATCCATCATAATAATTCAATAATAATAATAGTTCTTATGTAATCATTATTAGCCCAAAAAGAGGGAATTTCTTGTGACGGAAGTTTTTTATGTCCAAATGCGTAGTTACATGCTATGCCACAATAAAAGGCTCTAGCTCTTGGCCTATCGCAAGTACACTGTAGGCGGCAATACGAAACATGCGCTCGCTTGTACATGATTGATGTCGTAACGCTTCACTTTAACTCTATCGCCCGATATAACACGAATACCAATTTACCTTTGACTGACACAAGATAAAGGTAAGATTCCGATATTAGTGACTGTTGTTGCGGCGTTGCGGCTGCACTGAGATTGTAACCTTTGAATTTGGAAAAGGATGACTCTCGCTAGACCAGTCTTACCATGGGTTGTATTCGATTGCGACTGCGACATTCGAAAGTATGTCTGTCTCGCTCCTACCACTACTGTCGCAGCAGCGAGACGGGGATACCTATATACTTACGAATTCATGTATACAACTCATGGAAAGCACACAATAGCCCTAGCCAAAAGTGCTCGCGAACGCAAAAGACACATAACTTTTTCTAACTGTATGCATTAAACAATGACAGTTGTCTGAACGAATTTTAAAGTACAGTATATCGTTTAAGAGAGGTATGGGCACAGCGGATGCATATCGTTTAGTGTGGTAGGGCACAGCACAACGATGTCATCTCGCTCAAATCTGGAGCAAAGGCCACCTGGGGAAGTACCTCCACCTTACAGAAAACCGCAGTTTAATAACACTAGACCCTACTCATAGTGTTGTGTTTCTGTTGGTGAGTAAGGTCGCCAGAACTCCAAGAGGATTCACTGTGTTGAGCTGGGGACCCAAGGAGCAAAGCTTGCCCCTTTAGCTTAGGGTTGCCATACGTCCCGGTACGCCGGGACATGTCCCTGTTTGAAGCATGGTGTCCCGGCGTCCCGGCCACTAAGCAAATTGTCCCGGTTTAAAAATTATACTTATTTAGTAGGGGACTGAACTTGCCAGTGGCGCATTTAGAATTTTGCCGCCTGTAGGCTATGTAGATTTTGCCGCCCCTATCCACTGTGCTAACTTGGGTAGCTAGGAAAACTACAGGGAAAGTTGAAGCATAATTATTTATCCTTATCTATTACTTCCACTCTGGTAGGTACTCTTTGCTTTTCGCACAAACTCTAGAAAGTGGTAGTTGGCAAATCCGACAGTTCCAGCGAAAAAAGTAATAAATACATTTGTCCACTAAGTTCATACTAATTATTTACATATCTCTTTTCCTTTGATGTGCACCTGGAATCTGGATAAATACTGGTACTTAGCGTCACTTGCACCACCCAGGCTTAGCCAACAAGATAAAATTAAAAAGTATTTTAGTCTGGAATTAAACAGCATACTCCTGGTTAGTTGGCTAAAACCTAATGGTGGAAATGCGCTTTAAGATGATAAATTTCAATTACGTATGAAAGTAAATAAATATGTTCTTATTTGTTAGGGGGCAAAATTGTTGTTTAACTCTCGGGCAAATTTTGATACCCGAACGTAGCGTAAGGGATGTAAGAGGCGCACACACTATCTAATCGCCTCAAGCCAACCTCTCCTGCCCGTGGTACATCCTGCTGACTGACGAACGAGGCTCTGGCGACCGACAAATGGCGGTATACCCATTCGCAAACGGCGCAGCTAAATACAATAGACCAGTGACGGGCAGCAGCGTCACTGGTGCGAGGAGCTACGCCCTGCGCTCACCAACCCGCCTGCCCAGCGTGGTGAGTAAGGGCATATCCCCCCCTATGAAAGGCACCACAAATAAATGGCCCCCAGTTCCCGGCCGCCCTACTATTCCGGGTCACGGCAGCGGCCTCGGTCACGGTAGGGCAGGGGGTGCTAAGAATCCCCGAGCTACGGACGGCTGCCACAAATTGAATAAATTGACCCTGGCGACGTACAACGGACGCAGTCTACGGCTGGACGAAAGCTTGGCGCAACTGCAGGTAGAACTGGGTAATATAAGGTGGCACATTCTAGGAGTATCAGAGGTCCGAAGACAGGGCGAGGACACTATAACTCTGGAATCGGGCCACCTGTTCTACTTCCGAGAGGGCGACCAGCAGTCCCAGGGTGGCGTAGGCTTCCTAGTCAACAAAGTTCTCTGTGACAACGTAGTTGAGGTTTCGAGTGTGTCGCCTCGGGTAGCGTATCTTGTACTAAAACTGACCAAGAGATATTCTCTTAAGGTCATACAAGTGTACGCGCCGACATCGACATACTCGGATACTGAAGTCGAAATCCTTTATGAAGACATCGCAAAGGCGAAGCTTAGTACCACCAAGACCCACTTCACTGTTGTCATGGGGGATTTTAACGCCAAAGTGGGAGTGCGCGAATGTGATGAATCGCGTATCGGCCCGCATGGAATTGGGAGCAGAAATACCAGAGGGCAAATGCTAGTTAACTTCCTATATAGAGAGGGGCTGTTCTGCATGAACACCTTCTTCAAAAAGAAGCCCCATAGGAAGTGGACCTGGCAAAGCCCGGATGGTAGGACGAAGAATGAGATAGACTTCATCTTGGCAGACAAAAAGCATATATTCAGGGATGTCTCAGTGGTCAACAGGTTTAATACCGGCAGTGACCACCGACTGGTAAGAGGCACCCTGAATATTGACTTCAAGGCCGAGAGAAGTCGTCTAAGGCGATCCGTTCTTCGTCCAACGACGCTCCAAGCTATGCATGGGTCTGAAGCGTTCCAACTGGAACTACGAAATCGCTTTGCTACGCTGGAAACCACCACTGAGAATGTTGACAGGAAGCTTGACGATGTGGTGAGGGTAGTTCGCGAAGTGGGTGCGAGGCACTTTACGGGAAAGCGAGGTAGCCGGAAGTCTAAACTCTCGGGGGAAACTCTGGAATTGATGAGGATTCGGCGCGAAATGCCAGAGGGAGCTTCGTCAGACACCCGTCTCAATAAAACTATCCGCAAATCGGTGAGACGCGACCTCCGAAACTTCAATACACAACTCATACGAGAAGCTATTGAGCAAAATCGGGGGTCCAAAGTCTTTGGCAAAAGACAGGGTAAGGCGAATCTGATGAAGCTGAAAACCTCGGAAGGTAGAACCGTCACTTCAGTTCCAGAAATACTAGCCGAAGTGGAGAACTTCTACGGCCGTCTATACGCCTCTCACGCCCAGAGGCCTCCATCCGACGGGAAAGACCCAAGAGCCATATTGGTGCGCCACTTCACCGATGACCTTCCACCTGTGGATGTAGACGAAATCGAGGGGGCTCTCAAACAGCTTAGTAATGGGAAGGCTCCCGGCGAAGATGGTATTACCTCTGAGCTTCTTAAAGCTGGGGGAGCCCCAGTTCTTGAGAGGCTCAGAGACTCATTCAATTCCATCATAGCCAATGGGACTACTCCGGAGGCGTGGAGTGGAAGCGTAGTGGCCTTGTTCTTCAAAAAAGGAGACAAGTCGCTTTTAAAGAATTACAGGCCTATCGCGCTCCTAAGCCACACCTACAAGCTGTTCTCGAGAGTCCTTGCGAATCGTCTCTCCACAAGATTTGACGCCTTCCAGCCACCGGAACAGGCCGGATTTCGAAAAGGCTACAGTACAGTAGACCACATCCACACAGTGCGGCAGGTTATACAGAAGTCTCACGAGTATAATCAGCCGCTGTGTCTAGCATTTGTGGACTACGAGAAAGCCTTCGACTCCATTGAAATCTGGGCTGTTCTGGAATCTTTGCAGCGATGCCAAGTCGATTGGCGGTATGTGCAGGTGTTGAGGAGCCTGTATAGCATGGCAACGATGTCTGTTCAAGTCCAAAACCGTAAGACAAACCCTATACAGCTGCTAAGAGGAGTGAGACAGGGAGATGTTATTTCTCCGAAACTGTTCTCGAACGCACTGGAGGACGTCTTTAAGACCCTGGATTGGACTGGGATGGGCATCAACGTCAACGGCAAATACCTCACACACCTTCGCTTTGCTGACGACATAGTCATAATGACAGAATCGCTGCAGGATCTGCAGAGAATGCTGCACAGTCTTAACGCTGCCTCACTTTCGGTCGGTCTCCGGATGAACTTGGACAAGACCAAGGTCATGTTCAATGAACGGATAATTCCGGAGCCGATATCGATCAGCGGCGAGACGCTTGAAGTTGTCCAAGAATATGTCTACCTAGGGCAAACCTTGCAGCTGGGTAGAGACAACTTCAAGCGAGAAATCTCTAGGCGAGTGCAGCTGGGCTGGGCAGCGTTCGGGAAGCTGCGTCATATCTTTTCGTCGCCACTACCGCAGTGCCTAAAAAGCAGGGTTTTCAACCAGTGCGTCCTACCTGTGATGACATACGGAGCCGAGACGTGGAACATGACGGTCGGGCTGGCTCACCAACTACATGTCGCTCAGCGTGCAATGGAAAGAGCAATGCTGGGTATCTCGTTAAGAGACAGAGTCCGGAACGAGACTATCCGGCACAATACCAAAGTAATGGACATAGTCCATAGGTGTTGCAAGCTGAAGTGGCAGTGGGCCGGTCACGTCTGTCGCAGAACCGATGAGCGTTGGAGCAAAAGGGTTCTCGAATGGGCACACCTCGGCAAACGTAGTGTGGGACGCCCTCCTGCCAGGTGGACCGATGACTTGAGAAAGGTAGCTGGTAGTGGTTGGATGAGGGTCACGAAAGACCGTACTTTGTGGCGCACCCTTGGGGAGGCCTACGTCCAGCAGTGGACTGCAATAGGCTGATTGATGAACGTAGCGAGTGGTTCAAAAACTGAAATCTTGAGCTTTACGAAGTTTGCCGACGATTGTAATAAAACATTTTTCACCTTACTATCGCGAAGAAAATAAAAACTATAAGTAGAAGATTACTAACATTATCCAAATGTAAGTCAAGTCGAAGAAATCATTTAAAACTCAAGGTCCAAAAGTGTCATAGAGTTAGATAGAGAACTTAGATATTGCCAATAGCTTACCAAGTGCGGGATAAAAATTGACCAATTTAAAGATGTGACCTCCGATTGCGCATATTTATTACGGTCATACAGGTTTTACTTAGACTGGACGATTGTAAAGTAAAGTAAAGTGAGATTTTATTTGTGAAGCACAGGTGTAACACTATACAGTCAAGGTCTTAAAACTTTAGTATCAGTATCACAGGGCTCTGTGTTTTGCCTGTTGGCGTACAAATTTTTATAACATTTAATAATTAAGTAAGTAGTAGTAGGTTAATCTGTTGTCTTCGTGCCCTTTCTCTCGAAACTTTTTTCCTTCATGGGGTCTGTCAAAATACCGCGGGCAAGGCATTGAGATTTTTATGGCCCAACGTAGACCTACTATAATTTTTAAGTTTGAGGCAAGAAAAGCTTTAATACTTCTTAAATTATTATTTGTATACTTCGATCGATCTCAAATACGGAAATAACGATATATTAATTTCGATGAAATTAGCTATGGGAGTTTTTGCGGGCAATCAATCGAACTAGCTTAGTCTCAACAGTCTCATATGAGACTAGAAAATTGAAGATATGTTTTTATTTATTTAGTCTCTTATTGAGACTAAGAAAGGCAATATTTCCTTAGGGAAATGCCGTATTTTCCGAGCTTCGCTTGGTCGCCTAGTAGATTATGTCAAATCATATTTAATAAAAAATCAGAACGTATAGGTGCATTCTTCCATATCCATAGGTGGTCTATACCACAAAGTCGAAAAAGTGTGTTTGTGTTTTTTCTCTTGAGTTGAATAGACAAATATACACATGTTTACCTTTTAGTTTTAGTGCTTAGCCTAGGCATGGTTGTCCAGCTACACAGAGGGCGGCAAAATCGGCATATGATGTATCCGAACTCTAAAAAAAATGCCGCAATAAAATTCTGGTCGGCCCAGAGCGGCAAAACCGAAATATAGGTATACATCCTACAGTGCTGTACCTACAACTAGCTTAATTTAGTTCGTGTAAACGGGATAGCGACACTATTTCGCCAATATAAGAATTGTTTATGCGAGCCGTGTTGCCTCAAACAACTTGAACGATTTTATTGAAGTAGCAAAAAAAATATTTTTTATTTCAAATTTGCCGCCCCCTAAAATCTGCCGCCCTAGGCTTCAGCCTTCTCAGCCTACTGGTAAATGCGCCACTGGAACTTGCTATAAAATAATATAGGTACTTACAATAAAGACGACTAACTATTAGACTAATTGTCGTGAATAAGAACGACTTAAGCGCTGACACTTGTCCGTTCACTTTAGGAGTTTACATCAACAGTGTCCAAACAAAATCTCCTTTCAGTTCCTCGAACTATTTCGCTATTTGTAAAAAAAACACCACTTCCAAAGCGGCAGGAAATAGCGGACATAAGTTTATTCTTCGCATTACTATTGGTATGATAGCCTGTGTCGTTCAATTACTTTCCAGCCTATCTTTAACTACTCGTAAAATCCCCGAATTTCTGTAAAATTTCCATCGTACAAATATAGATAGAACAATTTGCTTGTCGCGTGCGAGCAGAGCTTTGAACAAGTTAGTGAAAAAATTACATACAAATTAACTTCAACTGATTTTTTTTCAATTTTTTATATAAGATTATTACATAAGATTTACCAACTTTTACTTTTAACTGTAACTCGGATAGAGATGCGCGTTCCCGCCATCAATTAAATAAACCTTCGAGGTTTCCAATAGTGGCTTAGATGTGTAAAAAAAATGTAAAACCCATGTTTTTGTTAAATAAATTTAAAAAAAACTTATTTAACTGTAAGATCCCTCTCGTTGGCATCATTTTGACATACTTATTAATATTTTGTTCGCTCCTTTTTTGACTAAGATTGTAGGTTCTGCAACACTTTTTATTCCTACGTAGTTTAAACTATAGATGTTACTAATTTGTTTAATTTTCGTTCAATGTGCTTGAGTTGCCGAAAAATAACGATTTACGTCATAAAAAAATATCAAGTAAAAACAAACTCGCATACTAACTCTATGCCGTAAAAACGAGTGATAGGTACATGGTGCTGATGCTGATGTCAAATTTCTACTTCAAGATACAGTTGCAACTAAAAGTTTCTACGGAACCCTCGGCGCGCGAGTCCGACTCGAACTTGGCCGGTTTTTTATAAAATGTCCCTGTCTGAGTCCTGACATTTATGGCAACCCTACTTTAGCTGTCAACACAGCGAATCCTCCTTTTTTTTAAAGGGTCGGCATCGCGCATTTAACACCCCCCCTGGAGTTGCAGGCGTCCATAGGCTACGGTGACCGCTTACCATCAGGCGGGCTGTATGCTTGGTTGTCACCGTCGTAGTATAAAAAAAGAAGAGTAACGTAGTTTTCATTTATTTCATTGGACTCTATTTCACGGCTGTTTGTAAATTAAGGTTATTAGAAAAAAGTTTTTATACAAAATGGTGACGATAGAAAGGTAAATTTCCAAAAAATCAGGTTCCACCGAGATTTGAACTCGGATCGCTGGATTCAAAGTCCAGAGTGCTAACCATTACACCATGGAACCGGTTATATTTCTGATTTAATTTATAAAACGTGATCAAACTGTGACGCCATTACTTTATATTTACTCAAGTGAGGTGGAAAACACGTTACTGGAAATGTTTTTTCCTCGGTCTATGGTTCAGTGTTATTTAATTTTCATGCTTAATTTGCGGAGTATGTAAAAATATTATTTTATTTTAATCGAGTATGACGTCAATACACCTTACAGACAGAACAAGACAAAGGGAATGTTTTCTTACTTTATAGTAAAGTTTCCCATTCCCTAATACTAAATATAATAACAATGATATATAGTAATAATGATCATTTGTCCTAAACTCATATGTCCTAATATTGTTTACCCTAACATATCATTTAGACCTACTTTTATAGGAGCGATTCGACTCTGGATGAAGTTACAGTTTAAATATAACCGACTTTTCTAACAGCGATTCGGTTCTGTGTGAAGTCGTTACCTACGACAATAATCCGAAGATGGCAAATAATCGTTAGGGATTACGATCATTAGGACAAAACAGTTAGGGCAAGTGACCTTAGGAAAAAATATATGTCGAGGGAGACCCTTGTAGCCCTATTGTGCTACAACAGACACCTATAAGTACAGTATGACCTTTCACTTGTTGCAGGGCAAAACTAGGCTCAGTAAATTGTTTCCAATAAAAACAGCAGAGATGAAGTCTCTAGCTGTGAAATAACTTCACTTGAGTTTAATAGATGACACCGCGTAACTATTCGTTCAGCCAATATTTAATGCAAAAAATATATTCGACTAAACGAATAATCAACTTAATTTTTTTTTATTAGATTAAAGTCAGTCTTTTGCTTCTTGCGCTCATGATAAATAATCGTCATAAACTTTGGTCCCTTAGTTTTTAAGCCATCCTGAGAGTATAGACAATAGGAATGACGACTAGGTTGTAAACTATTATTCTATTTAGTCCGTCAGTTAGATAATTCAAAATTATTATGCACGTATTTTTTTCTTTTTCAAGATAACTAAATTTGACGAAAATTAAGAGCATCAAACTTCCGGGGGGCTGGTGACGTCACATTACGTAAGAGTTGTACCTAATTGTGACGTCACGTGAAACTTTAATGCACTGTATTTCCGTCATTTTTACCTGCACTGAGCATGGCCCGAGGTGCTCTTAGCTGGTTTTATTTTATTATTGAAGCTTATCAATTGACGGAAATATCATATGAAGCGATTTGGCGGACTCGGTCACAATACTGCTTTAGAAAAAAAAAACACAAATAACAAGTAACTGTTTGTGTGATGAATTACGTTAAACATGTAATAAGTTCTATCAAAGAGTTTTGTTTAAAAGGCGTGATATATTGTTAATGTACAGTTTGTAAAGCCCTAATATTATGATAGGATTTTATTTATAATTTCAAGGGGTCATGCGCGTTTACGTTCTATGGGCGTTGTGTCCAAAGGTGGTTCTTAGACTCCTCAAGGTATACCTATTATTGTTGTTCACTCCCCACACCCCACAAAAATTGACAGAATGTTTTTGTACAGGAAATATCAGACAACTGTACTCCTGTTTGGACAGCTCTGTGACGCCAAAGTATTTTTGGTATAGGGGAAAATGTCTATGCTCTAAAAGTATCACAGCCATATAAAAAAACAACCAAAAACTGAAAACAAATGAACGAAAGAGCTCCGCACAGCAAATCAGTCAGGTTGACACCTCGGGCGGACAAGTATTTACGACGGGGGAATGGGAAAAGTTTTAAAAACTAACCACTTTTCATTTCAAACGCAATCTACGGGGGCAACGACAAATGGACTTGGGACATGACCATGCTTGTGCTTGTTCCACGATGTTTTTTAGCTGTTGCGCGGTATTTTCAGGTTGTTTGGGTTCCGTCGTTTTTTTTTTCAACTAACTGAATAAGTTTTACATGGTTTATCAAAAAAAATAAGTGTACTTAGACCTAAGAGTAAAAAATCACCTTTTATAGCCCTTAACTTTTGGGTAGTCTGCAGGAAAGACCTGAAGATCGGAAAGTTTATGACCAGGGCCCGTAATTTCCATGCCGATGATAGACAAATGACGTCAAGCTTCATACATCATGTTTTAGGTTTTACAATTAAAAGAATAAAGCTGTCTTTGAATAGTGTCAAAACTATTACGTTCGACGTTGGAATCGAACGTTGATGATAGACTTTATCTGTCATTAACTCATTTCGTATTAAAACATCCTGTGTGCTTATATACGTCATTATGACGATACCGGCATGAAAATTACAGGCCCTGTTTATGACCATTGCTGACTTGGCCTGACTTTAACTCCAAGAAAGACTATCAGAGCACCCTTAACACTCGTGGAATATATACGGAGCCGAAAGCGTCCGTGCTTAGGTACTTTTTTTTTCGGCGTCAGCAGAGTGAGAGTGAGTGATAGTGTTTTAATGCCTAATTATTTACAGACACATATTCTGATTTATATACACACACATGAGATATATCATGAGCTCAAGTCGCATATTCCGACCATTATACGTCTTCTAAGAATTTACATTGTGTATTAAGGGCGGTACTTAATCAAGAAATTAAGAACGAGTGTGAATTTTAAAATGAGTTAGTAATTGCGAAGGAATAAATAAACTAGGCTAGAAAAATACTAGGCAGATTAATAAACAATTATTGTTAGTGAAAGTGTAGTAGCATACTCTACAGGAAACCGGCGTGAGCAGCGGCTACGTGCGGCGTACGCGTGGGAACTGTGCATTCTCGGGCGGGCCGTAAATTAGTATGAAAATTCATTACGGCCCTGGGCTTAATACAGCTCATTAAATCTAAGTATGATTGAAGTATGACATAAATATAACAACTTACAAGAAATTGTGATGAAAAAACATTTTCTAATTTTTTCTTTCATTCAGATATATTACACTAATGTTGGCCTCAAATTTCATATCGTCTGATATCAAATAGTGTGCCATTTGCGACACTGTTTGCAATTAACACTTCGTTTCGAACTAAACGTCATTTCGACTGATATTAGATTAGAAATCAAAATTCCTTATAACTAATATTTAAAACGGGATAATTACCATGTATGTTAGTTTTATTGAGCACCCCTCGATTGTTTACTCCGTGAACATGACGCTTGCAACAGTGTCGAAATATCCGGTGCTCAATAAAACTAACATACTTGGTAATTATCCCGTTTTAAATATTAGTTATAATACTTATAATGCAAATTACCATGTTAGCTTAAAATCAAAATTTCTTGTTTTTCACAGATGTTCGAAATTTAAAAATGATAATGTTACCGAAGTCGATGTTATTATTAGTTATAATAACATTTTCACAGATAAGAAATTTACTATTTTTAATATGCTTGGTTATTTAGCAAAGGTTCCGTTATCTGCCTGAAGAACCCCAGCGTAACCCTTAGAAAAGTTGTCGCAGAACGATTTGTACGGCGTCGCGTTATATTGCTCGAGAGACGGATGGTGTTCCAGCCCTTTAATAAAATATGTACTGTACACTTAAAATATGTACAGTCTGAACTGGGGAGTTAAATGGCTTTAAATATTGTACGGTTTAAGGAATTGGGATTTCAGAATAACTGTTAATATTTATTAATAATAGTTTAAAAAACTAAAAAAACACGCTTTTAGCACGCACTAAAAATTACAAAATGTATTGTCATCAGAACTCAGAGCGTGTGCAAAATTTCATCATAATCAGAGACCGGGAAGTGGGTCAAATTAAGCTTCCAAGATTTTCTTACATACATAGTTACAAGTGAAGCTAATAAAAGCGTGTTAAAAAGTGAATTGAAATGAGACACTTTAAAATTAATTAATCGTGTATATATTACACTACGACGTTTCGAGCAAGTTGTGCAAACCGGTTTTTAATTGTATGAAAAAACCGGTTCATAACCGGTTATTAACCAAAACTTCATACAAACAAAACCCGGTTTTCACAGCCTACTTCCAAGCCCTATGCAGCACTCGTTATCAAACATTTCATTCTGATCACAGTCATCTAAAAACCCATACTATCGGCAATAAATACAATATTACATAATATAACATACTTATTATATATTAAAAAGTGAATGTTAGCTTGCGAGAAAACTAAAGTGGCTCGTTTTGACCGCTCGTAAGTTTTTAACCTAAGTTCAAACATAAGTAGTCTATCTAAGCACGATGGCTAAAATCAATAACGGAGACGGGACCGGGAGGTTAATAAATTAGGTATTACTTAGATCAGATTTAAAATTTAAAGGCCCGACCAAATCAGTAAATAAACTATCTAACAACTACAATTCGCGAATCACGTATTACTTTTAACGAAAACCTCAACCAATTGACGGATTTGAAAGGAAACAAAATTGCACAAACAAACAAACAGCGTCTCACACTATGTAGATAGTTAGATTCCATAAATATTTAAAACATTATGTCGTAAATGGCTAATTGCTTGAAAAATACTTCAAAAAAGCCAGGTTCCACCGAGATTTGAACTCGGATCGCTGGATTCAGAGTCCAGAGTGCTCACCATTACACCATGGAACCGGTTAATTGCTCATTACAATACTTACAAGCTATTACACTAATATTACGTATAATCAATTAGTAATAGTCAAAAACAAAAGGTTACCATTTATATTATTTATTCAAGTGTACTTGTATTTACGTAATTTCAGGATTAACAACGGATATCTTACAGTTGGAAATTTTGTATCTTTAACAACCGGTTCCATGGTGTAATGGTGAGCACTCTGGACTTTGAATCCAGCGATCCGAGTTCAAATGTCGGTGGAACCTGACTTTTGGAGTTAATATGTGAGATAATTAGCTTATTGGTAACATAAACGTGTTAAATTAAAAACATTAAATAATTTTCAAAATATCAGCAAGACCTAATATTTCTATAAGTACAATATTATTTCTAAGTTGATGGTAGGTCGCGAACCGAGGTAGGTACTCGTATATATGAGCACTCAACGAAAATGGTGGGGTGGTTTGCGCATAAGCGCATCTCGACTCCTAACCCGAAAGAGATAATAGACCTGACGTCAGAATTCTGTATATATACGAGTAAATATGTATCCTGATACATTGATAAGAAAACGAAGCTAAAGGAGCCCTGAGTTTACCTACTTGGAAACACTTTTAAGCTAAATTTGACTCACATTTTAAGGTTCCTAACCTGAAGGATAACAAACGGAACCTTATTACCAAATCAGATGAACAGACAAATCTCGGTTGTCTGTTCGTCAATCCGTCAGTTCTTTAAATTAATATTATTTATTTCTTAGTCAACGTGTTGTTTAAGTCAAATTAACTGCTCTAAGAACTGTTTTTTACATTATATTTTCCTACAGAAGACCGGCTTTCGTAATTTTAAATTTCAAAATTTCAGGTGATATTTAGATTGATTTAAATTCTAAAATGTGTCCAATCATAATTAACACTTCTACGTAGGCATTACCGCTTAAAAGTAACTAGGCTAATTAACTCACAATTTATTGGTAAAAATCAGGTTCCACCGAGATTTGAACTCGGATCGCTGGATTCAAAGTCCAGAGTGCTCACCATTACACCATGGAACCGCTTGTCATACGCATCGAAATTTCCAATTGTGAGATATCCATTGTTAGTTCTGAAATGTCGTACCAACGTATACACTTGAACAAATAAAATGAGTGATAATTTGTTCTTTTGTTCTTGCTTATTAGTAATCTATTACACGTAATAATGGTTTAATGCCGGTTCCATGGTGTAATGGTGAGCACTCTGGACTCTGAATCCATCGATCCGAGTTCAAATTTCGGTGGAACCTGCTTTTTTATCGCAAAAGTACATGTAGGTAAAAATTATTTATTTTATCCATGAATTAGATTTTATTAGGGATTTTTTTTATTAAAGAAATCAATATCAATCATAGAATTATAACTATAAAAAGTATAGAAACGTAATAACTAATTACCGCTGTGATAGGCAAACGCCCAAATCTACACGTCTGTAGATATTGAGTGATCAGCGTGTTAGGTGTAGATTGTGCGCTTCCAATTCCATCAGATAAGAGTTTCCCTCGACTGACACGTACAAGTAGTGTATATAATGTTAAGATTACAATTAAGGTGGAGTTATTGTAAGACGGGAGATTATACTAATAACCTCTGTCCCTGTGTTTGGAGTTGAAATCCCCTCTTCCCACACCGTGGCGCTCCGCCTATTACACCGCTAAAAACGTGTACCCAAAAAATTGGGGCCGACTGGTGGTGCCACATTGATTTTTACCTAACATTCGAAACAGTAAACTTGAAATTTTACGTATAGTTTAAATAACTGAAATGCGTATTGTATTGACTGGTTAACTGGAAGAAACTAAGATTTCATAGGCGTAACATTTTTAAACGACTTTATTAGTTCATCGTTATAAGTATATTTATTTCTACTTCTTTTTTTTTTTTTTTCTCGGTCGAATACCATTGTTTTCTTCATACAATTAACCGGTATATAATTTCGGTTAATCGTCAACAACGATTTTTTAATGTTCGAATATGAAGTATTCCAAACATAGTAAAATCTCCGGTTGAACCCATGCTCCAAACACCTTTCTTAAACCCCCTATTAATCTAATCGCCACCTTGTGATAACCCTAAAACAAAACGTAGTACCCCTCAAGCCCCTTCTATAATTCGCACATTACTACACACACTCCCATCAACTATTCTCAACCTTAACTTCTCGCTTTAAAATTGATTTTCAAATTAAGCTTATGTAGGTAGTAGTAACTCTTGGGAAATTGGCATGTGTGTCTAGGGTTGTCACTCGCAAGATGAAGCCGTCCGATGGTGGAAATCTTAATCCAATACGAGGCGACAGCGCATGATTTATACGGAGCCGATCGGGGCTCTAAGATGGCGTGTTTTCAAGATGATTTTTATGCAACGAAGTTGTTACTATTTCTTATATAAATCTACCGCGACATGTTTTGTTCTTCGTCCATCTGATGCTCTTGACATTATAAAACAATCACGGCCCTGACGTGAAAAGTTCGTACTATGCCCTATTTTCCTGATTTTTTCCACATTTCTTGGACCGCCCGTTAAAAAAATTGAGGTACTCACAGAAGGATTATTTCTGAAAATATTAAACTAATCTAATTCTTGTTCAAGAAACCTAAGTTAATTTTAATAACCTATCATAATTATGATTTACCACAAAATGTCAAAATGTCGATGACTAACAAGTGCCACTGTCAATTTTCTTCAATGATGACATTTTTTATTGGCAAAAACACTGCCAATGATAAAATGTTTCTTTTTGCTGCCGACATTTAGAAATAATTTTGTTAAAAAGAAATCTGGAAAAAATATTTACGTTATGGCATTCCTAAGAGCCCTATGTGGGTTTTCAGGGTTTGTCCAATGGCTGAAGTCAACCTGTACAATCTGTAGTAATATTCATTTATTCCTTTTCCTTCCTTCAGCTTATAAATGGGTGATTTGATTAACTTGTAATTTTACATATATTTTCCAGTTATAATTATCATGACTTATGTTAGATTTAACTAGACGAAACTGTTAGGATAATATCCATCTTAGCGGCCCGGCGCGCAATACACTCAAACGCGCACCTGCGCGCAATCACATTACGATCTTTTGCGTCGTCGGGTAAAAGTAGGATTTTTAAAGTAACAAGTGTCAGTAAGTAGATCGATAGATTCATTGGTATACTAGTTTCTTCATGACCTGATTTTGATAACTACTTGGGCGAGAAAACATAATGGCGAAGCGGCACGCTGCGTTGACATTTCAATGCGACCATAGATATAAGAAGCAAGAAGATTTATAAAGTAGCTAAATTTTAAAGGGTCTTTGTGTCTCTGGGGGTGTGTAATTAACATTTACATATTATAGTGTAATAGTACATGTAAGTAACATTTGTAAAAATGCATCATTTGATCAACTAGTAACTAATAAAATGAATACATTTTACGATTGCGGCTAAGTCATCCCTGCGACACGAACCACGACTCCGTTAGCTCCTACGCCTACGTTTAGGACCTAAACTGAATCGCTGCCATACCACTGAGCACGGTTAAGAACCTAAACTGTATCTCGTAAGGTAAGGCCCCAGAGGTGTCCTTGGTATCTTGAGCATCACGTCCCACCGCTTCGCCTTCGCGTTACGCTCGTCCACGTAGAACGTAGAACACTTCCATATATATCAAAGATTTGTGTTTTCCGCGCCGTTTCGCACTGCGTCCCCATCGCTTTCCCACGCAATCCACTAATCAACGATGACATTGTCAAAAACTATCGAAAATTCTTTAAAACACATTTAGATCTCGTGGCTATTGGTAAAAAGTCTTCACTAAGAAATCATTTAGGGACAATCTTAAACAAACCCAGGAAATATACGGTTTTGTTTGACAGACATTAAATTATAATAACCTGATTTTCTCAAATTATGCTCGAATGGGATATTTATAGATAATGTATGCAAAAAATCCTACAATATTTTCTTCCGGAAGTAGGTAAAAAAAAAAATTTAACCAAGTCGATTTTTGAAATTTACTGTAGTAGGGCAAACTGTTGAACCTTGGACATAGTTTTACCTCGGACAGTTGGCAATATTTCTACCTTGCCAGGGTAATTAAAATGTTTTATTTACTTTATTTGTAACGTTATTTGATAACTAATAAAATAAACTATCAACGAAACTTGAGGGCCGGTAGTATCTCGAGAAAAATAATAAAATATGAATGGTGTCATGAAAAGTTGGTATTTAGAACTTTACATCAAGGCTGATCATTTCATGTTTTGCTACTAGACAAAAAACTTTTATATAATAGGTTAATGTCAAGATAATTAACTACTCGGTGGTAGGATAGTTTCAGCCTAATCTTAATTGGAAGTGCTAATACGAAGCTTACTTATCCAAAAAGTTATTTTGTTGTACCTTGGACACCAAGAATATGTTGTACCTTGGCCCCTACCTAACTGCTACTGCAATTTTTTTTTTAACAGAATGTTTAATATTTACTGTTTATCTAATTATTAAGTTATCAAGTAATCAGTCTTAGAAAAACTTCGTAAATTGTTTTACGCAAAAATAAAATATGACAATTGCAGAGTAATTTTTCTAAGATAATTTGTACTAGAAAAAATTATTGAATGGCATAAATATGCTAAAAATAGCTATAATTTTATAAATAATACCTAATAATTTTGTAAATATAATATAGTTAATTAAAAATATAGTGTCCGAGGTACAACGGGATATGTCCAAGGAACATCAGGGGTGTTGTTCCTTGGACACTTTTCCCTTTTTTTTTCGTCGACGTAGCCTATCAAAATAGACATACCAATCCTTTTTAATTTAAATTTAAATTAAATTAAATTTTTTAATTTAAATTTAAATTAACTAAGTCGATTTTTGAAATTTACTGTAGTACCTAAATATATTTCTTGTTTGTTGTTTGTGAGCATGACGTTGACGACATATTTGTCTTCCAAAAATTATTCACGTAAAACGGTAAATCTTACAAAATGTACAGCGTGGGTGGTCGATGTGTTATTTCGCTAGAAACAAATGATAATAAGTAAAAAATGGTCCTGACCCATTTTAAACAACTAAAAAAAACATAAATACAGAAAAATCTTACAAGAAAAACGATTGAAACATGTGTGTACCTATATGTTTGTGACGATTTGCATGAAACGATATTTGGTTGGATTTTGGTGCTTGCATGATACTAGAATCACATATTATCCGTTACACTAAAAAAATCAGCTATTATTAATTATTTCCCAAATAATCAAAATTTCCATACAAGCTGTCAGTTCCATAACTGGATTATTGTTTTGGGTACTAGACGACGATTATATATAAGTAATAGACGTATACATACATGTATAAATACTTAAATCAATATAATATTGACGATACTATTGTATAAATCATCATCATCATCATCATCATTTCAGCCGAAAGACGTCCACTGCTGGACATAGGCCTCCCCCAAATATTTCCACAATGACCGGTCCTGCGCCACCCGCATCCAGCGGACTCCTGCGACCTTCACCAGGTCATCAGTCCACCTTGCGGGGGGCCTACCCACGCTGCGCCTTCCGGTACGCGCAACTCGAATCGCTAAACTTAAGTGGCAGTGGGCGGGGCACATTGCACGTAGAACCGACGGCCGTTGGGGCGGAAAGGTTCTCGAGTGGCGACCGCGTTGTATAAATAATTAAATACAATTATCGAAATGGTGGCAAACAAGCACACGGGCAACGGGAGCGGTTTCCGTAGCCTATGGACGCCTGAAACGCCAGTATTTCAGTCATTTTAGGAATCACACTTGTCAGCGTGGTGAAATTGGGGGCCTGATGGTCTCCAAATTGCAATAAGCCTGGATTGCAGGCTAGAGTTCCAATATAGGAATATGGCTGGATTTCGGGCGGCATTCCCGCGCGACGCTGTTATAAATTATGGCCGTGATTTATTGCATCGAATTCCCGTCGGTAATTAGTGCGTGCCACCGGCCCGGTGGTAATTTGTTAACTGTAGGTTAGCTCTTGGTTAACTGACAAAGAATGAAAGGGTGATGTACGAGTAAGTAAATTAGTTATAAGCTACCTTAAATCTAAAATAGGCAGTGTACCTAGGATGCTGGCGACATTTCCTCGTTGTATCGTTATGATGTTACGTACGTTGCGCGAGGACGCCAGCCTTCGGTCATCAGTTACATCAGCGTGCGTAGCCAAGATGCCAAATGCCAATCGCTCTCAGTCGCGGACGAAACGCAACTGTCATTGTAGCACTTATAAGGAAAAGTGATAGAGAGAGATAACTATGATACGATACGCAGCATGAGCGATTGGCATCATGACCACGCACGCTGATGTTTCGCGATTTCTACAAATAACTTAATGTAAGAACGTCCCGTTCCGCCCCATCCCGTCCCGTTCTAGTCATCCTTTATCCGTTGCTGGGAGATCGTCTTTTACTTCCACCAGTTATAGCTCTGCCGATTTTTATCATTAACATACATTTTTTAAAGTGTGTTTGGCCAAACTAGCCATGTTAGGGAATATTTTCTAATGTACACTCGCGGACTTTAATTGATGAGCCACGATATAACCCTGTAATAAAAACGTTACGCCATGTTACAGAACAAATTTCAACTATATTTTGACATTCAAATTTTTCGTCATGGTTTCATGAATTTCATACGACAATTATAGTTTATTTTCTACGTCGCCTATGTTTCTAATGATGTACCGTCTCCTCCTAATTTAATTAAATACTTCAGTTAAGCGCGAACGAGTAGCTGGTTAAGTTCCATTTTATCTAACAGCTTGTGCAACCGGCCCCCCGCGGATTATCGGAGATTGAGTGTAATCGGGCCCAGCGCGTCCCATTAATAACCGAAACTGTTAATTGAACTTCTAGCGACCGTACACAAGTATACGGTACAGTCAGCGTTGAAGGGGTGACAGCTGAAGGGGTTAAATAGGTAGGTGGGCTGTTCTTCTTTTAAGCGACAATTTCGACAATGATATGTCTTCGCGCTGAAAAAATGTCTGATTGGAAAATTTAATTTTTGTTTTAATAGGAGTTACTCACACTAGAACGGGACGGGACGGGATGATCCGATTTACTTTATCAGTATCGCATCTTATTCCCTGGTTAGTGACTGAAAACTAACCTAATTTCAAAATACCGTGACAGAGTGGTCAGTCGGAAGACTCGGAGGGCTGTTTCTACTGAAAAGGGCCTCTCTGTCATGGTAGTTTCTAGAAAATCACTGAAAAAAAGTAATACTGCCTTTTCTACGCTTGTATTGCCACTCTGGAGGGAGTTAGTAAGTAATAAGTTTTTTTAAGTACCCCTAATTTTTTTTTAATACACTGTCAGAGTTAGTTTTTTTAGTTTTTTTTAATCTTATAAACAACTGCCAGTGTCTTAAACCAAACTTCGTCAAACACTATCCTGATAGTGTTTGAATACATACCTATATAGTAAAAATAACACCCTTCATAGGTTTGGTAAAAAAGCCTTATTTCAACCCCTTCTTTACAAACTCCCCGTGCGCTAGGTATATTTAACATACGTACTTATTTACTCTCCTTTTCACACTCGTTTCCCTGCTGTATCTCTTTCCCGCCCTAGTGTGGAAATCAGTCCGACAAATTAAATCCTGCCTCAGATTATTACATAGCTCAGCGTCAGCTCATAAATAACCGTTGGAACGCGGCAAATTTGAATTTAGAATGGAATATTTTTTGCCCTGTTTTGAAAATTGGAAACGGAAGTGTGAGTGATTATGATTTGGGAAAGGTTTGAGGGCGCGGTTATTTGTTTTTGTAAAAGTTGAGTGTTTAATGTGAAAAGTCTGTTTTATGACTTTATTTTTGTAAACATTTTTTGTGACCAAAACCGGTCATTTCGCACACGAAGGGTTTCGTACCATTATCTATAAAAACGGCAACAAAATCACGTTTGTTTTATGGGAGCCCATTAAATATTTGTTTTATTAATTTTTTCACTATTTGTTGTTTTAACAGAATTACATCATCTGTGAAAATTTGAACTGTCATAGGTACCGTGATAGTTAATCAAGGTTCATAAGATACAGCCGGTGACAGACGGACAGACAGACAGACAGAAAGCGGACACTTAAATTTTCACCCTTTGGGTACGGAACCCTGAAAATAAAATATGTAAGTATACTATTTTTAAGAATCTTCAATTTTCCATTGACGTAACTAGATTATAATATTGAGTAATGTAAAATTTCTGCGTAACCGGGTTTTACCTGTATCAACACAAAAACAGAAACGGATCTAATAATATTTTTCTCGCCACGCCATTTATTCAAACACCTGTTTACACAAAACTAATGAGGCATACATACACTATCACAATGTTACACTTTGCACCCTTGGCAACAAAGTGCCAAATTTACCGTTTCATTTAGCCCGCACCGTCAATATTTGAATATAGAGCCCCCAAAATGTACAACTATAATAATCCCGTTACCGACGCTACAATGAGCTTTTATAAATAAAAATTCAATCAAGAGGACCTAGGCTCAACCATTGTGTCTACGCAAAAGACGAAATGTCAAAAAAAAAACAAAAACCAATCCAATATAAACTTAAAACTGTTAACGTTAAAGTCTATATTTGATTAACGATTATAATAGAGATTTTAAAAGGGGACTTCCATTTTCATCGTCATCACTAACTCGCGGCCGTTATTCAAATCTCAACTCTATTCTAGACGTGTTAGAGTCTATTTTCAATCGAGTGTAAAAACTAGGGGTGTGCAAAGCCGTAGGCCTATTTGTGTCGGTTTCACACTTACAACAATAGTGTCATGATTCCTGATCCGGGATTATGCCGGTGTACCCGGGCTTAGGTCGCCGCGGGAAACAAATGGTTGCGGGCTAACAAGTGTGCATCCCTAATGGGGCTCCGGTTTCAAATGCCCGTGTTAAACTAAAAGGACGTAAGCGACAACGGTTTCGGAACAAGATAAGATCTTGTAACCATGTAACTAGCTATTGTTCTGAAATAAAACATGTTTGGTGAAATCTTTATCCGAGTAACTATAATCCGAATGCGTGCAATTGTTACACCTCTGGGCTTTGTGTGTCGGTTGTCAATAAGCAACATTTAACTGACTCCTTATATGTTATTGCTGTTGCTCTTAAGAAAAAAACTGAAAAATAAAAATAAAAAACCCACGTCAAAAAAGTAAATAAAAAGAAAAATTAACTTTTATTAGATATAACTTTACCTACACACATATTACATATAATAAATTATACCTACAATTTCAGTACCTACATGAAATACGCCTAACTCTCTTCAAATCTTATTTAGACACTTATATAATAAGAAAGACGGAACAGGAACACGTTTTAATAAGTAGCTACCTAACAAATAAAATACAATTAAGTATTTAAACATTACTCGTACCTATGAGATCTAAAATGAAATGTTATTTAACATAAGTACAAAATTATGGGAATCATGGGATTCCAGTTAGCATACACCTTATAAACAGCACAAAAACGCATATAGGTATATACCCTACCCTACCCAACGACCTACCGACACCTACCAACCAAGGTGCTGATACCTGTTGGCCTGGAAAGTACCTACTTTTCTTTTGGTATTTCGAATTGTACAAAAATGTTTTATTGGTAAAACTATCGCTAAAAATGCACGGATAGTCTTTTGTTTACATAGGCTTGGTAAACAAAGATGTTTAAGATAAGACCGCCTGTTGTTTGCCTCTGTGTTAATCAAATGTTTGTACCTACCTTGTAAATTTTTTTTTCTTTCTCATGTACTGAGGTGTGCAATAAAGAGTATTCTATTCTATTCTATTCTATGTTTTTCTCAATTTGATGTCATTAAGTAATTAAGTACCTAGTAACAGAATCGTTTTCAAAAATGCGTTTATCATTGAGTTATGGTCAAACCGATTTTTAAACATTATCTTTAAAAATAGACGGAATTCAGAAAATTTTATCGACAATTTAGTTTTCAAATGTGATCAGTACTTACCCAGGTAAAAAAAAATCTCATTCCTCGCGGGCACCTTTTACCTATATAGGTACTTACCTAAGGTCTGAACTACTGTAGGTACACGCATGGGCACATAGCATTTTATCGCACGAGGGACGAAGCTGATTGCATTGGACGATTCGACTTCAAATGCAGGTGGACGTTATGCAAGCACTAAATTTAACGGCACCTTACGTTTACGAGAGGCCTATGAGCACTTTCGGGCTATTCTCAGCTGTTAACTGTACATAAGTGAAGTGAATAAACAATACCACAGAATAAATAGTAGTACAATACCTACAGTGAAGTCGAGAAACACACCTCTTTTATTTATAAATAGCACATTGAGCAAATTTGGAATCTTAGCCCTATATTTTCTTAATGATTTGCGCTAGAAAGATAAATCTTACTTCGACTACTAGAAAATGAATCTGGAAATAAAAATTATGAACCTATCGCGCATTATTTAGCAAATATTTGCTCCAAAATAATCAAACTCTACAGTTGCAAACTCTAAAGTGCACGACTTGCCTCTGCCGCGGGGGTGGTCGCTACTGATGACGTTCTTCGTGAAAATCAAAACATGTCGAGCGAATATCGACTTAATTACGTGAGTGACCTGTTTTCAATATTATTTAATATGTTCAAGTCTCACGGGAGTTTTATAGTTAAACCTCTAAAGTTAATCAATTTATCCTTATATTGAGATAAGTTGAGTTGAGCATAGTTATATTAGCTATGATAAATATAGCGGAGAAATAGATTAACATTTATTTAAATAGTTTCCGTAGTTTCTTTCTAACTATAAAATTATGTAATAATACTGCATTAAAAATATATATATATATATATTTACATCTCGCTCCCCGCCGTTCCAGGTGCAAAAGTGCCCATAATGCTAGCGGCATTGCCGCGTTGTATAATTATGGACAGCCTTTGCACTAGGAACGACTCTGAGCGCGGATATTAATTTGTTTACTTATATAGTACGTAAGTTGAAGTTCTCAGGTTAAATTTATGGTAACTAAGGGTACGAGTATTTATTTATTTTTTATATGTAATTATGAATTATGGGCCAATATAATATTTGCTCTTGCGACAGTATAATAAATAATAATATGTACCTACTTCAGTATAAATGCAGCATCCGTTCATTGTTGTACCCAATGGTACAACACTGAACGGACGCTGCACCCAATTGGTGCGGTCTCTACCTTACACCTAAGGAATGCAAACCGGTAAAATGTATAGGAATTACCGGGAACCGGTAAATTACCGGTAATTTTCATACAAAAGATTTACCGGTTACATTCCCTACTTACACCCTATTATAAAGACTATTGAGAATGGATTGTAACTAATATTTAAAACGGGATAATTACCATGTATGTTTGTTTTATTGAGCACCCGATATTTCGACACTGTTGCAAGCGTCATGTTCACGGAGAAAACTGATGAGCTGCGAGTTTTTAGTTGTGATCTACCCACACGCCATAGCCATTATTGGGTGCTCAATAAAACAAACATACATGGTAATTATCCCGTTTTAAATATTAGTTATAAATAATGCACAATTAGTGCCCTGTGTAATTTATTTAGTTAACTATATTAAGATGTACTAATTAGATGATACTTTAAGTATTTATCCATTTAGTTTTAGTTGTACTAGCATTATAAGCGCTTTGGTGTCTAGACTGTAAGCTTATAAATGTAATTGAATTCATAAAATAAAAATAAATAAAATAAAATATGACCATGTTAGCTTAAAATCGTATATTGAGAATGGAGTCTAAAAACGAATTAGCCAAATCGCCAGTTACGGACTGACAAAGTTCCTCAGGACATCTGCATCTTCCTTTAACCCTTTCAGTAGCAGAATAACCACCCGGATATAACCGTTCGATAATTATCGCCCGTTGACGACGCCCGCGGGCGTCGTGCGCCGCACGCACAATTTGATAACATGCTAGTAAAATTATTTTATTGTGTTGTACTTGATGTAACAATTATATTTCAAATTCTTAGTAAAGTACTTTTTACTTGACATGTAAAAAAAACAGATCGCCCATACCGTTGGTAAAACATGTTGATGTGTAAAATGTTAACACACACAGCATGTGCATGTGAATTTCTTATTTTTTACCTATATCTTCCTCTTTCATAATAACCCCCCGGATATAACTATCGCCCGTTAAGGACGCCCGCGGGCCCGAACGAACTCCCGTTTAATGCCATGTAAATGTAAACTTATTTTATTGTATTGTGGCTATATTTGCTTGTTGTAATGATAAATTCAAATTCTTAGTAAAGTAATTACTTTTAGGTAAAAAACTTAAGCTACCAATACCTTACATGTGTACAATTTTAACACATACAATAAATGTCTGTTTGAATAGTTGGCAATGATATATCTTTTTACCGATACCATCCTCGAAAGGGGTTTCCTTAATTTTAATACATTTTCCTTCCTCTAACCCTTTCAGAATAACCCCCGGATATAACCGTTCGATAATTATCGCCCGTTGACGACGCCCGCGGGCGTCGTGCGCCGCACGCCCCGTTTAATGCCATGTAAATTTATTTTTATTTGTCGTGCCACGTAAAGTCCGCCATTACTGATATTGCTTTCGATTTGGTAGGCTGTGGGTTTTATTGCTACGTTAGGTTCGATACCTACACTTACCAATATATACTTAAAAAATTGTAATTATATTGTTGGTGTTTGAAAGTCGTTAGAAAGACTGAGGTCTCTATTATTTTATGGCTTGTATTCAAAAAAATAAAATGGCCGAAAATACCTAAACATTTTTTCATGATTTTTTACTGTTAACCCTGTTTTAGCTTCATTTATTTTAGTTTCAGCCTCGGCTATAATATATCTAATACGAGTACCTACGTTGTCAAGAAAAAGCCTGTTATCAAAAATATGGGCGATGATTTGATATTAAGAATCTTTAGCCAGTCCTATCATACACTCATATCATAAATAGGTCCTTTTGACTCAGACTTTATCTTGTGTTTTTATTTTTTAATTTTGAGTGAAATGGTATAAATCGAAAAATCTATTTTTAGGACTGTTTTCAAGGTGTAAATATAGTCATCAAAGGGTTGATCTGTTAAAAATAAGTTTAATCTGTTATTTTATTATTTTTGTAGGTATATGGGATTGTGGGCAGCCAGAGGGTTAGGTATTGTAAAATGGTGCAACTTTGCTCCAAAATTGGCAACAATTTTTTAAATCACTAAACTATTTTAAAATTTGTTATTAAAACAGCATGTATACATGCTACAGCATGTATGTATAGTAGACTAACTATTCAACAAGATAAAATCATTCTGTTGTAAGAAAAATTACTTGGACTTAGGAGAAATCTTAACCAACTTCAGTTTTGTGGAAAAATTTCCCCCCATTGTCAAAAATTTTGCTCCTACAAATTGTATGCGGATAAAATTATTTTACCTACAGACAAGACAATGAGACGAAAAGTTGGAGCATTGTTACCCATTGGGGAGCAAAGTAGCAACATTTTACGGTAAGGTAAGGTGGGCAAAGATTAAATGGTTTTTTGATAATAAATACAGTGTTGTGTTGAAACCCCTGTAAAATAAAAAACTATTTGATTTGGTTGTCTAAATTAGAAGGCATGGGCAAGGACTATATTTTTGTATTCTGTCGGTAAAATTCGGTTACACCTATTCTAATTCTAATACATTAAAATAATAAATTTAAATACATTGTTGTCTATAAAGTAGACGGGTCAAGATGCATAGTCGAGGGAGAAGATTGAAATCGTGTCTAAAATCTCATCTAAGTACATAGGTACATTGTACTTACCTTATAAATATTATGGGATAAGATTGAAAAAAATCATAACACATAACACGTGACTACACACTCTGGTTGGTAAATGTCGACTAAGCGGCGGATCGTAACAAGATGGCGGCTTAAAGGATGATACCAGCACTAAAAAAAAACCAATAGGAGGAGTTATATGAGGCTTCTCATCTTTTTCCTTTTTTCATCTTCTCCCACCTTACCTTACCTAAAATTAAAATTGCAATTGATAAGTATAAGCAAGTAATACAATGTGCAGTACATCAGGTACCACATATGTACCTAGAAACATAATCAAACACAAAGCACACACAACACAGCCATACAGACCCCATTAACCCTTTCCAAGATCGCTTTAAAGCAGATACAATGGCTTTTAATCCTATTGTCACGCTTTAGTCTGATTAATTAGTGTCTAAATTTAGCCACGCCAAACTGCACCTTATTCCAAGGAGATAAGGTTTATGGGGGGTAAAGGGGAGAGCCCACAATGTAATTAACGTTTAATCTAGAAGGGATATACGCGTAAGTTAGGTATACTCTTGAACACCTGTGGTTTTCTTGTTGACGAAAGTAATACTAATTGGCATAAACTGTAATTCAGCCAAAAAACATTTCCATGCTCTGAAAGTAGGTAATTATTCTATGATGCGGGTAAAATGATACGTTTCCCTCTAGGACATTTTTCCCAAGTGCATTTTTTTTTTGTTCTTGTTCTAATTGTGTTTATTTCTCGAATCCATAAAGGATGACTCACAATAGGACGGGATGGGGCGATCACTCAATGTCTATAGAAATAATCACGTGATAGCTAGGAGCCCTCGGATGTCACGTGACGTATTCTATAGAATAGAAACTGACAGATCGTCCCGTCCCGCCTCGTCCCGTCCCATTCTACTGTGAATCATCCCTGAAAGTATTTAATAGGTAGGTAGTAGCTACTCATATGCTCCACTATTCAAGTAGGTATTCAGCATTATTAGACCAGCTATATAGCTGGTTATATAGCTATATAGCAGCTATTTATATAAATACCAAATTAATTGTTTTGTCATCTGAGGGTTTATCGTGATTTCGTGAACCACAATCTAAATCTACTTTTCTATGGTACTTGTGTATAGTCTAGTTCTTTAATATGATGTGCACACGCATTCAAAAGTACATGGGCATTTTATGAATGAATGAATCGCGTTAAGACGTCATGGTGAGGCCCCAAGTAAAATTGTATACTAAGCTAATCAAAAACACTCCGTGCAGTTAACAGAATTAGGATCCTTACTCGCTACGATCAATAAAATGGCAGATAACAATATTTGCAACGCTTATTTTCAAAGGCGCTGGCCCAGCGATGGCAGCGATACAATCTAAACAGCTTTTACCTGTGTGAGTTTGCTCTAAGCTTTTCTTTAGGATTTAAAAATTTTCTTATCCAACTACGACAAAACCGGAAGGGAGAGTTGTAAAAAATTAAAAAAAAAAATTAAAATTATTTATTTCTTTGTAAATATAGAGGTGTTTACAAGTTAGGGGATAGTGCTACCCGGTAAGCAAAAATGCCTGTGTTGGGCAACACCGCTCTTCCTTAAATAACAGATTGCAGTTGACAGTTGTGACTTTAGCATAACTTAATCATAAGCATATTCTAGATAATCTCTAAAGATTATCTAGAAGGCAGCACTGGACGTGAGTCTGAGCTGTAGGATGGGCGAAACGCACCTTAAACGTTTAAAATTAGAAAGGATTGCATATACTTAGGACATTTCTGACTCTGGTTGCCGTGATCGGGTAGCCCAGTGGTTAGGGCGTCTGCCACGAAAGCGGGAGGTCGCTGGTTCGATCCCAGCTCTGCTCACCGGGGACCTTGGTCACTTTTTCTGTAGTATATAACATCTCTTTCAATTTATAATAACTTAATAATTTCTTAGCTACAATCCCTAAAGGATGACTAGGACGGGGCAGAACGGGACGGGACGGGATATTACGGGACGGGCCGGGACGGGACGATCTATAAATTTCTATAGAAAGAATCAAGTGATAGCTCGGAGACCTCGAATGGCACGTGACGTTTTCTATAGAAACGACGACAGATCGTCCCGTCCCGTCCCGTCCCGTCACGTTCTCGCGTGAGCTATCCCTAATGCCGATATATTTCTCTCTGATACTTAACTGGAGCACCTTACAACAAAACATTAATATTTACCGTAATAGCTATTAGTATTGTACTTCATAATTTGTTTTTATATCACATTTACCTACCTAGTATATACTTTCGATTATTAATGACCCTTACCTATTTTGTCATCCCGGAGACTAAAATAACAACCTCAAATGTCAAACTCAAAAATAATTATACTAGCTTAAAACTAGAGCTGATCTTTATTTACGGTTTCAAGTAAGAATATAGAATTCTACCTACTGCCTAGTATAAGATATTTCTTATATCCAACATACCAAAATACAATTTAAATTGCACTTTATATTCTAATATTTAAATTTAACATAGGTTACCCCCAATCCTTTGCTGAAATGTGTGTAATCAAAATGTAACTAGCACATTAAAATATTGTGTAGCTAGAAATATACTAAACGGTGCTATTATTACGTAATTATTTTCGGTGTAAAGGATTATGTTACAGGTACTTTCTCTCTATATCTACAGACATGTACCTTAAGTAGCCCCAAATCTATTTGGTTAGAATCGGTTATGGTAAATAGTTATTTATGGGATGTAATAAACAGACAACTCGTGAAGTTACTTGCTTATCCGGTCCTCCGGTGACCATAGGGCTGGATCGTTCCTAGCCCAACGAATCGGCATAGCCATTCAGCGAGGTAACGCAGCCAGCCTTATGGGCACCCTGCCTGGTGGCAGCGGTATAGGGGACGTTTGTACATATAGTTTAGGTCCCAATAGTTTTTAAGGTAGATTCAGATTGTTTTAGTTTTTTTTTTTTGTAATTTAATATATTGATATATTGGTTGGTTGAAAAGCTACTCGTGAAACGTTATTTTAGACTCCGGAATGAAAAAATAGGCTTAACAGTACGTGTTAAGTAGATACTTACTAGATTTACCACATGTAAGTGTTGTGGTGTAAGCTGATTTTCAATAAATAGTAAAAAACAAGTATTCTCAAATATTATGTCTGTTAGTTTTGTGTGTTCAATTGTGCTTTACAGAGTCTATGTAACTCATTTTAATCAGACTAAAATGAAGCATAGTATACACAGGTATTGTATCGTAATATTTACAATAAATATATAATGGAAAACAAATGTAAAATAAAGATAAATATTGTAAAAAAGACTAGGTATATAATGTTAATTGTAGTTGACCAAATGGAATAAAACATCAACGTACGAGTATAGACGGAGAGCTGGCCACGGAAATAGGTACCTATACAATTTATAGAGCCACGAAAACCCTCTAGTTAGGGTACTATATACCTACTACTACTACTACTATACCATACTATCATTATTTAATAATCCGGGTGCCTGGCAGCTGTTCAGCGGTGGGTGTTGCAGTGGTTGGTTGCCAAAAGGGTTTTATAATCAATTAATCAATTGGTGTGCAATTTATAGAGCTCTGAGTTTCGTGTTATATAAGAGCTAATTATGCACCTACTTCATTCCAATATGGCGTTTTAATTTGGGGTTAGTTGGCAAAAAACTGTCCCAACGTTTTTTTCCATTTCGCCACCATTTTTTTACAGACTTAGTATGGCGGTAGCGTGATGGAAAGCTTGAAATAGTATGGAAATTTAGGACTCCCCTTTTTCTCCTACTAGGGTTGAAAGAGCTTACGACTTCCAATTAAGCAAGAATGATTTTTGGACAACAAAAAATAAAAACGGCCTAATGCTCCATTTTCGGTTTCACTAAAAAGAGCTAGTTCCTGATCCTGATACCTATCACATCACATGTTAGAAATGTTAGAATTGGTGCAATAAAAGTAAAGCCAAAAACGTAACGTGCCTTCACATCGGAAATAAGTTGGTTGCTCCCGCAAACTCAATTCTTTCCTCAAATGAAGATACACTTCCCTAATTGATGAACTGAAGTTCGCGTGCCGAGCGCCATCTAGCGAACTAACCAAGATTTACCGAGCGCGGGAGATTCGTTAAACTACCAACATTCATCCTACAGCTTACGAAACTTTAAGTTGGTTAAAATAAGGTCTAAAATTGTGTGATTATTGGTACAGGCAAGTTTGTGGTGCTGTGCCGAGTTGCCACATTGATTTGTTGCTGGCAACTTTTATTGCCAATTAAAAAGCGGTTACGTTTAAATAATTAGAATTCGATGGGGGCGTTCAATTGTTTTCGATGCTATTGACGTCACGCGAGTACACGTTTATTGAACATGCGATCAGAATGAAGGTATAGGTACAGTCCGGTAAGGTTTAGTTTAGTAGCCAAAGTTTCGAATTAAAAACATTTTAAATGTCACTCTGTTGCACTCACTTTTATGTGTACCTACCTATATATTAATTTTATTCTTTCATATACACGTAAAAGTGGGGAGTGATTTTTTTCGGTTCAACACTAAAGAGTCAGGTATCAGTACATATTTATTTAAATAAAATAGGGCAATAATATTAGCAAACCAAACATTTTTCGTTAAAGACAGTTCCGGAAGTTAAAAACATGCGCCCCCCCTAACTTTAGAACCGCAAGTCCAAAAATTATAAAACATATCATGAAAGTAGAGCTTTATAAAGACTCGAAATTATTTTGAACATGGTCAGATGACCCATTTTTGTTTTGTTGCAAAAAAACGTATCTTCTCGGTTAAAACGGCGTATAAGTCGTAAGAGCTGCGACGATACTCCTTCTTTATAGTTATGAGCGTGGTATATCTATTAAACCCCTTTTTAAGTTCACCTATTGTGACGGACGGTAAACTACGGAACCCTACACTGAGCATGGTTCGACATGCTCTTGGCCGGTTTTTTAACGTCTAGGCTCCAAACCAATGGGTCTACTTGAAAAAATGGTCTTTGACTTGTACGGCAAGTAGGTAAAGGGGGAAACAGATTTAAGAAAAACTTCACTTGTGTGGACAGACCATTTAACGTTTCGGGTACAGAATTATCAGGTTTTTGCTTATTAATTTTGCCACAAATATTTAAAAAAAATTACCCGCCTGTAAAAATGTTACGCTCTTAACTTCTGCGATGTCCACAGAAGAGATATAACTCGTTAACCATACAATGAATTCTGTATGACCTTAATAACGGGGCTTACCTAATCGTGTAAATTTATGACGTGTGAAAATCGTGCAAGTTTACATAGTTACCTAATGTTATAATATTTACATGTATTTGATTGAGTCATTAATGTAATTTACTTTTATAATCATATAATAAATGCCTAACTAAAGAATGAAAATGAGTAAAGGGAAATTATCTAATGATTTCGATAATCATCGGATATCGAACAGAGCGCACCCCTACCTAAATCACACGCGGACTGGACCCCAGGGGCGTAGATAATTGTTGCCATGCGTATCAATTTTCACCCAATGAGGGTAATCGTATTAATTCTTTATTGAGGCTGGCAACTATGCCTTCTTAGTTTATCTTGTAGAAGTAACGGTTTCTTTTTTATTAAGTGCTTAAAGGTTACGATGTAGGACATGTATAAATATTTAAACAAAATAAATGTAATTAAACACTTTAGAACGGATTAATCGCGTTTATTAACACCACGGGAAGAATTCGCATTCTCTCAATCATCATCTTAATTGTGTGAAAACGTGTGCTGTAAAGGGCTCTAAACGTAGGGTCATGGTTTTAATCCGTTTTCAATTGCTTAATTTCAATGAACAACAATCACGGTAACAGAAGACAATAAAATGGACGAAATTTTTTGTGCATTTATAATAGGTATGTAGTCAAAAACATATCCAGAGTTATCAGTCGGATTCCATATGAAATAACGCTTAACTTTGACTCCAGGTAACTTGCCTAACCCCGATTAGTGCAAGTGGCACTTATGTGCACATAATTTTCGATTGTATCACGGCTTCATAGAAAAAAGTTTCCCTTGATAAGGGCTGAACCAGAAAATTAGATAGGTATATGGGAAAGATGCGTCTACTGAAATGACCCAATTTTATCGTGTTTTACTAAAACTAAATATCAACCAAATAATTAAGTGATAGGTACCCAATGAACATAACATAATCTCTATTAAACTTTATTTATTGACTTGTATAAAATTTTCTCATAATTCCGTATTATTCTATTCACTAAACGAGTGATCGCTCCAAACTATAAAGATTATATTAAAGCAATCGAAAAATCTCGAATGAATTCGACTCTAACGTTAGTGGTCCCTTAAAAATGTTTTAAAAAGTTCAATGATTGAGAACAGTTTAATGGCAACCATGAAGACCTGCTCAAGCCTACTGAGGACGCAGCCCTATGGGCAAAGACATTGGGATAATACCCTTTAATTATTTAACTATTCTAAATAATACGACTCGTACCTTGTCATTTGCTATACGATAAAATAAATAAAGCCCAAAAACAGTTTGTGTGATTATTTTTATCTCGCCTACTAAGTATACCACATTCTGCATATGAGTACATGCATATTAGGGTATACTGTGGTTTACTTTGTGTGTCTAGTAAGACTCACAAAGTAAACCACAATATACCTACACTACTACAGTCTCACCCTCTGTCCCATTTTATACCACCCATCCAATACCTATCACGGACCATCCTGAATTTTGCATAAGGAAAATATAGCAAAAACGCCGCTGAATATAAAGTAAGCAAAGAATGATTGATTCTATATAGCGAGTGAGATGTCACATAAAATATTGATGTCGTGTCATAAAGGGTTCTTTTAGTGTCCGATGTGTGGGGGCTTTTTGAAAATTAGTGGTATCTGGTTTCGGTGAAGGCTACTATTTTTTCTGTGCGCCCCGTATTGAAAGTTAAACACTTTTCTCGAAGCAAAAAGATGGCAAATTCAATTCAGGCTCATATTTCATATGATCGAGATTAGGTATATAATCACGTGTGATGGTTTTAAAAGTAAAAAAATCAAATAGTTAATCTTAGATGTAAGAAAAACCGAATAAGTATGTTGTGAATCTATAATATAAAAATGAATCGCAAAATGTGTTGGTAAGCGCATAACTCAACAACGCCTGGACCAATTTGGCCAAATCTTTTTTTTAAATGTTCGTTGAAGTTCAAGGATGGTTTTTACGGCGAGAAAAATTAGAATTATTGATGGAAAAACCCTAAAAATAGCCCGTTTCTTTTTCCCATACAAATGATTTGTAACTAAAACGTAGTCAATTTGAGCTTTATTGCTATGGTATAAAGTTCATCAAGCACTCACTGTTGTCTAAAGTCCTCCAATTTGTGGAAACATGTCAAAGTACTTCATTTAACACATTACAAATCTTTTTGACAGGACGAAGTCTGTCGGGTCAGCTAGTTGAGAATAGATTTTATATTTTTAAATATTTTTTTCATTTATATTTTCTGCCTTTTAATAAAGAATATGATTTTGAGGGCAAATATATATTGAGAATAAAGTATGGACGATTAATTCAGCTCGTATTAACATAGAAATCTATTTCACTTATCAGGTGTAAACTATATTTATGTAATGCTGGAAAGTAGGCATTTGTTCAACTGGTAGAAAAATTCGATATCTAAAGTGTTGTATTATCTTTCATCCTCGAGTATTTTGACCTCCTATGAACTGGTTCCATGGTGTAATGGTGAGCACTCTGGACTTTGAATCTAGCGATCTCGGTGGAACCTGCTGTTTTGTATTTATATACACACTTATTATTTACACTTGTTATACACAAATATCATCAAAACTGTGTGTAGGTAGCATCTTCTAGGCTATAAAAATCCTTACCATTTTTATTCGTCGATAATACGACGAAATGTTTTTAAACAACTTTGACAGCGAGCTGAAATATATATATTATAGATATATTTCAGCTTGCTCGCTCGCTGTACGTTTCTGAGTTTCGCTGCGTTTGAATCGGCAGCAATCCAGAAGTGACGAATGTAAAATTCCTACGACGATCAGTTTCGTTCACTGCTTAGTTTTCATGTTTCAATAAAACGAACTGAAACATGTTTTCTTGTCTCAGTGTTCAGTGTCACCATGTTTTTCTTAAATTGCTCAGCTGATCAGTTTTTATACATATGGCAGTTAAATTCGTAATTTATTTTTATTTCCATATTAAATAAATACATGTTGCATCAACCGCTAATGTAAATAACGGGCATTGGAATTAACATGACTGAATAAGTGACAACTATGACATATCAATATCATTTCGAATACTCATAACCTGTTTATACGTTTGCAAATACCATATGAGATAAAATTTAATTAGTGATTATCTTCTAAATGGAGCTAATTAGACAAATTAACTTAATTTAAGCTAAATAATGCTCCCTTAAATTTAAATCAATTAAAAATAAAGAACGATTTATATTTTTAAGAACCTGGTTTCGGCGATACCACCTGTAGACCATCCCTAGTGGTGTCCCATTGACCAGGCTCTCCGCATATTTGCGGCACGCACCTTGATTCTCAAGAGTGTTATGCCGGAATTATGTGGAATTTGGAATTGAATTTCTCTCGTTTCCCATATTTGAGTTGTGTGGGTTTACGTTTGCGTTCGTTTTATGTCACGTGTCATGTATTTATTCGTTTATATGGCATATATGGCAAATCATTGAATTGTAGCTTAGCCACAGCAGCTGTCTTTATATTTGTCTATATCCAAAGTCAAGGTGCAAACAAATTAGTTACCGATATCTTAACAGATTATAGTACTCGATTCCTGAAGTATATTTAAGTATTAAACATTATAGGTTTTACGATGGTTTTTTTGGAGAAAACTGAAACAACAAATTGGCTACATATATAAAACACCCTTTTAATGTGATTATT
Organism: Lathronympha strigana; assembly: GCA_949128165.1. NCBI lineage: Eukaryota > Metazoa > Arthropoda > Insecta > Lepidoptera > Tortricidae > Lathronympha > Lathronympha strigana. Next base: position 4,901,669 of record OX421906.1, on the reverse strand, counting down.
AACTGAGAACTCACTGAACAGATTCTAGTACCAACATATTCGCATTATCTCAGTCATCATCTTAACCTGGTGAAAACGAGTGCTGTAGAGGGTGCTCGAAACGAAAGGTCATGGTGTTAATAAACGCGATTAATCAGTTCTAAAGTGTTTTATTTCAAAAAACAATAATTATGAAATGAAAACAAAATAATGTAACCAAAGGTTGCTTTTCACGATAAGTATAAAAGCGTCTGCATACGACTCAATACATGTTGCTCCCCGACAGTGTCGTGACGACACAATCGTGTCGTGCTGTGGAAAGCCACGACCAAGTACTTATAAAAGGGTTCAATCCTTTGACGCCATCGGAGGCAAATGAAGTAGATAGTATGTGGGTTTCCAAAACCTTTTTTTTTGTCGGAGAGTGGAATGCATTTACACGCGATTATCATTCGAAGGTTGCGGTTTCAAATCCGGCCGGTGTATTTATGAACGAAATATCATTTGATAATTACCAATCGCTTTTCAGTGAAGGAAAACATTGTGAGGAAACCGGGGTAATCCCTCTCTGGGTTGGAAGGTTAGATAGCAGTCACTTTTGTAAAACTAACGCCTACGCTAAATCTTGGGATTATTTCCCAAAGCAGACTCCATGCCATAAGCCGGGAAAACGCTAGGAAGTCGACCCGCTTAGCTACTTATATTGCTGACTGTACGATATTGACCTAACTCTTTTCAAATAAAATAAAAGTGCTACAAACAACCATAAACGAAAACTTAATAACGCCATATTAATTCCCTCTAGTGATTACTGCGTATACCGCCATATTTTTATGTCGCCGTAAATATGGGCTTGTCGTATTTACGACACCAATACGATAAAGTGATATAAGTGATAGGGAGATAAACTTTATGTCGTGCGTCATGGACGAGCTTTTGGAGATCGCATTATATTTATGCACATCAGTATTTAACAAGATTGCTTTTGAATATTACAACATATTTATGCATGTTTTCTACTTCAAAGTCGGTCACTCATTGCTGAGCGACTCCATTGATTGATTTTCCGGATCTAAGTGTGATCATCAACCATCACCATTATCATCTAAAAGACGTCCACTGCTGAACATAGGCCTCCCCCAGAAAATGCCTCATCGATTAGTCGTGCGAAGTGCGAATCGTGCGCTGCCCGCATCTTCTTGTCGGGGGCTTTCTCACGCTGCGTCGACCAGTGCGTTGTCACCACTCAAGAACTCGCTGGCCCCACCGGACATCAGTTCTCCGTGCAATATCTCCAGCCCACTGCCACTTTCGTTTGGCGATTCTTTGAGCTACGTCGATGACTTTTGTTCTTCTACAGATCTTATCATTTCTGATTCGGTCACGTATATAGAGAAACTCCGAGAATTGTCCTTTGTCCGAGCGTGTGATGGGAGCTAATATCTGGTCAGATACACCATGGCACTGGGCTTATCCTATTAAGCACCATTTGCACGATCCAGGATTAGCCAACTAACCGAGAATTAAGCATATTTTAGTATGGAATTTGACAGCTAAATCTAGGTTACGGATGACTCACACTAGAACGGGACGGGACGCGGCGGTTCGGGACGATCTATCAGTTCAGTCAGTGATATCCGAGGGCTCCGAGCTATCACGTGATTCTTTCTATAGAAATTGACAGATCGTCCCATCCCATCCCGTCCCGTCCTAGTGTGAGTCATCCTTTAATCGATAAACACTGGTTAGCGCAGGTGGCCCTAAGGCATTGACTACTTCAGGTTCTTATAATGAAAATAGTTGATGTGCCAATTTCCATCAATTCTAATATTTTTCAAAAAACTAAATGACAAAAAGATCCTACAAAGCTATAAAATCTGATCGCTCAACTTTCACGAGAATTCGTAGATAAAAACGACCTGTAGAGGAGAACAGCCGGAGATATGAAAGCATTTTCAACCGACTTCAATATTTCAAAAGGAGGAGGTTCTCAATTCGACTGAATTTTTTTTTTTTTTTTTTTTAAATAGATGTTCACTCATAACTCCGTCATTACTGAACCGATTTGAATTTTTGTTTGTTTTGTAAAAGTAGACGGTTTCTGGTTGGTCCCGTTTTTTTCAAAATCCATTTCTGATGATGGGATCCATGAGGAACTGAGGGAACTCCTCAAATTTGAAAGGCACATGCATGCTGATTTGGGTGATTTCTTAAGGAACTCTAGCATTTCTTTACGAAAATCATCAATTTGGTGGAGTGGACCTGATGATGAAGACCAGGGATGGCAAAGTGGAACTGCTTCGTAATTCTCAGGACTATGATCCGATTTTAAAAAATATTTTTTTGTCTGTATATAGATGGTTTCAGAATTGTCCCATTTTTTTCAAAATCAATTTCTGATGATGGGATCCATGAGGAACTGAGGGAACTCCTCAAATTTGAAAGGCACATGCATGATGATTTGGGTAGTTTCTTAAGACACTCGAGCATTTCTTTACGAACATTATCAATTTGTGGACCTGATGATGAAGACCAGGGATGTCAAAGTGGAACTGCTTGGTAATTCCCAGGACTATCGTCCGATTTTAAAAAATATTTTTTTTTTCTGAAAATAGATGGTTCCAGATTTGTCCCGTTTTTTTCAAAATCAATTTCTGATGATGGGATCCATGAGGAACTGAGGGAACTCCTCAAATTTGAAAGGCACATGCATGATGATTTGGGTAGTTTCTTAAGACACTCGAGCATTTCTTTACGAACATCATCAATTTGGTGGAGTGGACCTGATGATGAAGACCAGGGATGGCAAAGTGGAACTGCTTGTTAATTCCCAGCTCTATCATCCGATTTGAGACATTCATCTTTTCTTTGTAAATAAATACCTTCAAGATAGTCCTATTTGATTATAGTTCTATTTTGATGATGGGCTTCATGAGGGATTGAGAGAACTCCTCAAATTTTAACGGCACATGCATTCTGATTTGAGGGTTTCCTTAAGTAACTAAAACAGTGTTTTGGCGGCGCCAAAATTTTGATGAACTTGATCTGATGATGAAGACCAGGGATCGCAAAGTGGAACTGGTTAATAAACCTAGCTCTACTTATTATCCTAGTTGTGACATTCATCATTTTGATTTGATTTATATTCTGATGATGGAGTTCTAGAAGAATTCAGAGAACTCTTCAAATTTGAACGGCAGGTTAATTGTGATTAGAGGGTGTTCATAATTAGCTTAGGCATTTTCTTACTGTGGCCATCATTTTGCTGGAGTGGACCTGATGTTGATAATCAGGGATGGCATAATGAATATGCTCGTTAATTTACAGTCTGTCATCCAATTTAACACATTGTTATTTTGTTTGTTTAAAGGTCTACAAGGGAGTTCCGTTTGATTATACTTCAAATGTAATGATGGAAGCCCTAGGACATTAAGAAAGCTCCTCAATTTTCAATCGTACACGTGCGCGGTGTATTGGATATTTGTGAAGTAAACTGGCTAACTCAAACAAATTCTTAATTTCACTTTTACCGGGAACCAAATGAAGTCGGTTTTTTTTTCTTAAAAATTATTGACTAAGCTGAAACGTAGACCTTCGGTTACGCTAGGTCAAATCAAGAGCCATGAAAGCATGTCACATGTCATATTTAGCGATTAGGTATATATTTACCAGACAAACATCTAAGTTACTCTTTAAGAACCCTCAAAACGATATGGTAGGTAGGCACTAAAAAATAATTTATTTATAAATTTAAATAAATAAAATGTTTATGGAAAAAAAAACAACTTCCCGGTCAAAGTTAAAGTTTGAGTTAGTTTCAGTATAAAATACCGAAATCGCCATAAGGATCTTTCTTACCGTCTCATGGATCCCATCATTAGATTTGAAGTAAAATGAAACAAAACTACTTTGGAGTTTGGAGGAAACAAAATAACAATGCTTCAAATCGATTGAAAGATTTGGAAATATAAATTATAAACACTTCCTTGTTTCATTATCACAACGAACGTTCAATGGTCCTAAGCGCCATAGACTCCAAAGGCGCTTAAGACCTTCGTACCAATTCCCGCCATTTTTAAAATTTCCAAAAACGGAATCAACATAAAAATGTTTATGTAATTAACGAACTCGTTTACAAAATTTTACAAGAATTGGTTGATTTATGCGACCTGTAGAGGAGAACAAATGGACAGACACCTAAAAGCATTTTTCTCCAAGCTGAAGCAGAGACGCTTCGCTCGCTTCGCTCGCTCGGTCAATAAAAATAACAATTACTTTTTTTACCGTTTCATTATCACAACGAACTCTCAATGGTACTGGTATTGGCGCAAAGGTCCTAAGCGCCTTTGATTTCTATGGCGCTTAGGACCTTTGTGCCAATTCCCGCCATTTTTAAAATTTCAAAAAACTGAATCGACAAAAAATTTTTATGTTATTAACGAACTCGTTTACAAAATTTTTCAAGAATTGGTTGATAAATGCGACCTGTAGAGGAGAACAAATGGACAGACACCTAAAAGCATTTTTGTCCAAGCTGAAGCAGAGACGCTTCGCTCGCTTCGCTCGCTCGGTCAATTAAGAATTCCCGAATTTAAATTAAAAGATCAATTTCAATGTGCAACAAGTCTTTCACACAAGAAAGAGAACCTTTTAGAAACACTCAAGAAAGAGACGTCACCGTGGACTTGCCCCGTCACGTGCCCTTATATCAATTTAATCGGCGATTGAAATTCACTTGGCGCGCCACGAATCAATTACGGAGGCTGTGGAACATTCAAATACGCCTTGAATGGTGCCCATGCTTTGGATTTTTTTTTCTAAAAGGTACTTAAAACACTCTACCCAACTCTTGAAAACGTAAAGTACCTATATCCTAACTGATTCTAACTCAGGAGCAATAATGACATGCAGCATGGCATACGACTTATTCCACTTAAGATATTTGCACAGTCGTATACATAGAAGTACATAGAAGGAGATGGTTTAGTTTAGGATTACAAATAAAGTAATTAATAATCACAGAGTAAGGGGTAAATTGTCAGAAAATCAGTGTCACCAGCAGCTTTTTTAATTATGGGGGAAAAGATACTAGTCCAGGGGTTTCTTTTAATTCTAGGGGCTTCTTATACGAGCCGAAAATGATGCAACACGGTATTTTATATTTTTTTAACCGCTTAGTGCGTCTTCTAGAAATTACGTCTGCGAGAAACTATGTAGCATATGCATCTTGTTGCTAATGCAGTGTAACACGTGCCGCGCCCAGTCACGCGTCTACTATTCTTCTGATCTGTGGTCATAATAAAGCAATGTCTCAATTTTTGTCCAAATATTTGTATATTTACATGTCCTGTAAAAAACCACGATGTGGTGTTCCTAACACGGATAGAAATGTTATTGAAGAATGCGCGTGTGATAGAATGTGAGCCAATATTGTACGTGTGCTTGCTTGTTCGGCCCCTTTGCATGCGCGGTTGACGAATGGCTGACGGTTTCGGCGCAAATAGGTTGTTCTAGAGTAAATGATGACTCACACTAGAACGGGCTAGGACGGGACGGGACGGGACGAACTGTCAGTTTCTATACAAAAAATCACGTCCGAGATCGGAGCCCTCGAATGTCAAGTGACGTTTTGTATAGAAACTGACAGATCGGGCCAATCTGGTCATGTCCCAGCCGGTTCTAGTGTGAGTCATGCTTAATGCCGAACTATTCAATTTCAGAACATGCATTTGACTGGTACTCAAAAGCATGGGAAATAAATAAAAGTAGCAAAAATCAGGTTCCACCGAGATTTGAACTCGGATCGCTGGATTCAGAGTCCAGAGTGCTCACCATTACACCATGGAACCAGTTAATAGCCAATCCAAAGTGTTGAGGACGACAATGAAGCATAAAAAATTATACCAGTTGAATAAATACTTATTGTTCTTGTGCAGTGGTTATCAATCATTACTTTGACATTAATTAAATGTAAAGAAAATGTGACTGTAATATTGTAATGAACTGTCATCGGTTCCATGGTGTAATGGTGAGCACTCTGGACTCTGAATCCAGCGATCCGAGTTCAAATCTCGGTGGAACCTACTTTTTGGAGTAATAATAAAAAAAACGCGGCGATCCGAAAACAAATTGACTTTAAACAACCCTGATTGAAGCTGTTTGGTAAACTTATCTCAAACTCTACGATCCCAGAGATATTTAATAAAAATGGAAATAGAGTTTGTCCATGCTAAATTTGGACGCCATTGTGCTAAGAACAGAGTGTTCGTACACTGCCAAGTTACTAAAACTTGGTGTGACGGATATAAGTAAGTATGTTATAAAATAATTATTTATTGAGTAAAAAAGGGCACATACCTTAAACAATCCACAACGCAGGTTTCGTCAACTCACAGGCAATATGTCCACCACAGGTTTCGTCAAAAAGAAAGGTACTTACGCTAAACCAAACATCATCCAGAACACGTTTCGTCAATACCACTCACAAAAACAATAAAACATCTTGTTTAAGTCTGGAACGTACCCGGCCCAAAAGTGCCAAAAATACCCGGATTGTACTCACTTTTCAAGTAATGAATTTTCTTTCCTTTTCAGTGCATATCACGTCACATGATCACATCACATCGCATTGTCGTTGCACATTTAGGTTTAGGAGGAATTTTTGCTACATAGCGGGGAACCCATGTTATCGGCTATGGCGTAGCGTGACATATATTGAAATAAATTGCATACACCCATATTTTAACACTTGACTATACCTTCTCAATTAAATGGGCAACATAACGTACGAGTAAGTGACAAAAAAATCAGATTCCACCGAGATTTGAACTCGGATCGCTGGATTCAGAGTCCAGAGTGCTCACCATTACACCATGGAACCGATTAATAGCCAATCCAAATTGTTGAGGACGACGATGAAGCATAAATAATTATACCAGTTGAATAAATACTTATTGTTCTTGTGCAGTGGTTATCAATCATTAGTTTGACATTAATTAAACAGAAAGAAAATGTGACTGTAATATTGTAATGAACTGTCATCGGTTCCATGGTGTAATGGTGAGCACTCTGGACTCTGAATCCAGCGATCCGAGTTCAAATCTCGGTGGAACCTACTTTTTTGAGTAATCTTAAAAAAAAGCGCGGCGATCCGAAAACAAATTGACTTGAAACAACCCTGATCGAAGCTGTTTGGTAAACTTATCTCAAACTCTACCATCTAAGAGATATTTTTTAAATTAATTATAAGTATTTATTGAAACAAATTACACAGAGATATTTAATAAAAATCTAAATACAGTTTGTCCATGCTTAATTTGGACGCCATTGTGTAAACATAGTGTTCGTACACTGCCAAGTTACTAAAACTTTGCGTGACGGATTGTACTCACTTTTCATGTACTTAATGAATTTTCTTTTTATCCTTTGCAGCGCATATCACGTCATGTCACGTAATGGTGAGCACTCTGGACTCTGAATCCAGCGATCCGAGTTCAAATCTCGGTGGAACCTACTTTTTTGAGTAATAATAAAAAAAGCGCGGCGATCCGAAAACAAATTGACTTGAAACAACCCTGATCGAAGCTGTTTGGTAAACTTATCTCAAACTCTACCATCTAAGAGATATTTTTTAAATTAATTATAAGTATTTATTGAAACAAATTACACAGAGATATTTAATAAAAATCGAAATACAGTTTGTCCATGCTTAATTTGGACGCCATTGTGTAAACATAGTGTTCGTACACTGCCAAGTTACTAAAACTTTGCGTGACGGATTGTACTCACTTTTCATGTACTTAATGAATTTTCTTTTTATCCTTTGCAGCGCATATCACGTCATGTCACGTAATGGTGAGCACTCTGGACTCTGAATCCAGCGATCCGAGTTCAAATCTCGGTGGAACCTACTTTTTTGAGTAATAATAATAAACAACTGCGAAAGAAAATTGACTTTAAAGAACCCTGATCGAAGCTGTTTGGAAAACTTATCCCATCCCAGAGATATTAAAAGAAAATAGAAATAGAAGGGGCAGTTTCGCACACAGGGGAAGGGAACCCATGTTATCGGCTACAGGCGTAGCACTACGGATTGATCAGTGCTGAAGCCGTTGAATGAGTTCACATTCCGTGCCGCAAAGTCGCTATACGCTACGCCCGTAGCCGAACCCAGCGTTTTACCGAGAAAGGCGGCGACGGATAGAGAACCCATTTTACGAGTTCCGAGTCGAGGCAGTAGATGTAAAAACTTCCCTTTGGTTGAGGTTATACCGAATTAATTTAATCCATATAAATTTGCAAAAGTCTTAGGGCGTGTAGCCTAGCGGTTTTGTTAGCGGCGCACGCGGGCGACGAGTAATAGGGAAGGCACCGCTGCGTGCACACGGCGTGCGCGCCGCGTTCCGGGGAACACAGGTACTTATAAGGGCGTGTGTCACACGCCCTGTGCAACGACAACGCGATGTGATCATGTGACGTGATATGCGCTGAAAAGGATAAAAAGAAAATTCATTAAGTACATGAAAAGTGAGTACAATCCGTCACGCAAAGTTTTAGTAACTTGGCAGTGTACGAACACTATGTTTACACAATGGCGTCCAAATTAAGCATGGACAAACTGTATTTAGATTTTTATTAAATATCTCTGTGTAATTTGTTTCAATAAATACTTATAATTAATTTAAAAAATATCTCTTAGATGGTAGAGTTTGAGATAAGTTTACCAAACAGCTTCGATCAGGGTTGTTTCAAGTCAATTTGTTTTCGGATCGCCGCGCTTTTTTTTAAGATTACTCAAAAAAGTAGGTTCCACCGAGATTTGAACTCGGATCGCTGGATTCAGAGTCCAGAGTGCTCACCATTACACCATGGAACCGATGACAGTTCATTACAATATTACAGTCACATTTTCTTTCTGTTTAATTAATGTCAAACTAATGATTGATAACCACTGCACAAGAACAATAAGTATTTATTCAACTGGTATAATTATTTATGCTTCATCGTCGTCCTCAACAATTTGGATTGGCTATTAATCGGTTCCATGGTGTAATGGTGAGCACTCTGGACTCTGAATCCAGCGATCCGAGTTCAAATCTCGGTGGAATCTGATTTTTTTGTCACTTACTCGTACGTTATGTTGCCCATTTAATTGAGAAGGTATAGTCAAGTGTTAAAATATGGGTGTATGCAATTTATTTCAATATATGTCACGCTACGCCATAGCCGATAACATGGGTTCCCCGCTATGTAGCAAAAATTCCTCCTAAACCTAAATGTGCAACGACAATGCGATGTGATGTGATCATGTGACGTGATATGCACTGAAAAGGAAAGAAAATTCATTACTTGAAAAGTGAGTACAATCCGGGTATTTTTGGCACTTTTGGGCCGGGTACGTTCCAGACTTAAACAAGATGTTTTATTGTTTTTGTGAGTGGTATTGACGAAACGTGTTCTGGATGATGTTTGGTTTAGCGTAAGTACCTTTCTTTTTGACGAAACCTGTGGTGGACATATTGCCTGTGAGTTGACGAAACCTGCGTTGTGGATTGTTTAAGGTATGTGCCCTTTTTTACTCAATAAATAATTATTTTATAACATACTTACTTATATCCGTCACACCAAGTTTTAGTAACTTGGCAGTGTACGAACACTCTGTTCTTAGCACAATGGCGTCCAAATTTAGCATGGACAAACTCTATTTCCATTTTTATTAAATATCTCTGGGATCGTAGAGTTTGAGATAAGTTTACCAAACAGCTTCAATCAGGGTTGTTTAAAGTCAATTTGTTTTCGGATCGCCGCGTTTTTTTTATTATTACTCCAAAAAGTAGGTTCCACCGAGATTTGAACTCGGATCGCTGGATTCAGAGTCCAGAGTGCTCACCATTACACCATGGAACCGATGACAGTTCATTACAATATTACAGTCACATTTTCTTTACATTTAATTAATGTCAAAGTAATGATTGATAACCACTGCACAAGAACAATAAGTATTTATTCAACTGGTATAATTTTTTATGCTTCATTGTCGTCCTCAACACTTTGGATTGGCTATTAACTGGTTCCATGGTGTAATGGTGAGCACTCTGGACTCTGAATCCAGCGATCCGAGTTCAAATCTCGGTGGAACCTGATTTTTGCTACTTTTATTTATTTCCCATGCTTTTGAGTACCAGTCAAATGCATGTTCTGAAATTGAATAGTTCGGCATTAAGCATGACTCACACTAGAACCGGCTGGACATGACCAGACTGGCCCGATCTGTCAGTTTCTATCCTCCGACCTCCGAGGGCTCCGATCCGAGCTCGGACGTGATTCTTTCTATAGAAACTGACAAATCGTCACGTTCCGCTCCTTCCTAGCCCGTTCTAGTGTGAGTCATCCTTAAAAGGATCCAGCAAGTATCACGCTATCAGTCTGCTTGGCATCTTAGCCCTCCAGCTGTAACCTTTGTATATAATAAGTAAGTACATAGCCGAGCAGCTAGAGCGTCCAACGAAATTTCCTATTCATTGAAGAAAATCTAAGTACCTACTTGTAAGCTCACTGAGAAACTCAAATGGCTCAAATAAACAGATATTGCCAAACTGTCCACTGTACTTCAGGGCTCTATTATGTAAATGCCCGGATTACCGACAATGGATATTATAATGGCGACGCTGATGCTATCGGGCCAGTGTTGGGGCGCGTAACTCAATACGCAACTTGGACGCCCCCAGTGGCGTAGGGATGTGGTGGTGTCGATAGTTTCGGTTAATTCTTCGATAATTGTCAGCAGCGACGCCGAATTGGGTTTTTTCTTTCTAGCAGTTCTTTTATGTCCAAGGATCATAACAGTATGCTCTCCATGCAGCCCATTTCTTAGACAATTGGATAGTAGTTCCTCAGAAAAAAAATTACAAAAATGTACAATATAAACTGTTCTCGTGAGTCATAATGACAGTAATATCAAAGTACTCGAATCTGTCCGATGATGATTATTCGACGCAATCGAAATCGTTAGTTTAAACAGTTCATTTAAAAAAACCTGTAAAACATTTAAAAATGAAATAAGTGTATATACCTACTCGTATAACAAAATATAGGTTCCACCGAGATTTGAACTCGGATCGCTGGATTCAATGTCCAGAATGCTAACCATGGAACCGCTAATATTTCATTACAATGTTTTTTTCACATTAATTCTATATTCTATATTATTAGTGTCAAGATTATAATTGATAATCAGCCACAATAGGAAAACTATTTACTCAGTTGTTCTTCAATTCTGTAATTTTATGTTGTACTAGCTGACCCGACAGACTTCGTCCTGTCAAAAAGATTTGTAATGTGTTAAATGAAGTACTTTGACATGTTTCCACAAATTGGAGGACTTTAGACAACAGTGAGTGCTTGATGAACTTTATACCATAGCAATAAAGCTCAAATTGACTACGTTTTAGTTACAAATCATTTGTATGGGAAAAAGAAAAGGGCTATTTTTAGGGTTTTTCCATCAATAATTCTCCTCCTTGAACTTCAACGAACATTTAAAAAAAAGATTTGGCCAAATTGGTCCAGGCGTTGTTGAGTTATGCGCTTACCAACACATTTTGCGATTCATTTTTATATTATAGATTAAGTGCGCTTCTAGTATTTTGATTGGTAATTAACCGGTTCCATGGTGAGCACTCTGGACTCTGAATCCAGCGATCCGAGTTCAAATCTCGGTGGAACCTGATTTTTTATCTAAACACAATTGTTAATTAGCCTACTTATATTAAATTACGAGGAACACTAGCAAAGAAGGAAATGTTTAATGTACCTAGAATACGTGTATATCTAAAAACCGTTAGCTACTAAATAAATGTTCATTACGTGAGCTATTCAACCCATTTATATAGATTTAATACTTATCTAAAACCAAATTGTGTAATAAAGCTGCAGGCAGTGAACGGAAATAAACATGGAAGAATTCCTTCAAACAAATCGTCAACATAAACCTGGGTATAAATCTGATATACGCATGTCCGCTACACTGCCAATCAAATTCATCAAAATATCAGTCGGTTTTCTATTATAAAATATCATAAAACATAATTGGTCAACGTCAATATTCTTTGTTCTGATTGGCACTAGCGCTGACACTTGAATGTTGCAAGAATAATAGTGACATTGGAAACGCACTGTCTGTAGACGGATTGATGCAACAAAGAACAATTTTTACATGCAATATTTTTCTTGTGATAAGATTAAATAAAATTTAAAGTAGAAAATCACTATTAATTTTATTGTTCTGTTGATGTGTTCGCCATACGGTTATTTATGTAGGTAACTTAACGTCTACGAGTATGGAATAATTGTAGGGTTCGATATAGTTAACGCTACCATGATATAAATATCATGTTCGTAACTATCCCTATGGGCAGTCCGCTCCCTAGATTTATTGTTATATTGTAGGTACGGCATAAGTGGGAAGAAATTCGTCAAGAAGGACAGCATGGTAATTAGCACTAGCTAGTGTGGATCAGAAACGCCTTATGCCCTGCACCACTACCCTCCCCTATCGACTACTGACCATCTATTTATTAAACATCTAATTTGATCTGAACATAAGGAGCCTGTTAGTCGATACCAAGTACATACATAAATGTTTGATTTGGTTTATTCAATCATCAATATTAATCTGTCTAGTAGCGCCCTTATTAAGGGATTTAAATTTTCTAATAAACGAAAAAAAGGCATAAAATATTTGAAGATAATATATTTAAAGGCGTAACACACAGTTTTCTGTCCATAAGTTTCAAGTAATTTGATAACAATAGTGACGAAGGTTGTCGTCGATGGAGTATATCAGTTGAATTTTCCGCATCCACCTGATCAGGAACACCAAAATGATGTCCACAGCTTGGACACGAGATCTAAAAAGTGAAAATACAATGTAATATGACATAAGTAAAATTAAATTTCCAATTCGAATAATTTACCTTAAATTGACGGAAAAATCAAGTACCAAACACGTTAAAACGGACTGATGGGATCAAAAATAATAAAATATGTCTCATTTTAATGAAGTATTATTGCGGTACCAGAAAACATTATAATGAAGTAACAGTTAGAGAATTTCGTTGAAATTTAACAGCTGAGATATCCTTACAAAATATATTACTACGGTAAGTACGTGTATTTAAATAACTGACCATTTGACGTTTCTGAGGACTTTAATTTTCTGCATAGTCATTTTCTTTATTACTTATTTTGAGCGGCTGGGTTGATGATCTATCTGGCTGCCTCATTCCCTATTTAGTAATTGGTAGCGACGTTTCACTTGAAAATACCATCTGAAAAAATTCAAATTCATCAAACGAATTTATTAACAAATATTCTTTTCATACACCAGTATTTAAACCAAAGAATATTTACAGTACAAATCGGTATAGCGGTTTTAGCAAGCTGCGTGAAGCCTTTTTTAGACAAATAAAAATCTTCAGCTTTGAAGTGCATGGAACAGACTCTATATGCCTTGGTAGGCATCCAATCTGTTTCATGCCTCTCCAGGTGGACAGCCTCTATCTATTGTTGACGACGGTTAGGATACTGTGGGGCTCTGATTACAAAGGAAAACGTAGGTATCAACGTAGGTAGAACATCAGGAAATATCAAATATGATTAATATGAATTTGAAATAATTAGATTTGTATAGCACCATTCCGTATAAGGTAGCTATTAGTAAAATCCAAGTTTGTCAGTTAGAGTTTATCATTATAATTTATAATACATAAAATTATAATCGCACAAGTTAAGAAAATAATCTTCTTCATTTAGCATAACATCATCCCTATATAGAAAATGTCATCATATATTTTTTAGTTTTCGCTGAATTTATCTGTTTACTTACCTGTGAAATGTGATTCCACTAGTCTTGAAATGATCAGTATGGTTTCTGCACCACTTCACCACACATGAAGGCATTTTTCATTGTAAAATACGTTGTTCTGGTAACTAGTTTTAGGCATCCGTCTCCGTCACTCACTGACACTGACATCGCGGTCAAACAGAAATCGCGCCCGGTACCAACGTTCATAAGGACCGCCTACCGAGGTACCAATGTCCGTGGTGCCATAATATAGCAGACATAATGCTTCCATGCTTTATCTGCGTTCACTGGCTGCAGGCATGAAAGCTGTGCTTTCCTAATCTCAGTCACTTTTAATTGAAAAAAAAAGGAGTGAAAGATTGTCATCATCGATAACTGCACATCACTAACCTTCCGTAAACTCGCAGAAACTCGGTAAACGGATTCGACATCTCAACTAAGCGACAGTTTTAAAGTATCCCCCTCCCTAACTCGATTCCGAGACGTCTCAACTCTCACCGGCCATCTTTATGTAAATTCCACAAAGATAACTTTGCGAGCGCAAGAACCATCAGCACGTAGAAACCTAAAGCGACGTAACTGTAAACATAAGTTTGTGATCTCGCTGAAGAGATGTTTGATTATGTCGTGCCGTGAGGGTTTTTTAAATGTTCGACGGTTGTGTTCTAAGTTGATTTGTAAAAGATACTTTACAAGTTTTATTGGGAGAGCATGCGTGAAAATGGAATACTGAAGAGTTCTATTTATTTGAATTTTCGTGAAAGGGAATGTCTTGTGGGTTTTTACTTAGGTTGTTCAATATTGGTTTTCAATGTAACCAGTAGGTATGCAAAAAAAAGTGAATTCCTTTTTGTATGTAGTTTTCACCTGTTTGAAGAGGCATTTGTTAAAAACTTATCTACACATGTATTGTCTATTGGAGTAAGTCACAACTACATACCTACAAAAAAGATTTTGTTTGTTTAAATTTTTCTTTCAATATCATATTTTGGCGTAGATAATATTTAGACCACAACCCAGAAATACCTATTATAAGTTAGAAAATTGGTCAAGGTAATGTTAATAAATAGTTACTAGAAGGAACTAAGATTTTTTTTCTATTGCCAACTGATCAGTGTGTGTCAAAATTTTCAACAGCATATTATTGAGTCATGCACCCTTCAGACACTCAGAGCAAGAACCCCGACGAGGCACGTCTCCGATACAAAGGCAGACGTTTCAGCTATTCGCCATTTACTTAACTACGCGACTTATACATATCACTATTACAAACAAATATCAACTCTATAACTGAACTATAAAGTATAGTTTAGACTGACAATGATTCTTAGGAGCCAAGTGAACCTCTGCTAAGAGGAAACGGATGTTATTTTGAGTGGAATAAGAATTTCTATCCATAATCATATATCGCAATGTTCGGAATTGCTAACACCTCGTGTCATCCAACTTTGAACCTTATCTAGCTAAGTTTTGGGTAGGTTTTAGGTTGATTTTTGTTTAAACCAGGTGCGATGGGAGTGCGGTGGTGACACGGTGCAATTTGAATAAATTTGATCGCGCCAGAACCATTTTGGTCGGGACGGTATTGGAAAGTGATGCCGTGGCTTGATGAAATTTTGTCCGACGCTTGCGTTGTTTACTCTTGGCCGCTCGATTTGGGGTACTGTTACAAAAAGGGACTTTGGGAGACAATGCTTTGTGTGGATAGAGCGCATTTCCATTTTCAGTATCTCTGGAACGATAACAACCTAGGATAGTCCATATTAAGTATGATCATCGGGGCATATGCCCAGTTCATTAAGGAGATATAATATACATAATATTTTTTTGATAAATTTACAATATAATAACTCTAGTGTCGCTTCATTACATAGAGACTTCATCACTTTGATAACTTCGTTAGTTATATGAAGTAAAAAAGTTAGGTTCCACCGAGATTTGAACTCGGATCGCTGGATTCAGAGTCCAGAGTGCTCACCATTACACCATGGAACCGATCATAGCTCATTACAATATTTCAGTCACATTTTCTTTCTGTTTGATTAGTGTCAGAATGATGATTGATAGCTTCTGCACAAGAAGAATAAGTATTTATTCAACTGGCATAATTATTTGTAAGTACTGTGTGGTCTTCAAGTATTTTGATTGGCTATTAACCGGTTCCATGGTGTAATGGTGAGCACTCTGGACTCTGAATCCAGCGATCCGAGTTCAAATCTCGGTGGAACCTGACTTTTTGAAGCATGACTTGCAATTTGTTAATACTTTTCAGATGCGCAATGGCTGCTATATTTACATTTTTATTTCAAATAATTTTTTTTTTACAAAATTGGTTTTTGTACATATGGTGTGACCTTTTTTTGAAACAAATCAAATTATTTCATTAACTATTTTGACTTGTTAAGCTGGACAAAGACAATGGGCCTCCTGTATCTAACGGTTTCCTACGATCTTAACCAGATCGTCGACCTACCTTGACGGCCTTTCCACACTATGTATTCTAAGTATTTTGATACTTTTTTACCTTTTTCCCCTTAGTGCATTATAAATTTAAGGAACGTTCAGTGAATTGCATGAAAAGGACCATTATGCTCGCCAAACTTTAAGGTCATAGACGTTTAACCGGACCATTCTTTTGGTGTTTAGTTACTGCATTGTCCATGAGATTTTGTTGCTAACTTTTATTTTAATAAGCTAATTATAGGAAAATACACTGATAAAAGTACAGGTTCCACCGAGATTTGAACTCGGATCGCTGGATTCAAAGTCCAGAGTGCTAACCATTACACCATGGAACCTCTTCTTGATTTCTTAAAATTATGATATAGGTACAATTTGTATCATTCGTACTTGCAAGTTAGTATTTGTGCAAGTGTTCTAATTGATCTTGATTAATTGCGGTAATTATTTTTACAGCCTCCATCAAGAGGTTCCATGGTGTAATGGTTAGCACTCTGGACTTTGAATCCAGCGATCCGAGTTCAAATCTCGGTGGAACCTGATTTTTGCGTGAAACTTTCAAATTATGCTCACAAAAGTCTATACAGGATGCATTCTTTTACGTGATACAAAATTAGTGTTTCATATACTTCTTCCCACAACTAAGAGGTCTTAAAAAGGTCTTAATGGTGGCTTCTATACGACACGATTTCCAATTTCCACCAGCTTGCAAATTTTGAGGCATTTCAAGAGCCACTATAATTTAAAAAAAAAACCAAGTGCGAGTCGGACTAGCCCAACGAGGGTCCCGCACAAAGGATACTCTCCCCCCTCCATTTATGTTATACATATTGCTGTGTATATGTTTGCTTTAAATGTAGCGAGGTCAACCGAGACACACATTATTTACATTATTAAATCTTCTTATTACAATACACTAGCTAAGCCTAATTAGGTCACCTATTTGATTACCTTAAAAATAGTAGTTTATGTGATTATATATAATGAAAGGCATTAAAACTCGAGTGTGAGTTTCATAATAACATCACACGAGTGTCTTAATGCCTAATTATTTACAATTACATACACTGCTTTATATACACACATATCATGAGCTCCCAATGATGCGTTCAAAGCGCGCTTTTAGGAATAAAAACTTTTCTGACATTCAAGTTTTGACTTTATATTTTTAAAATTCAGAGACAAACTAGAGTTGGCCTTCATATCGTTCAATATCAAAATAACGTGCGACTTGCGTGCGTCATTGTATGCAATTGACAATTCGTTCCAAACTAAACGTCATCTCGACTGATATTAGAATAGAGGTCAAATCAAATTTTCTTGTGTCAGATGTGTTCGAAATTTGTAAAAAAATAATATTATCGAAATCAGAAATATTATTTAGCTATAATAACATTTTTACAGATAAGAAATTTGTTGTAACAAATTATTATGGGGGCTTTTATATGCGATTTTTGAACGCAGTATTGAGGGCTAAATTAAACGTAATAAAAGTTCAGGTTCCACCGAGATTTGAACTCGGATCGCTGGATTCAAAGTCCAGAGTGCTAACCATTACACCATGGAACCGCACATCTCTAGTATCCAATACATGGACCACATTGCGCCTCTCACTGTGACGTCATTCGCGAGGCCAAAGGCAGATGCGCGGGTGAAAGTTCTTGCAATAGTATAGCTGTATGATAGTGCTCGTGATGGTCAGTCACGACTTCAATATTACTACACTAAAGTTAATGAAAACAGGTTACTTTAAATTGGAGATTCTGTCCAAAGTGACCCATTTCCCTGGATACTGAATGTATATCCAAGGACTATTTCCTATCATTTGAGATGTTAACATGGAAAGAATGTTGTAAAATAAATTAAATTCTTTGTAGTAGGTTATATTATAGTAGTACACGCATAGCACGTTTAGTAAAAAATAAGGAAAATTTACTGAATCAGGTAGTCTCTACTCACCTTTTAATCAGGCAGATATTTTCTGTTCAGGGTCCAGTCCAGTCTGTGGCGATACTGTTAGGACCGCCAATTGTATGAGTAGAATATATAGGTAATATGTATAATTTATAGAGCTTTCAATGCAGATATTGCATTATGCCAAAGAAGGAATCCAAACCGTTGGACATATAAAAAAAACAGGCCTACAAAAATAACATAACTTTAACTACTCTCGGAATGCCAAAAAAAAACATAGTGCTAACATAACCCATTTGGTACAGAACCCTAAAAGAGTGATGGCAATAAGGATGCTAAACAAATTTTCATCGTGTCTGACACTCTGTCCATCCAAATAACTCCCAATTTCATGCATCAATGCCAACATAATGCAATGCTTTTCTTGACCCTCGAAAAAATTACTCGGACAAACTAAATTGAATAAGACAAAACATCAAAGGTATTGGAGATTCGTGTCCCAACCTATAGAGCGATTTTAGACTCTACGAGTAACGGTGTAAGTCATTTGGTCTGGACACTGGTCCCGATTCGTAATCTGCTGTTGAATTTTGACATGCGATTTTGAGCTTTATGTCTTTGGGTTTTTGTAGCTGGATGTCGAATGCTGGTGATTCGTGAATCTCACGATGCTGGCCTCTCATCCATTATGCACCATACTGATTGCGTTCACGCACGTGCCGCGTATGAATTATAAATGCGTGGCGATTCTGCGCACAGGGCTGGATTGGGACGCAATTTTCTTTTGTTTAGGGTGACCTTATATTAACCATATATTAAGAAATATTCAGTATATTCTATTGATTGCTGCTGTTGTTTGCCATTGGAGAATTAAATACTACACTGCCTAAGTGATGACAGATCCCACGTCATGTCTTTAAAGTTGTTCAAACATAACCTTACAAGTAACATGAAAATTATTGAATATATATGCGCAAGCACATGATGTATAGTTAAACAAGCATTTCGGGTTTATACACTTGAGTAAATATCTAAATCAGGTTTTGTATTCAATGCCCAAAAGCTACAGTATTTTCGGGAGGCCTTGCATCCGGTTCCATGGTGTAATGGTTAGCACTCTGGACTTTGAATCCAGCGATCCGAGTTCAAATCTCGGTGGAACCTGACTTTTTTATTAGTAAAATGATATTGCATTTGACTTATCATTTACAAGAGGTGCAGCAACGACTGCTGAAATCAGAGATTCTAGCTGACGGTTTCATGGTGTAATGATTAGGTACTCTAGACTTTGAATCCAGACATTCGAGTTTAAATCTCAGTGAAACCTGCATTGAAACCCAGGTGAAAAAAAAACCACTTTATTGCTATTATGTAAACAGTATTCATCAAATACGCTGCAATGCAATGACGGCTGTTTACAGAGTAACTAATCGCAGTCGCGGCCAAGTTGTCATTGCCACGCGTGTGTCGCCTCGGATTGCGGGATTCAAAGTCTAGAGTGCTACCTATTACACCATGAACCCACACATCTTTAGTATCCAATATACCTAACAGATACAGTTCACCTCTCATTGTGATGTCACATTATTCGCGAGGTCAAAGGTAGATAGGCGGGTCAAAGTTCTTGTTAATTGGAATTTCGTCATAAGATATTTTAGTAATAAAGTATAAAAAGTACAGGGCCTAGAATCCTGCCCTGTGGTACGCCGTGAGTGCGTGCTAACAGGCGTTTAGCGCGCGCGGGACAAATCCCACAGCCCGCCTTCGGTGATCAAGCACGACAGGTTTTATTATTTGCTTTGTCTTCTATGTAACATGTATATGTCTGAATGGGCAAATTTGTATTCGTATGTTGCAGAGTATAAAATCGTTTAGGTTCTTATCCTATTATGTATTATTATGTATATTTCGCAAAAATTGAACTCACCGACTGGGTTGAATGAATATTTTTGGATTTGGTTTATTTCTTCTGTGGGTATCATTGTTTCAATGTGGTTATAATAACATTTTTTTGTTTCATCGTATTGAAATGTCAATACTCCGACATTTGCTCTGTACTTACTTTTTTTGCCGGCCTAACTCGGAAAGGAGTCCATATAGGTATGCCAGTGGCTAAGCTAAGTCATCTTAGAACTCTAGTCCTACCTTATCAGCCTTGCCTAAACTGTTTTGAAGCCCAATAAACTACAGTTCTCAAAGAACTGAAAGACCTGAAGCTCGCCCTGTTAGTGGCGAAATGGCTCATGTAAAGCTTTATCCATACTAATATTATAAATGCCAAAGTAGCTCTGTCTGTATGTTACCTCTTCACGCTAAAACCGCTAAACGGGTCAATATGAAATTTGGTAGGGGATACTTTGACTCCTGAGAAAGTATGTACATAAGATACAAAAACATTGGTACTAATTCTACGCAGACGAAATCGCGCACAAAAACTATTAGCTTTATAAATATAAAACAACACCCCCGACAACGATCCCACACAACGACGCCATTTAGCCGGTGGTGTAACATTTCTGGGAATGATTCCGAGACGACTTTCTTATCAATGTGCTTGGGAGTACTCTGAGAACGATGTGTCAATTTCTATATTGGAAACGTCACGTGATAGCTCGGAGATCAAGATATATACAATAATTACTCCTTTTTAAATTAGATACAACCATACAAAATAACATTTAGCTTCACCCTCTTGTGCAACTAATATCAATCATCAACTCTTATCAACCGTAGTTCAATCGCTTTAGCTAGTTACAGACAACCATTACGTTAATGATCCATCGATCATAGTTCTTCAAACACTATACTCAGATGGCAAACACGGGGGTGGTCTCATTACTTTCCAATCAGCTATACGATAGTTAGCTTGATTTGATCAAATTAATCTGTGTTTGGTTGACATTTGAGACTTGGACACGCCATTGACAAACATATATAGTATTGTTACTTTTCGGACCCGTATATTTTGTACGGAGATTTTTTAACGAGTGAACGAAGAATGTTTGTATTGTATAGTATAATCACGAATCACGTAGAGTGTGGTAAAGATGGATGGGTCGTCCTGCAACAGACGGCCATTCGTTCAGGTTCAGGCAGATTCGGCGGATATGCTCAAATATATATAGCCGGCTAACACAGGACCTGATCAGCATCGTCGATCGCTGGCTCTAAAGTCATGTAGCTGATGATGTAGCTTATAGATGTCCTGGTCTCCACCTTCCGTCCATCTTCATGGGTAGTGTGGTAGAATTCGCTAGGTCGCCTACAAGACAAGACTCGATCAGCATCGTCA
This sequence comes from Lathronympha strigana, assembly GCA_949128165.1. Lineage (NCBI taxonomy): Eukaryota > Metazoa > Arthropoda > Insecta > Lepidoptera > Tortricidae > Lathronympha > Lathronympha strigana. Next base: position 4,880,160 of record OX421906.1, on the reverse strand, counting down.
GTCGCTGCTTCAAAGGTCGAAGAGAAAACGTAGTACGGTATGATTGTTCGATGATAAAAAGGATTAGACGTAGTGTGAGTCACACAAGGACGGGACGGTACGGGACGTGACGGGGCTGGACGGGACGATCTGTCAATTTCTATAGAAAGAATCACGTGATAGCTCGGAGCCATCGGATGTCACGTTACGTTTTCTATAGAAAGTGACAGATCGTCCCAGATCGGATCGGATTGGTGTGATTCATCCTTAAAGAGAGAAAATTATCGAAAATCCTGAATTTAGGATGACAAGCGACTGACTTCAATGTTGTAAAAGCGAAGTTTATGCTATCACTTTCAAATAATTAGGACTTTCCCTAATCTTAAAAATCCCCTATAAAAAACTTAAGCTAAAGATATTCCAAGTGTCTCAAACGATCGTCTTAAAACAAATTTTCTTGATCATCCCAGTCAGTCTTCTCCATTTCGCCACCCAACCAAATATACATACATAATTGTGTAACCGAAGACGCTCCGAGGATCGCAAATCATATTCCTTCTTCGCGTTAATGGCCAAACGAAGTTACGATCGTCGTTGTTATTTGCATAATTCCGGCGACGACGAAACGAAATTTGACCTTAACGAGATTATGCTGAGTAATGAAAGCTGGTTGGTGGATATGGTTGTAAGAGATGTGTGGCAAATGTGTATCAGTCATCTATTATACAAATCAAATCTGGCGGATATGCCCGAACGTATATGGCCAGCAAAACAATCATCGCGGCCCGCTAAAATACTCGTACACAATAGGAATTTATTTCGTGTAGTATATACGACCCGGGAGTTTTAAAGATAATAAGGACTCTTTTAAGTAAAGCGAGCAGAGAAACTCGGTAAAAATCTTCATAATCATATGACTTCCTGTCGCCTTTACGCAAATTATATTCTCAAAAATCGCGCAACTGTATGCCTCAAGCTGAAGATGCGCTAGTAGCGACTTTTAAAGAATCGACATAATGGAATAGTGTAAGTACGATTTACCGGATGATGGATACCGGAGAGATGTAACGGATGCGGTTTTATCGTAACCGGATGATTTAAATTTAGTTTATCGGAACTAGAAACGGAATTGGAACCAAAAATGGAATCGGAGCCCGAGTGAATCGTAAACGAGATGTTAAGGGTACTTTATGCCTATCCAAAAGAACAAAAATAAAACAATCTCTGGTTGACGTTACTCGTGAACGAAGAGCTGGTGGCATCCTCGCACAACGTATCAGCATTGCGATACAACGAGGAAAAGCCGCCAGCATCCTAGGTACAATGCCTCAAGGACCTATTTCACTGTCAAACAAGACTTTTAGTAACAACTGCAGTACGTGGCAAGCGGGGAGATGAGCGAAAGACCGGTATAAACCACTTTGTTTTCGATGTACGATGACGCTAATGTCCCTGACGCGCTATGCTTCGACATCCGATATACTCGTAACTTCCGATTCAAAAGCAACGGAACCGGAGCAGAGGCGGGTGTGTGGTAATCATCAGAAGTTCCGACTTAAAGGAAGTGTCGCTACCATGAGTTGTATTCTATTGCGACTGCGGCATTCGAAAGAATATCCGTCTCGCTCCTACCACTACTCTGACACTCAAGGTCTGGTCTCGGTCTCGCCAGTCTCGGCCAAAATTCGAGCCGAGATCCCGGTCTCGGCACTGGACAAAAAAGCGCGAGATTCTCGGCCCTGGCCAAAGCTTCCGTCTTGACACTGTTTGCTATTTTGGTGGGTACTAAGTAGTATTTTAAGCCAATTACTATTATTTCATCTTAATGCAAGTTATGACTTTTTTCTCAAACTTTAGCTGTAAATCAACTGTTTTAGTGCTGGTATTGAAAACAGTTTAATTTTTATTAGGTACCTATATTACATACCTATATTTCGTAAAAAATGCGTGTTTTTTCGTATATATTACAAAATCTTGGTAGTAACGGCCGAGAATTCAATTTTAGTCTCCGTCTCAGTCTCGATCTAAAGTCTCGGCCTTAACAGTAGGTGAGATGGTCTGCGAGTAAAGGAAACAACTGTATAAACATCATCATTTATTCAAGTGACTCGTCTATAACATACTTTAGGTATTATATAATGACATAGGATTGCACGTTTGTCTTTGGATCCGTTTACACGCTTAACTATATGTTACAATATATACAATTTAATATTAACATTAAGGAATTATGTGAAAACTTCGACATTTACGTTAAAATACAATTATACAAACATTTAAATGTTAAAACATATTTTTATTTAATTTTCAGACGTTGTTTGGTGTGTTAAATTATGATCTAGACATGATTTTGATTGGTTAAAAATGGTCAACATTTTTGTCGCTTACATCATTTTCTATTATAGGTAGGTACTTGTACAAGTAACATAGTGTAAGTATCACATGCACTCTCTGTAGGTATTTTTGCTATTTTGCTTGTACAAGCAAAATAAATGATCTAATCCATTCAAATAACCAAGAAATAATGTAACGACATTGTTTTATTTTATTATCTATGATCATGTACATTTCGTTCTATTTCATCTTTGGCATTATGGATTTCACTGGCTAAATCGATATAAAAAAATGCAATCGGTTATTTTTTGTATGGGAAAGCTCGGTTTTTAACCGAAACCGCGGTTTTTTTCATACAAAATCGGGAAACCGTTGCATTCCCTAATCGGTATTAAGTATATAAGCAAGCATTAAAGTTTGAATCAAGCACTATTCACAGCATTATCTATGTAATAGGTAGTTTATTGCTTTAACTAAATTATTATATGTGGCGTTCACAGATAAAAAGTACCCTTCGTGTGCCCTTAAGCCCAACTCGTATCGAAACGTAGTGACAAATATAATTATACCTATTTGTAATGACGTTCCGATTGGAGGGGTCCTTTTTTTCTGATGACGATACATTTTACCACCATATATGTGTAATGTCTACTAAATTCATTTCTGTCTCAGGTTTAAAAATATGTTTAATATTAGGTGCACATAGAAACTGTTATCATTTGACATTAGTGAGTACAAACGTAGTTTTTTTTGTTTCGTGTCTTTACAATAAGAATTGATAATAATGTGTACCTAGTGCTTTAAATGTCATTAAAACTATAAAAATAGACAACATTTTGTACATTCCATATACTAAGTATAATAAATGTGACATATTTACAACGCTGCAACAAATAACTTTGAATAACTAAACAATACTATGTAAAATATTATATATAATATTATATTATATGTGATATGTGAGTATTAGTTGTTTACATAAAATAAAATTATAATCATTTGATCTCTGGAGTGTATTTTAGTGTAAGGGACAAATTACGGTACCTATAAAGTTTGTAACAAAAACACTGCACTTTATCCGTTTAAAGGAGTAATCAGTATCAGAAAGGGAGTAATAGTCTGAATCTATAATAGTCTAAATAGGTAGTAAAAAAAATAGGAAAAAAAGAATTTATATGAAGGGTTCGCCTATTCAATCCATCTACCCCATCCCATACAATTTATTTTTTGCCGAAATGTACCATACTGATTAGGTACTTATACGGATTTCCAGCATTTTTGTCGCAACCCTTAGATTAATATTTCTGTGTCCCATCATTTCAAACATATTGAATTAATTTTACCCCGTCATTCGGTAGCATACAAAAAAAACCATTAACGCCGTGACACATAAGCAAAAGGGTTTAACTGGAATGACTTATATGGAATTTCTTTACAACTAAGTCAAAAAGAACATTCTCAAAATACATTTGGAATGGCATTATCAGTCTACTTAAACATTTCGTTAGCATTTTACAATATTAATTAAAAGGAGATCAAAAACTCACATGCACGAAGCCTTCACAATATATATTTTATCCTAAAATCAGCTAAATATTATAAACAGCATATTTTTAACAATATTCTGCGGGGTCAGAGTTGGTATGAGACCAATTGAATTGTCGTTTACGTCATTTATTCCGCTTTTTTAAAAAGGCGTAAAATATAATCTAATTAAAAATATGAATTAGACCAGTTTTAAAAATGAGAATTTGTACATAAAACTGGCTTTAACTAAGTTAAACTCCTTAAAAATAAAAATCTTTGGATTACAGTAGCGTGTAGGTAAATATCACGTTATTGAATAATGTTGATCGATGTTAGGTACCTACATTTGGAAATCTTTGGACTTTCTTCCTTTTAATGAACTAACATAGGTAGTATACCTGTAGGTACGCGGTATATTTATAAAACAAAGTGATCAATAAAATATTAATCACACATTTTCATGTGTGTCATTCAGGAACGGCATTTTTTATTATTTCGTAAACTGCTCGTTTACTTAATAGTGCCAAAGAAATTTTTAATCACGGATCACAATCTCAATATTCTAAAATATTACCTACTTAAACCATGAGTTTTGTGCTCAAATCTTCACTCACTGTTTGACTCTACGCGTTTTGCAGGTCTCTAGATTTGTTTACTGTTGTTCCATTTTAGACGCTATCGTTATTACCACAAAGTCTCAATTGCCTTAACACCGGGTTAGCAGACGCTACTTCAGACAGCCAGGCAGACTTTGTGATCACCGGCGCACGGACCTATTCCTTTTGCATCTAGAATCAGTAGTAGAAACAACAGTATATTCGATTTCAGATTCTGTGACCCTCGGCACAGTGTCGCGATTTTATCGACGCCGTTTTACAGACGCGATACTACTTATACACGTAATTGTCTATAGAAGTAGTAGTAAGAGTTTTCTTGATTTCAGACTCTGTGATCATTCGCCACAGGGCCGCGATTGCCTCAGCGCCAGTTGGCTGGCGCGAAGGCGGTCGCCGTTCAGGAGGTGAGTGGCTGGAGCGGCGCGGGCGCGTGCGGTGGTCTGAAGTCGGGGTGCTGCCTCATGTCGGGGTGCGGGGGATGTAAATCTGTTGAAGAAATTATTCCTTTAGTTATTTGCTAAACTCAATAGGTCACCAAGGCGGTGTAAGAGGGATTTAGAGATACCAATGGGGTGTGGATTTACAATCTTTTAGAGCATTTATTTTATTTTGCATATTACAGAATTTGTATAGGATCAAATCCTCAAATTTAAAATGAATTATGTTCTAATACAATGTAGCTTGTTAAGGGGCGTACAAGTCTAGTTCATCATGAATACATGGATAAGACGACAACACGTGTAACATATTTATAACCAGCCGCAGATTAGCGTGTTAGATCTCCAAGCGTGCAAGTCCTTGCGTGGAAACTCGCCCACAAGAGGGTCTACGGGGTCTCTCTAAGCATACGCAAGTTCATGCGCCGGAGCTTGCGTAAAACTTACCTGTTTTATGCTTCAGCAGCATCTCAGCATGAATGCTTTGCACGTCGGTATGTGGCGAGTCACAGAGCTGGGGTTCCGTGAGCCTACGCAAGTCCTTGCACTGGAGCGAGCCATCAACAAATTGCTCCGATAGCATATCCGCATACATGCCATGCACGTCGGTATAGGGTTCGAGTCGCAAGTCTGCGTGCTGGGACTTCCTGTGCCTACGCAAGTGTTTGCGCTTACAAGAAACTTACCTATTCTATGCTCCGGCAGCATCTCCGCTTGCATGCCATGCACGTCGGTATAGGGCTCGTGCTGCAAGTCCGCGTGCTGGGTTCCCCTGTGCCTACGCAAGTCCTTGAGCTTACAAGAAACTTACCTATTCATTAGGAGTACTCTGGCAGCATCTCCGGTATAGGGCACCTGTCACGAGTATGCGTGTTGGTCCTCCATGTGTCTACGCAAGTCCTTGCGCTTATAAAAAACTTACCTATTCTATGCTCCGGCAGCATCTCAGCATGCATGCCATGTACGTCGGTATGGGGCACGTGTCGCAAGTCCGCATGTTGGGTCTCCCTGTGCCTACGCAAGTCCACCTTGCGCTGGAACGCGCGCCCGCATAGCTCGCACGCGAACGGCTTGAAACCGGTGTGCTTGCGCGAGTGCGTGATCAGGTTCGAGCTCTGGCTGAATGCTTTGCCACATACTTGGCATTTGTGGGGTTTCTCGCCTGTTGACAACGAAAAAAACTTTAGTGAGATTTTTCACTAATATGAAGAGAGTGGTATAAAAGAAAAATACATGTTGCGCTATTTGCGCTGGCCCCGAGTAAATAAGGGTTTATTAAAAAGTTGGATTCGCAAGCCAATTATTGAAACGATATTTTTCTATCTTAATATGAGAAAAAAGTGTCCATAGCAGTACCACTATTTTTGTTTAATGTGCTCTTGCCATTCCCCATATCTTAAAAAGACCCTTCCTTTTATAAAGAAACAATTTGACACAATTAGGACACTACATACATCGCTTCCGCTCCACTATGCTTTTTAAAAGAAACTTCAGCCCTATTTTTACTCCAAACCTAACCAGACAACGAGCCTTCATCTTACATGGCGGCACGTCCGCAAAAATAACCCGCCGCTCCATTAAAACCTAATCCGGCCGATTCCGCAAATAATCCGTGCTCATATCGATCGTACGTGGACTTGCGTACCCGCTACCCGGGTACCCGGTCACCGCGTGTGTACACGTCCGCGTAATCTCTGCCCAGGCATTTCTGATTCGACCCTGGACTTATAAAATTTATAGCTGATCTGACGTTTTCTAGAAACGTCTTCAGCGGGGATCTTATTGGGTTGAGTTAAGAGCTGGTTTTGCTTGTTGGCCGTTGGTGTGAACGCATTAAAACTTTATGTGTATCGTGATTCAAGTGTGGATAGGAATTTAATATTGCGAGAGGAACGAAGCGTCTTTTGTTTAATTGTTTACGAATGCTATTAATTTTATTGTATTGTGCTATTATTAGAAATAGTAACGTAATTAATCATTATAATTATGACTTACACTATGAATTTGTCACATTTCATATGAATAAATGAATTGAGATACGTAGGAATCTAAATTACTTACTTTTTGTAAAAAAAAAATATGTTTACAATTTTTTTTTATCACTTTGAAATAACATATTTCCAGTAAATAAACTATTCGTCTCATATCTATCCGTATGTACTTCTCTGTCTATATAATAATTTAAAAAATAAAATGTTATAGTGTAAGTACCTAAATAATACCTACTTATGTAGGTTTCTTCCACGCATCGCAAAAAATCTTGTATGGTTAGGTATACCTACATAAATAAATTTTGTATTCAAACACCCTTATCTCTAAAAATACAAATTCATTCCACGTTTATAAATCGAAAAAAAACGAATGATCTCAGCGCTCAGGTAGCCACGCAACTTTATATATAACGCCGAACCAAAACAACAACTTAATACATAACCGCTGTAAACAGCGCCGACCAATGCCGTGTCAACTGCAGTAGGTAATTACCTACAAATCACGGCCGTATCGACCAGCAAAGGGCCGCCGTCAATCAAGGGTAGTGGTGAAACAGTTCATTAGAGGGAGACCCCTCCAACCCGTGTGCACCTCTCACTCGCGCGCCAGTGTCGCGATACCAGAGCAATTTATACCCGTCGTACTATTGGCCGTGATTTTAGCGCGACTCCTCCCCGCGTCGCGTAGCAACCGAGGGGGGATTAACCCCCCCACTGCCGTTATGGATCGCAATTTTCCTTTGAATTGGAAATCAGCGCCGGCCCGCTCGTTAGCCGTCTTCGCAATACGGCTACAGATTTTTACTGCCGGATGTTTGGGGGTTTTGGGTTCTTTGAAGTGTATCATATTCATATTCATATTAATTTATTCGTATTAATCATACATTATCAGTCAGTAGGTAGATAATAATTATTTATGATTGCTTATTTATATATAGATTTGGTTGTATTAAGGTGACAGGTGATGTAAGGGAATCTAAACGTTATAAATAAGTTTTATAAGAAGCGATAAAAATATATAAACATATTAAGTCCTTTAAAACTATTTTACTTAGTTTGCTCTAAAGGATTACTACATATTTATCTATAACACTACCTAGTCAACGAAGCTTTGCTATTGTGTGAATTTGTCACTTCAAAATTTATATTTATTTTGTGACTTACGTCAAAATTTTGTCGCTTACGTCAATTACATTTTTACTACGCACCTCATCTTGAGTGTACTTACACTAAAACTTTTCGCCCAAGCAAGAATTCTCGCAACAATAAAATTGTAGTAACAACACGTTAACAACCAAAACAGCTGTTTAAACTCTCAACTCTCAGTCGCCCAGCGGGAGCGTTAACCCCTTATTACAAGACGTAAGGCGTAAAACGTAAGGACTTACGCTCGCGTAAAATCTTAGCTCTGACAGTAGGCCGTACGAAACCGCTGGCTCATACAAATCGTTACGATACGATATTGTTTTCATTTTGTAAGTTTATAAGTTGCTTATTAGTCTTATTACATACATACGAGTACCTACTTTACTAAATACCTACTTCATTTTCTAAGTAATTTCTTAGTCTTAATAATACGTTTCTGCTTAATAATAATAGTTTATTGTCTCGGTTATGTTTAAAATCTAGGCACATCAAATCCATGTTAATATTTGAAATGCGAAAGTAACTCTGTCTGTTACCTTTTCACGCTGAAACCACTGAATAGATTGAAATGAAATTTAATATGGGGGTAGTTTGACTCCCTGTACAAAACATAGGATAGTTTTTAGTTTAATTATACAAACGAAGTCGCGGGCAAAAGCTAGTTATCTATTAAATACATCGTCGTGTAGTGCCCACAACACAAGCCTTATTGAGTTGACCGTGGGTCTAGGTCACCCCACACAAACTACAATACCCCATACAAGTGATTCACTTCAAGCGACTCGCTATTAGTCAGTGCTTAGTTGATAGATAAACAGTCATTATTACCTACTAATTCTGTTTATGGGTAATATGGATAAGGGGTATGGGTGATATGAATAATTTGGAACCTACCTATCTACGATTTTATCCTATAGTAGTGTTATTGGACGAGCAATACTCATACTCATACTCATTTATTAATAATATTGTTACATATTACACGTCATATATATTCTGCATTAAAATTACAATAAAAAATATATATTATTATGTGAATTATTAAGTTGTAAAATTGTGTAAGTATACAAATCAAATCGAAATAACATTATAATTTAGAAGTCATTTCAGGAAAAAATAATTATTATATAAAAAGTCAGTTCATTACTAGGTTGACGCCTACGTGCCTATTAGGAAAATCGCGCTTATTTCGTTATTAAGAGGCCACAGTGGTAAAATTGTTATCATTCGTCTAGATCTCAATATTAATAACAACTATATTCACATACATACAATTTCAACATATTTCCTTCAAACTGGTAAACGTGAAAACATGATTTTTAACAATAGCCCTAATACTTTTCTTTTACAAACATTGGTCTTTTTTACATGTTTTTGGTTACAACGTTGTAACCCTTGAATTTATAAACATGATTCTGTAGTTAAATAGTTGAGTAATTAAATTACTGGTTCCTAAATCTAGTAAACGCTTTTATATACAAAAATTGTAGTTTAGTTGTAAACAGCAATTATCTGATTACGCGGTTTATTTTGACGCGCTCGCCTACTATCGCTTTTTCACTTTTCGCGTGCTCTTGCAATTAGATCTATCCCACTCTATTTTGCCTTGTGGATTGCGACCATGTGGACTCTTAATACCTACTTAGTAAAAAAAAACAAATGGCTATTTTACCTCTCGTTTTCTTTAGCGTATCAGTATTCAGTAATCATAAAAAACAAAGAAAATTATGAAAAACACTGACGAAACGGAAAAAAAGTCAATAAATGTCTACAAAAAAGTACCTATTACTAGGTAGTAGTTTTTAATTTTTTATACGTTGTTGCCAAAATCACATAATGTCTCATGCAGAATTGTAATTGGACAGCAAGCCGAATTGTAAAAAATACGAATTCCATGTAAAATAAAGTTTCTGCAAAGAAAAACATTCTGAGTGTATGTATAAATATTTTCCCACTCGGCGGGTCTTTTTACAATCATACACAAAAAGAGAATAGCTTTAATTAGGTTCTTATTGAAATTAAACACTTTACAACTAGAACGGATTAATCGCGTTTATTAACACCATGACCCTACGATTCGAGCCCTTTACACCACTCGTTTTCACAGGTTTAAGATAATGATTATGAGATAGGTTCTTATTATTATTTCGCATGTTTGAACCAGTGTTTTTTTTTTTCATTATTAAAAATGGCTCTTCAATCAAACATATTTTTGAACCGGGGTTACTTAGCTTCTTTAGCACCACTTTCACCACCCGGGTTAGCCACATAACCCGGAGTTAAGCATTGTTTTTGTATGGAATTTGACAGCTCTCCTCCGGGTTATGCAAGGCTAACCCTGGGTGGTTCAAGAGCGTTTAGTCGATTAAAAGCTCGATCATTTGTCTATCCGCCTGCTCGCGACCTCCGTAATTACGGCGATATTACTGCGAGCGAGGGGGAAGGGTGCTCTTAATTGTCCAAGGGGAGAACTGAGAAGTGAGAACTTGTCTATCGCGAATCGATATGGGTTTACTTGAGATTTGACGACATCTATGTGCTCTTAACAGTTTGCTGTTCGCAGCGCCGCCCTTTACCGCATACTGTTCCATATTTGGCCGTTATAAATTCAACTTAATTGACAGCTGTTAAAGTTCCAATTTAAACAAATACCTAATTTGTCATATGCGGTAAAAGGTGTACTTCGCTTATTTAGTAGGCAACTGGATATCAAAAAAGGAGAATTAGATTAAAAATAAAGGGACGCTATACAGGCTGTAACACCCGCCACTGAAAATCTCAGACACCCCTTAGCTGTATGTAAGTATGTTACAACGCAATTGTAGGTACGAAGGTATTATTTCGTATAAGTAAAAAAGTACACAACTGTAGAAAGATTTCTCGCTAAATGGGATAAAAGGGCCCATTAAACTCTCGGAAATCTGAACGCTGGCCATAATTTTAGTTTATTCGGCACTAACAGCGTCTGGATGATGGCGATGACCTCACTAATGCTACGGAACATCGGTTAAGACTCTGGCTGGTCGGAACTAGAAAATAAAATGAAGTTTCTTAACTGTACAGTAAAAAGGTCTTACCATGACATCTTAACGCAATTCAGCTGATGACCTAAACTGGGTCGCTTCCATACAACTGAGCCTAAACTGAATCGCGATAAGACGTCATGGTAAGGCCACAGGAGGACTGAGGATCTAATCAAGATCGTAGGGACTGTTGTAGAAGAGGGCGCAACCAGTGTTCTTACCATGAGTTCTTCGTGACTATAGTTGATAGCGACTGCGCGATTCGATATTGATGCATCTTGCTCGTTCTCAACTGTGTGCTTACCATTCGTTGCCGCCAACTGTATTCGGTACCGTCTACAGCGCTCGAAAGTAAGTCCGTCTCGCTACTACCATTACCTACTCTGGCGAGACGGACTTATCCCCGAACGCCGCAGTCGCTATCGAATACGGCCACGTTCAACTCATGGTAAGCACACTGATGGCAACGAAACGCAACCACTGAGCTTCGAAACTTCACAGTTTACTGGCAAAGCCCGATAAAAATCAACGGCAACGTAACGTAAACGTGTGCAGTAACGTTAATATCGGGTTGTGATTGAACGCATCCCGGACGGCGATAACCGTAAATCCGGTTCAAGTCCGGATACCGGCCAGGCCCGGACTGAGGGTATTACGTGTGTGGGAAATATGGATGGGTTTTTAGGATTGAGAGCGATATTCGAACAAATAATTTGAACCTGCATCCCTGATGGAGTCAAACCACGTTATCTCGTGCAAACAAATGGACTGTCAAAATTTAAAATAAAAACTTCTATAAAATTATGACTTAACACTTCCACAGTGTGTGCTATCAATACGAGTATCTTAGGAAACTTTTAGCATAGTCGGAGTCTATCCCTGCTTTTTTTAAGCGAGATGGCTTTCATTTAGATATCATCAGAAATTAATAAAGATATTAAAAATACAATTGTTACTTAAATATACAAAACGGACCGTTTAACATACTTCAATTCTATCAATTTATGCATATGTTCACCAAACCGCACTTGAAACAGGATATTACTTAATAATTCACCGATAAATATCCGTAAATGGCAAAATAATTTTATTACACCATCAAATAATCACAGCGTCATTATACCCTCGGCCATTATCGGCCCTTAAAAGAGATTCGCCATAAAACCAGTTATTATAATGCAATTACATAATCTGAGCGGGAATCCAGTCAGTTATAGCTACTTTTGGGCAACATAGATCAAGCAGATGTCCTGATTACTAAGCAAACATTGAAGCGTATGGGCATTTACATCTCTAAAGGTATAAAGGTTTACCTTTACAATACATTTTTCTACTCCAGTACTTTTATCTGTCAATTAGATGACTGACAGCGATATTAAAAAAGTATAATATTCCATAAGAACACTGCTCATATGGATTTTCATACAATATGCACTGTTGCTTTTTTAAATTTCTATAGTGGGCGTACGACATGTTCCACATTCTGCCACCTTTCTAGATTTTGCTTTTTTCGCCATTTTAGCTGTCGCAAAAAAAAAAAAATTGCGTATGCAACAGCTCATAATAGGTTCTTAAAACTCTCGGGTCTATTATTCCTCCTAGGACCCTCAACTTTTAAGAACCCTTATTATATCACTGTTGCATAAACTACTGTGCATGCATTGCATTGTAGTGATGCACTAAAGTTTCAGAGGCATATATCATTATTATGTGAGCATCTCTCAGATTTTGGCAGCGGTCATCTGCATAATAAGTACTTAATATAACACAAAAAAAGCGCGCTATAATATCTGGCTCAATCATAATATACTTATTTAAACTTTCACGATTCGCATACATTATTAATTTACTACAACGGGGCTTAATCGCGTTAAACATTGAAAACTAACCTCCGACGTTGACCAAACCATTGAATTGAGTTGCATAGCATAACCCTAAAATCCTTTCAACGGATCGTCGTTTCTATAGTAGAAAAGTACCATTGGTCCTTTGGGCAATGGCCTTTGCCATTGAAATCAAAAATACTCCAATTTCAATTGGAATGATGGTTTAGGATTTCATCCAGATGTAATCCGGTCATTAATATATTTAAGCGACAGCGAAAATCGCCGGCTCAAAAATCGGACATCGTTCGTGTAGTGTGACAGAATCACATCCCTAAATAGTGCGCAAAATGATCAAGTTGATAATCAAGACCAAGTGCAGGTAATTCGTAAAACCTGCGCGGCTAGAAGACGGAGGTTAGTTATCAATGTTTTACGCGATTAAGCCCCGTTGTAGTAAATATATAATGTCAATCAAAATATGATAATATTGAGAGCGTGTCCCATATTTTTGAACGTATCGTTATGCAAGATATTATTGCAGGTGGTACGAGTACAAGAATGTGTCAAAGGTAAGCTGACAGAGTATATATATATATATAAGCTCCAACACCATACAATTTACACCAGCGTCGTTATTACTAACGGCAGCCATTATCTGTCTTTAAGCGCGAGATTCGCCATAAAACCAATTATTATAATACAATTACATAACCCAAGCGAGGGGCTAATCAGAAATCATTGTTTATTTTTTATTGACCTGTCCGACCGACTGACCAGCCCACGAACCACGAACGCATAGAACGTACCAAAGTATATTTAGAAATTAATATAAAGTTTTTTTTGTTATCCAATCTTCGTGCAAACATTTCTGAGCTTCCTAACATTTTTCTATCCACAAATTTTCTCGTACAAACATATCTAAGCAGGGCTTACCAACCTTTTCCTGTTCCAATCTGCGTTCATAATTGCGATATTTCTAATATAATTACCGAATCCGGCCCTGCGCGGCTCATCTGCACAGTATCACGGCTCTGGATTTTTATGGGGACGTACTTTGGGCGGTCGTGAATTAAATATATTATGGCCCCGACTTAAAGTGCTTCGGTGGCAAGATTTCACGAAATATGGCCGAGGAGTGCAGAAGTTTTAAAAGGAGGTGGATTTTAGTTGGGATTGGTTCTTAAGGCAAAGAAAATCTTAGGAAGATATATACGTACTTGATATTAAAAGATAAGATACCACAATAAAACTAACGGCATATATAGATCTCGTAATTTACCTCGTACCTACTATAAAAGGTATAGGGTTTATGTACCTACCTAATAGTTCTATAAATCCGAAAAAAAATATATTATCTCAGGATATTGAAAGAGAATTGACCTTTTTCATTTAAGTATGTGCTTACTTGTTCAAATTTAGCTGTAAATAATTATAAGGTTAAATTTCAAACATAACAAAAACATATTTCAGCTAAATGTTGCGGCTATTTCCCGTAAAATCAGAAATAAAATTGCAATTCTTCTTTACAAATGATTGCCGGTCGCGGCTTACAAAAGACAATAAAGAAACAATAAGAAAAAGCCCATAAAACCTCCCTTCCCATAGACAAAAACCGAAGCAGCTTAAAAAACCGCAGCCATAATAATAATTTAGCCGCGGTCTTGCCAGACTTAATTATTCAGGGACTTAGAGAAAAAACGGCGAAGCAAATTGGGGAGAGACGCCGTGAATTCAGGTAACATTTACATGTTCATAGATAATTCAGGGTACCTTAGAAGCGCTGTGGCAACACTGGCTTGCACCGTTTTGAATTTTGAATATGGAACTTTGGAGTGAAATGAAAAATAATGAAATCGTTTTAAATTTGAATGTGAATAGATATGCGTTTCTCTATTTCAATTTTAAATCGAGGTAGTCGTATCAGTAGTTTATAGACGGCACAGTGTACTTTAGGTACCTAAAGCCTACTGTACATAAAAAAAATCTTAAATATAGGTATACGAGTACATTGCATTGTATTTTATTTCCAACATTATGATTTCTGCTTTTAAAATGTATGGCATCGACTTTGAACATGAAGTATGTTTTAAGAAACCAAAAAAAAGCATACCTACTTGGAACTTTTAACTTGTTTTCTTATCAAACACGACCTATACTTTTTAAATACTTAAGTAAAATTCCGTAAATAATGAACATTGAAAATGGTACTGAGGGCCAGGGCTCAACAACATTTTTTTATAAGGTATTTTATTTTATTTTATTTTATTTTATTTTGTTCTTTATTCTGTGTTTAGTATAAGAGGATTTCATACAGAATAAACACAGTATAACAGAGTCTTGGAATCCACCAATACACTATTATAATGAGTTTTCCCTAGTTTCTCGACGACCCTGGAAAGTACTCTCATTTTCCCGATGAATTGGGGTTGCACTTAGCCAGGTGCGAGACGAAGAGTGCACCGCAACGTGAGCTGCTTGGGAACTGAGCTATATCGTCTGTACCGCCAACAGTGACCATTTATAATCCTTTTGGCGACAGCATAAGGACTGTTAGTAGTTGGGTATGGGTGTTGCTAAATTGTACAGACTAAGTGTTGCCTGTGGCTTTTGGTGAAACGGTTTTAAGTTTTGGGGAAAGTTGCCGTAAGACAAATTAAGGTCCTAATTTTGCATACCGTGGTACGCGACGGTGATGATGTTTTTGGCGGTGTTAGTTGGTTAAGTGTTAGAATGACTAAAAAGTATATTGATTTTTTAAGCATTGTAAGTTTTCAGACTTAATACTGTGCAAATTAACATTGTTAGGTAACTAACAAAATATGTAATATCGATAGCAACACATTGAAGTTTTAACCAACATTCAACATGTTTCAACATCTTCAATCAATAACTCCACCTCATTTTACTCTCAGTCCATCTATTTTTAGCCAATAATATTGTATTTAGATTATCATTCGTAGCGGCAATAGTCTCAAAAACTATGTAAAAACAATATGTGAGTGTGTGTGAGATCTGTGTGCAGAACAACCGTCGCAAGCGCATCTCACTCATGATTAAGAGACACGGACTACTTATCCCGAAACATGTCAAACTATTTTAGTCTTTATTGACATGATTAACCCGATACATGTATACTAATATGGCAATAGTTTCGCTGCGTAATAGTATAATATCAAAAATGCGCAAGATGAAAATGGTAAACAAACCGCGAAAAACACATCGATCCTCAGTCGGTAAAAACCCGCTCGTTTATACCTACAAATCCACACTCTAGACGTCGTGATTACCACGCTCTAGTGAAGTGCGGATTTCACCGGAATCCCGGTTTACGACCCTCCCCCTACTGGGGGGATGACCACGGATATAGGATTTAGTAGACTGAGAAAAAATGTTATCGATCCCTGCTTAGAGATGTTGAGGATGTAGGTTGTTGTTTTTAGGTTGGCATTCTAAATATTTTTGGTAAATTAACAGTCAAATACTTTCGTAAAATGTTGACAATGCACGGCGTTGTCACAAAGGGAATCAGAAATTAATTAATTTTAGAGGAGTCTGTCAGGAGAATCGTTGATCATTGCAATAATATTCAGCAAAGCACATATAGGGTGTAATGGGGAATTTCGAAAGTCAGAAGATGCATCGTCACTTCTAAAGTAAGTATACTCTTGAGATGATGGAATTATGGGTGATCTTCCTGTGATTTTAGAAATTACCCGACGTTCGAAATTTTTCCTATACGTACCCTGCCTAATAATATTTCAAACCATCTTATAAGTAGATCCATAAGGATATGTTATATATGTATTTTCGCGGCTTGAGTTTGTTAAGTATTATACTTTAGGTGACCTAATAAGTTAAATTATGATAATAGTAACTTCGTATTAAGTAATTAAATAATAACATTTTACTTATATATCTATTCTTTCTCCCTATTCGCCATCTTTATATTTTTGTTGGTTAGAAATAGAGGGTTGCTTAGCTTTATATTAAGTTCATTAATATCAAGAATTGTATGACTAGCTCCAATTTCCGCCACGCAAACGTAAGCCTCGCAATTTCCGCCATCTTCAGTCAAAACCAACAAAATAACCTAAAATTTTGATTGAACCAACAAACCAGCGTTTAAGTAAACGTTAGCAACAATGATTGAATCACTCGCCGCTGGGTAAACACTCCTATCTCAGTTCTAATGGAATCGCAATCTTGCCGTGCGCAAACACGCGCCATCTTGGTATAAAAACAAAATGGCGGCGCTATCACAGCTGTGGCTTATTGGATTTGAGCTTGGATGTGATATGGTTTAATGGATGGATTTTATTATTTTTATTGTGAAGTTGAAGCCAAGTTAAGATAATGTGTCAAGTGAAAGCCGGCTTTGACAGTTTCCATTATCCGCCAATATTTTATTTTCTAAGACCAAAATTCTCGTGTCCGAGTACCCGTCTACGAGTACCAAGTTTAAATATTTTTCACATAATCACGGCAGTTTAACTTTGTATGCCTGTTGTTCAATTAATATGACTATAGTAGAAACAGTAATTGATATGAACCTTTTGAAAAATTAAATGTCACTTTAGCCATTTAACTTTTCAAAGGGTTCATATCGATGACTGATTTATTCAGCCTAAGGAAGATTTAAAATTTTAGATTTCATAATGAAATTCAGGTATTTAATCGATAAATTGACTTAAATATGCAAATTTTAAAACCTTTGTCTAAGAAAAAGCACAAGACACTGAAACAGTATCATTTTAACTGAAATTTTATGAATCCTTTACTCGACTTCGTTACATCTGTTTATTGTTCACCTAGAATACCTTCCTAAACGTTAACAAACCGTGTCCATTCCCTCACAAAGCCCAACGCCGCTACTGATTTAAAAAGGTCCCTCCCAAACCCTGGGCCGAAATCACCCCACTATTTTGTAAAATATGCCCGCACGGGCATCGCATAAGGACGTTTACGATTTGCTTCTTACGGAAGATATGTGTTGTGTGTAAATGCCACTTAGCTGGGAGATTTATAGTACTGGCTACCGAGACGTGTTTTGTTCGCGCGTGTTTTGTTTTTGAAGAAAAATGGGAAAGAATTCGGACTTGATTTTTAAATGGGTCTAGCGTAGTGGGCTGAAATTTTTGCTGAAAAATATTATAGATATCTATGTATTAAGAACCTACAATATTTTTATACTATTTTGTGTGTTTGGATTGTATTGGAATACAAAAAGAGTCATATAATATATATTTTAGTTTAGTTATTTAGTTAGGGTAGTTTTTCATGTGACACTTTTCTTTTCACAGAGAACCACTATGTAATTTATGATAGAAACGCCTTGGACAATTATTCTTTCGTATTTAGATACGATCTATTACACCTCATCAATGTTTGACATATATCTGATATCATCAGTTAAAATTCACGGATTTAACTGACAGAGCAAAAACAGGTGTTTTTACGTCAACTAGTTACGACTTCTTCGGACAGTAACATTGCTATCTACCTTGAAAATTCAATACAGGAAGACAATGTAAACATATGTAGACCACATTTTTCAAGAGAGCAATCACACTAAAGTATCCATCAATGCGAAACAATAGAAACCCTCCAGGCAACCGCGAAAATTCCCCAATTTTATTGCCCAAATGAAGACACCGTGAAGACATCGGGACTAGAAAAACTAATAAAGGTTTGACAGTTTGACAAATTCGTTAATTCAGCACCCTCGAAGCGGGGGCATTTGTATCTCAACCCCTGGTGGAAAAACGTACCATGTCACCGTGACGTAATCGAATATGGAACTTAAAGCGATGCGGTGAAATTTTGTTCGGAATTTTTGAATTTTGAGGTACGGCGGTTTGGTGTTGGGTGGCAATTTGGGGATTGTTTTCTTAAGGTTTACGGTCACGTGTCAATCTTGGTTTTCTTAGTACTTAAGTACGTGGTTCATTTGCAGATAAAATGTTTGAATGTATTTGGCTCATGCTTACGGCGCAAAAAAATTTAGTACCATTTTGTTACTTACCGACTAATATTTTAGCATCAATAAGCTGAGATGTTTTTTAAAATGTCTGCCAAACGAAGTGCAAGCAGTATTTTTAGGGGTACATAAGTTTTTGTGACTAGTTTAAGGAACCTTGTCTTTAAAAAGGCCATTAGTTGTTAACATTATTTAGTTCTTATTTTATTCCGGATCTACCTCAACGTATAATCGTTAACACACTAGAGCTGATAATAAACAAAGCCCTAACATTTTACTTCGGGCCTCCAGATTTCCTCACAGAGGACCGTCCATTTAGTCCGCAATAAACGGGGTGACTGCAGCATTCCTTTACAACGATTTAGTCTAGCTGGAAGAGATCGTATAGGAATAATTTTTAAAGGGCTCACAATTAACCATTATAACTAAAAAAAAAACGCAGCTTATTTGGTAATATCGACATTGGAACAATACAATAATCTCTAGAAGTACTAAGACTCTAGAAGATAGACAATTTGTTAATTAAAATCAATATTTGGGGAGTAGCTAAACACTGGACACGTAAGTAAAAAGAAAATAATCTGAGAAATTCTGTAGCTACATGCACATTTATTCGAAAAAAATATATTAAAATGGAAAAAAGTTTTTAATTTATTCCTTAAGACGTCTCATTTTCCAACACATGTATACCTAACTTACATACCACCTTGATATCATTTTGATTATCAGAAGTCCTCAAGTATTTACCTCTTCGAGGAAAAATCGCGAAACAGTCCTCAGATTTAGGTACATTCCAAAAAATCGAAAAACGTAAATAAAATAGTAGTTCATACATTCCATTTGAATTGAAATTATCTTCCGTAATATGTTAAAAACTACCAGGATTATTGTTAATTGCTCCAATATAGTGTCAAAAATTTGAGCAAAATCGTTAAAACAGTATATGTACCGGACTCTTAATAGTAATAGACGTGAGAAAAAGGTGTCAACTATTGGGCATTAAAGCGCCTAGCACTACTTCATTAAACCTTATTGTCTGTCCTTTTCCTGAGCTCAATAAATTCTTAAACAGACACATTTAGATCTGTGACCGTCTCAGTGATAATGACGGAGACAATCGCCAAACGACAATAGCCGGCGAGTGGACAGTCCACAATATAGCTGGATCCCCTAAAATCCCGAATTCCTGGCACTCTTGGACCAGGTGCGGCCCCAGTGTAAGCGAGCGCCTATCCATAGACCACAAGTGATGACAGAGTCAGACAACAAAAGCCTATATAGTGTTTACTCGTAAGCGACATCTATATGGGGTCCGGTACTGAGTTTGTGTAGTCCGGGAATTCCCGGTTCCGGGACTATATTTGTATAGTAACCGGTACCGGAAGCACACATCTAGTGTGCTTACTATGAGTTCTACGTAACCGTAGTCGATAAAGACTGCACGAATCGATACTGTTTCTCGTCTTGCTCTTTCTTAGCTGGCGGGAGCGAGATGAGTGCACATTAACCGTCATTGTCTCGGTGACAATGACCGAGACAATCGCCAAACTACAATCGCGAAACGATCATTTTTCCAGACAATTAAGGCAATTTTTACTGTAGTGACATACTTCCATAGGCACTTCATAGCAGCTTCAGTTAGAGATAAGGACTTCGTTACATTATGTCGCAAACATTTAATCTTTCAAGCTAAGTAAGGTAGAAGAACATACTAGTACTCAACACTGTAGGTACCAGTATTCGACATGGGCGGGCACATTATGTCAAAGTGACAAGGTTTAAATTCGAATATAGGAAAATTTTCGTTGTACATATTTAACTAAAAAAATAATCGTAGGTAGTATACTCCCCAAACAAAACAACGTTTGTTCAGCGACTTTAAAAAATAAAGTGTGTTTTGATTTTTATTACACTAAAGTTTGTTTGAAGACGCAATGTAGAACTGCGAATTTTGACATTTTTATACTATGACAAGAGCCGTCAATTAGGCTGATGTTAACCTACACTGAAAATACTATTTAGTTTGTATGAAAAAGTGAAAACCTACAGAGGACATATTTTTTTTTCCATTGACAGCGATTTTAATGTAAAGATTGTAAAGTGCCCATTTCAAATAAGGGCATCGTCGAGCACTAATACTTCTACCTTATAGTGTTTGAGAACTGACACGCCCTAGTAAAAACTCTTAAAAAACACCTCCAACAGAAATCTTCCTATCCCAATATAATTTTATTTTGTTGACTTGTTAAGACGTTAGTAGTTTAATATCCGCTGACACTCGCCAAGCCCCACTCACAAATACATCGCAATAAGTGAAGTGACTGGAGCATTCCCGAATAGTTGCGAGCAATCCCGCCGGGCGCGGCAATCTTGCTGCATTCCTGCCACAGCGTACACTGTCACGCCGACTGTCGGTTTCACGAGAAAACCGCTCGCATTTAGGTCTGCATTAGAAGGAGTTAAAAACCTGGCGGGTCCAAAACTTTTTTTTTGCATTGGAAGAGTAATAAAACCAGGCGGTGCGGGTCAAGAGGTTTTTGAATAGACATAAATGTCACAACAATTTTCTACATAATATACCTATAGCGCTGTCTAAAATTGATTGACAATGCAAAACATCTTTCAGAACTCTACGAGAAAGATAAGGTAAATGCTTTTGCTATTTCTGCAAATTTCTCCAATGTGGCTTTCCTGAAAAAAACTGGTATTTTATTTTACGTAAACAGTTTGTACAAGACGATTCGAAAGTGCTTGTTGCTAAGCCTACTTGAATAAATGATATCTGACGTAACTTGACCTGACACTGTTCGGGATAATTCAACTAGAACGGGACGGGATGGGATAATCTGTCAGTTTCTATAGAAAGAATCACGTCCGAGCTCGGAGCGGAGCCAACTTGCTCGGAGTGAGTCATCCTTTACAGTGAGTTTCCTATCTTTCAGCGAGTGTGTTTTCCTTTCATTCTAAAGAACTGTTACAGCGGTTTAAACCACAAGTGGCCCCGCTGCTAACAATTACAGCTGTCCAAGCGACGCAATGTTTCGTTATAGCGGAACCAACTTGCCAAATGGATGCTGTGACATCGTTGCTAAACTTGCAACGCACGATGAACTTCAGCCAGGAATTTAATATACATTTCATTGGTTAAACTAACCGAAGATTTATTTTATGTTGACTTGAACAAGCTTGATATTTTTTTTTATCTAAGCCTAAACTGAACCTAAGCTGAATCGCGTTAAGACGCCATGGTAAAGCAATATTCGTAATAAACACACAAATAAATTCCCTAACCAGGATTCAAACCCGGGACCTAATACACAGGATCACTACCAACTGGGCTAGGAGGCCGTTAAAATAGGACACATTAGCATGTGACACTATCATTATTAATATTGAATGTCTATTAAACAATACGCAACAAGTGACAAAAAGCCCTAACGAATATCCTGCACCTAAAATTGAACAAAAACTTGAAAGCTTTACTAAGGTACATTTTTAAGTTACCTGTTTGTAGATAAATACGACAATTATATTTATTTGCTATTTCGCAATATCACTCGTATTACCGTATTAAATTTCTTACTACTTAATAGTAGTGTTTATGATTCTTCAGAAAGTGTCAATATTCATCTTATAAGCTGACAAATAGAATATGACAGTAATTAAAACAATGTGAATCATAATCTTCCAACCACACCCCATTGTCAGGTCCTATTCGCGTAACGCGGGTAAATAAATTGCTTCGGGGTGTAGGGTAGCTGTGGATAGTGTGGATTAAAGGGTTATAAAGTATCGATGATTTATACGAAACGATTTTGGTCGTATCGTGACTACGATTTTTATTAATACACCTGCATTTAGCACCAGATTCGCGATCCAGTCTCTTAAATCAAACCTACATGGAGGCGATTATTTGCAAAAATAGGCTGGTTCATTTGGTCTCGGCTCGGAAGACCTGCAAGTCTATTAAGGTCGTGTTTTTATCGAATTATCACCGTGTCTGTGTAAAAGCGACGCATTGCGTGATATATTAATATACTTAGACCGGGTTACTCACGTCTATAAAGTCGAAGATAGCTCGACATGTTTCGGGACGGTCCGCGCCCCATAATCATGAGTGAGAAGCGCTAGCCGCGATTGCTCTGCGCACACTGCGCGCGACAGCCCGTTGAGCACGCCGGCAGACCGGCGTGGGGGGCGCGGTCGGCGCAGGCGCATGCGGCACCGGTATAGGCGAGATACTACCGTCTCTTTCACTTCTATTGTCAACTGCACTATTGCACACGACACTTACTACGTCACACTGTAAGGTATCGTCCACACTAAGCACCGGCGCAGCACACAAAACCGTTTTCCAAGCAGGGGGTACTGACCACCCACCATCGCGATTGAAATTTGGGTGACGACTGATCTCGATAGCCTCCCGTATTTTCCGCGGAATGAAAAACTTTTCCTTCGCCAGCACGGTTACCTTATTGCGTGCCAGCATTGCGTGATAGTCGATAAGATGGTAAGTAAAAACCATGCTAGTCGTCAGTGTCGTTCGAACCCTATGTCCTTAATGAGGACCTCATCATCATCACCATCATCATCATCATCACCATCATCATTATCACCACCATCATAATCACCATCGACATCATCATCATCATCAACATCTAATCAAACCTAGTCGGTGTTCGTTTACAATTGGAGGAAAGTGATATTAATTAAGACCATCAACAAATTGTCCTTTTTTTTGTCATTATTTTTATGACAAAATAAATACATTTTATGGCGTCTTGTTTCGTAGTCGTATTGTAAAGTTTACAAATATTGATATTATTTGATAAATAACCAATATGATAAGTAGGTACGTGGCAGAAAGGGTACCAAGTAGCTTTACATATTTAAAAATATGTGCTTAACTCTTATTACATCGTATTATACCACCATTATTATTACTGTCATTATTAAATGATTGGCACATCTGTCTAAAAAAGGGCTAGATTTAATTAAAAAACCCTTTAGCAATGATGATTATAGGTAAAATGGATAAAACGTATGTTTTAGCATTTGTCAAGGTACTACACTCAAAATTGTATCCATCTAGTGGGCCAAATCAATAAGAGTATAATCGATCAAAGTTAGCAGACATATTAGATATAAAAATCACATATGAAACAATTTTCATTGCTGTAAAATCAATAATTTTCACCACAAAAATCCACCACGATTTAGTGTGATTCTAACAAATGCACTTACATTTACCGCTGTTATCCTAGCACTCGAATGCACCGGTTCACCTCTGCATTACTCCCCAAAGCTAAATACCACCTTATCCCTTTAGTTATAAAGCCCTTTTTCCTTTAAACGTTAGTGCGAAAACACTTAGCCAACTGGTATTGTGTCTGACAAATCAAAACACTTGACGATCTGTCGGCGGCCAATCAAAATAACTGAATAATTTGATTATGGAACGGTCTGAATTAAGCTCAGATGTGTGGTTTGGTTTTTTGAAAACATTCGTGTTTTCATTAGACAGAAGGTTACATTTGAAATGTTAAAACTGTTAATTTGGTTTTTATTTGAAATATCCTTATACTACACTTAGACATTTTTTAAATTCTCATGAGTATTCGGTAGTAAATATAAGTAATTATATAAGTAATATCTTTATTTATGGCATCTTAAAAGGAAGATAATCAAATTATGAAATATTTTATTTCTTATAACCTGTTATGGTTTATTTCCTATCTATCCATCACCCTAAAGTACTCGACTTCTATCCATTTTTTAAAATACCAACATTTTGTTCAGTATAAAATTAAATATTTAAGCACTAAAACTTTAAGTTTCCTACTGCCTCTCGCTTAGTAAAAAGTAGGACTGATTTTCTTATCGCTCACCTTTAAAAAAAATTACGAAAGCAAAAATCTAAAACGAGGAAGCCAAATAACAATTACTTGACAATTGAGTTAGCATAATCCCATCCCATAATAACCTCGGGCCCAAAAAGGTTTGATTGTAAATTCCATAATGACAGTTGCATTACGCGATTTGTGCGTCGCGTCGTGTGGCATGGTGCGTCTATTGCGATGGCAGTGATGGAAGTTCGACAAATTATGGTGCGACGGCCAATCTATTACCAAGTTCAAAGTTACAAAACTATGTACTTACTTAAGTTATTAAAAAAATACTTAAGTGGTAAAACGATATAGTACAGTATATTGTTTTATAAGCTAAGCTCTCCAGATACCCCGAATGTGCTAAGCTGCTGCTAGATGTATTGAGACTTGAGAACTTGTGAAAAGTGTTAAATTATGTACCTATCTATTGTGGAAATTTATGACTGAACCTGGGGTCGCCATTTATTACTACAGTCTAATAGCATCCAGTAATAGTTTCAATATAATGGTTATTTTATACTGTATATGACAAAATCTGATTTGATGATGAAAAATAGAATTGAATAGCGTTAAACTTGCACCACATTTAGTTGCATGAACCAACCGATTTACAATTAAATTTATTGTTTAAATAATCACATCCTGGAGCCGGTCGCACGCGCCGCCACGTGTTCGCCACCAGCTTCGGAGGACCCCCAATTTACTTCACACTATAAAAATCGAGAGGTCAACGTTCACCAGACAACCCTGAACCAACTAAACTTCAACGCCATTGTATTTCCAACCTTATTACCTCGACATAACGTCCTTGAAACCTTAACGCGGAGCCACCACTAAATTGGCAGGATTAGACTCAGGGCTGTACCAAATTTAATAAATGAGTTTTTTATATAGTAACAGTTGGCAGACGCGTGCCTTTAAAAGGGAAATGTGTATTGTGGTGATAAATTTCTGTATTAGTTAATAAGTTACAGTGTTTTAATCGATTTACTGAGAAATGATTGCAACTTTGTCTTCTGAATGAATCTTTTAATAAAATGTTCCAGTAAGTGATCTCTTATTTTTTATGATTGCAGTTTACTTATCAATAATCATAATTATGCTATTATTATGATTAAAATTACGTACAAAAAGTACAATCCAATGTCAAGTACTGTGTCAATCCAATGTGTACGTACGTACAGGAGACAAAATTGTCAAATTGGTTAACTAGGCCTGCACAGCACATGACAGCGCTGCAGAGACACCTGCAGCTTGATTCACCACACTGACATTCCGACAATTGTCACAACGATTCTATGAACTTTAGTTTGCAGCTGACATATGTCGCCGATATTGTCAGCATAAAGAATCAAGGGCCAGTCATCGTGGTATCAGTACCGTGCAGTTAAACAGTGACAGGTATTTATCTCTCTCTATCGCACCTCAATAGGTATGCTAATTGTGCTGATGTGATGTATCCTAGCTCATCATATCAGCACGGTTCGGACACCCTCGGCCTCACTCGGGAAACTTCGGCTTCAGGGGTGCCACTGCAGCTAATCGTGATAATGTGCTTATTAAATTAGAGGCGCGTGCGATGCACGCGGCGGATCTGGTTACTCCCGGTTAAGTGGTATCACTTGTTAGGGAAGATCGATGGGGAGTGATTTTTGACGGCCTTGAAAAAAGTTCTCAGGCTTGGCTTTTGTTTCATTTTTTTTATTAGAGTTTACCTATTGCAAGAAAAATTTACTCATGTCACAAACATTGATATTTGGATACCTATTAATAAAGTACATTACAAAGAAAACTAAAAAACAAAACAGAATAGAACATAAAATAGGTACCTGCCTACTCATTGTTTTTAATTAGTTTAATTTATCAAATATTTCTTGAAAGTATTGATTAAGGTGAACCTTACAAGATGCACATTAGCGTTTTGTATCCGCATCCGCTCTATAATCTTAATTTCCTTGAATATAAAAGTTCATTTAAATTTTTACTCCTTTTTTTGTAAATTTACACAAAGCCTGATTAATTGCGAATAAAGAACACCTTTGAAGCCAATTGAGTTATTATGTTCTACATTGAATAGCTAGGACAATGAAATACGTACCTACTTACGTATTATTATTCAAGCGTTACATACATTAATTAAATTGCAACGGTTCAAACTCAAGTATTTTTATCACAATAGGTGTGACATGTTTCGACTGCATCAGGCAGTCATTGTCGGACATACAGGTTGGTGTTGCAAATGTGACAACACCACTCTGACTGTACGACGATGACTGCCCGATGCAGTCGAAACATGTCACGCCTATTTAATAAACTACTACTTGAGTTTGTACCGTTGCAATTTAATGTCAGTATGACTCACGATAGTTTAAATCATATAGTTACACACATTGATCAAATATCACAATACCCAATTGTAAGAATTGACTTCAAAAAGCTCGCAACACGAAAACACTAAAACTAAAGCAGAAAAGAAACTCCAACTGATTCTAACGAAAACACAGCAGGTGTCGGGTTACTGGCGAAACGTGGGGCTAGAGAGGGCGAGGACATTAATTTAATTACCTCTCTCTCTCGGGACACTCTAATATTATACGGGAGTGAGGCAGACCCAGCATACAAATTCGAGTGTCATTTTTTCGCGTGAGAAAAAAAATCTCAAAACTGATTTCCGCGATCCCTTGTGAGATCGCGTTACGTGTATCGTGGCAAATCTGGAGATATTCTGCGACGAAGGTGACATTGAAATGTGGGATTGTTACCAACCTTGACAATGTCTCATTGATTTTTTGTTTTACGTATCAGTGTGATACATGGAAATGTCTTAAAAGAATGAAAAAAATGAGTGAAAATGTCTTATTGACAAGTTCGCTTGAGCTTAGCAAGTACCACTTTGTCGCTTGGTGATAATTTGATAAAGTTCCAATGTCGAAGCTATAATTTTGTATGACATTAGCGTCTTATCGAAAACCGACAAAGCCTCAAACGTCATATTTATTAACCTACGGACTCTAATCACGGTGGATATTGATGAAGGACGGCATTATGTACGTGATGAAGTAAACGTCATTCCATTTAATTAAAAGAGACCGACAATGTACCATTATCACGCTATCACATCTTAGGCAAGTGCATCTAATCATATCCGTGATCAAGATCTATTAATTTATTCATAGTTTCAAGATAAGTAGCAACGACGTAAATTAAAAATCTTTCTGCATTTAAAATGAATTCTTTTCAAGATAACCAAATTATTACGAAGTTTACGAACACACAATTAGGTCTTATCACGAGTGTAAGTAGCAAGTAGGAATGTAATAATTTCAATAACAATTACAATTGAAATTAAAAATTTATCAAAAGCTTAGCTTTTTAAAACATTATGTGTAAGGTATTTACTAAAGAAATTGTAGACAATCTTACACCTTAATTCTTTAGCATCAATATCGACTTCAGCGTCACATAAACTATGTCCAGTATTTCTCATGTGTGTTTCAGAATGTTCGACCCAGACAATACGTATAACTGGTGATAGTATTGTCAGAGGCACGTCTACAGGGCTTTGGGAGGAGGGATGACAGGAGAAAATCTGGATGTACCGTGTATTCCTCTCAGGGATTTGAACAAAATACATTTCGTTGGATATCGGGTGAAAATCTTTGAAAGGGTATGTGACATTAAGTGTTTTATTTTTCTGCATTCGTGTATAAGTTTTATATGCGGATTATGATGAAAACCCGTGATCGTATTTTGATCATTAATTGAATTAAAGATATTTTAAGAAATCATCATAATAAATCGATCAATACATATATTACTTTTCAAACTTTAATTTTGAACCAAATAAAAAAAAAGTATTTTGGCAATAACAGATTTTTTTTGCACGTTAAATGGCGTTTCTAAGACATATAAGTATAATTCCGATCATGTATATTTTACCACACACGACGGTATTAGCTTACTTATCTATACCTAAACAAAATCAAAAAACAACTTTAATGGATTAAAAGAAAACGCTACTAAAATCGAAGTATCCGACGACCGGGTCCTTAATTAAACGCCAGGCACGTAGCACTCCTTGATTCAACCCCCAGCGGGGGGACACTTCTTGTGGACTCCCTCCTTCCTTATGGACCGCTTAGATTTCCCCCCCTAGCTTGTGTGGACGGAATACTTGAAGTCTGGAATCTTGTACCAAGAATTGGTGAAGAGATTGGACAGTTCAGTCTGTCGCTTGGTTTTAAACATGGATTTTTAGTTTGGTTAGTGTTTTCATATTTGTGGCTCGACTTTTAAAAATAAAATTTACTTTTATATTATATAATATAAAAAAGGCAACAAGTAGAACATAAACAAACCCATCGTAATTATAGGATGTTGGAAAATAGTCTTCAAATACCTATTTTGAAAATATATCCCTACTTATCGGATATTGTATTTCCGGTATTTAAATATGCGTGTTGCCTCCCTCCCAAAGAAAATTGAGCATTTTCTTTCCAATTACACAACTGCAATTCGTTTTTAACAACTTTAGAGGTGCTTTCTGCAATTTTTAAGCAGAAGAAGGCTTTAAAAGTAATCAAAGGGGCTGCGAACAAAAAAGTTAGGAACATTTGGCCCAAGAACGGCAATTATGAAGTGTTTTATACTTTTAATTTTGTTCTCGGCAATCTTTTGCCGGTAAAATTGTTTCACGGATGTTTTTGCTTTAATTACTTTAGGCTTTTTGAGATTGGGCAAATATAATTTTAAAAATTCGCAACAATATAAAAAAAAATCATAAAAACGAATACTCTTAGATGTTCATTATCAGTTACCAATTTCTTATGTAATACTCGTACTTGGAATGTACATTTAGTTACGTAAGCTTTGTTCTTCAATTAGTCTACACCAAAAGGAAAATAAATATCAGCTCGAATTGAATGAAACAACACTCCTATTTGTGTAACTAGACACAAAACAAAGCTATCAAATTACAGCAATCTTACTCTGATACTAATTAACATGATAGCATTTTTTACCACAGTGCAAACCAATTTGGCAAATGCTTTTTAAATTCTTCATTGCAGACCGCGGGGAAGTAACGCAAGGAAAAAAGAAAATAGCGCGGCGTAATTATTCCGAGAGGCTAATGTGCCACTTGTTTATTCCACGCCTAATTAAGAGGAAGAGTTTTTTAAAATGCCTCTTAACCGGCAGCGTTTTAAAATCAAACATTCATGAGATGGAGCCGGTGCGATCGCTCAACTTTTACAGTTAATTGTTTCAGGAATGCCCGCGGTCTAAAGTTACCGCTTTAAAATACTTCAACTTCACTTGTTTTACAATTAACCTAAGGTGTACCGCAAGGGTCTAACTTCGGACCGTAATTGTTTATTAAGTCATATCCGTATTCGATTAATGATAGCTTAAAAGCTAATGCAAATCTAATTCAACCCATTCGATAATTATAGAACCAAGCAGCGGCAAGCGAATTAATATTAATTACTCCAACTGTTCACAACTACTGCTAACTACCTACTAACTTGTAAATTGCCGTTCTAACAGGTACAAGTTCAGGGGTTACAAACTTCCGCGCTCAATTAGCGTTGAATTAAACCTTCGGGCGAGGTGACAAATCGCAGGTCGTGGTCGTACGTCTTGACGTTGAGTAATCACCCACCATTTAATTTCGCAGGCGTAATTATAAATAAAATTTCGACGATAAATTGTGTAGGGTACATTAATCAACAACTTGGGACACTGATTAAAATGCCGTTGAGGAACTATTCGGTGAGTTGATGTTAATAATTTACAAAGGGGATCAGGTGTGGTGAGAGGCGTCTACGGTAAGTGGTGAAAGTATCAGTTAAATAAGCGGTAAAGTCGGTGACACATAAAATCAGAGGTAAATGAAATTTCTCGTATCATATGAACATAAACGTTGACATAATGTATAATACATCAAAGATTGTGCAGTTACTCTAAAGCTGCAGAATTTTTCAAATAGACACTTATGAATTAAAAGCTAAATTTTATCTTTTTCAAAATCAGACTAAACAATATTCGTCTTATTTTTAAGTTATTCCGCATCCAAGTTGCGATTAATTGCAGTATTTACTGCGTTGATAGAACAATTTGTTGGACAAATTGTCGGGGGCTTCCTTATTAATTATTCAGGATTATACCCTTGTCCTTTTAATCGTGACAATGGCTGATAAGGGAAACTTATTATTGCATATTATGCTTTATTGCGCCGCTTAACAATAAGGCATTTGTCATTTTCTGGCAGAGTGACAATATATCTGAATTGTTGTATGTCTTAAAATTATCTTAAGTACTCTTTATTTGAGTGTCGTCTTAAATTTTATGGTCCCGAGGATGTTGTTAATAATCTTAACGTCAAAATGTAAAAAAAACACAAACTTCAAATTTTATTCTCCATCTCGATATCCTGCTCTTTATTATATCACAATTTCTAGGTACGGTTACTCAAAAGATCAATTAAGTATTTAAACGCAGATTTTACCATGTATCCGTATTAAGAACAAAGTATCTACCTCAGTAAAAGATACCTAATACCAGTAATACCTAACTAAAATCATATTTGCACATATATCCCTACCACTAAAATAAAATAATCCCGTCAGTACCCTTGAAAGTCCTGCAATAAAAGACAATAAAACATTCAGCCATTACTCGAAACGTTTCGCCGCCATATAATTTTCATTACAAGGCAAAGATTTCCGCGAGCCATCGAAACTCAACTACTAACGCCCGAATACCTACCCTTGAGGAACCCCAGTTCATTTAAGAAGGGTGGGACTTCCTCCGTCTTCCGTGATTCAGTTTTCATTGCTTCGACACTAGGAGTGAGGGAGAGAGCTACACAAATCTCCCGTTTCCCAATTAGTGAGAGCGAGATGGTGACAGAAGGGTTTGAAGCTGTAGGTAGACGTGATGAATAAAATTTACATGTTTTATCAATATGGAGGTGCGAATTTGGAATTGGATGCTGTTGGTTGTTAATCTTTTAAAGAATTATCGTTTAGAGAAAGTTAACTGGATTATTTACTAATAATCATTGATGTATTTAAGTGAATTTCGGTTTTAGCAAAAAACTTGTAATGCTTCTTACATGAAACTAAGTTATTGAAACAGTTATAATAAATATAAAGTGTTTACTATCTTATTAAAAAAATACGAAATATTATAAACATCCGGGTACCTATACTTAATTTACTCCATAACGTGTTTTGCCTAATATAAACCTGCTCTATATCACCGTATAAAATACCTCTATGTACTTATTTACCGGGTAGGTATTGAGAAATACACTTGTTGACAATGTTGACATAATAAATTAGGTTAAATTTGGTTAGGTTAATGTTTTTGCCTAAACCTAAACATTGATTTGTTTGATTTTGGCAATCGCAATACTACCTATGTTTGATATTTTTGAAAATGGACATCCAAAGGCGTAAATCTTTATAACGTCACTCGATATAACGATAAACTCCTTAAAGCGTCGAAATTGGTTGACTTTAGTTGGTTTTACATGTTTTCCATAGAATAGTACACTCCACATAGCGTCACGCTCACTCTGTTTAACTACAAAAATACGGCATTATAAAACTTGAAACAGTATTTAAAAGTTGCCGAAATTGATAAAAACTGCAGTTGCGAAGGACGGTAGGTACTAACTAATTGATTGACAGTAGTAATTTAAATTATTTCTTGCCGCTATAAATACATTTGTCAAAGTTATCGCTATTAATCCAATCCCAACCAATTCATCAAAACTTTCAAAACCACTTCATCATCAACAATTTAAAGCAAACTCCATTTACTTACCATAACTCAGGGCTGTCACCCCACAATTAATGTATATTAACGCTAAGATGAGCTAGGTGTTTTATAATTATTGCGGGCTGAGACGTCTGCGGTACATTATAATGGCGGATTGGGTTGCGGGTGCGACACACGGTAAGGAAGATAAGCAAATAAAAATATAATACTTAAAGTGCGACAGAAAGAGATCGAAATTAAAAAGTAGCTACATATGTAACAAAACGGGACCGTAAAAAGCAATGGCTGAAAATTTGATAAACCTAATTGCCTTCATTTTAGTGATTAATTCGAACGGCTTTTAGGATTTGTAGGATTATTTTAGTTATTTATTTAACGTTGTTTTAATTCTTACTCTTTTTCTAATTCTACGTGGTGGGAAAATACTGCAATCTTCTACAGGCGTAGCGCGTAGCAAACTGCAGCACAATCTGTCCTGTGTTAAAATAGTTTCTCTCTCTCTATTAGGAGAAATCCTACGGCAATGTAACTATCATATTATTATTCTTAACATTTTCCTAGACCATGTTCGATCATCTGATCAGCCCCATTAACTAGAGGTAGGTCGACGTCTAGTAAATGGGGCTCTTGTCTTTTTCCTCCAAACTACACAATTCAACCACGAAAAACCATCAACTTCTGAAAATTTATTTCCTCAACAATACAAGTAAAATGTAGCATTTAACTAGATGTTTCTAATTTTACACAGACTACAATATTCTGTTCGCCAAACCTCCCGCCAGTATCTAAATTCTAAGGCCCTTCATGAATATAAGATGCTGCGGTCGCCGGAGTTGTCTCGGTAACACTTAAGCCGCCGGGTAAGATTCCGTATCTTAACCCTAAAGTGCTATCATGATTTTACGTCCATGTTTTGGTAAACTTGTTGTGGCGACATGATTTTCGAAAGTCATGATTTAGTTAGCAGTAATGTGCAATGTTACTCTTAGGATTGTTCTTAGAATATCATTGCACATTTATGTTGTTTTATTATACGTTTCTTTATAATAACTTACTCATAATAAAATTGAGGTAAATATTATATAACTAACTTTTACAGTCGTTTTGTAATGGAGTTGTTCATAAACGCACATCAAACACAGTTTAGCCAAATGATTGTTTGCCCTTATCTATCAGTTTGACATTTGCCCTTGTTAGAAAGCGACAAAACATGATTTAACTAAACGGCTGTAATAAATCCCTAAAGTTTTACGCTGCTTTGTTAACATCTATAATTTAGGGAACCTCAGCAAAGAAGAAGTTGAATTTAAAATCCCACTCACCAGTATGTATATAAGTGTGCTTCTTCATATCAGATTTCTGGTGGAACCGCTTCCCACAGTACTGGCATGGGTACGGCCTAGTGTCCGAGTGGATGAGCAGGTGCGTGGACAGCGTGCTGGAGCGCTTGAAGGTCTTGCCGCACTGCTTGCACTCGAACACCTTTTCCACGCTGTGGACAGCCCTAAGAGAAGGGGAGGGATAAGTGTTGACATGAAATGAAGAGATAAGTTAAATAGCGAGTTATTTGGGGAGCACATACAATTCCAAAAGGCGGGTCAAAGTCTAAAGAGTTTCCAATATCTTTATTAGGGAAGGCAACTTTTAATTCGATTGTCTATGGTATTGCCGAATCCCTGAATCTGAATGAGCACCATTCTTAAACGTGTTTTGCTTCCTTTTGTACAAAAGCTAAAATATACTCAGATATAAAACTACTTGTACAAGTGATCAATGAAATAAACTCACCTGTGTTGACTAAGACTGATCTCGTGCCCGAACGTTTTACTGCACATTTCACAAGCAAACGGCCTCTTGCCATTATGAGACCGTCTCGCATGCACTTCTAGGCCGTGCGGGGTGCTGAACATCTTCTCACATTTTACACACGAGTACACATCTCCGATGGGCAAGGGTCTTGACAAAGGTCCAGGGGCACCTAACACGGCAGCTCGGAGACGAAGGAACTCGGGACCAGCGGCTTGTACTGCGTGAAGGTACAGGTTACTATAACCACCCCAAGGTATACCAAGACTCCCAGCGTCTCGAAGGAATTCCGCAAAAGGCAGATGAGGATATAAAAAAGGCCGCTGAGGCTGGACTCGAGGGGCATCAGGCCTTAAGAGAGCACTGACAGAAAACGACTCGGATCTTCTCGGAGGTGGCGAAGAATCTGGAGGTCTTCTTGGCGAAGATGGTGGAGAGTCCACTTCAAGTTCAGGAGAACTGGAGCGGACTGATCTGGGGGATTGTGGTGATGGGGGCCAGCATGTGCTGCCGCATCGGGAATTAGGGGAAATGCCCTCGGGTCTGGGGATTTCATTATGTTGCTCATCTTCTTCTTCGTCGGTTTTCTCGCTGACCAAACGATTGATGCCAAATTTGATTTCCTCTGAAACAAAACACAACTTATTAAGACTACCTTAATCGCTGTATTGATTAATATTGTCCATACGCACTTTTGGTTGAAAAGATATTACAATGATTTTTTTTCCTTTGATATTAGGTTTGAACAAGGATATTTATGCTCTTAAATCACTTCAGGTTTCCCAAAAAGGCAAATGGGTAAACATTGTAAAAACCCGACGGAATTTCCCTATCGTGCTGGTACTATTATCAATTAATACAAAATCTCCATAGTCATTTTGACCATTTCCTGTAACAACTAACAATAGAATAACAAATAACAGTAAAGCAACATCAAACAGTAATTTGCCAAAACATGAGATCGTTTTCGCTTTTCAATCGGGGACAAAGGGCCATCAGCCCCCGGGGCTTGAAAAAGCGCAGGTGCCTCACTTGTCGCTCGACGAAATGGGCCATATCATGTCGTAGCACCAAATTGACTTTCATTGGACCCTCCGGCCCACCCCTGTAATTAACACATTGGGTCTGAGCCCCTTTTTTACAATTCGCTAATCCGTCGAAAACTACGCTACGTTTAGTTTCTGTAATGCTTTGTGTTTAAGCTTTGGTGAACTTTGAGTGAATTGAGTATTTTTATTTTCAGAGTTGATACTGAAATTTCTATCTCTTAATTTTTATTGAGAGAATATTTGCAAAATAATTTGCCTAAGACTGTGTTAGGTATATGCAATTACCTAATTTCATTTTGCTATTTTGTTAGTTATTCATTAGGCTCATTGCAAACATAAGTAAAGTATTATCCAAAATGATAATGCTTTGAGGTAAAATGTTTCGTTTACTTACGGGAAAAGACGTCATCAACGTCATCCTGAGAATTAGTCAATTTATTAAGGGATAAAAATGGAGAAACTCTATTTGTATAACAGTTTCAAACATAACCTAGACTCAGTCTCTGAGGGAGACTTGAACATACATAGAAACCAAAAATATGCTTTCCCCAAAATGAATAGCTTGACCGTTAGTTTCCCTACCAAAAAATCATACATCATCAAGCGACCATCACCCAAAAACAAACATCCATCTCAGCAGACAAGTTGCACTAATGAAGAGGCGCCCCTATACCGAAACACAGCAGCTGTCATCTGGAGCGGAACCAATCGGAAACATTCGGGGACAGTCGGCAACACTCGGCAGTTCTCGGGTCCCCTTTTCACGCTCACAAAGCCCAGCGTTTAAGGGTTGCCTCTGTACACTTGTTTGTTTGTCCCCTTGCATTATTACCCCATAGTATTTATTACATATTAATGGTTATTTGGATTCATTGTTCCGCCCCGACAGTATGCTCGAATTTATGGGTTTGCAAAATATTGAATGGGATAATGGAGCGAGTGTAAAGACGGTCATTGAGAGGCATTGTGCCGTTTTTGTAATTAGATGATCTTAATTTTGGTGTTTGATTTATGGGTGCAATTTTTAATAAAGTCACTGATATTATCCGTTATTACATTGATATTAATAAGATGGTTCATGAAAATAATGAGTATGTCCACATTCATCTGCACTTTATAGTATGGTCAGATTTAATTATGTAAGACATTTTTACTTTCCAAAAATTTTGTAAGTCTAATTACATAACTTAGTTCACTGAACACGACATTACTTACCGATTAATATTCATACAGGTAACGCATTTATGTAGATATTTCTAGATTCTTTCTGCTGATTTTTTTTACAATACACTTATATTTACACATTCAGTCCATCTCTTTACGTATAGAGGCTAATTTTATTACAAGAGTGCATTTTTCTATGCACAGCGCGCATTAGTATTACGCTGCACTAATGCAATTTTAATTATAAGAGGCGCGCCGCAAAGTGCTGGCCGCATTGTGATTGCTATTTTTCCAAAGCTTTTAACAAATTAAAAACCGAGCTAAGTGTTTCTGTAATCGGCTGGACGGTTTTTTCTATCGATACTTTGACTTGTATCTAGGTTTTAATGTGTATTTGTCGTATTTGCAACTTAAATGTCACAAACAGGGCTATAGGTACCAGGTAATTATAGTAAATTATCAAAATAAATTTAATCTTTATCTTCAAAGGTAACATCATTGTCAATCAACTTTGACGATGATTTTGACCAATCAGTGTTAAAATTTAGATTTTGACCGAAATAACTTGCAAATGTATGGTTCAATATTCAGTAGCGCATTCCGAATTTGCATTTGGTTTGCATAGTGATGACCCATACGCAAATCCGCGTGCGATAGCCTAAATTGGTTACACTGAATCGGGCAAATCGGTATGCATACGTGAATTCGTAACAATATTATGTACAGAAGCATATACAGCTGAGTGTGGCCTCCGGTTGGATAATGGAGTTGAATTATGAGCTGTTGCATACGTTAGTTCTTCTACGACAACAAAAATAGCGAAAAAACTAAATATTGAATGGTGGCAGAATGTGGAAGATATCGTATGCACACAATAGAAATAAAAAAAAAAATCAGTATTAATACATTCTATATTGTATGAAAAGCCATAGGAGCATCGTTTAGCGGTGTCGTTAGAAACCACTGTGTCTAAAATTAAATAATTATATACCTACACACGTTTGGTTTTCCGGTGAGGACATAAATGTTTTTTCCTGCAAATGTTAACGATTAGATTTGACATATTGTGAGCGTATGGCGTAAAGTAAGTAGTGAACAGGATTGTAGCTACATGTATTTAAAGGCTAACGTCGACGAAATGTCATAAATGTCAAGAAACAAACCGTGGATACCAACGGAAGTGTCCTAGGTGACCGCTGCGCCGCGTCGCACCGCTTCGCCTTCGCACAACGATCGCCCACATAGAACACTTCTATATATATTGAACATTTGTTTTAACGCGCCGCACCGCACCGCATCGCCATCGCTGTCATTCGTCCACGTCCACAGCGCTAGTAACCATAGAAAATACCAAAAGATTGAAACCACCTAAAATATTTATAACAAAAGATAACAGGAATATGCACGTGAAGGCTTTTTTAATTTACACAAAGAGTTAAATCATTAAGTTTACCAATATTTGTGCCTGAAAAATACCATCAAATGGTCACGCCAATCAGTGTTAACCAACTAAACCGAATAGCTGTCAACCATACTAAAAAAAACGCTTAACTCCATGTTACTTGGTCAATCCCGGTTAGTACGAAGTGGCCCTAACTGTCGATTTCATATTTCTAGTCCACTCTCCATTCTCATAATGTTTAATTGCTACAAGCATCAATAACAAAATTCCTTAAACGATTTCCATCAAACCTATGCAGCTATGAGTCCAATAAAACTATAATAAAAGCCACGAACATGCAAAGTCACGCGTCAACCGTTAATATGGATTAGTTATCAATAAACCCTCACATATGGGAGCCGTGGATAATTTACAACTAGTTTAATAAAGTCACACCCCACAATTTCAAATCTGCTGTTATTTCATATTGAACGTCTACGAGATAATTTTTGAAAAATATGGACACATATTTGATATAACTGTTTTTGAAAGCAATAGATATACAATATTTTAGAATTTGACCAACAGAAAGACCAACCTTTATAATATTTTTGTTGATTAACCCATAACTCAGGAATTACTAGATATTCACACTAATAACGCCTACCAACATTCAAATACAAATTCTACAATAAAATTTGGGAAGCAGAATGGAATGAGTACTGAGGGTAAAGGATGACTCACACTAGGATGGGATGGGGCGGGACGGGACGATCTGTCATAGCTCGGAGCCCTCGAATATCACGTGACGTTTTCTATAGAAACCGACAGACCGTCCCGGCTCGTTCTAGTGTAAGTCATCCCTAAAACATGTTATTGAATGGGTTTTGCATCAGTCCACTTTATCCCTCACACAGTTCTCTGCACTTGCATTATTCGAATACATTAATGAAATAAACGAATCGTAACATATATGCGACGAGGTCACGAAAGATCTGAACAAGCTGTGACCGTTGATTCAACAGAAAGGCGCTAGACATAGAAACCTGGCGGTCCTTAGTGTCAGATGCCAAGATCCACAGTAAGTAACACATATGCGAATGGGTTTCCGTCAAAACATGATCACATCAATAAATCAATCAATTCAATTTTGTAAATCATCTGTATCAATGCGCTCTGCATTTTTATCTGTAATTAGAGAATTATTTCTATCAGCAGAAGAATGTAACAAATAATGTATAAATCAAATGTTATCATTCGTTTTTAATGTGTTTTATCAATCGTAAAGATATCTGTTAATCCGTTTTATCGTAGGGATTACATGAAGGCGAATCTTGGATTGAACGCGATGAAAAATCATCGGATTGTGTGGCAGTAGAGGATTAGCTGATTGAATTTACTAGTACGATCGAATATTTGAATAAAAGAAGCATTTCTAATGCTAATGCTAATCAAGTTATTGAATATAATCTTATTTGAGAAAATGTGTTTTTTATTTAAATAAACACCCAGACCAATGTAGACAGGTCCAGATAAAATTTTATGTAACGAGGTAAAAGTTGCCAGGATACTATAACTCAAATTGTACGTTAAAATACAGGCTGAATTACTTTGTATGTCATTTTGTAGTAGCAGAGTTACCGCAATTAACATTTTCAGTTACCTCACACCTAATACGAAATCAATGCACGTATGTATAACAACCGATTGTTTTTTTTACTATATACATTTTTTATAAACTATGATTTACGTACTCGTTTTAAAATAATTAAGAACTTCGAAGAAGCAATCAGTAAACCGGTACCTACCATCGTCAACACTGTAAACTGGTCCGTTAACATGGTCACTTATTTTCGACGCCGTAACTTCTCCCGATAGTCAGTTAGGTGTTGCTGTTTTTACTTCTAAATTGTTAATCATCATATCATCCCATTCGTTTACCTTACATTTCTACTCCCACGTCTAAGTAAATATTTCCGCATCGGCATGTAACCGTTTCTTATCATCTAAACCAAAATCATAAAAATATGACGTTTATCAGAACCTCGGGCTTAATCTACCTGGATTTGTATACACAGTAATCCGTAACTAATCAAAGTTTTAAATTCGAAGGTCACCCCTGAGATTAGATTTCGTACATTTTATTTTGTTTATAACAAATTTATTGATTTTGTGCGCGTTATTACAATTCGAGTTTATCTTTATGATTTAATGTTATGAAAAAAATATTTATTTGTAGTTTTTTCTACAATTCATAAATTTTGTATTTGGCCTTTTAATACCGCTAGAGGATTTTTTTTTATTAATTTATTGACTGGCCAGAAATGGTTGAAATCTGCAATGTGCAGACTAAAAGCTCATATACATTGATTCAATTGATTGTGTTACGCGGACGTTAAAGTTAATGAGGAACCTCTTTTTGCAACCCTTAGCGATATTTCTTTCAGATTTCAATGTTTTACCAATAACAGTTCACACAGTTACATAAACATAGGATTGTGACGTCAAATATCTTTGACAGTGTCGCAAGATAACAATGACAAATCTGGGCTTAGGCGGCGACATGAAAAAGGCTTAGGGGGCCACGCCTGGCGAAACGTCACATCGTGATAAACATGTTGACATTTCGTGACGAATGACAGAATCTTGTAGATGGGATTAGTGACGTGGTTTCACGTGCATGATGTATGCTATGCAACTGGGTATTTCTGGGAGAAACTATCCAAAAAAACATTAGGTAAAAGTAAGTAAATTTAATGTTTTTCCTAATCAGAATAACGAGATCTTTCAATCTAGGAAAACAAAGATACAGGAAAAAAATGTATGTAAATTGTTTTAATGTTTCACGCACTTACTCTCCATTATGTAACCGCTGTACAAAGTGTTTGAAAAATATTAACAGAATGGAATATAATAATGCGAATTTTTTTTCGAGCTCAAATTTTTTTATTAAATTTACATGTTAAGAAAAAGGATCTCTGGAGCTGACAGAATTTTGGTAGCTCCGGCTCATTTCAGACGATTCGCGACGACGATGTTTTTTTCTGAAACTCAAGGCCGAAATGACTAAAAGGGGGTTTAAATTCTTTAACCACTTCTACTATTCCTACTACACTACTTCTATTAAGGAAAATATCTTATAATGTCATTGCTGTCAATAAGCAAATAAAACGATCTCTATGTTTGTAGACTTGTATCTAAAT
This sequence comes from Lathronympha strigana, assembly GCA_949128165.1. NCBI lineage: Eukaryota > Metazoa > Arthropoda > Insecta > Lepidoptera > Tortricidae > Lathronympha > Lathronympha strigana. The sequence goes on along the minus strand of OX421906.1, from coordinate 4,839,024 downwards.
CAAATTAAGGCAAAAGTTAGAAGGGAAGTTGTACATTTGAAGTAATCCAAGATAACCCTTTAAGGTCATTAGAATCGTCAAACTTACACGGCGTCTTTGTTAGCGTCCCGATTTCCCCTGTTTCCTCGAATTATTTGCTAAAGCAACACTCTTAATGTTCTTAATTACTACACATGTCCGTAACACAGTTAGTGTTGCATACATCAACCTTAACACCAGACACTAAGGTTGATTTTAAATGGGTTTTGATTTTTGTTGACGCAATATGAAGTTTGTCGGTAAACACTGTCGAAATGTCATTCATGGCGGCTCCTTTGACGGATTAGATTCTTTAACAATTGCCGGTCAACATTGGTTAACTCGTGTCTAGATTTGCCATTGTGGAATGACGTGAGTAATTCAGAATGAGAATAGCGTAACTGGATAGAAAATGTCTCTAGGTTCGACGATTTTCGTGTCCGTTCTCTGTCGTGTCGTGTAAGTTGCGCTGTACCGTCTGGCTAGAGTTGGCCTAGGTTTTATATAAAACCTTTGAGATAGGGAGCAAAATTGTTTTAAATTAGACAAACCAGTAACCCTATCATTTGACCTGTCATTTTCTAACTGTTCGGATTAGACAGTGACAAAAATAAATTTGTCTTTCTCGATCGCGAGATACTGTCGTGGCACTCTTGTGCTTAGGCTACAGTAGAAATCGAATTCTACAGACGCCAGTGGTAGATTGGTACATTAAAAAAAAACAAAGTGGATTTTTCATGAGAAGGCATCAAAGAAAGTTATACAGTTCAGTTAGATTTGGGTCAAACCATCAAACCCAAACCGATGTTCAGAGTCTTTCCGGTGGACTATTCAAAAGTGAAGGACTATAAACCTTGATTTTCTTATTTAAGCCTTATCTACATTAAGGTACTCCCTTTCTATTGCATTGAATGATAAAAATCATTACTACATGTCCACAAGCTGTTAACTATTGACCACAGGCAAGAAAGAGTGTGCGTTCAGCTGAACTGTAGAGTTTTTTATATTGTGATGAATTGATTATTCGGAACCGAGTAGACAAGCACAAAATAACAGACATGTTGCTTCGCCGAAAAAAACGCTCAGCAAACAGCGCCAAGTCGCGTCAGAAAACAAAAGCGCAAGGCAATCACAATCCCCTAAATTATTAACGGGTACACCACAAAATTCAATTGTCATACCGGTTTGACACGCGAGGATAGGGCCACCGAGTCCTAACTCACGAGGTGAGGACAAGTCTTGAAATCAAGGTTGTGAATGAAACATTTATTTTTAATAAGTAGGTAAGGAAAACTGAATATTACAATATGGCCCCCAATTTAGTATAGTGTCGAGTGTAGTTGACTAGTTATGTAAGGTGCTATCTTTCTTTGGTTGTCACCTCATGAGCTCATGACTGAGGAACATTATCACTGCTTTGAGAAAATGTAAGATGATTCTTCTATTGATATTTCCGTCTGCTTTGAGTGTGACCTGGGCTAATACCACAGAAATCGGGCGATTGCGGATTTGTATGTCGATCTCTGTCACACTTGCATTTTAGAGTGACAAAGAGGTTTTATCGTTAATGCCGATTTTCGATGTTTGTGGTAGGCGTGCTTGGCTCATTTTATAATAACTGATCCTCTGCAAAAAAAGTATGTTTTCAAAAGCTTGTATGTAGTTAGCGATTTTTATTAACATTACTCGTATATCTAACTATTGAAAGGAAATTACGCAATAAGTTAGCAAATGTTCTACTTATGTATAGAGACTACTTATGGAGAGTGATTGTAAGTTCCTGTTAGTACACCTCAAACAGGTCAAACAGCTGCCTGCACCCACAACTCAAATCCAATAAAAAAGCAGGACAAATCCCAGTTACCTCGGATTTATGGCCACCCGGCGAGGCCAAGTCTTTTGCTACACTTCTTGGTCAAACATGGTGAATAATAGGGCACACTGCGATGTCGTGACCACTTGGCAAATATTGACGGTTTGGCCACGAATGTTACCCTTTGATTGATCGAGGCAAGCGACGTTTTTACATTTAGATTGTTTTGGTTACAATACGGGTATAGATCGATTTTATGTGTTCCGAACACTTAAAATTTCGAACTTTAGATAGGTACGGCTCTATAGAAATATTCGGACATATTAAAAAAAAATCTGACTAACTATAATGTTCAAAAATGGTTAAAGTACCGAGTCATCCGTTTTTTTATTAAACGAAGCAAAGAATGTTAGACCTATACCTACACATATTTGCATAGACATACAGATATATACAACAAATTAGACGACTAAAAAAATCTAGTCCGTCTATTAGATTATTAAAAAACGTTTATAAATCGTATCTTTTCTTTTGTTCGTCAAAAGTTCGTTAAAGTTTCGCGTGACGTCAGAATTAGGTACAATTCTTACCTAATAATTACCTCACAATCCCCACCCTGGTACTTTGATGCTCTTTATCTTCGTCAATTTTAGTAAACTTCAAAAAGTGTCTTATAATTTTAATTATTGAGTAGTATTTCATTTGTTTTTATTTGACATTAGTCTCCACTCTTATGCTGTGGGGGTGTTGAAAGTTTTATAAAAAATATAGAGACTAGGCTGATAATAATAAATCTAAAAGATCCATCAATGATTTCTATAACGTTCACCTCATCTCATCACAGTATTCACACACCAAACTTAAGTACTTAGGTATTATAAAATTTAAAATTTAATTTTAACTTAAAAATATTCCGTTACTTGGCACGACTTGTTTTTATTTTAGAATTAAAATAATTATGTTTGTAAAATAACGTGCCTACCGATCTGTCATCTGAGATTGTGTTAGATATTCTAACTTCGTATTTCCGAAGATATCGATAATCATTGACAGTGATTGAATGCTTTATCTTATAAAAGTGTGTAAAATAGGATATTTTGATATAATTCATTTTACTAATGGAGGACTAACTCTAGAAAGGGCCGCCAACTCATTGACTGAGTGTAAGCCTTTTAGACCGCGTTTCAGAAGCCTTACCATGACGTCTTAATGTGATTCAGATTGGGTTCTTATCCTCCCCCCTTACCATGACGTCTTAACGCGATTCAGTTTAGGACCTAAACTGAGTCTGTGCCAGCAGTTGTATAACTGAGCACAGTTAACAACCTAAGCTGAATCGCATTAAGACGACATGGTAAGGGCCCAGATTAGGCTTTGCTTTTTATCCGCCTTTTGTGAATTCATATCCTTTAAATAGAACCTAAGTGTGTGTTTTTGTTTTGCTGAACTGACCTTTTTTGTGTAGGGTGTATTGGGATCATTCCGAATGTCAGAAAACAAAGGATAATTTCGAAATAAGACTAGATCTTCCTGTGACTTTCGAAGTTATCCTACTTTCGCAATTATCCCAATACACTGTATTACCAAAACGAATATATTTCACGACTAACCGATTAACTTGTATTATTTAATTGTTGTTATGACGGAAATGAATTCGTTTAAATCAATTATGCCGTAAACGGTAAAAACAAGAACATGTACCTATTACCATTGCCATAAAAGTCATTCACGTGGATTCATCTAATTATAGGGAAACATTTACTTATAATATATTAATTAAATCTGGCTGACACGTGACTGCGAAAATTAATTTAGTAAAACGTTAACATGCAAAAATCTGTCAAATGCGAGTCGAACTCGATTCCGTACGGGTTCTGCGCCGAGGCACATTAATTACTTTTATTTATATGCAGTTAATTCTTCACTTCTGGTTATTGCCGCTATAAGAATACAAATATTCTATTTACCTATTACGGTTCTTGAGATATAACCTATAATGACTGCGAAACGGACAGAGTAAGTTTAATATTAGGTGTATTTATCATATAAGTACGCGAAAGTCGCACATTCGCTTTATAAATCATACCGTCTCAAACTAAAATTAGGCTTCAATTCATACAAATATCATAGGTAAGAATTTTACTTGATTTTCACTGTCATTTACAAACTGTATCCATTAGCAGCTTCGTAAACGAATTCAGTAGAATCACAACGTTCAGTAGAATTCTCCATCCGAGACTACCGTTAACCGTAGACGAAGTTACCTCTCTGCCACAATTGCGTATAAAATCACAAGGACGACCGAGAGATACTACTTCTAACAAATCTAACAAAAAATCTTACACAGAGGTACAGTCTACCTGTGAACATGGACCGTCCCAATAAATCAATACGCATCAGAACCGCCTGATTACACGTTTGTAACGTTCCTCGAAGCGGGCACAAACAGACCAACGGTGTTATCTTGTATTAATGTTTACTTACACGGGTACACATGTCCAAAACGGATTTACAAGTCTACTAGGGCAATGGATGTGGTACGGTTGGCAAAAACACTAGGGAATTTTTTATTGTAGTGCGATTCGTAAACCAGGGTAAACCAGGCGTCGGAGTGCCTTGACATGCCGGTTAATGCAGCCCTGCAACAGACAACCGGTCGCTGAATTTCAAGGAAAGATATGCTAGGCTACGTTGGCATAGTCACGATCTTCAGCATTAAGGGAACGATTGACGAGGAGGAATACATTTCAGAAACGCTTATCCAATTGCATCTACAATTTACTATCTGACGTATTTCACCTATGGATTAATTCTACTTTATTTTTCTTACTTACTGTAATTTCCGAGTTATTTGTGTTTTGTTTAACTTTACTATTAGTACGAGTAGTACTATTTCATAATAAGAATATTTATGATAATTACCTGATTACATAGGTTTTTGGTGATCAAATTGTTTAAACAATAAAGAAGGTAGATAAGTAAACATTACTGGATTTATTCATAGGTAACGAAGTTTGTAATTACTGCAGGTTTTTCACAATTCTTGAGGTGTGGTCATTTTTAACAACTGACCATTTTAGGCCATGCTGAGCCTACAATGGTAATTTTGTCGTCTTTCATCATGGTTGTCAGGCTCCGAATCCGAATGACTGCCTTTTATCATCGTTAAACTTTGGCGCTGCAATCTGGATGACTGACTCTACCACTAACTCTACACTACCACTAAATTGAGAGATTGAAAAGGACACAACGGTGGGTGAACACAAGCTAAAGAAGACAAGCAAGATATTATAATAGAATAGAATAGAATAGAATACTCTTTATTGCACACCTCAGTACATGAGAAAGAAAAAAACATTAATAATCCTGGTATAATGTCATATACCAGGACTATGATCACTCAGATTATGATCAAAAGTAAAAATCAGTACATGAACTGAAGCACCTGCCGTTGCACACCGTACCTTATCGCGCGCTATCCAAAATTCGTGTTCGATACAAAAATTACAACTATCATAACACGACTATTTAAACTGGCGATACGTTATCGCGCTTTTGTCGATGCCGCCTGTAAATCAAAGCCATAAAACAAACGTAATTTCGCCAGCGATAGGCACTGACGGGCCACTGATAAGTGATATGATAGAGATAGTGTCACGCCGAAATCTGAAGCCGTGGGATTTGGTGGATATTGAATATTGTGGCGATGCGAAAATTGATCACGTTGGCAAACCAGATACTTACTCGTAGTTGCAATGATAAGGTAAAAAACATACATAAAATATGATGGGACTAAATCTATTTTGACGGGGAAAAATCTTCTTTGTGAAATCACCAAAATCGTTAAGTATTGTAGATTTCTGTTCCATGGAGTGATCAGTAAGCTGACTTTGGATGACGACCGCCTGACTATTAGTAGTTATGAATGTCTTTGAAGGAGGTCTTTGCAGCAGTAGAAGCTTTACGATTTATAAGAATTAGTACCTAACTGGGAAGAAGTTACTTACCTGATATTTATAAGAAACCTTTGCCCAGGTCTTAATCCGTGCAGAAGTCCAATTTTAAAGCATTAATTAAACCATTTATTATTTATAATAAGTATTTTGATTCATGTTTTCAAGAGTATACAAATTATAAATTGAAAGAGATGTCATATACTACAGAAAAAGTGACCAATGTCCCCGGTGAGGAGCGCTGGGATCAAACCACCGACCTCGTGCTTTCGCGGCAGAAGTCGTGCTTCCGTGTAGAAGTCGTTAAACCCTTACAGGGTTCTGAGCAATCTGAACTAACACTTCTTAGAATTCTTACCTCTGACAGGATAAACGTCATGGTGTGTAGGGGGAGATACTCGCGGCTCTGGTCGGGATACCGGTGACCAGGAGTTTTGGCCGAGGCTGTTTCGAAGGGCCTCACTTGCTAATATTCCTGTTGACAAAAAAACAACTTGTGAGTTACAATTACTGCCTCTGTACACATAAAGCGCTGCAAAAATGCAGGTTATCAAACATAGATTTATTGCGTTCTCAAGAAGCCCTATGCTTAGACTGTAGGTAACTATTTAGTAAATTCAATTATTATACTTATTCAAAAGTATTTGATGCGCCCTTTCTTTTAATTAGGTACCGAAATGAACATGACCTTGCTTTTTATGAATATCATGATTTTCCAATATTATGTCCAATGAGATCAAAATCGATATACTAAACTTTTTTAAAGTGCACACAAGTCACTACTCAATTAATCAACCATGATAATTTAATTTTACGATCCATCACGGTTTAGTGCGTGGCACAGGACATTTTGTTCCAATTGCTCCAAGCATGCAAACTATTGATTTGGGCTGATCGGTCAAACTGACAATTTTAATCAGAGGTCGTTTTTCTCCTTTGACACGCAATAAGTATTGAGTCAGATCACATCTGCCGTTGAGTGGGCACCCCAGATTAATGTAATATTTATATTACAGGAAGTCATTTATTGAGACAAATAATACTTTTCTTTTAATTCCGTTTGGCCAGGAAGATGCAGTACAGCTCAGCTACAGGCTTCGTCGCATACCTACAAAGTATGTACCTTATCTGCGACAGGCTTTGTCAAATATTCCAACTGTTTAGATATTTTCGAAATTTTAGGTTACCTATATTTGTGACAGAGAGAGAGAGGGTTCTCAGTTTCTTTGGGCACATAATGCGATCGCCACACCACAGTCTCGAACGTGACATCATACTGGGGCAAGTTGAGGGCAAGCGCGCTAGAGGAAGAGCCCCTGCAAGATGGTTGGATCCTATTAGACAGGCATGTGGTTCCATGCAGAAGGCAGCCCACATAGCCCATGATCGCGATAAATGGAGGGACATAGTTGTTGGTCACGATCCTCAGTCATGAGGGAACGATGAATAAGAAGAGAAGATATTTGTGACATTGGCGGTTGTTGTTATAGTTAATTTGCAAATGATTTTTTACGGCATCGAAAAATGACAATAATTTGGTAAAATCTTGTCAAAGCTTCAAAACTTTTACAAGATCTCCCACTAACTCTCAATAGTTAGTCTAATCAGACTAAATGCAAAATCTTAATTTTCGATAAGTATGATTACTATTTAAAACGAGATATTTACCATGTAGGTATATTTGATTTTATGAGCTCCTGATATTTCGGCACTGTTACAAGCGCCATGTTCACGGTGTAACTGATATTATAGAAATATAAAGCCTTTGTACTTACTGTTTTCCTTTTGTAAATTTTAATTTTTCTGTGTTTTGTACAATAAAGAGTTTACATACATACATACATACATAAAGAATGGCAATCTGTCCAATTTATTTTTAAAATAAACCAGACAGAACCATCATAACAATTTCGCGTTTAAACAATTCAGCGTATTCGTCCCGCTATTATGATCGCAGATACGCCGTACAGACGTCGCAACGGCTATATATCCAATTGAATGTCTGTCTGTCAGAAGTGTCTTGATTTGTGGCGCGCCCTCGGCTGGACCCTTTAACAGCTGATCTTAATGACATGCTTGATTTATTTGTAGATATGAAACGCAAGATGTTTTTATATTAAGTTTCTTGTCTTAATTAAAGGTTGAGCTTCAAGTAGAGTAGAAACTGAGATGTAAGAATGTTATTTTTCGTGTCTAGAAGCGAAAAGAAGACAAACCAAGACATTGGAAGAAAAATTTGTTGTATCAAAAACGGAGAGCACCACGTTTGCAAAGACCCGAGAAAAAACAATGTAACGGTGTTAAGAAATGAACACTTAGGTACATAGTTGATCATTAAGTATATTATTGTTTGTTGTATAATTGGAGGTACTCTTACTTATTATTATTGATTGATGTCAATATTGAGACCAAAATATGTTCAAGTATCAATATTTAGTGTAAAATTTACCTTCTAATAATATGGTATACACTTATGTCATTAATCTTAAAAACAAATCATTCATTAGCACATGAAGGAAAAGGGATTACAAGAGGATTATAGATTATAATGTACCTGATCAAGATTATGGCTTCTTTCAAAACAAAATGGATTATAGTGAAGGTAAAATCATTACTAACTTAAACCTTGGTGCTTGGTTTTAAGGTTTAAACTCCAGTAGTTTAAAAGTTAATCACAGTAGTTGTTTTGCAAGCATTTATAGTAATTCGTTCTAAGATTGATTTGTGTGTTTTTTCATTTCAATATTCCAATTTCAGCATTACATTACATATAAATGCTTGACTTTTTTTACATTCAGCGCAACGTCAATCTTTAAAATCTCCTTCTGCATAAGATTTATTTTCTCTTCAACTGTTTTGTAATGATGTAATAAAAATGGATTGGAGCTTAAAATCAGTAACAATTCAAAATATATCCTACGTCTTGCCGAGTCACGTGCCGGTCGTACTCTGGTATGAGACGGGATGTGTAGGCGAATCTAGCCCATATGTAACGGTGCCGAAGGAAGGAAATCCTCAATATCCTCTAGATTGACCAGGGAGACGGTGACAGTAAATCCCAGTTAAATTTGGACACTAAGAATCAGCACGAGAGGCTTGGAAGTGGTTTAAATCACAAGAAAGGTATTTATTTTGGCAGAACTTCGAGCCACGCATTTCATTAGTTTTTATAATAGTAGTAGTTTAATATAAATAATATAATAAATATAATTATTTTGATGTTTATTAAGAAAATAAATAGGAAATGTATCTCTTCTAAAACTTTAAATCGTTCAAAACATAATAATTTCCGAAATGTCTACTCGTACTACAGCGAGCGCGGTTTTCGCCACTACAGAATACACAGAAATTTCTTTCTTTTTCGTCCTCATCTCCTTAAGGCTGAGGGTTGCTACATGAGGTCACTGCTTTGATCACCGAGGCTCTCCAATCAAGATTTCCAACCTTCTGAATACACACCAAAAATTTGTCACTTGTACATTTTTTACAGAATTTTTGTTTGTCAATGTGCTTATGGCCCAGTGAGCTCATGACTTGCACAGCCACAGGAAGCGATGGCCAATTGGCGTTGTCAGCGGCAATTGTGACGAGCGCCGGACGCTGGCCATTGATTCCGCTGGCGCCATTCGGCTCGCTTTGTTTTTTAACCATAGACAAGGCACTGACAAACAAGTGAAACCAAAAGATTATTACAGAAACCAAAAGTTTTGAGAGAAAAGAAGGAAAATATTTTTACAAAGTTCATAATTTCTTGCTTCGGTTTTTTGATCACAGGCAAAACATACTCGTAAAAGTATTTATATGTTTAGGAGAACTCTGTCAAAATTTTTTGGGACGTTTATAATTTCTTGAAGGTGTAGCAACTGTAAAAGTATATCATAGCATTCTTTATTTCACTATTTTAAAAATGTTGGTTTTGTGTTTTCTACTTTTTGCTATGCTTTATATAAAATGATGCATTACATTATTAGTGAAATGATCACCAGACGCATTTCGAATACTACGAATTCCAATGAAAATGAAGGTTCGATTTTAAGCAGCCATTTATATGTAACTCTAGATTGTAGATAGATTTAAAGACATTTTTTTTGTATTTATTAAAACATTAAAAATACATAAAATCCAAAAACAATAAAAATTTAAACTATCTTATATTTATAAATAAAAAGCTGGCTCCAGCTCGGTGCCTTGTGGCATAGTGCCAAGGAGGCTGGCGGCATTGCCGCGCTGGACGGCAATACCAAGACGTTGCGCTAGGTACGCGCCAGCCCTCCTATCGCCAGTCGCTTCTACAAGAAGCTTCGCTAAGCCCTTATAAATGAAGTGGGCGCCAGGTCCCCACGGTCCAAGCGTTTCCACTCCAAAAGGCTCAAACATGCAGCCAGAATCAATGGCTGCATATTTGCGCCGCTTGAGGTGTTCAGCCGAGTTGGCGGCAGCACCAGCTCTGTTTGAAGTCCCTAGAAGATGGGACGGCGCAAGGGTATCCACGCATGTGGCATCCCAGACTAAAGGCCGTCCAAGCTTCCAGGGGACGAGAGTCATGCCATCCGGCCTTTTGCCGTCCTGGCGCGCTAAACCAGATGGTTCCAAAACCGCCGGCGCCCCGGCCGTCACGAGAGCCCGACGAAGTATATCATTCAGGCTTGCGTGACGTGATATACGGCCGACACTTTTGGAACATGATAGACCGTGGAGACCAAATCTTGTTACATAAGCCCCACACTGGCATCGATGAGGAGCCACACATGCAACACCCAAGCGCAAACACAAGGCAATTCTAAAATAATTGGCAGAGAGGAGTGTGCCGAGGTTTTTAGAGGGAAGAGCCTGCAGCCACGCACCGGATTCCCATCTTGTCGCAGCAAGGAGACGAGCGCGCTCTGTGGTGCTGGAAGACGTTTCGTACAGATTATCCCGTACCAGCAAACAGAGCGGCTCGTCCCATTGGTGTTGCGAATGGCGAGTAGTGGGCAAGTCCGTATTAGGGCAGGCTGCTTTCCACCTGTCAATAGCCTCCGGTAGGAAAGGGACGTCCAAGTTGAGTATGGGGTCAGATTTTAGAATTTTTCTAAAATTTTTTTTTTTTTTTGTGTATTATGAAAATATTACATACAAAATTTTGTTTTACTTGGTTTATAAAAATGAGACATTCTTCCAATATTCTGTCATCTCAAAACTTTATAACCAGCTGTGACTCAATTATCTATAAATAGAAAGTTAACTGTTCCTAATTGGCGCGGCCAGTATCTATTATTAGACGGTTTGATTGGTCTATAAAAATTGCGGTATAAGTAGTGGTAATTTTGGGATTAGTGAGAATGCAATGGATGTCAAGGATGTGTGACACATACACATCTAAAGTGACGAGACATATCATTCGGTATGTCTCGATTTCATTCTGGCAATATATCTGGAAATGTGTAACATTTTATACTTGCCAATCGAAATTGGCGTCGTTTCAATGGGTGGGCAGTTACTGGTCATTTTTGTGATTAGTTAAGGACCAGGTACGTTGAAGTCGATACTCAGCAATAAGAGGATGATTTCAAATTTTCTGTAAGTAGGTAAACAAAACATCAGATCTGTTGACACATAAATAATGCATTAGGTTATCATTTGAATTTAAATGCAAAAATCAGTATACAAATATTGTGACCAACAAACATTACTTGAATAATTAACAATAATCATTTAATTGACTTCATATCAATATAATTGAATATAATGTTACATAACTACTTTGAATAATGTTTTGCAGAACTAAACAACCAATCCCTTATTTGCAGAGTTTAGTTCTAAGGCAAAAATGATTTCGCTGTCCCAATGCTCGGTTGTCTAACTATTCTCCTTTACAATTCGCTCTCAAGTTATTCTCGTAAAATTTTGAAAGATCTTTCTGTCAATTAAAATTTTGAAATTTTTCAAAATTGCGGTTTCACATGGCGGTCAGAGTTTTGGAGCTCGGCCATTAGTTTTGAAATTGCGCCAAAGCAAGATGTAAGATCACGAGAAGCTACATTTGTTTAAAATCTCTTAAGTTGTACAGTGCTTTCTCCTCCATCTCCCATTTTGTATGTTCGTACCACATCGTATAATCTAGCCTCGTCTTCAATTCAAACTAGCTCATATTATAAGTCGATTTAAACTGAGCGCACGCGCAGGAAGAGGGCCAAGACAATCCGTACGACGGAAGTCAGCGATTCGGTGGCGCCAACTGCCTTAATGCACAAAGTGCCAAATAGCCTGCTTGACATAATTGTGATGGACTGGGGTTCGTGATTCATAAGGACGATTTGTTTACAAGGTTATATAGAGTGCTAGTTAATATATTTGGGTGGCTTTTGCTAATTATCATTATATCATAAGAAAATTTAGACATAGGCAGTACTGGAAAAAAGTACGCCTGTCGAAAAAAGAGTTTAAAGGTTCGCCCGGCTTTTAGTTTGAACATGACTCAGTGATTTAGTTTAACAGTGTTAAACATTTGGTTGAAACTTAGCCACATTTTACAATAATTACAACAACCAAAACAAAAGCCAAAATAAATGTAACTTTTTACGAAAGAATACAGAAATAACTAAACGAGTACATCATTTTCAATAACACAGACTTTACAAATGCGATTGTAAAAGTGTCAGTCACATAAAGGCCAATAAATAATAGTGCATCGCAACAATCGATCGTGATTGAATCGTCACTCGTCGATTACAGTTTAATCGAATCAACTAGAGGGGCGCCTGGCGTCTACCCTCTAATTAGTATTATTGTTTTGGTGAGGTGATAGGGTTGATTAATAAAGGGTATGTTTATGAGTATGTCACGCACTTTTGTATACGGTTGTAAAAACTTAATCATAAAAAGTTTAAAGGAACTGAATGTTGAAAGAGAAAACCAGCCCACCTTTGAGAAGAGACTTTACATAAAGAAATGGCTGCAATAGTTTCAATAAATTTTACACTAATAGATGGAGAAGTAATGTAACTGAAGTTGATGAAGGTGCTGTTGACATCTATTAAGATATAATGACTAAGACTATATTTAAGACATACTACAAAAATAGACACAAGGAAGAAAAAAAAGGCGAGAAGAACTTACCATTGACCAAGTAAAGGAAAAAGTAAGTTCCTAAAAGGCTGATTAAGAGAATGGCCATAAAACAAAACTATGGAAATTATTACATTGGACGACAATGCTATCGAACACATTTATTATCAGCAGTCTAAATATCGAAGTCATTGCAATCTCCAGCATTACAGCGTCTCAGCCACCTACCAAGAGTTATCAAGATGAAAGACACCGCGGGGCACCAATTACTCAAGACAATACCGTCTTTACGATCAATGGATCCGATCCATTCACTTATTAGGTTCGAATCGGTCATCGAGTGAATGGACAAGGGGACAACGATTAACTATGCGGCTTGAATGAATGATTTGTGAGGGAATGGTTTTGTTGGCATGTTTAAACCCTTGTTTTTATGTACCAAGTTAAAATACTCGTAACAGTATGTAGCATTTTTTCCAAATTTTATTGGTGATTTTGGTAAAGTTGAAACACAATTGTAAATCAATAACTAATAACTTCTATATACGTATTCATAAATGACATTCACAGACTAGTTATTTATGAGATCACACATTTAGGATGTGATTTGTCATCTTAATTATTAACAAGTATGAAATATTAGCATGTTCGTCATGCGTGAGCAGTATGTCATAACTAAATATTTATGTTTCAATTTGTGTTCTATGACAACATAAATAAAGCTGAAAATAGCAATTCATAAAGTGTTTATAACGTTTTTACAAGTCATAGACTTTGGATGCGCACTTATGATTTGACATTCCTCACTTTTTTACATATTATTACATATAAGGCAAAGGCATTTTAGTCAATACCACAATAATCAATAGCAACTATTTTCTCTTGCATAAAAAAGCAAGTTTCGTATATTAAGAAATTTCTAGAAAAACTGTCTCGGAACACTTTTGTCTACTTCGATTATAAAGATAAATGTAACGGCAAACGCGGCTCATATTGAACTCCCGCGCAGCTCAATGCGCTTATTAATCCCAATCAATACACATCTCAGCAATCCGAGTGTCGTGTTACCGCCTGGGTGGTATGGACTGCCGACTACCGGAAACTGGGCTTGGACTTGCATCAATTCTTCTAACAAACATTACGTATAAGTAAGGCGTGCATATCTGTTTTGTGATAATCTCATAAGTTTGACAACTGATAAGGCATAAGCTATCAATTCTCAATGGTTTTTGAGTTGTTTAATCAAAACGCGTGAAAAAAGGGAACAAGTTTTTCCATAAAAGTGTGAGGACAGAACATGTTAATAGGTAAGTCGTGTTATACGTATATAGCAAAATACGCGTTAGATAAAAATAAGCAAAATATGTGGCACATGATCGATTGACGTGAGAAAGTTAGAAATGAAAACATATAATTAAATGACGTGCATGTATCACAAGATCAAGTCTGAAGGCCTCTGTAAAGATTTGTGTAGGTATTAGATGTGATAGTTAAGTAATAAACTAAACTTATCAACGCCTATGTATTACCCAAACAACAAAGCAACATGTAAATTGAATATGCCTGAAACATTAGAATAGAACATTAGAAAACAGGAACATAAGAAATCAGCAAATTAGACTTCAACTTTACCACCATTACCACTTTTATCAAATGCCATTTGGTGTAACGCAACCCAATTAATATCAAAAGAAACATTGTCTTTTATCAAATTCTCAGTAAAACGTTATAGGACAAGTTACAAGAACCGTTATCGTGGTGACAGGCAGTCTAGAGCTGTGTGTTATCAGCTCTGTGTGGGCACAGTGGCTCTTTCTGTCAACTGCATTGAGGCATGCGGTGGCAAGGGTCACAGCTTCCTGGGTTCAGATTATTTGCAGAATGTGTCTGATGTCTTTTGTTTAAGTAAGTTTTATAAAAGAAGAGTGTTTTCAATTTGACTACATACATGGTACATGGTGTAACAAAATGCTGGTTATCAGTTTTAGGGCGTATTCGGTATTGTGGTCTGATTAGGAAAGTGTAGAAAAATATTTTTAAGCATATACATTTTTCGTTTATCGTCATGAAATTACTACGATACTGAATGCGCCCTAAATTAATCACCAGCAATTTCGTATCATCCTGTTTATTAATCCGTAAATATGAATGAATTTGATAGTTATTTTTGTTTAAAAAGAGATCTTCGAGGAAGTTCCATTAGATTTTAGATTTTAACTGATAATGAAAGGGACGAGGGACAGAGAAAATCCCTCAATTATGAACAGGTAGGAGGCGAAATTGCACGGTATTATTGGTTTTCTTAAGCAACTCAAGCATTTACTTTTGTATACTTACTTCCTAATCTACACTTTGATGTCAGTTTTTTTTCTTAGAACATAATTGTATATTTCCTAGCTTAACATAAATAATATGTTGACTACTAGTATTAACTTATGTGATGTCAGTTACAATTCTGACCTAGATTGCTACCAACACCAACCATTATTTTTGTCGAATGAAATCTATCAAGTTTAATTAACGCGTTAATTAGTAACAAACTAAAAGGAAGTTACCCATTACGCTGTTCACTCCATTTGATTTTACTAACGCCTAGAAACTACCATTGACACACACCACACACACTAAGTAAAAGTATTGTTTGGTAGGTGTTTCTAAAGGATATCAAGTCAAGTCTCAGGAGTTAGAATTGATATTTACAAAGATTTTTACTATTATTTTTACGCAGAAACGTACCTACAGAAAGAAAGGATAAGTGGAAAAATTCATGACCTCTGATGGGATTCGACCCCGTGACTCTGAGATACCAGCTCATCGGTCTTCCATTGGCCGCTCCTATGGCCCCGAATTTCTTCACCATATCCCTTAGGGTAGTAGTGGTGGGGGAGAAATTTAGGGCCATGAGTGTGGTCTCGGTTGCTCAGTCGGGAGAGCGATGAGCTGGTATCTCAGAGTCGCGGGTTCAAGTCCCGCCCAAGGTCAAGAATTTTTCTACATTTTCTTTTCTTTCTGACAAAGGTTTTTACTTTTCGAACACCTATCTTATTGTAAATAGACCTCATATCTTCTTTGCCCATACTTTTAACTATTTGACCAGGTTGGAACATATTGCTGCTACTCAAATCTCCTGAATACTTCTTAGCTTTTCAACCAAAACCAACTCAAATCTGTTTATCACGTTAGGAGAGACTGTTCTTAAAGATGCATTTGATTCAATCCACCAAGTTAGCCTATAAAGGAGTTCCCACGACCGGGTCGCCCACGCCGCTTCCTCGACGTGGGGCCAATCATGCGCAAGCGACGGATTTTAGAACGATTTCAGGTAAACTGGTAAACCACATCTATCGTTGCTATTTTGCCGCATTATCACTCGAATATGTAAAAACGATTTCGATGTTTGAGGTAGGCCCACTGGAAATGGGGTCACATCAACTTTAGTAAAGGATTAGAAGTAGGTTACTTGACCTTCTAAAAGATTTAAAATATTTTAAAATTTGCTTAATATTTTTCCTCTACTTTTAAAACGCATCGACCCATCCTAACACCGCAACAAACTATTTCTTAAATCATGCTATAATTAGGTTTGATTAAGATTGCTCGAAAAGGAATATTGCGATTGTAGGTAACTTGTCAAATGCGTTAAGCACCATGATTCACTTAAGGCACATACCGTATTAGTACACTACTGTTAAATATTATGCTCCCTTTATCCATAGGCCATGTAGAAATGGAAAATATACAAGTAATTGTATCAGCAATAGTGATCCTAGGAAAATATAACTAATCCGATCAGATCAAGTCCTAGACCAATAAACTAGACAAACCATAAACTGGAACATTTCCCACGCCGCCTACAGCGTTAGTCACGCACTTTGTCATCTGCTACTTTAATTGACCCGGGTGAGATCTACTAGTAAATTGAATCGTGGATCTAGTGCGAGTGTGTGAATACTGCCGGCCTTGGCGAAGGATTTTTCGTTATGAATGGATGTTGTTGTGGCGGATCGGCCGCAGTTGCTATGCGAATTAATCTAGTGACGACATGAGATTGTTTTTGACAAGTTGTGAGATTGCCAAATGCTGCAGTACTTGGGACAGTCCCAAGGATAGCCATAGTCTGGCCACGGCATTCGTCACTGAAGTAAATATATGCAAAGAGAACCGTACTCTATTTTAACGCTTGGCGTGTCACTCCGTAAAAAGATACCACAGCACCTATGGTTAATTAATTGCAGTAACAGTGGTTTGTCATACTTAATACATTTTTTTGACTTTGTCCGGAATCAGTTTACTATAATTACAATTCAGACATGAAATCCGTAGATTCTTAAGAATGAAGAAGCGGAAGCTGAAGAAAGGAGATTTGGATTCGACACGTGCGCGAACTGTATGCCAAACTGAATGCGTTAAGAAGAGCATTTTTATATACTCGTACCTACCTACTACCAGTGTCATCGCTACCTGCTATAAGTGGTCATATGATTTTGATATCGGAAGTTAACATTAAAATGAGTACCTACCTATGTAATGTAATAAAACAATCTCTGGGTCCTCAAATTCATATTATAATTATTCATATAAATAATATGTAAAAAGACACATAAAAAGACTAATTAATGGTGCTGATTGGCGTGCGATCGTGGAACGGGTTAAGAGGTGTTAATTGTGCAGATTGAATGTTTTCAGGGCGGAATCTCAATTGAACGCAATTGTTTCTTTGCCGTTTTCTGATCTGCTTGCAGCTTGATGAGCGAGTTTTATAAATTGTGTTCATGCCAGACGAGAAATCGGGATGATTGCTGCATTTCTAAGAATCAGATCAAGTGAAGATGTTCTAGAGCAGACTATCTTTTAAGGACGCCTTGCTCTTGGCAGGGACGCCATAAGAGAGGACGATAATAAGGGAAGAGGCGCAAATAACTAAAAAAAAAAAGTAATGCGTAATAAATAATTTTGCAAGCTCACTTGAAGGTGGAATTCATGCTAAAGAACTTGTTTTACATCAATAACTTAGTCTTGCAGTGAATTTTTTTTACAAGCGAAATACATATTTAGAACCATTGTCGTGTAGAATATTTTTAGATTTATCTTTTTAAATAGGGGGTTACTCCATAGTAACCGAAACGTAACGTAAAGTTCATACTTTACATTATTGTATACAGAATTGTATGTATCTTCTACTCTCAGTCTGGTTTTTATAACGATAAATAACAGATTGTTAAGTGCGAATAATAAAATCACATATGATACTAATGCCCGTGCGACTGGACCAATTGAGGTCAAAGTCGTAAACACGATAGAATTACATTTTGCGCTTCGCACTTCAGACCTTCAGCATATCAATATACTGGACTCGCCATATTCATACCCATTTTAATAACCAGACTATTCCTATTTTCATATTAGTTCATTTCGGAACAATCGTATTAATGTCATTACTTAAAAATACTGACAGTAAAACTGATTACATTTGATCATTAATTACTTTTAAAAGAAACCGTTCAGGCATAGATAAACCATTTTCTGGATAGCAAACACCTTATAACATAATCAATCATGAGTATTTATGGTACTAACTGCTCCCACATTTGATTACCTTAAAACACTTTAAACTATTGTTTTCTAGTCTTTTTTTTAAATTTTTAGTTACATCATATAAATATTTACGATGACCAAGGCCCGTAAAAGTACTGGCATAGACAATCAATCCAATTGGCGGCCATGATTCATTAGAGCGGTTCTGAAGCGCCGCGGCGGAAGATCCTAATGAGGTTAAGATTTAATGTCAAATCGTGGGTGACTCAGGTTGGGCAATGGCTTAATAGCGGATGAAAATCTTACTTTCAAATAACGGCATATAAAAATAAAAGATCATGAAGCTTTCACAAACGAAGTGTAGAAAAGTAAAAAAGGATGAATATACCTAAAAAGGAATAAAAAAATGAACTGGTTGCATAATGAAAAAGGCAGTTTAATAATGCTTTATTTTATGTAGATATTATAGTAGGTACTATAAGTTCTTGAATTATTATGAAGTGATTCCATAAAAACTTCAGTTGCTTTCTGTAGTCGTCACCGTGAACTTTGAATTTCAACATATTGAGAATGCTGAACAGAACATTTACCGCGTCACCTTAAGATACTTATCTATGATAATAACGCATGTTTCATATGATTTTATTATCGTTGTAGATAGACATTATTCTGCATTTATAACGACCAACACACAAAGGCGTACAAAAATCGATAAACCAGGGTTAACACGCTAAATCTGTTAACGTGCGAAAGTCATTGTAAATTCTGTCCGGAAAGATTCTGGGTCATTATCCTAATGGGGCACACGCGTCCCTTCAGAGACTTCAACGCAGATTAATTATTTATATCTGTGGTGGAGCGCATGATTGCGTAATTACGATTTAGGATTTGTCAACGCGGGGGGTAAGACGACACATTTGTTTTAGAGTGTGGAATTTAACATTTTGGTTTATTCATAGTCGTAGGTTGGCAAAGATAGAGGTCACACACAAGAACGTAGTATCTACACATGAACATTTTTGGAATTCATGTCTACAGGTATTATCTCCCTGCGCAAATGGGAAAATGCACAGAGTATCAAGACAACTGACATAAGCCTTGTGTCGGTCTCGGGTCGCTGCGCCAATAAGTTAGTTTTAGTCAACTATCTTTGAAATAATGTATTTTTCAGCGGCTTAAGTACATGAATTCTCATCATCATCATCAATCAGTCTGGCATGTAATTTACATTTTTACATTTGTAATTCCGTCTACAACGCATTCCTTTTGTCCTAGAGACCATTTCCATAGGTATATCTACTCGTACCTCTTATCTCTTCTTAGTAACTATATATTATTACTCCTAATCCACAATTTAATTCAAATACGTTACTTATTTCATTAATAAGTGTAATGAGCTTGAGTGTGGGAACCGGACGTCGGATGTAGCCAAGGACTTGCGATTTTATTGTCGTTTTGTCGCGAGCACATGTGCGATTGCTTCAAAATAAACTATTAAGTAACGAGTGCTCGGGTGCTCTTCGATTTGCTTTAATTAGACTTGTGATATTAAGGACTTGTTTGAATTAAACCGTCAATAACATTTTGATCGCATGATCTGAAGCTGAATCGCAAATAGATTTAATTATAAACATTTTATCTAGTGGTTTTAATATAATTTTGATTTGACACTATAGCAATTAATACCTGCTTTATTTTTATGCAGTAAAACTCGCTATAGTGAATAATGATAGTTTGGTTGATAACAATAGGTAATAGTTAAAAACGCCTCTAAGCATAAAATTGCCGAAATATTGGGAGCTCAAATATAATGAAAAAAACTGGCCAAGTGCGAGTCGAACTCGCCCACCGAGGGTTCCGCATAAAGGACGTTGAGCCATTTATGACCTGAGGTACTTAAAAATACTGGTGGCTACTTTCAGTGTACGAGTACGGCAATTATACAATTTTCGGATTTTCTCCTTTATGTGTGCTACAAGCTCTTGCGTTTTGCCAAATTTCGTGATTCTAGGTCAACGGGAAGTACCCTATACATATTGATTCCTATTGCAAATGTATGGGCAATAAGACATAATCGGCCGTATCTTATGACTGCGTTGGCGTAGAGGTTTGTTTTTTTCACACCTTCAAGGGACCGCAGACTTGTGTATGTGATAATAATTTCAACATGCTACCTCCACGCGCTCCCGAGAAAGGGTCTTGACAGACATACGGATGGACAACAAAGTGATCCTATAACGGTTCCGTTTTTTCTTTTTGAGGTACGGAACCCTAAAAACTGTGGTAAGAACCTGTGTTCATTAGTGAAAATATAAAAATGAACTTCGAAGATTTTCACGTATATAATGGTAACACTACACGCCAAGCATGTCACAGCAAAACATAATCAGTAGCGCAAATCATATTCCACCAAATGTCGCAGCACAAAGATTGGCAGTAGCGTAAATCGGTTACCGTAATCGCACTACGCGCGGTAATCCGTTTACCTCGACGTGTAGTCGACTGCCAAATTAGGTTTCCATCCCAATGACGGATCGGTTCGGATTACATGGCCAAATCAAAAACTATGGAAGTTATAGGTTTGTTGGATGTTTTATTTTACTTTCCTTTGGGCCTGATTGTTCAGTCGCCTTTACAGAAATTGTTCAGATACCAAGGTGTTCAAAAATATTTGAACATGCAATCTCGACAATAGCGAGCGTGCTCAGATATTTGTAAGGCCGCTCCAACATATCTAATGGCGAGTGTAAAAATAATAATAATTTGGAAATACTTTTATGACAAAGGGTGTGTGTGTGTTTTTTTTTTCAAAAATAGTGCAACTAAACCAAAAGCTGATAAAATCAAATTCAATTTCATATTTTCGGTAGTTGCGGTGGGCGTTTTGGCATGCCAACAGTTTTTTTTTATATAAAAATTGTAACTGTATTTTCAATACAGTTGCTCAAAGAAGGCCCTTTTCTTGGCTGTTTTGCGTGCGCAAAGTTTGTTTTTGCGAACTAGTGCTTTTTACTTTTCCAATCTTTTTAAATTTAGTTTTGTTCCAATTCATGACTGCTTACCGAAGAGTATTATTGTTCGTTAACTTTACCGAGCCGTACTAAAACTAAATACCTACTATTAACGCAATAATATTAAAGATATTGATATTTCATATTTCAATAATTACTTCTTCATCATACTAACGATCATTCATTAAAAATATTAACATTGAAAACAGTTCTTATAAATCTGTGTGTATGAAACGGAACAGAGCCTATGAAACGTCAGTCAAAGTAGAGGCGTTTTTCAATCAGGTAAACATGTTCGAAGGGCCTATAAGACATGACGATACGATTTGTCACATGCGATTTATTATTTTGTTTATTATATATTGAAAATGAGAAAGTAGAGAAGATAAGATAAACATTTTGAAGATGTTCTTAATATATCAACTGTATTACAATCGTGTCACGGAAATAATAAATAAAACTTTCAAATTCGTTCTTATGTATGTTAATTTTTTTCGCTTCTGTATTGAAAAACGTCGTTCGATTCACGTGCAGATATGTCATTTTTCACTTGTCCCGAGTATTGCCACGAGCCGTACTTGTCACTCGTGAAATAATGACATACTTTCCGCACTAGCATCGAAATGTACTATTTTATTCTAGACGCTATTCAAGATAACTAAAATTTCGCTGTACCAACATTATAATAATAACCACCGACCTTATGTTTTGGCTGTTTAGGGCCAATGGCTTCATTTTATATGAGAGTTTCATTAATAGTACATTGTGCATCTAGGGCGGTAAGAAGGGCATTACTTACGAGGGTCTATTGAAGCCCGACGCCGTAGGCGGAGGGCTTTAAATGACCCGAGTTAGTAATCCCCTTACTGCCCGTGGTACACACAATGTTTTTCATCACATTTGCGAGGAAATAAATAAACTTTATACAGGTAAAGAAACAATAATGATAAGCGGTAGTGTAGTGGCACAGTCCACAGTACTCCGGAGCAACTGCGTGCTGCGAGCGCGTGCGGGGCAGGTCCTCCGCGAGCTCCGGGCGGGCGGTAAAGTAGTATGAGAATCCTTTAAAACCATGGGAATAATACAGCTCTTTGAGTGTAAGTATGCTTGCATATAATATCACCATTTACGAGCAGGTGTGATGAAAAAAAGTTTGTTAGACAAATATTGAAATTAATATGTAACTTTTCTATCGCGAATTCTGTAACTTTTTAATTTTTGATTGACAATAAACAAAGCACTTTACGACCTAATTTGTAACCGGAAAAGTCCACTACGCAAAGCATTTTTGAGAAAAATGATTATTGTTAATGACTCGTGTAATGATTGTTGTTTATAATAATTGCATACTGCTTTTTCTATGTAAATTCAAATTATAAGCTTACGCATTACTGTACTGTCAGATAATATGGTTTTTTTTCCAACTACAGAAAATTTTGAATCATTCTCTTACTGCTGAGCGTTGGTGGCTTAGCGGTAAGAGCGTCCGACTTACAATCCGAAGGTCGCCGGTTTAAGCCCCGATTCGTATTTACCATATTTACCAATCGCCGTGGCATAAGTCGTGTAAGAAGAAGAAAATGTAAGATACTGTAATATAGAATTACCTACGTATATCTAAGCATCCCGCTACGTACGAATTAACTAACCAAACATGGCGGACACATTGTGATTTAATTATTAATTACATAAAATATTAATTAGTTACCTAATAAGGTGATGTAACGTTCATTAATCAAGCTTAAGTTTTAATCAAGTTTCCGGTCGATATTTAAATAGTTAATTGACTTCTTTTGATATAAATTCGGTAACCATTTCCGTTTTCCTGTTTCCAAGTTGTCGAACTTTACTCCGAACTAGTGTGATAAGGGACCAATATTTAGTTTCTTACCAATAATTTGAAATACTTGGAGAGTTTGCTAGAGACTCTGTTTCAGCTTCGGCAGAAATGCTTCCATTCCTCTATGCATTTGTTTTCCTCTACAGGTCGGATTTATCAACCAATTCATGTAATTTTTTGTAAACAAGTTTGTTGATACAATTTTTTTAGCGATTGCTACAAAGATCCTAAGCGCCATAGACCCACCAAAGGCGCTTACGACCTTTGTGCCAATACCAGTACAATCTAGCGGGGTCTACAACTCATAGTTTAATAAAAAATAAGACTTCTAGTCGTTCGCGCGCTCGATATTTATTACGTACCTGTTTTTTTTTAAGTTGAAAAATCAAATCATGGTATAAAGTATTCTGTAAGATTCACTGCTAAGGATTTCTCGTAGCGCTACGCCGTAGCTGATAAGCTGCATTTCCCGCTTTTTAGCGAAAATGGTGCGTAGCTACAGGCGTACCGGCAAGATGTCGCGATTAGCGCCGAATGGGTTAATGCGTTGACAAATATACAATTTGTACAATATTACACACCAAAATTAAT
The DNA here is from genome assembly GCA_949128165.1 of Lathronympha strigana. Classification (NCBI taxonomy): domain Eukaryota; kingdom Metazoa; phylum Arthropoda; class Insecta; order Lepidoptera; family Tortricidae; genus Lathronympha; species Lathronympha strigana. The sequence continues at coordinate 4,815,216 of OX421906.1, read as the reverse complement.
TAATCGTGAAACTGAGGTCAACATAGGCGGTCTAATCGTTAAACAGCGATCTCTTCTTAACGGTCTTGGGATTGTGGAGGTAGGAGTATACGTAGTGCGAAACAGAAAAGATTTGATTAGGTGATGGTACAATGCTGTTTATAGTATTTTCCCCTCTTATGACATGACTTAGAGAGCCTGGGTCCGCTTTGCAACTAATTCCAAGATTTGGCATAGGCGCTTTCCAATCTAGAGGAAGCGATGTTTTCTTTCACCAAAAAGCGATTGATAATACATAAATTCTGAAAAACTCATTGGTACGAGCCGCGATTGGTTTTAACGGGGTTCGAACCCGCGACCTTCGCGTTAAAAGTCGCATGCTCTTACCGCTTGGCCATCAACTCTCTTTAACATCTATTTCAAATATGATGAAACTGGTAACAAATCCAAAAAATACAGATGAAATAAAATTATAATAAATATGTGGTGTCAATCTTACACAGGGCAACCAAGCTCCAAACTAAGCAAAACTTGTGCTAGGTACACATGGGTACTGAATGACTTATATAAATACATACATATAAAGATAGAAAACGTACATAACTCAGAAACAAATATTCGTGATTCGTGAACACGCAAATAAACATTACCAGGATTCGAACCCGAGACCTCCAGCTTCGTTACTTCGTAAAATCTTCCTCGTTAGGCGGTTGAAAAGCACATGGCGGTAAAAAACTATGCACTCAATAGCACTCCATTTTCACAAATCAATAGAAAAATTCGATACCTCATCGAGATTTCAATAAAAGCCACAATTACTTATTAATATATAAAAATCTCATTAAAATCAATGTCAGAGCGGTCGATGTTCGACCAATCCGATTATTAGGGATCAGATGGCGGCGCGGAATTGAACCCCATTACATCTCCTTCGATATTAATTGTTTTTCGCGTAATCTTCTAAGCGAGATTTTCTATCTAAATTGTATTTTTAGCCAATTAATCTTATTGTCTGTAAGATCCTGGCGATTCAATGTGAATCGAGTGGTTTTATTTATTTTATATTTCAAGCAGGAACAATGTTTTAAATTAAAACATTCTTACTCATAGAAATATTAAAAAGTAATCTTTGGTGGCGACTTGAGCGGCTGGTGATGCGATTTTTTTTATTGGTGACCTCCGTCGCCAAAAGATTTGTTAACGAATGTTATATTTCTAGCAAAAATGTTACAGACTGACTAATACGGTAAAGTTCATAAATATCTTTAGTTTTGGAATGCCACCTTAAGATGTTGTCATGTTCTAAAGAGGAGTGTCAAGACTCCGTATGTACCTATACGCCAAGGTACACGCACAGATAAGTCATCAAAATTCACGTGTCACATCTCTTTCGCTAGAATATGCGAGTGCGGTAAAGAGAGAAATATGAGAGAGAAAAATCTATGAAAAATTAAATGAATTGAAAACAAGTATTTATTGACTCCACCACGAAGTATCATGTGTACAATAATTCTCCTAAAAGTAAATAAAATACAAATCATGTGTACAATAGTTTTCTTATAGTACCTAAAGAAAATACAATAAGTACCTACGAAACTTTTGCGGTGGAGACTGGTGCCCGAACTAGGTTGAATTTAACCTATATGCCAGGTTACCAGGTCTCTAAACCTTAGATGTGTCTAGCAACGGAAGTTACCGTGCAGCCACTTTATAATACATTTTGCAATCGAGTTCAAAACAAGTAAGTTACCTAAGTAATTAGGTAAAAAATATGCGTTCAGTTTTCTTAAATAAAATGGCTCTGTCCAGTGGGACACTTTCGCCAGTGTCAAGGTATTTTGCCACACGGGCTATAATGTACGGTGTTAAAAAAATTGGTCTGAGAGCGACGTTGTGCGGTGAGGGCCTTGATAAGGAGATTCTTCTTTACAGAGGCACGAGGCAGCTTGACCTCGGAACTACTGGGTGATGACAAAAAACAATGGTAAGGCGTCTCAAGAGTAATCTTCATTAGCTGCACATTTTCATAGTTTACTGCTTATTACGCTATCAATATTACACATTAAACAACTAAATGAACAAAAAACTATTCTGGAGACATCTTCGCCTTGATTATCAAACGGAAGTGCCAATAACATTCGAAATAATTACTAAACTATAGTTTGGCGTGGGCGATAGTAGGCTTGCCTTGGCAGTGACAATGGACAGAAGCTTTTTTTTTGTTTAGCTTGGATTTAGAGATTAGCTCTAGCTACTCATAACGATGCAGGACTAGCCCGGCGAAAGTAGGGGGTTGTCACTCGGCGTTTTACGTTATATCAAACTCGGCCTATACAAATAAGCTCTAAACTGTCAAGAGTTCGTGCGACGCGCATTACCTCACGGGTGCATTCAGATGTATGTATTCAAATTTCAAATAACGTTTACTAATTTATATTTAGATAATATACAGCACTGTACCAATACTGATGATTGATGAATCATTCATAAAAACGTATTCTAATAATACTTTAACATTTGCATGTTTGACAAGCTAACCGTCAAATGCCTCTGTACTTTAATTACTTATTCTGCGGCGAAAATACTGCCTGTAAGCCAGAGGGGTCAAAAGTTAACGTAGCCAAGATGCCAATCGCTAACGTTCAGTCGCGAACGAAACGCAACTGTCATTGTCATACTAATAAGGTAGAGTGATAGAGAGAGATAACTACATGTTTCGGAGTGTGAGCGATTGGCGTCTTGGCTACGCACGCAGGTCTCTTTGTTTTGTGTTTTAATGGTTAAGAGCGCCATAATGCATCGCTTAGGCCCATTTGCACCGCCTAGGTTTATCCGCATAACCCGGAGTTAAGCGTTTTTTTTGTATAGAATTTGACAGCTTAGTTTCGGTTAACGATTAACTAAGTGGTGCAAGTGGGACATAACACATCGAGTGCCAGCAAGTGCTACGCGCTACGCTCGTAGCAGATTCCGTGTTTTTCCCGCTTTGTAGCGGAAAGCGACCACCCACAGAGAACTCGCCTCGCGGGTTCCCGGCACTCAATGTGTTAATGTAGTATTTGGTATAAAATAAAGTATTTGCACTCGGATTCATTTCTAATTACTAATATAATAATAATAAACTTCGACAGTTTTGTCTAATAGCCTCTTTGAAGGTCTTTAAAAGATTTCGCTGATACTTCGGACAAAAATGACATTTTAAAATGAAAATCTATAGAACTAGTAGAACCCCTCACCATAATTATAATAGTGAGTGTATTGTGTTTCCGATTCTATGTCAAATGACAGTGAAATTTACGCGATTCTAGCGTTCGTATTTGAGCGCTTTCAAAAATTTTATTTTAAATCTTTATTTAAATGCTTAATATTTCCTTATACTACAGAAACGTCAAAGGAAATAGTTTCTCCTTCGAATTATTTATTGCATCATTATTACGCAAATTTCAATATCTTTTTGTCAGGTAAAGTGTCTTGTTCCCTAACAGGTACCTAAAGGGAAGGTAGGTTATACATAGTCTACATACTTTAAAGTTGAATATCAAATTAAATACATTTGGTTCGTCAACAGAATCAACTTACTCAATACTTACTGGTTATTCTTAGGTACTTAATAGTTAGTGCTTATATAAAAAATATTTATGTCGAGAACTCAGGGCTGCCGGATAAAAAACGTACCCGGATAAAATATGTTTAAAAGTGTTCACCTAAACCGATTCAAAATAATACTTAAATAAAGTAAGTACGTATTTAATAAGAATTCTTTATTTCAAACTATATATTTAGTAATGATCCAATATCTTTTTAAAATAAAACTTCGTTTAAAACCTCATTCATACCTACCTATATTTTCAAATCAAAAAATATCCAATGTGTGCGCCTTAGCGCTCCCAATTTCAAATCGACGATCAAAAGAACTGCGCAAAGGGGGAGCTGGGGTAAAAAGAACAACACTCATCAGGTGGCGAGATGAAAATTGGAAATTAAAATTTCAACGGCACTGGGTATCAGGGCACAAAGGAATTGGTATCGGTATTAGTATCGGAGTGCCTTTGACCAATTAGAATCCAGGTAAAAATTTGGTTGCTATTATTTTATAGGTATATTTAACACGTAATATATTAGGTATTTATCATTGTTTGAAATGTCTGTTGCTAAGGTAATATTTATTATTGTCATTCTGGGGATTTTAAATTACTTTTGACTAACTTGGTACATTGATATATAAGGATACTAATTTATGGATAGAATTGTACCACAAAATATTGTCAACTCATCGCAGAATAGATTACAATACAATAATTTATTTGTTTCTTCTATGTCTTTATACCTAATTTATTTAAAGTATAAAATGTTATGATTATCAAACAGTTTTTAATGTTTGTTGTTTTAACAAAATAAGTGATATTCGTATATTCGTAGGAATAAACATTAGACATCAATTAATATTACTTATCTATAATGGAATAACTCAGTATAAATGCCATGATAGCTTATCTAGGTACCAAAACTAGGCATTAGGCACATAAACCACAGTCATGGTTATTATTTATTGAACTTATGACGTCCTGCTAAAAAATAAGCCGCTAGTTTGCTATTGGCTATTAAATAATTGTTATCAAATTTACCGCGGAATTTAATGAATTTTAGAGTCAATAATTAAATATTGATCAATACTTACTAATATTTCTTTTGTAATAAAATTATTTATTGTCATCAATTTTTTTAGCTTATTTTGTCTAAGTATATACCTACTTAATTAGGTGTAATGTGTAGCTGCCTATCACCACTGTTATTGATACGTAGGTGGGTATCATGATTTATATTAAGATTACGGAGTATAAACCCAAAGATAAGTTAAGCCGCCTAAAGCTAATACTTCCTAAATTGAAAACTAAAATATTTATTATACAATAACCATAAAACTAATGCGAATATAGCTAACAACATTGTTTTAAAAGTCGAAATAATTACATCATTTTAGATCTGTACAGTTTTTAAACTGTAGGTATAAATTTAATAAAGCAAACTAATACCTAACCAACTTTAAAATAATATTCGTAAACAAAAATATTAATAAGTAGCGATGTTTTCTTACAATACTTTTTCAATTTTAACTTATAGCTTAGTACCTATCTACCCTAGAAAAATATAAGCTTGTTTACAGTAATCAAGTCATGTAAAAATACTACTTAAACCGTACGATTTATAAAAATAACTTAAAAATTGTAAATTAAGTAGAACTTTGTTTATATAAATAAGAACTCACCCTTTGGCGTGACAATTCTAAAGGCGCTATTGGAGACACTCCTCGGCGACTCCCTAAGGCTCCCACCGGGTGAGCCACTCCGCACCATAGAAAAGTCCAACGGCATCGGCGGCATCGCACTTACTTCCATCGTCCCGGTTAAAAAAACATAACCACAACTTCGAAACGGATCACCGGACCGCGGAGCGTGCGAGCGCTCCGGACAGCGAGTGTGTTTTAAACCCGTAACACACTCGACTTGGCTTTAACTCGCTTTCGTGTCTCTTAGGTCGAGAATCGCTGTTATTCGCTTGAGATTTAAACCTTATCAGCGGCTGGGGGAGTGGTTTGGCTGGCGCCGCCCACCGTCCCCCGGCGCCATGTGCCCGGAGTGACAATCACTTTGTATAGGTAACGCAATAATATGATTCTTGATGGATTTTGTGCGAATGCATTTACCGTAGCAATTTAATACGGTGTTTTCTGTATGTGGGTTTTGAGAAGGCGGCGCCTATGTTGTTATTGGGTTTGTTGTCTGATAAAATTGCTTTATAAGTAAATTAGTAAGCAAAATAACAGATATGCAAATTGGTTATAATGAGTTTAAAAATTCATAATGAAATTGTTAATTGGTTTTTATTAATACATCGAATTTTATACTAAAATTACATATAGTTTACAAATTAATTGAGTTTAGGTATTCATTTAACTACATATACCTACATAATTAACATAATCATAGTAGGTATGCGTTTCTTACAAAAAAATACTTTGTATCTACTTCTTTAAACCTGGCTAATAATATTTTTTTTAAATCACAGAATTAATTATATTTTGACCTATTAATTTTTTTATATATTTTCAGCTTATCCAATATCATAAAATTTAAGGGGCTTATTTGTTGTGTAGGTAAATTGATCTGGTTATATTTTTTTTGACAAACAATATTTACTAATAAACGCACATCAAAATCAAACACAGATGGGTAATTCCACGGCAAAGAGCGAAAATAGTGATTTTAGATGACGAAATTAAAAATGTCTGTTTATGGCTTAATGTTATTGGACTATAAACGTTACTTAACCCGATTTTTTTTAAATTAACTTTTTAAAAGGTAAATTATCGAGACCTGCCGCAAAAGCTTAAGGTCACTGGTTCGATTCCAGCCCTGCTCACCGGCGGCCTTAGTCCTTTTTTTTTCAGTATGTAGTAGTAGTAGTCTCTTTAAAAAAAAATAGTAGTGCGACTACTTAAGAAAAACTGAATCAAAACATTTACTAAAAATAATAAATGATTTGATTCGTGCTTTACAATTGTAGTTACCCCAGAGGTAATCTGCCCTTAATATGACCCGGATTTTTCTAATACGAGTAGATAGGTATGCATTTTTCACACATGCATGCGAAAGCTGGACTAATTTTGTGTCACATAGTAAATAGGCGGAATTTGCATTTACAAAAATTTAAATAAATTGAAAAAAATCCAAATAAACATTTAACTTACAATAACTTTTTTGACAGAAAAGTTTTTTTACTTTCCTTATATGAGTAAAAACAATTAATCACACATTTTTGAAGCTCTGTTAGGTACTTTACCATTCATATTTAAGTCAATAAAGAAGCAAATTTCACATTTCATCAGATGTACCTAAGAAAAGTTACTTTTTAATTGTAACGCAAGTTACCGATGATGTTTTGCGTGATTTATTTCGTAATGGATAAATATGAAGACTTTCCCATGGCTTTTTGCTGAGACAATTTGAATTATAAGAAAATCCGTAAATCAGTAGGTAACGAAGTAGAGTAAGTTTAATTGATGCTTTAAACAAATTTGTGAAAAAAAGAATTTGTGTAATGCAAGTTAAGTTACCAGCACATTATCGCGTATCTATTGTATCAATCAACATACTGGTTATGTTTCAAGTGATTTCTACTTAGGTAAATTAGGTAGCGTAAAAATCTGATTAAACTATAGGTACTCAAACTGATTTATAGAATCAAAATTAGAATATTATTTTAGAATTGTAATTAAAGTAAGTGGTTATTTATTCATTAACTTTTTCTATGTAGTTATATCAAAACTTATGACGCTTTATGAATTAATTAATTTATAGGTAAGTATATTCATAGGTAAATTTATGAATGAATTCATTCATAGGTAAATTCATAGGCATATTCGGAAAATTTATGAATGAATTAGTTCATAGGTAAATTGTCCATACACTTTTAACACAACGTTACTTTACAAAGTAGTGTACAGTTATCAGAAGTATTTATATCAATTATCGTGAGATGTTATGATTGCTTCTGGCAGTCATCATCGGAACTCAGTCAGTACTCTGCTGGCGGTGCCACGAAGGTGACAACATCACTCTGTCCGACGATGGTCTTAAAGGAATAATTCTTGAAACATATAGAGCACATTAATGAAACATAAATAGCCATATACGCATATTTTCGTCACTTATAACAAGCAAATACCTACTTACTTAATACAAAAAAGCATTAAAAAAAGTAAAAATTTGCCGCTGGGTGCTTAAGTAATTAAAATTTGATAGAAGAAAATGCAACCGGTAAATACTTTGAATAAAAATTACCGGTAATTCCTATACATTTTTTTACCGGCTTACATTCCCTAGATAGAAGTGTCTTTATTGAAAATGTACATACCTAACCGTACCTTAGTAAAAATCGAGAGAGAAAATAAAAACAATCAAAATGAAACCCGATCTCTTTTACATTCCGTTTCATCCTATACCTTCATCTATATACGGATACAAGAGGGATGATCAAAAATAATGGGATCTACCCGGCGAGATTATACCCGGATTATTTTATACTCAGTACTAAAATTTTTCCACAACTCTGTACTGTATATCCACCATTCCTGTATACATTTTCAAAGGAATTAAAACCTTATATGGTTAAAATAAGGCATACATTTGTTTGTGTGGCCGGCGTTCGGGAATTTCATTTTGTCCCGAATAAAAATACCTATCCCATACGACGGCTTTGCTTTATCATTTCGAAGCGGGGGATAATTAGTTTTCGTAACGCTGGGGATTATTCTGGATCATTCAGGATTGAGTAAAAATTAAAAAAATATATATTACGCGTACCTATTGAAACTATCGTGAGACATATTAACTTTAAGTAACAACCCGGGCGTGTGACCGCGGCAAGTCATATAGGAGAAACTGGACCAAACGTTTACTTTAATTATTATAATTATAAGTTATAAGTTATTATATTTGATATTTTTTTTTCATAGCAAATACTTTTTGTATCGGGCTGATAGCGGAGTCCAATATTTAAAAAAAGTTGCAAAAGTAAACGCACTGCGGCCAAATCGTGCGGAAAAGTACAACGTTCCGCACAATTTGGCTTCATAGAAAGCGCACGTTTCGAGCACATGCATTGTAAAAAAAAAGTGCATATGTGAGGCGACCTCATTCGCTCTGTAAACGCTTTATTTTGCGGTGTCTGTGTAGTCTGTGCGTTATCTACTCTTCACGTAAAAAACCGACAAATATCGCCTACGACAAACCATGTCGCCACGTTGAGGATCCACCCCAGCGGGATTAGCGGCAAGCGGCCGGTGAAAAATTGAACCATACGTACCATACAAATTAAAACCAGCAACATTATAACACCGAATCCTAATAACAAAGTCCAAAGCCGGCTAACTAAAACACCGTATCATTATACAGAACGAGCGAACAATCCTCGTCCATAACCCTTCGCTGGTCGTTTGCACACAAACGGCGCTCAACCGGGTCCGTGGCAATTATCCGGGCGGCGGGGAGTGTTAACCTGTGCGCGGGTTAACACGTTTTCCAGTTACACGTCCGTGTCTATACACAGTGTTATGCAGTGACACAACCGTGCTGAAATATTACTTCTTCGATGGCTACCGTGTATCTCTCTTATGATTAAAAAAAATATGAAAAGTGCTATAGTTATAGTGTCATGTATATAAATAAACTACACAGGGTAAAACAAACTTTTAAACAAAAAATGTAGCAGCCACTATTTTTTTAAGCAGAAAGAAAGGAAAAGTGGATAAATCGACCTCATGCGGGAGTCGAACCCGCGACTCTGAGATACGAGCTCATAGCTTTTCCAACTGAGCTACCGAGACCTCACCCGTGGCCCCGAATTTTTTCACCATATCCCTCGTATGCGCCTTACGGCGCTTAGCGGGCGGGTTCGAGTCCCGCCCGAGGTCATGGTTTTTTCCAGTATTCCTTTTTTTCTGAGAAAAATGTAGCAGCCAATCACGAAAACAAGCATATTAATAAATATTAAGAAAAAATACTACTACAGTTTACTAAAATCTTAGAAGTCGATTGAAATCAAAACTGCAATCTCCAAAAAAGAGTAAAATATTAACGTTTTTATATTCAATGCCCCGCCATGGAATACTGATAGTTATAACTATAAATACAATTTAGTGATAAATTGAAAGAGATGTCATATACTTACTACAGAAAAAGTGACCAAGGCGTGTGAGCAGGGCTGAAAGCGAGCGTGCTGTACAATTTTACAGTTTAGTGTATTGATATAATAATATACATTTATTTATTCCTGCTTTGCACCAAACGCAGCACCGCACCTCAAACACTGTGTCGATTAAATTCCCTGTGTATTTCATAAACCCGGGCCAGAGTTCTCACAGCGCCGAATTATACAGACTTAATTAATACAAAACATTAAAAACTTATCTCCCGCCGTGAAATCGCTTAGTACTCGCCTACGCAGAGAATTGCCCCCTTTACATGTTTATTTTCCATTCCCAGCTGAAATTTTATTTAAATTATCACACCTTTCAGCACGAAGCGCTATTACGCTTTAAAGGGAAATGTGAAACTTTTATGTAGCATTCTACTAAGTTTATTTATTAATTTAATAAAATGTTTATTTTCATTATGAATTAAATGAAGAAAGTAATTACGAATCACTTTTTAACTTTTTACTTGCCGTACATTTAATATTTAAGGTGGGTGGTAAAGTTATTGCAGGTTTTTAAGATAAAAAAGAGGAAAAATTTTCATACTAAGTACCTATTATTGACGAACATAACCAATCATACTCGTTCATTAGCGGGAATACAAAATATAATAGAATTAGAGAGATTTAGAATATATTTTCGTATTTTTGGTTAATATGGAAACATAAAAACAAAAAAAAATGCACTAAGCACTATAATTTTATTAATTTTATGAACTTCACGCATATTACCAATAATAATAGATTTTTTTTCATAAACCTGAAATAAACTATTTAATTAGCATTAACAAAAAGTCTTATAAAGACTTTTTGTTAATGATCTTTCAGTTCAACCTATATTTTCATACTCATGAAAAACGAACATGGATAATGTATATAATTTTTATTTATATTTTTTTAAGTAGAAACGCCTGCGAACGATCCCGAATCATATAACATTTATGTTGAAACAAATCAAATTATTTAATTAAATACCTATATTGAATTGTTATTAAAGTAGTAACACTACTATAAATACGATCGAATACGAAAAGATTCGATCTCAGGCTTGGCCTCCGATTGACTTAGTTTTTTTTTCTTTAGTATATGACATCTATTTTCAATTTACAGTCATATTAGTTTGTTTATTAACTTACTTTACCAACCTTGCCATATTTATCCTAAATACAAGTTAATACCAGAAGTTTAGTATTATTACTACACTTATTCCCAAAGCGTTAATTTTCAAGACCTAAAATAAAACCTAACTGAAAAAGTACAAAGACACCACAAAGCGCTTCCGAGAAATTAAAAAGAAAACTTCGCCCGGTTCAACCCTTGCGGTATTTACCGGGCCAAATTACAGTCACGGCCAAACCCGGTATTTGCATTTAGATCGTCACATTAGCTGAGGGTTTTTTGACCGGGCCAAATTACAGGAAGATGTAATTATGAAACCTTTTTGCTTTTTGATGTTTTCGAGTGACCAAAGGGTTAATTAAACAGTCAGTTAAAGTGGCTGGGGAATTAAGGAGTTCGAGTCTTGACTTCTACAGGCATTTATTTAACTTGATACCTTGTTAGTATATATTCATATCGCAAGCTCTGAAATTGGGTCTTTGTTAACCTATGAAGTGGGTGGAAAATTACACATTTATGCTCTGTAGAGTTTTACTTTCCAAATGCATTTTTTCTCAAGTTATACTAATTACAATGAAAATCGTTTTTTTATTTTATTTATAAAAACATTTACAAAAACAGTATAAACATAACATACATCAGTATCGTTAAACCAATGTGGTTTGTCTCGAAACGATTGTGGTTTGTGTGGTTTAAAATGTATATCGTATGGTTTCCATACTGATAATTATTTCCGGAAGCCTTAAGTAACGACCATAAATCACATTATTAAACTGAACATTTTTTGAGACTCTCATACTAAAAGCAATATTTTACAAAATACACTTGAATTTTACTTTCAATGTATTCGATATGAAAAGTAGTGTTTAACTTAGGTGAAAGGCATTTTTCAGTCTCGGACTATCTGCGCCTCGACTGTCATGAGTGCTTTTTATCCCTTGCTTAGTAATCTGTTATTGGGTGATATATAGAGCGCTAAATAAGAGCTATATCCTTTTTTTCTCAGCAAGAATCGAAAAGTGGAAAAATTCATGACTTGGGGTAGGACTCGAACCCGCGACTCTGAGATGCTCTTTCAACTGAGTTACCGAGACCAAACCCGTGGCCCCGAATTTCTCCACTCCACCGTATCCCTCGTATGTGCCTTTATGGGGGCGTTTAGCAATATCTACCGTAAGAAAACCCTTCTTAATCGGCAAGAGTCTATTGGCAGGCAGGATATGAGCATTCACCACTAACAATGTGCTACCGCATACTCAAAAAAACGTCTGCGCACGATAACAAAATTTCTCAGGAAGAAAGGAACGTCTTCCTTTTGTTCGATTGGACTCAAAAGTAGGTACCTAATATGACGCTATAGATCTGATCTGAGGATACACACCAGAGCCCCAGAGGTGGACATGAGATTGAGAACATAGGTTGTTATAGAACACCTATAGTAAATACTCGGGAAAAGTAAATTTTGTCCTAGCGAATAAAGACAAACGATTATCAACGGAATTTTATATTTGACGGATAGATAAATGAGCGTTTAAAATTGGAACGTAACACAACATTGATACCTCATGACTCTATCCTCAGAAGCATTTCGTCGAATGTTCTACTTTTTTCCATGCACATTCGACGATTTGCGTCCGAACCACAGAGTAGTCTATTTGTTGTGCACATGCAAATAATAATACAGTTTGTCATTAAAGAAGTCTGCAGGGAGTTGACATGTGGCGCGGTCAGTGACCTCCCGGTCTAGCGTTCTAGATTGTTTTTTAACGATGGCTAAATGACATGTGAAAGTGTGGTTAGTGCAGTGTGTAAGAAAATTTTGAAATGGTTTATTTTTATGAAGATGGGTGATTTCTTATAAATGAACTACTGAAGCAACAAACTAATTAATTATATAATAAGTAGTGTTAAGTTTTATGTTTTTTTTGTTTTTTGTGTTGAAGTTTGCAGTACATTGGTATTTACTGTTATGCTGTAAACTGTTTTTGAGTTATTAGCATGAACTACATAAGTAACTTTGTAATCGTATGTATTTATATGGAATTATATTTTACAAATATTTTAAATTTTCTATGACTTACTAGGCTATAAATTACTTGTGTTTAAAATATGGAGCTTCTGGGCCTGCTAGAAGTACCTCAGAGTTTTGATGATCGGTGAGTGAGTGAATGACCAAACAAAGGAACTTTTACGTTCGATAGTTCTTAAACTGCTACTTCAAATTAAATGTTATTGAGAATATATTCTTCTTCTTCAGCTTTTCTCCGTCCACTGCAGGACATAGGCCTCCTCCATTGCACGCCATTCTCTACGGTCTTCTGCCGTTCTAATCCACATCTTCCCAGCTGTTTTAGCGATGTCATCGCTCCAACGGGCAGGTGGTCTACCTCTGTTTATGAATCCCGTCCTCGGTCTCCTGTCCAACAAGGCTCGGCTCCATCGTCCATCGTCTCTCCTACACACGTGACCCGCCCATCTCCACTTTTGAGTGGCTACTCTGAGAGCTATGTCGGCTACTCCAGTTCGTCTCCTTATCTCCGAATAAATCTATGTGAATTGAGAATTGTCGTATTATAGCCAATATGTTACTAAAAATTCAGGGTTCTAGCTTTACCCAGCGCGAAATTACAGGAGGTTGAAAATGGCCTGAACTGCATCAAGAAAAGGTTGGTATGGCAGTACCTTTGTTTTGCTCGAATTGTTGTCAGATATACATAGCAAACGATCGAATAATACGTATCGAATAAAGATTGACAAAAACAGATGAGCATAGAAGTTTTTTAACACTCATCTTCATAACGATAGGTACTTTTGTCCCGGGTAGGTGGCAGGTATTTTTAGCGCGCTGTTTTACCAGCTATTACTAATTATTGCTGTGTGTAGGTACCAACGAAATTAGGTATTAAGTTTCATACATTCATTTACTAGTTTGAGAAGCGTTGCATAGTAGCCCAGTGGTAAGAGCGTGCGACTTTCAATCCGAAGGTCGCAGGTTCAAACCCCGGTTGGTACCAATGTGTTTTTCGAAACGTATGTACGAAATGTCATTTGAAATTTACCAAACTCTTTTCGGTGAAGGAATACATCGCGAGGAAACCAGACTAATCCCGATAAAGCCTAGTTTACCCTCTGTGTTGGAAGGTCAGATGGCATTCGTTTTAAAACTAGCGCGTATGTCAAATCCTTGGTTTAGTTACCAAAGCGGACCCCAGACTCCCTAACCCGTAGCATAAGCCGGGGAAACGCCTGGAAGAAGACATTCATTAAGTAGGTAGGTACTTAGCACTTTTGAAGTAAACGCACAATGATAAAAGTACTTAATCCAAATGTCGTAGCATACAATGGGCAGCTTTTTGTCCAACAAAAAAGATAATCTCATGTTTTATTTTCGTACAACACGTGATGTTTGTGCGGATCAACGTGGCTTCATCCAGTTCATTCATTACTTTACTGAAATTAACCGCCATAGAGTTTCAAATTGCTTAGACAGGACTGGGTATGGGTACGCATCATTATAATTATTCCAGCTGAAAAACGTCCGCTGCCGAACTTGGAGGAGGTATAAATAAAGATCTTTTAGTTTTTTTTTCTATATGCCTCCCTGTTTTCAAAGTAATAAAGGGAGGCATATCGAAAAAACATATATATATATATATTTATTTATTTATATTTATATACCCTCGAACGCTGCAGTCGCTACCGAATACAGTTGCGTGCAACTCATGGCAAGCACACATGAGTTGTAACTAACCGTAGGCGTTAGCGATTGCGCGTTTCTAAAGTATATCTGTCTCGCTGCTGCCAGAGTCGTGGTAGGAGCGACACGGACATACTTTAGAAACGCGCAGTCACTAACGCCTACGGTAATGTACTCTTATGGTAAGCACACAGATCATCGGTCCACCTAGAGGACTTGGAGGACATTCTTTGCTGCGACTAGAATATTTTTGATTTATATCAAGGAATAATGGTCGCCTAAAGAAGAAGAAAGAAGAGAAGATTTTAAATTATACGAGTTTTCTGGCTCTTTATGCTTTTTTCTTATTTAAACAAGAGAAGAATACAATTAAATTTTCACTAAAATATCACTTCTTACCGATCTAAAGACTCATTAACCATACACGTGGTCACATACTCGGTCATTAAGACATGTGCGCATGCGCACAGACAGACGGTCGCCTCCTCGCGAATTTATGAATAAGCACACGTGTTACATACAGTCGATGATATAATTTTATGAAATATGGTATAAGATTTGATTATGGAGCTTTGGGATTTTTTTTAAGTTTGACATGTGAATTTACAATTATAAAAGTGCGTTGTATGTCACGATTTAGATACCCAAGTTATTTGCTACAGGTCGCGCAATTAATTATTAGCGCTGACCTTGAATGTGTATGTTGCGGGAGCGAGTTATGCATATGCGCAAACCGCCCCACCATTGTGACCTAGCGCTCATAACTCGTTGCTATCCACTTTTTGCATCCGGATTTTGGTCATTTCATTTGAATTCACACTCGCACAAATCCAGTAAATTAATTTAAAAATAAAGTCTTCTATGCCCTATACTTTTAACTTTTCATTTGTCAAGAAGAAAAACGACATATTTTGGACATATATATACAGGCATAACAAATATAAAAATTAAAAAGGATTATTGAGGGGAAAATAGAGGGGAAAAGAGGTAGAGAAAGACCCAGGACTTCATGGGGCGATAACATTAGGACCTGGACCGGTATTGCAGATGCAGCCACCCTAAGGCAGAGTGGCGAAACACAGGGAGGACTATCACGTCGTGATCGCCGACATCCGTTAGGATATGGTACGAAGAAGAAGAAGATTTGTCATTGAATCAATATTGGGCTAAAAAAGGTGACATATAGGTATTGAATTTATTTAAAAAAATATTAGTAAGTTGTTTTTTTATTTTGACTTTTGAGACAGTCTGACATACGGAAACTTAAATTGATAGCTTTAGCATAGGTATACATTATACCTACATATAGGATTTACGTATGATTTACTTACTTACACTCATATGAAAATTTGAAAAAGAGTCAAAGCTGTCGATTTAGGTTGGTTAATAGAGAACCCAATCGGTTATTTTTAGGGTTCCGTACCTCAAAAGGGAAAACGGAACCCTTATAGGATCACTTTGTTGTCCGTCCGTCCGTCTGTCTGTGAAGACCCTTTATCTCGAGAACGCGTTGAGATAGTTAGCAAGATAAAATTGATACCACATACACAGGTCTGCGGTCCCTTGAAACTGTGAAAAAACCAAATCTCTACTCAACGCAATCAAAAGATACGCCCATTTATGTCGCATTTCCCATACATTTGCAATGGGAATCAAAATGTATAGGGTACTTCCCGTTGACGTAGAATTACGACATTTAGCTTTTAGCACAAGTACAAGAGAAAATCCGAAAATCGTATAATTGTCGCACACTGAGAGTTCCGTGTCACCAGTATTTTTGCGTGTTTCCGTGTCACAACTCATAAATGGGAGATGGGGGAGCATCCTTTGTGCGGAACCCTCGGTGGGCGAGTTCGACTCGGGCGGTTTTTTATTTTTATTTTTGCGGCAGTCTGCCACATAACAAACACATGAAAAAAACAAAAACATGAAAGGCTTTCGCATAGGTATATAAACTATTAACGTAAGTACATTAATATGAAGATTCGAAAGAGAGTCAAAGTTGTCGATTTAGGTTGGTTAATAAGCAACCCAATCGGTTATTTCGTTTAACCGAAATCGCGGCTTTTTCATACAAAAACAGTTAACCGTTTCATTCGCCCAGTTGGTTACAAGCACTGCTATTCGGACCAAAATTGGTATTACTAAACTTGGACCCAAATAAATTACTTGTTACCAAAACATCTGGGAATATCAGACTTTTGAATACCTTAAAAATAAGAACAACTGAATCGCACTGCAAAAGTGAATTCACATCAACACACTTACTTCTTTTGTTTTCTGCACGCATCTGCTTCATAATATCCCAGTACAAAAACGTCACAAGTGGCTACAAAGATATAAAACCATATAACGTATTGGAAATAGGCAATTTATTGTACGCCTTAGAACAACATGCCTCAAGTGACTATGTAGATGTAAGAACATGTGATGTTTTGCATTAGGTTGTATGTTGTGTCAAGCGCACAAATCATCCCGTCGGATGCGCAGGCGCTGGTCTTATATTCTCAACGCTTCACAAAATAAAGTCTGTAGTCCAAGCCTATTTGTTTAGGATGTGTGGTGAAGATGAGGCTTTGAAGCACTTGTGAATGTAACGCTCTCGCCGGACAAAGAATGAAGGATTTTGGTGCAGGATACCTGGAGCCAAAGGAATTCAGAGCACTACCCCTGAGCTCCATCATCCGTCACATGGAGATGGTCGAGCAAGCTCTTGAGTAGTCCGGTAGGGGGCAATTACACAGAATATCCTCATGGTTCAAAGTGTATCTTAGATAAGGTACTATTCCAAGCCTTCAAGCTTCGATTGTTCAAATTAATAAAAAGTCTTTAAATTTACAACAATACAATACAATACAATAACTCTTTATTGCACCTCAAAACAACAAAAATAACACAAACTGGTATAGATTACACGTGAAAAAAAAACAAACAACAGTAAATTAAGTAGGTAATCAAAGTTAATCTTGAAAGATAAAAAATATTTTGAGTCTTACTTACTTATTCACAGTTGTTGCTCATCCTTCGATTTTTATGAAACAAACCACATCCATGTAAGGTACTTACCTACTTATGCGTCCGAAGATGAAAAGATATTGGCTGAAAGCCAATCAACCTACATTATTAGCAATACATTTTAGGTAACTCTTCCCGTACCGTACCATTTAATCAAGGCAAAGCCAAAAACACACAGATAAAAAAACAACATTCAACAAAATGTTAAATGTTAAAATTAAATTGTTATTCCTACGCCAAGTAAGCGTCATCGTCATTGTGACGAGTATAACTAATACTCGGTGAGCGACAGGAACGAGGCGCTGAAAAACGAACGGAAGCGAATCGTTGGCGCATGTGTCGTGTAAACATGATTTCATTCATTAAACCTTAATTGGCCCTTAATGGACTTGTTACGAAACGGTTTTGGAACGGAACAATGACTAAATCCATTTGAATTTTGTATAATTTTAGTAATTTAGTCATCTCGCTGGTTACTATAGTGAACTTAAAAGGATTGTTCCGGTAGAGTATTTTATTTTGGAAAACGCTCTTAAATGGTTGACGACCTTCATACCTTCAAGAAAAAAGCGTACTCTCACCTTAAAGGACGGCAACGAACTTACAACACCTCTGTGTTGCGAGAGTTGTGTTTAAACAAAGCGTATTTTGTTTAAACACCACTCTCAAATCGCGCCCCTCCTTCCTCTCAAAAAATCATCACTCTCAAATGCGTTTTCAAATGCGGCTGTTACAGTAACCATAATAAGGCTCAAGCAAAAATATTCTAAAACTTTTCCGGAGTTTTTAAACAGTTCATTTAACGCGTTTAAGGGCCATTATAAGAGCTCGGAGAGCGTTTAGAATGGATTATAGCCGTAAAGTGTAACTGCTGGCTGTAAACTTACTTTATTGTGGTTTCTGAACGCACCGCCGCATTTTGTCGCTGCAAGTTGTCGTGCGGCGCTTAGAGTTTCGTTTCCTTTCTGTATTTTGTGAATAATAAGATTAGACTTTAGCGTTCACAGCGAGTGTCTAAAACGGGGATTAAGTTTTAATATATTTATGTAGAAAATTTACAGTGGCAGCCAACTAACTACGGGATTTTTTTCCATACACAAATTCGTACCTTAGTCCATTTGTAAGATTATTCAAAAATATTGTTATCGTATTTTTTTCTTATGTTTTTCAAATAAAGGTACTTACAATTCTTACTAGTAGTGACGTCACAAACTCTTACCCCGGTACTTTGATGCTCTTTATCTTCGCCAATTTTAGTTGCCCTTAGTAACTTGAAAAAGATTAAAATACGTAATAATTTTAGATTATTTAACTGAAACTGATGCAAAATAGTTGGTAAAAGTAATGGATTAAAAATCCCAATTCCCTGACGGCTAAAATAACGTTAAAGTTATCAATTTCTACCATTATTATCCTCGTACTAAAAATACTAGAGAAGTATTAACACGTTCAGTTCACTACAAAAAATGGTATTCACTTTTGGACTTTATCACAGTGGAAAGGGGAAAAATTGGATACATTTCTTTGGAGTCGGATGTAACCTGGATGGAGACACTGGCCTCTCATCTTCAAAGAACCTCTGTGAGGGTAACGGCAGCGGCAGAGGCGGCGGACAAAGCTATGGTGGGTTGTTCCTTTCTGCGTCGAGGGGCCCTAGCGCTCTGAGTTTTAAAGACCAATCGAAGAGACTCAGAGACGCCACAAGTGCTGGTAGCTTCCTCGCTCGGCAGGTGTATAAGGAGATCACCTACCTATGCATGGCAAGTTCGAATCTACCTGGTGTTTCCTGTAGTGGGAGCAATAAATTGAATCGTTGATAGTACTCGCCAAACTGTATGTAGTGCTCCTCAAACCTAACAAATTTTGCTCAGCGACTTTTAAAAACAACGTGTTATTTGATTTTTATTACACTTTAAAGTTGGTTAGAAGACGCGATGTACTGCGAATTATATCATTTTTGAACTAAGACAAGAGATGTCAACTAGTCTGATGTTAAAACGTACCTAGATTGAAAATACTATTTACTTTGTATGAAAAAGTGAAAACCTACTCAGTACATATAGATTTTAAAAGTCGTTGAACAAAAGTTGTTAGGTTTGAGGAGCACTATCTACGATTAGATTTATTGCTCCTGTTACAGGAAACACGGTATATTATGTTTATATAATCAAATATCACATATTTAAAAAAAACATGTAAATCTCGTTTTTCCTAGTAAAAAAAATCGAATACCGTCATAAATATCAATGAACCTCTTTTCCGCTTCACTAATCGAATGAAATGTTAACCACAACCTAACCCGTTTCATCTCCAAATCATAATACCGATTTGTATCATCAAAGAACAATCACAAAGGATCCCTAAAAGCATAATGAGACGGCATGTACGGGTCCCTCAATTTGCTTCATAAATATGTATGGGCCTTCTTTCCTTTACTTATCAATTATGGCCCGTGTCATTCGAAGGGTTAAGTTTTTGGGGGCCTCGGTTTTTTGCAATCTGTTTTAAAAGTAAGGATGGGAGAATTTGTGTTGTCGTCAGAATTGTTTAGGGGCCTGTTTACGCATTTTTTAGTTTTTTTGATAATTTTACTGACTGTTTACATTTTGTTTTTAATTCTGAAGTATAATTTAGTTTACTTCAAACAGGGCTGGCGCTGCCGCTTATACTGCTGAACACTCAAACGGCGCAAATACGCAGTAATTGATTCCGTATACATGTTTAAGTCGTTTGGGGTGGAATATCTTGGACCGTGGGGCCCTGGCACCCACATTATTTATAAGGACTTGGCAAAGCGTCTCATAGAAGCTACGGGTGACAGGAGGGCTGGCTCGTACCTTGCGCAACGCATTGGACTTACAGCGCGTCAATGCCGCTAGCCTTCTAGGCACCCTGCTAGTTGGAGCCAGTTTTTTATTTGTAGGTTTAGTTTTAATTTTAGTATTAAGTAATTTTTGTTTTTGTTTTTATGCAATGTTTGTTTTTAAATAAATAGGTGAATATTGTAAATCTACTTCATACCGCTCAATATAACAGCTTCGGAGTAATTTACATACGTTTACAAATAAACGAGAGAGGAACTTAAAAAATAAGAACTAATTACTGACGTAAATAACTTCTGTTGTACCTACATGCTGAAGCATTGTTAAATTATAGAGAAAATAAATAAAACAATAGGCCTGCCTGCCTAGTTTTTATTGTTTTATCACCTTATCATATTTTAAAACATGATAATACAGTCCAAATAGTATAGTTACACAACTTGCTACATCCTGATCTAACCATTTTATGAAATTAAACTTCAAAATGCAGATCAAAGTCCTCCAAACCTTGTAATTCCCAAACTTAAAAGCTAAACCCACATTATGCCGGCTCAACACACTGTCAACAGACCTAACCCTAAACTGCCCCCGGTTAAACCAGGGGAGCGTTTTACTGCCAAAAAATACTCGGCAATTCCTCTTTCAATGACAATAAGGCCCGGGTGGTCATAGTGGCGCTAGCGTCTACGCGAAAAGTCAAGCTTGTAAGCGGATATTTTAGTTCCATTTTTTTCCGTTGGCATTTTAAATTTGTCGCTGTATTCTCTATGGCCCCAAGGTAGTTTCGATCGACTCGATTATATTTAGGGTTAAACGTCATTGATATTGCAAGCCGTTGGAGGGCTATTGAATTTTTTTCTCTAATTTGTACGCCCGTGTGGGGTTTATGTTTATTTATGTTTAATTTGTTGCGATCGGGTGTGGCGTGAAATGTGTTTTGTTAGATACAGTTGTTACGATTTTTTGCGATTTAGGACATTCTTTGCCCATTTTTTAAATTTAACCTTGTATAATATTATAGAAGTCTTTACAAGTAAAGTAAAATACCTATGAAAAAACTTTAACCACACGTTAGTCACTTTTCAAATGACATCTCGACGTATTAAGAAATAGGTATATTGATTTGGATACATTGCTAAAGATCTATACATTTAAAGAGTCAATTTAAATTACATTGGTATATGCTGGCCATATACGTTCGGACATATCCGCCGGATCTGCCAATCAATGTATGGGAACAACACCAACCACCAACACCACTGTCTGTCCGACGATGACTGCCCGATGCAGTCGAAACATGTCACGCCTATTGTGATAAAAATACGTGAGTATTAACCGTTGCAATTTAATAATGTATGGGAACTTTGTCCGGCGGATGCCCGGCCAACATACCCACTCTGGAGATCCGATGCATTGCGGATTGCGGATGGACCGTATAGGGCCGGCAATTGAAACGCTTTTCATCATCATCATCATCATCATATCAGCCGAAAGACGTCCACTGCTGGACATAGGCCTCCCCCAAAGATTTCCACAATGACCGGTCCTGCGCCACCCGCATCCAGCAGACTCCTGCGACCTTCACCAGGTCATCAGTCCACCTTGCGGGGGGCCTACCCACGCTGCGCCTTCCGGTACGCGGTCGCCACTCGAGAACCTTTCCGCCCCAACGGCCATCGGTTCTACGTGCAATGTACCCCGCCCACTGCCACTTAAGTTTAGCG
This sequence comes from Lathronympha strigana, assembly GCA_949128165.1. Classification (NCBI taxonomy): domain Eukaryota; kingdom Metazoa; phylum Arthropoda; class Insecta; order Lepidoptera; family Tortricidae; genus Lathronympha; species Lathronympha strigana. The sequence continues at coordinate 4,793,107 of OX421906.1, read as the reverse complement.
ATTCGGAGAGCTATATCGGTTACTTTGGTTCTGCTGCGGATGGTCTCATTTCTGATACGATCTCGCAGAGAGACTCCTAGCATAGCTCTCTCCATTGCCCTTTGGGTGACTTTGAGCCTTCATACATAAAATTAAATATAAAAAAACAATAAAATCGTCCTCACAAATATTTCCAATCGCTGTCCTCAACCGTCTAAGTATATTAGAATACTTACGATTGTAGACGCCAGAAGTCGACGGCAGCCAGTTTACGGGTCCCCTGGGAAACTACGTTTTTCCCCGGCCCGGAATACCCTGGGGTACGTTCCGTTCCGTGTCTACGCTAAATTTGAGCCGAGGCGAGGTACAAAAAAATGGGAGTGACGATGTTTTTTCTCGTACTAGGTATACTTGGGGGAAAAAGGATCACTTTGTCGATATGGAGCCTATTAGTAGTTCCTAAAACTACAAAGTATACGCTATTGATTGGTGAAAGAGCAAAGTCTTTGAGTATATTAGGTTATTTACCTCATCGTTAAAGCGCCGCACCACTAGTGAAAAAGTGGCTAAATATGTATTATACAATTGGAAAGCACGAATCAAATCATTTATTAAATGTGATAAGTAAATGTTTTGATTCATGTTTTTTTTAAGTAGTCACACTACTACATATACATATATTGATTGTTTGAATTATGAACTGCCGCGAAACCAGGAGGTCGCTTGTTCGATCCCAGCCCTGCTCACCGGGGGCCTTGGTCACTTTTTCTGTAGTACCTATATGACATCTCTTTTAATTTATAAATATGTATTGCGAAAACGGTAGTTAAAGCTTGTTACGGACTTTGAAGTTAAAAAGTGGTTGGTATCAAATAATTCTACATTTTAGGATTTAAATGTATATTTGTGTACTATATAGTCAGTGTGTACCATAGATGTGTGATATAATATAGGTATGAAAATCACGTAGGTAAATATGATTTAAACTTTCGTGAGTCATACTGATATTAAATTGCAACGGTTAACACTCACGTATTTTTATCACAATAGGCGTGACATGTTTCGACTGCATTGGGCAGTCATCGTCGGACAGACAGAGTGGTGTTGTCACCTTCCCGGCTCGACATACCCACTATGGGGATCCGACGGATTGCCTGTACGTATATGACCGGCAATAGGGTCAAAAGAGAAAATGATAAGAGTCCATTTTCATTTTTCAATATAGAGCGACACTGAGGTTTTTCGTTATTTTTCAGTGTACATAAGTATTTGAAGAGATAATGCAATTACGAATTGGAATTTGGGAGCGTTGGTGGCCCAGTGGTAAGAGCGTGCGACTTTCAATCCAAAGGTCGGGGGTTCAAACCCTGGTTCGTACCAATGAGTTTTCCAACACGTATGTACGAAATATCATTTGATATTTACCAAGAGATTTTCGGTGAAGGAAATCATCGTGAGGAAATCGGCCTAATCCCAATAAGGCCTAGTTTACCCTCTGGGTTGGATCAGATGGCAGTCGCTTTCGTAAAACTAGCGCCTACACGATCATGGGATCAGTTGCCGAAGCGAATCAGCTGAGCCGTCGCGAAAAAGCTAGGAAGATAATTTTTAAGAAAAAAAAACCGACTTCATTTGGTTCCCGGTAAAAGTGAAATTTTAAATTTGTTTGAGTTAGCCAGTTTACTTCACAAATATCCAATACACCGCACGTGTAAGATTGAAAATTGAGGAGCTTTCTTAATGTCCCAGGGCTTCCATCATTACATGCGAAGTATAATCAAACGGAACTCCCTTGTATAATAAAACAAACAAAATAACAATGTGTTAAATTGGATGACAGACTGTAAATTATCGAGCAGTTTCAATATGCCATCCCTGATTATCAACATCAGGTACACTCCAGCAAAATGATAGCCACAGTAAGAAAATGCCTAAGCTAATTATGAACACCCTCTAATCACAATAAACGTGCCGTTCAAATTTGAGGAGTTCTCTGAATTCTTCAAGAACTCCATCATCAGACTAGAAATCAAATCAAAAAGATGAATGTCACAACTAGGATAATAAGTAGAGCTAGGTTTATTGACCAGTTCCACTTTGCCATCCCTGGTCTTCATCAAAATGTTGGCTCCCCCAAAACAATGTTTTAGTTACTTAAGGAAAACCTCAAATCAGAATGCATGTGCCGTTAAAATTTGAGGAGTTCCCTCAATCCCTCATGAATTCCATCATCAAAATAGAACTATAATCAAATAGGACTATCCTGAAGGTATTTCTTTACAAAGAAAAGATGAATGTCTCAAATCGGATGATAGAGCTGGAAATTACCAAGCAGTTCCACTTTGTCATCCCTGGTCTTCATCATCAGGTCCACTCCACCAAATTGATGATGTTCGTAAAGAAATGCTCGAGTGTCTTAAGAAACTACCCAAATCATCATGCATGTGCCTTTCAAATTTGAGGAGTTCCCTCAGTTCCTCATGGATCCCATCATCAGAAATTGATTTTGAAAAAAACGGGACAAACCTGGAACCATCTATTTTCAGACAAAAAAATATTTTATTAAATCGGATGATAGTCATGGGAATTACCAAGCAGTTCCACTTTGCCATCCCTGGTCTCCATTATCAGATCCACTCCACCAAATTGATGATTTTCGTAAAGAAATGATCGAGTTTCTTAAGAAATCACCCAAATCAGCATGCATGTGCCTTTCAAATTTGAGGAGTTCCCTCAGTTCCTCATGGATCCCATCATCAGAAATCGATTTTGAAAAAAACGGGACCAATCTGGAAACATCTACTTTCAGAAAACAAAAAAAAAATTGAAATCGGTTCAGTAATGACGGAGTTCTGAGGTAACATACATTAGAAAAAAAAATAAAAATAAAAAAAATTCAGACGAATTGAGAACCTCCTCCTTTAGAAATATTGAAGTCGGTTGAAAAAGTAGGATTAAACATCAGTGATCCTAAAATACCGCTGCGAACATTAATTTGTTTATTTCTTGTTAACATTAACGAGGAAATGCAACGCGGGGTTCTGACCCATCTTTAATGACGTCACACCCTCTGTCATATTTAAATCAAAGAATGGTAACGTAGATAGTTCCTGCAATATTATTTTCTAAATTGTTTCTTGGTTTTCAGAAGCTGGCTTATTTACCTAAGTTTTAATTGACGTACAAATAAGCCTAGTGAGAAATTGAGAATATTACAATCAAAAAGGTAGTGTAGGTAGGTATGTATGTTTAACCAGTTATTAGTTTAGCAGATTATTTGTTTGTCTCAAGAATCATCCTAAAGCCTTTAAAAAAGTGAAATGTGGTAAAACTAAGTAAAGGGGTAGGAGACTTGTCACCTGTTAATACCACGAAAATCGATTGCGGATTTGTATCTCCATCTCTGTAGAATAGAATAGAATAGAAATAATTTATTCGTTGACACACAAAATATACAGTACAATTAACAAAAAAATTGCCATGATTAAAGAAGTGCCACGAAATGGACTCATCTCAGCATGTTGGCGACTTCCAGTGCTGATCTTCCGATGAGCCCATCCGGTGACACACTCCACACATCTTCGTCACACTTGCATATTAGAATAACAAAGAGGTTTTTCCGTTAATGCCTATTTTCGAAATTTTTATTATTAATTATTTGTGAAATGTAAAATCTTCGTGTGGTCTCAGGTGGTGATTATGGTGTTAAAAAATAAGCGGACTGTATCTCAAACGCTGGTTTAATCCAAATTAAGATCAGAACAGAAAAGTGAAAGTGTACAGTCGTTAGGAACCGGTGAACAACGGTGAGTTTTCAAAATCTCTCAAACATCTGTCAAAATCCTGAATGATTGCCATTTCTAAATTTAAGCATAGACTTGACTGATAATTTGCGCATTACATTTTATTGAATATTTTATTTAAAAAATATGCAATATGAATTTAATTAATTATAATATTGGTTTGACATGAAATTAAAAATGATTTGAAATTAATACAGTGTTCTTGTTTATAATTAAAACTAACGAATATAGGCTCAAAACTAAAGTGGTTTTGAACGTTTCGTAACATGCTCCCGGCCTTGAAGTATAAGAACTTCAATTATTTGTCAGCAGGAAGAGGGCAGATGTTGTTAAAAGCCCTACGGATGACTCCTCTCTTTGTTTTGATGTCCGCGACGCGCGCCACGCCATCGCTGCCAGGGATGACTCGAACGACGCGGCCGAGTTCCCAGAGAAGAGGGGGCAGAGATTGCACGTAGAACCGATGGCCGTTGGGGCGGAAAGGTTCTCGAGTGGCGACCGCGTACCGGAAGGCGCAGCGTGGGTAGGCCCCCCGCAAGGTGGACTGATGACCTGGTGAAGGTCGCAGGAGTCCGCTGGATGCGGTTGGCGCAGGACCGGTCATTGTGGAAATCTTTGGGGGAGGCCTATGTCCAGCAGTGGACGTCTTTCGGCTGAATGATGAATTATTTGTGAAATAAATAAACAAATAAATAAACAAGATAAATTTTCGATGTTCGTGGTAGTGGTGCTGAAGAATGTCTAGCTAGACCTGTTATTGAGCGAGCGAGCGAAGCGAGCGAAGTTTTCTGAGTCTACTGGAACAATCTGACGTGTGTGTATGTTTGTTCTGCGATACTTCGAGTACCTATCAAATCAAATCAAATGATTGGATCGTCGTCAAATTCGGCAGATTGATAGATGAGCTAAATATAATTTTAACGTTTGAATATGAACCAAATTGGACGAGGGGTTTCGGAGATATTGGCCGCAGATTTTTTGTTTTCTGTGAAATCTTTTTAACCAAACCTCTTTCTTTATAAAATTCGCTAGATATACCTTAATGCTTTTATTTGTACACACAAGCCAAACGCGCCCCCAAACGCTTATTCTATACCAGCTTGCGTGTGAGCATATGCGGGCTTGAACAGCAACACAAACCCAAAACGTCATTTCCGCCTGTACATTCCTAACTAATCCCGACTTTTTGTATACAAAAGCGTATAGTTTATCAGCCATCTCGGCCGATTGGTAAAAAAGTCTGTTAACGTAAATTGCTAAAACATTTGATTCGGTTAACGATTTTGTAGATTAGTGTCAAATGCGGGTTTGGATTTTTTGTTACGATTCATATTTTTAATTGATGGCGGTAGGTGCGAATCGTTAACATCTGTTATATAACTCATTCTGTTCATTCAGAAAGCCAATTGGCAAAAAATACATTTTAAAGAATTCCATAAAGAATACACATTAAATTGTAAAGAAGAGCGTTGGTGGCCCAGCGGTAAGAGCGTGCGAGTTTTAATCCGAAGGTCGCGGGTTCAATCCCCGGCTCGTAGTCGTACCAATGAGATTTCCGGAACTGATGTACGAAATATCATTTAATATTTGCCAATCGCTTTTCGGTGAAGGAAAACATCGTGAGGAAACCGGACTCCAATAAGGCCTAGTTTACTCTCTGGATTGGAAGGTCAGATGGCAGTCGCTTTCGTGAGACTAGCGCCTACGCCTAATCTTGGGATACGTTGCCAAAGCGGACCCCAGGCTCCCTGAGCCGTGGGACAAACCTGGAAAATGCAAGGAAATGAAGAAGACATATCAAATAAAAAATATACATGTAGGTACGAGAAGTAACCAACAGACACCAATGAAGAAGATTCGCCAAAGCAGCCGTAAAGAAAACGGACGACTCCCCATGACCACGACCACTCTGTCAAGAGTGAACAACATAGCAGAGGTAAGTACCCATCCATCCATCCCTCTTTTGGGGGTAGTAGGAATTATCTCTGAGTATGCAGTAGGTACTTGCACGAGTTAGAAGTTTCAAATTATAGTTTCAGAGTACGTTCGGTGTATCAACTAGCAATTAAATACTCCTACTAAAGCCCAGTTCTCCTAATTTACCTGGTCTTTTTTTTGATAAATAATTATTTTAGGTAGTACAATCTTACACAATCGACCTAGTCCCACGGTAAGCTCAAGAAGGCTTGTGTTGTGGCTACTAGACAACGATATATACACGGTGCTCGTGAGCATTGCGAGAGATTTTAACAGCGTATTCCTGAGGTTAAAAGAAACAAAAAATGTCATATTAAGTTCATTGGATTAGGGCTAGTTTCTGAGATAATTGCAATTTTTATTTAAACATAATTTTACCGCATCTCGGTAAATTTCGCGTTTTGGAATGTGATAATGCTACTACGTGGTCTAGTTTAGATATGATTTTTGACAGGTTTCAAAGTGACACTGTTATGTCTTTGCAAAACTCGGCTCTACCAAGAAAACATATTTTTTTTTGTATTTTAAGTGGGCCTTTTCTAAATGAAACTTACTTACCATGTATCAAAGCGTATAAAAAAAGAAAAAAAAAAGTTTTTTTTGTTTTTTTTTTGGTCGATATGACCAAAAATCATATGACCTTTTTTGTTTCTTTTAGCCTCAGAAATACGCTGTTAAAATCTCTCGCAATGCTCACGAGCACCGGTATAATAGATAGATACATATAAATACTTAAATACATAGAAAACATCCATAACTCAGGAACAAATATTCGTGATAAACACAAAAATAAATGGCCTGACCAGGATTCGAACCCGGGACCTCGTGCTTCGTAGGCAGGGTCACTACCGACTAGGGTAGGAGGCCGTTAGGCGAGGAGGAGGTATTTGTTTCAGTAAGGTGTTCATATTAGTTATTTTTTGTACTTACATCATTCTGTGGAATTTAATCAGCTTTCTGGAACATTTTTTTATACACTTTTTATTCATAACTTCCTGCGTTCCTTAATGAATGACATCAGCTACTCAAAATATCACACTCTGATTACTTCATCAAGGACCCTTAATAAGCAATCTGATGAATCGAAATAATTATACTTATTTTAAGTGTTAATAATGACATGCGGGCTCCCGTGTTCAACCCGGGTTCAACAACAACTTTAATTTAGCATCTAACCAAAAGCACTATGAAGATCCTTAAGTGTATGGATGCATGGTTGGTTTTGCAGTGGCATGTGGAGGTATAGCGGGTGCAATAGACTGCAAAGGTAAAGTTGGTTAAGCAATATGTTTGCATTTTATCAACGTGCATTCACCCTTTTGTCTTTCCAAGTGAACGTTTTAATTCGGATGACAGTGATGCAACGATAAGATAGGTTAGAAACAAATGAGTAATATCTATCTGTAATATAATCATTGCGTTTGTAAACCTAAATCATTCCAAAATACAGTTGACTTAATTACAAAAATTCAATCACTATCATGTTCCTAAAACATTTTCTTATAACACTTACAGTAAATCGTACTTTTCTTTTTTAGCAAGGGCTCTGGAAACTCTCTAATGTATTGATAGTTTTAATTTATTTAGAAAACTTAAGGTTTTCTAAATATTTATTTGAAATACGAGTATATTAAGTACTCCAGTATACCATGAGTACCTTTGCGGGCAAGATTGGTTTACTGACTTTGGAACTTGCAGGCTCCGAAACAAATTGATTAGTTCGTTGTGCGGCTGCATGCACTAGCAATACTAGCAGGTTCCTTACAGTACAATACGTAGTTATTTTTATACATTTGGTTGAAAATGAGTATAGATATACAACGTGTAATACCAACCACTACAAACCTCTGGCACCCCACATGTAGGTATAAATCATACTGAGCAACTTTTGCTATGGGCCAACTCCGAAACCGCGAAAAAAACTTTTTTACCTATACATTTTGGTTGTGAAATCTTGACATTTTGTATGGAAAAGTTTTTTTTTATGATTTCGGGGTTGGTCCCCTAGTAAAAATTTGTTACTGTATGGACCTGTAGGTATGAAGTTATGCAGTAAACCGGAACAAGAATTATTCCCAAACTTAAATCTTCCGAAATTCAAACCACAATTTGCATGAGTCCCATCCGGTCAAATAGTCAAAGGCGGCCGCCGAGAAAGTTGACTCAACTCCGCTCCAGATCAACTAATTACATGTTATTCTCGCTGATTAAAGCTCAGCTTGGGTCTAATGAGTGACTCACACGACTATCGGCCCGTGACGTTTAGAGAATGCGACTGGAGACCGATTGTTACACGAGTTTTTCAAAGCCTGTTTGAAAAGATTCAGCATAGCTGTGGAAAAAAATCACAAATTTAAAAGCAGATTGTTTCTATATGTGAAGATTTTTGTTAAATATGAATTTATAGTTTCATGTTTGCAGACCTACATTGATGGAAAGACAAATACTTAAAGGTCGAAGGGTAGAAGTATGCAAGAGGTCGCAATCCAACCAGATTGTGCGACCAAATGTCTTTAACATTCGATACCAACCTAGATGGCGCTAAGGATACAATTAAAATTGCATCACCAACAAGAAATGGATATGCCGTGCCGAGAATTTCGATTCTTAATCATATTCGATTTGAGGAGGCCACTGACTTGTACCTACTTTTTATAAAAACTAGCGGAACGAACCAGACACTTGAATGCCCCTTTTTATATCATTTGACAATCACGGATGAGTCATTTCATTAACCCTTACTTTAATTAACTTCATAACCCTCCAATGAAGTACGAAACATCAAAACCCAAGTCGTGAGCTATAAACGGCCCCCGTAATCTGGTAGAATTTGTTCTCACAGAGTCCCAGTCATCTTTCTCAATCAACAAACCATCAGGGGTTTACGATTTTTATTGTTTTCGATTCAATTGCGACAAGACTACAAACTTATTATTTGCTGTTGACCGATTTTCGACCCACATACGCATTCTTTAAATCCCCTTTGTAAAAGTGACGTTGTCAACTGTCTTGGTTAACTTGGTCGTCGGATACGGGCGTTGACGGCCGTTTTTTTTAATTTCCAGCCTAAAAACGATTGGATAATTAATTTTACGTCCTCTTTATTAAACTTAACTTCTTAAATCCACGGGAAACAAAGTTTGTGTGAGTTTAATTCGGTTTTATTTTTAGTGGCGTTTTTTTATTGCGGATTGATTGAGCTTTGTGGCCGCGTAAGTGTTGCTCGTAAAATATTAGTTTGTTTTATCGATTAAAATGTGCATGAGTTGTTTGTAGTGAAGTTATATTCATTCGTAATAAAAAAACTCAGAAGATTTGATAAGGAAACAAACGAGACGAAAATTACACACAAATTGTAATCAGATTTATTTTGAGGGCACATCCTATATTGAGGATGAGGATATTCAAACACTGACATTTCTCTCATGCAACTTGTCGATTAAACAGGCCAATAATGCCACTAGGCTAATTAAAAGCATAAAACTTACAGCAGGCAAGAAGTAAATAAAGCATTTGGTGTAAAAAAACTACGAGTCCCGTTTAACGAAAACCAAATCTTCAAACGAATATTTTCATAATTAATAGTGATTTTAAACTGCACCGACTGCGCCCAAAAAAGGGTAATTATGGGATCACGTCAGTCGACAACGAGTCATTCATTAGCATTCTCTAATGGGAATTCGAACGAACAATGTTTAAAAAAGAACATTGTTTAAAAAGTGGTAGAACGTGACAGTGACAGGCCCTGGGGAGCTGAGTACCTACATTGCTTTGACAGAGTTGCGTTTGCTTTCTGTACTGCGTAACAGTGAAACTAGGTGTGCCAGTGTAGAACATTTTATATTAATGGGTTCATGGAAATTGGTGGTGTATGTTTTCAACCTACTTAAAATAGGAGGTTCTTAGTTCGATTATTTTGTTTTTTGTTATGTCTGAGCTCTGCGAGGTAAACAACTGGAGATTGGCAGGCAGGTCCAGTATGAAGCTCTCCAAACTCAAATCGGTTTTATCATACAATCAAAAATCGGTTTGCACACCTTAGTCGGTACTGAGACACGGGCTGAACACACATCTCGCGTCCGACGGTGCACGCCGGCGCCAGTATTACATAATATTTGTAATCGTAGGCAAGTCTAGCATTGTGCGGGAGTACCTAAGGGAGGACGAGCGTCAATTGTTTTTGCGTAGTGTTCAAAACGGTTTGAATTCGCTTTTTCTGAGAGATAAAGATAAATATCTGCTATCAAAAACCAAAGAACTAATATATATTCTGTGATACTGATATTAGACTTGATCGACTTTTACTGAAAGGCCGCCCCGAAATCGTGAAAAATATGTTGTAATAAATAGATGTTGATGGTTTCTAAGGCACAGGCAACGATTTGGATTTTAGTTCTTTATGATATATATAGTGTGTTAGTTAGTGACAGTCACGTCTATAAATATCTACACACTTTGGAACTTATAACATGGGAAAAGGGGTCAAAATTCAATACAGGTGCATAATTACATATTTATGAAGTCGACCGCTAGCACAACCACCGCTTAGAGAAAATAGGCCATGCATATGTGTATGCCCCTCAAATGACAGGTAAATTCAAAGTTGTCTTTCTAAATTTTTGAATTTTCGCTGTCTCTAATATAATATCCGATATAGAGAAACACGAAAAAAAAAAATCAAATTTTCATTCAAAATAATCATTGATAAATGTAAAAGCCAAGGATGATCATTAATTTACAATAATTACATTACTTATGCAATCACGACACTGCACTTAAGCCGTAATCTGACACATGTCAAATAATTTTTCCTGTTCGCGTGTGGACAAAGCTACTGAGTAAATAGTATTAACATAATTAAGTGTTTTACAGTGATCTTAATTAAAAGTAATAAGTATTTAATTCCTGTTTTTTTTAATGTGTCAAAAAACAAGTTGCATTAGAAGATTTATCATGCCATAAGTCAGATCAAATAACGCCAAGCTGTTTGTAATTTTTCTACCGCCCGTGGCACATACATTGTTTTTCATCACACTTGATTTAGCGTGAAATTTGAACGACGCTTTCCAGTAAGTACTAGTAATCGGTACCTAAATTCAAAAATTTACGCTTAATGTCGAGAACGCGTAGAGGTAGCAAGTTGAAATTAATACCACATACACAAATCTGTGATGTCTTGAAGCTGTGAAAAAATCAAACCTCCACGTCCACGCAATAAAAAGATATCTACGGCCGTTTCTGTCGCATTTCCCACACATTTGCATTGGGAATCGAAATGTATAGTACTTCCCGTTGACTTAGAATCACGAATTTGGCAAAAAGCTAGAACTATATATAGTTCTAGGGGTGGGAGTATCTTTTGTGCAGAACCCTCGGTGGGCGAATCCGACTAGCACTACACTTGGCCGGTTTTTATTTATTAATTAAAAGTCGGGCAAAAAATGGAAAACTGGAGGAAGATGTCACTAAATCATTCAAACTACCTTTTTTTCACCATAAACTCATTAAATTTCTAAATCCACTACCCTTTCTTATTAACCAGTGCGTGTCACTGTTGCCATATTAAAAGCTCACGTCGGGTGTCTACCCCGGCGGGTAAACACGGGGTAAATTACCCCTATTTTTACAATATTTTGATATATTGTCGGTAATAACAGGCGGAGCGGTGGCCAGTGACATTTTACAGTGGGAAATCGTGGACAAATGTGTTTGCTTAGTGTGAGGAGTTGGTGTGGGTGGGTGCGGTGGTACGATTGGTTCGTGGGTGAATTGAGAAAAGAAGGCAGTGAGTTCTAAATGAGCTGTACTTCTCTTTTTCCTAGCGTTTTCGCTGAGCCTGGGGTCCGCTTTCGCAAATAATCCGAAGGTTTGACATAGGTGCTAGTTTTACGAAACTGACTGCCATCTGATGTTCCAACCCAGAGAGTAAACTAGGCCTTATTGGGACTTGCCAGCCATATACTTCCAGGCAATCCATCAGATCTCTATAGTGGTGTCCGCCTGGCATTCGTCAGACAAGTTTCCCATACATTTATTGGTAGACCTGGCGGATATGCCCGACCGTATACGGCCAGCAATTAGTCCGGTTTCTTCACGATATTTTCCTTCACCGAAAAGCGATAGGTAAATATCAAATGAAATATCGTTTCGTACATAAGTTCCGGGAAATTCATTGGTACAGTCAACCAATTGGAACCCAAGGCGACTGTAAAACTATGTCATTGTGACGCTATAAATCAGATTGTAAGATCTCTTACTGCTTGTCATTTTGACATGGTTCTAGAGTGGCCTGGGGTTCCAATTGGTTGATTGTACCTACGGGCCGGCAGGATTTGTACCCGTAACCTTCGGATAGAATATCGCACGTTCCTGCACACCTTTCCTGTTACTGTATTCTCTCATGTATGTAGGTATGTACAATAAAACCAATAAAATCCTTATCACCCTGGCGATTTGCAGCTAGTTGAAAGCGAGGCGATTTCGTCGCGTGAAAGGGATGGGATTCCATACTGTTCTCGGCTATAAGTTTACCGTTTAACTGAAACGTCTGGAGTCGTGCAAGAAGAGGCGGGCGGAGTAACATTTCTTACTATACAATCTTGACATAACTGCTGCACTGACAGATTAATTACGGCTCTTGTCAGTGTTCCACGGCTCCTCTTCACCCGCGCTCAATCCTAGGGGGATGCCTCAGTTAAACGGTAGACCTATAATTACGCGGCTTCCAACTTACCCGCAAACCGCCAGTGTAACCAGATAAGGCTCTTAATTAAGGACAAAGGACTACATGTAATAACATAATTATGATACATATCGTAATTGCATTAAGCTTATCCATTATTTAAATTAAATGATAACACATATTTCGGTATTATCTTGATATCAATCGAAAAATTTGATTTGTATCACTAAAAAATTGATACAAATTAGAGCCCTGACCCTGAAAGATTACACGCGCGGATTCTGAACTTGGTTTTGTTATGTGCATTTTATTTGATGAATAATTATTATAAGTATTCTTAACAACTTTAAACTTGTTTATCATTTTTTTAACCTATGCAGTGGATTATAAGACTTCAATTTACTGTTGTTTGAATTTGTAAACAAGATTTTAGCTTAACGATTGGTTAAACTAAAATCACTTAATTATTTCAAGACTGTTCCAGGGATTATTTCATGATTCAAAAGTGCAAAGTTCTGACAAAACAAGACACCTTCATCAAATCTGCATTGACAGGACATAGTTTACAATTCGCTTACTACAATCCTTTACTTTTTCTTGTTCCTAGCGTTTTCCTGGCTTATTACGACGGCTCGTGGAGCCTGGGGCCCGTTATGACAACCTAATCCCAAAAGTTTGTGGAGGCACTTGTTTTACAAAATTACTTCCCATCTAACCTTCGCACCCAGACGCTAGCGCTTAAATATCACAAGGACGATTATTAAAATGTTACGCTTCGCTTCAAACTCGAATTGTTTTTATATTTCTTCGACTTCACTTAGTACCACCGCACCTATTTGAGTTTAGATTTTTTAATGAACACTGTAACAGCCATTGTTTCGGTGTTCTAAATAATGGAATAAATTGCTGTTTGGTTTCCAGCACACGCCAGTTTTATGGTGTTTTCCGATTATTGTTGTGTTTGCTCTTGGTATTGCGTGGCTCATGTTAGAATCAAACTCGTTAAGACTTAGGTATTCAATATGGGGTATTTGATCATTAAAAGGAACTCTTTAATTTTAAGGTCCCTTCATGAGTGGCGACAGAAAATATAGAAAGCAGGCGATAAGACGCCCAACTAGGTGGAAAAGTAATTAATCTGGTTCGTATCGAAAGCACCGGTTAAAGCTTGTGTTGTGAATTCGATCTAATTTTGAGTCTTAAAGCCTCGAGTCTTCACGACATCACGACGCAAAAGCAGTGAACGCGAATTCTCGCAACACCAACTACAACTTGTGAAAAAAACACAAAAACAGTCCTAAATATTATTGAGTGTTCAAGACTCGCCAGTCTTCGCCTAGTTGGGCGTCTTCTCTAGGTGCTTTCTTTGATGCCACTCAAGGACCTTAAAAATTACAAAACAACAACTCATTATTGTCCGCTGCTCTAACTTTTTTAATTTGCGTACTAACACTAAACTGACAGAGGAAAAATACATACAGCCAATGACCACTAGATACTTTCGACATTAAAAAAAACAAATTCTATGGTTTTATGTATATTTATGTGCGGTTAAACATGGTGCTCGAATAGCTCATTCAAATGGAATCTTTAAAAAAATAAAAAAGGTAGCAAATTAAACAATTTTTTTCCTTATTAACTATTTACCTAGTAGTTGTTTTAATATTTATATTTCCTCACAATGTTTGAGAAAAGCACTATGTACAAGCCTCGGCCGGAAGAGAGATTGCAGGACTTGTTTAATCCTAAATCCTTGTCTACCACAAACTCGTCCTGCAATCTCTTACTTCACGGCCTCTGCAGTAATGTACTACTACTAAACATACCTACATGTCGCAACAAAATGGAACAACTACTCGAGAATTCACATTTCTTCATAACAAAGCGTTGTTGGTGACCCTGCCTGCTATGCCGATGGTCCTGGGTTCGGATCCCGGTAAGGGCATTTATTTGTGTGATGAACACAGATATTTGTTCCTAAGTCATGGATGTTTTCTGTGTTTATGTATTTGTATATTATATATTTCGTTGTTTGAGTACCCGCAACACAAGCCTTCTTAAGCCTACTGCGGGACCTAGACAATTTGTGTAAAAGTGTCCTGTAATATTTAGTTATTTATTTATTACAGCCTGTTACGAGTTGTTCAAAGTAGAAACAAGACATACCGTCACTCATCTATAAAAATCATAAACACAAGTAAACGCACCCTAACAAGCTTAACTGCGTTATAAAATACCTAATCATTGCCACCGTGCCATTTGTATCACTATTTAATAACACGCTGCCTATGTCAACTGATGGCTCCTGTTACTTGACAGCTTACCAACTTATACTTACTATCAAAATTTTACTAAAACACCCTTAAAACAATCGAATTAAAGCTCAAATTTGTTTGTGGTTGAGTTTCAAAACTGCAGTATAACTTTTTAGAAAACCAAGTTAACGCTTCTATTTTCAAATTGCTCTAACGCTTCTACTGCTTTAGATTTAAGTTTGGGTTTCGACTGGCAAATTGTTGATCTTATCCTAAAGATAAGTTGGTTTTTCGAACGTGCTACTTAATGACGTCATCGCACCCCCACTGCACTCTGAGTATTAAAATGATAAACGTACTATCGGGTATGGAAATCTCTCAATTTATTATATGATAGGTCATTATTCTATTAAGTAAACAAAATTCAGGGGTTAATAGAGACATTGGGCTATTATGATAATAAAAGGGGCTTTATGATGGTTGATGATGTTATTAGTATGTGATTAGAATGTCGTTTTAGACGAGAATTATGTGAAAGATATTCATGTTTGTTTAAATAGAAACATGATAAAAAATTACAATTTGTGGGTGACACATGCCAAGACAACATCATTTTGGGGTTCCGTAGTCTATGGAGTAAAACGAGATCCTATTTCTAAGACTCCATGTGTCATCAGACTGCATCTCATGAACCGTGATTCTAAAAAAAAACAGAACAAAGTAAATGTTTAAGGGAACCCAAACACAAGGGGATACAACAAACGTATTTTTTTTTGGCTTGTAGCGGCACCAAAAATATTCGATTTTAAGCTAACATGGTCATTTGCATTATAAACAATATTTAAAACGGTCAGTTTACGCCGTGAACATGGCGCTTACAACAGTGTCGAAATATCGGGTGCTAAATAAAACAAACATTACATGGTAACTATCCCGTTTTAAATATTAGTTGTAACCAAAAATATTATTTTCTTATTTAGTCTTAGTCTTATCATGATTACCGACTAGGTATATTACGTATCTTCATCATGTTAAAGATATCAGTAAAACACCGGTAATTAGAACCTAGTTAAAAAACTGGCCACGCGGTGTTTTTGCGCGCACGATGAAGGGTGGAAACACACTGCGTGAAAATACAAGCGGGAACGAAGAAAAGCCGGCCATATACGTTTGGGCATATCCGCCGCAACTGCCAAACAATTTAAAGTTAATTTTTTTTGTAAGAACGGACGATGGTAATTGGAGGATCCTCCAAAATGCCGAAATACAAGAACTGGTAGCCGAACCACCACGGTGACTAAGGCCCATCGTCTTCGCTGGCTCGGCCATCTTGAGCGAATGGGAGAGGGTCGCCAGATGAAGAGAGCATACCTTGTCGGTCGGTCGGCCAAAGTACCGCTGGATAGATCTGGAGGAGAGGGATCTGCGTGATCTCGGAGTCAAAAATTGGCGAGAGATTGCACAGGATCGGGTAGAACGGCGTGCTCTTGTGGCGCAGGCCAAGACTCATTTTGGGTCGCTGAGCCAGCGTAGCTTTTTTTTTAGTTTTTTGGCAGATGCCCGGCGGACGTATCTACAATGAAATGGTGATCCGACGGATTGCCCGAGCGTATATAGCCGGCAGTTGTATGGTAAATATGTCCGTCACGTGCCGCGCGGACATGCCCGCTATGAAAATCCGACGGATTGCCTGAACGTATATGACCGGCTATTGACAGACAAAGCACAGTCTCAAGCGTTTAACCTTAAAATTAAAAACATTTGTACATAATTTTCAAACGGGTCTATCGCGACTTCACTTTTTTACCTTACGAGTATTTATTATGATTAAATATGTGTTCAAAACGCGAAAGTTTTAAATGTTATAAACACATTTGTTTTTTCAAAATAAACTAGAAATGATTAATTGAATTTTTTACTCTAAACGTTTCATTTACAATGATTAATCATCGCGGTAACTGACAAAATTCTATGGGGTAAAAGAAGTTAAAAGTTTCTGAAGGTCTACTAAGAACAGTACGAACCACTTCGTTCGTGAAATTTTTCCATTTAAATCGCATTCAGGGTCGTCATCTTTGACCTTATCAGCTGTTAAAGTATCAATGGGAACTTTTGTTATATCCTGTACTTATATCATTTAGACGTCCATGTTTGTATTTTTCTAAGACATACTTAATTTGACAAACGTTTGCGAATTTGACTAGAGGGTAAACGCCACATTCCCGCCCGCAACGCTCGCCCGTACACACCCACCGGCAGTAATTCAATTTCTGGGTAAAGCGGTTATTTGTTGTAATAGCAACTCTGCTCTGTCTCATTCGAGTCCAGTTAGCGGAGACTGAAGCTCACAGATCGCTTACATATTGGACAGAGCATGTTAACGCACCCACCCGTACAGTTGCGTCGCCTTTAATAATTGACGTGAAATGTTAGAAATTGAGTGCCGGGTCTAAACGTACTTTCTTTTAAAATTATATAGCGTGTGCTAATTAATAAAGAGAAACCAGGGAACAAAATCGCACACCTCCGAAATGGAAACTTAATTTATGCTAAAAGCGGGTCATAAATGTTCGGGCAATCCGTCGGATCTCCATAGTGGATATGTCCTTCGGACATCCGCTAGACAAATTACCCATACATTGATTGGCAGATCTGGTGGATATGCCCGAGCGTATTATGACCGGCAATTGTCGAAAAGGGTGATGCGTAGAGAAGATGCCAATCGTTTCCGTTCCGTAACGTAGCGTAGTTATTTTTATCTCTCTCTATCACTCTTCCTTATTAGTGTGACAAGGCAGTTGCGTTTTGTTCACTACTGAGCATTAACGGTTGCCATCTTGTCTGTATGTCATCTCATCTCAATCGAACAAACAAAATGACTGAGACCTACTATGTGCTTAACTGCTTACCTTGAGTTCTACGTATAACGTAACCGTAAGTCGATCGCGTTATCGAATCGCGCAGTCGCTATAGACTACGGTTACAAAGAACTCATGGCAAGTGAGTTGCTGTCTGTTGCCATTAAAAAATCGCCTAAAGCTATTTACACAAGAGCATTCATGAGGTTGATATCTATGTAGAATCTAAAAGTATAGTCTATGATAGAACTGCAACTCAATTAGTGCAATTTTTGAGGGCAGCATGTGTTTAATTTTGCACTGCGTTTGAGTTGCTTCTTTTGCTGTCTGCTTTGTGATGTTACTTCATTAAAACTGTAATGAACATTGTAAAGCATTAAACCTAAAGCTAATTAAGGCAGATACTTTTTGCAGCAGCAAGAAAACTATACCGGTATCATTGCTGTAGAATGACACTCCATAGCGACTGTGCGAGTCGAAAGTACCTATTTGCAACTCACTCCAGTTTAGAACGAGCAAGATGCAAACACTTTCGAATCGCACAGTCGCTAGCGATTGTCATTATTATTCATCATTCTGCAAGCCAAAGATGGTTATCAACCAATGTCATCTGATAATGATGATTCTTTACCTTGATAAAGCAACAAGTTGCACGGATAACGTGACGGTGATTGCTGTCAAATGTGGACAACTGTTTGAAATCATAAGGAATTGTCATTGCTGACAAACTGGGTGTCTTATCCAGCAAGTATCACGCTAACCGCTTGATATCTTAGCCCTGGTGGTTGCGAGTTGCGAATACTTTCGAATCGCGCAGTCGCTGTCGACTCGTGGCGATGTAAAACTCATGGTAAGTACACGACTACTATTAGAACTATACTATATATGACTACGACTACTATAATATGTTCTAGGGCGACATTGTCCTGCCCTCGTGGTCCCGGAGGAAGATTACGTTTTAGTAAATTTAGAATGTGTGATTTAAAAAAGTTTAATCCAGGACCGGAACCTATTGCGTATAAAGAGAGAGGACTATGCTCGGCAGTGGGCAACAAACCACTGGAAAATAATGATGATGACTAAAACGATAAGAGATTGTATTATGTAGGCTGCAGGTTGTTTCTTTCTTGTTGACTGATTACAAGTGAACAATTCTAAAATCACTAAAATATAAGTAGATTTTGGTTTAAACTGGGAAGCTACTAAATAACTCCTAAATCCTTTGGTGGTAACCTTCCAAAATGATTCTTATACCGAGACCCAGGTACCATCTATTGGTGATTTCAGCCAATCAGACTTACTGGACCAATTTCTTAGTAGACATGGAACATTTGCGTCTTAGAGAATTATAGCAAGAAAATAATAATTTAAAATCATATATTATAGGAATACTCCATATGAATGTTGGTTCCAGTAAGACTTATTTTGAGAAATCTAAAAAAGTCCCAGAATGTAACTGACAGCCTTTGGAATTAATGAATGAATGAAAAACATTTATTTGTGACATCACAGGAAACAACATAAGAAACCAAAGGAAAAAGACAAACATAGATTAGAATGTGTGTGCATCACAAAATGGACCACAACTTTTGGCACAAATTACTACACACTACACGTGCAGCCTATGGACCAATTATACGCAGAAGGTCATCAACGCCTTTCGCGTTCAGTATAACAATGGGTTCAGGATGCTTTTAGGACTGCCTCGCTTTTGCAGTGCATCAGGAATGTTCGCGCAGGCAAGAACAGATGACTTTTACGCCATCATGAGAAAGAGGACGGTCTCCTTGCTCCGTGGTTTGCGTGGCGGTCCTAACAGCATCCTAACTACCATTGCCAATAGGTACGACTCACAAACGCTGCGCCACGCCATGCATGTACTTGTAAGTGTAAGGTCAGATACCAGCAGTAGGTATAGATAGTCGTAACTCGCTATTTTTGTTTATAACATCTGACATTAATGTATTTGTGTGTTGACATTATTAATTGAATGATTTATTATTTATCTTTACTAACATAGCTTATAAGAAAATGTGTTACTAACACCTATGGACCTCTGCTTGTAATGAGTAATATGTTGTCTGAAATAAATAATGTTTATTTATTTATTTATTTATAACTAGTATCCCCATGGATTTAGTCTCATTGAGACACTAAAGTGCTTCGCAAATAACTCCTAGAATCTGCCTTGCCTTTGGCAGCCATCCAAAATGAATCTCTCATGGAGCCCCAGGTGCCATCGATCGGTGATTTCAGCCAATCAATGGACGTACAGAACCAATTTCTTAGCAGATACGGAGCAGCTGCGCCTCACGGTAGTTGGAGTAATGAGATTTTCAGCTAAAATCGAAGTGTTGCGACAGTGCGAACATTGATATTGATTACTAACTTAATTACTTTGTTTAGTTACTGAAAATACATATATACGGCGCAAACCTGATCGCCCTTACCAAAAAGGACGGAGGGGTGAGACCCATTGCGGTGGGGTCTACAATAAGACGTCTTGCTTCCAAAATTGCGGTTAGACACATTCGATCAAAATTGCAGGGCCTTTTTGAACCTGTACAGCTGGGTTTTGGCACGAAAGGTGGGTGCGAGGCAGCCGTCCATGCCCTAAGGACCTACCTTTCCTCTGATGATTGCGAAATTGTAGTCAAAATTGACGTTAAAAATGCTTTCAACTCGGTTAATAGGGACACTTTGCTGACAGAAATTAGGGACAAAATTCCTGAACTGTACAGTTACCTTTTCTTTTGCTATTCGGACTCTTCTAAATTAATGTACAAGTCAAATGAATTATCTTCTGAGGTTGGATGTCAGCAGGGTGACCCTCTCGGCCCAGCAATTTTTAGTTTGGCTATAAATCCAATCATCCAAAAATTGAAATCAAAATTCAATGTCTGGTACCTAGATGACGGGACCCTAGGAGGCAACGTAAATACTGTGCTCTCTGACTTGTCTCTCATTAAGAGTAGTTTCAAAAATATTGGTTTAGAACTGAATTTTGCAAAATGCGAACTCTTCATTCAAAATTCATCTTGTATTTTTGCCGATTTAAAACACAAATTTGACGATCTGGCTCCTAATATCAAGTTAGTAGACAAACGTTCTCTTTGCCTCTTAGGCTCCCCTATATTTGAAGAATCTTTTCCCGACTATATTTCTAACTCGATATCAAAATTCAAAAGTCACACGAATCGTTTACTCGAAATTAGCCCTCATTATGCTCTTGTGATTCTTAAATTCTGTCTTTTTGTCCCTAAATTTACATATGTGCTCCGATGCTGTCCTTTTTGGAAATATCTAAATTTACTATCACCCATAGATGATTTGATCAAAATTAGTTTAGAGATGATTCTAAACATTCAGCTCAATGAGCCTTCCTGGTCTCAGGCGTCCCTCCCTATTCGGTTCGGGGGTTTAGGAATTCGCAAAATTTCCAGTGTGGCATCCCCAGCCTTTTTAGCATCCACTCATAGCACAGCCGGTCTCATAGGAAATATTTTAAGGGCTTTGCCCACAAACTATGAGATCGCAAGCTTTGAGGATGCTAAAAATGCTTTTAAAATTGCCTGCCCGGGCAAAGACTTTCCAGACAACCCAAAATCACAAAGGAGTTGGGATAATGTTTACTGCGATTTAACTTACAATACTCTTTTAAATAACTCTTCAGGTCCAGATCGCGCGAGGCTTTTGGCGGTCGGATCCCGGGAAGCTGGTTACTGGCTTCATGCCCATCCTTCGTCCAATACTGGTACTTTCTTGGATCCGGCCTCCCTTAGACTGGCGACTGGTTTGCGACTGGGGGTTTCGGTGTGTGCGCCACACTCATGTCCTTGTGGCACAGACGTGGACCGACTGGGACACCATGGATTGTGTTGTAAAAAAAGTGCAGGCCGTTTTTCGAGACATGCATCTCTTAATGATATAATCCGTCGGTCTCTTGCCACCATCAACGTGCCTGCTCTCCTTGAGCCGACTGGCATTTTCAGGGATGATGGCAAGAGACCTGATGGGGTGTCCTTGGTTCCTTGGAGTTTGGGACGGATGCTAGTGTGGGATGCTACCTGTGTAGACACGCTGGCGCCGTCCCATCTCCAACGAACTAATGTAAAAGCGGGCGGAGCGGCTGAATGCGCCGAAATTTTAAAACGTAATAAATATAAGAGCCTGGGCAGAGAGTACCTTTTTGTACCATTCGGGGTCGAAACTCTTGGTCCATGGGGTCCCAGCGCACGCAAATTTTTCGTAGAAATCGCGAAACGTCTGGTTGATGTTACTGGTGACCGAAGAGCTGGTGGCTTCCTCGCACAACGTATCAGCATTGCGATACAACGAGGAAATGCCGCCAGCATCCTAGGTACAATGCCTCAAGGACCTACTTTAGATTTAAGGTAGGTAGAGGTAGGTAGTTAGGTAATTTACACTTACTGTATATATTTCGAGAATAAATGATTTTAAGTGAGTAAAATACATATATTGTTGATATTCCGGTAAATAATTAGATGCTCATTAAATTTAATTGAGAAAGGAAAGGGTTGTTGGCGGTTACTTTTCGGATATGAGCACAGATCTTACGCGATGATGATGATGATTAAATATTTATCAAACGTCCTTGTGGGTCTATCTGTATATTTAATATTGATTTGATACGTAGGTACATACCTAAATTACGTGACTATATTATTATTTTACTCATATAAATATGACATAGAATCAATAAACCTAAATTATTTTTAATTTATTCTACATCTAAGAGCCTGACAGAGCTTGAGAGGATCGACAGATATCGATTTTTATCCAAATCGGAGTAAACCTTACAAAATCCAAGATGGCGTCAGTTCTTACAATATTTTAAAATTAACAATAAACTCGTCGCAGTCACACATACTGATTTCCTGAGAAATTATCAACTAACAAGTCACGTTTTAAAATTGCATACCTTCCTATGTTATTAATTCACCTATCAAAATACTATAACTTGACAGCCCCGAAAATAGACCTCACAATCTGTACGGAGTTTGTGAGGAAATCCCCCTCCGCCCGCTTCCCCGCACACCCCATCATCGTTGACCCGAAAATCGTCGGAGCTGACACACTGTATAGAGTCCTTACACTGTGGTACTACAGTCAAAATCTATTATTAGATTTTTCAGACAAAAATATGCGTACACAATTGAACCCTTTATAAGACATCTAATTTGGTAAGGACAAAAATACCTACCTTTTTGATATTGACCGCTGACGAGGTTTAATTAAACAGAGGATGACGTTTATTTTGGGCATTATAGGCTTTTTAAAAAAAGGGCATAAAATATTCTCCTTGCATGGCTGGTAACCCATGGATGATGGAGTCTTATTACCACCCCTCCTTCGTTCAGAAGGAAATATGGAAATTAAGTATAAATACTAAAACTATGTAAAATAACTTAACTAACTTTGATGATGAACTTGTATATTTGTGTAAACATAATTATGTAAATAAATGGCTATTCTGATTCTGATTCTGATATATCAACAAGGTGCGGATATATTTTGTCGAAAAAAGAGCATCGATATTTCAGACCAAACGGACCACTAATTAACGATAGGACAACCAGTTGATCCGCTTCCCGGGGATTTGTTATGACCGCACTAATTGTCGACATCCCGCCCGAGGTTCCTTCCTCATTAACCGGGTGACGTCAGTGTGGATGCGGCCTAATCAGTTACTGCTCAGGTAAGAACGTCGTATGTCCTTATAATGTTAGTAGAGAAATGGCGTTTTGGAATTAATATCGCTCGGGTTAGACAGTCCTGAATGGTAACTATGGTAGGACTCTTTAAGGAAATCGTATACGGTCTGAAAGTGTTTCTTGAATTTAAAGGTTTTTTGGAACAAGGTGAATTCTTATTTTGGAATGATTTGCAGCCAAACATAGCGTACTTTCCTTAATAATTAACCTAACCTAACCCATTTTTATTATATAATAACATTACCATTCGGCAAAAACGGATTATGCCAAGTATGTTATGATGAAAGCGTTTCGGTCAAAAGAAGTTATGCCAAATAGAGGAAGCCCGCCTTATAGGATGGACCTTATTGTAGTTGTGGTTGAATCGTGTGATATTACAATACTGTGAAATAGATCCAAAATTCTAATGTAACTGTGAAGTTGCTAAGCTAGTCTGGCCAATAATGGAGCCAATGGAGGCAGATTCCCAGCACGGTAACGTTTCAAAGGGTATCGGCATTGAATATTTCGTGGTAAGACGCGGTAGATACCTGGCATATGTTACAAGTGATTTGCCTGTCTGCTTGAGTTTAATAAAATGTAGCAATTTGTTTGTTGACAAAGTTAATTTCCCAGTATTTATGGAATTAGTGTCACATTTGTGCTTTTATAGAGCAATATGAATGAGGGGTGAAGAAATAAGAAGAAAAAGTGGTGTAAAAATGGTAGGATACAGGAAAAATATTGACATTGAATATTGCTAAGACTGGACGCTTTATGTTACAAGAGATTAGTGACGTTTTTCAGATAAAAGTACCACTTTCTCGGCTGTCGATACGGCGTTAGTGCAGAAACATTCCTTCGGACATGATGAATGCAAAACAAACAAACAAACATTGTGCAAAAATGCGCCGCACAAGTAGTAGATTGTGTTACAAAGGGATCAAAATTATATATTTCCGGCGTAGTGAGGGATTCTAAAGTAGAATCCTGAGCGTAATGAAATGAGGGATTAAAGCGTTAACGCCCAAGACGAAAATAATTTTGATACCGTTGATACATACTGCTTTTCCCACCAACTATGTGGAAAAATATAAATCCTGTAATAACCGAAAACAGCATCATACCAACACCACGATGCCACTGGTTAATGCCCGTAAACGTAAAAATGCGTAGTCCTTGAACGGAAAAATGCCACTTTGATCCCTCCTAGCTGCAACAGAAAAAAATATTTCCTACTTTTATCTAATTAAATCACGATACTGATTGCGCCTCTAAATACCTAGACCATCAGCATTTATGTTACTTCCTACGCATTAGCTATGCATTCCTATGATATTATTTTATGCCAAGCTATAAAACTAAACAAGGATAAATAATAACTAATAACTTTTACGACATAAATAATTGTTTTAAAATATATGTAAAAAATGTCCGCAGTTTAAATTTCATGAAAACTATCGCTTGTTCTTTACTCTTGCACCAAAGCAACAATTCTGAGGCATACGGAAACTTAAATTCGAAATCTTTGAGATTCAAATCGGCACAAATTCAGTTATGAGGAGCTGGAGCAAGTCTTAAGGATTTCAGAGCTGACTAGTACATACGGTATCAAATTCTGGCACTTTACTGTACGGATGTATTTACCTAGTTTAAGGGTTTGGTTTTTCGGCTAGACGAGCTTTAAAAGAAGCAAGAGACAGTGGAAACTCGACTTCACGAATCTCAAGGGAAACACTAAGAATAAATAAATATTCTGGGGTGGGTCTCACACAGATCGGCCTAGTGCCAGTCCCAGTTCAGAAACCAAATTTGTGATAACCACACCAATCAATTCCCTAGTCTAGTAGTAGTATTCTTAGTGGCCCTGCCTGATAAGCCGATGGTCCTGGGTTCGAATCCCGGTAAGGGCATTTATTTGTCTAATGAACACAGATACTTGTTCCTGGGTCATGGATGTTTTCTTAGTATTTATGTATTTGTATATTATATTTATCGTTGTCTGAGTACCTACCCGTAACACAAGCCTTCTTGAGCTTACTACGGGTCTTAGTCAATTTGTGTAAGAAAGTAAGAATGTCCTATAATATTTATATTTATTTATAATAAAATCGAAAATAGTTCGACATGTTCCGGAACAGTCCGTGTCCCTTAGACACTTTAGATTGTGTGCGTAGAGCAGCCGCTGCGGCTGGACGCATGACTCATGAAGTCATGATTAAGGGACACGGCCTGGTGTGAAACATTTCGAGCTATTTTCGACTTTATTGACGTGAGTGACTCGATATAAGTATTTTAATATATCTGATACTTACTCACGGGAGTGTTCTTTTAACAGCCTCATAATCTTCGTCGAGGTAGTAACTAAAAAATAAAATAAAAGATAATAAAAATAGATCGAGCATGAATTCGAGATATACAGGTAACAAAGCAATACAACGTATTTCCAATTTCAGAGGTTGAATTATTTTTTTCAAGTTAAAGAGGTATTTGTACTGAATAGGTAGGTAGGCGTTATATTTTTCGAGTTATAGAGGTTTTGAACTTTGATGGGAAGGAAATAGCATTTTTAATTCGTGTTAACGAGGGTTGCGTATTATCGAGGTTCCACTGTAATACAATCTGCTAAGTACGAGTGCTTTTCTTACAATGAGTTCTACGTAACCGTAGTCGATAGCGATTGCCTGATTCGATAGTGTTTGCATCTCGCTGCGATCTTCATTTGTATTTTGTTGACTAAGAAAAGGTCTTTGACCGTCTCCCTATGTCAGCCCTGTGGACACTACTGGTTAAGTGCGGCTGCCGAACAAAAATTGCCAACTTAGTTCGTCAGTTTCACGAGGGCATGAGCGCCGGCGTTCGTTACGAAAGCACTTTCACGGGGCAGTTTCCAGTCACTAGTTCTATCTATATTGCTTTACGCTTTGGAGTTCGGAGACTTGGTGTCTATACAAGTGAGACATCAAGCTTCTTGACACCTTCCACTTAAGTGACTCCGGGGAAATTTTTTTGAACATAGGTGGCAAGCTCCCAAATGTCCCAAGCCTAATTATAAGTATGACGGAGATGTAAACAGACTTGCTCCGGCTTGATGGCAGCACGGGGCTAACGGCACGGTCTTTTTCCGAAGGTATGTTCACATCGAGGTTCATTTGGATGAAATTCGCACGGGGCGATTAAATGACAACGCGTCGTAATAGCTGATAATCGATTTTAATTAGTTACAATGATTTAACTTCAAAATAACACGTGATCGCTCTGATTTAAACGGATACAAAGAAATAACAAGGAAACGTGGTGATCCCAGAGATGACGTCACGCACACAACGGCTCTGCTCAACCGTCTCAACCGTAATGGCCGCTCGTCCGACCTACTCCCGCCCTTCCTAACCAGTAGCTGTCAAGTTGGAACGCCCGTAACGCCATCTCTGATTTCACCCAGGTATTAGTAATTACCTGACGTTTCTTTACTCGCAATCGAAACTAATCAATTACTCAACGTAATAGTGTGCTAGCACGCCTCTAGGTGGTGCCACTAGTTATACCATGCCCTCCGATAGATGGCATCTCTCCGACAAGTACATATTATTTTATTTCTTCTTTGCATCAGATAACTACAGTTCAATTTAATATTTCCTTGGAGGTTGGGACGGATGCTAGTGTGGGATGCTACCTGCGTAGACACGCTGGCACCGTCCCATCTCCAACGAACTAATGTGAAAGCGGGCGGAGCGGCTGAATGCGCCGAAATTTTAAAACGTAATAAATATAAGAGCCTTGGCAGAGAGTGCCTTTTTGTACCATTTGGAGTCGAAACTCTTGGTCCATTGGGGTCCCAGCGCACGCAAGTTTTTCGTAGAAATCGCGAAACGTCTGGTTGATGTTACTACCGAAGAGCTGGTGGCTTCCTCGCACAACGTATCAGCATTGCGATACAACGAGGAAATGCTGCCAGCATCCTAGGTACAATGCCTCAAGGACCTATTTTAGATTTAAGGTGGGTAGAGGTAGGTAGTTAGGTAAGTTACACTTACTGTATATATTTTGAAAATAAATGTATTGATTCAATAAAAAAATATTAATAAACCCAACAAAATATTTTTTAATTCTTATATACACGTGTAGTACCTACTTAATAAAAACACGTGTACCGTGAAGGTGTCAATTGGCAATAAAATATATTTTAATCGTAAACTCAAGCATAATCCTAAATATTCCGGCAATAAACTTTAACTCGATGGAAAATTACTGTTTACTAAACGGAATTTAGGTAATTAAATGAAAATACGTGAAAAGTATCCATAATCATTTGTAGTAAAAGTGAAGAACACTTGTCGGCTGTCGATTAGGTGCTAATGTCATAAAGATTCATTTAGAAATGAAGTTTATCAACAACCAACAAAAAATGGTACCTTTTACTAAAGACAATCACAAAACCGATCAAGAGCATGTCGGGCCATGCTCAGTGTAGGGTTCCGTAGTTTACCGTCCGTCACAATAGGCAACCTTAAAAAGTGTTTTAATAAATAAATACACCCGACCCGACCATATCAACTCCGGAAAAATCTTAACAGCGCGAAGTAAATTGGGTTACTAATTTATACAAACTAGACGGATTATGTGTGTTGGGTTTTCGGGGGTAACTTTTGATCGCGAGAATCGATTTGAATAAATTTTTTTATTAGAAGGAAGGTAAGTGCGGGATGATAAATTTAGTACTTAAGATAAAAAATTGTTTTGCATACACGGTTAAATTACAAAATTAATTTAGACATTATTTTGTACAATTTTTCAAAAACCGTTCAACCAATCAAGTTCAAAATAATTTTCCAATAAAGTTCTTATTAAGTTCTACTATGTTATGTAAACATTTATTCTCGAAATATATACAGTAAGTGTAACTTACCTAACTACCTACCTCTACCTACCTTAAATCTAAAGTAGGTCCTTGAGGCATTGTACCTAGGATGCTGGCGGCATTTCCTCGTTGTATCGCAATGCTGATACGTTGTGCGAGGAAGCCACCAGCTCTTCGGTCACCAGTAACATCAACCAAGTAAGTTCTACTATTGTAATTTTTTTCATATTTTATTTAGCAAAAGTTAGAAAGAGGGGGACACATTTTTTTAAACTTCTGGAACGATTATTGCCGAAAATATTGGCATGACCGATATACATATTCGTACAAAATTACAGCTTTCTAGTACTTAAATTCACTGAGATTATCCGCGGACGGACGGACGGACGGACCGACAGACAGACATGGCGAAACTTTAAGTGTTCCTAGTTGAGTACGGAACCCTAAAAAAGGTATGCAAAAATGCTACAAACAACTTGGTAACAAAAGAAATATTCCAAAAATGTTAAGTTGATAGAAAAACAAGTATATAAGCTGAAAGGATATATTGTTTTATTACTTAGTTAACTAGTCGTTAGCCATGTACTATCTCAACGTCTTAGCGTTGTTCTTATTTTTCAGCTTTACGCTGGGTTTGAACGCGCCATACTACGAGTATGACCTGGAAAAAGCCGAGGAGCATTTTGCTGATTTTATAAAAAAATACGAAAGAAAATACGAAAGCGCCACAGAATTCCGCAAGCGTTTCGAAATATTCAAGCGAAAATTGAAAAAAATTAACGAATGGAACCGAAATAATGAGCACACTGATGTATGGTATGCAATCACCCAGTTTAGCGATGAAGAAAACTTGAAATCATGTGTAAATCCATCGGGTATCAGAAACACAACGAAAGTAATTGAAGTTGAGAAGAAATTTATCCTAAATGCCCCAGACGAGCTAGACTACCGTACAAGTAATTTGGTCACAGAAGTGAAAAACCAAGGAGAATGTAAGGATTGCTTCATTTTTGCCGCTGTTGGTAAGTTTTTTTAAATTAGAGGAGAGAGGGGCAGGACTACCATGTCACTTAAAGTTTCAAGGCCAGTAAAACTGTAATGGGATTCTTTATGATATTCTATTTTAATATTTTATCATAGTCAACACTCATTACAATCTCTAGTTTAATCAATAGATTAAAGTGCTAATGGTTTAACGGCCTCCTAGCCTAGTTGGTGACTCTGCCTACGATGCAGGAGGTCGCGGGATCGAATCCTAGTCAGGGCATGTATTTGTGTGTTTATCAAGAATATTTTTTCCTCAGTTATGCATGTTCTCTATGTATTAAAGTATTTATCTATTATATATATAACGTCGTCTTGTATCCATAACACAAGCCTTATTGAGCTTACTGTGGGACTAGGTCAATTTGTGTAAGATTGTCCCATAATATTTATTTATTTAATGGACCGGCCACATAGCGCGAAGATCGGATGGCCGATGGGGCAAAAAAGTCCTTGAATAGAGACCACGTACTAGCAAGCGCAGTGTGGGACGGCCACCTACAAGATGGACCGACAACCTGGTGAGGATCGCTGGGTCTGTTTGGATGCAGGTGGCTGTAGACCGGTCGCGCTGGGGTTCGATTGGAGAGGCCTATGTTCAGCAGTGGACGTTTACAGGCTGATATGATGATGATTAAATAATGCCGCCTACGGGGCGTGATGGGTAATAACTAGAGCGCAATGACTGTACATTTTATGAAATTATGAATTTTAGAATAGTTAGACAACTTTTCACCTTGCGACTGACAATCCAGATGTAAATGTCGGTTCTTCGCCATCATCTTCGACACAGTACAGCAGCAATGTGCGCATTTTTTACATACAGCGCACGTCATCAACGCTCAAACATTACAGCGTGATATTATCTTCTGTTACCGCGATTGTTATTCATTGAAATTAAACACTTTAGAACGGATTACAGCGTGTTCAATCTAAAATAATTTTAGTCTTCACTACCGAAGTAACTGTTTACCAAACAGTGAGAATCTGCAAGCAAAATTTTCAATTGATAATCAAAGAAAAATATATATTGGCAGCGGAATGATTGGACTGGTGTTCTAAGAGGTCACATGTTCGAATCTTCCTGAACGCGGAGCTACAATAGTAGATTACATACAGAGGCCTATAAAGTAAGAAATGTCTCAGATCTCGACAAACCTGTAATCTGAGGCTTTCTTATTTACTGGCCAAGGTCTGTTTTGAGAGACTCTCATGGTGGCTGGATCAAGGGTCAGATGCACAAG
Organism: Lathronympha strigana; assembly: GCA_949128165.1. NCBI lineage: Eukaryota > Metazoa > Arthropoda > Insecta > Lepidoptera > Tortricidae > Lathronympha > Lathronympha strigana. Next base: position 4,762,693 of record OX421906.1, on the reverse strand, counting down.
GCGGTAATTTAATCCTGGACATGGCGCGTATAGTTTGGCGGTTCCTTTCTCTGCGGCCCTAACCACCGGCAGCCTGGGCCCTGTGCCATTGCCAGCGGGACTGTTTTTATCGACCTGCTCGACGCTATCGGCAAGCGGTGAATTTGTGTAGCGTAGCGGCCTGCAATTGGCTGCTTGCCGGCCGGAGAGCAGAAAACGTTTTTTATTCTCTTCCAATTTCAATTCGTTCTATAGAGGTATGGTTCCGCGATAACGTAACAAAGTGAGCAAAAGAGAAACCTTTTTTATATGAATATTTCATGAGTGCAAAAGAGAAGTATAGACATAAATGCGCTTGATGATACGGTCTTGAAAATGTGATATGTTTAAGAGATCTGTTTTTTTTTTCAGGAAATATTGAAAGCATGCATGCCAAAAACTCAGGTGGCGATCTTCAGTCACTATCAGAACAGCAAGTTCTAGATTGTACTGACGCAGACTGTGTAACGGGTGGATTCCCAGTGAATGCAATGAAGTAAGTTTAAATACTTATGTATTTTTTAAACCCTAATGACAGTAATGACTACGTCAAAAGCATAATTCTCGAGATATGTATTGGTTAAGTGGTTTAAAAGTTTTAAAGAATAATTTTTTTAAGACTCGATTTTATTTTAAACCTGGTAATTTGTAGGGTCTATCGATTAAATAAATGAATTAAATAACAAAATTGCCACAGTTTACTAACTGAAAATGTAATTGACAAAATTAGCAAGTTATTCGGATGAAAGTAAAAACCAGGTTGCCTGCCCCTGGGTTCACTTACTTCCCAAGTTGTCATTTTTATTTCATCTTCGTGATTTCTATGCCTTTTCAGTAACATGGCTGGAAAAAGTTTAATGGCCGAGACAGATTATCCTTATGAAAGAGAAAAAAAACAGTGCCGAGCTGACCCTAACAAAGGGAAAGTTAAAGTAAATGGCGGATCAGTTATAAACACCCAAGATATTGAAACGCTGAAAGGAGCTCTCGTCCAGAATGGCGCACCTCTTGCAGTTTGTGAGTTAGCAATTACACTAGGTTACCGATACAATCAACTAAAACCAAATGAACATTGGCATCGTCTAACTAAACAAATGGTTCCGTGTACTATAGACCCCACGAGAGTTTTCATAGCGTACTCAAGTGTGGCGTACCAATCAACCAGGCAAACACTTGGTGTAGGCGTCACTCCTGGGTAAGCTTGGAGTGCTTGTCGTTGATCCCGTCAGAGGATACGACACCGTACAACTTCTGCAACGACGACGATGGATTACGCGATCCCGTCTACATTAACGCGCGGCCCGTTACCTGTTCCAATCGCAGTCAGTAGGTTTAGTCACGAGGACTGTGATGTCCTGTGCAGTCGAAACATGCCACACCTATTGTTATAAAAATACGCGAGTTTTAACCGTTTTCTTTTTCTATATTAAAATCAGAATTACTCTCGAAAGTTTAAATTGTAGGTCTTAATTTATCAATATTTCAAAGAAGTATATTTATTAGTTTGCCAATAAGTAAAAATTTGTTTATCAGATATATTATTATAAAACATAAAACATATCGCGAATACAGATATGATTGTTAAATGTGGCGAACAAATTTGTGAATGTATCATGACGCGAATCAGGTACAGCTAATGTTATTCTTATGCTGCCATGTTTCAGCGATGGAGGCTCCTGATAGTCTTCAGCAAGTTCACGGTCCAGGAGTATATAGCCCAACTGATTGTAAAGGACAAGGAGCGAATCACGCAGTATTGCTGATAGGATATGGCAAAGGTAACACGTATTTTTAACCGACTTCGAGAATTCGACGGAGGCGTCTGTTTGTATTTTTAGGGTTTCTTACCTCAAAAGGAAAACACGTAACCCTTATAGGATCACTTTGTTGTCCATCCTTCCGTCCGTCCGTCTGTCTGTCAAGACTCTTTATCTCGTAAACGCGTGGACGTAGCAAGTTGAAATTAATACATACACATGTCTGCGGTCCCTTGAATCTGTGACAAAACCAAACCTCTACGTCAACGCAATCAAAAGATACGGTCGTTTATGTTGCATTTCCTATACATTAGCAATCCCGTTGATCTAGAATCACGAAATTTGGCAAAAAGCAAGACCTAATAGCACAAGTACAGGAAAAAATCCGAAAATCGTAATTGAAATGAGGGAGCACCCATTGTGCGGAACCCTCGGTGTTTGAGTCCGACTTGCACTTAGCCGGTTTTTTGTATGTGTATTTACCGATTACTCCAAGCTCCGTCGCCCGATTTCGGTGATTCTTTTTTGTTCGAAAGGAGTTATATCTGCAATTTAATTCCATAGAAATGTGCTGATTTGATGATGGGATCAATCAGGAATTAAGGGAACTCTCATTTTCAAAGGCGAATGTATAAGGATTTCGGTGTTTTCTTAAGTAAATAAATCAACTTCTTGCGATAACCACAAATTTGGTAAGGTAGACCTGATGAAGGAGACCAGGGATGGTATGTGGAACTTCAGATACATAAGCCGATAATTCCGAGCTCAATCATCCAGTTTCAGCAATTCTCTTTTTGTTAGGGGTCACCAGTCTTATAAGAATTTGGTTCTGGTCTGATCATGGGGCCCATGTGGGATTTCGGGAACTCCTCAATATTCCAAGGGACGTCCCTTATATGGCGATTTTGGTGTTTTATTAAGATTTTCTAACGGAATATGGTTTTCCGGAAGAAAATGCTTAGGCCCCAATTTGGTGAATTAGACCTGATGATGAAGACGAGGGGTGACATGTCGAACTTCACAATTCACATACTTAAGCTAATAATTCCGAGCTCAGCCGTCTCATTTAGCTAATTCTTTTTCGTTAATTAGGAGTACCTACTGCGGTACTCAACTAAAATTGACCGGTAATGTGTCTACTTGGCTCAGTTGGTAGCGCTATGTGGTGTCACCTCCATTTGTTTGATTAATTATCCTCTCCGAACCTTACAGCAAATACAAAATAATACATTTTATTTTCACTTTTTGAAGTTTGTTTAATTTTTTGTAAACAAGTTTTTTCAACCATTATATTCAATACAATCAGTTCCTTGCACCTTTCCGACGAAATCATGGAGTTGATGGCGATCAGGGGCCGATTATTACTATTTCTAGCCTATTGTGACTGTGTCCTATTGCTGGAAAAAAGAGAGGGAAGTCTGTCGCCCCGGCCCCAAGTCTAAGTAGTCCCGTCTTAGGCAACGGGGTCTGCCAGGTCTCTACTTAGAATTGTGGGGACCCATTCCGTGGTTAATTTGGCCCACAAATGGTTCAGGATGCGACAGGCATGACCCACCCAGTCATGTAGGTTACAAATAATACAGCCTATGATATATCATTACAGATGCAGCCAGCGGAAAAGATTACTGGCTCTTCAAGAACTCCTGGGGTACTACCGTGGGTGACAATGGCTTTTTCAGATTAGATATGACCGTCCCATGTAGTTTCGGGTTACGAGACACGTGCACCGCTGATGTCGTTTAATTCAATTCAATGCAATTCAATTCATATATTCCAGATAACATATGATCCATATTATGACTCACGCTAGAGCGGTCCGGGACGGACCGAGCCGGGATGATGCGGGAATTTCTATAGAAAGCATAACGTGATCTCCGAGCCCGGTCTAGCGTGAGTCACCCTTTACATTACCAATTATTTTTTTTCTTTAAAAGTAATCAATCACTTTTAAATCATTATATGTTTACAGTGTTTAAAATTATCTCATCAAAGTCTACATAAGTACCTACCTACATTTAGAATATTCTATTTTTTTCAAATTTTAAAATAAACATTTGGCAGTTTATATCTTTTGATTTCTTTGTTTTTTTTTTTTTAATACTACGACGGTGACAAACAAGCATACGGCCCGCCTGATGGTAAGCGGTCGCCGTAGCCTATGGACGCCTGCAACTCCAGGGGAGTTACACGCGCGTTGTCGACCCTTTAAAAAAGGAGGATTCGCTGTGTTGACAGCTAAAGGGGCAAGCTTAGCTCCGTGGGTACACCCCACTCCCCAGCTGTCAACACAGTGAATCCTCTTGGAGCTCTGGCAACCTTACTCACCGACAGAAACACAACACTATGAGTAGGGTCTAGTGTTATTTAACTGCGGTTTTCTGTAAGGTGGAGGTACTTCCCCAGATGGGCTCTGCTCCAGATTTGAGCGAAACGACATTCGTTGTGCTGTGCCCTACCACACTAAACGATATGCATCCGCTGTGCCCATACCTCTCTCTCGATTTGTATCCCGAGATCTCTAAATACCTAGCACCTGGGTTCCGCAAGTCGATGAAGGGAAGGGAACGGTCAGTATGTGGAGCAAACAAGAGCAGCTAACAGTCAGTGTGGAGAACATAGCCAAATTTTTCTCAAAAATAAAAGGACGACCTACGAGAATCTAACGTTTGAAAATATGTACCATCCTTGCATATGCATCCTGTACACTTGCATATTTAAGCGATGAAGAGGTTATTCCGGTAATATCAATGCTTTTCGATGCTCATGGTAGGCACTGAGGTGCCCAGCAGTGGAATATTATAGTGCAGTGGCAGTTTACACATAATACCACATAGTGGATACAAAAACAGCGCCATAGATTTCTGTGTACGTACTATCGCCTTCAAAAGTACATGGGCATTTTATGTATGATTTCATTCATAAATTGCCCATGCACTTTTGGATGCGTGTGTACATACACTATGACTAAAACCGCCTAAGAGTGGAACTTTCTTCCTGCAAATTGTATTGTATCCCATTAAAACATTACACTGCGGAGCGAGAGTTTTGTCTTTTTACATGTAATGTTTTTGATGGGATCTCATCTCTTTTTGTAGGCAGACCTTCTGTGTGTCCATCTGCGACTTAGCTCAGTGACCGTTAGCACTAGAAAGCTGTAATTTCGTATGAATATACATATCAATCGTGCCGACAAATTGGTAAAATAAAAAGTCGAAAAACTTTTATTTTAAGGGCCTCCCATACACGTAAAGTGGGGAGTGCTTTTTTTCGTTTCAAGGTATCGTTGGATAGGTATTTGAAAAAGAATAGGGGTTTGCAAATAAAATTATACTCCCCTTAAATCCCCCCTTCTTCTTATTCTTTTGTCTTACTTTCAGGAAAAAAATCATGAAAATAGAGTGTTATGAAGACTTTTTCAGTTACTTAACCCATTTTTGATTTTTTGCAAAAAGCGTATCTTCTCGGTTAAAATGTCGTATAAGTCGTAAGAGCTGCTAAGATACTCCTTTTTTATTATTATGAGCATATTGAACCCATTTTTAAGTTCGCCTATTGCGATGGACGGGAGACTACGGGACCCTACACTGAGCATGGCCCGACATGCTCTTGGCCGATTTTTTAAACATGCATCCGATATTTATACTGAAATCGTTGTATACAATGTACCTACCTGTAGGTAGATAATATATTTTCACGAACAAAATACGTTTTGTAATCGTTTTTGCCACCAATTACTCGGGCTAATAACCTACTTACGTTTAAAATTTCGAACTTCTGGGCCTGCTAGAAGTAAGTAACTTAGAGTTTTGATGATCGGTGAGTGAGTGAGTGAAGTGAGTGAGGGGTCCAAACTAAAGAACTTTGACATTCGATAGTCCTTAAATGTTTAGAATATGTCCATGTCCTATTATAGCCAACAAGTCATTGGTTTTAGCTTTAACCAACGAGAAATTAAAGTTGGTTGAAAATCGCCTGAACTGCTTCGAGAAAACGAGTGACTTGTTGGAGATATTTCCAGCCCATTATAGCTTAGATCTTTTTAAATCGTGACTGAATGACATCTTTAGATAAGCATGCTCAATCCCAGCCTGCATCATCGGCACTTACAATCAGATGAGATTGTAGTCAAATTCCTACCTTTTTCTCAATAAAAAAATTTGACAGTCGGAATTAGCGTCCGATGCGACTGTTCATAAGCATGTTCATATCATTGTGACCACCTAGCCCGTGTAGCTACATGTGCGGCTATATAAAGTGAACACAAAGGTAGCGCCATAGATTTCCGTGTACGCCGTGTCGGTCGGAATTAGCGTCCGGTGTAACTATCCCGGCTGCCCGTAATTTAGGACCGCTACATGCGCGCTCACCGTCTCCATTGTACAACACAATACGAGACAAGTTTTACATAATTCCATCGCGAGAAATATAAAAGCTGTAGAACATTAGCATTACACATCGAATGATAATTAATTATATTACATTAGGATTAAGTCCTAATCTATCAGTGAATGAGAAGATACAACTGACAATTTTAAGCAGAAGGGTAATTTGGCGTCAGGTAAGTATTTTTGCGAAATCTAATTTTAACAAAGAAACTTAGGCCATGGTTAAACTACCTTGTTTTTCTTCCAGGCTCATGTGGCAATTTAATTGACAAAATAAGCTAGTGGTTTAGTAAAATCAGCTGATAAATATATTTCAAAAGCTGATAAATTAATTAGTTACACCAGTTAAACACTTTCACTTCAATATTGTCTTCTGTTACCGCGATAGTTATTCATTGAAATTACACACTTTAATCAATTAGTCATCATCTTAACCCTGTGAAAATGAGTGCTGTAGAGGTCTCGAAAGGATCATGGTATTAATAAACGGGATTAATCCATTCTACTAAAGTATTTACTTTCACTTTTACTTTTACTTTCACAAAAATATATCGATGTGAGCAAAAATTATAATCTACAGCCTTAGTAATAAAGATTAACCAACTTTTTTTGTATTACCTACTTAAAATGGCATACACCGTTAGTATTATTTACCTTCAAGCTAAATTAGTTATTACCAATGCATACCTTTATACAGGGATTTTTCGGCATGTCGAGCTATTTTCGACTTTATAGACGTGAGTAACCCGGTCTAAGTATATTAATATGGCATGTATTGTATTTGAATAATCTAAGAACTAACCAATATTCCTATATAAGGGTCATATCATTGTCTCTGATGTCTATTATCTCTGAATTTTGGCAACCGGTTGACGTAGTTGGCAGTGACCCTGCCTGCTAAGCCGATGGTCCTGGGTTCGAATCCCGCTAAGGTCATTTATTTGTGTGATGAACACAGATAATTGTTCCTGAGTCATGGATGTTTTCTATGTATTTATGTATTTGTATACTATATATATCGTTGCTTGAGTACCCGTAACACAAGCTTTCTTGAGCTTACTGCAGGACTTAGTCAAAGTTATTTGTGTAAGAATGTCCTATGACATTAAATTACAAGGGTTAACACTCACTTATTTTTATCACAATAGGCATGACATGTTTCGACTGCGTTAACCGTTGCAATTTAATATCAGTATGACTCACGAAAGTTTAAATTATATAATGTCCTATAATATTTATTTATTTTATTTTTATTTTATAATAAGGAAGGGTATCTCTTTGGCTTCACCGCAAACTCGTAGAACACAACGTAGGTAATCCCGTGCCGTCTGTAGCAATGGGCACAGACTATAAAGCATGGGCCATAGACTTTTAATCAATCTGCACGAGCGGTGCGGGACTGCAAAAATGGCGGCAGGTTAGTGGTGGCGGCTTAATTAAAACAATAAGGAAAATTGTTGGCCAGTGTTGTCTATGCCGTTTTTGCTCGACGGATTTGACCAGCATTTTAGCGAGAACTATGAATGAATTTAGTTAACGAGCGTGGAAGAATCATAATAGGTCTAAAATACTAATAAAAATTTTCGGCCAGTGTTGTCTATGCGTTTCTTGGTCGACGGATTTAGTCAGTATTTTAGCGAGAACTATGAAAGAGTACAGGAACATCAAGCAAGTTTGTATATTTGAATGTTATAAGTACAATTACAATATATAACAATTCGTGAGCCATAATAATATTTATAATGAAACAATGGTAAAAACTCATGTTTTTTTATCACAATGGCGTGACATGTTTCGATGGCATTTGGCATTCATAATCAGACAGAGTGTTTGCTATTCTTGCATCGAAGACAACACTGACATTCATTGTGATAAAAACACGCTGCCGTTATTTTTAGTAGGTACGTAGTATGTCAGATTTTTGTTCAGTACATACAATCCTTTGTTAATATTCATGCAATACAATCCTATTTACAATCTTTCACAATGATACCCCGAAATCATAACTCGTACGCATAAAGCATGAGTTACATTCCATAAAATAAACACTCGCATAATGCAAGCTCACGCGTTCTGAAGTAATGTGAAAAAGCTCCGAGAATGGGTCCCTGGGGTACCCCAATAGGGTATTTGCCCCTAGATTGTTTTGAATATTGTTTCGGTTGAAGTAGTCGTAGTAAGGGTTTATGCCTTTAAACTAGCGATGTGCAGCGTTTATGATTATTACGGTGGCCTTATTGAACATGTTATAATTATGGTAAATACTAGAGTAATATACGAGTATGTCAAACGCCTTGCAAAAGACTAGTGCAAAATTATACGAGGTTCGATCTGTCGAATTTAAGTTGGTAAGTGTGAAGTTCCGATGTTTTTAAATAAACTTTTCAGTTTACTTGACTAGGTACCTACCTCATTCATTTTTTAAGGTACCTACCTCATTCATTTTTGAAGTATAACGCTGCAAGAAACGACATTTACGCTCCAAATGAAAGACGATTTAAGTTTACACCTCGCGTATTTAAATTGTTTCAAAACACAATCAACGAGAAGTAAAAGGTTTGTCTCAACAAAAATATTAGCTGTTGGCTGTTATTACAGAAAACAGTCAAAGAATCGCTGTGTAGCTGTCAACTTCATCTGGTAAAAGCCATCATTTAAATTTTACTTTTGCCAAAATCCAAGTTCTCCTTAACACAAAGGAATAAGATTCAAAAACATCCCGATTTTGTTTCACACCATACTAGCGCGTACCATTGTCAACCGCAAATTTATGTTAGCTTTTCTCTGTACTACACTTATTTACATTCAAAAAGGGGTTACGAAAAATGGAACTCCTTTGAAAACACTAATTTACATGGTAAAGTCTACCTTTGGGCGTTTGTCATTTGTTTTCGAACGGGCCCCACCCCCATACAGTTTCGGATTAAACTGCGCCACGAAAACTTTACCGACAACGTAGTCTTTAAGACCGTGACCTAAGGTTGATTTTAACAATTTTATGTTGCCTTTTACTTGGTATTAGTAAAATCGTCTTCGTATGTTTTTTAAAGCAGATCAAACGAAAGATTGGGCGATTTCTTTTTGCTGTTAAAAGGTTCGATTCAATCGTGGCAGAGGAAATATTTAATAAGCCTATATTTTTTTTAAATAAATACTTGATGGAAGTCATGTAACAAATCTAATTTGAACCAAATTACTAAATTCAACCCAATTCATAGATAACCTAACCTAACTCTCAAAGCATCTTCCCTGTTATGCTACTGCTCAGGGAGCATGATGTCCTCTTGGACAAGTAATCCCAAGATTTGGCATAGGCGCTAGTTTTACAAAAGCGATTGCTATCTGAATCCGACCTTCCAATCCCACCCAGAGGCTAAATTGGGCCTTGTCGGAATTAGTCCGGTTTTCTCTCTCTCTTTCGCCGAAAAGCGATTGGTATTTACCAATTTATACATAATTTCCAAAAAAACTCATTGGTACAAACCAGGATTTGAACATTATGAACCCTCGACGTTCAGATTGAAAGTCGCACGCGCTTAATTCTAACCTAACTTTCAGAGCATACGGGTTTGAAAAAGGTTTACATAAGCAGATTGTATGACTAGGAAGAAAAGAAAAAAGAAAAGTTACCCGGTCCATTTCAGCCGAGGCTATTATTGACCAATATAGTGGTCGAGGATACAATGGGTATTTATGCCCGAGATTTACACTCTGCTTTTGACTTCGAATGTTAGGAAAATATTAGGTTTTATTTCACTTTAAATCGTTGAAATTGAAAATTGTGTACGGAACGAGGATAGAAGAGTGATACTCCAGGCTCAAGGCATCGACCTTAAGCAACTGGCTATCTGTAACAGGGTTTTGGCATTTCCTCATTCGAGGGAAGCCAAGGCTTTGTATGATATGGTTTTGGTGGGACTAAGCAGACGGAAACAAGCCGTCTGCTAGGGTGTTAAGCGATATGGTTAATCTGTAGTAGTTAGTAAGTTGTAAAATAGAGTGACATTGTCATGTTGACAAAACTCTTTAAATAAAGAAAAAAAAATCGCATAAAAAGCGATTTTATGTCGCCTAGCCTCGACTCAAAGTCGAATTTTTCAAACATAAGAAGTTAAAAATACATTCTTGAGTGAAGAAAGACCCTGAAACCTGACTCGTGCTATTATATAGGATCAGTTTTGAAGTTCTTCTTTATTTATTAGTATTCTTTAAATTTTTTGTTTTTTTATGAAGATAGCGCCAGTAAAAAACACAAAACACAAAACTCGTCATATCATAAGGAATGAAAAGGGTTTTTGGAAACCGTCGATATTACCAATATAGTTGATTTAAACAACATAAGTAGTTGGTTATGTACAAGTCAACTTTCATTTTCATCAACTAGATCGCAAAAACACAATATCCCCATCCCGCTCGTCACGGCAGCTGACCCGTTCCCACAGCGTGATTTATGGCCGGCTCGATTGCCTGTCATTGTTTAGAGGAAATTGCAAGTTCAATCATGTCGGTTGCCAAATTGGCAAGATACTGTTATCGGTACAAATAATACTTATACATAAGGGTGTATATTATTTCAAATTAATTAGTATGAGCTGCCAATGGAAATGGTGTTAGGTACAGTCACCTGCAATAGTATAGGACTCTATGAAGGCTGCAAAATAATCTGACACATTCTTGTTTGTACCGCCATAAGAGCGTGTCACATATTTTTACAACTCAATTGTAAAGCACGAATCAATGTTATTAAAAACATGAATCGTGGGCCGTAATCGGGTAGCCCAGTGGTTAGGGCGTCTGCCGCGAAAGCAGGAGGTCGCTGGTTCGATCCAGCCCCTGCTCACCGGCCTTGGTCACTTTTTCTGTAGTATATGACATCTCTTTCAATTTACGTGTTATGCTTTACATCATTATTTAGTAACTAACGACCACCAAATTCGTGTCCACTCACACGATTGGTTCCACCATAATCACTCGCGCGACATCTGTGAAGCATCTAGCAAACGATGTCGCGACGCAGACAAATGGTCGCTCGTGATAGCTCACACTTGTATTTGGATGGGGCCAGGAGACGGGTGTTTGAGACGTCCCGTTTTTCACAGCGAGAAGTTTGAAAAGTAACAGGGTTCAGTTAAGAAGTCGAAAACCACATGGATGTGAATTAAAAATGTGGAACACAGGTTATAGAACAGGTGGCCGCTGGACCCAAAGGGTTCTAGAATGACGACCGCGAACCGGCGCGCGCAACTAGTGTAGATAGTGCAAATGAAGTAGATCAAGGATTATGGATCAGAAATCAGGTAGTTACATTTTTCATCGTCTATCCTGACATGCGTCACTCTCGCAATCGCACTCTTGTCAGAAAGTGATAGCGTCGGGGATAGTGCAATACCGCGTAACTAACAAATGCAATAGAGTACAATAATCTTGTCAGTTGTTTGAATATTGAACTCTATGGACTTTGTTAGTTACGCGGTATTGCACTATCCCCGACGATAGCCAGAATAAAATTTTATCGACGAATGTCGGGAACGTTGCATAATGACAGCGGTCGCCGCGCCGTGGACATTTTTGAGGATGCCTGATGATATTTGTGATGTTGTATCAAAATACAATAGTGGTTCACCCTAAACGTGAACTCGCTACATATCTTGGCTGTGGCAACACCCCTTGACCGATTTGACTCATTTTCGAACCTGCCAAACACGATCCGATCAACGATATTAACAAACAAACATAATACATACATACAAACGACGATTGACGAATTATTGGGCTGCCGATTATTTCTCCTTAGATCGAATGTTAAGGCAGGTCGGTTTAGGTACGACGACGAGCGAAGCGAGGAGGAGTGTTAGGTAGAACTGCGACCTAACAGCCAGAACCGACTCTTTTCGCATCCCGCGAAAATGCAGCCCCTATAATCCATGTACATCGTGGTCGCCAATTATTGGGGCGCCGATTATTTGGCTGCCTTTTATACGGACTCGATTTCCGTGCCACCTTTGTGCGGAACCCTCGGTGTGGGAGTCCGATTGGCCGTTTTTTTATTTAGTTAGTACCGACCCCAAAGTTCGTCCACTTACCATACTTACACGATTGGTTTATCTAAAATCACAGCTCGATCCTATGAAGGATCAAGTGCTACATATTACCGCTGGTTCAATGGCCCCACACAGCTAGTTGAAAACGGTTACTTAGCGTTGGTTTGGCCACATATTTTGTCACAGTCAATCCTCTACATACGGCGGGCTTGATATAAAGCTGATGGCTACTCTTTCATAGCATGTAATAAATAACACTTATAACATAATAGTTGTTAGGAGGGATAAGACACCGATTATGAAGGATAATAACGTTTTTGGGAATATAATTTAACGCACTCGTACAGTCAACCAATGAGGACTACCGCGAGTCGATTTTCCGCTAGGGGCGCTAGTGGAACGTGGGTCCTGCGGGAACATTTCAAACGTCACTTTGACAATTCTCTTATACTGACACAGGACCCACGCACGAGTGGCGCCGCCTGGTGAGCGACAATACGGTAGCTCCCATTGGAACCAAATCTCTTACTGCTTGTCATTTTGACATGGTTCTAGAGTGGCCTAGCCGCCTAGGTTTACAATTGGTTGACTGTGCATACCATGTACATACCTAATTGCTGAAAAGTTTAAATATTTTTTTAGGTAAGTATGTTAAAAGAGTTCTACTATCGCAAAATATTATTTATTTTTTAATAAACAACAATAAACATTTATCTTATTAAACTTCTTCCATACGTATGCAATTTAGAAACTTCTTTTTCTTCCTAGCGTCTTTACGGCTTATGCCACGGCTCTTGTAGGGAGCCTGGGGTCCGCTTTGGCAACTCATCTCAAGATTTGGCGTAGGCACTAGTTTTACGAAAGATACCATCTGACCTTCTAACCCAGAGGGTAAGCTAGGCCTTATTGGGATTGTTCCGACTTCCTCACGATGTTTTCTTTCACCGAAAAGCCGTTGGTAAATATCAAATGATATTTCGTACGTAAGTTTTCCGACACTTCCGACCATAGAACGTAAACACGCATGACCCAGATAAATTATAAGTACCTAAATAAAATCCTGTTATAATACTACGATTTAGGAATTTTCATGTATATAATAACAATATTTCACACGTTTGAAGCAAAACTTCACCGTCATTCCTTTTTTTAGATCGTAGTTATTGCATATTTATTGATAAATGATAATAATCTGGCACACAAAGTTACTTATTATTATTTATTTTTTTCTAAAGCAGGGTTGTAACTGAGTCTGCCGTTTCGATTCATACGACGATAAAAATTGATTATATGTAAAATAAAAAAGATATATTGAAAACCAAAACAAAATGAAAATAAATGAAAACCTTATGTGCAAAAAAGATTAATTTATTAATATAAACCAACGAACCACTAAAATACCTAGTTGTACATACATGCAAAAATTGTCTGTTTAATCGATTCGATCAAATCGTCAATAATCGCTAGATTTGACAAACAATACTTCTTAGCCTCATCGCTACACATTTCAATGAACTGCACACTGAAGACGAGGCAGTATGGCCTTATGGTCTTAGCCTGTCCGAATGGACGAATATAAAAAAAAATTGACAAATGTCAAAAGGTGGTTCTTGGCCTCACTAAGTATAACTCGGGTGAAAGCACTCATTTTACCTTCGAACTATTAAGGTTCTCACTTCGTTCCAGCGCCAAAATATGGGGTACTTTCGACCCTTGTTTAACAGTTTTTTTTTCTCTGTAAGTCTGAAAGTCTTGTTTGTATGTAAGTAGGTGCCTAGGTAGTAAGATTTACTATTTTTTTTAAGGAACATGACCCACATATGACACTTTCAGAGATTGCACGTAGGAATAAGTGGCCATGCATAAGCATCGCCAAATGCAATAAAACGGTATCGAAGCTCCAAAAGTTGGGGCTTAAGTTTAAATAGTGGCTCAGGTTGGTTGAGAACTTAAATATTGTAACACCCTTATGTCCCTATATATGTTGTTGGGGAATAAATGAAAGAAGTGGAAGAATGAAGACTAGGAATAAGGAAAAATGACAAAAAAAAATGGTTTTGCAGCCTAACCTAACCAACTATTAGGTACCTATATATTTTCCTCTGCCACTGGGAAAGTCGCTCACTCAAAAAAAGCACAAAAACTCTCGCAAACACATACGAGTACTTACAAAACAAATGATGACCAACTATTACAATTATTATAATATCAACTAAAATACCACATTTCATTTAAAAAAAAATCCGCTGCCATGACAGTGATATCAATCAAGCCGACACTGACTACATTAAAAAATAACAAACAGTTTTGTCAGATTGCGTTTGGCTTAAAGGTCTAGTTGCCAGGCCGTAAAAAAAAGCAGTTGACACTTGACAGCCGCCATCACACAGCTGATACAGTTGACACCTTGACGTTTCGCCCAAGCTGCGGCATAACCTCAATTCCGTCGGCATATGGAGTTAAAATCTTGTTTACTTTCTGTTTATTGAGTAAAAGTACAATAAAATGCAATACTAATAAATTCTTTCTATAGTATGGTGTTTGTTTAGTAATTGTGACGCGTGAATGTTAGATAAAAACAACGTGCGCTGCACATTAGCATTGCGGCTAAAACTAGATTTGTTTTTTTAGTGTTTAAAGTAAATAATGTACAATGTGTTTAGTTAAATATTAAGCTTAGTGTTAATAATAAGTGTGTGTTTATAATAATTAGAGTTAAATGCTTAAATTCGTCAATAAAATAATAGAATTAACAACCATCCAAATATCCAGCCGTCTAATTTTACTAAGAGCTTTCAGGCCCGCGTTTGTTTTTGCAAATAAGTTAAAAATGGCCGGTGTGTCGTCAAAACTTAAAAGTGACTTAGGCTTGGATGAAAATCCAGCTAAAAAAATAAAATTGACTTTAAATGAAGTGGCTACTAGAACTGTAGCGACCATGTGTGGTGCATGGAGACCAGAGGAAGAAGATGGAGGCATGATCCTTGTGTTCCAGACGAGGAAAGACTGTGTGAGTCCAGATCCTGAAAAGGAGTCAGACTTTCCGGAGAATGTGGAGGATTTCTGGGATGCGGCTTTGCACTGCAGCGGTGATGATCAGGTTAGTTGTAAGCACTATAATCATAAAATTAATTCTAGTATTCAAAATACTGAAATAATAATGGGTTGCATAATTTGGTATATTATGGTCAGCAATTGTTTTTATTCATTTTTGTTAACAGCGCCATCTTTTATTCTTGACTTGAACTACTGCTATTCTATGCTTTTGATTTTAAATAGTAAGTTCCGTGAAGTTAACAAAGATGGCGCTTCTACTGTTTGACAACAGCGCCATCTCTCAGTTATTGATTGAACAAAGTTGCACTTTGTGTGTTACGAACTACGTCAGCGGTTTACCGTAATGAACATAGATGGCACTTTGTTTTGCTAAGTGCACCATCTGCCGGATTATATTCGAACTAATGTGTATGGATGCTTGCTCACTTCAAAATGTTACCCACGATAACGCAATGACGGAGTTAGTCTTGAAAATCATAGATGGCGGTTTCGTTAAAATGGTGATTAATTAATTATCATCACGTGTGTTTTATAATCGTTTATAATTTGTGATCGAATTATATTTTTTTAATTTATCATGGTTATTCAGCATTCACCAAATTGTATTCATCTTTCTCTCTTTTTCTTTTGATGGGTAAGAGAAAGACTACTTACTCGTACCTACCTCTGTACATTTCGAATTCGCAATCATTGCGTTTTTAGTGGGTACTTTGCTACTCGACAACCTCCCAAAAAGTAAGTAGGTACCTAACCTATCTACTTAAACAAACTAAAGTTAGGTAGGTACAGATAGGTAACTACTATTACCGTACGAAATTAATAAATTTACCGAAGGCACTGGCATACTTACTAATCACTTACTAATACTACACTTTAAGCTGACAGGCACCAGGGATGGACACTTCATTCTTAATTAAAATATTATATGGTTGTCAATTTAATTGTCACAAAATCAATGCATAAGTAAACCTTATTTCCTCATAATTAGAGTTAATGTACATACATAGTAAATACAATACTGGTCCCTTCAAGTCCCTAGTCCATTGCTAATGCCGCCACCCTAGTGGCGTTGTTTGGGCAAGCCGGAGCTGTATTGACCTGCGTTTTTAGTCGTTACGAAAAATATATAATCCATACTATTATTTATTTATTTAAGAGCCTAAAGTGTCCCACTGCTGGGCCTCCCTCTCCCTTTTCCACGCATCTCAATTCTCGGTCTTGAGCAATTTCCCACCAGTCGGCGAGAAATACGTCAAGTTCGTCTCCCCAGCGTTTTCACGGTCTGCCTTGACGCCGGGCTCGATTTTGTGGCACCCACAATGTGCTTATTTTCGCCCATAGATCGTCTGGCATACGGCTGATATGTCCCGCCTAGTCCCATTTTAATCCATACTATAATATTATAAATACTATATACCTAGCATAATATTATAAACGAGTGTGTGTCTGTTTGTTTGTCCGTCTTCCACGGCAAAACGGAGCGACGAATTGACGTGACTCTATGATAGGGCTGCCATCTCGTACATTGCCGAGACCGGACAAAAAAGTTAAAAAACCGGACGTTTCATTAAAATCGCGGTCTCTCCCCGGACATGATAAATAAATCAATTCTTAATTTAAAAATTTAGCTTTTGCTAGGGAATAACCTGAAACGAAAAATGTCCGGGTTTAACTCGGACAGGTTCAAAAATCCGGGCCGGACGCTCCCCGGACGGCCTCCAAACTAGGACAAATCCGGGGAAACCCGGACGGATGGCAGCCCTACTCTATGACAATAAGATTAAAAAAGAACTAATTGAGAAAACAACATATTTAGCCCAGTGGTCCCTAGGATTTACACGAGAGAAATATGGCGCGTGCGTTAGAAAGAATGTAGGTAAATCTTTTTTCTTAAGGAATAGAGTTGATAATGGCAAAACAGTTAAGTGTAGTTCCATTTTATTGCATATTCGGCGCCGGCGCCTCATAGATAGATAATGCCGTTGTTGAATACAATTTGTTTGTTGTTCGCTAATTTGTAAGGGCTCAGCTGAAAAGAGACTAACTATACCACTTTGTCGTTCGTGGTTAAGGATAAGTTCTGAATTGTTGGCATTCATAGCTAATGCGCCGTATCGGCATGCGACAAAATGATAGGTACTTTTTACTAAAAACAGCCACATAATATGTTCTGGACTTCTAGAATACATGGGAATTACTCTAAGTCCTGAACCCTGTTCATTATATTGTACATTTATAAGGTCGAAGTCATTACGAGCACTTAGGCGGTAAAAGCCTGCTGGGCTACAATAACGGTAATGGACATCGATATTTAGGTATTCATTAACTTAGCTGGCTGTTTTTTTATATAAGTATCGAGAAACGTACCTAAGTATGGCTTGGGGCCCGTTCAAAAATTATGTGAAACATTAAATATGGGGGCAAAAAAGATCACCATTGGTCAAGAATGATTTTTCTCAAAATGGTGCAACTAAACCAAAACCTAATAGGTCAGATATTAAATTTCGATACTTTCTGCAACAACAAATATTCCGTAAGTAATAAAGTCGAAACCTTCAATTTCATACTAGCGGCGGGTTTTTTGACATGCAGCCCGTTATTTTTTTTAGCTATTCAAGATAAACTAAAATATGCCATGTAGGGGAGAGTCGGCTTTATCGTACCGCCGGTTAAATCATACCACCTCTAGATTTACTACTTAACAACCTATTTACATGCTTATGCGCACCAAACAGAGCTCCTGTCCTGTTATAATCATCAGTGATCGAAATGAAAAAAGTCAAAAAGTCAATAACGAACTTGAGGGACAAAAAAATGGTTTTTCGTCGGACTTGATGTAACTTTTGAGGTTTTTTTTTTATTATTTTATTGAGGAATAGGTAAGCATTTGACTACAATCTCACCTGATGGTAAGTGCCGATGTAGTCTAGGATGGAGCATGCTTGCCTAGAAGATGTCTATTCACTCGCGATTTAAAAAGATCTAGGTTATAGTGGGCAGGGAATATATTCGCAGGTAAAGAATTCCACTCCTTAGCTGTTCGCGTAACAAAGCTGGAGGCAAAGCGTTTTGTGCGAATTAGCGGCAGGGCGACCACGTAAGGGTGAAACGATTGTCCGCGTCTAGTCACCCGGTGGCAGAACGGAGCTGGGGGGATTAGATCGTGCAATCCCACCGCACACTCCCCGAAATGCATCTTGTAAAATACCGATAGGCAGGCTACTTTTCTACGGTGTTCAAGACACTGTAGCCTGCCTTCCACCAGTTCGGAGTTTCCAATAAGCTTTCGGGCGCGTCTATCAATGGAATCTAAGGCAGCCAGCTGGTATTTGGCGGAACCATCCCATAAGTGGCTGCAGTACTCCATACATGACCGGACTTGAGCTACGTAGAGCTGAAGAAGCTGCCCCGGTGAGAAGTACCGCTTGACCTTAGAGAGGACGCTCATCCTCCCAGCTGCGGATTTGGCCAAAGATTCGATATACGCCCCAAAGCCTAGGTTGGACGAGACACTCATGCCAAGAAGATGGAGATGATCAGAGACCGGCACAGACACATCTCGGAAAGTCGGAGACAGGTTAAAAGCATTCCGTTTCGCAGAAAACAGACATGCCTGCGTTTTGGCAGCGTTGAATGTGACCAGGTTAGCGTCACCCCAATCAGACACTGCCCTTAGCGTCGAGTTCACACGGTCAACCATCGCCTGTCGACATGACTGCACCTCATCTCTTTTAGCCCGCGCGTTCAGGAGATATCTGTCCACGACAGTGCAATCATCAGCATACCCAAAGATACCTGGGAGAAGCATGTCGTTGATATGTAGCAGAAATAAGGTGGCGGACAGAACAGAGCCCTGAGGAACGCCGGGATTAATGGCCCATTGACTGGACGTGTAGCCGTCTAAAACCACCCGAATCGAACGTTCGCTCAGGAAATTCTCCACCCAATTGCACAGGCTGGTCGGTACTCCATAAGCTGGAAGCTTGTTCACCAGGCTTGCGTGCCAGACCCTATCAAATGCTTTAGAGACATCGAGAGACACCGCAAGGGCTTCACCGTGCCCCTCGACTGCCTCGCTCCACAGGTAAGTAGCATGCACCAGAAGATCACCAGTCGAACGACCCTTGCGGAAGCCATACTGGGAGTCGCTGAGCAAATCGTTATCTTCTAGGTGCGATAGTAGCCTCTTGTTCAGTACACGCTCCATTATCTTGCAGAGTAATGAGGTGACTTAGATTGGTCGGTAATTGACTGGGTCTGCACGACTGCCCTTCTTTGGAATTGGTTGCACGTTTGCGAGCTTCCAACATGAGGGCACTATGCCAGTTTTCAGTGACAGGCGATACAGGCGTGTTAAGATAGGAGACAGCTCGGCTGCACAGCTTCGCAAGACAATAGCAGGGATTCCGTCGGGACCACTGGCTTTGTTAACGTCTAACGATCTCAGTAGTTTAAGGACTTCCTTCTGGTGAATATGAACGTCACTCATGGAACAATTCATATGAGGAAGTGCGGGTAGAAGCTTACCAGTTGAGTCAAGACGTGAGTTTTCGGCGAAAAGAGAAGCAAACAAGTCCGCTTTCTCTTTAGTCGTATGCGCCAGCGCTCCATCGGGCTTGACCAAGGGGGGCAGCGATGGTCTGCAAAAGTTTCCTTCGACTGCTTTTGCAAGGGACCAAAACGCCTTACTTCCCGGAGGATACGAAGCTAGTTTGGCCCCAACACGATGGACATGGTCAAACCGAGCCTTGCGAAACTGCTTCTTACAAAGCTTGGCGGCCTTATTAAACTTCTTCTTCAGATCCCGCGTGTTGGAGGCACCGCGCGTATCAGCCCAGTCTCGGTAAGCCGACTTCTTAAGCGCTTCAGCTCGGTCACAGTCAGCGTTGTACCACGGGCGAGCCTTGAAGCCAGTCGGGACAACAGAGAAAGGAATGAAATACTCCATGCCCTGAAGAATGACATCGGCTACTGCAGTGGCGCAGGCTGACGCATCACTCGAAGAGAAGCAGGTGGGACGCCAAGGTGATTTTGTAATTGTATAACTTGTGATCTAGATAGTTTAAAAATACAGAATTAACTGTATTTCACTACAATATTTATTAGCTGAGTGGAATTAACAAATTGTCTAAGTTTTGTCAATTTAATATGTCTTCCTTCAGAAAAAAGTTGTACGATATAACCGACTCTCCCCTACCTATTTAATTTTATGATAGGCATAGTACATACGAGTATAATAACTCCCGAAACATTTCATCATCAATCATAACCCAGATAAGTCAAGTTAATTATTCGTCAATATTAAAGGGCCGTTAATGACTTTAAGCCTTATTTATATTTAGGCAACGACCCTCTGAATTTTAACCGAGTTTAATAAAGCTGGGTGTTGATTCCGTTTTAATATTGTATCGCTTGATTATGGTCTGATATGGAAGTTGGCTATTCCGTTTTGGGAACAAACGGGTACATATTTGACGAGATAATAATACTGCTTTTGAGAGGATATTCAATATTAATTAGTTCGTTTTTGGAAAAAAAATGACTTGCTATTTTATCAGTGTAATCTCAACATGTATGTTTAACATTTTTCAACGTAGTTCGGCGTAAAATTTTCAACATATTTAGTGATTTGTGATATGTATTTGTTGGCAATGATTTGCAAAAGATTTTAGCAGTAGACAGCGATTTTCGTTTGGGTACGGGTCTCCATACATGAAACAGCAATCTCCTTTTAGTTTGGACTTTGGAGTCACCGTCATCGAAATCGGTGAGGCCTATCGCCTATCTATATATATGCGTTCTAAATAATGAGCACGGGTTCTTATTTTTAAAATTGAGCTCCCGTTATTGGTTAGATATGTTAAATAGCCGCGATAGTTAAAAGAAGTGTAGGTATGCGTACAAACTAAACGGTAACCTTGTGAAAACCTAACTTATGGGTTCATAAAACTGTTAGGTAGGTATAGTTGTTGGTTAAAACTCATATTGTTTAATGTCGTGGTCCGAAAGCACCCTCCTATGTTAACCCTCGTGTTATGAAAATGGCGCGCAGTGTTCAAAGTTTAATTACTTTTACGCAGATGACGTTGCGGGCGGGGCGGCAACTATGAAAATAAAGTAAACGGCCCAGTGGTTGACACCCACACAAAAAAAACCTTTTTACTATTTAAATACAGCATAACTCCCCTTGTCTAACAAGACTTGGACACAACAATAAAACAAAAGAAACAAACTAAGAAAGGGAACGCATAACGAGTTCTGAATATTTCAAAACCAGAAAGACCTACAGTTATAAGTTTTCAGTCTTAGAATGGACATTAAAATACTTTAAAGTAGTCCGGCGGATGAGTAAAATAGCCAGAGTTACAGTTTTCATACATTTTTCATACAAGCTTGTGCATAATGTTTGTAATGGAGTAGGTACTATAACCAAAAGTCTTTTATCTTTCATATATAAAACGACCCTTTTATTCCTGTGAAACGACTCCCTGCCAAGTGAACCGAGGACCTGAGGAGA
The DNA here is from genome assembly GCA_949128165.1 of Lathronympha strigana. NCBI lineage: Eukaryota > Metazoa > Arthropoda > Insecta > Lepidoptera > Tortricidae > Lathronympha > Lathronympha strigana. The sequence goes on along the minus strand of OX421906.1, from coordinate 4,740,918 downwards.
GTGTCGGGAAGTGGTTGGACTGAGGACCAGGAGTGGTAGCACGAATTGGGGAAGGCCTATGTCCAGCAGTGGACGACTAGGGGCTGAAGATGATGATATAAAACAACCCTACAGTCTTAATATTCTACTCAGTATTTTTTAGCTTACCAAGCGTTGTTTTATTTTACCGTATCGTACTCTACGTAAGTACAAACATAATTAATTGTGAAGTGAAATTAAATTTTTAAGCTGGGTCTCAAGATGATAAGACGTAATTTAATTAAGCTATCCGTAATAAAATTAGGGATTAATAAGTATATGAAGAACGGCAAGGGCCAACCTCAAGATAATATAAAAACGAAAGGAAGTTTATGGAATCCTTTCATAGTCAAATTTTAAATGAAGCTTTAAAAATCTATAAGTAAAGTTGAAGTTAGTATGGTAGACCTTTAGGCTCAATCCGTGCATATGTCAGCACTTATGAGTCTTAATATATTCCATGACGGTGATGCTGTTACTCTGGCGACTACATTTCTCCGTGGTACGTCTAAGGCAAATTGTGAATGAGATGCTTAATATTCATGAATTTCGTTCGTTAGTAATAGCTTTATTCATAAAACAGGTACTCGTTTCTCTAGCAAACATTTCAATGTAATGGACTAGAAAACATTGCGCAAAGTAATTAAACTGCGCAATGCGAAATTGAAGTTAATATTTGCATAGAAGAATAATAAAGTTTTTAGTTGTTTTAGTTAGTTTCTTGATTATGACTGTTTTTTCTTGAAAAATAGAGAACAGTTTTTAATTAACTTGGTTATGGCATGTCAACTGCGTTGACGTCACGTTACGTTTACCATGTCTATGATGATCGCGCTTTTTGCGTCTGCATATATGGTAATCGCGGTCACCATTTTTTTCGGCTGTGTTAACATATGTGCAATCATATATTATCATTCTACTTATTCATCTCAGTCACTTGGGAAGTACACGTATACCGTCGGTTGCATTTGTTTAACTTTGTTTGCTAAATTCATTGAAAATTATTAGCAAGCTTTTACCAGATCTACCTATAATGTTGTATTTTTAATCTAAATACGTACAACCTCGTACATTTAGCTTCTCAAGTGCCTAATTCTTAGGCAAAGGCCGTCCGAAAAGCCGAATTGATTCGGGTCGGCCCCAAAAAGATTTTTAAAATGGCCATCGTTTCCTTGACACTTATTCCTAATACTTACCGAGCGGTGGTCAGTTGAGGGCTTTAGGGAACCAGTTTCTGTTGTAGGTGAGGTACCTATAATACAATTTAAAAAAAACGGCCAGGAGCATGTCGAGCCACGCTCAGTGTAGGGTGCCATATTTACCCGTCTATCAGAATAAGGGAACTTAATAGGTAGTTTAGTAGCTATCATTATCATAACAGGCAGCAAGGAATATCTTTGCTGCCCTTTTATTAAGAGACGCTAAAAATCGAACATGGATTAACTGACCATGTTTAAAACAACGAAAGCTTTCATGATTTTTTTGCATATATCTTGGACTTACGGTTCAAAAGTTAGGAAGCGGGCGACATTTTTTTTTTAAATTCCGGAGCGATTATTTCCGAAAATAGTTACTTACATTACTATCCAACAATACCTTACACACTAAGGGTTCCAAAGAAAAAAAAACACCTCGACTTTACGTGTATGAAAGGTTTCGTACAAAAAAGTCTTCCCATTTTTTATTGTACAGTCGCCATCAGATATATAGGAGCGTTCGAAGCGTTCAAAATATCTGAACAAGCACTCTAACGTCTTGACAATAGAGGCGTGTTCAGATATTTTTGACGACCTCGGACGCTCCGATATATCTGATGGCGACTGTACCACTTAGTCGGCTTTGTTTTTATTTTTCATCGACATGTCTGGCTTGTTCAATCTGGCAATCTTAATAACCACACAAGTCAATTTTGCTGCATATGGTGCTGAATTACCTTTATCGGTACCATGAATTGTACGTGACCGTAGTCGATAGCGACTGCGCCATTCGAAAGTATGCCCATCTCGCTAGGTACTAACAAAGGTGTGGTAATGGTGGACTCGCTATCTCTTACTAATTTCAAAACCACGTTAAGGTGTTACAAAGGACTTGGCCCTCGCTCGCGTTGCTCTCAAATACACGGCCTTGGTCGTATTAATGAGCCTGCCTCTTTAAAGAGCCCTCCCTTACAAATGAGCCCAATTAGGCACTGCCCTTTGTATATCTTGCCCTTATTAAAAAGATAAATAACTAGCGCGCTCGAGCGTTTAAGGCGAGGTGTGATTTTGACGTGGGGTCAGGAAAAATGTTTATGCGATGGACGTTAGAAATGCCCTGCCGCAACCTGCTATTTTCGTGATTCAGTGTGTAAGTACGAGGTCACAAGGTGTAATGTTGTTGGTATAGTCAACGTGTTTGATAAAATTATAAAGTCCTTGGCAAGTTGAGTGACAGTGGGGCGTCTGGCGATGCCAAACGCAGTAGGGCCATTTTTATTCAATGTTGGCCCCCACTTTTTTTTTTAAATACACTTTCGATCCTATATAATACGAGAAAAAAGAGTGTTCCAAGATTTTAACCATTGGGTACCTTTTTTCATAGACTTTTCATACACTAGATTGGACGCAATGGAAAGCATAAAAAGTACCCATGTAAAAAAATGGAGAAGGGGAAAAAAAACTATTTCGCAACATTTTTCTCCTTCAGTTTTCTTGCGCTTACTCTAATAGGTAACTCGAGCTGGTCGTTTGTTTTTAATAATGATTTTTATTTCCGTGTTTACTGTTTCTTTCAAATGTAAGCGGATAAGAATCCTACCTGAAGCAACTTAGGAGAGAAAAACTCTTGGATTTCCCCTCCGAGATTGGAATGAAGAAAGTTTGCCAATACGATTTCGAATCAATTGAATATACTTCCAGCTATTGAAACCTTCTAAAAACAGGACATTTCTTGATGGAAAAATTGACAAAGTTTGGTGAACAAAAGTGTAAAAAAAAAGTAAAAGTGTGGTAAAAGGAGTTTAAAAACTGATTGCATTTTAATTTAACTTGATCTGATCTGATTGCGTTTCTAGTGCAAAGGCTGTAGGTACATAATTATACAATGCGGCAATGTCGCCAGCATTATGGGCACTTTTGCACTTGGAACGGCGGGGAGCGAGCTGTGATATATATTTTAAAGTAATTCATATTATTAAAATATATAGTTTCTTTCTATTTAGTACAGGTCATTTCATTAATTTCATTTCATTCAGTTTAGGAGCTAAACTGAGTCGCTACCATACAACTAAGCACAGTGTGCTTACCATGAAATGCACGCAACGCGGGTCTCGAAAGTATGTCCGTCTCGCTCCTACCATTACTCTGGCAGGAGCGAGACGGACATACCCCCGAACGCCGCAGTCGCTATCGAGTACGGCCACGTACAACTCATGGTAGGCACACTGTTAAGAACCTTGACTGAATCGCGTTAAGACGTCATGGTAAGGGCTGAACTTGGCGGCGAAAATGAAGCCACGCACGTCTTTTTGCCACGCGAGGTGCTAGTTTTGTTTATATCTCGATATAGTACTGATAAAATATTGTCCCAACTGTAACACTACCGCTGTAATTAGAACGTATATCGTAGAAAACCATACAAACCTAATTTTGCTACTACAATTTGAAACATTTAATTTGTGAATCTGTTAGATCAAGCTCTCATAAAACGAACTAACCTGTCACAATCATTTCACTTGATTTTACGTTCAACTGACTTCAGCTAAAAAACCAAATCATTTCACAGGTTTTCAACTAAAATTGCTCCAATTGAAAAACGTTTTACATTGAAAATTGTTCCGTTCCCGCCATCAATTCACAGCTAGAATTTATTCCCATTTTCCTGAAGTAAACGCGATGGAAAATAGGAGAGACACTGTTTTTCTTATTCAGAACCTCTGTTGGAATAAAATTCCAATTCCCCATGCGGTGTTCAGAATCGCTTTCGCAAACACTTTCTTAGTAATCTTAGTCAGAATGTTGACGTCTTATAAGTGAGCTTACGCAGGACAGGTGTCATGGAAGTTAGTGTCTTTTATCGTTATGTAAATTTGTAAAACTACTCGTATTTGTATTACTTGTAGGCATATTAAATGAACGAGCCAGCGAAATTAGTGAGGTTTTTTTTAATACTACGACGGTGACAAACAAGCATACGGCCCGCCTGATGGAAAGCGGTCACCGTAGCCTATGGATGGACGCCTGCAACTCCAGGGGTGCTACATGCGCGTAGCCGACCCTTTAAAAAAAAGGAGGATTCGCTGTGTTGACCTAAACGGGCCAAGGGCTTTGCTCCGTGGGTCCCCAGCTGTCAGCACAGTGAATCCTCTTGGAGCTCTGGCGACATTACTCACCAACAGAAACACAACACTATGAGTAGTGTTATTAAACTGCGGTTTTCTGTAAGCTGGAGGTACTTCCCCAGATGGGCTCTGCTCCAGATTTGAGCGAGACGACATTCGTTGTGCTGTGCCCTACCACACTAAACGATATGCATCCGCTGTGGCCATACCTCTCTTAGAGTGGTCAGTGTTGTCACAGTCTTGGATAGGTACTCCGTCGTTTGTATGGATGTTTGTATGGATGTTTGTTGGACGATAACTCGAGTATTGTTGGTCGGGTGGTCGTGATATTTGATAGGTGGTTAGATGAGATAAATAAATAAAAACACTTCGAATATGGGCCATTTCGGTCACGAGATTGCCAAGATCCCAGCCGAGTTCATATTCGGGCTTCGGGAGTTCGCCGAATCACTAGTTTAGTAAAATGCATTTATGATTGACGGAAACCGGCGATCAGTTCGTAAATAAATACATTTGCTTAGGGCTGCTGCCCAAATTCTGCCACATATACCTATTGAAATTTAACGCCCATATTTTACCTTTACGTCTTTTATAGTGTTAGGTATACATTTTCTATTCTAAGCATAATGTATACCTACTTGTTTAATATACACACATATTTGTTAGATTTTCCCCGTAGATATATCATTTTTCAGCCATGTGGGTTGATCATCGCGTTGATTTCGCGGAGTATCTATACCTAGTCTTTATTACTAGCCCGTGTGGGCGTCAAGGCTTTACGTGACTTCGTGCGCTATATGTGCCAATAGCTGCCACCCACGGGAAAATGTATAAAGCTTGATGCTTGTATTAGCATACTCAGAAATTGCCAACAGAATAAGTTGACACAGTCCAACAATGTTTACATTAGATGAACCAAATCTGCAGTCGAACGATCCCGGGATTCAGAGACAGGATCATTCCCCGGTTTTGTCATCGAGTCGAGGGCAGTGCGCGCGGCGATGCGTAATGCAGTACGTCTGCGTGGTCGTGGACGGTACTCGATGCTTTATAATGGCATCCTAAGATATCCGAAACATGACTAAAATAAGTGAGTAACTGAGTTAGTGTATCACGATAGTTTAAATTAGTCAAACAATGAACATCGGTTTGGAAACAAACTAGTAGGTTTTTTAGCTCATAGAAGACCTGAAAAGAGTCGGCAATGAACGTAACGATGAATAATTTTCAACACAGTAGGTACATGCATATTACATGATTGAGTAATAAATTTTTGCGAGAAAAAAGTGAGAAAACTGTGACTGCACATTAAAAGTAGTCACTAAATAGAGACAGACAATTAGGCTATTGTAATCGGAATCTTCGACTTTTCATAAAAGATGAATTGATTTCTTACCTGACCTGTTTGTTTTTGGAGTTGCTACCGTTAATTACCTTCAGCAACTAGGTACCTACTCACTATTGAAGATCTGTTGAGCCATTATTCCTGTTCCTCTCCAACAAGGTATTAAGAAATCAAAAACTTTTGGAGTATTGATCAACATTGGAATGTGTAATGGAGCTAGATTAGTAATCTGACTAAAACAACAGAAGAACCTATCCATCTCTTCCCTTCCTCCTTTTTCTTTTTTTAAACTATCATTCGTCTCATTCGCCATCCGATCCCTGAAACAGCCGGGAACAAAGATAAGACGCGCCGATAATTGGAGTTCCACAAAAGTTGGACAGTTAAAATATAGTATAAAGACAGTGAGAGTAACCTATCTCATAAGTACTGAAGAATTCACGCTGGACGTTCAAAACTCGGAAGTAATGTTTGTTTGTTCTTACGAATAAGTATTGTGGTGTAGTGATCCAAAAGAAAATAGCCCTCCAAATCAAGAGCATGACATGTCTCCTAAACTACTTTTTTTGGCTATTATTGGCTTTCATCCATCCATTGTCTCCTAAGCAATACCGGGGACGACTCATCAAGCGGCATCCAGTGAGAAGAATATTTTTTGATAATTTCATCTTATTTCCATGTTCTGTTGGTAATTGAATCCGCGAAGTTTACTGATATAGAAAAGTTGAAGCCTATGAATTAGATTAGTTTTACACTTGCCTTAAAGCCTTGAAAAATAACGGCTAAAGCGTGTAAGGTAAACATTTTCAAGTGTAAGTACTTGTATATTTTTTTCTGTGACATTAACCTTAATTTGTTTAATCTTAAATGTAAACGTTTTCTGACAATTATGGGCCGCTGTTGCCTTAAAATAAATGAAATAGAAATGTTAAACTTAGACTACTTTTTATAGAAGTACTCTGGTCTGGTTCCTTAGAACTTTGACTGTTAAGAGCTCGGATATTGCAGACGCGAATTAAATGCATTGCTTTTTTGATGGATGACTCGAGGAAATTATATTTAGAACTCGGTTAAACTGGGTTGAGGGAAATTAAAGCATTTGATCCGAAAACGATGTTAAACGATAAATGGTACCGACTTTTGTTTTTGATCTGATACCTCATTACAGTCGAATCCGATTAGTACAACTCCGCATAAAACAACCAACCGTTTTTAGCGACGTAAACAGTAGGCAGATGGTTTGTTTTCGTACAAGCTACTATGAAAGTGCATCCGTATAGTACGATTGCTTATATATATCCACGGACCGCTTTTAACGACGTGATTTCATACGTAATTTTTCGTTTACAACGATGACGTGCATTGTAACTGTAACCAAACAATACATATAAGGTAGAACCTTTGTTCAAAGTGCATGTTGTAAAATTGTAGCGCGTAAGGGTTCATCTCGTGTAAAAAAATCTCCGTAATTTACAATGGCTTAAGCTGCAATGTCATCGGAAAGTACAAGTACCTAAATAGGTCTATTGTTCAACAATTACTTTCGCCAAACAGCGATATATATTCTCAATTTCGATCGCTCGGTGAGTTACATGAACCATTATGATTTATAATGGATGCGTGATTATTGAAATAATTGCAAATTTCCTAGGATACCTATTTTATCACTATTTGATACCTACGTAAAGATCACTCATTATCAAAAACACTTTACTGGCATAATTTATGTATTACTCATTTGGACTCCTAAAAGTAAATTGTCGGCGGTGATTGTTCTCTCTTTGAAACGATGTAAACGGATATTCAAATTAATAGCGACACTAAAGCAAAGATACTAGATAAAGGCGTGACAGTGACAGATGCGCCAGAAACTATTAATTCAGTCACGCAACAATAAGATTACTGTTTAAACTTTTACAAATGAGGGGTTAGCAGACGATTTCACGACATAATAACGTGACTTGTTAGATTTATTTTCTAACCTTTCTATCGAGTTTCTAGATTTACCATCCATTCATTAATATTACTACCATCCATTAATATTACTGTATATTCTTTCAAAGTTCGCATAAAATAAAGATGGCGGCGACCCGTTTCTCGCGACTTCATTCGCGTACTATCTTATTATTAGTAATTTTGCAACTGCATAACTTATCAACTACTTATACAAAAATTCAGTAGTTTTGGCTATGCGTTTATTTAGATCTATCAGTCAGTAGGCAATTGAGCATCAAGATACAATTCTAAAAAATGCCCCTCTGACACTGCACAAAAGTAATATTTATTGTCTAATATTAAGTGCTCGTTTTTTTTGTGCGGCAATCGCAACGTTAGAAAATGCGTCTAAAGTAGCGTTTGTCGAATAAAACAATCGTGTTTTGTAATAAGCCGTTCAATTTCTCTTTACCCCACCATAAGATCGCTGTAGTCCTACTCATTCCCTAACTTTTAGTCATTGGCACATAGTTTAATTGGTTGATGGTAAAATCACCTAAATAGCAAAAAGTCGCCTCTTTTTTCCGTGTAAGTGATAAAGCTAAAAGTAAGTTATATTAAACTGTACCTGTCTAAAGTTGGGGAATTAGTAGGACTACAACGATCTTATGGTGGGGTATAGAAAAATGGAATGGTTTATTAGAAAACACAATCGGCCCAATGAGGGCGCCACTGGAGGGTCGGTCCCCTCTTAAATGTTGAAAGAATGAGGACTACCGCGAGTCGATTTTCCGCTAGGGGCGCTAGTGGAACGTGGGTCCTGCGGGAACATTTCAAACGTCACTTTGACAATTCTCTCATATTGACACAGGACCCACGCATGAGTGGCGCCGCCTGGTGAGCGACAATACGGTAGCTCCCATTGAAAGCGCTGTTTAAAAATGGTTTATCTCCACAGACTGCTTATGTACCCTACCCCTATAAGCTCACCTCAAATAACCTCTGTTTCTACCTCAAAAAACCTTTTTAAACCATCCACCTCTGTGACTTATGGGCCGTGACGGCTCTAGCAAGTTTTTCTATCTTTACGTGCCCCTCGAGACCAAGGCCCTTGGAATACGTAACTACATTAATATTAATATAACAAGTTGCGATCTTCAGGGCATCGTATTATTGTGGTTCGACATCTGTATTAATGTTTGCTTAATATGTTGGGATATTTCTTAGAAAAAGAAGTAAAATAGAAATATTCAAAAAAATTAGGAATTGTTCGAAAAATAATAGTTTGTGTTGGGATATTTTGGAAAACTTATCATGCAGGAAGAAAGGCGAAAAATTCCTGTATTGCACGGTGGATATCTGGAAGATATTGTTTTAGATTTTTTAACATTAAGCTCGCCGTTTGTGAGGTAATTTATAACATAACTTTCAACCCCGTTTCCACCTAATTTGGAGTTCAAAAACCCTTTAAAGTGGAGCTTTACAATATTTAAAAAATACATGTTCCTAATTTTTAAGGTTCTATCTTCAACGATCAAAGGCCTGTTTATCGAAAGCTTGTAACTTGAAAAACAAGCCGAAGTCTCTGTTTCACCCCTTTCATTCGACAGGGACTTTAACTTATTTTACAAGTAACAAGTTTACAAACGGGCCCTTTGGCCCTGCGTTGTCAGCTTCAATAACTATAACACAACTGTTTTGTATAATGATAACATTCAGCAGGTTAGTTCGCTGGTTGACCTCATGTTCCGTTTTGTCTCGACCTCCCTTAACTATTTTTGCCAAATCTGCCGCGAAAGACGGTGGTCGCCGGTTCGATTCCAGCTCTGAGCACTGGACGCCCTGGTCACTTTTTCTATAGTACCTCTTTTAATTTATAATTTATTTATAGTAGTGTGACTACTTAAAAACATGAATCAAAACATTTATTAAAAATAATAAATTGTACCTTAAGCATTTAAAATAAGAAAATATTGCATATACTTAGGAAATGTTGGACCCTGGCTGCCATCCAGTGGTAGCCTAGTGGTTAGGGCCTCTGTCGCGAAAGCAGGAGGTCGCTGGTTCGATTCCAGCACTGAGAACTGGGGGCCTTGGTCACTTTTTCTATAGTACAAGACGTCTCTTTTTCAATTTATAAAATAAATTGCTTTACTAGTTATTGACGGCACAAATCGCCTTCAAGGCAACTCCGAACATCAAACATTGACTCAATTAACCAACAGCTTTCATTTAGCTTTGGCACATTAACTCGACAAGGGATTGGCGCGTCTGTTGCCAACTTTGGCAAGATTGGTGGACAGCGATTGGTGAAATGATTGATTGAGGCAAGGGGCGGATGTGGCTCAATAATACACATTTAGGTCATGGCGAAAACGGTAGGAACTCAAATTTTCTTACAAATCAAATGATCTAAAAGAACATCCACTGTCGTACTTGTTCTTCTTCAAATGCCAACTTTAGTTTTGAGCGGGTCAGCTTCGAGCTTGAGTCCATTTCGTGGCACTTCTTTAATCTTGGCAATTTTTCTGTTAATTGTAATTGTACTGTATATTTTGTGTGTCCACGAATAAATTATTTATATTCTATTCTTCGCGTATGTTCAATGTGATTCTTCTGATAACTCTGAATACGCTATCAAAGCGAATTTGTATCTGATAATATTTCATGACTTGGCTAACTAATTGGCACTTTATTCTAGAGCTTTACAGATTTTATTGAAGTAGCGGCCATTGCAAAATCATTTCGAACGGGACATTCGTGGAATACACCTGAATTTTAATATAATTTGTCTAGCAATCGATCGCAATAACAGTAAGTTACAGAGCATCATACTGTATTTTTCTTACGGCAGTATTTTCACCCTGTAAAAAGGAATGGATATAGTTTTTTTGTCCTACTATTATGGCGATATATTTTTTTTGATTGTCCTTTTTTTTAGCTTCAGGTGCACATCATGTCTTTATGTCTGCCTAAAAACTGATCAATAATTCCAAGTTCTTTGCTTATATTTTGGTTAGCTTGACTTCGCTGCCAATGTTTGGAACTTATCTAAATTACTGGCACTAACATAGTAATCCCCAATCGAATGATATTATTATTTCCCTAATCAAAGCTGCTGAACATATTTTTAATTATAAACCAGTTTTATGAAGCAGGCCGTATGCATAACAAAAATGTAGCAATTTCAAGCGAATTTAGCATTTAAAACGCGCTGCCAAGGAAAATGTTCCCACATACAAAAAAAGGCTTAAGTTACAGACGTTTTACATTAAACCAAGCCATTTTAACAAAGTAAATTGTTATGACAAAGGTGGATTCCTCAACAGTCGCCCGGCGACGGAAATTTTATCAACATTCTCTGACGTTGAAATTCTTTAAAACAAGTCGGATGGAATTTTTATAGGTTCTGTGACAATTTTGGCAGTGGGGTGTTCTTAGTGACTTAGTTATTCGGTTAATGTGGATTTTGGAAGTGTTGTCGCGGTTTTAGAGACATGAAAGTGGGAATTTTTGATAAAATGGATTCGGATGAATTGAGGTCTAGCCTTATGGTTGTGAGGGTGTGTTTCAAGTTATCGACAATTTTGTTGACTTGCTTACTCGACGTATATCAACGGATGCTTTTAAACGGAGACGTTTGTATTTAAGATTAGTTGCTGTATGATGCAGACGGTTTTAGGTAAAATTACTATATATTTTTTTTAAATTTACCATGTATATTTGTTTTTCAAATTAAAACTCGCAGTAAATCAGTTACACCGTAAACATGGCGCTTGTAACAGTGCCGAAATATTGGGAGCTCGCAAAAACAAATATACATGGTAAATATCTCGTTTTAAAAAACAAATAAATAATAATTATGAAACAATAATAATTTAATGTACTTAACATATATCTTATAAAATTATGAATTATTATGTCTTTCCCAATTAATATATATTTTCTAATTATTATTATTATTATTAATAATAATAGATAATTAAATATAATAGTATGAATGTATAAATTAATAGGATATCTATAGAATTATAAATTAATAAATGCTTTAAATCTTATCTCTAGAATATATGTAACAAATAAAATGTTATAAACTTAATTAGATGCATGCGCCTGTACTTCCTAGTTATAGGATTTATTTTTAAGAAATACTTGCTGTGCCCCAACGGGGTTCATGTGTGAAACAACCCTAATGTAACACCTATTTTGTACCACATGATTTCTATGCAATAAATGAATTATGAATTATGAATTAAATAGTAATTATAATGTATGTTAGCTTAAAATAGAAAATTACAATAGTTTTTTGTTTGTTTAATTTAATATCACTGAAAACTTATAAGTTCCAATCATAGTACAGTTGAACCTCTACTACTCCTAACCATAGACATTTCTCTGTTCGTGTGTGATTTCTCGTAATACTGCCACGGATTCAATTTTCCCCTTTTAAAACCTTTTCTTATTTTATTTTATAAGTAGGTACCTATAGATAACTGAACTGATCAGATTGCCTTTATCACACTTGAAGGAAAGTGATGAATTGAGTGATTAAATGATAGTGTAGTTATTTACAACCCTCTTGTCTTTCACGAAACAGAGAAAGAGCACTTAAATGAAAAACAGCTTTTTCCAGACTTAAAGTTATCACATCGTTTTTATACAAGTAGAATTAATATTCAATAGGCACGCACGCGCCCTCCCCTCCTTTACGACGGTATCAATTCTAATTTATGCTTTATTACCGACTGTGTTCGTGAAATATATTTAGTGTTGTGTTTTGTGGTACAAGTGGATAAGCGGAGCGAAAGTCACTTGTAGCCACTTGCACCACCGGAAATAGCTAACTTATAAGTTAAAAGTTAATTCATATAGAATTTGACAGTTAACGCCGAGTTAGTCAACTAACCGGGAGTTATGCAAAGTCTAAACTGCGCGGTTTCTAACACTGACTAAAATTTTCAGACCAAGATTATCCACAGATATAACTTAAATAGCACGAAGGCTAATAGGAGAGTGCGGTGACTGTTGAGCATCTTGTAGAGTGTTCCGGCGCAGCACTTGCTTAAAAAGCGTCACTCAGTCTGCGTGCAGTCTCTGGGCCTATCAGACAGCTTGCCATCATAGCTCGCTATCGACGCTGACCGAAATCGTTAAACGGTAGTGTGAGATCTATTTCGATTAACTGACAAACCGATACCATCCGATGAATTGTTAATCTGTGGAGCCCTAAAATCATTTCAGCACTGGTAATTTAATCAAAGAATTCTTAAAATTATAATTTATTGTCATTTCGTAGTTAAATTGATTTTGGTTAGGCTGTGATTATCCACAAACATATTGTAGAAAGTATGGAAGGATGCTCTTCATCAGGTATCAAATTATCGAAGATGGGCATCTTTTACCCTTATCCACTGAATCCAACCCGGTGTCTCCCCGGTTTTACACCATTAAACATCTGCAAAACACGCAAAGGGCCCATGATAGTGATGTATACGCTTTTTCTCGTCACTTGTAACACGTTAAACGACAATAAAGTGAAACGAAGTGATTTTAATGTTCCATGGTGACTGTTGCGTTATGACAACTTATTTACAGTCGCCGGTTTGAGCTGTCATCAATTTATCGTCTGTCCGTTTACACGCCATGACAGACAGAGACAACGAACCGTTAACATACGAAATAGTGATACGCACCAAACACAGTGATCACAGCGCCACATCAACGTTTATGTTGTTGAAACTTGTATTGTAGTAATACAACTCAATTATAATTATGATATGCGCTAGATAACAATATTTGTACTTGCGCTATGCCTACCTGTCGTATAATTATGTAAGTAATACTAACACAATACACTGGTTCCTACTTACCATATTATTATTATGTACCTACCTGCCTGACGTGTAAAACTATGTTTTATTAAAAATAAATGAATGAATGAATGAATGAGCTGTATCACCTACATAGTTACAAATGGTATTTGACACGCAGGGAAACGCTGTAAGCCGGTGAAGAATAGTTGTAGAACTCATTGGTTCTTTGAAATTAAACACTTTAGAATGCATTAATCGCGTTTATTAACACCATGACCCTACGTTTCGAGCCCTTTACAGCACTCGTATTAACAGGATTAAGGTGATGACTGATGTCATTGGTTCTTGTTTAGCTGTGGACGTTGTTTGGTTAAAATGGCGACTATTTGACACAATAGAAACGTAAACTTGATATCTTATTGGTCGTAATGATGATGATGCTAAAGTGCAATCAATACTTACATTCTACTTATAAATTTAATTAAAACGCAGACTTCACTAAAGTTAGTCTAGTGATCTAGTCCATAATTGGTTGCCTCATGTTTCTAAACGTTCTCTTAAAAGACTCGGCCGAGTAACGCTCGCCAGCGCTTATTAATACATTTTCTAATGAAAAAAAAACCCGGCAAAGTGAGAGTCGGACTCGCCCACCGAGGGTTCCGCACAAAGGATGCTTCCCACCCATTTATGACCTTAGGTGCTTAAAAACACTGGTGGCACGGAACTCTCAGTGCGCGGCAATTATACGGTTTTCGGATTTTGTTCTGTACTTGTGCTACAAGTTCTTGCTTTTTGCCAAAGTTTGCATTTTGCATTTTGATTCCTGCAAATGTATGGAAAATGCGACATATATGGCCGTATCTTTTGATTGCGTTGACGTAGAGAATTGTTTTTTCACAGCTTCAAGGTGCCGTAAATCGTGTATGCGGTATTAATTTCAGTGTGATACCTTTACGCGTTTTCGAGATAAAGGATATTGACAGACAGACAGACGGATGGACAACAAAATTATCCTATAAAGGTTCCGTTTTTATCCGTTGAGATACGGAACCCTAAAAAGTAAAATGTTTGTTTAAATCACCTTCATAAGAGTATTCTCAAAATGTGGAATCACCCGAAATCATTGAGAATTTACCAAAAGGATAATTTCCAAGTACTTACTTTAAAACACCGGTTTTTGATGCCCCCGGAGCTCTCGAATTGGTCGGCTTATTAAATGTGCGCCGAGTGTTCTACTTTCAGGGTAATTTCCAAATCGACCAAGTAAATTCTATCTCTTGCTTGTGGAACACCATTTATCACACTTTTTTTAATAAATATTTTCGCCACGATCTCTTCTAATTAGTGTATAGTCAGAGAGAATCATACTGTCACTTTTCACTACTACCACCACACCACAAAGAGGGATGGATGTATGTAGTCTTATTTTTCTACGGTTACTGACAATGTGTTCGGTCAAACTATCACTACAAAATCGATTTATTTCCGTTATCATTTACATAAAACAACAAACGTCCTAGTGCTTAGGGGTAGTGAAACCACCCACGCCCACGCCCACGATGCAGGAGGTCTGTGGCTTCAAACCTAGTAAGGCCGTTTATTGTGGTTTGTTTCTGAGATGTGGAACATGTTTTCTGTTTTATAAGTATTTGTCTCTTCATAAGTTGTCCGATACCCGCAACACAAGCAACATTACTCTACTTATTGTGGGTATAGATTTAACTTACTTATGTATTTTCCATTGTAAATGGTAAAATCATCGTAGAGTTAGGAAGAGCCCACACAAGTTTAAGACGCGTATCAAAAGCAAAAGTTTCTGGTCGCTACTCAGCCAAGTTCCTTAGGCAGATAAAATTACATGCTCATTGGCTCCAACAGTTAAGTAGCATGACACTGGGTGTCGTGGTAGCTTAGATAACTGGCTATTTGAAAGGGAATTTTGTTAAGATCGCCAGTTTTTCATCTTTATTTGTTAAATAAAAACCCAATATGAAATTATAGAAACTTCAACTGAATAAAAGATTCCTCCAAGAGTTCCGGGAATATCTGGCGATGTCGGGAAATATTGGGTCTATTGAAAAAGGAAGCATTATTTATTTTGCTGAAATTTTGGTAACATTATATTGTTGATCGAAATTATGTTAAGATACGGGTTTTAATTTTTATATCAATACGTAGGCAAAATCGACCGTTATTTTTCTAATCTTAAAAAATGAGGTCAGTATAATGATAAAATAAATAACGTATAAAAATGTAAGTACTTATTAGGTACTTTTTATTTATTCTTTACTTGATCATCTTCCTAAAAAGTAAAACTTAATGGTACATTATTGTCGAGGCATGGAAAAAGGCGATTTGCAGGCTGAATATAATGTTTAAAGGAACGACTTTAGGAGTCCGTTTAAATTAATATGAAGCCTGCAAATGCCTTTCCAGCCGAGTCAAGAATAGTGCTTTTCTCAAAAATGGTGCGAATAAACCAAAACCTGATAAAATCGAAACCTTCAATTTCGTACTTGCGGCAGTTGCGGCGACAGATTTGACATCCCGCCTGTTAATAAAAAAATTGAACTGTATTTTATGCCACATCTGGCCATAAAGTGCCTTTTTCCGCACGCTACGCGTACGGAAAAAGCCGATTTCTGCCCTGGTGTTGGCATAAAATGATGTACCTAACACGTGAGGTAATAAATAAAGCCCTTGATCGCATATTTACGTCCCTCGCTTGCAGCTCGGGTCGTAAACTTCTGCGGTCTCGGTCTTTCTTTGTTTTACCGCACTAGTTAGGTAATGTACTATTTCCTCTATACCTAGCTATTCAAGACAACTAAAATTTCGCGGTACCAACATAATAATAACAACCGACCTTCTGCATTGGCCACGTTTTGGCTGTTTAGGGCCAATATCTTCATTTTATATGACATTTTCAACCTTTTTTTTAAAGTTTGGTACTCGACATATAATGGAATTTTTATGCAACTTTCCTCTCGCTAAATCGAGACTGCAATTGCTGTAACCTTTTAATTTTTGATTGCCCATAAACTTAGCAGTTTACGACCTAATTTGTAACCGTAAAAGTCGACTTTGCATAGCATTTTTAAGAAAATAAACTTTCTTTGTGTTTTGATATACCTTTTGCACGAATGTGCCACACAAATACACTTATTTAAACTTTCACGATTTTCACACATTATAAATTTACTAAAACGGGGCTTAATCATGTATAAACTTTGGAAACAAACCTCCGACGTTTCAAGGGCGACATTGCCCCCGTGGTCCCGGAGAAAGACTGGCTGAGGTTGACATCAACATCTTCTAGCTGCGCGGGTTTTACGAACTACCCGCACTTGGTCTTGATTATCAACTTGAACATTTACATTATTTACATTACATGATTAAGCCCCGTTTTAGTAAATTTATAATGCCACACAAATAGTTCTAAAAGACTTCTTCCTGGCGTTTTCCTGGCTTAGACATGTGTAGGGAGCCCGGGGTCCGCTTTGGCAACTAATCCAAAGATTTGGCGTAGGCACTAGTTTTACGAAAGAGTGCTATCTGACCTTCCGACCCAGAGGGTAACTAGGCCTTATTGGGATTAGTCCGGTTTCCCCACGATATTTTTCTTAACCGAAAAGCGATTGGTAAATATCAAATGATATTACGTATCTTAAGTCCCGAAAAAGTCATTGGTGCGAGCCGCCAGGATTTGAACCCGCGACCTTCGGATTGAAAGTCGCACGCACTTAGAGTAGAGCTCCTAGAGGCTCTAAAAGGCTGATGACTAAAAATCCGTGTAAATCCATTAAAGCTCTTTTGGGAAGAGTCGTGAAAATCCTCCTTTGTGTCGTGTTCCATTTTCAGGTATACTTTATAGCGTGTTCCACTTTTGGCACACTTTGTGGCATGGCATGTTCTATTTTTGGCTATACCTTCCTGTTTTTTCATAGCCTTACTTTGTATTCGGCCCCTGAGGTATTGTTAGGTACTTTTACTAAATAATTATGACTTCAAAGTTGCCCATTATTTCGACGAAGTTTCGTGGAATCAAAAATAATCTGCGCTTTTGCACTACTTCAGTCTAAATACCTTTATATGAAGTTTGAACTGAAACAATTTGGTAGCTCATTGTAGTTTTTTCATTGCATTATGTTAATTTTATGCGCACTATCTAGTTTTTTCTACTACTTAAAACTGATATACTAGCTTTTTGTATGTAAGTATGCTATTTTGTAATTATTCTAAAAATTAAACCTGAGTGGGTTGAAGGCATAGATATAGAAAAAAAAACTCGATTCTCAATCAGCCGAAAAAATTACGCCATAAGAGTGCCGAGTTGCAGCAATTTTTCATATAGTCTTTTGGAACGTGACGTTTCGTTAAGTGCTAACAGCCTATAAAGTTTTTACAGTGTTGGTAGTTCGGAGTATGAATTTGAGAGTTAATGCTTACGTCAGTAAGCTCTTTTTCGCAAGAAACATTTATCGTTTGTGTCATCATCATTCATCAATGCAAAATTGTTCGCAAACGTCATTCTGACCCACATTTATTGACGTTTCTGTTCTGCTTTGCGTGCCTATTTCTTTTTATAAGTCAATGGTTGAAGGAGTAGACCAATCATAACCAGTGATCGGGGAAATGATTGCAAAACTTTAACAAATCCATAAAGCTAATATTAGGGATGTTACGGAGGTTCGGCTTCGGCTCCGATATACCGAAACTTTCGGGTGAATTCACACCTCCGGCTTCGGCTTCGGTTTCGTCTAATTTCAAGCGAACACCTCCGGCTCCGGCTTCGGTTTCGTCTAATTTTAAGCGGAGGTTTTAACGGAGCCGAAAGTCAGCGGCCGCGGCGCGCGGCGTGTGCCTAGGCGTACAAACAGGTTTTGACTTGTCTCCCCGGGAATCACCCTACGTGTAGTACGTGTTTTACGACGATTATTCGACCTCTGCAGGTGCAGGATGTACAAAGGGTTGTCTAATACCTACTTCTACTAAAACTAAAGCAGAAATTTCGCCTCCAGTTACACAAGATCCAATGGGAACGAAGTCCACTTCTCAGGGAAACTGAATCAAGATTGACAATTTTGTTTGCAATATTTTCCAGACCAGACTACTCGACAAACTCACTCGCGTTGTGCTAAGTTCCACCTTCACCTCCGGCTCCGGTTTCGGGTTCGGTTTTGGTTTCGCTTTCGGTTTCTCTTTTAGGTTCGCTTTCGGTTTCGGATTCGCTTTCGGTTTCGTTAAAACCAATTTAAAACCTCCGGTTTCGGCTTCGGTTCCGATAAAACCACCTCCGTAACATCCCTAGCTAATATTTTCATCGCTGTAAGCAGTCCATAAACGTCTCCTTAACAAGTTTTGCTAAAGTTTTGCAAATAACTTACTTTAATTACTTCATTTGATGTCTACAGCCGAAAGTAGGTAGTCACCTACGTAAGTACCTATCTAACAAATTATCTGACACATTTTTAATCGACGCGTGTGTGCTCAAACAAAATTGCGTAAACGTCAAACGAACGCAATCCTTTTTAAATTTGGTATTCTAATCACAACCGTTAATATTTGTTATGTTGAAAGGATATAAATATTTGGATCATCCCCGCTGGGCATAAAATGAACGGACCTCGATATTTTCATCTGCGTGTTTGATCTCATACGTCATACCTATAATATGGAATATTTCTGTATTACGGAGAAATGCTACAGGATGTACAGTGAGCAAGGAAAATCTTTGTGGCACTTTCTAAAATAATTTATTATAGCAGTATTACCAACTTTTTGTGCTAGTCTAAATATCAAATGAGGAGTGTCTTTTCAAACGGGATTATTATTGTATGTACTTCATAAAGACACTTCTCAAGCGAAGTATGTAAAGTATATGGTCAGCATGACCTAAGTTTCTTAGAAAGTAAGCAAAAGTGGTATAATTCATGACCTCGGGAAGGATTCTGGTGGTAACCGTCACAGCATGAGCCAAAACACTAAACATTTTTTAAAAAATAATGTAACATAAATTGGTTATGATAGTGTATTATATTAGTGATAGTGAGACTATAAATAGTTCCATTAAATTATACTTGTCTGTGTCTAAGTGATAAAAATAAGGTTAGAGCACTTTTTTCAAAGAGCATATTGATTGTAAGTTGGCGCATAAAAATCGAATCTAAAATGAAATATTTTACTGCCCTTACCATAGTTTAACTACTTCTATTAAAATTCTAACCTTTTAGCAAAGAACCAATGTAAATCAAGTGAGAATATCCTGATAATATAGTTGACTGTACCAGTAGCTCATAAGTCAACGTTCCGCGATTCGTCGTGCGCATTTCAGGGGAATTAATACCCTGCTCTGCGTGAGCCGAATTGCGAATAAGGGACTATATCATGGGGGTGTATGGTGGAAGTGATCGATATGGTTTTTCAAGTCCTATAACCGTCTAAGAAAAAGGGATGGATTATTGAACCTTGTGAGAGCTGAATTGCTTGTGAGGGACTATGTAATATCATGGGGATGTATGGTGGACGTGATTGATATCGTTTTAAGGACCTTATTTAGGAGTCTTACAATCAGAGAAGTTATGAAAACCGAATGGGGCGTGAAGAAATATTTCAGGAGCTTCTCCCTCGACATCCCTAATATTGTTTGTCCTAAAGTCATTTGCCTTAACTGTTTTGTCCTAATGGTCATAATCCCTAACAACCAATTGTCCTAATGATTATTTGCTATAATCGATTTATGCTCAAAAACGACTTCACACAGAACCGAATCGCTGTTAGAAAAGTCGGTTAGGTTAGGTTAGAACTGTGACCTCACACAGAGTCCAATCGCTTCTAGAAAAAGTAAACAATAGTAGGACATATGAGTTTAGAAAAAATTATCATTATGTCAAACAATATTAGACAATGCAAAAATAGGATATAAACTTTAGGGATTTCCGATATAGACCCAGTTCAGGGGTTTATGATTAAGTTGAGATGAATATATTTAAGGACCAAGATATGGTAAAAGTCAATTCTCGGCCTGAGCCAAATATGGTAACGAGATAAAAACACACCGTTGATTTAAGAACGTTTACCTACACAGATTGTTGGAAATTGCAGCCAATTTCATCAAGCTTGATGAAAATATGATGCATAAATCAAACATATTTTAGGGACCTTGAACTCGTGCTATCTCCTCAAACGATCTCAATCCAGTTTAGGTTTTGATTAAAAAGCTGCCATCTTCAATCTCAACGTTGGTTAAGTAAAGCTTGGGGTACACTTGTCGCAAGGTAATTTATTCGAAGAGGATAAACCAGTAGAAATGCAACAAAGATAGAACAGGTTGAATCAATATCCGTTCACAATGAATCTGTACTCATGGTTCATTGCGAACATACAGTGATCATACCTGATACCTCTATTGATGACAGTAAGAGGAGCAGAAATCACAATACCTATGTAAAAGAGACCTTTCAGTCGTTTTTCAATCTCTCTTAAACACGACAAATGTCTTAAAACACGTTTAACTTCACAAACAATATTTTTTTAAATATCCAGTCGTAGTTGTGTTTTTAAAGTTGAGTATGGTCAGCCACGCTTGACATTTTAGGACAGCCTGAACATTTAGGAAGATCAGCATAGCACAGGTGTAAAATTACCAGAAACCTAGTTCCATGAAAATGCCAATCGCTATAACCTCCCTTCTCTCCAAGGTGATGGAGCGCATAATCAACGCAAAGCTCCTGGGATACCAAGAGGATCACGATCTGATAAGTGACCGACAGTATGGCTTTCGCCATGGTCGCTCCACTGGTGATCTTCTAGTGTATCTCACCCACCGCTGGGCTTCAGCTATTGAGAGTCAAGGTGAGGCATTGGCAGTCAGCCTGGATATAGCGAAGGCGTTCGATCGGGTTTGGCATGGGAGTCTTCTATCGAAGTTACCATCTTACGGACTGCCCGGGGGATTATGCGAATAGATTGCCAGCTTTTTGTCCGGCAGATGCATACGAGCCGTTGTCGACGGAAGTTGCTCCGATAGCATGGACATAAATGCTGGTGTCCCACAAGGCTCTGTGCTATCCCCAACGCTGTTTTTGCTGCATATCAATGACATTGGCGATATTAATTGTTATGCAGACGACAGTACTGGGGATGCCTATTACACAGGCCGCGCTAACATCCCTCGTCCCGTTGTGTTAGAGAGTCGTGAAAAGCTTGTGTCAGACATCGAGAGTGCTCTCTCTGATATCTCACTCCCACAGTGAGGGAAATCTTCCCAGGAAAATCTTGTCTGATTTAACCCCACCAAGACACAAGTTTGCGCGTTCACCGCTAAAAAAACCCCATTTACTGTGGTCCCACAATTCCAAGACACAGTCCTTACCATGTCAGAGAGTATTGGGATCCTAGGTGTTGACATTTCCAGTGACGTCCAATTCCGTAGCTACCTGGAAGGGAAGGCCAAGCTGGCATCCAAAAAGCTCGTTGTGCTCAATAGAGCTAAGCAATACTTCTCTCCGGGGCAAAGACTGTTATTATACAAGTCTCAAGTCAGGCACCATATGGAGTATTGCTGCCATCTTTGGGCGGGAGCACCTGAATACCAGCTGGGGCCCTTTGACTCGATCCAATGACGTGCTGTCCGAATTGTCAACGATCCCAAACTCACGAGCGATATCGTAAGGGTTCGAGTCTAAGGAGAGACTTCGCCTCCTTATGTGTATTCTATCGCTTGTACAATGGATTGTGCTCTGAGGAATTGTTTGATATGATGCCAACGGCTGCATTCTACCACCGCACCGCTGGCCGTCGGCAGGGTGTTCACCCGCATACCCTGGAGCCTAAATGGTCTCGTACCGTACGGTTTAAGAGGAACTTCCTCCCGCGGACGCTCCGGCTGTGGAATGAGCTCCCTGCCACTGTTTTCCCAAAGGACTACAATATGGGGTTCTTCAAAAAAGGAGTGTTAAAGTTTTTAAAGGGTCGGCAACGCGCATGTAACACCCCTGGAGTTGCAGGCGTCCATAGGCTACGGTGACCGCTTACCATCAGGCGGGCCGTATGCTTCTTTGTCACCGTCGTAATATTAAAAAAAAAATGGTTTGCTATGACAGTTTGTCGAATAAAAGTTTCAAATTACCTACTTCACCGCGGTAGTCAGGATATAATATATACCATCTCGAGTTATTGTTCTAAGCCCCAAAAGCATTGGTTAGGTGCTTTGTAGACCTTGTTTTCCACTCGCGCCACGTGGACCTCGGCCCCAATTCGAAATTCACTTGTACTCGCCGCTGATGAGTCGAAAATTACCTCGAGTCCGTTATATAATGAGCAGTTTAAAATTTCCCTTCAATTTAATATGGTGCCTTGGGCTGTTACGCGCAATTTGCCCTTCTGATTACCAGCTGCTGGGAGTACTACAAGATTTAATGAATTGGACAGTAACAACAAGCATATTGCTTCAAAAGTTACTAATGCAACGGGCGCATGTATTTCAAAGTTTTATGCTTGGAAACCTCATGGATTTAATGCAAAGATTATCAAGATAGACTTCTGACGACCTCTATATTCTCAACACACATTATGTTAGGGCAGGCAAACAAGCGTTATGGTAGCTAAGACATGAGTACCTATACCTATATCGTACATTCGGAGTATGCACAATGCACGCATAGGTATGTGTATTCAAGAACAGAAGCAGCGTTAGATGTTTCTACCATGGTTTAGCAATTGGAATTATAACTTTCCTAAACCAACTTATTCAGGCATACAACTAGGCCATGTCTAAGACCCATGTTGAAGAAGGCACGGAGATATTTGTATGGAACTTTCCCGATAATTGCAACCAAAAAATGATGGAGTGTTTTGTCGAGCTGACTTCTGAGTGAGTTCCAATAGTGTTGAACAAGAACGAACAAGAAAGAGACTAAAACGTTAAAACGTTATGATACCAGTGTCAACCTGCCTGCAGACTTCAGTTTTCTCATCAACATGGCGGTTGTAAGATCGCGCATCTCGGGAGCTCAATTTTAATAAAAAAAAACCGTGTTACAATGCCAAATTAACGCGATAGTTTAAAGAAACCAGCCAAGAGCGAGTCGGACTCGCCCACCGAAGGTTACTCCCCCGACAACCATACAGACAACTCTCAGCGCGAGGAAATGATATGGTTTTCGGCTTTTTTCCTGTACCTACTTGTGCTACAAGCAAGAGCTTTTTTCTAAATATCGTTATTCCAGGTTAACGGGTCAACCTTATACATTTTGATTCCCTTTGCATATGTGTGTGAAATGCGACATAAATGGCCGTATCTTTTGATTGCGTTGACGTAGAGATTTGGATTTTTTAACAGCTTCAAGGGACCGCAGACTTGTGTATGTGGTATTTACTTCAACTTACTACCTTTACGCGTTCCCGTCATAAAGAGTCTTGACAGACGGAAGGACACCACAGAGTTCCTATGAGGGTTCCGTATTTTCATTTTGACGTACGGAACCTTAATAAGTGTTTCCTATAATATCCCAAAAGTGGCAAACCCTAATAAACGATTCCACAAAAACTTTCCTTACATTGTACTCGAAGAAATATCTGCAAACTTCTCCACTCACTTATCAATATTGGACCCACATCACAGTGTTCACGTCAACCATTCCAATGTCTCAGAGTGCATCAAAAGTCAATATTTCACTTCTCCGTGGGTTCTCTCAGTGTCGAGACACGCCGGGGGATGAGCAGCTTCGACTTCAATTTACACAATCCAATATACACACAGACATTTTATGTTCCACAGTAGTTGGGTTAAGTTGAAGAAAATCTCAGAGAAATCAGGTTTCGAAGCTTCTGTACAAACTGTCATTTGACATTTACCAATAACTGTAGGGTGAATGAAATCGTCCTGGGAAAATTTGACTTATCCAAATATTCCCAATAAGACCTAGTTTCCCCTCTGTAAGACCTAGTTTGGCAGGCCAGATGGCATTCCCTAAAAATTAGTTTGTGCACAAAATCTTGAGATTAGGTTGTCAAATGGACCCAAGACTACCTGAGTCGTCACTGTACAAAAAATATTCCTAAAAAATCACATGTTGCTTCAGTCAATTTCCAATATTGGCCCCACATCACCGTGTCCGTCAACCATTCCAATGTTCTGGAGTGCACCGAAAGTCAATATTTCACTTCGCGGATTCTCTGTGTGGAGACACGCCGAGGAACGAGCAGCTTCGACTTCAATTTACACAATCCAATTTACACACAGACATTTTATGCTCTACAGAAGTCTGGCAACTGGATTTCGTAACTTGATTGTCTGAGTAGACAAGGAATTTAATTTGCGACCCTCTTAACATTGACATTCCTGTCAAACTGTATTGAAATAAAAAGGAAATGTTTGCAAAATAGGTCGCAAATTCAATTCCTTGACCGCATGTTCACGTCAGTTATTCTAATGGAGTGCATCGAAAGTCAATATTTCACTTCTTCGCGGATTCTCTCAACGCCGGGGTTTGAGCAGCCTCGACACCAATTCACACAATCCAATATAAACACAGACATTTTATGTTTAACAGTGGGCTATGATTATGGTTGTGTGAATCGCAAACTTCAGATCAGGGTAAGTTGAACTTGATCTACTTTCAGATTATCGATTTACGCCTAGTGGGTGGCTCACGAGAGATGGAGCACCGTGGTATGGAAATGTTTAGTACTTAGTACAACAAAGACTGCGGTATTAAATATAAACGATGACCCTGTCTTTGAACCATGATAAGACCCATTTTTATAAACGATAACTTTGACCACATTGTAGATCTGTTATAGTCTGTACCGATCCCCGCGACTGCCAAGCTAAGCGGCCCAATAAATATGCAATGAAGCACATCCAGCGATCAATCTATGCCAGTCTTACACTGCAAACTGTTTATCATAATTCGCGAATGCTAAATGATGTAATCTATTTACTTTAGGTCTGGAAAGAATGTTCATAGAAATTTGATGTCAATTTACATAATACAATGTGAATTTGATTGAAAACGGATAGAAATACAGGGTCTTATTCCAGTGCATAAATAATTGAGTTAGGTACAATCTGTGTTTCTTTAAGATGTTCTGTGGCATTGATTTCGACTAGTAAATGTAAAATAAGTGGTAGTCCTTGTCTAATGAAAGGAGTGTAACAGAGACTTCCGCTTGTTTTACAAGTTACAAGCTTTTGATAAACTTGGTTCAGAACTACTTTAAGATAAATAATTCGTTGACGTATAACCAAACGAATATTTTATCAGGTACCATAGAAATGAAAATGATTATTACGGTATCTTTATATTATACTTCACATTGTATTTTTCTAATATGTTGTATTCGTGTTACACTTCATTTAAATTTATTATATTTTCGAAATTGAGTTCAGTACAGATAAATTTCACCGTTAAAAGTATTTTACGGCTTCACCCCAGAATTCGCAATAGAAATAAAATAACATTACTGACCCGTCCGTTTTAATTCACCTGGGTTTTGTTGGTCGGCAATTAGGAAAGAATTGGAGCACTCATTAGTGGTCGAAATAATGTCGAGGATTTCTACCTTCAGTATAAAAATACCTAAAAATGTTTAAGCTGGAAATCTGTTGGTAACTGAAAAAGAGTACTAGAAATATTTAGGTCGTCTGACCACTCAAAATGAATGTTAAACGTGAGACTTGGATGTCTTTTGGATCCAAAAAAGGTACTTTGTACCTGTCACCTGGCAATAATATCTTCCGCTATGAAAAGCGCAAAAATAACTCATGCAATCTTATTTGTATAGGTTCCTAGCCACTATACTGTTGCCAGTGACTGTACTTTGGCTGCCTTTATTAAGATTCTTTCTGTTCAAAATCCGATCCGCAAATCCGCAAGCAGCACTTTTAAGGTGTAATTTTATTCTATATCTATGTTTTAATTATGTTTTAACTTTTAATTAATTAAGCAGTGAGGTAATTGCGTGACACCTCGCCTAGTAAGTTTAATTTGGGCTAGATCTACTCCTGATCACCGATTAAAAATCATCGTGTATAAGGAAACCTTTGGTTTATATAAAAATGTATAGAAACTGAGGGCTAAGTGCTCAAAGTACCATAGACACGGCCAAAATTTGGCTAAAATATTACAGTAGGAAGTAAAACTCGAACTTTGCTAGTGGAACGTGGATTTGGTGGGAAGATTACAAACATCACTTTGACAGTTCTTTTGATATTGAAACAAGACCCACGCATATGTGGCGCCGCCTGGTGAACGACAACGGTAGCACCCATTACCATGTAAACGTTAAAAAAACATATCAACTATCTAGAAACCGATTAGGTATTATTAATTGAAGTGCATCTGAGACTATTCAGTCAATGAATGTTTCCAAGCACCAACTCGAGTTTGTTTGGGATTGATTCTCGACTTCAGAACCCTTGACGTTATCGAGTTGCAAGTCGAGTGTAAATAACCCTAACCCTACTCCTGATTCTCTAAACACTTTGTCTCAACTGCTGCTGGATCCAATTCAGTTTGAACTCCCAGACACTTCAATCTTCACTTTGTTACATTTTGACAAAACCTTATTCTAGGCGTCTACAGCTGGACTAATGCTGGGAGAATTTTATAATATTCGATTGTGCGTCACCAGCATCTATCGGTTCCCGACAATTTTGACCAGATCTTTGGTCGGTTGGCCTATTCGAAGCCTTTTTCACGCTCCGTCTTCCAGTACGCGGTTAGTCTTGATTCTCTCTGCCATCGTTTTATTGGCATTATCAACGGACATCTTATACAGTTGGTAGTAGAAGCTTGACATTGAAAATTTTGGTCGAATGTCGTAGAAGCTTCACTAACGTAATTTTTTTTATGACTCCACACGAAGTCTCCGGTTCGGCTTAAGTTAACGTTATAATATTCAACGAATGATGAATACGACACCTGGCCAACTCATGCGTAATCGCAGATCTAATTAAACTGAGCAGTTTCATGTAGTCTTGCTTACCACTTTTGGGACTACAGGCGAGACTTTATATATTATAATGAACACCCTTGAAGGCAATCGTTGGATCACCTTACCGAGGTTAAATATTTCGAGTTATAGACGTTTTGGGTTTCGAAGGGAAGGGAATAGCATTTTAATTCGTCATAACGAAGATTTCGTCTTATTAAGCTCAAACTTAGAGAGGTTCCAAAGTAGTAACGAATTCACGCGTAAACTGGACTGTTCGAGGCGATACGGTCGATTAGCTTTGATGAACAAAGGTGTAAATTCGTTCTACCCGTCTCAAAGAAGGGGTTCGGCCAAATGAGAATTGATGCCGGATAATGGGCTTTCTTTGCCCTTAAACTGTTATAAATTACAAAGGAGAGCTCGCTTTTCATTACAAACATTTTAAGGTTGTAAATATTATTGAGCGATTCTGTGTAGGTACAAATGTAGGAACAACCTGAGGCGAGTGGCGGGAAGTGGCTAGGTGCAGAAGGCTAAGGACCTGGTGTGACGTGTGGTGGCTAGAATTGGCGAAATGGAAGACTACGAGCTGATGGTGATGATGATCTACTACTAATGACATAAGGGATATCAGAACAGCTATTCCTATTAGTTTTCATCTGAACCAGATCATGGGTATCACAAATCATACTTAAATAGATTTTAAATGCTCGTAAATACAGATGACTTATGCCCATGCGACAATGCAACATCAAAAACCATTAATCATTTACTTCAGAAATGCCCCAAATTTAGTATGTTTTGAATTGACCACGAAATTACTTGCCAAAACATAAATATAGATTACAATAAAATTGTAATCATGAATTAAATCATATATTAAATATAATAAATGTTTTGATTTATGTTTTAAGTAGTTACACTACTAGATATAAATTATAAATCGAAAGAGATGTAATATACTACAGAAAAAGTGACCAAGGCCCCCAGTGCCCAGGGCTAGGGGCACTGGGGCCTTGATCACTTTTTCTGATAATAGTTATGCATCAACGCATTGTATTTTTATTTTATTTCATGTAATGCTATTTAACTGTTTTATTAAAGTTGCCCATGAAATGCACAATTCAGTTAGTAAACCCACCTAAACTTGTATCATGTTATAGGAACATAGTTGGAAGCTTTTGGGCCATAGTTAGGAAGTTTTTCGGTACTCAAGCCTTTCTCTTACTTTGGATTTGGATACATGTTCCTAAGATATTCTCCAATTTTCACTATCTAGGTTTTTGCATTTCCCAGCAAATGTAAATTGAAAAGCTGTGGAAATCAGGACAATAGTTGGCCGCGGCAGCAATTTTCCACGCCGATGCCCGTCGCCTGCTCCATCAACAGCCGGCGGAATGTGCCAATGGAGTTTATATTTCTTCAGCTGGGAATTGAAGATTGAAATAGCATCAGTAATGGCAGTTTTTCATATACCTTTTTATGAATTATTATTTTTGAACAGAAACCTCTGCAGAAGATACCAATATACCTCAAAGTTAACATAGTTACACATAAGGGTTATAGGAATTTCTTCGTAGAGACGAAACATTATAACTAAATATTTTATTATTCATACTATTTTTCCATGTAAGTATATTTTTTATGAAATAGGAGGCAAACGAACTGCCCATGGACACTCGCAACACCTGGGGGGGTCACATGTTGCGTTCTCGGCCTTTGAGATGTAGTTTTTAAGAGTCTTCAAGTTTTTTTTATACTTTTTTGAGGCCACTCCTTTTTTTATCAGGGAAAATCCGTTATGGATCCCACTCGGCCCGGGAGAAACCAAGTGGGTATGTCCGACTCGCACAGACTAAAAACCCTGAGGTGTTCCACCGCTTCGCTTTGGGGTGGGGTCTCGGGAACGCGATTGCAGAACCTCCGACACTGAGGCCACCCGCTGTTGTCAAAATGTTACGTCAAAATTTCGAGTGGCGCCCATTTCTTCCCACATCAATCTGCAAGTCAAATGGACCCAATATGCAAAAGGAATTTCCTTGTTCATCATTCTCCGTGTAATTAAGTGTAGACTCACTACTATATAGGTATGTAATTGGCAATGTTCTTAGTTTTAGCGGGAGTCATATCATTAGGTACCTACTAGTGCCCAATTTGACGTTGAACTTCTCCCTAACTACAATTATGAACCCAGGAAGGGTTTGTAAAGTTGATCCTAATTAACGTGACCGATATTACCCCCTCCCCTATTTCTCCTTGCCCTCTTGCGTGCCAGTTCTGGTTGCGGTTATTCGGTGGATATCGTATAAACATGTGACAGACAGTTTGCCTCCATTTATGGCGGTCACAATATAATTTCACAATTTTAAATTTACCACGATACCGATTTGACATTATGTCTTTCATGATTTTCATGAACAGCAGTGACCATAACCATCCTAAACTAATTGGATAGCAGGCGCAGAACAATTCGTAAAAAAATACTGATCTAGACAGACACTGATCACAGATACTGATCTGACATTTGACAGTTGTTGTACTATTTCCATGCTTTAGCTATTCTTCCGTGGTCAAGACACATGCAACTTTTATTTGTCAAATTAAAGATGAGAAAAAAAATACAAAATACAAAGGAATGTGGGAAGACCAACTAGAAGAAAGAGTATAGGTTATAGCATACAAGCTTTTATACGATGCATCCATCAAATAGTTTCCAAATTATATCTTCATCAAAGCCATCACAAATAGTCAGTAATAGTAGTATAAATATCTATACACTTCGGAACTTATTACAAAGGACGAAGGTTTAAAATTGAATACAGGTGCATATATATTTATGAAGCCGACCGTACTAACAAAGTCCCGTAAACCACATAATGTCTCGATGTATACAAAAGGGGCACCCATTGAGAAACTCTGATTAGATCACGTATTTCGTCGTGTATATTGACAGTGGGTTCTTTATTCCTGGTTTGCGAATTTGTCGCGAGCGTGACAAAGGCGAGGTGCCATTAAAATGTGTGATAGAGGTACGCCCGTAGCGAGCGAGGGAATAGTCCATGTTATAAACTGTGTGATTTTGGTATGGAAAACACTATATTATGTCATAAAAAGTGAAATGATAGTATAAAGGGTTCGGCCTAGTGGTGAGGAGCACTATACGTTTTAGGGATAGTTAAATATCTTTTCATTAATACATTATCGAACACAGAACCTTACGTGAACGCTGCCACGCACAGAATGAACAATCAACAATCGCTTCCTTGGTGTGACAGCACTGGCTAGAGTTCTCAATTTGAAATACACATAAAGCCAGTAGTTCCAACAAACCAAGGCGGCTGTAAAGGTAAAACCTTTACAATAGTTTGGATCTATATCGGTATCCCTAAAGTTTCTTATCTTAAATTCATCATCAATGCAAAATTGTTCTCTAATGGCATTCGGACTTTCGGACCCACATTTTTTGACGTTTTGCTCTGCTTTGTGTGTATATTACTTTTAATAATTTAATTATCGCTTATTATGGTCTACACTACCTACTGTTGACCCGTTTCATTCTTTGACATGAGACACATACAAAATACGCCTGATACAGTCGGGTCTTTAACGTTCATTCATAATCATAATGCTTATCACATTTTATAGGTTTAGGTTGATATCCCGTTTATGGGAAATCTTTGGTAGGCCTCGTTCACCTGGACGCCTATATGCAGCTGCAACGAATAATTATTAAAAATACTATTGCAAAAGTATCTTCGAAATGTAAAGTTGAAAATGGACATCACTAACATGCCATGCTAATAAATTAACGTGCTGTTGCAGAAGTCGTACACGAAATTCATAAAAGTGATAGTGATGATGAATTAAATAAATAAATAATAATAAATAATTCCATAGAGTAAGCCCATTTGTTATAAAAAAAAAATCAATAAATAAAAGTAGGTAACGTAAACGTAAAACGTACTCACTACACTACAGTGCCCTTGCAGTGAATAGGTCAATGCAAAACTTTTAACTGAAAAAAAAAAGTAACGTAAGCATTAATACTAATACAAATAAAAATCTTACTTACTTACTTACTTACTAACTTTAGTTTCTTGGAGAAATTAACTCGAGTTAACCTGAAGAATCTCCCCTTGAAGTTAAAGAACATTAAAAAAACGCTGTGTATAGATATTCAATAAGATACCGATAGGCGAGCGAATTGACATATGATTTCCAAGAAAGTAACGCAATTTTGTATTTCCGATGAAAAATTGGAATCGCGAACAAGTCTTAGATGGTTGAGGAGATATTTAAGTAAAACTCAATAATGCATAGACACTTAAGAACGGATTAATCGCGTTTATTAACACCATGATCCTACGTTTCGAGCCCTTTACAGCACTCGTCATCATCTTAACCCTGTGAAAACGAGTGCTGTAAAGGGCTCGAAACGTAGGATCATGGTGTTAATAAACGCGATTAATCCGTTCTAAAGTGTTTAATTTCAATGAATAACAATCGCGGTAACAGAAGACAATATTCAATAATGCATAGTTTTTAAATTTGATACTATGTGAACTGTTGCCATTGTATTCGTTTCTTGTTGGTATGTGTGTCTTATGTTTAAGTTAACATATTCAATTAACGAATATATGACATAAGGTTTTAAGCTGGACCATTGAACTCTTTGATACCTATCCTACTTAAAATACTCTATTTTACTTAAAATACCAATTTTGCAAAAATGCGCTGCAACAGTTAAATATATAGTGAATATGATCATTCGATAACAAGAATTTTCAATTGTTTGCCTTTTTATCTACTCGGACTTTATCCTCTTTTTTATTCGCTGCTTTTACCAAACAAGTCACCTCGTACACTCAACAGTCTCATCACTTGGACCTGACACCAATAAGCTTCTTCATTAAATCTAAGAGGAATCTTCAACTGGATATGAGCAAAGGTGTTCCTGTTCGCGAACAGCCAGATATTAAATTTGGTTACCTACGGAAAATTAAAAACGCATAGATATGTTAATATGCTTATATCGGGTTACTCACGTCTATAAAGTCGAAAATAGCTCGACATGTTTCGGAACGGTCCTCAGTGTCTGATCGTAATGGGAGTGCGCAGAGCAATCGCCGCAAGCGCTTCTCACTCATGATTATGGGACTCAGACCGTTCCGAAACATGAGCTATTTTCGACTTTTTAGACGTGAGTAACCCTATATAAGTATATTAATATGTCTAATTCTCACGGGAGTTTTCTATTTAAAACGCTTAGATATGTATACTTAGTACTTACCTACCTACCTTCCTTACTCACCACAATCCATCCAAATACAGTTTAAATACCTATATTGAGAAAAAAATCCAGCTAAATCCAATTTATTATTACTTTTAACCCTACACTGCATGTCATTTTTCGCGTAATAAAAAAACAGGAAAAATAAACAATCAATAGTTTGTGACAAAAAAACATATTCCTGTTCCCGATATGGAACACCATGCATTGGGCCCAAAAAAACCATTAAAAGTTTCTTCCATATCGTCTAAAAAACAATAGGTAGTTACAAAATGTAAGAAAATACAAGCAGAACATAAATAACCGTTCCTACAGGTTATACAAAATTAAGACTTATGCAAATCTCATTACGACTCTAATACACGCAAAACATTTATACCTAACTCAATATTTGAACGTAAATGCATGGAGTACCACATCGGGAACGTATGAAGAATCTGTGGCTGGATATTGCTGTCTTGCGGCAATTCGCAGCCGTTGCAGACAAGCAGCGAGGTCGTAATAGCCAAGTACGGTTTGCGGTTCAAGTATAACAGATGTCTGCCTACCTCATTCTTAGTGTAATCCGCAAATATATTGGTTGTACCTGATCTGGAACTGTATGCACTATAGTATTTATAACTGGATGATGTATTCTGCACCGTTCCATCTTGTTCAAGTAATTCAACAACCACTACAACAACGGCATGTGTGTAGTTATAATTATTTACATATGTAAAAGCGGACTCAAAAATAACTGAACAACAATTGTAGGTAAAAAGGCGTATTGTCGGTTGTCGATATAGAGATACAGTTATTAAGATCCATTTCGAAATAAACATAATTAACAATCTATATAATTATAACTTTAACTTGTAAAAATCATATATATTCATTTAAACTTTCACGAATTTCACACATTATAGATTTACTCAAACGGAACTTAATCGTGTATGTGTAAGATTTAAAAGTCACATGTATTGTCGTGAATATCTTTTACAAACACGACTATTAATTTTCCATAGTTTATGTAATATACCAGACCCGTATATTACATAAACTATGTCCGGATTTTAATCACTCGAATTCAATATCCAAAGGAATTTCATCATTAAATTCCTGGTTTGAAAAAACCACAGACCAAGTTTCAAGTTTCTTTTATTTCTTATTTCCTTTGTCCTGCGCTGTGCGGCAATTTAAAAAATTCCGACTTCATTTTATTGTTAGTTATGAAAATAAAGACCAAAGTTTAAGTGGCAACACCATGATTTCATGAAATTAAAGGAACGATATCTGTTGCTGTTTCTGTTCTATTCCTTCTGGCTAGATGGTTATTAGGGTTCCGTAGCCAAAATGGGAAAAACGAAATTAACACAAGGGCAATTAACTAATCTGTCCACAGTTGCTACGATCCCTCTTCCCTTAAGTACTGCGTACGTTGACATACTTAAACTAAATTGACCTAGATGGATTGGGTGTCTGTAAAATTACAATAGCCTTATGGTTCAGGAGATCAATTTAGCAATATGTACATTTTTAGGGTTCCGTACCAAAATGGTAAAAAAGGAACCCTTATGGTGCAACTCAGTCTGTCTGTCTGTTGCATCGTTAAATATCTCGAGAACTACTTGAGCTTCCGATTTGTGAAATAGTTATATACGAAGTTAACCCAGACACATTGAGAGAGGATTTATAATATATTTTGATTTATTTTCAATGAGTAATACCCGATAAAAGATGGGCCAGAAATTTAAAGTTTAGTTACTGGCTCATGTGGGGAATCATTTGAAAGAGCTTTTGCGCATTCTAAAACAATTTTAAATTTTTTTTACAGTGAAAAAATATTGATTTATTAACGAAAATTTACAAAAACATACGATTCCCCCGTTATCTCCGCAGTTTATGAAGGAAAAAAATGTTTTTGTTTTACACAAAGTTAATATTATCATAAATATTACAAGAAAAATATAACATTGACCATTGACATCATTCACTTTTTTTTTTTTCAAATAAAAAATTTTTTTTCGTTCGTACCTATAACAGAGATTTGCTAAGTTCTCAGCTCACGCGGTGACCGCGTGGGAAGTTAATTCGGAGCTTATTATCCCGAAAGTTGTTCCCGCAAATGACCTCATACTGAAGTCTCGACAGCTGCATCGAGGGTAAGAAGTAAAATATAGAAACTAACCTAGTTTGGAATTGGCGCTCTTAATCCCGTGGTTTCGCTATCAGCAGTCCGTTCTCACCGCTGGCAAATTTTAAATGTCCCTTATTAAATAACTGTAGCCACTGAACTACTAATTTCACAGACAGAAAGGTAGAGTGGAACAACATAGCCTTGGGTGAGACGCCCACCGCTCTACCAATGAGGATTACCGCGAGTCGATTTTCCGCTAGAGGCGCTAGTGGAACGTGGATCCTGCGGGAACATTTCAAACGTCACTTTGACCATTCTCTCATACTGACACAGGACCCACGCACGAGTGGCGCCGCCTGGTGAGCGACAATACGGTAGCTCCCACAGGAGCTGCCCAGACGAGGTGGTCGCGAATTTCTCCACTATATCTTTCGTAAGCGCCGTGTTGGATTGGGGGGCGCTTAGCAACATCTACGGTAAGATGATTTTGATTGATCTTGATCGACAAGTGGCGTCTCAAGTTGCATTGAGTATTCAGCACTAACAAAGTGCTACCCCATCCTTAATTATTTTAAGCAGAAACGTCTGCAAACGACACCAAATTCCTTAAAAAGAAAGAAAAAGTGGAAAAAATTCACAATGACCTCGGACCATGGTATCGGGGTTTCGCCCGAAATAAATTCAACTCTCATGATAAATTTCCTATAGTACATACCCAAGCAACTATCGCTTATGCAGAAATAATATGCAACACATACGTACCTGTTTAGGAATAAAGCTACATTTGCATGAAAATGTAATACCGCTTACTCTAAAGCTTAAAACTTTTCTGCATAAAGGCACCATTGCCCAAAGGACGCAATATTAAACTGTGCACAGTTACACATTGCGGGATGAATCGGATTAACATGACGCTGGACTAATGTCGCGAGGGACCGTTGGTATGTTTATGGAATTATTTAATTTGGGAACAGACAGTAAGTGCATGGAGAATTTTGACTAAATGATACAATTTATGAAACAGGAATACACTCGAACACTTTTGCCTTAAAACTTTAGTGCTCGTCCCAGTGACACAGGCCTCTTTAAGTAGTAAATATTACAGTTAATAACAGCATTTATACATCGGCGTTCAAGAGTACCATCCTGCAGGAAGACGAAACACGGAACACGGGTGAATAAACTCTTTTTCAATGTGGTAAGTCAAATGCACAATACAAGGGGAAATAATATCCTTGATATACCGGACAGAAGTTTCGCCATAGTTAAATACGACTTTATTCTGGCAGTTTCACAATTATGGATTAACTTGTTCATCACCATCATTCATTTGTCATTGTTCC
Organism: Lathronympha strigana; assembly: GCA_949128165.1. Classification (NCBI taxonomy): domain Eukaryota; kingdom Metazoa; phylum Arthropoda; class Insecta; order Lepidoptera; family Tortricidae; genus Lathronympha; species Lathronympha strigana. The sequence goes on along the minus strand of OX421906.1, from coordinate 4,704,799 downwards.
ATTAACTGGGCGCAGCGTGTATTTTTCTTCCATACCTCTACCTATAGTCACCTCTGTCTTCAAATCTAGTTCTTCGTGTTATGTTCCTGAACAATGTAGTACATTCATAGTAGTACATGAATCTGTCACAGCATCGCAATAATCCGCTTCTGACGTCATTAATCCGACAGGGGCGCGTATCGTGATAATTGAAGCTTTTGATTCGGTTTCATATTATTGTGACGATGAGCTGTTTGTGGCTTCATTCGTGCCAGTTGTGCCATTGTCTCCTAATTGACATACATACGTCTCTTTCTCTCCTAATAGAGCGTCGAGCGTGCGATTTTCAATCCGAAGGTCGCGGGTTAAAATCGTGGAGGCTCGAACCAATGAAGTTTTCGGAACTTACGAAACATCATTTGATATTTACCAATCGCTTTTCGGTGAAGGAAAACATCGTGAGGAAACCGGACTAATCCCAGTAAGGCCTAGTTTACCCTCTAAGTAGGTTGCAAGGTCAGTTGGCAGTCGCTTTCGTAAAACTAGTGCCTATGCCTAATCTTGCGAACTTAGTAGGACTTCGATCATCATGGTGGGGTATAGAAAAATGAAATTGTTTATTAGAAAACACAATTTCTCCCAATGAGGGCGCTACTAGAGGGTCAGCCACCTCTCAACTCAATAAGTGGGACGAAGTGCACAATTTACTTCTACGATACCCAAGAGTGGAAAGTGGGTGGTGAAATTCTTAACTCGTCATCACATTAAATTACCTCGGCCTCTGACGTCCTTAATCCGACTGTGACGCGTATCGTGATAATTTAAGCTTTTAAATCGGATTAAATATTTGTGGCTTCGTTTGTACGATTTACTGCTAAAAACTACGCTTGATAAATACTTAATTAAGCATTGTAATCAGTATAAACTATTTCCCCCTTACTAATGAAAAAAACAAACTAGACGGAGTTAATTTGTGTTTTTTCCCTTTCTGACAACGCAAAAGTCAAACTAAGTCAAACAGTTATTAATCTTTGTGTGATAGCCGGTGCTCACGGCAGGGGGGCTCTATTTCAGTTTATAAATACTAACTACTTAGTAGTCGCCACTGTAAAATACTACCTGATTTACCTTCGTCTAATTTATTAAACAATACGCTATTCGGCTGACAGAAAGACGTAACATTATTGAATCGAGTCTTGAGTTGGATTAAGGATGATCTCGCTCAATGCTTTCTTATACTATTCTTATTCCTAGCGTTTTATCCCGGCTTATGCTAGGGCTCTGCATTGGCATTCCCAAGATTTGGCGTAGGTGCTTCGAAAGCGACTGTCATCTGCCTTTAGAACCCAGGAGGTATACTTAGGACTTATTAGGCTTAGTCTGTTTCCTCACGATGTTTCCTTTCACCGAAAAGCGATTGATAAATATCGAATGATATTTCGTACATGACGAAAACCTCATTGGTATGAGCTGGGGTTTTAAAACTGCAATGTTTTTCTATACATATTTATTAATTATATCCCCGATATTGATCATGTGCGGACATGTCCCGTCAGACCCGTCGGTAATGGATTTTCCGCCGGAACATGCTGTCAGGGACTCGTGTAACTTAATATGTAGCTTGTAGGATAGCTTTCTGCTCAAAATGTAGACCTGACGGTCTAAATTCATGCAGCCCATAATAGTACGTTATGATACAAGTGCGAAAAGGACCGAATTACCTATTCGCACGTGTATCGTACGACGTTTTACAGTAAGGGCCATAGCCCTTTGAATTTTTGAGGCAGGCACATAAAGTGCTCATTATCGCACTAGTGCGGTAATGTAGTACTATATGTACGTACATGCATGGGGTACGTACATGGGGGTCCATGGCGCTTAGGACCTTTGTACCAAATCCCGCCATTTGGTATGTAATCAACAAAATTGTCTACAAATTCTCATATGAATTGGTTGACAAATAGGACCTGTAAGTGGAGGAGAACAAATGTACAGATACCCGATTTCTGCCAAAGCTGAAACGAAGATGCCTTACTCGCTTTGCTCACTCGGTCAATCGAGAGTCAGTTAGTCTATTTTTACGACTAAAGACTGTTCTGATTTTGAAGAGATTTCAAAGGAAGCTTTAATTTATTTACTATAGTCTGACAACCCAGCGAGCGCAGTAACAGTAGGATAGAGAGCATCATACTGTCTTTTTCTTACGCTAGTATTACCACCCTGAAAAAAGGGATGGATATAGTTATTTTGTCCTACTGTTACTGCGCTCGCTCGCTTGTCAGACTATATGTAACTTCGGTTATTTCAACAAAGTTACGGGCAGTATTTACTTAAAACGTTCTTCTGCATTTGCAACATGGCCGTCTTAATTAAAATCCTCCAAACGAAAATGCTCCCAGCAGTTTGCCAAAATTACGGTTTTACAGTATGCCATCGAAAATTTCTATTCCCTATAGCTGTGTCGTACCCTGAGCTATCATTATCACTTATGGGGGATAGCCGAGTGGCGGCGGATAAACCAGTATAATGGTGTCTGTAGGTTAGGTTTTACTTGGGATTTGAGTAGTAGAGTAGTCTAAGGAGACTTTGTCTACTTATTTCTGCGCTACGTATACTCTACAACATTTCCATCCTGACCACTTAAATGGTTGATCATGGTTGCAGTCCTCAACTGTGGGTTTCTTCAGGACAGCTAAACTGTAGAATTAACTACCGCTCGCGGTATTTTCGGACCGTTACGACTTTCAAATCAGCTTACATTCGCCCACCCTTGAATAGGCGTCTACAAACTTTTTCTACCAAGAAGCGTTACCCGTTATTCTCTTCCGAATCGGAGCTGCTGTCCATTACACTTCTCCTGCCCAACTGGAGTGTCTGCTCTAAAACGCGAACAAAAAATACCACCACTAGGTACAGTCAGCTGCAGAGTTAAGTGGGGGGGGGGGGTCACTAACATCCTAGTAGTATCCTGACCGTACATCTTAGTACTTTCTAAGTTTGCGTTAACCAGTCAAGACGCGCTTATGCTTGCACAAGCAACGAGAACACATTCTGAGCTAATTCGACGGGCTTGTAGGTACCAGGCGGACATGCATCGATTGGAATGTGCTAATGCATCATACGGCAAACATTCCCGGGGGACCTCTGCAGTCTGCTCTATGACATTGCGGTATTGATACCTACTCTCTTGCTCCCTTGAAAGTTTTCAAAAATGTAGCGTTAAATTAGACTTCGTGAAGTGAATTCTTTCTCCCCCCTTGGTTCAATAATCACTTGACATTGTTTTTGACATATATAAGTATGTTTAGAGCGGGATTCTGTGAGCAATTCAAATTCAGATCGACAACGCCTGAACTAGTAATTTTTTACGGTAATTTATACACACCCTATAAAAATGACAACGGAATATGATATGCTGGGATGCTAACAATAAACGTGAAAATTGATTTACAATATATTTCTACAGATCAATGGTCGAACATGACTCCAACCTTGTTTTAAATGGATTGACGCAATAAGAAAGCTATTCAGCAATCGGAAATGCTAGCTATAAAACACTAATGCGTAGATCGATAACCTATACACAGAAATAATGAAAGCTATATGCGATAGTAAGTAATAAACTAGCAATTTTATTGTCTATTGGCTTCTCGGTAATAGCTGTAAAAATTCGCCGAGATTCAGTAGCTAGGTATACCTACCTACAATGCTAAATGGTGCAAGTCTACCGACTTGCACCATGTAGCCCGGGTATAGGGGTTCAGTTACGGTGTCTCCTACCTGCCGTAAAGGGGCTCCACGGGGTCGCATACGACAAAACAAAATGCAGGACCCACAGGGGCGTGACGCAAGGGCAGCAATGGTGCGTTCCATTCGAGATCCCAGGCCGCCCTGATTGCGTCGTAGAAGACCGCGGGGGTTTTTAGTCGGTAAGAGTCCGACATAGCTTCTGCACTAACCGTGCAGGCATGCCTGCCACGAACATCGAAAATTGGCATTGACGGGAAATCTTTTTGTCACTTTAATATTTGCATAGTGTGACAGAGATGGAGATACAAATCCGCAATCGTTCGATTTTCGTGATACTAGTCCAGAAGTGTCCGTAATGGGTTTTTCCCCAGTAAAATAAAATTGGTGAGCGTTTTCCATAAAATACCTGAAAACATGATCCTTCCAGATTGTGACTTCCAAACTTGCTTGGGCTCATTCGAATCAGAGATATCGGAGTCACGAGCTGATTCGATCCTAATAATTAAAAATTGTCCCAAAAAATCCATTTACGTCACGTTTTTGTATGAACTTACTATAAGCATGGCGTAATGGAAACAATTTTTTTTTACCTACCGAAATTTTGCGAAATTTTTATTATTAGGATGGAATCAGCTCGGGATTCTGATTCGAACGAGCCTAAGGTCAGGTTTTCGTGTTTTGGGCAAATTACGAAGGCAAAAAACTGTCATTATAATTATATATTGAATTTCTGAAGTATTCAATGAATGTTATGACTTAAAAAAAAATGGGTTAGCTAAGTTTACTTCTTGGGAAAAATTGATTTTGTAATTTTCGTGATTGTTAATTAAAACTCTGATTCCTGAAAGCTGTTTTTGGAAAATGTCCCAGGAACATCTAATACAAGACAACACCAATGCTTCTCAAATACAGTATAGTACTCAAATCGAACGCCTTTGATCCTAATAAACAGAACTTATGACTTGGCCGGCAGCCAATCCAGTCACACAGCCGACGTCTTTGAAGCATCCGGCAAATGAAAATCGAACAGCATCAGTAAAATGACAGGCGAGAAAACAGTCATTGACAGCCAACGAGTAACTGCATGTTTCCGCCGAAATAGAAACACATGTTTCGATTGTCAACTGTCCTAGATAGTGGAATGGGAATACATAAACACAGCACAGAGTAGCTTGCTTGTTAACATCGCAGGGCAGTGCAACAGATATATTTTGCGAGCGAGTAAACTGTGTATAATATTTTGCAATCAAATGCCTATTTTATTGGTTTTGAAATTAAAATAATTAGTTGACCAATTATACAAAAGATGTCACTTTGCTCTCGGCGCAATATTCTACTCCGCGCTGTTAAGGTTTTTCTTAATTTCATATAGAGTCCAACGAACATTTTGTTTGTCAATCGAAAATCCAAATTCTAGTATCAAGCAGTGAGTGTTATTATACAAGATGTAGTAGTATAAAAGTGTAAATAAAGTCACAGTGGTAGTAGTGAAGTTTTATACAGTGTGTTTTCTTGGACCTCGTTCACGTACCGGTGTCCACTTACATAAACCAAACAACAGATGTTGACATAAACTTAGTAACGCACAAACTATAACATTTTCCCCAAATTTAATAACATTTCGCCCACAAAAGACAACACTTCCATAGAAGCAGTCAGTACAATCACAATCCCAGATTACGTGTCTTAAATGGCAAATCTGATTAAGACGGATTAGCGAGTGATTTCGTCGAGGTTTCGAGAAAGATGAATTCTCATTGCGCAAGCGAGAACTCACAGTTCCACTGTAATATTACCAAGAAGCTGGAGTTTTCTGAACCCAGATACTTAGATAATTGATGAATGATAACTGTTCGAGGCGGCATCTTAACTAGCCCAACAAGCAATGACAATGATAAATAATAAGTATGGATATCACACTGACACACAGTGGATTTTCGGTCTGGTTTGGATCGGGAATAATCCAAGTTGGATTGAGGCGCTAAATATTGATGTTAAATGGCTTTCTGTAAAATTATAACTTTGGAGTACTTCCACAATTCCTTTTAAGTCAATAAAACGTTACATTACATCTACTTTGCTTGTGTAGTACTATGTGTAGACTTTTCTGCAATGAAGGACATCTTCTTCTTCTTCAAAGGGATCTTAACCCATTCGACATCAATCGCAAAAGCTGTCACTCAGGCGCCACGTTACTGAATTGTTAAAACTGAAATTGAAGTTTATTCTAGTGCTTTAAGATTTATGTTGCTCTGTGGTCTGTGGCGGATTTATCCGTTGTTGGATTCGAAAAGGTAAGCTCAAACAACTATGATAAACTGGGATACTTATACTGGTCGCTCTGAATTGTATTCGCCCATGCTCGTCTAGGTATAGAGTTGACTTCCCAGATTAACAAAGCTGAAGCAACTTATAAGTCGTATTCGTGAATTCAATGCTTTAAAACGCTTTGTTTCAAGAAGAGAATAGGCATGGCTGTATAAGCTTAAAAGCATATGCAGGGCGACTAAATAAAAAAGATTGTAGGATAGATTACTTACCCATAACGTCAGATGCTTAACGGACAAAGTCGGGACGATACGATAGGTACGATGAAGCGAAGAGCGGTTGTCCTTGAGTTAAAGTGTACAAATATACTAACGACAGTTTATAATACTCATATGTATACATTGTGTATTTGGACTCTGAATAGATAACGATTTAACCAAAACATTTGAAATATGACTAGTGTCATATTTCTAATGTTATCAGACACAGAAGTTATCATTATCAGTCGCATCCACGTACGAATAATACCTACGTTCTCGAAAGTATATTTACAGATTCTTCGAAACATTAGAGATTTAAGGTCACAATTTTTACACAATTTGATATATTCTAAAGTCGGTTTATCGCGCTAAGCAAAGAAAATATAATAACAATTTATTATATTTTATATTCATTATAGTATAACAAACCTAGACTTAACTTCATAAAAACACGTTGAATTAAAAATTCACTTAAGTAAATAGATAAAGTAAAGACTTAATGCTGACTAAAATCCGACGAAACTTTAAAATCCTGGTCACGGCACCACATGTGTAACGGTGGAAGTTTTAAACTTTGCTACACAAGCTAACAAATGAACATGTTCAACGGATTATGGGGACAATTTACTCGCATCAATTTAGGTACCTATTCCGAAAATGGTAAACCTAGTTAAAAGCTGTATAAAAAAGTTTATTCAGTCGAGTAATACTATTTTCGTACTGGCATGTTTCTGTGTACTAATTGGAGATTATGTAGTATTGGAGATTTTGAAAATGAGTGCTGTAAAGGGCTCGAATTATCCGTTCTAAAGTGTTTACTTTCAATACAATAAAGTGCTTACTACTATTACTACCAACTGAGACGTATCTCGGCAGACATTAATATCCATATAAAAATTATCTACTTCACTTTTGATATTTTTTTCGTTTGATACACTTAAGGTCCCTTTGCCTCTTTCTTAAGGTTTGTTTAAGTTTTTATTTACTTCTTTTTTACCTCAAAAGTTCCGTAGCACGAAATAAACACGTAAAAGATCGTTAACCAGTGCACAAGTTTATTCAACTACGAGTATATGTTTATTGCCAAGTTATTGTGCAGTTTGCACCTTAATTTATGTGGTCATGGCAGCAGACCCCTTTATTTTCCATGGTCACGATACAACACGGCCAATAGCGTTGGAGGCGTTATAATATACGAATGAAATTGCTTTTGTTTGGATTTTTGGCCATTAAACTAACACCGATATAACGCGATTCGAAGATAGGAAAACGTCAGGCAATTCCGAAAGGGGTCTCTTGATATGATTACAAGGATAACTTTAAATTGGTCATACAAAATAGTAGTTTATGCAACAGTGATATAATAAGGGTTGTTAAAACCTGAGGGTCGCCGTTACAAAACGAGGCGAAGCCGAGTTTTGTAATAATAGACCCGAGTGTTTTAAGAACCAATTATGAGCTGTTGCATACCCTAGTTTTTCTACGACAGCTAAAATAGCGTAAAAAGCAAAATCTAGAAACGTGGCAGAATAGGGAGGATGTTGTGCCCACTATAGAAATAAATAAAAAAACAACAACAGTGCTCATATATTGTATAAAAATCTATAAGAGCAGTGTTCTTATGGAATACCACAGACAACGTTATGATGTATACTTTTTAAATATCGCTGTCAGTCATCTAATTGACAGATAGAAGTGCTGGAGTAGAAAACAGTACATTGTGGCTAAATTACTGCCAAATAGTATAGGTACTACAATATCCCAGCTGGTAAAACAAACTGTTTTTAATTAGATGTCATTCAACTTTACCTACTATTAAAATGATATATCCCTGGCGAAAGCTTCCTTCGCTTCTCGCAATATTCTCTGCTTTTAAAGATAAGGATCAATGAATTTTGAAATCACAAAGCAAATGAATAGCGTTGTTGAAACTTTTGACGATCGTTCTTTTATAGAGTTTCCGAACAAATCGCTTTATCTGTTGATCTAAGTTTGACGTTGGGAATCGAAGGCTAATTTGGATTTTTGATGGAGTTTCTAACTGGTTTTTCGATGGATTTCTGAATGTTTTGGCACCCAATTCCAGAGGGTGAAGTTAATCTGTTACGGCTTGGATATTGCGATTCTTTACTGATAAAAAAGTTGATGGAATTAGATTTGTTAATCAAAGTATTTTTAGTCGATTAAGGCACAAAATGTTAATGCGGTTGATCACAGTTGTGAGAACAATACTGGATTGTTGACCAGAGGTTGAAAGTGACCCTTTCCAAGAGACAGGAAGAGATAGATAGCAAATAGGTGTGTCTATTCTCCGTTGCTCATTGTAACTTGAAAAGAAAACTTTCTAACTTAGGGTGGATAAATCTGTTTTCCACCCTTTATCTGCTCATGAACATCACACTTTCCGAACAGAAGAGATGAAAATTCTTTTACAACCTGTGTAAAATAAAGTTATGAGTCACTAAACTATGTTTTTATTAAAGTCAACTTATTTTTGTTACAGGTACTTCCCAGTTTGCATAACAGGAATAAACATCACACCATAGAAATGGATCCTCTTCCTAAGAATGCCATAACTGTAAGATAATTCGTGGTCGATACCTGACATTTATGCTTTAGTGAAAATCGGCCCCACAAAAAATATAAATGACCTTTCCATGGTCAAAATACATCCTTTCATATTTTCTTGTGTTACCTATTTGATATAGTTGCGATGAACTCCGTGATATACTCGCGTTAATAATACATGAAGAAAAAAAAACAGTATATTAAATTGCAGACGAAAATAGGTACAATTCGTACAATAAAGGTAAGGTACAGTAAATTGACTATTCAATTAGCGACACACGTTGATTAAATCCCGATGCAGGTCATAGACTACCACGCATTAACTCCACACACTATTCATAAGTATATACTCATCTGCTTTTACCACACAAAAGTGACCTTACACATGTAATTATTTTTTCTGCGAGTTTTAACCATTTACCGATAAAAGTTAATTTTTGTTGACGTTTATAATAAAAATATCCCGGACGTCCGGCGAAAATCTCTAGACACTTAGGTACTGTCACTAGAAAAAATGACGTCTAGTTGTAAAGGAAAATAGGTACCGAGAAGTGCTGAATTGACCACACTACACTTATTAAAGATTCAGAAGAGCTAAATTCTGCTAAGAACCAGAATAAACGGCGGGACATTGTATTCGACATCACTGTCATCAGGTATGTCGGAGCGACGTAGGTGTTGAACAATTTAGACATAATACTATTACCTTGTATACTAAGTGGGTAAACAAATGCAAATCAAAAAACAAATCGTTGATAGCTATGGAAGATTCTAATGTGGACGATCGTTCGGCGGACGCGAAGAGTACGGCGCAGCGCACCGCTTACCTAGGATACTCCGGTGAGCAATGACGCGTGACGGTTTGTTTTTTGACATTTGTGACATTTAAGGCGAAACGGCATACCGCCACGCCAAACTGCCACTGCCCCGCGCCGTGTCGCAATCGCGTTAATTCGCCCTTGTAGTACACCGTATTAATCTTTGACTGATATCCTCATTTGAACTTGATATCCTCATATGGGTAGGTAACGAAGTATTGGGGTATGACCGTCAGACGCAACTGAAATGAGCGATGCCGTAAAAAAACACTAGTTATGCAGCGCCATCTAATCAACAAGTAGTCTGAGAGGAAACTAGGCCCGTTTCATTACAGCCGGGGACTCAACTGACGTAATTAAGCGCCCTTTATTGGCGCTGGACGCTCCACCGATGACTTTAATGATTCATTAAAATTTACATTCTACAATGTACACTGTGCGACGTTGGCGGCAAGATAAATATGGTAAAATTTAAAATCCTATCGCTCCTTTTCCAAAGAGTACTATATTACTATAATTTCTAGCACCATTTATATGACATAAAATATTTCAGCGATCAAAATTCGAATACCTCATTGTCGTCTCGCTATTCTATTTATCTATTAAACTAGGAATTCCATTCAACCATAAAAAAACTGAAAACGGCAAACCGGTGGTTTTTTTTTTTTTATACTACGTCGGTGACAAACAAGCATACGGCCCGCCTGATGGTAAGCGGTCACCGTAGCCTATGGACGCCTGCAACACCAGGGGTGTTACATGCGCGTTGCCGACCCTTAAAAAAAAGGAGGATTGGTTCCTGCGAAACGTCAAAAAATACAAAAGCCAATCAATAAACCAAATACCCCGTCTCATTTAATTTGCCACAAAAACTTTGCTGCACTTGAAAAATGTTGCAACCAACCCCATTAAATAAAACGGCCAACTTTGTACCGGACTCATGAAAAATGGCCGCTGTTTTCAGAAAGAATGTAAACATAATTAAAATTCCTCGAGCGTTGGAGATTTTCATTTGCCCGCTAGACTTAGAAGGTATTTTTGTAGAAATGCACGAGTGAAATATGGATGCATTTTTCAGCGTTAGGAGGTATTACGTGGTCTTGCGTTTCTTTTCTTGGTGCCGTGGTTTTCTGTACACATCTGTATTGCTTTAAAGAAAATGAGTGTTTCATACAACAGTTCTAATTATTCGATGGGGTATAGGGTATGCTATCGGTACTGGCTCTTTATACTAAATATCCCGTAAGTATCGTAAATACTTCCATACAAAACTGTCCGGGTGCAAACTCTAATAGGGTAGCTCTGCTTGGCGGTCTTCATAGTAGGTACATTATGTATTACGGGCGGTGAACAAAAAATTACGAACGAGTGTGAATTTTCGAGTACGTAATTCTTGTACTGCCCGTGATACATACAATGTTTTTCATCACTCTCAAACTCACTAGGCAGATAAATTAACAATAATTATTAGCGGTGTTGTAGTAGTACAGTTTACAGGACACCGGCGTGAGCGGCGGCTACTTGCGTGCCTCCTGGGTGCTCCGGGAGGTCCGGGCGGACGGTAAAGTGTTATGAAAATCCATTACGGCCATAAGCTTAATACAGCTCATTAAATCTAAAGTCTAGTTAGGCTTTATAGTTGATATTTAATGCAAACATAGTTATGTTTGCATATAATATCACCATTTCTGAGCAAGTGTGATTAAAAATATTTACATATTTTGTTATTCATCAGTCAAAGTATGCAATCATTGACAACAATCTACCACGATGTTTAAATGTGTACGAGCCCTACATCAGGAAGTATCAACTATAATGGGAGATAAGCAGTTTCCAGCGGACACCTATTCATTGTATATTGTATGTAACAAGTAGATGTCACTCACGTTCGCTGCTTTGTTTCTGAGGAAATCACTGAACAAAAACAAGTGACTCAGAAGAAATCGCTTTCGTAAAACTAGCACCTACGTCAAATCTTGTAATTATTGGATCCGAGGCTTCCTTGGAATTAGTAGATAAGGCGGAAAAACGCCAGGAAAAAGAGAATTTTCATACGTTTCATGAAGAATCTCAGCTAAGGTATCTTCCCTTAAACTTGTGATGGACCGTAAAACTAAATTAACTCAATCAAGTTACTTCCTGGTCTGAAATTTAACTCCGTTATAAAACGGGTTTATCTTTGGAGATATTAAATTTGAAATTTCAACACTTTGTTGCTCTTTTTAATGAAGTTACTGCGGATTTAACAATTTGTCGGGACTTTGTTAAAGTGAAATTTGAATCTTGAGATGTAACTAAAAGGCTTATCTGGTGAATTTCTAGTGCTGTAGCTTGTATTGTAAGTAATATTTCAATTATAACAAACTTGTAATTAATTTGGGTGTCTTATTTACAAGTTGTTTTTCAATTAGAGAATATATCATCCTAAGAAGGGGATTGGGGTAGAATGATGAATAACGATAATAATTACCTACGACAAATGTTTACCTATTTTCTCGTGAATCAAACCATTTTACAGTTAGGTACCCATAGGCTTCCATAATGATGATACGAAATAACCATTGACACCAACCAATTCAATATGACAATATCCTAGGTACAATGCCTCAAGGACTTATTTTAGATTTAAGGTAGGTAGAGGTAGGTAGTTAGGTAAATTACTCGTATACTTACAATACAATACAATACAATACAATAACTCTTTATTGCACCTCAAAACAACAAAAATAACACAAACTGGTACAGATTACACATGAAAAAGAGGCAAACAACAGGCGGTCTTATACTTATTGTATATATTTTCAAAATAAATTTTATTGATTACAATGTTGCAAAGATTCACTCAAATTGTTTTTTTTTTTTCATTAAACTATAATGCCCACCGCTTCCACAGGGACTCGACTACATCGTACTAAAAACTTCTTTAATACCGCATCATCGACATGGACACGGTTGTAAAATGCTCAAGTGCCCATAGCTGTATTAGTGTCCTTTATAAATCCTTTATAGAGCCATTTTATAGTGTTGTAAGCGTTTTATTGGGAGTAAAATTAGAAGTGACTTTGAACCCCTTTGGGACACGTGGAGTTTAGTTATTGCCTGGGCTTTAGGACGTCCATATGGCATAACTATGGACTCGCTTCGATGGAACAGGTTCAGTGTAGAATTATTATATACCAAGATATCACATTTGGCAATCAGTTCGCAAGAAGAGGAAATAATATAATAAAATCTATTCAATAAAGTTTTTCTCTTAATAGAGTTTAACTAATATTGTATGCCAAAAAAGGTCACGTAATAACTACTTTTATATCTATTGTAAATAAACCCTTTTTTCTGAACATTGTTTATTCAATTTGGCATGTTTTCTCGACAAATTAGCAATGAAATAAACAATTAAAAGCATCAGCCAATGAAGGCAGAACTGATCGAATGGAATGTCCCTGTAACGGTTGACTGCATGCCAATGTCATGGTAGTAATTAATTTAGTAACGGTTAACAACGTAGTAAAACAGAAAGGATACTTGCACATTAATACCTCTATACAACCGGTGAATATTTGATACGAAAATCACCGGTAATTTTTCGGCTAACCGGTAAGTATCAAGGTCTTCTTCGGTCCCAAAAATACTGATTTTTAGGGTTCCGTAGTCAAAATGGCAAAAACGGTATTTTCTGAAAGTTTTGACTACCTTTCTGCCATGGTTCAAAGTTTACGTTCCTTTAAAGGTAGAAAAAATCTCAGTCAGTAATGCATCGAAATAGGTAATGACAATTTTGAGGCCATATTTGGACGGCAAAAGCATAAAAAGCCCATTATATTTATATCCTATAATATTGAGATTAAATTTACACTTTAGAACGGATACGGACGGGTGTTAATAAACGCGATTTATCCGTTCTAAAGTGTTTAATTTCAATAAATAACAATCGCGGTAACAGAAGACAATATTATATCCGATAATAATTTGTTTAATTTAATTAATTACATTACAAAACCATAAACAATAAAACAATATTCCAAAAAGTTTAATCATTTAGTACAGTTTTGTAACATTTAATCTCTGTGCGCCCTCGGTGATTCTTAGGGTGTTAAATCTCGACGCGTCTGGTAATATTCTTGTAAAAGTGTAGGCGAGAAGAAAATCATTGAAGTTTTTGCAACCAGGTTTTTAAATCTACATTGACCCTTTTCAATCCGAATTTGTCAATTGCCTACGTGAAATTTTGACCGGTAGTGAGTTATTCAAGATGGCGACCAATAGGCTGTAAATGCCGAATACTTACATATTGTTTTGGTATGATTTATTAATATTTATTTCTCATCTTAGTGAGGTGCCTTATTTGTCCTAAGGGTGTACAGATATTTTTGAAGCCTTGGAAATTCTCATATATTTATGAACTCGACTGTACCTTGTACTATGTATGTCATAGTTTATATTTTATTTCCTTGTTGGCGAACACAAAATAGTATTTGTATTGTGTTGTATATGTTGATTAATATTGCTTACAAATATAGTATCATACAACTTATTTGTAATGTTTTTACTCTGTGGCATGGTTATTTTCATCGAATTATATTTGTGTGCCGCCATCCGCCGATACTTTTAACCCAATTATGACTGATTTCAATATTTATTATACTTTTTATTCGAGTGATTCGATAGGTGAAAGTTAAAGTATATAATGTATCGCAAAACGATGAGATTATACAAAAAAAAACATTATAATAGGTAGCATATAATTATGCTTTTGACTTGTGCTTCTTGTTTTGCAGTTAGCGTCAAAAATATATCAATGCAAAGTTACACAGTATCTTAATAATAATAGAGAAAAAAATGTGAGCCCTCTTGCAGGCTTTTTAATTAATTAATGTTTTTATACTCATCTATTTGTATAGGCATAATAATGAATTAAGATAAAGTGTCTTACTTATTACTTCATATAACTAAAAAGCAAATAGACTCGTAAAGTAAAATAAACATATTTTTTTACCATTCTCTCATACCCATGTTCGTTTTCATTTCTATACCAAATGTGTGTATCCTGCTGTCACTCAATAACTGCTTTTTTTTACTTTTAAATGTCGCTGAAAAATTCAACCTCGCTGAGTCCATAAAACCAGGCTTTTGTCCAACATACAAATGACGTGACATTTGGTCGGCCATGGATATCGTAGCTTATTACAGCGAATTCACTGCTGACGAATAGACGCTCATATAAAAATTGTCCACATACACACATGTCTTGAGGATTATTTAGGAATAATTAATAATACCTATCTTATAATTTGTGATTGAATTTCTCCGTTGTCTTCTGTTACCGCGATTGTTATTAATTGAAATTAAACACTTTAGAACGGATTAATCGCGTTTATTAACACCATGATCCTAGCACAAGCATGAGTAGCATGAGTTTGCACAAGTAACTTTTTTGATTGACGGGGAGAATTCGCATTCTCTCAGTCATCATCTTAACCCTGTGAAAACGAGTGCTGTAAAGGGCTCGAAACGTAGGATCATGGTGTTAATAAACGCGATTAATCCGTTCTAAAGTGTTTAATTTCAATGTATTTCTCCGTTTAAAATGAGCAAATATTAACATGAATCGACATATTCTGCATCATAATAACTGTCACAGTTGTAACGGGCTATTAATTAAACGAGCGAGCGAAGGTCTCCCAGTCTACTTGGACAATCCGTCGTTTGTATGTATTTATGTATGTATGTATGTAGGTTTGTTCGACGATAGCTCGATTATCGATGACCGTCATGAAAGGCAGATGGGATAAATATGATTTTTTTACTCGAATATGAGCCGAAACGGTCGAGGGGTTGCCGTGATATGGGGGTCGCGTTTTCACAGTATTATAGTGAAAACTTTGTTTTATTGTTTAATCTGTGGTTGTCCATTGTCAAACAAAAATATATTGTAGGCAACAGAGTCCGTAAACTGTCAAATAAAAGAACAATCTTCCCGCTAACGATAAAAACATACGTGTCAATTTTACCATCGTTACTGCTACGATAATTTTTAAACGTTTTACATTTTGAGTGGGGTGGAGTCTGATGCGTTTGTTGGTTTTTTTAACCAAATGTCACTGTTATAAATGTTATAATATAAATCTAGTGATCCGCCCCGAATTCAAACTCGTGACCCCTATATCTTTACAACCTGTTGGCCGATAGGGCTCGTTTTTTAATTTCAAATTTCTATTTATCTCATTTACCTAACCTATATTCACAGTGCCAAACAGCAGTATTTCTCTGGATTCCATTATCTACTGAAACACAGTAACACAGGCTGGAAGAGATCCTTGACGAACTCTTTAAGTACATTGGCGGACTCTTTGACCACACCAAGATGTGTTGTACATATCACATGATTAGCATAAAAAGTCTCTCCATTTTCACATGTAACTTCTACTATTATTCTAATAAGTCCGACAAAGGTTGGAAAATAGAACTGTTGCCTTTAGGGATCATAATATTCCCACCTTGGAGAGAACTTCACTTGTGTAGGTGCCTAATTCTAAAAGATCTAATTCATCTATGCTGTTGCAGCCCGATATACATGTTTCCCGTTTTAACATTCAAATATGAGTCGGCGGAGTTTTTTTTCTTCCGAGTCTGGGAGCCGCTCCAATCATATAGTCAATAGTGGCTTCCAGGTTGATGTGCTCTCCCACACTATGGATATATGCCTGCCAAGTTTCAAGATAATCCGATCAACGATACTAAAGTTTCCGTCTAACAAACATACATACATACATACATACAAACGATCAATTGTCCAAGGAGACTGGCAGAACTTAATCGCTTCGCTCTCTCGTTTGACAAACCGTCCACAATATCATCCCGTGTATTCCACACTTCTGGATTTAGAAATCAAGGCGTCGGATACTCGGGTGTCAGTAACAAAGCCGGCCGTCAATCCGCGGCCGTGCCAACGAATCCGGTATTTTTAGCTTTCAATTAGCTTTTAGCATTTTAGTGTTAAATTACTTGGCTTGAGACTAATTTTACGATATTCGATGGCGATCAACGATCGGGTTCGGCTCTCGGACTTGAAATTGAAATAGCTGAAATTAGGATCTTGGGAAGTGAAGCGAACTAATAGTCACGACATTTTTCTTTCAGCAGAATTTCATTGAGATTGATCGCACTGAAGAAACATTTTTAACCAATTGCGACGAGATTGCGCGCCGTATGAAGCCGACTATTCATATCTAATTCACGGGATTCCTCAGTCTAATTGCTGTTGTGTTTAATTTACAAAAGTAGTAAGTAAAGTCTCCCCTGGTCACGGTATGTACCTAACCATATAACATTAAAGGGTTGCCAATATGTCTCCATGTTGTGCGCGAAATCGATAAAAACGGTTTTATTCCTGCCTTGAGATATGAAATTGAGAAATAAAAGTAAAGAGTCACTCGCACTTCACCAGCCATATCATATTGGATCTACTTTGAAGCTCCTACTTTGACGTGCTCTACCCGTTATGAGATGGCGTTGCAGAATATTCATACCAATTGACAAAATGTGTAAAAGCCATAGTGTACACTTGATATTGAGAAAAATACTACAAAGTGTAATATAAAATGCTTTTCCATAAAACAATTTTGTCTTAAATTGCGTATTATTTATGTACACCGTACAGTACTTCACGTACGTAACTGTTAGAATTACTTGCAACAACCTGGGTTAGCCACCTAACCCGGAGGTAAGCGTTTATATCATATGAAAGTGAACGTCGGGTTAGCGACTGACCAAGGTTGGTACAAATGGCGCATATTCAATTGGCGCACCTAATAACTCTTAAACGGTGATGTAACATAATTTTTAAATAAATATTTTTCATTCTTATTTATTAGCCGTACCCCAGAGGTGGGCTAAACTAGCTACGGAGTGGATACCAAAGCGAAAACGGCGGATTGACCAACCAAGAAGAAGATGGCAGGATGACCTGGACGCATTTCTAAACACCTGGCCAGACTTGCCTTGAATGGTTTGGAGCTCAAGGGGGGAGGGCAGGCCTTTGCCCAACAGTGCGATACAATACCGGCTACAAAAAAAAACAAGTAAATATATCAAACATAAATAAATATAAATAAAATACATATATAAAATATATTGCATTGTGTAATAATCACATAATAAAAAATGTAATGGCTAAAATATAAATATTTGTAATTATTTGCTCTTTAATTAACCATCCAATAAACAGTCAATGTCACCCAATATGTCAACACAAAACAATGTAACTACATTGCCTAGTACAACATAACTTTCGCAATAAAGACACTATATTACACATCCGGTGAGGAAATCGAAGTTCGTGTCTCTTCCGTGACACGCCCCATCTGTGTGGCGTGTCTAACTTGTGTCGAGTTTGCAGTATATTGAAAGATACGCTATGGTCAACCACTCCCACATTTTATATGAAAGCGACAAATAATAACTATTCATTGCGAAACTTTTTTTAAACATTTGTATGTGTTTTTTCCAGCACTTCTATCTGTCAATAAGATGACTGACAGCGATATTAAAAAAGTATACATGATAACGTTGTCTATGGTATTCCATAAGAACACTGCTAAACGATGCTCCTATGGATTTTCATACAATATATAAGCACTGTAAATTTGTTTTTAAGTTCTTTAGTGAGCATACGACATCTTTCAAATTCTGCCACCTTTCGAGATTTAGCTTTTTTCGCTATTTTAGCTATATTAGAAAAACTAGCGTAGGTCTGCAAGAGCTCATAATAGGTCATAAAACTTTCGGGTCTATTATTACAAAACGAGACGAAGTCGAGAGACGGCGACCCTCAAGTTTTAAGAACCCTTATTATATCACTGTTGCATATAATATACTATTGACAATAATTAAACATTTAATATCCCCCCTGGAACGTAGAAGTTATACGCGTGTAGGATGAGCCGTTATTCGTTTGTTTATAGGTACTACGAGTAAATATAGTTGTGTATGAAAATTAATATTCAAAATCTTGAAATGCTACATCAGGCAGTTTTCGGCAAATGCTATAAATTTGAATTTAGTCTTGGTTTAAACAATTTTTATAGTTAATAAACTATTTTGGCATAGCCGCATCGATACCCTGTCGATATTGCTATGACGTATTAACAATATATTATCATTGTTATTTAAGGCTTCGAAGCTTTCAGTGGAAAACAAGAACCAGAAAGTGTAACTTTTAATAAAACTTTTTAATTGTCTACAGTTTTTAAAGTTTCAAGAAACTTTAGCCTTCGTTATAAAACTGGAAAGTTGTAAAATTTGATTAACATCAAACGGGGATAAAAGGAAATCGTGATTCTTTACTTGGAACACTTTCCCGTTTATTATCCTTTAAAAAAGTATTGTACAGACAGCGCTTAAATACCTATCTATTTAGCTTATAGATATTATTATTAGGTAAACCGTCCTACGTCAATTATGAATTGATTTTCAAGAATCTTTTTCTTTTCTAAATAAGGAATCTAAATCAACCATTTCCTTGTGAAACCATGGTCTTAAAACATTCCTATAGTTATGACTCGCTCTGTCAATTCTTCATTAGAATCCCTATTATTCTGTCACCGCTAATAACTGTTTATTCCGCCATAACGAAACTTCCCTAAAGGTAGAATTCGTCAGACCGCAGTAGGTATAGGCGCAAACTCTGTTATTGCCACGGCGCGCGCCGCGACACGCAATTAACTTTACAACAACCGTTTGCCACGACGAAATTTTCCTTTAATTAAACCTACACTATGAAAACTCGATATATGAAAGTGACATTATTATGTTTCAAGTTTCTAACAGCAGGTAAATTAAAGTAAGAAAGTTTACTAACAATTTAAACGCAGCATTTTTCGAAAAAAGAACTTAAACTACAGACAACGTTCGATCATTCGATTTCTTCTTACTAGTTACCATGGTTACTGGGTCTTGGCTCACTTTTCAAATCACGTTTTTAAGGTATTAAAATTTTTTTTTTGGTGGTTATAATCCCTTTCCATGATGGGCCATCTACCAAGCATGTCACATACTAGAACGTTTCTTCTAACACACTGTGCTGCATTTGTCCCCTGACTGATGGGACAGAATAACAACAAGAATAGTTGATTCACCCTCGTACAGCCGTTGCTTATGTAGCCAATCAGACATTTAGAGTAATCAGCTGTTTCTTAAGGCTAGGCAACCGGAGAAGAATCAAGTTCTTTTATGGAACGCCCCGCTACTGTTAGAGATGCAATATATATAAAATACTTCTTTGACGTAAACTGTACAAAGACAATATCAGCCGAGGGACGTAAATAGTAGTTTGATGCTTTTAAATTATTGTCATAAGAGAGCTTCTTAAGATTTTTCATACCACGGCTGTCAAATGTACCTTAAAAGCAAAGCATTCCAACGGTGTAATTTTTTATAAGATTCACAAAAAATACAAACTAAGAGTTACGACTAATACAACGCGTTCTAAATTTTGATCATGATTTTCGTATAGACTTACAACATTTATTTATTAGCGTAGTAAAATGTACAATTGTTTTCAATTCCCCTTTGACTAAAATGCAAAAGGCAATTCCGTAACAATGTAACCGCAATATCAAAATAATTGCATCAAAACGCAATCCGGCTAGCGGTTTTTCAGTCGAGTGATTCCGCTGTTATCAACTATGTTACCTATGTAGAAAGCCTACCGCGAACACCGATAATCGGAATTTTCTTGCTGCATCTCTTTCGCTAGAATATGTAAGTGCGATAGAGAGGGGAGGGCGATACAAATTACGGCGTGCTTTCGATTTTGCCGGTAGTAGGCCGGTTCGTAGTATTCTAGTAATATATGTACAGGCCAAACGCTGTAATTTAATTTTATGCTTGACTTGGGTTGTGGTTTGATCTCGTCTTGATAAGGCTTTATATAGTTCTCTCTCTTCGAGTATTAATAAATAAAAGTAAAAAAAAATAAAAAAAATGCTGAGATTAAACTACTCGCGAATACTTGGATAACAATATATTCTCGGTCTCACGTACGTATATCGCTATTGGCGTGATATGTTCCGATTGCGGCTGGCAACCATCATCGGGCAGAGTGGTGTCAAACACTCTTGTTGTCGGAAGTGTGGCCACTCCTTCCGATGAAGAATGCCAGCCGCGACCGAAACGTCACGCCGATATATGTATAAAAATACGTGTGTACCGTATACCGTAAATTTAGTATTAAGCGGGGACGTCTGCGAACGAAATTTACAATTTTATAATTGAAAGAAAAATGGAAAAATTCCCCGCGTCGAGCGCGATTCGAACCCATGACTTCTCCGAACACCGGTCAGATCGCTCTGCCAATTGAGCTATCGACGCCCGATCGACCCCGGCGCATGTTTCCACTATTTTTTTCGTTTGGTGATACGCCTTAGGGAGACGCGTAGCGACATTTACTGAAAGTGTTAAACACTTTTAGGTACGGCATCGATGTTCTAAGACATTTTAGAAATCATCACAGGTCGTCGTGGGTTCGAATCCCGCTCGACGCGGGGAATTTTTCCATTTTTCTTTCAATTAAAATAAATAAATACAATTACAGTGGGCGGGGCACATTGCACGTAGAACCGATGGCCGTTGGGGCGGAAAGGTTCTCGAGTGGCGACCGCGTACCGGAAGGCGCAGCGTGGGTAGGCCCCCCGCAAGGTGGACTGATGACCTGATGAAGGTCGCAGGAGTCCGCTGGATGCGGGTGGCGCAGGACCGGTCATTGTGGAAATCTTTGGGGGAGGCCTATGTCCAGCAGTGGACGTCTTTCGGCTGAAATGATGATGAAGATGATGATGAATAAATAAATAAATAAATAAGTGCAAGGAATAAATGATATGATGTGATATGAATTACAAAATTGTTTTAACCGTTGTCTTACTGTTATTAAGTAATACATATATGTAGATATGACTCACGAAAGTATAAATTGTATTTTTTTGAGTCTTCTCCATTTGCCACACAATATTGTATTTTACATAAAAGAAGCCATATTCTAATAACTCTTAGACGAAGAATAATGAATGAAAAATCTATTAAAAGTACGGTTTTTAATTTGTTTTTTTAATGAAAGAACTTCAGCAAGCTTTAATATGTAATCAACTGTTAAAACTCCTAACGAATCAGGGGTCAGATATCGCAATCCCCATAGGACATGCCCATGCTAACCCCGTGTTTCCCAAAGTTTTCGTAGTAAATTAAAGAACATTACAAGTTTCTGACCCAATAAGGGTAAACATTTCAACTGAAATCACCTGTTCTCAAACTTTTTTACTCATCAAAACTTGTTCAGGTCGAGGCTATAACAGTTGAGTTATTCGAATTTTTACTGAGCGTAGGCGAGTCGAATTTTCAAGCAAGCCAGTATAAAGCATTGGTAAAAAAAAGAAGTATTTTGTCAAACATATTTTATCAGCTCTTGTCGCTGAGTGTGCGCCGATTTAATGAGGTTCATCAACACAGACTCCCTATAGCCACCTTTGTTCTCCATCATCACATCACAGTTAACAACTAGGTATTCTTCCACCGGAGAAACATTTAGGTAGGTAACTGACTCCTCCTTCATTAATTGTCAATAGGCACGTTTAAACGGGATAAATCAAAACAAATATACTATTCATAATTTACGCAATCTGATCCCGAGTGTCTAAGTTGTCATCGTAATCTGCACGTCAAATATGCGTCGTTTTTTTAGTAGAATGAAACGCCGCCGTAACTTGTGGATGAGCCTCGCCATGCATCTATAGTTTGCAATAATTCACTTAGTTTATGCTTGTACTAGATAGTGACATCTGCTAAAGAGCATGGAATTGCTCAAAGAGTATGGCTTGCTTCCCGACTACTTATTTCGCACATAGTCGAAACTGAGAGTCACATTGAAAATCAGAAGTTTCGTTATCTCATGTTCGAGCAATATACAGGGAGCCACAAATTTCAAATTCTCGATGTGAGCGGTAGGCCCCCTGGTTGATCCGCCTACCTTTAGATTGTACGTAAACATTTGGAATACCTGACGAGATAAAGTTACCTGATAGCAATGGAACAGGTGTAAGTTTGAATCCAGTTTGCGTCGTGTTTTAGTGAAAACGGTTTTGGTGTGTTAACGAAGTTTGGGAGGCGTAGGTTGACTTTTAGGGAAGTTTTTTAAATAGCGTGTGTACTCTTAGGACAACGTCTTAAGAGTGTACATTTTAATCATGATTATACTATAAAGTAAGTTCGGCAACCCCAACCCCAATATTTCATTTAACCACCTGTGAAAGTTCTCGGACGCCAATCCAATCAACGAGACTCGATCGTCGAATAAACAATACGAACATACTCACTATACAAATGTCAGATTGTTCCGATAGACTCGCTCGGGAAATTCACTCGCTTCGCTCGCTCTTTCGATTACTTGTTGATACAGGATACAGCAAAATAGTTTTTTATCCCGTGCGTCACGAGCGAACACACATGATGGCAAAGTGGTGCGGTGCGGTACGGCGTTCGGTGTCGATAGATATCAACGGTTTGTTTCTTGTCTTTTATGACATAATATGTTTTGCTTGGTATTTCTCTACGAGGTTAAGTCAGAAATGAGAAGATCCGTAGAAGAAAGTCGCTGACATAGCCTGTAGGATTAGCAAGCTGAAATGGCAATAGGCCGGCCACATAGCGCGAAGATCGGATGGCCGATGGGGCAAAAAATTCCTTGAATGGAGACCACGTACTAGTGCAGTGTGGGACTGCCACCTACGAGATGGACCGACGACCTGGTGAGGATCGGTGGGTCTCGATGGATGCATGTGGCTGTAGACCGGTCGCGTTGGAGTTCGATTGGAGAGGCCTATATGTTCAGCAGTGGACGCTTACATGCTGAAATGATGATGATGATTTATGACATTTACCTATAGGCGAAGCGGTATACCGCGCGGTGTCGCGTTGAAATGTCACCGAGTCGGCATCACGTTCGTTTGCCCAAGTAGGTAGTAGGTACTCGTACCTAGTACACCGGCTTAGATACAAATTCAGATCGTATTTATCGTAAATCGTAATAATCCTATCGTCCATAAATTTTTCCACATCAAAACAACTCCCTTCACTGATCCAAGCCTTAGGCAAAATCTGTTCGAGAATTCATTAATTTCACTTTATAAAGCCGTTCCAGTATTAGTCGGGATAATTGAGGTGGATATAATCGGAGGAATCCACCTGACATCAAACGAAAGGAACTAATGAGTTTTGTAATTATTAAGGTATTAACTGTGTAATTGAAAATACCCCTTATTGGCTGCGGCTGTCGGGAAATTTGATTTTATTGACATTGATATTTACGTCTCGAATGAAGAAAATTTCAATATATTTTCGGATTCGATTGTCGGTCGACAATGTTCGGATCGTCGTGAACAGATAATTGACCGAGCGTAAACGAAGGCTTCTGTTTTAGTTTAGCAAACATGATTTCGTATGCCCGATTGTTCTCTTCTACAGGTCGCTCTCGTGTTCTCTCTTACTCGCTTCGCTCGGTCGTTAGATAATTTTGTGAGTCACATTGATAAAATTTTGCATTAGGATTTTGATTAAGTATTTTATTGGTATTTACTAGAATGTAAAGTGCATAATAATCTCACTCAGTAGAACGTAATCTTAAGCTAGAAATTACCTTTCTGGCTTCTACATTTTATTTGGTGTATACCTGTGTGTGTAGTGTAACCTATCCTTTACATATAAAGACACACACACACACACACACCAAAAATTGTAAATTCCGTTACAGATATAAAACACCGTCGCTTGCGAAATTAACGTCCAAATTTCTTTAAACAAAATTAGGTTTTTATCTCTTTCATTACCTGGCTTTTAAATTATCATTTCAACTTCAAAATAACGTTTGCTTTTCATCAACGTTCTGCATAAAACTAAGATAAAATGGAGCTTCGAGGTACTGTAAATTAATATTTGCTTTCATATTTCCATAGAAGATTATATCGAGTTTGATTAAAGTAACTGTTTAGCTTTCTTGTGGGGCTTTGATGTCGTATTTGGTTCCATCGAGAGATTTTCCTCATTAACACAGATTATATTGTGATTGACAGACGGCCTCTGTTATTGAGATGATTTAGCATCTGCTGTTGGTGTTGAGTGATTATTAACTAAAACGGAGCTTATTAGCCCCGTTTAAAGAAGCTTAAGTTTAGGCTAAGCCCCGTTTAAGCTTTAAAAATTATTTCCGACATTTTGAGTCAAGTGCAAGGGGATCATGAAAATGTGAAAGTGCTGGTGGTTCGAAAAACACGCTCTGCTAAGAGTCGTTGATGTCAACTTTAGTCACTGTTTTTTCGAGAGGCAATGTGCCCTCTAATCTTTAGAGGTGATTGTCCCCGTTTCCCCGTTTTTTAACTAATAATGGAAACGTCGAAGGGAATCGTCCCACAGGCCGGAGTGCGAAACGGTGGTCTGACCAAATCTCAGTCAGACCAACGGACCAATTACCGCTTCACTACGCCATGCAGCTGACCGTAGACGGAGGCAAGCAGTTGATAAGCTGAAGGGGAGTCACGATCCTCAGCAATGGAGCGATGGAGAAGAGAATAGGTATGTGAAAATCGTGTGTTCTATTTAGTGTTAGGTTTTCGAGCTAACATTAGGCGAACTTTGCTGTCTATTGCCACGATGTACTAACATAGAGATCTGTTGATGTGACGCAGTTATGCATAGTAGGGGGTGGAATTTTTTTGTGATTCGTTCGTAAAATTTAAACTAAAAATTCGTAACTGCTTGTCCTTGTTATAGTGGAACAGAAAAAGAAAAAAAAACCGATTAGGTATTTCACCTAACTAGTTGAACAACAACTTTGCCCATAACGATTTTTGTTCTCAATTTAAAATATTCTCATAAAATATAAAAGTAAGTGATGAGTACAAATCTGTTTATTGTATTTCATTGTGTAGCATAATTCTTAAATAATGTTAAGGTTTTATTTTTTATAATGCATGCGGTGTTTACCTTTAAGTGATTGTTACCCTTAGCAAGTATGTTATACTTATAATTGATTATTGTAATTTCAGTGTAAACAATTGTTGGTGAACCCAAATAAATAAATAAAAATAAATAAATAATGGATTCTTACGTTCCATATAAATATTTATTATGGAAGGCATTTTTTTATTAGGGATTATGGGACGTCGTTTCCGGGTGAGAGGTCTCTGATCATTGCATCTCGCTAACGTGGCAATGTCAACTTATATAAATAAATAAATAAATATTATGGGACAATCTCAACACACACACACACACACACACACACACACACACACACACACACACACACACACACACACACACACACACACACACACACACACACACAAATCGACCTATTATATATATATACCGACCAGTTATATAACTGTGATAGATAAATACTTAAATAGATAGAAAACATCCGTAACTCAAGAACAAATATTCGTAAAACACACATAAATAAATGCCCTGACAACGATTCAAACCTGGGACCTACTGCTTCGTAGGCAGGATCACTACCGATTAGGCTAAGAGGCCGTTAAATAAATCGAAACATGTTATTATGCTTTAGTCTCACAAGAGTTTTATAGTTAAAACCCTATACGTATAAGTATTTGAGCAGGTAGGTAGATAACACAAAATTAAGTTTTGTGGAAAATATCCAGTAGCGTTCTGAAGCATCTGCTTGTGATAGAACATAACAGTAAGTTCCCAAATTGCGCCGTATCGCTTCGTTACCCGCACAGAGACAGTATGTCAGTGATGCAGTGTGGGATGCGAGCAATTTTGCTGTACGGCGTAGGATCAGAGCTAGTAGGCCAGTTTCACCCTATCTATCGCAGCGCAAGAGTGTTTTACTGATCAGTGTACTTTAACAGCCTGTCGGGAATCGTTGCAAAGCGGAGCTAAGCGGGAAATGTCAACCATGCTACAAATGGCTCAAACATGTCTTAAGTCGGTCTTTAAAAAACAAGTTTAAGCGAAAATTCTCGTCGACCTAGTTATGTTTTTGACGCGTCACGTTCGTTTGACCGACCCACGAAACTTTGCAATTCATTCGGCGAAGGCTAAACGTACAATAAATATTGTGATTATGTAATATTGTGATATATGTGATTGATTTTAGTAAAAGATACGGTTGCCATGCCATAAAGATTCGTTTAGTAATAAACCTTATCAAGAAGCGACAAAGTGGTATATGTTACTAAATACAAAAATATATGTTCGTCTAGTCTGCTATATTAAGGGATCACATGAGCAGAATGTGATCCATCAGTATTTGCCATAATGGATGATAATACGCAAAGTTGGGTCTTCTATACGTTTGTATGTGTGTTTGGCTTTGGCATTTTAGCTTCCAAACGGATCAATTGATTTAAACGCGGTTTTAATTAAAAGTCTTGCCTACTGATGTGCAAATTACGGAAACTTTCCAAAATGCTTCAAAAAGGTCGTAAGTCTAGTGTTACTTAAATGTTTATAAGTTATTTTTAATACTTTTTTGTATATAAAAGGTCTTAAGTCTAATATAAACTTACATGTTTATAAGACCGCCTTTTGCACATCAGTAGTTTTGCCCGTCGAGACGGCTGGTTGATTATTAGCTTTGTCGAGTAAAGTAAAATTGTGTCTGCTTTCTCAGCTACCTCTTAGCGTACAATATGCACCGTGTACACTCAGGGTTCCAATTCATTTGTTACATAATGGCGGGCGACATGCTTTAGCTTGTCACCGGAGCCGATGTGTCCCTTGAAACATTTGTTCGACAAAGGGTATATTGCCTTTGTTTCACTTTGCCGTATTATGCCTACACACATTACGGAAAGATTATGACAATTTGTTTTAGATACTAGATGTAATACATGCTGGGGGTCGTGAACACCTCACGGAAATAGTTTATTGCGGACTTCTTGACGCCATTGCCATCTGCTTCTATCTGCTGCCGCGTTGAGAGCTTCGTGTAGTGTGGTGTCGAAAATGGAGCGTATCTGATCAGTCCAGCGTATCGGGCTTCTGTCTCTAGATGTCTTTCATTCCACTTGGCCAATACCCACAAGTATTTCCAGATTGTCATTGTCTTATTGAAGTACCTACTCCAAAACCTTGCGTTAACAGGTGGAAAATACTTGATAGTATAGGAATTTTGTACCAAAGCTGCTTGCAGCTGCGGTTAACTGCAGATAAAATTAGATTTGTATGGTTTGTTGTTCCGTTTGTACTGTACTATCTTTCAATCTTTACAATATTCGAGCCTTTAGTCCAATGAGGCAGAAAATGAAAGTGTTTGCCCATAAAAAAGTTTCCTAGAAAAGGTAAAAATTGTGTTATTCACTCTTTGGAAGCCGTGCGAAGTAAATTGGGCCGTGAAAGCGTTTGTGTGTCGATTCCGTCACTAGCTATTACAGTTGTGTTGGAAACATACGTAGCTTTGCCCCGTTACCGAACCTCGCTCTTAATCTGCCATTTCCATCACCATTGATGTCTATAGAGCTTCGCATAAGCCCCCATGCTGGCTCAAAGCGTAATACCTAGATTTGATTTTTGTTTTTTTTTTTTTTTTTTTTGACCTTTGATTTTTTTTACGCAAATCCTCACGTAGAAAGGGTATCCTCACGATTTTTTTCCTTTACCGCAAACCAACAGGGCAAAATCAAAAGACATGACCTGTAAATGACATTGGTACGAGCTAGGCTGCAACAGACCATACCCCGCATTATGAATGAATTCATTAATAAATAGACAATTCTGCATCTCATAGTATTTGCTGATACATTAATTAATACGCCTGCTAAACGCGTCACCTCTTCTTCTAAGTCGTTCACTCTTGACAAAGTGGCTGTAGTTATGGAGAGTCGTCTGATTTATTTATTTGCCGACTCCATTGGATTCTGTTGGTTGCATGGCGCGCGCACTCTGCGATACGAGTAGGAGTATCAGGCGCGTCGTGCCAGCCTTAAGTTACAACCCGTGTATTTCATCCAATATTTTACGCACCGAACTCGTACAAAAGCGACCCTGAAGGAAATGGACCTTTTAAGAATATGAGATTAGTCACGTTATTTCTGTTTACTTGTCGTCAAAATAGGTTGTAAGTTTACAAAATGTATGGTGAAAATGATTCTAGACGTTTTTATCCATAGGCTACGGTGGCCGCTTTCCATCAGGCGGGCCGTATGCTTGTTTGCCACCGACGCAGTATTTATAAAAACTAGTCACAACACAGACCCGCGTATGCCCATTTGGGCTTGTAGTTCGGCAGAGGTGAAATGTATCGCTTGAAGCACTAGATACTACTTAATTTAACTTAGTAAGTTTGTCTCACGTGGTCACCAAGTTGTATCAACATCAACAGTGTAAGTTTGTCAATATGTGCGCACATCGACAAGGGGCGTGAAGTGAATAGCCAAGTTCGAAATTTCGATGCCGGTATTACTCAAGTTAGTGTTTGCATGGCCCTCTAACTTATCTGATTGCGTTAGAGCGCCCATCAAAGGCTAGGTGCTAAGTTAGTAAAATACGCTATCGATTATTACAATCAAATTGGTTCTAAAGTCGGATATTTAATCACTTTTGTGTTTCTACATAGGTATTACTATTATACTTTTTTTCTACTCCAGCACTTCTATCTGTCAATTGGATGACTGACAGCGGTATTATAAAAATAAACATTATAACGTTGTCTGTGGTACTCCATAAGAACACTGCTCCTATGAATTTTCACACAATATATGAGCACTGTTGTTGTTCTTTTTTAATTTCTATAGTGGGCACAACATCTTCCCTATTCTGCCACGTTTCTAGATTTCGCTTTTTACGCTATTTTAGCTGTCGTCGAAAAACTAGGGTATGCAACAGCTCATAATTGGTTCTTAAAACACTAGGGTCTATTATTACAAAACTCGGCTTCGCCTCGTTTTGTAACAGCGACCCTCAAGTTATAAGAACCCTTATTATATCACTGTTGCATAAACTACTATTGTACTACACTTAAAAAGCCTAATTTTAAGTGTCTATTAAGAAAAATATGCATATATTCTATTCTATCTATCTGACACATAAAAAATGATACTCAACACTAGCAAATCTTGCACACTTCGATCTAAAAAAAAAAACTATTTTTGTGTACGGACTAGTGATAACATTGAGCCGCGTATGCCCATTTGGGCATGTACTTTGGCAGAAGGGAAACGACACGTATGCCGAGTTCCTGTGTTGCTTGAAGACAAGCTATAAATAGGTGAAGAAAATACGTCAAGTACACAGGTCAAGGCTGATTTGGCTTGTAAGCGAAAGCTTTTGTAATTTGTGACTTTATTGCATTGCTTCGTTGCATTTCTATTCATTTAGGCCTTGGGCATGGGGTCTTAACAATCGCGATACGTAAGTACTTACATTAAACGTTATAACTGGTCGAGTAGAGAAATAAAGCAAATGGGATCCGTCTTTGTTATGGTAATAAAATAAGCTTAGTGCCTTACGTGATGTGGTGATTGATGTCAAGGGAAAATTCCTTTCCGAAGTGGTGACTTGTTGTTAAAGCTACTTGTTATTGATTTACTTAACTTAATTCGTATCCTCGATATACACAACACCAGGCTTTTTTTAATTGTATGATGTAAACTGTGTATTACTGTAACATACTAGCGACCCGCCCCGGCTTATTATTATTAGTGCTCCTGGTCGTGACCGTGTTTCGTGAACCCGTAGCCGAATCTCCGTTGCTGTGTTACTCGGCAACGGAGATCCGCTCCGTTTGCTCCGTGTGATTCGGCTACGTGTAATTAAGATACGTAGCTACGTGTACACGGAGATACGTATCTTATTTATACGTAGATCGGATCCAGTCGTGACCGTGACGTTATGTGTAGATTTTATGCGTGTTATTAAACCCCCGAATGTAATGCAAGGGGCGAGTTTTTAATTTCAGTTTCCATACTTTTGCATTTTAAATAAAAATTTAAGAGATCAAAAATAATTAGATGCAAATATTATGTTGGAGGCAAAAATAATAGACCAGTACAAATTGTAAAAGAAGTGTATTAAAAGAAGCCGAGCGGAGCCGAAGCCGAGATTCGCGGGAACGTAGCCGAATCCAGAAACGGATACGTATCTTTGACGTGACCGTGTAGTACGGGATCTTAGCACCGCCGGTGCTAATTTATGCATACAAACATAGATTTATATATATATATATATATATATATATATATATATATATATATATAAATATTAATACAGACAGCGGGAAGCGACTTTGTTTTATCCAATGTAGTGATATGCTATAAGTAAATAGTACACTTTGTATTTAGATCTTAATGTTCGTGAGTCGCACTCTACACATTTTGCTGCATAGCATGTCACAACAAAGCGATTCATTCACCGCTGAGGAATCCTCGTAGCGCTACGGCGTAACTCGTCGTAACATAGGATTCCTTTAAAATATCTCGTAGAAGGTTAAAGACAACGTATTTCGCACTGATGGGGTAAATGTTTACATTGCATTAGCAATACTAAGTTTTGTTATTTTAATTCGTGATTGTAGCAACTTATTTAGAACTTGGCATTACAATATTGTGCATATTATTTACGTTTTTAGAAGGAACAAAATGCTTTAACATGCTTATAAAGTCAAGCACTGCATGTTATTATATTTCAAACAAGCAAAATAGAATTTATCTTAAAAATTCTGCGACTATAAAAAGCACCTGTTAGCTGAAACATTGCCCGTCTCTTTCCGATTATACTAGTGTAAAAGAGACAGGGGTAGCACGAAATTGTTTCTGTTTTTAGAGAACACGATGGAAGTTTTAATAGTGCACTTGTATTGTACCAAACGGGAAATAAAAAGTTTATATGAGTTAGGTTTTATAATTAAAGTTCGTTGGAAAGTTAACACGCTTTATCGGTGTTGGATGGGCAAAGCAGACAGTTTACCTTTAGTATTGGGTTTTGAAAATCTTGTTTCCAAGACAAATAAGAACACGGATAGTCGGTAGTGACCCTGCCTACAAAGCAGGAGGTTCCGGGTTCGAGCCCTGGTCAGGGCTCAGGGCATTTATTTGTGTGTTTATCACGAATATTTGTTCCTGAGTTATAGATGTTTTCTATGTATTTAAGTATTTGTATGTATCTATTTATTAAGTATATATTTATATCGTCGCCTAGTTTCCACAACACAAATTTTTGACAAACATTTTTTGTTGCGTAGTGGTACGGTAACAATGCAGCCAAAAATGCGTTTTTGCACGACTTATGATGAAAAACAGTTTTAGAGAAAGATGTAATAGTCTCTGAAACTAAGCCAAATCCAGATCATTTCATATGATCTCTAAATGCGGTCAGGAATACACCGCGTTAAAGTCTGTCGGGCTATCAAAGCACATGGTGTATAATCTGCTATCAGATCCCCAGCTTTGCAGTTAGTTTACAATGCAATGCTGTAAAATAATCCAGTTCATACAAATAGAAAGTGCATAAAACACGAACTGCATTCGGTGTGATGCATCCCAAATTCGGGATTCCGACGAAATGGGACTTTATTTGGGTATTTTATCGAAGACATATTGGGGTAAAGCGTAGGATACACTGAGTGCAGGCATTTCATTTTTTTTTCTGGGTTAAAATAATCGGTGTCCGGTCGTGTCGGTGAAAACACTGCCAGGCTCCAGTGCGACTGGGTCGGCCACGTTTGTCGCATGCATTCGGAGAGGTGGGCTAATATAGCTATCAATTGGATGTCGCAAAATGGACAACGAAAACGAGGCAGGCGCAGGCGGAGATGGCGGCACTATCGAGACGTCTTCCTCAGTGCTTGGTCGGACGAAGCTCGGTCACGGGAGTTTACCGGCCGGTTGGCGTAGTTGGTAGTGACCCTGCCTGCTAAGCCGATGGTCCTGGGATCGAATCCCGGTAAGGGCATTTATTTGTGTGATGAACACAGATACTTGTTCCTGAGTCATGGATGTTTTCTATGTATTTATGTGTTTGTATATTATATAAATATCGTTGCCTGAGTACCCGTAACACAAGCGTTCTTGAGCTTACTGCGGGCCTTAGTCAATTTGTGTAAGAATGTCCTATAATATGTATTTATTTATTATTATTTATAATTGTGGAAATCATTGGGAGAGAGCTTTGCCCAGCAGTGGGATATTCATATAGGCTAGTAAAAAAAACATAACTTAGTTTCTTACGTCCTTGACCATATGTGATTCATTTCAGTAAAGGTACCTTTGTCGTTTGCCGATAAGGCGCTAATGCAATAAAGATCCATTTAGAAATGAACCTCATCAACAAGCACGAAAGTGGTACCTTTTACTTTAAACCAGTACACCCCACAAATAAGAGAATAAAATTTAGAGGGTTATTGATAGTAGCAATATAGAGTTGTAATCTCAGTAAGTTGGAAATTCTATTTAAGCAATTTGATTTAAACACTTCAATATATTATATATTTTAATTTGCTAACTTTAAAAAAGGGCTTGATACGGACAGCCTTTTAAATTTTTTTTTTGTTTTGAATTATAACTTGTAAATCAGGAGCTTGCTCCCATTGTGTTCAGTGCCGTGTGTTGCTGAGGCACATTTGCAGTTTACGGCGTTTTTACTGCTAACTGGAATGCGGTGTCTGAGCCGCGGTGAAATAGTTCAATTGTGTTTTTTTTATTTTCAGGATTTAGACTGCCTGAAAAACAAAATGTTCCTTTTTTTGAAGTCGGTGCCAAGTAGTAATTTAATTCATTATCGTTTGGAAATGCACTGCACCGACTTCAAATGTACCACGTGGTAAGTGAGTAAGTAGAGTTTTTTCTATTTATATATTTTTTTCCCCCAAATATATGGGTTTTGGATGAAAGCGCTTAAGTTGAGGACACACCAAAATAACCATAAAACTTGAGGAGTTCCCTTGATTCCTCATGGATCCAATCATCAGATTAGGGCCAAATCCATTTGGGACCAGTAACTCCTTTGTGTACAGTAAAGTGTTACTTACTTCCTTTCGATAAAAATAATAATTACTTACTCAAATTGGATGAAGGAGCTCAGAGTAATCGGTAAGCAAGCATATAGAAAAAAAAGCATTCCGTCGAACTGAGAATGTCCTCCTCTTTAGGAAATCATTTAAAAACGGTGGAATAACCTCGTACTTTTGCATATTTTGTTTATAATAAATATGTTAAATACCTACCTGATGCCGAAGAATATATAATTCCGCATTGACACATGCGAAAGTAATAAATAATATTCTTCACCGACGGAAGATGCAACGTGAGAAAGCCTCCAACAAACTGATGATGTGGTCAAGATAGCGGGAAACCATGGGCTGGTACGGACAATCGTATATATGCTTAGGGAACGCCTTTGTCCAGCAGTTGTTGTATTTCGGCTGAAATGATGATGATGATGATGTTAAAGATGTATGTATAATGCAGAAGGCGGTAATCCTGGACACGGCGCGTATAGTCCGGCGGTTCCTTTCTCTGCGGCCCTAACCACCGGCAGCCTGGGCCCTGCCCCGTCGCCGACGGCACTCTAAGTTAGTTTTTTTTTGTATAGTCAACCAATTGGAACCCTAGGCCACTGTAGGACTATGTAATAGTGACGCTATAAATCAGAATGTAAGAAATCTCTTACTGCTTCTCATTTTGACATGGTTCTAGAGTGGCCTAGGGTTCCAATTGGTTGACTGTACCTATGATGTTTTCTATTTTACTTTTATAGACATATTGTAAAAATCTAACTCAAGAAAGAAAATGAATAAAGGAAATTATAATAATAGAAACAACATTCACATACGTATGCTATTTTAGTTTTCATTTGAACAATAATGTATCTTGACTTAAGTAACAGAGGGGTCGGCAACCTTTTGTCTAGTGTATTGTATATTCGGTAACATTGTCCTTCGTCCCCACCCAATTACTTCAAACCCATTAGTGCGAGGACCAAATTGAGTAAAAGACGTAATGGAGCCGTTCAATCGACTTAAAATTACTTTTAGAACCCTGAGTTATTTTCAAGTAATGAGATTATTCTAGGAAGTCTAAATTAACGCACATTTTCTAAGTAACTTTTATTTCAAGGGTAGAGTAAATGTAAGTCTGTTGAGTAATTATTTTTTTATTTGTAGGCTTTGCTTTTAAAATATATAAGATTAGATGTTATAAAATTTCTTTGTTCAAATATCATGGTCAAATTAATATTTAAAGTCACTTTACTTTATACAGCATCCAACAGGAGGTTACCATACAATAATATCGTGGCATCAAAATATTATATTTCCGGCGAGGGCGTACATTGAATTCGGATGCCCAAGATGAAAATAATTTTGATACCGTGTGACACATACTGCTTTTTACACCAGCTAAAAGGAAATAAACAAAACCAAAGACAGCATCATACCAATACCACGATGCCACTCCGAATGTCCGAAAACTTAAAAATATGAAGTAATTGAACAGAAAAGTGCCACTGTGATCCCGCCTAGCTTGAACAGAAAAAAACCCTTTTATGAATAGGTGGTGGCTGTGACAAGTAACAGTATTATCGCAAAAATGGTCCAATTTAACTCTTAAGGTGCTTTTTTCTCGGTAAACGCCGTACTCACTCATTTTTGGATGAGTCGTAACCGTAAACATAGTAAACAGTATTGAACACTTATGAAAATAATATGTCATACTTAACTTAACTTACTACTTAACATCCTTTGTGCGGAACCCTCGGTGGGCGAGCCCGACTCACACTTGGCCGGTTTATTTTTCTTTAGTTAAAATCGGCTGTTTAAACATAAGGGACTATCGCTAAATTTGATTTAAAGTTAAATAGCTTATGTTAAATTTAATCCATTATATTATTATGGATTTATTCATGTTCTTTGGAGGATAGTCTCACCTGATCGTTCAATTGTATACTACTCCAAATATCGTTTGTCATACAGCATATTTAGTAAACGATGAATTATGGATATTTACGAAGCTTTACTTGTATATAAATGGTTTCATTTCATTTATTATATTAATTCAATTAATTTAATTTGCAGTCATTGGAGTGTCATAGCCGGCAGAATTCTGAGTTACGTTGTTATTGATTAAATTAAACGTTGACGGCTGATTTGCATTTTGTGCTAAAACACAAATGTTTCGTGCCCCTGGCTTCAATGATAAAATAAATACGAAATTTATTAGGAAGCTATCTTCAAGCAACATAGGGGGATGAGTCGGTATACGTATTAATTCCCCTCTGCCGAAGTACAAGCCCAAATGGGCATACGGTGTTCTGTGTTCTGAGCGCCTACCACGAACCGCGAACGAAAGTATACCTCCCTTTCGCACTTGTGATTTCTCACTCAAGTGCGACAGAGAGGTGAAACTTCGTTCGCGGTTCGTGGTAGGCCTTCTGACTAGTCCGTGCACAAAAATAGATCGAAGTGTGTCAAGATTTGTTAGTGAAAGAGATGTCATATACTACAGAAAAAGTGACCAAGGCCCCCAGTGCCCAGGCCTGGGATCGAACCAGCGATCTCTTGCGATCTGCTGCTTTTCATTTTTATGTTTTAGTGTCGTCATTACAGATTGGTTTTTTAATGATGTGTGAGAAATGCGTCTGGGTGCACGTTTCGCCCCGCAAAAAGTGACAGAAACATTTGCACGGTACACGGAAGAATTACTAAAGCATGGAAGTAGTACGATAACTGTCAAATGGCAACAGTTTAGAGCGGCCTTGAAATTGGCAGTGGATTTCTCAAATGTCGTAAGTCTTACCTAATTACGTGCCTCTTACGACATTTGTTTACAAAGATGCGATCCACTATCAAAATATGCGATCAAGTTAAGTTGTAATGTGTTGATACCGACTACCAAATTACAACGATGTATTTAATTTGGCTGCTTGGACGAATTGCATCAAAAGAGATCAGCAAAACTGTTGACAACCTACGGAAGCGGAGAAAGAACAAGCATATATATACATCTCTTTTTGACACTTCCTTTGCTTGGTAAGGAAGTGAAGGACGGGTTTATGACTTTGATGTTCTCAGTTTTGACGGGGGGCTTCGTACGGTAAGACGTCGCTTTGACGTCTCCCTTCCAAAGTGTTGGTAGCCCGTGTAAAACAGAACATTTCTTGTTAGTTTATCATTTAAACATACCTGTTTGGGTGCAATTAGGTGATTCGGCAGAGAACGTCACCGATATAGCTCGGATCAGCATGCTGAAGTGGCAGTGGGCTGGCCATATTGTTCGTAGAACCGATAACCGCTGGGGAAAACGGGTTCTCGAGTAGAGACCAGGGCTCGGCAAACGCAGTGTAGGACGTCCTGTGACAAGGAGTGACGATCTTTCTACATACATAATTATTTGGCAACTATTATTATTTAAATTCAATTATTTGTAAATAAATAAGCTATAATTTCGATAAAACTACCACGTTTTTCATCTTTTGTTATCATTCTTAAAGTACTGGCGATTTTAACAAAGGTTGTAAGCTTTTTGTTTACCGAAATCTGTAAGACACAGACAAGTTATCTTGCCATTAATCCTACTTTACGGAGTTTTTAAGGAAGTTTCCTTAAAAACTCCGTGCCTGATGCGTAGTTGTTATCTCGAGCTTTGAAGGACTGGGGTTAACCACGCGAGTTGCTTTCCTGTGTTTTTCTTGCGAGCTTCTTTACCAGGATTTGCACGAAACAAACAGATTGCGACGCGGTGCCAGTGTACACTGATTAACCGTGTAGTCCAACATCGAATAAAAACATAAGCAGATCTCGGATAAAAACAAGTGAAGACGAAAAAGGGAGCGAGATAGATCTAATTGCAAGAGCACGCGAATGATGAAAAGGCGATAGTATTATTAAAAATCATGTTTTCACGTTTGCCAGTTTGAAGGAAATGTTTTGAAGTTTTATGTGTATGAATAGCAGGTACCTAGTTGTTATCAATAGGTAGAGGTAGAGGTAGAGGTATGTAGGTAGCTAGGTAAGTTACACTTACTGTATTTATTTTGAAAATAAATGTTTTACCCATATTGATCTAGACCTAGTCGTCTGAATGATAACAATTTGACCACTGTGGCCTCTTAAAAAGCATGTTTACTTGGAGTGCTGGGGAAAAAATTGTTAATTACGAACGAAAATTATTAAATGTTTGAAGTTAGAGTACTTAGTGGGTAAAGAAAATCCTTCCCTATAATGTGGCGGTGCGGTGCAGCGACATTTCATTGCCGCGCGGTATGCCGCTTCGCCTTGAAATGTCATACATGTCAAGAACCAAACCAAGAACCTTAAATAGGTGCATGCGGTAACATAGCATAACATAGGTTTCTCTTGTCAGAGGAGCGCTGGCCTTTTCTCCAGGCATAACGACATCCTCCGCAGGTCTCTTGCCAGCATCAACGTGCCAGCTCTTCTTGAGCCTCCGGGCATTCTTAGGGATGATGGCAAGAGACCTGATGGAATGTCGTTGGTTCCGTGTAGGATGGGACGGGTGCTGGTGTGAGACGCCACCTGTGTTGACACCCTAGCCCCGTCACATCTTCACGGTGCTACAGCCAAGACCGGCGCGGCTGCAGAGGCGGCGGAAAAATAAAAAAAGTGCCAATAAAGGGGGTTTCGGCGGCGAATACAACTTTGTTCCGGTCGGCGTCGAGACCCTCGGCCCGTGGGGTTCGAGCGCCCACGCCCTCTTTAAGGATATTTAAAAGAGGCTTGTGGACGCTAACGGCGACCGTAGAGCTGGCAGCTTCCTCGCCCAACGCATTAGTATTGCAATACAACGAGGAAACGCTGCCAGCGTCTACGGTACGGTGTTTTTATTATTATTGAAATAAAGAATTGCCCTTTAGGGGTCTTTGGTAACATTAGGTGTATGTACGCATACATTACATCAAGTAGGTACTTGAACTGAGGAACTAAGTGAGTTCGCGTAAAAACAACTGAATGCGACCTTTTCTGAGAATGTCAAAACAATGAAACGTCACTAAGCGTTAGTATTTGGGTGAACGGCTTTTGTGGAGCTGTGTACTAAATGCGGCTTTATAGAAACGGATTAAGAGCTGTTTTTGAATGGCTCCATTGTTATGTTTAGTATGATTACTTACGTGAAGTTTCGTCAACATATTCGCATATTTATGGAGGAAAGATGGAGTGAGTTGACGAAGTTAATGTAGATGAATAGGTTTTTTCATTATGAAAGTATAAGTAGTTTCACGAGAGTTGCGGTGAATGAGGTACTGAGTACAAAAAAAGTGAACGAATGAAATGAATGAGTGGACGTTAATGTCAATGAAAATACATATTTTTAATAGGTATAAAAACTTTTTGGTCTATCTTTCAATTCTCTGTTGAACTTGCCGTCGGTACAAAAAAGAAACAGTCATTTTAAAATCTCAATGTCATTACATGACGATGTTGATTGATGTTGTTCTGTGCGTGATCTCAACTCTAGTGGAACTACCTAGCTAACTATACCTGCAGAGACTACGGAACAACTAAACAAAAGTGTATTGAATTGCTTGAAGAACAAAAATTTTAACTTTCACGGTTTACCTTATAAACAATGAAAAAACCGGTCAAGTGCGAGTCTGACTCGCGCACCGCGGGTTTCGTACTAACTTGTAGTTGGGTGAATCAACTTTTAAATATCCACATGATGAAATTATGGACTTATATTTTTTTTTCTTATATTTCATATTTCATTATTATATTTTAAAGATAATTTTCTATAATTTATGATTATGTATAGAGCAGAGCACTTTTTTTGCGAATTAAGTGATTTTTACTAAAAACAGTTCACCAGCCCAAATCTGATGTCCCCTGGACAACCATTTAAAATTAATTTTTTAACATACCAGACATCAATTATTGTGAATACAGTTATTTTACCTACATTGATTAAACAATATAGTTTCATGTTTTATCTATAAATATGGCAATATCGCCCTGAATTTCACAATATTTCCCCTTATCATGTCCCCAGGACAACTGTAACTTCACAGGATCGGAACTTTTCGATTAAAACGCTATATAGTAATAGTAATGTAACAAAATTCCTCCGGCTACTTGGTTTTGTATTGTGCTATTGTATTTTTAAAACAATATAAACTATTCTGGGTGTTAAAACGAAAAAAATAATAATAAGTGGTTTTCAATTCAGGGACAACGTAGTTGTCCCAAGGACATATCTGGTTGTCCAAAGGACATTTTAGAGCCTACAATCTTAAGGAAGGTACTAAATAAAACAAATTTATTGAAGTATTAGCAAGCAGTTTTAATATTTCAGCACACCGAACAACAGAAATATTATTACAATTCTTAATAATCAACAACTTTATAAAAAATATAAGATTTGCAGTTCCTGAGATAGCCAGCTTGGTGACAGACAGACGGACAGACAGACGGAGCCTCCTTAGCCTCCTTCCTCCAATTTGTGTACTTTCCCATTTTCCGTAAGTCTTCCTCTACGCAGTCTATCCACCGTTTTCTTGGCTTTCCTTTTGGTCTCTTTTGCTGCGGCTTCCATTTAGTTAATATCTTAGTTGCTCTAGAATCTGGCATTATTTCTAAATGACCCGCCCAACGCAGTCGCTGTATGGTCTCCTGTCGCATTAGCGCATCTGGCTCGTGATTCATTCGCAGGCGGTATGTTCCGTCTGTTTCTCTTATTGTACCGTAGATTTATCTCAGCACTTTTCTCTCTAACACGGTTAGTTTTTGTTCAATTTTCTGCGTCGTAGCCCAGGTTTCGCATGCGTATGTTACTACTGGCCTTATGATAATTAGGTAGATGACGACTTTTGATCGTAGACTTAAGTACTTAGATCCGAGAAGTTTCTGGCATGCGTAAAAACACTTGTTACCTGCCATTAAGCGAACCCTTATTTCCTCTTCAGTTTTGTTTTGGGAGGTAAGTATGGATCCTAGGTACCTGAAGCTGGCAATTTCCTCAACGGTGTTAGTTCCGAGAGAAATGTTTAGCA
Organism: Lathronympha strigana; assembly: GCA_949128165.1. NCBI lineage: Eukaryota > Metazoa > Arthropoda > Insecta > Lepidoptera > Tortricidae > Lathronympha > Lathronympha strigana. Next base: position 4,664,145 of record OX421906.1, on the reverse strand, counting down.
ATGGGGCCGGTTGGCGCGTTGAGGACATGTATTTCGTTTTGTCTGCATTGACATGCAGACCAAACTTAATCGATTCTGCTTCAAGACCAACACCGTGATCGATCATTATGGTTTTGGACCTGCTGGTGATAACAATATCATCCGCATTTGCCGCTATTTGTGTGGTGTTATAATCGATCAGGCCGTTGATACCAAGTTGGCGAGTTGCAGCCTCCAATACCAAGTTGAATACTATAGACGAAAGTGCATCTCCCTGTTTGACTCCAGATTCCAGAATATACTTCAAAAGGCTCGGATACTTTATTTTGAATGGCAACTACAGATTTGGAGTGGGCTAGAGAAGTATTTACCAGTCTTACCAATTTGCTTGGCACTCCGAGCAGTAACATGCCATACAGTATTTGAGATCGTTTGACACTATCGAAAGCCTGCTTTAAGTCGACAAACATATGGTGTTGAATTAAATTGTATTCGTAGGCCTTCTCCAGCATTTGACTCATCAGATGTATATGGTCAGTTGTAGAGCGGTTCGGCCTGAAACCACACTGATAGTCTCCCAGTATTTCCTCAGCGTATACACTAAGCCGCCTGTTCAGTACCTTAGCGAAGACTTTATATGCAGTCGATAGTACGGTTATGCCTCTATAGTTGCTACATGTACCTTCATCGCCCTTTTTCTTATAAATAGGCAATATGATGCCCAAATCTTATTCCTGGGCCATCTTTTCTCCCTACCATATTTTTGATACTAGCAACAGTCTTTTTTCCAGCATGGGGCCACCTTTTTTTAGGAGTTCCGCGGAAATAGTATCCAGTCCTGGCGCCTTATTATTTTTAAGTCCTGTAACGGCTTCCTTGATTTCACTAAACGAAGGTGGTAAGAGATCTTCTTAGACGTCGTAATACGTTAAAGTGGGTTCAGGGCTGACTTGACCGATGTTTAACAGATCTGTATTCACGCCACCGTTTGATCACTTTTCACGCTCAGTGTGAAGTTTGCCTGTTTTGTCGTGGCACGCATTTACCATGAGCGGTGGTTGGCCCTTCGATGAACCCTGCGCCTTTTTTCAGGCTTGGGACCGGCACTACGGTGAGCACAGGTGGAGCAAAGTGACACCATAAGGGTTCCTTTTTTACCATTTTGGGATGTAACCCTAAAAACAATTTAAACGAAATAATCGCGTATATTTTTCGTACATTAATCTCGACGTTTCGAACCCTTTACAGCGTTCGTGGTCCCCAGGGTAGATTAAAAATAAAACATTGAAAATATATTTTTTCACGAAACCTGTTAAGGGTTCAAAACGTCGGGATGAATTTACAAAAAATAAACGCGATTAATCTTTTTAAATCGTTTTATACAGACAGTTTTATTTTCATGAAATACGTGTAAGCAAGTTATTAATTTAGGTAAAGATCCCCGTGATTGAGATAAAATTGTTGTTGTTGATATCTTAAAATTAACCTTATGTCAAAGCGAAAGATCAAAGACTGGGTATTTACCCTATTTAACATCTTATCACATGTATTTACCCTATTAAACATCTTATCACATCATTTTTGTCTAACGGACAACCAAAATGTCCTAAGGACAACCAAATCCGTTGTCCGAGTGACTAGTTGTCCGAGGGACTTTTCTTTAACTTTGACCCGTACAGCAAAAATTTATGATTTGTTGTGTTTTATTTCATCCTTACCGTAACATATACATATAACAGAATCTAGTACGACATAATTTATTCAAATATGTTAATAACTTACGAATTTGTGCCGGTGGTCCGATGGACAGACAATAAAGCCACCCCGCACTCACCAATAGTACCCGACCGACTGACGCCGCGAGTGTCGTGTATTCCAAATGGCGGCTAGGCCTATCAGATTACTAGGAAATTAAGCTTGTTGTCAAGTGCCTTACTGGGCCAACTACATTTAAATTCCGTAACAAATTTATGGTTGTCCGATGGAACTGCATGACGCGGATAATTTCAAGGGACAAAATTAAAACGCAAGAAATTCATAAACGGTTTAGTAAAAATATAAGAAATCGGTGTTTTATTGATGGTACTTATCCATAAAAATGATTATGTGTATGTATATCAATCCCACAATAGTATTTTTTTTCGTGATTCAAAGTTTTATGGTGCACCGTCGCAAAGGGACAATTTGACCTACTATGAAAACCACCTTTTGGTCCTTCGGACAACCATTAAAAACCGGGTAAATTGTAAAAAACAATTCAATGTTTCGTGATGAAATGTTACGTAATATTACTGGGAACAAAATGGAATGCAAATAAAGCTCATTACCTTTATATAAATTTGTAATATCGATCAGGGACTCTGTACGTTTGATGTTGAACACTTAAAAGTTGATTCACCCAGTTATCGCATTAATTCATAAACATGTTGCAATGACCTGCAATGATCTCGAAGTAGAAATTTGGCGTCATCCATGTACTGCATAAAGTTAGTACCCATGTGAGTGGGTTTTCCGTTGATAATAAAATTCTTTATCACGTAAACAAGGTCAGTAAGATGGAATTTTTTATTAAAGTTTTTCTTTATAAATATATTTTTTAACTATAATAAAGTGATATTTTCTGTGTGAGGTGTGCAATAAAGAGTATTGTATTGTATTGTATTGTATTTTTTTCAAAATGTACAATTTAAGCCCTTTCAAATGATACTCCACATGATCGAACGTGCCTTGAGACCCACGTATAGCTCAAGATTCTAGCTTTTGAACCACTCGCTGCGCTCGTGGCTCAATTATGTCACGTCGTTATGTGATGTTATTATGTGTTGTGTGTTTGTGTCACACCATTATGATAAAAAATACCTACGTTTTTAGGTTTCAGTATCCAATAGGTTAAAACGGATTCCTATTACTAAGACTCCGCTGTCCTTCTGTCTGTCCGTCCGTCTGTCAGCAGGCTGTGTTGTATCTCACGGTCCGTAATAGTTAAGACTGTTGAAATTTTCATAGATGATGTATTTACGTGGCCGCTATAACAACAAATACTGATCAATAATAGATTTTTTTTTATGCTATAGGTGGCAAACGAGCAAACGAATCGCCTGATGGTAAGCGATTAACGTCGTCCATGGACACCCGCAACACCAGAGGTGTCGCAAGTGCGTTGCCGGCCTTTAAGGTGGGAGTACGCTCTTTTCTTGAAGGTTTGAAGGTCGTATCGGTCCGGAAACACCGCTGGCGACAGTTCGTTCCACAGTTTAGCTGTGCGAGGCAGGAAGTTTCGGGAAAAGCGCACAGTTGAGGACTGCCAACCATCTAAATGGTGAGAGTGGAAATATTGTCGCGTAGGGCGATGGCGGAAAGAAGCGGCAGGGATTAATCCGAACAATTCCTGCCGGCGTGAAATACTGCCTCGATCTATTGAGCACACCGAGCTTCTTCGAGGCCAATTTGGCCTTACCCTCTAGGTAGCCGCGGAACTGGACTTCACTCGAGATGTCAACGCCAAGGATTCCAATACTGGCTGTGGCAGATAGGGGAGTGCTCTGAAAACGAGGTGACGCGACAAACGGAAGTTTTTTCGCGGTGAACGCGCAAACCTGTGTCTTAAAATAGAATAAAATTAATATTAAGACAGACATATTATTTTGCCGTTTTTATAGATAATGTGATACGGAACCCTTTGTGCGCGAGCCCGAAGCTAAGTTTGTTCAACTTGATACCCTATAGCCCAAGATTCTAGTTTTTGAACCACCCGCTTTGCCCCCTTCTTTGTAATGATTCCAAATTTCACATCTTTAGCTTAAGTTAAGCAGTTCCCGAAATATTCTACGATGTGACAGACAGAATGGCACGATAAGGGTTCCTTTTTGACCAATTTGGTAAGGAACCCTCGCGTTTTGGGCTTTAATGGACAGACTTTTCGCGATAAATAAAAAAACAATGAAGGACTCCGTAAGTGACACAATAATTAATGATAGTACAACATTCTCTGGGCCTTAAGGGCCATAAGGTCCACATCTACATACTTTCCATGTTCATACATATCACGTTTTAGATCTCAGTAGTCTCACTCGTATCTAAATGCTGTGGATTGGCCGTCATAAATATGTATTCAATTGTATCCCTTACTCCATTGATATAAGGCTGAGTTGATACACATATTTGTGACATTATATCACGTACGATGTTTGTTGAAAAGTAGGATTGTAATCACAAAGTTAGTTGGAGTAATTATTATTGATAACTAGACGGTTAGGCTGAGGCGAGAATATAAATGATTTGAGGACATGGACAAATTTGGATGGATTGGGGTGCGATCACATGTCATTGTTTGACAGATCGTGACATCGCGATTAAAAAACTAAGTGTGCCAAAAAGTATCCGTTTGTAATCAAAACATGTTCCAAATCAAAATATTCCCCACCTCATACATGTAACTAAATGTAAAAAAAATCTTTTTGGCAAATATCTACTTATTGCCATCATCTGATAGGTTTCTAGAAATAACTTGTAGGTTTTTTGAACAAAAATCTGATTAATCGAATATTTTTAGATATCTTAAGGTCTGAAAAAGTGTCCCCCCGTCTAATTTTTAGAACCCAAAAAATGTGGATATTATTATTGTATACTGATAAATGAAGTACTTTGGTTCTAATTAAAAAGAAAAAAATGTCATTCTCGCTTTGAAAGGTTTTCCCAAAGGACGACACTATGGGTATTCTTAAAAAAAATAGGAGTATTTTAATCACGACCAGTTTGTTTATCAGTCTGCATCTCGTGGACAGAAAAGTGCAAGTATTTTAATGTATGTTCTGTCAGTTAATCTATACGAGGCTTTAGATCAAATGGCAATATCGCGAAATTTATTAAACATGCGGAGTAGAGCTCAAGAGGGTTACCAGTAGATTGACGGTTTGCGTGAAAGCAGTCATTTGTCTACGGCCAGAGTTTTAACCTTCGTAAAGTAAGCAACAGCTGGCTAATATACTAACAACATTTATCTGAGTTTTGTTGAAGTCCCTGCGATAAGGTTTAAAATTGGTCAGATAACTGAGTAGTCATGGCTAGTAGTTTGCATAAGTAACTTTTTTGATTGACGGTGAGAATTCGCATTCTCTCAGTCATCATCTTAACCCTGTGAAAACGAGTGCTGTAGAGGGCTCGAAAGGTAGGGTCATGATGCGATTAATTCGTTCTAAAATGTTTAATTTCAATGGATATTGTTAGTGGATATTGTAGGATGTTATGACAAAAAACCTCGTCCTCCAAACGGTGGAAAAAGGGACGATCCAGATGACAGGTTCAATTCATTCATAAATTACCCATGCACTTTGGAACGCGTTTGTACATGCTAACCACATTCTTTAGACATGACCGACTAAGTTAACCCCAGAGAGATAATTAGAGTAATAAAATTATAACTTTTTACAAAATATCCCGCTGGGGCGTTCAATTCGCATAGTATGTAAGTGACTTTTTAATAACCTTGGGAAGTAATAAAACACGTGATCTATAATGATAATAACTCCATTTTATTTTATTTATTTCATGATGTTATCTAATATCCTATTTTTATAACTTCGATGCAAAAATGGCAAAAAAAAACTAGATTAACTTTTAATGATTATGACATATGTTAGTTGTTAAATAAAATATCGGTAATTTGCATATGTGCCTGCATGCGTAACTATCTGTTGATCGAAAGCCTGTCTAGATAAGGCAGGAAAAAGCGTTCGTTGTTCATTTAATGCAAGGCTTTGGTAAAAAGAGAGGTTCCCTTTTATTAAGAAAAGGGTTACACCATAATTGTGCGAGATGTGGCCGATGCTGCTAATTCTCGTTTCAGCGGCGATGGTCAGCGGTAAGAAACTGGTAAGTAATTTACCATGGATGGTTCTGGATCCGATCGCATCTTGAAAAGCAAACATCGGTACGTATGTACCCTTTATAGGAAGCAAAAGGATGTACCTTCAACATTTATTTTATTTTAGTTTTATGTGTTTTACTTGCTATTGAAATAAATAAATAATACTAAGTTATTGTTTTTTCTTATAGACGTACTACCTGGACTTCGAGCATCCAAACGTCACGTATATGAATACTAAATACTACGAGTATGTGAAGATTACAGCTCTAAGATACACCCGCCGAAATCCTATACACTATTTAAACATTCATGGAAAAACTTTAATTGAATTTGGAGTTGGAGACGATACTGTAGTAAGTTGACTTTTATTTATGATTTTTGTAAAATTTACATTGTGAATATATATTGTGAATTTATTACTTATTGATTACCTTACTATCATACCAATGGTCTGATTTGAATTCCATACAATTTTGTATGTTGATACAATGTCTAAAAGGGAACCCTCTTTTTACTACCCGACTACGCAACGCAAAGCCGGGTAATCTATTTAGCACATAAGTTTGACCTTATAATAATATTCTGTATTTTAATAAAGAGCTCTCCATGTTCGTGTTAACTATCAAGGGAAAAACATTTTAATAATAGCACATTACTTACTTCAGAGGCTGTGGTACTCCATGTTTTTGTTAAATATCAAGGGCAAACATTTTAATAATATAACACTCCTGCAGAGGCCGTGAAGTAGTTTAAGGCCCTTAATACACAATGTACTATTATAAATTAGGTACTTTTCTCAAACATGCAATAAAATTTCGTCATTGCGTTTATTAATCCGTTTTATAATGTAAGCTCCATCTCACGAAAGCAACTAAGCATTGGCAACAAGTTTGGATACCTACAAGTGAGCATTGTAAGTGTATAATTTAATTTAATTTAGTACTTACCAACATAAATAATACTGTACAATGTATGAGTAGGTATAACAAAAAAATTGTTATTTTATTAAGAGCGCACTATTCGCCAACAAACTGTCCTCAGTTTGGCGAAGGAATATGTATACTTAGCCACGTAAGTTTTCTTTTGAAACAATAAAAAAAAAAATGCTTCAATATTTTTAAATTGCAAATTCACTTACATAAATATACATTTAAAATAAACGTACTATCGCGTTCAAAATTGCATGGGCAGTTTATGAATGAACAAGCGGAGGCAAAATTGAATAATTTTGATTATTTTATTCTATTTCATTGGTTTTTTTGTTCGTTGTTATTTATAATAATTATGTAGTCGTCGAGTTTTGGCGAAGAACTGAATATTCATTGGGCTTACCAGAAGCGAACTGCGAAATCAGAATTGAATTGGCTCTAAATAACATGATGGCGCAAAGGACAAACGAGATGTAAGAAGGCATATGGCTACCCAAAATGCATGCGTGCTTGGGTCATTTAACGATAAATGTTTAGACTAAATTGGTTTCGTATATAAGTGAGAACTGTGTCTGTCTATCTAAGGATAAGGAGGAATAACAAAAATTTGTAAAGAGGTTATAATTTTCATTGTCACAAAATGAAGCGATGTTCGTGTTTCGTACATTTTATATTGCGAAATATTTATACATCATGAAATATTTATGGATCATCTGTTTTGTACTGTTTGTTGTGGTTAGTATTACATATTTGTATTGAGAAGTAATTAACATACATACTCCACCCAAAAACTAAAAATGTGGAGCCACCAAATAGAATCCTTTATGAGGATCTGCAGCGATTTTTACTGCATTGCCAGCAGACCTAATAAAGGGTAGGTGGAAAATAATAACAATTCTGAATGTATGTTTAAAAAGGCTAAAATTTAGAAACGGTTTAACATAAGGTCAGCTTGCAGAAACTGTCGTTGTCAACCGCCTGGCACAGGCTTTAGGCTAAACCATCTCCCATTTCCGGAAAGACCCCTCATCAAATTCCACGGTATATAGGACTTATGTTGATTTGCAGGTGGACGGGTATGTGTACGAGTTCTTGAGCAACGAGTATCGCCGCAGTATGATCGAAGTACATTACAGTCTTTGCAATGTTTTTTCGACGAGTCTGTATAATTCAGTAGTAAAACCATTATTCATGAAATATACAAACAAATTATCATGTCCTTTTCCAAAGGTAAGTCGCTTGTATCCTTGTTATGTTTATCATATTATTGTAATTACATATGAGTCTTACAGGCGAGTAATGAAGAAGTATTTGTTGGATGAACCTCAATAGGTTCTGTTTGATTCAACAACAGTTTCGCATTTCGTTCTGTTTGAAGCTTAACATTTAAATGTCCAGTGCTATTCACATACTTGGTATGGTCATTATTTTCTTTGCAGGTTTGCGTTATTCGTAATTCAGCATTGCGCATATTTACCACTAGGTAATATATAGTTGTCATCTCAAATTGATTAAAAGGCCATCGGCCTAGGCGGTAGGCTCGCTAGTGATTGTGTCAGTGTCCAGAAAAACCTTATTACAATTTACCTTCATTTAGCGCTTTTGCTTAGGTACTCAAAAGTCAAAGCCTGTTAACGTTGTGTTTTATAACGCTGCGATATGTTAATTTACTTTCCCCTCACTAGCTCGGAAAGCGCTATTTTATCCTTTAAAACTAGTGTGGAAAGACGCAGTTTATCGACTAGTGGGGAAAGTATTTTGACCTTGCTCTAATTCCTATCACTTATCAACCTTCAAGTTTAAGTGAATATTATATGTAAATATGCGCAATCAGAGGTCACACCTTAAATTGGTCATATCTTATGTCGCACTTGGTAAGCGGTTGGCAACATCTAAGTACCAGGAGCGTACTCTATGACAAATTTCGAAATTGAATTTTGAATGGTTTCTTCAAGATAACTTACATGTGGATTTTCCTCGCGATAGTGAGGGGGAAATGTTGTTTTATACTCGGCGGCAAAGTTTGTTCAACTTTCGTGCCTTGAGACCCCCCCCCCCGTAAAGCTCAAGATTCCAGTGATTTAAATTTTTTGAATTTTTCGCTTGCTTGCTCGGGTCTCAATATAATTTAATCCCGAGAGTTAAACAACAACTTTGCCCCCTTGTATAATAAATAACTATTTCTGAAATGGTTTGGTTCTCTGTCTATATGTCAATATAATGTGTTAAAAACTAAAAAAAAAACACAATTCAAATTACTTTGTGCGTTTTCAGGGAGATTATCATTGGGTTAACTTGTCCGTTCCGAATCTGCCGCTCCTCAAGACGTTTCCCTTTCAGAAGGGCCGTGTTTTTATGAAAGCATATAATAAAAGTAACGGCGAGAGTTTTATAGAAGGATACGTCGATGCTAGCATTAAACAAAAGTTTCTCTAAAATTGCTTCTTCATGTAAATCACCGTTTAACGAATGTGAACTCATTACGAACCGCGGAGATACCAAATTACAGCTGCCCAAAGGATTCTTGAATAAGTCACTGAGCAATGATTTTGAAGACCAGTGAAACGTTATATGTGGATAATTTCCTTAAATTTTTGAAAAGGTTCGTTTAGGTATAAAATACCTAAAGATGGCTCTATCATTTGTTTACAAAAAGAAAAGATAGTAGGTAACAAACAGGAAAATAATACAAAAACATCACGTAAGTAGTAAGTAAGACTGGGACGTTAGATCATGCAGTAAAGAGGAGGTTGAATTAGGTAGGGCAAAGTCATCGTTTAAGCCGAAAAAGTTTCGGAAAGATTTGAATTTGTACCCGGATACACATGCTTGTAGCACGGATTACGGATATTATAATTTTCGACCTAAGCCAGCCCATTACGAGTACCAGACTGCGGGATCTATCCCAGCGTTCGGCGATGGCTTCACCAAGATGTTTCACGAAAGCAGACATTTGAGGTGCGAAGATTCCATCAATGCATGTTACAAGGGGAGTAAATGTCGTTTTTCACATGCGTTCAGATATTTTTGTTTTTTTTTTCCTCTTCGGCGGATTTAAGTATGCCTGCTACTGGGCGTGAGATATAAGAGGGAGCGTCAGTGTCTACGACACGGATATCAAATAACGCCTCCCTCTGTGCATCCCAAACGCCGCGGCAGCAAAGGTCTCCCCGAAGTCCGCAGTCGCCTTCGGCGATGATGGGTTCTTCGACCACAGTTATTATAATTATTTTATTTGTTCCCTCTTACTTATTTTGAAATTATACATATTATTATGTTTGTCTTGCACATAAAACGTCTTTTATTTTCTGCCGCCCTCCTTTTTTGTTAACAAGCCCATGTGAAAATATCAGATACTACTCAAAAGACAAACATATAAAACAAGAAAACATTTAAATACGCTAGTGCTTATATTAAATTGCACCTCATTATGTGGGAAGGTTGTTCATCAATGAAACACAAAAAGATCCACCCTTTCTATTTCTAGTGTTTTTAAAGTTATGGTGTGATGAGTGTGACTTTTCGAACGAAGGTAAAAATTTAGTAAGCAAAGGTATGGCTTTCTTGCTTTCGACTTATCTTTAACAGTTTTATATTTTTTTTTTCAAAAAATGAGTTTTGTTCCATTGCGTCCTCGTGCATATTCTCAATAAAATGTCTGATATTTTTACAGTGAAACAGATGTTATAACAATAAACGGGTACAATCAACCATGAAACATGGTTAGTCAACATTAAAACTACGTTATATAATAGTAGCTTTATGTATATTCTTCAATTCATTTAATGAGAAAATATAGAAGACAACCATGATAGAATTTCGCTTGTTTATTTGGAAAAGTTTCCGACGTGCAGAAGGAAATCTATTCAAGATAAAATGTGATGAATTTACTGAATACAACAGAAAAAGTACAAACAAACACAAAAAAACGACTATTATCAAACATAAAAAGTTTAGCTCAAATCGCTGTCAATGGGCAGGGTGCCCAAAAGGCTGGCCGTATTTCCGCTGACGGCTTCGCTCGCATTAGAAAGAGACAAAAAGTAGCTTATTACTCTCCATCCTTTCAACTATATCCACTTAAAAAAACACGTCAATATGTCACTCCGTTTTGCCCTGAAAGACGGACAAACAAACATACACACACACTTCCCCATTTATAATATTAGTATGAACACAAGATTATTTAGGATATTGCTGAAATGTACAAAAGCTTAAGACTGTTTACTGTTTCATTGTATGCATCTTGCGTTTCATTGAAAATCCAGAATCGGGTAAGCAAGTATAGCGTGTTGCGTGCCCCTTTGTGTCCTTGTGACAAAATTGCCAACTAGGTGGATGCAGATAATTGTTTTTCTAAAATACCTGTTTCATTGCAAGACAACAAGGTACTTATTTAACTATTTAAATAAATTGTATCAAGCAGCAAACAGATTTCATAAATAATAAGCTCCAGAAAACTTAAAGAATAGCAATCTCTTTTCTGTATCTTGGTTAAAAATCACGATACGTTCAATAACGTTCGAAAAAGTTTGTACTCCTTTTCTGAGGCTTGCCTGCGTACTGGGGAGGCCTTGAGGGTCCCTGATACAGCCGTGTTTCCGTTTGTTTCAATGTTGGACCACCTACCATAGCTAATAATCACACAAACTGCTAATACAATAATACTTAAAACATTCTGTATAAAGGGCTCGAAACGTAGGATCATGGTGTTAATAAACGCGATTAATCCGTTCTAAAGTGTTTAATTTCAAGGGGAAAATATATTGGAACAGTGGAGCATCTATCATCCATCGCCTCGCAGAATCTCAGGCATTCATTACACAATGTCGCCCATCGCCACGCAAACAGGTCGCACTCTGGTGTAGATGCCAGGAGCGCATTGAGGTGTGAGACTGTGAGAGGGTGCGCGGGAGCGGCGAATTCCTGCATGACACGGTGCGCGCCGGCGGCACGTCCAACAGAGCGCGGCGTCGCGGTCGGAGAGCTATCCTCGAGACATCAGGGACGAACAGTCGCACGAAACCCTCTACAAGCTTGGAACATTCCGACTCACCACGCAGGGCTCGACATGCCGTGATGAGGGCATGATAGTTTCGTCTGACCTCTAAGGAGTTATACCCAAGGGAGCCAAGAAGATATTTGGTCGGGTAGATACGGCTAGCTTCCAAATATTTTTTTGTACAGAAATCATTTTTGTAGCCACTGGGTCATGGCAATGGCGAGTATTTCGGATTACAAAACCCAATTTCCGAAAACAGCTGGAGGCAAGCGAAGTAATATGGTCGTCGAAAGTTAGCCTTGTATCGAACACCACACCCAGATCCTTGATAGAGAACACACGACTTTATCGGCTCAGGCCCAATAAGGATATGCTAAATGTGCACACACAGCACTTGGCTGGGTTAAAATGAAGTTTGTTCTTCTCACTCCACTGAAACACCGTGTCGATGTCCTGCTGGAGCGTCTTGCAATCAGCTCTTTGCTTTACCCCTTATACCAGCTTCAGATCGTCGGCATATAAAAGGCACTGAGCTGCCCGAAGAACCGATTTGAGATCGTTGAACATTATACCGAAAAGTTTTACCTTTTTAAGTAGTTTAAATTTTAACTCTTAAGTACATTTTTAACACCTAATATAAATCTCTGTATTTCAATCATTTCAATATTTTAAATCTATGTAGGTATCAGCTAAAATAAATCAAATACATTAGTTATGCATGAAAACTTATTAAAAAACACAAATATTATTAAAACACGTTTGAAAATCTACAATGATTCAGGTTTCCGACCAAATTATCAGATACTTTATAATAATAATAACATGAAATCGATTTTGTTGTTATATTTCAATTAGAATATTATAAATTTACCACAACGGAGCTTAACGCGTAAAACTGAAAACTAACCAGGGGTTACCATGACGACTTAACGCGATTCAGTTCAGGACCTAAACTGAGTCGCTGCCATTCAACTGAGCACAGTAAAGAACCTTAACTGAATCGAGTTAAGAGGTCATTAAAGACCTTTGTATGAAAATCAAACCAATTGGATTGTTTAAAGCAACACCATATAACTTTTAAACTCATAACCAGGGAGCGTACAATTCATGCCAGTTTTGTCATAATGACGTGTATAAACACAGAGGATGTTTTTAAATCCGTAATGAGTTAATGACAGATAAAGTCTTATCAACGTTCGATTGTAACGTCGAACTTAACAATTTTGACACTATTCAATGACAGCACTATTCATTCAAACGTCAAACCTGAAACATGCTCTATGAAGCTTGACGTCATTGGTCTGTCATTGGCATGAAATAACCTATAACCTTTTCGAGGGTGAAACGTTGAGTCAGGTTCGTAGAAAACAAATTAAATTAGATCCCGTCATCCGAGTTTCGATTGTTTTTGCAGCCATCAAAGAACGATGTTGAGAATTACGATGACCATTTTAGAGAAATCTTTGCTTGATGACTCCATCAACATGTCCTTCAAGCACTCTCTCGCTGGCACTCTTAAAGTTGATAAAGACACGGCTCTTGCGGTAAGGAAACGTCGCGAGAATGGGCATGTTCGGAATTGATAGGTTCAAGAAATTATACTCTCCCTGAAAAAAAAAAAATTACTGCTTGATACCTGACAAGGTTATCTTAGTTATGTTTTTATCGTTTATTGTTGTGGACAAGTCCATCATCAAGTAGCAGGGCATTCTCGTGTGAAGAGATCCAAAAAAGTTTTTTTAAGGTAGGTAAATTTAACGTTTGTCTTACTCAGAATAGCGAGGTTTATCAATCTAGGAGACAAAACAGGTCTCAGAGTTTTCAAACGTTTTACGTAGGTACTCATATCGTAACCGCTGTACAGATCAATTCACCAAAGCTGGCGCCGAATTTCTATGAAATAAATGATAGTTTATTACGGTTTCCGCGCCAGCTCTTGAATCGATCTATTTCTATACAAAGTGTTTGAAAAATAGAAACAGAATGGAAAAATAAAATTGGGACTCTTTTTTTCTCCTAGTAGGATCGAAAGACCTCGTCATTCTAAGTAAAAAAAAAACACTAAATTTACCTGATTAAAAAAAAAAGCTTTTGTATCCCTTCTCGCGTAAATGCTCAGCAAGCATATACTTATGGAAGGGACGGATAAAAGCGAAGTATTATCGATGTTGGAAATGGTAAAGAAAATCACCGATTCCACAACTCTAAATTGAACATATAGTAACTTCAGATTTTCTAGTTAGTGAGTTAAACCTATGAAGACTCTGTAAAAAATAAAAAAACAGGCCAAGTGCAAGTCGATCTCGCTCACCGAGGGTTCCGCGCAAAGGTGGCGCGGAACTCTCAGTGTGCGGCTATTATACAGTTTTCAATTTTTTTCCTGTACTTGTGCTACAAGCTCCTGCTTGTTGCCAAATTACTTTTGTTAAACAAGAATTAACAAATAGATTACGTTTAAATGAGAGGTTTAAAAGCCAGTACATTTTATTACATGTGGGTGGAAAAATCAAGAAAACTCTGGATTTCAAAAACCTTACCCTTGGAAAAGGACACGCAGAAGCGTTGAAATATTTTTTATATACAGGCACAAATGAGTGATATTCGTTTGGTACAAAAGCGTCGCATAACCTGAAATGCATCTCCAGCATACTGCGGCGGTACTCGTTGCTCAAGAATTCATAGAAATGTAAATCTACCTGCAAATGATAAAAAATATTTGTAAAATATGTAGGTATGTGCCTGCTTTACCTGTGTCTAAATTAGACATATACTTATTAGAAAATGCTGCCTCATTACTCATTATGCAGCAACAAAATATAATTATCAGTATTATCACATCACAAACTACATGAAGGCAGGGAACAGACACATTTTTGATAACATTCCCTACCTACCTATGCTACCAAGCTGAAATTATTCCTTGTAGAACAAGCATATGTGGTTATTAGTCCCATCACAGATTTTTTTCATTTAGGTCTAGGTTTTAATCTCATCTCATCCTCAGGAGATGCAGGAGATCTTGTCGTACTGGCGTTCGACAAGTGAATGACATGCCCAGACTGGTCGTCCATATTTATAACCTGGCCACCCCCCCTTCCCCGCAAATGAGATGCACATATTCGTAATAACGGTGATGACGCTACATTCAACAGTTCGTTAACAATCACACTCCTATTGTTGTACCTAATTATCTCTAACTGTTCTAGCACACTCAGGCGCAGCCCTTTCTCACAAACATGTAAAATATCAAAATAATGATCGTCAGACAGGTTATGGCCATTATCCAACAAATTCTTCGCAAAATTTGACCTTTCTGGATGGTTATGCCTGTATGCCGCAAGATGCTCCTTATACCTTAGGGTGAAATTACGGCCCGTTTGCCCAACATACACCTTACTACAATCCTCACAAGTTAGCTTATAAACACCATACTTGTTTCAATTATCGATTTTATCTTTCCCATTACAAAGTTTCATTATTTGTCTTAAAAGCCACATTAATGTCGTTAGATTTCAAAATTTTGTAAACCGATTCTGACAATTTACCAACGTACGTAATGCTCGCCTTAAACTTCCTAATGGGATTAGAGGATTGTGCTGCATACAACATATTATTTATCAAATTGTTTTGCTTCTTTCTGATGACACCATCTACAATCTATCGTAGCCATTAGAAATCGCTAAGTGATAAATATTATTTAATTCCATCTGATAATGGTCATCAGAAAGAGGCACGGTCAACAACCTATGCACGTAACAATGACACGCAGCTAATTTATGCTGCCACGGATGTGTGGAAGACGCCGGGATGACTGTGTCAGTATGTGTAGGCTTACGATAAATTCGGAACTGAAACTCGGAACTCTAGTGTAAGTTAAATCCAGGAAATTGAGTGCACTGTCATGCTCTAGTTCTTTCTTGAACTTGATTTTTGGATGCTTGTTATTAATATAAATAAATAATTAAATAAGTATTGCGGGACAATCTTACACAAATCGACCTAGTCCCACGGTAAGCTCAATAAGATATATATAATAGTGTTATGATTTTTAAATGGAAAATATATATTTTATTAGTAGCAATCCATGAAGTGATATATTTATTCAGTACTGGCAATATTCGAGTATCATTTGACAGTTCATTCCTAATCAGCCAATCATGGGCGAGTATTTGAACGACCAATCCGACTCGTTTCCGGTCCGGTGTTGAAGGCGCCATGTTGCGTGCTAATGGCGGATATACGATGGCGGTGGTTGAAAATGGATGGAGGTGGATTGATTTAATAAGAACAGTGGTTGTATAATCTGCAACTAACTCCGAGTAAAATTGTTTACCTTAGTGATTACGAATGAGATTGTTTATGTTAAATAGTGATTACGAGTAAGATTGTTTATCTTAGTAATTGGAGATATTGTGATAGTGGAGAATAAACTAAGTATTACATTGAGACTGACTTTGGATTCATAAAAACTCAGAAGAGGGGACGGACAACAACCAGCAAGGTACGTTATTTTGAATTTATTGATTTGAAATTAATAATTACGAGTATGATCTAGATTCTAGGCGAACCTTGCTGTAGTTCTAGAACAAGTACAATTCAGTGATAACGCAAATTGATTGCCATGTGTGCTGAGGTTGATAGTAGGTACGTGTACGTAACCATGTGTGTTGCTGCTATTGAATATTATGTAGTATTTGACCATGTGTGTTGCTGCTTGTAAGCCATGTGTGCCTACTCGTATGATAGATTGTTGAGTTAGTTAGTCAGTACGCAACCATGTGCGTTGCTACTATTAAGTAAATACAGGGTTAGCTCGCAACGACGTGTGTTGCTGAGAGAAGGCCATGTGTGTCTATGACAGGTGGTCGTTTTAGGTAGTCGGTACGCAACCACGTGCGTTGCTACTATTGAATAGGGAGTTTAACTTGCGACGATGTGTGTTGCAGCTAGAATGCCATGTGTGCCTATGAGATACTGTTGGGTTAGGTAGTAAACACGCAACCAAGTGCGTTGCTACTATTGTAGGGTAGCCGATTTGTAACCATGCCTGTTGCTGGCGATGTGTGCCATTGTTCACTATTTGAATAATTAGTTAATGGTTATGCAAGTTTCAATTAGTAAATACGTGGGCCTGGGTTCGAGTCAGAGTCTAAGTTCCAGCCTAACTCGAGTCTATGGAGTCTAAGCTCGAGTCTAACTCGAGAGTTCGAGTCTAAATCGAGAGTTCGAGTTTAACTCAAGAGTTCAAGTGTAACTCGAGAGTTCGAGTGTAGCTCAAGTATAAGTTAGAGTCTAACTCGAGTCTATCGAGTCTAAGTTTGAGTCTATGGAGTCTAAGTTTGAGTCTAAGTTCGAGTCTCACTCGAGAGTTCGAGTCTGACTCGAGAGTTCGAGTCTAACTCGAGAGTTTGAGTCTAACTCGAGAGTTCGAGTCTAACTCGAGAGTTCGAGTCCAACTCGAGAGTTCGAGTCTAACTCGAGAGTTCGAGTCTAACTCGAGAGTTCGAGTCTAACTCGAGAGTTCGAGTCTAACTCGAGAGGTCGAGTCTAACTCGAGAGTTTGAGTCTAACTCGAGAGTTCGAGTCTAACTCGAGAGTTCGAGTCCAACTCGAGAGTTCGAGTCTAACTCGAGAGTTCGAGTCTAACTCGAGAGTTCGAGTCTAACTCGAGAGGTCGAGTCTAACTCGAGAGTTCGAGTCTAACTCGAGAGTTTGAGTCTAACTCGAGAGTTCAAGTGTAATTCGAGAGTTCGAGTGTAGCTCAAGTCTAAGTTAGAGTCTAACTCGAGTCTATCGAGTCTAAGTTCGAGTCTATCGGTCTATCGAGTCTAAGTTTGAGTCTATTGAGTCTAAGTTCGAGTCTAAGTAAGAGTTAAAGTCTAACTCGAGAGTTCGAGTCTAACTCGAGAGTTGGAGTCTGACTCGAGTGGTCGAGTCCAACTCGATAGTTCGATTCTGACTCGAGAGTTCGAGTCTGACTCGAGAGTTCGAGTCTACCTCGAATTTATCGAGTCTAACTCGAAACAATCGAGTTTCAGTTCAAGTAAAGCTAGTCTTAAGTTCAAATAAACCACGTTTATAGAGTCTGAACCGATATCCGAATTTGAATTGAAGTCTGAAGATATTAGCTGCGGCTCACGGCACCAACACGAGCTATAAACGTGGCTAATGGTTTTAATTTTTTCCGAGGTTATGGCGTCCGATACTGAGGATGAAGTAGCAGACGCTCCACAATGGAAACGCAGTCAAACCGTACGGAAAAGAAGGAGAGCAGAGGCGCCGCTTGCGTCCGAAGGACCAAGGAAGAAGACTCGCAGGCCTGTCCCAGTGACAGCTTGGACTGTCGAGGAGGTGGAGCCAACCGGTCCAGTTACACCAGCGCCTGAACAACCAACTGAGGTACCATCCAGGCAGGCTGAGACAGTTCCAGCGCAAGGAGTGACTTTGAGTGAGGTAATGCAGCTTATCAATTCTTTGCATGGAGGGAACAAAGACAAGATACATCACCTAAATAGCAGCCAATTGAATAACGTCGTACCAGAATTTGATCCTTCCAGTAAGACGCAAAGCATTGATAACTGGATTCATAAAGTTAATGAATGTGTTAAGATATATGATCGGAATGAGAAGCAGACCATACATTTTGCACTACAAAAACTTGTAGGACTTGCCAAAAAATGGTTCGAGTCTTTGCCATCAGTTGTATATAGTTGGGATGAATGGCAAGCAAAACTTAAGAAGGCTTTTCCCAACGAACAAAATTATGGTCGGCTTCTTGAAGAAATGTTAGCTCGTACCACTCGTGTTGGGGAAAACTATCGTGAATACTTTTACGATAAGCTAACTTTATTGAATAGATGTGAAATTAGAACGAAGAAGGCTGTACAGTGTATAATACATGGAATTCTCGACAAATCAGTTAGAAACGGTGCACAAGCGTTAAATTGTGAGGAACCGGAGGATTTATTAGATTATCTCAATTCTCAACGACCTCCTGATGCGTCTTTCATAAAGAAGCGTAATGAAACCATCTCTAAGCCAAACGTTTCGTCTACTTCACCTACCGAAAGCAATGTGACTTGTTTCAATTGTCGTGGAAAGGGGCATTCCTTTAGTAAATGTCCTCAGACGATAATCAAATGCCAAAAGTGCCACAGAGTTGGTCACAATTCTGCCACTTGCAAACTTAATCCTTTGCACCTTAGACCGGATAACAAGACTAGCCAGACCGTAGTTGTTGAAGAACGTAAAGTCCTTAGGATCTCCACCGTCAGTAACTCAAATGATAAGTTCTTTAGGAAGGTTTGTGTCGGTGGAAACGACTATGTAGCGTATATTGACTTTGGGAGCGAATGTAGTTTGGTACGCGAAACTGAAGGTGAACAACTTAAGCTAACAAAATGTTATTCAGAACTACCTTTGATCAAAGGGTTCGGGGAGTCTTTGGTTTCGCCTATTTACAAAAGCTTTGCGACTGTTAAAATTGACGAGGTGGAAGCTTCCATAGAAGTATTAGTAGTTAGTGATGAGTTTTTGCAGACGCCCTTCCTGATTGGCCAGAATTTCACAGAGTTATCTTTTATAACAGTTTTAAAAGATAACCGTAAGTTGGTCTTCTATAAGACTCCAACTACAGAAGTGCAGCAAGATAAGTCTGTGAAATTGCTGACTCATAACTCCATTGAAATTCAAGGGGTCAGCCTTGTCGAAGTGTACTCAGAGGATTCCTGTTTTACTGGCGATGTATACGTAGAAGGACATAGTTGCGGTGAGCCTGGAAGAGAGTACCATTTACATCAGGGGGCATATAATATAAAGGAAGGTAGGGGACAGTTAGTGGTGACCAATTTAACTAAAAATGCGTTGGTATTAGACTCAAAAGTTCTTTTGGCTAGAGCTTCACCTTTTGTAGAAAGGAAAGTTTATCATGTGAAAAGGATTACTCGCGATATGTCGACAGTGGAGCCAATTGAGAAAACCGATATTAATGTAGGCAAGGACGTAAGCCCGGATTTTGTCGATAGGTTACATAAACTTCTCCAATCCTATCGTGATTGTTTCGCGTTTAACTTGAGCGAGATAGGATCGGCTAAAGATGTTGAGATGGCAATCGACTTATTAGATGACCGTCCGGTAGTCTACAGACCTTACAGGCTATCTCATTCGGAAAGGGAGCAGGTACGTCAAACAGTGGATGAACTTTTAAGCAATGATATTATTCAAGAATCGAACTCTGATTATGCTAGTCCCATCTTAATGGTCAGAAAGAAAACCGGTGAACAACGATTGTGTGTAGACTTCCGTGCCCTGAATAATAAAACAAAAAAAGATTGTTTCCCGCTCCCTCTCATCGACGATCAATTGTCAAATTTAAGTGGTAACCGCTACTTCACCACTCTAGATCTTGCATCTGGATATTACCAGGTCCCCATGGCGGAAGGTAGTCGAGGTTTAACAGGTTTCGTCACACCGGATGGACACTATGAATTTAAGAGGATGCCGTTCGGCCTTGCTAATGCGCCAGCAGTCTTCCAGAGACTTATTAACCGAATGCTTGGTTCGAAGCGCTTTGAATCTGCATTGGCATATCTGGACGACATCCTTGTGCCATCTGGTGATTTAGAACAAGGTATGGAGAGATTAGAGGATGTTTTAAAGCTCATCAGGGAAAATGGGCTTACGCTGAAATTGTCCAAGTGTCGATTCTTTGACAACACAATTAATTACCTTGGCTACGAAATTTCGGCTAGTGGAATTAGGCCCAATGAAGATAAAATTTTGGCGGTAAAGACATTTCCTGTGCCTCAAACGGTGCACGAGGTTCGTCAATTTTTGGGCCTTGCTGGGTATTTCCGCAGATTCGTGAAGGGATTTGGTGAAATCGCCAGACCACTTACGACCTTGCTGAAGAAAGATGTCTCGTTCAGGTGGTCTGACTTAGAACTTCGGGCTTTTACCACTTTGAAGGATATGTTGGTAGAACGTCCTATATTGGCCTTATACAATCCTAAATTAGACACCGAGCTGCATACGGATGCAAGTGCTCTTGGAGTGGCCGGAATATTATTGCAGTGGCAAGAAAGTCCTAGAGTGTTAAAACCAGTAGCCTATTTTAGCAGGCAAACCACTCCAGAAGAGCGCCATTTGCATTCGTATGAGCTCGAAACTCTGGCTATAGTGTGTTCTTTAAAAAAATTTAGAGTATACCTATTGGGTACTAATTTCAAGGTGGTTACGGACTGTAACGCAGTTCGAACTACACTTACTAAGCGCGATTTAGTACCACGAATTGCAAGGTGGTGGCTACAAATTAGCGAGTTTACTTTCGATATAGAGTACAGGCCTGGTACGCAAATGACCCATGCCGACGCTCTCAGTCGTAATTCTAGGTTGACCGATACCGACGATGACTCACATACCTACACCGTTTATAATATTGAAAAGGAAAACTGGCTTTTAACATTGCAGCTATCCGATCCCGATATTGCTCGTATCGTAAAGGTCCTCAAGCCTGAAAGTGATGAAGACACTAGGGATCATAAACTTTATAGGAGAGTAGACGATAAATTGCGATTAGTAGTACCGCGAAGCGCACGATTCCAAATATGCCGCGCAAACCACGATGATATCGGGCACCTAGGCATAACGAAGACTATTGAGAAAATCCAGGGCCAATACTGGTTCCCCAAACTTAGGCGCTTTATAAAAAAATACGTGGATAATTGTATATCTTGTGCGTATAACAAGGATAGCTCTGCCAAACAAAAACAAGGTCAGTTATACCCAATTCCTAAAGGCGACAAACCATTTCACACGATCCACGTGGATCATTTGGGTCCATTTGTAAAAAGTGTAAAGGGTAACACTTATATTTTGACAATTGTAGAAGGGTTTACCAAGTATGTTTTCGTTAAACCGGTAAAGAATACAAAGACCAAAACCACAGTGAAAGTGTTAGAAGATATTTTTCACGACTTTATTTATCCGTCGAGGATCATATCTGACCGTGGCACCTCATTTACGTCAGCGGCCTTTAAAAGGTTTTGTGATTCTAATGGCATAAGGCATGTCTTAAACGCAGTGGCTTGCCCTAGGGCAAACGGTCAAGCCGAGAGATTTAACCAGACCGTTTTAAATTCCTTAATGAGGCATACGAGCGGCCAGGACGAACGTAGTTGGGACGCGTGTTTAAAAAAAGTGCAATGGGGCATAAATAACACTATTAATGCAACCACTCAGAAGACTGCATCGGAGGCTCTTTTTGGAGTTAGGTCACAAGATGGTCTCTCTAACAAGCTGGGTGTTGAAACCGACATCGTTCACGAGTCCATAACGGATTTGAGGAAGGAAATCGAGAACAACATCCAAACAAGCCAGACAAAACAAAAAACAAGATTTGACTCTGTAAGAGTCCCTGCCGCAGTATTTAAAATAGGGGACTTGGTTAAATTAACGCGAACTAATTTTTATAACAAGGGTAATAGCACAAAACTTTTGTCTAAATTCATTGGTCCCTATAAAATTATCAAAGATTTAGGCAACGACAGATATAAAATAGCCAATGTTCCTGGCTTCAACAAAAATAAAAGGGCGTTCAAAAGTGTTGTCGCTGCCGATAGGTTGCGACCTTGGATTAATATTAATTCCCGTAAACCTGACTCAAATAGGCCTTCCTCTAGTGTAAGTTCAAGTGAAACGTCTGATTGTGAGACCGACGATAATATTCCTTTGTCGGAATTACAACAGCGGTTTCAAACGACTTAAATAATTAGCCTAGACTAATCTTTAGTCACATAATGTGTTACCGTTATAGGTGCATACAGATCGTAGGGTTAAGCCGAGTGTTATGATTGTATTTCTGGTAAAATGTAAATGTAAATTACCGTGACATTGTGTAGCGCTTAAGGAAATAAGTACAAATATATAAAGTGTAATAAATAAATATATAAGTATAATTGGCTCACATTGAATTGTTAGCATTTGTAGTAATTTTAAATCTTGGAATGATCAAAATGTGATTTTAATGTTTAAGTAAATCCAATTTGACTTAATAGCATATGTGAAATTTAAGGTACACCGGGACGGTGTACGTGTCGGATGGCCGAGTGTTATGATTTTTAAATGGAAAATATATATTTTATTAGTAGCAATCCATGAAGTGATATATTTATTCAGTACTGGCAATATTCGAGTATCATTTGACAGTTCATTCCTAATCAGCCAATCATGGGCGAGTATTTGAACGACCAATCCGACTCGTTTCCGGTCCGGTGTTGAAGGCGCCATGTTGCGTGCTAATGGCGGATATACGATGGCGGTGGTTGAAAATGGATGGAGGTGGATTGATTTAATAAGAACAGTGGTTGTATAATCTGCAACTAACTCCGAGTAAAATTGTTTACCTTAGTGATTACGAATGAGATTGTTTATGTTAAATAGTGATTACGAGTAAGATTGTTTATCTTAGTAATTGGAGATATTGTGATAGTGGAGAATAAACTAAGTATTACATTGAGACTGACTTTGGATTCATAAAAACAGATAGATACATATGAATACTTAAATACATAGAATAGAAAACATCCATAACTCAGGAACAAATATTCGTGATAAACACACAAATAAATGCCCTGATCAGGATTCGAACCCGGGACCTCCTGCTTCGTAGGCAGGGTCACTACCAACTAGACTAGGAGGCCGTTAAATTCTTTTCTTAATATCTGCAGCGAATGCGTCCAACTGGCTCATACTCCCCGTCCAACAAATAATCAAATCATCTAAGTACGTATCTAAAATAATATAAAATATCTTAATTACCCACAATATGCTGGTTTTCAAAGTAGTTCATGAAAACATCCGACCTTAAAGGACTCAGGGGTGAACCCATAGCCAAACCATCATCTTGCAAGTAATAATAATAATGCCCGCCAAACCTAAAATAATTCTGTTTCATATAAATATTTTAGGTTTGGGGAGCATTATTACCATGGACTAGTTAAAAAAACACTGAAAGTCTTCATAAAGCTGTATTTTCATGAAATTTTCCATATTTTTTTCAGAAGTTAGAGGGGGGGAGGACACATATTTTTATTTAATTTCCGGAGTGATTATTTCCGAAAATATTTCATTAAATTTTTTGACCACGTGAAAAGTTAATAACAGAGGGAGAGAGAGGTGTTTTGTATAAATCACAACCTGCAGATAAAACCTGTCTGGACCTGGATGAGACCGTTCTCATTTTAAATTATTTACACTTAATGCGTTCGGTGACACGTACGTACGTACGTACGTCGACAGGCGCGGTAGTTGTAGGCTTTACGATCTTTAACTGAGCCACTGTCAGCGAACGTGTAGTACCTACATATTCAAAATGACTCACTTTAATATCGTTTCCAAGGACGGCCACCGTTTTCGCATGAATGTTTACGTAGTGTATGGGGTCACGGCGGCTGTATCTCTGAGCTGCGACGTTGACATACTCACAGTACTTATTGTTCAAGTATGTGACGTTGGGGTGCTCAAAATCTACGTAATATGTCTAAAAAAAGGAAAAAAACAGGGTTTTCCGTAAGATTTGTTGCTTATACGGAGTTCACAACATATGTAGTTATGATAAATTTAATGAGAGAGAAAAAGTGACCTAGGCCCCCAGTTAGCAGGGCAGGGAACAAACCAGCGACCTCCTGCTTTCGTGGCAGAACTATATAACTACACAATTGAACACAGAACTATATTACTAAATAAAATTCTACAAGACAATAGTGAACCAATTTATATACATATAGTAGTGTGACTTATTAATAAAGAACAAAAAATCATAAATCAAAACATTTATTACAAATAATGAATGATTTAATTCGTACTTTACAATGTTATGTGTGGTTATCATCATCATCATTCAGCCGAAAGACGTCCACTGCTGGACATAG
This sequence comes from Lathronympha strigana, assembly GCA_949128165.1. Taxonomy (NCBI): domain Eukaryota; kingdom Metazoa; phylum Arthropoda; class Insecta; order Lepidoptera; family Tortricidae; genus Lathronympha; species Lathronympha strigana. The sequence goes on along the minus strand of OX421906.1, from coordinate 4,639,440 downwards.
GCCTCCCCCAAAGATTTCCACAATGACCGGTCTTGCGCCACCCGCATCCAGCGGACTCCTGCGACCTTCACCAGGTCATCAGTCCACCTTGCGGGGGGCCTACCCACGCTGCGCCTTCCGGTACGCGGTCGCCACTCGAGAACCTTTCCGCCCCAACGGCCATCGGTTCTACGTGCAATGTGCCCCGCCCACTGCCACTTAACTTTAGCGATTCGGAGAGCTATATCGGTTACTTTGGTTCTGCTGCGGATGGTCTCATTTCTGTTACGATCTCGCAGAGAGACTCCTAGCATAGCTCTCTCCATTGCCCTTTGGGTGACTTTGAGCCTTCTTATGAGGCCCATTGTAGGCGACCACGTTTCAGTACCGTATGTCATCACTGGCAACACACACTGATCGAAGACTTTCGTCTTCAGGCACTGCGGAACACTGTGGACCCGGGTATGTCCTAAAACTACGACCAAGACCACCGGAGGATGGGCAGCAGCATCCCTGTATAACGGTGGAGACACTGCGATCGCCAACCCGCATGCCAAGCGTGGCGACCATGGCAAAACCCCCCAAATAATGATGTGTGGTTATGGTTGAAGAAAACTTGTGCACAGGTTAGCCATAAAACTTATTTTTTCCATGTTATGATACTTGTAGATATAGATACCAACCTGTCAAAAACATAACTACTAACATATTATTGGCTTGGTATTCGATATTGGCGCACATGGAACGGAACTGAGTACATACATGAATAACGACCCCTAAGCCTGATTAGTAGTGACCCTGCCTGCAAAGCAGGAGGTCCCTGGTTCGGTTCGAATCTTGGTAAGGACATTTATTTGTGTGTTTATCACAAATATTTGATCCTGGGTTTTGCTAAACAATTTTGTATATGCGTTAAGGCGAATTAGGCGGACCGTTTCTTCAGAAGCAGCTTTAATGGCTTATCATGTATATGCTACGTCAGCGATAAGATATGGGCTAGTAATATGGGGTAACTCTATTCTAATAGAGTCAGAAACACTGTATAAAAGCCATTTTTAGAATGAAAAAGAAAGCCTCTTGTCGACCTTACTTCAAAAAATACAATATCCTCTTCCCTGTATTACATATCTGAAGTTTGCTTGTTTGTCCATAACTATAAAGAAGAATTTACAGAAATACAACAGATTTGCTCTCGTGATGTTAGGCCACAGTATACACATAAAATATATAAGCCAGCTGTTAAACTAGATTTAACATCCAAGAACTCATATACCGGGTGGAACGGCTCGACGATCCTTTCCGCAAAAGGGGGATTGTTTAGATTTAGTACTGTATTTCCTCTAAAGAAACTAGGCTCATATTCGTAAGCGTTTTTAAGTTATAGGCAGTTAACTTTTGATGCAAAATACTGCAAGTGACAACCCTCATTAGGTTCAATAACATTTAACAATAACACAAAGGTCAGTGACATTTACCAAAACAACATTTCTACCCCATAATATTTCCCAGTCAATATTACAATTGTGTGAACTACCCACTTACAATAATCTAACTAACCATAGATAAATTAAGACTAAGGGCAGTTATACATGCAGAATCGTAGAATTGAAAATAATATCTTCTGAAGCCTTTATTTTTATAATTCAAATAAACATGTTACTTTTGCATTTATTTCCATACAAATCGGTTAACCAACAGCATTTTCTAGCTTCCACGCACCCCGCCTAGTATGCTCTTCTGGCGGTGTATTATGGGCTTTATGAACCTATTTATTGTAACTGCCCTTAGTCTCAATTTCTCTATGGTTAAGTTAGATTTTTGTAAGTGGGTAGTTTGCACAATTGTATTATTTTGTTTGGGAAAAATATTAATTTTTACTCAGTCTTACCCGTGATAAAACAGTGACGCAAATAAATTGCAAATTACGTGATAAAACCTATTTTCAAAATGCCCTTGGGAGCCCGCGATTACCTAAATTTGCTTATGTTATACGGGGAGTGTAATTATAATGCCGCCGAGACGTTACGACGCTATCGACAAAGATATCCTCCACCACACCCAACTAGCCGTATGTCAATTTTACGGGCCTTTGATCGCGTGGCAAATAATCAGCCCATAGTACCACAAACGGGCCAAAACGACCAACGGGGAGGAGGTGTAGTTCACATTGCACCAAGGTTTGAAGAGCGAGTGCTGCGGTATGTCGAGCAAATTTTTGTAAACATAAAGTGTCACATTACAGTTACATGTAGGTATAGTACATAGTAATAGCAGGGTTGTCACTAAGAAGAACATTAATTAATTTTAATATTTTTACTGATTGTTCGTAACAAAAATATAAACATTACTAATCGATTCTCCTTCACTTAAACTAACCCCCCTTTGCGAGAAGGATCGTCGTGTCTTTCCACCCTGTATAATGTGTATTGAAATATCTAATAAGCTACCTGATGAGTTCAAAGAACAGAAGTATAAAGTCTTAAAAAAAAATGTTAGCATGGCTAGGTGAAAAATGTTTTTACAGCGTCAGAGAATTTGTAAATAGGTATTAGATAATGTATGCATGTTAGACTAAGTTAGACTAGACTAGGCTAAATTAAATTGGACGCCAGTATAAGGCACAATGTGGAGTATCTATACATAACTCTAAGACCAACTGTAACCCACTATTGACAAATAAATATATTGCATTTTCATTAGTTCATTAATTGATTTATTAATATTATTTATGAATAAATAATTTTTAATCGATTTTTGCGATTGACCTTCTGCACCCGTAAACCATGATTTAGATTAAGCTTATGTAGTTTACGTCCAGAAAGTACCTAATTGCTTATTACTTTTAAAAAAATTGTGAAACGTTTAAAGCGACATCCATCATAATTACAAATAGGTACTATTTCGTCAAATATACCTATTATACTGTACATTGATTGTATAACCCTAAGATATGTATGTCATACCCATCACGGAACAATGGTGTTCAGGACCTTTGGGAGGCGTACGCGGAGCCGTTGCCAACACGCTGAGTGGATGTTGCACCTGCCCCAGTCATGGGACGCACGCAGAGGCACCACCCGCCAGGGTGTATGGACTATTGAGAGTTAATGGAATCTAAAATATATATATTACTGCACTGGACTATTAGGTGAAAGTGGTAGACTAAATATTGGGTTATGGAGGATATAACCGGATGCCTGTCTAATAAAACGGTAAACAATTTTACTGCTGGCAGACGGCGATTCGCCCACATGTGATCGGCCTCTACAAAAAGCAACATTTAAGATGGCTTAAGTGCAACATCAGTATGGGGGCTGGGGGTAGAGGTGTCACTGGACTTTAAAAATATAGCTAACTCGCCTTAGGTTTCCACATCTACTCTCGAGAACGCAGCTCTCGCGACCCCACTCTGGACGGCCGGCTAATGCAAGCCAGCGGCGGAGGACTCGGCCGGATGAAAGAATCCCCCAGGAGCAGTCGGGTACGTGGGGTCGCTACTCCCCAACAACTCGCCACAAACTGCCCTGCGTTGACTGTTTGCACCGGTCGAAACCATGCAGTGGGCGATCGGGTCGTCACATCCCTACGCCAAAAATATGTATTATTATTATGGTTGTATTATTTCACTTACCAATTCCTTGGCGTTGAGCATTGTGGCATAAACGATGACTAGAAAAGTCGACCTCATCTTTTTTTTTAATAACTCCATTAGAACCCACGTAAATGGAGAACACTTTTAGCCAACTGTTGTGCCTGAAGTATTTTTTAGTCTGAGCTAATTATTGTTGATACACGCAAGCGACTGTTTTTTATATAAATGCATGTGCCATACATCCATAATATCTACATATTAAAAGTAGATTATATCAAAATAATCATTGTAAAATATAGGTAATATAACTTATTCGCAATGCAATATTTGTCCGCGAACTTGACCTTTTTAGGGTTCCGCAGTCAACTAGGAACCCTTATAGTTTCGCTTTGTCTGTCTGTCTGTCCGTCCGTCAGCGGATAATCTCAGTGACTGTAAGTACTAGAAAGCTGTAATTTTGTACGAATACGTATATCGGTCACGCCAACAAAGTGGTACAACAAAAAGTGTTTTTTTTTACACGTAAGATTTTTTTTTTCGTTTCAACCCTGACATATCATTGGATAGGTATTTCGAAAATTACGTGGGTCACTCGAAAAGTTTTGAGATACAAAAAAACTATTGAAGATATAAACACTATCTATTTTACATTTACTCAAAATACTCTCCATCGTGCTTTATACAAAGTTCCATTCGTCTAAACCAACTTTGGAAACACTTTTGCCAGTCTTGATCGGATAGGTCAGAAATCGCTCCTTCATAGGCAGCCACGGCTTCTTCGGCACTCGAAAAAAACTTGCCTTTTATTTTTACCTTCACTGTTGGGAACAAAAAGAAATCGCAGGGAGCCAAGTCAGGGCTGTAGGGTGGATGAGGCAAGGTTTCAACCCCAGTTTCTGCAATAAACGCCTTTGTTCTGAGGGACGTATGTGATGAGCGTTGTCGTGATGCAGCATGATTCCCCGAAGTCCAGCCTTTGGTCTCCTCTCCCGCACTGCTTGGAAAACTTGCGGCAATGCTACTGTAGTGTACCATTCCGAGTTAACAGACCTATGATTTTCCAGCACTGAAGTCAACAGATGTCCCCCCCGAGAAAAAAAACTAGCCACCATTTTTTTGCCTACGTTTCGAAGTCTTTGTAATTTTGTTGGTAACTTGCCCTCTGAGAACACCCATACTGACGACTGCCGCTTACTTTCCGGATCATATTGAGAAATCCATGTTTCGTCACCAGTAATGATTTCAGAAACACGTCTTGATGTTCCGTTTTCGAATTTTAAACGCATTTCATGACACCAATCCACACGAGCCTGTTTCTCAGTTCCGGAGAGCAAACGCGGGATCCAACGGCAACAAAGCTTCCTTACTCCAAGATGTTGATGTAGGATGATATTAACACTCCCCGAACTAATGCTAATCCAATATTCCGCGTGCCTGAAGACGAAAGTCTTCGATCAGTGTGTGTTGCCAGTGATGCCTTACGGTACTGAAACGTGGTCGCTTACAATGGGCCTCATAAGAAGGCTCAAAGTCACCCAAAGAGCAATGGAGAGAGCTATGCTAGGAGTCTCTCTGCGAGATCGTATCAGAAATGAGACCATCTGCAGCAGAACCAAAGTAACCGATATAGCTCTCCGAATCGCTAAACTTAAGTGGCAGTGGGCGGGGCACATTGCACGTAGAACCGACGGCCGTTGGAGCGGAAAGGGTCTCGAGTGGCGACCGCGTACCGGAAGGCGCAGCGTGGGTAGGCCCCCGCAAGATGGACTGATGACCTGGTGAAGGTCGCAGGAGTCCGCTGGAAGCGGGTGGCGCAGGACCGGTCATTGTGGAAATCTTTGGGGGAGGCCTATGTCCAGCAGTGGACGTCTTTCGGCTGAAATGATGATGATGATGATGAAAAAAATTACAAAAGTAGAACTTAAAAAGAACTTTATTGGAAAATTATTTTGAACTTGATTGGTTGAACGGGTTCTGAAAAATTGTACAAAATAATTTCTGAATTAAGTTTGTGTTTTAACCGTATATGCAAACATTTTTTTTAATCTTGAGTACTTAATTTATCATCCCGCACGTATCTTCCTTCTAATAAAAGAAGAATAATTCAAATCGATTCACGCGATTAAAAGTTACCCCCGAAAACCCAACATACATAATCCCGTCTAGTTTGTATAAATTAGTAATTAGTGGTCTACTTCGCGCTATTAAGATTTTTTCGAAGTTGATGGGGTCGGGACGGGTGTGATCGAAAGTATCATCGAATTGTTAATTATTATAAGCATATTGAGCATGGTATCTATTAAAACACTTTTTAAGGTTGTCTATTGTGACGGACGGTAAACTACGGAACCCTATACTGAGCATGGCCCGACATGCTCTTGGCCGGTTTTATTTAATTTCAATTCTACATTAGTGTCAGCAAAATAAGATATTATCGTAATTAAACTCAGCTGAAAATGAATAACAGTGACTGTTTACCCAAATTGTATAGACCATTGGCATTGGAACTGTTGGATCTAAATTTTATTTTATATAATGACATCTGAATGTACACAGTTTAAACAATAAATGACATCTTATCTTATCTTATCTTATCATTCATTAATTCCAATAATATCCAAGGTCTTTGAACGTCTATTACTTATGTATGAGAATTATGCATCATCTTTCATCTAACAACCTATTAAATAGGCAGCAATATGCCTACCAAAAAGGCCGTTCGACGATGGACGCGACGCGCGATGTTGTTGCGCGAGTGATGGCCCATCTGGAGGGAGGGCGACAGGTCGCAGCGATATTCTGCGACCTGTCGTGCGCCTTCTCTCGTCTTCGAGATGATTGACCACTCGCTGCTACTTTCAAAACTAGCGCGGTATGGTTTTGAAGGCAATTTCTTCAACTTAATTGCCTCCAATTTTTATACAATCGACGGCAAACCATTTTTGGGTTAAACTTACTTAGCAAACAAATGGTTAAATTAATAATATGACATTGAACATGGTATTGGTTACAAAAATTTTAATATTTCGATTTAAGTTTCCCGTTATGTAATATAAAATAACGTAAACTTAAAATTATAACTTTAAACTAAACAAATTAATCAAATATCAAAAATATAAAAACGCAAATGAAATAACTGTTGTGATATTTTATGCAATAACGTTTTTTGTTTACAATAAATTTTAGAGAAATTATATATTTTTTTTCATTTTCTTTTTAACAAATTGTAACTGTTGATTTACTTTCAGTATTTAGTAATCTTTTATAAGCTAATTATTTTATACATGTAAAATTAAAAAAAAAAATTTAATATTTTGATGTTAGTTTTTTCTTTATAATATATCATTTTTTCTTTTAAACTAAACTTTTTCCTGGGAATAATATGGGTTATTTAGACAGTTCAAATAAACATAAAGTTACGCACATATAAAACAAATCTGATTTCTGTGAACTTTTAAGAAAATATATCATTAACTACAAATACTTATGATAGTTACTAAATCTATTTAGGTAAGTGGATTTTTTTTTTGATGCGCTTGATGACGAAGCATTATTTTAACCATTATCTTACAATATGAACTGGATAACTAAAAGATAATTATATTTTTAATTCCTAATATAGTATTTAATATTTATTGTTTACAGTTGTCATTAGCAAATCGTGTTTATTTAGGCATTTTTGAATAAAGTAAATATTTATCTCTTTTATTTTATTTTTATCTGTATTTATTATTTAGGTAGGTACCTATATATTATTTATTATTTCTTTGTCGTCATTAGTTTTATTATTAGTTTTATAGTTTTTAGTTTTAATGAAGCTCCACCTACTTCCAACAAAATCAGCAACTGCAATACAAAACAGACCTATGCCATAACATAATAAATTAATCGTATGCATGCACTACACTTACAATTCATAGTACATGTACCTACACATTTATAATCATAAAAACTGTATTAGGTAGGTGATAGGTGTTACTTGTGGGGGCAACGATTTCTTTGAAACTCGTTTATATTGTAAAATGCTGACTCCAATAACAGCTTTTTTAACTTGTTTACAAACACGGTATCACGGTATAATTTTAATAATTTAAAAATAAATGCTAATTCTGTAATCCAGGACATTGATACATGGTTCACATCTAACGGCATGCTCCTAAATATTGAAAAAACTAAAATTATGCATTTTAGGTTACGGAAGACTACCATATGTCCTCTAGAAATCGTTGTCAATAATGTAAAAGTTCCACAGGTCGAGCAAACCAAGTACCTGGGTTTTACTCTGGAGTCTGGACTGACGTGGACCCCCATATAGATGCGGTCGCTGATAAGCTGGCCTCAGCGTGCTTTGCTCTTTCTAGAGTAGCACCAACTCTTACACCTAAAAACCTAAAGATAGCCTATTATGGTTAAGTACTTCCACTCAATCCTAACTCAAGTAATAGAGCTATGGGTGACCGCAGCTGAATGGAACCGACTATTCAAACTTCAAAAACGAGCTATAAGGATAATCTCTAATAAACCCTATATGATTACCCAGCTCAGTCATTGTTTGGAGAACAAAAAATTCTTACATTACCAAGTGTCTATATATTAACAGCCTGCAAATACGTGAGGTCTAATCTGGAGATAGCTCCAGATTAGACCTCACTAGACACTTGCATATAGATGCAACCCGCGGCGATAACCACGGCCGCAACACGCGCGGTCAGTACCTGCTGCTCGTCCCGCGGCGTCGTCTAGCTAAGACTCGAAAGTCGCTCAGTGTCTACGGTGTAAATATATATAATACACTGCCGAGCAACATCATTAACTCTAAAAGTGACGCAATATTTACAAGTAAAATTAAAAAAATACTGATTAACATGTCTTGCTACACAATAAATGAATTCCTGTCAAGGACAAATGATCGATAAGTTACTGGCTATTTATTGTATAACGTCTTAACACTATAATTACTATTTAAAACGAGATATTTACCATGTATATTTGTTTTTCTGAGCTCCCGATATTTCGGCACTGTTACAAGTGCCATGTTCACGGTGTAACTGATTTGCTGCGAGTTTTTATTTTATTTGTGGTCTACCCACACCCCACATCACACTTCACACATCACATCATCACATCGTCACACAAAATATACACACAAGTATATTTTAGCGACATTAGGTAACAGAAAAAAATGTAGAAAAATTAAAATCAACTTAAACTAAAAGCGCGTTGGTGTTCCAGCGGTATGACGTGAGACTTTCAATCTGAAGGTCTCGGGTTCAAACCCTGCCGGCTCGTCCCAATTAGTTTTTTGGAACTTATTGTACGAAATATCATTTGATAATATTTTAGCAACCGCTTCTCGGTGAAGGAAAACATCGTGAGGAAACCGGACTAATCTCAATAAGGCCTAGTTTACCCTCTGGGTTGGAAGGTCAGATGGCACTCGCTTTCGTAAAACTAGCGCCTACGTCAAACCTTGGGATTAGTTGCCAAAGCGGACCCCAGGCTTTCGTTGTTCTCTGTTGCCTTGTCGTTGTTTTTATTTGCTGACGGAGTGGTAGAGCACTACAGATAAAATATTGAGACCCCAAAAAGTGCACAAAATATAAATTTGAGCGTTGCACGACAGATTAAGAGGGGGCAGAGTGTTTGCCGCAGACACGAAATAGGCATTTAGCGGCCCCACGCTGCTCGCTATCTGTGTGCGTGCGCGCACGCACACTACTACAACGGCGCGTCATCATTCGGGCGTTAAAATGTTGTAACTTAGAATTCCTCATTTTTATAATCCTTTGATACTGATATTGTATTAATTCACCTAATATTTGTTCGGTTTTTCCAAACGATTTTATTATTTGTGTTTGTATTTAGTACTAAAGAAAGGTACCATTCTGTCGGTTGTTGATAAGGTTAATTTCTAAACTAATATTTATGACATTCGCGCCTTATCGACAACCGGCAGAATGCAAAGTGCCTTTTTCTAAATACAAGCACATTTTTTATGATTTCATATGTGGCTATTTACGGCTAAAGGTACCTTATGGACGGTCGGCGCTTACGTCGCGTTGCAGCGCATTATTATCAGCGTCTTTGTTAACAGCGTAAGCGCCGCTCGTCCATAAGGTACCTTTCACCGCAAAACGTCACATATTATGAAATCGTTAAAAAAAATTGTCGTTTTCTTGGTAAAAGTACCACATTGTCGCTTGGAGATTAACTCCGATTTAGATAAAATTCGATATCTGAGGAGCCGGCAGGGTGATTAACATGAATCTTAAGTCAAAATTGGAAAATATGGTAAGAATCGACGCCATATTGGATTTTGTGAGATTAACTCCGATTTGGATAAAAATCGATACCTGAGGATCCGGCGGAGTGATTAACATGAATCTTGAGTCAACATTGTAAACTATTGTTAAAACCGACGCCATCTTGGATTTTGTAAGATCAACTCCGATTTGGATAAAAATCGATATCTGACTATCCGGCGGGGTCCTTACCATGAATCCAGAATCAAAATCGTAAAATATTGTAAAAAGCGACGCCATCTTGGATTTTGAGAGATTAACTCCGATTTGGATAAAAATCGATATCTGAGGATCCGGCGGGGTGATTAACATGAATCTTGAGTCAAAATTGTAAAATATTGTTAAAACCGACGCCATCTTGGATTTTGTAAGATCAACTCCGATTTGGATAAAAATCGATATCTGACGATCCAGCGGGGTCCTTAAATAAGATTATAAGGAAACAAGAATACTTTTGAACCGGTAAGTAAAACAAACATGTATAATGACCGAAAACGACAACCGCGAGACTACAACTGTCACACAGACGAATTGAATTTAGAACCAACATTTTAAACTAAAGTATTTACTGTCTATGACAGTTGCAATCAGCCAGTATCAAATTTATATTCCAATACTCCCACTAAATTTGATATGTCTGATACAAAACAGTAGCTATTCACATATACCCATAATACATAACAAAAACAGAACTACTTCTTGTCTCTAAAACAAACTAATTAGTAACAGAACAACTTCTTGTCTGTACAGCAAACAATTACAACATTGAAAGTACCTGGTCTCTAATGTTCATAAATTGAACCGCAGGTAAAGCCTTTGTAAAAATGTCAGCAAGTTGTTCTGAACTAGGCACATACTTAATAACAATCAACTTTTGATGGACCTTTTCACGAATGAAATTAAACTTTACATCTATGTGCTTACTTTTCTTATGAAAAACAGGATTGTTTATCAATTTTATAGCACTCTGATTATCCATACATAAAGTAGTGCAATTGACATCAAAATCTATATCTTTAAAAAATTGCTTAAGCCATAAAAGATTCTTGGCTGCTTCACAACCAGCCAAAAATTCAGCCTCACATGTTGACAAGGCAACACAAGGCTGCTTCTGACTAGCCCATGAAATAGGACCCCCATTCAACATGAATAAGTAGCCTGTTGTTGACTTTCTAGTATCTAAGTCCCCAGCAAAATCTGAATCAGAATAACCAACCAAATCTGACTGCTTTTGATATTTGATACAGATATCTTTTGTTTTCATTAGATACTTGATTATTCGTTTTACTTGAGCAACATGCTCCAAACTAGGATTAGTAATGTATCTACTTAAAACATTTACTCCAAAACAAATGTCTGGCCTAGTAGCATTTGCCAAGAACAATAGTGAGCCAATAGCTTCACGGTAAGGAAAGTCAATCCTATCGTTTTCATTTTCATTCTTATGAATGGGAACGTTGACATCTACTGGTGTGTTACAAGGCTTAGCAGTGCTCATATTAAATTTACTTATTATCTGCTCAATGTATCTTTTCTGGTGAACACATATGCAACCATTACTTTTAACTATTTCTAACCCTACATATTTATTCAAATCAATTTCTTTAATTTGAAACCCTGTCTTCAAATGTTTGACAATTAAGTCCAAGACTCTATTAGATTCAGACATAACCAGAGCATCATCAACATATAAAATCAACAGTGCTTTTGTTTCCTCAAAATCACCTACAAAAACACAACTGTCAGCTTGAGATTGCTTGAAACCAAATTTCACTAAAAACTCTGTGAATTTCTTATTCCAACATCTGGATGCCTGTTTGAGCCCATAGAGGGACTTTTCTAACTTGCATATCTTATTAGGTGCTGGTGCTTGAACACCTTCTGGCACTTCCATGAATAAATTTTCTTCTAGGACACCATATAAGAAAGCTGTTTTTACGTCCAATTGTCGTATATTCCAATTCATTTGAGCAGCAATGCTTAGCAATATTCGAATTGACTCATATCTAGTGGTCGGTGAAAAAGTTTCCAAATAGTCCAGTCCTTGAATTTGAGTAAATCCACGAGCACAAAGACGAGCTTTGTATCTTTCTATTTCACCATCTTTGTTTCTTTTAATACTGAACACCCATTTCGAAGTTATGGTTCTATGTTTTTCACGGTCTACAAATCGCCAGGTGTTATTCTCACGATGAGAATCCAGCTCTTCAGAAATAGCATTCATCCATTCTTTACACTCTGGGCTATTTACAGCATCATTGTAAGTCATTGGAGCCTCCAACTCCATCAAGTTCACTTCACATATATTCATATGTTTTCTCGGTCTTAAGTTGTATGGCATATCAAGTAAACCTTCTTGGTCAATTCCACGAGGTGGTATATAACTCTCGTCATGTTCATTTGCATCGTCATAAGAACTATTAACAAGGCCATCACTCTCTTCTTGTTCCTCTCTTTCTATCAGTTGAGGTTCCTGTACCACTCCCTCTGCCATTCCAGGACCCAACCTTTCAATCTCTATTTGCTCTGATAAATTTTCATTTTCAGCACCAAAAGTAAATGAAATTTCAGCTTCATTTCTTTCAAAATCGAGAGTCTTTTGTTCGTCAAAAATGACATTTCTTGACACTGTCACTCTTTTTGTTTCTGGGTCATACATCCTGTAATTTGTATGCTCATATCCAACTAGCATCAATTTCCTGCTCTTACTCTCTAGTTTTGTTCTAAGTTGATCTGGTACATGCACATACCCCACACATCCAAACACTCTTACATGATCCAAACTAGGTTTCATATCATTCCACAATTCATAAGGTGTAACATTTGGGGTCTGACTTGATGATGTACGATTCAACAGATATACAGCACAGCTAACTGCTTCTGCCCAAAGATCATGCGATATGTCACGAGTATACAGCATAGAGCGTGCACTCTGCATAATGGTTCTCATCTCACGCTCCGCGCGGCCGTTCATTTCGGGACTATATGGAGCAGTTAACTCATGAGAGATACCTTCACTATCAAGATATTCTTTAAATTCTTTATTTTTATATTCACCACCGCAATCAGTATGCAACACACGCACACTATGCAAGAATTTATTCTTAACTATTGCATTGTATTTCTTGAAATATTCAAGTGCGTCACTTTTGTTCCTAAGAAAGTACACATGTCTATAAGCAGTGGCAGCATCTTTGAATAAAATGAAATATTTCATACCTTGTACTGAGGGCACGCTAATGGGCCCACAGAGATCACTATAAACCATGTCACCTGGTTGCAGCGGGCCTCTGTTGGACTTCAGGAACGGTCTCCGGGCTTGTTTTCCATAGGCACAACCCTCACACACAAAATTGTCACAATTAGTTAAGTCCACTCCGGTGATCACATTATTATTGCACATTTTCTGTATTTCCTTCACATTCAGATGAGCAAGTCTCAGGTGCCAGGTTTGCAGATCAGCTTTTTGCACTAAATTACACTGGTTTAACACTGTTTTCACCTTCAGTTTATATAAGTTATTTCTTTGTAAAGTACCACACATAACAATAACACCGTCTTTGTAAATAAACGCATCACTGTTCTTTTTCACTATTTCATACCCCTGTCTGATAATCAGTCCCTCAGACACTAGGTTTCTATATAGTTGAGGCACATACAAAACTTCTTTTAAGATACAGGTCTCCCACTGGCCATCAACCCACTTATCCAATAAAATGTCTCCTTGTCCGGCCACTTCAAGGATTTCTTTATTGCCCAATTTCAATGGAGCACCTCTGTACTCATGCAATTCTATGAAATATTCCTTTCTAAAAGATATGTGAGCCGAAGCACCACTGTCCAAAAGCCATTTGTCATCTTCATCTGGCTCTTTCCATTCACACTGAGTAACATTAAATGCTAACATATCAGTTTTCTTGTCAGTTTTCTTAGGAGCCCGACATTCTTTAGCAAAATGTCCGCGAACACCACAGTTGTAACAAGGGTAACGATGACCTTGGTGTTCCTTATTGGGTTCTTTCTTACTTGAACTAGGAGTTGGCTTTGTGGAAGTGGATATTCTCTTCTTCATCTGCTTGGACACAAGCAAGGCGGTTTCATTTTCATCTTCCACACTCAAGCTAGCTTCCTCATCCAGTAAACGTGCTGTCAAGTTCGTTATAGTTTGACATTTAGGATCTAATGACATCCATGCTTGACGTAAAGATCTAAACTTCGGAGGAAGAGTACTTAAAATCTTCGTCATAATTGCCGTGTCACTGATACTTTCTCCACTCTCCTTGAGCTGCTTGGCCAAACTTTCTACCTTTGCGATATGTTGAGCTATGTTATCTGTCGTATTCATTTTGTATTGGTAAAACCTCTCGTGAATCATCATTTTTGTCAATTCCGACTTTTGCTCATAAATTGATTCGAGTTTACTCAATATTTCTAACGCAGTTTCGCAGTTCTCAATAAGCGCAATTTGATTGAGATGCATCGCCGATGTCATAATAAACATCGCCATCCCATCATCTTTGTTCCATTGTGTGGCATTCGTTTCTGTTTTGGATTCTTTTATATTTAACCCTTTTGCACGTAATGCACACATAATTTGGAATTTCCATTGCTTAAAATTCGTGCCATCAAATTTTTCAACTTTTCCGGTAACCTCCATTTTCATTCACACACGCCGTGTTTTGTTTTTCTTCCGAGATACCGTTAAGCACTGAATTTACACACTACTTTACCGTCTTTCTGTGTTTCACTACCACTCGCGTGGGCAAAGGGCCCATAACCAAATAAGATTATAAGGAAACAAGAATACTTTTGAACCGGTAAGTAAAACAAACATGTATAATGACCGAAAACGACAACCGCGAGACTACAACTGTCACACAGACGAATTGAATTTAGAACCAACATTTTAAACTAAAGTATTTACTGTCTATGACAGTTGCAATCAGCCAGTATCAAATTTATATTCCAATATCCTTAACATGAATCCAGAAACAAAATCGTAAAATATTGTAAAAAAGCGACGCCATCTTGGATTTTGTGAGCTTAACTCCGATTTGGATAAAATCGATATCTGAGGATCCGACGGAGTGATTAACATGAATCCAGAGTCAAAATTGTAAAATATTGTAATAACCGACGCCATCTTGGATTTTGTAAGATCAACTCCGATTTGGATAAAAATCGATATCTGACTATCCGGCGGGGTCCTTACCATAAATCCAGAATCAAAATCGTAAAATATTGTAAAAAGCGACGCCATCTTGGATTTTGAGAGATTAACTCCGATTTGGATAAAAATCGATATCTGAGGATCCGGCGGGGTGATTAACATGAATCTTGAGTCAAAATTGTAAAATATTGTTAAAACCGACGCCATCTTGGATTTTGTAAGATCAACTCCGATTTGGATAAAAATCGATATCTGACGATCCAGCGGGGTCCTTAACATGAATCCAGAAACAAAATCGTAAAATATTGTAAAAAAGCGACGCCATCTTGGATTTTGTGAGCTTAACTCCGATTTGGATAAAATCGATATCTGAGGATCCGACGGAGTGATTAACATGAATCCAGAGTCAAAATTGTAAAATATTGTAATAACCGACGCCATCTTGGATTTTGTAAGATCAACTCCGATTTGGATAAAAATCGATATCTGACTATCCGGCGGGGTCCTTACCATGAATCCAGAATCAAAATCGTAAAATATTGTAAAAAGCGACGCCATCTTGGATTTTGAGAGATTAACTCCGATTTGGATAAAAATCGATATCTGAGGATCCGGCGGGGTGATTAACATGAATCTTGAGTCAAAATTGTAAAATATTGTTAAAACCGACGCCATCTTGGATTTTGTAAGATCAACTCCGATTTGGATAAAAATCGATATCTGACGATCCAGCGGGGTCCTTAACATGAATCCAGAAACAAAATCGTAAAATATTGTAAAAAAGCGACGCCATCTTGGATTTTGTGAGCTTAACTCCGATTTGGATAAAATCGATATCTGAGGATCCGACGGAGTGATTAACATGAATCCAGAGTCAAAATTGTAAAATATTGTAATAACCGACGCCATCTTGGATTTTGTAAAATCAACTCCGATTTGGATAAAAATCGATATCTGACTATCAGGCGGGGTCCTTAACATAAATCCAGAATCAAAACCGTAAAATATTGTAAAAAGCGACGCCATCTTGGATTTTGTGAGCTTAACTCCGATTTGGATAAAATTCGATATCTGAGGATCCGGCGGGGTGATTAACATGAATCTTGAGTCAAAATTGTAAAATATTGGTAAAACCGACGCAATCTTGGATTTTGTAAGATCAACTCCGATTTGGATAAAAATCGATATCTGACGATCCGGCGGGGTCCTTAACATGAATCCAGAATCAAAATCGTAAAATATTGTAAAAAGCGACGCCATCTTGGATTTTGTGAGCTTAACTCCGATTTGGATAAAATCGATATCTGAGGATCCGACGGAGTGATTAACATGAATCCAGAGTCAAAATTGTAAAATATTGTAATAACCGACGCCATCTTGGATTTTGTAAAATCAACTCCGATTTGGATAAAATTCGATATCTGACTATCCGGCGGGGTCCTTAATATGAATCCAGAATCAAAATCGTAAAATATTGTAAAAAGCGACGCCATCTTGGATTTTGTGATCTTAACTCCGATTTGGATAAAAATCGATATCTGAGGATCCGACGGAGTGATTAACATGAATCCAGAAACAAAATTGTTAAATATTTTTAAAACCGACGCCATCTTGGATTTTGTACGATCAACGCCGATTTGGATAAAAATCGATATCTGACTATCCGGCGGGGTCCTTAACATGAATCCAGAATAAAAATCGTAAAATATTGTAAAAAGCGACGCCATCTTGGATTTTGTGAGATTAACTGCGATTTGGATAAAAATCTATATCTGAGAAGCCCGCAGGGTGATTAACATGAATCTTGAGTCGAAATTAGAAAATATGGTAAGAATCGACGCCGTCTTGGATTTTGGTAAGATCAACTCCGATTTGGATAAAAATCGATATATGACTACCCGGCGGAGTCCATAAAATGAATCCATAGTCAAAATTGTTAAATAACATCAACACTGACGCCATATTGGATTTTGTAGGATTGAATCCGATTTGGATAAAAATCGATATCTGACGATCCGGTGGGGTCCTTAACATGAATCCAGAATCAAAATTATAAAATACGATTTTGATTCTGGATTCATGTTAAGGACCGCGCCGGATAGTCAGATATCGGTTTTTATCCAAATCGGAGTTGATTTTACAAAATCCAAGATGGCGTCGGTTTTTACAATATTTTACAATTTTGACTCTGGATTCATGTTAATCACTGTGCCGGATCCTCAGATATCGATTTTCATCCAAATCGGAGTTGATTTTACAAAATCCAAGATGGCGTCGGTTTTTACAATATTTTACAATGTTAACTCTGGATTCATGTTAATCACTGCGCCGGATCCTCAGATATCGATTTTTATCCAAATCGGATTCAATCCTACAAAATCCAAGATGGCGTCGGTTTTTAAAATATTTTACAATTTTGACTCTGGATGTCTGGATTCATGTTAATCACTCAGTCGGATCCTCAGATATCGATTTTTATCCGAATCGGAGTTAAGCTCACAAAATCCAAGATGGCGTCGCTTTTTACAATATTTTACGATTTTGATTCTGGATTCATGTTAAGGACCCCGCCGAATAGTCAGATATCGATTTTTATCCAAATCGGAGTTGATTTTACAAAATCCAAGATGGCGTCGGTTATTACAATATTTTACAATTTTGACTCTGGATTCATGTTAATCACTCCGTCGGATCCTCAGATATCGATTTTTATCCAAATCGGAGTTGATTTTACAAAATCCAAGATGGCGTCGGTTTTTACTATATTTTACAATGTTGACTCTGGATTCATGTTAATCACTGCGCCGGATCCTCAGATATCGATTTTTATCCAAATCGGAGTTGATCTTACAAAATCCAAGATGGCGTCGGTTTTAACAATATTTTACAATTTTGACTCAAGATTCATGTTAATCACCCCGCCGGATCCTCAGATATCGATTTTTATCCAAATCGGGGTTAATCTCACAAAATCCAAGATGGCGTCGCTTTTTACAATATTTTACGATTTTGATTCTGGATTCATATTAAGGACCCCGCCGGATAGTCAGATATCGAATTTTATCCAAATCGGAGTTGATTTTACAAAATCCAAGATGGCGTCGGTTTTAACAATATTTTACAATTTTGATTCTGGATTCATGTTAAGGACCGCGCCGGATAGTCAGATATCGATTTTTATCCAAATCGGAGTTGATTTTACAAAATCCAAGATGGCGTCGGTTTTTACAATATTTTACAATGTTGACTCTGGATTCATGTTAATCACTGCGCCGGATCCTCAGATATCGATTTTTATCCAAATCGGACTTGATCTTACAAAATCCAAGATGGCGTCGGTTTTAACAATATTTTACAATTTTGACTCAAGATTCATGTTAATCACCCCGCCGGATCCTCAGATATCGATTTTTATCCAAATCGGGGTTAATCTCACAAAATCCAAGATGGCGTCGCTTTTTACAATATTTTACGATTTTGATTCTGGATTCATGTTAAGGACCCCGCCGGATAGTCAGATATCGATTTTTATCCAAATCGGAGTTGATTTTACAAAATCCAAGATGGCGTCGGTTTTTACAATATTTTACAATTTTGATTCTGGATTCATGTTAATCACTGTGCCGGATCCTCAGATATCGATTTTTATCCAAATCGGAGTTAATCTCACAAAATCTAAGATGGCGTCGCTGTTTACAATATTTTACGATTTTGATTCTGGATTCATGTTAAGAGGGGGCAGAGTGTTTTCAACGTAAACGACAGTTACGGTTAAGACTGTGGCGTCCTCAATTATTTGCAAAGACATACAAGATGCATGTAATTATTATCTCAAAGAGTGTGTCTACCATATTCGTATATTTATAATCTACAATAATGTACAGTTTAGTAAATATGTCTACGCAAAGACGCAGCAAAATTGAGAAAAACGCGTGTCAGCGTTTATGCCAAAGTGAATGAAAAATCATTTGCTTTATTTTTAAAAACTAACTCTATCCAATCTCAAATATACAAGCTACTGAATTCGTATAGTCTTGTTACATAATACTGGTTCATTAATTAATTATGATTTTTTTAAAACGTCCTAAAAATCCGCCATACAAAATTACTATGGAATCTGATCGTTGAAATATAACAAGTGAGCAACACTCGAAATAGTCAGTCGGCCCCGAATGTTCGAAGCGACACCACGTCTCTCTGCGGAGCGTCTACATCTTGAAATAAATCGATGTTCATTGTGTACGTATACTGCGTTATAGGTAGCAAAACGGTATAAGAATTTTTTTACCATTTTTTGTGTTTCCAAAGGAAATAGGCAATAGCAACCAGTTCAAAATGAATGACATACAGAGTTAGTTTCGTTTATACCTCATTGTATATAGTGTCACTTGGACCGTAGAAGATGTCCAAGGTCTGATGACGGAGTAGAAAGGTGGCCACCGGAACTCAGGAAGTAGTTGATGTAATACCCCCGTGTTTGGACTCATTTGTATTGTTTTGGCGGGCACTTGGACCGTGACTGGTGTCCAAGGTCTGATGATGAAGCAGAAAGATGACCACCGGAACTCAGGAAGTATTTGATGTAATACCCCCGTGTTTGGGCTCGTTAGGTTTGTTCTGGTGAGCACTTGGACCGTGAGTGGTGTCCAAGGTCTGATGATGGAGCAGAAAGATGACCACCGGAACTCAGGAAGTATTTGATGTAATACCCCCGTGTTTGGGCTCGTTAGGTTTGTTCTGGTGAGCACTTGGACCGTGAGTGGTGTCCAAGGTCTGATGATGGAGCAGAAAGATGACCACCGGAACTCAGGAAGTAGTTGATGTAATACCCCCGTGTTTGGGCTCGTTAGGTTTGTTCTGGTGAGCACTTGGACCGTGAGTGGTGTCCAAGGTCTGATGATGGAGCAGAAATATGACCACCGGAACTCAGGAAGTAGTTGATGTAATACCCCCGTGTTTGGACTCATTTGTATTGTTTTGGCGGGCACTTGGACCGTGACTGGTGTCCAAGGTCTGATGATGGAGCAGAAAGATGACCAGCGGAACTCAGGAAGTAGTTGATGTAATACCCCTGTGTTTGGGCTCGTTAGGTTTGGTTAGGCGAGCACTTGGGCCGTAGGTGGTGTCCAAGGTCTGATGATGGAGCAGAAAGGCGGCCACCGGAACTCAGGCAGTAGTTGATGTAATACCCCCATGTTTGGAGTCATTTGTATTGTTTTGACGAGCACTTGGATCGTGAGTGGTGTCCAAGGTCTGATGATGGAGCAGAAAGGTGTCAACCGGTACTCAGGAACCAGTGGGTGGAATACCTTCGTGTTCAGACTCGTAGATTTTGTTTTGACGAGCACTTGGGCTATACATGGTGTTCAAGGTCTGATGGTGGAGCAGTAAAGTGTCAACTGGTACTCAGGAACCAGTTGATAGAATACCTTCGTGTTTAGACTCGTTAGTTTTGATTCGACGAGCACTTGGGCCATGCATGGTTTCCAAGGTCTGATGATGGAGCAGATATTTACAAATATATTAAAAAATTATAAATTATATTTATTACATTAATATTTATAAATTTTGTAAGGTTGACTCCGATTTGGATAAAAATCGATATCTGAGGATCCGGCGGGCTGATTAACATGAATCTTGAGTCAAATTTGTTAAATATTGTTAAAACCGACGCCATCTTGGATTTTGTAAAATCAACTCCGATTTGGATAAAAATCGATATCTGACTATCCGGCGGGGTCCTTAACATGAATCCAGAGTCAAAATTGTAAAATATTGTTAAAACGGACGCCATCTTGGATTTTGTAAGATCAACTCCGATTTGGATAAAAATCGATATCTGAGGATCCGGCGGGGTCCTTAACATGAATCCAGAATCAAAATCGTTAAATATTGTAAAAAGCGACGCCATCTTGGACTTTGTGAGATTAGCTCCGATTTGGATAAAAATCGATATCTGAGGATCCGGCGGGGTGATTAACATGAATCCAGAATCAAAATCGTAAAATATTGTAAAAAGCGACGCCATCTTGGATTTTGTGAGATCAACTCCGAGTTGGATAAAAATTGATATCTGACGATCCGGCGGGGTCCTTAACATGAATCCAGAATCAAAATCGTAAAATATTGTAAAAAGCGACGCCATCTTGGATTTTGTAAAATCAACTCCGATTTGGATAACAATCGATATCTGACTATCCGGCGGGGTCCTTAACATGAATCCAGAATCAAAATCGTAAAATATTGCAAAAAGCGACGCCATCTTGGATTTTGTGCGATAAACTCCGATTTGGATAAAAATCGATATCTGAGGATCCAGTGGGGACCATAATATGAATCTAGGATCAATATTGTAAAATATTGTAAAAACCGACGCCATCTTGGATTTTGTAAAATCAACTCCGATTTGGATAAAAATCGATATCTGACTATCCGGCGGGGTCCTTAACATGAATCCAGAATCAAAATCGTCAAATATTGTAAAAAGCGACGCCATCTTGGATTTTGTGAGATTAGCTCCGATTTGGATAAAAATCGATATCTGAGGATCCGGCGGGGTGATTAACATGAATCTTGAGTCAAAATTGTAAAATATTGTTAAAACCGACGCCATCTTGGATTTTGTGAGATTAACTCCGATTTGGATAAAAATCGATATCTGACGATCCGGCGGGGTCCTTACCATGAATCCAGAATCACAATCGTAAAATATTGTAAAAAGCGACGCCATCTTGGATTTTGTAAAATTAACTCCGTTTTGGATAACAATCGATATCTGACTATCCGGCGGGGTCCTTAACATGAATCCAGAATCAAAATCGTCAAATATTGTCAAAAGCGACGCCATCTTGGATTTTGTGAGATTAGCTCAGATTTGGATAAAAATCGATATCTGAGGATCCGGCGGGGTGATTGACATGAATCTTGAGTCAAAATTGTAAAATATTGTTAAAACCGACGCCATCTTGGATTTTGTAAGATCAACTCTGATTTGGATAAAAATCGATATATGACGATCCGGCGGGGTCCTAAACATGAATCCAGAATCAAAATCGTAAAATATTGTCAAAAGCGACGCCATCTTGGATTTTTTGAGATTAACTGCGATTTGGATAAAAATCGATATCTGAGGAGCCGGCAGGGTGACTAACATGAATCTTAAGTCAAAATTGGAAAATATGGTAAGAATAGACGCCATATTGGATTTTGTAAAATTAACTCTGATTTGGATAAAAATCGATATCTGACGATCTGGCGGGGTCCATAACATGAATCCATGGTCAAAATTAATAATTAACGTCAACACTGACGCCATATTGGATTTTGTAAGATAAACTCTGATTTGGATAAAAATCGATATCTCATGATCCGGCGGGGTCCTTAACATGAATCCAGAATCAAAACTGTATAATATTGTAATAAGTGACGCCATCTTTGATTTTGTGAGATTAACTTCGATTTGAATAAAAATCGATATCTGACGATTCAGCGGGGTCCATAACATGAATCCATAGTCAAAATTGTTAAATAATGTCAACACCGACGCCAAATTGGATTTTGGAAAATTATCTCTGATTTGGATAAAAATCGATATCTGACGATTTTTATCCAAATCGGAGTTGATATCACAAAATCCAAGATGGCGTCGATTCTTACCATATTTTCCAATTTTGATTCTAGATTCATGTTAAGGACCCCGCCGGATCGTCAGATATCAATTTTTATCCAAATCGGAGTTGATCTTACAAAATCCAAGATGGCGTCGGTTTTAACAATATTTTACAATTTTGACTCAAGATTCATGTCAATCACCCCGCCGGATCCTCAGATATCGATTTTTATCCAAATCGCAGTTAATCTCACAAAATCCAAGATGGCGTCGGTTTTAACAATATTTTACAATTTTGACTCAAGATTCATGTTAATCACCCCGCCGGATCCTCAGATATCGATTTTTATCCAAATCGGAGCTAATCTCACAAAGTCCAAGATGGCGTCGCTTTTTACAATATTTAACGATTTTGATTCTGGATTCATGTTAAGGACCCCGCCGGATCGTCAGATATCAATTTTTATCCAAATCGGAGTTTATCGCACAAAATCCAAGATGGCGTCGGTTTTAACAATATTTTACAATTTTGACTCAAGATTCATGTTAATCAACCCGCCGGATTCTCAGATATCGATTTTTATCCAAATCGCAGTTAATCTCACAAAATCCAAGATGGCGTCGCTTTTTACAATATTTAACGATTTTGATTCTGGATTCATGTTAAGGACCCCGCCGGATCGTCAGATATCGATTTTTATTTAAATCGGAGTTAATCTCACAAAGTCCAAGATGGCGTCGCTTTTTACAATATTTAACAAATTTGACTCAAGATTCATGTTAATCAGCCCGCCGGATCCTCAGATATAATTTTTTATCCAAATCGGAGTTGATCTTACAAAATCCAAGATGGCGTCGGTTTTTACATTATTTTACAATTTTGACTCTGGATTCATGTTAATCACTCCGTCGGATCCTCGGATATCGATTTTTATCCAAATCGGAGTTAAGCTCACAAAATCCAAGATGGCGTCGCTTTTTACAATATTTTACGATTTTGATTCTAGATTCATGTTAAGGACCCCGCCGGATCGTCAGATATCAATTTTTATCCAAATCGGAGTTGATCTTACAAAATCCAAGATGGCGTCGGTTTTAACAATATTTTACAATTTTGACTCAAGATTCGTGTTAATCACCCCGCCGGATCCTCAGATATCGATTTTTATCTTAATCGCAGTTAATCTCACAAAATCCAAGATGGCGTCGCTTTTTACAATATTTAACGATTTTGATTCTGGATTCATGTTAAGGACCCCGCCGGATCGTCAGATATCGATTTTTATCCAAATCGGAGTTAATAATCTCACAAAGTCCAAGATGGCGTCGGTTTTTACATTATTTTACAATTTTGACTCTGGATTCATGTTATGCACTCCGTCGGATCCTCGGATATCGATTTTTATCCAAATCGGAGTTAATCTCACAAAGTCCAAGATGGCGTCGCTTTTTACAATATTTAACGATTTTGATTCTAGATTCATGTTAAGGACCCCGCCGGATCGTCAGATATCAATTTTTATCCAAATCGGAGTTGATCTTACAAAATCCAAGATGGCGTCGGTTTTAACAATATTTTACAATTTTGACTCAAGATTCATGTTAATCAACCCGCCGGATTCTCAGATATCGATTTTTATCCAAATCGCAGTTAATCTCACAAAATCCAAGATGGCGTCGCTTTTTACAATATTTAACGATTTTGATTCTGGATTCATGTTAAGGACCCCGCCGGATCGTCAGATATCGATTTTTATTTAAATCGGAGTTAATCTCACAAAGTCCAAGATGGCGTCGCTTTTTACAATATTTAACAAATTTGACTCAAGATTCATGTTAATCAGCCCGCCGGATCCTCAGATATAATTTTTTATCCAAATCGGAGTTGATCTTACAAAATCCAAGATGGCGTCGGTTTTTACATTATTTTACAATTTTGACTCTGGATTCATGTTAATCACTCCGTCGGATCCTCGGATATCGATTTTTATCCAAATCGGAGTTAAGCTCACAAAATCCAAGATGGCGTCGCTTTTTACAATATTTTACGATTTTGATTCTAGATTCATGTTAAGGACCCCGCCGGATCGTCAGATATCAATTTTTATCCAAATCGGAGTTGATCTTACAAAATCCAAGATGGCGTCGGTTTTAACAATATTTTACAATTTTGACTCAAGATTCGTGTTAATCACCCCGCCGGATCCTCAGATATCGATTTTTATCCAAATCGCAGTTAATCTCACAAAATCCAAGATGGCGTCGCTTTTTACAATATTTAACGATTTTGATTCTGGATTCATGTTAAGGACCCCGCCGGATCGTCAGATATCGATTTTTATCCAAATCGGAGTTAATCTCACAAAGTCCAAGATGGCGTCGGTTTTTACATTATTTTACAATTTTGACTCTGGATTCATGTTAATCACTCCGTCGGATCCTCGGATATCGATTTTTATCCAAATCGGAGTTAATCTCACAAAGTCCAAGATGGCGTCGCTTTTTACAATATTTAACGATTTTGATTCTAGATTCATGTTAAGGACCCCGCCGGATCGTCAGATATCAATTTTTATCCAAATCGGAGTTGATCTTACAAAATCCAAGATGGCGTCGGTTTTTACAATATTTTACCATTTTGACTCTGGATTCATGTTAATCACTTCGTCGGATCCTCGGATATCGATTTTTATCCAAATCGGAGTCAACCTTACAAAATTTATAAATATTGATATAATCAATATTATAAAAGTGACGTTTTCTGGGTAAAGAAAGATACCACATTGTCGCTTATTGATAAGAATGATAAGGCGCTTCTGTCATAAAGAATCACTTGGAAAACCTTATCAACAGGCGACAATGTGGTACTTTTACCAAGAAAACGACACAATTTTTTAACGATTTCATAATATGTGACGTTTTGCGGTGAAAGGTACCTTATGGACGATCGGCGCTTACGCTGTTAACAAAGACGCTGATAATAATGCGCTGCAACGCGACGTAAGCGCCGACCGTCCATAAGGTACCTTTAGCCGTAAATAGCCACATATGAAATCATAAAAAATGTGCTTTTATTTAGAAAAAGGCACTTTGCCATTCTGCCGGTTGTCGATAAGGCGCGAATGTCATAAATATTAGTTTAGAAATGAACCTTATCAACAACCGACAGAATGGTACCTTTCTTTAGTACTAAATACAAACACAAATAATAAAATCATTTGGAAAAACCGAACAAATATTAGGTGAATTAATACAATATCTGTATCAAAGGATTATAAAAATGAGGAATTCTAAGATTTCTAAGTTATAACCTTTTAACGCCCGAATAATGACGCGCCGGTGTAGTAGTGTGCGTGCGCGCACGCACACAGATAGCGAGCAGTGCGGGGCCGCTAAATGCCTATTTCGTGTCCGCGGCAAACACTCTGCCCGCTCTCCTCAGATATCTTTTTTTATCCAAATCGGAGTTTATCGCACAAAATCCAAGATGGCGTCGCTTTTTACAATATTTTACGATTTTGATTCTGGATTCATGTTAAGGACCCCGCCGGATCGTCAGATATCGATTTTTATCCAAATCGGAGTTGATCTTGCAAAATCCAAGATGGCGTCGGTTTTAACAATATGTAACAATTTTGACTCAAGATTCATGTTAATCACCCCGCCGGATCCTCAGATATCGATTTTTATCCAAATCGGAGTCAATCTTACAAAAATTAATATAATAAATATAATTTATAAATTTTTAATATATTTATAAATATCTGCTCCATCATCAGACCTTGGAAACCATGCATGGCCCAAGTGCTCGTCGAATCAAAACCAACGAGTGTAAACACGAAGGTATTCTATCAACTGGTTCCTGAGTACCAGTTGACACTTTTCTGCTCCACCATCAGACCTTGGACACCATGTATAGCCCAAGTGCTCGTCAAAACAAAATCTACGAGTCTGAACACGAAGGTATTCCCACCCACTGGTTCCTGAGTACCGGTTGACACCTTTCTGCTCCTTCATCAGACCTTATCTGGGAAAAGGGACCTTATTGTTGGTGGCGCTTACGGCGTTATGAACGACATTCGTATACGGATATCGCCTTACGCGGTTCAAGTACTAGTTTAGACAATTTAGATTTAATTTGCCTTAAACAAGCAGGTAAAATATTATTCTTCAGAAGCACGTAAAAATAACAAAATAGACTTACCCGATTTTGCCACTTGTGTGGCACAGTATACGTACACAATATATCTCAAGGTGAAAACGCTCCGCAACGAGACGTGGTGTCGCTTCGAGAGGTCGGGGCAGACTGGCTATTTTGGGTTTTGATCACTTGTTATATTTCAACGTCTAGATCCCATAGTAATTTTGTATGGCGGATTTTGAGGGCATTTTAAAAAAATCACAATAAAATAACCAAAGAGTATTTTGGCATAAAATAAAAATTCCAGAGTAGCTAACATACTTGAGATTGTATTTAGTATGTTTTTAAAATTACAGTAGTATATTTTTTTTTCAGGAGACGTTAAACGCTAACACACGTTTTCACAAGTTTAGTGAACTTTTGCGTTGATGTGTTTAGTTAAGTATACATTATTTTCGATTATTATGAAAAATCCGGTGTAAACATGCTCTTTGAGAACCTGTTAACATACATTTTGTATATCTTTGTAAAGAATTATGACCCTGAGACGTTTAACGGCAACTGCTGTTTTCGATTGATTTTACTCTGCCCCCTCTTAATTAAAGTGTGCTCTATTAATTTCCGTCAAAACCGATTTAGGTTCTGCCAGTTTTTAATTCACTGTCCGTAACTCGGAAACTAAAATCAATAGAGTGGTGCCTTTTTACTAAACACTTTTTACTAAACATTTGATAAACAACAGGGATAAAAGCGATTTACATTTGGGAAAGGGCATAGTGATCCGTTAGTATATTTCATGTAAAACGGTTTGAGAAAATCATACAGACGATCGCAAAGATTGTAATGTATTTCGACCATGCTGCGACGGTATTCGTTGCTCAAACACTCGTACAGATATATGTCCACCTGCAAAGCAATTTTAGTCAAATGTTATATAACGGCCTAAATAGTATGAGCACATGCGCGCTGACGGTTTATTGGTAAGTAGGTACCTAGACTTGGCTCACGAGATAACCGCCATGTGGGATGTTGACTCGACGATCATTGTCCCGATAGTCGTTTCAGCGAACGGTCTCATAGCGAAGAGTCTCGACCAACATCTTGAGAGACTCTCGCTAGGTGGATGGATCAAGGGTCAGATGCAGAAGGCGGTAATCCTGGACACGGCGCGTATAGTCCGGCGGTTCCTTTCTCTGCGGCCCTAACCACCGGCAGCCTGGGCCCTGCCCCGTGGCCGGCGGCACTCTAGGACTCTAGGTTAGGTTTTTATAATATGTTTATATTTATTTTGTATTGTTTTTGTATGTGTTTTTGTATTTTACTTTTATAATCATATTATATAGCCTAACCTAAGATAAAAAATAAATAAAGTGAATAATAATAATAATAAGACATTTATTCAAGAAGTTTGCATTACATGATAAAAAGATACATGTATACACTTGACATATACAAAACAAACTAACTGAAATGGAGATGGCTCAGCTTGTGTCTGTGCCGTAAGCCCTTCAGACCCGTAGGCCTTAAAGGTTCAGGCCACAGACGCTGTTATTCTGCCACCCCCTTAACTTAATCTAACTACATGCAGTAGCAGAATTTACATTGGCGCACTTAAAATAATATACAACAGGGTTACGTTCTCATTAACCTAGAAACAAAATTGCAAACCAAAAAAGAAAAATAATAATTGTGATGGGTAGCTATACATTTTTTACCTCTGTCAACAAAACGTGAAAGTTACTTCCTTTTGGCAGTCCAGTAAATAAGCCTTACACTGTTTTTTGAAAACCGCCAGGGACGTACAATTAACTACCGGCGGAGGCAAATCGTTCCAACATTTAGAGGCAGCGTATCGAAAACTACCTCTAAATGCCTGAAGCCGGAATAGAGGAAGCGAAATTCTAGCTTTTTGGTCACGCATACCTTTTGCACTATGGTTACTCTTCCATTCGAGTTTACGCGCAAGGTATGGAGGAATTCCAGATTGTTTTAATGAATAAACCATTGCCGCCAGCTT
The DNA here is from genome assembly GCA_949128165.1 of Lathronympha strigana. Taxonomy (NCBI): domain Eukaryota; kingdom Metazoa; phylum Arthropoda; class Insecta; order Lepidoptera; family Tortricidae; genus Lathronympha; species Lathronympha strigana. The sequence continues at coordinate 4,610,630 of OX421906.1, read as the reverse complement.
CAGAGCTTTTCTATTTGACATGTTTAGTTTACTGGATTTATTTAGATAGGGGCTGATATGAGAGCGGCGAGGGATGCTTTGACAGAAACGCATGCATGAGTTCTGGACACGCTGGATAGCTCGCTCTGTTCTTTTTAGCAAGCATGGCCCATACACGATGTCCCCATAATCCAACTGGGATATAACCAGTGCATCCGCCAAGCGTTCGCGAACATTTTGCGTTAAGTAGGGTCTAAGTTTGTACAGTGACTTAAGGGCACCATAACATTTAACACGTGACACATTTGTGTTGCGAAGGCTCCCAGAGGTTTAAAAAAAAATGCAAATAAACTGAAATAATAGCTATAAAAATAACTGGCTTCGTGCAAATACATTATCTTATGCCCCAGCGGCAGATTTTTTATTTATTTTTAAACGGATTCATGTTTGAGCAAATGATATTATTTGTCATTGTGTATCTGGAGTCAGTCGGTCATGTCTGCGGATCGTATCAACATCATTTCATTTAGGACGCCCACTTTCGACCGTGTAGGGTTTGGAGGTAGAGATGTTTATTTAATCTGTCCATCTTGTTGGTGAACCACGGTTAACCGCATAATTTTTTGCCTTGTTCTCCATCACAATCAAGTTTCCCAAATTTTCTCCACTAAATAACTAAAACTAAGAAAAACTGCGTTGTTCAAATATGGCTGAGAAGGATTCACTTTACTAGAGCAGGATTTACTGGTACTTAATGTAGCAGATTCAGGATGAATCGAGCAAATGACGCGTCTTGCAGTCTGAGTTCAGTACTTACCACATCTCGAACGTATCAATCCTTTATTGCTAGTTATGTCGTTTAACCGACAACCTTCAGCGCTAATATTTCAAATGTATATTGTATATTCGTGTATTTAAATTTGCAATGGCAATAATAATGTTTTCCCCTCACTAGCTCAGAAAGCGCTGTTTTGTCCTTCAAAACTAGCGTGGAAAAACGGATTTTATCCACATGTGGGGAAAGTAATTTGACCTTGCTATAATTCCTATCGCTTACCACCGGTCCAGTATAAGTGAGTCCTATATGCCCATACTAAATATGCGCAATCGGAGTCCACATGTTAAATTGGTCAAGTCTTATCCCGCACTTGGTAAGCTGTTGGCAATTATTAAGTACCAGGTGCGTAGTCTATGACAAATTTTGAAATTGAATTTTGAATGGTTTTTTCAAGATAACTTACATGTGGATAAGATTTGTAATTGTATGTACTTAGTCTTTATTTTGCGATAGTGAGGGGGAAAATGTTGTATTACACTCGGCGGTAATGTTTGTTCAACTCTCGTGCACTGAGACCCCCGTAAAGCTCAAGATTCCAGTTATTGAACCACTCGCTACGCTCGTAACTCAATTTTGAAATCTTGCGCTTGCTCGGGCCCGAGAGTTAAAAAAACTTAGCCCCCTTGTATAATAAATAACTATTTATTTGTTGTATTCATTTCGATGTCGATATTATGTAGGTAAATAAAACTTCAAAATGATTTTAAAACTTAAAAAAAAAAGTTCTAAATCTAACTAGATATCATATAAAATAAATCAATGACATTATTTATGCATGAAAACTTATCAATAACACAAATTTTATTAAATCACAACGTTTTAAAATCTGCAGTGAGTCAGGTTTAGGTAGTTACTTGTTTCCGACCAAATTATCAGATACTAATACAGATAATAATAACATGAAATCGATTTTGTTATTATATTTATTTCAATTTAAAATATTATAAATTCACCATCAACGGAGCTGGGGTCTTACCATGAAGACTTAACGCGATTCAGTTCAGGAGCTAAACTGAGTCGCTGCCATTCAACTGAGCACAATAAAGAACCTAAACTGGATCGCGTTAAGACGTCATTAAAGACCTTTGTATGAAAATCAAACCAATTGGATTGTTTTATGCAACACCTTCTTTAACCCATAACCAACTTTTAACACTCTCAGCGCCATAGAACAAACGAAATTTCTGTTGTGGCAGGCCATGTGGGTTGCCGGCCGTCCACAACAAGTGAATTCCAGCAGGCTGCTCAGATTTTTATAAACTTTACTGGCAGGCCATGTGGGCCGCCGGTGTACCACAATTAGAAAATCAAATTCACCTGCATTTTTTCGGTCTTGACAAATCAAAGTCTACACCCAGCAGGCCAAAATTTCGGACGACCTATTTTTGGAGCCAAGGCTTCAAAAATTGATAACGCAACTAAACGTGTGAATCAACACCGCCGCCGTTATATAAATTGTGGCGTTCAATAAATTTAAGAAGGACATGATGGATTTGTAGATTGCCAAGAATGCTGCCTACCTTGAGCTGTAACTCATAAGTTGCCCCGACTTTAATAAAAATTAAAGTTGATCCCAACATTAAGTAACAAAAGTTGCACTTCAATATTTTTATATTAGAAATAAATGGGCGGCATGTCAAAGTGCAAAAGTTACTGGCTGGAGAAATCTGGCGGTTCGAAGATAAATAAAAAATATGTCATTGTGATCGTCATTTATTCTGCTCTTTTGTTTATAGTGTTTAGATTTCTGTCACTTGCGGTTTTAATTTCATGGGGTTTAAAACAACGGGAAGTCTGAAATTTTTTGAAATGGATAAGTTGGAATACCGTTCCGTCATCAAGTTCCTTACAAAGGAAGGGGTCAGTTAGTAGCGGCTTTCGAAAACTTTAGTCCTTAGGATTCTTCATGAACATCTTCACATGAATAAAGTTAGTGCCAGGTGGGTGCCCAAACTTCTTTCGAGCTTGCAACGAAGTGAGCGAAAAGTATGTTCTCAGGAAGTTTTAGATGCTTATAAAAAATACGGAGAAAGTTTTTTGGGAGTCAATTGTTACTGGGGATGAAACAATGGTTTTAATACTATGATCCCCTTTCCAAAAGGGAATCGATGGAGTGGCGTCGATTTGGTGAAAAGCCACCTAGGAAAGCCAGGGTTACGCAATCCACCAAAAAGAGAATGGCTACGATATTCTAGGATTGTCACGGAATACTGTTGATAGACATAAAAGAACGTAATACCACTGTGAACGGCAATAAGGGTAGCAATAATACCTATTGCTACCCTTATTGAACAATTACGAGAGACAATCAAGGAAAAACGTCGAGGTAAACTTAGCAGAGGTGCTTAGTAGAGGTGAGAGGTGCGGGTGCTCCACGACAATGCTCCCGTTCATACCGCTTCATTCACCAAGGCTACTGTTGCCAAGTGTGGCTTCGAGGAAATTCGTCACCCACCCTATAGCCCTGATCTGGCCCCGAGTGACTACTATTTGTTTTCCAAACTTAAGGCAGACTTAATTGGAAGAAGATTTTCTTTTGATGATGAAGTGACCCGTAGAGTATACGCCTATTTTGAGGACAAAACTTCGAAGTATTTTTATAGAAGGATTGAAATAATAATTCATAGATCTGAAAAGTGTATTGAAATAGACGGAGAATATATTGAAAAAAAAAATGTAAGTGTATTTCCTTATTTTCTTTGTAAGGCCGGAAACTTTTGGACCGCACTACGTATGTTTGTATGTTTACTTACCCAAGGGCTTCAATATCTCACGTCAGCAAAATACTACTCCATAATTTCATATACTTTATAATCGTATACTACTTGGACTGGCAAATCCCGCAGGAGCCGGCGAATTTCTTTAAAGGCAACAAATTCGCAATTGGCTCGGGAGCAAATTTTAAATGTAAGACAACTCGTCGAGAAAGCTTACGAACACAATACTCATGTCATCATGTGTTTGGTGGACTACTCCAAGGCATTTGACTGTGTCAACTGGACCTGGCTTTGGAAAATATTAACTAAACTTGCAGTACCAAAACACCTATTATTACAAAACCTTTGTAACCAAGTATTAGTAAGAGTAGAAAATATACATTCGAAGCCATTTCAAGGTTGTATACTTTACCCCATATTGTTCAATAATATGGTAAATACATTATAGTGTATTAGTGGAGTGAAACTCACCAAATTAAACACAGGAAATTTGATGTAATAAATAATATAAGAGTGCTCTTTAGACGATCAGCAACAAGGTGCCTGGCAAAGGTGACAATTTTATGGCTGGTAGGCAGTTGACCACCGAATTGTATTCAAATTGTTAAACGTCACAACAAATTACTTACACAGTAAAATTATTAGGTGATTTCCAACAAAATATTAAACTACCAAAGAAGCAATATAATGTTTAGGAAGGGATAGTTGCTTCCGGTTGGTCTTTTTCGGTATTTTCTACATCCCTTTTACATCGCTACAAGATTTGGTTCACGTTTCTTCCAGTTTCTCCTATATATGACATGCCGCAGTCACGTTTTCACAAGACTGTTGGAGCAAATACGCCGAGTAAAGAAGATGGACTATGGCAATCCCGCCATGGCAGAGCATACTTTCTATGCGAGCGCGCTGCATTTTCTCCAATTCGATAAAGCGAGATTCCTGGTACGGAAAAAAATGCTATGATGAAAAAGGCGATCAAGATTGGCCGGGCGCCCTAATTTTAATCAAGATTATGGCTGGTCGGTACCACCGGCATGGAAACATATCCAATAGTTCAATAGTCCATAGTCAATAGTTCAGTGCAGTTAGTGACAGTGTAGTAGACACAGTGAGTTCAGTGTGCTTGCCGCCGTTTTCATTGGATGAACCAAATCTGCAGTCGAACGATCCCGGGATTCCCAGACAGAATCATCCTCAACCGGTTTTGTCATCGAGAGCAGTGCGCGCGGCGAGGCGGATTGCTTTGGCAGTACGTCCGCCTGCTACTTGATAATGGCATCCTAAGATGTCTAAAATATTTCGCTCGTAGTGACTAAAAATACGTTAGTGTTATCCGCATTTTATTATAATAATAAGAGTTGGTGGTTGGTGGTTAAAAATATGCTATTTTCATTTTTGTGGGATCATTGCGTACCACGTGGCCTGCTGGTGAAGTTTACGGTTGGGCCCGCCGGCCGCCCATGTGGCCTGCTGGTAAAGGTACTGAAAATTTATGAAAATTAATAGTGGCCTGCTGAGATGTACCTTTTGTGGGCCGCAGGCAACCCACGTGGCCTGCTACTAAAGTTACTAAATATTCGCGGTGGCCTGCTCTACTCGAAATATTGTGGGCCGCTGGCGGCCCACGTGGCGCTGAGAGTGACCCATAACCTTTTCCAGGGTGAAACGTTGAGTCCTGCTCGTAGAAAACAAATTAAATTACATCCCGTCATCCGAGTTTCCATTGTTTTTGAAGCCATCAAAGAACGATGTTGTCAATTACGATGACGTTTTAGATAAATCTTTGCTTGATGACTACATCAATATGTAATTCAATCACTCTCTCGCTGGCACTCTTAAAGCTGATAAAGGCACGGCCCTTGCGGTAAGGAAACGTCGCGAGAAGCGGCATGTTCGGAATTGATAGGTTAAAGAAATGATACTCTCCCTGAAAAAAAAAAAATAAGTACTGTTTGATACCTGACAAGGTTGTGTTTTTATCGTTTATTGTTGTGGACAAGTCCATCATCAAGTAGCAGGATATTCTCGCGAATCCTCGAAGCGATCCAAAATATTACAATACGATACAAGTGTGAATAGGAAAGATTCGCAGTCAGTGGCGATAGAATAAAACACGACCGAAGGGAGTGTTTAAAATCGACACGAGTTGCGAATTACTGATTCGCACATGTATCGTACGACGTTTTACATTACATATGGCTCTTTTAATTTTTGACGCAGGCACATAAAGTGCTCATAATCGCACTATTGCGGTAATGTAGCACCATATGTACTGTAAAAAATGTGTTTAAGTTAGGTAAATTTACTTTTTGCCCTTACTTTATACCCTTGATATACAATCTACTATTTCAAACGTTTTACGTATGTACTCTCCATTTTGTAACCGCTGTACGGATCAAACGGAATGGAAAAATAAAATTGAGACTCTTTTTTTCTCCTGGTAGGATCGAAAGAGCTCATCATTCTGAGGAAGAAAAACACTAAATTTACCTGATTTAGAAAAAAAGCTTTTGGATCTCTTCTCGCGTAAATGCCCAGCAAGCATACATACTCGTACTTACGGAAGGGACGGATAAAAGCGAAGTATGAAATGGTAAAGAAAATCACCGAGTCCGAATCGAGTCGAATTTTTTCCTGTACCTACTTGTGCTACAAGCTCTCGCTTTTTGCCAAATTTCGTAATTCTAGGTCAACCTTTACCCTATAAGTACATTTTGATACCCATTGAAAATGTATCGGAAATGTACAGGAAATAAACGGCCGTATCTTTTGATTGCGTTGACGTAAAAGTCTAGTTTTTTCGCAGCTTCAAGGGATCGCAGATCTGTGTATATGGTAATAATTTCAACTTGCTACTTCTACGCGTTCTCGATATAAAAGGCCATGACATAGAGAAGGACGGACGGACAACTAATTAATCCAATAATGGTTCTGATTTTTCCTTTTGAGGTACGGAACCCTAAAAATACCAATTTGAAGCTTAATCATAGGCGGGTACACGTGGAACTTATCACAAGCTTTTTTGATAAACAAGAATTAACAAATAGATTACGTTAGAATGAGAGGTTTAAAAGCCAGTACATTTTATTACATTTAGGTGGAAAAATCAAGAAAACTCTGGATTTCAAAAACCTTACCTTTGGAAAAGGACACACAGAAGTGTTGAAATATTTTTTATATACAGGCACTAATGAGTGATATTTGTTCGGTATAAAAGCGTCGCATAACCGGAAATGAATCTCGAGCATACTGCGGCGGTACTCGTTGCTCAAGAATTCGTAGAGATATAAATCTACCTGCAAATGATAAAAAAATATTTGTTAAATATGCACCTACTTACAAAAATATTAACATTAATAGTGAACGATACAAAGAAATATCAATATTTCACGACGAAAGTACAAAACACCCATTTCGTTTTTTTAGATGCTTAATTATTTTATAAAAATATGACTTACGCCTTACGATAATCATGGCTATGACACAACGATATTATAAATTAAAAGAGTTGTCATATACTACAGAAAAAGTGACTTAGACCCCCAGCGCCCAGGGCTGGAGTCAAAACTTTACGGGGTGGGCTTTTTGAATGTACGCAAAAATGGGGAGTCTAAAGATCTAGAGGACAAGCCTTTGCTTAACAGTAGGACACTCAAATAGGATAGTAAAATAAAACGGCCAAGAGCATGTTGGGCCATGCTCAGTGTAGGGTTCACTATAGGCAAACTTAAAAACGGTTTTAGTATATACTGTTACGCCGGTCATGTGAACAAAACTTTAAATGTGATTTTTCATGCCTTAGAAGCGTTTTCAGCAGGCTGAAAAGTGATTTCAGGCCGTTTTAGAGGTACCTCTTTCACATACTACAAGATTCAAAATTAACCCCAGTTACCGTTGTTTTCAGGCGCCTGAAACATGTTTTCAGTTCGTTTCAGGCCACCCTCTACCAGATGGCACAATAACCTGAAAACCCGAAAAAAAAGAGACGGCAAGAGTCGAGAATGTTCTCGAATACTCGCGGACACACCCGCCTAGTACCCAGCCGCATCTAGAAGCATCGCGAGAAGTACTTAGGTACGTACTCGCGAACTTACTAGAATCAAAGCCGACCTGTCGAGGCAAGATTTGGCTGGAGCCTGGAACATTCTGGAACCATCACGAGTGCCGCCGGCGGGTATATATAGCGGCAGCCTGCGGCCACAGAGTAGTTCAATTCTGAATGCGATTCAGTGTGGATCAAGAGCGAATCGGAGTGAAAGTGACAAGTGCGTTAAATTAGTGTGTGATAAGTGTGTTTAAGTACTGTGTTTAGTGTCTTGTCTTGTGAGTAGCAATAAAGCCTCAGTTTTAATTAGTGGTTAATTCGTGCATTTATTATAAAGTACCCACCCCTCAAACGTAACAATACCATGCTCATAACAATAAAAGAGGAGTATCTTAGCAGCTGTTACGACTCAAACCCTCTTTAACTAAGAAGATACTTTCTTTTGCAAAATATGTAAAATGGCTTAACTAACTGAGTTAAAAAAAAAACACTCAAAATCTTCATAAAGCTGTATTTTTATGAATTTTTTCCATATTTTTTGGACTTCATATTCAAAAGTTAGAGGGAGGGCACATATTTTAAATTTCCGTAGTGATTATTTCCGAAAATATTACATTAAAAATAAAGTTTTCAGCAAACCCTTATTTCCTTTCCGAGTAAATAAATAAAATAGATTGTACGAGTATATTCATGCTAAATTACAGTTTTATAGTACTAACTAACGGTCACTGAGCTAAGTTGCAGACGGACGGCCTGACATGGCGAAACTATAAGGGTGCCTGGTTGACTACGGAACCCTAAAAAGGGCAACAGCATGACGTAGTGCTAAAAGACAAGTAATTAGGCGAATTATAGACAAACATAAATAAATTTGACCACGTGAAAAGTTTAAAACAGAGAGAGAGACAGAAAGGTGTTTTGTATAAATCACAACCTGCAGATAAAACCTGTCTGGACCTGGATGAGACCTACATATTCAAAATGACTCACTTTAATATCGTTTCCAAGGACGGCCACAGTTTTCGCATGAGCGTTTATGTAGTGTATGGGGTCACGGCGGCTGTATCTCTGAGCTGTGGCGTTGGCATACTCGTAGTACTTATTGTTTATGTATGTGACGTTGGGGTGCTCAAAATCTGCGTAATATGTCTAAAAAAGGAAGAAAAAAACATGGTTTTCCGTAAGATTTCTGGCTTATACGGAGTTTACAACATATGTAAGTAGTTATGATAAATTGAATGAGATAGAGAAAAAGTGACCCAGGCCCCCAGTGAGCAGGGCAGGGAACAAACCAGCGACCTCCTGCTTTCGCGGCAGAACTATAATATAACTACACAATTGAACACAAAACTATATTACTATATAATTTATGTACATATAGTAGTGTGACTTATTAATAAGAACAAAAAATCATAAATCAAAATATTTATTACAAATAATGAATGATTTCATTCGTGCTTTACATTTGTATGTATGGTTATGGTTGAAGAAAACTTTTGTGCACAGGTTAGCCATAAAGCTTATTTTTTCCATGATACTTGTAGACCTGTCAAAAACATAACTGCTAACATATTATTGGCTTGGTATTCGATATTGGCGCACATGGAACGGAACTGAGTACCTAAATAAATAACGACCACTAAGCCTGATTAGTAGTGACTCTGCCTGCAAAACAGGAGGTCCCTGGTTAGGTTCAAATCCTGTTAAGGAAGTTTATTTGTGTGTTTATCACAAATATTTGATCCTGGGTTATGGATGTTTTCTATGTATTTAAGTATTTATATGTATAATGTATCTAAGTATCCATTATAGGTGTCTAGTACCCATTACACAAGTGTTTTCTCCCATTCTGAGAAACGCGATTGTCAAAGTGATAGATAAGGACAAACAATCATTTAGCTACACTGTTGTTGATGTGCGTTTATGAATAACGCCATGAGTGTATAACCCTACGATATGTATGTCTTTCCCATCATGGAACAATGGTGTTCAGGACCTTTGGGAGGTGTACGCGGAGCCGATGCCAAGGGGGTAGAGAGGTGTCACTGGACTTTAAAAATATAGCCAACTCGCCTTAGGTTTCCACACCTACTCTCGAGAACGCAGCTCTCGCGACCCCACTCTGGACGGCAGGCTAAGGCAAGCCAGCGGCGGAGGACTCGGCCGGATAAAAGAATCCCCCAGGAGCAGTCGGGTACGTGGGGTCGCTACTCCCCAACAACTCGCCACAAACTGCCCTGCGTTGACTGTTTGCACCGGTCGAAATCATGTAGTGGACGATGGGGTCGTCACATCCCTACGCCAAAAATATGTATCATTATTATGGTTGTATTATTTCACTTACCAATTCCTTGGCGTTGAGCATTGTGGCATAAACGATGGCTAGAAAAGTCGACCTCATCTGTTTCTGTAATAACCACATTAGAACCCACGTAACTGGAGAACACTTTTAGGCATCTGTTGTGCCTGAAGTATTTTTTAGTCTGAGCTAATTATTGTTGATACACGCAAGCGACTGTTTTTTTATAAAAATGCATGTGCTATACATCCGTAATATCTACATATTAAAAGCAGATTATATCAAAATAATCATTGTAAAATATAGGTAATACAGAGTGTAAGTCAAATAAATTTAACCAAACATAGAATTCATTAGTTAGTGTTATCAAATCAATAATTAAAACATATTTTTAGGTTACACTTAATTATGACGCGATAATTAATTTTTTAATAAAATTATCAGCAGCAATGTACTACAAAAAATTTGACGCTGACAGTTGTCAACGAATGTTTAACGCGAGGGTGTTTGCATTACATTGCGGGCCGAATTATTTTCTATGGATAAAATTTTAATTGCAATTTCATTTAAAAGTTACCTTATTACATTTCTTATGTCCTATACTAACCACCGTTAAGGTTCGCCCGTATTAGATTTACACACTGTATAACTTATTCGCAATATAATATTTGTCCGCGAACGTGACCTTTTTTTAATTCAATTCTACATTAGTATCAGCAAAATAAGATATTATCGTAATTAAACTCAGCTGAAAATGAATTACAGTGACTGTCATCATCATTATAGATTACGGGATTTAATGTTACCTACAATTATGACTCTTTATTGCCTTTATTGCCCAATGACAAGTACAGGTCTCGAATTTACGATCTTAAAATTTAAATCTCAAATACCATTTGATATTTACCAATCGCTTTTCGGTGAAGGAAAACATCGTGAGGAAACCGGACTAATCACATTAAGGCCTAGTTTACTCTCTGGGTTGGAAGGTCAATTCGCTTCCGTAAAACTAGCGCCTACGCCAAATCTTGGGATTAGTTGTCAAAGCGGACCCGTGGCATAAGCCGGGAAAACGTAAGGTAGAAGAGAGAGTAAATACTGAATTGCTGATGCAGTCTAGATAAAATATGTCAATCACTCGTGATTTAAAAATATGTACTTAGATGCTTAAATAGCCGCTCGCAATATTTAAATGAAATCTATGGAGGTAGTCTGATAAGTTACTGTTATATACCGACCTTTATTTACCTGTCTTGTCTATGACAGTGAGGAAAGACTGAAGTATAAAAGTCAATGTCATATTTGTCATTCAAATAAATAACGTAAACAATACACATTTATTTAATTGTAAAACTATGAATACATAAAACTGGCGACGATGGCGGAGGAACTTGAACGCCTTACACGACTGCGAGCATCGGTACGTGGTCAACTTACTAAATTAGACCAACAATTACAACACCTACATATTACATCAGACTTCGAGGTTAATCAAAGGCTTACAAGCCTTGACAACTATGAAAAAAAATTTGACAACATACAAAATGAAATTGAATCTCAAACAGAGAATTTAGAAACAGAAATAGAACAGCGTCATTCAACGGAAGAAAATATTTTACAATTGAAACTAAAGCTACACGCCTTACGCCCTTCTCCCGTTGCGGACGCACCCTCAACCTCTACTTATATGACGGCTCCACAACACGCTAGAAGCCTTGAAGGTACACGTGATAATACACCCGTGATTGCGCACCTACCAAAGATAAACTTTCAACCCTTTCACGAACGTGAAAATTTTGCAAATTTTGTACGAAGGTTAGAGACATACATGAAATTAAACAATTGCGAAAATTCAAGAACCAGAACGCTTATGCTTCTCAGCTCTATACCTCCTGACCTGCATCAGAAAGCTTACGACTTGTGTGCCCCCGATGACCCATGTGAATTGGACTTCAACATTGTTGTCAAAAGTCTGAAGGAATATGTGGATCCAAAACCAAGCGTCTGGGCTTGCCAACACAAATTTGTTACTCGCATTCAAGAACCACATGAAACAATAATTATGTATACATCTGAATTAAAACGATTATGTCAAGACTGCGAGTTCTCATGCGGGCACTGCAAGAAATCAATCGGCGACCAATTTATGACTCTTCAATTTATAAGAGGCTTACGTGACAACGACATTCGTACGAAACTATTACAAGAATCAAAAGTTACCAATTTTACAGAAGTCGTTAAGACTGCAACCACATTTGAACTTGCAAAGTTGGACAACAGCTACATATCCCCATCTCCGTGCTCAAATCAAAACCTTCACGCAATTCAAACTGAGCACAATACCGTTAAACATAAATTTGATAAAAAGCCACTTTCAATTAAAGACCTACAAGGCAAATGTTTCCGTTGCGGGCGTGAAGATCATCAAGCAAACAAATGTCGAAGCATTAATGACACCTGCAACAAATGTAAAAGAAAAGGACACCTTGGACGAGTATGCCTACGATCAACCAACGTTAATCATCAAATAGAACCCGAACTAGCTGAAGAGTACGATACCAATAACACTTTCAATACAGTCGATGACAATACGCCCTGGGATATGAACGCGATACAATATCCTAGTTCAGATAAATTTATGATAAAAGTATCTCTCAACAACAAATGCACGGAAATGGAAGTTGACACAGGAGCGGCGCTATCAACCATGTCTTATAACGAATTCCAACGACTAAACACTGGATGCAAGATTTACAAAACTAATGTTATCATGAGAACATACACAAAAGAGACATTTGCACCGATGGGTGTCGCTTATGTCACGTGCAAATTCCAAAACCAAGTTTTTGATGGAAAACTCTATATTATCAAGAGAAATGTTGACGCTATTTTTGGAAGAAAATGGATACGGGCAATTAACTTAGATCTGGCCAATATAAATCAAGTCAATACCAAATCACATCCAGAACTAGACAAACTTATATCTGAGTTTTCTAGCGTATTCGACGGTACTCTGGGATGTATACCTAATTACAAGGGCCGTTTTGTTTTATCCGAGACCGCCTCACCAATATTTGTCAAACCAAGACGCATTCCATACGCTCTTAAGGCCAAGGTAGACGAAGAAATAGAGCGATTGTGTAAACAAGGGGTGATCACAAAGATTGACAATTCAGAATGGGGAACACCTGTTGTACCAATTGTCAAACCTAATGGAAGCATACGCTTATGTGCAGATTATAAGGTAACTCTTAATAAAGTGATTAGGGACGAACAATACCCTATTCCAATAATTGAAGATATTCTGGTAGAGATGAATGGTGGAGAGTTATTTTGCACATTAGATCTCAGCCAAGCTTACTTACATATGATGATGGACGAAGAAAGCGCGATGATGCAAGCGCTGAGTACACACAAAGGAACGTTTAAGGTCAACAGACTCATGTTCGGAGTTAAGGTGGCCCCAAACTTGTGGCAAAAATATATGGATCAACTTCTACAAGGGATCTCCGGTGTCAAATGTTTTTTCGATGACATCATTATTCAAGGGACTTCGGAGACTCAACTTCTGACTAGACTACGTCAGGTACTTCAAAAACTAAAAGAAAACAATCTGAAACTGAATAAAAATAAATGCCACTTCATGGAAGAAAGTATTGAATATTTGGGCCACATTATAGACAGGAATGGATTACACAAAAACAAAATTAAAGTGAAAGCTATTACAGACACGAAATCACCCAGTAATGTTAACGAATTGAGAACATTTCTTGGCATGGCGAATTATTATAATAAATTTATACCTAACCTAGCTTCAATATCGACTCCTTTGAACAACTTACTCAAGAAAAACATACACTTCACCTGGACACGTAAATGTGAGGAAAGCTTCAACAAGATTAAGGAAGAGATCCTTAGTGATAGAGTTCTAACCCACTTTAATCCAGAGAAACCCCTGGTTTTAGCCACGGATGCATCACCAACGGGACTAGGCGCAGTTCTGTCGCACCGCTTACCGGATGGTTCTGATCGGCCTATTGCCTTTGCATCCCGTTCATTGACAAGCAGTGAAAAAAAATATAGTCAGATAGATAAGGAAGCCACATCGTTGTTTTGGGGTCTAAAAAAATTTTTCCACTATTGTTACGGAAGGAAATTTATACTTGTGACAGATCACAAACCTCTTACAACTATTTTCCACCCACACAAGACCTTACCAGCAATGAGTACCATGAGGCTGTTCCATTATGCACATTTCCTCTCCGGTTTCAATTACACAATCGAATACAGATCTTCAAATGACAACAGCAATGCAGACTATTTGTCAAGATTCCCAGTAGATACGATAGCTCCGAATATCATTGACGTACATACCGCATTCCAATTAAATCAAATGAACACCATTGCTATTGACCGTATAAGAATTGCTAAAGAAACATTAAAGGATGAAGAATATTACAACATCCTTCAAGCGTTGAAATCAGGCGCAACAGTACGACGATTTGGTTATAACGACAACGAACTAACCATTCAGGATGGATGTCTTTTAAAAGGAACACGAGTCATGATACCAGAAACGCTGAGAAAGGAAGTTTTAAATGAGCTTCACTCAGGACACCTCGGAATGGTGAAAATGAAACTATTGTCTCGAGGCTACGTTTATTGGAAAAATCTGGACAATGACATAGAGGAAGTAGTAAGGAGTTGTCGTGAATGTCGATTACATCAGAACGAACCTCCACATGTTACACCGCACCACTGGGAGCCAGCGACAGGCCCTTGGCAACGACTTCATGTCGACTTCGCGGGACCAATAAAAGGACATTCATTATTCATAATCATAGATTCTTTCACCAAATGGGTCGAAATCTTCCCAACGACTACAACTACCAGTACATGGTGCATAAGAAAACTAAAGGAACTTTTTGTAACATTTGGTTTACCCCTGGTGCTTGTTTCTGACAATGGGCGGCAATTCGTTTCCAGAGAGTTTGAAGAGTTCCTGACAAAGAGCAGGGTTGTGCACAAGACATCAGCGCCGTACCATCCGGCCACTAACGGGCAGGCGGAGCGATACGTGCAGACAGTGAAGAAGGCACTTGATAGCATGAACGGAGAACCTGGTAGCCTACAAGCAAAAATTCTGGCTATTAAAGAACGCCTATTGAGGACGCCGAGTGTCAGCACAGGGAAGAGTCCACATGAGCTCATGTTTGACAGAGAGATAAGGAATGCATTACACGTGCAGTTCAAAACTCAATCCGAGGACGTGAGGAGAGAGTCTCAAGGGTCCACTGGAAGCACTCCAGCCCGGTCATTTGTTGTCGGTCAAAGAGTCCAGGCAAGAGATTACGTAAACGGACGCAACAAATGGGAATTCGGAACTGTAACGAAAATCCTAGGCCGGCTACATTACGAGATAAAAACGGATGCCGGTGAAACTTGGAAGAGACACATAGATCAGATTTTGAGTTCCTCAATTCCTAACCCAGAGTTAAGAAACCTATCATAGAGATTTGCGGCGGAGGTGTTATATACCGACCTTTATTTACCTGTCTTGTCTATGACAGTGAGGAAAGACTGAAGTATAAAAGTCAATGTCATATTTGTCATTCAAATAAATAACGTAAACAATACACATTTATTTAATTGTAAAACTATGAATACATAAAAGTTACGTTTCGACATTTTTGTTTTGTCACAATTTTTGCAAGTGGAGCTGGGCTACCCGATCCCCAGTCGTTAGGGCGTCTGCCGCGAAAACAGGAGGTCGGTCGCTTGTTCGATCCCAGCCCTGTCCACCGGGAGCCTTGGTCACATTTTGTCAGTAGTATATGACATCTCTTTCAAATTATAATTATATAATAGTAGTGTGACTACTTAAAACAAAACAAAACATGAATCAAAACATGTACAGTCAACCAATTGGAACCCTAGGCCACTGTAGGACTATGTCATAGTGACGCTATTAAATCAGATTGTAAGAAATCTCTCACTGCTTGTCATTTTGACATGGTTCTAGAGTGGCCTAGGGTTCCAATTGGTTGACTGTATTACATTTAATAATTAATTTTATTCATGCTTTACAATTGTATCATACAAGTGGTATTGAAACTTTAGCAGTTTCATGTGAAGAAATTACGTGAGTGACCCGTTTTAAATATTATTTAATAGTTTCATGTGCTTTGAGTATGTATAGTTAGTCTCTTTTCAGCTGAGCCCTTACTTAGCGTACCCGAAAGCAATGGGAGCTACTGTATTCGTTCACCAGGCGGCGCCAATCATGCGTGGGTCCTGTGTCAGTGAATTGTCAAAGGGACGTTTGAAATGTTCCCGCAGGACCCACGTTCCACTAGCCCCCCTAGCGGAAAATCGACTCGCGGTAGTCCTCATTGTATTCAACAATGGCATTATCTGTCTAAGAGGCGCCGGCGCCGAATATGCAAAAGATTGAACTACACGTAACTGTTTTGCCATTATCAACTCAATAACATTCTTTCTTACGCACGTGTCATATTTCTCGAAGGTAAATTCTAGGGACCACCTGCTAAATATGTTGTTTTCTCAATTAGTTCATATTGAATCTTATTGCCATAACCATAGAGTCGTAAATTCATGAAACGCTTACCGTGTCCGAACCTTATTTATGCAGGCAGAAGCACTTGCGGTTTGCTAACAATAAACAAAGGTGATTTGGTAGAGTCTCACTTTGTAAGCGAAATAATATACATCTTGTAGAACTAGGTTTCTCATTTATGTTACCTACTAGATTTCGCATAACTTTTATTTACCTCCTTATAATACTAACTCAAACATGTCCTTATTGAAGAAACATTAAAGCACAAATGGCTTTTCAATACTGACTCACGGTTCTAATTCATTCTACACTCGCGAAACAAACTCGATAACGTGAACTTGTCCGTTTTCCGCAACTCTTCAGATAGTGCCGATTCAATGCCAAATCAGCTCTAACACAAAGGATTCTAAGTCGAAAATTGCTTGCGATGTTAACAGCGGTTAAATCAAGCCGTAGTGCAGTTTGCCAACTTATCTTGGATTTACTGAAATACTTCTTCCATTGTGTAAGAGGTGATTTTCGTTTGGTTTTTGTCTCAGTGAAGTTGGTTCAGTAAGGAAGCGGAGAGTGGCGTGTATCACGCGAAGTTGCATACGGCTGCATCGTCCCGATGTCGACCCAATATCGATTTCGTCTATGGTATATTACTTTCGTGTATCCCGTTTCCAATCATTCTCTTTTTAAAAGATGTTCGAGGTTAAAAAACGGTATATTTTTTTTACTTCGGCAAAAAACAGACCTACACATATTATTACACAGAAATGGACGGCAGTTTAGGTACCTACACCCCGATACATATCTACATCTTAGATAGGGGTCAATCATTTAATATTAAACAAGTCGTACAAGACCACAATATCTACACAAACACATTTCAAACACTTTTTAAAGTAGTCTATCAATATAATTGACTGGGTATTTTTTTTCCATTTGTAAAATTTAAAATTTCTTTACTGGTGAAACTGCATAATTAAGAGTAGTAAATAGTAAACCGACAAAAGACGTCATTTATACTATAGACAAAAAAAACAACTCTATCGTAGGCCAAGCTGGGGATCCAACCTGGATCTGATTTCAATGAAAGCCGGCAAATGTTTCTAGTATGTAGTAGCTAGCAGGTTAGTAAATAGTAATGTGCTTTTCAGAACTTCACTTTTATCTTCACAGACCATGTATATATTTTATTATTTTCCTTCTCATATGATCTTAGGTACTGACTCTGAATACACATTAACCATAACGGAGACACCATAGCAGAATTGGTGGTTCAAAGGATAGTCGAAGGCAAAAGATCCCGTGATGAGCGCTGGACGCCACACGGTGGACCGCCCTCATTAAATATGTGACAAGCTGCAGCATCAACGCCAACTCTCACTCTGCCAAACAGAGCTACATGGCGTTGCATCAAGAGAGAAGCGATAGCGCAAGACCGGACCGAGTCATGATCGCGACCACTATGGCAAGAAGAAAAATTGTGTCGCTGAACTGCAGACTCGGGTTAATCCATTCGACCCTCGCTACAAATATCTACCTTATTACCTTTTCTTAATACCCAACATCGCATAATCTGACGGATGGATTTACCCGAGTTAAGTTAAGCGACTATTGTTTTCCTTAGTAGTATCCGAAAATATGGAAATATATCTTTAATTTGTTGAACGGAGAGGGAAGAAAAAACCATCAAATTATTCTACACTAGTTTCGACATGAAACAGGAATTTGCATGTAAATTCGAATATTAACGAGCAAACGCTCGTATGAATTCTGCCATAAGTTGCCTTTTTACCTACTTCTATGTAACTACCCAAAATTTAATACGTTTTCCATTAGCCTTATTAGTAAAAGGACCAGTAGTTTTAGGAACCTGTAAGCCCCAAACGTTGATTTTGATGCTCTGTTTCACCTTTATTAAACCCATATTAAATACTAACCGCCTTATTCATAAAAAAGTTAACTAACTTTAGTTAAATTATGTTTTCTCCCATTCTGACAAACGCGACAGATAAGGACAGATAGTGACAGATAAGGACAAACAATCGTTTAGCTAAACTGTTGTTGAAGTGCGTTTATGAATAACGCCATCACCAGACGCCACATCACCGAAGTGGGCGAAGTGTCAAAACAGAAGTTGAACAATACAATACAATAACTCTTTATTGCACACCTCATAAAATATTACAACAGAAAAAAAATATACATCATACACAAAACTGTCACTTTAGGATTGCTTTACTTTAGGTTTTTTTTTAACTTTAGGAGTGTTAAGGTATATATTGCTCTGTGGTCTGTGACAGATTAATCTGTCTTTGGCGTTGAAGTAATGGTGCGTATATATCTATACATATAAAAGGAAAAGTCCTGACTGACTGACTGACTCACTGATCAACGTACAGCCGAAACTACTAAACGTATGATCCTGAAATTTTCACATTACGTTAAGTGTTTAACGAAGGTAACGAATAAGAAAGGGTTTTGAAAAAATCATCTTCTAAGGGGGTTGTTGGGTTAAATCGGGGTTGAAAGTTTGTATGGAAGAAAGTTGTTTTTTTTAGATAGAGACTCAAAAGTTGGTGTAGAGGTTTGTTATTAAAATACAAAAAAAGTAATTTTAGCGTTTTGGAATAATCAACCCCAAAAGGGGTGAAAAGTGTGTTAAAAGTTTGTATGGCGGAAGCGTTTCCCTTTTAGTTATATACTACAAACTTTGTGAAAAGAATCCTCATTAGAGTTTACAAAAAGTAATTTCCGCGATCTCGAAAATTCGACCCTTATAAGGGTGAAAAGGGTGTTGAAAGTTTGTATGGCGGAAGGTTTTCTGTTTAGCTAGAGACTTTATTTTATGTGTAAAGGTTTCTCATCAAAATACAAAAAAGGTGTTTTTATCTATATAATATATAAAAAAGAAACTGACTGACTGAATGACTAACGGACTGACTGACTGACATATCAACGCACAGCCCAAACCGCTGGTCCTAGAGATACCAAATTTGAAACGTAGGTTCCTTAAAGAAAGAAAGGATTTTTCAAAATTCAACCCCTAAGGGGGTGATTTGGAAGTCCAAAGTTTTTATAGGGAAACAAGATTAGTTGGCCTATTCCATTTGAAACTTTACAGGAGTATTTATAAAGATAAATGAGGTAGCACGTGTTTCAGGTTTTTTGAGAATTCAACCCATATAAGGGGGAAAAGGGGTGAAAAAGTAAAAAAAACCACATGGGTATCGTTTTCTGGTTTATCGGGTCGCTGAATACAAAAACAACGACGATTTTAAAATCTAACGTGGTGATTGTGAAATACCATCTTCCCTGTTGGGGCGCGAGGGGGTCGAACTCTAAAAATATAAATACGGGTGTCGTTTTGTTGTTTATTTCTGGTTCTATAGATTCCAAACTGAACACTTAGGTTCCTTATAAGGCGTAGGGGTGCACAGACAAAGGAGTTTTCAAAATTCACAAAAGGGGGAGAAATGACGGTACAAACTATGTATGGGGAAACATGATTAGTTAAACTATTTTATTCAAAACTACACAAGAGTATTTCTAAAGATAAATGAGTAAAGACGTGTATTTGATTTTTTGAGAATTAAACCCCTAAGAGGGCAAAAAGGGGTAACAAAGTCAAAAAACATCATGATTATCGTCTTTATGGTTTATCGGGTCGCTGAAATCAAAAACAACAACCATTTTAAAATCCAATGAGGTGGACGTATGATACACCATCTTCCCTGTTGGGGTGCGATGGGGTTGAAATCTCAAAATATCAATATGAGTTTTTTTTTTATGCTATAGGGGGCAAACGAGCAAACGAATCGCCTGATGGTAAGCGATTAACGTCGTCCATGGACACCCGCAACACCAGAGGTGTCGCAAGTGCGTTGCCGGCCTTTAAGGTGGGAGTACGCGGAAACACCGCTGGCGACAGTTCGTTCCACAGTTTAGCTGTGCGAGGCAGGAAGTTTCGGGAAAAGCGCACAGTTGAGGACTGCCAACCATCTAAATGGTGAGAGTGGAAATATTGTCGCGTAGGGCGATGGCGGAAAGAAGCGGCAGGGATTAATCCGAACAATTCCTCGGAACACTCCCCATAATACATGCGATAGAAAATGCAGAGTGAGGCCACATCACGAGCTGCTCTCCGTTGGATGCGGTCTAGAGGAAGAAGCTGGTACTTAGGTGCCCCTGCCCAAAGATGAGAGCAGTATTCCATATGCGGGCGAACCTGCGCCTTATAAAGCTGTAGGCGATGGGCCGGCGTGAAATACTGCCTCGATCTATTGAGCACACCGAGCTTCTTCGAGGCCAATTTGGCCTTACCCTCTAGGTGGCCGCGGAACTGGACTTCACTCGAGATGTCAACGCCAAGGATTCCAATACTGGCTGTGGCAGATAGGGGAGTGCTCTCAAAACGAGGTGACGCGACAAACGGAAGTTTTTTCGCGGTGAACGCGCAAACCTGTCTTTGTAGGGTTAAAACGGACCAAATTAAGTCGACCCCAATCTGAGACTTCTTTTAGGGAGGTCTCAATTTCGGACACAAGTTTGTTCCGGCTCTCAATGACGTTTTCCCGGGAAATATTGGCGCGGCCGGTGTAGGAGGCATCACCCGTACTATCATCAGCATAACAATGAATGCCGCTAGTTTGCAACATGTCATTGATATGCAGGAGGAATAGCGTGGGTGATAGCACACAGCCTTGAGGGACACCAGCATTCACAGACATTGAGTCAGAGCATTCACCGTTAACTACGACCTTAATGCTTCTGTCTGCTAGAAAACTGCTGACCCATTCGCATAATTTCCCGGGGAGCCCATAGGATGGAAGTTTCGAAAGAAGTGCTTTGTGCCAAACGCGATCGAAGGCCTTCGCTACATCCAAACTAACTGCCAGTGCCTCACCTTTACTCTCTATCGCCTGTGCCCAGCAATGTGTCAGGTAAACTAAAAGATCACCAGCCGAACGACCCCTACGGAAACCGTATTGTTGGTCACTCAGCAGCTGGTGATCCTCTAGGTACCAGAGGAGCTGACGATTGATGATGGACTCCATAATCTCAGAGAAAAGGGAGGTTATAGCTATCGGCCTGTAGTCGGATGGATTTGAGCGGTCGCCTTTTTTAGGGATCGGGTGCACCAAAGCTGACTTCCACGAAGTCGGGACTACGCCAGAAGAGTAGGAGAGCCGAAAAAGACGCGTTAAGACCGGCGCCAACTCAGGAGCACACATCTTGAGAACATGAGTGTCGTTTTGTTGTTTATTTCTGTTTCTAGAATTTCAAATTTGGCAAGTAGGTTTCTTATTAAGGTGTAGGGGTGCATTTAGAAAGGATTTTTCAGAATTCACCTTCTAATTGAGATAAGAAAGAAGATCCGAGAGGTTCTTTACAATGAATCTGGAGCCAAAACTGCGAGAAAAGGCCGCCATCTGAAATTTCGTCAGTTATGATCTGCTCGTGATGGAAATCAATATCTGAGAATCCGAAAGGTTCTTTCTAAGGAATCAGAAGTCAACATTGATCGTAATATGTACTCGGTTGGTACATATCAAAGGGTTAAAGAGGTTCTTTATAACGAATCAAAGCCGCCAACTTGATTTTGAAATTACGTTACGGTTGAACATTTATTTTGTACGCGGGCGAAGCTGCGGGAAATAGCTAGGATTTTTTAGAATTCTCCTCCTAAAGGGGTGAAGTGGGATTTGATTGTATATCGGAAAACAAGATTTATTAGACTATTTTATTCACAGGAGTATTCCTAACGAGAAATGAGTAAATAGGAGTACGAAATGGGGTGAAAAAGTCAACATGGGAAATATATACAGTAAGTGTAACTTACCTAACGACCTACCTCTGCCTACCTTTAATCTAAAATAGGTCTCCTTGATCAGAATTGTGAAAAGGGGCTCCATCTTGAATTTATTGAGTTTTAATCCGACCTTGATAATAAATAATCGGTATTTGGGGATTCGAGAGATTCCTCAGTAATGAACCTGTAGTAAAAACTGCGAGATCTGGCCGCCATCTTGAATTATTTCGATTTTGATCCGATCGTGTTAAAATCGATTTCCGAGAGGTTCTCTTTATGAATAATCTGAAGTTAAAACTGAGAAAAACGGCCATCGTCTAGAATTCCTTCAGTTATGATCGGATCGTGATGAAAATCGATATCCGAGGATCCGAAAGGTTCTTTCTAACGAACCACCAACGCCACCATCAACGGCCACCATCTTGAATTTATAGAGTTAAGTTCGTGATAAAGCTCGGTAGGCACATATAAAGGGTTCGAGAGGTTCTTTATAACAAATCAGAGTTCAAAATTGAGAAACAGCCGCCAACTTGAATTTTTCAGTTTGATCACTTTTGCGACAACCATCCATTCCATTTAAATCCGTTCAGCCAAACGCAAGATAATAGCGGAGAAACATACATATGTAGGTACATACAAATATACGGGCCCAACTAAGAACCTCCTTATTTGTAGACGGTTGAAAATTACGTTTAGTACGCGGGCGAAGCCGCGGGTAAAAGCTAGTATGTTTATAAATACTTAAACACTTTTGTTGCCGTTATCGGCTTTTGTATTCGTAGTAATTTTTCGCTACATACGCATTTCCCCATATTATCGGCTACCATCGTAGCGCGTAGCGCGCGCTGGCTCTGAATGTGTTAAAATAATTAATCACGAATATTTACTACATTCCCCTACGTCTCGAGTTCTTTAGAACACTTATTGTCACAAGGTTAAATGTCCCTAAGAATTATTTTTAGGGCGTTTTCTATACAAATACAGTACTGGACCCGGGAATTCCCGGTTCTCGCCATACAAACTCTGTACCGGGAGCATTCCCTAGTTATTTTGTTGGCTAACTTAAAGTGCTCTCATTTAAGTATGAAAAGCCGCATGCCATTGCGAGCTGTAACTGTAGTTCGATATCCTTCGAGCCTACGCTACATATCATCATCACCATCAGCTGGACGACGTTCATGCTGGAAATAGGCCTCTCCCAGAGATGGACACACGCAGACAGGACCCGCAGAAAGACAGAGTGGACACCCGCTGCCTACCAGGTCGTCGGTCCACCTTGTGGGAGGACTTCCCACGCTGCGTCGTCCGGTGCGTAGTCTCCACTCGAGAACTCATACAAACCAATGATACATATACCTACATACAATCAATGTTGGTCATGTTGGTGGTTGAGGCTCCAGTGCAGGCTCATCTTTCTTTCGATGGAACGGAACCCTTTTTAGGTTTTTGTATCCGAAAGGTGACAAACCAAACCCCATTACTAATTATTAATTAATTTTATAAATTAATTAAATCATTTATTTACAGACAACATATGGTCCAGACATTTCATTAACATAAAATTAATAACAATAACAATAATCCAATTACAATTAGTAATAAATTAAAATTAAATTTATTTACATTACTAACCCTCTCCGTCCGTCGATTCGTCTGTTGATACCTGTCTGTCTACCTGTCCATCTGCCGGTCAGCCGAATCTCAGGAACCGTAGTGCAGTAGGCTCACTGCTAGATATTTCACCTACATAGTTATATCTATTATATAATAGTTCTTAACAATAGATTTTTACCACCCATAGAAAAAGCGACTACAAATCGTAAAAAGAATTGACGCTCGGCCCCTCTCACCCCCACACAACGCTAGGGCTGCATACGGTTGGAAATATTATATGGAGCGGGATGTGTGGGCACTGTGGGCAGCCCGTGTGTCGGTGCAGACAAAAGACGATCAATTTACGGTCGCCATGGCAACGGAGATAAACAAACATTTCAAAATATTGCAAACCTTTTTCTCTTTGAAGGTTCTATGGATTTCTATCTCGGTGATTTTCTCTTGTTTATGAGCATAAGGACTATAAGGGTAAACATTAATAGGTTAAAAGAGTGCATATAACCCATGAGTGTTCACCATTTGCTATGAATATTAAAGCGTGCGATAAATAAGCCATGCGTTGGGCGAAATTGACATAATAAAAGAGCACTAGAAGACGCCATTATTTTCCGTCATCACACTCTTGAGAACGATGCACGCTATTCCAGCCAATTGCTTTGAACACGCTCGGATTTGGTAACTGTCTAGTAGAATATCTACCCCATTCATAGTTACAACGGTCTCATGTTACATGTTTTTGGTTTTTGGTTTGGTTGTTATTTGAATTAAAACGTAGAGACCAAACTTAACTTTAATTCGTTAAAAAATAAACTACCTTGTCTGTGAAGATACCGATTCAACTTTTAAAAAGTATACGAAACACTCATTTATTCCACTAAACCAATGGCATTGGCTTGCCACGACTTAGTTGTGACATGTGCATGCCTAAAATGGCCACAATGTCATCTGACAATGCTATAAGTTGATAAACAGTTGCACGGATAGCGCGACGGTGATTGCTGTCAAATGTGGATAACTGATTAAAGTTATCAGGCATAGTCATAAAACTGACTGTCTTATCGAGCAAGTATAACACTATCCACTTGGCATCTTAGTTCTGCAGATTAGTAGAATGACCACCAATAACCACCACCAGCAGTAACCACCAATGACCGATGCGTTAAAATTGTACAGAATTAGCAGTAATATTGTCTTCTGATTTTCTGATTTCGACCCCTTTACAGCACTGGTTTTACAGGGTTAAGATGATCATCTTAACCCGCTCGAAACGTAGGATCATGGTGTTAATAAACGCGATTAATCCGTTCTAAAGTGTTTTAATTTCAAAAATTAGCAGTAAATTATTTCAACATTAGTAGAAATAGTATTGTATACTCTCCACATTTTTATCAGCTTGCACAAAGTTCAAACAATCAACAATCTTTTTTATGACTAGACATTCATCAGATTCTCAGCTGTTAAATAGGGGCAATACGCCGACCTTCGTAACTAGGGCAAGACAAGAAGTACTTGATATAACCTTCGCAACTGAAAAGGTAGCCAAATGCCTTTCTAATTGGCATGTCAGTTGCGAAAATTCAATGTCGGACCACAGGCACATAATATTTGGTGTTGATAATTCTCTAGTTAGGGACATAGCCACGCGGAGAAATCCAAAAGACACGTCATGGGAAGCCTACAGGACTGACCTAGAAACCCGTCTAAAGGTAATTCATAAGCAGGTAAAAACACCAGACTCTCTCAACCTGGCAGTCGACCTTATCTCAGAAGGCATGGTCAATGCCTATAAACAAAGCTGCCCGTTGAAGGTAACTAAACATACTAACACGACGACGTGGTGGAATAAAAGGCTGGAAAAACTCCGCAAAACCACACGCCGCATATTCAATCACTCTACCACGCCGAATGAGTGGGAACGGTATGGTAGAGCTCTGACTGAATATAATAAGCAGATCAGGAAAGCCAAGAGGCGGTCTTGGAGAAGATTCTGTGACGAAATCGCCCACACACACAAAGGAGCGAGAATTCACAAAATTCTCTCTAAGACACCAACCAACTACCTCGGTCTCCTCAAGAGACCAGATGGCACTTTTACTAACACAGAAGCGGAAACCCTAGACCTACTTAGGGTGACCCACTTCCCAGGTTCGTACACCACCAGTAATAAACTAATGTGCGCCCAAAGGAATAATCAAACCCACAGGGCACACAACATCGACTGGAATTTGGCAACTAACATCTTTAGACCAAACAAAATTAAATGGGCCTTGAGTAAGTTCAAACCCTTTAAATCGGCCGGAGAAGATGGAGTGTTTCCTGCTCTCCTACAGCAAGGTCAGGACCTCCTACTCCCGCACCTGGTAAGAATATTTCGAGCGAGCTTTGCACTAGGTAATATACCAGAAAAATGGACTCGGGTCAAGGTACGCTTCATACCAAAGGCAGGAAAAAAGGACTACTCGCAGCCTAAATCCTTCAGACCAATAAGTCTAACCTCTTTCCTTCTAAAAACAATGGAAAGAATCATTGATCAGCACATCAGAGCGCACTACTTGGTGGCAAGACCACTAAGCCAAAATCAACATGCTTACCAAAAGGGGAAATCTACAGAAACTGCCCTACTTGACCTGGTCGACAAGGTGCAAAAAACCCTAGAGGATAAGCAGACCGCTCTATGTGCTTTCCTTGATGTCGAAGGTGCTTTCGATAACACACCCACAGAAACAATCTTTAATGGAATGAAATCAAAGGGTGTTGATGAAACCACCACCAGATGGGTCCAGAGCATGCTCTCTAACAGAGTGGCTACTCTAACCCTCAATGCAACAGAGCACGAATTTTACACCACGAAAGGTTGTCCACAAGGAGGCGTCCTATCCCCACTACTATGGACACTTGCAGTGGATAAACTACTTGCAATCATGTGGGACAAAGATTATGATACGCAGGGTTATGCCGATGACCTTGTAGTTATAATCAAAGGACCCTGCCTCCATACAATCTCAAACTTGATGCAAGGAGCTCTTAACACCATACTTAAATGGTGTAAAGAAAATGACTTGTCTATAAATCCGAGCAAAACGGTTGTAGTGCCGTTCACAAAAAAGAGAAATCTGGAAAAACTCGGAAAACTACAACTTAATGGACATGTAATAACACTTTCGAGTGAGGTTAAGTATCTAGGGGTCATTTTTGACCAAAAGCTAACATGGAATCCTCACTTAAAAAACATCACACAAAAAGCTAAAATGGCCTTATGGTCATGTTGTCGAATGGCAGGAGCAAGGTGGGGATTAAGACCCAATATTGCTATGTGGCTTTACACAGCAGTAGTGCGGCCCATTATTACATACGCCTCCGCAGTCTGGTGTAGTAAAGCCAACCAAAAGACAACTATAAATACCCTGAACAGCCTGCAACGCACGGCTTGCTTGACAGCAACAGGGGCCTTTTCCTCAACACCTGGGGCAGCCCTAGACGCACTGCTCAACATCACACCACTCCACCTGCAAGTGCAAAAGGAGGCCAAGCAGTGTGTCTACAGAATAAGCACGCTAAACAAGCCCAAATGGCGCTCCCAAGCGCTAACCAAACTCAGGGCTTGGGTTTTCGAGAACAAAACCCTCAGCATGCCTTCAGATGACATGCATACGGAATGTCAGTTTACCAGACTGTACAATGTGGATATACCCCAAAGACACAAATGGGCCAACGACCAAATGTTTGTCGAAAAGGGAAGCCACATTTGGTACACGGATGGTTCCAAGACAGTTGGAAAAGTAGGATGTGGTATCTATGGTGAGAGGCCTAAGCACAGAGCCAGCGTCAGCATGGGTAAACTGGCCTCAATCTTCCAGGCAGAAGTCCTTGCCATTAACATATGCGCGGAAATCAATCTGGACAGAAACCTAAGAAACCAACACATCTACATTAACTCGGACAGTCAAGCTGCTCTGCTAGCACTAGAGTCCCTAGAGGTTAACTCTAGACTAGTCCAGAACTGCAAAAATAATCTAAACGCCCTGGCTAACACCAACAAAGTTACACTTAGATGGGTACCAGGACACTCCAACATTGCTGGAAACGAAGCAGCGGACGAATTTGCCAGAAAGGGCGCGGACACGCCCCTCGTTGGCCCGGAACCGTTTTGCGGAGTTACAAAACGAGAGGCATACTCTCTGCTAAACAATCTTGAAAAGATGAGGGCAATCGCAGAGTGGAAATCCGTAAAAGGAAACACACACTCGAAAGCTCTAATATTAGGGTTCAACAACAAAAACACTAAAGAGCTCTTAGGACTCAAGAGGTACAAAGCCTGTGCGGTGGTCAGAATTCTGACTGGGCACTGCAAGTTGAACAAGCACATGTTTCTAATGGGTAAGAAACAAGACGCAGCATGCAGGTTCTGCCAGGAAACAGAGGAAACTGCGATGCACATCCTCTGCTCCTGCGGACCACTAATGCACAAAAGAAGTATCCACCTCGGTAGGCACGAACTGCAACCCTGTGAGATACACAACATTACAGCCCAAAGAATTTGGAACTTTCTGGACTCAACGGGAATCAGTAATGAATTATAAAGGGCTGCCACAATAGATCACAACTGGTCGACGCGGCATCTTCACTAGCCCAAAACAACAATAATAAATAAAAAATCAGATTCTCAGAAACCAAGTCTAATGACAGATGAAGCAATTACGACAAAAAAAAATCTAACTAAAGGTTCGCCCCAAACGTGAACTTGCGACCTCTCGAACGTTTTAACCGATTTGGCTCATTTTCGAACCTTACAAGCTGAGTTTAAAAATCATATTTACAACCTCTTTTATTATGACAGAGATTAGTTTCAAACATTTCAGCTTGTTATCTTGACCTAGAAGAATGCTGTTCGCAAAATAACAAAAGAAAGAAAATACATTAGCAATTGTGAAGTATATTGGGGCCCTAATTGTTTTAGTGGCAAGCTTGTAATTGCGCCGAAGGGCCGCCGGCCATCAACAGTAATGAATTGGTGCCCTAAACTCGGCCAGTTTAGCGAAGGATACCTTTCGTCTTACGTCGAGTTTGCGGACTCGTGATGTTATTAGCTAGCCGTATGAGAATAGATTTTTTCGTACATGCAAACTTCTTTCAGTACTTCCTCGTGATTGTAAAAGATGCGTCTAAGTGTTAATCAACGAAGGCAAGGTGAAATGTTTATGACTATCTTTCTGGTAGGACTTATTACGAAAATGAATTAATATTTCCGCACGAAAACAAAAGTATGACAGGTATTTTCTAAATACCTAAGTTAGCCGCTGAAAAAAACTACCGGGCGTAAAAAACTACTGATATCATGTCCGTAAAATTCCAACTAGGTATTAGTACCTATCAGGTAGTATCATAGTATGCCGTCTGTGTGTTGATTAGCTCATCCGAACCAGCTAGCGAATGCCCAAGTGTGAGTCCTAAGTACTAAGAGAGAAGATTTAGTCGTTGCAGAGCAACTAGATACAATTACCTACCAATGATATGACAACATATTATCTTTCGGCTTGCCCTAATCCATGAGTCTAGGCACGCCACTGTTTCAATTTAGGTAAGTTTATTTTATAATTATACTAGCTTTTACCCGCGGCTTCGCCCGCGTACTAAACGTAATTTTCAACCGTCTACAAATAAGGAGGTTCTTAGTTGGGCCCGTATATTTGTATGTACCTACATATGTATGTTTCTCCGCTATTATCTTGCGTTTGGCTGAACGGATTTAAATGGAATGGATGGTTGTCGCAAAAGTGATCAAACTGAAAAATTCAAGTTGGCGGCTGTTTCTCAATTTTGAACTCTGATTTGTTATAAAGAACCTCTCGAACCCTTTATATGTGCCTACCGAGCTTTATCACGAACTTAACTCTATAAATTCAAGATGGTGGCCGTTGATGGTGGCGTTGGTGGTTCGTTAGAAAGAACCTTTCGGATCCTCGGATATCGATTTTCATCACGATCAGATCATAACTGAAGAAATTCTAGACGATGGCCGTTTTTCTCAGTTTTAATTTCAGATTATTCATAAAGAGAACCTCTCGGAAATCGATTTTAACACGATCGGATCAAAATCGAAATAATTCAAGATGGCGGCCAGATCTCGCAGTTTTTACTACAGGTTCATTACTGAGGAATCTCTCGAATCCCCAAATACCGATTATTTATTATCAAGGTCGGATTAAAACTCAATAAATTCAAGATGGAGCCCCTTTTCACAATTCTGATCAAGGAGACCTATTTTACATTTAAGGTAGGCAGAGGTAGGTCGTTAGGTAAGTTACACTTACTGTATATATTTCCCATGTTGACTTTTTCACCCCATTTCGTACTCCTATTTACTCATTTCTCGTTAGGAATACTCCTGTGAATAAAATAGTCTAATAAATCTTGTTTTCCGATATACAATCAAATCCCACTTCACCCCTTTAGGAGGAGAATTCTAAAAAATCCTAGCTATTTCCCGCAGCTTCGCCCGCGTACAAAATAAATGTTCAACCGTAACGTAATTTCAAAATCAAGTTGGCGGCTTTGATTCGTTATAAAGAACCTCTTTAACCCTTTGATATGTACCAACCGAGTACATATTACGATCAATGTTGACTTCTGATTCCTTAGAAAGAACCTTTCGGATTCTCAGATATTGATTTCCATCACGAGCAGATCATAACGGACGAAATTTCAGATGGCGGCCTTTTCTCGCAGTTTTGGCTCCAGATTCATTGTAAAGAACCTCTCGGATCTTCTTTATTATCTCAATTAGAAGGTGAATTCTGAAAAATCCTTTCTAAATGCACCCCTACACCTTAATAAGAAACCTACGTGCCAAATTTGAAATTCTAGAAACAGAAATAAACAACAAAACGACACTCATATTGATATTTTGAGATTTCAACCCCATGGCACCCCAACAGGGAAGATGGTGTATCATACGTCCACCTCATTGGATTTTAAATTGGTTGTTGTTTTTGATTTCAGCGACCCGATAAACCATAAAGACGATAATCATGATGTTTTTTGACTTTGTTACCCCTTTTTGCCCTCTTAGGGGTTTAATTCTCAAAAAATCAAATACACGTCTTTACTCATTTATCTTTAGAAATACTCTTGTGTAGTTTTGAATAAAATAGTTTAACTAATCATGTTTCCCCATACATAGTTTGTACCGTCATTTCTCCCCCTTTGGAGGTGAATTTTGAAAACTCCTTTGTTTGTGCACCCCTACGCCTTATAAGGAACCTAAGTGTTAAGTTTGGAATCTATAGAACCAGAAATAAACAACAAAACGACACCCGTATTTATATTTTTAGAGTTCGACCCCCTCGCGCCCCAACAGGGAAGATGGTATTTCACAATCACCACGTTAGATTTTAAAATCGTCGTTGTTTTTGTATTCAGCGACCCGATAAACCAGAAAACGATACCCATGTTGTTTTTTTTACTTTTTCACCCCTTTTCCCCCTTATATGGGTTGAATTCTCAAAAAACCTGAAAATACAAATACAAAAAAATACAAATACAAATCGTTTATTTCCTTGAACAAAACAATGAACATAAAATACAGAATTAGGCACTGACAAAGGAAAAAGGTATGGGCACAGCTTAGCTGGTTTTAAGCCCATCCAAGGTCAATCAAAGAGGGAGAAATTACAATTTAGGTATAATAAGGCAATGAATAGAATGTAGGTACACAATAATTTTTATAAGAAGTAAAACTAAAACTACAACTACTTACCAACACGTGCTACCTCATTTATCTTTATAAATACTCCTGTAAAGTTTCAAATGGAATAGGCCAACTAATCTTGTTTCCCTATAAAAACTTTGGACTTCCAAATCACCCCCTTAGGGGTTGAATTTTGAAAAATCCTTTCTTTCTTTAAGGAACCTACGTTTCAAATTTGGTATCTCTAGGACCAGCGGTTTGGGCTGTGCGTTGATATTTCAGTCAGTCAGTCCGTTAGTCATTCAGTCAGTCAGTTTCTTTTTTATATATTATATAGATAAAAACACCTTTTTTGTATTTTGATGAGAAACCTTTACACATAAAATAAAGTCTCTAGCTAAACAGAAAACCTTCCGCCATACAAACTTTCAACACCCTTTTCACCCTTATAAGGGTCGAATTTTCGAGATCGCGGAAATTACTTTTTGTAAACTCTAATGAGGATTCTTTTCACAAATTTTGTAGTATATAACTAAAAGGGAAACGCTTCCGCCATACAAACTTTTAACACACTTTTCACCCCTTTTGGGGTTGATTATTCCAAAACGCTAAAATTACTTTTTTTGTATTTTAATAACAAACCTCTACACCAACTTTTGAGTCTCTATCTAAAAAAAAACAACTTTCTTCCATACAAACTTTCAACCCCGATTTAACCCCCTTAGAAGATGATTTTTTCAAAACCCTTTCTTATTCGTTACCTTCGTTAAACACTTAACGTAATGTGAAAATCTCAGGATCATACGTTTAGTAGTTTCGGCTGTACGTTGATCAGTGAGTCAGTCAGTCAGTCAGGCCTTTTCCTTTTATATGTATAGATTTACTTACTAGAATGAATATTTAGAATATTTAGATAGCTTTTTCCTTAAAAATTGTAAAGTATGCTACACATGTAACGATATATCGTGTATATGACAAACATATGCAAAAATTTGTCAATACACACGACCGATAAATATCTGCAACGATTTGTCATACCCACGGTCGATAAATCTGAGCAAATCGGGTTGCACAGATAAATCGTTACGATATATCGTTACATGTGTAGCAAGCTTAAGGTGGTAACATAAAGTAGTTTCAAAACGCATCTACGTACTTTATGGTGTTTTTATTTTTAAGATACGTTCAACTAGCCCACTCTACCGTGTTCGAATTTAGTCATGATAGTGACTAACAATGATACTGTTGAAAATTACAAAAAATAAATGTATACCTACATCCGGAAGCATAATCATGCAACATCAGAATGTCAGAATAATATCACTCTAATAAAGTGAAAAATAAGATGACATTTTAAAACCGAACCATGCCGTTCATTTATCAAGAAACATTACTTACCTAAATTAAAATTGAATTACTTAGGCACCAGAATAGATAGATAGATAGAGTACTCTTTATTGCACACCTCGAGATACAAGAAAAGTATAACTAACAAAAAAAAATACAACCAGTCCATAAAAATACATATATTCTCATAACAGCATCATGCAAGCCACGCAGCAAAAATAAAACATAAGCAATCAAAAATTATGGTAGCGATAGGTCTTTAAGTCGTTTTTTAAAACAGCAAGAGATTGCGCACACCTAATGTCTAGAGGTAACGAGTTCCAAAGTCGAACTGCCTATGAATATATGTACTCGTATATCCAGCATAAAGTTCCACTCAGTTAATTAAGCACAAACGATGATGGATGCCTTCATACATAATTGTGTAAACTTGAGCGTTTCGATCAAGCGGGCCGCATACGCCGAAATTGAGTCAAATTGTTCATAAATCTAAAGTAATATGATGTAGAGGAAAACTTTGACAAGGTTCCAATAGATGTTGGTTCAACAAATTTATTTTTGCACTTTGTAATTGTTCGAGCGAGCGAAGCGAGTACTTTCTCCGAGTGTACTTGAAATATCCTGCGTTTGTATGTACTTACGTATGTAATGTATGTCGTAAGTATGTAATGTATGTATGTATGTAACGTTTACCACCATCATAAAATTATAATGGCAAGATACGAGTATGCCTGATGATTGATGATTTTCTATCGTAAATTGAAAGAGATATCGTATACTACAGAAAAAGTGACCAAGCCCCCCAGTGCCCAGGGCTGGGATAGAACCAGCAACTTCCTGCTTTCGCGGCAGACGCCCTAACCACTAGGCCACCCAACCACGGCTGGTCGGGTGGCCTTGGTCACATTTTTTTCTGTAGTGACTACTTTAAAAAAACATGAATCAAAACATTTATTATATTTATTCATGCTTTAAAATTGTCATATTCTATCGACCAAAGTCAATTAATTTTTAGAACTAGAAAAATACTAAAAGACAACATGTTAACGTACACATTACTTATATATTTTTTCTGAGCGTTCGTTGGCACCAACCGCACTTCGTAACCACATTTTGACACTTTGACATGCACGACTTATGTTGGAAGTTGCCAGCTTTCAGCTAGTTTGTCATGTCAACTTGACAGTTAGATTCTGGTATCGCGTGCATACATTCGTTGTTATGAAACTGACGTCTGCAATTTATTTTAAATGTAACATTTATGGAGACTGCTGTCTGCCGTTGCCGCTGCAGCGAGAAACATGCGAAACCATATTTTGATTTCCTTGATAATTTTGAATGTGATGGATTTGCATTGTCCAATTTTTTTGGAATCCCTAAGCTATATTCTAATGATTACGCATAACCTTCGCGTTTTTTACTCACTGCTCGTGACATGTAGGTATATATTAAGATTCCATTTTCAAGCGTTGAGTACAGTGCGTGACGACGCAGGCGGGCGTACTGCGGTGCACCTTGCCTCGCAAACCGCCCTCGATGCAAAGCCGGTTGAGGATGATCCTGTCTCGGAATCCCGGGATCACACGACTGCAGATAATGCTAATTACTTAATATAGTTTTTTTTACATTTGTCAACATTAGAAATGAAATCTAATAATGCTTGTTTTTATTTTGACCCGAGACATTCAACTGCTAGTTTTTTAAGGAGCTAAAACAATATGTTTCTGTTTACAACTTAAGATTCACCCTGAATCGCGATAGAGGCAACCTTGAATTGCCATTTTTCCTCAACTTCCACCGTATCTTAGGGTTGTCACGAAACGAAACTGGAAGTATAATTATGAAGCTCCCCAGGGCCGGATTGAGTTACACTAGAAAATTGAGTTAAAGCCCGCGATGACAGAGAGAGACAGCGCTTTGTACCCGGACGTGACCAAGACTAGCTAGGGATGGGAAAACGGGAACAGGAAAAGGTAGAAAGGCTTTTTTAAGTTTCACTTGGTTCATCTAACAGATGTATGTATGTATTGTATTGATGTATTTTTAAAAGACGCAATCAACCCTACTGGGCCAGAAGTGTCTAAATTTCCATATTTTTTTAAACCCCTAGGTATATATCGTTTTATAGTTGCTATTTAAAACGAGATATTTACCATGTACATTTGTTTTCATGAGCTCCCGATATTTCGGCACTGTTACAAGTGCCATGTTCACGGTGTAACTGATTTGCTGCGAGTTTTTATTTTATTTGTGGTCTACCCACACCCCGTAGCGATCTACCCGCTTACGGGTTCGTTTAATTTGCGCGGTGTCACTACCGCTACTAGCGTCTACTTTCTCACTTAGAACTCGATCACGTTCACGACACACGACACTTACACAGTATCGACTGGTGCATTTCTTACCGAACCAATAACTTTTGGATTTTTGAATTTCCGAATCACTGCATAAAGCTGCTGCTGCTGCTGCATTTCGGCACTTGTAACAGTGCCGAAATATCGGGAGCTCATGAAAACAAATGTACATGGTAAATATCTCGTTTTAAATAGCAACTATAGTGTAAATGACCATGTTAGCTTAAAATCTTATATATATCGTTTTATTATAGAGTAGTGAAAAAGTTACTTTACGAATTATTTAGGCAAAGTGTATAGGGCGCAGAGTGAAAGAATATTTCTATATATTGGTTACATTTTTCATAAATTGAGGTTTAGGGACACTAAAAAATATCCAAAAAAACAGTGACGCCTTTATCCCGGTTGACCTTATGCCCAAAAAGCTTGCTAAGGATAATTCCGGACACGGTTTTTTTTTTGTAAATTTTTACTTAGCTGCACAAATTACACGACTTGTCAGTCGGAGCAACAAGAGCAGACTGAAGGTGGGTGCGGGAATGGCAGATCACGTCAGCTTGCTATTATTTAAAAAAATCCCCGCAATGGGCCCGAAATGGAAACATACGATCTTATCCGTTGTCCGATCTTACCTGATTAGTACCAAGTAGAGTTTTGCTCCTCACAAAAACACAATCGGTTAATACTAATAAAAAATCACCGTCTTTGAAAATAGCCACTGAACTGATCATTAATCTACGCTACTATATTTTTTCTCAAGACCACACAATTCTTATTTCTCCAACAAAACCGAATCTCGTCTCTAACCCACAATACTTTCGGCCGCGGACATGCCGCGTTTCGATATTGCTAAAAGAAAACAAAGGGATTTCTATTACGTTACACTGGACATTTTGTGATTACAAGAAATTTATGTCAGCTTCGAACAATACAGAAATCCTTATCGGAACATTTCCTTTTGTTCTGAAATAGACGTAATAAATGACTGATATTGGCGTTGAGGCTAAACTAAGAAACTTATTAGGATTTTTAGAGAATCATATATTTAAATAAATTTATTAAGTTTTTTTTTACTAAAATTTATTATAGGTGCTTTGGAACTGTTCTTACCATGAGTTGTACGAAACCGTAGGCGTTAAGGACTGCGCGTTTCTAAAGGATGTCCGTCTTGCTCCTGCCAGAGTAATGGTAGGAGCGAGACGGACATACTTTAGAAACAACTCATGGTAAGCACACTAGCCTTTGTCGATAAAACTTTTATTTTCTTAATTTACCGCTTTCTTAAAAGCGGTTGAATTAATTTCTAAAATCCCAGGTCTACCTACTTAACAACAGTGTTACAAACCTCGTACCGACTACACCCAAGTTAACCACTTGACGTTTCCGTTAAAATTCATAATCGCTGTCAAATTAGTTCGCCAAACGGCCACTGGTGGCGCTAGTGACGCCGCACGACGAAACGGCCATCATGACATCTCCCACGTCCTCGTGGGAGGAAGCTGTGGACAAAAAAATCGCAAAGTAAAACGTTCTCGCTTGGCCTCCCTGACCACAAACAATGGTCGGGATACACAGTCAATCGGGGTGTGGAATCAATCAAACATTACTTGAATGTTATATAGCGCTAGTCTCTCGTCAGATTCAAAATCAAGATTTAAAAAAAAACAAGGCTTACCTAATTCTGTTTTTTTTTAAACAAAACATCAACTGTCAAACAATGCTCATCATCAACAAAAACAAAATCGACAACCACAATCGTCGCTAAATATTGTCTGTTGCAAAATATTGGTTAAGTGTGCTCAGCTTTAATCAGTTGCTTCTCTCCAGCAACTACAACACATGGACACATCCATGACACCCAGACTACCTCCAACCGGTATCTGTAACGCACCAAACCATCGCCTCTAACCGGCGATTTCAGCAGCCGCATACACCCCCGGACCTAACGCACGCCACTCACGGTCGTGGCCGCACGGCTACGGGAAATCGGGCCCGAATTATGCCTACGTCTACGAAAGATTGGAAATGTATGCAACCTGAGCCAAAGACACCAACCGTAAAACAACCGTGACAAAAAAAAACAGTTCATTACACAACACGAGATGAGTCTTGTTTAACATTTCAATTAAAAACAAAAAAGGTTCTTTCTTTTTATCATTACTTTCGCAATACCTTAAATTAAACATCAACAAATTTGAAAGTGCCACAACTAATTGAAATTTAATCAAGTTTCACGTCACGAATCACACAAGTTTTCCGTCCACCGACAAATGTCGATACATCGACAAAGCCCAGTCCATCGGGCGTGCTCTCAGTCCATCGAAAGCACCAAAACGTAACTTAAGAATTCAAAAACTTTAATCGATAACTGTGGCATTATCAATCCTGTCTTAATCTCATTTGTAAACAAGATAAATTATTTACACAATTGCATTTACTTCTCGTTAAAAGTGCTACCCACTTTAACTACGCACGTCCTCTTGTTTAAAAGTGCTACCCACTTTAACTTCGCACGTCCTCTTGTTTAAAAGTGCTACCCACTTTAACTTCGCACGTCCTCTTGTTTAAAAGTGCTACCCACTTTAGCTACGCATGTAAACTAAGTCATAAAATATTCCACCAACTTGCTTGACTTTAAGTACACTAAATTAAAACCACGGAGGTAGATTATTACAGTGATTGGAACAAAAATTTTATTAAAATCTTGCGAGTTTAGTTCACTAACTACAAAGTACACTAAATGAAAACCACGTAGGTGAATAGTTCAAATTATTGAAATAACAACTTCATTTAAATCTTGTAAGTTTAGTTCGCTTAAACTACCACTCACAATGAACCTACGGCATCAAAACGAAACACCTTTTTGACATGAAAACATTGTAATTCTCAATAATATGATCACGTAAAACCATCGCTGTTTATAACTGTCGTTTCAAACCAAATTGAAATAACAACGCTTGACTCGCAGACAAAAAAACAGAAAAGAACTACAACCAGCGTTCTTTTTTTTTGAAACTCAAAGAAACAGATTCTCCAAGTATACGTGATCAAACCAGTGCTCCACAATCCCAATAAAACATGAACTGCTCACCGGATAAACAACTGTGTTTGTGGAAGCACAGTGGGTGTGTTGCCGTATATGCACAGAGTCGAGAGCCATGCTGCGCTCTCAGTCGCCTCATCCGCGCCATCGGGACGCGAAGGTGGCAGGTGGCGACCAGCAAGCAGACTGGCAGCTCGCAGTGGTTCATCACAGCTGACTTCCAACGCAATAGCACCGCAACGGCAGCATACTGTCGGGTGTAGTGATGTGTGTCACCATCTGTAACTAAAATTTGACAAGCACAGAACACGTTTATAACCTATACACAGAGAGAAACAATGATTTGTTCTGTAACAGTGATTTGTCAACAATAAATCTTGTATGGTCTACACAAAATACGTAATGAGGTTACTCGACACACAATCTATTCACTTTCTTTTTGTAAAACAATAATCAACTTGAGGTTTCGTTTGAATTATTTTAATTCTAATGACACTTTTAGCAAATAAAACTAATGTAAACAAAGTTTAACGTAAACAGGATTTCAAAATAAATTGCATTAACTCACTATGGAATACAACATGATTTCACCAAACTAGTTCATTCAACCAAATAACAAAATAAAACAATGATTCAACCTCACCGAAAAAAAGCACGTGGTGCATTCCAAGCGACACTCCTTGTGGACATGATCTTCTTTATCCCACTTCTGATGACGGAGATGGTGAGGCAGAGAGGCGAGAGTGAGAGAGACGGCGATAGAAAGCATGGGGGCGTTCGTAACGCCACACTACTTGTAACAGCATCAGCAGGGTCAGGATACTCAGGATGGTGCTAAGATACTTACTCACACCATACTTACAGTTCAGGATGTCAATACTCGTGCCGTGATACTTACACCTCAGGATAGCAATACTCAACCTTAGAATCACACACTACGTATCGCACCGATACACCACAATCAAATGAAACAACAACTGGGGACCATGATTTTATTCGAACTCATTGGAATTATTTTAGAACTAGATTTGTAAGCTAAATAGGCAAAAAGCTACCACTGGTTCGAAAAAGACCTCTTACTGAGAAAAACCAGCAACAAACTCAGCGGGGCTGATATTGTTTAACTGAAAAATCATTAGAATTACTTACGTAGGTAAAATAACGACATAGCACACATATTACTTTAGATTATAACAAAATCACTTTAAAGTACAAGAAATCGGTTTCTATTTAGTTAATCTCAACTACAATTAATCAAAATTCACTGAAGATTGCAAAGATGCAAATGGATTGATTTTATAACCAAAAATATACCATCTGGATAAGCCATAAGGAAACGTGGTGTTTTCAGTGCGAGGCTAGTGTGTTGTTAATGTTAACGCCCGTTCGCTAAAACGGTCCAAATCAGAATCATAAAGCGCAGGAGTGACCTCCCGCCACGCGGTTAAAAATCGCAAGTCTGTTGATTTACTCGACTGACAGGTCTACCTACTTAACAACAGTGTTACAAACCTCGTACCGACTACACCCAAGTTAACCACTTGACGTTTCCGTTAAAATTCATAATCGCTGTCAAATTAGTTCGCCAAACGGCCACTGGTGGCGCTAGTGACGCCGCACGACGAAATATATATTTTTGCAAAAGATTTTTTTTTTACAAATTACCTTATTTAATACGTTAACATATTTCCAAAATGACTGGAACATATAGCCCCATAACCCGCGGTTACGCGATATAAAAGGAATGGGAAAGTAAATTCCCCCGATCAATCATCGGTTAAGGCCAAGGGGGCCCAAATGGGACTAATTTGTCATCCACTCGCGCCCATACTTCGCGGTTAGATATTATATGCGAGTCCATGAAGAGAGGCTTGAAATATTCTCCGATTTAAGATGGTGATGCAATTTTGCACTAAACGATGTATATTTAGCTAGAGCAGTTTTGAGAAAAGTTTTATCAGATATATTTGTTTTAACTTACTTTTTCTTCTTTACAGGTAATAAGCGACTGTTATAGAGGATCAAAAGTCAAGCCATAAACAAGCAGCGATAAACGATAAAATCGGGATGTAGAATTATTACATCCGTCGATAATTTAGCGGCACTGTCGGCCTGTTTGTCCCTTTATCGCGCTACTAACGCCACCGCGACAACTTATTGCTGTGTTATACCGATTTATAGACCTACTAACATAGCTGCTGCATATTTGGCAAGCAATAAGGTAACATTCGAAATTTAAGGAAATTGCCGTGGCTATGGCTGTTGCAATCTGGTGCACTAGTGCGAAAAAAGATAATATGTTTGAGAAATTGAGTGATGGTACCGACTGCAACGCCTATCTCTGGATACCATAATTCAGGAGTTGGTAGTAGCGATGTAACGCATTCGCAAAATTCGATGCCAATACTGCGAATATTTTTATTCATTTATTTCATACATTTTTGGCAAAAAGTACAGTTTATTTTTCCCTTAATACCAAATCATGATGATAGCGATGACACCTGGTGGCTCTGGTGTTAAACTTAGTTTCGAAGACATACTACAAAAGTGATAGGTGCTTTTAGCAAAAATGTAACTAGCTGTCTTCTTCTTCGTCTAAATTCGGTTATTTTCATACTAGTCATAACTGGTTTTGCATTCCATTGCGTCTGTGCAATATTTTTGCATACCGCATTTGCGAATATTCGTATTCTTGTTCGCGAATAAATATCCCAAAACCGATATTCGTTACATCGCTAGTGTGTAGAAGGGAAAGTGCTACAACGTGCTACGGTGCGCTACGTAATGCAGACTGCTGCGCTACGCCGTGTAGCGGACCCTGAACTAGAATTCTCCGTTGCTACGGGCATATACGACCGCTCATTCGTCAAGCGAACAAGCCCTTTGTATATCGCTCGCAATTATTGCCAAAACGCACTATTAGTAGTGTGAGTATCGGTCATGTTCGTATCATAACTATAACCTAATGGTTAGGGCGTCTGCCGCGAAAGCAGGAGGTCGGTGGTTCGATCCCAGCCCTGGGCACTAGGGGTCTTGGACGCTTTTTCTATATAAATTTATATAGAAACATAAGTTTATGTTTTATCATCGTTCTGGTTAAGCATTTAGATGATAGTAATCTCAACTTGATCGGTTGTTTATGATATAAACTTGACATCTTCAGTGTAGCTAAAACATAATAATGAATCCAGAATTTAAGGCCTAAAATCTTTCTTGACGGAAAAGATGTTGTGGATAGATATTCTATTAATTTTAAATGAAAAAATCCCGTGAGTATTAGACATATTAATATACTTTTATCGGGTTACTCACGTCTATAAACACTGTCGCGCGCAGTGTGCGCAGAGCAATCGCCCCAAGCGCTTTTCACTCATGATTATGAGACGCGGACCGTTCCGAAACATGTCGAGCTATTTTCGACTTTATAGACGTGAGTAACCCGATATAAGTATATTATATTAAGTTCAAAATGTAATGCGAATACTTAAACTTAGATACAAGTGTGTTGCTCCTTAGCGCGTAATTTCATAAACTTGACCAAATATTACTATGCAGAAGTAAAACTGTTTACAAAGAAAGCATGTTCTGAATGAAATTGTTTTGTTTCAAAACATACGAGCATGTAAACAAACCTGTTTACCCTACTTTGTGTGCTTGGGTCGGCTTTCGCCAGAGGCTCAAATAAGGACATGGCTTAAGAGGTGAACGAACTGGGTGGAGGAAAAATGGTGAAAAATATTGACAGAGATAATAAAGGACGAATAATAGAATCTAATGTTGTGAAATGTAAATTCGATATCGAT
The DNA here is from genome assembly GCA_949128165.1 of Lathronympha strigana. Classification (NCBI taxonomy): domain Eukaryota; kingdom Metazoa; phylum Arthropoda; class Insecta; order Lepidoptera; family Tortricidae; genus Lathronympha; species Lathronympha strigana. The sequence goes on along the minus strand of OX421906.1, from coordinate 4,568,524 downwards.
TCGTATTCGATAGTTTGTAGACTATTGGCATGATGAAAAAAAAACAAATACCCTTTAACATTATTACACTTTTAATGGTTTCGAAAAACACAACATTTCATCCGTTTTTACATCCAAATTGCATTACATTACGTTTACTTGACTACAAAAACTTGAAACTGTCATATAAAATGAAGACATTGGCTCTAAACAGCCAAAACAGAATATTGTTATAATGTTGGTAAAGCGACATTTTACTTATATTGAATAGCGTATAGAATAAAAATAGACGTAATTTTTTTTTATAAAAAATAAACGGGCAGCATGTCAAAACGCCCGCCGCAACTGGCGCAAGTATGAAATTTAAGGTTTCGATTTTGAGGCTTTATTTATTTACTCCATTTTTGAGAAAAGCACTTAACTACAACACTAAACACGGCTGGAAAGGCTATTGCAGGCTTCATATTAATTTAAACGGACTCCTACAGTCGTCCGTACCGATATAACATTCAGCCTGCAAATCGCCTTTTTCCGTGCCTCGACAGTAATGTAAATTACAACAGAACCAAATACCATCTGTCCCAAAACATTCCGTAATCACTGTTTAAATAAGATCACAATTTAGAAATACTCCGAAGAGGATATAATCAAAGAGTTTGCCTAAAATATCGGGAAATATGCAAATGGCGACAGACAACTCTTTCAATTGCAAATCGGCCGCTCATGAATTTGCAAGGGTCGCATGCGCCGGGACCGTTCCTCACAAGATTTCCTGCTTGCCGGGGGTTGCCACTTTTTGGAAGAGGATAATTTTGGCCTTTTGTGGCCCGTTTTTACTGCATCTTTTCTTCTGGGCTATTAACATGCTGAAATGATGTGGATTTAACTGCTCGTCATCACCCTCCATAGGACAACTTTAAAGTGTATTTATGAAACAAATAATAAAATAAATATTAAGGGACAAATCGACCTAGTCCCACAGTAAGCTCAATAAGGCTAGTGTTCTGGGTACTTAAATAAATAAAAAAGCATCCGTAACCTTAATCCGTAATCCGTTCCTTAGCTCTGTTTGGTAAAAGCAGTTGCCACGAAGATATTCAATAGAAGAAAAGCTATTCATAGGATAACAGCCAGTACCTATTTAAAACTTCGAAATTTTGGCTCTAAATTTAGTACTAGGTCGTCGCGGAGATTTTCAATTTGTACTTTTTTACAGTTAACAGTAAAGACATTTTGTACAGTCACGTGCAACAGTATCCGCTATTAAGACCGCAAACTTATGTGACACGCTCTTATGGCTGTACAAATACCACAAACAACAACTTGCCACAAAACATTACTGAGGCACCAAGTTTTCACAGCTTTAAGCAAAGATTAAAACGTTGGCTGGTTGAGCACCCGTTCTATACTTACAACGAATTCATAACGCATAAATCAGCCGCTAACTGAACTTGTCAATTTACTTAATTTGACTATCTGAGTTTGACATTGTTTAATTGTAATCTTTATTTTATATAATTTAATGTATACCCTAGTACTATTTAGAATCCAAATCTTTGTTTAATATTGTAATTTTTTTGACATATAAATTGGTTTCATGAATAAAGCAGTATGAGTATGAGTATGAGTACCTAAGATTGTACAACTTTTTGTTGACACAAATCAATTTTTTTTTTGATTCTCGGATTGGTGTTGGTCTTTTTCTTTAGTATATGACATCTGTTTCAATTTATTACCTAATATTGTATCAGATATTTTTGCGGAATTAGATACTATTGTATACATACGAGTAAAACGTGAGTCTGATGACCCTAACTAATATGATACTACTCGAAGTGACCACCCTAGCTAGAGGAGTTTAAGTATTCACACCGTCCGAGGCAGATCACGGAACCGGGGAGTGTTTTGTACATCTCCACAGGAAGACTCAAACCAAGTGATGTTAAAGCTATTTTTGGATTTATCAAAAGGGTGTCTTACATTTTTATGTACGCTTGTTCTGCATTTTTTTTTTGATACTTAAAAATGTTTTAATTTTATCTTAGGTAAGTGACAACCCTAGAGCATTTTAAATATTTACACAGTCCGAGAAGGATCAGGGAGTCGGGGAGTGTTTTGTGCACGTCCACTGGTAAATTCAGCCCGAGTGACGTTGATGCTATTTTTGGATTTATCAAATGGGTGCCTTGAATTGTTAAAGGTGTGTTTGTTTTGCTTTGGTTAAGGATGGCTAAGGAAAAAGGGCATTAACTAGTGGCATCGTGGTGTTGGTATGATGCTCTTTTATTAATTTCCTCTTAGTTGGCGTGAAAGCAGTAGCAGTTTTCGTCTTAGGCGTTAACGCTTGAAGCCCTCATTATGCTCAGGCTTCTACTTTAGAATCCCTCTATTGAACTGTAGACTCCATCGCTTCATTTGGAATTCAATGTACGTCCCCGCCGGAAATACTCATTTTGATCCCTTGTTACACTATATACCTTTAAAAACTTTTACTGTTTCCATCTACAATTACCGACTAAGTGCAGTTTTTCCAAGTTCTCTAATGAAATTGTAAAAATATTTTCTCTCCCTTGCATTTACTTTAAATTTGCATTTCAGTGTTGCCAGATTAAATTAATGAAAACGAGTGCATTTCACATATCTTAATTCACATCCGGCCCGAGCCGCGCCTGAAACAACACAGTTGTAGGGCCAATGATTGTTGAACCTAAACCACCTCTGTCACACTCTGTATTATATGTGTCGGATACCATGGAAGCAAGGGAGACAACAAATAATGGCCAACAAGTCGTGTTTCTTAATTAATTTTGTATTAAGCAGAGTCGTTTGCGAATGTTTACAATTTTATAATTTAAAGAATACTGGAAAAATTCCCCGCGTCGACCGCTACTCGTAAATGTCGCTACGCGTCTCCCTTAGGCGTATAACAAAATCAAAGAAATAGTGGAAACATTATATCTATAAATTGAAAGAGATGTCATATACTACAGAAAAAGTGACTAAGGCCCAGTGCCCAGGGCTGGGATCGAACCAGCGTCCTCCTGATTTCGCGGCAGTTTTTCTGTAGTATATGACATCTCTTTCAATATATAATTTATATACAGTAGTGTGACTACATAAAAAAACATGAATCAAAACATTTATTAAATTGAATAAATGATTTAATTCATGCTTTACAATTGAACATTTTATCTATTTGCGTATTTCTTTTTGTTGCGGGAGGGTGGGAACATTGAATAAAATAAATAATTAAGGGCGCTCCCATACAACAAATGTGATTATTTTACTCATTTTTGCTCGATATTGAAAACGACAACAAGCAGAAATATTTACTTACTGAATATTTAGTTATTTATTCACTTTACAAATAAATAAATGAATTAAAATAAAACAAATATTAGGGGGGGGGGCTTACATACGTGTTTTTTTCCCTTTACAGGGTGTGGCCTGTAATAGGAGCAAAAAATTAAAATGTAGACCCTTTAACTAATCAGTAATTAATTCCGAATGCTTTCAATTAAATAAAATGAAAAATTAATTTACCGTTATTTTCTAACAAAATTAATAGACCCAGCAATGTACTGCAGACAATGTGTCTATTCAGCGTACATGACATTGACATTTACTATCGTTTTCACGTATTAAAAAATCTACTACTTAAATACATCAATATTGCTTATTTAACATATGCACTTATTAATAAATAGTCACTTCTTTCAACATTACGTAACAGGTTACAACCTTAATAATTTAGGTGTGAACTAGCGAAAGAACGAAATGAGTAAAACGCTATAAAGTAACTTCAAACAATTTATTAAACAGTTCCAACTAAAACCGTGCATTAATCTGTAATAATAATTATGTCTATCTTACCGGCAACCTCTTGACCACTCAACTTGCACTTTAAACAATTTGTAAGTATGTTTGTTCAACAAGAGCACGACTATGATGATACGATCTGCTACTTGTTTGACGCCACTCCGACACGACACGTACCGAGGACAGGGTCTTGTCGTAACTACCGAAGAATTTCAGTGTTACTCTGACTGAACACCCACACTCCACAATCAGAACCGCATTTGGTGACCCCACATTCGTTGCTTTAGGATGACAACAACGGGGCTATTACCTGCCCGGAAGATACTCGTTAATAGTAGTGAACTTAACACAATGCTCGGTTTACTTTTGCTCTTGTTCATATTAATATTTCGTGATGCGTCGTAACTCGTAACTTGTTTTATTATTGCAATTTGGAAATACAATACTTTGATTCACCAAATTGACGTAAATTGTCATTAGGTACATTGTTATAATAGAGTAGGTAGGTAAGTACACGATTATTAAAAAGTTCGCATTTACAATTACATAATTTATGGTTTGTAAGATAATAGTCTGTGCGGAATGAAAACCGACTTGAAATGAAACGTATTTGAGCTCTCATACAAACTATTACAAACCAGGTCGTTTTTCATTCCGAATGTTATGAACATTTCGATTTTAAATAAATATCAAAAACTCTGTGGTAGAAAAGTCTTAAACATACTGTCATTGAAAAGTTGGAGTATGAATAGTATGATTATTCATTCAATGATAAAGTAAATCCTTTTTGTTGCTTGAGCACTGTAAACTTATAGAGCCATGTCACAGTTATCAAATATTGCATTTGACGCTCTTTGCTCAAGCTTTAAGTAAGATTTACACCTGAAAGTTTTGAAACAAAGTATGCAAGAAAAAGATGCAGATATTTGCCACTCACTGTTACCCATAGTTGAGTCTCAATAACTTGCAAGTGTAAATTCAGCTTCATTCGCTAGATCATTTCGACAATGTTCTACGACGGCTTATCAATTCATAATAATTGGCCTTCAATAACAAGTATTTACACATATTCACACTTCAAAGATTATGTGAAGTATTTCCACCTAAATGATAAGAAATTAAGCCATTAAAACACTCCGATAATTTCGTACACGTTTAATAACAGTAAAAAATATTAATCTAATTGAAAATATTTTCAATGTGCTGTCCGTTGCCACGTTTGCAAGCTTCATAACGCAGTAACGTATTTCGATGCACTGCGTCAAGATTCTGTTGCCGAATAATGTCGAATGCCCCGATAATTCTGTTTCTTAATATTTCGACAGAATCGACTTCAGCGAAATTTACAAGGTCTTTCACCGCCCCCCAAAAGAAAAAATCTAAACAGGTTAGATCCGGAGATCTCGGCGGCCATCGCTTAGGGCCATACCGTCCAATCCATTGATCGCCAAATATTTGTGTTAGTTTGTCACGCACTGCTACGACGGAATGAGCGGGGGCTCCGTCCAGTTGAAACCATGTTAAATTTTTTATGTTTTCTGGCAAGTTATTATAATATTCTACCACTGCGTCATTTATTAATTCTAGAAAACGTTGGGTATTTAAATTGCCATTAATAAATACAGGGCCTATTATTACGTTTCCATGAATTGCTGCCCACACATTGACCGAAAAACGGTACTGATGAGCAGTTTGTCTCATCACACGTGGGTTATGGCTGCTCCAATAATGTGTATTTCTTCTGTTCCACATGCCATTGTTGGTGAATGTGGACTCATCCGTCCAAATGACATTTTGCACAAAATTATTTTGATCGCAGCACTGTTGTAAAAACCACTCACAATAAGCGAGTCTTACCGGATAATCACGTGGCAGCATGGCCTGAACTTTTAAAAATTTGTAAGGATGTTTTTCCTATTTTTTAACACTTTGTGTACAGTTTTATTATTAAGTCCAAACACACGACCTGCCTTTCGGGTACTTGTCATTGGAGTTCCCCTAAAATGCCGTAGAATTCGCTGTTCTAGTGCTAAGCGAACGTTAACTGCCGCACCCTGACCGGGTGCAGCAGGCTGCACCCGGCCGCCTGTCACCGGTCTGTCCTCTCTCAAGCGTTGCACTGCGTTTGTAATAACGCGACCGTTTGCTGGTTGCCTCCGATTTGGATATCGATCTCGATATAATGCTAAGGCTCTGTTAGCGTTACCTCTAGCTTCTCCATACAGTAATATCATGTCGCACAATTCGAGAGCGTCGAAGCCAATTCGTGCCATTTTAAATCAGTGACAGCCATTGATTTGTCAAGTCACATTGTAATGCACATAGTTTTAAAATAAAATAACAACATCAGATCAATAAAAAAGGTTGAATAAGCATAAAAAGTAAATCTTTACTTTTAAAATGAATTTGTTGTCAAAAGAAAACGTGCTAATAAAGGAGTACGGAATACTGCTCTCACGAGATTAGTAGTTTCTAATGCGTGAGGTTAAGAACTAGTTTCGAATGATAGATTTTTAAGTAGTTACTATCTTATTAAGAAACATCGCCCCAGTACCAAGCAACTGCCCTGTACCAAGACATCTAAGGATCGATAAACGACAATTTAGCGATCATAAAATTCATTGATTATGTATTGTAACTTTGAATTGCTATATCTCTGATTTTAATCACTTTGGAGCATTAAGATAAGGTCAAGGTAACTGCGTATAATCTGTAGAATCATCGTTTAAATTTATTGCTCCTATTACAGGCCACACCCTGTATATAGATAATGGTGTCCATAGTGCGCGAGTTCGACTCGCACTTGACTTGATCGATTTTTTGTTGAGTTTTGTTTTATTTTACTTAATGCAAGCGGCTATGCATTGAAATCGCATTGTTTATGTACCTATCCCATCTGGTGACTAAGTGATCCGTGGTTGAATGTTGCCAACTTGGCCAATACTGACAATTGATCTAAACACATTGATCTAACATCTAACTAATCTTACATGTTGTGAAGGATTTTCATGTATTGTGAAATTTCTTGTTTATATAGTACTCATAGTACTAGCTTTTGCCCGCGGCTTCGCTCGCGATAGAAAGAGACATAAAGAAGCCTATGTCACTCTCCATCCCTTCAACTATCTCCACTTAAAAAATCACGTCAATTCGTCGTTCCGTTTTGCCGTGAAAGACGGACAAACAAACAGACATACCTATACACTTTCCCATTTATAATCTTAGTATGGATAGTTACCAAAAGGCAAAGTTATTTATCTACTTGCCTCACTTTATCGTGCTTTGCAATTAACATCAAACCTAGAAATGTGTCCTAGTTAAGTAACCTGTCCCTAACAAAAACCACTTAAAACCATCGTGCAGTGAAATACCCGAAACTAAAAATTCTACTTAAATTTGGAGGTGCATTGTTGAAATCCTTACTTGTAGCTTTTATATGTGCATAAGCAAATTTCAACAGTATGTCCTCTGCTTTAAGCTTATATTTGGTTGTTCTTATCGATATCTCGGCCGTGCATGCGGTCACTAGGGTATTATTAAAATCCCTTACAGAGAAGCATCGTATGAACTTAACCAATATAAGGTAATGTACTACGGTGGCCGCATAGTGACGCGACCTAGTAGAACTTCTAACCCTCAAGGACACGACTTACAATTGCCGGTTATATTCGTTCGGGCAATCTGTCGGATTTTCTTAATGGGTAGACAGACAAATTTCCCATACGTTCGGGCATATTCGCCAGATCTCCCAATACATGTTCATTAAATTTGTCCGGCAATTAATGAGCAGATACGGCGGATAAGCCCAAACTTGTATATCCGGCAATTGCCTATCCACTGTTGTTTCTTCCGTGCCGCGTCGCATGTTTTCCACGAGTTGCCGTAGGGACTTAGTAAAATATGTCTCGTTTACATAGCGTTATCTACAGTTTCATCTTGCTCTGATTGCACTGATAGTAAGTTGAAGTAGACGCTAGCGAGTAAAGATTTTTACTGTAAATGTCAGTAAGCACAATTAGTGCTCTGTGAGCATTGGCCACCGCGACGCATTAAAAAAATCCTTTTCTTTGGAGCTAACCGACATGCAGAATGTATTATTGCATTCAAAATTGCTTGGGCAGTTTGTGAATGAATTCATTCATAAATTGCTGATGCACTTTTGAACGCATGTGTATATGGTGTGTTTTGTTGCATTAATATTTAAAATTTCACTTACAACTGTTTTGGCTGCGTGGTGTGTGCCACAATCTTTGTACTATAACTATTTTATTATATTATTAGCGACCCGTCCCGGCTTCGCACGGGTTATTTTTATACATATAAACCTTCCTCTTGAATCACTCTATCTATTTAAAAAACCCAGATCAATGTCCTTTGCGTAGTTTTAAAGATTTAAGCATACAGAAGAAGAAGCTACTTTGTTTTATCCTAAAACTTGCAAACTTATAATAAAACACAAAATTAAGGAATGATATGGCAATGCTATAGGGATATAAAAGTGTGGTAAGTAAAGAAATATACGAGTGATATTACATGTTATAAATACTATACTGTATACAACTAGTGTCTTGACTCAATGTTTCTTGTGATAACTGATGAACATAGAGAAACTTCCTTCGTTTTTTCCTAAAAGTGTCAATATTTTGCAGATTCCTTATTGGCGGGGAGATATTGTTCCAAATTTTAATTGAAGCATACCGGAAACTACCACCTAGTATTTATTCGGTACTAAAAGGTACATACAAAAACTTAATAAACTAAAATTTAAATAAAAAATACTTAAATAAACTAAAACTTAAATTAATTACAAAACTAAACAAAAAGCTACCCTACAAAGAAATAAAATAAATTATCTTAATTAGAAAATATATAAAACTATAAATCTAAATCTAAATCTAAGGATGGCCCCTGTGGCATAGTGCCGAGGACGCTGGCAGCGTTTCCTCGCTGAATCGCAATGCTTATTCGTTGGGCGAGGTAGCTACCAGCTCTTTTGTCCCCGGTTGCGTCGACCAGCCTTTTGGCCATTTGCCGGTACAAGGTTTGTGCCGCTGGGCCCCACGGACCAAGAGTCTCGACGCCAAATGGAGTAAAATTGTAATTGGCGTCTAGACCACTGTATTTTCGCCTTTTGAGCGTTTCTGCCGCCTCCGCCGCCGCTCCGGCCTTGTGTGTAGTACCGTGGAGGTGGGACGGTGCGAGAGTGTCTACGCAGGTAGCGTCCCAGACGAGCACTCGTCCCATCCTCCACGGAATCAGCGACATCCCGTCGGGTCTCTTACCATCGTCCCTGGCTATACCGGTCGGCTCAAGTACTGCCGGCACATTGACGGTAGCAAGAGACCGACGGATTATGTCGTTTAGCGCGGCGTGACGTGGAATGCGGCCCGCGCTGCGTTGACAAGAAAGTCCGTGGTGCCCCAGTCGGTCAACATCACTGCCACAGAGGCATTTATGTGGCGCGCACACTGGGACTCCTATACGCAGCCCAACCGCCAATCTGAGAGTATGGGCGTCTAGATGGGTACCTGTATTAGCCGACGGGTAGGCGCTCAACCAGTGGCCAGCCTCTCTGCATGCGACGGCCATCAGCCGAGCGCGTTCAGGACCGGAACTATCATTTAAAAGGGATGAATATTGAAATTTGGATAAAACATCATCCCAGCCCCTTTGGGATTTAGGGTCATAAGGAATATTTTGCCCCGGGCAGGCTGACAGCCAGGCATTTTTAGCGTCATCCAAGCCTGAGATCTCATAGTTTGTGGGCGAAGCCCTCAGTATTTTTCCTATGAGATCACCAGAGCTGTGGACAGACGAAAGAAATGCCGGCAGTGAAACGCTGGAAATTTTGGCATATCACCACCTAGTATATATGACTGTATATAAAAAATGCCTTATTATTTATTGTCACATTCACTGGTATATATATATATACATACACACATATGATGAGCTCTTCATGATACGTCTGAGCTGCATATGTCGACCGCCATTACGGTTTTCACGAATGAAAACTTTTCTTTTACTTTTTTCTATATTAAAATTTTCACTGATAAAAAAAAAATTTAGGAAAGTTTACTTTTTTGACATTAGGGGAAGTCAAATGATATGTGAGTATATAAAAGTATTAAAACACTTGATATGGATGTTTAAAGTCTCAGAATACTTGGCACGGAGTGTCCAACTAGCCGCTAAGCTACGAGAATACGAGGCGGGTAAAGCTGTTGGTGACACGGTACGGTGGATCATGGAACTGTGGTGTGCACTAGTAGGTTGCTTTTGAGGTATTTTATTATAACATTGAGGCGAATATGAATTCTGCATGTTTGTGTTAAAGTTGGTTTCAGAGCAGGGAATAATGGAAAAGTTTAAAGCATAGACATTTGGAAGGAAATACTATTAGTTATTTTTATTTTTGTGTGGCGAGAGCTAGTGCGAGATGAATATTTTTAATTATACGTGTTACAGTAAGGCGTGAATATTTGTGATTTTTCTGATGTTTAACATTTTATTATTTTCATGGCACCTTTTGTATATTACCTTTTATGCAAGCCGTGCCTATAAAATATTATTATAGCTCGTTAAAGATTTACTGTTATGTTACACAAGGTCGGCGGTACAATGTTTGGATCGCAGCCAGAACTTGGGTATACAAACTTACATAATGTTCGATGACAATATTCATATCCTGTGTTTAATTAATTCTCTTAGTTATTCAATAGCTTTGGTAATTTCGCTGGGTGACATGCAAAAGTCACTTAGTGAGCACAAGTTCATAGCGATAGTGAACCATAGGTACATCTATTATAAAAAGGTCGATTTTTGTTTAATTATTTTATTAGTGAGTTTTGCTTGTCACCTGACGTTTTGTTATAGATGTAAAAGTGTTTCCTTTGTATCCGAAACTAAGGATGTATTTAGAAACAAGTCAATTCACAAAGTTAAAAATGCCGCCTTTGTGACGAGGTAAATCGCAGGCACGATAATAAAATTACACAGCATTATTGTAAAGATATTAAATATATATTAACTAAAGTTATCCGAACGGAATCAAACAGAAATTAAAATTTAAACATCATAGTAAGCCAGTACTCTAACAGTATACAGTACGTATACACATAAAAATTTAACAGACTTGGCACCGTAATAAAAAATTCCGCCCTTTTGTTGTTTAACAATTATGACATACCCTATATCACTCGTTGTAATCCAACAATGACTGCAGCCTTTCCAAAGTTATGCTTATACTCAAGTTTTGTACTGCACGACCTCAAAACATGACTGCAAAAAGTTATGGGGTGGAAAAACAGGCTCCGGAAGGGGTTCGTGTGTGTCGCTCAGCTTTTTCTTTAACTTTAAACTGCCGTGTGACGAAATAAATACAGGAACTTACATTTTTGGCTGTCTATGGCTATAACTGCCTAAAACGATGCTAACAAAAACTAGTCCCTAGGGTTATAATCACGAAAATCTAAAGAAACACCGAATATTTCAAGTTGCGCTCGGCGACCGATGTCACAAACTTGGATCATTCATTGGGCTAAAACAACAAGAATGCAAAAAATCATAACTACCTGATTTGACACACACAAGGCTGTAGGTACCATCAGGCACAAGGTTACTGGATTACCAAAACTGGCCTGACTTAAGTTTGGTATGTCTTCTTTGTCGTATCCTCATGTCTGAGGGACGTGACGAGCTGGAACACTTTTCACGAACGCTCTCCAAGCCGAACGGTTTTGGGCTTGGTGCATGCTGGCCTGTAACGTTGCTTTGGTCGCCGATGTTATTCTTTCGACCCAACGCGTACCCGTAAGGAGTGGCCGTATGCCACTCCTTCTACTCCTTGCCATTCCTCCTGTGAGTATAAGCTTTTCCATACTCTCTGGACCAGCTCTGCTCAGGTGGCCGAAGAAAAAGTTTGGTATGTAGGTACCAATATCCTGAACTTTTATTTCAGCAGTGTTCAGAACTTGTGGGACCACAAAGTTATATGCCAGTCATATTCGTTCGGGCAATTAGTCAGATCTCCAATGTCTGAAGCAAGAAAAAAATCCCATACATTTATTGGCAGATCCGGCATATATGCCCGAACATATATGGCCAGTAATAGCTTTGTGATTAAGCTATTTAAACTTTCTAGATTATATTTTTTTAAATTGCAGGCCATTTGCATAATTAAAATGCTATTTTGCTAAATCCGCTAAATTATTAAAGCACAAAGTCAGACAGTACCTACTTTTTTTGACTGACGTAATTTAACTAGCTAAAAATCCAACTCTATAATTATCTTTATGTGAAGACAGGCTGGGTGATCACAGACCATAAAATAATAAAAACAATCTGTTTGCTTAAAAGGTTTGAAGTTAGGAGGAGCTTAGACTTGTGTGATTCTCCATCGCCACCACTGCAACATGTATGTATGCGTGTCATTGCTGGGCACAGACCCCCTTTCGTTTACGAGATGGATGAGGTAATATATATTCTTCCTTATTTAGCAAAAAAAACAAGTAATAAATAAAAATTAAAATACCTTTCAGATTACCCAAATCGAAAGCAACATACCTTTAACGCAGGCTTTGTCAGGCATGGCTACAAAAGAAAATCAGCAACAGGCTTCGTCTTAAATAGAACAATAATGAGATCCGCAACGGGTATGACTTTCTTATTCACTAATTAGCTAGTTTCAAGAACCGCCCGAAAGCAAGGCACAACACACTGGCGTTACCGCGCTGAATGCCTAATGACATTTGTTGCAACATGTACGATCCGGAACCCCTGAACCACTTTAAAATTCTTGGAGAATGTATGCAGGTTTCCTCACGACGATTATCCCAGGATATGATCGTTCTTTATTATTTCCATCTCTCTGGTATTATTTAGCATCACTTACCATGTCCGGCGGCCCGATACAATAATGCACGCGATTGCACGGAACCCCGCAAGGAGGTGGGAACTCGGCGGGTGAACTGTGCTCCGTGCCAACATCTTGGCCTTACTATGGAAATAAGTTTAAGAAAAGTAGAATCATCATCTTCTAATTGGCTAAATATTTGTGACACTTTAGAAGCAAATCACTTAAGCATCCAATCCAACACGACACTTACTTTTGCACAAACGTATAACACCGTATCACAGACTTCGAAATTTTTAGACACTATTGAGCGAAATAATTCCAATTTTAACTTCTTAAGTGTTTTTTAGGGTTCCGTAGCCAAAATGGCAAAAACGGAACCCTTATAGTTTCGTCATGTCCGTCTGTCCGTCTGTCCGTCTGTCCGTCTGTCCGTCTGTCACAGCCGATTTACTCGGAAACTATAAGTACTACAGTGATGAAATTTGATGGGAATATGTGTTGTATGAACCGCTACAAAATTATGACACTAAATAGTAAAAAAAAGAATTGGGGGTGGGGCCCCCCATACATGTAACTGAGGGATGAAAATTTTTTTTTCGATGTACATACCCGTGTGGGGTATCAATGGAAAGGTCTTTTAAAATGATATAAAGTTTTCTAAAAAACATTTTTCTTAAAGTGAACGGTTTTTGAGATATCAGCTCTCAAAGTCGTAAAAAGTATGTCCCCCCCCCTCTATTTTTATAACTACGGGGTATAAAATTCTAAAAAAAATAGAGGTGATGCATGCTAATTAACTCTTTCAACGATTTTTGGTTTGATCAAAGTATCTCTTATAGTTTTTGAGATAGGTTGATTTAACTGTAATTTTGGTTAAGTTAAAATTAATATTCATACATAAAAGTACAAGGCAAAATATCGGGAGAGTTTAGGCTCCATTCACCAGGTGTATAAATTGACATAATAAGTTTATTATATTTGCTGCTACGGAACCCTTTGTGCGCGAGCCCGACTCGCACTTGGCCGGTTTTTTTTTTAATGCAAGTGGTGGCACACGAGCAGACGTATTGCCAGTAACTTACAACACCAGAGGGCCACATGTGTCGTTTAAATTACTGTTAATTATTCATATTTATATCTTTTGATTTCATCGTTTATATAAAGGTAAAACTCAGCACTCAGGCGACCATTTGTACTTTGACTTGGATCAGTAACGTGGCAATAGACAAGGAGAACAACACCTCCACCACGCTTCTATTGATTTTTGACAAAGTTGTGTTCGGCACACCACAAACTTGGATTATTTATTGGGTCATAAACAATTCTACACAAAATCAGATCTGCCGGATTTGATGCAAATGCTAATAAGAGTATAATAAAGTTACTGGAGTACATTTAAAAATCCCTTAGTGTCTACGTCAATGAGGATTACCGCGAGTCGATCTTCCGCTAGGGCCGCTATTGGAACGTGGGTCCTGCGGGAACATATCAAACGTCACTTTGACAATTCTCTCATATTGACACAGAACTCACGGCTGAGTGGCGCCACCTGGTAAGCGACAATACGGTAGCTCCTATTACAATTAGCATGAATTAATTTTTCTAACCTCTATTAGGTAGGTACTTAACAGTTACCTCAGAGTAGTTTTGACTACCGCAATTTTGAATCACTTTAGCTTACCTATTCATTGAATCTACAATGACTTTCAGAGCACGGAATCGCTTTGAATAAAGAAGACATTTTGAATAAAAAAGACATTCACAGTGGTACGGGCACCCGTCGCCTGCAGATCGGGCCGGAGTTTAATTTCAACTACTTGCCGAACATTTGAGTGCACCAGACATTTTCCACTTCATAACCACTCGTTACTTTCCACTTTTCTGTCTTCACAAGTTTTCCTTTTGCTAGTCTTATTATTTACTTTATCAGTGAATCCTGGTCAAGGGCAATATATCAAGTGAGCAAGTAACAGCTTAATTGATTAATCGAGTAACGGAACTGAATTGTTGCTGAATTTCCGATTTGCGAGTGGCCGTGTCACTCAATTCCACACGATTTTCTCGCGATTATGTAGCAGACTCGATCGAGCACGACAATGTTGTTAGATTTCAAATATTACCTTTAAATGTGTGTATGTGCTTTTTGTATCATTACGCAAAACGGCATTTTAATCAGAGCGTTTTCCACAAACTGAACACTGAGGAAAACTTTATTAGCGAGTAAGTCCATTAAAATTATATTTCTACTTTTTATTTATATTTATGTTACTTTAACTTTAAGTTTACACAAGTGGCGTAATATTAGTATATAGACTACATAGTAGATGTTTTTTCGAGGGATCCTGAATGTACCTTCTTGATTTTAAAGCATCAGCAAAGCGAGCTATCAGAAGGTATGTATGTTTGTGGTGAAAAATAACATTGTTGACAAGCCCTCGCGATTTCCTCCTCATTAAAAATCCTTAACAACCTCACCGTCAAATTAAACATTACACGTAATTCCGCGCCACATTCGAGGACGAGGTAATTCAGCGAATCTTTGAACCATCAAAGTGGCTGTTATCCGAATTTGTTCCACGCCCGCATCGTCGCCGACGAAACGTCTGCCTTTTACAATGATGTGTTCCACTTGGTATCCACTTGAGTTTTGATAAACTACACCTTCACAGGTACCTCTGAGGTCTCTGTTACAACCGGTGCACATAGGGGTAAATTCACGATCTACTCGGCCAAAATATATTTCTATTTTTTGTTATTTTAAAACATGTAACGAGGTCAAAACAATATTTTTTAATATAAACAAATGTAATTACTAATTATAATTTTTCTTATGATGTCATTAGTGTAGCCTTCATTGTACAAAGGTCGATCTTTCAAGGCACACAGTTTTTCATTCAAGGTAGATAAATTTTCGCTTTTCAAGAGATCAAACATATTTTTCTTAGTCACGATCTTCATTCCTGACCTGTTTAGTGAACCTAAAACAAATAAACGTTCCGTTACAATTCAATACATTGAAAAAACTGGGCTTTTATACAAAATGACGAACTATTTTAAATTATATATAATATTTTGAAAACTATGTTTTGGCGGAAATATGCGAAACCAAATCATTAATTTTTTAATAAGTAAAACCATAAACTAAATAAGTAAAAAAAAATGCATGATTTTTTTTCACTTACACTTTTATACTTTTTTGGGCGCGGAGAACACATAATGTGTACTAAGTAGCACGATCAACCTCCGACTGATAGGAAGCGGATCAAAACGCAAACGAATCACCTGTTGGTTGCGAATTTCTTCACTATATCCTTCGTCTATGATACGGGGAGGTCTGTTGGTTTGCAGACGTTTCTGTTTAAAAATAAAAATACAAATGTAAATTATTTATATGGGACTACTTATTGTTTAATTGTCTGCACCACATAGAGATTGGTCTCATGAAACCTTTTTTTTTACTATGATCTACCTACATATTCATACACACGACTGGGCAAACGTTGCAAAAACAACCGTATAAATCAAGACCTAAACAGAACAAATCCTCGGAGCCACGTAATTTTATTAGCATACCTGTCCTCTGGGCCATATTAACGGGCCCTTAAAGGTCCGTGGGCCCATCGAATCCGAGCCATCCATTTGGAAAAATCTAATTTGTTTGAGTTCTTGAAGCTTTGATGTCGTTGAGGATGTTACATTTGTAATTTTAGGGACATGGAATAATATGGGATTGTCAGATTGATTTAATAGTTGTTTTGATTTGCACACGAATAAATACCTAGCATACTTTTTAAATAGGATTACTTATATCGTTTTTGAATGATATTATTATGCACTACAGTGTTTATGCGGTTTTATGACATTCTTATCGTTATAGTAGTTTATGCAACAGTGATATAATGAGGGTTCTTAAAACTTGAGGGTCGCCGTTACAAAACGAGGCGAAGCCGAGTTTTGTAATAATAGACCCGAGAGATTAAGAACCAATTATGAGCTGTTGCATACCCTAGTTTTTCTACGACAGCTAAAATAGCGTAAAAAGCAAAATCTAGAAACGTGGCAGAATAGGGAAGATGTTGTGCCCACTATAGAAATAAAAAAAAAACAACAACAGTGCTCATATATTGTATGAAAATCCCTAGGAGCAGTGTTCTTATGGAATACCACAGACAACGTAACAATGTTGTATACCTACTTTTTAAATATCGCTGTCAGTCATCTAATTGACAGATAGAAGTGCTGGAGTAGAAAAAATAATTTTGCTACCTACTATTTCAATATGATTTGATTTTTTCCATTTTTCTTTCAATTATAATATTGTAAATTTCGTTCGCAGACGTATCTACTTAATACAAAATTAATTTAGTATCGAGTAGTTATCGATAATCTCTAAAATGTCAAGAAGGAATTTATGATTTGAAAAGTCAGTCATGTGAAGTCTGCTCTTACAGTATCGCGAATAACGTATCGCTATATACATAAGCATGTAAGTATATAGCATGTATATAGCGATATCTCGCTCGCACGGATCGGCTTTCCATCCTGCCTAAAGAATAGGTTTTGACACTATTGACTTAGTTAGAAGAATGGCACCCAGCCCGTCTACTTATTTTAGCTCTTCAGCTCTGGCCCATAGCTGTGAGTTCAACGCAAACCCTTAAAATCGTTACAGTCTTTACTTAGTTCATGAGGTTGACTATAAAATAGTGTAAATGCGGGTATAATACATAATCTATACATATAAAAGGAAAAGTCCTGACTGACTGACTCACTGATCAACGTACAGCCGAAACTACTAAACGTATGATCCTGAAATTTTCACATTACGTTTAGTGTTTAACGAAAGTAACGAATAAGAAAGGATTTTGAAAAAAATATCTTCTAAGGGGGTTAAATTGGGGTTGAAAGTTTGTATGGAAGAAAGTTTTTTTTTTAGATAGAGACTCAAAAGTTGGTGTAGAGTTTTGTTATTAAAATACAAAAAAAGTAATTTTAGCGTTTTGGAAAAATCAACCCCAAAAGGGGTGAAAAGTGTGATAAAATTTTGTATGGCGGAAGCGTTTCCCTTATAGTTATAGACTACAAACTTTGTGAAAAGAGTCCTCATTAGAGTTGACAAAAAGTAATTTCAGCGATTTCGAAAATTCGACCCTTATAAGGGTGAAAAGGTTGTTGAAAGTTTGTATGGCGGAAGGTTTTCTGTTTATCTAGAGACTTTATTTTATGTGTAAAGGTTTCTCATCAAAATACAAAAAAGGTGTTTTTATCTATATACATAGAAAAAGAAACTGACTGCCTGAATGACTAACTGACTGACTGACTGACATATCAACGCACAGCCCAAACCGCTGGTCCTAGAGATTCCAAATTTGGAACTTAGGTTCCTTATAAAGTTTAGAGGTGCACTAAGAAAGAATTTTTAAAAATTCAACCCCTAAGTGGGTGATTTGGAAGTCCAAAGTTTTTATGGGGAAACAAGATTAGTTGGTCTATTCCATTTGAAACTTTACAGGAGTATTTACAAAGATAAATGAGGTAGCACGTGTTTCAGGTTTTTTGAGAATTCAACCCATATAAGGGGGAAAAGGGGTAAAAAAGTAAAAAAAACAACATGGGTATCGTTTTATGATTTATCGGGTCGCT
This sequence comes from Lathronympha strigana, assembly GCA_949128165.1. Classification (NCBI taxonomy): domain Eukaryota; kingdom Metazoa; phylum Arthropoda; class Insecta; order Lepidoptera; family Tortricidae; genus Lathronympha; species Lathronympha strigana. The sequence continues at coordinate 4,550,226 of OX421906.1, read as the reverse complement.
GATTACAAAAACAACGACGATTTTAAAATCTAACGTGGCGATTGTGAAATACCATCTTCCCTGTTGGGGCGCGAGGGGGTCGAACTCTAAAAATATAAATATGGGTGTCGTTTTGTTGTTTATTTCTGGTTCTATAGATTCCAAACTTAACACTTAGGTTCCTTATAAGGCGTAGGGGTGCACAAAGAAAGGAGCTTCAAAATTCACCTCCAAAGGGGGAGAAATGACGGTACAAACTATGTATGGGGAAACATGATTAGGTAAACTATTTTATTCAAAACTACACAAGAGTATTACTAAAGATAAATGAGTAAAGACGTGTATTTGATTTTTTTGAGAATCAAACCCCTAAGAGGGGTAAAAGGGGTAACAAAGTCAAAAAACAACATGATTATCGTTTTTATGGTTTATCGGGTCGCTGAAATCAAAAACAACAACCATTTTAAAATCCAATGAGGTGAACGTAAGATACACCATCTTCCCTGTTGGGGTGCGATGGGGTTAAAATCTCAAAATATCAATATGAGTGTCGTTTTGTTGTTTATTTCTACTTCTAGAATTTCAAATTTGGCACGTAGGTTTCTTATTAAAGTGTAGGTGTGCATTAAGAAAAGATTTTTCAGAACAGAATTCACCTTAACCTAATCGAGATAAGAAAGAAGATCCGAGAGGTTCTTTATAATGAATCTGGAGCCAAAACTGCGAGAAAAGGCCGCCATCTGAAATTTCTTCAGTTATGATCTGATCGTGATGGAAATCAATATCTGAGAATCCGAAAGGTTCTTTCTAAGGAATCAGAAGTTAACATTGATCGTAATATGTACTCGGTTGGTACATATCAAAGGGTTCAAGAGATTCTTTATAACGAATCAAAGCCGCCAACTTGATTTTGAAATGACGTTACGGTTGAACATATTTTGTACGCGGGCGAAACTGCGGGAAATAGCTAGGATTTTTTAGAATTCTCCTCCTAAAGAGGTGAAGTGGGATTTGATTGTATATCGGGAAACAAGATTCATTTGACTATTTTATTCACATGAGTATTCCTAAAACGAGAAATAAGTAAATAGGAGTACGAAATGGGGTGAAAAAGTCAACATGGGAAATATATAAAGTAAGTGTAACTTACCTAACGACCTACCTCTACCTTCCTTAAATCTAAAATAGGTCCTTGATCAGAATTGCGAAAAGGGGCTCCATCTTGAATTAATTGAGTTTTCATCCGACCTTGAATCGGTATTTGGGGATCCGAGAGATTCCTCAGTAACGAATCTGTAGTAAAAACTGCGAGATCCGGCCGCCAACTTGAATTATTTCGATTTTGATCCGATCCTGTTTAAATCGATTTCCGAGGATCCGTGTGGTTCTCTTTATGAATAATCTGAAGTTAAAACTGAGAAAAATGGCCATCGTCTAGAATTTCTTCAGTTATGATCTGATCGTGATGAAAATCGATATCCGAGGATCCGAAAGGTTCTTTCTAACGAACCACCAACTCCACCATCAACGGCCACCATCTTTAATTTATAGAGTTAAGTTCGTGATAAAGCTCGGTAGGCACATATAAAGGGTTCGAGAGGTTCTTTATAACAAATCAGAGGTCAAAATTGAGAAACAGCTGCCAACTTGAATTTTTCAGTTTGATCACTTTTCCGACAACCATCCATTCCATTTAAATCCGTTCAGCCAAACGCAAGATAATAGCGGACAAACATACATATGTACACACAAATATACGGGCCCAACTAAGAACCTCCTCATTTGTAGACGGTTGAACATTACGTTTAGTACGCGGGCGAAGCCGCGGGTAAAAGCTAGTATCGTATACTATGACAATGAAAAATTATATTCTACCCTTACACCCGACATAAATCTAACTGCGCAAACAAATTTATACTCCCTCGCATGTTCGACCAACGGCAACCATATGGACTATTTTAAACTCTATTCCTTTGTTATAACGCTCACTGATGTAAAACTAAGTTAGTTAGTTCACATTAATTACTGTCTAAATATTAGCGCGTGCTAAAAGCCAGTAAAGACTGTAAAACAAGCAAAAGATTTGTTAAGTTGCTAAACTCGCTGGAACTAACAACAGTCGAACAAATACGAGTAGTCGAAGTGAAGACAATGGAAAGTTGATTGCGCTTGTTAGGGTGGTGTCAGACTGGAAAGGGGAAAGCTTCTAGCTATTGGTACCATTAGGTACTTCGTTTTTTTTAAGATTAGAAAAATCGTGCGATTGTCGTCGTGCGAATTTCAGGAAAGCGATTAAAACACTGACATGTCTTTGTCTCATTTTTTTCATTGTCTTTCCCATCACGAAACAATGGTGTTCTGGACCTTTGGGAGGCGTGACCCTTTTAACAATTTAATGAAATGTTATGGGTAGGCGAGCGGAAGTTGCTCCTGATCGAGTCATGGGACGCACGCAGAGGCAGCACCCGCCAGGGTAAGGACTATTGAGAGTTAATGGGATCTAAAATACACTTGGCTACTATGTGAAAGTGATGGACTAAGTACTGATATAATTTTAATGTTTTCCAGAGATATTAGAGTTATTTTCTAATCCTAAAAAAACAAGCTATTGCGAGTAGGTATTATCACACGCAAGAAACAAATATGGAAGGAAGATCTGGGGCCTTACCATGACGTTTTAACGCGATTCAGTTTAGGTTCTGGTCAGGCTCAGTTGTATAGAAGCGACTCAGTTTAAGTCGTCAACTGAATCGCATTAAGACGTCATTCATAGTAAGGCATGGTACTCACGCACTAGCTGTTACAAATGTACATAATATAACGTTATAAAACGATGTATCACAAATAAAGCATACAATAGCGTTCAATTGCACTTGCCTTTGCCTTGCACCGCATTCATTACTAAGGCATACGAAAGCGACGCAAGCATACTACAGTAACCCACAACACAAAAGGTAAACTGGTAGAGAATGCCATTAAGTTAGTCATCTATAATTTTGTTTTTAATTGTTCAATATAGATTAAATAAACACATAAGTGCTAACTTCATTGTGTTCCATTTTCGAAGTAATGTTGTTACTCGTACAAACCGGATTAAATTATCAAATAAAAGAAAACAAATTTGAAACATTAAGGAATGGACTTCAAAATTTAGGCCATCGCTAGGTGGCGTTACTGACGCAGCAGTTCGGGCATATCACGGGATCTGCCAATCAATGTATGGTAAATTTATCCGGCGGATGCTCCACGGACTTATCCGCTATGGAATATCCGCTTCGGCGGATTGCTCGAATGTGTATGACCTTTTAGGCCAATGTTTCTCGGTTCGAGCAGCCTTTTATACGCATATAAAGGAAATTCAGAACATCAGGTGCGCGGCGGTGAGAGAAGAATAGCCCCGGGTGGTTAAACTTGCCACAGAAGACATGACCATTCTGCCAAAAACGTAACCAAGAAGAAAAAGAAGAAGAAAGGAAATTAAGTTACTTTGACTAGAAATCTACATAAGCGCCATTCGAAATGGATGACATGAACGAGCTGTAACCTGCGCAAGCAGGGAATAAAAACCGGTATAATAATGTATCAAAAAGCACGTTTGCTTTCCTTAAGCGCAAGTGATGTCACCTGACAATAATCTGAATAAACTTACAATATCAATAAAATGACATTGTCTATTCTTTTTTGTTTTATTCGTTTATTAAACAACGTATATTTTACTAGCGATTCACCACGTCATTAACACCGTTATATTTTAGGGAAACGGTTCGTTGTTTGCAACAATTTGGCCAAATTTATTCACCGTTTTTCGGTTGATTACAAATCGGCGTAGCGTTGATCTATCGCCGCGTGCCCCAGATTAATGGGCGCTAGCTTCCATTGATTTAGAAATATGCATAGTAGGAATATTTATCAGAAATATGACTTTGGGATCTTTTTGTTTTTGGCAAATGTTCTTGAATTATTTTAGCCAAGTGCCACTGACAATTTTATTTATAAGTATGCGTGAAATAACTATAAAAAGATAGGGGCTGGTAGAGAATGCGTGATAAATAATATTTGCCTTATGTGTAGGCTCAGGCTCGAATATTAACTGCTAAGTGATTTACTCCTGAACATATTTTAAGAGTCATCCGCGAAGATAGTCCAGAAAAGAAGATCCACCAGATTGGCCAATCAGGCGGATCCTCGGCGGACACACCCGCTATGGAAATCCGACGAATTACCCGAAAGTATATGGCCGGTTATAGGGATGGCTATACAAATGATATGATTTTCCGCATATTCTTTGGCAGAGAGGGAATTTACGTAGACGCCTCCATTATAAAATAAATAATAAATATACCGGGACAATCTTACACAAATCGACCTAGTCTCACGGTAAGCTCAATAAGGCTTGTGTTGTGGGTACTAGACGACGATATATATAATAGATAGATACACATAAATACTTATATACCTACATATAAAACATCCATAACTCAGGAACAAATATTCGTGATAAACACACAAATAAATGCCCTGACCAGGATTCGAACCCGGGACCTCCTGCTTCGTAGGCAGGGTCACTACCGACTAGGCTAGGAGGCCGTTAATCCTTTGTATTGATATTTCTACTAATTCGTCAATCGACAAAACATCAATATTTATTTATTTATTTTATTTCAAAAAATTAACACAGCATTACAGTTTAATACCAATGCACTATGAAAATCATAAATTAAAAAAATATATAAAACACAAAAGAGAAACAATAACAAACAAAAATCACTTAGTACTAAAACAAATACGCGGATTACTCTGTCTCGAGGAATATTAAATTGTTTAAGAAACTTAATTTTAGTAGAAATTTATTTTTTTATCTTTGAAACTAACTTCTGTCTTAGCATGTTTTCTGCGTCCTTGATACAGTATAGCCATAGGTTAGTGCGAGGTCAACACAGCCAACTTAGAACAAATATTGGCATAGGCCTAAAATACCGGTAGTGCGGTACCCTCTTTTGCTACGTCGGCTTGTTTCTAGAAGTTGACTAATTTGGGTTCGAAGTAAACTTATTTAGGCAGTTTCGATTAAAGTATGTTTTGTTTTACTGAGAAAATCCGGCGTTTGAATGTTGTATGAACTATGTTTGACGATAACTCGAGTATCTTTGATCGAATCGTCATGAAATTTGGCAGGTTGTTAGATGAGATAAATAGTAGTTTATGCAACAGTGGTATAATAAGGGTTCTTAAAACTTGAGGGTCGCCGTTACAAAACGAGACTAAGTCGAATTTTGTACTAATAGACCCGAGAGTTTTAAGAACCAATTACGCTAGTTTTTAAACAATAGCTATAATGGCGAAAAAGCAAAACCTCATCCAGTGACCGGCAATCTTTCTAATATTTTGCACCTAGCAAGCCAACGGACACCTAGTGATACTTTTTTAAATAAATGAATTTTGTAAGCGGCCAACAACCTGTCAACAAACATGACATGTTTATACATGATTTGCGGTTTAAGATCCTATAATGACTGTAACCCGTGTGGTGCTTAATCCACTATTTTTAAAAACAATATACAGTCAAAGCTATAATACTCTCCACTGAACGTCACTATTATCCCCGGATAGGGAGAGAGGCGATTGAGATCAAAAAATATCGCAAAAATTTCAATCGTGAAGATGGTTTTAATTAATCACCTATTTGGGGACCATTGTTTCAGAAGTTCAAACTGCGTGATCTATCTTTGCATCGATGCGCAGATGTTATGAGTGTTATGTGTTGTGCTGATAATATTTAGTAAAAGGGTAGACCTAACTTTTTCTACCTACCCACGCGCTTAAAGTGACTTTCCGCCGGGTACGTGAACATTTCTAGCAAGATCGCCGTTGACACTTCGCTGATTCATCAGTCACGCCGAGACCGTGACTGTGTGGAAACTGTGGAAAAACTGTGTGGAAACCTCGGTATAACAAGGTAAATGAACTACATTTGCGATAGACCCTTTCCATGTTCATAATAATGAATATAAAAGTCAGCATCAAATACTACCAAAGTACCCAAATATAACACTACACATTCTTATTAAGACAACAAAAGTGTCTTATTCTTAGTCGTTCACTCTTTACAGAGTTATCGTGGTCATGGGGAATCGTCCGCTTTCGTATGGTTTCTTTAGCGAATCTTCTCCATTGCTTGCTGTTGGTTGCAAAGCCCACTCTGCCACAGGAGTATCAGTGCTACCTACCACTTTGTTCTGATGTATGTACAACAAAAGTGTGTTGCGATATTATATGGCCACCCCAACAGTCACAATCTACCTTTATAACTGTACACGTACACAGTCAAATCTGAAGCTTTGTTTTAGAAGGCGGCGGTAAAACCAAGTTAAACAGCTATTTTTTCTAAGGCTTACACCAAAAGCACGTCCCATTATTGCATAATTAGCTACGAGGCGCTTCGTGGCGGGGTTTAGCGCTGAAAAGCGCCATTGTCTCATGATATAATAGAAACAAAAGTAGTTACCTTAGTTGGTAATGCAAGGCTGGCTCCACACTGGATATTGACAAAAAGTTAACCCCTTTATACATTGGCGTATTTTGTTTGTGTTTAGTTACATATTAAAATAGGACAGAACTTCATGCTTGAGATTTACAATACAATACAATACAATAACTCTTTATTGCACCTCAAAACAACAAAAATAACACAAACTGGTATAGATTACACATGAAAAAGAGGCAAACAACAGGCGGTCTAGGCGGTCGTGGCGGAGATTTACCTAAGTTTTTTACCAAAACATTGCGAGTTTATTAATGGCTAATTATTTACAATTACTGCTACACTGCTTTATGTACACCTACACACATATCATGAGCTGGTTGGACTAAAGCAAAGGGGGCGCAGGACTTAAAAAATTTTTGATGGAGTTGGTGTCATTATAACACCTATTTATTATTGTTTTATCGTAAAGATTACGCTAATATAAGCATGTTTTATAGGAACAACTTTTCTCTAAAATCAAAAATGGCCGAGATATTCGCCCTCAAAGATTGATGGTTTTCAAGGGAGCTGGGACATAGAAAAATTTCGATGGATGTTGGTGTTATTATAACACCTATTTATTATTGCTTTATCGTAAATATTACGCTAAAATAAGCATGTTTTATAGAAAAAACTTTTTCTCTAAAATCGAAAATAGCCGAGATATTCGCCCTCAAAGATTGATGGTTTTCAAGGGAGCTGGGACAGAAAAATTTCGATGAATGTTGGTGTCATTAACACCTATTTATTATTGTTTTATCGTAATAAATACGCTGAAATAAGCATGTTTTGTTGGGGCAACTTTTCTCTAAACTTGATAATTACCAAGATACATGACGGATTGTAAAATGTAATTTTCTCAATGATGGAATATTATGTATTCAATATTAGGCTGCGAAAGTCCGAATCTAGCTAAAACACGCTACGCTAAAATAAGCATTGCATTATCATAAGACTTGCCACAGAACCGAAGCTGTCAACCCCGATTCCACGTGGTCTTGTCTGCCCTACCCCTAGAGTGTATATAAAAAGCCGGAGGCGCGGAGGGAGAGCAGCCCTCGCCCGCCGTGACAAAGCTCGGGAGCCGTGCGGAGCGGAGCGGCTGAGGCTGGTCGCCGAAGGCGACCAACAGGCCGAAGCTGCGAAGCGGAGTACGGGCGACCGTGCTTTGTCACGCAAGGGCGGAAGGGCTGCACTTCCCGCAGCGCCGGAGCTAAGGCAGTGTCTGACACAATATAAAAAAGACATGAGGAGATACGGAAAGTCAGGTAGGTTTCAGGTATCATTTTATACATTTTGTTGGCATTTGCGACAACGGCAATCAATCAGCTTAATAGCTTTTTTACCTAATCCAGGATATACTCTGTGTATATCCCGGATAAGTCGACGAAACCTGGCAGCTTCCGTAGGCAATCGGCGGAGTACATTTCTGCGGTACATGTACTCTCCCATGTACCATTTCAGTCGGCGATCGCTTCGGCACGCTCGACAATGCCTTTTTAGTTCCAGCCACTGCCGCTCAATTGTGTTAGTGTGTATTTTCACACGTATTAATGGGGAGTTTGGGATGACCTCCCCAAGAGCAGCAGCAGCGGGAATGTCGACCGTGCCGTTAACGTATTCCACGCTGTGATTTACAGTCGCGTGGCCGCGCATTCCTAGTCGCAAGTGGACTCCTGCATATGCCCGATGCATATCGGACATTATGTAGGAGTCCTCTGCGACTGCCGATCCGATGATCGGGTCCAGCGTCTGTCGCGTTTTATTCGGAATTAACTGAACGTGGACTTGTTTAGTTAGGCGGCTTATGCAGCCGAAAGCCCACGTCTGGCTACGCAAAAGGCGTCCCCGATGGTATTTCCTGGTATAGAGGTGGCTTTCGTCCACCTCCACCACGTCATCGGCGCCGCCTATTTTTTGTCTGTCGTGGGCTTCGGCTACTTCACACACTTCGCGTAAAAAGTGGAACACCTGTATCGCTGTCACAATACTCACACCAACGTCGATGGCCGACTGTGTCACTTTGTCGCCCCTCAAAAAATGCAGTGTTAATCGTAACGTAGCCAGGATTGACACCTGGCTACGCTCGAAAAAAGTGTTTTTTAGGGGCGACAAAATTTTCCTGCAGCCTCGTTTCGAGCAGCGCCAACGAAAACCCAGTTTATAGGTGGGTTTATTTTCGGCGTACATCCGACTGGCACATTCAGGACATTTTGGCACGTTTTCGGGTATTAGCAGCCATTTTTTGGCTGCGTAAATTGCTGCTTCCTCAGTGTTGATTGCTGACGCGAAATTCCATAATGAGAAATTCCGCGCCAGAATCAACTTTAGAGGGTCCATGATGACTCACAAAAAAGTCAACAAAAGTGACAAAAAACCCCGACAAAGAAACTACTAAAACAATTTAAAATACCAAATAGAACCCAAAACTAACAACGAACAAAGACCCAAATTACAAAATATTAAACCCCATAAAATTTATAATTACAAACGTCAACCAAAACAAACCTAAAACCCCGACAAAAATACTACCAAAAATATTTAAAACCCCGAATTTAACCCAAAACCAAAAGAAAATTTACCAAGAAAAGCGCTAATATCAAAGTTCCGAAGAAAGCAATATTAAAAAATCATTGATATTCAAGCGCTTACATCACCTCGGTTCGGGACGTGGTGGGGGGTTTAGCTGTTGGGCATTAAACCGCGCGGGCACACCGCGCGATCGGGCACCGGAGTGTGCGGACGTGTTCTGCGCTCCGATTTAAAGTCATTCGTCGAAAATTTTACAAGTGCTAGAAATTTGCCAACTTTGAAGTCAATTAGCTCAGCCATTTTTGATTTTAGAGAAAAAGTTTTTTCTATAAAACATGCTTATTTTAGCGTAATCTTTACGATAAAATAATAATAAATAGGTGTTATAATAACACCAACATCATCCATCGAAATTTTTCTATGTCCCAGCTCCCTTGAAAACCATCAATCTTTGAGGGCGAATATCTTGGCCATTTTTGATTTTAGAGAAAAAGTTTTTTCTATAAAACATGCTTATTTTAGCGTTTTGAATAAAATTTTCCTAAGTATTTTATGATTCCTATATAATTTTCACTTTTGATCAAAAAAATTCTAAGTCCTTACTTTGCGCCCCCTTTGCTTTAGGCGGACCTCATGAGCTCTCCATGATGCGTTCTAAGCGCATATAAATCGACCACCATTACGACCATAAAAACTTTTCTGACATTCAAGTTTTGACATTTATATTTTTAAAACTCAGAGACAAACTAGAGTTGGCCCTAATTTTCATATCGTTCGATATAAAAATAACGTGCGACTTGCGTGAAGCTAAACGACATCTCGACTGATATTAGAATAGAGGTCAAATCAAATTTCCTTGTGACTAACATGTTCGAAATCTGAAAAAAAAAACGAAAACGATAATATTATTTAGCTATAAGTAATAAAATTTTCACGGATAGAAATTTGTTGTAACAAAAAAATATATTATCATGGGGGCCTTTATATGCGGTTTTTAAACGCATTATTGAGGGCTAATGATAATATGTGGGTATATAAAGAATTGTAAGGTGAATATTACTCGGGATTCATAATCGGCTATTGATTGCACGCCATTTTAAGTCAATGACCCGCCTTCACTGTTATTACGAGTAAATGGCATTATTAATATAATTTCGCATTACAGTATTTTGTAGCTACAATTGTATTTTTAGCCATGAAAATATTTGTTATTTCCACCAGAGTGAAAAATTGACTTTTAGATCTACATCTAAACTTCAAAGGGGCCTGAGAAGGGGTCTGTCATCACTCGATCGAGTCTTTTGAGAAGTGTAGTATAATTATGCAACAGTGATATAATAAGGGTCTATTATTACGGCGACCCTCAAGTTTTAAGAACCAATTATGAGCTGTTGCATACGCTAGTTTTTCTACGATACCTAAAATAGCGAAAAAAGCAAAATCTAGAAAGGTGGCAGAATGTGGAAGATGTCGTATGCCCACTATAGAAAAAAAAAACAACAGTGCTTATATATTGTATGAAAATCCATATGAGCAGTGTTTTTGCGTTAACGCAACGTTATGATGCATACTTTTTTAATATCGCTGTCAGTCATCTAATACAGATAGAAGTGCTGGAGTAGAAAAATAATCAAAGATGATTTAAGAAAGCTAATTTTCAATAAGTCCGATTTGTAATCTTTTATGGATGCACTAACTTTTGATCCGGCGTAAAATAATGACACTTCCGAACTTTCTCAGTTTTAATTTATAACTTTATTTACTCGCGATAATTCTAGTAGGTAATCCTTTTAAATTAACAAAGCCATAAAGTATATGCAATGCAAATATAGCAATCTTAAATTAATTGAAACACTGGCGCAGCAGGATTGAGCAATTTGAGTACACATGCAAAACAGCAATATCCCCAGTGTTCTAATAAACCCACTTATGCAATCCGTATATTGAATCCAATAACCTATCAGTCAACATCAAGTGCAAGCTATGCAGGAGTTATTGCACCTGCGCTATATAGGGGTTACCCGAGTTATGGGTACCTAGTGATGTAGCCAGGATGTCCTTCAGGGCTTGAGTTTTAGGAACTCGATATCATTATCGGACTTCATTTCATTTCATTTTCTTTATTTCAATATAAACTTACAGCCTGACACCAAAACGTTTACATGATATTATTATGTAGGTACCTATAATCTAAGACATTCACTTACTTTACACAAGAAAATCCATTATTATAAAAGAAACATTTACATAATAACATTAATAACAAATAATTGACTGATTTTCAAGAAAACATCAGCAAAAGATAAGTAAACACACAACAAGTCTCACAAACACAAATTACACAATAAAAATGTCAGAATATTAGTTAAAAAAAAACAATAAAATAATGTCACAAATTAAATCAAAATGAAATAAAATTAGAAACAACAATTATATAATAAGAATAAAATAAATCAATCGGAAAAAATAATATTTAAAATTTGGAGACATTTTCTGCAAAATTCACCAATTCACCGTTGACGTTTTCGCGGATAGTCCGCGAAAACATCAACGTCGTGACCCTCAATAGCCATTACGTTAAATAGGGCTAGTGCCCGGGGCGTGGGCGCGTTGTCGGCCTGGCGGGTGCGCGCGCACAGCCACGCTTCATATGCAAGTATGAAGAATTTGTATTTAACTTGTATTGTTTTTGTCTCGTACTTACTACACAACCCTTATTGGGCTTACTGTGGAACTGGATAATTTTTTATAATATTGGGCGATATGTTCACTCAACATTTAGTTTAGTATGGATATTTGTGAGCACTTTGGTAGTTTCGATATATCCGATGGCAACTAAAGACACCTTAGATACCTAAAACTATAAACCGCTCTCCTGTTGATGTTATTGAAAATATTAATAACAACCCCAGTAACCGCTGTCGCGCGCAGTGTGCGCAGAGCAATCGCCGCAAGCGCTTCTCACTCATGATTATGGGGCGCGGACCGTCCCGAAACATGTCGAGCTATTTTCGACTTTATAGACGTGAGTAACCCGGTCTAAGTATATTAATAACCCCAGTAGAGATAGAAAATTATAAAATGATAATATAAAACTGATCAATTTAAGTAAGAGATTAAATTTATTTAAATAATACCTATAGATTTGTGTTAAAGGGGATTAAATCCCACATTATACTCAGTAATATAATCTCAAAATGTAAGATTAACACTGAGTTTAAGATGGAACGAGTAACAAAAAAAAATTCTTACAGTAAACAGATTTTTTTATGCAAATCTTAAATTAAAATTCTTGATAATTCTTTACTCTCGAGTTTTCACAACACTACCCGAGAGCGCACGTGGTGGAACGAAGGAAATGGGATTTTCTCAATAACACGTTATATTGAAGCGATGGAGTCATTTGCGTTCGATATAGGTGCGGCGGTTGCGAGGGGAGAAAAATAGCTTCTTATTTGTTGAAAATTGTACATGAAATTGAAGAATAGATATTGAAGCATACATACATAGTATTTGAAGTAAACTTTTAAAGTATATTTAATGTTTGGAAATAACACTTTAGACAAAGTAGACAGTAGGAAAAATGGTTATTTTAAACACTTTCCTATTTATTGCTGAAATTCGTATTTCAATCATTGTCTCAATGTTTAAAACAAAAATGTTTCGCATATTGATCTATTCTCGAATAAAACTCATGAAAGCTTCAAGGAACAAGTTATTGTTTACTTAAAATCATTAGGACAAAACAGTTAGGGCTAGTGATTTTAGGACAAACGATACTAGGGATGTTGAAGGATATCGCTTTAGAAGATCTACCCATGTGTCATCTCATCACTAATTCAATTATAAACCCCTGATTAAAATGTCATTATTAAATTATGCTGATTCAAAGCATTGGCTGTAATTTCGTTGAAATTACGCAAATGCCACCAAGATCTCCTGCCTAGTTGTTTAAATTGTCTGGTGTTGGCGCAACATAAACCGGAATACCGGTTGACGACGCGTTCATGACGTCACACATACGTCGAGGCACCCCGCGCAGCATACCTATACAGACTGCACCGTACAACCGTAGCGGCAACACACATACCAATTAATTATTTTCATTTACCTAAACTTACCTGTAACGATAAGTAATTAAATCTACATTGTGTACTATCCTGGAGTTACTTCATTGACACCAAATTCTTCGGTTCCTGGTCAGAAGAGCTTAGTTTGAGGAGTACACCCAATTATATTATTATTATAATTCACCCCCCCAATAATATAATAATAATATTATTTAGTTTTACATTTTTATGATGTTTATTTAGTAATAAGAAATGAACAGAGATGGGACTGCTTAGGTCGTTATTTTCAGTTTATAAAATACGTTTATGACAAAAATCTATGCTATTTAAAGAGTCATTAAACCTTTTAATTTACAGTTTCTTCAGAACAAAGGCCTTGTCATAATACCAGTAAATCAACATGAAATGTGCCGGCCATGCATCTCATCTCTAGTCAAATTGTAGTAATTTATGCCACCATGTAAGTTTATTTTTAAAATGAAATTCCCGACATTTCAAATGCACGTTTTCTATCAATTAATCGGACTTGAGTTACGATTTTCATAGTTTAAAAAAATCTGAAGTCATGCCAAATAAACACAGTGTTTAGGTAATTGTTATTACTTTTTGCTCATACTTGTTTGTACACAGCATTCAAAATTGAAGAAACACTTTGAACGCGTGTGTACATACCGGCGTGCGTAGCCAAGATGCCAATCGCTCACGCTTAATGACGTATCGTAGCTACCTCTCTCTATCACTCTTGCTTATTAGTGTGACAGTGACAGTTGCGTTTCGTTAGTGACTGAGCGTGAGCGATTGGCATCTTGGCTACGCACCCGGGTGTTGCCTGTAACTGGAGCAATAAATGTAATCGTCGGTAGTCCTCGCCAAACGGAACAGCGTTTGTTCAGCGACTTTTAAAAATAACGTGTGTTTCGATTTTTATAACACTTTAAAGTTCGTTAGAAGACGCAATGTACTGTGACTTTTGTCATTTTTGTACTATCATAAGAGACGTCAGTTAGTGTGATGTTAACGTACATTGAAAATACTATTTATAGTCTGACAACCCAACGAGCGCAGTAACAGTAGGATAGAGAGCATCATACTGTCTTTTTCTTACGCTAGTATTACCACCCCGAAAAAAGGGATGCATATAGTTTTTTTGTCCTACTGTTACTGCGCTCGCTCTCTTGTCAGACTATAGTTTGTACATTATTTTAAAAAGTTGTTAAGTTTGAGGAGTCCTGCGATGTATTTTTATTTCTCTTGTTACAGGCAACACCCGGTATAGTAGTATTAGTATAAGCAGGTTTATGGATCTCTCCGTGCGAACTCGAATCGATCGTCTTTTAACTTGTGTCGTTACCGACACACGGGGTGCCCAAACATCCCGAGGCCGCCGGTGCACGTCGCCGCTAGTATTGTATACTATTTCATATCGTAGGCAACCCTAATGTTGTGCGTTAACTTTAGGACGAAGTCTGAGCGCCTACCACGATCATTGAAAATTGGCATTGACGGAAAAACCTCTTTGTCACTCCAATATGTAAGTGTGACAGAGAGGGAGATACAAAATTACGATCGTTCGATTTTCGTGGTACGTGCCCTGTTGCGGAGTTCATCATTTGTTTATATGAGACGAAATTTGCATTTTTGTTGCGGATCTCCATTTGTAGTAATTTGACGAGGCCTGGACCCTTACCATGACACCTTAACGCGATTCAGTTTAGATTCTTAACTATGCTCGTCGTCAATTGAATTGCGTTAAGCCGTCATGGCCCCATTTGTATGGCAGCGACTCAGTTTAGGTCCTAAACTGAATCGCGGCACATTCACCGCTAACGATTTTTCGTAGCGCTACGCCGTAGCCGATAACATGCATTTCCCGCTTTGTAGCGAAAATGGCGCGTCTCTACGCGCCAACGTGTCGGGTGACAACAACGTGTCGTCATTAGCAGTGAATGGGTTAGGTAAGGGTTATTTATTTATTATTTATCTGAATTTAGTGTAACCACACTAAAGTTAATTTGCACGATTGTAGTAAACTATTGTACGTTTATTACAGTTGCATATCTCTCTCACCAGCAGTACGAGATGCACTGACAGTGAGTTGACGCAGACGCTGGCGAGTATAGTATACTACAGTGTACTTACCATGAGTTGTACGAGGCCGTATTTGATAGCGACTGCAGCGTTCGGGGATATGTCTGTCTCGCTCCTACAATTACTCTGGCAGGAGCGAGACGGACATACTTTCGAGCGCCGCAGTATGTACCTTCCGGAATGCGATTTTTTTGATACTTCTGAAATTACTAAGAAAGCGTTTTTGAGTCTGATAATATTTAATGCCGTGGCTAACAAATTGACAGTATTTTAAGTAGATGCCATACACAGCAAACTCATTTCGTAAGCTTAATTCTCGAATGCACCTACAATAAACTATAACTCGTGGCAAGCACATGGGATAACTTGTACAAGAAATACAGTAAATATTAAAATATTGGTCGAGTAATAAAGCGGTTACGAAAACCAATCAAGTCTATTCTTTCACAACCATTCTAAATCAGAAATGGCGGACAGTGCCATAAATATCGACCGAACAATGGCGGGTAATGTACCAATCTTTACACACATTAGGTTCGTAATCTTGCTCAGATTGGTTTCCCATATATCGTTATTATTGCACGTATCCATTGACTGACGTGACGGAACATCGCGATTTTAGTTGTATATAGGTGCGGAAAACGTTTAAAAATACGCAATAACTTAAATACAAAATGAACTTTTTAGTCATTGTTTAGTTTTAATTTTTAGGTATTATTTAACATTGGTTTATCGCATTTCCAACTGGCAGGAAGTAGTTTAAGTAATCGGGCAGTCGTCGTCGGATAGACAGAGTGGTGTTGTCACCTTCGCGGCTCGGGCATCACTGCCGAGACCGGCGTAGGGGGTCGCGCGCGTCGAATCAGGCTGATTCGAGCAATTGTGATAAAAATACGTGAGGGTTAACCGTTGCAATTTAATATCAGTATGAGTCACGTAAGTTTAATTTATAAGTTTAAGTAATAGTTAACTCTTGCAATTAAATTTTTGAAAAAGCTGCTAAACATGTTGCTTCCATATTTTCCCTACCGTAATCGTGTATTGGAAACGGATAACGCTGATAATATCTCCTGTAATTTCTATAATAATAGGAAGTTTTCCGTTCCGATTATTATTCCCGCCGAATTTACCTCTCCCAAGGGAAGATTGGAGGGAAATTTGGAAACGTTTAATATATTTAGGCACAGGACTTATTGATATAGATATATAAAATGAACATGCTATAAAGGTAGTTATGTTACTAAGCTTTACTAATGCGAGTAGGATGCACTGATATTGATATTCCCGTAAATTGAAATAGATAGCGTATAGTCAACCAGTGACGCAATAAATCAGGTTGTAAAAAATCTCTTACTGCTTGTCATTTTGACATGGTTCTAAAGTGGCCTAGGGTTTCAAATATTTCAATTGGTTGACTGTACCTAGCGAAGTCCTTTAGGCCATTACTTTGGTTTAAGTGGATACCTATAAGGGCCACTTGCACCAACCAGGTTTTGCTTACTAACCCGGGGTTAACCGGTAAATTCCATAAAGATTCAAGTTCTCCATGTTTATACATGGAGAACCATGAGATAGTGTTATTTTTATCGATATATAACCTACCTCCAGGCTCCAGGCTCCAGGCTCCAGCAAGACTGATCATGCGGGGAGATCTGTTCACGACTTTGCTCTGACCTACGGCTTGACACAACTGGTTACTGCGCCTACGCGAATCCCAGATGTGGAGAGCCAGGAACCTTCCCTGTTGGACCTTCTGCTGACTTCTCACCCGGTTGGCTATGATGTATCCGTTGCAGCCCCTCTCGGTTCCTCGGATCATTGCCTCATCCGGAGTACAGTGCCTCTCACGTGCCCGCCGCGTCGGCGAGTTGCTTGTAGCCGCCGTGTGTGGCACTATAAGTCAGCAGACTGGGACGGGATGCGGGTGTTCTTTGCGTCTTACCCGTGGGGGCAGGTTTGCTTCACGCCGGATGATCCTGATATCGCTGCTGACTCTGTTGCTGACGTGGTGCTTCAGGGAATGGAACTTTTCGTTCCATCCTCTGCGGTACCTGTTGGTGGCAAAACCCAGCCTTGGTTTGATCGCTCCTGCAAAAAGGCGTCTCGCCGAAAGCTGGAGTGCTACCAAGCCTGGGTAAATGCAGCGGCGGTACAGGATGTAAAGACCAGCGCTTTAAAAAAGGAGTTTAACTTTGCCTCCAGGTCCTTCAAAAGAGCCATTGCCAGAGCAAAGTCGTTGCACATTGGTAGGATTGGCGAGAAACTAGAGCGTCTCCCCTCGGGAACTCGTGCGTTCTGGTCTCTTGCCAAAGCTATCCAGGGGAATTTCTGCACGCCGTCTTTTCCACCTCTGCACACGGGAAATGATTCGTTGGCCCACGACGCAAAAGACAAAGCCGATCTACTGGGTAAGCTTTTTGCGTCCAACTCGACTTTGGATGACGGGGGACAAGCGCCGCCGACTATACCGCGGTGCGAGAGCTGTATGCCAGATGTACAGTTCCGCCAAAGCTTTGTGCGTAAGGCTCTTCGCTCCCTCGACACCCATAAGTCCAGTGGGCCTGATGGAATCCCTGCAATTGTTCTCAAGATGTGTGCTCCTGAGTTGGCGCCGGTCTTAACGCGTCTTTTTCGGCTCTCCTACTCTTCTGGCGTAGTCCCGACTTCGTGGAAGTCAGCTTTGGTGCACCCGATCCCTAAAAAAGGCGACCGCTCAAATCCATCCGACTACAGGCCGATAGCTATAACCTCCCTTTTCTCTAAGATTATGGAGTCCATCATCAATCGTCAGCTCCTCTGGTACCTAGAGGATCACCAGCTGCTGAGTGACCAACAATACGGTTTCCGTAGGGGTCGTTCGGCTGGTGATCTTTTAGTTTACCTGACACATTGCTGGGCACAGGCGATAGAGAGTAAAGGTGAGGCACTGGCAGTTAGTTTGGATGTAGCGAAGGCCTTCGATCGCGTTTGGCACAAAGCACTTCTTTCGAAACTTCCATGCTATGGGCTCCCCGGGAAATTATGCGAATGGGTCAGCAGTTTTCTAGCAGACAGAAGCATTAAGGTCCTAGTTGACGGTGAATGCTCAGACTCAATGTCTGTGAATGCTGGTGTCCCTCAAGGCTGTGTGCTATCACCCACGCTATTCCTCCTGCATATCAATGACATGTTGCAAACTAGCGGCATTCATTGTTATGCTGATGATAGTACGGGTGATGCCTCCTACACCGGCCGCGCCAATATTTCCCGGGAAAACGTCATTGAGAGCCGGAACAAACTTGTGTCCGAAATTGAGACCTCCCTAAAAGAAGTCTCAGATTGGGGTCGACTTAATTTGGTCCATTTTAACCCTACAAAGACACAGGTTTGCGCGTTCACCGCAAAAAAACTTCCGTTCGTCGCGTCACCTCGTTTTGAGAGCACTCCCCTATCTGCCACAGCCAGTATTGGAATCCTTGGCGTTGACATCTCGAGTGAAGTCCAGTTCCGCGGCCACCTAGAGGGTAAGGCCAAATTGGCCTCGAAGAAGCTCGGTGTGCTCAATAGATCGAGGCAGTATTTCACGCCGGCCCATCGCCTACAGCTTTATAAGGCGCAGGTTCGCCCGCATATGGAATACTGCTCTCATCTTTGGGCAGGGGCACCTAAGTACCAGCTTCTTCCTCTAGACCGCATCCAACGGAGAGCAGCTCGAGTTGTCAACTGCCAACGTATTTCTGATCGGCTTGATCCCTTGGCGCTGCGTAGAGATGTGGCCTCACTCTGTATTTTCTATCGCATGTATTATGGGGAGTGTTCCGAGGAATTGTTCGGATTAATCCCTGCCGCTTCTTTCCGCCATCGCCCTACGCGACAATATTTCCACTCTCACCATTTAGATGGTTGGCAGTCCTCAACTGTGCGCTTTTCCCGAAACTTCCTGCCTCGCACAGCTAAACTGTGGAACGAACTGTCGCCAGCGGTGTTTCCGGACCGATACGACCTTCAAACCTTCAAGAAAAGAGCGTACTCCCACCTTAAAGGCCGGCAACGCACTTGCGACACCTCTGGTGTTGCGGGTGTCCATGGACGACGTTAATCGCTTACCATCAGGTGATTCGTTTGCTCGTTTGCCCCCTATAGCATAAAAAAAAAAAAAAAAAAAACCTACATGGTTAAATAATAAAAAATAAATCATCATCATCATCATCATATCAGCCGTAGTAGTACGCCCACTGTTGGACATAGGCCTCCCCCATGGATCTCTTCATGGGGGGGGGTTTGCCAATACTCGCCACGCTTGGCAGGCGGGTTGGCGAGCGGCAAGCAAGCGGCGAGCAAAATAAATATTTGGGACCAATCTCAGACAGACCGACCTAGCCACAACGCTTTTTCTATGGGTATTAGACGACGATAGCTACTTACTGTTATACTTATACAGATATATACATACATATATAAATTGAAAATGTCCATAACTCAGGAACAAATGTTCGTGATAAACTCACAAATAAATGCTTTTACCAGCATTCGAAACCGGGACCTCCAGCTTCGTAGGCAGGGTCCCCGCAGGGGTTACCGACTAGCCTACGAAGGCCGTTATTATCTTCTAGTTATATTATATCATATTCGCATTCTCTTTAGAAACTTCATCAATTTGAGTCCATGAACACTTGTTTTCAGCGAAATGCCTGAAATTCTTGGTAATTGGTGCATGTCGGCAGATACCTGAAGTTTGTCTTTTAAGGGTCGGTTATAACGACCTCCATAATTTGGTCACAGCGCGCTAGCACACTACCTAGTTAATAAACAGTAGGTACAATGTCACGGTGAAGAAGTAAACTAATTGTTACGTTTTCGATATTTGATGGTCGTTTTGGAAGCAGTCATTATAATGCTCATCAATTCGGCTTTTAGAAAGCGCATTGATGCCTTTGAAATGTGGTGCTGGCGACAATGCTAGGCGTATCTTGGATTTAACATCGGACCAATGCATCAATACTCAAAGAGATCGGAGTAACCACCAGACTGTCAACCACGTGCCTCCGGAGAATTCTTGAATTAGATTTGATTTTTTTAAGTTACTTGGGACGATTGAGTTTGCAACAGCATATCGTGCTGTATTCACATAAAATAAACATTTAACCCAGAAATCCTCTACTAGGGCAAAAGTACAAATTAGTAGGTACGACAATGGTACCGTTGGGGGCGAGAAGAAGGGCATCAGTTTAGTGAGTTCCACGCCGTCGAAGCTAACTGAGTGGCTAATATTAAATAATGGTGATACTGTTCCTAACCCGTTTACTGCCGACACGGTGAGCTTTTAATGGCTGCGCAATTTCTTGGTAAAGTAAGAAATATTACATTTGCTCGGCGTGCCGTATCGATTTTATCACTCGTATAGTCCTTCGGTGTTTCTAGACTCGTTAGTTGATCTAGTTTTTGCTAGGTCGTAGGTTTTGCGCTGAAAATCGCTGTATAAAGATAGCAAATTTCATAGGTCTTGATTACTTAGAACTTATTTTATAAGTAGGTATCGGTTTAATATTTTTTTACCAATCGCATTTCGGTAGAGGGAAACATCGTGAGGGAACCGGACTTATCCCAATAAGGCGTGGTTTACCCTCTGGTTGGAAGGTCAGATGGCATTCGCTTTTGTAAAACTAGTGCCTACGCCAAATCTTGGGATTAGTTGCCAAAGCGGACCCCAGGCTCCCTACATGAGCCGTGGCATAAGTCGGCAAAACACCAGGAAGAAGAAGAAAATTCATAAATGCAGATGAAATGAAACACAGTTTAGATAAATGATTGTTTGTCCTGATCTGTCAGTTTGACAATTATGTTTCTTAGAAAGGGAGAAAAAATTCATTCAACTAAATTGTTTTAAGTGTATTTTAAGTTTTAAGTGTAAATTTAAAATGTCGCGGTCACTTCAAGCATTTCAGAGTTAATGTTATTAAATATTAGTTTTACATAAAATAGGCATATAACTTATACCATAACTTATATGGCTTTTTAAGTGGAGTGGAATGTGATTAATCGCCGATGGCTATTGCATGACGCCATTACAGACCAGTTAACTTACTGTTGTTTTTTGTTTCAGGTAAATTCATGTGCAGAAAACGAAGGACAGAAATATTATCAGTCGCAAAAGGTACCCAAATACAGGGCCTGCTTTATGAAGCCCACAGACCCTTGGGGCCGTTAGTACCTTTTACTGCCTGCTAGAATGGACAATATTAGAAATCATTGTATCCATAGTACCTTTAAGGTTGCAAAAGTACAAAAAAAGCTTAGTGAAATCCGTTTGCGCTGGTAAACTCATAATGAGACGGAATGATGACCAAATTATGACCCAAAGAGCGATGAACATTGAAGAGAAGAAGATGGGCCCCGGTCTACCACCTACAACCTGGCTCCAAACAGTCAAAACGACTTAACCTCCTGAATCCCAGGGTCCTCGCTTGAGGACACAAGATAAAAACAAATCTCTTGTGAAATGTCAAATCAGCTTAACAAGTTAGCATACATAGAATGTTTCCGAACGAAACTGTCAACCTAATATAATAAACATCGAGTATCAATGCGGCTTAGACATACCAAAGTCTTAATCAATTTATTTAAATATCAGAGTTGCGAGAATCGATACTTCCAGGATCCAGCAAGATAAAGCTGTTGAACGCAACAGACGAGACATACCACAACCGTGTGATCTGGCGCAGGATTACTAGAAGAAATGACCTCAAATAAACTGGGACCAAAGCCAGGAGAAAGAAGACGCGTCCCATCTTATATTCACTTCACTACATGTCACTGTCACCTTACTGCGCCCCTAATGTTTACACAAATATCAACTTATTCTCAACTTTAACTTCACATAAAGTTCAGTATAAATATTTCAGTAGTCTGAAAACGCTTGACATAATATACAACATTCTAAATCCTAATTTCACCTTTAATACATTCGTTTAAAGTTCGAAATCAGAATTGTGATGCTCATTTGTATGCTATGCTACACTGGTTTACGTATAACTCAAATTTCGACCGTATTATTAGTGCATCAAAGTAGGAATTTCATTGTTTTTATGTCTTGACATGTATTAGGCCTTGTGCTGTTCACATAAATCAAAAAGTTTTGGAATGACACAAAATATTAAGATAGGTATCAGAAACTTGTAAGTACTTTTAGGGTGACCATATGTACGTGTCTATAAATCAAAAAACCCACAGTGTGTCTGAAAATATTTACACCCATATTTTTACACTTAACTGTACGTAGATTTTAAAGAATCTTACGCTTGGTATGTGTGAATATTCACAAATTTTTCGTATTCATAATATGTAGTAGTTAAATAGAAATACATGCCTTTTCCCAATAAAACAATACAAAAGTACATGTGTGAAATATATAAGGCCTCTCTTTTTACGGCCGGGGTAAAAAATCGCCACAATGACTATGGTTACCTTTTTTTCATCATAAATTAATCTACAAGACAATTATTTTTGTTTTCGCGATGGTTATCAGTAAACGTTCGAGTGTCGCGTTTAGCCGACATTCACCGCCATTTCATCGACGGCTCGCCAACATTTCACCGACATTATCTAGCTGTCATCGTCGATCATTTTATTCGCTGGTCTGCGTTTTTGTTTTATTTTTACGACATTAACTGAGCAATCAAATGTGCTTGTTTCTAGTAAAAGGTACCACTTTGTCGTTTGTTGATAAGGTTCATTTCTAAACGAATATATTGTCGCCTAAATCGCCTTATCGACAACTGACAAAGTGGTACTGTATGCCAAAAATATCATAAATGTTTTGAATTCGTACAGCGTAGGTAAAACAGACGATTAAATAATAGATATAAATATAATAAAAGCACTGGATATCCAAATAGGCGGAAAAAAGCCATAAAAGTGCTGCTGTTGCAGCACTTTTTCATAATGTTGATTGGAACGTAACGTTTCGTTAAGTGCCTATAAAGCTTTAACAGTGTTGATAGTTCTGAGTACGAACTTGACACTTAAAGCTTACGTCAGTATTTACGCTCTTTTTCTTACGAAATATATATCGTTTGTATCATCTTCAATGCAAATTTGTTCGCTAATGTCATTCTGACCCACATTTGACGTTTTTGTTCTGGTTTGTATGTATTTTTCTTTTAATAGGTCAGTGAATTAAATACAAAAAATATTGACTAACGTATTAAGCATACAAAAAGAACACCCAAAATATTGAATATTACCGGGATATGCTGTGGCAACTTAAGTACTCGTATAATATTTTTTTCTGATTAGGATTATATTAATAACTTCCGTTGCTCCTGGTTATTACTAAATTAATAATATAGGTACAAAATAGTTTACTAGCGGCAAATGAGTTTTATTTTTAAATTGTGGTGTAACGCAAAAAATAAAAAAAGGCCCACTCACTAAACAAACGAAATAAAATCCTACTAAATAAATAAAACTTGCAACAACAAAACATTCAAAACTAGCAAGTTCACTTTCAACGGAACTCATAAATACGCTGCGTTGTCACCCTACGCTCTATTGTGGAGTGCCCACAACTTTTCAGTTCAAGTTTAGGTGGCCATATATTTACATTTCAGAGGACAGTTCCCGTTAAGTAAGATTTATCTGTGATTGTGACAACGGACGCCATACTCGTGACTTGGAACGTGTTTGCATTTTATTTTTCTCTGGTACTTTAGAACATTCAATTTCAAGCTCTAAATTGTTAGATGAAAAGTTGAAATTGCAATGGCTGCGCGTTTATTTTTTGATTTAAAGCCTGCTATGGATTAGATTTTAGCTTGTACCGTCTTGAAATAAAAGCGTGTTAAAAAAGTTATTCTAAAAATTTAGATGTAAGTCGATGTAAAGAAAGTAAAGTTACTTGTAACTGTAAAAAAGCTTATAATTATATCCTCCAAGACAATGTTAAATTGGAAGGTAAGTCGGATTCAGTGTATTCACAAGGCTGTTTTACATAAGCTCATTGAAATATTAAATTACAGCGAAACCATACAGGCTGTTTATTTTATTAACCATAAAATATTGTTGACGTCCTGAGGAGTCACGAGGAGAAAGTGATGTATTTATATTAGTAACCGTAGTTGTTTTGCTATTTACTTATTACGTTTTATCGACGAATTTCTATAATATCTTACGATTGTTGCGGCAAGCAGTGTCGCCCTATAGTAACATCAGAGGTGAATATTTCCATTATTTATACCTACGTGATTAAAAGTGATCAGGAAGGCTAAGATCCCAATGCTGGATAAGACAACATTTTGTCAGCATTATATGGCAATTTCTGATAATTTTAAACATTTATCCACATTTGACAGTAATCAGAATTAGGTGAGCTAAAATACCTAATATAGGTACCAACTATTTTTCGCGAGAGGACATAATATAACGTGGTTACAACCGGTTAATTTTCTTGAATACTCGGTATTCGATGTTTATCTGGGCACTGTGAGCCATAATGTAACATTCATGGTCTGACTTGTAGAACCTTTATTAAATTAGTAGTAAAAATAAATACATTCTGGACATAAAGTTTATATAACAAGAAATCCTAAAGTGTGAATTGCATTACCATTGAAAAAATACAACTCTTAGAAGGACTCAATTTTGTTATATAAAAGCAATGTTGCAAGCATATAAAGCTGGAAAGTCAACGGACATTACTCTAACATTAGGTGCCAGAATAAAATGCAACCCTCCATTTGAAAACCCAACGAGCCAGCTAAGTCCTAGGATTTCATGTGCGAAAGTATAAAGTCAAGCGACACTGTGGGCAATTCGCCAATATCCTCGGAATGTGGGGTAAGCTCACGACTGAAATATTGAATATACCTATCACAAAAACCATACAGGGTGTTATACCTAGATGGGGCCGTGAGGGACAACATTGAAACTGTAATGTAAAATGTGTGTGGCGTAAATTAGAAACCACTAGGCTTGTTTAGAAAATGGTTTTATATTGTCAGTTGCTAACTCTACTAATATAGTAAAATCAAAATTTTGTTGTTAAAATCTAAGTGTAGATGTTTATTTCATCATCGTGTAAAAAGGGCCGTAATTACCTAACACTTTTGAAGAATTTAACTAGGCAGGCGCAATTCGTCCTCTAAGGGGGGGTTTTTAATTTACTAAAATGGGGCTTGATTAAACTTTAGAAACTAACCTCCGATGTTCCATGGGCGACATTGTACCCGTGGTCCCGGAGAAAGACGGTTTAAGGTCGACATCAACATCTTCTACCGGAAGGGATTTTACGAACTACCCGCACTTGAATTTATAATGTATGAACATCGTGAAAGTTTAAAGCAAGTGTCATTTAGTACGAGGATACTGAAATTGTGGAGGTGTGGAGGGTAGTTATACTTCTACGCGGGTGATCTCGTAGGCAGAACTTAAGCAATATATAATTCATGGTTCTCCGAATTATCTTCAGCGATGTCTACGAATCCATCGATACCAATGTTTCTCAGACTGTCAAACTCAAGACATTTGCATTATCAAATATTCACGCAGCCCAGAAATTCAGATGTCCCTAACTTCCTTATGAACCTATTACTTGGACAGACCCTTTGATACCGCCGGATATCCTTATTAAGGCCAGGCCTCTCAAAGAAGCGTCCTAAGGGAAGTTTACTTATTTATTACCTTTTCAGCCCGCGTTATTTGCGGCAAGTCCCAAGATGATATATCATCCTGTATTTATAGCTAGTAATTATAGCGGTTTTGGCAGTTATTTTATACAGGTGCGCAAGCATATTTTTCACCTTGCTCGTGATATTCAAATGTACACATATTTTTTTCATGTGTCATGCTCTGAAAGTGTGTTATGTAAACCCATAGAGCGGCTAGAAATTGATAGGGTCCACCCTAAAGCGTTTTAAATTCTAAATGTGATCCTTAAGTTTTATTAATTGCACAGAAAAGTCGGCATGAATGCATGCGCATTGCATGATTTTTGAGGGAGGTTGATAAGTTTTATGACTTTTACGTGGGTCGTATGCGGGTTTAAACTTGCAATTATTTCTTATTAATCCTTCATCCCTTTTATTTACTCATATATAATTAGCCCTTAATAATGGGTGCATAATAGAGGCCCCCATAATAATAAACTTTTTTGTTAGGTACAACAAATTTCATATCTGTGAAAATGTTTTTATATTATTGATTTCAATGACAATTTTTTTATTCAAATTTCGAACATCTCTGACACAAGGAAATTTGATGTGACCTCTAATCTAATAGGTATCAGTCGAGATGACGTGACGTTTAGTTTAAAACGAATTGTCAATTCATACAATGACGCAAGTTAGGAAGTTATTAAATAAAGAGCCGTAAATTCTGCTTCATATTAGAAGTAAAAAATCTGTTTTAAACTCCTTATCAGCTTCTAATATGTTCCGGGTTTTACTTATGCGAAAAATAAAGTTATAGTCGTAAAGAAAATTTCTGCCATATAAATCAATAAAGTTTTATAAAGTAAGTATAATGAACAATACTCTCAAAAAGAGATTTCCTAGTGTGTACATTTATTAAAGATAATATACTTGCTTCATTAAAACAAAATTTACTCTTATTTTAATTTAAGTAAATATTCTTCTTAATATTAATATGACTTCTTTTCATTACTCTTGAAACAATACATTTCTGTATTTCTATATTAAAAAAACGTGGCCTTATTAAGCGAAGAATTATATTTTTGATAAAGGAAATAAATACTTGTCACGAGGAAATATGTTCATATTGTCTCGAACTGAGAATGTATAAAGCTTTTTTCGTGTAGGTACCTTGTCTGCTTCAGAGCTTTATATAACTGCTTTGAGCCATTATAAGATTATACTATAAGATTAGCCAAGCTGTTCAGAAATTTTTGAACAGCTCTTACCTTTACAATAGAGACGTGATCAGCTGTTTGTTAGCTCCCAGGCAGGTATAACTATATCCAAAGACTACATAGACACAAAATTACCAAGCCTTTAAAAAGAGAAGAGCTCACTAGTGTCACCACATTATGTGGTCACATATGCACAGTCACATATGCACAGTTTTACTTGTAAATTTCTACGACTCAATAACCAACTACCACCCTAATTTTATACTACAATATTCCGAAATCCAAAAAAATATTTTTTCTGCCTAATATTGTCTTCTACTTCTTCTTCCGCGATTGGTATTCTTGAAATTAATCATTTTAGAACGAAACAATTGTTCTGCCCTACGGCCGGCAAGCAGCCAATTGCACGCCGCTACGATAAACAAATTCGACGCTTGCTGACTGCGTCAAAAAAATGTACACACCTTGTCCTGTAAATAAGAAAGCCTCTCTACTATTATTTCTCGAGAAGTAATCGTAAACGTGGGTGCAACAGGAATATATAAGCGGTCGCGCTTCAATACTAAATTAGTACCTACGGGACTGCATACATTATGTGCGGTGGCCACGAGTTGGCTTGTATGTGGGGCCTTATCTTGACGTCTTAATGCGATTCAGTTGATGACTTAAACTGAGTCGCTTTCATACTACTGAGCCCAAACTGAACCTAAACTGAACCGAAACTGTCTAGTAGTTGATGGTGTTAATAAACGCGATTAATCCGTTCTAAAGTGTTTAATTTCGATGAATAACAATCGCGGTAACAGAAGACAATATTGTATTGTAGTTATTAAAATAATTAATTTAATATTACTTACGATAAGGACTGTTACTGTCGTATCTCCTCTACCCAAAGGTTGTCTGAAGAGATTGCTCTTTAGCGATAATACCGCCAGTGGTTTACCTCTACCTTAATCTATACCAGTTTGTGCTATTTTCGTTGTTTTGAAGTGCAATAAAGAGTTATTGTATTTTTGTATTGTAGAAAGACGACAGCGTTGCTGGTCCAACGGTAAGAGCAGCGTGGCTTTAAACCCCGGTTTTTACCAATGAGTTTTTTGGAATCGCTTTCCGGTGAAGGAAAAGGTGCTTACAAACGATCAGATTTATATCGCACTACAAAAGCCAGGGGCGAATATCAGCCTGCCCTCGGTCGCGAGTTGAATCCTGCTGCAGATGCACATCAAAGCGCATGTGATTAATTACTGACGGCGGCTGACGCCGGTTGTACTCACCAGCCCACGGATACAAGCAACTGGATTGATAATGTTAAATTTTCTTCATTATTCTTTTATTTCTCCACACATAGGTAAAACCTATCGGTTAAATCCCACCCTTTATTTACTTGTAAAAAAACATTGTTATCTTAATGAAAGACATGTAAGTGCCTGCCTATGGGTCTGGCTACATGCTTAATCATACTCAATCCAATTTGCACAAGCGGTTTGTTTGCGGTAAGCGGGTTAAGCCCAAAATGCTTATTGGACATTTTTAGCACAATCCGTTTCCTCGTGCAAGTCGCTAACGTGTGGACGCCCGCGCCATACAGGTTTTGCACCAATTTTTGCGGAAACCGTTAGCGCATGCACTTTTATATAAGTTGTGCTTTAGTTGGTTCCAATTTTTTTTCTATTCTGGTATTTTCATCGATTTGTCGAAGCTATCTTCATTCATAAGTAGGCCACTTATGAATGAAACTACTTAACGGAATTGACGATCGAAGGAACTCGTTTGGCGTTATGGCATTGGCAGAATTGAAATGCATGTATACCTACACAAGAGCAAACAGTTCTATAAGAACTCGGTTATTCTTCGATGAGTTATCCTCTTTATACATTATGGTCTCTTGCAACGAAACAAAAATAAGTTCGTCTGAATTAAAAGGATTAGCACTCTGAACAACGGATTTATGTTCTGACGAGCGCGCATTATGCCAATATAGGTTTCGGGATGAAAGGCCAAACTTAATTGATGTATGCCGAGTCTTCCATATTGCGGGATCTGACGATGGATTCCAACTCAGTGGGACGCGGCACATAATAAATAGTAAGTACCTAGATTGCTAACCAAGGGAAGAAGGGTGACTTTCCTCCCTTGATTAACAATATAAGTACCTACTTACGAATCATATACGCCCTTTTACGTGTTAGAGCACCCCCCACTTTACGTGATCGGGAGGTATCCGGAAAAAAAATCTTGCAACAGTGCCAAAATATAGGGAGCTCACAAAAACAAATATAAGTTCATGATAATAATCTCGTTTTAAATAGTGTATACTTATAATAAAATATACATTTTTCAAACTGTCCATTTGTCGGCACTGAGCAAGTTTACACTCCGAAAGTTCCGACAGTTCGTCGAACAGTGTTCAGAGTGCCTTAAATCAATTATTCCGTCTCGGAATGTAAACATGGACAGTCCGAGACAGTCCGATCGTGACGGGATACCGGAATTGGTACTGTTGACGATTGCCACTGTATATATTTGACGTACGTCTCTTCATTGTTCCTGAAATTGTCTGTAGTCCCGTTGAAATCACAGGCGTTACGAGTACATTGAGCTGGAACTTCCAGCAACACGGATTTCCAGCACGTTGCATTATACAACTACACTAACAAATCTTGCACACTTCGATTTATTTTTATGTACGCACTAGTCACAGAACTCACAATACAGACCCGCGCTTTGCCCATTTGGGATTTTACTTTGGCAGAGTGGAAATGGTTTATAAGCCTATTCCCCTCCGTGTGTTGCTTAAAGAACCGGAATGTATAATAAATGTTTAAGGAAGGGATTTTGCAAAACTTATAAAAAAAAGAGAATAAACTCACGTAAACAGCTAGGTAGACAATAGACATCTACCCTTTAACTGAGGCATCTTCCTAGGTATACGGACAGAGGCAGGGCAGGGTTACAGCTTGGTGCGTCATATAAAATCTTGACGTAACCCCTGCACATAGACAGATTAATTATGGATCCAGTCAGTGTTCTGCGATCCCTCTTCACCCGCGCTCAATTCAAGGGAGATGCCTTAGTTAGGCAGACTGTACCTATTATGAATTTTTTCCCGATAAAACAACTAATCTATCATATAAAACGAAATGGAGTGATTTAGTTGTAAATCCTAGTCACAGCCCCACCTGTGACTAGGATTTACAACGTGTCAAGGGACAAGTTAATATCTCGGGATTAAAACGCGCTTGAGACCCGCAGCTTATAACAGAGTGAACACGCAGCATTAGAAGCAGCTATTGGGTAGAGTTGACTGGAGATAATCTTGACACTATTTTGTCACAATAATAAGGTCGTGAAAAGTCCATTTCCGATTTTATATTCCGACAAGTGAAACGAAGCGAAGTGAGCGAGTGAGCGAAAGTTTAGTAAAGTGGTTGCACGTCAGACGGGCAACATCTCTACAATAAAGGCTTTCGATTTAAAAAATGCAACTCATATTATATCGTATAGTCGGAATCTATGATCTGTCCCCTCTTTTTCTGTCAAAAGTTAATTAAATTCAAAAAACTGCAGTATCTTAATAAAAAAAAATATTTGATTTGATTTGATTTTTGTCTTAGGCCCGTATTACCTTATACCATATATGATCATATCTATGGTCATAGATTATATGTCGCCCTTTTTCTTCACGCATATATACTCTTACCAACGGTCATAGATGTATGATAATTAGTATGGGCCTTGACCAAAGAATGTGTTGCCAGATACAACACTGAAAAATGGGCGCACACGATGGATCTTGTGGTCAAAATAGACCAAATAGCAATATAGCGAGCTATCTCTCAGTTTACCTGCCAGATCGAATTAGAAATAAGGAGATCCGTAGGAGAATCTAAGTAATCGACATAGCTCAAAGAGTTGCCAGGCCACAGAATAATGTTCGCAGAATCTGTGGCACTCGTCTATTGACAGAAAAGCCGGCTATACACGTTCGGGCAATCTGTCGGACTCGGATCTGCATAGCAGGTATAACCACCGGATAAATTTTCCATAAATTCATTGGTCGATCCGACGGATATGCCCGAACATATATGGCCGACTAAACGTTCTTGACTTGGCAAACGCGTACTAAACGACAAAGACCGCCAATTCTGGTCAAGATTGTTGACAATTCTTAGCTATCCTTGGGAGAAGTCTTTTGCCTGGCGGTGGACGTATTTCAGCTGAAATGAACGTGAATAAACGCTTCACTTACGAAAGCAATAAGTTGTCTGGGAACTCAGATAACTTAGTTTAGTTTTATCAACTCAGTTTCGAAAGAGCAAATGCCCCGCTATATAGGGGATAACTTTGTTCTTAGCTTTTTAATGTGATCTTCTATTCTTTACTTTGTAATTTTTGGCTTGCTTTGTATTTTAAGAATTTTAAGAGTGCTTGTGCACTGTTCATAGTGACGTCTCACACATTGACTTATTAAAAGAAATCTCACTCATAACACACAAAGCATAAGAAAAACGTAACAATATGTGAGTCAGAATGACATCTACGAACAATTTCGCATTGATGATGATACAAACGATATTAGCTATACTTACTCAACCTCGTATCTGCAAATCTCATTTGATAGAGAAAACACCCGTATTCCTAGTGACAGAAAGGTGACATTTCCATAAAATTATTGCTGGACATATGAGGTTGAGTAAGTATAGCGACGATATGCTTCGCAAGAAAAAGAGCTTACTCACTTACGTGAGTCACGTAAGCTCAATAAGGCTTGTGGTGTGGGTACTTGGCGACGATATAAAAATAGATATTTAAATATTAATACTTAAATACATAAAGAACATCCATGACTCAGGAACAAATATTCGTGATAAACACGCAAATAAATGCTCTAGGCAGGGTCACTACCGACTACGCTAGGAGGCCGTTCAAAGTGAAATTTTTATCCCGATATTTTATCACATGGCGGAATATCAAGAGTAGGAGGGCAATTAACTAATGATTCATGAAATTGTAAACTGTCTGTCTTTTAAGCTGTAACTTGCCACATGCAGGCGACGCACTTGTAATTAAGACAAACAAACAGATTAATTACGGCATAATGATTAAAGTCTGCGTATGCCTCGGTTATGATGTTTTGCATTTTAATGTACATAATTTTGTTTGAGAAGACGCCGGGAGTTCTTGTGTGAAATGTAATGAGCTTTGTTTTACTTGGTTATGCTTGAATAAGTATGTGAAACTGGTGGATGCTGTGCAAGGGTGTACAGTCGCCATTAAATATAATAGTAGCGGTCAAGGTGCTCATAAATTAATGTCTTCAAAATAGAGGCGCATTTAGATATTTATGAGCTCTCTGGCTGTTCCGATATACCTGATAGCGATTGTAGGTGACAAAAAAAAAATCTCAGACAGAAAGAGAACGTGGAAAAAATCATGACCGAGGCGGGACTCGAACTCGCGGCTATGGGATACCAGCCCATCGCTCTTCCAACTGAGCTACCGAGACCACACCCTTGGCCCCAGATTTCTCCACCATATTCCTCGTATTCCTCGCAGGATCGAATCTCGCCCTCATACCGCTGGGCCACCAACGCTCTACTACTAAAATCTTAAAGCCCGGTATCACCTACATAAACATCATCATCATCATCATATTTTTAGCCTTAAGAATTCCGCTAGTGGAAGGTCGGGCTAAAAATTACCATAGTATCACAATGTGACCCACCCGCATGGAACGGCTCTCTGCGACCTTGAACATATCGTTGGCTCCGGTTGGAAACCTCACGATGCATCTTCTTGCCCCCGCGGCTATCAGTTCTACAAGCAATGTTATCCTACAGATCTCCAATCGATCCATCGACCATTTCCAATTCGATCTGAAACGGAAATTAAGAGTGAGATGGGAAGAATGAGGGGAAGGTTTTGACAAAACCAACGCTTACAGGTTATTGACACACTGTCAAATCAAACCCGACACAAACACCCTTAATACTGGCTGCGAATAAAGCTGCCCATTCACGACCCGACCGCATATTAATAAGCCCAATAATGCGAGTATTGTGGGCTTGCCGGATTTATCGCACTTGTTGGGACAATGCGTGGGTCGGGGGATGGCGCTCACACCATGACGTAATGATTCTGTTTGAAAATATTTCCATTTTAACGAGGCTATCTACTATCTGCATTCACAAGTAAACTTGAATGTGCTTTCATAACTCCGAGTGTTGATGGATGGAGGAGTAGACCTGTACCCCTAAGTAAGATGAACAGATACGGTACAGTATATCTTAATGCTTAAAGAGGAAAAATAAGTAATGGTGTCTTAGAAGTTAGAAGTGCACTGTCGGCATATTTATGGATCAATAAGCTTAAGGTCGCATGTTGCTTTAGTATAATGGTCAGGTAACATTGGGTACATGAGTACGGATATCCCTACCACAATATCCCTACTCATGGAGGCCAAAGGCGCCAGAGAGGTACTTTACTTTAGATGGGGTAAAATGCGCGGCTCAGGTGTACCCGAGGAGCTGGTGCGAGTGTTCGAGCACTGGTACGGAAACCAAACCAACTGTGTGAGGTGGGGCGACACGACTTCTAATTCTTATAAATTAGAATGCGGGGTGCGCCAAGGAGGGCTGACCTCGCCGGACCTCTTCAATCTTTACATCAACGACTTGATGGTAAGGCTAAGGAGCACTAAAATTGGCTGTCACATAGGTGGTGTGTGTGTGAACAGTCTCAGCTATGCTGATGACATGGTGCTCCTTAGCCCCTCCATCAAGGGCCTAAGAAAGCTGTTATCAGTCTGTGAAAACTATGTTAATTCTCACGGGCTGATATATAATGTAGCAAAAACTGAGATGATGGTTTTCAAGGCAGGAAGAGGTCCGGACAATGTGCCGGAAGTAAAATTGAATGGTGAAATCGTTCGAAGGGTGCAACAGTTCAAATATCTTGGCCACATACTTACTGACGATATGAGAACAAAGATATGGAACGAGAACGAAGAGCTCTAGCGGTGAGAGGCAACATGATAGCCCGAAGGTTTGCTGGGTGTAGCGGGAGAGTCAAGTTGACGTTATTTAACGCCTACTGTCTCTCCTTCTACACCTGTCAACTGTGGGTGAGGCACAGCAGAAAAGCGTACAGCGCCATCAGGGTTCAGTATAATAACATATTCCGAACCTTGATGCGGCTGCCGCGGTTCTGCAGTGCCTCGACGATGTTTGCCGAAGCTGGAGTTCCCGACTTCTATGCCGTGGTACGGGCGCGCGTTGCTTCCTTCTGGGAGAGATTGAGTCGCTCAACTAACAGCATCCTGGCTGCTGTGTACCGTGACATAAATAGCCCCAGTTTTAGGTGCTGGCTATCTACTCACCAGAGTGAGAATCGCAAATAAGTGACGGTCAACATACTTTTGTAAGTTGACACGTTATAGCTATAATTTATATGTGACGTCTACGATTCTACCTCGTAATTTATAAGGTCAATTTTATGTTTTTATTTTTAATTTTTGTTCTTATCTTCTATTTTATTAGAATTGCTTTTTTGTGTTTGCTTTTATGTTAATTATGGGTGTCCTACCTGCACAATAAAACTTTATTTATTTTATTTTATTATTTATTTTACTAGACAACATAAAACAGGAGATGTTATGCAAACTGTATAATATTAGCCATATTTCAACATAAAATCAAAAGTGAGCAGAGCACATCGAAAGTAAAGTTTTCAAAAAGTACTAAATAGTTATTTTTTTTCTAGCGTTTTCCCCGGCTTTTTTCACAGCTCAGAGAGCCTGGGGTCGGCTTTAGCAACTAATACTAAGCTATGGCGTAGGCGCTAGTTTAACGAGAGGGTAAACTAGGCCTTATTGGGATTATTATCGTTTATTCACGATAGTTTCTTTCACCGAAAAGTGATTGGTAAATATCTTATAACATTTCGATTCATTTCCGAAAAACTCGTTGAAACGAACCGGCAGGATTTGAACCCGCAACCTTCGGATTGAAAATCCCACACCTTACCGCTGGGTCACCAACGCTCAAATGTATTAAAATACAGTAGTTCTATTATAATAAATTACGGATAATTAATAACTATTTAACTAGTTGGAAGCACGTGTACCTATATTGACATGTAAAATTTTATTTTATCAATAAATGATTGAATTGAATTGAATTGAATACTCAATTATTTTTAGTCAATACGCGCGACGTGTTTCAGACATCTCGTAATGCCTTTATCAAGCGTCGAGTACCGTGCGCGACGCCGCGGGCGTTCTGAGTATAACGCGGGTTGAGGATGATCCTGTCTTGGAATCTCGGGATCGTTCGACTGCAGATTTGGATTTGTTGCGCACGGTACTCGACGGTACTCTCCGAAACATGTCCCGCGTAGCGACTAAAAACATGTGAGTGTTATCCATAATTTACTATAACGTTAATATATTTCACGGTATTTTATATTCGATAGGTGCAGTAGTTCTCTTCGGTGTGACCCACGGCCGCAGCAGAGGCGGCAAAATTAATTGCGTTATTATTGAAAACCTCACTCCCCATACACAGGGATCAAAATTCATTGTTTTGCTAAGCGCTGCATACCCCACAGTTTCGTATCAAAGGACTTTGAATATTTAGCCTTTGTCTTGTGTCTCGTGGTAATACAAACGGTAATGTAAGGCTTTCTTGGAGCTTTTAAGCGTGCTTTGTATATAATAAATGCTTTATTTATGTAGTCAGGTGATTACAGAAGATGTCTCTCTGACTGCATTATGCCAAAATAAGCCTATTCATTAAAGGGAAAATGTGACTAAGTGGAAAGTTCCTAGAGTCAGACCAGGCTAAGATTGCATGGATTTTGATGTTAGAGACTGCGAAAGTGTTATTTTCAAAGTTAAACTTTTATGATATTATTATTTTATGATATAAAGTTAAACTTTTATGATATTATTATTTACTTAACATATTCACAGTATGTGCTGTCAAAAACGATGGAAACTATACTTAGTGGGACTCTAAGGGCCATTGCACCAGCCGGGGTTACCCACATGACGCGGAGTTAAGCGTTTTTTTGTATGGGATTTGACAGCTTAACTCCGGGTTTTCGGCTTACCGTTACCGTTACCGTTAGATATAGAACTGTGATACAAATATCACGTGTATGTATGTGTATTTTTCTGTGTCTTAGATCCCAGACGGACGAAGCTATTAGTACCTACCGAAATGGTTTGTAGGTAACTTTTAACTTATTAATATTGTTGTTTTGGGCTAGTGAAGATGCCGCGTCGACCAGTTGTGATCTATTGTGGCAGCCCTTTATAATTCATTACTGATTCCCGTTGAGTCCAGAAAGTTCCAAATTCTTTGGGCTGTAATGTTGTGTATCTCACAGGGTTGCAGTTCGTGCCTACCGAGGTGGATACTTCTTTTGTGCATTAGTGGTCCGCAGGAGCAGAGGATGTGCATCGCAGTTTCCTCTGTTTCCTGGCAGAACCTGCATGCTGCGTCTTGTTTCTTACCCATTAGAAACATGTGCTTGTTCAACTTGCAGTGCCCAGTCAGAATTCTGACCACCGCACAGGCTTTGTACCTCTTGAGCCCTAAGAGCTCTTTAGTGTTTTTGTTGTTGAACCCTAATATTAGAGCTTTCGAGTGTGTGTTTCCTTTTACGGATTTCCACTCTGCGATTGCCCTCATCTTTTCAAGATTGTTTAGCAGAGAGTATGCCTCTCGTTTTGTAACTCCGCAAAACGGTTCCGGGCCAACAAGGGGCGTGTCCGCGCCCTTTCTGGCAAGTTCGTCCGCTGCTTCGTTTCCAGCAATGTTGGAGTGTCCTGGTACCCATCTAAGTGTAACTTTGTTGGTGTTAGCTAGGGCGTTTAGATTATTTTTTCAGTTCTGGACTAGTCTAGAGTTAACCTCTAGGGACTCTAGTGCTAGCAGAGCAGCTTGACTGTCCGAGTTAATGTAGATGTGTTGGTTTCTTAGGTTTCTGTCCAGATTGATTTCCGCGCATATGTTAATGGCAAGGACTTCTGCCTGGAAGATTGAGGCCAGTTTGCCCATGCTGACGCTGGCTCTGTGCTTAGGCCTCTCACCATAGATACCACATCCTACTTTTCCAACTGTCTTGGAACCATCCGTGTACCAAATGTGGCTTCCCTTTTCGACAAACATTTGGTCGTTGGCCCATTTGTGTCTTTGGGGTATATCCACATTGTACAGTCTGGTAAACTGACATTCCGTATGCATGTCATCTGAAGGCATGCTGAGGGTTTTGTTCTCGAAAACCCAAGCCCTGAGTTTGGTTAGCGCTTGGGAGCGCCATTTGGGCTTGTTTAGCGTGCTTATTCTGTAGACACACTGCTTGGCCTCCTTTTGCACTTGCAGGTGGAGTGGTGTGATGTTGAGCAGTGCGTCTAGGGCTGCCCCAGGTGTTGAGGAAAAGGCCCCTGTTGCTGTTTTACTTTTAACTTACTAGATGGCGCTGACAGTTTTGAATTTGAGCTAAGTCGCTTTACCTACTGACGGAGTTATCTCCGTCAAAAAAACCTTGCAGTAATATACTTAAAGTTATTCAAAGTGGGTCAAACGAGCTGTATAAAAAAACATATTAAACCATGCAAAAACTAAATTTCGTAAAATTAAAAAAAATATCATAAAGTCCCGTGAAGGATTCGAATCTCCGACTACTGATTGAAAGGAAAATTGTCTAAGATTTGAATACCTACAAAATATCGGCACTTTACCAACTGAGCTAACAAGTTTATCTGGCGAATATAATGATCATATGAAGCAAAATTACGTCAAAAGCCGTATTGCACAATATTATGCAACTAGCCTAATAGCATAATAAGTGTTACTAAGTTACGGCTGTCTTTTAGGGTTTTTCTTAAGGCCGTCCCCTATCCCAATGACCTCGGCGATTTGAGCTTTCTTCCCCTACCGCTTCCTTTCCTCACCGGTTATACAATACCGGTTATAAGCATAAGTCGTCACCTGGGAAGAGCTGCTTGTACTAGGACGCAACCCTATAAACTACTAGTGCCATCTTATACGACTGGCCCCCGTCGCCCGCGCAGGCATCTCGAGCCGGCGTTTTCGGAAAAATGCGTGTAATAGCTTTTTTCTCGAAAACTACAAAACCTATCCAAAAATCAGTGGATGCGTTTAAAGTAAACATAAATATAAAATGCTTGTCTTAGTTTCTTGTACTTACGACGCATAATAAGGGAGTAGATACAGATTTAAGGTAGAAAAAAGGGTTTACGGTTATTTTTTTTTCTCTTGATGTATTATGTTTTTCGACAATTTAGTGGAACCAAATGTAGACCAAATACCTAGCTACATTATATATTTTTTTCAAGCGTTTTGCTTGGAGCTGAACAAAGCCTATTCACTTTAAAAACAGTGAAATAGCCGGGTAGCCCCTTTTCGTGACACAACAAAAACAAAAAAAGTCTGACTCGTGAAGGATTCGAACCTCCGACCTCCGATTGAAAGGAAAGTTATAGAATAGGTACAAATATCGGCGCTCTACCAACTGAGCTAACGAGTCTATGCATCATCCGGTGAATATAGTGATCGTATGGAGCAAAATGACGTCAAATATAGTATTGCACAATATTGTGTAAACTACTTATTGCACAAGTAACTTTTTTAATTTAGAGGGAGAATTCTCATTCTCTCAATCATCATATTAACCCGGTGAAAACGAGTTTTGTACAGGGCTTGAAACGTAGGGTCATGGTGTTAATACTCGTAAATGTGATTAATCCATTCTAAAGTGCTTAATTTCAAGAACGTAGCTTTTAAATAATGATGATGGTGACTTAATTACTACGGAGTAAAGTAAACTTATCTTTGACGTCGTATGTACGTATTAAGACAGCTAACATACAATTAGACAATTGTAACATCGCGTTAATATAATATGAGCTAAATTGAATAACAATTACCGACAGTGCTACCATAATATGTGTTTGTATCTTCCCGTGATGTGTTATTGTGACACATATGTTGCCTGTACATTACGTAAATGTCTTATATACGAAGTAATGTAAGCGACAGAACAATCTCGTCTCGTCCAAATTGCTTATAATTTTCACGAGTGGATTACTAAGTAAACCGTCATGTCCTGTGTTTTGGCACAAGGGCTCGAGTCATGAGCGATACGCGCTTTAAACAAACGCAAATAATGAGGGAATG
This sequence comes from Lathronympha strigana, assembly GCA_949128165.1. NCBI lineage: Eukaryota > Metazoa > Arthropoda > Insecta > Lepidoptera > Tortricidae > Lathronympha > Lathronympha strigana. The sequence goes on along the minus strand of OX421906.1, from coordinate 4,510,986 downwards.
AGGTTTAAAGGGCTAAAACGCCAACGAGTTAAACAAATAGTCCACGGTTTTTATATGGTTTAATTGTTTCGTGTTTTTTCCTTTTTAAAATCAGGGTATGATATTGCGATCTTGTTTATTATGATTCAGAAATAATGTGCGTTGAGTTGGCTGTTGTTAGCCTCTCAATTAGGTAGGCGTAAGGTATTATTATAGACGAGATATGAATGAACAAGCCAAAATGTAGTGCCTCCGACTCCTTAGAGCTGAACTTTTACAGGCAAAATCAAGGTGAATACTAATGAACATAATTATTTGCTTGTTTTTAGTACATAAATTAAAAGATACCACTTTGTCGCATTTTAAACGAATTTTTATGTCATTAGCGCCTTATCGGCCTTTAAAGAGGTACTTTTTACAAAAATTAAAAACAATTACAGGATTAGTGTCATTCGGATAATCCGTCGGATCTCCATAGCAGGGATGTCCGCCGGTCACCCACTAGACAAATTTACCATTCATGGAAAATCCGGCGAATATACCCGAACGTATATACCCAGCTATTGCAGCCGCCATTTCTTAAATTTCTCGTGTTTTCTATAAGAAATAAATAAATATATTTGTTTCACAAAATACTAGTAAGTAAGTATAATATCATTCATCATCATCATGCATCATTTGCATGTAGATGGTCACGAAGCCGGATTCTTCAAAACATAGAACACCGAAGGGATGACAAATCATTATAAACCAAAACTATAAAGGATATATTGGATCGATTTCCTTTGTGTTCCATATTTTTGTAAAATCGATCCCTTAAGAGGTGAAAACAGACGGTTAAAAGTTTTAATAACTCATTAACCAACGGATTCCAGAATTGTATAATTCGCTTCCACTTATGATTTAATCCCTAATCTCCTAGAATACCATAATGCCGCGTCAGGATTACATATCAGTCGTGATGAATATTACATCGCCAGTTCCACATATCGCGAATCTATTTAAGTTTAGTCTGATAGAATATTCCTTCGGTAAAAGGATTCTGCTGTTCACTTTACTGTGCTCACGTCCTTTACTTTGTTTTTAGACTTGAAAAAACTACAGCTTTTACAGGCGTACGGCTTTTTTAAGAGGAGATGAGGGAAGAGCTTTGAGATATAAGAAGTGAAAATGTAATTCTACTAATTTTATTAGTTTGATACTTCATAACGTTGAAGCAACTTGCTGCTGAGAAATTGTGATGTTATGATAAAAATGACAAACATTGAAAAAAAAAGGAACTTCATAAAAATAGTAACACTACGTAAAGTAAACTACTATATATATAAATCATAAACCGAAATAGATGGCATATGCTAAAGAAAAAGATCGACTCCATCGAAGGGGCCTTGCTGGGGATCGAACCTCGGCCTTCTTACTTACGTGTCTATCCTTACGTGGCTTACGTGTCTATCCTGGTTCCAATGGAAGCCAGCAAATTTTCCTATGGATTGAGTTTCTTTTCATTTCGTGTATGACATCTATTTCGGTTTATCCTACTAATATTATAAACGCGAAAGTTTGTAAGTATGGATGTTTGTTACTGTAGAAACTACTGAATGGATTTTAATGAAACTTCACAATAATATATATAGCTTATACATCAGAATAACACATGGGCTAAAATTCATAAAGATATTGCGCAGACGAAGTCGCGGGCACCAGATGTAATTTATAAATAGTAGTGTTACTACTTTAATAACAAATCTAAATATTTAATTTAATAATTTGATTTCTTTAAAAAACTTGTTATTTGCAATTATCCATTATCTTTTATAACTGACTGAGAAAAGTTGCGAAATATTAAGGAACAGATGGAACGAGACGTAGGTTCCAACTAAACGACAGGGCTGAGGTAAGAAAAGGGTTCGCAATATCATAACTAGGCCATTTGATGAGTTATATCGCCCCCTTTTTTTAAATAATCATAATCCATAAACAATTCATCATATCAGCCATAAGACGTCCACTGTTAAATACATAATAAATAAATAAATAAGCCTCTCCCTTGGACCTACATATGTACCGGTTGGAATGGAGGCGACCTGCATCCAGCGTCTCCCGGCGACCTTCATAAGGTCATCTGTCCATCTTGTGGGTGGACGTCCTATGCTGCGTTTGCCAAGCCGTGGTCTCCACCCGAGCATTTTCGACCCCATCGGCCATCTGCTCTGCGTGCAATGTGGCCTGCCCATTGCCACTTTAACTTGATAATCCGGAGGGCTATGTAGGTGACTTTAGTTCGTCTACGGATCTCCTCATTTCTGATTCGATCACGCAGAAAAACTCCGAGCATAGCCTTCTCCATAGCTCGTTGAGCGACTTTGAGTTTTGTGATGAGGCCGATAGTAAAGGATTACGTTTCGGCGCCGTAAGTCATCACTGGTAACACACATTGATTGAAAACTATCGTCTTGAGGCACAGGTATGTCGGACGAAAAGCCATTGCGTAGTTTCCCGAATGCTGCCCAACCGATTTGGGTTCGGCGGTTGACCTCTTTCTCGAAGTTGGACAAATAACCATAAACAATTACCTAGAACTAAAATACATGGAAACTTTACGATTCAAACGAATGCTTCCGCAACGTGAATTTCGTTGTTATTCTAATATAACTATAATCAAACTAATACCACTTAACGCCTCATTGAATATTAATACGAAGGGTGCGAAGTAATTAGGTGATTTAATTAATAATTACGGAATCAAGTAATATATGCTCCAACCTGAGAATAATTTAAAATTTAGTACTTACTTATTACATAATAGTTGGTTGCACTGCATGTTTTGACGTAAAATAGTGCTTATTGTTTAACTATTTGTTAAATACTGTTACCTATATATTTTTGTCACTATTATCATTGTTTACGCTGTTGGTTCTCCATGTATAAAATATAAAAATTAAATTAAAAAAAAATTGTGTGTTCAACGTATTCTTGTTTTGAGCATTTGCCTCGGTAAACCAGTATAGCAGGGCCTCTAGATTCGTAGTAAACCAGTCTAATAATCACATTGTCCGTATTCATATTTACAGGGGTTGCAGCGATTGATCTGCGCACACTATATAAATCATCAGAGCAATCTCCGCGAGCGCTTCTCACTCCTGATTATGGGACGCGGACCGTTCCAAAACATGTCGAACTTTTTCGACTTTATTGACGTGAGCAACCCGTTATAAGTATATTCACATTGTCTTCCCATAAAACATGATGCGTTATCTATCACGTAGCAGTTAGTCGCAAACTGATTGACTTTGGTAATGAGAAACCTGTGAAAAATAATTATCAGCATTCATCATCATCATCATTTCAGCCGAAAGACGTCCACTGCTGAACAAAGTTCTCCAAAGATTATCACAACGAAAGGTCTTTCGCCGCCCTTAACCAACGGTCACTCACGACCCTAACCAAATCGTCGGTCCATCTCATTTGGTCACTACTCAAGAACCTTCCTGTCCCATCGGGCATCGGTTCTGCGAGCAATGTGGCCCGCCCACTGCCACTAAAGTTTGACAATTCTCTGAGCTATGTCGACAACCTTGGTTCTCTTACAGATCTCCTCATCATTATCATATCAATCAAAAGCCGTCTTTTGTAGACAAAGGTTCCAAGATACTCAATGCCGATTGGTCGCAAATTTACCATACAGAATTTGTCCGGCGGGTGCCCGGCGGGCCGGGTATGAGTGATCACCGCGCCTAAAATTGAACCAGTAAACACGCAAATACATTTTTAACAGGATTTGAATCCAAGACGTCCTGATGCGTAGGTATATCCTGGTTCTTCTGAAGCGAAATAATGGCAAGAGATGGAAATAACCACCCAGATTGTTTAGCAATCTTACCGTCTCAACTAGCACTACTTAACTTCTTACATTTGCTGCCCATTAACTCAATCACGCCCCAATTTTCGCCTTTTCGCTCTTGTATTAAAGTTACGCGTCAAGTTTCGCAGCTAACATTTAACTTCGCATCTTGGGGCTTCTAGTATCTCATTAGACGTAATTATTAGGGAGTAGTACGTAGGGTGGCTTTTAAATATTTTCAGCTTTAACATAAAGGAATAAGACGCGTAATGCTTTGGAAGTATTTTGTGTGTAAATTATTATGGGTGTTGCATAGTTTTAATAGGAATATGAGTTGTGGAATTGTAATTAAATGTTTTGCTGTATTAAAGTTTAAAGATACATTGTAAAACTGTAAAATGACTAGTTTACGCTCGAGATTTTGGCTGCGTATTTACAACTTAAGGGGCTACCCGGCTGTTTCACTGTTATTTCACTGTTTTTAAAGTGAATAGGCTTTGTTCAGCTTCAAGCACAACGCTTGAAAAAAAAAAATGTAGCTAGGTATTTGGTCTACATTTGGTTCTACTAAATTGTCGAAAAACATAATACATCAAGAGAAAAAAAAATAACCGTAAACCCTTTTTTCTACCTTAAATCTGTATCTACTCCCTTATTATGCGTCGTAAGTACAAGAAACTAAGACAAGCAGTATATATTTATGTTAACTTTAAACGCATCTACTGATTTTTGGATAGGTTTTGTACTTTTCGAGAAAAAGCTATTACACGCATTTTTCCGAAAACGCCGGCTCGAGATGCCTGCGCGGGCGACGGGGGCCAGTCGTGTAAGATGGCACTAGTAGTTTATAGGTTTGCGTCCTAGTACAAGCAGCTCTTCCTAGGTGGCAACTTATGCTTATTGACGTATTGTATAACCGGTGAGGAATGGAAGCGGGAGGGAAAGAAAGCTCAAATCGCCGAGGTCATTGGCATAGGGGACGGCCTTAAGAATGGCGATTTTGCTAGAAATGTGCAACTACCCGGCGAAATAACATTTGTAGCAAGATCGCCGTAGACACTTCGCTGAGTCATCACTCATCAGACAAGCCGAGACCATGACACATGAAACCGTGTCGAAACGTCGGTATATTAAGGTAAATTTACTACATTCGCGATAGACCCGTTCTTTGTTTATAATAATGTGTACAAAACGCGGAAGTTTAAAGTGTAATATATTTTGAATGATTTAAAATGTCTATGTTGTAGTTTTAATATATACCTACCTACCTACATGTATAGTCTGGGAGCTTGGAAGTACAGAGATATAATCGAATTAAGTCGTTAAAATTCTTGAAAAATTTAAAAAGCTTTAACGTTTAATTAGGCTGATTACATTTTAGATTTTTTTTTTAATACAGCGTAAATACTTTTTTAAAGATAGTCATACTTGTACATGGCCGGTTTTTTCTTATCTTCAAGAGCGGTTTCAATTCAGTAAGTCATATTACAAACTTCCCCCCACTTAAAATGGATATCGTAATAACCGCTCCGAGAAGTTAGAGCTCCTCCATATTCAGATTATTAAGGAACTATCGGAGATGCTAGAACTTATGACTTGGGGCGCTTAGCTAGGTCATATTCGAATTTAAGGTATTTAGTAGTTCATATCAGTTCTATAGAACTATGAACTATGTGAGAGCTGTGATTAGTGATGCATTGAATAGTAGGGAGTGTTCCGAGGAATTGTTCGGATTAATCCCTGCCGCTTCTTTCCGCCATCGCCCTACGCGACAATATTTCCACTCTCACCATTTAGATGGTTGGCAGTCCTCAACTGTGCGCTTTTCCCGAAACTTCCTGCCTCGCACAGCTAAACTGTGGAACGAACTGTCGCCAGCGATGTTTCCGGACCGATACGACCTTCAAACCTTCAAGAAAAGAGCGTACTCCCACCTTAAAGGCCGGCAACGCACTTGCGACACCTCTGGTGTTGCGGGTGTCCATGGACGACGTTAATCGCTTACCATCAGGCGATTCGTTTGCTCGTTTGCCCCCTATAGCATAAAAAAAAAGTAACAGACTTTGTTATTGATAAAGATTTTTAGATGGAAAACTGGCCACAAAAGTGCTGCGACGGTATGCAATTTTTCTGAGCTCTTAAAAGCAAGTTTGGAATTTAGGATTATAGTAACACACGAATAATCCATTGGACTTTATGTCATAGTCTAAAAATATATTCGCACAAAGTTTATTTGAAAACGGAATGTCACACACTTCATACCTCTGGCCTGGCAGATAAGGATCTTAATAATATAGTTATGAATCGAACAATACAGGATGATTGTTTAGTTACTGGCCAAACTCTAAGTAGTGAATGTATAAGTCATACTGAATAACTTTTATTATGGGGCCAAAGGCCAATAAAAATAAAACAGAACAGAAAATGATTTTTGCTGCTTTCCGAACTATCGCTCTAAAATCCGAAGGTCCTTTTTAAAGTTTACGGATCCGCATTTTATGTTATATTTTGCATTCACTTTAATATAAGTAAGTAAAGTATAACGGAGCTTAGTTTCATAATATAAGTATACCCTTGCAAAGACGAAGTGAAAAGCAACTGTCTATATAATTAACCAGTACATTGTTGCACAAGACATTGTTTTTAAGACGACCTGAAATGTCTAGCCAAATTGTTTCTTGTAATAGACTAAGGAAGTCTACTCGTAGTACGATAGACACGGCACGGTACGTAGTACAGAACCGACTATAGTATCAACATATGTGACGTTTACATTTCAAGCGATTTCAAGACTAATGCAGAAGCAATGGAGATGCTTTTCGATTATTTTTGAAGTGTGACTTGTGTCGTTTTGAAATTTGACGTTTTATTATTTGCGATGTTCCGATCGAAACGCTTCGGTTGGTTGGACTATTTATATTCGAATGTGAGGTGATTAAGATTTTTATTAAGGACGCCTAGTTATACCTATTCAGGAAGCGCTCGCCTACTGTTCATAAGTGTTACATACAGGTTTAAAAAGGAGCATTCAGACTCTACATATTGAATGTCTAAGTCATACTAAATAATAATATTGTCTTCTGTTTCTATGATTGTAAACACTTTAGAACGGAGAGAGAGAGAGAGAGAGATGCATTTATTGTCAGAAACTGTGTACAAGTAGGTCTTATATATTACAAAAAGGTCCAACAGTTTGCCCGTTCCGGGCGTACAATAATAAAAAACAAACACAAACATACAGATAACATTAGTATCTAAGTAAATTAATACATCTTAATCTTAACTATTCTTACATCTATAGGTTATATTCATTCAAATTATAGAAACACTTGTCTATTCGCCACCTCTTGAGCATATTTTTGAACCTGACTCCATCTTGTGACTTAATATGTTCTGGTAAATTATTAAATATTTTAATCCCTGAGACATATGCACTCTTACTTAAAATATAACTAGAAGATCTAACTGTTGAAATGGCCTATTTATATTGCATTCTAATGTTATTTGGATTGTTATTCGGATTTGGATTGGAGCGGAACGGACTGAGAGAAGAAAGTTCTCTTAGTCATCATCTTGACCCTGTGAAAACGAGTGCTGTAAAGGGCTCGAAACGTAGGGTCATGTTATTAATAAACGCGATTAATCCGTCCAACATACTGAATAATTTTTACTACGGGGGTCGAATTCGCGAAGAATAATTTGGCTGTTCCATAAGTTTCGGTCAGTGGCCAGAAAACATTTGTTTCGTTCGAGCTTTCGGCATTGGCCCTTGGTAAAAGTTGGTCATTATGGTATAAGTCATTCACTTAGTAGACTTCGATCGGTCCTTGTTATTTCACCATGTATAAATATTTAGCATAGGTAATACAATGTAGCTACTATTTACTCCCTAGATTTGAATAAAACTGCAAAAGGGAGGTCAACAACTGCGACAAGCTTTAGTTTCCATGACATATTGCCTATTTAGGTAAAAAAATATAGGTTCCTAACCTGTGTTTATATATAAATAAAATAAATAAATATTACGGGACAATCTTACACAAATCGACTTATTCAAATATATGTGCGTTGAGTAGCGATATTATTCATAGTAGCAGAATATATTTATTAAATATAATACATCATTCGTTTCTATCTTAAACTTTGGCGAAAGGTAAACGCAGTCAGCGCCAGTCACTATTAAAACTGAACCCAAATAGCAAAATTTAAACCGTTTCATTTAGATTTTCATACACTGCATTCTTCATTTAGACTCAAAGTAGCGGTGGCGGTAGAACATTGAAATAAGAATAAATATCACATATTACACCAAAAGCTTTTTCACTAAGCTATATACCTACATAAGAAGCCGTTTTTCCAGTAGAGCTCATTAAATTCTATCCGGGAAAGGGTCGAGATATCCCAAAAGATACGGGTCCATAATTTCAATAAATGTCTATTGCACTGCTGAAACACTTTGGGGTATCTGATGGAACACTACGGCTGGTTAGTTCCGAATGTTCTGATGGTATGATAGGAAGGCGTGTTCTCACTGCTGCACGAGGTTGTGAAGTTCTAAACGCCAGTGTAAAGCGTTTTCATATTCTGTAACTTGTATGTGTAATCGTGGGATGTCTTATCCTCTTAAGGACTATTACAAATATCCTCCACTACAATGTTTAAACTGTGTTCAAGTGGAATAGAATTGAATGTCTTTTGTTTCGTTCGATTCTAAAACAATTGAAATTTAATTATATTTCATAAGCAGTAGATTCAAAGTTCACTGGCAATGTTTATTGGTTGGTTTTTTTAGCTTTGGTCGCATGTGGTCGGCTAGCGATTCGAATGTTGGGTTTGAAAGGATCTTGTTTATCAACTAGGCGTAATACAGAAAAAGTTTCGGGGTAATGAATATGTAACGTATCTCTTATTATTTTGTATGTATGTACCTAAAGTATATTGTACAAAACACAGGTGTACAAAAGGAAAACGGTAAGTACAAAGGCAAACTTATCCTTTCAAGGGATTTCTTCCAGTTAAAAATTGAGTAAATGAGAGAAGTATTGATAAGAGGTTGACAAATAAACCTAATCTACAACAAAGTACCAGATAGATAATAATATAAATAATATATATTCTCAAAACATATAGGAAAGGCATATGACACATTAACAAGGAAATGTGAGACAATACTATTACAAAAGAATAAAAAGAAAAAATAATAATAGTAATATATATACAAAGAAACAATAGCAACCAGTCACACAGAATCAGGTAATCACAACCTCTTTAACTTCCCCTGGAGCGACGCAACTGACTGGGACGTTCTATGCGAGACAGGCAACTCATTCCTTCTTCCATTCAAACGACTTATCGTAGCCACGAGATTTTTGAGGTGGTATTAAAAAAGACTGATTCTCACTGGACCGCAAACTGTGACCACTGCCTTCAACCATAAATTTAAATTTCTCCGAAAGCTACAGTTGAGAAGAGGGGGTAAAATTACACACTAAACAAAAGAGAACGAGTGTGTAAATCCCTCCGACGGCGGATGGGAAGCCAATTTAAAAGGTTGCGGTAGTAGGTCACACGATCATATTTTTATTTTATTTGTTTTCGTTGAACAATATACTTTGCTCTATTAGGTCATATTTCTAGCAGTTTTCGCCGGAAAACCCAGGAAACTCACGATATTTGCCTTCACTGAAAAGTGAAGATTCATTAGAAGGCAGGAATTTAAATTCGCACCCGCGAACTTCGAATAGAAGGTTTAAAGATTAGACCTTCGACTTTCAATAAGACTAGGCCACTGACACTACTTATATACAGTGCGATAAAAAGTTGACATTTACCAAGGGTACCACTGAACTGTAACAAGCAACACGTATAGTAGCAGTAAGTTTACTGTTTGACACATGCTTTTTACGGAAATCTATACATATAAAAGGAAAAGTCCTGACTGACTGACTCACTGATCAACGCACAGCCGAAACTACTAAACGTATTATCCTGAAATTTTCACATTACGTTAGGTGTTTAACGAAGGTAACGAATAAGAAAGGGTTTTGAAAAAATCATCTTCTAAGGGGGTTAAATCGGGGTTGAAAGTTTGTATGAAAGAAAGTTTTTTTTTTTTAGATAGAGACTCAAAAGTTGGTGTAGAGGTTTGTTATTAAAATACAAAAAAAATAATTTTAGCGTTTTGGAAAAATCAACCCCAAAAGGGGTGAAAAGTGTGTTAAAAGTTTGTATGGCGAAAGCGTTTCCCTTTTAGTTATAGACTACAAACTTTGTGAAAAGAATCCTCATTAGAGTTTACAAAAAGTAATTTCAGCGATTTCGAAAATTCGACCCTTATAAGGGTGAAAAGGGTGTTTAAAGTTTGTATGGCGGAAGGTTTTCTGTTTAGCTAGAGACTTTATTTTATGTGTAAAGGTTTCTCATTAAAATACAAAAAAGGTGGTTTTATCTATATATATAAAAAAAGAAACTGACTGACTGAATGACTAACTGACTGACTGACATATCAACGCACAGCCCAAACCGCTGGTCCTAGATATTCCAACTTTGGAACGTAGGTTTCTTATAAAGTCTAGAGGTACTAAGAAAGGATTTTTCAAAATTCAACCCCTGATGGGGTGATTTGGAAGTCCAAAGTTTTTATGGGGAAACAAGGTTAGTTGGCCTATTCCATTTGAAACTTTACAGGAGTATTTATTAAGATAAATGAGGTAGCACGTGTTTCAGGTTTTTTGAGAATTCAACCCCTAAGAGGGGAAAAAGGGGTAACAAAGTCAAAAAACAACATGATTATCGTTTTTATGGTTTATCAGGTCGCTGAAATCAAAAACAACAACCATTTTAAAATCCAATGAGGTGCACGTAAGATACACCATCTTCCCTGTTGGGGTGTGATTGGGTTGAAATCTCAAAATATCAATATCAGTGTCGTTTTGTTATTTATTTCTGTTTCTCGAATTTCAAATTTGGCACGTAGGTTTCTTATTAAGGTGTAGGGGTGCATTAAGAAAGGATTTTTCAGAATTCACCTTCTAATCGAGATAAGAAAGAAGATCCGAGAGGTTCTTTACAATGAATCTAGAGCCAAAACTGCGAGAAAAGGCCGCCATCTGAAATTTCTTCAGTTATGATCTGATCGTGATGGAAATCAATATCTGAGAATCCGAAAGGTTCTTTCTAAGGAATCAGAAGTCAAAATTGATCGTAATATGTACTCTATTGGTACATATCAAAGGATTCAAGAGGTTCTGTATAACGAATCAAAGCCGCCAACTGGATTTTGAAATTACGTTATGGTTGAATAATTATATTTTGTACGCGGGCGAAGCTGTGGGAAATAGGGAGGGGGTGTGGGGATTTTTCAGAATTCTCTTCCTAAAGGGGTGAAGTGGGATTTGATTGTATATCGAGAACAAGATTTTTGAGACTATTTTATTCACAGGAGTATTCCTAACGAGAAATGAGTACGAGTAAATAGGAGTACGAAATGGGGTGAAAAAGTCAACATAGGAAATATATACAGTAAGTGTAACTTACCTAACGACCTACCTCTACCTACCTTAAATCTAAAATAGGTCTTTGATTAGAATTACGAAAAGGGGCTCCATCTTGAATTTATTGAGTTTTAATCTGACCTTGAAAATAATCGGTATTTGGGGATCCGAGAGATTCCTCAGTAACGAATCTGTAGTAAAAACTGCGAGATCCGGCCGCCATCTTGAATTATTTCGATTTTGATCCGATCGTGTTAAAATCGATTTCTGAGGATCCGTGAGGTTCTCTTTATGAATAATCTGAAGTTAAAACTGAGAAAAACGGCCATCGTCTATAATTTCTTCAGTTATGATCTAATCGTGATGAAAATCGATATCCGAGGATTCGAAAGGTTCTTTACTAACGAACCACCAACGCCACCATCAACGGCCACCATCTTGAATTTATAGAATTAAGTTCGTGATAAAGCTCGGTAGGCAAATATAAAGGGTTCGAAAGGTTCTTTATAACAAATCAGAGGTCAAAATTGAGAAAGAACCGCCAACTTGAATTTTTCAGTTTGATCACTTTTCCGACAACCATCCATTTTATTTAAATCCGTTCAGTCAAAAACGCAAGATAATAGCGGACAAACATACATATGTACATACAAATATATGGGCCCAACTAAGAACCTCCTTATTTGTAGACGGTTGAAAATTACGTTTAGTACGCGGGCGAAGCCGCGGGTAAAAGCTAGTATTGACATATTTGACAAGAGATCTGATTTTGTCAGCGTGGTTTCCGTTTAGTTTCACTTTATTTAATTTCTTTGTAAGTAGGTATGTATGGTACGTATTAAATTGATTTTTTAGGCTTAAAAAAAATATAACACTAAAATTCACGTCAATCGTATTATTCTAAGTAGCTACCTATTTATGTAAACAGAAACCCTCCCTAATTTGCTCACGACTCATTTCATTCAATCATGTTATAGTACTAAAACTCGACCATGGTACAAAAAACTAATTCCACTCGATAAAATATGTTTAAAAAAGATTCACTTTACGGCTTTTCTCCGAAGAAAATGGCCCCAATTTACATTCCAGCTGGCTAGAAGTTTTTCTTTTTCATAAAACCCAATTAGAAGGCCCGAGTTTGCTAATCTTTAGCCACTTAAACTGACGCGTCCGTTACAAATTTCTGAAACTTGTTGGTTGTTTTTTTTTCTTTTGTATATTTTATCAAGCTTGGGCAATGTATTGATTTATGGCCGTCTGTAGATATTTTTTTATTTTACATTTAGGCGCGATTATAGAGCGGGTTTTTTTTCTGAATTTTGTAGGATTGTTGTCACCCGGTTTTGTATGGTTAACTTTTACATTCAGTAATTTTGGGTCTAATAAGTCAAGACATTAATGTCTACACATAGATAGATAGATGATATGGTATTATACTTTAATTATTTGTATTATTAATTTATTAATGATATTGCGATCGCACGGAAACAAACTAAGTTATTTTAACAATTTCTCTAAAGCAAAACTTAGGGCAAATCGCTATTTCGTATGATAATTTTGAGTAATTAATACCCGAAAGTACCTAAAAATACCCAAGGCGTTTCAGTTTCATCATACCTTCAAAGTTAATATTTCATTGCTTTCGCAAACTCAAATCAAGTTTGGGGCTGTATTTATAATTACGGAAAGCCCCTTGAGGCGTGTTCAGATTTTAAAAATATGATACCAACAACATTATTCATCTTATTTCGCCCTACCTGCTAATTTATTACCTTTGTTTTATACAACCTGTTTTTTTTCATTAACTTTAAGAGGTGATTCTTCAGATTAACTAAAGTTATTTTTTCTAAGAAACTACTGTCTTAACTATTACAGTTTTGGAGATACATATTAAATAAATAAATTTATAACCTGAACCGGTGTAAGAGGTGCTACTACTAATATTTTGGCATATGTTGTCATGTCAGTTTCAGTTTTGTCATATTGGACATTTACTTTCGAGTAACTCGAAAGGACTTTTTATAATGTAATATTTATTATTTTGTATTAAAAAGGTTTTTTTGTAGAACTATCCAGATATAGTAAAAAGTTTATAGTAACTCCGCTTATATGACCACCTGCTTAGTATGACGTGATAGCAGTATGAAGTTTTGGTTTCATATAAAATTCTTTATTTTTAACGCCTTTGCTTATATATATGGTCCGTCCTTCGACAACGCTTGATACGTCCTAGGTTAGTATTTATTATTCTCAACGATGTGTTATTTAGCATTAAAAAAAGATATAGTTATATATGCAGATAGAATGATGGTGGATCTATCCGTTAGGTGGTGGGTATGGATTGCGTAACATAGGAATTTGATCATTGTCCTAGTACCTATGCTTTGTAACACGTCCAGTTAGTATGTCATAAAAAACAGACCTCATTAAAATTGATTCATCCGCTTTAGAGTTTTTTTCCTTCCGTTGGGCTAGCACACAATGAAAAAAAAATTAAAAAAATCATCTCAGCTAGGAGTTCTGTGACATGCAAAGATTGATATAATGTGTTTAAAATCAAAATACGGTTCTTCATGATTCATGAAAAATGAATTTAAAACAAGGTTATTTATAAAAAGGCTCTAGATCGGATCTCGAGAAATGCGACCTTCTGAATGAATAATATTGACTTGGTTGAACCTTTCGCTTTGGTTTTGACCGCTAAACCGCAGGCAAACGGTGGACGCGAAAACAGACGGGCAAAACATGATCCGAAGTTTATTGGGTTCCTTTGATTGTAAAGTTTATAGAGAAAATGGAGAATCATTGATTTTTTCGAAGTTTTCTTACAAATTGACCCGCTTTTCATGCTCTCCAATGGTAATACGAATGGAATTTGAGATTTCATATACACTGATATACACTGATATTATATATGCGTCAGTATGGTTGAAATTTAGTTTGTTGCAGCTACGGCTTTAATACTGAACCGATGTTGTATTTAAAATTAAAGGGACTCCCGAGTGTATCGTTGGTTTTCAATCTGAGTTGCAGTATCGTATGACTTAGTCAAAGTATCATTCCATTTTACATAAAAAAATCACTCTTTTTGAGATTTCGAACGGAAAAAGTACTCTTTAGAACATTTTTAAAAAATACATAGGTATATTCTTATTGTTTTATCTTATCACAAATCCGATAACCGTTTATCTTATAAGTAAGTTACGTTTATATTAGTGATGTAGGTACAGGAACTGAAAACACATCAAAATCGAACTAATCCCCTAAAAATACCAAGCATTCCGAAAGCAAGAGTAAATTAACTGTAGCCTTATTTCAAGTCTGAAAGAGCCAATTTGGTGACCGGTTTGCAACAAAAAATAATGTCAATTAAAACACGATATTGCACCATCTACAAACTATCTGTTTTGTCTGAACGTTAACTACTACAAAATCCGTTCATTCTATACAGTATAATACAGTTCATTCTATTGTTACTTATTAAACTTCACAAATTGCAAGAACACTAGCAAAGCCACTTAAATCCAGCAACCCTCGTAAGGTTCACACTTATGTAATATGCAGCAGCTCTAAGCTTATTTATATTTATAGCTTCTAAAAGTATACAATTGTTTTATAGTATTTGTAACTTTTGTGGACCGCAATGATCAATTTCCCGAAAAGTGAAAGAGCCTTTTGCCTTACGTCAGGATCTGATGATGGAATCCTAGCGAAATTAAAGGAACTGTTCAAATAACGTTTGAAACAGAATAGCACAAAAGGTGGTTTTAATTATTTCAATCATTCTCTTATTCAAAATAAACTTTTGTTTTGATAATAATAGTTAATCTCTTGCGTACTCATTTATTTTGAATTTAACTTGCGATAGTTCTGAACAACTCTAATGTCGTAAGTTCGTTTGTGTAAAGTTACCTCTAGGTAGTTTTTTTTTACTAACGGTATGTGATTTACCAGCTTTGATAGGACTGTAAACGACATAAGATTGACAGAGCTGGACATGTGACCATAGAATGTTAGTAAATAAATTATGTTATTTGCGTTTAAGGACCCTACAAAACGGGCTACCAATGATTTTTATCTACTTGCCAACTTTTTTGACAAAACAATCGCAAGCTTTTAGGATGTAAAAACCCAAGTCAACTATAATGGAAATATTATACAACGTCTATGTGAACGACTTAAGAAGTCGTATAATCGTAGTATAAACAAACAAAGTACTAAATACTACATTTTAACAATCATTTGTCGTCGCAGATACTAGACAAAACGGTACTCAATGTCACGATTGTATAAACTACTATAATATGTTATGTGTGAATAAGGAGCCAAAACTAATTTTACCAAATACACCCAATTAGAAATGGTAAAACTAATGTTAGCAGAAGTTATAATTGATGATAAAGTTAAAGTTACGAGTACCTCTTAGTTAGCAATTGGTTCTGAGCTACATATATAAGAGCCAAACTTAAGCAAGTTACAAACTTAAACTAAGACAGGTGTTCATATGAGAGTTGTGATTGCTTTGAAAAGGGCAACTACTTGGCTACTAAGAAATCTTCCCCCACACCTTTGATTATACAGAATGATTTTGGGGTCGTGATCCAGAACCACTGTTACAGCTCTGTTACCGATTGATTTAATAATATGGTACAAGCTACAAGACGTCACATGGAGTAAGATGATCAGATCAAAGTGTAATAATATAATATTTTAATCTCCTACAATAATTATCAATTTTTATAATAAAAATTAAGTGACTTCAAATTCTGAATCATGCCTTGTTTTCCTGCCACATGACCCTAAAATCATCGTGCATAAAAACAATTTTAATACATCTCTGAAGTGTGTTAAAGGAACCCCATGGCATAAGGCTGGTTTATTCTGCTTATCTAAGAAGCTGAAAAGTCTAACCACATGGTTAATTCCATCATAGGGTATTCCGTCTAATGATCTTCTGCGTTGATTATACACTACGCAGCTGCCGATACAGTCGATGAACTGATAGCCTGCTGTCTTCGAGCAACACAGGGCCTATACCACGAAAATCGAACGATTGCGGATTTGTATCTCCATCTCTGTCACACTTGCATATTGGAGTGACAAAGAGGTTATGGTCAATGCCAATTTTCGATGTTCGTGGTAGACCCTCAGGCTTCCAACGCGTTGGAAGGAAGACGGCAAAGCGACATCTTACCGTCCAATTTATTCTGTCACCTTTTGCGGGGGAAACGTGCACACAGACGAACTTCTCACACATTACATACAAAAAATATTGTGTAATTATGACACTCTTCTTCCTATTGTTTTCCGGGCTTATGCCACGGCTTATGTAGGGAGCCTGGATTCCGCTTTGGCAACTAATCCCAAGATTTGGCGCAATATTCTTACAGAAGCGACTATCTAACCTTCCAAGCCAGAGGGTAAACTAGGCATTATTGGGATTGATCCGGTTTCCTCACGATGTTTTCCTTCACCAAAAGGCGGTTGATAAATATTAAATGATCTTTCGTACGTATGTCCCGAAAAACTCATTGGTTGAAAACAGATTGAAAGTCGCGCGCTCTTACCGCCACCAACGCGCTTTCTTTTCTAATGATGACACTAACACATAGGAAATGATACAACTACACTATCAAATCTTGCACTTCGATATATTTTAGTGTACAGACTAGTGACAAAACAGAGCCGCCTATGCACATTTGGGCTTGTACTTTGGCAGGGGGGAAACCGTATGTATGCCGACTCCCTGTGTTAGTCGAAGGCTGCTGTTTATCAACGCAAGCATTAGATGGAATTATCAATGTGACGGAATTAGTCACATCGACCTTACGGAATTAGCACTTAAACGTCTATTCGTTTACTTTCCAGTGTGAAAGCAAATTTCCGTTTATATTAATTATTAATATTCCCTTACAAAAGGTATCAATCATATCTGTAAGAAAATCCAACTTGAAGTTCGGAAGCCTCAACCCTTTACCTGCGAAAGGGCTGTGGGCTTCACACCACAGATTGATGTATTGACAACACGCCATTCAGAGCTGACAACTTAATTATTCCCTCAAACCTCCACTTTAATCCCCGACCCTTGGGTTATACCACAATCGTACGACATATTAAATAGGACCCCCTATTTAATATACATTGCGAATAGTATCCTCAATTCGTAGGTACAATCCAGAAATACAATTTAACAATGACAAAATAATTTGTTTGATAAAAAATAAATACTGTTTTAGCGAAGGTTCGACATGTTACTGTTTAATAATAATTTGTAGTTATTTACAACTTTAATTAGAATTTTGTATAATTATAATTGTAGATTAAATACTTTTATTACAATTATATTGGGGCAACTTTGAAAAAAATGGCTACTTGTACTTCAACACAACACTGTCTATCTTATCAAAGAACATTCAATCTTTTCCCACCTTACTTACCTTATAACAATTTTCTTATCATTTGACCCATTCATTGATAAAAGTGGCACTGAAACTTGTACAGTTCCATGTGGTCTACCTACCCTATTCGTATTATCCGTTTAGAATGTAGGCATGAGTATGTACTTATCAATGCGTGTGTATGTCCAACCTGCCCCTCGGTGGCGATAGAAATAGCTCAACACGTTCAATGCACTTATGCCCTTTTGTGAAAGTTTAAGTCGGGGTAAGTTAAAGGGCGAGCGTTCCCTTAAATGTCAAGAGGGACAACCGAATTTCGGAATTAATTATTCATTGACCTTTGGTTTTAGGCTTCTATTTTGGGACATTATTATCTTGGGACATCATAAAGATTATCATCTGAAACTATTTAAAGGGAAATAATTAACGGAACTGCCCGAATGCATCCTATCACAATTAGTTTTAGTACCTGTAGTCAATTGTTGTAAAAACTAGTTAATGCGGGCTACCATATTGTCGCTCACCAGGCGGCGCCACTCATGCGTGGGTCTTGTGTCCATATGAAATAATTCTTAAAGTCACGTTTGAAATGTTCCCGCCAGACCCACCTTCCACTAGCGCCCCTAGCGCCCCTAGCGGTGAATTATCTCGCGTTTTCCCCATTGAGACACCAGGCAGACATTGAGTTCCGACGGGATACACTATTTTTGTACACGGTGTCATATACTCGTATATGCATATTTTAAAATAATATAGGTTCAAAACAACAGTCGAAACAACACGAATCAAAACTTACCCGTTGTTAAAAGTAATCCCCATATAGGTTGAGTACCTACAGGCGTTTCCATTCAAACATTAAGCAGTTTACGTTCAGTTCACTGAACAAAATTTAAACAACGCAAAAGTATTAAAATATGAAAAAAGTACTCGGAAATTCAAAGTTCGCTCAACTCTTAACAGCTTAAAAAGTTGAAACTCTACAAACAGCTGTCGAATATTTTTTTTAACTTTCAATGCGACCTCGACGCCGTAAAGAGTTTTCCACTTACCCTTTATTTTTTTAGAATATTTTCTAATTCTTTTCTTTCGATTGACAATATGGTGTTTAGGGATTAGCCAGTTGTCAACTCCAATAGCAAGTGTCGTGGATGATTACAGGGTGGCGCAACGTTGACATAAAATAATAAAATGACGATTTTAATCAAAAAAAATTAGTTACCGAAAATATATTCATGAGGCTGTAAACCTTGGATATTTCGGTATCCACTAGTCCAGCCGCAATATCAAGCAGCTAGACTAGTCTCCATTTCGCAAAACACGCTATATCGATATCGATCACTAGTGTAAACATATTTATATATTCAGCCTACTCAACTAAATCCACTCTACTTTTGTTGTATTTAAAATTATTGCAGATTCAAAATTTAATATTATCCGTACAGTATAATTCGTGTAACCTTTATCTACAAATTTCTATGCCACCGTGTAGATACAATTTTTAAATATGGAACTTGATTTTCACCAGCTTGCCTCTTATAGAGACAACTGAATACTTTAGAAATTTGGAAAGTATTTGTCGTTATAGTTATGTAGTTGCTGTGAAGCTGATGACAAGGGTTGGATTTCTTTCTTACCTTCTAAAGTTTTCTTTATTACAAAGCATCTACCTATAATTATAACCGTAGACACAAGGTTTTAGTAGATGTTTACGTTTTTAAGGTTCCGTAAGTCAACTATGTTTCCTCTATTTCCAAACAGAAACATGTTGATCCTTATTTTAAGATTTTTTATCGTTTTCGTCATCGAAGTTAGCCTCATATTTGTTTTTTGAGCGACTTGCTTAATACGTCTACATTAATGCCGTAAAGCTGTTCTTCGTCAGCACGTTTATTGTAGCAGACACACTGGCTTTGATCTGGTCGGTCCATCTCATTGGTGTTCTTCCTCTAGCCCTGACACCTATTTTTCCTTACACAACCAATTTTATGGACGCTCCGTCCATCCATAGCCCCGTGTAGAACAAACCAAAAATAGAGAATAATGTAAAAAATCGATATGAAACTCGTATTATTAGTTTTCAAGTTGTTACTTCCAGCGCGCGTCGAGCTGGCAATATTTCTTGCTTAATCGTAAACTTGCTAACCGCTGCTCTGTTGTATGTAGATACAAGTTTTAGATTCGATTATTGGAAAAATACATTTTAGAAAATGTAAGTGTGATAAGATGAATATTTGCGATTGTTTTTCGGTTTTTTTTTTAAAGACTTCAACTACATTTTTGAAATTAAAATAATGTTATGACTATTTGCAAAATATAAGGTTATTATTTATTTGTTCCGCTGTCAAACTATCTCCTCTACGGCCATTTGCCTTTGGTGGGCCTTCCATTTCAAAATGTAGGTGGGTCGTTCTCCTTTTTTAGCGATAATGAGCTGTCTCTGCGCTGAAAATTGTCTAATTAGCTTATTTTTTGTAGGAGGTAAATGCCCAAAATAATTTATACTGTTATGTTTTTGGCATCATCGAATGGGCCCTACGGAAGACCAGCGCTGGCTTCAAAACTAGCATTATGCTGAGTTGGGTCCATTTCGTGATGCACACAACAATTCTGTTTTCCTGTTTTTGTTCTTTTATTATGTGTTGTGTGTGATCTTCAGGAATAAATGATTCTTATTCTTATTATTCGTATTCAAAACTTTTAATTATTTTAGCAGTAGGTACAGTATTGTTCTTATTTCTCTGGTCAGTGACTGAACTTACCTACATTATTTAACTCAAAACACCTTGACAGAGCGGTCAATCGGAAGGCTAATGCAGTTAAATAGTGTTTTTGCTAGGAAAGTTGTGGGGTAGTTCTGATTTCTATCATTTCATATGTAGTTTGGGGTGCTGAATCCGAATCTGAGGTTTGCATACTAAATTTCGTGACGCAACATTAAAAAAATATAAAAAAAATCGCCTTTTTTCCGGTTTTTTGCTTAAAACTCGAAAACTATTAACTTTTAGTAAATAGTCTAATTACAGAAATGAAAGTACATAAAAATTTCTATAAATATCACTATTAAGTTTTTTTTTCGAATGAGCCGTTCGGTCTCAAATGCGCGTTAAAAATTGGCAATTTTCAGCGGTTTCTGCAAAACTCACTTTAAACGTTCCAAAACAATTTTTTTTTAATTAGATCGCAGTATAGAAAAATTATATGAGCCGTTGTCGTTTAAAAGGTCCCGGATGAAGTTCTTCGGTGACGTTGGGTCCTGGTACATATTCTGCTTGACCTGCAAAAAAAGAAGTGGAGTCATTTCTCATGGAGAGAGAACGGATGAGGATTACAAAATTGATTGTGAGATTAAACATACCTTCCGCATCTTGCTGAAGTTTGTCGATGGCATCAGGTCCTGGCTCAGGGTCTGAGCGCGCCATCATCAGCGTCGGGGGTTCTAAAAGATAAAAGAGGCGGTGAGACACTGACTTGTGATCATATATCTAGGAGAGATGAATGATTACAAAATAACTTGTGAGATTCGACATACCTCTGTCTTCTGTCTCGTCTACGTATATCTCTGAGCTGTCTTCCGGGGGCGCAACGTTGTCACACAGTCCTTTCTGCATCCACAATGGCGGCCGTTTTTACATTTACATGAAATGTACCGGAGAATTGAGTTTAGCGCAGGGTCCAAAGTGGTTGGCACTGGCACGAGACCACTACTAGTTTTTTTTCCACCCCCACTCACTTGATTCACTATTCACTGTGACCAAACTCAATTTTCCGGTACATTTCATGTAAATGTAAAAAGGGCTGCCAATGAAATTGTGGATGCAGGAAGGCGGGACTCCATTGTTCCCCAATCTGCACATGGTGCGAAGGACTGTGTGACAACGTTGCGCCCCCGGAAGACAGCTCTGAGATATACGTAGACGAGACAGAAGACAGAGGTATGTCGATTCTCACAAGTTATTTTGTAATCATTCATCTCTCCTAGATATATGATCACAAGTCAGTGTCTCACCACCTCTTTTATCTTTTAGAACCCCCGACGCTGACGATGGCGCACTCAGACCCTGAGCCAGGACCTGATGCCATCGAAAAACCTCAGCAAGATGCGGAAGGTATGTTTAATCTCATAATCAATGTTGTAATCCTCATCCGTTCTCTCTCCTCTCTCTCCATGAGAAATGACTCCACTTCTTTTTTTGCAGGTCAAGCAGAATATGTACCAGGACCCAACGTCACCGAAGAACTTCAGCCGGGACCTTTTAAACGACAACGGCTCATATAATTTTTCCATACTGCGATCTAATTAAAAAAAATAGTTTTGGAACGTTTAAAGTGAGTTTTGCAGAAACCGCTGAAAATTGCCAATTTTTAACGCGCACTTGAGACCGAACGGCTCATTCGAAAAAAAAACTAAATAGTGATATTTGTAGAAAATTTTATGTACTTTAATTTCTGTAAACAGACTATTTACTAAATGTTAACAGTTTTCGTGTTTTAAGCAAAAAACCGGAAAAAAAGGCGTTTTTTTTCTTTTTTTTTTCTTTTTTTTTTTATGTTGCGTTACGAAATTTAGTATGCAAACCTCAGATTCGGATTCAGCACCCCAAACTACACATGGAATGAAAGAAATCAGAACTACCCCATAACTTTCTCACTAGGGGCCTTTTAAATTACAATTTAACTGAATTAGGCTGTCTCCGCTGAAAAGGGCCACCCTGTCATGGTATTTTCTAGAAAACCAGTGAAAAGAAAAATACCTTATCGACATGATACGAACTATCAAATAGTCTACTTTTAAATATAGGTTTTTTTTTATCATTTCTACCGTTATCATTTTACACATGATAAAAATTTCGAAAAGTCTAGAAAATCGCTCTCTAGTCTCTTTTAAGCCGGCTCTTAGTATTCTACGCATCTCGATCACTATTGACTTAAAGCCAAACACATTGTTCAAGTAGTCACCCCCCCCCCCCCCCCCCCCTTCCTTCTAAACATTTGCGGTTAGTCTCTAACGACTGGTAAATAAATATGAGTAATATGGTATCCGCTCTACTCTGCTCCAGTACTTATTTATTTTCCTTGAGCATGCAAATAAATTTTCAATCTATCGAACCCAACCCTTTCGAGGTAATCTGTGTAAGCTACGTCTCAACACCGGAGGGACTTTTTAGGCTTTGACTTAGATATCGGGTTATCATTTGATATTCCTTTTGAACTGAATACACTACATTTTTACGTCTTTATTATCTCTTCAGCTTATTTACTTAGTTTATTCAGCGTTTCAGTATGAGTTGAGAAAAGATTATCTGGCATAATTAAAAAATCTTAAGATTTTCCTTAGATTTTTTACTGTGCTTTGCAAAGGATGTCAGCACTTTAATTACTTGCCCTTTAAAAGGTTAATTAAACAACCTTTTTCAATCAACTTCAGTAATTAATATTAGTGTAGTAGGTGTTAAGGCCGCCAAGCTAAAATGGGATTGGTCTGCAGAATGTACCCAGAATGATAGGCCAAATTAGCTACAGACTGGGTCCCACAAGGTGGCCTAGGCAGAGGCTGGCCAAAAAAAAGATGACGTGAAAACCTGGATGCCTGCAAAAGAGAGCATTTGCCCAGCAGCAGACTAAAATAGGCTATAAGGTACCTTTAAAATTAAGTTTCCCTGTTGGAAGTTTGAACGACTTCGACGTGGACTAAACAGCGAGCAGAAGCTTGTATATTATTTGCTCACACGCAAAACTTACAGGTCGCGTGAAATAATTTCGACATAAGAGGGTAATTTGAATTATGGGATGGGCTGCCTAAGTTATGAGAGCAGGGCAAGGGAAAATGCAATAGGGCTTTTCTTCATAACTTGTGCTTGAGAAATGATGGTGCGTATAAATTGTGATTTAATTAAATGATATGTGGTAATTGTCAAGTTTGTTTGAGAATATATAGGTACTGATTACTATTCGCCAGTGTGTCTTAAGCATTACACTATATGCGACTAAACGCAATGGCAATGCGGTACGGCGCGGAAACATCAAATCGTTGATATCTACGAGTATGGTAGTGTCCTACATGAACGCGAAGCGGTGCGGTGCGGCGCGCCCGATAGGTATCAGCATTCGCCTCCGATGAGGGCTCTCACTAATCGAACTTTAGTCTGAAAACTTATGCTGCGGTTCTTCCAGACTTGAAGGCGAGTCATTGCGTCTTTGGCCATGGAAATACGGCGCTTAATCTCTGGAGCGCTGCTTCCGTCATTGTTTATTTGAGCTCCTAAATAGACAAAGCCGTTCACCTTGTCGATGCCCGCGATGCAAACATGAGCATTCGTCAACTTGCCAGCGCGATCAACTATCATTAGTTTGGTTTTCTGTTTGTTCACCGCCAGCCCAACCTTGTTGTTTTCTAGTAGTAATCTATTCAGAAGCAGCTTCATGTCTTCAATAGATGTGGTGATTAGGACAGTATCGTCGGCAAAACGAAAATTAGAGATACGTTTACCGCCAACCACGAGCCCCTTCTTCCAGTCTTCCAGGGTTTTCCTGAACTCCGGATTTGGTTCGTGCTGGCAGGAGCGTAGGGTATAGAAAGACGCAGTCGCTAACACATACGATTACATAACTCGGAAATCGGCGGACGGGATTTGCCGGCCGCCAATATATGGCAATGAGTGCTCGGATCTATAATAAGGCAAATGAACAACTAATTATATATCCATTAAACCGCTTTAACTGTAAATTAAAATTAACTTCCTGGCTTCAATCACAAACTTATCTGGCGACTGAAGACCTCCTAAACTGTCTGAAATAAAGACGTTTTATGGCTACCACTACCTACATACATAATTCTTTCTGATCATCAACCGATTCCCTTTTCCATTATCAATCACTCTACCTATCCTATACTATTAGGTATTTCTATTACGTCCCAAGAATGAATAACTATTTAATTATGCTCACTGCAGGCTTTCACACACGTTCTCTCTCTCGCTCTCTTCTCTCTTTACACACACACACATATACGCACATACTCGTACATTCACTCACACACACACATACACACACACACACACACACACACACACACACACACACACACACACACACACACACACAACCATACGTCAGGTAAAAAGTGTTTATTTATATTTTTTATTTTTCTTTACTTTATTTTTCCTTGTATCATGATCATTCCAAAAACCTTTTATAGTTAAGCATACAAATCATGTCAACTCATCTTCTCGGTGGAATCACTGACTTCCGAGTCACAGGCATCCGCCTAGTTCGGGAGACAGAGGCTCAGTTCCGGTGAAACTGTTTCAAACCTAATACATAAGTAACTCTTGAGGTGTTAGCGTATTGTGAAACATTACATATTTGTATTAGGTTTTAAGTCAATAAAGATTGAAATTAAACACTTTAGGACGGATTAATCGCGTTTATTAACACCATGATCCTACCCTAAGGTTGTCTGGAAGAGATCGCTTTTTAGCGATAAGACCGCCTGTTGTTACCCAATGCTATTGATTCTTTGTTTCCTTCTGATACTGTTACTGTTATTGGTGCAATAAAGAATATTATTATTATTATTATTTGTATGTCTTTCCCATCACGGAACAATGGTGTTCCGGACCTTTGGGAGGCGTGCGCGGAGCCGAAGCCAACACGCAGAGGCCCTTTCGACAATTTAATGAAATGTAAGGGGTACACCGAGCGGATGTTGCACCTGCCCGAGTCATGGGACGCACGCAGAGGCAGCACCCGCCAGGGTGTATAGACTATTGAGATTTAATGGAATCTAAAATATGCTGGACTATTAGGTGAAAGCGGTGGACTAAATACTGGGTTATGGAGAATAAAATCGGACGTCTGCCTAACAAAACGGTAATCAATTTTATTTCCGGCAGACGGTGACTCGCCCACATAAGATGGGCCCCCACAAAAAGCGACATCTAAGATGGCTCGAGGGCAACACCGGTATGAGGGCTGGGGGTAGAGAGGTGTCACTGGACTTTAAACATATAGCCAACTCGCCACTTAGGTTTCCACATCTACCCTCGAGAACACAGCTCTCGCGACCCCACTCTGGACGGCCGGTTAAGGCAAGCCAGAGGCGGAGGACTTGGTCGGACGACGGAGTCCCCCAGGAGCGCTCAGGTACGTGGGGTCGCTACTCCCCAACAGCTCGCCACAAGCTGCCCTGCGTTGACTGATTGCACCCGTGGAAACCAGTGGGCGATGGGGTCGTCACATCCCTACGCCACTATTATTATTATTATTTGTATGTCTTTCCCATCACGGAACAATGGTGTTCCGGACCTTTGGGAGGCGTGCGCGGAGCCGAAGCCAACACGCAGAGGCCCATTCGACAATTTAATGAAATGTAAGGGGTACACCGAGCGGATGTTGCACCTGCCCGAGTCATGGGACGCACGCAGAGGCAGCACCCGCCAGGGTGTATAGACTATTGAGATTTAATGGAATCTAAAATATACTGGACTATTAGGTGAAAGCGGTGGACTAAATACTGGGTTATGGAGAATAAAATCGGACGTCTGCCTAACAAAACGGTAATCAATTTTATTTCCGGCAGACGGTGACTCGGATCTTACTATCTTATCTTATCTCTCATTTACTCTTATTATTATTATTATTATCCTACGTTTCGAGCCCTTTACAGCACTCGTTTTCACAGGGTTCAGATGATGATGATGTTCAATAAAGATTATTCTTATTCTTATTCTTATAACTCATGGTAAGCACACTTATTAGTACTACAATGACAGTTGCGTTCCGTTCACGACTGAGCGTTAGCGGCAGGCATCTTGGCTACGCACGCTCTTATTCAAATTTTACTTTCGACAAACGACTACAGTTATTTCACTACACCTTTTAACCAACTAAAACACTATACTCCTTCCTTACCAATTATAACACTGGCTACGCTAGCCCTAACCACCCTTTGCCCGTTACAGTCGCAACGGCGTTATCGAATCATAATTTCCGCACATTACATTCGTAAACAAAACACCCATATAATTTTACGCCCCAAATGCGCATAGGCAACTTTCCAGTTACTTAACAAAAGTTCCAACTGACACAGAGCGTCTGAAGAAATTTCAACTCTACGTTCTATGAGACTAGTGTCAAATTGCAATGGCAGGAAATATTGAGTTGTGGTAATGTCCTCTAAAGTCTCCAAGTCGTGATATCGGGCATTTATCAGTTTTATTACCAAGTTGCGTGTTGATAGCTTCTAGGTAAGGCTTGCAAATAGTCGATTGAGTGCTTCAAATGTCATTGTGGTTTGTATTTGCAAGTGTTGTCGCTTGCCCTTATTATTTTGAACATTGAGATTTCAGAAAGGATTGAGGTAGGTTGAAAGTTGGCTAAGAATTTAAGGCCTGGCTACACCGGCTTCTGTGAATAAATTGTTAGATACGTTGCGTGATGTATTACTAAAAAATACATTATGCGTGCTATGACGTAGCCGCTGCGGAAGAAATCGTGTGATAGCTATTCATAGTCGTATGCTCATTGACAGAGTAGTCGTGGTCGTAGAGGTTGGTGAACAGCCTCTTTTATTATTTTCCGCCATTACTCACTCGCCAAGGCATATTGCGCGCACAGGTTTAGGGGTGCGTCCGTGAGGGCTTTTACTTGGTCCATCCATCGCAATGGGGAGCGTCTCCTGGATCTTGAGCTATTAGCAACAAGTCATCCCTGTCAACCCTGGACAACAAGTCTTTCCATAGCGTCATCTTCATTACTCATAACATGCGATAGCACCTGTTACTTTCTGTGAGAGATTGAGCGATGATGTTATTTATATAATCAACTCGTATTTTACTATTGACTAAAACAACTGGAATTGTGGAAATCACAACGGCATGCGAAGATGGATTTAATAAATCTGGTATCAGTAGCAGGAACGTCTGACAATTTTACATTTGAATTAAATATATTAACAATATTATACAGTACCTAGAACTCATATCTTGCATTTTTCACATGACCTCCATTCTCTGGGTGCGTACCGATCGATATAACTTTTTTGATATAAATATTGAATAATATAACAACAAATAATATACTTACTTACAAATTGTATAATTGTTATTTAACATAATGATAATTTTTCGAATAACATTTATTATAACAAACTTTGAGTATAGTGCTTATTTCAGATAATAAATAAATGGTATAACTCGCTAATTCCATCTAAAGCACAGTTGCAATAATATTATTTTATACAATGTACAAAAAAAAGGTTAGGTTAGGTTAGAACTGTAATTTCTTAACGTAAAAAAAAGAATAAAATTATTTCATAATATTGCCAGCAGTCTCATGCGTTATAATTTCACGCGACTTCTGGCGATGAGAAATCTTGTATACCGTTAGCTAGTCATATCATATGAGTTGTATATCAATGGATAATTATACCATATAATGATTATTACAGATGTGTGTTATACGAAATAATAAAAATACAAGATAATAGGAGATATTTTGTTGTTATACCAAATGTTCGTTATGTATGATGAGTGATTATATCTATTATATACCAAATGTTGTCATATCAAATGTTACTATACCAAAACAAAGTTATACCGATCATTACACACCCCCATTCTCTGACCTACACCGATTAGCAGCAGCCAAACGCCTCGATGGACTAATAGGATACATAGGATAGTAAATAAAGTAGATCGGTGTTGTTGCTCTCTAAATCATTACCCATAATCCGGAGCTAGCTCGCTACCAGGGAGATCTGGTTCTGGTTCCGTTAAGGTGGAACTTCCGATTAATACTACACATTCGCTTTGGTTCCGGTTCTGGTACTTTTAAATCGGAAGTAATATGGGATGTCGAAGCTTAACGCGACGCGGGACATAAGGGGCGAACATGAAAAAGAAACAGGTTTATACCCTCGTCTCACGCTCGTCTCCCCGCCTCTTACCCCGGCTCTGACTCTAATTCTAGTTCTGTTTTCGGTTCCGCTTGCGTTTCTGGTTCCGATAAACTAAATTTAAAACATCTGGTTCCGCTTTCGGTTCCGATAACGCCTCATTCGTTACATCCCTGCTCTCTACAAACTGACCATCGAGAGAAGCTGTTACTCGTAATTCGAAGCATATCTCCTCTAGCTATATAAAGATGAGTAGACTTGCAGTAGTGGTACTGGGTACAATCGATGCGCGATGTCAAAAATAAGTATACAATTTTCGCCGTATTACAAAGTCTTAAGGTGCAAAATTGTCAACATCTCTTTGAAGTCAACTGTGCAAAATGCTCCGTGAATTAGCGCAGTGCAAAGCTAGAGTTATAGCCCCCTCCTGCCTTAGGGAGGTCGCAAATAAGGTGAAATTATTTTCCCAAACAGACTGACCGTGAATCTACCCTCATTTGTAACCGAAACGACTTAACCACCGTCGCGATTATAAACATGCATTTTCTTTATGCCGTTGGGTTAAAGTTGAATTTTGTGTACGTTTTTATGAATGGTTTCATAATGGCTTGTTTCGGTGTGGTTCTGTGAACAGCTGCTTCTAACCATTATTTGATAGTTTCATAATGGTTATTGTATTGGTTCGTTGTAAAACGGAACGGCGATAAAGTTTGGAATCGATAGGTGGTATAGTACGTTTTAAATTTTACCCTAGTTTATGATTAATTTGTGATAAAGCGTGCGGTGATGAAGTTAGGAATCGATAGGTGGTATAGTACATTTAAAATTTTACCCTAGATTATGATTAATTTGTGTACAGTTAACGAATTCGAACTCTAGGCTACTGTAGGATTATACATACCATGTAGGAGTGACGCTATAAATGATTGCAAGTAGTCTCTTACTGATTGTCATTTTGGCGTGGTTCTAGAGTGGCCTAGGGTTCTAATTGGGTGATTGTAGTGTAAAACTCGCTCGCTGGTTCAGTCTGTATAGATATTTTACTAAATATTTTAGAAGCGAAAGTTTGTCCAATCCTAGTTCGGCTTTCAGATAAAAACGGCTTGATGGATTTCATTGATATTTCACAATCTAAAAAAGCAAACTCACTGGAATCCCGACCCGAAGCTAGTCGAAAAGAGACTAACTTCTATAGTACTTACATATACCTACTCATAGAAAACACCCAGTACACAACTGAGTTTTTAAACTAAAAGCAAACATTGCAAACTCTACAGAGTGTTTCCCTCAGTCTGAACGGAGTAGTGAGCCAGGCCGCACGCCATCGATCGCGATACGTGTCCAGTGTTTACACCGGCTTTTAACAAAAACACCCTGTAGTTACACGCCGACAAAGGATTATAGACTTACAGGATACGTGGTAAGGTTTAGATTTGAATGGTTAGTGTGCTTTTGTTTTGATGTTGTGGTTATGTTTTTTAACATTGTGTAGTTTTTAAATATAAGGTTTTTATTCTAAAGCTCTGAGGGTTATTTGTGACGTGTCTATAGAGACTTGTTGACATTCTATATTGGAGTTTTCCGTCATATGGGACAAATTTTAAAAATGATTTCTTAGAATGCTTTTCGACATTTGAAGAATATATTACGTTACACGTTTGAAGGTTTAACCTTCATTTATTTAGTCTATGTTTAATTATTATCTAGCAATCTGCATATTACACGTTTTGTCTGTTGAGAAGATAAAAAAAGGGTTGTTGACCTATATTTACTGAAAGATATTTTAACACGTTGAGTGCCAGTGAGTGCTACGCGCTACGCTCGTAGCTTATTCCGTGGTTTTCCCGCTTTGTAGCGGAAAGCGACCACCCACACAGAACTCCCCTAGCGGGTTCCCAGCGCAGTGTGTTAATCAAAATTGCGACATGTAGTTCAACGGTGTAATATCGTAGGGGATAGATTCGTACGAAGTTAAGGAACAGCTGCCGCCTGATTCGTCACGCTGACAATGTCGGGGATATACGTCGGCTGCATACTAAAGTTCATAGTAACGTTGCGACAGTTGTCACAATGTCAGCATGGTAAATCAGGCTACTCTAATCGTACAACTCGACACTGTATATTCGGCTTCATAAATACAGATGTGGTACATAGTGATTTTCTCGCCCGAACGTGTCATGCCATGCGTCAGCATTCAGTCAGTGTCAGTACTAAAAGTACGGAGATTGATTTGAGTAGTATAACAAATACGAGCGTTTCCGAGAAAATACGAAAGAAAATTATTATGCCTTTCACCTGTAATACCTGTATTCAATTTTGAACCTTCTTCCCCGGTAATAAGTTCCAAATTGTAAAGATTTGATAAAAGACAGAAGTCTTGATCTAATAAATGAAACATAATATTGTCTTCTGTTACCGCGATTTTTATTCATTGAAATTAAACACTTTAGAACGGATTGATCGCGTTTATTAACACCGTACTACGTTTATTAAAACGTAGGGTCATGGTGTTAATAAACGCGATTAATTCGTTCTAAAGTGTTTGATTTCAACTAATAAATGAAATCAGGCAGACAGACTGAGCCACACCGTAAGGGTTCCTTTTTTTACCATTTTGGTACGGAACCCTTAAAAATAGACTAATACGAGTATATCAATATATAAGTAGATCGGTTTTTAACACTTATTAAATTCAAAATACCTACACGTTTTGTTTGTAACGAATCATACCATACAACCAACAATATTCTACTAACTCAAATACGTAAGCTTTCTATTGTATTAGAAGAAAATCGTGTTAAATACAGTAACTGAATGTTGATTTGGGTTATTTCGAGTGAAAGGTTGACATAGTAATCTTCAACTGAGATCTTCATCTGTCTCTGAAAATCCTTTTAGTCAGCTATGGCTGTTCAGGTTGATTGACAGACTACACAAACTCGTTAAGCACCTAGATTATATGTATACTTGTACAAGGGCCTTGCTATGTCCTAACGAAATGGGAGTCACCGTATTATCGCTCACCGGGCGGCGGCACTCATGCGTGGGTCCTGTGTCAGTATGAGAGAATTGTCAAAGTGACGTTTGAAATGTTCCCGCAGGATCTACGTTCCAATAGCGAACCTAGCGGAAAATCGACTCGCGGTAATCCTCATTAAACATCAAACTTAAATATATAGGTACAGACAAAGGATTACACGTGAAAAAGAGGTATATATATATATATATATATATATATATATATAAACCAGAGGTACATAAGTGGCGCACTTCTACGGATCCTATTGAATAAAACATCATTTTTAATGGGTAATGATGATAATTATCCGCTAAAAACCGAATTGTAGGTACAGTCATGTGACCTTTCTACTCCGTACCAGTGTAAACTAAAGATGATATATATTAGGGTATGGATTTGTGGTTAAATATCTTCGATACAGGAATGTGTTTGAAAGCATTCACCCTTAAAGGGACCTTTTTAGTCGAACATACCTTACTAAAAGGGTTATTTATTCTGAAACTTGAGTTGTGAAATATACCTTAATGAATATGCGTAAGGTTTATAATACAATGAATTAAAATATTGGAGTTAGTGCTTTTAAGAAGGTAAGGTGGGGGGTATGTCGCTTGAGAACGGGAAATAGGGTAAATATGCTTTGAATAGGTGCATTTTGATCTTCCTTTTTACAAACAAGTAGGCCTCTGGGTTACTTTAACGATGGGCGAGTCTAGGTAAGGTAACTGATTCGATTAACTCGAATTAGCATCCATACGAGTTAACTCGGTTCAAGTTCCTTTACAACTCGAATCAACTGGATCGCGCACTCTGACCAAACGAACGCGAGTCGCCTAGTTCCAGAGTAAACTCGACCCGAAAGTATTGAAAAAATAAAGTTGAAAGTATTTCCATCTTGCTCGTAGTTACCCTGTCAAAACGAGTGCTGTAAAGGGCTTGAAACGTAGAGTCATGGTGTTAATAAACGCGATTGATCCGTTCTAAGGTGTTTAATTTCAATGAATAACGATCGTGGTAACAGAAGATATTATAATATTAAATTATCTATAAAGTTCACTTTGTTTTAATAAGCTACATTTGTTCTTTGCGCGCTTTAAGAAGGCCAGACAAGGAGACCGTAATAGCTTTTGAATTATATCGACCCACGTTACAATATGTCTGTCACGTGTTGCCGGTAATTTGTGTAATTTGTGTGCAAACGATATTACCGTAGCCAATCCCATTGAATTATCGCTTGAAATGTCAATTTCCTCGAGAAATTGAGTGATCGCGTCAACCGCAATGATAATTAAACCTCCAAACCGTCACTTGTTTCCTATTGTAGCCACAACATGATCTAACAGTTGGTCAGTTGAGCGTGCATAAGTATCTACCTTACACACTAGATAAAATACTCCTACATAAAAAAGCCTCCCTAGATAAAAAACTGAACTGAATCTTCTTCCTGTCGTGGTTCCCTCCTTAAACTTGAAATGCCCAATACGTGACCCTAAAATAACAGTATAAATGTTTATGTTATATACATACGTCACATGCGCTTAAAAACCACTACCTATGTTTTCAGTTTATTTAGTTTTGTTTGAACCACAAAATATTTAATACCCTGAGTGCTTGCGTTATTTGTGGTTGAAATTTGGGCAACACCATTATTTGGTTTCGGTTTTAAATGCACACTTCGATTCCATATTTCGTCACGTGCCAAGCAAAACTCACTAATTACAATGAAATTATTAAACAAAACTCGACCTTGTTATATTAATTGTATGGATCACTATCGCTATCAACTTGCGGTAGTACTAGTCACTTTTGCTTGTCACCCGACGATTTGATGACGGGAATTCGCCGTTTTAGTGTTATTGGGTTTTAGTTGATGCAGTGCAGTAAACATAAATGTGGGTTTAAAACAAAATAGTTATTTATTATACAGAATGTAACAAAATACTGGTGATTCGTTTAAGGCCGCAAAAAATCCCATTCTTACGTCTATTTTAGATGGGATTATTTACGATGAAAGCAAAAATAAAAACAATGTCATGCCTATTACACCTGTAATAGCCATGACACTGTGTGCTCTATCGCTGTGCCACCTGTACAAGTAAAACATATGATTTAAAGGTAACCCAAACGATGCAAGTATGTAAAAGGTAGGTATTATATTACGGTGTTATGTTCTACGCTGCACAAAGGAATATTTACTTTGGTTTACGTACCTATTTAAATATGCACTAACGATACGTCTCACTTATGTAAAGATATACACGTCACTGTTATGATTCATATTCTCTAAGTACACAACAAGTGCGTACTACTTTCAACCCTAACAACTTGAGTATTAGGTACACATTCCTTCAATTTATTATATTCGATATTATCGTACAGAGTTCATTGAATTAGCGCCTCATACGTCTCGTCGTAGGCTTACGTCTGGGGTCTACGACCGCTACGGCGTAGCACGTCTACAGACTAATGAATTTCGTAGCGTTCAACTTAGTTTTTATATGTTTGCTAATAGTTGCGTAATGGAATTTGTTGTTAAATAATTGCATTTATCAAAGTAGTAAGTGTTTAATAAATTCAATTGCGATTAGTAGTTGCCATAATATTTTGATTGGATATTCGAATTACTTTCTCCTGTATATCTGATGGCGTCTGTACTCGATTCTCTTTGTTTTAACGAACATAACGCAACTATCCATTAAAACTGAATGGCCTCTTTCCCTTTTTGCCTTTATTTCTGTTCATTTGCCTCTAAATGAGTCTTTAAATTTAGTATTCAGCGGCGTTTCCATTTGGTTATAACTTAAGTTAACACTTTAATAAACAACTATGCAAATAGGATTGTGCCTAATATTTTGCCTCGTTTTATTATTGTATGCAACTTTACAGCTGGTATTTCATATTAGTATTGATATGATTAATTTAGACTTTCCCAATAAAGACGCAGTAAATATTTTGGAAAAATGCAATCTGAACCAATTTTTTATATAAAAGAGCAAGCATAGAAAAATAAGCACTTTTTAGGCAATTTAAAAGTATCTAATCCAATTGACACATATACATTTATATACAATTTTAAACTAACATGGATCATTTGCATTATAACTAATATTTAAAACGGGATAGTTACCATGTAGGTATGTTTGTTTTATTAAACCCGTAAAACGGTACATCGCTGTGGCGTGCGGGTAGATCACAACTAAAAACTCGCAGCTCGTCAGTTTACTCCGTGAACATGGCGCTTGCAACAGTGTCGAAAAAGCAGGTGATCTATAAAACAAACATACATGGTAATTATCCTATTTTTACCTAGTCAGTACCAAGTATAATAACCAGAACACATATGTCTAAAACCCTAACAATATTTTTAGTTCTCAACACTGTACGTGAACATTATTTATTAACAAAAACCCATGCCATGCCAATACTCATGCACATTTGTGTGACCAAAGCTGTAACAGACGCGAAAACAATTGCTAGTGTTGTGCCGAGTTAGGGTATAAATCTTTAGTTCCAGTTCCTGAAAGCAGTAGTTTATTACACTACGTAACTTAAGGCGAAATTGGTGCTGAGTCCCTTCTCAGATTTGGATTTTTGAGATCAATATAGCGTCAGTCTGTGTGTATAATAATAAACGTCATAATTACATAGCAGTTTGACGTTTTATAACACTATACAGTTTGACAGTGCATTTGCTCGGCAGAGATAACGGGGTTTGACTCTCCACCCGTCGGTCTGACGGGAGTGTTACCAACAATGAGTGTGATAAGGACCTGCAGCGTAGATGAATAATAGTAAAAATAGAGGTTTTGTACTCGAGTACGAAACCTCAATATTACTTTTTTTCACCTAAGCTGCAGGTTGTTATCACACTACTAACGGTCGACCTTTGCTTGATCAATCGTATCGACATTGTTATACCTCAAACTCAATGACAATACAATTTTCATTATAATAAATTACGAATAACACTCGCGCTAATTTGTAATATTAATTAATTTAATTATGTCTCACGGTAGTTTAAATTCGACTATGAAAACCTGCGTCGGGCTCGTTTGCTTTATCGAATAATCAATATCAGATTGGAATACCACGCCTGTTTTTGCGGCACAGTTAATTAGGCCGGTTTAATCCATGTTTGATTTGAAGATATTGATAATATAAATAAGGGAAGCAACGGGGGACCCTCGAGCAGGCTTGCTACAGCAATTTAGCGAATGCTGCCTGTCTGATGGACACCTAGTTAGAATAGGAGGAGTAGTTTTTTATTTTATTTATTTTTAAGTTAGTTTTAATCATTGTATTTTATATTCAGTGTTTTATGTACTTAAAATAAACAATAAATAATGTTATATCTATCCACAAATATAATAAGGAAAATCATTGCTCTAGTTTCAAAAACTAAGAAGAAAATAGTCGGATACGTTGGTATGGAGAAATTACTACTCATGTTGCCTCTTAACGTGTAACTATTGTGAAAATACCATTAATTATCACGACGTGTAACATAACGGGAAAAAGGGAGATTGGGTGACGCGTGAGAAAATCGTGACAAATGGCACCAATGCTAGTAACATTATTGGACCATTTTGTTCGGAAAGTACAGTCGAGTACTAAAATATTTATGTAATCCTTCAGATAAAGTCGAATGCATATTGGCCAGCAAATTGCATTGTTATTTTAGATATTAACTGGTGTAACAATAATGCTGTTGATCCGTTTAAAGACCTTATCAGTATCGATTAAGAAAAAATGCTCCTGTCGGAACCTCGATGCTCTTCTTCTTTGTGAATTTTAGTTATCTTGAAAAAGGAAAAAATACGTGTCTAACAATTTCGGATAATCTTACTAACGGACTAAATAGAATAATAGTTTTTCAACCTAGTCGTCATCCCTATTCTTTGTGGCCACGTTTTGCAGACAACGTTATAGATAAAAGGATGCATGAAGGGTGGCAAACGTTTGGCAAAAGCAAAAGTGACCATAGGGAGAGGAACCCGGTATGTCCGACTGTTCACTAATTTCCGGTGCTGTGTTGAAATAAGTGTTATCACTGTGAGTACACGTGACTGCTTTCAAAATAAGAAACGCTTAAGGTGCGTTCCGCCTACAGCCTAGACTTAGGTCTAGTGCTGTCCTTCTATATAATCATTACAGATTATTTTCAACTAGAGAGAGCGAGAGATGGATACTGTAAAATTGTGAAGCATGAATTTAATCAATTTTAATATTTATACCTAATAAATGTTTTGATTCATGTTTTTAAGTAGTATAACACTACTATATACAAATTTTAAATTGAAAGAGATGTCATATACTACAGGAAAAGTGACTAAGGCCCCCAGTGCCCAGGGCTGGGAACCCTGGCCGCTGGGGGCCTTGGTCACTTTTTCTGATGTAGATATGCTTTACAATTGTAAATCATATTTGAGATGGGTATCTTTAGGCGAAGGTTGTTATAATACATATATTTTGTACAATGTCGGAACAAGAATGCTCCCCTGAGGTACGCCAAAATTAACAGAAAGCATTTGACTATGGTATTCTGCGCTTTTAACAGATTGCCTCCTACTTGTTAAATAATTTCTGAGCCATTGTAAGGGAATTCCTTAAAAAATTCGAGTGCTGTAAAGGGCTCGAAAAATAGGGGCATGGTGTTAATAAATGCGATTAGCCCGTTCTAAAGTGTTTAATTTCTATGAATAACAATCGCGGAAACATAAGACAATATTAAAATGCTAATGGATTTGGTAAATTTTTGGTATGATTTAACGCGAATCATTAAAAATGTTGTCTTTTGATATCTTAAACAGATATTGTGGTCTAATGCCATAATATTTGTATGTACAGTCAACTAATTGCAACCCTAGGCCACTGTAGGACTATGTCATAGTGACGCTATAAACCAAATTGTATGAAATCTTTCACTGCTTGTCATTTTGACATGGTTCTAGAGTGGCCTAGGGTTCCAATTGGTTGACTGTACCTATTTTAATGATTTTATGTTGATTAATTTCGTTTAAAAATCGGTCGTAATCGAATAAATATTAATTAGCAAAAAATCGTTTTTTTACGCGTTTATATTATTATAAAAAATTAATTCATGTTTTGACTCTTTTACTACCTACATCTAAGATCAGAATATCATATTAAACTGAAGGCTTAGTATAAATTGTACTTCTTGACCGTGTTAGCGTATCGAGTGGTCAAAATACGAAATGATTTCTATAAAAGGCAAACATAATTTGAACACTCGATCGAAAAGTAAATGTTATTTACAACAAGAAAAAAATAATACTATTTAGGCCTTCAGTCAGTTAAAATTGCCTATAGTTTCGTCATAATATGAGTTAAAAATATTTTCAGAAAGGCGTAAAGACTCTTAAGCTCCTTAACTGCTAGAAGTGGCACAGAAAATTGAGTCAGTTTAATGTATTCTGCCAATGCTATTGGGAATAAAAGCGTGAGTTTGTATATATGTATATTTTGTATTTGAAAAGGCCCCGTAAGCTTCGTGAATGT
The DNA here is from genome assembly GCA_949128165.1 of Lathronympha strigana. NCBI lineage: Eukaryota > Metazoa > Arthropoda > Insecta > Lepidoptera > Tortricidae > Lathronympha > Lathronympha strigana. The sequence continues at coordinate 4,472,846 of OX421906.1, read as the reverse complement.
ATAAAAATGTGTATGTCGCGTGTCATATTTCGCTGCACCTGCAGTTCCCGCGACACATGCAGCCGATAAAAGATGCATCGCTGCATTCCGAGATTGCTTTATGTTTATCTATGCGCTTACACTTGACTATGTCAGGTGTGCAGTTGTGAATTGTTTTTTAATGTATTGAGTGGTTATATGACAGCTCTGCAGTTGTGCGAAGCTTTTAGTTTTATTTAGTGACTATGGTGGTTGTGTAGTTGTGCAACGAAGAGACGAGGAAAAGGGGAAGATTACTTTTTTTAATGCAAGTGACCAGATATTGTTTTTTATAAAATAAAGTATATTTGCTCATATCGCATTTGTTCTCGAAGTGCTTCCTCAGTTATGCGTTCTAACTAGATTAAAAAGTAAGAATTAACAATATTTACTTCCTCCCTTCGAAGATATGATTATTTCAGTTCTCTTAATTCAGTCAAAACGTAATGTGACAGTGACCATGGAATGACCCTACCCATTTTTGAATACAGATGTGTGTTTATGTATGGATGTATGTGTGTAAGATCTATCAGGGCGTTTTTATTTTTTATGCCACAGCGATGGATAGATTGGGCAGCCTAAAAGTCTAGTTACAGTTGCGCCCCACTTCACATATTGTCTATTCCCACGATTATATCACTTCTTATGCACGTGTCATGTGGTATCGATTGGCAGTAATAGACAGCTTTGATGTTCGAAGTTTGTAATCAGCAAAACGTCAACTTTTATGTAAAACATTGGTTACGTATTGATAGGTCTAGGTCATTGTAAAATGAAACTCTAAATTATGGGTAGTTCAGAATGATTCTATGTTAAGCTTTTGTTATATTTCTTCATGATTTTATAGTTTTACATGCTTTTATTTAACTTGCCCTGCTATTTGGGTCAAATCTTGTAAACTAAATTAGATTCACTTCCGCTTCTTCGATTAAATTTAAATTTTAGAGGAGTATGTAAGTTGGGTGACAACATAATGTTATTATGCTATAGAACCAATCTGATGATTAAGACCAGAGGTAGTCATGAGAATCATATGATAAAACGATGCAATCTCATTGTTTTTGGGTATGTTAGAATTCTCTGGATGAGTATTAGTGAACCGTTGACAAAAAGTACAAATTTTAATAAAATTAAAAAGCAAAAGCATATAAGTTCATGCTAACTAACAATGTATAAATTTTGTCAAAACTATATTTTTGACTAATTTTATACATTTCTTGGATTTTATAATAAATTAGTGAGTGAGTTTTCTGAGTCTACTGGAGCAATCGTAGGTATGTTTGTAAACTTTGCTCAATTTACCCTTTTTGGATATCCATGCATGAGCTTATGTATGAACATATACGCTCTACAATTTTCACACCTAGCTAATCTAAACTAGAACACAACTTAATCAGCGAAACGTGTCAATAGGGCAACCATTTTGTTAACGCCTGACTGTCGCTCGTAAACCTTCGTTGCTTATTCGTAGTCGTTTGTTGCAAAGGCGCAAAGAGGATTAGTGTGAGACTATACAATTTAGTTAAAGGAAATTGGCGTTCCTTCTTTACTATTTTGCTACGGAACCCGGTACACGAGTTAGTATTTATTGTACCGCCCGTGGCACAAACAATGTTTTTCATCACACTTCCTTTACTTTAGTCATAAAAATTAGCATGAAATTTAAACGACGGTTTCATGTGAGTGACGCGGGAGGTAAATTATATTTACCTTTATTGGACAAATTATTTTAAATTATTAATATACAAATTTAAATTTTTACTAGCAACGTTTTAAATACAAGCAGCTTTACTTTACACTGCAATTAGCACTTGCAAACACATTCACCGCTTATTAAAAGCGGTAAAGCCCAACCATCCAACTAAAGACCAACTGCGTGTCACAATATTGCAATAGAATTTAAAATGATGAAACTCCTTATCATTCGCAACTACGTGGTGTCAGAGGTATCATGGAACTGCCGGAACTTGTCACTTTTCGCTGAAACTCTTCTTTATGAAAGTCACAGGACAATTGAAACTCTTATTAAAAAATAATTTAAATATAAGGCCGGCCCCACAGGCGCTTTTAGTCTAAGAACTGGCTACGGAAACAGGTATGCAATTTTTAGAGCCACGAAACGTTAGTGTGCCATACTGTCATTATAAATTAATCCGGGCGCCTGGCCGCTGTTCATTGGTGGTTGTGATAGTTGCTCTTTGTCGTTGCCTGGCGGGGTGATCGACTAAATATTTGCGCCTGTATTTTTACACACACGATTTTGAAGGTCTAATCTAATGAAAAAGTATAGGCCTCTATATGAATGAGACGACTTTAGCAATTTCTACCGCACCCTGGACGTCATCTGGCACTCTTTTTCCCTCAATTAAAACGCTTGAATTGTTATATTTGAATAAAATAGCTCAAAATCCATAAATTGACCACAATAAATTGGTTATCGTTAGTTAAATTTACCACCTGTAATGTCCTACTGATTGATACCGTGGACACGTGAATCTGGCTCACCGACGTACCGTCTACCCTTGTATCCCGGGCGGTGGTCTGACGGCAACTGCCGACCCCCACTCCTGGGTCAGACGTTTACGCTTGAGACAGGTTAAACAAACCTCAATACACTACACCACCCATTTGTTGCCCATCCACTTTAACACCCACCGCTGAACAGCTGTCAGGCGCCTGGATTAATTAATAATGATATTATGGCATACTAACTAGAGGGGTTTCGTTTCCGTCTACTTCTGTTACGTCGTGGTGTACATACCATAGAAAAATACATCGTAACGCAGCAGTGGGCCCCCTCGCTATATCATAGTGAGTGTTAAGATGAATCCATAACAAGCGCATTTTTACTAAAGTAATCAGGCTGTTCTAAGCTGTGTTAAAAGGACCGAGGCCTCTGAACTAGCGTATTGAACAGTTACTTTATCTTTACACGTCAAAGAGAGACTGGTCACGTCCCCGTCCCCCCCATCCAGAAACGGCATATGCGGTGGAGGGTGTGTTGAAGGGATTAGTCTAGTTTGCGTTGTTTCGATCGAACAAACAACATGTGTTAAGACGGTACACATACGCATGAAGGTTGTTACACTACACAGATACGTGTACCATACGAATTTCACAACCAGTCACGCGATTTGTGTAGCTAGAGCTACGTACGCGCGCTCCTTTAAACCGACTGAAGTAGCCGTGGCTACAAAGCGGAGTATAAGCAGTGTTTGCTTTTCAACCGACTTCAATATTTCACAAAAGGAGGAGGTTCTCAATTCGACTGAATTTTTTTTTTTATTTTTTTTTTTAATGGATGTTCACTCATAACTCCGTCATTACTGAACCGATTTGAATTTTTTTTTTGTTTTCTAAAAGTAGACGGTTCCTGGTTGGTCCCGTTTTTTTCAAAATCCATTTCTGATGATGGGATCCATGAGGAACTGAGGGAACTCCTCAAATTTGAAAGGCACATGCATGCTGATTTGGGTGATTTCTTAAGAAACTCGAGCATTTCTTTACGAAAATCATCAATTTGGTGGAGTGGACCTGATGATGAAGACCAGGGATGGCAAAGTGGAACTGCTTCGTAATTCTCAGGACTATGATCCGATTTTAAAAAATATTTTTTTGTCTGTATATAGATGGTTTCAGGATTGTCTCGTTTTTTTCAAAATCAATTTCTGATGATGGGATCCATGAGGATCTGAGGGAACTCCTCAAATTTGAAAGGCACATGCATGATGATTTGGGTAGTTTCTTAAGACACTCGAGCATTTCTTTACGAATATCATCAATTTGGTGGAGTGGACCTGATGATGAAGACCAGGGATGTCAAAGTGGAACTGCTTGGTAATTCCCAGGACTATCGTCCGATTTAAAAAAATATTTTTTTTTCTGAAAATAGATGGTTCCAGATTTGTTCCGTTTTTTTCAAAATCAATTTCTGATGATGGGATCCATGAGGAACTGAGGGAACTCCTCAAATTTGAAAGGCACATGCATGATGATTTGTGTAGTTTCTTAAGACACTCGAGCATTTCTTTACGAACATCATCAATTTGGTGGAGTGGACCTGATGATGAAGACCAGGGATGGCAAAGTGGAACTGCTTGTTAATTCCCAGCTCTATCATCCGATTTGAGACATTCATCTTTTCTTTGTAAAGAAATACCTTCAAGATAGTCCTATTTGATTATAGTTCTATTTTGATGATGGGCTTCATGAGGGATTGAGAGAACTCCTCAAATTTTAACGGCACATGCATTCTGATTTGAGGGTTTCCTTAAGTAACTAAAACAGTGTTTTGGCGGAGCCAAAATTTTGATGAACTTGATCTGATGATGAAGACCAGGGATCGCAAAGTGGAACTGGTTAATAAACCTAGCTCTACTTATTATCCTAGTTGTGACATTCATCTTTTTGATTTGATTTATATTCTGATGATGGAGTTCTAGAAGAATTCAGAGAACTCTTCAAATTTGAACGGCAGGTTAATTGTGATTAGAGGGTGTTCATAATTAGCTTAGGCATTTTCTTACTATGGCCATCATTTTGCTGGAGTGGACCTGATGTTGATAATCAGGGATGGCATGATGAATATGCTCGTTAATTTACAGTCTGTCATCCAATTTAACACATTGTTATTTTGTTTGTTTAAAGGCCTACAAGGGAGTTCCGTTTGATTATACTTCAAATGTAATGATGGAAGCCCTAGGACATTAAGAAAGCTCCTCAATTTTCGATCGTATACGTGCGGTGTATTGGATATTTGTGAAGTAAACTGGCTAACTCAAACAAATTCTTAATTTCACTTTTACCGGGAACCAAATGAAGTCGGTTTTTTTTTCTTAAAAATTATTGATCTGTGAATGGTTTTAGGGATATGGTATATACTTTGCACAAAGAACAAATTACCAACCTCAAAAAATCTGGTATGTAGATACTATAAAAGTATTTTTTATCTAAGTTACTTTGCGAACTGTTTCAAAAGCGAGTGCGTAAAGAGCTGATAGGTAAATATACCGTTTTTAATAATATATGGTCTTCTTCATAATGTTCATTCGAATCAGAATCCGATTAAGGTAACTTGTTTGCTTGCATTGATTGTAAGAGTAGTTATTGAACGTGTTTAGTAAACGTCATAATCTTATAGAACTTTGACGTTTAAAGTAACACTTTCGCAGCTTCTAATACCAAACCTATGCAAACTTAGCTTGATCAGACTCAGGTATGTAGGTAGTTTGCACAAGTTAGTCGACTAAAATGCCACAGAACAAGGTTTTGCCATTTGTTCCTTGGGAATTAACACATCTATCACCCTCGCCGTACATTTTGCAGATTAAACGGTTGTACGTGAATACGTTTTCTCCGGGTTGGCCTTTAACAGCAAGAAGAACATAAATGGCGTCTTGTTAACAAACAAGAAAAAATATAACTATAAAAGTCGACTCATGTCAAACCTTTTTAGTTACTATTTACCTACTTCCGGATGAAAAGTTAGTTGGATTTTTGCATATATTATCAGTATAAATCAGGTTATTACCATTTATTGTTTCGCAAAACCATATATGTTCTGGGTTATACGAACGAAAACTGAACAAGTAAGTAAGCACTCACAATACTCTTAAGCCAACTATAAATTATATCTCAAAATAGTATGTCCAAGCCTGAAATTACGAACAGCAACTCCGACAGACCACTGACCAACCTTATGTCTTCACAATAAGGCTCATATCTTATGAAATATCAGCGTGGAGTCTACACACAGCTTAATTGCCCAACTGTAGACCATATGCCCTTGCAATAAAGAACTCTAATAGTCAGTCAACTGTGTTGATGGTACACAAAATTGGGTCTCTGCTGATAACTTCTCTGATTTACGAGTAATGGGAAACAAGACACCATAATGTTTCCCCTCTGTGGTGCAAGGAGGAATGAAGTTGTCTCAGGAGCTTTGGAGGAAAGCTCTGGTGTTCGCGAGGAATATCGATGAGGGGTTCTACAATGTAATAATACAGTGTTTTCAACCAAAGATCTAAATCTTTCGTTGAAATTCAGGTTACTGTTTGTGAACGCTAGAGTCCGTTTTCATCGGTTTTGATAGCACAGACTGTGAAAGAGTTAAGTATCATATTGTAACTAAGAAAATATGGAAAAACAAATTTTTTTACGCGAAAAAAATTTTTAGCCGACCTCCCATAAAAAAATGCGCGTCGGAAATTTGTTTCCCTATTTTTTTCTAATCAGACCACGAGACTGATTAATTTTTTGAACGGGTCACCAGCATTTTTGTTACACTTTGTATAACACTAAGTTGTCCTACGCAGGTATAAATTTGCTAGGCAAGTTTTGACAAAACATAACAATTTTAAGGAATAGTAGATTACATACCAAGGCTGTGTAAGTGGGAAATGCCTCGGATTTCATGTATTTGTCGGCCGAGACGAAGCCGAGGTCAACTAACATGTGATCCGAGGCTTTCCCATTTACAGGCCGAGGCTTGTATACTATTTTTCAGCCCGACGGAGCCGGCAGGCGGCAATTTAGTTTTGCGTAAAGTGCCGCTTACCGACCGGAGGACTGAAAATAAATATTGTTATATCACAATCATGACATTAAGATTAATAAGGTCTCGAAATACTCAATCTCTAAAACGACTTTTCGCACAAAATCCGAATTTGAAATCCCGAGATCGCAATCCCTAGTCTAAATGTATTTCTTGCCTTACAACTTTATTCCTCTTATTTAACTTACCAATTATTCCGTTAACTCAACAATCACTGTACAATCATAGAATTCTCCAGAAGAAAATCTTTTCCCCGAATTTGCGCTCTTATCTGTTTAAGGATTAAAAGGCCCAAAGATTTAACCCTCTGGAGTTTCAAAGAATGTACAGTGAGAAACGGGTGATGGGCACCGGCTCTTAATGGACAAAGTTTTTCGACCACAAATCTTAGTCTCACGGGTCTTAGTGTGGGGTTGCGTGTGGTGCAATTTAAAAGAATTTCTTCTTCTTTCTAGCATTCTCTCGGCTGGTACCACGGTTAGTACTCGGTGAGTACTCAGGGAGCCTGACTCCAGGCTCCCGCATAACTATCCAAGAAAGCCGATTTGGCAACTAATCTCAACATTTGACGTTGGCGCTAAGTTTGAGAAAGCGACTGCCATCTGCCCTTCCATCCCAGTAAACTAGGCCTTATTCGGCAATCGAAAAGAATTGCGCCGATCTAAATATTATAAAATAGGAGCGGGCTTGCAGGAGCAGCGAAGTCATTTAAATGAGAGCTGGTGATTTCCGCTGATAACTTGCAAACGATGAAGCAAATTTATCACCGAATGGAACTACTCGTAAAATACTGGAGGCTGGGTATCTCGAATAGTAATTGAAAGCCACGTAAATTATGCGAATAAATGTAGTAATTAATGAAGTCGAATATATGCCCACATATCATTTTACAAAAATTAAGGAACATATTTAACTCCTTTATTATAGGATAAATCTTTAAAGTCTGAAAGTAAAATAATAATAAAACGAAACCGTTCACATACCGTTTTTCAAAATTAAAATCATAGAATTTAATTCTGACCATGCATTGTCCTATGCCCTTGTGTTCATTAAACATAGTTCTTTTACGAACTGTCTTTTTGGAATGGACTGCCAAACCTAAGAGTAACAATATATTATTATGCATATAGCTGTACAATAATAGTTGATTAGCTAGCTTACACTTTTTTTATCAAACCGCTTCACGCCTTACTCTTAGACCGTTCGGTGTCTTACATTTATATCTGTATAAACAAATAACCAGGACGTGCAAGTTAAAAAAACCAACAGCGATTTCTCCCGATTTTCTTTTAAAAGCACGCTTTTTAACGAAGGAGAAATTTTTAAATAAGGGATTGCTCAATTTGATTGTACAGTCGCCATCAGATATACCAGAGTAGCCAAGGCACTCAAAAATGTCTCAACATGCCTTTGTTGTGAAAGCGTTAGAGTGGGTGACTAGATTTTTTTTTCGCAGGGGGCATTTTCTGGTTGTAACCCTAGCCGTGAATCTACCGATAGTGCTGTGATTTCTTTTTATGCGGGGGCCTGCGCTCCCGAGCTCCCCTACTTTCTTCTTAATGTGACCCTAGCGGTGAATCTACTGATAGTGTCGTGGTTTATTTTATATGCGTGGGGCTTCGCCCCCTTAGCCGCTTTGATAAATCTGATGGCGACTGTATGTTTGATTTCGCGATTGTTCACTCAATTATGAATCGATTTCGATGTTTTTCTTTCATTCCAATGATAATAATGCGTTTGAGGGGAGGAGGTACCATTGGATTTTAGTTCTGATTTAATGATATGATCTATGCAGAACAGGAAGAACTTTTGTTCTTCTCTTCGAAAACTTAGGAATTTAGGAACTTTTGAAAACGAGCTTTCGAACTTTTGAACGACGTGCAGGGAGAGCTCCGGAGAGAAGCAATAACATATAAAATTATATTCTATCCCTGTTATAGGCCTGTTATTTTTTTGTGATTTACAAACATGATCTCGTACTGAAATGTCCATATAGGCTGCCAATGCAAACTTTAATTTCAGCTGTAATTAACTTGGCTATATTGCTTTATAATCAGTTGTTTAAAAATGAATATCTACGTCTATTTATGAACTTGTAATGTCAATGCTTCGTTTCCCAGAATTTATTTGTGTACAAACTTGGCAATCTCTCTTCCATGGAAAAACACTATAACTCGTTCAAACACATTAGAGAATCAGTGTGTACGTATAACTTGAATATGAACAGCTGCCTGCCCATGCGTTGCATCAAGAAAGATGATTCTTGTATGCCACAGTCACGAGTTTGGGTCTCGCTCGAGGCGGCGAATCATCGTATTTCGATAGCGGGGGACAATGCTCTTGATAACTCATACAAGGTACAGGTATATATTTACATATATATCCACATATGTATGCAAATTGATCGATATATATACGAGTATAGCTAAATATGTTTCTAATGTTTTAGTAAATCATATCCGTTTAATTCAAAGACCCTGCACCTACTAAATCTTTCTGGTTTAGCCGGCATGGTTTCTGGTTATTGGTTGGCTGGTAGAGAACGCATTAAGGCATTAAGTCCGCCATTTGTACTACTTGTATTGTGCATAAAAATAAAGGTACCAGTTTGGCGGTTGTTGATAAGGTTATTAAATTACCTTTTACTAAAAAGGGTGAAAATTGTTTAATTTTTCCTTTATTTTCAAGCCTCGTAAAATTCAAGTCCCTTGACCTTATTGGTCATTCTTTTCACAGCTTTGCCCAGCTCGTTACGGATTCCGTGTGTCACGTTTTAGTGCCCTCCAGACTTGGCCGTCTTTTGACACGTCACCGGTTGAAGGAAAACGCTGACGATGGAATTTTAACCTTTTAAGATGACCTTTGCGTTTCTTTTGTTATTCTAATATGAAAATGAAAAAGTCGTATAATGACATTCTTAAAAATATAAATCTATAAGTTCACTAGCTTCCGTAATGGTGCTTATATGAGTTGTAAAATATTATATAAGTAACATGATATTTCTTTCTCTTACATAATAATGTTATGTGATGCTACCCCTGTCGCACCGTGTTATATAGGTACCATTATAACACTCTAGTGCTACTACCATAAGTGACTTATTTTAAGCATTACTTACAAAGTAAAACATAGGACATAGTGATACCCTTCGTTATTCTGTATTAAAAATATTCATTATAGGCTCGGTATAGGAGGCGCAAATCAAACATGCAACTTTTTGTATGGAGCAAGCGCAATTGAGCCTATGATTCCATTACCTCTTAACGATTTGACCTTCTCTGTCAGTACTTTTATATTTAGATTAAACGTAGTTTTTAATAAATTAAAACACATCAACAGTTAATACGGTTTCAAAGCATAAGTTTCACACGTCTGAAACTTACGGACTTACATAATGAAATCCTGGGATTCTCAAAACCGCCGCGCCGGTATATTCGTAAACTTCGGCTCGCTTTGTGTAAGCAACAGTGGATGCAGCGAAATACCATTTATCTCGATGTTGAATAGTTCTGGATTTAGTCTATTGGCCGTTGCCAAATGTATGGGAATAAACTTAGGTACAGGGTTTAGTGAGTGGGGGAAAGCGATAGATTTGAACCACGTGGTCATTATAGTGAAATTTTATAAAAATCTGTGAAATTTTATAAAAACCTGTTTGTCTGTCTGACTCGCCCACCGAGGGTTCCGCACAAAGGATGCTCCCCCCATTTATGACCTTAGCTTATTAAGAATACTGGTGGCACGGAACTCGCAGTGTGCGGCAATTATACGGTTTTCAGATTTTCTCCTGTACTTGTGCTACAAGCTCTTGTTTTTTGCCAAATGCGATTCTAGGTCAAGGGGGGTCAACGAGGGGCCATTGCAAATGTATAGCAAATGCGACATAAATGGATTCTCCTTAAAAAGGATTCTTTGAAAGCAACCATGTTATTAAAAGAAGAAAAATAAATCTACCTACATTTATCTGAGGTTATTTTCACTGGAAACATATACGGGTTATTATTTTTCCTTGGAAAATATGTCGGTTCACTTCTCTTTCGATATTTCTTAATTTTATATCTTTTATGCTGTGAAAATAATTATTGGGAAGTGCAAAAAATGTGCGGAATTCAAAACGGATAAAACGCAATGTTATTGGTCAAATTATGATTGATGACCAAAAGTGACGTCAAAGTCTAAGCCTGTACACCAAACATTCGACAAGCCGAAAACACGAATGAACAGAGAGCTCTGTATACTCGCGTCTCGGCTTCTTGAATGTTTGGTGTACAGTCGACCTTGGACTATGACTTCACGGCCAAGCTTTCCAGAATGGCGAGCATTTTAAAAACGCCCGAATCTGTTTGAAGATTTTGAAATTAATATACTAGCATCGTTGCGCTACTAATGAATAAGATGTCAGTCCTCAGGCAAGAAAAGCCTTTCCCAAAATCAAAACCTACTTTGATTTGGCTTTTATAAACACTTCTCTTGGTTTTTCATGATTTGTACTAATTTAGTATTCATGTATTTTGCACACGTGTCAATATAATAAGTACGAGTTACATACAACATTTTTTGTGAATATGAACCCATTTATATATTTTACAGTCATTAAGTCATTTGTATTCAGCTTACCTAAACCGCTGAAAAACATACAATTATTACAAAAAAAAACATCCTCGGATTTGTACTTTTTATACCAATTAATGATAAATGTCTTTTATTTTCGAAAGAAGAACCATAGTCGGGTTATACTTTTTCAAACTAATAATGTCAATAAAATCACCCGCTCCGCTTATCACCTCACCAACGCCTTGGCTGTCATGTCACAATGCCCCGGCTGCGCGCGCGCCGGTTTGTCTCGAGGATTTATTTCGGAGCGTGCGAATCGCGATCTTTGATGTCGACTGTGTCTGCTGATTTGGGATTCCCGTAAGAAATATTCCGAATATAGAACACAAATTAATAGGCAGTCGAAATAACAATATTGAAATGCATGACATACATTAACTTAACAGATTTTTTTGTAACATTATTTTTTTATACAAACTTATATCGCTGAATATACATTCCTTTTCACGGTCAACTTATACTGATCGAGGCAATCCTAAGAAACCCAAACACAATAGGCTTTGGTGGTTTCATTACAGAGTTCCTATGGCCACCTGTGATCTCCATCATGCGATCAGCTAAAATTATTTATTGAATCGTTGGTAGTTTTTGAACACAATTGACCAATAAAAGCGACTGATAAATCAAACCACAAAAAAGATCGCAGAGTTTTCCTTCATTAATCTTCTATTAGTATTTATATTACTTAATAATAAAGAAAAGTCGTAACTCGCTCTCTAAATAATAATTTAATAACATATATTTTTTACTGAACTAAAATATTAGCCTTCATTTATAATGAAATGGCGCTACTGTGCATACTCGTACCTACCGAGACCTTCATTTCAGTTGGACAGGAAATTAGTTTCATTTTTGACCACCGGCTAAGTATGTTGTGAGTAGGTACTCGGACGCCGGAAGTTGTTTGTCGTCGTATTCGACTTGGCAACACGTTTCCGGTCGACTGGCTCGGGATTTCGTGGCTCCGAGAAATATTATTCTAGGACGCAGAAAAAGGAGGTGAAAGATAGTGCGCTTTTATAAAAACCAATCTGTTTTTTTAAAACAAAACAAAACACATTATCGGTAGTACATTAAGTACATATCGAACTTCGTAGGGCCATTTTTTTTAAATTATACCCCCTATAACTTTTTTTAAACATAAGTTTTTTTATGTGATTTCTGATCAGAATCGCGAGTTGTTTCGATCCTAGGTAATAGTAGAAAAAATGTCCCAAACTTTCCATACATCTTTTAAACTTTCCATTCCGTTACCGCCATATGTATGAAAAAATTGTGACAGAATGGAAAAAAAGTCTTGGGACACTTTTTTTCTCTTATTAGGATCGACAGAGCTCTCGATTCTGTGTATAAATCACATAAAATATTCCAAAATAAAAAAGTGGGCGGGACTGGACAACTTTGAAAAAAAATGGCCCAGTTACTAATTAAAATCAAATACGTGGCGGTTGTGAAAAAAGAGGTGCTTCACTAAATTTTGACTTTTCTCTAAGATCTGCAGTCCCACGATAAAGGCTTCTCAAGTGTGGGGATCATTGTATTACTGCCTTTGTATATTGTTTTTTTTGTTTAATACTTTTTTAGGGTTCCGTATTTTTTTTATATATATATACGTACGTACCATACGTTTTGTATGTACAATAATACGAGCATATCTCCTGTGGTGGTCATGTCTTCAGTGGTGTTTGATGAGGTAGTGTGAAAATATAAAGTGACAAAACCTGTTACCTTTTGTGTACGTCGTTTGTAAGTTCTAATTGACGTCGATTTTACTTACCTACGCATAACAATTACACATAACATACGTCCTAACCAAATAACTGGACTACCCTGAAATTATTTCCAGTCATTCTTGGTCTTCCAGTGAACTAACTACCTTACAGGTAAGCTACATTTAACTTCAAGGAGCATTTAAATTCGCGGCGCATTTTCCCAGTTTCATACAGTTTAAATGGCTATGAGACGTTATGTTTTTCATGTAACCGGCCTCTCGTAATGTGTCTACCGTGTTTCATAATAAAACGCTTTGTTGGCTATGCCATAATGTTTTTGCTGCTTAAATTTTTTATATGTAATGTATTTCTGCAGCATTTTTATATACAAAATGTATCGTTGCTGTCTAGGTCACTTTGTTTTAAGTATATAAAGCTTGTAACAAAAGTCCCAAACGATACTTTAACAGCTGATAAGGTCAATCACCTTGTGTGCGATGCAACTGGAATAAAAATCCCTTTATATGGTGATAGGCACCATTTTTGTAAATCGAAAAATTTCCACTTGCATTGCACTCAGGGACCATTGACCTTATCAGCTGTTGAAGTATCGTTCGGGACTTTTGTTACGCCCTGTATACTCATTTCCGAAATCCAGAAAACTTCATTTTGGGAACTATAGTCTAAGAAGTAAATTTTTGGTAAATTTTTCAATGTAAATATCATATATTTATCCATTGTAATCCTTTCACGTAATCGTTTAAATTTTTCATACAAACTAAATAGTATTTTCAATGTCTCAGGCCTAGTTTACCCTCTGGGTTGGAAGGGTCGGCAACGCGCATGTAACACCCCTGGAGTTGCAGGCGTCCATAGGTTACGGTGACCGCTTACCATCAGGCGGGCCGTATGCTTGTTTGTCACCGTCGTAGTATAAAAAAAAAGGTCAGATGGCAGTCGCTTTCGTAAAACTAGCGCTTACGTAAAATCTTGGGATTAGTTGTCAAAGCCGACCCCAGGCTCCCTAAGCCGTGGCATAAACCGGGATAACGCTAGGAAGAAGAAGAAGAAGATACGTTAACATCAGCCTAATTGACGTCTTTTATCATAGTAGAAACATGACAAAATTTTCAGTAGGTACATTGCGTCTTCTAATAACTCACATAATTTAAACTTTTGTGAGTCATACTGACATTAAATTTCAACGGTTAACACTCACGTATTTTTATCACCATGAGCGTGACATGTTTCGAGTGCATCGGGCAGCCATCGTCTTGAGACAGGTGTTGGAAAGGAATAGGTATGATTGGAGGCAACCATACGCATTCTTTTTCGTGTTAACCATTGCAATTTAATGTCCAAATACACATTATATTTAAAAGTCGCTGAACAAACGTTGTTCACGTTCCGTTTGTGGAGTAGGTAGGTACTACCTTCGATTAAATTTATTGCTCCTACTACAGGCAATGTGCCTTTTTAGTACCGAATAAAATGTAGGTATAATATAATTTTTGTTTAACATTAAACTTGCTAAATGCCTAAGTAAGATTTTATCTCAACCAACTAACTTTATCTACTTTTTTTCAACTTCAAATGGTAGCTGGCCCTTTACGTTCGGGCATGGCGGATATGCCCTGATCCGCCAATTAATGTATGGTAAATTTGACCGGCGGATGTCCAGCGGACACACCCGCTGTCAGATCTGACGGCTTGCCCGAACGTAGGTATATAGCCGGCGGGTAACAGACCAAAGACCAATGGCATCATCTAATCGCATGACGTCACTATTGGGCTGAGACAACCAAAGGTCGTATGTATATTATAGCTTAATACTGACTTAGGCTCTTTTGGATCTACATTATAGGGGCTAGAACAAACATTCATGAAGGTGCTGACGTCAAAGCGTCCTAGTTTTTAGTAGTGTTTATTCACTTTGACTTTGAGTTGGTGGGAAAAATATAGGAAATCTAGGTTATTAAATATTTAATTCATTGAGTTTATCCTACTTTCAAAAATGGATCATTAAAGTTTGGGCATGAAATCGACTTTAACCACCTCTTTTTTTAAATCTGTTTATACACCCACCTAGCTCGGTCTATGTGGAAAAATTCGTCTTTTTTGTACACAGCGTATTGTGTGTGTGTGTGTGTGTGTGTGTGTGTGTGTGTAAATGTAGAAAAGTATTATCAAGTACTATTCAGTACCTATATTAAAATGTTTAGTAATCCATAATAATTTTCTAGCTATCTTCCCTTATTACCTAGGCAATAAGGTTCAATAAAATAAACATAAAATAAAAAACAAAACGTCATCCTTCTGGTTATCACTCTCATTTTACCATCTTACCGGCAAACCTGTCATTTTACCAGCAAATGTCACGCTTACAATTTGGCCTCATGGCCTGGTTAATGAAGGTATTATTTTCTCTTCTTCTCCATCGCTTCCTCATTGCTGAGGATCATGACTCCCCTTCAGCTTGTAAACTGCTTGCCTCTACATGCTATGGTCAGCTGCCTGGTCCGCTGATCTGCTCTAAGATCTGGCCAGACCAGAGTTTCGGGATCCGGCCTCAAGGACGTTTCCTTACGACTTTTCCGGTGACCATCACCAGTTCCAAGTTATCTATACCAAAGGTATTGTTTATCTTGTGTCTTTAAGATGTGCGAGTTAACTAAACATGTTTTTAAATTGAAGATTTCCTTTAAGTCGTCATAAGCCTGTTAGCAAAAATTAAGATGTATCATTTGTTTTTCCTGGTCAGCATCAAAACATAATGAAATCGATTGATTGATCTTTATTTTTAACAAGAAAGCAGCTGTCAAAGACACATCCTTATTGGCGCTTTTTATATTTTTTGTTGTCATTTTGCTGTCAAATTAGTGATAAATAGATATCAAGGTGAGATTGCTTTGTAAAGGATAACAACAATCTAAAAAAAAAAACTCGTGGTTACTTTTGGGGCGTGCTTTCCTGTCCAATATATAAATCAAATTAATATCACACCTATGACTCTCCGGCCATATTTCTGTCCGTCCGTCTGTCTGTCTGTCTGTCAACAGGCTGTATCTCATGAACCGTTACAGTCAGAGATGAAATGTTCACAGATGATGTATTTATGTTGCCGCTTTAACAACAAATACCTAACAATACAACACATGTGATTTTTTGCCGCTTTTATTTTTTAATTTTTCAACCTTTCGTACGTGAGTCCGATTCACACATGGCCGTTTTTTTTAAATTTCTTTAAACAAATTCCATGAAATTGAGTAACCGGCCTTAGACTATGCTTCATGTTCAAAAGTGTGAAACGCCCGTACAATCTTCCATACGTTTTGAAAGCGTAAACTTTATAAGCCAAGCTTTTCAATCCTCAAGACTCATTAATTATATGGTACCTATATAAAACAAACATTACCGGTCGTATACCTTCAAAGTCAAAGGATTCTTTCAGCGGGCCCTGAAAAATAAATTACACTGCCTTACAAACATGCCGCCGCGTTTTTTTTTAATAACTAGACACATCGGGAAGTTAGGCTAATCCCGACTTTGAAAGTAGGGGTATAAAAATGATTTTTGCTTGGACTTGTCAATGTTTTGAAGAGATGTGTACATTCTGATGCGGACAACCGCATGCTAGCGGTCGCTGTAAGCTAAGTCGCTATATAGCCAGTAGACGGTGACCTTTCTTTGCATCTACTTGGCATAGACACCGAGGTCGTGGTTGTACTGGTCTTATTCGAGATGAGATTGTGGAATACAGCCAGACTTTCATAATACGTCGAGGTAGAATATAATCAAGTTAATGAGATCGCGGTCTCAAATCTCGGCTGTCGCGTTGTCAACAAACGCGGTGACGTTTGGGTTTAAATAGGGGAAAGGAAGGTTTATCGTCGTTCTTTAAAGTGTTGGGGGGGACCGAATTCCGTTCGGGGGTTTCGTTAATTATAGGTACAGTCAACCAATTGGAACCCTAGGCAGTAGGACTATGTCATAGTGACGCTATAAATCAGATTGTAAGAAATCTCTTACTGCTTGTCATTTTGGCATGGTTCTAGAGTGGCCTAGGGTTCCAATCGGTTTAGTGTACCTTATTGGGGAAAGTATTGAGGTATTTATATATATATTTATATATATATATATATATACCGACGTACATTGGTCTACCTTAATTGGTAGAAGTGGTGAAGTTTGAGCAGATTTATGTGATATTCCTACCCTTTTGGGATAGGTGTGGATTTATGTATTAATGATTTTTCTACCTTTTTGGCGCACAAAAAGTTTTTATTTATAATTACTAGTGGTTCGCCCCGAACCTGAACTCACGACCCTTTAGCCGATTTGATCCTTTAACTTAAAAAATCTATTTATCTCATCTAACCACCTGCCAAATTTCACGACGATCCGACCAACGATCCTCGAGTTATCGTCGAATAAACACACATACATACAAACATACAGGGTGTTCTTGAGCGTTCACTTTAACTTCGTCATGTGGCTTGGTATAATTAAGGAAACTATGTACAAATCAACTGCTAATATAAAACGGGCATTAGAATTGATTTTACTAAGTAAGTTACAACTATGACATATCAATGTCATGTCGAATACTTCATACTCCGTTTACACACATGCAAATCCCGTATGAGATAAAATTAAATTAGTAGTTATTTTCTAAATGGAGCTAATTAGAATACCGGTATCTTTTAGAAATTAACTTGATCCAAGCTAAAGAATGCACCATTGAATTTATAGCAATTGCTCAAAAACACGTTATAATATTATATATGACACCGTTATATTGTGAGTACTGTTAGTTTATAAACTAACGCGCAAGATTGTAAACAAATGGATAGGTTAGGTTAGGTTAGGTTAGTTTATAATATCCTTAGTCAAATTATTATCTGACGGGCGTTCACAATTTAACGATGACATATATATACAAATTACGGATTGTCAAAGTATACTGGCAGAACTTACTCGCTTTTGTTCGCTCGTTTAATTATGAAATTCAATTTCACCTGTTACCTGTCATACGTAGCTAGAATCTCGCCAGTTCTACCTAGGACGTGTAAATTGGTCTCGATTTGCAGAAGTCTCACAAAAGCTGGTTACTGTGGGAGTTTCCAGGATCCTACTTAGAGCTTCGAATTCGCTAAACTGAAGCTAGTTTTTGGCATGACAACTAGGAGCAATTGTAAAATTAAACAATTCATACTAGTATTTTGCCCCGAAATCGAACTCGCGACCTATATATCTCAACAATTCCTTGGCGGATTTGGCTCATATTCAAACTTAAAAATTGTATTTATCTAATTTAACTACCTGCCAAATTTCCCGTCGATCCGATTGATGATACTCAAGTTATCGTCGAACAAACATATATACAAACATACATACAAACGACGGAGTGTCCAAGTAGATTGGGATTCGCTCGCTCGTTCGATAACAGAGATTATTACCACGCTTTTTAATTAAGTTGAGCACCCGATATTTCGGCGATGGTGGGTACCCACATATGTATGTACATGCATGTATAGCGCATCGCGCGCACCAATATAATCAGTTAGCAACCGACCCCTGCGCGCGTATCATTTTCTGTGACCTAAGTTCAAACCTAACATAAATATATATAGATGCAAACCAAAGTCATATACTTATCTGAATATTAGTGCAGATACCGCTCATGTAGTTGATATACATGTTAAATTTCAACTATCATCTATGACAAAAATAATAGAGGTAGGAGATAAAAGAGGACTTGACGACGGAAAAGCATTTCCAACCCGTCTTTGTCAGGGTATAAACAAGTACCCAGATGGAAACAATCATAAACATAACAATGTGTAGCGCCGGCGCGGCGTAAAATGGCCTTGTCCATTTGAGCCTCAGCTGTGATGGCAGAGTCTAAGATAGTGTCGAAAATAATAATTGTATGCAGTATTTTGACGTAGTTCACACTGCTATGTGAATGTATAATAAAGTACCAACTGCATTTTATGTATCCTATAGGCCGCAACGCGTGGTAATCTCTAAAATAGATCTACCATAACAATTTAGCTACCTACCGCTCCTGCAGAATAAAATCAATAATACTACTATGACAAGAGACGTCAATTAGACTGATGTTAACGTACATTGAAAATACTGCTTAATTTGTATGAAAACGTAAATATGTACCTACAAATTACACAATTAAAAAAAATTTGAATAAAAGTTGTTCAGTTTGATGAGTGAAACTTACGATTGAATTTATTGCTCCTATTGTTGGCCACACCCGGTATTATTGATTGCTATTGTCGTGTTGTACTGAAAATGCAAAAAAGCATAGGAAATATCATAATTTTCTTACTGACAGTTACACGCCCGCTACTTATCTCTATATAACTCTTTACTTGTCGCTTGATTATGAAATCCTAAGATGATCAAATTAATCATGTCGTACGTAGTACCTAATATAGGTGATTGTTATCTGTATTTCATTATAATATCTACCTTTACAGCTGTTTGTTACGGCCAAAATACTGCTCTTCGTGAATTAAAAATAATAATAATAAATAAATAAAACGTTTATTCACATATCTTGCTTACTTCTAAATACTTACTTATATTGTGTGTGTTCTTCAGAAATTCACACACGTACAGCATAAATCTAACAAAGCCGTCTGCGATGGCGGAGATAAGGGAGGGGCGGTTATTGTTGGCGAACATTCGGAGTCAATTAACGGGTTTCTTCATTGCGATTTATTTCAAACGCTGAATTGGGTAAAGGATACCATACGCCAGATCTCCATAGTGGGTACGCCAGACAATTTTTCCATACATTTATCGGCAGCATGCCTACCACGAACATCGAAAATTGGCATTGACGGGTAAACCTCTTTGTCACTCCAATATGGAAGTGTGACAGGGATGGAGACATAAATCCGCAATCGTTCGATTTTCGTGGTATAGGCCCTGATCCGGCAGATATGCCCGATTGTATATGGTCAGCTTATGTCAGATGTTTCAAGGCTGCCCCCTATGCGGGAGAGGATCTCTCGTCCGCACACACAGCAGGTGTATACTCCCCCAGGTGGACGGGGGTTGGAGGCCTGCTCGTGGCTCTTAGAATACGCTTCATAAAATGTTATCCCTTAAAATGCTACATTCGGATGTCGAATACCTAGAAAAACGTACAAAATGTTTGCCTGTATACAAAAATATTAATGTTACGTAATATTTATTTAGGTCTTAATTCCACCCTGTCAAAACAAGTGATGATATACTCGTATTACGTTTGTTATTAATGTTATTATTTATCCAAGTACTGCAAAAATATCATCTACTTTTATGGAAGTATCTACAGAGTGTAACTAAAATACCGGTGATACCTACAAGGGCGTAATCAGTCCATACCTAATACTCTTCTTCTTTTCTTCTTCAACCTAATTTCATTCACTGTTGGGTATAGCATCATCATAAACTTAAGAGTTATTCTCTTGTCGGTGGAGTATTTTCCAGCTCTCTCTGTCCTGCGCCAGCATTTTGAACTTTTGATATGAGACGGCTCCTACTTTTTCCTTCACTTGGTCCAAGTAGCACATAGTATGTAATGTAGTTACACTCTACGCAACACCTCCTCATTCGTTAATTTTTTCTATACAACTTATGCCTTACCTTATTATTTTTGGTTAAACATTGGGTCCATATTACTTTCTTAATAAAAAAATCGGAAAACACTTATGGCGATTTTTTTATATTTTGCAATATACAAAACATAAAGTATTTTTTTCCCAATTTTTCCCTAATCGATATCTTAGACTGATTATGCCTTTAACGGATCACTAGAATTTTCGGTACACCTTGTATGGTGCTCAGCCGTAATCTTCTTACTATAGATTTCCCAACCTATGCCACATTTCGGGAGTCTGGGATCTGCTTGTTTATATTAAGGCTAGATTTCATTGAGCGCCGTCACATATCCAAAATCTTTAAAAAAATTGGCCACTGAAGTCACGCAAAAAAGCAGCGTAGCTCAGAGAATCGTCCACATTTATATCACTCGATTTAATAAAGAAAAATTCATTATTGGTAAGTCCTTTCTTCGTCCTAGCGTTTTCCTGGCTTATGCCATGGTTATACTTACCAAGGTTCGACGTAGGCGCTACCTTTATAAAAACGACTGCTATCTGACCTTCCAACCCAGTAAACTGGGCCTTATTGAGATTCCGGTTTCCTCACGATGTTTTCCTTCACCTAATAGGGATTACGATTGCAAAAACGATATTTCGTACAAAAGTTCAGAAAAAGTCATTAGTATTAGTACAACCCGGCAGGTTATGAACCCGTGACATTTGGATTGTAAGTTGTACGCCTTACCGTTGGGCCACCAGTGCTCAGGCCTCAGTCAGTTTGATAATATACCTCAAAATTCTTACTTTACTACTTGCCCCTAATTGGAATTATGTAATATGGCATTATCTTAAATTCAACTCCGGCTACGGCCCTGGTGGTGCTCAGACAAAATGTAAACAGAAAATACTTGTTGTAACAACCAGATATAGGTATTTAAGGATTATAAGATAAAAGCAATGTGAATAATACTTGTATTCTACTTCTGCACTCCAATGAGCTCTTTCGTCGTAAACTAGAGATATAAAAGGAAATTTACAACCTTAAGACGCTAGGTGAAATATACTTCAAAACAAATAAAACAGCAATACTGGGATCTTTCTCCCGGTGGGATAAGAAAATAATTTCAGATATCAAAACTGTTAAAATATTTTTAACGACATTTTGTGAAAAGCACTTTGATATGTGTAGTCATTTTTTTCTGTGTAGGTAATCATTTCATAATGTAGTATTAACAAACATTTGCGGTCTTAGAAATCAACAACATCACATCAGCGGAATGAAATGAAGGTATGAAGCAGATAATTTTTGATTTTCAATTTTGGCATTTGTCTTATAATTTACAGGTACTTACTATCGATCAAATAAATCATCATAGTAAGATATTTTCTCTCATTTCATTGGTGGTTTTAGGTACCTATAAATTCACTACGCTGAGTTGGTAGGTTCGGTGAAAAAGTTCACACGGAACACGGTGATAGTACCATACCTACTGACCTTCATTTTATATTCTATTACATATATTTTTTCATGGAATATATTACATACACTTGTTTCCTATTAATTTTAACGACATAAACGTTCATACCAGAATCAGATTGCTATGGAAATTACTCAGACATTGGTTTTCTTTTTCCGAACGACGTTCATCATCATATTCATCATCATCTTCATCATTGGTCACATCATGTTTGTTGCGGCGCTTGTGGGTTTACGGGGCCTTGCATCGCCGTTGATGGATAACGTCCTATAACAGCGCGGCATTACTTACCACAACCATCACACACAAAACGCAAGTCCACAGGAGGTGGTAGAACATAACGAAACCTTTTCGGCTTAAGACTTGGAGCATCAAAGTATGATGATGACTGGCTGGACCTTCAGGCATTCATGATAAATCGGGTACAAACAGATGGACAAAGAAGTGAAACTTGTCTGCGTTAACAATAGTATGTTCGCGTGACGTCTTAAGTTTTGTTCAAACTTTTTGGCGCTGCTGTTTCTACTGACCTTTAAAGGGGTCACCAGCATTTTTGAAACATCTTAAACCCTATAGAACGGCTAACACCAAAATGATCTATAAAGGGGCAACTTGGATACTAAACAATCTTCTATCTCCAAGACATACATTATACACACAAAAGCGCCCTAACGAGATCACACACAGAAACTGCATGTTAACATCACACACACACGCAATCTGCAAGTCACTTGTTACTCATAACCCTTTGTAGTCTTTGATTATACGATGCTATCCGGCGTTTCATTCTCATTGATGCTATTCGCTTTCAAACCAGCAATATCTGATCCCTATTAGTTAACTTTGTGGTTTGTTTGTGTGTGCCAAAGCTGCGTTACTCTCGTTTGTCGTAAGGAAAGATCTCTCTCTTCTTCGTCGTATTCTTCATTCCTGAACGTCGTGCCTTTCTTGAAATGCCTCTACTGAGACGGTGAGGTCTTCTCATCCTGCTCTATCGTTGGCTTATCTCATGCCACCTGCAGGGCTAGGATGCCAAGCGGATAGCGTGATAATTTCTGGATAAGACAACAGTTTTTCAGGGTTTTAGGACAATTTCTGACAATTGTAATCAGTCAACTATCCACATTTCACAGCAAGCCATTGCGCTATCATAAAACTTGTCTAATTATCAACAATAGCATTATCAGTTGACATACGTCGATAACCATCTTATGCCTGCTGGTCTATGCAGTACTTAGGGCCCCAGCCACGAGGGCTTTTTCCTTCCGTTGTCTCGTGACCTGCTCCAAATTGTCGTTGCTTCTCATTAATAAAAATTAGCTTATTTCGCCCCATTGCTGGACTTATCAAGGTATCTGTATAGAGTTCACACTTATGCTGGTTTCTTCAAGGCGAAGGAGCTCTGTGGAACAAGCGCTTGTTACACAGAAAGGGGTCCATTTTGTACGTTAATTAAGTAATCCTATTTGCTGACTGTCCCTTTCGTTATTTATTATTTCTGCTCTGTAATAAGAATTGGCACAGTAAAATCAGACGTTAAAATAACCATACAATATATATTTCATCGTTTGAATTAATATTTACACCTTGTTCAGTGCAAATTTTCCCTTAAAAAAATCATATAATAAGTCACTAAGAATGTATTTTAATATTACATTTACACAACAACATTTAAGATTTTGTATTTTAATAACTAAGACTTCAAACTTTCGCGTTATGTACACATTATTAAACTTAAAACGGGTCTACCGCGAATTTAGTTAACTTACCTTAATATTGGTAAGTTAACTAAATTACTTGATGCTTACTTGAAGATCGTTTAGAAAAATACTTTAGCATAATAATCACTTACGGCAAGAAAATAACTACAGTGATATCCAGAAAAAAAAACAGCAACTATTAATAAAAGATAAAAGCTCGTTTTAGTTTCATTAATATAACATATCTAAATAGATCTAACCCAATATTAGTACTTTTTTTTATTTGTATCACTGTTAGTACAGTTATAAAATTCTTAGTTAATTAAAAATGAACGTTTCTCGTAAAGAACATGTAAATAAATGAGAAGAAGAAATATTTAACCGCTGTTCATACTACCACGGAGAACTTACGCTTGGTGAACACACGCTCTCAAAAACTCCACCGCCGCTAAACGCTACAGCGCCGCCGATTATCAACGTTTCCTGATAATCGGCGGCCGTACCAGCTGCCTATTTCTGAAACCTTTCCAATTTATATGACCAACTACTTCGAAATAATTAACGAAATGAATTCCTTAAATCAAAGCAAATCAATCAGTAAAACTCCAATCTATTACCGACCACGTCAATTATAAGGAAGCCTTACGTCCGCCATCTTTGAACGGCCATTTTGAAATGCGTAATGGCCTGGAAATTTCCAAATAATTGTGCGTCATAGCCAGTTAATGCTGATGTTTTTGCGGTCACCATAATGACACGTAATGGTTACTAAACTTGCTTAAATATTGATTTATGAGTAAAAATTTAAAATTTACTAACCATTTTTGAGAATATTTGGATGGAAATCTTTAAGGCTTTAACCAGCTTTAAAATCATCGCGAGAAACAAGTCTTCCGATTGAAAAAAAGCGCATATTTATCTTTTATTTGGGCTCTCGATGCCACAGATACAAAATTAAAGTACACAACATCCCTTTTTCTGTTGCCTGTTAAAAAAATCATGGAATCCTGCAAAAACGTTAGTATTACTTTAAAATTCTAGAGTTCTAATCTAGAAAAATGGTCTTATCAAGGTATTGAAAAGTCCTAATGAAGGACTCTTTGTTAACCTTGCCTCTGCTGGCGCGAGTGGCGCGCTTCCTGTTCTCAGGCGTACCTGATCATCCATACCTACTCTGGTAGATTTTACTAGTAATAACCTTTGGGATTAAGAGAATTGGATTGGACGAAGATGCATTGCTATATCTTCGTTCATGATCGATGCGTTGCTGTTGCCAGGTGTACCTGGCGGACCATACATTACTTACCCTGGTAGATTTTATTAGTAAAAAATTATGTGTTGCTAAGAATGAGATATTCCTATTGTCATGTGTTTTTTGGCGGTTACTAATGATATACTAAATAAATGAAAATTGCCAAAATGTCACTTCCCAAATATTTTTTCGTAGAATTTCGTTTGCCAAATTGAATGCATTTGATAAAATTTGTTAGGGGAATTAAATTTGACCAAAACCTCTTTGGGGAAAAACGGCAGGATCCCGTTTTTGGCCTATTTGTATAGCTTTATAAAAACTTGAAACATGTGTTTATATTTTTAGTTATTAGACTTGTGCTCCAAAACTACAACAATTGTTTACAATTTTACGGGGCTACAACGTCGTCGGGAATCTCTAGGATAACGTTAGTTTCACCTTAAAATTCAATAGTTTTTACTTCGTAACGAGGAAAGCGGTCTTATCCCGGTCTTGGATAGCCCTAATGTAACATTGTTAACCCTGCCTCTGCTGGCACGTTGCCAACCTGTTGCCAGACATACATACATACCTGGCAAGTGGAGACATAGCTGATGGATTTTAAAAAGTGTGTAATCACCATTGGCCGAATTGGTCGATGACGTGAATGAGGATTACCGCGAGTCGATTTTCCGCTAGGGGCGCTAGTGGAACGTGGGTCCGGGCGGGAACATTTTAAACGTCTTTGACATTTCTCTCATACTGACACCCACGCATAAGTGGCACCGCCTGGTGAGCGACAATACGGTAGCTCCCATTGCGTTGAACGAAGATGTATTTTTTGTTGAACCAAATTAAATTGTTTAATTAAATATTTTGACTTGTTATTAAAGTAGTAACACTACTATATGTTGTAAATTATACATTTTTAATGTATTGTTTTGATTAAAAATAAGGTAATTTGAGTGGAACAGCGTAGGTAGCTTAATCACCATTATACATAGTTTAAATAAATGCTTTTCTCTTGAGTTTATAAAATGCCTTGCATGAGTCTATTACACCACTAAGAACCAATAAAATAAAATAAAATGATAAATATCTTTATTTTTCAATTTAGGCACATTACAATGCACTTATGAACGTCAAAAAAAAAGCTACTACCGTTTCTATCCCCACACCACAGCCCGAGAAGATTATTACCGGCAAGAAACTCGGCGGGACTTATTTTTTCAAAAGAAATTACAAAAGTAGTAAAAATATTTACAATATGTGGTTCTACAAGAAACCATATCAAAAGGAAACAGTGAAACAGAAAGACAAAAAAAAGAATAAACAAAATAAAACAAAATTAAACGGTTTTACACGAAAAAGGAAAAAAAGGATATTGAAAAATATTATCCCTGGACACGTTTTTCACGCAGCGCTCGTATTAGGCACCTTTGCACCGAGAATGATACAGAATAGCTTACGATATGAGATGTTTGAATTAATACATTTATTAAGTAGTTAGACATTGTTTAGATATTTGTTTGCTATTAAAATTAACATAAATTATCTCTTATTATAAACGGATTCGACGCCGTTACTAACAACAGTCACATTAATAAATTGTTAAAAGTTATCCCGAACTCATGTCAAGAGGCAGCAATACCCGTAGCCACGCCTACCTATAGTCAATTGTCTTGGGCGGTACCCAACCCGTGCCAAATGGGTTGACAATGCTCTGCATTTAGAATTGTTACGTGGC
Source organism: Lathronympha strigana (assembly GCA_949128165.1). Taxonomy (NCBI): domain Eukaryota; kingdom Metazoa; phylum Arthropoda; class Insecta; order Lepidoptera; family Tortricidae; genus Lathronympha; species Lathronympha strigana. Next base: position 4,446,180 of record OX421906.1, on the reverse strand, counting down.
AACTGTCTGATAATAGTAGATTACATACCAAGGCCGTTTAAGTGGGAAATGCCTCGGATCCCTTGTAATTGTCGGCCGAGGCGAAGCCGAGGTCGACTAACATGTGATCCGAGGCTTTCCCATTTACCGGCCGAGGTTTGTATACTATTTTTCTGTCCGACGGAGCCGGCAGGCGGCAATTTAGTTTTGCGTAAAGTGGCGCTTACCGGCCGGAGGACTGAAATAGTACATTACCTAACTAGTGAGGTAAAACAAAAAAAGGCCGAGATCGCAGATGTTTGCGACCCGAGCTGCAAGCGAGGGACGTAAATATGCGATCAAGGGCTTTATTTATTACCTCACGTGTTAGGTACATCATTTTATGCCTACACTTGGGCAGAAATCGGCTTTTACCGTGCGCGTAGCGTGCGGAAAAAGGCCCTTTATGGCCAGGTGTGGCATAAACTATTTTATACTATTAGGGACACTTGCTTCACGGTTTTTGTCACGGTACATTTTTTTTTACATTACACATGGTGCTACTTTACCGCCCTAGGGCGATAATGAGGACTTTACGTGCCTACGTCGAATATTCAAAGGGTCATATGTTTATGTACTGTAAAACGTCGTACAATACACGTGCGAAGAGATAATTAGCAACTCGTGTCTATTTAAATCACTCCCTACGGTCGTGTTTTAATTTATCGCCACTCGTTGCGAATTTCCTCTTTTTCGCCTTTGTATCGTAATGTACTATTTCATCACACCTGCTTATAAATGTTAATATTGTATGCAAGCATTCTTAAGCTTAATTAGCTGTATTACGCTCATGGCTGTAATGGGGCGGGGCATGAAGGGGAGTAGTATACATATATACTATATACCACACGCTTGCTGCACGTAGCCGCCGCTCACCACGGAATACTATGGACTGAGCTACTCCACTACCACTAATAAATATTGCTTTTTCATCTGCCTAGTAAGTTTATTTATTTCCCCGCTAATGTGATGAAAAACATTGTATGTATCAAGAGCGGTACAAGAATAACAAACTCGTGGCACACTCGTTCGTAATTTCTTGTTTACCGCCCTTAAGGGGCTGGCAACACCTAATTCATGTTTTTTAAGCAGTGTTTTAAGAAAAACTAGGTATTTTGTATTTGGTGGCCTGGGCCGAGCAATAGGACGGACGAGTATGTAGGCTGGTTAATTATTCTTTCTTTTTATTAGTTTAACATTTTAATGTTACACATGCGGTAACTCAACATTTCGATGGTTATTAGAATAGAATGACTATTAGATTTAAAACTCTTACCGGTGTATTTATATGTCATTTTAATAATGTTCTTATTCTTTTTCAGGTATGTTACGCTTCAGAGTATGGGAATTCGGTAATTTATAATGTTGTATTTACTATAATTATAATTAATTATAATTATAAATAAATAATAAAATAATAATAACATAACTGTAAAAATACATATAGGCATATACAGAGGGAATTAAATCAATAAATATTATGGGCAAGGCCCGTAATTTTTATGCCGATGACAGACAAATGACGTCAAGCTTCATATATTTATCATGTTTTAGGTTTTACGTTTGAAAAAATATTGCTGTCATTGAATAGTGTCAAAACTATTACGTTCGACGTTAGAGTCGAACGTTGATAGACTTTTTCTGTCATTAACTCACTTCGTATTAAAACATCATGTGTGTTTATATACGTCATTATGAAGAAACGGGCATGAAAATTACGGGCCCTGATTATGGGACAATATTACACAAATCGATCTAGTCACACGGTATGCTCAATTAAATAAGGCTTGTATTATGTGAATAGTGACTTCATAGGCATGTTAGGTTAGGCCGTTACGTTATAATTATCTTATGTTAAGACTGATGATGTTTGAAAAAGCAACTGATAAATATCATAATTATATTATGATGTTTCTAAAAACTTATTGGTATGAGCCAGATTTTAAACCCGCAACCATCTGATCAAAATCGGACGTCTGACCGCTATGTTTGAAGAGGTATCTAAACTGGAATATATTTTTAAATTAAGTCAGAAAACATTGAGACAGACTTTGCTCAGATTTGAATCCTTAAATAGAATTATTATCCCTTGAGGTTTCTTAGAGGACCCCAAATTAAAATCTTTTTTCGCCTTGATTTAATAATACATTTCTTTGAGTCGGTCTCCGCGAGGAATTAATAGTTTTGAATAAAAAAATACTCTATCAACTGGTAATTCTTATACGTATAGAAGGGCGGCTTTGTGAAAATTTCTTAACTCAAGTCTGACCACCGCTAACAGTAAGTTAGAGAGCATCATACTGTCTTTTTCTTACGCTAGTATTACCATCCCGAAAAAAGGGATGTATATAGTTTTTTGTCCTACTGTTTCTAAGTTCGTTCGGTTGTCAGACTTCATTGAATTATTTATTGTCTGAACAAGAAAAAACTGTAACAAAGTTATTTTGTATATACGTATTGTAAAAATACTAACCAAAGGAAGAAAATATAAACGGAATAAGTTACGCATCTATAGTTTACGCCATTATATCGCGGCTCAGTTTGTGGGCGCTCACGTGTCGAATTGTCGACGGCAGGTGCCACCGTTATATTGTCTATAATGTCTGCGCGAGTGAATTATTTGCTCTTAGGCATTTCTGTGTAATTTCCACCTATTGCCTGTCGATAACTAGCTAGTACCTGACAGTACAATAGTACATTACTGCAGACGCCGGGAAAGAAGGGCTTAACGGGTGAGTATGTATATACACGAGCCGAGCGTTAGCGAGGCCGGGTAACCATACGAAGCCGTTAAAGCCCTTTTCACGGCAAGGCATGTATAGTGCTTTTCTCAAACATGCAATGAAATAAATAAAAAAATCTCCAAAAATATGATAGTTTTATTTCTAGAAAGTTGACTTGACGAATTAATATATCTAACACAAATATTGCTATTTAGTTCGTGGTGATTCCAACATGAATTTAGTCTATAACGATAAAACAGATGATCCATAAATATTTCATGATGTATAAATATGTCGCAATATAAAATGTACCAAACACGAACAGCACTTTTTATTCTGTGACAATGAAAATTATAACCTCTTTACAAATTTTTGTACATAATTCCTACTTATCCTTAGATAGACAGACACAGTTCTCACTTAAACAAGAAACCAATTTAGTCTAAACAGTTATCGTAATATTAACTAAACACGCATGCATTTTGGGTAGCCAAAGCCATATGCCTTCCGACATCTCGTTTGTCATTTGCGCCATCAATTAATTTAGAGCCCATTCAATTTTACTTTCGCATTTCGCACTTAATTCTGGTGGGGCTCAATGAATAGTCATTTCTGCTTCAAAACTCGACGGCAACATTATTATAATAAATAACAATGAACAATAAAACCATTGAAATAGATTAAAAGAATCAAAGTTATTTAACTTAACCTCCAAAATTATTAAAAAACTACATAGGCGTTTTTTCACACGCGGTTTGAGTAGACGCTTTTACGTTTAAATTTATTTTAATATTTGGAATGTACCTATATTTGTGTGAGTAAATTTGCAATAACGTGTTGTTACTTATGTTCATGTCGATGTCCATTTTATATAAATAAAACTTCAAAATATCATTACTTATTTTTAATAGGCACTGTGGCAGAATGTTATCATGAAACAAAACGGCACGGTTTGAGTAGACACTTTTACCGCTAATGTTTAAATTTATAATGTGTTATTTGTTATGTTCATGTCCATATTGATTAATTATCGACTTAATATATTCGAATATATAATTTATTGTTTTTTTTAACCCTCCGCATACCAGGTGGAAAATATAGACGTGCCATACAAGGTGGGGTCAAATTTGCACACATTTAAAGTGTATGATAATTGTAAATGTATAATAATTTTGGATTTATGATATATTTTTCTTATTTTTGGGTATATCTTTTTATTAATGAAAACTTTTTTTTATAAAAAAATATTATATTTTTTGTTTAACATTTATCCAAAAGTAGTCCTTCTTTGACTGCAGAAAAAATCTTATCTCAGTAATCAAAATGTTTTAATGAGATTGTGATGTAAATTTAACAATGATTATAAACTTAATTTAAGATTAAAACATAACAAAGCTATTTCAATCACTTTTAAGGTAAAATATGCAATTTTCGCACACATATAAACAATGTTCCAAAACCACAAGAATACCCTCTACAAGTACCTCTGTATGCCCGAAGTCGACCCCTAAAAAAGGCCGTTTCTCCGAGAACGACCTCTAGTAGGTACCTCTTATGGAACGTACAATATACGTTACATCCTTACATCTTCCTCAGCATCTACTTCCGAGGGGTGTCCGGACACACGATGCTGCAAATCTGCAATGCTCTGATTCGCAATCATTCTCCGGTTGAATTACATCATCTTCCAAATCAGAACTATTTTTCATTAAACATCGTTCAATTTCCTGATTTCGGAGTCAGTGCGGCATTTTCATTTAAAATAAATAATAATTTAGTTATAATTATTTAATAAAAACCATAAAAAGGAGTAAAAACCTCACGAAAGCCACCTACCTTTTCGACGACGTCCCGTACAAGGTGGGGTCTGAGACGCCGAAAAACTTCTAACTTCCAAATACGTACATGCCAAACTGACTCACGCGTACTGTAGATCTGGCAACGTCATCTGCGCAGCTACTCGAGGTATAAATATCTTACCAGCATTGTTACTGTACTTACTTCCCGATTTACTGGGCCTGGGGTCTGTAATACCCCACCTCGTATGCGGAAGGTTAATAGGCGTACTGGCATAACTGGCAGAATGTCATCATGAAACTGTCGTAATGAAACTGTTATAATGGCTAAAAACCATGTTGCTGTGTCACACATTTATGTTAAATAAAATTAAAAAAATATTACTTCCCGGCCTAGGCCTTCAATTTTGTATGAAATTTCATTACGTGTCTCTCCAGTTGCCCCGCCTGAAACGTGGTACTTTGAAGCCTTTTATAACGAACGTTATAACAACATTTCATTGCATGTTTGAGAAAATTATATTCCTGAAATAAAACTACGCATCTGTTATTCACATCATCATCATATTTCGCGTCTTAGTTTGATTGCGCTCACGTGACGAGTGTCGAGTTATCGACGGCAGGTGCCAGCGTTATATTGTCATATTGTCTATAATATGTGCGCGAGTGAATAATTTGCTCTCAGGTATTTTTGTATCATTTCACAAAACAAATATAAAAAATTATATTTCTGAAATAAAGCTACGCTTCTACGATGAACACCATCATATTTCGTGACAAAAAAATCGTTTAAAGCAACTTATGGCTCATAGTAATGTCATCGTAAACAAATTAGTGGATGCAAGCTTGGTTTGAGGGCGTTTACGTGTCGATTTATCGACGGCAGGTGCCACCGTTCTATTGTTATATTGTTATAGCGTCTGAGGGAGTGAATTATTTGCTCTTAGGCATTTATGTGACATTATCTCTCTCTATAGCTAGCCGATACTCAACAGATACGTATATACGATAAACACTGATGACTGGATGTGTAGAAGTTGGCGCGTAAACCTGTATAACCTTCAGGGAATAACGTTTGGTAATTCTAAGTATAAGATACGCCACCCTCGACGACACACTCTTCACATAAATTACATTGTTGATGAGGTTTTTATTAAACCCGACTCTACGTTGGGACAGTTGATCGCCCTCCCGGTAATAGAAAAGGTTGCCTGACTTTAAGATTATCGTGTCCTCCCCCTTTCTGCGGACTTCTGACAAGGTGTCATCCACCTATTGCCCCTGTCTAAAGCTAGCTAGTTATTGACAAAATAAATTATATTTCTTAAATGATGCTACGCATCTATTATTCCCATCATCATATTTCGCGGCTCAGTTTGATGGCGCTCACGGGACGAGTGTCGAGTTGTCGACGGCAGGTGCCGCCGTTATATTGTCTTGTCATATTGTCTATAACGTCTGCGCGAGTCGAGTGAATGATTTGCTCTCAGTATTTCTGTGGCATTGTCTAGGGAAGGATGTCACTAGTTTACTATTGCGATTTTATTGCTAAGCTTTGCAATTCGAGGTAAAAACTTAGCAGTTTTTGGCAGATTTTTTATTTATTCTTGCTTTAGGCAGAAGACAAAACTATCTGTTTGTTAGAAGAAATGTTGTGTTAGCATACGTAGAAGATGACTCATTATGTATCTGCCATGATTACCTACAAATACCATAAAAATGCATGTGCCGTTGTTGGCATAAAGCCGTAGTTAAAAGAGTCAATTCAGGCCCAGGTATTCAGGGGTGCGGAGCTGGTAGACCTCCCCGTGGTGCATCCTGGGAGGGGGAGAATAGCCCGCTCAGTTGCGAGACGGCTATTCTCCCTCTGCGAACTACCAGACTGGAGGCGGTGGCAGTTGAGTCTCTCCTGCGTGGGCGCTAATGCCGAGTTCGTTTGGGGAGAACTGCTCCCAGCATGCCTCAGCTCATCTGAGGTGGCAGGGGATGCAGTTCTCGCCCAGCTGGGCGGGTGCGGGTGCGTACGCACCGATACCCACTTTTGTGGGGAGCTGCTCCCAGCACGCCTCAGCCTATCTGAGGTGGCAGGGGAGGCAGCATGCGAGGGGCTTGTGGGACCCAATGACCCTTAGGGCTATGCCGGACAGGGCCTCCCATACCGGACAGGCCTGAGGGGAGGAGCCAGGCAAGCAGAGAACGGCGGGCGGCAGTGCCGCGTGGAGACAACCACAACATAAAAAACCCCAATCCTAAGGCGTGGCTGGCGTGCCGATGGGATGAGTGGCTGGGGGGAACCCAGTCCCTAGCGTCGCAGAGGGGGGGCATACCCTCTCTTCAAATTAAAAATAGCAAAAAACAATGAGTGGCAATAATACAAACAAACTACCCCAGGAGGTTCCAATCCTCTGTGTCACCACAGAACGGGCGAGTGCCCGTACTGTGGTGACATGCCGCCCACCGTATTCTGGGGGGGCAAACCACTCGCGGACGAAATCAAACGACCCTGGCAAACGATCAACGGATACCGATGCTCACGATTTGGATTTGCCGCTTAGGCTAAGCGGAGGAGGAGATGCGGAAGAGGCTGTGATCGAGTCCTCCCCGAAACCTGCACACGGAGGAGAAAAAGCGGTCAGTGAGGAGGCGGTGGGTACCCTGTCCTCACCCGGGCTTGCCCTGCCCTCTACTAAGCCCGTTCCAGCGGGGTACCGCCCACTGCGGGACGCGCTTGGGCGTTACATACGCTATGCCGCGCCCGACACTGTAGCGGGGGCAGAGGATGCGCCTGTGCTTACAGGGTTCAGGCAGTTCGTGCGTCCTTCCACTCCGAGAACGAGAGTTTTCACCGGGAGGACGGCTGGCCCCCGCGGAGTGGAGACGACTCAGTCACCTGAGAGAGAGGAGTTCTACTCCCCCTCAAGGCTGGACAGACGTGACCTCTTTGGCGAGGAAGAAGCCGACACAGGTGACTCGGAGGGCTCGATGGAAATGGGTCCACCAAAGGCTCTAGCGGAGCCCTCAACCTCAGGCATGGGCCAGAAGTTTTGGGGCTCGAGGCCCGACAAACGACTCGCGGATGAGCTCGTGCTTTCCTCCGGCTCAGAGAGTGACGCGGCACTCTTGTCGGGCAATGCCACTGCCAAAAGAGGTAGAAAAGGCAAAGGAGGGGGGCGCCGCATCGGCCCTAGAAACAAGTCTGATGCGCTTGGCCAAACACCCATCGCCCTGGTCGAACGCATCAGGCTCAGCTCGCGCTCACCAATAGCCAAAGTGCAGGAGTCGGAAGTGACCGACCGACCCGGCTCTGGGAGCCCCAAAAGGACCGACGAGGGAGCCGAGGCAGACTCGGCATGGAGTGGCAACGAGGGCAGAACTCCGCCAACCACTACGGCGCACGACATGGGCCTTGCCCTGGCAAAGCAGGAGTTGAACCGCCTCAGGCGGGAGGAGCTCCAGCGCAAAGCGGAGGAGGAGGTGGCAGGCCTCACGCGGTCGCTTGCGGCGTCTCGGAGCTCGCCAGGGAGCGTCGGGAAAGAGTCGGGCCCACCGGACGCAGAGGAGGTCGACAACACCGCGGCGTCACTTCACGAAAAAGTGAAGTGTAGCCTTAAGACGGTGGAAATGGTGGCCTCCAGGTCCGCCAACCTGAAGGGGACTTTTGTGCGCGCCTTAAAAGTAGCTGCCGCCTCAATCGGGGAAGCTTTTGAGGATTTGAAGGAGCGCACGTCCTCGGAAGAGACGCGACGGCTGCAGAGGCAGAATACCAACCTGAGGGCGGAGGTCAAGGATCTGCGTTCCGAAGTGGAGGAGCTGAGAGCGGAGCTTCGGGCCCACTTTAAAAAGCAGGTCCCGGTCTCGTCTCCACCTAAAAAAGCACCACAGCCCGCCACTGCGCCCGGACGTTCCGATACGGATGAACTGGTCGAGGCAATCACGGCCAAAGTAGGGCGGATCCTCGACGAGAGGCTCGGAGCCCTCGAGCGCGATGGAAGGCTTCTGCCAGCCAAAACGGGGCAGCCCCCACCGGCTGCAGACCGGGGACGACAAGCCGCGCAAACGGCCACACGGGGGAAAACGTTAGGGCAAACGCCTACCCTAGGTCCCCCAAATTACACGATTGAACCCCAAAAGGGCGGGAAGACAAAACGAAAGGGCAAAGGGAAGGGCAAAAAGAGTGCGCCAAAACCAGCAGAGAAGGCCACTGCCACTGCGAACCCTCTTCCGCCCACGACCGAACCCCCTCGGCCGGCGGCCGCTACGTCCACCGACGAGGGCTGGAAGGTGGTCCGCGGCAAAAAGGAAAGAAAGAAGGCGGCAGGGAAAAAGGCGAAGGCGCCCCAGCCAGCACCGCTACGGGCGAAGTCTAAGGCCCGGAGACTCCGCCCTCCCCGCTCGGCAGCTGTGGTGCTAACCCTGCAGCCAGAGGCCGCAAAGAATGGCGTTAGTTACGCCCAGGTGATCTCCAGGGCAAGGGAGACGGTGGACCTGGAGCAGTTCGGCATCACCGCCTTGAAATTTAAGATGGCTGCCACTGGCGGCAGGGTGCTGGAAATCCCAGGTGCAGCCAGTGGCGAAAAGGCTGACTCGCTGGCCGAAGCGTTAGCCAAGAATCTGGGGACTGACGTCGTCCGAGTCTCCAGGCCGGTGAAGTGCACGGAGCTGCGAGTCACAGAGCTCGACGACTCAGTGTCTCCTAGCGAGGTGGTCGCTTCGGTCGCGAAGAGTAGGTATTTATTGGGCACGCTGCTCCACCAAGGCTTCGCTCGCTTCGCTCGCACCGCTCGCTTCGCTCGCTCACGCCTTGGTGTTGCGAGTGCCCAATAAACGCGAACTATTACTGAAATCCTGTTCACGTTTACTCGTAAACTTGCGTTTAAATTGATCGCACAGCTCGCTCACGCCTTGGTGTTGCGAGTGCTAATAAATAAGAATGAGTGCTCCTGTTTACGTTGATGCTCTGGGAAGGTGACAATCAACGCGAGCACGCAATCGACACAACCTTTACTGAAATCCTGTTCAAGTTTAAAGTGAACATCATTAGATGTGATTTTAATGCGTTCATCATTCGGTTGATTATCTGCAACGGTGGCAATCAACGGTGTGCGACTTTGTAACAACGGAAGTATGCTATCGACATAACGCGAACCATTACTGAAATCCTGTTCACGTTTACTCGTAAGCTTGCGTTTAAATTGATCGAGTTCGTTTTCAACTTAGATTTCGGACTTAGAAAATATTCTAAGAAAAGCAAAAGCTTAAACGCAACGTGAGTGATGCGGGCCAAGCAATCACAACACGTCTGAACATCTCACAATTACTCGTTAGTCCCGATTAGCTCCAAGGAGTAACTTTCGTTGCGAGGCGTCACGCACAATTACACATTAGTCCCGATTAGCTCCAAGGAGTAACTATCGTTGTGCGGCGTTTGTCACACTAAACACATCGCAGAATTGGCCAGAAACTTTGATGCGTCGAGTGGACTGGTGGTTTCCCATACTATCAACCGCTATAGCACAGAAGAACCGATTTTGTGTTTAACCGTCACCACGTTGTTGTGTATGGTACGGGAGTTACCCCGTATACGCTACCGCGTTACCAGCTCAATTGCAAGGTGGGCCAGGCCAAGCAAAGTGATTTGGTAAGAGTCACCATGAACTAGCGGTTGTGATAGCCACGGATTCTCCGACGATTGTATCAATACTAATTGTATATATACAAACTATTCATAAAACTTCGTTAGCGTGATGCAGGCCTGACTATGTGATTGGAAGAACCATGTGACACGCCTTGACACGCCTTTTATTATAATTTGTAAATGATGATAACCAATTTCAATCATAGTTCGTTCATATTAAAGTTTGAAATAGATAATAATGAAACTAAACAATTTTACAACCATGTGTGACTACATGTTCGCGCTAAGCTGTTTTGCATGAATTAATATAATTAAACATGAAATATATTCTAAAGCAGAACAAGTCTTAACAAATATAAATTAAGGTTTAAAATTAGTTGGACTTGAATAAAATAAAGTTGAATACGGAATCACGTTTCAAACAACATAACTTCTGCAAAGGAGAAAAAGCATAACTCCATAGCATAAGCATAGCACTTATGCTTTTTCTCCTTCAGACGGCAGACTGTCGTATATGGTTATCGGTGGGACCGCAGACTTATAATAAGGTAGACTCCACAAGCAAGATTGAATAAATCTGAATTCTTTAGAACGTTATCATTATTATTTATTATTATTTAACAATTGCTTTATTGTACAATTTAACAAATAAAAAATACAAATGCTTATATATTATTAGAATTTTCCAACCATAGACCCAAAAAAGTAAAAAAAAGTTGATTTTTATTTCGATTACACAAGAGTTAAATAAAAATGAGATAGAATGTTGAGAATAATCCTTTACAGGTTAAACAATAAAACATATATGAATAAGGTTTCCGTGTATTTCGGCGGTTCGGTCTGTTAAATAGAGGTGTGCAGTAATGATTAGACACAAGAAGTTGTGAAAACTTAAAATATGCAACATAGTATTTAGCAAAATACGATATTTGATCGAATGGATTGCATTCAAAAGTACAACGTGCGTTGTCTACCTGAATACTTATCTGTGAACATGAAGTGCAATTATTGTTTACGTAGTATAAAATATTACAGAGTAAAAAGTGTAACAGAGATTCGTTCGATTCGAAATAAATTATTTTCAATTTAATATGTAAGTGATTTGTTTGCTGACTTTTCTGCACGATAAAAGTGAAAAGTTAATTTATTCGATACTAATATTCAATCAACCTTATTTAATGAATTTTACATTCCACTTACAGGCATTTACTTTTATTTAGCATCTAGCAAATTAAAAAGGCAAACATTACAAATTACAAATTACATTAGGCTAATCAATCGATAAGCGTATTTCTATTGATTACTTAATTGTATAGTTTTTTAGTAGTAAACCTCTGGTTTGCATCCTACTCTGTGTCATTTGCTGATTACGCGTACACAAGTCGACCTACATTAGTCGATGCACTTTTCCTAACAATATAATCGATATGGATATGACTGTAGGTAAGGGTTCAAAAGCAATTATATTGTATCAAAGAAATACTAGACATACTACTCACACCATTGATTTTATCGGCTGAATACATATATAAATCATGCTTATTTAGAATGGAATGCTCCCTTTCTGGTAAGTAGTTGCTCAAGTTTTTTTACATATAGCGGTTTGGTACATCGAGCAAAAGGTTAATTGAGCTGTCTAACAATAAAATTGACTTAGTGAATGAATACACGAAATCAGCTTTTTCGGGTGTACTAAATCAATTGATTCATCACTATTCGTTACTTGTAATTCATGATTATATTTCTTTAAAATCGTATCCACGTTCTGCTGTTGTTGTAAAATAGTGTACGTTAGCTAATATAAACCTAAATTTCGTAATATAATTTGATACTTGTTTTTCAATGAAAATGTGCTTTTTAGCAACATAAAATCCGCTAATTTAAAAACGAAACAAGTGCAATAGTACATTAATTATTTTTGGTGTTAACATGTGATAATATACTACACAAAATTGGGTGACATATTTTCTTAGTTGAAACATAAAATAAAAGAAACGAAACAGTCAACTCGGTATTTTTTTTTGGTTAAATACCAGAGGTATTAGACCATACAATTATTCTTGTCATTAGTGCGCGATCGTGCTATCACTATATTTACGCCTTGCTCTGCTGAAGTGTTGCTACATCAATTTATAATGTGAGTATTGATTTATTTAATGTCTTAATTTAATCTTTAGATCTAAATTTTTTAACTAAATAATTAACTGACAGTGTTTTTCAGGTCCGACTCAGAGCTATCGTACCGCTCACGAAGCCCGTCACCGCAGCCGATAAAAAAGTCATCAAAGGATAAAAAGCGACGTGTGCATTCTTTAAGGTAGCTATTTCTCACTGAATGTTTATATTGTTATTACTAAGGATATCACGAGCCATTTTTATTAATTTATTTTTCTTTCTTTTAGCCGCGAGCCTGAACGAGTTACGCTTCCTGCTGCAAGTTCTCGAAAGGTCAATGCTGTTGAACCTGCAGGACCATCGAAGCGCAAAAAAACTTCAAGGTAGTTACATTTATGTATTTACTGTAAGACTGTCACATACACCCTATATCTATTTTTTAATGCAGGTTTTGTAGTGCACATACCGGGTCTTCAAAATTATCATAAGTTAAACTATTATTTTTGTTCACAGCGCAATCAAGAAGAGCGGAACGGATCTATTCCAAATCATTCGGGATGAAGAGAAAATTGCATCCATTTCATCCGAGCGAGTGACTACTACGTCATCGTTCTCAAGCCGCGTGTCTTCTGGTACATCACGTCGCACCACAATCAGACCAGGTGACTTCTTTATCGATCTCAAGGTCTATAAAATAGAGGATCATCAAAAAGAGGTAGATGCTTTAGAGCGTTACAAAAAGGCCTTGGTAGCTGTCAAGCTGCAGTGTGAAGAAAAGTCTGTAGAGTGGGAGCAGTGTCAATCGCTTCTTAGTAGTGCATTTGAAGTTTTTAAGGATAGTGAGGCTTCCTTTTATTCTAACGCACGGAAAAACTAGGTATTTCGATAAACCACATGGTTAAAAGCTGAACCAACTATTGGTTATATGTTATACAAAGTAGAAACAGTTGGTTCAGTCTTTAATCCGGTGAAATTATAGTTTAATTCCAGTATTTTTTAACTTTTGTTTCGCATAATGCCTTTTTGTGTATCGTGTAGCACATCTGTAGAGAAAAAATCATGGGTAGGTCATCTTCGTAGTAACGAACATAAAACTAAAAATAATTGTATTCAAGATATCGGTGATGGTGTGGTAATGATTCAGTCAGCTTTTCGTAATCGCATTGCAACTTATCGAATTTCGGCGGAAAATAACCAAGTTACAAGTTCTATTGACATATTTATGAACTCGATTCGTGACAAAATCAGTACTCTTTTAAATAAATCACTTCAGGTACATACCTGCATAAAAGTAAACTTAGAATTATATGGAATATTTATGTTGTTTAAAAATAACACTCAATCTATGAAATCTTTTGGTACAAAAAATAAGATTTTGTACCAAAGTTTTGATTTCGAACGTTATTACACAGAAGTTATAAATTGTTTTAAAAAAAAGGTCGAGGAATTCGAGGAGCGTGATAGCGGATGGGCTTTTTTAAATAATTCACACTTAGAAATTAATATAAATAAGTTTCAACCGTTGCGTGGTTCAAGCTTTATCGAACTACCAAAAGTTATACGTAATAAAAAAGCGTGTCTTAACATACAGAATAAAGATCAATGTTGTTTTGCATGGTGCGTAACTGCGGCTTTATTCCCTGCTAAAAAACATCCTGAAAGGGTAACTTCCTATCCTGATTTTAATAACGTACTAAACACACAAGGATTGTCTTTCCCGGTTACATTTGATGAAATCAGAATATTTGAAAAAAACAATCCAACCCTTCAATTTATTGTTTTTGGGTTGAAAAATAGTAAAATAATAGGCCCACTTTATAAGTCAGAAAGTAACAGCCATTTGAAAAAAAAAACCATTCACCTGATGTTATTAGAAAACGGAATCAGTTCACATTACTGTTTGATCAAGGACTTGTGTCGACTAGTTAGGAGTCAAGTCACTGCTCACCATGCAAAATTATACTTCTGTGAAACGTGTTTAGTATTTTTCTCGAAAGAAGAACAACTAAATAATCACTTGTGTAGTGGAACAGTCACTGTACTACCTGAAAAGGGTGCAGTTATTAAATTTAAAAATTATGAACGTAAGCAAAATATGCCGTTTGTAATATATGCTGATTTTGAGTCACTATTACTGCGAACGGGTGAATGTCAATGTGACGTTGATTGTACTACTCATACCACTGTCAACACAGATATTTTGCAACATCACACGCCTGCTGCGTTTGCGTACTATATTGTTTGTTCAGTCGATTCTCAATATAATCGATATGTCTCATACCGTGGTATTGACTGTGTAGATAAGTTTGTACATTCGATCTATAAAGATGTAGCAGAAATAAAGAAAGTTTTGAATATAAATACTCCAATCCAATTCGATCTTAACGATGAAATAAATTTCACTAGCGCAACGAAATGTCATATATGTGATAATTTCCTGTTTTCTGATAGAGTCAGAGATCATTGTCACATTTCAGGTTGTTATCGAGGTGCAGCTCACAGTTACTGTAATTTACAATTTAAACGTCCCTCTTTTGTACCCATATATTTTCATAACTTGTCAGGATACGATGCGCATTTATTTATAAAAAAGTTAGGAGAGGCGAGTGGTACGATGAAATTAATTGCGAAAACTAAAGAAAATTACGTTTCCTTTACAAAGTTTATTCCAATTGAAGGCGAATTTTTTCAGCTACGTTTTGTAGACTCATTTAAATTTTTAGGTACCAGTTTAGAGAAATTAACAAAAACAATGAAAAAGGAAGATTTCGATCATCTACGACGTTTTTTCCCGAATTCTAATAAATTTGAATTACTCACACGTAAAGGTGTTTATCCCTATGAATACATGAATAATTGGGAACGTTATAATGAGCGATGCCTTCCGTCTAAAGATTGTTTTTATAGTACTCTTTCGAATGAAAATATTTCCGAAGAGGACTATGAGCATGCAAGTTTAGTATGGAAAGAGTTTAATATCAATAATCTAGGAGAATATACAGATTTGTATCTCCAAACGGATGTCCTTTTGTTGACAGATATTTTCGAAAAATTTAGAGAGACTTGTAAAATAAATTACAGTTTGGATCCGGCTTTTTACTTGACTGCACCGAGCTTATCTTTTGATGCAATGCTGCTTAAAACTGGTGTTGAATTGGAACTAATTACCGATTTTAATATGTTATCAATGATTCAGAACGGAATTCGGGGTGGTGTCTGTTTGTGTTCTCACAGACATGCAAAAGCTAATAACAAGTACATACCAGATTACGATCCGTTGCAACCCGAATCGTACGTTATTTACATAG
The DNA here is from genome assembly GCA_949128165.1 of Lathronympha strigana. Lineage (NCBI taxonomy): Eukaryota > Metazoa > Arthropoda > Insecta > Lepidoptera > Tortricidae > Lathronympha > Lathronympha strigana. The sequence continues at coordinate 4,430,585 of OX421906.1, read as the reverse complement.
ACTGTAACAACCTATATGGGTATAGCATGTATCAGTCCTTACCATTATCAAACTTTAGGTTTTTAGACCAACATGAAATAGATGTGTTAGATATCACACAAGTCGATAACAATGCTAAGTATGGTTTTATATTAGAGGTCGATTTAATATACCCTAAAGATCTTCACATCGATCATAACGATCTACCTTTTTGTCCTGAAAAGTGTATTCCCCCTGGAGGTAAAGATAGTAAGCTAGTACCTAATTTGCATGACAAATACTTTTATGTTATTCATTATGTTTATCTAAAAACCTGTCTTAAACATGGATTAAAATTGAAAAAAATACATAGAGTTATCACGTTTTTACAAGATTCTTATTTAAAACAGTACATCGACCTTAATACTAAGTTGCGTCAGAAAGCTACCTCAGCGTTCGAGCAAGACCTATTTAAGGTTATAATTAACTCTTTATTCGGAAAAACATTAGAAAACAATTTAAAAAAAACTAACGTTGAACTAGTTAACCAGTGGAACGATAGCACGAATTTAACTAAAAAGAAAACCGAGGCTGAGAAATTAATCGCGCGTCCCAATTTCCACAGTGCAACAGTCTTTAGTGAAAATTTGGTAGCAGTTCAGTTGAACCTCGATCGTATTATTTTAGATAAACCAATATATATCGGTTTTACGGTACTAGAATTGTCGAAAAGTCATATGTATGACTTTCATTACACAGTATTTAAACCCATGTATAAAAATCGATTACAGATGTGCTATATGGATACGGATAGTTTCATTTATCATATACAAACCAAGAACTATTACAGAGATCTAAAAACTTATCTTTTACCTTATTTTGACACTAGCAACTTAAACTTTGACAATGTGCATAACTTACCAATTCAGAACAAAAAAGTACCAGGACTTTTCAAGGATGAAATGGGTGGGAAATACATAATTGAATTTGTTGGACTTCGATCTAAACTTTACTGTATTAAAACTAACGACGATATCATAAAAAAAGCTAAAGGTGTAAAAAAGGCTGTTATAAAGGAATTAGACGTGTTTGATTATGAGCAATCTTTGTTTCAAGGTGATGTTATTAAAAAGAAAAATATTTTATTTAGATCGATCAAACACGAAATATTTACCCAAAGTGTTAATAAAATTGCTATATCATCTAATGATGACAAACGATTGATATCTGCTGACAAAGTATCTACACGAGCATGGGGACACACTACGATACTTAATATTTAAATTCCTAAACAGCTTTCACTGTTCATGGTTAGTATGATTATTAGGAAATAATGTATTATTTGTATGATCATAAGATGTCTTAATACGTTAATATTAAGTGTATTCAAATGTGAGCATTAATTTTATGTGCTCCTGCATTATTTATTTACTGTTTGACTTTAAATGTTTGTCAAACTATTTTATTTTATAAACTTTTCGTTATTTCTGTATAGTAATAAACGATGCACTATATTTGTTATTATGTGATTTATGAAAATAAATATGAACTTAGAATTTTATGTTTTTCAATTAAAAACCCATTTTAACCGTAAACCGTATTTTTTAGTACCAAGTCTAAACAATATGATATGTACATTTATTTTTATTATTGACTTGACTGTACATTTCAATAAACAGTATTTCATAAAAACAAGTTACGACCTGCAACTTTTAATTGCTTAACAAATTAGCAAACGTAGTAGATGTAACATGATATCATGAGTAAAGCATATTTAACACGCGCCGTAGTTCATATTATGCGCTTGCAAAAAATTATATTGGCGCAATGCAGGTATAATAAAACAATACCTATCTGCTTTCGTTAGGGTTTAGTTTCATTTAAAATAAATTGAGCAAATACGATTATTTATAGTTGAAGACATCGAAATTTATTAAAGTATATAAACAACCGCACTAATTAGGTGATTCATTTACGGATTCGTAAACGATACGAAGAATATCATACAGTTAAGGACCCTAACAATTCGCAGTTTCTCTGCTGATATTTGCTGGTAAGTTTCAGTTATTTTTATAAGATTTAAACGTTGACTATGTTGGAAATGTATTTTTGAGAGATATTTTAGCACACATTGCACACAAGGAACAGATTTTTTTCCTTTATTTCACTGAGTAGAAGCTTTGCATAGTTTCAGGCTCGATCTTTGAGAGATCGTCCAGATATGTTATTAATTTTTTTTATTTCTTTTGTTACAGAAAAATGGAACACGTAGAAGAAAGTTCTCCTCTATTTTTGTCCCAGGTGTTTGCTCAGAACCCATATGATGATGATGTTAATGACGATCTAGTAAACAAGGTAATGAAAGCAAAACCTAAAAAACGTCAACACAAAATTCAAAACAAGGTGCAAAAACGCAGTGTTCCAGGGCAGCCTTCATCATTTGTGATTAACAAAAAGCCTGGAAAGGGTGGCAGGTTAATTAAAATCCAAATAATTAACTTGCAAAATGAATACAAAGAAGAGTCCGAGAACGAAGATGTAATGTTAAGCGCTCAATACGTAGCAGACGATGGTTTTGACGAAATTATCGATAGTACGGAGAGCGTAATAAATAAAATATCAAAAAAACTGTGTGGATATAGCGTTGGTTACTAATAATTTTATTATTTTCGATGTGAATAAATTTGTTTAAATATTTTGTTGTTTCATTCATAGTTTACATACAGTGTCATGCACGGCAACGCACACTCAATAGCGAAGTTCATACTACCAAATGATAGGTATTACCAATAGCGCTATGGTGGTGTGTGCTTTCGTGGATGGTGCTACAGAGGGACATCACAGGATGGTTGATAAAATACAACAACTGTTTGAGTAATACCAATTCTATATTTGATTAAAATACAATTATAACCTAAATCCAAGAATAATTAAAATTAACCTTTAAATTAAAATCTAAAACTAAGCGTAATACAATTTCATTCATTTCAAAACTTAACTTTTACATTTCATCACATGAAATTGTCTAAATACCATTTTTTTATACAAATTGCATTTTTTAAAGCACATATTTTTTTGTGGTGCACACAATTATATGCACAACTCTCAATACAATATTTTTCATACAAATGCTTAAAAGTACATTGTTCTTTTTCACCTAAATCTAACACAGTACATTCGGGGGACAATTGCTTAACCCATTGGACTTTTTCTGCTCCCTTTACGAAAATCTTTTTGTCTTTTAAGTACTTTATAATGATTCTTTTAAATTCTCGGTGGTCAATATATCCTTCACACCACAAAAAACCATAATTGTTTTCTAACCATGTAACTTGTCTTTTTTCGTTTGCTGATAGACGAGAAAACGGGAATGGAGGCTTTATCGAAAAAACTTGTGTATATTCATTTGTGGCGAAAGCAAATTCTTTTATTATGAATTCATTAGTACCCCATTTAAAACCCTGAAGGTCAACAAATATGGAGTCATACATTATGATTTACGATATCCTTTTCGTAATATTACTTAAAGGCTTGTATTCAACAATACTATCATTCAAAATGAGACAGTAAGCGGAAGTCTGTTTAGGTATAGTTGATTCACACTCGATCTCAACTCGCACATCGACCGTACCGGTTTTTAAGGTTTCGTTTTGACGTGAACAGTCAATAACAAATAAAGGAGCAATATTTTTAAAATCTTGCGGACTTAGCAACGGTGCTTGAGCTCGGTTATAATAAGACTGTTGAAATTTAGCATACTGTTCATATAATATAGAAAACTTTTCACTAGAAAAACTAACATCAAAACTTTCATAAGGAAAGTAGCTTGAATTCAAAAAAACTTTAACATCTCTCAAGTTACAGTGATCAAAGTGCGTCATATCTTTATCAGCATAATTTTTTCGTTCTGTTTTCAATCCAATTATTATGTAACGTGGTTTCTCGATTTGAGATGAAGTTTTGATAGCCCAAGAATGTTTGGATGTTTCAGGCAAGAGTGGATATTCATACAAATCCCAGTTCCTAAATGCAATTTGAATTGCACGATCTCTTTCCAAGCATTTGATCAAGTTCAGTTTTTCTTTATCAGATACCTTAATATGTGGCATACGCCATACTATTTTTGTGATAGCTATATTATCTATATATTCATTCGGATTTAATTTAACGCTATTTAAGTTAGTATTTGACCTTAAAAGAACAAGTTCATGCTTGCAATTAATAACTATTTTGTTGTAATCCTCAGCAAACCCGAGAATCCTGCTTAAAGGTATAGACACTGAGAATGATCCATGTAAATTTTTTGTACCGTTGACATCCCAGCCCCATAACTTAGACATCGATGCTTCAAGTTCATTCATGGATACAAGAGATTTCATAGTCGTTGTAACCCCAACATTTTTAATTTTATCGATTTCAATTCCATTGAGTTCGTATCGAATATCTTGAAATAGATGGAGTATTGGATTATTCGTAAAAAGAACACTCATCACCTTCTGTTTCGTTTCTCTATTGATTACAGCTATAGTACCTTCTATGTATAAAGAACTTGCTGATGGTAGTACGTAAAGGTCTTGCTGATTAATAGGTATGCGTATTTCATCATTTAAATTAAAACTTGTCACGTACGGCTTATACGAATGATATTCAAAGCTCTCTATTGAGTTGTCTAAGGTAAAAGATTCTGTTAGATTTAAAATACTCATTTTAATAAACCTATGCTTTGAAGGAATTGTTTGTTTTGTTTCGTAAGCCGCGGCTTAGGTGTTCTTTTCTTGATTGCTTGATGAGTACTACCGCTGATTTTCATTGGGACTGAAGTTTTATTGAAGTCTATCATTTTTTTCTAAGGTGTAAATATATCTGAATCTCCTCACCGCGTAAATTAACTAAATTATTGTTAACGTCTAATATTCTTACAGTAATTGAACTTAAACTGTTTTGAGTTACAGGAAAATAAATAACATTTCTTGGTGTTTCTATAAGTCGATAACCAGGTGGTACATTAGGCACAAACTCGTGAATTATGTGACTAGGTTTTCCATTCACAAATGAACCGCTCACTATGTCACATTCAACGCGGACTATGGTTGTAGACAGAATGGAAACGGGGTAAGGAGATTCTGTTAATATATTTGCTTGAATTGTTTCTGATCCAAAACCAAGCAATTTACCAATAGATCTCTCTTTATCGAAATAAATATTTTGAGAACATAAAATAGATGTCTTTAAGGTATTATTATTGCAAGTTAGTGAAAACGTGCATCCTTGAAGATGGTTCTTGAGGTAGTCACCAATATCTTGAAGTTCATATGAACCTTCAGGAATTTCAACTGCTTTGTTGTTACCATAATTTAATTTATTATTCCTGTAGTCTATATTAGGTATTGAATTAAATGTTGATATATACAAAAGACCGCACTCATATTCACCATCCAGTTGAAGAGCTGGTGAATGGTTTGTTATCAGAGTTGAAGATGATCCAGTTATAGACAAAGTGAAAGACATCTTGAGAATGATAATTTGTTTATTGATCGAAGGTATTTAAACGTTTACACCAATATTGTTTTAAGTATTTAAGACATAAATGACCACAATTCACTGTGTTAAACTTTTGGTAAGTGTTATAATTATAGTAAATATCCTTGTTATTTAAATACTTCTTTAGCTCTAACGGAGGTGGAAGGTCGCCATAACTATTAAAATATTCGCAATAACTGTTGTCTTTGACATAGGCTACCCAGTGAGTTCCATTATTTTTAGAACTGTCTAAGTTAACAATTCCACATTCTACTCTTTTAGATCGCTTTGGTAAACTGTCTCTCATATAAACTCCTCGAAAATGTGGAATCTCGGAAGAGTATTTTAATATGTCGATATTTGTAAGAGCACGTCTAGGTAACCTGTCATTTAGTTTTTTGAAGTTTTTATACATAAACCTTTACCACTTTTATATGGTTTAATATGTAATCCTTTTCCTAATGCAATAGATTCCATCATTTTATTGTGTCGTTCCGATTCTGCTAAATTCTTTCTTGCGGCTTTGTAATCACTTATGGCCTTAGCGATTCCAGCAGCTCCGCCTGCTAATGAACCTAACGCAGAAAGTCCAGCAAAAATAGGTATCAAAGGTAATATACCTCCAGTTTTAGGAATCGGTATTATACGAGGTAATCGTATTTTGCTGTTATCAGTAAAAACTTTTTTAGCAGCAACAAGTGCACGATTCATGATATTACAACCTTTAATTTTAGGGTTCCTTTTTAACTCAGTGCGTATCTTGGAAACAAATTTTTTGAATGATTTTATACCTGCGCCAGCCTTTAGTTTCGATTTCATAACTTTGCTCACTAACCATGAGCTTATTTTTTCTCCTATTCCAGCATCTTTTGACTTAGCTCTTCGTTTTGCCATTTTATAAAGTTCAAAATCAGCACGATGTCTATCAGCTAAATCGAGATATTTATCATAAGCTATATCGTGTTTCATACACGCATCATCTAACACATTAATTCCTTGGTCGCCTCTCTGTAACCTTTTATGCAATTTTGTTCCCGGGCCGCAGTAATTATAACCAGGTAAGTGTAATTCAAATGGTAAATTATTTATTGCACTATTTAAAAGTCCTCTCCCTTTCATATCACGTATGATAATGATAAATTTAATTTGAAGAAAGTCAATTTATTCAAAACATTAAACAACGGCTTTTATATCAATCCAACTATTTTCACTATCGCTTAACCCTAACCATTTAACAAACAGCTTACTACCCTTTTTCTTGATCACTTCTTCTATTAAATAAATATCAGGATACTTTGTTTTTTGAAGTTCTTCTTCATAAAAGGTGCCTAGTATTATGTTTTTCCGTTGATCTTCAATATAATATGTTATGGGTCGGGTGTGATTCACATGTTTAATTGTAAAAAGTTCTGTAGACCAATTAGGTGTATAGCCCTTAGAAAAGTGACTTTTATATTTGCTTATACGCACACGGTCTCCGATATTAAATTTATTCAATTTACTACTACACGCATTGGATAGTGAGTTTTTAATGTTCTGTTTTACTTTTCTTTCATTATTTGGATTCACATCAATAGGTTTCAATTTTGTTGTACGATGTACTGTGCAATTATATGATTTCACAATATCATCTAAGGGTTTACCAACCCATTTATAGTTACCGACGGAACTAAAGTATTTGTAGAGCTTGATCTTAAGCGTTTTTATCAGCCTTTCAACAATAGACGCCTTTTTAATCGAATATGTAGAATACTGATGTATTTTCATGGATTTTAAGAAGCAATCAAATTCATTATTATAGAATTCTTTTCCTAAGTCCGTCTGTAAGTTTCTAGGTTTGCGTTTAGTTGTTTTTATAATTATATCGAACGCATTTTTTACTGACGTTTTAGTTTTAGACTTAATAGCTACACACCACGCATACTTCGAAAATGTATCTATGACAGTTAGTATATATTTATTTCCTTGGTTCACAGTGTGAAATTTCTGTAAATCGATCAAATCAGCTTGCCATAAATCATCAATTCCTTTTAGTACAACCGAACGTCGCTTAAAGTTTTTTCTTGCTGGTCGATGGATCTCGTTCACTATTTGTTGCTTTTCCATTTTTTAAATTGTTGATGATAACATCTATCTCCTTCTTTGTATAAAAGTTAATTTTTAACTGAGATGCAAGTTGATTAATTTGATTATTTATAGTATTAATCAATGAATCTATATACATCTTGTCATATATGTTTTGAATATGTTGATCAACGTACTGCTTGTTTACTGCATCATCAGGTAACGAAGGTTCTGCAACTCCCTTTAACTGTAAACTTCCTTCAAAGCATGCTCCGTTTGTTCGAAGCAAAGCCTTGTAGTTGAGATCAGAAACCTCATTAGCACGCAAACGCTTATGAACATGATGACCAAATTTATCGATATTCATTTTATATTGTTGAGACTCGCAAGTCAAACTACTACTGATAAAAATATAAGATTATTTTATATTTATACATTATTTACTAAGCCTGATTCACGTAGTTCTTCGATAATAGATATTATTTCGTTATCTAATCCTGTATTACCAGCGTCACGCGATGCTATAAGAAGTTTCAATCTTTCTACTAATTCATTCGGGTCATCCCAATACACGTAAGAGATGTCTCTTTTGACTTTTTTCATTACCGGTAAACCATTACCGGTTACACGTAATTCTTCGCTCACTGAACGTTCTCTAGTTAATTTGAATAGTGGTTTTATGATATATAAATACTTCACACCCTTGTTGCTTTTTATAGGCTTATTTGGATCATAGTCACGTCTATGTGCATTTGTTTTAAATAATAATGTTTTATATAATCGCTTATCTTCATCAGTTACCATTTGTAAATCAGGTTTTTTTTTAAACAATAAATCGTTTAACCCTTGTGTTAAACAATATTTTTCTCCATCTATTTTGACTTCATTATCATTCACAGTAATCGGATAAGAACCCAGCATTAGCTTACCACGCTCCATTCGTACACCAAAAGGTATGTTTATGTTTATATATTGTTTTTGCCACATAGGATCTTCACGAGGAGAAGCAAAAGAATCTAACGTTTTGAATGAAACATTATTTGGTGTATCAGTTGTATCATCCGAATTGTCATCATATTCACTATTATCTAAATCATGTTCTGATGATTTTCTTAATAGTGTTTTATTAGCAAAGCTGTCTTTGCTTTCATCTTCAGAAGGACTATATTTTAATGTTTTTACTGATTTATTCCACTTATATTCATTATTGTCATTAACAAAGTCAGCATCGCTAATGTTTAGGTTATTATCATTTTTTCTCACCATTTCATTAAGAGGATCTGTGATTGGTTTTAACATTGTTTCCAACATCATGTTATTGGTAGATTTAAAATCACGAAGGACCTTGACTTTTTTTCTTATCGCTTCAGCAGTACGGAGTATTTTTTCTTTAAAAAATTTCTCATTGTACATTTCAGGATTCATGTGCGAACTAGATGATTTCATATTAAAGAATAAGTTCATTATGTTCACACTATTCTTTATATTCATTTAGTCTAGGATTATAAAAGTATCAAAGCCCTTCCTATAACATCCTGAATTTCTACCACAATCTTTGTTTATTACTAAGTAATTAAAAGGTTCATTCCATACTTGACCACACATTTCACGAAACTGATTCCATGACATATCACTTCCTACGTGTTCCTCATAAACATGTCGCAAATTAACATCATCTTGTTTAAAAAGAACGATTAAGTTAGCATTGTCTCTTATCAATTGCTTAGGTATTTTACTATACGTTTGGTTAAGATAGAAGCTATCTATGTTTTTATGTCTTCCCATTGCAAAATAATCTCGTATATTATTTTGATTTTCACATGCAACATCATCAAATATCATGATTGAATTAATATTTGCCGTATGAGGACTTAGTACTTCTTCATTTTCACTATATTTTTGAAATGTTACTGAAGGTACCAGTTTTAAAACTTGTTCTAAATATTGATACATAGGTTGAAACAAGGTTTTAGAATATATATATACATTTTGAAAGCGTAGCCCTTGTTCATGTAGTAGTAGACCGACAATCAAATTAGTTTTTCCACAGTTAGATGGACCGCAAATTATACAGCGAATAGTATCAGGTAAAAGTAAACCATGGCGGTAATACCGTTTATTATGTGAAGAACAGACGACATCCAATTGCAATTTTTGAGGTTGTTTTACGAATTTCATGTTACCACGTGTAACAAACTAGGAACTAAATATGTGAATAATATATTTTATGAACTTGAGGGTATATATATAAAATAGTTCTAAGATTATAGAGTCGGCGTGCCAGGAGCGGGAGCGAGCGAGCGTTGATTGTCACCTTCCTAGAGCATCAACGTAAACACCAGCACTCATTCTTATTTATTGGGCAGTCGCAACACCAAGGCGTGAGCGAGCGAAGCGAGCGGTGCGAGCGAAGCGAGCGAAGCCTTGGTGGAGCAGCGTGCCCAATAAATACCTACTGCGAAGGTCGGTGGCTGTGCAGAGGGCCAGATCAAGGCTGGAGAGGTCAGGCAGGATGCCTCCGGCCTCGGCACGATCTGGCTACGCTGTCCAGTCATTGTAGCCAAGAAGGTGGTGGAGGCCGACCGCGGGCGACTCCAGGTAGGGTGGGTCCGGGCCGCGGTAAAGGTGCTAGATCAGCGTCCCATGCGGTGCTATAAATGCCTCGAAGAGGGGCACGTGAGGGCAAACTGCACCAGCGACGTTGATCACAGCGACGCCTGCTACCGCTGCGGCAAGCCCAGCCATAAAGCGGCTGAATGCTCAGGGGCACCACACTGCGTCAAGTGCGCAAAGGAGGGCAAAAAGGCCGACCATATGCTTGGTTCCAAGGCGTGTTTAACTTCTGCCCCGAAAAAGGCGAAGAAAAGAGCTGGAGTCGCCAGCCGGGCCCCATCCCAGCCCACGAAGTCCCCAGACATACCAATGGAGACGCAGGAGGTGGATCCAAACAACCTCGAGTGAAGGAGATGGCTATACGGGTGCTTCAGACGAACCTCAACCACTGCGCCAGGGCCCAGGATCTCTTATTCCAATCCCTGGCGCAGTGGAGGATTGGCGTTGCCGTGGTGGCCGAGCCATACTCGATCCCTCCTCGTGATGACTTCATGGGAGACACGGACGGATCGGTGGCACTGGTGTGGAGAGCGACGGCGGGGGTTCCCTCGCCTACCGCAGTGACGAGAGGAAAGGGGTACGTGGCGGCGCTATGCGGAGAAATATGGTTCATCGCAACCTATTTCTCCCCAAACCGCTGCCTGGCCGACTTCGAGCAGTTTCTGGACGAAGTAGGGGCGCTAATCGGGCGGCTTCTTCCGCGTCCCGTTATCGTTGCCGGAGACTTCAATGCGAAGTCCACAGCCTGGGGTTCTCCGGCGACAAACGCGAAGGGTGCTACCCTCGAGGAGTGGGCTGTCGCAGCGGGCCTGGCCCTGCTGAACGAGGGAACGGCACACACGTGTGTGCGTCAACAGGGTGGTTCCATCGTGGACATCACGTTCGCGAGCGCCGCCCTGGCACGTCGTGTCCAGGGTTGGGAGGTCATGGTGGGGGTGGAGACGTTGTCTGACCACCGGTACATACGGTTCAACGTCACCACCTCGCACAACTCGTACAACCCAAGCCGGATGGGCCCGGTCGGGGGTGGCCCAAGATGGGCTCTCACCAAACTCGACCGGGAACTACTCAAAGAGGCGGCGATCGTGGAGGCCTGGCTGCCCGTGCAGGGAGCGGTGGTGGTAGAGGCGGAAGCATCTTGGTTCCGGGGGGCCATGACGCGTGTGTGTGACGCGTCAATGCCCCGGGCCAAGCCCGTGCCGCCGAAACCAAGCGTGTACTGGTGGTCCGCCGAGCTTGCGCAATTGCGCGAGGGCTGCATAGCCGCGCGGCGCCAGTACATGCGCCAGAGGCGAAGAAGGAGGCCCAACGAGGACGAGATCCGCCGCTCCTACCAGACGTACAAAGACTCCAGGGCAGAGTTTGCGATGGCCATAGGGAAGGCAATTGAGGCGAGTCGTGCCGAGTTCCTGGAGACCCTCAATGCAGACCCGTGGGGCAGGCCATACAAACTTGTCCGGAGCAAACTACGCGCATGGGCGCCACCGCTGACTCAAACGCTCGAGCCGAACGTCATGAACCGAGTGGTGGCAACGCTCTTCCCCGAGCGGGGCCCGCACACACCACCTACGATGGCGCCTCTAAGGGCGGAAGTTGTTGAGGAGGTTGGAGTCCCACCCATCACTCCAGGTGAGCTCAGCGCAGCGGTCCATCGGCTCAAGGCCAAGAACACGGCCCCCGGGCCCGACGGCATTCCGGGTCGTGCTTGGGTCTTGGCTTTGGACGCTCTGGGGCCAAGACTGCTGCGGCTGCTTACTGCATGCCTGGAGCAGGGCTGCTTCCCCAACGAATGGAGGACCGGAAAACTGGTTCTCCTTCGAAAAGGCGGGCGGCCGGCGGACTCTCCTGCCGGATACCGGCCCATAGTCCTGCTCGATGAGGTGGGCAAGCTCTTCGAGCGGATAATTGCAGCTCGCCTCATCGAGCACATGGAGCGCGCAGGGCCGAATCTGGATGACAAGCAGTTCGGCTTTCGGGAGGGGCGGTCGACAGTGGATGCGATACTCCGGGTGAAGGCAATAGCGGAGGAGGCCGTTTCCCAGGGTGAGGTCGTCTTGGCGGTGTCACTGGACATCTCCAACGCCTTCAACACCTTGCCCTGGGAAGTCATCAACGAGGCTCTGCGCTTCCACGGAGTACCTCTCCACCTGTCGCGCATAGTAGCCGCCTACCTGGAGGGACGGGCGATAGTCTGGCCGGGGCGACGGGACTGGGGTCGGAGGCACATGTCGTGCGGAGTTCCGCAGGGGTCGGTGCTGGGACCACTCCTGTGGAACATAGGCTATGACTGGGTCCTACGGGGGGAAAACTTGCGTGGAGTCGGGGTCACTTGTTACGCCGACGACACGCTCGTGACGGCCAGAGGACCCAGCTACCGCGACGCTGCCATTCTGGCGACGGCAGGAGCCGCCCACTGCGTGGCCCGCATTCGCCGTTTAGGGCTGGAGGTGGCACTCGCAAAGTGCGAGGCCATCTGTTTTTACGGCCCGCGGAAAGCGCCCTCAGCTGGCGCCCAAATCATTGTGGGAGGAGTTCCAATTGCTGTCAAGCCGACACTGCTGTACCTCGGTGTCGTGCTTGATAGCAAGTGGAACTTTAAGGCACATTTCGAGCGCCTCGCACCGAAATTACTCCGTGCCGCGGCGGCATTTGGGCGTATATTGCCCAACCTGGGGGGGCCCAACTCAACGTGCCGCCGCCTTTACACTGGCGTGGTGCGCTCGATGGCGCTCTACGCTGCCCCTGTATGGGCGGATGCCCTCAGCAGCCACAACATTGCTCAACTGCGGAGACCGCAGAGAGCAATGGCGCTGAGGGTAATCCGAGGGTACCGCACGGTGGGCGCGGATGCCGCATGTGCTCTGGCCGGGTGTCTGCCCTGGGATCTCGACGCGCGAGCCCACGCAGCGTTGTTCCGTTGGCGTGCGGAGGCACGAGCCCGGAACAATCCACCGGCGCCACTGGAGGTCGAAAAGCGGCGCGAAGAGCTTCAGGGCGAGGCGAGGCAAATGTGGGTGCACCGGCTGGAACGGCCGAGGGCCGGCTCCCGCACCATTGAGGCAGTTCGCCCAGTCCTCCACGACTGGGTCGAAAGGCGCTCCGGGGTTCTCTCTTTCCGACTGACGCAGGTACTGTCCGGGCATGGCTGCTTCGGCAGCTACCTGCACAAGGTCGCGCAGAGAGAACCGACACCGGAGTGCCACGCGTGCGGAGCTGGCGTAGACTCGGCCCAGCACACACTGGCCGAGTGTCCGGCATGGGAGGCGGAGCGGCAGGAGGTGATAGCCCAGGTGGGGCCAGACCTCTCGCTGCCGGCGGTGGCGCGGGCCATGGTGGCCAGCGAGGAAGGGTGGAAGGCTCTGCTCTCATTTAGTGAGCACGTCCTCAAACAGAAGGAGGCGGCGGAGCGCGAACGGGAAGCCCAGGCCGAGGCAGACCCGATGCGCCGCCGCCGCACAGGACGCAGGCGTGCCGCTCACGAGCGGAACCTGCCACCCTAACGACAGCTGGCGGGCGAGGGACACGAGAGCGCCCTCGCCCATGACGCCGGCTCTCGAGTAGGAGAGCGCGACTCTGTGTCCGGGAAGCGCTCCCACGGCGAGGATCGGTCGGCCCAAAGCCCGACCTTGCGACGGATCCCGCTCAGGGATGGCCGCTGCGGGGCTGCGGACGGATCGCGCGAGCTTCCCCGGGACCCCGCATTTGCAGCGGTGAGAGGACACCATGGGGTTTAGTGGGTAGGGGGGCCTCTTTACAGCCTCGAGTCCCACATAACCGACCAGGTTGCACACCACCTTAAACCCGGCGGTATGCGTAAAGGCATTCCCCATGTAAAAAAAAAAAAAAAAAAAGGCCCAGGTATTATCTCAGCACTTATACTATGGTTGAGACTACCAAATCCTATTGAGGAAGGCATAATTATGCCCTAAAGTAAACAGAAAATAAATAAAATGACTATAAAAATGTCTCGCAATGAGTCTTGTAATGTTCTAAAGTATTTTGTTTAAAGAAAACAATGGATCGGTTGTAATTCTGTAGAACAAATGGCGACGAGGCCATTAGGCCATTATTTTCTTCGTTGATATTTAATTTAGATTTTTCAAGAAACAATTAACGGTTGGTATAATACTTCACAAAGATAATGTAAGTCAGTAGCGTGACTCGTTACGGTTTCCCAAAGGCTTTCCATATTATAAAATTATTAAATAATCAAAGGATGAAATTCCTTTTTTTACACCAACCAAACTAAAAAACTTAACCAAATTAAAAAATTAAATAATTACAAATAAAATTAAAATCATTATAATTATTTATGTCAATTCTAATTAAATTAACTTTAGATCTGAACATTCGCTTAGGGCTATCATCTGGCCATAAAAGGCCAAAAAATAGCAAATTAGGGCCCTGTTCCACTAGTGCGCTCCGTTGAGCTGCGTCGCCTTTTCCCATAGAAGGTACGTCGCAGCATCAATGTATGCATCGAATTTTCTACGAAAAAACGTGCCGCAGCGCAACGCAGCGCAGCAGTGACTCCCGCGTAAGTATCTTCTACCTTTAAGTATTCTTTATCTTTTGATTCATCTGACCATATAAATCTGAGAAAGGTAATACTAGCACGACTGTTTGTTTTTAACATTTCAAGGTTTACGTTACAGGACTGATTATGATTTCGCTGTGGCCCGTGTAAAATGCCCTGACAAATGTTTTACGATTAATTAATCGTTAAGATCTCATTATATTGTCCCATAATCGCACCAGATAGGAACACATTGCCAGCAGCTGCGTCCTACATGTTTGACAATAAACAGTTCAAAATTAATCGATTTCGACTCGAGTCTTTCGAAGATTATCGTTTATAGAGAATTGGCGAGCAATGCGATGCGTACAGTTGTAACTACAGTTGTTATATACCTATAGTATATCGAAGAAATATAGGTGCTCATAAATTTGAATAAAAAAATTGTCCCATATCCAAATAAAATTTAAGTTTATATTACACCACGCTCATAGTAAGTTTATAAAAAGGTGTCGTAATGGAGAGGTATTTTTGGGTCAATTTTTATACTATCAGGATCGAATCAGCTCCTGATTCAGATTAGAATGTGCCGAGGCAACTCCACATCTATAAGAATCAGGTCTTCAGGATTTCGTTTGGAAAACCCTATGGGAGTGTCCTACGTGAGCGATTGTTAAGCGAAGCGGCGCGGCGCGACACGCCACTCCCCTCGGAAGCGAGCAATGGTGACCGCTTTCCACCAGGCAGGCCGTATGCTTGTTTACCACCTTGTTTTTTTTTTTTTTGACGGAGTGGAGAACTCATTTACGCGCCGTCCCCCGACCTCGGGTAGGTCATTTGGGGGGTGTGTGGGACTCGCCGCTCAGTTCTCCCTCTCCTATTGAGAGGGAAGGAGACCGGCCCTACCCACTAAACTCCACTCCGGCGTTTCCCTCCTGGCCGTTAATGAGGGCACCATGGGATCGAATATTCTACCACGGTGACCTCCGGCGGCCCCGGCTATTGCCAGAGCACCCGCACAAGGAGGGGGAGGTCAGAAATGCTTTGACCTCCCCCCCGACGACGTGGGGCCGTACAATGCGGGACCCAAACCCGCTGGCCCCATTAAGGCGTTTGGCGAATGAACGCCAAACGCCTTCGACCCCGCCGCCTGCGACGGAGCGGGAGAGCGTCTACCGCGTCTTCCCGCTCTCTTTCCGCTGCCTCCTTCTGCGACATAACCTCTTCGCAGAAGGAGGCCACCGCATCCCAATTCCTCTCGCTGCCCAGCATCGAAGCGATGACGCTGTGCAGCGAGAGGTCCGACAGCCCTGTTGTGCCCTCAAGGGCCGCCCTCTCTGTCGCCCAGCGGGCGCACTCCGCCATGGTGTGCTGGGCAGTATCGTCCTCCTCCCAACACTCCCAGCACCGGGGCACCGGCTCTCTACTTATCCGGTGCAGGTAGTGCCCAAAACAGCCGTGTCCGGACACTACCTGCGTCAGCCTAAACGTCAGGACCCCCTTATGCCTATCGACCCACGCGTCTAGCGATGGGAGGATAGCCCCGATGGTTCTAACCCCGTACTGGCTATCCTCCAACGCTTCCCTCCAAAGGCGCCTCAGCCGCTCTTGCGCCGCCCGAGCCGCCCTTTCCGTCTCCTCCGGGTCCGGCGGCTCTCCAGCTCTCCTCGCTTCGGCCCTCCGGTGGTGCCTTTCGGCCAGCACCCCTGCGTCTAGCTCCCAGGGCGGGGTGCCGGCAAGGAGGCACGCCGCCGCATGGGAGGTGGTCCGGTATGCCCTCGCCATTCGTTGGGCCACCACCCTCTGCGGTCGCCGGAGGAGCGCAGTGGTGCGGTCACCCAGCCGCTCGGCCCAGATTGGCGCTCCGTAGAGCGCCATACTCCGCACCACGCCCGCGTAAAGCCGCCTACAAGGGGCATTTGGCCCTCCCAAGTTGGGCAACAACCGGCCCAGCGCAGAGGCAGCACCCACGAGACGGGGAGCCAGTCTCGTGAAGTGCTCCTCGAACGTCCACCTCCTGTCCAGGACAAGGCCCAGATACTTAATGTGGGCCTTGACCTGGACCCGCTCCCCACCCACTCTGAGGGCGGTGTTCCCTCCCATTCTCCACCCCCTTCCTCCCCTGAGGACCATGGCCTCCGTCTTTTGGAGGGCGACCCGTAGACCCAGGAGGCCTATGCGGTGGACCGTAAGTTCGGTCGCCACCTCGGCCCTCCTCAGTACCTCCTCCAGCTCCCGCCCTCGTACGGCCACCAGTGTGTCATCCGCGTAACACACTGTGGCCATTCGCGGGAGCTGTACCCCTCGGATCACCCAATCATAGCCGAGGTTCCACAGGAGGGGACCCAACACGGATCCCTGTGGAACCCCGCACTCCATGGCCCTCTCGCACCGAACACCGCCCTGTTCGTAGAGCACTACCCGCCCCGTTAGGTAGTGCTCCACAACCCTCCTTATATATTGAGGCACTCCGTGAAACCGGAGTGCTTCCCCTATCACCGAGTAGGGGAGGGAGCCAAAAGCATTGGCGATGTCCAGGGACACCGCCACCACTCCCTCTCCCCTGCCCTCCGCCTGCAAAACGAAGTCGCTTAGAGCGCCCACCGCGTCGATTGTAGACCTCCCTCTACGGAACCCGAACTGGCTGTCGTTGAGGTTCGGGCCCGTCCCCGCTAGATGCTGCTGGATGCGTGCTGCCAGTATTCGCTCAAAGAGCTTACTGACTTCATCCAGCAGCACAATAGGGCGGTAACCAGAGGGAGAATCTAGTGGGCGCCCCTCCTTCCTCAGAAGACATAGCCGCCCGGCTTTCCAGCAGGCCGGGAATTGCCCCTCCTTGAGGCACTCCTCCATTAGGGACCTAAGGCGGTTCCCTAACCGCTTTAACGCCAGGAAGAGCACTCTTCCCGGCACTCCATCCGGGCCCGGCGCTTTCTTGGCTCCCCTGAGCCGATCTATTGCCCCCGTCATTTCGTCGTCCGTGACGGGGGGAACGACGAGGGCCCCCTCCGGTTCGACAATCGGGGGCGCCATCCTGGGCGGGACGAATTCCGGGGCCTCCGGGAATAGGCCCTCAACCACTTTCCGGAGGAGTTCCGGCTCCATTGACTCCATGGGCGTTGCGCATTTCAATTTATCGCGCACCATCTTGTATGGGCGCCCCCATGGGTCTCTGTCGAGGGTCGCCAGAAACTCCTCCCATCCCTCATCCTTGGCCTTCTGGATGGCATCCTGGAGGGCTGCCTTCTTCTCGGCCCACTGGGCGTGCAGGAGCTCCTCCTCCTCGTCGGTGTGCCTCCTCCGGCGACACCGGGTGTATGCCCGCCGGGCGGCATTGCTCTCTGTGCGGAGGGCGGTGATCTCTTGGCTCCACCAGAAGACCTGCTTCCTGCCCCGAGGGGGGCTCGCTCGGGGCATGGCCGCGTCGCACACCGCCATGAGGGACCTTCTAAGGTGGGACGCCTTCTCGTCCACCCCACGGAGGGTCGGTGGGGGGGGGATCCACTCCTCGATTATGGCGGCCTCCTCCGCCATCTCCCGGTCGAGGCGGGCAAGAGACCACCTTGGGAAGCCTTGTCCTGTTCGTCGGCCGATGGGGACTGGCGGCACGGCCCTCTGCAGTGTGGAGACCCTCATACGGATATATAGGTGATCCGAGAGGGTCTCTTCGTCCTCCAACACTCGCCAATCAGCAACGCGCATAGCAACGGCGGGGGTCGCAAAAGACACGTCCACTATGGACCCCCCCTGCCGACGTACGCACGTCTGCGCGTTGCCCCGGTTGAGGAGGACCAAGCCCACTGCGGCCGCCCAGTCTTCCACCTCGGCTCCCCTGCGGTCGGTATGCGGACACCCCCATGCCACGCTCTTGGCATTTAGGTCCCCCAGGACCAGGATTGGCACCCGGCCGGCACGGCGTACCACCCCCTCCAGGTCCCCCAGAAATCTCTGGAAGGCGTCCAGTGGCTGGTTGGGGGAGAAGTACACCCCCACCACCATCATTTCCCCCCATTTTGCCGCCACATAACCCACCCCTCCGTCAGCCTTGGCAAGTGACGCTCCCATTGTGGGGGCGACCAATGCCACTCGGCCATCCGTAGAGCCCACCCAGTTAGGCCGCGGAAGGACGACATACGGTTCCGCCACTGCAGCCAGGGCAACCCCCCACTCCGCCATGTTCTGCATAAGCAGATCTTGTGCTCGGGCGCAGTGGTTGAGGTTGCATTGTAGTACCTCCTGGGGACCTGTATGTTGTGGGCGTACTAACATTACAGGTCCATACTTTCTCCCTCTGTTGCTCCTGGCGCAGGGGTGTCAGCCACTACGGGGACTCTTTCGAGGGCCTCCGACCGCTTTGGGGCTTCGGCCCCCCTGACTTTTGGGGGGTTGCAAGCCGAGCCACCCATCCTGTGCCCCGCTGGCATCTTTGCCTGGTGGCACACCGCGCAGAAAGTCTCGGCCTGGCAGTCCGCACTCCTGTGGCCCGGCTTACTGCAGCGGAAACACAGGTCCCCCCTTTCGACCGCTGATGGGCATGTCGCCCTGGTGTGGCCGATGCCCAGGCACTTGTAACACCGTAGTGCCTCCGGCTCAAGCGCCTCCACCCTGGCAGCCGACCAGCCCACAGTGACCCTTCCCGCCGTGACTACCGCGTTGGCCACTTCTGCGGGGCACTGCACAAGGACCGAGCCCGAGCCGCTGTAGCCCCTCCTAATCTCGCCCACTTTGACCGCAGTCGGCGGGCAGCCACCTTTGGCCGCGACGGCCTCTGCTACAGCCGCTTGGGTGGCTGCCTCGTCGAGGCCGGAGACCCGGACACGCGCCAACTTCACGGGCCTATATACCCGTGCCGCGTCTCCGATGGCCGCCTCCAGTCGCTCCCTGAGAGCGTCCGCCGTGCGGCCGTTGTCGGTGCCCGCCACTTCAAAAATGCGGGCCCCGTCCGCGGTCTTTTGGACCTTGACATGGTCAAGCCCCACGTCCTGGAGACGGATGGCTTGAGTAGCCCTCGTCATGATGGCCGCGTACGATACCTTGGCCTCCGGCTTGAGGGCCACTACCACCGCTGCGGTTTTCGGAACCGCCACCTTTGGTACCGGTGCCGTCTTTGCAGGCTGCCTCGGTGATGCCGCTGACGCGGGCGGAGCCTTCTTCTTTCCGCCCTTTGCCACCGTCGTCCAGGCCGGCTCGGATGACGGTCCTGCCTGGGCAGGAACCGCAGACGGTGTCCCCGAAGCCTGCCGTGCTGCCGGCCCCTTTTTTCTTTTCTGGGCTTTGGCCTGCCTCGCGGGGGGCATGAGTGTTGTCCCAGTTTTCGCCTTCCCTTCTGCTCGTGGTTGCGACCTACATATGCCTATTCCGTCCTTCCTCATGGTAAGCGTATAGCTCCATGTCATAGAACTGATCTGATTTATAGAGTCACTATGACATGGTCCTATAGTGGCCTAGGGTTTTTAATTGGTTGACTGTACCTACCTACTTGGTTTCCGTATGAGCGAATTCGAAGAATAAGCTTATATTTAATTGAAGCACCTACCTACACGTTTTAACAGAAAATTAAGGATTCCCTTGTGTTTTACAAACATCAAAAGATACATTTACTGTGAACGATAAATGCCCCGAACAATCAAATCAAGCTATAAATAGATTAAACAGTTTAGTTCAAAGTCATCGTGTGTGGCTAGTAAAAGCAAATTGGGGCCAAAATAGCATCATAAAATTGCGGCTGCCGATAAAATAATTAAACCATGATTATATTAGGGACTATTGGATATTAAATTACTGTCGTACCAAAGGGATGTCACTCCGCGTTTTACGTTGTATCAAACTCGGCCGCCTTAAGGTGGCCTAAACTGTCAGGGCTGTGCAACGCGCATTACTTCACGGGTGCGTTCAGATATTTTTATATTTCAAACAAAGTATACTAATTTGTGCTTAGATAATATAATACCAATAGGTATAATACAAATAATATTTTAACATTTTTCCGATTTCATTACATTAATGACATTCATTACATTCATTAATGGCAATCGGGTCAATCCACGTCCAGAGTAACGTGAGTCACCATTTTATTGCATGTTTCCTTTGTTCATGATAATTCAAGTGATAATTTATGTCTAAATAAGTGTTATTTTCCCTAGATTACCCTGTAGATTAAAAAAAACACTTTGTATGGAAAATTTTCCCACTTGCATCCGATACTCAGCGTCCTTGACCTTATCAGCTGTTCAAATATCGATGGGACTTTTGTAACACCTGTATTAAATCATCATCATCATCATCATCATCATCATTTCAGCCGAAAGACGTCCACTGCTGGACATAGGCCTCCCCCAAAGATTTCCACAATAAAACTGTATTAAATCATACATTAGCATTGCATCTATAATTCAAATAAACACAAATAAATTATAAATTGAAAGAGATGTCATATACTACAGAAAAAGTGACCAAGGTGAGCAGGGCTGGGATCGAACCAGGGACCTCCTGCTTCCGCGACAGACGCCCTAACCACTGGGCTACCCGATCACGGTCCAGTCAAGTCCAGTGGTGTGCCTACTTAAAAACATGAATCACAACCTTTATTATAAATAATAAATGATTTAATTCATGCTTCACAATTAAACACAAATAAGTCAGCATGCAGCACTTGGCGTCACGTTGAAAACCCTAATGTCTATGGATTTTTGACATTTGCATGCTTGACAAGCTAACCATCAAATCTAGGAGAGAGATCCTTCTGTACGTTGGTATCATTATCGGGGTTGGTTTATCTCTGTGGTTGTAGTAAGATGACTGTTGGCTAAAGAAAATCAACGACACAGACAAATAGAAAGACAGGCAAAATTGACAAAAAAATCTGCTACAGTCCGTGGTTATCAGACTGTAGTATCGTAGTCTGATTAGGAAAAAGTTGAAAAACCTTTTGGACGCAGTTTTTTTATATGGACCCAGTTGGACGACCTAATCCCATAAAAAAATCACGTTTTTTTTTCTCTATTTTTCCTAATCAAACCGCTATGCTGATGACGCGCTTGTTTGGATCACCAACATTTTTGTTACACCTGATGCATAAAAACTGAACATGTAAATATTTTTATTCAAGGTTGGTTATATGTTTTAGTTGCTCCATAAAAGCAACAAAAATAGACGAGTACAGGTTTATGAAAGACAAGTAAATGAAAAGGACTGTACATAAAACTATTTATGAAGTCGATATCGTGATTGGCAAAGTCTGAAAAGAGTCAGCATGTTAGTTTTGCAATGAGTTGAGCCCACTGGACACCATAGCGCCATAGTGAGTTCTCCAAGAAACATGTTAAAAAGCTTTTAACATATGATGCTAAGAAAAGCTTTAAATACCTAATAAAATAATATTCTGGAAAAAATTAAAAAGCGAATCGTCAGTAATTTGGACAAGGAGAACACCGGACAGCCGAATGGGACAATAGCCGCCCATATAATTACGCACAGATCCGATGTGTCTAGCGGACATCAGCGGACATGAATCCGTTAATGTATGATAGGAATTTCGCACGCATTCATGTCCGTCCGCCAAAGCCAAAGCCAAAGTGCCAAAAGTATGTATACACGACTTTAATGTTCAGGCAATATTAGTCCCGTATACTTACATATTTTCCATGTATGGTGAAATAGCGGATCCGATCTAAGGTGCATACGGCGGTGAAATTTATTTGTATATGGGTGACTTAACTGTCGTTCGGTCAGTAAATCTAACTAATGTAAAATACAATGTTGTTTGCACCAGTCTTTATTTAACTAGTCTATGATTTCACATAGATAATACCGCCCTGCTGAATCTTGAACAAAGACAAAAGAACAACAATTTATTTTTTATTGTGTCGGATTTAAATAAAATACTTAGGATCTCTACTATTACGAATTTACGTTGGACTGAAATTGCAGAAGTTTGACTTTTATGAGCGGTTATCGACTGACCAACTTTATCATGTCTTCATTATAGAGCTTAATTCTATGAACATAAGATTTATTTTAGTACGATTTGTGTTATAGTTATGTTAGTAGGTAGACTGACCGACTATCGGAGACTGACCAAGTCTATCATGCTATCGCTCTGGACTTTAATACTATGAGCATAAGTCCTATTATAGGTTAATTTGTATTACAGTAATGTTGGTAGTTAGTAGGTGTATAATATCGCGCTGTGAGCTAAGACATTTCCGCACTTTAGGATTAGTGTCGGTAGACAAGATTTATAGCCTCTTTAAATTAAAATAGCTATAAGCCATTATTGATTTAAACATAGCATCTGCATTCATTGCGCTTACAATTATCCTAATCTTACTTACATGAAACAGTATCTTTTATTGGAAGTCGATTCTAAGCTAAAAACCTTGGTTCGATATTTCCGTGATAAGACCTTGACACTATGTCTTTCCTTGTGTCTTTCAGTGAGTGAGATTCTTAATGATACAACTCGCTGTGCATCCAAAATATCTTCTCTTGCGATTTAAAAATCTCAACAGTCTACAAACTCGCATTCCTCAAAACTGGATCATTTAATTACGCAAATGAGATATGTCACATTACCATTGCAAACATTTTCTTTTTTTTTTCGTCGATCCACCTGGCATCGTTCCAAAACGTGTCGATCATTTGGCAGCGAGCCAACAATGAAATTTAAGAAATGAAACAAGTTGCATTTACATTTAATACGTGTAAATTAATTAAACTGAGCCCTATTTATACTGTGAAAAGGTGTTAAATAGAATGATCGGAGTGGTGTGGCGAGGTGCAAAAAAAGATAAGTGTGATTTATGTACTCGCAGAAATAAATTTAAGTGATTAGTAGTCAACTTTATGTCCTTCTAATAAGGGCTACAATGAATCATATTGCCGTTTAAATGATTTTGATATGTGGTTATGTTTTGGTGACATAAGATTGTCGGTCGTTTTGATTAATTGGGCTGATAATTGGTGTAGAGTATTTCCTTTGAAGCTGAAATGAGGTGTGACGGGGAAATTATATTTGCTTGCATTTTATTGATCAAAGATACGATTGTATTTATGTTCGTTTAGATGTGTAATATTTTTATTGTGATTCGTCTGCCTTCTTTAAAAATTGTAGCCTTTGTGTTATTATGATGTATAATGCTATATTATTGTAAAGTTTCATTAAAATCCATTCAATAGTTTTTACGTGAAAGAGTAACAAACATCCATACAAACTTTCGCATTTATAATTTTAGTAAGATTTATATCTGGATCGAATCAGCTCGTGATTCTGATTTGATATCCAAGCAAATCCAAATTCGAGAGAAGAAAAATAATAAAGCATCTTATGCCTTCTACATGGACATAATCGCAGGCGGAAACTATGCTACTTACTATTAAATAATTAATATTACTAATATTTACTACTAAAATGAGAGCCATCGAGGATACTTTTCAAAAATTTCGACGACATTTCGATCGACAAAGTTTTGTAAATTGCTAGAGCAGCACGTGTGATATTACAGTCAGCGTTATCGCAATTCAGTTGTTTACTAACCACACAGTTGAATACAAATAGAAATTGAATTTACCACCTGAGTATGGTACGTGTATGAAATTCAATTTTACACGGGGTGCCTCGATGCGTCAGTAAATTTTCGAGTTGGTTCTGCTTCTGCAGAAGTTACAATATTGTTTATTCCACGTTGAATGCAAACAAGCATACGGCCGTCTGACGGAAAGCGGTTACCGTAGCTTATAGACGCCTGCGAATCCAGGGGTGTCACATGCGTTGCTGACCCTGTAGTCTTTCGGGAAAACTCGGCAGAGAACTCATTCTACGTTAAGTGTGCGGATTGAGCGCCCTATCGCAATGGCAAGACAATGTTTGGTTTCATTTCTAGACATTTACCGCTTTATTCATAAAAACTTAACATACCCATATTAGTTAAGATATGTTTTGTCCCTTTTTAACAAACGCAAATGTCAAACTGACAAATGAGGACAAATGACAAAAAAGTTAACGGAGGTTTGATAAGCGTTTATGAATAACGGCATTCTTGCGTAGAAAACATTTAATATAAACTAATAACCTTAATAAACAGGTAATTGTTTACTATGTACGGTCGGCTTTATAAATATATATGCATCTGTATTCAATTTTGACCCTTCCACAGTAATAATAAGTTACAAAGTGTATACATATTTATAGACGTGACTGTAGTTGTGTATGAAAATGGTATCGATCTCCATAGTCGGTATGTCCGCCGGGCATCCGCCAGACATTTTCCTTACATTTATTGACAGACATGCTCGAACTCGAACGTATATATATTCGTATATATTCTCATTAATAAAACTACACATTAAATAACTAAGTTTTCGTCCAACGTCATTAGACATTTCTTAGAAAGATAGAAAAAGTGGAAAAGTGCATGACCTCGGGCGGGACTCGAACCCGCGACTCTGGGATACAGGCATCTGACCAACTGAGCTACGGAGGCCACACCCGTGGCCCCGAATTTCTCAACCATATCCAATTGGGTATCGTTCTCAGGCGTTTCTGCTCAAAAAGAATAGTCATTACACATTATTAACAATAGTCATTACACATTATTTCTCTTCTTCCTAGCGTTTTTACCAGCTTATACCATGGCTCAGGGAGCCTGGCTGCCGGGGGCCTTACCATGACGTCTTAACGCGATTCAGTTGACGACCTAAACTGAGTCGCTTCCATACAACTGTGCCTAAACTGAACCTAAATTGAATTGCGTTAAGACGTCATGGTAAGGGCCCTGGAGTCCGCTTTGGCACGTAATCTTGTGACTTCCCATCCTAGTCTGTCTTTCTCTTTTCTTCAAAACTTCAAAAAATTGCGAATCATATAAATGGCGCCTAAGTCGCCTAACATTAACCCTTCATGTATATTTAACCTAGATTCCCAGCATGTGATAGACAATTGTTTCAATTCCACGTCGCTTGGCGTACTGACAACTATCTCAGTTACGTTAATATATATCTGCATGCGCAAAATGACTTAACCGACAGCTATTTGCAGGTTATTTCGGACGTTTTAGCTCATGATTAGTTCGAACGGGTTCAGTGGTGTTGATTCAATTGGTTATCGAACATTGGCAAGTCCAAAGTTAAGAGGATCCAGTGTAAATCAGTTCTATGATCGACACTTGGAGGTAGCTTGTTGAGCAGTTATAATTATCTTGTGATGAGATCGTTGAGTAAATGGTTAATCTCAATTTTTCTTCAAAGGGATGACTGGCGCAGCTTAGTGTCGGAGGCCAAGATCCACTTCAGGTCGTTGAGCCAGCGTTGTGAGTAAGTCAGTATACATACACACAAAAAAACATGAATCAAAATATTTATTACATTTAATGAAGGATTTGATTCGTGCTTTAAAATTAGTATACATACGGTTAAAAATAGAATTCTATTAATGATTAAAAATAAATATGGCGGTCACATACACAATTATAAATCTGTTAAAGGGAACGAGACTTTTTTTCTCCGTGTTGGACAGAGATGCTTTCGAATATGTATAGAGGAGCCTTACCATGATGTCTTAACGCGATCCAGTTTAGGTTCAGTGTAGGCTCAGTTGTATGGAAGCGACACAGTTTATGTCGTCAACTGAATCGCGATAAGACGTCATGGTAAGACCCCAGGTCGTATTTGTCAAACGATTCTCTAAAATACTAAAGATTATCTAAAGTACTTTACACTGGTCTCCAATCACTCGAGTCGCTTGCGCATGGGCAAGCAATTGGAATAGTTGGACAGATTCGAACGCGGATAGGTTATGCAAGCGCAATTTGAAATCCCTTGTTACCAGGTCTAGATCAGTCTCTCACGTTATTAGGATTAATGTAATTTAGGAAAGATTGATGGTAACTAATGTAACGTAACTTATCTTATATTGATCTGAAATGTTATAGTCACAACAATTATTTAAGTCGATAGCCAACGCCAATGACCTTCTCGATCTGAATCCTTTGGTTTTATGATGGTTTTGAAGCTTAATTAACACCCTACGCACAATATATTTGTGTTACCAGTTTGCATCTCGCTCGCACCAGTTAAGAACGAGCAAGATGCGAGCAGTAACGAATCGCGCAGTCGCTATCGAGTACGGTTACGCGGTACTGATGGTAAGCACACAGTTGCCTGCGAAATTTTCATATACGGCGAACGTGAGAAAAAAATTATGTGCTCTTCTGCCTCAGTGTTAGGTCTTTTTTGGATGTATTGTCGTTAAAAATACCATTACAGGCTTAGTTCCTGACTTTGCAGTGGTTGTTTATCCGTTAACGTCAGTGCACGTTAATCGCTTCGTGAAACAACGAAGCAACACTCAGAAAATCTTGACTTTCCAAGCACGACTCCAGCTCGTGCTCTTCAGGGAAAACGGCTTTTACGCCCGCTCCAATCAAGATTTTCATTAACTTTTTATAAAACTTCACTTTTAATATAGCGCACGTGGATATTAAACAATTATAGCTTTCGTTTTTACAGTTGGAGCGTAGGAGGGCCACCGGTAAGGGATGCGACTTCCAATCCAAAGGTCGCGGGTTAAACAGCCGGCTGGTATTACCAATGAGTTCTTCGGAATGTACAAAATATCATTTGATATTTACCAACCGCTTTTTGGTGAAGGAAAACATCGTGAGGAAACCGAACTGATTCCAATCTGGTTGGAATGTCAGATAGCACTCGCTTTCGTTAAACTAGCGCTTAGGCCAAAGCTTGGGATTAGTTGCTAAAGCGGATTCCTAGCTCCCTGAGCCGTGGCATGAGCTGGGATAACGCTAGGAAGATGAAGCTGTAGATGTAGGGCGCGACAACCATACATACACTCGAAAACCATAACCGCCTTTCAGCAGTCGGGCAAAAATGTTCCAGCATACATCCCTACCTTATATCAAAGCAAAAAAATTGGTGTAAACATAGCGTTACAAATTTTCGTAATCAACACAAGATTCACCCGAAGCACTCGTCACACAAAAGGACACGTTTCCCCATGAAAAACGCGAGCGACGAGCGATGGATTAAAATGTAGTCTCCGATATTTTCGCTTACAAAAGACCCCCTAACCTCCACTCTTTTGTTTTGGAGGACCGATGCTGCAAAGTTATAGATGCAGTTCGGGGTGGCAGCACAGTCGCGTGCTTAAAGATGATTGATTTATGTAACCCAGTGGTGTCATCATACTCGTATATTTGGCATTCGAATATTATTTGTCAGTATTAGATGGGAGATGCAATCTTACATAAAAAGCAATTTGCTTACCTACTTCTTTTTAAAAATCGAACAACCTTTGTAGTAAGATATAAAAATTAAGTGGAAATGCGTGTAGTTCGGAAAACTTACACTGTTGGATGATTATAATACAGAAAAGTTCGGGGGGATAATGAATTATACCGGTTGATTATAAATTGAAAGAAATGTCATATACTACAGAAAAGGTGACCAAGGCCCTAAGATGCCCAGGGCTGGAATCGAACCAGCGATCTCCTGCTTCTGCGACAGACGTTCTAACAACTAGGCCACCCGACCACGGCGGCCAGAGTCCGAAATTTCCTAAGTATAATAAATCTGCCTGTATGGAATGTACCGAATACGTTGTGAAGTTCCGTTTATAAGTTACAAAAATGCAAATGTTCAGTCGTCTCTGGAAATAAATGTAAATTCATCGTGTTTTATTCACTCTTAAAGGCATTTAAAATTATGCCAAAATTGTCTAGAAATTCCTGTAAAGCTTTATCCATTCATAAAGACTGTAAAACCAAGCGCCTCACTTTAAAATTGTGGCTTCTAAAGTCCGGTGCATCCACAACTCCCTATATATATTCCCTTGATACCGTTTACGGACTCCTCCCGCGTGCAGAGATAAGTTGGCGTCAAAGTCTGCAATCGACGGTCGTTCAGTGTTTTTGCTGTTTGCTCTCCTTTGTTGAGTGTAAGCTTCGAAGCGTTTCTTGTCGAATTTGCCCGCTTTACGTACTTGTTGAGTTTTAGATTTATGGTGATGGAGATTGAGAGTGGTTTGGGATGTCAGGGGAGGCAAACAGGTGATTTGATGACTTGTTGGTTTCAGGGTAAATAATGTAAACCGTATTGAATCTACAGAGTACTGTTTTGCTGTTTTATTCTACTTAATCGCTTTTGGTGTTTATTTTTTGAAATAATATATAAAACTTTTAATTTAGTTTTTACAACCTGACTGTTTACTTTTTGACAAAGAGTTTAAGGGATTATAATTATGACATCTGAATAGTTAATACCTTCGCCGTTTCAAGGTTGAACAAGCTACACATCACAACAGTTTTTATCCATATTTAAGCAAATAAGGAAACTTACATTGTAAGTATTTAACTTTTCGAATGCGCCTGTTAAATATTTGCTATTCAATAATTGACCTTGACATTTTAAATCAGAGTTCAAAGTGAGTGGAGCAGATCTGCTCCTAAGCATACTAAGGGTTAAAAAACCACAAGTTTTACACTTGACAGTAACGGACTGGGTGTGCTTTAACGAAATTACAGGTCAGTTTACAGTTTGTTGGATACAACTTCGTAAATCCATTATATTTTATCAGACTGTATAAGAAACTACATATTGCATGAGATAC
Source organism: Lathronympha strigana (assembly GCA_949128165.1). Lineage (NCBI taxonomy): Eukaryota > Metazoa > Arthropoda > Insecta > Lepidoptera > Tortricidae > Lathronympha > Lathronympha strigana. Next base: position 4,401,294 of record OX421906.1, on the reverse strand, counting down.
AAAGCCAGTACAAAAATAAGCAATAAAAATAATGCTTCAACGTTACTGCGAATGGGAACCGATTGACATATCGTCGAGCAGTTTCGATGAGGGTCCTAACATACAGTAAATGTATATGGAAAGCTTTCACACACTGAAAATATATTGGTGTACTATACTTACCCAGAAGAAATGAAAATCAACTTTAAAAATCTCAACCTAGAACCTTTTATTCTACACTATTCATAGCGGCCATTAACCAACTAAAAAACAAGGAACCTCCCGTGCTAGACCAAGTAACGTCGGAGGTTCTGAAACAAGTGGAAAGCGATCGTCCATAAATTGATCCGTGGAGGTGATTTGCAGTGCAAAAGGTCTACCTAATTATAAAAGGTGTAAAAGGATCATTTACACATAAGTTCGTGTAACCAAACTGCTTTCATTCAGCAAACAAACTCCTTTTATCAATAGCAACTCCTAAAATAAGCGCCATTATGAATTCTCATTTTATGTAAACAAATGTAAGTTCTATTTTAGAACGTAACTCCGCGTAACAGAATCCAATTTAGAATGCTTACATTTTCACATACACTCTTTAGTGTTGGTGATGTATGCACAAGTTTTTTAGTGTAGACTTTTAGTGCACCGGCTGAATTGAAAATCTGGCTGCATTTGCCGGGAGATAAAAGTGGAATGTTCGCATTACCTACACGTGTTTCTAGATAACGACATGCTCCGGGATACAGGTTGTTTTAGGTTTCTTTGTGAACTGATGTGATTTTGATGACGAGAATTAGGGATGTTACTTAGTATTGAGTGTGTTTACCACGAGTATACGTAACCGTACTCGATAGCGACTACGTGATTCGATACTGTATGCATCCCACAGTTAACGAGCAAGATGCAAACACTATCGAATTTGATATTGATTGAGCGTATGAAAAAATGTTCAAACATAATATCTTTTGTATGTATCATTTCATCATATAAAAGTCTACTGCTGGACAAAGGCCTACCCCAAGGATCTCCACTAGGACGGGTCTAGTGCTGCCCGCATTCGGCGGTTTCCCCGCGACCTTCACCAGGTCGTCGGTCCATCTTGTGGGCCTCCTCCTCCTCCTCCTTGTGGTTGTTCCCAACGCTACGTCTTCCGGTACGTGGTCGTCACTCGAGAACCCTTACTGCCGCATCGGCCATCGGCTCTTCAAGCAATATGCACTGCCATTTAAGTCTAGCAACTCTCCGTGCTATGTCGGTGACGTTGGTTCTTCTGCGGATCTCATTTAACTTCATGATCTGATTCGATCTCGCAGAGAAACTCTGAGTATAGCTCTTTCCATCGCCCGTTGGGTGACTTTGAGCCTTCTTATGAGGCCTTTTGTATGTATGTATAAACTTTATTGTACAAGTAAATAGACATTTACAATAGAACAAAGGCCTCTCTTTACGGGATCTCTTCCTGTTTACTTTTGAGTAGATGTAATAGTTAGAATCCTTCTTTTAACACAACCCTTGCCCTTTATGATTTGAAAATCATCAAGGGTCGACTTTTCTTAAAGTTTATTAAATATAATTAGCTTTAATATTTACTAAAAACTGAATAGTATCAACTTTGTGACTTCGGCCCAGACACAAATTTTTCTGTGAACATTTAAATTTGCATTTGCATAAAATTCCTTATCTGTGTGGGTTATAATGCTACATAGTAGTGACAAAAGCGTACTTTGATATCAAAGTCTGAAAACATGTGCCACACTTCGCTACGAAACTTTAGTTTAATAGATGCTACTTAATAAACTGCAGCTGACACACTGCAGGGCAAACGACGTAGTTACACTTGCAAGTTTCCATTATCATACAAGTTTGTGTATGATCGAAATTAGATAATTACTAGTTCTAATGAACGTGAACTCGCGTTCCCTATATCTCGGCAACCTTCTGACTGATTTAGCTCTTATTCAAACTTTTAAATTATTCCAAGCTCCGGCTGGCAAGGAGCCAATTGCAAGCTGCGCTAAACTTATTCGCCGCTTGCCGACTGCGTCGAGCAGAAAAATAGTGTACAGGCCAGTAAATAAGAAAGCCTCAGATCACATGTTTGTCGACCTTCTTACTTGGGCCTTGGTACGTAATCTACTATTATCTCATTAAATCACCTGCCAAATTTCACGGCAATACGATCAACGGTGCTTGAGTATTGCGGTGTGTTACGTGGACGAACGAAAGCTATAGCGTCGCGGTGCGGTGCGGTGTGAAATAAACAAATCTTTGATATACATATATGGAGGTATCCTACGTGGGCGATGGTTACGCGAAGGCGAAGCGGCGCGATGTGGCGCACCGCTCAACTTGGGCACTTGTATACGTATCAACGGTTGGTTCTATGACATTGTTATGACATTTCAACGCAGAGTGAGCCGCGCGGCGTCGCATTGAAATGTCACCGTCCAACGCACCGCGCCGCTTTGCCATCGCTTAACCTTATCTTCGATAATCATGCAAAAATAATGCATTCATAGAGTTATTAACATAAAAATAAAATAAAATAGCACATATGAAAATTTAAATTAAAAATTGACAGGTCACTAATAAAATCGCACATAACTAATAAATTAAAGTTTGTATTTAATTTATTGGTTATGTACTACAGTAAAACATTGTAAAATTAAACACGTAACAATATTGATTAATTTATAAAATACCAACATAGATTCAACCTACTTTTCATAAGTGACGCAGTCCTTTAGAATGTTCACCCAGTGCTTTTGAAACCGACGGAGACACATCCTGTCAGCAATGAGTTTCAGAATACTATTGTCGCTACCCCGTAGCCGCATCTGCATCGATGCATATTTCTTGCGCATCATAGCGTGGAAAGTTGGAAACCATCGACGCGCAAATATAAAAACATACGCCGGATTGTTCTAGTAGATTTGAAGGACTCCCTCGCTTCACTCCTGTAATTAACTGAGGTAAAACTAAATAGAAACTATCTAGGTAAGTATTAAGGGAAAATAAGCTTCAGAACAAACGAGATCTCAGTAATTCCTGGAACTAGAGAAAATCCTTACTTTTTCTCAGTGTGGTCAAGCGGAGATCCTTATAAAGGAGGCAAGCCAGTGGGAATTCAGTTCTAGGACGCTCCGCCACCGCTTCAATTGTATCTGTAGTCGCTTAGATATGTTTGTATTTGTAATAATGTGAGGATGTGAGCTGGGGAGTGGGGTGTACCCACGGAGCTAAGCTTGCCCCTTTAGCTGTCAACACAGCGAATCCTCCTTTTTTTAAAGGGTCGACAACGCGCGTGTAACTCCCCTGGAGTTGCAGGCGTCCATAGGCTACGGTGACCGCTTACCATCAGGCGGGCCGTATGCTTGTTTGTCACCGTCGTAGTATAAAAAAAAAAAAAAAAAAATGTCTGGGTCGTTGTTAATTTAGAACACAGGGAACGCATTCAAATGCGAGAGCATCTCAATTTGATACGAAAATATGTTCTTGCTTTTAGTAAGCCCGGTTGTTGATAAGCTTCTAAATTTTTTTGGTGGGACTACCTCGACATCCCTAATATCGTTTGTCCTAAAATCACTAGCCCTTACTGTTTTGTCCTAATGATCAGAATCCCTAACGATCAATTTATTGCCCAAAAACGACTTCACACAGAACCGAATCGCAGTTAGAAAAGTCGGTTAGGTTAGGTTAGAACCGTGACCTCACACGGAGTTGAATCGCTGCTAGAATAGTTGGTTAAAACGATGTTATGGAAAATAATATTAGGACATATGAGTTTGGGACAAATGAAACGCCTCACGAGAAGTGTACGAGGGCGTCTGCCGCGAAAGCAGGAGATCGCTGGTTCGATCCCAGCCCTGCTCACCGGGGACCTTGGTCACTTTTTCTTTAGTATATGACATCTCTTTCAATTTATAATTTATATATAGTAGTGTGACTACTTAAAAAAAACACAAAATATCGATCTACTTACCTACTGCAGGTATCTAATTCCAGTTACTAAAACAAATATAATATAATAATTATATTTGCTAGCTGCAATTTGGTCAGTAAAATATATGAGAATCATAAATTTCAGCTGTTCATGTGACCAAGTTATATTGAGAAATTGTACACAGAGCTGAAAGTCAGACATTATTAACTGTTATACGTTTTATTGCAATAATAATACGTGCTTGTTACAGACAGTAAAGGTAACACATTGTCGCTTGCTGATAAGTTTTATTTCTAAATGAATCTTTATTGCTTAAGCGTCTATTTGCAAGCGACAAATGGTACATTTTACTAAAGACGATCACATATACAAGTGGCACAAAGAGCCCGGGATCTCCTTGGACGACAGAATATTATAAGAACGAGGACATTCGTCGACGAACCAAAGTTAGCGAAACCGCCAAGAGAGTTGCGCAACTGAAGTGAGAATAGGCAGGCCACGTCTGCCGTAGGGATGACGACCACTGGAGCCAGCGAGTTTTGCTCTGGAGACCTCGACTTGGAAGCCGGAACGAGTGAAAGACATGAGCCAGATGGTCAGACGATATTAAAAAGACGGCAGGGCCAAGATCAACATGGAAACCCATGAAAGAGGCATATATCCAGCAATGGACGCAAATATGCTGGGAAGACAATGATGCGCATTATAATTATGCGTTTGATTACAGTTAGAGTGTAGTCATTTGATATTCGATATTTTTGCGGCCGGCTCGGGCGCAAAGGATTTTATTGATATCCATTTGTAATAAATAAAACTAAAAAATATAATTCAAATTAAAATCTTAAAGAAAACTAAAATAAAACTATCCATTCACTTAAATTCCATTCATTCCATTTTGGTATATCCGGTTAAAGTGACTAAAATATGCTGTTTATAACAAAAACTTCAATTTTAATTTGTCGCGTCGTCCGCTTAATACGACAACGTGTAGCTGTGCAGAATACAGCGACTGGAATTAATTCGCTTCGATGCACCTCCGTCGCAGTACACAGAAATTAACAAATCATATATATTATTGTATTCCGCAGTATGTATAATTCACATTGACTTATTAAAGGAAATATACACTCAAAGAAGAACACAAACGCCAAAAAATGTGGATCCGAATGACATTAGTGAGCAATTTTGCATCAATGATGAGAAAACCGATGAATGTTTCGTACGAAAAAGAGCTTATTGACATAAACAATTAAACATTGAGTGTCTATTGAAATTAAACACTTAAGAAGGGATTCATCGCGTTTATTAACCCCATGACCCTTCGTTTCGAGCCCTTAACAGCACTTGTTTTCAAAGGATTAAGATGATGACTGAGAGAACGCGAATTCTCCCCGTCAACCAAAATTTTTTTTTATTGACGGTGTTCGATTTGACTAGACACGACCTTCAGCAATGAAGATGCCGACTAAGAAGAAGAGATGATTGAATTGTTACTTCGGGATTGGGAATTGCCTCGGAGTTGCACTCAGTGTCGTCATTCAATCTGTTCCGGGTAGATACATATATAGGTATTAGACTATAGATGACAAACCTATCGAAGTAATATGACGGCATTGACTTCTATATTTCGCCGGTTATTTTGAAATCTTTATAACATTTATATACCTTACTGTTATTAAAATATTTACTGCGCCAACACTCTGTTTCACCCTGTTACATCTCAATTTAAGTCGAGAGGTCCTATAAAGATCTGGATGAGACTGGAAGGGATGGCTTGGGAAATTAGATCTTTCAATGCTCGGGCTACGGGGTGTCGAGATTACTTTATAGCTGTTATACAACTTGACAATTGTTGATGTTGCTTTCTTTTTCTGATTCGAGCGATATCCATTTCAAATTGAATGTTTTGAACTTTGAAGCAAAGGGTAATGTCGAGCCATTGCCTTGCGTAATCTGGACATGGCTTTATATTCTGGCACCATAAAGCGCGTTGATGTGGTTTAGGTATGTATACAGAAACTCAATTTCTTTTTTTCTGAAAACCCCCAATTACGTGGTTGTTTGTTATGTCTATGTGTCTCATTCTTACTTGTAAAATGTTAGCGCTAAATGACTGTTGTTCCTATATGATTTAAAAATTGAGTGCAATTTTACAGGAGCTGAGTGCACTCATAATTATTCATAAAAAATTTAAAAAGTTTTTTTTTTCTCTTAGAGAATGACACTTAGAGTATATTCTGCCGCGAACTTGTCCGCGTACCTAAATTAAATAAGCAGAAGTAACATCCATTAAATTTAAGTCTGATTCTGATTAAAGCCGCGTCTTAATATAAATCTCTAATATAATAATTACGGTCCTATCCAGCGTCAAAACGTATCCGCCTGAACGATTTCTAGTCCATCGTTATTAGAAACGAAGTGTTATTTATTCCGCCGTTTCCTAGATTAATTTTAGTATTCCCATCTGGTCCTAGGTACTGTAATAATATGCTACAGTTAATAACGTTATTAGTGCCAGGAGGAGAAATATTTACGGTGCTATTTTGAGATTTCCAATGTACTTCAAACGGGATATATTCTTATCTAAAATATTTGTAACTATTCTCATACAAGACGGCATAAAGTAAACTTTTAATGCTTATAATCAATTATAATCAAATCAACATAATTTATATTTCTATCTTAGATTACTTTTAGTAATAAAGTTAAACACCCACAGATACAATAGCTACTTTAAAACAAGTGCGAAAATTAGGTGATTTCCGACGAGTGTATAAGCCGATGCGAGTCGGAAATCCTCTTTATGCACGTGTTTCATACAATTTTTTACTATGCATTGTGCGAGTAAATAAACAATTATTAGAGGTGTAGTAGGTAGTACAATGCGTAGTTCACCGGGGTGAGCGGAAAGTACTGCTTTGCGCACGATTTTACTCCATCAGAAAACGCGCCTTTCTAGCACATGCATTGTAAAAGATTCTTCTTCATCATCATCATCATCATAATATGACGATGGACGTCTTATGGCTGATATTATCCGCCATAAGACGTCCACTGCTGAACATTGGCCTCCCCTTTGGACCTCCATATGTACCGGCTGGAAGCGACCTGCATCGAGCGTCTCCCGGCGACCTTCTTAAGGTCATCTGTCCATCTTGTGGGTGGACGTCCTACGCTGCGTTTGCCAAGCCGTGGTCTCCACCCAAGCACTTGTCGACCCCATGGGCCATCTGCTCTGCGTGCAATGTGGCCTGCACATTGCCACTTCAGCTTTCTCAAAAGATTCTCCCAGAAATCACTTGAAAGTCTGAAGTATAGACTTGTTGTCTATTATACTTGAGGATATGACGAGCAGGTAAAACATCACTAGGTCAACAAAGATTGACCAAATTTTTCATAAAGAAAGGAAAAGTGGAAAAATTCACAACTTCGGGCGGGACCAGAACCCGCGACTCTGGGACACCAGCCCACCGCTCTGACAACTGAACTACCGGGACCACACCCGTGGCCCCCACCCACCAATTTCTCCACCATATTCCTTAATGATTTTTTTCACTTTTCCTTTCTTTTTGGGCAATTTTCTGAAAGATTCACCAATCACGTAAAAGACCCGTCATCCTCTAAACTCATTACGGCCTTTAATACATAGTTAACAGGTCACATTGCCCGAAAGGGAGATAACCTCGAACAACTGATGGTTTTTGGGAAGGCCGATGGTAGAAGACCGAGAGGTCAAAGCCCTATCAGATGGTCCGACCAATTCGTTCAACTGAATACTAAGCAGCTTGATGCCCTCCATAAAACCTCCATGAAGCCAAAGACAGACAGATGGAGGAGAATCATCATTGAGCTCCATCCAATCATGACCCTGGGTAATGAGCAACTCAACGCGTGGAGGAATAGGATGTAACATTGAAGTCATTCGAATATGAATTACAAAATGAAAGAGATGTCAGTAGAGAAAAAGTGACTAAGGCCCCGAGGGCTGGAATCGAACTAACGGCCTCCTGTTTTCGCTGCAGACGGGCGTCTGAAGACGCCCTTATTAAATTGAGCATGGTTTAAATGTTATGTTTTTTATAATATTTACTAGTAGGTACTTATTGGAATGTAATACTTTAAAACGTATTAAATCGCGTGTGTATTAGAAACGGCCTCCTAGCCTAGTTGGTAGTGACCCTGCCTACGAAGCAGGAGGTCCCGGGTTCGAATCCTGGTCAGGGTATTTATTTGTGTGTTTATCACGAATATTTGTTTCTGAGTTATGGATGTTTTCTATGTATTTAAGTATTTATATGTATCTGTCTATTATATATATCGTCGCCTAGTACCCACAACAAAAGCCTTATTGAGCTTACCGTGGGACTAGGTCGATTTGTGTAAGATTGTCCCATAATATTTATTTATTTATTTATTTATTAGAGATGCAACGGATAGTGGCTTGGCTGGATACCGGATAACGAATATCCGGTCTTCGTCTCCGCCGAATATTCGGTATCCGGCTACCTAATATTCGGCCTAAAGTTCTTCCGGTGTACCAAATACATTTGCGCGTGCGCGTTTCTTGGTATAGTTTCTAACTCGTTTTTATAGAAAACTTGTTTACTTGATGCCAGTGATTTTATATTAAAGTTTTGTACTTCCTGAACGTGTTTGAAACATTAAACTGACATTGACTTTAAATACTATTGATTTTCACACACGGAATATAATATTTCCACCAATCTTCATTCACTTATCACCTTTCAACCTGAAGTACGTTGTAATATTCAGATTCCATTCATTCATTTCATTTTGTAAAACACGGAGTCAATATTGGAATACCTTTCAAAGTGTGCATTTTGAAATTACTTTTTTCGCTTTCTGACGTTATACATTGTCGAGTTCCGCGTAATATTTCATATTAGAGCATCCCTTTATGAGAAGGTACAGTTCGGTAAACTTTTGCCATATATTTAGTAAGAATGAATTGAAATGAGTGGGGTATTGAAAAAACCTTGCTTTATCTTAGACTGGTCACTCACTGTTATCGAACATTTATCTAAATTAGTACTACCTACTGTAGTTTTCATCTCACCTGCTCCTACATGGTGATATTATATTATCGCAGACTAAGACTTAATGAGCTGTATTAAGCCCATGGCCTTAATGGATTCTCATACATTTTACCGCCCCCGGAGCTCCCGGAGGACCTGCGCCACTAGCCCACTACTAGTACTGTGGACTGTGCTACTACACTACCGCTCATAATTATTGTTTCTTTATCTGCTTTAATAAGTTCATTTATTTCCTCACAAATGTGATGAAAAACATTGTATGTATCACGGGCGTTACAAGAATTACGAACTCGTGCTAAAATTAAGCGAGAAGAAGAATACGAGAAATTCACACTGGTTTGTAGTTTCTTGTTTGTAACCGCCCTTAATATTCAATGTACTATTATAGAGCAGTAGATACAAATAGTACGCGGGCGCAAATGCGATAACGATACGGTGACATTTCAACGTGATGCCGCGCTGTGCCGCAAATCTCAAAGAACTAACCGTTGATAACGCCTACAATCTTTTCTGCTTTGCCCCAAGGTTGGCTGGTAGAGAGTGCCGCATGGCATTAATTCCGCTTTTTGTGCAATAAAGTTTTTTTTCAAATTATAAATAAATATTATAGGACATTTTTTACACAAATTGACTAAGTCCCGCAGTAAGCTCAAGAAGGCTTGTGTTATGGGTACTCAGACAACGATATATATAATATACAAATACATAAACAGATAGAAAACATCCATGACTCAGGAACAAATATCAGTGTTCATCACACAAATTAATGCCCTTACCGGGATTCGAACCCAGGACCATCGGCTTAGTAGGCAGGGTCACTACCAACTACGCCAACCGGTCGTCATAATAAACTAATTAATACCTATGTTATGTGAATGTAAGTGGACTACCGTGGGTATCAGGATTTTGATTTTACCTCGCCACACTTCGCCCCTTCACCATGGCATCGGTTTGCCCATGGTAACCATAGTAGCTACTGGGTAAGCCTTTCTGACCTCCGACAGAACAAGAGAGGTGTTATGAGTTTGCAGTGTGTATCTGTGTGTCTGTCTGTGGCGTAAGCTATAGTACCGATTTAAGTGTGCTTTTGGTTCTTAGATATGTTCCAACTGTGTCCTAGGTGGCCTTTGCGTAACGATCGCCTAAGTTGGACACTACGGTCGGCTCCATAAATATTCATATTCATATATTCATATTCATATATATGCATCTGTATTAAATTTTGACCCTTCTTCCCCTGTAATAAGTTCCGGAGTGTATAGATATTTATAGACGTGACTGTACCATAGGACCACTATCATCGATGGAATTTTTCCCCGCCGCACCACACAGCCTTTCCATTGTACAGTCAACTAATTGGAACCCTAGCCCACTCTAGATCTATATGACAAGCAGTAAGAGATTTCTTACAATCTGATTTTAAGCGTCACTATGACATGGTCCTACAGTGGCCTAGGGTTCCTAATGTTCCTATTGGTTGTACATACACTGCGTTATAGAACCCTAAAATACCATCTGTCTATCCAAAAATCTTGTAAGCATTCTTCAACAGCCATTCTCGGCCTAAAGTAGGGATACCCGTAATTGATATCTAAGTATAAGTTCGGATCCAATATTATATTCGATTCGATAGCACTCGATAACCCAGTACTCAATACTCCAGAACCGAAAGATCATATGTCTCGTATAAAAGCAAGGTGTGATCGTCGTTTTGGAGTCTGGATGTATTGAAGAGGTAATAGGGTATATGTGCTTCTAGATATTGTAACGCAATACTTGAATAACGATCTGCTTAGGGTAAAGGTCAGGAATGTAGGAGTATCCATGAGCATCGTCGGGGATGATTGGTTTTGTTAAATGTTTGTGGAAATTGTTAAGGAGAATTATTTGACAAAACCTAAATTTAAGGGTAGTTTGAAATTTTAGATTTCAATATGAATTGATCTTGGCTGAATGGTGACTGAGCTGCTATTGCCGCTCACCAGGCGGCGCCACTTATGCGTGGGTCCTGTGTCAATATGAGAGAATTTGAAATGTTCGCGCAGGACCCACGTTGCACTAGCGCCCCTAGCGGCGAATCGACTCGCGGTAATCCTCATTGACCTTTAAGTTATTTGAAGTGTCGACAATGCGCGTGTTACAGTTGTGACGTCACGTGTTGACGATACATTGCGTGCTGAATTATTTGATTAAAAAAATAGTTAGAATGCAAGTTTTAATTGCAAAATCGGTTTACGACTGGTTAAAATTTGAGATAATATTAAATATACACGCTGTACATGTAAAAATAGCACGTTTCCAGTTTTATTAAAAGACTCGTACAAGAGTGGACTACCTCGCAATTTCTTTCGTTTGCCGAAAGCAAAGGCGATGCGGTACGGTGGGATGCAAAAAAAGCAACCCTTTGATGTGTATGAAAGTCCTACGTGGGCGATCGGCGCGGCGCTTACCTAGAACACTTCTGTAGGTAGCAACGGTGTTACTTGACACTTGTGACATTTCAACGCGAAGCGGCGAGCCGCGCGGCGTGGCATTGAAATGTCACCAATACCGCGCCGCTTTGCCATCGCGTTCGTTCAACCGCGTAGTACAGTCAGCCTCACAGCTATAAATACAGGTAAAGTCCTAAAAATATGTATACTGGACTTTATTGCCTGAGCATTAAGATCGTGTATGCATACTTTTGACTCTTAAGCTGTATGTATAGCTGTGTGGCTCACTGTACACTTAACGTCATAGTCGTGTGAAAACTATACTTAACCACCGTTAAACAAAATGAATAAAATCTCATTAGAGCATTGATACTCTTTTATAAAAATTCCTAAGCGACTACATTTTACCTCAACCACTCGCCGTTTTGTAAGCAAAGCAAAAGAGTGGCCCTACTAAATCTAACCCTAACACATGAAAAGCACATTCAACACCTTTGATTCATTAAAACACCTATCCTCTGTACTCAAGGCCTTTTCTAATGGTCCTTAAGTTTATGGTGTAAGTTATAAGATTGTTTTTCTGCCAAATTAAATTCTGGTTTAGTTTGGGTGACCCATGGACCTTATTATGCGAATATTAATCGTTATATAACGCGGCACCAGTGTGCGCAGAGCAATCGCCGCGAGCTCATCTCACTCATGATTATGGGACGCGGACCGTTCCGAAGCATGTCGCGCTATTTCTGAATTCATTGACGTGATTAGCCCGACATAAGTATATTAATATGTCTTATACTCACGGGAGTTTCCAAATAATATATTTTACTCTAAGACAAATATGGGTTAACGTTGGTCGTAGCATAGCAATATCTTATTCATACCTGCATCACAAGATATATTTTTTATGCGATAGGTACACAACAAGACTGGTTATTATGAGAAACCAGCTTTAGATCAACATGGTATAAAACAATAGGTAACTGATTGTTAAAGATCCGTCGTTACTAAACGTCCTCGCTCCCGCTCGTCCCTTAAACCACCTGGTGAGTGCCCATCCAAGCAGCACGCTTCAGCGCTTGCGGTTAACGAGGCTGTGTTTTTCCAACACCTCTCACATAATTTCTTGGCCAAGAAAATTCTTACAGAATTATTTCCTAGTTTACATTTTAAACGAGTTTTGCAAAGAAAAATTTAGTATAATAATACATTCACTTTTCTTTGTCTGAGCGATTATGAAGCCTTTTGTAGTTGCTTATATAATAAGGCAAAGAGCGGGCTTAAGAAAGGTTTTCAATTGGCGACCGCGTATCTCGTGGGAAGGCCTCCAACTAGGTGAAACGTCGAGAAATTGTAGGGATATTAGATGTGGGTGGTGCACGATCGGCAATTGTGGAAATTCTTAGGAGGCCTTTTCCAGTTTTGAAATGATGGCTCATTTTCTATCCGTATGCGTAGACTTTGTTGGCCCTATTCTGGCTTGTTATAAAAACGTTGTTTGCCGGAAACTCAGCCGGGCCGGTGCACGCGGCCTCATTAACCTGGGTATGTGGCTCTCGAGATATTACGCAGCCCTCATTGTGGGTAGTTTTCATTTAAACGAATTTTTCGCCCGAGCGATTATTTATTTATTTCAAAAAAGAATTTACAGCATAACAGTAATAATAAAAGCACTGCAACCATCAAATACAAGTCATCATAGGCCCTCTGCCTAGACATTCCTGCGGCATTCCTGCACCTCGGCGGCAAGCGCCAGGCCCGAAGGCCCCCTCTAGCCAACACTCGGAAGTTCTCTCCCTCAATGAGAGTACTCCCTGTGCGGAACCCCCCAACCCCCCCTGACAGGATATTTGCAGCACCAGTAAGAAATCCTGTGAGTCCTCCAAGAGATCGCTTACCGTTGCCCTCAGGAAGCACCGTCCAGGAACCCTTCCCTTTTTGCCGGATCAACCGGATCAAGAAGAATGAGAAGAGCCCTGGCACTCGAGGAGGTTTCCCGTTGTAGCTCCCCACACAGTCCGAACCTAACCTAACCCACTTTTTAGTATGCCAATATATTTTCGGACAAAATAGTATTCGACATATTATGATTCTGCTACATTAAGATTCGGTGAAAATCGATTATGCCAAGTCTGTTATGACAAAATTAAGCGTTTCGGACAAAACAAATTATACCAAATTGATGGCACCCGTTGCAGCCGTATTGAAGTATGGAAAAGCGATAATATTGCTATTTTGGCCTTAAATGGTTAAGTGTATGTGTATAGAGTTGTCATGCACCTTATTTTTCAATATGCTATTATTGCTATATACTCGTATTGCTCATTTTCTGTATACTTACGTCGTACGTAGATTTAGTTGGCCCTATTCTGACTTGTTATGAAAACGTTGTTTGCCGGCAACTCAGCCGGGCCGGTGCCCGCGGTCTCATTAACCCGGGCAAGTGGCTCTCGAGATATTACGCAGCCTTCATTGTGGGTAGTTTTAATTTTAGACGAGTTTCGCGCCAAGAGTTTATACTATGAGATTTTTTCTCTCAGCGATTATGAAATATTTTACGTTACTCAGCTAATTAGGCTAAGTGATGTAAAAGTAACTTAAATTCAGTATCATGATCATGGGCCTTTACATCAACGCAACGACCTCACACCTCTCACAACCACCTCTGGTGTTGCGGGTGTCCATGGACAAAGTTAATCGCTTACCATCAGGCGATTCGTTTGCTCGTTTGCCCCCTATAGCATAAAAAAAAACGAAATGACGACCTAAACCTAAACAGCGTCGGCAGAAATGCGGCTCTTACGTTAGATACATACAAACTCGTAAGGTCGATACGCAAGCGATAGCCACGACCACATAGTACCACGAGTACATACATGACCGTCAAAAGTCATGCCTGGTCAAGCTGGGAGCGTAGCGCGTTACTGCCTTTGTCTCGTCCTCTTCCAGTCGTTCTAAAAGGTCCTCTTACAGCAGTCATAGTCTGCAGCATTTTCCCCAGTATATTTAAAATAAATGTAAATAGAGATCGGTCTGGTAATGTTTTTTAGAAGAAAAAAACTCAAGCTTTTTGCAAGAACTACATTTCCTAGGACTAACAAATTCATTTATATATATGGCAGAAAGTATAAAACGTTGAATGCTGGCCTATACAGGGACTTTTTTATTATTACCTACTGAAAAACTGCAATTTGAAAAATATATATATCATATACCTAGTTGTCGTAAAACTATTATTTTTAATGAAATGCTTTTTTTCGTTTTCCAACAGAAAATTAAACTTGATTTAAAAAGATATTTTTGTTTTTAAAGATATTATTTAAAGTGAAATAAAACCTGATATTTTCCTTACAATTGAAGTGGAAAGCACAGTGGGAAACCTGTACGAGGTTAAGTAGGATAAGGAGAATTAAGTAGACAAATCTGCCAGTGGTAGGCCTTCGTTTTTGCACTGCATGAGATAAAATTGATTTTACGCCTAATTCTCCTTATCCTACTTAACCTCGTACAGGTTTCCCACTAGTAGTAGGTACTAGTAGTAGTAGTTTCTATTGTGAAAGGAAAAATATTAAAATTATTCAGGATTCATTATATGTATACTTTTTTTCAAACCATATAAAGTGATCATCTTGTACGGTGTCCGAAATTATCCTTGTAATATTAAAAAAAAATTATTTTAATAGTTTTATGAAAATGTTATTATATATTACCATAACTTTTGAATACATAAACGTATAAAGTTAAGGGTCTGTTTCACAATGTCCGATTAAAGTCTTGAATAAGCTATTTGCCTATACCTCATACTACTGTACTATACCTATACCTCAGGCATAAATACCCATTTTATCCTCGACTAAATAGCCTTAGCTAAAATGGGTTACTTTATGCCCTTGATATACAATCTTCTATTTCCAACAACTAAGCCAGGCTCATTGCGGCTAGTTTACATTTAGACCACATAGTACCACGAGTACATACATGACCGTCAAAAGTCATGCCTGGTCAAGCTGGGAGCGTAGCGCGTTACTGCCTTTGTCTCGTCCTCTTCCAGTCGTTCTAAAAGGTCCTCTTACAGCAGTCATAGTCTGCAGCATTTTCCCCAGTATATTTATGTTAATATTGCCGCTTGTTTAAAATTGATTGACTATCATTTGATTAGCAAGCTGAAGTGGCAATAGGCCGGCCACATAGCGCGAAGATCGGATGGACGATGAGGCAAAAAGTCCTTGAAGAAAAGAGACCACGTACTAGCAAGCGCAGTGTGGGACGGCCACCTACTGTAGACTGGTCGCGCTGGATTTCAATTGGAGAGGCCTATGTTCAGCAGTGGACTCTTACATACATCATTGGGTTAATAGCGTTCTCGCACGAGCGTCCATGTCAATAACAACATGAATTACATTACCTTAACAATAAAGATGTGTTGGGATATAGTTAGCATAATTATTCGTCTGTCTAGAAGCAAACGTAGTGAGGGCACGTGCGAGTCAGTCTATTTTAAGTAGGTATCTAAAACAACGTGCTCGTGAAATGTTGGTAAAGTTTAGATTGGTTAACTGAATTACAGACTTTACTCTCTTTCTTTAACCGCCTATAGACACGATGTGTGAAATGCTCGTTGTCAATATATTCTCCTAATTATTGATGTGCCGACGGAAACTTTCCAATATTGCGAATATTTCGCATAGGAAAGTTTCAGAAACTTCTCACATTTTTGTATGGGCATTGAAACTTTCCGCGACGTAAAATGGAAATTTCTTAAATTTCTGTGGAATTTTCAAGAAATTTCCTAGAATTTTTCCAACTTTTTGGAAACATTCCGCAACTTGCACATCTGTACTCCTAATCATAATATTGCTAAATGTAATATTGTCTTCTGTTACCGCGATTATTATTCATTGAAATTAAACACTTTAGAACGGATTAATCGCTTGTTAATCCTCACAGGGTTTTTATAATTTTTAATTTTAATAATAGAATGCCATGCAGGCAATGTATTACTAGCTTTATAAGCCCCTCTGGGTATTGTAGACCAACCGTTGTTTATGTTTTTTTTTTATGTAGATAGTTTGCACACGTAACTTTTTTGATTGACGGGGAGAATTCGCATTCTCTCAGTCATCATCTTAACCATGTGAAAACGAGTGCTGTAAAGGGCTCGAAACGTAGGGTCATGGTGTTAATAAACGCGACTAATCCGTTACAAAGTATTTAACTTCAATTGCTAAATGTGTTATATTTATCGCCAAGGCAGTCAATTGAGTCAATATGCCAAGAGTTAAACAAAAAGATCCCATCGAACCTTGGACTCTGATGGTGCAACTACTGAGGTTGCAACCAGAATAAAAGTTAAGGTGGAATTAAATTATAAAATTACCAATCACTACACAACTGCGTATGAAAGAAAATTGCTTAAATTATTTATTGTTACAAACTAAATATTTGTAGTATGTACCGTGGCGGGTGTTGACTCTGCGTGCGTCCCATGACTCGGGCAGGTGCAACATCCACTCGGTGTACCCCTTACATTTCTTAAAACTTGACAAATCAAAGATTTAAAATTTGAATTTGAAACTGTACTATGTAAATATATATAAGACTTCCTAGTTCCGATTAGTAGATATTACACACTTGTTAGTATATTTATAAACGCACAAAGATGTAATAGAGTTATTATGCCCCAGAGAAACCTTATAAACAGGCTCCTTTTAATCCAAGAATCCATACTTCGCAGCGTATAAACATTAGGGCCATTTGGCAGCAGACGCCAGATTTAGGTGGCCATTATACCCAAGACAAATTAGTTCATTACCTAAATTCAACAAAACACATCGACCATTGTTAGAAGACACGCGGCGAAGTTTTGGGTTACTTGAATTTAGGTTAAGAGGGTAAACGGAGGTGGACCACTTTCGGCTGGACGCTTTCACCTTTTCCTTAAGGTGTTACGGGGGGTATAAAATTATAATATGCTCTGTGTCGAGATTTGGATGTTTCACCTTATCACTGTTGCTTGAAGTTTCTGTGTAAAGTTTGTATTTAATTTGCTGGTAAATCAAATCTGGTCCTGGTCCATATTCGCTGTTTCTAAGTTGCCGTGTTTGCAAGTTTGGATTGTTTCAATTTGGTTAGTTTTCAGGCCATGTTGTTACGGTGCAATATAACATAAGCTTTCGGTGTTATTTGTAATGGACATACAGTCAGGAGACTCAGGAGCAGAAAGAAGTAGCTGATCGGGGAAGGTGTTAAAAATTATCTTGACACGACTTTATTGTTGTGCCATAGGAATCCGCGGGGCAATTTTTTTTAAAGGTAAGGAGTTGCTATATCGATTAACTCAATTCTCGATGCTAGTTTGATATAGGTACTAGATAGAGGTCTAAAGATCACTCAAAGGGTTGCTTGTAAAAATTAAAAGTGTAAAAATCAAATAAAATAACAAATACAAATAACTTTATTTCGCTAGAAACATGGTACATAAGATGGACAACTCAATTTTCTTCTTTTTTTCGAAACGATTTAAAAATGTTACTCGTCACAATTTTATTCTTAATGAATGACTCATCTACTATTGGCTAAGTAAAGTTTTTTGAAGGTGTGAATATTATATTTTTTCCTGATAGCCGACGTCTTAAAGTTCAAGGAAATGTGGCTCTTTTATTTTTATTTCCTATTACTTATTAATAATATTTTTTTAAGTGAACGAGTTGACATTTGTTCAGTTTAACGGCTGAACAGAGCCCAATGCTTTCGTCCGTAATGAGTATAAGGAATTAGAAAAAAAAAGACAACTGTCAATGTCACTTGTGTCATTGACAGTTGTCTTTTTTTTTCTAATTCCTTATACTCATTACGGACGAAAGCATTGGGCTCTGTTCAGCCGTTAAACTGAACAAATGTCAACTCGTTCACTTAAAAAAATATTATTAATAAGTAATAGGAAATAAAAATAAAAGAGCCACATTTCCTTGAACTTTAAGACGTCGGCTATCAGGAAAAAATATAATATTCACACCTTCAAAAAACTTTACTTAGCCAATTGTTAATGTACACGAAAATACGCTATGTTGAATAATAGTTACAAAAAACACACACAATATTGGGGCGATCACCATATAGAATGAGTATCGATAATTTAGTTTATCGATACAGGAAGTCCCTACCTGTAAAAAAAATTGCCCCACGGATTCCTGTCTGGTTGTGACAAAAAGAGTGTGATGTCAAAATCATTTTCTACACAGCATCCGCTTAGCTTCTTATGCTGCTGACTGTATTTTCACACGCAAATCCTTGATTTCAAATATCTGTCTGCAGAACATCACATAAGTAACATACTCTACTGAGTATGAGCCCGTATGGGCCCAATGGGGCGGGTGGGGCGCGGAGCATGGGACGCGGAGAGCGTGGGGCGCGGGGGGCATAGGGCGCGAAGCACGAGGTACCATAGAACAACACGGTCATGGTGCGGCGACAGCGGTTTTTATATGCGACAAATACGTACAGTTTCCCCACCGCCAAAGTGCAAGCCCAAATGGGCATACACGGGTATGTGTTGTGACTAGTTCGTTTTTTGTATTTAGGTGATGTGTGAGAAGTACGTCTTAGTGCACGTATTTACCGCAAAAATTTACAGAGACATTTGTGCGTAAGATGTCGCATTAACCTTTCTCCCTTCCAAAGTGTTGGAAACCCGTGTTACTAGAAAGTGCTAGAAGTTCATTGTCTCCGGTCAAGACTCAATTTGTCTAGAAACTTGAACAGTGCCACCGCATGTTTCTCGGTGAACCGGAAGGTAACCCTTAACTCTAGCTTTCGTTGGTCAATGAACTTTCTATCCGTTAGTACTATTGCATCTATGGTGGCAGTCAGATTTAGCACGTTTGTTAGCGGAGCAGTTACAGACAATGTTGTTAACGACGTTACGGGGTATCAAGTTAATAACGCTGCTGGCATTTAGTTTAACACGGGGTCTGGCAGTGATTTGGGAACATGAATAGACAATCCCGCTGTCTGTATGTATGTATGATTTAAGTATGCTTAAATCATTAAAACTACGCAACGGATTTTGATACGTTATTTTAAATAGATAGAGTGATTTAAGAGGAAGGTTTATATGTATAATAGTAACCCGTGCGGAGCCGGGGCGGTTCGCTAGTAGACAATAAGAACGATGCGAACAAAAGTTTACGACTTTATGCTGTATATTGTGTTAAGTGTATATTTGTTTTTGAGAGCTCCTGGTATTTCGGGACCGTTACCAGCGCCACACACCGTGAACATGGCGCAATGTACATGGTAAATATCTAATTTTAAATTGTAATTACAAAGCGTAAATTATTTGTAGATAATTGGAAGGGCGACAGACATGTTTTCATAGGCATCCTGTTAAAGAAATTAATTTTGATGATTAAGTACATCAAAAATATTTGACCTACTTACTAATAGGTATTTACTGAACATTACCATTACTAAACATTTGTGTTTTAGATCGTCGCCGAAACCCAGATTCTCTTTTTGATATTTTATGAAACGTAAGGGGTGTACCGAATGGACGTTGCTCTCGTCCGTATCACACTGTCTTAGTTCTGAACAAATTAGGAAAGCGAAACAAAGTGCGGCTGCCACGTACCCCATAACCCAGGGCAGGAGGAGGGGGGCTTCATTCGCAATAAGAATGCAGATCAGCTTGAAAGAGGGGATCTGGGCCTATACCACGAAAATCGAACGATTGCGGATTTGTATCTCCATCTCTGTCGCACTTGCATATTGGTGTGACAAAGAGGTTTTCCCGTCAATGCCAATTTTCGATGTTCGTGGTAGGCCTGCTGTGAGGAACTTCGTAGGCCTGGAACCATTTGTGGGACTCTCAGATGGAACCATAATAACAACTATCAAAAACCATGTCAGACTTAGACACCAACAAGCGTGCACAAAGCACTTCAGGCATGAATTAGACTTGGTTTTAAGTCTTTTAAAACTCAGCAGTAGACAGCTCCAAATTACTACAGGGGTGTTTACAGGTCACTTTAGACAGTATGGAGTCGGAGGTGTACTGACCAAGATGGGAATGTGCACCTAATGTGTGAATGTCACGCACTCGCCAGACAGAGAATGAAGGACATTGTTAACAGAATACCTGGAACTCAAGAAATTAAAAGCACAAGCCCTGAACTCCATCATCCACAACATGGTCAAACAAGCTCATGAATAGGTAGTGCGGTGGGGCAAGATCCATGTTACAAAAAAGATCCATGCGGTTCGAAGTGTATCCGCTAGGGGCCCCCCGATCCCAAATAAGATAAGACACACACACATACACAAACAATCAAACAATCATTCACTATAAGTAATTGTATATACCTACGCATAATATATACCTACCTACTGTCTCGGTTTCATCCCGAGAGAAATACGTATTTTTGTACTCACCGACATAGGTATTTTAGGTTGTGACGTTATATTATAGTTACTATTTAAAACGAGATATTTTCCATAATGTTCTTGTGAGCTCATTTGATGTAAATTACCATGTAATCACTGACTGTAAAACTAATTTCCAAAGAAATAAATACCCCAACCAACCTACGCACACTCGAAAACAGACCTATTTACACGTGCAAAGCTCAGGCGTAAGAAAGTAACA
Organism: Lathronympha strigana; assembly: GCA_949128165.1. Taxonomy (NCBI): domain Eukaryota; kingdom Metazoa; phylum Arthropoda; class Insecta; order Lepidoptera; family Tortricidae; genus Lathronympha; species Lathronympha strigana. Next base: position 4,380,243 of record OX421906.1, on the reverse strand, counting down.
TCGCAATTGAAACGGATTATTTTGTCACAACTCGAGCGTCTCAAGAAGCTGCGTATGTAAAACATAATTGCATGAAACAAAACAGGAGACAATTATAATAATTGGCTCGAATTCAAATATTAACGAGGCGCGCGCGGAGAATGTCCTAACAAGCAGTCTAAGGACGAATTAAATTTATAAGAGTCCAGGGCTAAATTAAGTATCCTTTTTATGGAGTCGGAGAAAAGACCGACGAGATTCTTTACATTTCGCAAGCTTAGCACTGAATTTGTTTTGTTTATACAAAATATTTGTACTGTGTTGGAAGTAATAATATAATTTGTAGATATAAATACCTACCATTTCGATTACATTCGTTATACGCATTGGCTTTGATAATGGAGCAAGTACGTTTACTTATAATACAGTGTATACTTGGATCTCGATGTAGAAGAATGAAAAGATCAAGATGTTTAATCACGCTAAGTAAGAGTTTCTTTTTTACCAATTTTTTACTATGTAATTTTCTGAGAAATGTATGTTATTGCTACTCAAAATCACGAGCTATTTCAGTCTCAATAAGAGTAAAAATGTGTCCCTAAGTTTCTTCCTATTGTGTTACCATTTTCCGTATAACTTGTTTGGGATAGTAAAAACTAACAATGGCTATCAAAACTCTCGGTTATTATAGGTATCCTACCTAGTAACAAGAATGTATGGAAATAACATATAATTCGAGGAAAATATAACAATAAAAAAGGGTAAAATATACGCTTTTTTTACGAGTAAGTATAAGACCTACATTGCTTTTCCTTTTGACAGATTAGGCATAATAGGTCCTGTATTGACTACCGAAAATAAGTATCCTATGACTTGAAATTGGCAATACTGTCTGAGATCTCATAAACTATAGAGTCCTACACAAAGATCAAATCGGTTTAATAAGTGAATCGATTTAAATGCCAACATAATAATATTATATTACACACACATACACAATCCTATTAACATCATTTCTGAACTGTTCAGGTACCCACAAATATAGTACGTCAAAGTAAATGTTTACGGGTATAAATCTGTGCACGTTTATGAAACGTCTGGTGTATAATAATAATTTATCGCTCGGCTGGCTGGGTTATTAATATATAATGTACGTATATGCTTGCTTTTGCGGGACTCATACAATGATAACTGCGTAAGCTTCTTATACAGCCGTTATAAGTCTAGTTGTAAGAGTTGTGTGTCAGCTTGATGCAGCTTTTTGGTATTGGTCGTAAGTAAATATACCGGGTGTTTATTGTAATAGGAGCAATTAATTTAATCGTAGACAGTACTTCCCAAACTGAACACTGTTTGTTCAGCAACCTTTTAAAATAACGTTTTATTTGATTTTTATCACACTTTAAAGTTTGTTAGAAGACGCAATGTACTGCGAATTTTGTTAATTTTGAACTATGACAAGAGACGTCAATTAGGCTGATGTTAACGTGCATTGAAAATACTATTTAGTTTGTATGATAAAGTGAAAACCTACATAATACACAATTTTTAAAAATCGTTGTACAAAAGTAAAGGTTTGAGGAGCACTACCTACGATTAAATTAATTGCTCCTGTTACAGGAAACACCCGGTATAACGATTGACCTCATACACATAGGCACTCCTTCGAAAATCAAGTGATCATATTTGGCCGATTTTTTACTATTTATTCATACAATTTTGCTTAATTATATAATTACGTAGAATGAAGTTTAAACATTTGTAGAGCTATTTGCTCGCTTACCCCTCATCACCACTATTAAACAAGACTTAGTAGAAGGAGTAACCCCTCTTTTTTTATTTGCCTTAATTAGATGGCTACCTATCTGACCTGCTACGTACCTGATACCTGATCCAGTTAGGCACGTCGCGCCGTGTACCAGCACAACGAGCTACACCGAAGAAGAACGAGCATCATCAACACCGACGGAAGCGATCAAGTCAGCTTAGCTCCCCTGAACCTTGATAGGAAATACAGAGGGCATCGCCCCGCATTTTAGAGCCGGTCCTCTTTAACTATTATTCAACGATAACGTAAGAAATAAAATTGTAATTAAATAATATTTAAAACGGGTCACTCACGTAATTTAGTCGATTTTCGCTCGACATGTGTACGACTTGCCTCTGTCGCGGGTGGTCGCTCCTGATGACGTTCTTCGTAAAGAACTAAACATGTCGAGCGAAAATCGACTAAATTACGTGAGTGGCCCGTTTTAAATATTATTTAATATGTTCCGAGTCTCACGAGAGTTTTATAGTTAAAATTGTAATTTTCAAATATGAAATAGGCCTCCCAATTTTCTCCTCGAAGCCCCTTAAAAGCAAACGGGAATGATTAGAATACTGTTTACAATTGGCTCAGACGCTCAGCAAATACAAGAATGTCATCAATCATCGACGTCTTATCTATATCTACACAGAATAATAATAAATAATATTTTGGCGTAACATTAAATTCGTTTGAGACCGGTTAATTTTAAAGACTGCATTTGTATATACAAGCTTGAGTTTGTAATTATAGATTATGTCATAATTATCAAAAGTATGACATTATGCTGTAGTCAACTATCATTTTAATTAGAGAAATAATAGATATTATTCGAGATAGTTCGTGGGCCAGCCAAAAAACCGGTATAACTTGGGGGTACCAAATGTCGTTTATCGCAGTTAGAAATGTTTATTAGGATGTTAAAAAACTACGCCGGCCATCTCAAAGTGGTTGCTAATAGAAATGGTGACCAATCCAAGATGGCAAGAGGCCTTCACCCGAAGAAGGGTTCATTTCTATGAAAACACAGATTTGTTTATCTATATCTATAAATTGTATTGTAACTTAGACTCGTATAAACGGCTTATTAATTTTTATTATCCTTCGCGCCGCGCAGCTATGATAACCAGGGGTTTCGAGTTCGCGTCTCGTCCAAGGCAGTTACATTTTTCTACTTCGTCTTTTATAGTAAAGTGTTTGTGCCCTCACACAAATAAATGCCCTCACTATAATTTGAACACAAAACCGGCTTCCTAGATACAGATTCACTGCCAACTAGGCCATAAAGGTCGATAGTCTAACTGTTTTATTTTATTTACAATATAATTTCACTATTTACTGATTTTCTACAAACTGTTTTTTTTGCACGTCACTTGTACCTATTTTTATTTATTTACCTTTAGTGCGACAGATACTATATAGATATAGTGCCACGAGTGTCCCATTCAAATCAATATAAGTATGTAAGAAAACGGGACGACACTATAATATTGCCACTTTTTTATTTTTACCTTTTTCTGTCACACTGTACCATTGTCATTATTACACAATCACTACGTCTCAGTCTTGTGCTAGACAGACACGAAAATAAAACCATTCAATTTAAGAAGATACGTTAGGGAATGTACAGACTTGTCATTTATTCTCCCGACAGAATCGGGGTGAACAAGAATATCGTCATTTGAACCAACGTAAACTATTCACAATAGTATACGACCCGAGACACTTGGCAGAAGATAAACCGTCAACTTTGTGGATACGAATTTCGATTTACTGCTAAAATCACAGATTTAAAAAAACACAGTCGTTTCTACAGACAATGTATGGGGTTTACGCTCCCTTTCACGCTCAATTTCAGTCGAATGTCACACTAAAATCTGTTGAACGTAATAAGTACAAGTTTATTTATCGCCCGTAACGTGTTTCATTCTGACCTTTTACTTCTACAAGCTCTCATCTTTAAAAAATACATGAAAACAAAAGAAACCGTGCGAAGAATGTAATAAGTTTGAATTTCGAATGAGCGTTGAAGCGGCTAAGCCCTTTTTTTTCGCCGAGTTACGTCGCGTTTCAATTGAATGAATACGTTCCTTTTTACGAACATGGCATTCTTTGATGTACGGAATGTTACATGCCAGTATTTTAGAGTTTATTTTTACTTTCACGGCGTCTATGTGCGCTTTTGTAGGAATGGACCAATAAAAGTTGGGAAACAAATTCGTAAATGGAATAGAAAGATATGGAGTGTAATGAGAATAATAAACGGATATACGAGTTACGTGATACGGATATACGTGGAACGTAATGGACATTATGTATCAAGACAATTCAGAGTAGTGTAAATAAAATTGTTAACAGATACCAATCTTACAGCAGGTATTTAGAAGATCGTGGGTCGTTTCAGAATTAGACTTACATACCTACTTGAAATGATGCCTATGATGCATTGGGCGGATAATGTCCCAATAATAGTCAATGCCAATAGTTGTGGCAGACGGGTGTAACGGGCACTACCGTGTCAAGCACTCGGACGTTTACCTTAGTTAAATTTTACAATTGCTACATGTTTCCTGTCAGAAACTCTTCACAACTATCTATGAGATGAAACTATCATTCGCCTAATAAACTCTTATAATTAGGAAAGCTTTAATCTATAGTCTACAAGTAAAACGTTTTACTGATCGGAATCCACGCCGCAATACGCCGTAAGAGTACCGGCGACCGTAAACCGTTCGGAGCGTAAAAGAGTAACATGAGTAGTAAATCTTTTGGCTCTTTCGCTGAGTCCAGTCAGTATGCATCTGTACCTATTCTTCTATAGGTTGTTAAAGCATTTGAATTTGGAAGGTAGTTTCTCAATTGAATTACTAAATAGATTTTAGAATATCGTCGATCGTAGCTTCATGTAGGATAACGGACATATTTACATGTCCCAGTTTTAATTTATGAAAGTCGTAATGGCGGTCGAAATATGCAGCTGGAAAGCATCATGGAGAGCTCATGATATGTGTGTAGAGTGTTCTTGCTTTAACTTCATCGTGTGACTTGGTATACTTAATTAAGGAAACAGAGGCACAGTTAGTTTTATTAAGTTCGTAAATACTTACTTACTCCGTTTACACAATTGAAAATACCAAACGAGATTAAAATTAATTAGTGATTATCTTTCTAAATGGAGCTAATTAAAACATCGTCTTTGAGAAATAAACTTTTTTTTTCAAGCATACGACCTTGAAGATAAAGTAATTGCTCAAAAACACCGTGTTGGAAGCAGTATATGTAACTAAATAATTAGGCATTAAACACTATTTTCTTCTTATTTAAACGATAAAAGCAGATCTCAGAAGAGACAACGGATATATGGTACAACAGGAACCTGTCTTCTCCTTTTTCGTGCATAGCTGTCTTACTTTAATTTGAAGAAAGCAACTCATATGCAAATAATTATTTTCGTCCAATGAGAAAAGTCTGTGCCAAGAAGTGTGATTACATTAGTAAATAATTAGAACACACGCCTTCAGCAATCTACATGCAGCAAACACAATAAAGTCAGCAAACGCTGCTCTCGGAAGATTGTTTTAGTTCGGAACTCGCGTTCGTCTCCTGGCCTTAATTAACTGAGCTGCATTTGTTTACGCATCGGAGTTGCTTGGCCTCTTGTTTTCTTTATGGGTGTATTTGTAAAATTTTAATCCCACTGAGGCATATTTTTTGGTTGTACTCGACTGTTGTAATTAATGGATTATGACTGCTATGCGTTGGTGATGCTAGAAGTTAAAAGTGTGAAAATAGGTTTAAAAGTCCCATTCCGTCAAAGTTCTAAAAACCCACAGTTCTGAACGTAATGGGCATTATTATTATTACGATGGTAACACATGAGCATATAGCTTTTCTTTGTCTGATGGTAAGCAATCACCTTACCTATGGGTGCCAGTAACTCTCGAGATTGTCGAAGCTTTAAAAACCGGCAAAATCTTTATTGTGCACAGTTATTTTGTATACGACGAAATTCATTGATTCAATGAAAGCCTGTGGCCAAGACGTGTGAGGATTACACTGGTAAATGTTTAAATGATATGCCTACAACAATCTGCATGCAGCAAACACAGCAAAGTTAACAACACGGCTGCTCTCGGAAGATTGTTTTAGTTCGGAACTCGCGTTCGTCGGCTGGCCTTAATTAACTGAGCTGCAATTGTTTACGTATCTGTGTTTGCTTTTTGTTTTGTTTATTGGTGTATGTATTCGCTTCGTAAAATTTTAAGTGGTTGGTGTGTCCCTGAAAGTCTTATATGATCGACTTTTTAACGACTACAGCCGCGGCTGTCACGTTCACGAAAGTGACACATGGAGTGGTAGTCGATAAAATGGCAACCATGCTAGCCCTTCTGAACACGGTCGGCAACAATTTTCACGGTCCAAGGTCACCCTGACCTTAGCGGGTCCATACAATTTTGGTGGCTAAATGAGGTTTTAGAAAGTCACATAATATGTCTCTCGATCCCTGTCTCGCGCCATTATGTGCTAACTCTTCTAGTATTATGTCATGCCTATAGATTTTTTTGTTGTTATTTTCTTAAGGAATGCTAAGTTATCATAACTCATCAATGCCCTACCATACTGTTCACCATACTACAATGTTATGTGTAATTTTCAGTTGTGTAGTAAAGTATCTTTTTGAACCGTAAAGCATTGTTTTATGCTTTGGCTCGGGACATACGAGTACAAGACAGAGGAACATACATTTCATTCTGTCTTTATTACCTTAAGCTGTGGATACCAGCGAATAAATTCTTCAGTTTATTTGAAAAACGGGAGGTAAAAAAGGTTACCAGAGGTTATTGTGAGTATACTCGTAAACCATATATAATTTAAACATATTAAATTGCAACACCACTCTGTCTGTCCGACGATGACTGCCCGATGCAGTCGAAACATGTCACGCCTATTGTGATAAAAATACGTGAGTGTTAACCGTTTCAATACTCGTAAACGTATGTAAACTGTCAGCCCTTCCAAAACTGAGACGCGCACGAGCGGGTGGGCACAAATTTATTGTTGTCAAAATTATAGTATAACATGTGTGCACAATGATGATGAATGATGAGTGTGCAGGTCTTTAAACGCGCTTGTAATACCCCTGGAGTTGCAACTTCCACATGATAACCACTCACCACCAGACGGGCTGTATGCTTGCCATCATCGTAGTAAAAATACAAATGTGGGTTTTAAACGACAGGTCTTTTTTGGGAAATTTACCGAGTTTTTCAACCCATTCACAGTTCTACTTTTTGTTCTACCGACAAATAGCTGCCAGGAGCCAGTTAATCGACAGTAGGGCTCACTCGCCAAAAGCAAAGTGAATGCCTAGCATGATCCTCTCACGTTCAAAGCACGAATTACAAATTACTAGGTAGCTACAGGTATGTCGAGTATGTCTGAACAATGCTTTGTCAATTATACATGAACATCTGAAGAGGCTTCAAGCCAATACATAATTGATTCCAATAGTTAGGTAACTTGGCAGATGCTGAGCATCAATTGAACTCAATGGGGATTAAAGTGATCAATTCACCGCTAGGGGCGCTAGTGGAACGTGGGTGTGGCGGAAAAATTTCAGACGTCACTTTGAGAATTATCTCATTTAGACACAGGACCCACGCATGAGTGGCGCCGCCTGGTAAGCGACAACACGGGTTCATAAGCGTCCTCAAACGTTCAGTTTAAGCTAAATCTTAAAGTGAACGTTTGAGGACGCTTATGTACCATTTAAAGTCTTTTTTTTTACTGTCGAAAATCTTTATTTCAATAACAACAAACCTAATAATAAATTAATATGCAATCAGTCAACGCAGGGCAGCTTGTGGCGAGTTGTTGGGGAGTAGCGACCCCACGTACCTGAGCGCTCCTGGGGGACTCCGTCGTCCGACCAAGTCCTCCGCCTCTGGCTTGCCTTGACCGGCCGTCCAGAGTGGGGTCGCGAGAGCTGTGTTCTCGAGGGTAGATGTGGAAACCTAAGTGGCGAGTTGGCTATATGTTTAAAGTCCAGTGACACCTCTCTACCCCCAGCCCTCATACCGGTGTTGCCCTCGAGCCATTTTAGATGTCGCTTTTTGTGGGGGCCCATCTTATGTGGGCGAGTCACAGTCTGCCGGAAATAAAATTGATTACCATTTTGTTAGTCAGACGTCCGATTTTATTCTCCATAACCCAGTATTTAGTCCACCAGTTTCATCCTAATAGTCCAGTATATTTTAGATTCCATTAAATCTCAATAGTCTATACACCCTGGCGGGTGTTGCCTCTGCGTGCGTCTCATGACTCGGGCAGGTGCAACATCCGCTCGGTGACCCCTTACATTTCATTAAATTGTCGAAAGGGACTCTGCGTGTTGGCTTCGGCTCCGCGTACGCCTCCCAAAGGTCCGGAACACCATTGTTCCGTGATGGGAAAGACATACAAATTAATATTCCCTCCTTGGCATGGTACGGTCGAGTTCATAAATATATGAGCATTTCCAACGCATCAAAAATATCTGTCCACCTTTAGGACATTGACAATAAGGTGCATGTGTTTACATATTATGCATTCAGCTGCACAGATATTTATAAACTACATTATGAGCTGTATTGCAATACGGGCGAGGAAACTGCCATGCCATTGTGCTTTGCCAGTCGCTCGAAATCGAACCGTAGAGCTGTGTACTTATGAACCCCAAGTCTAAAAAATATGAAAACATTTATTACAATTAAATTTTATGAAGGCTTTCAAGGAAAATTAATTTGACCTTGGTCAGTTAAGCCATTTTTGAAGAGCTGCGAAGATACTACTTTTATATTGTTACGAGCATGGTATATATTACAACCCTTTTTAAATTCACCAAATTCACATATTGTGACGGACGGTAAACTACGGAACCCTACACTGAGCACGGCCCGGCCCGACATGCTCTTGTTTAATTTACACCTATTGCTAGTCTTGTAGCTCGTACTTACTCTAATGGTAAATTGTGAGAATAATAATATCGATTTAATTTTTGTTACAGGTATGTTCGCCGTTCGCGTTTTGCAATAAACGTAAGTTTTGTATATCAATCACAACTGAATCTAGACTGACGCAGTGTACTGTGTGGGCGAACCAACGCGATGGCGAAGCGGTGCGGTGCGGCACGGAATAATCAAATCGTTGATACCTATGGTAGTATCCTACTAGAGCGCGAAGCGGCGCGGCGCGGCCTGCCGCTCACCTAGAACGATCCGATAGGTATCAACGGTTTGCTTATTGGCATTATGACATTTGAAAGCAAAGCGGTATACCGCGCGGCGTCCCGTTAAAATGTCACCGCTATCGCGTTCGATCGCCCACCTAGTAGGTACACCGCCTTATCCGCCTGTTGCGAATATGTTCACTAGGTATACGATGTTACTTTTGTACACACCGTAGAAGGCTTGAGTGGCGAGCGTGTGGGCCGTGTTGCGAAGCGGGCAGCGGATCGGAGCGTTGCGCGGTCATGCATGTTAAATACAAGAAAATGTATGTGAGCGTCCTGAGTTCCGCAGAAACCACAAAGACGCTCTGCACGCCACGCTGTCCGCCCCGCGGCAAACTCGCCACTCAGGCCTCATTCTTAAGAATCTCAAAGCTTCTTAGAAACATTAATATGTAAAGAGTAGGAAGACGGACAACTTAAACGAAGACACGTTAATAAATATCGATTCTGTCTATATAAGGCGATAATTGGCTATAAAGGAACAATGTAACAGCTATAACTAACTTTAACTAGCAGCTTCAAGGGACGAAGTAGAATTTTTTATTCCGGTGGGCATCTTATGTATCAAAAATTACCATAGTAAACTTACAGACCGTTTTTTAAAGACGTGTTCAGACAGCGGCAGATCTATCACGTCATGATACAGATCGATTCTCGAAAGCTGGTGAGGAAAATAACTGTCATCAATTTCAAAGGCAGTCCATGCCAGCTTTCGTGAATCGATCAAGGTCAATAATACAAGGTATGGCCAACACACAGACCACCTTAGGTACTACTAGTACTAGACAGTTTAAAGACGGAGCATACAAGACAACTCGCTGTCATCGCACATAGGTATGTATTCCTATACTTATTTAGTAGGCCCGACTGCTTATTACAGTTGCACCCACATTTACGATCTATGCTCGTGTTTTTTTTTTACAATTATTGTATGTTAGAATGTCATGTAGTAGGCATGTGCGAATGTAACAGCTAGCTGTCAGTATATAACATCGTCGTTAAAGGCTCCACGGGACGGTTTCACCTTGTATTTTTTGATTATGTATCACGTTTAGTCGCAATAAAATATAGTTTTGTTAATTTCGCGCGCAGAGTACGAATATCAATCATTGAATCTCATTTCTTACAGTTACTCCTATTAAAAAATAAGATAGATTAACGCAGTAATAAGCCCAGTTGAAATAGTAGATTGTGTGACTAGGCCATAAAGTAACCCATTTTAGCCGAGGCTTTTTAAAATGTTCGTTTTTATTTCACTTTTAATCGTTTAAACATCCATGGCCGCGCGTTAGTTGGTAGCCCAGTAACCGCGAGTCCGCGAGCGCGGGGCGTGGGGCTCGGCGCCGGCTGCCTGCGATTTTACTTTATGCTCTAGGGCATAAAGAGCGAATTTATGTCGCCTAGCTTCGACTTAAAGTCGAACTTTTCGAGCAAGAGAAGTGAAAATCATATTTTATTCGAATACCTATTTCAAGGTCGTGTAGGTACAGGTAAAAAGTGCGATGACAATGCGGCGCGATGCGATGACATTTCAATGCGACGCGCCTCAACGCTTCGCGTTGAAATGTCGCAAATGTCAAGGAACAAATCGTTGATACCTACGGCAGTGTCCTTCGCGTAACGATCGCCCACGGGAACACTTTCATATATATCAAAGATTTGTTTTTTTCGCGTCGTACCGCACCGCATCGCTATCGCTTTCGTACGCCCACGCATTCCACTGCTTAAGCAAATCCTTTCTCACAGGACTACATTGTATAGTTTACTTCCTAAAGCAACATGCAGACTTAAAATATAGGAAAATAACTGTATTCTATTGAGCCATCCACTACCCATCATAAATACTTGACACTTAATGTTACTGCTTAACCTTAGCCCTCCCATAGTAACTTTGACAGGTGCATTCAAAAGCGTTAATTTGTATTCACATTTTGACCTTATATCAAAGGCATAAGGTAAAAAATAGTTTAGATATTTACGCTAAGCTAAGCTAAGCAATAAAATGGCTTTGAATTTATATGAGATTTAGAGGACTATGATTTAAACACAACAGTTATGCGAAGACATATTTCCTTTTGGAATAAACTCTATAGTTAATGGACGTATCGTAAATATACTATCTCGGGTTTGCAAAGCTCTTTGGCGTTAGCTTATTTATAATCCGTAATTTTATTAGTTTTGCTAGTGTGATATGAAATATGACATAAGCTACATACTCGTACATGTTTTATTGAGATGTCCATCAATTCTATTTCAAATGAAGTTTGTGGTATCATAGTCGTGATAAAATGCGTTTAAACATAATAATGTAACTGCCAAGCATTATAAAATATTTCATATATATTCGGGCAATACAAATACACAACCTGGTGCAACAATGAGTCACGAGAGAATAATCCTGTATATATTTTTTTAAAGCTATTATCTCAATGGACTCTCCACAGCCCCCATACAAAAGTCTGAGAATACAAAATTCACATGCGTTCAAAATTGCATGGGTAGTTTATGAATTCATTCTTAAATTTTGAACGCGTGTGTACATAATAAAGTGACCTCTTAGGAAAAATGGGACATGAGCTGTCCGGGTTGGTTCGATTGTACTGAAAATGTGTTTACATTGTAAGAAAGAGTTAAGACAGGTGATGATTAAAAATAGGTTATAATATATTACGGATAACACTCGGGTAATTTTGTCACTATGCGGGGTATGTTTCGGAAATTTTAGGATGCCAAGCGTTATAAACCGTGCGCGACGATGCAGACTTTAATGTCGGAAACCTCATATCTCACAGTTAACTTCTCAAATAGCTTCAATTAGAGTGTCGAAGCATATTATCTCTCGTTTTCTTTCCATTTTTCGTACTGAGACTACTAAAAGAAACAAAATACCTCATAGATACAATCTTTTGTGTCCACAGGTAGAATGATTTTAGTATCCACAGGTAGAATGCATATAATTTTACCTATGGACAGTCCACATGTTCATAAACGAAGGTGTCCACAGGTACAATATGTGGATTTCTTATTTTAAATTCACACTGGGCACTGTTAATGTTGCCAGCGACTAACAAAAACTTGATAAAATAACTTGTAAACCATACGAATTTAAATTTACTAAAACGGGGCTTAATCTATATATATAAAAGAGGTTGTCCTCATCTACGATCAACGCACAGCCGAAACGGCTAGGACTAGAAACTTGAAATTTTTACCAAAGCTTCCTTTTAGTACGTAGGCGAGAGATAAGAACGGATTTTTGGAAATTCTACCCCTAAGGGGGTGAAAAGGGGGTTGAAAGTTTGTATAGAAATGGAATTTTTTTTTGAGCTAGAAATTTGAAACTTTGTGTAAAGACTTTTAATTACAATTGAAGAAAAGTGTTTTCATGGTTTTTGGAAATTCCACCTATAAAGGGGTAAAAAGGGGGTTGAAAGTTTTATAGGAATGTAATTTTGTTTTGAGCTAGAGACTTGAAACTTTGTGTTAAGACTTTTAATTACAATTGAAGAAAACAGTTTTCATGGTTTTTAGAAATTCTACCTCTAAAGGGGTAAAAAGGGGGTTGAAAGTTTGTAAAGGAATAGATTTTTGTTTTAAGCTAGAGACTTGAAACTTTGTTTTTTAACTCTGTATTACAATTGAAGAAAAGTGTTTTCATGGTTTTTGGAAATTCCACCTATAAAGGGGTAAAAAGGGGGTTGAAAGTTTTTATAGGAATGTAATTGTGTTTTGAGCTAGAGACTTGAAACTTTGTGTAAGGACTCATTATTATAATTAAAGAAAAGCGTTTTCATGGTTTTTGGAAATTCAACCCCAATTGGGGTAAAAAAGGGGTAGAAAAATTGTATGAGAATGGAATTTATTTTTGAACTAGAGACTTGAAACTTTGTTAAAAGACTCCTTATTAGAATTGAAGAAAAGTATTTTCATAGTTTTGGAAAATTCAACCCCTATGGGGGTAAAAAAGGGGTAGAGAGTTTGTATGAGAATGGGACTTATGTTTGAGCTAGAGACTTGAAACTTTGTGTAAAGACTTTTAATTACAATTTAAGAAAACTGTTTTCATGGTTTTTGGAAATTCTACCTCTAAAGGGGTAAAAAAGGGGTTGAAAGTTTGTATAGGAATAGAATTTTGTTTTAAGCTAGAGACTTGAAACTTTGTTTTGAAACTCTGTATTACAATTGAAGAAAAGAGTTTTCATGGTTTTTGAAAATTTCACCTATAAAGGGGTAAAAAGAGGGTTGAAAGTTTTTATAGGAAGGGAATTTTGTTTTGAGCTAGAGACTTGAAACTTTGTGTAAAGACTCTTTATTACAATTAAAGAAAAATGATTTAATGGTTTTTGGAAATTCTACTCCTTAAGGGGTAAAAACTAAAAAGGGGGTTGTAAGTTTGTTTGAGAATGTTTTTTTTTTACCTAAAGTCTTGAAACTTTGTGTAAAGACTCTTTATTACAATTTAAGAAACGTGTTTTCATGATTTTTGGAAATTAAGGGGGTGAAAAGGGGGTAAAATCTTTGTATGGAAATGGAGATTATTTTTGAGCTTGAATGTTTTTGTAAAAACATTTTATTTAAATCAAAGAAAAGTGTATAATTTAAACTTTCGTGAGTCATACTGATATTAAATTGCAACGGTTAACACTCACGTATTTTTATCACAATAGGCGTGACATGATTCGTCTGCATCGGGCAGACATCGTCGGACAGACAGAGTGTTGTTATCACCTTCGCTGCCCGAGCCCGGCCTAGGTAACGGTTCGCGCGGGAGGAAGCGGAAGCGGGGTGATTCGCGCAATCCGGCGCCGTCGTTGCGGGAGTCTGAATTGTCGGATCGTCTGACGGGATCAACGACAAGCACACCGAACTAACCGTGTCCACCAAATCGTCACCACACAAATTCACATTCCCTCTAGGAAGCACTGGTTTCCAAGCCGGTGGCAGAGTCCAACCTCCGTCGAGGTTGAAATTAGGGCGACGTACGATTTCAATGGCCTCACGGATCTTGCGTGGCACGTAACATTTTTCCCGTGCCAACAACTTCACTTTATCGAACCGAATGAAATGCGTCGCGTCCGTACCGAAAGTATGTTCCGCTACTGCCGAATGCCTTACGTCCTGACGCCTATTGTGATAAAAATACGTGAGTGTTAACCGTTGCAATTTAAAGAAAAGTGTTTTCATAGTTTTGGAAAATTCAACTTCTAAAGGGTTAGAAAGGGGGTTGAAAGTTTGTTTGAAAATGGTGTTTTTTTTTTGAGCTAGAGACTTGAAACTTTGTGCAAAGACTGTTCATTATTAAAATATAAAAAAGTTGTTTGCTAAGGGGTTAAACGTTTGTATGGAAAAGGAGATTCTTTTTGAGCTAGAGGCTTGAAACTTTGTGAAAAGACTCTTTATTAGAACAAAAGAAAAGTGTTTTCATAGTTTTGGAAAATTGTACTCCTAAGGGGGTAAAAACGGGATTGAAAATTGATGAAGCGGGGAAATAAAGATTTTTTTGAGCTAGAGATTTGAAACTTTATGCATCGATTCCTTAATAAAAGAAAATAAAAGAAAACTGGTTTCATGGTTTTTTTGGAAATTCCACCCATAAAGAGGTGAAAAGAGTGTTGAAAGTTTCTATGGCGGAAAGTTTTCTTTTGTATCCATAGACTTCAACTCAATTTTGTTATTCAAGTATGTATGTAATCATTTATGCTATTTAACCGGATGGTTGTCTGTAAGAGACAAATGTTGCCTTTTAGCGATAATACCGCCTGTTGCCAACATCTACCTAATAAAAACTTAAACGTAAACGCAATAGAAAATATTTGTATTATATATGTGTAGGTTATATCAAGTCACATTGTAAAAAGATAAAACAAGGTAAGAAAATCTGTAGGAAGAACCCTATTATACGCGGACGAAGTCGCGGGCGGAAAGCTAGTCGTGTATAAACTTTGAAAACAAACCTCCGACGTGTGAAAATCGTGAAAGTTTAAATAAGTGTCATACGAATTTATATGTCATTGGAAAATTACCTGTAACATTTTTTTACAGATTCTACATAAACCATGCTTAAAAAGAAGGTAAAAACCAACTTTTTGCCACAAAAACTTTAAGAAGCCAAAAATACACAGTTTTTTCCATCAGCAAAGAAAGCGTTGCCATGCGAACAAAATACTTTTCGAATATATGAATGATATTAGTCTATGATTTTTTCTGTATACGTAGTGTCCAAAGGTACAACTATCCACAGGTTCCACAGGTTTATCCATTGCCCCTATGTATTATGTTATGTACAGATGAAGCAACTATTCTCAAGTTAGCTATTCTTAAGCAGATATCACGTATTAAGCCAACTTAGTTGCTTGCCGAACTTACCTTGCCTCTAGTCATCTTTGCTCGAGTTTGAATTACTTTAGTTATACCGAAACTAAAAAGGCTTATGTGCCTTATTAAGAAGCGGGTTATATGGCACTTTAGATAAAGGTAAGTTTCCAGTTTTGGGTTGATGGTTATTTCAGGTGGGCAATCTAGGCGATATTGGGATGTTATTAGTTCTATGTTGGTTTGGTCCGGGTGCAGAGGATGTATCGATTCAAGGTATTTTGAGGGGTGTAGGGGATCATCCTTTGTGCGGAACCCTCGGTGGGCGAGTCCGACGCGCACTTAGCCAGTTTTGAAAATTATGACGAATTTTATTTTTAATTTGACATTAACAATCTGTTTAAGAAATTAATACGTATCTTGACTTATTATATAACCCTAAGGTTGTCTGGAAGAGATCGCTTTTTAGCGATAAGACCGCCTGTTGTTAACCAATGCTATTGATTCTTTGTTTCCTTTTGACACTGTTACTGTTATTGGTGCAATAAAGAATGTTATTATTGTTATATAAATATGTACACATTCATTTCCATATAAAATGATTACCAATAAAAACAAACCTAAATCTCGAATTATATCCAATATTTCGATGAAGTTTCCCACATGAGTATATCTTCAAGTATAAAGCACCACTCATACTTTATTAAACGTAAAATATTATAAGCCAGGCAAGACTACACTACAAAAAGGTTGAAAAATAGTCGTAACGTAATCCATCAAAAGAAATATGGAAAATAATTAAGAATGAAACTTCGTCATCGCAAGACAGAAAATACCATCCTAAAGATCACCATAAAACACAATTTAATTTCTGTTCCTAAAATAGTGGTATAAGCCGGGAAAACCCTAGGAAGAAAAAAAAGAAGACGAAGAGCTGGTGCAAGCGGGAAGCACTGACAGTCAGTTTAACTAAGCGTCCTTGTTAAACTCATGGTAGACGTACAAGTACTTAGCTAGCTCTTTCAATTCGACCTGTATCGCTAGAGTGACAACATTTCCACAAATCCTGCCAATTTGTTAGGACTCACTGTAATAAATACCTGGTGGCCACTCGAGCGGTTTGCGCGAGGACAAACGTTGTATTCCGAACTTGCTGAAATTGTATTTGGTGGGGTGACCATGGATTAGAATTGTTTCGGGCTTAACTCGAAACTAAACTTTGGATTCTTTCTTTCTATTATGAGATGTGTTAATAGTTGAAAATGCATTATTTAATTTCAATATTAAAGCGTCGTTGGTTTCAGCAGAATGGCATTCGATGTTTGACGTAGGTATATCTGCTAAATAATTTGGTAATAAAATAATTGTTATCTTAATAAAAAAACCTGTTAAAATTATTAAACTAAAAAGACAATTTCGTTTTTTTAAATACATTTCATTTACTTATACTTATTATATTTTCTGGCTTTAGGTCGTAATAGGTATACGTAACCTACTATCACAAAGTTCAATATTATGTTAGCAGTGAAAATGTGTAGAAATAAAAATGTTTATGGTCTTCATAAATCAGAAGACGAAACTTGTGGAAGATATAAAAAAGGGACATTAAAATTGTTTCGACCCTTTTCATTCTAATTTTGTTCAATACTTCGACACATTTTTCATGTATTTTCTACACAAAGAAAATTAGTACCTTCCTCCCTTTAGACTTCGCTATTAAAAAAAGGTACTGACTCACTAGAAGTCAACAAACTTATTACTCCCGCCGTAAAAGCTCGGTAAGCCCTCGAGTCTTAGCGACTAGAAGCTGATGAGCTTAGAGTTTTACTGGTATTCCGATCGCTTACCGCTCGGTGAGCGAAACGAACGCTCAGACATAATATAAGCGGTTAAGCGCACTAGACTAGGTACGAATGGTTTTAATACTTCCCATCGTCGACATAGAAATGAGAAGACGGATAACGCCGAGCAAAAATCATAAAAAAATGTGTTCCACTTTTTTCACCCTTATTTGTTTCTAGTTAACCAGTCAAATATATACATTTTACTAATTTTGACCATACTTATGTCCTAATGTATCGTAAAATAAATCACCACCAGCCAGCACCAATTATTTTGGTACTTGTTTTGAGCAGTATGTACATTTCCATTAGATATAATCACTAACAGTATCAGAAGTGTCAAATTATTAGAGTCGTAAATTTGCCAGCAGCAGATGGCATTGTAGAGCGCTTTACATTTGTGACTGAAGAACCTCGGCAACTACAGAAAACGGATACTACAGAAAAATTGACCTCAGTGCCAAATTTCAGAAAGTTTTAGAAGTACTTACACTTCCGCTACTGACGTCACTTTAAAAGGAATCATAGGGAAACAGCATTCATTTGGCTTTAAAAAAAACGGACGCAAGCTAATGAAGATTACTGGTAATACAAATATTTAAACTCGACATAACTTTTTGCCAATCGAGTACTCGTCGCCCAAAGCAACCATAAGAACTAACCATAGACCACAGACTAACTATACAGATAGTACAACTCGCGGTCGTACTCATTCAATTGCAACCTCGTTCAGGTGAACCTGGAATGTTGTAGTCTAAAATAGCGTAGAGTGGTAGTCGATTATGCTCATAATTTACAAGTAAAAGTGTGCATATTTATGGTGACCTCATTATCTTTGGAAATGCTTCATAACGCGGTGTCGTAGGCTGTGGATCTAACAGGTCACCTAACATTGGTTCTTGCTTCAATTCGACTGTCCCGCCCGACAACCAATAGGAACACGCGGCCTTGAAGGATCACCGTAGCTTTACAGTTACTGCGCTTTTTATGGCCCAACTAGAAACGAGAATGAAAACTGCACGTTTCTCATTCAACTGACAAGTTCATTAACGGATTGCAATTTATCTTATTACTGGTAGTTTTTGAAACGCTTTATTGCTGTTTGTTTCAAGGATAATATATCTTTGTTTCTTTCATTCGGACAAGCTTCTGAGCTGCACGCTGGATTTCCTAATGTCGTTGCTTTAAGAATTTCACACAGTAGAATACTTTGTGTAAAAGTTAATAACTTCGTCTGCTTCGTCATTGTTTCTTGTTCACTAGTTCTCTTGGAAACTCGCTCTGTGTTTTGCAAAGTATACCTTCGTTATGACATTTACGAGTAACCTTCTACCAAATTAAGAAGCCCTTGAAATTGGAGTGGAGCTAAAGTAAGTTCAACTTTTTACCTTCCATCGGTAAAATGAAAGAAGTTGACATATTTGAGATTATTACGAAAAACATTTTTTTCAGTTCTAACGTACAACGTTGATGCAATTGACAAGCGCTTCACTAAAATCACTAATGTAATATTTTCACCATTTCCTCCAATATCTACAAAATTGTGTAAATTATGTAGACAAGATTATAAACAGTCACTATACTACTACCCGGCCGTGTAGGTACTTTCCGTAATATACAATACAATAACTATACGATATTAAGCCAACATGGTCATTTTCATTATAATTACTATTCAAAACGAGATATTTACCATGTATATTTGTTTTTCCGAGCTCCCGATATTTCGGCACTGTTACAAGTGCCATGTTCACGGTGTAACTACAAATATACATGGTAAATATCTCGTTTGAAAATAGTAATTATAATACAATAACTATTGCACCTCAAAACAAAAAAATAACTGGTATAGATAACATGTGAAAAAGAAGTGAAGAAAAGAACAACGGGCGGCCTTATCGCTAAAGAGCGATTTCATCCAGACAACTATTTATGTACTATGTAGACCTTTTGTCGTATATCACGTTACGTCAAGCGTCACTGCCGCGCTTACATTCTGGTTAGAACGTGACAACTACAGTGATAGACAATAAAACGTGACCATAGTAGACTACTAGCTTTATCTGAACAAGTATCTGTCTAAATTTTAATATTTTTTAGGGTTCCGTACCTCAAACGGAAAACACGGAACCCTTATAAGATCACTTTGTTGTCCGTCCGTCCGCCTGTCTGTCTGACAAGACCATATATCACGGGAACGCGTAAGGTTAGCAAGTTGAAATTAATACTACATACGCGTAGGTACACAAGTCTACGGTCCCTTGAAGCTGTGAAAAAAACAAATCCTGCGTCAACACAATCAATGATTTAGCCGTTTATGTCGCATTTCCCATACATTTGCAATGGGTATCAAAATATTTAGGGTATTTCCCGTTGACTCACAAAATTTGGCAAAAATCAAGAGCTTGTAGCACAGGTACAGGAAAAAATCGGAAAACCGTATTATTGTCACACACTGGGAGTTCCGTGCGACCAGTATTTTTTTAAGTACTAAGGTCATAAAAAGGGGGGATCATCCTTTGCGCGGAACTGTCGTCGGGCGAGTCCTCGCAATTGCCAGTTTTTTATTAGTAGCATACTAAAGCATGGTCGCCCTAACAGGTATTATATCGGTCCGTAGTATTCACTCGAACTAGCTCGAGGAATTCTGTTCGATACACGATTGTGACAAGTCTCGGTTCCTTTCGTTATCGATTCTATCCTATGTGCGCTTTATACAGGCTTCGTATTTGTTATAATAGACAAATGTGATAGGGTTTACGAGTACGCCATCTTTATTTATTTTTTGGTGCCACACTGATGGGCAAAGGCTCACATCTTTTATTCTTATCGTATTTATAAGAAATCCAGTTCTATTGCTCACTTAGATAGTGTCAGATACCGCAGAGCCTTAACTGTTGACCGTATTTTTTTAATCATTTTGTTAATTTGAGTAGGTTTTAATTTAAAAAGCATTTAAATTAAATAGGTAGGTAAAGTAACAAAATAAACCTAGATTAGCGTAGATCCTCATAATCTGTTTCCTTCGAAAAACTGCCCTTAGGATTGGCTACATTCCCTCGGTTAATGAAAATGGCCATTCTGAAGAATGAACCAGTCCTATAAGACTATATACATTTGGCTTGTATTATAGTAAGAGCGCCGATAGTCCGAGACTGAAATAGTGCCTTTCACCCGAGTTACACACTCTACTTTTCATATCGAATACGAGGAAAGAAATATACATGTGCATTTATAAAATACATCTAAACATGTAATTGTTGTACGAGAGTTTTCAAGAATCTTAAAAAAAAATGTCGTAACTTATAGATTTGGGGAATAAATATCAAAATGGAAATCGTACTATGCGTCTATTTCAAACCGATCTTTTATTGCAATTATTAAAGCTTAAGAATAAAAATATATTTGAAAAGTAAAACGCGTCAAGGCGGATCCTATCATTTTGCCCCGCTGCATATTATGTTAACAATGACCCACTTCCCAAGCATGGGATAGTTATGAACATAATATTTAACCATGTTTACCTTAAAATAACCGGAGGGATCCCTAAGGGCCGTTATAAAGGCTCAAGGGCCTTCGGGGTCATAAAATAATTTACGATGCGTGTAGACGTGTTTATAGACAGCCTGTATATTGAAAACTAAATTTTATTACGGTTTTCTATGATGTGAAGTGTTTCGATGAATTAAATGCGATGCAAAGTTTGGATGGTATAAAATGTTATTGCCGTTTTTATCCTATTACATTTTTACCAGATTATTTGTACAACTTATCAATTCTGTATTATATTTAGATTTTGAACTAAACGATTATGATCTCATTTCTAGATCGACGGGAGCATAGAATAAAGAAGGATATACGCTTACACACTTGCCCATAGTAATGAGCAAGTTTGCGAGTGTAAATTAGTTCCTATACCCGACGAAGGTAAGTTGGTGTGTGTTCAAACCCCCTTTCAAGTCTGCCAACATTAGCGGTGAAAGGTGAAATTATTGTTTCAATTTAGATTTCGTTTTGGTTTGAGCTAGGATTTAATTTAGGCCACAAATAGCACTTCGTACACAACTTCGTACTCTGACTAGATAATTGTATGTGATGTCTGAAATGCAAAACGTGTAGAATTGTAGAATTTAAGTAGGTATAGAGCAATTTACACGAGTACAGTCACGTCTATAAATATGTATACAGGTCGGAACTTACTACTAGGGAAGAAAGTTAGCATATACACGGTGCTCGTGAGCATTGCGAGAGATTTTAACAGCGTATTCATGAGGCTAAGAGAAACAAAAAATGTCATATTAAGTTCATTGGATTAGGGCTAGTTTCCGAGATACTTGCAATTTTTATTTAAACATAATTTTACCGCCACTCGGTAAATAACGCGTTTTGGAATGTGATAATGCTACTACGTAGTCTAGTTTAGACATGATTTTTGACAGATTTCAAAGTGACAGTTATTTCTTTGCAAAATTCGGCTCTACCAAAGAAACATTTTTTATTGTATTTTAAGTGGGCCTTTTCTAAATGAAATTTACTTATCATGTATCAAAATATATAAAAAAAGAAAAAAAAAGTTTTTTTTTGTTTTTTTTTATTTGGTAGATATGACCAAAACTCATATGACATTTTTTGTTTCTCTTAGCCTCAGGAATACGCTGTTAAAATCTCTCGCAATGCTCACGAGCACCGTGTATATTTGTGAAGCCGATTGTATAAAACTATGAAAATTGGATTTCAAATGTCATACGTATTTAGGATGATGAAGCACAGTTTATAATGTGACCTAAATTCCACTTAAAATCAGAATTAGGGACATATAATTATATCACTATTTTTTACTTAATAGCTTAATAAAACGAACTGTATATTTGTTTTGTTGAGCTCCCGATATGATGGTGAGAACATATATAGAAATCCCAAAGTTAACAACTCGTTAAAAAAAAACTGCTCCGGTTATATTTATAATTAATAGTTGTGCATTGGCACGGGTTGATACTGTAAGTGTGGTGTGTCGTGATCGAGTTTCAAGTGAGAAAACTGACGGTAGTAGTGCCAGTGACAACACGCAAAATAAGTGATCCCGTAAGGGGGTAGATCTTTATGGTGTGTGGACCATAAATAAAAACTCGACAGTTTACTGCCGCAGTGCCGAAATATCGGGAAATCACAAAAACAAACATAGGTGCATGGTAAATACCCCGTTTCTAATCGAACAAGCGAGCGAAGCCTGTACATGTAGGCTCTTCCTATAATCCGCCCTTTGTACATATGTCACAGACTTCAATTGTTAAGTAATTTAGGGCTAACTTTACGTTGGACATTCCAAGGAGGTGGTATTGAACCACCAACCCTACACAAATGAACAATTAAAATCCGTGACCCTATGTTTGTGCATGTATATTTATTCGACGATAACTCGAGTATCTTTAGTCGGATCTTCTTGGAATTAGGCAGGTAGTGAGATTACATAAATATAATTTTTAGGTTTTAATATGAGCCAAATCGGTTAAGGGGTTGCCGGGTTGGGGTATAGCAAAGGGGGCGCGGGACTTAGAAATTTTTTGATGGGGGTGGTGTCATTATAACACCTATTTTTTATTATAGTACGGAGGACGCTAAAATAAGCATGTTTTGTATGGGCAATTTTTCTCTAAACTTGATAATTATCAAGATAAATGACGGATTGTAAAATGTAATATTTTCAATGATGAAATATTATGTGTACGATATTAGGCTGCGAAAGTCCGAATCTAGGGCTCTCGCCAGTTAGGACGCGTGCCGATACTGCGCGCCCTAGAGTGTTTTTGTAGAGCCGGAGGCGCGGAGGGAGAGCAGCCCTCGCCCGCCGTGCTTTGCCACGCAAGGGCGGAAGGGCTGCACTTCCCGAAGCGCCGGAGCTAGTCCCAAAATGTTGCGCCCCCTTTGCTATACTCTGACCGGTTGCCGAGATACAGGGATCGCAAGTTCAACGTCGAGACGAACCACTATAGTAAAAAGTAGATAAAATAAATCATACATTAATTGAAATTAAACACTTTAGAATGGATTAATCGCTTTTATTAACACCATGACCCTAAGTTTCGAGCCTTTTACAGCACTCGTTTTCACAGGGTTAAGATGATGACTCTGTGAAAAAAAATGCTGTGAAGGGCTCGAAACGTTGGCTCATGGTGTTAACAATCGCGGTAACAGAAGATAATATTACATACATTCATTATTATTGCACAAAGCTTGTAAATTAGGAGCGAAAATATCACGGCCAAGTCTCAAATTAAATATGTCAATATTGATTGCAAGAACGTATGGGAGACTCGTCACAAACATTGTCTTGTATTTTAACACCAAGATGCTACATGCTTAACACGCACGCGTTATATGAATGGCGAATTTTCTCGATACTTTGCACACAATAAATATTATTTACCTACTAGAAATCTGAAATAACGGCCTTTGTTGAAAGAATTATTACTTTTATCTGCCGCTTCGTTCGACACAGATATTGGTAAAAAAATATATGATTTACGTCGCATAGTTTTTATGTGAGTGACAATGTTTTTTATTATTGTTGGTTTTTCTATCAAACAACTCATTAAACGTTACATAATTAACAAACGTAGTAGTTTATCCAACAGTGATATAATAGGGTCTCTGATTGCAAAACTTGACTTCGTCTCGTTTTGTAGCAGCGACCCTTGACTTTTAAGAAGTCCTCTTCATTTGTACCTTTTTCCACCCAGCGAATTATAAACTAACCTAAAATAAGGCTTCCTGGACCACGGCATAAGCCGGGAAAACGCTCGGAAAAAAGACCATCCGTCTCTATAACTATGTGTACTTTATGTTGTTAGGATTATTCGTTACCTTAAAATCTGCTCTATTATTCAATGTTTTTCCAACAGATATTGTTTCAGACGTTAATCCATCGCACAATACGTTGTGTGCTCAATGCATTATTCAATACGCGTGGCGATAGTAGGCTTTTGGTTCGTTCACATTCACCCTGTTTTATTTAAAAGATCCTTTTAAATCCTACCTCACATGGGTTTTAAAAGCAAACATAACATATTCATACTAACATCAACATCCATTAGGCATTGAAAAAAAACTTAGTGAGCCTTACAATTTCAAAATTCTCATTGTGTTGTAAAAAGGTTCTTAGATATCCATTACCCAAAATTTAAGGGGCCACAGTGGTCAAATTGTTATCATTTAGACGTCTAGATCTTAATATTGATAACAACTGCGTACCTGATATTCATACACATAAAACTTCAACATATTTTCTTCAAACTAGTAATGGTGATTAAAAATCACCATTAATAGTTTGAAGGAAAAAGGAAAAGGAAAAAACAAAAGCCTTAATACTTTTAGTGTACAACATAGGCCCTTTTTAACATGTTTTTGGTGAGAACGTCGAAACCCTTGAATTAAGAAACATGATACATGGTTAAACTAATTAGCATTTATTAAATCACACAAAGTTGGTCACAATTACAATAATAAGCCTAAAAATTAAATTAAAACTAAAAGACATAAACAAAATAGCAATACAAAAAAAATAAAGAAAGAAGTCATGTGTTAACATCCACAACGCAGGCATGGTTAAATAGTTGAGTAATAACTAGCTCTTAAATCTGGTAAAAGCTTAAATCTACAAATATTGTAGTTTAGTTGAAAACAGCAATTATCCGATTACGCGGTTTATTTTGACGCGCCCGTCTACTATCGCCTTTTCATTTTTCGCGTGATCTTGCAATTAGACCTATCCCACTCTCTTTTGCTCGAACACGTGGATCTTAATGAAAATATGTAGGGCGGAAAATCGAACATTACTCAAAGTACCGCAAACCGACTATAGTATTAGCATAGAAAAAACGGCGGACGTAATAAACTACAGTCAGCAAGGGAAGTAAAACTCAACCCAGAAAATATACGAAATGAGCTTAGAAGGCGCCAATAGTTTTTGCAGTACACATGGTGCTACATTACCGCCCTAGGACGATAATGAGCACTTTACGTGTCTGCGTCGAATATTCATAGGGCCATATGTACTGTAAAACGTCGTACGACAAAGGTCCAAAAAGGTAATTTCCTCTTTTTCGCCCTTGTATGTACTATTTCATCACACCTGCTCGTAAAGGGTGATATTATATGCAAGCATACTTACACTTAACGAGCTGTATTAAGACCATGGCCTTTATGGATTCTCATACAACTTTACCGCCCGCCCGGGGCTTCCGGAGGACCTGCGCCCTGCGCCCCACGCGCTCGCCGCACGTAGTCGCCGCTGACTCCGGAGTACTGTGGACTGTGCTACTAACAGTAGTAGCAGATGCCTAGAAAGTTTATTTATTTCCTCATAAATCTGATGGAAAACATTGTATGTATCACGGGCGGTACAAGAATTACAAACTCTTGCTAAAATACCCGTTCGTAATTTCTTGTTTACCGCCCTTAATACACAATGTACTGTTATGCGTACAATACAAGCCCGTGACTAATATGTTTCCTCTTAACTATTCAACTGCTCGCCCTATTTCGACAAATGATACGTCAGTGGATTTGCCATGGTAGCTCAATTTTCACTAAATGCATGTAAGGAAAAAAATTAGCAGTTCCTATTGGTGACACATATTAATTATGAAATCCGACTTTTACCACAGGGAAGAACTTGGTAGTAGGTAACAGGTAGAAATAACCCATACCCCCACCCCCCCTACCCTGGCACCCTGATGCTTCAAAAAAGTTACTAAATCAGTAAATTAGATCGTGACAGCGCTCAGACAATAATATCCCTACCGACTTAACCCCCTACCAAATAACACCCCTAATTTTATGCACTTTGTCAGCGCAACTTTATTTGCCAACTGTACCTACCTGTGTACCGGAGTAAGGAAACTCGGCCGAATTACAATTTCAAATCCATCCGTCTAGGAATATTCTATTAGCTCAGTTTGCGGTTATTTAAGGTTTCGCAAGACGTTTTTTTTGTGCTAAATAAGTTTTCTGACAGGAGTCAGGGAATATTCATTGTATGTACAGTCAACCAATGAGGATTACCGCGAGTCGATTTTCCGCTAGGGGCGCTAGTGGAACGTGGGTCCTGTGGGATCATTTCAAACGTCACTTTGACAATTTTCTCATATTGACACAGGACCCACGCATGAGTGTCACCCACCCCCTGGTGAACGACAATACGGTAGCTCCCATTGGACCCTAGGCCACTCTAGAACTATGTCAAGTTGACAAGCAGTAAGATATTTCTTACAATCTGATTTAAAGCGTCACTATGACGTAGTTCTAGAGTGGCCTAGGGTTCCAATTTGGTTGACTGTACATGGTTGACATTACAGAAACAACAAGATAATTTAAATTTCGTAGAAAGAAAGACTCGTAGGTACCAATGAGGTTTTTGAAACTTATTATACAATACGGTCATTTGATATTTACCAATGTTTTATCAGTGAAGGAACCGGACTAATCCGAAAAAGCCCCTTTGTTTTTAAAGAAAAAGAGTCGTTTAATTTCAACCAAAAGAACCCAGCCTCAACAGCCGGTTCACCCTTGTCCGTCTCGCCGGTGTTGGCACTAGTCCACTCCAGACTTCCCAACATTTCGGTTAACAACAACTTTTTTACTAATTTCCTGGTCTATTCCTGTTTGCATTGTAAACGGACCATTTCTGGCGTATTTATGGAGTTCTAGCAACGATCCTGAAGTCAGTGCGATTATTATTTTCAATTTGAAATAAGTGTGCGCCAATAGTGTTTTGTTAAGTTATATTGTCTTTGTTGCTGTGCTGTTGTTATTTTGTTCCGTGAGCCAGGCAATAGTTGCAATACAGTTAGTGCGGGTTCGAACCTCGAATCGTACCAATGAGGATTTCGGTAGTTCAATACAAAATATCATTTAGTATTTACAAATCTCTTTTCAGCGAAGAAAACATCGTGAACAAACCGGTTTCCTGACAGTTTCCTTAGTACGGACTACGATGTCCAATTTTTAGGTTGAAAGTTTTAGGCTGTCGCTTTTGTAGTAGGTAACTAGGGTAAACACGCATTATTTGGTGATACTTCTAATTCGGTGATACTACACAGACAAAATACTAAATGCGTTGCAAAAACGTCGAAGACTAAAAATATTATATATATGTATATATATTTTTTTTCAAAAGAAACTTAGGTGGCAGTTATACAAAATATATCGCCAAACTGAGGGTAATTTGGCGTTGTTGAATTTATATATTGATACCTGAATTAGAAAAAATCGACCTTTTTGCAACGATTTAAAGTATATTTTTCTGTGTAGTATCACCGAATTAGAAGTATCACCAAATAATGCGAGTTTACCCTAGTATCTACACCAAAATGTTAGATTAGGTTAGATTGGATGATGGATGTTGTGGGGCCTTTCTGACACTGCAAAGTTTAGTTTAGCTGAGCGATGCTAATGACACGCAAAATTCAAAGCTAGCCAGCCGTAAGGTAATGTGTCAGAAGGGCACGGCCTGATTTGTTGCCTAATTGTGGCTTGATTTGCTTGCTGGCCTGATTCGTAGCTATCAACGTTTTGTTTTGTTGCTTGACTGTTCATAAAATAGAGAACATTTATCTGAAGTCAAGTTATACAACTATGATTTACGTATGTAAGAAAAAATACTTAGGTATATTGATCGTGTACAGATTCTATAGGTACACAAATAACATAAATATTTTAAGTTCCATAAAAAAAAATGTTGCGTTTAGTTTGAACGCAACTGTCATTGTCACACTAATAGAGTGATAGAGAGATACAACTACGATACGCTTCTGAGCGTGAGCGTTTGGGATCACGGCAACGCACGCTGGGCCCCTCATGACGACTTAACGCGATTCAGTTTAGGACCTAAACTGAGTCGCCGCCATACAACTAAGCACAGTTAAGAACCTAAACTAAATCCGAAGACGTCATGGTAAGAGCCCTGGTGACTTGTGTTACGATACTATCCATTCTACTGTTTCAGTAACTTATTGAATGGGCCATATTGCATGGTTTATGACGAGCATGTACACACTATTTGGTTTCCCCTCACGTCTGTATGAAACTCCGCAGCCCAGTTTCTTGTACATGTGCAACTTGCAGCTGTAATATGCTGTCTTGTTTGTGTTTAGTGCGTTATTGGATTTAGCTCTGCAGGGCTTAAATGTCAGCAGTAGCGAGGCTTCCAACTCGAGTGTAGTCCGTTTGCCTATTTTGAGACAATTAGACTCTTTACATACTTTTTGAAAGAAAGCTATTTCATCTGTATACGATTTTAAGCTAACATGGTCATTAACATTATAAGTAGTATTTGAAATGAGATATTTACTTTGTATATTTGTTTTTGTGATTTTTATCCCGGTTTCGTGATAATGACGAATATAAACACACAGGATGTTTTAATATGAATTTATAAGTTTTTCTAGACAACAAACATTGTCTCACTTTAATTATAGATTGTGTAGTAAAACTTTAGTAAGAGTAAATGAGATACGTGATCTTGGAATAATTATTGACAATAAACTCTCTTTTATACCACACATTGATCATGTCTTAGCTAAATCATTTAAACAATTAGGTATGATATTGCGAATAGGGAAGCCCTTTAAGAATACTTTGACACTCAAAATCCTTTATAATAGTTATGTACGTAGTCGCCTTGAGTTCGCGTGTGCAGTTTGGAAACCGTTTTATAACGTTCATATTAATAGAATAGAAACATTACAAAAGAAATTCGTTAAATCTCTTGATTTCAAATGTGGTTTTGAATACAAGGACTATATAGAATCTTTAAATCGCCACAAGATGCAATCTCTTGAATGCCGTAGAGATTGTGTTGACTCCGCTCTATTGTATAAAATAATAAATAATTATGTCGATGCCCCTAACCTACTCAAAATTATTCACATTAGAGTTCCAAGTACCAGAGAACGCCGATGCCGTCTTAAGCATAAACATCTATTCTCCATCCCTCGTAGTAGGACAAATTATTCGAAAAATATGTTTATTAAACGTGCATGTGAAATTTATAATGAAAATATGAAATTAAAAGATATAGATATATTTAACTGTACTATAACTTCATTAAAAAAGGTGTTTAAAACATAGAGTAGGGTAGAATATGTACTTACTTGTCGTGCAAAATCGTGTTAGTTTTAATTAAGGAAATTTGAAAATTTTGGAAACTATAGGTCTAGAAATAAGAAAATAATTTGTGAAAATATTTTTGTAAGACTGTTTGTTTCATAATAAATAAATAAAAAAAAAAAAAAATATGAAATCAGTTAATGATAGATATAGACTATCAACGTTCGATTCTTACGTCGAACGTAATAGTTTTGACACTATTCAATGACGCGTAATTATTTTAAACGTACAACCTAAAACATGATGTATGAAGCTTGACGACAGTTGTCTGTCATCGACATGAAAATTACGGGCCCTGGTTATCGGTATATATTATCACGTTTTCCCACGATTATACCCTGGTCGTTACAACTATTTTTAAATTGTTAGGTTATCCATCGCATGTCTATCCAGAATTGGATGTATAGATAGATACTCTTTATTGCATACGTTAAAATACATGGAAAACATTATTTACAATTTGAAAAATCCAAAGAATTGAGAACTTTCTCCTTTTGGTTTTAGAAGTCGGTTAAAAATTAGAACCATTCGATTTAGGATTGACGCAAAACAATCTATTCGTATCTAAATATATCTATTCGTATCCTTATTTTGTTTTTATTTAAATCACGAGTCGAAATTTCTGGTCTGGTGCTCCTCAGTACCAGCTTCTCCCACTTGACTCCATCCAGCGTCGGGCGGTTCGTGTTGTGGACGACCCCGATCTTACTAACAATTTAGAGCAGCTCAGCCTTCGGAGAGATGTTGGCTCTCTGTGCCTGTTCTATCGTCTGTACAATGGGGAATGCTCTGAAGAACTCTTCGACATGGTGCCTCCGTCTCGTTTTTACTATCGCACCTCCCGCCAAAGGAATAAGGTTCACCCACATTTCCTAGATACATGGCACACCAAGAATAAACGGGCTTCTCGCTCGTTTTTACCCAGAACATGTAAAATGTGGAACGACCTACCTCCTGAGGTGTTCCCTTTGCGATATGATATGGGGTTCTTCAAGAAACGAGTGTTCAGGGCTTTAAAAGGCTCAAAGGTCAACAACGCATGAGTGGCTCTTCCGATGTTGCTTATGTCCATGGGCGGCGATGACCGTTTCCCATCAGGCGGCTCGTCTGCTCGTTTGTTACCTTTCCCATAAAATATATATATATATATATATTGCTAAGAAATAAGTCGATGTAAACTCTGATGCATCCTCTGTATAAAACCGAGATTAAACGAGCTTAGTATTTAAATACTTGAGTGTTTGTGCAATGTAATGCCATTGATCAGTTCGAGGTATGCACCAAACGTGTAAACTTCGTCTAACATAGACAGATAAATATTTTTATCGTCTTTGCTTCATAATTTATTTCGTTTTAGAAGATTGTTTTGTAATAAGTGAAGATTAACAATATAAAAAATGGTGGGATGGAAAATGGTGACCTGTGAGAAAGTTGTGCTACCAGTTATTGAGTGGGTAACGTTAATAAGGTACCTGGAACGAACTGGCCCATCCATTTTTTTATTTAATATTACTTCTTTATAGTTAGTACAAAACGGTCGATATGATGTCATTCGTGATAGTGATATCTTACGTCTACTGTATGTATTACGTTGGTAAGGTATGATAGTTTTAATAGTATTTATTAATATAATAATTATACGTTAACCAATTGTTTATCTCGGTTAAGCGGTATGCCAGTAGATGGTACTGGTCTGGTTTAATGGAATTCTAAAACCAGTACGGCATTTCCTAAGAACTCGTTTAAACGGTGCCAGTAACTTCACAGTGTTAGCCATTAAGTTTTGTGTTACTCAAAACGGAACGAAGACGTTAAATCCATTTAAGGATTTCGTAATCCTGGTTAGGAGCTGTTTCTTAGTGATTTTGTGTTGGCAAATAAACTTTTTTTTTTCATTTAACTTCGAAACAGGTTGAATAGTCTTATTGTTGTTTTCCGTAAAGAAATTGTGATGAATGCTATTGTAATGAGATGAATAAAAGTCATTGCTGAACATTAAGTCTGAGCTTTCTATAATAATATTAGAATGTTATTTGACATAATAGCTAAAGAGGTATCGTTCCTGAATTGCCCCCTTTTTAAACGTTAATACTCAATGTTACTAATCCGAATGCTCTATTAGGTAAACATCTGTCATACGTAACATATTTGTATTTCATACAGCATAGCGCTATGTAGCCTCGCTAAATTATGATCTATATAAATCACACATAACTCGCTATTTCAATTCCATTTAGTTCAGATACAGTTCACTATGGGAGATCAGGGTTGGGATTAAACGAGTTTAGTGATAATCGTTTAGTCAGTTTTGTTTGGGTTAAAAGTGCTTTATTAAAACGTCATGGCAAGGCCCCTGAGCACAGTTAAGGACCTAAACCGAATCGCGTTAGGCGATCGTGGTGGTAAGGCCTCTGAACGCCAGTACGGCGCCTAACTAGCACCACGAGATATTGTAATAGAATAACCGCATCAATTCGTAATGTAATGAATTTCTTTGAAGCAGCTGTCATAAAATCAAAACCCACACAATTTAAGTTGGTTTCCAATCTATGTAGAATCCTTTTAGACTTCTTAAACTGTAGTGATGGACCACCAGTATATTTGTTATAACCTGTAGGTATATACAAAACAAGAAAAAGAGTTGTATTACTTCTACAATTGCTTGAAGGACATTATTAACACCTAAATAGATATTGCACAAACAGTCAAACAATCAACCGTCAAAGACGTAAATTTAGCCCCAAATCTGTGACCGGTAAATATTTGACAAAGGAGATTTATTTACAAAGGTTGTGGCAAAAGACTGTGAAAGTCTTCGAGGATTTTAGAGGCTGTACTGTGAAATAAAATCTTTAAGTGTTACTCTAAAGACATGTTAGAAGGTTTTTGAAAGGAAATTAAAAGGAAATTTGAAAGGTACATGCATGATGATTTGGGTAGTTTCTTAAGACACTTGAGCATTTCTTTACGAACATCATCAATTTGGTGGAATGGACGTGATGATGAAGACCAGGTATGGCAAATTAAGTGGAACTGCTTGGTAATTCCCAGCTCTATCATCCGATTTGAGACATTTATCTTTTCTTTGTAAGGAAATACCTTCAAGATACCATTATAGCTCTATTCTGATGATGGAATTCATGAGGAATGGAGAGAACTCCTCAAATTTTAACGGCACATCCATTCTGATTTGAGAGTTTCCTTAAGTAACTTGAACATTTTTTTGGAGGAACCAACATTTTGATGAAGTAAGCCTGATGATGAAGACCAGGGATGACAAAGTGGAACTGGTCGATAAACCTAGCTCTACTCATTATCCTAGTTGTGATATTCATCTTTTTGATTTGATTTCTATGCTGATGATGGAGTAGTTGAAGAATTCAGAGAACTCCTCAAATTTGAATGGCACGTGCATTGTGATTAGAGGGTGTTCATAATTAGCTTGGGTATTTTCTTTCTGTGGCCATCATTTTGCTGGAGTGGACCTGATGTTGATGATCAGGATGGCATAATGAAACTGCTCGATAATTTCCAATCTGTCATCCAATTTAACACATTGTTATTTTGTTTGCGACCTTAAAGGTCTACAAGGGAGTTCCGTTTGATTTTACTTCAGATGTAATGATGGAAGCCCTGAGACATTAAGAAAGCTCCTCAATTTTCAAACGCACACGTGCGGTGAATTGGATATTTTTGAAGTAAACTGGCTAACTCAAACAAATTCAAAATGTTACTTTTACCGGGAACCAAATGAAGTCGTTTTTTTTTCTTAAAAATTATTTCGTACATGTACGAATTCATTTCCGCAGATGACATCATTTAAATTCACGCCTGTATTCCAAAAAAGGGTACACAGGGCACATGAGACTGCTCAATTTTAGTGCCAATTATAGCAAATAAGAGTTTAAAAATAGCGAAATTTTGATATCGCATTGCTAGTGCTAGCCCATCGACTACAACACTCGAGGGAGAAAAGAGGTAGTGAAATTCTTATACTTACCCGAGATCATCCTAGCCTAGTTAGTAGTGACACTGCTGCGATGCAGGAGGTCCCGGGTTCTGTTCCTGGTCAGGGCATTCACTTGTGTGTTTATCACGAGTTATCGATGTTTTTTATGTATTTAAATATTTATATGTATCTATACATTATATTTCGTCGTCTAGCACACACACACAAGCCTTATTGAGTTTACCGTGGGACTAGGTCGATTTGTGTAAAATTGTCCTATAATATTTATTTATTTATTTAATACATTTGTTACGATCAAGGCCCGAACCAGCGAAGTATATCGCTCGATTTGTGTAAGATTGTTCCACAATAGTAACGGCCTCTTAGCCTAGTTGGTAGTGACCCTGCTTACGAAGTAGGAGGTCCCGGGTTCGAATCCTGGTCATTTGTGTGTTTATCACGAATGTTTGTTCCTAAGTTATGGATGTTTTCTATATATTTAAGTATCTATCTATTATATATATCGTCGTCTAGTACCCATAACGCAAGCCTTAACTGAGTTTACTTTGGGACTAGGTCGATTTATGTAAGATTGTCCCATGATATTTATATATTTATTCTTTTTTAAGCTAACGATGTTAACAAACCGCCATACTGTCGTAATAATCCAACTTTTAAACAATTTCAAATTTTTAATGAAATCTCCAAGATTAATTTATTGATCTTATGGTTTTCTGTTGCGATAATACGACCGATTCAGCAGTGTATGGTTTCAGTAGTGTTTGATGAGGTAGTGTGAAAGGAAAAACAGTGACAAAACAATAATAATAATACATAATCTGTGGTATCGCTGACACTGACGGACGCGTCAAGTGAAAATTTTATAGATAAATGTTTATTTTGTAGCATATTTTCGCCTTACCTACGTTTTTGGAGCCTTGTACATATAATTAAGACCCATATCATGCGTGTCAGTAAAAAAATCACGCGTACGGAGGCATCGGTTACACCAACAAGAACCGGAATAAGAACCAACTGTCAAATGGCGGAATACAAATTAAAATATTTATAAAATGATCACAAGATCGCGGACTAAAGCGGCCCAAACTCAAAGCGCACGACCCACATCCTCGCCCGCGCCGTCCAGCTCCTCGCAACCGTCGTCAGGCGATGAATACGCCACAGCGCCTGACACGAACAGCAGCGAGTCGAGCAGCGACGAGCGCGGGCAGTCGCCCTCGCCACCACCACCACCAGCGCGACGAGGACGACCTCCGCTGCCGGCACGCTTGGGGCCTGCGGGGCATTCTGCTCCGCCAACGGCTCCCGCTGTCGGTGGTGTAGTGCGCCGCATGCGATGGACTCAAATAATGAATGAGAACTGCATGCGCGCCTATTATGGGGCTACAGAGGGGGGAACCCGGCTATCCGCGTATCGTTCTAGGATGCTGCCTCTATTTCAGGCTCTTGAACCCGCCATCACTGTTTCGGAGCAACGATTATCGGATCAGGTGCGCGTCATTCAGCGGTTAAAGCGGTTGGATGACGTGACGCTCGATCGGCTTCGCTTGGAGGCCCTCACTGCTGCCGCAGTCTCCACTTCGGCGCGGGACCAACCCGCCACGTCGCCGGATCCGGTGCCCGCACCCGACCTGGCACCGGGGGCACCACGGGTTGATCCCAGTGCTGACGAGGAGTATGCTAATCAGAGTGTGAGTACTTCAGCTAATGAGCAATTGAGGATGACTTTGGAAGAGACGATTACGCAGTATCGCTCCACAAACATATCTAGGCCGCGATTACCACGTTTGCCAATGAATAGGCGTAATCTAGCGCTAATGAGTGCCCTGAATGCTTTGCTAGAACCGTATCTACGGACTAGTAACGATTTAGATGATACACACTCGATCATGTACTGCGGGGCCATCGCGGCGTGCCGTGTTGCTCGAGTCAAGTTTCCGGACGCTGAACGTGCACCTAGGACCGCCGGGGGTGTCCCTGCGTGGCAAGTGCGGATCGAGCGACGTATCAACTCATTTAGGACTCTTATTGCAAAGCTGATCTGCTTCAGGGGGGGCAATAATCGCCCCCGAGTAATGCGTTTTGTGAACCAGGCGTTCGCGGGGACGGGTATTGATCTCCGCGACTACATGGCCAATGTCACAGAACGCATTGACTTTCTGAAGCAGAAAATCTATGCATGGGCAAACCGTATTCGCCGCTACAGAAAGCGTGTGGATCGATTCCAGCAGAATCGTCTTTTCCAAAGTGACCAAAGGAAAGTATACCGAAGGTGGGAGGAAACCAATTCACGTGTGCCCGATGCAGGCCCGCCGGATGCTGCTGCCATGTCTGATTTCTGGCGTAGCATCTGGTCGGTGCCCGTTGAGCACACGGAGGGTGAATGGATGAGCGTTGTCGAACGTGAGTGCGAGGCCATCGAACCTATGGGGGCTATTACCATCAGCCCCGAAGACGTAAGTTGTGCTGTCCGTACGGTCCAGAATTGGAAAAGTCCTGGACCGGATGGATTGCACAACTTCTGGCTAAAGTGGTTTCGATGCTCGCACTCCCGGTTGGCAACGCAATTTCAACAAGCCCTTGAGCTTGGTTCCTTAACAACTGGTATAACTTTCCTGCTCTACAAGTCCGGTAGTACCACGGAAGCTAAAAACTATCAACCCTTGCCCACGCTTTACAAGCTCCTTACATCCATTTTGAGAGCAAAAATTAACGCGCATATTGTCGCAAACAATGTTTTGGCCTCTTCTCAAAATGGTTGTAGGGTTGGGTCCCGTGGTACTAAAGAGCTCCTCCTCATTGACATGGCCATTTGCCAACAAGTTCGGCGGAACAAGGGAACCCTCTCGGCCGCTTGGATTGACTATAAAAAGGCCTATGATTCGGTGCCTCATTCATGGCTGAAAAGGATATTGGAGCTGTATAAACTTGATGCAGCTTTAATATCCTTCTTAAGCGCGTGTATGGGGCAGTGGACCACAGTCCTTTGTCAACCAGGAGGCAGAGATGGTTCCCTTGGGCCGCAGGACTTTATAAGGATAGAGCGAGGAATATTCCAGGGTGACAGTCTGAGTCCCTTGTGGTTCTGCCTAGCTTTGAATCCTCTCAGCACCCTGTTGAAGGATTTGGGGCTAGGTTGCCGGCTTCGGAGAGAGGGTGAAGTCATTTCTCACCTTCTGTACATGGATGATCTCAAACTATTTGCACCAAATGACCGAGGTTTGTTGGAGTTATTGCAAACCACTCAAGTTTTCAGTAGAGCCATCAAAATGGAATTTGGTGTCGATAAGTGCGCGATTATGCATGTACAGCGGGGGAAAGTAGTAAATTCAACAAATTTACAACTTTCTGAGACAATGTCGTTCAGATCTATCTCTGAAGCAGAAACCTATAAATACCTTGGTATGTCACAGTCGTTGGGTATTGAGGACGTGAGTATTAGACAGGCGACAAAGGAGCGCTTCTTTGGTCGGCTGACAAAAGTACTTAATAGTCTTTTGTCAGGTGGCAACAAGGTGCGCGCCTTTAACGCTTGGGTAATGCCCCTGCTCACATACTCCTTTGGCATACTAAGGTGGACTCAGACCGAGCTGGATGCCCTGGATCGGAGAGTTCGCCTACTGCTTACCACACATCGTATGCTACACCCACGCTCGTCTGTTATGAGATTGTACATCCCACGGAAATGTGGAGGTCGCGGTTTTTTAAACGCCAAAAACCTTCACAACCGTGAGGTGTACAATCTTAGGAATTATTTCCTTAACAATGAGTGTGGGATGCATCGTGATGTGGTGGCAGTGGACAGAAATCTCACGCCGCTCTCCTTGGCAAAAGAGAATTGGCGCAAACCTGTGGTACTAAGCACCGAGGATCGCAAGACGGTATGGAAGAGCAAAGAGCTTCACGGGCGGTTCTACAAGGCCCTCACGGGCCCTGACGTAGATCTGCCCGCGTCGGTGAACTGGTTACGATTCGGGGACCTCTTCGGAGAAACCGAAGGTTTTGTCTGTGCAATTGCGGACGAAGTTATCATAACGAATAACTACCGGAAATATATCCTGAAGGACGGTACGGTCGACATTTGTCGGGCATGCCGCCGTCCCGGAGAGTCACTCAGGCATATTATTTCCGGTTGTTCTCATCTTGCTAACGGCGAGTACTTGCACAGACATAATCTCGTAGCCAGGATTATTCACCAGCAACTTGCTCTTAAATACGATCTTGTGGACCACGAAGTGCCGTACTACAAGTACGAACCTGCGCCAGTTCTCAAAAATGGTCGTGCCACGCTCTA
Organism: Lathronympha strigana; assembly: GCA_949128165.1. NCBI lineage: Eukaryota > Metazoa > Arthropoda > Insecta > Lepidoptera > Tortricidae > Lathronympha > Lathronympha strigana. The sequence goes on along the minus strand of OX421906.1, from coordinate 4,342,605 downwards.
TTGGGATCGATCTATCATCACGGACAGGACTATTGTAGCCAATAAGCCTGACATCGTGCTGGTTGATCGATCGCAGCGCCAGGCCGTGCTCGTCGACGTCACCATCCCCCATGACGAGAATCTCGTGAAGGCCGAGAAGGACAAGTCCAGTAAGTACCTAGACTTGGCTCACGAAATAACCGCCATGTGGGATGTTGACTCGACGATCATTGTCCCGATAGTCGTTTCAGCGAACGGTCTCATAGCGAAGAGTCTCGACCAACATCTTGAGAGGCTCTCGCTAGGTGGATGGATCAAGGGTCAGATGCAGAAGGCAGTAATCCTGGACACGGCGCGTATAGTCCGGCGGTTCCTCTCTCTGCGACCCTAACCACCGGCAGCCTGGGCCCTGCTCCGTTGCCGGCGGCACTCTAGGTTAGGTTTTTTATAATGTGTTTATGTTTTTTTTTTTTTATGTTGTTTTATATTTTACTTTTATAGACATATTGTAAAAACCTAACTTAGGAATTAAAATGAATAAAGGGGATACATTATTAGTTAGTTTCGAAATATCGGGTGCTCAATAAAACAAACATACATGGTAAATATCTCGTGTTAGATGGTAGTTATAATGCAAATGACCATGTTAGCTTACAATTGTTTATTGTGATGCCTTTTGTTCGATTGACGGTGATTCTATAGTATATTCTTAAAATTCCTGTACGAAATACAGTGTAACAAGTTACATTTAAATAACGTGATGTCGCGTAGAAATAACTTTAAGAGGGGGCAGAGTGTTTTCAACGTAAACGACAGTTACGGTTAAGACTGTGGCGTCCTCAATTATTTGCAAAGACATACAAGATGCATGTAATTATTATCTCAAAGAGTGTGTCTACCATATTCGTGTATTTACAATCTACAATAATGTACAGTTTAGTAAATATGTCTACGCAAAGACGCAGCAAAATTGAGAAAAACGCGTGTCAGCGTTTATGCCAAAGTGAATGAAAAATCATTTGCTTTATTTTTAAAAACTAACTCTATCCAATCTCAAATATACAAGCTACTGAATTCGTATAGTCTTGTTACATAATACTGGTTCATTAATTAATTATGATTTTTTTAAAACGTCCTAAAAATCCGCCATACAAAATTACTATGGAATCTGATCGTTGAAATATAACAAGTGAGCAACACTCGAAATAGTCAGTCGGCCCCGAATGTTCGAAGCGACACCACGTCTCTCTGCGGAGCGTCTACATCTTGAAATAAATCGATGTTCATTGTGTACGTATACTGCGTTATAGGTAGCAAAACGGTATAAGAATTTTTTTACCATTTTTTGTGTTTCCAAAGGAAATAGGCAATAGCAACCAGTTCAAAATGAATGACATACAGAGTTAGTTTCGTTTATACCTCATTGTATATAGTGTCACTTGGACCGTAGAAGATGTCCAAGGTCTGATGACGGAGTAGAAAGGTGGCCACCGGAACTCAGGAAGTAGTTGATGTAATACCCCCGTGTTTGGACTCATTTGTATTGTTTTGGCGGGCACTTGGACCGTGACTGGTGTCCAAGGTCTGATGATGGAGCAGAAAGGCGGCCACCGGAACTCAGGCAGTAGTTGATGTAATACCCCCATGTTTGGAGTCATTTGTATTGTTTTGACGAGCACTTGGATCGTGAGTGGTGTCCAAGGTCTGATGATGGAGCAAAAAGGTGTCAACCGGTACTCAGGAACCAGTGGGTGGAATACCTTCGTGTTCAGACTCGTAGATTTTGTTTTGACGAGCACTTGGGCTATACATGGTGTCCAAGGTCTGATGGTGGAGCAGTAAACTGTCAACTGGTACTCAGGAACCAGTTGATAGAATACCTTCGTGTTTAGACTCGTTAGTTTTGATTCGACGAGCACTTGGGCCATGCATGGTTTCCAAGGTCTGATGATGGAGCAGATATTTACAAATATATTAAAAAATTATAAATTATATTTATTACATTAATATTTATAAATTTTGTAAGGTTGACTCCGATTTGGATAAAAATCGATATCTGAGGATCCGGCGGGGTGATTAACATGAATCATGAGTCAAATTTGTTAAATATTGTTTAAACCGACGCCATCTTGGATTTTGTAAGATAAACTCCGATTTGGATAAAGATCGATATCTGACGATCCGGCGGGGTCCTTACCATGAATCCAGAATCAAAATCGTAAAATACTGTAAAAAGCGACGCCATCTTGGATTTTGTGCGATAAACTCCGATTTGGATGAAAATTGATATCTGAGGATCCAGTGGGGACCATGACATGAATCTAGGATCAATATTGTAAAATATTGTAAAAACCGACGCCATCTTGGATTTTGTAAAATCAACTCCGATTTGGATAAAAATCGATATCTGACTATCCGGCGGGGTCCTTAACATGAATCCAGAATCAAAATCGTCAAATATTGTAAAAAGCGACGCCATCTTGGATTTTGTGAGATTAGCTCCGATTTGGATAAAAATCGATATCTGAGGATCCAGCGGGGTGATTAACATGAATCTTGAGTCAAAATTGTAAAATATTGTTAAAACCGACGCCATCTTGGATTTTGTAAGATCAACTCCGATTTGGATAAAAATTGATATCTGACGATCCGGCGGGGTCCTTAACATGAATCCAGAATCAAAATCGTAAAATATTGTAAAAAGTGACGCCATCTTGGATTTTGTGAGCTTAACTCCGATTTGGATAAAAATCGATATCTAAGGATCCGAAGGAGTGATTAACATGAATCCAGAGTCAAAATTGTAAAATATTTTAAAAACCGACGCCATCTTGGATTTTGTAAAATCAACTCCGATTTGCATAAAAATCGATATCTGACTATCCGGCGGGGTCCTTAACATGAATCCAGAGTCAAAATTGTAAAATATTGTTAAAACGGACGCCATCTTGGATTTTGTAAGATCAACTCCGATTTGGATAAAAATCGATATCTGAGGATCCGGCGGGGTCCTTAACATGAATCCAGAATCAAAATCGTTAAATATTGTAAAAAGCGACGCCATCTTGGACTTTGTGAGATTAGCTCCGATTTGGATAAAAATCGATATCTGAGGATCCGGCGGGGTGATTAACATGAATCCAGAATCAAAATCGTAAAATATTGTAAAAAGCGACGCCATCTTGGATTTTGTGAGATCAACTCCGAGTTGGATAAAAATTGATATCTGACGATCCGGCGGGGTCCTTAACATGAATCCAGAATCAAAATCGTTAAATATTGTAAAAAGCGACGCCATCTTGGACTTTGTGAGATTAACTCCGATTTGGATAAAAATCGATATCTGACGATCCGGCGGGGTGATTAACATGAATCCAGAATCAAAATCGTAAAATATTGTAAAAAGCGACGCCATCTTGGATTTTGTGAGATCAACTCCGAGTTGGATAAAAATTGATATCTGACGATCCGGCGGGGTCCTTAACATGAATCCAGATTAAAAATCGTAAAATATTGCAAAAAGCGACGCCATCTTGGATTTTGTAAAATCAACTCCGATTTGGATAAAAGCGATATCTGACTATCCGGCGGGGTCCTTAACATGAATCCAGAATCAAAATCGTCAAATATTGTCAAAAGCGACGCCATCTTGGATTTTGTGAGATTAGCTCAGATTTGGATAAAAATCGATATCTGAGGATCTGGCGGGGTGATTGACATGAATCTTGAGTCAAAATTGTAAAATATTGTTAAAACCGACGCCATCTTGGATTTTGTAAGATCAACTCTGATTTGGATAAAAATCGATATATGACGATCCGGCGGGGTCCTAAACATGAATCCAGAATCAAAATCGTAAAATATTGTCAAAAGCGACGCCATCTTGGATTTTTTGAGATTAACTGCGATTTGGATAAAAATCGATATCTGAGGAGCCGGCAGGGTGACTAACATGAATCTTAAGTCAAAATTGGAAAATATGGTAAGAATAGACGCCATATTGGATTTTGTAAAATTAACTCTGATTTGGATAAAAATCGATATCTGACGATCTGGCGGGGTCCATAACATGAATCCATGGTCAAAATTGTTAATTAACGTCAACACTTACTTACTCCCCTCCCCTCGGACCACCCGCAAGGTGTAGACGTGTCTAAGTCCCCGCGCTAATTTGCTACTAATTAATTATTAAACATTTCACATAACTTAATTCACGTGAGAAAATAGGAGCGCATAAGTTTGAAGGAGCATCAGCTACCATATCGCTGTGTACGTCACGCCTACTAAGCGCCTACCGCTGCAGCCCGGGTGAGTGCTACGCTGCGCTGCTACGACGTCACTCATCGGCTACGCGTATCCTACGCTGCACCCAGTACTACGACCTCTTGTGTACGTATGTGTTCCTGGTACCGCGCTGCTATAAAGTCTGAGCGCGAGTACATCATCATCTTGCGTGTCATCTGATACGCGTAGCGTTGAGAGCCCCGATCGTTTCCTGGTGCCCTGGTACGTCTGGCCGTAACCACATTAAAGGAGCGACTAGGATGGCTTCACTACTGGACGACAGTATGATATGCAATGCATGCCAATTGGACTTATCTGTAGGCGCAGAGTATTTGCAATGTAGGGTGGAGACATGCGGAAAATTATATCATTACGCATGCAACAACAAAACCCTCTCTGAGAGCGAAAAGTCGGTCTGGGTTTGTCCTGAATGTGCCTGTGCCGCTAGAAAAGGAGGCCGGAATTGTGATACCCCGGTTGGCACCCCTGTCAGCATAAAGAACATAGCAGTCAGAAAGCCGTCCTCTGGTGAGTCTCCCATAGTACTTCACTCTGTCCCTCGACGATCTCCCCGGCAGACACAGGAGGCTGATGGATCCATGTCTACGCCTTCAGCCTTGGAGATTATACTACTTCGGGAGCAGATAACTTATTTAACTGAACAGCTGGCTGACGCAGTCTCCGTCATCAGGCGCTTCCAGTCCGATTTTAATACTTGCACGAACAAGGTTGAGACAATGTGTGGCAGACTCGAGGCATTGGAACGTACTCTTGGGTCTCACTGCATGGCGGCATCTTCAACGGTTTCACAGATGTCTGGTGAAAGTAGAGACGAGATTGACGTAAATAGTAAGTCGGAGAAAACGCGTGGATCAAAGCGTAATCGCGCAACAAATAAGAACAAAAACCAGCACATGGATCCAACTGAAACTCGGCCTGCGGATCCATCTGTTCATGTTGGCACTGCACCCCGGGAGCGTGATTCCAAGGCTGACAATTCGTCGGATTCGCCTATGGAGGATAACGAAGCTTCAACGGCTGGGGGATGGAACGAGGTCGTAGCAAAAAATAAGCAGAGACGACTGACATCCATACGCTGCACCGGTGGCCCGAACGTCACTTCTCTCAAGGCGGTCGAGGTCCGGAAACACATCCACCTGTGGAACATGGTGTCCAGTGCAGATGAGGTCAGAGACTACCTACGGCAGCTTTGTGAGCAGGGCACGTGTACCGTCGAGGAGCTGCAGTCCAAAGGCGAATACAAGTCTTACAAGCTTGGTGTTCCCGCTGCTTGTTATGTTAAGTGTTTGTCGGCAGACGTATGGCCTGACAATGCAAGGGTAAAGAGGTGGTTTTTTCGAAAGCCCACCAGACCAGCCACAAGAACCTCAAGCTCCAAATAATGGTCCTACGCTCACAATGGCGTATCAAAATGTCAGATGTCTCAACACCAAGTTGAAGTTTTTTAGACAGAACGTTCTTGCTCATGAAAGCGATATTATCGTTGCCACTGAGTCTTGGTTGTCGGCGTCTGTAGAGGATCCCGAACTAGTTGGAGATGCTTGGAGTATCTTACGACGAGATCGTGCAACTGGTCGGCAGGGCGGAGGAGTACTGATTGCCGCGAAACCAGGCATAACTCTGCGACGGCGACGTGAGCTCGAAACTGCCGGCGGTGAAGACCTGTGGACCTCTTTCGTTGTGGGTGAAACACTTTTTCATTTGTGTGCTGTGTATATTCCACCTAACTCTTCCGAAAATGTCTATATGCAGTTCTTCCAAAAAATAGAATCCTTTATTGACTCTATCGGTGTGGTTATAATTGTTGGTGACTTGAATCTAAACCCTAAGTATGTCTCAACTAGTATCTTAAGTTACTATTGCTATTTTACTTCAGTCTGTGATTTTGTTGAGATGAATGAGGTTCTGAATGCGCATGGAGGAGTGCTTGATGTGGTGCTGGTGCGAGAGCGCACCCATGGTGTCTCGGTTAGTGAGGTCCTGGATGGTGGCCTAGTTCCATACGCGGATTCTTATCATCCACCTCTAGAAATTTCTATCCCACTCTCAAAAGCCGTAAGAAGTCCAGTTCAGATTGACCCCAGTAATCTTGATATGCGGCGTGATTGGAATTTCGCAAAGGGAAACTATGTGCTCCTCTGCCAACTAATGACTGACGTGTCCTGGGTGGACGTCTTTGAAGCCCAAGATGTGAGTTCTGCTGTAGATCGCTTCTACAGTTTAATGTACAGTATTTTCGATAAGTGCATTCCCAGGAAGACCAGGCCTAGCAAACCCAGCAGACTGTATCCGACGTGGTTTACAGCAGACATTATTACTGACATTAGACGGAAAGCTTTTCTTCACCGTAAGTGGAAACGTACGGGAGACAGAGAAGTATATGTACTCTTTTCTAAACTCAGGGCCGATATAAAATGCAGAACGTCTAGAGCTTACGATAATTATATTAGAAAAGTTCAGAGCAACATAAAAGGTAACCCACGCGCTTTTTGGCAGCATATGAATAACTTAAAGTCTAAGGGTGGGTTTGAGACCCGGGTGTTGCACAATGGTAAGCCCTATGAGGGTGTAGAGGCTGCACAGGCTTTCGCGAACTTTTTCTCAAGCGTATTTCTTCCTGGCGTTCCTCTACTCGACCACAATAAAACTATTGAGCAGGATAGAGCAAATACGGCCAACCTTATTCACATTGGCACGATATCCCCCCAGGATGTCGAATCTAGCATAGGTCGCTTAAAACCCCGAAGTTCTTTAGGTCCTGATGCCTTTCCGGCTTATATACTCAAGGGCTGCAAAGAATGGTTAGTACAGCCCTTATCTCATATTTTTAACCTGGCTTTACGTACTGGGGAGTATCCAGATCAGTGGAAGGTAACACGGGTTCGGCCGATTCCTAAGTCTGGCGATACAGGTATGGTTGAAAATTATCGTCCCATCGCGATTCTCTCGTCGATTGCGAAGTTGTTTGAAACAGTTATAAACAACCAACTTGCCTCTCAAGTGCAGCCCTATCTTTGTGACTCACAACATGGTTTTCGGCCAAAGAGGTCTGTCGAGACGAACCTTTTAACCCTGACAGATTATATATCTGAGCATTTGGATAAGGGGATACAGGTAGACGTGCTGTATTTCGATTTTAAAAAGGCCTTCGATCGCGTGGATAATGACATATTACTAACGAAGTTATGTAATATCGGTTTCTCGCCAAAACTACTTCGATTTTTTGCCAGTTATCTACGCGACAGGCAGCAGTACGTGCAGCACGGATGCTTCGTCTCCAATCCCTACCACACTCGCTCTGGGGTAAGTCAGGGTTCAATCTTAGGTCCTTTTCTTTTCGGAGTCATGATAAACGACCTATCGTCTCTCCCTAAATATGCCCAATGTCTTCTTTACGCCGATGACCTAAAACTTGTTTATGGCTTGCAGCACCTAGCTGACGGTGAATCGCTCCAAGGAGATATTAACCGGATCCATCAATGGAGTATAGAAAACAAACTGCTTTTTCATCCTGACAAGTGCTCTGTGATGTCTTTTAGCCGTGCTCGTACTCCATTATCAGTCGATTACCAGCTAGACGTGGAAGTAATTAAACGCGTTGACACGATTAAAGACCTGGGCGTCATATTTGACAGACACCTCAATTTTCACGCCCATATGAAAACCCTGGCTACCGATTGCTTCCGGAGATTAGGCTTTGTTATCCGGAATGCTCGAGAATTTGACAACCTCTTTGTTATAAGGCTTATTTATACGTCCCTAGTCAGAAGCAAATTGGAGGCAGCATCTATAGTGTGGAACCCCCACGAGGTCACTTACGTCTTGCTTCTGGAGAAAATCCAAAAAGCGTTTTTGCGATTCTTATATAAAAAAACCTTTGGATATTATCCCTTCCTATACCCGACAAAGTTTCTTCTAGGAGGGCTGGGCTTTAACTCGTTAGAAGTAAGGCGTAACTATGCACTCGTGACTGGGGCATGTCGAATTTTGCGTGGGGATTCTGACTGTCCTCAGCTGATCTCGCAACTGTTACGCCTTCACGTGCCCTGTCTGTCCCAATCGGGGGTTAATCTCAGACCACGTAGTCGTGAATTACTGGCAGTTCCTATGGCGCGCACTGTGGCGTATAGGAATTCACCTCTAGTTCGCGCTTTATGCTACTTAAACGCGCTTCTCAAGTCGGCACCGGAATGCGATGTTTTTACTAGTACGTGGAAGATGATATGTTGTGAATGTAAAAGGTTTTGTGAGGTGATGGATGACCGTGCGTCTTCAGTTAATTGTTAATGTTAATGTTTGTTATTGGTAATGTTATTTATTGTCTGCCTAGTATTAATTAGTACCTAAGTACTTAATTAACAGTGTTTGCATTACACAGTGCCTTGGTCTCTGTAATACTGTGTAATTTATTTTATTAATAAATAATAATAAATAATAACACTGACGCCATATTGGATTTTGTAAGATAAACTCTGATTTGGATAAAAATCGATATCTCATGATCCGGCGGGGTCCTTAACATGAATCCAGAATCAAAACTGTATAATATTGTAATAAGTGACGCCATCTTTGATTTTGTGAGATTAACTCCGATTTGAATAAAAATCGATATCTGACGATTCAGCGGGGTCCATAACATGAATCCATAGTCAAAATTGTTAAATAATGTCAACACCGACGCCAAATTGGATTTCGGAAAATTATCTCTGATTTGGATAAAAATCGATATCTGACGATTTTTATCCAAATCGGAGTTGATATCACAAAATCCAAGATGGCGTCGATTCTTACCATATTTTCCAATTTTGATTCTAGATTCATGTTAAGGACCCCGCCGGATCGTCAGATATCAATTTTTATCCAAATCGGAGTTGATCTTACAAAATCCAAGATGGCGTCGGTTTTAACAATATTTTACAATTTTGACTCAAGATTCGTGTTAATCACCCCGCCGGATCCTCAGATATCGATTTTTATCCAAATCGCAGTTAATCTCACAAAATCCAAGATGGCGTCGGTTTTAACAATATTTTACAATTTTGACTCAAGATTCATGTTAATCACCCCGCCGGATCCTCAGATATCGATTTTTATCCAAATCGGAGCTAATCTCACAAAGTCCAAGATGGCGTCGCTTTTTACAATATTTAACGATTTTGATTCTGGATTCATGTTAAGGACCCCGCTGGATCGTCAGATATCAATTTTTATCCAAATCGGAGTTGATCTTACAAAATCCAAGATGGCGTCGGTTTTAACAATATTTTACAATTTTGACTCAAGATTCATGTTAATCAACCCGCCGGATTCTCAGATATCGATTTTTATCCAAATCGCAGTTAATCTCACAAAATCCAAGATGGCGTCGCTTTTTACAATATTTAACGATTTTGATTCTGGATTCATGTTAAGGACCCCGCCGGATCGTCAGATATCGATTTTTATCCAAATCGGGGTTAATCTCACAAAGTCCAAGATGGCGTCGCTTTTTACAATATTTAACGATTTTGATTCTGGATTCATGTTAAGGACCCCGCCGGATCGTCAGATATAATTTTTTATCCAAATCGGAGTTGATCTTACAAAATCCAAGATGGCGTCGGTTTTTACATTATTTTACAATTTTGACTCTGGATTCATGTTAAGGACCCCGCCGGATCGTCAGATATCGATTTTTATCCAAATCGGAGTTAATCTCACAAAGTCCAAGATGGCGTCGCTTTTTACAATATTTAACGATTTTGATTCTGGATTCATGTTAAGGACCCCGCCGGATCGTCAGATATAATTTTTTATCCAAATCGGAGTTGATCTTACAAAATCCAAGATGGCGTCGGTTTTTACATTATTTTACAATTTTGACTCTGGATTCATGTTAATCACTCCGTCGGATCCTCGGATATCGATTTTTATCCAAATCGGAGCTAATCTCACAAAGTCCAAGATGGCGTCGCTTTTTACAATATTTAACGATTTTGATTCTGGATTCATGTTAAGGACCCCGCCGGATCGTCAGATATCGATTTTTATCCAAATCGGAGTTAATCTCACAAAGTCCAAGATGGCGTCGCTTTTTACAATATTTAACGATTTTGATTCTGGATTCATGTTAAGGACCCCGCCGGATCGTCAGATATCAATTTTTATCCAAATCGGAGTTGATCTTACAAAATCCAAGATGGCGTCGGTTTTTACAATATTTTACCATTTTGACTCTGGATTCATGTTAATCACTCCGTCGGATCCTCGGATATCGATTTTTATCCAAATCGGAGTCAACCTTACAAAATTTATAAATATTGATATAATCAATATTATAAAAGTGACGTTTTCTGGGTAAAGAAAGATACCACATTGTCGCTTATTGATAAGAATGATAAGGCGCTTCTGTCATAAAGAATCACTTGGAAAACCTTATCAACAGGCGACAATGTGGTACTTTTACCAAGAAAACGACACAATTTTTTAACGATTTCATAATATGTGACGTTTTGCGGTGAAAGGTACCTTATGGACGATCGGCGCTTACGCTGTTAACAAAGACGCTGATAATAATGCGCTGCAACGCGACGTAAGCGCCGACCGTCCATAAGGTACCTTTAGCCGTAAATAGCCACATATGAAATCATAAAAAATGTGCTTTTATTTAGAAAAAGGCACTTTGCCATTCTGCGGGTTGTCGATAAGGCGCGAATGTCATAAATATTAGTTTAGAAATTAACCTTATCAACAACCGACAGAATGGTACCTTTCTTTAGTACTAAATACAAACACAAATAATAAAATCATTTGGAAAAACCGAACAAATATTAGGTGAATTAATACAATATCTGTATCAAAGGATTATAAAAATGAGGAATTCTAAGATTTCTAAGTTATAACCTTTTAACGCCCGAATAATGACGCGCCGGTGTAGTAGTGTGCGTGCGCGCACGCACACAGATAGCGAGCAGTGCGGGGCCGCTAAATGCCTATTTCGTGTCCGCGGCAAACACTCTGCCCGCTCTTAAACGGTGAACAGTCACTTCGCATTGCTTACTTAAGTCTACAAATCAAAATTGCATCGCATAAGTCACGTTCCAAATCGGGTTCGCAAAAAATACCTATGAAACTCAAGTGGTAGCCCAATAAATCCCAACAAGGATTAACGTCAAATAAACTGAAACTACCTACATTAGTTGGAAAGACTTATGGTTGGATATCATCCAAAACTAGCGCTTCCGAGCCGTGTTGTATCATAGGGTTCTGTGTGAATTTAGTACTAAACATACAAAATATTGTTTAGAATCGCAGTGTTCATATTAATGTAATTTGTGTCGTACAGTTTCGTTTAAGTCCCAAACATGCGGCGGGGCGTCTATGTAGTTTTTCTACTCTAGGACTTCAAGCTGTCAATTTAATGACTGACAGCGGTATTAAAAAAGTATACTATATAGCGTTGTCTATGGTATTCTACGAGTATAAGAACGAAGCGAAGAATAGGTACGTCGTTTTATAATATTGACCCTTGGATTTTAATGAACCGCATGTTCTAATGGGAGCGACCGTATTGTCGCTCACCACGCGGTGCCACTCATGCGTGGGTCCTGCTCCCGTGTCAATTATGAGAGAATTATCAAAGTGACGTTTGAAATGTTCGCGCAGGATCCACGTTCCACTAGCGCCCCTAGCGAAAAATCGACTCGTGGTAGTCCTGATTGTTTCAAGTTCATTGAAACTAGCTTTTTAAGAGCGCTTGTATGGAAGTAACGTAATTAAATGTCTTAGAGCCACGTGAGTCATGAGTACTAGACTTTACTCACGATTGTTAGTCGAAATAACTAAAAATATTATGTAAAAACGTCTTGAGGCCATGTTGTAACAGCCAAGCACAGATGATTTTTGCAAATCTGGTACAGACTATCGCTCACAAGAAACGCAAGTCACGAGCGAAGCAACATGCCGCAAAATAAGTTGATATAGCCGGACGAAGAGCGATAGCGGCGATAAATCATAGCTTATTGAATTCATTGGTCATGTGGCAAATAAGTAGCGGTTAGGAGTGATTGGACACGTTTTGTATGTCATGATATTTGTAGTAGTTTGAGAATATCGGTAGACGCTTGTGTGATAACACCCGTTAACGACTTATGGGGTATGGTGGAGAATTTCAAAACAAGACCCAGGTGTGGACTATGTATTGTGTGGTCATCTTAGAATCGTTAGTCATAAGAATTGTATGTCACTAGTTAGCGAATAAAGCTTTGTATTGTTCATGGTATAACCGAGAAATAATAATAATAGAATTATAAGAATCATTCTACTGATTGTTTTCCTTGTACGCATGTTATTCTCATGAGTAATAATTATCTAAAGTATTAGTTTATGTTAATGGATCTCGCCGTTATCTAAGGGAACTGTGACATACTTAAACATAGTATGCACATAAGGACAAATTTGTCCCTTCAAAGCGGCAACGCACAATTCGAATTTTTAGCTGGATGCGGACTTCCAAATTTAAAATAAAATGGCGGCGTTTATTTTATTTTTTACGTTGATAAAATACGTTTACGCATCCCGTCCCTGGGAACTGGGGAAGGTATAACGAACTCCGGGGCAAAGCCCCAACTACCGTCTAAAAACTTAACAGTGCCATCTCCGCCTTTGACGGGGCGACACAGGATCGCAGATAGCATTCTACTGCGTCGCTCCAGCGGTCCGCCAATAGATGAGCTGCTAGGCTCCGTGTAGCACTGGTTTTATTTTCAGGTCCCCCGTCGATTGCCCCTTTATTTGTAAAAAGTCCCCAAATCCTCACTTGGGTCCACTATGGTGGAATTAACAGGTGAGCATATGGTCTGCGTCGACCTCCTGTCCTACGACGCCGGAGCGTATGCGGTCCAGGATTGTTTCCACAATTCCGCTCTGAGGCTTCTTTCTCCGAGATGATATATTATCTTCGCAGAAAGAAGTCGCAGCTCCCAGCCCTTCTCACTGTCGAACATCGCAGCTATCATGGCGTCCTGCCATCCGCGCTGTATATAATGTTTTTATTCCATTTCATATACGATATTTTCCTACATTTGCAGTACTATGTATTTAAGGATCCATTTTAATACCACCATAAACTTTAAACGTGTCACTGAACGTTTATATTTTCACTTAGTAGCAAACACAATAAAATATCTCTGCCTAGCCACAAACCCACACTAATATCACCCTTATTTCCAACATCTGTGAGTACAAATTTGATTAAACCCTTATGACTTCTATAAAAAGAGGACGCAAATGGAAGAAGCTTGTAAATATTACCTTAGCAGATGTATATACGTCGTTTTTGAAAAGGTTTCTTTATCCCAAAGGGATCATGTTACTGGTACTGTATTCTGATTGCCTTATTTGCATTTGTCTCTGAAATACCTTGTAATAAAAAGTAAAATGTTTTTAAACATCTTTCGATTTAAAAAATATGAAAATATCCATTAAAAAACCTATAACAAAACGCAGATAAAAAAAGCGTATAAAAATCGATTCAAACCTGACATTTTTAATCTCCTGATAGTACAATAGTCTCAGTTCAATAATAATATAACGTTTATAGGACGTGACAGGATGGGACGGGAGGGGACGGGGTGGGACGGGACGATCTGTCAATTTCCATAGAAAGAATCAAGTGATAGCTCGGAGCCGGAGACGTGTTCTATATAATCTGAAAGATTGTCCCGTCTCGCCCCGCCCCATCCCGTCCCGTTCTAGTGTGAGTCATCCCTAATAAGTATGATGACACCGCTGCAATCAAAACTACAAAGCTGCAAGGGTTTGTAGCCTATGAACCTACGAACCTGGTCTTCAACAGAAGGACATGACAAGATAATGTCACCTCGACGTTGACAGAACGCCTGATAATTATGATAATTTTTTTTTTCACTTATCGTCATTATCAGTCGTTACGTCGATAATAAACTCTTGATATCCTTGAGTAGCTGAAATAAGTTGAGACCTAACAAACAATAGTCTAAATCAATTATGACTTGACATATCCTCATATCTTCAGATATCCTCCTCCTCCTCAGTCGTTCACTCTTGACACAGTGGTTTCATAATGACGAGGCGACTGTGGATAATGTTGCCTTCGCAATGCGCCTCCACTTGTTACGGTTTTAATTCTTACGGGAACAAGGTGAGCGTCCTTGGGGTCGTTTGCCGTCCATTAGTCCTCGAATAAAGAGTCGTTCTCCATGGAACTCCATAGTTTTGGTTATTCGCAAAGGAGGCTGAAGAGGAGATTCGAGAAGTTTGCAAGCCACTGGTGTTCTGGAGGCACGTGTTAGGTCAACGGATGAGAATAACAAAATGTAAAAAAGCTTTCCCTACATCAAGTCTAACATATCATAACAATAAATGTCAGCCGTTGCGAACATGTGTATTTCGAATGTTTCCTTTTTGCTATGGAGTGTTTTAGCATTCTGCTGTGTGTACAGTCAAGAACATATTTATAGACCTTATACTAGACCTCTCACCTAGCGTTTACAAAATAGAAATTAATTTATTTTCAAAATATACATATACAGTAAGAGTAACTTACCTACCTACCTCTATCTACCATTAATCTAAAATATGTCCTTGAGGGTACCTAGGATGCTGGTGGCATGTCCGCGTTGTATCGCAATGCTGATACGTTGTGCGAGGAAGCCATCAGCTCTTCGGTCACCAGTTACATCAACCAGACGTTTCGCGATTTCTACACAAAACTTGCGTGCGCTGGGACCCCATGTACCTAGAGTTTCGATCCCAAATGATACTAAATAGTACAGGCTCTTATATTTATTACGTTTTAAAATTTCGGCGCTCTCAGCCGCTCCGCCCACTTTTACATTAGTTCGTTGGAGGTGGGATGGTGCCAGCGACGCCAGCGTGTCTACGCAGGTAGCACAATACATGATACATAGTTTGCGAAATTGATTGCAGTTGTGGTAGTTCCTACATCGGACAAACAAAGCGCACCATGACGGAGAGGGTTAAGGAACATATCGCAGCTGTCAAAAATCGCCAGGTAAACAAGTGTGCGGTTGCTGAACATTTGTTGGAGTCTGGACCAAACCATTGGATTGACTTGCCTAAAATCCTTTCAACGGATCATCATTTCTATAGTGGAAAAGTACGGGAATAACCACAATATGCAATGTCTTACTTGAAACGTCGGAGGTTAGTTTTCAATGTTGATTAAGCCCCGTTGTTGTAAATTTATAATGTGTGAGAATCGTGTAAGTTTAAATAAGTGTTCGTCAATAATAAAATGAAAAGGTTTCTTAAATATCCTTAAATATAAATAGGTATATGCAAAAACTTTAGGAGGTACTCTATAAAAAATGCACAGTTCCATCAATTTCAATATAAAACTTCAAGAAAAATACACTTATTGTGGACGAAAAAAGAATCTATAAAAATCTGAACGTAGGTTTTAGTTAATCCGATTTTATTTCAGAACTCATCTCAACTTAATGTAAAGTTTGAGCTAAAATGGATTACTGAATATTGAGTCTTTCACCCTGAAACTTTATTGATCGCTTTACTGTCTGATAATATTTCGTACTACTTTCGTACATGGACTGCAGTGCGAGTGTGAATCGTAGTTTCAGGTGTATGCGTTGGTTTATTGACGTTGTTTCTTTTTTTCTTTTAATGGATTTTGTGAGTGATGGTCTGTCCTTAGAGCACATACAATAGGAGTTGGCTTTCA
Source organism: Lathronympha strigana (assembly GCA_949128165.1). NCBI lineage: Eukaryota > Metazoa > Arthropoda > Insecta > Lepidoptera > Tortricidae > Lathronympha > Lathronympha strigana. The sequence goes on along the minus strand of OX421906.1, from coordinate 4,326,602 downwards.
ATACAATTTTTCCTCTGCCAAAACTTGCACAATTATGCATAATAGCGATACAAAAATAGCCCGCAAATCTCGGCAGAATATTTTGTAATGTCAGATTAGCTTACTTCAGTTGTCTATGTTCTGACGGTCATATTATACAGATAATAAATAAATAAATATTATGGGATACTCTTACAAAAAAAACTAGTCCCTAGTAAGCTCAATAAGGCTTGTGTTATAGGTACTAAACGACGATATATATAATACATAACAACATCCATAACTCAGGAACAAATATTCGTGATAAACACACAAATAAATGCCCTGAGCAGGATTTGAACCCGGGACCTTCGACTTTGTAGGCAGAGTCACTACCAACTAGGCTAGCTAAGTTAGAATAACTAAAATGATCATAACTCATAGATCATAACTTGTAAGTTTAGCAATTTCATTTAGAATATGTGTATGCTACCGATTTTTTTTGTGAAGTTTAACAGTATTTTAATAATAGGCATTTATAGACCTAGCATAAGAGTGCAGCGACGGTATATCGCGGTCGAGAGTCACCTGGGGCCTTGCCCTGACGTTAACGCAATTCAGTTTAGGTTCTTAACTGTGCTTAGTTGCATGACAGCGAGTCAGTTTAGGACCTACACTGAATCGCGTTAAGACGTTATGGTAAGGCCCCTCTCATTTTGTAAATGTGCGGATTAAACAATGAAAGTCGTCTCTCTCCACCGCGAGTCTTGTCTTAAAAATCTACCATAAGGATGTGTTTTCAGCCAGTATGTCATATAACGCCACAATTTTAAATATTAAGCAGACGTGAATGATCTATTAGTAAATTATGAACTAAAAATTTTGTCGAAAAATCTTTTTTTATATCCTATCACCTACAAAATAAACAATTTCCCAAAGTTTATTTACAGATGTTCAATCAAACTAGTATACATTGTTTATTAAACAATCGTTCCCAACCGTTTATTGGCGCAGATCAAATAAAACCTGACGGAAATCAAAACAATACGAACATCAAATTGATATTACAGTACGTCAATCAAAGTGACTGTCGGATAACCGCCTGGCCTACGTTTTAAATATGTCAAACAATTACATTCGTATGAATAGTTTATTTACTGGGAACGTGTAAAATTCAGGCGAGTTATATCGGGGGTGCAGAAGGCCTAGTATAAAATTTGTACGACATTAACTCCTCGACTGCGTTAGCGTATCGAGGGGTCAAAATATGAAAGTTGCCGGATGATTTAAATAAACGGCAAACATAATTTGAACTCCCGATACGCTAACGCGGTCGAGGAGTTAATGTCGTACAAAATAAGTAAAATATTTTTTAGCAATAGAAATGTGGACTTGGAGAAGGATGGAAGGTATAAGCTGGAGAGAGAGAAGAACAAACGAAGAGGTGTTGTATTTGGTGGGTGAGAAAAGAAGCCTGTTAAGTACGATAGAGAACAGAAGAGGAAACATGTTGGGGCACCTGATACGTCATGACGACTACATAAAAATGATAATTGAAGGCAAAATTGAAAAAAGAAGAGAGAGGGGAAGGCCAAGACGGGCGTTTTTAGATCAAGTCAAAGAGAAAGTTAAAGTAGTGATAGTGACGTACCAGGAACTCAAAACAGTAGCAGAAACAAGACCCGAGTGGCGATTACTCCACCGACAAGAGCAAGGCTCTTAAATTTATGATGATGATTGCAATTGGTTTCACAAAAGAAATTTGTAACTCGTTTCGACCTTCACTAAGTATGTTGAGAAGTGAGACTTAACTTCTATTAAAATTTTAGGCCTTTTTTTATTTGACTGTCTTTTATACATATTCCAGCTATGGGGGAGTCAACACTGCCTTTTAATATTTATATACCTATATAATTGTCTCCCCTCAGTGCCTTAGTCTTAGATTGCTAAACAAACCCTAGGCTCTCTGAAACAAAAAAACCAAAACCGAACTATATAATTGTCTCCCCTGAGTGCCTTAGTGTTAGAGTGCTAAACAAACCCTAGGCTCTGAGGCAAAAAACCGAAACCGAAACTAAAAATATGTTAGTAACCGGCAAAGCATGAGAAAAAAAAAAAACACAGCACAAGTTTACACAGCAAATTAAAACCTCGACTGTAAAACACAGCAATTATAAGTTGGAGCAATAAATTGTACTAAGTCGAGCAATATGGCGGCTACATCCAGCCAATTATATCTGGATTATGTCTGCGAGACCGTGATTTAAACATTCAAACGTTTTTTCAAGTTAATTTCTATCGACTTAAATAAGGAAGGTTTCAATCAATCAGCCTATTGCAGTCCACTGCTGGACGTAGGCCTCCCCAAGGGTGCGCCACAAAGTACGGTCTTTCGTGACCCTCATCCAACCACTACCAGCTACCTTTCTCAAGTCATCGGTCCACCTGGCAGGAGGGCGTCCCACACTACGTTTGCCGAGGTGTGCCCATTCGAGAACCCTTTTGCTCCAACGCTCATCGCTCTTCTGCGACAGACGGAAGAACGAAGGTTTACAGTTTGAATTTTTGTTTGTAAGTTTGTTACGCGGTTACCTCTTAACCCTTCATATTTGAAAGGAGATAATTTCGAGTTGGTTTATTGGTTTTGGCTTATTTAATGTTGGAATCCTTTATAAAACAACGTGTGAACAGTAACCAAGTTTGTGATATTAAAATTCTCAAGTTTGTGATATTTTTTAAGCGACTCACGCATTTGTCGAAAACCAATGTCAAATCAAATGATAATCTTGGATGCCTAAAATATAAGTAGGTAAGTGTGAAAAACTAAAACTTTACTACCAATTTCCTTGCTGATGTTTATTTTCCTGTTTTTGTTGGCAAGATATTTGATTTAGTTGCTTTGAATTTTGTTAAAAAAAATCGTTTGAGGAATCCGAATTTTAATTCAAGAACGTAGACATTTGTCTAATGAAGTTTAAACTTTGCTGGCGTCGAATTCTAATCAGGTAAAATGGGTTTCGATACCTCTCCACCTCTTTGCAACTCGACACGCGAAAGACAATGCCAGTGAACTATTTCAATTAAATTTTCAGCGGAAACTCTTTCGGAAGTGTCACGGCCAAGTTCTCGAGAAGGCGAGAGAATTGGTGTAATTTGGAGAAACGCCACGATTTTCAATTGGGTCCAAGTACGAGTAAGTCGCAGATTCGAGTATAATATCCAGTTGAAATTCAACAACAACGAATATTACGCTACGCTTAAGAAGTTAAAGTATTGATTAAATCCCTAATTATTATGAACTGAGAACGGGTCTATCGCGAATGTAGTTAATTTACCTTAACACAGCGACGTTAGGACACTTACATGTGTCACAGTCTCGGCTTGACTGATGAATCAGTGTCAACGGCGATCTTGCTAGAAATGTTCACGTACCCGGCGCAAAGTCACTTTAAAAGCGTGTGTAGGTAGAAAAAGTTAGGTCTACCCTTTTCTAAATGTTATCGGCACGACACACAACACTGACAATATCCGCGCATCGATTCGAAGAAAGATCCTTAATAAACCTATAAAAATAAACCCTAATGAAAGCGAAAAAAATTACGCTATGTAGTACTTGTCAATTATAGGGATCACTGTTAAGGTTCCTAAAGTAGTTAATACCATACTCATGTTGTGATAGATAATCTTCTCAATAGTGTAGGTTAGGTGTCATCCAATGATAGTTTTTTTATTAATAAGTGCATTGTAATGTGCCTAAGCGCCACTTGCATCACACGGCGACAGGTGCGACAATCGGCAACATCATTATTACTGACTAGGTGGTGCCCGCGACTTCGTCTGCGCAATATCTTTATAAATTGTAGCATATGTGTTATTCTGATGTATAAGCTAAGTATATCATTGTAAAGTTTCATTAAATTCCATTCAGTAGTTTTTACGTGAAAGAGTAACAATAACAAACATCCATACAAACTTAGTAGGATTAGTAGGATATTACAGGCGTCTATGGGCTACGGGCGCCGCTTACTATTGTGCGGGATATATGCTTGTTTGCCGCCAACATGTCATTTATATTAAATTGCAACGGTTAACACTCACGTATTTTTATCGCAATAGGGGTATTGTGATAATAAATTAATAGTACGTGAGTGTTAACCGTTGCAATTTAATGTCAGTATGACTCACGGAAGTTTAAATTATATTATTTATAGTTATCTATAAATAAAAACATCAATATTACCATTAAAAACGAATACTTTTGTAAAGAGCTCTTGACATTTGTCGCAGGAAACACGACGTATGTCAAGAAATTCCGACACAGGATGATTCTCATGTCAAAAACTACCGAAATTTCTTTCAAGCACTAATAGATCTCGTGACAATGGTACGAAATCTTCAGCAAGAAATTATCTATTTATTTACGATACTCTACGATTTCATTAAAATTATACGATTTTAAGCTAACATGGTCAGTTGTATTATAAATAATATAATTTTAACTATAACTATTATCATATACTAAAAACTCGCAGCTCGTCAGTTTACTCCGTTCGCTTGCTGTCGAAATATCGGGTGCTCAATAAAACAAACATACATGGTGTTTATTAAAATTATCGAAGTGGTGGCAAACAAACATACAGCCCGCGCGATGGTGAGCGGTTCCCGTAGCCTATGGACGCCTATGAAGCCAGTAATTCAGTCATTTTAGGAATTGTCACATTTGTAAGCGTGGTGTCAACCCGGCGTCAACTATCAAATTCCATTTGAAAAAAACTTTTAACTCCGAGTAAGCCGCTCACATGGCGTTATCTGTCAAATTTGATAAGAAGTAAACGCTTAACTCCGGGTTAGTTGGCTAACCCCGTTGCTCACTAGCAACGGGGTTAGCCAACTAACCCGGAGTGGCTCTTGAAGACTAGATATTCATCTTCGTATTATTACAGAAAATACAGACATGTATTTTCATTCGCTAAACAAATATCAACCGCTGCGGGAACAGCTCCCTAAAATTATCTAAAACATTTTAGGTCAATTTAAAGGTTCTTTACATTTCAACATTTCCTCAAAATACATTTCACCTCACAAACATAAAAACCATTCGCGTCCATTCAAGCATACCACAAATCATTTAGAAGTAATGATAAAGTAACGATACCTGATTTCATTATTATTAGAGATGAATAAATTCACAATGCCAAGCACGAGCATTTCAAAATGGCTAGTGCCTTTCGACAAGATGGCGTCGCAAGTCTACTCATGTCAATTAATGTCACTTTGAATTTTATGACTTTGAAATAAGATTCAAATTGATTTAACTAACATAATTTTGAGACTATGACAATCATGTAAGATATTTTCATGCGTGAAAAAGGGTGTATTTGTATGCGTTATTTGTCGTGTACATTCCGTTCCGCGTTGCGATACAAGGTTTTTAGATATTTGTAAGAATAACATTTAGGGTTGTTTTTATGTTTTCCGTGTTATTGTGCCGTGTGGGGTGGAAGCGTCGGGCCTTGTTTTACAAGTGTAAACACACAGGCTTGTGAGATTTGGTTTATTTACACTGCTTACGTGACACAGATTCGAAGGCTTATTAAAAGTAAAATTGCAGTTATTCATAGAACCGCCAAAAATGTACAGAAACTTTGATATTTAAAGAAAAGTGTGCATTATTAAAAGAAACGATCATATAGCAAGTACAGTCAACTACAAAGTTGATACAGCCAAAGTGCCAAAAATATGTATACAGGACTTTATTGCCTGAACATTTAAGTCGTGTATAAATATGTTTGGCACTTTGCCTGTATTTATATCTTGACTGTACCTACGTGTAGTACAGTCAAGTGCAAAAATATGTATTGACAAAATCTACTTATAAATATGGTACTACGTTCTTTGCACCGGTATAAGATGCTATGGGACTCTAGGGACATATTCTAAAGTAAGATTTGTACACCCATATTTTTACAGTTGACTGAAGGCCTAGTATAAAAATTGTACGACATTAACTCCTCGACCGCGTTAGCGTATCGGGAGTTCAAATTATGTTTGCCGTTTATTTAAATCATCCGGCAACTTTCATATTTAATTTGACCGCTCGATACGCTAACGCGGTCGAGGTGTTAATGTCGTACAACTTTTATACTAGGCCTTCTGTACTCTGACTACATTTTATTTGTTTTCCCTCTAAAACCGTTTACGACAACAAATTTTCTGTAAAAAATTAATACATAACTTATGATTAGTTGGAACTAATAAATACAATGTATACTATAAACTAAGCCGGGTAATCTTCTAATATTGAATTCGAACCTCCAAAAGTAGCAATTAGCTACAAACTCGATATGCATACTACGTTTACTTGTAATCAATTAATTAGACAGGCTTGTTACACGTCATATTATGTTACAATCAACTTGATTAATGTGCTCGTATTAAACTGGGCCTATACCACGAAAATCGAACGATTGCGGATTTGTATCTCCATCTCTGTCACACTTGCATATTGGAGTGACAAAGTGGTCTTCCCGTCAATGCCAATTTTCGATGTTCGTGGTAGGCATGCTGATCTGGCCCCAATTTCACCATGCTGACAAGGGTGACAATGAAAATTGTAAAATGACTGAATTACTGGCGTTCCAGGCTTCCATAGGCTACGGAAACCGCTCACCATCTCGCGGGATATGTGCGTGTTTGCTAATGTTTCGATAGTTAAAATAAAATCGTAAAGTATTGTCAATAAATAGAGAATTACTTGGTGAAGACTTTTTGACAATTGTCACATGATCTACTAAATTTCCTAGATTTTCATAGCACAGAATGTGTCATAATTTCATAGAAGTTTGATGTTTAAAATAACAGTATAAAGTTTGACAGTTCATTTGCTGGGCAGAGATAACGTGGTTTGACTGCTTGTATTTTTTTAAAGAATTTTTAATTTAGTAAGTTTTAGACATGAGAATGATCCTGTGTCGAAATTTTCTGACATATATCGTGTTTCTTGTGGCAAATGTTAAGAGCTCTTCACAGAAGTATTAATTTATAATGTGCGCACGTAGCTCATAGACGCCTATAATATCAGTAATAATGATGTTGACAATTGTCACACCTGTCGCCGTGGTGAAGCAGGGCCCTGTCTATCAGGAATATAGGGTTGCCTATGCTACCGAAAATTACGGTATTTTCCTGACACAACAGTAAATTGTTTTTTGGTGAGGATATTGCTATTGCGTGTTAAGCTGAACTGTAGAGCCAATCTTTCCTGTGGCCAATAGTTAACAGCTTGTGTACATGTAGTGATTTTTATCATACAATTGAATAGAAAAGGAGTACTTTTTAATGTGGATAAGGGTTCAATAAGCAAATCAACCTTCATAACCCTTAACTTTTGAAAAGTAAAATTTCTGTCAATTTCTGGAAAATTTTTCTTTAGCCTCCTACGATATTTTTTATTAAAATATTTGTATATTAAAGTAAAATATAGGTTTTAACATTCTTTTATCTGTGAAGTTTGATTACTAGTACTACAACGCTCGCACACGTTCGCGCCATTGTTCCCAGTGCAGCGCCCGATCAATAGGGATGTCACCGACGCAACGGAAATCAATCTAATAGTTCAATCAGCCGCCGGCGATTGTCAGGCTTTGATTACTGACAGCTCGATTGACAGCCCTGTAGCACGTTCTGATTGATTTTAAAACAAAAGATATGTCGGTATAGGGTACTTCTACAATGTTGATTGTTATCACTATTTTTATAAAATTGCTGCTATTACTCGTATTTTGCCATTTATATTTCAACTTTGTTAACGTTGTTGTAATATAACCAAAGGTATGTTGCTATTGGGTGATTCTATAATATTGGTTGTTTCAAATCTATCGCATTTACTGCCATAATAATAAAAATCTATGCACTATTGTAGCCCATATTTCGTTGTGATAGATCGATCGCACCATAATGGACCATGCTCGTCGATATCACCATCTCCTTTGACGAGAATCTCGTGAAGGCCGAGAAGGGCAAGTCCAGTAAGTACCTAGACTTGGCCAGCGAGATAACCGCCACATGGGAGGGAGTTATAGCGAAGAATTTATTATAAAAAATGCATCATTACTTTATACTTGTTAAACTATAATCGTGTGCACGTTAGTAGGTATAGTCTATTTAAGTTTCCAACAAAAAATAATGCTGACTGTGGTAACCTAACCTAAGAATGAAATTAAATAGAGGAATATTAAATCCATGCATTACGTGTAAATTTATACATATATATTTTGTAGTTTGGATAAGGAAAAACAAGCTGACTATATTTACATGTAACTGTTTTTTAACGCATTCTTCTTTATGGCAATCTAGAAACCGAAAAATTATGACGCCAATTTTTTCAATATTTGTGAATCACGTTCCCAAATATGATACTGTGCTGTATGTGTGTGTGTGTGTGTGTGTGTGTGTGTGTGTGAGTGTGATTTAACGTGACACGAGATCACTACCTACTCACTGATCACATTTCTATGTATGCTACTGCACTTTTTTATTGATTTACACTAAAATAAGGTTCTAGTAGACTTTTTCTATTGAGATTGTTTATAGTGCATATCTCTCTCTTATATACCTAGTTGCGAATGTAACTGCAAATAATTCAGCTTTTTTTAACGGCTTTTAGAATCGCGAAGTTCACTCCAAAATACGTGAAATTTCTAAGACTATGTTTTTCGCGTTAGTCTACGAATTAGATAAGGTACAAAAATACAAAAATACAAAAATATAATTTACATTACATATGGTGCTACATTACCGCACAATTGCGATAATGGGCGCTATATGTGCCTATGTCAAAAATTCAAAGGGTCATATGAACTGTTAAACGTCGTACAATACATGTGCAAATAGGTAATTCGCAACTCGTGTCGATTTAAAACACTTCCTATGGTCGGATTTTATTCTATCGCCACATAAGGTAAATATCAGAAATGATGTAAATAAAAACGCAACATCACAACTTCAAATTTCCAATACCACTAGTTTTCGCAATTGTAGTCATACTTCAGGGGTGTCACCGATTGAAATCAATCTAATAGTTCAATCAGAATTGCTGGCTCGATTTTCAGGCTGCCTCTATTACCAGCTGACAAGTTGAGTGATAACCCTATTGCGCAGCTCGATTGTTGACTTTGATTAAAGTATTTGAAAACCGCACTATAGTACTCTTTTATGAGCTTATATAATAGATGAAAGAACATAAAATATAACAAATGACAGGTATAAATGTAAATTATCAGAAGGTAGAGATTTGCAGCAGTTTCTTTCATACAATGAGTGTCATATAACAGTATAAGTAATTTCAATTGGCAACATTCCATATTTCTGAGCCTTGAAAGAGAAAAACGATAATTGTTTTTTTCTACTCATTCCAAAATGGAGTAACTCCAATTTGTATACGGGGGCAAACAAGCATACGGCCCGCTTGATGGAAAGCGGTCACCGTAGCTTATGGACGCCTGTAACTCCAGAGGGTCACATGCGCGTTGCCGACTCATTAAAATCTTGTACACTCCTTTTTTGAATGACCCCATACTGTAATCTTTCGGGAAAACCTCGGCAGGGGCTCATTCCACAGCCGGAGCGTCCGCGGGAGGAAATTCCTCTGAAACCGCACAGTGCGCGACCATTTTGGTTGCAAGGTGTGTGGATGAGCGCCCTAGCTGTCGATGGCAAGCGGTGCGATGGTGAAAACTGGACGTTGGCATCATGTCAAACAATTTTTCAGAACACAACCCATTGTATAGGCGATAGAACACAACGCACATAACGAGGCAAAGTCTCTCCTTAGACTTAAGGGTTCAACACCGACTGTGAACTCTACGACATAATAGATGTTTTCACTTCTCTTGCTCGAAATGTTCGTCGTTAAGTCGTGGCTAGGCGACATACAACATCGCTAAGCGATGCTTCTCTGGATTGTCATACAACATATTAACACTTGAGTTTTATTATATTTCTATAGTCGGCATAAGACATTTTTCACATTCTTCCGCCATTCAAGTTTCCGCTTTTTTCGCAATTTTGGTCTCGTAGAAAAACTAGTGAATGCAACAGCTCATATGTATATTTATTATATCACTGTTGCATAAACTGCTATATGATAACGACTGGTTTACGGTACTGGTACTGAATTGTATATAAACATGACACATGTAGGCCTATCGCTAGGGTGCTGTGACAGTATCTCACCTGTCATTTTTATAATTGTTTGGATTAGAGAATGGCAGTTGTCTTTGTCGACTGCGAGATAGTGCCACGACACTTTTGTGCTAGGGCTAACTGGCTTTAATACGTATTACAGGCAAACAAAATCGGAAAAGTCAGACAAAACCTTTTAGCCCAAAAGCGAATAGACGTATTCAAATTCTCGATAGACATGGCGCCGCTTCCATTACTAATATTTCCCAGTACACTTAATGTATCACTCGTAAAATTACGAGAAACCGAAACAAATGTATATGAAGAGGCTGTAAAAATAATTTATATCGGCGAATCCGGTTGATACCGGTTGGATACGCGTCGAACCGAGCCGGTACCATTGGTTTGCGTGTGAAAAAGTGCAGAAATGGTATTAAGAGGCCATCAATACGGTTTGTACGGAAAAGCAACAAAAGCTGTTTTTTGACGTTGAAATACAAAGAAACTGTGAGCTGTTTGTTAAAGTTGTTAACTATGTTTGATAGCTTATTTCCTAGTGTTTAACTTGTAAGCTTCTAATTTGAGTAAAACTCAATGTTTTAACTTTTACTATACAATTATTGGCAGTTGTTTTCTGAAAAGCGCACGGAGACAGAAGTTTGACTTCGATTATTGTTAACATGATACATGAAAACACATGTTTTTCTAGGTTGATATAATATTGCAACATGGTTTTATTTAACTTATAGGCCTCATATTTCCAATAATTTACACAGATACCTATCTAGTTCAACTTTGAATATGCACATTTTTCGATAAAAATACACTGCAAACGCAGGGATTTTCGCAGTAATTTTGACAAAATATTGGGATGATTTGTATACAAAATTAAAGTTTATTCTTTTAAGAACATGCTGAAATCGAAAAAATCACTTTTTGTTTAAATTCCGTATTTTTTTTTAAATATTCAAATGGTGTATAAAATCCAATCCGCGCTAGCCTAGTCCTCAGTACCGCGCGCGCGCTCGTAGAGGTAGGACCTGTGTTGTTCTCTGTGGACTGTACAATTTGCTTGTTTTGTTGCACGAGTACGTGCTGGAAGCGTTTGGAAAAGTGAATAAACCGCGACCAACTACTGAGATAAGCATTTTACATTTTTGACTATATTATAGACCTGTTTGAAATAAAAATTTGAAATGATTTTATCGAATGTGATTGTACCGCAACCAACCCTTCTAGATACTTTCAGTAATACAGAGTGTTTATTAAGACGGACAGTATGGAGAAATTTTAGGTGTATTAGGGTGACGGTACCCATTATGAACACTTTAAGCTGACAGACAGGAGTGATGGACACTATATTCTTAATTCAAATGTCATATGATTGTCAATTGGTTGACACAAAATAAATGCATGAAACTTATTTCCTCATAATAAAAGTGACTGTACGTTACTGGTTCCTTGTCCATTACTGGTGCCACCGCCCTAGTCAGGGATAATCATATTGCTATATGAGCAAAATCCGGAATAAAACCGGCCAAAAGCGTGTCGGACCAAGCATAATTGAGGGTTTTGTAGCGTTATACGACATAAATATTGTGCAAGCAAAAGGCATAAGGCATAAGTGTCTTCAAAATATCAAGGGACTTAACTGTATGTTAGCAATTAATAGTTTTTGGCAAAAACGGCTAGACAACCTTACCACGAAACTTATTTTGAACAAATTCGTTCAAAATAAGTTTCGTGGTAAGGTTGTCTTATATCTTAACTTCCTAAAGCTTTCACATTTTTAGGGTTCCGTACTTCAAAAGGAAAAAACGGAACCCTTATAGGATCACTTTGTTATCCGTCCGTCCGTCCGTCCGTCCGCCCGTCTGTCTGTCCAGACCCTTTATCTCGGGAACGAGTAAAGGTTGCAAGTTAAAATTAATACCATAATATACACAGGTCTGCGGTCCCTTGAAGCTGCAAAAAAACCAAACTTCTACATCAACGCAATCCAAATCTGAAACTGCCGTACACTGAGAGTTCCATGCCACTTTTGTGCGGAGCCCTCGGTGGGCAAGTCCGACTCGATCTTGGCCGGTTTTTTGGACCTCCCGATACTGGATCAACCAATTTTTTGTACAAGAGACCTTTAACTTATTTCTAAGGACCTATCAGATGATGTGCCACAAGTAGATATTTGACAAAAAAATGGAACTCAAAAAACGGCATTTTTATTTTTTGTTGTACAAAAATCACTTTTTGCTAAATTAGAAATTTTTATATTTATTCTACTCAGAATCGCAGCTCTTTCAATCCTAGTAGGAGAAAAAAAGTGTCCTAAATTTTCCATACATTTTTCAAACTTTCTAATGTGCTACCGCCATACTGAATCTATGAAATGATGGTGGCGAAATGGAAAACAAATCTTGGAACACTTTTTTTCTCCTACTGCGATTGAAAGAGCTCGCGATTCTGAATAGAAAACAATTAAAACTTTTTATATTTTCAAAAAATGATTTTTTTACAACAAATAATAAAAACGCCCAAAATATGCCTCCGGATTTCAGTTAAAATTACAAAAGGTTTAAATAAAATTATTTAATTACACGTCCCTTTTTTCATCTTATCGGCTTTGTAACCTTCAATATAATATCACCACCCCAAAATAGAATTCAGATTGAGTTTAAATTTTGAAAAAAAAAACTTTTTAGTAGTTAGGTATGCTTAGAAATGTACCAATATATGTATGAATATGAAAACAATGAATTGGATCCGGAGGCAGAAAACAAAATCCTATTCCAAAATAACTTCGGATACTATTTAGAGACATTTGACGTTTGAATAAAACTATTTTTAATCTTATGATAAACACAAAACAAATATACAAATTACTCGTACATTTTCTAACACCACGTACGCCAAGTAATAGTTGATGTTCTGGCGCAAGTATCAATAATGTTTGGTCCGCTCGTCAAGCGTCGCGACGCCATTAGCCTCGCGACGGTGCTTACAATCAATGAATGCTCGCTCCCGTTCGCACTAACCGCACCTGCTATGCCGTTCGAAGAGCATGGCGATAATAAGTTTGTATACCTGATTGTAGTGTGTGTCCGCACACAGATGCGCGTTCGGAGCGCAACTGGCGGTAATAATATTGAAATGCGAGCGGGCGGATTTTGTGATAGCACTCTTAAAATAAATAATGAGTGTATAAATACTGAACTGAAAAATAATGTTCCGTTCTTAACGTTAGTTTTTATGTAATTAACCAAATTCCGCGCGAGTTAAATACTCCAATCGATGCAATGTCAAACGCACTGTACAAAGGTGTAACATTGAAATTTTAGCCAATAGGAACGCCCGAAATTACTCGGAGCTCATGCTTCGAACCTAGCCTATAGCAGGCAGCGCCTCTGTCGGCGCTGCGAGAGAACCGCGAGACGCCGCGCACCGTTCACATCGATCCCGTTCGAAAAATCCTTGCGGCGTCCAAAACCCATCGATCTTGGGCTGGTCGTGCTAAATCGCGAGTGGAACAATATCCAGACTATCTGAACAATCATTTAACCGCCGGCCGGCTGTGTGTTGGGAGAAAGGACGTGAAAGAAGAACCAGTCACTCTGATAGAAGACGCCATAGCTGTTTCACAGGTGAGTTCGTTGCATGGTATTCTATTGGACTGATTTTTCTTGTTGTACCGTTTGTTACCGGCGAGTGTATATATTTATGCTCGATCCAGACTGTTGCATTTGACATTGTATCGTTTAATTCCAAAACCGCGTCATTTTGTAACATCTTTTTGGTGCCGAAACCAGGGATCGTCCTTTGTCCTTGAACATATTCCGCCTACGATTTACCAATTTTACTTTGTGATTTCTACCATTGCCGTTAATACTCGTTTAATATCCATACATTACCGCGTAAACGAATAGAAACGACAATTTATCGCGTAATTACGAAGCTAAAATCAGTCTTTGTTCCATTTTGTCTCGCTACCCGCCAATTACCGAAATAAAAATTACACAACAATTTCGCCGAATCTCCATTTCATATACTTATGTTACCGTTTTCTGCCAGTTAACAACGTTATCAAACTTCTTAACATTCGAAATTACGATATTTTTGAAATAAATAGATCGCAATATTTAGAGAATATCATTCAACATAATCGTGTAACCGTATTAGAATTATCGTCCAGTGTAACGAGAACCTCGTGCGTACAGTGTTTGTATGTAGTGTGAGTTCAAGACATTCTGGTTATAGTACATAGTCCGTTCGACGCCGGGCGGCTTTGTTAATTGTACCGACGACCAGTAACTTGGGTAACTTGACCCTTGGATCGCTGTTTACGATACGGCGGGCGAGGCCAAGTCACAGAGTAATTAGCTGGGTTTCGTATTTCGAATAAATAAAATCGTCGTCTTACATTTTATCGCTGTAACGTGTCGTATTACAATAGTTATTTATTTTAAGATTTAACTTAATAACGCATCAGATTTCTATTTTTTTGAAGACGAATATTCTATAATTAATTATTCGGAATTCGCATAGGTAACGTACAGGAGTGTTAAGGTTCTATTTTATACAAGTTGACTGACTCGGTAATAATAGTTGTCGCGTCAAACAATCTTCGAAGTTGTTATTGTCGTGCTATCGTTGATAGCGTACCTATAGCATTTTCAAGTACGAACTTGGTCGTTTTTAGTGTTTCTTATTTGCGCGTTAGTATACATTATTCTAACTGGTAATAATGTCTTATCTAACGAGGCGAAAATCGAAATCTGGTGTAGGTAAAAAATGTACCGAGATAGCTTATACTGTCAGCAACTTGCCGGGTTTACGACGTAAACGAACCATAGCGTACAACCGTATAACGAAGGCTTTGGAAATAGGGACCTTGGCTAATACCGATGCTTCACAAGTCGAGTTATTTCTTTCATATTGTGAGGAGATGAAAAATATTTCCGATAGTTTTCAAGAGTCGCATCTTATCATTTCCGACCTTTTAGGGGATAACGCTGACAACAGTGAGAACGACATTCAGGAGCGGTTCGATGAAGCGTACTTTCAGGTCGTAGCGTTACAGCGCAAGTTTCAACCGTGTCCGTTTCAACAACCGGATATTTCGAGACGGGACTCAGTAACGGGTTCGCACGCGAATCACAGTAGTCACATGCGACTCCCAAAGATTACGCTACCGACCTTCTCGGGTGCTATTAAGGAGTGGCCCGAATTTATCGCGACCTACAATGCGCTTATTCATGATTCTACACTGTTGACCGAAATTGAGAAATTTCATTATTTAGTGTCCGTTTTACGTGGTGATGCCTTATCGTTAATTAGAACGTTCCCTGTCGCTAGTGAACATTATTTAAGCGCATACGGCGCTCTCAGATCTCGTTACGAAGACAAACGCGAATTAGCCTTCACGTGTTGGCGTGACATATTGGATGTCAATTTCAAAACTAATAACGCTCAAGATTTTCGACACGCGTTAGATACGATAGATGAAAACTTGACTATTTTAAAACAGTTGAAGTTACCTACTGAGCATTGGGACTTCGTCCTTTGCTATAATATCTTAGCGAAATTAGATACAAAGCTGCGACGCGAGTTTGAGGAAAAACACGCCGACGTCGAGATGCCACAATACAAACAAATTAGGGCGTACTTACATTCAAAGAGTGAAGCTTTGATTCGCGATACTCATTTTACCGCAGTTACTCCTAAAACCGCTAACACATTCAAAGAGGCACCGGGAGCCTCACATAAACCGAAGCGTCATAATGTCACACACACACTCCTCGCTCCTACTGCGAGCCCCCCTACAAAGGGTGTGGTCAAACCTGAGGCAAAGCCTAAAGCTTCTTCAAGCACGAAAGTGATTCGTAAATGTTCCTTTTGTGGTAATGAACACCACATATCGTCATGTGAAGCGTTTCTAGCGAAGTCCGTGGATGAACGTATGGCCGTTACTTCCGAAAGAAAATGGTGTTACAACTGTCTTAACGCGTCTCATTCTGTGCGACAATGCACATCGATATTTTCTTGCCAGAAATGCAAACGTAAGCATCACACTTTGCTTCACCGGGAACAAGCGACTAGCAATCCCGAAACTTCGGGTGAAAAATCCAATTCTGTAGCCTTGATGGCTAACAAAGCGTCACTTTCGTCCAACTCGCCCTCCAATGCGATCGTGCTGCTGGCAACCGCTCTAGTTCATATTCGTGACGTTTCGGGCGAGTTTCATACATTCCGGGCTTTATTCGACCCCGGAAGTCACAACAACTTTTTAACGTCTTACGCGGCTCAACAGCTAAAGCTGGAGCCAACGCCGGCATCTGACGTTCCATGTGTCTTAGGAGGCGCTCCCGCATCGGTGAGTGGTCAAGTCACATGTGACGTTGGTGCCAACCGTAACGTTCATTTCCGTCTCAACATGTTTGTCACGCCAAACATTTGCGGAGACCAACCAATAGCAAGGCTTAATACGAGCGGATGGGATAAGCTCAAAACATTACCGTTAGCAGATCCTGGTTTTGACATTCCTGGTCCAATCGACGTCTTGTTGGCTGCTGATGTATTTTCAGAGTCACTCGTTGACCAACGTTTGACACGTTGTGTCAACAAACCGCGAGCTCTAAACTCTGTATTTGGATGGCTGATCCTCGGAAAAACTCGACTTACATCGTCCTGTTTACTGAGCGCGCTGCCTCCTAATGCCGATGATAGCTTGAACAATATCGTTCAACGCTTCTGGGAAATCGATACCGTTCCACAATCTTCCCGATTGACCCCAGAAGAACAGTTGTGTGAAAATAGTTTCACCAACGAACACTACCGTGACGAGACTGGTAGGTACGTTGTCTCTCTCCCTTTCAAGGACAACTCGGAGCCTGTGTTTGAAGGCTCTCGGGAGATAGCGGTCCGACGTTTTCATGCTATTGAAAAACGCCTGTCTCGTGATCCAAACTTAAAGCAACAATATGTTGACTTCATGACTGACTACATCGAGAGTGGTCACATGTCTTTGGTACCTGCTAAGCACATGGGTCAGGGCAAATTCTATGTCCCGCATCATTGCGTTTTGCGCCCCGACAGCGCGACAACAAAGCTGCGTGTCGTTTTCGACGCGTCTGCCCGAGACGCGAATTCAAAATCGCTCAACGACTCGCTGTTAACAGGTCCAAAATTACAGTCAAATATTGTGGAGATTCTTCTCCATTACCGTGAGCACGAAGTGGTCTTCATGGCCGACGTGCGCCAAATGTACCGTCAAATTAACGTAGCTCCCCATCACCGTGATTATCAGCGTATTATCTGGCGAGCTCACCCAGATGAGCCTCTCCATGAATACGTCCTGAATACCGTTACCTACGGGGTTTCCTCGGCCCCGTTCCTCGCTTGCAGAACCATCCAGCAATTGGCTAACGATGAGGGTCACAAGTACCCAAAAGCCAAAACCGTTCTAACTTCCGACATATATGTCGACGACATCGTGACCGGAAGTTCATCGCTGGATGAGGCTCGTGACATCAAGTCGCAAGTTATCGATCTTTTCAATCTCGGCTGTTTTGAGCTGAGAAAATGGGTGAGCAATCAACCTGAACTTCTGAGTGACTTACCCTCAGAAGTGTGTCTTTCGGAAGCAATCACCTTTACCGACTCCGAAGACACAACCATTAAGGTTTTAGGCCTTAAGTGGGAGCCTGCTTCAGACTCGTTCGTTTTTAACGTTCAACCGTCAAATCAACCATGTACCAAACGAACTATTCTAAGCGAGGTTGCCCGAATCTTCGACCCTCTGGGTTTTTTGTCTCCTTTGACAATCCAAGCCAAAGCCTTGATCCAGAAACTTTGGATTCTTGACTCTTCGTGGGATGAAACTCCTCCATCGGAAGTTGTCTCTCAATGGAACAACTTTTCTCAGCAGCTTCCCCTAGTCAGGGATCTGAAAGTTCCACGCAAATTCGTCATCGAAGGTGCTCAATCGTATCAGTTGCATGGATTTTGTGACAGCTCTGAGTTGGCGTACGGTGCCGTCATATATTTACGTGTCACGGATTCTAACGGCTCTGTACGCGTTTTCCTCGTCTGTGCAAAGGCACGAGTTGCTCCCTTAAAGAAACAATCCTTGCCTCGTTTGGAGTTATGCGCTGCAGTTCTGCTCGCTGACCTCGTAAAGTTTGTAAAGGACTCGCTACGACTGCCTATCCACGAAACTCACCTTTGGTGTGACTCCACCGTTACATTGGCTTGGTTGCGCGCCCCATCTTCTCGCTGGGTGACGTTCGTCGCGAATCGTGTCAGTCACGTTCAGGACATCGTGCCTATCGCGTGCTGGAGACACGTTCCCTCTGTAACGAACCCCGCAGACATATGTTCGCGCGGTCAACTACCGCAGGAATTGCTTAACAATAAGCTATGGTGGGCGGGCCCAGAATGGCTGCCCCAATCGCCGTCTGAATGGCCAACAGACCTATCGAAAGCTCGCATCAACGACAACGCGGTGCTGTCAGAGCAGCGTCGCATAACACTCATTACAAGTCAACTCGAACCAACTAAGCCAACGTCAATCATCGACCAGTTGTTCGAGAGGTATTCATCTTTAGACAAAATTTGTCACATTATAGCCTATCTTCATAGGTTTTGTAACAACGCGCGAGGTACCGTTTCACGGTCTGACAGCCTTTTTATTACCGACACCGAACGCCATCAGGCGCTCCTAACGATTGTTAAACATTTCCAAAATCGTCATTTTTCCGATGTTGTAACGCAACTGAATTTGCGAAAGCAACTGCCTCGTAGTCTTCGCAAACTGAATCCATTTCTGGATGATCAGGGTATCCTCAGGGTGGGCGGACGCCTCGCTCGCTCTGGTTTAGAGTTTGAGCACAAGCATCCCGCGCTGTTGCCTAGGAAATGTGCTCTCACGACTGCCGTGATCGATTCTATTCATCGAAAAAACCTTCATCCTGGTCTTAACACGACTCACTATTTGATCTTGCAACAATTCTGGATTCTTGCGGCAAGGCGTGCCATACGGCATCAACTGTCGAAATGCATTCAATGCTACCGTCTCCATCCACAACCTCTGCAGCCATTCATGAGCGACCTTCCTGCCTTTCGAGTCAATCAAGCTAAACCGTTTTCTGTGGTAGGCGTTGATTTCGGGGGTCCTTTTCGAATCAAACTCGGATCTCACCGCGGCGCAAAAATTGACAAGGCTTACTTGTGCCTATTTGTGTGCCTAAGCACAAAGGCCGTGCATCTAGAGGTAGTCTCAACCTTATCGACTGACGGTTTCATCGCCGCTTTGCGTCGCTTCGTATCCCGTCGCGGACGTTGTAACGTTATACACTCGGATTGTGGTACTAACTTCGTCGGTGCGAGCTCACAATTAGCGTCATACATGGAACAAGCCTCGCACGCAGAACGCATTGAATTTAAACGTAACCCACCGTCCGCTCCACACTTCGGAGGCGTATGGGAGATCCAGATTAAAGCCGCCAAAACTCACTTATATCGCATCGTGGGCGACCAGACTCTAACGTTTGAAGAGCTCTCAACTCTTTTTACCCAAATAGAAGCAATTCTAAACTCACGACCTTTGTGTCCATTAAGCTCAGATCCTAATGATCTAAACGTTTTATCACCCGGTCACTTCCTAACATTGGAACCCCTAACAGCAGTCCCAGACTCCGATTACACGGATGCTAAAGTCAATCGATTAAATCGGTGGCAACTCATCCAAGCGTTCCAACAGCAGTTCTGGAAACGCTGGAAAAATGAGTACCTACAAGCATTAACCTTGCGGGCAAAATGGACCAAAGACTCGACACCGTTAACCGTGAACTCAATCGTCCTTATCAAAGACGACAACCGACCCCCTCTTCACTGGCCGTTAGGACGAGTCGTTTCTATTCATAGCGGGCCTGATGGAGTAGCTCGAGTGGCTACCGTGAAAACTGCTAGAGACCACTTAGTTAAAAGGCCCCTGGTCAAACTATGTCCTCTTCCAATCGAATAGTTAAAACTAGTAGTAACGTTCCCTAATTTTAAGATTAGTATCGTAATTCAATTTAGCTTAAGCAAAGTTATTTAACGTTTATCTCTCTTTTCTTTTCGGGAAAATCCCATTGGTATTTTGGTGGGCGGAATGTTCCGTTCTTAACGTTAGTTTTTATGTAATTAACCAAATTCCGCGCGAGTTAAATACTCCAATCGATGCAATGTCAAACGCACTGTACAAAGGTGTAACATTGAAATTTTAGCCAATAGGAACGCCCGAAATTACTCGGAGCTCATGCTTCGAACCTAGCCTATAGCAGGCAGCGCCTCTGTCGGCGCTGCGAGAGAACCGCGAGACGCCGCGCACCGTTCACATCGATCCCGTTCGAAAAATCCTTGCGGCGTCCAAAACCCATCGATCTTGGGCTGGTCGTGCTAAATCGCGAGTGGAACAATATCCAGACTATCTGAACAATCATTTAACCGCCGGCCGGCTGTGTGTTGGGAGAAAGGACGTGAAAGAAGAACCAGTCACTCTGATAGAAGACGCCATAGCTGTTTCACAGGTGAGTTCGTTGCATGGTATTCTATTGGACTGATTTTTCTTGTTGTACCGTTTGTTACCGGCGAGTGTATATATTTATGCTCGATCCAGACTGTTGCATTTGACATTGTATCGTTTAATTCCAAAACCGCGTCATTTTGTAACAAATAACTAGGTAGGACAATAAGCGTGACTGCTTATTAAATAGTCAGACCAAGTGTTGGTTCATAACGGCGTTAAGTTTTTTTATTTAATCCATAATATTCATACTTTCAGTCTTCCATACTAAAGTAACTTTGCCTGTCTGTTGCCTCTTCACGCTAAAACTGCTGAACCGATTCAGATAAAATTTGGTATGGGGATAATTTGACTCCTGAGAAAGGGTATAGGTTTTTTTATGTTCTAATTCTACGTAAGCAAAGTCGCGGGTAAAAACTAGTAAGTAATATTTTGATTAGACACACAGTCTTAATAATCCTAACAGTTGTAGTCTAGAAGTTATATTCAACCCCATGAACCCACTAGCTGAAAGTAACGTCAGTAACTTTCATATTCGCCTAATTTAGTATCCCATTAATTTAAAATTGACATTCTCTCTTGTCTAATATTATTACTCATATACCAAGAGACCACATGTCAGAAATTATACTTCGTATCCAAATCGAAGATTACATATATTTACTAGCAGCAGTACACGGTTATGTGCTGTCCTTGTCACACATTTAGAGTTATAATATTATTCAAAAAAAACTGTTCTCGCTCTCGCCCGCCGGGTAATTAGGAACGGCAGCGCTCCCAGCGGCGTGGTTGATCATTACATGTTTTTGTGTCTGTCCGAGTCACACGTATTTTCTCGCAAAAATAGTGTTTTAGTGTATATCTATTTCAGATTGAAGGATTAGGGTGAGTGATTTTACACATCTTCAGAACGATGAATTCAAATTACAGAATAAAACCGCGGCCTAGTTGCCGTTTAACGAATCTTCTTTCGGAAAGTGATTTTGTCCAAATGTTTGATTTTGCTTTCAATATATGTGTGGTAGATTACAATTTAAAACCGAATGTTAGTGTGGTGTATTAATCATATAATAACTAAAAGAATAGATCAAGGAATATTTACTTTGTTCGAAATAATGCTTTTACATCTACCTTCTTTTTTCTAAGTAATATAAGTAAAGTACATGTTAAAGGCACGGGTTGTTGTTCGTAGATTAACATACAAATTTAAACCTAATTAAGAGAACTTTAAGGTTCGTTATGTATTTACGCGTTATAGTATTTACGCGTTATAATTCGTATCAGGTTTGTGTACCAGACCGTATACTAAAAATTGCGCCACACGCCATACTCGAGGGTTAGCCACTTACTTCTAACCCTGGTATTTAACGAAAACAAATGTAATCTCATCTACGCAATGATTTCATCTACCTTTCCAGAGTTCTGAGATAATTATAGTACCTAATAAGTATTGAAGTATGCAATGCTAAAAAATTATGAAAGTCGACATGAATTTCACAAATTGTAGTAAATTCGGTTAACAAAATGGCATCTAAAAGTAATTTAAAGTAAAATAGCCATAGAGGTTCCCTCATTTATCTATAGTTTTGTTAATAAAAGCTAGCTTATGATCCGGATGTTGCCGTTTCGAATATCGTCGAGCCTTCGGGACAATATAGGTATTTTAGAGGTTCCCCATTTTATCCCTAAAAGGGAGGTATGACCTCTTCAATTCTTCATGTTTGTCTTGTATTATTCGTGAAAGACAGCCTCGATTTGTCAGCTAAGAAGTACACATACTTATAGCGCTTCTTGTACGTCGTCTACCTACTTCATTTATATGAACTGTCATAAAAATATACTCGCTTATAAAGAATCATGAGCTCGCTGAAATAAGTAACAATGACTACAATCAATAATTATCATCATAATGTTGCAGAGAAAAATTGTAAAATAAAAATAAGACAGGTTTCGTATAAACTACGTTCCTATTTACGAGTAAGCCTATTTCAGGTTCTATCAAGGAAATACTACTTTAATGAGTCGGAATATATAATCTTGATCATGTTTTAATGAAGTCAAAATACTATGACATTGCGATTTTGAGTCAGTTAAGGCTCTAAACTAAAGGGAAGTGTAACCGCAGCGGCAGTGCCGTATTACCCTGTTCCGCTAAATAGCGCGAATGCTTGCTGTAGCCGCTGCAGGGGTTTAATTTGCGACCTAGTGTCTATACGATTAAAGAAGGATAATTTATGTTCAGAGGTGTATTCTTTGAGTATAGGTAAGTTATTTAAGGTAAAGAATAACTTTTTTGTTTTGTTCAGACTCGAAAGAGGTTATTATTTTTTTCCCTCATATTTTAGATACCGTAAACCGTTCAATATACAACGATATAACCAGGTCAAATATATGATATTTTGGTTTATGTAAAAATTTACAAAATACAATACCTACATAATATGCGGAAATTACAGGTATATTATGATTGGTGGTTCTTTAACAAATTGCACACCTAAAAGGTGTTCAATCGCTTTCCTGCATGCTCGGAGCGAATAACGAGAAAACTGGTTAAAGACACAAAATAGTTAAAGTTTTTTGTGGTTTTTTGCATAACAATAATACCTATACTTACTGATTTTCTTTATCAACTTTACGTATCCCCATCACGAAACAAGGATAGTTTGGTTCGGGAATTTGAACCAATATCTGACGGCGCAGTCTTGCGAATTGTTGCGGTTAGTAAAAACGAATTACAATGCAATGCAATGCATGAAATTATATAAATCATATGATTTTTACATATACATATTATAATAGAAGTATTGTAATTTGTACATGTAGGTAGTGAATGTTGTGGATCACATTTTTATGATACCTACATATAAAATTGTAGATGATATCTTTACGATAATAGGACTCAACACGACTTAATTAAAATTAAGTCGGATATTAATATGGTCGTACGTACCTACTATTAAAACCTCACCGTTTAGGAAGGTGGTAACCAAAACGGAATAATTTTACGAAGCTGAGTGAGTTTGCTAACAAAAACCTCATTGGAGAGTAAATGGTTTTAACCCAATTGAATTATCACGAAACTAATATTCCTGTTTATTGAAAGCATGAACCGATATATACTGAAGTAATACAAACAACGACTTAAATTTTGATTTATAGTTTCCTAGAGAAACTTCATATCATATATATATACACATATATATATACGAAACGAAAATATATTTTTTTTCGTAGGCTATATCGATGAAATAGGCTTAATCTTATTAAATACCCTACGCTGCTCCGCTTTAACAGCGCCGAGTTACGTGACATAAATCGCGTGTAAATTTGTATAATTTTGCTCCGTTTCAACAATTATGCCACAAAAATTGTGTCAAATAAGCTTGCTTTAACAGCGTTGAGCTTTAACACGTTAATTATGTCAAGGATCGTCCGCTTTAGCAGCGTTGAGGTACTCCACATTAATTGTGTCGAGGATTCCAGAACTTTGCTCCGCTTTAACAGCGTTGAGGTACTCCACATTAATTGTGTCGAGGATTCTAGAACTTTGCTCCGCTTTAACAGCGTTGAGGTACTCCACATTAATTGTGTCGAGGATTCTAGAACTTTGCTCCGCTTTAACAGCGTTGAGGTACTCCACATTAATTGTGTCGAGGATTCTAGAACTTTGCTCCGCTTTAACAGCGTTGAGGTGCTCCACATTAATTGTGTCGAGGATTCTAGAACTTTGCTCCGCTTTAACAGCGTTGAGGTACTCCACATTAATTGTGTCGAGGATTCTAGAACTTTGCTCCGCTTTAACAGCGTTGAGGTGCTCCACATTAATTGTGTCGAGGATTCTAGAACTTTGCTCCGCTTTAACAGCGTTGAGGTACTCCACATTAATTGTGTAGAGGATTCTAGAACTTTGCTCCGCTTTAACAGCGTTGAGGTACTCCACATTAATTGTGTCGAGGATTCTAGAACTTTGCTCCGCTTTAACAGCGTTGAGGTGCTCCACATTAATTGTGTCGAGGATTCTAGTACTTTGCTCCGCTTTAACAGCGTTGAGGTACTCCACATTAATTGTGTCGAGGATTCTAGAACATTGCTCCGCTTTAACAGCGTTGAGGTACTCCACATTAATTGTGTCGAGGATTCTAGAACTTTGCTCCGCTTTAACAGCGTTGAGGTACTCCACATTAATTGTGTCGAGGATTCTAGAACTTTGCTCCGCTTTAACAGCGTTGAGGTACTCCACATTAATTGTGTCGAGGATTCTAGAACTTTGCTCCGCTTTAACAGCGTTGAGGTACTCCACATTAATTGTGTCGAGGATTCTAGAAGTTTGCTCCGCTTTAACAGCGTTGAGGTACTCCACATTAATTGTGTCGAGGATTCTAGAACTTTGCTCCGCTTTAACAGCGTTGAGGTACTCCACATTAATTGTGTCGAGGATTGTAGAACTTGCTCCGCTTTAACAGCGTTGAGTCTCTCCACATTCATTGTGTCGAGGATTGTAGAACTTTGTTCCGTTTTAACAGCGTTGAGTTTCTCCACATTAATTGTGTCGAGGATTGTAGATCTTTGCTCCGCTTCAACAGCGTTGAGTTACTCTACGTCAATTTTGTTGATGATTGTACAACATTGCTTCGCATTAACAGCGTTGAGTTTTTTCACATTAATAAAATCGTGTTGAGGATCGTACAACTTTGCTCCGCATTAACGGCGTCTCCTATTACATATTCTACAGGAATTGTGTAGAATGTAATAAAATTTTACTCCATCAGGTTGTTTTTACCATGATGAGACTTCTATTCAATAGTAGCATTCCGATTATCAAGATATAAAACACTCCACGTGTCTGTTCTTTATTATAACAATTATTTACAAAAATAGTAATTCTCTTGCTGCTGTAGCGTACTGGTCAATATTTCGTTATCCTACAGTAGAATCGAAGACACCTGCCACTTTTTTATTACAACGTTCTACTCAAAAAGGAAAAACTTACCGTATTAACCATTACCAACCACTTGAATTATTGTTTGGTCTCAGTATAAATCTGTATGTATATTTTATAACAAGATTTCTTTAGTACTAATCTTGCAATGAAGAAACTACTGATAGCTTGTTTTACTAATTATACAACTTGTTTTTGTCTTCCTTTTTTACTTCGATATGAAATACAGGCATATCTATAGTATACAATCACTATGCAGGGATTCGTCAGTAGAGTTCAATTAAATGAACGAAGTATAATTTAAAGCAGGTATATTCAAGTAATGTTAAAATTATATCGACGATAATACACACTCCAGTGTTTTGTTTCACCTAAAAGGTTATTGAAAGTAATTTCATTCTTTATTAATGTCGTTCCTCACTTGGACACGCACAGCATGTCATGCATAAGTCCAATCTAATAAAAATATTCATATAATATTTACATAATAGTACCGTTTTATTTTATTAGGCACTCATGTATGAAGCTAATTATCAGGAACCCATAGGAGCGTACGGATTTGACTTCGATATTTTATTTTATTTTTCCTACTTATATGTAGTATTACAATTCTCTAAACATCTGCTAGTAAATATATGTAATCTTCGATTTGGATACGAAGTATAATTAATAATCAAACGAACTTACCTGTGAAGTTTGATTGGAATTATACGAGTATCCAAATCGAAGATTACATACTCCCACCCTCCCAGACCCTAAAAATTAAAATAAAATCGTCTCTGGTCCTAACACAAAAATATCTATGTGCTCTAAAATAATGATCAACCACGCCGCTGGGAGCGCTGCCGTTCCTAATTACCCGGCGGGCGAGAGCGAGAACAGTTTTTTTTGAATAATATTATAACTCTAAATGTGTGACAAGGACAGCACATAACCGTGTACTGCTGCTAGTAAATATATGTAATCTTCGATTTGGATACTCGTATAATTCCAATCAAACTTCACAGGTTAGTTCGTTTGATTATTAATTATTAAACAAAAATTGCGCTGTTCAAAATGCATAGCACATTGACGTGCGAGCAAAAAATAACATAAAAATGATCAACACTGTAAAAATCCCTGAAGACCTACCACAGTTTATAAGCGCCATGACTTGACGACAGTTTAACTCCCAAGATAATCCTCATGCATATCAAATCGGGAATCCATAGTACCGCACGACTGAATGGTGTGACGTCACACGCAGTCGATCGCCATGATTTACGCGTTTTTAAAACGTTTCCTCGTCAGACGTGAGAACACGGGTGCGTGGCGTGATGGTTAAATTTGTCCCGTGACGTCAGAGGACGTTAGGATTTTATTTGAGTCAAGACTGACTATTTGGATCTTTGTCAAAAAAGCTAGATTTCGCTGACGTTTCCACAAAGTCGTCACAGTTCCTGACACGTTCTCAACCCATGTACATTTGTCCTACAAGAAACAAGAGCGTGAACTGAAATGTGCGGCGTAGCAGCATTTTTTTAGGCGGTACGTGAATATTATAGCCGGCAATCACTCGGACAAATCTACCATACATTGATCGGTAGATCCGGCGGATATGTACGAACGTATATGGCCGGCTAATACTTCCAATTTAAGTCCTAACCATGTATTCACGTGGTGGGTTCTCGAGTAACGATCACCAGAAGATGTCTTTTACGAGGTCACGTTGTAAATATGCGAATGGCGGTCGATATAATACCATGCAAATCCGTAGGAGAAACGTTTGCATGGCCTTGTGGATTGGAAGTATTCTAGCTGGAACGATGATGATGCTAATAGCAGATCTGCCAATCCTGGTGAGGGATGAACTGCTTACAGATCTCAATGTATTTTTTCTCCGATTGTAGCCTAGGTGGCAGACCCCTTAACGCGCACGGCCATATAGAGACCAGAGTTCTTACAAATAAAGGGACGTAGTTACGCAAAAATGTTCCAACCCGCATAATTTTTTCAATCTAAATAATATTTATATTAATGCCTACTAGGTATTATGACATGTAAAAGACAGACATTGAAATTGCAGATTCATGTAGATCAGAACGTATCACATGCACACATCACATTTTAACATCACAGTTTTTGACAATTTTATCTTTATCTTTATCAGATACACAGTAAATACAGGCTGGAACAAAAATGCTGGTGTTCGAAAAAATATATAACAAATAGGTTGGCCCATTTGGATGACCTGCTCCATACAAAAAAAAATCTTCAGATATTTTTTTCTTATCAGATTACGATACTGATTACGCCCTTAACCTATCACCAGCATTTTCGTAACACTTTGTATAGTTTGAAGGGGAGGTTGATTCGGCGATCATTGTACCGATAGTTGTTTCAGCGAACGGTCTTATAGCGAAGAGTCTCGACCAACATCTCGAGAGGCTCTCGCTACGAAGTTGTGGTTGGATCAAGGGTCAGATGCAGAAGGCGGTAATACTGGACACTGCGCGCATAGTCCGAAGGTTCCTCTCTTTGCGGCCCTAACCACCGGCAGCCTGGGCCCTGCCCTGTTGCCGGCGGCACTCTAGGTTAGGTTTTTTATAATGTGTATTTGTTTTGTATTGTTTTTTGTATGTTGTTTTGTATTTTATTTTTATATACATATTGTAAAAAATCCTAACCTAAGAAAGAAGATAAATAAACGAAAATAATAATAATAATAATAATAATAATGGTTGATCGATCGCAGCGCCAGGCCGTGCTCGTCGACGTCACCATCCCCCATGACGAGAATCTCGTGAAGGCCGAGAAGGACAAGTCCAGTAAGTACCTAGACTTGGCTCACGAAATAACCGCCATGTGGGATGTTGACTCGACGATCATTGTCCCGATAGTCGTTTCAGCGAACGGTCTCATAGCGAAGAGTCTCGACCAACATCTTGAGAGGCTCTCGCTAGGTGGATGGATCAAGGGTCAGATGCAGAAGGCAGTAATCCTGGACACGGCGCGTATAGTCCGGCGGTTCCTCTCTCTGCGGCCCTAACCACCGGCAACCTGGGCCCTGCTCCGTTGCCGGCGGCACTCTAGGTTAGGTTTTTTATAATGTGTTTATGTTTTATATTTTTTTTTGTATGTTTTATATTTTACTTTTATAGACATATTGTAAAAACCTAACTTAAGAATGAAAATAAATAAAGGAAATAATAATAATAATAATTCTTTATTTCAAGTAATACACTCATAGTTACAATAAATAAGATACAATACAGACAGTCAAACACTAACACTAATTATCACCACATTTAAATAATATTAAAATATGTGTACAAAAAACTACAAAACAAAACTAATTACCTACTTATTTACTATTTTTGTCCAGGTGCACGGTTATCCAGTGCTTTAGGATATTATTGCTCGGGTTGACAGTAAACAGCTCCAGAATATCATTTTGCTGTATGTTTTGCCATACGTTTGCCCAGACCGAAGCTATGCGGGACCTCATGATTGCATAGAAGTCAGGTACTCCCGCATCAGCAAACATGGTCTTAGCACTGCAGTAGCGCGGTAGTTTCATGAGTATTCTGAACGCATCGTTATACTGAACCCGGAGCGCGTTGTAAGAGCGTTTGGTATAGTTACACCAAAGTGAGCATGTGTAAAAGCACTGACAAAATGCCCTAAACAAAGTAATCTTTACGTCCCTGGAACACTTGGAAAATCTTCGCGACAACATGTTACAGCGGACTGCGAGCGCGCGTCGCTCCCGCTCCATGTCCATGTCGTCGCGAAGGCTCTCCGTTAGAAAATGGCCTAAGTACTTGAAAGACGTTACAACGCGAACCGGCGAACCATTCAAATAAACTGGCGGAACCACCTCCGGACCTTTGCCGTACCTGAAAACGAGCATTTCTGTTTTCAAAATATTATATTTTAGATAATGCTGTCTCGAGAATGCTTCGCAGATGGTTAGCAGTTTTTGTATGCCCTGACTTGAGGGACTGAGAAGTACCATATCATCGGCGTAGCTCAGGTTGTTAACGCACACATTAGCAACATGGCAACCCGTCCCAGCACCTCTCAGCTCCTCAATCAGACCATTGACATAAAGGCAAAACAGGTCCGGAGAAGTTATGCCCCCTTGACGTACGCCACACTCTAGCCTATAATCGCTAGAGAGGGTGTCGCCCCATTTCACATTATTTGTTTGGTTTTCGTACCAATACCTAAGAACATTGACTGTGTCTACCGGTACGTTTGATCCCAGTAGCTTAGTCCACAGTAGGTCGTAATTGACTAGATCAAAGGCACGGCTCAAATCTAGAAAACATGCATACACAGATGTATGTTTACTGACGTAATAGTTAACTACCGTTTTGAGACTAAGTATCGCGGACTCGGTAGATAGGCCAGTACGAAAACCAAACTGCGCGTCATTCAACTTTACGTTTTTCGTTAGTTCGGGCTGCAACAACCTTTCAAATACTTTTCCAATTATTGTGCCCAGGGATATCGGTCTATAGTTTTTTAGGTCAGACAGATCGCCAGTTTTATTTTTAACAATAGGAACAACTATTGTTTTCATTAACGATTCGGGGAGAAAGCTAAATTGGATACAAAGATTAAATAAAATAGATAGTACTCTCGGCATCTCATCACTAGCATAAAGTATGTGTTCCACGCTCAACCCGTCGTGCCCCGGAGACTTACCTCTCTTAAAACCTCTTACGACATTCGCAACATCTTCTGGTGTAAACTGAGTCATCTCGGTTGGCGGACGGGCGGTCTCCCGGGCAGGGCGGGGGGGAGCGGGCGCATTGTCGGCGTCAGCTGGCGAGTTAACTTTAAAGTGACGGGCAAACTGGTTGGCTATTTCCTTTGGGTCATTTATATTATTTATATTTATTGGCAATTTCGACTTGTACGCTAACGCGTTAGTATTTTTCCAAAAACTTTTAAAATTTTTACATTTCCTATTTAAAGCTAAAATATTCATTTTAATTGACTCTTGATTTTCCTGGCACCATTTTAACTTACTTTTAAAAACTTTCCGACTTTCTGTCATGCTATTATAAACGTCACCTGCGCGCGGCTTTCCGCAGTCTACCCAATGATTAAAAAACGTTCTAGCGATAAGATGGCTCTGTCTAACATGGTAGTTCCAGCCAGCGATCTGTCTGTCCTTTTTCCGTGCACCTGCACCCAAACAGCAGCTCATGGCAGCAGCAGTCTGCATAATATCGATAATGTCATCATATAATTTAGAAATCATTATTTTACTATCTAAATTCGGTACAATTTTACAATAATCAATGCCTTTTAAATGTTCATAACAATAATTGCCGTACATATTTATTTGTTCTACATCCCTATGACCCCACAATACATTTTTTAAACCATTTACATAATGTTTAGGTGCAGTAGTGTTACATATGACCTTTAGGTTTAAGCGTATGAATAAAGGAAAATGATCTGACCAGGAAACATCGTTACTGACCCAAACAGAATGTATAGTCCTCCATGCCGCTTTAGTTGTTACACAGTGGTCCAACCACCGACGAGAGCCATTCGCTTCGCTTAAATAGGTATAGGTATCGGAGTCGATACCTAAGATATTTATATCCGCACATTCCCATTTCTGTTCAGCACAAAAGTCGCTTAACTCTAGTCCAAAGGCAGCACTGGGATGTGAGTTGAAATCGCCTATTATATAAGCAGCTGCAACGTCGCTCTCCTCGATGGCTGCACTTACATTGGCCAGGCAGCTTGTAAAATCCATTAAATTATCAGGACTGTCGCAGGGCATGTATACATTAAAAATACTAAAACATATACTACTACACTCAATCTTTATTGCCAGTATTCTGTCGCTGTCACATTCTATTCTTGTTACATTAGGAAAAACCGAATTTCGCCATAGTATAGCCAAGCCGCCGTAGGGCCGACCGCGCAGCACCCCGGCCGACGTGTCCACGGACGTCGTAGCGTAGCCGCCGAATTTATCATCGATGTTGTGGATAAGGCTCAGGTCGTGTCCCAGGAGCCAGGTCTCTTGTAACAGGACGATATCTGCATCACGACAAAGTTGACGTACATGCTCAATGGATCTCTTTAAAGACCTGCAGTTAAACGAAGCCATTACAATTCCGTTCAGCGTATTAACTTGATGTTGTAAACTATCCATAAAATATATTAAAATGAGTATTTTAGACAGCGCGTACTGGGCGTTCCACAAATAGTCTGTATTTCACCAATGCGGGCCAAAAGTCACTTGACAGAAAAGTCGATATTTTACTCCTAGGTATTGTCACTTTAAACGAATTAAAACTGGTTTCCCATTTAGGTACTAACAACTGTATGTTAATACAGGATTCACCCATTTCATGTATATGTGCCTTTATATCATCTACAGTAGTAGATTTTTTCAACCTCGATACGTAAACAGCTGACGTTAGGTCTGCGGCCTGTATCTTGCAGGTGTTCTGGGACGTTCCACACCGGTTCAGTTTTTTGTTACGTTTTTTCTTTTCAACCAGTTTATACTCCGACTCATTGTCGATGGAAACACGGTCGCTTTTTGCTTGCGTTGCTGCGATGTCGCGGTAGGTCGAAGCACGCGCGGGTGACTGTTGCTTAGTGTTAATGTAATGTTATTTTATAAATAGGAATGTCATACTTTAATTCTAATTTCTTACTTTTACATTGTAGTGGTGACATTGGTCCCGTATAGGCATTTGGTCCTCATAGCATACCGGTTCGATTGATATTAAATGTCACCGTATTGGTCTTGTCGAAAATTTCAAAAGTGACCAACACGCCACATCTCTTAAACCAACTTTTCCTAGTTTTGATACCAATAACTTTATATTCTCGTATAGTCGCTCAAAAATGGTCTCGTTTTTCAATTGAAGTTCTCTTTCGTACTCGTTAAATATGAATATAAAGATGGCTTCTTTCTTGCTTTCTTCATCACTTTTTAAGCGTTAGCGCGAATCCACACCTCTATGACTTTTTTAATTTATAAAAGTCAGATGACAAAACAAGTGACAGTCATTGATTGTCTCGAATAGTCTTTACCGTGTGTCGCATATTCGCGTCAGTTAGCACAAGACATGATGTGCCCTCCGACTGCCCTCTGCTGTCAGACTGACCTTCTACCACCCTCCTATTGTATGCCGTTGACCTTTAAAATCTTTCAGTACTTCCCCAAGGCTTTGCGAAGTTAAACCGTTCTATCGGATAAAATCGTGGAAAAAGTAAGAACCTTTGAAAACTAGATGTTTCGTTTGAAGTGTATCACCTTTCAACCGATGTGAAACAAGAATGATCTCTTTAACAATGTTTGGATACCGATACTTGTGTACTTTTATGATATTTTAGTTGTTTAGGCTGTTGGGCCTTAAATTGTAATGCGATTGTAAGATGTAAATGCTATTATATTAATACAATTAATTGTAAAGCATGAATTAAATCATTTATTATTTATAAAAATGTTTTGATTCATGTTTTTAAGGAAGCACACTACTATATATAAATTATAAATTGAAAGAGATGTTATATACTTACTACAGAAAAAGTGACCTAGGATCAAAAGGTGAGCAGGGCTGGGATCGAACCAGTGACCTCCTGCTGTGGTTAGGGCGTCTGCCGCGAAAGCAGGAGGTCGCTGGTTCGATCCCAGCCCTCTATTATTTTGACTCCGCTGTCTGTCAGTCGGCTGTATCTCATGAACCGTTACAGTTAGACAGTTGCAGTTTTCCCATTTGATGTATTTCTGTTGCCGTTTAACAACGAATACTAAAAAAACAGAATAAAATCAATGTTTAAGAGGGCTTCCATATATCAAACGTGATTTTTGCCGTTTTGAAAGATAACGGTACGGAACCCTTCGTGCGCGTGTCCAACTCGCACTTGGTCGGTTTTTCTAATTTACTGTCTCATTATATTATCCATTGGAGTGAATCAAATCGTAAGGGAATATTAAAGCGAGACGCACGTATTAAACGCGCCCGTGCGTGAACAGGACGCAATGCGCCGTGTTTATTGCTCCTCTAATAGGGTTATGCTAAATGTCGCAGTTTTGGCGATAAAACCCATTTACCGCCACTTGCACCAACCAAAGTTATCCGCTAACCCTGCGTTCGCTGTTTAAGGTCACTTTGTTGTCCTAGAATCACGAAATTCGACAAAAAGCAAGAGCTTGTAGCACAAGTACAGGGGAAAATCCGAAAACCAATTATAATTTCCTCACACTGATAGTTCCGTGCCTCCTGTATTTACAAGTACCTAAGGTCATAAATGGGGGAGAGCATCTTTTGTGCGGAACGAGTTCTTCTCGCACTTGGCCTGTTTTTTGTATGGAATTGTAACTACGGGATAGCGGCTAAACTTGGGTGGTGCAAGTGGGCCTTAAGAATTCCTATTCTTTTAAAACCGCTAATGAATATATTTTCGGTGTGATTTAACGTAAATAATAATGTTTTCTTTTCTTTACTATCTTAAACATTGCTATTTTAAAAACTTTGACTTTTAGATAAACGTCAATGTTTATACTAAAGAAATGTTACGGAGGTGGCGAGCTGGGCGACCAGCGTCTATATAATCAAAGCGGCGTTCGCTGTGGCCACTTACATACGTTTGCATAATTTGCATTTGTTTGCTAGCGCCACCGTCCGCGCTGCTTTACAGAATAGGTACGCCCTTTGAGCGAACACAGTTCGGACAATGGAAATAGTTTATTTATTTAATTTGATACCTAAGATAAAAAGTATAGAGACTTTTGTTACAAATCGTGGTTTCACGCTTAACAGTTTGAAGGAAATATTTTAAAGTTTTATTCATATCAGTTCTAATAAATATTGAGATCTAGAAGTCGGAATTATAACAGCTTCGAACATGTCGCCTCTTAAAAAGCTCTGGGCGTTTCGCATTTTTATCGTGGCCAAAATATAAGGCGTTACTGAATGCTATGTACATTTTATTTTATTATTCTTTATAAAACTGGGGATTAAACTTTATAGCATCTGAAGCAGGCACTCAAATACACTGTAGCTAAAACGTTTGTTTATTTATAATCAAATTAAACGGTTTTATACCACAATCAGTTTCCGAGTAGTTCAGAAACGGCTCGGCTGGTATAAACAGCTGGTTAGGTGTTAGCAAACGGTTTTGCAGATGTTTCCAGGCAAGTCCAGTTCAATTTGAGCTTCGAACATTTATATGTACAGTCGAGTTCATCCACAATTGACTGTACAATGATGCTGACTGTAAAGTTTGCTATAGGAAAGGAAGGTATTTATAAAGGTAGCCTTTTTAAAACATCAGATGTTTTAGATATTAACGAACATTTATTTTCAAAATATATACAGTAAATGTAACTTACCTAGCCTACCTCTACCTACCTTAAATCTAAAATAGGTCCTTGAGGCATTGTAGAATAGAATAGAATAGAATACTCTTTATATACATTGCACCTAGCATTGCACCTAGCATGCTGGCGGCATATCCTCGTTGTATCGCAATGCTGATACGTTGTGCGAGGAAGCGATCAGCTCTTCGGTCACCAGTAACATCAACCAGAAGTTTCGCCATTTCTACGAAAAACTTGCTTGCGCTGGGATTTTTTAGATTGAAATGGCAATTGAATTTTAAATGAATAACCGCTTTTTGAAAAAAAAAATCCTTCGTTCTGTAGTTTTAATTCCGCGTTACGTTGATGTTGTTTGCAGCTTAAAATGCTACAATTTTGTGTTTTAGAATTGACATGATTTCACAGGGATAATGGTTTTGAGAAAAACGAAATCAAAATTTGTCTTGCATTATTTTAGTGAAATATAGATGTTCGTAGTTTGAACAAGCTCTCAGTCTTTTGCAAGTATCATACGCCGAATAAAACCCAGGACTTTGTGAAGAACCCAGATTTAAGCGGCTGCCTACTAAGCGATAACACTAACTCCGAGTCTGGAAACTGTCTAAATCAGATTCACATATAAATAGCTTGATGGAATTGTGGTGTGGTAGTTCACGCGCTTTCGGATTAATGTTATAAGTGGGTTGACTACTTTTCTAACTAGGAAAATCAGCAATACTCTAGATGGAATCTGAAAAGGATATATTATTCTTCCCAGAGGACCTTCTAACCCAGAGGTAAAACTAGGCCTTATGATTAGTCCGGTTTCCTCACGATGTTTGCTTTCACCAAAAAGCGTTTGGTAAATATAAAATTATATTTCGTAGATAAGTTCCAGAACGCATTGGTACAAGCCGGGGTGTGAACCTGCGGATTGGAAGTCGCGCGCTCTTTCCACTGTGCTACCAATGCTCCAAACGATCAAAACGATTACGACTATACCTATTTACCCAAGTGTCTTTCCGCCGGGTACGTGAACATTTCTAGCAAGATCGCCGTTGACACTGATTCATCAGTCAAGCCGAGACCGTGACACTTGAAACTGTGTCGGAACGTCTGTATATTAAGGTAAATTAACTACATTCGCGATAAACCCGTTCTATGTTTCTAATAATGCAATTTTTTGTATGGAGCGAGCGCATAGTTATCGAGCTCATGCTCCTCTTTTCTCTTAACTCCGTGCATTTGTAGTACTCCAGCAAAATTCTATTTTGCAAGCACTTAGCGTTTATCCCCTCGCAATTAGAACATGAAAACGTTTCCAACAAAAACATATTTGTCTGTAGAAAATATTCTATACTACTTCGCTTACATCAATTAGATAGCAAATAGACTAGAGAGGGAAAACTAGTTTCTTTGGCAACTTGTCAAAAGTCTAGGTATTTATTCGTGATCTTATTTTTTTTTATAAAACAGCCGATTTCCGCGTTCTGCGTCTAATTGTAGACCACGGTTCTAGTTCAATACGTCATCTAAATATATTAATTTGACAATCCGTTTTTCACATCATATTCTAGCGACGGGCGAGTCGAGTTGACTGATTCAAATAACTTGAATCAGCGTCCAGAAGAATGAAATCGAATCAAGTTCCTTTACAACTGGAATCAACTCGACCGTGTACTGACACTACTGACTCTGACTGAACAAACGTGAATTAACTCGACCTGCGAACTCGCCGAGTCACCTCGACCCGCAAACTCGCCAAGTCCACTGGATCCGCCAACTCGTCGCATCAACCCGCGTTTGATCCGTACGAGTCGAGTCAACTCGAGTTTTGACTCGAATTAACGGCCGAATCAACTCGAGTTATTCGAGTTAGAAAAAAGTCAACTCATTTTAAGCCCCGAATTTCTCCACCATATCCCTAGGGGAGCGCGGGCCACGGGTGTAAGAGCGATGAGCTGGTATCTCAAAGTCGCGAGTTCGAGTCCCGCCCGAGGTCATGCATTTTTCCACATTTCCTTTCTTTCTGCTTAGAAATAATAGTTGATTTTAGTCTGTGTATTGTCTATTAGTTTCTGTGTTATAATGTTAATAATAATTTTACACGCAAATAATTAAATACATAAAACTTTGAGAACTAACGTCCGACGTTTCGTCGGCGATATTGGCCCCGTCCCCGAAGAAAGACTGGCTGAGGTTGACATCAACGTCTTCTAGCCGCGCGGATTTAACGAACTACCCGCATTTGGATTGATTATCAACTTGAACATTTTGCGCACTACGGGGTCAGTCTCTGTCACACAGGTTACACTACAAATAACATTATTATGTTATATTTTTAGTAAAATTATAATGTGTGAAAATCGAGAAGGTTTAAATACTTAAGTTTCTATGTAACTTGAATGCTTAGAGATTTTGCGATGCTCCACATTTAATAGTACATTACATACCAAGGCCGTTTAAGTGGGCTTCGCCTCGGCCGACAATTACATGCAATCCGAGGCTTTCCCATTTACCGGCCGAGGTTTGTATACTATTTTTCAGCCCGACGGAGCCGGCAGGCGGCAATTTAGTTTTGCGTAAAGTGGCGCTTACCGGCCGGAGGACTGAAAAATATATATCTTACTGTATATCTATTTCTATACTTATCTTTTTTGATTAAAGCAAAACGCTGCCAAAACATTTTATCCACTTTTAGGCAATTTTTATCTACACCGATACACAACCAAATTTGCGTAAAAGAGTAATATTTACTACCCACAAACTAAGCGAATTTGCCACGTCAGCGGTGCCACTAAAAAAAACTAGTTGTAACACACAGAGGCCAAGCGGAGCGTGTGGGATAAATCTCACTGAGAGCAAAAACGAATGGCGTATTCGGAAATCAAAATGCGAATAAATATACAACAGTCAATAAAACGTAAATCTGATATCTTCTTCTTCCTAGCATTATCCTGGCTTATGCCACGGCTCACACCAAGATTTGGTGTAGGCGCTAGTTTTACGAAAGCGACCATCTGACCTTCCTACCCAAAGGGTAAACTGGGACTTATTAGGATTACTCCGGTTTCTTCAGAATATTTTCCCACCGGAAAGCGACTGGTAAATAGCAAAAGATATTTATAAGTTCTGAAAAACTCGTTGGCACGAGTCGGGATTTGAATCCCCGACTTTCAGATTGA
The DNA here is from genome assembly GCA_949128165.1 of Lathronympha strigana. Classification (NCBI taxonomy): domain Eukaryota; kingdom Metazoa; phylum Arthropoda; class Insecta; order Lepidoptera; family Tortricidae; genus Lathronympha; species Lathronympha strigana. The sequence goes on along the minus strand of OX421906.1, from coordinate 4,288,446 downwards.
AAGCCTTCAACTCTCCAAAACGTACGATCGTATATACGTTCGGGCAATCAATGTATGGTAAATTTGTCCTGCGGATATCCGGCGGACAACGGCTTGGAGATCCGATGGATTGTCCGAACGTATGTGGCCGGCTATTGCGGTCATGCGCAAGTTACAGCGCTAAATTCAATCTAAACGCGTAACTTTGCATTTTTCTTTTGATTATTGTGTAAAAACTTTGTAATCGTTTAAGCTTCTGCGCCTGTTTATATTTGTTTTAGTGTGACGCATACATTTTAAGTAGTAATTCTACGTACGTGCATGATATCTATGGATATTCATATTTCATTTACTGCATACCGTTTGTTTGCTTTAAAGTATAGAGTCTGGGCCTATACCACGAAAATCGAACGATTGCGGATTTGTATCTCCATCTCTGTCACACTTGCATATTGGAGTGACAAAGAGGTTTTCCCGTCAATGCCAATTTTCGATGTTCGTGGTAGGCGCTCTGTCTATGGTAAGTTCTAGGTATTGATAGCAGAGAATGTGAAAGTGTTAAGTAAACGTCATAATTTCATAGAAGTTCGACGTTTAAAATAAGTCTTTAAAATTTGACAGTTAATTTGCTCGGCAGAGATAACGTGGTTTGACTTTGTTATACTTTTAAATTTTGTACGGAAAAAAGGCCAAGTAGCATATTGGCGAAAGAGAGGGGATTCCATTTTGATACCAAAAGTCCAGTTTGAGAATAGTCTCACGGAATGAAAGAAACGTTACGTACGCGGTCACAGTATTTTCCGCGTATTCTTTATTTTTTGTGACATCCCCAGTTTTTAGACGGTCATTAGTATGATGTCACTTAGCGGGAAAGTTTTCAATAGGCTATTACTGTGTTAACATTATTAGTAGAAAAACAAAAACCTTTTTTTAATACCACGTCGGTGGCATACCAGCGGTCCGTCTGATGGAAAGCGGTCGCCGAAATTTATGAACGCCTGCAACTCCCAGGCTGTCACATGCGCGTTGCCGACCCATTACTTGTTCACTCCTTTTTTAAAGAACATCTATCAGGAGAAGGAGAAGAAAGAAGGTCTATCAGGAAAACCTCGCAAGGAGCTCATTTCCGGAGCGTCCGCGTGAATAAATTCCTCTGAAACCGCACAGTGCGCGACCATTTGGGTTGCAAGGTATGCGGGTGAGCGCCTTGGCGATGGCGAGCGGTGCAATGGTAAAAAGTGTTTTCCAGATTACATTAACATATGCAGACAAAATCGTCCACCGTGGTATGGGTATGTGATACGAAGAGATTTATGTCATGTAACTAGAAGGGCATACGCATGGATTTGGAGGGCTGTAAGAGGAGACGCAAACCAAAGTAAAGGTGGATGGACTGTGTGAGAAATGGCATAGAAAGAAAGCGAGTAAATAATGAGACGACGCGTGACAGAGTAGTATGGAGGACAAAATCATGCTGCGCCGAGCCTGAGTAAAGGGGACAAGAGCAAGCTCATAATGATTCGCATATATAGACAAAATTCGCAAACGAAATGAGACGATAGTATGGCACGTTGTACTTCACAATTACTTATACTAGGTGCTCAGGAGGTGGCTTTGTATTTGGGAAATCTATATTTAGGCGTATTTACTTACTTAGGACGGAATCAGGTATAATCAACGAAGAGCCACAACTAATAAAAGTTTGATTGTTTTCTCGCTGGCTTATCTCAAATGAAGAAAATCGGTTTAACCCAAATTGGTATTTGATTTCCTTGTGAGTTTCAGAAGGTTTCAGGAAATCTAGTGCTTGCAATTTTCGTAACAAGGTAGCGAGTTTAAGAGAATATTACATGGAAAGAACCATATAATTTTTAATAAGATCTAGCCAACTCTGCCAATGGAATCCTAAAAGGTACTTTCGTTGTTGGTCCTAACTAATGCGACTGTCGTGCATTTTTTTAAAGTTTTAATTGAATCCTGCTGCCTCAGCTAGAACTTCTTTAATTACGCCTTGCGGATTATGTGTGGCGTCAGTGAAGAGAGACAGCGATTTGGCTTTGGGTGTTGCGAAATGGCGCCACTGAAGCTTTTTTTTATATACTACGACGGTCACAAACAAGCATACGGCCCGCCTGATGGTAAGCGGTTACCGTAGCCTATGGACGCCTGCAACACCAGGGGTGTTACTAGCGCGTTGCCGACCCTTGAAAAAAAAGGAGGATTCGCTGTGTTGACAGCTAAACGGGCCAAGGGCTTTGCTCCGTGGGTCCTCAGCTGTCAACACAGCGAATTCTCTTGGAGCTCTGGTGAAACTGTTGGAAAAATCACTTCAACTCTTGTCTATGGCAAGATAAATAACTCTTCCAACAATCTCCTAAAGGACCAGCTGAAGATGCTTTGCAATATTGCTATTTTGTATTTTTTAAATAGCCTTTTCGGTGTTCCACTATTGGGTAAAAGCCTCGTCTCGTTTTCTTTACTTGACCTTATTGACTGAAACCTCCAACCACTCTTTACAGAACGCGTCCAAATCGTTCCGCCATCTTTTTTTGGTCTACCTCTGTTCCGGCAGCCATCTTGTGGTACCCAGTTTGTAGTATAGTTTAGCGGTCGTGGCACCCACATCCATATTACCAGCGTTGGAGCGCAGCTCTGTAGCACTCCGTGCGTTCAACAGCCCCACTTTCGGCTGCATTCGGGTTTTTGCGTAATGTTTCAAGTCATGTGATAAGGATAGTCAGACATCTAAAACACTGAAATATGTTTTAGATGTCTAGGACTATCCTTATCACCCTTTAGTTTTCGCCCGCTGTTGTTAAAGTTGGTATTTATATTTTATGATTAATTGTTCGACTGTTGCGCAAATTTTTAGGTGAACTTGGATGCAATGTGTTTGAATATACTTGAATGCATGAGGGCTACTTGCATCATTCGGCGTTTTGAGCCCTTCACAGCACTCGTTTTCACAGGGTTAAGATGATGACTCCATCACGAATAGCAAGCAGAGTTTAGATAATGAAAAAAGTAGAAATAACTTTAATAAAAAAAACCGCTGTCTCTTGCTACTTGGGTACCATTTTTATTAGCTCGAGTAAGGTGATATCACCGCTGGATTCTCAATAAAATTTTGCTTCAAATTATATTTTCAAATTTATGGAATTTCTTTAGTTACAGATACAATAATCATTATTGGATTACATTATTATTTAGTAACTTATTGTATAATATTGTATACTAATACCTGGATTAATATTAATTGAAATGAAACACTTTAAATTTGTAGGCATTTGTAAGTATAGGGAAAAAACTTGCCGCTATCTGGCCACGACTGTACAGAAGTGTTATTTCATTACACTATTCGAAAAACGCACGCTTAAATATTTTTGATACAACTCGTACTTTATTTTTATATTATATTGATATAACTAGCTCAAGCCTTTGAATATAAGCCACAACACGAAGCTAACGATGTCCTCCATTAAATCACCACTCGAATAAACACCCTATTTACATCGGCAAAAGGTGTAATTTACATTACAAGTTCAAAGGGTTTCATGCGTATTTGCATCACGAATGAAAAGCTATACAACCTTGGTAAATTAGTTTGATAACAAAGAGTTATTCAAAGTGTAAGAAAATGTTGACTTTTAGTGGCGGAATTTTCCTTGTAAACTTGTTTTACCAATATACCTATAAAGTATATGGACGGAATAACGTGATGATGATGTGAGCTGTGTAGTGCTACAAAGGGTGAACTCAGACCGTAGAATTTTCTGTTATGACCTGCATAATTTCGGCGGAAAATTCTGCGGAATGAGACGGAATAAGCGGAATGACTGGAAAGTCCCTAAATACTTTAATGTGGGTGTTCTAATAGTTGCCTTAAAAGTCACTGCAAATAACCTGTCCGCGTCGTAAGTTATTCTAGGTCAAACTTCAAAACAAACTGTTTTTCGCCAATATCAAAGTTTCTATAGCTCAAATAATATGTAGGTTCGCCTGCTGTTGTAGTAGTTGTTTAAGCGTTTTTTGATACGATAAACTGAGTCCAGGGGGTAACGCGGCCAGAGTCCTCGGAACCATGCCTGGGCGGGGACTTTGCGGGATCTTTTTTTTACAAATGTTAAAACGTTTGTTATTTATATTTTTATACTTATCATAGTTTTAGTGTAAATTGAATAATATATGTAGTACCTAATATTTTATTTTATTTAAAGGCTTAAATTGTAAGCTTGTATGTAATGTAAGCTTCAGATTTTGTTTTATGTGCTGTACTTATCGCTAAAGTCAACCAATAACTCATGAAAATTTCATAATTTTGTTTTTTTAGAGTTTTAACAATGACGTTAAAATAAAATAGAAAATATGTATGATGAGTAACGTATTTAATTACCTTTAATTTATAAGATATAAATAATATATAAAATATAAGAATACGCAGACGAAGTTACACGCGAAAAATAGTCTAGTATAAAATAAATGTTTGCTTTAATCCCGCATCGATAATGCTCTGCTCGTGACGTCACGAGTGTATACACGGCGCCTGTCAGCTTGACTGACATTGCTTTACATTGCCATACATTATGCAGGCGCGGAACTGGGCTGGAAACGTTAAATCTGTTAAGATGGAGCTGCGCAAGGCAGATTGTTGCAGGCTTTTAGGATATTTAGGAAACTTTTTCATATTCATTTTGATGAATAGAGAAAAATAGACATGTTTCGTTGTGTTAAATAATATTTAAAACGGGTCACTCACGTAATTTAGTCGATTTTCGCTCGAGTCTCATGAGAGTTTTATAGTTAAAATGCTTCGTTGAGACACAGGTTGATACAACTTTAAAGTATACCTACGATAGAAACACAAATACATTGATTTCTTATTCACATCAATACCTATTAAAAAAGGAACATGCTAATAATGACAATCTAAGTCCATTTCACAGCAATATACGAACATTTATAAGTGACGCAATCTCATATTCCACACTTTCGGGTGTTATATAGAGCACTCATTAATGGTTTAAACTACATAATAAAGACGGTCATAATAGCGTAACGTAACAAAATCTTTATGGCTGATAGCGGTTAATTTACTGCCTCGATAGCGATAAAATATAACATGCTGTTAGTATTGATAATTAGGCCAAATAATACAAGTTATTACGTGTTGTTTTAAAATATTCCTGTAGAGTATTTTTATGGTGTATATCTGTGTTGTGTTGTAGATCTTAGGGCACCCCGTAGGTGCACAGGACCTCCATAAGATCCGTCCATGCCTTTCTATCTTGAGCACCTTCTTGGCTTCGCTCCAGCTCGGTCCTACGGCTCGCAATTCACTTTTCACGCTCCGTCGCCACATGTGTACAGGGCTCCACGAGCTCGCTTTCCACCTAGAACCACTCAAAGGCGGCTCAAAGACTTCCACTCAAAGGCGATACTGGCGCTGTTCGTTGCTCCTCTTCAAAGGGTATGCCCGACCCATCTTCACTTCCGCAGCGGTACTTCTTGGGCGATTGGAGACTGACGGCATATACTCCACAAATCCTCGTTCCTTATTGTCTTCGGGCAGCAGATGCGGAGGATCGACCGAAGGGACTAATTGACAAACACTTGTGGTTTTCTTTTTATGGTGATCCTTCTTAACAAGTTGCATAAACGACTCGTTCATCTTCTTTAGTACCACTTCATAGAAGATTGGCAGTCAGCTTCTTAAAATTTTCCTTAAAATAATATGAATGATCCAGTCTAAATGTGTCCCACTGCTGAGCACAGGCCTCCTCTCAAGCGTGACAGTGATTAAGCTATAGTCTAATTGATGACATTTGGGGACGACCTTAAAAAAATCGAGCACGTCTGAGCTGTTTTCGAATAGTCATGGGCCTTACCATGACGTCTTAACGCGATTCAGTTTTGGTTCTGTTTAGGCTCAGTTGCATGGTAGCGACTCAGTTTAGGTCGTCAACTGAATCGCGTTAAGACGTCATGGTAAGGCCCCAGGTCAGGCAGCGGATACGTTCTTACGTATAAATCCTCGAGAATAATCCTTGTTTCTAATTATTTAATACTTAGTTGTTAACTGCCAATTTCATGGTAGACTACTCTTAACTTCTTTTTACACATTAAACCAGAGCTCATTTCCCAACCCCACTAATATTTAACTATTCACTCTAGTTTTACTATACATAAACCCACTAGAATCCGAGCGACATTTGCCGTAATTCGCCACCGCTATAAACCTTTGAATATGACGTCGAGTGACGTCACGGATTTGCATTAGCATAAAGTTATGCGTCACGTTTGAGGTTAAGATTTTAAGTCAATGGTTTAGTAGGTTAAGCCGGTAATCTTAGCAGGGTGGAATTAGAAACTCGGCATATCAATATCTATAGGTGTGACCATTGGTGGCTCAGCAGTAGGAGTATGCGACTTTCAATCCGATGGTCGCGGGTTCAAACCCAATCAATGAGTTCTCGAAACGTATGTACGAAATGTCATTTGATATTTACCAATCGCTTTCGGTGAAGGAAAACATCGTAAGGAATCCGGACTATTACTAATAAGGCCTAGTTTACCCTCTGGGTTGGAAGGTGAGATGGCAGTCACTTTCGTAAAACTTCTACGCCAAACCTGGGCCTGCAAAAGCGGACCCTAGGCTCCCTGAGTCGTGACATAAGCCGGAAAAACGCTAGGAAGAAGAAGACTATTATGGGCATTTTCAAAAATAGGGTACCATTTTCGTTTTTTTTTTAATATAGGAAGTTTTGGGTTTTTTATAACCAGAATGACGAGTACTATTGATTTAAAAAAGAAAAAGAGTGTCCCGTTTTTCTTGGTCAGCTTTGTAACGCATTTTTTCATAAATTTCGTATGGGCCGTTACAAAACTGACAAAAAGAATTTGTATGGAAAATGGAGGACCCATTTTAATTAAAAGGGTGCACTTTTTTCTGAAAATGCCCTTATACGTATGTAGGTTGTATTAAAAGCAACTATGATAGCGAGGTGTGTTGCTACCAACAAAGTTTTATATTTCATTGACCCCTTCCCGTCACATTTTCCCTGAATTAATTCAGGTTTTAGCGTAAAATAAAATCAAATAACCTTTTAAATTGTATGAAAAAGTAAGCTGTATTTGTAAGTAAAATAAGTAATTCATATTTTAATGTATTTTTTTTATTGTTTCAGGTTAGTGTGGATGATTTTCGCGTATTCTTGCAGTTTTATGTAAGTCTACAGTAACACAATTAAGTATCTAAACCATAATATAATCGTGTTTATTTTTTATTTGCGTTAAATTCGGCCTGCGGTTTTAGCAGAGTTCGAAAAAAAAACACGCTGTAACCAGTAATCGGGGAAATGGTTGTAAAACTTCAGCAAAACTTTAACAACACCTTAAAGCTGTGATTCAAAAATCATGTGATCATATTTGGCCCAAAACAGCCCATTAAGAAAGAAATTCAAATGCTAAAAAATATCAAGCGACTAATTAAAACCAAAGAATAACATATTTAAAGCCATAGAATATGCATACAATTGCCGTGGTCGGGTAGCCTAGTGGTTAGGGCGTCTGCCGCGAAAGCAGGAGGTCGCTGGTTCGATTGCAGCAGCTTAGTGCCTTGATGACTTTTTCTGTAGTATATGACATCTTTTTCAATTTATAATTTATAGTTAGCACCATATAAAACCCTGTTCAATTATAACTTTCTCTAGTATCCTTGTCTCGCCGTAAAATGACACAATAGCGATTTGTTTGTTTTCCGAGTCAGCATCCCGTCGACCACACATATTATTTCGGTTGTCGCACGGGACCCGACCGGACCCTTTGCATCCATCTGTTTTATTCCAATAGCCTCTGATACGCCTAAGCTTAGACGAGACGAGCCAGAACTAGCTATCTATTATACTGGGCGTAAAGTACCTTAAATATCGTAGATAGGATGTTTTCCTGAAAGAAGGCTTTATGTTATTTTTAATAGTTAGTAATACCGCATTCAAACACATTCTAAAAAAATACTTAATTGATTTCGGCAGTTTCATCTACGTTTTTAATTTGAATAAAATCATTAATTTCATGTTGTTTCTTTCTGTTAAAATACTATGTTACTCAAGAAGAATGAATATTTTTTGTCCATTAGTCCATTGAGCGTAGAGCAGAGGGGTATGCTATGATACGTTTACACCAATAGGTGGAAAGCCACCAATAGGCGATTTGACTGCGACAGCTTAGGGTCATGTTACACTGTTCTATCCAAGAACTCGCTTCGCTGACTCTGGCAATAGGACCACATAACCAGAGCGTATAATTTCATACGGCCAGTGATAAACACGTTTTACATAAAAATTTGCAAGGGAATTGGGGACCATGTCCCTTTGTCCGACAATTGTGGGAAGGAGATTAATGTTAAAACGAGCGAGGAAGGAAGTTAAAAAAAAACTTTTTTTTGCCTGTCATCCTTTGTAGAGCATAGGTACATATAAGGTGAGTGAGAGAAATTTGGTTATAGGGATTATTTCGTCTAATGCTCGCCTTGAATATTACATACGTAAACTGGCGTCTTTATTTCAAAACCGACTAAGAGCATGTCGGGCCGCGCTCAGTGTAGAGTTCCGTGGTTAAGCTTCCGTCAGAATTAGCGAACCTGAAAGTGGTTTTAGTAGGCACCATGACCGTAACTAGCAAAAAGGAGTATGTTCGCAGCATTACGACACATAGGTATTCACTGACGGTATGACTTTTCAAAAAAAAAGGTTAACTGTTCATGTTCACCATAATTTTCCAGTCTTTATAAAGTTCTGCTTCAATTTTTTTTTACATATAGGTAGTGTTTGGACTTGCGGGTCAAAACTTACAGGGGACAGGACAATTTTTTTAAAACTTCTGGAGCGATCATTTCTATCAATATTTACTTATTAAAAAATGTTTCTAGCAAAACCCTATTCTTTTTCAAAACCTATAGAACGATACCTCACACTTTGGGGTTAAGACGAAAAACAAAAATCGTCCCCCACTTTACGTGTATTAAAATCAATATCTCTTGTAATGTTCAATGTAAGTTGTTATAATAGGTCTGATACCTAAAATACTAATTGGACGAAACAAATATCCTCATTGCCTTGACCAGTTCCTTTCACTAACCGCCTACAATAATTGATATTAGAAAGAGATGGCCTGTTTCCTCTGACGAAGTAACAACCTTGCCAGTTCTAATGCTGACTAATGACTGCAACCTTCTTCAGCTCAAGAATGTTGTTCCAAACGCTTAGCAAGACTAGCAAGCAATGGATTTACGTGGGCCAGGTTAAGTAAGATCTCCGATTAGTCATAGTTCATGTTAGGTTGGATGAAGACTCAAGAGAGTCGATGGCCTAGTGGTAAGAGCGTGCGATATTCAATCGGAAGATTACAGGTTTAAACCCCGGCTTGTACCAATGAGCTTCTCGGAACTTATGTACGAAGTATAATTTGATATTTACGAATCGCTTTTCGGTGGAGGAAAACATCGTGAGAAAACCAGACAAATACCAATAAGGCCTAGTTTACCCTCTGGGTTGGAAGATCTGATGGCAGTTGTAGCGTTGAAAAAGTCTGGTTTTTTTTTCCAAACGACTTGATTTGTTCGGATTCTTTCTGAAAAAACTAAAGTTTCCGCTCTCTCTCTGACTCCGACCTAACATACCTACATTGATTTGGAGAGAGATCTTGTAATGTAGATATGTTAGGTCTACTTACATCGAATACATCGAGATAGAAACAATTGAAATATTTGGTAAGAGTGACAGTGCTGACATTATTTATTTCAAAAATACGGAAAAAAACGAAAGTTTCAAAAAACTATGAAATAACTATTTGTTTTTTTTTTCGGAATTTTCAACACTACTGCAGGGTCACTACCGACTAGGCCAAGCAGTTTACACTTATAATGGCTCACCTAATACTACTCACCTTTTTTACATTTAGACGCTAGAATAGCATAGATCCCGTGATCTTGATTGTGGATGATCTGAGCCGTAATTAGGCGGCCTTGCATTGTTAAAGTAAATCACGACGTTTCTAGGTTATAATTAAAATGTTGTTAAAACTATTAACTATCTTATCTCTGCATCTGACTTTGGAGAGTTAGAATCTAGTTTTTTATGAAATAGGTAGCAAACGAGCAGTAGAATCGCCTGATGGTAAGCGATCAACGCCGTCCATGGACACTCACACCAGATCCGAGGTCCATGGACACTCATGGCCTTTAAGGTGGGAGTACGCTCTTTTCTTGAAGGCTTGAAGGTCGTATCGGTCCGTAAATACCTCTTTCTCTTTCTTCTTCTTCTTGTCTACAACTTAGTGTGGATATAAGGCAAAATATTATAACCGAAATTCAGACCAGGTCTAGGTTAGGGATGTCAAAACTTTGGTACGGAACCCTAAAACGGCTTCCAATACAAAAGCTTGCAATGTATAAACTAATAATTGAACTGTCACCGCGATCCCAACTTAATATCTTTCGCACCCGTCATCTCAATAGATATTCCTTTCTCATCTTCATAATGTGATCTTGTGAGCCATTGGGCGTTTTTATCTATAGTAGTCCCTCCATTTTTTTTTCTGTTTGGTAAATTTGATGTCATCTTTATGAGTTAATATTATTATATAGGATCCTAGTACGAGAAAAAAATTAAAATCATATAAAATGACCGAAATCAAAATTAGTGAAATAGACAATTTTTTTTTGTATTGAAATAACATGAAAATATACATATATGTACCATATAACAAAGTAACACCAAACTGCGGGGCAGTTTGTTGGCGATGAGCTCGCTCGTTTTATACTGCATAAAGCAGGTAGGTACATGAACTTGCACTGTCCTACCGTCGTTGTAATACGTTGTTTTTGTAAAAAACCTATATAAAATAGAAATAAAAAAAAAATAAGAAATTATATTAGGTTATAAGTTTTGTGTTTAACGACGACACAGACACAGATTTACAGTATAGGATACTTTTGATTTCGGGTTGATTCTTCCGAAACCCGAAAACCTGATTCTTCCAGATCTGGACTTGCTTGAGATCATTCGAATCAGAATCACGAGCTGAATCGATCAATTAAAAAAAATGTCCCGAAAGTCAAGTTTCCTTCCCGTCAAGTTTCAGTATAAATTTACTATGAACGCGGCGTAATGGAAACTTAAGTTTTATAAGTACGGAAATTCTGGGAAAACTTTTTTTATTATCAGCAAGCAAGTACGTAATATGGGGTAAGGGTTTAAATTATAAGCCGAAGCCGGGGACATTTCATCCACCACTTTATTTGAATTTCAAAACAATATTATATAAAATAACGAAATAATACCTACTGTTAGACATAATATAAGAACAGCATTATTTTTTTACAATAAATAACTCGTTATTAATACTTGATTTGCATATAATTTTTCCTTTGTATTTTAAGTATCGGATCTCGGATATTTTCTTAGTAACTTGACAATGCAACGATAGTCTTGGCCAATTATCATTTCATTCATTATTCATTGTTCTCTTTAATATCTCTTCTGATAGTTCATGGGAATAATCGAGTAAAGTAGAAACATCTGCAATGGAATATCATTCGTAGAGTAGGTTTTTTTGTTATATTTAAGCTGGTTTTTGTTATTAAACATAACAAAATGATGATAAAAATGTAATATAATAGATAATAAAATAAAAATGTACTGTAATAACTTTGTTAGATTGTCACTATTCTATCAAATATACGTTTAAAATTTTAAACGATAGGCTGGAATTTGTATGATTTTTTCTTGAACTTCTGAAAACAAACAAAACGCTGTCAGCAAAGCAGCATAAAAATACCTAAACACTTTACTACCTCTCATGAAAGAATACGATTTACAACCAAATATGTATATCCCATGCAGTAAATTCCCAACAGCCTACAAATATGGACTTAATATCGTGCCAAGCCACTAATTAACAATGTAAATGACCCGCTATCAGTCAACATGTCAAATAGTAATCCATAAATTATAGCGAAAATTTATATTTGCATAATGATGACGTAATAATGATTAGAACACCCTGTACACGCACGCTTTTTAAACTGGCTTGAAGATTCATTCACTCGTCACTTTTTTACTGGCTGAAGAAGTATAAGAATATAAGACAGTGTGAAAATTTATCTCATCCATGGGTGTTTTAAACCTCATTTAGCTTAAGTATTTCGGCTCGAACCGATTAAGTGAAAAAAATCAAGTATTTATGACGAGATTATGGTTTGCAATCTTGACGTGTTTAGTATGGTGAGGACCGGGATTTTCGGTACTTTCAGTGTTTTTTAAATGAAGCATCAGTACCGGGTGCCTACCAATCAAATACATAATTAGAATAATAATATAATATCTAGCTTGTGGTGAGCTGTTGGGGAGTAGCGACCCCACGTACCTGAGCGCTCCTGGGGGACTCCGTCATCCGACCGAGTCCTCCGCTTCTGGCTTGCCTTAACTAGCCGTCCAGAGGGGGGTCGCGAGAGCTGTATTCTTGAGGGTAGATGTGGAAACCTAAGTGGAGATGGCTATTAGTTTTAATTCCAAAGACACATCTCTAGCCCTCATACCGATATTGCCCTTCAGCCATCTTAGATGTCCCATTTTGTGGGCCCATAGGCAGGCGCCCGGTTTTGTACTCCATAATCCAGTAGTTAGTCCACCACTTATTCCATTAATTCTTATTCGTGTTATACAATCACATAAACTACGATAATCTTGGAGATTTAATTCAAAACATAAAAGTTAGGTTATTATGATCAATATGGCGGTGTGTTTACATTGTTTGGAAGTTAGATTGACGGCGATTTTAGATGAACTAAGTAACGAAGGTAGATTATTTCCCAGGGAAATTGAGTGATGACGTCGTTAATTTTCCTCCGTAGTCACTAGATCACAACGGAATGTTAGCTTAAAGCACTGAGTACATATTTCACGAACAGTCGCAACACACGGGGCGATTTTCCGCCCACGAAACGTGTTTCCGGTCGGTCGCGGTCGGGATTAGCATAACTCCCGCATTAATAATACTAAAGCCTTATTCGGAAACTTTCATTCAGGATAATGTAAACAAAAATGATATACAGTGTGGACAGTTTTGGTGGGCCCTGAAGGGAAAGTGCCTTATGCCCTTAAGTTACTTTTACTTAAAGTTAGTTTTATTAAAGAAAAAACTTCTTTATAAAATAAAATAAAAACCTACATTCAAAGACCTTTAAAAATTTGCTTACTTGCGTATGAATCCGGAAAACAAACCAGGTAAAAATGTCAAAAATAAAAATTTAAAACGATAAAGTCAATGTCAAAGGTATACTTTCTCCAAGAGGCATTCAATCTTGCACTCGTGTCTTGTTCAGGATATCAAAAAAAGTACCTATATATTCAGTGTGGAAAATAATTAATGGGCCCTTGAGGGAAAGTGAAGTGCATCGCTTTTTTATTAATTCAACTTATCGATAGGATAATGTTATTGTTTCTGGAATAAAATAGCGAAGGTTTATTCCTTTAATTTTTATTTGCTTTGATTCCCAGATGGACAAGTATACACATATTAAACTCAACTACTCGAATTTTGTTACGTGTACGATACCTATATACTTCAGTTATGAACGTTTCCAAATATAAACCAATAATAATATACGGGTCACTCACGTCAAGAAAGTCGAAAATATGAGGGGAGACGTGAGTAACCCGATATAAGTATTTGAGTACGTCTAACACTCATGAGAGCTTTCTATTTAAAAATTTAACCAATATGTCAAGTATCATAAATAAAATATAAATCAAATAAGCTTGAAATAATACCAATTAAGAAAAGGAAGCGCGTGCAATTAGGGATGTCAACGTTTTACCGATTTTGTATGAAAAAACCACGGTTTCGGTTAAAACCCGAGATTTTTCCTTTCAATTGGATGCATACAATTTTCGATACAATTTCGAGACATGAAACGCGTATTCCAGAATGAGTCCACACGCCTCAGACTCGGCGATATTTCGCTACGTGTGGCTAGACCATGCATCATTTTGACGTGGTTTTATTGCGCGGGAAAATTTGATAGTTTCGGAACTTTTGGGATTAAAATTCTGGTCTCACTTTCGCGGTTTCTACTGGTCAGTTGACCGGAGCGTTTACGATTGAAAATGTCTACATTCATTACAAACTATAGAAGAGTACTTTTATTACAATTTAAACTTTCGTGAATCATACTGACATTCATATTGTAAAAGCGGTTAAAACTCGCGTATTTTTATTACAATAGGTGCGACATGTTTCATGATTGTGCTTTTCGAGCCGCGGAGGCGATAACATCACTCTATCCGACAACTCACTGTCCGATGCAGTCGAAACATGTCACGTTTATTGGGATAAAAATACGTGAGTTTTAACCTTTTTTTTTAAAATATAAACGGTACTAGGTAGCTAATTAAGTTACACTTACTGCAGACAATGTTTTCTCAAGGGTACTTTGTTAGTAATTTTATTGGCAATGAAATGCGATTTTCTCGATTTTTAGGATTTTTGATCATGTGTTAAATGATAACGGTAGAAATTAAACCTGTAATTTTTTTTGTGTCTTTGAAGTAGACTATTTAGTTAGGTAGGGAACGCATTTTTTTTTCCAACCGTTTTGTAGATAAACCTTTACAGAGTACCCCTTTTCAGCGGAGCTCAAAGCGTTAGCGATTGGCATCTTGGCTACGCACGCGGTGGTACTTATCTGGCAATACGTACGAGTAGATGTTCATTTGTTCCTGTCAGAGGTACATGAGGCAGATACAGAGTCCAAGCTCCAATCTACAATCGCGATGCGAGTATTACACTATGAAAACAAACTTCGTGTCACGTCCACAGCGAAATCGGTTTTGACTAGCCGAGTTTTTGGCCAAAGCCAGTGTGTGCACTTAGGGTCGTTCACGATTGTATGGGAATGCTTTTTGAACCCTACCTGTGCCTAGCGGTTTAGGTATTTTTGCGCAATATTTAGAAGAAGAATTTTCTTTCAAGGAAACGCAAGCAACCAAAATCTAGTTATATTTTGATACATAGGTTCCGGGAAAATTAGTGCGCCAATATTCGATCTCATGACCTTAAAACTTGGTCCTACGACGTACCATTTACTTACTGCTGGTATAAACTAAACTAACAATAATTGCTAACAATTATAAGTTACCATTTTGCCGCAAAACTAAAGTTACTAACAATGTTGGAAATCTACAGAAACGGGCCAAGGGCGTTCATTGTTTTACTGTTTTTGCTATATCATTAATTTAGTATAACCAAGGCTGAAAACGTCTAATACTTTCCACAACAGTGTATCTTTCTTTACCATCGCAACTCAAAATGATCTCTATTGCGTATCAGAGAAGTTTCACATTTCAATAAGAGGATTATAGTAAAACGAGGTATTTTAAATTGGAGTTATAGGCTAGCGATAGTCTGTCTATATAGAAAATTGTCTAGGTAATTTATTGTGTGTCTGGCAAATGGTCTTTGTGGTGAAATGTTGGCAGAGTTCTATTTATTAGTGGGATTGTGGTTTTAGCGAAATAGGTAATAGTGTTAGTAGGACGGCTGTAAAGGTCGTGTCGATGAATGACGTCTGTCTCTTTCTTTTAGTCTACTTGGATGAACTACAAAAACTTATCATCATCATTTCAGTCGAAAGATGTCCAATACTGGGCAAAGGGCTACCAAAAGATTTATACGATAGAGTCAGACTAGGTTATCTCCTCTAAGCAAATGAACTGTCATTTTAAACGTCAAACTTCTATGATTTTATGACGTTTACTTAACACTTTCATAGCACAGGCTATCAAAATTAATACAAACTTAGCTTAGTCGGACTCTTTTCGATCGTGTGTCATGATCATGAACAAAAAAGTAATGCGTTTATAAAAAGTCGCTTTCTGTCGAAATGGACAGCGTTTTTTTAAATAGGAGGCAGACGCTTGCATAGGATATCCCTACATCAGTTACGTTTATAGAGAAACAGTTGAGTTTTAGAAACATGAAGTCCGCATCATAATACAGGCTGTAACAAAGATGGTGTTGATGATCCGTTGAAGGAGTAATCAGTAACGAGGTTGAATATAAAAAAGTTGGATAAAAATATATAAAAATGCACGGAGAGTTGGCCTAGTAGGCCGTCCTGCTTCTTACAATTTTTTTTCAAGTCAATTTATTTTCCTAATCAGACCACGAGACACGCCCTTAAAAGAATTACCAGCATTTTTTTACATCTTGTATAACCAAAAAATATTAGTACATCACTACATGCTTAAATGTTTTAAACTACGCAACGGATTTTGATGCGGTTTTTTTTAATAGATTGAGTGATTGAAGAGGAAGGTTTATTGTATAATAATAATCCGTGCGAAGCCGGGGCGGGTCGCTAGTAATTAAATAGGTATAGTATTCTAAACAAACTAATTGTTTACTACCACATCGGTGGCAAACAAGCATATAAGCCGCCTAATGGTAAGCGGTTACTATAGCCTAGGAATACTTGCGACCGTCACATGCGCGTTGTCGACCATAAAATAGGTTATGTTTGTGTGTTAAGATTTAAAGTTACCTACTTAAAGATACAGCAAAGTGTTGTATTTAGCTGCGGTGGTAATTACTATAATCCGTGAGGCTCGCTAGAACCGCGAAGCTCGTTAGGTCAGCAAAATATGGTTCGTTGAAGCGCCGCAGTTGACAGAATAAAAACAGCAAACAATAAAAATGGTAGGTTATTAGGTCATGCCCAACTCAAGTATTTAGCTTGCTTGATGACAAGCGTGTGCCGTAGTTCACCGATGATTGGAACTTATAACGGGTTATTTAATAGGTTTTGTAAAGAATTAATCACACTAGGGCGGGACGGGACGATCTGTCAATTTCTATAGAAAGTATCACGTGATCTGTCAATTTCAATAAAAGCAATCACTTGACAGCTCGGAGCTCTCGGATGGCACGTGACGTTTTCTTCAGAAACTGATAGATGGTGCGGTCACGCCCCGTCCCGTCCCGTTCTAATGTGAGTCATCCCGTAATCATATCAACGCATACAACCTGACGATAAGTGTTAGTGACTATAATATTGGAGCTCCATATAATGTTGGCTTCCAAACGCACCTATGTTAACTTATTCATTCATACCTAAACTACGCTCGTGGTGCTTGCTATGCAGCCAGCTAGGTATATAGCTGGGTCAAAAACAAAACGACGTAACACGTCTTTCCTGTAGACTACCCAAAAGTTAATGGCTTGTGGGAATGTAGCTATGATTTTTATCGTGCAGCTCAATAGATTGGGTATTTTTTAGGGTTAAATAAGAAAGCCAACCTTTTAGAACTACTTAACTATTGGTAGTTTACATGAAATACTGTAATATCGTTTTGTGTTTAACCTAGCTTTTCCTGACAAAATTCTCCTCTCCATAAAGTCGCAACGGCAATGTAATTAAGATGTATAATACAAGATCTTTCTGTAATAATACTGTGTACTGCGGCATTACGTCATTATCGACCGTTTGTCTTCACAGTATTTATATTTATACTCGATTCAATTAATATAAATGATTCAACTATTTATTAGGTACTTCTGTTCACGGATATTATCTCTGTGGCCTTGACTAGGGTAGATAACTTGGTTCAGTACGTAAGCCCGAATTTGGAAGAGACACGTGTTTTATTCCTTAGTGTAACAACTGAGCATTAAGAACTCTTATCCAAAATGTTGGAACAATAAATGTACGTAATTCAATAGGGATTATCGCGAGTCAATTTGCTTAGTTTTTTTTTTTTTTGGTGCCTGGATTTTAGAGTCGACCGGCTTATGGCCGGTCCTATTGACCGATGTCAATGTTAAAATGGTTCCAAAATGTATAAACGACTTAATGTGGATTTTTTAATATAGTGTCTCATTACCCATACGCCGTCCATTATCGGTGTATTTACTGTATTATATACCGGGTGTTGCCTGTAACAGGAGCAATCAATTCAATCGCAGGTAGTACTCCTTAAACCTAACACCTTTTGTTCAACTACTTTTAAAAATGATGTATTCTGTAGGTTTTCACTTTTTCATACAAACTAAATAGTATTTTCAATGTACGTTTTTTTTTTTTTAATCTTTATTCACACCCACAACATACATGGCATAAAGCACAAAAAAATTACAAAAAAGGACATGCATGCAATTTAAACACTAAAAAACAGAAGTACTTATTAATAACAAAAATAGCCATGTGTCGTGGCAGAGAATAGGCGCTGGCTCAGCATTATGATGCGGCTAGCCACATCGCTGGTATTCTGCCAGGACCTTTACAAACTAAAACTACAACTACCACGTGCAACGCTTAAAATTAAACAAATAAATAGAAACAATAAAATAAAGACAATGAGAAAAGTATTTGTGCTAAAAGTATAGGAGTGAAAAGTGTACTGTGAGTGTTTGAGTTTGATTTATGATGATATTTACGTTAATATCAGCCTAATTGACGTCTCTTGTCATAGTACAAAAATAACAAAATTCGCAGTATATAATAGTCTTCTAACAAATTTTAAAGTTAAACACTTTAGAACGGATTAATCGCTTTTATTAACACCATGTTCGTAAGTTGTATGTATGTTAAACCTCACAGGGTTTCAACATTTTTTATTTTAATTATAGAATGCCCTTCAGGCTATGTATTACTAGCTTTATAAGCCCCTCTGGGCATTGTAGACCAACCTTTGTTTTTATTTTTAAATTATTTTTTATATTTTTGTATGTAGGTAGTTTGCACAAGTAACTTATTTGATTGACGGGGAGAATTCGCATTCTCTCAGTCATCATCTTAACCCTGTGAAAACGAGTGCTGTAAAGGGCTCGAAACGTAAGATCATGGTGTTAATAAACGCGATTAATCCGTTCTAAAGTGTTTAATTTCAATGAATAACAATCGCGGTAACAGAAGACAATATTAAATTTTAAAGTGTAATAAAAATCAAAACACATGTTATTTTTCAAAGTCACTGAACAAACGTTGTTCAGTTTGTCGAGGACGACTTACGATTAAAGTTATTGCTCCTGTTACAGGCAACACCCGGTATATAATATACATACATGTCATACGTACACAATAAATAAATACATATATAAACATAGACGAGGCTCATCGAGAGAAACTCTAAACTTTCATTTCTGCTAGCAAATAGAGCACGCAGGCGTTTTTTTTTTGTTGTAGAAAATTTATTTTTGGAAAATTAGAATTTTTTTTTTATTTTTTTTTTATATTTTTTTTTTTTTTTATTTTTTTTTATTCAGAACCGTGAGCTCTTTCAATGCTAGTAGGAGAAAAAAAGTATCCTAATATTTGTTTTCCATTTCGCCACCATCATTTCTTAGATTTAGTATGGCGGTACCGCAATAGAAAGTTTGAAAAATGTATAGAAAATTTAGGACAGTTTTTTTCTCCTGCTAGGATTGAAAGAGCTAGCAATTCTAAGTAGAATAGAGATAACAATTTCCAATTTAGCAAAAAAATATTTTTCTACAACAAAAAATAAAAATGCCCATCGTACAGATTATTAAATACATTAAAGCTTAAAAAATAGTAATTCGTGAAACCTACTTAACTCTATACCTTAATTTTGTTTCAAAAAACGCTCGCTCAAGTTTTCTGGTGTAATAAAACATGTACGAGTTATTGTTCACTCTCCAACCGTGAAAAATCGTAATATAGCCAGAAGGGTCGCATAAACCTTCCTTAAACAGTCCTTTGTCACAAAAACTAAAGCACTCTTTGTATTTGTACGTATCGGAGTCGAACCGTGTAAAAACTGCAATCATGCCACTGCTATTCCAATAGGGACGATGACACATGTTGAATTTAAAAAAGAATATGTATAAAAGTAAAGTATTTTAAACTAGGTTGCAAAATCTCTGATGGCGTCAATTGTAGTATTAAGTAATGTAACCGGCAAATGAGCCAAAGCAGCCGTAAAGAAAGCGGACGACTCCCCATGACCACGACCACTCTGTCAAGAGTGAACGACTTAGAAGAAGAGAACCGGCAAATGACGGTTTTTCAGAAGAGGCAAAAAAAAGTTTTTACCGTTATGAAATTATGTTTTTAGTACCTATTTATTTTGTTTTTGATAGATTTATTTGATAATGAATAACAAAATCTAATGTCGGTACCCATTTTCGATTAAAAATTATAAAAAAAAAAACATTTTTTTTTTTATTGAAATAACATGAAAATATACATATATGTACCATATAACAATGTTTAATTTCTAATATTTAATAATTGAAAAATTTTAGACACTAGCAATGTTCCTTTTATCCCACGCTTAAAGATGACGTGTTTAAGAACGCTTTTTAGGGTTCCGTAGTCAACTAGGAACCCTTATTTAGCGTATGGCTCCGGGATTGGCGTTTCATACTAAATATCCCGGTGCTCGCCATACAAAAAACTAGGTCGTAAATCCTATTTTTAACGTCAGGAGCACGAGATCTAACTTTAATTTCTGACATTTGTGTTGATTTAATGCAACTGACCGATTGATCCCGTAAAATATAAAAAAAAAACTTCACTAACCCTATACAAGTAGACAATATACGTAGTATTTCTTTCATTTTGATTTGGTTTAAAATGTGGTTAATTATTGCGATATATCTCAAATGCCAAGAAATCGTTCAAAAATGTCACCACAACAATAGTTGTCTTTTTGTAAATTTAGTTTTGATTTGAAATGTAGTTATTATATAATCATTGCCTAATCGCTCAGCAAACATAATTGCATGTTTATGGTTTAAATAATCCAGTCTGGATAGAATTAGATTTATAAATACTCGATCCATATCCAGAACAGATTAACGATATTGTTGTTACTACAATTAGTTATTAATCATTTGTGAATTTCAGTTCTTTAGAAAAAACGATAAGCGGTAAGTAGGGGTTTGCCTACTAACTCCGGGTTAAGCGTTTTTTTAGTGTGGAATTTGAAAGCGAAGGGTAAGCGTAAACGCAAAAAAGTGAGATATCTTACGGTAAAAGAAGCTACTTATGTATATTTTCCTTCCTGACCAAGGTCACGACCTCTTGAGGCGTTAAGCTGAATAAACCATTGGAATTACTACCAACATGGCAGTAACCGTAAAAATCACGAAAAGAGTTCCATTGTTATAGAACAATACAAAAAATACCAACGTCACTTTTCCTTCTGTAAAATGTCCTATTCATTCGCTCGACGCGCCCCATTCCTGAAGCTACCCCTCGCAACCACGTGTGTATACTCTATCCTTGTCTATAACATTTATATCTGCGTAACCCTGTCTCTTTCCCGCGTCATCAGCGCACGCATTGCAGGTGCCTAGTGAAATTCATAGTTTGCCTCAGTCGCGCTTGAGCCATACTGCGGGTAGGACGTGTGCTCGATTCATTAGTTTCCCGCGAAAAATTACGTATTTCAAATCTGATTTGCAAATAACATCGGATTTATCGTATATTGTTTGTGGTTTTTATGTTGTTGGAGTGTTGAGGCTGTTTGTGTTTCGTGAACGATTTTGTTTATTATTTTTGAGGATTTTGGTTGCACAACCGGTTTTTAAAACGTGAGTATTGTATTTTTTTACTGGTTTTTTTAGGATGAAAATGGAGAAGGAAACTCATGATTTTAATGGTTCTACCATTATCTAAGATTTACCTTTAAATTTTAAAAAAAGCTCCTAAGTAAACATACTGAAGATAATGCTAAGGCAGTCTTTTTACACAAGTACCTAATTTTCAGACAAAGAAAGATGTATACTTTTTTATTCCAGAACTGGTATAAACGTAATTATTAACAATATATTCATACATTAAACTTCAAATTAGTACAATAGCCTAGAAGATTCAATAACCGGTTTTTTATTGGTCCTTTACGTTGTGCATACATTACAAATTCACATACTCCTATTAATTCACTTAGTGAAGTAATATCTAATACCTATATGACACGCAAAGGTTGATCAATCAATTGGCAAGGATGCAGTAATGGGTTACTTACACAAAAAAATAATATCGCGTTTCGAAAACAAGTTATGCAAAGCACTTAAAAATAATTAAAAGGAAAGCGAGCCTTTCCAGGAAAAATAATCCTTAAAAAAATCGATGGTATTTTTGAGTTGTAATGCATCGACATTCTTAGGAGTATAGAAAATAGCATTTTGAAAACTTATTCGCAAAATGTTATAGGTATAGTCAAACAATTGGAACCGTAGGACTATGTCATAGTGACGCTATAAATCATATTGTAAGAAATCTTGTACTGCATTTCATTTTGACATGGTTCTAGAGTAGTACCAAATGTTCGACTGTACATTAGGTACTTACTAGTAATTGTTGGAATATTCACAGTAAATCTGTTGTCTTTAATCTTGGACTATGTCCGTAAATTTCACGGCAACAAAAGCTGGCGAAAGCAAAAGTACAAGATAAAGAAACGCTCTACTTTTGAATCAAGATAAAATTTTACAAAATGTATTTCTCTTCCGATAAATTCAAATTAATTACACAAAGGTTTCAGAAATAATGCCATTGTCTTTTTGCTGAATGGAAATTATGTTTTGTCCTTACAATATTAATGGGAACGTCACTTAAAATTAAATTAAAAAAATGTTTAGGTAGATTAAAGTTAATGTGAGATGGGAATAATTTTCTTTATCGATTTAACATAATGTATAGATTGAAATGCAACACGTAATGTACCTATGTAAATAATTAATGACTGAGGTAAACATTTGTCTGTTGTAATGTAACACAATGAAGAAAACTTAGATTAGGTAGGTAGGTACCTTATTTAAGTGCCACTTGTACCAATCACGGTTAGCCGCTAACCCGGCGTCAACTGGCAAATTCCATATGAAATAAAGGCTTAACCCCTGGTTTATTGGCAAACCCCGGTTATGTATGTAGTAAATATAATATCAATAAAGAAAACTTAAAGGTGTAAAACAAAATTCAAATTCGAGAGATATTTGTTGACATCAACAGGTACCTACACAAGTACCAAAATCCAATCTTATAGAATAACAGAAAAGTGATAGAGTAGAGATTTACGCTAAACCTAATGCATTCGTCTTGTCAGTAAAACCGAAATTCAACAATCTTCACCAAAAAAATGTAATCTAGATTACAAATATTGAAAGAAACGGTTACTTACTTCAATTCAAAGCAGCTTTACCTCAGTTGATAAAATTCCTACTTTTAAAGGTTTTTTTTCATTTAAAGGTCACGGTATTTCTGAGTATTGTTTGTAATTATTTTTAAGTAAAAGGCACCTCTTTGTCGGTTGCAGATAAAGCGTTTATGGCATAAAGATTCATTTAGAAACAAACCTCAAGAATTTTTGAGAAAGAAAGGAAAAGTGAAAAAAATCATGACCTCGGGCGGGAATCGAACCCGCGACTCCGAGATACTAATAGTTTAACCTCAAGAAGCGACAAAAATGGTACCTTTTACCAAAGACAAGCACAGTTGCTTGTACAAAAATGACATCGTAACTCACACGCACAGTTTTAATAAGTTCACATGTGTTTGAACTAAATAGTCAGTAAAATGGGTCACATTCCCACAGTTTTGTTGTTAAATGACATTTTCTCAAACATGATCGGAAATGTATGCATTTATGTCACGAAATGAAGACATGAAGTTTCTTGTTTATGGCGCCTCCCCGGGGAGGCTCCCCTCATTTACTTCTTGGCCGGCGGCCGTGAAGTAATGTATGGTGTAAGTATGAACGAAACATTATTGTCCGCTGCTCTAACTTTTTTAATTTGCGTACTAACACTAAACTAACAAAGGAAAAATTACATACTGCCAACGACCTATTTACCTAGTAGTTATTTTCATTTGTATATTTCCTCACAATGTTTGAGAAAAGCACTATACAAGCCTCGGCCGGAAAAGAGATTGCAGGTCTTGTTTAATCAGGCCTCGTCTACGACTCGGCCGTCTACAACAAACTCGTCTTGCAATCTCTTACTTCACGGCCTCTGCAGTAATGTACTATTTATAGTAATAAAACTCGTAGATAACACACGATAGAAAAACTCGTTTTTCCTATAGACAATAGTTAAGAGCTTCTATGCATACTCGTATTAAAAAAAATTGATCGCAATGGCTTATATAAGATGAAAAACATACGTCGTTGGCAAATAATAAGTCTGTCCAAATATCAGGCTTAAAATTCCCTCACATTCTCTATACTCACAGAAAATCTCAACATGATCCCAACAGGCTATAAATACGAAAAATCTGTATAATTATTTACAGTTTTTCTTTTAGGAAACTGATTATTTCTATTCTGAGGCCACCATCCGGGTATTCAAAACAAAACTTAAAGAGCAATGTACTCCAATAATACGCGCTTATTGCGAAAATATAATTTTACACAAAATAATAACGGCTCAGAACGCTGAAAATGTGCTCATTAATTTCGCTTCTATTTGCCGATTTTATTGTGGAAATGTAAATGTTTCATGCGATGAACAAGCATCATTTAAAAGCTTTTTATTGTACATTGCGCAATCATCAGTTGCCACGTTATGCAATGTGGAGCTTAATATAAGTGCTGTTGACCGTATGTCTGGTTTTATCTAAAAACTGTGCAGGTATTACAAATAATAATGCATACGTACAGTCAACCAATTGAAAGCCTAGGCCAGTCTAGAACCATGTCAGTGACAAGCAGTAAGAGATTTCTTACAATCTGATTTATAGCGTCACTGTGACATAGTCCTACAGTGGCCTAGGATTCCAATACTGGTATACGTAGAGGTTAGGAACAAAGGAAAAGTTACTTCGTAGCTTTTACGAAGTGTTTGCAGTTTGGCATTATTTTGACTAAAAGTTCACCTAGGTACAATAAACAATCCACTGAGAACTATATTTAATGCGTGTATTTACTCGTATTAATAGTTATAATATATGCTATATAAGTACCTATCGAAAATTCGTGTGGCGATGCTGCTTAGTATCAAAATGGGACTTACATTACTTATATCCCCAATTTTATTGATCTAACTTGCACTTTGTGGTAAACGCCAATCACAATTGACTATTTTTATACAAAAAACCGTTAC
Organism: Lathronympha strigana; assembly: GCA_949128165.1. Classification (NCBI taxonomy): domain Eukaryota; kingdom Metazoa; phylum Arthropoda; class Insecta; order Lepidoptera; family Tortricidae; genus Lathronympha; species Lathronympha strigana. Next base: position 4,263,342 of record OX421906.1, on the reverse strand, counting down.
AAAAACATACAACCTTAATTATGAAATGCATCACGTGTGTTTTACATTCATAAACTCGACTTTTGGCACTAAAATGATAACAAACGGCGTCTTCCGTTCAATGAAACTCGTTTTCATATGATAGTATTAATATTATGTCAGAATCAGGTTATGAGAAATTAAATATACGGCATAAAGAACGAGTCCGGGATATACCGCCTTTTTATTTATCGTGCAATCGGAAATTGCGGATATTCATTTCGCAAATACTGCCCTTAAAATAGAAATCTTAATAATAATGTCGAAGATTGTATGTTAAATTTTGGGATTGGGAAACATCTTGAAAGATAATGTATGCGAATAATAGTTTTATAGACGTGTTTGCTTTGACATCAAAGAATACTTCGACAGCTGCAGTCCAATATTTTGTTTTGTCTATTAACTTTACGATTTCCAAGATTTTGGTAGAACATAAAAATTAGAAAGTCTCTTTTGATTATTGTTATAGATATAACTATACTCGAACCGACAAATGCTTCTCTGCATAGTTTTCTATTATGTGCACGATAAGTATTTGAACTGTATTTTCTAAATAGTTGCTTGAGTTCACGTGATTTTAAAGTCACATGTAAACTGTTAACATGACGGAAGCAAAATCAAATGGGAAAACTTGATCGCAGTACACGTGACTGTCATCAAGAAACGAACATCGAAACTAATGCATGCCGTCCGCTAGCGTCCGTAAGACTAAACCGAATCTATTTTCAACCATACAGCGACAGATTGTTGGCTGACGACGACTTTCCGAATCTTATTTTTAAATTAAGAAAACTTTTTCGTGCCTTTTGTCTCCGTGCGTTCTATAAAAATGTTGTCTGTTGCCAAATGACACTGATTTGAAATTGCGGGGAAGATTTATTTGTACTAGTGTTTCATGCAGCTGTTACTTTGTTTTAAGTTCCTTCTTTTAGATTTGGATTAATTACTTGGTTTGTTGAAACGCCCGTTTAATTTTGTTTCAGACGAAAACCATTACTTTTGATGCCTTAACGACTTACGCAAAATGTAACCCTTAATTATTGAAATAGTTATAAATGTAATGTTTCTTGGTGTGGAAGGGTCTTTAAGTCAATTTTCATTTACGCATATTTCACTGATTTTAATGTAGGCGACCAAACGCGCAAAAAAATATTTTAACTGCCTTTTGTAAACAGAGCGATTTTGTATTATATTCAAAACGTCTCTCAAACAAATAGGTACGAAAAGGTCAGAAGGCATCCTTAACAAGAGTCATAAAATAAAAAAGTATCGGGAGTTAGCTAAACTAATTAACAGAGAAAGATAAACGGACAGAAATAACATAAGAACGTGAGAGATTAAAAATTCTCCGGAAATTCGCTCCGAAACTGTGTAACGTAGGAATAAAGTTAAGCCGGTTAAAATGATCATTGTTGTTATGCTGGAGCGATATTTTGGGCAGCCGTTAAAGGGATTTTATACTGCTATAATTTTGACGTTATTGGCAGTGCGTTTTTATGATAATTTTAGCGAAATGCGCCTTATTTTGCGTCTTGTTGGTTATGAGTCGTGTTTTCTTTGATGTTATTTTGTTAAATGTGCGGCATGAAAGTTAGTGGTGTTTATTTTGTTAATTTGAATTGCACAGTTCCTACTACGAGTACCTAAACATTTTAAAGAATTTTCAGGTTTGACTTTTCTAGGATTAGAAAAATCTTTTACTAATCCTAAAAACGAGGTAAATATACTTATTTTAGCGTGGAGATTTCACAAATTAATTAAGGCATAGTGGCTGGGAACTAGAAGATTTTCTGTTTGCAACTTTTTACATCGAACAAAAACTATGAAAACACTTTGTTAATATCAGACACATGCGACGTATCAATAAAACCATCCACATCTAGTAATCCTAGTAAGTTTTTACCATTACATCAAGTTCCTCTCATGTCTTTCCTTATTTATAAACGTCAGTAATTGGATATGTTTTCCCTCGTCATCCTTGTCACGACGTATTCCTTCCTATACATTTGTACCAAGACTGTTAACTGATCAGTTGTAATCTTTATTTCAACTGCTTAAGGTCTACCTACCGATGCTCAGTTGAAAGTGTTGCGTTTGTACTTTGTTTAACACCAATGTCTTACGCTGTTTGTGTTAGCGCGCTGTTTGGGAATTCTGTCGTGTTTTGAATAGTTTTGATTTTGTTTTATCACTGTTTGACTTGGCGGAAATTATATTTGGATTCGAGGTTGTTAAGGAGAAACGATGCATCGTAATGTTAGTCTGTAGTCTTCTTATTTGTTTTAAAAAAGTTGGTGAACAAAGGTCAGAAATAGACAGGAATGGAGTTAGACGTTCTGCTGTTGCCGGTTTAATATACAAATACAGTGCTGGAACCGGGAATCCCTGGGTCTCTCTCGCCATACAAACAGGAAAACCGGGAGTATCTCCTTAGACTGGAGATATTTCTTTGACCTGGCTAAGGCCAACTCACGGCTGTAATATCTCAGATGATGGATAAAACCCATGTTTCACTTTCATTATAAGATATATTGTATATCACATTATGCTTGATATGAACTCGCGGTCTTTCGTTGATTAAATTACTTGCGAAATACATTTCTTGCGATCTCAAATAATCATAAAACCACGATTTTACATTCGATTACATTCAACACTTGAGCTTACGTAAAACAATAAAACTGTATTTTCATAAACACTTGGTTAAATTTACTGCTAGAACATTCGATTGTAGACTTTGTTATCAACGGGATATTATCGTTTGCAACTGAATTTACAACTAAAACAATAATAGAACCTGGAATATTTCGTTACTGCTGCTGTTGCTGTTTATATGTTTTAGATGGTTTTAAATTTGAATTTTTAAAGGTATTTCCTACCTTTATAATAAATAATACTTATACGCATCGATTCATAAACATCAATCGACACGCTACATTAGTTTTCCGCTTACAAATTCGATGGGTCGATATACTAAAATCACTTGTTATGTAGTCAGTTTCATCAAATCACCACTTTATAACTACAAAAATAATTGTCCGAGCCAAAACGAGTTGTAAAATACTTCTTAGCACGCAAACACTTTACCTTAAAAAATACACATTAATTGCAATAGAAAACAACACATATAATATTAGTTTTATATGTTAGAGCTACGTATAAGCGAAGAAGAGGTGTTGCCTCTCTATCGCACTTAAAAATTCGTGTATAAGTGAAAAAGAAACAAAATACCTTTTCTAAACGTGCACACGCACATTGATCGTTGTTCTCAAAAGGAAGTCTTGGCCTCGGCGTTGCTTAGAATCATTCTGGTAATTGGTCAGTTAGATGGTATTGAAAATTGAAATATACTTATCCTTGAGTTATAATATTAGATGATATGACAGTTTAATACGTGTGTCTAAAACACTGTTAGTCACCTTGAACCTTTGTACCTACATAGGTCGTTAGCTTTAGGTCAAATGTCACACCCGTCTATAAAAGAGACCTTGCGTTGGCGGTTGCCGCATAATGAGGTTTCTTTTTGGTTTAAAATACACCAAAACCAACTGTCCTACCTTCCTACCCTACCTACCTACCTGACTTACTGTGTAGCGACACACACTCCAAGTACCGAGTTGATTTTTAATAAGAATACTTGCTGTATACTTTGGGTTGATTGAAATATTAATATATGGTTCCCATTCGTCCAACAAATTATCTACAGCAGTTCGAGCATTAAGATACCTCCCACACAAAAACTTTTCCATAAGTGTTTTTTCATTCTCCGAAACAAAGCTGATACTGTTCTTTAAGTCTCAATTTTAGTTAAAACCTATTCCAAGATATCTTTTCATGCCGTACGCTCAAACACGATCTAAAGATACAATTTAACAGCAAACGAATAAATTACCGACAGACACCCAGTAAATTACAAATAGCTATAAAATTACCGGATACGTTCTTTGAGGTATTTTATGGGACGGAAAAAGTATAAAGTAGCAGGCACCGGGCCCAGGATGCTAACAATTTGGCCGATTCGCCGGTAATGACCACTGCGAACATATTTGTGGTGCCATTGATTTTGTACTACTACTTAGATATCGTGTAGATACATTAAAACGCAGCGCCGTGATGAACTTAAAATAAGACGTAAACGCCATTTTTTCCACGTGACTATAATACTTATCGCTTGGATATTATGGTTTTAAATGGCGTAGGTAATCGTGTAGACTTAGTTTGGTGTTTCAGGTATAAACAAATGCTAGGTACCTACATATACGGTTCAGACCTGCCTCGACTGCTGTCTACCGAGAATGTGAAGAGGGAAATCTATTCATTAACATCACGTGTGTGTCTTTGCCAATTCTTTCATTTAAATAACAAACACCGCCTATTATAGGATAGAGACGCAGTTATTCGACAAAAAAACGAATGTAGTCAGAACAAGCTAAGTTTTCATCAATTTTGATATTGGACTGCGCAACTGTTATTTGAAATTTTAATGAAATTATGACATTTAATTAACACGTTCACAGTCTGTGCTATCAAAATCGATGAAAACTTAGCTTACTCGGACTCTAAGCTGGTAGTAGGTACTTGTATCTATAGCTATACATATAAAATATATATGTAGGTACGTGTTATAAGAACAAATGTGATTAAGTAGGTATATTTTCTTACCTCTAACTTTGCGTGCTAATAAATAAATTCAACAATGCGAATACAGGCAGTACGGGAGTACGTAAATTTATGGATCGTATTTTCTACTTCTGTATTGTGAGGTTGGGAAGTCGTGGCATTAATACTCCTTGTCTGAACTTAAAACAATGAGCACTATACATGAACTACTTTTAGCACCTTACAGAAAAGGTTACTGAAGTTTGTTTGTTTGTTTGTTTGCTGAAAAGTGAAAACGTATTTCAAACTTAATATTCTCTTGTTACCGCCGATTATTATTCATTGCAATTCAAACACCATTACCCTACGTCTCGAGCCCTTTACAGCACTCGTTATCACAAGTCAACGGATGAGTCATCAATTGTAAACACTTACGTTAATTTAAGTTTATAAATAAGTAGACATAAAGGTTGATACATAAATTAAAACGTTTTCTTACTAACTTTTTTCAAACGCGCGTTTTATCTTAAGTGTGCCTACTTATGCAAAAATATGACGTGCTTTGAATGAAAAATGATGTAACCGCCATACGAATACGTACATTTACGACTTATATCGATCTCTTTAGCTGTTATTTATGCCCATGCGGGTTATTACGGAGCGGTTATCTGTTAAATGTAAATAATAGCTTTTACTGTCAAATATGGTTTATTAACTACGGAGCCGTATACCAATTTGCGTTATTTATAGCTGTATCATACGTTGCTATGGGCAGCTGTACAGATGAAAAATGCATTTTGTATGTCCGTTACAACAATTTATACGTTGTTTTAACTGCAGCGTGTTATTAACGAATCCCTTAGGCATTTAAACTAAACAATAATAAAAGAATAAACATTGCTCGAAGGTTCTGCGGCGTGGTTCTATTGTAATAAATATAGCCAATTTATGACAATGTAACACGCAAAAAAGTTCGCATCTTTATTAAATACTCGTGATGTTGAATTCGTGTCGTGTTTGTAGTCTTTAAACCGTTTGATTAGCCTTTAACAAAAAAGAGATATATTATTTTCACACAAGTTGTTTTTAAGTAACTAACGTAAGGGAGCGTTCAAGTATTACGTAACGCAATTTTTGGACATTTTTGACCCCCCCTCCCCCCATGTAACGCGCCGTAACGTTTTTCTGTACCCCCCCTCCCCCTAGTAAAACGTTACGTAACCTCCAAGTGACCATTTTTTACCTGAAGTACCGGAAAGTCGCTAAAATACCTTTAGTTATTGTTTTAATTGCGTTAATATTATTCATAACATTTGAAATGTCTTGTCTTTAAAAGCGAGAGATTTCTAATGTTTTATTTCTTCTTTTTTTATAGAAATAGAAATTATTTATTTGATTCACAGAAAAATAAACTTTATCTATTTACATCTTGTACAAAATATCAGAGAGAACCAAAATGGATGCCACTCAGCATATGCCGATAGCTAGGATACGAGATAGGTACATAGCCATGGCGCTGGTTTTCAGGACACCAATGGGAAAAAAAGGAAAACAGAAAAATAGATATGTCACATAAATTTAAAGTTAACAAGTTTTTGTGCTATAAAGTTTTACTACTAATCATACATTTAATTACGTCGTTTTCCTGACTTGGCCCTGTCCTTGCACAGATTTTTGATTTATCCGCCACTGTTCTTCTCATGCATTCTCCTATTTTAGCGTTTTACTAAACTAGAATAACAAATTTAATTTTTAATACTTTATTTTTACCTTTAGCAATGCAATTACAAACATAAACCTAACTTAAATAGAATATATTTGTCAAAATATAACCGTATTAAAGAATCGAACCAAAACGAGAACATTTAAAATAAATCCAGCCATAAGCAAAAAAATCGTAGTGCATCTGCTTAAACCCTTCTAGAGGAGGCGACAGATCAACAGACAACCACACAAGAAGTGGCGAAAACTTGCATGATCCTTTGTCTATCAGACTACGTACCACGAGCTTGTTTGCGGTTTGAAGGATTGGGCAGGGTGGCGACAGGAAACTTTTTGGAAAGACAGATTATAATGCACTCCTCAAGCGGGAACAGCAGGATTTATCCGCGCATTTCATAACTTGCAAGAAATACGTACTATTCAATCGGGAATCTCCCGTAAAAAATAAACAAAAAGGGTTGCCAACTTGGGAGATTTTAATTCCCTAGTTTTTTAATTAACCCTTCAGACCAATCGTTTTTCGTACTATAATCATAACTGTTGTGATGAGAGTAAATCTCACAAATAGAAAACATAACACGATACAACAGAGTATTTTGAACCGTAAACTGGGGTTACTTTGACTCTCGGGGTTACATTGATAAAAACTTCATTTTATTTTTAAAGGCGAATATCCACGTTTCCGAACGCATCCGTTCGTTTATTTTTTTTAGATTGGCAAAACCGATAATTTCCCTCGTCAGTTGCTCTGACGCAGTGTACGAGTATAGTCGGTAGTAGTGTGGATTACGTTTCAAAATGTAAGTACAGTTTTTGTCTATTTTTCTTGTTCGAATAACTTATAAACTAACAATGTGGGTATTACAATAAAATATTCACGATGAATATTAGCTTGCCAGAAGTGTCTTTAGATATACCACTTTATTGTGTTTTGTGTCATAAAGTCGAATTAGGTATTTAATTATTATTATTTTGTTCGTTGGGGTGTCTTTGATCACCTGCATGGGGTAACATTGATCACTGATCAAAGTAGCCCCCTAGGTGACTGACTACTTGGTCCTAACGTTTTTTTTATGATTTTGGCTAAATTACGTTATTTATTTTTCAGAAAGATGCCACGAAACTATGAAAAGCGGTTGGGGTCACGAGATTACAAAAATTATTCCGAAAATGTGCTAGAACGAGCAGTTACTGCAGTCGTTGAAGGGCGCTTGACACTACGTGGAGCTTCAGAGAGTTATGGCATTCCATACGGCACCATTTTCAATAAGTGTCATGGCAAAAATATAAAAAATCTCAAACCGTTTTTTCTGAATCTGAAGAAAAGATAATTTTAAAGTCTGCAGCAAAATGTGCCGAATGGGTATTTCCGCTCAATATAATGGATCTACGAATGTTTGCAAATTCCTTATTAGATATAATGTCAATATTTTGGAGTTGTAATGAATTAACTTAGCAGATTCATTATTGTTGATTATTGTTTGATAGCTAGGTATGTCTACCTATGAAAACTAAGGCTGATTATGTAAACAGATTGATAACTTTTTACTTTAATGACTAAACAGATACTTACGTAGTAGTTCATTATTGTACGATAGGTATTTGTACCTATTAAGGCTGATTATTTTATAAGAAGATTTATATCATTTTCGTTTGTTTTTAGCTTTATAATTAAAGTTGATTTTACGAAGATGGTGAATTTATTTTTGATCAAAGTAACCCCAAAACGATATAATCTCCTGTAACTTTTGATTCTGCGAACCGATTTTTTTCTTTCCTTAAGATAAAATACTCCTGTAAGGGGTTACTATCGATTAGCCTTAAAAAACATAGGGTATCAAAGTAACCCCAATGTCAGTTTAAGATTGATCACTACGTTTTATTTTTTTCTCTCCATATTTTTTTAAGTTAGCATTTTAAAAAAATTAACAGCCAAAGACAAAAAAAAGTTGATGTTCCCATTTTTTTTATCTTTTTTTTAACGTCTTATTGTAGAAGATAGAGAAGTTTAAACTTGAAAATTGATCAATGTAACCCCAGTTTACGGAATATAAAAATAAATATTAGGGGACAATCTTTACACAAATCGAACTAGTCCCACAGTGAGTTCAATAAAGGCTTGTGTTATGGGTACTAGACGACGATATATGTAATAGTTATAAATACATAGAAAACATCCATACCTCAGGAACAAATATTCGTGCTCATCACACAAATAAATGCCCTGACCAGGATTCGAACTCGGGACCTCTAGCTTCGTAGGCAGGGTGGCTACCCACTAGGCTATAGGCCCGGTAAAATATCAATATATAATTTCTAATATGGCGATTGGAGTCTACGGAGACAGCTGAAGTATAACGAGGCCATCCGAATTGCGGTATTTTTTGTTAATTACTCGTACTTTACTGGAGTGATGAGAAAATCTATCACAGCTGTTGATAAATAGTTTAAAAAAAATTCAATAAAGTAAAGCAAGCAATTTTGTGAAGGTAAAATAATTTCATGTGGTCATTCCATCTGGAAAAAAAAACGTTTTAAAAATGCGTGAGAGAATCTCTCTACGCGAACGTTCTGAAGGGTTAGAAAACAAAGTTACGTAACGCGTAGTTCAGACCCCCCTCCCGCCCCTGTAACGCATCGTAACGTTTTAGTAGACCCCCCCCTCCCCCCAAATTCGTTACGTAATACTTGAACGCTCCCTAAGTACGCGAATACTTTTACACCATTAATTGTTATATTGAAGGATATTTTATTAATTAATAAATAAATAAATAAATAAATATTATGGGACAATCTTACACAAATCTCCTTAGTCCCACGGTAAGCTCAATAAGGCTTGTGGTGTGGGTACCAGGCGACGATATATATAATAGACAGATACATATAAATACTTAGATACATAGAAAACATCCATAACTCAGGAACAAATATTCGTGATAAACACACAAATAAATGCCCTGACCAGGATTCGAACCTGGGACCTCCTGCTTCGTAGGCAGGGTCACTACAAACTAGGCTAGGAGGCCGTTAAATTTAACTTATGTATATACTAACGTTAAAATTAACTTATATACTTGGTCTTTTATTACCCGACACTAACGTTCCCTTTACGATTGTTGTGTCTAGACACGAAAAAGGGCGATAAACATCTTTGTGGGCGCAACCCAAGTAGATATAAGAGTTAGTTAAACCTCAAACATCTTATTTGACCCTCTGACAACCCTGATATATCACGGACTTACGCCTAGCGCCTCAGGACAAAGCCTTTTTTCGGCTAAACAAAACAAATCCAGTCACGGTACGCCGATATAACGATAAATAATGTAAGCTTGCTAAGTTGCTAGGCCAAAACAGGCCTTAACGCTAATTGTTTAAGTGTTAATTTGGTGTGGATTAATTACCCAATTTATCAGGAATCGTTTTATTTTTACCGGTACAAGATCAAGGAAAGTTGTACCTGAATACGTTTTGGCTTGATTAGGTGTACGGTATTGGCATTGATACCGAGTTTAAAAGAACATCAATTGGGCATTTATCGAACTAATGAGTACTGAGTGTAGACGCATTGATAAATTGATTACTATCTGTCATGGTCGTTACATCATTTTTTTCTGTTAATGAATAGTGTAATATTTCAATAAATGAGATACTTCGTTTTATTAATGCCGATGACTGGTCAATGCTTTGGTATTTTATATTAAATACGAAACATACAACTTTTGTAGCGTTAATTTGTATGTTAATGACGATATCAGTTTTAAGTATTTTTCAACCAATTGCAGTATTTATAATTAACATAATTTTTATATAGATATAAAAGTCTCTGTTGTATTTGTTATCGGAAAAATATGAATGCTAAAAACCTAAAAAGCGGTACAACTCGCGTAACAATATCGATTTTTTGCTGTACAAAAGTCGTTAAACCATATTACTAAGGGGCTGTAAAACCGTAACACTAATATACATTTTACGGCCTAGGCCCCGAAGTGTCGGGGCCGACATATCGCCTTGAAGATACACAGCCATCGTACTTGCATAACAGTTAATTGTATTTACAGTACTTGTATAACCTGTTTGTAATTGCTGATATTTTGTCTTGAGCCAGACGATTTGATAGTAGATTGGTCGGTTATAAAACTACTCTATTTATGTAATTGCAAGTTTTGATATAGCAGTGTAAGTTTTAGTGCTGATCCCGTTTTTATTACAGAACGATTATTTTGAGTCTTAAGAGACCTTATACCTTTAAAAACTCTCATGAATTTAGTAGGTACTTTCCGTTTGATTAATGGTAAATCATCATAATTTTTTCCTTTTAATTAGAAATTAGCAGGGGCCCTATTGTGATCTAATAGAATTTTTATTGCGCAGAAAATTGTTTTTCTCCTCGTAAATATTATTACACGCAATAAATTAAAGTTTTGTCACTTTTACTACCTCAAATAAAGATCTTCGAATCATATACCTACATTAAAAAAATTGATTTTAATTACCTATACTTTCGTCATAATTTGAGTTAAGTACAGTAATGTTTGAAGTCGTAAGGCCTCTTAATTAGTTAGATTAATCCCTACCTACCTACCTACCTGGATATTAAAAAGAAAATATTTTATAGTAGGAAACTATTTATTGTAAATGATATGGCAATGTTAGATATGTAGAAATGTAAGCTTAGATTTCTTAATATCTATCTTATATTTTATGGATAGGTTTTAAAAGGTAGAAATAAATAAATCAAGAAGTTAGTGCTGTATGAGCGTTTGGCTTTATCAATTCTTGTGACGTTTGAAGTTATGAATTAGACTAATAATGAAACATATTAATGTACACCTGTAGTTTATTAAAAAAATCGTACCAATCCGAAACTCAATGCAGTGTGTAACAAGATTCCACTTTCATTTAACGTGGCGTTGACATCAAGTGAAGCCTAACACTAGTCACAGTCAAGGTCTAGAAAACCTGATCACGATTGGCTAGTTATCGCTTGACCGGTTTTAGTTCTCATAGATAATGTTAAAGCATCTACGACATGTTTTATTTATGCCAACAGTCTATTTTTTCGCCTGCGGGAAGGCAATAGTATGGGTTTCCAAGGACTCATTGTATACATTCGTCCGTAGCAGTTAAAAGGTTAATTTTGTTTTGTAGACAGTAAAAGTTCGAACAATTTTAATAGACACTGGTATGAATCATGAAGCTATAGCTACTAGCTGTCTATTTTATTTGATATAAAGGTCAATGAAAAATACCTATCATGCTAGGTAAGGTTTAAAAAATCACTGCAATTTTTCGGAAAAAAAATGTTGATTTGAAATTAATATCGTGTTCCCATTTTTGTTAGTCCTAAATATCGCATGAATATTATAACGTTTTCCAATGAAATATTTTTACTCGTTTACTAATATTTCCGTATATTCTACTTCCTTATCTGAATTTCATAAATATGGATTAAGAGTTATCAATTAATTTATGTTTTTATTGATCCTAAGAGTTTAGATAGAGGCGATTAGGATACGTGCTGAATTAATTACCGATTGCACTCATCTACAAAAAATAAATAGACATAACGCCAAAAAAAGTCGTTTAAAAATGTTTTCCACTTTTTACACCCTTAAAAACATAATTTCTTCCAGTTAAATCGTCAATTAATACACACTTCACTTATTTAGACCATAAGTACCTAACCTACTAGAGTATACTTACCTAAAACCGTAGTAAAATTTTAATTACGATTACATTTTAATTGAGTAATTACTTTTTTATACGTATTATTCTTCCAAGCTTGTAGGTAGGTATATTGCGTAATATTTTATTCAATATTGAAAATTTTAAGTACCTTCAAGGTTGCGTGCGCGATATTGCCCAAGTACAGTAGCACTAGTGTTTTAAGTTAATTTTATACTATAACTAACGTGTTGCAGGCGTCCGTAGGCTATGACGTAGTTAAATAACATAGGTTTATATTTTAGGTACTGACACATTTAAAACTGTCTTTACTGTCTTAACTTATGAAGTCAAGAAATTTTAAATTACAAGCAATCATTCCTTTGTCCCTACCACAAAAACTGGCCGCCACAAAAAGGTGTCTGAATTTAATTAAGAAGCCTTTTGTATGTAAATTGTCTTCCGTCAAATAGGTTTCTTCGAATATTAGCAGGACAATATTTTAAGTGCTTGCAATATGTCGCTTGAATCATATTTGGTTACAGGTGACAAACAAAATTTCACCTCGACATCTAAAAGAATAATGTTTACAATTTTAATCAGCTAAAGTGATCTCTCGTTAATGTAGTTTTTGTCAGTCTTAACTTTAATAAAACGTAATATTATCGCGGTCGACCATTGAAGCCCTTCAGTAAATGCCCTTAGTGTGTTCTCATTTTACATATAACAATAACCATAAAATTCTAAGTAAACCAGTGTCAGACCCTGAGCTTCTTTACTGAGAGGCCTTAGAGTAAAGAGACCACTTATACTTACTTACTACCTACTTACTATTGTGGGACAGTGGTCCGAAACAAATCTTGGCTTCCGAAACGAGAGCACGCCAGTCATCCCGATCCTGCACAACTTCTTGGCAGTTCTCCGCTTGAAACTTTTACAGTTCCACCGGAGACGGCGCGTTAGTTGTCCCAAGTACCTAAGCTCTTTTGACTGCCCTATCTGGGGAATGAAAAAGCGGTTAAGATTTGTATGAAATAACCGGTTATGGCATTACACAAATAACCGGTTTTGCATTTCCTAGACCTATCCTCACCCATTCTCTGGAGGCCCACTTATACTGGTTGTTACTAGCCATGCTACTGGATTAGCACAGAAATCTCAAACACATACTACTGTCCGTTCAGATATATATGCGTTTCTCCCTTTAACGAATTAGCTGAGCAAAGTTGACAGCGTAATTGTACACCTTCAAGTGGCAAATGTACAGGACTTGGCAAGACAAAGTTAGGTTTAATTAGGAAGAGGTTATGTAACTAGGGTTCAGCCATTAAATACATTGTCCTGTGTGAAGTTGTACTATTAGTAGTCCTTGCTTAAATAAATTTAGCTAGAATTGTGCTTTAGCAAAGTTTAGTTTAGATAGATTAATAGAAGTCCTCTGCGTGAGATTAAACTAAAGCAGTATCTGAAAAAAAGAATAGGTTATCTACACGTATTTAAGTTTTTTAGTTGATTCAATACCAAATGTACTGCGTAAAACGGGATTGGCACTTACACCAATACTGCTGATGATATAATTAATGTAAGTGCCATTGCCCAATGATTTTTATACTGACCCGCAAAATACATTTATTTAATATACGAATATAACTTACATACCAAATAAATATATAGACCAACATTCCGTTCAATCAGTTGATTGAATTCTTGCATCAAGCACGAAGTGTCACTGATTGGGCTAAAACGAATTGAAGGCTACTAGTGAATTTAAAGTAAGTACATATAGTATTGACATAATTATACATTTTTCGTATTAAGTTTGATCGGTAGAAATACAAGGTAATCCATATTTAATAAAGTGCAAGACGCACTCTGAGGGAGATGTTTTCATATGTGTACTAAACTTTAGTACTTACATAAATAAAATACCATGTAAGGTAAGGACAGTGCGGGTAATTCCTATGTCCCTATGACGGAATTAGCCACATTGACCTTAAATATATATATTTTTTATGGAGTTTGATGTGTTTTACTCATACGTATACGTTACGTTACGACCTAAAAATGTATACTGTAGTTACAAACGCGATGTGAAGGTGCGACGCCGTTCTTATGGTGTTGTGACTTAATTATACATACTATTCATGACTATTGTCACCACTTGGTTGATAAAGATTGCTTGATTCCTTTATACATTTATATATATGCTATATGATATGTATTAATCGACAAAAGATTTAAGATGAAAGAAGTTTTCTTAACGTTGACATATCAAATATAGACCACCTATGAAATGTTGTTTACCTCTTTTTCACATGTAATCTATACCAGGTTTTGTTATTTTTGTTGTTTTGAGGTGGTATTGTATTGAAATTCATATGTTATGTTCGACTGTTTTTACGGAGTTAATTTTTCAAAATAAATATATAATTATCCTAATTCTTGTAGCATTAAACTTAATCGGCAGTAAACCGCCTGCTGGCAGGGCTCGTCAAATCACGAGGTCGTTTGGCAGGTCGGCTGACAAGTCGGTCGTGACGCCCTGCCATTATAAGTTAAACATAAAAAGACAGATAATTAACCTAATAAGCTCCCGTCGCACGCATTTCTCTAGGACGGCATTATGCAGGCGGCCTGAATAACCAGCCACGATAAAAATGATGTATCTCCATTCTACTCGTTTGTTGCTTCCATCATTTAAAAAATAAGCTGTAGAACAGCGATAATGATGATCAAATGCATGCCGCAGTTTAGCATAAACACGCTATTGAGTTTAATATCCTCATTTGTCTCTGGATTACTCGGAAAAATAGTCGTATTGTCAATGACAACTCTATGGACTTAGGCCATTTTTATTTTCGTAAGGTTTTTATATTTAAATGGGTCGTTGTGGCCTAGTTTCACCTGGTAAATGATGTAAAAAGAATGATGGGAGAGGTCAGAGGTTGGAGACTGGAATTTATTTGAATTAATCTGCTGATTTATTCTGTAGCGGCAAGAATACCTACAAGTATATTTTGTCTTTAACAACTTTTGGTTAACAAAGTTTACAACAAGTTTATGTTTGAATTTTTATCCTAGCAGGGGAAGGGTACTCTGCGATAGGTATATACAGTAGGTAAATGTGTTTCTGATTTATTTTCATTTTGTCAGGCTCTTTGGGCAGTGCTGTTCATTGGGTTTAATGCAGCCGTTAATCCATCACTGAGTGTATTACAGGGTAAACGTCTTAGTTTCCACTGTAAGTTTATGTGTGCAAATAAACTTTAAATCTGAAATGGGTAGATATATAACAAAGCAAGTGAACTGGTGAAACACATTTCTCGTATTCAGAAGAGTCCATTGATATACAACTGTATGGAAGCATGCAATGAAAAACGGGCCGACTATATCAATAACGTCGCTTTCGTAATGAGTAAATAATATTTATTCATTCATACAAAATGGCGGACTCAAAAAACCAATCGAAGAAGTAAAACCTCTATAAGCTATCCATGACCCACCCAGGTAGCTTCAATTATATCTAAAGAATGCTAATAAACAACTTTTTCATCAATTAAATAATCCTTCGAGTCACGCAAACTAAACCGCATCGCGTTTTGTCCATAGATTTATATAGTGACAGGGGGAATAGTAAAAAAGCCTCAGGAGAAGACTCAAAATGAGAGATTGATGTTTTAAGCTATAGCGTCAAAAGAAAAATAGCCCTGCTGATAGCCAATTTTTGTCATATGTGCTCGTTATTATATTAGCTCGTATTATGCTCGGACTGAGCGTGAGTCCATAATTATGTGAAGTTGCGCTTGGTGTTTATTTATGTAATCTAGGCAGCTGATGTTTATGTATATATTTTGTAATATAAGTTTATGTGAATTCAAAATCGGCGTGTCATAAAATAATAGTTTTGTCTGCCTCCCTCTGTCATTTGAACTCTGTAGTTTAGCCTCTAATTTTTAAATGCCGTCTAGTAAACAAGGCTGTCGTGTCTTTCGCTGCATACTATGGTTGACAGTGACACGATTAACGGACTACTCGTCATCCTTATTGTATTGAGATAAGGTCTAATATTGTACTGATATTTAAGTTGCTGTTCCTGTAATTAGTCATTCCGTAATCGCTGTCAGTTATTTACTGAGTAAACCTAACGTACTTGAGTTTAGAATGAGGAAAAATGATTGGCGAATAGTAACGACATATAAATGAATGTTATTAATTGTACAAATAAAAAATAAAAAAAATAATAAACACATACAGTTATGATAGACAAAGCCTGTTGCGGATTACATCATTTGTATGTGACGAAGCCTATACCTAGCTGTATCTTCATCGTCCTGACGAAGCCTATGAAGCTGTTTTTTTGTTACAATACAAATATTTGTAACAAATACTACTTGTCTTTAATAATTATTGTTTTTTTTTTACAGGTAAGTTCCAGAAATAAACTATACGGGATTCCATTCTAGGACAAAATGATGTAAGCGCCAAGACAGCTTAACTTAAATCATTAATTGACACCAATTATATCATAAAAACAAAGTACCAAATAAACCGTCGATAAATAATACATTTTGCATAATCTAAACTATTGAACAAAACCAAGTTACATTGAATACACTTAGGGATCGGAAACAGGTTTAATAAAAACGTAAAAAAAAAAATTGTATGCTCCCGCCTTGTTGTTTTTAAATAAACGATTTGTATTTTTATTTTTAAGGTATAATAATGGCGTAGGGATGTGACGACCCCATCGCCCACTGGTTTCCACCGGTGCAATCAGTCAACGCAGGGCAGCTTGTGGCGAGCTGTTGGGGAGTAGCGACCCCACGTACCTGAGCGCTCCTGGGGGACTCCGTCGTCCGACCAAGTCCTCCGCCTCTGGCTTGCCTTAACCGGCCGTCCAGAGTGGGGTCGCGAGAGCTGTGTTCTCGAGGGTAGATGTGGAAACCTAAGTGGCGAGTTGGCTATATGTTTAAAGTCCAGTGACACCTCTCTACCCCCAGCCCTCATATCGGTGTTGCCCTCGAGCCATCTTAGATGTCGCTTTTTGTGGGGGCCCATCTTATGTGGGCGAGTCACCGTCTGCCGGAAATAAAATTGATTACCGTTTTGTTAGGCAGACGTCCGATTTTATTCTCCATAACCCAGTATTTAGTCCACCGCTTTCACCTAATAGTCCAGCATATTTTAGATTCCATTAAATCTCAATAGTCTATACACCCTGGCGGGTGCTGCCTCTGCGTGCGTCCCATGACTCGGGCAGGTGCAACATCCGCTCGGTGTACCCCTTACATTTCATTAAATTGTCGAAAGGGCCTCTGCGTGTTGGCTTCGGCTCCGCGCACGCCTCCCAAAGGTCCGGAACACCATTGTTCCGTGATGGGAAAGACATACAAATAATAATAATAATATATTCTTTATTGCTCACCAATAATGATAAATACACATACAAAGAAAACTGTTATACAAGATAAAAAATAATTGGCACACAACAGGCGGTCTTATCGCTAAGAAGCGATCTCTTCCAGACAACCTTTGGGTGGTGGAGAAATTTAGAGAAATAAAATAATATAATATAAGTAGGTGAAGCGATTTAAGTTACGGACTAAGTAGGAACATATACCGAGAAATCAGTAAGTTAAATCCATATAACACTAAGGCATAAACTTACATACACTAAATTATAATGTAAACATACATAGAAGCATACTTATATACATACGTACATACAAATATACTAAACAGCAGTACAGCAAATAATAATGGACAAGGTTATAGCACACACGGAACTATGAAAGGGACAAATAATACTTTTTTAATTTATCTTTAAAAGTAAAAAGGGACTGAGCACACCTAACATCAGTGGGTAAAGAATTCCACAGGAGCACAGCCTGAAAAGTGAAAGATTTTGAGTAGAATTTTGAACAAGAAGACGGGACAGATAGAAGGAAATTTTTAGCACACCTTGAAGAGGTAACGTATTTGAAGCGCTCTTTGAGATAGCGGGGCGTTGCAGGGTTAAAAAGAATTCCAAACAAGAAAGAAAGCAGGTGAAATTTACGCCTATAACGTATTGGAAGCCATTTTAGCTGGGACCGAAAACGTGACACATGGTCATATTTACGCAAACCAAAAACAAATCGGATACAAACATTCTGAATTCTCTCCAGCTTTTCGAGTTGTTCTTCCGTCAGATCTAGGTAAGAGATGTCCGCATAATCCAATATTGGGAGGAGTAAGGATTGAGCAAGGGAAATTTTAGTAGCAGTCGGAAGAAAATTACTAAGCCTCCTTAAGGAACCCACCGCAGCAAACATCTTTCTGCTAACTTCATTCAACTGTGGAACCCAAGAAAGAGTGCGGTCAAAAATAACACCCAGGTTTTTCACTTGAAAAGCGTACGGAATCATCACGCCGTTGAAGATAATCTGTGGGAGATTATTAAAATTGAGTCCAGAAATCATCTTAGTGCTCCCAATGATGATGGCCTGGGTCTTTGCTGGAAGGTATTGTATTGTTATATATATTGTATTGACTCCAATCTTTTATTTAGGTAACAACGTCGTATTATTAGATTGTCCCATTAACAATAAATTAATAAACAAAAAAACGGTAACTTTTTATAGAAAAATACCGGTAGCTGATCCTTGAATACACTTGAAAATTAGCACACAAAATGCAGGCTAAATGTATATTTCCTGTCGTGTACATTTAAAGTTGATTCAGATTAAACGACATTCAAGTAAATCCACTCGGACATTTAAGGGCGATTAGCTCTTGCCTCACAGTGTCGACACGCGAGATATGTCAACATTTCTAAGGCCTAGGGCTCGTATAGGATTCGTATAATTATACTAATTAGATATGTCAGCAAATACTGAGAGATTGCCTGTGTGTTGGGTAATTTGTAGGTACAAGCATGGGTAAGTTAAGTTTTGGACAAACGTTACAAATTATGGAGACATATTTTGGATGCGATCGCAAAACGGCGTGCAGTTCGAATCGCACCCAGTGTGACATTCACCTATAAGGCATATTCGCACCACACCAGAGAGTGGTGCGAATCGCAACCAGTGGACGTCCCGCTAAGTGCTCATATTTGGTACGCTTACGTAGGTTTTCTTTGCTTGTAACTTGTAAGTAATGCGGACAACTGGTTAGGATTTCCAGTTTAAGTATGCTGACATGTGTAGTGCATGTTTATCAGGCACACGAGTACGTTAGGTAACTAGAAGATTTTTACGTAGTGATGCAAGTTTGTGAAGTTTTTTCATTTAGACTTATTTTTATTTTGTATTTTTTTACAGCGTTATTTTAAACCCATTCGAAGACATTAGAAATGTTTTAAATGCAGGTTCATGAATATGTTTCATCATGTCAATCCGTATAAAATATCAGTTGGCGCTTAACACATTATGGATAAGCCAATAAAAAGCAAGATGTTATTTTTATTGTAAACGATGTCAGCGAAATCCGGATTTATAGAGTTTGGCATTTAAAACATGTATCGATTCAAAGCGATACTTTTTGATGTTAACGCCAAATACGAGTAGGTACGTAAGCTCATTTTAATAAGCGCCCCAAAATTTTACCACCGCAGAATTCGACGTAGCACCAAAAAACACATTTCGCTGTCTTTACGTTGGCCCTTGCGTGATTTTACGACAGCGGGGTATTTTGCGGGCCATGTTGATGCCTGGAAATGGCCTGCGTAAGACTGGCTGTTATCTTTATTGTAAACGACTTCAACGTGAATAAAGGTAATACGTCTGGTACGTTGAATTTGCAAGATTATAACTGAAACTTGTCGAGTAGAAAAACAGTATGAAAAAATACATTGAAAAAATTACAACTGTATTATAAATTGCGGATAACACTACGCACGACATGTTTCGGAGAGCTTTGGACTCCATTTTCAAGCACCGTTCGCGATGATTAAATAAACGTGAGTGTTATTCGTAATTTATTAGAATATACATATTTAAATATTTATTTTTATATTTTAATATTTCGACATAATATCTCACAATAGGTTAAATTCAATAATTCCAACTAAATATGTAAGTACGATTGTTGAGACACAGTGCGCTGACAGTTGGATCGACAGCAGAAGCTTAATAATAGGGTCCTATTTTTTTATTAGAAAAGTGAAATCTTATTATAAAACCAAATATTAGAAAAAAAAAACCATTATAGCTACCTTGCAATTTTGTACGAGTCCATGTAAAAAGTAACGCACGTTGTGATCTACTGAGTACTATCGAGTATGTCCTCTTGCATTGATGTTATGTAGTTATGTCTCTTACGTTAATGTTAAGTAAGCTATGTAACTTGCATTAATTTTGTTATTTAGATAATTTATTATTCATTACTTTACTTTATAGAAATCTAAGTAGAAAGGAAACAACAACTATTATGTTGACTTTAGTTGCATCTCATCATCAGTAATCTTATTCAACTTTTCCGCAATGCTACCCAAGCGTTTAATGTTCACATCGGAATCGTTATCTCACGAATTATCATAATTTAGGGGCATTTCAAGAAAAGCCTTTTCATGTTTATAAACATCGTATAAATAGTCGTATCAGTTCCGATCTACGCTTAAGTTTCTTAATTCGACGTCTACATGATGAATGATATTCTAAATGTACTTACAAAAACGTAGTATCATCGTTATGTGATGTGTCCAGGCCCTTTTGAAGTAACATATTGTTATGTAGCTGCCAGTAAAAAAATAGGAAAAAGATACAAATGACCACTACTACGTTTGTCTCTCACCAGTGTGCTTACCATGAGTTGTTTACGTTTCTAAAGTATTTCCGTCACGCTCCTGTCAGAGTAGTGGTAGAAGCGAGACGTACCTCGCAGTCGCTAAAGCCTAAAGCCTATGGTTTCGTACTACTCATGATAAGCACACAGGCGGCGCTACTCATACGTGGGTCTTGTCAATATGAAAGAAGTGTTAACGTGAAACTCACGTTCCACTAGCGCCCCAAGCGGTGAATTCAAGCAAGCGGGAGAGTAACATAATGCTGTCTTTTCAACAACCCTTTAAATCACTGATGTATCCTTAATCCGTTCCTCATTATGAAAAACCCTGCTTTAAAACACCCACAAAATTTAATGCTGAACATATTTAACATCCAAATCCCGACCCATCGGAGCGCCAAGCCAGCGTATTTATAATCCACCAATCCTTTTGTACTTCCCGACGTTACTTTAAGCGATTCAAGAGCCCATCAAACGTATATACGTGCGTATACGTGCATATGACACGCTTAGGGGCACCCTTTTGAAGGATTGCGTAAGCACTCGACTCATACTGTTCTTATTAAAGGTTGGCGATCACATATCAGCACGGCGATGTCTTTGCCGTCTTTAACCAGGCAAAGACTTTTGTAACCAAGAAGCTTTTTAAAACGAGTGTGATGAGGTTTTCACAAGCTAAAATGACAATACTGTTTTTCGCTGTCGTCCAGATAAAGAGATCTAACAGCCGATCAATGCATCGATAGAGCATAAAAAGTGAGGTGACAACTTAGATTGCTAATATACAACAGGTTGCTGTCAAAAAGCATCAACAAAATAAATTATAATAATTAACCAACTTACTGAGACCAGTAGACTGGTTTCATTTATATATGCTTCTCATTTATATATTTCTAAAAAATTAATTTTTCATGCTCTTTATATCTCTTGTTATGTTTGATGCATCTTTAGTCAATTTTAGATGATCGACTGGATGACCTCGATTCATGTACTGTTTCAGTTACTTCAGTTTCGTAAGTACATGCACCTCAACCCTAACCCACGTACTTTCATATCACGTCTGAATAGCTATACCAACGGCTGTAGGATAAGATTGTTTCCTTTGTTTACACAATTACGTCTGACACGGTCGGGTAATGAGACGCAGCCTCTGACGTCATCCGATAACCTTATTGTAGGAATTCTGAGGGTTGCTGGGGTAATTTAATTAATGTCGTGTAATGAAATAGAACATGAAACGTTATTTCTGAAATAAACCTAGTGACACAGTAAGGTAAAGATTTGCGTAAGTAGACAACAAAAACAGTGTTTCCAATAAGGCTAAAACAACCGCAAGACAGCCTGCCCCTCATCATAAGCTGGTAGTGATTTCTTTATTTTTTTATTTATGCTGTTACTCGTATTAGGTGAGAACTTGTATTAGGTGTACACTCACGGTCTACGTATCTATCTACGTATTTGTCAGCCCCCACTTGTTATTGCTGAGCATTATGTCCGCTCAAGGAATCATGCTAAAGTACGGTTCTAGACAGTCTGCATCCGATGGAACGACTGTTATTGGTTGTCCTGCCTACTTTGTTGTTAGCCTTTTCCTCGCCTGACTTATTATAGCACCTAAAAAAGTTTTCCGCTTCCAAACATTGTTCTTGCACATCTAAAAGTGCTAACTATGGGTTAAATATTTTGCGACTGTCAAAATATGCACGGCCTTCACTTTATTTACCCTACCTGACTTATGTCACAAGTCACAACCAGGTTCTCGCAATGACATACGGGTTTAGCATTTCATTGCTGCTGCTGTTTGGGATAGAACCGTGGCGCCTATGGCGGAGACATATTAAATTTATCTCCACCTTTAAAAGGGCAACACGCAACAGAGACACATTTAGTGGCTTAATGATTATATACCTATGTAACTAAGCTCCGCGGTTTGGGCATATTGCGACTGGCAAAATTTGGCTCATTGGCGCAGTGCTAATGGTAGGGCCATCTATCCGCACTATCTTCACTTCAATAACAAGAGAAGGTAACCGAGATTCTCTTGTTATACTCGTACTGTCAGGCACAACCATTGATCCTAGTTCAGGCATTTTACGACTGGCGCAATTTGGGTCAGTGGCGCAGTGATGCTGGCAAGGTCATCTATAGACATTAGCTTCACTTCTACAAGATTTACTTGTCATACTGTCAGGCACTTCCATTAGCCCTACCTCCACGGTTTGGGCATTTTGCGACTGGCACAATTTGGGTCAGTGGCGCAGTGCTGATGGCACGGCCGGCAGCCCTTTATTCTTCACCTCGGCTTTTTACGTAATGCTCCCTTTATGATTTCGTTTTCTGTTGTATTTTTTGAGCTGCTAATGTTCAAGGGGGTGGATGTTGTTTGCAAGTTTTACAAAATAGTGTAGATAAAATATTTAAGTATAAAGAGAGTAATGTTGGTCTGTTGAATACAATCTGGATATTGTCAATGCATTTAAACATAGAATAATCTCCGTCTAAATGTAAATAAAAGCAGATAAAACCTATTTCATAAGTACTCTTTTTAGCCATTCCTGCCTATACTACCCTGCTCCGGGCACTGGAGACCTTGACCACTATTTCTTTCGTATATGCCATACGTTTAGTTTTATTACCTCAAGGTATGAATTTTATGGAATCTTTGAAATGTAGCGTAACGACCATGAAACGGAAACAGTACATCATACACTCGTAGGTATCGCAGCATTTATATCTTTGAGAAATAACGAATAAAATGTTGAAGTATATCTACCACATCCTCTTCCATTCGACCTGAAATGAAAATACCGTTGGTTTAATATTAAACTATGTGTAAACTTTTTGCACATTACACAAATGATGATATTTAAGTCAATATATCGCATTAGCCATTACTCATAATGATCCATCTTAAAACCAAGGTGACTATGACTAAGTATAATTTTCTTCAAATTCTTCGAACAATACTACAAAAAATGCTGTTTTGTACTTAAAATTTAAAGAAATGTTATTAACTTCAATTGGTACTTGGAAACTAATTTAAGATTGTTAATTGAAGATTTTAATGGCTTCCATAAAATTTTCAATGGTTTTCACATACACAATAACAGGTTCTGTTGTTGGTTGATTTCATTTGTCAATGATGACGTGTTATTTTTGTGATAACTGAACAAAATTTGAGGCAGTTTGTGTGTTGATATTGTTTGTATTCGGGTTAACAGCACTTCGATAATAACTTTAAGATTGTGTTACATCATATCACCTGCCATTTTTAGTGATCTACTTTGAATCGCTACAAGTTTATTATGATTTCAAGCAATGTATTGTAGTATTTGCAGTATTGTACTACCTTTTTTCTACTCCAGCACTCCTGTCAGTCAATTAGATGACTGACAGCGTTATAAAAAAGTATACATTATAACGTTATCTATGGTATTTCATAAGAACACTGCTCCTATGAATTCTCATACAATTGATACAATATATTAGAACTGTTGTTTTTTATTCTATAGTGGGCATATGACGTTCCACATTCTGCCACCTTTCGAGATTTTGTTTTTTTCGCTATTTTAGCTATTGTAGAAAAACTAGCGTATGCAACAGCTCATAATTGATTCTTAAAATGCTCGGATCTATTATTACAAAACTCGACTTCGCCTCGTTTTGTAATGGTGACCGTCAAATTTTAAGAACACTTATTATATCACTGTTGCATAAACTACTATTTTGATACTGAACTAAAACAAACTTGTTGATAGATTCGTAACCCTCTATTAAAATTTAATACAATGGCAATAGAAATCCGGAAAGGTATCCGGATTTGTACAATTCGTCATCTACCTATTATGTTAACTGTAACTAGTTTAAATAAAGAGGAGGCAATGTATAAGACAATAGTCTCACTGTTATTATCTAGTCTAGCTAATTACTACCAGAAACTACAAAGGCATTGATGGATTGAATACGAAGATAAAAGGAATCAAAATTCATTCTTAATAGAATTTAATGATTTAAATTGCAAACCATTTATTTGAAAATGGGAATGAAAACATCACCGAGTTATTTTATAAGGTCAAAGTTATAAATTATGGAAAAAAATGTTAAGAATAATAAATGATTTGGTTCGTGCTTTAAAAAATATATATATTATGGATCAATGGACTCCATATTTCAGACATTACAATAAAAAATACGTTCGAATAGAAAAACAGACTCAATGGCAATACAAAAGCTATTCAAAGGCCTTGATTGATAAAGAGAACAAGAATAAAAAAAACAAAACACTGATACATGATAACGATCAAAGCACTTGTTTCAAAACAAATCCTTATCCCCATAACAAATTACCTAGTGAACATTCTCCTGAGAACAGGGACCGACCCAACAACAATAGTTACAAAGTGGCAACATTTTGACATCCCACACTGCCCCATTATTTCCTTTTGTGCTCACACGCAAACCGGCTATTAGCCGTGTCAATATGGACTACAATTACTTGTCTTGGTGCCATGACGTCTAGCTTTTTGCATTGTGGATTTTTAGTATTTAATGGTGATGTTTCTTATTGTGATTGAAGCTTTAGCTTGGTCCTTCAACATTACCTGTGTTTAAATATTTTGCTAACTCATTATCTGCCTTGATGAGAACTGTTTCACTTGCTAAAACACAAATATTTTCAGTAAAGGGTAAGTCGTGCACTAACGGAGCCTGTTTTAAATAGTGTGTTATTCATATGCAATGTTTTCTCTAGTTAGTGGAAGATGAAATATAAGACAGAAACCTCTTGGACCTTCACTAACTAAATGATCTGACCGAGATAAAGCGGAACTTAATGTACACATTTGATAGAGCTACTGTTTAAGCTTATTTTCGGTTCTGACGTAATTTTTCAATGGCTTTGTACCGTGAAAGTGGGTTTACAATGGAACAAATGCCACAATCGACAGTTGACAGAACCGTAAATGCATTTGATTGTCAAAATACCTGTTGAAATTTTATGCTCTTTATTCTACGTTTTGAAATTAAATGATAATCATTATAATATTGTCTTCTGTTTCCGCAATTATTGTTCACTGAAATAATTGTGTTACTAAACGCGATTATTCCGTTCTAAAGTGTTTAATTTCAATAATAATCATTATATTAAATGAGAATGTTCTCTGACAACAGTTCAGATAAACCATAATGTGACTGAAAGAACCGAATAAATCTTCTGAAGATCCTATTTAAAACCTATTAACGTCACCACCTCATTTTCTATTACGGCTAATAAATGCGCTCGAGGAAAGATGAACTGAGGCGAAGTAGATCTGGAGAACGAATTTTTTTTTTTAAACTAGAGTTAGTCAATATAACCATATACTAATTATATAATTGCTTCTGTTATTCTAGCGTTGGGTCTATTTATTTCAAGCTACTAAATAACGGACAAAATAAAACGAAAAAACAAAATAAATGGTAGCATATTTACTACCTGTAAAATAATTGGTACCATGTGTCCTGTATTCAGCGCATACAACACGTATGACCAAGTAACAAATCCTAATACACATAGTGTATTAAAAAGGTTAATAGAATTCATAATCAGAAGCCAGGCTATAAACTGGGACTTGTATTACATTCGGCAGTAAAAAGTATAATAAAACAAACTATCTTCCTATTTTTAACATCAAAGAGTGAAATGCCATGATCGTGAATTATTTTGACAGCTCGATCAGTTCTCAAATAGTTTTTTGGCTACAGCCCCGATTTAAATAGTTTATGCATTTTTGCACTAGAAATAATGACGTCATAGTTTGATAAATAATTGCTTTACTTTTTTCCGTCCGTTAATCTGGATTTAAAATTATTATCCTATGAGTTTGATATTTTAAATACATTAATATGATACGCTTATATTTGCATCGCGTTTTATAAGAATTATATTGAATCAATATTTAAGCAATTACTGATTTATTTATATTTAATGTGATACTTTCAGTTGGCAAAAGTACCTATACCGACTCATTTTCTCTACTTAACTACTTTAGTTATATTAAGTAGGTAAATAAAAGCACAAGTGCTTAAACTCTTAACTGACGATGCATCAAACAAAAGAATTATGCAAAATTTATGTAGGTACGTACATATGATTAATAAAAAAACGTCAATCGTTCTCTTTGTAAAATTGTACACCCTTAGGTATTTGTCTGAAATATGTAGGTTTAGTTTTCTGTAGGTAACTTCTGGTATGTCTGCTCAATATATTAGACAGTAGTGGTTACGTCTTTTGAATAAGCATTAGAGAGACATGTGATCAAATATGTATTCTTGCCATAGGTAATGGATCGTGGCCGTTGAAATGTTTTTAAAGTTCGTGTGACCAACTTTTCATATTTTTTTCTAAACTATAAATCATTCTCTAAACTATTTTTGAGTTTTATTTCCATATTGAGTCCCATAAAATAATCTATGTAGCCAATATTTTCTATAAGTTCCTGAAAAAGAACGACATCGTTTTTAGAGTTGTAGTCTATCTTATCAAGTCCGGTAGATCTAGTCAATTTTATCTTCTTGACTACCAATGTTGAATAAAAGATAGATTCTGATTGTTTTGTTTTAGTGATAGGTACCTACCAAATATGTTTGATTGATTTGTTGATTGCAAATCATTATCAGCGATTGCATTGCATTTATTAGTTTATTTGTTTTTATTATCAATACCGAAAACAAATGCAACTAAATTATTGTAAATACTAGTAAATGTCTATTTTTTAAACACATATTATGAATTCTAAGTAATGAATGCACATGCACCACATATTTACACAGTATTACAGTTCACAAAAGAGTTTTATTATATTTTGTTGTTCGCTTATATCATTTGCACATGTTTTTATGTTGTTTCACCATATGAAAAAATAATGAAATATAATAACTACCATGCTTAGAAATTGTGGACTATTGTAAAAAGTACACCTACTATTTAATATTTACTATTATACTATTATTATGTATGTATGGTGAAAGGTAACAACAGGTAATTCAAAAACAACACGTTATTTATAATGCAATATATGTATGTTTGAGTGGCGGTCTGCCAAAGAAATGTAGTAATTAACTAATTACCTACATATACACAATACAAATATATTTTCATACATAATGGCACGCTCATTAATATTTTGCATGCATTTTATGTTTATTTTAAATGCTTTATTACATTGGTAATTTATTTGTTTGTTTTGAGTACTCACGTCATAGGTACAAATAATGATGACAGATACTAAAATAAAGATGCAATCTTTAAAGTTATATGGACAGATATTTAAGAAATGAAGGTATAGCCGGACAACGATCTGTTGTCATTCGTGCGTAGTCAGAGAGATTCACACTGTCTTTTTCTTACGCTCGTATTGCTACTCCGAAAAAAGAGAGGCGTATAGTTTAAAAATCTACTGTCAGGCTTGGTTTGTCAGAATATAGTAGGTATTAAAATGCTTGTTTCCTGAAATAGTTAGAACAGGGGCCTTTCCATGACCTCTTACCGCCATTCAGTTTAGGCTCAGTTGTATATAAGCGACTCCGTTTAGGTCGACAACTGAATCGCGTTAAGACGTCATGGTTAGGTCTCTGGTCGACGCCAAATGATCGACTTGTCATTCTGTTGCAGTGTTTCCAATCAGAGCAATCAGAGCTCTCAATTAGTAATTCTAATAAGTGTCGATCATTCTTTTATTTTCCGACGCCTCGACATTCCGTAAGAAACTCACTATTTTATTATATTAGATTGATTTGTTGGAATAAAAAGAATATCCTTCTCTGAACTAGAAGCATAGTCAACCTCAGACTCACGCGCATCTATTTGAGTTCCAATAAAACATCAGATCGGTTGGATTTGATCCGCCACTTGAACACCCTCTTTTGGACAACAATAGACTTAACTCCTTTCCAGTAAGACCCGTTTTCCCTTACACATGATATTCTAACGAACCACTTGTACTCCTAAAAGCTAAAACGGGTCGGTACTAAGCGGTGTTATTGTAATTCACTGGCACTATTCGGAACAACGTCTTATATTTTGTTTATTCAAGACGAAATGCAATATGTTCGAAGAGATTCATGGATTAGTCGTATTTAGCCGTAATTTACTTTGAATATTAATGCACTTGTCAAATTGGTTGGATAATAATGTTACGATGAATACAATTGGCTTTGAATTGGACAGTGGCGTTCGCCTGACAACTATACAACGTACCTATTAGTTATTTGACAGTAGACAGATGTCTAACCTTATTACAGACGTAATACAATATGTTAAGATAGATATGGGGAATAGTCGAATTTAGTCATAATTTACTTTGAATATTAATGCACTTGCCAAATCGGTTGGATAAAAATGTTAAGATGAATACAATTGGCATTGAATTGGACCGTGGCGTTCGCCTGACGACTATACAACGTACCTATTAGTTATTTGACAGTAGACAGATGTCTAACCTTATTAAAGACGTATTACAATATGTTAAGATAGATATGTGGAATAGTCGAATTTAGTCATAATTTACTTTGAATATTAATGCACTTGCCAAATTGGTTGGATAATAATGTTACGATGAACACAATTGGCTTTGAATTGGACAGTGGCGTTCGCCTGACAACTATATAACGTACCTATTAGTTATTACAGTAGACTGATGTCTATCGTTATTAATTAAAGATGTAATACAATATGTTCGAAAATAGATATGTGGAATAGTCGAATTTAGTCATAATTTACTTTGAATATTAATGCACTTGCCAAATTGGTTGGATAATAATGTTAAGACCAATACAATTATTGGCTTTGAATTGGACTACTTATGGCGTTCGCCAGACGACTATACAACGTATTAGTTATTTGACAGTAGACAGATGTCAAATGTATATATATTAAATACGGCGTAACTCATTTAGTAGGTATAAAGGTAGAGAATGGATTTTAGCAATAAGTATGGCTCGCTATGTATATTTGTGTATGCCTATAGAGTCTGATCAAGTTAAGTTTGTATCGGTTTTGATTTAAGACACTGCGCATGTGTTGTTTTAAACGTCAAACTTCTATGAAATTATGACGTTTACTTAACACTTTTACAGTCCGTGCTATCAAAATCGAGGCAAACTTAACTTAATCGGATTTTAGTACATTCTGTACCTTCTTATAATCTAATAAGAAAATGTTGATGATGGTTGTCTCTTCGATATATCAAGAGAATAACATCTAGAAATTTGAATAGTTGCCTATCTGGTTGCAGATATATTTAAATTAATGTGGTAGGTAAAATTAATATTATTTGAATAATAAATATTACGAACCTGGAACTTTAGGCAGTAGGCAGTAGCTAACCTTGACATACGAATCAGCGTTAGTGTATATTTTTTTACACATTTACATATATCTACATTCTTAATTTTATAATAATAATAATTAATAATAATTTGGCGTAGGGATGTGACGACCCCATCGCCCACTGGTTTCGACCGGTGCAATCAGTCAACGCAGGGCAGCTTGTGGCGAGCTGTTGGGGAGTAGCGACCCCACGTACCTGAGCGCTCCTGGGGGACTCCGTCGTCCGACCAAGTCCTCCGCCTCTGGCTTGCCTTAACCGGCCGTCCAGAGTGGGGTCGCGAGAGCTGTGTTCTCGAGGGTAGATGTGGAAACCTAAGTGGCGAGTTGGCTATATGTTTAAAGTCCAGTGACACCTCTCTACCCCCAGCCCTCATATCGGTGTTGCCCTCGAGCCATCCTAGATGTCGCTTTTTGTGGGGGCCCATCTTATGTGGGCGAGTCACCGTCTGCCGGAAATAAAATTGATTACCATTTTGTTAGGCAGACGTCCGATTTTTTTCTTCTCTCCATAACCCAGTATTTAGTCCACCACTTTCACGTAATAGTCCAGTATATTTTAGATTCCATTAAATCTCAATAGTCTATACACCCTGGCGGGTGCTGCCTCTGCGTGCGTCCCATGACTCGGGCAGGTGCAACATCCGCTCGGTGTACCCCTTACATTTCATTAAATTGTCGAAAGGGCCTCTGCGTGTTGGCCTCGGCTCCGCGTACGCCTCCCAAAGGTCCGGAACACCATTGTTCCGTGATGGGAAAGATAATTAATAATAATAATGAGCTACGTAATTTCAGTTTTTTTATTTCGGTCTCATGGGCTAAAACACATGTTTACTGTAAGACACATTTTTTAAAAGTAAATCGATTAAGATAGATTTTAACCGTTGCGTTAATATACGTATAATCAGTTTGAGTCTTAGTCCCATATACCTATTTAATGCGCAAATATCTCGTGTAAATATAATTTAACCACCTATCCGACTTTATGTCCTAATTTCGACACGCAAATATATTTTAATCACTCAAAATTCGCGATATTCTGGTTTTATGTCCCATATATTATTAGCTATAACATCATATCTTCTTAGTATTTGTACCTACATCATCATTCAGCCGAAAGACGTCCACTGCTGGACATAGGCCTCCCCCAAAGATTTCCACCATGACCGGTCCTGCGCCACCCGCATCCAGCGGACTCCTGCGACCTTCACCAGGTCATCAGTCCACCTTGTGGGGGGCCTACCCACGCTGCGCCTTCCGGTACGCGGTCGCCACTCGAGAACCTTTCCGCCCCAACGGCCATCGGTTCTACGTGCAATGTGCCCCGCCCACTGCCACTTAAGTTTAGCGATTCGGAGAGCTATATCGGTTACTTTGGTTCTGCTGCGGATGGTCTCATTTCTGATACGATCTCGCAGAGAGACTCCTAGCATAGCTCTCTCCATTGCCCTTTGGGTGACTTTGAGCCTTCTTATGAGGCCCATTGTAAGCGACCACGTTTCAGTACCGTATGTCATCACTGGCAACACACACTGATCGAAGACTTTCGTCTTCAGACACTGCGGAATATTGGACGAAAAGATGTGTCGCAGCTTCCCGAACGATGCCCAACCGAGTCGGATTCGACGATTAACCTCTTTCTCAAAATTGGACCTACCTAACTGGACAGTTTGTCCTAGGTATATATAATCGTCTACAACTTCGAGTGTAAAGTCTCCGATTGTCACTGGAGTTGGTGCTACATGGATATTCGACATGATTTTCGTCTTATCCATGTTCATCTTAAGACCAACTCGCCCGGAGACTTTACTGAGGCTAACAAGCATCGTACTTAAATCCTCCATGGTCTCAGCCAAGACTACTATATCGTCAGCAAATCGAAGGTGAGTGAGGTACTCGCCGTTTACATTGATGCCTAGCCTTCTCCAGTCCATGTACCTACATATTATTATGTAATTGTATGGTATTTTAATGGCTGTCAAACAGGAATATTACTCAGCGTTGCGTAAAGTACGTTAAGTGCGTCTGCGCATATTTCTATCTCTTTCTTTCGCGCGCTTCTACATTTCTCGACCTTGAAGGCCGTCACTTAATCACTTTCACTCGCATGAGTAAGTTAAAGTTCTGGAAGTGGCCGAGGTGTGGTAGTATGATCATGACATTGACCTTTTTAATGACTTTGAAGTATTGTTGTAGATAATTAAAAAAAAAACTATATGTTTATACGAGTAGGTATATACAAATAAGAGTTTTAACTCAACCGGCACAATAAATATGCCCTCAACAACAAAGATAAAATACTAGCTTCGTTCTTGCTTTACCGTCTGATTAATTAACTCTACGATCTTTGTGCATTGTGTGTGTAATATTATGTAGGTATTTAAAAATATTTTAAGCAGTATTTTACTTTAGCCGTGACCCTTTAACATAACCAAAACTAAACACAAGTTTGGCTCTTTGTATTGACATAGCTATTCATTTGAAAACAGACAATAGCAAGGTCACTTCCATGACTTTACTTCCATGGCGATGGCGTTTAACAGGCAAGTGGCGGTTAGTGGCACCACTGGGTCAAGTGAAATGTGTCAAACGACGTTTCAAGTTACGTTACTGCTTTAATTGGTACTGTGGCAGTGCGACGTTTTTTAAGTAGGTTAAGTTTTTCATTTTATGCGTATATTTATTCGATTGCGACAGGTGATATTGTTAGTAAGGTCTCTTCCTTAACTGTACACAGATGGCGTTTAATTGGCAAATGGCGGCTAATGGACACGGGGTCAAGTGTAATGAGTCAAAGGACATATTTTCCGACCATATAGGTACGTACGGGCAATCCGTCAGATCTCCATTAATGATAAATATCTTTTCAGTCCTCCGGCCGGTAAGCGCCACTTTACGCAAAACTAAATTGCCACCTACCGGCTACGTCGGGCAGAAAAATAAAATACAAACCTCGGCCGTTAAAACGGCCTTGGTATGTAATCTACTATTATTTTTTGGGCACATTACAATGCACTTATGAACGTCAAAAAAAGCTACTACCGGTTCGAACCCTACACCACAGCCCGAGAAGATTATTACCGGCAGGAAACCTGGCGAAACTTATTTTTTCAAAACAAATTACAAAAGTAGTAAAAATATTTACAATATATGGTTCTACAAGAAACCATATAAAAAAATATGGAAACAAAAAGACAAAAAAAAACTGAAACAAAATTTAACGATTTTACACGACATACACAAACATTTGATATGATTTCTTTCGTGAACTGTCTCCATAGTGGGTTTATCCGCCGGGGACCAGCCAGACAAATTTCGCTACTGCTAAGTTACGCTACTGCTGTAATTGGTACCTACTGTGGCAGTGTGACTTTTTTTAAATAGTTTCAGATTTGCAGTTCAATTTTTTAATTTTATGCGCATATTTGTATAATTACTTAAATGCAGAATTATGACTCTGCGTATATTATACGTAACATTAAAGTGCCTACTTATCAATGCTGACCGTTAAGTACTAAATGCTTAGTGATGCCAACCAGTAACTTGCACTCATTCAGGTCACTCGCTATTCGTGACTTCGCATAATCATTTTGTGGTCATCAAACACGTCGTTGCGCAACCATTTCATGTAATCATGATTGAAAAACTTGACTACGACTGTTTTAAATTAATATTGGTAAAAAATAAATTAGGTACGAACAACTATGGTTGGTAATTATATTATGCCGCATAATGCTATGCTACCTGTGATGTGGTGTACCTACTGCGTATTAGGAAGTTACGAAACATCTAACCGCCAACCGAATAAAAACCGCGGTAAGAACACGTGTGTATTATTTGTAGTTCGAATATCTAACCACCAGTATCAGGGCTTACTCTAGGCCACTCTAGAACCATGTCTATAAATGACAAGCAGTAAGGCGGATGTCACACTTAATGCGATTCGCATCGCACGCAGGTATGCAAGGGGAATATCGTTGTCCCACTCACACGCTGTCTATCATGTTAACAATTTAACATCCTTTGTACAGTTTCCATCAAATATACGGCTTAGGTGCTCAAAAATTTCTAAATCCGCACTTCCAAGGTCTCTATGACATCTATATGATGGCGACTGTATCTTTATTTGTTATAAAAAGAATACACTTATTTTGAAAATGGCGCATAACAAAACTTTCTCCATTAACCGCCATATTGCATATATCGACCAAGGGTCGTAAAGCAAGTCTCTCCCTCTGAAAACTCATATTGTAATAGCTTGCAGCTGGCGCATGCAGATTCAGGTCGTATTTACTTATTTCGTTTTAAGACAAACCAACGTAAGTTGAACTTGAGACCTGTACCAACTATATGTGAGCACAGGTCGCTCTTAAAATGGTTCGCTTATGCGTAGCGATTGCATGTACTCCCATGTACAAACGGTACAATATAGCCGGAGTTGTTTGTCTAGAAAACCAGGTGAAATTAAACTTTTCATACGGAGACCAATTTCGGTAAATTAGGTTTTGTATGTGACCAATAAACTGAGAAAGTTTATTTTACGCGCCTGCTGTACAGTACATTACTGTACAGGTCATAGATCTGGCATTTCCATTTGCCATACCATTTTGTGTTTTCATGGCATAAACAAATAAAGATGAAGGGATGTCAGTGACATTTAATATACAAGTATAGTTTTGTAAACCAAGCTTCAGTACAAAAGGTGGCAAATTTTAATTTAGCGTCATTATCTACCGACAAAATTGATGAATTAATATTTACCAAAATAGTATATGCGCGGTGTTTTAAGCGGGGTATGATACAAGTGCGAATAAGAGAAAATTCGCAAAGAGTGGCGATAGAATAAAATACGACCGGAGGGAGTGTTTTAAATCGAAACGAGTTGCGAATTAACTATTCGCACATGTATCGTACGACGTTTTACAGTACATATGGCCGTTTTAATTTTTGTCATAGGCAAATAAAGTGCTCATTCTCTCACTAGTGCGGTAATGTAGCACCATGTGTACTGTAAATGTATTTTAACAACCATAAATACGTTAGAGTATGACTAAGCTAAGTTCACATAGATTCTGATAGCTCAAACTGTGAAAGTGATAAGTCAACGTCACAATTCCATAGCAATTTGACGTATAAAATAACACTTTTTTTACGACTTAAACTGACTGACAGTTCATTTGCTTGGTAGAGATAACGTTGTTTGACTCTGAGCGCCTACCACGAACCGCGAACGAAAGTATACCTCCCTTTCGCACTTGTGATTACTCACTCAAGTGCGACAGAGAGGTGAAACTTCGTTCGTGGTTCGTGGTAGGCCTTCTGATCACTCTGATGATCTTAGTAATTTGTTGCAAGTCATGCTTTAGAAATAGGCATCTCGTATATACATTTTAGAATTTTTTAGAGAGATCTAAATAAGAATAACAAGAATTTAGAAAATTAGGTTTGTTGTAATGTGTTTTCATACCTATATTGACGTTTGGAAACTCAAGCATTTTTCAATAGATATGTAACATGTGCATACCGGACACTTCCTCTCTTTAGATCAATATATTCCCCTAGAATAGCACCATTGTCTCAAGGTATCCAATGTAACTGTAGCTGCTATCCTTAATAAATATTCGAATTCAGAGTCCATTTTACGCTGGTTCTTTAGTCGTGTGTAAAAGATACAAATAGCAATCCTTGGCAGCTCATACGCTAAAGTAAAATCAGGAACACGCGTGACGTATTCTAGACTTTCCATCTTTGCATTAAGGCTCATAATGGATCAGCAAATTATAGAAATCAACACTGAACAGTGGTTAACTCTGTCACTTTGCATTAAGGCTTATTATCATTCAACAAATTGTAGAAGATGGTACAAATAAATTTGGCCCGCTGCCGTCGCACTAATGAAGCTATTGTGACCTAATAGGTATGTAGATAGCCTAAAGCAGACTGGATGGAAAGGTGACTGATCTACACGGTGGTGTTCGGTTGCATCTACGAGTAGAGGCGAGTCGAACCGCAAAGCTAGCCAGGCTAACCTATTCTCAAATAATAAATAGTTACCATTCAGCCTGTAACTTAAGCAAATAGTGTGGAGTGGCAATATATCCATACAAAACACAAAGTGTTATGTGTATTTTTTATACATGGTTTTTGTCTTAGGCATTTCATGTCTAATATGTAGGTCCTGGCTTTTTGCCTAGAGCTTAGGCTTCACACAGATAATACCCCAATTTTTACTAAGGTACCATAGACCGTAGCGTAGATGACCTACTTTATGGACAATAAAGGTTTCAAAAAGACGAAAAATAAAACAGATATCACTGTACAAAGAACATCGCACCTTTGTTTTGTTATGGTATGCAACAGAATTTTAAACTGATTCGTCAAAGCGTTCATCTTCTACATTCAGCAAGCCATTACAATGATACACCTGAGATAAATTTGTGAGCGCACCAGACTGTCTCCGTCCCTCTTTCAGAACCAGTTTAAAAAGGACGGAAGACATGCGTGGACGCACGGTAAATGGAGCTTGGAGTGACGCATGAGTTATCCCTTTTGTCTTTAGTTATAATGAGATGGAGATATTTTTATAACTGACAGATCTAGATTGGTTTTTTTACGACAGCTAAAATAGCGAAAACAGCAAAATCTCGAAAGTTGGCAGAATGTGGAAGAGGTCAAATGCCAACTAAAGAAATTTAAAAAAAACAACAGTGTTAATATATTGTATGAAAATCCATAGGAGCGTCGCTTTACGGTGGTCTTATGGAAAATCACAGGCAACGTTTTAACGTATACTTTTTTAATATCGCTGTCAGTCATCTAATTGACAGATAGAAGTGCTGGAGTAGAAAAAATATGTTGTAGGAAATGATTAGGTGAGAGCATATTTCGTGTTATAGGTAGGTACTTAGATATAATTAATTTAAAGCATTTTGGATGTACATTTCATAAACCGAATGGCCCACCATAGATAGTACTCGTAATTTAAGTTATCACTTTACTTATTTATGATGACGAAATAAATTAATCTAATTAAAATACAGTCGGGTACCTATTGTAAAACGGTTCATGTATATTGTGAGAATAAATAAAAATAAGGGAAAGGTCTCGTAGAGATTTGTGTTCTCGATTGTGTTCTCATTAACGAGTAGGTATTCGCAAGGTCATTCAAAACGATTATCCACCAAATTAATCAGATGTTATGTTAACTCGAATCTGGCGTATATATTTGGTGTTTATAGGTTTCGCCATATACTCAAATATAAATCATAAAATTTAAGGATAACCTAAGGAATTTCCTCATTAATTAATCACAATTAAGAGAGCTTGTACCTATAAATAATTTTCATTGATAACCATTTTAATTGGAAAAACGTCGTTTTAGGAAAATTACTTTAATCGTCAATTAGTTCTCGGTGCTTTGTTCCGATTGAAGCAATTAGTCAATGTTCAGTAGCATGTTTTAATTGGAAACATTAAATTGATTACTTAAATGATAGCTTTAGAATTACTTTGAACCTAGTTGAAATGAACTTTTTTGAATAATTACGTCTTCCGACCAAATACGATCAATCGTCGATTTAGTCGAAAAGAACGGGATGCCATTGAAATCAAGAAATCCCTCAATTGTTTCAATCGGGATGATGAATCTCATCGACATGGAATCCGGTCATTAATAGATGTAAGCGTAAGCGACTATCGCCGGCTCATAAATTGGACATCGTGATGTGTCTGGACAGAGTAGATTAGCGATGCTACAAATATTCGCAATCGCATAATTCGATGCGGATTTTGCAAATATTTATGTCATATATTTTTGGGAGAAAGTACCAGTTTTTCTGCAAAAATGTCACTACCTGTTGCAATACCTTGTTTAACCAAAGATATTGACGCTAAAGCACATGGTCTTTGCGCTCCATTACGTATGTGTACCTAATATTTTTGTGACGTGGGGAAAACCAATATTCGCATTCGCGAATATTATTAGCAAATTATCGTATTCGCATTCGCGAATATTCCAAAACCGATATTCGTTACATCGCTAGAGTAGATAATCAAGCCCACCAGTGCAGGTAGTTCGTAAAACCCGCGCGGTTAAAAGATGTTGATGTCAACATTATCAACCTCGGCAAGTCTTTCTCCGGGACAACCGATGCATAATGTAAGAAAACGGGGAAAGTTTAAATAAGTGTTTTGCGAATACGGTCAAATATTAAAAGATATGACTAATAAAATAAACTAAACTCGGTTGGATCAGTTGACCCCACTTGGTGACGGAAATTTCCAAAACGCTATCAATGTAGTGCTATATTTTTTAATTAATAGAGGCATTTAATTAAAAAAAAACTATTTTCAGACTTGCCAGGTTTGCCAGACGATATCTACTAATGGGAACCGGGAACGCTAGGATGAAGAAGATCCTTATTACAGAATCCTGCTCTTTATTTACTTCTATTAAGGCAATTCTAATTCCCACAACTAACGATATTTTTCTTAATAGTAGTTTATGCAACAGTGATATAATAAGGGTTCTTAAAACTTGAGGGTCGCCGTTACAAAACCTTATGAGCTGTTGCATACGCTAATTTTTCTACGACAGCTAAAATAGCGTAAAAAGCAAAATCTATAAAAGTGGCATAACAGACAAGATGTTATGCACACTATATAAATTAAAAAAAAAACAACAACAGTGCTCATATATTGTATGAAGATCCATAGGAGCAGTGTTCTTATGGAATACCATAGACAACGTTATAATGTCTACTTTTTTAATATCGCTATCAGTCATCTAATTCACAGATAGAAGTGCTGGAGTAGAAAAAAAACATTTTTTGTCTGCAGTCAATTTCCTTTACCTTAACAAAATAAACTTTACCGTGGACGTTAAAATGACGACACACCTTAAAAAGTAAGATCCGCAAATTTGCATATAGGCACACAACGACATGATGTCATGTTGTCATTCGTTTAACAGTAGGTAAATTAAATGCATGTACCAACCACATACAAGGAAAAAAGGTAACTACGTGACATTGAGTAGTTGTGCTAAATAACACATTTGGTTTGTGCAATTGATTAAAGAATGCGTAAAAAAAAACTACTTCAGTTACTTTTTCATGCTCGTAAAAAGCGTTAATTATTACATGTAGGCGATGGGGTCGGTAAATACAAAATTACAACCTAGGGCTGTAGGCGACGCCGCAAATATAATGCAACGCCCGCGGCGCCCACTTACTGGAAATCATCGGTCAAATTACATGTTACTTTTTATGCCTAAAGTAAGGCAAGTGTGATGAAAAACATTGTGTGTACCACGGGCGGTACAAGAATTACGAACTTGTGTTAAAGTGTAACCCCCGCCTCTGAAGTTCACACTTGTTCTTAATGTCTTGTTTACCTCCCCTAAATACAAAAGGTACCTACCATAAGAGCGTATTATGAAGAAATACATTTTTATAGGTATACGATACAAAATAACTACTAGTCAGGTAATGTACCGGAGAAACGTCTTTTTTGATTCGATACATTTCTGATACCCTAGTACAATTTGTAAGTTATTTTCTCAAAAAGCTACAATAGTATTTATGTATACCAAGGTAAAATAGTCTTAAACCAGTTTTAAACTACAACAAAAAAAAAACTATCTAAATTCTATTTTAGTTCTTGTCTTACTGGCTTACATCCTTCTTTACATCACCTTGCCCAGGCGTACCAATTTGCTGGTCTGTAAAGACTAGAATTCTCAGAAAATAGCAGCTAGAATGACCTAAATGGGAGCCTAGCGCGCTTATTAGAAAATCCTTTAACAAAAAAGGAGGGTACAATTACCCCGTTTTTTACTGGCTCGTCTGGTTCGCGTGGATTAACTCGTCTTTTAACTACAGGGCGGTTTTAAATTGTGACAATGTAAAAGTGACCTTTTAAAGGTAATCTGGGAGGACAATCACTCAATGATTACTTACATCAAACATTTAACTTAGAATATAAAAGTCACACTAATTAAAGCGTGCCGTTTTAATTTTTAAATTGGTTTAAAACTAATCTTGTTGGTTATATATGTCACTGTTAAATTGTGAACTCCCGACTGTTTAAAATTTGCCTAGGGATATTATAAACTAACCTAACCTAAGCTATCAGTGTGTTTACAATCTATAAAATGACGGTAGGTACTCATTCTACGGTGACATCCGTATGAGATCCGTATGAGAGAGGAATCGGTATCGTGGGCTGATTAGGAAAAAAATCGTTGACGCGATTTTTTTTCTATGGATGGATGGTTGGCTTGGCTTATTGGGATGTCTTGAACCGTACATATTTTTTTAAAATCTTTCTCTATTTTATTTTTTATTCTTTGCTATTTATAATCATGCACTGATTACGTCCTTGAAAGGATCATCAGCCTATTTGTGACATCCTGTATACTTGTATTGTATGTGAAATACGAAGTACAAAGTATATACGATTTTAAGCTAACAC
This sequence comes from Lathronympha strigana, assembly GCA_949128165.1. Classification (NCBI taxonomy): domain Eukaryota; kingdom Metazoa; phylum Arthropoda; class Insecta; order Lepidoptera; family Tortricidae; genus Lathronympha; species Lathronympha strigana. The sequence continues at coordinate 4,222,736 of OX421906.1, read as the reverse complement.
GCATTATAACTAATATTTTAAAGACACAAACAGACATACATGGTAATTAGCCCGTTTTAAATATTAGTTATAATACAAAGTATTTCCACGCTACACATTGCGCACTAAACTTCTGTCAGGTTTCAACTTGTAAATAATCTTTATTTCAATAACAACAAACACACATAAAACTAAAATAAAATAAATCTTAAAGTAAATATTTCCCCCTCGGCATGGTACCGTAGACTAAATTGTAAATTACATTGACTTATATAAAAAAAATAGAGATGTACACAAAGCAGAACAAAAACTGAAGAAATGTGGGTCAGGATGACATTAGCGAACAATTTTGTATTGATGATGTCACAAACGATAAATGTTTCGTACGAAAAAGAGCTTACTAACGTAAGCATTAAGTGTCAAATTCATACTCAGAACTACCAACACTGTTAAAACTTTTAAGGCTGTTGGCACTTAATTATACGTTATGTTGCAAACTATATGAAAAAGTTCTACAACTGCAAATCTTTTAAGGCGTCATTTTTTTAGCTGATTGGGTATTTATTCTATATCTATGGGAAATTAGAATGCATAAAATTATTAATCACGTGACTAAAACCTTGAAGATCATTATGTTTCTTTATTAAATTCTCGGCACGCGAAGGGTTAATACTCGCTCACTCTAGATCTATTTCTAAACTCGTATCGATCCGTAATCCCGTAAATGGTATGTTCAATCAATCCTTTTTTTTACAGGTAAGTTCCAGAAATAACCGACGTAGAGCTCAGGAGTTGTCGGTGACAAAATGCAGTAAGTGCCAGAGAAGACGAATTGTTGTGCCTTGGCCTTATTAAATACTCGCTTAACTCTTTTGTTGCTCTTTTTAATTATTAAGTCTTAATTTAAAAAAAAGGGAGAAACAGAAAATAATTGATGTACACTAACGTTAAACAATTTAAAAAAGTTGAGAACTTACACTCAGGAGGAGACCCGAGTTTGAGTTCGAAATATAAATACGAGTACGTTCTTCTGTAAATCAACTGCGCGTGCATATTGCTAGCGGTTCCTGGGATACAAGGTATATATGTTCTTATGAGTTTTGAACTTATTGTATGAGTAGGTATACTTACACAGTATGGACAGTTATAAAACGTCCGAATAAATACTAACCTAACCTAACCTACGAAATACTAAACGTACCGGCTGAAATACTAACTTTACGAATGCTCATTTACTTACTTTTTATCAGTATTTGGCACAGTACAGTTAGTATTCTATTCGCACGTTTAGTGTCTCTGTGTGCCGGTTTATTAATTTCTCATTAAAAATACTATTTCACAACGCATTGCTTAATTCGTTTATTTATTACGTGTGTTTAATGAAAATATTGTCAAATCAATATCCAAATTACTCGTTCTGCGGCCAAAATGTACGAATAGATCATTTAGCTCACTCTATTGTTTACAATTTCAATTTACTTCAAAGCGCCCAAATAGTCGTGTTCCATTTTAGCCAATAACCAACGTACCATCATGTCACGTATAGGTAATAACTTTTAAAAGCATTTTAGGAGCTTTTAAGTAATAAAAGATTGTATCAACAAAGATTGGCCGATAAGCATGATCACGAAAAACACTTTGAAGTTTGTAGACGTTTTACCTTAATTGATTAGCGTTTTTATTTGGCATGGTTACTAGTCGAGAGCGTAGGAGAATCGGGTTCTCGAAAAACCAACGTTACTAGACCGCACACCGCAGCGACGGCGCCCTTGCTAGGTAAAGTAAGCAAGTCCACCACCAATAGGAATATCGTTACGTTCTCGAGATTCGTCGATCGAGCTCTTACGTCCTTGACGGATCGCGAAAAGAAATAACGAGTTTGTTTCCTTTTTTCGAATAAATAGTTTAATATCCGCGGGTGTAAAAAAATCTACAGAGCGAGATACAGACACTATCGAATCGCGCTTTCGCTATCGACTACAGTTATGTAGAACTCTTGGTAAGCACACTTAACATCATGATTCTCACGCAAAAAGCCCGAGGGCCACTAGAGACTGATTGTAACTTAAAATTTTAACTTGGTTTTTCATCGTTATGCTGCGGTCTTGACATGGCTCGCAGTGCATCTATTGTATATAATTAAGAGCCCAATCAACCCAGGGATGTTGCGGATGCGGCTATTAAAAGGCCCACATCCGTGGATATGGATGCGGATGTGAGATTAGGTACATAAAAAATCCCCATATAATAACTTTGTACTATTTATTGAAAAAAAAATTAAACAATCTCGTCATTTGCTATCGTCATCCATCAAGGACGTAAGAGCTCGATCGACGAATCTTGAAAACGTAACAATATTCCTATTGGATAATATTCCTAATGGGTGAAATTACTTACTTTACCTAGCACGTGCACCGTCGCCGAGACGTTCCTATACCGAATTATTCCTCATCCTCATCCGCATCATCAGATTTTGAAAATAATGCGGAAGATCCGCGGTTTCAGATGCGGATGCGGAACATCCCTGGCATAGACCAATAACAACCAATAATAACCATAAAAACCAATATTTAAAAATGTAAATACCGTTTCTAATGGACCATTTACAAGAGGCCAATAAACATGACCATCCAATGAGCTGGGACTTGAAATTGAAATATATATATTAGTTATATTTAAATGAAATGGAATGATTTGATCAAATTCTTTGTTAAGATGTTAAGACGTTATTATTATATTAACTTGTGCACAATATACTATTTTCAGCTAACATAGTCATTTACGCAATAACTACAATCTAATTTTTTTATATCTATCATGTATATTTGTTTCAATGAGCCACCGATATTTCGGCACTTTTGTAAGCGTCATGTTCACGAAGTAACTGCACAGTTACTCCGTGAACATGTTGCGTTGCGGAGTTACTGTACAGTTACTCCGTGAACATGTTAATGTTACAGAGTTACTGAGTTACTGCACACTTATTTCGTGAACAGGGCATTTAAGATTTTCGGTATCCCGTTATAAAAGAGGCGAGTTTGATTGGCGAACATAGAAACGGCGAGAGATGTTTTTATTTTGAAGAAGCTCTTAAGAGCCATCGATTAATAAAAAAACTCTTTTGAATATACGCAATTTACATCCATATGTTTATGCAAATACAAATGTATTTATTTAACAATAACGTTTTACAGAATTTTATAGAGGCGAACTAGGCTTCGCCTATATCGCGTTGAAATGTGTTTGTTTCTTAAGCAAAAAATACATTTCACATAAGTATTTTTATTTTTATTCACTGAAAACGTTAAGCTTGAAAGCGATAGGAATAAAGCCAACTAAGTGTCACTTAATACAGAAGGATGACCTCCCGACCTTTGAAAGCTTTTATTGATTAGAATCAATTGTGAATCCGTTTTTTTAAAGTGTTGATTAGGATTTGAGATAATGACGATGATAAGGTTAAATTCGAAAACTGCGATGGCGGTTTATTTGAAATTAAATTAAATTCAAATATAGTAAAATAATAGTTATCTACAATCTTTAACATATTTGCAACTGGCGCAGTTTCATATGTTGTACCTATCCCTTCTGAGAATACAGGACATATAGGTACCACGAAAATCTAACGATTCCGGATTTGTATCTCCATCTCTGTCACACTTGCAGATTGGAGTGACAAAGAGGTTTTCATGTCAATGCCAATTATCGATTTTCGTGGTAGGCGTGCTGGCGTGACATCATACAGGGTGTAACAAAAGTGCCGAACGATACTTCAACCTAATAAGGTCAATGAGCCTGAGTATGATGCAAGTAGAAAAATTACGAAATTCTTTTTTTTGTATGGTATACAAGATGAATTTATTATTTTTCGAATTTCGAATTTTTGCACTTGAATAGTAAACTCAAACTCAAACTCAAACTCAACTCAAACATACATATTTTTTGCTTAGACAAGTATATTTTTGTTTCTATAGATTTTGTATTAGTAGGTACGAGTAGGTATAAAACTGTCATGGAGTTAATGTTTTAAATGCGACGAATTGATATTGAAATCGGTACCTATACTATAAATCTATTGATGTCAAAAGCAAATTGAAACTGCACCTGAGTGTATTTTACGTAAACTATATCTAAATCAGCCACACCAGTAAAATTTTAAACACCCAAAGTTATAGGCCATTAAACAAAGGTCCTAAATAATTATAATAAGTGCACTCGTAATTCTGACATAATTTATTATGGCTAACCGACACGAGAGCATAATTCTCGCGACGTAAAACCAATTTAAAAACGATTTTGAACCTTATTGCCCTTGAGATAGCGTCCACAAACATTTTCTTACGATATTTCTTGAACTGCACATGAAAATGCATTTATATACGCTTTCATTCAGATATTTATCTGAGTAGACCACGCACATGTTGATATGATGTCCTCGCGAATTATAGTAAATATATTATACGAGTATGCCCAGAAGAGCATGGCATATATTGTATATTCCCGTTGTATATTTTGTATACTTTTTGAATTTCTGAATGGGGCGAACTCCATACAAACTCGGTACCGGGAACGTCCTCAGGCCACAAGCGCGCTGTTAAGAGGTAAGTAGTAAAAAACGTCACGATGAAAAAATCACCGTGACTCGCCGTTTAATAGTATGTATCACCGTGTTTGAAAGTCGGGGAATGACGTTACAAATCACGATGGTGGATCCTTTGCTTCTGTAGCTACCATCGTCACTCGCAACTCGATCATGGGTATTAATAATAAGTAGTACCTACCTATAACGCTTACCGTTCTTTGGGCTACGCACTACCGACGTCGTACTAAGTGCAAGGTGCGAGTGAGAAAAAGTAGTCGACATGCTCACTTATTCACTACGATGTAAGCCGTGACAAAATCACGTTGATATTGCACTGTGACTTTTTAGGAATTGGAACAGCACTCACGGCAATAGAAATGTAACGATTTTCCCCGTCTCTAATGCCGTTATGTACGGATGTGTTCTTCATACGGAGGTATAGTTAGTCTCTTTTCAGCTGAGCCCTTACGGAATAGCGAACAACAAACCAATTGTATTGTATTTGTTGCAATTGTATTTGTAAAAAATGGAACTACATTCAACTGTTTTGCCGTTATCTACTCTATTCCTTAAGAGAAAAGATTACTAATACATTGTTTGTTATGCACGTACTATATTTTTCTCAGGTAAATTCTAGGGACCACCGTGCTAAATATGTTGTATTCTCAATTAGTTCATATTGAAACCATAGTCACAGAGTCGTAATTCAAAAAACGCTTAACGTGACCGAAACTTTTTTTATGCAGGCAGTAGCACTTGCGGTTTGCTAACAAAAAGCAAACGCGATGCCGTAGAGGCTCAGTTTAAAAGGGAAATACTATAAAGTGAACGCGGTATCTATTTACAAAATATTTCTATGGCATTTCTTTAAGGCTTCATTATATTGCACCTGCGAATGCCTAACCTTATAAGGACACTTGCAATAGCTGGAAATTCCTGCTGCCTTGGTTTATTTTTATTCGCTTTCTCTAACCTATTTTGTACCATACGTTTTTATCGAGCTCCTGCCGTATTAAGAATGCACATTTTCGAGCAAAATAGAGCGGGATGGATGTAATTGCAGGAGCTACGCTAAAAATTAATAGGCCATAGTAGGCGGGCGCCTCAAAATAAACCGCGTAGTCAGATAATCTTAAGAATATGGCCTACGCCAAATCTTAGGATTAGTTAGCCGTGGCATAAGTCGGAAAAATACTAGGAAGACACGGAAAAATATCTAGTCCCCTTTACCAGACATATTGGTGCTTAAGTTTTTTTTACTTAATAGAATTCTAATATTAACAGCGATATCTATTGCTAATAAGCGCAATTTTCTTGTAATAAGTGAACAATAAAAGTTGTCAGAGATATTTACCCTGTATTTCATTTGTGAGCCCCCGATATTTCAGCACTGTTACAAGCGCCATGTTCACGGTGTAACTGCTTTACTGCGAGTTTTTATTTGTGGTGTGCTTGTTTTATTCGTTTATTTTTCGCGGTGTCACTGTTGTTACTACAAGTTTACATGATAAATATCTCGTTTTAAATAGTTAATAATGTAAATGACCATGTTAGCTAAAAATCTTGTTGTCAAAAATTTTTTCTCCGTGGAAGAGAATTGTTTAATTTTTTTTTTATGAATTTGAAATCGTTATTGTACATTTAGTAATCCTTCTACGAGTTTATGCCTAGTCACATCTCAGTTTTAACATTTAATTTTTCAGTTTATAGGAATCTCTGCGTATAATACTTAAATACATCGATATATTTGACACATTTCTATTTCAGTTCCACTTTAATGCCACTTAAACTATGCAGTAACGCGGGCTGGGACATAATAAAACGGCGAAATATCAACGTTTTACGACTAGTGGTCGACCCAGTCTTTTGTCAGGATAATCGTTTTGAAATTCCTAGAGACTATTGATAATAAATAACATGAATGTTGGGAAATCGAGCCACAGAATAGGTGACACAAACATGTGTTCAAGAGGACAACAGAAAGAAGTTCAACTGAATTTAATAGCATTATTTAGTTGAATTGGTAAAGAGCGCTGAGTTCAAACGTGCTTCAATCAATCCTCAGAACAGTATTCTCTCTGAACAGAATCCTCCTGTGTCCAACAGGACAACAGAACTTAATAACATTATTTAGTTGAATTGAAAAAGAGCGCTGAGTTCAAACGTGCTTCAATCAATCCTCAGAACACTATCCTCTCTGAACAGAATCCTCCCGTGTCCAACAGGACAACAGAACTTAATTATATTATTCAGTTGAATTGAAAAAGAGCGCTGAGTTCAAACGCGCTTCAATCAATCCTCAGAACAGTATCCTCTCTGAATATAATCTTCCTGTGCCCAACTGGACAACAAAAAGAAGTTTGACAGAACTTAATAACATTATTTACTTGAATTGATAAAGAGCGCATGAGTTGTTTTCGATTGCGACTGCGGCATTCGAAAGTATGTCCGTCTCGCTCCTACCACTACTCTGATAGGAGCTAGACGGACATACTGTCGAATAACGCAGTCGCAATCTAATGCACCTCATGGTACGCATACATCACAATGATATACGCCGCTGGCGAGCAACAGACGTAACGTCTCTAAGACGGAATTATCACATTGACCTTACCGTCAATTTCCTATCCCCCGTCCCTCGTATTGTGCTCGAGTCTCACGACAATTCTATACCAAGATAAAATAGCTGACAGACAAGTAAAAAATACAGAAAAACAAATCCTCAAATTTGCATAGCAAATTAAAATTGGACTCTTAAAATCTTTATGTAATTATAAAGCATAATACTTTGAAAGTGTTAATTAACAATCACATTAGGTTTTATTACAGATTCGGCCTCTACGCTAATAGTCGGTCATTAGTTCTCTTTAATATTCGTTGGAAATCTGTCTTCACGCTACATTAAATTAATAATTGCCTAACCAAGAAGCTATCTTAACTACGGGCAGGGTACTGTCGCGCACGACGTCTTTAACAGTTGTATGTTGGCTTAAAATGACAAAAAAATATAATATACCAAGTCAAATCGAATCAAATCATTTATTATTTGCATTAAATGTTTTGATTCATGTTATTTTTAAAGTTACACTACTATAAAATTGAAATACATGTCATATACTACTGAAAAAGGGTCCCAGCTCTGCTCACCAGAGGCCTTGGTCACTTTTGCTGTAGTAAGTATAAGACTTTTTCAATTCATAATAAATTATAAAGTGTTATTTTTATATTTATCATTCTGAATTAGTCGTGATAAGATTTTTAACCAATGGCGTAACACGAACATGTATTTAAATCAAATTGTATGGTCATTTTTAGTAACAAGGTACCACTTTGACGCTAATGCCATAAAAATCATTTAGAATTGAATCTAGTTTTTTTTTACATAAAACACTTGTGATTGAAATAAATTACCTACAATTCTTACATATACTATTTACGTCAATACAAGAAATGACTAAAATGAGTAAAATTACCAACAGCTAGGCTTTAATAGTAGTTTATGCAACATTATATAATAAGGGTTCTTTATTCAGTATATATTAGGGTTTTGTAATAAAAGACTCGAGAGTTTTAAGAACCAATTATGAGCTGTTGCACACGCTAGGTTTTCTACGACGACAAATAAAATAGTGAAAAAAGCAAAATTTAGAAAGGTGGCAGAATGTGGAAGATGTCGTATGCCATCTATAGAAATTAAAAGAAAAACAACAGTGGTCATATATTGTATGAAAATCCATAGAAGCAGTGTTCTTATGGAATACCATAGACAACGTTATAATATATAATTGTTGAATATCGCTGTTAGTCATCTAATTGACAGATAGAAGTGCTGGAGTAGAAAAAATATGTTATTAAATCCAATTCAATGCCAACAGTGGGGAAAATAAAAATATACAGCGATTGTGGATTTTGAGCCAAAGTTCACAGTGACATATTGTTGTACATTGAATCTTTCACACTAAACAGTGTACAAATTAAAATAGAATGCGTTAACACTTTTCTTCTCAACAGTACCTTCACATGAACAGCCTTGAGCGCAGCTTAACCATGCACTCGTTCACAGATTGTGCACTAAAATTACCGGTAATGGCGCTGGAAATCGGTAACTATGCCGGTACGGTACCGGTATTAACGTAATCAGATGCAGTGCTGTTAATTTGACGCGGCGATTAACGCGGTCAGTAAAGGTAGTGGTATACTGGCAGGTTGGGATAGGTCGAGTCGTATTTCCAACTGATAGGATTAAACTGGCCTTAATCGTTCGGGAAATCCGTCGAATATGCTTAGCGGATGTCGGACAAATCTCATCATCATAATCATCATCAGCCTATCGCAGTCCACTGCTGGACATAGGCCTCCCCAATTCCACGCCACTGTATTCTATCTTCGGCTGCTCGCATCCAGCACCGGCCAGCCATCTTGTGCAAATCGTCACTACACCTTGCCTGAAGGCGTCCTACACTACGCTTGCCGAGACGCGGTCTCCACTCAAGAACTCGTTTACCCCAACGTGTGTCGGTTCTACGGCTGATATGGCCAGCCCACTGCCACTTTAGCTTGCTAATTCGGTGGGTTATGTCGATGACTCCGAACCCGAACGTATACGCCAGAGTGAAAGTACCCTTTACAATACAACAATACAATACAATAACTCTTTATTGCACCTCAAAACAGCAAAAATAACACAAACTGATATAGATTACACATGAAAAAGAGGCAAACAACAGGCGGTCTTATCGCTAAAGAGCGATCTCTTCCAGACAACCTTTGGGTAGAGGAGACACTACACTAAGGAAAGTATACATACAGTAGGTGGAGCAAAACTGGAAAAAGTATTATGTGAGAACCAAAATATATGACATAAACAGAAAAAACATATCATACCAAAATACATAAATATATAAATACATATATACAAATTAATTAAGCGAAATGATGATAGCAGATTACTGAGATTACACAGTCAAATTAAAGGAAAACAATAGTTACATGAACAGGAACTAAGAAAGTGATAAATAGTGCTTTTTAAGGAGAGATTTGAAACAGAGATGGGCATTATTCGAATAAAAAATTATCTAAATGATCATTCGAATGACGAATAATCCACCAATTTTTTATTCGCGAATGATTTATTCGCGGATGATTTATTCGCGGATGATTTATGCGCGGATGATTTATTCGCGAGTAACTTATCGGCGAATAAATATTTCGACCGGTTTTTAACTTGACGAATGATTTACTTATTATATTACTCCTATAAATTTACTAACAATATTAAAGGTTTTTTGGCTATTCTATTAAATTTAGAAAAAAAAAACATATATTAAAAATGACAAATTTTTACTAAAGTTCACGATCGTCTAAGACTTTAGTGATCTATTCGATATGATTTATATGTAGTTAATGTTATTTACTCTGGTTTTCAAACAAAGAATATCATGACGTATGATTTTTATTACGAATTATTAATAAATCCATGTTGATTTCTAAAGTGCACTTTTATTTACAGTCCTTTTATAATCCCTATGCGGGCTGGAAGAAAATCTGAGCAAAGAAACCGCCTAATTTCTATGGCATAGATTTTGTCAAGTTTCTGTACATTTCAATGACATATACTATCTCGGTCTAAAAAGGGCCTCTTAGTTCTCATTCAAATAACCGAATATAAAATAAATTCCATATAAACTAGTAAGGCCATAAATGTTTAAAAGAAATTGTGTCAATGAAACTAGGCGGTTGAAATGAAACTTGAGTTATGAATTCATAATTAGATAGCTATTTTAAACAGAAGTGGATAAGGTATTTAAAAAATTATTCGTGGCAATTCATTCGGCGAATAAATTATTCGCGGATGAATTATTCGACGAATAATTTATTCGAATACGAATAATCATCCGAAAATTCATCCGTCATCCGCGAATGATTTGGTTATTCGTCATCCGTCATCCGTCATTCGAATAAATTTTGCCCATCACTGATTTGAAAGAAGCAACAGATTCAGCACGCCTTATATCAAGAGGGAGAAAGTTCCACAGCCGGGTTGCTTGAAAAGTGAAAGAAGTATTATAAAATTAACCTTTATAACATTTAACAAGTTTATCCACCAAATAAAGTGAAACTTGAAATATCATAACCTTATATACTTCTCATTTCTTTAATTCCTGGCAGCATTCAATATATCTTTTCCTTATAATGAAGCACCAAATTACTACCTACGAGTAACACTTGTAATATATGAATTAAGGGGCTATTATTGTCTGTAACAGTAGAATTTTATACCAGTAGGCGTATTATGGTCGTGCCCATAACGAAGTATAGCGCTCGTCTTTTTTTATGGTCTGTCAGAAAGTGACTTAATGCCGATGTAAGCGCCACGCCATCTTAATAGAAAACACAATTTATATTGGAATTGAGTGCCCTGCAATTTTGTGCCATTTTTGCAAGATAATATCATTCTATCGTATTACGGTATATGATAATAAGTTCAAATAACAGGTGTTACTTATATTTAGGTTACCAAGAAGTTATTATAATCAATGACGGAATGGTTGATGGTATAGTTGCATAAAGCTGATTAATTCATTCTGATATTATAAATAACGTTTCATTAACTAGTAAAAATCAACTTGTAAAAAAAGACTATAACACGGATACTAGACACTGACTTATTGCTTTAAATCTGTGTACTATTCCCAGTAACCTTGGACATACCATTCATCCATATAATTGAATACATCAATGCGGTAGTATTTTTTATCCGTCCTAATTGTAGCACAAATTATAGACCCCTTAAACGCCAGTAAAGTAATGGATCTTCCGTTTCGTAATGAGATGAACAGTGATTCTCAAACTTTTTTACAATTTTTTTACATACTTTAACTAGCCACCTTTTTGTTTCCTGGCTACTTATGCCGAGTGACTTCATATTATTGCATGTCGCATCGTCGTTATTTTGAGAGTAAAAATACTCATATTTGTTATAATCTAAATCTAAAACCAGACGCGTACAAGCGCTTACATATTTCGAAAATGCCAACTAAAATATTTAATTCAAAAGGCAGCAATTTAAAAGCGATTAGTTTATTTTAATGATAGCCGTCAATCAATTACATTAAGATAACCTCGTAACGTCAGGTGTATAATTACGTTCGTTACTGATCAATAGTGCTAGTTATTTATCAATCATTATCACGGTAAAGTTTTAAGATGTTATTCCTACTGCTCCTTGGTTCACGAGGCATGTACAGTATCTACCGATATTTACTTCCTAATGTACTACATGAAGAATATATTCAGAATAATGCTGCACATTTAAGCAAATGCTGTACAGTTTTGCATGTTTTTAGTATTTTTCTATGCCCGCTTTTGAGAAAAATGTAACATTTGGCAGGTGAGGTTTAATTTTAGGTTACTGTTACCATTAATTTATCCTTTTACAAGGAAGCGGCGGGGCATTTCAGGACTAAATCAGTATTCTCGTACTCTGACCTTAAAATACGTAGTTATCGAAATCAGTAATTGAAGATCATAATTTAACTATACATTGGAGGCAGTGCGTTTGTTAGGGATATGAATCACGAGTAAACTCAGTACTTCACTTTACCTTGAATTGACGAATCATTTATTTATTACCAGCTTAAAACTGGTTTTCATTATCGTGTCAAAGATTTCATTAATTCCGTTCTATTAGTACCAGATTGTACACATGTACCTACCTAATGAATAAGATGTAAGTAACTGTAGAAAATGAAAATGACGTGTAAAATGTAAATTTTATTAATAAATATTTGTATTGTATTGTATTGTATAGGTGGACTTTTATTACAAATTGATTTAGATGTGTTTAAATATAGGTATATTTTGTGCTTACTGTTAATGTTGTTCATTGCGTTTTTTTTCTTGTTGAATAATATTGGTACTTGCATTGTAGGCGCGGGTTGGAAAAAGTTTGGGAATCTTTAAAAAGTATAAAAATCTAATTTGTACAAAAGTTATTTACTACTATTGCTAGAAAAACTTTGAATCTTATGGCGTAAAATAGGTATATCTCTTTGAAACTGCTCCAAAAATTCAACTACTTATGTGTCAGTGCAATAAGTATTTGTACCTACTGCTACTGGTAAGTCCGATGAGCTATGATGAATCAACTTTACTTGAGCATTAACTTACGCAATAACAGATCTCTGGCAAACATGTCGTTGGTACACAATAGGCATTTACCTTACGTTGGGTAACTGTCTAAACAATTACTTATTATACAAAACGAATGTGATTGTCAAAATAATAATGTGGGGAACGGTTCTTTATTTTTATATTTACATGCTCTTACCTACTGGTAACGTATTTACATTAGGATATACCTTCAAGCGACACAACTTGATGGAGTGGTGTTGCTCGAAAGTTCAAACTTAATTTCTCAGAAAGAATTAATAAGTGGAAAAGTTCATGAAGCCCGCGACTCGGAGATACCAGCTTGGTGTATCAGTCAGTCCCGGGTTCGGATGCCGGCCGAGGTCATTAAATTTCCACTATCCCTTTCTTTCTGAGTCTGGTATCGTTCGCAGAAGCTTCTGCTCAAAAGGAATCGTTAAGTTCATACTTATTTGTTTATTTTGATGTTATAACTTTTACTGTTGAAAGATGGTCTCCTAGCGTAGTCGGTAGTGACCCTGCCTACGAAGCAGGAGGTCCCGGGTTCGAATCCTGGGGCCTTACCATGACGTCTTAACGCGATTTAGTTGACGACCTGAACTGAGTTGCTTCCATACAACTTAGCCTAAATTGAACTTAAACTGAATCGCGTTAATAAGACGTCATGGTAAGGCCCTGATTGATTTGTTCCTGATTGATGGATGTTTTCTGTGTATTTATTTAAGTATTTATATACAATACAATACAATACAATACTCTTTATTGCACACCTCACACAGATGAAATACAGTTACAAGTGAAAGGGATAAAAACACCAGACACCACTTAAATACATGTTTTAATCACGTACGCCAAGTATTACAATCAACTTTGAATAAATAACACTGTAAGTAATTGTACGCGCGTTGGACGCGCCATCTTGATGATTATCACAGCCCCGAGGACGCGGTAGGGATGTCCTGATGCGCCTTAGGGATGGGACACGCGTAGTATATTGTCGGTCTTTCATCTCGGCCATTCTGACCTTGAGCTTCGTCCCGAAGGTCATACTCTCCAATGCTCCGCTGCAGTCTGCAGCAGGTTACGCAGTCCCCACAGGCTGAACCAATCCCAGGTGGCGGTAGCCCCACCTGTTAGGTATTCTGTGAATCAGAAAAGCCTATTGTAGATGTGCATGATTCACATACAACCCTTGATTCTTTTGGGTACACTTTGTTGAATACCGCTGACGTTATTTTACGCCATTATAGACTAAGATCCATATTTAGTCCAATTAAATGTAGAATTGCAATCACCAATATAAGAGTTGGATCAGCCTTGATATGACAAATATAACAAGTAATGATTTACTAAGATAGTCACTTTAAATTTTATCACCGTAGTTATAATTAGTAGTATAGTAATGATGTGTGATATGTGTGACATCTAGTGGCGAATAGATAAGACTTTATTTTTGTACAACGCCATCTCGACGAAAGTAGCAAATATTTACATATTAGCGCCATTCAAATATACTGGAAATGGATTGTACAGTATTTGATAGATACCATTGTTTTCTTGAGACCCAGTTAATACTAATAAAATTGTTGAGTCCTCATACAATCAAATCTCATCTTCAACAATCATTGGTATGCTATTATACATCAGCCAAACATAGACATTATGAATCACTTATTTTGGTTAATGGTAAAGACTTGGAAAACATTTACAGTTGACTTATAGACAGTACAACAACGCAGTAAAGCGTACAATTCACTCTAGAGTGCAATACACGAGAAAGCGAATAACGGTAACATTACTAACTCATGTTTAGATCATTGACATAGCACATAAGGACGGCTAAACAAATCTATATTTTTAATTACATACCGATTCATGCAGGGCTTAATGCAGCGCTCATTCATATAAACTGCAATACTGTCATTTAGCATCATTCTCAAGGGTTTCAAGGATATTTGGCATTGTCGGGATTCACCGACAGTTAGTTGATAGAAAACAAACATTACCGTTTAGACCACGGTTATACAACCGCCTCAGTCTTATGGTGGAGATCAGCATACACCTATATGCCTGTAGACACCGACGCATTCATGTCAATATCTGCATGAAACTTGTTGCATGCACGCATTCGTCTGGCTCGTCGTCCAGAACAGGCGCACGTTCCACATGCCGGGGGACCGGAGCCTCACTAGAACGCAGCGAACGGGAGTATGGCCAGGAGGCAGCTCATCCCAATGAGCGCCGTCAAATTACTGGGAACATAACAGCAGATGGCTCGATGAGCCCATTGCTATAAAAGGCATTAATAAACGGCAGACGGCTCGTCTGAATGAACTCACTGTGATCATCTGAAATAGAACCAACGAAGGGCTCGTACTAATGAGCACTCTTCCGTAACCTTATTATAAGTAGTAGAGGCCCTTTTTAATGGGCACATTTGATAAACGAAACAGGCCCTTTTTAAAGGGCACTCTTGATTATCGGCATTACAAAGGCTCAAATTACTGAGCTCAATTGCAATACCAAAATCATAAATAAAACAGGCCCCTTTTAAAGGGCACTCTTGATTATCGGCATTACAAAGGCTCAAATTAATAAGCTCAATTGCAATACCGTAATCATAAATAAAACAGGCCCCTTTTAAAGGGCACTCTTGATTATCGGCATTACAAAGGCTCAAATTAATAAGCTCAATTGCAATACCGAAATCATAAATAAAACAGGCCCCTTTTAAAGGGCACTCTTGATTATCGGCATTACAAAGGCTCAAATTAATAAGCTCAATTGCAATACCGTAATCATAAATAAAACAGGCCCCTTTTAAAGGGCACTCTTGATTATCGGCATTACAAAGGCTCAAATTAATAAGCTCAATTGCAATACCGAAATCATAAATAAAACAGGCCCCTTTTAAAGGGCACTCTTGATTATCGGCATTACAAAGGCTCAAATTAATAAGCTCAATTGCAATACCGAAATCATAAATAAAACAGGCCCCTTTTAAAGGGCACTCTTGATTATCGGCATTACAAAGGCTCAAATTAATAAGCTCAATTGCAATACCGAAATCATAAATAAAACAGGCCCCTTTTAAAGGGCACTCTTGATTATCGGCATTACAAAGGCTCAAATTAATAAGCTCAATTGCAATACCGAAATCATAAATAAAACAGGCCCCTTTTAAAGGGCACTCTTGATTATCGGCATTACAAAGGCTCAAATTAATAAGCTCAATTGCAATACCGTAATCATAAATAAAACAGGCCCCTTTTAAAGGGCACTCTTGATTATCGGCATTACAAAGGCTCAAATTAATAAGCTCAATTGCAATACCGAAATCATAAATAAAACAGGCCCCTTTTAAAGGGCACTCTTGATTATTTTTTTTTCGATTTCACAAAGGCTCAAATTAATGAACACAATTGCGATTTCGAAACTATAAACGAAACAGTGCTGTAATTTCATTAAGGTTAAATTTGAACACACAATCAACACTATAATCATGTGCAACTTGGCTGTACTCTTCAGTGTCCCTAAGTCAAAAGGAAACACGTTGCACCGTACACCCATTAAAATTCAGTAAATATTGAATAGAACTGCGCCTATTTCCCCATAACAGGGAAACATCAACTATATTTTAATAAAACACGTGAGTTGAGACTATTCTAGAACACTATCACATTTTATAACAGTGCTGTAATCTCGCTTAAGCCAGATCTCTTAACACACAGTCAAAAGTATAATCATGTGCAACTTGGCTGTACTCTTCCGTGCCCCCAAGTAGAAGGGTATACACAAGGAAATACAAAGTACCATACAACAATTGAAATGCAGTGGAGGCTGAGCAAGTGCTACTTACCGACGATTCACTTATCAAAGTTCGTCTTATCGAGGTCCCACTGTATTTTTCTTAATATGTGTGTGATTATCATAAAACAGCATTACCATCAATATACAGCAGTGATGTAATATTACACTCGCTTAAGCAAAGATGTGCACTCACCAATTTGTGGTTTGCAAATATTGATTGTGAACATATACATTTCTGACAGGACGTTTCAAAGTCTATCCACAAACCTGGAAAAACTATAACACCAACACCCAGCAGTATCACACCTCGTTCGTGAGTGCATTTTATGTGTAACAACATGTTCAAACCTGCATAACTAAAATCATTTATGAAATACCATGCTAGAGTCGGACTATGCTAAGTTCCCTTGATCTTAGCAGCACAGACAAAGTGTCAAGCGATCGTCACAACTTCATAGGAGTTTGACGCTCAAAATAACACCAAAATGACAGTTCACTTTCCTGAACGTGATATCATGGTTTGACTTTAGCACATATGGAAGATAAAATGATTTCATATTAGCACATTCTGTTGTGAGTATTTATCTCAACACACAGCAATTTGATCAAGGTTATTCTTGACTTCTTTAGAACTAATAAATACTATACGGTGTCATTTGTTTTGTTACACCCAGTGCTTACTAAATTACTGATAAATTCTTAATGAATAGAGTAAAAGTCTCAAACACAGTAAAACATTGGCTCATTACATGACATGTAAGGTTATGTTTCTTTTTTTTAAATAATTAACAGCAGTGAAGGAGTCAAAATAATTTAAGTAGCTTTAATAAGCTATTTTCCTTTGTGAATAAGGCATCCATCCAACTTACCAATATATTAGTGTCTTAATGTCATTTGAATGCCAAAGACATATAATGCATGACATGCAGAGTGTCAAGTGCATATTGAGGTTGGCTGAAACATACCTGCTTATCATGATTACCAACAGCTGGCCTTACTTGTATATTTATGGATTCACTGTAGTATTTTTATTTCTCTTTGTGTATTTCGAAACAGTAAGCCTTAAATATTTCTTTATCCATATGCATGTGGTTTTTATACAACGGCTTACAGGTTCACCAATAATTCTATATCAACATTCAATATGTATCTGGAAAATAATGAAGATTAAACAAATCCTTATAATTTTCAACTCATCCTCATCATAATTATGGATGGGTCATCAATAACAAACAATTATTTTTTATTATTTTGTTAGTTCTGTAAGTTGTCTATTCAACTATATGTCTTTGGTCAATTGATAACAGTGACAAGGTACACTGACAACAAGATATTGCCAAAATGATTGCAAATAAACCTTTATTCTCTTATAGTACTGCAAAGCCTACATTTATGTAAACAGAACATTGGCCACATGTCACAATAAGTCATATATTAATCATATATTAGTTTATTTCATGACAAGTTTCATATGAAGGTTACAATGAATAAAATGTTGATGCTGCATTTCCTTAGTAAATGTAATGATTTTATGTCATAATTATAGTAGCATTGAGTCTAAATAGTTTTTCCTAGGACACATCAAATCCATTTATTACAATATCATGTTTGTAAGTTACCGCTGAACTAGTTAGCTTTAATTTTTTTGTCAGAAGACAATGACCATTGAACTCATTAGCACATTGCTGTGTTTATTTACTTAGAAAGTGTATTGTTATGTTACACATTGGCAGCTAGTGTACAGTGTGTAAAGTTGGCAGAAAACATGTAACACATAGTCACCCTAAAGTTTTGAACAAATACATCACCTTGAATATGGCTGTTGAATATAATCTTCTTTCTTTCTGTATAATGCATTCTTAGTGTTATGAATGGCTTAATCATACCTGGTGGGTACTGAATAATAAACAAAACACATGTCCTAACCACAGTACCTATTCAGTTAACTTTCAGTACTACTGAGTCCAGCCTGGATATCTGACTTATGAATCTTATGTTATATTCCTTACTCTGAAATGTCTGAAAATTACACAAACAAAACACACCAACCAAATCATCTTGTTGTATGTTGTACACACAGTTGTACAAGCAATTCATTCCCTTGTCAAATACAGCTAAACACTCCGCTGTATATAGAACAAATCTTAAGGTTGACTTGTCATTATATGATTGAAGCTTAAAATCAAGGTATTTAATAACACACACAATGTAAAACCATTAGTTATAAAGTACCATTCAAAGGCTAAACACTGGTATTTGTTACTATTTCATCAAACTTGAAATGACCGCAACATTGTAGCAAGAACTTACCGTTCAATATCCATTCCTTTTTACCTGTATGTAATTAATATACTGAATACATATTTGTCTGAAACATTGAATTATCCATGCTAATGTCAGAGGATAGTGATGGTTGTTTTAGTTCAGAGTAGATTTTATCTCTGATCTCCATTGACACACAAACTTAGTGAAATTGCATTGTCATCCTTTTTCATACATTAGGTAAATATCACTGTAGGTATTGTAATATCAGTATTTAGAATCCTGTAATCACAGAATACACACACGGCAAGCAAATCAGAGAATATGTTAGTGGTGGGTGACACCTTCTCTGCATTTTCCTCTTTGGTAAGAGTATATCAGTTATTTGTCAAGTGGCACAACTTCTTACCTGTCTGTTTTGACACTAAACCTGTACTGTGTGCTTTGCTTACCAACAGTGTCACACAGTATAATAAGTAACTAGAAGTCTTCCTTTATGTCTTGCCTCTGTTGTAACTTTAGGACTTAGTTCACGGTTCACTCGCAAAGGCGACGTAGGCGTACCTACTTACTTACTAGGCTTCTTTAAGGCAAATTACTGAATATAGTATTAGTGGTGTTTCGTGTATTTACCCCAAGATACAAAAATATATTCGTAGAATAAGTTTAACCGGTATAATTAATAGTTTTTATATAACAATTGAACATCGGAAGCACGATGACGATTTTAGATGAATATGATCGCGGGCAATATAGATTCAGATCTCACTTCTGAGCTGAAAGGGATAAAAACACCAGACACCACTTAAATACATGTTTTAATCACGTACGCCAAGTATTACAATCAACTTTGAATAAATAACACTGTAAGTAATTGTACGCGCGTTGGACGCGCCATCTTGATGATTATCACAGCCCCGAGGACGCGGTAGGGATGTCCTGATGCGCCTTAGGGATGGGACACGCGTAGTATATTGTCGGTCTTTCACAAGAGAAAATAATAATACAGAACAGGAACAGTTTATATGTATCTGTCTATTATATACATCGTCAAGTCCACAACACAAGCCTTATTGAGCTTACCGTGGGACTAGTTCGGTTTGTGTAAGATTGTCCTATCATATTTATTAATTTACGAGTATTTATCACTGTTAGCTGTAGGCCTAACACAAGAGTGCTTGGACAGTATGTCGCGGTAGACAAAGACACCTGTCATTTTCTAACTGTTCGGATTAGACAATGGCAGTTGTCTTTCTCGACCACGAGATACCTACTGTCGCCGCGACAGTCTTGTGCTAGAGCGGAAAAAACAAGTTTTACAAAACCCACACTTTTGGTTTAACCCTTAAATGTATGATGATGCATTTATGACACAGTAACGAGACAAGTGACAATCAAGTTCTCTTGGAATGTAGACTTTGTCATATCGTCAAAAGTTCTTAATTTGAAATGAATTTGGTTGTCACTTAGGATGTTTAGGATCAATACTGTTAATTCATGCATCTAAGGGTTAAAATGACTTGAACCTATCTCGTGTTTGTATGACTGCTTCATAGGTACCTAGTATTTGCGTATGGGCATAAGATAACCACAAAAAAGCATATTTTTTGCATAACATTCTATCGAATTATTGATACAATTTGCGATTCGATATGCGTGTCTTCCGTCCAAATTTCCCTTTAGAACGAAAAGGTCACATAAACATACCACTCACATATTGACATACGATACGACTGTTTGACGCAGTTGTTTTCTTATGTGTCTTATGACTTCATCCCAAAAACCGGCATTGTAAGCTCTTGTTCACTGAGCATTGCATTGGTGATATCTATCGCTATAGCATAAGGTCTACATATGGCTAACTAATGGTGTTGCTGTTTGTACAATCGCCATCAGATATATCTGAGCTGCCGAGGTGTTCATAAATATCTGAACACGGCTATTGTCAAGGCGTTTGAGTTGTGGTCAGATATTTATGAGGAACTTGACCGCTCAGATACAATGGCAACTGTACATTTTTTGTGACTATATAATTATGAATTTGGTCATGGATTCCATATCTTTGTCGTATCGTCGGTTATATTGATTAATTATTGATCAATTATGCATAATGTGAAGTCAAATTTGATTTTTATTGACACTTAGATAAAAAAGCAACCAGATGCGAATTAATCAGTGTTAGCAAAAATATATGAAGGTATGTACTGAGAATTATATTTCATGTCGAAATAACATTAATTAGGGACGATAGTGACTGCTGGACTAACTATAGGCGTGTTATTTATTTGACAGCTGATATTTGACAGAAACGCAGATGGCATATTATTACCGATAATCAAGTTTTGTAAGAGCATTTCTTTCAGTTGCTATGTTACGAAAATTGTTTCAAAAAAATGCTCATTAATAGACATAAATATATATAATTCCAGCGTGTGCCTGTTTTGTAGATATCTAAGGCAATGCTAAATACTTACCTAGATATAAATAAATGCTAACTTACGTAGATTACCTTGATGACAGTCGTTTTTAAGGATACCTATGCGTTTGTGTCATTTTTTTGAGTTGTGTGACGATGAACTTGTCTGGCTGGTTCATTGTCGTATTTTACATAAACTGACGTAAAATATTATTTACATATATTTCCATAAATGCATAGGTAATTAATATAGCCTTGTCTAATTCTTGTAATTTTCGCACAGAATTGATAATTTGATTATTTTGTTTTAAAACTAACAGTTTTTAAATAGTAGTACATAAATAATATGCCGCTGTGGTGTTATTTTATAACACTTTTATAAGATTTTTTTCTTGGACGTTACATTCGATATTTCCAAAGTCGTCTTAGTTAAAATAACCTAGAATGTATCTAAACATTACCTATATTTAATGTCATTCCTATCATAAATCAACTTTGGTACTTAATACCTAATTGTGCTAATATTAAGTATCTCATATAAATGCTTAAGTCTGCAGTCATCCATATTATTTAATGCGTATTAAAACTAACCTTAAACTAAACCTAACGACATAAACTATCGAAATCCCTATCATTACATAAAAAAATCACGCTGTATAAAGCCCCATTAGGTTGGTCCTGCCGCCTAATGACGCCCATTCCTCTTTGTCCTCTTTTGGTCGAAAAACATCGCCCTGTTGATTCCGGCGATCAGTTACAGGATGTGTGTTCGCATGGGCGCTCCCATGCGTGTTTACAAAGGCGAATGCAGTGGTTCGACGAACCAGTGTAAAATGGCCTTGATTTATGGAGCGTACGCGGGCAAATCCAGTTATTCGTAGCAACAGTGGATATATATTATAAATTAACTAAAATGTTAGTTTCTAAAGCGGACCCCAGGCTCCCTACAGACCTACTGGAGAAAACGAGAAGGGCTAAATCGCGTAAAATTTCGAAAACCAACCTCCAACGGGGACATTGTCCCCGTGGTCCCGAAGAAAGACTGGCTGAGGTTAACATCTTCTAGCCGCGCGGGTATTACGAACTGCCCGCACTTGGTCTTGATTATCACCTTGAACATTTTACACACTAGTGATATGAGATATGAGGTTATGATTTATAATGTGTGAAAATCGTGGAGGTTTAAATAAGTGTACTTATATAGAGCTTGAGATTCCAGTCCAGTTCTTTACAACAACTGATCAGTTACCGGATGTGTATTCGCGTGGATCGTGTACACTGGTGAATCCAGTGATTCGACGTACCAGAGCGAAGTGATCTTGAGGTCGTGGCAATTGTACGTCCTCATCCCTCTAGAGATAGACCATCCACTTCTTTTCATTGGAATGGTACTAAAAGAAACGGGAGATTATATGACGCTTGACCTTCGATCGTATTTTTCTTCTCAGACGGCATCTTCATTGCTGAAGGTCGTGTCAGGCTTAAAAGATTTGCTGCTATATGTACTATGCTCTTCCAAGTGTTTCTGTCCCCAGTTGTCTTAATAGCTTGAGATATAGGCAAGTCGGTGATTGCTTTGCTGATCTCCAGGGTGATCGACCGCGTGCTCTCTTTCTATGACTGACCATCTACCATCAACTTTTCTAGACTATCCAGGTTTCCACGAGCGACATGTCCAAAATACTTAAGGATCCTCTGGAACCAGATAGTGGATAGTCGTGTGGTTATACCGAGCTCCTTAAGAGTGGTCACGTTCGTACGACGCAGGGTCCTGGGTATTCCCTGCATAATAATTATTCAGATATAATTAGGTCTAGTCGAGTGGTTGTCGTCAGTGCATCAGCATTTTCCTTACAGTTCGCGTGATAATGGTTCGCTCGAGAACTGAATTCGTCCGCTCTCGCCAAAGCTCTGGAATAACAAACGCGGGTTTCTTATCGTTTTTGCTTCGCGGCTGATTCGCTCGCAGTTTTGTTTGCTGGCTATTTTTCTTGATTTAAAACAAAGTTTCGTGATTAAATATGTCAGAAGATTTATTTGTCGAAAAGCTTTAATGATTACATTCGTATTGTTTTCTTTCGTTGAGTGGTTACCAATAAACTTTGTGTATACTTTGTGTTTTATTTTTACGTAAAATGTGACATACCTAGTGTTTTAATAATTTTGTAAGCTAAGTACAAAATAACACACCCCCTTAATACTGTTTTGCTTTGCATTAAGTAATAAAAGAATCTTTGTAAAGATTATACTATTTAATCGACACATTTTCGTTGAATTATAACACACATAATACACCAATGTGTGTCTCTCAATACCAGTTTTCATCTGTGTATAAATCGCCTTATTACCTATCAGCACAGAATTCCATTCTCACAACTCTCACGAACTAATGATGAGTATTAATTTTATCCTACACTCGCTGGGTTAATGATCCCTTTTTTTTGCTTTGTTCTGGATATTTTTATGCCAAGAAACCAGTTTGCGTTCTATTTTGCGCTGCATGAGATTGAATTTGAAAATTATTGTAATTATCCTATGTTAATGTAACTGGTTAATTACTTGTACACTCAAGTACAAAAATATGTAGGTATCGAGAAGATCGTATTATAATTACTACGCTCCTAGCACACCGAAATATGATGCTATGGGTCATATTTTTGGGTAAGATGGGTACAATCATAATTTCACACTTGACTGTACCACTGTTCTTGGTCTATGATAATGTTTGTTTAAACTTAATGGCTTCGCTTAAAGAAAAGCAGTAAAGAATAATAAAATAAGAAAAAATAAGGATGAAAATCTCCGTAGGTTTTGCACCAGCTTCGTATAATGAAATCACCTTTGACCGTAATTGTTAATTGCCATTTCGATAAAGAATGGCAAATAATCGAATAATATTATCTATTTAAAATTAAATGGTTCCAAGTTCAAAATTCGAAACACTGAAAGCAAACTGCGTGTGCTGTGTTCTTATTTTAAATTCAACTTTTTAAATTCATCTCAGAACTTAGGCAAGGGTGAAAATGCATCAGATGTGTGGCCCAAGCTTTGTAAATTTGTAGGTTTTGGGCCGGCGTGAAGTACTGTCTGAATCTTTTGAGCATATCTAGCTTTTTCGGGACGAAAGTATTTTAAGAATCCCTAATACACCTTTTATATATTTACCTCCCTATTTATACTACATTAAATATTCCCTTAACAATTGGCGCTAACTCCTAAACAAACTTGTTACTTAAACAAAACTTTTTCCTTGCATAATCGGTTCCTGATCTTGTTGTACTAAGGTATCGGAAAACAAGTTTCAAAGGTTATAGCAATGTGAACTCTATTTTTAACCGAATAAGGTTGAAAATGCTCCGTCAGTAGTAAGTTTCATTGCTTTTCATTAGCGCGTTTGCGATAGGTACTCTGTGGAAATAAAGTAAAACGTATTTTCTATCTCAGTGTGGTGAATAAATGATGCTAGCCACTTTTTATCTGGCTAACTTTGTTAGGTGGCTGGTTTGATTAAATTGTTACGGTCAACCACGGAGTTATAAAAGCGTTCATTAGTTGATGTGCGAAAGCAATTATTTCATTAATTACGAAACTGAAATACTTATAAGTATATTATATATACCTAATACTAGCGCGCGTATTGTGGATGACTGCATTTTATTTACAACACATAATTCAAATAGCAATATGAGGTAGTGTAGATACTTTACTACAAACTAAACATGGCAAGGACAAACAATACTTAAATAAAATGTAATTAATCCGTAATCGTAAAATATTTTTTTCTTGAGTTTGTCAAATAAAAAATGACAAAAATACAGTGCATTCCAATTTCGCGTGACGTCAGAATTACGTATAAACATTACCTAATAGTGACGTCACAAGTACGAACTAAATAGAATACTAAATAATTGTTCAACCTAGTCGTCATCCCTATTAACGGTAGAAGTAAACCATGTTATCTCTGCCGAGTAAATGAACTGTCAAACTTTAAAATGTTATTTTAAACGTCCAACTTCTATGAAATTATGATAAACACTTTCACATTCTGTGCTATAAAAATCTAGGATACTTAACTTAGACGGACTCCATAAGTTTTCGTGTGCTTCAGGAATTTTAATTTTTTTAATGAAGGGTCAAGAACAAAACCAAAAAGAGTTAAGGCATCTTAAGTATTAAAGATACCTACCACAGTTGAAATATTATCCTGTTGAAATAAAACATAGGTATAATTATTTACCGTATTTGGTTTTCCATGGCAATTAGTTATACAAACAAGGTGTAACTCTAATTGCTTACCGATATTGGGTCATTGGTCAGTATTGGTTGGTTCAGCTTTGGAACTTGAAGGATTACTCGCCCATTTATGATCTTTCCCTAACATGCTTTCTAAATGATTTTATTTTTTACAGGTAAGTTCCAGATTCAATCCAGAAAGGAACACGCGTTTTTTCAAAATGCAGTAAGTGCTAGTGGATTAGCTGGAGGTCTACCTACAAACGACAAAAATCATAATTTTGTTATCTTCATTCGGTCCACTCGAGAAATCTCTTGTCTCTTCCACTCCATTCCATTTATTTCTTGCTTTCGAGAGAGAGAGATAGATAGTGAAAATCTGTTACAGATATTGAGGTGATGTATTCCTAAATTTATTATCTACGTCTTTTATGTTTCTATAAAAAGGGAAAGAAGAGGGAGATAGGTAATAATTTGCCTTTTTAAGTAAGCTGGGCCCTCAGGTTCGCTCATTAACTGAATTTACCGTCGCTCGCGAAACGAATGTGACAGGCATCCAAACAACACACCTTACTTATCTTTGATAGACCTTCATCCAACGTCATAAGGTTTATGTTTGGCCTGTAGATAATCGGTTGTAAGGATACAAACAGACAAGCGTCAGGCGATCTCGGATGCGATTCATCATTCGTAAAGCAATTACTCATTTTATTTCAATCGACGGACGTATTGATCGGATCGTAATAAAACGGAAAGAATTTATATAAAAGGATTTTAATAAGCGAGATTGTGAATGTCCAGAATAACTTGACAGTTCTGTCATACTGAAAACGGAGTGGTTTCATCCAAGTCAACGTGTACACATAGTGACGCTATAAATCAGATTGTAGGACCTCTTACTGCTAGTAATCCTGACATGGTTCTAGAGTGGCCTAGGGTTTAAATATGGTTCTAGAACCTTGTCAAAATGACAATCATAAGGGATTTCTTACAATCTGATTTATTGCGTTACTATACGAGTAACATAGTCCTGCAGTGGCCTAGGGTTCCAATTGGTTGACTCTACCTTCTGATCGTCTTTCGTTACAGTCCCTTAGTGATCCGTGAATTCAGTTATAATTTTTAGATTTTGTAACTCTTGTTCAAGTTTCATTATATTACGTGGATTGTGATATCTGTTCATCATTTGCTGCGATATTCGTTCATCTTTTGCTGTATGAACAAGCCAGTTTTCCAGATTGAGGTAGTATGAAGAGGATTAGGGTTTTTTATTCTAAAAATAGGCTATTTGGCTACATGTCAAAATAGAAAAAAATGGCAAGCCAAAATGCTTTCAGAATGAAAACCTAATTTAGTTGAGTTTGAAATCAATTAAAATCCCAAAGTCACTAGCATCTAATTTTCTTGTACTTCAAGGGACCTTGTTATAATGGTTCATGGCATTGGAACACATTTTTTGTTAAAGCAAAACCATGTGAATGGTAATCGTTAATGTAATGACAGATCCTGTCGACATGTTTTTAATGTTAATGCCCTGTACTGCTTCAATTTCATTAAATTGATTGGATTACTGTGTAATTTTACAAACCTGTGTTGTTACAAAAAGGGTACTTTTATTAATGGAACAACTCGTAAATTAATTTCAAGTGGTCGTGATTTATAAGGACTTAATAATGGGTTGCAAACTACATTTAAAAGTACTATACAATACCTGATTATTGTCAAGTACGATTTTATTGTAGATTTAACTGTTTGTTTGACCTATTTATTTTATGCTGATTAAGTAGGTAAAGAGAAAATTAAACGAGACTTAGTCCATAAAGCTAGTCATATTAGTAGGTATAGATTTGCTTGTCACATCTGTCTTGCTGATCTTGTCAGCGAGTGTCAGAAATGTAGTACACCAACCTTTGAATTTTAGAACTACTATACTTCGAGTATCGGCGGTAACAAGCTTAGGTTAAAGCAGGACAGCAGTATCACCTTCTTGTGTTGTCACCGAAACCCGAATGTTTCTTTTGAATGCACACAGGTTGTGCCTTTGGAGTTCAGACTTATCTCCGGTAGTATTTAGTATGTCTCATTCAGGTATTTTACGATACTTATTTAAAGTAAGCTATTTAAATAACTACTTAGAGCCATTCGTGAAACGTGGTGAAACTTTCCAGTTTCTAAGATCCCATTAATTTTCAATTCCTCTCTATGCATCGTTTATGCTCTTATACAAACAACACTTCAGACTTTTCAATCAAATGTTCAAGTCGTTTAAATTGCTTTTGTTTAGTCTGTTTGCATTAACCTCGTTTATTCTGCCATTTATCCAAGCATCTGTTGGTAGATTTGCTTGTTTTATTTGTCTATGTGATAAACCAGGAGTCCAGGACAGTTAGATTTAAGTGTTCTGTTTTTAATTTGCCACTGCTTTATTCACTAACCCCATCAAAGGTTACATGCCTTATTAGAAGTATTGCTACGCAATATTGTAAGATGCATCCTTTACGATTTAAGCTAACACTATTATTTACATTGAAATAGAAATATAAATAAAAATAGAAAATTATTTGTACATTGTACAATATCGAGCGCTCACATTAACAAATAGACAAAGTAAATAAGTACCTCGTTTTAAATAGTAATTATAAGGATGCGTGCTGGAAACAGGTGATGTCACTGTCAATATCCTTGTTAGCCTTCGTTGCCTTATTGACGATGCCACGGTTTGTTATCGAGACTGGCAAGTTCAGATCCATGATTCAATTTACCAAAGAGAGGATGCAGCATTTTGCAATAATTCACAAAAATGCGTCTGTAATAAAAATTTAACACGTTTCAAAATTGCTGGTAATTTAGCGTGGTATATTTGTACCAAAACGACGTGTAACGATATTTGCAAGTATGAGGCATTCAGTGCTTAATAACTCAATTTTAGGAAATAATATCAAATACAAAGAAGTTAGTCATGTTCTAGCTTCAAGTAAATGGATTACAAACAAACCTTCATTTTACTTTCTGTACTACTCAGCATTTTGCTTCTGTTCAGCTACAACTGTTCATTCGGAAATCACTATTCGCATTCATATGCCATACACGTTCCTCTTGTCACCCACTCCTACATTTGTGCACTCCAATTGACCCGCGCTTGTCTCGTCTATAAAATCATTGTGCCGAGGTCGCGTCCGTCTCAATAAAAATACGAATGTAACAAGATTTGTCTAAGGCGCAGAACACATGACAGGGGAAGTCCTATCAACTCTGAACGCGAAGGCTTTCGGTTGCTTGATTGAACTCATGTAAAATGAATGTCTAATACAGAATGAAGACATTCCCAAGGATTTCCACAGGATCGATAGCCACTTATTCAATGGTTCATGCGATCTTGTCTTCTGTATCCTGATCTTGTCTATTAGTCGCCTTATCATTCATTTTCCAAACGAGACTAAGAAACTTTTTTTTATTCGAAATATGTAAGCATTTGACTATAATATCATTCGATGGTAAGTGCTGATGTGCTGATGCAGTTAGAGTGGAGCATGCGTACCTAAAAGATGGGCTGGGAATATATTTTCGGAAAGTGAGTTCCACTCCTTAGCCGCTCTTTTTACTGTTCATCATAAGTGGCAATCTGTTCTGCAAACAATGTACTACTGACTCTACACCGATCTTTAGTTATATTTTACAAATAAAGGAGGATAAAGTGGGAACGGGAGAAATTCCGATAAATAAGTTTAGTCGAAGTATAAAAGTAGTATAAAACAGAAACCGACGTCTGTGCGTTCCTTGCCTTAGCATAAGGACTATCGATTTTGTGCTAGCTTTGATATTGTGTCGCCAGTTTTTGGAAGCTTGTCGCTTTAATGTAATGGATGTTTGATGCTTTTGTGTTCTCTTTGATTATTTTTATACGAGTGTCTTTTTTGCTGTGAAAATATATTTTCACTTTTATTACTTCAACCTTTTTTTATTTAGTCTGTTATGACAATAACTTTGAGATTTTGATTTTCTTATATTTTTTCAGTAACGTTTAACTTGTTTTTGCTTTTGATGTCATTTAACATCACATAACCTTCTTAATGTTTTTCCTTGAACATATTGTCTCTATTGACGTCTTTAAGATTGTAATACATTATACTTAAGTATTAGGTCACATCATACGCTTGTAACAAGTCAAGTTAAACATATATTTTCATTCAGCTCCAATTTGACAGTTAAGACAACACCTATAAAGTTCGTATTGCTTTTCAGCCTATACTTTAGTTAAACCGTTTCATACTTAGTCATATCTTCAATAAGATAACCTGAGACTTAAGTAAACTATCATAAAGCTGCTATTCCTTTATTCAATTATAACAGTTACACCTTTTAAAGTTCGGATTGCCTTTCTAATCCTTTAAGCACATGCATCAAAGACTTCAAGTCAACCAGTATATTGGCGCTCTCCGACAACGCACAGTTATTACTGACATGAGTGTCTTACAATGCTAACTAGTTGAGTCGCGTCTTGAGCTCGCTTCGCTTGTGGAGCAGTTGGAATGCATAGCAGGTCACATGTGAGCAACATTGACCTAACACGACACGACGTGTTACGTAATTTCCACATTTGGCGTGACATTGACAATGGATGTTAGTACCTTCTTATAAAGTACGAAAACTCAGACGAAGTATCCGATTGTATTTTCCTCATATGTTTTATTACCATTCATGTCGATCCTCACGTGACCTATCCAACTTATTTTGATTTGTTTTGGCCTTGCAGCCGCTATCCAAGTTCATATCCTGTGTTTCCGACAGTAGGTGTTTTCTTCGCGTCAATTTCGATGACGGTGTCCATAACAATATTTTATTTAATCTTGAGGTCTTAATATAGTTATGTGATCATTTTTAGAAAGGCGTTAATGGCATAAACATTCATTTTTAAATTAATCAACAAGCAACAAAGTAGTACTTCACAAAAAACAAGCACATTATATGCTTAACATGATCAAACTTGCTTTCAAAACTCTTTAACTACTAGATATTTTATTAAATTGTAACGGTTAACTCTCACGTATTTTTATCACAATAGGCGTGACATGTTTCGACTGCGTCGGGCAGTCATCGTCGGACAGACAGAGTGGTGTGGCCTTCGCGGCTCGGGCATCATTGCCCGAGACCGGCGTAGGTAACGGGTCGCGCGCGACGAAGCGGGACTAGATATTTTTTTGATGTTGTTTTTTTGTGCAAATAGTATTTGTATTATAACGCGTTTCTTCATCTGTAACTATTTAAGCAGAAAAATCTGCGAACGGTAACAAATTTCTCAGAAAGAAGGGAAAAGTGGAAAAAATCATGTCCTCGGGCGGGACTCGAACCCGCTACTACTTAAGGCGCATACGAGGGATATGGTGAAAAAAATCCACAGGTATGTTCTCGGTAGCTCTGTTGGAAGAGCGATGAGCTGGTATCTCAGAGTCGCGGGTTCGAGTCCGAGGTTATGTATTTTTCCACATTTCCTTTCTTTCTGAGTTTAGGTACATTTATTTTAGTCAGTATTTACTGCGAGCTGCCATTTTGAACATTGCGGGTCGATGTTATTTCCGATCCGGTGATCGAATCGTAAATATGCGAATGTGTTCTGTAAACTATCCGGTGGTCCTAAACTATAAATGATGTTATTTAGATAAACAAGTGTATGTGTTTGTTTTCAGTTAAAAGGTACCACTTGGCCGTTTGTTGATAAGGTTCATTTCTAAACCAATATTTATCTAATCGGCAACTGACAAAATGATACCTTTTAATAAAAACTATGACATATTATAGACAGTTTGCCGTATGCTTGTTTGTCACCGTCGTAGTATAAAAAAAAAAAGTTTATGAACACAGACGCCCTAACCACTGGGCTACCCGATCACCCGGGCCAGGTAGTCCAGAAGGCCTAGTATAAAATTGTAAGAAATTTACTTCTCGATCGCGTTAGCGTATCGAGAGTTCAAATTATGTTTGGCGTTTATTTAAATCATCCGGCAACTTTCATATTTTGACCCCTCGATACGCTAACGCGTTCGAGAAGTTATCATCTGAGGCGTTACAGCCGTAGGTTGGCCCTAGCCTGGTCAAGCAAATCTCTCGAGTCCAATCTATTTTTGGCTTTTGTTCTCCAACTTTGCACCCCTAAAGTTTTTGTGTCCTGTTCGACACCGTCCAACCACCTGAGCTTGGGCCTGCCTCTGCTTCTGCGGCCCTCCGGCCGGCCTTCTAGAAGGCGTTTGGGTACTCTGGTCTCATCCATTCGCACCACATGCCCCGCACATCGCAGGCGTCCTATTTTAATGGTCTGAATGATGTTCGTCTCGTCGTACATTTGGTACAGCTCGTGGTTATAACGGGTTCGCCATCTCTCCTCTTCCATCACAGCTCCGAAAATGCGTCTCAGTATTTTCCGCTCAAATACTAGCAAGGAATTTTCGTCTTTTTTGCTGAACACCCAACATTCAGAGCCGTAAGTGAGTATGGGCCTTAGTAAGGTTTTGTACAGGAGAAGTTAATGTCGTACAATTTTATACTAGGCCTTCTGTGCTCACCGGGGGCCTAGGTCACTTTTTCTGTAGTATATGACATCTCTTTCAATTTATAATAATTTATTTATTTAAACTTTATTGCACAAAAAAATAAGCATAATGTACAAAAGGCGAACTTAATGCCATGCGGCATTCTCTACCAGTCAACCATGGGGCAAAACAGAGAAGATTGTTATAATAATGTTGGTTATGCATACGTAACCGTACATTACGTATTAGTATTAGTATAGGTATTTTAAGATACCTATATTGTAATATAATGTATGCCATTTATAGCATAAACAGATAAAGTGATATACCCAAGCATTAAATTTTATAGTGTTGGGAACTATAAAACAACAAAATAGACGTCATAAAATGCAAACGGGAGTATCAATTCGTATACAAAGTATTAAATGAAACTTATTTACGACTACCCCCATTTCCCACACTCAACTTACTCTATAGTCTGATCAATGAAGAACTCGTAATTTTGGAGAAAAATGAGAGTTTAGCGGAAATATTTATCAAGGCGATATTTCGTAGCTTTCATAAAATTTAAACTTTCGTGAGTCATACTGAGTGATGCCCGAGCCGCGGAGGTGACAACACCACTCTGTCTGTCCGACGATGACTGCCCGATGCAGTCGAAACATATCACGCATATTGTGATAAAAATAAGTGACTTTTAACCGTTTAAGTTTAGTTTCGTACTTTGTCGTGCTGAGAGACGTAGTTATGTTTTTTATGCTCGTGTTATTAGACACTTTTACCGACTGACCTACCTGGTTTTCTTACCTCTAGTTAAAGAAATACCTGTTGAACAATTGAAGCAATCACTGTAATTTTTGAGGTTCAGCTTAATTGCATGAGTGGTTGTAGATTCAACCAGTCAATTCCTTGTTCAGCAAAAAAAAACTATATCGTTAATATAACCGGTCAGTATTTAGTGTCAGAATTTCGAATAAATAGCCTATAATAAATTTAGAAATCATGTGTTTTTAGAGAGTGGTGATTTTTTCACTGTATGGCCAGTACGGCTATTAGCACATCTCGACGCACAGACACTCGCATTAAATGTCTAAAGTTACGTGACTTTTGAGCCAGCCAATGTGTCAGAAATACTCCTCGTTGACTGGTGTAGGATAGCATTAAACTGTGTTAACATTGTCAGTTTTATCCAAACACTGGCAACTTTGCCCAAACATTCGATTAGCGGTCAAGTGTGCTACCACGAGTACATTGTCATATTCGATAGTGACTCCGCAAATTCGATAGAGTTTACATCACGCTTCCACCTGTGTGCTTAACACGAATAGCGGTACCACGAGCTGCTTTAAAATGACAATCGCGCGCGACTGCGCGACTCGAAACTATTTGCATCTCGCTTTTTCTTTACTGGTGGGAGCGACTCGTTGTTTAAGTACATAGTCCTACGTAACCATACTCAAAACTCATGTAAACACTTCGAGCACCCGAAAAGCTTTTAGCACAACCAACACTTTAGTACTTTTTACCAAGTCAATACATATAACTAACCATTACATAGTTTTGTTTGAGATTCTAATACGGTGAAATTTCAAATTGCTTTTGCGTATTTGCTGAAACTAAAATCCCCAGGCAAAATCAGTAGGTATTTGAAAATAAAGTTGTTTGAAATCCGCTTAGTATGTACAGAAGTTGGGCTTATAGGTTTAAATGTACGTCCAGGCTGTTAAACGCCGCGTTCTAATTTTAAACTCGTTTAAAACTAAATACTAATGAAGCATAAATGTGGCGTATTTTGGTTAAAGGTACACTTTGTAGTTAGCCGATGACAGGAAAGAAAAAAAATTGAAATCAACAATCAACAAAGTGGTATCTTTTACTAAACTCGAGCGTATCTAAATCTTATTGGCCGAACGAGGGCGGAGGAACCCCATAGGTAGGTTCTACTTTTTTAGCGACAATGATCTGTCTCCTCGGAAAATGCCTGATTTGATTTAGAATTAAATTGTCATCATATATATAGGAGGTAAATGTAAGAAATTTTAGTTTACATTATCAGTAGTTAATAACCGTAAACTTAGCTACATTATTTAACTCAAAACACCGTGATAGAGTGGTCAATCGGAACGCTGTCTCCGCTGAAAAGGGGTACTATGTCACGGTGTTTCCTAGGAAACGACTGAAAAGAAATATACGTCATCTTCCTCAAAAGAACTCACAAACAGTCTACTTTAAAGACATATGTTGTTTTTAAGTAGTAAATATATTTACAATATGTGGTTCTATAAGAAACCATATCAAAAGGAAATAGTGAAATAGAAAGAACACAAAAAAAGAAAAAAATATATAAATAAAATGTAACAAAATTAAACGGTTTTAGGCTGGATTTGACCAAACTTTTAAACCAAGAATAACGCTTACTCTTGGATACTAATGTCAAAATCCCATAATAATTTGACGTTTGAGTGACGTACTACGACTATCTGAGAGTAAGCGTTATTCTCGGAATAAAAATTTGGTAAAACGCAGCCTTACTATAAACCTCTCTATGATTTCTTATTTATACTCGTATATATGCCGTATACACACGTTCTTCGCATTAAACCTTTGCATTGACATAAATCTTGCATTAGATTGAATACCTAAATCCCTCCGTCCTCGTGATTGTTTCGAAGATCCTAGGATCCCATTGTGTGAAAAGCATTTTCTAGGTGATTCACTACATTACGCGAGCATGTGGAGTGTTTATTCTAGATTTCTTGAAGGAACGTAAAACGTAAGTAGGAATGAGCCTCTGCCTAGGTTTTCCCGTATGACTACAGTATTTTTCTTCAAAAAAGAAGCTTACAAGTTTTTAATCGGTCGGCAACGCGAATGTGAAAACCCATGAACGACCTCGTTATTCTAAGTAAGAAAAATATTAAATTTACCTATCTTAAAAAAAAAATAGATTCAATCTCTTCTCGCAAAAATGCCCAGAACGGATATTATGCCGGCCATATATGTTCGGGCAATCCGTCAGTTCTCCGTCTAACACTAGTTTATAACATATGTTATGTTTGAATTTATTTATACATTAATAAAGCTATAAAAACAAATAGCATTTATTAAACGCAGTAAAATAACTGAATCAACATATAATTATCTCTCGTTTATTATAATTAGCGGATACGCTGCATTAATAATGGAACAAAAGGCTCGTACGTTTTATCTGTTAAATTATAATTTTAAATTCGGTTTCGTTTATCCACGGATTATGGTAATTCCCAGTTTTTTGCACATCTGCCGCATGCATCAGTGTTGCAACTCATTATGCTGGAGATGCTTATCTAAAGCTGTGGCCATATCTGAGTGAGCGTTAAGCTTTTGTGCACATTTTTATACTGTTCAAACTATACAGGGGAATACTCCCGGGAACGGCACATCACTAATCCGAACTTAAACGAGTAAACCAACTCTGTGTTGCGACACTAACTTTTAAAAGTGTTTCTGCTAAAATAAATATGTTTATTTTAAACAAAAGAGCCCACTTTTCGTGCGTTCTGGCGGCAGTGCTGGCGGTCTTCTATTTGCGAACAAAATGCGAGCATTTCTGAGCATGTTTGAGATACATCGTCATTTCTTACAGCTGATCGATGTTCTACAAGATTTATCATGTGTTTCCACGCTTACATAAGGACACATCTTGGCGTGCGTTTTAAAATTTATAAGGATTATAAGATAAGTCCTTGACAACGTAAGCATACATGAAGTCACGACGCCGCGAACGTGTATAATTCACGCATTGACATTCAGCGTGGTGCCATTGTGTGTCTAAGGGTGTTTGGCGAAGATATACGAATGCAGGGTATTATCAGTTCAGACCGATGCAACTCTCCGAATCGATTGTCTTTTGTCTTGTGTCTGAAGACATTGAAATTATTAACGGGTTGCCACACATCCCGCTTCTGGGGGCGAGGGTCAATTTTTTTTGCGTGGTGTTCAAAACGATCTGTTTGCGTATTTTTGTATGAGAGATGTAGGTATATCTATTTTTAAGAATTATTATATGCTTTGCTTTAAAAAAAAGTGAGTATGGCTAATAATAACTTATTTTTCTTTACAGGTAAGTCTCCTAAATTACAGACAAGACAGTACATATTGAGAAGAGTAAAGTAAAGTTAGTATTAGTTACTTTACATAAATAAATATACACGACATTTAATTGGCACTGTAACTAAACACTAGACTTAGTTTCGAGGAAAGATCCGGTAAAATACCTAATTTACATAATATGTTGTGATATCCATTTGGATGTGGCACGTGAAACTGTGGACTCCTTAGGTACCACCGCTCGATCACGGGCCCGTCCGTTCCATTATACAATGTACAATCAGCGACTAAAGTAAACGATTAAGGTGTTGTAAATTATCTTGGCATGACCTTATTGTTGTGGCAATAAGAGTTAAGATAATTTTGAACACCCCACTCGCTCATCTACTTCTGTTACTGACTGTACGAGGAATTTAGCTTTGGTGATAGATGTTACTCTGCCTTACACGACGCCATGCGGATATCGCTATCAACCAAAAACATATGTTATTAAAATACTTACTCACTGGCGTCCCGAAACTAGTCTTGCCCTCCGACATGAGTTGTCGCCACCGGTCACGATCTTCCTTCTATTCTCTTCAGCTTCTTTCTATTTTTTTTCTTGTAGCTCGCGCAGCTTTGTCTCGACGACGCTGCTCCACCGATACCTGGGACCTCCGACAGGTCTTCGCCCTAGTGGACGGCCCAAGCATGCCCGTTTAGCGCGATCCTCCTCAATCCTCTCAATGTGACTAAGCCAGCGGAGATGAGCTTTTGATTCCCCAATAAAATTGGGCCCAATATTGGCAGATAATATAATAAAATAGTAAATTCAACATCAAAAAACTAACCACAGCAAGTATACTATCTAGGGTTGCTAGCGATCGAGATTTCTTCGACTTCGTTTGACATTTCAGACGTCCAAAAAGTATATTTTGTATCAATAATGTTTCTTTAATAATCAATGTATGTCTGGCGTTTTGACTTGTTTACTTTTTGTCCGCCATTGATAATGTATGGCAGCCCTATAGGAGTATCAAATCGCCTACATAATGAACTAAAAATTAGTGACCCCTATTCCAACAGCATAAAGCCGATGGTCAGTTAAGGGCTGTTTTGTACAAAAAAACCATCAGTAACAACTTACCAGTCACGCAACAAGCACTCAATACGCCTTAAAGTGGTTTTTTTGCGACATCTGCAAAAACGAAAACTGGGTAAATGCCGTAATCACCGCATAATTAGCGGGAGACGGATGCGCGGAGGAAGCATGGACAATTTTCAATAATTCTACCATCGTATCAATGTTGATAACCTCTCATAGATGCAGCATCAAAAGCCGGCCATATACGTCCGGGCATATCCGGATCTGCCAATCAATGTATGGAAGATTTGGCTATGCAGATCCGACGGATTGCCCTATATTGCCCATGCCCTATATTGGATATGGCCTATTATTGGCGCTTTGGTATACGAGAACTCGCAATTTTTACTTCCAGTATGCTATTATTCTTAATATTAACCGTCATGCTATAAGTAGCATCGGTAAGCCAACGTTTTCTTTTAGACGATTGTCTGCTGCATTATTCGTAGCTACCTACCGAGATGTGTTTGCTCGTAAGTTTTGATACAGAACGTATTCCAGGTCCGATCTATTTGTCAGATTAACCTACTAGCTTATACATATTTATTTCAAATTGTTGCTTTATAGCATTTCTTGTATATATGTCTTCTGTTAGATAACATTGTTATTGTTCTCGTTCATGTAGGTATATGCTTAAGATGGTTATGCCATTATCAACAGCATCATATATATTTTGTAAGTATCATATAAACGATAGAAAATGTAGTCAAATTGTCATTTATACCAGCGTGTTTCACGTTATCCACACGATAAGTGCAACTTGATTTACTCACAGATTTGATAGGAGTAAAGACGGTTTACGATATGCACTATCTAGTATATTCCGTACTCGACGAAGGTATTACGCCAAGACTTCAAGTAGGTATGTCCTAAGTTTCGGAAAGGATGATTACGTGTGATTACATGCAATCATTTTTGATAGACATCGCATTTGACTAGTATAATAGGGATTAGGATGGCAATCGCCGGTGACGGTGAAGACCTTGGTTCTGCTGATGCAAGCATAGTTGCAATGCAAATGTTAAAATCATTTGGGATATAATGCTATTCAAATTTAGCGTACTTATATTTATTATAAAGATTTATGAAGATATTATGTCAAAGAGATTGTCGCATCTTATGTACGAATTTTTTACATTTACCAATCGGGTTTTCGCTGAATATCGTGAGACAGCCGGACTAATCCCAATAAGGCCTAGTTTTCTCCTAGTTTACTCGCGGTCGATCAGATGGCTGCAGCTATGGTAAAACTAGTGCTTATAACAAATCTTGGAATTATGCTTCCAAGCAAACTCCAGGCTCCACAAACTGTGGTAAAAACCAAGACAATGCTTGGAAGATGATGACGAAATATTTTGTCTTATTGTACCAGATGAAAGTAGTTGGACAAACACTTTCAAGGTACTCAAGAATGGCCGATCTCGCAGTATACTCCCAGATTTTGGTACACCTGGCTGAGGCCCTTCTTGCACTGCACTTTCCACGTGTCAAAGGCTTCAAGTATAGGCAGACATGCACATATCATATAAATGCCATTCATAAGTACATTACTATAGAACAAACCCAAGTATCAGAACTTGTAATCAAACATAAGTTGAAGTTAATGTTTTATTTATTTCTAAAGATATGATACCTGTTTGTGCGTTGAAAGATTTCCACAAACGATATTAGGACGTTCATGGTGCGATCGAAAGATGTCTGGGTCTCGGACAAACAATGCCCCATCTTATTTTTTTACGTATTTGGATCTTAAGAGGCCTTACGCTTTTAAAAACACTCCATATATAATATAAATAGTCGCGGCCAGATAATTAGGGACAAGATTGTTTGATAATTAAAAAAAGATTATCCATGCTCAAATAAGTTATACGCGAATGTCTTGCTAAGTTTTGTAAAAAACGTACCTAATTAAAAAAATATGGAAGATCAAATATACACTTTTACTTAATTAGGAACAAATGTATGAATTATGTTGAGTTTATTATCATGTAATATCCTACGCGAAAAAACCAATTTTTTTCTCAAATTTGTTCAATTTATTTGTGATATTTGAAGTGAACTCAATAAAATTTACTTAAATACATATAAGTTGTATGCAATTAGACCACAATACCCTTTGAAAGTAAAAGAAAGAAAATATTACGTTGAATCACACAGAAAATGTTGTTTTGTTTCATATTAGTTTTTCTCGTAAGAATTATTCCAGACATACCTTTTTCAGACGAGTACCAAGTTACTATAAGCATCTTTTTGATATTGATCCCTTTCATAATTCGATGTTTAGTCTTAAAACGTTAGTTAAGCGTAAATTATTCTAGTATAACTTTTTGCTTTGTTTGATACTGTTTTGTTACTTACAACTACCCATACTTTCTTTGGTTAACAACATTTGATATTCTTTTATGAACCTCCAGGTCTTTTTTATTGTTGTGTTTCTATCTGTACACTATATGTACGTTATCTCATGTTTTTTTATGACTGTTTGTGTTCTAAATAAATAAAAAATAAAAAAAAATAAAAAAAATGTTCTAAATTCATGAGAGTTTTAAAGGAAGAAGGACTCTTAACGATTTTAAATACAGATAAGCTTGTTAGTAAAGTCATGTAGAATCTAAAGCTTGAATGTTCTGGAATTGAAACAGGGAATGTATGGGTGGAAACTGGAATATCAGTTGGTTAATCTTTTTCACTGTTTTTAATGTAAAATATTGATGGAATTAAATAAAGAAGACAGTTTTAATAAATTAAATATGAGTTTTATTCGGAGTAGATATATCCAAAGACAGTTACTAAACACCAATAATCTCCTAGGTAACGGAACAACCGGAAGCCGGATATAAGTTTTAAAACTAAAAACACACTATAACAGCACAAAGGTGTAATCACATTGGTTTACTTCCAACACCCCTTCTCAATGTAATTACACTTGTAAAACTTAATAAGTATTCTACAAGATAACATATTAAGACTCCACTTAATAAAAAAAATATTATATGTTACCCATACCACATTTAATTAGAAAACGGGTAAGAAGTTCCCGGCTTAGGGCTTTAGTTAGCATGTCTGCTGGTTGATCACTAGTTCTAATATACTTCAAAATTATTTTATTATTTTTAACCAGTTCTTTGATAAAGTGATAACGGATATCTATATGTTTCAGACGCTTGACAGTATCTGTGCAAGCAACAGAGATAGCTGACTGGTTGTCACTATAGATATTTACTGGACACTCATTCTTAATCATGAAATCATTTAATAAATTTATCAACCAACAGGCTTCACTAGCTGCAACACTTATTGCAACATATTCCGATTCTGTAGATGACAAACTAACTGACACTTGTTTCTTGGAGCACCATGATATTAGACAATTTGAAAATTTAAACAAATAGCCTGTAGTAGACTTTCTATCTTTGTGATCCCCACCCCAGTCTGCATCACAATATCCCTCCAAGACACAGTCATTATCACATTTATATATTAACTTATAATCCAGAGTATGTTTCACATATCTGAGTACTCTTTTTAATGCTGTCAATAACATGTCATTTGCACATTTTTGGTATCTACTTAATAAGGAGACAGCAAAACACAAGTCAGGCCTAGTACCAGACACAGCATACATAAGACAGCCTATAATTTGTCGACAAGACTTTTCAATATTTTTATCTATGGGGCCACTATCATTTTCAAATATTTTTGTGTTAAAGTTCAAATCTA
Organism: Lathronympha strigana; assembly: GCA_949128165.1. Taxonomy (NCBI): domain Eukaryota; kingdom Metazoa; phylum Arthropoda; class Insecta; order Lepidoptera; family Tortricidae; genus Lathronympha; species Lathronympha strigana. The sequence continues at coordinate 4,181,847 of OX421906.1, read as the reverse complement.
ATGGTGTCAACATAGGCTTACAATTCTCCATCTGAAATCTTTTAAGTACATTTTCCAAATAGCTCTTTTGGCTCATTTCAGTAATACCTGTATGTAAGTTTTGTCTTATATTAATACCTAAGTAATCTGACACTGGTCCAAGATCCTTCATTTTAAATTCTGTATTTAATATACTTTTAAGTTGCTCTACTTCATTATTATTTGACCCAAAAATTAACAGATCATCTACATATAGCAACAGATATATTTTATCATTTTTAGTACATCTTGTATAAAGACAAGAATCGCAACTTGATCGAACAAAGCCTTGCTTAATCATTACAGAAGTAAATGTTTCATTCCAGCATTTCGGTGAGCTCTTAAGCCCATACAGAGACTTTTTCAGTTTAACAATGGTATTCTTACCTGCATATGCACCCTCTGGTAGACTAACATACACATCTTCATGTATTTTTCCATACAAGAAAGCTCCTGTCACGTCCATTTGAATCATTGGCAATCTAAGTTTGGTTGCAATTGCTACAAAAAACCTAAGAGTTGACAATTTGGCAACTGGGGCATAAATAGCATTTAAATCTATATTGTCCTCCTGCTCAAAACCCCTAGCAACTAACCTGGCTTTGTACTGCGGATTATCCTTATTAGCGCCTTTGATCTTAAATACCCACTTACTGCTGATGACTTTGTCACTTCCTGGGTCAACAACTACTTCCCAAGTGTTGTTGTCTTCCAGTGTCTGCATCTCTCGCTTTATAGCTTCTAACCACTTGTTAGCATCATGTCGGGTCATGGCTTCTTTGTATGTTGTAGGCTCACTTTCTGCAGAGAGAACACTTTGACAGTTGCAATTGTAAAATTCAGTTTGCTTTCTAACACGCTGACTGCACTCCCTCTTAGGTAGTTCAGCCGAATCATTCGCTTCCATTGAAGTATCACCTTCACCACTCGATGGGATGTACTCACTGCCAGATTCCTCCAAAATAGAAGTCATTGTACTATCATTGACGCTTGATGGCTCCCCTTCTGAATCCTGGCAGGGTTCATCATCCTTATCACTCTGGGTTTCTTTGTCTTCTGTTTTGTTCTCTGCTATGCACCTCAATGTCATTTCATGTTGACTTTCATTCTCCAATGCTTCATTCTGTAGGAAAACAATGTCCCGTTTTAATTCTACTCTCTTTGTTTCTGGATAGTACACTCTATAACCTTTCACGGTCTCTCCGTACCCCACCATTATTCCTTTCTCGCCCTTTTTATCCCACTTATTCCTTTTATCTTTCGGGATATGGGTATACACAGGGGTACCAAACGGTTTCAACTGATGTATATCAAAGCATTTTCCTGACCAGACCTCGTATGGAGTTTTGTCAGTATTTCTGGATTTTCCAGTTCTATTTAAAACAAAAGCTGCTGTAGCAACTGCTTCTGCCCATAGCTGTTTTGGCAGGTTCCTCGCGCTCATCATTGTCCTTGCCGCTTCCTCAAGAATACGTATCTCCCTTTCTGCCTTTCCATTTTGCTGCTGAGTGTAAGGGACACTTGTCTGATGTGTTATGCCACGTGTAGAAAACATCTTTTCTACCTCTTTATTTATGAACTCTGTTCCATTGTCGCTGCGAAATATAAGGACTTTATTTCCTGTCACATTCTCTGCCTTGTTTATAAAATCTTCAATACAAGTCTTGATCTCGAATTTGTTCTTCACGAAGTACACCGTTCTATAATTCGAGAAATCGTCCTTCAGTACCACAAAATACTTTGAGCCATTGAGTGACAATGCTTCCATCGGGCCGCAGGTATCGGCGTGAATCAATTCACACGTCCTTGTAGTTACGCTCTCACTGTTACTAAACGGCAAACGATGTATTTTTCCTTCCAAACAACTTTCGCATTTAGGGGCAGAAGTTGTTCGTTTATAAACAATGTTATTATTTGCAAGCACCTTTTTGACATGATCAAAGTTTTGATGCGCCAACTTTTCATGCCACTCAATCAGGGTACCATCCATGGTTTTAGCAACACTCGCCAGTTTCGCCACATTGTTTAAATTGTTTTTAAATCGAAATTCCAAATAATACGACTTTCCAATAAGTTTAGCGACCGCACAAACGTCATTGTCTTTATAAAATTTGCATGAAATGTCATCTGCCACCATGACGTAGCCTTTGCTTGTCACACAGTTCACAGAGAAGAGATTAGTTTTCATGTCAGGAACGAACAAAACATTGTCTATGGTTGTGTCAATCCATTCACTCCCATTATGCACTTCTACCGCCATCTGTCCGAAGCCTAGCACATTAAGCGGTGCACCGTTGCCTACAAAGACTTCAGATTTGGCACTTATAAACGAGGAAAATAGTTCACGCTCGCGGCAGATATGTTCATATGACCCGGAGTCCACCATGAAAAAAGATTTTTTATAAGTTTCTGGGGAATCAGACACCACAAACGCGTTATTTCTCTTTTGTTCCTTGTTCTTCCTGAACCAACATTGTGCCTTATTATGGCCAACTTTGCCACAAAAGAAACATTTGTTATTGTTATTATGTCCTTCACTTTTATTGTTGTTATTGTTATAATTTCTACACTGACTGGATAAATGACCAAGTCTATTACACTTTAGACACCTCATGTTCTTATTTTTCGCCACAAATGCTGATGAAGACGGGGACGATTCAGCAACTTCACCTTTTTCTTTTAACCTTTCTTCCTCCACCAGCAGCCGTGCCACTAAGTTGTCGATAGTCTGTTTATCATCAGAAGCAGATTCCCAAGCAGATATGAAGTGCTTGTATTCATCGGGCAATGACATCAGTACTTTCGTAATTACAAACTTGTCCGATACTGGTTCACCCATCTGTTTAAGCTGATTTTGCATCTCTTGAATCTTTGACAGAAACGTTGACATCTCAGACCCTGCTTCATATTTATATTGAAAGAAGCGCTGCTGTATAACGTGAATACTTGTCTCCGTCCTTTGCTCATAAACACTGTGTAGTTTCTTCCACATTTCAGCTGAAGTTGAACATGATATAATGTGTAACATGACACTCTCTGTCATTCTCGTGACCAACATGGCTTGAGCTTTGGCATCTTTAGACTCCCAGGCAGTTTGGGCAGTACCTGTTTCTGCGGGTTTTACACTCTTTCCCTCAACTATCTCCAACCAATTCTGACCTCGTAGCAACACGGAGGTTTGAAATTTCCATATATTCCAGTTACTGGATCCTTCCAACTTTATCAAGCTGTGATTGGTGTTCAGATTTAACTCCATTCCGCTTTCCTGCCTTGCTCTTACAACCAGAACAAGTAAAATTTGCTTTTTCGGTAATGGCGTTCGTACCGACCGACCTCAATTTACGCCGCTCGCCGATACATTGGTTTAGGCGACGAACTTCCTGAATTCTTTATATAATTTTTACAGAATTATGTGCAAGGGCCCATAACCTGATGGAATTAAATAAAGAAGACAGTTTTAATAAATTAAATATGAGTTTTATTCGGAGTAGATATATCCAAAGACAGTTACTAAACACCAATAATCTCCTAGGTAACGGAACAACCGGAAGCCGGATATAAGTTTTAAAACTAAAAACACACTATAACAGCACAAAGGTGTAATCACATTGGTTTACTTCCAACAAATATTACATCACTTTTGCTTATATTTAAGTTATTGCAACTCCAATACACGACATTTAAGAGACCTTGCTCGTGGAACTGATAGCCGCTAGCGCAAAAGATTCATCTGGAGAAGTCTTCAAACTAGCAGCAAGCTTAAGATAGTTAGTTATCCACGAATGTCATACAACAATGCTATAAGTTGATAAACAGACAAGTTGCACGAGTAGCCCGTCGGTGACTTGCTGGATAATTGTTTAAGATTAACAAAAAATTTCATAAAATCCTTACAAACTCTTATCCAGCCAGTATCATGCTATCCGCTTTGCATCTTAGCCCTGGTAGACAGACTATCTGGTCATGATTGCGGAGAGTAGTTAGCCTCCCACACTCCCACTCCCCTCTGCACTCCTACGATAAAGAGCCTCCTACAGGAGGCAGGAAGTGGAAATCTTTAGCAATATTTAGCAGTAGACGTCTTTTGAAATAATGTTGAAAGGCAACTTTATCACCGATCAAATCGAGTTAAAACAGAATCGACCTTAGAATCACTAAGCCGTATTATAATAGTATTCCGAATCGCAAATGCAACATCTGACAGGATTACCCAACCCGTTCGCGGTTCGGTTGACAATCGGGTTTGGTTTGCATATTCGTACTGCAGAATGTATTCCGAGCTCCCAAAATCTCCATCGCAAACTAGTATTTTGACGTAATCGATTTGCAATTCGAGCTTGTGCTAACTTAGCGACTGACGCAGCAATGGCTCTTTAAAAAGTTTATATGCTGTGGTTGCAGCGCAAAATCTTTATAAACTACAAACGCGACGGTAAGGATTTAAAGCAGCGACGAGGCTTTGAAGCAACCGGCAGTTCTGTTTTCGTCACTCAAATTATTAAGGAAATTTAGTAACAACACAGAGCCGATTTCAGAAACCCGACATGTTATACACAATTTTTAATATTTATTATGACCCACGACAAAAAGAACATATAAAAATCACTGTCACTGTCGTCGTAAATGATTAAATAAATAATTGACGTGATTTTACGACATCCCGGAGACTCGCTGTCACTCGTCCAACCCAGTGTTGCTAAATTTGACATTGATTGTCAGTTTGTTTTTGCATTTCTGCATTCACACGTCTGTTGTTCTTTATCTAGGTCGTACCTATGGTTAAAAACTTTGTTTGCTCTTTTAGCTTCGCACCTTAGAGCTTTATAACACTAATGTTTTGTGAAAGAGTTGAAAGCCACAGTCGAGGAACTTGCTTCCCCCGCAAATCGATATTTGATTTTCCTTCATAGTTTTCAGACTTTGAAAGAGTATAATTTGTCTCGTTCATACCGATCTTCGTTCTGAACTGAACCAATTTTACTTATTAGCGAGGAACTAGTTTCGTTTGGTCCATGGTGGAATTCCATTCCTTTTCGCTCTTCGTTCTTGACCGACTCCTTACCGAAGCCTTACAATAATGCCGACCGCATGCCGCTGATTTCGTCGCCCAATTTGAACGTCGGGTCAAACTGGATTCGGATGCTCACGACCGTGAACCGAGTTGCGGAATGTTTGTACTATCTCAAGTGAAAGTTATTGATGTTGAGATTAAACTTACGTGTACGGAATATGTGCTACTGGCGCTGCGTGCGGTCTTCGAGCGATTCAGATCCTTGATATAAGATAGGTACTAATTTAATATCGTTTAATGCGTCACCACATGCACCCAATTAAATGCTATGCACTTTGTATTTATATTTTACTGAACATTTATTTTTAGTTCGGTCAATATATATATTCATTATTATTGATTGGTTAAAAATCAAAATTTGCAAAACATTGCTTAATTTTGAGTTTTGTTTTCGATATTTGCTTTTACTTAACATGTAGTTTCACGTCTATATGAAGATAAAGGTGAATATCACATGTTTTTAAGATTGACTACCATAGAAAACCAAATACGAACGTCAAAAACATTGAAAAAATATTTGCGATCAAACATTTTTCGGAACATTCGATGAGTCAATGTTTGTATTTGAATTTATATCAAAGTTGTGCGTCAGGTTCTGTTATATTTCTTTCAATGATGATTAAAATAAATATTGTACTTTTACACGTATTTTATAATTTACTTTGGTGGCTCGTTTTTATGAAGTAAGTAAGTATTACTAAGTATATGAGTGACGCTTTTTATTCGTACATTAGTGCCGGACACTTCTTTACGATTCACATTTGCAAAATTTGGAAAAAGCATTTTAATAGAAATTAAAATGCTTATTGGCATAGTATTTTTACGTTTCTGAATACGTCCTTGGTTGGGTTGAAGCGAATTGATCGCATCTAACACGCTAAGTTCTATCCATTACCGGTAATCTTATAATGCGTTTATTTTCTTCTTCATTAATTTTATAACCAGTTCAGTAGTGTTATACCTCATCATGGTTGTATGTTATTCTAGATTTCGCCTTATTAGATTAAGTTGTCTAGATTTGTTGGACCTAGACTTTAATGACATAAGTCGTTATATAGTAATTTGATATCCTTTTTAGGGTGTATATTTAACGTTCGTTGTGTGTGGTATTTAGGTGCTTATCTTTATACAAATAATTTCATACAGTATTTGAATTTTTGAAGGTCGTTCCTGAGCAACTATTAGAAGCTCTGAAAACTCCAATGTCTGCATTTTTTCGAAGCTAAGACTAACTAGAATTCTTGATGAATTTCTCCCCCCGATAATCCCCCATGTAGCAAAGCCTCTGTTTCTGAGATCCCCAAAATAAACACTGCCATTCCATTACTCTGTAAACAGAAGCCCATAGTTTGTGAACGGATAGATTCTTCTTTCATCTTGTCATTGAACCTAAAAATTTAGATAAGAACCTCAACAACAACCAACGAAGTGGTTCCTTTAACTAAAAACAAACACACATACACAAATTCAATATTTTTCAATAATCACAATTAAATTGTAATTTTCTTACACTACAAGTATGTTACAAAACTAACACTAATTTCATACTCACGCGATGCGCGCGCATCCATGTCAACACTCTCTAAACCATTCATTTATAAACCTTACTCCATTCTAATAAGGCAGACACCCTCTTTACTATACCTATTAGTACATTCCAATGTCGTAACAACTATTCATCTGAAGAAAGTATTAACAATGTGTACTGCGTATGTTCTTATGACCTTTCTCTCTTGTGACGTTTTGGTCGTGACCGAGTCGTCATACGGCTAATGGTTGACCGGACTGCTTGATTGGGATAGCCGTAGTGTTGAAATGGCAGCGTCAATTTACGTGTTAATTGAGAGCTCGGGATTTAGGTGACGTTTTGATTGGAGTTAGTGCGACTGAAAAAGGTTGAAATAAAATAAAACGGAACTAAACCATTGTGGGGGCAACAGTTCTCTTGTGAAATATGTATTTTTGTATATAAAGCAAAAATTAAAATCATTTATTAAATATAATAAATGTTGTGATTCATGTTTTTAAGTAGTCACACTACTATATATACTAATTATAAATTGAAAGAGATGTCTATACTACAGAAAAAGTGACCAAGGCCCCCAGTGCCCGGCGCTGGGATCGAACCAGCGACCTCCTGCTTTCGCGGCAGACGCCCTTACCACTCGAAATAATCTGTAAAGATTGTCTAGAAGGACAGCACTAGACGTAAGTCGAAGCCGTAAGATGGCGTGAACGCACCTTAAGCGTTTCAAAATAAGAGAGGATTGCATATACTTGAGGAAATTTCGGACTCTAGTCGCTGTGGTCGGGTGGCCTAGTGGTTAGGGCATCTGCCGCAAAAGCAGGAGGTCGCTAGTTCGATCCTGGCCCTGGGCACTGGGGGCCTTGGTCACTTTTTCTGTAGTATTTGACATCTCTTTTAATTTATAATGTCATTATTTTTGCAATGTGTCAAACAGTAATCGTGCTGCTCGCACTTATGAGACAGAATGAGATGCATAATATTGCCTGCTAAAGCTCAGTGGCGCGCTCCTTAATGTCTACATTCTCATCGATCAAGAAGTAAGAACGGACTTTTAAACAAAAAACTACTAGAGAAGCTATTTGTAGATGGCGTTATTCTAGATTTCATAAGATAATTTGAAAAAGAAGCTCTGAATTTTTGGCCTACTAATAGTTCCACATGGCTTGTGATCTCCATCATCATCAGATAATGGTACTTTACGCCTCTTTTCGTGGCTTGTACCCGTGTATCACGAGTTGGTTACCTACAGGACAGGCTTTGCCTAGAGTAGGGACCAATGTGAAATATATCAAACAATTTTTTGGAATACATTATTTATATATAACGTTGTTAATACGTTGCAATGTTAATTTGTATCTGTGTATATGCCTAATACTGTATATTGTATTTAGTATTGTATTAGAATCATTTATTGTGACAAAAAAAACTGTTTTGTTTAATCCGCAATATAGGCTTCGTCATGAAGATACAAATAAGGCTCAGCTACAGGCTTCGTCACATACTTACAAACGATTAAATCCGCGACAGACTTTGTCAAACATAACCGCTAATTAAAACTTGGTAGAAAGTTGACCCCGGATCCTAGCCGGCTCAAACGTCCCTATGACACTGGCCGCGTTGCCCCGCTGAATTGCCATAGAGATCTGTTGAACCAGGTACGACCCGGACCGAGGATCGCAACCCCTGGGCCAGTATTGGAATCCTTGGCGTTGACATCTCGAGTGAAGTCCAGTTCCGCGGCCACCTAGAGGGTAAGGCCAAATTGGCCTCGAAGAAGCTCGGTGTGCTCAATAGATCGAGGCAGTATTTCACGCCGGCCCATCGCCTACAGCTTTATAAGGCGCAGGTTCGCCCGCATATGGAATACTGCTCTCATCTTTGGGCAGGGGCACCTAAGTACCAGCTTCTTCCTCTAGACCGCATCCAACGGAGAGCAGCTCGAATTGTCAACTGCCAACGTATTTCTGATCGGCTTGATCCCTTGGCGCTGCGTAGAGATGTGGCCTCACTCTGCATTTTCTATCGCATGTATTATGGGGAGTGTTCCGAGGAATTGTTCGGATTAATCCCTGCCGCTTCTTTCCGCCATCGCCCTACGCGACAATATTTCCACTCTCACCATTTAGATGGTTGGCAGTCCTCAACTGTGCGCTTTTCCCGAAACTTCCTGCCTCGCACAGCTAAACTGTGGAACGAACTGTCGCCAGCGGTGTTTCCGGACCGATACGACCTTCAAACCTTCAAGAAAAGAGCGTACTCCCACCTTAAAGGCCGGCAACGCACTTGCGACACCTCTGGTGTTGCGGGTGTCCATGGACGACGTTAATCGCTTACCATCAGGTGATTCGTTTGCTCGTTTGCCCCCTATAGCATAAAAAAAAAATACCACGAAAATCGAACGATTGCGGATTTGTTTGTCCATCTCTGTCACACGTGCATATTAGAGTGACAAAGAGGTTTGTCCGTCAATACCAATTTTCGATGTTCGTGGTAGGCATGCTGTCTCTGAGCCGCCGACCCAACATCCTTATGAACTCCTTGGCCTCCGCATACTCCTTGATATTGTGTTGTATTTACTTCTTACTTCACCAAGTCGGTGGTTTTCGTGAATTTGTGTTTGAGTTACTTAATTTAGAAGTCAACAATGTGGCTTTAAAATTAAGAAGTTCCCACTTTTATTAGATTAGATCGCATCATCTAATCAGAATCATATTCAGTTAGTACCAATGGGAACACTTAAGTATCCAAATCCATTAAAGCTAAAAAAAAGCATTCTATGCTGTTTTGTTACTACAAATAACAAAGAAACACAGTCCAACTGAAATCCTCCCTTTAAAAAAACCTAGATTAATATCCCTTTTCATTTTTCTAATTTGCCTATAATTTGATTGTTAAGTAGGAATTTAGATTAAGTGGCATAAGGATACATCCTTATTAATCAAGAAAACGTTTTTATTTGTTTTCTTTTAACACAAATTTGTTGAACAAACATGTAATCATAATCAAACCTTCATCAAAATCAAATTAAGATTAATGGAGATAAATACAGGTTGCATTTGATAACGGGTATAAAATAAATCTTAATTTACAAAATTAGCTCTTTAATTACTTAATTTCATTCCCGTCCCATCACCCAACGCAGCCTTGGGGAGTGAATGTGGGTGAAATAAATACAGGATGGTTTTCCTTCCTTTGACATAAATACTTTGCGTTATGAATTATATTATTCATAATATTGAACACCTTATTTATACTCTAGGACCAATTCACAATTGCAAAAAAAGTTTGTTTTAATACTCGTAGTTGTCGTTTTATACATTTCGGGTATCTAACAATTCTAAATAAGTGATCAGTTTTTAACTTTATAAATTTTTTTTTTTACATTTTACCCAACATGTGTATGTTTTTTAAAAGAAAGATTTAGTTAAGGTAAAAATAAGAATAGATTTTACTTTTTTTTTGCCAGTTGTGGTAAATAGCGATAAGCAGGCACCGCAGCTCATGTACAATGGGCAATTTCTAGCATGGGCAATTTATGAATGAATTCATTCATAAACTGCCCATGCAATTCTGAACGCGTGTGTACCTACGTTTGTTAAGCGGTATGACAAGCGCGCTACCAACGCAGTGATTACAGTGCGGTTAGTTATCAAGAAAAGTCAAGTCAAGAACTTTGGGTGGCTTAAATAATTATACAGTTGCTGCCAGACAAATAGAGCATTTACCCAAGGTCAAAGTCCATGATTAAGTACGATTTTTATTACAAGGCTGTAAAGTCGACCTTGCCCGTCTAACTGTTATGTCTTTAATAGACGCTATTTAATGGTAATGTTCTTTGATTCTAATGCCCGTTATTAACCTTTGAAGTTAAATTCAAGCTGTGTTGGTGTAATTATTTTGATCTGTTGAATCGTCCTTTAAATGCTCAATTGTCTTTTATGTTGTTGGACGGAATTGTCAGACCGTGTTTTACGATCACAAATGCAGTTTGATTATAGGTACTCTCCAAGTTAAGCACCTTTTACTATGGGACCAATCTTATGCGCGAAATAGAAATTAGTTGTCTCATAAAAAAAATATGACATCTGAAGTGGCGAAATGTATGAAGCAGCTATTTAGCTTGATAATATCAATTTCAATGCTCGTGATTTTAAATTATATCGTACAATTCTCAAAAATGTCAGTACAGTCGAGTGCTGTTTGCGATAAAAGTATGTTTACAATTGTTAATTATTTGAAAAAAAATATCTTAACTTGTCTAATTACGTCCCATTATAAACCATGATGCAGCAAACAGATGCAAAGACCAAGCATTGAAAAATATATGTTTTTATAAGAAGTACCTATGCAAAGTTTATGGGCATAATAAAGTGGAATAGCTCGATTGCTTGCGTATTATACATTTTATTGTAATGCTTGAACGTAAATATTTATTCCTCCATCTTTTAATAATGCACATGCAATTTTAAAAACAGCGCCTTTAATTAAACTCGCTTCATCATTTAGATTACTTCATTTAATCTTGTTACAATGTGGGTTTGCAACGAGTTTTGCGACTTTTTACCATCGCCGTCTAGCCTTTGGTCACTAAACTAGAAAGACTAGTAATATTAACATAATTCAATTTACAGTAGAACCTCGATTAACTGAACCCTCAATTATCAGATAGTTACCTACCTTAGTTTATATGAACGTGAAATTATCCGAATGAACTCGATACTTACGCGTTTTCTTCCATCGACCCAAATTTTAGACTGAAGAAACTTTTAACAAAATATTCGACTTATTTCAAGGGTTTTTAATTCAATGCGTCTAATTTTAATGTAGGTACTATGGCGTTCAAATGTACATGGACTGTAAATTCATTTCACAACATGTACTTTTGAACGCGATTGTACTATGCTGTTGTCTGTATTAAAAGGTGTTGTTTTTCTTAGATTTGTTCTCAAAAACTCACATTTCGTTTAACTGAACTTTTGATTATCCAAACTCAACAAGTCATCAATTAGTTTGGTTACCCGAGGTTCTACTTTAGTTTATTCCCAGACAGTGTCTAGAGATATCACTTTTAAATTCAAATGAAAGAATACACCTGCTTGGCTTTCTGCAGGACTTTTATGGATAAACTGGCTGCCAGTGGTTGTAACGATAACCTCTTTGCAGTGTTAATTAACCAGCTGTCTGATCTGGTTCAGATATATGACATAAAACAGTGGCACATTTACTGTTTATGGTATGACGTGTTTTTGTTAAGAGCATGTAGGATCTTGATGCGTTTTAAAAAGGCTTTATTGCAACTTGGTGAAAATAAGTTCGCCTTATTTGCAGAGAGAGAGAGAACGGCTTCTATGTAGGTATGTTTTACACAAATAGAAACAGGATAAGATGCTGTGGTGATAAGTCACAGAACTCTTATATCGAAATTGAACAAAAAAAAATACATCAATTTGTAAGGTGACAAATCGTGTAATATACGTACGAGTATATCTATAATTGGGTATGTTATTTTAGAGCTAAGTTTATGATAAATAATGGACGTCCTCGATAGACATCTCCACCTTTATTGTTAGTAACCACGTAAGCTGAAGAACCGGCTTCGGTCCCCGACTTAATGTCTAACTAAACATCTAACTTTATCTAGTAACTAGCGACGATAGAAACAGTTTTCTAATTATTAAAATAATGTATTACGGGTCACTCATTTAATTTAGGTCGAATTTCGAAATTTTCCGATGAAATAAAAAGTTTGATAATTCAATCTCAGTACCCATAATTGTACATGTATATCGTAGGTACAATTCTCAAAAATGATTAGCTATCCACAGAGGCAAACCTTTTGGGCACCATAAGCCACCTGGTCACCAGATGACCTGAGTTTTTTTGTTATTTGTGGGTTCATTTAATGTTTTAGTAAAGTTTAGTTTAGTATTTAATATGTTCCTTATTATCAAAGTTAATTCTCAAAAATGCTGAATACAGTTTGAGTAGAGTGCTCCAAATTCTGAACTACAGAATTGCGTGAGTGACCCGTCACAAAAATATTTCCAATATGTTTGCGCCTCATGGGACCTTCATTGTTCACTACTGTTCCTAAATAAATCCAATAAATACTTTAATAGGTATTTTCTTATATATTTAGAGAGAATAGGTATTGCGCCGAGTTAAGCGACTCAATAAATCGTAACCTAGTAGAACAGAGCGAAATGTGCTCGTGTCTAGAATACCTAATGGAATATAACGCCAAATAAGTTATAAGTTACAGTAACAATGGTACCTGACTATTTGTAAACCTTATTGCAACGGCATAAGCTTGTCTTTGTTTATACAGTTTCCACGATACATCGGGAAGAGCACGGTGCTCAAAAATATTACAACCTGCAACGCTTTGATACTAGAGGCGTGTTCAGATATTTGTGAGAATGTTGGCCGCTCCGATTTATCTGATCCTGTTCGGTGTCCATTAAATCTTGTTTATGTTACATTAATCGAATATTTTTTCAATTTGTGAAACCAGACTGTGAAACGGAATGCGATGTTTTGATCTTGATAACACTGATTAGTTTCAGTTCTATATTCAAGCTGAATCAAAACATTATGGCATTTATAAATTGAAAGAGATGTCATATACTACAGAAAAAGTGACCAAGGGCGAGCAGGGCTGGGATCGAACCAGCGACCTCCTGCTTTCGTGGCAAACGCCCTAACACCTGGGCTACCCAATCACGTTAGCCGGCTTGTGTTGTGGGTACTATACAATGATATATATATACTGGATAGATACATATAAATATTATAAATACTTAAATACATAGAAAACATCCATAACTCAGGAACAAAGTCGTGATAAACACCCAAATAAATGCCCTGACCAGGATTCCAACCCGGGACCTCCAGCTTCGTAGGCAGGGTCAAATTCAAGGTATTACAACGGTAGTTATAAAACAGTTTCCTGCAAAACTTAATACAAACTTTGACTGCAGCGGTCATAATATACGTCAAATTAACTAAGACCATATCTTTAAAGGTTCAGTATTTTTGTCTTCCATTACAACATTCACAGTGCGTCTTGTCTATCAAAACAAGCCATGTAAATTTAATGAAGCCATTGAAAGTCATATTAGGTGTTGACGTCTTGGACGAAAGGGTCCAATGAGATGCTAATGGAATAACGACAGGCAAACGTGCCGTTAAACCTGGATTAGGGAAGCATTTGATTTTACAATTCGTTTCGTGGTTATGTTGTAATTAAAGCTAAATGTTGTACTTTATATATATCCCTTTATTTAATTGTCTGAGCTAGGGCTTGCAATTTCAGAAAACACAATGATGGAATTGCAAGACCTAGTCTGGGGATTAATTAAGGTATAAGGATAAGCACTTTTTAGGTTTTTGACGTTATCTTTGGTATGCTTTTCTACTATTTATCAAAATTCGAAAGGGCGAGGGCGTAATTTAGATAAATTATAATTTTCGGGGTTGAATATGAGACATTTGTGAAGTTCAAGTGTGGCGATGGTGTCGCGAAGTCTCGAAGAAGTTCAGCGCCAGTTAATATAAGTGTCTATTTTCATGACACACACTGCAATAAAATGTACAATGTACATTCTGTTTCCATGAAATTTGTACATTTCTTAAATCAATCAAACTAAGCAGCGCTGCTTTTGTCTAATAAAATACTTAAGCAGACAATATTAAACCAAATTAAGAATACAATGAAAGTGAAATTTCGTTAGCAATTTTTATCACCGCATGAAACTATAGTTATTCGAATTCGTTTCGTGGACTACTTCTACAATATATCAATGTTTTGACATTTCTTAGTACTTACTCAGTAATTAAGTATTTAACGAGTGAACAGTAGTAAAAGTCCGAGCTAAATGATGATTAAACGTAACGTACAAATTAGTATTACGCCTTGTTCGTAAAACTTAATTACAATGCCTTTCTGTCTAACAAACATAAATGTTAAAGTGACAGATATAGAGAATAAACCGCAAACAACGAAAGATTAAGAATTTGTATCTCTATTTCTGGTTCAAGCGAAAGACACCCAGACGTTAAAAGTAGAACCTTGTACATTTACAAGTAGGGTGTTCTTCCGGTACTGAATTTTCATACTAATATAGTACCGGAACCGATAATTCCCGGTTCTCGCCATACAAACTCAGTACCGGGAGAATCCCCTATGTATAAGTGTTGGAATAACACCACAGATGACTAAGTATCCCATTAATCGTATCACGTGATACAGGTATCGTTAGTTAGCTATAAAACCTGCAATAAAAAGCATGAGTATGCAAATATCCATTAAAGAGGACAATAATATCTAGTTAACTAAAGGTATTCAGTTAAATAAATGTTTAGTGCGAATCGAATGAGGTTTATTCCAATTAGTACCGCTATCGCTATCGGGCTTATATTTATTAAATTCAATTAGGTAAACGAAATACTATTATTTGAATAAGGGACACGGACTGTTCCGAAACATGTCGAACTATTTTCGACTTTATTGACGTGTGTAACCCGCTATGAGAATTTTAATATGAAATACTATTCCGTTTGATTCTGGCAAAATAAATGTGTAAGTATTATAAATTTACTAAAACGGGGCTTAATCGTGTACAGATTTTGAAAACAAACCTCCGACGTTAAGACGAGCGAAGGAACATATCGCAGCTGTCAAAAATCGCCAGGTAAACAAGTCTGCGGTTGCCGAACATTTGTTAGAGTCTGGACCAAACCACTGGATTGAGTTATATTGAGATTGAGATATAGTTTATATAACCCTAAAATCCTTTCAACGGATCGTCGTTTCTATAGTAGGAAAGTACGGGAAGCCATTGAAATCAAGAAATACCCCAATTTCAATCGGGATGACGGTTTTAGAATCTCGTCTACATGGAATCCGAACTTGTGGAGATTGACTTACCTACTAGATACGTCATCTAGAGCGATGGGCTGTAATGAGATGTTAGTTTGCAAAAATAGCGCACTTCATGAATGGGCAAGTTTAAGAATCAACTTATTCATAAATTGCCCATGCACTTTTAGAACACAAGAGTATTTGTAGTAGGTCCATGATCTGATAGCTCAAAGAAACCTAAAAGTCTTATAAATAACTTTTAGGTTTCTTGAACAAGAATTTGATTAGTCGAATATTTTAAGAAATAATCGCTCTGAAAGTCTAAGAAAGGTGACGACGCCGGGTACGAACTGACCCGGAGTTAAGCGGGTGGTGTAAGTAGCGCTTAGTTACCTAAGTTAAATTTTGTTGACTTACCGACAGTCAAATATGAGGATAGACAACTACATATTTTGTTCTCGTTGTGTCATTTAGTTATCTTATACCATAAATGCTCGTGAATTGGGAAATGTTAGATGATGATCTAGAATGCACTCTATTCTGTCGGTACTAAGTAGAGCCCAGTTCCTCTCGTCATTGCAGCAATCATTATAATAACAATGGTCACGTACTTCAGGTGATACTTCACATGTTTAATTTCGACGTTACTCATTATTGGGTAGGGTTGGCGATTCCTTTGTACGAATATGGATAGAGTTTATGCTTTTAACAGTCTATATTGTGTGGGTTGTTTTGATAGAGCAAAGACTTCGCGAGATGTAACTGTTCTTCACTTAATAGGCCGTATTTCACTGTAGCGTTATAACTACATATTTTGGCAAACAGTAGTCCTAGCACAAGAGTGTCACGACAGTATCTCGCGGGCGAGAAAGATAACTGTCATTGTCTAATCCGAATAGATAGAAAATTACAGGTGTGTTTCTCGACCGCGAGATACTATATCTGTAGATACAGATGTCAATCGATTTGCTTCAATAGCACGGGTGACATGGATTACTTTTTGTACATAGTGTTAAATCGATTTTTCTTTATTCTTCGAAGATTATGTGCAACATTAAAACAAAAGTTCTATGTCTTATTGGTTTTCCTATGAGTATAAAACAAAAGTTTACCTACACTTTACCAATTGAATGCGTTTAACTAAATGCAATTGGTAGCTTCAAGTACGTTTAGGAAAACAACAGTTTTTTTAACGCAGTAACCAAATATACATAAGTACATAACAAAATAAATACCGAAGGAATCAACACCATTATTCCAAAGTTTTGGAACCCTATATTCAGGTCGTTTAAGTAGTATTATGTTGCCGTAAGGTACAAAAAATAAATCTGCCTTTGATTTTTGCCTCTTGGATAACAATTTTAGTAATGACGGTGTACCTACTGCCTAAATACGTAGTTTAAATTATAACTACTTATATTTAAATCGTTTCAATAACTTAACACGTTCGCGGACGCTTGGTCACACCTCTGGGACACCTTAATTTTGTATGGGAATTTTACGACTGCTATTGCATACCTGTCACAACAAAGCTAAAATCAGGATTCTTATGTGACGCGAAATTCTATACAAGTCGAATGCAATGCAAGTCCTGTCATTATGAAACCATTTCTTTTACACTATGTGACACCAAATGCTATACAATTCGGATGCTTATGCATGTTTGATATAAAATACCTACTCAAATTATGATCTTATATGACACCGCATGTTACAGCATTCGACTATGTTGGCATGTCTGTCATACCGTTTACTCGGGTGAGCTGCTACGTCAACAACTATGATAAATTCTTTGCCATAAAGTAAAGTAGAAGTAATATTTCATCTAATACTTATAGGATTTAACGATTAGGGCCTTCTTCACCAACCAGCACATAGGAAGTATCCGAACTTTGAATTTAATCATGTAAACTGCGGCCCTACACAAACAAAATACATGCCACATGCTTACCATAATGTTAGCGCTCAGCATCGACTACGAATAGGCACAATATTCACGATTATAATGTGACCAAAATAATTACTAAGTACTAAAATAATTAGTTGAATAGTAAGTATAAACATGCCTCACTTTTCTTTATTTACAGTAGTCAGAATCAAGTTGCACTACAAAAAACATTCAGTAAAGAGATTTGTTTATAAAACCACAACCAAAAACATACATAAACTGTAAAAAAAACATTACTAACGATGTTACAAACAATCCGTAAAATAGCGTGTGCGTGCGAAATTTGGCCACATTTTACGCGCCCACTCCCAGACGCACGCGCAGGGTTACTAAGGAGTCTTCCATACAAAGACGAATGCTATAGCATACGCGTCACAGAAAGGGGGGCACAATTTGAGATGTCACAGGATAATTTTTAACTGTCATAAACTATGAAATATAACAGTATGCATTCTGTGATTTTAGTGAATGGTAGAGGAAATGTTGGTTAATAATATTATACTGTGGCCAAGCGGATTGGTAAGCATACTGACGCAGAAATCTAAACCAAATAACGGATTCAATAGCAGGCGCGTCACCAGATGAAGTACAAAAACGGATGCTATGCAATCCGCGTCCGCGAACGTGTTAATTCCGCCCGAAGCAAAATACAAGGCTCAAAGCGATCGTTAAAATTTTACAGTCGTAGAAGTTTTATTTATAATAATTTCGCTAGTTAGTGTAAATGTCCTTGCAGACAAACACTATACAAAAGCATTCAATCAATACTAGGCTCTGTTCGCGTCTTCATCTGCGTATAAATTGTACGTATAAACAACCCCATTTTCACGCTCTTAAGTACAACTCATCCTTAAATTCAACTTTGAATTTCTCTTAGATTCAAACTCCATTAGGAGCATGATGTCATTTAAAAAATGTATGCCCAATTTAGATACTTCTGTCTCGGCGGTTTAGATTGTTATGTCTGTAAATCGATATAACTTGACTGTTATATATTGAAATTAATTACGTTGGAAATTTCGTTTAATATTAATATCTCTTTCTTAGAACTGAACTTGAACTGCTCTTGAATTTTCAATAAGCAATATAGCTTAATTTTATTTAGAAAAGTTCGTTGAACCGAGACTTTTCATTCAACCTTAAAATCTATTATTATTGATTCAAAACTTTCAGAAGACTAGCTACAATTATACTTAAACCGGGAACGGGTCACTCACGTTTTAGTCGAAAAGTTTCGACTTAACAACATGAGTGACTCGCGTTAATATATCGTCGAGTGGCAAGCAAAAGTCACTAAGTACTACCATAAGTTCATAGCGATAGTGAACCACACCTCTATATAACAAGGTCGATTTTTGTTCAATTGTTTTATTGTAATTAGGGAGTTTTGCTTGTCAACTAATAATATTTAATACATTTTAGAAAATAGCGTTTATATTAGAGATTAACGTTCCGTATAGGTACAGGTACAACCTATGTTTAAAAATAATCACCAACCTAGGGTCTACATTTTAAATGGAAGTTGTTGAGACTCCTTAACGGCCATTGTTAATAGCAGTCTTTGTTAAAGCGATCTTGATAAGCGTTCAACGCATCATTATCTGGCAAGGTTATGGCCAAGTGTGAACGGGTATCTTGGACATCAGAGGATTAGAAGCGTATATCCTGGGTGAACCATGGTTTACATTTTAAATAGAAAACTCCCGTGAGTGATGGTTTACATGTTTTTTTTTATACTACGACGGTGACAAACAAGCATACGGCCCGCCTGATGGTAAGCAGTCACCGTAGCCTATGGACGCCTGCAACTCCAGATGACACACACATGACACATGATTTGATGTAACAAGGTTATCATCTATGACATCTATACAATCTTTGTATACCGATTTCTGTCTGAGCATATTATATTTATCGACCGACTTTTTAAGTTTTTATATGAACAAATCGATAAACAAGCATACAGCTATAAATGGAAAATAGCTAGATAAGGAAACAATACAAAACTTCATACATCATGTTTTAGGTTTTACGCTTGAAAGAATAATACTGTCATTGAATAGTTTCAAAACTATACGTTCGACGTTAGAATCGAACGTTGATAGACTTTATGTATACGTCATTATGACGAAACCGCCATGAAAATTACGGGCCCTGGCTGATACCAACATTATTTCATTAGTCATATTACGTCATCTTATCTTACGATAAAATAATATAAGTGGTCCCCATGGTTTCTTCGGAAACGGATCTCTAACTTATATTCTTCGTATTAGTTACTTAGCTACGAATAGCGAATCAAATTATGCCGATACAATCTTATTAATCGAACATCCATCTCGGGATTCGATATGGCAAAAACTATTATCACAACCGAAGGGACGTATATCAATCTGTTTGTTTAGAAGTAAACCTTATTGTCATAGAAATTAAGTGTTTTTTAGAAATAAGGTTAGTATGGAGATATTATCTTTAAATGTAGTCGAAGTGGGAAAAACTAAACAAATTCGGAGAGATATATCAATTAATTTGTTTTCTGAAACTAAACCTTATTGTGATTACTACAGAGTCTATTCTGCAACTGGGTTTTGAAGTAGATAAGTCCTTTTGGAATACACATTTTCCTGTGATTAGGATGTAATTTGACTTATAAATATAATGAATTGTTTATGTATAGTACATACCTACTAGGTTGGAGCAAAAAGTAGCAAACGTACGTAAGTGGGCAATAATGAATAGTGCTTTATTTTAAACATAATTATAGTACATTATCGAATCGTCATTAGTGAGTTTTTATAAAGGACCAGACTAAGAGCTCACATTAAAAAGATGGGTAACGACTGAGCAAAATGAAGCTAATGTACCTATACATTGTATGAATTGTATGGGAATATTTAACATACAACCTGTACTTACACATCTTTTAAATATATAAACTATCTGTGTCAATACTAGAACCGTCGAAGGTAGGATTTTGAAATTCGGAACATTTTTGTTTAATACAGAATTCGACAGTATTCGGTAAGAAACTAACCAGGTGGCTCTAAGAAAGGTTTTTTTTTCTAATTTATACCTCAAGAGTGTGAAAGTTTTAACAATTTGACAGTAAAAGCGTGTACTTAC
Source organism: Lathronympha strigana (assembly GCA_949128165.1). Taxonomy (NCBI): domain Eukaryota; kingdom Metazoa; phylum Arthropoda; class Insecta; order Lepidoptera; family Tortricidae; genus Lathronympha; species Lathronympha strigana. Next base: position 4,161,296 of record OX421906.1, on the reverse strand, counting down.
TTATAAGTCGCGGGCGGAGACAAGTAGTAAAGTAACAGCCACGCCATACATTTTTCTGAATTTAGAAAGCCTACAACAAACCACGAACAAAGTCATGCATCTCTGTTTCACTTGTGATTTCCCACGCAAGGGTGACAGAGACACAAAACTGAAACCCCCAGTAGTAGGTATGGCTCACGATAAATTCGTTCAGTATTTAATTTAAAAGTTTAAAATCCCCTTTCTCATTTGCCCAGGCTCAATATCACTTCGTATTTCATCGCCCTCGAAACGTTTTAAATTTCCGGGCGAATTGAAAATATTCAGTCAATCGACGTTTTTCTGTAAGCCGCTCAAATCGTGTACTGAGGTTACTGCCACAGTGTAATTATGAAACCAGTATTGCGACTGATGAAATAATGTAGGTATGTGACGTAATTAATCATTCTACTGGCAAAATTCTAAATTCAAAATCATTTATTTCGTGCAACAAAGACACATATTACAATAAATCTAATGAAATAATAAAAAAAAATAAAAAAAAATAATAAAATAACTTAATACCTTTGGACGTAAGGGAATACTACTCGCAGTGCAGCAATATTGAGCAATCAGGTTTGCCCGCAATCATACTCAGGATGATGTTGGGACAGTCTGTCCCGCACCCGGCGCACCAAGGATGCGGCGCGCATGCGCGTGGTGGTGGTACCGCTAAGGGCCACTTGCGCTACCCAGATCCAGCCAACTAAGGTAGCCGGTAGGGCTTGCATCCCGGAATTCCGAAATCTCGAAATCCCGGAATCTCGGACAATTTTTCCGAGATTACAGTTCCGGGATTGACACCCTCAATCTCGAAAATTCCGGAATTGAAAATAACCCTACTATTTGACGGAAACGTTTAATATTGACATGGTTATAAATGTTATAATATTGTCTGCTGTTACTGCGATGGTTATTCGTTGAAATTAAACACTTTAGAACGGATTAATCGCATTTAATTTAATAATAAATAAAAAACCCTGTAAAACTTACTTACAATTTACGAACGCTTCCCTAACTGGCTTATGGGGCAGAAATAAGCGGCAAGAAAACTGTAAAGGCCTCGAAACGTCGGGTGATGCTGTTAATAAATGCGATTAATCCGTTCTAGTGTTTAATTTCAATTGGCATAGTTATTTCGCAAAACTGCCACTAAATGTATTAGATTGATGAATTATATATATTCCGTGTGCAGATAAAAGTTCCTTACTAATTGGACTCAGAAGGCTTAGGTACCACAAGCATCAATACTTTGAATCTGCGCATCTTTTCAACAACTTTTCAATAGACAATTTTGGCCTCTAATCTAACATATTTTTTTAAATGTTTTCTTTGTGTGTTCGACAGAAGTTCCAAAAAAATGTAGCGATGATTGCCTTACATTTTTTTTTTTAGCCTTAGCTTGAATACTAATTTTATTTTACTTATATATTTTTTTTAGCACTTTTGGGAATTAATCTGACACAAAAGAAAGAAGAACGAAGGCTGACGTTTTCCGACAAAAAGTACCACTTAGTTAATCGATAAGGTACAAATGCCTAAATTATTGATTCGGAAATTAACCTTATTAACAACCGAGAAATTGGTCAATTAAGCATAAAGTTTTCTAAAGTAGGTAATTCCTGCTGCTACACCACTTTAAACTACATATAACCAAACTCTTCGAAATAGACAATCTTAGCTTGGCTTGTGAGATCCTTTATTGATTATTTAAAAAAAATATAACAACTCTGTTAAACCCTTGCTTTTGTTTCTTTAAAGTAGCGTAAGATTACAAGTTTTTATTGATTAATAAATATAAATCCAACAATGTTATGTACTAATCGTAAAAACCCGGTATTTTAAAAAATTTGCCATAAAATCATATTTTTTCAAATCCCGGAACCAGTTCCGGAATTCCGGAATTGAAGGCTAATCTCGAAATGAATCCCGGAATTGGAAATCAGTTCCGATACTGCAAGCCCTAGTAGCCGGCAAATTCTATAATAAAAAACGCTTAAATTTCCATTAATGTAGTTGGTTAACCCCGGATGATGCAATTGGCTGGGAAAAATAAGTATACGCAATAAGTAGTCTCATTTTGTTTCAATATTGCAAGTGATATATCACTTTCCCTTTTGATAATTGGACGTACTTTTGCAAACAGGAACCAACCCCACAAAAATAATTTTGAAAATTGAATTTTATTGCTAGAAGCATGAAGTAAACATCTGAATGGTGATTCATTGTGGGTTGGTTCCCGTTTGCAAAAGTACGTCCAATTGTTTGTGTCCGTATAAGACTCACGAAAAACCCTTATGGTATTGTAATCTGACGTTTTCTGACTGACACAAAATTAATTTTATGGGTTGCCACACATGTTACCACATGTCAACTATGAAATGTCTAATGTACTATCGCATCCAAAACTGCATGGACAATTCGTGAATGAATTCGTTAATAATTGTGACTGTACCAAGTAACCTCCAGGTTTACAAAAGAAATTAATTATTTAGGTCAAGTCTCTAAATCTAAAGTCTAAAGCACAATGAAACATAAAGTACTGTACAAGAAAATATTTATATTGCCTCGGGTGGCACAAGGGGGCTAATCCCAGCGGCGGGTCGCCACCGGCTTAGCCCGCGGCCTGACGGGGTGGAAGTGGAAGAGGGAACTAGAGGAAACAGATTATTGTTATACTACCACTCTGTCGCCGTCGGGATCCCTATACGGCAAACGCCCGATCGGACGGCCCCTGTACCGTTGGGGGGATCAGGTCGAAAAAGACCTGACGAGACTTCAACGGCCAGATCGGCGGGATTTAGCTCAGGACAGAGGACAGTGGCGCTCTCTGGTGGCGAAGGCCAAGATCCATTTTGGGTCGCTGAGCCAGTGCAGTAAGTAAGTAACCACGCACCACTCTGTCGCACCTTTTGTTAAAACCGCTGCAGATATATTTATTTAAGGCTAGGTCACACCGCTTGCTATGATTATGAAGTACGGTATGTGCGGTAGATACGTACGAGTATGCGTGCGTCTCGATTTTGTTCATACTGCGGCGTGTGTTATTTATAGTTTAAGCGGTCTGGCCTGTGTGCGTAGTCAAGATGCTAACGAAACGCAACTGTCATTGTTAGACTAATAATGCCTGATACAGAGAGATAACAACGATAAGTTTTCGTGCGTAAGCGGTTGGCATCTTGGCTACGCACGCCGGTTATTAAACTTGCTCGATGTTCATTCGTTATCAAACTCAAAGGGGTTTTATTGCATACACTTATTTTATTATTATTTATCCTTATACGATGGTCACGTTAGAAATGTTAAAAAATGCAAAAATTATACTGTGGTACCATCAGTGTTTTTGTTCTTGATTGGACTTCATGTTCGTCAAGTATGTTAATCGCCACAGCTTTGCGGTCAGTGATGTCACTTAATTTTACTCTTAGCGAAAATTCCAATCGCCAACGCTCAGTCGCGAACGCAAAGCAAATGTCATTGTCGCACTAATAAGGAAGAGTGATAGAGAGATAACTACGATCCGCTTCGTAGCGTGAACGATTGGCATCTTGGCTATGCACGGTGGTCTTCCAATACCTGGTCGACTTGCGCAGGTGTTCAGTCAACCAATTGGAACCCTAGGCAACTCTTGAACCATATCACGATGACTACAGTGGCTTCAATTCCAATTAGTTGACTGTACCTGCACAGGTAAACCGATTCGGTAGATCGTACCATGAGTGGTTCACATATGATTCCCAAACGGTTCCCAAACGAATAAGAATTGGACGCAAGACTATATGCTCCTTATGTTCTTGTCATATCACCTCTTTTAAGCAAACCATATGAATCATTCAAAAAGGTCTCCCGCGTCGCGTCGTCACCTTTTCCGAAACTATTCTTAACCATCCTCATCAATCGTCACGTTTTCGACAGACGATTCTTCACCAATTTCTTCATTTTGGCGTTACTTTAAATGCGACTTTATTATCATTGTACTTAGGTATTCCTTTGTTCGTAGATTTATTCTCTTCTCGCTTGCGAAACATTATGTCGGTTGCCAAACGAACTGTTTTAAAACGAAGCTCGCGGCAACACCGAAATTATCTAGAATTGAGATACAACGTTTTTGAAGAACAATTTTAGAAGTTTCAGTTGTTAATGGACGACTTAATACACAATACGTCTTACCTTTTACGAACGGAGGAGTTTCCCAAATCGACTCTAATGTTTTATATGTCACTTACGCGATAATTCCGTCAACCATGTTCGAAATAAGCCAACTTTGACGAGGTCCCATCGGAGTTTTGAATCAACAAAAGTTTGAGTAATATTGTCTTCTGTTACCGCGATTGTTATTCATTGAAATTAAACACTTTAGAAAAGTTTGAGTGTTTTCTTAAGTACCAACTAAGCCTTAACCATGAAAGAACTGAACTGAAGTCGAGTTTTTATATTAATTATTAGTTCTTGTTAAATTAAATGAAATATCATCAGATCATCACTAAACAGCCACGAAGTCCGATAAGATAATCTTCTATTCACCTACTTGTCAAGCGTCCGAGTTAGGAACGTACAGCTTGCGGTTTGTGCGGGTAATATATCAAACATTATGCCATTTTTAATGTTATCCTGGTGTTTACTTGTACCGTCTCACGCAGCAACCACCTTCCTCTCACAGTTCTTTCATCCCAATAAAGTAATAACGGGACAGATCCACTTAACATTGCCCGATCACTCGTTTGTCGTTCGGCTACTTGTGGATTTGCTGACATCACAGATCACAGGCATTCATGCCAACTCTGCGGTTGACACGTTATGCCGTTAATTGTGTGCGAATGTCGTCGGTTTTTGTTATGTTGGACCAATGTTTGTGTGAAGTATTCATTCTTAAAACCTATCAGTCCCCAACAATTTTGGAATAGAATATTACTGCAAACTGTTTCCCAAAATTTAATTTCATCTCTTTTAACGGGTTCTTAATCCCGTATGTAATGTGTCTTTCACAGATCCCTGGTAAAACCCTGGGAGAGACAATAGAAGAGGAATATAGCTGTTATAGTCATAATTATTTCATGAAAAATATCCATTGGAGAAAATCGCTTTCTTAAGCATTACATTAAAAATGAGTGGGCTAAATGGTAGCGCTCCATCTTGTGGTAATTCTAGCGAAAACACATTTAATCCATGATCGCTTTTCTTTCACAAACTGTTCAGTTGGCTGCGCATGACGACCTAAAGGTATCAATTTGCAACCTCACTGTCACATGATCTACTGTTTCAAACAAAATGTAGGAACATTACGTTCCATTATATTAAAGACCTAAATCCGTTTCAGATCTTTGAGATATTGTAAATAATTATCCATTTATATCATTAAAAGGCATCGCTACTAAAGTACCCATCGCATAGTTGTTTACGTCCTAGAACTTGTAGATGAGATGACCTCATGATGTATCGTCATCGCTCGATGACAGAGAATGATGGTTCGTAAGTAAGAATCGTGAGCCAGATGACATTTGCCCTATTATAGAACTGATTTATAATGAGGTTATTAATGAGATCTGTTTTAGGAGTCAGTGATAAAAAAATACACAAAATATTAATTTGCAATGTTTATATGAACACTACTACTATCCCTGTATGTTGAAAAAAGTAGTATGACAGTACTATGTTGAAAAAAGTCGTATAAATCGTAGGTTTTTTTTAAATATTGACGATACCTAGGTAGGTCGTTTGGTGACAAAGTATAGGTATACTTTGTCACAAAAAGCGGACCCCTAAAATGTCCTTCTGTGTTTCGGTATCTACAATACCTAGTGTCATTTTTATACATTTTATCTTTATTCAACAGTCATGTAAGTATCAAAACTATTTATTTCATTAAAACCGCCTATGGAAAAAAACAATTTATAACTTGAGGTGAAATTTGGTGGTCACGTAAAGGTCACTCCATCCACTTTATAAAAGCTATGGCCATGCATCAAAAAGTCGAATAAATAATGTAGAGATGGGCCATATGCAAATACCTACAATGTTTATTAATTTCGTAAGGTTGAATGACACTATAAATCATTGATGTGTGGAACATGCCTTTTGTTACAATTTTTAGGGTTCTGTGCCTGTAGTTTTACATATGCGAACAATTGGGTATTTAATCTGTAATAACTCGTCTCCGGGAATATTCCATATAAGAACGCATATTTTCAGACAAAACGCATTTTTTATGTACCTACTGCATTTCGAAGTTCGAAAGTTGTTCGATAGTCGTAACCTCGTAATACTTAAGTAAATAAATAGTGAATAATAAATGAATGAAGGTGATGTATAAGATTATATTATGGGAATAAAGTCATTAAACCTGAACCTAAAGTTGTAAGGAATTTACTTGGAGGGATTGACTTTTTTGGCTTATTGAATTGACTATAACTTAAATGATTGAACTTTATTTAAAGGACAAAATGATGACGTCCTGTCTGCAACGATTCGGTGCCAATGAGTTTGAGTTGCTTAAGTACCTATAAAATACATTTAAACTACACGATATGTCATGCATGATATGTATGATATGCTCTTTTAATATCCTTATAATGCTTTTTTTTTATAATGCTTATTTATAAAACGTACATCCGTTAACGTACGGCGCGTCGATTATTGTAATAAAGTGTTGTCACAGTTTAACACAGAACTCTTCACATTAAAAATAAGATTCGTTCTTAGCCACTTGTTGGCAATTTGTTTTACAAGAGTTCATTTTAAAAGAGCACTTATTTTAATAATAAATTTAGATTATTGGCAACTTATGCAAGGCTTGTTTGCATATGTAACATGTTTTGTGTTTTATATGAACAAGGCCTGACGTCGGTTATTGATTATTTTAAAGATGTATTCAAGCTGTAAATAGTAATGTGGTGACTTATTTTGTCCATGTTGCACGCAGAGATGCCAACAACCTGGAAAACTGATAGTGACGGGAAAGATCGAGGGCAAAAGACCCAGAGGTAAAAACCCGAAGAGACGGTCGGACCAGGTGTCTTAACTGCTGGAGCTACTCATCAACGACGCCTTCCATCAGGCGACAAACCGGATCAGTTGGAGACAGACTTTTTTATAGCCATTGAGAGTATTCCACTGCTGGGCAAAGGCCTCTCCCTTGGATCTCCATAACTTCCTCTGTTTTGTTTGATCGGGCCAGTTAGTAAGGAAGGCGTCTAAGTCATCTCGCCATCTCCACCTGGGCCTGCCTCGGCCACGCCTACCTTGCGGCATCCACTTGGTAGCTATATAAGCCCACCTATCCGGATGCATGCGATGGACGTGGTCGGCCCCACTCAGTCCCACTTTAGCCTGGCAGTCTTCTCGCCAACATCAGCTTTGCGTGTTTTAGAGCGCAGCGTAGTGTTTCGGATGCGATCCACGAGACTCCTAAATGCTGCGCCTTCATTTTTCCACACGCACATTGGTCGCTTAAAAAGGAGTCACGATCCCCAGTAATGGGGGAACGACTAGGATGAAAAAATATATATATCAAATTGTATTAGTGGCTGGACGAGGGTCACAAATGGCCGTACTTTGTGGCGTACCCTTGGGAAGGTCTACGTGCAACAGTTGACTGCAATGTGATTGATTGATGTGAAAAAAGTTCTTTAGTAGGAACCGAAGTTCGAACCCGTGACCTTTCGGATCGCAAATCAGATGTCATAAGCTAAGCTAGATTTATTTTAATTAAGTAATTTTGCGTCGTTGCATAAATTGGCATCTCAATAAAACTCGATTGAAGACCGTGAAATACAAGAAGAACAACTATGAAAACCCAACACCTTCGTTAATGCAAAATAATTATACCTGTATATCTGTAGATAATGTAAAGGTCTTAAACGATTATCATAATGTTTTAATACAGGGGTATAACATAAAACAGTAATATAAATAATTATTACCTATAAGTAGAAGTACTACTATCAAACGTCAATAAACACTAATACTCGTATATTTAATTGCTATTTGAAATGAGTTGTTGATAATAAATATGAAGAACCATAATAATAAATAGTAGTTAGATAGCAGTTTCAGCGAACGTTCTTACAGCGAAGAGTCTCGACCCTTGACCAACATCTTGAGGGACTCTCGATAGGTGAATGGATCAAGGATCAGATGCAGAGGGCGGTAATCCTGGACATGGCGGGTAAAATTCCTTTCTCTGCGGCCCTAACCACCGGCAGCCTGGGCCCTGCTCCGATGCAGGTGGCACTCTAGATTAGGTTTATGTTTTATATATTGTTTCATTTGTATGTTGTTTAATATTTTACTTTTATAGCCATATTGTAAAATCCTAACCTAAGAAAGAAAATGAAAAAAGATACTAGGTAATATCCATGTACTAACGCATTCGATAGTGATATAAACTTATATTAAGTTGTCTATTAATATAAAGTACCTGTGATTATATTGATTTTATTATATTGGTGTCCTAAAAATGAAACACCATTTAAGAAATAACGCCTGATTCATTGATATTGTGGATCGTTATACTTACTTATTCCGTTGGCTCAGCGACCCAAAATGAGTCCGGGGTCGCCCGCAAATTTTTCCTCTTAAAAATTCGTTGCGCCTCACCAGGTTACTCGAAACATAAAATGTAGTATATTTTACTAAAAATGATTGCACTCATGTCGTCCTGATTGACTCGTTATTCCAACAATCACACTATAAATCAAATCACTGCCATATATCTTACAGCCTCGTAATTTGACGTTTCCCGTCCCGACGTGTGACGTCACCGGACTGATTGCGATCGTGTGAACGTAATGTCGTGGAGATGACAACCAATTACATTTGAAGACAAGGTTACTGTCAGCCCATACAATTATATGATTTTACTCACGGAAGAATAACTAAAGCATGGAAGTAGTACATCAACTTAAATGTCACTTAGCCTTGAAATTGGAAGTAGATTTTTCAAATGTCGTAAGTCTAACCTGTTTACATGTCTCTTGCGACATTTGAAAAATACACTGTCAAAATATGCAACTTAATTACCTAAGTTGTATAATGCATTGATACTGACTACCAAATTACAACGACGTATTTAAATTGTCTGCTTGGATGAATTGAGTCAGAGAGAAGTCAGAAAAAGTGTGACAAACTATGGAATTGGAGAAATAACAAACATATATACATCTCTTTTGGACACTTTCTTTACTTGGTAAGGAAGTAAACGACGGGTGTATGACTTTGATGATGAGTTTTGACGGGGGGCTTGATTTTACTACATATTCTTTTGGCAGATTACGAGGTACGGTGCCCTCTCCTTATATTGAACTGAACTTAATGAAGGTTCATATAGCATTGATAAACATATAAAAAAATAAAATAGTGAGATAAAAAGGACGATGAACGAAAACATCGAGAGCCAGGTGAGGCCTAGTTTACCCTCTCGGTTGGAAGGTCAGATGGCAGTCGCTTTCGTAAAAGTAACTAAACTAGCAAATAAAACATTTTGTTCCCCTATCACGGATTTTGTTATTGATTTCATTTCGTTTTATATTGAATAGATATTCCTATCAAAATAAACACTACTCCAGCACTTCTATCTGTCAATTAGATGACTGAGAGCGATATTAAAAAAGTATACATTATAACGTTGTCTATCGTTCTCTCGTAGTCTATTCAATAAGAACACTGGTTCTATGGATTAAAAAAAAAAATCAGTAAGTAGGTACGTAATTATTTCAATATTTTGAATTTTTTGAATTTGAATTAGCGAAATTTCACTTGTTCATCACATCTGATCTCATTTGATTGTATAAGAAGCGTCATCTTTGTTGTCGACAAGTGCCAAGATATTTGATTGAAAGGACGTTTAATAGGTACGTAATACCTAATAAACCGGTGTATTTCTTTGATATACTTATTAATCTTTATAACACGATAAAACGTGTAATCCGGTAATAAATTCAAGATAATTTTGGATAACCTAGAAAGGATACCTAATCTTTAAACGATAAGTCTTATTTAGTTAGTAGAAGAGGCATTTTATAATGTATGTAGTGTGGTGTAAAAAAGGAATAGACTAGACTTCTAAAAAAAAAACAAAGTAGTGGGAATCGAGTTCTGTAGGTGCCTTGCTACTGTTAGGCAGTGAAATCTTAACACAACAGTAACAATTGTAATTACTTTAGAATTTATATACCTACAGTCAGCGTCTAATTATTAATACAACTTTGACTCTATTATAATGCAATAAGGTCTTAATTTTATGGATACCAATAAACAACATACGTACCTACCTGTTGTTTGACTCTGCATTACATCCAAAACAATATGGACGACACTTAAAAAGCACTCCAATACCTGCATTTGAATTTAAAAACCGCCGGTCAAACCTCAAGCAATTAAAGCTACGCTACCACACACGGAGTTCTCTCTGAAATATAATGCCGACCGCACATAAGTTAAAAATAAGGCCCCCTTTGGCCGGGCCTTGGGCTAAAAAAATTGCGGGCTCACATGTTTCCATCAAGGCGAGTCTAAATTTATGTTCATCTAATCAGAATACCATTAATGTCCCGAAAGTTGAACGAGTTCAGATGGAGTATACGGAGAGCAGCATTTAATTTGAAAGTAACCGTCAGTTTAACAAAGTTGTCAGTAAAAGTAGTCAGTTTAACTGAAAACTCACTCCTGCTCCAAAATTGGAAATGAGAAATTAGTTCTAACTTTGACTGAGCAGCCATAGTATATCCGATAAATCTGCTGTTGTTTACCTCTACTTGTATTCCTCGTCTTGTATAATTGTATTGTACTAAGGAGTGCAATAGAGAATATATCGTGTTGCTGATTAATTTTGGCATTTAGTAAGGTTAAACTAAATGCGTTGTTTAATGGCACGAAGACGCTTTCATATCGGCTAAAAGATGTATCGAACTATCGACTAATGACTACTCGTAGTTATCCTTATCATCAACCGCTTGTCCTTGTTCCTTCTTTTTTAGGGTTCCGTGCCTAAAAAGGAAAAAACGGAACCCTTATAGGATCACTTTGTTGTCCGTCCGTCCGTCTGTCTGTCAAGACCATTTATCTCGGGAATGCGTAGAGGTAGCAAGTTGAAATTAACACCACACACACAAGTCTGCGGTCCGTTGAAACTGCGAAACAACCCAAACCTCTACGTCAACGCACAGAAAAGATACGGTACATCCTTTCTTTTCATATCGGCTCGCACAGAGTTCACCCACCTCTCTTCCTTGGCTTGCCTTTCCTCGCCCATCCCTCCACAACTATTCCTTATACCTTTCTGGTTACATGACTTCCATCCCTTCTCGTCCGCAGTAACCCTTTAATTGTCGGTGATAACAAACTTCAATCTACTCAAATAATTAACTGGTTATAACATATCAGCATTGCGATACAACGAGGAAATGCCGCCAGCATCCCAGGTATTACAATGCTTCAAGGACTTATTTTAAGATTTAAGGTAGGTAGAGCTAGGTAGCTAGGTAAATTACACTTACTGTATGTATATTGGTTTCACGGTATTAACAATAACTCAATATAAAATTGATTAAAAAATACCTCAGCCCGGCAAAACCTTAAAAATAAACTCTCAACCAGCAAGGTCTCTCTGTGTAGCCGAAACTTAAAAATTCTAAGTTGTCAAATGGAGAATTTATTTTGTTCCTGTCCGTTCAAGTAGTATTTTTATTGTAATTTATTGCATTCAAAATAAGTTTGGTGGAATGGCTGAGTCGTACAGTGAAATAAAGTCAGTACGATGTCGAAAAAACGACTTAAGTAACTGAAATATCTTTTGAAATTTCTCTAACATTTTTTTTTGTTTACAGGTAAGTGTCACACTGTCAAATCAGCATTATTGTCCGACTTTTTGAAGGTGGGCGAAGGTTTGGAGGAATACGTAAAATACCTATGTAAAAGCTTAAACAGTTCTCTTCGACAAAGCTTTTTGGTAATTTCTTAACTTTTTATCAGCAGAAATGCCTGGCAAGTGGACACTTGCCAGGCACTGGACAGTGATGGTCTCCCATAACTCTTTGTGTATGAGATACATACGGATTTTGAATTTCCATGACGAATAACTATATCTGCTTACTAGTGGTTTAATCACACCAAAAGAGTTACTGCTTGACAATAACAGCAGTTTTCCAACGTCACACAAATAAAAAATATAGTAAAATAAAATTTTGAAAAATTGTAAATTATAATTTTTCACGGATTTTCATACATTATACACGTGCACTTTTAAATCAAGAATTTGCAGTTTTAAACGTGTAAACTTAGTTAAAAATAAGTGTTCTTGCTGATTACATATGTTGTATATTGACTTTATTGATGAAAGTGACATAGAAAGTCAGTGGGAATACAAATTGTATAAAAAGAAGGATACATTTATAATTTGATTATTTATTTATTTATAATATACGTATGTACTTTGTATATCGTTATCTAGTACCCATAATACAAGCTTTATCAGACATATTTATTGACTTAAGCAAGATTATTATTTTCATAATTGCCCGAAGGAGGGTTATGTATGTTACACATACATACTCGTACATACGCTATTCTTTGGCTCGCCCTACATGCATGCTAAAATCACCGTCAATAGAACTAACAAACAATGTAAACAAAATGTATCCCATGTTTTGTCATTGTTTCTCCGTTTTTTTTCACACTATTTCATCAAACACCAACACCACTGAAGCCATTCACTACTGACATGGTCGTATTATTGTAAAATACAAAACGTAAGATAAACAACTTAATCTTGGAGATTTCATTAAAAGCATAAAAGTTAGGTTATTACGATAAATATGGCGGTTTGCTTACATTGTTAGGAAGTTGGATTGACGGGCGATTTTACCTGTGTGCGTACCATGAGTTGCATTCGATTGCGACTGCGGCATTCGAAAGTATGTCCGTCTTGCTCCTACCACTACTTGGGCAGGAGCGAGACGGACATATTGTCGAATGCCGTAGTCGCAATCGAATGTAACTCACGGTACGCACACTGCTACGTGCCGCTTAATGAGGTGTAATTAAATTCATCTCAGTCGTAACAATGTCGAGTGATATTGGGTATGTTCAAATTATTAATTATTATTAAAGGCAAATCGGCTTTTATTATTTTCTGTCTTACTGTTTCTTAGCGCACTGTGCCGGTGTCAAGGGTGCGATGGTCGCAATTTGCAAACAAAACGCTCCGCTTTATTTTACGATTTACGACCTATGGGATATGGGATAAGATGTTCACGCGCTCATGCATGCTAGGTACATTTTTATCGTTACATCAAGATCATATAGATATTGTGGGACCGCTTCCGAGCGTTACAGCGTTTTCATTTTGTAGTATTTTTTTGGTTAATGCGATTAGCAGTCGTTGAAATAAAACACTTCGGATTAAAGCGCGTGTGTATAACTACATCCCCACGTTTCGAGTCCTACAGACTTTGTTAGTGTAGAATGATGATGATGGATGCGTCGTTCGGGACTTTTATAACGCAACCTGTATGCAAGCTGTATAAATACACATAAAGTGAGTGATCCATCCTATCTTGTTGGAACTGTTCGTATACTTATCTTGCTTTCTCAACTAGTTTACAGCGGGTATTAAAGCTAATTAAAAAGTAAGTTATTTCAGCTACGAACGGACGTTTTTATTAATTTTAAAAACAATTTACTCACACATTAGGTTGTGACACAGGTACTCAATTGTAACAAAAAATTGTCAATTTTATGAAGTTAACCTACTGTACATTTTCCGGTGTACCATGTCAAAATCTGAAGCCAAGCCCAATGACGTGCCCGATTAATTCATAATAGGCCGTGACAATAGACGATTCTGCTCACAAAAGAGCTTATCTTACTTCAAAAAAGTTGTTACTTACGCCCCTTTGATTCCATCGGCTCGAGCCACAAAACGGAGTATCTTATTAGGAAATCGTAGTCATTTACGCCGTTTCGATTGTAATTATTTAGATTTGTGGGGAAGGGCATACTATTGAATGCTATCGATAACGAATAGGATATGACCGTCAGGAGGACAATAGGCTGCGGCGGGCATTTTGTGCCTATTTAGCATTCTGTAATGAGTAGAGATGCGACCCTGATATTGGTTTAGATATTATTTTATGGATCTAGGTAACAATTAACATTGGGTAGCGATCTAAGTGATCGATCTATTGACTCAAAGTAGTCAAATATTCAATCAGAACAAACACACACAAACAAAGTCGAATTGAGCTCACGGATGGGACTAGATTGATATAGAAGATTGTAGCGTTTTCAACCTCCTTACAAATTGAGTTTCATCAGCACAAGGTGGCGTGCGAGTTAGAGTCAGTCTCAAAAATACACCTGTCATTGTCTAATCAGAACACTTAGAAAGTGACAGAAGTCAGCACAACTCTCTCTCTCTCATGGCAAAACCGCCCAGTGACCGAAGACGCTATCATTGATGCTTATATACCTCTTTCTAAAACTATTTCAATGCGCAGAGGGGTCAAAAGTTTACAGAAGCCCATTGTGATGGGGAACACCGAAACAAAAGATCCCGTGGTCGTTCACCAACAGGATGGACAGACCAAGTGAAAGACTCGTCTTCATCCAAGTTCAACTTGGTCGTAAGAAACGCACAGGATAGAAAACGATAGCGACAGACCATTCGCTCCAGATGCAACAATGATGCTGACCACCATCTTTAGACATGAGGGACCGACCGAAATATTTACCGATTTTTATTATAAATATACCGATAATATTTCGGGCTCGTCCCTACACTCGGCACTGCGGTGACCAGTGACCGAATAAGCCGCCATTGTCCCGCTAATTGTCTATCAATACGAATTGACCGATTCGGTTTTTGTCGCTTCACGGTTCACCGGTTTGTCTATTTGTACGCTTATCTGATGGTGTATTGTGTTTATGAGAGGCGTATCACAGAAGAATGGTTCCGAGCTTAGGTTAAATTGAAACTTGGACACCGGGAGTATTACCGAGTTCTTATTAAGTGATAGGTGCCAAATGACAGGGTTTTCTGGGTATAACGCGCGTACAACTTACTCACCAACTATGTGACTATCAATGGCTGAATCCACCACCACTCTCTCTGTCCGAGGGAAGTCCTTTTTTACATGTTTTTGGTCAGAACGTCGTAACTCTTGAATTTATAAAAATGATTCTTAGTTAAATAGTTGAGTAACAAATAGTTCTTAAATCTTGTAAAAGGTGTTATCTGCAAAAATGTAGTTTACTTGTAAACAACGATTACCGATTCCGCGGTTTATTGTGACGCGCCCGCCTACTATCGCACTTTCATATTTCGCGTGCTCTCTTTGGCACGAGCATGTGGACTCTTAATGTTTCAATACAAACCTATCCCTCCATCGTCTTAATAAACTCAAGCACTTCTTGCCTATTAGTACTAAGGTGCTTCGGTAATTAACTTAATTTTACCCATAATCCACACAGTGATGTGTTTTCCGGACTTATACGAGATACTTCCAGATAAGTAAGATCAGCCTGTGAACAACTGTATTCTGTCTCCGAAAAAATGATCATGTTTCATCTTTCTGTTCCCTGATCGGCTGGCTCCCTATTCGCCAAAGATGTAACATTCGCAAGTTGTGCACTCTGTTTTGTCTTAAGGCTGACTGGCTACCTGCGTTTTTTGAATGTACTCGATTTTGATTCTTTTTATACGATAAAAAATAAAAGTAAAGAAATAAAATAATACATTAAACAAATAAATAAAACCAAACAGTCGGAATGCGGTTTCATGAGGCGCATAAACACTTTTTATTTGATTATGTCGTAATATACAAACAATATGTGTGCAGTTGGTATAATGCGATATTAATATCATTAACAATGCAAAACAGAATAATTTACTACAAACATTGTCGGTTTATATTCATTTGAACAACGCGTTTTGGCCCTTTTAGGATTTGGGGAGTTGATTTCGTTGGTCCGATATTAAATCAAAAGATGTTTTGGCTTTTTTGGCTGAGACAAACAATAGGCTATTATAGATAAGGCATTTGCATTAAGAATGGAGTTTTATTCACGGCATGTCAGAAACAATTCTCTCGTGTTTAGGATTTTTTAACTTTTTTTTTACCGACTTCAAAATTTCAATAAGAGAGGTTTCTCAATCCGTGTGTTTTTTTTTGTTTGCTAACTAAGAACACCTTGATTTCTGAATCGAAAAAAACATTGAAAGTATACCTATATGGTTTCAGATTGATCTCATTTTTAGGGTTCCGGAGCCAAAATTGCTAAAATAGTTTCGTCCAGTCCGATTATGATATTACAGCTAAAGGTGTATTTCGTGTGCCGCTACATAGTTTTGCCTCTAAATTACTACTTACTTACTAAGGGGCCACCCCATAATATATGTAACAGAATGTCAAAAATATTTTTTTGCCAAATATCTACTTTTTGCACATCATCGGATATGCCTTAAGAAATAACTTAAAGGTTTATTTAATACAAATGAAATTGATCGAATATTTTCGGAAATAATCGCTCTGAAAGTCTGAAAAAGTGTGCCCCCACCCGTCTAACTTTTGAATGGTATGTCTTAAAAATACGAAAAAATTCAGAAACTTTGGATATAAGACGACCACAAAAATTATTTTAAATATATTTTCAAGCCGTTTTTGAGTTTTTGCCAAAAAACTATTTATTACAAAATGCCGTATGGTAAGTAAAAGAAAATTAAACTGTTTAAGTAGGTATTTCAGTATGTATTACAATGTTTTTATTTGTTTGCCTTGTTATTTTGAAGACAACGCCTTTTTGCTCGCACATTTTTTTCATCGTGTGACGGTGCGGAACCCTCAAGTATGCGTGGTCTGACACGCACTTGACCGGTTTTTTTAAAATATCAATTTCCGGCGGTGAAATCCAAGAGGAATAGAGGGAACTCCTGAAATTTTAATGGCACGCGCACGGTGATTTGGGCGTTTTCTCAAAAAACTCGAGCATTTCTTTACAAATACTACCAATTTGGTGAAGTAGACCTGATGAAGATCAGTGATGGCATAGTTAGTGGAACTGCTTAGTAACTTTTCCCAGCTGTACCATCCGATTTGAGATATTTATCGATTGTTTGCGAGGAAATACCTTCAAGGTAGTCCCATTAGATTAGAATTATATTCTGATGATGGATTTGACGAGGGATAGAAAGAACTCCTCATGACGTACTAAACGACTCATGCATTTGATTCTGATTGTTGCGTTGAGGGTTTTCATATGTAACTTAAATATTTTCTTACGCAAACTATCATTTCGTTAGAGCAGGCCTGATGATGAAGAGGGATTGAGAGAACTTCTCAAACCCTTGTAAAAGCAATACGTTCAAGTTAGTTATTATATTAGGAATCCATAGCGTGAGGTGACTGATAGTAATTGGGATATTTTTGAAGTAAACTGGTGTCTAACTCAAACTCAATCTTAAAAATTTATGCCGAAATGATGCCATCATTTAACTCTGTGCTGAAAAGGTCTCAAACGTAGAGAAAATGTGGTCAATATACGCGATTAATCCGTTTTAACATGTTTCATTTCAATTAAGTATTTATATATTCCAGCTTACATTGTCATTCACATTCTAACATATTTAAAGGATGGTTGTATTGAGTTTGTAAGCAAAATTCAATTTAAAAGCTAACAAATTGAAGGGTTTTTCCATTTTGTATTTCATAAAATACGTTCTCTCCCTAACTGAAGCTAATTCTATTTCCACCTGGCTTTTTATAGTTTATAATAGAAACCTTTTTGTAAACTGTCTTTCTTGTCAAAGAAAGTCTTATGCGACACTGGAGTTTCGACGTTATTATGACTTTTTTAAGGTTTAGGGTGCGGTACACGTTAGCTACATTAGGCAACTATTTACCATAAGAAAGGCTCTTGATTCTGAAAGGGTTGCCCTTTAACCGAGCCGGGTTTTTAGGGTTCCGCTGACGTCACTGGGGACATTGTGAGTGGTCACGATCTTCAGTAATGTACAAAATAGCTAGTTTGCCTTATACAAGTAAAAATGTGTCCACATAATAAATAATCCAATCGATAGGTTTTAAGATACAGAGGATAAAGAACATTATATATGTAAATTTATCTTCTGTATCTGTGTTCTACCACAGAGTTATGGGCTCTACTTGTTCTAAATTTGAAACATAGGATTCAAGCAAAAGAAAAGTTTTCAATTTATGAACATTTAACAACACAGTATACAAATAGCGAAGAATCCAAAATGACCTTAGAACTTTTATATGTACATACTCATAATCCATCTTGATGGCGCCAATAAACACAAAAATGTGGATGTGATGTATACTCTCTCTGTAACTCCCTCATGACCGAGGACTGGCGGCCGAACAAAACTTGGTTGAGAATGCGCCTTTCACTTGATCGCACCATCTGTCTGGGGACTATATAAGATTTTAAGCTAACATGGTCATTTACAAATACAAATGTATATGGTAAATATCTCGTTTTAAATAGTAATTATAGTGTCTGGGGACTGTCCCCAAGCTCGTTTGCCCTCCGTGTGTCCAACAATGATCAGCTTTTCAAGGCTTTCATCACCCCTCCTCATTTAGTGGGCAAAGTAGGACAAAATGCGCTGCTGGGAGATTGTGGAGAGGTGGGTTCGAACCTGTGAGTGGACCAATGTATCGACAATGATCGTCATGGAATTTAATGTAACAAAAGAAAAAAAAACATGCAATCACTTATTATTTCAACAGCCTTTGACATCCATGGTCTTCCATGTTTCAATGTATCGGAAAGATAAGAGTGAAAATTTATTTTCTTTGTTTTCTCGCTCTTCTTCGATGCCAAGCTATGAAGTAATAAAATCATATCATCGAATCTTTCCTTAGGCCTCCCTTGTCTGCCCTTCTGATTGGAATTCCGTTCCAGCGTCTTCATTTCCGGCTGACAAGATCTTAACGTATTTAAGGCATCGGAGAACAGGATAGGATCGGCTTCTTGCTATAGTTTGGAAAACGAATTTTGTCGCGAAGAAAAATTCGCAATATCTAAAAATCAATGTGTGGCAAGCAACCCTCTGTAGTCTGAAGAGTAATTTGTATGTGTAAAATTACGAATGCCGAATTTTTTACTTTTTACCTTATGCTTACGTCAATAAGCTCAATACCAATGCAAAATTTTTTGCTAATGTCGTACTGACCCACAGTTTTGACGTTTTTGTTCTGCTTTGTGTATATTTCTTTCAATAAGTCAATGACTAACAAGTAGATAATGTCTTTTGGTCTTATATTATTAATATGTAATAAGCGCATGCCATATAATATCTAACGCCAAAACGTTTCACATTGAATGTGGATGTGCATACGATTTCAATCATATCGCTTCTTTGCTAGCAAATATTTGGATAGGATAGCAGCATTTTTGTTCGTACGCAATGGAATTGTTTTTTTACTAAAATTACGGTTTCATTGCATAAGTTTAGTAGATACGGATCTTAGTAGGTTTAGAGTAGTCTCAATCTGTCCAATCGAGTACAAAACCAGATATAGGATGTTGAACAACCAAACTCTCATTTTACTGTCTCTTCTTCTTCGTCCTATTCTTTTTTTCTTCTTGGTTCGGTTTTCGACTGGCTTCAAGGCAGTAGAACCAGTGTGCGTAGCCAAGATGCCAATCGCTAGCGCTCAGTCGCGAACGAAACGCAACTGTCATTGTCACACTAATAAGGTAGAGTGATAGAGAGAGATTACTACGATACGTTTCTGGCGTCTTGGCTACGCATGCTGTTACTTCAGCTATCTTAATTTGACTAGTGGAATATAAAATTATTCCAAATTCTAATTTTAAATCTCCAGATTATCTATAACAACTTATGTATCAACAAAGTTTTAGTCCCGTTTAAACATGATAATGTAAGGAAATTGTGCAAGTTTACATTAACTAACTCCAGGGGCCTTACCATAACGTCTTAAAGCGATTCAGTTTAGGTTCAGTTTAGGCTCAGTTGTATGGAAGCGACTCAGTTTAGGTCGTCAACTGAATCGCGTTAAGACGTCGTGGTAAGGCGTTAGTTATTAGACGAAGAATGTTTGCCTGTTTCATGCTCCCCTGGGTATATTATTGTCTGGTATTCCATAAATCGTCTTTATTGTCGATAAAAAAGTGGCACGTTCTGCTTTTAAGGGTTTATTCACGGAGCCCTCAAAAGCCTTTTCAGAGCCTCATTTTGCTGGCAATGAAATTAAGGCTATTTGAATAACACGAGGATGGGGGATCTAACAAAAGAAATTAGGGTCGTGCGCGATGCGGGCTAATATTTAGACGCAAGTACAATGAATATACAAACACACACTCGGGTTAGGGTTAACTTAAAGTGTGCCACGGTTAATATACTGTGTCCCTTGTTTTGTTGTTTTCTTTAAGTATTTAGGTACGAGTACATATTTTTGATCAGAAAACCGACTACGAACTTTTGAACAGGTAGGTACTTTATTCAATACAATTTAACGCATAAATAAAAAGATTTAGTATGTTTTACGGTTCCGTACGTCAAAAGGAAAAAAAATTACCCTTAAGACAGATAAAGACCACTTCGTTGTCCGTCCGTCTGTCGGTCAAGACTCTTTATCTCGGGAATGCGTAAAGGTTGAAATTAATATCATATACACAGGTCTGCAGCTGTGAACAAACCAAACCTCTACGTCAACGCAATCAAAAGATACGGCCGTTTGTGATTTCCCATACATTGTCAATGGGAATCAAAATGTATAGGGTACTTCCCGTTGACCTAGAATCAGGAAATTTGGCAAAAAGCTAGAGCTTGTACAAGTACAGGAGAAAACCTGAAAACCATATGAGAGTTCCGTGCCACCAGTACTTTTAAGTGCCTAAGGTCATATAAATGGGGGAGGGGAGCATTTGTGCGGAATCCTTGGTGAGCGAGTCGGCGGCCGGTTTTTTTTTTATTAAAAAGGGGTGGCCCATCTGTAGGCTATTTACGTTGATAACTTTTCCTTGTTTACTTTGATCGTGTCTACTTGAATTATTATTAAAAAGCCATTATATTACTGATTATTCGCAAAATTACTTGGTCTACTAAGAACATGCTTTACTTAGAACGTTTTGTAATTTTAAATATGGAATAGAAAGAAATTTATTGATAATATTTCATACCTTATTTTAGAGTCTAAAAATTTGTCAAACAATAATTTTTGGCACCCAATATGACCTAAAAGATACTTACTAAATTAGTAGAATGGTACCGACAGATGTAACTAAGGGATGACGCACACTAGAACGGGACGGGACGGGGCGGGACGGGGCGGGACGGGACGATCTGTCAGTTTCTATAGAAAACGTCACGTGATATCCGAGGGTTCCGAACCGTCACGTGATTATTTCTATATAAATTGACAGATCATCCCGTCCCGCTCGGTCGCGACCCGTCCCGTCCCGTCCTAGTGTGAGACATCCTTAAACGGTATTCCGACGTTAGTTAGGTTCTGATTATTTTTAAAACGCGTTACAAATGATTGAGAACTTGAATCGCGTCCAAGACGTTAACAAAGAAAATTGGAACTTGCTTCTAGTTAAATAGGTTAGCGTGAAATATTGTCTTTACGATTATTAGATTTATTTAACCGAATGTGTAGGAGTAACGGTTATTGTAAAATGTACAATGTATTGTTAATGGCGTGAATATAATGATGCTTACGTTATCTTGCTAACTAATTGTCACCATTTATTTAATTTATTTTATGCCGACAATGCAAGAGCACAAACATTCGTGTTTCATCTTTTCAAAATAAAGCCATGAAACTCGAACAAACCATGAAGTGAGTCGCATCATAAAAACCTCAATTAAAAATTCGGTAAAAAGAAAGCATTTGGCAATCGTGTTACCACAAAACAAATTGTACCTTACGTAGGTAGTAGCCTAGGTAGGACTGTAGTATATAGCCCTATTCGAGCTGTATGGCGAGATCGATATGACTTTTATCGTCTTTCAAATATTCCAGTTTTATACAAAAAAAAATTGGTAACTACTCTTTAAGAACTACAGGGAGATCAGTCGGCATTACGTACCGTTTTCCCTCTGCCCAAGTACACGCCCAACTAGTCCGTACCTTTGAGCAACACAGTCTGTTAAAAATGCAAAATTTGTTAGTGTAGTTCTAACATTTTCTGTATGTCAGTGTCGTCATTACAAATTGTTTGTGTAATGTAGGTAATGTTTGAGAATGTGTCTGTGTGCACGTTTCCCCCCGTAAAAAGTGACAGAATAATTTGGACGGTAAGATGTCACTTTTCCGTCTCCCTTCCAACGTGTTGAAACTCGTGTTGCTCGAGGCTTTCAGATAATACGAGCAAGAAGTCAAAAAATGCATAATCATCTGTTGTAAGGTTTCTGATAATGGTACAATGGTACCTCACCCGGTACTAAGCCTTGAATACCCATGTCAACTTAATCACCCAAGACAACCCAAATCCTTCCAACCCGCTAAGTCACCACGAAAAGGGGACATCCTAAAAAATACTCCAAATATTCATTGGAACCAATTAACGCCACATTCAATTTCACGGTTCCAAGCGACCGGTCGCAGATACATAATAACCCCCTGAGTGTTTTCTTTCACTCTCATGCTCCAATAAATACGCGACGTCTTTGATCTATTCGAAGATCGACGGGTCGGTTGAATCGCGCAAGACGCGGGCGAAAGCGATCGGGTTGGAAATGGGATTTTTGAAATACGATTTTTATTTCGCAATACGAGCTTACGAGGATAAGGGACAATTGTTTATCGACAACGCTGCGTATGAAAATAATGTGAATATTTTGTTGCATCTGTCATGCACATTCTTTATTACTGATTGGCGTTCGATGGTTTGATTTGTGGGATTGGGCTTGTAGTTGTAATTTCATATGTGGTTCAAGCGAAGGCACGAACACCTAAATATCTATATTAAAATAACGTCGTCATTCTCAACGTTCGTCGTTTTTCCTCTGACGTCGTTTTCACACGTACGAACGTGTACAACGCCGTCACTGGCGCTGGATATCCCGCCACTGCCTCCGACTACGTCAGCACCAGCGAATTTCTACTTACGCCGAGCGGGGTCAGTGTTGATTGCGACGCGAGAGTAGCAAACACCTCTGTCCGATGATGATCACCAAATGCCGTCAAAACACGCTTTGGGTAAAAATACGTGAGTTATAACCGTTGTTTTAAAATAAAAACAAGTGACAATTGTTTATCGGTAACGCTACGTACGATTTATGTGACTTTTTTGTTGCATATGTCATGCCGATACATTCTTTATTATCGTGTACTCCCACCTATTGTAATTTTGGCTACGGCCCTTGACATTCAGGAGTCTCCCGTTTATCACCTGTCACCTTTGCTGTCACTGTAAAACTTATGCGTGACAGGATAGACGATAAAAGCGCAAATACGATACGTAATCGCAGATACGAGATGACATTAAATTGGCAGAAAGTATCAATTGGGTTAGTTTTAATAGGCTTACTGTCAAGTATCAAGCAGGCATGAAGAATGAGCTCATTTTATTTATTTGTCTGAGCTTGGATGTCATTTGTAACGTGACAAATGTTCGGTGACAGTTATCGGGTTGAGAATAATGTATTTTATTGTGTAAAATGAGCTGTACCTAATCCTAGTACGAGTGTGTCACCAATATCTTGCGGTCGAGAAAAACACCTTTCATTTTCTAACTGTTCGGATCAGACAATGACAGCGATATACTGTCGCGGCACTGTTTTGCTAGGGTTACAGAAAACTTTAAAATACTCTTCCCACCTTCTATTTTACCAACCACCAACGTCCGTCAAACTAACACTACTACACATTTCCAATCTTAAACCTATCAAAATAAGGATCAAAATTCCATTTCGCTTAAGCTGACGTTACACGCTTCCCGCTCATGTCAAGTCATCCACGGTCTGTCAGTAATGTCAGCCCAAGATTCCAACGCTGTTAAGGCGTTATTTCTGGATAGATTGATGATCCGATAGTCGCTTACGAAACTGTATTTATTTTTATAGCTAACCTGTCATTGGACTGTACAGCACTTAAAATACATTAACATTGGCTGATGTATTTTAAGTGCCGTTAAATAATTGGTTTAGCGTGTTTTACGTAACAATTTGTTGCAATGCCAGGCAGTTCTGGGTTCTATCGGATAACGTTTGAATCAGACAGGAAGTTAAATGTTAAACGCAGATAAATATCCTTTGTACTTACCTATAATAATTTCGTTATACAATAAATATCAATTTATTATTTTTAAGTAGAAACCAAGCCGATTAAGAAGTACTTTCTTACGGTAGATGTCTCGTAAGCGCCTCCCTGAGGCGCATACGAGGGTGGAGAAATTCGGGGCGACGGGTGTGGTTTCGGCTCAGTTGGCAGAGCGGTGGGCTGGTATCCCAAAGTCGCAGGTTCGAGTACCGCCCGAGGCCATGAATTTTTCCACTTTTACTTTCTTTCTGAGAGTTAGTTAGTTAGTTAGTTTTTCTGGGCTTTTTCCGCAACTCGACATCCAATGTGCCTTTTTTGCGTGGTAATAATAATAATCTTTCTGAGAGTATACATTTTTAACTTTTTCTTTTGAAAATTATACCTCGCTTTTTCATGATTAGAAATATAACAATGGATTTGCCGTCGCGTGTTCATCCATCTTAAAAAAATATTAGGTTAACCGCACCAATCATGGACCGTTTGAACAAATTCGGAGTATTTTTGATATATCTCTAAAACCTATAAAAGCTAAAAATTTGAAAGTCCTGCTCTTATTTTATTTTTATAACGTGGTTCATGTAAATCATTATTAGTTTTAAAATAGTAGGCAAATAAAAACGCATATTATTTATTAGACCGATAAAGGGACGTCCCAGTGAAAACTAGTTCAATATCATTAAACATAGGTAAACATTTCTGCAATAACAATTAATTGCAGGTTGACCTGCATTCAACCTGTTTGATTCGATATAACTCAAAGAACGAAACTAATGCTGGTAAGTACAAAGTATACAGCAAAAAAAAAGCAAAGTACAAAGTAAAGTAGGTTAGGCAAAGGAATAAAAAACGTAACGCACATTTTAAGCATAACCCGCCGATCTTCCTTCGTCCCATCGCCATTTTGAGGCGACAAGACAGAAATCACTAAAAAGCAGCTCTTTAGCAGCTAAATGTTCGGTGTCAATGTTCTAATGGTGCCATAAAATATAAACGTTTGTTTTTTGTTTTTAGCGTTCCATCATCCAAACACCGTACATTATCTATTATTAATTATTACTAATTTACTATCATAGTGTCTATACACTGAACTAACAATAGGTATGCGGACCTGATGTTGTCTTAAATAAATAACTTCAGTCATTCATTATCGGTGCGTTCATTGTATCTTTTATAAATATATGATGCGTATTAGTCAGTTGTTAATATTAAAGCCTACAGATACACACCTTACACATACCTTTAATAAATTAACAAAAATCTCTTTCGTTGTCCACAGGTAACAGTGCAACTAATGCCTTCAGGCTTGTGTTACGCGCGTATGAAACGCTGAGCGAGCTGGCGTGGTACGGCGGCGGCATGCAGGCCGGCGGGTGGTTCCTGCCGTGGAGCATGGGCATGGGCATGAAGCAGTACGCCGTGGCGCTGCCCATGGGCGGCGTCGTGCCGCTGGTGCCCCCAATGCTGGCCGCGATGCCGCCGCAGCCGCAGCCGATGCGGCTCATCGCGCCGCCGCCGCTGCAGCTGCAGCAGAGAAAGGTAAGAGGAAACTGCAGGCTGGGTGGTTCCTGTCGTGGAGTATGGGCACAGCGCATGGTATTCCATACAGTGAGGTAACTTCATACACGGCCAGCGGCTCGGTGGTCGTGCTGAGGCTCAGGGTTGCCAAAAACTATGCGAAAGATATTACAGTCTGATTGGCAAACTAATTTCCGTTTTACACCCCTTCAAATAGACCGCCGAATTTTCATAGAAATACGGCGGCATTTCCTCCCTGGTATGGGTATGGGCATGAAGCAGTACGCCGTAACGGCTGCCCATGGGCGCTAGTGCTGGTACCGCCGCTGCCGCAGAGATAGGTAAGAAGAAAACTTAGGATAATTTGAACTACTCTCAGTTGCACCACTGTGGGTTACATCTTTACAGCCTACGTTCGATTATAAATAACAAATAAATGCAATTATTTCATGTACAATTACAACCACCTAAATGGTAAATATAATTATACCTAATTAAACTTGTTATACCTACTTGTAATTGATAATAATATTGATTATGAAATTCAAGTCCGATTAGCTAATTACTGTTTTCACGCTTCAGTAAAATAAGGTACCGGAAATATTATTCATTAAGGATAAGGATAACTGCGAGCAATTTCATTAAATACACGTGATTTTTTCTTTATTGGTAGTTACTTTTTTAACACGAAGTTTTTCTTGAGAACACGATACATTTTTCTAAGTAATCTACTAAAAACATTGACCCTCTCAAAATGTCATTACAAACGTTATAAAGTATTTGCCAAAACCATTTTACAGCTAAAATTATCACAGGCC
The DNA here is from genome assembly GCA_949128165.1 of Lathronympha strigana. Lineage (NCBI taxonomy): Eukaryota > Metazoa > Arthropoda > Insecta > Lepidoptera > Tortricidae > Lathronympha > Lathronympha strigana. The sequence goes on along the minus strand of OX421906.1, from coordinate 4,134,694 downwards.
AGCAACTTCACAAATCCCTAATTACTCCGTGTAATTAGACTTTGTCCAAATAAATGAATTTGACACAATTAGTGCTACAGACAGTAGAATTAAGGCTCATTATTTGTAATTCCATTTGCGAATCCGTTTTTAGGGTACTGTAGGGTAACATGAAAAACGGACCCTATCAAGTGATAGGGAAAAATGGACCCTTTATCCGTAAACGTGTAAAGGTAGATCTTCTTCTTCCAAGCGTTTTCCCGGCGTATGCCGTGTCCGTAAATCGTGTCGATTTATAACACTCCCTACGGCCACTCATTGCGAATTTCCTATTTTTCGCACTTGTATCGTACTGTACTATATTTTCATGTGTGAAGAAGATATCTAGTTGGTTGTAGTATTGGTGTGTAATATAAATCTTAAAGCATTAGTGATGAAGCCCTGCTCACTAGGGGCCTTGGTCACTTTTTCTGTATATGACATTTCAATTTATAATTTGTTCTAAATTCGGGTACCTAATTAACTTTAGTTATATCACAACCTTCAGTGTGCAAGACCAACTCGCGCTTAGCCGCCTTTTCCGTCTAACGAACGTAATTCGGCTTTAATTTAGGCCTAACTCTATTTAATCAGTCTAAATCAAAATTCTGCACGCGATCGTGGATTTCCTTGTAATTCGGAACCGTTGGGTCGGGCCAGGATTTTTTCCTTTGAACATGCCTGGGGTATTCAGAACGCAAAAAAGTCAGTGTTGGTAATTGTGGACCACAGTTCGCGATTTATATTAAGGCTTGCAAATCGCGAACAAATTTTGGATTTCTCTAATACGATATACGAAAAAGAACTTTGTTTTAGCTTCGTGGCAATGTATGTCGGCAGAAAAGAATCCCTTTATATTTATACAAAATAAAGGTTAAAATACAAACAAATAACACTTAGTATTAACCTTTATTTTTTATAAATATAAAAGGACTCTAAAAATATTGCGTTACAAACCGGGGGTCAAAACAACATTTCATAATTTTTCAGAACAAACGTATTTTAAAACCTTAAATAAATAAAAAGCCTTTTTATTCCTTAAACAAATGGTAAAACAATATTACAGAGAATCATGCTTAATTGTTAATTATTTCATTCACATTACAATAAATATATTAATTACTTTATTTTTAAATTCAAATTATTTAATTTATCATTGTCAAATTTAAATTAATTATTTAAGGACCCCATGAAGGGTGAAGGCCTCCTCCAGTTGTCTCCATCGGTCTCTATCTTGTACCTCCTGTCTCCACCCAAAACACCATTCCACATAAAACCACCATTACACACCATAAACGCCTGTTAATACAAACAAAGGCGTGTACTTAATTACAAAAGCATTTAAAGGATGCTCATAATAATCTTGTTGGCGAGGCGACAAGTAAATTATATTAAAAATACTCAACAATCCGTCTGGTCACTAATTACAAACAAGTCGCCTCTTAATTGTGTTTTGTTTATTTAGTACGTGAATATGTATTATAATTATAAAAATGAAGAAAGTTTGTTTGTGGGTACATATTTTTTGGCGTGCTGTGTATGTAATTTCGGCAGAAGATAAATAATCAGACATCCATTCCACGCTCAATGCATTAGGATTTCAATACAGCGAGGAAACGTTGCCAGCGTCTACGGTACCATGCCGAGGGGGGAATATTTACTTTAACTTTTATTTTAGTTTTATGTGTTTTTGTTGTTATTGAAGTAAATAATTTTTATAAAAAATCGTGGTATGATACAATTTTTTAAAACAGCGATAGTTTAAAAAAGTGTAAGCCTTTGTAGGTTAAGTTAAAAGTTAAGTTTAACTTAAAAGTGCAATAAACGATTCCTACGCAAGCGAAGCCGCGCGCACAGCATAGTGAGGTAATAAAAGAATTAGCATTTCTGTGTAATTAGCGATGGTATCTGCATCTCCTGATGTGGTTTATAGCGGGCGCCACTTTATGTAGCTATGTTATTTTTTAACTTTTTTTTCTAGTCGTATTACTCATTAAACGTCTGTAGGACTAGTTTAACTTGTAGTTTATGGTGTGTGGTACAAGTCATACGCATAGCGACCGTCTATGCTTTTGATAGTACAGTCGAGGTTATAAATATATGAGCATTTCCAATGCTTCTAAAATATCTGGACACCCTTAGGACATTAACAATAAGGCGTAAGTGTTTACATATTGCATTCAACTTCACATATATTTATGAATTCGAAATGAAATGAAATGAAATTTTTTATTGGTAACATTTAGGTACAAGTCACAGTACAATTTTGTAGTAGGTTATTGTAACATAATAATAAACATGTCACTCTTATATAAAATCTTATACAGTAGGTAATAAATTATTCTTAACAATTAATATGGTTATCCTTTTTTTTTACATAGTTAGTGGCAGTTGAAAAAATTCATTATAATTATAGAAATTGTTTGCGAGTAACCACGATTCCAGCTTACATTTAAAAGACTGGTGAGATGGTGCATTTCTTATGCTGTCTGGGAGGCGGTTGTATATCGCAGGGCCGGTGACGTACACTGATTGCTTCGACCGAGTAAGCTTGTGAAAAGGTGTGACCAGGCGGTCTCGGTGAGCATTGCTTCGGAGATCGTGTGACTCTGCCATGCCCTTTCGCTTAAACTTGCTGATATTGGTGTGGGTGAACATTGCAAGCTGTAAGATCACCATGCATGGTAGAGTTAGGATGCGTAATTTTACGAAGTGCTCATGAACCGGTTGGTCGCTGGGGATACCTACGATGCCTCGCACTGCACGCCTTTGCATTCGGAATGCGCGCTCAAAGTCTGATGCTCGACCCCACAGCTCAGAACCGTACAATAATATCGAGTGGATTGTGGCGAAGTAGCACGATCTTACCGTGTCCGTACCAGCTGTGGACGCCAGACGCCGAATGGCGTAGCATGCTTGGCCCAGTCTCGCACAAACCGAGTCGATATGCTCCCTCCAGGATAGTGAGGAGTCGAGCACAAAGCCGAGAAGTTTGGTGGTCACAGCTTTTCCGATTCTTGTACTCCCTGCATGGATGTCGAGGTCAGCAGTAGTGTGACCGTTTAGGTTAATGCGAAGAAAGCTGGTTTTTTCTGTGTTCAGTGCCAGACCGTTTTGCGTAAACCACTGGTGAAGGCGACTCATTGTATCGTTGAGGGATGTTTCGAGCATTTTTTCATCTTGCGCTGTCACCACTACAGTTACATCATCGGCGTACATAAATACTTCTGCTTCTTCGATGGCCTCTGGTAAGTCGTTGAGCAGTATCGTGAACAGGGAGTTTGACAAACAGGAGCCTTGCGGAACTCCCATTACACTCTTTTGTTCTGTTGATCGTACTCGAATTCGACTGTACCTACAGAGTTAACGTCATAAACCTCACAATTCCATAGAAGTGTGAAGTAAAAGTAAAATAACACTTAGACTAATCATTTTCTAAGAGATAACGTAGTTGGAATTTCTAAATGGATTAATACGAATCACTAACTTAAAAAACAATTATTTTGCTTAAATATAAGTACCAGCCAAACGAAAGGGTAAACAGCCACACCTTTAAAGGTACAAAGGTGACAACAATAATAGCGCAATGCAATATTAATATTGTAATGCTGTGCGCTGAGGTCGGTTAACTTGGTTCATTATAGGGCACGTGTATGCAATATACTTATTTTGTAATTCTCGAACACTACATTGATATTGAAACTGAACACGACAAACATTAATTAAGTGCCCATTTAAGAATTTATTGCACATTATCGGTACTATGAACTCAATTGAACTTTACGGCATGAATTATCTTTTATTGCCTATTTGATCTATTTGATGTTTTAGACGTGATATTACGTTAACGCAACAAATCTTTATCATTTTATATTATCATTGTAGCGAACATGCGGCTCGGCTCATAAGTGTCTGAACGTGACTCTCTTGGCTTATTATCTAAAATCCCAGATCTGCGAAATTTAAGAGAACCCTTTGATATTTTGGACAGGCACGGGGTATTCTTTCTTTAATTTTTGATTTAGTATACATACTTTTTTCGACAAGATTTATTTTAAGATAATAAATAAATCTATTCACATTAGTTACTCGATAAAATGTTGCTTTGTAACAATACAAAATCACAAGATTTCGTATATACATTTTTTAAACTAAAATCGTAGGTTACAATACATTGTGTTATTTAGGTATATGCTCCGTAAACTAAACATTTAGTTTGACTTTGGAATCAGGGTTCAGTCTTATCTTTTAGGGTTTAGTCTTCTCATATATTATAGACCACATGTGTCACCAGATTTCAAATCCCTCTAAGTCTTATAATTTGTACCACAACATAATTGTCTGGCGGGATCGTGTAAGGCGTTAAATAGTGTCGTCGTCAGATTATCTACGCTTATGCGGTACAAATGGGTATTCTTTATAGATCCTATAAAAAATTACATTCAAAAATAAATATCTTGGCCACATACAAAATGAAGACTAAATTCAACCACTGACTCTGCAGAAGTCACTTGGACCACACGTCCAAGTCGTACCTGCTATATCTTTTAACTTGTGCCACCCCATAATTGTGTCCCGTTCCATGTAAGGCGTTTAATAGCGGCTGCCTTGTCATCAGATTAACTACGTTTACGTAGACTATCGTAATCGATCGTATCTATAGATCGATCGCAAATATGCATGTTTTGTATCGATTTGTGGGTCTGCAATTAATGTGGTGGGTTAGGTATTATAATTAAATATTACGGATAACACTTACGAGTACGTATACGCTCTTTAGCGATAAGACCGCCTGTTGTTTTCCTCTTTTTCACGTCTAATCTATACCAGTTTGTGTTATTTTTGTATTTTTGAGGTGCAATAAAGAGTTATTATATTGTATTGTATTGTATACGTCAGATTTAGTCTCTACGCGCGACATGTTTCGGACATCTTAGGATGCCATTATCAAGCGTCAAGGATCGTGCGTGACCACGCGGCGATTTATAAAAAAAGCCTTTACAGAGCCTGTACAGTTTTTTTATTCTACTCCTACTGACAAAGTTGCCTTCCAATTGTCACAACAAAGACGGAGCGCGTTTATCAGTCAGATCAATACCGTTTGAAAATGTGAGCTGTTATCCCTATCAAAACGGGATTTATTCTAATACTCGAATTTCGTTTACATAAATAACACGTACACTATGTAAACCTAATTTGCGAAGAGATGGCATGGGAACATAAATGCACGGTATATGCGTAAAAAATAAAGCATCCAGAATTATTTCTGATGTTTCAAAGCTTTCCTACAAAAGAGTTCTACTACCTCAAACATAAAATTACTTAGAGAAAAACTAGAAAGCGAAAAAGCAATCTAACGGACGTGTTCTAAATCGATGAATAAGCATCATACTCAACATTATTCACAAGAGGATAAATTCCCTATCGATAGTATCGATAACTTATTCCCTACCCGTGTACCGGGTACCCGTGTCCCTCAGGGGACACCTTCTGAATGTTAATGTAGTCCGCATTTAACGTTATGGTTACGGGAAATCATTTATTAACATGCTAAATTACCCTAGAGTCAAATTACAGTAATGGTTGAACAGGTTAACTATAACTGAGCGTTGGTGGGGTAAGAGCGTGCGACTTTCAATCCGAAAGTCGCGGGTTCAAACCACGGACCGTACCAATGAGTTTTTAGGAACTTATGTATGAAGTATCATTTGATATTTACCAATCCGTTTTCGGTAAAGGAAACCGGACTAATACCAGTAGACTATAGTCTGACAACCCAGCGAGCGCAGTAACAGTAGGATAGAGAGCATCATACTGTCTTTTTCTTACGCTAGTATTACCACCCTGAAAAAAGGGATGGATATAGTTATTTTGTCCTACTGTTACTGCGCTCGCTCACTTGTAGTTCATCCTCTGGGTTAGAAGGTCAGATGGCAGTCGCTTTCGTAAAAATAGCGCCAATGCCAGAGCTTGGAATTAGTTGCTACGAGTACAGCAAACCTCAGGCTCCCTGAGCCATGGAATAAGCCGTGAAAACGCTAGGAAGAAGAAGATTCAAGGGCAGTAACTTTGACTGCCTGCGGAGAGAATAGAGCCATTGCAGGATGCTAATTGCCTGACTGCAAGCCGTAATCTTTCAAAGGCTTACGCTTAAGAAATCTTATTTTGTTTCGCTTGGATCTTAATTATTCTTTTTTTCGAATATGATTAGTTCCTCAGTGAGATTCAGAGATTTTTACAGACGATATTTTAACCGTTTCATGCTTCACAACATTTGTTTTTAGTCATATATTTTGTTAGCTCATATTTGGAATGTCGATATTCTTAGAATGTTGGTGTTGTGTTCAACATTTTAAGCAGGTGAGGTGACATACTGAAGAAGGGTAATCACCCGATGAATCCAGGAATTCAGGTAAATCATGGAAACGTAGATTTAAATTTCTGTGGGTGTGTAATACTTCACTTCTGAATTCAACTTTGTACATTTAAAAACCGAATTCCGTTTACCCTCAGCAGGTTACACGCGTTCTACGAATGCGTTAATGTCGTGCCGGCATGCGAGGTAATACGAGACTGTATCTATGTGGCAGCATGCCTTCATATACATGGAAACCATTTCAGGCTAAGTAGATTCTGCCCCCGTGGCGAGGCGTGGTCACTATTGCAGCGATAAAAGTTTATTTTCGAGAAACAGCGTGAATTCCTGTGAAAGCTGGATACTTGTTTATTGCGTATATATTGTGCTGGTTTTTGCAATTTTTACTCGGGGTCAGGAGTTCTTTTGATGTAATTTTTAAGACCTACTATTTGAATTAACTCCCAGCATGGTCTCAGGATACATGGAAACTATTTCAGGCTAAGTAGATTATGGCCCCTTTGCAAGGTGTGGTCACTGTTACAGCGAAACAATTGATTTTAGAGAAATACCCTGAAGAGGGAAGTTCAGTACCTGTTTATTGCGTATGGTTTATTGCGTACCTGCTGATTTGTGCAAGGGTGCTGTGGTGGCTGTAAGCATAGAAATGTACGGTTATAACAAATCTAGTACCTAAGCCAATTATGATGATGATAGTATTGAACGGTAATTTTTACATTTTAATTATTATATCTTCACTCTCAGTTCATTGCGTCCGTGTCCAGACGAATAATAAAGCTAAGGACACCCAGCCACAACTGCATTTCATAAACTTGCAAGAGAGAGCTACCCCAAAGCGAGTACGAGACTTCACAAACGCCTTTCAAATGTTTTACAGAGAAAGAAAAAGTAATATTGTCTTCTGTTACCGCGATTGTTATTCATTGAAATTAAACACTGATGATGTCATCATCTTAACCCCTGTGAAAACGAGTGCTTTAAAGGACTCGGAACGTAGGGTCATGGTGTTAATAAACGCGATTAATCCGTTCTAAAGTGTTTAATTTCAAAGGAAAAGTAGAAAAAGCGGGCCACGGGTATGTTCTCGGTAGCTAAGTTGGTAGAACGTAAGGCGTGTATCCCAGTTACAGGTTCAAGTCCCACCCGAGGTCATAATTTTTTCCACTTTCCCTTTATATTTGGTATCGTTGGCAGTTATGGTATGTCCATAGTTTCGAAAAGCTCATTTATACGAGCCAAGGTTTGAGTATGCGTCTTCCGAGTTGAACACTAAACGTCTAGTGCCAGTGCGAAACAAGCTTTAAGTATTCGCTGACAGTAGCACCATACACACAGTAAGGTGAATCTGCAACGAAACTGCCTCGTAATTAGTGGGAGTGTCAACAAATTGCACCACACTCCGCTGGCCAATTATATCTTCATTTATAACGGCAAATACTAGACTCTGAAATATGGTGGGTTTTAATTAAAAAGTGTCGACTAACGTAGGTAATTAGAGGATCGGATAACGTATTTTTTCGATGATTACATTCTGTGAAGTCTAACCGACGATGCGTCGCCCAACGTATTAGTATTGCAATACAGCGAGGAAACGCTGCCAGCTCAAAAGTCTCGAGAGCTCAAAAGTGAGTGCTCGGTAATATTAAAAAAAAGGGTTAGTTAAATCACTATATCCAACATAAGAAGCCATTAACACAACAAAACCAAGAAAGTGTATATTAAACACTAAAGCTAAATTGCTAAAGGATATTAAAAACGTGCTCCGTTTATACGCAGCGATTCATTACTGCTGTAATGTATAGTGCTGTCCTTTTTCAGCGGCCGATTATAATATAAATTTCTGTGTAGAGAAACTTGCTAACTATTGATCCATCGACTTATTTTTATTGCAAATATCTTTGAAATAATATAATGGAACACTTTAAAATGGACCTAATCGCGTATATTAACATGCCTCTACGTTTGGAGCCCTTTACTTTTAGTTTTCTAGGAAAATAACATTTATTAATATACTGTAACATTAACAATATAATGTGTAATAACATTTTCAGTCCTCCGGCCGGTAAGCGCCACTTTACGCAAAACTAAATAGCCGCCTGCCGGCTCCGTCGAAAAATAGTATACAAACCTCGGCCGGTAAATGGGAAAGCCTCGGATCACATGTTAGTCGACCTCGGCTTCGCCTCGGCCGACAATTACATGAAATCCGAGGCATTTCCCACTTAAACGGCCTTGGTATGTAATGTACTATTATTAACATTTATTAATTTTGACGACCGGTTGGCGTAGTTGGTAGTGACCCTGCCTGCTAAGCCGATGGTCCTGGGTTCGAATCCCGGTATGGGCATTTATTTATGTGATGAACACAGATATTTGTTCCTGAGTCATGGATGTTTTCTATGTATTTATGTATTTGTATATTATATATATCGTTGTCTGAGTACCCGTAACACAAGCCTTCTTGAGCTTACTGCGGGACTTAATCAATTTGTGTAAGAACGTCCTATAATATTTATTTATTTATTTTATTTATTAACTGTCACAATGTTTTAACGTGTCACAGAAAAAAGTCTCCAGGGAAGTGTCACTTGTAAACCTAAATGAATAGCCGGTGAAAAACAATGGCATGTTTTCACCAAGAACAAAAAAATGTAACTCTGGACCCTTCCGAAACGCCAATTAGAACTAAATAGCGACTAAAGTTTATTGCCTGAGAACTGTCGTTAGTCATTAGTAAATAATCACCGGTATCAATTAGGAATCTTATTAGCGGAGCAATTAACGTCAAAAAGTTCTTTTTTACGATGAATGGCGACGATTCCGAGATGGCGATCTTTCCGCGGCTAGGGATGTTCAAAAGTTACGTTGAAATATGTTTTTTTATATTTCATGCTCTGAAAGTGGGCATTGTGGGTGGGAAATGACGTAGGGTCGTTTTACTTTCCAAATGGATCTATTCTGATATTTATTTCCCGAATCCGCATTAAATCGTTTTTTTTATATGAGTATCCTCAAGGCTCTCATACTACAAGTGAATACGAACTGATCAAAGTTACGCAGTAGAGAACCATGAAATAAATAGTTAATTTTGCGAGCATTTTAACTGCGAGAGATAGGCTAGTACAACTTATAAACTAGACGGAGTAGCAATTGAGGGCTACCCCTTTGCCGAATAGGTATGACATAGTTTCATACTCATTGTATGGACAGACATTTATCTGACATAGATATTTGTACTTTACGTACGAATAGTACATTTGACGTGCCCCTCCCCTGCAAAATCTGACAGACGTTGCCAATCCGGTTGGTTAAAAAAACAAAGGGTAGGTAACACTGACTTTGAAACCATATGTAGTAACTACTTAAGCAAGGTGACAACATAAAATAGCACATAAAAAAGCTTTTTATGTACAATAAAAATCTAAACCAATAAAATATTTGTTTATTGCCAATAACAACCCTGATATTGCTTCTTCACGTTTTAGTCGCAAATTAATTTAATTATGAGATAAAAGTAAAAATGTATGTGATCATAATTTTATGTGAATTGTACAATTCACATATCAATATGAGTCGTAACTGCAAATATTATGTATTATATTATTGCAAACTTCAAGCAACGCAGGAAGTCGGCATACATACCATTTCCTGTCGAAGTACAAGTCCAAATGGGCATACGCGGCTCTGTGTTGTCACTAGTCCGTACACTTAAATATATCGAAGTGTGGAAGATTTGTGGTGTAGTTATATAATTTTCAATGCGTTAGTGTCATCATTACAGATTGTGCACGTTCCCCCCCGCAAAGGGTGACAGAATAATTTGTACTGTAAAGATGTCGCTATGCCACGCTACGTACGAAGGGAGACCCCTTCCAATGCGTTGGAAGCCTGTGTTGCTCGAAAATTGCAACGGATTACCTCCAATAGATTCCATATCGTCGCAAAGCATACGTACTATGAAAAGCCACGCACCACTCTACTTATTTTTTCGGTGCGTTTTTACATACAGCTGTGCGACATGCATACTAAAGCATAGAATAAAGTGACAGCTACCAAACTGGAATTTTATACCAGATGCTTACTAGTAAAATTTTATAGATCCTGCTATTTGCATCAATACGGTTAAATATGGAATGCATCTCATTAATATTCACATTAACGACAAATAAGGCAAGGCTTAACGTTTTTGTAGCTATATCAAAAATAAAAATACTAGTAAAAATGCCGGCTAAACGAGTACAGTCAGCCACACAGCTATGAACACAGGCAAAGTGTCAATATGTATACGGGACTTTATTGCTTGAGCATTAAGGTCGTGTATACATATTTTTGGCACTTTTGCTGTATTCATAGCTGTGTGGCTGACTGTACCTACCTATTTAATTCCGTCAACTGTGAATCAAAACGATATATTTAAGAAACGTAATAATAAGTAGTAGGTAACGTTTTACTTTTTAGCCTTTTACTGTTATTTAACAACGCACTACAATTTAACTTTGTAAATTGTATTTATAAATTGAAAGAGATGTCATATACTAAAGAAAATTATAAATTGAAAGAGATGTCATATACTTAAGAAAAAGTGACCAAGGTCCCCGGTGAGCAGGGCTGGGATCGAACCAGCGACCTCCTGCTTTCGCGGCAGATTGTATTTGTTAAAAAGCGTTACACCACTGTATAAACAAGGCATCTCATTAGAGCAGTGTGCTTACCGTATTCAATAGCGACTGTGGCATTCGAAAGTACGTCAGTCTCGCTCCTGCCAGAGTAGTGGTAGTATCTTGAGCTCTCCATGATGCGTTCAAACCGCAAAATGTCGACCTACTCGTATATTACGGCTTTCATGAATAAAAACTTTTTTTTTTCGGAAAATGAAAAAAAAAAGTTATGAAAAAAAATCATTATATCAATTTAAAGTTAATTGTTCAAAGTAAAGTATCATCTGTTAAAATATTGATAGCTAATTTGTTAGCACCTTATATAACCTAGCCACACAGTAAACACAATAACGTTCAATGTGTATTTTATCAATTACTTCATTAGCCAATATTTAATGCAACAGACGAAATAATTAATAAATGTGTGTGTCTATATATTTCAAATAACTTTTTCACATATAACTATCAAAATATATACAGGAAGTTACAACCTACTTACCTGAGATCTGCAATATTGTACCTAGAATTTAAAAGTATAATGTGACCTATATACAATTAAATTATTTTCACACAATTTAACTTAGTATTAAATAGTATTACCTTAGAGAATAGTACTACCTATATATTGACCTTTAAAATTTATTATCCTCGGCGTTGATTACGAATTTTATTTTCGTGCCTATGGAAAATTGTATCGATAAGTGCTTGGGGAATAAATAAAATTGGACTTTGGTCCATAAAGCGGGATTCGTTTTGAAGGTATATTTGCTTACTTTACGTTTTTTTTCCATTAATTTGCCCTTTGTTAAACGGGATACAAAAGGTTTGATCGAGTAAAGCTTATTAAATTTGTAATACGGGTGTCTTTTATAAAGAACAAAATCGTCAACAAAAAAAAATTCTCCTTGATATTGGAATGTAAATAATTTTAATACCTATTTTATAAAAAATAGATTAAGATCCTATGTGAAGGTTTTAGGAATTGAAATACTTAAGTCGCATTGAGCTTATTTAGTATTCTCCCCTCGACCTCGAACAACGTAGTGTTGAACAAATCAATACCGCACTGTTTTAAAATGTACTTTAAATAGTTCATATTAACGTTTTTTTTTCAATGGGATAAGTACACGCTTGATAAAAATAGCAGTCAATTTAGCGGCCTCCTAGCGTGGGAGTATAGTGGATTATTAATGTTTATCGATATTATTTATAGTAATTAATTGTTCTGTGACGACTTGGTGATGGGGCCGTGAAGTCTGCAGGCGTTTTTATACCTATAAGTATGAGGCAACGGGTTTTACAATACCGCGAATTGTGAAGCTTTTTTTCTATGATTTTTAATTAATAAGGCCTTTAAAAAAGCACTCTTCGTAAAATTTTCGCCTTCTGATTTGGCGATGTTCCAATCATAATGAATATATAAATACAAAAAAAAATGTTTAATCATGATTTTACACGAAATTATGAAGTAACCTAAAATAATATTTGGGTGAATCAAGTATTTCTTGTGTTATTATTCTGTCCCGTCAGCCAGGGGACAAATGCAGCACAGTTTGATAGAAGAAACATTGTTTTTTTTTAATAGCATGATCTACTGACATGCTTAGTTGATGGCCTACCATGGAAAGGGAATATATCCGCCAAAATAATCGTGTTTGTGAATTCTAATGCCATAAAACCGTGATTATAAAAGTGACACAGGAGACCGTAAACATGACAAATAGTGGCATGAAATAATTGTTTAACCCATTTATAACACTTTATCGCGAAAAACAACACGATGACATAACCTCTGACCTGGATTTAACAAAGTAAACAAAACTTCACCTGCAAAATATTCACAAAATAGGACTGCTATTGACACATTTATGCCCCAAAAATGCATGCACGATTGCATTTTACCGTAAACATGACTTGTCGTTGTAAAATGACCCAACCCACACGCCCGTCACAATGCGCCTTTTAAAACCCTCACTCGCTCTTACAGCTTAAGCAATAAGTTCGAAAATCATCTGGCTTTTTCAAATTCAAATGCAAATCTACTTTGGCTAATCGATAGAAATCACGGGAAGCAGTCACAGGAGTCGTACTTGGAAACCAATTTCCGGTTTCCTTTCACATTGTAATGTAAGTGGCGCCCCCAGTTTGGTTTACGGTTTTAAATTACCCGCTGTTTTAATAGAATGGATGGGAATTGGGTGATGTGATTTTTTTGGCTTTTTGTGAGTTTTATTAGAATTGTTGTATTGTGTGTCCTCGGCCAATCGGGTAATTTAAGAATTAAATAAATATGTATATGTTAAACGTTTATTTTAATCCAAAATAAAACATGTATGTATTTATTCATTTAATAAATAAATCAATATAAAGAGATAATCTTACACAAATACGATTCTAGTCATTCAGTAAGCTCAATAAGTAAGAGTCAGTGTCAGTGGGTATTTACAAAAAAAAAACATCCATAAGTCAGAAACAAATATTCGTGATAAACAAATAAATATCTGGCCTCCGAACGCAGTAACAGTAGGAGAAAAAAACTATATCCATCCATTTTTTCAGGGTGGTAATACTAGCGTAAGAAAAAGACAGTATGATGCTCTCTGCTGTTACCGAGTTCGTTCGGTGGCCAGACATTAAACTCGGATAAGAGATCCGACCCGGGGCCTTCGCTAATAAATTGGCAAGTAATCTATTTGCTAATAAAAAATAATCTCAAAACTGTCCTTTATAAAGAACCCTCGTTTCACACTGGTCAAACTTAACCCGCCTTAACTTTGAAGTATACCCCGAACTTGTAAAAAGACAAACATGCCAAGTTCTCGTTTGATAAGGGTCACCCTGTTTTTATCCATTCGGAAATTCTCAAACGCCCAATCTTATTTATGCGACTCCAAACTTTGTTTCGATTAATTGTAATAGAATTAATTAAGAGTTAGAAAAATTTAATTGTGCTCATCTTAATTGACGCTCGAGGGTTTGTACAATTTTCTAATTACCTACTTAAAAATTGTAAGGAAATATGTTGATTAATTTTGAATACAATCGATATTACAATTTGTTAAAAAGAAAGGAAAATAGAAAACTCCTGGCTTGACTCAACCTCGCGACTCCATCTTAGGTGCTCAGCAACATCTATCTACTCGTACAAACGTTACTGAGCGCCTCCCTAAAGCGCATACAAGGGATTATAGTGAAGAAATATCCCAGATATTGGGTGTGCCGTGTCGTGTTGGTGGTGGGCATGTATCCCAAACTCTGAAGTTTGAGTCTCGACCAAGTTCATGAACTTTTCCACTTTTTCTGTTTATCTAAGAAGGTATAGCCCGCAGACGGTTCTACATAAAAATAAAATTGATATTGCACCTTGGTGCGTTGGCAGCCGTCCCAAACCGCGATGACTCGTCTTGTCATGTTAAATGTTTATCACCGTGAATAATGCACCGTTCATCTCATTCGTTAGTTACTTGTCAGAAAGTGACGAATGCGTGTTGGCTATTGGCGCGTGTACAATTTTTATGTTACTTTGTTTGACAACTGCAAGATTGAGCACTTATATTAAGAGTATTTTTTTCATAATGAATTGGTACTTAACCACTTTTATTAAGAGTTTTTCTTTTGAAAATGCTAATGAGTGCCAGAGGCGTTTTTAGAGTGATTTACCGTAAATTGGAATATTTACTTTCTTTCACTATATAAAACAGGGTTATTGTGGTCCAATAGCTCGCTATTTATATGCATTTTAGTGAATTGTTGTTGAGATTTCTCAATAAAAAATCACACTAAATTCACCATACCAAAATTGATTTTAATCGCCTATTACACCAAATTCGCTTTCGCTCTTTGACGAATAAAATTAAGATCAGAGTATTACTTATTTAACAGTTGTTTGTATAGTTACAAGTATTTCTTTACTTTTGTCATAATTATATTTGAGTTGAAGTATTTTTCAAACACAATTTCGGAAATCTTACAGAAGATTGTAAAAAAAAAATATTGCCGGATTGTACAGGAACAGGAGTTACAGGACTGTTTAATAATTCATCTCATAATGATTTCGTACATACATCTCGCGGGTTTAACATTGTTTTGTTTTAACAGACCAGAAACCTCTAAGTTTTGAACTTATGCCCTAGTTCGAGAATTTCGCTTTTTACTAGCGCTAGTGAAATAACTGTGCGCTAGTTTCACACGCTCCAATAGCAGCTGTTACGTCGGCCCTCTAGGATTTCATTCCGCTACATGGAACGCAGCCAGCCTACAAAAATGTATCGGCCATTTTATCCAGCATACTAACATTATCTTTTTTGTTCACAGGTAACTGCGTTGTATCCCGGTTGATAGTTTCGCCTGGGATTTCTTCGAGTAAGCGAATCTGACAGTAAATGAAATGATGTGTATGATACAATATAGTACAATAATCTGTATTGCATACCAAAACAGATCAATAGACATAACTTCAGCATACAAAGCCCCGTTCAGCCCGTCATACTTAGATTAACTCATTGAATTTTTTTGAAAATTACGAGTGTTTGAAAAATAGAGTTCATTTTCCTTTGATTTACATTTTAAGGAAAAATAAGGAAGTTCCAATGTAAACTCAAACTATTCAGGGTTTTTATTCATAATTTGATAAAAGTGAAATATGTTCTTTAGGATTCACATTGAGCAGAACGAGCCTATTATTACGGTGAACAATAAGTGGTATGATTTATGAAAACATCATTATATTTTACTTAGATGTCTAATATTTGTATTAGTAGTAGATTTGCCATTTCGATATGAACAGGAAAACCACCCCTAAAATGAAGTCCTTTTAGAAGGACATTTTCTCTTTTCCATTTTTAACACAGCAAAGTTGCCGACGCCGCAGAATCCCAAGGTCTTAAGCGATCCGTTTCACTGAACGCATAATGCGATTAATTTGTCTCTAAGCAATTACAGTTTTTGCCGGTAATCGAATGATGGGTGCATCGGAACGCTGATCGGTTTGTGCGCATCGTTGAGGTGCAATGAAATTAGCTGGCCATTCCTGCGTTTATGCCTCTTTTTTGCTGCCAGACCAGCCACAGGTAGACATTGATTTATAAGTTAATGTGACAGGCCCGGTAATTGTCCTTAAAAAGGCCACCCAAAGGCTATATTTGTACACCACCTGTCATGATAAAGGGCGATATTTCAACTGTCAGAGCCACTTTTTATTAAATTTGGTTGGACTTGAAGCAACAAAATAGTTTAAAAAAATACCGGCTTTTTTAAATAGTTTTTTTAAGGAACAAGGAATGCATAACAACCAAACCTTAATTCCAATTTCGACGATCATTCTGATTCAAAGTAAAGTACCAGTTGTGGATTCAGACTAAGCTCAAGTTTGCATCTTTTTTGATATTAGAGACTACGCATGTGTTATTATAAACTACGCGTCTACTACGGCGTAAACTACGGCGTCAAACTTTTATGAAATTATCACGTTTACATAACACTTTCACAGTCTGTGCTATCAGAATCGATGCAATCTTAGCTTTTCATCGCATGCATGACTATTTTATAAATTTATAACTTACATTTACCATTATAAATTGAAAGAGATGTCAAATACTACAGAAAAAGTGACCAAGGTCCCCGGTGAGCAGGGCTGGGATCGAACCAGCGACCTCCTGCTTTCGCGGCGGAACATTTATTATGTTTAATAAATGATTTAATTCATGCTTTAAAATTGTAAAATTGTTACATTTACCACTGAAACTAAATTATTTGTTCTTCTAATATAGAAAATTACATTTAAATGCATCGTGAGCGCAATATGTATATATTGCGCTCACGATATTCGATATTACATCAAAGCAAAATGCAGTATGTAATTTGTAATAAATCTAAATGTACCATTTGCCTCTGCGTAATGTGTTATTTGGCATACAGTTTCCATTTAAGTATTTACAGTTCTAAATGGTTCTCAGAGCCCTGGTTACTGATTAATACATATTAATAGCAAATATATTATTATTGTGGTAAAACACGTATTATTTAATTAAAAATTTGGAGTACCTTATTAGCAGATATCAAATTAGGTATTATGACGTATAAAAACCATTAACTCATTAAGTCGTAGGTACTTATGCATCTTTTTTCAATTTTGGTATTTAGACTTAGATAGCGGCTCAGAGACCTATAAAAAGGCATTTTGGTTTTTTAATGTTGAATGCTTATTTAAACGAATTAAAACTTGTAATTTTTTGATGTGTGCTACAGGCCATAGTGTTTATAGTGCTTCCGTATTTTTCTTGAATTGCTTTTTCTTAAACTTTGGTATAACGAAGGAAATAAAATGGCATAGTTCGTTTTAGTAAATTCGTTTTTTTTTTTACTCCGTTTACACACTTGCAAATACCATATGAGATAAAATTAAATTAGTGATTATCTTCTAAATTGAGCTAAGTAATTAGAATAGCCAGTGTCTTTGAGAAATTAATTTAAGCTAATGAATGCGCCCGTAAAGTTCAATTAAAAAAAAGCACAGTGACATATGACATCCAAAATATGAACACAGTTCATTACACGTTACTCATTCAATGAATACTAATGGTGTAAGTAGGATAAATAACGTCACGATGAAAAGTAACCTTGACTGAGTCTCGCGGAACGACGTTACAAAATCACGGTGATTGTTCCTTCGTTCTTGCGTTCCTGCATGCCTACCACGAAAATCGAAAATTGGCATTGACGGGAAAACCTCTTTGTCACTCGAATATGCAAGAGTGTCAGAGTGGAGATACAAATCCGCAATCGTTCGATTTTTGTTGTACTATCCCTGTGTATCTTCGTCACTCGCATTGCGATAACACGTTTTAGAACAAACATAGTATAACGTTTGTTGTTGCTCAGGCTGTCGGTACTGCTCGGCTACTGACTGCATACTCGTACTACAGTGCAGGGTGCGAGTAAGAGAAAGTGATCGATGCTCACTTTACTCACTGCGATGCGAGCCCATCGTAACAAAATCACGGTGATATTTCACTGCGACTTTTTCTGAACTAGAGCATCAGTCACGGTGATATAAATGTAACTTTTTTCATACTCTAACATCGCCAACGTTTTGAATGCCTCCATGTTGCATGCGACTTAACTTCGCAGAATCATTTCTCGGCCCCTTTGTGGTGCTTCCAAACATTTTTATACATTTTATTTTAGTACCTCCCAGTTTAACATTGTTGACTTTTTTCCGCCGACATTGTCCACGTTTCTTTTTGCGGGATTGAATTTCCGAACGGCTTTCTGGGAAGTTTTTCGGCGCTAACGAGCATTGGCGGTCGATTTGTGTTTTGTTACTTAATAACGATACAAAATTGTTGTTGTGTGCGTGTTTAATGTGGAAGTTTGTGGCATTTACATACAATACATACAATAAATATGTAATTTTATTTACACTTTTTTATAAAGGGTTTTTTCATAAAAGGAGTGTACAAGTTTTTGGGTCAGCAACGCGCATGTGACCCCTGGAGTTGCAGGCGTATAGGCTGCGGTGACTGCTTTCCATCAGGCGGGTCATATGCTTGAATGATAGCAATTTGGCCACTGCGGCCTCTTAAGGCAGTGATCGTGATCTATGGTGACTAGGGAATGTTCAAAGGCCCCAAAAGTTACAAAACACGAATGAATCAACACGAATGTTTTGTTTTACAGCAAAGCATCATTGTGTTGTGTTTTTTTCATCTCCTTCGTAAAAAGTTTAAAACCGTCAAACACGAAACACCACAATTGAATTCACGTAGAATAATAAACCTAATCACTGTGTTAGAAGGTTAACTTTTGTTTCATTTTGCAGTTTATTCCATTCATGTTGCCAATTTCTGAAGTTAGCCTTAGGTGTGTTTGCAGCGCATGTTATGCAGCGCTATATATATTATATTATAACCGCATTATGTCCACGCTATTTGGCCATATGTCTAACATTCTCAGCCATTGGTCCTTACAACCGCTGGTCAATAATAATATTAATATTCGAAGTTTGAAATGTGCTCAAGTTAAGTAAAAAAATGTTTATTTCAGAAACAACAGAAAATTACAACATAATAAGTACTTAGCCTAATCTACTTATATACACTGATTATTTTTCCTTAACTTTAAAGGGACATTCTTCAGGTTAACTCAAGTTAATTTCCCTAAAAAACTAGTAATTTAACTATAATAGCTAGTATTTATTCATATGCGATATTCAATAAATCAATTCATTAGCTGAACCAGTGTACTTACCTAAAGGGTTACTTATCTACTTTTAAGCTGCGTTTTGCATGTGCTGTCATGACTCAAGTTAAGCTTTGTCATACATGACATTTACTTTGGTGTAACTCTAAAGGACCTTTTTCAGTTTAACAATCATTTTGTTTGTAAAACGTTTTTTTTTATATGACTAAAAGCGATATACAACATAGCTCCTATTAATGTACAAAGCAACGTCGAATTTAACGGAAAACAATAAAAACGCGGTGTATAGATTGTTAGCTAAGTAAAATATCTCTATCGGTTATTGATAAGGTTAATTTTCAAATACCACAATGAATTCAAAATCCCTTAAAAATTAGCGCCTTATTGTCAACCACAAGGTACCGACCTTAATGTCTAAATCGTCATAAATGTAGATACTAAACCTGTACTTTCATACGAGTGTAGTAGTACCGACTGGTTGGATAAAGATTACAAATGGCCATAAAAATGTTAATATATAATACAAAATAAGTATACTAGGAAACGAAATATAAAAGTACGTCCAAACAAAAACACAAAACCTTTTTTTGAAAGAGGTGACTCAGAACTATAAGTTTAACAGCTTAACGAAACCTAACCACGATATATAAAAACTAGCAATCCCATAACCCATTTCCGTGTATATTTTTATGATTCATAACAAAACTCTTTCGTGGTAAAGCGCTAAAACTGATTTCTTGGTTTCGTTTACTGCCTTTTTTACAAAAAGCTCCACCTACGGGTTTTCACTGGATTCTCACGGTAGGTATTTCGTCTTATTTTTTGGAAATCAATACTCATCATCATGGTACAAGTTTCTATAACTGCAGTAATTAAAATATTCTCGCTTTATAGTTTAAATATGGGTAAGTGCTTACCCTTACATATTAGTATTTTTTTTTAGGCTGCATGTTGCACGCTTGCATTCTAGATTAAAAAAAATCACAATAAGGATTTCTTTTGTTTAAAAATCATCCTCGCCCCTATGTTGCCATCCTCCATTTTTGGGTTAATAGAAACTCGCGCTTCTCTATTTTCTATAACATTTAAAACTTTCGCGATTTGAACACATATTTAAACATAATTATTAAACGGGTCTAACGCGAATTTACTTATTTACCTTATTTACCGACGTTTCGACACAGGTTTCACTGGTCATGGTCGCGGCTGACTGATGTCCCAGCAAAATGTCAAAACAGAGATTTGTGTAACTACCCAACGAAAAGTCTATGTAGAAATTTGGAGTAAACACACAATTTTTAAACTACCCACAAAACATATGTTAATTATTGTCAATAGTCCGACACACGACACTCACAATATCCCCGCGCACATCCGAAGATATATCCCTTGGCTGCAACTTCTGGATCACTGGTCCCCAAGTTTGTGATAAGTTAAAACCATCCTCCCTATTAAAATCTAGGGTGTTTCTTGATTTCAATTGCCTCTCGAACTACTCGAGGATAATAATGGCGTTCAGTGGAGACAATTTTTGGTTTATGGAGTTCAATCCAGTGATTTACGCCAGATGTAAGAAGATGTTCGGCGATCGCGGATTTGTGTACTTGGCGGTTCTTAACTGCCGCTATGTGCTCCTTCACCAGTGAAACCTGTGTCGAAACGTCGGTAAATAAGGTAAATAAGTAAATTCGCGTTAGACACTTTTAATAATTATGTTTAAATATCTCTATTTTCTAATTAAAATATGGCATTTCACAGCGCGTTTACACCGTCAACTTTTCAAGTCCCTCACCATTACGATCGCATAATTTGATTTAAAATCCACCCTTTCCGTTAACTTCACCCCACTTACTCTTACTTCTCTTGTACACCTTGTATTTTTAACTTGGGAAATTCGTCGCGGCGTCCGACATTGTAAGGGTTCCCCGGGGACCTCTTTTAGGGCCAATACTGTACAAAAAGACGGGGACATTTGAATAGGGTTTTCAGTTTTGGTTTGATTGGGACTAATTAATGATTAGGCTTTTGCGTCATCGTTTAATTACAGAATTTATAAAAAGTACCTACACGAAGTCTTACTTTCGTATTTTTTCTTTTACGTAGATCGGTTGTTTATGCAATGGAACTATTGATGTATATAAATGTAGTTAATTAGTGACAAGTAAAGGAAATAGAAGTCAAGAAACCTTATTTTATTTCATTTAAATGTAAATGGTCGGATGCTTTTTAATATTCTTGACTTGACTTGATATAATATTGTCTTCTGTTACCGCGATTGTTATTCATTGAAATTAAACACTTACCATTACCATTGAAATTAAACGAGTGCTGTAAAGGGCTCGAAACGTAGGATCATGGTGTTAATACGCGATTAATCCGTTCTAAAGTGTTTAATTTCAATTGACTTGATATTTCAAACTGATGATTTATTTCCTGAAAAGGTCCTTTTTAAAAACAAAAAAGCACTCCTGTTTTTAACGCGTTAAGCTTAAGTGAAATTGACTATAATCCCCGGAGATCGGACGAAACTTTGGCTTACTTAGGAAAAGATTTTTATTTCGCTTTTAAGGTGTTGACTTTGGAGTTAACCACAATCTTCTTAGCAGATTTTTAAATCAATCTTTGTTGGATTTTTATATGGCATAGGAGCCAACGAGCAGTCAAAACGCCTTATGGTAAGATTACCTGTGCGCATGGACACCCGCAACACCAAACTGGTTGCATGTGTGTTGCCGGCCTTTAAGATGGGAGTAAGTACGCTCTTGATGGTTTGAAGGTTGCATCGGTCTACAAATACCACAGGCGGCCTTCATTCCAAAGTTATAGGAGTTATAGTAGGATTTCATCCTCATTATCATTTCACTTCCACTGTTAGATTCGCCACCCTTAACCAACGGTCTCCCGCAACCCTTATCAGAATGTCTCTCCATCAAGTCAGGGGCCTTCCCACGTTGCGTCTTCCGGTACGTGGTAGCTACTCAAAAACCTTTCTGCCCCGTTTGCTATCGGTTCTGCGAGCAATGTTGCCCGCTCACTGTTATTTAAGTCTGGCGATTCTCTGAGCTATATCGATAACCTTGGTTCTCCTGCGGATCTGCTCATTTCTCCGAGCATAGCTCGCTCTATTGCTTGAGCCTTCTTATGAAGCCCATTGTGGGAGGCTAGGATAGTAGGATTTTGCAATAAAATAAACTACGTAAACCTAAACAAATAAAAAGTGATGTCCAATCGTTGGCCCACCGAAATCCAATTGTTCCGGATTGAATGCCTACGGCTTAGCATTCAGTTTGGTGCATTTGTTCTGCAATTCTCTAAGCCTCCCAGGGTTTTATATTCTCCACGTTTTAATGTCAACCTTCGTAAAATCGTCGATATTTTAGCTAGTATGCGATCTTCGACGGATGACATAGGTACCTCTCGTATTTATTTATGAAAAATATGCTTGATGGGAAGCGGTCATTGTTGCGCATGACATAAGCAACATCAGAAAAGCCACTCGTCCATCGTTGATCTTTGAGCCTTAAAGCCCTGAACACTCGCTTCTTGAAGTACACCATACCATATCGCAAAGGGAACAAACACCTCAGGAGGTTTACTAGACGTACCTTTAGTTTATTTAAGGTGTCTGACTATTTGCCGTTAGTATGTATCAACTGAACAGATATATATAGGAAAGTGTACAATGTACAGTCGCCATCAGATATATCGGAGCGATCGTGCAAAATATCTGAACAAGCACTCAAACGCCTTGACAATAGAGGCGTGTTCAGATATTTGTGAACACCTCGGACGCTCCGATATATCTGATGTAGGTACAGTAAGGCCACATCAAACGTTTAATGCTTGAAACGTCTACCTACAACGTACAAAAGTCTTGCTCGTTCTTAACTGGAGGGAGCGAGTTGCATATACTTTCGAATCGCGCATTCGCTATCGACTCGTGGCTACATAAAGCTCATTCTCCCTGCATACATTTAGAACTGTTATCGATTTTAAAGTTTAGACTGTCATCTGTTAGATAATCTTAGAAATTTAAATCTCAGAAACCATATTCGACTTAAAAGTGAGTTCCAATGGTCCCTAACCCTCCAAAATCCCATTGTTTGAGGCGGTACACTAAACCGTGGCTGTGCGGTAATGATTTTGCTTTAATATCATATTGTTCCTTAAATGGAAGGGTTTAAAAGGGGCCCGACTGAAGGGAGGAAGCGGTCGGTCAAAGCAAATCCATATTTTAAATTTTAACGCACAGTTAATTATAGGGTTAAGGTCTTAGACTTTTTAGATATATATTACATCTTAAGTATTATACAATGTAAATTCTCGCCAAACTGTTTTCATAGTTTAACCTATTAAATAAACACTAATAAATTTAATAAAGTAACACATCTTTAAAAAAATACATTGCAATATATATACCTAACTATTTACGACTATGCACATGCATATAACTATATAATGTGTATCACTGCTATGTGTACCTACATTATGTGCTCCTGTGTCTTGTGTAATGTTTTCAATAAAATATTTTGATACTAAATTACTGTTGCAAATTAAAATACTCTTATCTATTAAACTCTCTCAAATGGTGATATTGATTGAGACTATTGCACATTAAATCCTCAACTCATTGTATATCCAATAAACCTTTAAATGCATGTGTCCATTCTACGCCGAGAACTGCAATGAGCTATAAAATTCTCTATTACCGGATATCAACTTTTATTGAAGATCATCATCAATGGTTTTAATAGTCATTGGCAATCTAAAATATTCTCATAATGATTCCGCACATAGGCATGAACCCGCTAGGTGGGTTTATTTTATACGGGAAATAAGGAGTTGGGCATTCAGGGCTACTGGCACCAACCGTGGTTAGCCAACTAACCAGGAGTTAAACGTTTATTTTATATGGAATTTGACAGCTAACGCTGAGTTAGCGGCTTGCCCTGGTTGACACAAATGGCGCTAAAAGTTTTGAGTGACATACAGCCAGCTTTCTCAGTTGGGCTTTTATCTAAGTACTTAGGTATTATTAAACTGAAATGGCTTGACTGAAACGACACCTTGTCGTTATAAGCCTCTACGCGCCATTTGCGCTACAAAGCGGAAAATGCAAATCTTTTGCGGTAAATATGTTAATAAAATAACAGACGATATTTAACATATTTTTTTTCTTTTTTACAACTTGGACCATACGCCCACATTGTGACTGAGTCCTTGACTGCCAGCATTTACGCCTCATATATCGTATCGTATAAAAATCCTTTATGCCAACATAATAAAACAAAATTAAATTTTCCAGCCAAAAAGGGGTGTGAAAGGCTTGACTTAATTAGATTTGTTGCAATGTTGATATTAAAGGAAATTTGGCGTATCAAGTTGGCAACACGGCTGGATTAAAATCCTGAGTAAACAAAAGGTTCCAACTCATTTTTACTTTTAGAACTCACGGTTTTTATCCCAGTAAACATCCCAATTATACACATACGGTCAAAATTACAAAAGTAAATTCATAAAAAATCTTCTCTACAATCAGCTGCAGAATTAATTGGCTGCATACAAACTGAGAAGTGAACCTTATCAACTGGTGACAAAATGGTACCTTTAATTTAAAAATGCACATATGCTACCTGTAATCCACGACGGGGAGAACGTTTGACGCACTCCACGGAACCAGGTCCAGATAATCCAGGAGTGCGTTTTAATAACCCACAAGCAAATCACCAAGGCCCGTACTTTTCATGCTGGTTTCGTCATAATGACGTATAATAACACACGGAATGTTTTAATACGAAATGAGTTAATGACAGATAAAGTCTGTCAACGTTCGATTCTAACGTAACGTAAATGCCAGCATTATTATTTAAACATAAAACTTAAAACATGCTGAATGAAGTTTGACGTCATTTGTCTGTCATCGGCATACAATATACGGGCCGTACCTATCGATTCAAAACAATTTAAAATTCAAACAATTGGAAAAGCAAACGTTGAAACCGGCCAATAAATGTTCTATTTGCATTGCTGATTCGCTGGCTCCGCAAAAATCTAAAACTGCCCAGAAGGGCGTAGCGAGCATAACTCTATTAAATGCATACGTTGTTTTAATAAAATTGATTAATTGATTCATCCTTCGTTTCAATCTTATTTGTATGTAGTTAAGATTGAATTTTCGCTGCCGGATTTCATGGCGTTTCGCCTTTGTGTCACATATTTCGGGCACAAAAATTCGCACGAGCTAAATGATATTTTGTTATATTAGAACTTTATTAGTGAATTCTTAATTTTATTAGGAAACTCTGGTATTTCTTTAATATGCACCGCGCGTCTAGGATGGAATGTAAACAATATAATACCTACTTATACAATTGTATGTCTTAATCCTTGGGTATAGCGTTGACATTTTCGGACGTGACCGTACTAAATTGATGTATTTGTATTCAATCCGCGTTTTGAATAACAAATGCTTTTTCAATTGCAAATATTATTTACAATAGATACAAATATTTGTTCGCATTCTCAGACTCGAGTTCTCACGCCAACAATAAAAACATAACTATACGAAAAAGGTTTTTGTATCAAATACATCCTCGTAAGAGCCGCGTACTTGTAGAAATACAAATCAAATTTGAATTTTCAACTCATACAAAAAGACAAAATATGCCGTGGGAGTTATGAAGATAATAAGAACCTACTTTAAAAGATGTCTTCCTTAAAAAACAGTAGATACTTATAAACAATACACAAAACATAAAAAGACAGAGCAATGATGAAAAACAAAGCTATAAAACAAATCTGAATACCTCTTAAACCCTAGAACTAGCTAAAATTAAGTCCGTTCTGAGCCATGCCAGGACTGACGGTCCCCATCACGTTTGCAGCATTGCCGCGCTGTATGCCGATGGGGATCAGCCCCCTTAGCATGACGTGTCAACGCGATTCAGTTAAGGACCTAAACTGAGTCGCTGCCATACAACTGAGCACAGTTAAGAACCTAAACTGAATCGCGTTACGATGTCATGGTAAGGGCCTTGTTGTACAAGGCAATATCCAGATCGGGGGTCACCACCTCTCTCCCTAAGCCACCTGCCCAGATCCCTAAATAGTGTGAGCATTTCGTGGCCCCATGGCTCGTGGCTAGATTGGCAGTAGATTACATAAATTAGACAGTAGAATACAATAATACTATAGCTAGTCTCTAACTCACCAAGTATAAGGTAAGTGCGCATTTATACTTTGTGAGGTCTAAAAACTACCCTTTAACATATGTCAACGGACATAGAACGTAAACGCGCATAACCCATTGAAATGATAAATAAAATCCTGTTATAATATTAGGACTTTTCATATACATAATAACAATATTTCAGGCCTTTTAAACAAAAATTAACCGTGTTTTTTTTTAGATCATAATTATTACATATAGCTGATGCCCGCGGCTTCGACGGCTGTATTTTTATGGGGATTATAAAATAAAAACATGTACATTTAAACACAACGCAAAATGAAAATTAAATAAAACCCGATGTGAAAAAAGGTTAATCAATAATATAAACCAACAAACCATTTATTACATGTGAGTAAATGGTTTCTTGGTTTAAAATATTTATTCAAAAATTTTCCGTTTATAAGCGATTCTACCTAATCGTGAATAATCGCTAGATTTGACAAACAATACTTCTTAGCCTCATCTCTACAAACTTCAATTGACAAATGTCAGGTGGTTCTTAGACCTCACAAACAATAGCGCACTGAATTTACTGATTTAAAATTAGTTCAGACTAACTGCCTCGCACAACTCCAAAACGTCTTAAGTATATCTTGTCCGAGAGCATCTTAGGACGTGTTCGAAACAGACTGTTCTGTTGTTTATTCAAATGTTAGACGAGAATGTAATCAGTTCGATACGATATAGCTATCGGAATCGGCTGGCTGGCTTCCAACTTGATAGGTCAAAGATTATTACTAGACCGAAATAATCCCCTAGCTACCTGAGGTGACTTTAGACAGATGATCGTTTGCACATGTAAATAATTACAACGAAAACATCGGGTTTGAATAGTGGAATAATGATCTTTATTGTGAAAGGCGCAGGGGTTATTTTGCAGGTTGAGTCTACTAGCAAAAGATGAGAGAACATGTAGAGAAAAGCTTAGTCGATAATTTGTGCTAGTGAAAGGTACCACTTTGTCACTCCAATAAGACGCAAAGGTCATGACGATGCATTTAGGAATGCACCTTATCTACAATATACCTTTTACTTAATAAAAATAAGTACATATGTTTGGTTATAAATTGAAAGAGATGTCATATACTAAAGAAAAAGTGACCAAGTTCCCCGGTGAGCAGGGCTGGGATCGAACCAGCGACCTCCTGCTTTCGCGGCAGACGCCCTAACCACTGGGCTACCCGATCACTCTGGGCTGGGATTCTTTATTATATGACATCGCTTTCAATTTATAATTTATATATAGTAGTGTGACTACTTAAAAAAACACAACAACATGAATCAAAACATTTATTACATTTAATAAATGATTTGATTCGTGCTTTAAAAATTGTGAAAAAAAAATTGTACATATGTTTGGATTTATTGTCCAATCAGTCCAGATTTATTGTCAGATCAGTATTTTACCTGCTCAAGACCAATACCAAGTGCGGGTAGTTCGTAAAACCCGCGCAGCTAGAAGATGTTGATGTCAGCCTCAGCCAGTCTTTCTCCGGGACCACGGGGACAATGTCGCCCTTAAAACGTCGATGGTTTGTTTTCAAAGTTTGTACACGATTAAGTCCCGTTTTAGTATTTTTTTAATTTTACCTGATTGTAATAAAATTAACCCCTTAATTCGAAAATGTTAACTAGCCGGTTCAAAAAAGATTAGGCTAGAAATCTTTCCTGCTATCAAAAGGGAGTATAGTATTTCCGTTCTCCTTTTCTCCGACAATGAAACGCGTTTTTTTTTTGATTTTGCGGATTTTTGATCATGTGTAAAATAAATAACGGTAAAAATTATTTAAAATATAAAAATGTGTTTGAAGTAGACGATTTGATATTTCTTTCATGTTGGTAAGGTATTTTTTTTTTCAGTCTGATAATTAGCCTAATATTTAGAACTTACTTTCCCCAGATGTCATATAAAAGTAAAGTGGTACTTTTTACTGAAAACAAGCACACACAAGTACCACCGTCGTACCGACTAGTGTTTTCAATTTAATCGGTCTTCTGAGCTGTCCGTAGGTAGCACCATTTCCAATTAAGCGCACATAAATCCCGGAACGGGGTCCGGGATTCCGGGACTATCCCGCGTCACGAGTCACGTTCGCAGGTGACTTGTTTATACCCCGGCTTCCCCATCTGTCTGAATTAAGGACACATAGATTGAAGTTTCGGGGACATCTGTTTTCTATTTCGCTAGTTCTCAGTGTCTGTCAGGTTTAAGGTGTGCATATGTATAGAGCGACAGAAAAAGGTAGTAATTAAAAAGTGGCAATATCGTAGAGTCGTCCCGTTTGGTAAATATCAAATGATATTTCGTACATAAGTTTCGAAAAACTCAGTGGTACGAGCCGGCAGGATTTGAACCCGAGACCTTCGGATTGGAAGTCTCATGTTATACCGCTGGGTCCCCAACGCTCTCACTGTAAAATGTATTGAGACAAAATTTATATGTTTATTATATACTGAACTGACTTTGCATAAAAAAACTGTGGTTAAAAATAAATTAATGCTTGAGTAACTTAGGTAAAAGGGAAAATTTTGGAGTTCAATGTTTGTCTATTTGGGAGCAAAATCTCTGTCCCTCATAGATCATTAGCTCAGAATCAACATGCAACGAAGCCATCCACCATGGTACTATCTTGGGGACATCTCCGACATATAACGTAATATCAATAAAATCAAGAACCTCCTTTTTGAGGACGGTTAAACATAACATGGAATCATAGTTTTGGTGCAGATCATGTTAAATTATTAAACATCGTAGGAAGTCGATACAAAAAATAAATTCAATTAAAACATGCCTTCGAAAATACCAAACTAAAATGCTTAAGCATTAAAATTCCCATTAAACATTCTTGGCATTGGTCGGTATGTCATGCTAAGCATTTTTGTACCTAATGGCTTGGATATTTATTAGCAGCATGTGATAAAGCTAAAATTAACTTATGCTCGTATAAAACCATTCACAGTTTTTAACCGATTGGAAAAAGGAGGAGTGTTTTCTTCCTAGCGTTTTCCCGGTTTTTCCCACGGGTTAGGGAGCCTACGGTCCGCTTTGGCGTTGGCGCTTGTCTTACGAAAGCTACTGACATGCGACCTTCCAACCCAGCGGGTAAACTATTAATTGGGATTACAATTTTATAATTGAAAGAAAAAATTAAAAAATTCCGAGTGGGATTCGAACCCACGGCCTCTCTGAACACCGGTCAGATCGCTCTGCTGATTGAGCTATCGACGCCCGATCGACCCCGGCGAACGTTTCCACTATTTCTTTTATTTGCTAAGTCCAAAACATGCCTTCCCTCTCTTACTTCACTCGTCACAGCTAAAAGCATGTCCCCGCCACCAGTCGCTATAAAAGGCATCCAGTGTGCTATAGCAGTACCATGAGTTGCCAACAAGGCGTTAGTCGCTAGAGACTAACGCTTTCTAAAGTATTTGCAACTCGCTCTCACCAATGAGAAAGAGCAGGATGCAAAATACTCTGGATTCTAAACCAGCTATAGAAACGTCACTGTCAAATGAGCACTTAATTTGGTACCATAGGTTTTTATTAGCGCTGGCGAAGGCGTTAGAAGCTCTGGCTACGCGATCGCGCCTAGGGTTGCCATATGGACAAATTGAATTTCCCGACAAAAATTCCCTACAATCTTCACAGAATGTCGGTAATGACAATTTTTCATGTGGTGTTTTTGGTCAATTTTGAAATAACAAGGTAGAGAGCCCAGTAAAGTGATGTGCAAAATTTGTAGCAGTTACTTTAGCATAAAATATAAAGGTGCAACAGACATTCAGAACCATATTCAGACTGGCAAGCATCAGAACAGAACATCAAAACAGTTATTAAAAAAATACAAAACTCGACGCATTTATTAAACCCCAAAAATCAGAGAGCTCTTCTGGAGCTACGCAAGCCGCCTATGCTACTTCCACAGTCCACACTATGAAACACCATCAATAATTTAATTCCATGAATTGCACATCGTATTTGATGCCAACAAATGCTGCGAAATATCCTATTTCAAATTGCTACGAAAGGAATATTATTGTTTTGTTGATTACTGTTTGCTTATATTTGTCATTTAATTCATAATGTTTATACTGTAAAGATTTGTGTAAGACCACTAAGACCCATATTGGCTATATTATACTATACCATATATATATATACCATATATATATCATATCTCTAACCATAGATTATATGCCGCTGTACGAAGTCACATTAAATCTACTATGGCGGAATATCCAAGATGGTGGACTAGTTATTTTTTCTGCACTACCACAATATGAATATCAAATGAAAGGTGTTGCCGAGGAGAACACGAAAATATGCCCAATAATAACAAAAATAAATAAAGTGACTGTAAAAAAAACTTTTTAAAACCAGCTTTTTTGAAGTGGCCCAAAAACGATGAAAATAAACTTTTAGTTAAATCAAAGTAACAAATTTTGTTTTAAATTTTGTTTACAGGTAACTTGTTCTTGGCTTGTACAAAATCGCATGATTATAATATAATTTTCCCAGCAGAGAGGGGACCGATTTTTGAGATTCGATCGTTCGAATACAAAAATGAGTGATCGAAAATAATCGCACGTGAAAATTTGTCACGATTATTTTCGCATGATACCAATAATGGGCGCTTTTATTTTTTGTTGTAGAAAAATATTTTTTTAATGTCTCAATTGTGGCCAGATGCTCCGCATTCCGCATTTACGTCTATAGATCCGCAATCCGCTCTATGGTGAAGCGGATCCGCATTTTTAAATCATTCAATTTTCATAGTGGGAAATTACATACAATCATAAAAATCCCGAGCTCTGATTTAGGGCCATATTTCACTATACCGTATACGGTTACTACCCGAAAGCCGAAAGTAAAAAAAAGTTTAAAATTATATTCCACTTTTTTATTTATAAATACGCATTTTTGAAGCTTCTTGTTTTTGCATTTCAGTATCTGGCAACACTGTGTCTCATTGACTTTTGACGGGTGCCACTAATCCGCATCCCGCGAAAAGACAGCCCAATAATCGGCGACCCAATAATTTGCGACCACGATGTACATGGATTATTGGGCTGCCTTTTCTTGGGTCGAGCAATCTCGAAGCGGGCCAATAATCGGCAGCCCAATAATCCATGTACATCGTGGTCGCCAATTATTGGGTCGCCGATTATTGGGCTGCCTTTTATCGGGTCGGACAAGCTCGGTAGCGGGCCAATAATCCGAAGCCACAGTTTTTGCAGTACAATAATCAGCAACCCAATAATCCGCAACCAAAAAAATGGACACGAATTATTGGGCTGCCGATTATTTGGCAGCCTTTTGATTTGACTTGAGTTTATCTGTGGAATGTGTTTTGATATTATCAAATTGATAATCAGTTTTCTTTTACGTATCCCTGTGATTTCTAGTAACCTGTGACTACCATGGCGTCTCCGAAGCCCTATGCTTCCGAATCCGAAGAGTTGAGTGCTACGGCCTCCTTCCTCTTCTGGTGTTGTGTCGCCTTCTAGTCCGCGAGTGTTGGACTCTTTAGAGCCGCCTACGCATGCAAAACGTGCGCTGTTGGCTAACAACCTCAAGATACCTCGTGTGAAGCAGTCCCCTCGTGTGAAGACACCAACAGTTAAGCGTAGGCCTGCTGTTTTGTCTTTTGTCAGAGGAGTTACGGACAGGATCAGCCACATCTTGAGGCGTGCTTCAATCAAGACCTATTTCAAGCTGTTGAAGAAGATGTCACAATTCCTAAGGTCTGTAAAGTGTAACTTGCCTCTACAAGATGCTGGGGTCTACAGGCTTGGCTGAGAAGCGATACATTCCCAGGTTGCTGCGCGAGGCTATTGAAATCAAGAAGGTTCCTAATTTCAATAGAGAGGATGGCTTTTCAGTACCACCAGTTTGGGATCCTGTATTACATCTCATTAAGGATCAAGCACGACACAGGGCTGGAAGACCTTAGTGTGGACTTTGTTTTGAAAAGATTGAAAAGGGAAAAATAGGCAAAATGGGGTAGTTTTCTTGTCGCTACTTTCTGCCCTATAAGCCAGTTAGGGGAAGCGTTCGTAAGTTGTATGTATGTTAATCCTCACATGGTTTTAATAATTTTTAATTTTAATTATAGAATGCCCTTCAGGCAATGTATTACTCTGGGCATTGTAGACCAACCTTTGTTTTTGTATTTAATTATTTCAATATTTTTGTATATAGGTAGTTTGCACAAGATAACTTTGTAACGATAACGGGGAGAATTCTCATTCTCTCAGTCATCATCTTAACCCTGTGAAAACTAGTGCTGTTAAGGGCTCGAAACGTTGGGTCATGGTGTTAATAAATGCAATTAATCCGTTCTAAAGTGTCTATAAACTTTAACCATGAATATCTCCATAACCATAGGGTTCCACGGGGTCACCCGCACCCCGTATTGGGGGGTAGCCCTTCTCCCATAATTCATATTTTAGTTTATATAGATATCAGATATATGTGCACTAGAAAAGAAAAAAAAACAAGTTAAGTGATATTATGAAAATTTTATAGAAATGTTAAGTAGAAATATGGAATAAATCACTGACTGTATTGTTGTTATTTTAGATTTAAAATTGTTTTGTCTATATAAGACAACATATCTTCTATTAGCATAATTGTTATATTCATTATTAATGAATGTATAGAAAAGTTTTAGTTAGGTGTACAATTTTATCAAAGTAATAATTTATTATTCTATGTTATTCTATACTGTAAAAATGGGAGTAGGATCTTGTTAGCTCTTTTAAAGTTGTTAGTTAAGTTTGATCACTGTGTACAGTCAAGTGCAAAAATATGGTTCAACATAATCGTCTCATAAATATGGTACTACGCTCTTATTACACCGGCATAAGGTGCTATGGGACATATTTTTGAATAAGATGTGCACCACCATATTTTTATACTTGACTGTACCCATGAACATTGTTGATTTTTATATCTGTCACATAAGAACTGAGTGCAATGATTGTTCATTATGATGATAAAAATTAAACTAAAAATCACAATATCATGTTGAATTTTATTTCTCTGTCTGTCCTTACACACAACACACAGACTGACTGACTGTTTCGAGTTTTCCTCGTGGTCAGAGTGGAGAAGGTGGAGGTGGAGGAAAATTCATAAGAGTACTGTAATAACAAAGTACACTGAATTTTTTGGACTGAGAGTTGAAAAAAGTGGACTCCACATTTCAGAACAGTCACCATTCCTGGCAGCATTACCAGATAGTCTCCTAGATGATGACACTGTCATTGAAGTGAAATGCCCTTACGCTGCCAGGTCCATGCCTGTTACTGCTGTGACAGTTCCATACCTTGAACCATACAATTTACCAAGCTGATGAATATATTTGACACTGTGGTGGTACTTTTATTAAAAAACTTACTTAATTGAAATATACATTTATTTTGCCTTAATTTCATCATGGTCAAAAAGAACTGATCTTCCCTACCTAACAGAATAACAGAACTAGAATAATACTGTATTTTATCTGCCGTAGGACTTAAAGTTGAGTATACAAAAAATAACTTCTTGTATGTAACACTAAAAATATTAACTGTTTATTTCAAAATATAAATTATCTTCTTACATGCTAGAGCTCAGTTACAATCTCGAAGTTTGGAGATTCTATTAACTGAGTTCAGCCTAAAATGATTCAATGTAGTTAGTGCTCATGTATTGATTTAACGTTAGTTCTTATTAAGCTCAACCAGTGCTTTCTTAAATGTATTCTTTACTTTATCAGGGTAATTATCTAAAGTTTCTATTACTTGTTTGGGTAAGCTGTTCAGGGTGCGAGGTAGGTATGAGAACCAGCGCCGTCTACCTTTGTCATTGTTACTCTTAGGTATCTTAAAGTGTGGTTCATTGGTTAATATCCCGCAGGTGGGATGGCCTATTGTACCTGTCGAGCTGGCCCATCAAGTGTTCGTGTTCTAACACAACAGCTAGTTTTAATTTATCATATACACTAAAAGTTCTACAATAATTAAATAGTTTGTGATAGTTATTTTTATACTGAAGTTTTATTTTCAAGGGAACTATGGTTTTTAATAATCTTATTTGTATATATTTTTAGTAGATATGTATTATATGTTCGCCCATAGCTTATTACAGAGTCAGCCAACGCCAGGTATAACATACAAAGTATAGTACATATGTGGCATTTTGTTTTAATATACTAAAGTTGCTTAGGATTGTCCTAAGTTTTTGGCACACATGGTCAACATGTGCCCCCAGTTAAATTTGGTATCTATTGTGAGGCCTAAATAGGTATATTGATCAATAACTTCTAGTTTTTCACAGTTGCAGCTTGTTGACCATGTGTGCATGCATACGTGCTCGTGAGCTACAACGCTAGGTATGTTATATAGTTTAAACTATAATACATTATTGCTATGCCGATGGTCCTGGGTTCGAATCCCGGTAATGAACACAGATATTTGTTCCTGAGTCATGGATGTTTTCTATGTATTTGTATATTATATATATCGTTGCCTGAGTACCCGTAACACAAGCCTTATTGAGCTTACTGCGGGACTTAGTCAATTTGTGTAAGAATGTCCTGTAATATTTATTATTATCTTAGTTTTTTTATAGTTTCAGGATAATCCTGCGTCATGCACCCATTTACATAAGATATCAAATTCACTTTGCATCTGACTCTCCGTTGTCCTGACATCTTTCATCAGCAAACTGGTACACAGGGCGGTCTTGAACAAGTTACACATATCATTGGCATAAATTAAGTACTTTGTCGGGCCGTGCCATAATTAGATTTTCTTAGATCACTCTCCAGCAATACTGACTGCATTGTATCTATTGTGATGGTAATCTTTGAACCAGTTTAATGTTGGCCCCTGTATAGTAAATTGACCATTAACTTCTGTCTGTAAATTATTGAGCTAGTAGCTGTGAGGTATTTTTTCCTTTTTGAAAATGAAACTGTCTCATGGATAACATGTCACTCAAAGCCTGTATAAAATTGAATGGCTTTGTCATCATTTTTAAATCGATGACTTTTCCCAAACACATGTTCCATATCAATTTGCATTCCTTTTGATGAGAATTCTTGATTATCTACAACAGGCACTGTACAGTCTTTTATTTTAGCACTGGCAGCAATTTCTATTTCACTGTCCACTTCCATGTCTACTTCCATGACATTTGGAGGTATTTCCTCTTCATAAATTGTAATTTTCTCTGAACGTCGTCTCAAGTCGCTGCTGGCGGGCGATTGCACTTGGTGGTACTTACACCAAGGGCAAGGGTGGGCCACCAACCTTTAAAATGTTGAATGAGAATATAGAAGGTACAGCAGTTTTTCTCAGGAATCTTGCTTTCGGTGCATAATCTGAAAGAGAGCCACGATTGTTTAAAAGCTTTAAGTAATGCTTAGATGCAGGATAAGTAAAAATAATAAGAGAAACTTACTTGTGTATATACTTTGACCGTAATAGTCTGATGTAAAATGCATCGAACATAAACGGGATGAATGTTTTGTTTTGAAGTTTATGATACGTAACGAACGGTCCCAAGCCTTTCGACGCTTGTGGTCTTTTAGAAATGCGTGAATGCCTTGATTTTTGCAGTTTAGAGCACGACAGTGAGTCATTTTGTAGTAGAAATATCTTAATTATTGCGAATGCGCAATGTTATTTACATATGTTTATGTAATTTTATTGTATTGTATGGGATTTGACAGATGACAAGTAGACATTAAGGAACGTCGATTTTGCTGACACGTGGCGGGATAAAAGGCAGCTTTTCTCCTCATTTGTGTAGTTTTTATAATTTATAAATATAATACAGGTGGGCCGAGGTGGCTAAGGTTCGATTGCGATGCGATGTACAATCCATAATGTTGGTTCCCGTTGCTACAAATACTATTTACACAGCCAACCGTCGTTCGTTCTAAAAAATAGTTTATCATTTCCGAACGCACCCGTCACTGTTAACCAATAAATGAACACTTTAAAATGCAAAATACACGATAATCCGAAATTTGCCAATATATGTTGTCGACTCAAAACTCTTATTTTTTTACGTTCTTTCATTTGAGTATAGTTTCATTCAGTTCCGTGTAATTTTGTAACTGACAGTAGGTTTAGAATTAGAATGTACTGACGCCATTAAGCGTTTGTCACGCACGACTTTGGCGGTGAGAGTCGTAGCTACAGAAGCTAACGCCTTTTTCTAAAGCGATTGTCAAACTTGAAACTCATGGTACCGCAATTAACAAAATTGTATGGGTTTGACAGTTGAGCGTTAGACGCTCACGCACATTTTCTACAGACGCTTTCGATATCTACACAAGCTCACGCCTCGTTAACTATGTAACTCATGGTAAGGGTACTTACCATGAGTTGTACGTAATCGTGTTCGATAGCGACTACGGCATTCGAAAGTATGTGCGTCTCACTCCTACCACTACCTACTCTTTCAGGATCGAGATGGACATACTTTCGAATGCCGCAGTCGCTATCGAATACGGTACGTACAACTCATGGTAAGCACACAGGTCGTCCCGCCATCTCTTTTTTGGTCTGCCAAAAGATGTAAAATGTTTTTGCGCTTTCATTTTTACGTCATAAGACGCGCTTTTCACGGACTACACCCGTAACAAATCGTTTTTATTTTCAACCGACTTCAATATTTCAAAAGGAGGAGGTTCTCAATTCGACTGAATTTTTTTTTTTATTTTTTTTTTATTTTTTTTTAATGGATGTTCACTCATAACTCCGTCATTACTGAACCGATTTGAATTTTTTTTTTGTTTTCTAAAAGTAGACGGTTCCTGGTTGGTCCCGTTTTTTTCAAAATCCATTTCTGATGATGGGATCCATGAGGAACTGAGGGAACTCCTCAAATTTGAAAGGCACATGCATGCTGATTTGGGTGATTTCTTAAGAAACTCGAGCATTTCTTTACGAAAATCATCAATTTGGTGGAGTGGACCTGATGATGAAGACCAGGGATGGCAAAGTGGAACTGCTTCGTAATTCTCAGGACTATGATCCGATTTTAAAAAAAATTTTTTTGTCTGTATATAGATGGTTTCAGAATTGTCCCGTTTTTTTCAAAATCAATTTCTGATGATGGGATCCATGAGGATCTGAGGGAACTCCTCAAATTTGAAAGGCACATGCATGATGATTTGGGTAGTTTCTTAAGACACTCGAGCATTTCTTTACGAACATCATCAATTTGGTGGAGTGGACCTGATGATGAAGACCAGGGATGGCAAAGTGGAACTGCTTGTTAATTCCCAGCTCTATCATCCGATTTGAGACATTCATCTTTTCTTTGTAAAGAAATACCTTCAAGATAGTCCTATTTGATTATAGTTCTATTTTGATGATGGGCTTCATGAGGGATTGAGAGAACTCCTCAAATTTTAACGGCACATGCATTCTGATTTGAGGGTTTCCTTAAGTAACTAAAACAGTGTTTTGGCGGAGTCAAAATTTTGATGAACTTGATCTGATGATGAAGACCAGGGATCGCAAAGTGGAACTGGTTAATAAACCTAGCTCTACTTATTATCCTAGTTGTGACATTCATCTTTTTGATTTGATTTATATTCTGATGATGGAGTTCTAGAAGAATTCAGAGAACTCTTCAAATTTGAACGGCAGGTTAATTGTGATTAGAGGGTGTTCATAATTAGCTTAGGCATTTTCTTACTGTGGCCATCATTTTGCTGGAGTGGACCTGATGTTGATAATCAGGGATGGCATAATGAATATGCTCGTTAATTTACAGTCTGTCATCCAATTTAACACATTGTTATTTTGTTTGTTTAAAGGTCTACAAGGGAGTTCCGTTTGATTATACTTCAAATGTAATGATGGAAGCCCTAGGACATTAAGAAAGCTCCTCAATTTTCAATCGTACACGTGCGGTGTATTGGATATTTGTGAAGTAAACTGGCTAACTCAAACAAATTCTTAATTTCACTTTTACCGGGAACCAAATGAAGTCGGTTTTTTTTTCTTAAAAATTATTTGAACTAGCACAGTACGATTATTCACAGTACCCATGACCGCTTCCCAGAAAGCAATTGATGGAAATGTATAGGAGTATTTGTCAGAGATCTCTATAGATGGACCGATTACACGGAGCGATTGAAATAAATGCGCCCGATTTTTCTTTGCTCAACGGCTTTTAAAGGGGGTTTTGGGAAGATATATAGGTATAATGGCGGTGAATAGGAATAAAAATGGGTCAGTTTAAATGGTAATTTTATAGCTATTTTGTGACCAGTTTTGATTTTACATAAACTGATATTATAGGCGTGCCAACCATATTATAATACGTATACATTTACGAGTATACTGGTTGTGACACAAGTGTCACCAAACCTCATAAGGGTAGTGCTTGTTGTAAACGTTTTGTTAGAATATAGAAAACTGTTCCAAGATATTACGGTATCAGCGATTAATTTGATTGATAATATTATTAGATATAAGTAACCACCATTTCATTCTGAATTAAAGCACAGGGCGCGTCATTGTAACGTTACAATTTGATTTCATTTTAACTTTCCATCCTCTTCCGAGCCAATATATAAGTGAAAGCGAGATGTGCTGAAACCTTATCTATTTTATCATTTAACATTGATATCAAGCGCATAGCGCTTATCGATCCGTTCTCGCTAGTCGCTTTACAGTCATAATGATACATTACAGACCCTTGGGAAATATATATTTCCTAGCTTCGCCCTTATAAACGACATTGTGGACGGACGAAATTCACGAGCCCCAAATAGCTCATTGGAAGCTTGAATTGGCTCTTGGGACTTTAATGAGCGTTTATCACGAAAACGTTTCGTACAAGACAAGAGCCTCACCACTGCAGGTCATTTTATTCACTACTGTGATTTTAATATCTATTAAAGTAATGAATTGGTTCTTATGGAACCCGAAACTTTGCCCCTGTGAGAGTCGATAAAATTTCAACCGCGTTAGTATCCTCAAAGTTAAATCAACCGGCCGGCAACTGACAGATATTCCCCTGTATCAAAAGCATATGACCAACGATCAGGTTCTATGGACTGACATTTATCTTACATAGCTATTTATACGTTACGTACGAATAACACGTACGTACGTAGGCATACATTTGAGGTGCCTCTCTCCCGCATCGGCAGACTTATATTGTCTAGAAAATAACAGACAATGCCAGTTCGGTTGGAGTAAATCGGTTTCGCAACGAAACTTTAGAATTTTTGAAAAGATGATAAACGTTTTATCTAAATCCTTCGACTGTTTAGGCTGTCCATTATCTGTCACGCGACTGTATAGTCGGCCATATACGTTCAGGTATATCCGCCGAATCTGCCAATCCATTGGTAAATTGGTCTGGTGGATGCCCGGTGGACATACCCATTATGGAGGTCTGACGGATTGTCCGAACGTAGGTTTACGGCCGGCTTTTACACATTTAATTATTAAGACGATATTAAAATTTCTATATATTTAGTACGGTCAACGTTTAATACCTTTTTTTTATGGGAAGAAAAAATCCGTTATGGATACTTCTGCACCGCAGGGACAGTGCAGAAGTTATGTCCGAGTCTCACCGACTAAAAAACCCCCTTTTTCCTCTTCGATGCAATTAGGGTGGCTTTGGGAGAACTCGCCAGTGCCCTTACGTCACGCCTCTGAGGGTTCCCCTTGTTTTAGGGCGATGGCAGTCCCTAGCTGCCATCGTCTACGACCCCGAGGACTCCTTTTAGTCGCCTGTTACGAGAGGTAGGAGATACCGTAGCCTAATGGCCGGGCTACAGGGCGCCAACGTTTAATACCTACTTACAAAGATACTCAACATATCGTTATACAATTTTGTTGTAATACATACATGTGTTGTGATACATTTGGCCTCTCTGTCACTACTTGAAGCTGACTGTACTGTAGCACTTAAAGCTTTCGCATTTAGTACACATTATAACCTTAGAACGAGTCTATATTAAGGTAAAGTAACTGTATTTGCGATAGAGGTCGTTCTATGTTTTATATTAATGCTGACTGTAGGTACTCTAAAGGCGATTGACGTGTTACATTTACTCGATAAGAGCACGTTAAAAATGGAGTACAATGCTCCATTTGGCGGACATTTCAAAAACAAATGCCCCTCAGAGCGACCGTAACGCGTGCTCACATCTATCCAATGCTCACGTCAGTCGCCACTTTTACGATTAATACATTCAAAATCGACATTCCCTTGATTGGAAGTAGTTTTTTAGACCAATTTCCGGCCCGTGATTGGCTTCATATCGCTTCATATAATTGGGCCGGCTTCATATGAAGCTAAGAGTGTGGTGGCACGCGATTTCGGGGTGTCTTTCAACTACGGTTTTAGAAGATTATACGTTTAACTTATGAATGGATATTTTTTATGTTTTCTGTCGACGTTAGCGCTGGAAATTCATAAAATATTTAAAACAATTTATTTCATGATACCTAAAACCCTTGCAAAATAGATCTATCAATAAAAAAATAGGTAGGTAAATTATAATTATGGCAACAAGCTATAAATGGGCCATTTTTCCAAAGTTGCCAAAACTTTTTTTTATTTGAAAATATTTATGTGATCCTAATAGGAGAAAAAAATGGTCACAAGATGTTTTTTTCCATTTTGTTACAATTTTTTCATAGTTTTTTTTTTAAATAATAATAATAAATAAATATTATGGGACAATCTTACACAAATCGACCTAGTCCCACGGTAAGCTCAATAAGGCTTGTGTTGTGGGTACTAGGCGACGATATATATAATATACAGATAAATATAAATACTTAGATACATAGAAAACATCCATAACTCAGGAACAAATATTCGTAATAAACACACAAATAAATGCCCTGACCAGGATTCGAACCCGGGACCTCCTGCTTCGTAGCCAGTTTTGTATGGCGGTTACGAAACAACTGAAAAAAAATGGCCCAAATAAGCATTGAATTTAGTAATTTAGTAATTATAAACTAGAACTTTTGATTATTAGGTCACATAATGAGTTATTAGTATTTAGCTGGCCACACACGTTCGGGCATATCAGCCGGATCTGCTGATAAATGTATGGGAAAATTGTCTAGCGGACACCCATACATACCCACTAGGGAGGTCTGATGGATTGCCCGAACGTATTATGGCTTTTTACTAACCACGTATAGTCAAATTCTTTTTGCATGTCATAAAGACTAGGTTCCTAAATATAGCCTAACCTGATACTTGAAAACCCCACGCATACTCGTAGCTCACCATTAGCATGATACTCGTAATATTATTAATGGACGTGGACTACGAACATGTGTGACAACTCGCGCTGATCACACATATTTAGCACAGTAGCAGTAGGTATTTGTCTTCCCGGCATATTTCACTGTTTTTAAAGTGAATAGGCTTTGTTCAGCTCCAAGCACAACGCTTGAAAAAAATATATAATGTAGCAGCTAGGTACTTGGTCTACATTTGGTTTTACTAGATTGTCGAAAAACATAATACATCAAGAAAAAAAAAAATCGTAAACCCTTTTTTCTACCTTAAATCTGTATCTACTCCCTTATTATGCGTCGTAAGTACAAGAAACTAAGACAAGCAGTATATATTTATATTTACTTTAAACGCATCTACTGATTTTTGGATAGGTTTTGTACTTTTCGAGAAAAAGCTATTACACGCATTTTTCCGAAAACGCCGGCTCGAGATGCCTGCGCGGGCGACGGGGGCCAGTCGTGTAAGATGGCACTTTTTTTCTCGCACTAAGATCGCAAGAGCTCACATAAAAATTTCCAATTAAAAAAGGTTTCGGTGACAATAAAAAAACGTCCACTTGGCAGTTTTCTTCTGTCTGGCGAGGTAACGCCCGCGAATGTGACGTTCATAAATAAAATTGCGTCTGCTGAGCGACCTTCCGTTTGATGTTCGTTATACTTGGCGAATTTTATGAAGTAGGTATAAATCCATCGCTTAGTTATTGTGGCGTTAAAAGATGACTTGATGTATGTCGGCCACCGACGACTTACCACTAGATGAAGCATTTTGAAGACTGGCACATCATTGCAATAATATTCGCCCACGTGCCATTCTCACCCAGTATCTTTATCTATGATATTGATAGTCGCACTTGTCTACAAGACAGTGTGACAGTGAAATGGTAGACAAATAAACCGGCACACAGAAATATGCGAATATAATACTAACTGCACTTTGTCAAATACTGGTAGTAAGTAAGCGAGCATTCGCAAAGTTAGTATTTCAGTTAGTACCTTTAGTATGTCGTAGGATAAGTTAGGTTAGTATTTTTTCGGACCTTTACTTCTTTAATTGGGTCAAGGTCGGTGACCAGACCTTTCCATCTTGTTGGAAACGTTAACTTGCCGACTCGCTATGAACTTGGTATCTATGAATAAATGAAATATACGGCAACGTATTAATCCCTTTTCGTGTACTGTCAAATAACTACCGCCGTAACTTATTTAAATTCATTAGAGTTGCACTAATATTGCCATTTCTTACGTCCGCGTAATACATTTTTGACAGTTATAGGACACTTTATTATTTTACAATAATTGTATTGCAGTCGAATATGGCGCCACTGTCACTCAATCTCTATTAATATGTTCCTTAAGACGTTAGTTCTAGGTCGTGCGACATGCATACGTAAATTTGTAAAAGTTTATTTATGTGAACATTTTATTTATAGTTCTGATGAACTGTAAAGCTATGTTTAGATATTGGGTTGATGGAATAGTCGAGTTGCAGAAATTATTATGTCGTTGTAATGATTTATGGGTATAATGATTTATTTTAGTGTGCATAACAAGGTTTATTATTAAACTAATCTGTAGTACGAATATGTATATACCTAAACAGTGTCCTAATGTGTAAATATCACATCAAACACTTATACAGTTGTAGAGTTGGTAAAAATGTTAACCCCGTTTTCATCCCTTAAGGGTTTAAATTTCAAAAAATCCTTGTATAGGACATTTTACTAACAAGGTAGCTTAAAAACCGTTTGCAATATTTAAATTTATCTTTTATTTACTTTAAGTAAGTTTGTGTTGAAATTTAATGAATATAAATGAAACCGCCAAATGTTTTTTTTGTTTTTTTTCGGGTCCACGAATCGTGAGATCATGGACCAAACAGTTTTCAAGCTAAACAAATAACCAAAAGGAAAGTGAGTGAAACGATGAAAAGTATGGTACTTTGAAGCATGTTATTTTGAAATATGAGTTTTTAGCAGAAATAACAAAACACGTGTCCATTATTTTTTCATGTTCTCCAACATATATCAAAACTAGTGATAACAACGCAGTTTACTTGAACAAAACTCTCTACAGAAGTTAGAGGGTTTCATCACTTTTCCGTATTTTGGAGGACCATTTCTCCCAACAGATTGAAATTGGGCATCTAAAAAAATTGATAACGACTTTCGTTACGGTACGGGAACCTCCCATACATGAAATGGCCATCTCCTTTCAAGTTTCACTTTCTGGCAAAGTGTTATCTACCAGTTTTAATATAATGCAACTGTTTTTTGTAACTGATTTAGAAACTAATTTTTAATTTTAGTCATATATATTTTTTTACAAATCTCAAATGTAACATACTGTAGGAATTTCTTCGTCTGTCCGTCATCATTTACTTTTTTGTATTCGTTTAACAGCTGACATCAAGGTCACTACAGACTTACCTCATCAACTTGATGGGTGGTATTCAGTTTTATTTCAAATGTCCAATTCATATACGAATTACCAGTGAAGTGTCATCTCAGTCTACGGGTAGTTATACATGGGTTACAGATCATCAAAGACTGGTATTTTAATAGTACAATTTACTGCAAAGCAGCAATATAGAGCCAGACGCTGTGCAAACAAAATTAAAAGCAGCATCTGTCATCGTTTGACAGTTAGATCTTCCGGCTTTAATGCAGATTTCTTGAAATTATATTTCAGTAATTATAAACGTGAAACTGTAGGATATCAACTATTTTTAGGTTTATTTTGTTGGTTTAGATTATTGTAAATTGTATCATAAAAAACAAACCCGATCACAAAGTGCACAGGCTGTATAAAAATGAAATGCTACCTACCTATCCAAAATTAACCAAATTTGTTTAAATAAGTGTATGTTTGGTCATTCTTGCATGCCCAGCAACGCAACGGCTTCTATTTATTCAAATACTTTGCTTTACTTCCTTTTATTAATTTAAAAAATCTTTACTATATAGGTAGTAAAGATTTTTTCGAAATAGGTATTTGATCCAATTTGGAGTATAAAAACCAACGCCTCTCCAGCATACAATTTGTTAGTATTTGTAAAGTAGTTTGGCTGGCTGTAACATGCAGTTGGCATATGGTGGCAAATTATAATAGTTTATATGCATTTTCAAAAATAGGGTACAATTTTTTCTTTTTTGAAAATATAGGAAGTTTTGGGTTTTTTATAACCAGAATCACGAGTGCTAT
This sequence comes from Lathronympha strigana, assembly GCA_949128165.1. NCBI lineage: Eukaryota > Metazoa > Arthropoda > Insecta > Lepidoptera > Tortricidae > Lathronympha > Lathronympha strigana. The sequence continues at coordinate 4,089,717 of OX421906.1, read as the reverse complement.
TGATTTAAAAAAGGAAAAGAGTGTCCCGTTTTGTTTGGTCAGTTTCGTAGCGCATTTTTTCATACATTTTATATGGGCCGTTACAAAACTGTAATTTTTTTTTGTATGGAAAATCGAGGACTTATTTTCGTTAAACTGCACTTTTTTCTGAAAATATGATATAAAATGGCCCGTAGGTATTTAGTAAGTACCTACTCAACTTCCAGCCAGCAAATGTGCACATGTGTATTGTTATTTCTGGAAATGCCCTTGTCCTATCCAGCTGATGTTTTATGTTTATTTATATTTTCCCAAGACGCCCGCTTTTCTAATGTTTTCATAGACGCAATCCAATAAGTGCAAGGTATTTGTGGAAAATCTCTTCAGAATGGCAAACTGCGAATCGTCACGTACAATTGTTTTCTTTTTTATAGCTGCGTTTTTAATATTCAGTCCTACTTGTCTCAGTTTCCATTTTGTTGGTAATCAAGGTTTATTATAATAAACATTTTATAGGGCCTATTTTAGTAGTAGGTAGCTTGTAACTTACTGTATATATTTTGTTTTTTTGAAATAGAAGAAAAATATATTAATCAGAAAACGTCCACAAACGATACAATAATATACTCAGTAATAGGGTTAGCAAACCTGGAGTTAAGTATCTATTTCAAATGGGTTTTAGAGTTCACGCCAGGTGAGTGGCTAACCATGGGTGGCGCTAAGTGAATTTACAATGTTATTTAAACCTCTATTAGCCTTTTTTTTTGTAAATGTATCCCTAGTACTAGATGCATCCCTAAGACGCATACGAATGATGTAACTAGGAAACTAGCAGCCAAGGGGTAAGTCTAGGTATCTCAGTTGATATTACCATAAGCGTGTCCCACATTTGCAAGTTTGAGGTCCGCCGAGGCTGTGAGATTTTCCACTCTTAATTTCTGAGCAGGGTTTTATATAACATTTTCAGATCTCATGCTCTGAAAGTGGGTCATTGTTAGCCTATAGAGCGGGTGGAAAATGATAGGGTCCTATAGCATATTACCATCCAAATGCATTTTTTTCTTAAGTTTTATTAATTGCAATTAAAAATCGGTTTTAGAATTGACGCATTGTACGATTTTCATTTTGGTATTTATTCCCCGAAACCATAAACAACGACACTAAACAACTATTTATGTAATAAAAGTTTCTAAAAGACTCTTGTTTAGACATATTTTAAACTAGTTTATGCCCGCGGCTTCGCTCGCGACTACGAAAGAGACAAAAAGTAGCCTATGTCCATCGCTTCCAGTCCCTTCATCTCCACTTAAAAATCACGTCAATTCGCCGCTCCGTTTTGTCGTGAAAGGCGGACAAACAAACAGATATAGGTACACACAATTTCCCATTTGTAATATTAGTATGGATACACCTGTATTTTTCTTTACTCGCATTCGATATGAAAAGTAGTGTTTAACTCGAGTGACCGAAATCTTACATCATCCTATTTCAGTTTTCTCAAGTTGGTCTGCGGATATACAAGATTTGAATACTCGAAAACTTTGCATCGTTAAAGTTTTCATTGTTCATATAGAACTCGTTTTCGTGTATTCATACTTTCTTGCAATTTGAATTTCGGTAAATTTATTCGCAAAGTTTGAAGTTATTTGAATATTTTAAATGCAAATATACTATTAGTGCATTTATCAACGTGGTTCAACTTTAGCAGCTCGATTTTGCTATGTTAGTATGACCTACGATAATATGCCAACTGTATGTACACTTGTACAGTCAGCCAATTGGAACCCTAGGCCATGTCATACTGACGCTATAAATCAGATTGTAAGAAATCTTTTACTGCTTGTCATTTTGAAATAAATCTGGAGTTGCCTTGGGTTCCAATTGGTTGACTGTATAGTACGGAAATTGAAAGTTAAATACGTACCTTATTAGGCTTTATTGTCATAGTGACAAGATCGAAAATGGTACGTGTGCCTGAAGAGAAAATGTATCCCTTGTGATTAAAAGTTTTCATGCAGGGAGGTACTTCATTCTTGCAACTGACTGTAGGTATATTTCACTAATATACAAAAATAACGGTTTCTTAGTATTGATATTTTGATGGTTCTTTCATTTTATCCTGTTTAAAACACCCGTTGTGAAATATTTATATTTTTTAATACTGATTTTAAGAATAATTTGATATATATGAGCTATGACAAATGTTAAGAGACAAAAAAAATCATTTTAAACGAATGAACTGACTGACTCATTTAAGAATAAGAATAAGAATAACAATAAGAATCATTTATTTATTTAAACTTTTAATTACACATTATTACTTACTAATATGGGACTGAGCCACCAATAAAGATTTAAAAGAAGCGTTATTCATTTGTTTTTTCTTTTTTTACTATTCAATGCAATTTATCCACACAACGTCAATATTCATGAATAAATGTAAATAGGCCACAAAGGGGTTTCAATCAAGCGCAGTCCATTTTGTCCAGCTAATTATGGACAAAATTAAGCAGATTTAGTGGGCGGACCCTGGGGATTAAAGACGCTTTAAGTGGTCCGACCAGGGCGATTAAAATTTAACGTCGCGCTAATGCGTTCAGTCCGGCAGTCCGGCGTGTTGTTGCACTGGCAGGTTGAGTTGCCAGTGTAATGTACCCTTAAGACGCCGACCTCAGTGGCAAGTTTTAATCCTACTGGGTCCCCATGGTTTCGACGGACAGAGTGGTGTTGTCACCTTCGCTCGGTCATTACTCACGAAAGTTTAAATTATATGATTGAAGTTAGTGTTCAGTTTAGCCTGCTAGTAGTTTTTATCAATCAATCAATCAATAATTTTAAATATTACGTCATCATAGGTAAAATACATTTAGTATACTCGTAGGTGATAAGGTGTTTTACATGTCACATCTATGATGTACCTTTTCGGCGTACGAAAGTTAAAAATATACCTACTTAACTATTACAACAATACATTTTAATTAAAATATAAGGTACTGACTTTTATCGACTATTATCGAGGCTGTCACGTTGTAACAAGTTTGTAAGTGCAAAAGTGATGCACGGCGCGATAGGTAACTATCGCACTAACTATTTATTGTAAAATGGCAACCATGCTAGCCCTTCTGTCCTTTATTTTTAGTATCTCTAGCATCTAATGATCATTTACACTTGTTGCGCTTGACAATTGCATTAATCAGGTCGTCAATCGCTATCAATCTTACATGCTTAACAAGCGCGCCTGACTGTCTCGGGATCACTTGTTACGCTGTTTAAAATAGAAAGCTCCCGTGAGTATTAGACAAATTAAAATACTTATATCGGGTTACAGTACGCGTAGGAGAACCGACGCGAGCGCATCTCATGAGAATAATCCACACCCAAAACAGGAATTGTTCCGAAACAGCTATTTTCGACTTTATTGACGTAAGTAACCAGATAAAAGTATTATAATTTCGGTACGGGCACAAGACTAAAGGCGATCGATTCAAACCGTCAAAAGCAAGTCTATGGAACGCAAACACTTCGCGCTCCTTTTGTTAATTAATAATACAATTTATCCCTGTTTACCGTACTCTTACGGTACCCCCAGGATAGTAGTTACCTTGGGGAACACTGTGTCCGAATCCACGTGTAACAATCATAAAGTTATATAGCCTTCAATATTGCAGAGGCGTGCGCATTTATTATGGACGCTGTAGGATCGGAGTATTAGTCCAGTCAGGATTTTGCCGGTTATGCCACGGGTCAGGAACGCTTTGGCAACTAATCCCAAGATTTGACTTAGGCGCTGGTTTTATGAAAGCTTTTATGAAAGATGGCAATCCATCTGACCTTCCAACCCAAGGGTAAACTAGGCCTTATTGGGAGTCCGGTTTCCTCACGATGATTACTTATTGGAACCATCGGTAGTTTATTTTGTCATATTTCCTACATTAAGTTAGTACCTAAACTTGTGCTAGTTCTTTAGCAACATTTTTTATCTTATCACAATACAATATAATATAATTTTTGAAATAAAATGCAGTGCTTTTAGTAAAGTTCTATTTCAGCATTGGGTAACCTACTAGCATACACTATTAGGTATAATATTTTTAAGTGCTATTAAAATAATCCCTTGAATAGCATCTTTATTAAGAGCCGGCAGAGTAAATTTAACAAAAACGACAGTCACGGTTAATGCTGTGACTTCCACAATTCTTCACAAATATATACAAGATGCTTGTAATTATTATCTCAAAGAGTGTATCTACAATATTCGTATACTTAGAATCTAAAATATTGTGCAGTTTAGTAAATATGTCTACGTAAAGTTGCAGTAAAATGTAGTAAAACGCGTGTCAGCGTTTAGATAAAAGTGAATGAAAAATTATTTGGTCTATTTTTGAAAACCAATTGCCTTCAATCTCAAATAAATAAGGTACAAAATTCGTATAGTCTCATTTCATAATACTTTTTCGTTAATTAATTATGATTTTTTGAAAGCGTCCTAAAAATCCGCCATACAAAATTACTATGGAATCTGATCGTTGAAATATAACAAGTGAGCAACACCCGAAATAGTCAGTCGGCCCCGAATGTTCGAAGCGACACCACGTCTCTCTGCGGAGCGTCTACGTCTTGAAATAAATCGATGTTCTTTGTGTACGTATACTGCGTTATATGTAGCAAAACGGTATAAGAATTTTTTTACCATTTTTTGTGTTTCCAAAGGAAATAGGCAATAGCAACCAGTTCAAAATGAATGACATACATGGTTAGTTTCGTTTATACCTCATATGTATATAGTGTCACTTGGACCGTAGAAGATGTCCAAGATCTGATGACGGAGTAGAAAGGTGGCCACCGGAACTCAGGAAGTAGTTGATGTAATACCCCCGTGTTTGGACTCATTTGTATTGTTTTGGAGAGCACTTGGATCGTGAGTGGTGTCCAAGGTCTGATGATCGAGCAGAAAGGTGGCCACCGGAACTCAGGAAGTAGTTGATGTAATACCCTCGTGTTTGGGCTCGTTAGGTTTGTCCTGGTGAGCACTTGGACCGTGAGTGGTTTCCAAGGTCTGATAATGGAGCAGAAATATGACCACTGGAACTCAGGAAGTAGTTGATGTAATACTCCCGTGTTTGGACTCATTTGTATTGTTTTGGCGAGCACTTGGACCGTGACTGGTGTCCAAGGTCTGATGATGGAGCAGAAAGATGACCACCGGAACTCAGGAAGTAGTTGATGTAATACTCCCGTGTTTGGGCTCGTTAGGTTTGTTTTGGCGAGCACCTGGTCCGTAGATGGTGTCCAAGGACTGACGATGGAGCAGAAAGGTGACCACCGGAACTCAGGAAGTAGATAATGTAATACCCTCGTGTTTGGACTCATTTGTATTGTTTTGGCGGGCACTTGGACCATGAGTGGTGTCCAAGGTCTGATGATGGAGCAGAAAGATGACCACCGGAACTCAGGAAGTAGTTGATGTAATACCCCCGTGTTTGGGCTCGTTAGGTTTGTTCTGGTGAGCACTTGGACCGTGAGTGGTGTCCAAGGTCTGATGATGGAGCAGAAAGGTGGCCACCGGAACTCAGGAAGTAGTTGATGTAATACCCCCGTGTTTGGGCTCGTTAGGTTTGTTCTGGTGAGCACTTGGACCGTGAGTGGTGTCCAAGGTCTGATGATGGAGCAGAAATATGACCACCGGAACTCAGGAAGTAGTTGAAGTAATACCCCCGTGTTTGGACTCATTTGTATTGTTTTGACGAGCACTTGGATCGTGAGTGGTGTCCAAGGTCTGATGATGCAGCAGAAAGGTGGCCACCGGAACTCAGGAAGTAGATGATGTAATACCTTCGTGTTTGGACTCATTTGTATTGTTTTGGCGGGCCCTTGGACCATGAGTGGTGTCCAAGGTCTGATGATGGAGCAGAAAGATGACCACCGGAACTCAGGAAGTAGTTGATGTAATACCCCCGTGTTTGGGCTCGTTAGGTTTGTTCTGGTGAGCACTTGGACCGTGAGTGGTGTCCAAGGTCTGATGATGGAGCAGAAAGGTGGCCACCAGAACTCAGGAAGTAGTTGACGTAATACCCCCGAGTTGAGGCTCGTTATGTTTGTTTTGGCGAGCACTTGGACCGTGAGTGGTGTCCAAGGTCTGACGATGGTGCATAAATATGACCACCGGGACTCAGGAAGTAGTTTTTTTTTTATAACAAATGGGCTTACTCTTGGCCACAGACTAGCCGAAAGCAAAGACGTGGCCTACGATGGAGCGAGCTCGCCCAGAAGGTGTGATACCCCCGTGTGTGGGCTCGTTAGGTTTGTTTTGGCGAGCACTTGGAGCGTGAGTGGTGTCCAAGGTCTGATGATGCAGCAGAAAGGTGGCCACCGTGACTCAAGAAGTAGTCAATGTAATACCCCCGTGTTTGGGCTCATTAGGTTTGTTTTGGCGAGCACTTGAGCCGTAGGTGGTGTACTTTCTTGTATTTTGCAATAAAGATAAAAAAAAAACAAACCGAACGGGCCCAAACACGGGGGTATTATATTAACTACTTCCTGAGTTCCGGTGGCCATATTTTTACTCCATCATCAGACCTTGGACACCACCTACGGCCCAAGTGCTCACCAAAACAAACCTAACGAGCCCAAACATGGGAGTATTACATCAACTCCTTCTTGAGTTCCGGTGGCCACCTTTCTGCTCCATCATCAGACCTTGGGCACCACCTACGGCCCAAGTGCTCACCAAGACAAACCTAAACAGCCCAAAAACAGGGGGTATTACATCAACTAATTCCTGAGTTCCGGTGTTCATCTTTCTGCTCCATCATCAGACCTTGGACACCACTCACGGTCCAAATGCTCGACAAAACAAATTTAACGAGTCCAAGCACGATAGTTTTACATCAACTTATTCTTTAGTTCCGGTGGTCACCTTTCTGCTCCATCATCAGACCTTGGACACCACCTACGGCCCAAGTTCTCACCAAAACAAACCTAACGAGCCCAAACACGGGGGTATTACATCAACTACTTCTTGAGTTCCGGTGGCCACCTTTATGCTCCATCATCAGACCTTGGACACCACTTACGGCCCAAGTGCTCACCAAGACAAACCTAACGAGCCCAAACACGGGGGTATTAAATCAACTAATTCCTGAGTTCCGGTGGTCATCTTTCTGCTCCATCATCAGACCTTGGACACCACTCACGATCCAAGTGCTCGCCAAAACAATACAAATGAGTCCAAACACGGGGGTATTACATCAACTACTTCCTGAGTTCCGGTGGCCACCTTTCTGCTCCATCATCAGACCTTGGACACCACTCACGATCCAAGTGCTCGCCAAAACAATGCAAATGAGCCCAAACACGGGGGTATTACATCAACTACTTCCTGAGTTCCGGTGGCCATCTTTCTGCTCCATCATCAGACCTTGGACACCACCTACGGCCCAAGTGCTCACCAAAACAAACTTAACGAGCCCAAACACGGGGGTATTAAATCAACTAATTCCTGAGTTCCGGTGGTCATCTTTCTGCTCCATCATCAGACCTTGGACACCACTCACGATCCAAGTGCTCGCCAAAACAATACAAATGAGTCCAAACACGGGGGTATTACATCAACTACTTCCTGAGTTCCGGTGGCCACCTTTCTGCTCCATCATCAGACCTTGGACACCACTCACGATCCAAGTGCTCGCCAAAACAATGCAAATGAGCCCAAACACGGGGGTATTACATCAACTACTTCCTGAGTTCCGGTGGCCATCTTTCTGCTCCATCATCAGACCTTGGACACCACCTACGGCCCAAGTGCTCACCAAAACAAACTTAACGAGCCCAAACACGGGGGTATTACATTAACTAATTCCTGAGTTCCGGTGGTCATCTTTCTGCTCCATCATCAGACCTTGGACACCACTCATGGTCCAAGGGCCCGCCAAAACAATACAAATGAGTCCAAACACGAGGGTATTACATCATCTACTTCCTGAGTTCCGGTGGCCACCTTTATGCTTCATCATCAGATCAGACCTTGGACACCACCTACGGCCCAAGTGCTCACCAAGACAAACCTAACGAGCCCAAACACGGGGGTATTAAATCAACTAATTCCTGAGTTCCGGTGGTCATCTTTCTGCTCCATCATCAGACCTTGGACACCACTCACGATCCAAGTGCTCGCCAAAACAATACAAATGAGTCCAAACACGGGGGTATTACATCAACTACTTCCTGAGTTCCGGTGGCCACCTTTCTGCTCCATCATCAGACCTTGGACACCACCTACGGCCCAAGTGCTCACCAAAACAAACCTAACGAGCCCAAACACGGGAGTATTACATCAACTAATTCCTGAGTTCCGGTGGCCATATTTCTACTCCATCATCAGACCTTGGACACCACTCACGGTCCAAATGCTCGACGAAACAAACATAACGAGTCCAAATACGATAGTTTTACATCAACTTATTCTTCAGGTCTAGTGGTCATCTTTCTGCTCCATCATCAGACCTTGGACACCACCGAAGGCTCAAGTGCTCGCGAAATTCAAAGTAAAGAGCCCAGAAACGGGGGTATTATGTCAACTAACCTTTCTGCTCCATCATCAGATCTTCGATAACACCTGCATCCTAGTTTTCTCAAAAAAATGAATGTAACAAATCCAAAACGCACATGTACATTTTTTACTATACCAACTTCATTAGAATATCATTTAGTTTAATAATATCGTACAAAATCTCAACTGAATTTAAGACGATTTTATTCATCGTTGGCATCGCAGGACTACAAAAATGTCGAATTTTAAGTTACCGACTTTTGCCATAGCAGTGATGACGGGCCGACGGCGTAGTAGTGTGCGCGCGCACGCACACAGATAGCGAGTCACGCTCGGCGCGCTAAATGCCGTCCTTGGAAAAAGGTTGGTGCGCTCTTAATGAGAATAATAATTAAAAACGGATTAAGCATCCCTCTTTATTTGCAGAGGTCACTGACCTGTTGAGAGGGTGATTTATTTTCTCGCATATTGAAGTCGCCCTAGTGCTTTCAGTTTGCATGCCATTTTGACATTTAATGTAATTCGGATAAGACTCAAATTTCTTTGCGAGTGAGTGTAGTTTTTTTTTATAAACTGGTTTTTTAGTTGCACGTTTGCGTAGAAATTCAGGCGGTTTTAATCTTAGACCATTTAAACATCCGGACTGGCATTCTCTGTCATTTTCGATACAAAAAAGTCTGCTGATTTTTGCAGAGAAGGGACACCTTAAATATATAGCTACTCGTATGTACGTACAAATAGCTATATTACATAAACGTCTGTTCATACAATGAGTCATTGCTATTGGTAAACCATTGCTAGTGCGGTTGGCGTGTGCAATTCAGAGTATTTGTATTGTATTGTTTTAAAGACATTACATTTTTGATATAATTGGCGAACGTATATAACGTATAGTCAAACAATTGGATAAATCAGTTTGTAAGAAATCTCTTACTGCTTGTCATTTTGACATGGTTCTAGACTGGCCTATAGATGATTTATGTATAGTATAGATGACTTTTTAACTAAACATATAGCTAAAGATGATAAGTATGATGGTTACTGTTAAAATGTGAAACTCGTCTTTCGCTAGAAAGTTAATGTTTAATTTAAAAATTTAGTTTTAAGTAAATTAGACTTAAGTACCTAACCTTAAGCTACTATGTATACCGGTGCGCGTCACATGTAAGCCTTATGTTACCATCTTAATTGATGCAATGATACGCAATAAAGATCATTTCATTTCAATATTTTGCAATCCGGCCACCTGTAACCGTAGCACCGTAGCTCCGTAGCGGCTACGCACTCGTAGCCCGTAGCTCGTAGCTTATCGATCGGGCCCCTCGGGTGTCGTCTGCGGTCCGACCGGCTTCTATTTCGGCACCTCCCATTAGTTGGTAACTGATACTTTTGGTTCGAATTTGAACCTTATCTGTTAAGGATTTTGAGAGGAGAAAATTGATAACGGGCAGATACACGTACCCGTCCCTTAACCGTGCTAACTGTACCTTAACCGTCCAAAAGAGATCTTTTGGACGGTTAAGGTACAGTTAGCAATGGTTAGATCTCTTTTTCTTCCTAGCGTTTTTCCCGGCTTATGTCACGGTTTAGGGAGCATGGGGTCCGCTTTGGCAACTAATCCCAAGATTTGACGTAGGCGCTAGTTTTACGAAAGCGACTGCCATCTGACCTTCCAACCCAGAGGGTAAACTAGCTAGAGGTATTGGGATTAGTCCGGTTTCCTCAAGATGTTTTCGTTCAACGAAAAAATATTGGTAAATATCAAATGATATTTCGTACATGAGTTACGAAATCTCATTGGTACGAGCCTTGTATCCCCTAGCGATTCATGATTTTGCAAATTATACCGAGCAATTATAAAAATAATTTTCGAAACAAAGCTTGTTTTAAGGAATGAACCAAAGTATCCGAAATAATAATGTCAACATGCACTGCCTTTTATTATTCACATGCTTTATGTTTTAATGACAGTATTGAAATCGTTAAAACTGTACTTCAAAAAAACATACTCCAATATCACCACAATATTCGTTATAAAAACTTGTAACACGCATATAAAAGAAGCTGTAAGCGTTAAACTGCCGTAACGGTAACAATAACAATTTGTTACTACGTAACAATTCATGAACTTGACCCGTAAATTACGTTGTCTCAAGTTAAACGGGAAGGTAAGAAAGAAAGACTAGTAAACTTTAGACTGTCAATCGCTAGATTTAAATAAAATTATGGACTAAAAGTGACCGGCATCCATCACGCGTCATCAACTCATCATGTAACAAAACACACAGAGTATAACAAAAGGTGCATTTTCGGTCAGCAGTTCCGTAAAAAGTGTTTTTTTTTTTCGAATTTCGTAGTTTTTTCACTTGCATTGCACTCAGGGTCATTGACGATATCCGCTGTTGAAGTATCGTTCGGTACTCCTGTGACATCCTGTATGTCTTGTTTGGTGAGGACTCACGAAAGATATTCGTAAACTTACAAAATATTTTATATTTTCTATTGCAACCTATATTTAACTACTTATCGAAACTTTTTCTTTTGCTTATCAAAGTTAGCAAAACCGATTACTTCCATAAGACCATTAGGGCAATTTTTAGTTGTGTTTTTAACATGCGTATTTTTATGTGATTTCTATTCAAAATCGCGTGCTCATTCCATCTTTATAAACGAAAAAAAAAATACTTGTATAAAACGTCGGGTTTACAACTTTAAAAAATGTGTTCCCATTTCGCAATTCTTGGTCAAAGTCTATCACTCTCAAACCGTGAATTTTTTTAAATAATAAACCTAAAGATGACCATAAATCCACCTTTTTGCACAATAAAAAGCAAAATACCCTCCGCCATCCATCATCCGTGACAGGGAGCGTATCGCTACCCTGACTATATAGCCGTGACGTTTGCATTTGTCATGTGGGTATATCGCGAGTGATGTAGTGTTGTGGGTACAGGGTGACCAGGGCGAAGGGACAAAAATTAAACAAGTTTAAAAATATCATTACCATACAAATATGTCACAAATCAAACTTTTTATCCATATATTTTATAAACTATATAAGGTAAACGGCCCAGTAGATGACACTATAAGGAGGGAATTCACACATTTTTTACAGCAGAAGTGGTTTACATAGACTACTATTATAGTTTAGTTTATTTTTTTAGTTTATTTATTTATCTCACAATATACAAAGTCACTTAAAACTACACATGGTACATTCTCAGGATTTTATATTGTGATTGTCAGTTACTTTAATTAAGATTGCAATACATTCAAAATGTCAAATTCATTAAACTTGTATTAAAATAATAAGTTATATAATCAAATGAAACAAGAAACTAAAAATATTATCAAAAAATAGAATACTTATATCACCATAAAAGGTTCGTCACTAACAATACTTAATAATTAATCAAAATATAACTAAAAATTCCAAAATGTCAACAAAATTACAATTTAAATAAAGTCAATTAGTTATGTCATAAAACTCATCTGTGGAATACAATGGATTATCCAATAAAAAGTTTCTCAGTCGACTCTTAAATTTACTGTCACAAGAATCGTCTTTCATGTCTGGGGGTAGTCGCTCATATAAAGTCGGACCGATGACGCGTGGGTTCTTTTCTGCAAGCGCCATGCGACGTGGGACGGTTCTTAGGCGTCCTGTTGAGCGAATAACTTTGCCAGACACGTTTACTTTCGTACAGGAGGACATACTATTTCTGACAAACATTAAAATCTCGAACAAGTAAACTGAGAAGTGCGTCATGATCCGGTACTTTACGAAAATGTCCCTACATGGGTGTCGTGTTTTTACGCCAGCCATTGCGCGCAGTGCATTCTTTTGCTGTATCAAGACACGAGTCGCATCCGTCGAGTCTCCCCACATCAGCGTGCCGTACGACATTTGCGAGTGAAACATTGCGAAATAAACCGATTTTAATGCAACTTGTGATATTAGGGGTCTTAATTTTCGCAGTACATAAACGGCACTACTCAGTCTACCACACAAATTGTCAACATGGCACTTCCAGTTCAGGTTTGCATCCAACACAAAGCCAAGAAACCTGCACTCAGTACATAGCGGCATGGGGACATCAGAGACACAAGGTGGAAGGGAAACTCGGCGTCCTGAAAAAATCATAATATTTGATTTGCTAACATTCAGCAGTAGTCCGTTAGATGCAAACCACTTCTGCAGGTCTCTGCATGTGCTATTGATTTTCTCACTTAGTTGTTCATAGTTTGCCGCGCTTACTATGACGGTAGTATCATCCGCGAACAGCACTGGTAATCCAGAAGTAATAGCGGATGGCAGGTCATTGACAAAAGTTAAAAATAAGGTGTTTCCCAGTGCCGATCCTTGAGGAATTCCTAAATTGATTCTACCAGTGTCAGATGAAAGTGTTCTACCATTCATAGAGAGCTTCACCACTTGCCTTCGGTCCGACAAAAATGACTCGAATAATCGGTAAGCCGTATCCCTGACGCCGTAACTAGCTATCTTATTTAATACTAGACCATGATTTATTACGTCAAAGGCTTTCGATAAATCGCACATAATACCCGCCACCTTGCGCTTGTCATCCAGACTTGTCACGATTTGGTCAAAAATGTTGTGTGCGGCTCTTGTTGTTGACATTTTTTTCCTATACGCGAACTGGCATGCCGTAAGCAAGTTGTTTGCCTCCAGGTGAGCCATTAGGCTGGATGACAGAATTGACTCCACAATTTTGGAGATGGTGGGTACTATGGTAATAGGCCTGTAATTCGTGACGTCACTTTTAGTCCCCTTTCCTTTAAATACCGGACAAACCCTTGCATTTTTGAGCGGTTGTGGGTATACACCAGTTTCGAACATGCTGTTTATTAATGCAATCAAAATGTCAGAAACGACCGGCCAGATACATAGGATTATATCTAGGGATATATCATATGTATCCACGGTTTTACGCGTTTTTAACATTGACTGCATTGTCTTGTTAAAAAGATCGTGCGTTATATTAGGCAAACGGTAAATAGGTATGTCCGTGGTACGCAGGTGTTGTATTAGGTACTGTGAACACTGGTGCTCATCACTTTGTATTAAATACTTATTCGCTATATTTGTAAAATGATTATTAAAAATATTAGGAATATCGATCACTGGCACTTTATTGTTTGTAATTGGGTCAGTTAAAGATGTAATATTAGATCTGTTTTTAAGGCCGACTTCGTTGTTAACAATCCTCCATACTTCCTTACTCTGATTTTTACTTTTTTTCAATCGGTGTTCTATATGCGTTTTCTTAGCGTTTAATGTCGTAGAATGTATTAGTTCGGAATAATGTTGTATGCAATCTGATATAATGGGGTTGTCAGGGTACTGTCGCCTTATTTCTACAAGATCTTTATGTTTTTGAATATAACCAGACAATTCGTTAGTCAACCACGGGGTACAATTATTGCGTTTTAATTTTATTTTTTTGAATGGAAAACGTAAATTAATATAATATGTCAAAATGTTCAATAATTTCTCAAATTTTAAATGAATGTCATAAGTTGCATCATAAATAAAACTAAAGTCATAACTCAAAATGTCAGCATAAAATAATCGAATAGTTTCCTTAGTAAACAACCGGCGTTCGACAACTGGGGCTGCGTTGTTTTTTGCGTACGTTTTTTCCATAGTGAGCACATACAGTTGGGCGTTATGGTCACTAATAGCAGTGTCCACCGGCGACACTGTAAGGCAGTCTCGCATATGGTTCGCTATGCCGCAGTCAATGCACGATGCCGAGTCTGCAGTCACGCGGGTTGGAAATGTCACAGTATTAACACAGCCGTAACTGTTAAGTACATCGTCGACCTGTTGTCTTAAAGTATTAGCAGTTAGGTAGTTTACATTGTGATCGCCAACTATGAGAAACTTTTTATTTTCGTCAGTCAATTTTTTTAGCAATAATTCCAATTTCTCTAAATAAATGTCAAAGTCTCCATTACATGTCCTATATAATACAACAATTATTAAATTAAAACAAGGTATTTCAATAGCCGATAGCTCTAATTGGTACGGAACGCTGAGATCATGTAGGTCACTACGATGTTTGTACGGCGTACCCTCACGCGTAAAAATGCCTACCCCACCATGGGCGCCGGCGCGCGTCCGGCAGTACCCGTTCGCGAATTCGTAGCCACATAACCTCGAAAGTTCCAATTCACTTTTTCGGCACCAAACTTCACTTAAACAAAGTACATCAGGTTTAGTTTCATTACATAATAAATCAAGTAGTGAAGTTTTACTAGTAATGCTTCTAACATTTTGATGAATCACTCTAAAAGTTGTTGTTACCTCGCTGCCGCTATCTCTCGCTGAGCGTTGGGGTTTTTTGGCTGTACGACATTGAAAAAACGTACCGCCACACCAACAGGCCAATTTTCTTCATTCTTCGCGACCTTCACCTTGCCCGCCGGTACGTCCAGGCGAAATGAGGTGTAGTTACCACGGGTGACTACCAGCTGTTGACATACTGGTGATGTGATCTTCATCTTGGTCTGTACGTGGCGGATTACGTCATCAGCGGTGGTGTCCTCACTGAGATTATACACGTGCAGGCTAACGACGCGGGGAGCTGCTGCACGAAGGTCACTGGAGCACGGAGGTTGAGGAGGATCAGCGGGGGTGACTGGAGCAGCAAGAAGTTCTGGTGCTATGGTGTCAGCGGTTTCCTGGTGACCCTGTTTGACGTTGCTCTTCGCGGCATATCGACGTGAGCGAGTACTACGCTTGTCAGTGGCGAGTGACGGATCAGTCGCTTTGGATTCTGTCAGCTGAGGTGCAGTCAATGCAGGGCTTGACGATTCAGAGACTGGGGTCATGGAGGCGTTTGGATTGGGACTCACTGGACTAGTCGACGTGGAAACCGATGACTGAGATGCAGGTGGATCTTGCCTACCATCAGCTGCCCGATCATCGTCTAAGAATATCAGACCCTTTGGGCCGGATTCGTTCAGTGGTGTATATGTGTCAGTGTCCAGTGATTCAGCATTAGCATTTGTGACAGTGCGTAATATTGTTTTAATGTATTTGTTCTGGCATGTAAGTAGTTCTTTTTGTTCTTGAATGATATCAAAACAACATTTTATCTGTATCTTCATGTCACAAATCTCACTTTTTAAATTTGAAACAGTGTTCACCAACCTCGTAACGGCCGCTGCATTCGTAGCCAGTTTTGCCATGTTTGGAGCCATGTATAGTTTTCTTTTATATGTAATTGGACCGTGTAACTATTAATTAGATATTTAATTCTTAATTAGATGGTAAAATATATGTTTAAATAATTAAATGATTTAATATATAGAGGAGTTACAGTTATCCACACAGGAGCGCCCTCTATGGTATAATTGGTATAATTCATTTAAAAATTTGAGGTTTTCGAAAGTAAATGTTTTAGTTAAATATTCAGTTTAAAAATATCATTACGGTACTAACACGCAAAATTATTTTAATAAATAATCAACCAGCTTTAATAATCAATGACTAAAAACACATAATTGTGGTTATGATATTGACTCTCATGGTACAAGTTCTTAACAGATTCGCTAAACCTAGTTACGGAAACTGTCCCTCAAATAATAAATTATTCATTGAATCGACGGAAGTTTTTGAACACAATTCGCAAATATCACAAGCTGTCTATTTTTAGTTATATTAATAGCGATATCTTTATTTTTTTTACAAAATATCATTGCCATACAAGCGTGTCACAAGTTTCAGTGTTGTCTTCAACATATTTATGAAACACGCAAACTAAACACACTAAACGTGTTACAAACTAATACTAGGAACAGTATAAAGTTACTGACAATGACAGAGATAGTAAACTTTTGTCGTAAGTGTGTTACGCAAACCTGTCTTCGTGACTGGACGGTTTGAAATAGTTGGACGCGTGGAGCGAGTTACGTAGAATGGAGATGTGAGATCAAAGGATATGGGGATATTATTTTTATATGCAATTTATTTCAAATATATGCAGCAAGTTGAGCTAGCTTTTAAACCAATCCCAAGATCCGCAATGTGCGGTTTCAGAGGAATTTCCTCCCGAGTATGCTCAAGCTATGCTCCAGGCTATGCCGAGAGTTTCCCGAAGGACTGCAGTACAGGATTCTTCAAAGGAGTGCATGTGACACGGCTCGGTGTGTGTGAGACCACGGTCACCGCTTTCCATCTGGCGGGCCGTATGCTTGTTTGCCACGTCCGTGGTATAAAAAATACTAGTTAATAAAATCCATCGCTTTTGTTCTATCGGAATGCTAACAAATATAGCCCCCGCTATTTATCAATGGTAGGTACCATTGATAAATAGCGGAGGTACATATGCATATTTCCTATTCACAAAAGCACAATGAGTGACAACAGACGACTAACAAACGCACGCTGATTGCGGTATGCAAATATCTCTATTCACAAACCAGGTAGTCAACTGTGACTCCTAGTTTACATTGACCCCTGAGTATACAGGATGACTTCGGTCGTGAGCTAGAATCACTTTTCCTGACTCTGATATTGATAAATAAAATATTCGTATTTGATCTAAATATAACGTTTTGTTTGTAACATTATCTTAACCAAGTTAATCGTGATCAACCTATGACTTTTGTCGTACGGTGTATGGGAAATGACAAGATGCCACATCGAATAGGAAATAATAATTCCCAATTGTTTTAATACCTTCATTTAGTCCACAATATGTGTAGTCCGAGATTGCACATTTCCAGGAGACGGGTGTACCACTGAATATAATTTTTAAGTTTTAGATGCTTATTTGATTAAGAATTTAACCCTCTTTAATACCTGAATGGCGTTTCCGTCCGACGTACCGTTTTTGAGCTACGAGCAAAAAACTGGAAAATTTGGCTCACCGAAAAAAAGTTAAGGTCCTAAGGATTGTGCACTCTCGTGTTACATGCATTTAGGACCAAATGCAGGTATTAAAATGATTTATAGGTTACTGGGAATTATTTATTATATAAAAACTAATTTGATTACTTTATAATCTGAAAACATATTCTCAATATTTTTAATGTTTTATTTTTCACAATATTTTTGATAAAAAGCTGATGAAACCATCATAAGATTCGCCTTTTAATTCTGTATCATGCCTATTATTTGCCGCCTATTGTTTTGCCACAATCTGAAATCGATTGGTTTCAAATTTTGTTCATGATGATTTTCATGTAATTTGAGGTGTGCAATAAACAATATTCTATCCATTTATCATGCCACTTGCTATTACTACATGACCTCGAAGTCACCCTGTATAAGAATAGATCTTAATAGTCGGAGGTTATACTTATACTGGTCATTCTGATAAAGTGGTTCCGATATTACCCTTTACTGTGCACACGGTTGCCAGTGAATAGGGATTGGGGGCTTTGTTCATGAAAACTGCGGTTGTTCTTACATATTCTATAGGAGAATTTCAAAGCTTAAATGAGGTCATCTTGAAATGGTGCATAGTTATTTGAGTTGATTACACTCAGCGGTAAAGTAGCACCATGTGTACTGTAAAATAATTGAGGTGTATGTGGCAATTTTTTTTATTGGGACAATTACGCGCAAAACCTTTTTTAGCAGATGTTTTATTTTTAGTATGGATGAAAATAATAAATAAGTATATGAGGCCTATGAGGGACTTAGCCGAATTGATCTTATTAATAGAACAAGATACATAATATTGTCTTCTGTTACCGCAATTATTATTCATTGAAATTAAACACTTTAGAACGGATTAATCGCGAGATTCCGAGAACGGATTGAGTCATCATCTTAACCCTGTGAAAACGAGTGCTGTAAAGGGCTCGAAACATAGGGTCATGGTGTTAATAAACGCGATTAATCCGTTCTAAAGTGTTTAATTTTAAAGAACAACAAAAAAATTTTCAAATAAAGAACATACTTTTAGGGTCGGTCACTTTAGCATGAGGAACCTTTTACCAGTGACACACGAGTATGTAACATGTTGCTTTTTAATTACACGCGACATTTAACTGTGGCTGAAGCGGCAGTAAAATTTAACAGCCCTTATATTACCGAGCGTGGTGCACTAGAATACTAATCACGTTTATGATGGTAGAAAATGTAATAAATTCTAATTGTGTAATTGTGAAATGTGTTATTCATGACCATTCACTGATTTGGTAACATGAGGACCTTTTGGCAACAAATTGATATGAAAATTGAGTGTAATTTTATTTTATTTTAGTTTTATGTGTTTTTGTTCTTATTGAAATAAAGAATTGGTTAGTATTTAGTGTGTATCTATTTCGAATTATAGGATTATGGTGATGATTATACATGTCTTAAATCTATAACAAATTATATTTTGCGAATCAGTCTTAAATGCTGACTTCACAAACTTATTTACTCGTAGCACTGCGTTGTAGCACGTAGCCAGCGTTTCCTTTTTTGTAGCGAAACTTTATGTAGAGGCGTGACAAAGATACTATCACGTAGGCCCACTAAGCCTGTGTGCTTACTATGAATACTACGTAGTCGAGAGTGACTGCGCTTTTCGATAGTGATTGCATCTCGCGCGCGATCGAACGAGACAGATGCAAATACTACCGAATCTTGCATTCACTATTGATTATGGTTAGTAGAAATCGTGTTAACTTCACTGAGTCTGATTAATATAATTAACTATGAAATTGTAGAGTAACCAGTGTCTGACCTCGACCACCCTATGTATTATGTAATATAATATTGATAATATAAATATCACTTAAGGGCTATAGCTTATTCGCAAATAAGTTAATACAGCCATGCCAATGCCATCGTATCTCTATCAATTTTTTTTAAATTAATGCGACCATGACAGTTGCGTTTCGTTCACGACGTCCGTAGGTGTTAAATTTTAATAGTACTTTATTTCCATACAGTGTTGGTATGGAAAGATGATATTCAAAACTCATTTTTAAAACACTTTTCAATTTTATTTTCCTCGTTTTACGCATCGTCTTATATTTGCATTATATCCTGAATAGTATACTTTGCATACAAATAGAGTAGATTTTTATGAAAAGCAGTTCACCCTCAAATAGAACTTACGTGTTTTGAATACGGATAAAAGGAGTAAATGTAGCCGGAACCGATTTTTCACGTACATTTTACAGACGAATTGACGTGATTTTTTAAGTGGAGGAATGGAAGTGATGGAGAGTGATATAGGCTACTTTTTGTCTCTTTCCGAAGCCGCGGGCAAAAGCTGGTCTTAAATACTGGCGCCATGGGAATGCTGCCCATTACACAGGCAGCATTCCCATGGATTGCGATAAAGCTGCCTGTTCGAGGGTCCCTTAACCGTTTTGCAAGCTCTTCAAGGAGTCTGCGATCACTCTTGCCCCACGGACCGAGTGTCTCGACGCCAAAAGCTACGAATTCGTAGTTGGCGCCTAGAGAACTGTATTGTTTCATATAAGAAATCTTTTCCTCGCATTTATTTGTACTATTTCACCCTTTGGAGCTGTTTCCATTTTAGTATCTAACTTTACATGAAAGTTCCCTGAGTACCCCGTCAGGAACGTCACGTTTTCTTTCACTTCCCCTTTCATACAATTTATTTCACTTGCATACCTGCACGACCGGAACTCCCCCTCTCGGTCATCCCCCCGAACCAACGAAATCCAATATTAATGCAGTATGCCTGGCATTCGGCATTCCTGGTCACCGGGGACCATTGATGGGGGATGAATGATTTATCTGTGGACAATTACAAGGCTATTTGGAAGTAATTAAATGGCCAGCCAAAAAATTGCGGTCATAGAGAAATCAGATGGTAGACTTACTGCCACCGTATGGAACCGCAAACTCAAACGGATCGTCTTTTGTCTTGTGTTGGTAACGACACATGCGCTGCCCACACTTCCCGCACACGCCGCCGCCAGAATTACACACCCTGTTTTTTGATTTTCGTCAACTTTAAGGGGAGATTTAGGTTAACTCGAGTTAATTTCTCTAAGAAACTAGTCTTAACTATAATTGTTTTTTGAGATATTCAATTAAATCAATGTATTAGCTGAACCAATGTAAGGGCGTTATCAGAAAAAAAGTGTACGATATACTTTTTTTTATACAGGAAGTTTTGGGTATTTTATAACCAGAACAAAATATACTATTGATTTTAAAAAAAGAAAAATATTGTCCCTTTTTTGGCTGACCTGAGTTACCAACTATAATATTTTTTGGTATGGAAAATTGAGGAAACATTTTCTTCAAAATTGTACACTTTTCTCTGAAAACCCGCGTAAATGGTTACTGAATTATCTACTACCAAGCTGTGTTTTGGCATGTGCCATCATAACTAAGATAACTAAAGCTTTGTCATACTTGACATTTACTTTTGTGTATTTTTCAATGTAATATTCATTTATTTTTGAAAAACGATTTTTTTTCTTTGAATTTGACAATGAGCGATACACCACATAGCTCCTATTACCGTACGCTCCTATTAAAGCAACGTGTCGATTTTAACAGAGACCAATAAAAACACGGTGTAGGTATAATATTCTAATCGTAAGCAACCCAGAAACTATTTCTGCAATTTCTGTTTTTTGCTTGGTGTTAAAAACGCTTTGTATTTGTTTTTTCTATGAGAGGTAAATATGTGTTCTATTGTATAATATGTGCCGGATAGAAGCAGCCTCATCCAACGATTCCTTGCAAGTCTTGCAACCGTAATCAGGTCGTCCGACCACCTTCCAGGTTTTTTTTTTTAATACTACGACGGTGACAAACAAGCATACGGCCCGCCTGATGGTAAGCGGTCACCGTAGCCTATGGACGCCTGCAACTCCAGGGGTGTTACATGCGCGTTGCCGACCCTTTAAAAACTTTAACACTCCTTTTTTGAAGAACCCCATATTGTAGTCCTTTGGGAAAACAGTGGCAGGGAGCTCATTCCACAGCCGGAGCGTCCGTACGTGGTCTCCACTTGAGAACCTCTTTGCCCTGCCTTGGGTCTCCGACGGCCATCAGTCCTGTCATATATCTAATGTTCTTATTTTTCATTGTTACAGGGTGAAAAAGACAGCGGCAAGAACTGCATACTATCGTGCGAAAAGAGGAAGGCGGATGACACGGACATCAACAAAGACTTGAAAAAGGTACATACAACTTTGCTTATTCGTAGAGCTTTCAACCTTGGTCCCTTTACTGAATCTTCACGATATTTGAAGGCTTTATGTTTTAAATTACAAAGTGCCATCACCGATATGAAAGAAATTTAAACTATCACGCCTATTGTGATAAAAATACATGAGTTTGAACCCTTGCAATTTAACGTTTGAATTTTACAATTATTGTTAGTAATTTGTTTATCCAGACTAAGCTAGGAATGCGTCAGACTGGGAACTTGCACCTTCGCCCTTGAAACCAAAGTCGTTAGGCGTGAAATACGCCCGCCGCAACCGCCGGATAATCGGCGATAATGGAGAATAATTAGTTAATGGGCTAGTTGAATAACAGCCGTAAATAACAGGGAATGTCCATTTTCAGTGCTCATTTAGGAAATTAACCGTATTACATTTTGAATAGGTTAGTTTTTTAATATCAGACAAAAGTTTTGGTTGCACGAATACAATTTAGCCACACGATATTATTTTATCGATAAATTGTACTTTCTTATGACAGGAGTTATGTCATGATATGACCATGTCATAACGTATATTACGAATATGCATATTCGTGTATGGCACAGTATGAAGTTCGTATAAGTCGATTAAGGATAAATGAAAAGCTTGTTAAAATTGACTTTTAAAATTAGATACCTACTAAAAAGTACAAAGATAACATTGATGGGTAGCAGTGAGCATATTTATTTTATTTGTGAATTTAATAGCTAATATGAAATGTCATTTCGAAATAAGTATTTAGTTATCGATTTTCATATAGGAAGGAAGTCCCTAGATAATTTACGTTATTGCCACCAACACGTCTATGTCTGTTTATTATATAGGGAAAAACTAGCAGACGGGTCGCCTTATGGTAAGCGATTATCGTTGGCCATGCATACTCGCAACAACAGGGTGATTGCAAATGCGTTACTAACCTTTACGGGAGTACGCTCTTTTCTTGAAGATTTGAAGGTCGTAGAAAGTAGTTACGAATACTATTTTTATATCGTGCTCTAAAATGCTAGTACAGTTGTTGAATCTAACACCTGTAAACAACGTTTAACATAAATTTTCAGAACTCATTTACGAAATTAACCGTATCGTTTCTTCAATAGTGGAAGTTGATTTTACTGTAGATTCAACTGAAATGGAAAAGATGATTGAGATGAGACTTTACAAAACAGAATTGCTAAGTATTTTCAGTTTCACTCCATTCGGCCTCCTAGATTAGTTGGTTCGAATCTTGGTCAGGGCATTGATTTGTGTGTTTATCACGAATATTTGTTCCTGAGTTATGGATGTTTTCTATGTATTTAAGTATTTATATGTATCTATGTATTATATATATCGTCGTCTAGTACTCACACCACTAGGTCGATTTGTGTAAGATTGTCCCACAATATTTATTTTATG
The DNA here is from genome assembly GCA_949128165.1 of Lathronympha strigana. Lineage (NCBI taxonomy): Eukaryota > Metazoa > Arthropoda > Insecta > Lepidoptera > Tortricidae > Lathronympha > Lathronympha strigana. The sequence goes on along the minus strand of OX421906.1, from coordinate 4,066,625 downwards.
TTAATTTTAAGATAATAAAATCTTTAGTTTTTGTATGTCTTCACTACATAGTATAAACAAAGTCGCTTTCCGATGTATATATGAATATATGCTTAAATCTTTAAAACTACGCAACAGATTTTGATGCGGTTTTTTAATAGATAGAGTGATGCAAAAGGAAGGTTTATATGTATGACAATAATCCGTGCGAAGCCTAGCGACCCAGTTAAGTATGTAGGTAAAGTTTCTGTTGACAAAAAAATGTTTATTTACCAATTCAGCTGGGATCAAAAGCAGGCAATGAAACTAACTAGATCAGAGTGTTTTGACCCACAGCATGTCGATTTAAGGATACTACTCAGTATCCTATGATAAGAAGCCCCATTCGGGAAGCAATGGTCCGAATTAAGCTCTTTACCGACCCTCTCAAGATATACTTGATAAGGATAAGGCGATCGTTTCGATAGAGCGTATGTTACATCGTGTAGCAACAACTACTAAAAACTGGTAGGATATACTGTAACATATACCGTTCAAAGTGTAAAGTATAGTTTTGAGTTTATTTTATAACCTAATACTGTTTTATGTTAAACCATCGACCCGCCCCGGCTGCGCACGGGTGCAATATATTTAAGGTACTTGGATAAGGATTTATACTGTATTGCTTAAAATCTCTTTGTTAATAAGCCAATAAAAAATATTATTGTGGGTTATCCCTAATAGAGAGACATATACCATTGCAAACTTTTTTGTAGACCTTTCTAAGGTGTACAATACTGTAGTACATTATTTTGATCCATCTCGCAGGGTTCAGCCAGCGTTTGCAATGTAAGCGCAAAAAATGTGTCTATTTGCGACTTCACTTAGAAACCTCTAAAATGATCAGTGTTTCACTAATATATTCCTTAACATAAACCTTCCTCTTGAATCACTCTATCTATTTAAAAAATCCGTTGCGTAGTTTTAAAGATTTAAGCATACATACAAACATGTAGTGACTGTTTGCAATCGGTTCATTTTTAGCCGATTGCGTTAAAGCACAAAATACGAAAGACGATTGTAAAAAATAAAAGGGATAATAAAATGTAGTAAAGTGAGACACAGTGTGACCGTTGACTTTCAGTTTCCAACCAAAAATCTAAAACTAAATTGTAAGTAAGTCTACACTACCTACTTATTAATAACCGCGACCACGAACCGTTACAACCGTGCAAACTTTCCACCACGCCTACATTTTTCTAACATTTAATTATCCTTTTCGTTACAAAAAAAACACAACACCACAAGAAACAACCACAAACGTCTCATCATTAGCCCTCACGCCCCAAAAATCACTCCTTAATTTGGCGTCCCCAGTTTTCGCGCCCGCGGCGGAGGTTGGCCATTTCGTTTTCATTATCTCTGCGAATGGCGTGTAGAGGGCGCCACGAATTTATGACAACGAGCCGGGTAGTGATGGGACACGTCGAGCTAATTGAAGTTATCGATAAACAACAATAATAAATTGAACGCTAACTGTCTTATAGGTAATGGATCCAGAAAATTTAAAAAACGATACTTGAAAACTTATCGACAAAAGTATGAAGGTACACTTTTTTGTAGTATAACTGCAATAATAAAAAAAGATTTGTCAGCAGCCACAGCTTATATAGCCTCGGGTTGATTCTTCTTTTGAACATATTTTATATGTGTTATCTTGTTGCCAATTTGCGTTTAGTTCCACCTCTTTTTTTAAGTTGGACTGTTTTTAACCGTCAATTGTTTTGCGTTTCAAAACGGTTTATAAGTATTCGCTTTTTCTTTAAGTTAAATATCTGTTCTTCAGAACTATTAAACAATCTATTGTTACAATGCCCTAACTTGAACTTAATAATTCGTTAGCATCTGCGAGTCCACTACCGAGTACAAACAGCAGCACCGTAAAGGTAGACCGTATGCCATTGTAATAGAGCTCACATATAGTCAGTCAGCAGGGTTGGCGATACACCGGGGAACTAGCTCCATTCTGTTATTTATTGCGCACGCTCACCGCCGGAAGATTTATCGACAGAGGCCACCGTAAACAACCTATTGCTGAACTAAAAACACACCTCTATGTTATATTGTTTTAAAAGGTTTTTACTTACTCCCGTTTTATGAGAAAAAAGGAGGTTCCTTTTTATTTTTGATTACTCGCTGACATACAATTGTAGTTTGCCAGGACCTCATCAAATGGTAAAAATAAATGCGTCACAATTCATTACAAGGCAATTCATTCCGCTACCCTAAGGTTGTCTGGAAGAGATCGCTTTTTAGCGATAAGACCGCCTGTTGTTACCCAATGCTATTGATTCTTTGTTTCCTTCTGATACTGTTACTGTTATTGGTGCAATAAAGAATATTATTATTATTATTATTATTTTTTTTGTATGTCTTTCCCATCACGGAACAATGGTGTTCCGGACCTTTGGGAGGCGTGCGCGGAGCCGAAGCCAACACGCAGAGGCCCTTTCGACAATTTAATGAAATGTAAGGGGTACACCGAGCGGATGTTGCACCTGCCCGAGTCATGGGACGCACGCAGAGGCAGCACCCGCCAGGGTGTATAGACTATTGAGATTTAATGGAATCTAAAATATGCTGGACTATTAGGTGAAAGCGGTGGACTAAATACTGGGTTATGGAGAATAAAATCGGACGTCTGCCTAACAAAACGGTAATCAATTTTATTTCCGGCAGACGGTGACTCGCCCACATAAGATGGGCCCCCACAAAAAGCGACATCTAAGATGGCTCGAGGGCAACACCGGTATGAGGGCTGGGGGTAGAGAGGTGTCACTGGACTTTAAACATATAGCCAACTCGCCACTTAGGTTTCCACATCTACCCTCGAGAACACAGCTCTCGCGACCCCACTCTGGACGGCCGGTTAAGGCAAGCCAGAGGCGGAGGACTTGGTCGGACGACGGAGTCCCCCAGGAGCGCTCAGGTACGTGGGGTCGCTACTCCCCAACAGCTCGCCACAAGCTGCCCTGCGTTGACTGATTGCACCGGTGGAAACCAGTGGGCGATGGGGTCGTCACATCCCTACGCCAATTATTATTATTATTATTATTACAAGGGTTAATTAACTATTTCTCGTCACTCTAGTTGGCATGGTTATGGTCTCTTGGGCCACTTTCAAAAACACGGTTTTATGACATTAAAATCCACAAAAAATTATCTTTTTTGGAGTTATATTCCCTTTCCAGGATGGCCCATCGACCAATCATGTCAGTAGAACATAATAAAACGCTTCTTCTAACAATCTGTGCTGCATTTTGTCCCCTGGCTGACGGGACAGAAAAACAACAAGAAATAGTGGATTCACCCACAAACTTACTATAATTAAAAGTGCCAAAATATCGGATGTGAACAAAATATTTACAATGTCATTTTAGATTTGACAGACCTTTCTGAATAGCGATCCGCGTCTTCTCTTTCAAAGGCCCTTAATAAAAACACGTCATGCCATAAATAGTAGTATAGTTTGAAAAGTGATATTTGTGTATGCATCTTGCTCGTCCTTAACTGGGCGGAATGAATTGCAAATACTTTCGAATCGCGCAATCGCTATCGACTCGTGGTTAAGTAAAACGCATGGTAAACACACAGGAATAAAGTACGACAGAGGGCACCGTGGTGCAATGTTATTGATCCCATGGTGCCCTCATTAACGGCCAAGAGGGACGACGAGTCCCACACACCCCCCCACTACGACCTTACCTGGGGTCGGGGGGACGGTGCGGAACAGCATTCACCACTCCGTCAAAAAAAAAAAAAGGAATAAAGTACGAGGTATTACTTGTATGTTAATGTTATATGAGGCCAGTTATTTTATGGTATCAAATTACTGTCAGTATGTTTATCAATGTGCGCTAAAGCTACACTTTAACTTTTATATTTTCATTTTTATCTTCTCACATGAATCATGTCGAAATACGAGAATGTAGTTTTTAATTTATTTTATGAAAGTTCATTAAATAAGTTAATAAACCAATTCAGGCTGAAATATTGATTATATGCCAAGTCATTGTCCTGCAACCTGCTTCTGTTACGACATTGTTTGACAAAATTGGGAGCTGGCTTTGTTATATTATAGACAAAGCCTGTAGTTAGTTGAATTGACTTTAATATTTAAAGTTTTAAGTATTGTACATTTTGATTGATATTTTTTGTTGTAAATACCCTGCATGGGAGTTAATGATTAGTCTGACAAATGTTCTCGGTGTATGTATACTGTGTGTGTATGTCGCGCTCATAATAGACATAAATTATTAGATGTCACTTGTGCGTTATGAGAGAAGTTTAGTTCAGCTTAACAATAATGGATATTGCTGCAGCTACTCGTTTTGCATTGTAAGAGCTTTATACCAGAGAGCCCACCGCGACGATTGAAACACCTAAAAAACTTTATACTTCAACAGCACGAGTCAAAACAATTATTAAAAAACATGAATCAAAACATTCATTACTAAGTATAAATATATTATAAATTGAAAGAGATGTCACATTACTACCGCTCTCATATTGTCATTCCGATGTCATGTCTGCCGCGAAAGCATGAGGTCGCTGGTTCGATTCCAGCCCTAAACACTGGGGGCCTTGGTCACTTTTTTTGTAGTGTGATGTGACATCTCTTTCAGTTTATAATTTGTACTTTAAACATACTTTTTACGCAGTGTACCTACTACAAACTCGCGCGGTGCGCTGTGTGCTTACCATGAGTTGTGCGTGGCCGTATTCAATAGCGACTGCAGCGTTCGAAGGTATGTCCGCCTCGCTCCTGCCAGAGTAATGGTAGGAGCGAGACGGACATACTTTCGAGCGCCGCAGTCGTTATCGAATACAGTTGCGTGCTACTCATGGTAGGCACACTAATGTAAGTGTCCTACAGGTCGATTCACGAAAGCTGCCGCGGAATGTCTATGAATTTAGGTTTAAAGTTTATTTTTTTAATGATAGTTTCATACATTTTCCGTCGTACGTACTTACGTCATACGTCGCGACGGCACGGCTTGTCGCTCACATAGAACACTCCAGAGAGCCTACCGCGGCCATTGAAAGAAATGCAGATACGAAATTAAGATATTTATATCGCTAGAAAGCCGATATTTTATGATCATAAAAAATTACCGGATTTCAGACAAGTAATAAAAGAGTTGGTTGTGTTAATGAAGCGACGCTGGTGGATTTTTCCTACGCATATAAGTTTCCTTCGCACATAAGAAATAATTGTTTATTGATTTTGCATTGAAAATACCACTTTATTTTATTGCAATGCACAGAACTAGTAAGAAAGGTGGAAATATACTAGTCGAACTAGCATCATCCGTGTTCGCAACTAACGTCATAATCCCGAGATCACGTCTCAAGTTTCGATGTATATTGAATTTAATTTAAGACGGCTCGTCACTTAGACAGCGTAAAATACTCATTTCTATTTAAACCTCTTGCCGCCCAATCACAACCAAAATTGCCAGCAACAATTAAATCTTTTGTTTAGGAAATAAAATTAAATATCATTTAAAATATCTTTGAAGTAGAGGATACCTTTTTATAGACCTTTCGGGCGGCTAGAGGATAAAATAAAAACATCTATACTTACATTTTTTGTAATGTCACATCACTACGTTGTCGACTTAATTTAAATACATTACGCGTCTTGAAGTGGCGCAGTGTCGTCTTCCGCACTTGACAGTTAATGTACTGCGATGCTCCACCGACCACCAGGGCTCAACCCCCCATACAACCCCCATAGACCCCTGACCCCTGGTCGAACACAAGTTCATTACTGCGTTTTGTTTGAGCCATTTTTGGGACAAGAAAACGTTTTCAGAGCAAATTGTGTATGAAAAATGTTTGCTAGCTTCAATCTCGGTGAATTTTGTTTAAAAATGTAAGTTTATTTTCAAGTTTTCCTGGTGCGGAGACTTTTTACCTGTTGAATTTTCTAGATATTATGAAAGTAAGTGCTGTCATGTAGCAAAATGTTCGGATACATAAGGTATTGCCTTAATTAGGTCATAAGAAGGATACCCTAGATTATGAAATCCATACTTAATAAAAAAAAAAAATAGGTACCTAGGTATACCTAGTTGCCTAAACTAATATTATGTGTATAAAATTTTTGGAATATAATACATGAATTTGACCCCAACCATTTGATCAGTTAATACAGTAGTATTTATTCTAGTAGGTTAATACAATTATTAATAAAATGTGTCATTAAATTGCAACGGTTAACACTCACGTATTTTAATCACAATAGGCGTGACATGTGCATGGTGTTAAAAATGGTGTTATTAGGCAGAGCTTCTATAGCGTTTTTTATGAAATAGGAGGCAAACGAGCAGACGTATCGTCAGATGGTAAGCGACTATCGCCGCCCATGGACACTTGTGATAGCTAGGGAGTCACATGTGGGTTGCCGGCCTACCTTGTACGCTCTTTTCTTGAAGGTTTCAAGATCATATCGGTCCGGAAATACCGCCAGAGTGTAACTACCAGTATCAATCTTTCATAAAACTATTTCAAGCTTAAATTTATTGGCTGTAAAATGTAGTAACCATGTAACTATGCAGATAGGAAGCCCTCCAAAAGCACTACGAAATTCCTAACTGCCAGCGCAATTAATAAAACTATGGCGACCACTCCAAAACTATGCAGCTTCAAAACTGAAACAGCTGTATGCAAAATAACTGGAAATCTGATATTGGCGAGCGATATTATTTAACTAAATATAGTAGCGTTATGCGCACAAACAGTATTTTAAAATTTATTTCGTAACTTATGAATTTGAGATATTCTTATCAACCGTTCCTTACAAAAATGGTAAAAAGAAATCCTTACGGTGCGACTCAGTCTGTCTGTCTGTCACATCGTTAAATATCTCGAGAACTACCAATACACACAATAAGCTACCAATTTGAATTTTGGAATAGTTATAAACAAAATTAACGCAGACACACGTGATCATATCTGTTTTACTGTAGTTGTTACTGTAAGTTTGTATATCACAATTGTTGCACTTTGTGCAGGCTAATAGTCTACTATAAAATACGTCACCGTAATATGCAGTGCAACTGCAAGTGAGTCTAGTGCACGTGTGAGTAGATACACACTGAAAAAAGCGTGAATGTGAATTAATTTTATTTACGTTGACATTAGAAATGTATATTTAATAAAAATGCCTGGCTCGCTTAAAAAAAACCCACAATATAGTTTCTTATAATAAGGATTACCTCGAGTCGATTTTCCGCTAAGGGCGCTAGTGGAACGTGGGTCATACGTAGGGCAGCCATCTCGTACATTGCTGAAACCGGGCAAATAATTAAAAAAAACGTCCGGGACGTTTCATTAAAATCGCGGTTTCTCCCCGGACACTAAAGAAATCAAGTTTTAATTTAAAAATATATTATTTTGCTAGGGATTGACCTGAACCCAAAAATGTGAAATTCCGGGCCGGACGCTCCCCGGACGGGCTCCAAACTAGGATAAATCCGGGGAAACCTGGACGAATGGCAGCCCTAGTCATACGGGAACATTTCAAACGTCACTTTGACATTTCTCTCATACTGACACAGGACCCGCGCATGAGTGGCGCCGCCTTGTGAGCGACAATACGGTAGCTCCCATTGGACGAATGAATAACGGAATTATCTAAAATACACAGAATAAATAAACTGATAACACCGAACAAAAAACGTTCCACTTTCTTCGCCTTTAAATCCATAAGTTCCGCTAGTTAACTAATCAAATTTTTACATTTTTCTTATAGCTACTCGTACGTAAAACTATAGTAAAATAACAAAATTTTACTTGTTTCAAATGGTTAAAGTCAGCTAAACACCACCAGGCCACCAATTTTTTTGGTACACGTTTTGAGCGGTAATTATATTTCCTTATTATTCTTCCAAGAAAGTAGGACGGAATACGGATTCGTACGCTTGTTGCTGATTGCAATAAGCGCTTGGAATTAAGTACCGCTCTGATTTATACGCGATTTCGTGTAAACTCCGCGAAATGTGCTTCCGACAAGCAATCTGCCAAGTCAAAACATCGATCTTTATGGTGTGTTTAGTCTCTGCGTTATTTGTATACTATATACATTCAACGAGAAGTTCATCTTTTTATTGAACAATAAAAGGAGGGTTTAAAATTGATATTTAACCTAAAAAACAAACAAATACATGCGTTTTAAACATTGCTAAAAAGTCCAGAAATAATATGCTCACGGTCTAAAACCGATTGACTCCTACTTAGAAAGAATGACTAACGTCATTTTTCTTCTCTTGCAAATCAGCAACCTATTCAATAAAACACACATCATTCCACTTCAGATTCTACAAATAATAAACCAAACATCCAAAACGAAATCGTACCGTCGGGTTTACTCTCTCCCAATAATTTGGTCCCGAAATGTGTCCACTACACAGAGGAAAGTCCCAAAAAGTCTTAGGCGACGTACTTATCCCATAGAAATACGCCAGTTTGGCAGAAAGTCAGTGAAACAGGGATTAAGCCCGATGAGACTCTATTCATACGAAAATAGCCCGGAGGATTCTAACTTTTGTGTTTATAGTAATGCTCTAACTTTTATTAATATGAGGTTCTTGATCGGATGGGAAATTTGTAGATCATGTGATACTTGTGCTTATTAATACAAACACAATAATTTGTAAGGTAAGATGTTATTTGACGTCTCCCTTCCAGCGTGTTGGATGCCTGTGTTGCTAGAAGTGCTGTGCAATCGAAATGTAACATTTTAGCACAACACTGTTTAATTTAGGAGGCTTCAAAGAGTTTTTAAGCAGCAGTTTTCTTATAAATTGAAAGAAATGTCATATACGACAGAAAAAATGCGGTGCCCCAATCCAGGGCCAGCCCTGGACACTGGGGGCCTTGGTCACTTTTTCTGTTGTACTCGTATAATTATGATATCTCTTTCAACTTTAAATTTATTTATAGTAGTGTGACTACTTAAAAACATGAGTCAAAACATTTATCATTTATAATAAATGATTTAAGTCATGCTTTACAATTGAACATTGTTCTTGTAAACAAATATTGAGGCCTGTAAAGGAATATTAATTATTGTGCCTCAAAAGTCGCAGATAATTGATTGCGCAAACATTTTCACTGGCCCGTGGGCTTGCAGGAGGGTATTCATCAAAACTGATCGCTTCTTCAGGTCAACCAGTGTATGTTGCAACTTACACTGTTAGGGCGTAACGACCGAAAATGAGTCTTGACTTTCGATATAATTTCGTCAACATCGTAGTGTCGTCCCTTTCAAATCAATATATGTAAGAAAACGGGACGGCACTACAGTATTGCCATTTTATTTTATTTCTACCATTCTCTGTCGCACTGGAAGTCCGTAGTCCGTAGGTACTTTATGTGCAAAGTTTAAAAAAACAATAAGCATCGTGTTGCTTTTTGAACAGCTACGCCGGCTGAAATCGGAATGAATCTAGTGTTATTAATACTGGATATTGCCAGGTATGATTGAATTGAGGCGCAAACCATGCCCGGGATTAAATGATCGATGAACTAAAGTTTGTTTTTCTGTAAAATTGTTTTTTATTTGATTGCAAATTTTTCGTGTTGAAAAGAATTAAACTTCTTGGCTGATCGAGATGTGTAATAGTACATTGTGCATCTAGGGCGGTAAGAAGGGCATTACTTACGAGGGTCTATTGAAGCCCGACGCCGTAGGCGGAGGGCTTTAAATGACCCGAGTTAGTAATGCCCTTACTGCCCGTGGTACACACAATGTTTTTCATCACATTTGCGAGGAAATAAATAAACTCTATACAGGCGGCAGAAACAATAATGATAAGCGGTAGTGTAGTTGCACAGTCCACAGTACTCCGGAGTGACTGCGTGCTGCGAGCGCGTGCGGGGCGGGTCCTCCGCGAGCTCCACGCGGGCGGTAAAGTAGTATGAGAATCCTTTAAAACCATGGGAATAATACAGCTCTTTAAGTGTCAGTATGCTTGCATATAATATCACGAGCAGGTGTGATGAAAAGTTTTATAATTTATTACATACTTTTGTCGAGGTACATGCCTAAACATGAAATAACATTTATTTTTGAGATATATACGGTAAGTGTAACTTACATAACTAAAATAGGTCCTTGTCCTTGAGGCATTGTACCTAGGAATCTAGGATGCTGGCGGCATGTCCTCATTGTATCGCAATGCTGATACGTTGTGCGAGGAAGCCACCAGCTGTTTCACGATTTCTACCAAGACCAAGAGTTTCGACCCCGAATGGTACAAAAAGGCACTCTCTTCCTAAACATTAACTAGGCTATACATAAACTAAGGGTCAACGCCCAGCCTAACTTGATGAAGGTAACCAACACTTGGAAAGTATATTTTCAATTGTGGTAAAACTCTACTAAAAAAAGATTTTTATAATTTGACTTCTAAGCGGGTTAAAATTTTAACAATTGAACGCAGACGAAGTCGCGGTCAGAGTTTAGCAATAAACTTAAGCAACAAACGCAAGAAGCAAAAAAGTGCTACAAAATTGAGACGTAATCCCTCTTAAGATTGTATATAGTTGAAGAACTTGTATGAAATTTGATATCGATGAATGCGATTTTATCAACTAAAAGAAATTCAAACAAATCTAGTGCTAGGAAATTGATATGGAGTACTTGGACCTGAACGTTGAAATCTTCACACTCTTTTCACATTTTACTCTTTTTTCAGCGTTCGTGAAAGTCGAAGCCGTAAACGGGGTTTAATTTGCAGCATCTGCCCGTGGCAGATGCTGAGAGCGACAGTGTTGCTAACTAGAAATTTTGCCCAATATTGGCAACCTTTAGCATCAAAATTTGCCAATTGGCAGCTTTTTTGTTTATAGGTCTTGGACCATTCGGATCTCCATTTTGCTAACTTTTAGCGCCCAGTCTGGCATATTTTAAAACACTGAGTTGGCATCCGTGGAGCAATAAAAACACTGTTAGCTCTCGGATTTAAGCGGTGATATTCTGCAATGACTCGATTTGTGGACGCGGAGGGTTTTTATTAATGCTACCGTTGAAAAGGTCGTTTTGTTAGCACTTGTTGAGAATAATCGCTTGTTGTCAAAACGGAGTGTAACGTTTTCATAGGTTCATGTTTGTTTGCTTAAAAAACCTGTAGGTTTCGATGTGTTGATACCCGAATTATACAGTCCACATTACATTCAGGCAAACATCCCTACTAATAACAAAAAAATGTTTCTTACTAATGTGATTGTACTTAAAAAATATCGTTTAAAGTTGTGGAATGTGGGAAAATTTTGCCACCATTATTATTAACTTTTTAAACTCTATGCTAGCTCTATTGCTAGAATTTATGAATAACAAGCTATAATTACACTAGAATTTCATTATTCTTATATTAAAACCCTATCGCTCCGGTCGAGGCCGAAAATACCTCCATGTATGATTAACACAAACTGCAGCAGCGAATTGGTTGATTGTGTCAACTACATTTTTTAAGTTAATTTTTACACTAGTAAGTTGCCCTTAATATTTTCTCAATTCTTGATGATTTCAGTTCCTAAGGAATCGAAATCAAAAGTGCTTGATTTACTTCACAATACACAAAGCACATATCGTCAATAGCGTTCGATACTCAAAACAATGCCCAAACCATTACTTTTTTGACTCGTCCAATTTCCGTTAAGCGCGACACGGGAATAAATGAAAAGGCCGGTTGTTTCGTTTTTGGAACTTTTCTCATTTCGCCGCGGGCCTCGGCAGACGCAACTTTTTTGCCGGCCCGATTCTGATGACGTTTTGGGTCACACGAGTTTTTTAATCAATATTTCGAGGTTGACATTTTGAAAAAAGTTTTAGAATGTTGTTATGAAATTGGGATTGGGACAAAAATACATGTGTGCTTTTTGCAAGGGAAACGCTTGTTGTATATAAGAGTAGCGCACTGGAGGACTATTCCATAAAAAAAATTATTTGAACGACTTTTTTACACGTGGAAAGCAGCGATCGCGAGCGTTTTCAAAATTCCACAGATTGGTCTTTTTTTCCAAACAATTATAAATTTCGAATACCATTGGCTTTATTATCTGTTACTCTGTTATTTATTTATAAAGATAAAACGTTCTATGTTAAATAAAAACAAACTAATTGCATCACCTTATACGTAAGAAGTTCGCAGGTGCCTACTAATTTAAGGCCTCCAACTCCAACTACTCTGTAACTTAATTAATAGTTGTTATAGAAATTCCACCCAACTTCGAATTTTGTTGTCGTACTTTTTGTCTTTGATGTACTTATTTATTGTTCTCATTAGTTAAGTAAGTATGCGGTTTTCTCTTATTCCAAATATATATTTTAGATACTTAAGATCTCTCCCAGTTGTTTATAAAATAACTTATCTCTTTGTCTATCTATATTTTATGTTTTTCATTTCTGTTCATAAGTTTATAATGGTTATTCTTATTTACCTGTGACAATTTAATTACATTCCTTAGTTCAGAGAGAGTTCTACCACAGTTCGTCCCAGAATACGCTCCGTCATTTCATCGCACAATATTCGAGTATTCTGTCAATCTATTATTAGGTTTGGCGAATATTTCGCGGATTACTTTTCCATCAAAACTTCTTCATTGCGCTTATCTCCGAGTTTTCAAGCGGCCGGGAAGTGACGACTTTGCGCTGTGATTTCTAGTTTTATACCAGATTTGTTAACATTGCAAGAGGTCGATGTAGGTCATATTCTGCTTATACACATTTTTGAATTATAATTAATACAGTAAGATACATATATTTATAATTACCCATTGTTCTGACCGACATTGTTTCGGAAAACATGTTTAATGTGGCATTGGCATGGTTATTTTTAGGTTTTTGTGGACTTTCATATTTTTCTTTGTTTGACAATATACACTTTTGAAATGATTTCCATCGAAACTATACTTTCAAGCAGAACCATCAGCAAACAATGCAAAAATTTGTTAATCGTTTCCATCGCAATCTGCAACGAACACTTTTTATTTTTTTCTAATGCTGTGCGTAAACTCAAATCGACTCTCTTTTGTTTTGTGAATCCGAAGACATTTAAATTATTAACAGGGCCGCCGCCGCCAGTATTGTATAATGTTTCTAATCATAGGCAACCCTAGCGTTTGTGCGGGGAGAGGGGGGCGAGCGTCATTTTTTTTTTGCGTAGTGCTCAAAACTGTTTTCGCTTTTTATTAGGCGATACATATCTATTCCCAAAAACTATTATATAATCTGTGCTGATATTGCATTGGTGGATTTTTCATATCATTGATACACTTTTGACGCATTTAACAAACAGATAGATAGTGTTACATTTACATGCGAGCGTTGATGACCCAGTGGTTAGAGCGTGCGACATTCAATCCAAAGGTCACGTGTTCAAACCTCAGCCTATACTAATAAATTTTTCGGAAATAATCGTAAGGAAACCGGAGTAATCCCGAAACGGCCTAGTTTACCCACTAACTTGAAAGGTCAGATGGCAGTTAAAGCGGACCCCAGACTCCCTGAGCCGTCGCGTAAGCCGAAAAAACCGTTAGGAAAAAGAAAAATAAGTGACACTACAGAATAAGTACAGAAGCTTATCTTTCCTACATTTGACGTTTAGCTTCTCAAGCATGCAAATGTCAAGATGACATTAACATTAGGGTTGTCACCCAGCTGTCAGCAACAAAATATACGATTTTAAGCTAACATGGTCATTTGCATTATAACTCATATTTGAAACGGGATAATTACCACAGACGGTAGTAGTGCCAGTGACAACACAGAAAATAAGCGAACCCGTAAGAGGGTAGATCGCTATGGCGTGGGGGTAGATCACAACTAAAAGCTCGCAGCTCATCTGTTTACTCCGTGAACATGACGCTTGCAATAGGCGATATTTCGACCGTGTCGAAATATCGCCTGCTCAATAAAACAAACATACATGGTAATTATCCCGTTTCAAATATTAGTTTTAGAACAAAATATTATTATTTTTATTATAAGAACACGTTTTTATTGATTTTTATTAATTTTTCTAAGTATAAATTAATATGCGGTGTTTGAAATATAAATATATCTGAACGCACCCGTGAGGTAATGCGCGTATTGCGAACCCTGGCAGTTTACAGCCACCCTTAGGCGGAAGATTTTGTATCAACGTCAAACGCGGACTGACACACTCCCCTGACACAACTTGCAAGCACACACACAGGCAAAGGGGTTAAATAAAAAAGTATTACTTCAGTGCTTCAGTTACATAATTTTAATTGGCGACCGAGTGAGTTATGAACTGATGTTAATTTTTTTTGTTACAGGCAAAGCTAGAGACCAAGGCGTTGAAGGCGAAGAGGCCCGGTTTCACGGACGACCGGTACAACGAAACTTCCTATTACATCGAGAATGGTAAGGTTTTTCTGCTTGGCTAAATATAGAAACGTAATTTCACTTATTTTATCATAGGTACAGTCGAGTTCATAAATATCTGAGCAGCTGAATGCATAATATGTAAACACTTACACCTTATTGTCAATGTTCTAAGAATGTATAGATTTTTTTGGAAATGCTCATATATTTATGTATTCGACTGTACTAAAGTATAGTAACTGAAACCATAGTAAAATTTTAATTTCACTATGTAGAATATATAGGTTTAATATTTCTTTTTTTTTATGTGATGAGTACTTGTAAAATATGTGTCCAGTTACACGAAATAAATAATTTTGATTTGATTTGATTTGATTTGACTTGTGTTGAATAGGGATGATGACCAGGTTGACGACTAGGTTCTATTTAGTATGTCAGGTAGATTTTTCAAAATTATTAGACACGTATTTTTTTCGTTTTTCAAGATTACTAAAATTGACGAAGCTGAACCATCAAAGTTTCGGAGTACGGGCTGGTGACGTCACTATTAGGTATGAATTGTACCTAATTCTGACGTCACGCGAAACTTTAGTGCACTGTATTCCCGTCAATTTAGTAACAAAAGAAAAATACGTGTCATCTATTTTTTGCATACTCCAGCACTTCTATCTGTCAATTAGATGACTGACAGCGATATTTAAAAAGTATGCATTATAACGTTGTCTATGGTACCTATTCCATAAGAACACTGCTCCTATGGATTTTCATACAATAAATGTATGAGCACTGTTGTTTTTTTTTTCAATATGGACACAACTTCTTTCCTATTCTGCCACGTTTCTAGATTTTGCTTTTTTCTTAGATTCTTTTAGATTTTGCTCATAATTGGTTCATGAAACTCTCGGGTCTATTATTAAAAAACTCGAATTCGTCTCGTTTTGTAACGGCGACCCTCAAGTTTTAAGAACCTTTATTATATCACTATTGCATGAACTACTATAATATGCAGCCGACATTGTCAGCCTGGTGAAACAGGCGGCAGCTGGCGCCTATTTTTTGGGTACACCTATTGAGCGGTAATTAGGTTTGCATAAGTACTTATTATTCTGCCAAGAGTAATAGTAATGGAGCATGTATAATAAAGCAATAGCCTTAATTTCCTTATCTGAAATAAAATATATGTCAATGTGTTCATGTTTGTTGATCACTTAACTCCCGCTACATTCTCCGTAAAAAGGAATTACCGTTGGATTGAATCAATTGGCGTCGATTTGTAACGTCTCGTCTGCTAATCTTTCTGTCCGATAAATTGGATTGGGGAAAGTGGGTCAGGGGTGAGTTGGTGGAAAAATGGAAATCTTACGCGTTGCCGCGTAACGTTACGCTGCGATTGGCGTTTACGAGTATTATTCGACAACGGCTAGCGAATATGTAATAATTGTAATAGGCGGCGATCGCCAGCTTGCGAAAATAGATTTCAAACCCTCCGTATATTTCAATGGCACTCTGATTCCCTATAGCCAAAATGTAAAAAACTTAGGCATTTATTTAGACAGCTCCTTGAGCTGGAGGACACAGGTAGCTGAAATATGCCGTAAAGTTACGGGTTCATTACATGCCCTTAACAAACTCAAAAACTTTTTACCCGTAAAAACCAAAATATTATTAGCACAAACATTGATCTTACCCATAATTGACTACGGTGATGTGTGTTATCCCGACTTGAACGAAGAGCTTTTGAGTAAGTTAGATCGTCTACTCAATAATTGTATTCGATTTATTTTCTGTCTACGTAAATACGACCATATCTCCTTTTTCCGCTCTAAACTTGGATGGTTTCCTATACGAATTCGTCGCAACATTCGCATGCTCTGTACTCTTTTTTCAATCATTAACGATCCTCAATCCCCCGAATATTTGAAAGCTTCCTTTAACTACTATGGTGTTTCCCGTGTCCGTCAACTTCGCTCTACTGGCAACCTCTCTCTGTCTATACCATCTCACCACACTGGTTTCATGTCCAATTCTTTCTCCGTTCAGGTAGCCCGCCTTTGGAATAGTCTCCCAGTTAAAATTAGACAATGCCCGAATAGGTTTAAATTTAAAAAATCCTTAAGTGAGTATTTTGCTGGCAGAATGGCAAGTTCTTAGTGTTTTTTTTTGCAAGTTTCATCTGATATCTTATGTTTGTGTATGTATATGTATTTTTTTTTTTAATATATGTATTAATATTATATTATATTATATGTGTATGCATTATTTAAAGTCATTTTTATATAATACTTAGATTATCTGCAATTGTGTAATTATAGTACCTACTTTATTTTGTAATTTGTAAATAAATTAACAAACAACTTGATATTGCACCGCCTACATATTCTCTGCTTTGCCCGAAGGTTGACTGGTAGAGAATGCTTCATAGCATTAAGTCCGCCTTTTGTACAATTGTAATTTTCTTTTTGTGCAATAAAGGTTAAATAAAATAAATAAATATGCCCTTAAAACCGGGAAAACGCTAACAAAGGTTGCGCTATAACGTCAAATGTGATTCATTTTATTTATGCTAAAATATCAGTGTCGAGTGTCGCACTGGCTCTAAAATGCAGCCGCATGCAGCTTAAATCACAACAAACGCAGTCGGACATGGCGTGGACCATGGCTCGTTCTGCAGTAATCGGCTTTAAGTCCGTTCATGAGCAGACTTTGTAGCTTTGGATTATTGAGTGCGAGCCTTTGTAGGGTATGATTGTGCATGATGACTATTTGGACGCGTCGGTGACAAAAAAGATAGGGAGGAATTTGAAAAATTCCGCCAAATTTCAAAGGAAAAATTAAAAATCATCATCAATTCCTGGCAGCTGAGTGAGTTTAGTTATAATTTCAGATTTAAACTACCTATTATATGTTTTAGTTTCGATTGACATTACTCTGCTTAACAATTCCAATTGGAGTCTACATGAGAATCTTCTCCTTTGTTCATTGAAATCGGTTTATAAACATTGCCAAGAATATCGGTAAAAACCTTGAACATTGAAAATCTAATCGAAATATCTCAAATTTACTCATGGGCATTTTTATTTTCTGTTGTAGAAAAATCATTTTTTGCTAAATTGGAATTTGTATCTCTATTCTACTCAGAATCGCTAGCTCTTTCAATCCTAGTAGGAGAAAAAAAGTGTCCTAAATTTTCCATACATTTTTCAAACTTTCCATTGCGCTACCGCCCATACCAAATCTATGAAATAATGGTGGCTGGGTGGTTTGAATTTGAATTTTGAATTTGAATTTTGAATTTGAATAGAAAACAATTTCAAAATTTCAAATTTTCAAAAAAATATTTTTCGACAACAAAAAATAAAAACGCCCTCCTATATTATCTTAACCAGTTTATTAATTTGAATAATGCAGATAAATAATCCGTACATAAATTAACATCAACAGAACTTGAAAAGGGTTCTGGAATGGGAGAATTAGTTAAAATTACGCTTTCTACGCAGAAAACAACCCATTTAACTGTCAAATTAAATCGATTCTCGATATTAGGGGGAACCTTAACAAATTTACCGAGTCATAGACAAGAATGGTTCTTAGGATTCAGTAGCTAACACAGCAAAACCTTAACTTGCGATTTCGTCATGTACCTATGTCACAATAAAACAAATGGTTTTGTGTACCGCTAATTTAGTTTGGAGAGGTCATCGTAACAGACATTGTGTTATTTGACAGAATATTAATAATATGTGATAGATCTTAAGTATCACTTTGAGATTTGCAAAATAATTTTTTTATTAGGCATATTTTATAGAAAGAACTCCAACTCTAAAAAAACACCTAAGGTTGGGGGTTCAAACCCCGGCTCGTAGGTGCCAATGAGTTTTCCGGAACTTATGTACGAAATATTTATTTATTAAAAAAAAAACAGTTTACAGCATAACAATAAAAACCAAAGGAGTGCAACCATCAAATACAAAACGAAAACATATAAAACTTAACACTACTTATAATTTAATTTAGGCGACGTAACTACGTGGCTCCTCGTTGTCAATCGCTCTTCGGACTTACCCCAATAAGGCCTAGTTTACCCTCCGAGGTCAGATGAAACTAACTGACAGTCACTAACTTAACTAGCGCCTACGCTAAATCTTGAGATTTACTGCCAAAGCGAACCCCAGGCTCCAGAAAATACTATACCTTGTGTTTTGACGTGACAACGTCTTATAAATTGGTTTGCCGGGTGACACTTCAAGAAACTGCGTTACGCTCCGCTCACGTTATGCGCTCACAATGAGAGCGAGTGAGAGGCACGCGTCCCTTCCACTCGGGCATGGTTAGCCCGCCTAAGAGCGAGAGAGACAGACATAAAAAGTGAAAGGCACGCGTCCCTTCGCGCGTAAAATTATTTTACCACTCAAAGTCGTTGTCACGTAAAACTTTCGCCCGTATACCGACTTTACAGGCAGCGGATTTTTTTACATTACAAAAATAACGGTCGATTTTGCCTACGTGTCATCAATTATTCCAGTCGTCTGCTGAAAAATAATATTACAAAATAAGTTGTTAAAGTATTACCAGTTGTTAGTAGTAGTTTTTGTTAAAGTATTTGATGCTAAAATATGACTACAATACTTTAACATTAATGTTATGGTGAAGAAAATAAGATGCAAGTATAACAACTTTTAAAAAAGGTATAAGAAGAAGACGGAGTCAAAAAAGATTTTAAAATGTAAGGAGATAAAGATAAAACACAAAATTATTTGGGTTCAGGTATTTTTGAGTTGTCACCGTACATACCACCATCATTCAACATTCTCAGTTCTCGGGCTGTGGTGTAGGGTTAGAACCGGTAGTAGCTTTTTTTGACGATCATAAGTGCATTGTAATGTGCCTAAATTTAACAATAAAGATATTTATCATAAAACTAGTTTTAACCATACGTCTTTTAGCTTGTATTAAGGTACTGAACTCTGCATTATGCATGCCCAACACACACTTGACCAGTTTTTTTAAAAATAGTTAGTGGCAGGGTATCGCTGAGTCATCGTACTGCAATGCCGTTTTCCAATGTAATTTGCATTTGAGTAACTTTTCAACTGGCTTTTTATGGGATGGATTAAAATTTATGTTATAACCGATTTAATGGCTTTGCGGAAATTGAATTCGGCGGGTGGGCTTAGCGTGATGGTAAATCCGCTTAGATTTTTTAAGTTAAAGTATGGATTGTTGAGAGATTTTTACTTAGCCGCGCCGAGAATGAGAGTTCTTTTATAGGCTTGTGTCAGTAACTAAGAACTAAAAGGAATGAAATCCCACCACGGACCGAAAAGAACTAGTTCCTGGCCAAAAAGTTAAATTGGTCCTCGGTCTTTAGTTCAATTCAGTTCCGACGGAGCAAAAACCATTAAAACGTTCATAGGAATCATTAGTTCCGCGCTCTGTACTTACAGACCTAAACCCGGTTACTCATTCCCAGACATCAAAATTCGCACTGAACTAAATGAACTAAAGACCTAAAAGACTGAACTAGTTCCTTTGACTAGTATTTCAATCCAGTATTTAAAAACTATGCAACACATTTTGTGTACATTATAGAAAGCTTAGCTTTATGCTCGGTACAACTACCAACATAATAATAGTACATTACATACCAAGGCCGTTTAAGTGGGAAATGCCTCGGATGCCATGTAATTGTCGGCCGAGGCGAAGCCGAGGTCGACTAACATGTGATCCGAGGCTTTCCCATTTACCGGCCGAGGTTTGTATACTATTTTTCAGCCCGACGGAGCCGGCAGGCGGCATTTTAGTTTTGCGTAAAGTGGCGCTTACCGGCCGGAGGACTGAAATATACTGTTATGAGTACAAACAAATAGCGAGACAGTATGTGCTTCAGAAACGGGGATTATCGCGAGTTATTTCGCCGCTAGGGGTGCTAGTGAAACGTGTCTTTTTTAATATACCACGTCGGTGGCAAACAAGCATACGGCCCTCCTGATGGAAAGTGCTCACAGTAGCCTATGGACTCCTGCAACTCCAGGGGCGTCATGCGTTGCCGACCCTTTCAAATCTAGTACACTCCTTTTCTGAAGAACCCCGTACTGTAATCTTTCGGTTTCGGTGTCTGGTGGGCGGCACAAACGTTGTTGACACAGGACTCACGAATGAGTGGCGCTGCCTTGTGACCGACAATACGGTCCTCATTTCAACGGCTACTTCTGTGAACCAAAAAGGTTTTGGCATTATGGCGCAGATGGAGACACGGGTTCGACTTCAGCCCAGTAGCCTTAGCACAAGGGTGTCGCCACAGTATCTCGCACTCGAGATAGACACCTGTCATTGTCTAATCCGAAAAGTTAGAAAGTGACAGGTGTCAATTCGAGTGCATGATAATATCGCGACACTGGATTCCTTGTTCACTTTTTCTTACATTTATTACCTCTATTAACGTTAGTTATAAATTATAATTACAATCTTTGTAACGTACTGAGTGGCCAAATAAGATGTATACAATATATATATATATATTTTAGTCTTTAAAAATTTAAAATTAAAAAGTATTTAAAGTATTTAGTAGATGAAACATTTTTTATTTTAATTATAGAATGCCCTTCAGGCTATGTATTACTAGCTTTATAAGCCCCTCTGGGCATTGTAGACCAACCTTTGTTTTTATTTTTAAATTATTTTTATATTTTTGTATGTAGGTAGTTTGCACAAATAACTTTTTTGATTGACGGGGAGAATTCGCATTCTCTCAGTCATCATCTTAACCCTGTGAAAACGAGTGCTGTAAAGGGCTCGAAACGTAGGATCATGGTGTTAATAAACGCGATTAATCCGTTCTAAAGTGTTTAATTTCAAAGTGTATCGTCCTTTTTTGGCCACCCTGTAACTACTAAGTATAATATACTAGCCTTGTTGGCCGTATCTAATTCGCCCCCGATATTTCGGACACCAATACAAAGTTCCTTCTTTTCCAGGCCTCAGAAAAGTATACCCCTACTACTTCACATTCACCACCTTCACAAAAGGCCGATGGGTCGGCGAGAAAATTCTCGATGTCTTCGCGCGAGAGTTCCGCGCGCATCCAGCCGCAGAGTACGAGAGATGTATCCGCGCGGGTACCCTGACGGTTAACTATGAACGGGTGGACCCCGACTATAGGCTGAAGCACAATGATTTGCTCGCTAATGTTGTTCATAGGTAAGATTTAGTGTGTAATATGTTTAATTTATGATAAAATTTAGGAGATGGTATTTGGCTGGTATCTTTCGTTTCGTAGTCATATTGACCAACTTACGGGGCCACTCACCGACCGGAATGTATGAAACAGCAACATTTTTTTTTCGCGATTGTGTTGGCCCGTTAAAAGTTGTTAAGTATGACTAATACCTACATCAACTATAAAGAGTTTGAACGATGAATAAAACCACCTTATATGACGCGCTCTTCTCTAGTTATATGATTTTGTATAATGTTTGCGCTCTTCACTATGTCAGATATTATACTCGTAGGTTATCGCAACAAGGAAACTATTTAAACACAATCACTATTTTTAATATAACTATTGAAATTATACAATATATACTTTCGTGAATCATACTGAGATTTAACTTAAAAACGGTTAAAAACACATGTATTTTTATAACAATAGGCGTGACATGTTTTGACTGTCTCGCCTATTGTGATAAGAATGCGTGAGTTTTTAACCGTTTTTAAGTTTAATGAAACTTTTAGTAATGTAAAAAACTTATATACATGTGGAAATAAAGCTATAACATAATATAATTTATTTTTACTAAAAGTATAAAAAAAGATTTATTTCCAAATAAATATAAACTACTTTAAAAAAATATATATATATTTACATCTCGCTCCCCGCCGTTCCAGGTGCAAAAGTGCCCATAATGCTAGCGGCATTGCCGCGTTGTATAATTATGGACAGCCTTTGCAGTTTAATTACTATTGAAATTCACAAGGTTTATTCTGCCTTGAAAATATTCTATAATAATATTTGGACTTTATGTAAATAAATGAATCGAATTCTCCAAATGCCGTTAAGGAGTTTAAAATGGCTCCACGCGACGACATTTTAAATAATTATGTACTTAAATACTTAATATCACACTTGTTAACCTGTGTTGCTCTGAAATTCAATAGCTTGACTTTCTAGTACAGTTAAAGTCCTGTGTAAAGGTAAACTCTGCCAAATACTATTTCCCCAAATAGGATGCAACGTGAATTCTTGCAGGTTCACTGGATAGTTTAAGTGATATTAATGGTGCTATAGAATGCACATTAATGACTGTTCGTACAGTCTGAGTTTAGAATGACACACACAAGAACTCTCGAAGAAGATCTGTCTGTTTCCATAGAAAAGGTCACGTGACATCCGAGGGTTCCGAGCTCGGACGTGATTATTTCTATAGAAATTGACAGATCGTCCCGTCCCGTCCCGTTCTAGTGTGAGTCTTCCTTTACCCGTAAGGACAATATTTAGGACAGAATCTCATATTTATTTCCTTATAAAGTCTGAGTGATACATTTAGGCGGATGTCACTGGATGGTATTCGTACCGCAGGCGTGCAAGGGGGACAGCGCTATACACGCTCGTGCGTTATCTCACTCAGAAACCAGAGTGCGGTACGAGTCGCATCTAGTGTGACATCCGCGTCAAGGACTATTTGTAAATATAGAAGCTTCCAGACTCTATTTCCAAGTTTATTAGAAAACTCATAGTCATTTAATATCTTAAATCCTTAGCCACTTGCACCGGCTTGGGTTAATCGCTAAACCGGTGTTGACTGTCAAATTCCATATCAAATAAACGCCTGATTCCGGAGTAGTTGGCTTATCCCGGTTGGTGTAACTGGCCCTTAGAAATATAGTATCCCTCCATGGAAAAGTTGTACAGAAATTGTAAAGAATGTTCGGATTACTTGTTTTCTGTTCTAAGTACTGTCCCTGTACACCTATATGCCGATATCTATATAGCTTCAAAAAGCCTCTACGCGCAATATATGTGCAAATATAGTTTGCACAATCCGTGCAAAGTTGCAGTTAGTTTGCACATATATGCACGGGCTTCACACGACATACATGTACATTTCAAACACAATTCAGTACTTGTTTAGACTAATCTTCTCGAGAATAACTTGTTTATTTTATTTATGTTCTGACTTGTGTATATTTACGATGGCGTGGTTAACTGATTGGGGATTTATGATGCATGAGATCAATAAAAATGGAAGTGATTTTTTATGTTGTATTCGTTTTGTGATCGTCTTTTGTTGTATAACATAAAATGTTCAAGTGTTTGTCTTGTGTTTGAGTGTCTTTGATTGTCAAAGTTTGAAAGTGTGTGATCAAAAATGATATTGTGTTTTATTCTGCAATGTAAAAGATATCTTATATACATACGGTAATTTCAACCCTTCCTTTTTCTTTACCTTATCCATTTTTTCAAAAGCTCAAATGAATTACTTTTTTCTGAATAATTTGTGATACTAATAAAATTGACGTATCTGTTTATATACTTCTGTTATTGATTTTGCAACATAAATCCTTAATTTATATGAAAAAGCTTCAATCAAAACTGAAGCTTATATGTATAAAGAACCGTATAACTAGATATAGATAAGTACATAAATATACGCTAAATACATAGCACCGAATGAGCATGCGAGTGCACAATTACCCGATTACCTGATCGTGTTTCCAATTGCCATCGTAATTGCTATTATTTGACATTTCGGATCTAACAAAATCTTTGTACAAAAGCTAGCCATTCCTTGGGCGCTGGTGGCTGAACACTGTGTAACAATAGCTTCTTCGCAATTTTGGTTTGCTAAACAATTCTTAATTTAAATACAACATTACAATTTCCGAAACCAACTTTTGTCTTGCTTTTTTAACAACAATTGATAATAATAGCATCTCGATTGTAACACATAAATAGAGGTCAATTTATAAAAACTGAAAGTTATATCGTTCAATTTGAAACCGACCCGACTGTCGAAACGATATGTTGAGCACAGAGCTACCTATCAACACATATTAGTACTAAAGAATTACCACCAATACGTAATAAGGTAGTTTTGTCTCATATGTCGCCACGATAAAACATTGTACCCACGCATGTTCATTTGTTGTCATCTCGCTCTAGTCCTAATTTAATGAAAATGTCAAGAGAACGACAAACAACAGAGCCCCTTACTCCTGTCACCTTTCCTTTACTGTTATCATTAACATTCCTTAATTGAACGCAGGTTTTGAACGACAAAAAAAACCCTATGTTTATCATTTATCAAGATATAACATATAATTAAAATTTTAATCGAACTTGCAGTTTATAGTCTTAAAACCTTGTTAGTTACTGTACGTTTAAATTGTAATTGTAGATAATCAAGGGTGTTTATGATGATTAAAACATGTTTCTCCGCCGTCAATAATATTTTCTCACAATTTACTCGATATCAATTCATATAAAAGTTAATTAAATTTTATTCTTAATAATAAAACGATAATTACCACAATTGTTACGATAGTAGTGTAGGCTTCCGCAATCAAACGCCGGATTCAATAAATGAAAAGAATGTAGTATGCTTTCTTTTGAAAACAGAAAACCAACGAAAAAAGAGGTTATTATAGTTTGACCACCGAACGGACGCAGTAACAGTAAGACAAAAAAACTATAATCCATCCCTTTCTTCGGGGTGGCAATACTAGCGTTAGAAAAAGCCAGTATGATACTCTCCAACCTACTGTTACTACGTTCATTCGGTGGTCAGACTTGAGTAACTACTCCAAAAAAGTAATCTTCAAAATACTGAGCTTAAATTCAATTTAATCATAGAAAACCTCAATAAATATTTTAGCTAAGTCTCGCAAAATTTTGGTAAACGTTTACTTTTAAAGTGACATTCTATTAAATCGCTGTCGGAAAGTAATTTTTTAGATTCATACTTATTGTAAATTCAATAAACTTGAGAAAATTAGACGAAAAAAATGTAAGTCAATGTGGTTGGTTAAATCCGTCAGAGGGTCTATTCCGTCTCGCCTACGTTGAATAGCTCAATACGCAGCTGACGAATCAGTCGATAAACTCAGCATGCCTACCACGAACATTGAAAATTGGCATTGACGGGAACACCTCTTTGTCACTCCAATATACAAGTGTGACAGAGAGATATAATTCCGCAATAGTTCGATTTTCGTGGTATAGGCCTAAACTATCCTGTTGCTTATCCACTAAGTCGGCAGCGCGGCCTACTGTGCTTATATTCAACACAGACCAGCATAAGACGGAATAGTCCCTATGCTGGAATTAGCCACATTGACCTTACTCGTATTTTAAAAGTCCTCACACTATCCTCGACCGTCGAAACTTGCGTCCCAGCTCAGCGTTTCGTTCTCTAACCCCGCCTGACCTGTCTCACGTTGCAGGCACGAAGTACCGGTGACCAGCCAACCGATCACCCTCGTACATATCGACGAGGATATCGTGGTTGTCAACAAACCGGCCTCTATCCCCGTAAGTGGCAATTGAGACAGCCATGTAATGCAGTGCCTGGTGGTGTAGGGGTAATAAATGTGGTTAGCGTCCGCCAATATAGTGGGACTCTTGGCTTGAGCGAAGAAAAGGGCCGACAATATCCATACCGCCCATACAAAGTAGCGTTTTCTGCTAAATATTTCGCCTGATCAGGCTAACTCCACTGCAGTTGTGAGGCGGCATCTATTGAGAGGAAGCTGAGTTATTAAAGATACTTAAAATAACTCAATTTGCTCCTAATAGATGGCGCGCAACTAAAGTAACAGCTTGAGTAAACGATTTCTACGGGAGATCATGATTTTATATAAACATTGTCAATTGTCAGTCTTTAGATTGATTTGTTCATACTGAAGCATAGAAAAAAATATTTTAGAGCTTCTGAGAGAAATTCTAACTAAACCCAACTAACTATCTTTCACATTAAAAGCCATTTCTTTTTGCGAGTGCCTTTCTTAAATCCCGCTACGTACTCGTTAGCTACAAAGAGTATCCTTACAAAAATATGGTTATCAAAAACGCTGGCCTTATTTATTATCCCTACACCAACTATTGGCCATGCTTGGTCTACAAACGCAGTCGCACCTGCGTTTGCGGATGTTGCGTTTCGCTCGCTTGCTAGCCACTACACTTTCCGGCGCTGGCACCGCCCGTTTGTCGCATGTATTACGCAGGTTTGTAAATAGATTCTTCTGTATGTTTAGTTGTGTAGGTAGTAATGGTGGTGGTTAGACACAAATGACAGGTAAGTTCTAATTTGCTTTTTTTAATAATTTTTCAAGCTGAGATGTACACATATTGGACGAATTTAACACGGTGCCTATAATTGTAACATTGGAACTGATATGAAAAAGGTTGCACAGCTCGAGCGTTTCCCGCGCGGGTCACGTCCGGGGCTTTGCATGACATCTTTCTACAAGTTATTATATTACATACGTTTGTACCGCCTCGCTCTTTTTGTGAATGACTGTAACTCTCTATTGATATTTGATTACTTATCTAACCTATGATTATAAGTTAAGTACACTATTAGCCAACTCTGCGACTAATGTTATACTAACAAGAGGTGTGAATGTATGGACCACAATTAGATTAATACAACGTTTTCCTGATTAAAAAAAAAACTATTTATGTTTACCGGATATGAAAAAAACAAAAATAAATTCACCAGCATTTAAAAAGTAAATAAACCGAGTGTAAACAATAGATAATATTTTTAAAATGTTATCGGATATATCCGCGAACCGGAAGGCGCAGCGTGGGTAGGCCCCCCACAAGGTGGACTGATGACCTGGTGAAGGTCGCAGGAGTCCGCTGGATGCGGGTGGCGCAGGACCGGTCATTGTGGAAATCTTTGGCGGAGGCCTATGTCCAGCAGTGGACGTCTTTCGGCTGAATGATGATGATGATGATCGGATATATGATTTTCTTGCGCTTGCTATATTTTAAGTGTTTTTCTCCTAAATGTAATGATTAATGTATTTTTAATTAAGTAAAGTATTTTCCCTATCAATAAGTAATTTCCTGATTAATTTCAATTTAAATTAACTTTACTCTCTATTTATATCTGCCTATTTTCCGCGGCTCCAATCCATAATCTTTTTTTTTTAATTGCTACTTCCTGTTTTGACCTATAATTATGAACCATGGAGCTATCTTAAATGCGACAACGTTATTTTCTCATGGGTCTTAATGGAATCCCTAAAAATATTGATGAGTGTTGTCAGTTATGGGTATCTATTTTTATTATTGCATAAAATATTAAATTTGAAAGCTTATATTCCCAAGCCCCAGGGGGTCTAGGCCTCACAATAGCACATAAAATAGCAATAAAACCATAGGTTTACCGCAAACATCGGGAAACTAAAATTTGTATCTCTCTCTATCGCTCTTACATATTTAAGCTTAAGAGATGCAAATACGAAATTTATAATTGTTGATATTCCTGATAGTTCCTCTATGTTATTGTGAAATAATTTCAGAGTTCAAAGCAGTTTCAAGTCTGTTTGTATTGATTTTTCTATTCAGACGAATGTTTGAGAACTTTACTGTTTTCAAGCACTGGTTTATATATAACTTTGCCTGAGTACCATTGACTTATTAAATGAAATAGACACGCAAAACAGAACAAAAACGTCAATAAATGTGGTTTACGAAAACATTAGCGAACAATTTTGCATTCATGACGAAAAAGAACTTACCGACGTACGCAATAAGGGTCACATTCATACACAGAACTACCGACATTGTTAAAACTTTATAGGCTGTTGGCACTTAGCGAAAGTCAAATTCCAAACACGACTGTATAAAAAATTGCACAACAAAAAAAAACAGCACTTTTATGACGTCATTTTTTTTAGCTGATTGGGTATCCATTTAGTTTAGTACGTATAAACTTAGGACGAATTAATAGACAATATTACAATATGAGAATGAGGTAAAATTATATAAATTCCAACTGTCTTATGTTTTAAAACCAGAAAATGTCTATGGTACCTTGTTATATCTGTTCTGATTCAATTCATTGTTTATAAACAGGAAAAAGGTGTGTTGTATTTGAAACTTGGTTCTTTTTTAAACATTGTTTCGAATTGAAACGATCACTACGCCATCTGCGTCCATCAACTTTGCGCATTTATTTTCTTTGGTTAACATAAAACATTCTAAATAAAGATTTCGTGTACAGTCCAACCCTTTAAATTTTTTTATTCATGACAAATAAATGCCTCAAATAATTTTCTCCACTTTAAGTATCTTATTTTTGTTATAAAACCAATATCATAGAGCCATATAAGTATACTTAAAGAAAATATTTCCATTTTCCGTTTGAGTTATTACAGAAACAAATGATATCGCAATAAGCTCTCCGAATCTTTGTTTGAAGTGGATTCCCAACCGTTATACGGAGATCAAAGTCAAAGTCATTTTGGTTGAATATTACTTACCTTACTGTTTTGATATCACAATATGTTTTATGAGAAATATGATACGGGATTTGTCTGTACCACGTCGTCTGGAAATAAGCATAGGCCTGTTAGTAGGCCTATGGACCAACCGGAACTCGACTCGATTGTCTTTTGTCTTGTGTAGGTGCCGACTCACGGGCTGTCTACACATACCGATCCCGCCGATGCACGCCACCGCCAGTATTATGTAATATTTATAATCATAGGCAACCCTATCGCTGTGGAGGGGGCCGAGTGACATTTGTTTTAAAGAAACTACAGGAAATAAACAGTGTGAAAGTGCAATATTTAAGTTTCACAACGGCGGTTAATATTAAGCACAGAAGTGAGGCTAACCATACATTAATTATATTGGAACGTCGCCTCATACATTAATTTGGCTTCATTATAAGCTATATGAGTGATACATGGTTTCAAGCTTAGAATATATTACGAGTATTTTACATATGAATTCAAGTTAAGTTCTGGCTTGATATAGAGGGAAATTTACATCAGTCAAGGAAAATCTGAGTGTACCTAGCAGATAGTTTTGTTCTTAAGAATTATATTGGGGATAAGAATAAAAAATCATTTAGAAATAATTTGAAAAGTCGATTGGAATCCCGTCCAAAAAAATAATAACAGTATTATAGTTAAGGAAATATACAACGTGTAACAGAAACGCGAGTGATCCATTTAAGGGCGACCATCAGTATCTCTGATTATGAAAAACAAACCGGCCAAATGCGAGTCGGACTCGCCCACTGAGGGTTCCGTACAAATGATGCAATTTGTGACCTTAGTTAGGTACTGAAAAATACTGGTGGCACGGGACTCACAGTGTGCGGCAATTATACGGTATTCCAATTTTCTCTTGTACTTATGCTACAAGCCCTTGCTTTTTGATTCCCTACCCTATACATTTTGATTCCCATTGCAAATGTATGGGAAATGCGACATAAACGGAAGTATCTTTTGATTGCGTTGACATACAGGTTTGATTTTTTCAGAGCTTCAAGGAACCGCAGATGTGTGAATGTGGTATTAATTTTAACTTGCTAGCTCTACGCGCTCCCGAGATAAAGGGTCTTGACAGACAGACGGACGGACGGAAAACAAAGTGATCCTATAAGGGTTCCTTTTTTTCCTTTTGAGGTACGGAACCCTAAAAAGGGAAAGTCCATTCTCTCTACTTTAAACAAGCTAGTATTAATATACGCTACAAAACCCCTGTAAATACATAAACTACTCGAGACATTATTATTAACAACCCCCACATAAAGAAACTGTGTCAAAGTTCGCGCATCCTGTGTCTCGTAAATCGGCCGGCGCACTTTGCAAAGACTTATTATACGGTAGAAACTTAACTTAAATACAATTTGGAACCTTCAAGCAAAGAGTGAAGGTACAAAAATGCATGAGTATTATGCCTTGGGCTGTCCTGAGAAATATGGCATTTAAGACTTCTCGGAAGTAAAGGTTTACGGCGAACTTATGACATTGATGTTTACACACTAGATGTCATATGAAACGGGTCGCACTCACGCATCGCTGCGCACTCCGCTCATATTAATAAAGGGAGCTTCGAGCTCGACCGCCCGGTTAACACCTTGTGCGTGAAAATTGTCGACAAAATTTAATTTCGTTCCGGTGGGGCAGTTTTATTTAATGGAACACGAAAACGGTCGGTGTTCCAGTTTCAATATACCCGTAATTAAATTGTATACGTGTAATGAAACCTACATATGCCGTAGAATAAAAAATGAAGTTTGTCCAGTTATGTGATAAGCTCATTTAAAACAAGTATTTATTATTAGGTACATAGAACAACGACAACAAACATTGTGCAACAAGTCTCATTAGCCTGGTAACGCTGTCAGTGTGATAGGTACATTTGGGCCGGGTACGACTCAAGTGGTTCTTGGGTTTCATGAGTGAATAAGAATGAAAACCTGTTGCGGCTTTCATCATTATTGTGTATAAGATGAATGATGAAGCCTGTTGCTAATTTTCTTATGCATTCATGCCTGACGAAGCCTGCATTGCGGATATGGTGTTTATGGGGTTAGCTAAATAAAGTAAAGTAAGGAATATTTTATTCTTTATTGCACCACAGATGAGACAAAATACAAAACAAATTTACTATTTATAGAGAAAATTATAAAGCTGTTTATATATTTTATTTTTTTAGTTTTAAATAAAAAATAATTTTTTTAACAAGTTTCACAATTTAAACAATCATATAAAATAATGTTTTGTCTCCAGGATTCAATCCCGGGACTATTTCGTAGACAGGATTAACACCAAGTAGGCCCTACCGAGTAGGATCAAACCACATTATATCTTCCAAGTTAATGAACTGTTAAACTTTAAAGAGTTATTTTAAACGTCAAACTTCTATGAAATATGGCGTTTACTTAACACTTAACTATGCTATCACAATCTAGGAAACATAGCACAGACGGACATTCACAAAAACAAATCAAACATGCTTCATGCGCGATCTACAAGATGCTATCAATAGCTAGAAGCATTTTCGGCTTAGCACTCGATGCTTTTACCTCTGATTAGGGGAAATGGGGGAAAAATGGAACAGGCGGAAGTTTTCGACTTATGCAAAAAATCACGCGTGGGTCGTATTTGTTCTTTCCTTGTAACTTTCTCATGAGGGGAACGCTTTAAGAAGGAACCGTGTTTCGAATGAAAAATTACTTTTTTTTATTAAGATGAGTTTGTTACGAAGAGTTGGAATTATTTTTCTTTTGCTCCTGATTTCGAAGTTGGGCGTAATTAAAATGTGTTAGGAGGAAAACGGTGTTTTGTTTAATTGAGTTTTAATGTTTCCTGTCCTGTTGTCTAACTTCAATTGCTTTTTTCGTAATAACCATAAAATGAAAAAAAATACGCCGGAGTTTATGTAGATATGTAGCATTTTTTCTTTTGTCGATGTAATTTAAACTAGGTGTCTGGGACACCCAGTTATTTTATTATTAAGTTAAGTCCTCGTACAACAAGCTCTCAGGCATGGTCACCACCGACATCATAATGTATACCTATATAGTATATGATTTACAAAACTATAATATTACTCGTACAAAAGCGCTTAGTGATAACTTGCTCATAATCTAAGTAAAAAAAAAGTTTAAATACATAAACTATTTCACAAATTGCTTCGACAAAAAATTAACTATAAAAACAAATAGAAAGTATTTCTGGTACTGTACTACTGTAATGTACTCGTATGCTCCATCTAGCCTTTAGTGGTGATCAGCCTCCAACAATCAATTCCACTCCAGGCCCGTTGAAATGAAGCCATAAAACCAAGGACGACCTCCGGCGGAACCATTCGGCTCCATGATTTCAATAGCGGCAGGTAGGAAAGTCTACTTAAAACATCCGGTAACGCGCGGTTCCTTGATTATTGATTTTTGAAAGATTCCAGTAATTTTCACTTAATTTTGCCCCAGTCGCTGTTCGCTATCTAAAAGTCGTTAAAACATGCAAACTATACTTATACTCTCTTAATTAAAACTTACAAAAAGTCAATTCAGAGTTATTATTTATGACAGTTGAAATGCTCTTCAACGGTATAAGCTGGGCATTATCTGTCAGTCTCTAATAATGCGACTGTTTTATATTTAGATATTGTTGTCACAGTTGTATAGTTATGTCGTTTCTGTAAATAGGTACCTAATAATCGCTAAACGTTGGTTTGAAAAATTATCATCGAGGCGGCAATTGTATTGTCAAACGTAAGCTTTTTCCTCATAATCTAAAGGAACATGTACAAGTATTTTACAATTATTAACTACTTCTTTTATATTTATATGAATATTTTACATAAGTCTGTAGCATTACTCTTAGTATCACGCAAAAAATATATACGTTGTTTAAAAAAAGCCCGAGAGCAAAAGCATTTCAGCGATAAAATGAGAAGTGCAAAAGCTGTTTCCTCTGTCGGGAATAAAGTTTCACCGCGAAATGTTATCCGCTTTTCCGGTAAAATACCGGGCCGGCCAACTTGACAATAGTTCGGAACATTTGGATGCCGCGGTTCCTACATTTTGAGCTTAATGGTTTACGTTGTTTAGTTTAAAATAAATTAAAAATTAGTCGGTGTACGAAAAAAAGCAGAATACTTTAAATTTAAGTTGACAGTAACGTTTTGAATTAAGACTTTTGAATTATTTTTATCAACTCTCTATATTTTTGAGGCCTAATTTTAAATCATTTTGTTTGTAATAAAGAGGTTCTATAACTGCACAGAGCAGAGCCTCTATTTGTTTATTAAATTGTATTTTATATCCTAAAATAAATGATAAGTATAAATAATGAAAAAGCACTGAGTGAGAGTGCCGTCTGAGCCACGGAGGTGACAACATCACTGTGTCCGACGATGATAAAAATACGTAAGTTTTAACCCCTTTTAGGGTTCCGTACATGAAAAGGAAAAAACGGAACCCTTATAGGATCACTTTGTGGTCCGTCCGGACTGTCTGCCAAGACCCTTTATCTCGAGACCGCGTAGAGCTAACAATTTAAAATAATACCTCATATAGAAGTCAGCGGGTTCTTCAAGCTGTGAAAAATTAAAACCTCTACGTCAACGCAATCAAAAGATACGTTTTTGTCAGATTTACATACATTTGCAATGGGAATCAAAATATATAGGTTACCCGTACTTCCGTACGTTGACTTAGGATCACGAAATTTGGCAAAAAGCAAGAGCTTGTAGCACTAACTAGTACAGGAGAAAATCCGAAAACCGTATAGGTACATGTTATATACTGAACCTCAAGTCAGGATTTTGGAAGACAAGCATGGTGATACTGCTTTTTTTTCAAAAATAACTTGATTAGGTATACGAATGTTAAAGAAATTCACAATCCTAAAGGAACCATGGAATTTTTCATGAATTTAAGGCTAGTTTCCATTCACTCTGAGTACGATAGTAATAAAGAATAGGTATATAAGTAGATTGGCAAGCCTTCAGCGGCACGTTTAGTTTTCATTAGGTCACATTTCAAAAACACCCGAACATTTAACTCTGTATTTTCACATTTCAAAATAATTTCTATTCAGACGACTTAAGGTTCAAATTCGGTTTACATTTATCATTAGTCCGCAAAATTACGGCTAACATCTGCGCTCGTTTAGGTTAAATATCGTTCAGGTGAAACGTCTTTTACGTAAAATTCCTGGTTCAAATATTTGATGGAAGCCTTCCAATATTGAGAGCGCCTTCGCTATTGGTTGCGTACTTGCTTTTAGATAGACGAATACCCGCGTATGGTAGCTCAAAGGAATCCTTTACTAATGCATTTCAAAGAAGTTTTACTGGTTATTGGAGTTTTCTTATATAAGTGTATGCAATGCGAGAAAGTAATGACTACGTATGAGCCAAATAGGCAAAGTGTATCAAAAAAAAAAATAGGACATTCTTACACAAATTGACTAAGTCCCGTAGTAAGCTCAAGGAGGCTTGTGTTACGGGTACTTAGACAACGATATATATAATATACAAATACGAGTACATAGAAAACATCCATGACTCAGGAACAAATATCTGTGTTCATCACACAAATAAATGCCCTTACCGGGATTCGAACCCAGAACCATCGGCTTAGCAGGCAGGGTCACTACCAACTACGCCAACCGGTCGTAATCTAATTAAATACATTGTAGTCTTAAGCTCTGAACAAAACTATATCCAGTTGAACTATGGGAGAATTTTGACTGAGCAAAGTTTTCAAAGAGAGTGAGACGGTAGACGGAAATTATTTATGATTTTTTAAATTGATTAGTATCCTATCAGTCTCCTAGCCAGAAACGTCACTTTAATGTCAGTTTTTGATGCATTTTAAGACAAAAAGGAATGTGATCTAGTTCGATGAATATTCCGTTCCAATTTTATCTGAGTTTGCAGAACAACTAGGGCACCAGTGTAACGACCCACGGTTTTAAAAGATCATATGAGCATATGAATACTGAACGCATATAATGCATTTTAACTAATATCGCTGCATTGTACCGTAGGGAAATGCTTTTCTCTATGATTTTAAAAAAACGTAAGAGCACACAAATTTCTAAGATATAAAATGTTTCTATTCAGTGCCGTTGTGTATTTAAAAGCTGACTGGCTTAGCCATATGTGATTGTTATTTGAAATCGTAAAAGCATTTCAAATGATTTTGATTTTTATGAAGCTTACATTTACCATTAAGGTCACATTCGAATCGTGACAGAATTTCCGTGCAATTAGGATAGTGACATTGCTGCGCGTTTTACTTTGTAGTTTTGTTTGCGCGATTGTTTACTACTTGCTAATGAAACAATTTGTTTTCTGTTGAGTGTAAGTAAACTAAAATATTTTTCTTATAATTTGCGCGGCAGTGCGACATCCCCATTGGTATTTGAGTATGCGGTCGCGGCATTGCGGTAACTGAACCTAATGTAGGTCCGGTTTTACTGTGTCACTGTCGAAAGAAGGATTACTGCCAAAATTCGATTGTAACCTTTAAAGTGTCTCATATCTATCTAATAAATAAGCAGATACTTAGTGTATATTGCATACAAGCAGAAAATCTCTGATGCTATTTATCAGATAATATTGAACCACCGAACATTGAAATGACTTTATTTCGTCGTATCGTACGTTACCGATATAATGATCCCAATAGAGACGCTCATGCTTGCCAAGCCGTTTACATAAAGTAAAAATAAGAAGTACATATTTGGAGTTCTGTAGTCTCTGCCTACCCCAATGTAATGATATCTGCTTACTCAACCAACAAGGTACCTACCTTGTATTCGATAACCTTATCGAAATCCTAAAATGAAAATCAAATGTTGAAATATATCCTATTTTTATAACAGCTGTGGCTTCAATTTTATAAATTTATGAGGCCAACATTTATATCAATTTGATACTCGAATCGATTCTACCTTCCAAACTGTGCGTCCTACGCAATAAGTAAACATGCTTTCTTGGTTTTATTGTATTGTTTCTCACTAGGAGTTTCAATGTATTTTAATAACTCATATAGATAGTAGTCGAAGATAGACCAGAGAATTTACTTATTTCAATGATCCTTTCGCTTAAATATACAAACTTTTAGGCATGCTATTGACCGTAAACGAATAAATGAATAAATTTGGCACAAGAACAAATTACAATTCTCGTTTAGCCGTTCCTATTAAGTAAATCATTCAACGTTATCCTGTAACAATATTGTTCATAACAAACCTCAGTTATGCTATAATTAGCCGAGATTCTGCTTATGCTTTATACAGGTATACCTATTCTTAATAAGCTTATGAACTTAGGAGCTTACCTTACGAGCTCTTAGACTAATACCCTTCACTTTCGCCCCAACATAAATAATTGATTGTCCTGGCATGTAGGTTGTGTATTACATGTGAGACGTAATATTCTGGTTGCATTAAAAACATAGACTATCAATATTTAATACAAAATGAAAAATATCCAAATTAAGTGAACTGTAACTGCACTGCAGTTGAATGTTCGCCAATGCATCCAGTTTTACTTTATACTTAAACAAAAATATAACCTCACCTTAATTGTGTTATGTATCTTGCTTAACCAACACACTCCTTCCTTTAATGCACACTTTACAGTCCAACACTTAGAATAGACAGTACCACGTCAATATGTCGGCGTAGGTACACATCCAGTGTTTTTCGTTTATGATGTTGTAATACAAATACAAACTCTATAATTCAGTGAACACGTATTGACAGTATCACGGTTTTAAAGGTGATTTTTGAAGAATATTTCATTGTTTTCCTTCATATATGATGTATTGTAAATTAATTACAAGACGCATCAATATATACTTGATTTAAACAAAATATTTTATCAATCGCCACTTGATGTGAACTTTGAATGGGTAGTCTAATTCATGATTGTGACTTGCGGTTTGAAATATGTTTTCGCAAGTTTTCACTATGTTGTGGTAACATAAATCTTTTGACTCAAGTTAAAACTATATGCATATGAAACTTCAAACAAAATGGGTATGATTATTGTGAGAAAAGCCTTAAATCGGTTAGTTTAAAAGATTAAAGGCGCTCCGTTAAAAGTTCATAACAAGCACACAAAATTGCAACATCATACGATTGTCCGTAATAATTGTTGTGGTGGGCCAGGCACGAAACTCCAGTGCTCGCCTGTCCCTTGCGCATCATACATGCTGACGACGAGCTTCTCGTGCTAGACAAGCCTTGCTCGCTGCCGGTGAGTCCGAGCGTTGGACCCTGTGGGACCCTGTGGGACGGACAGACTCTGAAGTCGGATTTTATAACGCTTTTAGTATTTACTTGTTCGATATAATGCCTTTTGGTATGAAAAATGCGCCTCATGATGTGTGATAAGTAGGACGTCAAAGTAAAGTTTAACAAAACATAAACTGTGTATAAAACATAAAAAACAGTCAAACGGATAAACGAAATCATTAGCTATTTGTATAGACGTTACTTTGTTTACACTTTGAAACACAATTTTTGTGAAGTATTTTTTTGAGATAAATCATAAAAAGCAAAAAAAGTAAAAGTTTTGAAAGAAAAAAGTAGTTACTATTGACGTTCTTTAATTAATTATCAGTGTTAAATATCTTCTGCTCAAATAAATTAACAAATGTCTAGTCATGCCAAAGCTTTTAGATTTTATGTACCATTTTTATACGAAAAATTAGAATTCTAATTAAACTCGTCCAATTAAAAAGTCTCATATTTTTTTACTTAAGCTTGTATTTGAAAGCCAAAACTTTGGTCCGAAGCTGAGCTTTGCGGCGTTGTTATTACTTTAGACTAGTTTGTAAACGTGGTACAAAATGTAAACTCATTTCTGTTATTAATTTTGCTAAGTACTCTGAATGTTGTTGAGATTTAAAAATCTGAGCTAGTCTGGTTTTACTAGTTGATTTAAGTAATGTTTATCACGTTGAGCTAAAGGTAAACACTTCGTCGTCACGGATTAAGGAGTAACTTAATAATGAGTCTAGCAGTAAGTTATACGTCATATTTCGCTAGCAAATTTGCTTTACATTTAACCAGATATTGCTGGCTGGATCTAGCTTGAGTGTTATAAACGATAAATTATGTTTCTTAGATAAAATGTGGTCTTAGGATGTTGAAGTTAAAATTTGAGATACTAAATTTAAAGCTACATAGACATGCTGCGGTGCCTTTACGATTATATCTAAAGCCCAGCGGATCAAATGCGAGTTATCGAGTCTTTCAGGGTCTGTCTCGACATATAAATCGTCAATGTTCGAGCCGGCAAAACCCTCAAACATGCATGAGGATTGTCTAAAACCACCCGTAAGTGGTTTGCTCGAGTCCCTTGTAAACCTTGTTTGTATTCACATTACGTTGAATCTACAGAATTTCTATTACCTTCTACTATAGAAATAATTGGTATTTTGATACGAATTTTGGGTCTGGTTATATTGTAATGAAATATAACTTATTACTTATGTTGTTATTAAACTGGTTATATATTTTGAATATTTTCGTTAGGCGGGTCAAGAGATTCATTATAATTGTTCCGATTTAGAGTAATGTTCTTGAAACTTAGTGTCACTTAATTATTATTTTCTTGGGTGGGTAGTTTTGTTTTTAGATATACCCTGGCAATTACTTTATTTTATAAACTAGAGTAAGTAAATGGATCAACAAGTTATTAAAACTTCTATCGTGGAAGGTACAGTATTTACAATAACACACATCTCTATATGTCGAGATTATGTCTCATTTTGTCAGTGTCTAATTTTTATTTTAAACAAAAGCTTATGCAATCGCGATATAATAATATATTATATGTGATAAAAGATTATGTTCCATCTTGCATGTTTCCATTTGTTTTGTCTTACTCTTTCACTCTTCTACTACCAATCTATTTAAAAGGGTAATTTTATTTTGATTACGATTTCTCCTTGATAAGTATTTTGCTATTTGAATGCATGTTTTTGATAACTATTTGTATTAGGCCTTCGAATCATGTATTTTAATTAATAAATGTTTTAATTAAAATATTACACATTATTAATTTCTTACATTTTCGTCTTTCAATGATTGTTTCCTTTTCTTATTGCACGCGTTCTTCAGAATACCTGGTGGTGGTTTATTTTATACATTACTTTTGATAATGAATATAAATTCTGAAGATAGCCTTGCAAGTTTTCTTTTCAGACTTTTCTCAGTGTTTTCTTTAATAAAGTCGTTTTTAATAAAGAAATTTCATCCACAGGTGCATCCGTGTGGGCGGTACCGACACAACACGGTTGTGTTCATTCTGGCCAAGGAATATAACTTAAAAAATTTGAGGACCATACATAGACTCGACAGGCTAACGTCAGGTAAACTTAGAGATCATGGGAAATAAACTTATATAATATGATTTGCAATAATAGTGTGAAATTAATTGTGCTTAGCATAATATGTGAAAGTTTTATTTACCACCTACATTTTTAACTAACGGTCTAGAGGGACTTGTGTTTGCCAAATTAGAAACCTCATAAATTTAATAGCAGTTGAAATGTCCCAACGAGTATTTAGTAACCTATTCGGAATTCACTATTTAGAAAGAAGAAAGAAAATACATTTATTAGCACACGTAAAAACACAAGATAACAATCAGAATAAAAATAACATAAAGACTAATTGTGCGCTAAAAGGTCCTCGCTCAGCTTGATGTCACCGAATGAGCCATGTGATATGGCACATTCGGCGACGCTGATTTTCAGCGAAGATTTACGTAGTTACTATTAATCTACAATCTATCATCTACTTAAATACAAGTCTTACATTGAAAAGATATCAAGTTATTTGCATTTATGGATTCTATTAAAAGTTCAGCTATG
The DNA here is from genome assembly GCA_949128165.1 of Lathronympha strigana. Classification (NCBI taxonomy): domain Eukaryota; kingdom Metazoa; phylum Arthropoda; class Insecta; order Lepidoptera; family Tortricidae; genus Lathronympha; species Lathronympha strigana. The sequence continues at coordinate 4,026,875 of OX421906.1, read as the reverse complement.
AATATTTGAATATAAATGTCTTTATCACGTGAATGGCACAATTACCATTTTAAGTATGTCATTTGATCAGGTTTTTTAATTCAACTCGAACGATTTAGTTAGCGTCATAGCAAAAGAGTTGACATTTGTTCTAGTTAGCTTGCATTAACATTGGAAAACAAGAAAAAAAATACAGAATTATCGCTAAATGCCAAGCTGTCTACAATAAAATTTAAATATCAATCGTAATACGAACATACAGCTAGTCCACTTTAAGTACGTATACTATATTAAGAAACATAAGTCACTAATGTTTAATTTAATTGCTAAAAATTGCAACATCATTATCACATCGGTCTGAAATTACTAAATAATGTATCAATAATGCAAGCTTTATGTACCTATCTGATAAGCAAAACAGCCGTTGGATTAAGAAGATATTCTTAAAATCACTTGAGCGATGTCGACATGTTGCAAACAGCTTTTTAACGAACTGCTTTTGTTGTCCAATCAGGGCTACTCTTATTCGGCCGGAGCCCCAAGAAGGCGAGACAGATGGAGCACCAGATAAGAAACAGACAGGTGCAAAAGGAGTACGTCTGCCGGGTCGACGGCGAGTTCCCCGAGTGAGTACGCTGTTTACATTATTAGTTACGACAACATTCGCTGATGTCGGATAAATATTTATAACTGTTAAGTTTTTTATCTGTTTTGGTTGTGATTTGTAAATGACGTTGATTTGCAGGCCTTGACACTTATTCACGTTCAAGATCGAGGCAACAGCCATAAATATGAATTAATATTAATTTTGAATTCCGTGAGAGTGATAACTGTCTCTTTCATATCTGCACTTATTAATTCACGCATTTACGTATATTTTTCTGGGAATGTAAACGGATGACATTTCAGGCCCTTTTGTAATAAAAAAAAAAAGATATAGGACTTTCCATTTTATCTATCCAACATTGAAACGTCTCGTTAATCTTTTAGAATGTTTATTTACAAATTTGGCGATCAGCCATTCTATTATCATCGCTATCGGCATTGCAAATTTTCTGCTACTCAATCAATGTCTTAATCAATTATAAATACCCGCAAGTTAATTATTTTTAAATGAACAAGGTTGACATTTTTGTGTTAAGAAAAATGGGGTGCGATTTATAAAAGCATAATGGCATGACTAGTGGGTAAGGTAATGGATTAGTGACATTAAAAAGATGCAATTGAATTCTAATCTTAAACAAAGGAAGAAAAAAACAATAATTGTAGGCTATAGTTTAGCAAAGATCCTTACTACAATCAGCAGAAAATATGTTTAAAATGATGTTGGCACGACCTTATTGTTGTGGCAATATGAGTACGTTTAGATCATTTTTAACACCTCACCCGCTCAGATAGATATGCTTCTGACTGTACGCCAAACAGTAAAGACATGAACTGAAAAGCGCGTTTTGCCAAAACACACAATAAGGTTTAAACATTTTATAAGATTTTATTTAACTTGCAATGTGAATTTGTTAGGGTCGAATCTTGCAGGCTGAATTTAACTTCCCGTTATTCGAATAAGCTGAATTTCCACATGTTTATGTAGGTTAATACAACTTTATGCATCTACTATCGAGCTGATCGCGTGATGGAAACCGGAGATGAACTCTGTGATAAAAACAACCAATCCCCATTTTGTTTGGAATAAACACATTATGTAGAATTGTCTCCATGAGCGATAAAAGCTTCTATGAGGAATACATTTTTTGACAAAAAGCTTTCTAACTATAAAACTCTCGTGAGACTCGAACATATTAAATAATATTTAAAACGGGTCACTCACGTAATTTAGTCGATTTTCGCTCGACATGTTTCGTAAAGAACGAAACATGTCGAGCGAAAATCGACTAAATTACGTGAGTGACCCGTTTTAAATATTATTTAATAAAGTTTCTTTTTAACAGGGAAGAGATAGAATGCCTAGAGGCGATAGAAGTAGTGAGCTACAAGATCGGCGTGTGCAAAGTGTCTTCGAAGGGCAAGGACTGCTCGACCGTGTTCAAGCGGCTCGGGTTCAACGCCCGGAGCAAGACCAGCGTGGTGCTGTGCAAGCCCAAGACCGGCAGAATGCACCAGATCAGGGTTCACTTGCAGTATCTAGGTAAGTACTAGCAGCAAAGGAAGAGAAAGCAATTATCGAATCGAATAAAGACGACTTGTACATCCAACATTTTTATCCAATTAGCAATCATCATCGCCATTATCAGCCAACCGACGTGCGCTACTGAACCTCCCCCAGAGAATGCCATTTTGTGGGCAACTAGCAGTAAATAAATACTGCTTCCCATATAAAGTGTGACGAATAGCAGAAGTCGTCGGCTTTAGATTGGCATCGGCTTCACAAGCTTCCTCTCTTTTGTTATTGCATAATAACACTGAGCTCAAGTAAAAACACTAATTGATTGCCCTGGATGAGAATTGATATCTGATGTGAAAGATTAAGGAGTATAATATGACAAACAGTCTAGATATAATTCTTATACTGTCGGCCATTTCTATTTAGTCTATAGCATAGGTACTAAATAACGTATACGACTTATATTAACATGTGTGTTGCTTTAACAGGTTACCCCGTAGTGAACGACCCTCTCTACAACCATCCCGTCTTCGGCCCCCTCCGCGGCAAGGGGGGTGACACAGGTGGTAAAACCGACGAGCAACTCGTTAGGGACCTCATCGCCATCCACAACGCTGAGAACTGGCTTGGAGTTGACGCGGCTGATGATGACATGCTGTTCTCAAAACCAGTGCGTGATGATAAAGGTAATACACCGAGATATTCTTGGTCGAATACAATACTTTTTGTTGCACACCTCGAAGAAATCACCTTGAGGTAGTGGAAACTCATGAACTTCTTTCTTCTTCTTCCTTTACTCATGCCAACTAGAAAATAATTTCTTACAACCAGTCATAGTTTTTTTCCGCGGATGAAAATCAAAGTTATCTGCTTCAGACCCTCTTACTTGTACTATTTAACTAACAATCCTTATATACATGGCAAAAGGCTGGTACCTTCTCGGGATTATACGAATCCTTTACTTCGAACTTAATCTCATCTCAATCATTTCAATTTTTATATTTTCAATACCAGGTGTTGAAGATGACTGCGATACTAGCCCCACCTCAAGGGAGTCTTCTCCAAGATTGGAGTCACCAGCCCCAGGAGTAACGCCTTCGACTGTAATGACGCGTAAGTTAGATATTTCAAAGAGTGCCTCCAATATACTGATTAGTTCATAACCATAATAGTGGATTATCTAAAGTGACACAATAATGCATCATACTCATTATTAGAAATAAAAAAATCAGTCAACATCTCAGACACTGTTATGCATAGAGCGTATATAAGTAACTTTTTGATATTAGTGCACTGATATATTAAAGAATAAGAACGGTGCTTGATCATTCTACGACTAAGTCAAATACTCAAACTTTCAATATTTCACAGCGACCCTGCCCAGTCCTTCAAGTGCAGCTGAGGCGCCCTTGGACGCGTCACCAGCAGTCTGCACCCTCGCGCCCTCACCCACGCCCTCGGCAGCTATGAATGACGACTCCAGTGATGCCAAGGTAACATGCTTGCTGCTGCCGTCAAATTTCTCAGGTATATCTTCGTGCGGCAGTGGCAGCGTGCGAGGAGATAGAAAAACATTTCGATCGTACGCATAGCCGACGCTTGCCGACACCGTTTTCACCGTTTCTTAGCCGACAAGTATAACACATTGCCACCACACAAGATACACAATTACTTATCAAGAATTGTCTACTTATAGAGAGACTAAGATGGTTGAATTTTAGTTGCTTGAGAGTCACGTTAATACAAAAAATATGTGAGACTGACTTATAGCACAACAGTCGCTAAGAACACGGGTAATCTACATCAATGGGATCGCACAAGATCGCTGTGAATACCATACTTACTTTGAACTACGCTGAAAAGCATAAGAGAGATATTTGGTATTTTCCAAATACTTATATTGCCGGCTTTATGTAGACGGCGAAATAACAAAATACTTGGCTTTTGAAGCACATTCTTAAAGATTGTGTAAACGATCGATTGAGCATTTATAACGCCAGTTAAAATGTAACTATTATTAACTTTTATTAACTTTTTCAAAGAGATGAAATTTTAGTCATTTATTATTTTCACTTCACGGCATTCATAAACTTCGTCTGAAAGCCCAAAAATTACAGTAAAATCCTTTATGCTAACATCATATTTTATACAGTACAAAATTTGTAAAACTTGAGCATTCAAATTCAACATCAAATATAGAATTTGTAAACTTTTGCCTAACAAGCTCGTATAGCTAAACAAAGCCAAACCAAAGGGCAAAATTATTTCGAATTGTGGTTCGTTGATTTTAATTTAAGGTCCCTAAACTGAAATCAGGTTACATTGCCCTGTTAGTTTTAATGAATTTTACTCAGCTACGTTTAATGATTTAGGCAGGCTAAATTAAATTGTGATTTGCTCAGGCAATAAAATTGACGTTTAGTTTAGCTGATTCCCAAAAGAAGAAGGTTTTTAGTTCCTAAGATGAAAACATTGGAATAAAACAAGACAAGAGAACTTTTCAAATGTTATGGTTAGCGTAATTTTGCAGTGACTTATCCAATTTCAGGAGTAGTATTTCAACTGTGACTGGCAACAATGGACCATTCTTTAGCGTTTCGGATTCCTCTTAATATCTATCTTGTTGACAGAATTTGGAGATGTTTAATTCTTCCGTTCTTCTGCAGTCGGACAAAGTGACAGTGGCAACGCAGACAGGCTGCGCACCAACAGCGACCAGTTCGGTCAGCTCTGCCAGCGGATCGATAGACGCACTGTCTTCTGACCCGCACTGCTATGAGTGCCGCGTCCGCTACCGCGACCCCAGGCCCAGGGACCTGGTCATGTATCTCCATGCTTGGAAGTACAAGGTAAATAGCTTAAGCTTAAGGTAATTTTTTATCTCTCTTCGGGTATCTACAACAATTCCCTTAGTCTTTATATCTCTGGATAAGGCGGCTAAGTCTTCCGGGAATGTTCTGTTCTCACTGTTTCGATTAAATGTTGAAACAGAAGCGATGGGACATAACATGCAATATTAATCTGTATGTCAGTTTGGTAATCTGGACGTATAATCAAGTGTGACAACTGACAATATTTTAACTTGGACCTTATCGTGTTATTCGCTAAGTTAGACCTGACTTTACTTTTGTAGAGAGGGAACAACTCAATGTCGGAATATTTGATTCTAGGATTTGCAATATTCTTTCAGTATAGGTACTTGACTAAAAAATACAATTCAAGATGCAATTATCTAATTGAATAGAACTTTGGAGCTAGTATACGACAGTTCACGAAAATAGACCATGTCCCATTTTATCAACGACCATTTTTTCCCAGGGACCCGGATGGGAGTACGAGACGGAGCTGCCACAGTGGGCGAGCGTAGAATGGGACGAACCGGAGACCTCATAGTCACACGAACTCACACCACTGCGGCGGCGCCTCGCCTCATCACTCTACATCAACCATTGATCGCGAAAATATAAAGACTAAACCTCAAGGCCAATGTGATGAAACCGTCTATAGGATAAGACAGTCGACGCAATTTTTTTGTATGGTACGAGTATGGTAAAGTAGTGTTCGATAAAATGAAACACTGATTTACAGACCGTGTCAGTGACAAACGTATACCAGATAATAACGGTGTAGACGGTCTTGCCTTACAGACGATTTTATCCCCATTGATCTCATTGAAACTGTTAATAATGCAATTTGGACTGATTTTATTGATAAATGATGTTTTAAAATGTGATGTTGATGATTGTTAAGCTGTTTTCACTTTTGTCAACTATATATAAAGGCCCCATAAATGTTGACTAGAATCGTTAGTTACCATGACTCGGGTATAATTGCGAGGTGCCGCTCGTTCGATGATGGTTTTCAATTGGCTGTTAGAATCGCAGTGCTCTGAAGTAAGTTTTGTAATAACTAAACTAAGTGAGAATTAGATTAGTACTTTAGATTATTTCAGCGTACGAAGTTCCGCTCTGGACCTCTTATACTAATTTCATTGGCGGATTTTAGAGCACTTTGAATATTAAGGCCTAGAAGATTAACCCAAGCATATTTGGTTGGTTATTAAAAGAGCAAGAGATGGAAAGTTGTTATGTAGGCTTCAAATAGATCAGTGCCTCGGATTTCTAGGCCTTGCTATTCTTAGATTGAGCACTTATTTCGATACGTTCTTGATCATTTTCGGTTTGTTTGTGTGTAGTTTACGATTTTAGATGTTTATGTCAGTGTTCAGTTCCTATCGGCCTAGGATGTTTCGTCGCTTGTTGTAATGTAGGGCTAAGGATGTAACAATAGAATATCGATAACTGTAAAATAGTTATATCGCTATAACGAGGCAGGGTCAGAACCACAATCATAAATGAATATATTAAAAAATGAAATGAAAATGATTTATAAATAAAACACACAATGGGATAGCTCTTCTATTTAATTCTCAACGGAATATGTAAATTTTATTAGAGATTGACGTGTGAGATGAAAAACACGGAAAGTATTGTTTTTCACCCCGCATGGAAACGTAAATCTTGATTTCAAACAAATCTCGGACCACTGCATATTTTCTTATTAAAATTGAAAATAGGACCACTTTAAAACATGTTCTAGAAAAGCTATCTCTGTATCAGTAGACGCGTGTCTATAATAAATGCATAAGTAAAAATAATAAATTAAATAACGCATTTTGTAGGCGGTGTATAGTAACGTCGTCACATTTTGGCTTCCATAGTTTTGAGTAGAGGAAAATTTGTAACGTGTTAAGACAGATCTTCAGAATTTTGTACTCGACTTACATAACAATTCCGAATATAAGTACTCTTTTCATTATATCTCTTGTATCAGATCTTGTGATAAAGCATTTATTGATTTCCTTGACGTTTAAAACCTTCGAAAAAGACAGTTTTTATGTGCGTAACTTTAACATGACCAAAGTAATAGGTCTATTTATTTCCAAAGACAATTTAAGTTAACAATAGACGACTCAGCAGATCGAAGCACATTTTAAAGACATGGACGACCGCGATATTCGCAAGTTATCTTTACGTGTGTTTTTAGTTCTAAGTTTTTTTATAATTTGGTTTCATTTTTCTTGTTTGGATTGTTCTTATTGTCTTATTGTCCTTTGACTCGAAACAAGCGCTGGTTCGTTTACGGTAGGTATATTTATTATCTTATCGTAGGTATTAAATGTAAAAGACAATTCTTGTTATTAATAATATTTCACGAGCTTTCATAAAATTAGTTTGGAAAAATATATATTTTTCTTACTTGTAGCGTAGCTGTAGTATGCAGATATGTTATTCCCTGTTATATAATGATATTAGGCAAGTATGGAGTAAGCATTCGTCACTATATCCAATCATGTTTTCATTGTCATGTTCATTGACATTTCATATAATTCCAAGGTGAGCTGAGGAATGCCCGGCAATTTGTGTAATTTTCGATTCTGATTTCTAAAATGGAACTTTATGTGCCGAAATCATTAAGGCTGTGCATCGATTTGTTTAAATCACGCCCACCTGTACGACATAAGTATGTTTCCCGTGCATAAAAGAAATATATGCCACGCTATTAAGGTGGTAATTACAATAAATCACGAAATTCAATTTCGCTTCAGTGCATATTTACATTAAATACAATTATTAACTTGGCTATATCGTTTTACGTTGGATTTATTTCAGTAACCAACCAAGAAAATTTTCAATGATTATGGTTTTGATTCTGTCAAATACTAGTCTTTGTAGTCTTCAAAGTAACGTAGTAAAGTAGTCTACAGAGTCAACAAACGCCAAAATTGAATCGAAATTAGCACTAATCGGCCTGGCCTACCTTGCTCGAATGTAAACATTCATTAATACTTTATCAATATTAACATTGGTGAACAGTTTTACATTGACTGTTGAGTAGACTGCTTACTTCAAACGACGCCAATGCGCTGTTGTTGCTATCGGCTATACGATGTACATATAATGCTAAATGTGATTGTGCTATTTCTATTACTTTACGCATTATCTCTATCACATTCTCTATTATCTCTATTGGGATCAAAGTAATTTAAAAGTCAGGGAAACACCCGAACAGTCACTTAATGTTAGTATTGTAATCCGTGTTTTAAAAGAATTTTGTAAAAACGGTAGCATGTACAGTAAGTTTATCAGTGGCATATCACCTAGGAACCACAATGAGATCGTTTTCTTTATCCGGTCTACCGGTTCTCGAATGGGTCTCACCGACGAATATTGTTGTATTTTTATAGTGTTTAAGACATGTTTATACATTATGTTAAATACATAATTAAGCTACAGTTTGCAATGTGGGGCTGGCGGTCTTCTGAATTTTGGTACATCACTGTTGCAAAGGTCCCCCAGTCTTGCTATATCGATGTTTGTTTTTATTTTTTAAACTTTCCCAGTTAGAACGGCTCTCGACATAAATAATCATGTCGTGTTTGGTTTATCATTTATTTGTAAGAAATTTTCATGTGCCTTCTCAAATAATGAAACTCGTAATGTTTTTAAATTACAGTTACATTGTAATTGTTACACGTTGTAACGTAAGTAGACACTTGACACTCGCGAATATTGAGGGGAAGGTTAAGAGGATGCATTCCCCGTATATTTTAGTATACTTTTACCGTATATAATTTTCTGTAATTTAATTTATGTAATTTACAATCGTTGTTCTTGAGATTGCCTTAAATACCTATTAACCTGCGTGCATCAATTATAAATGAAATATCTCAGGAGGTTCTAAAATGTTGAATGACGATTAACAGCGTCCTCTGTTCATCTTCTCTCTCGATTTTGGCACATTTTCGCAGAAAACAATTTTTGTTAGCACATTTTTGTAAATTCTTTGCGATATAGTCGTGCCATAGAAATGGCATGTGTTATTTAGGTTGTTTTTGTTTTGTATTACTATGCCAACAAGAAAGACATTTGTTTATTTGATAAGTATGTAATAAGAATATAATAGTGTTTCCTTCTTTAGACTCATGTTATAAGCATTCATGTTTCCACTTAAATTTAATTAGAATAAAATTCATCATTGGCCGTTGGTGTTTTATTAATTAATTTACAAGTACGTTCGTTACATGTTGATATGTCTGTCTTAAGGGCCACAAAATTCTCATAATCATCTATGAAAGCAGTGAACCACCTGCGTGTTCGCTCTAAGTGTACAGTCAACCAATTGGAACCCTAGGCCACTCTAGAACCATGTCAAAGTGACAAGCAATAAGAGATTTCTTACAATCTGATGTATAGCGTCACTATGACATAGTCCTACAGTGGCCTAGGGTTCCAATTGGTTGACTGTACACTGGGTGGTAATGAACGTTCAACTGGCGACCAGTTCTTTTTCATTGCATCTTATTGTCGGGATTTTGAATGAGTGGCGCAAGTTTTTTTTTTTGAAATGGTCCATCTATCGAATCGAAGTTATTTAAAAGATAATCTACATGTTTCACGACTGACTTGGAAACATATCAGAAAATTAAAAGTAATAAACTCCAGGGTAATTACTAGATAAACACGGAAATAAGTACACTTTAGGTTTCACGATTAAATAAAATACTCTAAGATAAACAAATATAATAGATTCCTGGTTGATACTATAAACATATTTAAAAAAGCAGATTGCAAAAATTATGTATTTTTTATTTCATTCTATTGGAACGGGAAAGAAGAACTTAACTCGATCAGAAAATAATGCAACATAACTCTTTTACTACTTCCCTCGACCTGGCCTAGCCATCCCTAACCGGCTCTACCGTAATTCCAGAAAACTAAGTTCAAATATAAAATACTCTATTACGCAAATAAAACGTATTTTATGTCAACAGTCTAACCTATAAAACGTATATTTACCTATTACGTACTACCTTTTCCACGCGTAAAAGTAAAAGTAAATACGCATACTTGATGAGATCGCACATTCTCGAGAAAAAAATGTTTCTTTGCCTCGATGAATACTTAATAGGTATTACAAAGGTACCACGATAGTTTTGCGGTTCACTAACGTAAGCATAAACCTTATATCGTTATAATAAGAGTGCTTGACAGTTTTTTAAGTGATAAATTTACCTGTGTGTTAAGGTTCCACGCGTCTGAGACCTCTCTTTGTCGGAGTAAGTAATGCAAAAATTTTAATAAGAAGCCAAGAAGGCTTAGTGTTGGGTTTGGCTATGTTTCGTCTAAATTGTTGAATGAAGTCACGAGTTTTTGTGCATATTAATAAAATTATTGGACTTCTGATTGTGTTACACGTTAAAAGCTTTTGATAAAGGGGCCCCTGCTGCGCTATGCAACATGATGTAGGTATATACAGTCAACGAATTAGAACCCTAGGCCACTTTAGAACTATGTCAAAATGACAAGCAAAACGACGCGTCTCCCTAAGGCGTATAACCAAATGAAAGAAGTAGTAGAAATATTCGCCGGGGTGGATCATCGATAGCTCAATTGGCAGAGCGACCTGAACGGTGTTCAGAGTTCGTGATTTAAAATCCCGCTCAACGCGGAGAATTTTTTAATTTTTCTGTCAATTATAAAATTCTAAAATGACAAGCAGTAAGAGATTCCTTACAATCTGATTTACAGCGTCACTTTGACATACTCGTAGTCCTACAGTATCCTATATAGGGTTCGAAATGGTTGACTGTACCATTTTTCCAATTATCAGATTTTTTACGATATTTTGACTGTCTATCGTATACAAAATATTGATAATAAAAATAAATACAAATACTGTGTAGATATGTACGATATTTGTAGGAGCAGTTAAGATCAAAATAAAGTAACTTTAATTTTCTCCACACAAAAACAAAACACGATTCATTGACCCAATATTCGAAACACGATCCCCACAAACCGAGATCATAAATTCGCGTAATCTAATGTGGCGGGAAACAGCGAAATGACAAAGCACATACGATATTGCCCCAAAATTAGGCCGCATGTTTGTGTGGAACTGAATTTTATGGTAAAATGAGTACGGAGGGCTTGGAAAGGTCGATTTCATTTCTCCATTTATTTTGAAACTTTATTTTACAGTAAATAATGTACTGTAATGATTCTAGAAGTTACAAATAACTCATTCCAAAGTTCCCTAAGGAGAGCAGAAGACCAACCAGCCCGGAGTGCACTTCACGAAAAGCGACATGACTTGGTCGGTCATGAGGTAGCGACGTACAGGAGAAGAAATATAGTAAAAAAGGCGAATTTAAAGCCAGATGGCTAGTTCTCTGCGATTCAACCTTCGAGCCAGATCTACCTAATAGGTGCGCGAAGTTAAAATAAACGATTTTAACTTCGTTCTTACTAACTTATTGTATACCTAGAGTTTGTATGTTGAGGTTTTTTTACAGTCATACTTGCCTAATACGGAACTTACAATAGGGATGACGACTACGTTGAAAAACTATTTATTATTCTATTTAGTCCTTCAGTTAAATTACCTATCCAAAATTATTAGACACGTATTTTTTCCTTTTTCAAGACAACTAAAATTGACGGAAGAGCATCAAAGTTCCAAGGTGGGGGATGGTGATGTCACTATTAGGTAAAAAATGTATCTAATGTGACGTCACGCGAAACTTAATTGCACTGTATTTCCGCCATTTTTCATTTGACTAAAAAAGAATGCGTGTCGATTATTTTTTTATAATCTAACAGGCGGACTAATAAATTTTGTCGTCTAGCCTATTATTTGTCTTGAGCAAGAAAAATAATAAACTTAACATACCTACATCTTGCAAAAGTACCTACGAGAAGTATGCTATGAGCGAACCGGTTTGGCGATTTTTTATTTATTTATACATGTGGACGAAGATGATTTTGAAAACATCATGAAAACAAACAAAGGTGACTTAAAACAAAGGTGAGTGTGTATTGCTATATGATTATAATTATTTCCCTTCACACACTAAATGTATAATATGAAAATAGTTCCTATATTATAATCATTTACATCTCCACACATACCTACTATAATATGTATAATCATGATTATAACCAAAATAAGCTTGGTTAGCGCAACAGTTCAAACATCAGCCCCCGAGCACACACGAGGGCAAACATTTGCCCGCCGTGCCCTGTAATCATTCATCAGCGGAATAATCTGATTACTGCCCGACATGATTAACCCTCATAGTGTTTCAAAATCTACAACACTGTTGTCATACTGTTGTCAGCTAAAAAAGTCGAATTAATGAGATCATTCGAAAAGAAAAGTGATAAAAACATTAAAAAAACCGGCCAAGTGCTAGTCAGACTCGGGGTTTCGCGCAAAGGATGCTGGGCCTCCTTAGGTTATTCAAAATGCTGGTGGCACGGAGCTCTCAGTGTGCGGCCATTATACGGTTTTCGGATTTTTTCCTGTACTTGTGCTTTAAGCTCTTGCTTTTTGCCAAATTTCGTGATTCTAGATTTAATAATCGTTATTATTTAGATCAATTCCGCTATAAATATAAATATTAACCTAGAAAGTCTATAAAATGACATATATTTTGTAATATAATTTCACCTTATATATATATATATAATATATATATATATACCATACTATGCTTGAATCATAATTAAAACACGTAAATAAGCTTGTTTAACGTAAGTACAGTTCAAACAATCAGCCCTCGCACACACGAGGGCAAACATTTGCCCGCAGTGCCTTGTAATCATTCATCAGCGGAATAATCATATTACTTATTAACCCTGATAGTGTTGCAACATCTGCAATATTATGCACACCGTTGCCGTTTCAAAAATAAATAAATACCTAATTTAAAAAGAAAAACTAGACTACTTTATGAAATTAAAAATTATTAACCAGTAAGAATGAGTTTCAATGTGTAGTTTTAATCTCAATTAGCCATTTTACTTTATACTTAGTAACAAAAATATGTATCTATTTGATGCAAAATTTTATAAGTAATTAAATAAAATGCTTTGTTAAAAAACATTTGACAGCCCTGAAGATCTATAGGTCCCATTTCCCAATATGAACACAATTATTTTTCATTACAGGCCTAAAGCATAATCACTAAGTATACCGAACAATAAAGACGAATTGACAAAGAATTACACCACCAACTTGTTGTCTAACAGTTTAAACATGCCTGTACAGCCTGTGCAGTTTAAGATACTTGCTTACACTTAGGTACTTGTATCTTGGTAGCTATTTGGTTTGTGTATACAAACCAAATCCATCAGCCTTACACACGTATGAAACATACGCTCGATAGCATTTTTTTCAGACCCCATGTTAGAAATTTCATGTGATGTTCACCAATCGCTTTTCGGTAAATGCTAATAAGACCTAGTTTACCCCCTGAGTTATAAGGTTAGATGGCAGCCAAAGCGGACTCCAGGCTCTCTAAGCCATGGCATAAGCCGGGAAAACGCTAGGAGGGAGGTAAAGACCTTGATAGGTTTATGAGTATGGGTCAATAATAACTGGAGACACCGTGTCTATGCAATACCTCCAATCCAGACTATTGCTCTGGCGCCATTCTGTCTCTGGCGTGCGTGGCGGCGCGAGAAATCAACTTCAAACATATGCTAGTAGCATTAAGAATCCACAGGCTCTAACAAAAGAAAATGGAATAGATCTAATTGCAAGATCACGAGAAAAATGGAAAGGTATGCGGGCGCGTAAAATTAGACAATTGCTGTTTACAATCGCACTACAATTTTTGTAGTTAAAAGCTTTTACCAGAGTTAAGAATTAGTTATTACTCAACGCACCGCGTCGTTTCGCTATCACGTTTCTTCGTCCAGTATGTTCACCGCCTTAGGCGATTTCTAGTACCTACATAAATGTTCAAATAACCTGCCGTTATATATCAGTTGCTACACTTGCTACCAATATCAGCCCGTGGCATAAAAGTAGCTTGATTATAGTAAAATTGCAATGTACCCTCAATATCCCAGGACGACACGACACGGTGTTTCAAAAGTGCTTCCCTGCACCGTCATTTTGTCTGCTCCTATGTTATATTTAAGTTTCATTAAGCGCCCAAGTTATTAGGAAAGTGTTTCTGTCAGGACGTACTGTGACATAGCGAAAACCTACAAAACTACGTGCAATCTCATCTTGACCTTTATTTTTAGACATATAAGGATGATACTTAATTTTTTAGATCGCAAAATTAACGTTGTCTGTTTACAAGCATTTTGCGGTTCCCAAACTAGGTCCAACTGGAATTTAAGCTATAATTTCAGAGTTATAAGAGTTGATATGTAGTTGGTTGGTTGTAAAGTAAAATTGTGAAGGCGTTGTGTCGAAATATTGCGTCGTCGTGAAATTATAGAGGACTCTTAATGTTTTATTAATGGTTGGTCTCAGGGCGAGTAAGCCTTCATTGATTTGGCTCTGGGCATTTTTTAGTGATGTTCGAGGAATTTGCGAGGTTTATATTGCCTTTAACGTGGGTGTTTAAACTGTTTTTACAGCGGAACAACGATAAAAGAATAAAAAAAAGTTTTAAACGCATCGTACGGTAGGTACTAGATACAATTTAGTATTGTTTTACGCCAAATAAAGCTTCAAAGTAGATTGGATTTTTCAGTTTAGTACTTGTTCAAGTCGTAAAAGTTGTTGATCTGTCTATAGATAGAATTACGTGATAGTAAACACCCCTCAGAGGTCTTGTGAAGTTTTCTGTAAAAATTAACAGATTGGCCCGGCCGGGTCACGTCCTAGCCCGTTCTAGTATGAGTCATCCTGTATGGTTGTACCACGTAAAGGAAAAGTAGCTATCTACTACTTACCTATTATGTGTTTTCGTTTACGTACATACTCGTACGAGTACCTACATAAACTTATGCCTGTATTCCCAAAACTGGTAGGCAGAGCATGTGAAATTGCTCAAGTACTTATCAATGTCACTTTTAGCAATTTAAGGGTTATTATATTAACATAATTGTGACTAAGTTCATTTTTGACTTTTTGTCATTTTTTATTTAGTTAACTGGTGACACAGGAGCTCTGTTGGGTGCCCTATAAGTACAAGTTTAGGTTTTAAAGTAGGAAATCTAGAGGTGGTACGATTTAACCGGCGGTACGAAATAGCCGAGTCTCCCCTACCTAGTAAATCCATAGCAGGGTCAGGATGCTAGCCCTTCGACCACATCTCACTCGAACCCATATCCCGGAGCCGGCTTCTATGACACCCATGGAAGGAAAGCGGGTGGTGGAATTCTTAACTCGATACTACTTTACTTGGATACTGAGACGATCGGTTGTCGTAGTTGGTAGTAACCCTGCCTGCTATGCCGATGGTCCTGGGTTCGAAGGTAAGGGCATTTATTTGTGTGATGAACACAGATATTTTGTTACTGAGTCATGGATGTTTTCTATGTATTTGTATACTATATAATATCGTTGTCTGTACCCGTAATACAAGCCTTCTTGAGCTTACTGCGAGACTCAGTCAATTAGTGTAATAATTTCCTATAATATTTATATATTAAATAATTAAATAAGTACATACGAAAAATACTATAAGTACCAACTTTTGTTTTAACAAAAAAGGTTCACTTGGTTTACAAAATAGCTTTTTGCATTTTCAGGATCCCGTCTCCTGGGTGTGCACGTCGTTAAGTAAGTTTGATTGGTCTGGTTAGTAATTCAGGGTCGGGAAGCGAACTCCGACCAGTGTAGATTGGGCTTAATTTTTAACGCGAGAACTCGTTACGCGAGCTTTTAATTTTGTTTATTCGCCATTTTGGAGACGTACATTATTGATCGATTTGGGGGAAACGCAGATAGGACAAGACGAATGGTTTTGCATAATTTTCTATTCGAAATCTGTTCAATTCAAAGTTCCAAATAATAAAACATAAAAACAGTACAAGTGCGTGTCGGACCACGCATAATTCCGTACCTTAAAATTATTTATTTTATTTTATTTACTTCAACACTTACAGCTATCTTTACAGGACTATGCCTAAGACAATAGTGTAACTACATCTAGCTAATCTATTTATACATAATTATCACGGTTGTAACAAATATTGTTTAACGCTGACCTTGTGAATTCATTCAGAGAGCACGAGAACAAGTCAATGTTTTCCGAGACAAGGTTGAGGGTGCGCAGCGCGCGCGTCATCGGCGCCTGCCGGAGCAGGTTCGTGCGCCCGCGAGGCTCGGCCAGCAGCCGCGGCCGCAGCCGCCGCCACACGTACCCGGGCGGGGCGTATAAACCCACACAACTCAGAACCTGGCTATTGTCAGCTTTTCCCCTAATCAATTTAAATAAATATGTTGCTAAACATAGCTCTCTCCGAACCCGCAGCTCGTTGTATCCGACCATACCTAGTACAAACTGAGTCGGATACATTAACGGGTAAAATGGATAGACCCCATAGAGCCTTAAATATAAAAATCGCACAAATTTATTTTGAATCCGCTCCACCATGAGATTATATTTAATTTCATGTGGAGCCCAGATAACTGAATTGCATTCAAGGTTACTGCGGACCATTGCATTGTATAACGCGATGATCGCCTTTGTACTACTAAAACCTTGACACCGGCGCAGCACAAAACCTAACATTCTGTACGCTTTCTTACAAACAAGAGTAATGTGCTCACGAAATCTTAATTCAGATGTAAAAGTTAGTCCTAAGTCTTTAACTTTTGTGACCCTATTCAATTTCTCTGCGTTAATTTCGTAATCATGGACTATAGGTTTGTGCGCCCGAGTAAAACTTATAGTCAGACATTTTGAATTATTAAAATGCAACTTATTAGCCATACCCCATGACACCACACGATCTATATCCCTTTGTAATCGTACACAGTCGTCAGCACTTTTGATAGATCAATTATTTTAGTACTAAGTGCGTTGATGTTAATTTTTCTGACTTTTCCTAAATTTTTTGGACCTTCTTTTCAAGAATTATAGTGAAGGGACACATTTTTTACACTTTAAAAAACACGGGGGCACATGTTTCTAGAAGTCAAGAAGACGTTTCCCTTATAAAATCATATTTTAATTAAAAAAAACAAAATTTCGCAAAACTAAGTATTTAGCGGCGCACAAAGCACGCCTCTAGCTGTATTATCATTAACATATGCTTTGTAGTTACTGAGTAAAATCGCTGTAACAATACGGATGGACAGAACGAAGCTGTAATCTTGCTTAAAGGATGACTCACACTAGAACGGGCCAGGGCCGTGACTGGGCCGGGCCGATCCGTCAGTTTCTATAGAAAACGTCACGAGGCCTACTAGAACCCCATGCTCGGACGTGATTCTTTCTATAGCAATTGACAGATTGCCTCATCTCATTCTAGTGTGAGTCATGCAGAATTCTCCTGCAACTCTGAGCAAAATTTCGCTCGACATGTGTCCTTACCACGCTTTAAGTATTTTCGCACCAGCATATTTGCATTAAGCAAGGTGCACTCCCACTGTAAGTGACTTCAATGCAGTTGCTAGCGAATACAGTTAGTACGTATTCATGATAAAGGGCGTTTTTTGTGGACATATTGATCTAAACATGGCGAGCAAGCTTCAGCTCTCTCCTACAGTTGTCAATTAAAGTCAATGTATCGCCTATTATATGCAGTCTTCACTCTCTCACTAGCTAGTTGCTAGTTGAGAGAATGTGGCCGTTGTTAAAAAAACAGTTTTTCGTAATGGCCAGCTACATAATTTTTATGACGCCAAAACAAAAACGTTGGCTTATGCCAACAAAATTAAAAACAAGGAAAAAGCAAAATCTTTTTTGTTGCTTAAATCACGATCAATATTTGGGTCGTAAAGGCCATACAAATTTCTGAAAGCGATAATCGACTTATTTTGAAATACATCTAATTATAGCATTCGGTGATCACCAACAAAAAATCAAAGTACTTCTGACCACCTCCCAAAGGCCGCCTCTACTCCAGGAATCTGAAGAGTTGTCTAAAGGATGACTCACTGGACGGGAAGATCTGTCAATTCCTATATGAGTCACGTGACGTTTTCTATAGAAACTGACAGATCGGCCCGGCCCGGCCCGGTCACGTCCCGGCCCGTTCTAGTGTGAGTCATCCTTAAAACACTGACGCATACAGTCAGCTACAAAGATATACGGCCAAAGTGCCAAAAATATGTAGACAAGACTTTATTGCCTAAACATTAAGGTCGTGTATACACATTTCCTATACAAAAATATTATTAGGGGCATGGCTATTCGTACGGTTACGGTTGTCAGCCCCTACAATGATATATTTTATGCATATTCTTTTGGCAGAAAATAGTACTAAATACCGTCTCTTTGTATTGAACTTATTTATCGCGATCTTTTTGCGTCCAAACTAAATGATGACTTGCACTAATCCGATCCGGGACAATCTGTCCATTTCTATAGAAAACGTCACGTGACTTCCTAGGGCTAGCTATCACGTGATTATTTCTATAGAAACTGACAGATCACCACTAATCGGATCGGATCGGATGGGTGAGAGTCATCCTTAACGGTTCCTTGTGATTTATCCAAAACCTTTACTTGCTTCTTTAGTTACATCACTAGAACTTGCGTAATATGAAGAAGCGATTTCAGTTATCTATAGAAAACCTAGGCACAGTTTGACCACTAATCCTGTTAATTGAATTAGGATTTTACAAAAGCAGCTAAACTTCCAATCCAGAGGGCAATGTAGGCCTTATCAGGATTAGTCCAATTTATTTACATATTATTCATGTTAGTTATGACTAGTCGTGGCTTGACCCCGCAACCTTTGTCCAATAAATTAGGTAGGCACTTGCATCGCAGTCTGTATAATTTTATTGTCATAGAAAAAACACGGAAATACCACCTGTAAAATGTCGAATAGCTCCACCGGAAATGCGCCTAAAGTTCTAAAATTTAATATTCTCACAGCTAGGCACCGCATTGCCGCAAAACAAAAGTATGGCTGCCGCAGAATTAAAAGCACGTAGCCAATAACTCTGCTGTATTAAAAACAAGTGCCGAGTGCTGGCCAACTAGTGAATTAGTAAACGGGCGAGTACTGGATTAAGGGCCTTGTGTTACACCATTGTGTAACGAGGACACGTAATCTCCTGCGGACACTGCGGTACATCGTGGTTGCAGTTGTCTACTGGCGTTATTCAGAAAAGCACATCAAACTCTGTTTAGATACTTAAATGATTGTTTGTCCTCATCTGTCTGTTTAATATTTGCCTTTGTTAGAAAAGCAGAAAACATAATTTAACTTAAACGTGTTTACTTTTTTATGAAGAATTAAGTACATTTGTAATGATCGATATCGATAATCACACAATCTGTCGTCGTGCAACGTAACATATAAATCAAAGGTCGATAACAAAAATAAGCCAGACTAAATCGGTGTGAAAACACGCAGACTAAATTGGCTACGTCATGCTCCAGTCGCCTGTTTCACACATGTCGGCTGCATACTAAAGTTCATAGAAACGTTGTGGCAATTGTCGCAATGTCAGCGCGGTGAAACAGGCTGCATGACCTGCATAGATTTCATACAAAAATCATGACCAGTAAGTATCACGTAAAATTTTCCATAGAAATTGAAGCCTGGGCCCGTCCCGGCACGAGTCAGCCTGGTCTATTATAAGTGAAGTCATTATTTACCGACGACGCTGCTGTATATCCTGTCTATATTTGCCCTATGACTTTCAGAAATTTAGTCTAAGGGTGTAAAGTTCCATTTCTCTGTATTCGTCTTGAAAGATTTCAGTATTTAGATTATACTTTTACTTCAAATCAAATCAAAAAAACAAGTAGGAACTTCTCACTATGTATTGTAAATGATTGTACATGCAAATGCTTTATTGTAATGCTTATTGACATGTAAAAGTGCCCTTTAGGCCTACTTGCAGAATAAAATATTTTAGAATTTTTAGAATTTTTGAATATGAAACCTTCGGATTGATTAGTTAACGCAATATAGGAAATAATATATTCCAGTTTTTTTTTACTGTAGCTAGTCTTAATGTATGTTTATATGGGTTCTTATTTACATTAAAACAAAGATTATTTCATGTAATTTCACTACGAACTTCGTGTAATCGGTGTGACAGTCGGCCGCGCAACCAGCCCTCGATGAATGTCCCGCACGGCGTGGGATTAGTCCGCAATTAACTTTAAACTCCAGTTTACGACCGGTTGTACTGTTGTACTATAGTTAGTTACATGTGCATTCTGACCAAAGTTTTAGTAACTAATACAGTTTAATGAGATTTTGGAGGATAATTTTCGTTATAACAAACTACTCGTACCTACAGTTTGTAGTTTGGAGCTTGAAAAACTGGACAAGCGAATTCATCTAAGCGAATATTTAAACTTTTTGAAAACACCTGGTTCAAAAACATTTTGTTGTTGCAAAAACTTTAGAATAGGGAATATGCATTTGAAACAGATAAGGGTAATATTTTTATTTTGGAAACTATTTTGGATCAGCATTATATCTGTAAAGTATCAACATTTCGTATTGTTATTTATTTTGCATTGTGAAAATGATTATTAAGTTCGAGTACCACAATACCTCTTCAATTGAAAAACATACCTTTCTATATTACGTGATATCCTAAAGATACAACTAGAAGAAAAGCCATAAACTAGTTTTTTCCGTGGAGTTTAGGTAAAATTCACTAGTTATGACTGAAAATCCTTAGTTATGCCGCGTTGTCATCAAGGCTTTTCGGGAAGTAACTTTAACCTAGTATTAATGCGCCCACGCAAGCTCCGCTAAGTTTCGCCTAGGCCTATAGGTACGTGCAATTTAAAAAAACCACCACCAATTATACTACCGTAGGGATCGAGAGGGTGGTATCGATGGTTGTGCAATCCCGTTCCCGAGACCCCACTTCAAAGCGAAGCGGTGGAACACCTCAGAGGGTTTAGTCTGTACGAGTTGGACAATGGACATACCCACTCTGTTTCTCCCGAGTGGGATCCATAACGGACTTTCCCTGAAAAAAAAAGGCATTGCGAGGGTAAGGTCACGAATGGGAGGGTTGAGTTGGTATTTTAAACCAGAGTTGTCATATTGCGTCCATTGATAGCCATAACATATTGTAACATTAGCAATTGGCCCATCTCATTCAGTTCCTATCCCTCATAAGTAGGGGTTATGATGGGGTAAGCTAAGTTTTCGTATTATTTTGTGTATATCGTGAAATCTATTATATGAAATGACAGATTATCATTGAATAACTGAAATTCATACAACTGGAACACTTTTTAAGTATATAAATTAACGTGCCACATATAAATATCAACTTTTATCTAGCTTTGAACTTCGTATTCGTCCCAACTCACCGAATTTTACGGTACCTTACATACAGATTTGTTTAATAAAATACCCATCCATCCCTCCATCCATCACGGGCCACAAATTGTTTCACCTTATTTACCTTTCACACAACGTCGACATTTCACGCGGATATTGTGTTAATACCGCCCGGGCTACTGTGAAAGTCGAACAAAGGAAAACTTGTATCTCCATCTCTATAACACTTGCATATTCGAGCAAAAGAGATGCGGGACTAGAATTTCGAGATTTCGATGTTAGCAAAAGACCCTCTGGAATCTGACGGACACTAGCTTTTAATAGTAGTGACTGTAGTGACCACACGTTTAAGCCCCAGTCAAAGACGAGGGCTTAATTTTATCACGAGTTCGTAATTCTTGTACCGCCATACAATGTTTTTCATCACGTTTGCGAGGAAATAAATTGACTTACTAGGCAAATAAATAAACAATAATTATAAGCGGTAGTATTGTAGCGCAGACCACAGTACACTGAGGTGAGTGGCGGCTATGTGCGGCGTTTGTGGGGGGCGCGGGTCCTCCGGGAAGCCTAGGCGAGCGGTAAAGTAGCATGGAAATCCATTACGGCCATGGGCTTAATACAGTGCATTAGGTCTATGTTTCCTTGCATATAATATCATTATATCATCCTTTACGAGCAGCGTGCGTAGCCAAGATGCCAATCGCTCACGTTTACTAACGTATCGTAGCTACCTCTCTCTATCACTCTTCCTTATTAGTGTGACAATGACAGTTGCGTTTCGTTAGCAACTGAGCGTGAGCGTGAGTGATTGTGTTTCGGCGGTTTCGGGGTAGCCTGCCGAATCCGATAATGAATGATCAGATGACGCAACGGAACCACGTGGTTACGTCACCTAAATTAAATCATAAATAGTGTTAAGTTTTAGTTATACTGTAAATTGTTGAAATAAATGAAAACAAATATTTAAGGAGGCTCCCGTACAAAATACGTTTTTTGTTTTATAGGTAATAAATAGTACGGAACCCTTCGCCCGTTTATTTTCACGATTAGCAATGACTTTCGTCACAAAAATATTTGTTGCATGTCTCTATTATGGTATTTTTGTATCCTTAATCATCATCATCATTGTCATCATCCGGGTTAGTTGGAGAAACCCGGTTAGGGCAAGTGTTCCTTTTGGATAAAAATAAAAGATTTATAAATGTACAGAAATATACAAGGAATTGAGCATTTTTGTAACATATATTATTGACCGAGCGAGCGAAGCGAGCGAAGCGTCTCTGCTTCAGCTTGGACAAAAATGCTTTTAGGTGTCTGTCCATTTGTTCTCCTCTACAGGTCGCATTTATCAACCAATTCTTGAACAATTTTGTAAACGAGTTCGTTAGTTACATACAATTTTTTTGTCGATTCAGTTTTTGGAAATTTTAAAAATGGCGGGAATTGGCACAAAGGTCCTAAGCGCCATAGAAATCAAAGGCGCTTAGGACCTTTGCGCCAATACCAGTACCATTGAGAGTTCGTTGTGATAATGAAACGGTAAAAGAAGTAATTCTTATTTTTATTGACCGAGCGAGCAAAGCGAGCGAAGCCTCTCTGCTTCAGCTTGGAGAAAAATGCTTTTAGGTGTCTGTCCATTTGTTCTCCTCTACAGGTCGCATAAATCAACCAATTCTTGTAAAATTTTGAAAACGAGTTCGTTAATTACATAAAAATTTTTTGTTGATTCAGGTTTTGGAAATTTTATAAATGGCGGGAATTGGTACGAAGGTCTTAAGCGCCTTTGGAGTCTATGGCGCTTAGGACCATTGCACGTTCTTTGTGATAATTATAACAATACAAATAATAATACATATTATAATTATTACATATTTCCAAATCTTTCAATCGATTTGAAGCATTGTTATTTTACAATTTTAAAGCACGAATCAAATCATTCATTAAATGTAATAAATATTTTGATTCATGTTTTTGTGTTTTTTAAGTAGTCACACTACTATATATAAATTATAAATTGAAAGATATGTCATATACTAAAGAAAAATGATCGGGTAGCCCAGTGGTTAGGGCGTCTGCCGCGAAAGCAGGAGGTCGCTGGTTCGATCCCAGCCCTGCTCACCGGGGACCTTGGTCACTTTTTCTTTAGTATATGACATCTCATTGTTATTTTGTTTCCTCCAAACTCCAAAGTAGTTTTGTTTCATTTTACTTCAAATCTAATGATGGGATCCATGAGACGGTAAGAAAGATCCTTATACTCAAACTAATTCAAACTTTAACTTTGACCGGGAAGTTGTTTTTTTTTTTCATAAAGATTTTAATTTATAAATAAATTATTTTTTAGTGCCTACCTACCAAATCGTTTTGAGGATTCTTAAAGAGTAACTTACATGTTTGTCTGGTAAATATATACCTAATCGCTAAATATGACATGTGACATGCTTTTATGGCTCTTGATTTGACCTAGCATAAGGGAAGGTCTACGTTTCAGCTTAGTCAAAATGCTTTAATATCTCCGGCCGTTCTCCTCTACAGGTCGTTTTTATCTACGAATTCTCGTGAAAGTTGAGCGATCAGATTTTATAGCTTTGTATGATCTTTTTGTCATTTAGTTCTTTGAAAAATATTAGAATTGATGGAAATTGGCACAAAGAGATTAAGCGCCGCACAGGCCTATGGGGCTTAAGAGCAGATGGTCGCGAGGTCTACAGCTCACAGAGCCACTAGTTTATTCAGTAGTAAGTATTGAAAGAGTAGCTTCCGTAGTATTCAAAGCGCAGTATTTTTGTCAAAACAGCTTTTGTGTATTTTAAATAGGAGGTTTCGTTATTAAACCAGGACTGTGAAACCAGTCTCGTTATGTGGACATGTTCGCATCGTGTGTTTAACTTGTCCAACATGTCGCGATGTGCGCCTGTGTTAGGTTCAGTCAGACCAATGCAGCGCTACAGAAAGATAAGCAGAAAGTTTCCGCTCAAGGCAAACTGGCGGCCATTTTTATATTTACCTTGCCAGTGTTCGTTTGACGTGCCGAGGAAAAAAAAAAAAAAAAAGTCCGAAAAGTATACAGGGCTTGAAGTAACAGTTCAAACTATTCGGGCTACGATAAAATTATGGTAACAAATATTGTTTTTATAATAAGCCATCCTGAAGTAGCCATTTTTTATAGTGAGGCGTTTTATTTAATATTATTTATAACAATGAGTACCAACAGCTTACAGATAACATAGTAGTTAATAGGAGTAAAGGATGACTCACACTAGCACGGGACGGGACGGGGCGGGATGGGAAAATCTGGCAATTTCTATAGAATGAATCACGTGATAGCTCACGGAGCCCTCAGATGTCACGTGACGCTTTCTATAGAAATTGAACGATTCTCCCGTCCCACCCCGCCCCGTCCCGTCCCGTTCTAGTGTGAGTCATCCTTTAATGACTTATAGCCAATAACAGGTCATCACAGATAGTAGCATAATAACAGTTAGCGGTACACTTACATCCAACATCGTAATCTCAAAATACATGTGGTTACTATGCATTACGGTAAACTAAAATTAATTAAGACTTCAAATATGAGAAAAAGAAACAACTTAACACCAAGTTAGGGCACACTCACTTAAAGAAATCATGTGTCAAATTGCGCCTTAAAGTAGAGATTTTACCATTGAAAACATCCACATCCACATTTTTAGATAAATTGTGAAGGTTTTTACTTGCATATTTTATTTCGTTTACTTTAAACTAGCTTCAGACTGTCACTTGTTCTGTGAAA
Source organism: Lathronympha strigana (assembly GCA_949128165.1). Taxonomy (NCBI): domain Eukaryota; kingdom Metazoa; phylum Arthropoda; class Insecta; order Lepidoptera; family Tortricidae; genus Lathronympha; species Lathronympha strigana. The sequence continues at coordinate 4,001,746 of OX421906.1, read as the reverse complement.
CAACTCTCTTGCATTCTTCTCACTCATTTTAAATTGTACTTACAATATAATCTACGTGTGCTGCAACGTAGATTATATTGTCTACGTGTATTTGCATCTTGCTCGTACCTTGTAACTGCCGCGAAAGCAGGAGGTCGCTGGTTCGATCCCAGCCCTGGGCACTGGAGGCCTTGGTCACTTTTTCTGTAGTATATGACATCTCTTTCAATTTATATTCTAAGTTTATTCACTCTTAAAATAAGGCATTATTAATGACGAATAGACAGAATAGGTACAATATACAGGATTAACAATCATTCTGGTGATTATTTTAAGAACGTATCGTGTTCTAATTAGAGAAAGTAGGAAATGAAACCTAAACTCCATTTTGCCTAATACCTCAACAATAAGCTGATTTGACTCCAGTTAAACACCCATGCCGTACGAGATCGTGTAAATGTACTATTACAAATTACTTAACGCCCGAAGTAATTCGATTACAATCGGTATGTTATCGTGTGTCGTGCCTGTAATCGGCCGGAATTACTGAAACTATAAAACTAACTGTAATTTCCTTTACACGTGGTTCTAATTGAAATTTTATGGGGTCACTTTTAATCGATGGTTTCAGTAAGCCGCTATTTCGTTTGCGAGAAAGATAATTGGTGTATTTTGGCGTGTTATAATGGGCGTATGACGTTGGTACGCTTGAAATAATGAAATTATATGTATAGAAGCTGTAGTATGGGGTTTTTCAAAAAAGGAGTGTTAAAGTTTTTAAAGGGTCGGCAACGCACATGTAACACCCCTGGAGTTACATGGGCTACGGTAACCGCTTACTATCAGACGGGCCGTATGCTTGTTTGTCACAGTCGTAGTATTAAAAAGAAAAAATAAACAGGAACCGTTAAGATTACATTTTCGGGATCACGTACCACACTGTCGATTCTTGATAAGGTTACTTTCCAATTGAATCTTTATAGTAGCACTTTATTGACAACCGGCAACGCACATGGTAACTTTCATTTAAAAACAAGAATACAGCAATATTTGTTCATGTAGAGGCAATGACATCGATACGTATAGATAGACCTGAGAAGTTTGAGTGCATATATTAATTACTCCAGGGTAAATCAATCGTTTTCATTGGCTGTTTATTAATCGTTCTAACTTTAAAAAATGTCCTCTGCCAAAAGGTATCCTATATCCGGTTCGAAGGACCAAGTTGACGGTTGCAGACGTATTCAAATTAGCGTGGAGGCGAGCGGGCCGCGGATTATCGCTGAATTAGGCCCGACCCGGATATCCGGCCGCCATTAGCCTTCGCCAGAGCACACAGTCCGACCGTGTCTCATTTGTTATAAGTATAGTAGACCACCATTCCTACACAAGCCACTTTCAAAGTTTTTTAATCCAAAACGCCCACTAAGTAAATGTTGTACGAAATGACAAAATAGTATGATGAATTAATCTATGGATAGTAAATAACAAGTTTATTTTTTTTGAGACGACAGAATATAAAAGTTACGATCAGAAAAAATCCTTAACGATCAAAAACATGAACACATTTTTTGTATTTGAAACTAAATTTTCTTCTCTTTCCTCGTATATGACACGGCTTGTGGAGCCTGGGGTCCGATTTGGCAACTCATCCCAAGATTTTCTGAAGGCTCTAGTTTTACGAAAGCGACTGCCATCTGACCTTCCAACCCCGAGGGTAAACTAGAACTAATTGCGAATTGGGATTAGTCTTGTTTCCTTACGATTTTTTTTGAAAAGCGATTGGTAAATATCAAATGATATTTCGTGCATAACTTCCGAAAAACTCATTGGTACAAGCCGGCAGGATTTGAACCCGAAACTTTTGAATTGAAAGTCGCACGCATAACCGCTAATAACGGTCCCAATTTGAAACTAAATTAAGGGGATTTTAAATTATTATTTCACCGCATCATCTTATTTTTACATCTTTGATAAAATTTGTTTACAAATTTAACATTTTAGCATCCCTTTCGTAATCAAAGTTTTGAAATCTTTCAAAAGGTTTCTAATCCGGTTCGAAGGACCAAGTCGACGGTCACGCCAATAATCCGGGCACAGACGTATTCAAATTAGCGCGAAGGCGGGCGGGCCGTGGATTATCGCTGAATTAGGCCCGGCCCGGACATCCGGCCGCCATTAGCTGCGTCAGAGCACACAGTCGAGCAATCCTGTCTATTTTCGTAACTTCGATGCTCTGTGTCTTCGTTGATTGTTGTTATGTTGAAAAAGGAACAAATACGTGTCTAATAATTTTGGATAATGTAAGTGACGGCCGAAATATATTTTTTCAAACTAGTCGTCATTCCTATTCTTTCACTAGGTACCTTCGTCCTTCGTACATATTCGTTTTACGACTTTTAGGTTGGCGCCTAGCGACATCTGCCTTAAAAACGTTGCACTTCTTAAACGAACGGTTTTGAGTTTTTTCGTATTTCAAATGACATAAACATATGCTTTAGTTTTTACCTACTGTTCGAAACTGTGCATCGTGCCCGTAGATTCTGATGTAAATCTGCGAAAATTAGATGTACGTCCCGGTTAGCATAAGGGTCTCGTAGTTCGAACTTAATCCGCGTAGCGCCACTAATCCATGCCCCTTCACACCAACCACGGAGACATCATGTGCTGACCTGAAACTTAAATCGGGTAGTATTGTGTAGAAAACGTTTGTTGTAAAGGAGACTAAGCCAATTAAAGTTGAGGAACACTTTTCAGCAATATCATCCTTCGGTCTTCTTTTGTTTCAGATTTACTAACGAAGATTTATAAAATATATCGTTAAATATCCCAAGAACTACTTAAGCTATCGATTTGAAATTTGGAATAGTTACAAACAAGGTTAACCGAGACACATTTAGAGAGGATTTATAAAAAAATACCCGATAAAAGAGGGGGACAATTAAAAGTTTAGTTACTGGATCATTTTGGGATATCATTCGAAATGGCTTGATTTGCACATTCTAAAACCGATCGTAATGTTTTTTTTTTAAATTTAAAACTTAAGTAACTTTATCATTGTCATGAAAACTGCATGAAAGATATAAATATTGACGCTTTTTTAAAAAAAAACCATTCTGAACTTTTAAGATTTAACCGCCTAAGATGGTTTCTTCTAACCCAATATGTCGATACATGGGACTAACGTCAAAATTCTACTTCTAGGTGCACTTGCAACTCAAAATTAGTACGGAACCCTCGGTGCGCGAGTCCGACTTTTTTTAAATTGTAGCTTGCTCTAGCTAATGAAACCAAAACACAATGCCCCCATCTACCTGTTTATCAAAAACGTGTCTACGCAATAAACGTACGTATATAAAAGAAAATAACAATGTAACACGCTCAATTTTCAAAAGAAACATCAAAAGAAGCGACAAGCAGCATTTATATACAACAAAACCCTTCTACACTTCAGAGTGCTTAAATACGCTTATAACGCAGTGTAGCACTTTGTAGTAATAACGTGCCTGAGTTCCCGCACGGCGGCGCGTTCGTGACGTTAAAGCGACAGGGTACGTGATGTCCTTTTAGTAGGTGTGTTGGTTCTATTTTATTGTAAAAGTTAATGTATTTTGGGGTGCCGTAACTCAAAAGGGAAAACGGAACCCTTATAGGATCACTTTGTTGTCCATCCGTCCGTCCGTCTGTCTGTCAAGACCCTTTATTTCGGAAACGCGTAGAGGTAGCAAGTTGTAATTAATACACATACACAGGTCTGCGGTTCCTTTAAGCTGTGAAAAAACCAAACCTCTACGTCAACGCATTCTTAAGTTATGGCCATTAATGACGCATTTCCCATACATTTGCAATGGGAATCAAAATGTATTTCCCGTTTACATAGAATTACAAAATTTGGCATAAAGCAAAAGCTAAATAGCACAAGAACGTTAAATATCCGAAAACCGTATAATTGCCGCACACTGAGAGTTCCGTGCCACCAGTATTTTCTTACCTAAATAAATGGGGGGAGGGAGCGTCCTTTGTGCGGTTTTTTTATAGGAAATTCATAACCACTTATAGGGTAAATCGTCTACTACTGTGTGCGTAGCCAAGATGCCAATCGCTAACGCTCAGTCGCGAACGAAACGCAACTGTCATTGTCACACTAATAAGGTAGAGTGATAGAGATAGATTACTACACTACGCTTCTAAGCATGAACGATTGGCATCTTGGCTCTGCACGCTGGTCACCCTCCAATAACTGGCCACCATATAATAAACCTTATACCTCATACCAATAATGAATTTGGTTAATAGGTAGACATAATTCATTTTAGTATGTCGTGAATTATTGATAGGTGGTCTATCTCATTCTAAAATAAGGTCTATTTTTAGGTCAAACAGAATTAATGTGAAGAACGAGGTGGCCACTTATTGAAAAGTGGCCAGTAATTGGCGACAATAACCTTTGTAAAGAATAAAAAATAAAATATATCTCTATACATACTTAATAAATTAAAGAAAAAATAAGTTGAGCAAAATAAAATAAGCAGGGTCGGGTAGGCAGAGTAGGGTAGTATGCTCCAGGTTTATACAAATACAGTATCTACCGAGATCGAGAATTATATAAAAACTCAGGAAACCGAGAGCATCCCTTATTCCGGAGTCACGGGTTCGAATATCGCTCAAAGTCGTGAAATTCCCACTGTTTTAATATTTCACCAAACTCGACACAGCTCTAAATCGCTTCTAAATAGTTTCATCCCAGTATGTTGTAATTTTAAATTCATATTAAAAGCTTTTAAAATTAACTGAGGATTTTCCATATAAATTGTTACAATGAACTTTTTCACTCTGCACTCGACTAGAAAACCCGAGCTTTTCTGAAACTTTACATTTTCACACTAGATTTTACCTCCTTGAGGTATTTTTTACAACTATATTTTTGCGTTCACCTTGACCTACAGATTACAATTTGAGCCTTCGTGTGTTGAGATAAGATTACGTTTTGGTTGTTTTTTGGTTTTGTATGGTTGTTGCGTAAGTTTGTTTAGGTAAACATCCGCCAATGTTGGGCTATTCGTATTCAAATGAGAGAAGTCTCGTTATTGTCATCGCTTGCCGAGTCCATCACTTCAAGTGAGGCCTTCGAGCCTTGAGGACCTCGAGGTACTAAGAACTTAATACAAATGATGTAGTGAAAAATGTTTCCTCATCGTTTTTTCACGGAAACGCCATTGACATTTATATTTTAACCAGCTTTAGAATTCTCCGTAAAATCTCCCTCTTCGAATCCATTACAGGTAGGTAAAACGTGGAGAGTGACATTTTGGCTGACACACAAGCTACAAGTAAAAGTAAAAGTAAAAAAAAAAAGTAAAAATTATTTATTGTACACAAGATAAATTACACAGAAATTTAAAATTATCAAGTCTTAAAACAAAGAAGCAGTAGAGTACATTTAAAGATTATCAGCAGGTTCCACTGGCTCCTACACTAGGCGAAGCCTGTCTCGTAGGTAACCGTTTCAGACATGAATTCTCGATGACATGATTTTTGCGAAAGCCAATAAGAGAGAGAAGTGTTTGCCAATAAGTTCCAAGGGGTCGATCCCTCGTGTCTTCTGGCCGAAGACTATAAGTATAACGAGGATATGTGGAGTAAATATATGCCGATAGTCTTCAACCGCGCTGCGGATGTGGATATGGGTCAGAAATATCCTTCGAAGAGGAACAACGAACAGCGCTAGTATCGCCTTTGAGTGGAGAAGCTCCAAGGTGGAAAGCGACCTCGTCAGGACACCCTGTACACACGTGGCGACGGAGCGTAGAGAGCGAACCGTAGGACTGAGCTGGAGTTAAGTCAAGAAGCTGCTCAAGATAGAAAGGCATGGAACATGGAAGATAAGGTGTGACATCTTTCGACTGGATCGGACAGTCATCGTCGGACAGTGATATTGTTCAAACAGTAATGACTGCGCCCGGCGTAGGTAACGGGTCACACTGATGACACTCCGCGACGTTAGCTACGCCGGACTGAGTCAGTGCTGTCTCAGTCACGAAGTTGACCACATCACTGTTCGACGACGAGTCCCCGATGCAGCCAAAACATGTCACGCATGAAATAGGCAGAGCGCCGAGGTGGGCGACTGGTAGACCAAAACAACGACTCAAAGTGGAACAGTACCTAAAGTTTTATTATCCCAGGTCTTACAATATGCTCCGGTAATGGGCCATGTTTTTCAAAGATAAGAGAAGAAACGGCTGGTTCTGCGATGAACAACATGGATTTTTACCAAAGCGTTCAACTACTTCGAATCTCCTTAACGTGGTGTCATTAATAGCGAATAATCTCGACCAAAAAAAACAAACCGACGTGGCTTACTTTGATTTTCGTAAGGCCTTTGATCGAGTTGACGGTGACATTTTGCTAAAGAAGCTGAGAATGTGCGGCTTCTCGACTAATCTACTTGAATTGCTTGCAGACTATCTCTCAAACCGCTACCAATATGTGCAATATAATGATTCCAGGTCTGCTCCGTTCCTGTTGTCTTCTGGCATTGGGCAGGGAAGCAATCTTGGTCCACTCCTTTTTCTGATTTTGGTTAATGATCTCCCTGCAACACTTAAATATTCGACATGTTTGTTGTTCGCCGATGACTTGAAATTGGCTTTACCTATTGATAGTCCTAATGATGCCTGCATGTTACAATCCGACATAAACGCTGTCCATAACTGGGCACAAAACAACAGTCTCACCCTAAACGAGGATAAATGTGTCGTCATGTCATTTACGCGCGCTCGTCTCCCTAAACTACATACATATACCATTGAAGGAAAACCGCTGCAAAGAGTTAATGAAGTAAAGGATTTAGGTACGCGGTTTGACCCACAACTCACATTTAACCAGCACATAATTAATGTCTGTAACGAAGCTAGGAGATCGTTAGGGTTTACTATCCGACAGCTAGGTTATTCTCAAGTCGTCAAGCAATTACCATCTTGTACAATTCATTCGTGCGCAGTAAATTGGAATCAAGTGCTGCAGCATGGAATCCCCATGAAAAACAGTACATCCTTCTCTTGGAAAGGGTACAAAAACAGTTCGTTCGATTCCTCTACAAAAGGGTTCACGGATACTACCCGTTCCTCTACCCGACCCTCTTTGTACCTGGAATGGTGGAATACACATCTCTGGAATCACGTAGAAATATCCAATTGGTGAAATACATACTACGATTAATAAGAGGTACGGTACCTAATCCCTCACTACTTGCGCTTATTCCCATGCGAGTCCCGCCTGCCGCTGCCAGCCTGCTGCGTCCGCGCAATCGCGGCTTGTTCGCCATCCCTCCGGCCAGGACACGAGCGCTCGCTTCTTCCCCCTTGCACCAGGCTTTAACACTGCTCAACAATATACTGACCAATGACAGCCAGCTTGACATCTTTTTCACGCCTGAGAATCGTTTTTTGACAGCATCCAGTCGATACTTGGAATCCATTGTAACGCCAAGTTCGATTTAAATTGTAATTTTGGTTATATTTTTAATGTAATTATTTTAATTGACATTTGAATTGTAAATGTAAAATTGTAAATGTATCACCTGTGCTCACCTATTATATGTCAATTGATTATTTCATTACTATACAAATTGTTATAAATTAGTACGTAAGGTTGAACTGTTAGTGCTAATTATTAAATAATAAATAATAAATAATAATTTATAAATAAAGATGTCCCCCCCATTTTATTTTATTTTTGGAAATTTTTACGTGATTTCCGCTCAGAATCGCGAGCTCTTTCAATCATAATAGGAAAAAAATAGAGTCCCAAGGTTTTTCTCCATACCTTTGTCATTTTTTCATAGACTTTGTCTGGCAGTAACGGAATGGTTTGGAAAATGTATGGAATTGTTGGAATTATTTTTTCGTCCTATTAGAATCAATAGAGCGAGCTCACGAACAAAAACTACAAACACTTATACACACAAATACTTATGTTAAAAAAGTGGGGGGACAACTTTGCATAGACGTTCAAATATGAGTGTTTGCCAATCACACGCTTATTATGATCAAAATACTTGAGATTTTACCACATTTTAGACAACTGTCCTAAAGATCTTGAGGCGCTATTCTCAGACACGACGTGAACAAGACGTGACCAAAGAGATGTGGCGGGAAATGCACGAGACGTGATGCACGACGCAAGTTTGCAACTTGTAAATTATGCGAGCTAAGAAGCCGTAACTTGTCGTTAGCGGACCATGTGCTGAAGACGGCAACGGGAGGGTTAATAGGGTTGACCGCAAAACCGCTACACCTACTTAATGTCTTGTTTGGTTTAAGATATTTCTCGTTTATTTATTTTCTTCCTTAGGTTAGGATTTTTTTACAATACGTATATAAAAATATAAAACAACATACAAAAAACAAATACACTTTATAAAAACATGCTCGCGCAACGGTTTGTCAAGTGCGGCAAGGACGTTAAAACCACGCTTTTTAAAGCATATTGCTTAGGCGTATTCCAGTTGTATAATATATAATGTTCACGCAGAAGGCAATTTTGATTGGTCCTAAAAATCAAAATAATACGGATGATAATCGCTACAATAAATTCCAATAATTTGAGAGAAAAACTATACCAGTAGATTTCTTTATGGCGTGAGAAAAAGAATACATACTTATATTATTTTGCGACCTAGGCTGCGAGGCATTTTTTCCATCCGCTTCATCGATAAACAAGAACCCACTTTCAGAGCATGAGAAATGAAAACGCATTACGTTCATTACTATTTCCAATCGTCTTCTTACTATTTCTCCTCTGCAAAAATAATATGCAAAAAAATGTGTCATGCTCATTAAACGGGCCTAATATTTTCAAAAAAATTTAAATACCCGACTGCCATTTTGTGACTTTTACATATCTGTTCCATGATAACCTAGTCTAAACGCGTTAAAGTTTAGGATGACTCTCAGTAGGACGGGACGGGATGGGACGATCTGTCAATTTATATAGAAAGAATGACTTCCGATGTTACGTGACGTTTTCTATAGAAACTAACAGATATCCCGTCCCGCCCCGTTCTAGTATGAGTCATCCCTTATAAGTTATATAACTACTACAGTAAAGATAAAATAAATCCAATCATAAAAAGGTATTAATCATCCGGCGACATCACTAATCAGATGCCATTACAACGAGGCTTTTAAACGAGTCATCAATCAGAAGGGAAAGTCATATCCGAGAGGAAATCACGGCGGCTATCAGCCTATGGCAACTTCGATTGAGTGCAAGAATAACTACAGTTGATACGATTATAAAGGATGACTTAGGCTAGACCACGCCGGAAAGGGCCGATGTGTCAGAAAGCGTTACGTGCTCAAAATTCAAAAATGTATTCTCCAATTAGGCCTTACCCAAGCAATCATTTTGGTCGCAGACTCTTCGTTGTTTCGTAACATGTAGTAACAGTTCGCACAGAATGCGACTAAAAAAAATTTAGTGACCTAGTGTCCACACAAAGTGCACACATTACGGTCACATTGTGTCGAAACATTTTTATACACATTGTGTGCAGGTAGGGACAAAATGTGGTAGCATTGTGGTAACAAGTGCACACAATGTGCCGTAACGTTACATAACTGTTACCGAACATTGAAATGACAATTGAACAGAAAACCTCCTTGAAAACCAAACCTTGCTGTGCCGGTGTATACCATACACCGGCATAGGACAGGTATTTTAATGCTGGAAGCTTATCATGTTCATGCATATCATGATAAAAGTCGACATTTGAAGATTTAAGAAATTTCTCATGACGAAATTGCGAGAAACGACCGCCATTTTGATTTTTTTCAGTTTTGATCCGATTGTCATAAATATCGATATGAGATGATTCGAGGGGTTCTTCATAATTAATTTTAGCTCCAAATTGTGAGAAACCACCGTCATGCTGTATTTCTTCAGTTTTGATCACACCAATCCGATCCGATCCGGGACGATCCGTCAGTTTCTATCAATAGAATCACGTGATAGCGGAGCTCTCGGAGGTCACGTGACGTTCTCTGTAGAAACTGACAGATCATCCTGGATTCAGATCGGATTGGATTGGTCTGATTCAACCTTAATGATGTTCTTCAAGAAGCGAGTGTTCAGGGATTTAAAAGCTTAGGCTTCTGGTGTTGCCTATATCCACGGGCGAAGCTAACCGCTTCCCATCAGGCGGCTCGTCTGCTTACTTACCTTTTACATAAAAAATACTAGGATTCATACCCATGACTTCCGTTTCCGATGCCAATTGCTCACGCTCAGTCACTAACGAAACGCAACTGTCATTGTCACACTAATAAGGAAGAGTGATAGAGAGAGGTAACTACGATACGTTATAAAGCGTGAGCGATTGGCATCTTGGCTACGCACGCATAATTGCTAACCATCAGTCAGCCAGTACGAATGTTTTCCACTGTCATGGTAAACACTATCGACTAGGAAATGAGAGTGACTCTCCCTGCTCGATCGGATGCATGGACCGGAAATAGCGTCGGGTAGCTTTTGTTGGCTCTAATGGGTCACACAACAAAAGCACCTTGTTTATTCAGCGGTTCTGTGAAACGTAAATATTACACATTAAATTACCAGTAACGTATTGTTTCAGCAAAATAACAACAAATTAATCCTATTTCAATTTCGCTATGTTTAGGCCCCTTAATTGCTAAAAGGATCACTGAAACTGGACAGTTTCATGTGCTCTGCCTACTGTTTTTGGGAATACAGAGGCCCTACCACTATGTTCGTTCGTTCGTCTATGTGCCTCTTTATCCCTCGAATATGCGAGAGCAATAGAGAGGAAAATAGACCAACCAATGAAATGGCTCGCGGTAGACCCTCTGGTGTGATTGTGTCGTTATATATTATGTGTGTAAAATCTAATCCAGCTACGCGGCAAACCTCAAAAAGGCGAGGTGACCTCGATGCCTTTGATGGAACTTTAGGGAGAATAGTCAGGGTGAAGATATGTGGATAAAGAAAGGAGAACCCCGGGACATCGGGTATCTCCGGTCGACTGTTCGAAACTTAAGGGTTAGCTTAATTTTATTATTTAAACCTTATCTACACTATCCCTTTCTATTGCATTGTATAAAATCATTAAGTACTACATGTCCACAAGCTGTTAACTATTAACCACAGGAAAGAGAAAGTGTGTATTCAGCTGAATTGTAGAGCCAATATTTCCTGTGGCCAATACTTAGCATCTTGTGGGTGTGTAGTTATGATTTGTATCGTACAATTCAATAGAAAAGGACTTTTTAATGTGGATAAGCATTCAATAATAAAATAAACCTTCATAACGCTTCACTTTTCAAAAGTCCACCGGAAAAATTCCGAACATCGTTTTAAGTTTTGATTGTGCACTCAACGAAATAGCCAAAATAGGCAATAATACAAAACAAATAGACTCCGCACGGCGACAATTTTAATTTCGAACTGCGAAAATTTCACAGCACATCGCCGAACTGATCGCTGTTAGAAAAACAAAAAAGTATACTATTTATCTGGTAATAAAATTGCCGGGAGTGATTAGTTTTTGCGGTCGGGAGTCGAGGTATTAAACAAACCAACGTATATTGGTCTGTTCGTGTCCCATCTTTTTCGCTCTAATATGCTAATGCGAAAGAGATAAAATTATGCTTTAATCTAAGTACTAAAATGAAGTGAATTTTCTAACAGTAAAAACATATTTGTAGTTGCACTATGAATAAAATTAATATTTTTTCGTGCATGACCTTAGAGCATAGACAACGGAGTCCGCTTATCTGACATTTTCTATACAGAAATATTCTGCCGAATTTGGGCGGAGTAGTGTATGGCTATTGGTCGTAGTACATATCTGTAGTACACATAGAAAAGTCAGTCCATACAATGGTATAATATTCCTGCATATTTTTGGCAGAGGGGAAATTACCTACGCAGGCGACTCCTTTTGTATTGAACTTGATGAGCAATTTCATTGAAAATAATGTATGTTAACTCCATTATCATCCCAACAATTAAGCGATTGGAATGGCGCTCCGGAATTGAACGCTGAAATCTGGCAACACTGCAGTTGAACTACTGTTCGCATATCCGGGGCTATTCCGCGTGTGACTGGGATATGTTGAGCGAGAAACGTGTCGAGTCGACATAACTTTTGAAGATATTTACTATACGTTTCCATGGGCTGGCAAGTGGCCACACTTGCCGCACCTGCCGGTGCAAGCCGCCATATGTAAATACATATTATGGGACAATCTTACACAAATCGACCTAGTCCCAGAGTAAGCTCAATAACGCTTGTGTTATAGGTACTAGACGACGATGTATATAATAGATACATAGAAAACATGCATGACCGGCTCGTGCAAGTCAAGATAAAATAAATAATTCTACATATAGTATTAGTGGCAGAATATCGAGATTATCGAGTCAACACTCGTAAAAACCAGTCGATTTTCGTGTGGAGCCCGTTAAATGTAGAAACTGAAGTATAGCAGGAATAGGCCCTCTTTAGTTGAGTGTCGGAAGTGGCACCATCTGTGCACAGCTGGTGGCCGGTGCCAACATGGCGCCGACCGTATTAAACACTGGTTTGTTCACGCCATTGTTAAATAGATTTAGATTTAGATTTTAGATTTTTTTATTTCACAACATATGATTACAGTATAAAGTACATTAATGTCAATCTATAAGAATCTACATTGTGATCGTCAAAGCACAAGCATAACAAGTCGATTTGAAAAGATATAAACCGGTGCCATGTTTTGGCTCCAAAATTAACCATTTTGTTTTTTATAATAGGGATGACGATTAAGTTGAAAAACTATCATTCTAATTAGTCCGTCAGTTAGATTATCGAAAATGATTAGACACGTATTTTTCCTTTTTCAATTTAACTAAAATTTGCGAAGATATAGAGCATCAAAACTCCAGGGTGGGGGCTTGTGACGCCACTACTGGGTAAGAATTTTAGACGTTACGCGAAACTTGAACGCACTGTATTGACGTCATTTTTGATTTGACGAACAAAAGAAAAAATACGTGTACAATATTTTTAATAATCTAAAAGACGGACTAAATAGATACTGTTATTGGCACAAAAGTCGTATGCGCCTTTGCCATCTACGGCGCTTAGGACCTTTGTACCAATTCCCTCCATTTTGAAAATTTTCTAAAACTGGATCGACAAAACAAAAATCAATAAACTCGTCTATAAAATTTCACAAGAATTGGTTGATAAATGCGACACACGAGAGCATTTTTGCCCAAGGTGAAAAAAAAACGCTACGCTCGCTTTGCTCACTCGGTCAATTAATTGATATTCTCCGAGATTTCTGAGCCGATTACCTGACGATGTCTATGGAAATTGAGTGAATTTACACATCGGTCACGGCCCGGCCCGTCCCAGCTCGCTTCACGCTAGGCGCTTTAAGGATGAGTTAGGTGGCCATAAGAGTTCAGTGATGTGGTACAACAACGCAACCCCAATGAGTTGTTAGCAGTTTGGGTAGTACGTATAACAGTATCGCTGACATCATATTATTTTTACCCATTCAACGCCACGACACGTTGTCGTTACGGCTCTACGCGCTTTTTCGCTACAAAGCGGGAAATGCATGTTATCTGCTATTACGGCGTTGCGCCACGAGAAGTCCTTAGCGGTGGATGAATAAAAACGCAGATAATTCCGTACATTTTCAGTGTGCGTCAACGTAAATCATTGTATTTTCCTGCTATCTATTTCTTACTATCTTAAATAGGTAAGGGCTATTCTAATAGCATAACATTTGTTTGGATTTAAGTGAATTTGTATTAAGAAATCTGCCTTTATAAATCACTCGAAACACACCTTTAACCAATTGGTTATAAATATCTATACTTTCGTGATAATTTGAGTTAAAATATCTGTCAAAGGCGTGAGTTAAGGGGACTTAATAATACTTATGATTTAGAAGAAATAAAAACGCTCGTACCTACAATGTATTCCAAGATTTTATTAAGGGTATGAATTTTGCAAAAGTATAATTTCAGATAATTCAAATGGTGTAATTTTACAGAGGTCGCTGCGTTGAAAAGAGTGACTGGGATGTTTAATTTTTAACCTACAGTAAGGTAAACGTAATGATTTGCTGTCCCATGTGTTGATATGTCATCTTTGAACTTTTGTCAATGCCAAAGGTGACAGATGGGTGTCATATATTAAACATTAGCGTGTCGAGCACTCGAACTTTTACTTTATGTATATAAAATAGTGACGATCCGCGTAAGAGCAAATTTACTGTGTTATGATTAGGAAAACACAAACATTTCCGACGGTTAATTACGTTTTGAATCTGCCGTTTTGAATGCCGTACAAGTATAGCCGCTAACGCTCAGTCGTTAACGAAACACTACTATCATTGTCATACTACTATAATAAGGTACAGTGATAGAGAGAGATAACTACAATACGTTTCGGAGCGTGAGCGATTGGATTCTTGACTCCGCACGCTGATCATCAAATTTTTACAAAAATAGTTATGTATATATATTTATAATTCACGAAATATTAAGCGACAGTACATGAAACAGTATACGTCGTCCCCATATGACAGGCGTTGATCCCCCGCACCAGTCTGATAAAACCTTTTTCTCCATGATTAGGGCCATAAGAATCTTTGAGAATCCAATATTTAGTGCCATTTTCTGTAACAAATTTATATTTTAGAACACTACTGCAATGCATCAAAGATCACCATCATCAGTTGCGTCGTGTCAAGAACGGTTAAAGAGTCTTGCTAGACCTGCCTTCTCTGTTGATTTCGTTGTAGAGTTCTTCAAAAGAAAGTCCAAATTTTACCCAGATTCCAGTCTGTCAGACTCGAAATCCCGCTATTAGTGAGCCCAGGCAATTTTTCGAAATTTTTTGCCACAGTTTTTGGCGAACAACTAGTAAAATTAATTAAGGTGGCTACTGGTAAGTCTTATTTTTTAACACGCTTTTATTAGCTTCACTTGTAACTATGTATGTAAGAAAATCTTGGAATCTTAATTTGACCCACTTCCCAGTCTTCGATTATGATGAAATTTTGAACACGCTCTGAGTTCTGATGACAATACATGACTAGCTAAGAAACGTCATTACAAATCCAATATGGCGGCCTCCCCAAGATGGCGGACAGGCAATTTGAAATGCACAAATGCATCCAAATCATGATTAACATATTACCCGTAATGACCTTAAAAATGATTTCCATACACACCTATACCATATCCAACTAATAACACGGCGTGGTGAACACAATCATCGCAATGGTGGGGATACAATATGCCTTTTTTATAGAATGGTAGGTCTGTGGGATCTATACCTGAAACATAATGTGAAATTATTAAAAAAAAAAGAATTAATATCAGTATGAGTTTATGAGGGTGTCACTTAAATTCCCTATCTCCTTTATTTTACCCGCAATAGCAAGAAAGATACTTTATTTATGTGTTATGAGAAAAACCAACTTCTCATCTATGATAATTATATTTACTCGGCCTTTGTGACACCTTAAAAGTCCTAGTAGGCATCATTCATTCAAAAAAATAATTTAATAATTTCCCTTAAAAATATTTAGTAGTTTAATTTTTAAAACGGGCATTTGGTCCACATTAGTAGATTTTTAAAAATCTGCACCTGTAACATTCCTGATACATTTAATCGCCTTAGGACAAATTTGAAAAGAATGTGCAGTGGACCCTGTGAAACGTATCAACGTACCGTCAACCAATTGGAACCCTAGGCCACTCTAGAACCATGTCAAAATGAGAACCAGCGGGCCTAAGATGGTTATCCACGAAGAGTGTAAGAGATTTCTTACTCACTGATTTATAGCGTCACTATGACATAGTCCTACAATGGCCTAGGGTTCCAATGGGTTGACTGTACGTACCTACTGACAAAGGACCCTTTTCATACACGAGCTGTTTCAATGTTTCCTCGTCTGGTTTGTAGACCTTGTATCCTGTGACCTTGGTGACGACTTTTTTGGGATCTTCTTGACATTTTGCTTCCTTTGCAATATAGGGGTCGTCTTTCTCAAGTATTACACCAAATTTCTCGTGGTAACTGCAAAAACACACGAATCAAAAATAATAAAGATAAAGGTAAATTCAGTTAACGACCTAAACTGAGTCGCTCCCATACAACTGAGCCTAAACTGGACCTAAACTGAATCGCATTAAGACGTCAAGATAAGAACTGAATCGCGTTAAGACGTCATGGTAAGGCCCCAGTTTCTTATTAGTCATCTCGCTGGCAATTTGCGAGGGAGGTAAAAGCGATCAAATGTTGATGATGATAGCGCTAAAAATCCAAATTATTCTTTGATACGTACGCCATTACCATATGAGGATACCCTCCGGCGCAATTTGGAAGATTATTTGGTACACAGTCCAAGCTTTGTTGTTCCGAAAAGGCCAGGGTTTTATTGTGCTTGATGGCATATTGACCTTCAATGGCTCCTGAGAAATTATACATAAAAATAACAATGAGAGGACTAAATCTTAAACATATTATAAAATGTAAGGCATACTAAATGGAAACACATTAAAGGATGACTCACACTAGGAAGGGACGGGATGGGGTGGGACGGTACGATTTGTCAATTTCTATAGAAAGAATCACGTAATAGCTCGGAGCCCTCGGATGTCACGTGACGTTTTCTATAGAAACTGCCAGATCGTCCCGTACCGCCCATCCCGTCCCGTTATAGTGTGAGTGATCCTTAATACCTTCTTTTGTTGATATGGTCAATAGAAAACAATCAACTAACACAATTGCGTTTCATACAATTAAATCTGACATTAAAGTAAAACAAAGTGAACACGACTTCTTACTCGTAACACGGTGTTTTGTTAAATTCGATAAACTGTTAAAAACTGAAGTCTGCAGGTAGGTTGTTGTTGTGGTAACAACCTGTGTTCATCGGTAAGAATGTCAAAAAACAGCGATAGTTTAAAAAAAGTATAAAAAATAATATGGCTGATAATGAACATTTGGTGGAAAAAAAATAATTTGCTAAAATGGGGTGGAAAAATAAACAAAACATATAATAATTAAATATAAAGTTAGTTATGAACATATGAGAAAAAAGAACTTACCAGTGGCGCTAAAAATCCAGCAACTACCGCAATCATTGGTTTGGTCCTTTACATGGGTGACAGCTCCATGCTCCCTCCAGTCCCACTGCTCCGGGGCCGTGATCTCCTCAGGGCGAAGATTCAGTTCAATTGGCTGCACATCCATTTCCTCGCCAGACATCCTTAATCCATAGCGATCGCCTCTTTCCTCGGGCGTCAAATCGGCATAACGAGTTACTGCATACACTGTCTGCGGATGCAAAGCATTGCGTTCATTGATTTCATTTAAATTTTGTTTAAAAATTTCGAGTCTGGTTACGTATTCTTTTGGAGCATATATTTTTCCATGTTCCTGGACGAAGTTTTCGAAAAGGTTGTGAGCGTCTTCCAAGTCGTAGTATGGTTTGTCTGTTTGGTCCACGGCGGCAGTGCTTGCTACTAGCAAGAGAATTAGTGGTAACATTATAATATTTATATTTTTCAGTGGAAAGACAACCAATATTCAAGAATTAATGGCAATGATGGTTGAGGTCTTTCTTTTTATAACCTTTTATGCAAGTTATCGCATTGGCAGTAAATATTTTGACTTGCGTCATTAGCTTAATTACAAAAAATGATAAAAATATGCGATCGTAGGTATTAAAGTAAAATCTACGCATTTAACGCCAACACGTGTAAAGTTTCAAATTCCTTCTTTATCAGTAATATTTGTTGGAAATCATATCAACTCACTAAAATCCTTTTTTTTGCAGAAAAACTTTTAGCTAAAAATACAGCTAATAAAGAAAATACAACTCTTTGAACAACACGGTAACGGTAACGGCCTCCGTAGCCTAGTTGCATATACGATGGGTCGTTGGGTTGGGGATGGTCGCAAATTCTGCGATGAGGCCTTGTTTGCGGCATTTGCTGATAAAAGGGAAAGAAGGCACCGAAGGGACACATCGCAATCTGTCGCGAACTTCCCTTGTCTGTGGCAAAATATCTCGCTCTCGCATCGGTCTATTCAGCCATCAAAAACGATGTTCCTCGGACGTCGCGCCATAAATCGTCTGAAATACGCCAAGGCTAGTAGGGTAGGGAATAGTTGGTAGTGACCCTGCCTACGAAACTGGAGGTCCCTGGTTCGAATCCTGGTAAGAGCATTTATTTCTTTTATTTCTATATATTTCAGTATTTGTGTGATATGTACCTACCTATATAATATGCATCATATATATCATCGTCTAGAATCCACAACACAAGCCTTACCTGTTGAACTTACTGTGGGACTATGCCGATTTATGTAAGATTGTCCCATCCTATTTATTTATTTAAGTTTAAGACATCCATAGATTATTTAAAATGACACAAAACAATTTAGTATTTTTAATGTTTAATTATTTTTTAATAAATTTAAACTAGTTTTTAAATTAACAGGACAAATATATTTTCTCTACAGAACAGTAAGCTGATTAATTTAAGTATATGCGACTTACGTCGTTTCGTTTTGGGATGTGTCGTCGACTGACAAATCGGCGCTCACATCCGGCTTTGTCATCAGGATGTCCTGTTTCCACAACCACGTGGCATACGGTACAAATCAAAACAAATATCAAAATCAAAATTATACTGGCATAATGTGTTCCCCTCGTATTTTTACGAAAACTCCAGAACGTGTCATGGCTATTTCAGTCAGTGACAGTACTAAAAGTACCGAAATCAATTGAAGTAGCATGACAAATACCAGTGCTTCCGAGAAAATACGAGGGCCAAACATTATGCACTACGTGTGTAGTTTAGTTGTTAATTTGGACTTCAATCAAGATTTTTTTTATGTTATTCTCATTGGTTTATACATAGAGTTTATATAAGTAGTAAAAAGTCATGACAAGTGAGAATAAAAGGCAGGGATAAGTGGATATTACACGGAGCTATCCGTCGGGACTGATCATCGGGGGTACTCCGCCCCTCCCTACCCTCCCTCGACTTCCTAGGTTCCTTTTCGACGATTACAAGTGACCAGGCCCATGCGACCGATTGACCCCGATGAATCGTGCCGTGAAGGTAGGTAATACTAGCAAAAATCAGTTCCGGGGAAATCTGCCAACGTTGGCACTATCCAATCAATATCGTATATGACAGGAGACCTGATTCATTAGTTTTAACTATATATCTCGTCTAAGAATGGAAACAGAGTTCACTCTAAAATTTACATCCACTCTCCAATCCCGCGGCGCAGTATGGTCGGAAATTGTGCATCTCGCCGGGAGATTTATTCAGACGTCGTCGGAGTTTTAAGAACACCTTACTGGGTATTAGGATTAAGCTCTAGCCGCCTATTTAGAACACATCGCAGTGCGCCTACGGTTAACGAAAAAAAATATATTTACCAAGCGGCTTCAAGGTAAGGTAAGTGTTTTTTAAAATAACTTTTTAATTATTTCTCCCGCTATTACAGTTTATCTCAAATAGTCGAAACCATAAGAAGAAACTACTGAAGAGGAAAAAAGCTTTTCATTATCTTCGTGGAAATCATCGCTCTTTGCTTTTCAGTTACTGAAAACGTAATGAGTGTCTTTTCAACCTATTTAGCTGCAGTGTAAATATAGAAACAAAGTTCACTGTAAAGTTGTTATCCACTCTTCACTCCCGCGGCGCCTGATGGTCAAAAATTGTGCATCTCGCCGGGAGATTTATTCAGACGTCACCGGAGCTTTAACATCACCTTACTGGGTATTAGGATTTCTTGTATGAATATTTACAATATGTGCTTCTACAAGAAACCTTATCAAAAGAAAATAGTGAAACAGAATGACCTGAAAAGATGATTTCTTTCCTGAACTATGTATTTATTTCTCTTTGCTCTGTAGTACAGTTGCCATCAGATATATAGGAGCGTCCCAAGCTGCAAGCGTTCAAAATATCTGAACAAGCACCCTAACCTCTTGACAATAGAGGCTGGTTCAGATATTTTTGAGCACCTCGGACGCTCCGATATATCTGATGGCGACTGTACATTCAATTAAATCCTGGGTACAATGCCTCCAGGGCCTATTTTAGATTATAAATTGAAAGAGATTGAGAGAACATTTATTATATAAAATATGCTTTTAATTTGACCTATTTTAGATTTAAGGTAGGTAGAGGTAAGTAGTTGAAAATAAATGTTTTATGTCATATGTTACTATTATTTTTTTGTTGATTTAGTTATAGTTTCTAGTATGGACCATGCACGTGCATGCATGCACGTAACGATGGCAAGAGGCTCGAGGGCATGACTCTCGTATCGTCGCGGCTGGGATGGCCTTGGCCATGTCCTATATTGTATGCCCTAACAGGGTATCATGTACTGACTAAGAGTAAAATGTAAGACCTTTATGACCTAATGAACATGATAACAATGGATTAAATGAATATGAATATGAATATGATCCGGGACGCCACAAGTGTGGTCACCCTGGCGCCGTCCCATGTCTCCACAACATCACTGAGAGCAGGCGGGGCGGCTGCAGTGGCAGAGTCAGCGAAACGCCGCAAATATATCGCTCTTACTTGCGCTACTACTTATAATCAGCATATAACTGTGACGTTCGCTGGCGAGACCCTGGGACCATGGTGCTCAGGCGCCCGTTAATTGGTGGGTATTTGTCCAAAAAAAAATTTAGGTCACCGGGGACCGTAATCCTGGCTCGTGCCTCGCACAACGGATAGGTATAGCGTATTCAATAAATTATCTATTATTTGGTTTTCTTACCAATAAGAACCAGATTGTTAATATAGTAAACCAGTTAAGTACGAGTACATCAAATAGTGTGCTTATTAATTACACTATAATCGGTAGATATCTGGTCAACCTTTGATATAATGATGTATCGAATGCAAAATAGTGCAAATGTCTTAAATCTCGAGAGACAAAGGAGAAAGTGACTTTATTATTGTTTAATATCATTACAGATTATTTTGAATAGTTTAAAGAAAACAGGACTATTAAAATAGGCCAGTTGTATCTACAGGGTGTAATCGTTAAGTGTAGCCAGGCGATTATTCCGTAAATATAAGAGATATTAGAAATTTTCAAACTGATATTGAAAGTGCGTTACCTAATGAGTAAAAATGCATTCATAACATTTTTGAAATAAAATTATTAATATAAAAAATATTAAGTTTAAACGCTCCCATACGATTAGTACCTACGACGACTCATTCTCAAAGTAGAACGTCGGTGCCGAAAGAGATAAAACTACTTGAGATTCATTATTTGCAGTAATAAACTGTAATAAAATAATAAAACCATCATAAAATAATAAATCAAACATTTATTTTTGTTTTTGTGTCAGTTAAGAAACAACAAATACGTTTTTGTGTTTCCGCAATTCTGAAACTTAAATTGGCGGGAATGAAAATAACTTTATTTTTTTTAAACAATTATGACCTGGAAAAATTTTTAGCTTATGGTCCTTTAAGCCAAACTTTTTTCTTTCTTATGCACTTCAATAACACACACGGACCTGCTCGACGAACTGCGGGGTGAAACTCCGTGTGTGAGTTGCTTTATAAAATAATGGATTGAAAATACCTAACTTTTGTAGTCATTTAAAACGGTCAGATAATAATAGGTCAGCACGTGTAACTACTTGAAAATGATAATTGATTGATATGGAATAAAATAAAACAATTCATGAATCATTTCATAACGGTAAAATAACTAAACCGTACAAACTAGTCTTTCAACGAACGTCATACTAAATGTATGGGAGCGTTTAAACTTAATATGTTTAATATTAATACTTTTATTTCAAAAAAGTTATTAATTCAATTTTACTCATTGGGTAACGCACTTTCAATATCAGTTTGAAAATTTCTAATATTCCTTATATTTACGGAATAATCGCCTGGCTACACTTAACGATTACACCTTGTATATAGGTATATAGGTTTCACTTGTCCTCTTTGTCGTCATAATCGTCGCTCGTTGCTTTTCCGTTAATGAAAATATTGTAAGTATTTATTCAACCTAAATATTTATATAGAAGACGTGATTATTTCTGTGGAAATTGACGGATCGTCCCGTCCCATTCTTCAAAGTCACCCTTAAGAGCACATCCGTGCCGTATACTGATTAAGAAAAAGCAGATTTCTTGACGATAAAAAAAACACAAGCTAGGCCTATTTGTACAAGTATAATTAGATCACCTTTTAATAAAATCATCTTTTATACAGTTATACCTATAGTTAAATATTAAGCAACAGTACATGAAGCAGTGTACTGCGTCCCCATAGAACAGGCGTTGATTCCGCGCTCCAGTCTGATGTAACCCTTTTCTCCATGATTAGGACCATAAGAATCTTTGAGTATCCAATATTTAGTGCCGTTTTCTGTAAGAAATGTTGTATTTTAAAACACTATTGCAATGAATAACATACACGTTATCACGTTTCATCAAAGATCATCATTAGTTGCAACACCACATCAAGTAAGGTATAAGCGAAAGAACTCCATCCTGGTGTCTCTTTTGATCTCAATGATCTCAATCTAGAGATCTATCACTGACCAGTTCTGCCCTTGAAGAACTCATAATAATCATAATCATTCTGCTCTGGAAGTCATAGAGTCCAAACTTAACTTTATCCAGATTCCAGCCTGTCCGACTCCTTCGAGGTTCGCAATCCCATTATTAATACATGGAATTGTAACATAAAAGGGATAATGCCTTGCATCAAATAAGGTAGTTCTAATTTTTTATATATTGCAAATGTCTAAAAGTGAAAAACCCTAGTTATCGACCACGGTAACCCTCCGATACAGTGTCAAACTCTTGAAAACCGTGACAATTTAGATTTTTTCAGATTTTACCACCAAGGTCGACTTTTACGGTAAAATTATCTACAGAAACATTAAAGTAGACTAAATTAGCAACAAAATGAATACAATTTAGTTACGTTACGCAAGATAGTTTTTACGATACAGATATTTAAATGTTAGCATAATTTCTTAAATCGTAAAATTTTACAGCCTCTTTTGTATATATTAAATATGGGTGGATTTGTCTAGACCATACATTATTTTCGTTTTCTGATAAGGAATCTTTACATCTTTAATTTTGTAGCTCTAAAAAAGAGTTAATTCGTACAAAACTTTGTACCCCATTAATACCATTATGGGTAGTATTTTCTTTAACTACTTTTGTTGTTAAGGAATCTTATTAGAAAGTTTAAAGGCTATCCAAAAAAAAATGTTTCTTCATTTAAATTTTGTACCCCTATTGATCCCCTTTAGGGATGTACGAGAAATTTTAAGCACAGGATATACTTAAGATTATCAGGATATAATTTTATTTTATTTATTTAAAATATTTATAATATTTTAAAATTTCAACATCTACACCTATGGGTGAAAAAAGGATGTTTTACAATGATCCGTCGGATTCCCGGGGTCGAAAACTTAGATTTATTTAACCACATCATCACATAAAACATGTAAAGAAATCAGGACTGCCTTCTTCGATGCAAGGCAAAATGTTCCAATTGTTACTATAAAGTAATTTATAAATATTAATCTTAAAATACTTGTATTTCCATACATACCTATACCATATCCGACTAGTAGCACGGCGTGTACACAAAAGTCTGTGCAATCGATGGGATGCAATATGCCTTTTCTATAGAATGTTAGGTCTGAGGGATCTAAAGCTGAAATAAAATGTGGAAATGTGAGTAAAACAAAACAAGCATTAAAATCATATCATTAAAATGAGTTTCTGGTAATATTGTTACGCCGGTGATGTGAACAAAACTTTACATGTGATTTTTCATGCCTTTAACTTTACCAAATTTACCTATTTATTTTACCTTAATTTAATCACAAATAGGGTAAAAAAAACTGCATTTGTACACCATCAGGCTTAAAAAATAAACATCAGAAATGAATTCAACATCCTCAATGGGAGCTACCGTATTGTCGCTCACCAGGCGGCGCCACTCATGCGAGGGTCCTGTGTCAGTATGAGAGAATTGTTAAAGTGACGTTTGAAATGTTCCCGCAGGACCCACGTTCCTCTAGCGCCCCTAGCAGAAAATCTTGCGGTAATCCTTATTCACATTAATTTGCCGTATATTGAAGATATTCGGGCAGTAGGCCAGCTACTACAAATAAAAAAAGAACGTGCAGTGGACACATGGGAGTACTTACTTACAGCCAAAGGACCCTTTTCATATACGAGCTGTTTTAATGTTTCCTCGTCTGGCTGGTAGACCTTGTATTCTGTGACCTTGGTGATAACTTTTTTAGGGTCTTCTTGACATTTTTTTTCCTTTGCGACATAGGGGTCGTCTTTCTCAAGTATTACACCAAATTTCTCGTGGTAACTGCAAAAATATTAAAAAACAAGATTAAGGGTGACTCACACTAGCACGGGACGGGGCGGGACGGGAAAATCTGTCAATTTCTATAGATAGCGTCACTCACGTGACATCCGAGGCCTCCGAGCTATCACGTGATTCTTTCTATAGAAATTGACAGATTTTCCCGTCCCGCCCCGTCCCGTGCTAGTGTGAATCATCCTTAAAGGTAATATTTCTTACACATTGATGCACTATAATGACGTGCATTGCTGCGCTTCCAATTTCTATTGTCAACATTATTAAAAATAATAATACAATTTTATATACCCACACATCATTAGCCGTCAATAATGCGTTAAAAACCGCATATAAAGGCCCCCATAATAATAACCTTTTTTGTTACACCAAATTTCTTATCGGTGAAAAAGTTATTATAGCTAAATAATATTATCGATTTCGATACTATTATTTTGTTTCATATTTCGAACAAATCTGACACAAGAAAATTTGATTTGACCTTTATTCTAATATCAGTCGAGATGACGTTTAGTATGAAACGAATTGCATACAATGACGCAGGAAAGTCGCACGTCGATATCAAACGATATGAAAACTGAGGCTAGAGTTGGCCCCAATTTTTGTCTTGTCTCTGAATTCTAAAAATATAAATATCAAAATTTGAATGTCAGAAAAATTTTATTGCCTGAAAGTGGTAATAGCGGTCGATTTAAATGCGCTTTGAACGCATCATTGGGAGCTCATGATATGTGTGTATATAAAGCATTGTATAGTTTATAATTGTAAATAATTGGGCATTAAATAAAACACTCGTGCGATGTTATTATGAAACTCGACTGACGCCTCGTTTCGTAATGCTAAGCCCTAATCCTTCTTTGATACGTACGCCATTACCCAATCAGGATACCCTCCGCGACAATTCGGATTACCATCTTTATTTGGTACACAGTCCAAGCTTTGTTGTTCCGAAAAGGCCAGGGTTTTATTGTGTTTGATGGCATATTGGCCTTCAATAGCTCCTGAGAATAATGAATAAAAAAAAACAATAAGAAAAATAAATATTATACCTACTTAATATAAAATCTATACTAAATGAACAAACATTAAAACTTTATTTTAACTGATACGTATAAAAGTAAACAGGTAGGGTCTGATTTCATCACCTGTAATAATATATTTCACTGTGAAGTTCGCAAAAATATCTGACACGATCTTAATTGTACAGCCGTAGAAGTTTGTCAAATATTTTTCACTGCGTAAGATATTATTTCAAGTGATAGAAAGTACCTATTCTTGTGATACGTTTATCACCACTTTGATGTCTTCCAATAAGACTGTTTAAACTGGACCATATGATGGCGACATCGCAATAAAACAGCTTTTTGTACTAACTTAATAATGTTCTAACAAGAAGTCGAAAAAATGGGGAATATTTCACGAAACGAAATCTAAAATAATTACGTACGTTATACGATTAAGGAAAGGAAGATCATTGAATTGTTGTTTTTTAATGAGATAGACAGTGTTGTGTTGAAACCCTTGTAAAATAAAAACTATTTGATTCCTTTCGGTTGTCTAAATTAGAAAGCACGGACAAGGATTATATTTTTCTGTCGGTAAAACTCAACAAACAAATCTAATACATAAAAATTGTAAAATAAAATACATTGTTGCCTTAAACGTAGACCGGTTTGGTCAAAGATGAAATGGTCGAAGCGAAGGATAAGATTGAAATACTTAGTATTTAAAATCTGTCTACACACTTTAGGCGATCACTGTCGACTGAGCGGCGGATCGTGAAAAATGGCGGCTTAAAGGATAAAGGACCAGCACTAAAAATTCTAAACCAAAAAGGTAGTTATAGGATGGGTTTACTTTTTTCCACTTTTTTTCTCCCGCCTGAACTTATATGAGTTTAAGACAAAAACCCATCACAAAAAACAACTAAAATCAAAGGCATAAAACTTCATAATATAAAGACAAGAAATTACTTACCAGTGGCGCTAAAAATCCAGCAACTACCGCAATCAATGGTTTGGTCCTTTACATGGGTGACAGCTCCATGTTCCCTCCAGTCCCACTGCTCCGGGGCCGTGATCTCCTCAGGGCGAAGATTCAGTTCAATTGGCTGCACATCCATTTCCTCGCCAGACATCCTTAATCCATAGCGATCGCCTCTTTCCTCGGTCGTCAAATCGGCAAAACGAGTTACTGCATACACTGTCTGCGGATGCAAAGCATTGCGTTCATTAATTTCATTTAAATTTTGTTTAAAAATTTCGAGTCTGGTTACGTATTCTTTTGGAGCATATATTTTCCCATGTTCCTGGATGAAGTTTTCGAAAAGGTTGTGAGCGTCTTCCAAGTCGTAGTATGGTTTGTCTGTTTGGTCCACGGCGGCAGTGCTTGCTACTAGCAAGAGAATTAGTGGTAACATTATAATTATAATATTAGAGACACAACCAATATTCTAGAATCAATGGTATTGATGGTTGAGGTCTTTCTTTTTATATCCTTTTTCGCATACCACCGCATGTGCAATAAATATTTTAACCTTTGTCATTATCTTTATTACAAAAAATGCAACAAATATGTGTATGTACTAAAGTAAAATCTACGCCACCTACCGCCACCTAACCTAACGCCAACACGTGTAAAGTTTCAAATTCCATTTTCGCAAACATTATTTTATAGTACATAATATGGTGCTATATTACCGCAGTAGTGCGATAATGAGCACTTTATGTGCCCATGACAAAAATTCAAAGAGCCATGTGTACTTTAAAACATCGTACGATACATGTGCGAATAGGTAATTCGCAACGATTTAAAACACACCATTCGGTGGTGTTTTATTCTATCGCCACTAATTGCGAACTTATCCCTATTTGCACTTGTATCGTTATATACTATTTCAATACAGTTGCTCAAAAAGTATCCTTTTTTGG
The DNA here is from genome assembly GCA_949128165.1 of Lathronympha strigana. Taxonomy (NCBI): domain Eukaryota; kingdom Metazoa; phylum Arthropoda; class Insecta; order Lepidoptera; family Tortricidae; genus Lathronympha; species Lathronympha strigana. Next base: position 3,974,357 of record OX421906.1, on the reverse strand, counting down.
CTGTTTTGCATGCGCAACGTTCTTTTTTGCGTACTACTGCTGTTTACTTTTTTTTAATAGTTTAGTTCCAATTCATGACTATTACCGAAGGGCTTACCGAAGAGTTTTATTATTAGTTAACTTTACCGAGACGTACTAAAATTAGGAACCTACTATTAACCTGAAAATATTAAAAATATTGATATTTCATATTTACCTCTCCATCATAATAATGATAATATATTAATAATATTAAACATTGAAAACAGGTCTTATTAGTTACGATACTGTCAAAGTAGGGGCGTTTTCAATCAGGCAAACATGTTTGAAGGCTTTATATGAAGACATGATGATACGATTTGTGACAATGCAATTTTCAATACCAAGTGTGGCATTAATTATTTTTAGTTAATGAGAAGTAATGAAAATAAGATAAATATTTTGAAGATGTTCTTAATTTTTCAACAGTATTACAATAGTGTTACAGAAATAATAATAAGAAACCTTTAAATTCATTATACTTTTTTTTCTACTCCAGCACTTCTATCTGTCAATTAGTTGACTGACACCGCTATAAAAAAGTACACATAATAACGTTGTCTATAGTATTCCATAAGAACACCGCTTCTATGGATTTCATACAATATATGAGCACTGTTTTTTTTTTTATTTCTATAGTGGGCATACGACATCTTCAACATTCTGCCACCTTTCTAAAGTTTGCTTTTTCGCTATTTTAGCTGTCGTAGTAAAACTAGCGCATGCAACAGCTCATAATTGGTTCTTATAACACTCGAGTCTATTATAACGACACTCGACTTCGTCTCGTTTTGTAACGGCGACCCTCAAGTTTTTAGATCCCTTATTATATTATTACTGTTGCGTAAACTACTATTATTGTATCTTTATTTTTCAGTAAATAACATTTTTCGTGCGGATATGTCATTTCTCACTCGCCCCACGCCAACGGCCTACCTACTTCAGGACTCTCCAAATAAGGACATACTTTCCGTACTAGCATCGAAATGTACTAATTTTGACTACCATTTTCGTAGTTGTCTCCTTGGAACAACTACTGGTCGTGTTAAAATGTTTTTTGCCAGAATAAACATCCTGAGCTTAGCGTTGTGATTACTTATACCATTACTTACTTATTTCATTTTATTCATAAATGACGGATCCTTAGAAACTCTTGAAGCCGGTTGAAATAAATCAAATTGTACACATTTACAGAAACCTTCTTTAACAGTTTGGTCTGTAACAGTCTACCTTAGATCTTAATATTTAATTTCTTCAAGGAATAAACATGCTCTGACGATTTATTCTAAAACTTCATAATTGTTCTGCTAAATTGTGTATACACTTCACATAGAATAACTGACACTAGAACGGGACGGGACGGGGTGGGACGGGACAATCTGCCAATTTCTATAGAAAACGCCACGTGATATCCGAGGACTTGGAGCTATCATTTTATAGAAATTGACAGATCGTCCCATCCTGCCCCGTCCCATCCCGTCCCGTCCCTTCCTAGTGTGATGACTCACACCTCCTTAATTCTAGTTTTTCTAATATTATTAGCAGTTTATGTGATTGTACATATTTATATATACAATAAAAGAAATATATAAAATAACAAATAGCAATATATGAAAGGCATTAAAAGTATAAAAACTCGAGTGTAGGTTTATGAAACAAGCCATCATGCGAGTGTTTAATGCTTAATAATTAACAATTACATACCCTGTTTTATATACACAGTTACACACATATCATGAGTCTCCATGATGCGTTCAAACCGCATATATATCGACCGCTAATACGACTTTCATGAGTGAAAACTTTTCTGACATTCAGGTTTTAGCATTTAAATTTTTTTATTCAGAGTTAAACTAGAGTTGGCCCCAACTTTCATATCGTTCGATATCAAATATCGTGCGACTAGCGTGCAACATTTTATGCGTTTAGAAATTAACGTCAATAGAATAGAGTTCAAATCAAATTTCCTAGCTTGTCACAGATGTGTGAAATTAGAAAAAATAGTATTATCGAAGTCGATAATGTTATTTTCGTCCAGGACCACAAAGTTGAATTCCTAAAATGTTGAAATCCCGAAATGTTGACTTTCCCCAGAATATGTATACAGATATGAAAATCGTAACTAATTTTTTTTACCTTGTTTGGAACAGCTGATCAAAAATGCACCTACAATGACTTTTTTTCGAATTACAAAATTTTTCCACTTCCATCGCACTTGGGGTCATTAACCCTATCAGCTGTTGAAGTATCGCTCGGGACCTTTGCTATACCCTGTAGGTACCGCAAATTCAATCTTATGCAAATTAAACATTTTAATTTTAAGATTCAACATACCGCAAAATCAACTTTCTGCAAATTCAACATTTTAGGATTCAACAAGTTGCAAATTCAACTTTATGCAATTTGGACATAAAGAGAACTCAACATTATGCAAATTCAACATTTTAACATTCAACATGCTGCAAATTCAACTTTTTGCAAATCCAACATTTTAGGAATTCAACTTTGTGGTCCTGGACGGTTATTTTTACAAATTAGCTTACACAAAAACGATTTGTGGGAATATAAAATTATACAAGAGATGTGATTAAGTTGTAAATTGTGATTGTTAGGGTCTTGTTGTGGTAGGTAACTAAAGCATTGATATTTATGTATCAAAACTAATGGTGATCTGCTTAAAGGATGACTCACGCTAGAACGAACCGGTACGTGACCGGCCGGGTCGATTTATCAGTTTCTATAGAAAACGTCACATGACCTGCGAAAGCTCCGAGCTCGGACGTTTCTTTCTCTTCAAATTGACGGATCATCCCACCCCGTTCTTCAAAGTCGCCCTTAAGAGCAAATCGCTACCGTCTATTGATTAAGAAAAAATCTATTTCTTGACTATAAAAAAACCTTTTATTAAAATCATCTTTTATTCATTTATATAGTTAAATATTAAGCAACAGTACATGAAGCAGTGTACTGCGTCCCCATAGAACAGGCGTTGATTCCGCGCACCAGTCTGATGTAACCCTTTTCTTCTTGATCAGGACCATAAGAATCTTTGAGTATCCAATACTTAGTGCCGTTTTCTGTAAGAAATGTTGTATTTTAAAACACTATTGCAATGCTTAACTTACACGTTATCATGTTTCATCAAAGCTCACCATCATTAGTTGCAACACCATATCAAGTACTTAAAGTGTCTTAACGGGCTCCCCCTGGGCCCCGTCTTATAAAATTACAAGTTACAAGTTTACAGGCGTTAAATGGCAACACCTGCCCTAATTTTTTACAATTTGCGTTTTATAAAAGTACTGTGTTACAATTTTACTGGTTTCATGTACATACCAGAAATTTTGAGCACAGGATATACTTAAGTTTATCAGTATATAAAGTTTTAAAAATTCAACATCTATACGGGTGAAAAAAGGATTTAAGTAAAGTTATTGTATTGTGACAGAGAATAGTTTATTGTTATAGTTATTTTACTTTTTCATTTCGATGATTGTTTTTATACTTTGAATAGGAATCGCGTCCGGCTTATTATAAATATATTTTCTTGCAAACAAAAGTATGAGAACGTATTTCGAATCATACTTTTCCGATTTAATGATAAATGCTATATTTTCAAAAAAAATATTAAGTTCCAATCACCATGTTGGAACTTCAAAGGGCAAACTAGTGAGAAAATAAAATCGTCAATTTTAATTGTCCGTTCATAAAGCCATTTTTTGTATGAAAAAGCCATACCATATATTTTTTATGGATTCCTAATTCTTAGTTTGTCCGGAACTGATATACTACATGGGCATGAAACCATTTATAACTGGGCAATTATAAATGGTTTGGAATAATATGGCTCCAAACAAAGCGCGGCGGTCCAAACTTGCCATAACGTTTAGAATTCAGTATACCTGCCTACCTATTTTAAGTTAATGATCTACACAAGTTTTCTCAAAAAGCTGCTCAGAAAGAGCAATGTATACATAGAAAGGGGGGAGATAACGACTTTATCAAAATTGACGATTTTTCGAAGCTCAAATGTAGGCACCGAAAGAAATAGATAAAAAGTTTATAAATTAAAGTTGTAGAGAATTTTATCAACTTTCATTATGTAGTATACCAAAATTACTTTTACGTATCATTTTGGAAATGTAATACAAAAAAACAATAAACAAGACCTTTTTATTGGACTCTCATCGGGCAGAGTTTCGAGGGGCGTTTTAGTATGTTTTTTACCAACCTATTTTTAACAACATACCGTAGTTTAACTTACTGCTTTGGACCATTCCATCTAGAATTATTCGTCTACCAGGCTATTAGGAGTCCATTAAGCAAGTTGTAAGTCTCCCACTCAAAATTTTATTCCACACCCTTACATTTTTTTTTCAAATGTTTTACAATTATCCGTAGGATTCCCGAGGTCGGAAACTTAGATTTATCATATTCACATCATCACATAGAAAATATAAAGAAATCAGAACTGCCATCTTCGATGCAAGGCAAAATGTAACAACGGAATGTACTTTAAAGTATTTTATAAATATTAATCTAAAAATTCTTGTATTTCCATACACACCTATACCATATCCGACTAGTAGCACGGCGTGACCACAATTGTTTGTGCATTCGTGGGGATGCAATATGCCTTTTTTATAGAATGTTAGATCTGAAGCATCTATAGCTGAAATAAAATGTGAAAATGTGAGTAAAACAAAACAACAAAACGAGGCACAACAGGATACAGAGGGGGCACAAAGGTGAAAAGTAGTAACTAATTAGATTTGACAAACTATTGAAAGCTACAGTTCGTATCGTAAAATGAAATGAAATATACAAAGGACTACTTATTTCCAGTATAACATTTGTTTTAGTTTCACGAGTGGTACTTTAGTCTATCAGTTTGAAAGATCGAATTAACTATTATTTTTGATTCAGTATATTCTTAATTCCCCCCCCCCCTCCCCCTAATAGCTAGAAAACTACAAAATCTCTGGTTTGTTTTATTTATCTCCGTTTTAATATATGAGAAAAACAACTATTATTCCTAAGTAAGCCTCATCTAAGATAGGCTTTCTCGGCCATTGCCTTATTTCGGTTCCGAACCCAAACGGGGGAAAGGGGACCCTATTACTAAGACTCCTCTGTCCGTACAGTATATTATCACATCTGGCACTATAACAACAAATATTAAAAATATATATAAGGTGAGAGGAGAGAACACTACAATGTGCGCGAGTTGGACTCGGTCTTGGCCGGTTTTATTTTACTACTTTCCGGACCCTATTGTAAAATTAAACCTAACCTTAATTTTACTTTACCAACTTTACCTATTTATTGTACCTTAATTTAATCACAAATAAGAGTCAAATCAAAAATATTGAAAGAGATGTCATATACTACAGAAAAAGTGACCAAGGCCCCCCCGGTGGTTTGATTCGTGCTTTACAATTGTACACAAATAAGCTCATAAAAAACTGCATTTAACACCATCAGGGATACAAAATAAATATCAGAAACGAATTTAACATCCTCAATTCACACGATAATGATACCGAACTCGACCACATAGCCGAAGTTTTTATTCACATATTTTTTGTGGTACAAAGTCAAAATTTCGAGTGGCTCTCCTTCCTTAATCAATATTTAAGTCAAAAGGATTCGCCATTCAAAAGCCATTTCCTTAAAGTTGACTCTCACTAGGACGGGGCGGAGCGTGGCGAGACGATTTGACAATTTCTATAGAAAAAATCACGTAATAGCTCGGAGCCCTCAGATGTCACGTGACGTTTTCTATAGAAACTGACAGATCGTTATGTCCCGCCTCGTCCCGTCCCGTTCCAGTGTGAGTCATCCCTTATTCATCATTTGCCGTATATCGAAGACATTCGGGCTGTAGGCCAGTTACTACAAATGAAAAAAGAAAGTGCAGTGGGCACGTGGGAGTACTTACTAACAGCCAAAGGACCCTTTTCGTATACGAGCTGTTTCAATGTCTCCTCGTCTGGCTGGTAGACCTTGTATCCTGTGACCTTGGTGATAACTTTTTTAGGGTCTTCTTGACATTTTGTTACCTTGGCGACATAGGGGTCGTCTTTTTCAAGTATTACACCAAATTTCTCGTGGTAACTGCAAAAATATACACGAATAAAAAACAAGGTAAAGGTAATATTTCTTACACATTGATGCACTATAATGACGCGCATTGCTGCGCTTCAAACTTCTATTGTCATCATTGTTAAATATAATAATACAATTTTTTTGTTTAGTTTGGCAGGGATTTGCACCCGCCAAACACCAGTTTGACGGGTGCAAATTTATAGTAACGTTTAAAAGTGCGAAGACACATTAAACAAATGTATTTAGTAGATATCGATAAAAATGACGTACACCCGTTGTGTAATTTTAAGAAACTGAATTATGCAAAAAACGACACACACCAAAATAAACTGTTCGAGGAAATACTTTAATATTTTATATAATTTTTATATTGTACGATCACCATTTTTCATTGGAGCGAATTAATACAATTTATAGTGTTGATTAATTTCTTCTCTACGTTGTAGTGTTATTTATTTTCCCAATACCAAATTATTTCCGGGTTTTTCAATTGAAATAAAAAACTTAGTTATTAGTTAAGATAATGATGGTTAAACGCTGCTTTTTATCGATTTCGATGAACACTTAGTCGATGTTTATTTTTGCCCCCCCCCCCCCCCTCTCTCCCCCCTCTCGTCAACCTCCGGAGTTTGTTCCAGTTATCACACCGAAAAGAGGTGTTGATACCGATACCAGCAACCTGACTTGGCCGATATAAAATGCTGAGCCCTAATTTTCCTTCGATACGTACGCCATTACCCAATGAGGTAGCCCTCCGAAACAATTCGGGTAGCCATCTTCATTTGGTACACAGTCCAAGCTTTGTTGTTCCGAAAAGGCCAAGGTTTTATTGTGTTTGATGGCATATTGGCCTTCAATAGCTCCTGAGAATAAGAAATGAAAAAACTAAATATTAAATAAACAAACATTAGAACCTTATTTTAACTGATACGGATAAAAGAAAACAGGCAGTCTTAAATCCGATGTCAGAGACGGTAATAATATAGCAATAATATCAATGCAATAATATCTTTCGCTGTGAAGGTCGCAAAAATATCTGCCACGATCCTAATTGAACAGCCGTAGAAGTTTGTCAAATATTTTTGAGGCCTTCTTAGCGGAAAATATGATTGCAGGTGATAGAAGTAATACTATTCTTGTGATAAGTTTATTGCCACTTTGATGTCTGCCAATAAGACTGTCTAAACTGGACCACATGATGGCGACATCACAATCAAACAGCTTTTTGTAATAATTACGCCAACAAAGTGGTAAAATAAAAAGTGATAATAATTTTTTCCCCTCCCTGGCTCGGAAAGCGCTGTTTTGTCCTTTAAAACTAGCGTGGAAAAATGCATATTATCCACATCTCTAATCTAATTCCTATCACTTACCACCAGTCCAGTATAAGTGAGTCCTATATGCCCATAGTAAATATGCGCAATCGGAGGTCACACCTTAAATTGGTCATGTGATCACGTCTTATCCAGCACTTGGTAAGCTGTTGGCAATATCTAAGTACCAGGAGCGTATCTACTCTATGACAAATTTTGAAATTGATTTTTGATGGTTTCTTGAAGATAACTTACATGTGGGTAAGATTTGTTATTGTATGTAGTCTGTATTTTCCTCGCAATAGTGAGGGGAAAAATGTTGTATTACACTCGGCGGCAAAGTTTGTTCAACTCTCGTGCCTTGAGACCCTCTCTCTTGAGACACTCGCTACGCTCGTGGCTCAATTTTAAATCTTTCGCTTGCTCGGGTCTCAATAAAAGCCCGAGAGTTAAACAACCACTTTGCCCCCTTGTATAATAAATAACTATTATTTTAGGGTACCTCCCACACGTAAAGTGGGGGGTGATTTATTTTCCGTTTTAACCCTAAAGTGTGACATATCATTCGATAGGTATTTGAAAAATAATGAGGTTATTCTTAACATAGTTTTCGATAAAGTTAATATTTTCGGAAATAATCGCTACAGAAGTTTAAAAAATGTGTCCCCCACCCTCTAACTTTTGAACTATGAGTTCAAAAAATATGAAAAAAATTACAAAGGTCTTAATAAGAACTTTATTGGAAATTTATTTTGAACTTAATTGGTTTAACTGTTTTTAAGAAATTGTACAAAATAATTTCTGAATTTAATTTGTAATTTAACCGTTTAGGCAAAAAATAAATTGTCTTGAGTACTTAATGTATTATCCCGCACGTATCTCATTCTTACACAAAATCACTAAGTCCCGCAGTAAGCTCAAGAAGGCTTGTGTTGCGGGTACTCAGACAACGATACATATAACATACAAATTCATAGAAGACATCCATTACTCAGAAACAAATAACTGTGTTCATCACACAAATAAATGCCCTTACCGGGATTCGAACTCAGGACCATCGGCATAGCAGGCAGGGTCACTACCAACTACGCCAACCGGTCGTCAATAAAAAAGAATGAGAGCTATCCCCGAAAACCCAACATAAATAACCTGTCTAGTTTGTATAAATTATTAAGTAACCCAATTTCCCGAGAGATGGCGCTGTTAACGTTTTTCCAGAGTTGATGGGGTCAGGTCAGGTGTGATCGAAAGTATCATAGAATTCTTAATTATTATAAGCATATTGAGCATGGTATCTTTTAAAATACTTTTTAAATAAAGGTTAAAGGATAAAAGGCCAGCACAAAAAATCTTAAACCAAACAGGTAGTTATGAGATGGCTTTACTTTTTTCCCATTCTTCTGATTTTTCTGACCTGATCTTATATGAATTTAAGACAAAAACACATAATAAAAAAACAACTAAAATCAAAAGTATTGATAATATATAGACAAGAAATTACTTACCAGTGGCGCTAAAAATCCAGCAACTACCGCAATATGTTTGGTCCTTTACATGGGTGACAGCTCCATGCTCCCTCCAGTCCCACTGCTCCGGGGCCGTGATCTCCTCAGGGCGAAGATTCAGTTCAATTGGCTGCACATCCATTTCCTCACCAGACATCCTTAATCCATAGCGATCGCCTCTTTCCTCGGGCGTCAAATCGGCAAAACGAGTTACTGCATACACTGTCTGCGGATGCAAAGCATTGCGTTCATTGATTTCATTTAAATTTTGTTTAAAAATTTCGAGTCTGGTTACGTATTCTTTTGGAGCATATATTTTGCCATGTTCCTGGATGAAGTTTTCGAAAAGGTTGTGAGCGTCTTCCAAGTCGTAGTATGGTTTGTCTGTTTGGTCCACGGCGGCAGTGCTTGCTATTAGCAAGAGGATTAGTGGTAACATTATAATTATAATATTTTTAATTTTCAGTGGAGACAATCAATATTTTAGAATCAATGGTAATGATGGTTGAGGTCTTTCTTTTTATACCCTTTTACACATGCCACCGCATTGGCAATAAATGTTTTAACTTTCGTCATTAGTTATATTACAAAGAATGCAAAAAATATGTTTATATATTAATGGTGACATGATAATGATGGAAATTCCTTTAGCAGAGTGTGTGTTTTAGAGTCAGAGATTAATTAGTTTTTTTGAATAATGTGTTCTTTTGGCAAGCAGATTCATTGAAGTAGGTATTTTCAAGAAAATTGGGGGGTCAAAAGGAACTACAATGTCAATTCCATCATCATCATTTGTCGTGTAAATAAGTGTTAAAAAGGGGAAAAATTAAAAGCCGCATATACGAGTAGCTCCCTATTTTATTTAAAGAAATTAGTGCTGGTATGATCCTTTAAGCAGCTATCTTGTAACGATCCGCCGCTCAGTCAACAGTGTCCGCCCGGAGTGTGTTATGTCCCATTTTGTAAAATTCAGCATTTAGTGGGAAATTCGTCCATTTTCAATCTTATCCCGTAATATATTTAAGTCGATGAGATGGAACTAGCATCGATAATTGAGTTTATCGATATAGGAAGTCCCTACCTGTCAAGAAAATTTACCTCACTGATTCCTACGTCTGGTAATGTGCATGTTGATGTTGTGTGTGGCAAATAATGTGGCGTCTGTCAGTTTCTATAGAAAACGTCACGTGACATACGAAGGCGAGCTATCACGTGTTTCTTTCTAGAGAAATTGTCCCGTCCCGTCCCGTCCCGCCCCGTAAGGTCCAGTCCCGTCCCGCCCCGTCAGGTCCAGTCCCGTCCTAGTGTGAGTCATCCTATAACGTTGGACCCACAGAAGACTTGATGAAGCTCTCAAATGGATTAATTCTTTGGAGTTTTACTCAATATTTTTCTGTATCTGTTAGTGTATAATAAAATGGCACAAATCAAAATATAAAAGAAAGAAAATGAAAAATTTAAAGGTATGTAAAATTACATGTTTAAATTCAATCGCCATTTACTTTCCTCTACAGAACAGTAAGCTGATTTACTTATATGCGACTTACATCGTGTCGGTTTGGGATGTGTCGTCGACTGACAAATCGGCGTTCACATCCGGCTTTGTCATTAGGGTATGCTGTTTCCACAACCACGTGGTATACGGTATTTTAGTTGTTAATTTAAGCTTTAGCCATGTATTTTTACGTTATTCTCATTGTGCTTGAGACAGAGAGAGTAGTCTTCCCTGTAGAAGTAATTAGTAAAAAGCCATGACGAGTGAGAGTAGATGGCAAGTGCTAAAGTAGTTTTTATTTTTCGTTTGTTAGAATCAAAATTAAGACTGTTTAATTTTAATCTACTGGAGTCCCGTGTAGATATGAACATCACTTTTTGCGTGTCCATACTTGCATTATTATGTTCGTCGTCGTCGTTAAGTAAAGAAACCAGCCTAAAGCATGTCGGGCCATGCTTAGTGTAGGGTTCTGTAGTTTACCGTCCGTGACAATGGACTAACTCAAAAAGGATTTTAATAGATACCATGCACATAACAATCCAAAAACGAGCGTCTTCGCAGCTCTTATAACTTATAGGCCCCTAACCTAACCGATAAGATACGTTTTTTTTTACATAAAATCAAAAATTGCTTTTTTTTTAATAACATGAATATATATATATATGTACCATATTACAATGTTATGCCAAACTGCGGGGCAGTTTGTTGGCGATGAGCTCGCTCGTTTTATACTGCATAAAGCAGGTACATGAACATGAACTTACACTGTCCTACCGTCCCGTCCCGTCGTTGTGGCTACTTTTTTGTATAGGCACACACACCTTCAAAAGTGCATGGGCCAATCCGAACATTATATAACTGAGCAATCGCTGGTGACGCGGGCGCGGAACACGACGACTACAGAGATTCTTATAAGTAAACTACTTTGTTCTTAATTCTTTATACAACGTTACGCTATACATAACTGACCATGTTCAAAATAATTTTCATTTAAAGTTATAGTTCATATTTTTTGACTTGCGGTTCAAAATTACACTTTTTTTTTAACTTCCAGAGCGAATATTTCCGAAAATATGCACTTTATCAAAAAATCAGTATTCAATTTTGACCTTTCTTCCCCTGTAATAACTTCCAACGTGTATAGATATTTATAGACGTGATTGTACCCCAAAAGTATTGCGAGTTTTTATTTTACCACTTTGTTAGTATGATTGATTAGCATACCAAATTACAGCTTTCTAGTACTAGCTTAGTACTAACGGTCCCTAAGCTAAGCCGCAGACGGACTGACAGACGGAGAGACAGACATGGCGAAACTATAAGGGTTCCTAGTTGCCTACGGAACCCTAACAAGAAAACTGCCAAAAGTTATGTGAAATCCAACCCGCTTTGGACCAATGTTGGCACTATAGCCCAACCCTTATCGTACATGACAGGCCTGAGGCCCAGAAATGGAACGTCCTTAGGCTAAAGTGGTTTTAAATATATCTCGTGTAACAATGGAGACAGAGTTCACTGTAAAATTTACATCCACTCTTCAATCCCGCGGCGCAGGATGGTCGGAAATTGTGCATCTCGCCGGGAGATTTATTCATACGTCGCCGGAGTTTTAACAACACCTTACTGGGTATTAGGATTGAATTCTGCCGGTTTACAAGTAAGCTGGTGGCAGAATTGTAGGTATAGAGCGAGAGATTGAATAGTAACGACTAGAGGCCTATTGCATAATGACTTAGCTTGTAATATTATCGGAAGTCTCTGTTCAATCCCTCTTATTAGAAAGAGAGTTCCGCTAATATTACAAGCTTAGAAAGAAAGGAAAAGTGGAAATAATCATGATACATGTCCATCGCTCTGCCTAATGAGCTACCGAGACCACACCAGAGACCCCGAATTTCATCGCCGTGTCCCTCGTATGGGCCTTAGCGGGGCGCTTAGCAACATCTACCGTAAGAAAGTACTTCTTAATTTCTTCGTTGGCGTTTGCAGACGTTTAGGTATGCTTACAAATAATATAAGAGCCTGGGCAGAGAGTACCTTTTAGTACCATTCGGGGTCGAAACTCTTGGTCCATGGGGACCCAGCGCACGCAAGTTTTTCGTAGAAATCGCGAAACGTCTGGTTGATGTTACTGGTGACCGAAGAGCTGGTGGCTTCCTCGCACAACGTATCAGCATTGCGATACAACGAGGAAATGCCTTCAGCATCCTAGGTACTCGTACAATGCCTCAAGGACCTATTTTAGATTTAAGGTAGGTAGAGGTGGGTAGTTAGGTAAGTTACACTTACTGTACCTATATATTTTTCTACTATTATTCTTACAAATAATAGTTCAAATATCATGCCTAGCGGTAGATTCAGATTGCTATAATCAATCGTAGGTAATAGAAGTAACAAACGAGTATTGATAAAGAGGCAGTCAAATACCACATTTACAATAACTTACATAGTTTCATTTCAAACCTGCACATTCGAAGAGTACTATAACTACGCATATTATGCACATACCTTGTAACACGAGGCCTATAAAAATATTGTTTGATGACGTAAATGCGATAAAAGCAACGTGTCACTCGTGTGTAGACAGTGTAAATATGCTGGTTATGCATTTATGGGCGTAATCAGTATCGTGGTTTGTTTAGGAGAAAATTAAAAAAAAAAAAAACCGAACCTCTGCGAGGGCAGCGGCAGCGGCAGAGGCGGCGGAGAAAGCAAAGGTGGGAAAGTACAGTGGTCTCGGCGCCGAATATAATTTTGTTCCTTTCGGCGTCGAGACCTTTGGTCCGTGGGGCCCTAGCGCTCTGAGTTTCTTCAAAGACCTATCGAAGAGACTCAGAGACGCCACAGGAGACCCAAGAGCTGGCAGCTTCCTCGCTCAACGGATAAGTCTTGCAATCCAGCGAGGAAATGTTGCCAGCGTCCTCGGTACCATGCCGCAGGGGCCTGTTTTAGATTTATTTTAGTTTTTATTTAGTTTTATTTTAGTTTTTATCTAGTTTTATTTTAGTTTTTAGTTTAGTTACACTTATAAATTTAAATTCATAAAAAAAAAAAAAAAAAAAAAAAAAAACTTTTTTAACTCGTTATGTGTTTTTTTCGGAGAAACCGAGGGTTTTGCCACGTATAACTACCGGAGATAGGTATACAGGGTGTAACAAAAATGCCGAACGATACTTCTACAGCTGATAAGGTCAATGACCCGGAGTATGACGCAAGCGGAAAAATTAAGAAAATTGGAAAAAAAAATTCGAAAAGACATACGGACGGACGAACAAGAAAGTGATCCTATAAGGTTTCCGTTTTTTCCTTTTGAGGTATGGAACCCTAAAAATGACGAGAATACAGTAGATTCAAGTTTCGCGTGCTGTCACAATTAGGTACAGTTAAATTACCTCACATGTCAGAGGCCCCACCCGGAACTTTGATGCTCTTTATTTTCGTCAATTTTAGGTAATTTGAAGAAGCAAAAAATACCTGTCTTATAATTTTAGATAATCTAACTGACGGACTAAATAGAATGACGGGTTTTCAACCTAGTCGTCATCCCAAAGCTTGTTTACAAAAACACCTCGATAAGCCGCAAACACGCTGTCTCAACCGCTCAATGATCGCATAAACCAGCGATGTCATCGGTTCCCGGTTTTATTATGTTTCGGAAGCCCGAGTCCCCCGGGAAATCCCGGAGAGCCGGTCCGGTTTATGTCCGGACCTAATGCGGTAGCTTAGAGTAATGGAATCAAAACAAAACATAATTTTCATTGTACAAGTCTGTTTGATCCAGCAGTTACGAGAGTTCGGAAATTATAGAGGTATGCCACTATGTATGCTTTGATTGGCTTCAGTTGTAAATAAAGCATTTTTTAAAAATTCAATAGCAATTCTCGTAACAATACGCCATGTGTAACACGGGTTTCCCGCTATGTAGCAAAAATGCCACGTCTAGGCGCAACGACAAAGTGTGTTAATCAGCATTGACTTCTTTCTACCCTGTGACAAAGAGTGTGCAGATTCAAAGAGAACTATTTTTAAGGAGAAAAAACGAAAGGAACAAATCTGAAAAAGCAACAGACCAAGGAGTTTGTCGTGAACAGAGTTTTTAATTTATTTATATCCTGTGTTCGCACTCACGCCGCAATTTACGCGAAAAGATTCGAAATTCTTACTTTAACTGTTATTTTTGCGTTTCACGGCATTTTTTTACGTGTCGTCAAAGATTCATTATACATTTTAGTTATGATCATAGCATACCTTAGTTTAGATATCTTCAGGGATGTTGGCTTGGTAGGCACGACAATATACTTAAGGTGTTCTTGGCGTCAAAAGGCGTGCAAAATTTTAGCGGGTAGGTATTCCCTTAAAACACAATTATCATAATCACTCCTTGTACAGTCACCTGCAATAGTATATGACGCTATGAAGGCCGCAAAAATATGTGATACGCTCTTATGGCGGTACAAACAAGAACGTGTCAGATTATTTTGCAGCCTTCATATAGTCCTATACTATTGCAGGTGACTGTACATATAATAAAGCAGAGTAGGGTAAAAAATCTGTACATTGAAGTTAAAGGGGAGTTAGGAGATGTTAGAATTGATAACAGAACACATTTCAATGATTTTTAGAATTTTTGTCTGTTTGTCTGACTGTTTATTTGTCACCACGGCTGAATAGATTTGGATACCACTTTCACTGACACGTTAAGGGGATCTCCTGTCA
Organism: Lathronympha strigana; assembly: GCA_949128165.1. Lineage (NCBI taxonomy): Eukaryota > Metazoa > Arthropoda > Insecta > Lepidoptera > Tortricidae > Lathronympha > Lathronympha strigana. The sequence goes on along the minus strand of OX421906.1, from coordinate 3,959,202 downwards.
GGCTATAGGTTAAAAAAAATCCGCGGGCGAAGTCGCGGGCTTCAGCGAGTTTTTAAAACGATTTATACTATTTAGTGTTTGCCCATTTTTGTCCGTAAAATATCACACGAATAAAACTAGAGAAATGTCAAATACTAAGAAAATCCCAGCGGCTTCCAAAACTTCTAAAGTTTGAGACGCGCTTCATACACACGCCTAAGAACTAGGACTATCCAGTTGCACAAGTTACCTGCCTCCAACTTTGAATTCTAACTTTTAAACTGACATATGATATCATATCATTTATTCCTTGCATTCTGTGTGTACAAACGCCTCCCGCTTATGGCACTGGTCAGGGAGCTTGGGATCCGCTTTGGCTACTAATCCCAAGATCTAGCGTGGGCGCTAGTTTAATAAGAGCGACTGCCATCTGATCTTCCAACCCAGAGGATAAACTTGGCCTTTCCTCACGATGTTTTTCTTCACCGAAACGCGATTGGTAAATATCAAATGATATTTCGTTTAAACGTTCCGAAAAACTCATTGGTACGCGCCGGGGTCTAAACCCGTGACCTGTTTGAAAGTCGCACGCCCTTACCGCTGGGCCACTTACCCCCAAGTGCTATTGATTTAAAACATTAAATCAATAGTATTTTACAATACACATGGTGCTACTTTACCGCCCTAATGCAATAATGAGCACTTTAAGTGCCTGCGTCAAATATGCTTTGGACCCGGGTATGTCCTTAAACTACGTCCAACAAGTGAGGTAGGGCACAGCGAAACGTCATCTCGCTTGAATCTGGAGCAGCCTGACTGGGGAAGTACCTCCACCTTACAGAATACCGAAGCCATAATAACATCACTACTTACTTTGTAGGTATGTGGTGTTGTGTTCCTCACGGTGAGTAAGGTTTCCAGAGCTCCAATCCCCCCAACCTCCCCCTTAATGACGATGACAGCGCAGATTAATAAGCTACCCCAGGAGGGTACCAGCTGCTCTAGCGCTGGAGAATCCCTTTCTGGGCTTCCATGCTCAGGTACTGTCGTGCCTGAGCGTGGACGCCGAGAGCGCCCCGTTTCGTACTCTGGGGGGGGCAAATCCGCGCTCCGCCATCCGCCATCCTCCCGAGGCAAGAGCAAGACGGCTACGGCAGCCCCTGCCACGCTCGCTGTGGATTTCTGCAACATCAGGGGTTTGCATTCTAATCTTAATGCTGTCCATCATCACCTCGAGACAGCTAAGCCGGCCTTGCTTTTTCTGACAGAGACGCAGATATCGTCTCCAGCGGACACAAAATACCTCTCCTACCCTGGGTACGAACTAGAGCATCCCTTTCTGCCTAGGGCTGGAGTGTGTGTGTACGTTAGAGGCGATATCAGTTCTCGTCGCCTCAGCAATCTTGAAGGTAGGGACCTTTCCACCTTATGGCTACGTGTTGATTGTGATGATCATCCTCGCGTCTATTCGTGCCTCTATAGGTCCCATAGCGGTGATGCCGAAACTGACCGACTCTTGGAGCAGATTCAAACGGCTGTGGATTCAGTGCAGCAGCAGATCCCATCCGCTGAGATCATCGTTCTTGGCGATTTTAACGCCCATAATGCCGAATGGCTGGGCTCCAGCAAGACTGATCATGCGGGGAGATCTGTTCACGACTTTGCTCTGACCTACGGCTTGACACAACTGGTTACTGCGCCTACGCGAATCCCAGATGTGGAGAGCCAGGAACCTTCCCTGTTGGACCTTCTGCTGACTTCTCACCCGGTTGGCTATGATGTATCCGTTGCAGCCCCTCTCGGTTCCTCGGATCATTGCCTCATCCGGAGTACAGTGCCTCTCACGTGCCCGCCGCGTCGGCGAGTTGCTTGTAGCCGCCGTGTGTGGCACTATAAGTCAGCAGACTGGGACGGGATGCGGGTGTTCTTTGCGTCTTACCCGTGGGGGCAGGTTTGCTTCACGCCGGATGATCCTGATATCGCTGCTGACTCTGTTGCTGACGTGGTGCTTCAGGGAATGGAACTTTTCGTTCCATCCTCTGCGGTACCTGTTGGTGGCAAAACCCAGCCTTGGTTTGATCGCTCCTGCAAAAAGGCGTCTCGCCGAAAGCTGGAGTGCTACCAAGCCTGGGTAAATGCAGCGGCGGTACAGGATGTAAAGACCAGCGCTTTAAAAAAGGAGTTTAACTTTGCCTCCAGGTCCTTCAAAAGAGCCATTGCCAGAGCAAAGTCGTTGCACATTGGTAGGATTGGCGAGAAACTAGAGCGTCTCCCCTCGGGAACTCGTGCGTTCTGGTCTCTTGCCAAAGCTATCCAGGGGAATTTCTGCACGCCGTCTTTTCCACCTCTGCACACGGGAAATGATTCGTTGGCCCACGACGCAAAAGACAAAGCCGATCTACTGGGTAAGCTTTTTGCGTCCAACTCGACTTTGGATGACGGGGGACAAGCGCCGCCGACTATACCGCGGTGCGAGAGCTGTATGCCAGATGTACAGTTCCGCCAAAGCTTTGTGCGTAAGGCTCTTCGCTCCCTCGACACCCATAAGTCCAGTGGGCCTGATGGAATCCCTGCAATTGTTCTCAAGATGTGTGCTCCTGAGTTGGCGCCGGTCTTAACGCGTCTTTTTCGGCTCTCCTACTCTTCTGGCGTAGTCCCGACTTCGTGGAAGTCAGCTTTGGTGCACCCGATCCCTAAAAAAGGCGACCGCTCAAATCCATCCGACTACAGGCCGATAGCTATAACCTCCCTTTTCTCTAAGATTATGGAGTCCATCATCAATCGTCAGCTCCTCTGGTACCTAGAGGATCACCAGCTGCTGAGTGACCAACAATACGGTTTCCGTAGGGGTCGTTCGGCTGGTGATCTTTTAGTTTACCTGACACATTGCTGGGCACAGGCGATAGAGAGTAAAGGTGAGGCACTGGCAGTTAGTTTGGATGTAGCGAAGGCCTTCGATCGCGTTTGGCACAAAGCACTTCTTTCGAAACTTCCATGCTATGGGCTCCCCGGGAAATTATGCGAATGGGTCAGCAGTTTTCTAGCAGACAGAAGCATTAAGGTCCTAGTTGACGGTGAATGCTCAGACTCAATGTCTGTGAATGCTGGTGTCCCTCAAGGCTGTGTGCTATCACCCACGCTATTCCTCCTGCATATCAATGACATGTTGCAAACTAGCGGCATTCATTGTTATGCTGATGATAGTACGGGTGATGCCTCCTACACCGGCCGCGCCAATATTTCCCGGGAAAACGTCATTGAGAGCCGGAACAAACTTGTGTCCGAAATTGAGACCTCCCTAAAAGAAGTCTCAGATTGGGGTCGACTTAATTTGGTCCATTTTAACCCTACAAAGACACAGGTTTGCGCGTTCACCGCAAAAAAACTTCCGTTCGTCGCGTCACCTCGTTTTGAGAGCACTCCCCTATCTGCCACAGCCAGTATTGGAATCCTTGACGTTGACATCTCGAGTGAAGTCCAGTTCCGCGGCCACCTAGAGGGTAAGGCCAAATTGGCCTCGAAGAAGCTCGGTGTGCTCAATAGATCGAGGCAGTATTTCACGCCGGCCCATCGCCTACAGCTTTATAAGGCGCAGGTTCGCCCGCATATGGAATACTGCTCTCATCTTTGGGCAGGGGCACCTAAGTACCAGCTTCTTCCTCTAGACCGCATCCAACGGAGAGCAGCTCGAATTGTCAACTGCCAACGTATTTCTGATCGGCTTGATCCCTTGGCGCTGCGTAGAGATGTGGCCTCACTCTGTATTTTCTATCGCATGTATTATGGGGAGTGTTCCGAGGAATTGTTCGGATTAATCCCTGCCGCTTCTTTCCGCCATCGCCCTACGCGACAATATTTCCACTCTCACCATTTAGATGGTTGGCAGTCCTCAACTGTGCGCTTTTCCCGAAACTTCCTGCCTCGCACAGCTAAACTGTGGAACGAACTGTCGCCAGCGGTGTTTCCGGACCGATACGACCTTCAAACCTTCAAGAAAAGAGCGTACTCCCACCTTAAAGGCCGGCAACGCACTTGCGACACCTCTGGTGTTGCGGGTGTCCATGGACGACGTTAATCGCTTACCATCAGGTGATTCGTTTGCTCGTTTGCCCCCTATAGCATAAAAAAAAAAAAAAAAAAAAATATTCAAAGGGCCATATGTACTGTAAAACGTCGTACATTACACGTGCGAAGAGGTAATTCGTGTCGATATAAAACACTATACAAGTATGCAGTCGTGTTTTAATTTATCGCCGCTCGTTGCGAATTTCCTATTTTTCGCCCTTGTGTATCATAATGTACTATTAAGGTTCACAACACAGCAAAAAAAACACATGTTCATGTATCTGTAGATTCATTTTAAAGTGCGTGCTTTTCACTTTTCCCTTTCACGGTTGCTTGTAAACATCCTGCATAGGCTGCAATAACATTTCATACCTAGATTGTACCGTATCGCCAATAGGTACCAAATTATGGCGAAATTGGACATACAGAACGAAACACCATGTCAAAGAATTCCCTAGACTCGTCTAAAGATACCTTAATTATACTTGTTTTCCCACGTGGCACCATATGTGGGAAAAATGCGCGTAATATTGCCGTGAGGATCAAATAAATCCCACAATGGTGACAATAAAGGGTCTTTGGGACGCAATTATTATTTCATTTGGGAATACGGAACTGTAGAAATAAATAGAAATAGAAATAGAAAATTATTTATTGTCACAAACACAAGAATACAAAAAAACGGACGACGAACAACAACGACGACGAACGGACGACGACGACGACGACGGTAGACGGAGAGACGAACAATAGAACTAGAGAATTAGTTTATTGTCCTTGTTATTTTTGTTGCGGACTCTTTTCTACACCTTTGTTGCCTTATGATATGATTTTTTTAAATAAAGACGGGACTACGATTACTGGATAAAACACATTTAGACGCATTGAGAACCTCTTCCGTTTTTGAAGTCGGGTAAAAATACAAAAATAAAATTAAACGGCATTAAGTAAAGTGTTACTAAAGGGCATTATGAGATATTCTGACATCATTATTTATTTATTTTACTAACAAGTAAAACACATAAAACTAAAATAAAATAAATGTTAAATTAAATATCCCCCCCCTCGGCATGGTACCATAGACGCTGGCAGCGTTTCCTCGCTGTAATGCAATACTAATGCGTTGGGCGAGGAAACTGTTAGCTCTACGGTCGCCGGTAGCGCCCACAAGCCTCTTTGAAATATCCTTAAAGAGGGCGTGGGCGCTCGAATCCCATGAGCCAAGGGTCTCGACGCCGAACGGAACCAAGTTGTATTCGCCGCTGAGACCCCTATATTTGCATTTTTTTAATTTTTCCGCCGCCTCTGCAGCCGCGCCGGCATTGGCTGTAGTTCCGTGAACGCCGGGGTAGAAGCACTTGAAATTTAGCGGATCCTTATCCCACCGTGGCGAATGGGAAGGGATGCTTGGGTCCAGGACTCTTTCCGGTAGACTTTTCAAAAGTTAAAGGCTATGGGCGTTGATTTTCTTATTAAACCCTTATCCACATTAAACGGTACACCTTTTCTATTGCATTGTATGATAAAAATCATAACTTCATGTATACAAGCTGTTAACTATTACCCACAGGAAAGATTCGCTCTACAGTTTAGCTGAATTCACACTTTTTCTTTCCTGTGGCCAATAGTTAACAGTTTGTGGACATGTAGTTATGATTATTATCATACAACGCAATAGAAATGGACTACCCCTTAATGTAGTTAAGGCTTAAATAAGAAAATCAAGCTTTATAACCCTTAACCTTCTAATAGTCCACCGAAAATACTCTGAACATCGTTTTGTGTTTAACCCCTGTTGCTACGCGGGGATATCGCTACGACGTAGCGCTACCGACGTAGCATAGTGACACAAGCTGTGACACATTAACACATTGAGTGCCAGCGAGTGCTACGCACTACGCTCGTAGCCGATTCCGTGGTTTTCCCGCTTGTAGCGGAGAGCGACCACCCACAAAGAACTCGCGTAGCGGGTTCCCGGCGCTGAATGTGTTAAATACGAATAGATACGTACATAAATAAATATGTTAGAACAATATTACGGAATAAATTAAAAAACCGGACAAGTGCGAGTCGGACAAGATTAAGATTAATATTATCTGTGACTGTGAGACAGACATCTCCGAGATGCTTGTTTGTGCACTGATTAGTTTAGCACCGACTCAATTGATACAAAACTTATCTGAAACTTGAAACTCTGTTTCGTGAATACTGCGTTTAATTATCGTTAGACAGCTTATTTCTTAACTTCTATCTATCTATAAAGTGCCTGTTTTCGAACATACCAGGCCATACCATCCTTTCATGCCTGTGTGCGTAGCCAATAAAATCTCTCACTTATAAGGTAGAGTGATAGAGAGATATAACTACGATACGATACAAAGCATGAGCGATTGGCATCTTGGCTACGCACGCCGGTCTGTTAATCATTGTCGTCAGCTCAAAATCTATGAAAATATGTTTTTTAATAGAGTTCAGTAGTCAAAACGGCAAAAATTAAATACTGTTAACTGTGTTTCGACGCCAGTTTGTCTGTTCATTTGTCGACTTTAACTACAACCATTTTTCGCAGAAACTAGTCTTCAGTGAAGATTTAAATACGTGTATTTTAAGCTACTACATAGATTTACCTGTATATTACGGACATGATTAAGGATGCTCACACCAATCCAATCCGATCTTATCCGAGACGATCTGTCAGTTTCAATAGAAAGAATCACGTGATAGCTCAGAGCCCTCGAAGGTCACGTGACGTTTTCTATAGAAACTGACATATCGTCCCGGATCGGATCGGATTAGTGTGAGCAATCCTTTATGTGTTTGTTTTAATACTATTATGTTTAAAAATAATATCACATTGAGTTTACCCGTTATTCCCTCGCAACTGTAATGTCGCGACCCTTGTCCTAGCAATTTGCTCTAATCTCTCAATCCTTGCAAAAACAAGAGGCCACTCGAGTCGGAGGAGGCTAAGTGGGCTAGCATGTTGAGCATGGCTTTATTAGGGGCTTCAGGCTGGAGAGTGCTAGGGATGTCTGGGGCTTGGGCACCGGTTACTGTATCTAAATAAACCGGTTAAACAATCTAGTTATACCCGGGACTCATGCTAGACCTGCGTGCTTAGCCAAGATGCCAATCGCTCACGCTTAGTAACGTATCGTAGCTACCTCTTTCTATCACTCTTCCTTATTAGTGTGACAATGACAGTTGCGTTTCGTTAGCGACTGAGCGTGAACAATTGGCATCGTGGCTACGCACCCTGGCTGTGGACAGTTCGGACAATCCGTCGGGTCTGCATAGAGGGAGTTTACCATACATTGATTGGTAGATGCGGCGGATATGCCCGAATGTATATGGCCGGCTTATAGAAATTGACAGATTGTTTCGGCCCGGACTATTGAACTGTATAACGAGCGAGCGTAGTTATACAAATATACATACATACCAGATTGTTCCAGTAGACTCGGTGGTTTGTTCGACGATAACTCGATTATCGCTAAACGGATCGTCTTGAAATTTGGCAGGTTATTAGATGAGATAGTTATAATGTATAAATAGATACAGGGCAAACCACTAGCTTTGCCGCCGAAATAAATTAGGGTCCTTTTGCGAGCCATCTTCTCTACTTAGAGACAATGGCTTAGAGTTATATCCGAAATAGTTATTTGAAATAAATTGTTGAAAATAGGTAATTTTAATTTAAGGCAGTTTTATTTTAAATACTCTTAATACTACAGTGTTACATTGTTTATGTGTGCAATAAAGCTTAAAAGTTATATTTAAAAACTGTATTTAATTAAATCAAAAAACCTATGTGTCGATTATTCACCACCTTCTTGTTCTCTTTATAGTTTAAGAGGATTTCTCGTGATCTGTCAGAATCCAAATCAGAATTATTTATTAACCATAAGTGTACAAATATACAGGTAAATATATAATTAAATAATGTGAACAAAGACCAACGCCAAAACAATTATCAATGTTGTTCATGACGTACAACTTGTCAAAACAATATGGGAAGTAAACTCACCACAGACAACAAATTAACGACACACACAGCTTAACGTATTCTAATCAGTGGCACCGCACTACGCTTGAAGAGGCGCTCGGCTTGAAACTCGCGGTTCAGTTTGATTTAAACCGGTTTATCCCGTCTCCCCGAACGCTTACCGCCATTAAGTGCTACTCAAACGCAGTCGGAGAATAGATGAAATTAGAATTAAATAGAAAGAAAATGAAGATTTATAGCCCTTATTTTTTTAATAATCCACCGGAAAGACTCCGAATATCGTTTTTAGTTTGACCCTTCTTCATAATATTGGTAAAGTTTTAGAAAGTGGTTTCAACGGTTTCGATTTTTGGTTAAAATTATTTCATGTCATATTCTTCTTTAAGGTGATATTTTTTATAGTTTTATTGGCATTTGAATTATGAACAGGGATTAAGTGCCATACACCTTCCGTCCTCCGTCCACGTTCATCTTTATGGCCGAAGATAACTTCGCAAAACACTTCATATTTGCATAAGCAGGAATGAGAAGGGACTATTCCGTCTATTGCTCCGTCAGAAGTACACTATGAACTGCCGGCCCAGTCGATACGCAGCAGGTTATCCTTCGACAATATGGACTCAGTCGGCAGCTGCATATAGTACTCTGCCGCTAAACGGTGTCTGTCCAATAATAGAAAGCATTATATAGAGCGATTACTGAATCTCTACATACTCCACATTACCCATAGGTATCAGCTAAGTATGACATATCCAAAAGTAAACGCGCGTTAAACCCAGAATGACATCGACATTCGAACGTCACATACTGTAAGCAGTACAGCAAGTAACTTGACTTGTCGACACGAAATAACCTAAATCCTTGTTCGAGAATTAATCCTCGAACGGAACCCTTCCCGTGAGTCTTCAAACACGTCATCCCCGACCGGAAATTGAGAGCCTGTCCCAATCTGTCGCCTTCAGGAGAAACGGACGGTGACGGTTTCAAGCAAAAGGACACATTGCCGGTTAATAAGTAATTTCTAAATTAATGTCTTTGGGAGTGACACTTTATCGACAGCCAACAAATTATTTGTTGATTCTGGTAGCAGAACCAACAAAAAAAGCAAATAAATGACGTTTTCGCTAGGATAATGTTTTTGTACAAGACAAGTCGTTGTACAATGGAGTTCATTAATGTCTGTACACATTTTCTCCATATTTCGGGGGATTAAGGGGAAGAAACGTACACATATTAATGAACTCAACTGTATAAAACAAGGAGGTCCTGGCCTTCGAAACGTAATAATGTATTAGTAATTATCCAATAACAGATAAGTGGACAACAGAAAGTATCAGAAAAGGAACAATATTTTATATTAAGCTAAGCTAGTCTCAGCTCAAGAGCTCAAGAATAAGTGGCCTGTTATTAATTTTACTTTTAGTATAAATACGTGACGACATATAGGTACATAGTCCATTAATTGCCGTATTTTTTTTCGTTTTGTCATCCGAAAAAACCGACTAAGTGCGAGTCAGACTAACCCCTCTCCATTTATGACCTTAAAAATACTGGTGGCACGGAACTTGTGTGCGGCAATTTCTCGGGTTTTTCCCCGTAAAAAAATGTCTCTTCATCATCGATAGCAAATAGTTTTGATATTTTTTGTGACAGCTTACATTAGACTCGCGTCTGATCTTAGGCCATATACTGCTTGAAAATGGCAAAACAATTTGTCATTACCAGCAACAGAATAATTTCCCGGCCGAAGTTGCAGCGGCAATATTGCACGAAGTTGTCCCGGACACCTCCAGAAACTATCACAAGTTTGCCCGACACACATAAGTTTATATCTAGTACACCTACACGGGAACTGAAGCCTACTCAAGTTTATTCTATATATTCTAATATATTATATAGTTTTGGTAACGAAACAATCAAATCACGGTACAAGCACAGGACTTAATTGAAATCCGTCAGTCAGTTTCTATAGAAAACATCACGTGACATCCGAGGGCTCCGAGCTATCACGTGATTCTTTTATAGAAATTAACAGATCGTCTCGTCCCGCCCCGTCCCATACCGTCCTATAATGAGTCATCCTTTATATCCACATATCTAAATATCAGTGATAAGATAATCTGATTCTATTCGTAACATTGAAACCCTCTCTCATCTAACCACAAGCCAAATTCTACGACGATCTGTTCAACTATTCTCGAGTTGTCTACAAACACTAGGACAACCTAAGTTCTATTTCATACTTAACAAAAGTTTCCACAAATTTTGGAGTCTTTATTGAACTTACAATTTACTTATTTGGCAATTAATTGGCACAAATACATAATAAATAAGCAGACGGCGCATTTTCGTTAAAATGGAATCCTAAAATACAAAAGCGGAATAATCTAGCTCTACTAAAACGAAAAAACAGCCAAAACAAATGCCATTTCAACATTACGAGTATTAGCGTCCATTAGTAAAACGGCGCAAACGCGCGTTAAAATTTACGCCATTTATAATACAGAATATTAATTTTAACCGGCATACAATTATGCAGAATGGACTAGACGTTAAAAAGTTAGCGTTATATTCGTTCGAAAGAAATTCCCAGTCGGACATTAATTTCGTTGAGGACTCCTTTAATTTGCGGGATTGAAAAGCCAGACGTATTGTTGAACATTTTGAGTTTTCCGTTTTTATTTTTGAAACTTCAAGCTTGTTACTCTAATTGACACTGATTTGTACAAGTTTTGTGGAATTATAAGGTCCTTTGGAACATTGTAAGACGCTTTTAACTAGGCCGAAATCTCTGCGTTTCTATATTTGTTATTAATATTTTTGCAGAACAAAGAGCCAGGTGGTCCAGCAGTAAGAGCGTGCGACTGTCAATCCGAAGTTCGCGGGTTCGTACCAAAACTTATGTACGAAATATCATTTGACATTAAAAATCGCTTTTCGGTGAAGGAAAATATCGTGAGGAAACTAGACCCATCCCAATATTCCTGTAATCCCTAGGTTTACCTCTGGCCTGGAAGGTGAGGTGGCAGTCGCTTTCGTCAAACTAGCGCCTGCGTCAAATCTTGGAACTAGTTGCCAAAGCGGATCAGGCAGGCAGCATTCCCGCGCTGAAAAAGAATGCAATTCTTTGCGCAACAAAACTGCCAGTGCAAGTGACTCCTTATGCTTCTTGCTGAGCTGTCTTTCGACCTCTAACACAGGCAACACAGCCATTCTTACGTTTTTCTGTTTGTCACTGGGCTCTATTCTTAGAACGCTTATGAATTTCTATCGTCATAACAATAACAAACATAAAAAAATTAAGGACACACATTGCATGAAAACCAATAATATATACCGGCCAAGTGAGAGTCACTCGCGCATCGATCTATTATTTTTACTTTATAAACTTCGGAGACACAGGTGGGAATGGTTTTTTTTGTGCATTTTCGTTTATAAACGAAGTAAATTTCATTATAATATTTTTTAATACCCCACATGACTCAGTAACTAAACTTTTAATTTTTGCCCCCTCTTTTATCGGACATTTTTCTCAACGTGTCTGGGTTAACTTTGGTTATAACTATTCTAAATTTCAAATCGGGAGTTTAATTAGTTCTCGAGATATTTAACGATGTGACGGACAGGCAGACAGACAGACAGATAGACAGACTGAGTCGCACCATAAGGGTTTTTTTTACTACGGAACCCTAAAAATTAGTCCAGTGTTATTCGGTCGTAAGGTAAAACACTGATACGAAATCCTTGTAGCTTGAGTCCGCAGTGACCTTTAAGGATGACTCACACCAATCCAATCCGATCCGATCCGGGCCGATCTGTCAGTTTCTATAGAAAACGTCACGTGACCTCCGAGGGCTCCGAGCTATCACGTGATTCTTTATTATAGAAACTGACAGATCGTCCCGGAGTCATCCTCTAGCCGGTTATAATATAATTTTACGACTCATTTTGGCTATTATGTTATTTTAGGCAGTAGGTATACCTAACCGCTTAATTTCTCATTTACTCAAACATATTCCCTATATTTTCCCGATATTTTTTATTATATACAATTAGTATCTAAAAGCTGAAAGTAAAATAAACCCTTCACGGGACATTTACTACCACTGGGCGTCCTGTAACAAAATGTCAAATTAGGGGCTGGAACGATTTAATGAAGTGTTTCCAACGAATCTGCGTACGAATACTAAATAGCTGATTAAAATTTTAAATGAGCATTCCCAATGTGGCCGCGATTAACATAAAATTAGCGTCCGTTCACACCGACACAAATCTCCACTATAACACTGCAGGAGTTTTAGTAATTGAATTTTACGAGAGATGGCGCTGATCAGATAACAATAGGAATCGTACATCGCGCTTTTAAAATTTTTCTTGATGAGTATGGCTTGGCCAACTAAAGATACTTTCTACCACTGAAGACGACGAATAAAAAGACACAGCCGTACGTAAAACAACGCTTACGCTACTTAATAGTTAAGTATAGCTTTTTATATAACTTAAACGATCAAAACGGTCAGTGGGCGATTATTTAGATCGTCAGAGAAATAGTCAGCAGCCTTTGACTATTTAATCAACCGAACTGGCAATGTCTATCATTTTCTTAATTACAAAGTTACTAAAGTTACAAAAAAAAAGTTCTAATATTTGCGGGGGAGGGTACTAATGTACCTGTGCCGCGTTAGGACGTCATGGTAACGCCCCTGTACTGTGTGTAAATTTACTCTAGGTACATAAATTATGCATAGTATCACGTAAACACTTTAGTATAAAATGCGTCTTTCATCAGCCAGTGCTTATGCATGAAAAGGAATTCACACGCTTAAAGCAAAAAGGCTTAGGCTTCAACGGCATATTATAACAACGTCATATCTCACTACCATACACTTCAAATTTCAACCTTATATATTGACAATAAGGTATAAATTTGTATAAGGTTTAGAAACGAGGTTTAAAAAGTAATCAGGAGATTTAAGAAATCCTGCGTCACTGTTCATGAATAAAGGTAGTAAGCGCCTATTACTTTCATGTAGATGATGGTATTCAAATGCCGCCTATCTGACTTAGATGCAATGAATTTTAAACCTTAAGTAGTTGTTCTTAAGGCTCGTAATCCATTGTTGATAAAATCTCATACGATATATTCGAAAGGTCATTGGGCGTTTTTGACCCGCTTTATGAAAGTTCGCGTACAGAGACCAAACCAATTTTAAATTAAAGAGCTTAGTCCCGCTTCTCAAAATATATTAAAATTTTCAATTTATCGGCCGGAGGAAAAAAGTTATTCAAAAAAATAGACTGAGAATTTACCTATAATTTTTCAAAATTTTTGTTACGGAAACAGTATTTACATACATTCTTTAAAAGAAAATGAGGAAATATTCATGTCAATGTATCAACTTCATTCCGAAAGTACGCAGAGTGCTAGAATTAGTAATTACAAAATATTTTTGCAATGAATATTATTAATATTTTAGCGAAACTACATTGTACACACAACTCGTATATAACATGATACAGATATTCTTATTGCTTATTTTTCGTAACATATATCAGTGCTTCAGCACCTGCAGGAGCCAACATAAAGCCACTTTTTTAGTTAACAATTAACTAATTGTAGTTATTAATTAAGCATTCAAAGTGCTACTTATCGCTAGATGGAGTGACAAACATTAATATTAGCGCGTTTCGTCACATCGGTCTAGCTCCGTCATAAAAACGTATTTACCTGCACATGACAATCAATAGTCTATGAAATACTGAAAAAAAAAATTGACAGTTGTCATTCTTCAAAATAATAAATCGTTTTATAAATTGTAAGGCGGATAATAAAATATATTTCTGTCTGTTTTTCATAAAATATTGGTAAATATGTACGAAAATATTGGTACATGCCGCTCTGGGTTGAATAGAAGTTTTTGGAGTGTAGCTTTTCCACCAAGGCGCCTGAATATGTGCCTAAGCGTTGTTGCAGCGATGTAAGTACGTTTTACAAAATTCACCTTAGCTATAACTCTGGGGCTTTGATAACTGCATTGCCATTTACTTTGTCCTTTTTTTGGTTTCAGGCTAGTTGTCGTCTGTGCCAAAAAAAGACCCATCAAATACTAATTTAAGCTGAATCGCTCTTAACGTATTGCACATTTTGAAGACCTAAAGATTATCACCTTATGCACTTTCACAAGAAGAACATTATGATTAATGGTCACATACAGGTAAGGTGTTCGTAATAAACATTGTATATACATGGGATCTATTTCACTACGAGAGCATCATGAACACAAATAAGAAAACATCTCATGAAAAAAGGTCCCATACTCGTACCAGTCCCTCCATTCCTGCTGTTTTCACAATCAGTGTTATGCGCGCGGTGTGTATAGGCACAGGTTTCGATTTGTAGCAGCTTCCGTTCCATTGGCGTTTGCAGCCATCGACGTTAATGAATTCTCATGTATGATAAATATACGAAGAGAAAATATACTAGCTTTGAGAAAATACAGACTTTTGAGCCTTTTGGAGTTTTTGGATCTTCACTAGGTCGCCCAGGTACTTATGAGGCAAGTATGAGGGATTATCTGATGATGAGATCCATAAGAATTAGATGGAACTTCTCAAATGCACAACTGCCCATGTATGGTGATTTTAGTATTTTAGGTAGCAATAACTAAACTACCACTGCAATATCACGAATTCATTATCTTAAAAACCCTCAATTGCTATGTTGGCGCTGAAACGGAGCAGTATATGTTTTCTGCCTACCCTTTGTGAATGTGAATGCAGAAGGCGCAGCCGTTCACGATTTTTTATCAAACTTCAATTCAAGAACGAATTCCGTCTTTTTTAAGGGTATATGTAAATATGTATAGCACATAGCATACATTTCATTCTGATCTGATGATGGATTCCATTAAAAATGAGGGAACTCTTCAATTTTCTTGTGACAGGATTGAAGGAAATCCTAACTTAGATTTCGCGTAGGGTCGAATCCTACTACTTATTCGATTATAATAATTAAGACAACACAACACACAATACACTGGTTCCTACTTACCATATTATTATTATGTACCTACCTGCCTGACGTGTAAAACTATGTTTTATTAAAAATAAATGAATGAATGAATGAATGAATTGCCATCTTCTTCTTCCTAGATCAGAAAACAAAAAAAAACCTGCATTTTGTTCTGACAAAACCACACAACACACTGACAAGCTTAAGCTCAACATCAGAACCCCACTTTGGTATCGGAGAGGATACAATTCTGCCATTAAACATTTTTGCTATAGTTATATTATAAAATAATTTATAGTATTAATAATTCACAATATGTTTTATCTCTTTTTCATGCGCCGAAATCCTCCTGGCATCGAAAGGCAAAGTGAGTTGCACGCGCAAGACGTTACGTTATTATTTCAAGTTAAGTATATTTACACTCACTATTCAAGACATTTATTGGTAAAACTGTACAAATAAACTTTAGTATTATGAAAGGGCCATAATACCAGTAGGACCACATGAGATTTGCGTTTATTATGAATCTGAGATATGTTACCTAGTCCACATGGAATACAGCTTCATTATTCGAAATCATGTTGAATATGTCGATATTTGTGTTAAGCACGCAGCTGAAAGTGGATCAGCATATCTTTTCGATATTTAGGACCAACCCATAAGTGTTAAACCACGATGAGATGTTTTCAACTGCCTGACATAACTTGCGTTTTCGGCTATGTACACCGATGAGTTAAACTATAATACAGGTACCATCGGCAAACATTACCTACGGACAAGCTACGTACCGCTAGAGCCATGGGCGTGTATACCAAAATCGCGAGTTCGAATCTCGCCCGAGACTTTTTCCACTGTTCGTTTTATTTCTAAGGAGTGATGAAATCCGTTTCTAGTTCCTTGTATATATATTTTTAACGCTAAAGTGCGAGGTGCCGTTGGACAGGTATTTAAAAAGAATAATAAAAAAAAACTCCCTTTCCTCCAAGTTTTGAACCCCAAGTCAAACAATATTTAAAAAATCATAAAGTAGACTTCAGGTTGCAGGTTTGCAGAGGGTAAAAGCTTTCTCAGGAAGCTGTGTCGTCACCTGGTAATTAAAGTAGAGCTTTATATAAACTTTCAAGACGTTATACCTACGGAATCCTGAGCGTGGCTCAACACGTTCTTTGCAGATTTTTAAGGTTCCGTACCCAGAATGGCAAAAACGGTAACCTTATAGTTTTGTCCGGTCCGCCTGTCTATCCGTCTGTCTGTCTCTATGTCTGTCCGTCCGTATGTCACAGTGTATTTTGTGTGCCGCTATTTAGTTTTGCGTATTCATTGTGAAAAAAAAAATGTTTAAGGGAGGCACCCGAACCAATTCATTATGGAACTAAACGAAAAAAAAAAACATTTTTTAGCAACCATGTGCTTGTGGCACATCACCTGATAGGTCTTTAGAAATAACTTAAAGGTTGCTTTAAATAGGTGCACATTTGATTAAAAGACTTTCAAGACGGTATACCTACGGAATCCTACTCTGAGCGTGGGTCAACACGCTCTTTGCAGATTTTTAAGGTTCCGTACCCAGAATGGCAAAAACGGTAACCTTATTGTTTCGTCCGGTCCGCCTGTCTATCCGTCTGTCTGTCTCTCTGTCTGTCCGTCCGTATTTCACAGTGTATTTTGTGTATTAAGTTTTGCGTATTCATTGTGGAAAAAAAAATGTTTAAGGGGCCTCCCTTTAACATGTTGCTAAAAAAAAACATTTTTTAGCAACCATGTGCTTGTGGCACATCACCTGATAGGTCTTTAAAAATAACTTAAAGGTTGCTTTAAATAAGTGCACATTTGATTAAAAGACTTTCAAGACGGTATACCTACGGAATCCTACTCTGAGCGTGGCTCAACACGCTCTTTGCAGATTTTTAAGGTTCCGTACCCAGAATGGCAAAAACGGCAACCTTATAGTTTCGTCCGGTCCGCCTGTCTATCCATCTGTCTGTCTCTCTGTCTGTCCGTCTGTCTGTCTCTCTGTCTGTCCGTCCGTATTTCACAGTGTATTTTGTGTATTTAGTTTTGCGTATTCGTTGTGGAATAAAAAATGTTTAAGGGAGGCACCCCAACCATGTGCTTGTGGCACATCACCTGATAGGTCTTTAGAAATAACTTAAGGGTTGCTTTAAACAGGTGCACATTTGATTAAAAGACTTTCAAGACGGTATACCTACGGAATCCTACTCTGAGCGTGGCTCAACACGCTCTTTGCAGATTTTTAAGGTTCCGTACCCAGAATGGCAAAAACGGTAACCTTATAGTTTCGTCCGGTCCGCTTGTCTATCCGTCTGTCTGTCTCTCTGTCTGTCCGTCCGTATTTCACAGTGTATTTTGTGTATTTAGTTTTGCGTATTCATTGTGGGAAAAAAATGTTTAAGGGGCCTCCCTTAAACATGTTGCTAAAAAAAAACATTTTTTAGCAACCATGTGCTTGTGGCACATCACCTGATAGGTCTTTAAAAATAACTTAAAGGTTGCTTTAAATAAGTGCACATTTGATTAAAAGACTTTCAAGACCGTATACCTACGGAATCCTACTCTGAGCGTGGCTCAACACGCTCTTTGCAGATTTTTAAGGTTCCGTACCCAGAATGGCAAAAACGGCAACCTTATAGTTTCGTCCGGTCCGCCTGTCTATCCGTCTGTCTGTCTCTCTGTCTGTCCGTCTGTCTGTCTCTCTGTCTGTCTGTCGCCACGCTGGGCAAGCGGGTTGGCGATCGCAGGGCGTAGCTTCTTGCACTGTTGACGCTGCTGCCCGTCACCAGCCTGTTGGATTTAGCTTCGCCTATTTAAGATGGATATACCGCCATCGGTCGGTCGCCAAAGCCTCGTCTGTTAATCAGCAGGGTGCACCACGGGCAGGTGAGGTTGGCAATTGGCCGTTAAGTTAATGTAATGTAATGTTAAGTACATGTTGACATCTCTTTCAATTAATAATATTGTTATTTATACTTCCAGAAAGTCCAAGTCCGACTTCAGTAAGACGAAAGTAAGTCGTATTCGAAAGACGAAACATCAGACAAAGGATCAATATCCAAGCAATAAGAAAAGCTGCAAAGGATTTTTTATACAATATATAAGAATTGTATTTTGTGAATTGTAAAAAATAAATGCTTATGTGCTTAAGAATACAGAACAAATGGTGGGAATATTTGGTGGGATAATGGTGGGTATATATTTTTTTTGCGTGGTTTGCATTTCATTTCATTAATATTTTCTTATTCATTACTTCCAATATAGTAATTGTGTTCTGTATTCCAATGCACGTTAATTGTTTTTGCGTAATTATTTGTCATAGCGTGGCGTGCAGTGTCTTAGTTGCGTTTTGTGTAGTGTGCGCACTCAGGATGCTCATGTATGTACGAGTGCTCTGTACATTTACTTACTTGTGATTAACATTAACACGTTGACTGTCCGTGCATTACATGTAATTCACTATTGGGACTTATGGCAAGTATGTGTTGGTATATATACATCTGACGTCCATGCATTACATAAAATGCACTTTCGTTGATATGGAGGACAGCCAAAGTGTTAACGTCACGCTGCCCGCCTCGCTGTACGTCCCGCTCGAGGGCCTCCGCATACTGGCGCGGTTGCATGGAGCAAGCGTAGGCACAGTTAACCAATTGGAATCCAAAGGGTTGACTGTACTTAGGTCTTGCACTCACGCAAAGTCAGTAGGGTGACTAGTAAATGCGTTCGCATATACATGTAGGATTGTTTCTCTGTAGTCTGTGATAGATATATCTATCCCTGGCATTGTACCTAGTGTACCTACGCCGCAGATATATCCTTCGTTGGCGTCAAAAAGGTTTAATAAAGTAATACTAACTGTAAGGCTTAGGTTTATTTAACCTTTTCGACGCCGCCAATTACTGATATATCCACAGCAAAGGTCCGAACGTCCAAACGCCGTATTTATCCGTCAGATACCAGGGCAACAAACCTACATGTATGCACAAGCATATAGTTTAATTTCAGTTTGACAATTCGCGGTGCTTGATGTTTGATATGGCTCAATAAGGTCAACTCATCTTTCTGTCAAAAGTTATATCTATGATCATATCTCTGATCAGTGATCATAAATCTATATGCCTAACTTTTTCTGAAGTAAACCTGCGTAAATAAAAATAGAAGCATATAAATCTATGATCATAGATATATGATAGTGTAATATGGACCATTGAATAGCTAGGATCCTTTATATTAACCTTTTCGACGCCATGTCCAACGCACAAGCTTTCACTCACACGCCACGTCATCGGAATGTCAAAACTGAAGTTGAACTTTATGTTTTACCAGTGTAGGTTTATTTTACTCAGTGGTTTGTGACCGATATATCGGCCATTGGCGTTGAATCTGCGGTGGCAATATATACGCCTTTGGCGTGGAAAAGGTTAATACTTATCCGTCCCTGCATACCTACCACGAACATCGAAAACTGGCATTGAGAGGAATACTTCTTTGTCACTCCAATATGCAAGTGTGACACAGATGGACACAAACCGTTCACAAAACGTTCGATTTTCGTGGTATAGGCCCTGTCCCCTAACGTCTCACGACTCTCTAAGTTCCCTACACGCGGAACGAAGCCAGGAATTGGACCCTAAAATCGTGTCGTGTAGTACTAGCATAAGGTTAAATAAAGTAAAGTGCCACCATCGACAACCAACAAATAAACACAGACAACAGTCTAACTCATACTTGATATGATGAGTACGAAGGTACTGATACTCGTACACATTAATAGCATGCTTATTAGCAAGCGGGGAAGTGGGAGGGGCCCCGCTCCCAACCCCTCTTGCTAATAAGCAGGCTTATTAGCAAGCTAATAAGCACCAAGCATGCTATGAGCATGTGTAACAGTAGGTTGAGTATTTGTTTAATTGCGATGGAGATCTTTTCTGACCGCTTTTGTAGTATACGAATATCGGGGGTTTCCACGACGCGTCAAGAATTTATCGCCACGTTATAATACCGTGGGAAATCGTAATGTAAGGAGTATAAAGACTCTTTTACATTAACAAGGTATAGGTATAAGATTTTTATGGAGTATAATGCAGTCAGTCTCCAATCGCCCAAGGGGTAGCGCTGCCGAATACGAGATGCTTTGGGCATACAATATCATCGATTCATCTCCGCATGCCAGTGCCAGTCTCGCATTAGAGTGGAAGCCTCAAAGCGGAAAGCGTGCTCGTAGACGCCCTGTTCACACGTGGCAGCGGAGCCTGTAGAGCGAGTTGCGAGCCGTAGGACTGCATGCTTACCACGAACATCGAAAATTGGCATTGACGGGAAAACCTCTTTGTGACTCCAATATGCAAGTGCGACAGAGATGGAGATACAAATCCGCAATCGATCTATTTTCGTGTTATAGGCCCTGAGCTGGACCGAAGGCGAGAAGTTTGCTCAAAATATATTGGCATGAGAGGATCTTGCGGATACCCTATGCACCTCCAGGGTGTCCCAGGATCTATATACAACAACAACAACGCCACTCATTTAGCACGGTGGCTAAGCTCTACTAAGGTTTATTTTACTTATTTATTGCTTTATCCCCTAAACGGCGAAAAGTGGCCACTACATATTTTCTTTTTAGGTGATAGATAAAGCTATCCCCCAATAAGGGCGCCACTGGACGGTCGGCGCCCTCTTATATTGATATTTATTGTGCATTGAAATAAAGTTTTTAAAAAGTATTAAAAATGTTTTATTAAACAATAATTCTGTTAGTAGTAGATAAATATTGATTATATTATTAAAATTAAATATACCTACCATACCTAAAGGTATTTTAGGTAGATACTCTAGGTACATTTTATTTAGTGGTCCCAAACCAGTTTGCATAGTTTAATATAATTGGTGGAAAATATTCATTCGGTATTGTTTTTTCCGTAGTGAAATCGAGTGACAGTGAGGTATTGTGAGAGAGACATTGGACAAGAAAGAAGGATATCGAGTTCAGCAAATAATCATGTAATTCGATTTTACCTAACTGTATTTCATAAAAACGTGATTCACATTTCTATGTAACTATTAAGGCCAGTAATTGCACAGAGTTGATTCTAACAAATAATTATATTATATATATTTTTCTCTATTGCTTGAATTAATTTCCATCAGCCCTAGAAATAGACAAAACTTCTTAGACAGAACATTTTGTTTGATAGTCAACGTTCAGAAATTAACTATGTTTACAATCCTTACATTTCAAAAGTATTTTTGATCGTTTAAAAGCACCTATATGGAGCCAGCATTTACTTCACCTACTCGCCGGTAACTCGGTTCATCTACTAAATACAAGATGTCGCTGTTGTGGCGTGACATCAAAATGCAAAATAAAAATATTTCTGCACACATTCGGCCTCCAGTGTTATATAATAAATAAAATCTATGATTAAACCTTATAAATAAATTATCTTTCAATTGTCTACTGTATAAAATAAAATGCTCATTTTGCTACCATGGCTCCATCTAGAGACAAGTAGAAAAATCAAAGCGTAGTTAATTAACGCTAATCGCAATTGATTAACTAAAACAAACCCTTATTCCTCAATTCTCCCATGCCCTGCAGGAATGCGCCCTATACCACTGAGTTGCAGATACATTTATCTACACATCTAGCTCTATTTCGTCTGTGTACGCCGTGGGTCAAATGCCCGAACAAAATGCCCAATGACCTTTGGTTTCGTTGTACATGTCGCGTTTTTGTTTTTAAGGTTAACGTATGAGACTGCGTCATTTTTTCTTAAATGGCGTTCCATTTTTAAAATGGACGCTTTTAGCCCCGTAATGAGAAGTGGGGGCAGCAGTGCGGGTTTAAATTTAATACTCTCGCAAGTCTCGCACTTTGCCAAGGCGGATGAAATGTTAGTGACGCTTTCGCATTAGTGACGTAATTCAATTATAGGTAAGTTGAGTAAAATTCATAGCATTTCAAGGCATAAGACATTAGTCAATTATATTTTTTGTCAATTAATTAAAGGTCATTGGGCATTTTGTTCGGGCATTTGACCCACGGCGTACACAGACGAAATAGAGCTAGATGTGTAGATAAATGTATCTGCAACTCAGTGGTATAGGGCGCATTCCTGCAGGGCATGGGAGAATTGAGGAATAAGGGTTTGTTTTAGTTAATCAATTGCGATTAGCGTTAATTAACTACGCTTTGATTTTTCTACTTGTCTCTAGATGGAGCCATGGTAGCAAAATGAGCATTTTATTTTATACAGTAGACAATTGAAAGATAATTTATTTATAAGGTTTAATCATAGATTTTATTTATTATATAACACTGGAGGCCGAATGTGTGCAGAAATATTTTTATTTTGCATTTTGATGTCACGCCACAACAGCGACATCTTGTATTTAGTAGATGAACCGAGTTACCGGCGAGTAGGTGAAGTAAATGCTGGCTCCATATAGGTGCTTTTAAACGATCAAAAATACTTTTGAAATGTAAGGATTGTAAACATAGTTAATTTCTGAACGTTGACTATCAAACAAAATGTTCTGTCTAAGAAGTTTTGTCTATTTCTAGGGCTGATGGAAATTAATTCAAGCAATAGAGAAAAATATATATAATATAATTATTTGTTAGAATCAACTCTGTGCAATTACTGGCCTTAATAGTTACATAGAAATGTGAATCACGTTTTTATGAAATACAGTTAGGTAAAATCGAATTACATGATTATTTGCTGAACTCGATATCCTTCTTTCTTGTCCAATGTCTCTCTCACAATACCTCACTGTCACTCGATTTCACTACGGAAAAAACAATACCGAATGAATATTTTCCACCAATTATATTAAACTATGCAAACTGGTTTGGGACCACTAAATAAAATGTACCTAGAGTATCTACCTAAAATACCTTTAGGTATGGTAGGTATATTTAATTTTAATAATATAATCAATATTTATCTACTACTAACAGAATTATTGTTTAATAAAACATTTTTAATACTTTTTAAAAACTTTATTTCAATGCACAATAAATATCAATATAAGAGGGCGCCGACCGTCCAGTGGCGCCCTTATTGGGGGATAGCTTTATCTATCACCTAAAAAGAAAATATGTAGTGGCCACTTTTCGCCGTTTAGGGGATAAAGCAATAAATAAGTAAAATAAACCTTAGTAGAGCTTAGCCACCGTGCTAAATGAGTGGCGTTGTTGTTGTTGTATATAGATCCTGGGACACCCTGGAGGTGCATAGGGTATCCGCAAGATCCTCTCATGCCAATATATTTTGAGCAAACTTCTCGCCTTCGGTCCAGCTCAGGGCCTATAACACGAAAATAGATCGATTGCGGATTTGTATCTCCATCTCTGTCGCACTTGCATATTGGAGTCACAAAGAGGTTTTCCCGTCAATGCCAATTTTCGATGTTCGTGGTAAGCATGCAGTCCTACGGCTCGCAACTCGCTCTACAGGCTCCGCTGCCACGTGTGAACAGGGCGTCTACGAGCACGCTTTCCGCTTTGAGGCTTCCACTCTAATGCGAGACTGGCACTGGCATGCGGAGATGAATCGATGATATTGTATGCCCAAAGCATCTCGTATTCGGCAGCGCTACCCCTTGGGCGATTGGAGACTGACTGCATTATACTCCATAAAAATCTTATACCTATACCTTGTTAATGTAAAAGAGTCTTTATACTCCTTACATTACGATTTCCCACGGTATTATAACGTGGCGATAAATTCTTGACGCGTCGTGGAAACCCCCGATATTCGTATACTACAAAAGCGGTCAGAAAAGATCTCCATCGCAATTAAACAAATACTCAACCTACTGTTACACATGCTCATAGCATGCTTGGTGCTTATTAGCTTGCTAATAAGCCTGCTTATTAGCAAGAGGGGTTGGGAGCGGGGCCCCTCCCACTTCCCCGCTTGCTAATAAGCATGCTATTAATGTGTACGAGTATCAGTACCTTCGTACTCATCATATCAAGTATGAGTTAGACTGTTGTCTGTGTTTATTTGTTGGTTGTCGATGGTGGCACTTTACTTTATTTAACCTTATGCTAGTACTACACGACACGATTTTAGGGTCCAATTCCTGGCTTCGTTCCGCGTGTAGGGAACTTAGAGAGTCGTGAGACGTTAGGGGACAGGGCCTATACCACGAAAATCGAACGTTTTGTGAACGGTTTGTGTCCATCTGTGTCACACTTGCATATTGGAGTGACAAAGAAGTATTCCTCTCAATGCCAGTTTTCGATGTTCGTGGTAGGTATGCAGGGACGGATAAGTATTAACCTTTTCCACGCCAAAGGCGTATATATTGCCACCGCAGATTCAACGCCAATGGCCGATATATCGGTCACAAACCACTGAGTAAAATAAACCTACACTGGTAAAACATAAAGTTCAACTTCAGTTTTGACATTCCGATGACGTGGCGTGTGAGTGAAAGCTTGTGCGTTGGACATGGCGTCGAAAAGGTTAATATAAAGGATCCTAGCTATTCAATGGTCCATATTACACTATCATATATCTATGATCATAGATTTATATGCTTCTATTTTTATTTACGCAGGTTTACTTCAGAAAAAGTTAGGCATATAGATTTATGATCACTGATCAGAGATATGATCATAGATATAACTTTTGACAGAAAGATGAGTTGACCTTATTGAGCCATATCAAACATCAAGCACCGCGAATTGTCAAACTGAAATTAAACTATATGCTTGTGCATACATGTAGGTTTGTTGCCCTGGTATCTGACGGATAAATACGGCGTTTGGACGTTCGGACCTTTGCTGTGGATATATCAGTAATTGGCGGCGTCGAAAAGGTTAAATAAACCTAAGCCTTACAGTTAGTATTACTTTATTAAACCTTTTTGACGCCAACGAAGGATATATCTGCGGCGTAGGTACCAGAGATGGGCATTATTCGAATAAAAAATTATCTAAATGATCATTCGAATGACGAATAATCCACCAATTTTTTATTCACGAATGATTTATTCGCGGATGATTTATTCGCGGATGATTTATGCGCGGATGATTTATTCGCGAGTAACTTATCGGCGAATAAATATTTCGACCGGTTTTTAACTTGACGAATGATTTACTTATTATATTACTCCTATAAATTTACTAACAATATTAAAGGTTTTTTGGCTATTCTATTAAATTAAGAAAAAGAAACATGTATTAAAAATGACAAACTTTTTACTAAAGTTCACGATCGTCTAAGACTTTAGTGATCTATTCGATATGATCTATATGTAGTTAATGTTATTTACTCTCGTTTTCAAACAAAGAATATCATGACGTATGATTTTTATTACGAATTATTAATAAATCCATGTTGATTTTTAAAGTGCACTTTTATTTACAGTCCTTTTATAATCCCTATGCGGGCTGGAAGGAAATCTGAGCAAAGAAACCGCCTAATTTCTATGGCATAGATTTTGTCAAGTTTCTGTACATTTCAATGACATATACTATCTCGGTCTAAAAAGGGCCTCGTAGTTCTCATTCAAATAACCGAATATAAAATTAATTCCATATAAACTTGTAAGGCCATAATGTTTAAAAGAAATTGTGTCAATGAAACTAGGCGGTTGAAATGAAACTTGAGTTATGAATTCATAATTAGATAGCTATTTTAAACAGAAGTTGATAAGGTATTTAAAAAATTATTCGTGGCAATTCATTCGGCGAATAAATTATTCGCGGATAAATTATTCGACGAATAATTTATTCGAATACGAATAATCATCCGAAAATTCATCCGTCATCCGCGAATGATTTGGTTATTCGTCATCCGTCATCCGTCATTCGAATAAATTTTGCCCATCACTGGTAGGTACAATGCCAGGGATAGATATATCTATCACAGACTACAGAGAAACAATCCTACATGTATATGCGAACGCATTTACTAGTCACCCTACTGACTTTGCGTGAGTGCAAGACCTAAGTACAGTCAACCCTTTGGATTCCAATTGGTTAACTGTGCCTACGCTTGCTCCATGCAACCGCGCCAGTATGCGGAGGCCCTCGAGCGGGACGTACAGCGAGGCGGGCAGCGTGACGTTAACACTTTGGCTGTCCTCCATATCAACGAAAGTGCATTTTATGTAATGCATGGACGTCAGATGTATATATACCAACACATACTTGCCATAAGTCCCAATAGTGAATTACATGTAATGCACGGACAGTCAACGTGTTAATGTTAATCACAAGTAAGTAAATGTACAGAGCACTCGTACATACATGAGCATCCTGAGTGCGCACACTACACAAAACGCAACTAAGACACTGCACGCCACGCTATGACAAATAATTACGCAAAAACAATTAACGTGCATTGGAATACAGAACACAATTACTATATTGGAAGTAATGAATAAGAAAATATTAATGAAATGAAATGCAAACCACGCAAAAAAAATATATACCCACCATTATCCCACCAAATATTCCCACCATTTGTTCTGTATTCTTAAGCACATAAGCATTTATTTTTTACAATTCACAAAATACAATTCTTATATATTGTATAAAAAATCCTTTGCAGCTTTTCTTATTGCTTGGATATTGATCCTTTGTCTGATGTTTCGTCTTTCGAATACGACTTACTTTCGTCTTACTGAAGTCGGACTTGGACTTTCTGGAAGTATAAATAACAATATTATTAATTGAAAGAGATGTCAACATGTACTTAACATTACATTACATTAACTTAACGGCCAATTGCCAACCTCACCTGCCCGTGGTGCACCCTGCTGATTAACAGACGAGGCTTTGGCGACCGACCGATGGCGGTATATCCATCTTAAATAGGCGAAGCTAAATCCAACAGGCTGGTGACGGGCAGCAGCGTCAACAGTGCAAGAAGCTACGCCCTGCGATCGCCAACCCGCTTGCCCAGCGTGGCGACAGACAGACAGAGAGACAGACAGACGGACAGACAGAGAGACAGACAGACGGATAGACAGGCGGACCGGACGAAACTATAAGGTTGCCGTTTTTGCCATTCTGGGTACGGAACCTTAAAAATCTGCAAAGAGCGTGTTGAGCCACGCTCAGAGTAGGATTCCGTAGGTATACGGTCTTGAAAGTCTTTTAATCAAATGTGCACTTATTTAAAGCAACCTTTAAGTTATTTTTAAAGACCTATCAGGTGATGTGCCACAAGCACATGGTTGCTAAAAAATGTTTTTTTTTAGCAACATGTTTAAGGGAGGCCCCTTAAACATTTTTTTCCCACAATGAATACGCAAAACTAAATACACAAAATACACTGTGAAATACGGACGGACAGACAGAGAGACAGACAGACGGATAGACAAGCGGACCGGACGAAACTATAAGGTTACCGTTTTTGCCATTCTGGGTACGGAACCTTAAAAATCTGCAAAGAGCGTGTTGAGCCACGCTCAGAGTAGGATTCCGTAGGTATACCGTCTTGAAAGTCTTTTAATCAAATGTGCACCTGTTTAAAGCAACCCTTAAGTTATTTCTAAAGACCTATCAGGTGATGTGCCACAAGCACATGGTTGGGGTGCCTCCCTTAAACATTTTTTATTCCACAACGAATACGCAAAACTAAATACACAAAATACACTGTGAAATACGGACGGACAGACAGAGAGACAGACAGACGGACAGACAGAGAGACAGACAGATGGATAGACAGGCGGACCGGACGAAACTATAAGGTTGCCGTTTTTGCCATTCTGGGTACGGAACCTTAAAAATCTGCAAAGAGCGTGTTGAGCCACGCTCAGAGTAGGATTCCGTAGGTATACCGTCTTGAAAGTCTTTTAATCAAATGTGCACTTATTTAAAGCAACCTTTAAGTTATTTTTAAAGACCTATCAGGTGATGTGCCACAAGCACATGGTTGCTAAAAAATGTTTTTTTTTAGCAACATGTTAAAGGGAGGCCCCTTAAACATTTTTTTTTCCACAATGAATACGCAAAACTTAATACACAAAATACACTGTGAAATACGGACGGACAGACAGAGAGACAGACAGACGGATAGACAGGCGGACCGGACGAAACAATAAGGTTACCGTTTTTGCCATTCTGGGTACGGAACCTTAAAAATCTGCAAAGAGCGTGTTGACCCACGCTCAGAGTAGGATTCCGTAGGTATACCGTCTTGAAAGTCTTTTAATCAAATGTGCACCTATTTAAAGCAACCTTTAAGTTATTTCTAAAGACCTATCAGGTGATGTGCCACAAGCACATGGTTGCTAAAAAATGTTTTTTTTTTTCGTTTAGTTCCATAATGAATTGGTTCGGGTGCCTCCCTTAAACATTTTTTTTTTCACAATGAATACGCAAAACTAAATAGCGGCACACAAAATACACTGTGACATACGGACGGACAGACATAGAGACAGACAGACGGATAGACAGGCGGACCGGACAAAACTATAAGGTTACCGTTTTTGCCATTCTGGGTACGGAACCTTAAAAATCTGCAAAGAACGTGTTGAGCCACGCTCAGGATTCCGTAGGTATAACGTCTTGAAAGTTTATATAAAGCTCTACTTTAATTACCAGGTGACGACACAGCTTCCTGAGAAAGCTTTTACCCTCTGCAAACCTGCAACCTGAAGTCTACTTTATGATTTTTTAAATATTGTTTGACTTGGGGTTCAAAACTTGGAGGAAAGGGAGTTTTTTTTTATTATTCTTTTTAAATACCTGTCCAACGGCACCTCGCACTTTAGCGTTAAAAATATATATACAAGGAACTAGAAACGGATTTCATCACTCCTTAGAAATAAAACGAACAGTGGAAAAAGTCTCGGGCGAGATTCGAACTCGCGATTTTGGTATACACGCCCATGGCTCTAGCGGTACGTAGCTTGTCCGTAGGTAATGTTTGCCGATGGTACCTGTATTATAGTTTAACTCATCGGTGTACATAGCCGAAAACGCAAGTTATGTCAGGCAGTTGAAAACATCTCATCGTGGTTTAACACTTATGGGTTGGTCCTAAATATCGAAAAGATATGCTGATCCACTTTCAGCTGCGTGCTTAACACAAATATCGACATATTCAACATGATTTCGAATAATGAAGCTGTATTCCATGTGGACTAGGTAACATATCTCAGATTCATAATAAACGCAAATCTCATGTGGTCCTACTGGTATTATGGCCCTTTCATAATACTAAAGTTTATTTGTACAGTTTTACCAATAAATGTCTTGAATAGTGAGTGTAAATATACTTAACTTGAAATAATAACGTAACGTCTTGCGCGTGCAACTCACTTTGCCTTTCGATGCCAGGAGGATTTCGGCGCATGAAAAAGAGATAAAACATATTGTGAATTATTAATACTATAAATTATTTTATAATATAACTATAGCAAAAATGTTTAATGGCAGAATTGTATCCTCTCCGATACCAAAGTGGGGTTCTGATGTTGAGCTTAAGCTTGTCAGTGTGTTGTGTGGTTTTGTCAGAACAAAATGCAGGTTTTTTTTTGTTTTCTGATCTAGGAAGAAGAAGATGGCAATTCATTCATTCATTCATTCATTTATTTTTAATAAAACATAGTTTTACACGTCAGGCAGGTAGGTACATAATAATAATATGGTAAGTAGGAACCAGTGTATTGTGTGTTGTGTTGTCTTAATTATTATAATCGAATAAGTAGTAGGATTCGACCCTACGCGAAATCTAAGTTAGGATTTCCTTCAATCCTGTCACAAGAAAATTGAAGAGTTCCCTCATTTTTAATGGAATCCATCATCAGATCAGAATGAAATGTATGCTATGTGCTATACATATTTACATATACCCTTAAAAAAGACGGAATTCGTTCTTGAATTGAAGTTTGATAAAAAATCGTGAACGGCTGCGCCTTCTGCATTCACATTCACAAAGGGTAGGCAGAAAACATATACTGCTCCGTTTCAGCGCCAACATAGCAATTGAGGGTTTTTAAGATAATGAATTCGTGATATTGCAGTGGTAGTTTAGTTATTGCTACCTAAAATACTAAAATCACCATACATGGGCAGTTGTGCATTTGAGAAGTTCCATCTAATTCTTATGGATCTCATCATCAGATAATCCCTCATACTTGCCTCATAAGTACCTGGGCGACCTAGTGAAGATCCAAAAACTCCAAAAGGCTCAAAAGTCTGTATTTTCTCAAAGCTAGTATATTTTCTCTTCGTATATTTATCATACATGAGAATTCATTAACGTCGATGGCTGCAAACGCCAATGGAACGGAAGCTGCTACAAATCGAAACCTGTGCCTATACACACCGCGCGCATAACACTGATTGTGAAAACAGCAGGAATGGAGGGACTGGTACGAGTATGGGACCTTTTTTCATGAGATGTTTTCTTATTTGTGTTCATGATGCTCTCGTAGTGAAATAGATCCCATGTATATACAATGTTTATTACGAACACCTTACCTGTATGTGACCATTAATCATAATGTTCTTCTTGTGAAAGTGCATAAGGTGATAATCTTTAGGTCTTCAAAATGTGCAATACGTTAAGAGCGATTCAGCTTAAATTAGTATTTGATGGGTCTTTTTTTGGCACAGACGACAACTAGCCTGAAACCAAAAAAAGGACAAAGTAAATGGCAATGCAGTTATCAAAGCCCCAGAGTTATAGCTAAGGTGAATTTTGTAAAACGTACTTACATCGCTGCAACAACGCTTAGGCACATATTCAGGCGCCTTGGTGGAAAAGCTACACTCCAAAAACTTCTATTCAACCCAGAGCGGCATGTACCAATATTTTCGTACATATTTACCAATATTTTATGAAAAACAGACAGAAATATATTTTATTATCCGCCTTACAATTTATAAAACGATTTATTATTTTGAAGAATGACAACTGTCAATTTTTTTTTTCAGTATTTCATAGACTATTGATTGTCATGTGCAGGTAAATACGTTTTTATGACGGAGCTAGACCGATGTGACGAAACGCGCTAATATTAATGTTTGTCACTCCATCTAGCGATAAGTAGCACTTTGAATGCTTAATTAATAACTACAATTAGTTAATTGTTAACTAAAAAAGTGGCTTTATGTTGGCTCCTGCAGGTGCTGAAGCACTGATATATGTTACGAAAAATAAGCAATAAGAATATCTGTATCATGTTATATACGAGTTGTGTGTACAATGTAGTTTCGCTAAAATATTAATAATATTCATTGCAAAAATATTTTGTAATTACTAATTCTAGCACTCTGCGTACTTTCGGAATGAAGTTGATACATTGACATGAATATTTCCTCATTTTCTTTTAAAGAATGTATGTAAATACTGTTTCCGTAACAAAAATTTTGAAAAATTATAGGTAAATTCTCAGTCTATTTTTTTGAATAACTTTTTTCCTCCGGCCGATAAATTGAAAATTTTAATATATTTTGAGAAGCGGGACTAAGCTCTTTAATTTAAAATTGGTTTGGTCTCTGTACGCGAACTTTCATAAAGCGGGTCAAAAACGCCCAATGACCTTTAGAATTTTAAGGCAGTTTTAGCGGGAGTTATAGCCTATTTTATTCATTAGGCGTTTTTAAGTAGATGAGTGAATCAAATACTATTTCTTGTTGTTATTTTGTCCCGTCATCGCGTCAGCCAGGAGACAAATGCAGCACAGTTTGTTAGGAGAAACATTGTACGTATGTTCTACTGACATGCCTGCTACATGGTCCATCATGGAAAGGAAAAATAACAACAAAAAATCATGGTTTGCGAATTGATGGCATAAATATAAATAAATTTTAAGAGAGGTATGAGCACAGCAGATGCATATCATTTACTGTGGTAGGGCACAGCACAGCCAATTTCGTTTCGCTCAAATCTAAAGCAGAGCCCATCTGGGGAAGTACCTCCACCTTACAGAAATCCGCAGTTTAATAACACTAGACCCTACTCATAGTGTTGTGTTTCTGTTGGTAAGGTCGCCAGAGCTGCAAGAGGATTCACTGTGTTGACAGCTGGGGACCCACGGAGCAAAGCTTGCCCCTTTAGCTGTCAACACAGCGTTCTGTTTTTTAAAGGGTCTGCAGCGCGCATGTAACACCCCTGGAGTTGCAGGCGTCCATAGGCTACCGCGATTTTAAAAGTGTTCCATGGCAATGGGTGCTACCGTATTTTCGCTCACCACGCGACGCTACTCATGCGTGATTCTTGTGCCCATAAGAAATAAATGTCAAAGTGACGTTTGGAGTGTTCCACGAGCGCTCCTAGCGCCGAACTGACTTGCATTGTACTATTTGGTGGTATTTTAAATGAACGTGCAAGCACAACTCCAAAAATGCTGGTAACAAACTGACCCATTTTGTTCCACTACATGCCGTTAGAAAAACACACTAGCAGTGTGTTCCGGCAATGTTTGTTCCGTTTCAAACTAGTTCGCTGCATTGTGGAAGCAAAGTAAACCGGACCAACCAGGGAATACTGGAACAAATCCCTGCTGTTTCGGAGAACTATCGAAAATTCACAAAAACGTACTAAGCGTATGTAGAAAACTATGATTCAATTGTCCTGGGAACATATTCGAAACAAAAATTTCAACATGATTTGGTGCTGATTTGATCATCGGCATCTCGTTTTCAGTGCATTTCGTTCGTGGTTGTTTATAAATATGAATTCAGTGACAGATGCTGCTTCGCTGCACTAACTGCAAGCGGTGTGCTGCAACTCGTGTTGGTGTTATATACCAAATCAATTACAAATCATAAGTATGAACCTATTCCAAGAATATAATTCAAATTTTTCTGTAATTTAACTCTAATTTGTGGATAATTTAATGACGTGCTCCATTGTGAATTTTTGATAGTTTGGTGTAGTTTATTTAATATTTTATGGTTTTAGAAGTGGTTTCGAACATTCTCTAATGCTTTTGATTAACAAAATGGTTGT
This sequence comes from Lathronympha strigana, assembly GCA_949128165.1. Lineage (NCBI taxonomy): Eukaryota > Metazoa > Arthropoda > Insecta > Lepidoptera > Tortricidae > Lathronympha > Lathronympha strigana. The sequence goes on along the minus strand of OX421906.1, from coordinate 3,926,192 downwards.
TTCGTAGTTCTCGTTTCGTAGCATAGGTAACGAACGAGTGCTACGCCGTAGCTTAATATTAAAATAACTTTTTCTTTCGAAGTATACGACTCTTCAACCGCGACGGAGGTTGGCCTCTGCCACCGGTTTGGAAACCAGTGCTTCCTAGAGTGAACGTGGATGTTCGGTGTGCTTGTCTTTAATCCCGTCACACGATCCGACAATTCTGACTCCCGCAACGATGATTCAATTGAAACATGTCACGCTTATTGTGATAAATTTGCAATTCCATTTACGACTCTATTAATATTTATATATTAAGTACGAGTATCCCTATTGAAGTATGAGTATCCCGGAAACGACAGTATCCCTATTGAAGCGTTAAAAGCTGACCCACATGTATCCGCCGAAGTACTCCACCCCTTAATGAGAGCAATCTGGGAGAGGGAGCAAGTCCCTAGTAACTGGAAAGAAGGGGTTGTAGTAAAACTGCCGAAGAAAGGAGACCGCTCAATATGTGCAAACTGGAGAGGAATAAACCTTCTCCCATCCTGTGCGAAGATACTTTGCAAGGTGCTACTAAACAAGCTGGCCGCTCAAGTAGACCAAAACCTCAGGGAAGAACAAGGAGGATTCAGACCATGCAGATCATGCACCGATCAACTGAACCTGCTGAGACTAATACTGGAACAGTGCAACGAAATGCAGAGCGAAGTGTTTGCATTGTTTGTAGACTTCGAAAAAGCGTTTGATCGTGTAAAATGGACTAGCATCTGGCGTATTCTGAAGTCGCGTGGATTCCCTGAGAAAATAATAGGAATTATAAGAGCCCTATACGAAGGATCCTCGTGCAGGGTGTTGCACAAAGGCAAACTGACCAACCCGATCCCTGTAACAGCTGGTGTAAAGCAAGGATGTCTGTTGTCTCCTCTACTGTTTCTCATAGTTTTGGACGACGTGATGCGGAGAGTTACCTGCAGGGAGTGCAGAGGCATCCCCTGGGTACAAGGAAAACAACTCGAAGACATAGACTTTGCGGACGATCTATGCCTACTCTCCAAATCGCGTGAAGACCTGCAGTCCAAGACCGATGATCTCGTCAAAGAAGCTGCACTGGAAGGACTACGCATTAATTGCGTCAAGACAAAAGAAATGCGTCTCCATGCCGAAGATCTGCAGCCGCTCTCGATCAATGGCGAGACTGTCGAACGGGTTCCGAAGTTTACCTACCTAGGGGGAGTCGTGAGCCCACAGGGGGGAACAGAACTCGACATAGAAGCCCGCATCAACAAAGGACGTGCTGCACATGCCCAGTTGAGGCCTGTTTGGAGATCTCAAATTATCACTCGTCGCACGAAGTTAAGGATCTTCGAGTCTAACGTTAAGTCAGTCTTATTGTATGGATGCGAGACCTGGTTTGTCAGAAAGGACCTCTCCCTTCGGCTGCAAGTATTTATAAATAAATGCTTGAGAAGAATTCTGGGAATCTTCTGGCCCCGGACGATAAGAAATACCGAATTATGGAGACTGACTACACAGAGACCAATACACGAAGAAATCCGCGTTAGGAAATGGCGATGGATTGGTCACACACTCCGGAGATCCCAGGAATATCCTCCAAAGCAGGCCTTAACATGGCAGCCGTCCGGGAAACGCAGAGCTGGCCGTCCTAAATCCACGTGGCGCCGATCGGTGGTAAAAGAAGCGGAAGTAACAGGTCTCAAATGGGAAGATCTGGAGGATGCTGCACAAAATCGTCCCAGATGGAAGAGCATTGTTCGGGCCCTATGTCCCTCCTGAGGGATAACAGGAAATAAGTCAAGTCAAGTAAGTCAAGTACGAGTATATAGTAGAAGTGGCCTAGTACTATAGTCTCAGGCGACACCGCTTGCTCCTCTTCTCCTTCCCTCTTCCCCTCCCCTTTTGAAAGGACGATCTTGAAAGGACTCGTAATGCAACTAGCGCTCGCTAAATAGTACAAGCGAAATCCTATGTATATGATTTTCCCCGCACTAATCAATGATCGTGTTACAACTAGATTATATCCGTAAAAAATCAAGATCTTAAAACTGAACACCGTTACGAGACTTTATTATTTTCATGCAGTCCCCCTTCGTTTGATATTTTTTTACATATGAGGGAGGAGATTAAAAACCGTCTTATCTTACGGGGACGTCACACTGAATGCGATTCGCACCGCACTGTGTGAGTGAGAAACAACGCTATGCAAATGTATAGCTATCTCCGTTGCACACAGTGTGATATCCGCAGATATAGTGGGTCTCTTAACCTTTCTGACGCCATGTTGAATACAAACGCTTTCGCTCAGACGGCAAGTCATCAAAGTGTCAAAACTGTGGTTGAACTTTATGAGCGTTCATTAGGTATGTTGTGACCGATTAATCCGCCTTTGGCGTTGAACCTGCGATACCAATATATGTCTTCGGCGTGGAAAAGCTTAACAGTCGGCAACGTCACTCAGATCTAGTGTTATAATTGCTTTATTAGCTCTGTGCGAGTTAAGAGCCTCCCGTCATTTGCATTGGTTGCAACTTGGACTGAGATTCTCTCGTGCGTTATATGGAAAGCACAAAGCACTCTTCGTATTAGGCACGGTACACACAGCACGTTAACAAAGCTACGCTTCAGAAATGGCTCCTCTAGTAGTAGTTACGGAAACAAAGATCATATGATGGTCATATAATGGACATGGAAGCGTTAATCAAATATTTTGCTATATCGAGAGATACATTAGACTTAAAATGCTGAATCTCCATAGTGTTTATGTCCACCGGGCATCTGCCAGACAAATTTTCCATACATTTATCGACAGATCCGGCAGATAGATATGATAGATATGATAGATATGATAGATAGAACGTATATAGCCAGCATTAGACATTTATTCATTTACAAAAATGTACTGCTGATGCTGTTGTGTGTCTACTGGCACCAGTCACCCGTAGAGCTAAACGGACGTGAAAAATGGTGCAGCGGAAGAGTAAATACCTATATAGGTGCTTACTCCGTTTGTTATTGTTCATATTGATTCGATGACCGGTTGGCGTAGTTGGTAGTGACCCTGCCTGCTATGCCGATGGTCCTGGGTTCGAATCCCGGTAAGGGCATTTATTTGTGTGATGAACACAGATATTTGTTCCTGAGTCATGGATGTCTTCTATGTATTTGTATAGTATATATATCGTTGTCTGAGTACCCGTAACACAAGCCTTCTTGAGCTTACTGCGGGACTCAGTCAATTTGTTAAAATATCCTGTAATATTTATATCACATTTTTACCTGTAGAATCCCGGGAAGACCGATGGTGGCCGAATCCGTGGTCGCGTGTTCAAATCCTGGCAGCTCGTACCAATGAGTTTTGCGGAACTTAGGTACGAAATATCATTTGATATTTACCAATCGCTTTTAGTGGAGGAAACATCGTGAGGAAACCGGACTAATCCTAATAAGGTCTAGTTCACCCTCTGGGTTGGAAGCTCAGATGGTAGTTGCTTTCGTAAAACCTACTCCGTAAGCCTACTCCAAATCTTGGGATTAGCTGCGAACCTCAGACTCCCTGATACGTGGCAAAAGCCGGGAAAGCGTTAGGAAGAAAAAGATGAGACCCGTGAAAACCCCTTATCTGCGAGTTTAGAGAAAGATAAAATTTTCACTTCACGAAAGTAAGTATCTCGCGTTTGAGATTTACCTATATAGGTACAATATCTAGCACTAAAAGTTACAGTATCGAGCGCTCAAGATTTAGGTACAATATATAGTACTAAAAGTTACAGTATCGAGCGCTCGAGATTTAGGTACAATATATAGCGCTAAAAGTTACAGTATCGAGCGCTCGAGATTTAGGTGGAATATCTAGCACTTAAAGTTACAGTATCTAGCGCTCGAGATAAACACTCGTAAGTCGTCATCTTCTTACTGTTCGGATTAGACAATACTGTCACGACACTCCCGTGCCAGGGCTACGGATTCCTCTTTAAGGGCTTGTGCATAAATCACGCGAGGTTCTAAAGGGGGTTCTAAGGGGGGATAGAATATGTTTCATAATTTATTGACATTATTGAAAATTCATTTTTGATTTATGATTAAATATTATTGTTTTATTATTATACACCTGACTATCTTTTTGTGAATTCCTGATATTTAAAGTCATAACTGTAAATTACATGTAATATCAAATCTGAAATAAACGTATCTAATCTAATCATTGGGGGTGCGGGTCTAAAGAGACGCCACATTTTTCTACATTGACTGAAACCAAGTAAAAATTAAGGTAAGACCTAAATCATCTTCACACTTCAAATAGCGAGTCTATTTTACAAAATTTTGGAATGCGTGACTCTACTATATAATAGTAGTAGAAATTATTAATTAAATAAGATTCACAAATACAATAATGTTTATTGAAAATTGGGTCGAGGCGAATAAATATACGTCAGGTTATTTGGGGATAGCCTCCAATCTCACCAAAGATCGCCAAGGGAGAGACGGGATAAAAAGGCCGAAAACAGCCTCACGTGATTTGCGCACGAGCCCTAAGTTAATTGAACCGTGGCGGTAATGATTTTCAAATTGAATGTCTTAGATAGTAAACGCCTATTCCTAGTTTACCTAAACCTGAAATAGTAATTCTGTAACCCATTACGCAACTGCTATCCAAGATCTACCAGTGCCCCTTCGTGAGATAAAGTTCCGTGGCGGTGGGCAAACAACGCCCTACCTTTGAATTATGCATGAGAACACCCTTTACCGGCATAGATTCAAAACTGCCTGTATCTACCGCACTGCTTTACTATGTCGCCTATACTTGTTTATGTTTATGCCTCTATTGTGGACGGTCGCCAGCTAAAGTCTGACAGGAGGAAAACTGCACGCAGTGTACCGATTAATCATGTGGAACAAAAAATATGAACGGATCTCGGGTGAAACAAGTGACGATGTGCCAGATTTAAGCATGTTTGCTAAGAAGCGGGTACCCCCGTCACCAAGAAGATTTTGAATTTCGAACGAAGAATTATAAATATTCGAAGATGGACGCTTGGGTAAAGAGACTCCTTTCCTATGGTACTGTGCTACACATGCAAATGCGAGAATTATGCTTGTTTTTTTCTTTTCTTGCACTTTCTCAGTTGTTGATGAAGTTCATTTCTAAGTAAATTATTATTTGCGGCATAGACAACCGACAAAGTGGCACCTTTTACAAAAAAACTATCGTAATTTAAACTAGGTGACGCTCGTGATAACCGTGATGAGACACAACACAAGAATTCAATTTCAACTTTTTTCGATACTGAACGAAAATACATATTTTGGCCTCAAACAGACCACTATTTTTGCTACACATTAAAGATTCGATTTGGCAGATTATCGTTAGTTTAACCATGTGTGAAAAGGTTAATTAGTCCGTCCCTCTGAGCAGGTTATGGTCACCCTGGAGAGGGTGACAGCTAATTTGAAAAGTTTAGGACAGTTTGGGTTTGATTAAAATTTGGTCGACGATTTGACGGCACCGCCGCTCTTGCATTTAAATTAGTTCTTCATATTTCATAAATAGTTAAAGAGTATAATTACTTTTGCACTGAAGTTGTCGTGCATTGTCAATAGTGATGCTTTATATTGTTGCTAATTATCGAGGGAAATAAATGGGTTTGTTAGATATATATCTAAGTGCGCGTTTCAAGTGAAAGGTCCCACTTTGTCAGTTGTTGAAAAGGTTCAGTTATAAATGATTCTGTATGGCATTAGCACCTTATCGGCTAGCGGCAAAATGATAGTAGGGATGTGACGACCCCATTGCCCACTGGCCCATCGGTCAACGCAGGGCAGCTTGTGGCGAGCTGTTGGTGAGTAGCGACCCCACATACCTGAGCACTCCTGGGGGACTCCGTCATCTGACTGAGTCCTTCGCCTCTGACTTCCCTTGCGCCCGGTTTTATACTCCATAATCCACTCGTTAGTCCATCACTTTCACATAATAGCCCAGTGTATTTAAGATCCCATTAACTCTCAATAGACCTTACACCCTGGCGGGTGCTGCCTCTGCGTCCAACATCCGCTTGGTGTACCCCTTATATTTCAATAAATTGTCAAAAGGGATTCCGCGTGTTGGCTCCGGCTCGGCTCCGCGTTTGCCTCCCAAAGGTCTGGAACACCATTGTTCCGTGATAGGAAAGACAAACTAAAATTATAAGGTCTTATATAAACGACAAGAAGCCGGCACTGTAATTTTTTTAATAAAATTTAATTCCGTGAATGACGAAAACAAAGTAGAAAATTTTTATAACTCTGCAGGCAAAATTGGGTCCAACAAAACGATGTTTGGAATCTTTCCGGTGAACTTTTCAAAAGTTAAGAGATATGAAGGGTGATTCTCTTATTAAACCCTTATGCACATTAAAAAGTACTCCCTTTCTATTGAATTTTATGATAAAAATTATGACTACATCTACACAAACTGTTAACTATTTGCCACAGGAAAGATTGACCCTACAGTTCAGCTGAACACGCACTTTTTCCTTCCTGTGGTCAATAGTTAACAGCTTGCGGACATGTAATAATAATTTTTACCATACAATGTAATATAAATGGAGTACCCCTTAATGTAGATAAGGCTTAAATTTATATTTTACAAGATAAAAACATTTATTCTCGAAATATATACAGTAAGTGTAACTTACCTAACTACCTACCTCTACCTACCTAAATAAAAAAATCAAGCTTATAGCCCTTAATGATGATGATGATGATGATGATGAAATACTTTTACTAATGAACTGAACCAAAATCGCTTTTATAATGATCGAATGGAGGGGTTCGGGGGGAGATCAGGAGCTCAATATTTAATAAAAAACCGTGGCAAAACCCCGTGATCATTAATTAGAAATGTTTGATAGAATCAAAGATCCTTGTATTGGTAAAAAAACTTCTAGCTACATTTAGTAAACGCAGAGATATCCTTCACTATACTACCTATATTCCTACAACTGTCCACTGTCCAGTTGTCAATCCTGAGAGGCCAGCAATAAAAGTGTTAATAAAACCCCTACCGACCTCCAGACAAATTGACCAGCACGTTCTCACATAAATCCAACGAATAAAAAACACCATTTAATCCTTATTTAATTTTAAAACGCAATATATCAAGGTACAACTCCGCGACTAAATAAAACTCGCGTCTAGTTTATTGCAGCAGTTAAAAAAAAGAAATGAAAACCGTAAATACATGGGCATAAAGTCCAAAACATTTTGGCTTTCCTTTCCAATAATAACACCTGCAGTAGGGTGTCCCTTTGTCAGAGGATGCGGGAAATTTCCTTCTGAAACTGGTACACCGCATTCAGTAATTTATACCGTACGTAATGAGGTGCGGGCCTTTTCCGCACAAAGCGTGGACATTCTAGTTGTTGGACCTTTGTCTGTAGCGTCAAACCACGTTGTCTCTTGCAAATGAACTGTCAAACATTTAAAGTGTTATTTTATACGTCAAACTTCTATGAAACGTTTAGGTACTTTAATAATTGCAAATAAAAAAGGAATGCAAATGTAGCTTAGTGTTTTGGCTCCCATGTGAGATTTGTACAGTCAGCCACACAGCTATGTATTCAGCCAAAACGCTAAAAATATGTATAAATAAATAAATAAAAATCGGCGATTCGCCGAACATCTTCTTACATCTGGCGTAAATCACTGGATTGAACTGTATAAACCAAAAATTGTCTCCACTGAACGCCATTATTATCCTCGAGTAGTTCGAGAGGCAATTGAAATCAAGAAACACCCTAGAAATTTTAATAGGGAGGATGGTTTTAACTTATCACCAACTTGGGAACCAGTGATCCAGAAGTTGCAGCCACGGGATATATCTTCGGATGTGTGCGGGGATATTGTGAGTGTCGTGTGTCGGACTATTGACAATAATTAACATATGTTTTGTGGGTAGTTTAAAAATTGTGTGTTTACCCCAAATTTCTACATAGACTTTGCGTTGGGTAGTTACACAAATCTCTGTTTTGACATTTTGCTGGGACATCAGTCAGCCGCGACCATGACCAGTGAAACCTGTGTCGAAACGTCGGTAAATAAGGTAAACAAGTTAATTCGCGTTAGACCCGTTTAATAATTATGTTTAAATAATAATAATAATTGTTCATTAAAATAATTTTTCATTAAAATTATTGTTCATTGAAATGTCAATAACAATATTAATTAATTTTAATTCCATTCATTTTTATCCCCTCAATAATCACTTATAATTAACTTACACTGTAATTGGAACTGTATGGCATCAGTGAGATTGATAATTTAAGTTTAAGGATGGCTCACACTAGAACGGGCCGGGACGTGACCGGGACGGGACGATCTGTCAGTTTCTATAGGAAACGTCACGTGACATCCGAGGGCTCCGAGCTATCATGTGATGCTTTCTATAGAAATTGACAGATCGTCCCGTCCCGTCTCTTCCCGTTCTAGTAACTCTGGTTATCGACATTTCAATATGGAAGAACTTGCGCTATATGACGGATATCCCTTAAAAATAAAATATTTACCCACATTGACCTACTTAAAGAATCTTGAAACCACTTAAAACAAAAGGATACCAGTGTCCTCCTTTTTTACTAATAAAATAATTTAAACAAAAAAGAGTTAAATTGTGTACCGTTACTTTAATAATTTTAAAATTACATATTAATCCCATTAAGACATTATATATAAAAAAGTGCCCGACGCGCAATGCAGTAGGCCAATGCAATGAGGATTACCGCGAGTCGATTCGCCGCTAGAGGCACTAGTGGGACGTGGGTCCTGCGGGAACATTTCAAACGTCACTTTGACAATTATGTCATATTGACACAGGACCCACGCAAGAGTGGCGCCACCTGGTGAGCGACAATACGGTAACTCCCATTGATCGCCTGTCCTTATTATTATACCTTTCGAATAAACACAAACCGAATTAATTTACACGATTATTAGGAAATAAAGACAAACACGTGAAACTTATAAACATATGTATGAATATATCATAGGTATGTTTCATGATCGGTTCATTGAATGCTCTCTGTCACATCTTGATCATTATCAACACCATCACACATTCGAGAATCAATGGATCCCTCATAACCTTGCGATAGTAACGATTGTACGACCTGCTTGTTTAAATGCAAGTCGGGTCGGTAATGGTCTGAACACGCAGTCATCCTCTGGATCACTCCTCTCTTGACCACCATCTCACCAGCTCCAGCCACGGGCTTTCCAGCAAAGAGGCTTGACGTATGCAGCAGTTCTTTTTTACGCGAATTCGACAGTAAAAGCGTCCCGTCAGGCGTCATAACAAATATAGCTGATAGCCCTGAACTGCCCTCGTCTCCATTAGTAGTGTCCACGAGATTCCCTAAAGAGTTATACAGTTTACCATCATCCACATGTACTTCCAGAAGGCTTCTCTCTTGCGCATCATAATAAGTCACAAGCGGCGGGCACTTAGACTCACTCTGCCACGTACACCCTCTATCTTCGTTTCTGAATCTGTTTTGCAATTGATATGTACCAAACGCGAATGCCATACTGAAGCTATTTTTAATACTTCCATAGTTGGTACAGTCAGTGTTGTTCGCCCATTTGCAAGTGTAAATGCCTCTATCATTTTCATGGGCATAAAGAATTCCATTAAAATAGGCTACGTCTCTGGGATACTTATAATGCAATGGATTTGATACACAATAATTAGATGCGTCGGATTTTTCAGTGCAATTCCACAAATTGCCATCCCATGTCACAGCAATAATACTTTCCCTTGCAATTGAAATACCCATAATACCCGCAGTCATGTTGTACATTAATCTGCAATTATTTTCCGTTCTTGCAGAACAGCGCATAAGATATCCATTCCAGCAGCCAGCGTAGATGAATTTATTGTATTGGATCACAGAGAAAACGCTACTTCCCAGTTTATGGAAAGGCCGGCAGCTATTAGGCTCCTTCAGGTCGCAACGCAAAAGTGTGCCATTATTTAGACCCACGTATAGTTTTCCATCCGCACTTGCTAGAGATTCAATCACTGTTCCATTAGCACGAGTCTCGAAATTCTCGCAGGACCCTTTCTCGTTTAGATTACACTTCAACACAACACCTGTTTTTAGTCCGGCGAAGACATAATCTTCTGCAATAACCAACGAGTGTACTCGGGAGTCGGTTCTGTGGAACACTTCACCCTCAGTTGGGTCTTCGTACAGGTATCGAAGTATGCTGTCACTAGTCCCAACTAGAACTACTGCTGGTGTGGAATATATGGCATCCCGGATTGTTATGTCATTTGTTCTTATGATTTGTTGGAACGGTGAAATAGTTACGTTCACGTAAGATCCGTTGTTGTCGTTCTGTGTTGAATATTGGTAGTCACTTAAAGGCGAGGCGGTCGTCAGTGCAGTTAAAATACACACAAAAAAAACTAACTCCATGGTTTGTAGATACAGCGGGGCTTAGCGTTACAAACTGATGCGGCCAATTCCAGTGAATGACTAAATACATATATAAAACAATAGTTGATAAAACCCAGTGTCGATTACAAAGGCTGTAACCTTTGTAATCGGCACTGGGCTTTATCAACTGTCAATGGCCACATGAGATCAGGAGCGTTAGCATGGTTGCCATTTTATCGCTTATCACGCTATGCGTCACTTTCGCACATACATACTTGTTAGAACGTGACAGCAACGTCGGTAAACGATAAAAACCCGACCATCATAGACTAGCAGAAGGGCTAGCTTGGTTGCCATTTTGTCGACTATCACGCCGTGCATCACTTTCGCACATACATACTTGTTAGAACGTGACAGCCATGGTGATAGTCGATAAAAACCCGACCATAATAGACTAGCTGATCTAGATGATGTGTCAAAGTGTTTAAATACGATATTCTTGCGATACTTTGTTCACTAGAATGCTACAATTTTTGGTCACACAGTGGAGAAGCTTGGTTAGAAAACATTAAACTGATAAAAGTATTTCTTAAATTCTTTTTATATTGCCTATTTTAATACTTATTAATTTTCTAAAGTATAGTGCATCATTAATGTATCTATAGTACATTCTTACACAGCTACGTAGTACGGGTTCTAGAGTCCATCTATGCTAAGATTCCTAGGTTTTGATAGCACAGAATGTGTAAGTGTTAAGTAAACGTCATAATTTCATAGATGTGTGACGTTTACAATAACGCTTTAAAGTTTGACAGTTTATTTGCTCGGCAGAGATAACGTGGTTTGACTCTAACATAAATGCCCACGAGCGGACCACCAGCCAAAACCAAACGGATCACCAACATTTTTGTTACAGCCTGGGGCCTTACTATGACGTCTAAACGCGATTCAGTTTAGGACCTTAACTGAGTCGCTGCCATACAGCTGAACACAGTTAAGAATCCAAACTGAATCGCGTTAAGACGTCAAGGCCCCTGAGCACAGTTAAGAACCTAAACTGAAGTGCGTTAAGACGTCATGGTGAGGCCCCCAGAACAACAATCAAATTTCAGGGCGAAACTTAAATTGATATGCCCTGAGCAGCCCTATTTTAGCACATGAGTTTCGCGCACGAGATAGACTTCTTGTCATTTTCTAACTGTATCCTAAGTACAACGCCTCGAGAGCCTATTTTAGATTTAAGCTAGCTTGTTACTTACTGTATGTATTTTGTCGTATTTGCGAATAAAATTTATTGGGATTTTAAAATGCAAATTTAATTAAATAAAAGAGGGGACGGACGGGCGAGACACCTTCTGCCGCGACACTCTTGTTTTAGGGCTACTAGCTGCTTCCCATGAATTATACGTAACAGTAGTTGATAGCGATTGCGAGATTCACTTCGAATTGCTTTTCGATCTGGAAAATTTGTTAAAAGTGATTAACCCCTGGATCTACTCGTAGTTCTGTGTGCGGTGCCCTGTGAATTCCTACTTATACCATTTCTTTATCACTCTTCCTTATAAAGATAGTTTCGTTCGCTACTGAGCGTTAACAATTGACATCTTACCTACACACGCAGCAGTCTCTTTTCCCACTACTACTTGTAAATTACAATTCTCTTTGACAAGATAAGTCAGTTACTCATCGAACTGTTCCTACGCTGGGGTGGACTGGCGGCACGCACAAAGGCCCGCATGCACTGGCAACACCAATATTTGACATGGCGGCTGTTTGCTAACTCTGCTTGCATAAAAGTGCGCCTGTTGTCGTACTTACTTGCTAGTACCTGTTTATTTTGCAACTTCAATACACGTACACATGACACTCAAATACATTTAAACGATATTAACACATTATTATTAACTTAACTAGCTATTACCCGCGACTTTGTTCGCATTAAAAGTTGACCTTTAAGCTGGTACATGAAAACCACGGATTGCCTTAATCAATTTTTGCAATTTTAAACGTCTGACCCGGGGACTTATAATGGTCAAATTGTAAATGCTAACTTAAAGGAAACTTAATATGGCAAATTTTTGGATTGTTTATCTCTTGATGGCAATCCTTACCATCAGCCCGTGACAGCATTTTGGAGACATTAATCATATGATATGACCCTACAGTCTCTACAGAGTTGCACACACAATACATGTTGCTTGAAGTTAAAGGCACAACATTGCCGGTTATCGATAAGGTGCTTAGGTACTGCCAAACAATTTAATTGGAAATTAACCTTACCAGCATACTTACTGTTACATAATGCATATACATATGTTACGTTACGAACGTTGCGAAGCCGGACAGCAGTAAGTTAATAAGTCTTGCGATTACCTGTTGGTGCATGAAGAAGAAGAGTAGATAATCCAGCACCACTGTTTATGCTGTGAATAATTATATGATAGGCATTTTGTTTATCAGGGACTAACCGTTGCATAATTTTTTAGGGTTCCGTAGTCAACTCCGGAGGAACCCGGACGATTTTACTTGTTATTAAATAACAGATGTTTTGTTATGCGCGTCGGTGGCCCAGCGGTAAAAGCGTGCGACTTCCAATCCGAAGCTCGCGAGTTCAAACCCGGTTCGTATCAATGTGTTTTCAAAACTTAATACGGAATATCAGGAAACTGGACTAATCCCAATAACCTAAATATGCCTATATCAATGTGTTTTCAAAAGTTATATACGAAATCAGGAAACTGGACTAATCCCTAAATATGCCTAACGTCTGGGTTGGTAGGTCAGATGGCAGTCGCTTTTGTAAAACTAGCGCTTACACCAAATATTTGGATTAGTTGCTAAAGTGGACCCCAGGCTCCCTGAGCCGGTGCATTAGCCGGGAAAACGCCTGGAAGAAAAAGAAAATATATTATAGTATTACCTACCTTCAGATGATAACGAAACCAAATAATAATACTATAACTTGATTAAAAAACCAATAACACCATGCCTCGTACGTTCTTCTCACAAATTAAAGCTGGCAATGTGGACGCTAAAACCATCCACAAAAGGTCTATAATTGCTTGTTCAACACAAACTCTATCTTTTACCCTATCTAAGGCATAAAACTAATCCATAAAGGTAACATCGATAATAGCACACGTATAGGCATTCAATTACTAAATGGAAGCAAATATCTTGATGTAAAGACTAGAATCGATCTGTTAAATTACTTAGGGTATGAAAAATGGCACATGCACTGTTTTCTATTTTCAATACTTTCGTGAAGTTTCATGTTAATATCTTATACGTTAATAATTAACATTTACATTAATAAATAACAACCAATTATAATCAGGGAGCGGGAACTCGGATGTTTTTATATCTACACGCTCAGCAAGTATGGAGGAAAGCTTCTTAAAAATATTATTTAATTATTCAAGCCTAATAGTGATAACTGTTAAAATGTTTAGGTTATGGCTATTTTCAGAAATTACGTTTACATAACTATACGATGGTAAACAGTTTTCACTACCAACAGGATGACATAAGGAAAAAAGTCGTGATGAATCGTATCAGTAATGTGAGCGTAATAGATATCGTGTTTTGATTATGGAATACTAGCGACCTGCCCCGGCTTCGCACGGGTTATTATTATACATATTTTATAAACCTTCCTCTTAATTCACTCTATCTATTAAAAAAACTGCTTCAAAATCCGTTGCGTAGTTTTAGACTTTTAAGCATTCATACATACAGACGGCGGGAAGCGACTTTGTTTAACTAATTAACTTTATTGACTTCTAATACCGCGATTAGTAATCATTGACATTAAACATTTTCATCATTTTAACTTTATTGCAGCCCCAGTGGACAAGAGTGCCACGACAGTGTCAAGAAAGACAACTGGCATTGTTCAATCCGAACAGTTAGAAAAGGACGGGTGTCAATATTGACCGCGAGATACCGCAGCACCCTGTTGCTATAGTCTGTCTAATCAGTAGCCCTAACACAAGAGTGGTCTCGCGGTCGACAAAGACACCAGAGGCCTTACCATGACGTCTTAACGCGATTCAGTTGACGACCTAAACTGAGTCGCTTCCATACAACTGAGCCTAAACTGAATCGCGTTAAGACGTCATGGTAAGGCCTCTGTTATTTTCTAACAGTTCGGATTAGACAATGACAACTGTCTCTTTCGACCGCGAGATACCGTCGATGTCGCGGCACTCTTCCGTCTATGTTATGTCTCCTAGATGTTGATAGCACAGACTGTAAACGACATAATTTCATAGAACTGACATTCGAAACAACACTTTAAAGCTTGACAGTCTATTTGCTCGGGAGAGATAACGTAGTTTGACTCTACTGGCGAGTGGCGTGCTAGTTTATATCACGTCACACTCAAATGCACGGAATGAATCACGCCAAAAATGAGATCAAATCTTTTTTATTGACTGCTACATACGCTAACAAATATTTGGTTTCATGAAAACATTTCTACCAGAATAAATATTCAAAATGCAAATACTTTTAACAAATAAAAACAAAGAAAGGGAAATATTATGTTATCTACGGCGGTAAAAGTTTCCTTTATTAATTAAATAAGCAAAACTGGAAGAACAAACATTATTATTATGTAAGCGGGCGTTTAAAAAAAAGAAACAGCGCTATGAGAAAGTTTCCATGGCGATATTGTAAAAGAAAATAAAAAGTTTTCTGCTTGATTCTATTTTGTAGGCCAGGAGCGTGGAGCTAAAAACATTCTCATTTTGTTTTCCGTGTCATGTTGTGGTCCGTGAATAAATTTAACAAGCAATTGTACTACGGCTGTATTTTTCGCCTTAGTCCTTACGCCTTTGAAAAATATTTTAACTCAAATAATGAAAAAACCATAGGTAACTTATACCAAGTGTTTAATATATATGTTACTCTGATCATAATTTTAGATAGCAAAAGAGCAAAAACTTGCATTTATTTGGTGTACCTAATAATATGTATGTTCTAAGTTCAAATACTTAGGCTTTACTATAACTGACGCCAACACTCGGGACGAGGAAATAGATGCTCGGGTCCAAAACGCCTTGCGATGCAGTGCCGCCCTGCGCAAAGTTTTAGTGTCCGGGCTTCTCAGTAGAAACACTAAGATCCGCATTTACAAGACCGTAATTCGACCAATTTTATCATACGGGTGTGAAGCCTGGACACTGACTCTTAAGGAGGAGAACAAGCTCTTGGTGGCGGAAAGGAAGATCCTGCGAAAGATCCTCGGCCCAATTCAGAGACCCGACGGCAGTTGGCGAGTTCGGAAGAATTTGGAGATTGAGGAGCTACTCGCTGAGCCGAACATCATCGGAGTCACCAAAGCGCACCGTCTTCGTTGGCTTGGGCATATGGAGCGAATGGGAGACGATCGGGCCGTTAAAAGAGCCTACCAGGGTAAACCTGTAGGTAGACGCCCGGTTGGCCGACCCAGGTACCGCTGGGCCGACGTGGTGGAGGCAGACCTACGCGAGCTCCAGGCTGCTACGTGGAGAGAAGTTGCACAGGATCGAGATCAGTGGCGTGCACTCGTATTGGAGGCCAAGACACACTTTGGGTCGCTGCGCCAGAGGAGTAAGTAAGTAAGTAAGTAAGTAATAATATGTATGTGATTTTTTTTACCTTTTGTTTGATTATTAAACCACAAAATCCCTGTTTAACATAAAGAAGACGATTTTATTAGCCGTTCTTTAAAAACTAAAGGAATAAAGACTCTTAACAGTGCCAATGACCCTATATCGGGTTCTCTGTCCGTAGGCGCTTTTCGCTACATACGCAATTCCCCATGTTATCGACTACGTTTGCACGTTAAACAAGGTGGATATGCCAGTGTTGAAGTTCTAGATAACTTTTCTGCCACATAAGTTTTCTTTTAGTTCTAGACATCTTTTTTCTTAGACTACACACGCAACCCCACACCGTGACACAACACACGTTTTGAATTTTTTTGTTTGCGGCTATATGATAGCCAAAGTTATCCACGTGAAATGACAGACACTGTCATTATGAGATCTATTTGTTTTATAACGCGGAAGATGTAGTTGACTATACGTTTGTTACGAAAAAGAATCGGGTGTACGTCTTTCAAACGGTTTTCTTAACACCGGCTCCTGGTCTAACATATTCAAGGACGAGGGCGGGGTGATAAAAATACTTTTATTTTTCCAAACCCCGTCTTAAGCTCTCGAACAGCAATCCCCTTTTAAACAATACTTATATCTTATACATCCACTTACAAAACAATAAAAATGACACAAACTTTTAAAGAGATTTGGAGAGTTAGTCCTTTTTAGGGTTCCGTAGCCAAAACGGCAAACGGAACCCTTATAATTTCATCCAGTCCGTCCATCCGTTCGTATGTCGACAGCGATTTTACTCAGCAACTATAAAACATACGGAATTATATTACAGCTAAAGGTGTAATATGCCGCTACTTAGGTACACACATGTAACTTAATGTCAAATAACATTTTTTTTTGGCAAATATCTATTTGTGGAACCCCTTACACCCCTCCCCCCCTACACCTTACACGTTTAGAAATAACTTAAAGGTTCTTTGAACAAGAATGTGATTTATCGATTTTTTTTCAGAAATAATCGCTTTGAAAGTTTAGAAAAGTGTGTGAAAACATGTGAAAATATACAGGAAGATGAGATATAAGAAGAACTCACTATGAAAATTATTTGAACAAATTTAGTCAAGACATTTTTGAGTTTTTGCCAAAAAAACTATTTATTGCAAACTATGAAATAGGACGTAAGTTTGTTGATATTTTGAAGGCACATTTTTTCATCGTATGACGATACGGAACCCTCAATAATGCGTGGTCCGACACGCATTTTGCCGGTTTTTTTAATAGAAAACTCCCGTGAGTATTAGACATATTAATCTACTTGTATCGGGTTACTCTCTTCAATAAAGTCGGAAATAGCTCGACATGCAGACCATGTAGAAGACGGTTTGCCACCAGGCAAATGGTCGGGAACGCCTCTTCCACCAATGTATCTTCTTAGTCGGGAGAGTCGTGATCATCAGAGACGCAGTTTCTCACCGCCGCTTTCCACTCCATGCCTCTCTTTTTTTGGTCAGTTGAATTGCTCCCTAGGTGTTAAAAAAACGAATCGAATGGCAGATGCCAATGTAGAAGACCCACCCAATGTACAAGGCACTTTATAGTAACGAACGAACTGTAATAACGTCATCTATAATCGCAAGCGATATTTAGGGTTCCGTTATGGTAATAGAACGCAGGAACCGGGTTCCGGTGTAAATCATAATCTCGCCATTAGGAGCATTTACCCTACGTGGGCAAAATTATGTGAGCCGTAAATTGTTCCTGTTATGTGTGTGAAGAGTCGGGGGAACGAAGGAAATTGGACCGTCTGTAGTAGGTATAGACATATACCTATATTAACATACTTTTGTGTTGTTTTTGATCGTATAGTATATTCTTGTTTTGAATACCTACATTGAATAAATAAGAAATCTGTCCCCAGTCTCCATCGCACAACAAAAAAATTAACCAATCTGGAAGTATCTACTTTTATTTTATAAAATCAATAATGACGGAGTTCTGAGGTTCTGACGAACATTTTAAAAAATCTGACGAATCAAGAAACAAGTCCCTTTGAAATTGCGAAGTCGGTTGAGAATGGTCACAGTGGATCATCTTGTAAAATCCCAGAAGCCAAGAAACACATCCATTTGACAATCCCTTCAGTTCAAGTCTGTAATCTCTATTACGTACCCGTTACCAAAGATATTTACCACAAATTCGCAGCCATCAGAGCCTTTGTGGTCTGAAATTGCAGGCGCATAACGAGGTGCATTCAGCGGAGTGCACTGCGATACCGAACGGTAAAGAGACTCCAGAAGCCTGTATATTATTTGGAGAATTTTAGAATCCGACTATTATAAGTTTCCTAGATTTTTGATACCACAGACTGTAAAAGTGTTAGTATGTATGTTTATATGTACGGTAAGCGGTAGTAATCTTACGATGCTTATTTATTATTGGTCTTCATGAAATCGCAGACATTAACTTTTACACTTACTATTATCACAGGTTATATAAAAGTTCTTAAGAACAAATACTTATCTCTCATGGAAAAAGCGAATTCAAACCGTTTTGAACACTACCCAAAAACAATTGACACTTGGCCCCCTTGTCCCCCGCACAACGATAGGGTTGCCTAAGATTAGAAATAGTGCATAATACTGGCGGCGGCGTGCACCAGCGGGTGCGGGATGTGTGGGCAACCCGTGATTCGATACCGACACAAGACGATCGATTCGAATACGCGCGGAGAATTCCATATGCCTGCTATGATTGCTCAGTTTCAATAATAAATCACTATAACTATATACCAAAATAAGTAGTAATTTCACACAGTGTAGGCGTCCTCTATGCCCGCGTAACCTACTAATTAGCCCTTTTCAAAACCTTTACGATTAATTAAAGGCATATATAGTTAGAATGAATGTGTTAATCTCCCCAAAACAAGCCCACAATCACCAATATTCCCCACATGTGGGAATAGCTTATGTCCCCCAATCAGTTTAGGGTTGAACCGACGCCCTGTCAATTATTTCAATAGGATTCCAATCAACCAGCCATTATCCGCTATCGAAGCCATTCGGGCGAAATCAATTTGGCCCTTTGGCCAACCAACTTAGCAAACCAAATTCGACTTTACCTAATTAACATAGAGTTGGTTTTAGCATATCTTTGTTTGACAACATTTGGGCTTTTAGCTGTTTCAATAAACTGGGTTTATGGTTACAGAAATGCAGACAGCTGGATTGTACAGGACTACAGGGGTATTAGAATGCTCGAACGATAAGTTAATTGTCGAAGACAAATCCAGTGATATTACATGAGGGTTATCTAACGTATACAGGTGAAACCGCGAGCAAAAGCTAGTTATTTATGTTCCACTCTTAGGTACATTGAATACCAAAGATTTTTTACGATAAGCATAAGACAGGTGATGTAAGACTATATATGACAGTTCAGCGGCAAAATATCTACAGATGTATGGCGAGGGACGGAAAGTAAGGGATTGTGGGCCTACGCTAGCTGACGCGGATTACCCGGAACGGACGCCCGTCGAATAAGAAATCGTATGAACAGCGCTAAGTGAAGCGGACTCAGCGGGTTCGCCATACTAAATCCACCCGCCGCGTGCACCCGCTCCGTGCACCCGCGCCAGCTAATGTAGGCCCTGACTGACGAGGTGGTTGCCGGGGCGAGGCTTGCCGAGCAGAGGTCAGGCAATCCCTGTTTCCGCCGAGGCAGATATAGTGCTTTTCTCAAACATGCGCAGCGCGCGGCCATCGGCAGTGTGTGTGGCGAGGGCCCCGGGGCCAGTCGGCCATTTTTTCCCTAGGAGTAAAATTAACCGCTCCGCTGTCGTCGCTGCGTCCGCACTGTCCGCAGCCTGCTGGAGCGCGGACGCAGCGGTCAAAGAATTGGATAATTAACGTCTTCTATTTGCGAACAAAATGCGACCATTTGTAAGCATATTTGAGAAAAACAATTTATATTTCTTTATAATGTTTTTATAAAATATTCGTTTTTGCACGAAAACGCCCGAACGTGTCATGCTATTTCAGTCAGTGTCAGGTATGTACCGAGGTCGTAGAAGTAGCATAACAAATACAAGCGTTTCAGAGTTAATACGAAGGAAAGTCATTATGCATTACATCTGTATGTAGATACATGAAACTTTGTTTTTTCTTCTTAATGTAGAAATACCTGGGTGCGTAGCCAAGATGCCAATCGCTCACGCTCAGTCGCTAACGAAAAGCAACTGTCATTGTCACACTAGTAACACAGTGTAAGGACTCTATACAGTGGACAAGGTTCATACAACCTAATCGTTCGGCGTCTTGGGTTGTCCGAAACTCAGGGCTGTCACAAATCTTTTGTGACATGTTTTAATTTTTTTTATCTTGCAACATCTGCTATTGAGATTTGTTTTTTTTTGTTGTTATTTCTCGGAAAGTCAAATTGTAACAAAATAAAGATTGTACAAATCGGTACCTATTGCAAAAATCGGTGCCATCTTGGATTTTGTAAGATTAACTCCGATTTAGATAAAAATCGATATCTGACGCTCCGGTGGGGTCAATAACATGAATCTGGTGTCGAAATTGGAAGAAAAAGTAAAAACCGACGCCATCTTGGATTTTGTTAAATCAACTCCGATTTGGATAAAAATCGATATCTGACGATCCGGCGGGGTCCCTCACATGAATCCAGAGTGAAAACTGTAAAATATTGTAAAAACCGACGCCATCTTGGATTTTGTAAGATTAAGTCCGATTTGGATGAAAATCAATATCTGACTATCCGGCGGGGTTCTTAACAAGAATCCAGAGTGAAAACTGTAAAATATTGTAAAATTCGACGCCATCTTGGATTTTGTAAGATTAAGTCCGATTTGGATGAAAATCGATATCTGACTATCCGGCGGGGTCCTTAACATAAATCCAGAGTGAAAACTAAAATATTGTAAAAACCGACGCCATCTTGGATTTTTTAAGATTAACTCCGATTTGGATAAAAAACGATATCTGACGCTCCGGTAGGGTCAATAACATGAATCTGGTGTCAAAATTGGAAAAAAGTGTAAAAACCGACGCCATCTTGGATTTTGTTAAATCAACTCCGATTTGGATAAAAATCGATATCTGACGATCCGGCGGGGTCCCTCACATGAATCCAGAGTGAAAACTGTAAAATATTGTAATACAGAATACATATAGGAGAAAGAGCAAACTGGAAAGTACAAATCGTAAACCCTACGACAGTTTGCTTTACGGATGGCTCGAGAATGAGCACGACTCAACTCGCAGGAGCAGGAATAGTCATACCCAAGATGGAAAAAAAAGATATCAATACCACTAGGCAGATTTGCTAGTGTGTTTCAAGCAGAAGTAAGTGCGGTAACGAGATGCGCACAAATTATCAAAGAAAACGGA
This sequence comes from Lathronympha strigana, assembly GCA_949128165.1. Taxonomy (NCBI): domain Eukaryota; kingdom Metazoa; phylum Arthropoda; class Insecta; order Lepidoptera; family Tortricidae; genus Lathronympha; species Lathronympha strigana. The sequence goes on along the minus strand of OX421906.1, from coordinate 3,904,769 downwards.
CAAAAGGCCGAACCGGTAGTAATCTACACGGACAGCCAGGCAACGTTAAAAGCACTTAAGAAGACATCGGTTACCTCCTCATTGGTGAAAGAATGCAAAAGGGAGTTGAACAGGATAGCAGCAGACAGGAAAGTAACAGTGGCCTGGGTACCGGGTCATCAAGGAGTCACTGGGAACGAAACGGCAGATGAGCTGGCAAGGGAAGGAGCGGCGATGGAACACATAGGCCCAGAACCAGTCCTACCAATATCAGCGGAAGTTACAAAGGGAGTAATAAACAGACTATTAGAGAGAGAAGCGGATAAAACGTGGAAAGAAGACCAAGCTGCAGGCAATCCAAGATGATGATCGAAGGTATAAGCCACAGGAGAACCAGGTATCTTCTAAAGCTAGGTAAGAGAAATCTAAGAATGGTGACCGGTATCATTACTGGCCACAACACACTGAATAGACATCTAAATATCTTAGGTATTAGCAGGGGTCCATCCTGTCCGCACTGCGGTAGGGAGGAAACCAGCAAGCATGTGTTAGCAGAATGTACCATGTATGCGGCTACACGATATAGTATATTCGGCAAAGATACACTGCAGGATACCGAACTAAAGGATGTCAAACTTAAAGATGTCCTTCTGTTCTGCAGGAAAACGAGAAGATTTGAGGAAGAATGTAGTGTGGGAAGGCAGCCGGGACAGTAACCTGCAGCTCAAAACTCCAGGGAATTGGGCTGAATGAACGCGAGAAGTGTTCGATAGCCCGCCTGTGTCCGGCCGGGCGTCCCTACACTACATCTACAACTACATCTACAAAATATTGTAAAAACCGACGCCACCTTGGATTTTGTAAGATTAAGTCCGATTTGGATGAAAATCGATATCTGACTATCCGGCGGGGCCCTTAACAAGAATCTAAAGTGAAAACTGTAAAATATTGTAAAAACCGACGTCATCTTGGATTTTGTAAGATAAACTCCGATTTGGATAAAAAACGATATCTGACGCTCCGGTGGGGTCAATAACATGAATCTGGTGTCAAAATTGGAAAAAAAATTAAAAACCGACGCCATCTTGGATTTTGTAAGATTAAGTCCGATTTGGATTAAAATCGATATCTGACTATCCGGCGGGGTCCTTAACAAAAATCTAAAGTGAAAACTGTAAAATATTGTAAAAACCGACGTCATCTTGGATTTTGTAAGATAAACTCCGATTTGGATAAAAAACGATATCTGACGCTCCGGTGGGGTCAATAACATGAATCTGGTGTCAAAATTGGAAAAAAAATTAAAAACCGACGCCATCTTGGATTTTGTAAGATTAAGTCCGATTTGGATTAAAATCGATATCTGACTATCCGGCGGGGTCCTTAACAAAAATCTAAAGTGAAAACTGTAAAATATTGTAAAAACCGACGTCATCTTGGATTTTGTAAGATAAACTCCGATTTGGATAAAAAACGATATCTGACGCTCCGGTGGGGTCAATAACATGAATCTGGTGTCAAAATTGGAAAAAAATTTAAAAACCGACGCCATCTTGGATTTTGTAAAATCAACTCCGATTTGGATAAAAATCGATATCTGACTATCCGGCGGGGCCCTTAACATAAATCCAGAGTATAAACTGTGAAATATTGTAAAAACCGACGCCATCTTGGATTTTGTAGGGATTGCTCCGATTAGGATAAAAATCGATATCTGACGATCCGACGGGGTTCTTAACAAGAATATACAAAATCCAAGATGGCGTCGGTTTTTACAATATTTTACAATTTTGACTCTGGATTCGTGTTAAGGACCCCGCCGGATAGTCAGATATCGATTTTTATGCAAATCGGAGTTAATCTTACAAAATCCAAGATGGCGTCAGTTTTTACAATATTTTACAGTTTTCACTCTGGATTCTTGTTAAGGGCCCCGCCGGATAGTCAGATATCGATTCGGAGTTGATTTAACAAAATCCAAGATGGCGTCGGTTTTGTCAATATTTTACTATTTTGACTGGATTCATGTTAGGGACCCGGCCGGATCGTCAGATATCGATTTTTATCCAAATCGGAGTAATCCTTACAAAATCCAAAATGGCGTCAGTTTCACAATATTTTAAAATCAACAATAAACTCTTCGCAGCCACAAATACTGATTTCCTGAGAAATTACAACGAACAAAATCACGTTCTAAAATGGCGTACCTCCCTAGGTTATAAATTCACCTATCAAAATACTATAACGTGACAGCCCCGAAAATAGACCTCACAATCTGTATGGAGTTTGTGAGGAAATCCCCCTCCGCCCGCTTCACCGCACACCCCCCATCGTTGCCCCGCAAATCGCCGGAGCTGACTCACTGTATAGAGTCCTTACACTGTGCTAGTAAGGAAGAGTGATAGAGAGAGGTAGCTACGATACGTTAGTAAGCGTGAGCGATTGGCATCTTGGCTACGCATGCTGTTGATTCCTGCCAAGATTTAGAGGGTATTAAAAATGCATATTTTACGGTTTCAAGATAAATATAAAGTTATAATCAAAATTTCATTTATGTACTACCGCGCGTATGTACCTATATACTTTGCCTTTATACAAACTAAATATGCTATTTTTCCTGTAGTACGAAGTACTTCAATTGAAAAGGTTTCATTCACAGGGCACTACATGAAAGTAGATACTATCTATATACCTTGTGCGAAGAACTCATTCGTAACAGTCATTCTATTTTAACGTTCACTAGAAAAAAATCCGATGTCTGATGAACATCACTCCTATCTATCATCCTTTTGTGGCGAAAAATCCCGTCAAAACGCTGGGCATTGGAAATGTTTGTGTTCTCAAAAATATGCAGTGTTATTTTAGTACCTATTTCGTTTTTACTTCAGGTATTGGTTTAGGGTAGGAAGTGCCAGATTGGGTAAGCATATATATTTAGATTCATCTAAATTATGACATTTTGCAGCTTAACTTAATATTTCGGTTTTCAGTCATGGTGTTGCCTTGCCTTGAAAATCCTTCAGCAACCGTACAATATATAAAGAATATGCTGTACACTATTATGATCACACTTATTTAAGCTTTCACGATTTACACACTTTTTTTTTAAACGGGGCTTAATTATAAAGAAGAACATTTTGCGCACTGGGATGTGACTCAAATCTTCAAGTTGATAATCAAGACCAAGTGCGGGTAGCGGGTAGTTCATAAAACCCGCGCGGCTAAAAGACGATGATGTCTGCCTCAACCAGTCTTACTCCGGTACCACGGGAACATCGTCCTCGAAACGTTAAAGGTTAGTTTGAAAATTTTGACAAGACTAAGCACTCTCATGATGAACATAATTGCAAAACAAGGCACTCGATAAACGCCAGTAGGGCACTTGTACCGATTGCTATAGTAGCTTGAGTGTATTCTGCAATAAAACACCTTATTATTAAGGTCCGTTGTCATCCAAAAGAAGGTTGAACGTTTTCACATCTTAGCCAGACTATGTCGTAGACGGAAGTGGTTAGTAACATGCCTATAGATAGACCAAGTTACACACTAGACACTGCGCATGTTATATAAACGACACAATGAAATTATGACGTTTAAGTACTTAAAACTTTCATAGTCTATGCTATCAAAATCTAGATATGCAAACTTACGAGTAGCTTATTCGGACATTAAAATGATGATATGGTAAAAACAGTACCAATGAACTATACCTCCACAATTTAAAAAAAACATAAATTCTTGCATTAATTAAAGTCCAATGCCAAAAATCTTAGAGTTCACTTTTGAGTGTCGCTCGCAATTTTTTGAAAGAACCATAATATAAGGCATGTTTTATTCATATTCCAGGAGCGGGCCGCACCTCGGGCGTTTTATTAGGACATTTAATATTATAAATAACCTGATTTATTTTTATCACCTGCGAAAAATCAATTATGTGAAAATGGTAATGTTGTTGGATTAAAATGGTTACGCATATTTTTTGCAATGCGTACATTTCACTAACTAACTAACTTATCAGTTGCAAATATATTAACAGATGATAGTACTCTGTTCCTGGAGTATATTTAAGTTAAACATTATAGGTTTCACAATGTTTTTTTGGAGAAAACTGAAAAACGAATTTGTTACGTAAAAACACTCTTGTTGGTTTATTTATTTGGGTTCGTCAGCCATGGCCTTCTAAACCATGATTTAGATTGATCTACTTTTTCCTAGCGCTTTCCCGGCTTATACAACGACTCATGGATTATGCTCTAAATTAGGACATATCCGGAGAAATCCGGACGGATAGGCCCTAAGGGCCTCCGCTAGCTGACGCGGATTAACCGGAAAAGAAATTGTATGAACAGCTAGCCCACGGAGCGGGTGCGCCATACAAATCCACCCGCCGCGTGCACCCGCTCCGTGCACCCGCGCCAGCTAGCGTTGGCCCTAATTTCAGCCTATGTACTTACGCCTTACGGGATTTCCTTGACCTTACTGTGGTGACTAACCTACTACGCATTTAGATACTTAGGTACCTTCTCATATACGTAGCTGTGTCAAACAAAGCCTATTTACTTACGTCGCCGGGTAAAACGTATATTGGTATCACACGCAACGCATATTCATGAAATCCAGACTTCCGAACCAATATAGACTCCGCATCAAAAAAAGGCGATACTTACCGGATCCGCCTATGGTATATAATTATGTCGTTATGTACTACCGCGTTCAAAAGTGCATGAAAAAATTATGAGTGAACTATTATAAAATAGAGATTTGTCTGGCGGATGCCCGGCGGACAAACTCACTATGGTGGTCTGACGGATTGCCCGAACGTACACAGGCTGTAACAAAAATGCTGGTAAAAAAATGCTTTATTACAATGAAATAAGGCTCACAGATCAACAGCATTTTTGTTACACCCTGTATGGCCGGCAATAGTCGCGTAAGCTACGACGCACCACACTACAATATTCTATTTCTTCGCTTGTAGTAAGTAGGTGGCCAGTGTTTTTTTCTCGTGATCAAATATTTTAATAGGTAATACTTATTGGACATTAGGCCGCACATTAAAAAATATTTAAAGCAATTGATACAAGCAAATATGTTAGATCTTTCCCGCGAGATAAGTATTTGTTTCGATTGAGCCCCAAGGATGACGGGCCGGGACGAGACCGGGCCGGCCCGATCTGTCAGCTTCTATAGAAAACGTCACGTGACATCCGAGGGCTCCCAGCTATCACGTGATTATTTCCATAGAATTTGATCGTCCTGGGGGGCGATTTTTGATATGCGACCGCTCGGAATCAAAGGAATTAAGGTTCAAAATAATCGCACACAACTGCTTGCGAGTATAATTATCCAATAAATGTATTACTTAAATTCACCACGATTATGAATTATTATGGCTTATATTTATAAAAGGCCATTTCAAACTTTTCTAGCAAAGTTAAAAAGTCACATTCGAGCGGTCGAATGCCAAAAATCGCCCCCCTGACCCGCCCCGTCCCGTCTCGTCCTAGTGTGAGTCATCCCTTATTGTCAAATAGAAAGTGATCTGTGTGAAAATCTGCCCCGAAATTACGTTTTCTTTGCACTGTTGAGGATAAAGTAAGTCGCGGTATTAATATGCATGAGTGTTCATTACGTATAATTACAGTATTACCTCTTGAATACCACGCCACATATGCTTATTGAAAACATGAGCTGAAATAACAGAATGAATTTTGATAAGCCACTGGGGGCTCGTACCAATGAGTTTTTAAGAGTTTCCGTGCCAACCGATCCCAACGTTTTTCCGTTTGTAGAGAAAAGTGAAACAAGTGAAATGGCGGGTTCCCGATCGTAAAAGAGTTACCTACTTAACTTAAGTACGAAATATCATTTTTGACCGTTTTTATTTGGTCAATGGTAAGATAAACATTCATTTAGAAATTAACATTAGCAACAAGCGACAGAGTGGTCGCCTTTCACAAAAAACGTTCACATGATATTAATATAAGATATCAACCCTTATTTGACAAAAAAAAGAGATGGTCGTGAGTTCTAGCCTCCTCGGCGCTCAATAGTCCCAACGATTCTGGCCGGGAAAAAAATACAACAAGAGGGTCGAAGAGTTTATATGACCTGTCATACATTACCAAATTAAGGGTTAATGACAAAAATGTCGTTTTATAAGATATCTTATACGCACGATAAGAACGACAAATAAAATGTGTTGCTCTGTAAACAAAAGAATTTATTTAATCAGTGGTTATATCTGCCCTACATACACTTCTAAATAAATAATAATTAAAACACATACCTGAAATACCAAAAGAAACGACATTTAATGTTTAGTCGTCCATCTGTGGGTGGGCACTAGTTTTAAATAAACTTTAACATTTTATTATGCCAAACAATTTTCTTTTAGCTTTCATCTATGACATGAATGACATAATATGTCATTTTCGACAGCCGTGCATCAATAGTGCTCGGTTGCGGCGGTTGAAAAACAAAAAGTTTGAATACTTTTTACATTTATTTGCCTACACATTTACCAATGCCAGCTTCGCTGTAATTTGCGTGCTTCTTCCCATTGTTGCTATTCATTTTAACCAGGAGTCTATATTCCATGAATCGAAAATCCAAAGTTAATCAAATCAAGTAGCATCGAACAGCAGAAATATATCTTGGCCTTCTAATAATTCTTAATGGTTGTAAACAAAATATTATTCGGTGCCCCGGGCTCTGGGGAAATCTGGCGGCATTTACTTTAGAACCCAAATCTAATACACTCTGATACCTACTTATAGATATTACTGGGTAATGGATTTAAGTTTAAGGTCAACGGGGAGTACCAAGTTTAGGGTTCCGTAGTTTATAGTATCCTTTTGGCTGGTTTTTTTTTCTCATCAGGAATTGGGTCATATAAGTATACTATACTCCCTACGCAGGTTGAAGACTTTTTTATAAACCTTTGGACTTATTCACCTATGTATACAAATATACAATTCTTGCCAATGTTTTCGTTCACCGTAATATTAATTGACATTTCGTACATAATTCCCGAAACATTCTTACAAGCTCTTTCTCTCAATTTCTAGTATCATGGCACTCATGACCTTTTGGACTGAAAGTTGTGCGTCTTACCCAGGTCTTACCGCTTTGCCACGCTTTGAAACAAACAACCACAAAAATCTGGAGCAGAATTTGGGAATAAATTTTACTTAAATTACTGGCTATGTAGATTATATGAATATGTATGGGCACAAAGTGTATGATCCTATTCAAATGGGAGCTGTAGACATTAGGCCGTTATCGGTGCTGGGCAGCAGGACATTAGGGTCACGTTAGAAATATTCTAGTACTTAAGGTAGGTTTGTGGGTTTTTATGCCTCTGCTTATGTTTTTATGTCAGGCTTTAAAGTAAATAAGATTAAATTTACAAACTGACCGAGTGAGCAAAGCGAAAGAAACGTCTCCGCTTCAGCTTGGACAAAAATGCTTTCGTTGGTCTGTCCATTTATTCTCCTCTACATGTAGGATTTATCAACCAATTATTGTGAAATTTTGTAAAGAAGTTTGATTACATTTTTTTTGTCTAGTCGGTATTTGGATTTTTTTTAAACGGCGGGAATTGGTACAAAGGCCCTGAGCGCCATAGACCTACTTAGGCGCTTACGACCTTTGAGTACCAGTACCATGTCGCGAGGTCGACAGCTCACAGAAAGCAACTAGCGTCTGCGTGCGATTTTAACCTCTTAGAAGTCGTTTAAACTGGTTAAACTCCATTTTTATGTAATTTTTATGGCATTCTTAAGGCCTAGAATAAAATTGTACGACATTAACTTCTCGATCTTGTTGAAATCTTTGGGGGAGGCCTATGTCCAGCAGTGGACGTCTTTTGGCTGAAATGATGAACTTCTCGATCGCGTTAGCGTATCGAGAGTTCAAATTATGTTTGCCGTTTATTTAAATCACCCGGCAACTGTCATATTTTGACCCCTCGATACGCTAACGGTCGAGAAGTTAATGTCGTACAATTAGGCCTTCAGAAGTGTTATAAAATAGTTCATTCTTAGGATGTTATTATTAAGACATTTGATAAATGATCCAAATTACAATTTTCTACCTTCAATACGACTCCTATCGTTTAGGATGTAGGTTTGATTAAGGATGACTCACACTAGCACGGGACGGGACGGGAAAATCTGTCAATTTCTATAGAAATAATTTTAAAGAAAAAAAAACCGACTTCAATTGGACTTTCCGGTATAAGTTAAAGTAAGCGACTTATTGCTAATTTATGTTTTTATTTTGTTAATTTTCCTTACATCGTATTTAAAACTTAGGTACATACATATTACTACCAGGGTTCAGCATCAGCTCTATCTTGTGAATTTCTCTCCTAATTGCTCGTTAACACGAGTCGAATGACGTGAATAGAAGTCGCGTATGTTGGACCAAATTTGAGTTTCACTAGTCACTGCCAGGGTTCAGCATCAGCTCCATCTTGAGAACCGCTCTCCTAATAGCTCGTTAAAACGAGTTGAATGACGAAAACGGAAATCAAAACAATCAATTTGATATACATTTAACGCAATTATGACCTCAGATTCGTTATATCGAACCTCTTAGATCCCCATGATATCGATATTTGTTAGCATAGGACCAAAAATGAAGAAATTCAAGATGGTGGCCATTTCTCGCCATTTTCACCGCATATTTGTTATAATGAACCTCTCGGACCCTCAGATATCATTTTTTATGAAGATAGGATGAAAACTGAAGAAATTCAATATGGCGGCCATTTTACGCAATTTTTACCTCAGATTTATTATAAAGAATCTTTTGGATCCCCAGATATCGATTTTTGTTAGGATCTGATTAAAAATGAAGAAATTAAAGATGGCGGCCATTTCTTGCAATTTTCACCTCATATTTGTTATAATGAACCTCTCGGACCCTCAGATATCAATTTTTATCATGATAGGATGAAAACTGAAGAAATTCAAGATGGCGGCCATTTTACGCAATTATGACCTCGGATTCGTTATAAAGAACCTCTTAGATCCCCAGATATCGATTTTTGTTAGGATCTGATCAAAAATGAAAAAATTAAAGATGGCGGCCATTTCTTGCAATTTTCACCTCATATTTGTTATAATGAACCTCTCGGACCCTCAGATATCAATTTTTATCATGATAGGATGAAAACTGAAGAAATTCAAGATGGCGGCCATTTTACGCAATTATGACCTCGGATTCGTTATAAAGAACCTCTTGGATCCCCAGATATCGATTTTTGTTAGGATCTGATCAAAAATGAAAAAATTAAAGATGGCGGCCATTTCTTGCAATTTTCACCTCATATTTGTTATAATGAACCTCTCGGACCCTCAGATATCAATTTTTACCATGATATGATGAAAACTGAAGAAATTCAAGATGGCGGCCCTTTAACGCAATTATGACCTCAGATTCGTTATAAAGAACCTCTTGGATCCCCAGGTATCGATTTATGTTAGGGTCGGATCAAAAATAAAGAAATTCAAGATGGCGGCCTTTTCTGACATAAACAGTAAAAATACATAATTATGTTTAAATCAGTTCCCACGTTTCCTTTTGTGACCCCGTGTCAAATCCCCAAAATATTAAAAAAGTAGTAAATATCTTCCGCATAGTTATCAGCTCCATCTTGAGAACTGTTCCTCTAATTGCTCGTTAACACGAGTTGAATGACGAAAACAGAACTCTCGTAAGTCATACCAAACCTGAGTTCCATAAGGTACTGCCAGGGTTCAGCATCAGCTCCATTAATTCCTCATGATATCCATCATCACAATTTAATTAAAATCAAATAGGACTACCTCGAAGGCATTTCGTAACAAACAAAAGATGAATGTCTCAAATCAGAAGATACAGCTGGGGCCCGCGAATTATAGAGCAGTTCCTCTTTGACATCCCTGGTCGTCATTATCAGGTGTGCTCCACCAAACTGGTGGGTTTTGTAAAGAAATGCTCGAGTTTCTCATGAAAATACCTAAATTACTATGCATGTGCCTTTCAAATTTGAGGAGTTCCCTCAGTTCCTCATGGATCCCATCATCAGAACAGGAATTTGAAAAAAACGGGACCAACCTGGAACCATCTACTTAAAGAAACCAAAAAAAAAATTCAAATCGGTTCAGCAATGACGGAGTTCTGAGGTAACATACATTAAAAAAAAAATAATTTAAAAAAAAAAAATCAGACGAATTGAGAACCTCCTCCTTGAGAAATATTGAAGTCGGTTGAAAATCACGTGATAGCTCGGAGCCCTCGGATGGCACGTGACACATTATATAGACCTTGACAGATTTTCCCGTCCCGCCCCGTCCCGTCCCGTTCTAGTGTGAGTCATCCTTTATACTATGTTTATGACATTGTTTTTTCCAATAAGCGATTCAACACAAAATTAATTCCACACAGCTGATTTTCGTCGTAGGCTGATTTTCGAATAGGGAGAAACAATGGCATAAACATCGCATAATTCTGTAGATTGTCTGTCAATCTCTAGCGGGTATGTGGGTATGTCCACCGGGCATCCACCAGACAAATTTCCCATACATTGATTGGCAGATGCGGTAGATATGCCCGAACATACATGGCAGGCTTATAATTAGATGATGTTATGTTTTTTTTTATACTACGACGGTGACAAACAAGTATACGGCCCGCCTGATGGTAAGCGGTCACCGGGTGTTACATGCGCGTTGCCGACCGTTTAAAAAAAAGGAGGATTCGCTGTGTTGACAGCTAAACGGGCCAAGGGCTTTGCTCCGTGGGTCCTCAGCTGTCAACACAGCGAATCCTCTTGGAGCTCTGGCGACCTTACTCGCCAACAGAAACATAACACTATGAGTAGGGTCTAGTGTTATTTAACTGCGGTTTTCTGTAAGGTGAAGGTACTTCCCCAGATGGGCTCTGCTCCAGATTTGAGCGAGACGACATTCGTTGTGCTGTGCCCTACCACACTAAACGATATGCATCCGCTGTGCCCATACCTCTCTTCAGAAAATACAAAAATCGGTGATCGAAAGGTAGACTTGGGCACGGTAAAGCTGGGTCCACACTTTTATCATTTTGCCGTCTCGTATCTCCCTCATGTATTCGATTCACGATAGAGATACAATACGGCAAGATGATACAAAATGATACCTGTACGATTATAACGATTGGAAAGTAAAACTCTTTTGGTATTAAGAAAAAAGGATAAAGATTTTCTTATTTATATACCCATAAAATAGATTTCCAAGATTATAAATATCATACGTGATTGAACCTCTTGAAAACCGTCTTTATCTCCCATCCACGACTTAATCAACAAGTAAATAACAAAACTTACCTCTTATAAGCTTAATAAAAAAACTAACCTCAGCAATATTTACGTCAATATTGCTGATCGGGATCGGGGTTATTGCCAATAACGTCTTGGAATTAATAGAAAACTTAATACTTTACAGACATTGTCACCGTTCGAGTTTCATAGATACTGGGGCAACCATGCTTGGGATGTTCGACGGATAATAATTTTTGAATTGTAGAAAAATTGAGTTGGTACTACCAAATATTGCGCGTATTTAAAAAATTAATGCTATTGGGTACTTTAACATTCTAAATAATTATTTAAATAAAATAAAGTTTTAACAAAAAATGAGGAAACTACACAAAGTTTGCATTTGATAAACCTACTTCTCGCATAGTGTATGTAATGAAATTTGTATCGAAGGATAAACCGATAATATAATAGTTATTTATGATACAAGTGTAGGTAGACAGTAGGCTTTTTCCCGACGAAGAAAGGATTTTTCTTTTCACCGACCGTATGATATTTTAACCGACACGAGTTGGAAAAAAGCCTTTCATTCTGGAAAAAAGTAGCGGAGTAAGGACAACCAACGAGAGCGCTGCATTATAGGCAAGTTAACCGTTTGCAATTGGGTTCGCAATGGAGAAAAATTAAAATATGAATGATATTTTCTTTTGAAAATTATAAAAAGAAATATTTATGTTATTCAAATAATGCCTTGGTTTGGACCATCCGAAATTATTAGATTATTTACAGTTTTATTTAAATTAAAAAGCTACTTTCCGCGCGTGTGCGAGAAAGAGCCACTTTCTGTGCATAATTTTACCCCTGAAAATACCACTTTCCGAGCTAATGCATTGTAAAATGTATAAAAACAGACACGTCATATAAGTAGCTACAGATATACAATACTCAGCCTAAACTTAGCCTATGTTTGACATTTAGAAAGTAAGCTTTTCTCTTCAAATACCGGTACCTAATACAATTCCCTCTTCCGTAATGACGGTTTATAGTAGATTACATACCAAGGCCGTTTTAGCCGAGGTTTGTATACTATTTTTCTGTCCAACGGAGCCGGCAGGCGGCAATTTAGTTTTGCGTAAAGTGGCGCTTACCGGCCGGAGGACTGAAAAATATTTTTTGTTGCAATTTTCACACACACAACCTAACTTGTTTTTATTACTATAGTGTATTTTTATTAGAATAATTAACACAGCGTTGGTCGCTTAGCGGTAAGGGCGTGCCACATGCAGGTCGCAGATTCAAATCCTGCTGGTACTAATGAGTTTTTCGGGTCTGTACAAAATATCATTTGATATTTACCAATCTCTTTTCGGTGAAGGAAAACATAGTGAGGAAACCTGAATAATCCCAACAAGGCCTTGTTTACCCTCTGGGTTGGAAGGTAATATGTCAGTCGATTTCTTAAAACAAGAGCCTACGCCAAATCCGTCCCCAGGCTCGCTGAGCCGTGGCATGAGCCGGGAAAACGCTAGTTAGAAGAGATCTAACAATGCAATCATTAGTTATAGATTATTTTTTTATTAGATAAGTAACAAAGGAATCATATTAAATTACTTCACTCAAAGATTTAGTTTATATACCTGCAAGTCAAAGGTTAGTAATCTTAGCAGTAATTATTATGGAACAATAGCTTTGTCAGGGATTACGAAATCAAGGCTGTTTTGTACGTAATGTCTACGTATTCCAGAGTAATTACTTAGCTATCTATAACAGATCCTGTACATCATAATATAACTATTACATGTATGTACAGTACAATAGCAACATTAAGGTAATGAAACGAGTCATGTCTATGGTTACAGGTTTGTGCTATTGTTATGGTGGACTATTTAATCTCTGTTAAAAAAAGGAAAGAATGGATTTCTTAAGTTTTTCCATGGTAAACTAGGTTTTTTTAATACTACGACGGTGAAAAACAATCATACGGCCGGCCTGATCATAAGCGGTCAACGTAGCCTATAGACGCTTGCAACTCCAGGGGTGTTATATGCGCGTTGCCGACCCATTAAAAAAAGGAGGATAAGTAAACAAGTACATGTAACATGTAACAAAAACGAAGTCTAAGTCGGTAGGTACCGGGGGGGATGGAATCCAATGGGTCCATGGAATTCGAGTTCCACCGACTTGCTCTTTGTAGAGAACACAGAGTTCAAATAACAGGAGTTGAAGCAAGGTTGGCAAGGTGGACTGATGACCTGGTGAAGGTTGCAGGAGTCCGCTGGATGCGGGTGGCGCAGGACCGGTCATTGTGAAAATCTTTGGGGGAGGCCTACGTCCAGCAGTGCACGTCTTTCGGCTGAAATGATGATGATGAAGATGATGATGTTGGTTGAAGTCGCGTTCCATGGACATCCCCGGTATCGACTAAAATAACCGACTTGTTTTAACATTACATCTCAAAACTTGTTTGAAGCGTAAGAACTGAAACTTGTGTCTTTTTACATGTAATGTTTTTGATGGGATGCCTACTAATCGTACAGTTGCCATCAGATATATCGGAGCGTCCGAGGTGTTCACAAATATCTGAACACGTCTCTATTGTCAAGACGTTAGAGTTCTTGTTCAGATATTTTGATTGCCTCGGACGCTCCTATATATTTGATGGCGACTGTACTACGAGACGACATCATTTCGTTAGGTTTCCACGACACAACGTGGTAACGTAAGACGTTGCGGGGCGTTATTTTTTTTTTTTCGTTAAAAAATAATTTTTTGCTAAATTGGAAATTTTTATCTGATTTCTACACACAATCGCGAGCGCTTTCAATCCTAGTAGAAATAAAGTCCAAAAATTTCCATACATTTTTCAAACTTTCCATACTATATGTGCAAAAATGGTGGCGAAATGGAAAACAAATTTTGGGACACTTTTTTTTCTCCAATTAGGATTGAAAGAGCTCGCGCTTCCGAATATGAAACACATGAACATTTCCAGTTTAGCAAAAAAAAAATCTACAACAAAAAATAAAAACGCCACGTGGCATCGTGCCACGAGACGACACTGACGAAAATATTGGACATTATGCACTAAAGTTGAAAATATATATACATGTATATCTCCTTAGATAAATATGCGCTAGTATTAAATTTAAATGAGACTTTATAGTTGCGTCGTCTTGTCGATATCTTGGACTATACAGAGTGAAACATAAGTCCCGAACGATATTTCAACTGATAACGTCAATGACCCTGAGTACGATGCAAGTGGAAAACTATCGAAATTGGAAATTCACTTTGTATGAAAGAATCGTGCGGGACTTGTGTTACACCGTATATTATGACCGTCTTGGATTATCCCATTTGTGTCATGCGTATGGTCACCCTAGCCAGCGTGATGCGGCGGCGCGCGCTCGGCTTAGGCCGTGTGGGCACAAGATAATGCGGTAAGCCTTATTGGACGCCGCGCCACTGTTTAGAACATTAAAGACATCTGATATCTATAGGTACAGTCAACCAATTGGAGCCCTAGGCCACTCTAGAACTATGTCAAAACGACAAGCAGGGAGAGATTTCTTACTATCGAGACATAGTCCTACCTACAGTGGCCTAGTGGTTCCAATTGGTTGACTGTACTTGTATACCCACCATGATGTAGTTCCTTTAACAAGCGCATAATAGCGCCTAGCATGCCTATGAAACTCCGCGCGAACTTCGAAGCGATCGTCTTTTGTCTTGTCGCGCCTGCCGGTGCACGCCGCCGCCAGTATTATTATACAATATTTCTAAACGTAGGCAACCCTTGTGCCTTGTGTGTGGGGGTGAAGGGGCTGAGCGTCAATTGTTTTTTTGCGTAGTGTTCAAAACTGTTTGTATTCGTCTTTTCTATAGATTTTATGCCACACCTGGCCATAAAGTGCCTTTTTCCGCACGCTACGCGTACGGAAAAAGCCGATTTCTGCCCAATTGTAGGCATAAAATGATGTACCTAACACGTGAGGTAATAAAGCCCTTGATCGCATATTTACTCGTACGTCCCTCGCTTGCAGCTCCGGTCCCAAACATCTGCGATCTCGGCCTTTCTTTGTTTTACCACACTAGTTAGGTAATGTACTATTATCTATCATTAATTCATTACCCCCCTTTTGTAGTCAGGTGAAAATGGTAAAAAATATTATGGTTTTCGGCTAAAGGTACCACTTTGTCGGTTGTCCATAAGGCGATAATGCCATTAAAAATCATTAGGCCCTTAACCTTATCAACAAACGAGAAAGGGGTACCTTTTACTAAACTCGAACACAGATATGAACCCTAGTATGATGCAAGACGGTGCGCTCTAATCGTTTTTTTTTTCAATTGAATTACATAGAATTCATTCATTATCATCATTATGCAACACGGATATTGAAATGTTATCAAGAAAAAATATGAATAATAAGAGTTGTTATGACTGACCCTTTATCTGTGTGACCCGGAGATGAGGCAAGTCCGTCAAAACTATCTGCTATCCTACCAAACTTATCACGTTATCAAATATTTTTACAGATTTGGTTTCTTTTCATATAGCAGCCGCCTTAATATATTTTTTTTAATTTACAATTTTGACCGAGAAATAACGCGTTTAGCTATCTATAATTATATTTTCAACCGACTTCATAATTTCGAAAGGAGGTTTTCAATGTGTGTAAATGTTTTTTTTTATTATCATTTTTATTATAGGTAGGTATGTAATTATTTTTTAATGTTTGTTGCCTAAGAAATCCGTACTCATTAGCATTACTGAACCAAATTTTAAAATTCTTTATTTATCTGAAAGTAGATGGTTCCCAGTGGTCCCATTTTTTTCAATGGTGGAGAGGACCTGATGATGAGGACCAGCGATGGAAAAGTGGAACTGCTTGGTAGGTAACTCCGAGCTCTATCATCTGATTAGATTATATTTGATTATAGTTATATTCTGATGATGGAATTCATGGGGAATTGAGAGAACTCCTCAAATTTTAACGGCGCATGCATTCTGATTTGAGGGTATTCATAATTAGCTTGGGCATTTTCTTACCGAAGCCATCATTTTGCTGGAGTGGACCTGATGTTGAGGATCAGGGATGGCATAGTGAAACAGCTCGATAATTTCCAGTCTGTCATCCAATTTAACACATTGTTAGGTATTTCGTTTGCGACCTTGCTTGGAGGTCTACAAGGTAGTTCTGTTTGATTTTACTTCAGATGTAATAATGGACACGTGTGGTGAATTGTATATTTTTGAAGGAAACTGGCTAACACAAACTAATTCAAAATTTCACTTTTACCGGGAAGGCCAAATGAAGTCGTATTTTTATATAAAAATTATTTCAAGTAAAATAAACAAAATTTTGTGACGTGTATTTTTCTGATTTTTGATATTTTTTCACTTACTTACCTGCGTTCTATCCATTTATTTAAGTAGATTAATTACGAAATTCAATAGATTATCAATCATAAGTACTTAAGTAAGTAGTTGAACTAAATTCCGGGTTTTTTTTGCTGGAACCGGCTGGGTAGAATAACAAAACAAATTATTATGTT
This sequence comes from Lathronympha strigana, assembly GCA_949128165.1. NCBI lineage: Eukaryota > Metazoa > Arthropoda > Insecta > Lepidoptera > Tortricidae > Lathronympha > Lathronympha strigana. The sequence goes on along the minus strand of OX421906.1, from coordinate 3,887,947 downwards.
CTGTTACGCTGATTATTATTCAAGAGTCAAAAACGTTTGAAAAGTTACTTCCATAAATTATAATATAATGAATAATCCAAAAAAAATTTGGAGAAAAAATGTGTTTCACTTGTATTCGAGCCTTACTAAAAACGGTTACGCAGTTATCCCACTGATGCCGATCCTCAAGTCGCTCCGGTGCGTCGTGTAAGCGAGACTGCGCTATGCGTGTAAATAGCGACGTCCCGCTCGCGCACCGCAGCTGGCTGCGGATCCAATATGAGACCGCCTTAGGACAGATTTCTTCCGGTAGCGTCTATTTCCGGGGTCAAACAGCGTTCATATCTTTACGCAAGCGATTATACAGCAAGTAGGTACCTATTTATACTAGGCGTGCCGGTGACTTGTTTTATGTAGAATATTAGGTACAATATAAAACTCTTTATGGCAACTTAAAACAAGAAAATAACACGGAGGTTAGTAGACAATAGGCGGTCTTATCGCTAAAGAGCTCTTCCAGACAACCGCGTAGAGGAGATAAGAAAATGAAGGTTTAAAATAGGTGGTGCAAAAGCTGGAAAAAGTATCATGCTAGAAGACACATAATCAACAAAAAAATACAAGTATATTAACCCCCTAGGATATAGGATAACAAAATGTAACGCATTCGTAATTTTTTTTTGCTGGTTTGTAATCCCAATATCTCGTAATCGTCAGCTTTTACCAACACTTAACACCACAAAACGATGTTACTTACACGTCTTTTCGGTGGACTTAGACAGTTAAGGGCTAAAAAGGTTTTTGTTGATTGATAATTATCCACTTTAAAGTGATTTTATGGGCACATTTCTATCGAGCTGTGTAGTAAAAATCACAACATGCCCACAAGCTGTTAACTACTGCCAACTGGAAAGATTGGCTGTACAGGTTCAGCTGAACATACAAATTTTCTTTCCTGTGGGCAATAGTTAACAACCTGTGGGAATGCAGTATGGATTTTTTTCTACTCCAGCACTTCTATCTGACAATTAGATGACTGACAGCGATATGAAAAAAGTATAAATTATAACGTTGTCTATGGTATTCCATAAGAACACTCTTAAACGACGCTCCTGTGGATTTTCATACACTATATGAGCACTGTTGTTGTTTTTTTTAGTGGGCATACGTCATCTTCCACAATCTGCCACCTTTAGAGATTTTGCTTTTTTCGCTATTTTAGCTGTTGTAGAAAAACTAGCGTATGTAACAGGGCATAATTGGTTCCTAAAACTCTCGGCCTCGTTTTGTAACGGCGATGGCGGGCTTACCATCTCCGCGTTCGTGGAAGAAGCGAAGTCGATAAGTCCAACATTCATTCGATTGTCTTGACTAGTATACTACTATTTTGTTATTCGAATAATATTTTAGATAGTTACTAATAAATCGAGTTTCTAAATCATTCGAAATCGCCCATCGCTAACGGCGACCCTCAAGTTATAAGAACCCTTTTTATATCACTGTTGCATAAACTACTATTATCATACAATCAATTGAATAGAATCTTATTATCTTTAATGTAATAAGGGGTATTAAATAAGGAAATCTACCTGTAGAGCCCTTAATTTTCAGGTATTTCACCGGATAAACGTTTAAGATCGTTATGTGTTTAACCCGTCCCTCATGTCTTAATCCGACACACCATCGTGCCAAAAAAAATGCCATGGTATCTAGGTGAAAACATTTTTTACACTGTAAACATTTTTTTTCTACATTCAATGGTCACTTTGTCGGCACAACCAACTCGCAACTTTCTAGAGCTAACGGTTACTGGTCACTGCACTGAAGCCGCTAGACAGAAAGATGAACATCACGAAACCATAGCAGTTCTAAGACTACGGAACCCCGAAGAAATCATTTTCGCACTCGCCACTCATTATCAGTTATCACCATAATTACAATCACACACTGTATAAAAGATGCAACATAACTCATTCTCTCACCGTCAGTAGTTCAGATTGGACCACAATCTAGCAACATCGAATAAAACATATTATAAAACAAAAACATATTATCCATATTGTCATAATGTTGCTACGTCTCTTCCACGCATCTTTCGCGTCGCTATACTGGTACACAGTGTGGTACGACCTGACGCACGTGCACCTACCGTTCCCGGATAAAAAGTTTGAGCTGTATCCTATGAAAGGCAGAAGTATGTTCCTAACGTTCTGGTGTCTGGTGAGTTTTAATAATAAAATTCCTTATTTTCAAATTCACTCTAATAGCCAATCAGCCTCAAAAAGATAAATAGTTGGTATTAAGTAATAATATTAAATATTTTCAAGGCCGTATATATCATACAGTCTTGAACTGTATATATCATACAGCTCAATAGAAAAGGCGTACCATTTAATGTGAATAAGGGTTAAATAAGAAAATCAACCTTTTCAAAAGTCCAGCGTAATGACGGATAACATCGTTTTGTGTTTGACCCGTCTAAGACTAATCGGTACATAGTATTCTCATTTCCTGGCCAAATACGTTCGGGCATCCGGATCTGCCAATAAATGTATGGGAAATTCGTCTGGCGGATGCCTGGCGGACATACGTATATGGTGACCCGACGGATTGCCCGAACGTATATAGCCGGCAATTCACTTAGATCAGGGCCCGTAATTTTCATGCCGATATGACAGACAAATGACTTCAAGCTTCATACATCATGTTTTAGGTTTTACGTTTGAAAGAATAATGCCATCATTGAATAGTGTCAAAACTATTAAGTTCGACGTTAGAATCGAACGTTGATACACTTCATCTGTCATTAACTCATTTCGTATTAAAACATCCTGTGCGTTTATATATATACGTCATTATGACGAAAGCGGCATAAAAATTACGGGCCCTGACTTAGATCAATTGAGACAGTGGTCGGTGACGGTGCCTGAATACGATTGTTACAAAATATGTACACTCGATGACTCGATATAGGTACTCGTCCGCCTATGAACTTTGTGCTTATCATAAGTTCAACGTAACAACGTAACCATATTCGAAAGCGACTTCGCGATTCAATTATTTATAAAAAACAATTACAAAAATAGTATAAACATAACATACATCAGTAACGTTAAACCAGTGTGGTCTCGATACTAATAGGTACTAATAGTATGTATTTACACGTTCTTAACCGGTGGAATGCAATGGAAATACTTACTGTCGAATTGCGCAGTCACTATCGACTGCGGTTACGTAGAACTTGTGGGAAGCACAGTGCTTACCATAGTTCAATTTAGACAGTGTTCGGTGGCTTAATTCTACTGCTACCAAAACACTCGATATAGAGTCCGACTCTGCTAAATTTGTCTCGATTTTGATAGCACGTCTAAACATAGAAAGGATCATGCCGAACTTAGCCTACAATCGTCAAATCATGTTGTTAGTACCACATACGAAAATACTAATCATATTTTTTACACTGTCATACTGAAACGTGTCTTTGGGAATCTAATAGGTATATACCTATTAGATTCCCAAAGACACGTTTCAGTAATGAAAATAACTAAAATTGATCAACCAAATCAACATATCAAACAACGGCATCAGTGGCATGACATAGAAACTGAATTTTTCATTCTTTCGCTTCCTGCCAATATCGTTATTCATAAATATAGGGATAATAAATACCATATTTGGTCTCAAATGCTTTCAACTAAACGCGATGGTTTTATCCAACGATTTTATCTAACGATTTAGGAATTTTATGGAGTCAACACTCATTACCTACCTATTTATCTATAACAAATAGATATACTATTACTATTAGAAATAAGGCGAAATCCTGACCTCAAAAAGAATATAAATTCCGTTTCCGGTGGGTATTCAGTTCTTATATTCTATATCTATAATTTGCAGCCTAACGATATACTTCCCATATTTTGACAGTGTGGGGCCAAACTTGTATGTGAATGAAACATCATCCTTTGACGTTTAAAATACCATTTGCGCAGTCTCTAATGTCCAATTCTATGCTAACTTGCGTGGTCTGACTCTACGCCAATGAACTTGAAAGCGTAATATCGACCCGACCAGACGATATCGTCATAATTATCAATCACAGCATAATCAGATAACTCAACGAAATGAACTCATTCATCGTTCGTCCGCCGACCGTATCGGTCCGTACACATCGTTTGTCGCAAAAGTTTATCGTTCACTCATCCCCCGTCGGTCCGTACACATTGTGTTATTATATTCTCTCGTCGTACACACCAGTCATGTTGCTACGTCTCGTCCACGTGTCTATCGCGTCGCTACTTTGGTATACGGTGTGGTACGACCAGAGTTTCATAAATATACCATTCCCGGATCAGGCGTTAGAGCTGTACCCTTTGAAGGGGAGGACAACCTTCTTAACGTTCTGGTGTTTGGTGAGTTGAGTTGTTTTTATTTTATATTTTTTTAGAGGTTACTTACAAATTGAATCGTTTACCAATAACAAAATATTTATAGTTCGGTTTCTCACGGCACTTTTTTTATGATCGTAAATTGAATTGAGTAACTATCGTCTCCGCTCGAACGAAATGAACTAACAGCCAAAATACGGCAGTTGGAACTTAGAAGTGCATTTATTTAAAAACTATGACATAAATGCTAGTACTAAATGTTTTCCGTGATTTCGTTTGGTACTTAGTCCTCTTAGCCTAATTAGGTCATTTATGCCCGGAACTAGTTTTTGAACTAAACCTTAGGATGAATAGGGTAGAATTATTTTTCAATAATTAAACATATTTATTTAATAATTAAACATTTATTTTCGAAATATATACAGTAAGTGTAACTTACCTAACTACCTACCTTTCAATTGGTCGAAATCGACCCACTGGGGATGTATCGATTAAAAATTCAATTTTGGAACAACTCTTGTAGTCTATTTAGTAAATAAATTACTCAAAAAAAGCAAGCTAAAGGTAACCATATTAAATTCACTTACAACTGCAATATCTACGAACATAATTATCTGCAAACACTGATCTTTAACCTACCAGGTTCAGGCTTAGTTGGCAAGGTAATTAGCACTGAAGTACTATTTATGATGTAAAAAGTCTAGCATTAAATCGTAACTATGCAATCGACAGGCTGATGCAACATCACTTCTTTGTAATAAGTCTGTAAAATGTGATTGTTTGTAGTGAAATATATACCAATTTATCGCTTGCCGATAAGGTACTAACGCCATTAACATTCATTTAGAAAAAAATGGTGCCTTTAATTTAAAAAAACGGCTAAGAGCATGTCGGGCCATGCTCAGTGTAGGGTTCCGTAGTTTACCGTCCGTCACAATAGGCAACCTTAAAAAGTGTTTTAATAAATACACCCGACCCGACCCTATCATCTCCGGAAAAATCTTAACAGCGCGAAGTAAATTGGGTTACTAATTTATACAAACTAGACGGATTATGTGTGTTGGGTTTTCGGGGCTAACTTTTGATCTCGTGAATCGATTTGAATCATTATTTTTTTATTTTGCATATACGGTTAAATTACAAACTTAATTTAGAAATATTATTTTGTACAATTTTTCAAAAACCGTGGACCCAATCAAGTTCAAAATCATTTTCCAATAAAGTTCTTATTAAGTTCTACTATTGTAATTTTTTATATATTTTTTGAACTCATACTTCAAAAGTTAGAGCACATTTTTTTAAACTTCTGGAACGATTATTTCCGAAAATATTACCTTTATGAAAAACTGAAACTGAAAAATCAACATTGTGTCAACGTAAAACGTGGAGTGATTAGCATTACTAGCTAACTGGCACTGATATATACGAAACAGAGGGGATCAAACCCGCGTCTCCTGCATTCACTGCAGACGCCAGCATAACCTCTAGACCACTCACTCGGGACTTGGGGTCATTATTACTATCACCCCGGGCAACAATGGAATCAAGAAGTGTATGCTTACTGATAATCGAATCCTGACCCCACACATAATTTTCGAGGCTCTACCTACATTTTGTTATCTCTTTAACCTTTAACTGCCGTTTTTTGTTACAAAATATATCTATTATCAGCTGAAAACCAGCATCGTGTCGTGGCACACAAACCTGGTTCAAACACAAAACGATGTTTAGAATATTTCCGGTGGACATTTCAAAAGTTAAGGGCTATGAAGGTTGATTTTCTTATGATTTAAGATTGACTCTACAGTTCAGCTGAACACGCACTTTTTCTTTCCTGTGGTCAATAGTTAACAGCTTGTCGACATGTAGTAATGATAGGAATAGTCCACCGGAAAGAATCTGAACAGGGTTTTGTGTACCCAGCTAACCAAGCTAAGCCACAACTCAAGCTGAGCGGCATTTGGTGTAATAACACTATTGTTGTCACGCTGTGTAAAACTTATAGGTAGGTACATTTTTTTTTATTCTATAATCTGTCGCTAATAGCAGGTGTTCAAGTTATCGAGACTTTGACCTTTCGTCGCGCGTCGTCGTTAGATACCTACCCAACACTATTTTATGTTGTTTGTGCAAATCAAGGCCGACCACAAAACCTGATATTTGTATGATTCTGTGATGTCTGATTTGTAGGCGAGGCATACGTGTTAGCTATTTAATTTTTACTAGGTTTTCTCTGCTGCTCGAGTGATCTAGGACAGTCGCCATTATACATAATGATTTTTTGCGCTAATATACCTATATCATACAGATGCACTGACCAAGCTCTAAGAAGCGAATGTGAACAACTTTTGTTATAATGCCGAAATCTCAAAAAAATTGTATTTCATAAATTGAATTAGATTAATAAAACAATATGTGGCGGATCCTCATCCAAGTCCTCCATGGAATTTAACAAGGCGTACTTACTTCATACCTGCTACTAGCTCAACGATTGCAAAATAATCGTATGTGTTGTTATTTACAGTCTTATCATTTAAATCCTACGGTTTCATGAATACTTTGTTTGTACGAACAATTCAATATATATGTCACCGTAGAATTGTGAGTACCGTTAGTTTATAAACTAACGCGCGAGATTGTAAACTAGCGGATATGTTAGGTTAGGTTAGTTTATAATATCCCTAGTCAAATTATAATCTGTCTGGGATTTACAATTTAACGGTGACATATTACGTATATAGTATATGAGCAGCACGCCTACCACGAACATCGAAAATTGGCATTGACGGGAAATCCTCTTTGTCACTCCAATATGCAAGTGCAACAGAGATGGAGATACGAATCCGCAATCGTTCGATTTTCGTGGTAGGCATGCTGGTCACTAATGTACTCGCGCCTTTAGATAACACTATACTTCAATGATTGCGTTTTGCGGTAATAGATAAAAGTTTGATTTGCTATGCCGTGAGTAATTAATGTAATTATGCAATGTAATGATTGTACTATAGCGTAAACTAGGATTATCATGCTGTGCCCAAGGCAATTTGGAGCTAATTTGGCATTCCTTTTTCAACAGGAAATTAGCTAAAAAAAATAACAATTTAAACGCGTCGTATTTTATAGACGCTCTTCCGTAGACACCAATCTAGTCAATCAATATTATCATGATAGAGACACTAGATATGAATTACGATTTAAACTAAGTAATACATTATCAGCTTAAACCCAAATTCTGTAATTGAAGAATAGAAGATGGAGAAACCGATTTCTTAGTGATCAATAACACGGTGTTGTATTCGAAGAAGGGAACATTCTAGATTAAACGACATTGCCATTCCGCATTGTAGCCTACTACATTTTTTTTAACAAGTTTATTTTTTATTAATTAAAAATTCCTGAAAACTATTACATTTAAATATAAATAAAACTCATCAAATAAAACTTAAGCGCTAACTAAAATCTAACCTATCTAACACAACATTTTTCACTACATTTTTGTTGTGAATCTGAAAAGTCACTTATCAGCTAGATATAACGTGACAATAACATGAAACTCTAATGGCATAGAGCTGTCATAACAGGAGGGTTTCACTGACTGGTCCTATACAAAAATATATTACGGGGGGGTGTACGGCTATTCATACGATTAGATAGTGATAGACTTGTCAACCCATACAATGATATGAATTTTCTACATATTGTTTTGGCACTGAGGAAATAGTACGATGCCATCTCCTTGTCTGATGGATTCGGCCGATTTTCAATGATTACTTGACTGTTCTTATTTTTCAATTCTCAATATCCAATCTTTTGTTTCAGTTACTACAAACAACCTACTTCACCATCTCGGTCCTGAACGACTACGTTGGGACCAACGTCGCCCACCCGAAGCACAGCTCCATTCTCCGCTCCATCAAGGACAAGCTCTTCATCCTAGCCTTCCCTATTGCCCTCTACGTCACCTCCGCCTTCTGGGGCATCTACGCCATAGACAAGGACCTCATCTTCCCTGATAAAATCGCCAACGCTATACCATCATGGGTCAACCACACTATGCACTCTTTTATACTGCTCTTTATTTTGTTAGAGCTTGTCTTGTCTTATAGGAGATACCCGTCAAGGACTGTTGGGTACTCGATCATCGTTTGTTTCAATTTCGCGTACACCTTCTGGTTTCATTGCGTGTACTACCAGACTGGGGTTTGGGTGTACCCTATCTTCAATGTGCTGAATTGGCCGGCTCGGGTCGGGTTCGTTGTGGCCAGTACGACTGTTGCCTTAGGATTTTATCTGCTAGGAGAAAAACTGAATGGACTGGTGTGGACGAAAGTTAATAAGCAGAAAGTGAAATAAGATTTTAGGAACGGGAGGTAATTTATTAAAATATACAAAGACTGTTTTTCTATGCTTGTGTTTCATTTCTTACCTTGGCTTAATTGTACTACTGATATGATGTAATTTATTTTTCTCAAAAATGCTCAAGAAATTAAATTTACTCCTAGGGAAAAAATGGCCTACTGGTCCCGGGGACCTCGCCCCACACTCCGCGCATGTTTGAGAAACGCACTATAGACTGAAAAGCGATCAAGTAACAGTAGGTTAGGTTAGAGAGCATCTTAGTGTCTTTTTCTTACGCTGTATTATCACCCCGAAAAAAGGGATGGATATAGTTTTTTTTCCTACTGTTACTTCGATCTTTGGCTTGTCAGACTATATATCTGTCTCGGCGGAAACAGGGATTCCTGAGCTCGGCTACTTACTTTCCGTCCCATGCCAATAATGTACTATTATGATTTATGGTATTTCCTGGTTTCTTCCAACATGAACTTGAAAGCCCGCACGATCCAAAGTACAGGGCGACAAGAGAACTGGAGTTGTCAATTTGAAAACTCCCGTGAGTATCAGACATATTAAAATACTTATATCGGGTTATTCACGTCAATAAAGTCGAAAATAGCTCGACATGTTTCGGAACAGTCCGTGTCCCTTATTCAGGCGGCTAGACGCATCTACGCACACGGAGTTGTCACTTCAGTTTAGTTCCACTTTATTTAATTTTTACCTTTTTCTTTTCCACTGTACTGTTGACTTTTATACGTCCACTGATGAAATCCCTTTGAATTTTGCTTTGTCCTAATAAAGCAAATAAGATATACATTAGGTATTATCTGTTTTAAATATATACAATTTATATCGTTTTATATCTTATCTGATCTATATATTGTGATTACAAATAGGTAGTAAGTAAATAACGGGATGTATGGCGTCATCAGTCAGGGTGTAATTATCATCGACCTCTATGCCTCTAGCAATTAGCAAAGATAAAGGAGTAAAAGAAACTTATAGTTAAATCTATGGAATAATTGTGCCCTGAGTTAGGTCCATATTACATTATCAAATTCTTTGATCATAGATCTATATGCCACCCTTTTTCCCCGACGCGAAGAAAAATATTGTCATGTAATCTATGGTTAGAGATATGATCATAATACGGTATAGTGTAATATAAGCCTTAGGCAGCGTCTCCAGATGACGTCGTACAGCTCCTAATTATCATTCCATTATGCGTTCATTCAGATTGTCAAAGTTAACGTTTGATTGAGTCCGTCTGTGCGTTCTAGATTTTGATAGCACAAAATGAGAAAGTGTTAAGTACCTAAACGACATAATTTCATAGAAGTTTGCCGTTTAAAATAACACTTTAAAGTTTAACTGTTAATTTGCTTGGAATAGATATCGTTCTTTGACTTAGGGCCACTATGGAATATCACAGTAACTCCGGGTTAGTTTGCTAACCCTGGTTGGCGCAAGTGGCGGTTAATAAGGTATAAGTATAAGTGCCATCATGAGTATTCGCGTAAGAACCGGGTTACGCTTTGAATAATGGTGAATTCGAGGTCATACATTTGTTACTAAACAAAATGTTCAAATTCTGCCGGTTGGTACCAATTAGTTTTTCGAAAACTATGTCAACTGAATCGCGTTTAGGCTGTTGTTGGGGTGTTGTATCGCGTGTAATCGCGTTAACGCGTGGTAACCCCCCAGGACATAACACACTAAACAAAACGTAGTAAAATAGAAAACCTCCTCGATGGAAACTCATAAAAAAAAACACTAGAATACAAACCTCGTATAAAAATACCCGCGCCCAACTCCAAAGGCGGCGACGTAAAGTGTAAGGCCTCATTAGTAAAGCCTAAATATACTTTTTCCTCAAATACCGCCGGATTACAGTCTCTCGTTAACTCCGCTTAATGATCGCACTTTTGGGGTTCTGCGAGCTGATTTTTTTTATATTTACCTACCTACTACTTAACTGCAAGAATCAAGAGGCACTAGTGAAACGTGGGTCTGCCGGGAAACTTCATATTCCCTACGTACGTCATTAGCATGTCATATTGATCATTTCCACCGAAGTTCGCATCGAAATTGGTCTCAGAAGGGCTAGCATGGTTGCCATTTTACCAACTATCACGTCATGTGTCACTTTCGCCCCTTGTTAGAACGTGACAGCCTTGGTGATAGTCGGAAGCAAACCTTTTTGAAGTTTAAATAAACTACAAGAATTTTTCAGCCGACGAAGTACAAGTAAGTTTCCGAACAGAAAAGGATTCGAGGTTATCTTAAAAGGACGCGCACGTGACTCCCGGCTGTCGACCATCGACATGGCGTTTAACAGTAGATTACGTAACGAGGCCTATAAAGTAAGCTGAGCTGAGCGAAGCTGAGGTCTGAGGCTTTCTTATTTATTGACCAAGGTCTGTACACTATTTTTCTGCTCGACGCAGTCGGCAAGCCGCTAATTTGTTTAGCGTAGCAGCCAGCAATTGGCTGCTTGCCGGCCGGAGGACAGAAAAGGTATTTTTATTAAGATAAAGTGGCCGCTCTGGTTGTACATAAAGCGAAACGTTGCGGTACATAACGCGAAAAACTACTACTATTTCAGATACGTAGGTAGGTAAGTAGGAAGTAGGTACCTATATATGTTTTTAATCATCTCCTAAAAACGATAACTATAGGGCTCAGTCGGTATTGGAGAGTTAGAAAAATCTAGTCATTTATCTCACTCTCAAATGCAAAGAATACTGAAAAATGTTTAACGATAAACACACGACATGATAAAGGCGACCTCTCGTGGCGACTGAAAAGAACTCATTTGTAACGAGTCCTTTTATTTCGTCTACCAACACGTTTTGATCGGAATTCTATTCTGATACTCCGAACACTATCTGTTCTTTATTGTTCCGAAAAATCTTTTCAAAAACTGGGCATTGGAAAATGTTCGTGCTCTCGCAAAATATGCAGTGGGGTTTTAGGATTTATTGGTGTTTCATTTTTAGCTTAGCCTCTGCAGTGTATAGATTGAGCTTAATTGTTCAACCGAAAGGGAATTCTTGGCGTTAGCTTAGCCTTCTCCGTTATATGTATAAGTAATCTCTTTGATAATCAGTTTTCTATACATGTAATGTCAATAGCTACTAATAAAACGCCTGATGGAAGTATTAAGGCAATTTTAACGTAACTCTAAAATAATTACAAATGCCCTCAGGCAAGATACAACAGAACATGGTATGGCCATCACGACGTGATCAGAGACATCACTTTTGGCTGAAATAGGAAAGAAATATATAATTTTGGCATGTACGAATGAGGCAGCTAGCTGTCAGTCACGTCGTCGTTAGTGGAAGTCACCACAGGACGGTCTCTTCTTGTTTCCTTAGTAGTAAAAACTTGCCTTGATGGCGGCATTTATTATTTAGGTACCTTAGTACTTATTATTAGAATCTTAGCAGGTGAAGAAAAGGTTACCTATCTAAACGAGAATGCTTCGCCGCACACCCCGTTATTCGTCTGCAGCTAAAGCCATACTCGTAAAAACGTTATTTATCCACTAGGTCACTTTTAAATGGTTTCTTCAAGTTAACTGGTCGCGTTGACTTTGAATTGAAAAAAATTGTATTACACTCGGCGGCAAAGTTTGTTTAACTCCCGTGCCTTGAGTTGAGACCCTCGCAAGTCGTAAAACTCAAGATTCCAGTTTTTGAACCACTCGCTACGCTCGAGGTCTCAATATAAACCAAAACCAATAAGTTAGCAACAACTTTGCCCCTTCTATAATAAATACTTAACTATTTTGATCTCACTGAAAATGTGGCGTTTCACGCTTAACCACTGGCGGCCTTTACGCGTAAGCTGCGAGGCGCTAAATCGTTAGCTTAAAACAAACAGGGGTGCATATTAATTCAGCTTTTTGCAAGTATTTACTCGCCGTTTTACATTTCTTGGCATAGCATAAACTTTTGTTTTTCGATAAGAAAGTTATCAGTATCACTGTCTGGCTTACCGGATCTTGTACCTACTCGTAACATTGGCTCAATATCGTCCATATTATGTTTACTTATATGTACTTACATAGTTCTAGCTTTTGCCCGCGGCTTCGCCGTGTTGGAAAGAGACAGTAAGTAGGTATAGCCTATGTCACTCTCCAAAGTTACATTATCGCAAGCAAGCTTTAAGGTTTTATCAGGGTTTTTAAATAAAAAATTGAAAAAGAATGTATTTTCATATAATGACTTCAGATTCAAAACCTTTTGCACCAAAATGATTGTAATCGTCATCAGAATCGTTCGCTACTTTTTTTCGTCTCCTGCGCTCTCGTTTCTTTCCCATCCATTTAGTTGTCTCCAAATCCATAACGGTTGCACACTTTTCATATATTTCATACAAATTTTTCAAAAATTTCAGCACACCAGCACCCTTTACATATTGCTGTAAATATACATAAGGTTCCAGTTGGTGCTCCAATAGCAGAGCAATATTATAAACAAAAGTGCCATTAAAACTTTTTGAATATTTAGTTGCCTCATAAGGATATTGGCATAGATTATTTAATGCATTAAACTGATGCAGGCAACACTGAAACCTGGCAAAATAGTGCATTTTTTTTGCATCATAGCTTTTTGGTTTCTTTTTTATACTGGCATCTATTTCAAAGTGTTTTATCAAAACACTGGCCGCCAACAAACAGTCTTCGTATTGAACCTTGTTCTTGTTTAAGAAAATCTCTTCATCATTATTTGTGGGTGGTGATCGCTTTAGTTCTTCTATTTTCTTTGAATATTTGTTGTTAAAATAATTGTGTCCTCGGAATGTTCCTGTTTTCTCATCAATCACCTCTAATGTCACATAACAGGTCAATAAACTTAGGACGTAAGCTAAGGAAGGCTTAGTTTGAAGAACCCACCAACATATAGCAATCATATATAACTGAAAATTTGACGGCAAATCTTCCAACACTGCCAAGTCCAATTTAGGCATTTTTTCTTTAATAAAATGTATAAAACACTCACTTAACTGCTCTTTAGTTAATTCATAAAATGGTACTTCAAGAAGTCTGGTTATACAATAGTCTTGATTTACAAATATTCTTTTATAGCTAAGCCCATCTCTACTAACAAAAATACAATATTCTTCAGAAAAGTCTGTTAGCAAATCAAAAGCATATCTCATGATCGGTAAGGCACATAAGAAAGAGTCTTCATCAGTGTAGTCTTCTGCTTGAGGAGCAGATAAATGAAGATGGTGGACATACAAGTTGAGATATGCCTGTGGTATAAGATTGGCTCTTATTCTCTCTGCAAACCATTCCGGAACTCCAAGAACAAGTTGTTCATCTTGAATACTCTCTCCTGATGAGGATTTATCACCATCATTGTCATTATCATCATCTGTTAGCTCATTTTCTTCTTCTTCCTCTTCAGACTCATTGTCATCACTTTCTGGCATATTTAGCTCAACAATGGATTCTGTATCACCATTATCTCCAATGTTGAAATATTTTAATGAATTGCATGTTTTGCTATTATATCCTTCAATACTCCTTTTGATTGTTGCAAAAATTCTTCCTTTTTGATTCTTTTTCATTCTCCCAAGTATTTTAGCAATAGCAGATTCAAGTGTCTCATTTTGCAGCCATTTGAACAGTCCATGGATGCACCTCTGCTGGTCATTCTTTTTCTTTTTACTCTTCGGTAATTTGAGTTGTGAAAAGAATTTGTTAAAAACTTTTTTTTGCACAAAGTCATTACCCAGGAGGGTTGCTAAAAGAGGAAGGAGCTCGTCTTCTAAACCACCAAAATGCTTCAGCATGTATTCGACTTTATACATTTTGCATTCTAAAGCATTTATTTTTTCTCCACTCTCCTTTGTGCCAATCAGCATCGGTTTCAACTCTACAGTATTAAATGGTATATACAAGACATTGTAGATGAAGAAATCAGAGTCATAGCTTAAGACTGGACAGTTTAAATGCCTGGCCATAGCAGCAATTTCATCGTCGGCTTCAAATTCGCAGACTGTGAAAGGTATATCCATTTCAACAAGTACATCCTTGAATGTGTCTCTCAATAGTATTGGGAAGATCTGTAGGCTGCTCTGTGTTACTGGATCTAATTGAGATCCGCCTCTAATCCTCGCCTTGAGGCGACTGTAAGCAGTTTTCAACTTGCGTCTCTCGTACGTGCCATCGAAAATGACATAAGCCTTGATATTACATTTTCGCAAGTTCTTGAAGAAGGTTCTAGTGTAGGCTGCGAACTTGTCATAGTCGCCACCGAAGGCCGAAAAGCTGTTCAGCAGCCTGTACAACTGGGCGCACAAACTGTGTCCGTCTATCACGAGATTTGTATCATGGAGAAGGTGGTCGCGCAGAAACGCATTTTGATTATAATTTATGTACGTCGTCAAGCCTCTGACACCCATGTCAATAATTGTACTTTAATAACATTATTCAACTATTCGACTAATGTATTTCAGGAAGGAAAACTCACTGCGAAAAAGTAAATAAACGTGATTGAAATAGGTTATTTCTTTATTATGACAACTGACAATCATGACAAGACAATGAAGACAATATAAACTGCTTTATTCAAATTCATGTCTGGCAACACCGGTTGCCAGATATCAATTTGAATAAAAAAATATCAAACCTACTCCACACAATGGGCCACCGTCAGCTTATTTATACAGAGTATTCTGTGATTGCCACTCCGAAGAAAACCCGACTTGGATTGTCAGACTATAATTATGCAACAGAACGAAATGGCAATATCTCATTTTCCCTTCTATAACGCATCTCTTAACGCATGTATACGCGTCCCTTACACGGTCCTTACACCATCATGGGATATTGTGTAAAGGAGCCATCACACAGATTGCATTGTGTGAACGGGGATCAAAATTTCTAAACGAAAATTATCTTTCAAAATAAAAGAGAACCTATTCGATTCACTGCTATTCCTTTCACACTAGTATAAAATGCATAATTCTGTCTTCCTCAGACTTTTGTAATGGCCACTGTCTTCCCTCTTTCCCGCCCTTCCCCTCTTCAAGTGTTCTTGTTCTTGCCGGCGCATGTGGAAAAGGAAGGAAGCAGAAACACGTGTTTTGAGACTTTTCATCAGAATATTAAAGTAATTTTGTGAAAATCCTTGCTTTTCACTATTTCAACTGTTATATTCATATAAATCTACGAAGATACTACGTGTATTCAGCTTATTACGCCAAATTGCAACATTGTGCTAGATACATCAATCCAATAATGACTGAAGAAAAGGTAGCCGAGGTAGCGGTTGAGAGCAATGGATCAGAGGAAAAGGCGGAGAATGGGGCGAAAACCGAGGCTATGGATGAAGCAGAGCTGGAGAGTGCTATAATTCGGCAAGTGGAATATTATTTCGGTGAGTCACGATTGCCTTAAATACATTCGTTGCATTGTAACCGCATTTATCGTTTGTTCAAGGATGAGATACATAGTTTACTGTCGAGTTAAGTAACATGCTTGGCATTAATTACTTCCTGAGTTCTGCTTATTGACTAAACACAACTGTGCTTGTTTTTAATTAAAAACACCACTTTGTTGCTTGTTGTTAAGGTTTATTTCTTAACTAATCTGTATGGCATTAGCGCCTTATTGCCAACCGACAAGTGGTTTTCACTGAAAACAATCATAATTAGTGATACAAGCCTTAAAAACTCAAATGCATCAGTGCAACACACATCTGTTCTGAAGTTTTAGTGTAAAGGAAAATTCCAAATTTTAAAAATAAATGTACTGCTGGGTCTGAAAAACATTATTTTTAAATGCTGACTTTACACTTCCCCGTGGGAGAGGAAAGTGGTCTAAAGCAATAATGTACTGGTTTACCGGAGACAAAAAGAGGAAGCGCAGCAGGGCAAGTAGAAGATGGGAGGATGAGAGCAGCAGGAGGTTGTTGGACTACAATAACAAAGGATAAGGAATATAGGGATAAATGGAAAGAGCTAGGGGAGGCCTTTGCCTTCAAAAGACATATAGATGGAAATTACGTATTTATTTATGTTAACAGCAAAGTGAAACGAACTCACAAAGTACTTGTCTGAAATAAAGGCTATTTTATTGATTTATTACACTTCCCGGTATTCAGGTGACCTGAACCTTCCACGCGACAAGTTCCTCCGCGAGCAGGTAAAGCTGGATGATGGCTGGATTCCTTTCGAGATTCTAATCAAGTTCAACCGCCTCGCCAAGCTGACCACAGACATTGAACTCATTGCCAAGCTGTTAGGAAATTCCAGAAGTGGATTACTAGAGGTTTGTGAACTAATGATTTTGTCTTAAACTGTTAGTCTGTTACAGGTAATTAAATTCAATTCAATCATATCTGAATGTGTAGGGTGTATTGGGCTAATTTCGTATGTCACAAAACGCAGGGTAATTTCGAATTGAGACTTAAGTTCAGTTCCAGTTTAAAAAAATGGCTTCTATCTAGTGGGACAATTTTCGTCAATGCCAATGTTTATTTACCAAGTAAACTTTTTACAAGGGTTTTATAACTAAAATCACTCTTTGAGCATGACTTTTTATGAGAGGAATGGTGTTTTGTAAAGTTGTGGCAGCAAAAAATGTGGATTCATCAAAATGTAATAAACATCCTTTTAATCTTTTAGATCTCAGAAGACAACAAGAAAGTCCGCAGAAGCCCTGACGTGCCCCTCCCAGAGATGAATGAGGAGCGCCGGAAGGAACTCCAGGGCCGCACTGTCTACGCCAAAGGATTCCCGAAGGATGAACAGCTGGACAATATCCTACAATACTTCAAACAGTTTGAGGAAGTTGAGAATATCATCATGAGGAGATATCAGGACAATAAGACCAAGCAACGGTTGTTCAAGGGGTCAGTGTTTGCTACATTCAAGACCAAGGAACAGGTATGAGGATACTTTTTAATTTTAAGAGTGACTTTGTAAGGTATAACCATATTAAGGCTGTGTTTTACCAAATTTTTATTCCGAGAATAACACTTACTCTCAGATAGTAACGTCAAATTACTATGGGATTTGGACATTCCAAGCCTAGGCTGGATTTGACCAAACTTTTTAACCAAGAGTAACGCTTACTCTTGGATACTAATGTCAAAATCCCATAGTAATTTGACGTTACTATCTGAGAGTAAGCGTTATTCTCGGAATAAAAATTTGGTAAAACGCAGCCTAAGTTTTTTTTTTTAAATCTTTATTGTTTTCAAAACAACAAAAAAAAGAAAAGGGTTCCGTGTCACCCTCGTTAATGAGATCCATGTATATATTACATTTCTTACATCTATTGTCTCTTCGACCCTATTACTAAAATAATTTTAAGTACAATTTGCACAACATACCAGCTTCGTCGGATAACGGCGAAGCCAGTATGCTGTTGCAAGATCATATGTCCATTGGAGTTGGAAACATCTCCTGACGTTTGTCCACGTTTTGGTTAAGGTTATACTTTGTTGACTAAAGTTGACTATAAACATAAATAAATTGGTTATCTAATGAATTACTAATCAACCATCAACTCATCAGGCTAGGGATTGATGGACCTCATTCAATTTGTTATTTCTTATAAGGTAATGGAATTTGTATACAAGTAAATTCAGAGATGATATATTCCAAGCCTTTGTTTTTGATTAAGTCTTATGTAACCCCCCTGGAGTTGCAGGCTACGGTGACCGCTTTCCACCAGGCGGGTCGTATGCTTGTTTGCCACCGACATGGTATAGAAAAAACAACAGACAACGTTTTATAATGTACACTTTTCTAATATCGCTGTCAGTCATCTAATTGACAGATAGAAGTAGAAAAAAGTAGTTTATTAATTCAAAACAACAATGTCCACAGGCTGAGAAGTTCTTAGAGCAGAAGGACGTAAAGTATGGTGAGAACGAGCTGATCAGAAAATGGCAGGAGGCATATGTTGCCGAGAAACAGGAGGAGTATGCGGCCAAGAAAGAGAAGAAAGACAAGAAACCCAAGAATACTGAGAAGGTATGATGATTGGTGATATTCTCCATTTGCCGGCCTACCTAGCCTAGTTGGTAGTTGCCCTGCCTACGAAGCTGGAGGTACCAGGTTCGAATCCTGGTAAGGGCATTTATTTGTGTATCAATCACAAGTATTTGTTCCTCAGTTATGGATATTTTGTATGTATACAATGTGTGACAACAGCCATTAAAAACCTAGTATGCAACTATTATTGTCTGACCAACACTGAAATAAAGAAATTACTCTTTTAAACATTTGGGTTCTGTGATCTTGACAGAGGTTTTTAGAGGCAGGTGTTACACATTTAAATATATTTATCAATTTATGTATATCGTCGTCTAGCACCCATAGTAAAAGCTTTGCTTAGTTTAGGCCTAGGTTGATCTGCGTGAGATTGTCCCCAAATATTTATTTTATTTTTATTAATATTTTTTTACCTATAATCATAATCATTAAACCACATAGATGTGGATTTGTTATCCCAGATAGATTTTTCACATTGAAAACAAGGCTTTTCCTCAGAATGGAAATACTCTTTTTTGTTTCTGGGTGAATCAAATATTATTCTGTCCCGTCAGCTATGCAGCGGACAAATGCAGCACAGTTTGTTAGAAGAAATGTTCTAGTATGTTCTACTGACATGTTTGGTATATGGGTCATTTATCATGGAAATGGAACGTACCTACCAAAAACGTTCATGTTTCATGAATTTTAATGCCATAAAACCGTGATTTTAAAAGTGACCTAGATCCTTTATTAACCCTTCTACTGTAAGGACATGAAAACGATATAAAAAGACTTCCCTGCTAAGAAAGAAGAAAATACAAGGAGAGTGGAGAAGATATGATACGTATGTGTATCTAAATAGAGTTTAAATATTGTCTTCTGTTTCCGCGATTGTTATTCATTGAAATTTAACACTAAAACGGATTAATCGCGTTTATCAACACCATGACCCCTTCGAGCTCTTTACAGCACTCTTTTTCACAGGCTTAAGAAGATGACTGAGAGAATGCGAGTTCTCCCCGTCATAAAAGTTTCCCCTCCTTAGTCGTTCACTCTTGACAGAGTGGTCGTGGTTTTATGATGGCGGGGCGACTGTGGATAGTGTAGCCCTCGCAAAAAAAAAATACCTACATAAAAGCTTACCTGCATAAAAGTTTACCTACTTACAATAGTATAAAAAGCAAAAACAAAGATTTTTTCTTATCAAGAAGGTTTCTCAAATCTCTCTTCTTATCATGTGTTAAGGAGGCTCCTCAAGACGACCTGAAGCTGCCAGCCGGCACGGTGCTGCACCTCGACCACGGCAACGACAAGTTGAAGAGAGAGGACATAAAGGAGGGACTCTCCAAGTTTGGTGGTGAGTTCTAATAACTATCTAAATGCCCTAAGGCAACAAATGCTACAAAACTAGACATGTAACTAGGCCTATTGAACTGGACTCGATTGTCTATTGTCTTGTGTCGAAGACATTGAAATTATTAAGGCGCTGCCACACAACCGGCGCCAGTGTTGTATATTTCTAACCAGTAATCTTAGCGTTGTCCGGAGCTCAATAATTTTTTCGTAGTTTTCAAAAATGTTTTTAAAGTTTGTATTTGCTTACTTATTACAACTACTAATTAAAACCAAAATTTAAAGGGTAAACCCACTTTAATATTCCAAATAAAAACAATAGTGGATTTAACGATTCGACTTCACTTTCAACTCTGCTCAACCCAATTTGGGCCAGAAGTCGAAAACCAAGAACTAAATTTTTTATTGTTTTCAGACTTCGAAATAGCGTACGTAGATTCGAACCTCGGCGACACACAGGGCTGGGTTCGGTTCGCGCAAGAGAACGCCGCCAAAGAAATCTTCGCAAAAATCCCAGATGGAAAGATCACAGTCGGGGAGACAGAAATCACCGTCAAGCTCCTCGAAGGTGAGGAGGAGACCGCCTACCTCACCAAAACCATTGAGCAGATAAGGAAGAGGAGGTACAACAATAAAAACAACAAGCACCATAATAAGGGGAGGAATTTCAAGGGCAAGCAGGGAGGGAGGAAACGCAGGCAGGATAACCATGACGATGCCCCAGCGTCTAAAGTCAAAACTGACAGCTAGATTACATTTTCGAATTTTCTTACACATTGATTAATCAGAAAGTAAAGATCTCAAATAATCGTAAGTATTTTTTTGAGATCGATTTAAGGTGTAACCGTTACATGCCTACGTATTTGTTAAAGTCTAAGATAAGATGTTGATGAACTTTAAATGAAACCGAGTTTCTTTATGTTTTAAATAAAAAACCTTAATAAATGACTTTAGTTTTATTTTAGTTTCAATGTTCGAAATTCAAAATTTCCTCTGTGCGACGGAAAAAAGTAGACTTAACAGAGGGCGCGACTGAGCTTTAGCAGGAAACATATATTGTGCATCTCATTCTGTCACATAAGTCTAGGTTAGGGGTAGCGAAACAGCAATAAAACTCCCAGTAGCTAAGTTTCCTGGATTTTATAGCACAAACTGTGAATGTTATAATTAGATAGAAGTTTGACGTTTAAATTAACACTTTATACGAGTAGTTTGATACTTCATTTGCTTGGGATAACTTGGCCCATTTATTTATTGGTAACAAGAAAAGAAAAAAAAAACATTTTATTCTCGATACATACAGACGGATTAAAATCAGTAAACGATTCGGCCAACCTCGGTTGTTGTCGGAGTCTATCGTTTCTCACATAGAATTTACTTTATTTACAGATAATAATTATGTGTATGACTTTTAAATATATCTATTGAATATTTGACGCGCATTTAAATCTGCGAAGCTGTGCGCTCACTAGGTGGGTTCTTTGGCGTAGACGGTAGTCGTCTATAGCTGTGTATAAAGTGAACTCGCGCAGCGGGTTGTCCGGCATCCGAGTAAACTTCACGAGCGCTCACCTGGGGGGTTCCTGGCAGTGAATGTGTGCCACTCACTTCAAGTTGAATGTTAGGTACCTAAAAGAAATGGCGGCAATGTATTTTGTGTCAGTTTCGTCTCCGTATTTAAACGATGATAGCCGAGAACAGCCGAATCGTTCGCCGAGCTGATTTTAATTGTATTGTATCACAAACTTAAGGCACTAGTCATTGTCCTTTTCAACAAGATCTATAATCAGTTCGTCGTAATCAGTCTTCATTGGCGCGTACTCCCCGTAACGCTCTTTCTGTGGACAAATAAAACCAATATTAGTGGCGTAACAAGGTGGCACGTGCCCCGGGCGCAACTTCGAAGGGGGCGCCAAATTCACCTGGCCTATAGGTATCTCACATAGCTGACAAGTATGACGAATTCTAACATTTATTTGTTCACCTTTTCTTGGTTTTTTCTGTAGTATATGACATCTCTTTCAATTTATAATTTATGTATAGTAGTGTGCCTACTTAAGAACATGAATCAAAACATTTGTTACAAATAATAAATTATTTAATTCATGGTATGGTGGCGCCATTTCTCGCTTCTAGTTGGACTTAAGTCTTCTACTGGACGTAACTATCAAAACATTTATTACAAATAATAAAATATTTAATTCATGGTATGGTGCCGCCATCTCTCGCTTCTAGTTGGACTTAAGTCTTCTACTGGACGTAACTCTGAGCTGTAGTGTGGCGGTCAATGCACACTACCTCTAAGAAACTGCAAACGCATTAACCACCCCGCCGGAGTCGGTTATCCCGCGCGCGCGAGGCTGTTGGGAATAACATCGCCGCGCGACCGGTCCAGCCGGCCGGCGCTCGCGCCGCTCCGGCAGTGCATTCTCGACTGCGACGGCGAATGCATGCATCCCTGCCTAGCAATCCGCTACATACGCGAGTGCAGTGCTTTTAAAACCTAAACGCTAATTCATGTTATTTCGTGTGACTTTCTTCCGAACTATAAACTCTGCTTTCTTCTTGTGCCTGTGCTTTCTTATGCTTATCGCTGTGTAATTGTAAATTAAATAGTGTACGTCTACAACGGACTTATTATTTAAACGCCCGGTAGGCTCCACTATAGTAGGATGGGCAGAACGCACCTTAAAACGTTTAAAAATAAGAAAGGATTGCATATACTATATACAACGTACCAGTCGGTCCGGCTCCACTAGGATGGTGTCGCTGAGGTCGAGCAGCAGCGGGGCGACAGGTCCGCCTCCGTCACCACCAGCGACTATATACAACGTACCAGTCGGTCCGGCTCCACTAGGATGGTGTCGCTGAGGTCGAGCAGCAGCGGGGCGACAGGTCCGCCTCCGTCACCACCAGCGACTATATACAACGTACCAGTCGGTCCGGCTCCACTAGGATGGTGTCGCTGAGGTCGAGCAGCAGCGGGGCGACAGGTCCGCCTCCGTCACCACCAGCGACTATATACAACGTACCAGTCGGTCCGGCTCCACTAGGATGGTGTCGCTGAGGTCGAGCAGCAGCGGGGCGACAGGTCCGCCTCCGTCACCACCAGCGACTATATACAACGTACCAGTCGGTCCGGCTCCACTAGGATGGTGTCGCTGAGGTCGAGCAGCAGCGCGCCGCGCCCCGCGCCCCCCGCGCGCCGGCAGGCGGGGCGACAGGTCCGCCTCCGTCACCACCAGCGACTATATACAACGTACCAGTCGGTCCGGCTCCACTAGGATGGTGTCGCTGAGGTCGAGCAGCAGCGGGGCGACAGGTCCGCCTCCGTCACCACCAGCGACTATATACAACGTACCAGTCGGTCCGGCTCCACTAGGATGGTGTCGCTGAGGTCGAGCAGCAGCGCGCCGCGCCCCGCGCCCCCCGCGCGCCGGCAGGCGGGGCGACAGGTCCGCCTCCGTCACCACCAGCGACTATATACAACGTACCAGTCGGTCCGGCTCCACTAGGATGGTGTCGCTGAGGTCGAGCAGCAGCGGGGCGACAGGTCCGCCTCCGTCACCACCAGCGACTATATACAACGTACCAGTCGGTCCGGCTCCACTAGGATGGTGTCGCTGAGGTCGAGCAGCAGCGCGCCGCGCCCCGCGCCCCCCGCGCGCCGGCAGGCGGGGCGACAGGTCCGCCTCCGTCACCACCAGCGACTATATACAACGTACCAGTCGGTCCGGCTCCACTAGGATGGTGTCGCTGAGGTCGAGCAGCAGCGGGGCGACAGGTCCGCCTCCGTCACCACCAGCGACTATATACAACGTACCAGTCGGTCCGGCTCCACTAGGATGGTGTCGCTGAGGTCGAGCAGCAGCGGGGCGACAGGTCCGCCTCCGTCACCACCAGCGACTATATACAACGTACCAGTCGGTCCGGCTCCACTAGGATGGTGTCGCTGAGGTCGAGCAGCAGCGGGGCGACAGGTCCGCCTCCGTCACCACCAGCGACTATATACAACGTACCAGTCGGTCCGGCTCCACTAGGATGGTGTCGCTGAGGTCGAGCAGCAGCGGGGCGACAGGTCCGCCTCCGTCACCACCAGCGACTATATACAACGTACCAGTCGGTCCGGCTCCACTAGGATGGTGTCGCTGAGGTCGAGCAGCAGCGCGCCGCGCCCCGCGCCCCCCGCGCGCCGGCAGGCGGGGCGACAGGTCCGCCTCCGTCACCACCAGCGACTATATACAACGTACCAGTCGGTCCGGCTCCACTAGGATGGTGTCGCTGAGGTCGAGCAGCAGCGGGGCGACAGGTCCGCCTCCGTCACCACCAGCGACTATATACAACGTACCAGTCGGTCCGGCTCCACTAGGATGGTGTCGCTGAGGTCGAGCAGCAGCGCGCCGCGCCCCGCGCCCCCCGCGCGCCGGCAGGCGGGGCGACAGGTCCGCCTCCGTCACCACCAGCGACTATATACAACGTACCAGTCGGTCCGGCTCCACTAGGATGGTGTCGCTGAGGTCGAGCAGCAGCGCGCCGCGCCCCGCGCCCCCCGCGCGCCGGCAGGCGGGGCGACAGGTCCGCCTCCGTCACCACCAGCGACTATATACAACGTACCAGTCGGTCCGGCTCCACTAGGATGGTGTCGCTGAGGTCGAGCAGCAGCGGGGCGACAGGTCCGCCTCCGTCACCACCAGCGACTATATACAACGTACCAGTCGGTCCGGCTCCACTAGGATGGTGTCGCTGAGGTCGAGCAGCAGCGCGCCGCGCCCCGCGCCCCCCGCGCGCCGGCAGGCGGGGCGACAGGTCCGCCTCCGTCACCACCAGCGACTATATACAACGTACCAGTCGGTCCGGCTCCACTAGGATGGTGTCGCTGAGGTCGAGCAGCAGCGGGGCGACAGGTCCGCCTCCGTCACCACCAGCGACTATATACAACGTACCAGTCGGTCCGGCTCCACTAGGATGGTGTCGCTGAGGTCGAGCAGCAGCGCGCCGCGCCCCGCGCCCCCCGCGCGCCGGCAGGCGGGGCGACAGGTCCGCCTCCGTCACCACCAGCGACTATATACAACGTACCAGTCGGTCCGGCTCCACTAGGATGGTGTCGCTGAGGTCGAGCAGCAGCGGGGCGACAGGTCCGCCTCCGTCACCACCAGCGACTATATACAACGTACCAGTCGGTCCGGCTCCACTAGGATGGTGTCGCTGAGGTCGAGCAGCAGCGCGCCGCGCCCCGCGCCCCCCGCGCGCCGGCAGGCGGGGCGACAGGTCCGCCTCCGTCACCACCAGCGACTATATACAACGTGCTTTCTTATGCTTATCGCTGTGTAATTGTAAATTAAATAGTGTACGTCTACAACGGACTTATTATTTAAACGCCCGGTAGGCTCCACTATATTGGTGACCTCCGATTTTTGAACTATAACGCAAGTGAACTTAGTGAATTTTCTGCAATGACTAACGAAGATAAGGACAATGGCGCAGGAGCAGTTGGCGGTGCGCAACCGCCGCCGAGTGATTCGGATAACGGTTCCGCCGTATTCAAAGTTTCTGTGCGTGCGCCGCCATTTTGGCCCGCGGAACCCGCTTTATGGTTTAAGCAGATGGAAGCCCAGTTCGATGTATCGGGAATAACAAGCGAATCTACAAAATATAATTACATAGTGTCGCAGTTAGAACATCAATACGTATTGGAGGTGAAGGACATAATTACAAATCCTCCCGCATTAAATAGATATACGAAATTAAAAACTGAGCTTATATCTAGATTATCGGCGTCACAGGAAAAACGAGTGCTGCAATTAATGAAGCATGAAGAGCTAGGTGAAAGGAAACCGTCACAGTTTTTGAGACATTTGAGTACGTTAGCCGGTAAGTCTGTAACGGACGACTTTTTGAAAACGGTGTGGTCCAGTCGTTTACCTAGCGGATTGCAAACTGTGATAGCTTCTCAATCAAATGCCACGTTAGATGAGTTAGCCGATTTAGCGGACAAAGTGCATGACATTGCACCCCAGGCGCCGCAAGTATGTACTATGGGCGATGACTCTTATGCCACAGAGTTGGCAAAGCAGATGGCTAATCTGGCAAGGGAAGTGGCTTCATTAAAGGTCCATTATGGAAATCAATCGCACTCGTCAAGGTCGGGCTCGCGGAATAGCCAACGTGGTAGGAGTGGTACTCCATCTACAAGCCGGCGGCGGGACCGATCAACATCAAAGCACAGAGATCCATCGGTGTGTTGGTACCATAACAGGTTTGGGGACAAGTCGACGCGTTGTACCAGGCCATGCAACTACCCAGCGTCGGGAAACTTCGACGGCAGCCGGAACTAGCGGCCAACGACTGCCAATCGAAACCGAGCCGCCTCTTCGTTACGGACAATAACTCTAAGGTACTGTTCCTAGTTGAAACGGGATCTGATTTGTGCGTGTATCCGCGCACAGCGCTTAGAGGGACACGTAAGAAGACAAACTACGAGTTATTTGCAGCCAATGGCACAATTATACCCACGTACGGCTCGGTGCAACTGGAGCTCAATTTAGGACTGCGCCGGGTATTCAGCTGGAACTTCGTGGTCGCCGATGTTACTAAGCCGATCATAGGGGTTGACTTCCTGTTCCATTATGATATTTTGGTTGATTGCAGGAACCACCGCCTAATCGATAACCGTACCACGCTCACCGTGAATGCCCCCGCCCAGCCAACAGCAGAGACCATGATGGCCATATCTTCAGTGAAGGCGGTGAGTGGAGAATCCAGGTACCTTGATATTTTACGCCAATATCCAGACATCACCCGCCCAGCAGGTAAACTGACCGAACCCAAGCATGCCACTGTGCACCATATAAGAACCACGCCTGGTCCACCCGTTTCAAGCAGACCTCGACGCCTTCCTCCTGACCGTCTCAAGGTCGCTCAGAAAGAGTTCGAAGCCATGCTTCAGAATGGTACTGCGGTCAGGTCTGAGAGTCCGTGGTCGTCTCCGCTTCATCTAGCTCCTAAAAAGGATGACGGCTGGCGGCCATGCGGCGATTACCGTGCCTTGAATGCGCGCACCATCCCAGATAAGTACCCGGTACGGCACATCCAGGACTTCACTCAGCAGCTGGCTGGAAGCAAGGTGTTTTCCAAGGTTGACTTGGTGAAAGCATATAACCAGATACCTGTCTACCCTCCTGACATCCCCAAGACGTCCATAATAACACCGTTTGGGCTGTTCTCGTTCCCCTACATGACGTTTGGGTTGCGTAATGCTGCGCAAACCTTTCAACGCTTCATAGACGAGGCCCTTAGAGGGCTGGACTTCTGCTACGGATACCTTGACGACATACTGATCTTTTCTGCGAGTGAGGAAGATCATCACCAGCATCTCCGGCAGCTGTTCCAGAGGATGACGGACTATGGGATCCTCATCAATTCCGCAAAATGCGAGTTTGGTGTGCCATCAATCACCTTCCTCGGTCATGAAGTGTCGGCAGAGGGATTAAGGCCACTCCAGTCCAAGGTGCAGGCGATTTTGGACTACCCTGTTCCCAAGAATGTGAAAGAACTCCGTAGGTTTCTCGGAATGTTTAATTTCTACCGCAGGTTCGTGCCGGGTGCGTCAGCTCTGCAAGCACAGCTGAACGTCGTACTGAGTGGACCAAAGAAGAAGCCTACGGAGGAGGTCAAGATGACGCCAGAGATGTTGGAGGCATTTGCAGCATGTAAAGACGGTTTGTCCCGGGCTGCCATTCTAGCACATCCGCAGACAGATGTCGAGCTGGCTATTTTCACGGATGCTTCAGATGTCTCGATCGGGGCAGTGCTGCAGCAGCGAGCATCACAAGAGTCATGGGCACCTCTTGCATTTTTCTCTCGCCGTCTCAAACCATCACAGAAGAAGTACAGTCCGTATGATAGGGAGCTGCTGGCTATCTACGACGCTATACGCCACTTTCGTCATATGGTCGAGGCCAGGCCATTCACCATCTATACGGACCATAAGCCACTGACGTTTGCGTTCTCTTCAGCGAGAGATAAGTGTTCCCCCAGGCAGTTCCGGTATCTAGATTTTATCTCGCAATTCAGTACCGATGTCCGCTATATAGCTGGGAAAGACAATGTGGTAGCGGACGCACTTTCCAGAGTAGAGGAAATAGGTGGACCCATCGATTACAAAGCTTTGGCGCGGGCACAAGATGATGATCTTGAATTGAAGAACCTTCTACAGGGAGGATCAGGACTCAATTTAAAGAAGATTCAGCTACCCGACACTCGTACGCATCTTTACTGTGACGTCTCAACAGAAAATGCTAGACCGTACGTCACTCATGCTTTTCGTCGACTGGTGTTCAACGCTATGCACAGTCTGAGCCACCCAGGTGTCAAAGCTACTGCCAGACTGGTGACGCAAAGGTTCGTTTGGACTGGAATCAACAAAGATTGCCGCCAGTGGGCGAGAGAATGCGCTGATTGCCAGAGAAACAAAGTCTCACGACATACCACCTCTCCTATCTCTCCTTTCCCTACTCCGTCTGCCAGATTTTCCCATGTCCACATGGACATTGTAGGGCCATTACCTTATTCTTCTGGTTACAGGTACTGCCTCACGGTCATTGATCGCTTCACTCGTTGGCCTGAGGCATACCCTTTGCCTGACATCACGGCGGAGACCTGCGCCCGAGCATTTGTGGCGGGCTGGGTCGCTCGGTTCGGCTGCCCTCAGAAGATCACCACCGACAGGGGCGCACAGTTCACATCTGAGCTGTTCCGCGCCTTGTCAGCCATTCTGGGTGCCGAGCATCGCCCTACCACATCCTATCATCCTGCCTGCAACGGAATGGTCGAGCGTCTTCACCGCCAAGTCAAGGCAGCTATTATGTGCCACACCAACACCCACTGGTCCGAGGTCCTGCCCTTGGTGCTGCTGGGCATCCGCAGCGCCTGGAAGGACGACGTGAAGGCTTCAGCGGCTGAGCTCGTGTATGGGGAGCCACTTCGTCTGCCCGGTGAGTTTTTCGCGCCTACGAAGGGCATCACAGTGGACTACGCAGACTTCGCATCCAGGCTACGGGACCACATCTCGAAGTTGAACCCGGTACCAGGATCTAGGCACGTTCAGAATACGTTCTACGTACCAAAAGACCTGAGCACTGCAGAATACGTGTATCTTCGCCAGGGGCCTGCCAAGAAATCCTTGGATTCTCCATACACGGGTCCATACAAAGTCCTGCAGCGAGATGCTAAAACCTTCAAGATCGACATCAAAGGTAGAGAGAATACCGTGACGGTAGACCGACTTAAACCAGCTTACGTGACCAAAGATGACGACTCCAGAGGTTCCAGCTCCAGCCAGACTCCAGCCGATGTAGCGCCGGTACCTGATGAACCTGCAGCTGCCACTAGGAAGACGCGCTGCGGTCGATCAGTTCGTTTTCCGGATTACTATCGACCGTAGCAAGCAACGGTCTCGGTGGGGGAGTAGTGTGGCGGTCAATGCACACTACCTCTAAGAAACTGCAAACGCATTAACCACCCCGCCGGAGTCGGTTATCCCGCGCGCGCGAGGCTGTTGGGAATAACATCGCCGCGCGACCGGTCCAGCCGGCCGGCGCTCGCGCCGCTCCGGCAGTGCATTCTCGACTGCGACGGCGAATGCATGCATCCCTGCCTAGCAATCCGCTACATACGCGAGTGCAGTGCTTTTAAAACCTAAACGCTAATTCATGTTATTTCGTGTGACTTTCTTCCGAACTATAAACTCTGCTTTCTTCTTGTGCCTGTGCTTTCTTATGCTTATCGCTGTGTAATTGTAAATTAAATAGTGTACGTCTACAACGGACTTATTATTTAAACGCCCGGTAGGCTCCACTATAGTAGGATGGGCAGAACGCACCTTAAAACGTTTAAAAATAAGAAAGGATTGCATATACTATATACAACGTACCAGTCGGTCCGGCTCCACTAGGATGGTGTCGCTGAGGTCGAGCAGCAGCGGGGCGACAGGTCCGCCTCCGTCACCACCAGCGACTATATACAACGTACCAGTCGGTCCGGCTCCACTAGGATGGTGTCGCTGAGGTCGAGCAGCAGCGCGCCGCGCCCCGCGCCCCCCGCGCGCCGGCAGGCGGGGCGACAGGTCCGCCTCCGTCACCACCAGCGACTATATACAACGTACCAGTCGGTCCGGCTCCACTAGGATGGTGTCGCTGAGGTCGAGCAGCAGCGGGGCGACAGGTCCGCCTCCGTCACCACCAGCGACTATATACAACGTACCAGTCGGTCCGGCTCCACTAGGATGGTGTCGCTGAGGTCGAGCAGCAGCGGGGCGACAGGTCCGCCTCCGTCACCACCAGCGACTATATACAACGTACCAGTCGGTCCGGCTCCACTAGGATGGTGTCGCTGAGGTCGAGCAGCAGCGCGCCGCGCCCCGCGCCCCCCGCGCGCCGGCAGGCGGGGCGACAGGTCCGCCTCCGTCACCACCAGCGACTATATACAACGTACCAGTCGGTCCGGCTCCACTAGGATGGTGTCGCTGAGGTCGAGCAGCAGCGGGGCGACAGGTCCGCCTCCGTCACCACCAGCGACTATATACAACGTACCAGTCGGTCCGGCTCCACTAGGATGGTGTCGCTGAGGTCGAGCAGCAGCGCGCCGCGCCCCGCGCCCCCCGCGCGCCGGCAGGCGGGGCGACAGGTCCGCCTCCGTCACCACCAGCGACTATATACAACGTACCAGTCGGTCCGGCTCCACTAGGATGGTGTCGCTGAGGTCGAGCAGCAGCGGGGCGACAGGTCCGCCTCCGTCACCACCAGCGACTATATACAACGTACCAGTCGGTCCGGCTCCACTAGGATGGTGTCGCTGAGGTCGAGCAGCAGCGGGGCGACAGGTCCGCCTCCGTCACCACCAGCGACTATATACAACGTACCAGTCGGTCCGGCTCCACTAGGATGGTGTCGCTGAGGTCGAGCAGCAGCGGGGCGACAGGTCCGCCTCCGTCACCACCAGCGACTATATACAACGTACCAGTCGGTCCGGCTCCACTAGGATGGTGTCGCTGAGGTCGAGCAGCAGCGCGCCGCGCCCCGCGCCCCCCGCGCGCCGCGCCGCCGCCGCGCGCGCCGGCAGGCGGGGCGACAGGTCCGCCTCCGTCACCACCAGCGACTATATACAACGTACCAGTCGGTCCGGCTCCACTAGGATGGTGTCGCTGAGGTCGAGCAGCAGCGCGCCGCGCCCCGCGCCCCCCGCGCGCCGCGCCGCCGCCGCGCGCGCCGGCAGGCGGGGCGACAGGTCCGCCTCCGTCACCACCAGCGACTATATACAACGTACCAGTCGGTCCGGCTCCACTAGGATGGTGTCGCTGAGGTCGAGCAGCAGCGCGCCGCGCCCCGCGCCCCCCGCGCGCCGCGCCGCCGCCGCGCGCGCCGGCAGGCGGGGCGACAGGTCCGCCTCCGTCACCACCAGCGACTAGAAACGGAAATAGAACGATTGCGGATTTGTATCTCCATCTCTGTCACACTTGCATATAGGAGTGACAAAGAGGTTTTTCCGTCAATGCCAATTTTAGATGTTCGTATAGTAGGCGTGTTTAAATTCACTTACGGGTTCTCGGCACTCAAAGGTAAAAATGGTAGGTAAATAAATGCGAGAATATAGCTATTTTTTAGGGTTTCGTAGTCAACTAGGAAGACAGAGCGAAACCGCTCTGTCTGTCTGTCTGTCTGTCCGTCCGTCCGTCCGCGGATAATCTCAGTGACTATAAGTACGAGAAAGCTGTAATTTTGTACGAATATGTATATCGGTCACGCCAACAAAGTGGTAAAATAAAAAGTGGATGTAATTTCTTTATTAGTATGGTACATAAGGTGGTTCGTAAGGTTCAACCCTAGAGTGTGGCATATCATTGGATAGGTATTTGTAAAATAATGAGGGTTTACTCAGAACAGTTTTTGATAAAGTTAATATTTTCGGAAATAATCGCCCCAGAAGTTTAATAAAATGTGTCCCCCCCCCCCTTAAATTTTGGGTATACTCTTGGCTCGTCTCAGTCGTTTTTTGCCAAGTTCTTAAATTCGTCCCTTTCTGCCTTCGTCACCCATTCTTCATTGGTCACTTTCGATATTTGGCTATTTCTTATTCCGGCTTAGTTCGGTATTCGTCAACATCGTCTTTGGGTATGGTCGAGATTAGTTTATGTTGTTTTTAGACTCACTCTTTATTTGTCCTGTCGTTTATGGTACTATTCTAAATTCGTATTTTTCTTATTTCGCCTCTTTTGGAATTTATATCTTTCTTTGTTGGACACATTCTCTATAAATAATAATAATCAATACTCTACAATGGAGCAGACAAGTCAGACGTCTTCATGTCTAGGTAATATAAATGCGTAATACTTAGGTAACCAAGGAAAGCTCAGAAAACTCATAACGTTTTCTCAGAGCATTCTAAGACCTAACTAGATCGATTACTAATTTTCATCGAAATCATTTGAGCTGTTTTCAAGATTGCCGAAATATACAATTATACAGGCTGGAAAGATCGAATGCCACATGAATGGCAACTGCCTTAAATATTGTAAATAGCATATTCCGTGTAAAGGAGACCATCCTTTGTTATTTATAATAATAAACTCTGCATTTATGGATTCAGTCAGTCGGGATCGGGACTCGAACCGGTCAAATGTGACAAAAAATAATGTGCCGTATTTTTTGATGCAGATTGAAAGGGTTCATTTTTCTCTAAGTAACAAATACAATTAAAAAAAAACTCAAAAAGATGGACCTAGTTACGGTGCATTTCACGTGACGGGTGAAAATAAAATTAAAAGGTAAAATTCCCATTTTGTTAGTAAGATAATCTATACTCGTACATATAAAAGGAAAAGTCCTGACTGACTGACTGACTCACTGATCAACGTACAGCCGAAACTACTAAACGTATGATCCTGAAATTTTCACATTACGTAAAGTGTTTAACGAAGGTAATGAATAAGAAGGGGTTTTGAAAAAATCATCTTCTAAGGGGGTTAAATCGGGGTTGAAAGTTTGTATGGAAGAAAGTTTTTTTTTTGATAGAGACTCAAAAGTTGGTGTAGAGGTTTGTTATTAAAATACAAAAAAAGTAATATTAGCGTTTTGGAAAAATCAACCCCAAAAGGGGTGAAAAGTGTGTTTAAAGTTTGTATGGCGGAAGCGTTTCCCTTTTAGTTATATTGTCACCCTGCCAGCGGTGTAGTTTAAAGAGTTGAAAACCTCTTTGGCAAGTAAGTCATGGGTAAAAAAACTAATTGCGGGAATAATTTATTGAATCTGTCAATTTCCCCGCCATCGCGATGGCACTTCACGTACACTAATTCCTTTTAATAAAAGTAGGGTGTCCATGTATCCGGTGGTTATTCATTTTAACGATATAATTAACTGTTATTAATTAGATGGTGAAGTAAATTCCATGAGATCTCAGGTATTGGATGCTATTTAGGTTAACAATTAATATTCTTCAACTCCTGATTACCGATTAAATTTCACCGTGTATATATCGTCGCCTAGTACCCAGAACACATGCAAGCCTTCTTGAGCTTACCGTGGGACTAGGTCGATTTGTGTAAGATTATCCCATAATATTTATTTATTTAAGAAGAACCAACAGCTATAAACTTAACATAGACACCAAAATATACACAGAAAGCCAATTACAGGATCTCACAGGTAACCACAAAATATTCAAAATTAAAACTAATGCTAACACAATCGCAGACACACATACGAAGAAAAAAAACGAATGATAGTTATTTATTTAGTATTATTCAAAGGGCAACACTGACCGTAAGCTCAGGGCACGAGCCGATGATAGCCACCAGATTGTCGTCTCCCATACAATGAAACATCTTCAGTGTCAACGAGCGGAGCCGCGTGCCGTAGCGGCAGAATGCATCTGCTGCAGGGGCTCCGGTAATGGCTACAATAAAATAGTTATTTATTATACAAGGGGCAAAGTTGTTGTTTAACTCTCGGGCTTATATTGAGACGCGAGCAAGCGAATGTTAACAAAATTGAGCCACGAGCGTAGCGAGTAGTTCAAAAACTAGAATCTTGCGCTGTACGAGGGTCTCAAGGCACGAGTGTTGAGTTTTGCCGCCAAGTGTAATACAACATTTTTCATCTCACTATCGCGAGGCAAATTAATTAAACTAGATACAAATTACACTTCCAAATGTAAGTTATCTTGAGGAAGTCAGTCAAAACTCAAGGTCATAAAGTGTCTTAGAATTCGCAGTAATCTGGTATAATGTTCAAGCTATTCTATACCATGCATGACACTCACCCCGGCAATCCAAAAGCTCCAAAGTCCTCAACTCCGTACAGCCCCGCAGAATAGCCTCCACACCCTCATCCGGCACTTGAAAAGACACCCGGAGGTGCTTCAAAAACCGCAAATGTGATAAAGGCTCATATTCTGTACAAACCATCCAATCAGTCGTACTATCGTATATTTCCAAGTACTCTAATTTTTCCATTGCATCCAAGACAGATTGTAATTCTTCATATGTTTCGAATGGCATATCTACTACAATCAGCTTTTTCAGCTCACTCAGGTAGTGGATAACTCCAAGCATGTGGTCGAAATCGAATCTATCTAACGATTCTAAGGCAAGGGACTTTAAGTTTGAGACGTTAATCGTGTTGAAAAAGTCCCCTCTCACGTTGTAACAGTCTTCACGGATCGCTAATTCCTCTATGGCTTTGTCTGCAATGAATGTATTGATACAGTAGTCTGATGCCTGCAATAAATAAATTAAGTATACTTAATAAGCATGTTACCACAAAAAATCC
The DNA here is from genome assembly GCA_949128165.1 of Lathronympha strigana. Classification (NCBI taxonomy): domain Eukaryota; kingdom Metazoa; phylum Arthropoda; class Insecta; order Lepidoptera; family Tortricidae; genus Lathronympha; species Lathronympha strigana. The sequence continues at coordinate 3,853,059 of OX421906.1, read as the reverse complement.
TAAATGTAAATGGACAAAAGTAGGCCTTAATTTAACCACGCTGTAATGTGTGACAATTTCCTAAAATCGCTGGCGTTTCAGACTTCCGTAGACGGAAATCGAACTCCATCGCGCGGGCTGTGTTCTTGTTAGCCACAATTTCGATAATTTAAATAAAATCGTAATATGTCGTCAATAAATACAGAATTTCTCGGTGAAGATTTTATGACAATTGTCACGACTTCTAGTAATTTTTGACATGAGAATGATCCTGTGTCGGAATTTCGTGACATGTGACATATATCGTGTTTCTTGTGATAATTGTCAAGAGCTTTTCACAAAAGTGTTTGTTTTTATTAGTGGTAATATTGATTGTTCAACCGACTTCAATATTTCTAAAGGAGGAGGTTCTCAATTCGTCTGAATTTATTTATTTCTTTTATTGAGTTCTGAGTTTATTTATTTATAAATGACGTGTAGGTGGCAAACAAGTATACATCCCACGCAATAGTAATGGGCGCCCGTAGCCTGTAATGCTCACCAGAAATAATGATGCTGACAATTGTCACACTTTGTCACAGTGTAAATGGACAAAAGGCTGGCCGTAAATCCTCACTGATTGGAAACTACCGCCTGTGAATGCGCCGGTAGGGGCGCTACTGGAACGCGGGAAACTTTCAAACGTTACTTTGACAATTCTTCCACATTGACACAAGACCCACGCATGAGTGGCGCCGCCTGGTGAGCGACTTGCGAAGCATCGCATTCATTCCTAGTGCGAACTTTACAATGAAGGTATATTGTCACCTCAATAATATTTGTCGCAATCGTAAATTTCGGTGAGGTCTTTGAAATATGAAATATGTATAGTCCAGTCCAGTATTATTCCAACATTCATTTGTATCATTGTAACTCCACTCTGTGAACTGGCCATTTGTGTTCCCTGGTACAGCGGCGTAAGGTCTGTTAAGGCCGATGATCAATGAACGTTGTTGCTTTTTGACATTGTACATGTACCAGCGGAGGTCAAGAGGGGATTTCGATAATAACTCCGGCGCGGCAGATACCTATACCTTATTATATATACCGATACCTATTACCTACATATACGTTCGCGAGTCCAGGACATCATGTAAAAAATAGTATAGCCAAAAATACTCATACGCGTCAGATTAAGTACTAAATGGATTAACTACTTGTTAAAAACTGTAAATTTTATAAATCTGACGATTACAGCGAAACGTTAAGGAGTGGCAGGGTTACAAAGTTGCGACACACAAAACGTTACCTCTTGACTTACGGGAGCGCGACAGATTTATTTTTTAGAAAACGTTGCCGAGACGCTCGAGTATTTCCACGTAATGTTTTTTTTTGCATTAAAAATCTGTAGTCGCTACCCCCACCGCTAAAATAGGGAACATCATATAACCTCTTATTCTTCAAAAGCACCCCACGACGCTCAAGTTACTACAAATTTAGCATCTCCCCTACTAATTATTATTTATTTATTTAAAACTTTATTGCACAAAAATAAAAGTACAAATGGCGGACTTAATGCCTTAAGGTATACTAATGCGGGGAGCCTCAGTATATGCATTTGAAACCGGATAAGTATACTTACAGAGCATGAGTAGAAATATAGCGCTTGCAGGTGCTTGAAATCTTGATTCAAATTATATGGACACTCTTTTTCTGTTACACTCCAGTCCAGTATATCGGCGAACTGTAATGGAACAATTTAAGTTTAGAAGTTAAGTAATGTGCTTGTTTTTTGCAAAATGTACCCCTATGTCGCGCGTATTTAAGAGAGGTATGGGCACAGCGGATGCATATCGTTTAGTGTGGTAGGGCACAGCACAACGAATGTCGTAGTCTCGCTCAAATCTAGAGCAGAGCCCATCTGGGGAAGTACCTCCACCTTACAGAAAACCGCAGTTTAATACTAGACCCTACTCATAATGTTGTGATTCTGTTGGTGAGTAAGGTTTACGCGGTTTCTATCGAGTTTTTGCCAACTGTGTGTATAATGTCGTCTGCCCATCTTTTCTGTGGTTTTCCTGTCTCTTTTCCCTGTTAGACCTGTCCATTCTGTTACCCTTAATGTCCATATTCTTACCATTAGACTTTCCAAATTGGGGCAGTTGTCATGGATATTTTTTAAAGATTCCATGCTGTTGCAATAAGCTCCCACAATGGATGTGCCTACTTTGCTGGTCCACATTACAAATGACTCGTAAGTGTCTTCCATTACTTTCAAAGTACAAGCATTTGGATGCATCTTCTTGGGCCTGTCGCATTCATCAACTACATTTATGCGACATCCTGAAAAAGAAAATTTAATGTTAATAGTGCAATCTTAGAAGAATAATAAGTATGAAAAACTAACTACCGCTCAAAATGTGTACCCAAAAAATTGGTGCCGATGTTACTGCTAAACTAATTTTAACCATATAAAGCAGGAAAATAAAAATTTTGCTATGGTTTTAGGCAGTATACTTTAGTAATAATGGTCTTAGTACATGAAGTGTGTACATTTAACTGGTTAAATAAAAGAAATTATGGTTTCAAGGTGAATAAAATAGCACATATCTTGAAACAGTTTTCGTTGTTTAATTCTATTTTGATGAGTGCGATAGGTGTTGACTCGGATATGATAGGAGCTAACTCAGACTAAGTGGTTAAATGTTATCTCTTGAAGTACGGGCATTTTTACTTTTAATGTCTAAAGCCGTGAATTACCTGGGCTATCCAATTGCTTTGGTTAACTCCCACGAGATTTTAGTTTATTTGCTTAGTACATTAGCAGCCCGTAATTCGCGGACTTGGGGGGGGAACGGGGGTGTTTTCTGCAAAACTGCTGGTAGTCAAAGAGTTGCTTGAAATATTATATCTAGTATCAGATTACATACTAAAGGAGTTGGGAATCTTGTTTGCTACCTAATCAGCAGAATTAATATTATTATAGAAAATAGTTGAGATTTGGGTAGTTTTTTTATCACACAAACTGGACAGTCACAGTAAGGAGACCTGTTCCTGTATTTAAAAAACAACATTAAAAAAATTTGTGCGCTGGGCACCTTGTAAGTACATCAGCACCCATCTCTGCCAAGCCCGGCTGGTGCGCTCCGTCCGGATGATGTCCTGGATGGGCACATACTTGAGCAGGGCACGCCAACAATCCTCATTCAAGGAATCCAGTATTGTCCGCTCATTACTCGGTTTTGCTCTTAACATCTGCAATTTAAGATTGTAGGTAACTAAAACCGCATGGCAAACTTTTTTCTTACAGTGATATGAACTTACATTTAAAAAATTGTTGTTACATACTTTTGTTTGATATAATTCTTCAAATCCGTAGGTACGTAGCCAAGTTTTTTAATACGACCAAATATTTCTTACACTACTTATTTATTTTATTTTATATATAGTTAGGGTACATGAAGAACGGCAGCATAACCATAACAATAGTATACACTTTAAAACTTATATTTTAATTAAAAACTAAACCTTTTTGAAATAAACAAGCTCCTTTTCAAGTTTTCACACATTTGAGATTTGACGCTACCTACAAACAGGGTTGCCAACTCAAATTTTTATTTACCACTAAAGCACAAATTGAAATCCCCTAAAACTGTAGTGATTTTTCGGAAAACCCCCTAAATAAAAAAAAAATAATATTAAATAAAATTTCTTTATTCAACATTAATTATTATTCAGTACCTCTAACATAAAGTCATTTACGCACGACCGTTTACGCCACAGATTTAATAATTTTGGTCAGAAAGGTTGAATGATGGCCTGTCCAGACGGGACTACTAAATGCAATTTGATAGATTGGGAGAAAATTTCGTCCCCGTTAGGATGCCTCTTCTCTTACACATCACTGTAGCGTAAATCGGAGCATTTGAGTTCCGGTCGTATATTTCTTTCTCAATCGCACACTTGTGAGTTCAAGCAACTGAGAGTGGAATGGACTGCAGTATCATTTCATTTTCAGTAATAATTTCGCTTCTTAACACATTTTTCGCTGTCACACATACACGGAATGGAAAAATCAAATATCCCTAAATTTACCCCTAGAAATATTTCACCCCTAAAAAAACCTCACGCGTCTTGTTTACCCCCTAAATTTAGGGGAAAACCCCTGAGTTGGCACCCCTGCCTACAAAACAATTTGACATTTCTGATGTGCTGCCATACGGTGCTTGCACACGGTGTGTGCAACGTAATTCCGTTGTTAGAACCTTATTACATTACCATATATCTTTGGTTAAGGTCTATATGCCTCTTTTTTTTCTCCAACGTGAAGAAAAAGGGCGGCATATAATCTATGATCATCACGGGCTCATATGGTATCTATAGTGTAATATGGGCCTAAGATTCAAGTGTTCTATATAACGTACCTTTTTTCGTAACGTAACGTCACGTAGACATTGTAAATTATTAGCGTCTATCCAGTGCGTCTATCGGTGGTCTATCGTTTGGTTGCAAGATCATTGCATTTTATTTTGACCACGCTAACAGCCAATTTCTAAAAATATTTTTACTTATTTACAAAAATGCCGGACGAAATACAAACGCGACGTTACGAATCTATGCTTTTCAACTACGGCACAGTACAGAGAACTGATTACAGGGAGTATGAAATAAAACCTCCCGTACCCACGGTTTTTAAGGAAAAACCTGAAAAGCCTCCTAAACCAGAATTTAAGGGGCTAAAAGATACTCAAACTATGGCTGAGAGGTTGCCTATTCCGTTCGACATGTTTATTAAGCCTAAGGATATAGTGAGGACGAATCCTAGAGTCGCGCAGAAGACTTTTGTGAGTAGAATCACAAAAAAAGCACTGTTGCATACAAAGTCACATACCTACTCCCAAAATGAACCGCTTATTCAGGCAAGACCAGGCTGTATAGATATAGCTATTTGCAGCGTCATCTACCTACCTCAGAAGGCCTAGTATAAAATTGTACGACATTAACTTCTCGATCGCGTTAGCGTATCGAGGGGTCAAAATATGAAAGTTGGCGGATGATTTAAATAAACGGCAAACATAATTTGAACTCTCGATACGCTAACGCGATCGAGAAGTTAATGTCGTACAATTTTATACTGGGCCTTCAGGCAAGCCGAGTGTTTTACGTCTCTCTAAAATTACCCATCATTTTCCAATAGATGGCGGCTCGTAGATAACCAAAGTGTAGTCTGAACAAACAGTGTGAGTGGTACAAAACAAATTGGTGCCTACTTACTGAAATGAAACACTTTGAAACGGATTTATTGCGTACATTGACTACATTCCCTACGTTTAGTTAATAATTTGTGGTACCTTCCTATCTAATTATTATTTGCAGGTAAAACCTGAAGACGAAGGGCGCGAGGAAGCACAAAGGACTCGTCCACGTCTTGTCATGACGCCCGCCGTCAGTATGGACGACATCGACAAAAAAGAGTAATACCTATATCACATTGTTAAACATTATTTCAATATGAGATGTAGTCATTCACCTGTAGTGATTCGCAGATGGCGCTACGCCCGTTAAAAAACTTTTATCTTTACATAACATACCAAATCCTACACAGTGGTATATCTACTCGTATCTACAACAAGTCAGTATTAGAGTTTTCAACTTGTCTCTTCTTCATCCTAGCGTTTTCCCGGCGTGTGACACAGCTCAGAGAGCAATTCCAAGACTTTGCGTAAGCGCAATTATAGTTTTTCAAAAGCAACTCTGCCATTTGTCCATCCAACCCAAACTTAAACTTAAAACAGGTATTACATGGTGCGATCCTTCGGGGTCGATTATCACCTAACTCGGACTACCTACTACCTGGACTCCCTAGATTCCCTTTTGTCGATTACCAACAAGGGGTGAGGCCGAAAATCGGGACCTGGTTATTGCTTCATGTAATACGCCCCGTTTAAGGCTTTATAATTGGAATTAGTCCGGTTTCTTCACCATGTTTTCTTATATCTCCTATATATATCTGAACAAGCACTCTAACGCCTTGACCATAGAGGCGTGTTCGTTCGTATATTTGTGAGCGCCTTGAGCGGCTTGAAAGTTGTTGCTGATAGGTAGGGAGACATTGCTCATTACATTTTTAATTTACAGAACCCGCGACTTGCTGATACAGGATATTTACACAAGCACGGTCCGAATTGCGACCGAAGAGGGCGTAGCCCTGACCAACTACAAGACTGTGCGGGCTCCATTCCCGGACCTGCCCGCGCCAGCAAACCCGGTACTTATTTACTACTTGGGTCATTCAACAAACAAAACTGGTTAAAATCGGAACGCGCTTTACTCTTGCTATGGTGACCCCATAGCACTCCACTACTATGAAGAAGAGACATTCTAGATTTTTAAAATTGTTGATGCCCTATTTCCATCAACTAATCTGTCGTGGCGGCATCAATTCCGAAAAACTGGTTTTCATGCCCTAAGTAGAGAAGTATCTAATGGAGGCCCCAGACCATAGCGAGCTAGATTGTAGACCCTTTAGGTGCCTTAGAGTCTCCTCACATCTAGATTCCCCCGAACCTCAGCGTCTACTCAACTCCATGGGTCACATACATAAAGTCTAACAAGCCAAGGCTGCAGTAGATTTTTTTTTAAATTTTGTGCGTCTCTTTTTGTTCGGTATGAAAAAAATAGGGAGTCAAATCAAATCTACTGCAGCCTTGGCTTGTCGGACTGTACTTCTGTTGTTTGTCCAATAAAATAAAAATAAAGCCATACATTGACGACGTCAACGGTATGTGTGAGAAGGGTAACTTTGACTGCAAAACTGTCTCGGACAAAAAGGCGCCCGGCGCCCTGAGCAAACCACCAAAATTCATCAAAATCTTCAAGCTGTGGCAACCAAGTCAACCTTCATGGCGGCCATAGGTCAGGTCACCCTGATAAACAGGAACAGTATACTCATCGGCACGTTTTCCTCACCACACAACCCTTTCAAATAAAAGTGATCCTTAGTGTCAATTTAAGAGTGTAAGTATTTCAGTTTTGACAGAAACTCCTCCTCTTGAATAGAAACTTCTTGATTGGCACTGAATGTGATAAGAACTGCTATTTTTCATATTGCTTAATCCAGTATTTCGTATTACGACACTGACTCCAAAAACCTCGATCTAATAATTCTTGCTTCTAGATAACTCTACCGAAGCTGAACGCACTCTACGTGTCTCCCGAATGGCGCATGGACTCTGTTTCGTGGGACAACCGGCAGTTGCGCACCTACTGCGACCCCACTAATAAGTTCTGGCTCGAGAGGACCCCTAAGTAAGCCACCACCATTGCAGCCTGTATCCGTCCCACTACTGGTCACAGGGCTCAACCACGGGAGATAGTTTTACCGAAACTGAACGCGATCTACGTGTCTCCCGAGTGGCGCATGGACTCTGTTTCGTCTTACAACCGGCAGTTGTGCGCGTACTGCGACCCCACTACGAAGTTCTGGCTTTAAAGGACCCCTAAGTAAGCGCAACTCGTAAACCATATAAGTCAATGACGTCTACACAAAATCGCATACTTTTAAAAGTCAGGCTATGTAAGTAGTTATCCGTCTGATAGATGGCGCTGGACGTGCTCGAGACCAGAAGTTTAAAAGCAGTGGCAATACGTTTCATCGGGCCCAACATACCGTGTACCTTGCCCCTCCCAGCCCTTACTTCTATTACACAGCTCAATGCGAGGGATTTTACCCGAAACGCGATGAAACGCGCCGTCTAATATTGCTTTAACATTTGGTAGGTATATTCATTGTTTATTATTATTAAGCACTACTCAGTGCGACAGGCGCGAATCCATATTTCAAGTCGCACTTGGTGGCGCTTCTTTCGATAGATTATAAGGCGGTCTACTACGTAGGCGAAGACGAAAGGGATGGTGAAGCCACGCGGTACGGTGACATTTAACGTGACGCCGCGCGGCACGCCGCTTCGCGCCGAAATTTCATAAATGTCAAAAACCAAAACGTTGATACTTACGTACGGGAGAGTCCTAGGTGAGCGCTGCGCTCCTTCCATAGATATCAAAGATTTGTTTCGCGTCGCGTCCCCATCGTTTTCCTGTGCCCACGTAGTACCAACTCTGAGTAAGACTCCGAAGGTTCCTAACTACCTATTCCTATAGATGCAACGTGTGTGACGCCACCGCGGCGCGGACGGCGCAACAGAAGATAAAGGATCAAATGAAAAGGCGCTCTTGAATGGGAAGCTTTATTGTCCAACTAATACGCTGTTAGTATACAACTCTAACATATGATGATCACCTAAAATGGGATGTTGGCCAAATATTCAGATTGTATTACAGAGAGCTATGCGTATTTATTAAATACTAAAAATCAGTAGCGAATTTTATAGAATACCTATATAACATATTAAGTAGGTAAAAAAACACATACTTAATTGAAAAGGTAACTTTCCTGTTTGTCTATTTTGTAATTTATTAATAGTACATTTTGTAGCTTTGGTGGAAGAACGCTTATTTCCGTCCTTCCTTTGGGAAATTAAAAAAAATATGTTTACAATAGTGATTAGTGATTAAATTATTTTGGAAATGAATGATTACAAATGTACATTTGGCGTTATGGATTTTGTAAGTGGTAGTTTATTTGAAGATACGTTTATTTTGGGATATAATAAATTGACAAAGATTATCAATATTATCAATTGCACACCTAAATATTAACCACCTACACCGCTCTTCTCTAGATTGTTACTGTATAAATGCAAAGACAAGTAAATAATAGAGATTGGTAGTGTTTTATAAAGGTTACGGTTAAAATAATTGTTCTAGATAGTGTCATGAAAAGGCACTCACAAATATCTCAATCTCAATTATCTCAAATTAAAAAAAAAGTAATGCAGTTGAAATCTATACCTGTACAATGATTTAGTGAGTACTGGCGCCATCTATAACACGACTTGTATGGAGATATACAGCCTTTATTATTTACTTTTCTCTTGCATAAGTAGGTTAGTTCACAAATCCCGAGATCCCTTAAAGTAATCAGTATTTTTTTAAGATATCCGATTGGTATAAAATCATGAAACTTAAATTCTAGCTAGAGACGGAATCGAGGCAAAATTTGAGCCGCGAAATATAGTTACTTAGCCGTAATGACGTCACGTTGGAACGGGGATTAACACGAGACAATTCACCGCTAGGGGCGCTAGTGGAACGTGGGTCTGGCGGGAACATTTCAAACGTCACTTTGACAATTCTTTCAATTAGACACAAGACCCACGCATGAGTGGCGCCGCCTGGTGAGCGACAATGCGGTATCCCCCATTGCCAGGTGAATCTTTTAAAAGAAGCTCAACAGCTATTTTCAACCATCTAGAAAGAAACTAAAGCACAGACCTCTGTTGAAAAACTCTTTTTCAAGGCGTTAGTTTTCCTACATTTAACCAAGTTATCACATTAAATAGCGTTGACTATACAAGACACGTTATTTATAAGCATAATGCATTTTGTAAGTTGTTTGTTAATTTAATCTACAATAAGGTAACACCAACGACAAATTCAATAATATTTTAATCATTTTTTTAAATATTTTCTAACAATTTCAGTCTCCTTAATTCATATTATTTGACGTTACGATGCACGAATTTAAAGATTCAAATTTACTAATAAAAAAAAACAATTAATTCATAAAATTAAACATTTTCAACATTTACATTAAAAAAAAGACGAAACACTGAGCGTAAGCTCATAATACATATCTATTATCACTCTATTATTAGGTTCAGTCTACATAAAACATCAAACACAATAACTCTCAAATATATACATTTATAATTACCTATCATGGGACTGGTTAACACGCACGATACCAACCAAAAAAGATAATTATGACGCCGTATTGCCATCAAGTATAAGTGTAAAGTTCACACACTTATATTTTAGACTTTACGGCACTATTACCCACTCCATTCTCTTTGATGAAACCCCATAAGAAAGTACACATAAGTGGTAAAATAATAATATGACTGGTTTATGCCCTAAAGCCTAAAATAACCAAAAACCTAATGAGAATTACCACGACTCAATTTTCCGCTAGGGGCGCTAGTGGAACGTGGGTCCTGCGGGAACATTTCAAACGTCACTCTTGACAGTTCTCTCATACTGAGACAGGACCCACGCATGAGTGGCGCCGCCTGGTGAGCGACAGTACAGTAGCTCCCATTCAATATTGCGTTTTACCAAAAAATAGCATCAATTCAATTGATTAATCAATTTATCATATACCTTCCCTTACTCTAAGAACAATAATAACAACTATAAAACCATTATATACCTTTTAAACTTATCTCTAAGCCATCCAGTTCACATATTTCAATGTTATTACTTACCCCAGTAGTTTTCTAGAAAACACCGTGACAGAGTGGCTCTTTTCAACGAAGACAGCCATCCGAATGACTACTCTGTCACGTTTTGAGTTAAATAATGCAGGTAAGGTAAGTAAGGGAATGTTCTCCTTTTTTAGTGACAGTGATCTGTCTCCACGCTGAAAAATGGCTGATTTAGAATTTAATTATTATGTTTTATAAAGGAGATAAATGCCAAAACGTTAGTATACCTTATCAGTACAGTATAATTGTTAATTCTATGTTTAGTGACCGTAAGCTTACCAGCATAATTTAACTCAAACAACGTGACAGAGTGGTAGTGGGTATATACTATTTCGCGCATATCAGGCAAACCAGCTTCAAGAACTGAATACGCGCAACGCGCAAACAAATAAGAATGGAACGATTAATCAACCACCTCAACTAGACAGATATTAGCCAGTGCGTGAGCAGCAGAGTTCTACCGAACGATTGGATTTGCGCTCTAAGTTTGTAAAACCTTAGGAAGTTTTTTTTTTGGTAACCTTAGACCTTTAGAAACATGTCAATATTTCTTAGCGTTTATGTATCAGGTGTGCAGTATCGTATCGTGTACTGGACACCCGCATACAAATAAAACGGAGCGGGTCAATCGCTCGCCTCAACTAGACATATATTAGCGAGGGCTAGAGCCGAGTTCTGCCGAACTATCGGGTTGGCGTCCTTGATGAGGGTCAGGAGTCGGGTCTTGGCGGTTGCGGTGACGTCGGGGTCCAGGTCTACTTCTTCCGGGTGCTTCTCGGATATGCGGTGAAGTTCTGCGTAGAGGAGTCCTGAAATAATCACACCATTGAGACCAGTGTAACAAAATCCTCATATGCCCTGTCCCTAGTAGGAACCAATGAGACAACTGGGACAAAATGACACATGAACTGAGGGTTTTTAGGTGTTAACAATGCTCAGACTGATTAGAAAGTTGCTGTTTACTAAATTTTATAACATTAACACATACCATAACTATTATGATAATATAACATTTAAAACTTTCGCGATTTAAACACATATTTAAACATAATTATTAAACGGGTCTAACGCGAATTAATAAATAAGGTAAACAAATTAATTCGCGTTAGACCCGTTTAATAATTATGTTTAAATATGTATTATGATAATGTCACTAACATTCTTACCTATCAATAAAGGTGCATAGCACAATGCAAATAATTCACACTGCGGTTTATACACTTGGCCACACTGCTTGGCATCTTCTCTACCAAGTTATTCTGTCAATATCGTGTTATTCTTGCCTATCAGCAAAGGCGGATGTGGCTTCATATCCTCCCTAGCGCGGTGCAGATAATTCAAACTACATTGTAAACACTTGGCCACACTGCTTGGCATCTTGTTCGCCAGCTGTCGAAGCAACGCCGATAAGAGCTTGAGGTACTGCTGGCCTCGGTCTAGCAAGTGCTTTTGCAAACAAAAACATTTTATTCTAAATTCTTACCTATCAACAATGCTGGGTGTGGCTTCATATCCTCCCTAGCACAGTGCAGATAGTTGACGCTACTTTGTATACACTTGGCCACACTGCTTGGCATCTCGTCCGCCAACTGCCGAAGCAACGCCGAGAGAAACTCGTCGAGGTACAGTCGGCCTTCGTCTAACAGATGCGTTTGGATGAGGTCGTTGGATTTCTTTACGTTGAAGATCTTGAATATCTGCTTGAGGGTGAATTTGCTTGCCTGTAATATAAATAAATAAATAAAATATGGCTACATACTCAGATTCGTTTCTTAAAGGAATACATATATGATAAGGAAATAAGAAAGATATAGAAAATATGTTAGGCAGGTCTTGGTTCGATCAATTTTCTTGACTCTAGTCCTCTTGTCAACATAACTACCGTTCAAAATATGGTTCTGTATCCTACGTTAGTGACTGTAGCAATATGAAATGAATTATCACACTTGCTCGTAATAGATGTCATTACACTCAGGCGATGCAACCTAGGGCTGTAAATAGAATTTTACCGCCCACATCCCTCACTTGCTGGAAAACGCAATTTTGTATAGATATTGTCTTCTTTCTAGTCTTTACCTCATGTCAGAGGATCGTAAAATTCTTAGACAACTAAACCACTTGGTAGAGCCTACCTATAGCAGCCTTTTTGTCTACAACGCCACAACACTCTGGAATTGGTGCACATATCCCAGAATAATTTGATTCGTCACTTTACCTAGATGGTCAGTGAATTGTGAATCATGCTTTTAGAGAAGTAATTAGTGTAAAGCTGAACTTACCCTGACGACCGCGGGATTATTATCACACAGATGCAGAAGGAAACATGGAAGTGAGCTCACAGCTTGCTCCACCAGCTCGCCCCCCACCCTTCCCGCTATAATTCCAAAAAGCCTTATAGAGCTCTCCCTTAATTGTCCCGATTCGGTGTTCATGAACGGACGTATCTTCTGACTGATCGAGAGCAGTTCTCGGTCATGTTCTTTGTCGAGTTTGTCTAAGTCGAGCAGGAGACGGCTTAGCCCTTGAATGGCCGCCAGCGGTACGTTTTCAGTGGATTTTCTGTAAAATACAAGAAATATAATCACTACATAGTATAAAACAAAGTCGCTTTCTCTGTCCCTATATCCCTATGTATGCTTAAATCTTTAAAACTACGCAACGGATTTTGATGCGGTTTTTAGATAGTGTGATTCAAGAGGAAGGTTTATACGAATAATAATAACCCGTGCGAAGCCGGGGCGGGTCGCTAGTGAAAGGTAAGACTCGAATAATTTGAAGGACTTCGCTAACGATATTAAAATAACATTGAAATTAAACACTTTAGAACGGATAATCGCGTTTATTAACACCATGACTCTACGTTTCGAGCCTTTTACAGGACTTCGTTTTCACAATGGGGATGATGATGATCGTTCTAAAGTGTTTAATTTCAATGAATGACAATCGCGGTAACGACCACAATATGCAATTAAAATAATAGACTGGGATAGAAATTCAGAATTGAGATTGTGAGAAGCAAATGATGTAACAAGTTGCTAAGAGATCTTTTCCGGGGTTTTGCACATCGCTGAATCCGAATATTGCTATTAGAACTTCGAATTATCAATAGTTTCCTCAAATTCAAGATGACTGCCAAAAAAAAAAGAAAAGAAAATGCATACCATGTGGGGTATCAAATGAAAGTGCGTCTTGAGTAGATTGCAAATATATAACATGTTACCATGACCAGCACTCACTGTTCAAGTTTTTTTTTTTAACAATGAAATAAATCAAGTTTTGGAGTTGATTTTGCATTGCCGTAAATTAAAAACGACTAAATGAATTTATCTAAAATCTTTTATTAATTACTTGGGATGTCCTCTTAATTAACACGAACAAAAATTTCACATGAAATAGTTCAAAAATAACAGATTCTCAACCATTTTAACTTTTTACTCATTCGTGCAATCAAAAAAAAATTTTTTTTTGACAGTACTTCGTGCAATCCATCCTAGCACCACGACACTTACAATGGTTGAGAATCTGTTATTTTTTAAATATCGCTACGCGCCGCGTAGGCACGTGGCGCGAGTCCTTCCATCCGATGCTCAGGATGATAATGAATGATCTTACTGTGTGACCTGCGCGTCGACGCCCTGGCTCAGCGCCGCCAGCGCGCCGGGCAGCGCGTGCGCGCGGTGCTCGGGCCGCAGCCGCGCCACGCCGGCCGCGCCGCGCAGGCACGTGGCGCGAGTCCTTCCATCCGATGCTCAGGATGATAATGAATGATCTTACTGTGTGACCTGCGCGTCGACGCCCTGGCTCAGCGCCGCCAGCGCGCCGGGCAGCGCGTGCGCGCGGTGCTCGGGCCGCAGCCGCGCCACGCCGGCCGCGCCGCGCAGGCACGTGGCGCGAGGCCTTCCATCCGATGCTCAGGATGATAATGAATGATCTTACTGTGTGACCTGCGCGTCGACGCCCTGGCTCAGCGCCGCCAGCGCGCCGGGCAGCGCGTGCGCGCGGTGCTCGGGCCGCAGCCGCGCCACGCCGGCCGCGCCGCGCAGGCACGTGGCGCGAGTCCTTCCATCCGATGCTCAGGATGATAATGAATGATCTTACTGTGTGACCTGCGCGTCGACGCCCTGGCTCAGCGCCGCCAGCGCGCCGGGCAGCGCGTGCGCGCGGTGCTCGGGCCGCAGCCGCGCCACGCCGGCCGCGCCGCGCAGGCACGTGGCGCGCACGCGCGCGTGCGAGTCCTTCCAGCCGATGCTCAGGATGATAATGAATGATCTTACTGTGTAACCTGCGCGTCGACGCCCTGGCTCAGCGCCGCCAGCGCGCCGGGCAGCGCGTGCGCGCGGTGCTCGGGCCGCAGCCGCGCCACGCCGGCCGCGCCGCGCAGGCACGTGGCGCGAGTCCTTCCATCCGATGCTCAGGATGATAATGAATGATCTTACTGTGTAACCTGCGCGTCGACGCCCTGGCTCAGCGCCGCCAGCGCGCCGGGCAGCGCGTGCGCGCGGTGCTCGGGCCGCAGCCGCGCCACGCCGGCCGCGCCGCGCAGGCACGTGGCGCGCACGCGCGCGTGCGAGTCCTTCCAGCCGATGCTCAGGATGATAATGAATGATCTTACTGTGTAACCTGCGCGTCGACGCCCTGGCTCAGCGCCGCCAGCGCGCCGGGCAGCGCGTGCGCGCGGTGCTCGGGCCGCAGCCGCGCCACGCCGGCCGCGCCGCGCAGGCACGTGGCGCGAGTCCTTCCATCCGATGCTCAGGATGATAATGAATGATCTTACTGTGTAACCTGCGCGTCGACGCCCTGGCTCAGCGCCGCCAGCGCGCCGGGCAGCGCGTGCGCGCGGTGCTCGGGCCGCAGCCGCGCCACGCCGGCAGCGCCGCGCAGGCACGTGGCGCGAGTCCTTCCATCCGATGCTCAGGATGATAATGAATGATCTTACTGTGTAACCTGCGCGTCGACGCCCTGGCTCAGCGCCGCCAGCGCGCCGGGCAGCGCGTGCGCGCGGTGCTCGGGCCGCAGCCGCGCCACGCCGGCCGCGCCGCGCAGGCACGTGGCGCGAGTCCTTCCAGCCGATGCTCAGGATGATAATGAATGATCTTACTGTGTAACCTGCGCGTCGACGCCCTGGCTCAGCGCCGCCAGCGCGCCGGGCAGCGCGTGCGCGCGGTGCTCGGGCCGCAGCCGCGCCACGCCGGCCGCGCCGCGCAGGCACGTGGCGCGAGTCCTTCCAGCCGATGCTCAGGATGATAATGAATGATCTTACTGTGTAACCTGCGCGTCGACGCCCTGGCTCAGCGCCGCCAGCGCGCCGGGCAGCGCGTGCGCGCGGTGCTCGGGCCGCAGCCGCGCCACGCCGGCCGCGCCGCGCAGGCACGTGGCGCGAGTCCTTCCAGCCGATGCTCAGGATGATAATGAATGATCTTACTGTGTAACCTGCGCGTCGACGCCCTGGCTCAGCGCCGCCAGCGCGCCGGGCAGCGCGTGCGCGCGGTGCTCGGGCCGCAGCCGCGCCACGCCGGCCGCGCCGCGCAGGCACGTGGCGCGAGTCCTTCCAGCCGATGCTCAGGATGATAATGAATGATCTTACTGTGTAACCTGCGCGTCGACGCCCTGGCTCAGCGCCGCCAGCGCGCCGGGCAGCGCGTGCGCGCGGTGCTCGGGCCGCAGCCGCGCCACGCCGGCCGCGCCGCGCAGGCACGTGGCGCGAGTCCTTCCAGCCGATGCTCAGGATGATAATGAATGATCTTACTGTGTAACCTGCGCGTCGACGCCCTGGCTCAGCGCCGCCAGCGCGCCGGGCAGCGCGTGCGCGCGGTGCTCGGGCCGCAGCCGCGCCACGCCGGCCGCGCCGCGCAGGCACGTGGCGCGAGTCCTTCCAGCCGATGCTCAGGATGATAATGAATGATCTTACTGTGTAACCTGCGCGTCGACGCCCTGGCTCAGCGCCGCCAGCGCGCCGGGCAGCGCGTGCGCGCGGTGCTCGGGCCGCAGCCGCGCCACGCCGGCCGCGCCGCGCAGGCACGTGGCGCGCACGCGCGCGTGCGAGTCCTTCCAGCCGATGCTCAGGATGGCGAGCACCGTGTCGATGAGGACTGGGTTGTCGTTGCATCTGTCGTCAAAACAAAAACACATAAAACTAAAATAAAATAAATGGTAAAATAAATATTCCCCCCTCGGCATGGTACCGTAGACGCTGGCAGCGTTTCCTCGCTGCATTGCAATACTAATGCGTTGGGCGAGGAAATAATGTCGTTAAATAATAAATATTCAGGTGACAACCAAACACTATTATAAAATAACTAAACAAAATTCGACTTTGTTATAAAAGACGTATGGTTCAGTATGGCCACAGTGTAAGGACTCTATACAGTGAGTCAGCTCCGGCGATTTTCGGGTCAACGATGGGGGGTGCGCGGGGAAGCGGACGGAGGGGGATTTCCTCACAAACTCCATACAGATTGTGAGCTAGGTCTATTTTCGAGGCTGTCAAGTTATAGTATTTTGGTAGGTGAATTAATAACATAGGGAGGTACGCCATTTTAGAACGTGATTTGTTAGTTGTAATTTCTCAGGAAATCAATATTTGTCACTGCGACGAGTTTATTGTTAATTTTAAAATATTGTAAAAACCGACGCCATCTTGGATTTTATAAGATTTACTCTGATTTGGATAAAAATCGATATCTGACGTTCCGGTGGGGTCCATAACATGAATCTGGAGTCAAAATTGTAAAATATTGTAAGAACCGACGCCATCTTGGAGTTTTAAAAATAAACTCCGATTGGGATAAAAATCGATATATATTTATTTATTTTATTATTATGATGATTAGGTTATTATGATTAGGTTGTATATATTTATTTATTTTATTTGTTTAACCTTTATTGCACAAAAAGAAAATTACAATTGTACAAAAGGCGGACTTAATGCTATATAAACCTTGTCCACTGTATAGAGTCCTTACACTGTAGTATGGCTATGAACTTGTGGTAGTAGGGTAAATAGCTAGCAACTGGCCACCTTACTTAAATAAAATAATTCTATTAACCTACA
Source organism: Lathronympha strigana (assembly GCA_949128165.1). NCBI lineage: Eukaryota > Metazoa > Arthropoda > Insecta > Lepidoptera > Tortricidae > Lathronympha > Lathronympha strigana. The sequence goes on along the minus strand of OX421906.1, from coordinate 3,835,665 downwards.
TATAAACAGAATACATTTTTATATGAAGTTGCCAATTATTGAAAACTTACAGTAAAATTAACTCTGTTTATAGGTGAACAGAGTTCATTTTTCGTATGGGCGCTAGCTTGAAAATGGTGGTGCCAGGACTGCCAGGGTCGCCATGTAACTAGCTAAGCAAGAATGCCCCTTACTACTCTACAATAAGGTCTACCTGTACGTTAGGGCAGCGTGGGCTACAGCATGCGCCGCGGCTCTCTGCGGCGGCAGCGCGCTGCGTGCGTGCACCGCGACTCTTGACACTAGCTTTGGTAACAGAGCCGGCTTGCACTGAGCTATGGACGAGCTCAGTATGGGCGCTAGTTCCAGGATGGTGGTGCTAGGGTCCCCATGCTCGACGCTTAAGCAGAGGGAGCATGCTTCTTTCACCTGCAACATGTTTTGAAATAGACACAGTGGTATCAAACTACTTATATCGGGTTACTCACGTCAATAAAGTCGAAAATAGCTCGACATGTTTCGGAACAATTCATGAGTCATGCGTCTGGCCGCGGCAGCTACTCTACGCACACAATTGTGCAATCGTGCAGTTGACAATAGGTGTGAAAAAGATGGTAGTATCTGCACCGCCCGCACCCCCCGCGCCGCTGCCTCGGCCCAAATCAAAGCGCGCTGTGTTCACGTCCGTATAACTAGAAAGTAAAAGTTGAGTTTCCAAATCTCTCGTTAGATGGCGCTGAACCGGTCGCAAATTAGCTAACGAAATTCTTACCGAATTTGTATAGGTGTCAAACTTATTTTTAATAAATGATGCTTTGCTTGTGATTGTTAATGACAGTTTCATTACTTCCTAAGTAAAGGGCGCCCTTTTTGAAATTAAGAGTAAAAACATTGGTCCTTAGAACCGGTTGTACTGTGGGCTTTAAGTATTTAGTAGTGCTTTCCTGCGCTAAGTGGAAACGGATTGTTGTCGAGGGTGCAGTCTCCGAGGGCGGCAGCAGATTGGAGCAGTCGACGGAGTCAGCAGCGCCGTGACCTTGAGTGACGTCACGGTGATCAACTTGGCGGGAAGATTCAACTGAGGCTCAAGTACTAGTGAATGAAGTGTAAGAAGATTTCAAACTGTGAGTACATTTATGTGTTTATCTGTTCAAAGTGTCACTAATTGGAACTGTCAGCTGTCAAAATAATAAAACTGTCAAAAGTGTCAAATTTGGACTTAGAAAAATATTGATGGACAGAAGACAATTTCAAAGTGTTAAGACTTAGAATAATTTAAGAAAAAGTGATCCGACGGGGAACCTATGCCCGATTTCATATAGAAATACATCGACAAAACACTTAGAAAATTTGAGAGAGAAAAAACACTTGTGAAATTTTTAAGATTTGCTGTGGACTTAGCAGATTTGCGAGTGAATAAATTGGGACTTAGAAAATTCTTAACAGATTTTTTTGGGACTTGTAAATTTTCAAGATGAGTAAGATGGAAGCAAGTATCAATTTTCAAACGGATCAAAGCAGTCGTATTAGCAAGGCGTTTAACAATTACAAAAAATCTCCGAAGGAGCGTATTAACATTTCATATGTCGAAACTAGATTGGAAAATTTAGAAAAAATATGGGAACAGTTTTCGCGTATGCATATGCAAATAATTATGTTGCCAGAGCAAGAAGTATTACAGAATTCTGCATATGTGAAAGACGATGTGTATGATGCGACCAACGAGTTATATATGGATTATAAATGCGTGCTTAAGAATGCTTTAAGCAATTTAAAAACAACGCCCAACAATGCTAATCCCCTGCTGTCAACCCCATCAATATCAAAATCTAATCACGTGAAGCTCCCAAAGATCACTATACCTACTTTTTCGGGAAAATACGAGGAATGGACGGGATTCCGAGATTTGTTTATTTCACTCATCCATAAAAATCAGGACATCGATGACATTCAGAAGCTTCATTATCTCAAGGCGCATTTGACAGGCGAAGCGGAGCAGCTTCTTAGACATATACCTATTTCTAGTGAAAGTTATGATCAGTGTTGGACCCAGTTAGAGAGTCGCTATAATAATAAGCAATATTTAGCGAACTGTATATTAAAAAGATTTTTTGCTCAAAAGACTCTTCTGACTGAGTCTGCTACTGAAATTAAACACATGTTAGACTGTATTACAGAAACTTTGAATGCGTTGTCTAGTCTCCATATAGATACAAGCACTTGGGATATCATTATAATTTACATCGTTAGTCATAAATTGGATCCAGAAAGTCGAAAAATCTGGGAAGGTAAAGTGAGTGAATCTTTGTCTCTGTCTGAACAGTTACCGACACTGGATCAATTTAAATACTTTTTGCAAACTCGATATCATTCTTTAGAATTTTTAGAACCAAATTCGGCATTCGCACAAAAACCTAAATTTGTAAACAACAACTATAAAGGGAATTTTAGTCAGGTCAAGACTAATCAGGGGCAAAAGGTTAGTACTTTACATATCGCCAGCAATGTAGCTTGTAGTTACTGTAAAGGGGAACATAGAATTATACATTGTAAAGATTTCAATGCTTTGAATGTCGATGTCAAGCGTAATTTTGTTCAAACTAACGGGATGTGTTTCAACTGTTTGGGGAAGAGTCACACTGCCAGATACTGCAAACTTACAACAAATTGTCAGATATGCAACAGGAGGCATCACTCACTGCTACATCAAAAAGGGGATATACAGAACAATCAGGAGAGAGAGCCGACGGATGGTCAAACTGTGGCACAAGTACACACACAGCAAGTCTCAACAGAAGCTACACCGGGAGCCAGTATTTCAAATCACTTCTTAAATGAAGCCTCACAGCCAGGGTTACTGGCTACCGCTGTTGTAAAAGCCACGTCATGGGATAACGAAGAAGGTCATCTAATAAGGGCACTGATAGATCCGGGTTCAGAAATCTCATTTGTCTCCTCATCTATTGTTCAGTTACTCGGGTTAAAACAAACTCCAGCTAAGGTTTCAGTGACCGGATTAAGAGGACAGCTGATTACGGTGCTGAAATCTATAGTTCAAATCAAAATCTCGTCGCGATTTGACCCAAACAGTGTTGTTGAGTTCAAAGCATTTGTGGTTGACAAAGTTACCTCGAAACGACCCTCAGAAAAGGTTTGCATTGAATCCTGGCCTGAGTTGCAAACGGTCGAACTCGCAGATCCTGATTATCACACACCAAACAAAATAGACATACTGTTAGGGGCAAAGGTCTATGCACGGATAATCCAACCGGGTTTATTCAAATCTCCCCAAGAGACCACAGTGGCACAAAAAACGTCATTGGGGTGGATTATATGTGGGGAAATAGGTTTACAGGATGAGGTCTCGTACAAACTAGTTAGCATGCACACACAGGTAGAACAGTTGCTGAGGTCCTTTTGGGAACTTGAGTCAGAACCTAGCAACAAACAACGTATCTTAACACCTGAAGAGCAAAGATGTGAGGAGATATACGAAGCGACTACTACACGGGATGAGGACGGCCGATACGTTGTTAGATTACCGTTCAGGGATGAGCAACCAGCCTGTGTAGATGGTGGCTCCAGAGAGATTGCGTTGCGAAGATTTCACTCTCTGGAAAGGAAGCTTCAAAACGATGAGCGCCTGCAAACGGAATACACCAAGGTGTTTCATGAATACAGGGATTTAAATCACATGGAACCTTTGTCGGAACAAGAATCTAAAGAAAAAGGATTGTACTTACCTTATCATGCTGCACTTTATACCTCCTTACGCCCCCAACTTTGGAGGACTCTGGGAAGCAGGTATTAAGTCCTGCAAATTTCATCTCAAACGTGTGATAGGGAATGCAACACTTACCTTTGAAGAGATAAGTACCGTCCTAGCTCAGATCGAGGCGTGCTTAAATTCGAGGCCACTGTGGCGAATTGATGGCAATGGAGAATCTCTTCCTTTAACACCGGGCCACTTCCTAGTGGGAGAACCTTTGATTGTAGCACCGGACCAGTGTTATGACCAAGTGCCAATTTCCCCATTGCGAAGATGGCAATTATGTCAACGTATGATGCAGGATTTCTGGCGACGCTGGTCCCAAGAATATTTGAACCAGTTTTTACAGAGACATAAGTGGACTCAAATAACTCCAGAACCCAAGGTGGGTGATGTAGTACTGGTAAAAGAACCTGACTTGCCACCGGCCAGATGGCTCCTCGGTCAAGTAGTTGAAACGCATCCAGGTTTGGACAGAGTAACGCGAGTTGTTACTCTAAAATATAAAAATAGTCTTATAAAAAGACCAACATCAAGAATTTGTGTTTTACCATTAGCTGATTAAATGGTACGTGTATTTACCTTGGTTCTGTATGTAAACTGTAGAATTCTGTATGTCGAGTGCAATATTGATACACGTTGCCATATTGTTATAATATAAGCTTTATCTGTTATTCTAATGTATGTTAAGAACTGTTGTTCTTGGTAGGCGGCATGTTCACGTCCGTATAACTAGAAAGTAAAAGTTGAGTTTCCAAATCTCTCGTTAGATGGCGCTGAACCGGTCGCAAACTAGCTAACGAAATTCTTACCGAATTTGTATAGGTGTCAAACTTATTTTTAATAAATGATGCTTTGCTTGTGATTGTTAATGACAGTTTCATTACTTCCTAAGTAAAGGGCGCCCTTTTTGAAATTAGGAGTACAAACACGCTGGTGCTCGCAATATGCGTAGAGCAGCCGCCGCGGCCAGACGCATCACTCATGAATAAGGGACACGGAATGTTCCGAAACATGTGAGTAACCCGATATAAGTAGTATAACATGTCTGTTGTTCACAGGAGTTTTCTAGACACAGTAGTATATAGATATAAATTCGAAAGTTTTCGTATTTCTTTGCTATCTATGTGGTTCACCTCTAGGTGTTTATATAACGAATTCGCGAAAGAATTTCTGCAACTAAACAAAATGTAAAGAACATAAACTCACCTTAGTACACCCAGATCGGTCCAAGAACGCATTAAACGTATGAACAGTGATCTTCGCCGGCGACAACCGAATAGACTCCCTATTCGGGATGAATCCAAAACGCTCCTGCGCCTTATTCTGAGCTGGTGCATACGCTGGGGGCTCAGCCTCTATATAGCAGGCTAGGGTTGTGTAGAGAACGGCAAAAAGGTCCGTGAATTTGGACTCGCAGATCGGGTTCATGGAGTCCTCTTGGAGCATTTCTCCTAAGGCGCTTATTAGCTGAAAATATTTTTTTTTAGAAAATGATCATGATTTTCAATTTTAAAAGTTGTTAGCAAATGGTAATGTTTTACAGGCGAATAAGATTTTTAGGTGTTCTGTTTTTTTCAGAAGAAACTGTATTTTTAAATGGGTTATTTAATCAACTATTTCTTGTCACTAGCTGCCACGGTTACGGTCTCCTGGGTCACTCTTATAATCACGGTTTTAAGAAATTTTAATTCACAAAACATGCTTTTTCTTTTGGCAGTTACGAGTATTCGCACTTTCCATCATGGGCCATCGCTACCAAGCATGTCAGTAAAGCATGCTACGTTTCTTCGAATAAACCGTGCTGAATTTGTCCCCTGGCTGACGGAACAGAATAACAACAGGAAATAGTTGATTCACCCATAAGTCTTCGAGTGAAGATGAGCCAACTTCTGTTAATCCTTTCTTCAAGTTAGCCAAGAAAAAAAAACACACCGAACATTCTCCTCACATATGAAAGTCGCAAAACTTAGACATTGGCAAATCCACCTTGCTTCAATGAGCAAGGGGTAAAAGCCAGATAGGAAAAAAAAAGTAAGCCAGGTAAAGACACCTAGATACGGATTATTTTCATTATCAGTAGCAGCATCAGCCCGTGGTCGTCCACTGATGAACATAGGCCTTCCCTAATTCAAGCCAACACCGGTCCTCAGGACTCTGCATCCAACCACTTCCCGCCACTCTCCTCAGGTCAGTCCACTGGCAGGAGTCTCCACACGGTAATCAAGATAAAATCAAAAGTTACTCACAGTCAAAGGTTGCAGAGCCGCGATGTGGTTCTCCGTTATATGATACGGGTCCTCGTACAGTTCTATGGAGCCCATGAGACGGAGGAAGTTGTCTACGATCGCCGCCGCTAAGCCTACGTCACGCGCTAGGTGGCGCCAGCAACTCACTACCGATCTGAAAGAGAAAACATACAATAGAGAGAGAAATCAAATCACCTTGCTTCGAATTTTAAAAACCTGAGCTGTGACACTTTTCAGTATCGTCAAATTATCAGTCTGTGGCTTAGGCCCTTGCCTTATAGCTGCTATGATGCGAAATTCCTTAGAAAGTATACTAAATCTCTTCTTCTCTTTTTCCTAGCTTTTTCCCGGTTACCACGGCTCAAGAGAGCCTGGAGCCCACTTTGGCAACTAATCCCAAGATCTGGCGTAGGCTCTAGTTTTACGAAAGCGACTGTCATCTGACCTTCCAGAGAGTAAACTAGGTCTTATTAAGTTATTAGGATTAGTCCGCAATTCTCACGATGTTTTCCTTTATCGAAAAGCGAAGCGAAACTCATTGGTACGAGCCGGCAGGATTTGAACCCGCGACCTTTGGATTAAAAGTCGCTCGCCTTACCGATCGGCCACAAACGCTTATAATGAAAAAATCATGTGATCATGTCTGATAGGTAGGTCAACTATATCGATCTAGTCCGGGAATTTTAGGGAGTATTGTGGTACAAAAGGTGTTCAAAATATTTTGATAAATAATGTTCGGTTCGTTAGTTCGTTACAAATCTCTCCAAATGGTAACACATGCTTAACATAATGTAAAAGTAACAAAAAAATAATCAACTTACTCTTTAAAAGGCAGCCTCTGCGCCAACAGCATAGCAGTAACAGCATTAGTATGATGCCCCGTCAGCGACTTTAGCGGCGCCATCAATTTTTCCCTCCCTACTTCTCCCACCCGGTCCATAGTCCCCAACACCACCTCCACTATCCTCTCAGTACACTGGAACAGATCCTGTCCTCGTTTAACAAACAAAGCATCCAACACAGCACTTATCCCCTCACTCCTCAGCTCCTGGTCATCGTATCCCTCTAACAAACTTTCCACAAACTGCATCGTATGATGATGGGGTATCTTCGGAGATATAATTTCGCACAACAACATGCAATAATCATTTATCATCCCCAAATCATTCGTAAGAACGTTCTTTTGCATCTCAGCGAGATCCGTCATGCATTCGTCGTTGGGTTCGATCGTGAGGCCTTCATATAAATCTTGGATCTGTATGATCAGTTTTATGCAGTCTATTGTAGTTAATCTGACTGGGAAGTTAGTATCAGCGATCCCTGGGATGATTAGTCCCAGTAAGTAGCCCATTTGACCAAACTTGCTCGGAGTTTCATAGTTCAATTTCACGTTCTTGATGTAAGTGTCAAACATGACTTGTAAGATCAGGACTGCTGCCGTTCTGATCTCATCGTTCTCATGTCGAAGCCACTCAATAAGTAATCCGATTAAATCATCAATGGTGCTCAGGCAAGTCGATTGGATAATCAGCTCTTGTATAAGTCTGTGTAGTAATGACAAGCTGTCATTTAAAGTCTTAGCTAGAAGATCGTTTTTATCCCCATTCCCCTCCATTTCATATTTCCTTTTGTAAGATGATAGCTCTCCAAAGACGCTGTTAAACAGAACGCGTAGAATAGTGTTCCTTTCTTCGGGTAATATCCCTTTCTGTAGTTTAGTGAGTGCTTTAGAAGCTTTTACAATCATTGGATACAGTTCCACGTTACGTTTCTCCAAGTTGGAATTATATATCTGCTCCAAAACAGCGTTAAGCAGCTGCCAGCGGTTCCTTAAAGTGATATTATGATGAGAAGCCGGATACAGCGCTTTACTGATTTCGTATAATGTTGTTATACTCGCATTACATAAATCAAACGGAGGACTAGACTTAAGTATTTCATATAAAATCGCTGTGACGTTTTCCCCAAGTCTTGCTAGTACATGTACATCCAAGCAGTTATGTGCAACCTTTCCATAGCAGATTATGATTGTGTATTTAACAATGCCAAGCTCTATATCGCTTCTTGAAGCTCTTGATGAAAGGAAATTGAGGAACTTACTGCTTCTTCTGGCTTCATTGTCCTTGTAAGCTGCATCTAGCTCATTCAAGACGAATTCACCGTGTTGTCTTGAAGCTATACCTATAGCTTCACTGACATAGTCGGAAATCTCCATAGGTATCGATCTGAGCTGATGCAGAATAAGTTTAAGGACTTTTTCAACAACAGCAGCATTAGACATGTGACAGGAAAGAATAGCTAAATACTGAAGAGAAACTCCCTTAATCATATTCGTTTGCTTTTTGCCATTAATCTGTTGAGATAGCAGAGTGGCAATAGTTTCCACCCATTTGTTGTTGTTGACCTGTTCTACTGCTGATACTAAAAGGTCCAACAACATCCCGTGCCACTGTTCCTGGGATTCATTCTTTTCTACAAACTTCAACAGCCTCTGGATCTCAACAGTCCAGGAATTCTTTAAATTCTTATGAACATCTCCGGAATATTCCTCTAAAAAGAGCAACAAATTCCTGTTTCGCTCAACCTCTTCAGGGACCACAATATGCGTGATGCATCGAATGAAAACAAGATCTGGAGAGCACTTCAACTCAATGGCTTTCTCATTTTGGTCTTCAACAATGACGTCGGATTTGTTCTGTAATAAAGACGTCAAGCAATGACTAACGGTGGACATTGAAGGCGTGAATTCGTCCACCGTTAAAGCGTTGAGCAGTAGATTCCGAAGCGGGGTCCTCACGCTCGTCACAGTATTGCACATCAGCACTAGCGAACTCTTACACGTGTCGTGCAAATCTGTTAACTCGTGCTTAACCACATTCCCTACTGGTTCGAAGCCACAGTGCTTTATTATAAACTCGACCATGGCGAAATCCTCCGCGACTGTAATACAGTTCCTATAAACTAAGCCAACAATGGCTTTGACTAGTAACTTCTTCATTGTAAGACCCTGCTCATTCGCTATCATGACTTTGATTAAAACTATAAACTTCCCAGCATATCTTTCGATGAATGTTTGCGAAGATGTGATTAGATGAGTAAGAACGATAACCGCTTTCATTCTATCCCTCTCTTGGTTATTCTTACACTGATGTAAGAGTCCTTCGACGGTTTGGTCGGGAAATTGCGTGGTCATGTGATCGAAGCAGCGTAGAACTTCGAAATGATTTTTCACCGTATGGGGTTGATCATAGTCGGGTTCTAAAAGAACTAAGTTGAACAAAACATGATTTATAGAGTTTATAACGCTGTCTTGCAAACTCAGTTTCGGGTTGAGAGCTGATGGCGTGAGTAAGTACGATATACATTGGCTGACGTAGTATAAATTCAACTGCGGTTTTCTGTACAAACTTAGCAATGAAAGCATAAATTTGTTGACAGTATCGTTGAACTGTCTTTCAGATATGAGTCTGGTGATTGGGCCTAAGGCCTCCAGCACGGATTCGGTGACTCTAGGCTCGTTGGAAGGCAGCCATTGGTTGTACAAGACGTCGAAGATGAGGGAGAACTCGGTGACGAAATTGTCTTTTATGGAGGTTATGTTGTCGTTTTCGACGTTGTCGCCGATTTGCTCTGACACGGCGACTGCGAAGTGGCCGAATGCTGTGTAAAGAGAAAACAATACATAAATTAAATATACACATTTACATTGTCCTTGCCCTGTGGAATATTTAGATATTACTCTTGATTTCAACACGATCAAACCAAAAATTAAACACAGTTCAAAACGTCGGTATGATAATAAAAATAAGGTATAGTTTGGTACACACCATAAGCAAAGGCCTGCTTGCTGGCGTTGTGCCGCAACAGCGGCAGAAGCGGCAGCATGCGCGACAGCACCTCCTTGACGTGCGGCACTGTCGCGCGCGTGTTCACTGCCGCCAGGGTGCCCAGGGTGTGCGCGATCGTGTAGTGAGGGGCGGATGATGTTGGCAGCTGGTTTATTAACGAGCGGAGGACCTGCGAGAAAAGTACCTATTGTCAAAGCTGACGATCGCGTTTAGGAAGACAGAACGGGAAGGTGGACCGAAGATCTGATGACGATAGCAAGAAACTGTTAGATGGTGCACGATTGAAGGTTGTGGAAATTGTAGGGACACCTTTGTCCAGCAGTGGAAGTTTTTCGGCAGCAATGATTATAGTGGTCAGCGGTCGCGGGTTCGAATCCTGGTAATGGCATTTGAGTCGCTTAACTTCAAACTCGGGTAAATCCATCCGTCACATTATGCGATTTTGGTATTAAGAAAAGGTAATTAATTAGGTAAATAATTGCTGAGAAGGTCGAATGGATGCCCGAGTTTTAAGTTAACGACACATTTTCATATTTATTTGTCTGATTTATATTTTCTACGTATATGTATACCGGGTGTTGCTTGTAACAGGAGCAATCAATTTAATCGTGAGTAGAACTCTCCAAACTAAACAACGTTTGTTCAGCGACTTTTAAAAATAACGTGTATTTTGGTTTTGATTATACTTTATAGTTTGTTAGAAGAAGCAATGTACTGCGCATTTTGTCATTTTTGTATGACGTTGTTGGATCTAGGTAAATCTGTGAGATTGTCCGCAAATTATTCATTTTATTTATTTAGCCACGCTATGTTTGAAGGTTACAGAAATATTGTATTTTTTACGTTTTACGTATATACAAAAGAAATGGGCTGTTCCATACATTTCGTCTTCCAGAGAATAGAATGGTTTTGCGTTAATAAAACCCTATATGTTTACCTATTTTCCGTTGTCAGTTTGTAATACAAACTTTTATAGAATTGACTTTAGAATCGCGATAATTATTGGATTTCCTGTTACGATAAAAGTTATATATCCAAACATTATAGCATAACTATTAAAAACCAACAAGCTACATATGTGATTATTTACACAAATGATTCATGTCTCCTGGCAAATACAATGGTGGCCTCATTTACATAATCGTATGCATGTGCTCTTTCGCTAAACTTGTTATCTTTGGTGTTTGGTTACGTACGCCACATATGTTCATCTGTTCTGTTAATACATATCCTATCTGTATTCTAAATACAGTTTAGTATCTAAATATGTATTTTTAATAATAGTTACGCCATTGACAGAGAATCCACAGCATGAAACACTGAAACTTGAATCAAATAATAATTCAAATGTTCTTGTTTTTAGTAAAATGTACCACTATAAGTCGCTTTTATCGAATTTAAGCTACCGTGACACTTTTTCTTCTTTCCCTAGAGTTTTTCCGGCTTATGCCACCGCTAAACGCCTGGGGTCCGCTTTGGTAACTAATCCCAAGATTTGGCATTGGCGCTAGTTTCACGAAAGCGACTGCCCTGACCTTTCAACCCAGAGGGTAAACTAGGCCTTATTGGGATTAGTCAGCTAGCGACCAACCTAAGGAGATGAAAACAAGGATGAAAATTTCAAGGGCCCTCGCAATGGGGCTCTAGTTTATAACACTTTAAGCTTTCGCGTTTTGTGCACATTACTATAAACAGACCCGTTCTGTTTATAATAACGCTTTAGTCTAAAAATAAAGGTTGTCCAATAAAAAATAGTCTGGTCTAGATGCCACATAAAGTTCGAAAGAGATCTACAACAAAACAGGTTTAAGTGAAATTTGAACTTATAGAGTTGAATATTGTCACTGCTATATATGGCTTTACATGCAACAAAGTTAAGCCCAGACAGAAAGAGTGGTATTACATTATGGTGGCCATCCACAATCCTTCCTATGATCCAATCGGCATGATGCTACCCATTGGATCACTTAGAAATGAACGTGTGTGGGAGTAGATTGGACCAGTTCTAACTAGGGAATGAAAACCGGGTACATATTTAAACATAATTATTAAACGGGTCTAACGCGAATTAACTTGTTTACCTTATTTACCGACGTTTCGACACAGGTTTCACTGGTCATGGTCGCGGCTGACTGATGTCCCAGCAAAATGTCAAAACAGAGATTTGTGTAACTACCCAACGAAAAGTCTATGTAGAAATTTGGGGTAAACACACAATTTTTAAACTACCCACAGAACATATGTTAATTATTGTCAATAGTCCGACACACGACACTAACAATATCCCCGCACACATCCGAAGATATATCCCGTGGCTGCAACTTCTGGATCACTGGTTCCCAAGTTGGTGATAAGTTAAAACCATCCTCCCTATTAAAATTATGTTATTACCTATTATATTATGTTTAAATATGTGTTCAAATCGCGAAAGTTTTAAATGTTATATTGAAAACCGGGTACTCGGGTAACCGAAAAACCGGGTAACCGGACTCATTTGGACTTGGTTTTGAACCCGGTTTCGAACCCGGATTGTATCGTATACATATTAATTATTTGTGTTTTCGACATGTAACTTCGACATTTACTTTTTTGTCTTCTCGCGATAAGAACATTATAAAGAAAATCTTCTCTTCTCAATCAATGTTTCTTTGCTATTTAAATGCAACCGGGCGACAATCGTAAAAAATATGCCGGCAAGCAGTATACATTATTAGTTTAAAAAATAACATCAAATAAAAAAAAACCTACATTGCGTTGAGTCGAATATTTAATAATCTATCAATTACTACATCAAATATAGCCACTGTTGTTTCCCTGCCCTACCTGCATTCCAACTCGTGACCAAGCTAGTATATTTTTGTTTATTAATATTTATTGAATGTCAAAAACCTCCTGTGAATGTCAGGAAGTATTGTCGAGGACATTTACTATATACAATATAAGAAATAGCTTACAATGCGATAGAAAAAAAAAGCCCAAAACTGGTAAAAAACCGGGTACCCGGTTTTGAGCTTAAAGTTTCAGTTAAAAACCGGGTTTGGATTTCAAGCAGTTTTTACAAACCCTAGTTCTAACTGATCCGGGGATGTCATGCCGATTGGACCATAGGAAGGATCGTGCAATGCCACCATTACAAGTTTGATATGTGTCTAAGTCTGTCTGTGGCACATTACTATCAAATGAATGAGCCTATTTGAGTACTTTTATTTTTATTTTATTTATTTAAGAAGTTCAACAGCGTTTACAGTGAATGACATACAATAAACATATATACTTATAAGCATAGCCAATAACAGAACTCCCTAGAATTTATACAAAAATATCAAAATATCAGACTTGTGACTTGAGCTGTGCAAGATATTTAAATATGAAAAAAAAATCTAAAGAATAAGGTAATAGGAAAAAGAAAGTAGCAATTGTAACAGTTAACTGGAAAATAAACAAAAAGTATGAGCGACAAAACCTTATAAATAAGTAAACAAGCAAACCTATTATTTTATTTACATTTGTACATGTGTGTGTGTGTGTGTGTGTGTGTATGTGTGTGTGTGTGTGTATGTGTGTGTGTGTGTGTGCGTGTGTGTGTGTGTGTGTGTGTGTGTGTGTTTTTTATTCGTAATAACAATATTGTCATGCTGTTTAAGTTAGTTCTTGTATTTCAAATATTTCAATACCCAATATCAAATCCAAGTACTCATTCAAGATCATAGCAAGATCTGGCTCTGAGTTCTCTGTCATGATACAATGCATGTTGCTCATCAACTCGTCTGTGAAGGCCTTGTCTAATTTCACTTGGACGCAATTACATACCAAATCCAAGTGCTCATGTCCTACAGCCACCAGCACTGCTGAGGCGCCCATCTGCACAGCAGGATCTGGCTCAGAGTTCTCTGTCATGATACCGAGCATGTTGCTCGTCAACTCTTCTGCAATGGCCTTGTCTAGGCGCTTGACTTGGTTTACACATGTTTGCTCTAAAACTCTGAAAATTAAAAGTAATATGAATATTTTGTAATAAACAGAGACATAACAAATTTTTAGGTGAAGTCACACAATCACTAATTTTAAGTTTAAGCATAAAATAGACTGTCTTGGACAAAATTTCAACTCACAACCTAAAAAGAATGTGAAGAAAGAAATTTAAGTCATGGAAAAATCCTCACACATCTAGCTGTAGCTTGTACATTCTGTAACAACCTTTAATACTAGCAGTTTATAAATTTGTTTATAATAAAGAAAAAAAAGAGGGAAAGAGAAAGGAATAATAATGAGGAAAAATAAGACAAAAGTACAATAGAATCAATTATGGCTGTCCATGAAAGGCTCTATGACCTAAACATGCACATGACAAAAGTATTTAGATATAAATATTGCTCTAATCCTGGTAAGCCATGTTACATTTTAATAAACAATAAGTACTCACTTCACAACATTTCCCAAAAGTGTACCAGTAACATTTGTCGCATTCGTGTAATAGTCGCAAAATATATCAATCACTTCATTCGGGTAGTTATTCGCTATCTTCGTAAGGGACTTTATGACAACATTGTTGACTGAGTTATCCTTATCTCCTATAGCATTTATTAACACCGTCACAGTCTCTGCAAATAAGTTACAACAGCTTTTGAGAAGCCCTACTAAAGTTACAGAGTATTGGCCAGTAATATTCATTGCTACGAACCTTTTAGAGACTCCGTTTTCGTTAATGGCATTTTCACATCGACGTTGTCTATCTGTTTCAAATAATAATGTAAAATATTGCTGTTGTACGATATTATTCCTTTCAGTAAGCAACTATTCACAAACAACACAAGTGAAATGACATGACTAAAGAAAATGTGACACTGACATGACATTGACAGTGACAGTTGGCAGAAGAGTTTAGTGCTGCCACAGTAATATACGAAAAAACTACTAAAAAGGTGCAAATGAGGATAGAGTCCGTGTATGCTATAGTCTAACAAAGTCTGACAAAAAAGTATATCCATCCCTTTTTTCAGGGTGGTATTACTACCATTAGAAAAATACAGTATGATGCTCTCTAACCTACTGTAACTACGCTCGATTGCTTGTCAGACTATAGGTTTCATAGATTTTGATAGCATAGATTGTGAAAACGTTAAGTTAACGTCATAATTTCATATAAGTTTGATGCTGCCTGTACTCTCTCGGGTTCACAGCCAAATGTCTCGAGTGAATGTCTCGTGAAACTATTAAGATTCTCCTTTTGAATAACGAACGGATGAATTAAAGAATCTTAGGCTGGATTTGACCAAACTTTTTAACCAAGAGTAACGTTTACTCTTGGATACTAATGTCAAAATCCCATAGTAATTTGACGTTACTATCTGAGAATAAGCTCGTTATTCTCGGAATAAAAGTTTGGTCAAATCCAGCCTTAGTTTCATAGTTTATAATTTGTATTGAGATGACACCTGTCACGTTACCGAAGCTATTTAAAACACGGTTTCATTCACCCAAACTACCTGAAAAGCATAAATTTTCTCTGGTCCGAGCCTCGCCCACAGCTTTCAAGATTGTTTTGTTTCCGATTTCCCTAAGAACATGCCGTAAATCTGTTTCAGTTGGGCTTGAGCTGAAATAAATAGAATCATGTTTTGAAACTAAATTAAACATAGACATATAAAATTGATCACAAACATTTGGGATTAGTACTATAAAATGTATTGTCCATAATATTATTGAAATGAGGCTAGGTATAATGGAGTTTGTTTATAAAACCGACAATTCTAATGACCTATTCTTAATCGACTTATATAGAATGAAACATCCACTGTAACAATCTTGTAGTTTCAAATATTTTGTACTTTTCTTAATGTTGAAACATTAAGTGATTGTCACCAACTATGCTTCTATATCAAATGGCTTTTATGATGTGGCAAAACTTGGTAATTTTAAAAGATATATAAGTGCATAGCTCTGCTCGGGAACGTATAGAGAAACGAACATTTCAAATATATAATATAACTTACCAACAGGTACTGTAGGTGTGGTCTTTATGATGAATCTTCCAAGCATAGCAGCGATCAGACAATGTGTCCTCTATTTTTTTATATAAATTATTTATGAACCAGTACTTTTCAGAGTACTAATACGCAACTTTATTTTACGTAACTTTAATACTACGTAACTTCACTTTGTCAAAAATTAAAATAACTCGGTTAGATTGTCTTTAAAATATCAAATATAATATCGAACACTGTCAATCGAAATGTGGCAATTAGAGGTGTGCTGCGAGGGGCTGGGGACGGGGAGTTACTGCCCCTGTCTAAAGTTGCACCACAGATAATATCAAAGTCTTTAATCGCCATAAAATGAACTATAAAGATAACCGGCCGTGATTCTAACATAAAACGACGGCAAAATATTATTCACTACATATGCAACTACCGACTGATCTGTTTTCTAAATTAAATCTAAATTAAATAATGGTAGCAAGCGAGCATTCAGTTTACCTAATAGAAGCCGTCTCCAGAATGGTAATTATTAGAAATTGAGATTATGTATTTGATGATCCTTTAAAGTTTTCGCTTGGTTATAAAACTTGATAAACGAAAAACATGGATCAATTTGGGCCACATGTATTCAGCTGTTCATATTTTCGAGCATTTGTGTTATACTAAATCTACCCTCATATTGGTAATGCGGTGCTGAGGCCTAAGGCTGAACCGTAAAATCGAATGTTTATAGTTGGGCAATACAGTTTTGACAGTAACAGTAGAAAAAAAACCGGCCAAGTACGTACCATTATCTATGAAAATGGGAGCCTTCATAAATGTTTAGGTTATTCTGTTTTTTAGTATTTATTGGTATAGCGGCAACAGAAAAATAGTCTGACAAGCCAAGCCTGCAGTAGATTTTTTTTTAATTTTGAGCATCCCTTTTTTCCGGTATGAAATAAATATGGAGGCACATAAATAAAAAAAAATCTACTGCAGCCTTGGCTTGTCAGACTATACATCATTTGAAAAAAATTCAACTGTCTAACTATAACGGTTCATGAGATACCTGGTTTCAGACAGACGGATGAACGGACGGAGTTTTAGTAAGAGGGTCTCGTTTTTACCCTTTTGGTACGGAACCCTGAAAAACAATTTCCCCCCATTTTTAAGGGAGGTGGTTCTATCGAAAGAAATACACGGTATAGTTCTTTCTGACTTAGCACACTGACGGTGCACAATTTAGTAGAAATTGTGGCCAAACTATGTTTATGGGTAGATTAAATTTTTTTGTTCATAATATTTTTGTTATTATCTATAACTACCAAATAGTAGTATTTTTATAACGTGTTTGTCTACGACTTTGTAATGTTGCTATGCGTACACACGCACACTAATGCAAATAATCAATAAAGTGTAAAATACACAAAGCTTAAGTTAAGCAATCAGACACAGGTGATAACAATGTTAAGTAAATATTTAGTTTATCAAATTAGCATTTTAAATTGAGATATTAAAAATAAACGGAAATATTTGAGTGTCCCTTATATCCCTCATTCCTGTGCTGTCTTCGTCACTCATGACGTATTCCCTATACATCTATCCTGTTGTCATGAAATTACAGACGTATGTTGCATTGTTGCCAGGTTCCATAAAATTTAGTTAATTTCATATTGTAAACAAAATATTTAGTCATAAGTTGGTTGGTAATTAAAAGAGTAAAATATGCAAACATGATACAGTTGGAAATTCTAAATTGAAACATATTTATTTCTAGGTGTTAGTTACAACGCCTCATGAAAGCCATTTCTCTAGGATTTAACCCAAACTTCACTTTTACCTGCTGAAAAGATTATACAAACCTAGACTAGGTATTGTGTGATGTAAACAGATGGGCACAATATACACACGCTGTCTGATGTTGAAGAAGAATTGACTTGACCCTTTACGACGGGTAAAGTAACGTATTTTAATTTAATATATTTAATAATTGCTAACCTGAATATGCGTGTTCCCATGAATATGTCTCAATTTGTCTTCGACATTAAGAGTGCAGCCTAACATAATAAATTATGAAAGCAATAATAAACTCGAAGGTTTTACTAAATTTGAGAAAAATGGGTAAATAGTTTTGATTTCAACCTGGATATTGTGAGTACTGTCACAGAATTTTACAAAGCTTAGCTTAAATAAGTAGCTTTACTACGGTAACACGAAATATAATCATTTTTCAAGCTTGCAGCCCTTTTCTACTAACATGATAAAGTTTAAAAGCTGAAATTATTATTAAATATATTATTCTAACCCAATGTATTATATAACAACGTGAAGAAGATAAGACAATTAACAAATTTTGCGCATGCATGACGTAACTTTTTTACAACTTCGACTCCCAACCCAATGCCCCATAGTTCCCAGCCTGTAGGCAGAAACAGCTGACACCTCTATGTCAAAAGTCTATGGCATTCCGAGCGACGACCGCGCGAGAGCGAGTACTCGCGTTCCCACCTAATCGCGGACGTGTTATTTCACCGTCGACCGGACTAACCGAAGTTTTTCCCCGCAAAAATCGAATTCGAACAATCCGCACATATCAATCGCAAGACCCTTAAACAAGAACAAACGGCACAAAGATAAACTGATTAACAAAGTCAAAATTAGTTAATTTTATCAGTGAAATTGATCTTTTATTACAATGTATGAGTGCGTATGGTCAATTATTGTAGCCGAGTGATGTTCAGACTGTTCAGTGTGGTTCGTTTAAGTGACAAAGCGGCGGTCGGGGGCTATTATCCTAATCGAGATTGCGTCGGCCCGGGAGCGCTCGGGCTCGGGGCTTAGTCGTTGGGGTACCCTAAAGCAGTAACTACGGAGTCGCCACTCCTCCTCCGTACCATTTACTGTCAGGATTGCGGTGAGTACCTTTCTAAAGTAAAAGTTTATCTGACATTGAGGCTAGTTCTTAAAATAGCGTTAACATGTCAAGAGCTGGCAGCCGCAGGGATCAGCTGATCCAAACAAGGTTTAATTATAATCAATTAGGTAACTGAATCAGCCAGTCACTTATCTGGTGTAATCATTTGATTAGTGTTGATAACTCAGTCTGTGAGTGCGGTTTTGCTATAGCGGTCTACTCAGTGAGTGATTTCTTTGGTTTGGTTAGTGAGAAATGTGCCAATAAGATTGCCAATACAGATTTAACAATCTTTTACTGATTCTTCGAGTTTGCCAAGTTAGTAAATAATATTTTGAGCAACATTCACGAAGAATCATAATTTCTCAAACACATTTTTTACCTAAATCCAAATAAACTTGTTTTTTAAAAGAAAATGCCAATGCTAAGAGTATAGTTTTTTTATACTGTATCAGAGAAATCCATTCTTCACCTCATTTGATTATTACAAATGTAAATAAACCATATAAGGAGAAAGTGCTACCTGTGATGAGTTTTACTTTTGGACACCCAGTATTTTGTATTACCTAGGAGATTGGGACCAAATTAAAACTGTTTACAGACCAAAACTTTGCCTTACACATATAGAAGATCTCAAGCACAGTTCTTCATGTCACTAACATCTAAGATTCTAATTCCTATTGACACCATTTTATGAATAAATGATTGATTTTATGAATTTGTACTTGAAAAAATGATAAGTTGCCATTTGTCTTTCAGATTTGAAGATGGTGCAACAGGATTTGACCTAGGCAGCGCTCGCTATGGCTCGGGCGGGCTCATATGTGTGAGCCCCGGGCAGCCAGGACTGTGTGTGTTGTGTTGTGTTGTGTATGATGCCAGCGATGTTGTCGGCAGTGTTGGAAGAGGAGGCCGACATGTATGAGGCGTTCCCGCCGCATGTCGACCCAACCGGAATTACTATACTCACTGACAGCCCACCAGGTGAGTTGCTTCTACTGACCAAATTTATACTTTGTTGATTGTTAATAAGGGATTGTTGTTGTTAAATTGTTTCTAAGTTAATCTTATGACCTTAGCGCTTTATCAGCTAGTGGCAAAGTGGTATCATTTACTAAAAATAATCCCATATTTTGGTGTTAAATGTGGTATGATAATGTCTGTTGTTATGTTGTTACAACACTACATGGATTTTTTCTTAGACATATAGGTATGTCACTGTAAATGAACTTTTCAGTCCTCCGGCCGGTAAGCGCCACTTTACGCAAAACTAAATTGCCGCCTGCCGGCTCCGTCGGACAGAAAAATAGTATACAAACCTCGGCCGGTAAATGGGAAAGCCTCGGATCACATGTTAGTCGACCTCGGCTTCGCCTCGGCCGACAATTACATGGGATCCGAGGCATTTCCCACTTAAACGGCCTTGGTATGTAATCTACTATATAAAGGGTTTCATCTGTGTAGCAATTTCCTTTTCAAAACTCTTAATTTTAATTTTATTTCTCTATTGTATGTGTATATGGAGTATGGACGACCTGTCTGAAATAAATAATTTGAATTTGAAAACTATTTTTACTAAGTACAATGTGCAATCTGATTTACACTGATTAATTTATAGATTTGAGCATATTTTTATTTTGTTGTCGTTTTATTTTTCGCATCAGATTTGAATGAAATTTGGTGGGTAGGTAGAGTACCTTATTCTCTTCAAGATAGACCCAATTTCAAAGTATGTCCCACATTTTTTTCCACTGAGTTACGAAATCGTATGGAATTTTCGTAACTCAGTGGTAAATTTCATACAATTTTTTTGTCGCACATTGAGATTTTGTATCTATCTAGCGTAGAATAAGGAACTCTACCTACCCACCAAATTTCATTCAAATCTGACGAGAAAAAAAAAACGACAACAAAATAAAAATATGCCCATTTATCTTAATTCTTTTAACATAACTAAAGCACCTTGAGTTAATAAAAAATGCAATTTTATTAGAACTCCCAACATAAACATTATTTTCATGGTCCAAACATGTTGATTACATTGAATTTGCATAGAACAATGGTTGTTATTATATGATAACTTAAATTAGTGTAGGTTATTAAGTATTGTTTTATTTCATTCAGTAGTAAGAAGTTGATTGAAAAGACTTACTTAATAACAATTTCAGATTTTTAAAGCTTAAATTAGTTTTTATATTATTTGATCTGTTGTGCCTATATTTTAACTGGCTTATAATCAACAGAGTCAAAACAATAAGATAGAAAGAACTATGCAAACAAATTCACAGGAAGCAGCTTCTTTGAAACAATTTTAACTATAAAACTCTCGTGAGACTCAAACATATTAAATAATATTTAAAACGGATCACTCACGTAATTTAGTCGATTTTCGCTCGACATGTTTCGTTCTTTACGAAGAACGTCATCAGGAGCGCCCACTCGCGACAGAGGCAATCGACTAAATTACGTGAGTGACCCGTTTTAAATATTATTTAATATGTTCTTTGAAACATTTATAATAATCGGAAAATCATTACTTTAAAATGTCATAATTCCCAATCCTTCGTAATCCATGCCCGCGAATTACGGTGCTATCATGTACTTTGATCCCCAATAAGTACCTCCTTCCCTAACGCCCCCTACATTAGAGACCGCGAATTACTTGGCGTTTTCATATTGCAAGTGTTTCAATATTGCAACTGACATGAGGGTAGCAAGAGTTATGTTAGTTAGTTTTTAGTTTTTACATACACATTATTTATGTTTCTTTAAATGCATATTTTATATGTAAACCAGTCGTTATGTGCTATAAAGTTCAAACAAAAGACTATTATAAACAACACATATACATAAGTTAATGTTATGTAAATTACGTTTGACATCTATGTATTATTGTAACGATTAAATGTCCCATGGCATAATGGCTATTTTATATGCATAACAATCTTAAAATAAGGCCAAGGGTACTACACTGTACATAATAGGCACTATTTACTTGCATACCAATAAGATAATCTTGTACGAGTCCCTACTTAGTCATTTTCTTAGCTGATTTTTTTTTCTTATCTGTAAGTAGTGATAAGTCTGAAGTTTTATCAATGCAAAACGTACATTTAATTACCCTATTATACTGATAATAGATATAGCTTACAAAAAAAACCGACAAAAATAATTGGCGCCATTTATCGAGGTTAAACCTATTTATGAACCGAAAGCCGAAACCAAAGCGGACA
This sequence comes from Lathronympha strigana, assembly GCA_949128165.1. Classification (NCBI taxonomy): domain Eukaryota; kingdom Metazoa; phylum Arthropoda; class Insecta; order Lepidoptera; family Tortricidae; genus Lathronympha; species Lathronympha strigana. The sequence goes on along the minus strand of OX421906.1, from coordinate 3,813,713 downwards.
AGCGTTTTTGGTTGGAGATAAAAATTTTCGTTTTTAGGAACAAAAACAACCCTCGGGCCTAGTACAGTCAACAACACAGCTGTGAATACAGCCAAAGACGCCAAAGTTCTGTATACATATTTTTGGCACTTTGGCTGTATTCACAGCTGTGTTGTTGACTGTACCACGAAAATCGAACGATCAAAAATTTGTATCTCCCTCTCCGTCACACTTGCATATTGGAGTGATAAAGAGGTTTTCAATGCCAATTTTCGATGTTCGTGGCCTGCTGAAAGTGCTGAACCGTTCCGTCGTAGGTACTTTTTTGTACTTTTTTGACGGAAATTAACAGTTTGATTTAAGGTACTTATATTTATCTTGTTAGGTACATTTTAATAAAGTGGATAATTTATTACTGACGAACCTTTCATGGTGATATGATTCTTCTATTTGAATTTGAATTTAAATATTTAATTTGATGACATACCATTTTAACATTTTTAATACAACTTTAATAATGTTTGACATTTTGAATGTATTGAAAATAAAGAAACTGACATTCGCTATATAAAATCCTAAGAATTTATCATTTTAAAGTCGCTTAAGTTATATAGTGTGAGATAAATATATAAACTAAACTAAGAAAAGGTTACAGGCAAACTACGCAAGCGATGTGCCATCTCGTATACAATTCCTAATATTACAATTAATGTATCTAATCTACGCAGGGACAGGGCATTGCAACAGTATTGGTGTGTTATAGCCACAACAGATACATATTCGATTGCTATTGATAATGAGTTTCTTTTATTACCAATTTCGGAAGTTATTATTAAATATTTTCTAACCACACACGCTACAGACCCACACGTGATAGTAATTTGACCGAATTGAATAGGTAAAATAACACGCTTTGGAAAAACCCCAAATTGCCATTTGGCTCTAATTTAATCATAGGTACTTTAAGTACTTTTACAACAAACGATTCGAGATGAGACGTTCCGTCGATGCCTAATATTGTTATACAGTCGAGTTCATAAATAGCTGTGCAGCTGAATGCATAATATGTAAACACTTACACCTTATTGTCAATGTTCTAAGGGTGTACAGATATTTATGAAGCCTTGAAAATGCTTATATATTTATGAACTCACTGTACCTAATAGGTACTAATGGCATCTCATCAGACATTGTTTCTGAATATAAGACCAAACAATAGGTCCACGCAAAAATGTTGTGATCTTACTCAGTACGACACATCTACTTACATTAAAAAACTGTCAGCTCCCTCTCGATTTTTTTTTAAATATTTATTGGACCTTCAACAATAAGTACACTGTTGATATGGTACAACTAACATGTACATTAAAAAGATAAGCGCCCTATTACTTACAGAAGATTGTGATGCGTTAAAGATAATACAAATTGCACTTATTATATACACTTTGTTTGCAAAAAAATTAATTTCGAATTTATAACTAGTTATAACTAGTTAGGTATTAAGAATAAGAACAGTTCTCTTAAGGTATGGGATCGAAGTTGTGTTGAGATCTTGAGATCGATCTCGTTATGGTGCTGCTCATAAACATGATACATACGTGCGAGAGGACAGTGCCGTCTGAGGATTGTGCGACTCTTTGATATAGAAAACAGCCTAAGTTACATGTTCTTGCAATTTCAGAAGGGATGAACAAGTTTATATCCACTGACAAGTTAGTACAAAAACGTCAAGCGCTCATAAGACCCGTCCTCCATAAGACCACAACCCAAAATCTTCCTCCCATTTTTCCATACGCGATATTAGTTCTATAAGTACCTACTTCGACGAACCCGGCCGTCATATAGAATTGGTTTGAGGAAGCTGTCAATAAAGGCGCATTAAATATTACCGAAACGACCGTATGACCGTGTAACGTTGATGGTCCAATTGCATGTACAGTATAGCGAATTTGTAATATAGTTGTCGCATTTGTCATTTTTATTTTCTGACCAAAATGACCTAAGCGAACGAGAGAACAAAGCGAGTAAAGAAGCGGTAAAGAATTCGGTTTTTATTTTATACGGTGTCTTGGACGAAGTGACATAATTTCTACGATACAGCATACAAAGAGTACATATTTCTCTTGATTTTCAGTGGCTATTTGACTGCATCAAAAATAGACGAGTGAAAAACATTAAATGTTGTCAATTGAAGATTGACCGTCTTCGTAGATGTTCATATGAGGATACAAGATACGTCTACCTTCAACCCAGCCTTAATAACTACAAGGCCAATTCGATAGAGTCATTATGGTAATTCGTCTCATGGTATAATTGCGACGGCACACCTATGTAATTATTGAACCAGGGAGCAAATAATGTAACATCTGATTACATATGGCTTGTAATTTTGTACTAACGGTTTGTGGATTTAAGTCGTCTTTCGATTTGCAAAAAAAGCCGCTGTGATGGTAACACTCACGGCAACCCCTTGACCGATTCGAACCCCTCGTATTCGAACTTATTTTTTTTTTCCTGATACTCGAGTTATCGTCGAACATACGTATATACAAACAGACAAAAAAAATTGTCTTTGATCAAATGGCTCCTGTGTACTAAATTTTGGTACGACGCGAAGCTAAATCTTTGCATGACCCATGGTGGTGCAGATTTTCGTAGTTATTATACAGTCAGCGACTGAGTTGAAATATGTACCTACATTAATAAATGGAATGAAAAAATGAAACTACACCTTTTTTTATCTAGTTCAGAAGTGCCTTGCCTAAGTTGCCTAACCTAAGCGGCGGCTCTTTTACAAAATAAAGAGGTTTGAATCCGTTAAAAGAAGTTTAGAATCTTACTCTAGCGGGAACTGCAGATGATAACGATGATGAAGACAATTTTCTGTTGAAGATAGTCTTTATTTTTTACGAACACGTGTAAGATCTGTCAATCAAAGTACCTACGTTTGTCACATACCATAGCTTATATAATTTTTATTAACATTGTTAGAAAAAACCTTGTCATTTCTAAACTAAAATGTCCTTTTGGCGTGGCCGCGTTAATTTGTAACGCACGAGCCATTGTTTACAATTTAAACGATGTTCTGGACATTTACTTAGGCACTGTTTTGTTTCTATTTTAATAGTACAATGAAGCGCGTAGCATGAAAAACAAACTACAAATATATTTAAATTAGGTATCTATTAATTTAATTATTAATGGGCAGTCACCGACTATGTGTGCATAATAGTAGTTTATGTGATTGTATTTAATGAAAGGCATTCAACACTCGTGTGATGTTATTATGAAACGAAGCGTGAGCCGAGAGAGAACCCACACTTGAGTTTTAATGCATTTTTACAATTACATACACTGCTTTATATAGACATAGACACATATGAGCTCTCCATGCGTTCAAAGCGCATACATATCGACCGCCATTACGACTTTCAGGAATGAAAACTTTTCAGACATTCAAGTTTTGACAGTTGTATTTTTTTAAATTCAGAGACTAACTAGGGTTGGCCCCAATTTTCATATCGTTCGATATCTAAATAAATAACGTGCGACTTGCGTGCGTCATTGTATGCAATTGACAATTCGTTTGATACTAAATGTCATCTCGATTGATATTGGAATAGAGGTCAAATCAAATTTCCTTGTGTCAGATGTGTTCCAAATTTTAATAAAAATAATATTATAGAAATCGATAATATTATTTAGCTACTTATTTATCTTTTTCCTTCTACCGAGCCAGTGACCATAAGCTTTTCCAGGTTGTCCCCTGTCTTCCTATATGTTCGATGAATTCAAGAATTCTCCGAAGACACTTGGTTAACCGCCTGGTGATTACTCCGATTTACAGCATTTTCCACCAGCATCAGTTTTCAAAACTATTACTAGGTATCATACGTCAATCATGAAAAAGATCTGAAAAAGTCAAAACCTCTTAACATTGCGAGTGTAATGTACTTAATACTTACAAACTAGCGTATCCAAGATTTAATTGGTCAATTAGTGGTAAGAAATATTTAATTAAGGATTTTTCTATTACATGTTACCCCACTGATACCGACTAGGCAATATCCGTCTGCTGGTATGCAGTAATATGCACAGTAATATGCAATCTTGAGATTGGTTCACTAATAAGGGATTCAGGCACTCGGTATGCAATTTGCTGTCTCTTTGACAGGGAAAAAATGCTTCCGGCCTTGATTTAGAGCTTAGAAGAATTAGGAAGTTTATTGAAAAACTGGCGATTGGTTCTATGAGGTTATACTCGTAGCTTAGGCGGATTTTCTAGTTGATCTAGGAAATACTAGGCCGTGTCATGAGTTTTCCTTTCAATTCTATGAAACAATTAATTTTTCAAAAATGTGCGAAATATTATAATTTATCGCTTTAATTGGAAGGAAAGAGTGTAGCTGAACCTATCTGTATCTTCTGACAAAGTCTATGTTGCGGACTTGAAGAAAATGTCTTTTTTTGTATTAATATGTGAAAGCGCCAGTTTCACCTAATGAGTTACTACTACTTACTAGCCCTTATTGGAATTTGTAGCTGCCATCTGATTATGTGTTCAAATAAATAATCTTTATCTTCACTTTATCTGCCCTGGCACCCTGGCAGTCCTGACTGTCGTCTTCGTAAGAACTAGCCTACGCTAATTTGAAAATACCCCTTGTCTATGCTTCTATGACTAAAACACTTGTCAGTAATATAAAATGTAGATTTAAGAGATGAATACTTAGTTGAGTTTTAGAACTTTTAGTTAACTAAACACTAATTTAACTAAGGGTAAGTATTCTACGTTGTACAAACTACGTCAAGAATTTTGCGCCCTTAATTCCTCAAAGGAACAAGTTCTCCTTTGTACTTGAAATTTCCTTTTGTTCATTTTGTTTATCAATTGTGTTTGCGAACAATAAACTAAACTGTTATTTACTTACTTACTTACTAACTTAGATAGGTACTTTAATTATTGACGTTCATTCACTTTGCGATTACCAAGGCAAAATATTACATACAAGTCCCCTGAGTGGAAAACATTTAATTGAATGAATCTCATGTGGATCTTTGTTTGGCTTGTAATTTAACTTATCTGATAATGCTTCGTTATTCTAGGCAGTGTCTGAAGTCGCCTAAACTTTAAGTCGTATGATATTTCCAATGACTTAGGACTGTACACCAGACTATCCAGAGTTCCAGATAAAATCCAGCGTTGGTAGACTTGTTAGTTGACATGTTCTTCTTCAGTGGATAGTTCTATAATAGTCAGCGCGATTCGCGAGATTGTTTGCATAAAAGGCCTGCTATTGACAATCGGGTTCAAAATCGATTAATGGATGCGTCAAGAAATCGATTGATCTATTAATTGGCGAATTAGCTCTATTAGCGACTAGTCGATAGTACTTATCTAGGGATTTGCATTCCTTCTCATATAAAAATGAAAAAATCTAGATAATTCCAAAGAGCTACGCACAGATGTTTCCCCGTAAGCGTTGTTTGTGAAACATGCCCGTGTTGTGCATCGCTTGTCCAAACATCGGCCACAATAGCGTGTTACCAGTGTTACATTCTAACCCGTTTTTAGAGCTACTACAAAAAAGGCTCGAATCCTTGCTTCTAAACCTACTGTAAACAGTTTTTTGTAGAAATAGATTCCCCGTTTACTCGAAGATAGCTGGTGCGATGTTTTTCAGTTGTCCCATTATTGTAATGTCAGGATCTGATGTTGGGATATTGAATAAATCGAAGGATTCGAAGGAAGTCTTCATGCATCTCCAGGGTAATTTGTTTATTTGATATAGGAAAACATCATTTGGTATTCTGGAACTGTTGATGAAAATCGTTCATTTATTAATACTGTAGGTTTCGTTAAAGCATTTCCAAAAAAAACCATACAAAACAAATAAGTGAAAGTAACTTAAATATTCCCTTTGTAACTTAATCTGCCAAGTTCCAAGCTGACAGCAAAAAAGTTTGTGGACAAACTACATTGTTGCCAAACTCTTTGCTTGTTAGAAACTTCTGGACAAAGAACAGGGGCGGTTTAGTTTCAAACTTTGACAGAACTAACCTAGTTAGTAGGTAATACGTAGCAGTTCACTTCGTGTATTCCCTGTTCTCGAGCAAGTAGAAAATTCTAGCGAACTATAACCTCGACATACAGAAAATGCCTGTCAGAAACTCTTGAACACCTGGAAAGCTTACGAAAACTTATGTTCTTAGAAATTTAGATCTTTTGATACCATAGATACCTACCATATTTTTTATTTTATTTAATACACTGAGATTGTTTTTTTTATCGCCTATCACTGTGGCTATCACGTTCCAAGCCGTATATAATTGCGGAAGCAAGTGAATCTAACGCAGTAAGTCAAATATAAAACTATAGACCAGAAGGCCTACCACGAACTACTTAGTTCGTTCGTTCGTCTATTTCCCTCTCTATTGCTCTCGCATATTCGATTGATAAAGAGGCAAATAAACGAACGGACGGACGAAGTGTTTCGTGGTAGGCTCCCAGGTCACCTACTTTAGATTAGACCCATGAAACTACTGTTCCCAGATCTTAAGATTGCGGTTTTGCACTCGGGTGGTTAAATATGGGAATATTGCCTTTGGGAACGTTTTGAGTAACAACTACACTCAAAATTTTCCCAAAGGTCTATTATTAAGGTAGTGGATATTTAAGGTCCCTAAGTAACTCTGTGTTTGTCCGTTACATAGTTTAGATGTTTACATTTTGGGGACTTAACTGGGCGTGTCAACTTGGTCCTAACCATTATTATATTATGTAATAAGGCTGTGTAGACAGACTCCTAGGCGAAAATCGAGCACTATACTACACGAGATTTTACTTATTTACATGATTACAAAAGAATATGGGAGTGAGTGAGGTCAGTTCTTAGAAATCTAATTATGGCGAGGAGTTTAGGCTTATGGAATGCATGAATTGCACCTATGAGTTGATGACAGTTCCAAAGTAACTACGACAATAGGGATGACGACTGGGCTGAAAATCTATTGTTTTATTTATATTCCGTCAGTGCATGCGACATTATCCAAAATTATTAGACACGGATTTTTTCCTTTTTCAAGACAACTAAAATTGACGAAGATGAAAGTTTCAGGGTGGGGGCTGGTGACGTCACTATTAGGTAAAAATTTTACCTTATTGTGAAGTCACGCGAAACTTTAATGCACTGTATTTCCGTCATTTTTCATTTGACGAACAAAAGAAAAAATACGTGTCGTATATTTTTTAATAATCTAACAGACAAACTATTTTTTTTGTCGTCTTGCCTATTGTACCGATAGACAACATTTTATTGATTTAAATTAATCAGGTTTCCTCAAACCATAGTTATGCTCGATAAATAATATTTCAAAGAAGTATTTTATCATTTGCGAAATAATCAACGCTAATCAGTTTTAATTACTTTTAATCGGTGTTTTAATAGTATCGTATTATATTTATCTGTGTCGGTACCGTACTACAATCACGTAGATTGCCTACAGCTTTAAGCCTTTTTGCCTATATAAATCTGCGTACTTATTTATAAAAAACGGTGAACTCAACTCAACCCGCCTGCTCCGTTTCTCGGATAAACTCGGGAAAGATAACGCATGTTACGTGCCCATGCCCAATTATTCATAACAAGGCGCCTGTAGCAATCACTTCGGCTCCTCTATTAGGCTGCTATAAAAAAAAAGTTGGCTTCTCGAGCACAAATTGTATAGTATTGAGGAATGTGTGAATGGTTATTTGTAATATCACAGTAAGAATTCTTCGCCTAGTACAGTTGACGCCAGAGACACTCGTATCGTATGTTTACATTTTTGCACCTTACTTTGTCTTGCAGTAGCTTAAACCTATTTTTGACGTCAAGTTTATTAATATTTTAGCAGTGTATTCTGCAAATTGCAACCCAAGCTTTATTAAGGATACTATGCGACTTAGACCAGACAGATCCATAATATGTGATGTTACACGGATAATGGTTACTTATCGCGCTCAAATACTAATGCGATGCTAGGCGAAATAATCACCCACCGCAATAAGACACCCTTACCCGTGGACCATCACATATTCATTGCTGTTTGTATATGTATATTGTACGACATATACCTACTGAAAACATTGATATAACACCATTTCTAAATCTAAATCAGTTTTTTTTAATCCTCTCAAATCTTTTCAGTCAACCAAAAGTGCTCAAGCATAATATGACAAAGGTTTATCCTCGAACGTCGCACACAGATACAGGCGTTGAAAAGGTTCAAAAGCCTTTATGATATTACGACTGGGGATACGAGATACGTCTGATATTTATCAAACGAGATCCGTTGGAAGATGAGTTGCAAATAAAAAAGATGAAACATTTTCAGGGTCTAGTGATTTTTTATATCTCGACTATCTTGATGATCGGCAGAAATGTCAGACGTCATGGTGCTACAATTGCTTCATCGCTTTGACTCTTACAAGTTTACACATACAATCGCGTTCAAAATTGCATGGGCAGTTTATGAATGAATTTATTCATAAATTGCCCATGCACTTTTGAACGCGTACGTACACGCGCGTTGAATGAATGAATGAATTCATTCATAAACTGCAATTTTCAACGCGATAGAACAAGCCTACAAGTTTTAAGGGTAAGAGAGGTATGGGCTCAGCGGATGCATATCGTCGAGTGTGATAGGGCAAAGCACAACGAATGTCGTCTCGCTCAAATCTGGAGCAGAGCCCATCCTGGGGAAGTACCCCCTTACAGAAAACCGCAGTTTAATAACACTAGGCCCTTACTCATAGTGTTGTGTTTATGTTGGTGAGTAAGGTCGCCAGAGCGCCAAGAGGATTCACTGTGTTGGCAGCTTGGGACCCACGGAGCAAAGCTTGCTCCTTTAGCTGTCAACACAGCGAATCCTTTTTTTTTAAAGGGTCGGCAACGCGCATGTAACACCCCTGGAGTTGCAGGCGGCCATAGGCTACGGTGACCGCTTACCATCAGACGGGCCGTATGCTTCTTTGTCACCGTCGTAGTATTTAAAAAAAGTCTGCCGTACAGCCAACCCATAGCGCATATCTATGGAAGCGTTGGACTTGACATCAAACACAATACCTACTACATAATAATTTCAGAGTATCATAGCAGCGTGGTTTTGAGTAACTTCTGCTCCAGCCGCATTAGCACATCTTGTCAAAAGTCGCGCAACTTTATACATCAATCGCGACTTGACACACGGATTCGCGCCAGTGCGCCGAAATGTGCTAGCCGTGCAGTTAAGCTGCTGATTTGAGCGAAATGACATTTCACTGTACGTGCTCTACCACTCCAAAAAAGACAATGGGCTGTTTATCCGAAGCTAGTATCTTAAACAAGGCAGATATGGGCATATCTGCCTGAACGTATATGATCCGCTATTCTCTGCTGGCCTACCACGAATATCGAAAATTGCAATTGACGGAAAAACCTCTTTATCGCTCCAATATGCAAGTATGACAGAGAGGGAAACACAAATCTTTGATACCCCTTCATTATTCAAATGCTTCCACTTGTTACTAGTAAGCTTTTGATTAACGGGCCCATCAAAAGTGTCTTAAACGTGTTACAAATGTGTGTAGTGTGGTTATCACACATCACACGTAAACAAGGTCTCTTTAGTATTCATACGCCGAGTCTGTTCTCTGAGACATAGCATTACATTATGCTAAGCCGTGTGATAAGATATCTCCCGAGATTCACCTGATAAGGTTTATTAGCTGGGATTGTTTGTCTCGTGATAAGCTGACCTACAAGCTGGTGCTATGCTACCGTACATTATCAAACTTATCCGCATACCGTTCCGGCGTGTGAGTGAAATAGAGCTATACTATGCACGTATGTAGCGACGACGTGTTAGTAACTAAACTAACTAAGCTATAATAGGGAAAACCAGCTAAACATAGTTGTTTAATGGCCAAAATGGTAAAACCCTGCTTCCGATAATTTAGAACTATACCTACATGTTTTTTGTATGTTACTCGTGCAGAAGCGTAAAGTAAGCGTAAAGCGATCCGTACGTAATCAGTGCGAATTAGAAAGAACTCTTGCACAAGTATTTCAACAATCGTGCTCCGATAGCCCTAGCCGCGAGCATCCGATCCTCCGTCCCCTTCTACAGCACAACGACGAAACGGGATGCATGTTATTAGCGTGAGAACTGTGAAATTCACAACTGTATGTATAGCTTTCATTAAACCAGTAAAAATGTCTCAAGACCCGTGGCAACTATGAGTAAAACTTCTTCTTTAAACCTTCGGATAATATTTAAAGACATTATAACGAAACTTTGTAAAACTGTGCCCGACGATAAATTAATTTTTTTTTTCTTCATACTTGAGTGACCCACTCTAATGTACATATATGATATGATATGTATTTGACAACCGCTGTCCATATACCTACCACAAGTCTAAACCTATCTTTCATCAGGCAATTGTGACTAATACCGTTATCAAGTCACATCAGATACAAAAAACTTTGTGAATTAACCGATTCAATGAAAAGTGGGGGAGCCATGCGTTTACTTACGCACGTGGTGGGGAGGTCACGCCACCTGGGGGGTTATTCCACCAGCTTGGCAAAGCCGAACAAAATAAGAACCATTATAAAGGCTCTATAAAACGCTTAGATGTTAAGTGTTACGTTAGAGTGGGTTCTTAGATGTTTGACTAAGAGAGCTTTTGGAATACATGGCGAAAGGCGTACTATTGGATCAGTTGTATTATTATTAGTGCAATTATGGAATTCAGGCTAGTGTGGTAAAAGGAAAATGTTGATAGGCGTTGGCCTCGTTTTTGTATTAAACATAATTATAGGTTGTGTAAATGATTATTAGATAAATGTTGTTCTTTAAAACTGTTTGATAAAACACTTTTTGACACGCGAACACTTTTAGTTTTGTATAATTAAACATTTTAATTTGATGTCTTTATACTGTTGGAAAATACCTAACAAGTAACCAACCCCCTTATTCATAAAAAAGTTCACAGACGTTTTAGTTAAATTATGTTTCCTCATTTTCTAACAAAGGCCAAAACTTTTCTAACAAAGGTCAAAACTGACAGATAAGGTCAAAAAATCATTTATCCAAAATGTGCGTTTATAAATAATAACAAACGTTTAGTTTCGCATTTCCTTCGGTATGATTCCTTTTGACTACGGAAAAAGTGTGTTTTGAACCAATTATGTAACTTAATTCGGAAGAGGTACCCTCATACTAAAAATACGGCATTACTGTTTTGTTTCACTTGTTTATTCTGCGAAAAACTCGGCACTTCCTTGTTAGTGTCGTAAATATTTTAAATCACTTTAATCATAGATATTCCTTAACTTTATCGACGACTAATGATCATTTGTCGTTTCTCGTGTTTCGTGACGACGGTTTTTTTATCACAGCTCAGATATAGAATAGAATAGAATAGAATAGAATACTCTTTATTGCACACCTCGGTACATGAGAAAGAACAAAACATTTACAGATATCTTAAGAGTCTTCTTGGCAACCACAAACGTAGCGTAACGATTACAATTTGTATGATCATCAGGGGGCCGAGGCGCCCTACTAATCAGTTCGTTGGTTTGTTTTCTTCTCTAACGCTCTTGCATACGACCGATGAAGAGGCAAGTACTCGTGGACGTAGAAACGAACGAAATTGTTCGTGGTAGCCCCCCTGGTAACCAACAAAAGCAATACACCTACTGATATATAATAAAAGGTTTTATATAAGTAATATTCCTTTGCGTGACTGGCAGGCTATAAACAGAGCGAACTACGCAGTTTTTATTAAATAGCTAAACTATTGTTTGCATTTATTGTCAGCTCGCGTTTGTTCCATTTCAATAGACCTTTTTAAATGGCATTTTGTTTCGTCCTAAACAATCAGTAATAAAATAACTTTAATAGGTATATGCAAAGTCATTTCATTTCATTTTATTTATTCAGTCACAATTAACATTGTATATGACTACTTGAACATTTAAATGATAAACTTATGACTAAACTTAAGCATATCTATATCCACATAGTATCTATCTACATATTTAAAAGTCATTGTAGTTATAGTATGGCCAGGCTTAGTTCTCATTGCTGCAGTCAGAGATAATCATACTGTCTTTTTCTTACGCTATTATTACCACCCCTAAAAAGATGACGGATATAGTATTTTTGTTCTACCGTTACTGCGTCCGTTGTATGGCGAGACTACCTATAGTTGTTACAGTATAAAATGCCTAAAATTTTTTGAACAAATTGGTATGCTTATCGGGTTCTACTTCTAGTTCTAACACGGTTACCTTCCTATGTCTTACAATTTAATCTTTCGTGAGTCATACTGACATGAAATTGCAACGGTTAACACTCACGTATTGTTATCACAATAGGCGTGACATGTTTCGACTGCATCAGGCATTCATTGTCGGACAGACAGAGTGGTGTGGTCGCCTTCGCGGCTCGGGCATCACATCTTCCTAGGTCTATTCAAGAAAAGTCTCGTGACACATCTGAAACGTGTGAAAAATCGAAATTCAACCGCTTGACGCCCAGGGAAATCAGCGATATAATAGACTTAGGTAGAAGATTGGTGTTCTTGATCGAATCGATCATGAGGGGCACAGAATCGGGACTAAAGTCGGAAAAGTCCTTGCCTTTTTGAAGGAGGGGAGAAATGCATTAGTGCGGGGAGGGGAGGTAATCAAGTGTTGATGTGGGACTCCTCGTTGTCATCATCGTCTGGTCGAGTTTACGCGTTGGTGCTACACCTACACGGCGAGGCAATGGGAACATTGGGAACCCCCAAGGCAAACTTCCGCGACCTTAGAGTGTCCTTGCCTGTAAAATTATAGCACAGGGCCCACGGGGCACGGGGTCGCCAACGCGGCTCACTGTGCGGCTTTGACATTCGGTAAAAAAAGAATACAGTGTAAATATTTGAGTACCTAGTCAGTTAGATAGACCTAACCAATATTAGAGGATCTTTCAATTTCCTGATAGTCATTTGATTGATTACTTTTGGAGACTTTTGGTTTAGTTTGGTCTGAAGAAGTTATAGATATTGTCATGTCTATCATGAATATCTTCCTATTTTTAGGGTGAGTTTAAAGCTTCAGAAAATGACGCTAAAATACCTTCTAAATTTAGTTTAGACGATAATAAATGTTGCCAATATACGTGGTACCTATTTACCACAATGAGTAATTTACCGGCGCTTTCCGTCAAACAAATGTCAAAGTAAAGCAAATAATTTATCTTATTTATTAACACGCGATAAACGCGAAGCGTAAAGACACTAGTTGCACTGCGACAAAAATGAAAATTAATGAAATACATCGTAAAACTGTTGTAAAAAGATGATTAATGGACTTATTGGTGAGACGCGGCAGTAAACTCAGGTACTTTGTGATCCTAACGACTTCCTTGTCGAGTTTTTGCAGTAAATTACCTCTTTAGGCCACTTGGATATTATATTAAATGTTAGTTTAGTACGACATTTTTACGGTTTTATACCTAAAAAAGAAAAAACGGAACCATTATAGGATCACTTTGTTGTCCGTCTGTCTGTCAAGACCCTTTATCTCGGGACCACATAGACTCGTAGAGGTAGCAAGTTGAAATTATTACCACATACACAGGTCTGCGGTCCCTTAAATCTGTGAAAAAACCAAACCTCTACGTCAACGCAATCAAAAGATACGGCCGGCCGTTTATGCCGCATTTTCCATACATTTGCAATGGGAATTTAAATGTATAGGGAGTACCCTACGGGAAGTATCCCGTTGACCTAGAATCATGAAGTTTGGCAAAAAGCAAGAACTTGAAGCAAAAGTACAGGACAGGAGACAATCCGAAAACTGTATAATTGCCGCACATTGACAGTTCCGTGCCAACAGTATTTTTCAGGTCATAAATGGGGTGGGGTCGCTGAGACTACAGGATCGCCGTAAAATCGACGCACTGGAGATGTGGTGCTGGAGACGCCTCCTTACGATACAGTGGACGGCGTTCCGCACTAATGCCTCCATCCTCAAAGAGTTTCATATCAAAGATCGGCTTTCGTCAACTGTGCAATTACGAATACTGAAGTTTTTTGGTCACATTTCCAGAAATGAGAACTCGATGGAGAGACTTGTGGTTCAGGGCCGGGTAGAAGGCAAAAGATCACGCGGACGGTCACCAACTCGCTGGACTGACCTGATTAAACAAGCTACCGAGTCCACCGTGACCCAATGCACTCGCAACGCCTCTAACCGGCAAAAATGGAAGCAAATCGCTAGGAGAGCTATCCTCGAGAAAGTTAACGACTCACTCAATAAACACGTATTGTTTGTGGAAAGTATAGGGATAGGGAGTCGCGATTTTTTTATAGCAAGCCCGTCGCTAAAATATTTTATATAATGGCATCATGAATAAAATTAAAACGCGGTAAGTATAGTTTAAATGTAGTTAAATGTACTACTTACCTATTCAATACGAAACCCACTAAACGAACAAATTACTGTTTAAAATGAGGTTAACGGTCGGACATTCCGTTTTCCACTGTAAAATGGCAAAACGCGAACTATAAAATAACCAAAGAAAACTACTAAAGCTACAATTCCAGCAGTATTAAACCCGGGGTTAAAGAAAATGTGAACGAATTGTAACATATTTGCAGTAAAAAACCGGCCAAGTGTGTGTCGTGAAAATTGTGCAAGTAAAAAGGCACCAGCACCACTGAAAGCAAAGGTAACTTCATAATATCAAGGCACTTACGTCCTTTTGTAATAAATAGTTTTTTTGGCTAAAACTCAAAACCGGCTTGACCAAATTTGTTCAAAATAATTTTCGTGAACTTACCGTGTTACTGTTAAATCCTATCTTCATGAATCTTTTCATATTTTTGTACCTCCCGTTCGAAAGTTAGACGACACTTCTTCAGACTCAGTATTCGATTAGTCAAATTTTTGTTCAACAAACCTTTATGTTATTTCTAAAGACCTATCAGATGATGTGCCACAAGTAGATGGCGAAAAACACATGTTACATGTATAAGGCGTCCTAACATAGCATTTTTTTAGTTTTTTTGTTTTGTTCCATTTACATCTAGTATTTCACCTCTTTATCGCCAATGTGGCAATTTAGCATAGGGTCAATGTCAATACTTAACCTTAATAGGTTCGTTGAATTTGTTTGTTACGGTAAAATGTGGTAAAATATCGTGATGTGTTTGATATCGTGCTAGCATGGCGGTTAGACTAATTTGCGCTCAAGTGTGGAAAAACAATAACTGCTTACATTTTAAAAAGTCCTTCAATAGAAGGTTGTGATGCTATTGCTAAATATCTATTATAACAGTTTTCCCTTAAGTAGGTAATGTTCTCCCCGTTATAATAATGGATATGTTTTCCAAAAATTTAATTAAAATCGCCGTCAATCCAACTTCCTAACAATGTCAAACAAACCGCCATATTGATCTCACTTTTATGTTTTTAATGAAATCTCCAAGATCAATTTTATTTATCTTCTGTTTTGTATGTTACAATAATCAGGACCATATCATTAGTGAACGTCTTCAGTGGTGTTTGATGAGGAAGTGTGAGAATATAAGGCGAAACAAATTGAAATATGTACATAGAAACTTAACCTCACAACAGTATAAAGTAGAAGGAGTTTATACGCAATTTAAGCAAACTTATATCTAATTACCAAAAAAAAAACACAAACTTAACTTGAAACCTTGAAAGTAATATCTAAGCACTATTTTACAAACATATGCTCATACACTTTTACATGGAACAGTAGTAGTAGTAGTTGTAAAACACTTTATTGCACAAAAACAGGGGGAAAAAAAACAAGATAAATAACACAAATATTTGTACAAAGGCGAACTTATCCCATTTAGGGATCTCTTCCAGTTAACCTTTGAGCAATTAAAGGAGAACTGGAGATGGTAGACATGTGTATGTGTATAGTATAAATTACATTTAAAAAAAAAGAAGAAACCCAGTTAGTTCCTACTTTACTATATAGGTAGCCCAAAAACAGGCAGGGAACAGCCTACTCTACTGCGCACAGAACAGTTCGCGCAGTAGGAAAACTCCTTATTATTTTAAAGTATTGTAGTAAGTGAAATACATGTCCGTCTGTATAAATAGCAACACCATTTCCTCACCATGCAATACCTACTACCGCATTGTAATATTTGTAATACCATATTGTCGCTCACCAGGCGGCGCCACTCCTGCATGGGTCCTGTGTTAGCATGAGAGATTTGTCAAAGTGACGTTTGAAATGAAATGTTCTCGCAGGACTCACGTTCCACTAGCGCCCCTAGCGGAAAATCGACTCGCGGTAATTCAAATCCAAATCCCGGTAAAGGATAACCCTGTTAACTGTGTTGCCCAGACCCCACACGTGATATTACATTATTCTTTTGTTCCAAAGATCGATAGACGGAAGGTAATCGGGGTATTATATCCATTATTAATTTAACTAAGTGCTTGACTTGTCAACTTCACCACTTATCGGGCCCACCCTAATTTAATACCATCAAATGGTTTAAGAATTATAATCCTGTATTCGCTTAAAGTAAATATAAAATAGTCAAAGACTCCATCTCATTTAGTTGGATTATTCGTCTCGATTACGTCTAGTTGAACTATGGACAGAAAAGTACAATCAACTTATCGTGTAAACCTGCTAAATTCATTTTTGAAATGTATTTATTTTTAACTCTATTGTCATACAATACAACAATACAACGTTCTTATTGTCTTGTGTTTTATGATTAGCAAACACGGGGTCCTTGAATATCTTCACGTTATAAACTGTGGTTTGCGGTTGCGGTTAGGGGTCGAACTTTTGAACTGTTTCATTGAAAGGTCATTTAACATTTTCTGTATATACTGTATACTCAGAAGGTTAAGTCGAAAATTCGGGGAAACCCCTTAGTGTCTCTACCATGAGTTCCCATAGAAATCGAAGGATAGATTTCGACACGTTATCCACAGCTGCATCCCGCTTACACCCGCAAGTGCGAGCAAGATGCACACAGTGCGTTGACGTAACGCGTATTATAAAAACCTACACCATTGTAAAACCACAAGGGATAAAAATAAGGCAGGTAGCCATCATCCCCGTATTGCTCTAACTACAAACATACCCAACAAAGCCAATGCGTATTGATTACTTATATAGCTCATAGGCGTTTACAACCTTCTGCTCCTTAGCTGTTGTATTGATTTGCAACCGGGGAATCCCCGAGAGAAATCCTGCAGCTTGTTTTGAAAAAATAATAGATAGAGGAGAATGGTTTGTGTATTTTTGTGGGAAACACCCTAGGGGAGGGTTTTGCGGAACTGGGTCGTATATGCATCTTCTTTAGGTACGTGTCGTGACCATCCAGGAGGTCGACGACCATTATGGCTATAGGTACGTCTCTTTATCTTCAGTCGTGTGAATTAATTTATCTATGGTCTTCTCTTCTAACCAGTGTGCTTATCATGAGTTGTATGTAACCGTATTTTATAGCGGCTGCGACATACGAAAATGTATCCGTCTCGCTCCTACCCCACTACACTGGCAGGAGTGAGACGGACATACTTTCGAATGCCGCAGTCGATATCGATAACGGTTACCTACGGGTCTTATATTTTCCCACGATGTATGCCTTTAAGTTTAACCTCAGCCACGCTTCGCTTCGATTTTTTCCTTCAATTATTAATTGAATTATTGACCGAGCGAGCGAAGCGAGCGAACCGTCTCTGCTTCAGCTTGGACAAAAATGCTTTTAGGTGTCTGTCCATTTGTTCTCCTCTACAGGTCGCATTTATCAACCAATTCTTGTAAAATTTTGTAAACGAGTTCGTTAAATACATAAATTTTTTTTGTCGAGTCAGTTTTTGGAAATTTTAAAAATGGCGGGAATTGGCACAAAGGTCCTAAGCGCCATAGAAATCAAAGGCGCTTAGGACCTTTGCGGCAATACCAGTACCATTGAGAGTTCGTTGTTATAATGAAACGGTAAAGGAAGTAATTCTTATTTTTATTGACCGAGCGAGTGAAGCGAGCGAAGCGTCTCTGCTTCAGCTTGGAGAAAAATGCTTTTAGGTGTCTGTCCATTTGTTCTCCTCTACAGGTCGCATTTATCAACCAATTCTTGTAAAATTTTGTAAACGAGTTCGTTAATTACATAAAAAAAATTTTGTTAATTCAGTTTTTGGAAATTTTAAAAATGGCGGGAATTGGTACAAAGGTCTTAAGCGCCTTTGGAGTCTATGGCGCTTAGGACCATTGAACGTTCGTTGTGATAATGAAACAAGGAAGTAAGTATTTATAATTTTTACATATTTGACTGAGCGAGCGTAGTGTTTCCGGTTCAGTTTTTGCAAAAATGTATTCGAGAGGTCGCTATCAACCAATTCTAGTGAAATTTTGTAAGCAAGTTCGTTAATTTTTAGGTACTTTCCCAGATGGGCTCTGCTCCAGATTTGAGCAAGACGACATTCGTTGTGTTGTGCCCTACCACACTAAACGATTTGCATCCGCTGTACCCATACCTCTCTTAGAAATCCTATAGATGTTATGAGATCGATATAGCGGAATCTGTATGAAAATTATAGTAATTTTCAACGGACGTCAAAAGGAGGAGCTTTTCAATTCGTGTGATTTTTTTAAATATTTGTTACCTTGGAAATCCCTCATTACTGAACCGATTTAAAAAAATGTCTGAAAAAACAAAGTACCAGATTGGTCCCTTTTTTTTCAAAAGTCAGTTTGATGATAGAATCTGTGAGTAATAGAGGGATGTCCTTAAATTTGAAAAGTGATTTAGTGATTTGTGTGTTTTTCGAAGCATTTGATGAAGTAGACGATCACAGATGGCATAGAAGAACTGCTTGGTAATTGCCAGCTCTATCATCCGATTTGAGACATTCGTCTTTTGTTTGTAAGGAAATACCTTAACAGTAGTCTCATTTGATTATAATATAATTCTATTCTGATAATGAAATTCATGGGGAATTGAGAGAACTCCTCAAATTCTTACGGCACAAGCATTATGATTTTTCCTAACTTGAACATTCACGAAAACCATAATTTTGTTTGAGATTGGAGGGCTTTTTCTGACCGCAGTCATCATTTACTGGAGTGGACCTGATGGCGAAGACCAGGGATGGTATAGATATATATATATACATATATAGGAACTGCTTGGTAATTCTTAGCTCTATTATCCGATTTGAGATATTCTTCTTTTGTTTGTAAGGAAATATGTTCAAAATAGTCTCCCATTTGATTATAATTATATTCTGAATTCTGTTGATGGAATTCATAAGGAATTGAGAGACATGCTTAAATTTTAACGGCACATGCATTATGGTTTGAGGGTTAAGTAACTTAATTTTTTCTTTACGGAAACCATCATTTAGGTGGAGTGAACCTAATGATGAAAACCAGGAATGACAAAGTAGAACTGCTCGATAATATCCAGATCTTTCAATCGATTTGAAGCATTCTTATTTTGTTTCCTCCAACCTTCAAAGTAGTTTTGTTTCGTTTTACTTCAAATCTAATGATGGCATCCATGAGACGGTAAGAAAGATCCTTATGGCAATTTCGGTATTTTATACTCAAACTAACCCAAACTTTAACTTTAACCGGGAAGTTGTTTTTTTTTCCTTAAAGATTACTTATATTTATTTAAATTTATAAATAAATTATTTTTTAGTGCGTGCCTACCAAATTGTTTTGACTCAAAACTTTTGAGGATTCTTAAAGAGTAACTTAGATGTTTGTCTGGTAAATATATACCTAATCGCTAAATATGACATGTGACATGCTTTTATGGCTCTTGATTTGACCTAGCGTAAGCGAACGTCTACGTTTCAGCTTAGTCAAAAATGCTTTCATATCTCCGGCTGTTCTCCTCTACAGGTCCTTTTTATCTACGAATTCTCGTGAAAGTTGAGCGATCAGGTTTTATAGCTTTGTAGGATCTTTTTGTCATTTAGTTTTTTGAAAAATATTAGAATTGATGGAAATTGGCGCAAAGAGATTAAGCGCCGCACAGGCCTATGGCGCTTAAGAACAGATGGTCGCGAGGTCTACAGCTCACAGAGCCACTAGTTTTATTACGTTATAAGTATTTCCCGTTTCTATATATAGGTAGGTATACATAAAAAAGTGAGAGTGAAAAGTTTAAAAGCAGAACTCATATCGAGTGATTTGTTCTGATTGGACCTGTACAGTGAAAAAAGATACGCTAAGTAAGACAAAACTAAACGGCCCTTTATTATTTCCGGAGTTTTAAAATTAATATTTAATATGCTTACAGCAGTAGGTACTTAGATAGGTACATTTCCGGTATTACCAGATGTTCTACTGGTACCGACCAGTCAAGATTCATCTTTTTTTTAAATACATACATAAATACATACCTACTGATCTCTGACGGCTAATTTGAAGCTATACTCATTAGTAGAGCCGGCAAGATCTAACTGTATTCGTTCATTTAATAGACAAGTTTGTACCTCTAGGTACTATCACGTTTCTTGTATGGGCCCCCTTAAATATTTATTTTTCAGTCCTCCGGCCGGTAAGCGCCACTTTACGCAAAACTAAGTTGCCTGCCGCCTGCCGGCTCCGTCGGGCAGAAAATAGTATACAAACCTCGGCCGTTAAATGGGAAAGCCTCGGATCACATGTTAGTCGACCTCGGCTTCGCCTCGGCCGACAATTACATGAAATCCGAGACATCTCCCACTTAAACGGCCTTGGTATGTAATCTACTATTATTCCGCTTTTTAGTATTTGTTATATCGGCAATGAAAATACATAATCTGTGAAAATTTCAACAGTCTAACTATCACGGTTCTTGAGATACAGCCTGGTGACAGACGGCGGAGCCTTAATAGGGTCCCGTTTTACCCTATGGGTACGGATTTACGGAACCATAATAAAATAATTTTCATTAATTTCACTGGCTTCTGACTAAATTGCGAGGATTCCAGGAACTTTACGCACACTTTTCCAATTCTCTCGGAAAGTAAAATATTCGTTTGGGTTAGAAAATTAAATTACTTTGTCGTTTACTTGAAGTTATTATCTCAAAGGTATTGGAAATAAATTGCTTCACGTCCTCTAAAGGATCCATTGTGTGTGCTCAGGGCGTTCCGGACTCGTCCTTCAGACATCTTGACATCACACTATTGAGAGTGAAATGCCACAGTAAAAGTATTGTATGAAGTACGAAGTCGTTAAGGTGTCATATAGGGCCGTCATATATGTTGCCGTGGTATTAGAATACTTATATAGCTACTCCAAAGGTGTTGGATATTAAAAAAAATATATCTAGCTACATTTCGATTTTGAGAGCTTGACTATGACAGCTTAGTGCTCGTAACAACCATAGGTGATATTTGAAAGCTCATCAAATTGTTTTCCGTTTATCCTCCTGAGGATCACGGTCCTACTCATGGGACTAATTAGTTAATTGAAACTTTAACTATTTTCAATTGGAATAGAGTTGCATTTCTTTTGTGTCCTTTCATTTTAAAACAAAATAAAATCAAACCTTATTTTTTAAACTATTGATA
Organism: Lathronympha strigana; assembly: GCA_949128165.1. Lineage (NCBI taxonomy): Eukaryota > Metazoa > Arthropoda > Insecta > Lepidoptera > Tortricidae > Lathronympha > Lathronympha strigana. Next base: position 3,792,132 of record OX421906.1, on the reverse strand, counting down.
TTAAATTCAAATAGCATTTGTTTTGTGTGGTCGGCTTAAGGAGGCTATATCTACTCGCGCATAATTTTCGTGCAATTTAAATTAATGTTATAATATCTTGTTATTTTGCGTGATGGGACTGATGGGACAGAGAACAGTAGGTATAAACGAAACATACTATTTCAACAAATAACATAACAATTAACATAAAGTCAAGGTACTCTCGACTTTTAACTGTGGTTAGGTAAATTAATTAGACAATGACTGCGTGAAAGGGTTCCTAATAAAGGGCATAATTGATATTGTTTAAGTAAAGTGCGTGGGAGGCTAAGTAAATGAATCATGTACTTTGATGTTGAAGAGAATAGGGTAGGATGAGGGCTGCTTTCTAGAGGCCTTACAGTGCATTTGATTTAGTTATTAAGGTTATAGTAATAATTAAATAGCCTTAAAATAAATGGCTGAAATCGCCCATGTCTTTGTTATTTTCAGCCATTTCAGGGTAACTTGTGAATGAGGATTAGAGAAGCGCTACTGGATCGTGGGTCCTGACGATTCTCTCATACTGAAAGCGCAACGACCGACGGGTTAACAAACAATTCTGTTGAGTGTAGTACAACGTTTTTCATCACACAAAGTGAGGAAAATGACATCACCTAAATATTAAACATTTAAAATCATTGGGTATTTAAAAGTCAAATCTACAAGTTCGTGTGTTGTGACACTTGTGACTGAACAATTCAAAATCGCGAGACTTTTGTTCTATTCGCTTAAAAAATATTAAAAGAAAAAAGGCTGCTTTTAATATTAACAGTGTTAAAAGCAGCCCTTTGCGAGGTTGCCGCAATGCGCAAGTGTGTCCGCTAAAGTGGCAAACCTCCAGAAACTGCACGCTTACCACAAACATCGAAAATTGGCATTGACGGGAAAACCTCTTTGTCACTCCAATATGCAAGTGTGAAAGAGACGGAGGTACAAATCCGCAATCGTTCGATTTTCGCGGTATAGGCCCTGTGTAGTCTGCTTATCGGACAGACTGTACGCTTGTTGACCACCGTTTTCACTATCACTACATAGTATAAAACAAAGTCGCTTCTCGCTGTCTGTATGTATGTATGCTTAAATCTTTAAAGCCACACAACGGATTTTGATGCTTAGATTAATAGATAGAGTGATTCAAGAGGAAGGTTTATATGTATAATAATAACCGGTGCGAAGCCGGGGCGGGTCGCTAGCGTAATATAAAAAAACGGCGGGACTCGCCGGCAATAACTCAAGTGAAAGACCACATTATAATACCAGTACGTATTGTTTATTACATCGTCCCAGATCTAAAGCTAAAAACGTCGACTTTTTCAAATAATAATCGTCTAAATATATTTATATACAAAAATGCATTAGTTGTAAAATACGATACGCACCGTGCCAACTCAGTAATTGCATTCTGTAGAAAATGCGTTTTGGCAGTTTTATTTTTTATTTTATTCATAAGGCACACAAAACAGACAACATTCATTACATTATTACAGCAGCTATATGTGGTAGGTATAAAATAAAAATGGCGTCCAAAACATGCATGCACAGCAAGAAAAAAATAACAATGAGTAAAAACCTATCCTAAAATTACAAATTACATTTTTTTAACACAATAAATGAAATTTAAGTTAACAAATTAAGTAAATCAAAATTATAAAGTGTTCATTTCTTGTTATGAATCTTGTACGATGGCCAAGAACTTCGACAACTTGCCTCCTAAATACCGCTAACCGTGAGTTGAAAATATCGATATCGTTATTTTTTGAGACCAAATCATTATACTGACGACACATTCTAACTATAGGATTATAGAAAGAGGTATTATTCTTGTAGATCTGAAGGCCAAAAATGTTAGGAGCACGGGTTCTAAAACGAGGAGTATGGAAAGTATTTAGGGAGTTAGTTTGCACTCTCCTACCTCAATACGTGCTATTATTAGGTCAAGCATCCTGGTTTGAATAATGGTTTTTGTTGGGACTTTCAATCCGATGGTCGCGGGTTCAAAACCTGACGGATTATGCACGAAATATTACTTTGTTAATTGCCAAACGGTTTTCGGTGAAGGAAAACATCGTGAGGAAACCGGGTCCCAATAGGGCCTAAATAGTTTACCCTCTGGATTGGAAGGTCAGATGGCAGTCGCTTTCGTAAAACTAGCGCCTACGCCAAATCTTAGGATTAGCTGAGCCGTGGCATGAGCCGGGAAAATGTTAGGAGGAAGGGGATATCGTTGGGAAATTTTGGGAGACAGCAAGACCTAGTGACATTCTACCATAAAACTCTGGTTGGTATACTAGGTAGGTATATAGCAGATTAAGAAAAACAAGAGAGTAATGCCATTGATCGATTACCATCTAGCAGAAACGAAAGCAACAGGAGCTCTAGCGCGAGAGGCGCAAGTCTATACATGATGGAGTCGCGTTTGATGTATGAAGAATAGCGCCTTTTGACAAGTTATATACTTCAAGTGGTATTTTAAACGTCAAACTTTTATGAAATTATGACGTTTATCGCAGTCTGTGCTATCAAAATCAGGCCAGGCCCTCAGTTCCGCGATCGAAAGCGCTTGACGAAAATTTCGATTGACGTTCGTGTCATCTAGTGCTTGTCAAGTACCCTTGACCGTCTGCGGTTCGCTATCGGAGTTGGCCAAAATATATATCTCGCATCTCTTTCCTTCAAATGGCTAACGAAAACGACGCAAACAGCCACCACACTACGGCCAATACGCGAAATGAATTAGCCGTGAAACCCGTAACGTATTACCGTGCCTAATTAAATTCAGACGTCGTTCTAGAATCTTCCTGCCATTGAAATACAGACGAAAAGCTAATCTTTGGTCTCGTTAGTCATACATCATCATGCTGATGCAATACAAATTATACCACATACATACATTAAAATTTGAGCTGGATTTTAGTACATCTATTTATATCCTGACCATGCCTTTAGCATGAACAGTTGGATCGGCATTCAGTGCGCGTGAGCTGTTGGAACCGTTTCAAAGCCAACACTTTTCCTTTAATACTATGGCTGAAACGAAAAATAGCTCAGACAATTATCGACCTTACGATTACGTCGAAAACAGTCAAATTGATATATATTTTTTTGTCATTAGAAAATAATCTTTACTTAATTTCACGGAATCAAACCTTGATTTAACCAATGCGACTTACATTTTGTGAAATTGTAAGTAGATCTATTGTTTTTCCTCGAGGAAAGAGGTTTTCTTTCTATTTATCATGAGTTAAATAAAGTTGACTCACACTGAAGAGAAAAACATTTAAAATTTCGCATTTAATTCGTCTGAATCCGTTTTTACACGATTTGTGTTTCCTGTTCCTTTTCATCTTAAGTATTTACAGTATCGTTCATTAACTAAATAATGACGATACTAAAAGCGTTTTTTTACAAATTAACTATATGCATCGTCAATAGGAACGTTTTGAAATGAGTGCAAAAATGAATGAATGAATGAAATGAGTGAAATGAGTGAATTATAGTAGAAAATAATAAATTGGTGTTTCTCAACGTCTACTCAGAGTATCAGCCTTCTTTTTTAGAGCTGTCAAAAACCGCATTAACCGTTAAAGTTTATATGAAACAGACCTTTGACGTCATAAATTGGTTACAAACCTGCTTTTTGAATTTCCTCGTAGTTGTCTACGTGTTTCCAATAATAATTTAGACATTATTACTCATTGAATGAATGAATGACACACTTTAAAAACTGATTTATGGCGTTTATTAACACCACCACCTGGATGTTCTTTCTCACACGGGGGTTTTTTAAAAATATTAATAGTAGAATGGCCTTCAGGCAATGTATCACTAGCTTTATAAGTCCCTCTGGGCATTGTAGACCAACCTTTGTTTTTGCTTTTTATGTGTAGGTAGTTTGCACAAGTAACTTTTTTGAGTCTCGGGGTGAATTCGCATTCTTTCAGTCATCATCTTTAGATGTATAGGCTCGAAATGTAGATTCATTGAGTTAATAAACGCGATAATTTTCAGTTGAAAGATTGTGCTAGCCAGTGTTAATTAATGCCATTTACCAAAAAAGGTTTTATAAATAGTTTTTTTTAAAGACTTATCAAACGGCCCTCGTATCTACATTCTACAGCAGCCGCTATAACATAATTTTAATATTTTATAAATAACATCTAAAAATATCGATAACGACGATGTTATTACAACGTATATAGCTGCTATAAGCCATGTTACACATATTATAAAACTAGAAGTTAATAAAGTTGACATAAACAGGAAACTGATGATACATAAATACAACTAGCTAAGCTACATATGTTTAGGATAATTCAGCAGAGTTTTATTTATTTATCGTATGGCGTAACAGTCACTGGATATTTAGATACATAGTTAAAAATACAATTATAAAAATAGTCATAGATTTAGGTTATCCCTTCTCAGGTATTCGATGGCGTTTTCTTTAAGGCTTGCGAGATCCTCCGTTCGTCCCGTAAATCTAGTAACCGGGCATTCTAGAAGCATGTGCTCAACCTTCTGCTTGGGTTCACCACACACGCACGTAGGAGAGTCGCACCAGCCCCATTTATGCCAGTGGTGCGCGCAATTTTCAAAACCTGTTCTTAAGCGATTTAGTTGACACCATATTCTGTGTGGTTGGTCGAAGCCAGGAGGGTGCTTCTTTGGGTCAAAAGTGAATAATTGTTCGCCGGTGTGTCCGTGTGCATTCCACTTGCCTATCCACGATTCACGAGACTTCCAATGCATGTCCATTTCCAACATACTGAGGGCTGGTGGGTTGCGGGGCTGCAGGCGTTTCTTTCCAAAATTGCTGAGGTCTTTAAAAATAGGCAACGTGTGGGTTGGCATTTAGTCTTAATTGCCTCTCGAATCGACACTTTTTCCGGCGCAGATTAGGTGGTTCAATGGCGCTAAGTGCCGGTAGCCAAAAGGTCGGGGTAGGCTTAAGACAGCCAGTAATAAGTCGCATGGTGTCGTTCAGCTGCACATCCACCTGATGTGAGGCACCGTCGGTATGCATCTATACTGGAGCGCAATATGCGGCTGTTGAATAGACTAAGGCCGGTGCCGTAGTTCGCAGACAGGAGGCAGTTGCTCCCCAAGTTGTCCCTGTAAGTAAGTAGAGTTATTAGAATGCATTTTGCATCGCATTCATATTATTTTGCTGAGGCATGTAACCTCGTGTCTCGTGTTTCTTTATACAATTTTATTAAAAATAAGTCCAGCCGAGTTTCTTGCCGGTAATAGGTAATCTTCTCGGACTGTGGTGTAGGGTTAGAAGGTGGTAGCTTTTTTTTGCCGTTCATAAGTGCATTGTAATATTAATAATTTATTTTAGAAAATCGGCATATTGCCAATACTTATCATTATGTTGAAGCGAAGGAACAGAATAGATAACTGATATCTACACGAGTACTGAATAGGAGTGCGTTAGATGCTATTAGGGGTGTGTCAAGCAACACGCAATCACTAGCTGCGCTATCCATACGATACATCACGTCAACGATGCATAATGCATCCAAATCACGCTTTTACTGCCATCTACCCGCCGCCATGCTAACTGCGCCGTGAATCGACTTGCGATCGTAGATCATTAGAATTGTTACTTATAATTCTCGATAGATGTCGATGACAACGCAGGGCTGTTTACTTAGCTAAGCATTAGCAATAGAATTACATTGCTAGAGTGTTCGTGGACCGTGATACGAGTACTCTTTTTCTCGCCCACTTAGTGTATTTTGTGATTATTGAATTAACCTTTTGGCCGCCGGACCCTGTTCGCCAAGACGCTCACTCACACGCCAGAGCAAATTTTAAGTAAACAACTAATAAAAAGTTTAGGGATTGCAAATAGTGATATCGATATTCATAATTAAAGGTGGAATTCTTCTCAATTTGCCTTTTTTTATTTCCAAACTTAGATTTCTCTCAAAATTTCTAAACTAAACAGATTTACTATACAAGAAAATGTTGAAAATAAAGGACTTTATCATGAAAAACAACAACTAAACATTATCGAATCATGAAGTAATATCACCGCACTAGTCTGTACGAGTAGTCTTCTATACATGTCAACGGCGCGCAGGGCACGTCTTTAGTTCCGACTGACAAATACTGTTTACGCGCGAGTTAAGTAATAATAGCGTCTGAGTCAACGGCATAAGCGCTTGTCGGTACGTAAACTTTATAAACCATAAGATTAGGGACGCGCATCGTGTCTCGATAAATTTACATACTTACCGGAGGGTTTTCGGAGAAAACTAACAGGTGGATTTAATAATATATATATATATACAGTATGTATCAGAATGAAAGGCAAAACAAGAAACCCGTTAATGTTTAGATCATAAATATGAGCATGGTACTTACCTAATTCATCAAAAATACGACAGGTTTTACGTGAGGTATAAAAATATACATTTATTATTATTGTGTTGCACCTCCCCTGTATTATTTGTTTACAATCTTATAAATGACATTTCTTAAATTACCAACTGACAGACAGGCGTCAAACCTTGTTGAAGTTTGGATTTTTACCTAGTTACAAACAAATAGTTAACAAAGCGCTTGCGCGTTGCCTATGACTACAGCCATTATTAAAATAATTACCTAGGTTACTTATAAACAGAACTCAAAGCGCATGTGTATTGACATAACAACGTTAATGTTAATTAGTTGCCCCTAGCTACATATCAACAGTACGCAATACGCATGCACTGTCAAAAATCAAAAACGTAAACAAACCCTATAGGATGTTACAAAAACCATTAACCGACTGCAAAAATATGGTCTTCGAGTAATTCATTTAGTAATTTTATGCCATAAAACATGTATTTAGGCACGTGAAATGCACGTCATTACATTGTACTCGAGTTCCCCGTCAACCAGTTTTAAGGTTTGCTCTTCGTTGTGATACATACTGTATATATCGGTTATATATATATATATATATATATATATATATATATATCGAGTTAAAATGTAGACCTCCGCTGTCACTGCGGTCAATAATTTATTCGGCAAATAAACCGCAATGGACAATTTACTGAAGAAGCTGCCTAAACTTTATCCATTATTATGCTTTTTTTTTTCTACATATACCTACTTACTACGAGTAGTTACCAACAATGACAATAATTGGCAATTAAATGTTTGAACGCTTAAATAAAACCAGATTCGTGAAAACATATTCATTTTAAAAACTTGCACATCAATTGAACTTTCCCATCCCTAGCTGTCTTTTATACATGCCAACGGCGACAGTGACACGGAAAAATGTAGAAATTATAAGCATATTTTTTAAATCCTTTATTATGAAACAATGGATTCATATACCTGCTTAAAAAGTAAATGTATGAAAAAACAAAGGGTCAACAAGTTGACACGAGTACAAAATAATTTTTAAATTCTATTATTTTACCATTTAGTAAGCGGTTGAAACTTTGTCTTGTATACAAGACGACGGCGTTAGTGTATCGTACTATCGTTGTCTTGTATAGGTGACAACGGCGGTCAAAGGGTTAAACGGTGCAGTTCATAATTGTTTTTGTTAGTTTCACGTCTTGCAAAGTTTTATGAATAGGAGAGAAAGAATTACTTAAAAGCCGAGTTTCTGATCGAATACGGTTTTGCGTATGAATTAGATTTTAACCGTTTTTTTAGCTACTTATTTTGTAAGGTACACATTTGCGATTTTTAATATGTATTTTTTGTATACTTGTAACGAAAAAAGAAAACCATTAGAATTTCTACAGAAAAATGGAAACTTATCGAGTTTGGTATGAATAAGACAAACCAACTGCAAATCAATAAGATTCATTAGATAAATTGGTACGATATAGGATTAAAATCCATTCTAGGAATTATAAATTGAAAGAGATGTCATATACTCGTACTATAGAAAAAATGACCAAGGCTCCCCCCGGTGAGCAGGGCTGGAATCAAATCAGCAACCTCCTGCTTTCGCGGCAGACGCCCTACCTACCCTTTATAAGACTTTAAGGCTTTACGATTGTATCCATTTAAGGGTTAACAATTTTACCTGAGCTACTAGACTACTTCTCCAATTTCCCGAAACCCCGCCCTAAAGAGAAGCGATGGAGGCAATTCAGGGTTTTTAGTCAATGCGAGTCGGACATACCCATTCGGTTTCTCACTCTCGGAGAAAGTGGAACCCATAACAGATTTTCCCTGAGTAAAACGAGCGACTTCTACCTCATGTTACAATTCTAAGTAGGTATAATCAAAGGCTACAACTGGTTACTTGAAGCGTTCTCTAAAAGCCGTAAGAATAACGAAATACAAGATTATCACCGCATAGAACGTGACCTAGGACAATAAAAAGCTTGCCTAGGCTACCTAGTGGCCTTTGTTGTGGTTTATTGATAACAACTTAGTTTTACTGTTTGCGGTATTGGCGTTACGGTAAGGCGTGTATAAATATGAGTATGACGAACTTAGAGTTGCCTCATATTGCGTTTTATTTGCGATGTAGATTTTACTGAGCTATTTTTGCCTGCATATGTTGACTGCAACCCTAAATTAGGGCTAATTTGTTTATGTGAAATGGTTAGTATCGAAACATAACACAACCAGTTATTTTATTTATTTAACCTTTATTGCACAAAAGAAAACCTTAACGTACAAAAGGCGGACTTAATGCCAGAAGTCATTCTCTACCAGTCAACCTTAAGGCAAAACAGAAAATTTGTGGGCGGTGCTACTAATAGTCAAAACCGAAATAGTAAGAACAAGTCAATCTATAAATATTAATTACATATACAGTACATACATTTTATAAACATAAATACATTTAGGTATATATAGATACATAAATACATACATACATATATATAGATAAATACGAGATTCATCGAAAATAAACTCTAATCTTTCAATCTGCTAGCAATAAGAGCACGGACAGACCTTTTAAAGGCACATTTGCTAGGTGATTCCTTGACATTAAGGGGAAGGGTGTTCCACAGGCGCGCCACTGTAACAGAGAAGGAGTTTGACATAAAACCAGTGTGGTGGACAGGGATGGAAAGGGACAAATTTCCAGAAGAACAAATTTTATAACAATAGTTTGGAAAGATAAATATTTGTTTATCCTCCATTTAGTCGTTAGGATCCAATTAGTTAAACTATTATTGAATTACATTAATATCTATGGAGCGTTTTGTTTTGAATCCAATCAATGCGCTCTCTATAAAAAAAATAGCGATATTTCATGGAGAACCATCAAAAATACGAAACAAAACAAAAATTTGGGTATACCATCCATGTGTTTGTTTATATACATATTTATCTATACTTCATTGCCCAATCAAAAATGAAATCCCTATCTACACGGAATTAATTAATTAAAGTTTATTTTGTTATAACACAGAAATGTACACGATGTGTAGAATAGACATTTCATTTAAAATTATTTCATTTATAATAAATAATAAATAACTGCCTATTGTATCTTATAGATGTAAACAGTTTCAGTGTTTCAATAATCGCTGATTAATTGACAGCATAATTAATCATTTATACACTTCTTTAGTTAAATGTGGGAGATCCCTTCTTATTTTGATATTAACTAGCAAAACGTTTGGACAACTTCATCATCATAAATTTAAGAGTAAACTCCTGTCGTTGCAGCTTTCTCCAAGCACTTCTAAATATTCCATTCAACTCCGCTTCCTTAACTTCCTTATACGACACGACTGCTACTACTATTAGGTACTATAGTGGCAAAGTAATCCAAAACGAATCTTGTACTCAGAAAGCACGCCAACCATCCGGATCCTGCAGAACTTCCAGCCGGTTCTCCGCTTGAAGCTGGTACAGGCGCTGTAGGTTCACCTCCATCTTATCTATCCAGTATCTTATCCGGTATCTTTCCAGCGGTACCTAGGCCGTACCTTCTCCTTTATTTGTTTGATGTAGATTATCCTTGGTTTTCCTCTTCTTCGCTTGGCTTTCAAAGAGGGAGTGTAAGAGTTGAATACTTATACTTAAACTGATTTTTTTATTCTTTAAAGCGGCTCCCATTTTGTAATTGTGCCCCACGGGAGTTTTGACGATACGGTGGACCACAAGACACAAATCCACGTAGTCTGGTTGAAGTTGAAACTGAATGTTGGCACTATAACTAGAAAGCACAATTATTTATTGTATTGTAAATCATAGGTACATATAATAGTATTAACAACAGTCTTTGGGCGTTTTTATTTTTTGTTGTACAAAAACCATATTTGGAAAATTTACAATTTTTTAATTGTTTTCTATTCAGAATCGCGAGCTCTTTCAATCCTAGTAGGAGAAAAAAAGTGTCCTAAATTTTCCATACAAATTTCAAACTTTCCATTGACCGCCATACTAAATCAATGAAATTATGGTGGCGAAATGGAAAACAAATCTTGGGACACTTTTTTTCTCCTACTAGGATTGAAAGAGCTCGCGATTCTGAATAGAAAACAATTTAAAAAAATTAAATTTCCCAAAAACGGGTTTTGTACAACAAAAAATAAAAACGCCCCTTTATCGACGGTATCCTCGTTCGGGCACTATCGCGATAAGAGATGGAACCAACTTTTTGTTTGTATTTTTTAAGTAGGAAAAATATTAAAGTTACCTACTCGTACCTTAAAAAAAAGTTGGGTTGATCTCTTCTTGCGAAAATTCCCGTTCATCAGACCCCTCCGCACTGTCCCCAGTCGGGAGGGAACAGCTATATTCTTCTAAAACCGAACTAGTGATTTCCTCGTTAAACATTTTTATGCGGTCGATAGCGACGAAGACTGGGCCGAGACTGTCGTAGATAACCTCGCTTTATCACCGGCTAATGTTTAACTTAACCCGTCCAATGCGCGGTCTAAGTCGAGTCATTTTATTGCTGCTTTATTGCCGATAAATATGGCTTAGAGGATTTGCTGATTTTCACTTAGTATGTTTGACTCTTAAGAATGAACATAAAAGTCATGCAATATTTTACGTTAGAAAATGGTTATAGTACCAGTAATAGGTAGGTACTTAAGTTAAGAAATAAGGTTGTGAGATTGTCCACTTTTTCTTTACACATTGGGGTCTGGTATCGTTTTCGCTGAGGTTTCTTTATACAAAATTAATACTTATAAACTTAAGTTATGTTATGTTTAATTTTGTATTTGGCATATTTTTTACCTACACAACGTTACATTTCAAAATTTCCATTGTTAGCTTGGCTTACTTCTATATTTTTACTTGCACTAAAAATATGATGTATTAATATAATATATATATATATATTGGTTTTACAGTAGGCAATTACTTGTGTTAATGTTATTAACATATAAATAGTTTTGACGCAGACGTTTCATGTCCCATGCCTAATTTATGTATCACTTTAAATTCAACATGGACCTTTGAAGTCCGCCGTGTGACTAATTAAGTATCGTGCATTAAGATGAACACATTACTCGGAATCTTGAAAACAGAGACGATTGAATTGAAGGACACGCTATCTAATAATGTGTACGTTTGAAGATACATCAGCGTTAAAACTATTAACTCTCAATTGGGCACGAGGATGTAAAAATTTAGTCGATTTGGAAACCTGTCAAAGAAGGATAAAATTAAAATAGGATGGGAAATGTACTCCTTATGCTCAATTAAAGGTAAAAAAATTGAATGATTATGATTGTAAAATTGAGAATTGCGGTACAAATGACAACAAATCTATTTTATTATATCTATTAAGAAGTTTGACTAGAAAATGTTTAACGGATATTTATGTTTACCGCTGTAGGTCACAATCGTGTAGGTTACATATTTGTCAAACGTTTATTCTAGCAGCCTACACTAAAATAAAACAATCAACACTTAATGTTACGCTGTTTGTGCAGTGAACCAGTTAGCGTACCCACGCCAGCTTTTAGCTTTTATCATTTGAGAGCCAAACAAAGCGTTCGTCTTGTCCTTTCTGATAGACGCTTGTTTATCTGTTTACCATTTTGTAACGATAGCAAGACCTTCAAATGCCGAATGTTTACCGAAGTGTTCTACTTAATGTTACTTGTTGTTGGCGTTGAGCCAGCGCTGCGTTTTTGCGGCGATCCACTGCGGTCTATTATTACATGCACTTCGTACGTAGCGTGTGACGTGCGGGTGGTTGATAACGTATATGACTGTGCATGGTTTTAATTATGTAGATATAGGTACCGTTTAATTGCTTTTATGCATTTATGTCAAATATGTTTTCAGAAAGGATTTCTAAATTATAGTTAAAAGCCATACTTGAATTAGAAAAAATGGGTCGCTTAGCTTTTTCTACTTCAAGCATAGCTTATTCGAGCTTATTATAAACGTACCTGTTCACCTTATTGCACAATATTCAAAAATATTGTTTGCAATAATATTTATTTATATTGATATATATCATTTAACTTTAGCAATATTTAAACATAATTATTAAACGGGTCTAACGCGAATTAATTTGTTTACCTTATTTACCGACGTTTCGACACAGGTTTCACTGGTCATGGTCGCGGCTGACTGATGTCCCAGCAAAATGTCAAAACAGAGATTTGTGTAACTACCCAACGAAAAGTCTATGTAGAAATTTGGGGTAAACACGCAATTTTTAAACTACCCACAAAACATATGTTAATTATTGTCAATAGTCCGACACACGACACTCACAATATCCCCGCGTACATCCGAAGATATATCCCGTGGACCATGACCAGTGAAACCTGTGTCGAAACGTCGGTAAATAAGGTAAACAAATTAATTCGCGTTAGACCCGTTTAATAATTATGTTTAAATATGTGTTTAAATCGCGAAAGTTTTAAATGTAACTTTAGCAATGTTCTAAAAAACACGACTCAACAAGAAAGATCCGTTATTGCATCTTTAATAGTTAAAAAAAAATGTTTTTTACAATTCACATTTCTATAGGCGTTCCAAATCGAATTCAATAACAATTACCTAATTTAATTTCCTAAAAAAAAATTAATAAACTTAAAAATAGTTCCACAATAATAAGTAACGCCGGCCTCTCGCGCCGTTACACGGTTAGATAAACAATCGAAGTGTGACAGGGCGCTATCGCATTTTCCGCGGAGGCTGCCAGTGCCGGCTGCGCGCGCGCCTCGAGAACATGTCCGTCGCGCCACCATGTACATAGAGCCCGCCGCTTTCCGCGCCCCTAGCGCCGAATCCCTCGCGTCCGCCGAGCCCGTCTGGACACAGTGCTTACCCTCGCCCTTATTCGCAGGGAAAAAAGCGCCGCTCAAAACCTTCGAAGAGGTCCAGCCTCTGTTGCAACAATCAAGAAAGAGAGAACTCAAGCTCGTCATCAGAGAGAACTCCTGGCCTATAAACAGCCCGGTTCGTGCATCGCTCTGGCCGGCGCTCTGCCGCCAGCACCAACATGGGAAGTCCATGCTCGACGGATTCTACTGGGACATGGTCACGCAGGTCAGTGCTCTTTGCTTTATCGTGCTCAAGGTTATGTGTATTTACTTTGATAACACAACCTTGCTTGATAGTTTTAATATTTCATTCAACAATCTTTGTTCAAACCTATATCAATTGAATACGTTCGAATCGAACACGTTATTTCTATTGAAGCCAGCTGTGTGTTCGAGTCACGTGACTAGCCTTATTTGTCCGAATTAAATAGTCCATTGGCGCACGTGTTTCGCAAGCATTTATTTAGTAACAGACAGAAAACTTGTAGCTATCTTTATTGATTGATATCAAGTGCCTGTTGCCGGTGGATCTGATACTGCCTTCTCGAAAAACACATGTGATAGTGAAGATAAGGATGGAACCCGTGTATATCTGGAACTCTTTACAGTGAAAATTCGATGTAAAAATTGATGATAATTACTCTTCGCCGTTGTACCCTGTAATTTTTTAATAAAACAGAAATGTTTCTTTAAATTTAAAGTACTTATTAGTTTGATTGTCTTTAGAGATTTTTTGGGCATTATTACAGAAAAAAATGCTGTTACGCTACACATTATGGTAATCAATGTTTTCAAGTCGTGACAAACAATAAAATTATGCCGATACGCCGACTAGCTTTTTGTTTGCTCATAGATTTAGTTTGTTTGAACAATTGCTATTTCGTTGTATCATTTGTTTGGTGAATAAGGAAATTACTGCCTGTTCATATTGTTATCGCATTTTGTGTTAAACTTGACCTACATAGTTTAATCCTGTTAAGGGTAGTTTAGAGTTTTACAGGAACAAGTAAAGATGATAATTAATATTTGTTTGTATTTATACGAAGATGGGTATAACCACCCATGTTTCACCGTTCTGGGAAAGACATAATTAGCGATAAATAATCAAAACTTGTTGTTATAATTGCAGCTTTTAGCTAGAATAAAAAAATATATACACATTTTTAAGTACCTCCTATCCGCTTAATTCATGACTATCATGACACAACCAGCTGGTAGACTAAAAAACGACCGGATACTGAAGGCTTAACAGTTTAAAGAGTTCTTGTTGGCAATTTTGGCAAAAAGGGTGTACTTACCAGTTTCCTGACAAATTAAACCATACGCAGCTTTTGATGACATACTAATTACATAATGATATAAAAAGTTGCATAATCAGCAGATGTCCAATTACTCCAATGGTGGTAAAATTGGACACTTCTTACGTCGCATGCGCAGGGGGCGGGGCTTGTCATTCAGCGAGCGAGCCCCTGCGTGCGACATCAACGCGCAGTGTGTACGGCGGACGCGAATTTGGCGAAAGTTGGGCTTTATTTTTAAACTAGCGACCCGCCCCGGCTTCGCACGGGTTATTATTATACATATAAACCATCCTCTTGAACTCTATCTATTAAAAAAAAACCGCATCAAAATCCGTTGCGTTGTTTTAAAGATTTAAGCTGTTTAAGCATACATACGTACATACAGACAGCGGGAAGGGAATTTGATTTATTTATACTACAATGTAGTGATAGTAAAGTTTTTTAAAAATAATTATAGCTAGCGACTTCGTCTGCGCAATATCTTTATAAATTGTAGCCTATGTGTTATTCTGATGTATGTTATGTGAAGTTTCATTAAAATCCATTCAGTAGTTTTTACGTGAAAGAGTAACAAACATCCATACTTACAAACTTTCGCGTTTATAATATTAGTTGGATACTTATCACTTTAACGTTTATCCAAACGTTCTTACTACAAGTCAATTTGATGTTTTCCCAAACTACAATCTTTTAGATAACCACGACCAACTAGCCGCTTGAGTTAAGTGGCAGGGCTGTAATTAGGCAGCCATTGTGTGCACTAATTGAGATGCGTCTATTGTGGACGGGCACGAGGATCGAGGCTGATATAAGTTAAGTAAATAACGTGTGATTACGGTCTAATAGAGATGGGGAGTATTCGATTCGATGTAGTCCCAAACTAGAACCTTTTAGAAAACGACGGTGCATCTCAGAGAGATGGGGAGTCATCATCATTTAGCCGAAAGACTTCTGCTGGACAAATGGCTGTTCCGAATCGCTCTGTAGCTAGTACCAGTGCCGCGACTGTATCTCGTGGTTGGGAAAAATAACCTTCATTGTCTACCGCACAGTTAGATAATGACAAGTGTCTTTCTCCACTGCGAGAACCTGACGCAGCACGATTGTGCTACTGGAGATGGGAAGGAATTTCAATACGGCGAGTATTGGCGAGTTATTTGATTAAGTCTTAAAAAACATAAATCTAAAATAAAATAAATGTTAAAATAAATATTCCCCCGCGCCATGGTACTGTGGATGCTGGCAGCGATTCCTCGTTGTATTGCAATACGTACTAATTAATTAGGTAGGATTAAACGGTGGTTGTCAAATAATTTTTTGGAGGAATAAGACAATAAAAGCAAAATGTTTGAGACACTTTAATTGGGGTTTGGGGTACAGTTTTTTTTGGTAACAAACTACCTCTTTCAGAGTCAGTTACATAAGTATTAAGGCACTCGCATCTTAAATCAAAGCTATTCTAAAGATCTCATTAAAAAACCGGTTCAATTCTTTTGACGATGGAGTTCCTACACGTCACAAACTTACGTACATGGGCTGCTAAAATGGCTGCAAAAGTGTACTTACATAAAATATTGACAAATATATTTAAAATAATTTTCTGTGTTGGATTCTTTAGAATGGGTGAATCTTAGGTCCCACGGTTTAAAAAATCGTCCAAACGAAACATGGTTTAATCATAGCGGCAAAATATAATTAACTTCAACGGAATAAAACCAAACAACTATAGATTCATCAAACTATATGCATCTGTTTTCGTCCCAAAACACAATTGTCAATGAAGGCCTCTACAAGCAAGATGACCGTGTCTTTCACTATTGACGTCATACGTATTATTCTCAAAAATCCAGAAGCGCATGGAATTATTTAAAGCGATCGCTTCTAGCATTCCTATTGTTATCTAATTGCTCACGGTAATTTTTATAACGTATGTAATTCATGAATGTAAACAAAGCAATAAAACAGTAATGTCTATGTTACTGCGTAACTTGAAAACAATGGCTAATAGGATTGTCTCGTACCCTGGAAGTTCGACATTTCGGTCGTGTTCGTTTTGTTATTCATCAGTGAGTGAATGAGTAAATAACGTCGGTTTGTCACAAATCACGTGGTAAAGTTGGTGTTGCTTAATTAGAACAAAGACTCGACTCGTCGTGTTTGTTGGTTTAAAATATAAAGCCGATTGTCTTTTTTCATGAAATCATAATTATTAGTATCCAAGTACTACTTACCTAGTCATTTTATCGACTCTGACAAATGGCAAATCTGTTACGCACCAGCAACTGCAGTTTTAATAGGTGTATGTAACAAATTATGTCTACCATCAACTAAATGGCCAGCATTGATTTTACGACACATTTATGAATGGAAATACTTGCTAATGCTTTTGTTTGTCTATACTATAGTGCGTGTCGCAAAAGTTTTTTTTTTCCTAATCATAGTAAGCCAGCATCGCTGCTTTGGCGCTTGTAACTCCAAGACGTATGAAATGGTTGTAATTGTCAGTTTATCGACTACTATCGTCATGCGTCAACTTTACATTTAAATACTATAAATTCTAATATAGAACGTGACAGTCACGGCGATGGACGACAAAAACGCGACTAGCTGATATTTTTTCTATTGACGCCATGAGCAAAATGCGGCTCTTCTCAGCAATCAGCCAACCAAATGCAACCAACAGATTTCAAAGAATATAACATACGATTATCAAGTTATTTGTTCTTCGTACATGACGGATTCACATCTACCTGTCTATATCCCTTTAATAGTGAAGTGGTCCCAATTCCCGACTATGAGGTATACCTCAATCGGTAATCGGGACCTAGGCTGGCCACAACGGTGAGTGGATTTGGAGAAGGCATACGGTCAAAATAAATGCTGTGATATACTTAGACAAGAAAACACCTTTCGTGAGTAATCAGAGAGAAACATTTCAAGTTAAAGATAATTATTATTCTGAAAAGAAAGTAACATTTCACTTGATGAGACTTAAATAACAAATATTACAGTCATGCACTAGTGCCCGTGGGCGTTATAATGCATTCGTTTACACTTAAAATAACTTAACAAGATTTACAAAAGACAACAGTGGGTAATTATTGCACTCACGATATTCACTTTATCTTAAACTAGCATTATGACCCCAACAATTATGGATATAGTTTTTTATTCTACTGTCACCATCAAAACTGGCCTGCTAAATTATAAACCGCGTTATAAAGCGCGTCTAGTATCGGATTACATTCTACTACTAGAACAAAGCGCAATAAATTGTGTACATCTTTCAATTTGTTTTCCTCTATAGAGGATCCGTATACGGATCTATCTCCGCGAAAATCAATCAAACAAAAATCTGCATCATCCTTTCTATGGCACTCACATATGCGAGCGAAATAGATGTAGCTCCGAGTTTCCTTTCTTGTATTGTTCGCTCTGAATTCATCTAACAACGAGAGCTTGTGTTAATGGATTTCTGAGGATATCCAATTATTGCTATGGCTGAATTGATTGAGGAAAGTGTCTCGAGAAAATGCATTGTTTCATTCCGTTTCTTTGTCATTTTCTTATTATGAGGATGGGTGAGGGTCGTGGACAGTTAACTTGTCGCTTTCGCTTCATATAGCTTTTGTAATTGTTTGGGGCCTGTTTTCGTATCATCTACAGCCAAATATGATTTTGATTGATTCATCTTATTAGAATTCAACTTATTCAACTCCTACTTCGTTCTTACTTCATCATCTTAAAATTGTTTATTAAATCCCACCACAACCCCAGGCTGTGCCCGAGGCCCGAGAATCACAGGTAGGCCCCGCTTAGACACCCCTCCGCACTCAGCTGCAAAATATTTGAGTGAGGCTGATATGCAGACTAGGTACCTACACTTTTTGCGTAGTTATAATAAATTAAGATAAAGTGTCCATAGTACATTTCCCACTTCTTTTATCTTGTTTACTAACCGACGATTCACTGCCCTCTATTATTTGTTTACACCTATTTACTCGGATTGTTTGACCCGACTTGAGTACCTACCGAGAATACCACCAATTACGGCATCTGCTTTTTTGTAAATAAAAAGATTTGCCAGAGGTTAGTAGGGATATCGATTTCTGCATGTTAGTTTTAGTGTACCTATTTATTTTGTTAAATGAATAGACAAAAAAATTAAAAGAGAGTTAGCTAATACCAAAACAAGTGCCCAAGTACCCATCTACGGGCAAAGACTGTTCGAAAATTCTCTCGAGATCAATATATGTAGTTAATTATAATGTCATTCTGTGAAATAGCTGTCTACATTATTTAACTTTGACCCAGAATTTCCAGGAATGATTTAAATTTTAGAATAGGGGTCTCCAAACATTCGACCGGAATGTCACGCATTTTTACCTGTATGTTTCGTATCTGAAGAACACCATTGAAAATAAGAACACCCTTGAATTGAGAAAGTCTGGGCAAGTTACCCGTAGCTCTAGCATAAGAGCGAAGCGACAGAATCTCGCGGTGGAGAAAGATAACTGTCACTGTCTAATCCGACCAGTCAGAAAATGACAGGTGTCTTTCACAACCGCGAAATATTGTCGCTCTACTCTTGTGCTATATATGCTACTGGAAAAGATTCCTTAATTACAAAACAAAAAACCACAAACACTTTCAAAGTCAACATTCTTAAAAAGGGTGTAATATACGTATGCCTATTTCATAATATATACGTATATTTTACAATAGTGCACCGTATTATTTCGGCTTGCGTGTTGGCACAGTATCAACACGGGCCTTGCTCACCTTGGCGCGAGCTAGCGACAATATGGCTATATTTGTGTAACTAGTGCACCTATGATGACTATACCTAAAGCAGTCTCACAGTACATGCTTAGCGATTCAACCACAGTTCTTTCTGTCTTTATCGGAGAATTAAATTGATAACCGCCCATTGATGACAATAATGACTTCAGCTTTTTGTAATTCTCTGAGCACTGTGCGAATGGGAACTCTTTGACTACCAATCATAAGTCGTAGGTTTGCCAACTGAATACTACCGCTCGCTCTTGCTTCGCCCTATAGAATCAGTTTTATCGGGAAAAAATGCAAACACGGCACGTGTATGCCGTTTGGCATAAGTTGTAGATTTTCTCCAGAAGTAGGGCACTGGAAATGCACGTTTCATTATCTCTTGGGACATACCCAAAAATTCTATCAAAATTCTACAGGCAATTTTCTTCTTCGCCATCTTTGCCATTCAATTACGCTTTAAATTTAAATAGAAATTCCGTTTGCCTCTAAGAAAAATTTCCCGAGAATGTATCCCATTTTCCTTAACGGCCATTCATCCGGATATCCTGGTGACTGAACGGGCCGAATTTTTGTTCACCTTGATAGTGATTCACAAGTCTTACAGAGAATATCGGCAGTTGAAAACCAGAAAATTCCGTCCTACCGAGACGCAGAGTTCTTGAGGGCTGTAAGCTCAGACATATACTAGTTTGCTTTTCGTAAAGTGGAATTAATAGCTGAGTAACATAGGTTCTTGGAACCGAGATGACATTGGGGATGCCATACAGAAATAAACGTTCCATCAAGAGTGATTTCATCTGTTTATATTCGTTGTGCTCATTGAAAAATGCGCTCTTGTTATAACAGGCCTGTGCAGTTTTGAAAGACCTTTTATCATTGCTCAATTAGTAATCAAATTATATTTCGGTTCTTTTAGTATACTAGGAGATTTTCAACCAGCGTATGTTTACTATACGACATATGGCATAGAAACTAGTGTCGCTACAATGATCTCGCATAAGTATAGTCAAAGTCACACAAAGGGCAATGGAGCAGGTTATGCTCAGAGTTTCTCGGCAAGATCTAATTAGAAATAATCTCAGTAAGCATTTGTCTTTATTTATGATCTGTGCTTGACATCACTTATACTTCACGTCATTTCTTTATTTATGAGGTTTTTTTTGATTTGCGCAAAACTCCTGAATTTTGAATTTCAATCGCTTAGCCTTCATTAAGGAAATATTGAAAGTAACGAAAGAATAACACAAGATTTTTAGCTGTACTTAATCGCAAATCGCAATGAGATTTCTAACCGTTTAAATATGCTGATTTCGAAGTCTACGAATCAAACCATACATTGATATATTCATACTCGTCATCTAAACATGGATTTTCGCACCGTGGGAACCGAAGTCACATGTCTGTCACCGCGTCGGCATGGTGCAGTGCAGTGCCAACGACTCATGCGCCTTGACCCCGACTGCTTTCCAAACCGTGCGTTCTGAATTTGAAACGTCGTATCTCCGTAGCCAAGTTAGTCTTCCTAATGGTGATGATTGTGATGAATTACCTAAACATTATATAATCTTTGGTCGTCGCTTTGGCATATCATTAAAAAAAATCTAAATAAGTCCGGCAACCTATGATGTCGGAGCATCCATCTGTATTTAAACATCACATGCTCAGTTAGTTAATACAACGTGTTAGGGGGCAAAGGGATTTCTTCCCCAACGATTCTCGGCTTTGAAATTTGGGACATTGAGATCTCTATAGAATCCAATATCGCATACTTGCTACGCAATCCTTTCACATTAATTACACTTATGCTATTTATGCGCAAACTTCGAACACGGCTGGTATTTTGCCAGATGACGGAAAACAATAGATGAAATTGGCTGGGAGCCGACAACAAAAGGCGCGATATAATGTTTGGAGAGGCATTCGCTAATAATTGTCCAAGATGAGATAATTATTGTACGCGCGTAAGGTAATCGTTTGTGTAACGTTGCTAAACTACTCTTGTTTGCAAGCAAATACATATAATAGCAGAATTAACACAAGTTTCATCGCGGCATATAATGAATAGGTACGAAGACGAATATCCATCTCTATCTGATTAATTAGAGAGAAATGAATGAGTGAGTATACATGTGACGCCGAGCGATTATATATTTGTCTCTTTTCAATGTCTATAGGCATAGACAACCTTAGTTCACAAATAATTAATTCCTCTTGTCCAACTTATTTTTTTTATATCTAAACTTATCATTCCTAATATTTCCTTACCAAGAACCTTTATCATCCCGTCTGACTACATGTTATTCATTAAAACGGAACTTACCTCCCTACCAAGAACCTTTATCATCCAGGCTGACTTGGCTGACTCTAATAATATTAAATTAAACGTCTATTTAAAGGAATTTCAATTCGCTTGTTATTTGTCCATCAACGTAATACCATATCAGAGTCCCAGCAGATTAAACTCCGACGTTCTAATAAAGGCCACCGACGCCCTAATCGGATTTCATTTAATGAGATTATGGTGACGTTTTACAACGTTTCATTTGTGGTAGCGCAGAAAAATTAATAGTCGAGACTGATATTGTTTAAAGTTGCTTTATCCCATCACGTGTCAGGTCAAAAGGACGAATTATTTGTAAACGTCGACGTCAAGAATATGCTTACGTATTTCGCCTTATTACGATCGGCTTCATAAATATATATACAACTGTATTATATTTTGACCATTCTTCCCCTGTAATAAGGTCTGAAGTGTATACATATTAATTGAATTGACTGTACAAACGTAATAAGTACGTAAACGTACACTGGGAAACGTCATACCTTCATCTGTTTGTATTATTGTAAACCAGTGGTTCGCCGCGAACTTGCAACTCGCGACTCCTTTATATCTCGGTAACTCCTCGACCGATTTGGCTCATATTCGAACTTAAACATTATATGTATCTCATCTAACCACCTGCCAAATTTCACGACGATCCGGTCAACGATACTCGAGTTATCGTCGAACAAACATACATACATACTTACATACAAATGATAAGTGTCTAAGTAGTTTGGGAGAACACCGCTCGGTCGTTCAAAAATAACTAGAGGACAAGGCGCTTAACAAAATGTAGGATGAAAAGAACGATGGAAGGATGCCTACAGCGAAGTTCAATTTTCTAAATTCGTTTATGTCACTCCAATTATTCATTGTGAGAATGTGAGACAGCTCCGTCACTGTAACATAGGAAGATACCTAAGATATTTTCTAAAATTCTTGGTCTTGATAGAATATCTAAAAAAGCTTAATTTAATTTAACGGCGGGGAGCGAGATGTAAACATATTTTTAAGTAGTTTATATTTATTTGGAATTAATTTTTTTTTTTAATATTTAAATAATTTAAGTCTTAATTTTTCAGCTGTCTCCGGTATTCGCCACAGTTGTTAGGGAGAGAGATGATTATACGCAAGTCAAGCATTCCTAATGCTTGACGACCTTACTCAACAATGTTTACTTAGCAACCGACATGTGATACGATTATGATCTATAGCTAATATTGTGGTACGGCAGAAAAACCTATTTTATATGGTTGATGGTCCATACAAGCAACCAAGAATTAAATAGAAAACTCCCGTGAGTCTCAGAAATATTCAAATACTTTAAGTGCGCGAAAGACTGGCGTCGCGAGCTCATCTCAACCACATGAGTCCTCATTAAGGGTAAAGTAATAATCCGAAACATGTCGAGCTACTTTCGACTTTATTGACGTGATATAGAAGTAGGTTTAATTTAATCAAGAATTAGTTTATACAACTTCTAATTTATAGGTATTACATATCCTCGTTCAGAAGCCAGTTTGTGACCGATTGGATTTGGTCAGTCCACCTCATGAGGGACCTGAACCACCAGGCGCTGAATGGAGAAATCTCCACGTCTTGACTCTTGATCAGTGTCCACGTCCTAATTTCGATTTTACGTGTACACAAAATTGTTTTGAAATACGTACGACTATTTTGACTGCAATGAATTCATGCTGACTGTGCAAGAGATGACATTAAATAAAAAAAATTGTTGGACCGAGCAAAGGTCCAAGTTCACGCGAATAAATATTGCCAGCGTCGGCAATTTACCTTTCAAGTATTTTCTCTTTCACCGTCAATCTTGTCAGTAGGTTCACGATGTACCTTATTTAGAAAGCACATTCATACTTGAAAGGAAAATTCACTTAAATTACTACATAAGTACGAGACGGGGTTCGAACCCGAGACCTCCAGACTGAAAGTCGGACACATTACCGCTTGGCCATCAGTTACTACCGTTACTTGCCTTTATTGTTATTGCAGCTATGATACCCGATTTATCGATAGCTCAGATATCGGGCCCTAGTATTTACTATTGCCACTATCACAGTCGTAGATCTCTATGCCAACTGAGATAAGGTTCACCGCTAGTGGTGGCTACTGGAATCCCGCAATAGGTGCAAATAGGGTTACCAAGCCTTAAACAGTAAACGTCAGACACGTCAGTGAAATAGCCGGATATTTATAGACATTACTTATACATGAAACCCGGACATACCGTTTTTGCTAAAAAGTTGTTTTTCTCATCTTTTTTTATCGAACGCGGCGTATATTACTAGTATTTGCATAACCCGGACGAAACCGGGCGGGCCGTACACATACATTAAGGGTGGAATCGCATTAGCAGCAATGGACCGCGTTTTATTTAAGATAAATCGCTCGTTAGAATTAAAATACGCATACTTTCAGTACGCATCTTCATACTAATGAGCCATTTCTCCTATGTTAAATGCAGCTCGATATTGATAGATACACCTTTGACTGTAGCCTTATTAGCATAAGAGTGCCAAAACACTATCTCGCGGTCGAGAAAGACAACTGTCATTATTTATTCGGATTAAATAATGACATGTGTCTTTTTCGACTCGAGATACTGTCGTAGCGCTCTTGTGCTAGGGCTCGTTGACAAGTCCCTAAAACACCGAACATTAGCCGGACACCTGGCAGCCCTAGGTGAAAGAGACTGTGATTGATGTCTCTGCTCCTGATCAGGCCAGGTGGAATGTGATTGTGAAGAGTCGACTGTACTGTACTATTAGCGTTCGATGTCGACGTCGGCTAATGGTCTGTAATACTAATAACCGTTATGCATCTGGTTTATACAGCACTGGTTTACGGATTTTCTTATTGTTATTGCTTGTCGTAAAACTGTTAATATCGGCCGCAGTAAAGAAACATCTAAAAGTAATTAAACAAATACAAAACCCTATGAAGCGACTTCTATGATTTGTTACTCAAAGTTATTCAAATTAACATATGACGAATATGTTTACATACATAGGTTAAACACAACCCTGCTTTGGGCTTTGTCCCAGTCGCGTAAAAACGGTTGTGGTTTTAGTTTTAGCGCTATCCTATATAAGCCCTAGCACAAGAGTGCCGAGACAGTATCTCGCGGCCTAGAAAGACAACTGTCATTGTCTAATCTGAACAGTTAGAAAATGACAGGTGTCTTCTTCGACCGCAAGACATTGTCGCAAGCACTCTTGTGCTACGGTTACTGGCAATAAGACATCTCGATTCGCCGCGGAACCTGAATTATAAAATTGAATACAGGCTGTGTTATATAGGGTATGTTATTACCTACCTAAATGAGATAGAATAACTGTGCTTTGTGACGCCTCAGATAGCCAAGGCTCCCTTAGATTGTTAGAAACGTATAGGTACATGTTTATGCTTTTGTTTGTACACAGAAACGGGTGGTATACATGTAGCTAGGAATTTACAAATAACGCACGTGACCCCAGTGCACGCGGCTGAAGGTGAGAAAAGCCGAGTGATGGACTATTTCGGGCGCTGGCGGGCCGCCATCGCGGCCACTTCTATGTACAGTCAAACAATAATACACAATTTTATAATTGAAAGAAAAATTGAATAATTCTCTGCGGCGAGCGGGACTCGAACCCACGACCTTTCTGAACACCGGTCAGATCGTTCTGCTAATTGAGCTATCGACCCCCGCGAATGTTTCCAGTATTTCTTTCATTTTGGTTATACATACGCTAAGACGTCTCCCCATGGGGAGACGCGTAGCGATATTTACCGAAAGTGTTAAACACTTGTACGGCATCGATGCTCTAAGACATTTTAGAAATCATCGATAAGAATGCACTACCCCATACTAAATTAATTTTGTATTAAGCAGAGACGTCTGCGAACGAAATATACAATTTTATAATTGAAACCTTGAAAAAACGGAACCCACGACCTCTCTGAACTCCGGTCAGATCGCTTGCGACGCGGAGAATTTTTCCATTTTTCTTTCAATTATAAAATTGTAAATTTCATTCGCAGACGTCTGTTTAATACAAAAATAATTTAATAATACACAATAATCTGCCGTTTTGTAGTCAAATCAATTCGAACTACAATGTGCACAAGCTCCGAAGAGTTTTTGGAGAGTCCATTTTCCTCTTCGCGACTGGTGGAAAATGCACAATAAAAGTTAGTCCTCTCATTCTCATTGTACTCAAAATAAACACTTGAAGCTTTTCTAAGAAAAATCGAGGAAAGAGCGAGCTTAATAGTCTACTTCAAATTTATGGTCTATATCCAATTATTTCATGTCAAAATGTCACACAAAACTTTTTGACTCCATTAACATTTCTGTCCACGGTTAGTTACTTAATCAAAACTTTATAGTCAACATGAAAGGAGATATCAAAGTTATGAATCATGAATTTGTTTTTATGGGCTATCAAAATTAAATTGGGTCCAACTCCAATCTCTCGTATTGGTTGTTATTCATTAATATACTGACATTTTCATAATAACGATAAACTCTTTGTAAATGACTCGATATTGTCGTTCTCGTAACCATTACTATAATCATAATCCTTAATAAAATGTTACGTAAATTGCTTGAAAAAACAAACGTAAAAAGCGTTATATATTTATCTTTACTTTTTAGGTATCTACTTATTTTTCTTTGGGCTGACACATTTAATACGCCGTGACGTAATATCAGTAATATCACTTATCAGCGTAGACTAGACGCGTTTGTGGTCGAGACTAATCAATTGACACCTCATCGGTTAAACCACAACAAACAGGTGTCTAATAAAATACTGTTACTAAGGCTCCGCGTCGGTAGATATCGATTTTAACTACTTTTAAAACACCTAACGACAAAGTGTGCATGTACTGCTATGTACTAACAACTATGTACCAGCAAAAATTCCTAATATTTTTGAATATATGACGTGTATTAGTGGTAAGTGGTGCTGCAGTCCTTGCAAAGTTAGCATAAATTGAAAATTGAGATTGAAGACATTTCATTAGATCCAATGAAATTCCGCAACATGGCGCATGGTCATGTATTCCTTAACTCCATTGCATGCATTCTCAACTCAGTTGTCGATAAAGCATTAACTGCATTATTGCATTAAATATTTAGCCTCAAAACATGACAGTTGTTAATCAAATAATATTGAGACTTCTTTGTCTTACGCGGAGAAAAAAGTCTAGTCCCCTTTAAAATATTTATTGTACAGTCGAGTCGTCGTCAGATATTATGGAAGCGACTAAGGTGCTCAAATATCTGAACAAGCATTTAACATTTTTAACACTTTGACAATAGAGACGTGTACACATATTTGTAACCACTGTAGTCGCTCGGATACATCTGATGGCGTCTCTATTATATGTGACAACTAGATTTTGTTAAACTCATTAATAGAAAACTGTGCTCTTTACAATATACGTATTGACGTCAAGTCCTATTGCTGTTAACACTAGAAAATTATAAAGAGCACAATTTTCTATTAATCGTCTCTTTTGTCCTAGCCTTGTCCCATTTCATTTGGGGTCAATCTTCGTCAGGACATTCTGCCCTGTGTCGTCTGCGGATCTAATAGGGCTGCCTTTAGATCTTGTTTAGTTTTGATTTGATGTCCACGTGCCTCGGGGTCTGCTAAGAACATTTTCAAAAAATAAGTTAATGAGTAAAATAAATGTAGTTGTCACATATAACACAATAAATGTGTTAAAGGGAACTGGACTTTATTCTCCGTGAACTTAGTCAATATAACCTTAGACTTGAGCTTCTCTACTCATTTGAAAACAGCTCATTTTTCCTAACGCTAGAACAACGATCCCACTCAGAACTACCATTTTTTACCCGATCAGATTACACTTTCTGAAACCGATTTGACGCTCCAAAAGTCATGTCCTTGGTTATCAGGTGACCAGACCGGTTATGACTAACGATTAGGAAGTGAGGAACCGTTTCCTGTCGGGTCCGCACATTCTCCTGACCTTGGTCGCAGTCAATATTTGTACGGCTATGTTGGCTGTGCATTTGTTTGCTGTGTCGTGACCGCTGCACACTGTTGGCATGGGATGGTAATGCATTATTAAACAGTGTATGGTTGTGTATATGGCTGTAAGTTGTTTTCTCGGTTACATTTATACCCGACTGTGGCAAATTTAAATCCGTAAGGTTATCTGTAAACGGCCTCCTAGCCTAGTCGGTAGTGACCCTGCCTACGAAGCAGGAGGTCCCGGGTTCAAATCCTGGTCAGGGCATTTATTTGTGTGTTTATCACAAATATTTGTTCCTGAGTTATGGATGTTTTCTATGTATTTAAGTATTTATATGTATCTATCTATTATATATATCGTCGTCTAGTACCCACAACACAAGCCTTATTGAGCTTACTGTGGACTAGGTCGATTTGTGTAAAATTGTCCTATAATAGTTATTTATTTATTTATAGTTATTATCTGTTTCAACTGAATATATCTCCGTCTCTTTATTGCCTCTTAAAACGGCTGAATCTTATTAAATTAATGACACATCGTTAGATTCGTTCATTGTCCGAGAGAGCCACTAGGTTTTCTAACATTTTATTGAATGAGTTTTGTAGAAATATTTTTTTGGTGTCAAGTTGAAGGTCTTACGGCAAAAAAAAATGTTCGTAACAGACCAAACTGTAGCAATAAAGATCCTAAATATATTTAGGATAAAATAGTGTATTTCTTTTTCATCAATTTAAATAGTTGCAAGTGTTAAAGTAAAAGTCTCTAATTGCCCTGATGCTGTGAGATCAACTTTTAATGAACTAGTTTTAATAGGCAGTTAGTCGCTCATTAAAACTGGCTTTTGAACAAAACTCGCAAACGATCAGACAGATAGTTAACAAGTTCCTTATGCGAAACAGACGCGAACGAGGGTACAATGTTGGCAGTTTCTAACTTCTACGGGTAGTTATTAGTTTGTAGGAAAACATTGTTGTATAGCTGGAAAACTCTTGTTTTGCTTCGGAGCCACGTGTCAATTTCAAGCAAAAGGATGTGGATCTATACCAGTTTGTGTTATTTTTGTTGTTTTGAGGTGCAATAAAGAGTTATTGTATTGTATTGTATTGTATTGTAGGCGCTATACCTATACTCATCCCGCTTTTCGGCACACATATTGTAGTTTGTTTGTAGTATTGTCTCTTATCATGCCTAAAGGGATTTGTCCAAGAGATAGTTCAAAGCTGATGTTATAGTTTCTAATTTTAGTATGCTCTTGGGGATATTACGGGACCTCAAAACTGCCGTCAGACAGTTCAGACATTAGAGCAGGAGACTTCACTTACGTTATGATGTCATCGAAATGTCTATCGCCTCGTTGTGGAAAGAGCATTTTGCACACAAATAATTATGTATGCAATCGCGTGTCGGTGTGTGTTTGTCATAAATATAGAGCGAATCGAGGAAATATACTTCTACGAAGAAATATTATATAATGTAACATTAATCATAACCTAAGTTTTGTTAATTTGCAGTAAAGTACTAACGGTACTAGTAAAATTAGCAAATGCTATTTATAAGTATCATTATAGTTCATTCAGTACTAGATAGATAAATGCATGTTGCAAAATCCAATCGTTTGGTCGCGGCTCGCCTTATAAACAGAAGCATGCGTCGATTAAGTGCCAAGCATGATCATTTAACATTTATTTACCAATTCTAATACATATATGTACAGCATATGTAAGGCTTGCTGCTTCCTCGCATCATCCTCTGCGGACTACTGGGGACCGATCTGCTTCATACACAAAGGATTAACATTCACGAATTATAATCTTCACGCTAGCCCAAATCAGTAGTAGCCCTAGCAGGTGACTAGGTACATACCTATAAGGTAGTTTGTTCCAAGTCCCACTGCGATGATTTTTTATGCTTCCAATTTTTTGTTGGTTAAAAACAGTACCCTGTTATTTGCCAAATATGTTTCATGTTTTTTCTGGTTTTCTATGAGGATAAAATACCCTGTTTAATAACCAGTAGCCCTAGCATAAGAGTGCTGCGACAATATCTCGCGGTCGAAGAAGACACCTGTAATTTTCTAACTGTTCGGATAACTCAGATTAGACAATGCCAGTTGCCTTTCTCGTCTGCGTCACTACTCGTATAGGTTGGAGGTTTCACATACACCTTTGAATTTCTACGCGAATCTATTATTAAATCAGTAATAGGTATACATAGAAAAAAAACCTTTGAGTAAACCACTCACAGTAAAGCAATATAACATACATTTAGGCGAGAACCACTTTTTTAAAGAAGTCCCCGAGGTTGCGTGATTAGAGACTAGAGAGTGATCAGCTAAAAAGTTTAAAATATTGTGTCCAATGGCTTGAATACCATTATTTTCTCCATACAAAAGTACCTACCAGTATTATTTCGGTACTTTGTTTATTATTTTATTTTTGATGGGTTTATCTATGAATACGAATGTTACCTAAATGCATGATCGAGTACATAATGAGCGTAAAATAGTTCAGAATATTCGTCAATTACGAGGTTTTTAAAAAGTACCGGTTCCAAGCCTTGGTCTCATACTTTACCACTGAATTTAGTTTTGGATCCTCTTCCCCAAAGGACCCTTCTGTAAACGAATCCATATAGAGAAATTCCTATTCGGTATGAAATTACATTTTTATACATCGCCATATTTACTTTTATTCCAACGACGCATACTTAAATCCTTGGTATTTATATATCATAATTATGATAGTTATGTGCAATTTCTAGGTGGTACTTATTTCCCTTTAACGATTCAATAAACATTTCCCTTTTCCCATGAATGTTGTGAAACTTGCGAAGTCGTTTGGTCCAATCGCGCCATAATATTGCCAGACACGCGAAATGCGAATGATGACGTGAGTGCAGTGAATTGTGCTGTTTTCTTATACACTAACACAAGTTAATGCTCTATTCGCTATAGAGTTGGAATCTAGAGATTCGCTATAGAGTCGGATGCCGGAGGCCACACCCCCGGCCTCACCCTTTTTCGGTTTCGGTCAATGTTGAAAAATACAATGAGGTCCTCGGACCCCCCCACCCCCCAACGTGATCTTTTCGTAGAAACGTGATCTTTTCGTGGAAACGTGATCTTTTCGTGATCCTCCCCTCCCGCTTTAGAACCTCGCGTGATTTTTCCAACAAGCCCTTAAGAGACTAAGAGCCGGCACTTTATCGGTGCCTTTGAATCCAAAAACTATATTTCTTAATCCCTGTGATGAACTAGAAATATTCAAACTTATTATGTCCCTAAAAAACAGTCATGCAGTAGGCATGGACGGTATAAGTACTAAGGTAGTAAAGCTTTGTGCGAAATATATCAGTGCACCTTTGTCTCATATAATTAACCTATCTTTTGAACAAGGTGTATTTCCTGAAGATCTGAAATTATCTATAGTTAAACCGATATACAAAAAAAATGATAAAATGCAAATGGATAAGGATACAGGCCCATCACTTTGATACCGATTTTCTCTAAAGTTATTGAGAAAGCTATGCACAATCGCTTATCATCTTTCTTAAATCGTATATTACACATAAACCAATATGGTTTTCGTAAGCGCAGCTCAACTACGTTAGCATGCTTTAACTTAATGAAGTTAATAATAGATTCGATAAACGGCAAAGCCCCAGTAGCGGCTATATTCCTGGACTTAAGCAAAGCTTTTGATTTTGTCAACCATTCAATTCTTTTAAAAAAAATTGAGCGATACGGTATCAGGGGGAATGCGTACAGTTGGATTAACAGCTACCTTTCAGATCGAAAGCAATGTACGGAAATACAAACTATTGAGAATGGAGAACTTGTAACGAAAAGGTCACAGTACAACCACAGCAGCTGTGGTGTACCCCAGGGGAGTATTTTGGGCCCTCTTTTCTTTATTTTATATATTAATGACTTGCCACTGCATATAACACAAAACTGTTTAATGTTTGCTGATGACACTACTCTAATAATTAAATCACATGACAAAGATACTTTCAATAATGACATTAATAAAGCACTCGCAGATATAATTGACTGGCTACACAAAAATAATCTGAAAATAAACTTAAATAAAACTAACGTTATGCAATTTAGGACATTTAAAAATACTGACATGGATCTTAATGTAAAATATAATAATTACCAATTAGAAGAAGTCGAATCAACCAAATTTCTCGGTATCTTTATTGATAAATTTTGTAGCTGGAAAACTCATATATCCTATGTCTGTGAGAGACTAGATAAGTTTGTATTCGCCTTGAGAAGACTAAGCAGAACCTCATCTAAAGGCTTAGCTCTAACTGCTTATCACGGTTATGTATCCTCTTTACTTAGTTACGGCTTGATTATTTGGGGAAACTCGGTGGATATCAATTATGCGTTTATGGTACAAAAAAAATGTATAAGAGCCGTGTGTAATACTCATTACCAAGAGCCATGTAGGCCCTTATTTAAAGAAACAAGAGTTTTACCACTTCCATGTTTGTACATCAAACAGATGTGCATGTTTGTGAGAGAACACCCTGAATTATTTGAAATGCAGAGCACCTACTATCAGAGATTAAAGAGAAATAAAGATAAATTATATTTACCACGTTCTAGAATTATGCTTCACAAGAAAAACTCGTACTGTATGGCTATCCAAATTTACAATCAGTTACCTGAATTTATTATAGAATGCCCTAAAAATCGCTTTAAGAGAACTCTTACAGAATGGCTACTAGACAAATGTTTTTACTCTGTCACCGACTATTTATTAACAGACACAGCAAATGTATAGCATCTAAGATTTCAATAAAATTTAACTTAACCGACACGAATCACCGTATAATTATTATTATCATTGTAATTGTTTTAATTAAGTAATTTAATTTCATATTTCTTTGGACATACTAGATTAACACTGAAATCCCGCATAAAAATGTATGTACCTACTGCATGTGTTATTGTAATTGTACATAAATAGTATAAGATTTAATTTTTGCATGCCTTTTCGGGTAGAACATAAGCAATGCTACTTTATTTTATAAGACCTTATGTAACTATGTTCTTGCAAAAAATAAATATCATTATCATTATCATTATCGCACTGCTGAAGATGTTCTTTGGGATTGCGTGTCTTGTAAGTCAACGTGTACCTCAGCCATTGATATATCTGATATACTTACAAGCACCATGCTAGCCTGCGGTTTCGCTTATCGAGTTTACGCAATCGCTATCAATTAAACGGTGCACTAGTACTGAAACGGTACGCTGCGGCTCCGCTCACTTATTGCTATTTATTGCGGTTGGGATCCGATTCCCAACGCGGATTGTGTTGGGAACAGGTTAGACGAGAAGGACCTTCTCGTTGTAGACTTTTGTTGGATATAGGTAGGAAGGATATGTTAGAAGAGTTAATTTTGAGTTTAGTGTCTCAAGTTTGGCAGTTTTAGGTTGAGAATTTTAGAGGGCATGTTGGAAGAGCTAATTTTCCTTGAGGTTTTAAAAATACGAGTATTGTCTCAAATATACAAAAACTTCGTCTACTTCTTAGCGTTTTCCTGGCGTAAACCACGGCTCAGGGATATAAAAGAACTTATTACTTTACCAAGGTTAAATGCCTACGCTTTTAAAGTCGCACACAAACATCATATAAGGCAGGGATAACTAGTAGCTAGTGGTATAATTGACCTAACGAGCGCGAAAAAAATTGTCTTCGTTTTGTGACTTCGTTAGGCAGAGAATAAAATCATATTTTGTTAACTTGTGAGGTTCGTAAATCATTAATTTTGTCTGCTGAGTATTTCGGAAATTTTCAAATAAGTGATGGAGTCATGATATCTACAGCCCACAGTCACTAGGTAAGTGAATGAATTAGACTACACGGAGTACCTGCCCGATGTGTCTCAATTAGAGCCGGACAACGATGTGGAATGGTTTTTAAATTGCCCCACTCGAGAATAATGATACCTTCCAGCCGCCGCTGCGGATGAGCTGGATTCACTGCCACAAGGGAGACTTGTAGATTTTATTGGCCTATTTTAGGACACTGCGGGTAAAATGCCTCCCTCATATTCTCCATACGGTCATTCTCCCATCACTCCTTGTAAAATCCGTCAAATTAATCATCATCATTATCATATCAGAACCATCCATAAGACGTCCACTGCTGAACATAGGCCTCCCTTTTGGACCTCCATATGTACCGGTTGGAAGCGACCTGCAGCCAGCGTCTCCCGGCGACCTTCATAAGGTCATCTGTCTATCTTGTGGGTGGACGTCCTACTCTGCGTTTGCCAAGCCGTGGTCTCCATCCAAGCACTTTTCGACCCCATCGGCCATCTGCTCTGCGTGCAATGTGGCGTGCCCATTGCCACTTCAGCTTGCTAATCCGGAGGGCTATGTCGGTGACTTTAGTTCGTCTACGGATCTCCTCATTTCTGATTCGACCGTCAGATTGCCGGTATTTTTTTCTGTGTGGAAAGTTACAGTACTCGGTTGATTGTTGTTGATCAATTTATCAATTGTATGTTGTTCCGCTGTTTAGGTGTAGGTGTCATAATAGGATAGATGAACCCGGGCTAATATGAAGCGCGGGATAGATAGAGCTGCGTAACAAAACACGGATAGTCTGAGCATTTGGTCCATTTCTGGGGGACGTAACTTTGAATAGACATTGTCGTTACTCGAGCTGTTTTCGATTACGGTCCGAAGATAATAAAACCCAAGATAGAAAAAAATTACCGTGTTCTAAATTACTCCCCACGGAATTACTCCCCATTCTTCAAGAAGCCGCACGTGCTGTTCACTCGGTCGTGTAACGACTCAAGACAATATGGTCTAATGCTTGCAACGACCAATCTACGGTAAGTTGCCCACGGCTTTTGACTAAGATGACCTACTTAGATCTAGGTTTCTAACATCCTTTGCACTTGACATATACTTACGGTAAACGTTATTTGAACGTCCTGTGGATGTGAAGTTATGTTTTAACATAATAAAGTGAATTAGTGCCCTTAACATACATGCAATTTTAAGTATATTATAGATATTTGGTATTGTAAGGTTGTCTGGGAGAGATCGCTCTTTGGCGATAAGACCGCCTGTTGTTTGCCTCTTTTCATGTGTAATCTATACCAGTTTGTGTTATTTTTGTTGTTTTGAGGTGCAATAAAGAGTTATTGTATTGTATTGTTGTATTGTATATTTATTATTATATTAAATAATAGTATTCCTATGTAGTTATAATTTCGCAGTAGACGGATAAGTTTTAAGTGATGTTGGCCTAGAATCTAGGAGGATGTTACCTCAGACTTTTTCTCAGTTGGCTCGATTTATGCTATTCTATTGACAGTATCAAACCATTCTTGCTTTGCTTCGTCATATGAATTATCAAGACAAGTCATAGTATGTAGGAATAGGCACGTTTTCATTCGCTTCGACCTAGCCCAATCGCATTCTTCTAAGGCGCAAAATGCATTAACCGCGGTTACTCACGGCTTATCGCCACTCCAACGGTATCGCATACTAAAGTGTGTCTTTATCGGTAAATTACACGATTTGCTTTACGATGGGTGCTGCGAATTATCGCCTTCTTTGCCGGCGTTAATATTTGTTTGACATAACTGGTCTATTTTTATTTGTAGGTTGTTTTCTTTAAATTTCGAGGATAAGTTTGTTCCTGAAACATGTATGAATAACTTCTTATTTCTCGTTACTTTATGTACTGAACAGACATACGAATTTTTGATTGATAGAGTCATACTATCTCTTATATTATGTCTAAATGTCTATCTTTTATTTTACAAGGTATTTTGAGTTCTTTTACAATAGAGGTTATTTAGCGGTTCAAGAATTGGAGCAGTC
The DNA here is from genome assembly GCA_949128165.1 of Lathronympha strigana. Taxonomy (NCBI): domain Eukaryota; kingdom Metazoa; phylum Arthropoda; class Insecta; order Lepidoptera; family Tortricidae; genus Lathronympha; species Lathronympha strigana. The sequence goes on along the minus strand of OX421906.1, from coordinate 3,756,600 downwards.
TTTTCCAACGAAACACTTCAAAAACGCCAATCTTCGTCCTATTACAGCTTTTTCGGAGAAGGAAAATATTAACTAAGTGCCACTGTATATTATGCAGTGGTCTTATTGCCAAGAAGCGTCCGCCATCTTTCATCATTTACGCTATGTAATTCCTTAACAATAATGCCAAAACTGACTTCACACCTATGACTCACCATTTAGTTACCCGTTCACGTGTCATAGTTTTTTCGAATAGTATCTTTTTGCTATCGCGTTACCGTCATAACGTCCATTAACTGAAGCAATATTTGTTATCAATGTGCCGCAGACTGGTCGCTTAGCTAATTAAATCGGGGGTCTTTGACCTGGGGTCACTGTTTTGATCGTTATCAGTGTTTGCCACTGTAGACTTGCATTGTGTGATCGTACATTTAAATCCTATCTTGATTTTTTTGAGTCGAGTATCCAAGGAAAGTCAAATAACGTCAGTATTGACACCTGCAACTCCAGTAGCCCTAGCAGAAGAGTACAGTGACTCTCGCGGTCAAGAAAGACGACTGTTATTGTCTAATCCGAACAGTTAGAGGATGACAGGTGTCTTTCTCGACCGCATTTACATTAATGTCAAATTTGCCATTTCGCAGCACCCTTGTATTTTTTTTTACTAGGGCTATAGGGTTGTTACGTGCGCGACGCGACAAACGTTGAAGAAAACCTCGATAAAGGCTATTTGGCCAGCACTGTTATTAGAAGCATTGTACAGATGTAGTGCATAATGTAATGACGATTCGTTTTTACTTTCTCGGAAACACTTGTATTTATCATGCTACCTACTTCAATCGACCTCGGTACTTTTCGTACTGACACCTGAAATAGCATGACATTTTCGGGTGTTTCCGTGAAAATACGAAGGAAAATAATGCACTACATCTGTAAGGTTAACAAATTTGCGAGTGGGATTGAGTTTCGACTAGTTTTCCGTGTTAAGGGACCAACATGCTTAAGTTACATTATTTTTTACAATTGCTTTGACACCTCTTCTCCCCAGGTATCAAGAGTTTCGACTGTTAATAGTGTCAATTGATAAACTATTAAAAATTATTATAAAGCCGATAAAATTTACATTCATATCTTCAATAAGTTAAAACTGGCAGTGCCAGCCACTTTACCTCAAAAAACAAAAAGCGAATGAATCTACTGAAACGTGTCAACTAATATTTTTTTATGAATTAGATTAAGTATCATTATCAACTACCTAAAATTACTAAAAAAATTAAACAAGCGTATCGAAATAACAAAATAAACATGACTCGTGTTGCAAACAAGTGATAGTGATTTTATTGCCTACGGTTATTTTAATAATTCAGCACACTTTATCATCTGTTTTGTTTTGTTTACACACTGTTAACTTGTACCAGTTTAGTGAGTGAAGCCTTATCTTCCTTCACCTATAAAAAAATGTGCTTTATCTTAGTAAAAGGAACCATTTCGGCAGTTGGCGAAGAGGTTCATTTCTAAATTTATCTTTGACATTTGCACCTTATCGACAACAGTTAATGTGGTACCTTTAACCAAATCACATTTCTGGAGAGGATCCATTTTTACATTCTGTATACCGTAGCGGATTTTTAAAACACCTTTCTCTCCCCCGCGCTGATACATGAAAAAAAAAACAAATAACTCTAGCGTCCCCAATGGTAAAGTCAAAGATAGCAATACCTTGAGTGTATTCCCATTGTGCAACGAATCCAACAATCGCATCCGCAGTTGCGCAAGCGCGTTTTTGGAGCCGTCTATTTCTGTACCTTATCTCTGGGCTCTGCCAATATTTATAATGCCAATACGAAGGCGATGCAAAAACAAACTGATGTTGTAGTCTTACTAGTCTTAGGCTTCCGTAGCAGAAAGGCAAAAAATTTAATCCCATTATTGAATCTCCCATGTCTGTCCGACTTGGGGCTCGATTCTCGAAAGCTTGTAACTTTTACAATACAAGCGGAAGTCCCTGTCCATAAAAAAAAGTTAAAAAGAGACGTCCGCCTGTCCGCAGTATTTCACGATACGTAATCAGTAATTTTCTAAGAGTTTTTCTATTACCAACCTTTATCCGTTGTAGCACGGAAAATATACAAAATACGAGTTATAAAAGCAGCCGAAAATTAAATTATGTTTATTATCGACTGTTTAGTTCTTAATCCTTTAAATATTTTGGGCTCGCATACCTCCCAAAGTATCATATTGCAAAAAGTAAACAGAGTCCGTCTATGCTAAGTTTCTTAAATGTTGATAGCACAGACTGTGAAAGTGTTAAGTTAATGTCATAATTTCATAAAAGTTTGACTTTTTTTTTTCAATAAAAAAAATAACACTTTAAAGTTTGACAGCTCATTAGCTCGGACGAGATAACGTGGTGTGACTCTAGTATAATAATGTTTACTTTACTTATATCATGAGTAATAACAAACCTACAACCCTGTCGTTCAACAACAAATTATATCTTAACCCGACGTATAAGAAGTTAGTATACAATTTACAAATAGATAAATTATATGTAAATACCTAATTAATAACATGTTTTTATACAAACGGCTAGACAGACACGTAGACATAATGTTTATATAAGGCAATCTGTTCATTAATTTTTATCGTTGTGTCCAAATCGGATCGTTCTACATTTTGAATTTTATTGTTTATTTCGACTCTTGAAAAGAGTGTCTAAAGTCAGGAAAATACAATTTTTTCATATTGAACAAAAAAATGAATCGCCAGATTTCGGGCTTTGAAGTAAGAAGACTAGGAACGACAACAAGACAAAGTGCAACGGTAGTACCAGTTCTTTAGTTCTTGGTTCAAAAATTAAAAAAAAAGTTGAACCTTTGGTGAATCAGACAAGTTATGAAAATACAAAACATATTGTGACCCAGGAGGATAAATGGTTCCTACCACTTGGAAGCAAGATCGACTTGAATCTAGGACTATATATAAACATTGTCCCGATGATAACCCGAGTCGTATTCGCTAATATCACCAATCAAACTAGGTGGTAAACAAGCTTCGGTGAGGACGGTGAGGTTATCAACTGTTTACAATTGTTTGTATACTCGACGTTCTGGCACTTTCTTTATCTAAACAAGCCTTTTGAGTCATATTAGGATATAGTTTGGCCAGGATCTCTTCTAATTCTTGCATAGTCAGACATAAGCATGCTGTCTTTTTCTTACGCTACTACCAACACCCCCGAAAGAGGGATGGGTAAAGTTTATTTTTTCTACTGTTATTGATAATCTGGATTGTAACTTGTTAGTTATATCATCGACTATTTCACCTACTTATAGTCATCGACTTATTTTATGGATGATTACTTCGTGATATTGTAAAATTAGTGACATGAGCTCAGAAAAAAAACCGCTAAAGAAAGCTTTCTTTAGAATGATGAGCTCATCAACACTACGAAATTAAAAGCAACCAGTAATTAAGAGGCTCCTGGCAAAAGAAACGGTGTGTAGAAGTGAATTCAGTAGTCTACTCACAGGTATAATTTGAAATCGATTAAAAACTTGATGTTTTATATATTTACATTCATGGATAGCTTTTGTCGATTATTGGATATTTTATCTTCCTTTATCTCAGTTCTACAAATATCCTGCAGTCGTGAGAATGTAGTCGAGTGTACTGTTTAAATTATGTTTAAGGAAATGCTCTCCTTATGACATATCTCTGCTGTCATTATCAAACTGTCTACTGATTTGTGTTGCGTTGAAGCAGGACAATGGAATTTGCTTTGTCTCATAAATCAATATATTGAATGATATGTATTATGCTGTTTACGCAGCCTATGATCTAAGTGACGATTGTTAGTAAATGCATATAATGTAATACGATAATACGTAACGTAATATGTAAATGACATTATACGGAGCGGAATATACTGTGCCAGATTTAGGACTTTATATTGTGTTTACAATTAATAAGGCAAAGCAAAGAGTGATATAAACTAATCTAATAAGATACTTATTTACTGTCGTTCGGTCTAATTCTTAGAGTCAACGAAGATATACCTACAATTGATAATTGTTTATTTTTCAGTAAACTGGATAGTTGGTCTGGATAGATAAAGAATTGTGCTTATACGAATGTGTAAGCGCAATGGTTTCTCTGGCATAATAACATGTAGATTTAAAGGAAAAGTGGAAATATTCATGACCTGGGGCGGGACTCGAACCCGAGGCTCTGGGATACCAGGCCACCGCTCTGCCTACTGAGCTACCGGGACCACACCCGTGGCTCCAAATTACTCCTCCACTTATGCGCCTAAGGGGGCCGCTTAGCAACCATAAGAAAGTACTTCTTAACACTTTCGACACCGCGTACCCACCACGCGAACACTCGTAAACTTTACTCAGATGCCGGCGTACCCACTAGTCGGGCAAGAGCTATAAACCTACACGCGACGCCAAAGTACCCGCCAGGCGGGCAAGCATAACCTACACGCGACGCCAAAGTACCCGCCAGGCGGGCAAGCATTGCATCTTCGCTACGTCCGCCGCTTGTGCCCGCCTAGCGGGTTCGCGGCGTGCGGCATTGAGTTGCAAGTCGTTGCCCGCCTAGCGAGTACTGTCGGTTTCTGGGGTATTGTTCGAAATTTTGCCTGGTTGCGAAAGTGTTAATCGGCAAGTGGGGTCTCAAGGAATTCACCACTAACAATACGCTACCCCATAAGTACCAAACTACAGAAACGTCTAAGAACGATACCAAATGTGTTCTGGGATTCATTGATAGCTCCGTAATTATTGTGACCAAGTTCTTAGACACTCGTACCTACATTGTGTTCTAGAAATGTGTCTTGTTTACACGTATTGATATCGATATTATCATTTGTAATTACTATTATTGTTAAAAGTATGTTCGTCTCTAAGTGCTCCCATGCCGTTCACTTCATAGATAACGCAAGAGTGTTTTCAACTATCGAGTTCGGACCGCGAAAGATTTACAATCGTGTTCGAAAACGAAGTTATTTCAGACAGAATCCGTCTTGTGGATTTGCTCTGCCGAAAATAGGATCTACAGTATTCGCGTGCGTAAATAACGCCGCCAAAACTATTTATTTATCCAGCCACATTGGAAAAATTCTGTTCAGTACATTTGCATATTTTGTGTAAACAATGAATCACTGCTATGATAAAATTATTATCGTTCTTATTTCGGGTCACTTGTGTCGGGATGCAGGAATAACAATATACGTGGGCGAAGGGTCTTAATTAGTGCAGGCACAACCCCGACGCGACCTCTCGCCACCGACAATCAACGGCTAATTGGATCAAGTGGTCCAACACGAGCTACCGCGAATTTGATGCGCGCACATATCCCTAAACCTTACTGCGACGAGATACGGTCCACCAACAACCGGCTGATTTGTTGTGAAGTCAGCACGGCCTTCTCGCTGCGACTTTGTTACCAGCACCGTGAATAGATTTATTGACAAAAATATAAATAGAATCGAGCATGAAAGGAATGTCAAATCTTTGCTTCATGCGGGTCATGTGTGGATTGTGTGGTTTATTGAGTATTTCCAGATCAACATTTAAATATTTTCCATTCATGTGCCGTTTTAAAATCCAAGGCTGTGATGTTGTTGACTTCGTTTTATAGAGCTGTATTTTCATTATAATCCTGGCGTTCTGATAAGGAAACTCCATCAATGAAAGTATTTCAACCAAGATAGTCTCTAGGTTTTGATATAAGAAGTTCTATTGTTTTTAGGCTCAAGTGAGTTATCGAATACCCTAATAAGTGTTATTACCCAATTTTCAATTAATTGTAAATCTATTTCGCGTTCCAAACAAAGGTCCGCCATAAATGTCAGGTTCCCATGAATTTATCGACCCACTATACTAGCCGGCTAAAATATATTTCAACCCAGTAGCGTAATGGGCAAGTGTTGAAAGCACTCGATACCGCGCATTATTCACGAGAGCGTCAAGGTTGATGCAAATGCACTCGTCGTTAACCAGATTATTGTAATGGCCGTCCATTCAGCCCACAACAGGTAGAATGCTATTATTGCGTTTGTTATTATTACTACCTATACTACCGTTTGCTAATTCCTTTAGGGCTCTTTCACTGCCAACTAGTTTACAAACCTAAATCTATCTCACGTAAACTAGAATATTGTTTTACTTTCTCTTGCTCTCTTAACTAAATTCAACAGCCCGTTGTTTTTTGCTATCTTAACAACCTTTCCTTCTTAAGCTCTGTAAGTCAGTAAATATATTTATAGCTTCGTGTAGGAACATATCTTACTAATACATATATTGATATATTCTTACTCGTAAAAATCGCCATGTGCGTTTTAATGAATCTAATGCCAATCCAATACTTGTCTTATTTGAAAACTTAATTTAAAGCTGTACCTATCTTTGCTGCTTTCACTATCTGTAGCATACAACATTTTAATGTTCCGTTTTATTACCCTCTTATCCATGCATATTCTGATGCCAAGGGCTTTATGTTTCAATTTATTACCAAAATGCATTAGCTATTCATTTGTGTTTATTTTATTGCAACTGCCAAAATCCTGATCAGATCAGAAGCTATTTAAACCTAGACTGATCCAGAAAGATTTGCGACTCTGCCAAAGCGCTATTGTTTTTGTTATTGACTTTGTGCAGCGTCTTGTTTATCAATGTCATCGCAAATAGTCTTGCTATGTATGACTAACAGTAACAGGTGTAAGTACCTGTCTCTTCCTGTACTGCGTTGTCATAATCAGGTTTAATATCTCAAGTCCAGGTCATAAATGGAATTCACCGCTTATTCGTTATTAATAATATGCGAATGTAGGGACATCAGAACAAGTTCTATAAATATATTTGCTTCTGGAACTTTATGAGCTTTACCTGTCCCGATTTACAAAAACACGAAGCTATAACTTTAATGACCTTACCAAAAGCCTCTGGAATCAAGTATGTAGCTAGCGCAAAAGAGCAATTTCTCTAAAGACTTACATCTAAATCTAAAAAGTCTTAAATACAATTACTAGCGATGTTATCTACAAGAAACCTGTTTTCGGAACGAAAATATAGTTATCTTTGAACATAAAGCGTGAACAGATAATTTTGAGCCCTTTATTTCTGCTGCCGTTTACCAATGTGCTAATCTATAACACGCGGAACGAATGGGTAGTTGAATAAAAAAAAGTAGGATTCCGTAGTTTAGCCAAAGACCGTTCGATTCCTAAAAAGCTTACGCGAAAACAGGTCCGATATCATAAACAATGGAGCCTGTTTTCGGAACGGGTTTGTCGTTTGTTCGTGTGGGCGGCCTTGAGGCGCGAAGGACGCCCGGTGCGCGGCGCGCGCGCCGGGGGCGTGGCCCGCACGCGCATGCCCGCGCTCATCCGCGCAGTTTCTTACCAAGATTAATTTACACTAATTGCTTATGCTGTTTCCTTATGAATTAATTATTAGCGTTGCTAGTCTCACGTGGGTTCTGTACAGTTTTGCCAATAAGAATGAGAGTTCCGTGTAAAATTTTCACATAGGTGGGGTCCACGTGCATTTTAATTATGTTGCATAATAGGTGAAAAACCTTACACGTTCTAATGTGTCGGTACATATTATTGTTTGGCATTAGTTTTGAATACTTGGCATTATTGACGTACAACAATGGGTAATGAAAACCATAAATTTTTATTTAACATTTCTTACAATTGTTTTCTTGTGTCGACATCTATAACATAAAACCCCCTCTACTGGGATTATATCTCTGTAAATGTTGAATTTTATGTAAATTTAAGTTATTTAAGTTTCTCATACCTATAAGTGAATTGTAAAATTCTTCTGAGAAATAAAGATCTTAGAACCGATATCATTACTTCATTAGTTACGTTAAATGTTAAATGTCGACGAAGTAGGTGCCCATTCAAACTTTCTTCTAGATGCCTAGTGTATAACATTTGACAAATTGAAAATTGATGAGACTGACTTAACGTATAACTACTAAAGCATAAACAACATACATCCACCATGCAAGCAAAGTAGCGGGCGCAGCAAACACTATCTCATCTCAAGGCCAACATTTAGAGCTAGCCTATTTGCGCGTAACAAGACGAGACACAAAAAGTGGACGCACGCCACGCTATTCATTATTCAAGGGGCCCGGAGCGGACACAACGCGGTGGAAATAGTAAATAGATTGCAAACGCGACCAGACTCTGCTGGCTTCATTGCTCCGTATGTTCCTGTCTGGGGTCGACGTTCCACGATTTTCATTTGTTTTCCAACTGTACATGACGTGTTAAAATGGGAGTGCCACAGGGTCATATGCTTGGACCCTTTTTCTTCGTATCAATGTTTCAGTTGTAGAAACACGAGTAAAGTTAAATTTACGTGAGGCATACAACAGGGAACTTATTCCTTTTTAGGAACGTCTTCTAGCTAATCCTTAAGTAGATTTTGATAGTTGTTGTAGGGTAGGGTTGATCTTACCTTCTTATTTTGGTTTATTATGGTGGTGTCAAACAAATTATAAGTACTTACTTAATTTGAATTTATTGTTATGTCATATGTATACTAATGAATATAATGATGTAAGGATCTGATTCAGATACACTGCATATAGTAAGATATTGTATGATATACCGTCGACGTCATAATTTATGACTTATAATATTCAAATAATAAAAGTAACTTAACAAACCTTTACATAATCCCTTTTTCGATTACTTGTGTTAGTATGTACTTTTACCCATACTATGTTGTAAGATATCACCACCAAGTCAAATCACAAATCCCTTCATGACACCAACCTCTGATGATTCGTTAACATCGTCCAATTAATATTTCGAGGCGTGCTTGTGACGTAAGCGCGACTGGTTTTAAAGAATGCCAACACGAGATAAGCGAAGGCTTGGAAGTTGCAGTGTCTGCTTGAGTTGTACCACTTTTTTAGCTTTACTGTTCATAGTGTTTGTAGATATTTCTTTTACGACTGTACTATCATCGCTTGTTACTGATATTGTTTGGTTAAAGTTCTGTTTTTGCGGTTGCGTAAATTATTCATCATGGTTATTAAACATCATTCATTACTATTTTAGAATATTATCAACCTCTTCATTTTTTTGTTAAGTATATTATTATACATATTTGCGTGATCTGCTGTACCTGCATAACATTAAAGGGATTACTTCATTATTTATACGCGTTAAATTATTTTAAAACAAACAAATGTAGATGTTTTCTTATTCGGCATTTGTTTAATTGTTGCAAACCTTCACAAACTTCTGAAACATTTGATTCTTGAAATAACTTTCTGTTTCAGCGAATTAAAACACAAGTTTGGAAATTAAATAATAAAACAGACAACAGCTGCAAACGAAATGGTTTCTTTACAACTTTGAAAACCTTTCTTCAGTTTTGCAATGTTTTGTCGAGTTCGCAATTTGTTTTTGTTATACTTTGGCTTATGTAATTGGACTGAAAATACTGAGATGTATTAAATCTTATCTAATCTAAATTAGGTTATGTTTGCTCGTCTTCGCAACTTCGAATCTGCATCTAATTAAAAATTTACTTACATGAGAAACTCTGCTCTAACTCCAACTGCTGCTACTACGAAATGTACATTTGAATTCGAATGTAATTTGCATTATCATGCTTTAACACGTGGAAAGTTTCGAAGCCTTTGAAGATAAACTTGTATGGGAAATTATTAACATCCGGGAGGAAATTTATTAATAGTAAGATTTTGCTTATTTCATGAATTTCATGATACAGGTACCTACTACACATCACATAAACACGTTTATCACTTATATCTTTTTTACAAATGGCGTCACGACTTTATACTTCATGTGTAGTCTGGATTTACCTCAATCGTTTCTTAATTCGAGTTATCGCAAATTCTCTGGCTGAATGCTAAAAAAAGAATCTGCCGACCGCCAAGAACTGGGTTCGGACTGTTTCGGAGACAAACGACTATTGCTCGCATTCGAGTTTGGTCGACGATGCCGATGTTGGCACCGCCAGTCATTGACCCGTATTTGCGCAACGCATATCTTTAAACCGATATTTCTTATCTTAGTAACCACGTGACTTTTCTAAAAACAACCAGAAATCTGCTGATCGAAGCTTGTTTTAGAAAGTGGAAGTTAATGAAAATTTGTTATCTTCTCACCAAAATATTAATCTTAACGTTTGTTTGAACGGCATCGTAAAAGGCGATAACGACTGACGTGAAGTACAAGCCTCTAAAGATAACGATAAGCTTTTTGATATACTTTAACTGTTTATTAAAGGAAACTTACATGAATTTTTCAATAACCAACAGGCTACATACATTACATGTAGTCTATAACTTTAAACCGGCAGTTTATCTGTAGATTATAGGTACTGCATGTTCTTTGCATTTAAATATGCCAGATCTTAATTTTTTATATATCGCTGCAACAAATAGGTCAATTGCTTCTAAATTAGATATCGGAGAATCAGCAGTCTCATGCGGTCTATAAAAAGAACAAGTAAACATCGGAATAAATTGAATAAGAATACAGTTTTTAAGTTTTTTGAGATCTTTTCCTGGCATTACACGGTACTAAAGAAAATTTAAATACGAAAAGGCCTGAAAACTTGTACAAAAGAATGAAAACATTACGCAGACAAAGCGAAGTCGGTTGGGCGGTGTAGCCAGGCAAAATGTTTGTATGTCTCGGCTCGGCCTTGCTCGCAAAGTGGATAATCACGGCTCAACTCGTGAATATGTCGGCTCTATATTGGATAACAAATTTATGTGTTTACGGATCAATTTGCATGTTCATACAAAAGATCCTCGACTCAAAAATATAGCTGCAGCTCGGTCGTGACTCTACAGAGCGATGGCAGCTTTATCCACCATGGCGGAAATTAAGGGATCAGCCTCAGCTTCCATTATATTGTATTTATATGTCGGATTGATTGTTTTTAGTAAAAGATACCACTTCGTCGGTTGCCAATAAGCCGCAAATGACATAAGGATTCATTTAGAAATCAACCTTATTAAACAAGCGACAAAGCGGTACTTTTTACTGAAGATAAACATATCTCTCGGCGTTTTTCGTTTGTGTGAAATCGCTTGAATGAATCTTTCCTCTTGGAAACATCGTAGGCACTTGTACTTGTATCCTCCGATTTAAAAAGTAACTTTAGCTGCCCGTTGCGAATTTCAATTGGCTTTAAAACCAGAATCAATTTAACATTTACTGGCGCATACCGGTACACTCAGAAACAAGACAAGAGCCAATATCATGTTAGGTTATATCATGTTCGGTAATCACAAAGCAAGTCCATTTAATTATAAAGTTTCTAACACATACATTTGCCGGTAATCCGGTTGCCGCGAGAAAGTATCATAAATACGAGTATATAGTCAATTTAGCTGCTCATTGAGGCAATAATTATAATCTGAATTACGTTGTGTTTGAAGCCGGATTTGGTCAACTTTTTATGTGTTGGAATGTAGCTCTTTTCCTCAAAATGTAATAAATATAATGTTTTCAAATATGCAATTTAATATGTGGTGTGTACGGGATTCTGAATTCTGACTCAATGATAAAAGAACAATATACAAATCAATTAATAAAATGTTTCATGATGAAATCATATCAAAGTTAAAGTTTATAAATATAGTTCAGGCTCTTTACATCCTGCGTTCAATATTTCCTTGGCAGTCCGTGAGGTCTAGTGATTTTGTCTTTGTTGGAACTATAACCCCATAACATTATCTTTTAGCAGATTTATTATTACGTATTAGAGAGGTAGGGATGTTTTTCATCTCCCTCAGTAACTGAGCTAGATTTGCTATTGTGAATTATCGAATTTTAATCTAGAATTTTCTCATTGACCCCAGGTGTTTGGAACAGTGGAGCTGCCGGACAAGCCGATCATGCTCCCGCCCTTCGTCGAGGCGACGCACTGCCTCGGCTACCACCTGACGCGCAAAGGCCGCGCGGTGGCCGACCGGGTCGTGTCCGTGCTCGGCTACGCCTGCCCCGACATAACCTACAGCCCCACCCTCTACCCCATCACAGCAGCTCTGCTACACTTCATGCCTGGTAAGTTTCTGCCTTGAAACTCTGAATACCGCTAATCTTTAAAAGGAGTCGGGTTTAGTTTTCTCAAAAGTGTTACGTGACTTTTTGATCCTTACAGGATACCATAGCATTTGTTATGAAGTAAGTATTATGCATCATTGTCACAATGATAAATTTAATACTTCCTATCCTAGACTACCCAGTAACACGTATACATAATTACATATCAATTAATTCATATGTCAATATCAAAAAATGTAGTTCCGTCCGGACCGAATTGCACGACGTAAAATGTTTATTTTATAATTGGTTCATTGAATTTGCCATCAGTTTGCTCAGTCTTGTTCGCATCTGGCCAATTGATCAAGAATTTAAAAGCATTACCTTGAACACATTTCGACGAAATGAAAAGAATTCTTTGTACTAGCAAAATTTAATAATTCTCTCTGTATATAAACTTCTAGGCCGCTTTTAGGAGGCCAGATATAAAATTTAATTTATTACTTACGTTTGCTTCTGGTTTGCTGTAATAAATCAAAAGTCATGTTTCCACTTTTATTGGGAATAATGTATAAAGCTGGAAATTACTTGTTATCATAGGTTGCGACCTTTCCGATGACTTGTTATCATACGCGTTACGAATCGAGAGGAGATAAGTTATTTATAGAGTGTTCGTTAACAACATATCGCATGTTATACAATCTTGATTCACTCTAAATAATTCGTCATGGACATCGCTATCTTCACCGCGATAAACTTTAATAAACTCTGTAGATCAACATTGTCAAACGGGATTTCTTTGTTAATTATATTTCTAGTTACTGGGAAAAGGAAAGGATAAATTCTCGGCAAAAGTGTATTTGCTTATTTCGTTTAATTGGTTGTCATAATGTCGCTCTCGTTTCCTTTACCTTATTAAACTTGGTTTATTATGATTAGTTTGTACAATGTACGCAAGCTCGTTTAAGAATTATAAAAGTTTAACGTCGCCTGTTAGTTTTATTTGGCTCAAAATTCAGTGTAAACAGACGCAAACCGGTAACGCGAAGCATCAATCCAGGACAGGAGCAGGCGTCACTGTGTTTTACGTCGCTGTCGGACTAATTCAGTAATGAGTGCGAGGGGCGATAATTGAACTCGGCAATAGGCAAATTGCCGGAGAAGTCTCCTGTCTGCAACTGCGTCACTACCTTCTAAACTGCAAACAATATTCAACTCTATCCCATCTGTTTATGAACAATAATCCCTTAGGCAAACATAATATCTCTCATCGATCTTATCAAGATCTAAATTGTACTCTCGCGCTGTGTCTCAGAGTTCGGAATGCATAGTGGCCTTCCCACCGCAGGGACCCCACCAGGAACGTCGCAGATTTGCATTCCGTGTTTGCCAATTTCGAGTCGCTTCCTATCTCTCTCATGCAATTGTCCGGAATGCGAACACGCTTTATCGATATGTTGTTATTTTCGTATCCTATTTCGCTAAATTGATCTTGATCGATCTCTTATCAGACGGTATGAATTGAGATAAGAACATGTGCCGTCACACCATCCGACACGTGAGGAGGCGGTCTGAGCTCGGGTTGCGCCGACGTATCAATTTGGTCGCCGGATGGCTAGAAAAGTGACAATTTCCTCCATTGTCCTCCGCCACATCGTTTATGATATACCAGCACATAAAATGCACTTCCAACATTAACTAGAAGCATCTTTTCGTACGGTGTATTGTTATTTTGCTCCACGTTTGGTACTTGCCGTTGATGGATGACTAGTGTAAACAATACCTACATTAATCAACGCCACATAATGTAATATCATGGGAACCGGCGTGAAATAGTCCTGACAATGGACTCTCTGTGGAGTTTCATAGGGCTTTATTCATCGGGGAGTTACGTAATTTACATGCGACGCACTGTTCGAATCTTTTTGTCGGATTTATTTTTGTATACGCTGATTTAATTAATGGCATGCAAGTTTAAGTCATTAAAGCGGTGGAACAACACGTCGATTTTGGCTCGCGTTTCGCGTACGTCGAAAAACACCGGTCGAACGTTATTATTATTGCCGTCGAGTCAATGCCATTTAGATAATTATTTTTGAACGTCCCCCGGCCGTGACACTGGCGTTATCATGCAACGCCGAGATACTGGGAGAGTTCAGACGGCGTCATCGTTTTCGCGCAAAAAATAACGCGGTTTCTAATAGCATCGCATAAAAGCGCTGGGTTTAGTTAGTGGTTGGCGCTTGGCCAGGCTTGGCACCGCCCGATCTTGGAACAAGAGCTACAGGATCCGTGTTTTCGTATATTTGTACCGCTCGATGCTTACCGAAGATTTGGATATAACCTCTTTGTTCGCGTGCACTTGTTATTTATTTCATCTCGTATATCTTTACATCGATTCGCATGCATTGGACAAGAATGCCTGTAGGGAAAGCCAGATGTTCAGCGCATTTATAATGCGTCCATTCAATTAAAAGTCTTATTGAAACTCGATTCCGTGTGCGATTCTGCGACAAAGGTCGAAGGGTCGTGCAAAAACGTTGAATAAAACACTCATTACATGCTGTTTGTCGTGAATCTGTCGGAGCGCGACGAACCTTCCTCTTCCGGTAAAGTGCTTTAATTAATTTACCTTTGTACTTCGCTTACACGGGCCTCAGATCTTTTTCATTAGCTTTCCCAAATTACACGTCTAAAGTTTTTTTCAAGCTTTTGTTTGAGACACGGCATGTTTGTTTGGGACAGGTGGTAATCAATTTTATTTACTCATTATCAGATTACCTGGCTCCATTTGTTAACGACACTGATTATTTGTGTTTTTCCATTGTATTGTTCTTGGAAACTTTTATTAAAGCATGTTCTTATATGTTGGATATACCTACATCAATTCGGATTTTTATAATATGACATTTGTTTTGTTCCTCCCATTTTTGCCAATACTACAAAAACATTTCGCAGCTTTAATGACTACCATCATTGACATTTTGAATATCTGTAATTTTTGCAAAAACCTATGTTCAGTTAAATGTTTTGTTGTCGGTACAACACCCACCCTTTAGGTATTAGAGTAGAATTAATCGCGTAAATCCACTCTTTTTATGCAGTTTACAATATTGTATTCAATTGTTATTGTTATTAGTGAGCCTCATTCATTGCTAGACTGACTGCTATAATGCTTTTTTATGTCCTGCAACGTAGGTGTACCTAATTTTAAAATACATATACTTATCTGAATAACATGAATGTGAATATATGAGTATGAATCTGGGATCGTCAGATTTTTTACAAAATACAAACGTAATTTGATTGAATTGCTTCGTAAACTTTTTCAGCTTTTAGCATGAGTTAAAACTAAGGGTTTAGAATAGATTTATATTAGGTACTCTCCCCCTTTCAGCCCTCGGGTGGCTATATTGCGTGACCATGTCGCATGTAACTCTCACTAAACGAAACAGTAAATACTGCTTATCGGAGTTGCCCCCAACGTAAACAGGATCAGGAGTTACGCGCGTTGTTTTCTGTTTTTAAAGGAGAATGGGCATTTTTGTATGGGGAGTGTACCATGAGTGTATACGATCGAGACGTATATTGTTTTAAAGGTCTTCATCAGAGTATTATTTTCTTGTATAGCACCGAAGGTGGATACCGTGCAGGGGCCCCTATATTTAAAAAAATAGGCTTGGCATATTAACAGTAATTTTTCTAAATATACATTATAGAAGCAGTTGACAAGTATTTTATTTTAAAGAATATGGCGATATCTTCCTGTTTGTGTATCATTTGAAACGCTTAAGTGCAAAGATAGTTAGAATTCATTGTTAAAAGTTAAGCGCGCAATGAACATCTATGAATATATAAGCAGAACTACACTGTATACGCACCTCGTCTACAGCATTGAAAAGGTATTCCCTCTGCCTATTTTTTGATATACAGATTTTATTTTCAACACTTGCAGGGGTCAAAATAAAGTCACTTTATTAATTAAATAATTGTAGTTTGTTAAACATTAAAATAACTACTCCTCGCTAGATGGAGCCAACTACCAAATCCGGAATGACAATATTGCGTGTCAAAACGTCGGTCTAACTCCGTCATAAAAAAACTTACCTAATTGTGACAATAGTCTATGGAAAAGAGGCTGGAAATAAAAAACGTACGTTGACAGTTGTCATTTTGAAAAACAATAAATTGTTGTAGTATAATGTAGGATACAACATTAAAATAAGATATTTCCATCTGAACTAAATCAACAGTTCTCGGCCGCTGGTTTAAAGAGTCCTTAGTGTCGCCGGTTAGCTTTTTACCTACAGCTTATTTGACTGAATAAAGCTTTATAAATAAGTAAGTGTATATCTTTAGTACCTACGCTTTATAGCTCACGGCTGGGCCGATTGGTGACTGAGTGTGGAGGTATATATATTAGGATAAACCTAGACCTATTTTTTGTTAGCAGGCGCTGAATAAAATGTTGCAATAAGTCCCTTTTAAGCTATATACCTAAGGACCTTTATTCTACCACCCTTTAACACGACAGCTAAATAGGTGAGTGTATAGGCAGCGGCAAAGACTTTCCAAAATTCCCCTAAGTTAAAACTATATTGCCATTTACCTACAGCTTGATGCCTGTACGACCTGCTGCTGCATCTACCAGTGGATGAACAGCGCTGGCGATTCTTTTGTATCCTGCATGCCTACGTCGCGACCGGAACGACAATGCCAATGATCATGTCTTCTCCTCTGCCTTCTTTCATAAGAAAACTAAACTAAACTAAAGGTAAGGTAGTACCTAAATAATTTATGGAATCTATTTTACGAGTACAATGGGAATATGATACAATTCTTAACATTCGCTATCATAGTAATATTTATTTTCTTAGCATTTATGTCCATGGCACACCGCTGCCGTCTAAACTTGTTTAAGGAGGGGGAGGATATGCTACGTTCTTCTCTCCTCTTTCCTAGCGTTTTCCCGGCTTTTGCCCCGGCCCATGCAGGGAGCCTGGGGTCCGCTTCGGTAACTAATCCCAAGAATTGGCGTAGGTACCAGTTTTACAAAAGCGACTGCCATCCCTAACCTTCCAACCCGAGGGTAAACTAGGCCTTATTGGAATTAGTCAGGTTTCCACACGGTTTTTGCATTCACCGAAAAAATATTTTTTTGGTAATGTTTATAAATTATAATCACTGTATTTTGGTGATGAAGTGAATTTCATTACCAAAATACGGTAATAATATATTTCATTACTAATAATTCCCAACTCTTTTCTGCGATTTGTTTTTTTTTCGTTTGAAAGGAGTTCATTCCTCCATTTTCAAAGACACAGACCATACATGGTGGTCTCTATATTAGTTTATGTACGTACTTTCACATAGTACATAAATATGTCTAAATATGTCAAACATTTACATTGGGGAACCACCAAATACGTAGGTAAAGTGGTCTAGTTCACAAAGGCCGGAATGACCATATAAAACTTCCAATAACATTAGCTGATGAGCCCCGTCTCTGTCAAGACCCAGAACGCGTAGAGGTATCACGTTGCTATTAATACCAAATACCTATACAGGTCTGCAATTTCTTGAAGCTGTGAAAAAATGATGATTCTGAGCCCCGACGTCGATTTGATTAATTATGGTTCCGTACCTCAAAAGGGAAAAACGGAACCCTCATAGGATCACTTTGTTGTCCGTCTGTACGTCCGTCCGTCTGTCTTTCAAGACCCTTTATCCCAAGAACGCGAAGAGATATCACGTTGCAATTAATACCACATACCTATACAGGTCTGCAATTTCTTGAAGCTGTGAAAAAATTTTGATTCTGAGCCCCGACGTCGATTTGATTAATTATGGTTCCGTACCTCAAACGGGAAAAATTGATCCCTCATAGAATCACGTTGTCCGTCTGTCCGTCCGTCCGTCTGTCTGTCAAGGCCAAGAACGCGTAGAGATATCACGTTGCTATTAATACCACATACCTATACAGGTCTGCAATTTCTTGAAGCTGTGAAAAAATTATGATTCTGAGCCCCGACATCGATTTAATTAATTATGGTTCCGTACCTCGAATGAGAAAAACGGAACCCTCATAGGATCACTTTGTTGTCCGTCTGTACATCCGTCTGTCTGTCTGTCAAGACCCTTTACCCCAAGAACGCGTAGAGTGCGTAGAGTCCGACGCGCACTTGGCCGGTTTTTTTTTTGTTTGGAAGCAGTTGGTTCCATAGGCATTGGGGTTCTGATGACATAAAGAAATTGGAGTAAACTTAGAGTTTAGATTAACAGCCTTGTAGGTTCGAATCCTACTATTCGGTGTTGGTGGTTGGTTAAGTGTTGTTGTCATTTATATACTCACCTCACTAGTGTGTATTATTAAATTATAGAATACAGGTCAATTTCAACTATGTAATGATATTTGTAAGTAATAGTGAAGCGATTGGCAATTGAGTGAAGTTTTAATAACTCATAAAAACCCAAATCTTACCTAACTTTTTTTTGTTTCTTTTTCATGCGTCTAATCCCACTGCAATGCATCGGAGGAGAATATTATTAGTATGGGGTGGACGGTTGCCGGCGTAGGACGTTACCCTTTGATACAACTTAGACCACCACGGTGAAGTTAAGTATACCTATTATATATTTCTCGTTATGTAAGCGCGACACATAGAGGAACTGAATTTGTGTGATTTGGATTTATCTTTGGTTATTGATGATTGACTGGTTTCCTAGTCAAGTATCCCTTTTATTTTGCTGTCCTATGAGTCCGCTAAGATTTGCTACGGACATTTCAACTAACCGTATATACAGGCCAATAATGATTACGAATATGATACATACATCAACATGCAGATAAAATGGTAAGATAAAAGATCGCATATATTACATGTATTTTCATCCCTATTTTACACCTAGGTAAAAATTGTGTGTAAATTAAACATGACTAAAGCTCATCTGTTAAATTGGATTAATTTTGTCTACAAACAATACCGCAATGCCATGCAACGCCACAATAGGCAGCCAACGGGTAAGCGATGCGCTTGTATCCCGAAATCGCGAGTTCGAATCTCGCTGGAGGCATTGTTCTTCAATTTTTATTATTTCTACTCAAGTAATAAAGTAATCCGTCCGTAAAATTGAAATGTAATTTTTATAAAAGCTTTTATTGCTGACTGTTGTTTCCTTTCCATTGTCAACATACACTCATCGAGGTAATTCTAAGAATCTCTAATCTCAATGGGATTAACTATATTGGGGTTAACTACGAAGCCCTAAACTACGCGTGACTTGACATGCTTTTGGCGGATTTTTTATATTTCCATTTACCAGATAGTTTAGTCAGTCAGCTTTTTGACCGACATCGCAACGCAAGGAGTATGTATGTAGGTATGTTCAATTGAATACGGTATAAATGCGCGCCATGCACATGAACTAAATTCAAATTATATGGATTTGTGTATTTTTGTTGGCCATTTTGGAATTGTGTATGTTTGGTTGTTACAAGATTCCTTAGCGCTTAATAGCTAAACATGAAAAAAACGTGAGCAAAACCACACTAAACCCGAAAATAACGTATAATTAAAAATAATAATATTATGGGACAATTTTTTCCCACAACTCAATCTAGTCGGACAGGCTACTTATACAATAAGGCTTGTATAAGTTGGGTAGTACATTATTTTAAAGGATTATATTTTATTACCTACATTTACTGTGAAGGTAACTTGTACATGCAACTTGGAACTATAAGTAGGATATATTAGTTCATATATGAGAGAGATATATATATGAAAGAAACTTTACACAATTTATTAATTTTGAGGATACCTACTTTACTAATAAATTGTTAATTATGATTTCAGAGACTCCACACTACTATATATAAATTATAATTTGAAAGAGATGTCATATACTACAGAAAAAGCGACCAAGTTCCCGGTGACCAGGGCTGGGAGCGAGTTGGACTTCAGAACCTATTTAAAATAGACACTATATTGTATATTTTTGTAAACATATATATTGTATAAGGTAGCAATGTAACCCAGCAACAAATTAATGATTAAAATGATAATTTGCTTAAGAATACAGAACGAACGGTTAGAATATTTTATACCTATGGGTATTTGTTTGTTTGATTTGATTATCATTTCCTTATCAATATCTATTTAAGCATTCCTGATAATCATGGGTTCTGTATTCTAATGCATGTTAAAAGTCTTTGTGCAATTATTTGCTAGGCTCTCCCATCTTACCCTTCATATTCTAGCATAACCACAATAAGATGATAACAATATAGATTTTTTATAAAATGATTTTGCTTGTACACGTTTTTAAATGTTTTTAGAATTATATAGATTTTATTTTTTCTGTCCCTCAGTTTTCTAGGATCCACCAACTCTATCCACCAGAGAATCATATAGTACCCCGAAGTTTACCGTGATTTATAATTTCGCTTGGTCTGAGTAGATCTTTGCCTTTCTTAATCTCTACCGGATGTGGGTAACCCTTCCCTGAAGTCTTTCCCTGTCAATGTTCGAACCCCTGCACACTGGTAATGCACTGTAAGAGATGAAAGAATTACAAGATTTACTCATGACTAATGACTAATGTTAAATCACAATGAACTTCAGCGTGCTATTCAATGCACTGGTGACATAAGTAGATGGATTTTACTGGAAATTAGGGGTTCTGTAGGAAAGACTAACGCTTCGTCCTCGTCATCTTATAGTGGCTATGATACTCTACGACCTTATGGCCTCTCCACACAAGGAGCCATGAGGGGCGATGATATGGGATGCAGATGGTATGCGTCGAGAGGCGATACGCAATATTGCCATCTCGTTCTGTTGCATAGCTACGTCCCGTATGATGGTCCAATGTGTGGAGGGGCCATTATACGACTATCGTAGCTCTTGATGGCCTTTTTTTTTTTTTTTTTACGGAGTGGAGAATGCAGTTACGCACCGTCCCCCGACCTCGGGTAGGTCATTTGGGGGGTGTGTAGGACTCGCCGCTCCGTGCTTCTTCTCCTAGCGAGAAGGAAGCAGAGCGACCCTACCCACTAAACTCCACTCCGGCGTTTCCCTCCTGGCCGTTGATGAGGGCACCATGGGATCGAATATTCCACCACAGTGCCCTGCGGCGGCCCCGGCTTTGAGCACGGGGCACCCGCACAAGGAGGGGGAGGTCAGAAACGCTTTGACCTCCCCCCCGACGACGTGGGGCCGTGCAATGCGGGACCCGATCCCGCTGGCCCCATTAAGGGTCTTGGCGAATGAAGGCCATACGCCTTCGACCCCGCCGCCTGCGACGGAGCGGGAGAGCGTCTATCGCGTTTTCCCGCTCCCTTTCCGCTGCCTCCTTCTGCGACATAACCTCTTCGCAGAAGGAGGCCACCGCTTCCCAATTCCTCTCGCTGCTCAGCATCGAAGCGATGACGCTGTGCAGCGAGAGGTCCGTCAGTCCTGTCGTGCCCTCGAGGGCCGCCCTCTCTGACGCCCAGCGGGCGCACTCCGCCATGGTGTGCTGGGCAGTGTCGTCCTCCTCCCAACATTCCCAGCACCGGGGCACCGGCTCTCTGCCTATCCGGTGCAGGTAGTGCCCGAAACAACCATGTCCGGACACTACCTGCGTTAATCGGAAAGTGAGTGCCCCCTTCTTTCTGCTGACCCACTCGTCCAGCACTGGGAGGATAGCCCCGACCGTTCTTACGCCGTATGGGCTATCCTCCAGGGCCCCCCTCCAAAGTCTCATTAGGCGCTCTTGCGCCTCGCGGGCCGCCAACATACCCTCTTCAGGGTCCGGCAGTACCCCTGCCTCCCTCACCTCCGCTCTCCACCGATGCCTTTCGGCCAGCACCCCTGCATCCAGCTCCCAGGGCGGGGTGCCGGCAAGGAGGCACGCCGCCGCGTGTGAGGTGGTCCTGTAGGCCCTTGCCATACGCTGGGCCACCACCCTCTGTGGCCGCCGGAGGAGGGCGCGGGTCCGGTCGTTCAGTCTGCCTGCCCATATTGGCGCCCCGTAGAGCGCCATGCTTCTAATCACGCCCGCGTACAGCTTCCTGCACGGGGCATTGGGTCCGCCCAAGTTGGGCAGCAACCGGCCCAGCGCGGAGGCAGCACCCACGAGACGGGGAGCCAGTCTCGTGAAGTGCTCCTCGAAACTCCACTTTTGGTCCAGGACAAGGCCCAGATACTTGATGTGGGCCCTGACCTGGACCCTCTCCCCTCCCACTCTCAGGGCGGTGTCTCCCATCAATCTCCAGCCCCTCCCACCCCCGAGGACCATGGCCTCCGTCTTCTGGAGGGCGACCCGTAATCCCAGGAGGCCTATGCGGTGGACCGTGAGTTCGGTCGCCACCTCAGCCCTCCTGAGCACTTCCTCCAGCTCCCGCCCTCGTACGGCCACCAGTGTGTCGTCCGCGTAACACACTGTGGTCATTCGCGGGAGCTGTACCCCACGGATCACCCAGTTATAACCGAGGTTCCACAGGAGGGGACCCAACACCGATCCCTGTGGAACCCCGCACGCCATAGCCCTCTCGCTCCTGACACCGCCCTGCTCGTAGAGCACTACCCGCTCTGTCAGGTAGTGCTCCACCACCCTCCTTAGGTAGGGAGGCACTCCATGACAGCGGAGTGCCTCACCTATTACTGGGTAGGGGAGGGAGCCAAAAGCGTTGGCGATGTCTAAGGACACCGCCACCACCCCCTCGCCCCTGCTTTCGGCCTGTGCCTCGAAGGCTTTTAGGGCGCCCACCGCGTCGATTGTCGACCGCCCCTTTCGGAACCCAAACTGACTCTCGTCCAGGTCCGGGCCCGTCTCCGCTAGGTGCTGCTGTATGCGGGCAGCCAGGATTCTCTCAAAGAGTTTCCCAACCTCGTCCAGCAGCACAATGGGGCGGTAGCCTGAAGGGGAGTCTGGTGGGCGTCCCTCCTTCCTCAGGAGGCACAGCCGTCCCTCCTTCCAGCAATCTGGGAATTGCCCCTCCTCTAGACAGTCCTCCATAAGAGACCTGAGGCGATTCCCAAGTCGCTTCAGCGCCAGGAAAAGGATTTTCCCTGGCACTCCGTCCGGTCCCGGGGCTTTCCGCGCCCCTCTCAGTCTGAGGATCGCCCCTGACAGCTCTTCGTCCGTAATGGGAGGGACGACGAGTGGGCCCTCTGGTTCCGCCATTGGTGGCGCCATCCTGGGTGGGACAAAGTCCGGGGCCTCGGGGAAGAGGCCCTCCACAACCCTCCGGAGGAGCTCTGGCTCCATGGATTCCATGGGGGGTGCGGAATTCAATTTGTCCCGCACCATCTTGTAAGGGCGCCCCCATGGATCCCTGTTGAGGGTCGCCAGGAACTCCTCCCATCCCTCGTCCCGCGCCTTCTGGATGGCGTCCTGTAGCAGCTCTTTTTTATTGGCCCACTGTGTGTGGAGGAGGTCCTCCTCTTCATCTGTGTGCCTCCTCCTGCGACACCTGGTGTACTCCCTCCGAGCTCTGTTGCACGCCACGTGGAGGGCGGCGATCTCCTGGGTCCACCAGAAGACCTGTCGCCTACCCCGAGGGGGGCCGGCTCGGGGCATGGCCGCGTCACAGATCTTCGTCAGGGATTTTCTGAGATGGGACGCCTTCTCGTTCACCCCACGCTGCTTCTAATGCATAACTGCGTCCCGTATGATGGTCCAATGTGTGGAGGGGCCATTATACGACTATCGTTGCTCTTGATGGCCTCTCCACACAATGGATCACATTGCGGGCGCAGCTATACACTAGAAAGATGTGACAATATTACGTACTGCTTCTAACGCATAACTGCGTCCCTTATCATGGCCCATTATGGGCCATTGTGTGGACGGCCCATGAGAGTAGAAACAGACATTGGCCATAGTAGTGGGCAGCGTCTGGGCCTTGTGCAGCGTGTAGGTACCTACTCAAGACGCACGCTACGATATTATATTAGTAACAGTCCTACATGTGACATTATCATTTGGCCCTCGGTTACAGTGCGATAGAAGGTAGAAATTAAAAAGTGGCAACACCGTAGTATCGTCCTTTTCAAATGAAGATGTGTAATAAAACGGGACGACACTATGATGTTGCGACTTTTTAATTTCTACCTTTTCTGTTTCTATCGACAGCGACGGCATGTGTTTACCGTATTACAAGATTAGTACCTTCCTACAGTGCATCCAAGTGACTGTTGCCATTTTATCGACTATCATGCCATATTTGTTAGAACGTGACACCTATGAAGATAGTCGGTAAAAATTCGACCACAATAGACTATAAGTATAAACCTGTAGTCACTTTTACAGAATTTTGCTACTAATGTTATTTTTTAAATTATTGTATCGCGATTTGAATGAAATAAAGCAGCTAAAAGTATTCAAAATGTTTTATTAAACAGTATACCTACATATTTTAATAAGTAACCTACATAAAATGTCTTGCAAAGCATTTAGGTTCATAAACCCATTAAAACAGACACACGTACCAGCTATTTTCATAAACGGTGTTTATATGCTGATTTAATATTAGGTTCTAGTGGATAGTGGATATTTTTAGGAAGTACATTTTAACTTGTTGTTTAGAGCAAGTTTGTATCAAAGCCATGAATCAATTTGCAAAGGTCCTAGAGATAGACATTTAGACCGAACTTTTTCGACAGAACAATCTATTTTATGGCAAACATTCAGAAATTAACATAGTTTGCAATTTACACTTCAAAAGTATTTTTAGCGTTTAAAAGTGACTATATGGAGCCAGCATTTTCTTCACCTACTCGCCGTCTACTCGGTTTGTCTACTAGATACAAGATGTCGGTAGTAAATAAGATTGTAGATTATATTATAATAGCTAAGAACGGAAAATCAACAGTTTTAATTCATAAAAATAAATTGCCTATTTTACAATCAATTTAAGGCGGATACAATGAGGTAGTTGTAACAAAAATTCCTATTTTACAACAATGGCGCCATCTTGAGGTGAGTAGGAAAATCAAGCCGTCATTAATTAACTTTAATTGCAATTAATTAACTCGTAAAATAGGCTTATTTTGGTCCCTGCATCGGTTGGAGCGAAAATGAAGATTACAAAAAATAACATATAAAAATGCCTTTCTCATGTTATGTACGACATGTGTATACAATTTAGTTTTCGTAGCGTAGAGAGTGTTTTTTCATAATGGTATATTTTTCATCCACTAATTCCAGCCCTGTAAGTGCTCTGGCGTTGGGAGTGGTATACAAAAGTGTAGCATTCTTTATATTCTTTCGAATCAAATACGCTAAAACTGCTTAATTAACTTAGATTTTATAAAACAACCGTTTTCATGCTCAGTTTTTTTTTTATATAGTCCGGCCCCTGCACGCTTTTTCATCCACTAATTCCAGCCCTGTAAGTGCTCTGGCGTTGGGAGTGGTATACAAAAGTGTAGCATTCTTTATATTCTTTCGAATCAAATACGCTAAAACTGCTTAATTAACTTAGATTTTATAAAACAACCGTTTTCATGCTCAGTTTTTTTTTTATATAGTCCGGCCCCTGCACGCTTTCCAATGTTGGTGCCATACAATTAAATAATGCTGAGGTGAAGACCTTTCAAACGAGATACGTTTCAATCGTATACACTCATGGTACAAAATGCCCATTCTCCTTTAGTTTTATTTGCCCCAGGCGAGGCAGTAAAACAGTTGTAAATAGAGACATTAAGCCAGTTGCAATTGTTAAAAAGTGTAACGCTGTAAAACACTCACAAGATTTTTTTTTCTTTTACTTCTAATTCATATGGGTTGGGCTCCACTACTCCTTGGTAAAGGACCTCTTTCCTGGTACTCCATGACATATTCTTCCGGTCAATACCGATTTCTTCAAAAATCCAATTCTTATTAGGTTCCAATGTTCCAACTATCACATTCAAAATTGTATGGGCAGTTTATGAATGAATTCATTCATAAAATGCCCATGCGCTTTTGAACGCGTGTGTACATCCAAATAAGAAGAATTGTATACTTGGAATACGGGACAGATAAAAGTTTCGTCAACGAATATTTATTCGTAGATCTCGTGTTATGAAAAATAGTAGGTAAAGGGCTACCGAGAAATAGAATATTACTTATGCTCGTGTAGCAAAATGGAGAAGCAAATTACGTAATAAAAAAATTCCAAGAATAATGCTAATCTTTGTAATGGAAGTTTTCTACAATTATTTATGATATTTGAATTATATGTTAGGTTTGGTTTCGAGTGCTTATTTTTCTAACATCAACATATGAATACTGATACAGATTTCGCACGCCGCTGCGTTGCACGTACGGTCGGCTTCATAAATATGTATGCATCTGTATTCAATTTTGATCCTTCTTCCCCTGTAATAAGTTCCGAAGTGTAAGGATATTTATAGACGTGACTGTAACCGTGCCTACAAAGACGGCGTTTTTAAATAGCAATGATTGTCACATGGATGTGTCCATGATAACGACCTAAGAGCCACTTGCGCCAACCAGGGTCATTTCATACTTTATAAACAAATAACTCCGGGTTAGTTGCCTAACCCTGGATAGCGCAAGTGGATCCATAGGAATTTGGTTCTGATTTGATGAACATACATACAACTTACGACTCAGTCATCATCTTATCTTAACTCTGAAAACGAGTGCTGTAAAGGGCTCGACACGTAGGGTCATGGTGTTGATAAACGCGATTAATCCGTTCTAAAGTATCCGTTAATTTCAATGAACAACAATCGCGGAATCAGAAGACAATATTAAAGTATTCCTTTTTATAAGCGCTACCAACTAATACTTTTGAAGTCGGTGTATTTCCAAGCATTACTGCATTGAATACCGATTTGGATTGGCACCAACTGCAAAGGTATCAATCAGTTGGTAGTGCATATAAAAAGGAGCATTTTATTTTTCCCTTTTTTAAGTCAGAAGGCCTAGTATAAAAATTGTACGACATTAACTTCTCGATCGCGTTAGCGTATCGAGGGGTCAAAATATGAAAGTTGCCGGATGATTTTAAATAAACGGCAAACATAATTTGAACTCTCGAACTCGAGAAGTAAGTGTCGTACAATTTTTATACTAGGCCTTCTGTTTTCTTTTTTCGTTGTCACTTTCGCACTCTTGCACAGAGCTCGTGGTAGACGCACAGAAAGAGACCACTGGACGCAGTACATATTTTAGCCGTCGGTTACGTTTTAGCATCTATTTAGTGAAACTTTAAGACTTTATGTACGATAGTATCACTGTAACCGTCAAAGATAACTGACGCTTCCACCATTGATTAGAATATCATTGTGTTGCATACATCCTCCCCTCACAAGGTTAATACGTCGCCTCATAACCCAGAACACAGCCATTTTGACAATAAACGCGTGTATTATCCACTAGAGCCGCCCACGGCTGTCGGGATGACATAATTCAGACCTAAGCTATGACACACCCGGCAATCTAAGTCGATTGGATGTGTGGGGTGATTCTGCTGTACTGTTAGGTATATAGGGTTTTCCGAAGTTACCGTTGCAATGAAATGCTATCATCTAAGCGCTTACGCTACATTTGAAATGAGGTAGGTTAGGTTTCTTTATCCTGATGATTCTAAATGTTGGAATAAGTTTACCTGAAGTTTGTTTTACAAAATCCGAAAGACTTGATTTTCATTTTTAGTCTAACTTACCAACAATATCTCCAAAAGGTTTTCAATATTTTAAAGATTCAGACATGTCTAATGTTTTTAATTTCTATAAACACAACTTAGACTGGATAATTAGGATTTTTTTACAAATCTGAATGTATTTTGCATGTAACTTGTAGCCAATTGGAAGTGTTGTATTATTATTCACATATTGTATAATTCGCTTCTATGATGAAATACGATCGAAACATAATTTGGTTCCGGTACAAAGGTTGTGATGTAACGGTATTTATTAGCTATGCCGTTTTTCTACTAAATTGCTCGAAATATTGTCGAGTCACTACACCATTGCAGTTATTTGAAACATTTTCATGACTTTGCATTTTTGTATCGATGGTCTCAGCAACGCAACATTTAACCCATTCAGCGCTAATGACGACACGTTGTCGTCAGCGTCACCCCTCTACGCGCCCTTTTCGCTACAAAGCGAGAAATGCATGTTATCGGCTACGGCGTAGCGCTACAAAAATCCTTAGTAGTGAATGTGAATTTATCTTAAAATAGTAAATCCACGTGAATAAAATAGTAAAGGCCTCATTTACCACTTTTAAGTTACCAATTTAAGTTAGTTAAAGTTCACAATCAGGGTGCGTCAGTTTTTACGGCATATTCCTGTACTATCCCTCTAAATTCGTCGACGTCATTGGATGTGTCATTTCGTGTGAGTAAAAAGTTACGGGCGGTCGAACTTTACACTCGAATGGTTTCTTGTCACGTTAACTCGGCTTTGTGTCGCAAACCGCATAATACTGTGCAGTTCAGAGATATTCCAGGTTTGCATTTGTATTATATATTGTGATAAATATGGTGAAAATTTGATACCTATAGTTAACTCATTCACGGCCAAGGATTTAATGTAGCGCTACGTCGTATCGTAGCCGTTAATATGCATTTCCCGCTTTGTAGCGAAAATAGCGCGTAGAGTCGCTAGCCGTGACGACAACGCATCGTCATTGGCCCGAATGGGGTACGAATGAAGTATGTTGAAGAGGCTAAAGCGCCGAATATCAGAACATGCGTCCAATTCGGACCACATACTACTTATAAGTTTAAGTCGCAATTACATTATCACGTTTGAAGGTATTAGCTCAGTGTTTAAGTTTTTTAACTGTTTGTCCCGTGCAATGTTATTAGGGGGGTGATGATCAAAATTTTCCTGAGTGACTTTAATGAAAAAAATTACTTGCCTGGTTCATGAAATTATAGTTTAAATAATTCAAATAATATGATTAGTCCCATAGAGCAAACCAGTAGGTTTAACCCGAAACCTCGGGTTCCGTAGGCGATCAATGGAGTGTGGCCAGAAATAGCCACGCCACCAGCCGCACTGGCGTCTGTGAAATTTAACGCAATCCGCACAAACAACGTTGGAGGTTCAGACTTCCAAACCGAATCTCTTTGATTGTTGAACAGATGTAATATTAGCAAACGTATAGCACAATTACGTTTATACGCTGAAATTAGCTAGATGCTTCATGCAACACAGGGGACGGGAATCGACATACAGGGAAAATACTAAGACAATGCAAGGTGCAAGTTGACGAAGATACCTATAATGAATGAGAGATAACTAACGAAAGTTTGTATGCTCTTTTAGTTTGTGTAATATTTCAGCTGCGAATTCTGTTATGTCATCTTCTATGATCTAAGGGAATTGGGGAACCCTTTAATTCATAAACCAATATTAGTGCATCTAAAAGCTCCTATCAATCACTTCTTTTAGTCATACTATCTGACATATATTTTACATACGAATCGATGATTCAATCTCATTCCCGGTTTCAGTAAGTCACGCTATCCATTAACATAAGGGATCATACTTATTACTGAATATGTTGTTTTATCCCGAGGCGTGTTTTTGTAATGAGAAAGTAATATCCGCTGCTTTTCTCGTCTTGAATATTCATCCTCTGACGCATATTTATTCATTATTTCATCGGAGGAGAGGCGTTGCCGTTGAATTCTGAATAGCCTAGTTCTCGTCTCTCGTTGTTCTGTAGCTTATAGTTTTATACCACGAGCTTATCCTTACTTCAGTTCAACATATCGGCAAAGACTTTCAAAACAGATTTCCAAAATTGTATTTGTATCACGTTCTGCAAATGCTGTTTACTAAAGAATATCATTTACCTTTCCATATTTAGCTTTACGCTAGTCTTTGTAGTAAGATATCCAATATCTCGACTCACTCGTTCGCGTCACGTACGAAGTACAGTCTGCAACTAGGTCTCTAGCCTCTAAAGGACTAGCTATAAGGCCGGTGGAAAGCTGCGTCGCCGCGCGTACTTTATGTGGGTCAAGATATTGTGAAGCTTAGAATAGGCACTTGCGAATATCTCGCTCTCGGCTATTTGCAAAGGACTCTTTTGACTCGTATCTCCACTCAACACAGTTTCACTTTTACCCGTCATACTCGTTTTATTCAAACATTTCTACGTTCTCGTGGATGTATCTTTCGCTCGTCTTTTTACCGTAACGAGACATGAGTTATATTCAGATGTTTTCTCTCTATTTTGTTGTAGCATGAGGAACGAAATGATATGTGTCTTGTGCGACCTTTTGTACGTCTAAAGTTAGGAATGTTCTTAGGGACAAAACTTCCGCAGAGGCCGTAACTCATATGTGCAACATGGTTGATAAAATCGGGCGATTTCGCTTGACAAATCTGGCAATCTCAGGCGACTTGCAGAAATTATGCAGATATTAAACGTAACATTTTAACACGAACCCTCACTGATCATTTCCATACCAGATATGTTTGCATAATTATGACTACACATTTTAAATTAAATATTTTTAATAGTTAAATATTTTATTTTATCTTACTTGTAGTTTTTTATATGATTCGTTTGATTGCAAATCTCAAAACACGTAAGAATTCGTCGTAAGCTTTTCCAAATACCAAATTGATGTCCTAAACAGTAATAGTACCTACATTGTGTATTAAGGGCGGTAAACAAGAAATAATTAACTAAAATTAATTCAAACGTAATTCTTGTCCCGCCCGTGATACATACAATGTTTTTCATCACATTTGCGAGGAAATAAATAAACTTATAAGCAGATAAAGAAGCAATAATTATTAGCGGTAGTGTAGTTGCACAGTCCACAGTACTCTGGAGTGTGCGGCGACTAGCGGTGTAAAGTATATACTCGTAGTACGAGAATCCTTTAAGACCATGGGTTTAATACAGCTCATTAAGTCTTAAGTATGCTTGCATATAATATCTCACCATTTACAAGCAGGAGTGACGAAAAGATCTTAGCGGATTCTCCAAAAGGTTTATAATATTATAACATAAATGATCTTTCCAGTTCACCGACCTCTAATCCTGTCTTATCTTACCTTTTGCTATTGCACTGCCCCAGTGCTTCGACCCGTGCATCGTTAAGGAAACTGGGTCGTGACCCCTGAGAACACTTCGCTATCTTAATTTTCTCCATGGTCTTGCCTTTTGTTCTTGGTGGCTAGTTTCATAGCCTTTGGCCATTTGAAACATTAGCATTATTCTCCCTTTTAGCTTTATCTATGACCTGGAAATGTGTATAGAATTTAGTTGGATTAATTTCATTGTCCGATAATGTAATTTTACTTTAAACCCAAGCTTTTTCATGGACTTATATTAAGTTTCTTTAAAATTCTACTAACATTCTCAGCATACTAAGAGATTAGCAAGTCTAGAAACACTCAGCGAATTGAAAATGACGATCACTGTCACATTTGTTTTACATACACCATTTGTTGGATAATTATTTAGCCTCGCAATTTTCACTGTACACAAATTTTCGACAAATTACAATTTCATCGACGTTTTTCAAGCGCAAATCAATTATGATTTAATAAATTGAATTTTGGTCGTGCGTTAAATTGTTAATTACATTGGCTTCATTTTCGTTTAATAATGTATCTTCACCAGAACCACTTCGGATGGATGATTCGCTCGCATAATTTATTCGGGATGTGTGATTAATATGGAACAAGTTTTCATATTAATACATTGCATTTAATAAATATATTTACATGCAAGGTGTTTTGCAGTAACTACAGAACAAAATGAACTGATCTTTATTGCGAGATACCTTATATCGATGTAATAGCGATCACAATTAGTTAAAAGTGTTGGCGAAGGAACATGACAGCAATATGCGGTTCCAGAGATCGTAAACCTCTTTGAAGACATGTAATAATGGTGTAATGGGTACGATGTGCAAGCTTAATGAAAATGTAAAGGGGTAAAATGATGCTTTAATATGTACAAGTATGTAAATCTCTTCACAGTTTATATGCAGCAATCTAGAAACTAGAAGCGACGGACGTTGAAATGTAGTCTATTTACACTCACGCATTATGTTGGTTTATTATAGTACATTGTATCTATATTAAGGGCGGTGAACAAGAAATCATGAACGATTGTGAATTCAGCCCGAATAAAGACGAGGGCTTAATTAACAGTATTAACACGAGTTCGTAATGATTGTACCGCCCGTGATACATACAATGTTTTTCATCACATTAGCAATCATTATTAGCGGTAGTGTAGTAGCAGTAGCACAGTCCATAGTACTTCGCGGTAAAATCCAGTTCGTCATTACTGATTAAGACAAATGTAAAGACAAGTATCCCATTAGTTCAGAATTTCTGTAGAAATGTTGCCGTTTTATTGCTTTGAGTTTATTAGGGATAATTAATATGAAATTTAAAACAAATCATATACATTGGTAACTATACTATATACAGTTACCAGTTACATTTATTTATATGAGATACATTTCATATACTCGTAACTGCAGTTCAATCTAATGTTATACTAGTCGTAAATTTAAAACACATGCGATTAAAGTTTTATTCAAATTTCCACACATTAAGAAAGTATATTGGAAAAGTTTGAGGCGTAGCAAGTCGGTAGCTACGTAATCGCAATAAAGATCAGTTCATTTTGTTCTGTAGTTACTGCAAAACACCTTGCATGTAAATATATTTATTAAATGCAATGTATTAATATGAAAACTTGTTCCATATTAATCACACATCCCGAATAAATTATGCGAGCGAATCATCCATCCGAAGTGGTTCTGGTGAAGATACATTATTAAACGAAAATGAAGCCAATGTAATTAACAATTTAACGCACGACCAAAATTCAATTTATTAAATCATAATTGATTTGCGCTTGAAAAACGTCGATGAAATTGTAATTTGTCGAAAATTTGTGTACAGTGAAAATTGCGAGGCTAAATAATTATCCAACAAATGGTGTATGTAAAACAAATGTGACAGTGATCGTCATTTTCAATTCGCTGAGTGTTTCTAGACTTGCTAATCTCTTAGTATGCTGAGAATGTTAGTAGAATTTTAAAGAAACTTAATATAAGTCCATGAAAAAGCTTGGGTTTAAAGTAAAATTACATTATCGGACAATGAAATTAATCCAACTAAATTCTATACACATTTCCAGGTCATAGATAAAGCTAAAAGGGAGAATAATGCTAATGTTTCAAATGGCCAAAGGCTATGAAACTAGCCACCAAGAACAAAAGGCAAGACCATGGAGAAAATTAAGATAGCGAAGTGTTCTCAGGGGTCACGACCCAGTTTCCTTAACGATGCACGGGTCGAAGCACTGGGGCAGTGCAATAGCAAAAGGTAAGATAAGACAGGATTAGAGGTCGGTGAACTGGAAAGATCATTTATGTTATAATATTATAAACCTTTTGGAGAATCCGCTAAGATC
Organism: Lathronympha strigana; assembly: GCA_949128165.1. Classification (NCBI taxonomy): domain Eukaryota; kingdom Metazoa; phylum Arthropoda; class Insecta; order Lepidoptera; family Tortricidae; genus Lathronympha; species Lathronympha strigana. Next base: position 3,723,143 of record OX421906.1, on the reverse strand, counting down.
TTTTCGTCACTCCTGCTTGTAAATGGTGAGATATTATATGCAAGCATACTTAAGACTTAATGAGCTGTATTAAACCCATGGTCTTAAAGGATTCTCGTACTACGAGTATATACTTTACACCGCTAGTCGCCGCACACTCCAGAGTACTGTGGACTGTGCAACTACACTACCGCTAATAATTATTGCTTCTTTATCTGCTTATAAGTTTATTTATTTCCTCGCAAATGTGATGAAAAACATTGTATGTATCACGGGCGGGACAAGAATTACGTTTGAATTAATTTTAGTTAATTATTTCTTGTTTACCGCCCTTAATACACAATGTAGGTACTATTACTGTTTAGGACATCAATTTGGTATTTGGAAAAGCTTACGACGAATTCTTACGTGTTTTGAGATTTGCAATCAAACGAATCATATAAAAAACTACAAGTAAGATAAAATAAAATATTTAACTATTAAAAATATTTAATTTAAAATGTGTAGTCATAATTATGCAAACATATCTGGTATGGAAATGATCAGTGAGGGTTCGTGTTAAAATGTTACGTTTAATATCTGCATAATTTCTGCAAGTCGCCTGAGATTGCCAGATTTGTCAAGCGAAATCGCCCGATTTTATCAACCATGTTGCACATATGAGTTACGGCCTCTGCGGAAGTTTTGTCCCTAAGAACATTCCTAACTTTAGACGTACAAAAGGTCGCACAAGACACATATCATTTCGTTCCTCATGCTACAACAAAATAGAGAGAAAACATCTGAATATAACTCATGTCTCGTTACGGTAAAAAGACGAGCGAAAGATACATCCACGAGAACGTAGAAATGTTTGAATAAAACGAGTATGACGGGTAAAAGTGAAACTGTGTTGAGTGGAGATACGAGTCAAAAGAGTCCTTTGCAAATAGCCGAGAGCGAGATATTCGCAAGTGCCTATTCTAAGCTTCACAATATCTTGACCCACATAAAGTACGCGCGGCGACGCAGCTTTCCACCGGCCTTATAGCTAGTCCTTTAGAGGCTAGAGACCTAGTTGCAGACTGTACTTCGTACGTGACGCGAACGAGTGAGTCGAGATATTGGATATCTTACTACAAAGACTAGCGTAAAGCTAAATATGGAAAGGTAAATGATATTCTTTAGTAAACAGCATTTGCAGAACGTGATACAAATACAATTTTGGAAATCTGTTTTGAAAGTCTTTGCCGATATGTTGAACTGAAGTAAGGATAAGCTCGTGGTATAAAACTATAAGCTACAGAACAACGAGAGACGAGAACTAGGCTATTCAGAATTCAACGGCAACGCCTCTCCTCCGATGAAATAATGAATAAATATGCGTCAGAGGATGAATATTCAAGACGAGAAAAGCAGCGGATATTACTTTCTCATTACAAAAACACGCCTCGGGATAAAACAACATATTCAGTAATAAGTATGATCCCTTATGTTAATGGATAGCGTGACTTACTGAAACCGGGAATGAGATTGAATCATCGATTCGTATGTAAAATATATGTCAGATAGTATGACTAAAAGAAGTGATTGATAGGAGCTTTTAGATGCACTAATATTGGTTTATGAATTAAAGGGTTCCCCAATTCCCTTAGATCATAGAAGATGACATAACAGAATTCGCAGCTGAAATATTACACAAACTAAAAGAGCATACAAACTTTCGTTAGTTATCTCTCATTCATTATAGGTATCTTCGTCAACTTGCACCTTGCATTGTCTTAGTATTTTCCCTGTATGTCGATTCCCGTCCCCTGTGTTGCATGAAGCATCTAGCTAATTTCAGCGTATAAACGTAATTGTGCTATACGTTTGCTAATATTACATCTGTTCAACAATCAAAGAGATTCGGTTTGGAAGTCTGAACCTCCAACGTTGTTTGTGCGGATTGCGTTAAATTTCACAGACGCCAGTGCGGCTGGTGGCGTGGCTATTTCTGGCCACACTCCATTGATCGCCTACGGAACCCGAGGTTTCGGGTTAAACCTACTGGTTTGCTCTATGGGACTAATCATATTATTTGAATTATTTAAACTATAATTTCATGAACCAGGCAAGTAATTTTTTTCATTAAAGTCACTCAGGAAAATTTTGATCATCACCCCCCTAATAACATTGCACGGGACAAACAGTTAAAAAACTTAAACACTGAGCTAATACCTTCAAACGTGATAATGTAATTGCGACTTAAACTTATAAGTAGTATGTGGTCCGAATTGGACGCATGTTCTGATATTCGGCGCTTTAGCCTCTTCAACATACTTCATTCGTACCCCATTCGGGCCAATGACGATGCGTTGTCGTCACGGCTAGCGACTCTACGCGCTATTTTCGCTACAAAGCGGGAAATGCATATTAACGGCTACGATACGACGTAGCGCTACATTAAATCCTTGGCCGTGAATGAGTTAACTATAGGTATCAAATTTTCACCATATTTATCACAATATATAATACAAATGCAAACCTGGAATATCTCTGAACTGCACAGTATTATGCGGTTTGCGACACAAAGCCGAGTTAACGTGACAAGAAACCATTCGAGTGTAAAGTTCGACCGCCCGTAACTTTTTACTCACACGAAATGACACATCCAATGACGTCGACGAATTTAGAGGGATAGTACAGGAATATGCCGTAAAAACTGACGCACCCTGATTGTGAACTTTAACTAACTTAAATTGGTAACTTAAAAGTGGTAAATGAGGCCTTTACTATTTTATTCACGTGGATTTACTATTTTAAGATAAATTCACATTCACTACTAAGGATTTTTGTAGCGCTACGCCGTAGCCGATAACATGCATTTCTCGCTTTGTAGCGAAAAGGGCGCGTAGAGGGGTGACGCTGACGACAACGTGTCGTCATTAGCGCTGAATGGGTTAAATGTTGCGTTGCTGAGACCATCGATACAAAAATGCAAAGTCATGAAAATGTTTCAAATAACTGCAATGGTGTAGTGACTCGACAATATTTCGAGCAATTTAGTAGAAAAACGGCATAGCTAATAAATACCGTTACATCACAACCTTTGTACCGGAACCAAATTATGTTTCGATCGTATTTCATCATAGAAGCGAATTATACAATATGTGAATAATAATACAACACTTCCAATTGGCTACAAGTTACATGCAAAATACATTCAGATTTGTAAAAAAATCCTAATTATCCAGTCTAAGTTGTGTTTATAGAAATTAAAAACATTAGACATGTCTGAATCTTTAAAATATTGAAAACCTTTTGGAGATATTGTTGGTAAGTTAGACTAAAAATGAAAATCAAGTCTTTCGGATTTTGTAAAACAAACTTCAGGTAAACTTATTCCAACATTTAGAATCATCAGGATAAAGAAACCTAACCTACCTCATTTCAAATGTAGCGTAAGCGCTTAGATGATAGCATTTCATTGCAACGGTAACTTCGGAAAACCCTATATACCTAACAGTACAGCAGAATCACCCCACACATCCAATCGACTTAGATTGCCGGGTGTGTCATAGCTTAGGTCTGAATTATGTCATCCCGACAGCCGTGGGCGGCTCTAGTGGATAATACACGCGTTTATTGTCAAAATGGCTGTGTTCTGGGTTATGAGGCGACGTATTAACCTTGTGAGGGGAGGATGTATGCAACACAATGATATTCTAATCAATGGTGGAAGCGTCAGTTATCTTTGACGGTTACAGTGATACTATCGTACATAAAGTCTTAAAGTTTCACTAAATAGATGCTAAAACGTAACCGACGGCTAAAATATGTACTGCGTCCAGTGGTCTCTTTCTGTGCGTCTACCACGAGCTCTGTGCAAGAGTGCGAAAGTGACAACGAAAAAAGAAAACAGAAGGCCTAGTATAAAAATTGTACGACACTTACTTCTCGAGTTCGAGAGTTCAAATTATGTTTGCCGTTTATTTAAAATCATCCGGCAACTTTCATATTTTGACCCCTCGATACGCTAACGCGATCGAGAAGTTAATGTCGTACAATTTTTATACTAGGCCTTCTGACTTAAAAAAGGGAAAAATAAAATGCTCCTTTTTATATGCACTACCAACTGATTGATACCTTTGCAGTTGGTGCCAATCCAAATCGGTATTCAATGCAGTAATGCTTGGAAATACACCGACTTCAAAAGTATTAGTTGGTAGCGCTTATAAAAAGGAATACTTTAATATTGTCTTCTGATTCCGCGATTGTTGTTCATTGAAATTAACGGATACTTTAGAACGGATTAATCGCGTTTATCAACACCATGACCCTACGTGTCGAGCCCTTTACAGCACTCGTTTTCAGAGTTAAGATAAGATGATGACTGAGTCGTAAGTTGTATGTATGTTCATCAAATCAGAACCAAATTCCTATGGATCCACTTGCGCTATCCAGGGTTAGGCAACTAACCCGGAGTTATTTGTTTATAAAGTATGAAATGACCCTGGTTGGCGCAAGTGGCTCTTAGGTCGTTATCATGGACACATCCATGTGACAATCATTGCTATTTAAAAACGCCGTCTTTGTAGGCACGGTTACAGTCACGTCTATAAATATCCTTACACTTCGGAACTTATTACAGGGGAAGAAGGATCAAAATTGAATACAGATGCATACATATTTATGAAGCCGACCGTACGTGCAACGCAGCGGCGTGCGAAATCTGTATCAGTATTCATATGTTGATGTTAGAAAAATAAGCACTCGAAACCAAACCTAACATATAATTCAAATATCATAAATAATTGTAGAAAACTTCCATTACAAAGTTTTAACTCATGCTAAAAGCTGAAAAAGTTTACGAAGCAATTCAATCAAATTACGTTTGTATTTTGTAAAAAATCTGACGATCCCAGATTCATACTCATATATTCACATTCATGTTATTCAGATAAGTATATGTATTTTAAAATTAGGTACACCTACGTTGCAGGACATAAAAAAGCATTATAGCAGTCAGTCTAGCAATGAATGAGGCTCACTAATAACAATAACAATTGAATACAATATTGTAAACTGCATAAAAAGAGTGGATTTACGCGATTAATTCTACTCTAATACCTAAAGGGTGGGTGTTGTACCGACAACAAAACATTTAACTGAACATAGGTTTTTGCAAAAATTACAGATATTCAAAATGTCAATGATGGTAGTCATTAAAGCTGCGAAATGTTTTTGTAGTATTGGCAAAAATGGGAGGAACAAAACAAATGTCATATTATAAAAATCCGAATTGATGTAGGTATATCCAACATATAAGAACATGCTTTAATAAAAGTTTCCAAGAACAATACAATGGAAAAACACAAATAATCAGTGTCGTTAACAAATGGAGCCAGGTAATCTGATAATGAGTAAATAAAATTGATTACCACCTGTCCCAAACAAACATGCCGTGTCTCAAACAAAAGCTTGAAAAAAACTTTAGACGTGTAATTTGGGAAAGCTAATGAAAAAGATCTGAGGCCCGTGTAAGCGAAGTACAAAGGTAAATTAATTAAAGCACTTTACCGGAAGAGGAAGGTTCGTCGCGCTCCGACAGATTCACGACAAACAGCATGTAATGAGTGTTTTATTCAACGTTTTTGCACGACCCTTCGACCTTTGTCGCAGAATCGCACACGGAATCGAGTTTCAATAAGACTTTTAATTGAATGGACGCATTATAAATGCGCTGAACATCTGGCTTTCCCTACAGGCATTCTTGTCCAATGCATGCGAATCGATGTAAAGATATACGAGATGAAATAAATAACAAGTGCACGCGAACAAAGAGGTTATATCCAAATCTTCGGTAAGCATCGAGCGGTACAAATATACGAAAACACGGATCCTGTAGCTCTTGTTCCAAGATCGGGCGGTGCCAAGCCTGGCCAAGCGCCAACCACTAACTAAACCCAGCGCTTTTATGCGATGCTATTAGAAACCGCGTTATTTTTTGCGCGAAAACGATGACGCCGTCTGAACTCTCCCAGTATCTCGGCGTTGCATGATAACGCCAGTGTCACGGCCGGGGGACGTTCAAAAATAATTATCTAAATGGCATTGACTCGACGGCAATAATAATAACGTTCGACCGGTGTTTTTCGACGTACGCGAAACGCGAGCCAAAATCGACGTGTTGTTCCACCGCTTTAATGACTTAAACTTGCATGCCATTAATTAAATCAGCGTATACAAAAATAAATCCGACAAAAAGATTCGAACAGTGCGTCGCATGTAAATTACGTAACTCCCCGATGAATAAAGCCCTATGAAACTCCACAGAGAGTCCATTGTCAGGACTATTTCACGCCGGTTCCCATGATATTACATTATGTGGCGTTGATTAATGTAGGTATTGTTTACACTAGTCATCCATCAACGGCAAGTACCAAACGTGGAGCAAAAGAGACTTATTTTTATTCCGGACAAAATTTGCAAGTCAGGCTACTATTGAATTAGTTACTCATGTGACAATAATGTTTGTTATCTCTGAGTCATAACTCCGTCTAGTTTCGTCAACAGGGTGAAGGTTGATTTTATTCCGCTTTTACAAATGTGATCGTTTTTAGGAAAAGGTACCACTTTGTCACTAGCCGAAAAGGCGCTAATTTAATGCTTTAAAGATTCATTTAGAAATGAACCTTAACAACAATCCACAAAAAATGGTACCTTTTACTAAAAACAAACACAAATATTCCTGGTGCCTCTTCTTCAGTAACCTGATTTGGTCTTCGTCAGGTTACTATTGAGTTAGTTACATACTCAATATGACATTAATGTTTGTTATCACTGAGTCATAACTCCGTCTAGTTTCGGCCACAGTGTGAAGGCTGACTTTATTCCGCTTTCACAAATAGATAATTTTTAGTAAAAGGTACGTTGTCTTGTTCTTCAGTAACCTGATTTGGTCTTCGTTTGTTGCAAATGTTGGTCATGTTACACAATGTTTAGTCATGAATGATGACTGGTCGATACTTGTCTTTGAGGTGGAATTCCTACGCTTGCTTATTTTTCTGTAATTACAAACTGTTGAGTACTGGTGAGTGGTGACATAACCAACACTAACGCCCTATAGAATCGTATGTTGAATTTGTGTATTTGATTTATACTGTTATTTAATTACATAATAATAATATCACAGCTAGGTTGCGGTTTTCTCCTTTATCTGCAGAGGAAAAATTTTGAAAACATGAATCAAACCCATTTAGACATTCTTTCCTCAAATAAAATCCAATTTCGATTTCGCAAGTGTATCTCCAGCCACTTGATCAGGTGACTCGGATCGTCCTATTCCGCTACTCGCTGGTGTCTGGAATTGCTAAACCAATTTTTCAAGTGCTAAACATATCGAACGTTGCGTTTTAGTATTGCCACATACGCGTACGCGCCGCGATTACTTGACATGACGTTGCATTCCTTCACCGCTCAAAGCATGTAGGTAGGTAGTAGGTAAGGTACCTACAGCAATCCAAACTGCCGAAAATATGTATACACGACCTTAGTGTATACTTACTTTGACTGTATTGATATCTTTGTTGCTGACTGTACTTATGATCTAGAGATGGTTTAAAATGATTGAGAATAATATAACATATTTAACATTTAGTCAAGTTTAGGTTTTCAGCTCCGGTATTTTTTGTATGAGCGATCTTGGAGTTCCGGTATTTGAAGCCCTAGTCAGGTTGTCTCTCCAAATGTGGATATTAGGCAGCCATGTCTACCTGTGTCTGCTATTTGAATTGATACTTTCTCTGCTACACCTATTGAAAGTCCCTATAACTTTCCTTATACGTCTTACGTTGTCATATTTATAGTTTGTACTTAGTTCAAGCTTTGCCGTCATTATTTCTTCACTGACTCAAACGAAAATGATGCGGTTTTGGCACATTATTATGCAAAAAGGAAATAACGCATAACCGCAAGGGATCCCAGTTATTTAACTCGTTAGTTCCTGATTCATTGCAAATTATGATGCTTTCTATTCTATGGTTTGGTAAGACGTAAATGTGCGGTTTTCCTTGTTTAAATTGATGCCTGCTAATTTAACAGAGGTCACTCTTTTGGTATCGTCTTGGGTCGTCCCATTAGTTTTTCGTCATTTTCTGCTTTCGCCAACCATTCTTCTTTCGACATTTTCGTGCATAGTCTTTTTCATCTTGTTGTTTGTCATTTTCTTATTCCAGCTCATTTCGATATTCGTCAAGATCTTCTTTGGTCATGTTCGATATCAGTCAATCTCTTTTATGGTCTCATTATTTATTGGTCATGTTTTTCTCGGTCCGAAAATCAGAAAATATATGGAATAAAACTAAATACAATAGGACAGATTACGAATGTGACTACAAAGCACATATACTAACATAGAATGCACTCAAAGGAGATAATGACCCATACCGAAAAAGCCGGAATAAGAAGACATAAAACAAAGTTTACCAAAGATGAAAACGACTATCCACGAAAATGACGAAGAATTTAAGAACTTGCCAAAAATAATAATAATATGACCCAAGACGATACGATATTATTTACCATGTAAGTAATGATAACAGAAATAATGTATAGGTATATTAATATGAATCAGAAGAATAAGATAAGTTAAAATGGGTGTCCAATTTATGGACCAGATTACCAGGTCAATGTCTAAGGAATCTATAAAATGGCAGTGATGCATCGCAAGTCACGTCAGCATGTGAACGAGACGTCTTATCACCATTATCTACAGCTAATGATCATTAACCCTCTTTGTGAGCTGTCAATTTATGGTTAAAACGGCCATTATGAACCTGGTGCACAATCTACTGTAATAAATAGCAAATGCATGCACTTCATTAATTCTTCTGCATGGTTGACGCTATCGACAGGTTCAGACCTAAATTCAACGTTCATCGGCACAAAGTAGACCACTACTAGACAAAGGTATTAATGAGGTATGATATGATACTCCTCTGACTAATTTCACTTTTACCTACTATTCTCACCCGACACACTCACACCAGTCACCAAATAAATCATCCAAACTAAGCATTCCAAAATAAATAGCCCCTCGTCAAGTTGCTTTTCTAATTCAAAAGGACAGTGAAAACGGCTCATTTTCTATAAATAAAGACTGAAAAAAAAATTGTATGTAATGTAACAGCTGATCGAAAATGCAACTATCTCCATACAAAGTGAAATTTTTGTTCTCAAATTTCGAAGTTTTTCCACTTATACCTATTATACCTAGTTACCTATTACACTTAGGGTCATTGACCTTATCAGCTGTTCGGGATTTTTGTAACATTCTGTATTTACATACGAACTAAAACCTTTTTGGATGTCATTGATGTGCTATATTACTTAGGCTTCAATCTTTTCGCATCTGTGGCTAAAATATTCCCTAACTCCACAAATCCTTGGCGTATCAACCTTCCCTTGCGCGGTATAGTTTTATATTTAAAAAGTAATTTACAGATATCATCTAATTCGGTCCCAATGCACGTCGGATTTTATCGGCCACTTCAGAGGCATCGTTAAAATGTATGTCAGCACCTATCCCAATAACTTATCTATTAGGTTGGTTTATGGGCGTTACTTTGTAAGGGAGTCGATTGAATAGTTGCAATGCTTGAAATTCTATGCATATAATAAAATGCATATGGGTACTCGCAACCAACTGTGTGTATGAGGCTTTTTGCTATATGTAAGACAAATAGATATATCGTCATGTTAGAATTGAAGTTTATAGACTGAATTTTGGATGCAACTCGACAATCTCGACATACATAATCTGTTTTTAAACATGAATAAATAATAATGGAAACTGACAATTTCAGGACTATTATAGGCTAAGGGAGTTACTAGTTATTACACACAACCCGGGGTTAAGCGTTTTTTTATTATATGAAATTTGACAGCTTTCCTCCGGGTTAGCGGTTAACCCATGGCGGCCCTAAGTAGAATAATAAAGAAATAATCTACAAATGTGATTAAAATTTCGTTCTATAACCGTAAAGTCCAATTTATAATCGTCTGCTAATCACAGTCACTCCGTCCAAAGCTCTGCCTGTATAAATAATAAATAAATATTGTGGGGCAATCTTACATAAATTGAGGGTTGTGTTTTGGGTACTAGACGACGATATATGTAATAGATACATAAAAATGCTTAAATACATAGAATACATCAAAACTCTGAAACAAATATTCGTGCATAACACAAATAAATGCCCTGACCAGGATTCGAACCCGGGACCTTCTGCTTCGTAAGCAGGGTCACTACCAACTGGGCTACGATAGCTAGATAGATACATATAAATGCTTAAATACATAGAAAACAACGATTTGTATAGTTAATTTTCTTTTAATGCTGACAAGGAAAACTTTTAGTTTGGGTCAATAGTTAAAGAAGAATCTGTAGGTAATTTTTATGGTAGTGTTATTTCCTAAAACCCACGAGTAGGATATATCCATCTCGCTCCTGCCTCCTCCTAGTAGTAGGAGCGAGACGGACATACTTTCGAGTGCCGCAGTCGCAATCGAAAACAACTCATATGCTACGCACACTTTTCTTCTACAGCTGCTGTCTAAATTTGATAGAATATATATATATAGTTTGCTAAACTTGAGACCAGTGAAATGTAATCCTCCAAAACACTTGTATTCTATTGAGTCATCTCGTCCAGCCGCCATACGTTTGCGTTCGGTTTACAGCGCCCGACCATAAACGTTTTATGGAGACTATCAAAGTGTACGTGTATTACTGATGATGGCTGTGCCCTTGGGACTGTACCTGGGAGATCTTGCCTCAACCCTGTGAGGGTTATATTATGTGGTGTGTATTTCAGGGAAGCTAGGTAAGAAGGAACGTTTATGGAGATAGACAAAATTATTTAATATGTTCTGCAACTTCTGCAACTAGTATAAACTATTTATTTTAATTAATGAATGGTACCTATCAACTATAACTAACTGTGATCTTTTTTGATATTATCGATTTGATCTTATGAGGTCTACTTTTCGAAACACAAATGTTTCGTGTCAACGATCATCGACGATTCATATACCCTATAGAGGCAGCGCAGCGGTGTTGACAGCTTTGGTGAATCAATGAGATATGGGAGCAGCCATGCAGCCACAGAAATAGGTATCTTAATTTCCGAAATTTTCAAATTCAAATTCAAATAATTTATTTCAAGCAATATTGTTATAGCTCATATTGATAAGATAATAATAATACAAAATACAAAATACAAAAATAACATCAATAAAATAAAATTATTTACAATTAAGATTAAAATTATACATTGTTAATACCTACGATCTACCTTACTAACTAAGCCATGCCGGCTACAACAGTGCCGAATATATGGGCAATCTTCCCTCTCGGCGATCATGGCTAGAACGCAGAATGTTGCTGCGTTGCTACTACGGGTAGATAGGAAGGTTTACGCGGGACATAGTTGTAGAGCGGTTATTATATCTAACTTCACAGTCACAAATTAAGGTAAACCATATATCTATTTTCGAATATAGAGGATATACCCTTATTAATATCTCTTGTACGGTCAGATGCAGAATTAAATTACCCGCTCCCCCTCAGCATACAAACTTTCTATGCAGGGGGACACTTAACTCTGCAGTGCAGCTGACTGTACATCCCCGATACTAAGATAGAGTCTAGAGACAATTGTTAAAAATATGGCACGATTCACAACTCAGTTGATATGATATTAGCAATTATTTGTTTTCGCGTGACCGACCCAAGGACGCACATTAAAATAAAATATTAATCCTCACGTCGCACCTACTTGTTACGTCACCACTCACTAACAAACGTAGAAAATACCTTATAAGTAATGATTACACTTAAACTAACACGTTGCATTTTGTGTCAATTATCTTGTTAAGAACCACTTAGCTATGTGTAGTTAGTGATGATGATGTCGTTAAAATCTGTTAGTTTATTCAGTGATAACGGTTTAGCGTAGGTCATTACCAAAGCCTTTGGTATTATTTTGAAGTCACAATTTAATAATCTACATATTGAATTGGGCTTTTATATTTAGTTTTGGTGGATTTTTTTCAGGGATATTTACTAAATTGTTTGTTGTCAAAACAGTAGACTCAAATGCACTACTGACATGAGGTTGATATTTAAACTTGTCTTTTTTAACAAGCCGAACGATAAGAAAACTTTAAACCATTGTTAAGAACGACACTTGAGTCTTACATGTGTCACCAATCGGAACAGGAAGAAAATTTAGCATATATACCTCATTTATTACGTTTTATATTCCACGCGTAAATGTCACGAACAAGAACGGGCGCGGCCTATGGATATCCAGCTGTTTTCCTGAATTGAATGCAATAACTTTTTTATCGGCGATCCGTTTATTACCAGCCATGATCAATGCGAATACTCGTTTTGCAAAAAGGTCATATTCATTATTCTTAGGCTATTATTATAAACGATGCCTTTCTACTTCCTCAGAATTATGGAAAATAGGTTTTTTACAATTTTCTTGAGAGAAATTGTGTCGATCTAGCCCTAGTTCTTCTTGTTTAAAAAGAAAAAAAGTTATCTTTTCTTCCTAGCATTATCCTGGCTTATGCCACGGCTAAGGAAGCCTTTGGCAACTAATTAAAAGATTATTGTTAGTGCTAATTACAAATCGTCGAAAGAAACACTATTGATAATCGAAAAACGTAAACACGAAGAGTTTACGATTTTAATATTCTCAATATTATAATTTACATTTTATCCTGCAAAGTACCGGCTTTCGCCTTTTATATAAGCTTCACAAGAGTCTTCAGACTGAATAGCGAAAATCGTTCCCAACTTGCTCCATTTTCAAAGCAAATGGTCCTTAACTTTTATCCTCTACAATTTTATTCACCGTCGACTTGGAACCTGAGTCGTCGCTCGTAACATTTAAGTAGTCGAATTAATCCCACAAGCCGTTTTGCAAGTCAAATTCATTAATGTGATCGTCACCGGATTGGATTGGAAAAAGAAGTGGTGGAAATTTACGATATTGGTTTTATTTGAATGCGTTCAACGGGAAATTGCGGCATCCGATTTGATTTGATCCGGATGAGTGCCAACAGTCGATATTATTACGCGAGTTTTATATGGCATGTTGACAAAATTTGGTTTAGCAAGCCAACAGCATCAGACAAGTAATTACAAACTTTACCTGATACGAGTATGCCTTCCTTCTGGAGACCGAAAAAAAAACAAAGTTCGGTTATTTAAAAAAAATGGCTTGTTTCCAGTGGGACAATTGTGCCAGTGTCAAGGTATATTGCCATACGGGCTACTATGTATGGTGAGGTAAAAAAAATGCTCTTAGAGTCAAACCACGTTAACTTTTCTCAGCATATGAACTGTCAGACTTGAAAGTATTATTTTAAACGTCAAACTTCTATGAAATTATGACGTTTATTTTTTTATTTTTTATGGGACAATCTTACACAAATCGACCTAGTCCCACGGTAAGCTCAATAAGGCTTGTATTGTGGGTACTAGGCGACGATATATATAATAGACATATACATATAACTACTTAAATACATAGAAAACATCCATAACTCAGGAACAAATATTCGTGATAAACACACAAATAAATGCCCTGACCAGGAGTCGAACCCGGGACCTCCTGCTTCGTAGGCAGGGTCACTACCAACTAGGCTAGGAGGCCGTTTACTTAACACTTTCACAGTATATGCTATCAAAATCTAGGAAGCTTAGCATAGACTGACTCTAGAGCGACATTGTATGGTGAGGGCCTTGGTAAGGAGACTGTTCTTTACAGAGGCACGAGGCAGCTTAACCTCTGAACTACCGGGTGATGACAAAACAATGGTAAGACGCGTCTCAAGAGTAATCTTCATTAACTGCACACCTTTTAGTTAGTTCACTGCATAATACGCTACCAATATTACACATTAAACAACTAAACGAGCAAAACAAAAAAACTATTCTGGAGACATCTTCGCCATCTTGAGTATCAACCGAAAGTCCCAAAACAAAAAAAAACAAGGCCCGAATGTCGGTAAACGGTCGATTTAATAAATCCAATTTGACATCTGCCACTGTCTTTAAATTGTTTCATTTCGTCTACTACAGATCAAATGCGATCGAATCTCATAAAACACGACTTGAGCTTCGCATTTTAAGTGCTCAGACTTTATAAATAAACTCAAGATCAGGTTCCACCAGCAACTCGACAGCGACAGAGAGTAAATGAAATTCGCCCCAGGAGAACGAAAATTGATAAACATGGAATATTCTCGACAAATCTCAATCCTTACTATTAGTATATAGCCGTATTGCCACCGAAATAATAAAATTAGAATATAGCTCCCGGGAGACTCTCGCTAGTAGTTGGATCAAGGGTCAAATGCAGAAGGTGGTAATTTTGGAATTTGTGAACACGTATAGTCCGGCTGTTCCTATCTCTGCAGCCACCGACAGTTTCGCCACTGCCCAGTTGCCGACGGTACTCTAGATTAGGATTTTTTATAATGTGTTTATGTTTTATATTGTTTTTTGCATTTTATATTTATATACATATTGTAAATAACCTAACTTGAGAGACTCGCTAGTAGTTGGATCAAGGGTCAGATGCAGAACGAGAGAAAGCAGCGTATAGTCTGACAGTTCCTGGAGTCAGGCAGTTAAGGTTTTTATATATTATTTCGCAGTTTTGCCCTAAGCTGAGAAAATAAAGGAAAGAATGTGACTACTTATTATACATGTAATAGAAAGCATTGGGCATGGGATGATATACGACAGGCTAGAGCATCTGGCAGTGTGTTTGCCGCCAGTAAATATGCAGGACTATAAACGTCAAGCTTGTTTATTGTAGCGGCCGGCTTGGTTGGTTCTTTCTAGACTTTGCACAATTTGTTTTAGACTAGTCCATATGATCATGTTTCCCCTGTACCCCCATGGGACTTCATGAGCTCCTCTCCATTCAGCGGCGCTCCTGGCTTAATGGTCATCCGTGCAGCTTTTTATCGAATCGAGCACTGGGCCTAACGGCCTACGTTAGTTAATCAAAAGATACGGTCGTTTATGTCGCATTTTCCATACATTTGCAATGCGAATTTAAATGTATAAGGTACTTCCCGTTGACCTAGAATCACGAAATTTTCCAAAAACCAAGTACAGGAGAAAATTCAAAAACCGTATAAATGCCGCACACTGAGAGTTCCGTGCCACCAGTACTTTTAAGTACCTAAGGTCATAAATAGGGGGAACCTTTATGCGGAACCCTCAGTGGGCGAATCCGACTGGCACTTGGCCGGTTTTAATTAAAGTTTACGGGCTACGAGAAACGAGTAGGTACTCGTCTCATAATCAGGCAATTTAGGTAGCCAGAGCAGAGCTCAACGAGGGCGTTGTGTGTTTACGACTGGAGGACCCCTTGAGTCGTCAGCACCCCGAAACCTCCTTAATGGATCGGAAACGCGCATGTGACAGCCCTGGAGTTGCAAGAGTCTATAGGCTACAGTGACCGCTTTCCACCAGGCGGGCCGTACGCTTGTTTGCCACCGACGAGGTATTAAAAAAGTACTATCGTGTACATCGTTATTTATTTATTTGATATCGAAGTTACTAAAGGTGTGTAAAAGCTCAATAAGTAAAACTAACTCGTCAGTGCCACTCGTGACACAGAAGTCAGAGCGAAGCCATGAATAAGTGAACAATACGGCCATTTTCAGAACGTTCACCTTCTGCTGAAAGTTTTATGTAACCTCGTTCCGGCCGAGATCGTTGTACTGTACCTACTGCTACATTGCCTATTCAAACGGGCTAAATATAGGCAGGCTGGCGATTGACGAAGATGAAAGGTTATTTTATTTTGATAAATATCGTAAATTTTGTACTTATGTATACCGGGTGTTGCGTGTAAAAGGAGCAATACATGTAATCGTAGTAGTCCTCGCCAAACTGAATAACGGCTACTTTTAAAAGTAACGTGTGTTTTGATTTATATACTTAGAAGACGCAATGTACTGCGAATTTTGTCATTTTAGTACTATGACAAGAGACGACAATTAGGCTGATGTTAACGTACATTGAAAATACTATTTAGTTTGAATGAGAAAGTGAAAACCTACACAACAGTACATCATTTTTAAAAGTGGTTGAACAAAAGTTGTTAGGTTTGATATACTACCTGCGATTTACTTTATTGCTCCTATTACAGGCAACACCCGGTATATTTTTTAGGACCCAAGCACGCTTCCCAGCCTAAACGCTTTTAAAGATTTTCCTAAGTGTGTTTTACTTTGTTCATATATTACATAACATACTAGTCCGCCTGTGATTTCCTCTCCGTAGAAATCATCTAAACATTACTTTTCACCCCCTTACCTTACGCGTACATTAGTCAGTTTGTATGTAACGTCGACTGTTTTGTATATTAAGATGGAAGATATTGTTAGACAAATGTATATTCGTTTTAAATTGACCTATACGGTTATCATTTATGAACTACTGGTGCTATTGAAACACACTAGTGTAAAACCATGAAATGTTTCACTTAAAATAATATTTATTTACAACAAAGCCAACAAAGGGGCCATAATCGCATTTACCCAATCATGGTCAATTTGTATGAGTATTGCGCACTACCCGTTGCTCGGCAAGCTACGATATAAAAGGGATCCTTTTGATATTTCCGGAGTTGTTCGCGTCGCTTACCGAACACAGCCGAACACGCGTCTCAATATGCGTCATCACAATCAGGTCTATAACACGAAATATTTTTTATTTGCAGGAGATTATATCGATATTAAACTACGGTTAAAATACTAGCCTACTTCTCGTGAATCCTGCCACTTACTCCCTCTATTCCCAAAGGCCAATGGCACTAACGGGGTTAGCCAACTATAACCTGGAGTTAAGAGTTTATAAAGTATAGAATTTGAGAGTTAACTAACCCTGGAGGGCTCAAGTGGCGCTAATACGGTATTACCGTGAGAAAGGTATTGTGTTTAATAGATTATGAATTGTGACAAAGTACCTACTTACCATTAAAGAGTTGGCTAAAAACTGCTTCCGAAGGTTGGGATTCGTGATTCGAAACTCGCGTGACTTCGACAGTCCAAAAGTTATTCATCTTTTGTTTACCGCCCTTGTTAGATGTAAACTCGAGACAGCTTCTATAGTATGGAACCCACATGAAGCTTCTTACGCTTTGTTGCTGGAGAAAATCCAAAAAGCATTTTTACGCTTCCTCTATAAAAAAAGATTTGGATATTATCCGTTTTTGTACCCAACAAAATTTTTATTAGGCGTTTTAGGTTATAATTCCCTTGAAGTGAGGCGTCGAAACATTTTACTAACCAGCGTCTGTAAAATATTGCGAGGGCAATCAGATTGCCCAGAATTAGTTGGTCAAGCGGTACGGCTTTTCGTTCCTTTTATACCAAAAATTTCTCTCCGTCCGCGCGCCCACCTATTGCTGGCGGCTCCGGCAGCGCGCACCGTATCGCGGAAACACTCTCCTCTTGTCAGAGCTCTTCACTGTATAAATGAGCTTCTCGCATTTGCACCAGATTTAGATGTTTTTGCTAGTGGTTGGCAATCGGTATGGCGAGAATGTATAAGGTACTGTGAGGCGATGGATAGAAGTAAATCTTCAGTAATTTATTGATAATTTAAGTTTTGTTAAAATTTGTAATACACAGTTACTTAGTTAAGACTGTTATGCTGTGTCATTATGTTGAAAAAAATAAATAAATAAAAATAAATAAATAGTGTGTGATAAAGTTTGACGACCTAAACTGAGTCGCTTCCATACAACTGAATCGCGTTAAGACGTCATGGTAATCTCCCGGTCGGTTCTCAAGTCAAGTCGGTAATGGTCACTTTTTACAAAATGAACCTTCAAAGTTCAAGATTGACTGAAAATCAAGATAGTGTTAGAACACAATTCCAACTACCTGTGTCTCTAGACACAGGTAGTTTTTTCGACCGCAAGTAGGCTGTCACACTCACAACACAATGCATTTGTACCTACTAGAAATTTTAATCATATGATGATGATGAGTACGGGAAGTCAGTCTAATACTGGTCGCCTGAGGCGATGGTTAGTTAGTTAGTTAGTTTTCCTGGGCTTTTTCCGCAAATCGACATCCATTGTGCCTATTTTGCGTGATAGCGAGGTAGCACTACTCTAACCACCCTAGTTCGTCTATGAAACCTATCATCGTTTTAAGGTTGCAAGTTGCCTCCTTTAGTGTGCTGGGAGTTCCTAAGTATTTGCTCCTGTATACTTCTATTTGTTTACATTCTAGGAGAACATGTTTTGTTGTTTCTTCCTTATCCATACATGCTCTGCACATCGGGCTGTCCGTGATGCCCATTCTGTGTAAGTGTTTGTTTAGTGTGTTGTGTCCTGTTAGTAGTCCTACTATTTTCCGTAGTTGTTCTCGGGGCGTCCTCAGTAGAGTTTTTGTGAGCTTGTAGTTTAGCTCTGGCAGGACTTCCTTGGTTTGTCTACATGTATCAAGATCATCCCAGTATTTGTTGTGTAGTTGTCTGTGATGTTGGTTTAGAAGGTTTTGAATGTATGATAAAGGTAGTGGAACGATGGGTTCTGGTCCGTATGCCGGTGTCTCTGACCCTCTTCTTGCCAGTTCATCCGCTGCATCGTTTCCCCTTGAGCCACTATGTCCTTTTATCCATTGTATAGTTACTTTGTTTCCTTCCTCGCTCATCTTTGTGAGGCCATTATGATATTCGAGTATAAGTTGTGATTTAAGTTTGTCGCTGCGTAGCGCTTGCAGTACCGATTTGCTGTCTGACAGTATTAGTATGTTTTCATTTTGTGTTTGTCGTCTTTTTGCTGCATTGCAGGCTTCTATTATTCCCACACATTCCACACATGAGGCGATGGTTCTCCCGATTGTAATGACATGAAAGGGATGGGAAGGGTAAATTGCGTTTCGGACGTAGCGTTAATAGTTTTGATGGTGACTCCTGGGAACTGCCTGGGCCTTTTTATCAGCCATCTTAGATCAAAGGGCCGTAATTGGCGTCGTGACGCTTAAAATTATTTATTAGGGCGTTTTATTCGTCCTACTAGTTTTTTCTTTATATTTCAGGAACTTAGCCAGTTTACGTTAATATACTCCCTCTTTCGTCATGAATCATGAAATATAGCTTAACCATATTGTCGAAGGTATAGATAGGGTCGTTATATCAATTTAGTTGAACTTCTAGGACCATCTATGGCGTGTACAATATAAGCCCACTCGTGTTGTGTATTCCAATCAGACCAGAATCCGGTGCGACAAAGGGAAGGAATTACCTTAAGAGCGAACGAAACCTCCACTCAGCTCGTCAGTGCTTAAATGTAATTAGTTCCTAAACGACAAAAATACTTCATACTAGTAGTTTTTCACGGTCTTACGTGATTGCATGCCCTAGTAGGTACACGATTAATTTAACAACGACGGCAGTGGTTTTGTTGTTGCTATGGTACTTCTATAGTTCAAATGCAACTAACAATAAAGCGGATGGACTTACCGGTTAGGTACAGTGAGGTAGCGGAATGAAATAACAAGCACTCAGCTCTCAGTGTAACAATATTCTTCTCCAGAATTTCTTATATTATTCTGCTGCCAAGGGCTTTATACAATATATGTATAACTGACAGAGCTTTCATATAAAAGTAGATATCGTGTAATATGATTACGGCGCTGTAGGGTTAAGTGAGTCCGCGGGCGGTACAGCGAACGGAAAATTGCATTAACACCGAGTTTTGTTCACTCGGTCCCGCAGATTACTAAGTACGTAGTACGTAAAAGAGATTCGGCACAAATTAATTCTGTAGCAGAATCGTCTGCAATCGATACCAAACAAAGTGGTGACAAAGTGGACAAACTCAATGGAGACAGATACAGCACATATAAGAAGATGATAGATACATCGTTGAATTAGTGTTGTATGCTGGTGTCCCTTTGGAGATATACGAGTGCTTTGATAGCTTTAGAGACATATATGTACTAGTATCAAAGAGTCGGAGCAGGTATCAGCCCCGAAAGCGGATGATATTGGGTTACGCTCAACCTCAGCTATCGGACAATCGTTCATCATTTTCTTTAGAAACGATTTCATTAAATGCTATAACTATGACCATAAATATTGTATATTGGATCATCATTTTTATCATTGTTATTTATTACCTAAATTTCATTTCATAGAATTAATGAAATATTGAGAATGCTGAGCGATATATTACGATTTTTGTACTGAGGCGTGCTGTATCTTGATATCTTGTAGTAGGTAAACAAGGTAATCTGCGCCGCTGGTGCAAAATTCCCGCAACATTTTGTTGTAGAATATAAAGGTATTAGTGGGCTTTAGTGGTTGTGTCCGACGTTATTAACGAAACTTTAGGTTTGTGCGGGGCAAAGTTAATAAACTGCGAAGCTTATTATCAACTATAATAGGATTTGTGCTATAATCCCTTTGAGCAGGAGTATACAGTTTATGTAGAGGTAACGGAATTTTGGAGTAATAATAAGTACATATGAAAACATAATTACCGCTCAAAACTTGTAGGTACCCAAAAAATGGCAGCGGGATGGTGCAAAACTGATTTTTACATTTAAAAGAAGTAAACTTTTATTCTTTTACTATGGATTTAGATACTCGTAGTATACAGTACCTATGGTCTAAATAAGTGAAGTATATATTTGACTATGAGATATTATCGTTAACGCTTCGCTTCGCTTTAGGGCGTAAAAAGTAAAACACATTTTTGAACGGCTTTTATTCGACGTTATCAGTCCATTTATTTATTTTATTTATTCATTTCTATGTCGATGGGACTAATAAGAGAATGCTTTGTAATATTTTAGTCTGTTTTGAGCACTCGTTGTCAGATATAATGACAGTGGGATTCTTAAAGCTAGTTACACATTGCATCGTACTAAAGTTATTAACATAGATTGTAGGTATTAGTAATTTCTTAAAACAATAAACCTTATACGGGTGTGGCCTACAATAGGAGCAATAAATTTAATCGTAGGTTGTACTCCTCATACTGAAAAACATTTGTTCAGCGACTTTTTAAAATAACGTGGATTTAGATTTTTATTTCACTTTAAAGTGTTTTAGAAGACGCAATGTACTGCAAAGCTTGACCTATTTGTACTGTGACAAGAGACGTCAATTAGACTGATGTTAGCGTACATTGAAAATACGATTTAGTTTGTATGAAAAAGTAAGTACCTACAAATTATACAATTTTTAAAAGTTGTTGAATAAAAGTTGTTCAGATTCAGGAGTGGGACCTACGATTAAATTTATTGCTCCTATTAGTCCTATTGTAGGCCACACCCGGTAGAACTTAAAACTTTATATTTTCGCATGATTGCACCAAAAAATATCTATATTATTTACTTTCTCGGACTGTGTTTTCGCTTCTGTTTGATCTAGATAACGATAAGGTATCTGAACGTATGATTTGCATTTGTTTTTGTAGATTTCATATCGTTCGCCTGACACAGTCATTTCTGTAAGCTGATAAAATGACACGTGTTTATATTGATTTACAAATATTCTTATTCAGAAAACTAAAAATCATATAACAATATGACACACATTCCTATTGATACTTATGCCCTTTAAAACCAGCAGGCTACTATTACATTTTATAAAGAAATCCAGCAAATAAAAATTGTATGTTGACACAAAACTCTCGCGTCCAATCGTTCACGTAGGTCACTTTCATACTTTCATTAAGGTTTGGTTTTTTCCGCTTTCCGCGTCGCTGTAGGTACGATAGCGTCTCGATCGCCTACGCGAGGTACATTGCAGTAAGCATACTAATTATTATTTTTTAAATTTTGTTAAACCTTCGAGCAATACAGGCTTCCAATACATTGGAAGGGAGGCTTCCAATACATTGGAAGGGAGACGACAAAGCGGCATCTTACCGTACAAATTATTCTGTCACCTTTTGCGGAGGGAAACGTGCACACAGACGCACTTCTCACACATTACATACAAAAACCAATCTGTAAGACGACTACACTAACAAATCTCGCACAAGGCGATCTATTTTTGTGTACAGGCTAATAGTCACAAGACAGACCCACGTATGTCCATTTGGGCTAATACTTCAGCAGAAGGGAAACGGTACGAATACGGGATCCCCTCCTTATGTTGATTAAAGAGTTAAGCACTCCACGTGAATACACTTACTTATAATTTATTTTCTCCCTTGTTGCAGAAGAGGAATGCTACCACTGCATGGCGTCTCTCGTGGCGTCCAAGGAGAAGATGTTCATCACACAGACCAAACTGCTCAACGAGGTCACGTGGAAAACCGTCATGCAGATCGCGAAGAAACATGCCGTGAGTGTCCTTCTCGTATCTAAATATTAAACTCAGCCTCGTTTCGTCTGCGTAGAGGTCGTTAAAACCACAGAACTACGTCGAGATACAACCAAGTCTATATTATATATGTCCCTCGCGTGCCAAAAGAGGCCAAAACGGCTCCGCTAATTTCAGTCCGCTCCCGACCGCGTGCGCTCGACGTCAGCTTGAATTACTCGTTCAACAATTAACTGCTCAAACACCACCAAATATATTTGGAGACGAGGATACTTCCTTTCATTTTTATGTCCACACAATCGGTCTTCTTAAAAATTGATGAACTTTTTGGTTCTATCTAAGTCTGTGGTTAAAACTTTTAACACCACACGAAGAATATAGGTATAGTCTGACAAAAATCTGCTCTCAGTCGTGCATAGTCAGAGAGAGTCATACTGTTTTTTGCTTACGTTCGTATTGCTACTCCGGAGAAAAGCGAGGCATATAGAGTTTTTTAATCTACTGTCAGAATTGGCTGGTCAAACAATATTTTTTAACTTCGAGCTTTTACGGTTTAGGATTTGCGTTGTCTGCCAGCCTCTATACACCCTGTTTTTATGGTTCCTTGGTCAACTAGTAACCCTCACCGTTTTGCCATCTATGTCCGTCCATCCGTCCGCCCGTCTGCGTCTCAGCTCAACGGTCACTGAGCTAAGCCGCAGACGGAAGGACAGACAGACATGACATGGCGAAACTATAAGGGTTCCTACTTGACTACAGAACCCTAAAAAACACTTATGTTACGCTACCTAATATATAAATACACAGAAATACGCGCAAACAATCACACTGTTTCAGTTCCTGATTCTGAAAAAAACATGTGGGGAGGTTGAGTGATAGACGACGATTTTAATATTTTATCGGCCACAAACATAGAAGCATAGTAAAAGCTAAAAAGTGACAAAATAAATAAAAATACGCAAATTAGCATAGTAAAACTAAATATTTACAAAATGAATAAAAATACGCACATTAGCTAAGTGAAAGCTAAATATTGTCAAAATAAATAAAAATACGCAAATCAGCTTAGTAAAACTAAATATAAGTAGGTATACAAAATTAATAAAAATACGCACATTTCCCATAAACAGCATTAAAATCTACCTTTTTGCTCCGAAACCAAATTTTATAATGAATGCTATATGTTAATGCCCAAAGTAAATTATGGAAATAGGTGTAGAAAATGAATGGCAAATTAAAATAAGTTTCACGTATAAATGCCAGTCATACAGGTTTTTCAACAAACGAATTCCAACTCGAATGTGCAGTCGACATTCTCGAGCAGAAACAATTTGAATTGCATCATTCTATTTTCAGGTCATCTACACCGAGCTGTATGTGATAAGGTCCATTTTGTAATGAATGTTTATGACAGAAGCGCCTTATCTACAATGTGGTATCTTTAGGCGTTGTACTACGAACGCATTAGCTTATGAAAAAAAATAGACATACAAATCAGAACAAAAACGTCAAAATGATATTAGCAAAACTATAATAGTACATTACGGTACAAGGGCGAATAAGAGGAAATTCGCAACGAGTGGCGATAAAATATTAAAACACGAACGCAGGGAGTGTTTTAAAATCGATACGAGTTGCGAATTACTTCTACGCACGTGTATCGTACGACGTTTTACAATACATATGGCCCTTTGAATATTCGACGCAGGCCCGTAAAGTGCTCATTATCGCCCTAGGGCGCTAAAGTAACACCATGTGTACTGTAAACAATTTTGCATCGATGATGATACAAACGGTAAATTTTTCGTACGAAAAAGAGCTTACTGTCGTAAGCATTCAGTGTCAAATTCATGCACAAAAGTGTTAAACTTTATAAGCTGTTGGCACTTAACGAAACGTCACGTTGCAAACAAGAATATATGAAAAAGTGCCGCAACTGCAGCACTTTTATGGCGTTGAGTTCGTTTATATGTGTATGTATGGACGCGATGACGCCGCAGTGTGGTGTGGTGACATTTCAACGTGACGTATGTCACTTCGTCTTCAAATGTCATAAATGTCAAGAAACAAATGGTTTATACCCATCACGCGTGTCCTAGGTAGGCGGCGCCCGCGTCGTGCCAATGAGGACTACCGCGAGTGAATTCGCCACTAGGGGCGCTAGTGGACTACGAAAAGATCGGAGGTTATATGTCATTTTCCGTACATATTTCTTATTAGTTCTTAATTTAAGTCGTGTTTATTTCGAGAAATATGCACTTTTATAGGAATTATGACATAAAAATATTTTAAATATTGAAAAAAATATTAATTTTGCTATAAAATAAGCTTTAAATTGAAAATGGTTTCGCGCATACAAACTCATACTAATGGCGCTTGACAAGGACCCACGCATGAGTGGCGCCGCCTGGTGAGCAAAAACACGGTATTCCTCATTCGCGTTTGCTTAACGATCACCAATGTAGGACACCAGCGTGTTTATCCAAGATGCCAATCGCTAACGCTCACTCGCGAACTAAACGTAACTTTCATAGTAGCACTAATAAGGAAGAGTGATAGAGAGAGAAAACTACGATACGCTCCGGGCGTGAGCGATTCGCATCTTGTCTACGCACGCAGTGACACTACGATAGGCATCTACGATTTGTTTTTCCGCACCGCTTCGCAACAGCGTTTCGTCGCCCACGTAGTACAATCAGCTACAAAGAAACGAATATAGCCAAAGTGACATAAATATGACACGACTTTAATGTTCAGGCAATAAAGTCCTGTATAAATTTTTTGGCACTTTGGATGTATTCATATGGTTGTAGCTGACTGTACATTGCGTTATTCTAAAAATGTTACAGAAGTAACAGAGAGTGAGAGAAGTAACAGTAAAGGAGAGTAGGTATGTAGTTAAAGTTTACGATGATGTGATAGGCGTATCTGGTTCGAAGGACCAAGGGTCACTAGCCAAGTCACTGGCGTTGTGACATACAGGGTGGAAAGCAGAAACGGGCCCGTGTAGGAATGTAGGAAATATTTTATATAATAGTTTTTTTAAGAAGCCAAGACGCGAATATGTACGTCCGTCTTTTGTAGGAGTGCTCCTGTAAGAAAGCCATTAAGTAATTGGGATATTGGTGGTTTCCGAAAGGAAATGCTCGGGTCACTTGACCTATCCATGCGTACCTTTTATAATCAACATACCTTTTTTTTACTTTTAAAATGCGAGGAGTTCCCTTTGTTTCCCATAATACATCCCATCATCAGATCAGAACCAAAATCCAAAGGAACTTAAGAGGAGTTTCGACGTAGTACCCCTTCTTAAAACAACTTAACTTTTACCGATTTTCCCTTAGGCTTTTTTACTCCGTAGTTCAAACATAATACCTTTTTATAGCGTCGTAAGCAATGCTATAAATTATGTGGCGGGGTGAACGGCACGCGACCAAATCGATATGCGTTGAACTCGGGGGGTTGAAACCTCGCTCTAGGTCATGGAGTGAGAATGGGAACTGCACAGACCACTAGCTTCTATACTCCGCGCTGTAGCTACAGCTACAAGCGCCGTGTGCAAGCACCGTTGGGATAGTAAAAATTGTTTTGGTGTCTGATTTATTTATTCCAAGGCACAAATATTTTTTCTACAATCTATATATACATACATAGCCCCGTTTGGGTTGTTTACTCCGTAGTTCTTTGACTACATTAAACCATTTATAGCCCTGTAAATAAGCAGCTATAAATTATGTGGTGGGGTGAACGGCACGCGAACAAATCGATATGCGTTGAACTAGGGGTTTAATTGAGAGTGGGAATGTGAACTGATCAGACCATATATAACTTCAAATACTCAAATGTATGGTTCAAGATCAAATTATAACATCACTTTCCTTTTTTTATTTATATGTGGTCTTATAAAACAAACCATTATCACCTTATTTCCTTAACGAAAACCCCTTTACCTCCCGGTACGTTTACCCTATTGTTCATTTGATTCGTAGTCTCGGCTTTCCTCTTACTACGAAGTCAAAAAAAGAAAGGCATACAATTAATTTATTTACATGAGAAAATGGAGTGGCGTTAGTTTTTATTTGGCCTTAAATTCAAAATCATACTTTAGACTAGATAGGTCACTTTCGTGACTGGGTGGTAGCTCAGTATCGCGATCACTGCGATATAAAATAAATGTGTTTTGTCGCCATCACACGCGGTAAGCGTGATTCTTCGCAAAAGCTAAAGTCTTCGGAGTCTATGTAAGGAAGTCTATTGGGATTGTAAATGTGCATGCCGAAAGTTTATGCAAGTTAATGCTGGGGAAATGGGTGCTGGTAGAGAATTTCCTGAGTATTTGTAATGAATAAATATTACGTATTTATTATTTGCAAATGGTTTCATCTACTCTTAGGGTATCCATATAATTATCTTAGTGAATTTCGACTAAACCGTTTCGTATATTGTTTGCAGAAATCAGCAGCGCAGCACCTCTCGCGGCTATCGGGCGCAATTGGCCCGGAGCGAATTTACGCTGATTGGCAGTGGTGGATCCTGGCTGCATTACCCTTCCCCCACCTCGTCAGGGTGCTAGACTGCTTCTTCCACGAGGGCATCAAGGTAAATACTCGTAGCAGGCACTATGGACCTGATAAACCGGCTGGTAGTGATGGCTTCGTAAACACCCAGTATCAGTCCTAAGCGGCCCGGTAAATTGACTGACGGTGGTAGATCCTAGATCATTTGCACATTTACTTGCTTTATTTATTCGTCCCAGTTACACATACGCGAGTAACTGGTGCATCAATCTTGATCTTGATTTTTGCTCGAGCAAATATCCCACAGCACTTTTTGCTCCGTCTACACTTATACATGCGCCATGTGCAAGCACCATTACAGTGAGAAAAGAAAATCGCTTTGGTGTGTGCTTTATTTATTACGCTTTATTATTTTTCATCACTATCACATGCTTTGAACATATCAACAATAAACATGTCATAACTTTTAATAATAACTATTCATAACTATTTTACTGCTAATGAAAAATAGTAATAAAATATTAGTGTTGTGTATTTCCGTTTCGGATACGAACATTAACTCCACATTCACAGTATACCTATTAAATCCTATTGTTTTGTTAATAGCTCATCTTATACTTATAATAAAATTAATAATGAAACTTCCTCTGATGTGGGATTAATTATGGCTTTTATTACTTTTAGAACTTAGGAAAAGTTCTAGAATTAAATTATCTTAGAGCGTGAGAGATTATACTCGTATCTCGAAATATGGATACATGTAAACATTACTAAACGTACTGTAACTTTTGCTAATAGATCCTGGTAAACATTGTATTGTGTTGTAGGTATAATAATTTGTTGTAGCTTCTGACGTTTGTCTATTAGTTTTTGCATGCTAACACGTTGATTAGTTGTGTGTTTTTATGGCATGTCAAACAAGACCAATTTTTTTTAATGTTATTTTTACTCAGAATCGCGACCTCTTTTGACCATAGGAGAAAAAAAGTGTCCCACGATACCTTAAATAATCGTTACCGTTTTTTCATAGACTTTGTATGGCGGTAACGAAATGGATGGTTTGAAAATGTCTGAATGACCGGTTGGCGTAGTTGGTAGTGACCCTGCCTGCTAAGTCGATGGTTCTGGGTTCGAATCCCGGTAAGGATTATTAACACAGATATTTGTTCCTGAGTCATGGATGTTTTCTATGTATTTATGTATTTGTATATTATATGTATCGTTGTCTGAGTACCCGTAACACAAGCCTTCTTGAGCTTGTGGGGACTTAGTCAATTTGTGTAAGAATGTCCTATAATATTTATTTTATTTATGTCTGTATATTTTGGTACAATTTTTCTCTCCTATTAGGATCGAAAGAGCTCGCGATTCTGAGTAGAAATCATTAAAAAAACCGGCCAAGTGCTAGTCGGACTCGCCCACCGAGGGTTCCGCACAAAGGATGCTGGGTGGCACGGAACTCTCAGTGTGTGGCAATTATACGGTTTCAGATTTATTCCTGTACATGTGCTACAAGCTCTTGCTTTTTTCCAAATTTCGTGATCGCCAACGGAAAGTACCCTTTACATTTTGATTCCCATTGCAAATGTATGCGAAATAAACGGCCGTATCTTTTGATTGCGTTGATGTAGAGGTTTGGTTTTTTCACACTTTCAAGGAACCGCAGACCTGTGTATGTAGTATTAATTTAAACTTGCTACCTCTACGCGTTCCCGAGATAAAGGGTCTTGACAGACAGACGGGCAGACGGACGGACGGACAACAAACTGATCCTATAAGGGTTCCGCTTTTTCCTTTTGAGGTACAGAACCCTAAAAATACCCATGTTTAAAAAACTGGAGGAAGACATCTTTAAATAAAATGGTCAAGTCATGTATATTTCTGCTTTAAGACCTAGTAACGCCAAATGTACCTATAGCGGTATTTGAAAGTGGTAGCGAAACATTGTATTTTTTAAACAGGATTTACTAAACAAAAGCTAAGAATTGCGTACTTTTTTTTTCAGGTATTCTACAGGGTGGCCCTGGCGATCCTGATCCTGTTCCACAAGCACTCGACGAACCAGACCTCGGAGTGGTACGCCGAGGCGACCAAGAACGGCGTCGACCACGCCATCGACAAGTTCTGTCGGAACATGCCCGCCTCGCCCACCAAGCTTCTTAGGACTGCTTTTAGTATTAGGGCTTTAAGGTGAGATTCCACTTCTGATGTGGGTAACGGTCTAGAGTTCGGAGTCGTCGCCGATCAAGAACGGCGTGGATCACACCACCGACAAGTTCTGTCGGAACATGCCCGCCTCGCCCACCAAGCTGCTTAGGACTGCTTTTAGTATTAGGGCTTTAAGGTGAGATCCCACTTCTGATGTGAAGCTGTACGGTCTAGAGTTCGGAGTCGTCGCCGATCAAGAACGGCGTGGATCACACCACCGACAAGTTCTGTCGGAACATGCCCGCCTCGCCCACCAAGCTGCTTAGGACTGCTTTTAGTATTAGGGCTTTAAGGTGAGATCCCACTTCTGATGTGAAGCTGTACGGTCTAGAGTTCGGAGTCGTCTGAGGCGACCAAGAACGGCGTGGATCACACCACCGACAAGTTCTGGCGGAACATGCCCGCCGCTGTCGGAACATGCCCGCCTCTGTCGGGACATGCCCGCTTGGCCGCCTCGCCCACCAAACTGCTAGGGCCGTTTTTAATATTAGGGCGTTTAAGTGAGATCCCACTTCTACCGCTCCAACATGTCGTCGTAGGCTACTCAATTGAACCACTAAAATTACAAAAGTTTACAAAAGAAATTGAGTACAATATGTGAGGTGACCTCGCGCTCTATGTAAAATGCTTTATAATATCGAGATCTTTCACTGTTCCTTCAAACTACTCAAGTCATTGTCACTTTCTTTGTTTAGTATATTATTATGTACACATACAAGCAGTCAATGAATCAAGCCGAGCACGTATTCTTCAAGACTATACGCTGGTTTCTCATGAATTAATTCACAACCTGACTGGCCATCGGCCACAATCTGATCGTATCGTCTATCGGATTATCCACATTACTCTATTTATTTTTTAACATGCACTGTACACAGTTTTTGACAATAAATTTATCTTTATCTTTATCATTAAGCATACTAGAAGTTGGATTATAAATTGAAAATAGATGTCATATCATATACTAAAGATCCATCTGAGGCCAAGACTTGGTATTTTAAAATGTATTCTTTGGATTCTCAAAAACTGTATTAATTAAGCAACTATATTTTTAAAATTCTCATAGCGGGTTACTCACGTCAATAAAGTCGAAAATAGCTCGACATGTTTCGGAACAGTCCGTGTCCCTTATTCATGAGTCATGCGTCTAGCCGCGGCGGCTGCTCTACGCACACTGCGAGCCCCAGCGCGGTCAGCTCTCGAGCTGCGGTGAGTCGAGAGCTGACCGCGCTGGGGCTCGCAGTCCACATCCTAATGGGTACCCCATATGATGTGGATACATGTTTGCTTGCACATTTGTAGTCCAAGTTGCGTAACTCTTTAATAACTGCTGTATTCTCTCCACAGTTCACAGTACATATCCCGGGTGTTCATAAAGACAGAGATGACGCTCAAGTCGAAGCAGGTGATCACGGGCTCGCGGCTCGTGCGCTCGCGCTCCTCGGACAACCTGCCCACGAGCCAGAGCCAGGTCAATATACAGATGATGTCGCACACGTTGACTATACGTGAGGTGAGTACCAACGCTTACTTAAAAAAAATATTTGAACAAATGAAAATGCAGTTGAACTAAATATTTCTGAGGTAAATTTTACACATGTAGTAAATAATTTTTAACGTATTTTCTACGTACTTGCATGCTACTTCAATCGACCTCAGTACTGAAACTGATTGAAACAGCATGACAAGTTCAGGCGTTTTTTTAAATACAAGGGTAATTCATTATGCACTTCATCATTCAACAAGATGGCTTTGTAGGGCCCTTGTTTTTAGGAAACTGGCCTTTACCGAGGACCGCTGACGAATCGGTCGTAAGAGTGATGGAGATGCAGATAACGAAAATTCGATGTTCGATCTTTGCGAGTCCTTTTGTATTGTAACTTATATTTGACAATTCATCCGCAAAAGAGTTAAGTTGGCAGAAATGACTCAGCAAATATTTGTTTAACGAACACCTTTGGATTTTTTTCATTTGTCTATGGTTATACCTATACCAACATAAATTTATAAATTTCGATTTAAACATATGATTGTGTGAGTGCTACATTTTTGACTATCGAGAACTGTTCCTCGCAGGTGATGCAGCATTTATAAGTTTAATCGGAATTTATACTTAGATGTTTGTAACTTACTGTCAAAAATGTGTTTATGACTACTCAAACAATACTATACAAAAATATTGTCATCTTGAAATTTTTATTTAGGTTTCTGACAATGATTTGTTGGGTAGATGTTTAACAGACACAACGATGTTCTAACACACACGCACCACACGGCATACGAATATTATATGATGATGTATACCGGTGTTTACTTAATTTGCAGAGAATGTCTGAGGAAGCGTGCAAACAAATGGTATCGTACACGACGACATTAGGCGTGGCTTTCGCTTTTCTTTCTCATTCCGTCATATTGCGATTTAACAAGACTAATGTTGATTTCCTATGTGGATCCCACTTCTGAAGTCCCGCGCGGACCGACTGGAGACATTCTCTCACGTCTAGTCTGTAAGATACCTGTTACTTTCTCCTTGTTTTTTCTCGATCACAACGTTATGTTATGTTCAGTCAGTGTAGCGATTTGCGAATGATAATCATAGTGTTATCGATGTGATCATACAGCCAAATAACAATCATGAAATCGAAAGAATCTAATGAATCATCTCATTCGCTTTGAATGTGGGATTACTCAATGTTTCAGTGTGTGTTTAAGATCCCATTTCAAATACGGCATGCGTGTGAGTTACACAAGTAACGGCCGCTTGCGAGTATTAACAGGATTTTGTCGCATGTAAGTTGTGTGGGTGCTAACAGTTTTTTCCCGTTAGGGCTCTCACTCGCCGGGCCCGCGCGCCCTGTCCATGGGCGTTTACCCAACCCAAGCTCTCAAGTCGCGGATATCCGACCAGAGTGAAGTAAGATAACCTAAGTCACCCGGTCGCCGCGTCGCTAGCGACCATCGATGTTTTACGTATAGATGCACCGCTTCCCACTAGGTGTCTATTTTTTTTATTATTATTTTGCCACAACAATGTCGTCGATATAATATTTCGCTTAGATCTTATTTATTATAAGCTAGCGTTGCATGGTGGCTCTTTTAATGCTATTTTACCCGTGTTACGTTGATGTTCGATGTGTGTACAGTATTAAAAATAGTCATTTTAGCTGCAAGTTTATTTGGCGATACCCTCCACATATCTACCCTACGTGGACGCATTCGAGGTGAATGATAGTGTCCGTGAAACCTCTTTGTTGCATTTCTAACTCACTTCATTATGCCATTTAAAGTTTTTTTTTTGCTTTTATGACATTCAAGAACAACAGAAGAACGAAAATGGATACATCTGTAAATTCCTTATAAAGTGTACCCATTTTATCCTCGTAAGGACCACGGTTCTATCCACAGGACTAATTAGTGCAATGAAATTTAAACTATTTTCAATTGGAGCAGAGTTGCATTTCTTTCTTTTTAAATTTCATTTTAAAACAAAAGAAATTCAACCTTATTCCTAACTCAATTGGTTTCAAATTCAAATAGCATTATTGTTATGGTCGATAGGAGGTTGAAGCTGTATAGACCAGGCCTCTGTTTAAGTCCAGGTATGGGCAAAAACCAGAAGAATGAAGCATTTTTGGCACATTTCCACAGAGTCCACGCTCCTCCCATTTGGCCCTGTGGTTCCCATTCCCTAACGCGGTGTTCGCGGATCAGAAACAGCACTCTTCAGACCTAAGACAGAAGGTTTGCCGACACTATATTGGCCGTAGTTAGTGGTGGTCGTAGCTGCAACGGGGGAACAAAGGTAGCACCTATAACATTAGATCGAGATGTCACACAAACGTGTACTAATATCGTAATATTAAGAGTCCTTGCGCCTTTGAAAAATGTTTCAATTCAAATTATGGCGAAACTATATGTTATTTTAACCAACTGTTTAATATATATGATACTCTGATCTTAATGGATCTTAATTTTAGGTAGTAAAAGAGCTTGTTTTTTTGGTAAACTTTTGTCAAATTTTTGAATCGCGACTTTTCAATCAAATTTTAAAAATACAAATAGGATAAAAAAAAGTTTAAGTTAAGTTAATTAAAGGCAGAACTTATTATGATTTGCGATAAATCACACTGAAAAAGTAATAAATTCATAAGCGTTTATAGGAAATAAGGGTAAGGGCTCTTAATCGGCAAACGGGATCCTCGTCAAAGAACGATTTGAAAACATTAAATTACGGTAAGGAATTTAAAAATAAAAATAAATTCTTAAAGGCCGAAATCCGATGATATTCCCTAAACTTATCATCATCTTGTTATATAACTCAGGGAAGGTGTAATAGGGATGACGACTAGGTTGAAAAACTATCATTCTAATTAGTCTGTCACTTAGATTGTCTAAAATGATTAGACACGTATTTTTTCCTTTTTCAATTTAACTTAAATTGACGAAGATATAGAGCATCATGGTTCTGGGGTGGGGGCTTGTGATGTCACTACTAGGTAAAAATTGTACCTAATAGTGACGTTACGCGAAACTTGATCGCACTGTATTTTCGTCATTTTGCATTTGACGAACAAAAAAATACGTGTACAATATTTTTAATAGGTAATCTAAAAGACGGACTAAATAGATTTTTTTAGTCGTCTAGCCTATTTTATAAAAGCGAGGTATGATCAGAGGTTTGTGGGTGTAACGTATTTGTCGGCGATAAAGCACTTTATAAACAGGGCTTGACGGAGAGTGCTGTAAGTTAGTATCTGAAGTCTAGGTGGAGTTGTAGATATTTTAGTGGATATGTACTTTTTAGTTTAGCTATTTACATTAGATCGTGTTTTGTCTGTGTCAACCTCTTATGTTGCATGCATTGTTATTGTCATGATTGTTATTTATTATAAACTATACCACATAATGTAAAAATTGCATTATCATCGTGTGGCGTGGTTTAAACAAACCCTACTTCAGTATACTGAAGTTTGGTTATATGTAAGTGTTTATATAAGTAGGTGTATAGTTGTTGCGTCCGATTGTGCACATAGCACTGAGCACCCGTAGCTGTTTACTAATTCGACACAAACTAACTTCAATGTTCAATGTTTTTGATATTTTATTATTAGATTATATTCTTAAGTAATTAGTTTTTGATGTTTTAGAAATAGAATTTATATTATTGGTGAAATTTTGGAAATGTTTCTAAAAATTTATTTAAAATGTTCGATTTTCTTTTTGACACATTGAAAACCTATTGCAAAATTGTTGCTAATATAATATGCCAGGAAACGGCATTAATTGCATTACTAAAGTGAATTAAAATAGCAATGTTTAAATACAGAAAATATATAAATTATCGTGTATTTTGTAATATAATTTAAGGGCTTTGCACAGTACGCAACAATAAAATAAAATTAAAAAAATATCCATCTTCATTAGAAGCACTATATCACGTTGATAGACCTTACAAGACAAATAACTATAAGTCTATCCGTCGCTATGCACTAAATAGAATCACAGCATTAGATCTAATAAGCTATTGAAATCATCCAAGCCATAGGTTTTTGAAGCGTGTTTACTTTTAGTAGATTTCACACGAGAGTTTGCTAAACTAACTATACTTTGTTCATTTAAAAAAGCTGCAGGTAAGATTTTACATGATAATTTTTGCAAGTAAATATTTCAATATTCTTCGAAAAATCCTTTTTTTTTTTATTAATGCTTGCAATACTTATCGGCTATAAAAGACCTACGTAGCGATCATTATCACATTTCATATTAACTAAATGATCAATATCTTGGCATTTGAGACTAGCCAGACTTTTCAATTCTTGTGTGGAATTTACAACATTGACGTCCCAACGCAATGGGACGGCAGTACAGTCGCCATCAGATATATCGGAACTGCCGGGGTGCGCACAAATATCAGAACATTCACTCTAACGCTTTGCCGTACTGTCGTTCACCAGGCGGCGCCACTCATGCGTGGGTTCTGTGCCAATATGAGAGAATAGGGATGATGACTAGGTTGAAAAACTATTATTCTAATTAGTCCGTCAGAAAGATTATCAAAAATTATTAGACACGTTTTTTTTCCTTTTTCAAGATAACCAAAATTTGACGAATATGAAGAGCGTCAAAGTTCCGTGGTGGGGGCTGGTGACGTCACCTTAGAGTAAAAATCGTACTCGATTGTGACGTCACGCGAAACTTTAAACCGCTGTATTTCCGTCGTTCTTGATTTGACGAACAAAAGAAAAAATACGTGTTGAATATTTTTTAATAATCTAACAGACGGACTAATTAGTTTTTTTTCGTCATCTAGTCTATTGTGCAAGTGACAAATATTTCCGCCGGACCCACGTTCCACTAGCGCCTATCGGCGAATCGACTCGCGGTGATCCTCATAGAGTATTTAGATATTTGTGAACACCTCGGCAACTCTGTACCTGACGGCGAATGTACACCAAACGGTCGAATAAAGTTGGACGTTGGTTGAACGGCGATTCGTTTTGTAGCTGTTCACGCTGTGGTCGTGGCTGCCGGTGCGGATCACGATGTACCAGCCGGTGCTGCTGTACACCACGGAGGAGCACGGCTGCTCGCTCACCACCTTCTACGTGCGCGTCGAGCACCACGAGCCCACGCTGCTCATGATCAAGACGTGCAACAACGAGGTAGGATTTTGAAGCAGAAGCGTCTGCGAACGATAACAAATTTCTCATGACGAGCAGGACTGGAACCCGCTGGGATACCAGCCCACCACTCTGCCAACTTAGCTGCCACCACACACATGGCCCCGAATTTCTCCACCACACCTCTCGTAATCGCCTTAGCGGGGGGGCAACATCTACCGTAAAAATATACTTCATAATCGGCAAATGGAGTCTCAAGTTATATTGAGAACCAGATTCGTGGGTTCGAATCCCGCCCGAGGAGACTTTTTCTACTTTTCCTTTCTTTCTGAGAAACGAGGTATGAACCCATACTACACCGCCACACCATAATGAAGTATTTACAATCACAACGAGGTCACCCACACTATTTTTATTTCACTTGTAATTCTACGACACTATCGGCACAACCTAGGGTAAAGGAAACAATAGTCAGCCTTTTAACGAAAGTTTTGACTTCAAACCCTTCACATTTGTGTTTGCGGGAACCAATTGTCAAAAAATAACTTTTCATTCAATCATCATTTATTAAGGGCCACTTGCACCACCTGGGGCCCACATAACCCAAAGTTAAGCAGTTTTTTATATGGGATTTGACAGCTTAATTATGGGTTAGCGGTTAACCCTGGGTGGTGCAAGTGGGCCTAAATCATATTAAAAAGAAAAACCCTAAATCATTTATTTACTTTTGAGATTATTAACAAAACACCTAGCACCCTACACCATTTTATACTATAACATTCCAGGTTCCCTAAAACACATTATTTGTTAATATTTTTAATTTACATGAGAGGTCGCAAACCTAGACGCAACTGAAAAAACCTGTCCGCATTCCCATACTAAATTAGTACTTGACTGCAAATTGGCGGCGACCACGAATTTATATTATATGCTCCGTCTAATGGTTGAGGTATGGACCATTACATTATTGTCGTGTGTTGAGGTTCCATGTAGGTTGCCCAACTGCCCAGAAAACAGTGGTCTCGACTGCACTGTGAGCTACCGATGAGGAATACGGTCATGACTATGAACCAAAAGGTTCTGCAAAGAGTGTGCTATTCCTTTATCAAAATTTAAATAGGATGTTGGTGGGAAACGTTACTTTTACGGTAAGGGTTAACCAGTTGACGACATGCGCCTCTAAATTCTGGGTGACAACAATAGTCCTAATTAAAATCCATTTTAGTTAAATGAAAATAGACCCTATTGTAAATTGAAATTAGATGTCATATAGGTAGTAAAAGTAGTTCTCCGAATCGCTAAACTTAAGTGGCAGTGGGCGGGGCACATTGCACGTAGAACCGATGGCCGTTGGGGCGGAAAGGTTCTCGAGTGGCGACCGCGTACCGGAAGGCGCAGCGTGGGTAGGCCCCCCACAAGGTGGACTGATGACCTGGTGAAGGTCGCAGGAGTCCGCTGGATGCGGGTGGCGCAGGACCGGTCATGGTGGAAATCTTTGGGGGAGGCCTATGTCTAGCAGTGGACGTCTTTCGGCTGAATGATGATGATGATGATGATAGGTAGTAAAGAAAAAGACCAACACCGACGAAGGCCAATCCGATGAACCCCTGAATGGTTTTGATGGAAGTACTAAGCAGCGTCGCTTGTACTTAGAAAAATGGCCACGGGCGTCTTGCCTGTTACCAAGATTGCATATACTCGAGAAATTCGCCGGCATTTCGATAAGACAAGTTGGCCTAGTGGTTATGGCGTTAGCCGCGTAAGCTGAAGACCCGAGTTCGATCGTCGGATTGGCCTTCGGTGTTGGTCTTTTTCTTTAGTATATGACATCTATTTTCAATTTATAATTTATATATAGTAGTGTTCCTACTAAGATATCCATCGGGCAATTTGCAGGTGTTCGGCGCGTACTGCTCGACGCGGTGGTTCGAGCGCAACCAAAAGGACGAGCGCGGCAACCGCCAGGCGTACTTCGGCACCGGCGAGACATTCCTCTTCAGGTACCCGCCGCGCCCGTACGGCGACAGGTCTTCGCGATGCACGGGTTGACACTGCGCAATCTTAGTACCAAGTTACAGAGAAGAATCAATATTCTTATCCTTACTGGCGTATTTTCCGGTTTATGCCGCATCCCGGGAATCCCAAGATTTGACGGAGGCGCTAGTTCATCAGTAGAGTATTAAAAAAATAACAGTGTATAATTTAAACTTTCGTGAGTCATACTGATATTAAATTGCAACGGTTGTACTTTATACTTCATTTTATGGAGAATGAGGTGCATGCATCGCCAATTTCTATGTCCAAATAGATGCTAGGATAGTCTTATCACGATCACGCTCTTAAAATTAACCCAGCATTATGATGGCTGGACATGGAATGCTATTGGAGGAATGAAATGCTATAACCGTTTTATTTATAGCAGATGACACTCTTTGGAAGTTCTATAGAAAATTACTTACATTAGGTATTTTACATAGTTACTTTACGTATGTACTAAGATTGCAGCAGTCTCAAAAAGTTTTGCAAGAAATGCATTACCATTTGTGATTCGTGTGTTTTGTGATATATAATGTGATGGGTATTACAGAATGTAATTGTTTTTACTAATAGTATATATATACTAATAGTATATGACTAGTATTTTTGATCGCTTTGTCAAAAATCAAATAAATATAATATCATATCTACAAGTACTTTTTTTCAATTACATTCTGTGATCTTCTGCGTCTCTGTGATTTGTTTAATATACTTTAAATTGTACTGTGTGTATGGCATGAGTTGACACGCACATTTTCACAACAAAGTAAAGCTCTATAATACCGTCTAGCTAGCATTCTATAACACCGGGAAAGATACCTGTCATTTTGTAACTGTTGGGATTAGACAATGATAGTTGTCTCTCTCGACTGCGAGATACTGTCGCGGCTACAGCTGCGTTAGCACAAAGAACGGGCGAGATATCTCGTGGTCGAGAAAGACACGTCACTTTCTTAGTGTCCGGATAGACAATGACAGGTGTCTGGACGGCGATATAACTGGCTCTCTCAATAATACCTAGTAGAAGCTTTGCACCTACTAACCTCTACTATTCTTTCGCTACCCTTGTAAAAAGATTTTCCCCTTTTGAAACCTATCGAACTGTACCAATATAATACTCAATTTTCATGGATGTTCTGACGTTTGGTTTGCAAATTGTGTTCAATATGTGATTTTGGTTTGACTAATATGTACATATTTATGGATTGTTTCAATATGATCTCGTTCTAATTACCTATATTTTTATAACACACTGGATTTATATAATCCTGACTATATAAGTATATCAGTGGATTTACTAATGATTCCATTGGTAAAATGTTTGTTAGAAACAATAAAATGTTTTACTTACTATCTATGGTAAATGCGACTATAACTCACGCATTATACAATACAATTTATAAAAATCCATTTAACCTTTTCCACGCCAAAGACACATATATTGGCACCGCAGGTTTAACGCCAATGACCGATATATCGGTCACAGACCACAGAGTAAAATAAAGCTAGTATACTAAAGCATAAATTCAACTTCAGATTTGACATTTCGATGACGCGGCGTCTGAGTGATAGGCTTTTGTTTTTAGGCGTCGAAAAGGTTAATTAATGTGCACTTAGAATGCCAAAGAGATCTAATTGAAACCTTGGTTATCTTGGAGTCAAAAGCTGCCCATCGCAAACCCTGGGCGACTGTCTCACTGTCAAACTGACTGTAAGTAACGGGTACTGTCAAACTCCTGTCAAACTGACAACTGTAAGTAATTGGTGCTTCGGGTAAACGCTGGCACACTTCCTTTCACTGCACAGCTTTGCATGTCCGCTATTAGATTCAGTACGTAATCTTGTGTTATAGTTTCACGTTTAGATTTTATAGTAGTACTTATATTTGTATTTAAGTTTATTTTTTAATGGAACTGTGTACTGGATAAGAATATCTTTAAATTCTCGTATGCATGCACAGCACTAGTTCGTTATGATATGACAAAACATGATGTTAGTATAAAATCATATTTGTTGTTTGGTGCCGAGATAAAAAAGACTCAATATCAATTTGGGCAAGCCAGAGCTGATTTGGCCTACTTTCAGTCATTAAGAAAAATATGCTAGAATCGAGTCGTGAGTCGAGAATCGAGTTCTATAAACACCCCGCCACTGCTCAATACCTACCTATATTATAAAATAGGGCGTGATAATTTATAAAAAAATATAGCATAGCAATCCAATATTTAACGTAGAAATTCGCACAAAAAACGGTCAATTTTCTTTCCGCCTACATTGTTCATGTTTGCCGCATCTGCATCCAAAGAACCACGTTTTACTTACCTACCTTTTTAATATACTGGAAAACAGTTTTTCTATAACTCCATTTTAAACGTGGATATTGGTTAACGGTATTAAAATGTCCTATCTGACTTTAAATATTGCTTTGTCATATCACGACATTACCAAACATTTTGGAATATCGAAATTAAATGCATGGTGTGTCCCTAGAACGAATATCGTCGGTAGAATTGTATCGAACCGTGTACACAGTTCCAAAGCCAACTCTCATTCTTTACAAATTACTTTTCCATTGAATTCTGATAATTTAACATCGGATTATAAATACTGCTCCTTTTCGACTTCCGCCGCGTTATTGCTGCACTTTTCCTTACTCCTGTACATAACAACTTCATTTTTCGAAGAGGCGTGATTTTTACATTTCTACATCTGTTACGGGACGGTTGGTTCTTTAAAAAAAGTATGAAGAAAACTTCATGTTAAATAAAAATGCCCTCGCATTATTAGAGGTTAAATACGTTATACAATCGTATATTATAGTTATACTTCCATCGACATATAAACCAACAACGCTCAACAAAAGTAGTTTAAAAACGTGTTACACTTTTTACGCCTGAGAACCCATATTTTTTCTAGTTAACCAATCAAATATACACACTTCACCTATTTACATCATCATAAATACTAAATTATACTACCTCAAACTGTAGTAAAACTTTACTTAAAACGTTCACATTTCTGCCATAACTATACAAGGTGCTCGGGAGGAAACCAAAACATTTTTACCATACATGATTGAGGCTAAAAGGAGCAAAAAATATTAACTATATGAAATTTAGTAGAGTCTGCGAAAAAAAAAACTGGGTTTTTATTTTATTTCGAATATCTGACTACACGAACCTGACAAGACGAAAGTTTTCAACCAGTGATGACTTACGGCGCCGAAACGTGGTCCTTCACTATCGGTCTCATCTCAAAACT
Source organism: Lathronympha strigana (assembly GCA_949128165.1). NCBI lineage: Eukaryota > Metazoa > Arthropoda > Insecta > Lepidoptera > Tortricidae > Lathronympha > Lathronympha strigana. The sequence goes on along the minus strand of OX421906.1, from coordinate 3,682,164 downwards.
CAAAGTCGCTCAACGAGCTATGGAGAGGGCTATGCTCGGAGTTTCTCTACGTGATCGAATCAGAAATGTGGAGTTCCTTAGGCGAACTAAAGTCACCGACATAGCCCTTCGGATTAGCAAGCTGAAGTGGCAATGGGCAGGCCACATTGCACGCAGATGGCCATCAAATGTGATGGGGTCAAAAAGTGCTTGAGTGGAGACCACGGCTTGGCAAACGCAGCGTAGGACGTCCACCTACAAGATGTACAGATGACCTTATGAAGGTCGCCGGGAGACGCTGGATGCAGGTCGCTTCCAACCGGTACATATGGAGGTCAAAAGGGCAGGCCTATGTTCAGCAGTGGACGTCTTATGGCTGATATGATGACCTGACTACATAAAAAAAGTATTTTATTGTTATAACTATCGCGAAAAATGCACGGCTAAAGATTTTTATTTACATAGGCTAAATAAACTAAAAAAAATACAATTCGACGTCGGTCAATTAAGTATGACAAGACTACAAGTAAGACAGTAACGTAAATCGTTTTCAAAAATGTATTTATCATTAAGTTATGGTCTAAAACGGTTTAAAAAAAGAGTCACATTATCTCTGAAACTAGACGGAATCCAAAAAAAAACGAAAATATTATTTGTATGTTTTTAAATACATCTTAATTCTATGTGACTGATCAACGGCAATACTTAAATCAAATTTTAGTACCGCCAACATGATAAAAAAAGGAATCTATCGTTTTTGTTCTAAAATAATAAGCATATCTAATTTGTTTTTATATAAAGTCAGATTCAGAGTTTGTGTTGACTGAGAGAATGGGAATTCTCCCCGTCAATCAAGTAAGTAGTACTTGTGCAAACTACCTACATACAAAAATATAAAAACGTAGGGTCATGGTGTTAATAAACGCGATTAATCCGTTCTAAAGTGTTTAATTTCAATGAACAACAATCGCGGTAACAGAAGACAATATTAATATACCAGCAGTTTCGGAGGGATAATATAATCCTAGGCTTACACAAACATGAGCATAAAATAAATCAAATTCAAACGTCGCTGTCAATCCGTTCAAGCCGTGCGCTCATCACGATCCAAGATGTCCTCCTTGCTAGTGATGTTCGCATGTCGTAAATAGTCATTCAAAGTAAAAAAGCATAACCCGGCCGAACCAACCGTCTTGTAACGCTGTACCATGTACCATGTACCTTGTACCATGTATCACGTCGGCATCGCTCGCACGCTTGCAGCCTTTACCCGGAGCGCGCCAAGTACCCGTGGGTGGGCTGCAGCAACGACAACAAGGAGACGGTCGCGCACGGCTCCGAGCTCTTCATGGCCGCCGACTCCAGGATGATCACCATCGGGGGAGGGTCAGTCAACTTCTCCTTTCACAGCTTGCATCCCCTCCGAGCTAAGTACCCCTGGGTGGGCACGCTGGAGGACAAGGAGGAAGACCAGGGGAAGTCGCATCACGCGCTCACGCTGTTCATGGCCGGGGATAGCACTATGATCACCGTCGGCGGAGGGTGAGTTTAACGCATTGTTCCTAAATTCTTCTAGCTCGTCTGTAGTCGAACTACACGACTCCAGCAAGATTACCATCGGAGGAGGACAGTCACACATTTCATTCAGTTTGCTACAGAACAAAGTACCCCTGGGTGGGGTTTTGGAGGATAGTGCAAACTTCACGACTCCAGGGTGATCTCCATCGGAAGAAGGTCAGTCCTTTAAGTTTTACAATTTTGATCCAATCCAAGTTACTTACCCCCTTCGGCCGCGTACATAACCGGTTGGAAAGTGACGAAAGGATTTTTCGTCTTTGGCCGAAAACAGTCCATCCAAGAATTTGTATTATTTGTAGGAAACCCGTTGCAGATTCAAAACAATAGGTAGGTTAGGTTAGTTAGATATCTGTGTAAACAGTCGAATTACAAAAAAAATATCTCAAATAATTTCGTACGTAGTTTAAAATCTCTTCGATCGCTACTGGTTTCGGTTAAGGACGAAAAATTCCTCCACAACTGGTTACAAACATGGCCGAAGGAAATACCACTGGATGGGCACGCTGAAAGATAAGAAGGAAGACCGGGGCAAGTCGCATCAAGCGCGGGGATAGCACTATGATTACTGTCGGCGGTGTGTGAGTTCCTTACCCAGCATTTTTGATTTAAAAAAATTGTCAACTACCGGTTACTCTCCACAGACTGCTACAGATGTATTGCATAATGTTTCTCCCTCATATTTTCACGGAGACACCCGGTACTGAAACGTGTCTTGCTATTTCATTCAGTGTCAGTACTAAAAGTACCGAAGTCGATTGAAGTAGCATGATAAATACAAGGGCAAATCATTATGCCCTACATCTGTAACGGGGTAGCACCATGGTCACGCATGGCGGCGGGTAAGTTTGAAAATAATATTGCTCCTATACTTAGATTGCGTCAGAAGTCAAACAACAACATGCGATTACCGCACGGGTCCAAGATCTTCGTGGCTGCAGACTATCGTCATCAGACTATCTAGAAATGCGTTAGATTTCCCAATCATAAAGCTAAAGGATGACTGACGCGACGCTACACCGGGCCGGGACGAGTCGGCCGTGATCGGTGAGTCAATTTCTATGGAAAATGTCATGTAATCTTCAAGCTTTCCGAGCCGATCACGTGACGCTGTCTATAGAAATTGGAAAATACCCCAATTGAGACGCTGATAAATCCAGTAATTTATGTTATTGAAATATCTCTGGATTTCAGCAAAGCACGAGTCGCAATGTCTGGCGACGTTTAGGTTGCAAAATAGATCTTTCATTAACCATACGAGATATTTCTTATAATTGAATGAAAACTCACAAGCGTCAGTTCTTGCAACACAAGTTCGATTATTGAAGTTACCATAACCTCTCGTGCATCATTTAGATTTGCATAATTAATTAAGATGGATTTAGGTTTGCAGATTGCACAGATCGGAACGCCAAGTTGCAATGTTATGGCGCTTATAATTCTGAAATCCTTAATTACAAATTTTACACGTACTGTCAACCAATTAGAACCTCTAGGAACCATGTCGGTATGACAAGGAGTAAGAGATTTCTCACAATCAGATTTATAGCGTCACTATGACATAGTCCTACAGTGGCCTAGGTTCCAAAGGGAGCTACCGTATTGTCGCTCAGGCGGCGCCACTCATGCGTGGGTCCTGTGTTCATATGAGATAATTGTCAAAGTGACGTTTGAAATGTCACTTGGGCTAGTTTATATATAACATAATAATAAACCTAATGCAGTAGTTTGGATTGTGTGACAAACTGGTTTCATAGAAATAGTAATGTTAATGTATACCGTATGTCAAGAGGAACAGTGTCAAATTAGTAAATACATAGTTCAAACCTGCAGTATCATTAAAAAATTGGTAGGTAGGTAAGTGGGTTTAGATAAGAATAGAGACTAATAGATATGTACAAATACAAAAAGTGAGTGCAACAGTAGCCGTTTAACTTAATGTTTGGCGAATTTATGATTATATGTTATTGTACAAAACTTTTTTTGAGAAATAAATTAAAAAAAACAATGTTCCCGCAGGACCCACGTGTCACTAGCGCGCCTTGCGGAACTACTCATTGGTTGATTGTACATGGCGGATAAAGGGTAAAACCATTAATTACCAACTAACCTAAACCTCCTCCTTCCAGCGACGGGCAAGCGATCTGGATGGACGAGAACATCCGCTTCGGCAAGACGGACCGCTGCTCCACGTTCAACAACCCGCCGCTCTGCCCCTCCGGCGACTTCGAGATCCGCGTGCTCGAGGTGTACGGCTTCTCCGGCGCTTAGGAATCTCCGCCGGGCCCGGCCAGTGACGTCACGAAACAAATGCCGACCTACTAATAACACAAGTGACAAATGCCGCGCAGTGTGTTGTCTATAGACTATGTACCAATCATTTTATAGGCTCAACTCATTATAACCAACTAGGGAGTGCAACCTCGATTTTATTTAGTATGAAAAACCCGGGTAATACTCCAAAGTTTTCATACTAAAAAACCCTACAACCCGGGTTTTTTAGTAAACTTTTGGAGTATTACCCGGGTTCACCTATACTAAATGGCGCGGCAGAGAGGTTGAATCGACTATTTGTTATCATATAGGAAACTGAAAAACGTCACTGTAACGGGCTCGATTTGTGTATTGTCGTACCCCAAGTGTGATATAAATGTTGTGATCGTGTCACAAGGTGCGCATGCCTGCAGGCGGCGGCCGGTTACATAGCGATTTATAACTAACAATTACATAGCTTGAGAATTATTAACTGGACAAGACAATCAAAAATCATTCTTGCTATACCGTCGAATCTTATTCAAGCTCGTATCACGCTTCGTTCACTTTAAGTTCTAGTTGTGACCTTTAAGATCCAATTTGCAACCGCACGAGTGAAATACGAGACTGCAAAAGATTAGTTTGACATTAATCGCTATGTAAATGACTGTCCGTCTCTTGCCGTAAATAGACTGTGTATTAGCTGTATTACTATATTTATTCGACGTGTAATCTCCCATGTATCCCCTAAAGGTCCTCTCACTGACATACTAATAAGACAAGTGTGTAGGCACCTTAACAGATCCGTTCAAGACAACGAAAGGGGTAATTAGGTTGTTACGATATTTACTCGCGTAGAGTGTGTAAGTACAAAGATGAGTGTTACGTAACTATTGGATTAAATACGCTTAACGAAAGCAATATGTATGGCCTAGGCGTCGGCAGTGCTTGGGACATTCCGGCGACAAGGACATGCCATCAAAGGTCACAATTTTGTACTAATGTACTCTAATATTTAGTGTTATCAAAGTGATTTGCTGATTCACTAGATGGCGCTGTACTTGTGAAACTACAACGCCATCTATCGAAACTATTATTTCGATTTAATCTACAAATTGATGGCACGTTCTCAGTTCTCAGTCAGTTCTTGGCCCGGATATCTGCAAAGGAACCATGCCTGTTTCAATATTGACATGTGCATGGAAACGTCCTGGAATTAGTTTAAAATGCAGCTTACGATTGCTGGCAGTTATTATTACTTCTATATTAAAGTAAGACACAATATAAGAAGGACACGCCAGAAGTCATAAGACTGACTTTCAACCATACGGACAGTCTTCAACGCTTCTAAGGCTTGATACGTGGACACTGTCTATATATCGTTAGTGTTTAATGAATATTGAGCTATGCTGCTTTAGAAATACGGTTCATTTCTTACTATCGTTACATAAGCAAGGTTCAATATTTATAATTATAACCATGTCTCATATACTCAAAACTGTCACCTTGTCTTTGCTCACAAAAATGTACCAAAGAAATTTAAAGTAGAAATTTGTAGGTGTCGCTACGCACGGTTTTGAACTTTTAAACAGTTGTCGGTGTTCTATGTGTACCTAAAGTTATGAGTGAGACGGTGAGTGTAGTATTATTTTACGTTTGACGGTTATGTGCCAAAAAAGGACCATACGACCATATACGTTTGGTTATTTGGTATAAATATATTGATTCGTGATTTTAGACACTGTAATTGCAGATTTTTCTATAATACGACTTATGTGTGTTTCATTCTCGTATTTAATATAGGTGTTAGTAAGATGATAAAATGGCGTTTAAAATCACGAATTAACAACCGCCTTCCATCTCATGATCATTTTCATATTTAATGTTAATGTATGTGACGAAGCTATAGTGGATTCGATAACTGACGATGACGGTTTAGCGTTTTAAAAAAATGAACGAAGTAATTTTAATGTGCGATTTTTTATATATGTTGAATGCGAACGTAGCGTTAGTCGGACATCACAACATACATATCCCTGAAGTACAACGGGATAGCATATCACCGGCGGCTTTCCATCACTATGAAATTCATCATGATAATCAACATGATGAATTTCAAAGTGTGCTTCGATTATTGGCTAAGTTATTTCTTTATACACACCTGTACTATTTTGAAACTGACCATATAAATACTCTCAAAATCGGTTTTGAAATAGTGGGTTTTATGAGCCGATCCGGAGGTACAACAAACATGATTATCAAAAGCCTAAGACTCGTTTTAAATTCAGATTATTTATGTAATTTATTGAGTAGGTAACAGTGGTTTATATAATGTTAATATGGCGCCTCCCCGCCCCGCTATACGTAGAGCCTACCGTAGGCATCGAAAAAGGAAATTATTATGCCCCCCTCTATCGCAGTTCGAGCGAAAGAGAAGCATATAGCGAAATTTCCGTTTTCCATATTCGCGGTAGGCTCTCTGGCCCCGCGCGGACTTGCGTGTCCGGTGCCGATATGTTACGGACACGGGCGGACCGCGCCTATATATTCGCTCAGTTGTTTTGAGCGCCCGTCACACGACACCGAAAAGACGCCATTACATATAAAAAAGCGCTTACGAAAGCTGAATTGATAAGTATATTAAAGTCTTGTTTCGTTTAATAAATTAGGAAATCAAACTGTCTCAAGGCTCAATCAAATGTGTCCTTTATCCTTAGTTTGCTAAATAAAATTGACAGTCGGTGTCGTGAGTCCGGCGCGCTCACGAGTAGGGCTGCCATCCGTCCGGGTTTCCCCGGATTTGTCCTAGTTTGGAGGCCGTCCGGGGAGCGTCCGGCCCGGATTTTTGAACCTGTCCGGGTTAAACCCGGACATTTTTGGTTTCAGGTTATTCCCTAGCAAAAGCTAAATTTTTAAATTAAGAATTGATTTATTTATCATGTCCGGGGAGAGACCGCGATTTTAATGAAACGTCCGGTTTTTTAACTTTTTTGTCCGGTCTCGGCAATGTACGAGATGGCAGCCCTACTCACGAGTAAGTCCGTGCACGCGCGGCACTGCCCGAGCTGCGGGGCGGGGCGGGGCGGGGCGGGGGGCGCCGCGGACGATATTACGTTGTGTTGCGGGAGCGCGCGGTGTCCGTCTCTTACACACGTGTATTGTATGAAAGAGACGGATGTATCGATAACCATGCCGAGAAAATTTGACGAAATAAAATCAATTGTGCCACACAAATGGATTTATTTGGATCAATACCAAGTAGCCGTATTCTAGATTTCAATGGCTGTAAAAATAGGCCGTGACGAACCGCAGCGATCCCGACTCGTTGATCAGTGTAAAGTCTAGTCTTTATCCTGTTTTTATCTCTAACGATATAATCTAAATATTTACGAATTGATATTTAAATTTTTGTGCGATTTCGCCCCACCGGGGCCAGTAGGACTCGTGTTAGTTAGTTTATAAATACATATAATGTAAAGTATACTGTTATTAATATTTGTTCTCCCTTTCAGTATTGTGGTGTGTGTTGTGAGCATGAGCGAGCTTGTTTTGTTACGTTACTGTACTGTTACATTCGATAGTCTAGCCGACGGCGAAACTTGTTTAATGGTAATGTAAATGTTGCTTTATGATGTCTACAAAATATATAATCCCATATACTATTGTCGTTTTATTTCCTCCACGCGGAAATCGACGTTTTCTTACGAAATTATACTCCATATTTCGCCATGATTACTATAAGTACGAGTACTTACCTACAAATACAAAACTGTCATCCATTCATCAAGCTTTTATCTTGACTTGCAAGAGCCGGATTTTGATAAAAAAAAATATACTTAATTAGCCCAGTGGCTAGGGTGTCTGCCGCGAAAGCAGGAGGTCGCTGGTTCGAACCCAGCCCTGCTTACCGGGGGCCTTGGTCACTTTTTCTGTAGTATATGACATATCTTTCAATTTATACTTAATTGTTAATGATTTTTTCAAACATGGTCTAAAACGAAAAAAAATCGATATTCTAAAGAAGTTTATGTTGTTATATATGTGAGACCTACATAAATCTGTTTCTATTTGGAGTCTAATAACCTAAGAGAGATTTTATATGTAAACTTATTGGTACAAAAGTTATGTACAAAAGGACATTGGGGCCAGGAACGGTCATAACCTTTTCGCCGCCATGACTAAAAAGTAATAAAGTGCCACATCGAGCAACAAATAAACATAGGTAAACTCATACTTCATATGAAATCGTGGCGTTTGGGGCACGTACTAACTTGATACCAAGTCAATGGCGGCGAAAGGGTTAAGGCGAATAAGGCGATTCTCAATTTGAAGTCGCGTTCGGAACGACCGGTTTAATAAATGCCTTCAGGCGTCGGTCCACCGAAAAACCGTGTTAACGCGACACTTGAAATCTCTCTTCGTTCATCTTGACATGCCGCAGTCAGTCTGAGAATCTCTGGCAATACAATATTTCCGGCACGATACCTTTAGGTTTCACTTGGTCACAAAAGAAAATAACCTGTAACCTGTAAAGAAAATTTAGTCCGAGAGCTAACCCCGAAAAAAGGTAGGTATACAGGTGTTCTTAGTTTTGAAAGCAAACATTTGTTGCTACAATATACAAAAACTATCTACTTTGTATACGTTTTTGGGGCCAGCTCTTAGTTTGCCCTTTGAGTTTTTATAAAGAAACAAATTATCTATTCGCAGTAGGTGCTATAGGGTACGCCGCTTATAGAACTCCTGTCAAAGTAATGGGAGCTACCGTATTGTCGCTCACCAGGCGGCGCCGCTCATGCGTGCGTCCTGTGTCAGTATGAGATACTAGTCAAAGTGCCGCTTGAAATGTTCCCGCAGGACCCACGTTCCACTAGCGCCCCTAGTGGAAAATCGACTCGCGGTAGTCCTCATTGCGCTAAAATTGCTGTCAATGGAACTTCCTAACAATGTAAACAAATGCGTCACATGTTTTGTCAGTGTTTCTTCTTGTATTTTCACACTACTTCATCAAACACTACTAAAACCATTCACTAGGTACTGAAACGGTTGTATTATCGTAACATACAAAGAAGTAGAGAAACGTAGAGATTTCATGATGGTATGTTTACATTGTTAGGAAGTTCTATTGACAGCGATCTTAATCGCCTAACCAAAGTTAGAAGCGAGAGGCTTAAAATTTAAAAAAACTGGATGGCGCTGCTACTGTACGTAGTAACGCCATCTAGCAATAGCCTGAGTTTCTTCGAAAACTTCGTCGGGTGACAAGCAGAAGTCATTAAGTAGGTACAATAAATTTAACAAAAATGTACTATAGCGTTCAGAATTGCATGGGCAATTTATGAATAAATGCATTCATTAACTGCCCATGCAATTCTGAACGCGTGTGTACCTTGTTATAATAGTTGTACGGTTCACTATAGTATAGTAGTTCAGGTTTCACTTAGGTATTAATCTTATTATATTAGTGAGTTTTGCTTGTCACCCGACGATTTATTGCCACTTATGTACAGAAAACTCAGTATTAACTTTGGCAGAAAAGCAGGCTCAACACTGGTTTTCGAAACAATGCAATTTAATCCGTCCAAGTTAAAAACAAAATACTTAAAGTTTTCATTTATTTTGCATGGTTGAGTGTACCTGACTACATAAAGATCATATTGAGAGCATATGCCATATTTTTATAGTGTTATTGCCCCAAATGTTATGAGTACCCATGGCTACTTTAGACATTCTTAGGGTCACATGTGCCACTTGTTAGTTGGCTAATCCTGAGCTAACTAACCAGTAAATCCCATACTTTGTGAAACTTCACTTAGGGTTAGTGGCTAATGCTGGGTGGCACAAGTGGTCCTTCCTCCATCCTTCGTAACCCACGCCCACGAATTACCAGGCTGTCATGTACTTTGATCCCTAATAAGTACCTCCTTCCCTAACCCCTGCTACATAAGAGCCCGCGAATGGGTGTGGAAATGAAGTGTTTCAATTTTCATTTATTATAAGGTAAAAAGAAAATAGCAGGGAATTTTATCAAATGTTTATTATTTATCTACATTCTCTTTTAACCTGGTTCTATAGTTTTCTGTTATTTTACTCACTTCTGCCTGAACTTCCTTGTCCTTCACTGCGCCCACAATCCTCTCATACTCCTCGCCAATGTCATCAAGGATTTTCATTAATTCCTCTTCAGTACAACTTTTCAAATAAACACATATAAGTGTACTCAAAGGATTAACAATATTTTTTGTGTAGGCGGTCAACTCTTCTCTGTCATCCTGCTCGTAACCGTTACCATTTTTGGTGTTTTTTAATATTAAACTCACCGCCCGCCACATTCTGTAACATGGCTTGAAGTATTTAGTGGGTTCGCAAGTTATTTTCAACACATTGATAATAGTAATGCTAGAGTCAAGTATATCTATAATGTCCGGGTCTATTTCTTTGAGGTTGATCAACTTTTTCTCATAGTAGCACAAACCTTGGTGAATCATGTTGGCGACATCATCAGCATACTCCATGTAAATGTCCTGGGACTTGTCAAAACCTACCAAATTAAGCATAATTTGAAATGTGATCACAAGCACTCTTTCAAGCTCATCTTGCTCACAAGAATCTTTCTGCTTTACAATAATTTCAGTAAAACCCGCTACCAAAGATTCAATAGCTTCCTTCTTCAAGAAGTTTGTAAAAAACAGTTGTCTGGTTTTCTCCGTGTTGCAATATGAACACAGTGTATTGAAATTCTCTATTGCTGTCACAAGTAGTTCTTTGCTAGATGAGTTCTTCAAAATGAAATATAGAGTACTAGCATAGTCTATCTTCTGGAATAGGTCCATCAAAATAGCGACATGAGCATCGGGCGCAAGGAACAAACTCGAGTTGATCAGACGCAGCACTTGTACCAGAACCAGACTGTCGTCACTTTTCATGTAACCGAGGAGGAGCTGCAAAAAGTTATCCATTTTCATCAGATCTGACACAACGTTTCTATGGCATGATAAATTCCCTATAATACCGACGATTATCTCAATAATACGTGCAGATTCGATGACGGGCAAAGCGAAATAGAACAGTTTGAGGATTTCATGTTTTTGAAGGAATAAAACTACATCTCGCTCCGCAGTCATGTCCCACAGCGTGCAAAGATCATCTTCAAAAGACTTTTCCTTAACTTCTTCCTTCAACGTGTCCAAATTTGCTAATTTAAGTAAGATTTTTAAAACAAAACGCTCGCTGTAAGCAGTGTCGCCGATAACGTCTCCCGCGACGAGCGGCGTGCTTTCACTGCTCTCTGCTTCTGCCTCCGCTTTTTCATCTTCGTCTTTCGGCGCATCTTCTGGCTTCATTTTATTTTACAATTTTAGGTAAAACTCAATAATTAAGGGTTTGTTTAGGTTTCTTTTGTTCTAGCTTCAGTTCATTGCACCATAGCAGAACGAGAACGACGCCACAGTATCTGTCAATGTCAATTTGACTTTTTGACTGTACGTTCATACTAGGGACCGGTTTTGGATCCCCTAGCTCATATGGCCGCTCCACACAATGGCCAATGATGGACGATGGAAAGGGACGCAATATGAGTAAAGCGGGCCACAGTTTTAACTGTTCAGTCAAACTGTTTGACTTGCCTACACACGTAAGTTTTAACTGAACAGTTAAAACTGATGGTCTGTGGCCCGCTTAAGAGGGGTTATACAGATTGTGGCATATGTTGGCAATTGAATTGTGTCGTGTGGACGCAAAATTTCATACAGAGAGACTGAATGTCTGATCTGACCACATCGGGCAGTTTGATTGTCTCGTCTGGACAGGCCATTATAATATTTTACCTACAAACAAAGAGCCATAGGCCCATATTACATTACCAAATATCTTTGATCATAAATATATGCCTCCCTTTTTGTCAAACGCGAAGAAAAAGGGCGGCATATAATCTATGATCCTATATAGTATAGTGTGTTATGCCACATCGAAAAAACCGGCAAAGTGCGAGTCAGACTTTCCCACTGAGGATTCCGCACAAAAATGCTCCTATGTCGCTAGTCCGGCTCAGGCTCACTCTTTACAAGCTTGATGATGGTGTGGTGGTGTGTTTCTACGCTTTCGTTATACAAATGTTTAAAAAGTTCACAACACAAACAAAATGATCACAGGCGCTACTTGTAAAAAGTAGAATTGGATCGCTGCCAATTTTCTTATGTCAATTATTGAAATGTAAGTGGTTAAAGTTATTTAAGTATATCGTATTTATATCCATCCATCCTGCAATGTACAGCGCGACCCATATCTCCCGAATACCACGTGTGTATATGTCCTATTGTGCTACAGTTTTACATTTTGTTAATGGACGAAATAAATAGAACCAATTATTTCAATAATTTATTAAAATTCACCAATAATAAGTACACCAAGAAAGAAAATAACATTATAAATACACAATAAAGCTATCAATAAAATCATTTCACAAAAATAAATTAATATTTATCACAAAGTAAGGATGTATGTTGATTACAAAAATCACTTTAGCAAGTATAAGTGCAAGTCGAAACAGGTGAATGCGACTTGATATGTAGGTATATAAGGTATGAAGGTATGCTCTCAGAGTCAAACCACGGACTACGAAAGTATCTCGGTACTCAGCCTAGTGTAGATAAAATTCGATTCATGATTACGTCTTTGGAAAATTACGAAACGATTAACAAATACAAGATTCAGAACATAGTAATCTCATGAAATTGCGATATCACTTCAAAATATTTTTTGTTATACATCTACACTTTCCACTTAAACCCAGGCACATTTTACCGAACAAACCACCATAACTAAATCGCAACTATCAAACAATTAGATTTAAAAAAATAAAGGTTTGTAAGTTTCAACGTTATAAACAATCATAGGAATTGTTTTTAAATCATAAGAATCGGATAATATACTGACATCAGAAGTGGGATTTCATAATCGTGTCAACTAAACACAAGATCACTTGTTGCTTACATAACAATATTTAAGTAGAATGTATGGTACATCAGCTGTCTCGGAAGAATTACTTCAAAATTATAGTTTAGAAGCCCCAGTAACACCCACAAGAATTAGTAAATAGTTATAAAGATTATAATTTCCTTTAGCTCTTCTTGGACCCCTTTAGGACCTTCCAGAATGAAAATATTGCTTTAAATATACAAGTAGTTAATTAAAGTTAAAATAACTATACTAGAAGGAAAACAGTTTCAGGTACACTGTTCCGGTAAACGATTATTATTAATTAAAAATATTATATATCGTTAACACCAACCATAGTTTTAGTCTAGAATAGTTTTTGCGTCGAAACCGTTCTTATTTATCTTACCGTTTCAATGGAAATTCACGCGAGTCGATTCGCCGCAAGGGGCGCTAGTGGAACGTGGGTCTGGCGGAAACATTTAAAACGTCACTTTGACAATTTTTTCATATGGACAGAAGACCCACTAGTGTGAGTGGCGCCGCCTGGTGAGCGACAATACGGTAGCCCGTTTGACCAGTTTTCAACGGGTACTAAAGCTAATGGAGATATAAATGTGGATTCGGGCATTTTTCAATTATATTTTATTAATACTTTTCACACCAATTTATATTAACATACACCGCCAATTTTAACACAAATCGAAAAATGTTAATGAATACCAAGATTCCATGAAGGCTACTTTGACAGTGTATTTTATTAGCAAGATTGTAGTGCTCTGACAACAATTCATAACATCTTTGCCTAAAAAGTTATATTTCCATTCTGATCTATATTTCCCGAAATAAATGACGACATTAAATCGATTTTTTAAATGAAGGTTTCTTCAAGACTCGTAATACAAGGTAATTTTTAGATATATTTTATAATACACTTATATTTCTCTTTCTTCATATTCGATATGAAAAGTAGTAGTCTTTAACTAGGATGAAAGGCACTATTTTGGTCTCGGACAATCGGCACTCTGGCTAAGTTCAAGCGCTAAACTGAAAGAGAAATAGATGCCTTTCACCCCTTGGTTAACAATCTTGTATTACAACTCAAATGGTAGGAGTTAGCGATATATATTTATAAATCTCCTTAAATAACTGTAAATACTGGAAATTAAGATGAGTATCAGAAGACGAATGTTTAATTACATATCGTGCACTCAAAATAAATTAATAAATAATACATATATACAGTGTAGTATCACTAAGAGTAACATTGGCTTATAACTGAGACCAATACTAGTTTGCAATAGTTTTATAAAATACTTCGCGTATATACAAGCATCTGCTTATTTTTATAATATACATAGTTAAGATTATGATTATATACATCGGTAGTATCATCGCTAACGGACGCAAGTTCATTTCACTATAATAGTACATTCCATTTTAGAATTCCTAATTATTGATAGAGACAGTTCATCTTTAAAATAATACCTGATACCAAGGAAAAACTTTAAAAACCCCAAGTTTAAAAATATAAATACGTTACAGAAGTACATTTCAATATTAGATAACATTTGCCCATTAAAATTTTACTATATGTCTTTTGTAAAAACATACAGTATCTTGTTAAAAAATAAATTATAAAACTTAACAGGTCGAAATATTCAAAACTTTTGAAGATACTGCGATACTGTCAACAACTATCATGACTACATATAACACAGTAACCTTAGACGGTAAGACATCGTGAATTAATAAAGCTGGGCCCAGTGTGTGTTGCATCTTGTTCTTTCCTAACTGGTGGAAGCGAGATACAAGCACTATCGAATTGCGTAGTCGCTATCGATAACGCTCATAGATTACGTGCGATATCATCACAGCTGCAGCGAACCATGTGAGGAGTTTCTTTATGAGGCAGCTTCAACAATATTCTCATTTTCAACAACATTTTCAGTGCTATATAAGTCGTCGAAAAATACATAACATTGACTCCTGGTTAATTTCAATTTGAACAGAATTAATAACCTTACAGTTGCTATTTGTATATAAACTTAGACCATTAAACCAACCGGGCTGACAATTACCGAAAGAATATGACCAATCATGTTCATCGTACGGACAACGTTTATCTGATCTGATTTGTACTTTACATACGAATAGCTATACATTTGAGATGCCTCTCCCTCGCAAACATCGAGTCCTTTTTTGTTTAACGACAACGCCAACGCTTGATTGAATGGTTTAAGCATTTAAATGTGAACAAAATTTTCATGTATACCTAAAGATGCTTCAAAAACGATTAAACACTCCAAAGACTTAAAACACATGGCTATTAAAACAGAACATGTGCAACGCCACCAAAAGAAGACAGTGCAGGAAGAATAGAACCGCCGAGGGCACGTAATAAATAAGCCTATCGTCAACATTGAGCTGCCGTCAATCTGGAACTTTAAGTTCCGCCCACACGGGGCAGTAGGGCGAGGCCGGGCCGCCCCACGACCAGCCGCGAGGGATGGCCAGGTGGCTGAGGCCGCACCTGATGGCGCCCGATTGGCTGTTGAAGGGGGACTGGTCGATGGTGCCGGGGCAGAGGATGCAGGTGTGGCCCGAGTAGTTGTTGTCGATGGTCGTGGATAGACCTTCGTCTAGCAGCGGTTCGCAGAAGTCCAGGGCTGGAATGAGAGTATGGAGTTTAGAAGCTTGTCAAATAAATTAGGGTAGTTTTGTTAAATTAGAAATGTTTAAGTGTTTCATATACAGAATCGCGAGCTTTTTCAATCCTAGTAGGAGAAAAAAAGTGTCCCGAGATTTGTTTTCCATTTCGCCACCATTTTTTCACAGATATAGTATGGCGGTAGCGCAATGGAAAGTTTGAAAAATGTATGGAAATTTTAGGACACATTCTCCAACTAGGATTGAAAGAGCTCTCGATTCTGATTAGAAATCAGATAAAAAAATCCAATTTAGTACAAAATTATTTTTATAATGAAGGCCGAACGAATCTCTATCTGCTCGCCGTTAGATAATGGAGGCACTGTAGTGTCGCTCACCAGGTGGCGCTACTCATTTTTTTTCTCCAGGGTGCGTGGTGTGACTGTCAATAAGACGGCTGCGGGTTTGACCCCGGGTGAGTATTTCGGCACTTATGTATGAAATATAATATGATATTTATCGCGTTTCAGTAAAGAATCGTAATGTATCTAATTAAAATTACGTGAACCCGCTGCACATTCTTGCACATATTTACACAGATACTTGTTCCTCAGTACCCGTAACACAAGCCTTCTTGAGCTTACTGCGGGACTTAGTCAATTTGTGCAAGACTGTCCTATAATATTTATTTATTTATTTATTAACAATTTTGTTCTTCATGACGACAGAGATTAACGTGATGATGTCACGATACGTACCGTCAGTAGTTTCAGTACACGTACATATTTAAAAGTGGCTATTATAAAACAGACTTTGTACTCTACGTAACGATTCATTATTGTCCGACGCGAGTTTAAGAAAATGTTTTTCCTCAATGATAAGTTACAAACGGAAAACATGTTATGTTATTATTGTAACTAAATACCTTTGAGAACAATGAAGAACGGCAAAACAGTAATAATCTTATAACATGCATATTTTTACTTTTATACAAGACACACGGTGTGGTAATTTGTTTAATAACATACTTTTGCATCGAGATGCTCTTGGTCGATTTTTTCGTAATTAGTACACAATGCGGACTACCATATATTTTACACCTTGTATATGAGCTGAATTAACAGCTATACATGTTGTACATAACTCGCCGAGTTTAATAGGTAAGTATCGTCACATAAAACATTAATAGCCTACAGTAGCAGACAACGTGTATCGCGTCCTCCAACAAGATAAGATATAAACGCTGTGTCATTGCACAGCTGTGTGCCATAATTAATTACAAGTGTAATAAAAGTTACAATTTAAATATATCGTTCGCAAAGCAGTGCACACAAAGTACAACTATCACTACAAGACATAATATTGAAAGACCCTGACACGCGTGTGTTAGCACAAATGAACAGCCTTTCAAGTTTAATGCATAAACAGTATCGTAATTAGGTCACCAATACTAAATCATAAATTGAGCTTGTTGTTAGTAAAAGGTACCACTCTTAAGTTAAGTAAGGCAAGTTACAAATGTTCATTAAATAATTTAATTAACCCCACGAGTACGCCTCGGTAGCTCAATCGGTTAGAGCGATGGGCATGTTTACCCTGTCGCAAGTTTGAGTCTTGCCCGAGGAGGGAGTTTTTCCAGTTTTCCTTTGTAAGATTTGTGGTATCGTTCGCGAACGTTACTGCTTATTACAAAATTAGTCTAATTACTTCATAGTTCGTAACCACATAACAATGTGGTCGTTGTTCATTCAACGGTTAAAACAACACAGTACATAATCGTAGTCACTTTAAGCCTTGTGGCACGAGGGGTACACAGGTCACTGCGTTTATGTCTCTCAGTGTTTGTAGTACTAACAGCTCTATTTAATACGTAGAAACTGACAAAGGATGCGATATTGAACAATCATCGCTAAGTGTATGCACACTATGTTAAATAGTAGCAACGGTGTAATTGAAAAGTATTTACATACAATGGTCGAATTACGAAATACTTAATTTAATTTGTTACTTCTTTAAAAACATATTGTGTAATAAGGAACGTCTTTACCTTACATACCTTTTTCCCAATATAGTATATAATTTAGATACAGTGGGCCAAGAAAGTGGTTTACCACTTTTGACAAAAGTTTCTGCGAGCTCTGACGATCGCTAAGGTTGACTTCACACTGACATAATATTATTGTCAGGGGAAATCGACCTTGTTGTCTCATGACGTTCAAACGAATCTTAACCTTGGGGTGGTAAACCACATTTTTGGCCGACTGTACAATTTTCTGAAGGGAGCAACATTTTAGCCTTAGAGCACTGTTTGCTAAGTCACACTCACTCTGAACGTTGTTCCAGCTGAAGAACTCCCCGGCCAGTGCCACCAGTAGCCCGCACTGCTCGGCCATCTTGAGGACCCGCTCCAGCTGTGCGACGTCGTCAACGGACAGGCGGTCGTGGCAGAATACGTTCAGGATGACACCGGGCCGCCCGGAGAGCAGGAAGGCTGGAAAGATGAAATAGATCTTATAGTCTGACAAGCGAGCGAGCGCAGTAACAGTAGGACAAAATAACTATATCCATCCTTTTTTTCAGGGTGGTAATACTAGCGTAAGAAAAAGACAGTATGATGCTCTCTATCCTACTGTTACTGCGCTCGCTGGGTTGTCAGACTATAGTGTCACTGTAAACAAGTCTAAGAAATTTGACATACAACTCCATCATCAAAAAATCGGCTGTATGAACGCGACATATAAATGCGATAAACTCTCCGCGTTTCAATAGTCATTGATACACATCTTACTCGTACCTACTCATATCTACTCAAGTTATTTAAGAAATACTGAGGAAATAATAACGATTATACTTCGTATCCAAATCGAAGATTACATATATTTACTAGCAGCAGTACACGGTTATGTGCTGTCCTTGTCACACATTTAGAGTTATAATATTATTCAAAAAAAAAAAAACTGTTCTCGCTCTCGCCCGCCGGGTAATTACGAACGGCAGCGCTCCCAGCGGCGTGGTTTATCATTACATGTTTTTGTGTCTGTCCGAGTCACACGTATTTTCTCGCAAAAATAGTGTTTTAGTGTATATCTATTTCAGATTGAAGGATTAGGGTGAGTGATTTTACACATCTTCAGAACGATGAATTCAAATTACAGAATAAAACCGCGGCCTAGTTGCCGTTTAACGAATCTTCTTTCGGAAAGTGATTTTGTCCAAATGTTTGATTTTGCTTTCAATATATGTGTGGTAGATTACAATTTAAAAACGAATGTTAGTGTGGTGTATTAATCATATAATAACTAAAAGAATAGATCAAGGAATATTTACTTTGTTCGAAATAATGCTTTTACATCTACCTTCTTTTTTCTAAGTTAATATAAGTAAAGTACATGTTAAAGGCACGGGTTGTTGTTCGTAGATTAACATACAAATTTAAACCTAATTAAGAGAACTTTAAGGTTCGTTATGTATTTACGCGTTATAGTATTTACGCGTTATAATTCGTATCAGGTTTGTGTACCAGACCGTATACTAAAAATTGCGCCACACGCCATACTCGAGGGTTAGCCACTTACTTCTAACCCTGGTATTTAACGAAAACAAATGTAATCTCATCTACGCAATGATTTCATCTACCTTTCCAGAGTTCTGAGATAATTATAGTAATAAGTATTGAAGTATGCAATGCTAAAAAATTATGAAAGTCGACATGAATTTCACAAATTGTAATAAATTCGGTTAACAAAATGGCATCTAAAAGTAATTTAAAGTAAAATAGCCATAGAGGTTCCCTCATTTATCTATAGTTTTGTTAATAAAAGCTAGCTTATGATCCGGATGTTGCCGTTTCGAATATCGTCGAGCCTTCGGGACAATATAGGTATTTTAGAGGTTCCCCATTTTATCCCTAAAAGGGAGGTATGACCTCTTCAATTCTTCATGTTTGTCTTGTATTATTCGTGAAAGACAGCCTCGATTTGTCAGCTAAGAAGTACACATACTTATAGCGCTTCTTGTACGTCGTCTACCTACTTCATTTATATGAACTGTCATAAAAATATACTCGCTTATAAAGAATCATGAGCTCGCTGAAATAAGTAACAATGACTACAATCAATGATTATCATCATAATGTTGTTGCAGAGAAAAACTGTAAAATAAAAATAAGATAGGTTTCGTATAAACTACGTTCCTATTTACGAGTAAGCCTATTTCAGGTTCTATCAAGGAAATACTACTTTAATGAGTCGGAATATATAATCTTGATCATGTTTTAATGAAGTCAAAATACTATGATATTGCGATTTTGAGTCAGTTAAGGCTCTAAACTAAAGGGAAGTGTAACCGCAGCGGCAGTGCCGTATTACCCTGTTCCGCTAAATAGCGCGAATGCTTGCTGTAGCCGCTGCAGGGGTTTAATTTGCGACCTAGTGTCTATACGATTAAAGAAGGATAATTTATTTTCAGAGGTGTATTCTTTGAGTATAGGTAAGTTATTTAAGGTAAAAAATGACTTTTTTGTTTTGTTCAGACTCGAAAGAGGTTATTATTTTTTTCCCTCATATTTTAGATACCGTAAACCGTTCAATATACAACGATATAACCAGGTCAAGAATATGATATTTTGGTTTATGTAAAAATTTACAAAATACAATACCTACATAATATGCGGACATTACAGGTTAGTATATTATGATTGGTGGTTCTTTAACAAATTGCACACCTAAAAGGTGTTCAATCGCTTTCCTGCATGCTCGGAGCGAATAACGAGAAAACTGATTAAAGACACAAAATAGTTAAAGTTTTTTGTGGTTTTTTGCATAACAATAATACCTATACTTACTGATTTTCTTTATCAACTTTACGTATCCCCATCACGAAACAAGGATAATTTGGTTCCGGAATTTGAACCAATATCTGACGGCGCAGTCTTGCGAATTGTTGCGGTTGCGGTTGCAATGCATGAAATTATATAAATCATATGATTTTTACATATACATATTATAATAGAAGTATTGTAATTTGTATATGTAGGTAGTGAATGTTGTGGATCACATTTTTATGATACCTACATATAAAATTGTAGATGATATCTTTACGATAATAGGACTCAACACGACTTAATTAAAATTAAGTCGGATATTAATATGGTCGTACGTACCTACTATTAAAACCTCACCGTTTAGGAAGGTGGTAACCAAAACGGAATAATTTTACGAAGCTGAGTGAGTTTGCTAACAAAAACCTCATTGGAGAGTAAATGGTTTTAACCCAATTGAATTATCACGAAACTAATATTCCTGTTTATTGAAAGCATGAACCGATATATACTGAAGTAATACAAACAACGACTTAAATTTTGATTTAGTTTCCTAGAGAAACTTCATATCATATATATATATTTTTATAACGAAAATAAATTTTTTTTCGTAGGCTATATCGATGAAATAGGCTTAATCTTATTAAATACCCTACGCTGCTCCGCTTTAACAGCGCCGAGTTACGTGACATAAATCGCGTGTAAATTTGTATAATTTTGCTCCGTTTCAACAATTATGCCACAAAAATTGTGTCAAATAAGCTTGCTTTAACAGCGTTGAGCTTTAACACATTAATTATGTCAAGGATCGTCCGCTTTAGCAGCGTTGAGGTACTCCACATTAATTGTGTCGAGGATTCCAGAACTTTGCTCCGCTTTAACAGCGTTGAGGTACTCCACATTAATTGTGTCGAGGATTCTAGAACTTTGCTCCGCTTTAACAGCGTTGAGGTACTCCACATTAATTGTGTCGAGGATTCTAGAACTTTGCTCCGCTTTAACAGCGTTGAGGTGCTCCACATTAATTGTGTCGAGGATTCTAGAACTTTGCTCCGCTTTAACAGCGTTGAGGTACTCCACATTAATTGTGTCGAGGATTCTAGAACTTTGCTCCGCTTTAACAGCGTTGAGGTGCTCCACATTAATTGTGTCGAGGATTCTAGAACTTTGCTCCGCTTTAACAGCGTTGAGGTACTCCACATTAATTGTGTAGAGGATTCTAGAACTTTGCTCCGCTTTAACAGCGTTGAGGTACTCCACATGAATTGTGTCGAGGATTCTAGAACTTTGCTCCGCTTTAATAGCGTTGAGGTGCTCCACATTAATTGTGTCGAGGATTCTAGAACTTTGCTCCGCTTTAACAGCGTTGAGGTACTCCACATTAATTGTGTCGAGGATCCTAGAACTTTGCTCCGCTTTAACAGCGTTGAGGTACTCCACATTAATTGTGTCGAGGATTCTAGAACTTTGCTCCGCTTTAACAGCGTTGAGGTACTCCACATTAATTGTGTCGACGATTCTAGAACTTTGCTCCGCTTTAACAGCGTTGAGGTACTCCACATTAA
This sequence comes from Lathronympha strigana, assembly GCA_949128165.1. Lineage (NCBI taxonomy): Eukaryota > Metazoa > Arthropoda > Insecta > Lepidoptera > Tortricidae > Lathronympha > Lathronympha strigana. The sequence continues at coordinate 3,660,390 of OX421906.1, read as the reverse complement.
TTGTGTCGAGGATTCTAGAACTTTGCTCCGCTTTAACAGCGTTGAGGTACTCCACATTAATTGTGTCGAGGATTCTAGAACTTTGCTCCGCTTTAACAGCGTTGAGGTACTCCACATTAATTGTGTCGAGGATTGTAGAACTTGCTCCGCTTTAACAGCGTTGAGTCTCTCCACATTCATTGTGTCGAGGATTGTAGAACTTTGTTCCGCTTTAACAGCGTTGAGTTTCTCCACATTAATTGTGTCGAGGATTGTAGATCTTTGCTCCGCTTCAACAGCGTTGAGTTACTCTACGTCAATTTTGTTGATGATTGTACAACATTGCTTCGCATTAACAGCGTTGAGTTTCTTCACATTAATAAAATCGTGTTGAGGATCGTACAACTTTGCTCCGCATTAACGGCGTCTCGTATTACATATTCTACAGGAATTGTGTAGAATGTAATAAAATTTTACTCCATCAGGTTGTTTTTACCATGATGAGACTTCTTTTCAATAGTAGCATTCCGATTATCAAGATATAAAACACTCCACGTGTCTGTTCTTTATTATAACAATTATTTACAAAAATAGTAATTCTCTTGCTGCTGTAGCGTACTGGTCAATATTTCGTTATCCTACAGTAGAATCGAAGACACCTGCCACTTTTTTATTACAACGTTCTACTCAAAAAGGAAAAACTTACCGTATTAACCATTACCAACCACTTGAATTATTGTTTGGTCTCAGTATAAATCTGTATGTATATTTTATAACAAGATTTCTTTAGTACTAATCTTGCAATGAAGAAACTACTGATAGCTTGTTTTACTAATTATACAACTTGTTTTTGTCTTCCTTTTTTACTTCGATATGAAATACAGGCATATCTATAGTATACAATCACTATGCAGGGATTCGTCAGTAGAGTTCAATTAAATGAACGAAGTATAATTTAAAGCAGGTATATTCAAGTAATGTTAAAATTATATCGACGATAATACACACTCCAGTGTTTTGTTTCACCTAAAAGGTTATTGAAAGTAATTTCATTCTTTATTAATGTCGTTCCTCACTTGGACACGCACAGCATGTCATGCATAAGTCCAATCTAATAAAAATATTCATATAATATTTACATAATAGTACCGTTTTATTTTATTAGGCACTCATGTATGAAGCTAATTATCAGGAACCCATAGGAGCGTACGGATTTGACTTCGATATTTTATTTTATTTTTCCTACTTATATGTAGTATTACAATTCTCTAAACATCTGCTAGTAAATATATGTAATCTTCGATTTGGATACGAAGTATAATTAATAATCAAACGAACTTACCTGTGAAGTTTGATTGGAATTATACGAGTATCCAAATCGAAGATTACATACTCCCACCCTCCCAGACCCTAAAAATTAAAATAAAATCGTCTCTGGTCCTAACACAAAAATATCTATGTGCTCTAAAATAATGATAAACCACGCCGCTGGGAGCGCTGCCGTTCGTAATTACCCGGCGGGCGAGAGCGAGAACAGTTTTTTTTTTTTGAATAATATTATAACTCTAAATGTGTGACAAGGACAGCACATAACCGTGTACTGCTGCTAGTAAATATATGTAATCTTCGATTTGGATACTCGTATAATTCCAATCAAACTTCACAGGTAAGTTCGTTTGATTATTAAATCTTTCCACTTCTACCTACGAATATGTACCTTGTTTTTACATCCCAGGTACAAAATGACGGCTCGTTTGCCTTGAAAAAAAAAACCTAGTCAACCTACGTTACTTATTTGAGTACATAATCGCATGTCACGGTAAATGCAGTCTTCTGTGTAATATAATATGCTACGCAATATATCAAGTCTTTTGGTTATGAACATTTTACAGTAACACGCTCCTTGTAATTTACCTATTAATTATTATTGTTTTCCCTTTCCGATATTATCGGTCATAAGTTCATAACATAAGTTGATTCTTATTCTTGGTTGGTCTAATACGGGCGGCATCATATACCGTGTAGACCAACGTCAGCACGATTAATTTGTTGGTAAACATCACTAATGGTCACGTGGCCAGTACAGTAGGGTACAGGTACCTACATATTTCATGAGCCCAAGGTCGCCATCGATTTAACCCACCCACCGCTGCCCGTCATTTTATGGCGCGGAACGGTCACCTTCTGACTGTTCTGTGTAGGTATACAATGGCTACGTTTTATAGCGAATCTTGTCACGCGACGAATGCGTTTCTAGTGTTCACCGACTGATTAAATAAAAATACCACTGGTTTTTGAAGCGGTGGAACTTACCTATAGTTTTTATAACTCTGCATGGTTTTACATTGCCGATAAACTAATTGTACGAGTAAACATCAAATGATGTGCCTAATAAGTAAGTTCCCTAAAATGTCACCTGCCACCCCCAACCCCAACCCCATCAATTATGCATAAAATCCAGCTTTCCAGTTTATTCTACTTTTACTTTATCTGCAAAGTATAAATAGATTTGTCGGAAAGACACCCAACACGACTAGAATCGGAGTGCTATAGAAGCTTCCGGTTGATATTCAAGATGGCGAGGGCGTCTCTGGATTTGTTTTTTGTCTGCTAAACGTTGTTTAATGTGTAATATTCATAGCTTTTTGTGCACTGAACTAACGAGGAAGAATTAATCCTGAGACGCGACAAACCAATTTCAGTCATTACTCGGTAGTCCCGGGATTTCGGCCTCCGGATGCTAGTGTAACATTTTTACTGACTGTTTTCTTGCCTTTCAAACCGGAAAAAACTAGACCCGAACTTATTTGCCATTCCTCGTCTTCTCAATAGTTCTAGAGTTTTTTTATGTGGTTAAGGAAGGTTCGTATTTCCAGCGCTTAGATTTTATGTAATATTAAAGGCATATTTTACTAGATGAAGAGAAGAAGTCATACGGTGAACGATTTGCTTATTAGAGTACCCGTGAATCCATGACTATAAAAATAAAGTCAGAGACCACGAAAGTAGAACGATTGCGGATTTGTATCTCCATCTCTGTCAAACTTGCATATTGGAGTGACAAAGAGATTTTCCCGTCAATGTCAATTTTCGATGTTCGTAGGCGTGCAGGGTTATACATACCTACCTACTTCCCGGACATTTCAATATATTCACGTTCGATGACATGAAGTAAAGACACGCGATTTAAAAATCAATTACAGTCGTTCCTATTGCGAGTACTAATGAATCGTATGTAAATGTGAGGTGAATGCTCCCATATGTAATACAGGTAAAATGTACAAACAGTAACGTCCTAATTGTTGACTTTGTCGAAATATTTATACACGGTTGTTGAGTTATGATATCTTCCAAATTACCGTGAAAGGTTTATAAACCTTTTTTTTGGAATTCTAAATTGGTAAATCTATATTCCATGCCAGACTAGTAACGCAATAGAGACGCAAAATTCTAAATTTCTTCTTTTTCCTAGCGTCTTCCCAGTTTATGCCACGGCTCACCTTGGTGAACCTTGGGTCCGTTTTGGTAACAAATCCCAAAATTTGACGTAGGCGCTAGTTTCACGAAAGCGATTGCCGTCTGACCTTCCAGAGGGTAAACTAGGCCTTAATGGGATTAGTCCGGTTTCCTCATGTTTTCCTTCACCGAAACACGATAGGTAAATATCAAACGATATTTCTAACATTATGTTCCGAAAACTCATAAGTACAAGCCGGGGCTCGAACCCGCGACCTTTGGATTTAATGTCGCACGCTTTCACCGCTGGGCCCAATCGCTCCTCCAAGAAATCTAAATTTGTGTGCCTACATTAATCAAATTATCCGCATCTTTTACAAACAAATAGGTTTGTTTATTCAATTAGGTATGTCTAGTAGTCTTTTATATTCTCAAACTACTGAACTGATTCCACGAGGCTATAAGTCAGCTGTGTTATAGTTATGGCTTAATCGAAAAAACCTTTCAAGCACTTCAAAACATGTCATAATGGTTTTCTGCTCCATGTAAGCAGTTTAATGTCCATCGGTAGATCATACGCAATGACTGTACGCATATCATCAATATACATACATAATACATGCAGCAGAGTTCTCACAAAGCATTACCATCTGGTGTGAAATAAACATCGGCATTAACTAATTGAACTTTGCTTCTGACATGATTATTGTTTGGTATTAATATGAAGTCAAAGTCTAAAACACAAGCGTATGTTTAATAACTAGGATCATCTACTTATTAGTACAGCTTTATAAACTTCTTCTACTCCAGCACTTCTCTATCTGTCAATTAGAAGACTGACAGCGATATTAAAAAAGTATACATTATAACGTAGTCTGTGGCTATTGGGTAAACACACCGAGGCCCACTTGCACCAGCCAGGGTTAGCCGCTAACCTGGAGTTGAGCTGTCAAATTCCATATAAAAAAATGCTTAACTCGGGATTATGTTGCTAACCCCGGGTGGTGCTTGGAATAAACAGATTAAAGCGTACATTTGCACCAGACGGTTTTTCAACTGTTCGTGTTAAAGATTACTGTACGCCCAAGGTTAAAAATAATCTCTTATCAGTGTACTTAGGTTTTACATTATATAACTGACTAGCTTAGCGATACACCTCAGAAGTATTACAATACAATGGAGTTCGTCAGTTCGGAAAAGCGAAGTGACAAATAGAGGTATGAGCCACAAGCTGAGCCTTCGCCTTTTCATTCATTGAATTTTTTGTTAAGGTGTCTATTTAATTGAATCTTTCTATTCTATTTGACAAGCATATTATTGTATATTACCCGATGCCCGAGCCGCGAAGGTGACAACACCACTCTGTCTGTCCGACGATGACTGCCCGATGCAATCGAAACATGTCACGCCTATTGTGATAAAAATCCGTGAGTGTTAACCGTTGCAATTTAATATCAGTATGACTCACGAAAGTTTAAATTATATAGTATTTTAACTCGGGTGGTCGCTCCTGATGACGTTCTTCGTAAAGAACGAAACATGTCGAGCGAAATTCGACGAAATTACGTGAGTGACCCGTTTTAAATATCATTTAATATGTTTAAATTATATAGTATAGAAATTTATAAAGCCCGAATCAACCCAGCCCAGCACTGGGGGGCTTGGTCACTTTTTCTGTAGTACATGAGATCTCTTTGAATTTATAAATAGTATAGCAGTTTAATGATCAGTAAGTCATGTTCATAACAAATAAAATGTATAATAGATTGTTATCGAAGGAATTATAGACACCTATCCTATTTTTTTATTGCTAATCATAAAAAAATTAACTACCTAGAATCCCAGTTCATCGGTAAGCAATGACACGAATAGTGATTATAAAATAATGTAGGTACCTATAGATTATCAAAAGGCAATAAAATACGAAATATATAGGTACTAAACGTATAATATACCTAATTATAATTTTACATAAAATAAAATAGATTTACGCAATTTCGGTTTAAGTACAGATATTTAATTAACATGAAATCACATTACGTGTCACACCGCGGGCCTTAATAAGTACTTAAACAGTATTACGAGGTCAAGGTATAAAGGTTCAACTCGTTCAAGCAATTAATACTTGAGGTGAAAAGGGAATAGAAGTAGGGGATATTTAAATGAGGCACTTGTGAGGATCTAGAGATTTTTTTTAAGTTTAGGGTGGATGGAGGAGGGAGGCGTGTCTCGTGGGAGTCTCGGCAATTATCCCGGTTATTTAAATCAAGATTCAAGGTAAAATCATCATACAAGAAAACATCAGCTATTTATGCACAAATAACTACTACATATACCTATGTACTTCTAAAGTTTCTAAAGCTTTCATGAGTTCGTTTATTTTATTACTGTTGTATGTCATCCGGAGTCATTAAAGTTAAAACGTATTTCGTAACTACCATTTAAAAAAATGGAGGAACGGTTCGAGCCAAATCTCGTCAGATCATCACAGAGAGAGATAGAGAGAAAGAGAGAGAGAGATAGGGTGTAAGGTGTTAATAATGGACATCCCCTTAGATATTAAAAATAAAATTGTTGTTATGATATTTACCGCATAATATATTCGATTTAACTGTGGGAGGCCAACCCACGTTGTGTTTTCTGAAACATGATGCTAATTTCAGATATCAAAAATTTGTGACATCATAGTTACTTACCTGATTCATGATTCAGTCTCACACTAAATGTGACTAATCTAAAGATTTGACAAAGTATTTATAATACAAAGACATTCGGATATTCGGACGCAATTTTTACGCTTCAGATTTGGGCGTTACCTAGGGTTTCGCTTTGACTCTTCACACAGTTCTTATTTTATTTTCTGAAGACCGACTTCCCCTTTCTGTCTTACTAATTACATGTACGAGTCTTGAGATACAAACCGCTGGTAGAATCGGATAGACATACTGATTTAATAATGGAGTTGGGATCGGTTGTCATCTTTTGGGTATAAAAATGTTAACCAAACCTTGTTCCGGAAATCCGTACTCGAAACCACCGGTTGCCAACAAGTTGTCATTGAAAAAAAAAACTCGCAAATACAACCTAATTTAAAATATATAAATGGCGATAGAGGTCATTCAACTGCATGCGATGTGTCAAGGCATTTGACTGTCTGACCTCAGCCAGATGACATTGCCCGACATTTTGTGGGTGTGCTGTTTTAAGTAAAATCATATGGAACAGTCACATTCAAATTAAGATAAGATACAGAAGTCATATAAATTTGGGTGCTTAGATTACGGAGTTTAATGTAAAAACGTTTGCTGTACAATCTTCTTTTATTCCCTTAGAAATGGAGCTTCGAAATCTCTCATACAAAAACCGAATACAAAACGTTTTGAATCACGCAAAAAACAATTGAATCTTGTGGCGCTATATTAAGACCGAATATCCATCTCAATTCACTTTTCTCGCTATAACGAAAAACCGAAAAGCTAAATAGATACACCGATAACTGGCCTTGGTTAATTGGGTTGAGTTATGCTCTCTGGCAGCAACGGGGACAACTTCTTGCATAGCGAAACCGACTTAACAAATTAAAACCATACTTAATTACTGCTAATTGTATTCGTAATTGTCAAAAATGTCACGTAAATTATCACGACAATTAAGTCAATGCCATTCGCAACGGGAATTATAATTAAATAACGGCGCCTGCGTCAACTCTGGTTAGGTATGCTAATTATGTTAGGTATCCTAACTGCACAGAGCTAGTAATGAGATTTTTTTATTATTATTAGTAAATGCACTTGGACGCCTTCCTTACTAAGTGGCCCGATCAAACAAAACATAGCGAGTTATGGAGATCCAACTCCCAGGGAGATGCGTTTGCCCAGCAGTGGGACACTGAATGGCTATTGAAAAGAAAAAAAGGTCATCATCATTTCAGCCGAAAGACGTCCACTTCTGGACATAGGCCTCCCCCAAAGATTTCCACAATGTCCGGTCCTGCGCCACCCGCATCCAGCGGACTCCTACGACCTTCACCAGGTCATCAGTCCACCTTGTGGGGGGCCTACCCACGCTACGCCTTCCGGTACGCGGTCGCATTTTCAGATATTATTGAGCTCAAACTCCGTTTACGCCAAATAGGTACCTACTTACTACTTTACCTACTCATGTACTGAGTACGCATACTAACAAATTGCTAACATGCACAATAAGCGAATCACGAATGCGCGATCTAATTATTTTCAATTAAAACATAATTGAGAACGATTTCCATGTCTGACTTCACATTTACGAGTTTAGTTTATGGTAATACATATTGACAATGATGAATTCTTGACTGATTTCGGCCGCAGCTGGATAGAAAATGCCTGTATTGGACCTGATTTTAGATATTATAATCTGCGATGTAATTCAATCAGAATATAGGATAGGTTTCAAATCAACTCAACAAGTCGAGCAAAACAAAGGCATGGCCGTACCGTACCATCTAGGCAAGGAAAAGACGGTTGTTCTTGTATGGGCCTAACCGGTTATAACCGGTAATTTCATACAAATCATAACCGGTTTTGTATTCCAGATTAGTTTTTCATAATAGAATTAATGCTATTATGAAAAAGTAATCTGTGTATCCAATTTTAACTCATTTGCTAATGATTTAGTGGTCGTTCAGATTGTTGTGTTTTGCAATTATATCATACTAGAAAAAACTAAATGACTCAAAAATCTAAATTTGAAGCGACATTTGTTTTAACTACTTAATTATAACTACTAGAAAAAACTGTATAACGAGCTATTAAAAATGTTTCCATACAAAATTTATAAATGGCGTAATTTATTCATACATGTTTGTAATGAAAAATTACTTCACTTTGAGCGACTTTGAAATGATGTTTAATTGTTCTAAAAATGGACATAATTATTTTGGGCAAAGAAAACAAAGAAAAACCTTGCGGAGAAGAATTATAATATTCTCAACTTTTTTCACCCTAAGATCATATTGGTTACTACAAGGCTTTGTTTGCATAGCCCATAAAAATCTACAACATATTGAGCCCAATACTCGGTTTCGTGTATCAAATACATTTTCTGGCACAAATTTCCCACCGAGCCGTGACGTTGCGTATCGCTTCCGCCGTTCGCGATTGTTTACGTTGTGTCGGAGCCGACGCTTCTCGACTATGCGCAGACTTCTTTAAGGCCTATGCACACCGCGTTATTAAATAAAACGCTCCGTCAACGCGCGTTTGTGTTGACACAAACGCTAGGTAAGTTCACATTCACTGGCCGGACAAGTGACAAGTGTTGAAAAAGTTAACTAAATTTCGGGCATTTACCTTGTATATTAATTATAATAATGCAATTCTAATACGAGACAGATCACTGTCACTAAGAAAGAAACATAAATTCTGCGCGTTTTGTGTCGCTACGATCTCAAACAAATGCTTCTTGAAATGAGAAACGCACCGCGTCGACACGCGTTTTGGGACCGCAAAAACGGCGGCGTGCATACGCCCTTATTGCAAATACTTGGTAACTGGACTGAAATGTTATGATCTTGTTTTGCAGGTATAGTTAAGGGGATGCAAGAAACACTTTGTTGGTCTAAGAATCACCGGGAATTTACCGCTAACAAGAAAACATAATGATTCGTGTAAACTCCCAAAGAACTACAATATGGGGTTCTTCAAAAAAGGAGTGTTAAAGTTTTTAAAGGGTCGGCAACGCGCATGTAACACACCTGGAGTTGCAGCCGTCCATAGGCTACGGCGACCGCTTACCATCAGGCGGGCCGTATGCTTGTTTGTCACCGTCGTAGTATAAAAAAACTGATGTTGAGAATGCAGTAACCGCTACAAGTTGCTTGACTTAAATCGATCTATGGATTGCAAATAAAAACTAAACGATCGAAACGAAGTACATACCGGGGCCTTACCATGACGTCTTAACGCGATTCAGTTCAGGTTCTTAACTATGCTCAGTTGTATGGCAGCGATTCAATTTACATCCTAAACTAAATCGCGTTAAGACTTCATGGTAACGCCCCTGGAACTGTTTAATAAGCATACAAAATTACGACGTACTAACGCTAACCCGGCAAGTTAAATAAATGCTAGAGATATTTGTCGCGTGACAAAGTCACGTGGCCGGTCATGCCGATCCGTCAGAACAATAGTGACTGGACAGACTGCTACAGTGCACAGTCGGCTTTTATAGTTTTTTTTCTTCGCATTTACGCTTTGGATACAGTAGGGGAATTGGCCGTTGATTCAAAAAAGGAGCCCTTTTTGTGAGGAGAAATTTGGGGCAAACAGCTGTGTTCGACCGTTCGTTATTACGTCCAATTCGATGTCAAAAATTGTTTATACGTGCTATATTAAATATCTGAATTTAAATTAGCCATGACTTTTAAGGGGCGGGTGGGGCTTGTAAGAGTGCCGGGCAAATAAGAACGTATCGAAAAATGATCGAGGATGTGTTACAGTTCTGAATACACTCAAGGTCAGAGGGCTAGAGGGTCGCCAAATACGTGGCCACTGGGGCACTCGATGCTTGCTCCGAGCATCTTCGCTTCGCTCGGACGTTGGAAGGGAGACGGCAAAGCGACATATTACGTACAAATTATTCTATCACTTATTGCGGGGGAAACGAGCACACAGACGCACTTCTCACACATTACATACGAAGAACAGTATACAATAACGTGTTGCACGTAGAAAATTATACAACTACACTAACAAATCTTGCAAACTTTGATCTAGTTTTGTGTACGGACTAGTCACAATACAGACCCGTGTATAAGGTCCGACTAAGATCTCAGTCTCGGTCTCGGCAGTCTAGCCCTAAAAGGGCCGAGATTCTCGGCTCCGGCCCAACTTTTTTGACACTTTTTGCGATTTCGATGAGTACTCACCAGTATTTTAAGCTAATTATAAAGTGTATCGTGTCATCGTAATGCAAGTTATGACTTTCTTTCGCAACTTTTGACCGTAAATGTAATGTTTCAGTGTTGGCTATATTACACAATAGTTTAATTTTGATTATCATATATTTTTTATGGAAAATGCGTGTTTTTTCGTAAATATTACAAAATATTGGCCGAGAATTCAATCTCTGTCTCGGCCGAAACAAAAAAAGTAGTCCGGTCGGCCCGCGTATGCCCATTTGGGCTTGTATTTCGGCAGAAGGGAAACGGTACGTATACCTACTCCCTTCCCTGGTCCTATACCACGAAAATAAAACGATTGCGGATTTGTATCTCCATCTCTGTCACACTTGCATATTGGAGTGACAAAGAGGTCTTCCCGTCAATGCCAATTTTCGATGTTCGTGGTAGGCAATAGACATGCAGTGTCGCTCCGACAGCTCGCTTGCTGCAATAGTTTAGACTCACCCTGTGGCGCAGCGACGTATCTCTTGTTCCGCAACTTTGTCAACTCGCTGACGAGAGGCCGGATCTCGCTCGCTTCGCTCAGAAGGCACACTTGGTCCAGTGGTATATCTTCTATCGTTATACCTTTGTTCGCTGAATCAAAGAGGAATCCCAACTTTTGACTGTAACAATGGATAAAAATATATTTTTATACATTTTTTAACATATCATCAATCTGGTTTTATACAAAATCTGATATGAAAGGAGTTTCAAGAACTGCTAAAAAAGAAAAATTGTTAGATAGGTATATAATTTCAGAGGTCCGTTTAACAAACTTATTTTAAATGTTATAATTATTTAATAATGCAAAGTACATTTCATTATTTATTTCATGATATAATTTTGCCTTAATATTATTATTTGTTTGATATGCGTTTATGAATAACGCTATGAATACAAAGAGTACGCAGTGAGTATGACAAATAAAAAAGCACAAATCATGCTAGCCTAGCAGAATAACACATGACCTGACTTGCTACATATAAAGGTGATACTGATATACAAGAATAAAAAGTGTTGTGTGTGATAGTGATAGAGCAAGCTTCCGCAAAAATAGCGCACTTAATTCTGACTTCTGATATATATTGTATAAATCCCAGACATCCAATTAAGATGTTGGTAGCCAGTTTTGTGGGGACCGTGAGCGCGCGGCAACATGACTGTTATATTATGTATCAGGTAGACGAATCACAAAGCATTTCGCGTCCCGCAATTTTTGAAAATCAACATCCCCTTACTCCGATTACCTATTAGGGCGTTTTTATTTTTTGTTGTAGAAAATGTTTTTGCTAAAGTGGAAATTTTCATGTGTTTTCTATTCAGAATCGCGAGCTATATCAATCCTACTAGAAGAAAAATAGTATCCCAAAATTTCCATGCATTTTTCACACTTTCCATTGCGCCACAGCCATACTAAACCCGTGAAAAAATGCTGGCGAAATGGAAAAAAATCTGGGGACACTTTCTCATACTATAAAAAAATTAAATCGCCCATTACCATCGTATACAATAAACATTGACGAAAGCAAATTGTAATTTCGTCTACACCTAACGAATGTACCGTTCGTGTGTTGCGCATGTGATATACAGTCAACCAATTGGAACCCTAGGCCACTGTAGGACTACGTCATAGTAACGCTATAGATCAGATTGTATGAAATCTCTCACTGGTTTTCATTTTGACATGGTTCTAGACTGGCCAATTGGTTGACTCTACGCGCGCGTATAATCTATTGTTTTACCTGTCGCTCGCACTAGTTAAACTTTGCTTGGGTGCAAGCAAAACGCTCACGAGGCCCTCAAGCGCATATTAGCATTAAATTGGGAGCTTAAAGCAACCCTGATCTGAACACAACCAGCAATAACCAGATCAGAATTCAGCATTACACTGGTCTTAAAATGTATATCTTTGCAAATTGCCCCTCGTTTGCGCCGACATTTAGAGCAGGAATGATTTGCGGTTCGGTTCCTCAATAAAGGAAGGGGTCGGACCACTTAGCCCGCTGAAGGCATTCGCTGAAGGTTGGACAATTGAGGACGTTTAAATCAATGTCATGTACGAGTCTGGACTACGTTTTGCCAAGCGTCTAGTCAGTTACAAAATGCTTACGCGTCAATACACCGAATTACAACTAATAAACTAATATTTACAAAGTGAGACTGTAGTGAGAATGAAGGCGTACTACATCTGTATTTGACAGCGCTATTTTATACTTAGAATAATGTTTGTATATCCATCACTTTTATTATTTGTACTTGTATTTCCATTCGTTCCTCATTCATTTCATTCTCCTATTTTTAGATAGCAAGACGCCACTCTCAATTATAAATAAGAAATATCGTCATGAATATTTCTGAAACTTGGCGAGCTAATGACAGAAATAACTTCGATATTAGGTTAAATCAACTAGATATCTTTTACTTCGATATGCTGGAACCTTCCTGACACCATTAATTGGTGATAAAAAAAACTTAAACGATACGATTGACTGGTAGTGAATTCCCACAGGCATTAAGTCGTCTTTTGTACTTGTTTTTTTACGCGCAATAAAGTTAAAAATGCGTTTAACTTTGTCTTTTCCGTATATTTTAGTTCTTTTCATTCCATGACGGCTATGAAACAACTTAATTTAAATAAGAAAATAGCCCATAGTCTAGCACTAATCCTAACATAATTTATTCAATCATTTACGGATAAACGTATGAAATAATACTGCAACAAATACAAAAAGGAAGCGACGAAACGGAACTGATATCGCATATGGATATCGCTCTATGTGACCCCGAAGTATAAGTCCATACAACGGACCTTGCGCTTAATATGCATAATACGTATGAGGAATTGAGGATTATCCATTTATGTTAAGTCTAAGCGTTGTCTGGATTTCTAGAGTAATAGAAATTGACGTTTAATAGGTTGAGCATAAGGTTTAGACCTGTTTGCATTGGCAATGTAGTTCTGTTAAGTTTGCGTTGGATAAGTATATTACAGAAAGTATATTAAAGGAATTCTAGTAAGCGCGATCTACACCTATACATACCTTTTAGTAAAACAAGCAAATTTAAGCAATTCTAGTATGTAATGGTAACTATTACCAATTGCATGTATAATATGGACTTGGGTCGCTGTCGAGTTACGAAGTGGTCTGAGTTTATCAATACATATTTTATCTTATCAACTTATCATTATCACCCAACAAATGTCCACCTGTGATTCTTTAACATGTATACGATAAAATATTTGAGTACCAAGCAGGTAAACATGATACTGGAGTTAAACAGGCGGACTTGTCTTTTCTTCTGATCATCATCTGATGGTAGGCGATTACCGTCGTCCAAGGATACTCGCAATACCAAGGCGGTTGCAAGTGCGTTATGCGTATGGTTGTTAGCCTTGGGGCTAACAACAACCATATCAGGGCACACTGTCTATTTGTATCCGAGTGAACGACATCGCACTATCACCGGTCGGCCTGGTTTATAAGGAAAAAAAACAAGAAAACTATTTAAAAAAAAACCGTGGACTACTTGTCTAATGTGAATCGTATGAGTGTAATTAAATTCTGAATTTAATCGCAGAAGCCGAAGTCAAAAATATAAAGACCTAGAACCGTTTTATGATGAAATAAAGACCAATCTTTGCAATTATCATGTATCGAGCCGATTTCGTGTAATTAAAAATCGGCTGTCTAAAGTAAAAGTACCAGTGCCCGACGCTGCACCAGTATTCGACATGGGCACTATATGTCAAAGTGACAAGGTTTAAATTCGAATATCGAAAAATCTTTGTTCAAATTTAACCTAAGTATATTACTTTGAAATAAAGTGCCCATGTCGAATACTGGTGCAGCGTCGAGCACTGGTACTTTTACCTTACGCTCTTTGAACTATAATGAAATATTTTTTTACAGTATTCAAATTATTTGTTTTCTTAAAAAAACAGCTTAAAAACAAGAATTAGGTGTTGTCAGCTTCTTAAAGATGGGTTATATTGTAGATGGGAGTACGCTCTTTTCTTGAAGATCTTACCTAGATAGGCCAACCGCCTATGTTGCTCTCTTTGCTGATAATAACTACAAATGTATCTATGCGTTACGAAGTTCAGTAATATAAATAAAAAAATATACCAAGTAGATTTTATTGATGTAAGTATGTAGATATAATGTCCTTTCCTATGGGTCAAGTTATTGCGTTTTGCGTTACGTTAATTGGTTTTTAGAAGACATTACCGCAAGTTCAGTTTTTTTTTCGGTATAGTAGGGGGGGCCAAGAGGAGGTTTCGTGTAGTAACTCGGGCGTGGTAGATTAAAATAAGGGACATACCTTATTTGTACCCTATTAAGTACCTCTATTCTACTCTCTACCGCATAAGTATGAGTCCTTAATACACGAACACGTGTCCAGGACATCTTGTCAAAAATACTCGTACGCGTCAGATCTACTAATCTCTCGATTCTCATAGGTTCACGCGACCCATGACGCTCGAGTTACTACTTTAGCATCTTGGCCTCCTCTACTAGTACACTTGGCACAAAGTGTCGTCAGTCTGGCGTGTCATTAACAGCTAATGATCGAATTAACAATTGCCGTGACGAATGAAAATGGCGGAAATAATGCCTTTATCACTAGTAATTGACAGAGCAGATAAGTGATTGGATAAGACTGAGCGTTGGTATTTACCGATCAGAGAGGATCGGCCGATGTTACCACTTACCAGTGATGACTTACGGCTCTGAGACGTGGTGCTTCACAAACGGTATTTTTCAGAGGCTCAATGTCGCGCAGCGCAGATTAAGAATATTCTTAATCGGTGTACATGATGCTCTCTAACCTACTGTTTCTGCGTTCGTAAGCTTGTCAAACAAAAGCTATCACCAAATAACTTCGTGTCACCGATTAGCCAAAGTTTGCCCTACCTCCAGATTGGCGTATAGATAATACTGGCGTAATATAGAAGATATCTTTGTCTCTGCCATGAGTTGCTATAGGTTTCGAATGATAGATTTCGACACGTTATCTACAGTTGCATCCCGCTTTCCCCCGCAAGTGCGAGCAAGATGCACTGACAGTGCGCTGACGTAGACGCTAGCGGATACAAATTTTTACAGTAGATTTAAAATTGGTAAGCACACTTAATATCGACGACCGGTTGGCGTAGTTGGTAGTGACCCTGCCTGCTAAGGGCATTTATTTGTGTGATGAACACAGATATTTGTTAATGAGTCATGTATGTTTTCTATGTATTTATGTAGTTGTATATTATATATTATATCGTTGTCTAAGTACCCGTAACACAAGCCTTCTTGAGCTTACTGCGGGACTTAGTCAATTTGTGTAAGAACGTCCTGTAATTTTTATATATTTATTATTATTTATTTATATCTATACTCTGCAGCGTGTGGATATGAGCTGAATAGATAGATTAAGACCAACGTTGACCTAGGAAAGTCCATCCATATATAAGTATGGACCCTCGCATACCTATATACGACCCTTTATTGGTCACATTTACAAGGTTTCCAGTAGAAGAACCATGGATCGATGAATGAAATGATGAAGGAAACAATCAAAAGGACCAAACACTTCCACATTTTAATATTTTAATTCATTTTCTACTAGCAATCGATAGCTTATCCATAAAGAACAATGGCTCGATAACCAGCTTAGCTACAATGTAATGAAATGAATGAGTGTTATCCACACCGATTGTTATCCATTTATCATTGTTAGCGACGCGAACTGTTGATACTAAGCGGAACTATGATATTTGATAATGATATGGAAAGTGGTCATTATGATTCACGAGAATAAAGACATCGCGAAGGAAAATCAGTTTTGTCAGCGGGGCTACCGTTATCTGCCTCTTTATTGCTCTTGCCATATTCATTATTTGCTACGCTATAGATGCAGGGTGGACGAAAAATGTTTTTTTTACTTGATTAAAATTGGAACCAGGATTTAAGAGTCCACAATCCACATGCTCGAGCAAAAGAGAGCGGGATAGATCTAATTGCAAGAGCACGCGAAAAATGTAAAGGCCGGCGCGTCAAAATAAACCGCGTAATCCAATAATTGCTACACCTAAACTACAATTTTTGTACATAAAAACTTTTACCAGATTCAAGAACTAGTCATTACTCAACTATTTAACAAATAATCATGTTTACGAATTCAAAGGTTTCGATGTTCTAACCAAACATATGCAAGAAAGGACCTATGTTTGAAAGGTAAGAGTATCTAGACTTTTGTTAAACATCATGTTTTCACGTTTACCAGTTTGAAGGAAATGTGTTGAATGGCATATGAATATCAGGTACCATGTTGTTATCAATATTGAGATCTAGATGTCTGATAACAATTTTACCACTGTGGCATCACGGAGGTGATATTTTTATAAAACATTGTGACATTTCGTCACTGACAACTCCTGTAATCGATTTTGTAAATTTAGGGAAATTTGCTGAAGCTTGGACCCAGCTGCTTGGTGTATGGGACACGACTGGCACAGCGGCTTTTTTGCTAAAACTGTTTTCGGTTTTATGAATTACGCTTGACTTTTACGATGTGCCGAGTACATGCCAAATTAAGAATCGGACTTTTCGGAGGCTACGGAATGACACTATTTATATAACTACAACGATGATACCATCGATTATAGAGAAATGGAAAGAAAAGACAATCCCCCAATGAGGCCGCCACTGGAAGCTCTTGGACCTTAAAAGGGTTTTAAAAAAAACCACGCGAACGAAGTCGGAAAAGGGTTAGTCGTATACAAACCAAGGGAATCTACAATGTTATGCTTTTCGGTTCGTGCTGTAAATCAGCACAAGCCAAAACCGCAGGCGAGGCAAGGCCCCTTGCGAAAGTCCCGGGGTATAAATACATCTCTTTATAAACACGCCCTTGACCATGGCGAGAGAATAGTCCAATAATAGATTTATTTAAAGGAGTAGCTACGAAGCTATTAAACTAACAAAGTTATTGTTTAATTTTGCTTAGACGTCACACATTTCAGGTGGTCTGAAATAACAGAATGGTGCTCAAGGCAATATAACACTAATATGCTGAAAAGCAAGACCAGACAGCATAAATAAAATGATTTAAATTTATTGTAAAACAAAAATTTGGTTAAATAAAAGGCTTTATTATATTATTATCTAGTATGTATTTGAGGACTCTCGGCAGATAAAGAATGAAGGACTTTGATGCAGGATACCTGGAGCCAAAGGAATTCATAACACTACTCCTGAGCTCCGTCATCCGTCACTTGGAGATACAAGCTCTTGAGTAGTGCGGTAGGGGGTAATTGCACAAAAAAATCGCCATGGGTCGAAGTGTATCCGTAGGCACCGTAAATAAGATAAGATAAAAAATAGTTGAGGTGGTTTATGGCATGTACGCATTCAAGTGCAAGGCAAGGCCGTCAGCGCGAACTTGCGCTAAGAGAGTACTAAGAGCAATGTTCAAATAATCTGTAAACATACTCGTACAGTCTCCATCAGATAATTATAGCGACAAAGATGCTTACAAATGTCTGTATGAATCGTGTTCATGTTTATGTGTGGAGATAGAGGTTTGGTTTTTCACAGCTTCAGGGGACCGCTGATCTCAGTATATGATATTCATTTTTATTCGTTATCGCGTTCTTAAAATAAAGGGCCTTGACAGGCAGACGGACTGAGGGACAAAAAAGTGTAAAAAAAACAATATAGGTACATATGTATTTAAAGTAGACTATTTGATAGTTATTTTGATGTGGGTAAGGTAAGCCTTTTCAGTGGTTTTCCCCGAAATCCCCCAAATACGTAACAAGTTCATCGTAATCGTCAGAAGCGTTTTCGAGATTCACGAAATAATATCTTACGCGAGATATATACGTAAGATTTGATAGTTTAACCTCCTAAGACCCGCCGTCCTATTTTTAGGACGGCGGGTAGGATTTTTACAAAACAATTTAGGTATAAACGACCCACCACGTGATGCTTTTTAGATTTAAATTAAACCTTAATTTTGAAAATCTTAAGTTTCAAGATATGATGTCCTATTTTTAGGACACTGGGTCAATATTGCACGTGTCATGAAGATTGATTGGGCCTTACGAGGTTTAAGAGAGATATCCTGCTGTAACTTACCTATCTAACTGGTCAGCTACGCAGTACTCCCATCTGTGGCTGTTGCTCTTCCACTCTCTAACTCTCCGGAGCGAGGGTGAATTCAGTTCGTCACAGAGGATCTTAAGGGCAGCTACGTCCAGGAGATCCTGGATTGCGATGAGTGACAATCTGTGGGAAATTTCGTAAAATAAGGATCCATCCGTATCCGTAGTTACAACTTCGAGCTTCTTAGTTCCCTTCTTAGTTCGCAAGAGATTGGTTTATTGTGAAGAGCATTATACCCACATATTTCTGCTGATAAACATATACGTAATTTCCACTAATCCGCAATCCACGCATGACGACACGGATGTCATCATCAGAGATACTGTATTTTTATCTTTTAGGCGTCTCGTCTGCGATCGATTACTAAATGTCTTAAATAGAAAAGAAAAGTGGAAAACTCCTGGCCTCAGGCGAGACTCAAACTCGCGACTCTGGGATACACGCCCATCGCTCTACCAACTGAGCTACCGAGCCACACCCGGCGGCCCCGAATTTCTCCACCATATCTCTAGTATGTGCCTGAGTGAATCTCGTCTGAAGGCATGAATTTTTTCACTTATCCTTTTAATCTAAGCGAAATGTCATTGTCTAGGAAAAGGAACCATTCTGTGCCTAGTATCCGTGGTAATAAAGTAAGAAAGGTATAAGTAAATTACGTACCGAGGTCCGTAAAGTAAGAAATGTCTCAGATCTCGTGTAATTGTCGGCCTAAGCGATGCAGAGGGCGACAAACATGTGATATGAGGCTTTCTTATTTACTGGCCAAGGTCACTCTGTACACACTATTTTTCGACGCAGTCGGCAAGCGGCGAATTGAAGCGGCCTGCAATTGGCTACTTGCCGGCCGGGGGGCAGAAAAGTATATTGTTGGCAAAGAAAGTGACGGGTCGGCCCTCTAACTAACTCGTCCTTTTATAGCACTTTCAATTCTTGCAATTCTTCTATAGCGCTTGTCAATGTGTGTAAAAATGTCATATAATATTTATTTATTATGTAGTGCTTTTTACGATTAATGTAAGAAAACCGAATATTAAAAATTATATTGTGGATGGTAATATTTTTTTCAGTCCTCCGGCCAGTAAGCGCCACTTTACGCAAAACTAAATTGCCGCCTGCCGGCTCCGTCGGGCAGAAAAATAGTATACAAACCTCGGCCGTTAGATGGGAAAGCCTCGGATCACATATTCGTCGACCTCGGCTTCGCCTCGGCCGACAATTACATGGGATCCGAGACATTTCCCACTAAAACGGCCTTGGTATGTAATCTACTATAACACATTGAGTGCCGGGAACCCGCTAGGGGAGTTTTCTGTGGGTGGTCGCTTTTCGCTACAAAGCGGGAAAACGATGGAATCGGCTACGAGCGTAGCGCGTAGCACACACTGGCAATGTGTTAAACCAAAATCTACCTGATTGGTTACTAAGTGAGGAGAAATCTGCCCTATAAACAACCTTTTTAAATCCAACTCCCTGCAACAACACTCCAACAATAATATTGTGTTCAACTACACCGTTAGTTAGTCGTCTACAATAGCCTGAGTGTCCAACTAACGCCTACTTCCCAGCTTTAATTCAGACCATCTATTGCCACATTTCTACAGTATTTTTTTGTTCACCGCGATTAGTACAGTCACGTCTATAAATATCTAAACACTTTGGAACTTATTACAAGGGAAGAAAGGTCAAAATTGAATAGATGCATATATATTTATGAAGACGACTGTACCTAGTCCTTTAAATGACGGTTGTTATTCGCAAGCGACATGAGTATCCCTATTAAGTATTTTAATATGTCTACTCACAGGAGTTTTCTACACTCAAGAGCAAAAAAATCGACTCTTTTTTTTTAATTCAGATCCAAATATCTCAGAAACTAGAATTGGGATTCCTAGACTAGTACTACCATTCGAAAGCTGATAATTTAAGCTTTCAAAAAACATTACATTCATGCAACTTTCATTGCACTTACTGAAATAAAAGCGATTTTAACAAAAAAGGGGAAAAATTAGGTAATGAAAAACCAACACTAATTGAATGAAAAGCATTTTCGTGGAGGGAAAACTTCTCTCGAGTGTATTTGAAAGCTTTGTGTTTTATTAAGCAACTTTCAGATGAATGTTTTATATGGTTAAGAGAAGTAGGTTTGAACTGAAGCCAAGTATATTAATTAAATAATTAGCTTCATTTCCACTTCCAAATATTATTATATTATTTAGGGCATTTAAGTGTGACTTGGCACATGTATGTATTTTATTGTATGGCTTGTTTCCAATAGAAAGTAGGAGAACAACAAACTAATTTTGGACATTACACAACATAGTTTAAGGTTGACATTTGGCAATGTCTCTTCATGATTCATAGGATAATACAATTGACTGAATACACTTACTAATATGTGCATTATTTTTATTTATAAATCAGTTATTATTTTTACGCCCATCGCTCTGCCAACAGAGCTACCGAGACCACACCCGTGGCCCCGAATTTCTCCACATATCCCTCGTATGCGCCTTAGTGAGGCGCTTAGCAACATCTACCGTAAGAAAACACAGAATCGGCGTGGTCTCGGTAGCTCAGTTAACAGAGTGTGTATCCCAGAGTCACGGGTTCGATTCCTACCCGAGGTCTTGAATTCTCCCACTTTTCTTTAGGTAGGTAGGCAGGTTGGTTGTTACTGAAAAGTGTATGTATGAATTCACGATAATTGATCAAGCACAACCAGTTAACTGATTTCAATGTTTCCAAAAGTCAGAACAGGATTTAAATTTGAGCTAATCTTTATTGATTACAACTATCAGGTGTAATGCAGTGATTATGGACTATATAAACTCATTGTGAAATAATTGGTTATCTCTTATCTACACATATTAACACACAGTAGATAAGGGATACTATAGACTAGCAACTGAATCTCTGATATCATGTAGACAAAATTTCATTTAAAAACTTTAAAATTATTTTTTGCTGGAAGCATAGATCAGTCATAACAGGAGAATGCTTTACTGACATTTTCTATACAAAAATATCCTGCTGATTTTTATGGGGGGTGTTAGGTAGTAATAGAATAGTCCATCCATACAATGATATGATTTTTGTGCATATTCTTTTGGATATGGGGAAATAGTATGATGCAACTAATTTATAAAAAAAAAAATTACTCACTTGTTTTCCAAAATTGTCCTGCAGATGACCTCTCTAACGCCCGGATTAGTTATCTTATCTACATCCAGCCTGTGCAAATTCCATGAAGCCAGCCTACAGCACTTGATCCCGTCCCGCTCATATTTAAACTCCTCTTCAACGATTGGTCTGTGGGAATACGCTGAGAGCAGATCTAGGATGTCATTCACAGGTGCCGTCGCAAAACCATTTGGTAAAGTCATTGGAAGCTTATTTGGCATTGATAAACTCTTTCTATGAGGTGTCTTTGGTGTACTACAGACACCGTTTAGTAATGATTTGGGTACAGTATCATCGGCAAAACCATTTGCATGCCCATTGGTAAGATACTGAAGACTCTCACATTTTCTTAGCTCTAAACTTAAATGTTGTTTCACAGTACTAAGCCTCACAACATCCATGCCTCGGACTTTTATTAAATCATCTAGCGACTTAAATGGTCCCTTCTTGTTCCGATAATCTACAATATTGGCCGCTATCTCTTGGTTCAAACCAGGTACGCATTGCAATTGAAAAACACTGGAAGAATTAACAGAACAAAGCTTGCTTTCTATGGAAACCCGGACACTGTCTAATGATTGTGAGCAGGAGCTCGCTCTTGACACTTGTTTGCGGTTGCTAATAGAAATCTCTGGTCTAAGAAGCTCTAGTTTCTCAGCTCCTATACCTAGAACAAATGACAGACAATGACAATAAGAATGTATATTGAAGCTAGCATAAATATTCAATGATGTGAGAACCATCCGAGTCAATGAATTTGCATAATGAGTTGGTCACGCACCTGAGACTAAGGCAAGGTCGTCGACGCGCTTGAAGCGCCCGATCATCTGCCTGTGCAGCACGATCGCGCGCGCTAGCTGCCGGTTCACCCCTGGCAGGGTCATCAGCTGCTCCTCTGTGGCCGCGTTCACGTTCATTAGCTCCGGGTACTCCTCCGAGGGCGGCAAACTGAACGTATGGCTCAAACTAGATTTATTCAGTTTGTGCCGCCGCGCAAACCCTCGGAAAGAGCGCTGCCGACCGCTCTTACTCCTCATCGAGCTCGGATTCGCCCCCATATTGACCGCCACGGTTGCTATCTAATCAAATATTGATCATAACACAAAATTTCAAAACACTATTTAAAAAAACCTAATAATAGATCACGATGCACTAAAACACGGCGCGATTGGAACACTTGCACTATAACTAAAGAACTACTGTTGCACTTATCACGTAAAACACACGTACACTAGTTATTAGATAAATATTTTTTCTAAACTAAAAATAAAGTGGAGTTTGCTGACACAACTTCCCCCGATCAGCCATAATCAGCCACAGTCACAGACAAAAGTCTAATCGGTTTGACGTATTGTCTACGACTACACTGACACATGCCATTTTGTGTGTTACCAACTAAAAAATAAAAAATCCGATAAAATTTACAGATGCATGAACGGTTCGCGAAGTTTGAAGTTTTGAGAGGATTTGGAGCACTTGTGATTAATCAAGCAAGTACAACTGATAGGAGAGGCAAGACTTTGTTCGCGGTTTCTTCTTCTTTTAAATAATGGCTTCTGTCTGGAAGTTTTGCCAATGTCAAGTACCTATATCAAAACATCAGTATAATACACATTAAACAACGTTTAGCAGACAAAAACTATGACAGAGACATCTTCGCCATCTTGAGTGTAAACCGGAAACCTGTTCTCGGGCTGCCCTCAGAAGCCCTCAGAAATTCAGAATACAGTATTTTTTTAGGTTTTTTCTGCCTACAAATAAATAAAAGTATGAGTCATAGATAAACCCCAACTGAACGAAAACTGAAGGAAATCCAGTACATTATATGTATAATATAAAAGAAATACATAAAGACAAAGTGGAGGTCAGTAAAAACTAACTGTAGATGTAGATAACAATTTATTTGATCTACCTAAATAGGAAAATGTTTATGAAAGCGATAACTTGGAGATAAGTAGGTCTTAAATAAAACATATTTATGACATGACTTCCGTATATATAAAGCCGGCTGTTGTATTTGTGGTTTTCGGAGTCCATAACGAATATTTGGGCGAACAAGCAACCCGAACTGTGGTGTCAACATAACGTTTTAAAGAAAACTTGAGAAAAATGTTAAATCCTGGCAATAACCATTCACATCGTTCAGAAACTCGACTGAAGGACTTGTATCCATGTGATGAAAAAAAAAACGTTCAGAAATTGTTAGACCAATTTTGTTTGTAAAAAAGCGCGCGGTTTTTTTATTTTAAAGCTGCACGCTCTAAAAAAAAGTAGAAAGCCGTATCATGGCGGTAACATTAGTTGTGATTGTAACCGCGTGCGAAATTATCAAATGTACTCGACTCTCCAAATCATAATCATTTGTTTATATCTTAAAACAAATAATACAAATTAAAGTGTGTGTTTTGTTTACAATGGTGAGTAGTTTAGGTAAGAACAGTATATAATATTTACCCAAAAGCAGACTTTAGACTCCGAAGCGGTAGGCGAAGAAGAAAAAAATATAAACGTTTATACCACAAACGCTACAATGAGCGTGTGTGAGAAAGACCTAGAAACCATTTTTAAATAAAGTAATACCGTGGGTTGGGCAGTAATAAAACACCGAATGATCAGAACAGTTTCCGTGCTATTTATTCAAATTAAATATTTCTGTACAGTGTTGTCTAAAAATGATTATTTCCCTTTACTAACAAAGTCATTACAATATCAAATACTTATGTATTTTTGAAATTACATTATAGCTAGTATAACAACTTTATAAGCAAAATGATTATTGAAAATATTGGAGGCTACAAGTTTGACACTACAGTCCGCCTGTAAAGGTACTATTTACAGAGACGAGTGTTAAGCATACCATGCAACAGTTATAATAGAACTACCTTCCACTAATTTTTTTTTTCACCTCGCTAGATCGCAGTCTTCCTTTATGCTTTGAAACTAGGGTATGGCACTGGTGCTTCATACTAAAAATCCCGGAAAATCCAAAAGTACCGAAAATCCCGGTACTTATCATACAAATCCAGTATAGGGTGGAAACCCTATTTGATACCAGAGGGCAACGAATTTTATCTAATAGGGATTAGGGAAAGTAATTTGACATTGAAGTTTTGGCTTTAATTCCCGTTAGCTGGTAGCATTGACTTTTAAACCATAGTTTCTAGTAACAAATATCGAATTGCTTAAATTTGAAGGAGAATTGTAATAAGACACAGTTTTAAAGTAAGACCCTCGCGGCGCTTAAGATTCCAGTTTTGAACCACTCGCTATGCCCGTGACTCAATTCTAGGATGTTTTGCTTGCTCAGGTCTCAATATAAACAACAACTTTGTGCCCTTGTATAATAAATACCTAACTATGCCAGTGTTTAAGAATTTTCATTTTTAATGCACATTTGTTATTTATGAACCATAGCACAATTATAACTATTATTTGACCAAAAAATCACTAGCAATACTGTAGGTACATTAGTGGTTATAGCAAAGATTAAAATGTAAAATAAGATTAAATACCTCTTTACTCTTGTGCCAATGCCATTTAGTATAAGTTTCTGAATACCTTTTAGTTTGTATCACGTATGACTGGTCAGCTCGGTAACTACGTGAAAAAAAGTATAGAAAATATTCACAACTATTATAAGTTCTATAGGTCGCACAACGAGTTATGAACTTATGAGCGCTCGGCGAAAATGGTGGGACGGTCTGTGTATAAGCGCGCCTTGCTTCCACAACCCCAAAGAGACTGCCACTAAACTGCTCTGCACATTCAAGCTCATAAGTTCATAACTAATCGCGCAACCTGGGCCTCTACCACGAACATCGAAATTTAGCATTGACGGGATAACCTCTTTGTCGCTCCAATAAACAAGTGGGACAGAGACGGAGATACAGATCCGCAATCGTGCGATGTGCGTGGTACTAGCCCTGTACTGATGACAAATGCTGCAATGAAACAATTTCGTAAAAAACACATGGTATGGATGTACTGTCCCTCATTTTAAAATTATTTTTTAAATTCAATGTATTAAATATGTTACACTCAATATAATCGTATCGATTTGTCGCTTACTATAATTATTAATTTTAAGATTTTTTCTCTTTAAATAATATATTAACAACTAAAATGATTACTAGAATCTAATCTTACAGAAAGCGTAACAAAACTATTATTGAGAATCTAATAATAAATCACTATGCCTTAGCCAGATTCGCTACAACTGTTTAAATTACAACCAAAATGGCTACCAATTAATTAATTATAATATTATATTGATAAACAATAGATGCGAGACTAACATAGAGTGTTTCTTGATCAATAAATTTTGTTATAGCAACTAAGTACCTATGTATCTTGTGAATAGATCATAAGACTTACTTTGCATTGGCACTAACTTTTACTATGTTAGATCACCACATCTATTTTTAATTTAAACTTTTTCCTTTTTACCCGACTCTGCAACGCAAAGAAGGGTATAATAAATCATGAACCGATAGTTAAATATGTTAAAGAAACATGTTCATTTAAAAAATAACATTCATAACAAAAACCGTCATAAACAGTTGAGCATAAATGAAATTAAAATAACGCTTTAAAAAATCCTATACTATATTTCCTAGCTGAGGATGTTATGTGGCCAATACATATAAGAAGAGTAAATGTCCAAATATTCATCAAAAAGTAACCTTTTTGGGTACAGTCGCCATCAAATATAGGTCCAAGGTCCTCAAAAATATCTTCTTAGATATTTGTGACCATCTTGGCCGCTCTGATATCTCTGATGGCAACTGTACTGGATACACGGGATACACCTATATTTTTCATGAATTTTGTAACAAAAGGATAGCTATTTTGTTCTATTAATATAAAAAATATATCACAGAAAGACGCGTTATAAAAATGAACTTAAACTGGAGTTTTGACTAGTACAAACAAATTTTATAATAGAAGAATTCAGCTGAGCAAAGCAAAATCATGTGATAATAAAATTCAAGTAAATACACTTCGCATACGTAAATATTAAACTTAAAATGTTACCTAGGCATCGATTAGCGAAAGAAAATATTTAATGTATACGTACATAGAATATATATTTACAACACAGTCCGTGAGCTTTAATGCCAGCTATACACTCGCGTCCTCAACGTCTCGAACGCAAGTGTATAGTCGGCATAGCCGGCAGAAGAACCATCGGGTTTCGGGTTCTTAACTTCACATGTTACCGCTGATACCCGAAGTACCGTTCTAGAATCCGAAGGTTCTTGAAGCTTTCGGAGTGTACGTTGTTTCTTCTTTGTACTAGACTGGCGTCCACAATTTACGTAAGGCGTTTTAGGAGGGTGTTGACCTAAATTTATGAAGGGGAATGGATAGATCTTGGCAAATTTATGATTCCGCGAGAAACAGTGTAAAATGACGAGAAAATTTGGGTTAAGAGTCGATCTTGGCTCCACTATAATCCCCCTTGATTCTAGTACCTATTAGAACTTATAGTAAATACGTCATTGGCACCGGTTAAACGCATGATGTAAAACGACGATATGCGACGATAAAGACGATTTTTGACGTTATCATTAGCGACGCGTATGGCTAGGGTACACAGTCCATATTCACCATCATCTTAATCGTCGTTCTTGATCATGCGTGTAACTGGTCCTATTGTGCCTCTACACGGCTACCACACATTCATTTAGCAGTTTGTTATTTCTGCGTTACTGCGTTGCGTCACTTTCAATTGCCACATGGAGGAAAGAGATGCAAATAATTCACCTCTATAGCGAAGTAAATCGCCACAAAATTGTCATTTTCAAGAAGAGGGATCTAGTTAAATCTCGAGTTAGGCCTCATAAAATGACTTAATCTAGGTGTTATAAGAGCCTTCTTATGTATGTTTTCTCTATCAAAATGAGAAACATTACAAGCAAAATACAACAAAACAATTACAAGCAAATGATTTGTCAAACTTTAGTGTTATTTTAAACGGCAAACTTCTGTGAAATTATGACGTTTATTAGACTCACAGTCTGTGCTATCAATTAAATTTAGCAAAGATGTACTTTAACTGGTCATTTTATGGATAGCAGTTTAAATATTTTTGGTGATCTTCCCCTTTTTATTTTAATATACCTTCAAAGCTTGTTTCTCACGCTTCAAGCTTATATTTTAAACAAATCAAGGCTATATCATTATTACTTTTGAAAATCCATGTATTACGTAGAAAAATAACACTTATTCCATATCACTTAGGGTTAAGTTTCGAAAACACATTTATTTAAAGCTATTTTTACAGCGAGATATTTGCCATATCATATTATCAGTAGCAAGATATTCATCGGCACCAAAAAGTTTATCTTTTCCCACCACGTATCCAAGTGTAATGTCCCAGTTAAGATAGATATGTAAGCAGAATCAAACTGAAAAATAAAGACGTACAGTCAAGGGCATGCCCTGTTTATGCCCTGTACAGTCGCGAACAGGGATTATTGAGCCATTTACCTTTTCCTTATTTAACCGTGTAATATGACCGAATTATCAATAGATGACAGTTGACATTTGCCATAAGATTACACGGCAAAGTTAGAAATAAAGTAAAGTGGCAGAACAACCCGGTTCTCAACTGTACAGACAAAGTGAAGACAAAATGATCATGGCACAACCTTATTGTCGTGGCAATAAGAATGTGTCAAGATCATTTTGATCACCCCACCCGCTCAAAAACTTCCACTGCTGTCTTTGCCGGTTAATATACCATTGTACTATTTTATTTTGAAACAGAACTCGCTTACTCAATCAAAAGTGGAAACAATGTTTTACCTATATTCATATCGGTCACGGCCTCTTTCTTCTTGCAATTTTTATCTACCAATTTAAAATAGAAGTGATAAATAAGCCTCAAGCCTAGTGATAAATATATGAATTTCCTTACACCCAAGGTAACATGGTCAGCTTCCATATCTTACAAATCGTAATACATTAGTTCTAGGTACTGATAAGTAATGCGTTTAGCCACCTAACATTTTGTCCCCATTATAAAAATAGTTTTATATTCACTTCATTACGTTCCATACAAATTCCGTATCAAAACTGACAAGCCCTCAGATTGTGAAGAAAATTGACGATCTACTAAAATGAGAATGGTCTGTTACAAAGTACAGTGGACTTGTATACAGTAGCGCGCGTTTGGCGGGGCGGATAGAGTGGCGTCAAGCGATTTTAACAGCGGGCACTGAGGCCACTTGCATACGTTTGCATGTGTTTAATATGGACGCTTCAAGCTCCGATCGATCGTCGTGTGAAAATTGTGTGAAAATTTTATAGCTCCAGCTATTGCCACATCACCGAAGTGCCAAAACTGAACTTTGTTAGTGCTCATTAAGGTCTAAGTTGGTCTGTGATCTATGACAGATTAATTCTTCTTTAGCGTTGAACCTTGACTGCGGTGCCTATATACGTGTTTGGCGTGGAATCCTTTAAAGATGTCTTCCTTGGTGAGACAACAATAGTTCAATGCTCTAAAATCCACCTATCAGTGCTACTATCCTCACAGGTTATAATATAAGCAGGTAGATAGACAGGCACTTGGAAAAACCTATCTTTAAGACAGGAATAGGGAATAGAGTTTTCAACTAACATATTTAGCAGATTGTCAATTTTCCTCATGCCATCCATTCTTTGAGTTAATCAAGTATTTCTTGTTAATAGTTGCCATGGTTAGGGTGTCCAGGTCACTTTTAAAATCACAGTTTTACGGCATTAAAATTCCGGAAACATTTTTTTTTTTGGTAGTTATACACCCTTTTTATAATGGGCCATCTACCAAACATGTCAGTAGAACATGTTGCATTTGTCTCTGGCTGGGGAGAGAATAACAACAAGAAATAGCTGATTCACCCCTTTACGTACATTGAGTTAATTACCTATATTTTATCCGTGAAAGTTAATACATATTAAACTGATTTAACTTTCACAGACATGGGAATATGAAATGTTGACAAACTTATTTAGACATAAAATAATAGATGTATAGTATAATTCCTTTTAGGAATTACTTGAGATAAAATTAAACTAGGTTTTAAATTTTATGTTATATTAGCTGCATGTGCACTGGTAGGTATCAAAGTATTGACTTACTTGCATGTTTATACATATATAGTTAACCATAATAATACTTTAAAATTCTGTTTATAATAAGCATTAGGCCAACTTTGAAAAAGTTAAGAGTAGAGCACAAGCCAAGTTTTAAAATTCTTTGGCAGAAGTAATTATAGCTGCCAATGAAGGATCCAAATAAGTCTGTCAAAACACTCATAGTAATTAATTACCTAAGCTACACATGTTAATAAGTTACACAAAACCCTTAGGTATTTTATTATTTAATAGTAACATAAATACTAAAGTTATGCAACTCAATATGCCTAAATAACAGCATTTCAATGAGGTTGATATTAAATAATGAGATTAAGTACGCTAAGATATGATTCGGGTTATTCTTTATGATAAATTTCAAGCAGATGATTGGAAAGTTTAAGATGGAACCAATTTATAATGATGACCTTTAGAGTGAGACAAAACTATCACTAAACATTAGAAGCCGAATGAGAGAGCAATAAGGCAAGCAATGAAATGAAACGCCATATATTATTCAATATTTTTACTATAATAATAAGCACCAAACCACGTTTGGAATGTTCAGTATTGCACCATGTTAAGAACAAAATCCAATTTCAATAAAAAATAAGTTACATTCACATAAACATAAAAAAAAGTTCTATAAACACTCAACTGTCTGGGGGGTAAACAAATCAAAATGAGAATTATGCTTTAAGTAATAAATAAATTCGTTTAAAACACACAATAAAGGTCACCATTACATCTCGGACCGTCGAAAACAATTTACATATGGTTGTATGAAATGATCGTTAGATACAAATATTCTCATTCTACATACACGGTTTGTACAAATAGTGACTTCATTGTGCATAAACGTGTCCTGATCTTACACGGGCCAGTCTTCACAGAAGATCACATGTTATGGAACCTCCTAATCTCAGATGATGCTTATGAAGCCCAGCATTCACTTGCCAGCCTGTACCATTGGCGATAAAGGTTACTGACCTTAATCCTTCTTACAACATCTGTAAGCTCAACGTGG
The DNA here is from genome assembly GCA_949128165.1 of Lathronympha strigana. Classification (NCBI taxonomy): domain Eukaryota; kingdom Metazoa; phylum Arthropoda; class Insecta; order Lepidoptera; family Tortricidae; genus Lathronympha; species Lathronympha strigana. Next base: position 3,629,546 of record OX421906.1, on the reverse strand, counting down.
ATATGACTGTTTATCGGGTAAGTCCGTCTACCGACTATATCATCTGATTTTACTGTTACATTTGTAGGTATAGAAGCCACCATCGGCAGCAGAGTTGATAGAACCAATAATTGAGCGGTGTAGGTCTAGATAAATAGAAATTCTTGGCCTATATGACTAGACCTCCTTTATAATATAAATAAAACGACTTATCCATATTGACCTTATAATTTGTTTGAGTGTTAGTGTATACATAAGTACACTCCGGATTTGGACAAATCTATTTATGAATGTGATGTTAGTTATGGAAAGTTTTCGAAATATTGGTGTATTTCTCGGAAATTCTGAGAGCTTCCTTTTGGAACATACGAAATTTCCGGATATTCCGAATTAAATCTCATTGAAAATTCCGTAATTTTGGAATCTTTCCGGAACTTAAGTAGGAACTGGGCCGAACGATACAATTGTTAGACTCGTGTAGTGAATGCTGGGCTTAATCATTAACTACAATCAGTTTCACGATGCTATCTAAATAAATACTTATTTAATATCATGAACAATTACAAACAAAAATTGTTACCGAATAGAAAATTATCGTAGAGCAACATTGAAGAGCTATTCCAATTTTTAAAGTTCATTGCATAAATATCTAATTATATAAACAATACAGTGTTGTCGCGGACGCGTCTCACAATACCTTTAACCTTATTTCATACTAAATATTAGTCTTATAATATTAGAAGTTTCCAATCCTAATAGTATTAGCTAATATTTTATTTAAAACAGGTGCAATGGCGCCCTCTTTATAAAATGAGTACAAAATTATCGCATCCGAATGCAATACACCGCAACTGGAAGAATCTCACGCGTCAAGCAGGGGGCTACGTGCGGCAGTCCGGTCTATGGATATCCGGGGGTATCCGGATATACCCGGGTGTGTCCGGCTGTGGGATGCTTACCCGGGCGCGAGTAACGTCGACAAGTACAAGCCAGCAAATTACGTTAACGAGCGCGGTGCAGGCGCGTGTGGTTTGTACGCCCGCCGTACATTGTATCTGGAAATGAGATAAAACTTCACTGTGATTTGTAGTTTCAACTTCTTGTAAGATAGGTAAAAACAAGCCCTAGTCCTAAAAAGTCAGCATCGAATGAAACTACAAATATTTGAGAGTCTCAAAACTACGAGTAACTAAATACTAAACTATTTTTTCTTTCCGAGAACTTGCAACAGAAGTAATAATACGGGTTTCAAGTTTAGATTTTATTTTTATGGGAAAATAATACATTACGATACAATGGCCCTTTATGGCCCTGTATTGTTAATACCTATGTTTAAACAAATAAATGTTCTGATTCTGATTCTGATTCTGATGGCCGCATATGACCCTTTCAATTTCGACGCAGGCATGTAAAGTGCTCATTATGCCTATGTCAAAAATTCTTAAGGGCCATACTCGTATGTAATGTAAAACGTCCTACGATACACGTTCGAGTAGGCAATTCGTATCGATTTAAAATATATCTATCGCCACTCATTGCGAATTTCCTCCTTTTCGTACCGTAATGTACTATTTTCTACTCCAGCACTTCTATCTTCCAATTAGATGACTGACAGCGATATTAAAAAAGTATACATTATAATGTTGTCTATGGTATTCCATAACAACACTGCTCCTATAGATTTTTATACAATATATGAGCAATGTTGTTGTTTAGGTTTAAGTTTAGAGATTCTTTATTTACTCAAAAGAACAATAGTTCACTTAAATGAGCTTAGGTACATATTAGATTTCTTAAAATTAATTAACATATGTATTTAGCATGATCGCAACAGGCTTATGTAACATTGCTTTGTATATATTTCTTTAAATTGGTTTTATATAAATTTAGAGACTTTTTTTTCTTTTAATTTCTATTTTCTACTCCAGCACTTCTATCTGTCAATTAGATGACTGACAGCGATATTTAAAAAGTATACATTATAACGTTGTCTGTGGTATTCCATAAGAACACTGCTCCTATGGATTTTCATACATTTATATTAGCACTGTTGTTGTTTTTTTTTAATTTACATAGTGGGCACAACATCTTCCCTATTCTGCCACGTTTCTAGATTTTGCTTTTTACGCTATTTTAACTGTCGTAGAAAAACTAGGATATGCAACAGCTCATAATTGGTTCTTAAACTCTCGGGTCTATTATTACAAAACTCGGCTTCGCCTCGTTTTGTAACGGCGACCCTCATGTTTTAAGAACCCTTATTATATCACTGTTGCATAAACTACTATAGTGGGCACAACATCTTCCCTATTCTGCCACGTTTCTATATTTTTTACGTTATTTTAGCTGTCGTAGAAAAACAAGCGTATGAAACAGCTCATAATTGGTTCTTAAAACTCTCAGGTCTATTATATCACTGTTGCATAAACAACTATTGTATTTTCAGTCCTCCGGCCGGTAAGCGCCACTTTACGCAAAACTAAATTGCCGCCTGCCGGCTCCGTCGGACAGAAAAATAGTATACAAACCTCGGCCGGTAAATGGGAAAGCCTCGGATCACATGTTAGTCGACCTCGGCTTCGCCTCGGCCGACAATTACATGGAATCCGGCGCATTTCCCACTTAAACGGCCTTGGTATGTAATGTACTATTCCTGCCAATTTTGTTACTTCGATATTTTGTGTATGATAATTTAAATGTTGTGCTCACCCTTAGCGCTAGCACTCGGAGGACGAGTTCAAGTCAATGGGAGGTGGTGGACGCGGCTTCGCGCGGGTCAAGCGGTCTGAAACAAGAAACAAATACTTTGGATATATTGGTATTAAGGCTTTTTCAAAAATAGGGTACTATTTTTTTTTATAGAAAGTTTTGGGTTTTTTATAACCAGAATCACGAGTACTATTGATTTAAAAAAAGAAAAAGAGCGTCCCGTTTTGTTTGGTCAGTTTCGTAACGCATTTTTCCATACATTTTGTATGGGCCGTTATAAAACTGAATTTTTTTTAGTATGTAAAGTTGAGGACCCATTTTCATTAAAATGGTGTACTTTTTTCTGGAAATGCCCATTAACACTACAATTGCTGTTTTAGTGTGACTAATAAAATTATAATTTTCGGAATACGAGTCCTTGGATCTACTCGTGTTCAAGTTGGAAGTGAAATTATCTTATTTCGTATTGATTTATTAGTTTTTTTTTAAATATACAACGATGGTGGCAAACAAACACGGTTACCGAGCTCGGCGGCGGCGTCGGAGCGCGCGGCGGCGGCGGCGGCGGGCGCGGGGTCGGCGGGGCGCGCGCCGGGCGAGCCCGTCTTCTTGTACAGCAGCGAGTTGAAGAAGTTCGCCAGCACGCCCTCGTTGCCCGGCGTGCCCGGGCCCATGCCGATCTTGGCGCCGTCCAGCTGTGAAAAAAAACATGTTTATTACCTATGTGGATAGGGTTGGCAAAAAGTTGTAGGTAAGTCGATAAAAAAGACATTTTGATATAACAGCCAAAAATAATACAACAAACAAACTAGAGGAGTTGCTTTGCTCCAGAAAGATGTAAACGCTATATAAAAATTATGGCTGTTGCGAACGCAACCTTTTTTTTATATTCAATATATTTGTGCAGTAGCGAAACGCACCTTCGGGCTCGCTTACTATTCGGAAGCTTTTTCTAAGCTCCAATAGCAGCGCTCCACATACGCCTTCCCGCGGCCAATTAGGATTAAGTTAGCATAAGTTCATACTCATTGTTTCAAATCTTGCAAGTCACTCTTTCATCGTCATCCATACAATTCACTTCTACATTACCGTTTATTTGGCACTATCTTTTGTAAACCAATACCCATGGAATATATCAAGTCTTCTTTATATTGAAGTTTAATTTACTAGTCGTCGACCAAGATCCCACGGCGGCTACAATGGCTTAATAAATAGCATCGAACCGAGTCACGCGCCATGTGATGATGTGGGTTGGTATCGCTATGTGATGCGTGCATTCCAATTGCCGTGCTTCTTAAACTTTATACGGTTTTCGAGTGTAAAGTAAACATACTTTACATACCTTTTATCTATTCATATTAAACATTAAATTAAAACCTAAATACATAACAAGTCCCAGCGCATGCAAGATTTTTGTAGAAATCGCGAAACCTTGGGTGTTGTAACTGGTGACCGAAGAGCTGGTGGCTTCCTCGCACAACGTATCAGCACATTGCGATACGATAAAGTGTAGACAAGTATAATGTAGTACACACGAACAATGAGTGCGTGCGTATACTCGTAATGCTAGTCGGAAACTGGGAAATAGTTACTCTTTCCTTTATTGAACGAAAAATAACTTAACGTTGGCATCGCCGCGCCGCGCTGACCTCGAAAGTCGCGCGCCGTCGCCGGCAAATTTTAGGTGCCGGCGCCGCTATGTCTCGTGTAAAAGTTTATAGTTGTTTTTGTAAACCACAGCGTTGGGATGTATTCCATACAGTGAGGTTTCATACACGGCCAGCGGCTCGGCTCGGTGGTCGTGCTGAGGCTCAGGGTTGTCAAAAACTATGCGAAAGATTATGATTATGATTGGCCAACTAATTTCCATTTTACACCCCTTAAAATAGACCGCCGAATTTGTATGAAAATTCGGCGGCGTCTCCTCCCCGCCTCCTTCCCCGCGCGCCCCCCATCGATGACCCAGAAATCGGCGGAGTTAATCCACTGTAAAGAATACATCCTTACGGTGTGGTGTAAACGATCGGCACATGGTAGTGTGCACGTACCTGCAGCGCGGCGAGCTGGCGCTGCAGGAGGGCGGTAGTGTGCACGTACCTGCAGCGCGGCGAGCTGGCGCTGCAGGAGGGCGGTAGTGTGCACGTACCTGTAGCGCGGCGAGCTGGCGCTGCAGGAGGGCGGTAGTGTGCACGTACCTGCAGCGCGGCGAGCTGGCGCTGCAGGAGGGCGGTAGTGTGCACGTACCTGCTGCGTGGCGAGCTGGCGCTGCAGGAGGGCGGTAGTGTGCACGTACCTGCAGCGCGGCGAGCTGGCGCTGCAGGGGGGGTAGTGTGCACGTACCTGCTGCGTGGCGCGCTGCGCGGCGCGGAGCGGCGAGTCGGCGCGCGGCGCGGGCGCGCCGGCCTGCAGCGCGGCGAGCTGGCGCTGCAGGGGGGGTAGTGTGCACGTACCTGCTGCGTGGCGCGCTGCGCGGCGCGGAGCGGCGAGTCGGCGCGCGGCGCGGGCGCGCCGGCCTGCAGCGCGGCGAGCTGGCGCTGCAGGGGGGGGTAGTGTGCACGTACCTGCTGCGTGGCGCGCTGCGCGGCGCGGAGCGGCGAGTCGGCGCGCGGCGCGGGCGCGCCGGCCTGCAGCGCGGCGAGCTGGCGCTGCAGGGGGGGGTAGTGTGCACGTACCTGCTGCGTGGCGCGCTGCGCGGCGCGGAGCGGCGAGTCGGCCTGCAGCGCGGCGAGCTGGCGCTGCAGGGGGGGGTAGTGTGCACGTACCTGCTGCGTGGCGCGCTGCGCGGCGCGGAGCGGCGAGTCGGCGCGCGGCGCGGGCGCGCCGGCCTGCAGCGCGGCGAGCTGGCGCTGCAGGGGGGGGTAGTGTGCACGTACCTGCTGCGTGGCGCGCTGCGCGGCGCGGAGCGGCGAGTCGGCCTGCAGCGCGGCGAGCTGGCGCTGCAGGGGGGGTAGTGTGCACGTACCTGCTGCGTGGCGCGCTGCGCGGCGCGGAGCGGCGAGTCGGCGCGCGGCGCGGGCGCGCCGGCCTGCAGCGCGGCGAGCTGGCGCTGCAGGGGGGGGTAGTGTGCACGTACCTGCTGCGTGGCGCGCTGCGCGGCGCGGAGCGGCGAGTCGGCGCGCGGCGCGGGCGCGCCCGCCTGCAGCGCGGCGAGCTGGCGCTGCAGGAGGGCGGTAGTGTGCACGTACCTGCTGCGTGGCGCGCTGCGCGGCGCGGAGCGGCGAGTCGGCGCGCGGCGCGGGCGCGCCGGCCTGCAGCGCGGCGAGCTGGCGCTGCAGGAGGGCGGTAGTGTGCACGTACCTGCTGCGTGGCGCGCTGCGCGGCGCGGAGCGGCGAGTCGGCGCGCGGCGCGGGCGCGCCGGCCTGCAGCGCGGCGAGCTGGCGCTGCAGGAGGGCGGTAGTGTGCACGTACCTGCTGCGTGGCGCGCTGCGCGGCGCGGAGCGGCGAGTCGGCGCGCGGCGCGGGCGCGCCGGCCTGCAGCGCGGCGAGCTGGCGCTGCAGGAGGGCGGTAGTGTGCACGTACCTGCTGCGTGGCGCGCTGCGCGGCGCGGAGCGGCGAGTCGGCGCGCGGCGCGGGCGCGCCGGCCTGCAGCGCGGCGAGCTGGCGCTGCAGGAGGGCGGTAGTGTGCACGTACCTGCTGCGTGGCGCGCTGCGCGGCGCGGAGCGGCGAGTCGGCGCGCGGCGCGGGCGCGCCGGCCTGCAGCGCGGCGAGCTGGCGCTGCAGGAGGGCGGTAGTGTGCACGTACCTGCTGCGTGGCGCGCTGCGCGGCGCGGAGCGGCGAGTCGGCGCGCGGCGCGGGCGCGCCGGCCTGCAGCGCGGCGAGCTGGCGCTGCAGGAGGGCGGTAGTGTGCACGTACCTGCTGCGTGGCGCGCTGCGCGGCGCGGAGCGGCGAGTCGGCGCGCGGCGCGGGCGCGCCGGCCTGCAGCGCGGCGAGCTGGCGCTGCAGGAAGGCCTGCTCGTCCTCCGCCGCCACCTCGGCTTCCCGGTTCGCTCCGCTCTGTCCGAATAAACGTACACATACAATAATTAAAAAAATACCAACGTTAAAACCTAGATGAGACCACAGAATAAGTCATAGTACTAAACAGTGTTGGCATCAATCCGAATTGATCAATCCGAATTAACGCATCAATCCTCAATTCGGATTAAATCAATTCTCAATCATAGTCCCTAAGATTACTTTTCAAAGGTGTCCTTTTTTGGGACTTCCTTACTGGACTTAAAAGTCGATATCTGAGGTTCCCAGAGGTTCGAAAACATGTTCCTGTAATTTTTCGAAATTAATCATGTTTCGGAACCTTTAGTAAACTCAGACACCGCTTCTGAACGCATTTGGTCAGTTTCGTTCGAGAAATGGCCTAAATAAAACAGTGTGGTAACTCCGCCGATTTTTGGGTCAGCGATGAGGAGCGCGCGGGGTGGGCGGGGAGGAAATGCCGCCGAATTTGTATGAAAATTCGGCGGTCTATTTTTAAGGGGTGGTAAATGGAAGTTACTTTGCCATGACGACGGTAAAAGGTGAACTCGTGTAAACAAAAGTAATTTTTTTGGTTGAATATTGGTGCTACATTAAAATCGTTTTGATCCAATCACGAAATCAATAAAAATCGATATTTGAGAATTTGAGATGTTACTCATAACGAATCTAGGGTCAAAATCCTTAAAAAGGCCGCCGGCTTGAATTTCTTCAGTTTTTGTGCGATAGGGATAAAAATCGATAACTGAGGATCAGAGATATCAAATTGCAACGGTTAACACTCACGTATTTTTATCACAATAGGCAATATATATATATATATATATATATATATATATGCAATATATATATGTTTTATATTTGCAATTTGATATCAATATGTCTCACGAAAGTTTAAATTATAAGAGGATCCGAGAGGTTCATTATGAGAAATATGAGGTGAAAATTGCGAGAAATGGCCGCCATCTTGAATTTCTTCATTTTTGATTCGATCGTAACAAAAATCGATATCTGGGGATCCAAAAGGTTCTTTATAACGAATCTGAGGTCATAATTGCATAAAATGGCCGCCATTTTGAATTTCTTCAGTGTTCATCCTATCGTGATAAAAATTTATATCTGAGGGTCCGAGAGGTTCATTATAACAAATATGAGGTGAAAATTGCGAGAAATGGCCGCCATCTTGAATTTATTCATGTTTGATCAGATCCTAACAAAAATCGATATCTGGGGATCCAAGAGGTTCTTTATAACGAATCTGAGGTAATAATTGCGTAAAATGGCCGCCATCTTTAATTTCTTCAGTTTTCATCCTATCGTAATAATAATTGATATCTGAGGGTCCATCAACAATGAAGAAATTCAAGATGGCAGCCATTTCTCGCAATGTTCACCTCATATATGAAACTCTCGAAATGTTTCGATAAAATTAATCATAACCATTTGCTCAAGAAACTCCTCGAACTCGGTATACACGGCGACCTCCTTAGGTGGATAAAATCATACTTGTCCAACCGTAGCCAGGCTGTGGCCTTAAAGGGATACACGTCATGTTTCCTCCCCATCCCATCTGGAGTACCGCAAGGGTCACACCTTGGTCCGTTACTTTTTATTTTGTATGTGAATGACATGGCGGCTTGTTTCCGTGGTGCTGAACATCTCGTTTACGCGGATGACACAAAAATTTATAGGGCCGTATCCTCGGAAGCTGACTGCCTTTCATTTCATTACAAGCTGATTTGGATAACTTTTTCTTATATTGCTCTGATAACCACCTGTTTTTAAATACTGATAAGTGTTTTGTTATAAGTTTCAATCGAAAAAACAACCCAATAATTTATAAGTATAATTTCTCTGGTAAGAACATTACTAGGGTGTTCTCTATTCGAGACTTAGGTGTAACCTTGGATTCGCAATTAAACTTTAATGAGCATATTGATATGTTATGTAAGCGTGCTTACAAAAAGTTAGATATGCTTCTTCGTGTTGGGCAGCCGTTCAAACGGCTTAATACCTACAAACTATTATTCTTTTCTTTCGTTAGGAGTATACTTGAATTTGGTTGCGTAATCTGGACACCTCAGTACCAAGTTCATATAGACCGTTTGGAAAGGATTCAAAACATTTTCCTAAAATCATTAAGTTACAGAACAGGTACTTACTTCGAACATTCTGCATTGGCGGCAAAACATTTTTGTATCCCTTCTTTACTTAATCGTAGGCAATACTTAGATGTCATATTTTTGTTTAAAATTCTTAAAGGCGTCATCAATTGTCCAGATCTTTTAAAATTAGTTTCTTTTAGCTGTCCACATAGCTCCTTACGTCCTAGATCTTTGTTTCATATTAGTTTTTCTCGTAAGAATTATTCCAGACATACCTTTTTCAGACGAGTACCAAGTTACTATAATAAGCATCTTTTTGATATTGATCCCTTTCATAATTCGATGTTTAGTCTTAAAACGTTAGTTAAGCGTAAATTATTCTAGTATAACTTTTTGCTTTGTTTGATACTGTTTTGTTACTTACAACTACCTATACTTTCTTTGGTTAACAACATTTGATATTCTTTTATGAACCTCCAGGTCTTTTTTATTGTTGTGTTTCTATCTGTACACTATATGTACGTTATCTCATGTTTTTTTTTATGACTGTTTGTGTTCTAAATAAATAAAATAAATAAAAATAAATATATATATTTGTTATAATGAACCTCTTGGATTCCCAGATATAGATTTTTGTTAGGATCGGATCAAAAATGAGGAAATTAAAGATGGCGGCCATTCCTCGCAATTTTCACCTTATACTTGTTATAATGAACCTCTCGGACCCTCAGATATCATTTTTTATCACGATAGGATCAAAACTGAAGAAATTCAAGATGGCGGCCGTTTTACGCAATTATTACCTCAGATTCGTTATAAAGAACCTCTTGGATCTCCAGATATCGATTTTTGTTAGGATCGGATCAAAAATGAAGAAAGTCAAGATGGCGGCCATTTCTCGCATATTCACCTCATATTTGTTATAATGAACCTCTCGGGCCCTCAGATATCAATTATTATCACGATAGGATGAAAACTGAAGAAATTCAAGATGGCGGCCATTTCTCGCAATTTTCACTTTATATTTGTTAAAATGAGCCTCTCGGACCCTCAGATATCATTTTTTATCACGATAGGATCAAAACTGAAGAAATTCAAGATGGCGGCCGTTTTACGCAATTATTACCTCAGATTCGTTATAAAGAACCTCTTGGATCTCCAGATATCGATTTTTGTTAGGATCGGATCAAAAATGAAGAAAGTCAAGATGGCGGCCATTTCTCGCATATTCACCTCATATTTGTTATAATGAACCTCTCGGGCCCTCAGATATCAATTATTATCACGATAGGATGAAAACTGAAGAAATTCAAGATAGCGGCCTTTTCTAACATAAACAGTAAATATACATATGTTTAAATCAGTTCCCACGTTTCCTTTTGTGACCCCGTGTCAAATCACCAAATTATTTAAAAAGTAGTAAATATCTTCCGCATAGTTTTTGACAACCCTGAGCCTCGAGCGCTATTACCGAGCCGGGCCGCTGACCGTGTAGGTTGTATGAAGTTAACCCACTGTATAGAATACATCCCTACGCTACATTAGGCACTACGTGATCCGTGGTGTTACAGGCTAGCAAGCTGTTAAATTAATGTTATAACATTAATGAAAAATTAATACATAGGTACTTATATTAGAACATGTTTTTAAGAATTATTTATTTTATTAGTATTGGTATTCATATGTTTTCATCACACCTGCTCGTAAATGGTGATATTATATGCAAGCATACTTAGACTTAAAGGGCTGTATTACTCCCATGGTTTTAAAGGATTCTCATACTACTTTACCGCCCGCGTGGAGCTCCCCGAGCACCCGCCCCCCACGCGCTCGCAGCACGTAGTCACTCCGGAGTACTGTGGACTGTGCAACTACACTACCGCTTATCATTATTGTTTCTTTACCTGTATAGAGAGTTTATTTATTTCCTCGCAAATGTGATGAAAAACATTGTGTGTACCACGGGCAGTAAGGGGATTACTAACTCGGGTCATTTAAAGCCCTCCGCCTACGGCGTCGGGCTTCAATAGACCCTCGTAAGTAATGCCCTTCTTACCGCCCTAGATGCACAATGTACTATTAAGCATGTTATTTGAAATATAAATACAGTAGAATCCGGTTACAACGACGTCCAAAGGACCAGCGAGATTACGTCATAGTAAACAAACCGTCAATTTTAATGTTGTTTATCTATTTCAATAATCACACATGCATTATAATTTATAATGGTTCAATGTAACTCACCAAATAATCGAAAATGAGAATATTATTCTCTTTAGCTAAAGAAATTGTTGAACCATTGACCGATTTACTCGTACTCCCCGATTATATTGTACGGTAAGCCATTGTAAGAGACATACCGAGACTTTTTTACACGAGACGATCGAAACCTCCACGCGTTTATGTTTTAAAACATTCACTTAAACGAAGGTTCTATCTTGTGTGTATCAATTTCGTGTAAAATCCCGTCGTTGAAAGCGGTCCGCCGATATAAGCCCTTTCATAGGTGGCTTGTATGAAAACCAAAGATATAACTATATGTAAGTACGTCGCTAAAAACGGTTGGTTGTTTTATGCGGAGTCGTACTAATCGGATTCTACTGTACATACATCTGAGCGCACCCGTAAGGTAATGCGCACAGCCGTAGCACGAACCGTGATACTTCACACCTCAGCGAGTTTGATACAACGTAAACGCGGAGTGATACCCTAGTTAGACTGAGTGGAGGGAAACTTTAAGACAGTTTCTCAGTCAAAATCAGTAACATAAATAAGATTTTAGAGAGCTGTCATAAGTAATTGAGACATGTACCCGAGACAAAAGATCATTCGCTAACACGTTTTAAAAACAAAGCGCATCAAGACCGCATGACCTCTGACCAGATAGGCGGGATTCTCTACAAATTGCAGGTTCTGAAGGACATGACAAATCTCTTCAATCGACCAAATCTTACCTTTCGCGTCGCTGGCTGCACAATTATATCTCTGTAGTAATCATCTGGCTTACAGCTCTGCATGTTTTCGTATAATATGCTAATTTTCTTCATGCTATCCCAACCAGCGGGTCTGAAAAAGGAAAGGCATTATAAATAACTGATCAGTATCATGACCTTCTTTAACTATTTATTTAACTTTTTGGGCAGGTTTTGAGTTAGAACGACATTACATACATTGACCATACCAAGACCTTTTTACATTAAAAGGGAAAAATATAGTTAAATTTGTTAATTTGAGTGATTTCTGATACATTTTGCGTTTGTCTTTGAGTTTATCAAGCAAAATTTGCGAAGTTGTAGTTGCAAGGTATTACAGCAAGCATCTCTCATCGGTTACTCACATCAACACGGCGTCCATCTCAACAATAAGCGCCGGCATCCTGAACGGCGGCCCGTATATCCTGTGCGTGTATTTGTAGAGCAGGTCACAGTTCTTATACTTCTAGGCCGACTTGTAGATTATTAAAAGAAAAGGTATAGTTAAAAGACATCAACACGTCGTCCTTCTCAACAATAAGCGCCGGCGTCCTGAACGGCAGCCCGTATATCCTGTGCGTCTGGTGTTTGTAGAGCAGGTCGCAGTTCTTATCCTGACATCTTTATCCTTAGGCCGACACGTAGATAATTAAAATAAATTCTCATCAACACGGCGTCCTTCTCAACAATAAGCGCCGGCGTCCTGAACGGCAGCCCGTATATCCTGTGCGTGAGGTATTTGTAGAGCAGGTCGCAGTTCTTGTCCTCCTTGACCGACGTGTAGTACAAAACAACAATGTTAAGCAACTTACATCAACACGGCGTCCTTCTCGACAATAAGCGCCGGCGTCCTGAACGGCAGCCCGTATATCCTGTGCGTGAGGTATTTGTAGAGCAGGTCGCAGTTCTTGTCTTCTTTAGCGGACGTGTAGAACAACGCCGCGCCATACTGAAGGCAGAACCGCCGGATCCACTGCTGCATGAAGTCGAAATGCTCGTCGCGGTAGTCATGCTCTTTTTCTAAGGTGCTCATATAGTCAGTCTGGAAAAAAGGATTTTGTTTAGTTGGTTTTGTCGCCGTAACTTCCACGACATTTAAATTAGGGTTTAGGAAATTGTCTCAGTACGGCCAAGTGTTGTTTATTCTCATTCTTATTTTAAATGTAGACTTAAATGAAGTAATTAGAGTATGAAAGAGAACACCCTTTTACCACGATTTTTTAACCCTAAATCATTAGCTAGGAATTCTACAACACGAACTTGTATGGTAAATTTCAGTAAAAGTTAACTTGGTCGGGATCTCTTTTGGACAACGATCCATCTATAAAATAAACTCATGTATCATCAACTCGTAAATGCCTCTTCCACGTGGGAGTTGGGTATTCCTGTGAGTTACTACTTACTAGAAGCATTGGTGACCTAGCGGTAAGAGCGCGCGACTTCCAATCCGAAGGTTACTGCTTCAGCTCGTACCAATAAGTTTTTCAGGATTTATGTATCATTTGATATTTAATAATCGCTTTTCGGTGAAGGAAAACATCGTGAGGGAACCGGACTCATCTCAATAAGGCCTAGTTTACCTGGGTTGGAAGGTCAGATGGCAGTCGATTTCGTTTCGTAGCGCCTACACCAAATGTTGGGGTTAGTTGCCAAAGCGGACCCCAGGATCTTTGAGCCGTGGTCTCTGTCTCTCTCTCTCCTGGGCATTTATTATTTCCATCTGATGGTGGGGTCTGCCTTCCTTGTCTTTCTCTTCCACTTTGCCCTGTCTGACGTGTCGGCTTCAGAAACATTGCAGCTCTCCAGATCCTTCCGTATCGAGTCCGTCCACCTCTTTTTAGGCTTTCCCCTCTTTCTGACTCCTGAGACTTTCTGATCACTGAGCCGTGGTATAAGTCGGAAAAATGCTAAGAAAGAAAAGGTGTCGTACGTGCTACTACTACACGGGTCCCCTATATCTTGAAATAATCTTTATTACGTTACCTTAGTGACAACGACCACTATATCCAATCCCAGATTAGTGGTCAACACAGCCTCCGGCAGCGGGTTCTCATCGTCTTCGCTGTCCAGGTCGTCAGACAGGTTTCTGGAAGACCTCTTCATGGGCGAGGAGGCCGCCTGCTCCATCTCGTCGCCCGGCTCCGTATACCGCTGCCATTTCTGCTGTTGCTGTTTTTTACTCTGTAACCTTTGTTCTGTGGACGAAGGAAATATTAGGGTTATATGTGGCCTGCTTCAGTAGAGTGCCGGACAGGAGATAAAGATCGTAGTTTAGGTACTAATGTAATAATTTAAGTAACAGTAGTCTTTAGTAAATTAGTTCGTAAGTTACTAACAACTCTGGATTTCCATTATCCGAATTAAATGATTTTATTTTTTTATTTTTTTTTTATTTAAAGGAGGAGGCATAGCCCTTTAATGATGATGATGATGATGATGATGATGATGATGATGATGCATTTATGACACAGAAACGAGACAAGTGACAGTCAAGTTCTCTTGGAATGTAGACTTTGTCATATCGTCGTAAGTTCTTAATTTGAAATGAATTTGGTTGTCACTTAGGATGTTTTAAGATCGATACTGTTAATTCATGCATTTAAGGGTTTAGGCGCTCTTTTCGCAGCAGACACCGAACTCACTCATTTTTTAATGAGTCGTAAAACTTAATTAAAAAATATGAAATAAATATATGTCATACTTAAGCATCTTGCAATTATAAAATCGCATTTGAAAACACAATTAGAAAAACTTTGCTCGATAGAAAAAAATACATCTATTTTAAACTACAATATGAACGTTTTTTACCTAACATTATATAAATAATTTCACGGGGTTTGTCTCAATACCTAGCAAAATATACTGAATTGTACAGGACGTTTAGCGCAAAGTTTGTGTACAAATATTGCAATTAAGTTTCAGTGATTAACTTTTGACCAAAGAACCTAAGAAATCTTAGGAATGAGTAACGGTTTTATAACAATATTGTTATTGTAACAGTCAATATAAATTGTTACAAAATCATTATGTCCCTTCATCTTAATTTATTAATCTAAAACTGCCAACACGCGGTGCCAATATCGATAACGAAATAAGATTTGCTACTACGCAAATGAATATAATTTACATACTTAGTTCCACTATAAAAGTTGCTGACTCTTTAGTTCAATATTCCCTTTTATAATAGTATAGTGTGCGTATGTTGGCATCTTAAGTGTTATAGAGTGAAGCCGTATAACTAACATAACTGCAAATTGAAAATAGATGTCATATACTAAAGAAAAACACCAACACCGACGAAGGCCAATCCGAGGATCGAACTCGAGTCATCAGCTTAAGCGGCTAACGCCATAATAGGCCAACTGGTCTTATCGAAATGCCGGCGAATTTCTCGAGTATATGCAATCTTAGTAACAGGCAAGACGTCCGTGGCCATTTTTCTAAGTACAAGCGACGCTGCTCAGTACTTCCATCCAAAACACTATAGTAGTGTTACTACTTTAATAACGAGTCAAAATATTTAATTAAATAATTTGATTTGTATCAACAAAAAAGATAACTTAACTGCATTCGGGTTATTACAGAAGTTCGGGTTAATACACGGGCCTGGCGGATATGTTACGGATTATGGACCCATTTTGAACGGATACGAATCTCCAGCAGATAAAGCCGTGTCCGATTCCTGCCATAAATAGGTACACACAGACGAAATTGTCTACAGAACACGAACGTTGCCTGCTTCGGAGAAAATAGTTTCGTTACACGTAAGATACACGTTTTTTCTATCTATGAAATGACAATTACAGAAGAACTCTCTAGTTATAAATGAAACTTTGAAAACTAACGTCCGACGTTTCAATTCGACATTGTACCCAACATCATCATCATCATCATTTTAGCCGAAAGACGTCAACTGCTGGACATAGGCCTCCCGCGGAGATTTCCACAATGACCGGTCCTGCGTCACACGCATCCAGCGGACTCCTGCGACCTTCACTAGGTCATCAGTCCACCTTGTGGGGGGCCTACCCACGCTGCGCTTTCCGGTACGCGGTCGCCACTCGAGAACCTTTCCGCCCCAACGGCCATCGGTTCTACGTGCAAACCTTGTACCCGTTTTTACTAAAACGGGGACAATGTCGCCCTTGAAATATTATGATGTGTGCAAAATCGTAACTCTCTAATTATCAATAAATTATTAAAGCATATCTCACGTGACCAGTCGTCACGACTGGTCACGTGACCAGTCGTGACGTCACGTGATTCAGTGCAAATCGCGATAGATGCCTAGGCCGTATTACCCGCGGTAATTTTACAGATACAAATCGTGTTAGCTCGCGATAATAAGACAATTTATAAGAGCTGTTCTGTATTCAGTGGATAATTGGTGAAATTACTTGGATATAAAAAGTTAATTTGTGCGAAATACTGTACCCAATTTAACTGGTAGGAACGTTGAGAATGTAGTTCCTTTTTAAAAGTTTGAACATGTTTCTACACCAAAATCCGTATGCGGATCTAGAGATTTGCGAGAGAGGAATCGCTCGTCCACACACACGCGTCAGATGGTAAAAACTTTTTAGTCAAAATATACAATAGTAGTTTATGCAACAGTGATATAATAAGGGTTCTTAAAACTTGAGGGTCGCCGTTACAAAACGAGACGAAGTCGAGTTTTATAATAATGGACCCGAGACTTTTAAGAACCAATTATGAGCTGTTGCATACCCTAGTTTTTCTACGACAGCTAAAATAGCGAAAAAAGCAAAATTTCGAAAGGTGGCAGAATGTGGAAGATGCCGTATGCCCACTTTAGTAATTAAAAAAAAACAACAGTTCTAATATATTGTATGAAAATCCATAGGAGCAGTGTTCTTATGGAATACCATAGACAACGTTATAATGTATAGTTTTTTAATATCGCTGTCAGTCATATAATTGAGAGATAGAAGTACTGGAGTAGAAAAATATATAATAGACTCGACAATAAATAAATTAAGCTTATAAAAGTCACGGCTATAAATAAATAGCATTCGGATTCTTGCCGCAAGGGTTCTGTATCACCATTTACAATACCTAGGTTTTTTCGTTAAGACTGAATTTTAATTGTATGTATTTTAATTATATAATTATACGTATAGGTATATTTTGTTGTGGGAAAAAAAATCATTTCTTGTGTACAGTTCAAGTACACGTGTACAGTAGTAATTACGGTTCGTGTTGGGGTTAGTGACCTATGACAGAGTGACAGACGAACAGCACAATTTTAGTAATAAGGGGGACCTTATTACTAAACCTTGTGTAAACACCGGTATCCTAAAAACCTTCGATTTCAAATGCCAAAAACACGCTAAGCAAGTTGACCAACCACTTTATTACATAAATATGTGGCATTGATTAAGCACCACGCGTACTCTGACGTAATGTCTGACTCAGACGGGGTCCCCATCGAGTACGGTCAGCGGCAGTTATATTCACGCCAATTTCGACCTTATTTTAAAGGATTAAGACGTGAATTTGGACAGATATGCGTCGATGACTGTATTAAATAAACCGATCGAAGTTGAATTGTGTGTCTTAATCCTTTGTGATAAAGACAAATAAGTATCATATACTTTGGGTCGAATGATCAATAGTGAACCTTATATTGACGTAATAAGATTTACGACTAATAAATACATAAGTTAACTGTTTTAGATAATAGATGAAGATAGGATGAGTATTGGACGCGGATTAGTTATAATAAGACCTTGTTGTTTTTTTGTAACCAGTTTTATCTTAGAATCTACTATCAGAGTTAATTTCGTTTTTCTAATAGTTTTGTCGAAACTTCTGGGCCAATGCCCTACAATTTTCCGTAATAACTTTTGGGTATAATCTAAATGTAAAACAGTACCGATATAAGCAACTGATGGACAATCTCTGTTGAAGTTAGGACCATAAAATTAAACGTATAATTTTTATATGTCGCATCAAATAGAAAAAGATTTTTTGAAATTCAACCGTAACGGGTAAATTAATCAACCAGACCAAATTATAAATTTTCATTAATTTCAATCGCCTTCTAAAAATTTTTAGTGAGAGTTGCACTGCGTTTCAATTAGTATTATTACCTACTTTCTGTGTCTACCACATATTATGCAAACAAGGAAATTAGTCAATTACTATCGCCTACATTCCTATCCCAGATAATGGCAGATCCCAATGCAATTTAATACATCATTCATATTTTTTCATTTGTTTCATTAATCTTTTAAAAATTTAAATGCGAGATGTTCATTGCGCATATATTACCTACTTTCTATGTTTCATATATTATGCAAACAATCTATATTATCTATCGCCTACATTCCTATCTCAGATGCATAGAAATTTGTCTTTTTCTACCAATAGACGAAAGTTTTTTTTTTTATTAATTCATCATCAATCTCAATCACCTTTCAAAAATGTTTCTACCGTATATTATGCAAACTAATGAATTAAATACTATGCTATCTATGGCCTACATACCTATCTCCGATAATGACCGACCCCAATCAGACAGTTTAAATCGTCTGGCATTTGTTTTTATGTCGTCGTAACGCCGATCGAGACACGGTTGGCTTATAAATTGCAGCTTTACTGTAAATTTGGAATTTTGTAGTGAGCTCATGGCTCAACATTATTGGCTACCGTGTACCTTGAAATCCTGATACCCTGGCTTATCCTGCACCCTCGATACAACAAGTCTAGAGGCTGTAGATGTTTGGAATACCGTGTCACATGTTGGAACATGATGTGTTGAGCTTATAATGACCGTATGTTTCCAGGGCAACCTACCGATGCTAGAGTCAGTAGTAATTTTTTTGGTTTTTATTAATATCGGTATTTGATTTCAACTCGTATGTCAAACATCCCGATTGCTTAAGCTTAAAAGCAATAGAAAAACTTGACTATGAATATCGTAAAATGAGCTCATCGCGATTGCGTGATTATTCATGACACTGAGGACAGAAAACGAATACTTTCCATGAATAAAGGTTACAAGTGTTACAACACGCTTATTTATAATCAATATAAATTTAGTTTTTTAAATAACTTGTTTTTGTGGTCACTAGAGTGGTTAAGTTTTCTTATTAAAAGAAAAGCTAGTAAAATTAAGTGCATAATTATCACAGTGTATGAGCGGAACAGCGGTATGCGCGTATATAGCGACATCTCTCTCGCACACCAGAGCGGCGTGCATATAAAGAAGTGTTCAACAATTGTTCGACAATCCATCCATCTTTATTACACTGTAATAGAAAGAGATGGAAAACTACAGCTTACCAAAGGTTATTACTAGGTGCTGTTTCCTTGGGTTTTAAAAATCTTAAACGGACAGACGAAATTCAACCTTATAACTATGGGAACAAGGCGTATGATGAACTAGTTAATTATACTCCGTTAACTATGCACGCCATGACGCATCACATCACTACGTAGGGTGCATTATTATGTATGTCGGTTAAGTATGTTGTGTCAAGATAAGATAAAAGATAAAAATTAATTAGATGAGCTTTTATCTGTTGCATTTACCTGTGATGTGAAGTTGATATGATACTAGTCTCTGCCCGAGATTTGGTCCGCATAACATTTTTAACTCCATTTTCACTCAGGGTTGACACATTTTCAAAAAATATCTTCTTGAGCTCTTGATACTGTTTTTTTGTCTGTTTGAGAATATTTTTTTACACACCCAACACTATATTGAGTACTAGCATTTGCCCGCGACTTCATCCGCGTATAATTAGATGAAAATCATCTTATATCCTTTCCCAGGTCTCAAACTCATGGTATGGAGACCAAATAGGTAGTTTCTGATACTTAAAATGGCTATAGTTAAAAAGAAGCCATTAATTATCTAATTTCGTAATGTAATATCAATTGTTCATTTTTATTGTTCTTCAACACTAACATATCCTACCGTTATTTCCCGCTGAGTTAGTGAAGATAGGATTCACGGTCAATTACTACTTCAATAAGCATTAAGTACTTTGGTGGCTTAGGCCCACTTGCACCAAGGTTAGCCACTAACACAGAGTTAAGCTGTCATATTATATTAAAATAAACGCGTAACTGCGGGTTATGTAGCTAACCCTGAGTGGCATTTGGTCCTTTGCAGTAATATCATTTGACATTGAAGCAGGAATCGGAACCAGTATTTTTGAAAAATATACCAATATTTTAATTTATTCTATGCCCATTAAGATGTCTGCCATCCATACTAATATTATAAATGGGAAAGTGTGTGTGTCTGTTTGTTTGTCTGTCTTTCACGGCATAACGGAGCGACGAATTGACGTGATTTTTTAAGTGGAGATAGTTGAAGGGATGGAGAGTTGAAAATGAAAAACAAAATAAACCAAAGAAAGAAAATAACTAAAAAAGTTATGGTATTTTTATATAGAGAGTACTCCAATTCCTGTCTTGAAGAAACTAGACAAATCCAAACTTAGCCCAAGCATAGTTTTTTCTTGGAGAAAAGTGTCTGAATCAATTCTTAAGATTAAATAATAATAAAAAAAACACCCATTTCTTTTCTACTGCACCCAGGAAGTGATAAAATGACGATTAACTCACCAGGTGTGAGATCCAATTTGTCTATATGGTCCCCGAGCACCGTGGCCCAGGTCTGAAGCTGCTCCAGAATCCCCCATGGTGTGGTCATGGCGACTGTGAAGATGACCAAGGAGTGGGGGAATGCCTCCTCGTTGAGGGCAAACTTGAGCAGGTTTGTGTGGCCTGGGTCACCATCCAGTACCCATACACTGAGGCGTGTTTGATCTGAGGAAGAATGTTAGTTACATTTCTATTTGGCAGAGTTGAGAAGACAGGGGGTGTACTGAAACTATGTGATATCTGTGGTTGTTGCGAATAAAGTGATTTTTTCAAATCTAATTTTTGCTGAGGCTTTCAAAATGGTGATCATGTAAAACTCATAGGCGCTTACACATTTCCCTACTCTAGGAAAAGATCAACAAAGTGGTACCAGGTCTATGTAACTTTCAGTGTAAACTCGAATTGATCGTCTTTGGTCTTGTGTCAGTAACAATACATGTTATCAAAAAGCTGCCGAAACAAACCGCGCACACCAGCTTGCCTAGTGTATTATATAATATTTCTAATCATAGGCAACCCTAGCATGTGTGCAGGGGAGAATATACGTAGCGTCTATGCCTAGTGTCAATTGTTTTTAGCATAGTGATAGACAGATAAATATCTGGTTTTAAGGATTATTATATAATCTGTGGTGGTATATACTGATTGCTTTCTTGGACAAAGGTTTTGCCAGAGAGTTGATTTGGCCATTATGAAGGAAACATTTTGTAAGTTAATAATGTTGACCTCAAAAACATTTCTTATTTACTATAAATAAATATTTTTCATACAGTTGTATCACAATAGAAAAGATGTTACATTACTCATCCTTATTTATACAATTTTAACAATTTACAAGAAAATGTTGAATATGGCTAACATATGAAACTGTCAAAAACTTTGCAAGGTTAATCTCAAAACAGCTGATATCATTCACATACAAGTAAAATACTTGCATTCACAATTTTTATTTTAAAATCCTAGTATAAATGTATATTGTTAATAGTCTGACACAGTAACTAATAAAAAAAACTAGATTATTTCTGCTGCCTCATATTGAAACAGATTTTGAAGCCGTTTTGACATATTTCCCTTGGTATGATTCTGTGTTTACATTTCTATGATGTAGTTAACCTAAAAGCATTGTTATGAGTAAACTTACCATCGCGATATTCATCTCTAACGTCTATATATGCATATTCGAGTGCTGACCCTTTCTTGGGATCTTCTACTCCTTGTAATTTCGCGATAAGTGTGGTTTTGCCAGTCTCATTGTTACCCAAAACTAACACATTTTTGTTTGAAGGTAGTTTCGTATTTCCCTGATTCTGGACTTCTTCTAAAATCGCAGACCTGAAAAAATGTTAAAAATTCGATCAATGCTCATCAATTTTCGTCGTACGCAAGTTTGGCACGAAACGTCACTATGAGTTATAACTTGGTTACACATGATGCGGCGGAGAAATGTGTATTAATGCAATGTGAAAAGATTCCACAGTTGTTTTACAAACAAAGGTAAGACGTCGCAGCTAGGTCACATATTTCTCAGGTATGAGAATTGACATCACGTAGGTGTGACACATTAGATCCCCTATATGGGGGACTCGGTTGGACACAAATATAACAGTGAACCTTTACCATAAGTTGTCCTTCGTATCACCATTTTTTTCCTTTTTAGATTTAGGCCCATTTGCCTGGCCGTTTGTCTCCATTCTTCAGAAATGTTAGAAGATAACAACGGCACACAGAGGCTTTTCGTTTTCGGCCGTTCATACGTCCGTCACTCTCGCGATGAAATGTGTTGCTATAGCAAGATTTTTTTTTACCGATAATGTAATGTTATGCCGGTGTTTTACCCGGAAGTAAACCGGGAAAAATCAGACATTATAAAAGAGATTCTGGAAAATATAACCTTGAATAGGTAAAAACATATCAAGAACATGGTCGCTACAGTTTTGAAGCAAACAGATAACCGTAGCAGACTGATGACTATATTATTATATTTAAACATACCCTAGAAACTTTAAAATATTGAGTACGGTAACACTGAAGAAACTTTTTTAATGACCATGGCATAACGAGTACAGCATTCTAATTAGAAAGTATAAATTGGTATAAATATTAAATTAATATATTTTATTAATAAACAAAAAAAATGATTTTGTAATTTTTTTCAATTATTGTGTAGTAAACTAAGAACTGAATTCAAATATAATCATATATCATGAAGAAAGCCCGCGCAATACATGTGATAGTACGTTATTTTATAGAATTTCTATCCAGTAAAATTTCATTACGAAAATTTATTGAATTAACAAAATTTGTTGCTATTTTTTTTGCCAAATAATGTTTAAATTAATTAGAAATACTTTACAATGCGAGCTTTCGAACATTCCCAATTACTGTCATAGTCAGTGTTGCCAACCGTACGGTAAATACCGTATTCATACGGTAATTTCATGCTGTGTACTGCTCTGTACGGTAGTCAATTACGGTATGAAAAATGCACGGTAATTCAAAAGAATATTCAAAGAATGTACAAAAAGTACGGTAATTTTAAATCACTGCAAACTATGCAACATCTGTGGCCCGTGTCGGTTTTTGAACATCTATGGCCAACCGTTCCGTTCCGTTCGTCGTTGTTTGTTTGATTGACCGCACGGTCGCAGCGCAGCAACATTATTCTGCCCCTTTGACGCTCGCATTAGCAAGTGCAATATAGATAGACCACGATATCTCTTCCCAGCACATGAAATGTCAAACATATAAAAACCACATAACCTATGGCAATGTTTAATCAACTGTCAATTTGACGTCTGTGAGAGTTGATAGAACATTGCCATATGTGGTTTTTACACGGAAGAATAACTAGCGTGGAAGTAGTACGATAACTGTCAAATGAGAACAGTTTGGAGCGATCTATATTTTGGCAGTGGATTTCTCAAATGTCGTAAGTCTAACTTAATTACGTGCCTCTTACGACATTTGTAAAATCCACTATCAAAATATGCGACCAAGTTAAGTTGTAATGCATTGATACCGACTACCAAATTACAACGATGTGTTTAATTTGGCTGCTTGGACCAATTGCATCAAAAGAGATCAGCAAAACTGTTTTCAACCTACGGAATCGGAGAAATAACAAACATATACACATCTCTTTTTGTCACTTCCTTTACTTGGTAAGGAAGTGAAGGACGAGTTTATGACTTAGATGTTTTTAGTTTTGACGGGAGGCTTGGGTTTTTATGTGTTTAATGTTTCATTTGCTTTTTGTCATACCAGGATAAAAGAGATAATTATATTTTCTTCATTAATAAGGCCCTTAATTTGAGAGCCTATATGGGGCCCTATACACTGCCCAATCGGCGTATGACCAATAAAACGTCATCGTCACGTAATTTTTTTATTGTTTGCTAAACATCACCCCATTTTTAATCCTGAAAATAACAACTTGCATAGAATCTGAAAAGAGGTACTTACTAATATTACACTTGTCTAAAATAACACAAACGGTAAATTGTACGGTAATTTTAGGGTAAATTTGACGTAATCCTGGCAGCACAGGTTGGCAACACTGGTCATAGTGGCATTTGACAGAACAGCAGGATCCGAACGTCAGTGTTGTTTTTCCGTTTCAAAAATCAAGAAAAATAAGTGACTGAAAGCACGCGAACAAAGGAAATCCTCCACGCACAAAATATTTTAAAATAAACACCAATAAGTTGTGAACAAAAATGTTTCGGAGGCAGCAGAAGCCGAGTTCCGGGAAGAAACCCAATTTGTCGCAAGTGAGTCATTGAGATTTGTTTGTCCTTCAGATTAACTGTTTTACTCAAGTCTATTGGGTCTAATGGCGTGATAGGTTCATTAAGGGCTATAACAACATCTCTATTTATAGAAACTGAATATATATTTTTTGTTTTTGCTTCATAATATTGCACAATGCTTTAGGTACTATACAATGCCGTTATTGTGTGTCCACTTGAGAATCTTTGTTAATTTTAGGTAACAGAGGTCTCTTTGAGGCAAATACTCATTTATTTTGATTTATAGTTCGGTTGCCCATTAAGTAAACAAAGGACTTGAACAAATTTAAACTATGTATTTTAAAAGTTGAACTTGGTATTGTACTTTGCTATGATGGAAGTATAATTTACTAGCCATGGAAAAACTTAAAAAGATGTTTTAATATTTTCACTAATTAATCAGAAATATATCGATATTGGAAGTACTTAACCATTTTAATAATTCTATTTTCTGTAGTGTGGTTGAGATAGTGTAAGACAAAAATCATACAATATGCAACTTAAAACAGTAATGGTTACTAACATTAAATATTTACCTCCGAAACTTATTAGAAAAATAAATATCAAGCTTAATTTAAATCAATTTAAATAAATTAAAACCACTATCTCATTTTTACTTGGGTATTTTTATTTAAAGATTTTTTATTTAGAGAGCAACTGTGTAGAAAAACATAAAATTTTCCAAATCAGAAAAAAGCTGAGGGGACAAATATAAACACCCACATGAAAGTTACAATTTACTCATAGGTTTGAAACCAATGGGCAATTTTTTGAATGATTAACATTACAAACCAATAGTTTTATTTATTTTAAAGGCCCTAATAAAAGGAAATTAAAACTCATTCATAATTTAAATTATTTCAGTTTGGCCTATTAGACATAGACAACATGGATGATGACGATGAGCCAATGGATGGTTCTGATGATGATATGGACTTAGAAGCAGAACTGGCAGCTATCAGCGGAGGTGGTGGAAGGCAGAGGCCAAGGAAACCAGCCCCTGTACCTTCTGCGGACTTAGATGCTATGATTGCTGCTAGCTTGAAGGATATACCATCAGATGAAGATGGGTCTGGTTAGTAATCATTGTAATCAATTACTAATGGTGCCTATATAAAAGGGTGTCTGGTAACTTCCAACAATGATAATGATAAATGTGCAAAAAATAACAATAAAAATTAATGCATATTCCAGCAAGTACTAATACCTGAACATCAACCATAGGTTATAAATAGAAAACTGAGTATTAAACATATTAATTTTATATCGATTACTCACGTCTATAAAGTCGAAAATAGCTTGACATGTTTCAGACCGGTTTGCATCCCATAATCATGAGTGAGAAGCGCTTGCCAATTCTTTTGTATCTACATCCTACTGCCACCTATTGTCTACATAATTTTAAGGGAGATAATTTCGAACGTGACTCCCATTTCTAAAATCATGATGGGTGAACCACATGTTTACAGGAGACGATGACGACCCAGACCTGCTAAGCGAGCTACAAGACTTAGCATTAGAAGACGCGCCGGCGCCAGCCGCCGCTGCCCCTGCCCCCCCTCCTCGAGTAGCCAGTGCGGACAGCAGCACTATAAGTTTACTGCAAGACAGGATCACCAACTACACTGTTGCCGAGAAGAACGCGAAGGCTGCGGGAGAGAGCAGTCGCGCTCGCAGGTTATCCTTCTCTTTCTACTGGAATATGCGTACCTGACAACCTGTAATATCTAAGTGGTTAAAGGAATTCAGAGCACTAAGTACCAGGTCTATAAAACTCTCCACGTGACCTCGAGTTGATTGTCTTTGTCTTGTGAATGGGATTTTGCTTGTTCAAAACGGTTTGGATTCGTTGTTTCTTTGAGAAATAAATATCTCTTAAGAATTTTTGCGTAATCTGTGGCACTACCCCTGAGCTCTATTATTTGCCACAGAGATGGTCGAGCAAGCTTTTGAGTAAGTGTGGTAGGGGGAAAATTACGCAAAAGATCCTCATGGGTCGAAGTGTAGCCACCAAGGCCCCCTGATATAAGATAATATAAGTGGTTTTAAAATCGCCCAATTATTACAGATTCGGCCGAGGTTTGAAAACTCTGAACGATTTGTTGAAACAAGCAAAATCCGGTGCTTCTATTGCCAATGATGATATCCCGCCGCCAGTGGCCGTGGGCAAGCCTGCGCCTGCCCTGGAAGCTGCACAGCCGGAAGCTGCAGAGCCGGAA
The DNA here is from genome assembly GCA_949128165.1 of Lathronympha strigana. Taxonomy (NCBI): domain Eukaryota; kingdom Metazoa; phylum Arthropoda; class Insecta; order Lepidoptera; family Tortricidae; genus Lathronympha; species Lathronympha strigana. Next base: position 3,603,157 of record OX421906.1, on the reverse strand, counting down.
GCCGCAGAGCCGGCAGCGGAGGCCCGGGCTCCCGTCCGGCCGGCCCCGGCGATCCCTGACAGTCCTAGGTAATTGGTCAAAACTTTATGACTTGCTAAACGTAACAGTAGAAGGTAATGTCCCCAGAGTCGTGTAGTTTCCTGTTTTAGTAATCGAATAAAGGTTAGATGGCGCTTTTCTGTGTATTATTATTATTATTGCAAGCCTATACTGTCCCACTGCTGGGCAAAGGCCTCCCCCCACCTTCTCCACTCTTCCCGATCGAGAGCAGTCTATTACGAATTTTAAATCGCACTATCATAACTTTACTAGACTAGATAGCAGTACTTTGTGTTTTAAAAGTCATGAACCAGACTGTTAGGCCTGGCGCCAGTTGGTTCAAAGTTACTGTTTTTATATGAAATGGTGTTGTTTTTCTTAGATATCGTCCTAAAAAACTTAGATTTTGATTATCCGAATCAGTCTCGGTCCCAATGGGAGCTACCGTGTTGTCGCTCACCAGGCGGCGCTACTCAAGGGTGGGTTCTGTGTCAATAAGTCATAATAACCAAAGTAGCGTTTGAGATGTTCCCACAGGTCCCACGTTCCACTAGCGCCCTTAGCGGAAAATCGACTCGCGGTAATCTTCATTAGTTCGGATAATCAGTTGTACGGTAACATGCGTGATATGATGAACGAGTTGTTTGATCAGTGCGCCCCCTCCCCCCGCGCCGGCGCCGGCGCCCCCGCGCGAGGAGCCGCGCCCCGCGCCGCCGGAGCTGGACCCCGCTAAGCAGGAGGGCCTGAGGATTATACTCAGTAAGTGATGTTCACTTACCCCCTGTTAGTTGTAATGAAACACGTACAATTTGCTTAGTAACAAAATCGACCAAGATAAATAATTTCCTCCGAATTCTAGAATGCCTACTTTTAAACACATTGTAACATTATAAAAGTCAAATCGTTTAGGTCTGTCAAGTCATGTCTTTTATGTAAGAAGGTTTAAGGAAATTAAGCAATTAGATATTTTTGAAACGCTACCTCTTATATTTATCTAAGACATAAAAAGAAAATTTATATTTTGTACCTACTTTTTTCAATAGTTTTACTAAAATATACCTGTCTAAATATTTGCTAATCCACTAATGTGTCCCAATAGACCCTACAGATTAAACTAGCATTATCACATCTCAAAAATCACCCATTTAATTAAAACGTACATTCAAATCCCACACTTACACAAAATGCTTTTAAATCATTCCCAACTAACCACCCATGCATACTTACCATTTACAATATATTTTAAGGCACATTACATCCCAACACTTTCATTTGGCTCACTTATAATATTTAATAAAATCTTGGCATTTAGTTTTAATAATTCCAATAAACCAAACGAATAAGAATTCAGGACACTTATTTAAACTTTCACGATTTTCACACATTATAAATTTACTAAAACGGGGCTTAATCGTGTATAAACTTTGAAAACAAACCTCCGACGTTTCAAGGGCGACATTGCCCCCGTGGTCCCGGAGAAAGACTGGCTGAGGTTGACATCAACATCTTCTAGCTGCGCGGGTTTTACGAACTACCCGCACTTGGTCTTATACACGATTAAGCCCCGTTTTAGTAAATTTATAAGAATTCAGGAGTTTTAACGACTCAATAAAAAATAATTACAGCTACAACAAACCTAAATTTGGCATACGCACTTTCTTATTTTTCGCGTTCAGATCATACGCAGCAAAGCACGTTTGCGATGCAGTAAAAATACTTCCATCCTCACCATTTAGATGGTTGGCAGTCCTCAACTGTGCGTTTCTCCCGAAACTTCCCGCCTCGCACAGTTAAATTGTGGAACGAACTGTCGCCAGCGGTATTTCCAGACCGATACGACTTTCAAACCTTCAAGAAAAGAGCGTACTCCGAGCGGACCTTAAAGGTCGGCAACGCACTTGCGACACCTCTGTAGAAACGCGGTCCATGGATGGCGTTAATCGCGTACCATCAGGCGATTCGTTAGCTCGTTTGCCACCTATTTCATAAAAAAGGTAAAAATGCCGCGTTGAATCAGAAGCATAAAGTGAGCATCTTCTGTGACAATAATTTCTGCTTGTCACAATGACAAAAACGCAATGAAATATGAATATTCACCCTCTCACACTTAATTATCTACCTGTTTCTTATCTATAATGTATCATTCGCCACATGTCACACAGATCCATCACGTAACTATATCCAGTCCCGCAGCACCCAAATCCAGCACTTACTAATTCACTAATGCCCAACAGCGCGCAAGAAAGAATTCATGGCCGCCGCCCTAGCCGCTAAACACACAGACAAACCACTCGCCCTGGAGTACCTGAAGGTCGTCAAGCAGTTCGACATGGTGGCTGAAGCGTGGAAGAGTGGCCAGGATATGGATCTGACGGAACTGCCTACGCCTGAAGCCATCGCTGCGGGGTTCAAAGCCCAGCAGAAAGGGGAGGACCACACTCAAGGAGCTACAGGTAATATAACTTATTCTAATCGCAGACCTTTAGGTAGTGGGTCAACTGACCTTTAGGGCTTTTGATCCCTTGTCGAGATACAGGAAGTCACAGGTAGCTTTGAAGGGCTTAATATCTTGAGCCAGCGGATGAGGGTAATTAAATAAATAAATAAATATTATAGGTCATTCTTACACAAATTGACTAAGTCCCGCAGTAAGCTCAAGAAGGCTTGTGTTACGGGTACGATATATTAATTGGTTTAAAACATATTGATAAACAATGTAATATTTAAAAATTCTGAACTGAACATTCAAAATAGCTGGGATAGCTAATTAAGAGTTAATAACAGTATTTTCCTTATTTGATCATCTCTCTAAAAAATATTTTTATACCACGATGGTGGCAGAAAAGCATACGGCCCGCCTGATGAAAAGCGGTCACCGTAGCCTATGGACGCCTGCAACTCTAGGGTAGTCACATGCGCGTTGCCGACCCATTAAAATCTTGTACACTTTTTTTTTTAAAGAAACGCATACAGTAACCTCGGCAGGGAGCTCATTCCACAGCCGGAGCGTCCGCGGGAGGAAATGCCTCTGTAACCGCACAGTGCGCGACCATTTTGGTTGCAAGGTGTGGATGAGCGCTCTGTCGATGGCGAGCGGTAGTGAAAAGTGGACTTTGGTTGTCAAACAATTTTTTTTTGTAGAAATCACTTAATTTGTACTATGCACCGAAATTGCTACAAAATTAACGATTACGTCAGCCTATTTTTGGGCCACAGCCCAGGTGATATTCAGAATATTCCTCACCGTAGAATCCCGTGCTTTTCGCTTTGGACTTTCCTTTGTATAGATTGACAGGAACGTATTGTTTCTTGTAGAAGCGCCCCCCGAAGCCCCGGCGCCAGAAGAGGCTCCCGCGCTCATCACAGCCACTACTATGGCGGAGGCCCTCAAGCAGAGACTAGCTGGCTTCCAGGTAACTTTAATTAAACAATCATAGTGTGACAGTAGGTTGTTTTAATTTATGGCCAGTTTCACGGGTAGTGATAAAAAACTTCCTACTCAGAATAACGATCAATCTAGGAGAAAAAAAACTACGAAAAAAAATTGTTAGTTAGTTATGAGTAGTTCTTCGTTCTTAGCCTTCATTTTTTTCACATTTAAGTCGGTTCGATTGATCGATTCCCAGACGAAGCAAGTATTTTTTCTAATATCTTTGAAAGCAGTATTACTTACTAAGTTTTAAAAAGAATATAAAGTCTTTCGGTTAAATATCCTATCTACGATATTTAAGGTATTTTCCCTCATAGTCTTGGGACGCGCTGTATACTATAGGAAGATGATGTGTGGAGTTTAAACAAATGCAATAAATGTGGGCGTATATTTATTTGTTGGTTCTTGATGGTCTACGAGTAAAATGTCGGAATGACAGGTAACGGGGCATTCGAGAAACACGCTTGACTCTGTGGCTGTAGACGACTGTAACAAATAAAGTTTTATTTTAGCACTTGACTACATTTAATTTTTTCATTGGTCTATTTTTTGATGTGGTCAAATAATTTTTAATTTTTAAATCGACCCCGATTTTATATGTAAAATTTCGGTTTTTATTTTATACGGCGCTGTCGACGAAGTGACGTCAATTCTCCTGTACAACATAGGTACAAAGAGAACAGAAGTACATATCTTTTAATTAATTTTAATATACAATCTGTATCTTACCATCGTATATTACCTCTGGTGGGGGGTCTAGCGGCGGTCGATCTTCCATATGCCCTGGTATCTCTCTACTCTCGAACTCCTTTACTAAAATTTACAAAAAAATTGTGCTAATATTAGCATAGTACAGAAAAAAGAAAACAGACTTCAAAAAAAATGTTTCTTTTTATATACGCTACTTTTGAAGTCGGTGCCATGACTTTATTCAGTGCAGTATCGTTTGAAAATGCACCGACTTCAAAAGTATCAGTGGTTAGTAGCGCATATGAAAAGGAACATTTTATTTTTCCCTTTTTTAAGTGGTTTTTTTTTTGCTTAAAAAATCTCCAATTTTCACTGAGAAAACATCAAAACCTGGTACCTTCAAAAATTGAGGAGTTCTTTTGTTTCTTCTTAGATCCCATAATTGGATGAGGGCCAAATTCATATGGGACCAACATGAAAGTAATACTCGTCCCCGAGATAAAGGGTTTTCACAGACGGACGGACAGACAACAAAGTGATCCTATAAAGGTCCCGTTTTTTTTTTCTTTTTAGACACGGAATCCTAAAAATAGGTATTAGGTAATTTATTACTTACTTTTCCTCCGATAATGCATCATTTTAGCAATTAGTAGACTTATAAATAACAGGTTTGTAGCAAGTGCCGCGCCTATCCACGCCCACGTCGATGATCCTGAACAAAACGATTTGAAAAGGTTAATAAACTTGAGCATTAGTCGTACCTGAAAAAGTCGACTCTCGGGACGTACAGTCAACCAATTGGAACGCTCGGCCACTGTAGGACTATGTCATAGTGACGCTATAAATCAGATTGTAAGAAATCCCTTACTGCTAGTCATTTTGACATGGTTCTAGAGAGTTCTAAGTAGTTGACTGTATATTGACGGTTGAAATGAGTCTAATGACATTTCAGTTCTAAGACGTATCAGCACACGTTGAAATCTGTCAAGCGATAACTTTGACTAAACTTTAACTTAAGAGGGCCGTTGGGGCCCCCAAATTTTGGGGTATTGCTAAGAGTACAATGAAAATATGGTGGTTTATGGAGAAATAGAATGGTTTATTAGTAAATACAATCCCAATGACCATTGGCCCTCCCTCTGCTCTGGGTTGGGTGCCTCTGGACACCCTACCCTCTTAAACCGTGATAAAGACACAGACATCTAAACTATTAGTTATCGTAAACTAATAGTTATCCTTATAATTATATATTATTACTCGTGGTGTTATAAGTCGTGTATTGGTGCCATCGTTAGCTCCGGTGTTTTTTTCATGAACATCCTTATCAATGCATAAAAGTAAATAAAAAGAAAAATTAGTCACAGGATCACAACTAACCAATATTAAAGCTAAACCCCCAATTAGTAAGTATAAATTAACTTTTTATTATTTATGACTTACATTTTAAACTTACCAATATGACATGTTTTGAGACTGGTGAGTGCAGCTTGCTCCTGAAAACATAACATATCATAACCAATTTGGTAGATTCACTTAATGTATAGCTTGTAAACGTTTCTAATTCTATCGTCTTGTCCACATTATGTGCGGCAAACGTTGAAACATTGGCTCCCGCCAATAAGCTAGACGACAAAAACAATCTTATAAGTCCGTCTGTTAGATTAAAAAAAAATATTGGACATGTATTTTTTCTTTTGTTCGTCAAATGAGAAGTTTCGCGTGACATCACAATTAGGTACATTCTTACCTAATAGTGACGTCACAAGCCCCCACTCCGGAACTTTGATGCTATTTATCTTCGTCAATCTTAGTTATATTGAAAAAGGATCATACGTGTGTAATCATTTTGGATTATCTAAGTGACGGACTAAATAGAGTAATAGTTTTTCAACCTACTCGTACTCGTCATCCCTATTGGCTATTGCTCATTGGATTGGATTTGGATTCTCACATAGGTTTGGGGGATGTGTCTCCTTTTATCCCGGCTGCCGCGCGGCCCGCATAATGTGGACGCACCTCAACTAGTTATTAACTTGACTACGGAACCTCAAAAACGATGATTAGCGGAAAACTTATCATTTATGGAAGAGCGCTGGAAGCTTAATAGTAAAGCGTGCGACCAGTGCGATGCGGGAACCATCCCCGACTTGTGCCAATGAGTCCACACTGTTACTTTGATACCCAAAATGAGATTTTGTATAAACACTGGTTCCATCACCATATTGAAGTTAATTTGTCAGATTGCTAAAACATTTGAGTTTTAATTTCGTTCGCAGACGTATCAGCTTAATACAAAAATACGTTGAGTACGTTCTAAATTAATTTTGTATTAAGCTGATACGTCTGCGAACGAAATTAAAACTCAAATGTTTTAGCAATCTGACATAGAAATATGTAGTGGAAACATCGCTGGGGTCGATAGCTCCATTGGCAGGGCGATCCGACTCAACGTTCTCCTTGTACTTGTAGACGTCCAAGATAAGACTGCTAGAGGGAGATAGTTGGAGGGAATTGTAAAATAAAAGTCATCTGATACGTTAAGTGAGAAAAAAAATGCTTATTGTAGAAATCCTACCGTCTCTATAGTTGATGAATTTTTATCTGAATTATGTTCAGGCCCGTTTTCACTCAAGAGCGGAGTTATAACGGGAAGTAGTTTTACTGTGACACCTGTAAAATAAAAATACGTAGAATTTTTAGTAAAATACCTATACAATTCGTATGCTAAAATAAATGGATACTGTATACATTTTAGATTTATTTTTAAATTTCCTTCGTTTTAAAGTCGAACGAAACAATAGAAATGTAATTTTGTTCCATTTGACAATAGTTTAAACATTGATATAATTTGTACTTTAGGTAGGACTGTGGGCGTTAGGAGGCTATAAAATAAATTCCGGTCAAAAACAGATAATTTTTCAGAATATTGATTTATTTAATAATACCTGGTATTTCGACATCAAATAAGCAGCCAGCTACCATCCGAGGATGGAGGTTTTTCATAGTATAATTTTGAAAAGATGCGTTGGCGTGTGCTACGAATGTGCCCGTGTCAGAGAACTTTAGATAGCCTTTCTAAAAGTAAAACAAGATTAACCGTAATGAAACACTTTATATATACAGGGTGGCCAAAAAAAAACGGGAAAGCCGGCGCCAGGCAGCATTTGGGACCCATATAAACCCCCCTAGACATTTTTTGGACCGATCAAATTGATTTGATTTTGAAAAAGTTCAAAAAATAATAATAAATAATTTGTACGATGTGGTCATTGTAGATGCACCCCGAATAATGTAAACTCGTCTGAAGTTCGTACGAAATGGCAGTCGCAAATCTAAATTTGCCAGTTTTTCTAATGTTGGCCTCTTAAAACAGGAAAAAATCGTCAAAAATAGCAGAAAACAGTAATTTATTGCACTTGGACGTACTAAAAGTAGTCGTGCGATAAAAAAAATTAAAATAATGCTGAAATTGACTTACGTGTGAGGTTATTTCTCCTATTCGATTTGTAGGTAGAGATGAAGCAACACACTATTTTCACAGATATTTTCACTTAATTGTATCAATGCACCAAACAAATCACACTGATATTTCACTGAAATACTCATAAATTAATTATTAAACGATTCAGGCGAAAGCATCAATGTAAACAATAACAAACCAAGTGTTGCCACCATGCATACCTATGAGTTCAGGCAGTGCCTACATGTGCGTTCGGATAATTAGTACTGAGTTGAAGTGTGTTTATTGACTTGGTCGTAAAAATATGATGTTTACTGTTTTTCAATATTGTAAATACAGTATTTACAATATTGTCTAGTGTGATTTTATTTATTTTATTTGCGGCTTATACGCAATCGACCACAAAAACAATACCATTCGATCTGTAATGGTGCCTCTACACTCTAGTTCCAGTGCCTCAAAGGCGTTTTTCACAGCTTTATTTAGGTCATGTGTTCAAATAGGTTTATTTTTAAGGAGCGTTCAGACAGGGGCAGTTTGACCCACAATCTGATAAATAAAATGCAAAAATTAGTACAAGTGATTTTACAAATACGAATGCATTTATTACATTACATGTAGTACTACATAGTATGCTTATTTAATTCGCTGCTTTATTTTGACACAAATTAGACTTTATAATGAAATAAAATTTGTTTGTCTAGACGGGCTTTAAAACCAGTTTCTCCAGAAGGCCTACAGCCCCTCATTCACGGCAGTCCGCCGGCACCTCCGGCACGTAATATAGCATCGTGAATGTCGTTGCCGGATGCGTGCCGTACGGCAACATCCTGCTGGCTCCGCCCACCTCCTTGCACTAAATTACGGTAATAAACAATTGAGAAATGCGGCAATGCAAAAAATATTAATTATTCATTATTAAAAATGATATAAGAGATGGCGGCATTTTTTTAATTCGAGTACAGTGTATGCGCTAAAACGCAGCGCTGCGCATCTTTCAACGAATAAGTGCGAATTGGACTGCCAGGCTGGGCCACTTGCACACCGTGTGTCCGCTACATCCAGCCATGCCGGAGTGCCGGCGGACTGCCGTGAATGACGGGCTTACCACGAACCACGAACGAAGTTTCACCTCTCTGTCGCACTTGAGTGAGAAATCACAAGTGCGAAAGAGAGGTATACTTTCGTTCGCGGTTCGTGGTAGGCGCTCAGGTGTCATTTTTTGTGTGAATTCTTGTCGTTTGCATACCGACGCATATGCATGTGAATTTTTGTCTTTCTACAGAATGTTCATCGTTTCGCATGAGAGTATTGCGAATACGTCGGTGTGCTAACATTACGTTTTGATCGAATGGGAAAAATAAATAAAGGCAGGCATCTTAATCTACTTTATTTTATTATTAAGAATACACAGAGAATTACAGTCAGTGAACCAAGACACTGCCCCGTGTAATATTTGAACATGATGATTTATAGGTCCTACACGTCGATTGGACTACACGGCCATCATTCGTTTATCGTACGGACCACAAAACAAAAATTGGCTAGGCACTATGGGAAGCGTAATAAAATAATAGTAGATTAGATTACGTGCCTAGGCCGTAAATGTAGGAAATGTCTCGGATCACATGTAATTGACCGCCGATGCGAAGCAGAGGCTTTAAGGGCCTCCACTAGCTGACGCGGAATACCCGGAACGGACGCCCGTCTAATAAGAAATTGTATGAACAGCGCTAAGTGAAGCGGGCACACGGAGCGGGCGTGTAATAATAAATCCACCCGCCGCGTGCACCCGCTCCGTGCACCCGCGCCAGCGAGCGTTAGCCCTTACATTTTTTTGCTCGACGAAGCCGGCAGGCGTCAATTTGGTTCAGCGCAATGTGGCGCTTGCCGGCCGAAGGGCAGAAAAATAGTTTCGCCTATTACGGTTTTTACTTAGTCAGGTCCGTCATCTAGTGAATATCTGTAAGAGTGGTTTTAGTGTCACGCGGACCGTCCGTGTGGATTGTTCGCTTCGGAGTACAGGCGCGAACAATGCACTCTCCGCACGATACAGCCGACATCCGAGCAGCAATCTGCGCGGATGGCTTTTTTAATAAATATTGCTCCGTGCGGGCAGTCCGCGCGACTCTAACCCCAGCCTAAAAAAGCGAACATTTAAATGGTGGGTGGCACCATTTACTAAAATAGAAAAAAATCGGGTTTGACAGTGAGTGACGAGATGACGTCACATTCCCCGCACACCTACACGATACTGTACACAAAGAGAATAACTTTACTATAGGATCTGCACTGCTATGCTTTTTGTATAAGTACTGCATCGGGAGTGCGGAAAAATAAATAAGTACTTTGAAATCGCAATCGATTTTGATAATTAAAATCATTATTGGGTTTAGATTTTCAGTAGCTATTACAATACCGCATCAACCATAGAATTACGATTCGCTAGTGGCTAAAAGTAATTTACTCAAGTTACATTTTATCGATAATAACTAAGAAATTGATCTCTTTTATTCAGTATCAGCAATAAACATCGCTGTATGTCCGAAAATTCATTACTGCAGGCGCTGCAATCAAGGAAGACAATCAACAGGTGTACGATCACAATCAGCAAGGTATTGCAACAAATACTTCAATACTTTGTTCTGTAAGTCCTACGACCTCTGCCTATCATAAAGTCTTATCTTATCAGTGAGGGATGTCTGTTGCCCAAGTCAGCAGACGGAAACCTATGGAAAGGACCTCTAGGTAATAGGGTTTTGTAGTATTCGTATAGCCAACGTCTCAGGCTCAAGCGCTGATCATCAATTGTAGTAGCAGTTGAAACAGGATACCAATTAGTATGGCAAGTACTTGCGTACTTGATGCGTGGTTTCATTCGTTACTATTACACAAAATAACAATAATTTAAAACGTTCTCTGCAGATTTTACATTTGAGAAGGAGATACGAGAACCAATTTGACAGTGTACTGTGTACAATGAAATCGAATAAAAATCTGAGATAAAAAATACTAAAAGATATTCCATTGCCAGGGTTCGAACCCAGAACCATCCGCTTCATTATGAGATTATTAGTAATAGGCTAAACAATCCAGCCAATCCAGTTGTCAAATTTAGTTCACTGTGTTTTCTTGATGTCGCTAGTAGTATAAACAAACTTTGCGCGAGACGTTTTTTTTTGTATGTAGTTGTCGTTCTTCTTTCTTAGTATTATATTCTTTGCTGTGCAGTGTGGTGGCAGACGCTGGTTAGTGTTCTCCTGTAAAATAAAAATCAGATGTTAGTTAAGAGCTGTGTGTGTGTCACGATGAACTGAAGCGTAACCCCTAAGTATATCTTGTTAATCCCTTGATTGATTCGACTCGCATCAAGTTGTATTAACTTCCAAACGACGGACGGCCTTTTTCAAATCGCGTATACTTGCAATTGTGGGTGTTGGCAGAAAAAATAGTTACCCGCATTTGCATATACATTTTTACGCACAGCAATATTCCCATAGAATGCCTTTATCTATTCAATGTGACTAATACCCCTTTCACATGGGACAAACCATCTCTTACTGAGACTTGCACCATAAAAATTGTCCTAAACTTGGCAACCCCTCGACCGAGTTTTGGTTATACAATTTAAAAAAATCTCTCTTTCTCGTCTAAATACCTGCCTGATCCGATCACTCGAGCTATCGTCAAACAAACATTCAAAAGACTGATTGTCCAAGTAGACTGAGAGAACTCACGCGCTTCGCTCGCTCGTTCGATTAGACAAGACAGTACCTTGGAACCGACGGAGCAGACCTGCGCCGCTCAGGGTTGTGGCTTGCGGTGGTCCTCGCGCTTTGTCGCAGATGAAGCTATAAGTTACATATTAAGTTAATTTGGGAGGGGGTAGAGCATAGCGAAGCGAATATAATCTAACTCTGCGTGGTGGTGGTGCTTTGGGTGGTTTCCGTGGATGTCATTTCGCTAGCAGATCCCAAATAGAGAAGCACCTCCGCCTTACAGAAAACCGCAGATAGGTACTGTTGTGTTCAGTCTGTGAGTAACGTAGCCAATGCTTAACGAGGGTATGACGTGTTAACGAAGTGTTGGAGTCGTCAGCACCCTAAACGCCCCTTAATGGGTCGGGTTACGTCACTAACATCCGCTCATTGGTTTCAACCCGTGATTGGTTCCAACTCTGGATTACCCATTACGATAGACTACCCAGCAACTGTTAATCGTTATCGTTAACTGGCGACTATAAGTCACGAATGTTAATAATAATCTAATTAATAATCTTGGCGCTAAAATGATATTAGTTCTCAGCTCTTGGGCAAAGATGTGGCACTCGGGGCACCAGTACCTACAGCGTGCTGCCGTCTGTACATAAATGTTAACATGTTGAAAAGGAGCGCTACTTGTGTTCACGACGTTTATAGGTGGATACACGTTACAAAGTCATCAAGGAAACCATTCATAGGCACCTTCTATTTTCTTTACTTCTGACTTAGCTGGTAATTGTTGCATATTTTCGGAGACTTCCCATACATACAAATTGTATAAATTTTAAATTACAGTCAACTAACGGCTTCAATATGATATTTTCATCTCTTTTAATCCGGATGTCAAAATACAGTCATGAGTATACCGGAATTAAAACTTGACCCTAACAAACTGTCACCGTAAGCTCATGCATTGGTGGCTCAGCTGTACAGCGTGCGACTTTCAATCTGAAGGTCGCGGGGCTCGTAAGAATGAGTTTTTTGGAACTTATGTACAAAAAAACATCGTTAGATATTTTCTAGTCACCTTTCGGGGAAGGAAACCACCATGAGGAAACCGAGCTTGCTTCAATAAGGCCTAGTTTACCCTCTGGGTCAGTCACTCTTGTATCTATTACAAAAAGATGTTCTTTTTGCGGCACCAGCACAGCACCCTCGGCTACTTCCTTCCGGACTAATATGTTCAATAGTAATTAAATTCTTTAAAGTCGGTACCTAATTCACGAGCTATAATAGTACCATACAATATGTAAGCAAACTGAATTCCAGCGACGCAAAGCAAGCTGCATACTGACGCGCCGCACGCAGATATCGGGCTCCATCACGATCACAAGCACCTGGAACGTTCAGATCGCAGCCTAAAGCGGTGTGTTAGGAAATAAGGCAAAGGAAAATGGGCAAAACACAAAGAATGATTTTTGACAGAAGAAAAATATGGTATTTTATTTTTATTACGATCATTATTGTGATTAAAACCCCAATGCTTAAATTAATTGTTAGAATTAACATAACTGTATTACCCGATAATAAATGCGTTAAGTTGCGTACATTTAACTTTTACTATAGGCCGTCAAATGATTGTGTGTGAAAGCAGAATGAATATGTACAAGTCTTAGATAAAATATGATATGTGAACTAGCCTACCACTCGTAAAACTGAGTTTTTTGGAACTTATGTACAAAACATCGTTAGATATGTACCAGTCGCTTGAAGGAAAACATCGTGAAAATTGATAAAAAAATAGATGGTTACCCCCACATAAGTTTGACGTGTTGTAGGTCGGTCGGTAACAGAGTCCCCTCGGAAAGTCATGTAAATGGCATGTTGACAGACGGTACCTAACAGTACAGACAGTAAAACGTAGTCTACTCACTACGGAGACCCGAGATGAATAGCAAATCCCATACCTGCTTTGAGGACACTGGTTACCATCTAGTATGCAAGTATTCGTCAAGACGAATCAAACCAGCTCGAACTCGATGGGGTTGCATCGTTTAATGACAGAGTTCTTATATCCACCTTTTAGCTCCATCATCAATTCATCAGACACTGGTGAGTCCCGTAGACTGACAGATTTAAAAATAGGTTGTGCGACGACATTTTTTTTCAAATGGTGTTTGCCCGTTTTCACTTTGTGTTTATAAGAATAAGACAAAACTTGACAGAGGTTTGCCAAGTTTCATGAAGAAGTTTGAACATGGACAAATTGTTTACTCACTCTTATCAATTTTAATTGTGAGAGCCGTGATGAGACGCGAGGCGTGGCAGATGAGTCTCACGCAGCTAGCTCTGGTAAAACGTAAAACAGAAATCGTTAGTTAGTTAATAGCTAACATGATGAACTCGGGCATCTTATCTGAAAGTCATCTAATTGACATTTTGACAGTCAGTGACAGCTGCGTAAATGCGGCGTGAAATCTAAGAAATAACCATAATTTAACAAACTCCACATAAACTCATACATTGGTGATTGAGCGGTAGTGCATGCGACTTTCAGTCCGAAGGTCGTGGGTTAAAAACTCCGGGCTCGTAACAAAATATCGTAAGATATTTTCCAGACACTTTTCGGAAGGAGTAAACATCGTGAGGAAACCGGGCTCATCCCAATAAGACCTAGTCAACAAAAAGGGTAGGAAGAAAAGAGGCAGGCACTTTTAGCGATCAAGGCGTTAAAAGGTAAAGAAAATTGTGATATTGCTGTGAGTGCTGTGACAGCTAGGTTGCCAGGCACACCTAGCACGAGACAATCGAACCCCTCATATCCCACAGTCGACTAAGTACAACGCCCTCGGGTAGTTTCTTCCTGACCAATTAGTTCAAGAGCAAAAATAAATTCTTTAAATTTGGTACCTATTTCGCGATCAAATAATAAGTAACCTACCACGTTTATAAATTACTAAAATATGGAAGCTAACCGAATTCCAGCGACGCAAAGCAAGCTGCATACTGTCGCGCCGCACGCAGACATCGGGCTCCATCACGATCACAAGCACCTGGAACGTTCAGATCGCAGCCTAAAGCGGTGTGTTAGGAAATAAGGCAAAGGAAAATGCGCAAAACACAAAGAATGATTTTTGACAGAAGAAAAATATGGTATTTTATTTTTATTATGATCATTATTGTGATTAAAACCCCAATGCTTAAATTAATTGTTAGAATTAACATAATAATAACTGCGTTAATAAATGCGTATAATAATAAATGCGTTAAGTTGCGTACATTTAACTTTTACTATAGGCCGTCAAATGATTGTGTGTGAAAGCAGAATGAATATGTACAAGTCTTAGATAAAATATGATATGTGAACTAGCCTACCACTCGTAAAACTGAGTTTTTTGGAACTTATGTACAAAACATCGTTAGATATGTACCAGTCGCTTGAAGGAAAACATCGTGAAAATTGATAAAAAAAATAGATGGTTACCCCCACATAAGTTTGACGTGTTGTAGGTCGGTCGGTAACAGAGTCCCCTCGGAAAGTCATGTAAATGGCATGTTGACAGACGGTACCTAACAGTACAGACAGTAAAACGTAGTCTACTCACTACGGAGACCCGAGATGAATAGCAAATCCCATACCTGCTTTGAGGACACTGGTTACCATCTAGTATGAAAGTATTCGTCAAGACGAATCAAACCAGCTCGAACTCGATAGGGTTGCATCGTTTAATGACAGAGTTCTTATATCCACCTTTTAGCTCCATCATCAATTCATCAGACACTGGTGAGTCCCGTAGACTGACAGATTTAAAAATAGGTTGTGCGACGACATTTTTTTTTCAAATGGTGTTTGCCCGTTTTCACTTTGTGTTTATAAGAATAAGACAAAACTTGACAGAGGTTTGCCAAGTTTCATGAAGAAGTTTGAACATGAACAAATTGTTTACTCACTCTTATCAATTTTAATTGTGAGAGCCGTGATGAGACGCGAGGCGTGGCAGATGAGTCTCACGCAGCTAGCTCTGGTAAAACGTAAAACAGAAATCGTTAGTTAGTTAATAGCTAACATGATGAACTCGGGCATCTTATCTGAAAGTCATCTAATTGACATTTTGACAGTCAGTGACAGCTGCGTAAATGCGGCGTGCATGAAATCTAAGAAATAACCATAATTTAACAAACTCCACATAAACTCATACATTGGTGATTGAGCGGTAGTGCATGCGACTTTCAGTCCGAAGGTCGTGGGTTAAAAACTCCGGGCTCGTAACAAAATATCGTAAGATATTTTCCAGACACTTTTCGGAAGGAGTAAACATCGTGAGGAAACCGGGCTCATCCCAATAAGACCTAGTCAACAAAAAGGGTAGGAAGAAAAGAGGCAGGCACTTTTAGCGATCAAGGCGTTAAAAGGTAAAGAAAATTGTGATATTGCTGTGAGTGCTGTGACAGCTAGGTTGCCAGGCACACCTAGCACGAGACAATCGAACCCCTCATATCCCACAGTCGACTAAGTACAACGCCCTCGGGTAGTTTCTTCCTGACCAATTAGTTCAAGAGCAAAAATAAATTCTTTAAATTTGGTACCTATTTCGCGATCAAATAATAAGTAACCTACCACGTTTACAAATTACTAAAATATGGAAGCTAACCGAATTCCAGCGACGCAAAGCAAGCTGCATACTGTCGCGCCGCACGCAGACATCGGGCTCCATCACGATCACAAGCACCTGGAACGTTCAGATCGCAGCCTAAAGCGGTGTGTTAGGAAATAAGGCAAAGGAAAATGCGCAAAACACAAAGAATGATTTTTGACAGCAGAAAAATATGGTATTTTATTTTTATTATATCAAACCCCAATGCTTAAATTAATTGTTAGAATTAACAAAAATGCATTACCTAATAATAAATGCGTTAAGTTACGTTCATTTAACTTTTACTATAGGCCGTCAAACGGTTGTGTGTGAAAGCAGAATGAATATGTACAAGTCTTAGATAAAATATGATATGTATACCTCTACAATCTACATACATACATACAAGAACAGATTAACGCGCCCAAATATGTTACGATACATTCTCTACAAATCATGCAGACAGATTATGACATATTACACGGCGCTATTTACAAGTGTTTGGGTATTTTTTTTTATGATTGTATGCCCGTTTTCACTTTGTGTTTATTAAAATAAGACAAAACTTAACAGATATTTGTCAAGTTTCATGAAGAAGTTCGAACATGAACAAATTGTTTACTCACTCTTATCAATTTTAATTGTGAGAGCCGTGATCAGACGCGAGGCGTGGCAGGTGAGTCTCACGCAGCTGGCTCTGGTAAAATGTAAAACAGAAATCATTAGTTAGTTAATAGCTAACATGATAAACTCAGGCGTCTTATTTGAAAGTCATCTAATTGACATTTTGACAGCTGCGTAAATGCGGCGTGAAATCTAAGAAATAACCATAGTTTAACAGACTTCACATAAGCTCATACATTGGTGATTGAGCGGTAGTGCATGCGACTTTCAGTCCGAAGGTCGTGAGTATTAAAATCAAACCCCAGTGCATAAATTAATTGTTAGAATTAACAAAAATGCGTTAATAAAAAATGCGTTAAGTTGCGTACATTTAACTTTTATTTTAGGCCGTGAAACGGTTGTGTGTGAAAGACTGACAGACGGGCACAGATAGATAAGACATACTGACTAATCTTCTTGAAGATCAGATACCTGCAAAGGCTCCTGTTCCACATCGTCATTGTTCAAAACCTCCAAGTCAATAAAAGATATTTATACTTATTTATCAACCTTAAGCAAAGCCGATAGTGAGGTATTATTATTCAATAATATGGTATAGTACATTTCGATGCTAGGGCGGAAAGTATGTCATTATTTCACGAGGCCCGAGGTGTCTTGCCACGAGCCGTAGGCGAGTGGCAATAATCGGGACAAGTGAAAATGACATATCCGCACGTGAATCGAATGACGTTTTTCAATACAGATGCGAAAAAAATTAAAATACTTACATAAGAACGAATTTAAAGTATTTTTATTATTTCCGTGACACGATTGTAATACAGTTGGTATATTAAGAACATCTTCAAAATGTTTATCTTATCTTCTTTACTTTCTCATTTTCAATCTCATAATTATTTCTCATAAACAAAATAATAAATCGCATGTGACAAATCGTATCGTCATGTCTTAGAGGCCCTTCGAATATGTTTATCTGATTGAAAAACGCCTCTACCTACTTTGACTGACGTTTCGTAGGCTCTGTTCCGTTTCATACACACAGATTTATAAGAACTGTTTTCAATGTTAATATTCTTAATGAATGATCATTAGTATGATGAAGAAGTAATTATTGAAATATGAAATATCAATATCTTAAATATTATTGCGTTAATAGTAGGTATTTAGTTTTATTACGGCTCGGTAAAGTTAACGAACAATAATACTCTTCGGTAAGCAGTCATGAATTGGAACACAACTAAATTTAAAAAGATTGGAAAAGTAAAAAGCACTAGTTCGCAAAAACAAACTTTGCGCACGCAAAACAGCCAAAAAAAGGGCACTTTTTGAGCAACTGTATTGAAAAATGAGTTTCCCAGTCGTTGGGAGGAAAACACCGCGCGATGTCCTACATACGTGCGACGTGTTGTAAGTCGGTCGGTTACAGAGTCTTTTTTTTAAAGTCAAGTAAATGGTATGTTGACAGACAGTGACAGAATGCGGTGCACAAAATTCTTCGTAGGCAGTATAAAAAGTAATCTACTCACTAAGGAGTCCCGAGAATAGTAGCAACTCTCATACCTGCCTTGAAGACGTTCAGCTGAAATTTGCGACGTTCGCGTTCGCTCGGAGGCGCGGGATTAGTCGACGTATGCACGCGCCGGGTACGCTCGGAAGACTGGCGTGTGGGCAGAATTGGCGGATCGGCCGGTTATACCGCGGCAAGCGGGGCGACGCAGGGTGGCGGGCGCGAGAAAGCGGAGCATGGCAGGAAGTCTTCGTTATAACTTTTATCGGATGTATTCTTTCATATCATTTTTTACTCGTTTTCAATGATGTTGCAGAGACAGATTCGTTCGCCTTGTCTTAATTTCTAACTGTTCGATTGGCACTCAGCAGACTGGCGTGTGGGCAGAATTGGCGGATCGGCCGGTTATACCGCGGCAAGCGGGGCGACGCAGGGTGGCGGGCGCGAGGAAGCGGAGCATGGCAGGAAGTCTTCGTTATAACTTTTATCGGATGTATTCTTTCATATCATTTTTTACTCGTTTAAATGATCTTGCAGAGACAGATTCGTTCGCCTTGTCTTCATTTCTAACTGTTCGATTGGCACTCAGCAGACTGGCGTGTGGGCAGAATTGGCGGATCGGCCGGTTATACCGCGGCAAGCGGGGCGACGCAGGGTGGCGGGCGCGAGGAAGCGGAGCATGGCAGGAAGTCTTCGTTATTACTTTTATCGGTTGTATTCTTTCATATCTTTTTTTACACGTTTAAATGATCTTGCAGTGACAGATTCGTTCGCCTTGTTTTCATTTCTAACTGTTCGATTGGCACCCAGCAGACTGGCGTGTGGGCAGAATTGGCGGATCGGCCGGTTATAACGCGGCAAGCGGGGCGACGCAGGGTGGCGGGCGCGAGGAAGCGGAGCATGGCAGGAAGTCTTCGTTATAACTTTTATCGATTGTATTCTTTCATATCATTTTTTACACGTTTAAATGATCTTGCAGTGACAGATTCGTTCGCCTTGTTTTCATTTCTAACTGTTCGATTGGCACCCAGCAGACTGGCGTGTGGGCAGAATTGGCGGATCGGCCGGTTATACCGCGGCAAGCGGGGCGACGCAGGGTGGCGGGCGCGAGGAAGCGGAGCATGGCAGGAAGTCTTCGTTATAACTTTTATCGGTTGTATTCTTTCATATCTTTTTTTACACGTTTAAATGATCTTGCAGTGACAGATTCGTTCGCCTTGTTTTCATTTCTAACTGTTCGATTGGCACCCAGCAGACTGGCGTGTGGGCAGAATTGGCGGATCGGCCGGTTATAACGCGGCAAGCGGGGCGACGCAGTGTGGCGGGCACGAGAAAGCGGAGCATGGCAGGAAGTCTTCGTTATAACTTTTATCGGATGTATTCTTTCATATCATTTTTTCTCGTTTAAATGATCTTGCAGAGACAGATTCGTTCGCCTTGTTTTCATTTCTAACTGTTCGATTGGCACCCAGCAGACTGGCGTGTGGGCAGAATTGGCGGATCGGCCGGTTATAACGCGGCAAGCGGGGCGACGCAGTGTGGCGGGCACGAGAAAGCGGAGCATGGCAGGAAGTCTTCGTTATAACTTTTATCGGATGTATTCTTTCATATCATTTTTTACTCGTTTAAATGATCTTGCAGAGACAGATTCGTTCGCCTTGTCCTCATTTCTAACTGTTCGATTGGCACTCAGCAGACTGGCGTGTGGGCAGAATTGGCGGATCGGCCGGTTATACCGCGGCAAGCGGGGCGACGCAGGGTGGCGGGCGCGAGGAAGCGGAGCATGGCAGGAAGTCTTCGTTATAACTTTTATCGGATGTATTCTTTCATATCATTTTTTCTCGTTTAAATGATCTTGCAGAGACAGATTCGTTCGCCTTGTTTTCATTTCTAACTGTTCGATTGGCACCCAGCAGACTGGCGTGTGGGCAGAATTGGCGGATCGGCCGGTTATAACGCGGCAAGCGGGGCGACGCAGTGTGGCGGGCACGAGAAAGCGGAGCATGGCAGGAAGTCTTCGTTATAACTTTTATCGGATGTATTCTTTCATATCATTTTTTACCCGTTTAAATGATCTTGCAGAGACAGATTCGTTCGCCTTGTCTTCATTTCTAACTGTTCGATTGGCACTCAGCAGACTGGCGTGTGGGCAGAATTGGCGGATCGGCCGGTTATACCGCGGCAAGCGGGGCGACGCAGGGTGGCGGGCGCGAGGAAGCGGAGCATGGCAGGAAGTCTTCGTTATAACTTTTATCGGTTGTATTCTTTCATATCTTTTTTTACACGTTTAAATGATCTTGCAGTGACAGATTCGTTCGCCTTGTTTTCATTTCTAACTGTTCGATTGGCACCCAGCAGACTGGCGTGTGGGCAGAATTGGCGGATCGGCCGGTTATACCGCGGCAAGCGGGGCGACGCAGGGTGGCGGGCGCGAGGAAGCGGAGCATGGCAGGAAGTCTTCGTTATAACTTTTATCGGATGTATTCTTTCATATCATTTTTTACTCGTTTAAATGATCTTGCAGAGACAGATTCGTTCGCCTTGTCTTCATTTCTAACTGTTCGATTGGCACTCAGCAGACTGGCGTGTGGGCAGAATTGGCGGATCGGCCGGTTATACCGCGGCAAGCGGGGCGACGCAGGGTGGCGGGCGCGAGGAAGCGGAGCATGGCAGGAAGTCTTCGTTATAACTTTTATCGGTTGTATTCTTTCATATCTTTTTTTACACGTTTAAATGATCTTGCAGTGACAGATTCGTTCGCCTTGTTTTCATTTCTAACTGTTCGATTGGCACCCAGCAGACTGGCGTGTGGGCAGAATTGGCGGATCGGCCGGTTATAACGCGGCAAGCGGGGCGACGCAGGGTGGCGGGCGCGAGGAAGCGGAGCATGGCAGGAAGTCTTCGTTATAACTTTTATCGATTGTATTCTTTCATATCATTTTTTACACGTTTAAATGATCTTGCAGTGACAGATTCGTTCGCCTTGTTTTCATTTCTAACTGTTCGATTGGCACCCAGCAGACTGGCGTGTGGGCAGAATTGGCGGATCGGCCGGTTATACCGCGGCAAGCGGGGCGACGCAGGGTGGCGGGCGCGAGGAAGCGGAGCATGGCAGGAAGTCTTCGTTATAACTTTTATCGGTTGTATTCTTTCATATCTTTTTTTACACGTTTAAATGATCTTGCAGTGACAGATTCGTTCGCCTTGTTTTCATTTCTAACTGTTCGATTGGCACTCAGCAGACTGGCGTGTGGGCAGAATTAGCGGATCGGCCGGTTATACCGCGGCAAGCGGGGCGACGCAGGGTGACGGGCGCGAGAAAGCGGAGCATGGCAGGAAGTCTTCGTTATAACTTTTATCGGATGTATTCTTTCATATCATTTTTTACTCGTTTAAATGATCTTGCAGAGACAGATTCGTTCGCCTTGTCTTAATTTCTAACTGTTCGATTGGCACTCAGCAGACTGGCGTGTGGGCAGAATTGGCGGATCGGCCGGTTATACCGCGGCAAGCGGGGCGACGCAGGGTGGCGGGCGCGAGGAAGCGGAGCATGGCAGGAAGTCTTCGTTATAACTTTTATCGGATGTATTCTTTCACATCAGTTTTTACTCGTTTAAATGATCTTCAAGAGACAGATTCGTTCGCCTTGGTTTCATTTCTAACTGTTAGATTGGCACTCAGCAGACTGGCGTGTGGGCAGAATTGACGGATCAGCCGGTTATACCGCGGCAAGCGGGGCAACGCAGGGTGGCAGGCGCGAGGGGGACTTGATTGGTGATAACTAAAAAGCGGGTACCTATAGCAATAAATAAATAAATAACAAAAATATTTATTGAAATTAAACACTTTAGAACGGATTAATCGCGTTTATTAACACCATGATCCTACGTTTCGAGCCCTTTACAGCACTCGTTAATTTCAATGAATAACAATCGCGGTAACAGAAGACAATATTAACAAAAATATTTATTAAAAAAACGACTTTAATTGGCCTACCCAGTAATAATTTAAGTTAAACAGTTTGTACACCTTTGATTTTCGCGCGCGCCTCTCGTGGTTGCCTTCCCGCGCGGTACAGCGAAGAGTAGGCGCGAGCGAAGTGTGGTCGTCTCGCTCTCGCGGTAGGTATGCTTGGCAATCCCGCTCTCGCATGACTCCTGGTTTTCTCTCGTGCGCGCTCTTCCACATTCTTATTTAAAATACTTGTTAAAACTACCAGTTAATTTCCTAAATTGGGCCACTCAGGGATAATTGGTAAGTGTGTGTGAAAACTGTATGTGCTTTATGACCAATAGACTAATTGCTGAATTAAGTTTGTGTGTTATTTTTGGCTGGGTTGAGTCGATAAGGTGGTCAATATTTGGCAAATATAAGCTTATAAACTTATCATGTGTGGGCAGAAATTGGGCAGTCGCGACCAAAAAGTCGATCAGAACAATCACATTATGCAACTCCCCCCTAAGGCGCATAGAAGGGATGAAGTCATTCGGGGCTCCCGGGTGTGTTTCGGTAGCTCAGTTGGTAGAGCGATGGGCGTGTGTCCCAGAGTCGGCAGTTCGAGTCTCGCCCGAGGCCAGGAGTTTTTCCACTTTTCCTTTTTGTCTTAGAAATTTGGTAGGTTCGTTAGTTACCGGTATCTAATTTAATACGTACATTAGTCGTTCGTTTTGTTTTCATATGAAGGAATGAGATACAAAATTAATATTTGGCACATCCCGATACGAAGTGAGTTGGCAGCATAAAGATGGAAACTGCTAGAGTTGGCTCAACAAGTTGACAAACTTCTTTTAAGTTGACACACGTCCAGTAGTTAAGTAAACCCTAGTCTAGCCTAGTCTAAATCCCTCCACGCGGCTTGGCCATGCCCTCTGGAACTCGCGCCATTTGACGGATCAATATGCAATTGCAGTTTTTCGTTATAATTCGAAACACTCGCGCCATTTGATGGGTTAACATGCAATTGTATTTTCCCGTTGTCATAGCACGGGTTAACACGGTTTGACGCGGACGGTGAGCACTCAACATTAGTATCGCACGTTATCTTTTACAAATTATTACATCGGCTTTCATGTATACATTCGAATTTACATGTAGCATAAAGTTACGACTGTTTGCAAGATAATTTTCGCGCATCTCCACTCGAAATAACTAATAATAACTAAGTGGTTCGCAGCAGTTAAACTGTTCGTTGCAAGAATTAGGGTTAGTCGTTTGCATAGGACTCGTAACAGATGCGACATTGTTAAAATTATCAGAGCGGGCTGTAGGTACATAACACAACACACACAACATTTCTCGCCCGTAGTGTTACATGCAAATAACGGGTTGGACCGTTTTCGACTTTATTGTTATGTCAGATAAGGCTCAAATTGCTGCATGACGCACTACTAGCAAAATAGGCATTATGTGTTTTATTTTTAGATTTCAAGTCGCACAATTGGGAATCGACACTGTAGAAGCTAATATCACTTGTATCACTGTTAGGGCACACTTTATCACTTTGATCACTTGATCAGAGTTATTATGAGAGGAGGACTCACCTGAGTTCATAAGCTTACGACACTGGTCTTTGTAATGTCCAAACGTTCTGACGCGGACGCCGATTGCACCGTTGGCGGCGGCGCGCGCGGCTGCGCGGGCGCGGACGTTTGCGGCGCTCGGGCAGGCGCGGCGGTCGGCGTGCTGCCGGCATGCGATGAGTACCCGTACGCGACGTGGACGTCGGAGCGGGAGGCGCGCGTTGGTAGGTTACCGTGCGGCCTGTGGCCTGCGGAGGTGTACTCCTCTCACCTTCGTCGAATGAGTCTTCCTTATTCTATTATTAAGTAGACCGTAGGTCATATCTAGTTGTGCCTTTTCGGAGATGTCGCCCTCGGGGAGCCGCGCGAAAAGGGAGCGTATTATTATTTTTGCATTGGTCACAAAACACTACCGTTTTCACACAAACTATTACCAATTATCCTTAAACACACACTGAGTGGCTTGATGACCAATTTAGGAAATTAACTGTAAGTTTTAACAAGTATTTTTAATAAGAATGTGGAAGAGCGCGCACGAGGGAAAACTAGGAGTCCGCCATACTGTCGTGCGAGAGCGGTATCGCCAAGCAAGCCGACCGCGAGAGACGACCCCATTTCGCTCGCGCCTACATTTCGCTGGGCCGCGCGGGAAGGCGACCACGAGAGGCGCGCGCGGGGAATTTAAATTGTGGGCTTACGCGGTTTGCTATAAGTTATTAATCTGAATTGAGGAGCTCCCTCAATTTCTTATGGATCCTATCATCATAATATAACTACAATCAAAACGGACTACCTTCAAGGTATATCCTTATAATTACAAACAAAAGATAAATGTCTCAAATCGGATGATACAGCTGGAAATATCATGCAGTTCCTCTATGTCATCCCTGGTCTTCATCATCAGGTCCACTCCACCAAAATGATGGTTTCCATAAGAAAATGCTCAAGTTACTTACGGAAATTGTCAAATTAAAATACCTACATGTTATTAATTAATTTATACATGAAATTCCTAATGAATGAAAAACAAATTCAGGCGAATTTAGAACCTCTTCTGTTGAAATATTAAAGTCGGTTGAAAAAAACAACAGACAAATTGAGAACATCCTCTTTTGAAGTATTGAAGTCGGTTGAAAATAGTTTTCGTCATTAGTTTTTACTAAGCTTTATGTTTGTGATTTTTTTCATATTTTTATCAAAAATTTCATCTGCCTACCTACGCTATAAGGTTACTACCTACTTACTGCGTCAAGTGATTGTGACAAACGGACAGACACACCAAAACTGAAAGAGTTCCGATTTTCCATTTTGGCTACGGAGCCCCAATAAAAATTGAACGATTAAAAATTATGCCGCTGTTACTGGAGGACGCTTCTACATAAGAGCATCAAAAATCTCGAACGATACTTCAACAGCTGATAAAGTCAATGACCAGGGTCAGTGCGATGCAAGTTGAAAAAATCCGACAAAAAATTTAATTTTGTATGAATACAGGTGCATCTTCAATCGCTCCATACAAAGTTAAAAAAAATCTAAGTTTAGAAAATTTGTTGCTTTCACAACACGGGACTACCTACTACCAATCAAATGACTATCATAAGCGTGACCTTTCTACCATTACATTGGCGGCTATACGAGAGTTAAACTTACAATAGTCACCCGTCATGCGCCGCGCGCCGTCGGCAAGTTTCACAGGCAATGCCGACAATTCCGACAAAGCAGCCTCGCGGCCTTGGTCGCAACCATGTCGCAACTTGCAACCATTTTGTCTATGCGTACCTACGATAGATAGGATAAGTATAAGGATAATGTAGTTTTTGAACTGGGCGAGTCTGACGAGTTTGACGTGTCGTGTCGGTATACTCGGTATGTATCGTTTTTGCGTCGGGGGTTAATAATGGTGACGAAATGTGAAAAAAACCAGTACTTACTTGCTTAATTATCCGCCCGATTGCGCCCGCTGTGACTCGTGTAGTTGTGTCGTGGCATTACTGCGTGCGCCGCCGGTGCCTTTGTTTTCGCCGCCCGCCGCGCCGCTCGCCGCCGTCGTAACACTCGTAACCGGCAGCGAGAGTAAATTCGCGCGCGATTTAGCCTGCAGCGAATTCTTGTGGCATGCTTCTTTAGCGGTCTGTAATTTGTTTAAAAGAATAAAGATAAGTAAGGAGAAAGAAGTAACATTATGTGACTAAAGCAGGGTGATAGACGTACGAGCAAGTAGGTACGCGTACTTATGGCTCGACGAGCCAAAAGCAAGTAAGATTTCAAACCGGTAAACCCGCACAATCGCACAATGTTTAAAGACACACAATCGAAAAAGGTCGTCGAGCCAAAAGTACGCCTATCTACTTGCTCGTACGTCTATCACCCGTTTTAAGAATGTCGCACTCCAAAACCAGTCACAAAAATGTATAATTTTTGCACATACCTTACTGCTAATAGTGCTAATAAAATGGCTCTATGTGATGGCCCCTTGCATCCCTGCAGCTCCGCGCGCGCTTAAACACATGCCGCCCAACTTTTTGAAGCATGTGTCGGTCCCGCTTTAATTCATCGAATGCCGCTCTTATGCGTGCTTCCAGCTCCTGCACGTTTTGAATTCTGGCATCACCTGCATACACCCGCCTTTTTACGTCGCCCCACAGGTAAAAGTCCATGGGTGTCAAATCGGGAGACCTCGGCGGCCAAGAGATGAGTGTACTGCCCCGGCCTATCCAATTGTTCGCCCCAAATCTCTCGGTTATGTAGTCCCGAACCGCCCGTGTGTAGTGTGCAGGTGCCCCATCATGCATGAAAGTTATGCCTTCAGCCCCATTTTCAGTCAGCGCTAGCTGGGCCTCTAATTCGCCTCTTAGAAATTCTAAATAAGAGTCTCCATTTAACCGATCTAAGAATACGGGCCCCACAATTTCGTAGCCTAGAATGCCTGCCCACACATTCCGGCTAAATCGGTGTTGGAAGTGACTTGTCCTTCGCGCGTTTGGATTTTCCCTCGCATATACGTGTTCATTGCGACTATTTAGCATTCCGCCACGTTGAAAAGTCGCTTCGTCAGTCCACAAGATACGCCGCTCTCTATTCTCGAGAAGCCAGTTACAAAACGCCACCCTTGGCTGGTAATCTGCTTCAAGCAAGTCATGTACCTTCGTGTATTTGTAGGGGTGAAAGCCACGTTGCCGTAATACATGTCCAATCGTGCTCCGCGAAATGCCACTTTGTTCGGCATATTTACGTTGGCTGTCCGATGGGTTTTCTTGGAAATGCTCCACGACTTGCTGAGCAACCTCGATGTCTGCAGGACGGCCACGATCTGCGTTTCCGCCGGCGTACGCTCCTTGCCGTCGATCCCTTTCCGATTGTACTGCCCTATTGAATGTGCCTGCTGATGGTACCGGGCGCCCATAAATTCTTTCATAAATACGGCGGGCTTCCGCAGTATTTCCACCGGCTTGGTGGGTATAAATATGGTACAGCGTTTCATAAGTGTAACGCGGCATTTTTCTTATACTATCCTATGCTAACTAACCTAATCTACACTACCTAACACTAAATCTAGCCTATTTTAAACCTAATTTACCTAATAAATTACACCTTTCAAGCAAAGTTCACAATCACCTCACAAACTATTCTTAACAAAATAAAATCACTCAAACTTTTCACTCAATTCATCAATCACAAACCAAACAAAAAAAAACAATCACTTTCACACTCGTTAAAAATTCGGAAAACAACTGAATATACTGATAGCAGACAAGCACATGAGAGCATCGAACAGGGCCGACTAAAAAAAAGGAAAAACAGTTCTTACCCCTTTCAATGTTTAGGTACTACCCAACCAATCAGACTAATGCTAGCAGAAAAACCAATCACATAATGCCGCCAAATTTAAGAAAAATGCGGGAAATGGAAATTTATCAGGTACTAGTAATTTCTGACCCATGCCATAATATCGATTTTTTCATTTAGGTATTAAGAAGTAAAATAATAAATGAAAAACGAATCTAATGAAGCATTTTTTTTGTTTTTATAATCGAAAAAGATTGTAAATTATGATGCTTTAGATTATTTTTTGATTATTTTAATTGTAATTGTTCTTTTGGTTCATTATTAATACACTGTCCTGGCAACACTATACTTTATTGGGAGATGGGACGTCCGCAACTATGCAATAGGCAACACTAGGCGATGGCTTTAGAATGTTCAGGTGTGTATTACTTCAACTTTTACTTCTTCCAGCATCTGCTTCCTTTATAAACATGTAAATGAAATGCCCAAAAGATGTCCGAATGCCTTACATACAACTCGCTTCGATATCACCTAAGTACTTATTATTGTGGTGTGTTAATGTGTACCCCGAACGATCCCATTCCTTTCAGTTGGCAACACTGCTGTCACGTCACCGCCTCTTTTCGTTACGCCAGGGGTGCCAACTTAGGGGTTTTCCCCCTAGATTTAGGGGGTAAACAAGACGGGTGAGGTTTTTTTAGGGGTGAAATTTTTCTAGGGGTAAATTTAGGGATATTTGATTTTCCCATTCCATGTATGTGTGACAGCGAAAAATGTGTTAAGAAGCGAAATTATTACTGAAAATGAAATGATACTGCAGTCCATTCCACTCTCAGTTGCTCGAACTCATGAAAAAAAAAAAAAATACGACCGGAACTCAAACGCTCCGATTTACGCTACAGTACAGCTACGAAATTTTCTCCCAATTTATCAAATTGCATTTAGTAGTCCCGTCTGGACAGGCCATCATTCAACCTTTCTGACCAAAAATACTAAATCTGTGGCGTAAACGGTCGTGCGTTAATGACTTTATGTTATGAGATACTGAATAATGTCGATAATTAATGTTGAATAAAGAAATTTTATTTAATATTTATTCATTTTTTTATTTAGGGGGTTTTCCGAAAAATCACTACAGTTTTAGGGGTTTTCAATTTGTGCTTTAGTGGTAAATAAAAATTTGAGTTGGCAACCCTGCGTTACGCCAGACCGCCAGTCGCCATTTTTTTAACTGCGCACACGCTACACAAGTAATGAATCAAACATCTTCAGTAACTACAACGTCGTTATACACATAATCCCTTACGAGTATCCCGCAGCAACTAGTAAATCTGGATATCAGGGGAACAAAGCTTTGACTAGATGGAGCCATAATACGCGAAGATTGATCGATTGAAATTTCATTATTTTCCACGGTAAAGGGTATGAATTTCATTATTTTCCACGGTAAAGGGATTCGTCATGTACAAAACCATTCCAAATTTAATTAATTCCAAACCAGGTGTGTATGTAAGTGATACGTTGCAAATGTGTTTAAACAATAACAAAACTATAACTGAAATATTCGTCGTGTTTCTTGAATAGAAAAATACTGTTTGGTGTGTTCCGCTAATTAACAACATAACTTAGGACATTAACTATTGCAACAGTGTTGTTTTCCATATAACATTAACACGTTTACTCTGCTCGTCACTCATATTTACAATATTTTCATTTGCATTTCTAACAATTTACTGTGTATGGCTGTGGTTGTTGGTTGTGTTATCTGTGTTTACAGATTTCATTGCGAAACATGTCTTGAGGAATTGCAGGCTTAGGAATTGTGGTACAATTTACTGTGTATTGCTGTGGTTTTTGGTTGTGCTATCCATGTTTACAGATTTAATTGAGAGACATGTCTTGAGGAATTGCGGGCCCAGGAATTATGGTGGTCGTCTGAAGGTGTTACAAGTTCAGAATGTAGCTCTAAAGGCGCAGCAGGTTCAACCTGCTGCATTTGCAGTACACAACACCGCCATGTGAAGGCCATATAATAATACAGTGAAACTTCAACCGTATTGGGCAGGCCAGCTGGCTGTGAAAATCCCCTAGCAGGTATTAAAACAGATATGTATGACTAAATTTAGAAATGTAATTTTATATTATACACAACAACAATAATTATTAATTAAACAATAATTTACATGTTATGTACAGATAAAAACTAAAAATCATTACATAGTTGGGCGCGTTAGACTGTTGTATGTATGTATGAAAAAAAACATTTGGTGCTCCCCATACCTACTCTTCCGTGGGTGACATACATAGCGACTACGGGTCTTTCACCAGTATGGATTAAGGCAAACACCTCCTAACGGAGATCCTTGGGGAGGCATGTATGTATGTAATATAAGAATGTTTAACACTTTGACACGGCCCCTAGTCATCCAAGACCGATCTAAAGGCTCATCATATCAGTCATAAGACGTCCACTGCTGAACATAGGCCTCCCCTTTTGACCTCAATATGAACCGGTTGGAAGTGACCTGCATCTAGCGTCTCCCGGCGACCTTCATAAGGTCATCTGTCCATCTTGTGGGTGGACGTCCTACGCTGCGGTTGCCAAGCAGTGGTCTCCACTTGAGCACTTTTCGACCCCATCGGCCATCAGCTCTGCATGCAATGTGGCCTGCCTATTGCCATTAAAACTTTAATTTATTTATATTTATTTACATGTTATGTACATATAAAAACTGAAAATCATGACATATTTGGGCGCGTTAATCTGTGCGCGTTAATGTATGAAACTGTAAGCGCCCGCGAAACATTTGGCGCACCCCATACCTACTCTTCGGTGGGTGTCATAGATAGCGACTACGGGTCTTAATAAGGATTCCGTCATTAAACGACGCAACCCCATCGACTTTGGGCTCGATTGATTCGTCTTGACAAGTTCTTTCATATTGGATGGTAACCAGTATCTTCAAAGCAGGTATGGGGTTTGCTATTTATCTCGGGACTCCTTAGTGAGTAGACTACGTTTTACAGTCTGTACTGTTAGGTACTGTCTGTCAACATGCCATTTACATGACTTTCCGTGGGGACTCTGTTACCGACCGACCTACATCACGTCAAACGTATGTGGGGAACCATCTATTTTTTTTACCTATTTTCACGATGTTCTCCTTCAAGCGACTGGTACATATCTAACGATGTTTTGTACATAAGTTCCAAAAAACTCATTTTTACGAGCGGTAGGCTAGTTCACATATCAATTTTTATCTAAGACTTGTACATATTCATTCTGCTTTCACACACAATCATTTGACGGCCTATAGTAAAAGTTAAATGTACGCAACTTAACGCATTTATTATTAGGTAATACAGTTATGTTAATTCTAACAATTAATTTAAGCATTGGGGTTTTAATCACAATAATGATCATAATAAAAATAAAATACCATATTTTTCTTCTGTCAAAAATCATTCTTTGTGTTTTGCGCATTTTCCTTTGCCTTATTTCCTAACACACCGCTTTAGCCTGCTATCTGAACGTTCCAGGTGCTTGTGATCGTGATGGAGCCCGATGTCTGCGTGCGGCGCGACAGTATGCAGCTTGCTTTGCGTCGCTGGAATTCGGTTAGCTTCCATATTTTAGTAATTTGTAAACGTGGTAGGTTACTTATTATTTGATCGCGAAATAGGTACCAAATTTAAAGAATTTATTTTTGCTCTTGAACTAATTGGTCAGGAAGAAACTACCCGAGGGCGTTGTACTTAGTCGACTGTGGGATATGAGGGGTTCGATTGTCTCGTGCTAGGTGTGCCTGGCAACCTAGCTGTCACAGCACTCACAGCAATATCACAATTTTCTTTACCTTTTAACGCCTTGATCGCTAAAAGTGCCTGCCTCTTTTCTTCCTACCCTTTTTGTTGACTAGGTCTTATTGGGATGAGCCCGGTTTCCTCACGATGTTTACTCCTTCCGAAAAGTGTCTGGAAAATATCTTACGATATTTTGTTACGAGCCCGGAGTTTTTAACCCACGACCTTCGGACTGAAAGTCGCATGCACTACCGCTCAATCACCAATGTATGAGTTTATGTGGAGTTTGTTAAATTATGGTTATTTCTTAGATTTCACGCCGCATTTACGCAGCTGTCACTGACTGTCAAAATGTCAATTAGATGACTTTCAGATAAGATGCCCGAGTTCATCATGTTAGCTATTAACTAACTAACGATTTCTGTTTTACGTTTTACCAGAGCTAGCTGCGTGAGACTCATCTGCCACGCCTCGCGTCTCATCACGGCTCTCACAATTAAAATTGATAAGAGTGAGTAAACAATTTGTCCATGTTCAAACTTCTTCATGAAACTTGGCAAACCTCTGTCAAGTTTTGTCTCATTCTTATAAACACAAAGTAAAAACGGGCAAACGCCATTTGAAAAAAAAAATGTCGTCGCACAACCTATTTTTAAATCTGTCAGTCTACGGGACTCACCAGTGTCTGATGAATTGATGATGGAGCTAAAAGGTGGATATAAGAACTCTGTCATTAAACGATGCAACCCCATCGAGTTCGAGCTGGTTTGATTCGTCTTGACGAATACTTGCATACTAGATGGTAACCAGTGTCCTCAAAGCAGGTATGGGATTTGCTATTCATCTCGGGTCTCCGTAGTGAGTAGACTACGTTTTACTGTCTGTACTGTTAGGTACCGTCTGTCAACATGCCATTTACATGACTTTCCGAGGGGACTCTGTTACCGACCGACCTACATCACGTCAAACTTATGTGGGGGTAACCATCTATTTTTTTTACCTATTTTCACGATGTTCTCCTTCAAGCGACTGGTACATATCTAACGATGTTTTGTACATAAGTTCCAAAAAACTCAGTTTTACGAAAGGTAGGCTAGTTCACATATCATATTTTATCTAAGACTTGTACATATTCATTCTGCTTTCACACACAATCATTTGACGGCCTATAGTAAAAGTTAAATGTACGCAACTTAACGCATTTATTATTAGGTAATACAGTTATGTTAATTCTAACAATTAATTTAAGCATTGGGGTTTTAATCACAATAATGATCATAATAAAAATAAAATACCATATTTTTCTGCTGTCAAAAATCATTCTTTGTGTTTTGCGCATTTTCCTTTGCCTTATTTCCTAACACACCGCTTTAGCCTGCTATCTGAACGTTCCAGGTGCTTGTGATCGTGATGGAGCCCGATGTCTGCGTGCGGCGCGACAGTATGCAGCTTGCTTTGCGTCGCTGGAATTCGGTTAGCTTCCATATTTTAGTAATTTGTAAACGTGGTAGGTTACTTATTATTTGATCGCGAAATAGGTACCAAATTTAAAGAATTTATTTTTGCTCTTGAACTAATTGGTCAGGAAGAAACTACCCGAGGGCGTTGTACTTAGTCGACTGTGGGATATGAGGGGTTCGATTGTCTCGTGCTAGGTGTGCCTGGCAACCTAGCTGTCACAGCACTCACAGCAATATCACAATTTTCTTTACCTTTTAACGCCTTGATCGCTAAAAGTGCCTGCCTCTTTTCTTCCTACCCTTTTTGTTGACTAGGTCTTATTGGGATGAGCCCGGTTTCCTCACGATGTTTACTCCTTCCGAAAAGTGTCTGGAAAATATCTTACGATATTTTGTTACGAGCCCGGAGTTTTTAACCCACGACCTTCGGACTGAAAGTCGCATGCACTACCGCTCAATCACCAATGTATGAGTTTATGTGGAGTTTGTTAAATTATGGTTATTTCTTAGATTTCATGCACGCCGCATTTACGCAGCTGTCACTGACTGTCAAAATGTCAATTAGATGACTTTCAGATAAGATGCCCGAGTTCATCATGTTAGCTATTAACTAACTAACGATTTCTGTTTTACGTTTTACCAGAGCTAGCTGCGTGAGACTCATCTGCCACGCCTCGCGTCTCATCACGGCTCTCACAATTAAAATTGATAAGAGTGAGTAAACAATTTGTCCATGTTCAAACTTCTTCATGAAACTTGGCAAACCTCTGTCAAGTTTTGTCTTATTCTTATAAACACAAAGTGAAAACGGGCAAACACCATTTGAAAAAAAAATGTCGTCGCACAACCTATTTTTAAATCTGTCAGTCTACGGGACTCACCAGTGTCTGCTGAATTGATGATGGAGCTAAAAGGTGGATATAAGAACTCTGTCATTAAACGATGCAACCCCATCGAGTTCGAGCTGGTTTGATTCGTCTTGACGAATACTTGCATACTAGATGGTAACCAGTGTCCTCAAAGCAGGTATGGGATTTGCTATTCATCTCGGGTCTCCGTAGTGAGTAGACTACGTTTTACTGTCTGTACTGTTAGGTACCGTCTGTCAACATGCCATTTACATGACTTTCCGAGGGGACTCTGTTACCGACCGACCTACAACACGTCAAACTTATGTGGGGGTAACCATCTATTTTTTTATCAATTTTCACGATGTTTTCCTTCAAGCGACTGGTACATATCTAACGATGTTTTGTACATAAGTTCCAAAAAACTCAGTTTTACGAAAGGTAGGCTAGTTCACATATCATATTTTATCTAAGACTTGTACATATTCATTCTGCTTTCACACACAATCATTTGACGGCCTATAGTAAAAGTTAAATGTACGCAACTTAACGCATTTATTATTAGGTAATACAGTTATGTTAATTCTAACAATTAATTTAAGCATTGGGGTTTTAATCACAATAATGATCATAATAAAAATAAAATACCATATTTTTCTTCTGTCAAAAATCATTCTTAGTGTTTTGCGCATTTTCCTTTGCCTTATTTCCTAACACACCGCTTTAGGCTGCGATCTGAACGTTCCAGGTGCTTGTGATCGTGATGGAGCCCGATGTCTGCGTGCGGCGCGACAGTATGCAGCTTGCTTTGCGTCGCTGGAATTCGGTTAGCTTCCATATTGTATTAATTAGTAAAAGTCGTACTATTATAGCTCGTGATTTAGGTACCGACTTTAAAGAATTTAATTACTTTTGAACAAATTAATCCGGAAAAACGTACCCGACGGTGTTGTACTAGTCGACTGTTGTGCTAGCAACCTTTTAACGCCTCAATCGCTAAAAGAGCATGCCTCTTTTTGTAATAGATACAAGAGTGACTGACCCAGAGGGTAAACTAGGCTTTATTGAGCTAAGCCCTGTTTCCTCACGGTGGTTTCCGTCCCCGAAATGTGTCTGGAAAATATCTAACCATGCTTCGTACGTAAGTTCCGACAAACTCATTCTTACGAGCCCCGCGACCTTCAGATTGAAAGTCGCACGCTGTACAGCTGAACCACCAATGCATGAGCTTACGGTGACAGTTAGTTAGGGTCAAGTTTTAATTCCGGTATACTCATGACTGTATTTTGACATCCGGATTGAAAGACATGAAAATATCGTATTGAAGCTGTAAGTTGACAAACTTTCAAGCTGTTTAATTGTATGTCTGTATGTGTGTGAAGTCTCCTAAACTATGCAACAATTACCAGCTAAGTAAGAAGTAAAGAAAATAGAAGATGCCTATGAATAGTTTAGCTAAGCCCTGTTTCCTCACGGTGGTTTCCGTCCCCGAAAGGTGTCTGGAAAATATCTAACCATGCTTCGTACGTAAGTTCCGACAAACTCATTCTTACGAGCCCCGCGACCTTCAGATTGAAAGTCGCACGCTGTACAGCTGAACCCCCAATGCATGAGCTTACGGTGACAGTTTGTTAGGGTCAAGTTTTAATTCCGGTTTCCGTTGACTGTAAGTTGACAAATTTTCAAGCTGTTTAATTGTATGTCTGTATGTGTGTGAAGTCTCCTAAACTATGCAACAATTACCAGCTAAGTAAGAAGTAAAGAAAATAGAAGATGCCTATGAATAGTTTCTTTGATGGCTTTGTAACGTGTATCACCTATAAATGTCGTGAACACAAGTAGCGCTCCTTTATAGGTAAAGCATCAACATGTCAACATTTGTGTACAGACGGCAGCACGCTGCACTGCTGCCCCGAGTGCCACATCTTTGCCCAAGAGCTGAGAGCTATTATCGTTTAACGCTAAGATTACTAATTAGATTATTATTAACATTCGCCATTGATAAGAGTGAGTAAACAATTTGTCCATGTTCAAACTTCTTCATGAAACTTGGCAAACCTCTGTCAAGTTTTGTCTCATTCTTATAAACACAAAGTAAAAACGGGCAAACGCCATTTGAAAAAAAAATGTCGTCGCACAACCTATTTTTAAATCTGTCAGTCTACGGGACTCACCAGTGTCTGATGAATTGATGATGGAGCTAAAAGGTGGATATAAGAACTCTGTCATTAAACGATGCAACCCCATCGAGTTCGAGCTGGTTTGATTCGTCTTGACGAATACTTTCATACAAGATGGTAACCAGTGTCCTCAAAGCAGGTATGGGATTTGCTATTCATCTCGGGTCTCCGTAGTGAGTAGACTACGTTTTACTGTCTGTACTGTTAGGTACCGTCTGTCAACATGCCATTTACATGACTTTCCGAGGGGACTCTGTTACCGACCGACCTACAACACGTCAAACTTATGTGGGGGTAACCATCTATTTTTTTATCAATTTTCACGATGTTTTCCTTCAAGCGACTGGTACATATCTAACGATGTTTTGTACATAAGTTCCAAAAAACTCAGTTTTACGAAAGGTAGGCTAGTTCACATATCATATTTTATCTAAGACTTGTACATATTCATTCTGCTTTCACACACAATCATTTGACGGCCTATAGTAAAAGTTAAATGTACGCAACTTAACGCATTTATTATTAGGTAATACAGTTATGTTAATTCTAACAATTAATTTAAGCATTGGGGTTTGATATAATAAAAATAAAATACCATATTTTTCTTCTGTCAAAAATCATTCTTTGTGTTTTGCGCATTTTCCTTTGCCTTATTTCCTAAAACACCGCTTTAGGCTGCGATCTGAACGTTCCAGGTGCTTGTGATCGTGATGGAGCCCGATGTCTGCGTGCGGCGCGACAGTATGCAGCTTGCTTTGCGTCGCTGGAATTCGGTTAGCTTCCATATTTTAGTAATTTATAAACGTGGTAGGTTACTTATTATTTGATCGCGAAATAGGTACCAAATTTAAAGAATTTATTTTTGCTCTTGAACTAATTGGTCAGGAAGAAACTACCCGAGGGCGTTGTACTTAGTCGACTGTGGGATATGAGGGGTTCGATTGTCTCGTGCTAGGTGTGCCTGGCAACCTAGCTGTCACAGCACTCACAGCAATATCACAATTTTCTTTACCTTTTAACGCCTTGATCGCTAAAAGTGCCTGCCTCTTTTCTTCCTACCCTTTTTGTTGACTAGGTCTTATTGGGATGAGCCCGGTTTCCTCACGATGTTTACTCCTTCCGAAAAGTGTCTGGAAAATATCTTACGATATTTTGTTACGAGCCCGGAGTTTTTAACCCACGACCTTCGGACTGAAAGTCGCATGCACTACCGCTCAATCACCAATGTATGAGTTTATGTGGAGTTTGTTAAATTATGGTTATTTCTTAGATTTCACGCCGCATTTACGCAGCTGTCACTGACTGTCAAAATGTCAATTAGATGACTTTCAGATAAGATGCCCGAGTTCATCATGTTAGCTATTAACTAACTAACGATTTCTGTTTTACGTTTTACCAGAGCTAGCTGCGTGAGACTCATCTGCCACGCCTCGCGTCTCATCACGGCTCTCACAATTAAAATTGATAAGAGTGAGTAAACAATTTGTCCATGTTCAAACTTCTTCATGAAACTTGGCAAATCTCTGTCAAGTTTTGTCTTATTCTTATAAACACAAAGTGAAAACGGGCAAACACCATTTGAAAAAAAAATGTCGTCGCACAACCTATTTTTAAATCTGTCAGTCTACGGGACTCACCAGTGTCTGATGAATTGATGATGGAGCTAAAAGGTGGATATAAGAACTCTGTCATTAAACGATGCAACCCCATCGAGTTCGAGCTGGTTTGATTCGTCTTGACGAATACTTGCATACTAGATGGTAACCAGTGTCCTCAAAGCAGGTATGGGATTTGCTATTCATCTCGGGTCTCCGTAGTGAGTAGACTACG
This sequence comes from Lathronympha strigana, assembly GCA_949128165.1. Lineage (NCBI taxonomy): Eukaryota > Metazoa > Arthropoda > Insecta > Lepidoptera > Tortricidae > Lathronympha > Lathronympha strigana. The sequence continues at coordinate 3,565,648 of OX421906.1, read as the reverse complement.
TTTTACTGTCTGTACTGTTAGGTACCGTCTGTCAACATGCCATTTACATGACTTTCCGAGGGGACTCTGTTACCGACCGACCTACAACACGTCAAACTTATGTGGGGGTAACCATCTATTTTTTTATCAATTTTCACGATGTTTTCCTTCAAGCGACTGGTACATATCTAACGATGTTTTGTACATAAGTTCCAAAAAACTCAGTTTTACGAGTGGTAGGTTAGTTCACATATCATATTTTATCTAAGACTTGTACATATTCATTCTGCTTTCACACACAATCATTTGACGGCCTATAGTAAAAGTTAAATGTACGCAACTTAACGCATTTATTATCGGGTAATACAGTTATGTTAATTCTAACAATTAATTTAAGCATTGGGGTTTTAATCACAATAATGATCATAATAAAAATAAAATACCATATTTTTCTTCTGTCAAAAATCATTCTTTGTGTTTTGCCCATTTTCCTTTGCCTTATTTCCTAACACACCGCTTTAGGCTGCGATCTGAACGTTCCAGGTGCTTGTGATCGTGATGGAGCCCGATATCTGCGTGCGGCGCGTCAGTATGCAGCTTGCTTTGCGTCGCTGGAATTCAGTTTGCTTACATATTGTATGGTACTATTATAGCTCGTGAATTAGGTACCGACTTTAAAGAATTTAATTACTATTGAACATATTAGTCCGGAAGGAAGTAGCCGAGGGTGCTGTGCTGGTGCCGCAAAAAGAACATCTTTTTGTAATAGATACAAGAGTGACTGACCCAGAGGGTAAACTAGGCCTTATTGAAGCAAGCTCGGTTTCCTCATGGTGGTTTCCTTCCCCGAAAGGTGACTAGAAAATATCTAACGATGTTTTTTTGTACATAAGTTCCAAAAAACTCATTCTTACGAGCCCCGCGACCTTCAGATTGAAAGTCGCACGCTGTACAGCTGAGCCACCAATGCATGAGCTTACGGTGACAGTTTGTTAGGGTCAAGTTTTAATTCCGGTATACTCATGACTGTATTTTGACATCCGGATTAAAAGAGATGAAAATATCATATTGAAGCCGTTAGTTGACTGTAATTTAAAATTTATACAATTTGTATGTATGGGAAGTCTCCGAAAATATGCAACAATTACCAGCTAAGTCAGAAGTAAAGAAAATAGAAGGTGCCTATGAATGGTTTCCTTGATGACTTTGTAACGTGTATCCACCTATAAACGTCGTGAACACAAGTAGCGCTCCTTTTCAACATGTTAACATTTATGTACAGACGGCAGCACGCTGTAGGTACTGGTGCCCCGAGTGCCACATCTTTGCCCAAGAGCTGAGAACTAATATCATTTTAGCGCCAAGATTATTAATTAGATTATTATTAACATTCGTGACTTATAGTCGCCAGTTAACGATAACGATTAACAGTTGCTGGGTAGTCTATCGTAATGGGTAATCCAGAGTTGGAACCAATCACGGGTTGAAACCAATGAGCGGATGTTAGTGACGTAACCCGACCCATTAAGGGGCGTTTAGGGTGCTGACGACTCCAACACTTCGTTAACACGTCATACCCTCGTTAAGCATTGGCTACGTTACTCACAGACTGAACACAACAGTACCTATCTGCGGTTTTCTGTAAGGCGGAGGTGCTTCTCTATTTGGGATCTGCTAGCGAAATGACATCCACGGAAACCACCCAAAGCACCACCACCACGCAGAGTTAGATTATATTCGCTTCGCTATGCTCTACCCCCTCCCAAATTAACTTAATATGTAACTTATAGCTTCATCTGCGACAAAGCGCGAGGACCACCGCAAGCCACAACCCTGAGCGGCGCAGGTCTGCTCCGTCGGTTCCAAGGTACTGTCTTGTCTAATCGAACGAGCGAGCGAAGCGCGTGAGTTCTCTCAGTCTACTTGGACAATCAGTCTTTTGAATGTTTGTTTGACGATAGCTCGAGTGATCGGATCAGGCAGGTATTTAGACGAGAAAGAGAGATTTTTTTAAATTGTATAACCAAAACTCGGTCGAGGGGTTGCCAAGTTTAGGACAATTTTTATGGTGCAAGTCTCAGTAAGAGATGGTTTGTCCCATGTGAAAGGGGTATTAGTCACATTGAATAGATAAAGGCATTCTATGGGAATATTGCTGTGCGTAAAAATGTATATGCAAATGCGGGTAACTATTTTTTCTGCCAACACCCACAATTGCAAGTATACGCGATTTGAAAAAGGCCGTCCGTCGTTTGGAAGTTAATACAACTTGATGCGAGTCGAATCAATCAAGGGATTAACAAGATATACTTAGGGGTTACGCTTCAGTTCATCGTGACACACACACAGCTCTTAACTAACATCTGATTTTTATTTTACAGGAGAACACTAACCAGCGTCTGCCACCACACTGCACAGCAAAGAATATAATACTAAGAAAGAAGAACGACAACTACATACAAAAAAAAACGTCTCGCGCAAAGTTTGTTTATACTACTAGCGACATCAAGAAAACACAGTGAACTAAATTTGACAACTGGATTGGCTGGATTGTTTAGCCTATTACTAATAATCTCATAATGAAGCGGATGGTTCTGGGTTCGAACCCTGGCAATGGAATATCTTTTAGTATTTTTTATCTCAGATTTTTATTCGATTTCATTGTACACAGTACACTGTCAAATTGGTTCTCGTATCTCCTTCTCAAATGTAAAATCTGCAGAGAACGTTTTAAATTATTGTTATTTTGTGTAATAGTAACGAATGAAACCACGCATCAAGTACGCAAGTACTTGCCATACTAATTGGTATCCTGTTTCAACTGCTACTACAATTGATGATCAGCGCTTGAGCCTGAGACGTTGGCTATACGAATACTACAAAACCCTATTACCTAGAGGTCCTTTCCATAGGTTTCCGTCTGCTGACTTGGGCAACAGACATCCCTCACTGATAAGATAAGACTTTATGATAGGCAGAGGTCGTAGGACTTACAGAACAAAGTATTGAAGTATTTGTTGCAATACCTTGCTGATTGTGATCGTACACCTGTTGATTGTCTTCCTTGATTGCAGCGCCTGCAGTAATGAATTTTCGGACATACAGCGATGTTTATTGCTGATACTGAATAAAAGAGATCAATTTCTTAGTTATTATCGATAAAATGTAACTTGAGTAAATTACTTTTAGCCACTAGCGAATCGTAATTCTATGGTTGATGCGGTATTGTAATAGCTACTGAAAATCTAAACCCAATAATGATTTTAATTATCAAAATCGATTGCGATTTCAAAGTACTTATTTATTTTTCCGCACTCCCGATGCAGTACTTATACAAAAAGCATAGCAGTGCAGATCCTATAGTAAAGTTATTCTCTTTGTGTACAGTATCGTGTAGGTGTGCGGGGAATGTGACGTCATCTCGTCACTCACTGTCAAACCCGATTTTTTTCTATTTTAGTAAATGGTGCCACCCACCATTTAAATGTTCGCTTTTTTAGGCTGGGGTTAGAGTCGCGCGGACTGCCCGCACGGAGCAATATTTATTAAAAAAGCCATCCGCGCAGATTGCTGCTCGGATGTCGGCTGTATCGTGCGGAGAGTGCATTGTTCGCGCCTGTACTCCGAAGCGAACAATCCACACGGACGGTCCGCGTGACACTAAAACCACTCTTACAGATATTCACTAGATGACGGACCTGACTAAGTAAAAACCGTAATAGGCGAAACTATTTTTCTGCCCTTCGGCCGGCAAGCGCCACATTGCGCTGAACCAAATTGACGCCTGCCGGCTTCGTCGAGCAAAAAAATGTAAGGGCTAACGCTCGCTGGCGCGGGTGCACGGAGCGGGTGCACGCGGCGGGTGGATTTATTATTACACGCCCGCTCCGTGTGCCCGCTTCACTTAGCGCTGTTCATACAATTTCTTATTAGACGGGCGTCCGTTCCGGGTATTCCGCGTCAGCTAGTGGAGGCCCTTAAAGCCTCTGCTTCGCATCGGCGGTCAATTACATGTGATCCGAGACATTTCCTACATTTACGGCCTAGGCACGTAATCTAATCTACTATTATTTTATTACGCTTCCCATAGTGCCTAGCCAATTTTTGTTTTGTGGTCCGTACGATAAACGAATGATGGCCGTGTAGTCCAATCGACGTGTAGGACCTATAAATCATCATGTTCAAATATTACACGGGGCAGTGTCTTGGTTCACTGACTGTAATTCTCTGTGTATTCTTAATAATAAAATAAAGTAGATTAAGATGCCTGCCTTTATTTATTTTTCCCATTCGATCAAAACGTAATGTTAGCACACCGACGTATTCGCAATACTCTCATGCGAAACGATGAACATTCTGTAGAAAGACAAAAATTCACATGCATATGCGTCGGTATGCAAACGACAAGAATTCACACAAAAAATGACACCTGAGCGCCTACCACGAACCGCGAACGAAAGTATACCTCTCTTTCGCACTTGTGATTTCTCACTCAAGTGCGACAGAGAGGTGAAACTTCGTTCGTGGTTCGTGGTAAGCCCGTCATTCACGGCAGTCCGCCGGCACTCCGGCATGGCTGGATGTAGCGGACACACGGTGTGCAAGTGGCCCAGCCTGGCAGTCCAATTCGCACTTATTCGTTGAAAGATGCGCAGCGCTGCGTTTTAGCGCATACACTGTACTCGAATTAAAAAAATGCCGCCATCTCTTATATCATTTTTAATAATGAATAATTAATATTTTTTGCATTGCCGCATTTCTCAATTGTTTATTACCGTAATTTAGTGCAAGGAGGTGGGCGGAGCCAGCAGGATGTTGCCGTACGGCACGCATCCGGCAACGACATTCACGATGCTATATTACGTGCCGGAGGTGCCGGCGGACTGCCGTGAATGAGGGGCTGTAGGCCTTCTGGAGAAACTGGTTTTAAAGCCCGTCTAGACAAACAAATTTTATTTCATTATAAAGTCTAATTTGTGTCAAAATAAAGCAGCGAATTAAATAAGCATACTATGTAGTACTACATGTAATGTAATAAATGCATTCGTATTTGTAAAATCACTTGTACTAATTTTTGCATTTTATTTATCAGATTGTGGGTCAAACTGCCCCTGTCTGAACGCTCCTTAAAAATAAACCTATTTGAACACATGACCTAAATAAAGCTGTGAAAAACGCCTTTGAGGCACTGGAACTAGAGTGTAGAGGCACCATTACAGATCGAATGGTATTGTTTTTGTGGTCGATTGCGTATAAGCCGCAAATAAAATAAATAAAATCACACTAGACAATATTGTAAATACTGTATTTACAATATTGAAAAACAGTAAACATCATATTTTTACGACCAAGTCAATAAACACACTTCAACTCAGTACTAATTATCCGAACGCACATGTAGGCACTGCCTGAACTCATAGGTATGCATGGTGGCAACACTTGGTTTGTTATTGTTTACATTGATGCTTTCGCCTGAATCGTTTAATAATTAATTTATGAGTATTTCAGTGAAATATCAGTGTGATTTGTTTGGTGCATTGATACAATTAAGTGAAAATATCTGTGAAAATAGTGTGTTACTTCATCTCTACCTACAAATCGAATAGGAGAAATAACCTCACACGTAAGTCAATTTCAGCATTATTTTAATTTTTTTTATCGCACGACTACTTTTAGTACGTCCAAGTGCAATAAATCACTGTTTTCTGCTATTTTTGACGATTTTTTCCTGTTTTAAGAGGCCAACATTAGAAAAACTGGCAAATTTAGATTTGCGACTGCCATTTCGTACGAACTTCAGACGAGTTTACATTATTCGGGGTGCATCTACAATGACCACATCGTACAAAATATTATAATTTTTTTGAACTTTTTCAAAATCAAATCAATTTGATCGGTCCAAAAAATGTCTAGGGGGGTTTATATGGGTCCCAAATGCTGCCTGGCGCCGGCTTTCCCGTTTTTTTTTGGCCACGCTGTATATATCGCGCATATTTATCTCATTTCCCTACGTGTCCCTTTACAAATTTACAGAACTACATATCACAGGGTTCTCTCAGTCATCTTTCAACCCTGTGATAACTCGTGCCGTAAAGGGTTCAATACGTCGGGAAATGTGGTCAAAAACGCGATGAAGATTCCGTTTCACCTTAAAGGTTGACCCGTTCGGCAGTGATGTTACAGATTGACACGTTGAGCTATAACAGTCCTCATTTAAAACATGACGAGAGCGATGGTGTTAGCCTATTTCTAGGCTACTGGGCATTTAACAATTTGTTTAAAGTTAGTGTTATGTTAAAATTTTAAAATCGACGTCCAAATGCTTGCGGAGAAATGAACGGAGTGGCGTTGGAGATAGTCGCGAGTTCGTTCGCTCGAGGATGAGGCCTGGTTTGCGGCACTAGCTGACAGAAGGGAAAGAAGACACCAAAGCGATACGTCGCAATACTCGCAATCTGTCGCGAACTTCCCTCGCCAGTTCTGTGGCAAAGTATGTCTCCCCCGCATCGGTCTATTTAGCTATCAAAAGCGAACATTACACAATAGATAGTCTGAAACAAATGCTGAGGCTAGTAAGACGGATGAAGCCCATAATTGGAGCAATAAATTTAATCGTAGGTACCCCTCAGCAACAACAATAACTGAACAACATTTGATCGGCGCTATACAAATAATGTGTGTTTTGATTTTTATTACACTTGCGTTTTGTTTACTGGCTGCCGCTGGTGCCTTAAAAGAGAATAACTCGCCGATTCACTTTTATTCATTGCCTCATTTTCAGGGTCTAGACCCCTGGGTCTTACATGTGTCTAAATTCCAAAAAATGCTAATGCGACAACAAAATCGATGTACGAGTACAACAAAAAATACTTCATAATGACCCCGGAGAAGCTTCGGTCTAGTTGTATCGAGCCAGAAAGAGCATATGTAAAAAAACAAACCAGTGACATTCAAATCGTCAAATATGCTGATGTTAACGTACTTACATATCTGGGGGCACGGCAGTGCCCCCGCCAAGTCGAGCATACAAAGGCACGGCCGTACCATCCTTTTCTCGAAGCCAATCAGGCCATTTTCGACTTCCTGTAACTTCACGGTGGTTAAGCCTAGAACGCTGAATTTTCTGTGACATATTATATTATATACTATTAAGTTTGTATGAAAAAGTGAAAACCTACAGAGTACGTAAACACGACCTTAATTCTCTGGCAATAAAGTTCTGTATACATATTTTGGCACTTTGGCTGTATTCACAGCTGTGTTGTTGACTGTACATACCTAGTTTTTTTAAGTTATTGAACTAAAGTTATTCGGTTTGAGGAGTACAACCTACGATTTAATTTATTGCTCAACTAATGGCCCACATCCGGTATAGTGTTGGAGCATTCCACGGGGCTGTCCCGTACAAACGCTTTTTTTAGTTAGTTAAAGAATTATTTTCTACGTTTTAAGTCGATAATTATTTTTTTACGCTTATGCCGCAAAGAAAGAAACTCCAAAACTTACAATCTTCATAAAATTCGTGTTCGTACGGGACACGCGGTAGACAATTCTGTGGAATGCTCCTGTTGTATTAGGTTTGGTTAAACTGGTTAAGGTTAATTTACCTTTTTACGGTCTTCCTGTGTGGTCCATCTGGAAATAAACAGTTTACCACTTTCTTTATGCAGTATAATTTAAATGTTACGTATTTTATGTGTCACGATATATATTATTGTCTTAACGGTCACTAAATTTTAGTATAGACCGCGTTTTGTTGCGTACCCAAAGGGTTAAAATTAGAGCCTATACCGAGACTTCGCTGTCCGTCCGTCTATCTGTCCGTCTGTCACCAGGCTGTACCCCATGAATCGTGATAGTTAGACAGTTGAAACTTTCACATATGATGTATTTCTGCACGCCTGCCACGAACATCGAAAATTGGCATTGACGGAAAAACCTCCTTGTCACTCTAATATGCAAGTGTGACAGAGATGGAGATACAAATCCGCAATCGTTCGATTTTCGTGATACGAGCCCTGTTGCCGCTATGCGAACAAATACTAAAAAACCGGCCAAGTGCGAGTCGAACTCGCCCACCGAGGGTTCCGCACAAAGGATGCTCCTCCCCCCCATTTATGACCTTAGGTACTTGAAAATACTGGTGGCACGGAACTCTCAGTGTGCGGCAATTATACGGTTTTCGGATCCTTTCTGTACTAGGTAATGACATACTTTCCGCACTAGCATCGAAATGTACTATTTTTTAGCCTGGTGACCGACGGACATCTATCGTATTCTAGGGGTCCCTTTGGGTACGGAACCCTAAAAAACGGGTCCTCTGGGAAGAACCCGAATTTTTACGGATTTTTTCAACGCCAACTGTGCGAAGTGTCTCATACAAAGCATCGACATCCGAGTGGTCGCAATGTATGAAGTTGATCTGCATATATATATGTAGTATTTTTACATATGTATGTGTATGATATTGATAAAATATATACTCACTCAATTTTCTTGAAATCGAAGGAACTCGAATTCAAGCTTGGAGCATATGTCTTACTTAGTCCGATTCTGTACTGCAGCCAAAATTGACATTGTCGGTTTTCGTTAATATATATGTCGACTAACTCTGAAATGTAATGAACTCAGTATATATTAAATAATATTTAAAACGGGTCACTCACGTAATTTAGTCGATTTTCGCTCTTTAGTTGATTTTCGATGTCGAGCGAAAATCGACTAAATTACGTGAGTGACCCGTTTTAAATATTATTTAATATGTTCGAGTCTCACGAGAGTTTTATAGTTACAACTCACACATCATACATTGCTAAACTTTTTTAAATAATAGGATGTATTCAACTAAAATGCAAAACTTATTGATAAGTTGGCGTTATATTCATTAAAAATAATCGAATTAATAGTTTGTTCTTATGTCTTGTATGTACAAGAGATATGTTAAGTTATATTTAAAAAAACCGGTAGCTTCTTCAAAACCCATTGTGATTTTAGACAAAGGGATGATGACTAGGTTAAAAAACTATCATTCTAATTAGTCAGATTATCGAAAATGATTAGACACGTATTTTTTCCTTTTTCAATTTAACTAAAATTTACGAAGATAAAGAGCATCAAAGTTCCGGGGTAGGGGTTTATGACGTCACTACTAGGTAAGAATTGTACATAATAGTGACGTTACGCGGAACTTGCACTGTTTTTTTGTAAGTTTTGATTTGACGAACAAAAGAAAAATACGTGTACAATATTTTTTAATACTTAATGTAAAAGACGGAGTACATAGATTTATTTTATCGTCTAGCCTATTGTATGTAGAACTAGCACTTATAAACAATATTTGTTTTATTGACGTTTCCTCGCAACTGTTTAAAAAAAAATTTTTATATCTGTTATTATATTTGATGTCATTCTCGAAAATTGCATTCTTCATACGTAATGACAGACTTTCCGCCCTTGTATCAAAATGAATTATTTCAACTAATGTACCTTTGGCCGTTGAAAAATCCCACAAAAACACAAAAACAAATATTAATAACATTCTGCAAACTGTCAAACAGCGCACTACTGATGTTGCTGGAAAATCACTAAATTATGATTCAATATTGATTTTATTTTGATGTTTCCTTGTGGACCCTGTGGTTTTATGTAATATAGGTCGGAATAGACGCAATTTACGACGAAAGCTTAATATGGGTATAACATTTTCTGCTCAATGACGAACACAGTGTACAATACGTTACTTGTTTTTAAATCTTAAGAGTATTTATACAGGTATTTTTTTTAGGTTGTAACGAAATTGCTGGTGGTCCGTTTCAGGGCATAATCAGTATCGTGATCAGATTTGAAAAAATTGAAAAAAACCTATGTTAGAATACGGTAGTTTATCTGAACACGCGAAACCCTACATACAAAAAAAACGGATCACCATCATTTTTGTTACAATATTTTAGACCCCAAACAACCCGAAGATTTCAATGTAATATAATAACCTCCTAAAGTCCGTAGTAATAAAATTGTATGTAGTAATAATGAATTCAATGAAATTTTAAATATTTCCAATCCAGAGTTGCATTTTGTTTTGTTTCGTTCAATTTTAAATTAAAGTGAATTCAACCAATATCGATTCCAAATTATAATACTAATTTTACACACAAAAAATGTTGCTGGAGTATAATCCGTTCTAATGTATACTATATAATTTGTTTTATCAACGCCTGATATTTTTGTTAAGAGATATTTATTACTTAACGAAATAGTTTGTTTTTTCTGGGTATATCCATACAATATCATCGTAAATGTAACCTCTGACCTTTAGTACCATAGTAATTGTCATAAGTGTGTCCAAAAAGGACTTTGTGGTCAAACGTAATGCAAATTGTGTTATCTTCAAAGGCACAGGTATAACGATGTGATTATATTATTATATAAACTCATCATCATAAACTTAAGTCTTGCGGTGGAGTATCTTCCAGCTCTCTATGTCTCTGTGACTTTGACCTTTCAATACGACACAGCTTCTACTATTTCCTTCACGTGGTCTCTGTAGCTTCGTCTTAGTTGGCCCCTAACTGTCTTGCCTTCTATTATTCCCTTCAGAATAGTTTTGAAGAATTGGTCATGTCGTATCAAATGTCCAATTTTTTTTGCGTCTCGTATATATTCAGTTCTTCTCTTATCTACTCTATACGCAACACCGGAGGAGGTTCGTTACTCTTTCCAATTTATGCCTTCCATACGTCTGGAGACGTATGGAGATGTGGGTCTGGAGACCCACATCTCAAATGCTTCCAATCTTTTCCTGTCTCTTTGTGTCATTGTCCCTTCCGCTTCCGTAGAGGGCAATGCTGCAGATGTACACTTTAACCATTTGCTTCTTGCTTTTTCGTGACATATGTGACTTCAACAAAACATTTGATTCTTGCTTTTTTGCTTGTTTTCTGACTTTAACAGTTGTTTCTTCTGGTTAAATACGATTTTTGCAACAATGTTCGTTGTATATCTGTCACTAGTAACTAAGCTGCCTGCTTATTTAAATCTTGATTATACTTACCACACGTGATTATACTGACATACAATCGAAACTTCAGTGTATCAATTTTGCATGTGTGCATTAAATTGGACCAAATGGAGAGAATGTGTGGACGCTTTCCCCCAGCAGAGGGACTCTCTTTAAAACAAACTGTAGTTACAAAATTTGATACGCCGTCGATCCTTGCCAATGCAGGCATTTTCTACTAATCAAGTAATCAGCCATAAGTTTAAAGTTTAAATGGTCTTTGGAACACCTATACATTTACCTACATAAAGCAATCATTCGTTTTTTTATGACACACGTTTAGGCATTTGTTTTCCGTTTTCGTCATATGACGCACTGATTCTCGTTAATGAATACAAATACGAATTAAACTTGGAAAATTGAATTATATGTTATTATGTATTAACAGGACAACCCAAACACTTACTGTTAACCCGAGACCTTCGCATTGAAAGTCTCCCATACCGCTGGGCGACCAAGGATCCGCCGGTCCGATCCGATCGCCGAGGATCGAACTCGGGTCTTCAGCTTACGCGGCTAACGCCATAACCACTAGGCCAATTGGACCAATTCTCGGTCTCACAAACATGAAAAGATCCTCGGATTGGCCTCCGTGGGTGTTGGTCTTTTTCTTTAGTGTATGACATCTATTTCAATTTATGAAATAGATTTTTTTCCGGACCGATACGACCTTCAAACCTTCAAGAAAAGAGCGTACTCCCACCTTAAAGGCCGGCAACGCACTTGCGACACCTCTGGTGTTGCGGGTGTCTATGGACGACGTTAATCGCTTACCATCAGGCGATTCGTTTGCTCGTTTGCCCCCTATAGCATAAAAAAAAATTAAAGCAAAATAATCATGATTGCACGTTAACAGGAAGTCAAGGTAAATTAATTGGGATTTACCAGTCTGTACAGTGTACATACATAGCATGTACCTAAACGTGCACACGATCATATCTGATAGTGCATGCCCTGATGTTTTTGTAGTGATATCAACATTGTTTTATGTCGAAAACAGTTTAAGCATTAGCTAAATATAGGCACTTAATATGTACTATTACAAATAAAATGTATTATTACAAACCAAATTATTACTCCGAATTTGACGTAACTTTACATTTTTATCCCTATAAGTACCTACAAGAATGAAAACAAATAAGTAATTTTCTAATCAAAATATTGCGCGTGCGACTTCTATCATATAATTATTCCAACTTACTTCTTCACATTTTTTACAGTGTTTCTGTTTATGTTAGAACAAGTTACAAGACAAAACAGAGGTTTAGTAAATTTTATGCATAAATGGTAAATATGAAGGTTCGACGAGTCGTATTTTTTTTTGTTTTTCTATTTTCAGGAGCAAGAAGCTAAAGCGAAAGAGCAAGGCAACTCGTCCAAAGCACGTCGCATGGGCCGCATAGTGAAGCAATATCAGGAAGCCATCAAACTGCACGCGGCAGGCAAACCTGTGGCAGTAGATGACTTACCGCCCATCGCTGGCTACGGCCCCATACCTACTGATAGCGTGAGTATACAGTATGGTAGCATAGTGAAGCGATTCCAGGAGGCCATAGACTACACGTGGCAGGCAAACCTGTACCAGTAGATGACTTAACGCCCATCGCTGGCTACGGCCCCATACCTACTGATAGCGTGAGTATACAGTATGGTAGCATAGTGAAGCGATTCCAGGAGGCCATAGACTACACGTGGCAGGCAAACCTGTGCCAGTAGATGACTTACCGCCCATCGCTGGCTACGGCCCCATACCTACTGATAGCGTGAGTATACAGTATGGTAGCATAGTGAAGCGATTCCAGGAGGCCATAGACTACACGTGGCAGGCAAACCTATACCAGTAGATGACTTACCGCCCATCGCTGGCTACGGCCCCATACCTACTGATAGCGTGAGTATACAGTATGGTAGCATAGTGAAGCGATTCCAGGAGGCCATAGACTACACGTGGCAGGCAAACCTGTACCAGTAGATGACTTACCGCCCATCGCTGGCTACGGCCCCATACCTACTGGTAGCGTGAATATACAGTATGGTAGCATAGTGAAGCGATTCCAGGAGGCCATAGACTACACGTGGCAGGCAAACCTGTACCAGTAGATGACTTACCGCCCATCGCTGGCTACGGCCTCATACCTACTGATAGCGTGAGTATACAGTATGGTAGCATAGTGAAGCGATTCCAGGAGGCCATAGACTACACGTGGCAGGCAAACCTGTACCAGTAGATGACTTACCGCCCATCGCTGGCTACGGCCCCATACCTACTGATAGCGTGAGTATACAGTATGGTAGCATAGTGAAGCGATTCCAGGAGGCCATAGACTACACGTGGCAGGCAAACCTGTACCAGTAGATGACTTACCGCCCATCGCTGGCTACGGCCCCATACCTACTGATAGCGTGAGTATACAGTATGGTAGCATAGTGAAGCGATTCCAGGAGGCCATAGACTACACGTGGCAGGCAAACCTGTACCAGTAGATGACTTACCGCCCATCGCTGGCTACGGCCCCATACCTACTGATAGCGTGAGTATACAGTATGGTAGCATAGTGAAGCGATTCCAGGAGGCCATAGACTACACGTGGCAGGCAAACCTGTACCAGTAGATGACTTACCGCCCATCGCTGGCTACGGCCCCATACCTACTGATAGCGTGAGTATACAGTATGGTAGCATAGTGAAGCGATTCCAGGAGGCCATAGACTACACGTGGCAGGCAAACCTGTACCAGTAGATGACTTACCGCCCATCGCTGGCTACGGCCCCATACCTACTGATAGCGTGAGTATACAGTATGGTAGCATAGTGAAGCGATTCCAGGAGGCCATAGACTACACGTGGCAGGCAAACCTGTACCAGTAGATGAATTACCGCCCATCGCTGGCTACGGCCCCATACCTACTGATAGCGTGAGTATACAGTATGGTAGCATAGTGAAGCGATTCCAGGAGGCCATAGACTACACGTGGCAGGCAAACCTGTACCAGTAGATGACTTACCGTCCATCGCTGGCTACGGCCCCATACCTACTGATAGCGTGAGTATACAGTATGGTAGCATAGTGAAGCGATTCCAGGAGGCCATAGACTACACGTGGCAGGCAAACCTGTATCAGTAGATGAATTACCGCCCATCGCTCGCTGCGGTGACTACGGTCCCTTACTGATAATGTGAGTATTACCAATGATCCACGATTCAGACACAAATAACGTCCCCTTTCCTTTCGACTTCTGGGCTCGAGGACGTCAGCTAGCAGGGTCGCCCTGCAAGACCATAATACGGTTATTTTAAAAACGGGATTGGACCTGGATGATATTAGCAATTAGCGTGATTGCGACATTTTAACCATCGACGGCAAAATTTGGGTGTCATATCCTTTTCGCCACCATTGACTTGATATCAATCACATGCAACGACTTTATATCAAATATCAGTTTATCTATGTTTATTTGTTGCTTGGCGACGATGGCACTTTAATACTTTTATTATTTTAAAACTTTTATTACTTTTTTGACTTGGCGGCGAAAAGGTCATGTTGCTTATTCCGAGTGCCATACAAGTAACTGCATGGTAGCTCCCAATCGAATAAATCGATATGTGATTTGGTAATCTTTAATTGAAACCCTAGTTTCTAAATAGGTTTTAACTCAGGGTGCGTAGACAAGATGCTAATCAGAGACAGTTGCGTTTCGTTCGCTACTAAGCATTCATAGTAGCGAACGAAACGCAACTGTCTTTGTCGAATAAGGAAAAGTGATAGAGAGAGACCACGCTACGGAGCGTGAGCGATTGGCATCTACGCACCCTGGTGATGAATTTATCCCTTTTAATTTGGGGTAACCTTTTCCAGTCCCCGGCGGGCCCCTCCCCCCCGCCCCGGCCGGCCCGCGCCGCGCCGCCCGCGCCCGCGCCCGCGCCGGCGCCGGCGGTGGCGCACAAGGCCACGCGCTACGACAAGCAGCTCGCGCTGTTGCTGCACCGGCAGAAGGAGTTCAGGGAGGCGGCCATCAAGGCGAAGAAGGCTGGTTAGTGGGTATAAAAGTTGTCAAAAATCCACCAAGTACTAATACTTTTTAATGATATTTTGGATGACGACTGCCGACTGGACATATTTTCTAGCCCACAATCAAAATTGTTGACCGCTTCGTACCGCTATCTGGAAAAAATTGTCACAACAAACTCCATAACCACCTAACTATGTATGTTTCATATAAATTAATATATTATTCTGGGTTTGTGTTAAATTCTTATTCCACTGACATGTTTAATGTAATCATTTTTTTTATTTTTTTTTGTGTTCCATATTCTTTAATATTTTTTGAACCTATTGTTATATTCAACTTGACATTTAGACATTTCAGACAATATTGTAAAATTCCATCATTATTTTCAATTCTTATGTTTATTTTGGACTTGTAAGTATTTTAAACAATAACCTGCCTGTTAGCATGTAAGATATAACTGTAAGTGCTAATGTTAATGGTAATAAATAAATAAACATATCTAAATGCCTGAGCGAGCGTGCGGGGGAGATGGCAGTGTGACCAATGACGCGCAGCTATGTGCTTTAAGCATACATTGGCTTGTGTTTAAGATGAACGCCCCGCCCTCCCCGCTGCACCCCCCGCTCGAGCGTCCACTCAGGCCTTACACTTAACTATAGGAATTTGGGAGTTATTGAATTTTATAACTAAATATTATTATATTAGACGACCGGTTGGCGTGGTTGGTAGTATCTGCTAAGCCGAAGGTACTGGGTTCGAATCCCGGTATGGGCATTTGTGTGATGAATACAGATATTTGTTCCTGAGTCGGGGATGTTTACTATGTACATATGATTTGTATATTCTGTGTACCCGTAACACAAGCCTTCTTGAGCTTACTGCGGGACTTAGTCAATTTGTGTAAGAATGTTCTGTAATTTATTTATAACGAAATCTTGTTAGGAAGATAGAAATATTGGTTTATTAGATAACACAATTCCCTTATGAGGGCGCCACTGGACGGCTAGCGCCTTCTTAAAGCTTTAAGACCAATATTATCAATTCCAGACTGAAATCCCGTATGAGCATTTTCAAAAAAAGTGCACCATTTTAATGAAAATGGGTCCTCAATTTTCCAAACAAAAAAAAATTGTCACGTTTGAAACGACCCATACAAAATGTATGAAAAAATGATTCAGGTTATAAAAAACCCAAAACTTCCTATATTTAAAAAAAGGAAATGGTAAGGAAATGGTAATGGTATTTTTAAAAATGCTAGTTTTTGGTAATACTCATTTGTTTAAAGCGTGTATCTGTGTCTGTCTCCGTTATCGTAGCTCCTGAACTCAAAGCGAAACTAGTTACAGTATTTCAGCCAATATTTAATCTAAACTAGTTAAATTTGTCTTAGTTATACCTACATAAGTATATGGTATTACACCTGTTGGCAAACCTTAAATAAATAAAATAAAAAATAAATGAAATAAACCGCCCCAGATTTCTATTATACGCCTAATTTTCGTAGTGTTTTCTATCGCAATAATACGTGTTAGTAATATCTATCAAATTGTAATTTTGCAGGCAACATTGAGCAAGCGAAAGAATATTTACGGGCAGCCAAAGGCTTCGACGCGGTGATCGACGCGGCAGAAGGCGGACTTACCGTCGATCTGAAATCTCTCCCACTGCCCCCGCAGGCTAAGAAACAGATTGATCATACGTGAGTCTTGAACCTGATAACAGTATAAAGTATATTATTTTTAATATTTTTACATGAACCTAATTTTTTTTATCGCGTGTAGGTATGCAATACTTTATTTGAAAAATTGTTATTTCGAATAATTGTCTGGAGCATTGATAAATATTTTTCGTTTTTTTTTTTATATACTTTGTCTGCATATAGAAATCGATAAAAATCTTAATCCCCTTTTCACCCCCTTTGGGGTTGGATAAAAAAAATCTCAGTGGAGCTACTCAACTTTGGGAAAATATATATATATATGTTGTTGGGTCGGCAACGCGCATGTGACCTCTTGAGTTGCAGGCGTCTATAGGCTACGGTGACCGCTTTCCATCAGGCGGGCCGTATGCTTGTTTGCCACCGTCGTGGTATAAAAAAAGTGTGTTCTAAAATTAAAGTTTTTACGTTCTACAATATGCGCTGTACGGTACGCCGTATGTAAGTATCTATACAAAGCCGACTGTTTAATACGTATGTATAGATGTTTTACAGTACACATGGTGTTACTTTACCGCCCTAGGGCAATAATAAGCACTTTACGTGCTTGAGTCGAATATTCAAAGTGCCATATGTACTGTAAAACGTCGTACGATACACGTGCGAAGAGGTAATTCGCAACTCGTGTCGATTTAAAACACTTCCTACGTTCGTGTTTTAATTTATCGCCACTCGTTGCGAATTTCTTCTTTTTCGCCCTTGTATCGTAATGTACAGTCAACCAATTGGAACCCTAGGCCACTCTAGAACCATGTCAAAATGACAAGCAGTAAGAGATTTCTTACTATCTGATTCATAGCGTCACTACAGTGGCCTAGGGTTCCAATGGGAGCTACCGTATTGTCGCTCACCAGGCGGCGCTCATGCGTGGGTCCTGTATCAGTATGAGGGAATTGTCAAAGTGACGTTTGAAATGTTCCCGCAGGACCCACGTTCCACTAGCGCGCTTAGCGGAAAATCGACTCGCGGTAATCCTCATTGGTTGACTGTAGTATTATATGTGACCAGTTTCGACGTAGTCTCCGCGGAGGACTGCGCGCCGGCCGCCGCGCCGACGCCGGGCTCCGACGACGACGTCCCCGCCAGGCTGCAGCTGCAGCTCGCCGGCCAGCTCAGGCTGTGCCAGGCCAACCGCGACCACAACCGCGCCATGGGGAACATCGCCGAGATGAACAGATTCGAGCATCTAGCAGTGAGGGTCAAGCAGGATTTGGACCTGGTGGTGGTAGCTAAAAGGTAAGAGGACGTTTGACGGAATTTTTACAAAAATAACATAACTACACTGAGTTAATTTTACAGGAGAGCGATTAAACTAATTTTCTCTTTGAATAACAACGATTGAAGCTTGATTTTCAGGGAGGTTGTAGATATATGGTCACAAAGTAACTCAAAAACATTTATTTTCGAAATATATACAGTAAATGTAACTTACCTAACTACCTACCTCTACCTACCTTAAATCTAAAGTAGGTCAAAGTTAGAAATACCTATTTATTTGTTTTGAGTTATTTTGCGTAAAAGATATGAAATATACTTGGTCGCTTATGCAGTTTTTGTAAAATTTAGGTTAGTTACGTAGTTTTGGTGTAAAGTTGAGTAACTATTTTTCCTAAAATATTTTTTTTTATATTAAATGTTCTTATGACATCCACTAAGTTTCTCTGTTATATAACACGGGGTGACAAGGATAGTGTTATGTGACATTATCATACAGGCCGGCTCAAAAATCGGAAATCGATAGTGTGTCGACCAGAGTCACATACCTAGTGCGCAAAATATTCATGTTAGATCAAGTGGGGTAAGAATAGTTATTTTACTCTTTTTTATCTAAAAATATATACAGAATAAATTTTATTTTTAATTGGTTTCAGTCTAAATCAAAACCCACCAAAGTTTCACTACGAGCCCCGACAGTTCGCCGTGGTGCAATGCAATACAGACCTTAACGAGAACGACTTAGAGCTGACAATCGTGCGCGGAATCGCATACAACGTGCCCAACCCCAAGGAAGTCGACACATACGTCAAATTCGAGTTCCCATACCCGCAAGTAAGAATATTTTTGCTAAAAAACTATTTGGATTAATTTTTACGCTGTACACTTTACGTGGAATAGTTGACCACACCACTCTGTCTGTCCGACGATGACTGCCCGATAAAAATACGTGAGTGTTAACCGTTGCAATTTAATACATGGTAATTATCCCGTTTTAATTATTAGTTATAGTTATGTCTTCTTTTTTATTTATTTACCATTTTGTCATATACACGGTGCTCGTGAGCATTGCGAGAGATTTTAACAGCGTATTCCTGAGGCTAAAAGAAACAAAAAATGTCATATTAAGTTCATTGGATTAGGGCTAGTTTCTGAGATAATTGCAATTTTTATTTAAACATAATTTTACCGCCACTCGGTAAATTTCGCGTTTTGGAATGTGATAATGCTACTACGTGGTCTAGTTTAGATATGATTTTTGACAGGTTTCAAAGTGACACTGTTATGTCTTTGCAAAACTCGGCTCTACCAAAAAAACATATATTTTTTTTATGTATTTTAAGTGGGCCTTTTCTAAATGAAACTTACTGACCATGTATCAAAGCGTATAAAAAAAGAAAAAAAAGTTTTTTTTTGTTTTTTTTTTGGTCGATATGACCAAAAATCATATGACCTTTTTTGTTTCTTTTAGCCTCAGAAATAAGCTGTTAAAATCTCTCGCAATGCTCACGAGCACCGTGTATATACCCTGAATTGCGGGTATTCATTCCACTAATATAATAAAAAAAGTTTTTATAAATTTATAAAATTTATAAATAAATAAAATAAAAAAATAAAAATAAAATAAATATGACAAATACAAATAAACTTATTGAAAACCATATTGTAATGTCTCATCAACGGCCTCCTAGCTTAGTTGGTAGTGACCCTGCCTACGAAGCAGGAGGTCCCGGGTTCGAATCTGGGTTGGGCATTTATTTGTGTGTTTATCACGAATATTTATTTGTTCCTGAGTTATGGATGTTTTCTATGTATCTATCTATTATATATATCGTCGTCTAGTACCTACACCACAAGCCTCATTGAGCTTAACGTGGGACTACGAGTGAGTCGATTTGTGTAAGATTTAAAAAAAAAGTGTATGTTTAGGCGTTTTGGAGGAAACCTCAAGGATTTCCTAATATATAACGGTGCCACCCTCATCCAACCGTTCCCCACTCTCACGAGATCATTAAACATTATAGGAACCCTTAAATCTAATCGAACTACTCCGGTGTTTCCAGGATGCCCCCGTGACAGACCGGACGGCCCAAGTGAAAGACACAAACAACCCAGAATACAGCGCAGTGTTCCCCCTGGCCATCCACCGAGCCTCGCGGCCCTGTCTCCGGGTCTTCAAGCGGCACGGCATCAAGTTCGAGGTCTACTCTAGGGGGTCAGTTGACATCTTCAAATTTATTCTTCGTTGTCCCCAAAACTTTTTCGAATCGGAAATTTTTATAAATCTAATATTGTCTTCTGTTACCGCGATTGTTATTCAATGAAATTAAACACTTTAGAACGGATTAATCGCGTTTATTAACACCCTACGTTTCGAGCCCTTTAAAGCACTCGTTTTCACAGGGTTAAGATGATGACTGAGAGAATGAGAATTCATAAGTAACTTTTTTGATTGACGGGGAGAATTCTCATTCTCTCAGTCATCATCTTAACCCTGTGAAAACGAGTGCTTTAAAGGGCTCGAAACGTAGGGTCATGGTGTTAATAAACGCGATTAATCCGTTCTAGTGTTTAATTTCAATTGTATAAATCTAGCCTCCTAGCCTAGTCGGTATTAACCTTGCTTACGAAGCAGGAGGTCCCGGGTTCGAATCCTGGTCAGGGCATTTATTTGCGTGTTTATCACGATTTGTTCCTGAGTTATGGGTGTATTCTATGTATTTAAGTAAATTATATATATCGTCTAGTACCCACAACACAAGCCTTATTGAGCTTACCGTGGGACTAGGTCGATTTGTGTGAGATTGTCCCATAATATTTAGTAGGAGAAAAAAATGTATTTTTTTAAATTTTTCTCCGTTTCGTTACCAGTTTTTCACAGATTTTGTGATCGCAATTGAATGTTTGAAAAGTGTATGGAAATTTTGGGACACTTTATTTCTCGTACTAGGTTCGAAAGAGCTCGCGATTCTGAGTAAAAATCACGTAAACATTTCCAATAAAAAAAAGTTTGGGAACAACAAAAAATAAAACGCCATCTAATATACTGCACCAGGTATGAAACGCAATGGCCGCGTGGGTGACATAAGACCTGCACCGTGTTTACCACCGCCTTCACATTGTTTTTCTTACTTTTCATAAACACGTATTATAAATTAGATGAATATATATATACATTTTACTAAAAGGATCACATTTAGTTATAATATTGTTGTTTGCGTCGCGCCTAGCACCATGTAAGAGTAAGAGTATACCATTATGCCTATTCTATTTTCACGTTTCACATTTCACTATTCGTACGTTGGTTATGGCACTGTACTAACGCAATTTGGCTGTTTCCTAAAAGTTACAAGTCTTAATGTTATCAAGTTACAAACATCGATAAAGAAAATTCCGCAATAGAGGACTTATTTTCAAGCTGGTAATATATTTTTATAGCAGAGACAAACAAAACAAATGTAATTAAAAAGGTAACAAATAATCAATAAAAAATAAAAACTAGAGTCAGACCACGATTATCTCTCCCAAATGAACTGTCAAACATTTAAAGTGTTATTTTAAACGTCAAACTTCTGTAAAATTATGACTTAACACATTCACAGTCTGTTCTATCAAAAGCTATGCAAATTTAGCAGCCTATATCCGCATCGGTGCCCCGACTGGCAGGTTGGTCGATGATGTTAAGACTATTAGGGCCACTTGTACCACCCGGGGTTAGCCACATAACCCGGAGTTACGCGTTTTTCTTTGTATGGGATGTGACAGCTTAACTCCGAGTGCTAACCCTGGGTGGTGCAAGTGGGCCTCAGTTGAATAATATCCAGTCTTCCTACTAGATGTCGCTAGGAGTATATGGCACCATACAAAATCAACTATCTATTGTGATAGATACGTAATGGAAAATACTCCCCAATATTGAGAAATAAACAGAACTTGAAATAAAAATTTAATTATATAATGGTTTTCGATACTCTCTGTAAGAACCTTATATTCTTAATGATATGAATATAAAATATCCATAAAATAAATAATCCTCAGTAATTTTTCAACAAAATAACAGAAATAACTAGAAATAATAAGTTATTTGAAAGTGAAGTCATTTCTATGTCAAATAAACCCTATGTAAATAATAGTTATAACATTTATAGAAAAACTTACAATATTTTAAACATCCACAAGATTTGTAACTTGAACGAAACGCCACACCGGTAAAGGGCATATGGTAAAGGGCGCGCCGCAGCTGCGATTTGTCGGCGTGCGGCGCTCACCGCCTTCTCTGTTGCAGCGGCTGGTTCTCCCGGGACACGCTGCTGGGATCCTGTACTGTCAAACTGGCGCCGTTGGAGACCCATGTTACTTTACATGAAGCGTTTCCGGTAAGTAAATGATAAAGGATATAATTCTATATTACTAACTTTTGGCTTTATAATCTAAACGGCAAAAATCGGAATCGGAAAATCCAAATTATGCGGGACAAAAAAAGATATCCATCCCTTTTTTCGGGGTGGTAATACTAGCGTAAGAAAAAGACAGTATGATGATCTCTATCCTACTTTTACTGCTCTCGCTGGCTAGTCAGACTATATTATAATTACAACGATGATATCATGGATTATTAGGTAAAGGAAAGATTTATAAGAAAACATAATTCCCCTAATGTTATGATATATTTCCCTGTATGAATATGATTGTTATATCCATTATATGTGCAGTTGCTTTTTAGCATAACAAAAAAGTTGCTCGATTTTGCCTACGTTTCTTCAATTGTTTTAGTTATCTTTAGAAAATATAGATGGCGCTAGTAGTACCGTATATAGAAGCTGGCACTGGGCTTCCGTACGGCTCAAACGGTGATGCCACAACGGATAACAGAAAAATCAACCAAACAAAATTTACATACAATATTTTTGTATCTTAAATAATAAAAAAAAAAAACATTATTATATTTTGAGATGGTTTCAAGTATCCTTACCGGTATAACCAAAGATCAAAATATCGTCCAACATTCGCAATATTTCATTGATTTCATAAAATGGTAGGTATACAGGCAAGACTAATGATTAACTGATTTGCTGGATAAAATGCTGAAATATTCATAAAAATCCAAAATACTGAAATTGGATACCTGTTAATTCGTATAAAAATATTACCGGTATACGGTTTCAAGAGCTAAATAAGTTAAGACATTTCTGTATAACTATTCAAATCTTGCTACCCATATCGTCGACCGTAAGTTCAATTAGGGCAGGACAGGGGTTTCCATATTCCTTACCCTAATTTTATTGAACTACGGTCCACTATATAAAGTTCGAGATTCTAAGAACATTGGTATGCGTTTCGGGTAAATGGTTCTCGATTATTCCCGACAAAAATCACATTGTACCCTAGCATTGAGTTTACCATCTCAGCACAGAATTTTAATTCAACTGTTCCCGTTCATATTGTGCGTGAAATTACACTACACTACTAACGCCATCTTGTGAGCAATTATCGAACATTATTATTATCACATATATATTGTGCGTGAATTAACTATTTACTATATTGTGGTATTGTTTATTCTGTAGTAAATATTTTGGGAGTCAAAGTTTGTCTTAATAACAAGAAAATAACAAAACTAAAAACTTATATTGTGTTGCAATGCAATTCAAGATACTGTCAACAGATGGCGCTAGTAGTACCTACTACGAGCGCTATCTGTTGACAGTATCTGATCAGTATTTGATTTATGAATACGACCTCGTGTTATTTTTAAGATAATATAAATAATGGTGGATTTTGCCTACATTTCATCAATTGTTTCAGTCATCTCTAGAAAATATTAAAATAAGATTAGGTACTTACTTTCCATTATTAACGTTATGGTGAAGAGAATAAGAGACAAATATTCTTTAATTGCGTTCCTATCGTACGACTTTTATAATCCAAACAAACAGACCTATAGTTATTTTTATTCAGTTGCATTTGTCCCACTTACTCTTTTATATTAAAAAATAACAGTAATGCTACTTGAATTGAAATAAATGTAATATACGAATGAAAAAGTGACCAAGGCATCCAGCCAAGTCACTTGTGTTATTTTCCCTTAGTTATATCAACACTACTTTGTTCGATAGCTCATGGACGGCCGGCGGGCGGCGGGAGGCTCCCTAGAAGTCAAGTTGCGTGTTCGAACCCCACTCCTGCAGCAACAGATAGAAAGTACGACGCATCGCTGGCTAGTTATCGACAGTTAAGGATGTTGTATATGCTATTTTGCTCGTACTACAGATTTCCGATACGTTTTTGTTCCAATGAAGATTGTACAGTCAAAAAATATGTGTGTACACAACAAAAACAAGTCTTTACACAGTCATCAGTGGAATGTCAGAGTAAAAGGCAACTATGGATTTAGAGTCTTGAATGGGTAAATCTTTTTTATTGCATTTTATACTTTTACAAAAAGGGACATGCCCTGAATTTCCGGTTTATATTTGTATACGCAAACTAGGTATTCGAAAAGAAAACGGAATGTATAAGTTTATAGATACAAATGCACACGTTACGGTTTATTTTTTGAACTTCGAAATTCTAATACTATTTTTTACTATTGTTGTTTTTTTATACCACGTCGACGGCAAACAAGCATACGGCTTGCCTGATGGAAAGCTGTCACCGTAGCCTATGGACGCCTGCAACTCAGGGGTGTCGCATGCGCGTTGCCGACCCATTCAAAACTTGTACACACGTGTTTTTGAAGAAACCTATACTGTAATCTTTCAGGAAAACCTCGGCAGGGAGCTCATTCCACAGCCGGAGCGTCCGCGGGAGGAAATTCCTCTGAAACCGCACAGTGCGCGACCATTTTGGGTGCAAGGTGTGTGGATGAGCGCCCTGTCGATGGCGAGCGGTGCGATGGTGAAAAGTGGACGTTGGCATTATGTCAAACAATTCGAATGTCTTGATGAAAGCCCTACAAATGTTTGGTGGTTTTTAGAACCAGTGTATTTCGTTATTCTCTATATTATTTTAGATACCGTCTAAAATTGAAATTTGTTAGATCTGTTTATTAATGCAAATGCACGCTTTATTATACACTTGTAATCATAATTACATAAATACAATTTTATGTGGCATGTATTGCTAGAATAAAAAAATAACCACGAAAATCGAAGTGGAAAACAGGTATCGCAATTTATAATATGATATTCTTTGAATTGGTCATCTACACCATATAGCTTTAAAATGTGAATTGGATATGATATCGATATTATTAAAATTGAAACCTACCTTTAAAAAAAATTTTTAATTAAAAAAATTAAATGATATTTTTTATTCTACTGCGCTATAAGAAAATATACAGTAGTGAACCGATAATTACACATTTTTGAATGTTAATTTGCTCTAGCACAATAATTTCGCGACAGTATCTTGCGGTCGAGAAAGATAACTGTATGTTGTTACGCAAAAGCGTTCCAATATGATTTTTTTATTCTAATTAATACCCTGTAATGACAAGTAAAAGACAGTCATTAAAATGGCAGATTCATGTGGATTGGAACGTTTTTGCGTAACAACGGCCAACTGTCATATGTAACACTAATAATATTAGTCTAATACCTTTCGAGAAATGGGGCCTTCTCATTTTCTAACTGTTCGTTTCAGCAATTGCGGGCCATATACGTTCGGGCAATCCGTCAGGGGACCGATTTTTAAGATTCGAACGCTCGAACACAAAAGCAAGTGATCGAAAATAATCACGAGTGAAAATTTGTCACCGATTATATTCGCATGATACCATAGTTCATATTTTTGAAAGTCACTGGAATTATCACTCGAAAGGCTAGTGGAGTTTCTTACTACTTCGTTTTTATTCACATTCGAATGAAATATGTGTATGTCCGCCGGGAATCCACCAGACAAATTTCTAATACATTGTATAACTCGGCTGATATGCTTGAACGTATATGGCCGGCAATTGCTGAAACGAGCAGTTATAAAATGACAGGGCCCATTTCTCAAACGGCATTAGACTAATATTATTAGTGTGTTGCCATGGAAACCTATACGATATATGACACTTCGCGGACTAATCATATTAGTCTAATATTGCTTGAGAAATGGGATCCAGGTGTCTTGACGAGATACTAACGCGGGACTCTTGTGCTAGGGGTAGTGGAAAGTATTTCTAGACATTTTTAATGAAGAAATCTTGTTTACTTATCGGTCCACAACTGATAATGTGCTAGGGAAGTTCCATAAACGTTTGATATTGTTTTCGTATTAAAACGACGCTGATAAAAACGATTCACATCTTAATATAGTAGATCAACAAATTGGTGTATCGTTAATGCGTCTAATTATTTACATGTGCCTGTTTTAGTAAAAGGTACCATTTTGACGATTGTTGATAAAAAAAAATACTACGACGGTGACAAACAAGCATACAGCCCGCCTGATGATAAGCGGTCACCGTAGCTTATGGACGCCCGCAATTCCAGGGGTGTTACATGCGCGTTGCCGACCCTTTAAAAAAAGGAGGATTCGCTGTGTTGACAGCTAAAGGGGCAAGCTTTGCTCCGTGGGTCCCCAGCTGTTAACACAGTGAATCCTCTTGGAGCTCTGGCGACCTTACTCACCAACAGAAACACAACACTATGAGTAGGGTCTAGTGTTATTAAACTGCGGTTTTCTGTAAGGCGGAGGTACTTCCCCAGATGGGCTCTGCTCCAGATTTGAGCGAGACGACATTCGTTGTGCTGTGCCCTACCACACTAAACGATATGCATCCGCTGTGCTCATACCTCTTAATTTTAATTTATAAATGCGTTAGCGTCTTATCTGTAATCGATAGTGGTAACTTTTGCTAAAAACAATCGCATATGTACGCTTTAAAGTGCTTATATTGCACATCATGTAATTATTGTAAGATAATGTAAATGGGAAAATGTTATTGTAATAAAAATGCATACATTATTGAATTGGAGTCTTATTTCCTGTTACCCAAAGCTTGCAAAAGATCTCCCCTTTCCTCTAGTCAGAGCTAGTCTTTAATTTTTTTCAATATATGAATATGGCTTTATGTTTCTTTCCAGAGTCGCGTCGCGAGTTCGAGTCTCGCCTGAGGCTCTGAATTTTACCTTTTCCTTTATTTCTAAGCATTATGTTTCTATGAATTTGATAAAAAGACAAAGCATTCTGTCTCTTCTCGAGAAATCCACTTTCGTTTCGAGTTAAGTATATTTTTATTTTAAAATAATTTTCAGCCCTCCGGTCGGTAAGCGCCACTTTACGCAAAACTAAATTGCCGCCTACCGGCTCCGTCGGGCTGAAAAATAGTATACAAACCTCGGCCTGTAAATGGGAAAGCCTCGGGTTACATGTTAGTCGACCTCGGCTTCACCTCGGCCGACAAATACATGAAATCCGAGGCATTTCCCACTTACACGGCCTTGGTATGTAATCTACTATTCCATACAAGCTGGCAGTTCAATGACTGGATTAATAACAGTTTATAGATTGACAGTTTATTTGCTTGGAACAGAACGTGGTTTGCTCTATTCATTTATTCACGTGGCTAACGTCGTCAATGAACAAAAAAGATAAATAAACTATCGATAAAGTAAAGATTATGTTTTGTTTACACTTTTATTGGATCAGTCCTTGAACCTTGCTCCACGTTTGAAAACAGACGGAAATATAAACAATTATACAATTTTTAACTACACAGCCTTATAAACATCGCATTATAACAAAATAAATATATGCAAGCTTCCTATAAAAACCAGTGTCAAAGTCAAGGGTAACTACTGTAACTAGAATCTAATTTGATAGACGAAACCAGTTACAACTGGTTTTCTAAATCTTGTTTGCATAATTTGTGTCCGAATCGAATATACCTTTAGGCCAAAGTGTAATACACTTTACCGTATATGATGATATCTCTGACCATAGATATCATACCGTCCTTTTTCTTCACATCGGAGAAAAAGGGAGGCATATAGACATAATAATATGATCTAAGATATTTGATAATGTAAAATGGGCCTTATGACATTAGCTTTAAGATTTTACAGAACGAGAAAAATAAGCGTAAGACCAACTAATACTGGTTTATTTATACTCAATTGTTTGCTGACTATTCAATTTGTAATTCACACCTTCGCTTTATTCCAAACAAATTCGACCTTTAACATTTAAGAATCAAAGTTCATTTCCATTTAAAAAGCTTATTCAGAAGCCTTTACAGGTATCTGTATTGGCTTCTGTATTGGAAAATGAACTTTAAAGCCTTGAGTTAATATAGAATTTATAAATAAATGGGTTTTTTCGCACGTAGCGGTTTAAACCAGATTCGCTCGTGGATGCGTGGTTATATTATTAGGAAATGAGGTGTAAAGTAGTTACATATATGAATGGATGGACTTATATATTGACTGCCAGTAAATAACCCGTGTATATTTCAAGGGTGCTAATAGTAATGTTAGCTTAATGCATTTTGAGCGGTAAGTTTCCAATGGATCTTTCCACAGTAGGAATATTTAAGTTTTTAAAATGTTATATTGATTGTATAGGCATAGCGTGACTCCTGGTAAAGGACAGGATACTTTTTTGTAATTCTACGCAGACAAAGTAGTGGGCTAAAGCTAGTTTTATAATAATACCCTTCCGCGAATGCTCCAGTTGTGCTACAGGTTGTAAATTGTGGGAAACGCGCATGTGACAGCGCTTGCATGCGTCTACAAGCTTTGAATGTTAATAAGATGACCGACAACGATATCAAAAAAGTATACGTTGTCTATGGTATCCCATAAGAACACCGCTAAACGATGCTCCTATGAATTTTGGTACATACAATACAATAACACTGTTGTTTTTTTTTAATTTCTATAGTGGGCACTGGGCATACGATATCTTTCACATTCTGCCACCATTCAAGATCGCTATTTTTGCATTCGTAAAAAACTAGTGAATGCAACAGTTCATAATTGATTCTTAAAATTCCTTATCACATCACTGTTGCATAAACTACTATTGACGTGCCCCTCTCCTGCAAAAGATTAAAATTAAATTGTCAAAGTCTATACAAGCTGCACCAACCGATGTTCATCATGTTGGCTGCATGTATGTTTGTTTATCTCAGACATGGTATTACAACAATATTCGAGTATGATGTATGTTCATATTAATTCAATATCTGTCTTACGCCTTAAGAACGTCTGAGATTTAGGGTTTAGGGTGGGATGGGCCATATTTGGTTAATATAATTATACACATCTAAAGTAAACTAGGATAAATGAGAAATTGAAACCTGGTTTGGCTTTTTGTTTCAATAAAAAAGGTATGGCTTAAAAAGTATGTGCTATATTTGAAGTTTAGTATACAGATACAAATTACTCTATGATACCCCGAACTATACAAACGAATAATAAACATGCAAAAAGAAAAGTGGCCCATGAGGGGATCGAACCCGCGACCTTCGCGTTATTAGCACGACGCTCTAACCAACTGAGCTAATGGGCCGATGCATTACGCTACGAAAATGTGGATCGTGTTGATTAGGCGTACTAGTAACATATTGTGGGTGTGTCCGCACATTTGTATTGAGTTTTCAAGAGGCATGTTGCCATAATGATATATATTAGGTTTAACCGCATTACGTGCTCACAAATATCGGAGCACATGGTGCATTACACTAGAATAGTTCTGTTCATGTTTCTTCATAGATGGCGCTAGCCACTGTTATAAATCAGAAGGCATGTTGCATATTCTTTTAGTATTTTATGGATATTCCACAGTTAAATCCGTTTATTTATATTGAGTACCACCTACGGTTCCGTAAACATAATAGAGATAGATCTAATCATATTAAATAGTTGATATAACATAGGATATTATGTAAAATATTTATTGCAACTACGACTTGTAACGCAACCGGAAATGTTTTAATCCTCACAAAATTACTACACCAAAACTATACAAATACGATTATAGTATCATTTGTAGGTATTTATAACGCTCTAGTGTGTATTTGATGTATTTTATTTAATGATGTTTGTTTGTTCAGTGAAAATACGATACTACTAACGCCATCTCGTATGCTACTTACAAAACGAAAATTCTTACAAATCAAATCAATTATAGTTTAATAAAAAAAAAACTTACAATTCAAATCAATTATTATAATCAATAACGATTATAGTATATTGTATAAGTACTTACACCGATTCATGCACAAATATTAAAAAGTGCCTGTACAACTAGCGCCACCTATTGACTCAACTGGAACTGAATAATTAGAATAATAAATAGATATTTAGGGACAATCTCACTCAGATCAACCTAGCCCCAAGCTAAGCAAAGCTTGTACTAAGTAATACTCGTAATTAAAAGTTTATGTTTAATTCTCACGCAAATAAAAAGCATAATTTAATATTTTAAAGCGATTTAATTTACGGCGACTAAAGAAGAATCATTGCATTTTGCACCGCAGAATTTTCACCGATAAATGACTTTATATTGATCTCTGAATTGGCGTGGACAATTTTAATGGTTCATTGTCAACTGTATATTATTGGGCTACCACCATATTCCGTGCTTCCCCTGCTTCCATTATATTCTAGTGACGTCATGCGGCGTAGGCCATACGTCTTGGCCGGCTAATTAGTTGAAAGCCCACCATAAACCATGGTAATGCCTCACACTGATTGCCTATTGACAGGCTATTATGAGGTTATTTCTACATTATTATTATTTACAAGCTATTTCTTTGAAGGAGGTTCTTATCGGAGCTTTTAACAGTTTTAACCAGTGTGGGCCAGTAGTAGGTAGGTAGGGGTATGGTATACCTACTGAAAAGTGGTAGATGAAAAGTCATAAGAAGGTTCTAAATTCTATATGGTACGTATAAAAAATACCGGTGATCTGTTGAGGGCGTTATCAGTAGGTAGCGTATGCTTATTTAAAAAAGTAGGAAAAAAAATCTACATCTAGGCTAGGAGGCCGTTATAATAGATTTGTCCCAGACAGTTCCAACCAAAGACTTCAATCACCTGTAGTCTACGGGTCTAAGAGACAGATCTTAGTTTACCCTCCGGTGTGAATTCGCATACTCTCTATTTTAAGAAACTTAGAAATAATTAACATTATGTACGTCTGAATGAACAAACAGTAGGATACTCTGGTATTATTTACGCATGGGTTAACGTTAACGCAGGATGCAGTAAGGCACGATAACCGTTCGTGCAACCGACGCAGCAGGTGCAAGGCACCTGCCCTGACGCCATTTGCACCCTCATGACGTCAGTCGGACGTCAGCAGTTCCAGAATTTTCCATGGTTCACACGGTCTGCAGATTTTCTATAGGATGTATAGTCGTGCATAGTCAGAGAGAGTCATACTGTCTTTTTCTTGTGCTTGTATCGCCAATTTGAACAAAAGGGAGGCATAATACCTAATGTTTTATGTGAGAATATAGATAGAATGGGTTGCTGAATTGGTGGATGAATTCTCAACTATTTTTTGATCACCTCTTCACCTCGTATACAAACAGTCAATTAAGCATGTTGCCCATTGGTAAGCGTTTATCGTAGAATATTAACGTTTCCAACTCATATGAGTCAGAAATTAACGTAAAAGAATGCGTAACTAAAGTGATAGAAGACATTTAATTCCTAATTCCTCCCCATTCTTCTATTGTTTATTTTTTTAGTTTTAATTATGGTAGATAAAATAACGACTTAACAACTGTGTGTAAATATTCCAATTAGCGGTATTTTGAGTGACATGAGAGTTTCACCCTACCTATTAGTTATTAGCACAGAATACATATTAGTTTATTAGTTACTTTCCGTAGCCGATTTCGTCCAATGTCATTACAATCCCGTGTTTTTGAGAATCACGGGCCTATACATCCCGGTCTTTTGGTAAGCTTGCGTGGGGATACAGATTCAACACGTAGAGCCCCTTTGGAGAGATTCGCTGTGTAGTACACCTGCTAGAACCCATTCACGGGTGCATCTATATGTAGATATCTGTGAACCAGTCCCAGCAGGCATTGGGGCTATTGTAAATAAAATGGGTAAGAGTATGGGATATGGTGCTGAAGTTTGGCTGGATAAAAGACTGGGCTATTGCAAAGCGATCCGGACACCTAAAATCGCTGTCAATGGAATTTCCTAACAATGTAAACAAAAGGCGTCACATGTTTTGTCACTGTTTCTCCTTGTATTTTCACACTGCCTCATCAAACACCACTTAAACCATTCACTACTGAAACGGTCGTATTATCGTAACGAAACATACGATAACTAGGTTAATCTTGGAGATTTCATTAAAAACTAAAAAGTTAGGTTATTACGATCAATGGCGGTTTGTGTACATTGTTAGGAAGTTACAGCGATTTTACCATAATCCATAACCATGTTTACACACTTGCTATCGAGGCACACTCCCGTGCATTATAAATATTATTATTGATTTAGTAGTCATAATTTCGATTTCAAACAATTTCCCGTTCAGTCGCTATATTAAAGACCACGGACTTTGCTCATGCAATAAGCGACGACAATCTCAATCACCTGCAATATCTTCCCAATAATTTATTCCATATTCTGGTCTCTGATCACACGCAACTGTTATGGGTCTCGCGCCAAAGTTACACTAGTATTGAACGGTTTTGCCAATAGGATTGGCATTTGGCACCAGCGCCAAGTGTGAAAGTCTAGGTGAGTGATCGGTTGTGTACTGCTTGTAACCGGTTTGATGGCGTTTTGCCACATTACTACTTTGTTTGAAATAATGTTAGTGCCAAATTGGTACAATTGATCAATTCGTGTTTAATGTAAATTTATAATTTATAAATTTAGTTTACAATGAATGTGCTCGAAAAGTGCAAAGTCTATAGACTGTTGTCTTCCCACTGTTTCCCGGCTTATGCCACGTCCCAGCGAGCCTGGGGTCCGCTTTGGCAACTAATCCCAAGATTGGACGTAGGCCTTAGTTTTACGAAAGCGACTGCCATCTATCTATTATTATTGGGATTATTCTGGATTACTCACGATGTTCTTCACCGAAAAGCGATTGATAAAATATCAAATGCTGTTTCGCACATAAGTTCCGAAAAACTCATTGGTACGAGCCGACAGGATTTGAACCCGAGACCTCGGATTGAAAGTCTAACGTCATACATAATATACATATCATACCGATAGGCTACCAACGTTCCCCACCCTCCTCATCCTCATCGCACTTTTCGAGCACATGCATTTAAATTAAAGTTTTATTTGTCATGATATAATAACATTTTTTGCTTATTAATTTACTCGCACAATGCATTGTAAATATTATATGAAACTCGAACAAACCTAAAGATAGTTTCCAATGGTGTCGTGCATGCCACTCGTCGGAAATCAACTAATATACGCACTTTTTACATAAATAGCTATTGTGTCAAAAAACGAACTCCAAAATCTCATTGTTTATTTTTAGTAATAGGTACTATGATATCGCTTGTTGATACGGTTAATTTGTAAACTAATTAAGGATGACTCACAGTAGTCCGTTCTGTTCCGATCCGATACGGGAGATCTGTCAGTTTCTATACAAAAAGTCACGTGACGTCCGAGGGCTCCGAGCTATCACGTGATACTTTCTATAGAAACTGACAGATCGGAACGGAACGGAACGGACTACTGTGAGTCATCCTTTAAGATTAGTTTACAAATTAACCGTATCAACAAGCATTTTACTGAAAACAATCACGTTTTATTTAATTTCTTTCTCGCCACGCGCGCCGCGCAAGGTTGTACGGAGTCAATGACGTAACATTGAGCGGGTGGGGCGACCTCCGCGCGACCTTTACCCCGAGCGAGGCTGCTGACGTCACGAGGGTTGGGGTTGGGCGCTGCGTTCTTATTTCGAATTTGCCGTTACCTACACAAATTTGGAATTTCGCGCGGTTTTCTACTAAACGAGCTGGCTGGTCAGGGGTATATATATCCTGACAGTGACAACCACAAGCTGTAGTAGAATTTTTATTTATGTGCGACTCTCTTTTCCGAGTGAAAAAAATAGAACGCATATAACTAATAAAAAAAAACTTCTGCGGCTTGGGTTATCGGACTACTTATTTACTTACTAGGTACATGGGTACTTGGGTAGATATATATTTAGGTTATTTATAAGAAAAAAAAGTAAAGTTAGATCACTATGAAGTATGAGTAGCTATACCAGTATGCGATATTTACCTCGAACGAGGCTACTGACGTCATGAGGGTTGGGGGCGGGAGCTGTCCTTTTTTTAAAATTGATCATTGCGATTTTAATTTTTGATTGCAAATTGTTCTTTTGTTGGTTGTTCTGACATAGTTTTAAAGGTATGTAGGTTCCTATAGAAAAAGTTTTTCCTGCCATAGCCCTCAGGCTATGGCACGGCCATGCGCGGCTAAAGATTGTCAGCATAAGAGCGCTGCTTGGCTTAGCCTCACTAGGCACATATTAATAAAAAAAAATATATAGAAAAAGTCAAGGCATTGAGTTCAAGCCTCCTTGGTACTTATTAGTCGTTAAGTCATAATTTCAAATTATTTATTTAGAATCACAGATCCATATGTTGTTAGTGTACAATCTTAAAAATATAGATTAATGATTATGGTAAAAAAACAATATAAAATAGGGCCATAGACGGCACACATAGAGGTACCTCTACCTACTTTAAAAATAAAGACAAAAGTAAAATGAAATTATTAGCTCTTGTGTACCTACATGAAATCTCACTATCAAGACTTTGCACCTTGCCTTGTTTTACTCTTAATCATATGCAAATAAATCTGAGAAAATTGAAGATGTCCAAACAAGGTGCCTCAAAATGTCACGACGTTCATCAGTAGGCCCAGCCCAGCACAAGTGAACCACGATAATATTATTAGATAGACAACCCATCTCGTTTCAACCAGTGTACACCGAATGGGAGCTACCGTATTGTCGCGCACCAGGCGGCGCCACTCATGCGCGGGTCCTGTGTCAAGATGACATTATTGTCAAAGTGACGTTTGAAATGTTCCCGCAGGACTGACGTTCCACTAGCGCCCGAATCGACTTGCGGTAATCCTCATAATACCAAAAAATTGAGCGTATCAGGTAAAAACAAGTGACGTCGCGGCAGATTTAAGCAGGCAAGCATGTTTGATAAGAGACCTCCCCACCCCCGCCGTCCGACCGTCGCGGGGATACAAATTTTGAATTTCGAACGATAGTTAAAAATGTTCGGAGTTGGACTACTGGGTAAAGGGATATCTTCTTTATACTGCGTTTTAACTGTATTCATTAGAAAAAGAGGGGTGAGCGTATCGAATAAGCCCAGACAAACATTGACGTCGCACAATAAACCTTTACGGTTATGAGCGAGTTTATTTACTAACAATCGAATTAATCCTCCCGGGTTCCGCG
This sequence comes from Lathronympha strigana, assembly GCA_949128165.1. Taxonomy (NCBI): domain Eukaryota; kingdom Metazoa; phylum Arthropoda; class Insecta; order Lepidoptera; family Tortricidae; genus Lathronympha; species Lathronympha strigana. The sequence continues at coordinate 3,530,244 of OX421906.1, read as the reverse complement.
GGAGCGCCCACGCGTGGACCCACTTCGTTTTTATTTACCCCCATAGTGTGGGAGCCGGCGACGTTTTTAGGCAGTTCATTGAGACACAATACGATACTTAGTTCTGTAATACGATAGAGAAATAAGAAATAGTTGACCTAATAAAATAAAGCAGCTCGAAACGAGGAATCATGTAGTTATGTTTAAAAAAGTCAGTCTAATGGACCCTTTTCTCCCTACTCGGTCGTGGCTTTTCACGACCGAGTGTCGTCACAACATTGTGGGGAAGCTAAATGGATGGAGTTGTATGCAGACGCTCTTATGCTCATCGTGATCTTTCCCATATAAAAAACGTCGTGACGACACAAAGTGTCGTGCCGTGGAAATCCACGAATCACGATTGAGTATAAAAGCGACCAAAATGTCAAGGAAGATCAACTTATGTTAGTAATGTCAAATAACAGCATATTTATCGAGATAAATAAGAACTCCACAGTAGGGCCTCATGTACTTACAGGCAGTCTTACTCGTATATCTTGTGCGTGTGTAGTAAGTCTATTCGAAGTTTGACCTCGCACAAATAAACCTTTACATCAGCGCTATTATTTACTAACAATCGAATTATCCCCCGTGTCCCGTGGGAGCGCCCACGCGTGGGGACACTCATTTATATTCATAGTATGGGAGCCGACTGCGTTTTGACGCAAGTTATCATGGGACAGACGGGGATGTCTGGTCTGCAAGGTATATTAAAATAAAAATATCTTTATTTAGAAGCATAGCTCCATATTAATATACTTAGACCGGGTTACTCACGTCTATAAAGTCGAAAATAGCGCGACATGTTTCGGGACGGTCCGCGTCCCATAATCATGAGTGATAGCTCCATAGCTGTTAGCGACAAAACAGAACTTAACTGAAATTATAAATAAGTTAGTGAATATACATTATGCATATAAAACCTAAGTACCTAATAGCGGCACTTTGTTGCCACTGCTTTGATTAGCCCTATCCAATGGACGAGAAAATAAAACGAGAAAATAAGAGAGATATAAATGCATTGGGGTAAGAAGTAACAGCCAAAAAGGAGGAGTCAGTTGGTGTGTCATTATGATCTTAAGAAATGCTCAGTTGATTTGATTTATGTGGGCTATGTTAAATTACAAAACATACATCGCTATATCGCTATGAGCATTCCCCAACAGCTTGTCATATTTATATGAGAAATTTAAGCTATCAGTTATCGGATACAAGGGTTAATTAAGACTTATTGGGATTAGTCCGGTTTCTGCACCATGTTTTCATCCAACGAAAAGCGATTAGTTAATATCAAATGATACTTGATACTTCATACTTCGTACATAAGTTCCGAAAAACCCATTGGTACGAGTCGGGGTTTGAACCCGCCCGATTTTTTTATCAACGCTCGCATAGAATATAGAACTTACATAATTATACACTTCTATAGTTCTACATATGAGTAGAGTACTGCTTCACAAAGTCAACTTATTTCAGTATTCAATCAAGTTACTGAAACCACACTCATCTCCTGCACTTAAAGGGGGTAGCCTAAAATCTAGGGCGGCTCACCGCTATCGTGGGCGGCTCATTATATTTATCCAGGCTGGTCTACCACCGCGAACAAGCGATTAAAAATGGTAACTCCCTCTTTATCGCACTTGCTTCGAGTGAAAGAGACACGGATACAATATATCGGAATTTCGGTGCTCGCAGTGGGGTCTCTTTGGTTTGTTCGTAGTCAATTGAGGTTCGTTTGTTCTTGATAGCCAATTGTGGACAGTTATTGGAGCGTGGACTAGGAGGGGAAGGGGGTGAATTCTGTTCGCAAAAGCTGAGGTAATTACCAATTAATTAACTAATTTGGTTCATTGAATAAATTTTATTATACAATAGGTCGTTTATCACCAAGGCGGTCGCCTTACTTAAGTTTTTAAGTAGCTTATTGTTAGTATTAAGAGGTTCTACCGCAAACGCCTGTAACAAACAACCAAATTATCACATAAATGATCCAAAACAGGAGGAAAAAGTTAAGTAATTTTGTATTTAGTAAAGAAATATTTAGAAAAAAGTGTATTAGGAAGGTTTACTGTAGTTATAAAGGTAAAACACAAAACGATGTTATTATACACGTGCTTCTCTTTGACTTTTTTATCAGCCGTACTGGCAAACGTCTGTCATTTTCTATACAAAAACGTCTGCTGATTTTTGCGGTGGAGGGGCCTTGAGTTTTAAACCAGACGGAGGAGCAATGAGGATTACCGCGAGACGATTTTCCGCTAGAGGCGCTAGTGGAACATTTCCTGCGGGAACATTTCAAACGTCACTTTGACAGTTCTCTCATACTGACACAGGACCCATGCATGAGTGGCGCCGCCTGGTGAGACAGCTCCTATTGACAGGCCTACCCCTCTGCCGAATGGGTATGACACACGGACCTAGATATATCCGGATTGAGCAATGCGACTACAAAAGTGATCATCCGACCTTAGGTACAGTCGCGGAATGAAAAGGTTGACCAGTTATTAAATAAATTAATTTACGCGTTGCAAGCACATGTTACCTTTTTAAATTTTCAAAGTGGACCTATTTGTAGGCCACGTAGCGACTTGACATTCATTATGACGTGATGTGTCATACTCGTTCGATAAAGCAGATACTGAGAATTTATACTGAACAAGCAAAAACAGATCTTAAGGTGGTCAACCTTTTCATTCCGCGACTGTACAACTCAGAGGAGAAACGGTCCTAATGGGAGCTACCGTATTGTTGCTCACCAGGTGGCGCTACTCATGCGTGGGTCCTGTGTCAGTATGAAAGAATTGTCCAAGTGACGTTGAAATGTTCCTACAGGACCCACGTTCCACTAGCGCCCCTAGCGGAAAACCGACTCGCGGTAATCCTCATTCGGTTTAGATTTCGAAATGTACCTATATGTATTTATCACCTTGTATCTAATAAAAAGTCTAGGGACCATGAAAAGCAAGTATTCAGGAGATGAGAATTGGAATTTTTTTATTTTTAGACTGCGTAATATTTACTGCCTATATTTCCAGATCTTTACAGCACTTCCGAGCACCATTTTGATTTATCTTGTCAAAAGACAAGATAAATCAAAATGGCGCTTGGAATGCTAAGACGAGCGCGACTTTTTTGTCTTACATTTCATGTTGCCCAAACGCACCCGATTAAATCCTTTGCGTTTTTTTTATTTCATGCTTAATCGTGATGTAGTGTTCAAGACGCAGCGCAGGAAGGCCCCCAGCAAGGTAAACCAACGACCTGGCGAAAATCGCTGGATGCAGGCACAAAACCGGTCGTTGTGGAGATCCTAGGTGACCCTTGTCCAGCAGTGGACTTTTATACCCTTTTTTTAATATGATGATGATGGTAATGGTATGGTGGTAACTGCAGAGAATTACATAAGTCTATCAACGATAACTCCCAGGACCCAGACCCCAAATACAACCTTTCGTGGATTCCCGCCGGCCCATTCACGGGCAGGGCCACGTAAACACGGCACTGCGTCGATCGATGCTGAATGTCAAGTTGAAGGCGGGGGTGGGAGGGGGGGTGGTGACGTCAGTCGCCTACGCGGCGGGCGCGGCGGGGGCCATCACCAGATACTGGGTGGGTATTATATTGGGGGGTTAGTTTGGTTGGACCTTGTTGCGAATGTTTGTGCACAAGTCGGGCAACTAGTAATAGTACATTGTGTATTAAGGGCGGTAAACAACAAATAACGAACGAGTGTGAATTTTAGCATGAGTTCGTAATTCTTGTACCGCCCGTGATACATACAATGTTTTTCATCACATTTGCGAGGAAATAAATAAACTTTCTAGGCAGATAAAGATACAATAATTATTAGCGGTAGTGTAGTTGCACAGGCCTACTGTGGACTGCCTGAGGTATACACTCTGCTTTTCACTTCGATTGTAAGGAAAATATTAGGTTTGATTTCACATAAAGTCTCTGAAAATGAAACATCCATACTCGCGTCTCGCGTGCTTGGGTTCTTCTCGCCGCGCGCCGCTCGCAGTCGGCCGGGAGCGCGTCCCCTGCTGTCACTTTATGCCCTAGAGAATGAAAAGCGATTTTGTGTCGCCTAGCCACGACGTAAAGGCGAACTTTTCGAGCAAGAGAAGTGAAAAGTAAATTAGTTGTTGGTCCTGATTTTTGTGCGTAATGTGTGAGAAGTTCGTCTGTGTGCAAGTTCCCACGCAAAAAGTTAAAGACAAAAAAAATTAACGCTAAAATGACGCTTTGACGTCTCCATTCCAACGTGATTGTGCGATTTAAAAAAAAAAACTAAAATCGGTTCAGTGGATGCCAATCGAGGCGTAATTCTTATAGGTACCTAATATCTTTTCAATCAATAATTGATTGATTGATTATCTCTTCTCCGCCATGGCTCAACATTATATAAACAATGAACCAAGTCTGTTTCGAGATTAGTTTTCCGCTAGAAATGCCGTCTACTTCACCCCCCTTTCCGCTCCACGCGCGCCCCCTCAATCTGCCTTTGACAATCCTTGATTACGAGAATGAGAACTTCTTCACTTTAGCAGAGATTAGTAAAACACCAAGATAGTTAACGTCTCATGTTTAACGGCTTTGCGCCTCATAATAACGTTCACGAGATGGCGCCACTTAAAATAATCGATTCAAATGATTCCATTCCATTATTTTAGGAGCTCCGATGTCACAGACAGACCAATAGCTACACACTTCAAACTTATATTATAACACCTGTTTTTGGCGGGTTTCAAAATAAATAAAACTTTTGACAATCCTTGATTACAAAACAGAGGACTTCTTCGCTTTAGCAGAGATAGAGATCGATAAAACACCGAGATAGTCAGGTCTCTTTCTCTCCTTTAACGACTTTTGGAGCATTGCACAAGCTGTCCCCTATAAACACATTCGTTTTTCTTTACCCATGTGTGCAAAGTTCACGACCATTTCGCGTTTACGGGACAAATGTAGACGATTCCGTGGAATACCCCTTTTTAATACTGTAAGACCGATTACTAGATAACGCCTTTACATATAAAAATGTTAAAAACTACTTTACATTTTATAATGATTTTGTACAGTCACGTCCTTTATGAAGGCCAGAAATATATCCGACACTATCATTTATCTATCTGCATCAGTCATACTGCTTTATGGCTCTTATGAGTGTGTCATATATTTTTGCGGTTTTTATAGCGGAAGATAATATTGAGTTAGTCTGTGATTACAAGTACTAAGTGATTGTAAGTTTACATACGACTATAACAGTGACAGGCATACAAAAACTCTATGTGGCGTAGTCTAGGCTAACTATCTTATTATTTTTGCTAATCTCTGGCTATATCAATAAGTACTAGCACGTTTAAATATCACTAGGAATTCCGTAGACATCTTTGGTTGAATTAAATTTCGTTGTTAGGTGTAGTTCAAATTCATGAACAATCAGTTTTAAATATAATAACCCAGGAAATATACGGTTTTGACAGACATTAAATTATAATAACCTGATTTTCTCAAACGACGTTCGAATGGGATGTTTACACATAATATATGCAAAAATCCCACAGAGTTTTCCTCCGGAAGTAGGTAAATAAATAGTAAAAAAATTAAACTTAACTAAGTCGATTTTGTAAATTTACGGCAGCAAATATATTTCTTGTTTGTCTTCTATCTGTTAAACTAAAACCAACACAGAAGACAACGTATTCACATAAAACCGTTAACTCGTGCATTTTGTAGAGTCGAGGCGCGGGGGATAGATGTGTTATTTCGCTAGACATAAATGGTAATAGGTAGAAACTAGTCCTGACCCATTTTAAACGGCTAAAAAATCTTACCTACAAGAAAAACGTTTGTAATGTAACATGTGTGTACAGATTTGTGACGATTAGCATGTAATAATATTTTGTTGGATTTTGTTGCCTAGATAAAACTAGACTCCCGATATATCCGTTACGCTAAAAAAATCAACTATTATAAATGATATCCCAAATAATCAAAATTTCCATACAAGCTGTCAGTTCAATGACTGGCCTTCGTGAAACCGATGGGGAAAAGCGTTATATTTCTATCGCCCTGACTGATGTTCCAGTTCCTAAAAAGTCACAGTGAATCAATGTGATGTTGTCACAGTGGGCACTTGCTTCTCTTCTCGCTTCACTCGCACGTCTTGGTAATTGTACGGCGTCCGTGGCCGAGCAGTGTCGACTTAGCCCGAACAACGACGAGTATTAAGAGGCTGACAATGTACAGCTAAATCATCGCGCACTGTCTATTTGCATCAGAGTAAACGAGATGGCACTATTACCGGCCGGCCTGATTTTAGAAGGAAAAAACACGAAAACTATTAAAATAAACAAAACTGTGGACTATTTGTGAAATGTGACACGTCTAAGTTTTAGATACGAGTATAATGTATTCATGATTTTAATTGCAAATTTTAACATATAATTTTTTTGCATTATTTAAATACCTAGTTTTTCTTAAAACACTGCTTAAAAAACATGAATTAGGTGTTGTCAGCCCCTTAATACCCGTGGTCACGATACAAGTGACAAATATAGCTACAGGTACGAAGGAATAATTCCACCATGTTCCAAAGTCGTTCCCCGACATAAAATCACAGTGATTTTTTCATCGTGACGTTATTTATCACATATCTCTAGACATCCCGTGTAAGGGTTGGAAAGGGTAGGGGGAATTGGGATACTCACACTTTACTACGCACTATCAACGGAATGGAGTTAAAGAGAAACGATCAAACCACCCTTTATAGGTATAGATATACTACTAGTACAGTCACGTGCAAAATATGTATCGAGAAAATCGTCTTATAAATATGGTACTACTCACTTGAAAAAGATGCTATCGGAGATAGTCATAGTCATTTATTTCAGTCATAGTCTTACAGATTTTGAGTAAGACTTGGTACATCAATATTTTTAAACTTGACTGTACGTAACAGAATTCTGAGACTAAAATAACAAATATAACAATGTATAATTTCCCAAACGATTCAGTTCCACTATTCCGACATATACCTAGATTCTTCTGAAAATTGACTATTTTGCGACTGTTACAATTTAACTTAGGAACTTACAAAGTATTATAACTAATATCTAAAACGGGATAATTGCCAATTATGTTTGTTTTATTGAGCACCCGATATTTCGACACCGTCCCAGTGGTAGTGCCAGTGACTACACACAAAATAAGCGAACCCGTAAGAGGGTAGATCGCTATGGCGGGTGGGTACATCATAACTAAAAACTCGCAGCTCGTCAGTTTACTCCGTCGATATATCGGGTGCTCAATAAAACAATTATACATGGTAATTATCACGTTTTAGATATGCACTATACCCAATTGATCAAAAAGTTAAATACTTACAGAAGATTATGAACGAATTACAATAGCTAAGGGTGCCATTTGGGTCAAACACAAAACGATGTTCGGAATTTTTCCGGTGGACCATTCAAAAGTAAAGGGCTATATAGCTTGTTTTATTTATTTAAGCCTTATCTACATTAAGGTATACTCCCTTTCTATTGCATTGTATCTATGATAACATCATTACTACATGTCCACAAGCTAACTAATGACCACAGGAAAGAAAAAGTGTGTGTTCAGCTGAACTGTAGAGCGAATCTTTCCTGTGGTAAATAGTTAACAGGTGTACATGTAGTCATGATTTTTATCATACAATTCAATAGAATGCGGGTCCTTTTTAATGTGGATAAGGGTTCAATATGAAAATTACCCTTCATAGCCCTCAACTTTTGAAAAGCCCACAGAAAGATTCCAAACATCGTTTTGTGTTTGCCCCGTTTGTGCCATTTCAGCTACGGATCCCTAAACATGGTATCTACAAAGGCAGAAAATCGTCTCTGTCAGCGACTCGCCCACGCCTTCGTAATTTTCTCCCAACGTCGTATTACTTTACTAGAGCCCTCGGAATGGGGAAAGTTAGGTAGCTCTGATATTATTTTAGAAAATATCCTGAGTTAGGCACGTAGATAGAGCGGGTAATAAGTATAATGTAATCGATATTGAAGGATTTGGTGCGTGTGGGTGGAATTGAATTCTAGACGATTTTGGAACAGTTTTCTAACAAAAATTGTATGAATTTTCAGTTGACATGTTTTGGCATTTAAATCCAATGTGTAATATAAGTACACAAACATTTCTGTTGGTAAGTAAAGTCGCCAGAGCTCCAAGAGAATTCACTGTGTTGACCGCTGGGGACCCACCCCACGGAGCAAAGCTTGCCCCTTTAGCTGTCAACACAGCGAATCCTACTTTTTTTAAAGGGTAGGCAACGCGCATGTCACCACTAACATCCCTGGAGTTGCAGGCGACCATAGGCTACGGTGATCGCTTACCACCAGGCGGGGCGTATGCTCGTTTGTCACCGTCATAGATTAAAAAGAAAAAAAAACATACCACCTCAACTTTTAGACGGCAATAATAATCTATAAAACTCTCGTGAGACTCGAACATATTAAATAATATTTAAAACGGGTCACTCACGTAATTTAGTCGATTTTTGCTCGACATGTTTCGTTCTTTACGAAGAACGTCATCAGGAGCGCCCACTCGCGACAGAGGCAAGTCGTACACTGCGGGCTAATGCCCTATCTGCTCTGGTACTTGCAGCTGGCGGTGGGAGCGGCGCGGGGGGCGACACGGCGGACGATCTACCCTCGTTCTCATTATCATCGCTTTTGCCAACCGGGTTGCAAACAACACTCACTACGTCACTCGCTAAGGGCACGTTCACACAGTCCACTGACGCGGTACCCAAAACCGTTTTCCAACTGGGAGGCACTGACCAACCACAATCACGGTTGAAGTTGGGATGACGACTTATTTCAATAGCCTCCCGTATTTTCCGCTGAACTACGAATTTTTCTCTAGCCAACACGGTTACCCTATCAAACCTAATATAGTGCGTCGAATCCGAGTCCAATACGTGTTCCGTTACCGCAGAACCACGGCCATCTCGGTTTTTCATACTACGTATGTGTTCTGTGAGTCTCGTAGAAATATTCCGGCCGGTCTCTCCAATATAATTCTTTCCACAAGAACACGGAATCATATATACCCCAGGACCATTTAAGGGCTCCTTGTCCTTCGGCGAACGCAACCATTGTCTCAGCTGAGTGTTTGGACGGAAAATCCAGCCTCTGTCGCGAGTGGGCGCTCCTGATGACGTTCTTCGTAAAGAACGAAACATGTCGAGCGAAAATCGACTAAATTACGTGAGTGACCCGTTTTAAATATTATTTAATAATAATCTAATAATAATTTATTAGTAATGGAGAGCGTGACCGTTTATTTCAGTTGCGTCCACGTTTGTGACCAATGTGGTTACCACCAGTGTGCTTACCATGAGTTGTACGTGGCCGTATTCGATAGCCACTGCAGCGCTCGAAAGTATGTCCGTCTCGCTCCTACCATTATACTGGCACGAGCGAGACGAACATATCCCCGAACGCCGTCCGAAATGGCACAAACGAATACAGTACCCTTACCATGAGTTACATAGTTAACGAGGCGTGAGCTGGTGTAGATATCGAAAGCGTCTGTAGAAAATGTGCGTGAGCGTCTAACGCTCAGCTGTCAAACCCATACAATTTTGTTAATTGCGGTACCATGAGTTTCAAGTTTGACAATCGGTTTAGAAAAAGGCGTTAGCTTCTGTAGCTACGACTCTCACCGCCAAAGTCGTGCGTGACAAACGCATAATGGCGTCAGTACATTCTAATTCTAAACCTACTGTCAGTTACAAAATTACACGGAACTGAATGAAACTATACTCAAATGAAAGAACGTAAAAAAATAAGAGTTTTGAGTCGACAACATATATTGGCAAATTTCGGATTATCGTGTATTTTGCATTTTAAAGTGTTCATTTATTGGTTAACAGTGACGGGTGCGTTCGGAAATGATAAACTATTTTTTAGAACGAACGACGGTTGGCTGTGTAAATAGTATTTGTAGCAACGGGAACCAACATTATGGATTGTACATCGCAATCGAACCTTAGCCGCCTGTATTATAAATTATAAAAACTACACAAATGAGGAGAAAAGCTGCCTTTTATCCCGCCACGTCTCAGCAAAATCGACGTTCCTTAATGTCTACTTGTCATCTGTCAAATCCCATACAATACAATAAAATTACATAAACATATGTAAATAACATTGCGCATTCGCAATAATTAAGATATTTCTACTACAAAATGACTCACTGTAGTGCTTAACTGCAAAAATCAAGGCATTCACGCATTTCTAAAAGACCACAAGCGTCGAAAGGCTTGGGACTGTTCGTTACGTATCATAAACTTCAAAACAAAACATTCATCCCGTTTATGTTCGATGCATTTTACATCAGACTATTACGATCAAAGTATATACACAAGTAAGTTTCTCTTATTATTTTTACTTATCCTGCATTTAAGCATCTCTTAAAGCTTTTAAACAATCGTGGCTCTCTTTCAGATTACGTACCGAAAGCAAGATTCCTGAGAAAAACTGCTGTACCTTCTATATTCTCATTCAACATTTTATAGGTTGGTGGCCCACCCTTGCCCTTGGTGTAAGTACCACCAAGTCCAATCGCCCGCCAGCAGCGACTTGAGACGACGTCTCAGAGAAAATTACAATTTGAAGATAATATAACTGCAACAGCAAGCATGAAGAGGAAATACCTCCAAATGCCATGGAAGTAGACATGGAAGTGGACAGTGAAATAGAAATTGCTGCCAGTGCTAAAATAAAAGACTGTACAGTGCCTGTTGTAGATAATCAAGAATTCTCATCAAAAGGAATGCAAATTGATATGGAACATGTGTTTGGGACAAGTCATCGATTTAAAAATGATGACAAAGCTATTCAATTTTATACAGGCTTTGAGTGACATTTTATCCCTGAGACAGTTTCATTTTCAAAAAGGAAAAAATACCTCACAGCTACTAGCTCAATAATTTACAGACAGAAGTTAATGGTCATGGTCATTTCACTAATAGAAAACATGTACAATGTAATAGTCATTATGATTGGTTTCAGTAAAGCATCTGATTCTTTGAACTTCACCAAAATGGTATACAGGGGCCAACATTAAACTGGTTCAAAGATTACCATCACAATAGATACAATGCAGTCAGTATTGCCGGAGAGTGATCTAAGAAAATCTAATTATGGCACGGCCCGACAAAGTACTTAATTTATGCCAATGATATGTGTAACTTATTCAAGACCGCCCCTGTGTACCAATTTGCTGATGAAGTGATGACACAAGCTGAATAACAGCCAACAAAGATGTCAGGAGAACGGAGAGTCAGATGCAAAGTGAATTTGATATCTTATGTAAATGGGTGCATGACGCAGGATTATCCTGAAACTATAAAAAAACTAAAATAATAATAATAAATATTACAGGACATTCTTACACAAATTGACTAAGTCCCGCAGTAAGCTCAATAAGGCTTGTGTTACGGGTACTCAGGCAACGATATATATAATATACAAATACATAAATACATAGAAAACATCCATGACTCAGGAACAAATATCTGTGTTCATCACACAAATAAATGCCCTTACCGGGATTCAAACCCAGGACCATCGGCATAGCAATAATGTATTATAGTTTAAACTACATAACATACCTAGCGTTGTAGCTCACGAGCATGTATGCATGCACACATGGTCAACAAGCTGCAACTGTGAAAAACTAGAAATTGTTGATCAATATACCTATTTAGACCTCACAATAGATACCAAATTTAACTGGGGGCACATGTTGACCATGTGTGCCAAAAACTTAGGACAATCCTAAGCAACTTTAGTATATTAAAACAAAATGCCATACAGGTACTATACTTTGTATGTTATACCTGGCGTTGGCTGACTCTGTAATAAGCTATGGGCGAACATATAATACATATCTACAAAAAAATTTTATTATCCAAATAAGATTATTAAAAACCATAGTTCCCTTGAAAATAAAACTTCAGTATAAAAATAACTATCACAAACTATTTAATTATTGTAGAACTTTTAGTGTATATGATAAAGTAAAACTAGCTGTTGTGTTAGAACATGAACACTTGATGGGTCTGCTCGACAGGTACAATAGGCCATCCCACCTGCGGGATATTAACCAATGAACCACACTTTAAGATACCTAAGAGTAACAATGACAAAGGTAGACGGCGCTGGTTCTCATACCTACCTCGCACCCTGAACAGCTTACCCAAATAAGTTAAGAAACTTTAGATAATTACCCTGATAAAGTAAAGAATACATTTAAGAAAGCGCTGGTTGAGCTTAATAAGAACTAACGTTAAATCAATACATGAGCACTAACTACATACAATCATTTTAGGCTGAACTCAGTTAATAGAATCTCCAAACTTCGAGATTGTAACTGAGCTCTACCATGTAAGAAGATAATTTATATTTTGAAATAAACAGTTATTTTTTTTAGTGTTACAAGAAGTTATTTTTTGTATACTCAACTTTAAGTCCTATGGCAGATGAAATACAGTATTATTCTAGTTCTGTTATTCTGTTAGGCACGGAAGATCAGTTCTTTTTGACCATGATGAAATTAAGGCAAAATAAATGTATATTTCAAATTGTATGGTTCAAGGTATGGAACTGTCACAGCAGTAACAGGCATGTACCTGGCAGCGTAAGGGCATTTCACTTCAATGACAGTGTCTACCAGATAGTCTCCTAGTGACCTGGGAGACTATCTGGTAATGCTGCCAGTAATGGTGACTGTTCTGAAATGTGGAGTCCACTTTTTTCAACTCTCAGTCCAAAAAATTCAGTGTACTTTGTTATTACAGTACTCTTATGAATTTTCCCTTGGGTGACAGCTCTAGTGTTACCTTCTCCACTCTGACCACGAGGAAAACTCGAAACAGTCAGTCAGTCTGTGTGTAAGGACAGACAGAGAAATAAAATTCAACATGATATTTGATTTTTAGTTTTATTTTTATCATCATAATGAACAATCATTGCACTCAGTTCTTATGTGACAGATATAAAAATCAACAATGTTCATGGGTACAGTCAAGTGTAAAAATATGGTGGTGCACATCTTATTCAAAAATATGTCCCATAGCACCTTATGCCGGTGTAATAAGAGCGTAGTACTATATTTATGAGTCGATTATGTCGAACCATATTTTTGCACTTGACTGTACACAGTGATCAAACTTAACTAACAACTTTAAAAGAGCTAACAAGATCCTACTCCCATTTTTACAGTATAGAATAACATAGTATAATAAATTATTACTTTGATAAAATTGTACACTTAACTAAAACTTTTCTATAAATTCATTAATAATGATAATAATGATATGCTAATAGAAGATATGTTGTCTTATATAGACAAAACAATTTTAAATCTAAAATAACAACAATACAGTCAGTGATTTATTCCATATTTCTACTTAACATTTCTATAAAATTTTCATAATATCACTTGACTTGTTTTTTTTTCTTTTCTAGTGCACATATATCTGATATCTATATAAACTAAAATATGAATTATGGGAGGAGGGCTACCCCCAATACCACCCGCACCCTGTGTAACCCCATGGTTATGGAGATATTCATGGTTAATATTTATAGACACTTTAGAACGGATTAATTGCATTTATTAACACCATGACCCAAAGTTTCGAGCCCTTTACAGCACTAGTTTTCACAGGGTTAAGATGATGACTGAGAGAATGAGAATTCTCCCCGTCAATCAACAAAGTTATCTTGTGCAAACTACCTATATACAAAAATATAGAAATAATTAAATACAAAAACAAAGGTTGGTCTACAATGACCAGAGGGGCTTATAAAGCTAGACTAGTATACATACATTGCCTGAAGGGCATTCTATAATTAAAATTAAAAATTATTAAAACCCTGTGAGGATTAACATACATACAACTTACGAACGCTTCCCCTAACTGGCTTATAGGACAGAAAGTAGCGACAAGAAAACTACCCTATTTTGCCTATTTTTCCCTTTTCAATCTTTTCAAAACAAAGTCCACACTAAGGTCTTCCAGCGCTGTGTCGTGCTTGATCCTTAATGAGATGTAATACAGGATCCCAAACTGGTGGTACTGAAAAGCCATCCTCTCTATCGAAATTAGGAACCTTCTTGATTTCAATAGCCTCGCGCAGCAACCTGGGAATGTATCGCTTCTCAGTCAAGCCTGTAGACCCCAGCATCTTGTAGAGGCAAGTTAGACTTTACAGGCCTTAGGAATTGTGATATCTTCTTCAACAGCTTGAAATAGGTCTTGGGGGCTGCTTGACACGAGGTATCTTGAGGTTGTTAGCCCACAGCGCACGTTTTGCATGCGTAGGCGGCTCTAAAGAGTCCAACACTGACGCACTAGAAGGCGACACAACACCAGAAGAGGAAGGAGGCCGTAGCACTCGACTCTTCGGATTCAGAAGCATAGGGCTTCGGAGACGCCATGGTAGTCACAGGTTATTAGAAATCACAGGGATACGTAAAAGAAAACTGATTATCAATTTGACAATATCAAAACTTCAAAACACATTCCACAGATAAACTCAAGTCAAAAAAAGTGAGTCCGCATAAAAGGCAGCCCCATTGTTCGTCTCCATTTTTTTGGTTGCGGATTATTGTGTTGCTGATTATTGTACTGCAAAAACTGTGGCTTCGGATTATTGGCCCGCTACCGAGCTTGTCCGACCCGATAAAAGGCAGCCCAATAATCGGCGACCCAATAATTGGCGACCACGATGTACATGGATTATTGGGCTGCCGATTATTGGCCTGCTTCGAGATTCCTCGACCCAAGAAAAGGCAGCCCAATAATCGGCGACCCAATAATCCATGTACATCGTGGTCGCCAATTATTGGGTCGCCGATTATTGGGCTGCCTTTTCGCGGGATGCGGATTAGTGGCACCCGTCAAAAGTCAATGAGACACAGTGTTGCCAGATACTGAAATGCAAAAACAAGAAGCTTCAAAAATGCGTATTTATAAATAAAAAAGCGGAATATAATTTTAAACTGTTTTTTACTTAAATGAAAAGAAAAAACATCTTCTACGTCGTCGTCTCGTTTACTTTCGGCTTTCAGGTAGTAACCGTATACCGTATAGTGAAATATGGCCCTAAATCAGAGCTCGGGATTTTTACGATTTTATGTAATTTCCCACTATGAAAATTGCATGATTTAAAAATGCGGATCCGTTTCACCATAGAGCGGATTGCGGATCTATAGACGAAAATGCGGAATGCGGAGCATCTGGCCACAATTGAGACATTAAAAAAATATTTTTCTACAACAAAAAATAAAAGCGCCCATTATTGGTATCATACGAAAATAATCGTGACAAATTTTCACGTGCGATTATTTTCGATCACTCATTTTTGTATTCGAACGATCGAATCTCAAAAATCGGTCCCCTCTCTGCTGGGAAAATTATATTATAATCATGCGATTTTGTACAAGCCAAGAACAAATTACCTGTAAAAAAACTTTTAAAACTAAATTAGTTAAAAAAGTTTATTTTCATCTTTTTTGGGCCACTTCAAAAAAGCTCGTTTTAAAAAGTTTTTTTTACAGTCACTTTATTTTTTTAGTTATTATTGGGCATATTTTAGTGTTCTCCTCGGCAACACTTTTCATTTGATATTCATATTGTGGTAGTGCAGAAAAAATAACTAGTCCACCATCTTGGATAATCTTCTTGGATCTTACACAAATCTTTACAGTATAAACATTATGAATTAAATGACAAATATAAGCAAACAGTAATCAACAAAACAATAATATTCCTTTCGTAGCAATTTGAAATAGGATATTTCGCAGCATTTGTTGGCATCAAATACGATGTGCAATTCATGGAATTAAATTATTGATGGTGTTTTATAGTGTGGACTGTGGAAGTAGCATAGGCGGCTTGCGTAGCTCCAGAAGAGTTTTGGGGTTTAATAAATGCGTCGAGTTTTGTATTTTTTAATCACTATTTTGATGTTCTGTTCTGATGCTTGCCAGTCTAAATATGGTTCTGAATGTCTGTTGCACCTTTATATTTTATGCTAAAGTAACTGCTACAAATTTTGCACATCACTTTACTGGGCTCTCTACCTTGTTATTTCAAAATTGACCAAAAACACCACATGAAAAATTGTCATTACCGACATTCTGTGAAGATTGTAGGGAATTTTTGTCGGGAAATTCAATTTGTCCATATGGCAACCCTAGGCGCGATCGCGTAGCCAGAGCTTCTCACGCCTTCGCCAGCGCTAATAAAAACCTATGGTACCAAATTAAGTGCTCATTTGACAGTGACGTTTCTATAGCTGGTTTAGAATCCAGAGTATTTTGCATCCTGCTCTTTCTCATTGGTGCGAGCGAGTTGCAAATACTTTAGAAAGCGTTAGTCTCTAGCGACTAACGCCTTGTTGGCAACTCATGGTACTGCTACAGTTGCCTGCAACTGCGAGACGGACATACTTTCGAGCGCCGTAGTCGCTATCGAACATCGAACACAGATGCGTGCAACTTTCAGTGCATCTTAGTAGGTACAACAACTTCTGGTAAGCACGCACATTAATTTAAAATGTTTGTACCTATTTAATTGCATGGAAAATTTATGAATTAATTCATTCAAACTGCCTTTGCAATTTTGAACGCGATTGCACCAATGTAAATCGGTACATAAAAAAACTGTTTACATGATAAACTTGGTGTATGATTGTGTATATGAATTTATATCATTATAGATAGCGCAATTTATCAAACATTGAAATAATTTCAATATCACCAGAGTTAAATTAATCAAATCAAGAATTAATTTTAATATCACCAGAGTTAAATTAATCAAATCAAGAGTTAATTTTAATCACCAGAGGCAAAAGGTAAAGGTAGCAGTGGCGTTCATAGATCCCGATTTCTGTCTTTCGTGACCCAATCTATCACATTTTTCCGTAACGATTCAACGAAAACGCAGGCAAAATCAGCTCTGGCTTGCCCAAATATCATTTTCACGCCCCGCCACGCCACTGAAAGGTAGGCTCTTTCTCTAACAAGATAATGTCACGTAACACTATCCTTATCACACCGTGTTATAACACATTTACAACAGCCAGTGTGACACCATTACATTAAAACGAAAAAGAGATTAATTTGAATTGTTTCCTGTGTGTCGTACACAACTCATTAAACAAACATTTACACAAAATAGGCATAAGAGATCCTATGTGCAGAGCATGCACGGAAAAGGAAGAAACAACAAAACATATTATTGTTTTCGCTTAGCAGTGGAAAGTATAGTGTGACAACCCAATTTGCGCAGTAGATTTAAAAAAACTATATCCCTCCCTTATATTCGAAGTAGCAAAACAAGTGTAAGATAAATACAGTAGGATAACTCTCTCTGCCTACGCAGAACCCTGGCCAAACTGTATTTTGGCAGTTGTAGTGACGTGACAGTGGATATGCTCCGGTTTGAATCTCTACTTTGTCAGCAAACCGACCCCGTTATCGACCGAGGGTGGGCGTGGGGTGGGGGGGTATGAATGGTTTGACGTCAGAGCTCCGAGCGGGGGTGGGGCCTTGAACCTGCATCGATTGTGATCTTGCACTTGAATGCTGGGACCCTTGGCATTTAGAGGGCTGCACTAATGACGGTGCAGTTTGTATCTATCACATAAAGAAGGAGGGATGCTCGCGGGTTTAGACTAGGCGAAGGTAATGCTTTTGGCAGTATGTGTACCTTTGTGGTTTTGCGTCTTGGCTTTTCAGTAAAGGAAAACATTGCGAGCAAACCGAACCCAATAAGGTCTAGTTTCCCTCTGGGTTGTAAGGTCAGATGTCAGTCGCTTCAAAACTAGCGCTCACGACTAATCTTAAGATCGGGTTGATATAGCGAACACCAGGCTTCCTGTGTGCGTACCATGAGTTGCATTCGATTGCGACTGCGGCATTCGAAAGTATGTTCGTCTCGCTCGTACCACTACTCTGGCATGAGCGAGACGCGACGCACACAGAGTCTTCGTATAAAGGAAGATTCGACTTACACTAGAACGTGGCGGGCCGATCTGTCAGTTTCTATAGAAAACGTCACGTGATATCCGAGGGCTCCGAGCTATCATGTGATTTTTCTACAGAAATCAACAGACCGTCTCGTCCTGCGCCACCCCGTCCCGTCCTAGTGTGAACGCTAGGAAGCAGAAGTATGAGGGTGTGTCGTGTCCCATCTTACCGTCAAAGTAGGTATATTTAGGTAGTTCTCATGAAAAGACGGTATATTTAGTCAACTTTAAGAATATATTTATTTATTTCAAAAAACAGTTTACAGCATAAAGGATGACTCACACTAGAACGGGACGGGACGGGAAAATCTGTCAATTTCTATAGAAAGCGTCACGTGACATCCGAGGGCTCCGAGCTGTCACGTGATTCTATCTATAGAAATTGACAGATTTTTCCCGTCCCGCCCCGTCCCGTCCCGTCCCGTGCGTGCGAGTCATCCTTAATAGTAAAAACCAAAGCACTGCAACCATCAAATAAAAAATCATAACATATTAAACTTAGCACTATTTATAATTTAATTTACTTATTATTTATAAGAATTATTGCGTGATGCGTAGATATATCAGAATTCATAATTGCATGTTATTATTGTTATGTATTTCACAGTATGATAATAATTCTACTGCAATTATTGCTTACCGAATGGAAACGTCACTTCGGTTGTATGATGATTGAACTGTTTAGGTACCTACCTGTTATACAAAGAAATTAACTGACGCTAATATCTCTGGTTTATAGTTATACCTAATACCGCTAATACCGCTCGCGTTGCGTTCAGTTTTGTTAAGCCATGTTTACACGTTGCGATCGTGGACAACAAAATGGGCTTGCCAGAAAATCAGCGCTGTCCTTCGGGATAGCATTATGCTGAGGCGAGTCCATTTCGTGGTAAAAATATTCTGTTTTTTCTTTGGTACTTAAATGTTTTCTTGTATTTCTGATTTTTACCATGAATAAATATGATTTGATTTGATTTGGTTTATTACTCTTAGAAATTGACATATCGTTCCGTTCCACCCGTTCTAATGTAAGCCATCCCTAACTGGGTACGATTATTCTGGGAACTGAAAGGAATATCAAATTGTCTGGAAGCTAGTGGCTACCAAAGTTGCTATGTTCACGTGTTGGTTAGACTCCGACGCACATGCTACACAACGTTTCACTTGAGAACTATCCACGTGAAGGTAGCCCTAGTAAGTATACTTCGCCAACTATCAAGGTCAATGCAAGTGCTGTTAACAATAGGTTTATTATTGAAACCATAGAGGAAATATAGGTTTAAGTAGTTTGTGTTGAAACTCGTGTACAATGTGTAACACTAACTTGGGCACAAATGTATAGGTACTAATTTGGTTTGGGTAGTTGGTTTGCGATTGGGGTCAATTTTTTTTTAATGTATTTTTATGTTATTAAATAATAGTAGTTTATGCAACAGTGATATAACAAGGGTTCATAAAACTCTCGGATCTATTATTACAAGACTCGACTTCGTCTCGTGTTTTAAAACGGCGACCCTCCAGTTTTAAAAACCAATTATGAGCTGTTGCATACGCTAGTTTTTCTACGACAGCTAAAATAGCGGAAAAAGCAAAATCTTGAAAGGTGGCAGAATGTGGAACAAGTTGTATGACCACTATAAAAAAAAAACAACAACAGTGCTCATATATTGTATGAAAATCCATATGAGCAGTGTTCTTATAGAATACCACATGTGTACATGTGTAATTTTTGAATATCGCTGTCAGTCGTCTAATTGACAGATAGAAGTGCTGGAGTAGAAATATAATCATTTGGTTATAGATGTTTTGATTAATTCTGTTGGGGATAGATTATTCTAATAGGCGGATACAAATGAGTTCTTTTCTTCCTAGCGTTTTCTAGGCTTATGCGACTACTCAGGGAGACTAGGGTCCGCTTTGACAACTAATCCCAAGATTTGACGTAGGCGCTAGTTTTACGAAAGCGACTGCCATCTGACCTTCCAACCCAGAGGGTAAACTAGGCCTTATTGGGATTATTCCGGTTTCCTCGCGATGTTTTCCTTAAGCGAAAAGCGATTGGTGAATATCAGATGATATTTCGTACATTTCCGAAATACTCATTTGTAGCCGGCAGGATTTGAACCCGAGACCTTCTAGTTCTTACGTCATACCGTCATGCGCCTGACACGCGGGGAAGGCATGGATAGGATGGATGATTTAAATTAATAGAATTCTCGTGTGACAGGGCGAGTTCAAGTTCAAGATTCTAAACTTGTTTACTTTCAAGTAGGCATCATCTAATATGGAAATAAATACAATTGTGACAGCCGTGTCTATATGAAACAATAAAAGGAATTTTATTTCGTATAATTAATAGTAATTAAATACGTAATTGCGTAATACTAATTCAAATTCAAATGAAACCTAACAACAATATAATTTTCTGCCCTCCGGCCGGTTACGATAAAAAATTCGCCGCTTGCCGAGTGCGTCGAACAGAACGGTGACCGAAGAGCTGGTGGCTTCCTCGCACAACGTAGGTATCAGCATTTCGAAACAACGAGGAAATGCCGCCAGCATCCTGGGTACCTAGGATGCTGGCGGCAAGGACCTATTTTAGATTTAAGGTAGGTAGAGGTAGGTAGGTAAGTTATACTACAGTATATATTTTGTTAGTTAAGAATCCTCCTTACATTATGTATTTGTGTAGTCAATAAGTACCTGAGCTCTGAGTCACATCATCTTTATATAGCGCTCTCTTGCGTAATGTCTAGACTTTTCTCGAAGGCGCCGAGCCGCCTCGACTGTTCCAGTGTACACATGAGCCTGAAAAAATAATGTTCAATGGTAACAAAAGGAGATCACAATTGTGCTTACCAGTTTCAAATCTACTGTAGAAATCTTAAGTCGCTAGCGTCTAGGTCAGCGCACTGTTAGTGCATCTTACTCCACACAGCTGCATCCCACTTTCACCCAAGCAGGATGCAACTGCACTGTAAGTTTTTGTAACCTTTCTCTGGGATCACATTATCGTGACAATGGTCGGTCCTGTGTTTTTTGGTTGTTTTATTTTTTATTTATTTAGCGTCTTTGGTATGTTATGATATTTTAATATTTGTTACCTGCCGAGATCGCTCACTAGATGGTCCCATCGGAAGATCAGCGCTGGCCAACGCTAGCAACATGCTGAGATGGGATCATTTTCGTGTCACTTGTGCTATTGTTTTTGTGTGTAGGTATATTTGTTTTGTCATGAATAAACGTTTTATGAATTATGAATTATTATGAACTGTGAATTACCATGAGTTGTACATGGTTGTACGTGGCCGTATTCGATAGCGACCGCGGCGTTCGTGGATATGTCCGTCTCGCTCCTGCCAAATGAATGTTGGAGCGAGACGGGCATACTTTCGAGCGCCGCAGTCACTATCAGTTGCGTGCAAGTCAGAAGGCCTACCACGAACCACGAACGAAGTTTCACCTCTCTGTCCCACTTGAGTAAGAAATCACAAGTGCGTAAGGGACGTATACTTTCGTTCGCGGTTCGTGGTAGGCGCTCAGGTAAGTCAAAATCTATCCTTCGAAATCCATACCCAACTCATGGTAGAGACGGTAGAGCCACTTGCCTCAACCTGAGTAAGCCAAAATTGTACAGTTAACGCCAGATTAGCGGGTAACCTAGGGATAACCCTAGTTAGCGCAAGTTGCGCTTACATTGTGTATTTTTTAGGGTTCCGTACCTCAAAAGGAAAAAACTGAACCCTTATAAGATCTGCACTTTGTTGACCGTCCGTCCGCCTGTCAGTCTGTCAAGACCCTTTATTTTGGGAACACGTGGAGGTAGCAAGTTGAAATTAATACCATATAAACAAGTCTGCGGTCCCTTGAACGAAAATGTAAAAAAAAAAACAAACTTCTGCGTCAACGCAATCAAAAGGTACGGCCGTTTATGTCGCACTTCCCATACATTTGCAGTGGGAATCAAAATGTATAGGGTATTTCCCGTTGACCTAGAATCACGAAATTTGGCAAAAAGAGCTTGTAGTATACAAGTACAAGAGAAAATCTGAAAATCGTATAATTGCCTCACACTGAGACTTCCGTGTCACCGGTATTTTTAAGTACCAAATGGGGGGATTATGACAGCATCTTTTGTGTGAAAGCCTCGGTGGGTGAGTCCGACTCGTACTTGGCAGGTTTATGAATATTTTTTAGGTGCTAAGTACCATAGGCCACACACTCGTAGGGTACATACAAATTCGTCACGGTTTCCTACAAAATAGCGACGCGCGTAGACTCGCGTACGCACACGTCGCATTTTTGTAGGACCTGCATCTGATGACATGCTGTGTACGCCAGCGGTGTAGCTTAGCTTTTATCCCTAAGGAAAGTTATTATTACATTATGTATTAAGGGCGGTAAATAAGAAATGACGAACGAGTGTGAATTTAAGCCCGAGTGGCAGTCGAGGGCTTAATTTTAGCACGAGTTCGCAATTCTTGCACCGCTCGTGATGCATACAATGTTTTTTATCACATTTGCGAGGAAATAAATAAACTTTCTAGGCAGATAAAAAAGCAAAAATTATTAGCGGTAGTGTAGTAGCACAGTCCACAGCACAGTACTCTGGAGTGAGCGGCGAGTACGCGCGGCGAACGGGGGGGACAGATCCTCCGAGAGCTCCTAGTAAAGAACTTTATGACCAAGGGCTTAAATACAACTCATTAAGTCTAAGTATGCTAGCATATAATATCACAATTTACGAGCAGGTGTGATGGAAAAATCATTGTACGAAATTACGAACCGCGCGTCATTTTACGGAAACAGTTTCGTCACACCAACCAATTCGTCATCGGCTGACGAAATATGATGACAAACAGTCATGCAAACATTAGCTTGTTAGTAAATAACGTCTGTACATAATTAGATAAGATAACGATATGTGGATTATATTCTAAGTGTAAGGTAAATATTCTAGTTCTTGACATTACCCTAACTGCCTTTAGTCAATAGGGTGACAAATTAGTTGTTAAATATTATAATTAAGCTGCTAAACTAGTACCATAGTACATACAAAAACCATTGTTAGCACCACTCGTGCTAATCCGAGTTAGCCGATAAAGGATGACTCATACTAGGACGGGACGGGACGGGCGGGACGGGACGATCAGTCAGTTTCTATAGAAAATGTGACGTGAGGACGTGACATTCAAGGGCTCCGAAGCTATCACGTGATTCTTTCTATGGAATTTGACAGACAGTCCCGTCCCGTCCTAGTGTGAGTCATCCTTAAGGATCCACGGAGTCGGTATAATTTCAACTTTTTTTTTTCAAAGTCAAAGTCAATACGGTACGGTAATACACATGTTATTAGGACTGTAATTAATTTTATCAAAAATCTATTACACACACAAGTCACAGTTTACACTTTCACAGGTGATGCGATATATGATTTATTGAATTATGCATTCTCTTTGATACATGTGTTATAATAGACTGACATGACATCTATTTTACAAACAAAAAACTCTTGGCTAAAATTTAAATTTTGGATTAACCACAATTTCTGATATAATTTAAAATCGTTATACATATTTATTACCGACATAACAGCATACTTCATGACATCTAATATAATGTTTTATTTTCAGACTTTGACTTCCAATAAAGTTTTTGACAGTATGGCGACTCCATGGATTCTAGAACCACGGCGAGCACCCAAAAGTCCCAAGCCTAATTAATAGATTAGACTAATTTTATTTGCCCTTGAACTGTTCGGTACATAGGAAAACGCACCATTTGACAGTTAGCTTACAAAAAATAATTAGAATGCAACTATGCTTTTTAATATGCTTAAGTTTCCTAGATATTTGAACGGCGAGAGCAAAGAGAGCAAGATTAGTCTTCTTGGATAACCCCTCCGGTTAAGTTCGAATATAAACCAAATCGGTCAGGAGGGGTTGCCAAATATGAGCGGTTGCCGAAATATCGTCACGAGTTCACATTCGGGGCGGATCACTAGTGATAGCACAGAAGGCCTAGTATAAAAGTTGTACGACATTAACTCCTCGACGGCGTTAGCGTATCGAGGGGTCAAAATATGAAAGTTGCCGGATGATTTAAATAAACGGCAAACATAATTTGAACTCCCGATGCGCTAACGCGGTCGAGGAGTTAATGTCGTATAATTTTTATACTAGGCCTTCAGACTGTTAAAGTGATAAGTAAACGTAATAATTTAATAGAATTTTGACGTTTAAAATAAAACTTTAAAGTTTGTCAGTTTAATTGTTTCGAAGAGATCGTGGTTTGACTCTAGTATAACATATTTCAAGAAATAGGTTTCTTAGCGCACTGATCAGTCACGCACCATTATTTTATCAATATTGTACATAAAGATAGGTAAGTAATTCATCATTATCTACGGAGTCTACGGACAGCTGAACGAGATGCGCGGGCGCAGCGCGCGCGACGCCTGTCACGTACACCGCGCCCGCCCTCGCTAATAGCCGGCTGTTATTTGCTATGATCCGATCTGAATTGTAAATTACGATAATTATATTGATTTGCTATTCCGCAATTTAATAATATGCTAGTCAATGCTGACTCGAGATACTTAATTGCGTAGTTTTTGGGATGCAATTAATACATGTATATCTACTTTATTAGTAAGTATTAGTATTTATTGCAAACCTCAATAAATATAAATGTATCTAAAGGTAAACGTTTGATAGTATTGATAGGGAGGGATCACTTCATGGCTACTTTACGATACTAGAAGATTATTAAGTAGGTACACACCTATCAAACGCTTTAAAATGGATTAATCGACAAATATTATAGTAAACTCGCGTTATTTGGTGATACTTTTTCTGTGTAGTATCACCGAATTAAATGTATCAATAAATAACGCAAGATCCATAGGGTCAAAGCGCACGCAAGTTTTTATTAGAAATCGCGCAAAGTCCGGTTGATGTTACTGGTGACCGAAGAGCTCATGGCTTCCTCGCACAACGTATCAGCATTGCGATACAACGAGGAAATGCCACCAGCATCCTAGGCACAATGCCGCAAGTTGCGTGTGCTGGTACCCCATGGACCAAGAGTTTCGACCCCGAATGGTACAAAAAGGAGCATATAATTAAAGAGTCTTCTAGATATTATGCTTATAAATCATTCACATTATATAGAAACCAACAGACAATGTACAGTTTAAGCTAAAACCTTGAATTTTGGAAACTAAATCTTTCACACATTCACATTCTCTCAATCGCGTAGAGTTTGGTCCGTAGACGCGTAGCGAAGCTACGACGCATACGCGCCTACACTGCAAAACTTAAAAAAGTAGAAGACTCTATAGACAGATTCATCTGAATCTTCTGATTCTTTTGAATGTATGTCTGTTACTTAGAAATAAAGGAAAACTGGAAAAAATCATGACCTCGGACAGGACTCGAACCCGCGACATTCCTTTCAGATAAAAAAAGGATTTTTTAAAATCGGTTCAGTAATGACGGAGTTCTGAGACTTCTGAGGTAGCAAACATTAAAAATAAAAATAATAATGTACCTATATAAAAAAAACTTTCACACGAGTTGAGAACCTCCTCCTTTTGAAATTGTGAATTCGGTTGAAAGTAAAGGAACGATTTTGTCAAAAAAGATGGATAAAAACCCCTATTGTACAGTCAACCAATCGGAACCCTAGGCCACTGTAGGACTATGTCATAGTGACGCTATAAATCAGATTGTATGAAAATCTCTTACTGCTTGTCATTTCGACATGGTTCTGAGGTGGCCTAGGGCTCCAAGTGGTTGACTGTACTTACACAAAAATAATAACGGTCAAATACACAACGTCTACTAACTCTCCCAGGACAGTGTACACGCGGTTTTCCATCACGCAACCTGCGCGTGCGACTCGGCTTAACGTCACTGATACCACCATCACAAGATAGCGATTGCATATCATACAACACAATTAGTTGTATGATAAGATTGATAAGCCTACCGATTTTCACATGTTTTGTTCAATGATTGGGCTCAGATCGGGATATTACTAGATATGGTATATCTTGTGGAATTTTTATGCAAGTATAAATCTAGGTGGGTATATAGATATATATGTATGTATGTATGTATGTATTTATTATTGATGTATGTAGTTTATGTATTATGTATTGTGTATTTATATATTTATGTATGTATGTGTTTATGTATTTATATTTAATAGTTTTTGGGCTACCTATATAGTATAGTAGGAACTAACTGGGTTTCTTTTTTTTTTAATGTAATTTATACAATACACATACACATGTCTACCATCTACAGTTCTCCTTTAATTGCTCAAAGGTTAACTGGAAGAGATCCCTAAATGGGATAAGTTCGCCTTTGTACAAATATTTGTGTTATTTATCTTGTTTTTTTTCCCCTGTTTTTGTGCAATAAAGTGTTTTACTACTACTAGATATTAATATGTATAGATATTAATGTTTCATCAGTTAGAGACTAACATTTCTGTTTGTTAACTGTATTTTTTCAACTGTGTTTCTGTACATAATCTAAGGTAAAAAAATATTCTAAAGAAACTACTAAATCATATCTTCTTGAAGTTATTACAACTAGTCCACAAGTTTCTTTAATATATCACTATCTACATGTATAAAACAAATTCGCTTCCCGCTGTCTGTATGTGTATATGCTTAAAGCTTTAAAACTACGCAACGGATTTTGATGCGGTTTTTTTAATAGATAGTGATTCAAGAGGAAGGTTTATACATATGTATAATAATAACACGTGGGAAGCCGGGGCGGGTCGCTAGTATATAATAAATAGATACATGTAAATACTTAAATACATAAAAAACATAATTCAGGAAAAAATATTCGTGATAAACACAAATAAATGCCCTGACCAGGATTCAATTCCGGGACCTCCTGCTTCATAGGCAGGGTAAAATATACCCCCAAAATCGTTTCTGCCCTTAATTAACAATTAGCATTGACACTCCCAACATAATGAAACTTTTCTAAGACTATTTTTACGTATAAGCACGAGGTCTGGTAGTTGTCCTCACTGGCCCGTTAGAAAAATTGCATAAAAAAACAGTATTCATAAATACGATTCAGTTGTCAGTCACCTTCGTATCATCTTTGACTATTTAATCAGACGGACTGGCAATGTCTGTCATATTGTATACAAAAACGTTTACCATTTTTGTGGGGGAGGGGCACGTTAAATATGTGACTATTCGTAACGTACAAATAGCATTCAGATAAACGTCAGTCCAGGATACAATTTGTCATATGCATTCGGCAGAGTGGTAGGCTCTGCTACTCCATCTGGTTTTATACTAAAACAGTGTCCATAAATACGATTGAGTTATCACATGCCAACTTCAGTTTATCCTAACCCAAGGCGCTGAGAAGGCTATCACGTGATGTTATCTAACAGTGTGGGAGCGACCCTTATCAAACCACGCCCGAGACCTTGCTGATAACTCGACACGTTTTTCAAGTGTCTAAAACACCTGTATTGATCCTAGAACTTATTTGCATTTTGTTTTTCATTTTATTTTTATACCACGACGGTGGCATACAAGCATACAGCGCGCCTGATGCAAAGCGGCCACCGTAGTCTATGGATGCCTGCAACTCCAGGGGGATTACATGCGCGTTGCCGACCCATTAATCTTGTACACTCCTTTTTTGAAGAACCCCATACTGTAAGCTCATTCCACAGCCGGGGCGCCCGCGGGAGGAAATTCCTCTGAAACAACACAGTGCGCGACCATTTTGGTTGCAAGGCCCTGCTGATGGCGAGCGGTGCGATGGTGAAAAGTGGACGTTGGTATCATGTCTAACAATTCATCAGAACACACCCCATTGTATAGGGGATAGAATACACATAAGGATGCAAAGTCCTCTCCTTAGACTTAAGGCTTCAATACCAACTGTGAGTTTGGGATCGTCGACAATTCGTACAGCGCGCCTCTGGACCGAGTCAAAGGGTCAAAGCTGTTATCCAGGCGCTCCTACCCAAAAGTGACAGCAGTACTCCATATGGGATCTGACTTATATAACATCAGTCTTTGTCTCGGAGTAAAGTATCCCCTGGTTCTGTTGAGCACACCGAGTTTTTTGGATGCCGGCGCAGCCTTACCTTCCAGGAGACAACGGAATTGGACGTCGCTCGAAATATCCATCCATCCATAATTCATCATTCATCATATTTGTTATCCATAGATCAGTGATGACGTGTCAACAATATTCGTAGGGAAGTACGAGTAGAAGCTGGTGATGGCGCGTCAACAATATTCGTGGAAGCTGATTTGAACTTACTTTGTTCGTTACTGGTTTCTGGCTGAAAATAACGTACACTGGGAATCGAGTTTTACGTGAGCAACTAGTGAACAAAACAAATTACTTATTTTATGTTCAACTAGCGACCCGCCCCGGCTTCGCACGGGTTATTATTATACATATAAACCTTCTTGAATCACTCTATCTAATAAAAAACCGCAACAAAATATGTTGCGTTGTTTTAAAGATTTAAGCATACATACATACAGACAGCGGGAAGCGACTTTGTTTTATATTATGTAGTTTTATAGTATGTTTTCATAATCATATTAATGATAAGAAATAACATTTATTTTCAAAATATATACAGTAAGTGTAACTTATTAGCTACCTACCTCTACTTACCTTAAATCTAAAATAGGTCCGTGAGGCATTCTACCTAGGATGCTGGCGGCATTTCTTCATTGTATCGCAATGCTGATCTGATACGTTGTGCGAGGAAGCCACCAGCTCTTCGGTCACCAGTAACATCAACCAGACGTTTTGCGATTTCTGATTACTAGAATATTGTAAAGAGCACAATTTTCTAATGAATAAAAAAAAATGTGTCACATATAACACGTGTATGTGTGTGTGGCTTCCTATCCGGCTTAGACGTAAATTTCACATTCTTTCACTTCTCTTTGGCATACTTTTTAACCCTGCTACTCCCCGCTACCTCAAAGAACGTTTTAATTATGTAACCTCCGCTAGGTGTGCTGAAAACTTGCTTCTTTCAGTTCCTTCTTCCAGCTCCAAATTTTTCACGAGCTCCTTTTCATTCCAGGCGGTTATTTTATGGAACTCTCTACCTGTCGACATTAGACGTGCTAAGTCATTGCCTATTTTCAAAAATAAACTGAAAGATTTTTATTTTACTTCTACCTAACAGTTTTCCTACTGTTATGCTGTGTTTTGTAATATTTATGTGTATGTATGTTTATGTATGTTTATATATTTTTTGTATATAAGTATGTGTATGACTTCCCTTTTATGTTAAATTATTTGTTATATTAATTAATTAAATTAATTATGTACTCAGTTTTGGTTTACCTATACATTGTTTGGATTTCCATGTGTATTGACTCCTCTACCCAAAGGTTGTCTGGAAGAGATCGCTTCTTAGCGATAAGGCCGCCTGTTGTCTACCAGTGTTTATATTTTAGTGTTTAATGTATATTGTTTTTATTTCCTTGTTGGTGAACAATAAAGAGTATTTGTATTGTATTGTATTGTATAATCAATCGGTTAAAGGGAACTAGGCTTTTTCTTCGTGTTGGCAAAACTAGGCTTTATGTGGTCAAAACTTGACCATGTTACATTTTGTATGTTAATGTGACGTTAAAGTTTCGTAAATACAAATCCACCCTAAAACCGGGTTATTTAAATTCAGTACCTTCTTCATGGGTCGTCACCGTCGATAGGGTCACAGTTATTTTTATCCCTTGACCTACATCCCGTAAAAACCTTAATTTGACATTGAGCAGTTTATAGATTTTACCTAATTATCAAAATTAAATCGTTGTATTACCACTGAAAAGCGCTTTGTAAATGTTAGGTAAGATAAAATAAATAGTAAATAAATAAATATCATGGGACAATTTTACACAAAACAATCTAGTCCCACACCACAGGTTGTTTTCATTTCATTCATTTTATTTCTCTAAACGTATCGTTATCTTTGCATCAGCAAGTGCGGGCAAGATGCACTGACGTGACGTAGACGCTAAAGATTAGGTATAGATCCAACAGTAAATTCCAAACTCTTGGTAAACTCAAGAGTCGTGGTCTTGGTAGTCGTGATGCCTACAGCACTTTGAATGAAGATTACCGCGAGTTGATTTTCCGCTAGGGGCGCTAGTGGAACGTGGGTCCTGCGGGAACATTTCAAACGTCACTTTGACAGTTCTCTCATACTGACACAGGACCCACGCATGAGTGGCGCCGCCTGGTGCGCGACAATACGGTAGCTCCCATTGAGATTTAAGTGTCTCGCATTCAGGCCTAGTACCTGCAATAGTACCTTCCGCTATAAAGGCCGTAAAATATGTGACAAGCTTGTGTCAGATATTTTTGGGGTCTCCATACCCGAAGATTATTGCAGGAAAATATCACATGATTTATGCATAAGCCCTTACCTACTAATACCTAAACGATTTGAATAAC
Organism: Lathronympha strigana; assembly: GCA_949128165.1. Lineage (NCBI taxonomy): Eukaryota > Metazoa > Arthropoda > Insecta > Lepidoptera > Tortricidae > Lathronympha > Lathronympha strigana. Next base: position 3,499,640 of record OX421906.1, on the reverse strand, counting down.
ATTATAGCGTTATTCAGATTCCAGATATTTGGGTCTGACAGTCACTATTTAATTTTTTACACAGGTTAGTCTTAAATAATTCCAATTCGTAAAAAGTCACAGATTTACACAGAAGGATCAAAAACGGGAAACAGTAGGTGTATATAATTATATATTTTATGAGTGCGTTGACGCCGCCCTGGGCATAGGCTGTTGCCCTCGATACGCCCTACTGACGTCAGCGTGACGTTTTTCATACGCCCCATAAGTTTCAGCAGTTACGGGCGATGTCCACCCACACGACAACGATACCGAAGTACTTCACTTATTGAGAGGAGTGGTTAAATAGTTATATTAAAAAGATACCCATCAAACGGAGACCTATAGAACCCGTTCAGCGCTAAATCCAGGCTATATCCTGGCCAATTTGTTCAAGGTTGTCTCCCCACTTTTTTTATTTGGAAATTTTGTAGTTATGTGCTTTTAACTCAAAATCGCGAGCTTTTTCGATGTCCCAATGTCCCAATTTTTTTTTCTTTTGCGTTACCATTGTTTTATAGACTTTGTATGGTGGTAACGGAATGGAAAGTTAGAAAAATGTATGGAAATGGGATTTTTCCCTATTAGGATCGAAAGAGCTCGCGTTTCTGAATAGAAATCACAAAAATACCCATGGTAAAAAAAAGTAGAGGTGGACAACTTTTAAATAAAATGACCCATTTTCGATTAATGACCAAAAAAAGTTTAGTTGCCACATATAGTAAAATAAATACGTCAAAGAGAACTAGACTTTTTACGTTTTTATCCATGTACAGTCAGCTGCAGAGTTAAGTGACCCCCCCTCCCCCTTGCATACAAACTTAACTCTGCAGTTTACCGTACATTGTAGTACTTAGATTTTTTTTATGTTATTTAGGCAGGTATTGGCTGATGTGTTACGTGTATGCAGATTTTTAAGGTTATTTTTAATTTAATTTAATGTTCTAATGTAATACCTATATATTATCTAGTGATGCCCTAGAGGCCTTATTGCATAATCCATTTTTGATGTTGCCCCTTACATATTGCACTTCCAAATGACCCACTGAGGGTCTCGCAAGATACGAACCCCCGCAAACCGGTTCTTATCTCTGACCCCCACCTGAACTGGCCCCCTACAACAAAATAGTTGATAGCTTATCTTTACGATGACTATGCTGCCTTAAAACCAGAACAGTGTAAGTGCCATTTAATTTCCTAATGTACCTTTACCTACCTACATCTTATTTAAGAGCTTGCTTCTTATTTGAGCCCTTGGCAGTGCAGGTGATGGTGCCTCCTCCAATGTTTAGGGGTCAGTACCAAAATGGTAAAAAAGGAACCCTTATGGTGCGATTCGATCATTCTGTCTGTCTGTCTGTCACATCGTTAAATATCTCGAGAAGCTACCGAAATGAAATTTGGAATGGACGATTTATCAAATATTTTAATTTATGTTCAATGAAAAATGCCCGATAAAAGAGGAGGCAAAAATTTAAAGTAGGTATAGTTACTGGGTCAGGTGGGGTATCATTTGAAAGGGCTAGATTTATACCTTATGAAACAATCATGATGATCATGATGGAAATTCGTATAAATTTATTGAAATGTAAACTTATAATGTAATTATCTTTCATGAAATAAAAATCTATCTATCTATCAATTTCTTTTTTTTTACAATGCTTTTTTTAATTTATAGACTAAGATTAAAAAATTAAAAATCCCCCCCTTTATCTCCGAAGTTTGTAAAGAAAAAAAAATGTTTTTTTACACAACGTTAATGTTATCATAAATATGATAGGAAAAATATAACAATGACCCTAACTTCATTCACTTTTTTAAATAAATAAAAACTTTTTTGAAGCTAAATTTGAAATTTAACCAAGATTGTTTTTTTTTGTTTCCTGAAATTTATGTAATATAATACTGCTTTTGTTTATTTAATTCTTTAATAAAGCTTTTATACTGTAAAAGGTGCTTGTATTCCGGTTTCAAGAAGTATATCTCACTAAATAGTCATGAGTAAAACGAACTGCAGTGTGTATGCGTAAGTACAAGCACATATGACTGTTTTAATATAGGACAGGTTATGATAGAAATATAATGGACGTATTGCAATATTTTCACTAGCTAGAGATTTTCCCACTGCATGTAAATATTAAGAGATTTTCCTGTATGATTTCCCTATTTGAAATCCGGATATAATAATTTTATCCAAATTTTGTACCGATTGGCTCCATAAATAATAAGTTGAATGATATTAATGTGTTGACAGTGTATTCACAATATATTTACGAAAAAAAAGGGTATTTATAAAAATACCGACCGACACCGACAGCCCGCCGCCCGGTCGGCCGACCTAGGTACAGATGGGCGGATGTTGTTGCGCGAGCTTCCCGGCTCCAGCATGCCTACCACGAACATCGAAAATTGGCATTGACGAGAAAACCTGTTCGTCACTTCAATTTGTAAGTGTGACAGAGATCGTGTTGGAGGCCAAGACTTACTTTTTCTAAGGACCCATAAAGTACTTACCTAAGTAAATAGAAACTGCAATCCAGGATCTACGAGTATATATATATATTGTTTAGTCGCGCTGACAAAAATTAGAAATCTCAAGAATATTTACAGATATTTTATTTATTTATCTAAACTTTATTGCACAAGGTACAAAAAATAAAACAAGAATGTACAAATGGCGTGAGCCATACGACTAAACAGAACAGAGACGAACAAACTAGGGGAGAATTGTATTTCACTTTTTTTCTACTTTGCACATTGTCTTACTGAAATATTGCCTTAAATGGATATTTTCTGCATAAAAATTTACTTTCTTCACAACTTAAGTAGTGTAAAAAAATGCAAAAAGAGATGTGTGGCCCATGAGGGGATCGAACCCGCGACCTTCGCGTTATTAGCACGACGCTCTAACCAACTGAGCTAATGGGCCGATGCGAGCTATGTTGAAATTGTGGGATACATGATGTAGCCTCGACGAGAGTACACGGTAGCATTGATAGCATTTTGTATTGATTGTAATCAAGACAATATTACTGCCAATATTGTAATATGTCATATGTCAGCTCAATCGGAAATTGGCTCCTGCTTACAATAATAATTTATACAATTTTACTTAAGTTACATTAAATTTAATATAAACAAATTAGGTGGTAAACATTGTAAAAAAAATTGATATCTAGGACAAAAACTACTTTTTATTAAGTACATACCTGTATGAAATTACCTAGGTACAGTCAAGTGTAAAAATATGGTGGTGCACATCTTACTCAAAAATATGTCCCATATCACCTTATGCCGGTGTTATAAGAGCGTAGTACCATATTTATGAGTCGATTATGTCGAACCATATTTTTCACTTGACTGTACCTATATAAACTATGTTATATAGTATTTTATCACACTGATCTAAACATCCCCGGTTTTTATAAATGTTAATGAACTAAAACGGGGCTTTGGAAGAAATAGAGGGGAGAGAGACTTCCTTTCTCCGGGTTTACGAGGACGATGAAGTTCGAAGATAATTTACAAATGTAGGTAAATTGGCAGTTATAGTCTGACAAGCTAACGATCGCAGTAACAGTAGGAAAAAAAACTATATCCATCCCTTTTTAGGGTTCCGTAGCCAAAATGGCAAAAACGGAACCCTTATAGTTTCGTCATGTCCGTCTGTCCGTCTGTCCGTCTGTCCGTCTGTCCGTCTGTCACAGCCGATTTACTCGGAAACTATAAGTACTACAGTGATGAAATTTGATGGGAATATGTGTTGTATGAACCGCTACAAAATTATGACACTAAATAGTAAAAAAAAGAATTGGGGGTGGGGCCCCCCATACATGTAACTGAGGGATGAAAATTTTTTTTTCGATGTACATACCCGTGTGGGGTATCAATGGAAAGGTCTTTTAAAATGATATAAAGTTTTCTAAAAAACATTTTTCTTAAAGTGAACGGTTTTTGAGATATCAGCTCTCAAAGTCGTAAAAAGTATGTCCCCCCCCCCTCTATTTTTATAACTACGGGGTATAAAATTCTAAAAAAAATAGAGGTGATGCATGCTAATTAACTCTTTCAACGATTTTTGGTTTGATCAAAGTATCTCTTATAGTTTTTGAGATAGGTTGATTTAACTGTAATTTTGGTTAAGTTATTGTGCTTACACTGAAAACGATGGCTGAACCTTATAAGATAGATCAAAAAATATACTACAGTATTGTACACCTTTAAAAATCCGCGATGATATAAAATCTTTATAATGTAGGTACTTTTTACGAGAAATATTAGCTTATTCAAGCAATACGCCATTAATCCTTATCCAGTAATGTACCTTAAATACATTGTGCATTTGATAAAGTTTAATATTACAAATGTGATTGTTGAGTAATAATAGGTTAAACATATCCATCGAACCAATATTTTTAAAACGCGTTAATCCTATAGATTATTATTACATCGATTCAAGAAGATCGGTCGCTCGCTGCGCTGCAGCGCGTGAGTTGCGGGGCGTGGTCTCGCGCGGGGGCGGGGATAAGATAGCTAACCGCGTCGACCCGAACGGGCAGACACGTGAGGGCAGACGTCGTTGTCACTTGTGCGCGCTAAGAGAATTTCATCGTTCCCATTTACTTCTTTCGCAAGTCGAATTTGGCGTTGAGACTTTTTAATATTGAATTGTACCTATTATAAAAAATAAGTAAGTAGGTATACTGGTTTAATAGGTGCTATTAAACCGGTCACGTACTAATAAATCTCCCAATAATATAAATTCATTTGTTTTTGGTGCAAATTTTAGTGTTTCGTAGCAGGTTTTTAAAATTTCTAAAGCTTATTGTATATCATCTAACAATGGATACTTTAGATAATACGTTTTCCTACATTCTGAATTATAATAACTATATCGAAGATGATGTGGTTCGCGCATTTCATGAAAAGTTACTTCGGTGCACATCATTTAGACCGCGTGAGCTAGAATTATTTCAACACCCTGAACTGATTGAACCTGTACCTAAAAATGAGACGCACCTTCAAGTAATTTATGACGGTGACGTGGGATTAGTGGGGCACTGGAGTTGTATTTATTACATTAATGGAATACTGCGTGTGTACGATAGTCTTGTTGGTGTTCTAGGAAAATCGCAAAAAATATATGTAAAAGCCTTGTTTCCGTATCTATCGGAGTCATGTATTCAGTTTCCAAGTGTTCAGCGACAACCGAATACTATTGATTGTGGTTTGTTTGCCATTGCTTTTGCCACCTCTTTAGCTTTAAAAACGAACCCTTCTCAATTTAATTACGTGCCAGAAATGATGAGACCCCATTTGCTTGAAATGCTTTTAACCGATGGGCTTTTGGCTTTTCCCGCTACGAGCAGGCGTTCACCAGGACGTGCCCCTTCTAATCTTTTCAATAATATAGCCCTTAAACTGGAGACAAATAAACAGAAACAGACTGAAAAGAAACAGAAACACCGTTCACAAAATTCAATAACATCCCACAGTCAGAACGATAACTTAAATTTTAATCAGAATTACGAGTATGTTATGGAGGAAACACAGAGCATAGCGAATAACTGTACTACTATGGACGCGGAACGTATAAAACAAAACAATAGAGATAGAAAGAGGCTGTCCAGATCTAATAAAGATGTTTCAATTAGAGAAAAAGAGAGGAACCAAGTCGCTAAAGAGGTTCTTAGGTCCAACAAACGAAAAAAGTGTCATGAACAGGTAGTGAATAGTTCTCTTCGCCGAAGCAAACGCTTAAATCTAGAAATAAGGCAAGTTGAGCAAGAACGCGACACTGAAGCTCATCGAGCTGCCCGTCAAGATGACGAGTACAGACGAGATGAGCAACAGCGTAATACTCAAGCTCATCGGGTAGCTCGAACGGATGTCCGATATCGACAAGCTGAGCAAGAGCGCGACACTGAAGCTCATCGAGCTGCCCGTCAAGATGACGAGTACAGACGAGATGAGCAACAGCGTAATACTCAAGCTCATCGGGTAGCTCGAACGGATGTCCGATATCGACAAGCTGAGCAAGAGCGCGACACTGAAGCTCATCGAGCTGCTCGTCAAGATGACGAGTACAGACGAGATGAGCAACAGCGTAACACTCAAGCGCATCGAGTAGCTCGAATGGATGTCGAATTTAGAGAAGCTGAGCAAGAGCGCGACACACACGCTCGTCGTGTTACTCGAGAAAACGAGGAATATAGACGAAATGAACAGATGCGAAACAGTGCTGCTAGACAAGAATTACGATCGAAGCAAAAAGATTCATGGGACTTAACTGTACAAAATTATTTAAAAAATATTAAGGAAGGAAACACGCATCCTTGCCACTGCTGCGGTAGATTGTGGCACATTAATTCTATAAAAAAAATATCTAAGGATATTGCTTTAAACAAATATGGACAACTATTTGTGGATAATGTTTTCCATTTAAATCCAACTCAAAATTACGGAGAATTTTGTTCCACATGTGCAAGATATATTAACAAAGGTACTATACCTAGGCTTGCGAGGGCGAATGGTTTAATTTTTCCCTGTATTCCAGAAGTATTAAAAGACTTGACTCCTCTGGAAGAGCGTTTGGTAAGCCCACGCCATGTCTTTTTGAAAATTGTTCGCAGGGGTCAGGGTTTAGGATTCCAACATGGCCTTCAAGGTAACGTTGTTAATGTTCCAGTGCTAGTTAACAACATGGTCAGTGCTTTACCTCGGTCCGTAAATGACGACAACGTAATTACAGTTGAACTGAAACGAAGGTTTTGTTATAGGCACGGCCGCAAAGAACAAGTACGGCCTGAATTCGTGCGTAGGGCCGCGCAATATTTAGTACAGTGCGAGTTATTTCAGGAAAACGGTGTCGCACTAAATGTATCTTGGGCAGGTAATGATCCTGAAAATGAAACTAGATGTACATGCGATGCCGATGCTATCGACGAAGAGACTGTAGATCCTACGGAAGGTGTTGAACTTAACCCAGGAGGTACAGAAACACTTTTGGATGACAATCAGGATGTTATAGTACTGGCTCCCGGTGAAGGACAGCGCCCTATCTCTTTATTATTTGATGAGCATTTAGAGGAGTTGGCATTTATAAAAGTTCATTGCGGCGTCAAACGAGATTTTAAGATTAATTTGAGACATTCTGAAATAATTAAATCGGAAATATCAAGACAAGACCGACGAGCTGTTCGACCGGATTATCTTTTTACTGCTCTAAAAAAACAGCAAATGACAATTGTAAAAAATAGTATAACAACATGTCTTCGAAAAAAAACTGTTAAAGGAACACCAGTTTTAGCCAGTAATGTTCTAGATATGAACTATATAGATAATTTAGTTCAGCACGACGACGGGTATCGCGTACTTAGTGGCATTAGAAATTCTCCTTCACACTGGGAGGGAGAAAAGAAGAAGGTATTAGCCATGATAAGACAGTTTGGAGTACCATCTTTCTTTTTGACGCTGTCGGCTGCCGAAGTACAGTGGCTAGAACTTCTGGTAATGCTAAAGGAAGTTGTTGACGGTGAAACTGTTTCTTTGTATGAAGTCGAAAATCTAAGTTACGAAACGAAAGCGCGGCTCATTCAATCCGACCCGTTTATATGTGCCTCTTACTTTGAAACAAAGCTAAGGGAAATTCGTAAAACGTGGTCTTGTTCTTCCGGTCCTTTTGGAAAGTATGTTATTAGTCATTTTTACTATAGGATTGAATTCCAGCATAGGGGCTCGCCACATGCACATATGATGCTTTGGCTTGAGGAGGCACCTATTTTTGTACCCGGTGATGTTGAATCAGCTGAAAGAGTCGTCCAGTTTGTGGATAACATTTTAACTTGTGATAGCAATGAACTAACAGAGGATATTCTTCATGTTCAAAAACATAAACATACGCACACGTGTAGGCCCAAGCCGGACAAACTTTGCCGTTTTGATATACCGTTTTTCCCTTTAGATTCCACTCAAATACTAGTCGAACTTCCAAAGGATAATGCTTCTTATAAAAGGGTCAAAGATATTGCAAGAAGTATCCAAATTAAAATGCAAGATATTCCACCTGAAATAGAAACATTTACAGATTTTTTGGAATTCGTAGGTGTTACATATGAAAATTATATTTTAGCTATAAGAAGCACTTTAAAGAGGCCCAAAGTATTTCTAAAGCGGTCTCCAAAAGACACGTATATCAATGCATTTTCTAAAAAAATCATAGAGTTGCATAAAGCAAATATGGATATCCAGTATATAGTAGATCCATTTGCTTGTGCAGTTTATATTGTGGATTACATAAATAAGGCAGACAAAGGTATGTCACGTCTTTTACGTTCCGCCATAGAAGAAGCTAAAAATGGCAATAGCAGTATAAAGGAGTCCTTGCGTAGCGTTTCAAATGTTTTTTTGAACGCTAGTGAAATTTCTGCTCAAGAGGCCGTGTACTGTCTAGCAAGTTTTCCACTATCGAGAGCTAGTGAAGGAGAAATATATGTTAACACTAGTCTGCCACAGGAAAGAGTACATATTTTAAAAAGTACGCGTGAAATTCAAAATTTAGATCCTAATTCGGATGATATATTTCAAAAAAGCTTCATTGATTATTATACTAAACGACCAATTGCATTAGAAAATGTCAGTTTAGCCTATTTTGCAGCCTATTATTATTACTCGAAACGCCGGCCGGTCGCTAGTGCTACCTATCTAGATTCTAGTGACGACAATGACCATAGTCAAGAAATGGACGAAAACAACGGCAGTTGGCTTCCCCTACAAGACAATTTGGGATTTATAAGGCAAAAAATAAAACCCAGAATAATCCGTTTTCGCCGTTACAGTTATCATGAAGACCCAGATAACTTTTACCGAGAGCAAATAATGCTCTATATACCTTGGCGTAACGAGGAAGAGGAATTAATTAATCCTCATTTAGATTTAAAAAATATTTTTTTGCAACATAAAGATTTAATACAAAATGAAAGTGATCAGTTTAACAAGCTTGGAGGGCCAGACCAGTTCGAATCTTTATTGTTAGCTATAAGAGATGCTGATTCAAATGAGGAAAATGAGGAAATTAATGAGAGAGGGGTAAATGGGGTAGAGCCTTTCGGAGACTACGAATTTGAAACTCAAATCGGAGATGTTGCTGAGGACATTATTCCTGGCGGTCATGGTGGACCACAAATATGTGGCGATCCTTTAACTTTTATCGCTAAACCTCCGCAACTTTGTGAAGGTGATGTGCTTGATTTATGTAGAAAGTTAAATTTTGACCAACGAGACATATTACTACACGTCCTTGAAAACATGCGTAAGGCATCTTCTCCTATTTATTTATTTATAAGTGGGGGAGCTGGAGTTGGCAAAAGTGTCTTAATAAGAGCTTTGTTCCAGTCCTTGACACTTCAGTTTAATAGGGAACCTGGCACGAACCCTGATGATTTAAAAATTCTCCTCACAGCGTTTACTGGAAAAGCCGCATTTGGTATAGGCGGACAAACCGTACACAGCGCCCTGGGCCTTCCAGTTTCGCAAGCAGGAAGTATTTTACCGGAACTTTCACCCAGTGTCGCCAACACATTAGCCACAAAATTGTCAAAAATGCGCCTTATTATTATTGATGAAATTTCCATGTTGGGTTCAAGAACTTTTCATCAAATCAATCGCCGACTACAACAAGTATTTCATTCATCTGTTTTATTTGCTGGCATATCTGTAATTGTTGTCGGTGATTTCAGGCAACTACCACCTGTCGGTGACAATTGGGTGTTTCAGCCTAGCTCACGAAATCCTCTTGCTGAATTATGTGGAACACCAATTTGGGATCTCTTTAGCTTAACGGAATTGCATCAAATAATGCGACAAAGAGATGATGTTGCCTTTGCTACAGCTTTAAATAATATGGCAAGTGGGACAATGACCGATGAAGATATAACACTATTTAAAAGTCGTTGTTTTAATAACAATACGTTGCCAGAGGAATCCCGAGGAGCCATTCATCTATATGCCAGCAATCGAGAGGTAGACAATCACAATAACGCAGTCTTATCAAGTATGACTACCGATGGAGCTATATCGAAAGCAATAGATACTGTTTGCGGTGAATTAAATTCCACAATGAAGCAAAAAGCTTTAGAGACAGTTTCCAAATTAACGACTCAGCAAACATACGGTCTTCCTTCGACTTTAGTTTTAAAGATCGGTGCTAAATACATGTTGACTGTTAATATAGATACTGCAGATGGCCTTACTAACGGATCTACTGGTAAACTATCAGCTATTGATTTTGCCATCAACAGGGCAACTGGTGAAAGACGGCCGTTGCGTATGTGGTTATCCTTCGATGATAATGTCATTGGCCAACACAAACGATGCAATGCAATCTCTTCGCTGCACCGTTATAAAAATAGACTGGACCAGGGCTGGACACCATTAGAACCGGTTACGTATACAGTAAAGCGGTATAAATCATCAAATTTACAGGTTCGGAGGAGTCAGTTTCCTGTTGTGCCAGCGGAAGCCATCACTATACACAAAAGTCAAGGTACAACCTTAGAGCGAGTGGTGATACATTTAAAACCTACAATTCAAAGATCAATGATGTACGTAGCGTGTTCTCGTGCAACTACTGCACAAGGTTTATTTATAGTAACTGATTCTTTCAAACCGCCACGCCCCCCTAGTTCTCAAGATTCTATAGTAAAAGAAATGGCTAGATTGCGACAGAAACTATTAGTTCCCGTTTTCCGATTTTTGAGGGAACCTCGTAACTGCTCTCAAATTGTGTATCATAATGTACAATCTTTAAATAAACATTTACCGGACATAGCCAGTGATCCACAAATATTATCATGTGACATTTATTTTGCATCAGAAACTTGGAGTTGCTTAAACGATAACTTCTCTTTACCCGGTTTCATAGAATTAATTAGAACAAATGGGCCGGAACAAACATCATCAAATCCTGGGTTTGGGGTTCTAGCATTTATTAAACCGAATTTGCCGATTACATCTCCTAAAAGCTACTTAGAGCAATCAAGTAGTGTTTCTGGACACATTGAAGGAGTCTCATTGGAGTATGATAATAAGAGATTATTTGCAATATACAGATCACCTAGGTGCTCCAATAATACCTTAAAAGAATTTATGAACAAATATATATTTAATGAACATTCTATGCCTACACTAATTTTTGGAGATTTTAACGAAGATTTCCTCAAACAAAACTACATACATAAATTTATGCAGAATGCGGGATATACACCTCTTCTCCAAAATTGTATAACCACTAGAGGTGAAACTCACCTGGATAATATATTTGGTAATTTTAATTGTGAAGCTGGTGTATATACTTCTTTATTCAGTTATCACAAGCCGATTTGGGCACGCCTATAGCACGGAATATTTATAAATACATATATAAAATTAATATTCATACATAAAAGTACAAGGCAAAATATCGGGAGAGTTTAGGCTCCATTCACCAGGTGTATAAATTGACATAATAAGTTTATTATATTTGCTGCTACGGAACCCTTTGTGCGCGAGCCCGACTCGCACTTGGCCGGTTTTTCGGGTTGGTATTACTAGCGTTAGAAAAATACAGTATGATGCTCTCTATCCTACTGTTACTGTGCTCGCTGGCTTGTAAGACTATAACTGCCAATTTACCTAGATTTGTAAATTAAACCTAGTACCGTTTAAGTTAATAATAATATGTAAAACCGGGAAAATTTCACGGTTCCAAAACAATTTCACGAACTGGCCGGCATTTTATTTTAAACATTGGATTTAAAAAAAATTACCAATCCTACACATTTTGTATTCAGAGTTATGCCGGTTGTAATACTATTTGCATTTAGTGGTAGGGAAGAGTATATATTCTTATCATTATGGTATTAATGTAAATCATAATTGTTCTTATAACCTTAATGGATTCATGTATACGGGCAACCGCTGGGGACTGTAACACAGTGAAAACTAACACAGTCTCCAGAGCTCAAATTGTATTGTAATATGTGTTTTTGAACAATAAAGAATATATTATTATATATTATTAATGTATGAAAAAAAATGTATAACTAGTCAACCTGCATTAACAATTAGGATTACCGCGAGTCAATTTTCCGCTAGGGGCGCTAGTGGAACGTGGGTCCTGCGGGAACATTTCAAACGTCACTTTGATAGTTATTTCATACTGACACGGGACCCACGCATGAGTGGCGCCGCCTGGTGAGCGACAATACGGTAGCTCCCATTGCAATTACCTAGTTGTTTTCTAACGAGGTATTTCGAAGGAAGTGATGCCTATTATCTCCCTTAAAATTGCTTGTACGGATTATTATACCTAAAATACACTGCTACCAAAATTGTGTGCGATTATCACGGTGTCACAATCATTAATGATTTCCTTAAAATGACCGCTGAATGACAGCTCAGTTATCATTTTAGCCGCTGATGTTTTCATTGAGTTCTTCATAAAGGTCGAAAGATTTTAGATAAACATTTATAGGTACGTTGTTTAGATGTTTTTGTGTCAGCGACTCTAATTATCTGCTGAAATATGTATTAATTATTACTTGTGAGTTTGGATATATTAAATATTTAAGTTTACCCCAGAATATCAATGCCAGATTGTAGTGCGAGTACAAAATGATATCGATAAAAATATTTTTTACTATTTTATATTATCTTTACAAATGGCCCTGTTCATTACCTTGTAGGGCAATTTTACCTAAGATCACCTGTAGCAAATGCAACTATGGGGCAAATGAAACGAATTGAATTTTCAATTATCAAATGGGTTATAATTTAATGGGAATGTGGGTATTACGAAGGTTTTAAAATAATTGCATCACCAATACTAGGTATTACATATTTCCTTATTTGTATTTCGAATCTTCAGACATTGTTTGCTATTTTTGTATTCAGATTGTTTACAGTGTATAAATTTAATCATCATCATCATTTTCAGGCTCTTATCGCCCACTTCATAAGTGAGCAGGAGCTCTTTGAGTTCGAATCTAATCTCTAAAAAGTATGTCCTATTGTGCTGTATGTATTTATTCCATATAGCAACTAGACCACTAATATAATTTTGAGGTAATTCTCAATATTGTCATAAACACATTAGGAGCTAGCTCATTAGAGTTTTCCAACACCTTCGATTACGAAACTGTTTGAAATGATTCTTCAAATAACTCTTACAAATAGACAACTGATTTTTAAATAAAATAGTGTATTCTAATATTTTTTATTAAATTCTTATTTTTCTTATACCTGATAACCGATAACGGCAATAGAATATAACCCATCGCTCATAGCTAATAACGGCGAATCAAAAAAAAATAGGCGTTTTATCGATAAGAGCTTTGTCGATACTAATCAATCTCTAGCAAATATCAATTTCTATTGATGTGAATTCCGCGGTTAGTGACGTGCTAAAAATCCTATTTATACAGGCTGATCCTTCCTTAAAATGTTCACTAGTAAAGTTTACCGGAGAAATTTAAAAGCTGAACTGAAGGCCTAGTATAAAAATTGTACGACATTAACTTCTCGACCGCGTATCGAGGGGTCAAAATATGAAAGTTGCCGGATGATTTAAATAAACGGCAAACATAATTTGAACTCTCGATACGCTAACGCGGTCGAGAAGTTAATGTCGTCACAGACGCTTTATGATGTCGTACAATTTTTATACTAGGCCTTCTGTTCACTTAGGTACAGTCGCCATCAGATATGTCTTATGCGGCCAATGTACGCACAAATACAGATAGATTCACGAAAGCTGGCACGAAAAAAGTATGAAACTGTCATTAATTTCATAGACTGTATCTGAACACGCCTTTATCCTTCTGCCACTTCAATGACATTTAAATTTCATTTGTTTTGCTTCATTCGATTTTAAAATAAATGAGAAAGAAATTTATTTCCTAAACAATAAATTCAAAATTAGTTGTCAGTTTTTGTTGTATGGTGGGAGACAGGAGGCTGTTGTCAAAGCCTCAGAGCGCCTGATCAGATATTTGTGAGTACCTTGGCCGCTGCGATGTATCTGATGGCAACTGTATACTTACTAATCTCAAATACGTCTTATTTATCAAGACTTCGATAATAAAAATTAAATAAGAAATGTTTACCTAAGAAAATACGATTTAAAAATATATTTATTTTAAACTTTATGGCACAGTAAATGACGTACAAAAGGCAAACTTAATGCCAAATAACATTCTCTACTAGTCTCTAACCATAAAAATTTAAAATGAATTTTAAAATCTGCAAAATGTACTATTTTAAAATTAAACATAGCAGACGTTATGAAATCATTACATAATTTTAGCCCGTATATGACAACTAGAGTCAGTCTATGCTAAGTTTCCTAGTTTTTGATAGCACAAACTGTAAAAGTGTTAAGTAAACGTCTATCTATCTTTAATTTTTATGGCCCCATCGATATGCCGATGATTCCGCTAACGTCAAGGTTTGAAAAGGCACGAGATCTCTGACGACAATATAATTTCATAGAAGTTTGACGTTTAAAATAACACTTTCAAGTTTGACAGTTCATTTGCTGAAAAAGATAACGTGGTTTGACTCTAATCCATTTATATTTCTACAATAGCTAATGATGAAAACTCAATAGTTGTTACATCCTGATTTCATCTTAATTAACGTATTGTTGACTTCATTTCATTGATACCTACTCACCATTGTTTTTAGTGGCGTAACAACAGTGAGACACTGATCACCGATTTGTGGTTATTAGTTTTCATGGAGGGTTCTGAATATTATTAAAAAATTAAATTCACCGGCTCCGTGAAGCTCTTTTTATATTTAGAAACCATACGAATATCTTTTTAATCCAGTCATTGAACTGACAGCTTGTATGGAAATTTTGCTAATTTGGGAAATAATTAATAATACATAGCTGTTTTTTTTAGCGTAAGGGTTGGTTTGTGAGTCTAGTATCATGTAGGCACCAAAATCCAACAAAATATCGTTTTATGCAAATTGTCACAAATATGTACTGTACACACATGTTTCAATCGTTTTTCTTGTAAGATTTTTCTGTATTTATGTTTTTTTTTGATTGATTATAATAGGTCAGGACCGTTTTTTACTTATTTACCATTTGTTTCTAGGGAAATAAAACATCTATCACCCACGCCGTACATTGTGTAAGTTTTACCGTTTTACGTGAATAAGTTTTCTTCGGTTTAGACAAATATGTCGCCATGTTCACAAATAAGAAAAAAATGAAAAGCCAGTATTTATCAGAAATATAATATATATGGGTTGAATAACTTTATAAAATAACTGATGTAATGAAAACTGGTCAAGTCAAATCTAACCTACTTTAAGATCTCACATTTTTAAATAACAGCAATTGTTATAGGTATCCAATAAAGCAAAGAAATAGAGTTTAATCCTTGTTCATAATGTTATTTTGTTCCTATAAATGCAATATTTGGATTTTGCATAGAACTTGGCACTCATTTAGATCTCCATTCTTTTTGCGGCGAAGCCCACAGCCAAGCATAATTTTTGTATTGAACATGACTCTCCTTTTTTACATTTATGTTTTTGGTGGGTAAATATTTAATAGCATAAATATAATTTCCAATTCAGGTTTGACAGCTTTTATTGTTAGTGACAGCCGGCAGAAACATTTGTTCGGCCCTCGTGCCTTGAGCACTCAAGATTGTGCTTTTTGGAGGGTTTCGCTTGATTAGATTCCAATATAAGAGGTGAGGTAAACAACAACGTCGTACTCGAGTATAGTAGCATTAATTAATAGCTCTATGACTTGATTCATTTTTATGATGGGCTGTGGTTGAAGTAATATTTAAACTATTAAAATGTAAACAGTTTTGAAAATTGATGTAGTAATGACCAATATATTGTGAAGGTAATGAAATTATATCGATGGATATAGTCCATCACATTTATACAGAATTATTTTATTATAAACTAGCGACCCAGCGACTTTGATTTATACTATGTAGTGATATTTTACTTTATTCTTAAGTGCCACTATGTACCACCTACCTAGGAGTTACCTATCAAATTCTATAGGTACTAGAAAACGCTTAACTGCTACAAATGACGATAAGACTAGCAATTGAAAAAGTTGGTCTGTAAACCGGATTTCTGGATTAAGTTTTCGAAAAAAAACCTTAAACAGCTACCATTATAACCCTAACATAAAATAAGTAAACAATATGTGAAAAATAAGTAAATATTGTTAACTTTAGATAACCCCCGACCACAACTGGTGCAAGTGTCACGATAGCTGTCTCAGCTTATCGCCACGATAGGCGATAGCTTATACTTGAAATTAAGACGATTTTAAATAGTCTACGAATTTGGAGTCTAATGACGGAGCAGGAAGGTTTAGTTTTGAATGTTGTAGGTTGAATGATGTCAACGGCAAAAGTTTCCTTTTTGAATGTGTTCCTGATATTCCGGTTAGAAACAATGCGCACGTGACATGGGGATGGTGAACACGAGTAGATAAGCAATGATTTGTCAAATTTCGAGAATTTTAGGCTATAAAAAGTAGTATCATAAATTAATTTTGATTTTATAAAATATTCACCTAAAGAGTGTTGTAAATTGATAAACTTTAGTTGTCTTTAGACAGTTCTGATGCTTGTGATGATCTGAAATAGAAACTAAAACGGAAAATTAGGGACATGAGTACAAAACCCAAGTTGAAAGATTGAGTACTTATGATGAGTTATGATTATGACTAAAATGAGTTTGCAAATACTTGATGTGACTTAACATTGGTAATACGAGTGTAGAAGTTTCGTTAGGGAAATAAAGTATTGGTATGGTACACCCACCCTCTGGCCTTACCGTGGGACTAGGTCGATTTGTGTAAGATTGTCCAATAATATTTATTTATTTAATTAAGCATGAAGGTGTCTCAGCAAGTTTGAAATCAATGAAATAGAATAAAATGGCAAAAGATAATCCCAATGCAATTAAGTATCAAATTGCTATCTCTGTTTGCTTAAACATGTTCTAACCACCGGAATAGTAGTATGTACTACATAGTTTACCATGATAAAGCTATGTCTACAACCCTGCCTGTTAACAACCCTTATTACCTTGTAATAAGGGTTGTTAACAGGCTGGTTTGTAGACGTAGCTTTAATCGTAAACACTGTTGCGAATGCGATACCGTATCTCGTCTCGTAAAATGTGTTTACTAGTGTGCGTACCATGAGTTGCGTTCGATTGCAACTGCGGCATTCGACAGTATGTCCGTCTCGCTCCTACCACTCCTCTGGTAGGAGCGAGACGGACATACTTTCCACTTACTTTCAGTAAACACATTAGACGAGACGAGATACGGTATCGCGACAGGCGCAATGGTCCCAATTATATACTTTATAAATAACCTGAGATTAGGTACTAGATAATTGGGAGTACGAATTGTATCAACTTTAATTAGTATAAACAGCGAATAAAGTTCATCCACAGTTCGCCAAAGGAATAAGGTTCATCCACATTATTTGGATACATGGTAAGTACACCAAGAATAAACGGGCATCTCGCTCGTTTTGACCCAGAACGTGCTAAAAGGAATGACCCACCTCCTGAGGTGTTCCCTTTGCGCTATGTGGGTTCTTCAAGAAGCGAGTTTTCAGGGCTTGAAGGCTCTATGGCCGACATTACACTGGTAAATACCTTACCAGTGGTTGTAATGCCGGCCTATGGTCAACATCTTCTGTTGTTGCTTATGTCCATGTGCGACGATGACTGCTTCCCATCAGGCGGTTCGTCTGCTCGTTTGTTACCTTTTTATATAATAAAAAAAACATACAACTCTACATTTTGGGTTTAAAAGTTGTACTAAATTTTTAAAATTTTAAACTTTGTTTTTAAGTTGTATGTACTTAGTTGAGACCAACATCAAAGTTTTCCTAAGAAGGGGTCTACTTAAGTTTATTTTATACCTTAAATGAAAATAGCGATCAAAAATTTGAATGGTTTTTCATCATAAATCTTTTTTACTTCAATGAGAGTCAAGGAGCTGTGGAAGAGAGAATCGTAATATTTTTTTAGTGTCGAAGATTTTTGAGGCACTCGGTGCTGTTATATTTTTTTGCCGTAAAATAAAATAGACAATCTAATGGAAGAGGATTAAAACATTTAACATATCAGCAACAAAAAAAATAAGTAACACTTCGCATAGATAATATTCGATAAGACGCAAGAGCGTCATATTTTCACTGAATGAGCATAAGAGTGGTTTCTGGTATTCAATCACTTCGTAAACAACATTTCATAAATATTAATTACACAACGTTTGGCAAAAATGACTCGTTAATTAGAAGTTGCATAAAATATTGTTATAAAAATAATATTCAGTAGACAAAAAAGGATACTTGAAAAAACGTCATATCACAAAACACTATTTGCTAACGTATTCATGTATTAATCACGACAGTTGACAAAATAACGGATTATAAAATAAAGTTAATCAAATGCAATGTTTACCCTAAAATATCCGAACTACTGCCAGAAAAGTGGGTAAGATGTTAGGTTAGGTTAGAATTACGACCCTTACAAATCCGAATTGTTACCAGAAATGTCGGTTAGGTTAGGTTAGAATTACGACCCTTAGAAATCGGAACTGCTACAAGAAATGTGGGCGAGGTTAGGTTAGAATTACGGACCTTACAAACCCGGTCTGCTACCAGAAATGTGACTACCAGAAAGAGAGAGATAAGGTTTGAACCGCGACCCTTGCGAATCCGAGTGGGTTAAGTCAGATTAGAACCACCATCTTACAAAAGAAGCCGCAATTCTAATCCTCATTTCAGACCCTTAAAATCAGGGAGTTAGAATACTTGGAATGTAAATTTTATACCGATTATTATGAAACATATTAAAAAATAAATTATCAGGGGACAAAAAAAAATCGATTAAAAAAAATGTGTTTTTGTAAAATAGACATTTTTGAAACAAGAATTCGTCTTTCAATATGTTTATGAAACATCAGAATTACGAAATGTATATTAAATTTGTCAAGTCATCATTTATAAACTTAGTACTTTTAGGAATAACAGGTTTGTGAAATGAATATTTAGTGAATGGTTGTTTGTGAAGTGATTATTTGTGAATCGTATAGACAATTCCAGATCACTAAACCAATTTCCAGTCCAATCTTCTGTCATGTCTACCCAATTAACAAGAGTCAGGTGAAAAACACGCATTGACGTAAGGCGCTTTAAGTTTTCATAACACAATGATAATATTACAAATACCTAATGCGCGGGAGCAGACGCCTTATCTTATGTTGACATTCGCATCCAACCATGTGCGCAAGCGTCTTATCTATATACCAGTATGACAAGACCTTTGTTTTTATAAGAAAGCCCTCTCGTATCTTCCGTTTTAAAGTGGTGGAGACGGGAAAGGGAGATCAGTTGTGATTGGTCGGTTTTATCAACGGCGAGTCTACGTGGTGGCTACTTGGTTTGTGTATCGTCAGTCGGTGGCGGATCGTCACCGGCTACGGACTCCTCTGGGGGGTTTCGCTGATTTAAGAGCGGACTTAGTATGTAGAATACATGCTTGAAAGGAAAATGTACAAGTTCATTGTTGGAAAATGAGCTTTGTTTTTTTGACTTTAAAGTCGTTTTTAACATGTTTTATGAGATGATGAAGACTTTGATTGCTATGACAGAAATAGCAGCTTGCCAATTGGACTTTGCTCTGTTTAGGGAATCTTGTTATATTTTTGTCTTGAACACAATTATAGATGAGTAACACTAGTCATGGTAGAAGACGATTTTTTTCATTATAAATGATGCTGATTATATTGCGTTAAGTATATACTTATTTCAATGTCACGCATCAAATGCATGATGATGACTAACACGCTATCAATAAAAGAAATCAAATTTTCCACAGACTTATATTTATATTATTTTTAATCACTTGTTATCAATGCTCTAATTAATCCAGGCGATAAACGGTTCTCACACGCCTAGCTACAGTTGATAACAGACATTGTTCAGGCGACACGGCGTAAATATGTGTAAATACTTCCCATATCAAAACGCTTTAACTGCCATCAAAAAATCATTCAAATTTGAGATGTACAGCTTTGATATAAAGTTTAAAACAACAGCAAAGTGTTTTGTTACGCTCTTACGTTTTCAGCGTTTCAAGTTCGTTGTAATCAAACATGCTAGAGCAAAACAAAGCCACGCGTTGCCGGCGTGCGACCGTTTTAAAAATAGAACTCAGTGCGCTGAAATCCGACCAACTTACAACGATCTCCCTCACCTCCTGTTAGCCATATCAGCTAGGTGTGTCAGGGGGACAGTCTAGATGAGTGAGAGGTCAGGATATATTTGGCCTATTTAGCAGTTAGCGCCTTGCCTCCGCTGCTGCGAAGCACCACGCCCTAAATTTGAACGTCATGCGTTCCAAATTCAAATAGTTTTTTGTTGTTTTTTTGTGCTTTGAGTACATTATAATCTGATGTAATAATTTTATCGATTTTCAGTCAGGGTCGTGGTTTTAAGGACACGCCGCGCAAACTAATACGTAGGTACTTATTGGTGAAATAGTAATAATATATGTCCTCGTCTATAATGTATATAAAATACTATTTATGTGTCTATTATAATGTGTATAATTACGATAAGTAATAAAACTAATGGGTTAAAACCTACATCCATGCCTAAGATAAATGATTAAAACGAAGTTCTAGTTATTTCATATTAATATTAAACTTATTCTAGTTTGTTACGACAATAACAATAATTTGTATAGCAGAACATTTGTAAAATTACTATTGTTTTTTCCATAGGTATGTTTGTTCTATCCTTGCTTGACTCAATATTATTGATTATATTGAGTCATGTTCTTTATAAACAATATAAATAGAATATAATAACATGTAATGTAACAGTTTTACGATTAATGTTAAAATGAATTACTTATTCTTAATTGTAAACAGAAATAGATGTCATATACCTACTAAAGAAAAAGATCAATTCCATCGGAGGCCAAACCGGGAATCGAACCGGGGTCTTCAGCTTACGAGGCTAACGCCATAACCTCTAGGCCTATAATAATTAATTAAATAGGCCTAAAGATGTGTGTGATGTGACGAACCCATCGCTCCCTGTTTTCGATCGGTGCAATCAGCCAACGCAGCTTGTGGCGAGTTGTTGAGGAGTAGCGACCCCACGCACCTGGGGCACCCGCCCCACCAGCGCTCCTGGGGGACTCAGCCGTCCGACCGGTCCTACGCCCCTGGCTTGCTTTAACCGGATGTCCATAGTGGAGTCACGAGAGCTGTGTTCTCGGGGGTAGATGTCAAAACTTAAGTAGCGAGTTGGCAATATGTTTAAAGTCTAGTGACATCTCTCTACCCCCAGCCCCCTGCCCTCATACCGATGTTGCCTATCTTAGATGTCGCTTTTTGTGGGGGCCCATCTTATGTGGGCGAGTCACCGTCTGCCGGATATAAAATTGCATAAGTACCATTATATTTGGCAGCATTTTCATAACCCTGTATTTCGTCCACCACTTTCACCTAATAGTCCAGTATATTTTAAATTCGATTAACTCAAAGTAATCCATAATTACGCCATGGCTGGTGCTGCCTCTGCGTCCATCCCATGCTCCCATCACTCAGGCAGATGCAGCATCCGCTCGGTGTACCCCAAACATCTCATTAAATTGTCGTAAGGATCTGCGTGTTGGCTTCGGCCCCGCGTAGGCCTCCCAAAGGTCCGGAACACCATTGTTCCGTGATTAGAACGTACTTTTGTTCCGTAAAAATAATTTACACATTTTATTTGTTTCAACAAAAACTTATTCTTAAATGTATTATCGAATTGACTACAGAAGTTTATGACTCACATGTCATGTCACAATTTAAATATAAGTCACTTTAAGTATGAAATGCTATCGTGCTATATGTCGTATGCAGTGTTTACAACGGGTATTTTCCATCATTGTGCATATGTAGATATTATTAAAAAATATATCTTTCGTAGCGGTTCGGAGAAAAGGCTAAATTTATTCACGTGGAGGAAACATGATGTTATCCTTAAGAGAAATATCCGGTTTGGCTACAACATTACAGACTCTGATTCTCTCCATAAGTTGGTATAGATTTCGACACGTTATCTACATTTGCATCCCACTTCCACCCGCAAGTGCGAGAAAGATGCACTGACAGTGCGTAGACGTAGACGCTAGCGACTATAGATTTCTACAATAAATTTGAAACTCTAGTAAACACGAGCGAAGTATGTGTTTGTTAATAAACTTTGGTTACACGAAATAGGGCATGCGCTCAATTGGCTAAGTAAAGTTTTTTGAAGGTGTGAATATTATATTTTTTCCTGATAGCCGACGTCTTAAAGTTCAAGGAAATGTGGCTCTTTTATTTTTATTTCCTATTACGTATTAATAATATTTTTTTAAGTGAGCGAGTTGACATTTGTTCAGTTTAACGGCTGAACAGAGCCCAATGCTTTCGTCCGTAATGAGTATAAGGAATTAGAAAAAAAAAGACAACTGTCAATGTCACTTGTGTCATTGTTAAAAAAAAAAACGGTTAACGGTTAACGGGTAACAAGTTACCAAACTTGGTTCCTGTACAAAAATAATTACGAATGAGCATCCTTTGTATATGGTAACACTGGACTATTCCTGAAATTTCCCCGAATATCTAACGCACTTATGGTAAGCACAAAGCTTATTTGGTTTTAGTCTTGTTCCGAATTTCGTGAAATTTTGGTTCCCGTGACAAATATCTATAGCGTTATTCAAATTTCTCGAATCGATCTTAATTTGTAAGTTTAATATACGATTTTAAGCTAACATTTACAATATAATTAATTAGTTTTTAATGGTAATTCTGTTTAATCCATTTTATTGAAATATTATGATATACGTAAATTGAAGTACATGAATGCATTTAAATGGTTTCCTTAATGGTTTAAATGCCAGATGCGTCTTTTTTTGCAAGAAAAAAAAAATACAATATAACCACAGAATAAATAATGGTACAAATAACGCAGTACGCTATGTGCACGGAATATCGAAACAAAGGGCTCGCCTTGTTGTATTCGTCATGTCATGACTCAGTCCGCGGTCGGCCCTGCCCACTTGTTCGATTATAAGAATGTCAGACTGAATTGAGAAACACATGTTGTGTTCCAAACTACATTTATCTTGCTGATTTCTACAGGCTTAGAATAATAGGAACACTTCTAGAAGGTACGTTCTGTATTAAAGGCAGTGAAGCCATTTTTAATTGAGTTTTTATTTCTGATTTTGGATACATTATATATACCCCTATATATTTGCCCTAAGTATAGTTATTTCATTCGATTATTATTATATAGGGAAGGAGTTGGAGACACCCCTATATTGGCTTCACTTTTTTACGCGTTGGCTTTATGGAAGTAGGTTTCTGGTAATTCTGTGTTTACAAGTGCATGGTGTCCGCCACTCGGATTATACGACCAGTTAGCTTTTATACAATTCGCAATTATAACTACAATCTAAACCGGGATATTTAAGGATGACTCATCACAGTAGCGCGAGACGGGACGGGAAATTATGTCAATTTCTATAGAAAGAATCACGTGATAGCTCGGAGCCCTCGGATGTCGTCACGTGACGCGTTCCATAGAAATTGACAGATTTTCCCGTCTCGCCCCGTCCCGTCCCGTTCCGTCCCATTCTAGAGTGAGTCGTCCTTTACCATGTTTGTTTTAATGAGCACCCAATATTTCGGCACTGTTGCAAGTACCATGTTAACTTAAAATCTTATTGGCCAATTCGCTACGCCTTCTACTACTAATACTACTACTGGGTACCTATCTCGTCTCGCCTCTTCTGTTCTCTGTGTAAGTACAACTGAGTTAAAAATGAGCATTACTATACTCTGACAAGCAAACAAACGCAGTAATAGTAGGTTAGAGAGCATCATACTGTCTGTTTCATACGATACTGTTACTACCACGATAAAAGGGATGGATATAGTTTTTCTGTCCTGCTGTTACTGCGAACTCAATGTTATGGTGGTAAAGGCTGACCATGACGGAACCCAAAAGTGGTGGAAAAAGATTCGACATCGTGACTTCCAACTTTGTAGGCAAATGCAACAGGCATTCATATGTGTCATTGCTACACTAAGTAGATATAATGTGCAAAATGATGTGCAAGGATATTTACAAGAAATCCTTGGAAATAATGTAAAACACGTGTAGGAACGTTTCCGACGTTTTGTTTAAAGTACAAGGATAAATTAGGAACATTCAGATGACATTTTAAGATGTCTGTTGCTATTTTTGTTTGGTATCATGAGCAGGATTAGGATTTATTCATAGGTAGTGAAGTTTGTATTTTTTTAAATGAGATATTGTTAAGGTTCGCTATCTTTCCAGCCTCGTTGATTTGATATAGAATTATAGAGTCTGGCATTATAAATATTTAAATTTGGAACGCTAGCCGGTGCTGTCAAACCAACAGCTGTACTTTGAGGGTCATTCCTGGAGTAGCAGCCTAGACATAAAGTTGGTTATTTATGATTTTTTGTGGAATTAAAGAATAATTATGTTTGTTTAATAAAGTGGTTTGCTCCTCCAGCTAGGCCGACTCCTTTACAATATATTATTATTTACCTGTATTGTTGTAAGTGTTGTTACGCCCTGCTAGCTTGGCTCCGCTGAAACGGATCAACCGATTTGGGTAATTTTAATTAAATCTGAACATATAGTTCTTTGATATCTAGGGTAGTTCATAGATAACTACATGGCGCTTACGTAATTCAATCAAGGGCTCTTACATTTTTATTTCTTTCATCTTATGTAGGCAAAAAAGGTCAAACTTTAGTGATAACGAGTTTCTACCTCCGTCTCATAGAGTCAGTCTATGCTAAGTTTCCTAGATTTTGAAAGCACAGAATTTGAAAGTGTTAAGTAAACGTCATAATTTCATAGAAGTTTGACGTTTAAAATAATACTTTCAAGTTTGACAGTTCATTTGCTGAGAAAAGTTAACGTGGTTTGACTCTAGTAAAATGTCATTAACCGATGTCATAAACCTTATCTATATGTCTGAAGCAAAACGACTAAATAACAAAAATAGCCCAATGCCAATGTTCAACTGGAACAAACAAAGTCGGATCAATTAAAGTTGTTTTTCTGGTAAAGCGCAGGGACATGTGGAAGTGAATTTTTTGTCAACAAAACATTCAACTCGATGATGATCCAAATAACTTTGAAGCTTTCTCATCATCATCATCATCATCATCATTTCAGCCGAAAGACGTCCACTGCTGGACATAGGCCTCCCCCAAAGATTTCCACAATGACCGGTCCTGCGCCACCCGCATCCAGCGGACTCCTGCGACCTTCACCAGGTCATCAGTCCACCTTGCGGGGGGCCTACCCACGCTGCGCCTGAACCTTTCTGAACAGTGCGAAATGTTGAGAAATTAAATATCTAGGTCTAAATTTAGAATGATGACTGACAAAATAATAACAGCGCTACCTGAGATATTAAAATAGGCGAGATATCTCGACAGACGAAATGTTCGATCGCAAACGTATATGAATGCGGTTTTCCGCATTTAGGAGCTAAGTTCAGTGGGTTCCGTCAAACATTGGTATTGGAGGAAACGAGGAAGCTGGCCGGTTGGCTGCGGCAGCTGCTTCTGAAGGAGTTGTATTTGACATTGCCCCAGAATTCTCAGACGTGGTCGCCCGGTATAGGGGAGCTCTGCATGATCACTGAAAGGAATATTTCAACGTGAGATCCCAAGAAAAAGAGATCTGGTACAGGACCATGCAGTGCGAGCCTCCTCGTATACCCTGGTCGGAAGATGGCACTAAATAGAGCGGACATCGTATACGAATATTACGAATACGGTTAAGTCATGGAGTGCACACAGCAACAGCATACATCTGCGAAGATACCTATGCCCAGCAATGTGTGAAGTAGATATTCGGCAGATTGTAGTAGTAGGTAAGTAGATATTACCTAGCCTAGTGTGGTGGTCATAGGTAAAACTAAACTTGTATAATTTTTGGCAAATAAACAACTTTTACTTTACTTTACTTTACTTTACATTTTAAAAACGCTTCCTTACCAAGATTTACATGGCTTATCAGACTTCCATCACAATCGAAAGGATTCATATTAAAGATGATGATGTAAGAGACCCTGTAAGATCTAAAAAACACACTTAATGATATTTGGCATAGAGACAGCTCTCAAATAGCACGGCCTCTTATAATCTAAACAGCCATAAAGTTATCTTTAGGCTTACGACGCCCAAACAACGATGACTACTGTTTTTCAAAGACAAACTGCGAGAATAAATAAGAACATTAGCACTTAGCACTGAATATGTTTAGACTTTTCTCTAAATGAAAAGGATCAATAACGTAAATGTGAATTAAAAAACCGAGTAGGTAATAAGTATTACATAATTAACTATTCTTTTATTTCAGGATAAAAAAAAAAGCTCACGCCCCTATCTTATTATATTTATGTAAATTAATTAAGTCATTAATCGGAGTAGAGTACAGATAGTGATGATCCGATTCATAATATATGCAATGAAATACCTACATTGAGAAATATTTGTTTTGATTTGATGTTTTTATTACTGTTGCAAAATAAATATAAAGAGCGTCATACTACTTCGACAGTCGTGGAAGATGAGCAATTTGAGCATCTTAACTAAAACTCTTCTAAAATTGGCTGAGGGATCAGAAATTAAGACATCTATTTGATGTCAGAAATTAAGACATCAAATAAGCCTTAAATGTAAGTAAATTCAAAAGTAGGAGAGGCAAGTATGTTATCTCCTTCTAAGTCTGTCTCTCACTGCTGAGAATCGTGACTTCTTCATTTCGGAATTTGCGGAAATAATGACTGTGATATTAATTTCACCCGATATCTGGCCACACCATCACTTTGAGTTGGTTCCAGGGCTTCCAATACAGGTATTTTTTGTTTAGGTGATCCCGGGATCCCGGTAGGCACAAACAAAAATGCCGTATCCTTTTTTGTTAATGGTCTAATGTGATTAATGTGAGCATGACAAAAAAAATCTTAAGAACAAAACCAAAGCGAGATCGGCAAGATGCAACAATTGGAAAGCTGGAAGTAATATGCAGATAATTTCCAAGATAACGCAGGTTTGCACGCAATCCGTTATGCAATAACAGTGGCACTGATATAATGATATTATCTTTATACATCAGTCGTGCCATATAGTAAATACTGAAGGGCAAAACGCAACCTAAGACGTTGAAGGCAGAACCTTGAAATTTGGAATTTATTCTTCCAATTCAGCAAATAATAATGTAGACTATATACATCCAACTGCTGGGCAGGCCTGCTCTCGAGTACGGTCAGCTGCAGAGTTAAGTGACTTCCCCTGCATAGAAAGTTTGTATGCAGGGGGAGGGGGGAGGTCAAATGGACTGTGGTATAGTCCCCACTTCGGCCCAAAGGAGATTCAGATTTCCATTCCAAATAATCCTATTTTGTGTGTTTTACAAAATATGTTTTTTTTTCTCCAATGGGACCCAGACGGTGTAGGCCGGGGAAGAGACAGACCGAAAAGAAGATGGCGAGACGACTTGGACGTGTTTTGCGCAGATTGGTGGGAAACAGCAAATAGTAAGACCAAATAGAAAAAAAAGGGGAGGTCTCTGCCAGGGCAATAATAAAAGAAAGAAATTCTTTGATAAATGAAAAAACGGGATGAAAACGGCGTTGGAAGTTTGGACGACTTCTGAGAAGATAAGCAGAGGCTTCGGAGTTTAGGTATACATGTACTGACTAAGAGTAAAATGTAAGACCTTTATGACCTAATGAACATGATAACAATGGATTAAATGAATATGAATATGAATATAATGCATAATTAAACATGTGTGACTGTTTTTAGTAAAAGGTCCCACTTTGTCGGTTGCCGATAAGGCGCTAATTCTATAAAGATTCGTTAAGAAATGAACCTTATCAACAACCGACAATGTAGTATCTTTTACTAAAACAAGCACATGAGCATGGTAGTAAGGCCCACGCTTGCGCTTTTAGTATTTTTAAAAATTAGGGATGGGTTTATCCTAACACACGCTATTCGTCCATTAGTCACATTAAAAACCACCAATAAATCTTGTGGTTAAATACATTACTGTCATGTAATTATGTATTTTAAACTACACCTATTCAGAAGTAGGTAGTACAGAATGCAAACGCGTGACTGGTTCAAACAGAAACACGGGAAAGATTGGCTCTACAGTTTCGCTTTTTCTTTCCACTACCTACCTTTTAACTTTTCAAAAGTCCACCGGAAAGATTTTGAACATCTTTTTGAGTTTGACCCGTTTTGACTAAAGGTTTCGGAAGAACAGAAATTTTATTTTTCACTCTACTTAGCATATTTATTAGATTTTCATAATGAGTATATCCAAACAATGCAGTTTTTCAGTTACAATACTTTTTAATTTTTATTGCTAATTTATTTTTGATGCGACTTTTGTTAGTGACGCCAATGAGCTAAGTACTAATATAAGATTATAAGATACTGTCTTCTAGAATTCTTAAGAATTTTATTCAAAGGCTAACTTTAAAGAATACAGTAAAAACAGTTTCTGTTTAGTTCTATTGCTCAAGGTATGTTTATACTAAATTAAAAACAAGGTTCAACACAGCCGCTTAGTTCAACTTATAAATACCCGGTTACGGATGCGAAGGCGCGTCAGCACCGCGCATCACGCAGGCGCGGCGTGCGCGTGACGTCAGCGCGCGTCACCTGCCAACAAACTCCGGCGCAGCCACGCGAAACCCGCCTCAGTATCCTTAGCAATACACACTACGTAACGCGTGTAATGCAATCCTGTATTTTTCCACGTATTTACACGCGGGCATTTCGTGTATTTAGATAAAACTTTTATTTGAGTCAGCAATATTTTTGAGGAACCTAATCAATTTGAAGAGGGCTCTCGAGAAAAGTTGATGTATGTAGAGTAATGTAGGCCGTTATCAGTGGAGTGTGTCGGTTATCATGCGAGCGAGGCTATAAAAGGCGGCTGCGCGAGCGCTGGGCGCCCAGTGCGGATTGCACGGGCACACTGAAAACAGCAAACCAAACCAAACATGACTCAAACACATGAACATGACTAACACCCCAATGTTTCATCAATAATGGACCCATCAGAGACTATGACTTAAAACTTACAATATGACTAATAAGGAATACCCTTCATTGATCGATTGCTATCAGCTATCGCTTGAAGAATAAATAAACAAACGTACCTGAAAAATTCTGATCCTATTGACATTAGTAGTAAATGATAAAGATTAGTTAACAGAAAATTTACAAGACAAGTAGCTTGAGGTCAGAGACTTCATAAACAACAATAAAACTATATTCAATTAACAAACTGATGCATTGGAAAAGGATAGTAAAAGGTCTTCCCCAGTAATCGCAGACAGTAATACCGGAAAGTTTTACTAATAACAAGGGACATTAAGATAAAAATTATGAATAAAAAAATTGTAATCGAATTTCCAATTCAGGTAGGCAGATAAGTTGTTGACTGAAAGCAGGGGCCTTACCATGACGTCTTAACGCGATTCAGTTGACGACCTAAACTGAGTCGCTTCCGTACAACAGAGCCTAAACTGAACCAAAACTGAATCGTGTTAAGACGTCATGCTCAGGCCCCAGAGGAGCGACGTAAAAAATAATCAATCATAGAAGTCTGAACGACAATTAGCTTATGCAGATTACGCATTAAGGACTTCCGAAAAGTGTTTCCTAATTGCTACAAGTACGATCAATAACAGCTCCTAAAAAGATTTTTGCAGTTCCTTTAAGGACTGCAAGTAGACTGCCGTTAAGAAATGCAAAATTTTTGCTACTCACGAGTGTAACGACACTTAGCAGTACTGAATAGGATAGCATAGATACAGTGAATTTGGAGACTGTGAATATATCAATCAATGATTATGTGCTCCTATAGTGTCATGATGTTGATGATTCATAAGCATACATAATTCAAAATTCAAAAATGTATGCTGCAAGTAGGCCCCAAGGGCACTTTTACAAGTCAATAAGCATTACAATAAAGCATCTGCATGTACAAACATTTACAATATATAGTGAGAAGTAAAAGTATAATCTAAATACTGATAATACAACAGCCAAAACCTGGGTAAACAAGATTTATTAAAAGCTGGGTAAACATAGCATGACATAAGGTTTTTCCCTAAATTCCAGAGATAAAAGTGTACTTGCAATGTCATTATGATAATGAGTCAAGTCGAGTTCATAAATATATGAGCATTTCCAAGGCTTCAAAAATATCTTAGGACATTGACAATACTGCTGTACAGATATTGAACTCGACTGTACACAGATATTAAAGTGAGTAAAGTAAGTTGGGTAAAATTTGATTGGGATTGACTAATTATAATCAGGAGTCAGAAAATAAATACTTATGCCTAAAGGATGACTCCCACTAGGACGGGACGGGGCGGAGGGGACGATCTGTCCATTTGAATAGAAATATTTTTTTATACTACGACGGTGACAAACAAGCATACGGCCCGCCTGATGGTAAGCGGTCACTGTAGTATATGGACGCCTGCAACTCCAGGGGTGCTACATGCGCGACGCCGAGCCTCAAAAAAAAAAAGGAGGATTCGCTATGTTGACAGCTACAGGAGCAAGCTTTGCTTCGTGGGTCCCCAGCTGTGGACCCACCGATGATGTGATAGCACTGAGATTCAAAGATTCAAAGTCAAAGATTCAAAGTATTTGCATCGAACACAGTATAGTGGGTCTTACAATTTAAATGGTTAAGTCCAGTGCATTCAACCTGCATGCAGGCGTGCAAACATTTGGAATAGCGTGCAATTTACAATTACTATATACACATATATTATTATGAGTCCACGGATGTCACGTGATGTTTTCTAAGAAACTGAAAGATCGTCCCGTCCCGCCCCATCCCGTCTCGTTCTAGTGTGAGTCATCCTTAATTGAGACTAATTGACCAAATTAAATCTAAGAGCGTTCCAAAATGTATCCTAGCTAGAGAATCATCTATATTTAACGGCTTTTTAGCCTAGTTGATCGTGACTCTACCTACGAAGCAGGTCCCGGGTTTGAATCCTAGTCAGGGCATTTATTTGTGTGTTTATCACGAATTTACTGGGTTATATATTTATATTTATATTTATTTATTTCGTCACATATAAGCTTACAGTATTACACCAAAACGCTTATACGACAAACTATTATATTATATAAGATAACGATTGATTCATATAGATTACAAAAAATAATTAAATAGGCTAAAAAAAATGTCACATTAATCTCTCATTAAAATAACATGCAACTCCAACAAAATGGGTTTACAATACAATGGGTTTCAATAAAAAAGCTAATACATAAAAATTAAATTAAAATAATACGTTTTTTTTTACTCCAGCTAGGCAGAATCCAGAGCAGGCATGATAATTTTTAGAAACTTCCCTAGCGGATCAGCAAAAAGGTCGGCATCCGGGACCTGTATCAGCAGGTTATTTAATAAATTAATAACCCGAGCAGTGGGTGCATTTGCAGCTCGTACAGTACGCGTCACAGGGCCGACCAGCAGGCGCCTACGCTTGCGCGCGGGCCGTGCGCCACCCGTACCTGAACCCTCCCCGACTGGACAGAAACTCGGCAAAGGAACCGATAACCCCACTCGGCCCAGAACATTGGGATTGTTGACAGCACCATGGAAAATGGAATGCAGATGCGCTATAAGGAACTTCTTGCGTCTGAGTTCCAGAGTGTCGAGACCAACCATACCCAGGACAAAGCGGGAGGGAAATAGATAGGGATAATATCCATAATTTTTTTTATAAGCAAATCTGGCAAATTTGCGTTGTACCCTTTCAAGCATGAGAGTGTACTTCTCCTCATGCGGATCCCATACAGTGGCTCCAAACTCCAACCGACTCCGAACATAGGCAAAGTAAAGCAGCAATGCAGGCCTAGGACTTGTAAATTGGGCAGCTATTCGGATGATAAAGCCTAAAGTTTTGCACGCAGTTTTACAAGTTACAGTTATTTGCTCTCGAAAGTCGAGTTGAGCATCCATAATTAGTCCGAGGTCCCGCATACTACAGACTCTTTCCAGCTCGACATTATTCAGGTGATACAATTGCGCAATAGGTTGCCTTGCCCGAGTAAAAGTCATCACCTTACACTTTGATGTATTAAAGTGAAGTCGATTCCTTTCACTCCAAGCAACTACAGCATTAATATCGCCCTGCAGTCGTTTGCAGTCAGAAGCGTCCTTAACATCGAGAAATAGTTTTAAATCGTCTGCAAACAATAAGCATTTGGCAGCACTAATGACCTTCGGCAAATCGTTAATCATAATTAGAAATTGTATGGGACCAAGCGTGCTACCTTGGCTTACCCCAGAACGGGTAAAATAAGGCTGAGAATCATAGCCTGCCAGCCGGACGAACTGGCTACGATTGCTTAGGTAATTTGCAAAGAAGAATAATAATTTGGGCGTGAATCCCATTATAGCAAATTTTTCAAGGAGGATATCGTTGTCAACTACATCAAACGCCTTTCGAAAATCAAAGTACGCTGCGTCCACTTGACGCCGACAATCCATTGCCATCGTAACATAGTCCACAAAGTCGCTTAGATTGGTTGTAATAGAGCGACCTTTACGGAACCCATGCTGGCTGTCATCCAGCTGAGCGGAAATCTGCTGAGTTATTTGACAGTCAAGGATTGTCTCAAATAACTTTCCGAAAACTGATAGCACAGCGATTGGTCTGTATTCCGTAACATCTGATCCAGAACCTCCACTTTTAGGCACGGATGACTTATATGTATTTAAGTATTAATATATGTCTATCTATTATATTTATCGTCGTTTAGTACCCACAACACAACCCTTATTGAGCTTACGCCCATTGTCCCAGGACCTATTTTAGATTTAAGGTAGGTAGAGGTAGGTAGTAGTACCTCTAGTTATTATTTTTATTTATTTTATATCTATATAAATGAAGATGCCATGAAGGCTAAGCCGACTTGGAACCCGTTTTGAGAGCATTTTTGTTAGAGCAAGTTCAAAATTAGAAAAAAAAACAAGCGATGGCTATTCGTACGGTTATATAGTAATAGACATGGCAGTCCATACAATGATATGATTTCATTATGAACCCATACAATGACGTTTTGAAACCAAGGGTTTATATAGTCATTAATTCAAAAATGAGCTCAAGGTAATGACCTTTACTAATTGGCAATTAGTAATTGGTCCCGGTTGTGTCTTTGGGTACTCTTATTAAGTCTGTTCAATTTGGTAAAGACGAAAACAACAACTTACACACAGTTTTAGATTCTAAACCGTCCTCTAGTCATTTTAATATGACATGTATACGTTCGAGGTATTGGAGTTACATATATTATGGAATAATTATATGATTTCGGAGAAAAGAACCTTAGAGTAATGATTGTGATATTGCAAATTTTGCAGACCAGACATGAGACAGGATGCATCTTATTAGAGTGACGACGTCCAATTCCGTTCCCTATTACAAATGTATAAGGTTCAAAATGAGAACATTTTTGTCGTTAACGGAACGAATATCACTGTCAATCACATTTACCTACTATTGTTATGTTAACCTATATTGCGAGTTGTGAGTAATCGGTGAGCTGTCCTTACAAATGTTTGAAACCACAAGCGGGTTGAAGGCGCAATCTGTCAATAACATTATCTATTTCTTAAAGCGTTATTGCAGAAAATACGAATAAAATTACAAATGGCGGATTTAACCTTTTGGCATTCTCTTCCAGTCATCCATGGCCAAACAGAGACTGATACTGATATTCATGACTCTCTAAAGGTTCTGAAACATGGACTTAAAACTTCACATTTGTCACGAAGAAGAATAAGAAGTAATCAGTTACTTAAGTTCCTACCGCAACTAAAGTTCCACCCTAGATACGGCTCAAAACGTGTACCCAAGAAATTGGAGGTGCCGGCGGGTGGTGCCTGGTGCGGACTGCGGAGCTGATTTTAAGGCCAAAATGGTTTTATGTATATAGTAGTAAAGTAACTAGTAGTATACTAGTTCTACGTGCAATGTGCCCCGCCCACTGCCACTTAAGTTTAGCAATTTGGAGAGCTATCGGTTACTTTGGTTCTGCAGCGGATGGTCTCATTCCTGATACGATCACGCAGAGAGACTCCTAGCATAGCCCTCTCCATTGCCCTTTGGGTGAATTGGGGCCTTCTTATGAGGCCCATTGTAAGCCTGCATTTTGCATTGATGGCCGTTGGGGAAAGGTTCTCGAGTGGCGACCGCGTAGGTACCTACCGGAAGGCGCAGCGTGGGCAACGGAGAACGAACAAATGTTACACAATCTTGCTACAATTCATCCCTTTGAAGGCGTCTCTATCAACTTCTACCTCGGTAGTTTAAACACGTTAAGTGTGTAAGTATATTTGATTATCTGAGACTGGTTAACTAGAAGAAATTTTAGTTTTAAGTGCATAACAAGTGACAGACATTTTTAAACGACTTTTGTTCGTCGTTATCAGTACATTTTATTTCTATATCGATGCGGATGGCATTGTTATCGTCATCGCTAAAATGATTCTCAATTTTCCATTCGTATTCGTAGAAGGAGAGAACCTTCCCTGAATAGTAACTGTTGGTGAAGTGGAGCTGCTAATGAAGATAAGGCTAATCGTGGCCGTGGTGCCTATTATTTTTAATGAGTTTTCGTTATGCATTTCGAAGCCCTATTACATTGCTTGCCTGCAATTTCGATTACAGAAACCTATACTTCAAAAATCACAAACTGATTTATTTTTGACATGATACATTGACACGACTCGGAAAGCATGTGTCTAACACTATTAGTACGCAAGAAAATCGTGAGAGAAATTCGTATTCAGTTGGATAAGTCGTATCAAATTGATATTATTTCAATAACTCTCTTTTTCTCTCGATTTTGATTAAGAAACACGTTTGTGCAACGTACAGTCAACCAATTGGAACCCTAGACCACTCTAGATCCATCAAAATGACAAGCAGTAAGTAAGTAAGAGATTTCTTACAAATTTGATTTATATCGTCACGATGACATAGTACAGTGGCCTAGGGTTGGAATGTACCTACTTACGGAATATACTGTTTTGTTGGGTTGTGACGCATACGCTACTGTTTAGTCATGTTCTGGGTGTTTCACCGGATATCACCTTCTCTTCCAATGCGAGTAAATAAATATTACGTCATCAATTTAAACCTAAGTTGCCACAGTAACGAAAAAGGTTTTGGTATGTAAGAATTTAAGAGTTGGTGGTCCAGCGGTGATAGCGTCCGACTTACGATCCGAAGGTGGCGGGTTCGAACCCCGACTCGTACCATATGAGCGTTTACGCCAAATTTTGGGGTTCGTTGCTAAAGTGGACCCCAGGGTTCCTAAGCTGAGGCATAAGCCGGGAAAACGCTAGGCAACGCTAAGGAGAATGCAAGGTTTTGGTATATGTCACAGATAATAAGTGCATTATAGGTATATTTGAGCTAATTCTGGTATCCCGTGAAGTTTTTCCGTTTGCCTTTATATCAATGGGCAACACATCTCCTTTACCACTTTGAAGACTTCATTCACCCGTCTTAAATGCATTGTCTCTTCGTGCTTGCTTTTTCTCTTTGACTGTAACTGCAACGTTGAATTCTCTTGTAAGGATCAGAGCTACGACTACTATACTAAAGAGAGAACTATTCCAATGTGGCGGCATTAAATAGCTACATTTCGTTGCATTAGTTTCCGTTCGCATATCTAAGAATAGAACAAAGTGTATTATTGTCAAATATTTCTGCAAAATATATACAGTAAGTGTAACTTACCTAGCTACCTACCTCTACTTACCTTAAATCTAAAATAGGTCCTTGAGGCATTGTTTCTGCAAAAAGAAGTTTTGTCTGAAGGGCAATGAACTGCAATGTTGTTTGTTTGTTTATTTATTCTTAACCCACAAAAATTCCTAAACACCATTTCCTACAATTAACCCGAAAAAAATTCCGAAAAGAACCGATGACCCTTGGACGTAGCAATTTGGCAATACCAGCCAACTGGGTGTTGGCTGTTGTTCAGAATTTTAATTGCGTATTCGTAGTAGCTGCGCGGGCGCAGCGTTCCCGTTGCTTTTGCGCAGACGAATTCGAACTAGAACCAACCAGTACAAGAATGGTCTTGTGTTTTTTAGCGAGGAATCGAAATTATAATCCAGTGACATTACTTCTGCATTCTCTTTTTCTTGTCATACCCATTTGGGTTCCTTGGATGCCCTTGGGTTCTTGAAGTGCAGCCAAATCCTTCTTGACATTTGACCGGCGAGTAGCTTTTCGGACACCCCTTTTTCGAGGTTTTGGAACCAGCGAAGCCGGCGGGATCAAATTTTAACCCAGTGACTGCGGAAGCTCTTTTGTAAATGGAGAACGTTGATCCTTCCTGTTGATCCTATCATCTTTGGTTGGCATCGTTGCAATAAACTTGATGAACAACACCTCTGGCGTCGGCAGTTGTAACTCTTTCGATATCTAGTCAGACTACCTTCAAGAACCGAGTCTCTTGTTTCTTCCTGCCTCGCCGATCAATTATCATTATTTGCATTTGTAGATTAAAAGGCAAAGAAAGAAAAAGGCAAGATGCACCAAGCATTGCTAAAATAGCCGTTAGACTCTAACTCGAAAAAAAAATCCGAAAAGAAAGGCGTGAGGCGAGGCGTTTGGAATAAATCGAGTTGCGCGTGCGCTGGGGGCGTGACGGCTGACGAGCATGCGGTGCCCGCGTGGAGTAGGCGCGTCACCGCACCTGACAACATTGACACACTAACAGCTATTCCAAATTCGAATTTTCTTTTCCTCTAACCGGCCAGTGTGTAGATGCTGTTTTGTTGTTTTACCTATTTGGTGTAATGCCTTAGAAGCACGCGTTCCGAAGTCCTGTTTCTAGTTCTTACTTCTAGGTAACCGGCCAGTTGTTGAGGTGTGATTTTGTAGATGTAAGAATATAGTATGACAAGCCAACGATCGCAGTAACAGTAGGATAAAAAACTATATCCATCCCTTTTTTCAGGGTGGTAATACTAGCGTAAGAAAAAGACAGTATGACGCTCTCTATCCTATACTGTTACTGCGCTCGCTGGCTTGTTATTATTACCGAATATTTATTACCGAACATTTATAAGTTTTTAATAAATAATTCAAGTAGTTAATTATCGGATTACTCCAAATAATTCAAGTAACAAATTCTTTTTTAGGTCTAACTTTGCCAGAAACTCTTAAGGTACCTACTGATACACATGCTCATGAATAGCATGCTTATTAGCAAGCAGGGAAGTGGGAGGGGCCCCGCTCCCATCCCCTCTTGCTAATGAGCATGTGTAACAGTAGCTTTATCGAATGCATAGGAATTAGATTATCATCAAATAATGCGAGTTTACCCTACAGATGTAAGATAATCGTTTTTAGGTTAAAGTTCATTCCAAATTTGAATTTCACTGCTTTATGTTTTTGAATATTTTTAGCGGTTAGAGTTCAAGTTACGACCTATTTTCGTGTTATTGACATCGTATGTGACATTTGTTAGTAAAATTACAAAGTGTTTTGTCTTTCCCTGTTTTTAATATTTTCCCACTTTAACTTACACTGACTTAATTCAAATGTTTTCTGGATAGAAAAAAATGCTTTTGTTTTTAAGAGATATACGAATATTTGCAATGCCTATGACATTATCGCACATGTGCCTAAATTAATGCATATGCATACCCAAACCCAATGCAATACTTTAAGAAAAGCTCCAGTGACTACAGATATGCAAAATGCAGAAACTTTAAAAGAAATATATGCAGAAGACTCGTGACTACAAAAGTAGAAAATATAAAACATGGAAATTGATTGTTTCAACTCCATGCATATGTATGTATGTAACTACCTATGTGAGAAGTTTCCGAAATAATCATATGCAATTTTGCAATATTCCGTCGTCACATCGCTAACTCCGAGTAGTACGTAAGTCGATACCAACAACGCCCATTCTGTTTACGTCTAGAAACGCAGTTTGTTTTTAAATAGCGGAGTAATCTCGGAATAAAACGCGTTGTTTAACTGTGCACGCCTTCTGGGGTCCTAACACGAAATACTTCGTTTGTACGATAGTGTATTTGCCTCTTTGTCTCTCGAATAGGCAAGAGCAATAGAGAGGGAAACAAACGAAAAAACGAAGTCGTTCGTGGAAGGCCCCCAGATGCTATTTGCGTCGGCGGGCTTGTTAGCTACAAGGCGCGGCGGGTATAAACATGGATACACGTTTTAACTTCTGAATTCTCTGAGTTGCAAATTGTACAAATAATTACTATACGTAACATTTTCGGAGGAGGTTTTGAATTTGGAACTGTGTTTTCAAAGACTGGGCCGATAGACATTTGTTTTTAAGAATATGTTTTAATAGAACCAACTGTCATTGGGCCAAGCTCGAATGATGGGATGCCAGACGCCACGAAATGTGTTAAATGGAACTTATGATGCAATACTTTTTTATTTTATGATAATGCTTTTATGCATACCTGGGGGTTACGTTATGCATATACAATGACCCCCATATCGAGGCTTTGTCGGACCTTCATCTTCTGACCCTCTTTTCTAATAAGAAACGGGGTGGGCAGGCCACCCACTAAAAGACGTCATGAGATCGCCAACTTCTGATGACAAACTTCACGAACCATGACGCTCCCTCAGGCAAGAGGGTTTTGTGGTAACAATACTGCTTTTTCCATAAATCTGTTACTTTTTTGCTTAAAGGTTGCTTCAATTCCCTTTGCTGGGAATCTCTTGGCTGGCGCGTCGCACTAATACGTCGATCTTGGCCGCTTATCAAACGCTTCCCTTCAACGGATCTTGCAGTACTTCGGTCACATGGCTAGATGTGCAGCTGATAGCTTGGAAAAGCTAATTGTGGTTGGCCACGTGGAAGGATAGATCACCGACTCGGTGGACTGATGCGGCGAAGGATGCCCGGAAACAATACAGGTGTCAATCCGGATTATCCGGAAGCAGAAGCCCGTGAGGAATGGAGAGCGTTAGTGCGCAACATAACGGTCTCAAGTGATCACGAATACCTATCATATCACGACCCTCAGTGATGAGGAAACAGGAAAGAAGACCCCATAACCCCAAGCTATCCTGTCACATCTACCTTTGCAATGCTAGTTTCTGATAATCAAGTGTCCCTGAATCTATATCGGAATCCTTAAAGATTTTTATCCTATTTTTGCATTCCCTAATACTGTTCGTCATAATGATCATTTTTTCTAATATTGTGTTCCCTGGCATCGTTTTAACCGATTTTTCTAAAAGCGATTCTGATCTGTGTGAGGGCATAGTTCTAACCTAACCTAACCGAATTTTCTAACAGCGATTCGGTTCTGCGTGGAATCGATTTTGGGATTGAAATGTTATGATTATTACGACAAAACAGTTAGGGGCAAGTGATTTTAGGACAAACTTTGTATTAGGGATTTCGAAGGAGACCCATCCGTACCTATTTTAAATGACTTCCTTCATAGCAACGAGCGTACAAACGTTTCTATTTGTATCTTTGTTATTATCTAATAGAGTACGCGGAACATATTGACGGACTTATTGTGCAACAAGCAGATTCTTTAACAGTTTTGTTTACGTTTGCTGCTAA
Organism: Lathronympha strigana; assembly: GCA_949128165.1. NCBI lineage: Eukaryota > Metazoa > Arthropoda > Insecta > Lepidoptera > Tortricidae > Lathronympha > Lathronympha strigana. The sequence continues at coordinate 3,459,814 of OX421906.1, read as the reverse complement.
CCGCTGCATTGTTTGATTGAGATTTATATGTCATAATTTTAACGAGGGGTCTTTAATTGTATATCCAGTGTTTATTTCTATACCCAGTCTGAATGAATACTTTTTGTGTTTAATTGGGATATAAAGTTTTGTGGGTATATTTCAATCTTCCTTGTTTTATAAAATAGTTGCCTTACATATTTAGAAACTGAAAGAAAAGCAAGAATCTAAATAATTGAAAATAGATTTCCAAAATTAAAACATTTTAGCTCTACTGCCTTGAAGCTCTACTATAAAAGGATTTTGAAATTCAACTTCTAAGGGGAAAGAGGAAAGAACAAAGAAAAATGTAATGTTAGATTTTCGTATAAAATATATGTTTTTCGTGGCCTATATACTGATCGGAGCACAGAAATATGTCTATAATTAATTAATTATACTATATTTACATATAGTTCTGTGAAACGGAGGCTCTCGGTAGTTATCTTTAAGAATGTACTCCTAGTGTCTTTGAATCTCCTCACGCCAATGATTCTAAAATATAATCTTTCTAGGCATACTAAACATAATCTTTCTAATAAAACAGCGCTCGCAGTAAAAACCTACTTTACTGTCTTGCACAAAACATAAAATGAGTCGGCATTGTAAAGTTACATTACATGTAAACAATGAAAAATTTTCTGCATTTGCTGATAGCATATCTCATCCTGCCGCCTGTGTTTATTATAAAATAGGTATACCTAATACTACACCATAATATAATACTGTACCCATGTCAATAATCTGTACAAATTGTTTTAAGCCTTGTTACAATTAAATAAAGTGCAGGATCGTATGCATATTTTCACTTTGTAGATGATTGACTGAAATTGCGTATTATTTGCATTTTAAACATAATTATTAAACGGGTCTAACGCGAATTAACTTGTTTACCTTATTTACCGACGTTTCGACACAGGTTTCACTGGTCATGGTCGCGACTGACTGATGTCCCAGCAAAATGTCAAAACAGAGATTTGTGTAACTACCCAACGAAAAGCATTTGTTTGTGAAATAAACAATAGTATAATATACATAGTAGGTAAATACCCCATGGCCAGAAATGGTAGCTTTACCATTACTGGCCATGGGGTTCCGGACCTTTGGGAGGCTTACGTGGGACCGAAGCCAAGAGCGCAGAGGTCAGGTCTCTTGCAGCTCCACTCTGGCCGGCCAGTTAAGGCAAGCACAAAGCGAGGCCTTATAAAAGAACCCTCTGGAGTAGAGGTCAACGGTGGTGCCATTCACCGTCAGCTCGCCACAAGCTGTCCCGCAGTCTGTTATAAAATTACTGCATTAAAGTAATTTGATTCAAAGGTGTTCCTTAAGATATATATTAAATATGATGATCATATCCTCTTGCATGTTGAACAACAACAAACAAAGTACCTATTATAATGTACGAGTAAAAAGGAAGGAAGAGTTTTAAGCTGAGCAGGAAAATTCCCACCACGATCTTGACACACCTTTTGTCTGCTTGTAACTGGTTTTCGGTCGCACAAGACGTGTTTTTCATTGTAATTTGCTTTACCTACTTTACGGTAGATACAACGATATCCAATCATTCTTGCCACGCTACCCATCGGCAGCGATCTGGAGGACATCTTTAATTTATAATTCGTTTAGGATTTTATTTTTATTTTAACTTTTTGCATTTGCATTTTTAATATTCGATTATTTTACTGCTACTTTCTTTTGAAAGTCATTAATAATTGATGTTGTGCATTCAGCTCATCGCATTACATTGCTGGCCGTTGGTTTTTGCTGCGTTTGCCGGATCTCCCGTCTTCCCTGCTTCCATGCCCACAACCGCAGTTATAATTGACCGTAATAGTCAATATACTAGTCTCTATCTATTAGGGAATGCAGTACCGGTACTTTTTTGCGGTACCAGGATTTTCGATACTAGGAACAAAAGGAACTGGAATTTTCCGGAATTTTCGGAGCTTTCGGGATTTTTCTAATAGGAACGACTATTTATTTCTTTAAGACTTCGTAGCATTGAATTGATTCTGCATGCGATCAAACTACATTATATAATATTAAATTTTCATTCTCATGTCCTATAATTCCACAAAAAAATAAAAAAACATGACCAGCAATGAAGGATTCTCTGAAGACATAATAATCTGTTAAGTTTAGGTAGTTTTCGAAGGTTTTGGTACATATAATTATAATGATGAGGTCATCACAGCTGGGTCAAATCAAGGCGCGCTTACATCGATATTTACTCCGTGTACGCTTTTTAAATCTTTCCAAAGTGCACTCATACTGCCGCCACCAGGGACCGGAAAACCCCTCTTTAGGCTTAAGCCTATCGAGTTGGTTACCTAATCATATCTGTTACACAATGATACTGTAACAGCAACATTCAGTAACCGAATACAAACGGTAAGCGAAATGTTGCTGTAACACTAACCATTAACCCGGTTAACTGCAAAACCCAATCCCGATAGGGTTTTTGTTTGGGGTTTTCTTTAGGTTACTGTTAACCTTATTATAACAAACGAGTATACTCTTTACATATAAGTAAATTAGATTCAATATCTAATAACAGTAGAGGCTGGCATCGGCAAAGACAATTCCGTGTCAACAGTGAACGATAGAAATGTCGTAAGGGACACATAAAAACCTCTTACTTAGGACATTTGTATCTTGCACTGTTTTTTTGGGTCCAACAGGTATAATAACCCAGGTTTGTTTCATAGTTGTCACTTCAATCAATTTTGAACCATAAGCCGTTACGCTAGAGTCGTATTAATAATAACAAGCGGTTTCTACGTCTTACACTTTCAAATTAAAGCGAAGACGCAACGGTACGTGTTTTTAATTTCTTATTTTTCTTCAAATACACAACAACCCGTTAGATTGAACTAGCTTATTTCATTAAATAAAATGTCATACCTTACAACTTCAATTCACGTAATAATAAATAAATATACTTCTATCAATTCCGTGAATTTTTTAAGATTTCGAAAATTAAAAGTGTAGTACCAAACAAAATTGCAATAAATGAAACTGCAACATCATTACGTTTGCTTGCATGTTGTGATTTAAAGTTATTCGTAGTGTTTATTTTGACGGATTTAACTTGTTCAACGAATTTAGTGAATATCTCTTACGAGTCTTACGACTAACGTCGGTAGGTGATATTTTGTTAAGTTATTTAATCAAAACATTCAAAACCATTGTAGTAGGAACGAATAGGAATAAATCGTGTAATACTGCACGTGCAATGATAATTAAACAACTTAGGTAGCCAAGTTTACAAGTCGGGCTCGCGTGTAATTTAGATCCGAGTATCCGTGGTACTCGTAGAAACAGATCTTAAATACACGCGGACCTAACCCATCCTTATCCGTTACCATAACGTTTTAGGGCATTTTCAAAAATAGGGTACCATTTTCATTTCTTTTTGAATATAGGAAGTTTTGGGTTTTTTGTAACCAGAATAACGAGTACTATTGGAAACAAGAAAAATAGTGTCCCGTTTTTTTTGTCAGCTTTGTAACGCATTTTTTTCATACATTTCGTATGGGCCGTTACAAACCTGACATTTTTTTTTTATGGAGGATAAAAAATATATTATACCGGCCTAAGCCGCAACGGCCGACATTTCAGATGTAATGCAGCAGAAATGCAACGGCCGACCGGATATAGGATACTCAGATTATTTGGATATATTTTAACAAAATTGAGGACCCATCTTCATTAAAAGGGTGCACTTTTTTCTGAAAATGCCCTTTAACGCAATTCAGTAAAGGTTCAGGTTCAGGTAAGGGACCTGTGCTCAGTTGTATGGCAGCGACTCAGTTTAGGCCCTAAACTGAATCACGTTAAGACGTCATGGTAAGGCCCCTTGGCGTGTAAAGTAACAGTGCATGATAATTAAAATAAAGAGTAGGGATACAAACAAAAAATTAGACCGTACATATTATGATCAATGTGAACAACAATCAAAATACAAAATATTCAGCAAAAACAATTCTACAACGATAGTAAAAAATAATATCACACTTTTGTGTTAAATCTTAAATCTTCATAATAGGTAGGTCTTCCCATCACGGAACAATTGTGTTCCGGACCTTTGGGAGGCGTACGCGGAGCCGAAGCCAACACGCTGAGACCCTTTCGACAATTTAATGAAATGTAAGGGGTACACCGAGCGAATGATGCACCTGCCCGAGTTATGGGATGCACGCAGAGGCAGCACCGCCAGGGTGTATAGCCTATTGAGATTTAATGGAAACTAAAATATACTGGACTATTAGGTGAAGGTGGTTGACTAAATACTGTATTATAGAGAATAAAATCGGACGTCTGCCTAACAAAATGGTAATAAATTTAATTTACGGCAAACGGTGACTCGCCCACATAAGATGGGCCCCCACAAAAAGCGACATCTAAGAGAGCTCGAGAGCAACACCAGTATGAGGGTTGGGGGTAGAGAGGTGTCACTAAACTTTGAACATATAGCCAACTCGCCACTTAAGTTTCCACATCTAGTAGGTAGGTAATTATTAGGATTAGCTTTTGGAGCCGACGTGCTCATATTAACAAAGGCTCGTTTATAAAACAAAAAAATGGCTTTGCACGTGCAGAATACGGATAGGTATTAGTTGTTGGTAAGGGTATCGTTATAAAAATTATGGCAATTTAAAATGATAATATTGCAAGCAGCTCTAAAATTCCTGCTTCAAAAACTTTACTTGCATTGTTTTTACTAATGACTCTCATGAGACAATGACATTTAAGTGCACAAAGATGAATACCGACCGAGTGCAGGCTTATTGTTATTGCCCTTATCGGTTCCACATAAACAATGAATCTCGGCAATGTCTAAGCCGCGATGTGTTATATTATCTTGGTCTGGTATTTTACATTAATATTCTTACAATTTACGTAATCCAGTCAAATTATTATTACACATATTTTGAGTTGATACTTTGTATCCCGATACCTATACCTACTATTTGGTGTCACGGTAAACACTTCCGCTTTTCTATGTTTTCTGTGTGTATGTACACGAATGCATAGAATGAGCAGAAATCTAGATCCTGGATGGCTTTATGGATCTAGGGTGCCATGAAACATTGCTATTAAAGTAATATAAATAGTTAAATACGGTATAAGAGGGCAAGCGTACTGTTGGCTAGAAAGCTATCTCAATGGACAGCGACAATGTGTAGAAGTTACAAAAATAGTCAAAAACCTTAACAAAACGTATAATTCGCCGTTCATCATTAACACATGCGGCGTGCCATTGGGTAGTATACTACCCAAGTATTTGTTTTTACTTTACATCACCGATTTACCTGGCACCACACAAAATGACACTATACTATTTGCAGAGGACACAACCATAGTAATTAAAGAAAATACAGATGGTTCTCTAAGAAATATTATTACATGTACATTAACAAATGTAACAAATTGGTTAGAAAAGAATAATCTCAAAGTTAACTTAACCAAAACACAACTGGTTTAATTTCAAACTTATAATAGCAAATCAATTAGATTATCTGCCGATTGTAATGGCGTAAGTACAACTTAATGAAACGGAAAGTACAGTTTTTCTAGGAATTAAGAATGATAAGTTTTGTAATTGGAAAGCCCATATTAATACCCTTTGTAATAAGCTACATCGATTTAATTATATTTTGTACCGTCTGCGAGCAACCGTCTCTGAGGCGGCAGCAACGGCAGCCTATAACGGTTATGTATCGTCGCAAATCTGTTACGGAATAATAATATGGGGCAACTCATCAGATGCTGATAAGGTTTTCTTAGCCCAAAGAAAGTGTTTAAGATCTTTGTGTGGAGCATATTACCTAGATAGTTGCAAGCCATTATTTAAAAAAGTGTACTACCCTTGCCATCCTTATATGTATTTGTTATGTTATTCGTAAAACATAATATAGAATTGTTTAAAATGAAAGAAAGGGAAAAACGATATAAACACGATCTAAATACCGACACATCAGACATTAAAACTATTTCAAAAAAATTGTAACTCTATGGCCATCAAATTATATTATAATTATTCTTCCTGTACATATGAGAGTTCTTAAAGGAAATAAAATCAGTAGAAAACTCTTGTTCATTGTTAGATTTTGTATATAATTAGATATTGTTATTATAATTTTAGTATTATAAATTTACGAAAACGGGGCTTAATCGTGTATAAACTTTAAAAACAAACCTCCGACGTTTCAAGGGCGACATTGCCCCCGTGGTCCCGGAGAAAGACTGTAATTTTAGTAGTATTTCCGTGAATATATACCTACTTAAAAAAGTTATACCCAGAGTATCTCGAGATGCGATATTGTAATGTAATAAAATAAATTATAGATGTTTAATTACTCATTTACTGTCGGTAAATTTTCAAATTAATTGAAACACATTACAGAAGCGTCTTGTAAATGTCGTTGTCACACACGATACCGGTTTTCTGCTCTGTTTGGAACATGCCATTAGGCCACGTGTAATTAAGACACGACTCGTGTACACGGAGCCACGTGTCAGCGTGTACTCTTGTAATCGGGAGCCCTAATCTCAAACTCGTACGATTATACAAATTTTGCTCATTACTACGATAATACGAGATACGAAAAAATAATATAATAATAAGTGTCCAATATCAAAGTATGTCATAATCATTTGGAGCACCGCTTGCTGCACTTGCTTACAATTAACTCAAATACATACTTTTGTTTTGCCAATGGTAGCAAATAGCGGTCTCAAGTGAAAACACGTCAGACGTCAGCGTGCGTAGCCAAGATGCCAATCGCTCACGCTTAATAATGTATCGTAGCTACCTCTCTCTATCTCTCTTTCTTATTAGCGTGACAATGACAGTTGCATTTCATTAGCGAGTGAGCGTGAGCGGTTGGCATCTTGGCTACGCACCTAGGTAAGAAAAGAAAGTAATTGCCGGCAAAATCGTATTAAGATTGGTAATAAACAAGACTTTTATTGTCGCATTATCACTCTTGACGCATATGTGAGAAATTAAGGAAAGATAAAAACTATTCACCGTTTTATAGTGTAAACATTTTAAAATCACGATTTCCACTTGAAACTTATCTGCTATGAATAGCATTGTAGTGTCTTTTGTTAAACCCAATCTCTAATTACCTGCAGAAAATGAAATGCAGTAATACAAAAACCTGTAATATAAAATACAAATTTATTGTCTTAAGAATAAGGGTCAAATTGGAATAGGACGCATTTCACATAAAACCTTTTAGAAATGAAATATGATCTGACCACCTGGGGTCAATTGTATAATTTATTTTGTAACTTATAATATTAGCGGAACTCTCTTTCTAATAAAAGGGATTGAAAAGAGACTTCCGCTAATATTACGAGTACAAGCTACAACTGATTATGCAATAGGCCTCCGGTAGCGTGTTTTGCAAGTCTTAGTTAGAGGGTGGTATTTATTATATTATTTTTGCTCTAGTTGAGTAGTGTATGAACTAAGCAGGGATTAAAAATTCAAGAATCCAAATGCATTAAAAATCCAAAAAGTAGGCCAGTTGTCGATTGTAAGAAATATCGGGAATAGAATACAGTGTAGCTAACGTTGCCGGTACTTGGTAGCGACTGAAGCTTGCACAATATCCTCAAATCGATAAGAAATCTGTCCCCACTTTTTTAATATCTACCTACGTAAGTTGCAAAATTTAACACAATAATCAAATCAAATTTTTAATTATGAAAAATAAACAGACACCTGGTTGACCGCGCCTCGGTTCTTAATTTCAAAAGGTTATACGTTGAGTGCATGCTATGACAATTTGAACTTTATTGCCAAAGGAATACTGTTGTTATTAATAAAATATCGCTTGTTCTTTATGGTACTATTTCGTGCAGGTAATTAGCTGTTGGTTTTACAAAGGATAACAATGTCGAGATTTTAAAAAGCTTTAACTTTACCGACAGCCGTCACAAGATGTACTCACAAAATAGCACTATTTGCTGAAGTTTATCGCTTCGTAATCTGAGACTAATAGTTATGTTTTGTTTTTAAATAATATCAGAATAATTGCGCTAAGTTACCCATGTATGATGATTATTTACGACTCTACCTATATTTGACTGATTAACTACAAGAAACATAAATAGACTTGAGCATAGTAGAAACAAACGCTCACGCCGCTTTCATTTCTTTGTATGATAATAAAAATGTTAGGCTAGCCTAAATATAGTAAGGAAATAAAGAAACGATGCCACACTAAGAGCAAAACAAACCTGGTTCCACAGCGAGCGACAACGTCCTAACTCCTAGCCATGGTCATTCAATATTAAGTCTAATTCCTGGGCGTATAAAGATTACTTTCGTTTGAACTGTTCAAAACAGAATAAAACACTAACAGAATTCATTGCTGTTAGTTACTGGTTAGAGGTTAATTGGGGTTAACTGGACCGATAAGGTTTCCGAATGATTAAGGTTTCCGTATCATGAGTTAACCGAATTGGAGGTGTTTTGAAAACAACCTTTAAAATAACCTTATGAAAAACCCGGGTTATGGTAACCGGTTCCGGTCCCTGGCCGCCACAGGATGTCAGACGTCTGCAGCGCTCATGAGACAAACTCTTCTAACTGTAATTGCATATATTATTACATATATTATTATTTACACTTACTGTATATATTTTACGCATTACACTTAGCGCGTAATCTGAGGTATTAACCAGAGCGTAAACGTGTTGGGTATTGGATTAATTGTCTTGATTTTGTACTTTGTATCAATTTAACTTTTTTTTTCTCTCTTTTAACGTCAATATGTAATACATGTATTATAACGAGCATTTGTAAGTATTGAACATACTAACTTTTACGTAAATTTTTGTTATAATCATTAAGTTAAGTATTCTAATGGATGACTGTTATTGGCCTTGTTTTATGTAAGCATTACTATGTCTTCGTTTATATCTACGGCTGTTGTTATCCTGAATATCAATAAATAAAAAAAAAAAAAAAAATAGAGCTTGCGCCGAATTATTTTGGCTTGTAGTTTTTTTACCTACAGAGAAAAAAATGTTCAGGTCGTATTTTATAAAATATAGCTACATAAACTTTTATTTTAATATTTTGCGGCCATCATCTGTATGGATTCAGGAAATAATTATCAGAATGGAAATCATACAATGAATCCATTTGAACCCATTTTGAAATGAACCGATATAATATACAAAAAAATAATTTTAAAATAAAAAAAACTTGGGCATAAATACGCCATTTTCCACCCACTTCATACGATAACAACGACCCACTTTCAGAGCATAAGTATGCAAAATATGTTCCATATTTATGTCGGTAATAAACTGTCAAGTTTCATAGAAATCCGTTAGCTAATATGCTTGTTAGTAAAGTCAACGAACTCTGAACTTGTAGGCTTAAAAACGCTACCTAGACGACAGGCTCCATTGTGTTACGGAAAGAAAAGGCAACTTTTTTTGTTTATGTAAATAATTACTATATTTAACATTTGTTTTGTGAATGTAACGAACATAATGTCACTTTGTTATTCGGCCAAACGCGGAATAGCAAACTAATATTACTATCGTTATTAATATAAAATTCCGCAAAGGAACGCCTGATTTAATGAATTATTTGTGAATGTGTTCTATATATTTAATTAAATTATTTTTTTGTTAAACAGAGACGTCTACGAACGAAATTATAAATTTAATAGTTGAAAGAAAATTGGCAGAGCGATCTGACCGGTTTTCAGAGAGGTCGTGGGTTCGAACTCTGCTCGATGCGGGGAATTTCTCCATTGTCTTTCAATTACAAATTATATATTTACTCATCTGTTTTATCTACATCTGTCATACCGTCGTCTAAAGGATGACTCTCACTAGAACGGGCCGGAATGTGACCAACCCGGGCCGATCTGTCAGTTTCTATAGAAAACGTCACGCGACCTTTCGAACAATCACATGATTCTCATGATTTAACGGCCTCCTAGCCTAGTTGGTGACCCTGCCTACGAAGCAGGAGCTCCCGGGTTCGAATCCTGGTCAGGGCATTTGTGTGTTTATCACGAATATCTGTTCCTGAGTTACGGATGTTTTCTATGTATGTATCGTCGTCTAGTACCCACAACACAAGCCTTATTAGGCTTACCGTGGGAATAGCTCGATTTGTGTAAGATTGTCCCACAATATTTATTTATTCTTTCTTAGAAATTGGGACATCGTCCCGTCCTTTTACGTTCCCGTTCTTGTGTAAGTCATCCTTAATATCTACAAAGAAGAGCAAACAACTGAAACTGTGGCAGTAGTTCGGGTTACACACATCACACATCAGTGTGTAATATTTCCCCATAATATTGAAGTAAGTAAATTAGGATAGTATAAGTTCCAGAAGGAAAATCTCTGAGGGTCCGGTCTGGTTTCCTGACCTGAATCCTAGTTTCTCTGCTGAATAAAGAATTAGGATCCGGAAGTTATAAATGGAACTGCGAGTAGGACACGCGCATTCCTATCGATTACCGAGATTGGGAGCGGTGTGAGCTTTCATAATAGTTTGAAAGAACTTCATAATGTCATCGTTGACATTTAAGGTGGATGTGCACTGTTTATTTCATACAAAGGGTTTTTGCAAGTTTAAGGATGACTCACACTAGGACGGGACGGGACGGGATGGGGCGGGACGAGACGATCTGTCAATTTCTATAAAAAGAATGTCGTGATAGGATGTCATGTGACATTTTCTATAGAAACTGACAGTCCCGTCCCGTCCCGTTCTAGAATGAGTCATCCCTTATACAATATAACTGAAGATTGTGTCCCTTATGAGATTGACCACTAGATTTTTGCCTACGTCAGTGATTGGCGCTAAATTTTATTGAAGCTTGACTGCGCTTTTATTTGGTTACAAATAAAAGTGTTTTAGAAATTAGTAAAAATTTGTAAATTATAACAATAACTAGTAGTTTTTGACATACCAAATTATTGGGATGCAATTGGGATTTAGTAATATAATTCTGCAATTTAAATAAGTTAGTACAAATCCCGATTTAAATAAGTTCCTAGCAGGTACTTATTTTAAGCTTATTTTTCCTACCTATCAACATTATACTCGTAGTTCGATAGAGTCGTTTCTTCCGTAAGCTATGAGAGTTACATAACCGCGTATGTGCATAAGAGCGTATGTGTAAATGAAATAGTATGTTACTTACGTCGTAACATTAAAAAACACGTACATTCGGACTTTGTTCCTGTTTTCGTTGTTCAAGGAGAGCAGTATTGGAATAACAAAGTTTGTTTAATAGCAAAGAGGTATTAATATTGCAGGAATTTACCTACTGGAAGTAAGCAAACTGTCCCTTTTGTCAGTGTTGGGACATTTACTTTGTTCTAATCCACATGATTTTATACAGTTTTGCTAACATTTCATCTTATTTTAACAATCGCCCTTTTCGTACGGACGGACCCCTTAAACTAGTGGACCTGAGAATCTGGAACATAATAAAAGTACTTCCCAAAACTTCATGCAGCTGGGTCAAACAGATAACGATGTTATACATAACGATGTTACACATTTTCCCGGTGGACTTTCCAAAAGTTAATGGGTTGATTTTCTTATTTCTCCCTTATCATTAAAGGGCCTTTTGCATATGCCCACAAGCTGTTAACCATTGCCCACAGGAAAGGAAACTTGTGTGTTCTCCTGAACTGTAGCCAATCTTCAAATTTTTGTTTTTAGCCCTCTACTTTTGAGTAGTCCCCCGGAAAGACGTGTAACACTATTCAATTGCAACGTTTAACACTCACGTATTTTTATCACAATAGGCGTGACATGTCTCGACTGCATCGGGCAGTCATCGTCGGACAGAGTGGTGTTGTCACCTTCGCGGCTCGGGCATCATTTTAAATTATACGTGTAACACTGTTTTGTGTTTGACCCAGCTAAACATTGTGTAATGATATCTTGTAGTGCCACTATTTAAATTATTAAGCTCCCCAATGATCTGAAAGTCATTATTAGTTTACTGTTGTTAGATTTTTACAATTGTATTTGTTTTAGATATTTTCTTACTTAAAATTCTGTTTAGAAATAAATAAAATGAAAATGAAACCGATACTGAAAAATCTAGCCTTGGACTATTTATCTGGAACGGTCCATTCAAGTGAAGGAATTCCAGGGGTCAAATGCATATCTAAATGTAACTTGTAATATTAGCGGAACTTTCTTTCAAATAAAAGGGACTGAAAAGAGACCTTCGCTAATATTACAAGTTTTATTTAGATATGCATTAGGCCTCTGGTTAAAAGTTGAAATATTTTATAATCAGTAATAATATTAAATTGCAACGGTAACACTCACGTATTTTTATCACAATAGGCCCGACGCAGACGAAACATGTCACGCCTATTGTGATAAAAATACGTGAGTGTTAACCGTTGCAATTTAATATCAATATGTCTCACGAAAGTTTAAATTATATGAATCAGTAATAATCATAATTAAAAATGCAATCGGACTAATTAAAGTTTGTCAAAGATAATACGATGCAATGTCGCATATCTTCTGTAACATTATCAGAATATCTGATATTTATGATTTTTGATATACCTAGATAGCTTGTTAATTACAGTTTCAATATTATATACGGTTTTTACTTTCATTTTGGGTAACTACGTTACGAGAAAACATGGTTATTTACATTACAAGTAGGTACTATTTAAAACCGGATAGAGTTCGAGTATGCTAAGTATGCCTATGTCCAGCAGTGGACGTCTTTCGGCTGAAATGATGATGATGATGATGATGCTAAGTTTATGTATAAGTATGGATTTTGATAGCACAGACTGTGAAACCGTTAAAATTTCATAGAAGTTTGACGTTTAAAATAACATTTTAATGTTTGGCAGTTAATTTGGTTGAAAAAGATAGGTCAACATGGTTTGACTTTGTTTATGTGTTGTTACTCCGCTTAGTATGTAAATCAATGCCTAAATAAATATCGCTAGTTTAAGAATCAGTATCTTGTCTAAAATAATGATAATATTTTGAATAAATTATTTGTATTTGTCTGTTTGTTTGTTGTTTGTAATTTTCGAGTTCTACAGGCACTAAAAAGGTAAAGAGAAACACTTTGGCCGAGACTCTGTTTGTCCTAATGGATGGTAGTTGTATTTCTTAAATAATTATATCTGCAGGCTAGTTGCCACTGCCGCAGACATTTTTCTGTGAACAGATGTGAGTGTATTTCGTGAGAAAACTTTATCCTCGAAATCACAAATATCTGAATTATTGTGACGTCAGCACACATCGTTAAAATCCGACATGTGCTCTGTTTTACATGAACGGAAAACGTTATGTAAAGTCTTCACAGGGCCATGTCACTTTTTCAAAAATCAGGCACATATCGGAATTTACAAACGCAATGTTATTCTAACCCTATTGTTAGGATGTTAGGATGTTATTGGCCGATCATACCTATCTAACCTACCTTGATAAGCTTTTAAGGGCGACTTGCCCCCGCCCGGGATTAGCCACATACCCCGGAGTAAGGCGTTTTTTGTATGGAATTTGACAGCTTAACTCCGGGTTACCGGCTTACCCTGGGTATTGAATCTACAACAGTGACAGATAAATTAATCCACTTGTACAAGTTTGTTTTAATTTTATCACCGTCAATGTTTCCCCGCACAGCATCAACAACACGCATCTTATTTTAATCCACGCGGGCGGCCAAAGTCCGCCGGTAATTCAAACTATGAATAGATTCTCTATAAGTAAGATCTATAGATCGTGGAAAATTTACCGATTTGATCATCATCATCACCCACTAGCCGGTTACGGCCACAGCGATTGTGTTCTGTTGAGAGGATCATTGGTGAGCGCTCAGGTGATTGACGTAACCAAAATGCTAGACGACAAAAAAAAAATAGTCCGTCTGTTAGATTATTAAAAAATATTTGACGTGTATTTTTTCTTTTTCACACCACCTATTCATGAAAGGGTTTTTTTTCTGTTCAAGCAAGGAGGGATCAAAATGGCACTTTTGTGTCCGGACATTTTTACGTTTTCGGGCATTAACCAGTGGCATCGTGGTGTTGGTATGACTCTTTTTTCGGTGTTGTTTATTTCCTCTTAGTTGGTGTAAAAAGCAGTGTGTGTCACACGGTATCAAAATTATTTTCGTCTTGGGTGTTAACGCTTGAGTCCCTCCTTACGCTACAGGATTCTACTTTAGAATCTCTCACTACGTCGGAGATTCTATTGTAGAATCCATCGCTTCATTCGGAATGAAATGTATACCCTCGCTGGAAATATATCATTTTGATACCTTGTAACACAACTACTGTACTACTGTTTGTCAACTGAAAAGTTACGGAAATACAGTAAATTTAAGTTTCGCGTGACGTCACCATGAGGTACAATTCTTACCAGATAAAACATTTATTTTCAAAATATATACAGTAAGTGTAACTTACCTACCTACCTTTACCTACTTTTTAAATCTAAAATAGTTCCTTGCGGCATTGTACTCAGTATGCAGGCGGCATTTCCTCGTTGTATCGCAATTCTATCAGAATTGTGCGAGGAAGCCGCCAGCTCTTCGGTCACCAGTCCAGTAACACCAACCAAACGTTTCGCAATTACGAAAAAAATGCGTGTGCTGGGACCCCATGGACCAAGAGCTTCGACCCCAAATGGTACAAAAAAATACTCTCTACCCAGGCTCTTATATACGTTTTAAAATTTCGGCGCTTTCACATTAGTCCGCCCGCTTTTACATTAGTTCGTTGGAGATGGGACAGTGCCAGCGTGTCTACGCAGGTAGCATCCCACACTAGCATCCGACCCAAACTCCAAGGAACCAAGGACGCTCCATCGGGTATCTTGCCATCATCCCTGAAAATGCCAGTCGGCAAAAGGAGAGCAGGCACGTATGGTGGCAAGGCAAGAGACCGACACCATTCTTACCTAATAGTGACGTCGTTCCCAGCCAGCCCCCACCCCAGAACTTTGACGCTCTTCATCTTTGTAAATTTTTGTTATCTTGAAAAAGAAAAAAATACATGTCTAATAATTTTGGATAATCTAAATAGAATAGTAGTTTTTCAACCTAGTCGTCAACCTTATTCTTGCAGAGGATGGGCCACAAGCGATGCGGAATAGTTGACGTATGATTTCACCACACATATTTATTCTAAAAGCTGATTCACAAGCGGTTGCACCTGCAATTTCGCGGGTTGCGAAATAGATAATGACGGTCATAAGTGATTTGCCGTGGAATTTCCTATTCCTGACCGAGTATTGTGATTGTCATGGCTTGCGTGTGCGCAGGTCTTAAGCCAGTGTAATATGAGGCCGTTTTTGTATTGCGAGTGGGAGATTACTAATATTACAAAAATGACACATGGTTTATTAAGGTCGTTTTTTTCTTGCAGGTTGTTCTTTCGCCTACCAAGGGTTCCGGGTTCCGCACAGGATGCCCCCATTTATGACCTTAGGTCCTACTTAAGGACACTGATGGCACGGTACTCTCAGTGTGCGGCAATTAAGGATGACGTACGAAAAATGACTCACACGAGAGCGGGACGGGACGGCGCGGGACGGGACGATCAGTCAATTTCTATAGAAATAATCACGTGATAGCTCGGAGCCCTCGGATGTCACGTGACGTTTTCTATACAAACTGACAGACCGGCCCGGGCCGGTCACGTCCCGACCCGTCTCTAGTGTGAGTCATCCTTTATACGGTTTTTGGATTTTCTCCTGTATTCGTGCTCTTGCTTTTTACCAAATTTCGTGATTCTAGGTCAACGGGAATTACCCTACAAATTTTGATTTCCATTGCAAATGTATGGGCCTACTCCTGTCAGAGTAGTGGTAGGAGCGAGACGGACATACGCGCAGTCGCTAACGCCTACAGTTACGTACAATTCATGGTAAGGACACAGTTGTTTAGCTGGTTAAGGCGAGCGATCAACTCGCTCGCTCGCGGGTGAGACTAGGGTGACGTTCCAGAGCCTATACCACGAAAATCGAACGATTGCGGATTTGTATCTCCATCTCTATCACACTTCATTATTGGAGTGACAAAGAGGTTTTCCCGCCATTTTTCGATATTCGTGGTAGGCGTGCAGCATCCCGCGCATGCGGCGCTGCACGTATTCGCTATTGAGACGAGGCGTTCGCGTGATCGTTTAAAAACTATAGCTTTTCCCTTCACTTCCTAGTACTTATAAATAAAATAGTCAAATAGAGAGAGACGGGGCTAGTTCCACGAAAATCAAACGATTGCGGATTTAGGTTCCCATCTCTGTCTCATCATAACCAAATTATTATTTGCCAACTTTCATTTGGCCGAGTTGTCATTTTCAATCATTTTCAAAATTCGGCCAAATGAAATTCTGCTATAAATTGGTTGGGAAGTGATAATTGGCAAAATGATTTTCGGCGATAATTTAAAAGAACCACGGTAACACTTTCGGTAGATGGCGCTACGCGGATTTGTATCTCCATCTCTGTTACACTTGTATATTGGATTGGAGTGGCAAAGAGGTTTTTCCGTCAATGCAAATTTTCGATGTTCGTGTTAGGCAAATAATAAATATTGGTATGCCAAGTGAATCATCGGCGAAAAGTTGCTTGGCAACTGATATTCGGCAAAATGAAATTCGGTGAAAAGGCAGGATACCGTTAGGTGATCTGACCGGTGTTCAGAGAGGTCGCAAGTTTGAATCTTGCTCCGCGGAATTTTTCCATTTTTCTTTCAATTATAAAATTGTAAATTTCTTTCACTGACGTCTCTGCTTTATACAAAATTAATTTAGCGATTACATCGTTGTGACATCCCTTGTTTTGTCACCAAGATCTAATCTTATCTTATAGCAGTTGCGGGCGTAGCGGCCCGCATGGCAACAGGAATAAATAACAAGTATCACACCCGCATTCACCAGTACTTAACGACAATAATTTTATTGTCGTGGCTACTGTTGCATCACCTTGGTTTACTATTCGAAATAAGGAAACTCGACTGTGGTAAGAATTTGCGGTAACATATTTTATTCGCGAATGCTCACACTGATGGATTTCCAGCCATCCTACGAAAAAGGGTAGCATCCATTGAACGTAGGATCAAGGCTAGTACCAACAGCTTGTTTACTGTGGCACGATTGTTATTTTCAGCATCGGGATATTAATGAAATAAACGTGACTAACTATTCTTAGATAGTATAGTTACTTCTAATATGACACAATCAAAGAAAAAGTCGTGCTTTGGAAAATTTGCCCCACTTACGGTACGGCACCCAATCAATGGACGGAGTTCCCAAACTGGGACACCACGGAAGTAATCAATATATATATTTGTCTTGGTAGGTATAAGTTATTGTGTCGAAAATAATCACAGAGAAAATAACTACAGATGTAGTAAATAATCATTAGTTTTAAAAAGCTCTGCAATGATCAATAATTAATCTTCTGAGGTGAATTTTACAGTTCGATCCTTAAACCTTAACAGGCGCGTGGCGGCAGCGGTTGCAAAAATTTATACAAAGGCCATTGCTTAAGGAATTGAGGCTTGAACGGTAAATTTCAACTAAGAAAATTCATACTTTACCTACTAGTAAAAGTAGAGTTTTAATATGAAGAAAAGTCCAACCTGAGCAGGATCAATCCTGATTATTGTCAAATCAAAATTAATCAATTTTCGAGCGGTCCGGCTTTAAGTTTGTAGGTATTGTTTTTCTATTTTTAAGGTTTAGATTAGATCTATCTATTATGAATTGAAATAATTTGAATCATATCTAGTCTTAATCTGTACAATCAATAACCAATTATATTCTTCAGGTAGGAGATCAAACAGGACATAACATAAGTACCCGCGTTATAGTCTATACGCTGCGTTGTGACGCAAAAACAGTAGGAAAAAAATGTTGGCGCGGAGCCAACACACGTCAAAATCGTGATCATGGACGAGGAAAACAGGGACGAAATGTTGAGGGCGTTGAGGCTAATTGGCCTACGTGACTGACGAGTAGGTGTTGCTATGTGTGTGTAGACAATGGTGAGAAAGGCAAGATTGGTGGAAGAGGAATCTTTAGGTTATTTAGTTAGGAAAATTTCCACATATTGTACGTTGTCATATTAAATAAGCGAGGAAATAAATAAACTTACTTGGCAGATAAATAAACAAAAAATATTACCGATTGGGTAGTAGTAACACAGTTCACAGTACTCCGGGGTGAGCGGCGGTTGCCAGGCGGGCGGTAGAATGTATGAAAATCCATTAAGGCTAGTAATAAATATACAGCTAGTCTTTTTCTCTTTTTAGAATTAAATCGAAAATAACAACAAACAGGAAATAATTGATGTCATCTTGGGAAGCCGTTATTAGATATGATCATCGTAATGTGGATTATTTATGGAATAGGTATTTTCCTTATACGGATCCTAAGACATGCGTCAGATGTCGCAAGAGCTGTTGCACATAGTTGTCATTGCATTTATTATCTATATACAATCTTTATCAACCGAAGAGCTGGTGGTTTCCTCGCACAACATATCAGCATTGCGATACAACGAGAAAATGCCCCCAGCATCCTAGGTACAATTAATGCCTCAAGAACCTATTTTAGATTTAAGGTATAGGTAGGTAGGTTAGTTACACTTACTGTATTTATTTAGTTAGTTATATTTGTAAATAAATTCACAATCTTTATTAATTACACCCTCGATTATGATGGCCACATGCCATCGAAACGTGTCTCGTCATTGTGATAAAGAATACAAGGGTTTTACTGTTGTTTTAATTTAATAAATATCATAATTTTAGCTGTAAGAAGTCATTTAAATTCAACTGCAGGGCAAAGGCCGAAAATCATTTTGTCGAATATCACTTCCCAACTAACGTTTCGCAGAATTTCCTTTCGCCGAATTTTCGCTCGCCAGCATTCTGCGACGTTTCGCATGTTTCGCACTAATAGGTTAGCTTAGCCTAACCTGTCAGTTAGCAAATGAAAATTCGGCCAAATGAAAGTTGGTAAATGTTGGTATGCCAAGTAAATCATCGGCGAAAAGTTGGTTGGCAACATTAAATTCGGTGAAAAGGCAGGATAGTCAGGACATATAAAATATAAAATCATTTATTCTCGAAATATATACAGTAAGTGTAACTTACCTAACTGCCTACCTCTACCTACCTTAAATCTAAAGTAGGTCCTTGAGGCATTGTACCTAGGATGCTAGCGGCATTTCCTCGTTGTATCGCAATGCTGATACGTTGTGCGAGGAAGCCACCAGCTCTTCGGTCACCAGTAACATCAACCAGACGTTTCGCGATTTCTACGAAAAATTTGCGTGCGCTGGGACCCCATGGAAAAAAATAAAATACTGAATAAAATACCTGCAATGTTTATGTTGATACATCATGAGGAGGATAACTAACTACTCTCTACTGCAAGTAGTAATAAATAAGTACCCTCATGTTTGATGAAAATATCTGTGCGTAATGTTATGAATTCTCTACATTTCAGTAAGTAATCCTTTTATTTTCTAATTCAAAATAAGAAATAGAATAAAAGCTTGTAAAAGTTTAAGTTCAATTTGCCTATCCAACACACTGACATTGTATTATCTATGTTACGTAAAGGTCGATTAAATATTATACCCAATTAAACCCATAGGCTGATAATGGCTCGTTTTTTGTCTACACTAAAACACCAGGCTTTAACACTACTCAACAATATACTGACCAATGACAGCCAGCTTGACATCTTTTTCACGCCTGAGAATCGTTTTTTGACAGCATCCAGTCGATACTTGGAATCCATATTAACGCCAAGTTCGATTTAAATTTGTATATTTAAAAATGTATATTAATAACCTGGTTAAGTTGCATAACAAAGACTTACCTACCTAGCTTGCATAGGTGTAAAGGAGCCTCGTCTGCCAACAAACCACTATGTGGTTTGGCAGAAGAATATATGTATTTAGAAGTAAGCAAGATATGTGAATAAACGTTTTTTTTTTTTTTTTTTTTTTAAATGACACTTGAATTGTAAATGTAAATGTATCACCTGTGCTCACCTATTATGTCAATTGATTATTTAATTACCATACAAATTGTTATAAATTAGTACGTAAGGTTGAACTGTTAGTGCTAATTATTACTGTAATAATAAATAATAAATAACAAAGTTATTGTTTTGCTACCAAGGGTTGTTTTTCATAACATAACATTCCGTATGTAAATTCAATGTCAAAGATACGTATACATACACACACAGACATTATTCATCTTAATTCAATGTAATAGATTCTAAAATTGTAGTCATATTTTTAATGTGACTCCAAGCACCTTATCTTAAAATTGTGTACGAATTGAGATCGTGGTACTTCCTATGTCCTTCGTGGTTAAATTAAACATATGGTAAACAACTGGATGATAACGTTGCGTAGGTATACAAACTTTCTATGCAGGGGGGTCACTTATCTCTGCAGCTGACAGTACGTACGTAGGGGTAGTTTGGCACCATTCGTACACGGGGAACATTCATACATTGACCATATCTCGATTCAGAAAACTCGCTGAGACATTATTTTTGCATGGAAGACTCCTTTTAACACGCAGAAGATACCCGGGACACGCAGATTACATTACCTATAAATTTGACTATACCTAATGAAATTATAATATATGTCAATTCAATTCATCAATCATTATTCTATAAACGTAGGACCTTGAGACCTATTCGAAGAATAGGATTTGTTATTGTTTTTATTTTGTTTTGATATTGAACAGGAAAGCACCATTCGAACAAACGATAGATAGGTAGATAATGATAGATTGCGGCCTCGCATCATTCGGTCTTCGAATCGAAGGACGTAGGTGTGTTGACAAACACACAAAAGCATCTGTCACAAAAATCATCAAACAATCTACAGTAGAACCTCGATTATTCGAACTAATTGGGTCCGGGGCTAGTTCAGATTATCGAAATCTGAGTTTTTTTGGGACGGTATCTAAGAAAAATAACTCCTTTTAATATAAAAACAATACAGTACCTACGTACATTAATATTGAACGCACGTATTAACATTCAATTAAAAAAAAAACTTGAAAATGTCTTATAAGTATTTTAAAGTTTCTTCAGACAGTTCAGACTGAAGTTCAAATTGATGAAACAAATTACGTATAAATTAGTAAGTATCGAGTGTATTCGGATAATAATTGGAGGATGCAAAACTGAGTTTATAAATAAAATACAGTACCTACGTAGAACTTTGTCGAAATCTACCTGGTTTTATGTGAGGGCGTTTTTATTTTTTGTTGTAGATAAAAATTTTTTTGCTAAATTATAAATTTTTATATGGATTCTATTCAGAATTGCAAGCTCTTTCAATCTTAGTAGGAGAAAAAAAGTGCCCTTAAATTTCCATAAATTCCAACTTTCCATTGCGTTACCGTCATATTAAATCAATGAAAAAATGGTGGTGAAATGGAAAAATAATCTTGCGATACTTCTTTTTTCCGACTAGGATTTAAAGAGCTCGTAATTCTGAGTAGAAATCATATAAAAATTTCCAATTTTGCAAAAAAATATTTTTCTACAACCAAAAAAACCGCCCTCGCATAAAACAAGGTAGAGTTTGACAAAATTCTACGTAGGTACTATATTTTATTTATAAACTCAGTTTTGCATCCTCCGTTTCAAAGGGTCAACGTTGCTTTTTTTTGTTGTCTTTTTGGTTGCATCAGTCGATGCTCGAAGGACGTAGGTGTGCTGGCTGACGTCAGTCAGGCCTGTCACTCGGCAGGCACGGCGCCGCCACGCCCGCGTCGCGTGCGCACACGTCACGGTTCAAAAACGCTTTCACGCGCCGGGCGAGCGCTATCACCTATCACTTACCGAAGGAGTGTTGTTGCAGTCAAGAGCGGGAACAAAATTGACAGTGACGGGAGAACCTCTTTGTCACTCCAGTATGACGGAGATAGATCAAGATTTTTGTTCGTTCGATTTTCGTTGCACTAATGGTTGGATTATTTGGAAAAGTATTTGTGTTTTGAGTGTGGTTTATGTTGTATGAGTCATCAGGAGGTCTGGCAGAGGCTTAAGAATTGCACGTGTGGTTTAAAACTTTACTATTTTTTTTATTGTTTCAAACTGGTCTATAGAAAACGTCACGTGTGTAGTCCGAGGGTTTCGAGCTATCACGTGATTCTTTCTATAGAAATCCCGTCCTGCCCCGTCCCATCCCAGTGTGAGTAATCCGTTACACGATTTGAACCATAAGGTTGTGCTCATATTTTTGTTCATATCGCGACGATATTTTGGAGCTTGGCTATAAAAAACAAATTAGGCAAAAGTAGTAGGTATTTGCCCTTGATTAATGATTAAGCAATACATAAACTATTACGCGTCAGTGTTACACAAAATGATCAACACAAGATTAGTGTCTGATATATACAGCAACTACCTACTTTTACATTTTTTAGCCTCTGTGTATCCCACTGCCTTCAGGCCTTCATCCAGTGAAGGCCTCTCACCTTGATCACCGCTCCCGATGTTGTGCTTCCCCTGGCCAGTTCTTACAAAAGGGGGCCATATTGTCCCGCCATCTCCATCTGGGCGCTCCCCTACCTCCCTTTACATAGGTATGTTTATCTTCATTACTGTTGTACTTATCCTGGTCCACTACATCAAACCAAATTATTGTCACCATAAGAAATCATTATCATCAAGACCCACAGTGGGAAACAGCCCTTTCCAAGGATATTCACGATGTACGGTCGTGTGCCACCTTCCAGTTTCATGGGACCGATGACTCGTTCTCAGTTGGGAGGGATAGTATCATAAGCCGATGAGTATACCAATAAGCTAAACCAACTAACGTAGAGCTGTTTTATTTAGTAGTAATTCCTTTACAGCGCTTAGCCTTCTCTCAAATAGGTAAACCTTAACCTTTAAACAAATTAACCTTTCCTGCCTTTTTTGACCTTTTGTTTCATTTACGATTTAGCCTCTAACGGTCATTTGGCAGGGTAGGTGTGAGATTGCCTGTTTCTAATTCACAAATCTCGATTTTAGTCCCTGGCACAATTTGAGCCCCGGATTTTTAACAGCTATGTACAAATAGCAGAAGTTAAAATAACCAGTCGGTCAGGATAATGGATTATACAATTTGTGAGCTTTTCATTCTCATGTAATATTTGCTCTCTTTTCATCATTTGGCATTGCTTACACAGCCTTAAATGTAACTGGGCTTTTAACAGCCTTCTCGTTTTGTAAATTGATAAATTCAGACTGTTTTGGTATTGTTACGTTAGCGTGGTAGAGTTCTGTTATAAAATGTTCGGCGATCGCGGAACGTGATTCGTGTTTTTTAGGTTGACTGCAAATTTGGTTGTTACGGTCTAGTTTAAATTGTGTATTACAACACTTCAATTTGAAGTAAAAGCTAAATTAATCACCAAAAATGTTAGATCTTACATACTTACGCATATATATTATGTAGAGCCGTGTATGATAATGTAATAAAAAGATGATTAACAATTAAAAATGTCTATTTCCAACTACCTAGCTCTTTTACGTAGTGTTGTTTTGTGCTCATATTGTATTGTACATAATTATATTTTACAGACGTAGTCCTTTATTTAATAAGTTAATGTCTTTGAGCGCTGCGCTGACACGCTAATTCAGCATGTTTCTTTAACAGCAATAGTATTGATGCAAGGTATTGTAAAGAAAACCCTATTGTCTTCGAAATAGAGTCGTAGCAGGTAGGTTCTGCTTAGTTATTTATGCTGTTGAGGACTGATAAGCGATTCTCCGCGTTATCAGCCAGCGGCTTGGCGGAGGCTCCGGCGTCAGTCCCGCTGCGGCGGCTCCGAGTACTCGCCTCCTTCAGTACTTAGTATTTCGAAAACTAAGTACTGGAGGATCAAGTTTTGTGTCAGGAGTCAAGGCCTTACACATTAGGGCTTTTGACCAAGATTCATTAGCTTCACAGTGCTATCTTAGGCGATGTATCTAAGTGATCGGACTGGTCAAAAACTTTAATGTGAAAGATCCCGAAGTTCAAGTGTTTTGGAGATGCAGTGAAGTGAAGTGAATTAAGTGAAGGAAACAACGTTATATGTAAAAAATCTTTCTTTTAATCATAGTCTTGAAGCTTTTCAGCTAACATACATGGACTTAAAACTAAAAACTACTTAAGTAGTCAGGACAGTCTTAAAGAAGGACTACAACTAGGTAACGATCATGAGATCTGAATCACAGTAATATTGCTGCATGTTTAGTGCGTCGGCATCGCCAGGGTCGGCGTGGGCAGCAGCCGGAGCACCGGCGCCGGCGGCGCCCGTTCCTTGGCGTGGCGTTTCACGTGTTTCGCGAGGTGGTCTGACCGCATGAAGCGGCGGTTGCAGACCCGACACACGAACTTCTTTTCACCGGTGTGCGTGCGTTTGTGTCTGGAGAGTTCATCTGAGCGGGAGAAGCGACGCTCGCATCCAAGCCAAGCGCATTTAAAAGGTCTTTCTCCCGTGTGTGTTCGGGCGTGGGCTTTCAAATGGGAGGATTTGAAGTAGTTCTTGCCGCATCCTTCGTAAGAACACTCGTATAGACGTCTTCGTGCCGCCGGCGCGGGAGCGACAAGCCACAGCGCCGTCGTAGGGAGGAGCGCCCCTGGGACAATGACTGCAGGGGTCGGACGCGGCGCGAGAGGCACCCAGCCGGGGGTAGAAGCGGTGGGCGTTGCCGGAACCCGCGGTTCCTCAATTCTAGGTTGTTTAGGGATTTCAGGAGTAGGTACACGTTCGACCGGCGGCGAAGGAGCCGGCGGGCTTTGTTGGCTTGCGATATATTTCGCGTAGGAATAACTGTGTCCGCGATTCATCTTGAATTTTAATGTTTTTAATATGTTGACGTCTTGCGGCGGTGGGGGGAGGGGCTCGGGGCTGCAGGTGCCGTCCTTGTGGGCGCGCATAATCACTGAGGGTCTGTTGCATTCCGGCGGAGGGGTCAGTAGTAGGCGGGCGAGCTCGCAGCGGGATCGCTTGCTGAACTCGTCTTCCCCCTCCGAGTCCGACGGCTGCGGAGTCACCAGGCCTCCAAGGCCCGGAGACTCCCTTGCACGTTTCACCGCAGCCTTCTTCAAAGGCAGCTCGACCTGTGGGACAAAGACAGACACATAAGTGAACGGTTGACTATATCACGCGCGCTCGGCGTGATCGCGCCGTGGCCGCACTTTCGATTGCACAAACGGCACAACGAATTATTTTCGTAATAATTTCTGACACACATTTTAGATAGACTTTTTTATTTTTTTTATTACGGTAAAAAACTTTTGTTTATTTTTATTTTTCAAAACAACGCGAAACTCACTTTGTTTTCCATTAAAGGAGGTGTAGACGGTGGCGAGAGAGGACCACAAACTTCAATAAAGGTAGACATGGCGATCAGTTCTGTATCATCCAAAGAGTTGAAACTTTCTTTTTTAATTCACAAAACTTGAATTTCCGTAGCGCGCTGCACAGTTTGGGAGCCGTGCATTCAAGTCGGCGAGCGGCGTACGAATAAACCGCTTGAACCGCTTCGTGTGTAGCGGGTGGTGGTGGTGCGGTGTTGCGGGGGGGCGGGGAGCGGTCGGCTCGGCGGTTTTGAGCCAATCAGGGTGGAGCTATCACGCAGCGGCTGCGTGGTAGCGCGTGCTGTTCACGTGAACGGCGAGTGACGAGCGTGACGTCACCGGGGGCGCGCCGGTGACGTAGCGGACAAGGTCGCATGCACTACGGCGCTACATGACGGCGCCAGTTGCAGCGGACCACTATTTTGACAGTCAACGACCTCTAACGCATCCTTTCGATTGTTTACTAGGATCGGTAATAGCATTGCTGTGTCGAGTGGAATTGGCGACGGGATATTAGTCACGCTACTATGCATGCATTGTTGGAGAGTTCTATTTCAATGTTAGACAGATTGTAGGTAAGTGGGTAATATTGTATTAGAAACAAAATCTCAAATAATGAATTGTGTTTTTGTTATGGTATCGTCTATTTGTCGCGTTGTTTAATAATGTTACACTTGAAATTTGTTGATGTACATATGGAACGCTATAATAAATAAGTAATAATAATAATAATAATTTCAGCGAACGGTCTCATAGCGAAGAGTCTCGACCAACATCTTGAGAGACTCTCGCTAGGTGGATGGATCAAGGGTCAGATGCAGAAGGCGGTAATCCTAGACACGGCGCGTATAGTCCGGCGGTTCCTCTCTCTGCGGCCCTAACCACCGGCAGCCTGGGCCCTGCTCTGTTGCCGGCGGCACTCTAGGTTAGGTTTTTTATAATGTGTTTATGTTTTATATGTTTTTTTTTTGTATGTTGTTTTATATTTTACTTTTATAGACATATTGTAAAAACCTAACTTAAGGATGAAAATAAATAAAGGGAATAATAATAAATATTCTGAGACAATCTTACACAAATCGACTTAGTCCTACAATAAGCTCAATAAGGCTTGTGTTGTGGGTACTAGACGACGATTTATATAACAGATAGATATACATATAAATACTTAAATACATAGAAAACATCCTTAACTCAGGAACAAATTAATTAATTAATTATATTATAAATTATAGGTATCGTGGGATAAAGTGCAGCGCACAAAGTATCTAAGATATTGAGTTTTTCTGGTCTTAAGTCGTATGTTAGCGAAAATAAGAACTATAACCTCAATGGAATGCATGAAACCTTCACATTCAACGTAGAGCGTAAACAATTACGATAAACTCATTTGAAATTCAACCTTAAAGTAACTACATAAAACTGACAATAAAATAAAATTTCAGAAGATTCACTTTTAGGAGTGCGTTGCATTGCGACAGGCACCGTTACATCGCTGGGCCAATTAAAAAATAACAATTACAAAGAAAGTTCCTAGCAATATCAATCTTAATAGCTCCACGCATGGTTCCAATTAAATTGGACATTGTTGTGACTTATTTTCTTCTTGATCCAAAATAGGAATTTGTGAAAGTTCGTAATTTTGAACTTAAAAGTGTTACTTTTTGTGGCGTAACATTGTGTGGATAAGAATTAGATTTGTGTATGGGTATACAATACCTTGTATCTTATCTTATTCTGAACGCTAATCCTTAGAAAATAACTTTGTGCCTACATATTTGTATTGACTGTTGGCGGAAGGAGTATTGTGGAATTAGGTAATTCATTTTATTACACGATATCGAGAATACAACAATTATTAATTGTTCATTTTTTAATTCAATTGCTACATCGTTTTCATGAATTTTATTATGGTTTAGTTACTTAGTCAAATCTACCATTTAGTTGTTAAAAACTACGCAATAGCTTTGATCATTATATTTATTTATTTATCGTATGGCATTACAGTCACTGGATATTTGGACACAGTAAAAATACAATCATATATAAAAAAATAAAAGTCATAGATTCAGGTTATTCCTTCTCAGGTACTCATTATATATATATATATTATGTCAGCGTTAAATTGTGAACTCCCGACAGACTATAATTTGACTAGGGATATTATAAACTAACCTAACCTAACCTAGGTAGGTATCCGTTTATTTACAATCTCGCGCGTTAGTTTATAAACTAACGGTACTCACAATTCTACGGTGACTTATATATAATGATGTGCACTTTATTTTAAGCTACCCCTGCTCTAACTCTATACTCGTACCACTGACCCGAGAAGATTTAACACTTGGAGCGGCAAGAAACTCGGCGGTACACATCTTTTCAAAACATATTACATTTTATGTCTAATACAATTCTGAGCATTGACTGGCCAAAGGGAGAGCTACCAAGAAAATTCAACAATTCTACATTAATTTTATAAACAATGTTTAATGTACTAATACAATAAAACAGCGAAATCTGCTTTTCCTAAAAATAACATAAATGTATGCATAGTTTTATTCACAAATAGTTTAAATACAGTAATTTTATTTCTGAATGCCGTGACTACTAGCGCCATCTATGTTGGTTTGTCAGAACTGGGAACTTTTCAGTAGGAGAGAGTATTTTGTTAATACTTTGTTTTTACAAAACTAGGCAAATGATTACAGAAATATTACAGTGTTGAACTCCACGTTGCAGATGGTAAACCAGTAAAAAAAGAGTGAATTGTTGACTGGTGTTCGTACAAACCTAGGACTACTAGCGCCATCTGTATTCGTTTATCTAAAGTAAAATCCTAAATTAAGATTTATTTTAACATTAATTACTGTTTAACAAGTGAGTTAGTATTTATTTTCTCTGTCTCGGAACACCGGACTCGCCGGAGTAAGAAAAACATTTATATGGAATTTGTACGATGCTTCTTGCCTTCACTTGAGCAACATAAAATTGCGCTCGTCTTAAAAAACAGCAAGAATACATTTTGAAAAATGTTACTGCAATTTAATACTTTGGTATCCTATACAAAATACTCAGATTTACTTGCCGTCGAACAAAAAAGTCAAGAAAGATGCAGAATGACGCACGCATGCGTCAGTGACGGGTTAAGAAAGTTGTGTCATGTTTGTGACGAATTTCGGGACATTGAACGACGCTGTTGGCGTACGTAACGTAATAACACTGTTATGACCTCCTATTTGTGACAAGTGACTGGGATAAATGGGCCATTATTTTTTCAAGTTGTGTGTAAAAAAAGTGGAGGGGCCGTAATTTTTATTTGAAAAGTTTTGTGACTCCTACTCAGAATTGCAAGCTCTTTCTATCCCTATAGGAGAAAAAAATAGTCTTAACATAACATAACAAAAAAAAATTTGGAGCACTTCGTAATTCTACATATACTCACTGCTTAGGAAATGCAGTTATCGTGTGTATCGTGTGTGTGTGTGTGTTATGTAGTGCGCTCGCACTGGTGCGTTAACTTGTACCGTTCCAAGGAATATCGGACACAAATTGTTTTAAGATAAGATTGATAAGTTTATGTAAAAATATTTGGATGCATAATATTTCCTTATAATAAAAGAAATTAAAGATCTGTTTAAATATCCGCGGATCGCGCTTCTCAGGGCTAACAGAAAATGGCGAAATAATGTTTACCCCTTTGTTGACAATTTTTTTGTCTATTGTCATAAAAATTGGTCAAAAATGGGAATTTTATGCTATTTCTACTCAGCATCACGAGAATGTTTAGAAAAATCCATACTTTTATTACTTTCCTTTTTGTTACCCCATACAAACTACATGGAAAATGCTAACACAATAGGAAAAAATCCTTTGGGACACTTTTCTTCTCCTATTGGGACACAAGTTTAACAAAATATATTACAATAAAAAAATGGACAAAAAATAAGAAACTCTGTTGGTCTGAGGAACCTAAAGTCGAGCAAGTTTTTTGATAGGAATTTATTTTAGCCACCTTCCGTCTCCATCAAGCCAACCAGACGGAGTATATTACCTTATGTCTATCACACTGACATCGGAATTACGTAAGTATGTAGGTATACCTACTACAGGAAATTTAGAAACGTGTGTGTTAACTGCGGCGCGAGAGTAGTAAACACTCTATCCGATGACGGTGGCCAAACGCCATCGAAATGTCACGCCATTGTGATAAAAATACATGACTTTTTACCGTTGTTTTAATACAAATAATGTGTGAAAAAGTTTGCTGTTGAGGTTGTATATAGTTTTATTATCTTTTTGTTATTGTTTGAAGTTTTTAAATTGTAAATAAAAATTATGTCATTAAACGTTAAAACTCAAATGTTAAAACATTTGAGTCAACTGCTGATTTCCTTAAAAATACTCCTCCCAAATCTATTAATATTAGTTATAACGTACCTACTTAATTTGCCTATTAAATTTATTTTAGGCGAGTAAAATACAAATACGCAGTTATTTATAAGAACGATCGCGTCCTACAAAGTTTCTTCACGGGCGTTAACATTGAGCTGAGCCACTCAGGCGCATCTATGTTTTATGCTGATCATATAAAACGTCGTAAGCGCCTGCAAGTTTCTATGCAAGCAAGACCTTTTATTTGAGAATAATAATCAATATGCAGACGGATGCTCGCTAGCTATTTATAGTGTTGGACAGAGACAAGAAAATAATAGGCTGTCAATCTATACATAAAACGAAAGTGCCCATTGAGCTTAGTCAACATGTCAATGTCAGTCAGTTTCGGTACAGAAAACGCTGAGCGAGACGTAAATAATGCATGGATAGAACTACGTGATATCTGTCATTTTACTTCTCGCTTAGTATTTTATGCAATAGATTGTCGTATTAGGGCGTTTTAATTTTTTGTTGTAGAAAAAAGTGGAGGGGCCGTAATTTTTATTTGAAAAGTTTTGTGACTCCTACTCAGAATTGCTAGCTCTTTCAAACCTAGTAGGAGAAAAAAGTGTCCTAAATTTACCATACATTTTTCAAACTTTCCATTGCGCTACCGACATACTAAAATGGTGGCGAAATGGAAAAAAAATCGCGGTGCACTTTTTTCTCCTACTAAGATTGAAAGAGCTCGCGATTCTGAATAGGAAACAAATAAAAACTTCCAATTTAGCAAAAAAAAATATTTTTCTACAACAAAAAATAAAAACGCCCTTTATCTGCGGCCTCTGGATCAAAGTTGGAGCCAGGATATTCTAACCACAAAAGCGTAACATAGAGGAACATATATAGGCTGGCATAGTAGATGGCGCCACTAAGTGCTGTAAAAGCGAAGTCTAAACTTTATATACACATATTTTTGAGAGCAATTTTACTAACTCCGAATACCGCATCACAATAGTCTAGATTGAAATGAAATAATGACGAGACTAGTTTTTCTCGCGACTTCGTCTGCTTGAAAAAAAACTATCCTATATCCTTTACCAGTGTGATTACCATGAGTTGTATTTGATTGCGACTACAACTATGAGCGAGAAGGATATACATTCGAATGCCGCAGTCGCAAACGTATACAACTTGGTAAGCACACAGGAGTCAAGTTATCCCTATACTAAATTTTTACTTAATCAATTCAGCGGTTTAGCGTGAAGAGGCAACTGATAGAGTTACTTTCGCATTTATAATATTAGTATACTTATCCTAATATATTTCGAGAAATAGTTCTTACTATTTACTCATCTCCGTTTTCTCCACAAACCAAGCATCATTATTAACGAAGTAATTCCAGTCTGTATTACCAGTAGTTAAGGTTGACTTTCCAGGTTATTTAAGTGTTATTTAGTTTGCAATTTTGCATTTTGCATGGGTGCTAACGGCGCGAGTGAGTAACCTCATACGGGTGTGGTAGAACCGGCCGGACACCGGACCGAGGGTTCTAGCTTTGTCAACTGCAATAAGCTTGTGAAAGGTCATTTATCACTTTGTTTATAGGTGTAACAAAACTGCTAGCGATAGTTCGTAGAGGGTATCGTATTTAATTTATTTGAAAATCCACTGTGGGAGGCACCCGTGTACGCGTTAAAAATATAACCAAGAGAATAAATTTTCTTACCCTAGTACCCGGGCTATTATTACGACGTATAAATGTATTTTATGCCACACCTGGCCATAAAGTGCCTTTTTCCGCACAAGTATAGGCATAAAATGATGTACCTAACACGTGAGATAATTAATAAAGCCCTTGATCGCATGTTTACGTCCCTCGCTTGCAGCTCGGGTCGCAAACATCTGCGATCTCGGCCTTTCTTTGTTTTACCACACTAGTTAGGTAATGTACTATTTTGTTGTAGATTTTTTTTTGCTGAAGTGGAATTTTTGTGTGTTTTCTATTCAGACTTGAGCGCTCTTTCAATCCTTGTAGCAGAAAAAAGTCCCTAGATTTGTTTTCCATTTTGACACCATTTTTTCATAAATTTGATTGGCGGTAGCGCAATATAAAAATGTATGGTTATTTTTTCTTTTACTAGGAATTAAAGTCAGCTCAGCTCGCGATTCTGAGTAGAAAAGATCCAATTTAGCAAACAACAAATAATAAAAACGCTCTCTAACGAATTAAATTCCCGTATTGAAAATTCGATTAGATGAGCATTTATTTTCCTTTCATTTCTTTATTGTTACATTTTCTGTACATTTAATG
Organism: Lathronympha strigana; assembly: GCA_949128165.1. Classification (NCBI taxonomy): domain Eukaryota; kingdom Metazoa; phylum Arthropoda; class Insecta; order Lepidoptera; family Tortricidae; genus Lathronympha; species Lathronympha strigana. The sequence goes on along the minus strand of OX421906.1, from coordinate 3,427,721 downwards.
TCATTTCTGCTCGAAATCACGAGTTCTTTCCGTCTCAATAAGAAAAAAATGTCCAATAATTTCCATACATTTTTTGTTAGTACTTTCCGTTTTTGTTGACCCATAAAAATTATATGGAACATGATAACACAACATGTAAAAAACTTAGGGACGCATCATTTCTCCTATCGGCATATGATTCAAAGTAGAAAGAAAATCATAACTACTTTAACATATATTACGAATACGGCTGAAGAGATAAGTCTGATAAGTCAAACTCTACTCTCACCCTTATTTTCAGTGTTTATAAGCCTCACATGAGTGAGACTGTAAAAAATTGAGTAAGACTCATTTGAGTGTTCCCCTCCACGGAAATCTTTAGTAAAAGGCGAAAGATTTATACGTTTTGAAGGGAAACCAGAGTAACGATAAAGAGCTACGCGCCGACCCCAACCAAACGGGGAAAAATCTTAACAGCGCGTTCTAACTTCGCGAAGCGCTACGTGATGGCGCCACCTATGGAGGGAGATCTGAACTAATTTTATATTATTATTTTAAATTCGTTTATTTACGTAAAACAATTACATATATGTAGGTACACAAATGCGCCAAACTGGAGTGTCCAGTTTGTTTGGGCTTCGCGCTCAATAAACATTATCTTAAGATAATTGTTTACAGGTTAATTGTGACTTATATTTTATATTCTATTATAGTTAAACAAATCATGCATTTATGTTATATAACTAAATTTATGACGACTATAAGTGACATACATACAATAAATAATGTTCCTTTTTTTGTACAATTTCAACAGCTTTAGTTTGAACACTGTTTAAAAGGAGCTCTTTTGATCTTTCAATTTTCAGGCATAAATTGTATTTTGTTTTATCGAGGAGTTATATATTGCAGTGTTCTTTCGCTATTAACAATTATACTCATACTCATACTCATTTATTGATAATACAGAAATATTACATGTCAACACTTTTTAAAATCTAAGAATAATAATAATAATAAAAAAATAATAAATAAAAATAAGTAACTGTGTGTATTTCATTATTTACACATAGGATTTCAAATGGAACGAAAATAATGATTCAACTGTTTCAAAGCAAAACGCACGAGGCACCACGAGCCGGCCTCCAACCCCCGTCCACCTGGGAGAGTACACACCTGCCGTGTGTGCGGTCGAGGGATCCTTTCCCGCATGAAATACTTCACACCTAAAACAAATAATTAGGCACCAACGTCTTTTTAGTTTACCTGACTACCATACTAACTATAGCAGGAATTCTATTGCATATAGAATATCAAAAACTTACAATAATCACTTCGGCGATATTGATATATTTATGCATACTAATAAAAAATCTTTCAAAAAATCTGTTCAAAAAATCTGTTGAGAATAAAATCTATAAAAGTCACGAGTAGGATTGAAGACACACACACTCATACACACACACACACACACACACACACACACACACACACACACACACACACACACACACATGCACACACACACACACACACACACATGCACACACACACACACATGCACACACACACACACATGCACACATACACTCATACTAATGGTTTTTTTTTTTAATTATAATACCTAGTAACCTAGCAAATCCGTAAAATTCGTTGTGCATCTGTCAGGGAGACCTATAATTGGCTTCATAATTGTATCCTAGTAATAAGATTATGTACTGTATGATAAAGCTGTTGGTCTTCTAATAAAATAAAATAAAATAAAATAAGGCTTTACAGCCACCAGCACCCAGGATCCTGCTCGAAACATCTGACATAGAGGAAAAGGTCTACTACTATTGCTAAATAAAAATAGACGTTACTACTAGCGCCACCTATTGTTGTAGGCTCATATTGCGTCTAAGACGAGTATGCTGAGAGTCTGTGTTACTGCTGATAGCAGTTTTTTGTTATAAGCTTGAGCTTGAAAGTACAAGTGCTGGACACAGGTGGCGTTACAGATAGTAACTTAAAATGTTAACAAACTAAATAAAGACTTTTCTAAAATGAACCATTAGCTCTAGCTCTATCGTACTAAGCAATCGAATGATTAAACATTTACTTTATGAAAAATACTTCCCTGTTCGTCAAGAAAATATAAATAGAACAATTCATACAAAAAGTAAAAAAGTCATTATTAGGAAATAATAAATTTAGGGTACCCTGAATTTTTTATATCAGTATCGAAAGGGTACACAATTCTAAATAAAAAAGGAAACAAAAAACTACATAGCAGATTTTTTAAAGTAAGGAAATTATTTTTTTATAACTGGTTTCGTTAAAACTGCTGTCAACTATTAATAATAAACGAAAGAAAATAAATACACTAAAAGGCTACAGTGAAATAGGTAGCTAAAATAAATATCAACATTTATTACTGTTTAGTGCCGTTTTGTATTTTGAAGTATCCTAAAATTTATAAATAATTATTTCTATCATATATTTATATCTGGTTAAAATTAATTTGTTAATTGCTGTTTTTTTTTTATTTAGAATTTCCAACAAGTATAGGCATAGTATATATCGGAAGTATTCATTGTAAAACCTAACCTGCGTAACCTAAAAAAAAAATAGTCTACAATCAGACTTGTAAATTTTATAGTAAAACATAAACACCTAATATTATTTAAAAAAATTGAGACGGTTTCTGAAAAATTCAAAGAAAATTGGTGCCAATATAAACATTTTTTCCCTCCACCATAGAGATCACCCATAGCCGCCAGCCGGTTTCATTGGCGCCTACAAGTACAAAATTTTGTTAATTTTTTAGCCCCACTTGCGTAGGGCCATGAAATAATTGAGTAAGACTCATTTGAGTGTTCCCCTCCACGGAAATCTTTAGTAAAAGGCGAAAGATTTATACGTTTTGAAGGGAAACCAGAGTAACGATAAAGAGCTACGCGCCGACCCCAACCAAACCAGGAAAAATCTTAACAGCGCGTTCTAACTTATCAGAGTGCTATGTGATGGCGCCCTCTGTGGGGTCGGAGTGAAACTAATAATGAGTTATTCGATGGTTGGTAATTTTTATTCCTATTTATCCTAGAAATCCTAAAACATAATTAGTTACCATCAGTTAATTTGGTTACTATCAGTCAATAAGTTCCGTATAATTTCATAAACTCAATGGCTACGTAAAAAATATTGATAACTTATTGCAGGAGTTAAAACTCCTACATCATAAATCCAAATAAAAAATATCTTAGTTGAAATTTGAAATGCAACTTTTAAATAATTTTGATATAAGGTAAGGTAATTTAAAAATTATAATATAAAAAAAATATTGTACAGCTGGCGCCATCTATAATTAAATGATTGTACCAAGATGGAGCGCTGAAGGTGATGCGGCTCGCTATAAAAACGATGAGTAAGCTCCAGTTCTCCAGTAACTAGTTTAGTCGTATCTATGTGATTACATTATATAGACACAGATGGCGCTACTAGCAGTGAATGAATGTAATTGTTATAGACTTGAATAGTGTTTTTTTTCATTACTTTACAACTGCTCTCTATGTGATGGATATACATTTATCTTATTTAAAGAAATAACAATTATAAATAGATAACTTTATTTCAGTGCGTTATACAAAAATATTATTAAACCTAATTATAATGTGTATATAAAATAATGAAATGACGCACTAAATGGACTTTTTTTTTTAATAATGGCGTCTGTCTGAGAGTTGGACAATTTTTCCAATGTCAAGTATTATCAAAATATTTATTTATTTTTTATAAAATAAATAAAAAATATTTTATACTATTTATATGATATATCAGTCGGTATATCATATAAATAGTATAGAATATTGCCACTAGGGCGTCGCTGTTCGGTAAACAAATATTTGTTTCGAAAGTTTTCTTTATACATCTGTTAAAATATGGGCACCTAATTTGTTAGTAACTTAATTTTCTCATATGAAAATGACCATTTTTCAGATAAATGGCGATACATCCCCATTAGTGCCATATTTTTTGGATGGGAAGCGTTTGGAAAACAAACCTCTAAAAAGTTAAAAAAATTTTTATTGGGTTTGCTGAATTAAATTCTGATATTAAAAGTAAACATTTTTATAAAAACTACATGGAAAATAAATCAATAAAAATAAACGTCATTGTTTCCATTCTTTTACTTAAACAATATCGTTATCAATAAGGTATCGTTTCTTTATCAAACATAAATGCTCAATGTGTACATTATTTAATTTACACTGCTTTTATTCATAGAAAAAAAATTGAAGTTTCAATTTTTCTAATAAGTACATAAATCTGGTTAGTTGTAAAATAAAATATTTTTTGCACAGAAATAGTTTGCAATTAAAACAAGTAGGTACTAACTAAAACCATACAATTAAATAATAAACGTATTTTTTAAAACCCAAGTAATCCTTTAAAATACAATAAAAATAACGCTGCCGCTGGCCAGGCCTAAGTTCTGAAGCAAATACTCATCATTAGTCAAGGATCTAAGGGATATGTTGGTTTGTAGCTAGTTTTTTTATTTTGTTTGCAGTGTTTAGTTTTAATTTAGTTTTATAGTACAAAGCGCTTTCCGGCTACTTATTTGTTACCATTTCAGGTTGCTGGTGTGCAGAGGGTAATAGCTTTTTTAGGGAGCTGGGTCGCTGTCTGCAGGAACGGGGCCTTAATCCCCGCTCCGGTTCGTTCCTGGAGCCTTTGCTGTCTCTACCTACTGTTCAACGCGATTCAGGGCGGAAACGCAGCTAGCGTGATGGGCACCTTTGCATAGGGAACCAAACGGGGCGGTTTACTTTAGTAGTTCTTTAATTTATTTTCATGTAAGATTTCTAATTTTTAGGTGTAGTTTTATGTAAGTTTATATGAAATATTTTTTTAGGTATAGTTAAATTTTTATTTATTTAGGAATTAACCACAAATGCGTTTATTGTATTCTACAAGGCGTTTCGTAGTTATAGTTCTTTGATTCATAAAATATACACTTTTGTTTTTTTTTAATTGAACTAAAATAAATACATTACAGCAAAGTATTAGGTACTTTCGATATAAGCACGAAATAAATTACATATTTTGTTTATATGAATATTATGAAACAACTGTATTGTTTCTGGTATAGGTATTGTTAATTTGACGAACATTTATAATTTTAAACTACCAATAAAATAATTCGTTATTTATAATAAACGTTTTTGTCATACCAATTTTTTTTAATTCTCGTAAAATTATACTTTTCGCGCACGATTTTTAATTGTTTATGTACGAGTACAAAATTGATTACTTACAAAATAAAATAATAACATGTTCGCTAAGATTTATCCCAACATAAGTTTTGAATGACAATAATATCCCAATCACGCATTTGGAGGCTGATTCAAATTTACAAATAGTTGGACTACTTCGGGCATGGCATCCTGCTCGTAATAAAATATCAGAATTTTGAAATTCGAATGCCGTTGTAGAATTATGAGTTCTTATATATACCCATAGATGGCGCCATCACGTAGGGCCCCGCGAAGATAGATCTCGCTGTTAAGATTTTTCCTGGTTTGGTTGGGGTCGGCGTGTAGCTCTATATCTACATAACGTGTAGTATAATTCTTACTCAATTTTTTCAGGCCCTACGCAAGTGGGGCTTAAAATAGTATACTAATGTATGAGCGCTATAAGGTAATGACTGATGTCCGTGGTGGGAAGAAAAATATTTAATTACGCATCTATCTATTGTTAAATTACACTAGACCCTACTCATAGTGTTGTGTTTCTGTTGGTGAGTAAGGTCGCCAGAGCTCCAAGAGGATTCACTGTGTTGACAGCTGAGGACCCACGGAGCAAATGCCTTGGCCCGTTTGGCTGTCAACACAGCAAATCCTCTTTTTTTTTAAAGGGTCGGCAACGCGCATGTAACACCTCTGGTGTTGCAGGCGTCCATAGGCTACGGTGACCGCTTACCACCAGGCGGGCCGTATGCTTGTTTGTCACCGTCGTAGTATTAAAAAAAATACTTTTCAGAAACATATTTTTATAATTCATACTTCCATACTTAATATTATAAATGGGAAATTGTGTGTGTCTGTTTGTTTGTCCGTCTTTCTCGGCAAAACGGAGTGACGAATTGAAGTGATTTTTTTAAGTGGAGATAATTGAAGGGATGGAGAGTGACATAGGCTACTTTTTGTCTCTTTCTAACGCAAAGCTAACTAGCTAAAAGGCTGGTATTAAATAAATAAATAAATAAAGTGTTTTATGTACCTACCATAAAATTTACCATTCTGATTGTAGACAATTCATTTTATTAAGCTACCTTAGGTCACTAGGATAGTTTTGAGATGCACGAAATCCATAAATGGAAGGAACCCTTATTATATATTTTTAAATAGCATTTTGGAATATATCTTAAATACTATTGCCAAATTTTCTTGAATTTACGAAATGAAATTATAACTATACTTATTCTTACTAGGGGAATTGATGAGCGAAAAATTGTTTGTATGAAAATGTGAAACTCCACGACATTAAGTCTTCCTCACTCCCTAGACGGCGATGAAAAATAATATTTATGCCTGGCGATATAATATAATAATAATAATATTAATGCCTAGTATGTTCTCTATATATTCGGCACATATTTCCGGAAAATTTTGTAAATGTTGCTTTTAGCGATTGACCGCGTCTAGTTTCAAACCACGTTATCTCTGCCGAGCAAACGAAATATCTAAAGTGTTATTTTAAACGTCAAACTTCTATAAAATTATGACGTTTATTAACACTTTCACATTCTGTGCTATCAAAATCTAGAAAACTTAGCATAGACTGATTCTTTGACCCTAATAGAGGTGACTTATACCCATTTTTAAGTCGCAAAACCGTTGTTGAATCATTAAACTAGAAGAAAAAGATTCCTCCCTTGCTGACTGTAATCATTGCATTCGAAATTTTCCAATTTAAAATATTACAAGCCGTAAAATAGTATAGCCCGAAAATGTGCTCATTTAAGCCCCGCCGTGTCTCAGAAATACGTGCGAGTCGGTGACTATACTGGCTGTAAATTGTTATTTATATATTTTAAACAACTCTGGCTACTAGTGTTCTACTTCTATTAAAATAAGCTTTTTAATAACATATAAACAGTCTAGATTTCGAGCATTTCATTTCTTTCCTAGTAACCCACGTACAATTGATATAAAAAAATATAATTAACAATTTTAACCCTTTTGATTTTTTTTTTACTTTAATTTTATTTAGGTATTTTTTTTAACTTATGAAATAATATTAGTTAGAAGTTACATACACAATGCGTTGGAAATATTAGATATTTTTTTTAAATAAAATTGGAAAATAACGTGTATTAGTGCCGTGTTGTAATTTTTTATGTTATAATAATAAATAATAGTAATATTGTCTTCTGTTACCGCGATTGTTATTCATTGAAATTAAACACTTTAGAACGGATTAATCGCGTTTATTAACACCATGATCCTACGTTTCGAGCCCTTTACAGCACTCGTTTTCACAGGGTTAAGATGATGAGTGAGAGAATGCGAATTCTCCCCGTCAATCAAAAAAGTTTCTTGTGCAAACTACCTACATACAAAAATATAAAAATAATTTAAAAATAAAAACAAAGGTTGGTCTACAATGCCCAGAGGGGCTTATAAAGCTACGAGTAGTAGTACATAGCCTGAAGGGCATTCTATAATTAAAATAAAAAATGTTTAAACCCTGTGAGGATTAACATACATACAACTTACGAACGCTTCCCTAACTGGCTTATGGAGCAGAAAGAAGCGACAAGAAAACTACCCCATTTTGCCTCTTTTATCCGTTTTCAATCTTTTCAAACAAAGTCCACACTAAGGTCTCCCAGTTCTGTGTCGTGCTTGATCCTTGATGAGATGTAAAACAGGATCCCAAGCTGGTGGTACCGAAAAGCCATCCTCTCTATTGAAATTAAAGTTATTGTTAATATACATATAACTAACATATCCAATTTTAAACCACAAATTGTTATTTAAAATATTGTTTTTGCTTTACCATTTTTTAATTTCTCATACAATTTTACTTAGCGCACCCGGTGTTTGATTGTTTAAGTACGAAATAGATAAATAAACACTGAACATGTCTAAGTTGTCTAAGTTTTGACTAAGATTTGTTCCAAAATAAGTTTTGACTATGACAAGCAGGTGAAACAGGCACTTGGAGGCTGGTTCAAATTTACAAATACAATGTCAATTTGATCTTTTTTTAATCACTCATCAGACTCTTTCGTGCATGTTGCTCGTAATATCAATAACCGATTTTTGAAATTCGAATGTCGTTGCAGAAAAGTGATGTCTGATATATTTCCATAGATGGCGCCATCACGTAGGGCTCCGCGAAGATAGATCGCGCTGTTAAGATTTTTCTTGATTTGGTCTGGTCCGACGCATAGGGTTGTTCAATCACTCTGGTTTCCCTTCAAAACGAATAAATCTTTCGCCTTTTACTAAAGATTTCCGTGGAGGGGAACACTCAAATGAGTCTATCTTAATTTTTTCATGGCCCTACGCAAGTGGGGCTAATTAATTAAAAAAATGTATGAGCGCTAGCGAATCCAGCAATGGGTTAAGTCTGTGGTGAGAGGAAAAATGTTCATTAAGGTGCCTATTTTCTTTGTGCTTTTCAGAAACATCCTCATCATGTAAACGTTTTAAGTATCTACTACAAAAAATACGCAAGTAGGTATAACGGGTTGGTATTGGCACCAATTGACTAGCACGTTTGGCGGAATATTAAAGTAACATTATTTTCGTTGTTAATATGGAATTCCGCAAATCCTCATTCAATAAATTACTTTTCAGAATTGTCTTGATATTTCAGACCGTCGGAAGATTAGTACAAGTAGCAAAAAAAGTTTGTGTAAAAATGTATTATTTAACAAAAAAATAAGTGGAACGAAACGAATACGTAAGTGGAGTAGGAAAACAATGCCTTAAATTGTTCTAAAATTAGCACAGTTCTTCGGTGTTCAGTACCCAAATTGGCAAACAGAACAGACAACAGTTTCTGTATATGACTTTTTTTCGTATTTTAAATTTCTGGGGCCCATTTCTCGAAAGTCTGTACTTGTAATACGTAAGTCCCTGTATAAAATGTTAAACAGAGACTTCCACGTGTTTTATAAGTTACGACTTTACGAGCTTACGAAAACCGGCCCTTTCGTTATTCAAGTTTTAAAATATTAACTTGTTATGAAAGTTATTTGTTTATGACACGAGCTTACTAATATAATATTGACGATTCCTAATTCAAGATTAATTTATTTGAGATAATTTGGATCCATAGAAGTATACATAAAAGTAAAATAATGCCCAATGTAAATATAGACAAACCTTTCACGATAACATTAATGGGATCAGTATATTTTGGCGTTAATCTGGCGTGGCGTAACTGGTGTATAGGGGTGGTGTAGTCATCATCTTAACCCTGTGAAAACGAGTGCTGTAAAGGGCTCGAAACGTAGGATCATGGTGTTAATAAACGCGATTAATCCGTTCTAAAGTGTTTAATTTCAATGGTGTATAGGGAATGCAAACCGGTAAAAAATTATGTGGGAATTACCGGTTAGGCGGAAAATTACCGGTAATTCTCATACAAAATATTTACCGGTTGCATTCCCTACTGGTGTAATTATTTCGGACTTTTGTCTTGGACGTTATGTTCGATGTCATTGTAAAATACGACTTAGACCATTCAACCAACCAAACTGGCATTGTCTGTCACTTACTATACGAAAAACGCCAGTCTATACAATGGACATGATCATTGCTCATATGATTTCGGCAGAGGGGAACACCTGTCAATTGCCAGTCCAGTGGGTTAGTGAAGTCACTACTTAAATATTAAATAAACTCAGTGGAATTAAAGATATACTTTTAAAAAAAGATGTTTTTTTGTACGTGTTGCCTTAAATCTTTGTAATCTCTAGCAAAAGACCAATTTATAGGTCTGGTTTCTAAATAGAGACGTACCCAGTGTCTTCTGCGTTTTATGACTCGATTGTACAAAAACAAAACTGAATGTATCACCGCAGCGTTCTGAATAAGTTCCGTTTCCGTTTTATCGACAAATAGGAACTGTTTTCAACTTAACGTTCGAATGGGACGTCGCGCATCGCAGCTCCGTACGGAGATGCGGAGAAAACTCGGACGTGTGCGTTGTCTCCGCATGCGAGTCCGTTGCTCCGCGACTCGCAACGAGACGCGGCGGCAGTGTGACAACTTCTCACACTTGTCGGACGCCAGTACGACAAGATCTCCTGTATCTCCTGAGGATGCCTCGTAGAGAGGCGAAACACGTGTCGAGTTTTGTATTATTAGTGGTGGTGTGTTGTATCTATTTGCGTATTTAATTTTTGCGGAGGGTGGGAACATTAATTGCATGCAAAGAATACGCAAGTATTTAGGTATAACGGGTTGGCACTAATAGACTAGCACGTTTGTCGGAATAGCAAAGTAACATTATTTTCGTTGTTAGTGTGACAACCGCTTTAGAATATCCACGAATAAGCTACGTGTAGGGTGCTACGCGTGGCTACGGCGTAGCACATACAGTATGACGTGATGATACAATGTTAGGGTTCTAACTTACAAATGGATGTTCAATTGTTCATGCATGCCGCTCCTATTTATAGCAGTTAGAAACAAATTCAGTTCCAGATTTGGAATTTCGAATTCAATGCCAGTTTTCGATATTAAAAATAAATAAAAAATCATGAAGTTTGGCATCTTGGTGCTCTGCAAAAAAAATCCAAAAATTCGGAAATTGATTATAAATTAAACTATTAAAACTAAACTATTAAAAAAAAGTAATCTGTGAAATGAGATTTTCTTTCTTTGCAAAGATTATGTCTGACAAGACAACTGACATTGAAGCTGTCACTACTCGTTTTCGTCACAGTACCTACATTGTTACCAAACACGATTTATTAGGCAAAGTTGTTCAAATTAAAATTATTTCAACCCTAAAAATCTAATACTTAATAACTAACCAAGTAAGACTGCCATCTCGTACATTGCTGAAACCAGGAAAAAAGGTAAAATCCCAGACGATTAATTAAAATCGCTTGTTTTCCCCAAACACACAACCAATTTTAATGAAGAAATACATTCGTTTTGACCTGAATCCGAAAATGTCCGGGTTTGCCCTGGATAGTTTTAAAAATCCGGCCCAGATCCGGACGGGATCCAAACTAGCACAAATCCGGGCATATGGCATCGTAAGAGGACCTAGTTCCAGACGCTAGTAAGAGCCTCTTTGGACAACGCTACAGTGCGACAGAAAAACACAAAAATTTAATAAATAAACTGTGGGACATCTTACACAAATCGACCTAGTCCCACGGTAAGCTTAATAAGGCTTGTGTTGTGAGTACTAGACGACGATATATGTAAGAGATAGATACATATAAATACTTAAACACATAAAAAACATCCATAAATCAGGAACAAATATTCGTGATAACACACACAAATAAAGGATTGGAACCCGGGACCTCCTGCTTCGTAGGCAGGGTCACTACCAACTAGGCCGTTAAAAGTCGAACTGAACTCAAACCACAATGACAACACCAGTTATCTTGTCAAATATGCCATTATGTTCGTAAACAAACCTCTCTGAAAAACGGACTTCCGGATGATACTCAAGATGACGCTGGCGTCTCTGGAATAGTTTTTTGGTTTTTTGTTTTCTAAATGTTGTTTAATGTTATATTGATAGCTAATTGTGCAGTAAACTAACGAAACAGTATGCAGCTAATGAAGAATTAATCCTGAAACGAGTTCACTCCTTAAGGCATCAAGCGGCAGTCCCGGGAACTCGGCCCCCTGAGAAACTATATCTTAAGTCTTATATAAACTTAACATATAGCGAGGCCAATTACCAAACAACGTCGCCCAAGTGGCAATATATTATTCTATTTATATAAATACTTGACATTGGCAAAATTGTCCAACTCTCGGACAGAAGCCATTATTTAAAAGAAGAAGAAGAGTCTCTGAAACACATTGGAGACAAGTCGATGGCTTCCATGCAATTATGAGGAAACGCTCTGCGTCCATGCTCGGGAGGTTGAAGGGAGTCCGATCAGCATTCTCAAGGTATTTTGCCGACCGATGGAACTGACCAATGGAGCATTCCACGGGCTGTCCCGTACAAACGCTTTTTTTAGTTAGTTAAAGAATTCTTTTCTACGTTTTAAATCGCAAAGAAAGAAACTCCAAAACTTACAATCTTCATAAAATTCGTGTTCGTAGGTGCGGGTCACGCGGTAGACAATTCCGTGGAATGCTCCCAATGTGGCGTCGATGGATGGATATGCAGCTCATAATTGGTTCTTAAAACTCACGGATGGCGATCCTCAAGTTGTAAGTACCCTTATTATATCGCTGTTGCATAAACTACTATTAAAAAATTATAAATATTAACATCGTTTTTTGCTTTAGGTATTAACATGAATGGTTTTTATTAAAAAACTATTTAAATAGCATAAAAATTAGGTGTTGTCAGCCCTTTAATGACAACTTCATTTAGCTAATGTTTGGAGTCAAATATTGAATTTATGACATAGAGAAATGTATTATTAATTATGAATAAGATTAAAGCTGTATACAATACATTATAGCTGTTGACTTACTGCGGGACTTAGTCAATTTGTGTAAGAATGTCCTATAATATTTTTTATTTATTTATTTATTTTTAAAGCTTAAATCTTATTCACATACATTCCATACAACTTATCATTTATTAATTAGTAATAAATAAGGTTTTATGGAGTATCTCAACATCCCAGGCTTACTTTTTATAGAAATAGAAATGTCCATCTGTCTGTCTGTCTGTCCGCGGGTAAACTCAGTGACATTTAGCACTAAAAAGCTGTAATTAGGTAGGTATGATAAATATCAATCACGCCGACGAAACTTTTTTTTTAGGAAACCTACCTTTAAGTTTTGTGGTGATTTTTTTGTGGTTTCAACACGATAGTGTGACGTATTGATTGATAAATGAAATATTATCGGAAATAATCGCCCAAAAAGTTTAAAAACAAACCTCCCTTTCTAACTTTTATTCTTGAAAGTCTTTATAAAGCTACGCGCCAGCTCACATGCTCTTGGCATTTGTATTTTTTTCTACTAAATGATATACAAGTTAAGTAAGTATATTAGTTTGTTTAATTTCCTGCTATAACTTGTTTATGAGGGTCATTGAACTTAATTACTTTTTGCTCCGCTATGAAAGCTACAGGAGTTAAATAAATGTAGGTAATTATGTATTATTTCATTGTTGTACTGGCAAAATTAAACTTTTAATTAGATATAACGCTAACGCTATTGAAGAAGTACCTAACTATAATAATATAACTTTTCGTAGTTTTTGTGATTCTGATAGAAATATTTAAATTGAAATAAAATATTAAAGCTTTATTTTATTACAATTTAATTTTTTTTTATCATTCAGTACTTTAAATAAAATAATAATATACTAAATAAGATAATAATATATTATCTTATTTAGTATATTATATTTAAGTATTTAGCGTACTTAACTATTTGTCTATGTCTTTTGTCAATTTTGTACCCTCCTTGTATACGCATCACTTGTTTAATTAAATACTTTATTTCACAACTACTTACTTTCAGAGATTCCTTAAATGGCTAAATTTAAATTTGCACTAAAAATATAATATTATATATTTCTTCTGTATTGGGAAAATATATAGGTACTTAGTTACCTATTTATACATTTCCTGCTCCCTAAATAAATAAATAAAGTTACCAAAATTTCAACATAACTATTTAATGTACATGTTTCTTTAGGCTGCATTATGCAGAAAAAACTATGATATAACTATATCATAATTAATAAATAGTAAATCATAGGTCCTTAAGAATTATTGATATAAAATCACAGTAACATGACTAAAAAACTCCCAAACAAATAAACAACAAATCAAACATCACCCACTCCTACCTATTTAAAAAAACATAAATATTTCAGTACATATTTACAGCACATAAGCATCTCATCTCAAATACTGCATCCGCGCACAGTATAAGTAAAATGCAGTATCTCCACTCGCCGTCAGTACAGCGTTACAGCGTTTTCGAAGCGAGCGGTCGCACGCCTCAGAAGGGGCGGTGCCGGCTCGCCCACCGCCCCTCAGCAGTCGCCCGCCGACCGCGCTCGGGGCCGCTCGCGAGTGTTGTGCTGTGATGTGGACATGTCGCGGAGGAAACAGAGCAACCCGAAGCCGTTAAAACGTGAGTTCTGAATTCAAACTTTTTTAAAAGTTTTTTGCGTTCTTTTGTTTTGAGAGTTGAAGGTGTTTTGTTTTTGTAGTGAAGTCAAGAGTATAACTACTTTTTAAGTTATCAATTATTAACACTCTAATCTGATGAACTTTTTTTACTTGCACGTCTCCTTTTATGAAGTTGTTTTACTTAGTTGAAGGTACTAAAATCTTATTAGAATTTCAGAAATAGTGTCTTGTTATTTCGTACTTATTTAGGTAAACTTTTCTTAAGTTGCATAATGTAGATAATGTAGATAGTTACGTGTGTATTAATTTACACTTGAACTAGGTATCGTATCGGTAAGGATACCGGTACCAGTGGATATAATTAGACATACGATTGCTGAGCATTCTGCGGCAAGCAAATTTAGGTGTTTTTGTCAGTTATATGATAATGACTTAAGTTTTCTCAAGAATTTGAAGAAGTGCTCAAAACCGTAGGACCCAAATAGACAATTCATTCAAACCAAGTATAAAATATCAATCCAGCATGAAAAATGACGTCGATTATTTTTCTTAGGCCTCATATAATTACAAATTAAACAAGAATACTTTTCTTTCGTATATGATTTCTTTAACAAATGTACAGAAGGCGGATCAATTATTAATAAGGCAGGTCTATCAATAAGTATTATATACAAAAGTGGACACACAGGTGTCTACCTAAATAAACATTTTTGGATCAATTTCCATTGATTATCGGTTGTAATTATAATAACAATGAATATGTATAACAGGTTTATATATTTAAACTGAGTAAAATGTATTGTGCGCGATGAATAACTTACAGGTGTAGCACCACAATATTACCTACTAAGAATATTTTGTTATTGTAATTAGCTATTAAAAATAATTTTAATCCCACTTGCCATGTGATATCTGTACCCCCGTTTATACCTGAGTTTGTTTACCAAGGCAACAAAAATATACCTACCTCCGTTTTTAAGTTCCTTCCAATTAATTAATTTATTATTTACATGTTTGTCCATATCAATTTAAGTATGACAAACACAGTCTGACGGTAGTTTTTTTTTTAATTTATATGCTTCCCATGTCTACCATGAAAAAAAGGAAGGCGTATAAAAAAAAACTGTCAGACTATAAGTATATGTGATTGGTTTTAATAAAATGTACCACTGTATGTACACCTGAAAAGGTAAAATTGTAGCGAGACAAATGTATAACTGTCACCATCAAATGTAACCTAATTATTACATACAATAAATACTTTTATAATACATCTCGCTAGCCGATAAGGCGCTAATGCTATAAAAAATCATTTAGAAATGAACCTTATCAACCACTGACATACTTGTACGTTTCACTTAAAACAATCACATGTATGTTGTCTGCCTCCGAAGACCGCCTGTTGTTTGCCTCTTTTTCATGTGTAATCTATACCAGTTTGTGTTATTTTTGTTGTTTTGAGGTGCAATAAAGAGTTATTGTATTGTATTGTATTGTTGTATTGTATGTTTAACTTACGCACTTTAATGCTTGAAATACCTACACAATATCATTACAATCAAGTATTACTCGGAATTAACCCCATAACCTCCAAAATATAAGAAACAACCGTACACTATGTCAAGATGTAAGGTGACACTGATAACGCATATTTTTTTAACCAATCAAAGTGCAGGAGAGTTCATTAACCTTTATCTACAGTTAATGTATTTGATTGTTTGTTTATCGCGCTCGATAGCGATATAGCTAATTATGGAAACGTCGGGGATAAATATGCGTTGGAATGCAATCTTGACACTTGTCAAGGGTTTGATATCATTGCGGATTTCATTATGTTATGCGTGTTTATTTTATCGCGTTCAGTTGTTTTGAATACTTTAAGATTTAATTGCATACTTATAGTTATTTTTAGTGTACAAATGAATGACCGCGCACCCAGTTTTTTCACGACATCTTATAATATTAACCTTTCTTGGTAACTTTAATTTCTTTAAGATATTTAAAATAATATACCTAATATTCTAGTAAAATAGTAGCTACTTCATTCTAAAATGTGTGAAGTATATGAAATATTTGATTAGCACAAAAGGCCACAAAAAATCTTCGGGCAAGTCCTTGGGATTTTTTTGTAACATGTTCAAAGATCAAAGTAGAAATTTGGTAGGTTCCATTATTGTAATGTTGATATAAATAATAAGTGACTGATTTTCGCGTTAAATGTATAATCAAAATATTTTGGAATAATGCAGTCGTTTCCAATTTAATTATATATTTTTTAACATACGTTATTTTGATGTAGAATCGATTTCAAATAGCTAAGACCACAATGAAAAATCAATAAAATGTCTTGGCATGAACTGCGAAGCATGTTAGTAACACAGCAGCCCAGTAATTGTGTCTGTCTGGTCATTATCACTGCGTTATCACTCAGATTGTCGTAATTTCTCAGTCCATCACTCTGATTCGTGTCTAATATTTTTTATATGATTACAGTATCTCTTGCCCGGGTCAAGAGATAAGTCTTGAGCAACGAAAGTTCAATTTCTTGCTAAGAAAGTGGTTTTCAAGGTTATTACTGTATTAAAGGTGTAATAAACACCGGCCAATGTCTGAGATTTCTGTTGCTTGTATAGGAGTATTTTTTATATATGTCTACTAAATTTATCTGCAATAGAAATATATGCGTACATACATCATGAGGTTCGTAATAATGTTTAACATTTTGACGAAGAAGAATTTTAATAGCGATTGCATGAGTCATGAGTCCATGGCGCTTTTTATTTTCAGAAAGTAGGATTTGCTAGGGAGTATTGGAAAGGCCGCTGAAAGCATTTGTGACAGGGCTCATATGAATTCCATGGAATTAATGACATTCCCTTCTAGATTTGCGCTCATTAAAATAAAATAAAATAAATAAAAAAATTGATTTGCCAGCCGGCCCTTTGCTGCCGGTGACAGTGGTGATACCTACTTCTGACAAGAATCCTGCTACCGCATCGAATTTAATATTAATATATTAGCATCTAATTATGTCTGAATATCACAGGAGTTAAGGATGACTCAAATTCATTTGATCTGATCCGATAATCATGCTCGTTAATTTGCTAAATACAAAAATATGTGCATTCTTGTTAGGATTGAGAATATATTTTCGTATTTTTCCTAACCTACGGAAATGTAAAAACACAAAAATAAGGCACTGCGCGCACATAACTAAAATGAAATAATAATAACACAAAAATATTTTTTTTAAGCACGAATCATATCATTTATTAAATGTAATAAATGTTTTGATGTTTGATTATAGTTGAAAATAATCTGTAAAGATTATCTAGAAGGCAGCACTAGACGTAAGTCTGAGCTGTAGGATTGGCGGAACGTACCTTTAACGTTTAAAGTAAGAATGGATTGCATATACTTAGGAAATTTCGGACTCTGGTCGCCGTGATCGGGTAGCCCAGTGGTTAGGGCATCTGCCGCGAAAGAAGGAGGTCGCTGGTTCGATCCCAGCCCTGCTCACCGGGGACCTTGGTCACTTTTTCTTTAGTATATGACATCTCTTTCAATTTATAATTTATATATAGTAGTGTGACTACTTAAAAAAACACAAAAACATGAATCAAAACATTTATTACATTTAACAAAAATATTTAGCAAATCTGCCATAAAGATGCTAAAACGTTTGTTAATTAAACTCATTGAGGATGACTCAGGCTGGGCCGGTTCAAGCTGGGACAGACCGGGATAATGTGTCAATTTCATCACGTGAAGGTTTCCATACAAATTGGTTAACCGTTCCGGCCCGGCCCGGTCTAGCATGAGTCATCCTTAAGAGCAGTGGTTTAAGAACACTGGTTTTGGTTTAAATATTTATTTCTCAAACATAATACCTAACAGTTATTAACAAACTCTTGAAATTATAAACATTATCTTCCAATCTTTCGTCTCGCCCCCGAGAACATGAGTTTTTCCACTTTTCCTGTCTTTCTAAAAAAAAAAAATTTTCAGCTCCAAAACAGGGATGAAAGTTTTAATGATTTCTACGTAAACAAACTAGTGAGCGAGGTGTAAGAATTAAAGGTGAAACAAAAATGCTGGTCATCCGTTTAATCAGTATTTTTTTTCCCCTAATCAGAATGCGATACCCTCCAGAATTTTTGTCTGATTCTTATTTAAAACTTATAAACGTTACTAGAATAGTCAGTCAGTCTAAATGTTTGCTAAAGAGTTAGTCCAATGATAACACGTGAACCTACCCCAACCCAATGCGTAATAGCCTATCCTACGGCAGTTTATCCTACCGGATACATTCCGATTACCATTGTAAACAGTATTGATCTATTCGAATCTAGATTCTTGAAAGAACAAATAATAATATTGATAACATGTCACAAGCCACAATATACGCATAACAGTTTCTTGATTTTCCAAAAAAATACCGAAGATGTAATTTTTTTTCCATAACAACAAAACACATAAAACTAAAATAAAATATTTTACATCCAATGTACAATAACCAGATATGGCCAAGCTACTAAAGAATTTCAATGTATCGAACGAGTCAATATACTGCTTATAATATTTAAACTGTGTCGGGGGTTAACGTAACTTGTGCTACACTCGTTACACTTTTCGGTACTATCACCGTCACATCAAACGGAAAAGGTCTTAAGTGTATATGAAATCCATACACACTTAGGTCGTTTTTCCTACAAATAACAACGAATGTTTGATTTGTACTATGTAATTAGGTGTATTTATAGATATAATGTGAGTAATTAGTGCAAACTGATGTAATCTAAGAGATTGGGTGTAAACATTTTGTGTAAACTATTAGAAGTTACTAGTGGAATGACGTTATTGTAGTATTTAGGATGACATTTGACACTAGAGTTGTAAAAAAAATTATTGATTTTAATTTGCAATGACATTACTCTTTACGAGTACGCATCGTGTTAGTAATTAACTGCATTAGACCAATTTTATTCGCTAAAACCAACAATATTAAATCGATCGTAATGTTTATTTCAAACATTTGATTTTGGAATGTCAAAGTTAGTAACATAGTAAAAGTAGCTCAAGGTATGTATTCATCATTTAAACATTCCGTATAATATGGTATCGGTTGAAAAATATCCTGACATGTCATACAATTTAAACTCTATTTAAACTCTAGTGAGTCATATTTATATTTATATTAAAACAACGGTTAAAACTCGTGTGTTTGGCGTGACATGTTTCGATGTGTTTGCTACTCTAGCGTCGCAGTCATCATTGCTACTCTAGCATCGCAGTCAAGATTGCTACTCTAGCGTCGCAGTCTACATTGCTACTCTAGCATCAGAGTCAACATTGCTATTCTAGCGTCGCAGTCTACATTGGTACTCTAGCGTCGTAGTCAACATTGCTACTCTAGCGTCGCAGTCAACAATGAAACTTACAGGACAAAGGAGAACAAATGGACAGACAGACAGCAGGACACACGAAAGCATGTTTGCCCAAGCTGAACCTTCGCTCGCTCGGTCTACATATATTCGTACACATTAAAAAAACATACATCATGTCCGTCCACATTTTATATTGTACAATCTTTAACGTCCATTCAACTGATTTCAATCCCAACACACAGATCACCTCAATAGACAGAGCATATAAGACAACTCTCGTTCACCGCACATGAGCTGTCCCGTACTAATTTAGTGTGGAAGCGCTGTTTATTTCAATTGCACCCAGGTTAACGCCCAAGACGAAAATAATTTTGATACCGTGTGACACATACTGCTTTTCACACCAACTAAGAGGAGTAAGAGGAAATCAACAAAGCCCAAACACCACGATGCTAGTAGACAACATAAAAATGTGTAGTCCTTGAACAGAAGAGTGCCACTTTGATCCCTCCTAACTTAAACAGAAAAAAACCCTTTATGAATAGGTGGTGTAAAAAATTATTTACAATAAAATTATTGTTTCAGGGGTGAATCTGGAATATTGTAGTATAAAATGGTGTAGGGTAGTTAGTCGGTTATACTCATAGAATCGTAGACGAGTAAAACTGTGCACGTGGTGACCTCTGTGCCTACCATGAGTTGTAAGCCGGAGGCGTTAGAGACAGGGCGTTTCTAAAGTATGTCTGTCTCGCTCCTACCACTCTGGCAGGAGCGAGACGTACATAGTTTAGAAACAACTCGTTCTCTTTGTAAAAGCTTCAAAATGCGGTGTCTATGTAGTCTGGACCTATACCACGAAATCGAACGATTGCGGATTTGTATCTCCATCTCTGTCACACTTGCATATTGGAGTGACAAAGAGGTTTTACCGTCAATACCATGGCATGGTGTGTCCCATCGCTATAAATGAACCTTAAAAACCTTAATAATTTTGATATTCCGAGCTTAAATCCATTCAATCGACGTGTATGAAATAAAAAGGCCATACACGTGTCGCTGTCTTGACGATACGAGCCATACAAACATAAAACGCTGTAACTGAAATACTCCGTTTTTTAAAGTCCTTACTACGATTGTCGCTTACCACCTTTTAACCTTAACTTTAATATTAAAGTATCACATTATGACGTAAGCGACTTTACTTTAAAATTCTTATTCCTTAAAACGCATTTATAGCTATCCCTTTTGGGTTTAACAGGCTCGAATAATGCGTTACTAAGCGCGCAGAAAGTCTTAAGTAAGTATGAGCGTCAAGGGCGCTTACGTCGTTTTTGTTTTGACAGGTAGGATGCGTAAGCGCAGCGGTGAGATCAAAGCGCATTGTGCGTACGCTAATGTGGTATTGTGGCGGCGCTTCCTTGTGCTCTGGACCACATTGTGCTTGACGCAAATTATTAGGACGCAATAGGCGTTATGGGATTTGTGAGGATTGTGGGTAAAAATATTATGTTTTTGATTTGAATGATGATAAAGGTGTAAGGCGCTTGTCAGAATGTTATCTGTGCAAGCTAGAGCTGATTTGACTTGCTTTTTCTTTTGAGTCGTTACGGAAAAAAGTGCTAGATTGGTTCACCATGCAACCAAGCAAGCGGTTGCAAGGGCAACCGGCAGGAATCGAGTTCTTTGAACGCTCTGCCACTGAAACGTATATTAAGTCTAGTATAAATGGGATTGGCGATAATGGTCCATATTTTTACACCATCTTAATAAAATAATCACTTTACTATAAAATAATACCTACTATTAAAGTTACATTCGAAAGCTAAGGACACTGATATGGCCGTATTGTAGCCTGCTATATTATTGAGGGAAATTACGAAGTTTCAACCACAATCCCTGATCAATCGAGTAAAACTGAATAATCATCGTTGAAAATCGCCACTCAATGTTTGGTCAGCGACCAAACATCAATTTAAAGAAATTAACTATTCTCGCGATTGTAAGCGTATCACTCAATAAAATAAAACATACCGCGATAATGTAATAGACTAAATAAGGCTATGGAAATGTTAGCTTTCGAATCTCACCTTAATATTAGTTATTGTATTGCGACTAGATATTTTCCAAGCCCTGTTATAAGTTTATCTAGTACTTAAAAGGCTGAACTAGAACTGGACGTGTATCAGCACCACAAATCGAAGGAATCCAAGATGGACCGCCAATGTGTCGATACGCGTTAACAGCCCTGAAGATACGGCTGAGGCCGAGAACAAGTATAACTCTAGAGTCACACAAGTGCAAGTCGCGTCAGAAAAAAATGGGCCGAGTGTGAGTTAAACTTGCGCACGTAGGGTTCCTTACCATTATCCGCAAAAAAAATTTTGGTATTTTACTATTTTGTGTTTGCTTTTATGTTCAATATGGGTGTCCTACCTGCACAATAAAACTTTATTTATTTTATTTCTATTTTATTTAAAAGGGCCACTGTTTATTGGGCGTCAATAGTCTAGGAACCTTGACACGAAAGAAGAAGAAGAAAAGGGCCATTCTCCTTTTTTACCGAGAGTGAAACACGATTTTTTCGATACAAATTATTAAAAAAAAAACAATATTTGTCAGAAGTAGACAATGTGATAGTTCTTTTCATGTAGGTAATATATATTTCTTCTCGGTAGTTTCCTAGAAAACACCGTGACTGAGTACCCCTTTTCAGTGGAGACAGCCTTCCGTTTGACCACTCTGTCACGGCGTTTCGAGTTAGATAATGTAGGTAAGTTTACAGTTACTAACCAGGGAAGTAACAAGTAAACTATACTGATAAGATAAACAAAAATTTAGGGCATTTACCTTCTTTAAAAATGATAATAATTAAATTCTAAATTAGGCATTTTTAAACGAGGAGACAGGTTCTTGTCGCTAAAAAGCAGAACGGCCCAAATACGTTTGTTGTATTGGAGTCCTCTTAAATGTTTATTTTATTCTGTTTTCTAGTATTTGTTGATATAGCTGCAACATAAATATATCTGTAAAAAATTTCATGGTATCACGGTTCATGAGACAGCCTGGTGATAGACGGACGGACAGCGAAGTAAAGTCTTAGTAATGGGGTTCCGTTTTACTCCTTGGGTACCGAATCCTAAAAACTAAAAAAGGAAACTACGGATGTACTCGCCGGAGACGGCGATTTTTTCCACTATTCCTTTATCACTAAGTTTTCTAATTTGGAACATCTTTTTAAATTGGTGGCATTGCGTTTGTCTTATCTCTTGGGCGCGAGTGTGATTCAACTCTAGAGTTATTCTAGGTTGAGGGTGAGTAGAATTTGTAGGTGCAGGGTTCCGTTTAGAAATATTTTGGGGCGTTTTATGTAGAACCCTGTGTTACAAATGGAAGTCTCACAAATTTATAAATCTGGTTGCTGAAAAGACTATCTACATGTACAGGAGGTACAAAACGGGGGAAAAGCCGGAAAATTCTACTTAAGGATGACTCACACTAGAAAACGTCACGTGACATCCGAGGGCTCCGAGCTATCACGTGATTCTTTCCATAGAAATTCACTGAACGTCCCGTCCCGGCCCGTTCTGGTGTGAGTTTTGATTGGTACAAGCTTTCATTTATAGCCAACTGTCTCTCAACACTTATCTCTTGTAAACTTTAACTAAGTATAAGTATAGCGAAGTCAAAATATTTATGTTCAATATCACGGTAGTTGTATCTAATTCTGTTCTTCATTTATTTGTAGTTTCCTATTTCCTATTGGAAATATTATATGTTTTCCTTATTAAGTTTATAAGAATGGAATTTACCCATTCACAGGTCACGGCCTCACAGGTTTTCCGGTTAACTGGAGCGGGAGTAAATGCATAGTGATTTTCAAGTTTTAAGGCCAAAAGAAGAGGTAGTTTTTGGGATTAAAACCATGTTAGATTTATCAATTGAAAGATATGTCATATACTACAGAAAAAGTGACCAAGGCCCCCGGTAAGCAGGGCTGGAATCGAACAAGTGACCTCCTGCTTTCGCGACAGACGCCCTAACCACTGGGCTACCCGAAGTACCCGATCACGGCTGGTAAATAATAAATGATTTGATTAATGATTTACAATTGTACACATGAGTTGAAAAATTCTGAGCGCGATAGTACATGTTAGATTTTTTAAATATATCATTACTATTACTATACTACTAATTAGACACAAATTTATTGCCAACACCGGTGTAACTCAACGTAACGTAAATAGTACCGATGACTGTCCCAATAACAAATTTTGAGAATTGCAAAGTGTCTTTGGGAGGGAGGTTTATTCCTCCCCTGTTTTTTTTTTAAACCATTCTCCGCTACATTACAAATGCCTGCCAGGCATGGCTGTATGCCTGGTTTTAAAATCCCACTGTATGGCAATCGAGATCGTATACCCTCTAAACCAAGTATTCGATTAAAAAACATACAACGCCGAAAAACCGACAAATGTAGCGACGAATAAATACAGTTTAAAGTCTCGTGAGTGATTCTCCTTGTCTTCGCATAATTATATATGCGTAATTCTATTTGGCATAACCAGTATAGTCGCATTTGGCATAGTCGAGTTTAGCATAGTTAGATTTGGTCGAATATTCGGACACAGTCCGAACCTAATCTAACCTAACCCACTGTTTAGTATGCCAATATATTTTCGGACAAAATAGTATTCGACATATTGCCAAGACGACGATTATGCCAAGTATGTTATTACAAAATTGTTTCGGACAAAACAAATCATGCCAAATAGAGGGCATCCCTCGTGAGTTATGCTAATAAGTATTTATATTATATTTAAGGTAGGGTTATTACACTGCCGTGACATATTTCGGTAGCATTTGGCCGTCATCATCAGTCAGAGTGTTTGCTCCTCTCGCATCGCTCGGCGTAGCGGTTCGCCCGTGCTGACATAGTCAGGGGTGGAGGCGGGGTATCCAGCGCTAAAGTATTCATAAACGTACCTATATGTAAAAAAATACACAAGAGCACGGAACCCTAGCTCCGCATCGTTATCAGTGCATCCATTACACTGAAGTGGCATGAGCCACTCCGCGCTATCGTATTCAATGAAATGTATACACCCACCAATTACATCTCGCAATCTCCGCCACGTGTATCTTGCACTTGCCAGCCGAGATGTTCAACAAGCTAACGAGAATTATTTAGCAGCCAGTATCATGTGTTTAGTAGAATGTACCACTTTGTTCGTTGGTGATACGGGCATTCTAAATAAATTAGCGCCTTATCGATAACAGATGAAGTGGTAGCTTTAGTCTAAGAACGACACGAATAGTAACAGCCAGAGACCATTGGTGAAATGTATGGTAACAGTAGTTAGGTTTTCTCTTAATAAATAATAATTTAAGGAACGTCCAGTCCAATCAGCTGCAGAATTAAGTGACCCCCAGCCCCGCATACAAATTTTCTATGAAGAGGGGGTCACTTAACTTTGCAAGTGGCCGTACATGTACCTACATACGTGATGCGAGCCGCAAAGGTGACAACACCACTCTGTCTGTCCGATGCTGACTGCCCGATGCAGTCGAAACATGTCACGCCTATTGTGATAAAAATATGTGAGTTTTAAACGTTGCAATTTAATGTCAGAATGACTCACGAAAGTTTAAATTATATCATACATACACAAGGTAAATGAACAGATGTATCTGTTTTGAGCATCGAAGTACTCTTTGTATCTTACAAAACCTCAAACTTGCATGATCCATCGCGGTTTCTTTTTCAATTATCACATAAATCACGATAAATTTGAAGTAGGTAAGGAAATATATTCAGCCAAGAAATGAATTATGATGATTCCTGTTATACTCACTACTGAATCATTATCGATTTCATAAGATCTCATAGCAACCACCATCGTTCCAATATTTATCACACTATTTACACACTGAATAAAACATAAAGCAATCCAACGTTTTTATCTAAAAAACAAGTAGCAATGTATAATTTATTGCTATAATAGTACACGAATC
This sequence comes from Lathronympha strigana, assembly GCA_949128165.1. Classification (NCBI taxonomy): domain Eukaryota; kingdom Metazoa; phylum Arthropoda; class Insecta; order Lepidoptera; family Tortricidae; genus Lathronympha; species Lathronympha strigana. The sequence goes on along the minus strand of OX421906.1, from coordinate 3,402,035 downwards.
AGATATGATGATAAGCTGATATGGTATCAGTGAGACTACGTCGAGTGTACTAAAAATATTGCGATCGACTTATCGATGTTTATCAATCTCCATTTCGACACTGTTTGGTGTGATAAAAATGTCGATTTAATATCTTGTGTTGGAATAATTAATTATTTTTCTGTGCAAAATCATTTTGCAAAATGTTTCGAGTTACATCTAAATTGACAAACACTACATTTTATCTATATTAATCGTTCACTGTTCGACGATACTTTTGGAAAATAACTTAAAGTTTTCGGCGTGACATTGAACAAACAACAGTTTCCTACGAGATTAACCAGATATTTTTAGGGTTCCGTATCTCAAAAGGAAAAAACGGGACCCTTATAGGACCACTTTATTGTTCGTCCGTCCGTGTGTCTGTCTTTATCTCGGGAATGCGTAGACTAGCAAGTTGAAATGAATACCACATACACAGGCCTGGGTGCTTAGCCAAGATGCCAATCGCTCACGCTCAGTCGCTAACGAAACGCAACTGTCACTGTCACACTAATAAGAAAGAGTGATAGAGAGAGGTAGCTGCGATACGTTATTAAGCTTGAGCGATTGGCATCTTGGCTACGCACGCTGCGGTCCCTTGACGCTGTGAAAAAACAAAACCAAACGTCAATCAAAAGATACTACGGCTGTTTATGTCGTATTTCCCATACAATTGCAATGGGAATCAAAATGTATAGGGTACTTTCCGTTGACCTAGAAACACGGAATTTGGCAAAAAGCAAGAGCTTGTAGCACAAGTACAGGAAAAAATCAGAAAACCGTAAAATTGCCGCACACTGAGAGTTCCGTGCCACCAGTATTTTTATGTACCTAAGGTCATAAATGGGGGAGCATCCTTTTGCGGAACCCTCGGTGGGCGAGTTCGACTCGCACTTGTCCGGTTTTTAAGTAATCACTTCGTTAGTAAACGTCAAAATTTCATAGATCTCTAATATCAGAATCGATGCAAACTTAATTTGATCAAACTCTATTTATATTAAAGCATGCTATCATACTTTGTGATATTCAATTGAAACGAAACACTTGAGATTCACTAATTTATGAAAATTATCAAATCAAAACTGCAATGACGCGTTAAAATCAAAGTCACCTACCATAAATGTGTAGGCAACAGTTTGACCCACAAACACCCACCCCAACGCATCCCCAACATATGTGGCACCCCTGTTCCCACGGTCGGGGTCGATGGTGACAACCCTTGGTCACTTAACTTCGCTAACTGTGACTTTTATAAACCGATTTGGAAGGGGTCGAGATTTAAGTGTATTTTTGCGCAAACCCCAAATGTGTTATAGTTATGGTAGCCTGCAAAAGCAAAAGTGCCCACTAAGAAGTGAATTAGATGACTCACAGCGATATTAAAAAATATATACATACGAGTATCTTGATAGCATACTTACTTACATAATATTTTGATAGCAATATCTGAAAATGTTAAGTAAGAGTCATAATTTTATAGACGTTTAGCGTTTAAAATAACACTTTTAAATATTCATTTGCTCGGAAGAGATAACGTGGTTTGACTCTAGTCCACGGCTCTTTTAAAAAGTTGTTTCCTTCTAATGGTGTTAATGCGATGTCGTTTACTTGGCAGCATTTATTTGCTTCTTAGTCTCCTACAATGTGGTCCATAAATCAATGTATTTATACCGGGTGATGCCTGTAACAGGAGGAATAAATTAAATCGCAGGTAGTACTCTCTACTACGCCTCAAACCTAACAATTTTTGTTCAACAGCTATTAAAAACGATGTACTCTGTAGGTTATTATTTTTTCTTACAAACTAAATAGTATTTTCAATGTACGTTAACATCAGCCTAAATGACGTCTCTTGCCATAGTACAAAAGTGACAAAATTCGCAGTATATTGCGTCTTCTAATAAACTTTAAGGTAATAAAAAATAACAAAACATGAAAACACACGTTATTTTTAAAAGTCGCTGATAAACTTTGTTTAGTTTGGCGAGGACTACCTACGCTACGATTAAATTTATTGCTCGTGTTACAGGCAACACCCGGTATACAATTAAATACTACTCATTCCAGATCAATCTGCGGTATTTACCTGATTCAACCTTTGTCCTTATTTGTCACTGATAAAATAAACTCCGTACTGTAAACGATCATTTTGAAGAATTCAAGGAAACCAGTTGTTTGCTTCCATCTCCAGTTTTCCTGTCAATGTTGTTCCTGAAAGATTTGTTTTCCTGTAGATGTGTTCTGAAATATTGTCTTATTAAATAGGTTTAGTTTCCTGTTGATATCTGGTTTTGTGTTTATCTCTTGTGGTTATGTTCATCCTGTGCGTTTAATAGCCTATTAGTTTGGAATATATACCTAGCTATAAAATAAATGTTTAGGCGTTTATATTTTTTGTTGTAGAAAAATCATTTTTTGCTAAGTTGGTTTTTTTTGTGTTTCTCTTTAGAATCGCGAGCTCTTTCAATCCTTGCCATGTTGTTGTGAACGATACGGCGTGATAAGTGATAACTCGATATCGGATGGATTATAATCGGCTGAGAATTTAGTCGATAACGATCTACAAATAACTTCCATCGATAAAGAAACTACTGTTAAAGCTTGTACACCTATGGGAGGTAGTGGCTACTTGGCTAGTGAGCTTCAGTAGCGAAGCCTTTTTATAATATCATCTCGGACAGCATTTTAAGAGGCAGGACAGGCTCACTTCTCCATAAAACTGTTGTAAACGTACTCGACTGTTTTCTCCTTGGTTTTTGAAGCTAGAACATTGAATTTTTTATACATAATTATACTGTTTTTATCTGTGTCGGACTGTTTTGCTTCTTGTTTATAAAAAAATATTAATATAATTCTGGTTTGAAAAAATCATAGCTTCAAAAACCAAGGAGGAAACAGCCGAGTACAAACGTATCGAGAAATGACCTGGCCTGTAACCTCTTAATGTTTATACTTTACAGCCTCTAAAACAGTTGGACACCCTGAATCAAATAATATTTATTGCCACGTTTTATGCAGTATTTATATCGAAGCAAGGGTCTTTGTCAATGAAGTATAGAGATAAAGAGAATCAAACTTACATGAGTTTTGACGTATGTCTACAAAATAATGAAGTATTTTTATTCTTCTGCTGCTATTAGGACAATTGGTTTGCCAGACTGTTTGTAAAGCTTAAGAAAGGAGTGTTGTACGCCTTCTCCGAACGTCGAAAATTGGGAAACCTTTTTGTCACTCCAATATGCAAGTGTGACAGAGATGGAGATACAAATCCGCAATCGTTCGATGTTCGTGGTAGGCATGCTGGAATTAAATCCCGAAGTTAATTTGTCTTACACCTAGGTCTTTATCTTATGCCTCTACCCCCAGTGCGTGTGCCCCGTGTAATCCAAGCCACGTTATACGTTGATGGTTATCAGTAATCGCGGATTTGATACCGCTGATCGATCGGTGCTGATAAAGTTGCTTATCCTAGAGATTTATTATCAAGACTTTCCGTTTAAATCGGTATTACACGATATTTAGTATTTTACTTAACTATCAGACAAGAGGAAATCCGCAAGAGAACCACGGTCACTAACATAGTTTAAAATCTCCGTCAATGGAACTTGCTAATGATGTAAACAGACCGTCATATTATCGTAATAACCTACCTTTTAAACAATTTCTAGTTTTTAATGAAATCGCCAAGATAAGGGTCCATGGGGTCCCACTCCCAGCGCACGCAAAGTTTTTGTAGAAATCACGAAACGTCTGGTTGATGTAACAGTCTGTCTGTCTGGTGACCGAAGGGCTGGTGACTTCCTCGCACAACGTATAGGTATCAGCATTGCGAGACAACGGGAAAAGGCCGCCAGCATCCTATGTAGGTACAATGCCTGGAGGGCCTATTTTAGATCTAAGTTAGGTAACGTATAACTTACTGTATATATTTTGTTAGTTAAGGATGACTCACACTAGAACGGGCCGGGACGGGACGGGACGGGACGGGAAAATCTGTCAATTTCTGTAGAAAGCGTCACGTGACATCTGAGGGCTCCGAGCTATCACGTGATTCTTTCTATAGAAATTGACAGATTTTCCCGTCCCGCCCCGTCTCGTGCCGTCCCGTCCCGTGCTAGAGTGAGTCACCCTTTACTTATATCTAAAAATAGTTATTTGAAATAAATTATGTTTCGATAATATGACTGTTTGAGTAGTAGTAGTTGGTTTCAGTGTTGTTTGATGAGGTAGTATTTTTTGAATATCGAGAATTTTCTACTTACTCAGGGTCATTGACCTTATCAGGTGTTGAAGATTCGTTCGTGACTATTGTTATCCTATAAACATATCATTATTAATTAACACGATTACTAATCATGTCACTTGTAGCTGTCCTGTTCACACACAACGTATGTATGTTCACCCAAGAAACAATTGACAGCGAAGATTTAAAGACGCAACTAATCTCAACCCAATCTCAACCGATCGAAAAATCGCGTCAACAGGGCGTTGCTAAATAAAGCGTTATAGAGAATGATCATGCGAGCCTAATTAACATTACCGCCGAGAGATGGCGCGATATAAGAATTTATAACCCGCGAGATAAGTGGGATGTAGGATAAGATGCTATTTTGCATGTCTGGTGATAAATGTGTAGGTACCTTTAGGTGTCCTACACTACCTATTTACTTTATAAGATTACATTTAAGAGAACATGAACTCGTCATGTTGTAATCTAATAATGGAGACTAACGCGAGTGAATTCGCCGCTAGGGGCGCTAGTAGAACGTGGGTCTGGCGGGAACATTTCTAACGTCACTTTGACAGTTCATATGAACACAAGAGCCACGCATGAGTGGTGCCGCCAAGCCTCCCGTCAAAACTGAAAACATCAAAGTCATAAACTCGTCCTTCACTTCCTTACCAAGTAAAGGAAGTGACAAAAAGAGATGTATATATGTTTGTTATTTCTCCGATTCCGTAGGTTGAAAACAGTTTTGCTGATCTCTTTTGATGCAATTGGTCCAAGCAGCCAAATTAAACACATCGTTGTAATTTGGTAGTCGGTATCAATGCATTACAACTTAACTTGGTCGCATATTTTGATAGTGGATTTTACAAATGTCGTAAGAGGCACGTGATTAAGTTAGACTTACGACATTTGAGAAATCCACTGCCAAAATATAGATCGCTTCAAACTGTTCTCATTTGACAGTTATCGTACTACTTCCACGCTAGTTATTCTTCCGTGGGTGCCGCCTGGTGAACGACCAGTAAATAATACACAAACAAAAAAAACAGAATATGGTGGATTTCATATCAAAAAGCTTTCTTAATTACGCAATCATTGGATCAAACATAAATCAGAATAGATTTAATGTGTGCTAGTCTGTCAAAAAAACAGTAATTCATAGAAGTTTGACGTTTAAAATAACACTTGTTGCAAACTGAGCTAAGAATGGTTAAGTTATATGTACTTGTTTAAACATAAACTGTTATTATGTAACATAAATTAAAAAAAAAAACTGTTACATGTAAGTAGGTACCTAAGTTACGTGACCGGCCTACCAACATTAATAAAAAAATATAAAAGTCAAATGTTAATCAAGATACCCTTATGCGGCGAAGTTATCAAAATCTATGTCTCTCAACGTTACACATTATCATAGCAGTTCACATATATCAAGTTTCTTTATTTTTAATCTCAACAATCTTTTTTTTACCTATAGGCCAAACTTCACCAAAGCATCTAGTACATGCGTGCTACTCCACCCCACTCCAAAAGACCACAACTACATATTCTTTTGTTAGAACATACGTCGTTTTAGTTCTGCGCAAAATAGATCATTAGGTCATAGGTCACCGATAGCAATCGCATATCGCCATCTAACATATCATATTATAAAGTTATTTGTAGTTCTTATTTCAAGGGAATAAAGTTCAATTTAGTGAGACACGTGAACGTGAATGTAAATGTAATTATTATGAACCGGATCTGACGTCCGAATTCAAATGTTTTATATGAAATGTACTGAGTTGTGAGAGTTTTTGTTATCGATACTAAGTAGCTTCAGTTGCGTTGCGTGAGATATTTGATTGAAGTATAGAATATTGAAATAGAGGAACTGACGGTTTCGTGACGGGTCGGGGGATTGAGTTTTCTAATAAACATTTCCGTATACTACCATCGTTGTAGTCATAGTAATTCCCTAACTTTGGGTCTATATGACACATATATAATTTCAATTTACTTATTTTTTGCTTTATCACCTTTAAAGGTTAAAGTAAAGTATCTAAGTAATATTACACTATATCTTACAGACGAAAAGTTAGGGAATTAGTAGGACCATAACGATGACACAAAATGGAGGAAAATTGTTATCAGAATGAATAAGGTAGTCAAAGTACTCAAAGTAGGTTTTAAAGAAACAAGAAAAAAATGATTTTAAGCTAACATGGTCATTTGCATTATAACTAATATTTGAAACGGAATAATTACCATGTATGTTTGTTTTATTGAGCACCCGATATTTCGACACTGTTGCAGGCGTCATGTTCATGTTGTTACTCCAAAGTGTTCACGCACTGTGCGGTTTCAGAAGAACTTCCTCCTGCGGATGCTCCGGCTGTGGAATGAGCTCCCTACCGAGGTTTTCCTGAAACATTACAGTATAGCATCCTTCAAAAAAGGAGTGTACAAGATTTTTATGGGTCCGCAACGTGAATGTGACCCTGGAGTTGAAGGCGTCCATATTAGGCTACGGTGACCACTTTCGATCACGCAGGCTTTTTGCCACCGTCTTGGTATAAAAAAAACATTCCCTGCGAAAATCTGCCGCCGAAGCAGGAGGTCGCTGGTTCGATTCCAGGCTTTGGCGGGGGCCTGTGTCACTTTTTCTGTAGTATGTGACATCTTTTTCAATTTATAGCTCAGGTACTATGTTTTTAAATAAATATTGGTCACTGACGGTATCTCCAGGCGCAACATAGGTGCACTGAGTACTAGATACCCTATGATAGCGCACGAGACGAGATGAAATTATTTGTTGTTCATATGACAATGAATAATGAACCGATAAAAATAATGAACTGGACGATAAGTTAATCAGTTTTATGATAATTTGTCGCCCACAGTAATGATTCAACTGTCAGTAAACAATAAGTGCGGTAAAGATTTTCATCTCGCTCAAACCACTCTGCCCACTCTGGAGTGATCTAAATTTTGATGTTATTCTGACATACATTCGCAATGCACTTTATGGTAGTATTAGTAAGAACTTTATTGTTCAGAAAATAGATCACAAAAAAATTACAAAAATTACCAGAGCTCTTCCCGCTAACCTTAGAGTTCATGAATGGGCAACTAATTTTATGATAGACAAACTTACACAATGTACAATTATTTTGTTTCAAAACTATACTAGCCACTCTGTGAGCTGTAGTCCTCGCGAACACGAAGTCTTAACCGCCATCAACCTGTATGGGCGCTTAAGACCTTTGAGTCAATTTCCACAATCTCAAACATTTTTTAATTAAACGACTAAAAGTGTTACGAACCCGGGGAACGGATTAGTCACTTGGTGAGATTCAAAAATCGCACACCTGGGCCTCATGGTAAGACGTCATCGTCTTAACGCGATTCAGTTTAGGTTCTTAATTGTGCAGTGTGGAACAGGACTGCGATTTTGCCTGAGCCTGTAGGCTCACATAGTTTCATGAGAATCGGTTGAGAAACGCGACCTGTTAGGCCTATCACGAACATCGAAAATTTGCATTGATGGAAAACCCTTACTATCACTCCAACAGTGTGACAGAGAGGGGAGGGACATACCTACACATTTTAGATCGTTCGATTTTCATGGTGCTAGGCCTTTAGAGACGACCAACTGCTGTCCTAGTGACTAATAACACGGTTTCACCACCTGGGGCCCATTTCTCGAACAGTATTAGCCATTATTTGTCCACGAAATATCTAATCGTATGGGTTTCCATGGCAACACACTAATAATAGTAGACTAATACTGTACGAGAAATGGGTCCCTGGCTTTAACTACCTAAATAGGTATAACAGACTCCCCGTACTAGATCCCTAAATCATTGCCATATCATTAACCACTCCACACATTAACTACGTGGTCGATAATCAGATGTGGCATGCATCTATCTTCATCTCCCTCGCCCCTCCGCCGGTGCATATGTCTGTCCTTATCGCGCGAATTAAAAAATAATATCTGGCTATCGCGGCTCGTATCGCAGCATCCGCTACGTATTGATAACAGTCCATCTGTGAACGTTCTATTTATGAATTTCGTCATTAGTTTCTGGTATGGCCAATATACGAGCGGGCTTTAAAATGCGCGAGAAATTTAAAAAAAAACCTGCTATTTAGGAGATAGGCGCTGAAGCCCACAGGTTAAAGTGCATTAGGGTTATTTCCAAAGGGTCATTTTCAAATTTGATATTTAAATCACAGGAAGATCACTCATATTTATTACTAGCTTTAACCCGCGGCTTCGCCCGCGTACTAAACGTAATTTTCAACCGTCATACAAAAAAGGAGGTTTATTTATTTATTTCACGTCCGTTAAGTTGGATTTGAAAATCGTTGTTGTATTTGAAAATCGTTGTTGTTTTCGAAATCAGCGACCCGATAACGACACCCATATCAAATAAAATAGTCGTAACTATTATTTTTTCCCATTAACAAACTTTGGACCATCATTTTACCCCTACTTTGAAAAATTCTATCTTTGTGCACCCCTTCACCTTATAAGATACGTACAACCTATGTACGTACTAAATTTGGAATCTTTAGAACCAGAAATAAACATAAAAACGACACCCATATTGATATTTTGAGATTTCAACTCCATCGCACCCCATCAGGGAAGATGGTATCTCACGTCCGCCCCAAATTGTTATTGTTTTCGAAATCAGCGACCCAAAAAACCAGAAATAGATACCCATGTTGTTTTTTACTATATTATCCCTTTTCCCGCTTTTGGGGGTTAAATTCTCAAGAAACCTGAAACACGTGTTTACTCATTTACCTTAAAGAATACTCCGGTGAAGTTTCGGATAATTCTTTAGAACCAGAAATTTACGTAAAATGACACTCATATTGATATTTTGGCATTTCAACCCCATCGCATACCAACAGGGGGGATGGTATTCCACATTCGCCACATTACATCTTCAAGTCGTTGCTTTTTTCGTGATCAGCGACCCGAAAAACCATATAAACGATACCCATGTTAATTTTTTCAACTTTTCACCCCTTTTACCCCTTTCAGGGGTTAAATTCTCAAAAAACCTGAAACACGTGTTTACTCATTTACCTTAAAGAATACTCCTGTGAAGTTTCAGATAAAATAGTCTAACTAAGCTTGTTTCCCCATACAAACTTTGGACCCCCGTTTCAACTCCTTAGGAGGTGAATTTTGAAAAATCCTTCCTTAGTGCTCGCCTACACCATAAAAGGAACCTACGTGCCAAATTTGAAGTCTATAGGACCAGCCGTTTGGGCTGTGCGTTGATATGTCAGTCAGTTTTCAAAGTCTAATTTCGAAATTATTTTTAGACATTCGAAATTACCCCCCAATATATCTCAGATACCTACTGTATTATTTTTTGAAACCGAAACATAGGAGTACACCTACCTGTCCTACCTATATACTATATACAAATTTATTAATTTTTTCGACGATTGTAGTCCTTATTAAGTAAGTAATGAAAGGAAATATTTTCATAAATGATTACTGACTGAAATCATCTTTTTTGATTGCTTATCGATTTAATATAATATAAATAAATTATAGTATTTTAAAAATCCAATTACCTACTATTTGACCAGTTTGATTACAAAAATCGGATATATTTTAAAGGTTTTTTTTATATTATACCTACATAATAGTTTCTAAACGATTCAAACCAGATAATAGTAGTTTATGTAACAATGATATAATAAGGGTTCTTAATACTTGAGGGTCGCCGTGTCTATTATTACAAAACTCGACTTCGTCTCCCCGACCCGAAACCCGAGAGTTTTAAGAACCAATTATATGAACTGTTGCATAAGCTAGTTTTTCTACGACAGCTAAAATAGCGTAAAAAGCAAAATCTAGAAACGTGGCAGAATAGGGAAGATAGAAAAAAAAACAACAGTGCTCATATATTGTATGAAAATCCATAGGAGCAGTGTTCGGAATACCATAGACAACGTTATAATGTATACTTTTTTTAATATCGCTGTCAGTCATCTTATTGACAGATAGAAGTGCTGGAGTTGAAAAACAATATTTAAAAACCGATTATTCAAGTCCCAAGTCCCATCAGTACTTAAATGGAACGCAAAAAAACAAACAGTGTCTTGTTTGCTTCATATTGAACCCAGATAACATAGATTATCAGATGGATGATACACACCCTCATTAAAAGTAGTAATGCTAAATATAATAAGAGGTAAACTGAGATATACATAGGATCATCATATAATAATCCGCTTGCCAATTGATTGTAGACTTTAATGAAATGTGTTAAAGTATATTTTACGGCACAAAAAAAAGGAATTAAGTGTAGAAACAGGGTGTAAGACATATACCTTCACAGTTGATATCTCTAAATATAATGATGACAGGTAGGTACAATTTAGGTAGCTACCTACTTATATGTTCGGTAATATTGAATATTCACCACAAATAATTGTAGGCGTTTTCGCGGCTTATGCCGGGACCACGAAAGGTCAATCTACAGGATGTAACAAAAATCCAGCTGTTGAAGTATCGTTCGGGATATGTTACACCTGTAAAAGGTTTAGATATGTATTTATTATAACGTTTATATTTTCAGAATTAAGAAAAACGCCCCCTACTAGCGGTATGACGCGAGACGAAGGTCTCGGGTAAAAAAAAAACATTTATTTCAGATGATTAAATCCATAGTTGTTTGTTAGTTAGATACATCACAATACAAAATACTTAAATTACTAAATCCTGGCGGCTCGTACCAATGAGTTACCAATCGCTTTTTGGTGAAGGAAAACATGAGGAAACCGGACTAATCCCAATAAGGCCTAGTTTACCCTCCGGGTTGGAAGGTTAGTTGGCAGTCGCTTTCGTAAAACTAGCGCCTACGTCAAATCTTGGGATTAGTTGCCAAAGCGGACCCCAGGCTCCCTGAGAAAAACGCTAGGAAGAAGGTAAAGTGTTAGTTTAACTCTAACACTATACGCCCTGGATCTTTGTCTCAACTATCGGTTGACCTATTAGTCAAACATTTGTTCAGATCGTGCCGATATGCGCGAGCGCACAGGTACATAGTCTCGTACGTGCGTTATCGTTGCCACTGCCACAAAGCAATGTGATGTAAGCTTGTTGCTTACTATCGTTATCGGAAACTTTGTTGCATATTATTGTGGTCATTATCCATATACATATGTGCCTGCTTCTAAACTCCGTCAAATCAAACTAAATGGATCAAACACAAAACGATGTTGCGATTTTTTTAGGTGGACTTTTCAAAAGACAATTGGTTACGGTACTGTAACAAATGACAATCGGTTCAGAGATATAATTTTAAGACTAATAATCGATTTTAACGTATTAATTTTAACGATCCAAATAGATAACACAACTGGCGCCATCTCTATCTATATCCCAGTACTAAGCATCCTGTTACTTTAAGCATACTCGTAAACTCAATCAAATATGAATTAACGTACGTCAAAGCGATTTGGTCCTCTCCCGGAGATAACTACTGATAAGGGGAGATAACGGATCGTTAATGGAGTTCGTTGTTCGTTGATAAGATAATGAATCTTCGTGTGGACTGTTTGGTTATTGTTTATTATTTACTGTTTGGGCAATGATAAAAAACAAATGGTGAAATAATATTAACGTTTGTGAGTGATTACACAAAAAAACTACTGTCAATATTGTAATTGATTTTAACTAGTTAAGAGATGATTCATGACAGGAAAACTCTGAAGTACCTACTACGTACGGTACGGTTTTAAACAAAAAATTAAAGGTTGCGGGACTTTTCCTCGATCTATCGTCTGCATTCGATACAGTTAATCATGAAATACTTTTGTATAAGCTGAATTACTGTGGAGTACGTGGGAAAGTATTGAAGCTCCTTTCTTCATATCTGTTAAATAGGAAAATGTTGGTAGAGATGAAGTCAATAGAGGATGGTTGTCAAAAAGTATACCGGTCCAAACTTGCTAAAACCGCTAAAGGCGTACCGCAGGGCTCTATTCTGGGACCTATTTTATTTGTAATATTTGTTAATGATTTGATCGATTCTCTTAAACAACAATTTAGTGATGTTGGAGTAGTTGTCTTTGCAGACGATACAAATGCGGTAATTTCTTCACCTAATACGGATGAACTAAACAACAAAGTTAATGCAGTGCTTAAAACGTTTCAGTCGTGGTTCAATAGTAACAAACTAATTTAGAATAAAAATAAAACAAAAGTGATGCTATTTAGAACTACGTCTAAGAACAGAGAGTCCTTGAACGTTAATTTGGAAGGTTCTGATGTAGCCAACGAAAATTGTGTTAAATTCCTTGGTGTACACATAGACAGAGATTTAAACTGGAAAGCTGAACTTTTGTCGCTAGAAAATAGTATAAGCTCAGCTTGCTATGCTCTCAGGACCTTACGCGACGAAGTTACTATAAAGCAACTGACGTCAGTATATTACGCATTAGTAGAGTCTCGTTTACGCTATAGTATTAAATTTTGGGGTCAAAGCTACCAATACAATATTAAAAAAGCTTTTGTTATTCAAAAACGTGCCATCAAAATCATGAGCCGTATTGCATGGTGGCAGTCGTGTAGGGATCGCTTTTTCCGGCTGGAAATTCTTACGGTGCCTTGCCTCTATATTCTAGTTTTACTAACCGGTGTCGTAAAGCACTTAGAGAGATACGAAACAGAGGAAGAAAGAATCTCTAGAATGAATTCTCGCAGGATGGATTTAGACAACCTAATCGCGCCTAAATTAAAAGTTGTTCAACATAGTGTGCGATATCAAGCAGTAAAATGATATAACTGCCTCCCTATTGAGCTTAAATCCATACAAAGAGTGGACAACTTTAAATGTCGGCTAAGGGACTTTTTGATTAGTAAATGTTATTACAATATTGACGATTTTATTTGTAACCTATGATTAACTTTTTTCGACATGTTCCTACAATATTTAATATGTGATACTGTGACTGTGATTGTTATTTTGATACTGTTATAATTAATTATTTATTTTAGCTTAAGTTATGCATGTAATATATAAAACTGTGATTCTAAATTAGCTTTTTGAATGTAAATTATCATTTTATGTTTCCGACACGATTGTAAAATTGTTATGGAATAAATTATCTTATCTTATCTATCTTATCTACCTAGGGCTTGCAATACGAATATTCGGTTTATTTTGATATTCAAATATTCGTACGTGATATATTCGAATAATTGTACTGACGCGATTTTAATTCGTATACGTATAATACCTACCCTTGAATTTACTTAGAAAGAAAGAAAGAAAGAAAGAAAGAAAGAAAGAAAGAAAAAAAAAAATATTGCCACGGTCACGGAAATATTCACAATATAGTGTGTACAATACAATTTCAGTATTATATAGGTACTATGTGTGACAAAAGGAACGGGCTCAGCATATGTTATGTCAGCTTATAATATAACTGCGCAACGCTGGTTTTCAGTCCGTCCCCTTTTCACCCATAGTATAACTCAATGTTTTCACCAGAAGTCCAGAACACATTAACTTTTTGCTGCGGGTAGAAACAGCCAAATAAAAAAAGTTTACAGATGTATAGACAGGTATACAGTTTCGCTGAGATCTGTTCTGATTATAGAAATTGCACTTAGCAATTCTAGAACAAAAAAAAAATGCTACTGCTAAATTTGGTTATTTGGTCGGCCAGACTATATACCTACCTACTTACTTAAAAAAAAAACATGAATACATGGTTGTTGGTAGGTACTTGGTCTTAGAAGTTTACTTACTTAATTCGAAGTTAACGAAGAAAAAATATGATTTTTTACACAAGGCTAATATTATCATTTATAGGAAAAGAATATAATATTGATTGATTGAAATCGCGGTTTTTCATACAAAATCCCATAACCCATGAACTACCTACTGTTTAAAGGATGACTCACACTAGCACGGGAAGGGACGGGACGGGACGGGGCGGGACGGGACGGGGCGGGACGGGAACATCTTTCAATTTCTATAGGAAGAATCACGTGATAACTCGGAGCCCTCGGATGTCACGTGATGCTGTCTATAGAAATGACAGATTTTCGCGTCCCGCCCGTCCGGTCCCGTTCTAGTGTGAGCCATCCTTATATAGTATGCTATATATAATATGCTTTTTCAACAACCATAATTGAACGAGCGAGCGAAGTTCTCCCAGCCTACTTGGACAATCCGTAGTTTGTATACATGTGTATGTTTAACGATAACTCGAGTACCTATCGTTGATCGGATCGTCATGAATATGATATATGAGATAAATAGATTTTTTAAATTCGAATATGAGTCAAATTAGTTGAGGCGTTGCCGAGATATAGAGGTCATGAGTTCACGTCCAGAGCGAACCACTAGTATTAACAAGTTAAAATGTTAACTTTAGAAACTCAACCTTAACCCTCTTCCTGCTAGATAAAGAATAAAAATGGCCCGCCTAATTCTAATTTGACCGAGAGGGGTAACGGCCAAATTGTAGGTGTCCCGGTTAATTGCCGGGCCTTTATCCACGGTGCTCTCGGATACGGCAGGAAGCGACGCGTTTCCATTGCACAGCGGTGACGTTACTTTCGGTTATATCACTAAGGAGGACCAATAGCAGCGTTGGTGGCCTAAAGGAAGAACGCGCGTTTCAATCCGAAGGTCGCGGGTTCAAACCCCGGCTGGTACCAATGACTTGTTAGGAACTTATACAGGGTATACAAAAAATGCTGATGATCCTTGAACCTTACCTCACGGATTACCAGCATTTTTGGTATAACCTGTCATTTGATATTAACGCTTTTCGGTAAAACATCCTGAGGAAACTGGACCCAATAAGGCCTAGTTTACCCTCTGGGTTGGAAGGTCAGATGGCAGTCGCTTCCGTAAAACTAGCAACTACGCCAAATCTTGGGATTGGTTGCCAAAGAGTACCCACGTTCCCCGTGCATAAGCCGGGAACAACGCTAGTTAAATGAAGAAAAAGAACTTGAGAGGGCTAATAGCGAACGAAATGGGAGCTACCGTATTGTCGCTCACCAGGCGGCGCCACTCATGCGTGGGTCCTGTATCAGTATGAGAGAGTTGTCAAAGTGACGACCCACGTTCCACTAGCGCCCCTAGCGGAAAATCGACTCGCGGTAATCCTCATTAGGCCCAGGTATATGTCGCATTTTGTAGGTGTCCCGGTTAATAGACGGACTTTTATCCATTGAGCTCCCGGATACGGCGGGAAGTGCGGCGCGCGTTTCCATTGTATGAAGAAAATTCGTATCCGCGTTTCTTGCGGCGAGAAAGCTAGGGCTGTAGAGAGAGATAAAGTAAACTTCGTATTAGTAGTTCATTATTTTCCGTTCGAAGTGAGATTGAAAGGGACATAAAAAAACTGATGCTTTGGACGACCTTCAGTGAAGACGTTGCTTTCGGTGATATAACGGACACAGGACAAGTTTTAGTAGATAAATTTTGTATTAAACAGAGACGTCTTAACGATGTTTATAATTTTTTATTGAAAGAAAAATGGAAAAATTCCTTCCTATGGCGTATAACCAAATGAAAGAAATTGTGGAAACATTCGCCGGGGTTGATCGGGCGTCGATAGCTCAATTGGCAGAGCGGTCTGACCGGTGTGTTCAGAACGACCTCTCTGAACACCGGGTTCAAATCCCGCTCGACACGAAGATTTTTTCAAGTTTTCTTACAATTATAAAATTGTTAGTTTCAGTGGGCCGCACAAAATACCTATGAATGTTTGTTATGTCATTCTAAACTCCAATTTTTAAATTAAGACTATAAGTAACCTAATTCACTCACTCGTACCTATCATTATACATAATATGTATAATGTATATAAATACGAGTTTCCATGGTTACTTAATGCCTTACATGGTGTAATGCATTATTTTTATCAAATTTTAATCATGTAACAGCTTATGGTTTGAGGGGATATAAATATATAAAGATAAGCGTAAAAATAAGTTTCCTTTTTAAGCAGAGCAAGATTGTTTCACTTTTCCTTTCTTACTGAGAAGTTTCCGAATGTTGATTTCGCGATTTGCGAAATTTACTGGCAAGACAAACTTGCGAAAAATAAACTCATCCGTCACTCTCCATCCGTCAAATCCCGTACGCATATGGACCCGCCAGATCCCAATCTGAGTCTATTAACCGCCACAGATTAAACAATAGGTCCGTAATCGAAAAAATAATTTCCCTAATTTGTCGGCTGCGCCAGACTGACGGGTGATTTGTCCTCCCAATCAAGAGATGGCGTGATTGTTAACTTGTAATTAGGCCTATTTGTTTGCCTTATCTGTGGATCGGTTAGAACAATAGAGAGAGGTTGGATTCGATTAGTGTGAAGCGATTTAATTGTTTTTTTTTGTACAGTCACACGGTTTTGAATTAAATGTTTATCTTAGTTTTAAATTCGGTGTAATTGAATTAGTTTTATTGGATATGTTTTGCATACCCACGGACGTAAACAGTGTGTAAGTTTTCTGTTTCGTTGTTAAGAGGTACCGTTTTGTCGGTCGCCTTTAAGGCGTTAATGCTATAAAGGTTTTTCAAACGAGCGAGCGAATCGTGTAAGCTAGTGCTCCCAGTGGTAAATAAATAAATAAATAAATATTATAGGACAATTTTACACACATCAACCTAGTCCCACAGTAAGCTCAATAAGACTTATGTTGTGGGTACTAGACGACGACATATATATAATAGATAGATACATATAAATACTTAAATACATAGAGAACATCCATAACTCAGGAACAAATATTTGTGATAAACACACAAATAAA
Source organism: Lathronympha strigana (assembly GCA_949128165.1). Taxonomy (NCBI): domain Eukaryota; kingdom Metazoa; phylum Arthropoda; class Insecta; order Lepidoptera; family Tortricidae; genus Lathronympha; species Lathronympha strigana. The sequence goes on along the minus strand of OX421906.1, from coordinate 3,384,978 downwards.
TGCCCTGACCAGGATTCGAATCCGGGACCTCCTGCTTCGTAGGCTGAGTCACTACCGACTAGGCTAGGAGGCCGTTGGTTCGCCATCTTGGCAACCCCTTGATCATTTGGCCAATATTTGAACTTAAAAATTATATTAATATCATCTAACCGCTTGCCAAGTTTCACGACGATCCGATCAACTATACTCGTAATCATAACATAATCATACATACAAACATATATACAAACATACATCCATACAAACATACATACATAGTGGTTCGCCATCTTGGCAACCCCTTGAGCATTTGGCCAATATTTGAACTTAAAAATTCTATTTAAGTATATCATCTAACCGCTATCCGATCAACTATACTCGAGTTATCGTCGAATAAAGATACAAACATACATACAAACATAAATACAAACATACATACATACATACAAAGACGGAGTGTCCAAGTAGATTAAGAGTCCTCACTCGCTTCGCTCGCGCGTTCGATTAAGCACATACATAACTATGTAATAATAGTTAGGATAAGAAGCTACCACCTTAACAAAACAATGTCGTGGTAATCCAATCCATGTTATTGTCCGTTATCTGCATAATGTGAGATTTCTGTTCCCCGTACTCGTGGGTGGCCGAGATAGCTATACTGACGGCGTATGCTCGGTACCGTTGGAGTATCTGTTTTGCTGACTTTGAAATTCTTTAACCATTAAGAAAATTTATGGATATGGATTTCTTAGCGATAGGAAATTATACCTTAATCATTTAGGAACCTTAGATTTATTTTAGTTTTTGTTTTTTTAATATTATATAGTAAGTGTATTTTAACTACTTGCCTACCTCTACCTACCTTAAATCTGAAATAGGTCCTTGAAGCATTGTATCTAGGATGCTGGCGGCATTTCCTCGTTGTATCGCAATGCTGATACGTTGTGCGGAGAAGCCACCAGCTCTTTGGTCACCAGTTACATCAACCAGACGTTTCGCGATTTCTACAAAAAACTTGCGCACGCTGGGACCCCATGGATCTAGAGTTTCGACCCTGAATGGTACAAAATAGTACTCTCTGCCCAGGGCCTTATATTTATTACGTTTTAAAATTTCGGCGCTTGATTTATTTGAATATAGATCCAAATCAAGATCATGTGACTGACCGCTATACAAAATCTCTAATTCAGCACTCAATGATGTTCTATTAAGTTTAAATCAAATTCGTAACAGACTAATATTTTTATTTCGAATAATGACTTGGCACTTTCTTCTTCCTTCAGTGATTTCAGTAGAAAAAAGCTATAAACTTGCATGACTTCCTGCTACTTCAAATTTGATGAATGTGAATAAATTTTAAATAATTATTAGAATAAGGATTCAGCTACAGTAATAATTTTTAATTCGATATGTGAATTTCACAACATTTCTCGAAACTCTCTGGGTGGTAAATACATATATACTTACTCGTATACCTACATACGAGTATGTCGTTACTTGATCATAATGATTAATTCCAAACAGGTGTTGTCCTCCTTTCTATTTTATTACATGATTACATTTTAGGACATGATTGACAAATTCAGCAGTGTATTGATTTACATAGGTAGTTATTTGTGAGCTACATTGTTCACGACTATTGGCTCATGATCAGACCAATACAGTTTATTTAAACACAAACAAAACTTTTGCATCCACCAGTACTTATAAAATGATTTTTGATACAACGTGAATAGCCCTTGTCCAGCGCTCACTCCAATCACTTTGCCCATCTTGTACCACATTGTTCTTTCTCGGCTTAACCCACCAGCAGGCAAGACCCACCCTTAGCTGCTGAGCCACTAGGTTGAATATCCTCTGAGGGGACTACATGTCTCGACCTACGGCCCTGCGATGGCTACGATCCATTTCATCTCGCCCAAGCATAAACTACAAAACAGGCGTCAATTGCTAACAACCTCTCGATTCTCTCGCAGCGATACAATCAACTCTGTCTTTTATTTTCTCGCCGTAGAGTCCCGATTGGTTTTATTCGTCGCCTCAAGCGTTTAGATCGGTGCTACGTCAAATTAGATCTGACATAACAAGCAAGTTTCGACCATAATTTAAGTATTTTAAGACCGACTTTTAAATTGTCATTATTCACACCTGTTATCTGTATCGATTCATCTATTTGCATGACGGATAACGCGTTTCTTTTCAAATGAATCCAGTCCTTATTACTCTTGATTTAAAGTAGGTATTTGCGTGATGAGTCGATGAGATAGAATGTGATATTTGGTGTTTGTGTGTTTGTTTTGACAGACAGTGTACGTGTTACGGGTGACTACGATTATGCGATTGTGTGGAGCGTTTTAGATCAACTGATAATGCGTGACACAGGGATCTACACTTGGGTGCACTTCACGGATGTTTTCCTCAACAAAACTATCACCTTCTTATTGTGGATTGCGTACGATGTAAAAGCGTTCCCATACACTACTCAAAATTCGGTGACGACGCGGAATCGCAGTGACGTGCCTCACACGTTATGATTTTACCGCTTTCCACGCCGCTAGACGCACCGTACACGCAGTGAAATATATGAAAAACAATAGACGGTTACGTTTAATGTCAAGTCTTTTTCATACATACAGTACATAAAGGAGTGGTGAGCGGTGTGGTCACTCTATAATTATATACAATTTTTTTTTTAATTAACAAAAAAATTTTTTTAAATAAAATTACGCATTACACTCACGTTTTTTGAGTCACTACTTACGATATATTTCCTCCTTGATCCTTCTTTTATTTGTTGGAGCTCCATAACATTTAGAGTAGGTATACTGGGTGTCTCCGACTATGGGGCTTTAAGTTCAGGGTTTTATTTTACTCTCCAAACTGCCCTCTTTCGCTATGGTTCTAACCCCGAGATCGCGAAAAAAGATGTTGGCATCTCATTTTCAGAAATGTATGACGATGAAAAAAAATGTATCTCCTTCAGTCTCATAGTAAAAAATGCTCGGTTTGGAGAGTAAAATCAAACTCTGGATTTAAAGCCCCTAAGCCTGGATTTAACAAGAGTAACGCTTACTCTTGGTTAAAAAGTTCGGTCAAATCCAGCCTTAGTCGGAGACACCGTGTAATAGGCGGTAAGTTGTCAGTCAGTGTCTGTCATTCTTCTACGGTGTAACTTCTTTATATTTAAATACGTTTGTTTATGTTTACCATTTTCCTCGACCGTGTGTCCGCAGGTTTTACATTTCGTATAGTTTTTGTCCCGAGCTCAGTCCGTTAATGGCATGAGATTAGATAGCGGTCAGTGTTTTACTTTAATTATATATGTTTTGTGGCGGTAATAGCATCACACGTACTCATGACTCGCGGTGGCGGTGAACTAAGAACTCTACTAAGAAAGACTAAAATATCGTCGAATAAATTCACAAATATATCCTCATTGCGACATAAAAACGCAAACGCAGAAGTGAACGCAAACCACTAGCAACACCAGTTCTCTTATTAGTTGAAAGAGATGTTATACATAATAATATATACTACAGAAAAAGTAATCAAGGCCTCCAGTGCCAATTAATGAGGCTAAAATAGCCGTAACAAAAGTATCATCTTTGCATAATTGCAATACATATTTTTATTTTATTAATAATTAAGACGTACAAAGATACCTATTGATTTCCTGTATAAATTGATTAAGAACACTATCATCGGGTTCGGATATCGACTCGATTTTGCGGTAAGCGAATTCACTAAATATATACGAGTATATCACATTTGTCGCGATAATGTGGCAATGTGATGCGCGCACGGCACGACACATTCGTTAACTTTCGAATGTCACATGAAATTTATTGTGCCTTCGCATGGCGCTTCAGACATATTTAACTAAAGGATGAAAATCAGCTAAGGTCATTATTCAGTGTGATAGTGTGGGAGAAAAGGGTGTAACAAATGTCCGGCTATACCACCAGAGTATATTTTAAAGTGTTGAAAAAACATCCTACAGATGAATTGCTGTCATAGCACCGCAACTTAAGACATCTAACATACACAACACAGCTGTAATTATATATAGCAGAATGTAGGTACTTAAAGATCTTAGGTCATAGAAAACTGAACATGGTTTTCAATGCCATTTCTGTGGTCATCTGCCAAAAAAGTTGAATAATTGTGCAGTAACGATTATCTGACACGTCTAGCTATTACTACGTGCGTATGTACCTACCTACCCCTAACGTGTAGGTCTCCTCATATAATACGGCTGGCCAACTATATTGTCACACTAGCAAAAGGGTAGCACACCCATACTCCCCTTCTTACAAATTAGAAAATGTTAGACAAGCTGTGTCCAGTTGTCTTATGGTCTAAGCTTTAAACATATCTATACCATTTTGAATATGAAACACAACGTTTTGTAACATGTAAGTAACCGTTTTCCAACAAAGTGGTACATTGTCTGCATTAGCTTATCGCAACCGGTCCCTGTTCCACAGATATCATCGTAGACAATGCTGCGTGGGCGCAGATTACATCGCCTTCTTTGTTTTGATCAATTCTATTATGGGTGACTACTGATTTGGTGCGTGTGTCAAAGTAGGTGGGTTGATGACCATGATGCTTGCATGGTCGTTTGATTTTGTGGTTATAATATACTGGGCTGAGTGGCTGAGTGAGATGCAACGAGTAGGAATTGTCATATCAATTTTAATTAAAAATCATACTTATGAAGATGCCGCTTATAAAAATCTTGGAAAATTTTAACGGAGTTGAACTCGCGGTTGTGAGATTTCCACATTTGCTTAATTTCTAAATATTGACCTTATTTTTTTAAGCTGACTCTTTCTGTTTATTGGATAATAGGTATACTACAAATTTGAGAACCAGAGTTTTAGGTATCTTAAAAGGTAACTCATTTTTTTGGTAGATTCAAGATCTTGTAGTTAAAACTGACTCTTTAACTTCTCTTTAAGATCCTTTTGATATGTATATCTGCCTATACGTCAAAATCACATCCACCCACCTACTGACAGCCCACGACCTAAATAACTTACTTCACCCATCTCTCTGCACCATTAAAATACATCTATCGGCCATCGGACAAGCATTAATAGCGCGATTTAATCACAAAACGCGACACTATGACAGGTTACTGTTATTAAACAAACACACCAACATACTTCTACCTATGTAAAACTGTAAAATCAACCCTAATCCTTTCCAATAAGGTTCAACAGCCCCTAAATTAACTTCATGTGATTTTAATGCGCACTTCGGTCGAACATCCGACGTGTGCGCACCGTTACGGCGATTATTCGATAATTTTCGAGATAAAAATCGGTTTTTGACAACTGCCTTTGAAATGGAATGTTTAAAAACACATTAGATGAGTGGAAAGCCGAATGCGAACAATTATTATTAAATTGTTAGATACCTATTGAGATATATAATGGCTAATTTCCTGTTGTTGGCCATGGTTAAATGAAAAGGAGAGTACCTCCATCTGTATGGTTTCATTTGACCAACCGGTGAAGACGTTTGAAAAAATAAATATTATTATATATTATAATAAAGAATAGGATAATATTATTGGATTGGGACGGCTTATAACTGTTTCAATTTTTTTTAGTGGCTAGTTTTTTACAGTTCTAAAATAAGCTTAAGATTATACATTCTATTAAACTAATTGGACATTCGATGTTGAAATTGAAATAGTAGTAGCTTTAGAATTTTTTACCTTTTAATTTAAGTTTTTTTATTTTATTTGTTAGCAATTTTTGTGACTTGCCGATTTTTTTCTGGATTAGCGGTTAGCTTAAACAATACATACATTACCATTGCGTAGACGCACTTTTTAATTAAACTAGCTCAGTTTAAATAATTTCAACTCGGTATAATAATGTTCTTCCCATGCCGACTGTACCCTCGGCGCGGGATTCCCATGATTTAAGCGCGGGAAGATCGTGTTGAGCGGGACACCGTATAATTAACTCGTGATTTAGCCGTAGAGATGGCGCCACTATTGATGGAACTATTGATGCTTGATGCGTATGTCAAACGAGGATAAATGTGTATAACAGTGTTTTTTTTATTGCTTTAAAGACACTGGTAGAAGACAATAGTAGATTGTACAACAAGGGCATAAAGTGATCCATTTTTATCCGAGGCAATTTTTTGGTCTGAGCGTAGCGAAGACCAAAATAGTAGACGAGGATAAAAATGGACATTTTTGGCTGAGTTATACACTCTGCTTTTCACTTCGATTGGCGAGGAAAATAAAACAATGACATTATATAAAAGAGTATTTAATTAAAATTTAAAGTAAAATTTGTACAGTTGGAAATATTGAAAGAAATTGTCTTTCCTGGCATATTGACCGTGTTAATTTGAGATGATGGTATATTATGAAGTGAAGAGTATGAAGACGTGTCCGATCTTACGGGGTTTTCATCGGAGGGTTGTGGTTGTATAAACCCTGTATTTTTAACACCCGATGTACCCGGCTGCGGCTCATTCGGAATTAAATGAATATGTTCCGTAATACTGTCTGTTATTTTTGATTTATGTTCCACTGACTCTTCTATGTATCCTTCGGCTACCTGGTCCGACCTCCACCCCCCATGGCGTTTTATAGTTGTTAGGTTTGCTCCTGAGTCTGCTAACAGAGTGGCTGAAGTTCGCCTAAAACAGTGGCCAGTGTAAAGTTCTGGATTATCTAAGTTAAGAAAGACCGCGATTCCTTTAGGCATTGCTGCAAATTTATTTCGCCTTGGTGACTTGGCGAGTGCATTTACCCTTCTGGTAGTTCAAAAAAAAACGAGGTGTTAATAAATTTTCGGGGCGTAAAGCTTGATATTTTTTTACAATATTCAAGTATTCGCCTTTAACGACGAATGTTCTTTCTTGGTTAGTTTTAGTGTTTGGCAAGTTTATAGCTTGCAACATCGAGTCCGTTTTAACATCATTGATGGTAATATTTGTCAATTCAATACCGCGGCATGCGCCACTAATACCGAATATTAGGGCAACCTGCAACAAATAAAAAACAAGTTATGATTACACATTAGTGTGATTAGTGTCATGTTTAAGTGAAAAAATATTTGAAAACTTTATAGTTTACATTACCTTTGTGGCCATCGGCCATACATGTCATCGGGAGCGGTATTTAAAAATGTTTCTACTTGCTTCGCCGTAAAAACTTTGGATTTTTTGCTCTTATGTCCAACGGAAAGCCTTTTCAGGAAACTCGCAAGCTTCGTATAGTCCTTTATATTTACATTATTTTTCGTCAGCACTGTAGCCCTCAACATAGAATATACACTCCAAAGTGTAGGAGGCTGTAATTTTTTTGATAATTCGTCGAAATATGTAAGAAAAACACTCTCAGTTAACGAATCAACCTGCTTTTCAGATCTCCAACGCATAAAATTTTCATAGGCGTTAAGATAAAGGTGCTTTGATTTCGGCGGCAATATCTGTTCTACTACTTTTTGGGCACTCTGCTCGATGATCGTATTAGGCGACAGCGCCATTTCATCGTCACTCGACGTCATTATTTAGGTTTAGGTAATTATTAAATAAGTCCGGAAATTATTATATTTTTCACTACAATTTAAACCACAAAATTGTCCTAAAGCAAAGAACTTAATAAATAACCAACTCCCGCCAGCTAACTTTTTTATGTTTTTTTTTTTAACACATGATCATTGTTTTAGATGGTTGGTTTTCTGCCAAGTCATTTAAACATTTCGGAGCATTTTTAAATGATAATTCACTCCTATTCTATCTGATTTATTAAATTTAATGACAGAAAACACGGAATTCGGATAAATTATAGCAAGAATTTAAATAATACAACAAGTTTAGTCATCTACGTAATTGTATTGCTCAATAAGATTGTGGAATATGTTTTGAATGTGTTTGGCTGTTGAACCTCACTACCTTAGTTTTAGAAGAAAATTTTACTTTATGCACTAGAGCTTAAAATGCGATTTTATGTTGTCTACGCACGACACAAAGTTGAACTTTTTGAGCATGAGAAGTGAAAAGATATTTATTTAGCTCCATTTAGAAAGTAACATCTAATTTCATTTTATCTCATATGGTATTTGTATCCAAGAGTAACGCTTACTTTTGGATACTAGTGTCAAAATCCCATAGTAATTTGACGTTACTATCTGAGAGTAAGCGTTATTCTCGTAATAAAAAATTGGTAAAACGCAGCCTGAAGTAAGTGACAACTATGACATATCAATGTCATGCCGAATAATCATTCTCCGTTTAAACGCATGCCAATTTTGGATACTAATGTCAAAATGCCATAGTAATTTGACGCTTTAGGCTGCGTTTTACCAAACTTTTTATTCCGAGAATAACGCTTACTCTCAGTCCTCTCAGATAGTAACGTCAAATTACTATGGGATTTTGACATTAGTATCCAAGAGTAAGCGTTACTCTTGGTTAAAAAGTTTAGTCAAATCCAGCCTTAGTAAAGTTAATTCTAATGCCCGTTTTACATTGTGTTTGTGTAACTTGTACTTTATTTGAAAAATGATATAAAATGACTAACTCAATAAAACTAACTATGCCATTCTGTTTCCTTAATCCAAGCTACATGCCATAGTTAAATCAATTCAAGAAAAACATACTAGGTTCCTTACACGGTATTTATTATTGGGATGAGAAATGTTTTTTTAATTAACTGGTTATTTAACTGTACCTAAAGATTGCGCTCCCAGCGTAAGCGCTGGTCTAGGATTTTTCATTCGAATGTGAAACGTGGAAAAATGTGCTTGTCACTTTGTCAATTGTTGTTAAGGTTTCTAACTAGCCCCTTATCGGTAAGTGACAAAGTGGTACCATTCACTAAATATCACAGATATATGCGTGTGTGTTTTTATGGAATTACCTAATTGAAGAATTTCAGAATCCTGAGATTCTTTTTACTACCATAATCCTAGTCCTAAAATGATGGGCAGATGCGAGTTAATCCGTACTGGTAAAGTCGATTATTATTTAAATGCTTTCAATGTTTGTTCGATTGCACAATACAAAAGTACGAGTTTGTTTACTTACTTGTATACATGTTACAATTTAATAACCCAACCTCCGTTTAGTTTTGAAATGGTCTTTAAAATGAGCTAAACATGCGTAGGTTTTTTTTTTGGTTTTTTGGGTTTCAAGTCTTCCCATTTCAGTGAAAAATTCCTTTATTTAAAGAAGACCTCAACTCACAAACAATCCAAGTAGCACATGACTATACCATCTTCCACACAGCCAACCTACACCTTATCCCATCCCCATAAGGGCTACCTCCAAGAACTTTTACAGTTAGTACGAAAACCAAGCCAATAACCATCCATTCCTAAACCTTACTCCAACCACATAAGGGATATCTTTAGTAAGTTTCGTAAATACGAGTGTGGAAGCCAGGAAACCACGTTTAAACCTTATCCCAACGACTTAAGAGCTATCTTCAGTAACTTTGCTCTTACTGAGAAAGCCAACTCAATGGCGATATGAATGATTTAACCGCTGAAAGGTCGTGCCGATGGCGGATAGCTCTTTATAATTAATTCTCGTGTATTTGTTGTTTCACGCGTGACCTGTCAAAAGTCTGGATTTATTTATTTATAGGCTGCTAGTGATAGTGTTGTTTAGACTGTGTTTGAAGCGTGTAATTTCTATTGAGTTTTATAGGGGTTTTGATTATTTAGGACGCGCTAGACTCATCCTACGGCCCTATGATGGACGCTTCCTTAAATATACATTGTAAATTATGGAATAATGTTTATGCTAACGATGTTTATTACAATGAAACCATATTATTCTGCGTTTTAAGCAGAACATGGTAACATTGTTATAAATATTGTTAATATACAGACAGGCGTCTGACACTTTAGAACTTTTACACAATTTTGTTATTATATATATAATAAGTATGTGCTGGTTTTTAGGAAAAGGTAATACTCAGTTGTTGATAGGGTTCATTTCTAATTTATGACATTCGATAATCGACAAAGTAGTGTAGGTACCTTTTACTAAAAGGCTAAATTAACTATGTCTTGTTTTTATTCTGTCCCGTCAGCCAGACAAGTGCAGCACAGTCTGTTTGAAGATACGTAGTATATTCTACTGACATGCTTGGTAGATGGCCCATCGTAAAAAGGGAATACCAAAATAATCCAAGTTTTATTACTTTTAATTCCATAAAACCGTGATATTAAAAGTGACCCAGGAGACCGTAAACCGCCGTCAATAGAACTTACAAACGATGTAAACAAAAGGTATCACATAGTTTGTCACTGTTTCTCTTCTTACTTTTACACTACCTCATCAAACACCACTGAAGACGTTCACTACTGATATGGTCGTATTATGGTAACATACAAAACGTGAAGATTTCATTAAAATATAAAAGTAAGGTTATTACGATCAATATGGCGGGTTGTTTACATTATCAGTCAATTTGGTTGACGGCGATTTTAAAAATGGCAACGACTGACAAGATATAGTTGATTAACCCAAAAATAATCACATTTAAGGATGACTCACACTAGAATGGGACGGGACGGGGCGGGACGGGAAAATCTGTCAATTTATATAGAAAGAATCACGTGATAGCTCGGAGACCTCGGATGTCATGCTTTCTATAGAAATTGACAGATTTTCCCGTCCCGCCCCGTCCCGTCCCGTTCTATTGTGAGTCTTCCTTAAAGAGGGTGTTTATATTGAAACGTAAGTAACAAACTTAAGAAATGTACCGGTTCTTATTCAGAATAACTTAAATAAAGATGCAAATACTTTTCTTTGATTTGACAACGATTACCGAAAAATGTCGTGAAACTGTGTATAGAAATTGACACATCGCCTTGTCCTGTCCGGTGTTAATTAAGGCTGTTTACAATTAAATGGAGATTTAATATGGCTCTTTTATCAATTGCTGAGTAAAGGATAGTGGTTTAATGGAAAGTACTTAATTTCAAAAGTTTTTAAACATTGCCAACACGCCTTGGGGTTTTTATTTGGTGAGTGAACCAGCAAGAATATTGACGTGAAAACCTCTTTGACACTCCAATATGCAAGTGTAACAGAGATGGTAATATGTAATTCGATTTTCCTGGTATAGGCACTGTGCCAGGATGCCCCGCTTAGTAATTGTATAAATATCAAGCTTTTCTCACAAGTGATCAAGACGTTTTCTGTCATGGATAACCAACGGCTAGGCAGCACCACACAGCAAATAAAGCACTAAACGACCCCAACGAAGTGTCGGAATGTCTGTCCGTACAAAATGAGTAATAAAACAACTACCTGTTGGCAAAATGCCCCGATACAACAATCGGCTCGCCCCGCAATCTTCCCATCGGTAATTTGGTAATAAAATGAAAATACGTACCTCCTTATCTATAATCCACTCTATATAAACACCATGCGCTATATAAACAATCCACTGCAACACCCACACGTCTTAAATTCCAGCAACATCAAGCTAATATAGTTTTTATTGCTTTGAGCGAGAGCAGTTAAAGTTAGGTTTGCTCAATTGAAAGTCGGTCTTAAGCCGTAAGGATTAATATGCCCTGAGCAGTGCATACAGCTCTTCTGCTTTCGCGGATTCGTGTGGCTGCAAATTTAATTTTCTTTAATAAGCTCTTCGCTTTACAATCAATGGATTATGCACTTTGTTACTAAGTGTGTATGGTTTAATTTCGCGCGGGTGTAAGGCTGTGTTGCAAGGCATGTATCTAGATAGGCCGCGAGTTTCATCGCTCGCGATGAGAGGCTCGATACGAGCCCCGCCCCTGTTTTTTTCGTGGTTCTAAGTAACAATGCTGATCTCTTGACTAAATAACATCGATATCGGAGTGTTCTCGATACAGAGGTTTATTTTGTTGTTGGCGAATCAAGTTTGTTATTTATGAGGATGTGAACCAGATTGGTTTGTGTCGAACGGGTTTTAAACTCGTTCAGTTAGTTATAGACTTTTTATTCACGTGTTTGTCAAATCTAAAAACAAGTGATAATCGTTTGTATCTATCACTACTGCATTATTGTTGTTGCAGTTATTGTTTTTTGGAAAGAGACACCATTTTACGGAGAATTTGCTAATATTTCTGTGTTATTCAGAAATATTAGCAAAATCTCCGTAAAATCAGAAAAAAGGTCCGTTTTTGAGCGATTGGAAAATAAACATATGGATTAGGTTCCAATTTCACTAGTAACAACAGTCAACCAACTGGAACCCTAGGCCAAAATGACAATTTTTTGCGTTACTATGAGTCTTACAGTTCCAATCCTAGGGTTCCAAGTTCCAATCGTCTGTACAGTGAACCAATTGGAACCCTAGGCCACTGTAGGACTATGTCACAGTTGCGCTAAAAATCAGATTATCAGGAATCTCTTACTGCATGTAATTTTGACATGGTTCTAGAGTGGTATACTATGGTTTCAATTGGTTGACTGTACTTACACCGTATAAATTATAATCATAATAAATGCCCGCGTCAGTACACTAATGATAGTGATTTTGACTTCTAATCTGATCTTTATAAACGATGGCGGTAGGTAGTTTTTGATACAACGTAAAAAGCAAAATCATCAGGGACATAGAGACAAGAAATATTCTAGAGATAGAATAACAAGTGTACTTAATTTTAGTCCTAACCTAAGCCTCGAGCACTGCTACTTCTACGCTAGGTAGGTAGTTATACTCGCAGTTATAAGTAAATACTGATGGAAAACGTACAGTTTAAATTGCTGAAAGTAAAAACCCTGAAATATAAAAAAAAGCTGTAAATTTTAACATGTCTTCGTGGACCAGCTATTATGTTTATGCAACCCACAAAACTTACTAAAACAGTTGTAACTCTACTTAATTCAAATGCAACTAAGCTTAGAGCTAAAGTTAGCTCGGACCGCAAATCCTAGAACTAACTCTGCAGACTGTGGGGTTACTGGTTTATGACGCCATAGTAGTGTGTATTATAGATTTGAATGTTAAAGACAGTATAATTCAGATTTGTATGAAAAAAAGGTAGCGCTAGCCAAAATGTATGGAATGTATTGGTTGTTTAAACTACCTATTACCTAGGTATATCACCTATTATTAGGTCTACTATCACCTAAACTATTTATCATCTAAAGGCACCTGATTTTGTGGGAACGTCACCATTGTCACATTAAAATGATGTTGAATATACCCCATATCAAAAGCTAGTAGTTAAGGAACTATACCTACTTTTTTTAAGTACTTAATTATTTTTAAAACAAAAACAAACAAAAATTTATTCGCAGAAAAAGGGTAAATTACATGTGTTAGTGTAGATATATTACAAGATTGTATCACCTTTTTCGACTGTTTTAAACAGTATGCAAATATTAAGATAAGGCAGTGTAAAATGTGTACATAATACCTACATTACTCATAATTAAATTTATGTCTACTAAATTGTTACAAACAAACAAGCACAATTTTTTTAAATTTACTTAAATTATAGTACTTATAATAGAAATAGTAAATAATTTACAAATAAAAAACACTCATCACTCTTTATGATTTATAAAATCATTTACTTTATAAAAGCAGTAAACTAAGAGGCATTTTCTTAGTGTCTTAGTAAATTCTCTGCCCTCTAGTTCTTTCATGTGAATAGACATTAGGTAAAAAGCAGTAAGTGCTTCGAACCTTCGAAGAGGAGCAATAAACAGCACCAGTATCGTCTTTGAGTAGAAGCCTCAAGGTGAAAAGCAAGCTCATGGACGTGAGACGGATTTAACTGAGACGTACCTACTCGTATTCTAGCCTACACGATTCCAGAGTATTTTGCATCCTGCTTTTTCTCATTGGTGGGAGCGAGTTGAAAATACTTGAGAATAGCGCAAGGCGTTAGAGAATGTCATAAAGATTCTGTTCACAAAACTTGGCGACGGAGAGTTAGGTATGTTGCGAGCTGTAGGTCTGAACTGGAGCGAACACTGAAATAGTACATTACGATACAAGTGCGGAAAGGAGAAAATACGCAATGAGGGGCGATATAATAAAACACGACCGAAGGGAGTGTTTTAAATCGACACAACTTGCGAATCACCTATTCGCACGTGTATCGTATGACGTTTTTAGTACACATGGTGCTACATTACCGCACTAGTGTGATAATGAGCACTTAATTTATGTGCCATATGTACTGTAAAAAATATTTAACCAAATCACTTCGCTTAGTTCATTAACAACCATAATTAGCAAGGCGTTATTAAAGTTCGTTTGATTTAACAATGTCGTTTGTTCATAATAATATCTAGTTTTGGTAAGACCCTATGTAGTCACTTTGTTAATGTTACTGGTAGACCCTATGCCCCAGGGGTGCACTCGGATCTACAACAACAACAGGTGTCGTGCGGGTGTCAACCACAGAGTAGTTTTATCGTTTTTTGGTTACTTTTGAGTACAGCAGCTAAGTGTCAGTTCGATTTGTAATACAAACAAATGAGGGCGGGCCTGCCGCCGGCTAGATGTTATTAAGAAATAAATTGGGCACCAATTTGTAGGGTTGCCACTTTGCATTTAGTTTTTACGAAACAAGAAATATACTTTCACGTTCGAAATTGCATGGGCAGTTTATGAATGAACTCATTCATAAATTGCCCATGCACTTTTGAACGCGTGTGTACCTACATATTGTATATATACATTTTAAGCTAACATTTGCATTATAACTAATATTTGAAACGGGATGATTACCATATCCCATATGACGTAGTTTATTCCGTGAACATGACGCTTGCAACAGTGTCGAAATATCGGGTGCTCAATAAAACAAATATATACATGGTAAGTAACCCGTTTCAAATATTAGTTATAATACAAAATACAAAATTATGTTACATGAGAGATAAAAATATTAAAAATATATATATATACAGTAAGTGTAACTTACCTAACTACCTACCTCTACCTACCTTAAGGCCGTCCCCTATCCCAATGACCTCGGCGATTTGAGCTTTCTTCCCCTACCGCTTCCTTTCCTCACCGGTTACACAATACCGGTTATAAGCATAAGTCGTCACCTAGGAAGAGCTGCTTGTACTAGGACGCAACCCTATAAACTACTAGTGCCATCTTATACGACTGGCCCCCGTCGCCCGCGCAGGCATCTCGAGCCGGCGTTTTCGGAAAAATGCGTGTAATAGCTTTTTTCTCGAAAAGTACAAAACCTATCCAAAAATCAGTGGATGCGTTTAAAGTAAACATAAATATAAAATGCTTGTCTTAGTTTCTTGTACTTACGACGCATAATAAGGGAGTAGATACAGATTTAAGGTAGAAAAAAGGGTTTACGGTTATTTTTTTTTCTCTTGATGTATTATGTTTTTCGACAATTTAGTGGAACAAAATGTAGACCAAATACCTAGCTACATTATATATTTTTTTCAAGCGTTGTGCTTGGAGCTGAACAAAGCCTATTCACTTTAAAAACAGTGAAATATGCCGGGTAGCCCCTTAAATCTAAAGTAGGTCCTTGAGGCATTGTACCTAGGATGCTGGCGGCATTTCCTCGTCATCCATTTCTTTTTTTTTTAATCTCTATGGATGATATTACCTAATGGTAAGAAATGTACCTAATTATTTAATGCACTTTTACTATTCTTTTGAATATGCAATAGTTATCTTTTAAATTTTAATCCAAAATTATGTGGCACATTATACTGATATAGATAATTTGCTATACGTTTATGAGTTATATACAATTTGTTCATAAATTTTGCAGATTCTTCAATATCACAGTTATGTGAAATATTTTTAAGTAATGCACAACCCGAAGTCAATGTTTCTTGAACCACATTTATAACCCCATGTGTAACCTATAATATCTGTCACATTAGGGGTGTGAAAAATTCCGATCATTTATCTAAAATTCGCGACAACCCTAGCGCTGCGCCCGCGGCAACGCATATAAATTACAGATTTGCACATAATCTTTCATTTTTCACGTCGGTTAGCGATTGAAGACTACTAATGGATGTCTTAGTGATTTTATATCCCATTTTCCCGCAAATTTTGGGAATATAACGGATAGCTGAGATCTTGGAAATAGACCTAACGGATAGCTTAGATATGATGTGTTTAAAATTATGTTTTCGTATCAAAAAACGACTAAATATTTTCCGTGACTGGTGAAAAGTATTGAGTAGTTTAAACTGCCCTCGATTTTACAATTATTTAAAATGCCATATTTATCTACAAACGCTTTTAAACAATTGCTCCGTGAATATGGCGCTTGCAACAGTGCGAAATATCGGGTACTCATTAATACAAACATACATGGTAAATATCCCGCTTTAGATTGTTGGTTGACCAATTGACCAGACAGCAATCTATACTGATACCTATTTATATTATCAGCTGTAATTATTATTTTTCGATATGACAAGTATGTAAGTACACAAAATAAACCAAAAATAGACATCAATTATTTGCGCCTATTACTTCTAATCGTTCTTTGGAAGCGTTTAGGTTTTATTTATGAAAAAAACACGCGTCATCACACCAGATGCCAAAAACCAGATAGCCTAACCTTTTCCATAGATCACCCTACATTAAGTTGTTGTGCGCCGGTCAAATTTCCGCCGCGCGCCGCCATGTTTACAAATTGGGAGGAACCGCCATCGCGAATCTTAAGTGCCAGATGTTGATGAATGGGTAAAAGAGTAATTTCCTGGGGCTGATAGCTGTTTCGAAAAGTGATGTTTGGAAATACGAGTTTTGCTTGCTTTAGCATTGCTGTTTAAGAATAAAACACGACGCAAGTGACGCGGCGCTGTTAAGTGCACGTATTTACGAGTAACAGCGACATCTATCGGTTCAAACGTGCCATCAATTAATTTCATTAATTTCGTGCACTAAAACTGTTTGCGTTAAATTATTATTGCATCTTTTTAATGTATTAATATTAAGGCAAAACTATAACTAATTTAAATAATAAATGTAGTTAATTAAAGTTAAAACATATTAAATAGCATGTAAAAAATACTTACTAATAAAATAATTAGAAAATGAAATATATACTGTTCTCTTTATTGTCGTGATTAGGTTCATAATAATTAAATTGAAGAATAAAACATAATTTTGTGTTCGTTATCTTATTGGTATTTTAAATGAAAATATAAATTTATTGTAGATTTGATTAGCTTTTTTCCGCAATTGAGCATATTTCGTGTTTTATGCTGCTTTCTTTGTCATATTCTACTAATTAAAACTTTAAAACCTGTAATGTAATAGATATAGAATAGAATACATATCAAACTTGTAGATTTGTGTAGGTACTTATACTGATAAATGCAGCATCCCAAAGTCAGACCAACCTTAAGCGTGTAATAACAAAAAAACCTATTTAAGTTAATTGGGAAAATGCCCCACAGCCTTATATCATGGCTAATGCCCTCGCAATTTTTGTTAATGTCGTCTTGTAATAAGGGATAAGAAAAAAGTGCAATTAAAAACAGATTTTTGCTTAACGACCATGCTTGGATGGAATGTGGGCTTTTTGGTTTTATATTTTCCCTTATTAGGGTTCCGTACCTCAAAAAGGAAAAAACGGAACCCTTATAGTATCACTTTGCTGTCCGTCCGTCCATCTGTCAAGCAAGACCCTTTATCTCGGTAACACGTAGAGGTAGCAAGTTGAAATTAATACCACATACATAAGTATGTGGTCCCTTGTAGCTGCAAAAAACCAAACCTCTACGTCAACGCAATCAAAAGATACGGCCGTTTATGTCGCATTTCCCATACATTTGCAACGGGAATCAAAATGTATAAGGTACTCCCTGTTGACCTAGAATCAAGAAATTTGGCAAAAAGCAAGACCTTGTAGCACAAGTACAGGAAAAAATCGTGGATCGTGAATCGAAGAAGGATGGACCTTCAACACTAACCGTTTGTCCAAAATAAAAATCTTAAAAGTTAGACTTGTATAGTATAAGGACCTGTGTGCTTAGCCAAGATGTCAATCGCTCACGCTTAATAACGTATCGCAGCTACCTCTCTCTATCACTCTTCCATATTAGTGTGACAATGACAGTTGCGTTTCGTTAGCGACTGAGCGTGAGCGATTGGCATCTTGGCTAGGCACCCAGAGCCCTTACCATGACGTCTTAACGCGATTCAGTTGACGACCTAAACTGAGTCGCTTCCATACAACTGAACCTAAACAGAACCTAAACTGAATCGCATTAAGACGTCATGGTAAAGCCCCTGTAATTAAAACTATTTGAAATACAAATTTCCAAAGATCAAAATCACCATTAAAAATTCACTTCTAGTAAACTTCACGGAACTACAAAACCGTAGATACACTGGAAATGAATAAGTTAAGATAATACATATAAGTGATATAAGAAGGTAAAAATTTAATGTAAAATGTGGTAAGGTTCGTAACTAAAATCAGTCAAACTTCCCCATTTTTTCTTATTATTATGTACTAATTTGCATTACATTTTCCTTTAATTTTCTATTTAAGGTCGAATAATATCATTAAGCTTTTATCAATACAATTTTACTTCTCATATGGAAATAATTAATTCATATAATAATTAATATATCCGTTTCCTTTTCCGCAGGTAAGTCCAGAGTCTGCGTAAGTCCGGGTAAAAAAAAATCATAAAAGGCTCGCCACACGGGCGCAGAAACTTTTAATCTGCTAACAATTCAAATGCAGCATTATGTGCTACGCGAGTTGGAACAATGGTTAAGCTCAGTTTAGTCTGGTTTGAACCGGTATACACTGCTTTAAAACCGGTTTAAACAGGCGAAGTGGGCTATCTCGGCCCATTGACGCTTTGTGGTGTGAGCTAATGGAAAGTTTAGCATGTGTCGCTTCTTCTATCGACAGTTTTTTCCGCTGTCTGGATGATGAGGCTGATAAAGTTTATCTGACAGTTTGAGGTCCAGAGCTTTGCAGGCTGTGACAGTTTGACAGTAACGTGGTCTTGAACTGAGTCGCTTTATCATGTGAGAATCTGTTTGCAGACGAAGTACCGCATTGTTTTGTGACTTTTACGGTGTAAGATATAGCTGTATGTAAGTCATTTATGTTGAAGCCTGTGTCTCATCTACTCTAATACAATTTTATTCGAATTTGACTATAGTCATCGTGTTTCTGGTTGCTTCTATAGAAACCCATGGATTATTTAGAAACTTCATACTAAGATTTGCGCAAGCACATATTTTTATGAAAATAATTGCAATTATATCCATTTCTATCTATAACATTTTATATGAAAAGCAAGTCTTAGTTGGGATTAGTTAGTTTGGTTTTTCTCATGGAGTTTTTCTTCGTTGAGAAACTGTGCTGGTGTTATTTCAATATCAACGTATATCTGCAATTAATAAACAGCCAAACCTCATTTAATAGAATCACATTTCACTTTTATTTCACAATAAAACAATAAAGATAAGGAAGTCGATGTGTATAATGATCGTGCATATGTGTCATACGACATTTTTCAAGATACTTGTGAGAAAAAAACAAAATTCTATGCGATAGGATACGTAATTTTTGTATATCATAATAATAAAACGAGAAAATTTTAAACAAATTGCCGCGCCGCGCTATTGTAGCGTAGTGTTTTTCCGAATCGAGTTGCGTACGCAAATTTGAAGCAACAGCCGATTGAAATAAATAATGAAATTATTCATGTTTAAAACAATAATTGATGAATAAGTTAATCTAGTTTAACATATTTTAAATAATTCACAAGGTTCATCTAAATACCGAGTTTTTAACGCATAAGCTATCATTTGGGTAAAAGAAAAAAGTGTTTTGTTTGAAATAAAAAACTTTGTACGAGTAACTCGACAAAATTTGGATGTATTGCCCGTGTACGTGAAACTTAGTCTCATTGGGTATAAACTGAACTTGATGTGGTAACTCATTACCGAACTAGTTGAATAATATAATGAAAAAGTTACGCGTGTTTAATATCTCGGATTATAAGCCTAAAATCGGTATAATAAAAACAACGTTACGAGCAAGTGTGTTGAAAAGTAGAATAATATAATAATAGGTATTCACTGTTTAAGTCCCTTAGCACATTATAATAAAAAAAATATTAATAACTTTAACGTAACCCAATCCTAAACACGGATCATCTATCAGCGCGGCGTCCGAGCGCGCGTACGGAAATGAAACGCGCGCGTGCGTCGCATACGTGTGGAGGCGCCTTTACTGCTGATGGGAAGGGATAACTTTTGGACATGTCATTCTTTGGAATACGCATAATGTCTTTTAGGGTTTTTTTATGGTTTGCAGTTTTGGATTAGCTATAGGTAAGTAGGTATACTTCTTATTTATTTAGAATATAGATACTGTTATATTAGGCTGTTTTTTTTACAATGCCGATTCAACCTATTTTTTATACAAGTTTAGGGCTAATTCACAATTCACCTGAGGTTTTTACGGCTAGTTTTTATATTGTCTTATCTACGTTGTCCAAACAAATCGATATTCATTTGTTTCCAGTAAGCTACAACTAGTTATGACCCCGTGCTATTGGTACCTACGTAGTAACAGCAACGCGATAGGACGCGATGCCGCGCGATACCATCGTATCGCCGGTGACATTGCCTTATCGACGTTGTGCACTTTCATAAGATAGTTAGGGTTGCCACGTTGAGCTGGATGCTGACTAAATGAGGTACTGCCTATAATTGTAGTATGACATTCAATAAAGGTTTACACAGTAGAGGACTATTTAACAGACAAACGTGCATGGCCCATACCAGAAACTGTAACTAAACCAACAAAAAATTAAATTGATTGTACTATTGCTTACAGAGTGGAGAAAACAGTTCACCAAAGAAATTATATCGAATATTTGTGTTCTTATTTCGTGTACAACTCTTATGTTTTTTTATTTTTGTTTATGCTTATTTAATTTTTTTGTGATCTTTCTGTTACACTATTTTCTTTTGTTGTGGTTTCGTTTGCAAATATTGTTACGACTTTTGTAATTCCTTTTGAAAAAATAAGTCCCGCCGAGTTTCTTGCCGGTAATAATCTTCTTGGGTAGGGTTAGAACCGGTACCTAGTAGCTTTTTTTTGACGTTTATAAGTGCATTGTAATGTGCCTAAATTTAAAAATAAAGATATTCATCATGTTAAACATAATGTTTGTTAAAAATGCTTGGGCCGGATGAGGTACTTGTCTATTTTTTATTTGTTACATTCTCACCTTCAATAATAATCACTTTTAATATTACATTTTTAATATCAGTACCTATTACTGAATCGTCGCCAACCCTATGTCGTGCATCTCAGAAGAGACTTGCGACGATAGCATTGTCCGTAATAGACTTGTTGACTTGACGATTCTAAGATCAACCTATATCTAGAAAAACTACAAATTTACACTACATTTCATTGAAAATGAGTCGTTTTTTTATCAAATTTCGGTGAAAAGTAACCGATTGTTGTTCTTTTGTGTAACAGTTCTGTACTTTTTGTTTATTATGGGACAATCTTACACAAATCCACCTACTCCTATGGTAACCTCAATAAGGCTTGTGTTATGGATGGGTAGTAGATTTAATAGAACTCAGCTTATTGAAGCTTTTAGAAACGCACTCATCTTACTATTTAAGAGGGAGTAGAGCGTCCAGTGGCGACCTCATTGGGGGATTGTGTTTTCTAATAAACCTTTCTATATCTCTATCTATCTATCTATCTATATCTCTATAATCCATGATATTATCGTTGCAGTCATACTAATTCTTTAACTTTTCGTCTATATATATAGTTTTAAATTACTCATTTTTGGCTTTATCACTTAAACGTAAAAACCACCACTCCACTATTTGCCATTTAGATGATCAAGCACTTATCTTCTTCCTAGCGTTTCCCCGGCTTATGCCACGACCCAGGGAGCCTGGGGTCCGCAACTAAACCCTACATTTGACGTAGACCATCCAACCCAGAGGGTGAACTAAGCCTTATTGGTATTAGTCCGCTTTCCTCATGATAATTCCTTCACCGAAAAGCGATTGGTAAATATCAATTCAAGATAAATTCCGTAAAACTTTTTGGTACGAGCCGGCAGGATTTGAACCCGAGACCTTCGGATTGAAAGTCTCACGTCATACCGTTGGGCCACCAACGGCTCTTAGATGCTCAAGCACAAAATAAGTAAATCAAAATGTATGTTTTGGGAAATTAGTTAAACTACAATGATGATACTAAAGATTATAGAAAAATTGAAAGGTTTATTAGAAAACACAATCCTCCAATGAGCGCCACTGCAGGCTCTGGGCCCTCTTAAGGCTAAACCACAACTTTGCAGCAACGGTATGTGGTGACGCATACGTAGTACAGTCAAGTGCAAAAATATGGTTCGACATAATCGACTCATATATACTACGCTCTTATTACAGCGGCATAATGTGGGAAATATTTTTGAGTAAGATGTGCACCACCATATTTTTACACTTGACTGTACCTACTCATACTCTTCAACTATCATTGAACCAGTTATTGCATAATAGATATAAATAATCCATGAAATCATCTTTAAAATATCCATATCACTGAATTCCATCGATGTCAAGAGCGTCAACTTGCTATCGCTAATGAGCAGCAGCCATATTTACAAATAACGATACCCACTTTCACTTTATCATGCAAAACAAGCTTATCAGGACAATGCACTATCGTGCAAGGGCTGTGCAATCAGCGTGCAGCGTGCTTACCATGAGTTGCATTCGATTGCGAAAACCGCATTCGACAGTATGTCCTTCTCGCTCCAGCCAGAGTAGTGGTAGGAGCGAGACGGACATACTTTCGAATGCCGCAGTCGCAATTGAAAACAACCCACGGTGTGCACATTGGACAGTAGAAATAGCTTGGTTATCACGTCGTATACCGCATTCAAGCCAATTTCTCAGAAAAAAAGCAAGTGGGAAAATTAAGAAGTAAGGTCGCAGGAACTTATTGATCGTAATAACCTAACTTTTAAGTTTTTATTGAAATCTCCAAGATTAACTTATTTATCTTATAATTTTCATATTAAGATAATATGACCGTTTCAGTAGTGAAAGGTTTCAGTGGTGTTTGATGAGGTAGTGTGAAAATAAAAGAAGAATCAGTGACAAAACGTGACGTCTTTTGTTTACATTGTTAGGAAGTTCCATTGCAGGCGATTTTAAGTAAGTAGGTACTTTCTTACGGTAGATGTTGCTCGCCCCCCTAAGGCGCATACGAGGGATATGTGGAGAAATTCGGGGCGACGGATGGGCTCGGTTGGAAAACCGATGAGCTTTGTATCTCAGAGTTGCGCGTTCGAGTCCCGCCCGCGGTGATGAATTTTCCCACTTTTCCTGTCTTTCTGAGAAATAAAGCCGTAATCATTATTGGTTTTGGATTGGCAATAGTGGTACCTAATTTAATATATCCATACTAATATTATAAATGGGGAAAGCGTGTCTTTTTGTTTGTCCGTCTTTCACGGCATAACGGAACGGAGCGACGAATTGCCGTGATTTTTAAGTGGAGATAATTGAAGGGATGGAGAGTGATATAGGCTGATTCTGGTATTTATCTAACGCGAGCGAAGCCGGCAAAAGCTAGTAATATATATATGTAATATCACCAGCAAACACAAAATCCGACTTTCCTTTAAAATCCGTGTGATAACCCTAAAGGTATTCTAAATTAATAATCTAATTAATCTTGTTAACTTATACTCACTTGGTCTGCTTGTTTTACCTGAAAAGATACTGAAGATTATGAGCAAGCAGGTTAACTTAGTGTTTTCAAGATCCCTGATAATATATAGGGTCTTACAATGTAAGGCTTTATTAAGATAATACAGATAATTTGGACCCTAGCTAGTCCTAAGCGAAGCTGTACGAACGGTTGTACAAGTGGTTGAAAAACTATTATTCTATTTAGTCCGTCAGTTACATTATCCAAAATTAGACAAGTATTTTTTCCTTTCTCAATATAACTTAAATTGACTAAGATGAAGAGCATTAAAGTTTCGGGGTTGAGCTGGGCATAATGGGCTGGTGACGTCACTATTAGGTAATAATTGTGCCTAATTGTGACGTCATGCGAAACTTTAATGCACTGTATTTCCGTCATTTCTCATAAGACGAACAAAAGAAAAAGCACGTGTCGAATATTTTTTAATAAATTAACAGATGGATTCATTTTTTTGTCGTCTAACCTATTATCTCTGCAGCTGAGTGTACCTATTGACAGTGAGTTTACGTGGATGCTATCGAATACGCCTGCGCCTATGAATGCGCCTAAAATTAATTGTACAGATGCAGTGTGCTTACAATGAGTTCCTAATAACTGTACTCGATAACGACTACACGATTCGATAGTGTTTGCATCTCGCTTCCAATAGTTTAGAATGAGTAAGATGCGAACACTATAGAAACGCGCAGTCGCTTTTGAGTATTGTAGGTGTATGTCCGTATCCCCAGATTTGGTGTAGGCACTAGTTTTACGAAAACGACTGCCATCTGGCCGTCTAACCCAGAAGGGTAAACTAGACCTTATTTCCCACAATGTTTTCCTTCTTCGAAATGACAAAGTTCCGAAAAACTCATTGGTACAACACGGTCGGATTTGAACCCGCGACTTTCGGATTGAAAGTCACACGCCTAACCGCTGGACCATCAACGCTTTCATAGAAGTCATAGAACATGGTACCAACATTCCACAAAAGTCCAAGCCAAGTTGAAACGGAGCCTTCGCTTTCGCTCGGTCGATAATAACCGTTGCATTTATACTGCGTCCGATAAAAATGTGCGTGGATTCAACCAATCAATACTGTGATAAGGTCCAAAATAGACATAACAATTTTAAGATATGATATGTGAAATCGTTAAAGGCTTGCGAAAACAATTAATAGATAACTCATAGCCTCATAGCTATACGGCTTGTATTTTTAATATTACCTCAAATTTTAACCAGCCTTCCATTCTTCTTAGTGTTTTCCCGGGGGTTCACTTTGACAACTAATCCCACGATTTGGCGTAGGCGCTAGTTTTACGAAAGTGACTGCTATCTGACCTTTCAACTACGTAAACTAGGCCTTTTCGGGATTAGTCGTTTCCTTACGGTTTTACTTCACCGAAAAGCGATGCATTTGTAGATTTTTTATTCATAAAATAGATTATAGTATATTACAGGTCGCAAAAATAAATAATTACAATTAAAATAAATTACATAATTAAGTACTTTACTATACCTACATCATAATTATTAAATAACATTTATTTTCTAAATAAATGTTATAGAGTAAGTGTAACTTACCTAACTACCTACCTTAAATCTAAAATAGGTCCTTGAGGTATTGTACCTAGGATGCTCACGGCATTTCCTCGTTGTATCGCAATGCTGATATGTTGTGCGAGGAAGCCACCGTTCGTCACCAGTAACATCAACCAGAGGTTTCGCGATTTCTACGAAAAACATGCGCATTAATTGAATTACTTCTACTACTAGTAATTTGTGTAGCTTAGCCCCAATGACAGCGAGTAATTTTTGAATCTTCACAAGACCCAAAGTTTTATTGGTAAATAAGTCCCGTAAAACTCATTGGTACGATGGGGTTTGAAGCCGCGACCTTTGGATTGAACGTCACACGCACTCGCTGGGCCACCAACCCTCCCGCTTTGAGATATCTTATGGTAGTTATGATACTTATAACTTCGGTTACGGTTATACGTCGATAGCGACAATGTTGCCAGATCACGATCAGCGAGAGACAGCCGCGTTTTTATCACCTGTCGCCTGTGCTGTCTCGTTTTAACAAATACCTACGCATGTGAGAGACGCACGGCACGAATAATAAAAACAGGACCAGCGGGCCTAAGATGGTTATCCACGAATGTCATAAGATAATGCTATAAGTTGATAAACTGACAAGTTGCACGGATAGCGCGACGGTGACAGCTGCCAAATGCAAAGACATTTGACAGAACTGTTTAAAATTATCAGAAATTGTCAGAAGGTGCCGACAAACTATCGTCTTATCCAGCAATTATCAGGATATTGGATTGTACTCTTATTCTAAAAATAAATATTAAATGAATAATAAACATATTACCTAATTCATTTACTTATTCTAATCTATTTTTTTAAAGAAATGTAGTCGTCACTACTTACTTATAATCTGACAATATTGTATGTATTAAGTGCTACACTTAATAAAAGGTATTTTATCTATATGCAACAATACTTATCTTCTACGAAACGGGGTCGAAACTCTTGGTCCATGGGGTCCCAGCGCACGCAAGTTTTTCATAGAAATCGCGAAACGTCTGGTTGATGTTACTGGTGACCGAAGAGCTGGTGGCTTCCTCGCACAACGTATCAGCATTGCTATACAACGAGGAAATGCCACCAGCATCCTAGGTACAATGCCTCAAGGACCTATTTTAGATTTAAGGTAGGTAGAGGTAGGTAGGTAAGTTACACTTACTGTATATATTTCGAAAATAAATGTTTTTTTTTATCTTCGACTAATCTAATATAGGTATTTAAAAAACGTAGGTACTTAATTATATGAATATAGTTAACTACATAAATAGGCTACATATCTGCAGCACTGCTCTTTATAATTAGGTAGGACTTAAGGATAATATAATAACCTATTTAAACTTCTAAGTTATTTAATCAGAGCCACATGCATTTTCCGCGTCTTTATACCTACATACATATAAACTATTGGTTCGCCGCAACGTGAACTCGCGACACCTCTATATCTCGGCAACCACTTGACCGATTCGGCTCATATTCGAACTTAAAGATTCTATTTATCTCATCTAACCACCTGCCAAATTTCACGATGATCCGGTTAACGATACTCGAGTTATCGTCAAAAAAACATACATACATACATACAAACGACGACGTGTGACGACTGGGATCTCATTCGCTGGTCACTTGTTCGAAAATTGAATGTCACATAAAAAACATTTTACATAATAAGAACAATGAGCCTACTACTGAGTATGTGGCACAACATTATTATCTTTATAACAAGGATATTAATTATGTTTATCAATTATTTAATTTAAATAAAATATTTGTAGCGAATGATCTGAACTCTTAATTAGGCTCTATAAGCCAGTATCTGAGGGCTACATAATAATAAATTGGTTTATTATCCGGATCATAAACAGGACAATTGTGTTTTGTGATAATCGAGGTGATAAGTAGTGTAGTATTGTTACCACTAGAAAAGAAGTCCATACCAAGTGTTTCCTGTAATAGGAGCAATACATTGAATCGTAGGTACTAACCAAACTGAACCAAAAAGTTCAGCAACTTCTAAAAATAACGTGTGTTTTGATTTTAAACATTTTAAACTATTTTAAAGTATGTTGGAAGACGCAATGTACTGCGAATTTTGTCATTCAACTTTGACAGGAGATGTCAATTACGATGATGTTAACGTACATTCAAAATCCTATTTACCTACTGAAAACCTACAGAGTACATAATTTTTAAGTCGTTGAAATAAAGGACTTACCTACGACTAAATGTATTGCTCCTGTTACAGGAAATTAACACCCAGTATACCTATGAGTTATAAATATGTATGTTTTATACTGTAAGTATTCTTGACTAATCAATAATTAACAATATGCATGTATTACCCAATAAAGTTACGTATAAAATAAGTTATTTAATTCATTAGTGCCTTCAAGAAATTATTTTAATTATAGAATGCCCTTCAGGCAATGCTAGCTTTATATATCCTCTTTGAATTGTAGACCAACCTTTGTTTTTGTTTTTAATATTTTTTAATATTTTTGTATGTAGGTAGTTTGCACAAGTAACTTTGTTGATTGACGGGGAGAATTCGCATTCTCTCAGTCATCATCTTAACCCTGTGAAAACGAGTGCTGTAAAGGGCTCAAAACGTAGGGTCATGGTGTTAATAAACGCGATTAATCCGTTCTAAAATTATTTCAAGTTTATTACAGTCTAGCAATGTGACTACTAAAGTGTTTTCAAAATCAAAATCAAAATATTTATTTTTCAAGTAGGCATGTTACAGTGCACTTTTGAACGTCGAATTAAAACTAAATAAAGCTACACCGGCTCTAACATGCATTATTTTAATCACACTTTAGTCATCAATGGGAGTCCGGGGGAGCCTTTCAAGAGTAATTTTGAATTTGCTGAGCACTTATTTAGCGCACTGCATAATAAGTTATCAGTATTATCAAAACACTTGACAACTTTAAACGGGCAAAAAAACTATTCCTAAGGCGTCGTCGCCATCTTGAGTATCCTCAGAAAGTCCGGTTACGCGCCAAATTAAGTTTTTAAGCTATTGCATAGCTTCTATCGCGGGCCTTGAGCGCGGGGACCGAATCCAGAAATTCCGTAACGAAAAAAAACCTGACGCTCCCCACTCCGACGGACCGAAACCGACTTTATTCACTTTGTTACAAAGTTCTTTATCGGGGAAAGGATATATCTCCATACGAATGTCGCTAAGTGTCATATTCTATACAAAATATTGAGGACAGTAGCCCTTATTACCAGAGATACGGCGATGTCAAATGTCAAAATAAACACTATTATTTTTTCCCGCCAGAATCAAATATGTTAAATCGATTTTGTAATCGATGCATAATATACTGGCTGGATCGAATTAAAGGCAAAAGGCGCCTAATTTTTTATTTAGACTGCGAATCGTTTTGTTTTTTTAATCGATACCTTAGTGCAAATGCAAAGTCGTACTAAGTACCATTTTAAATTTGTGAATTTAGCACGTTAGTGCACAACGGAATAAAGTGGAAATTTCATTGGCATAAGAAATATTAGTACCTACAAAGAAGTAGAGAATCGAAATATGCCTTTGTCTTGTTTATCAAATATTTTCTATTGGTATATTAGATTTGTTCCTTATTGTGATAATCACAAAGGTGATATTGCTGCGTGCTGTAAATATTTTGTTTGTGGTGTTCGAAGACGATGATCACCGTATGTTTTTCGCCTATAAAAAAGCTCTCTTTCACTGCAGACGAAAATGTACCTAAATTTATTTTAAGTTTTTTTTGTTCAGTAGTGTCATAAACAAACAGAAATTAAACTTAAGTAGGTACATATTTGTCACTACTGACGAAAGTGCACAAAAAATACAAAACTGTGTTTTTAGGAAATGAGTTGAAAAGTGACCAATGTGCCGGGATCCATTAAATCTATGTAAATATGATATGTTTAATGCTGTGATAAATTTGATAATAAATAAAATCACTAATAATGGTAACTTTGTAGCAGCCCGCTGTCTCCACAACCAAAGGCATGAACATGTATTGTATCCATGTCCTATAGACCTAAGTTGCTTATCCACGAATGTCATCTGATAATGATAATGCTATAAGTTCATGAAAAGATAAGTTGCATGGATAGTGCGACGGTGATTGCTGTCAAATGTGAGTAACTGTATAGAATTATCAGAAATTGTCATACAAAGGTGACAAACTGTTGTCTTATTACGTTACGCTATCCGTTTGGGATCTTATCCCAGAAGGGAGCGCACACTTTTGCCGCTTCGCCACCGCTAGAGTTTCGGCAGAGGGCTCCTGCTACGTGGGAAGTGCGAGTAATATGGGTGGTCGAAATTGTGCTAACGCATGTAACATCCCACACTGAACACCGCCCCGTTTTCCACAGCACCAGGGTCACTCCATCTTGCTATCAGTGCGGCTGAACCCAGTGGCTCCAGAACGGAATGAACACCCGCTGACTGAAGAGACCTCAGGACAATATCATTGAGGTCTTAGTGACGCGGAATCCAACCACTACAAATACGGCAACTCAATGTATATGGCTGTCAACACCCACCATGCATTGTACAAGCGGATGACATACATACCTCATAGCGGGCCCAGGGGAGTACAATGGCCAAACGCAACGATTTTGCCTTTGCGCAAAGAACAATGTCACAAAGCCAGTACGGTTTTTATATTAAATATTGGACAAGGATAGTTTATAAATAAACTCAGATTTTTTTGTACGATTACTTTTCTAAAACGGCTTATTACTGAATATGCACAACTTGATGGATTAGGATGGCACTTATTACAGTTCTATCTATATGGCACTAATGGAACTAGGTATCGCCTATATCCCCGTTAAATTGATTTGATTAAAATTATTTTAACTTTGCGCAAAAACATTCTTAGATCATGGCATGCCATTAGTCTCATTAGATACATTTTACTTAATAATGGCATCTATTTTATTTTTGTTGTCTAGCAAACTGATCTTGCGTGGCGATGTTGTCACAAAACCAGCACGGTTTCTTCAATTACATTTTGGACAAATTTCCATGCGATGCTAATATTGTAAATTTGATGAACTATTATCTGTTACCAATTCACACTAAATTAAAAACGCTGAACGGATTAAGGTGAAATTTACTATTCTATGTCTATGTCTATGTCTATGTTATGAAAATCATCCTATATAGAGGTGCAAAGGGGAAGGAAGCAAGTGAAATAGACAAATTTATAATTGCATGGGCAGTTTATGAATGAATTCTTTCATAAATTGCCCATGCACTTTTGAACGCCTGTGTAAATGCGAATAAAGGCCTTTGCCGATCCTATCATAAGATCGTCCTTGGTTGAGATGAGACATAATATATACTTACCTACCTAATGAAAGTTTATAATTATTATATGCGTGACGTAATTATTTTGGTATCCTCGCAATGTTTTTCTTCACTGGGAAGTTAGTTGTAATCAGGTACCGACTGACATTCTGTGGGTTAAATTCAGTGAGCTTAAGGCAGTGTTGTAAACCGTGATCAAAAACACTCGGCCTTGATTACTTATTTCATTGAAAGATAATTTATGTCAACTTGGACGTACTTTTTAGCATATCTACAGCGTATCCAGCCACTGAAAGATTAATATGTGGTCAAAGATACATACAGCTGTCACAAAAATGCTGGTGATTCGATTAAATGTGTAATCACTAATCAGTATCGAATTGTGGTTAGGAGAATAAATAAACAAAAAATGTTTGACAAAAAAAACATTTAGTCCTATTTTTTCCAAATCAGATTACAATATTGATCAGCAGCATTTTTGGTATATCCTGAATTATTAACGAGAACAAAGAATAACAGGTTACTGTAGTTGCAAGTTAGTTGTTTGTTTTATACGGCCCCGGAATTTAATTAGCAATTTACAGTTCAAGTCAATTTGGTATTTAATACTTATGGTAATAAAAATACACTACCAAACATTATAATACTGCGCAGACGAAGTCGCGCTAGTAATTGCATAAGTTGATACAAAATGATATGCAATAGCTTTACCGCGGCAGTCCCCGAGTGCCACACATATTTTTTGACACAAGACCCACGCATGAGTGACGCCTCCTGGTGAACTTTTATTATGATAGTTTTCTAAGGTTTTTATACTTATGTCAAGTTATATTTATGTTTTAACATTCATACATATGCACATGTAACGTAAGCTTGCAATACCCAGACATTAAGTGCAAGCACCGTTTAACTTTTACAATCAACATTTACATATAATTTGCTTCAATAATCCCGCGACGACATACATGGCTTTCAATGCTTATTGATTCTCTCAAGTAACTTTAAATTATCCTATTCAACAACTTAAAAACGCGTTGCTACAATTTTAATCCTAAAAGCTAAGCAATAGAAGTGTTTTTCGAATGAATTATATTGTTAGAAAACCAAAGTTATATATAGGTACTCTGATTTGTCGCTAGTTTCCTTGTTTTACAAGGAATTAGCATCGAATACAAACGTAAGCAATTGAATGTGTTGTAGATGGGCGATAGCCGGAAATGCTTAGCGTTGGAGATTCAAGTCGGCTGGTGACAATATTGGTGGCGATAAATCGTATCGGCGAAAATGACGGCAAAATGGACATAATTAAGAGTCCGATGTATGCAAATACGCGCGAGAAACGACTTTTGCACAACGAAAAAGTACAACATTTACACGTTATTTTCATAAATAGGCATACAACAGGATCACAACTATACAAGGGGCTACTTAGCCAACCAGTATCTCGATATCTTCTACTTACACGTTCCTCTGTACTCTCAGTCACTCATATTTGTAAATATTGTCAGAGCGCGGAGCGACATTACCTCTCTCTGCCAGCTCCCGAGAGCATATGAAACCAATGTCATAACATCGCAAATTTTATAGCGATATTCAGAGCGATTTGAAGTGTTGTTTGAGAAAAAAAAACACTAGAGTACTACCTACTGTACTGTTTATACTTTTTGGATAGAGTATGTGTGTGAAAAAAGTTACTGTTTAGCCAGAAAATTAGTCTAGTGCAGAAAGCCCTAGACTAAGACTTAAGGAGTTAATTCCGCCATTTGTATTTTTATTTCATTGTGCCATAAATATGTACATACTGATGCGATAAATGTGCTTAGGATTTTAACGATTTGGATTTTGAGTATCAAAAGTAACTGGTTTTTTTTTTAGTTTTACCTGTATTCTTTTGTTTTTAGTACCTTGATAAAACATGATCGATACATTTGAGCGTAAGTTAATAATATGGTAATTAATAATAATTACACATCTCTCACTAGCGCCAATAATATGTTCATTGACCAATAACAGTCACCAATAGATCATAAGGCCGGCCATAAAGGCGTCTCCACATGCGTCACCGCACAAAGCCGTCTGACAGCGCCCTTATATTTATTGCAAATTATGCCGCAATCTCGCCATCGACTCGATAATGGACTTCAAATGTACGTGAGAATAGAGGGGACAAGCTTAAATTATATTACCTACTAATATTTTCTGATGTATTTCTATAAGGTAAGCCCTACTTTACTTTTATAGAGGTAAGAGGCAATTATGGAAACTAGAGGCCCCATTATATAACTGTTAAAAAACTAAGGTATTTTCAGGTACCGCTAAATTCGACCAAGGCAATGTTTTTAGCTGCCAAATGTCACCTTAAGTTTTCTCGAATCTATGATTCAGATTCAGCATCTTTTATGGTTGATCTACGAAAAAAAATTGATAATATTTATAAGTTGTTAAGAATTACTTTCTGAGCTAAGCTTTTTAGGTTATGTTAATGAGATTGATCGTAGGGTAACAGAAACACCTACATTCATATTATACAGGGCGAGCACCAAAAACGCGACCATTATTAGATATAAGTTAAAAAGTATGTTCCATAACCGTCACATTATAATAAAAAAAATGTCACCAATTAGCAGACTAAATCTACTCAAAATCAAATTGATAACACATTTTATAAATCCCTGTCACATCCACCCTACTCCAACGCTCCGGCCTACCTCACAGCTATTGACATTACATTGATACGGCTGATTTATTCGCCATTACACTTATTCCTTACCCCCCTTATCCTTATTTCCCGTTGATAACTGATAATAACGATTTTAGGCCGTTAACTTGGTTTTAAGGCAAGTACCGTTTTTAAGTGTGGAACGGTTTTGTTTTATGGATGTGCACGGATCTTTTTTTGGAATACTTTTGTGTAATTATTACATTCACACTAAGTTATTTGCGCCAAGTTGATAAAATTATTAGAATTATCGTGATTGGTACATTATTTTAATGTATTTAGATTTCCATTCTAAACGAACAACACGAAAATATACTCTAAATCCTAACAAAAATGCATTTTTCTGTATTTGCACAAATAAATGAGTCTGATAGGTTATATTAGTTAATGATAATATAAAAAAGTTTCCTAGCAATCCTAAAAACCTGCAATCACTTCGTTAAAATGAGCTTGTGCGAAGTCCCTTTCAAGAATTTTATATGTGAAGTTTTTTTATACACGCACTGGGACAGTCTATACTCCAGTATGGCGTGGGTGTGTGGGGCTGTGCTGCCAAGAGTCACCTACTACCACTGGAACGCGCACAGAGAGCAGTTCTGAAGGTCATGCTCAAAAGACCCTATAGGTACCCGACAAACATACTATACCGCGAAACAAAAGTGCTAAGAGTGAGACAACTCTTTATCTTTAAAGCGGTTACAAGGACTCACACAAATATCATTGGCTCCGAAAACCACAAGAGCATGCTACGCAATCGCACCTACAGGGTCTCGTTGCCTCCATTTAAATCTGCCCTCGCAAGAAGATCTCCCGCCTTCGCCCATTCCTGTATATATAACCATTGCTGCAATACGATAAATATCAAACAGCTCCCAGTCCATAAAATGAAAAGGGTCCTCAAAGAGTGGTTTCTGACTCTGTCTTATAAAAATACGGAAGACATTATTAAATGTATAAAGTAAAAGTAAATTGTGTAGTTTTAAGTGGACACACACACACACACACACACACACACACACACACACACACACACACACACACACACACACACACACAACACAAACAATACAATTTGGCATTTTTAGTTTTACCTAATAATTTTTAATTTAAGGGATAATTTAATTTAATTTACAATTTTAGTATTTGAAATTGTAGGTGACCAAATTCTGTAATTAATTATTTTAAGTTCATTTTAATGTTTAATTTTAATTCTAGCCATAGCCTTATTTTGTTAATAGTATTCTCAAATTCAATTGTAACGTTAGTTTTAATTACCTAGCTCTTAAACGCACTAACATATAATATATTATTTTGTTAAGCGCACTCGTAGAGGCCAAGATACAGGCTCAGCCTAGTTTGGTCTCTGTCGGATAACCTCGTACCCTGTAGTTTTATTTTTGTTTAATAAACGAATTTGAATTTGAATTTGAATTTGAATATAATTGGGTATATAACTCAGTATTTTTTTTACCTGAAAAAAAAAATTAATAGGAAAACACTATCTACGTACCTACTGTATACGAGTACGCTGTGATATCAAGAATTAATTCAAATTCAAATTCAAATTCAAATTCAAATTTATTTATTTATAAGACAACAATTTGGTCCACAATTAAAAATAAAATAAAATAAAATAATTAAAATACACATAATATTACAATTCACAATTCACAATTTAATTTATAATTAACATTAAAATTAATGTAATTCTATTTTGCCATTTACCATTACGCTGGCAAATTGGCGCATGATGGCGGTGTTCGAGTTATACCTAATTGCTACCGTAGCCAGGATGGGGTTGGGGCTGACCCAAACTCTGCTAAGCAGTGCCGCGAGCCTCTTTCGCATAACGGCATAAAAGTCGTCTGTACGTGCCTGCGCAAACATACCCGAGGCACTGCAGAATCGGGGCAGCCCCAGCAGCATCCTGAAGCCATTGTTATATTGGACGCGTAAGGCACTGATGGTCTTCTGCGTGAAACTGGCCCAAAGGCTGCACGTGTAGAACACCTGACAGTAGGCTTTAAAAAGAGAAAGTTTTACCTGCTCACTACTACGTGCAAACCTTCGGGCAAGCATATTGCATCGGACCGCCAGCGCCCTACGCTCCCTCTCTATGTCTTTATGGTCTTTAAGGTCGTCGGTTACATAATGTCCGAGGTATTTAAAATTGTCAACCCGTCTGAGCTCCTTGTTATTCAGCTTAATGACGGGCACATGCTCGGGCAATTTACCTCCGACGGCCTTAAAGACCATGTATTCGCTTTTTTTTGAATTATAGATTAGGCCGTGCTCTCGTACATATTGTTCACACAGGTGCAAGAGCTCTCTTAGTGCTTTGACCGTCGGACTGAGCAGCACCATGTCATCTGCGTAATTGATGTTGTTAACACTAACATCATCAATTCTGCACCCGACATACGCGCTACTCAGCCCCACGAGCAAATCATTTACGTACAGGTTAAAAAGTTTGGGAGAGGTTATACCCCCCTGCCTCACCCCACACTCCAACCTGTACGAATCGGAGAGGATCCCTGCCCATCTTACGCTATTTTCCTGGTTTAGGTACCAATATTGAAATATACGAAGTAGCTCTTCTGGTATATTTCGAGCTCTTAATTTGTTCCATAAGACGTCGTATGACACAAGGTCGAATGCCTTAGATAAATCCAGGAAGCAAGCGTAGATGGGCGTCCCGCGTTCTGTGTAATACTGTACTGTATGTTTCAAGCTCAAAATGGCACTTTCCGTAGAGAGCCCCGGCCGAAATCCAAATTGCGTATAATGCAGGTCCAAGTATCCCTCCAACCGACTATCCAATAGGCTATCCAACACCTTAGCCAAGATAGTAGCCAAGGAAATGGGGCGATAGTTGGCCGTGCTAGAGACGTCTCCAGTTTTATCCTTAACAATAGGCACAACGACAGTTCTCATAAGATCTTGCGGGAGATACGAGTGAGACAGGCACAGGGAAAAGAACTTAGCAAGGACGTAATGTATTTGTTTGCCAGCATATTGCAAATGTTCTATACTAAGCCCGTCGTGGCCCGGCGACTTTCCTCTTGTCATTCTTGCGATCGCTTTCCCGACATGTTCAGGTGTAAAACGCACGAAGTCCGAGTCACGACAAGCTCCGTCCTGAACCCTCTGCTGCGACGGGCCTAATGGTGATTCCATTTTGAAATGGTCTACAAACAAATTAGCGATAGCCCGCGGCTCACTCACTCCTCCAACGCTCTCAGGCACGCCAGGTTGGCCGCCAACTTTCTTTACAGCTTTCCAAAAACTTTTAAAATTTTTGGAACCATAATGCGATGCTAATATGTCCATTTTAATCTGGTCTTGGTGATTCTGGCACCATTTTAGTTTGCCTTTATATATTTTGCGGCTTAAGCACATATTGTCATAAAGTTTCCCGGATGTGGGCTTACCGCTTTGGAGCCACGTCTGGTAATGCAACCTGGCCTGCCCGTACGCGTCCCGAACGTGCCTGTTCCAGCCCACAACTTGCCTACTCTTTCTTGGGCCAGCGACCTTATGGGTTTGCACGGCCGCGTCAGATAAAACATTAACAATTTGATTATATAAGCAACTAATTAAATGTCTGTGGCTAATATCATTACAATTTAAATTATTACATATGTCAAACTCATAAGGAAAATCAATTAAATTCAATTTCTCGTTACATAATTTATAATAATTATCGATTTGTGAATCATTTCTTTCACCCCATACTACCTTATTACATTGAATATTATTTACTGTTATCTTTGGCCGAACTAAATCTAAATAGCATTCAACACACATTGGATAATGGTCCGAACAAAAAACATCCTTAATAACAGTTATATTGCTTATCGTATCCCAGGCGGATTGCGTAACAATACAGTGATCGAGCCAACGCCGACAGCCGTGCCCGTCGCTCACATATGTATATGTATCCGAGGAAGTGCCTAATTTAATCAAGTCCGCACATTTTAAATTACGTTCCGAACAGAAAT
Source organism: Lathronympha strigana (assembly GCA_949128165.1). Classification (NCBI taxonomy): domain Eukaryota; kingdom Metazoa; phylum Arthropoda; class Insecta; order Lepidoptera; family Tortricidae; genus Lathronympha; species Lathronympha strigana. The sequence goes on along the minus strand of OX421906.1, from coordinate 3,347,643 downwards.
TCAAAAGTTCAATCGCAAAGGGCTCACCCGGGTGAGCATTAAGGTCCCCTAATATGTATACCGTTTCCACGTCACAACTGTCAACAATAGCATGTAACTCACCGAGGCAGTCTATATACTCAGGCATGTTGTCCGCTGTATCAGTTGGCATGTAAACACTACACACAATGAACGCTCGATTTTTTAGAGTAACTTTTATAGCCACAATGCGATCACTATTACAGTTAATCACAGATACCGCTTCAAAACTGCGCTTGCGCCACAATATCGCAACACCTCCGAAGGGCCTTCCGCGCATGATACCTAACGACGTGTCAACAGCTGACTTCCCCGTGTAATCGAAGTCCAGATGTATGTCACGCAGGTAATGTAGGTCATGCGGAAACAGCCAGGTTTCCTGGAGAGCAATGATGTCCGCACACTGGCATTAATGCTCGTGCAAGTCATAGTAAAACAGTTCTTACTGAAAATGCATTTTCTATAATCTAGAAACTGCATTCATCTGCAAATTGTCTTAGTGAAAATTCATTCAGTCTTTCAATATGTGGTCTCTGACTCAAGAACTTAAAAAAAAAACAGCTGTTGGCTCACATATTTCAGTAACGTCGAAAGTACAACTACTTAGGGAATTACACTATGGGGATCAAAAGGGTGATAATTATGCTGTATTTATTTTGTGTAAAGCAGTGAACTAATGAATGATGAGTTAATATTATTTGAATATCAGCCCTAATATCCTATGTAAAGTACATACATCAAGCGTACTCATGCAGGTCAACAAACGAGGTTTCACGGCAAATCTATGTATTACCATGTTTATGTACAGATAGGGGTACCTCGCCGTGATAAGGCACGCCTGCAGCCAAGCCTGACTTCGTTATCAACGTAACGAGATGAAATATCTGACATAGATATATTAACATATTAACAAGGTATACATATAGGCTATATACAAGCAATGAGCGCCTTACACAAGATATCAAACGGTAGGATCTTAATTCTAAAGTCTACTTTTTGATGAAATAAAATGTGTTGATGTTTACTTTATTTAACGGCCTCCTGGCCTAGTCGGTAGTGAGTGACCCTGCCTACGAAGCAGGAGGTCCCGGGTTCGAATCCTGGTCAGGGCAATTATTTGTGTGTTTATCACGAATATTTGTTCCTGTGGTACAATTCTTACCTAGTAGTGACGTCACAAGCCCCCACCCCGGAACTTTGAAGTTCTTTATCTTCGTCATTTTTTCTTAAATTTAAAAAGAAAAAATTACGTGTCTAATCATTAATCGATAATCTAACTGACGGACTAATTAGAATAATAGTTTTTTAACCTAGTCGTCATCCCAAATTAAGATCAAAAATTAGAACAGTGGATTATTACCCCAAATATCATTTATTTTTAAGTGCTTTGAACAACTTTACTCGTTTAGTGGGGTAAAATTTATTTTCCTTCAACGTTCCTTCAAGTAGAAGTTTTAAAAAGTGTTGCAAAAGATCTGCTTTTAACCCATTTTTTGCGTAAGATCTTTTCAAAAATAGATTTCGTCACGATTGAGATGACAGCATATTTAAATTTGCTTAAATGAAGTATGTTACAGCTGTCGTAACTACAAGCTTAGGGATGATAATCATTATCACCATATCACTCAATTAAAAACACTAACACACCTACTCAATCTAATCCTAAAATCACCTGTAGGTATCAATTACAGCCCGTAGTGCGTACTTTACATGGAGTGCGGACTGTATCGTAAGAGTTAATGGTGCGAAAGCTTGCGATAACGCCCCCCACCGCCCCCCACCCAAGCCTGTGATATACTAGAAAGTTGATCAGATCGGGGTAATTGTGTGGATAGAGATAAGTGGTTGATTGTCAAGTGTTTTGATAAAGGTGCGCTGGAGATGTGGATGTTTAGGTAAGATTCGATGAAATACATTTGATTTGAGCTACGAGTATAATATATGTTTAAATTGTTTAATCCGAGAAAATTACAGTAAAAAAGGAATTTGTTTTTATTACCGCTGGGGGTTGTATTTAATAGATTTAAGTAAATAGGTATATTTGTGTATAGGTAAACGCATGTAGTAAATGAAGTAAGTTGCGAGAAAAAACTACTTTCTTTGTTTAGAGGATAGTGGACAGAATAATTTTGCAGAAACAAATAAAAAATGCTTTAGAAGCATACATATAGGTTTCGATAAATCCATAAAAAATATCAGATAAAGTCCTCAGATCCAGTACTGGCGAGTATAAATCGTTTTCTAACAACGAGGTTAAGAAAAATTACATCTATTTTTTTGTATTTTCATAAGCACCTACTTATATTTCTAATATAAATAAATAAATAAATATTGTGGGACAATCTTACACAAATCGACCAAGTCCCACGGTAAGCTTAATAGGCTTGTGTTGTGGGTACTAGACGACTATATATAAACAAATGATGAAGTAATGACGTTACGCGAAACTTGAACGCACTGTATTTTCGTCATTTTTGATTTCACGAAAAAAATAAAAATTATGTGTACAATATATTTTCTCTTTCTATAATCTTAATGACTAAATAGATTGTTTAGTCGTCTAGCCAAATTAAAATATTATGTTTTCTTTATAAATCCAATCATTAAATTGAAGGTTCTTACCGAAACAATTAAAGGGTTAGAATCGAGTCGGACAAAGGGTTAACAGAATATTAGTTAATCGGGTTCCGTTTATCGGGCTTACCGAATCGTTCATAAGAGTGGCGCGAGACCCCTAAATCCGCAATTCCATTGCTGTAACGGCTTATACTTCGATATTCAAAACAAGACCAGAAAAACTAACCTCATTCTCTCCCTTTTCTATTTTATTCGTGTACATACATTGTGAGAGATTTCTTTGTCTAAATTAAACTAAAATACTAACACACAAATCATCTCATGGAACACCATTATTGTTAAGAAACCAGCATGAATACAAAGGAAAATTGAGAAAGTGAGGTTAGGATTTGGTATTGAATTAAAAATTGGAGTTTAGTAAAGTCCATGCTTTTCAGAGCCAAGTAATTAGGTGAAAGAGTTGAAAGACAAAATTCAAGTAAAGTAAATTATGTTGTGTACATACTTAGGTATTTGGTAAAAATTTAACATGAGTGACTTTCTAATTACTTTTCAGTTATTACACATGTCTTGACACAAGTTCTTCACAAGCATCACAAATAAAACATACTACTTACCACAATACCTTTGTTTTCGTTTTTTTTTAAATAGATAGGTACTCAGTTTTTTTAGTACAAATATTCATATCAATCAATACTAACTATATACTATTTTTATTTTAATATCTACATACAATACTTCTATCGTTACATGCAATTTAAATGCGTCTACCAGAAAAGACACGTCTCCGTTCCCATCCTGTATAACTTTACCCACATCGTACCGTGTGTTAATGAAAACACGGCAGGGCTGCGCCTCGCGATAGCGGCTTTGTTCTGCAATATCACGGATCATCATAAATTATTAATCCGGTGCCACCCCTGGGGGAAAAATATAAGGTGTGGAGATAGTGGAAGATTTAATCATGTTTTGATGTGATATGGCAGATGGCTGAGAATAAGAATATAGGTACCTAATTTTGTATAATTAATTCTTGTTATATTCTTATTAGGCCCACTTGCATCTGGCAGTCTTAGCCGCTGTGAAATCACATACGATACGGAAGAAAACATAACTCAGGGTTATGTGGGTAACCCCGGCTGGTACATGTGGTCCTTTGAGGAGGAAAAAAGAAAACATTCATTTTCAAAATATACATATTACCTTTAATCTAACAAAAAACCTAAAATAGGTCCTTGAGGCATTGTACCTAGGAAGCTGGCGGCATTTCCTCGTTGTATCGCAATGCTGATACGTTGTGTGAGGAAGCCACCAGCTCTTTGGTCACCAGAAATAATAAATTTACTAAAACGGGACGTAATCGTGTAAAATTTTGAAAACACTCCGACGTTTCAAGGGTGACATTGGCCCCGTGGTCCCGGTGAACGACTACGTAACGAGACGTTTTAGTAAATTTATTATGTGTGAAAATCGTGAAAATTAAAAATAAGTATTTTGACATCAACCGGACGTTTCACGATTTCTACAAATAACTTTCGTGAGCTGGGATCCCATGGACCTAGAGTTTCCACCCGTAGGTATACAAGAAGGTAATTACTCTCGGTCCAGGCTCTTTGTGCGTATCATGAGTTGTTTTCGATTGCGACTGCGGCATTCGAAAGTATGTCCGTCTCGCTCCTACCACTACTCTGGCAGGAGCGAGATGGACATACTTTAGAACCGTGGAGTCGCTAACGCCAACGGTTAAATACAACTCATGGTAACGAGAGCGCTGCGGGCGGTGAAGCGAAACGCTTTAGTACGCCCGCTTGTACTCGACGCTTGATAATAGCATCACAGGATGTCCGAAACATGTCGTGCATAGTGACTAAAATATATAATCCGTAATATAATTATAAACTTACATACGGGCGAAAAACAAACTCCCATCGGCAAAAATACCCCCAAAACATTAACGCTATATATTCTATATGTTTTGACAACACCCCACCTGAAGATATATTATGATCCACGATAGCGCGGGACGAGCCCAGATTGATCACCCTTATCGGCCTATACCTGACGCCCTTAAGACAGATATGCAGCCCATGGTCGAACATTCGGCCGGGTCCGTGCGAAAAGTTAATGTGATTTTGTGAAATATGCTTCACTTTGACGTCGTAACGCGATTCAGTTGACGGCCGAAACTGAATCACGTTTCTTTAGACGTCATGGTAAGGCCACAGGTATCATAACTACTATAAAAGAAGGGATATTTAAGAACGTATGTATGTTTTTTTTATAGTTATTATAGTGTTAATTATCATGCCAGCTTAAAAAGCGGAAATAGATAGGTAAGGCGTACCTGGTGTTTTAAGACAAGTTTTTCTGGTATGTTGTATGATGTACCTAATAGTAAGATGTATAAAAGTAACGGTAGAGTCAAAGCAATTAATTTTTTCTAAGATAATTGACTGTCAATCCTTAAAGGATTATTCTAACGACAAAATTCTATGAAATTATGGCGTTTACTTAACACTTTCACAGTATGTATAGATGGACTTAAGAAAAAAAAAGTCAACAAGTCAACTTTGTCAGTAAAAACAGCGCGAAATTCAAAATTTTAATAGACCCATATAAATAAAAGCCGGCCATATACGTTCGGGCAATCCGTCGGATCTGCATAACGGGCATCCGCCGGACAAATTTCCCATACATTTATTGGCAGATCCGGCGGTTATGCCCGGTCGTGTATGGCCGGCATTTGAATTTTGCGCGGTTTTCTACCTACTTTTCTTTTTTCTCTATCATAATCATTTTTCGTTTCATCCTAATGTTATGAGGCCTATGTTATGAAAGTAAGTAAAGTATCTGGATCAAATACAAAACTATTTTCGGAATCTTCCGGTGGACTTTTCAAAAGTTAAGGGCTATGACGGTTGATTTTCTTATTGAACCTTTATCCACATTAAAAAGCACTCCTTTTCTATTTAATTGTATATAAAAATCATAACTACATGTACACAAGCTGCTATTGGCCACAGAAAAGATTGGCTCTACAGTTCAGCTGAACACGCACTTGTTCTTTCCTGTGGTCAATAGTTAACAGCTTGCGGATATGTTGTAATGATTTTTATCGTACAATGCAATAGAAAAGGAGTTAAGGCTTACTGTAGATAAGGTTTAAATAGTCCACCCGCAAGACTCCGAACATCGTTTTGTGTTTGACCCATTTATAAGTAAGTACATACCAATAGCAACTGATTACCGAAAGAGGCACGTTAAAACTAATATTAAGTAAACTTTTCGGTTTGAAGTCGAGCGAATACTTGATAGATTATAATTTAACCGCAAATGTGTGTTAGTAGCGCTACGCCGTAGCTCGATAGCTATTTAAAAAAAAATTATAAAAAATGTAGACATCCCTTGTTGTTACTTGGGGAGAAGAAAATAATACATCAAAAAGGCCTTGTCAACTAATGAAATCTTCCTAGCGTTTTCATGGTTAATGCCACGGCTCAGGGAGCCTGGAGTCTCGCGGCTCGAGCATCATCACTCTGTCTGTCCGACGATGAATGCCCGATGCAGTCGAATCATGTCACGCCTATTGTGATAAAAATACGTGAGTGTTAACCGTTGCAATGTAATATCAGTATGACTTTAATATCATATTTCGTACATAACTTCCGAAAAAGTTTAAACCCATGACGTTCAGATTAAAAGTCGCAAGCTCTTACCGTTAGGCCACCAAAACTCTCCAATCTTCGTTTACATGAATTATATAATTATACCTATGTACCTCCTGAAGTCTCTAGCGGTACATATCCTTCTGAATTCCGTTATCTTTTCAACAATCTCTTGCCAAATTGTGCGTGGCATCTTACCTCCAGGAGGTTTTTGAACCCACTCATCCGTGAACACCCTGTAGCTATTCCTTAGCTCAATGACTAGATGACGTAAAGATAATAAGGTTTATCAACAATGTATATTCTTGTAAAAAATGGTTGAAGTGCGCCTCGTAACGTGAACGCGTTTATGAGTGACAAGGTCGTGTTTTTCTAGATTTTAAAAGACTTTTCCAGACTATATACCCCCGTCTTAGCTTATTACGAAAAACCGTGAAAAAATCGTGTGTTAAAAGAACGGCCAAGCGTGAGTTGGATTCGCGCACGAAGGGTTCTGTACCATTATTTTTAAAAACGGTAAAAAAATGAGTTTGTTGTATGGGAGCCCCCTTAAATATTTATTTTATTCAATCTTTTTGTATTTGTCGTTATAGCGGCTAATCTATGAAAATTTCAACTATCACGGTTCTTGAGATACAGCCTTGTGGCAGACGGACGGACAGAAGGACGGCGGAGCCTTAGTAATAGGGTTCTGTGTTCTGGGTGAAAATAAAAAAATGCACATGTGACTGTTTTTTAATTTAAACTTACCACTGTCGCTTGTCGATAAGGCGCTTATGCCATAATGATTCATTTGGAAATGAACCCTAACAACAACTAAGAAAGGGAACCTTTTACTAAAAAAGAAAACAAACACAAATCATGATGATTTTGACGGTCAAAATACAGATCTGACGATGAATACTGTGCCGCAAATCAAATTTATTATCTTTAAATCCTTAGTCTGGGTGAATATGTATGAATTTCATTTGTAGTTTTTAGAAATAATAAAAAATTAACACAGAAGTATAGAACGCACCACTTGGTCTATCCCATATACCGTCACATATTTCTGAGGCATTGACTGCTCGCATATTTTTGCGCACGCCAACACTGTACCAGCTCACTGACTGCCATAAACATTCATCTCTTCAAAAAAGACTTCAGTATCATAAAACCGAGTATAAAGATAAGCCGTTCTGGTTGTAGGCTTGTAACACACCTGGCTTATCGGCTCTCACGCTCAATTGGTCTCTTAATGATCGCTCAAAATATTCCGGCTTCTGCGGCTACTGAGTAAGTATGTGGTATTTAGCGTGAAATGGGTATTAGTACAGCCATTTTATTTATTTATATAGGGTACCTTTAGTACATTGTGCATCTAGGGAGGTAAGTACAGGATTACTAATGAGAGTCTGTTAGAAGCCCGACGCAGCAGGCGGAGGGCTTTTCATGACTCGAGTTTGTAATCCTCTTACCGACCGTGATGCATGCAATGCTTTTCATCACACTTGTAAGGGAAAAAACAAGTATACAAATTAATCTATTTATTAAAGTTGAATAATACACAGTAAAGTTGGTTTATAGCCAAGTTTGAAGATTTGAAATAAGCCTTAGCTGATGCAAAACCTCCTTAGTCTGAATTGAAATGACGTAGGTACGATATTAAAAACTAAACTCATAACTCCCTCGGGAGTTATATTTTACTAACATCCATAACTCCCGAGGGGACTAAATCGGCTCTAACCGCTCTATACGCCTGCGCGTTATAACACCATAACCGAGCAAGTGTGATCAAAAATATCTTACCAGGCGCGATCTCGAATCGATCATCTTTTGTCTTGTGTCGGTACCGACTCACGGCACGGGCTGTCCAAAAATGCCTCGCCTGCCGCTGCATGCCGCCGCCTTTATTATATTATATTTCTAATTGTAGGCAACCCTAGCGTTGTGCGGGGGTGAGGGGCGTTTGTTTTTGCGTAGTGTACAAAACGGTTTGTATTCGCTTTTTATATGAGAGATAAAATTAAACATATGGTCTGGACTACTTATTTTGTGATTTTTGCCTTTTGTGATATTACCTAAAATTCCAGTCATTAGCTCCATGCTCCATATTTCAACAATAAAATCGATAATGCTTCTGCCTTAAAATACAGTTGAATAATGCGAGGATTGATGTATGAATCAATTCATTTCAATGCAATTTTAGACCTGATATTACATTATTGAATAACTGAAAGGTGCATAAATATGCATAGGTATACACTTATTTAAACTTTCACGATTTTCACACATTATAAATTTACTAAAACGGGGCTTAATCGTGTATAAACTTTGAAAACAAACCTCCGACGTTTCAAGGGCGACATTGCCCCCGTGGTCCCGGAGAAAGACCACCTCCGGAGATGAGTCTTTCTCCGGGACCACGGGGACAATGTCGCCCTTGAAACGTCGGAGGTTTGTTTTCAAAGTTTATACACGATTAAGCCCCGTTTTAGTAAATTTATAATATGCATATAACTCTCTAAAACATGTTTATAAGCTTGGAAGCTACATCGTCACAGAGTAGCACACAGATACAAACGCCAAACTCACAATCACACGCCTATTTCCTATAGGGTTTTAAATAATCGTTAAGGCTTCACTAAAAGGTTGCAATTATTTAATGCCGTCGTGAATTTAATTTGACCTCTTCTCTGCCGTAACACTTACAGTAAGATCACATATGTTATGGCATACGATGTCAAAAAACTTCGCGCATTCAAGCAAGTCATACGATCAGCCCCCTTACCACGACGTCTTAACGCGATTCAGTTTAGGACCTAAACTAAGTCGCTGCCATACAACTGAGCACAGTGAATCGCGTTCAGACGTCATGGTAAGGGCCCAGTACTATCAAAACCCACAAATTAAATGCACTTTTATATGTGTACTTATTCTAATTCCCTTTATTTTACCAAGTATATACTACAAAACCTTATGTATCACACATACAGCATTCACGTACATGTACGAACAAAATTCAAAGAGAGATTGTACGAAATGTTAATCCCGAAACAAAATTCGCGACATCAAAATTCATATCTCCATATCTTTAGGTGCCATCTTATAAGTCAAGGGAGCGTCTCCCTGCTAGGGTGGCCATGGCGTCAGACGCTGGAGGACAAGTCTCTTAAAGTAAAAAAAACGACATTAAAAAGTAACGTAAATGGATTTGTAAAACTTTGAAAACAATACTGAAAGAATGGTAACTACAAAACAAAGGATAAATGGGAGCTAGCTTAGAGCCACACCGTACGGCTGGAATTAAAAGTATGGTAGAAAAAATTTAGGAATCGTGTATTATCCCCGTTTGTCTGTCACCAATACTATACAAGATATCTAGGGAAACCTTTAATTGGCTTTACTACAGTTATTGTTAACATACGTTAAAAGTTTGTATCGCTGTTGGTTTTCTAAATAAATAAAAATAAAATAAATTATTGGGTCAATCCTAATAACGATTAATGAAAAAAAGGTATTTAATTAAGTATTTTCAAGTCTCTTAAGCACGTTTCTTTTAATTTACTACTAGCCATATTTATATATATCGACAAGAGATTATTTAAACAACATAGAAAACCACGTTATCTCTTCTAAACAAATGAACTGTAAAATATTTACAGTGCTATTTAATACAGCAAAATTCTATGAAATGATAACTTTTACATATAGTTTTAAGTGTTAACACTTTCACAGTTTCTGTCAAAATTTATGCAAACTCAGGTTAGTCGGACTTTATTAACACTTGCTTCCAATAACAGAATTGTAATAGGTAAGACTTGGCCCGCGTTTTGATGCCTTTTAAGACAAATGACGAAATTCCTTTTGTTGTCTCGAGTCTCTACTTGGTCCCACATTGACCATACTCATGGCGACCCTACCAAGGGTATTCTTGCACAGCGCAGATAACGACGAAAGTGGGAATGATGTGTTACGTCGCGATACCGCGTATTGATTCCGACAACTTATTATTAAATGTCACAAGTTAAGAGGTTCAATGGTTTGGATGGGGTTATGGCATGCTTTTATTTAACTTGTATGTCTTTGTGTGTCTGTCCTGTCTCTTATAACATATTTTAGCTATTTTCTTGTCTAACGTATGCAGTTTTTTTGAGGAAATATCTTTGATTTTTAATCAACCAGAGTGGCATTGCCTGTAATTTTCTATACAAAAAAGTCAACCAATTTTTTCGGGGGAAGGGTACGTCAAATGTACGGCTATTCATACGTAACGTACAAATAGCTAAATGTACGTCAGTGTATATAGTGAGTTGTTTGTCATATGCTTTTAGTAGAGGGGTAGGCCTGTCAATTGCTAGTCCGGCTGGATGAAAGGAAAGAACAGACTAAGATGGACGGATTTTTTAATTTGCTACTAAAATGGTTGTGCTATTTCCACTTCTCTGATTATTTTGCAACGCCTACTGACTTACCTATATTGTTTTAATTAGTTTCCGCTATTTCAACATTGTCTGGAAGAGATCGCTTTTTAGCAATAAGTGACCCTGTATACGATGATGGAGGTATATGTATCCATTTATCTATATAAGTATATTTATAAACAATACTGCTAAAACTCAATGGCGGCCTCCGTAATTGTCTACCTTTTTTTTCGCATTTTACATTGTCTACCTGAATTACTTAGCAGCTGTTTAAATATAATTATAGTATAATATTGGTAACATCAGAACATACGATTATTGTATCAATGCCTATTAAAAGCTGCCAAAGCTAACATAAACATTAAAATTCCTTCAAAACAAATCACCCAATAAAACACTATTTAATTGCAATCAACCAAAAAATCGTCATAAACAAATTCTCTCCAAAAATACCCTTTATAACTCAGCGTAAACTCAACCTTATTACCCCAGAATACAGTGCCGTAACAATGTGACCTGTTGCGCGCGGAAATTGGCCCGTTTACCGCGTGGCGCCCTCTACCGAATCACGTAATAACGAATTACCGGGATCTTTGGATAATTAAATGTTCCCGTGGGATTTTTATGTAGGATTACAAGGAAGTGTTATGTTGAAAGGGGGTTTTTGCGCACTGGAATATGTTGGTCAGATTTTAGTGATGTTTTGTGACATTATGGAAAGGACTCTTTGGAAAATTCTGTACTAATGTGGGTTTTAGCTTCAAATGTGGTCTCACACGAAAGATAGCTTCTTCTTAGCGTTTTCTTGGCTAATTCTAGGGCTCAGGGAGCCTGGGGTTCTTTGTCAACTAATCCCAAGATTTGGCTTACACTTAGTCACACGAAAGACAGCAGTTACTTAATTTAAAGTATAGGCATCGTGCAGGATATATCTTATGATCGATATTGTGTTATAAATTGAAAGAGATGTCATATACTACAGAAAAAGTGACCAAGATCCCCGGTGAGGAGCGCTGGGACGAACAAGCGACCTCCTGGTTTCGCGGCAGACTCCTTATAAATAATGAATGATTTAATCCATGCTTTACAATTGTACGACATTGTGTTATTAAATTGGTTTGTGTAAGATTGTGCTATAATACACATTTTCTTTGTATTCTATGAGATATTTAGATATTAGTGCAGAGTAATACAGAATTCATTACAGTATAATCATATACTAAAATGGAATTCTATTTATATATACCTACACACGCGTTCAAAATTGCATGGGCAGTTTATAAATGGATTCATTTATAAATTGGGAATGCAAATTTGAACACGCGTTTACACAGAATAATTTTTTAATATAAGGTGGTCAGGGTGTGTAAACAAGATGCCAATCGTTAACGTTAAATAGCGAACGAAACGTAACTGCCTTTGTCGTACTAATAAGGCAGAGTGATAGAGAGATAAAACTACGATCCGCTACTGAGCATGAGCGGTTGGTATCTTGCCTACGCACCCAATTATTGGAAAGTTGACTCATTGTTTACTGCCAAGTAAATGTAAAAATTAAAACTTAATTGTGAGCCTACCCAAGCCCACCATAAAGAAATATAATTTATTAATCCTCTATACAGGCGCGGCTGACGTGGGTATATGAAAAGCACACAATTCAGCCATTTTGTTTGTGGTAAAAATTAATTACGAGATAGTATCGTTAAGGTGCGACTGGACATTGCAGATAAGATAGGTAGCTAGGTAATTAATTAACGGGTGTTTGTTTTGGGTATTGAGAAAGTGGGGTTTACATATTTGGACTTGGGCTTGTAGCATGTACCTTACTACCATAATGTTACTTTGCTATAGCGTCAAACGTGCTAGACAATTAGTGCCAATCAGTTATACTTTCTTCCGTATCTTCAGCATGCAATTTTGGATTTATTTTCCTACGCTCCCGCCTCGATAAATAAATATGCAAATAAACATACCCAACAAACCAGCACCAATAATATAAAAATAATATAATATGAAATAATGTGAAGGAACCAGAATCAGAGGCAGGTGTGGCTGCCGCCATGGTCATGGAAAGAATAAGAGATGGAGGATGGAGGTGGAACTGTAAGGAGGCATGAACGAACTAACGAAAGGAAGTGAACGAATGGAAGAATATTTCAATCATAATTAATAACCGTTCCGTTGACATACTTTTAAAATATAATAAAGGTAAAAACTCGTATGAATAAAACCCATATACCAACGCAATAAATACATATAAATTAAAGAGTAAACTAAAAATAAATGTTATCACTAAAGCTACACATGTATATCCAAGGAAAATTATGCACATGTTGGATGTAGGTCTTTGCCTCACAAGGCCACGTGTGCTTCCTCCTGATAAGGGAACCTTGTGTGGAGCCTTCGCTGATAACACTTGCATTTTAACTATTGCGCCGTACCAAATGATGACCTTCGATTTCCATGACAAAGACTCGTTTTAATTAAATACGCGTAAAAGTAAACGGATATAAAATACCCCATCAGAGGCAATCAAAGGTGTATGTGACGTCACCACTTGGGACTCCACGGTTTTAGAAATAAGTGTGGCCATATGTAGATATAAAAGTTAAGAACTAAATATCCAATCAGCCGAAAAAAAGTCATAAGAGTGCTGCGGTTGCGGCACTTTTTGATATAGTCTTGATTGGAACATGACGTTTCGTGCCAACTTGTAACAGTTTTGGTAGTTATGTGTACGAATTTGACACTTAATGCTTACGTCAGTAAGCTCTTTTTCGTATGAAACATTTCTCGTTTGTATCCGTCAGATGTCCATAGTACAGTACATTTATCGGCAGTTTTGGCCAGCTTTTGTCACATTAGAGAACGTTTTATGGATATAATTTTACGTATGTTTTACAGTGAACGTTACATTTCATGGAATAAAATCAAGAATTGTGTATGATTTATAAATTGAAAGAGATGTCATATACTACAGAAAAGTGACCAAGGCCCCCGGTGAGCAGGGCTGGGATCGAACCAGCGACCTCCTGCTTTCGCGGCAGACGCCCTACAAATCTACACTACGGCACTACGCCTACACGCCTTACAATTGTAATTGTGTATGATTTTTCATTTTTGGCGTATATATATAATGAATATAGGTACAACAATATATCAAATGAATGAATGAATATAGATAAATTATGACTATTTATGACCACTAAGTAAACACTAGGAATAGGGACATTACTCTTAAAACCCTGATGATTAATTCATTCACAATAATGGAAAATATAGTATGACGCCTTTACACATACTTATTCCGTACTTTGTGGTCCATGAATGACTTGCAGACGGAATTCTGAAAATCCCAATAAACAAGGAATGGTACTTATTAAAAACTAATTAATTTTAATTAAACTTGTTTATGGTAAACAATGTAAACATCCTTATGGCAGACGAAATATATAATGAATATTTTTAATAAAGAGATATAGACGCGAGCGTTGTGTGAAAATGTACTTAATAAGATTTTCCTGTGTTATTTATAAAATATTACGACAGACATGGTACACGTGAACAATCCATACTAATATCCATACTTACTATACCTACTAATATTATAAATGGGAAAGTGTGTGTGTCTGTTTGTTTGTCCGTCTTGTCCGCAAAACGGAGTGATTTTTTAAGTAGAGATAGTTTAGGGGATGGAGAGTGACATAGGCTACTTTTTGTTTCTTTCTAACGCGAGCAAAGACGCAGGCAAAAGCTAGTAGAATATATACCTAAAAATACTTTTTGTAATATAATTTTCACACCCCCTATTCATAAAATGGTTTTTTCTGTTCAACCTAGGAAGGACTTTTTACGTTTTCGGGCATTGTTTAGTGGCATCGTGGTGTTGGTATGATGCTGTTTTCGGCTTTGTTTATTTCCTCTTAGTTGGCGTGAAAAGCAGTACGAGTATGTGTCACAGGGCATCAAAACTATTTTCGTCTAGGGCGTTAACGCTTGAATCCCTCATTACGCTCAGGATTCTACTTTAGAATCCCTTACTATGTTCGGGATTCTATTGTAGAATCCATCGCTTCATTCGGAATTCAATGTACGCCCTCGCCGGAAATATATCACTGTGATCCCTTGTAATACAAAGTACCTACTAGTATTTATATATTATACCAGCAAGAGTAGAATTTCCTAGTTGTGAACTGTGTGTCATCAACTTTCTAGTGTTTTCTCGCTTTGCCACGACCCACTAAGGGAGCCTGGGATCTATTGGACAACATTGCCTTATTGGGATTTGTTCTTTTTACGATGTTTTGCTATTAATCAATGTAAACCGGTGTGTTCAAAACGGGATTCAAATTTTGAAATCTAGTAACTCTATTATTATTTTTAAATTATTTTTAATCAACTATACCCGAAAATACCCTTTACCCTGACCCTTATACCCTTTTTAATAGTACCGAGGAGTTTTTTGATTTGCCGTGCATATAGTTTAATAGTTGTACAAATGTATTCATTTTGACATGTAACTTTGGAGTTATCAATAAATATTTGTATTTGTATTATTTTTAAGCAGATAAAGTCAGCGAAACATACCAAATTTTGCAAAAAGAAAGGAATAGTGGAAAAATCCATGACCTCAGACGAGACTTGTACCCGCGGAATATGGTGAAGAAATTCGGGGCCACGGGTGTGGTCTCAGTAGCTCAGTTGGAAGAGCGATGAGCTGGTCACTCAGAGTTACGGGTTCGAGTACCGCCCGAGGTCATGAATTTTTCCACTTCTCTTCTGAGAAATCTAGTTTTAAATCTTTTAGTACAGTCCGTAGTACAGTTTTTCTTTTAGAACCTTATTTGTTTAATATTGCCGGGACGCATCTTATATATACATCAAATATTTTTTTGTTAGTTGATTGAAATTGAAATGAAATAAGAAAAGAACTATAGCGTAGTTAATTAAAATTTAATAAAAAAATCTTAACTAACCTTTAATATAAACTTACAATATCACATAAAACCTTATAAAAGCAGAGTTAATTAATATCACGTTGTGTCCGCGTGTCAACCCTACGGCGATAATAAAATTATTATTATTCCCTATCAGGGCTGCCACCCGCGATGGTATCGCGCTATCTCGCCGCGCCAAGCTTCACCCCCTTCGTAGGGGTGGGCGGAGTCGATAGTTGCCAAGTTGAAACTTTATTTTTGATCTAACTATTCAAGTAGGCACGTAAAATAGAAATATGAAAATTAAAACCTAGTTTTGACATAAGATTTCGTCCGTGTATCAGTTGTAGTAGTGGTAGTAGTGATATTAATTATTATTCGCTATTAGGGTTGCCACTCGCGATGTTATCGCTATATCTTGCCTTGCCAAGCTTCAACCACTTCCTACAGTTGGGAACAGTCGATAGTGATAGAAAAATAAATATTTATTGGCATATTGTGTACAGAAGATGATATTCTTATAATATTGTCCCAACAGTTATCCACATGGGGTACGAAAAAACTTATATAGTGACCAAAAAAAATAAAAACGTAAAGCATTCGCAGGTACTGTTTTTTTTTTCAAGTTAGTAGAAGTTTCTGCTTTTATTACTTTTCTGCTACTAAAATTGTAGTAAGGCCTCCATCAAAAAAAAATATGGTTTTGAAATTGTAAGTTTCAGTTTCTCGATAAAAGTTCAAAATAGAGAACAGAATATGTACAAAGAAAATACACGGGAACTTTGAAAAGTATCCGCAAACCAAAAGTCTAGGTCCATGGGGTTCCAGCGCACGCAAGTTTTTTGTAGAAATTGCGAAACGTCTGGTTGATGTAACTGACCGAACCTTCCTCGCACAACGTACCAGCATTACGATACAACGAGAAAATGCCACCAGCATCCTAGGTCCTATGTTGAGGCATACCTCAAGGGCCTATTTTAGATCTTTAGGTGGGTCGCTATACCTTACTGTATATATTTTATTAGTTATATCTGAAATAATTATTTGAATTTTTTTACATTTTGTTTTAATTTCATCGACTCTGCACATCACTTGGGGTGTAACCTGACTTATTCCGGATAAGAATAAATACAGTGGCGCCCGCTAGCGGAATGCGCTAATACATCCTTATCGCCAACACCCCACACACACAAACACACACATACCTGAGCATGTGTGTGTGACTTTAAACTTGTAGATCCGTGGAGATTTTGCAAGTTAGAAAGCGGAGTCAGTTATTTGGGATTAAAGATAGGAAATTAGTGAAAACCATAGAAATACTGAGAAATTTAAACTACAACAATATAGTCATTATTTTAGGTAAGATGGATCAACCACAAAGATAGAAATTAATAATTTTTCTAAGTACAGTCGCCATCAGTTAGATATATCGGGGCAGCCGATGCACACACAAATATCTGAACACGCCTCTATTGCCAAGGCGTTAGAGTGCTTGTTCATATATTTTTGAACACCTCGGACGCTCCGATATATCTGATGGCGACTGTTCAAGTAGTTTGTTACGATTACTTCTAATGACATAATATGGGCGGGACGGGAAAATCTGTCAATTTCCATAGAAAACGTTACGTGACAACCGAGGGCTCCGAGCTATCACGTGATTCTTTCTATAGAAATTGACAGATTATCCCGTCCCGCCCCGTCCCGTCCCGTCCCGTGCTATTGTGAGTCATCCTTAAGTCATTTTCATAGAATTTCTCGGATTCGTCACGTCAAATTTGACTGTTAAATTGGCAAACAAATTGCTGTTTAAAAAACGCAAAGGAATCGTAAATAATGTATAGAACGTTATGTATGTAAAATTAACATTGGCATTTTCCCTTAAATTTATTTTCATTTTGCGTATTTTAATTCTGAAATCGATTGGTATTTGACTGTTTGATGTTAAACTGTCAACTGGATCATTATTTAGCGTTCTGACTATTGTCATCTTAGCCAGCCCCCCTGGACTCTACCATGACCTATAAAATACAAAAAAAAAACTGACCGTCAAAATAGCTTAGCACCTCGCGGGCTGCCCCTTGGGAAGGGGCCCTTATCTCCGACGCGCAGATTGAATACATTTCATGTGAGTATGTGTGTACCCAGTGTGTGTAGGTATGTGTATCCAGTACCCATGGATATGTGGGTACGGTATGTGTACCCAGTATATGGAGGTACGGTTTTCTTTGCGATGAGTGATGAGTGAGCAAAATTAGTGATTTGGTTGAAGCAACTGCAACTCTCGATTGTAAATTGGCTTTCATATTTTAAGGTTTAGAACTACGTAATGATAATATTGGTCAGCACTCTACACTAATATTTAATTTACATTAATATGGGAAACAAATCCATTATGTACCTACACCATTGTTTTTAAGCCGACACGTCCCGGACTCGAACCCGCGACTCTGGGATACCAGCCCACCGCTCTGCCAACTGAGCTACCGCGACAAAGCCCGTAGCCCCTATTTGTACCTATTATGTACCTGTTTGTACCTATTTGTACCTATTTGTACCTATGATGTACCTATTTGTAACTATTATGTACCTATTTGTATTTAATTGGTATAAGTACTTGTACTACAGAATATTATTATACCCAACAAATTCTGTTTGCCATTGCGCATATTTAAGTTTCACCGTTCAGCGGATAACATTATATTACAGTAGGTATTTTAATTTTAAAATGAGTTGCCAGTAAGACAACAACATCAATTAAGGCCGTTACAAATTTTATCGATATCTTTAGTGACTGAATTTATGATGCTTTTTACATTTTGCGAAAACGGGATAAAACAAACATAATTCCTTACTTTGATTGGTGTAAAGCTTTATCCATAAGTCTGTACGCCCACAGATATCCAGGCATCAGACAGGAAAACACACCTAATTAATAAAGTCCTTTTTTGGCTTATCGGCCGGTGGCATTGTTAACTAACCGAATAACTATCGGTTAATGAGCGGCTGATATCGGCAATTAAACCGAGGTTGGTCTCGAGGCTGAACGAGAATATGAGGGCGATTAAAGGATATGGATTAACAAGTAACATTAAGGGGCTGACAATAATCTAAGTCAGAGCACTGTCTATTTGTATTGGAGTAAACAAGATCGCACTATAGACCGGCCTGGTTTTAGGAGGAAAAAACTCAAAAACTATAAAAAATAGAGGACTATTGCGAGGGGTAAGAGCTCAAACCCGATAAGTCGAGATAATTTTTCATTTAAATAACAACGTTGCTTAAATTGCACACAAGTAGTTCGAATTTCAAAAATCGGTTTGCTCGACTTATCGGATTTGACCGCTTAGGTACCCCTCGATTTGTGATATGTGACACGTTGGCAATTTAGATATGAGTATTTTTTTATGGGTCAATCTTACAAAAATCGACCTAGTCCCACGCTAAGCTCAATAAGGCGTGTGTTGTGGGTACTAGACGACGATACATATAATAGATAGTAGCTACATACCTAAATATAAAAACATAGAATAGAAAACATCCATCATCGCTCAGGAACAAATATTCGCGTAACACACAAATAAATGCCCCGACCAGGATTCGAACCCTGGTCCTGCTTAGTAGGCAGGGTCACTACCATCTAGGCTAGGAGGCCGTTAAATAATGATTTTGTGATTTTAAATTACGGACGCCTAAGTCATAAAAATAAAGACAGAACCGTTAAATAATGAATTTAAGACCAATCTTTGCAATTATTGTATATGAAGTTTTTTTTTTTTTGCAATTTACCTAAATGGGAAATTTTGTGTGTCTGGTTGTTTGTCCGTCGTTCACGGCAAAACGGATCAACGAATTGACGTGATTTTTTAAGTGGAGATAGTCGAAGGGATGGAGAGTGACATAGGATACTTTTTGTCTCTTTCTAACGCGAGCGAAGCCGCAGGCAAAAGCTAGTGTTGCGATAAAGTGAACTCACTATTCACCGCTATAAAAGTTTTGTCATAATTATAATTCTTAACTTCTATTAATACATTGCAATCCATATTTGGTTAATACGCGCGTTTTTATTGCGTTTAACCGCGCGGCCTTATCTCACTCGTAAACTGTCGATGTAACCCCAAAGTTAACGGTTTCGGAGCTGCACCCGATCGCTGCAATCGCTACAAATTGGGAGTTTACCAAATGGGACGGCGGTTGCATTGCGGTGCCCACGGGATACATTGCTGGAGTGGGGTAGGTCCGGATAATGGCAAAAATGATTTCATAAAAATGCCTTAAGTAGAGATCCTGGAGATCGTAGAACCAACTGGGGGAGGATTTAGTCGGTGGGAGCTGACTGACCCTGCAGTGCACAAGTATCCATAACGGAATTTATACCGCTTACTGCTACTAGGTGAATGTCTTAGGTAGTTATTTCTACGTGTATGTTTTATTTGTCACTTACCATTATTTGTTAAATCTTAAATATTAACGATTACTAACCAATAAGGGCCGTAGTTGTCTCAAAATAAATGAAATAGACATAATAAAAAATACTTAGAGCTCAATCACATTGGAGATCCCGTTCTGATCGCATTGAAGAGGACCAACGGGGGATTGAACTTATTGTACCAAAAAAATTATACCGAAATTTCCGTACATGTTCCGAACTTTCCATTCCATTACCGCCAAGTCTATGAAAAAATTAAAAACACTTTTATTGATAGACATTTTTTTTCTCCTAATTAGGATTGAAAGAGCTCGCGAGTCTGAGTAGAAATCACATACACATTTCCAAATAAAATAAAAAAGTGGGGAGACAACTTTGAAAAAAAAGGCCCAAACATGAAATTAATTCCAATCTACAAAGTTGTGTACGTTAGGCAGTGTAAGCTGACTTCGTGGGGTGGGTGGGGGGTGGGGGTAGCCGCTGAAAAAGGTGAAAAGTGACCGAGATAAGGGCAGTTTTGGCGCGACACCCTAGGGCTTGCGCCACAATGCTGTCTCTGGAAGAGATCCTGTTTGGGCATAAGTTCGCTATCGCTACTGTTTATCCTGCAGCCAATGTTGTACGGAGTAAACGACATGATAAAGCAACCGTTAGTAATTAACACGCGATTGAAAAGAAATAAGAATACATTTATTGATAACAAGTTACACAATTACAAATTTGTTCTTGTCCGGTGTGTTTCAAACTAGGTTGAGCCTATGTCCTAGAAGACAATATCTTCTTCTTCTTCATAATACTCTTAACATAGTGGTATTAGTGGTATTACATTATTATACAATATTAGATTGTAACGCGGCTTGTTGTTGTTAGATCACATTACGAGCAACCTTTACAAATAATAACAAAGCAAATAAAACTGAATAGAAATTGAAGCATTCGTTCGAATAAATAGTATTTTAGAAGGAGTGATTTGACACCACGAAGTGCTGGAACCAAGATATAATATCGTCAAATACTTATACGATGAAACGCTGCCTGCGTCTTTTGTTGTTATTGAAATAAAGAATAATCAGATAAATGTTTTAAGTTCTGATTGTGCATTTTTCAAAATTTTCCCTACCCTCGAATTGCATTTTCTCTGCAATAACTCATTAAATGCGAACCGCAAAACACAGCAAAACCTCAAACCACCCCATCCATAAATCGATGAAATCGCCCTTCATTAGCACACGAGCGAAAAATCCCCGATAAGCAAAGAATGCCTACTGCAAAAACGCTATCAGTACCTACAGGCTTAGAGTTAGCGCTGTGACGGATAGCGTTGTACACCAGGCAACGAGAATGCTGACTAGCCTATGTACGAGTCATAGTTATGAACAAAGAATGCCTATCGCAAAAACGCTATTGCTACCTACAGCCTACACACAGCTTAATATTAGCGCTGTGACGGATAGCGTTGTACACCAGGCAACGAGGATGCTGATCTTTGTACTAGTAATAATTATTTAATCGTATGGCAAATTAGAAGATTTGAGTCGTATTTACAATAGTTAAAGAAATAAAGGGCTTATATCCAATGTCTTCATGTCTGTCTGTCATGCCTATTGCTGCGTCTTGAGTAGACGCAAGCAAAGGCTTTTCCATGACGTCTTAACGCGATTCAGTTTAAGTTCTTAACTGTGCTTAGAGGCTTTCGATAAGACGTCATGGTAAGGCCCCAGGGTGCGTAGCCAAGATGCCAATCGCTCACGCTCAGTCGCTAACGAAACGCAACTGTCATTCTCACACTAATAAGGAAGAGTGATAGAGAGACGTAGCTACGATACGTTAGTAAGCGTGAGCGATTGGCATCTTGGCTACGCACGCAGGTCTTCATGGTTGCCTTCAAACTTTCTGTTAGGGCAGTCCTGTACAGTCACGTCTATAAATATGTATACACTTTGAAATTTATTACTATGGTAGAAGTGTCAAAATTGAATACAGATGTATATATGTAAAGAAAAATATAATTTTCTTTGATTTAAATATTCCCGCGCCTCAAGTCATGTAACAGATCGCGGGATACACGGATTGTATAATCTATGGTCGATGCATAACCTATGGCGGATTATAACCTATAAGGACTGTCATGTCATGATTCATGAGAAAAACATGGAATAAAATAAGTTAAAGTTTAGAATAGAAAACTAATTGTGATTTGGGAATCGACATAGTAATTAATAACATTAAATGTCGTTTCTTTTCTTACAGAGAAACTCAGCTGTGTTTTGATTGACTGTGCCGTCCAAATCATTACAACAATAACTCATATCTTATAAAACGACATTTATTGTCAGAAAATGGAAAAGTTGAAATTTACGTTTCAAGTGAAATCAACAATAGACGGAAAGTCAAACTTTATTGCTATAACCTCAGTTGCCACGCAAGATGACAAAGTTTATCTTGTTCCGGAAGAATATCAAGCAGTACAGTTTCACAAACAAGTTCAAGCTTCCAAGACTTTCACTACAGTAAGAAATACATTGAAAAAAAGACATCAAACCAGAAGTGTATGGATAAAGATGACAGAAGATCTATTGAAAACATACTGTGATGAAGATGACAACATGATTTTCCAGGATCAATTACTCGAGGAATCGACCCCGGAACAGTCCAGTATTGTCAATATAAAAAGTTTAGAAGATCCTTTAGTGAAAATTTTGGAAAAATTAATTGAAAGTCAAAAAAAAAAAGAAAAACAAAGCGTTAAGAAGTTAGCCGACAGGTTTGTAATTGAAAAATTTGATGGAAGAACTGGAAGTGCATATAACTGGGTGGAAACATTTGAAAAAGAATGTGTGAGATTTGATATAGTAAAAGATGAAGAAAAAATTGAGATCTTCAGATTATTTCTTGATAAATCCTGTGCTGATTGGTACTCTTCCATGATGATGAAGCATAGTTTACAATCGGAGTGGTTGGAGTGGAAATCAGATTTTTTGCAAACCTATGCAAATAAAGGTTGGACTGCAAGCAAGTATGCTTTATATTTTAAGTATCAAGCAGGATCTTTGTTGGAATATGCTGTTAAGAAAGAAAAACTTCTACTAGAAGTAAGGAAAACGATAGATCAAGGGACTCTGGTTGATATCATTGCTGCCGGGTTACCGGATTTCATAACGGATAGAATCAACAAAGAAGAAATTCAACAAACAAAGGACTTATTTAATGAACTTGGCAAGTTAGAACATTTAGTTGCAAAAAAGAAATTTATAAAAAAGAAAGAAATGCAAGAAAATCATGCAATCAAGCCAATAAAAGAAAAATGTAGTATTTGTGAAAGTCTACAAAAAGGAGTGCGCTATCATTCAGAAGATTCCTGTTGGTTCAAAACAAAAATGAATAGTGGAAAAGAGAGAAATGGTAAGCAAATAAAGCACATTAATAATGCAGAATTGGAATGTGAACTGCAGGGTGAAGACCAAAAAAACTAATAGTGCCGCCATTAATTAAAGTAAAGTTAGTATTGAACAGAACTTTTGAAGTAGTCGGAATGTATGACTCGGGTTCCAATGTATCATTGATAAATTCAAACTTATTAAAAATAAAAAACAAAGAAGCTTGTAACTCAGGCAATACTAACCTAAAAACAATTAATGGCGTTAGAAAAGCAAATGGGATAGTAACACTGGATGTAAAAATTTTCGAAGTGGAAAAAAGAATGAATATCTTAGTTATGGATAGTGAAAATTTTGATCACGATTTTTTAATCGGATTGGATTGTATAAAAGAGTTTTACCTAAGACAGGACGAAAACTTAAAAGTCAGTCAAAAGGTTCCTTTACAAAGAAGTGAAGTAGTTTCTAAGGAAACAGTAAGTAGTTCGGGTATTGGTATTCCTAAGGAAATTATATCTGATAAATTTATGAACTTCAATGAGAACTTCAGTGAAGAAAAAATCGAAATTCGGATTAATCATCTGGACTATCAAAAACAGACAGTGATTGATGAATTAATATCGAAAAATAAATCCGTATTTGCAAAAGACAAATATGATATCGGAATGGTAAAGGATTATGAGGCACATATTGAACTGTCAATAGAAAAGTATTGCAGTAAGAGGCCATATCGTTGCACAATTGAAGACAAAAAGGAGATTGAAACCCAAATAGGAAAATTATTGGAAAAAAATATAATAGAAGAATCATACAGTCCGTTTGCGGCTCCAGTTACATTAGCCTATAAGAGAGATGAAAATAAAAAGTCAAGACTGTGCATAGATTTCAGAGACCTTAACAAAATTGTTGTTCCTCAGTCACAACCATTCCCACTTATAGAGGACCTAATAGTAAAAACTAGAGATTGCAAGTTCTTTTCTACACTCGACTTGAACTCAGCTTTTTGGTCAATACCTCTGCGTGTTACAGACAGGTACAAGACAGCTTTTGTCACACAAGAGGGTCATTTCCAGTGGACTTGCTTACCGTTCGGGCTCAAGACTTCACCAGCTATATTTCAACGAATAATGTGTAATATAATACGAAAACACAAACTTGGAGATTTCACAGTGTGTTACATCGATGACATATTATTATTTTCAAAATCATTCACTGATCATGTCAGACATCTGGAACAGCTATTTCAAGCAATTAAAAGCGAAGGCTTAAGACTCAAATTTTCCAAATGTATGTTTGCAGCCGACTCAGTTAAGTACTTGGGACATATGATACAGAATAATTCGGTAAGACCCCTGAAGGACAACTTAATATCAATAAGAAACTTTCCTACTCCACAGACAAGGAAAAATGTGAGACAGTTTTTGGGAAAAATAAATTTTTACCATAAGTATGTACCGAAAATAGCAATAAAATTGGAACCATTACATAACCTTTTGAGAAAAGGACAAACTTTTAACTGGACCGAGGCTTGCCAAGAATCATTCGATGAAATGAAACAAATATTATGTTCTCATCCAATACTGACAATTTTTGATCCGAAGTTGCCTATCCACATATACACAGATGCCAGTATCCTAGGAGTAGGAGCAGTCCTAAAACAACCACAAACCAGTGGCGGTGAAGAAAAACCAGTCGCATACTTCTCAAAAAAATTGAATGAAGTTCAGAAAAGAAAGAAGGCCATATACCTAGAATGTCTAGCAATTAAAGAATGTGTGAAGTATTGGCAACATCTGCTGATAGGTAGGAAATTTACGGTCTTTTCAGATCACAAGCCTTTGGAGAATATGAATATTAAGTCAAGAACGGATGAGGAACTAGGCGATCTAACATACTACCTATCTCAGTATGATTTCCAAGTCAAATATTCACCAGGAAAATACAACATTGAAGCCGATTGCTTAAGCAGGAACCCAGTCCTAGAAGCAAATGAAAACTTGGATGAACAATTAAAAGTAGTAAATATGATAACGGTACAAGATATCTTAAAGGACCAAGATAAAAATGAAAATATTCAGAACAAAAAATATAAATTAATAACAAAAAACAATGTTTATTACAAAAGAGTTAAAGAAAAAGAAAAAATAATTTTATCAGAGCAATTCAGTATACAATTCATAAAAAAAGTACATGTAGATCTGGGTCACATAGGTATTAATCAAATGCATAGAATGATTAGCTCATGGTATACAGCAGAAAACATGACAAAAAATATTAAGAGAATCTGTGAAAACTGTATAGTATGTATGAAAAACAAATCAAGAGGACAACACAAATATGGATTGATGTCTCATTTGGGTCCTGCCACTAAACCTTTCGAGATCTGTTCTATAGATACGATTGGAGGATTTGGGGGATCAAGGTCAACAAAGAAGTATTTGCACCTGTTATCAGATCATTTCACAAGGTACGCCTACATTTTGACCTCAAGTACACAAAACGCCAATGACTTCATTAAACTAGTGAGAAGCTGTGCAGAGGCTAATGGCATAGGCATGATCCTATCAGACCAATACCCTGGCATAAACTCCAGAGACTTCAAGAATTTTTTGGATGAAAATAATATTCCTATAATATTTACCGCTGTGGACTCGGCTTTTTCTAATGGATTAAATGAACGAATTAATCAGACGCTAGTCAACAAAATAAGATGCAAGATAAACGAAAGTGACGTTAAAATAGCGTGGACCACCATTGCACACGATTGTGTAAAAAACTATAACGAAACTGAGCACACTGTCACTGGATATGCTCCAAAGTATCTTCTAAATGGCACCGATGTTACAATTTTGCCAAATGAGCTGAAACTTCAGAAGACTGAGCGTGAATTGATCCAAGACAGAAAAAAAGCTTTGGAGAATACATTAAGATCACATAATTACAACAAGATGGTTTACGATAAGAAACGAAGCCATATTGACTACGAAGTGGGTGATATAGTTTTTGTGGAAAATGGGAACAAATTGAATAGGAAAAAGCTTGACGAATTGAGAATCGGGCCCTATAGAATCATAGAAAAAATATCAAGCTCGATTTACAAGATAAATACCAACCATAGAAAATCAGAGTCAAACTTCTTCCACATTTCAAAACTGACTCCAGCCCCTGCGAGTGAGTGGTCGTCGTTATGCCTTCTGTGGGAGGGGGAGATGTAAAGAAAAATATAATTTTCTTTGATTTAAATATTCCCGCGCCTCAAGTCATGTAACAGATCGCGGGATACACGGATTGTATAATCTATGGTCGATGCATAACCTATGGCGGATTATAACCTATAAGGACTGTCATGTCATGATTCATGAGAAAAACATGGAATAAAATAAGTTAAAGTTTAGAATAGAAAACTAATTGTGATTTGGGAATCGACATAGTAATTAATAACATTAAATGTCGTTTCTTTTCTTACAGAGAAACTCAGCTGTGTTTTGATTGACTGTGCCGTCCAAATCATTACAACAATAACTCATATCTTATATATATATATTTATGAAGCCGACCGTATTATATGGTGGATACTTGGATAGTCTGCTTTGGGGCTCCGCAATCACACTCTGGCGAGTCATAATGAATAAAGAAGAAAGTGCTTATTGCAAAAACGCTGCCACTACCTAGTGCTTAGCGGTAGCGTTATAATGGAGCGTTATTCTAGATCAGCTAATGAGGATGGTGACATTTGCAACAGCAGGCCTACCACGAACATCGAAAATTGGCATTGACGAGAAAACCTCCTTGTCACACCAATATGCAAGTGTGACAGAGATGGAGATACAAATCCGCAATCGTTCGATTTTCGTGGTATAGGCTCAGTATCATTATTTGTTGACAAATAAATTGGTAAAATATATTCTTAGCATTAATGTACACCAGCCAAGGAGGATACACCATAATATCGTGACCAATACTGCGTCAGGTTTTTTCATATCCACCCAATGTATGACGATTCATATAAAAAGGTCATAGTTGACTGGGGTAACCATTCCGACTTAATATCAGTCACGCAGCGACAAATGCAGTTTGCATGCGCAAAAACTGCACTGATAACATGTGCCACTTGAGTAAGATTGGAATAAAGCTATAGCTGTAAGGTGACTTGCCAATGAGGATTACCGCGAGTCGGTTTTCCGCTAGGGGCGCTAGTGGAACGTGGGTCCTGTAGGAACATTTCAAACGTCACTTTGACAATTCTTTCATACTGACACAGGACCCACGCATGAGTGGCGCCACCTGGTGAGCAACAATACGGTAGCTCCCATTCCTTTAATAGATTTTAAGGATGACTCACACCCATCCGATCCGATCCGGGACGATATGTCTTTTTTTTTATTTTATTTTTTTTTATTCGGAAAACCAACAGCTTAAATTAACAAGGACAGATGATGTAACATAAGTATCAGCGAAGCCAGTTACAGGTTTTCACAGATAGGAGTTTTATAGAAATAATCGCGTGTTAGCTCGGAGCACTCGGAGGGCACGTAATGTTTTCTATGGAAACTGATAGATCGTCCCGGATCGGATCGGATTGGTGTAAAATAACTAATACGTACACATATTAATATATATTTTAAAAACCAGCCAAGTGCGAATCAGGGTTCCGTACTATCTATAAAAACGGCCAAAAATCGTGTCTGTTGTATGGGAGCCCTTTAAAATATGTTTTTTTTTGTCATAGCGGCAACATAACTACATCATCTCTGAAAATTTCAACCATCTAATTATCACGGTTCATGAGATGTAGCCAGGTGACAGACGGACAGACGGACGGACAGTGGAATGTCAGTAATAGCTTACCCTTTGGGTACGGGATCCTAAAGCCAATCTTTTAACAGGATGTATGAATAAAGACAAATTGACTTTTTTTTTCGAACTATCAACATTTCATAAAGTCTGACCACCGAACAATCGAAGTAACAGTACAGAAGGCCTAGTATAAAAGTTGTACGACATTAACTCCTCGACCGTGTTAGCGTATCGAGGGGTCAAGATATGAAAGTTGCCGGATGATTTAAATAATCGGCAAACATAATTTGAACTCCCGATGCGCTAACGCGGTCGAGGAGTTAATGTCGTACAATTTTTATACTAGGCCTTCAGTAGGTTAGGGAGCATACTATCTTTTTCTTACTCTAGTTTTACCAGCCCGAAAAAAGGGATGGATATATATTTTTTGTCTTACTGTAACTGCGCTCGTTCTATGTTCAGACTATATTTGAGCAATTGAAATTAAACACCTTTAAACGGATAATCGCATTTATTAACACCATGACCCTACGTTTCGAGGCCTTTACAGCACTCGTTTTCAGAGGGTTAAGACGATGAGAGGATGCAAATTCTCCCCGTCAATCAAAAAAGTTACTTGTGCAAACTTAAGTTAGTGCTGTAAAGGGCTCGAAATAGGGTCATTGTGTTAATAAATGCGATTAATCCGTTCTAAAATGATTAATTTCAATGAATAACAATCGCGGTAACAGAAGACATATATTTTGAGCAAATTAATTAGGATTTTTTTTTGCAGGAATGCGTGATTTCTTTCTCCCTTATCCTAAGCCTTAAAAACTCACGTCATAAACCCGGCAATGCATACGGCGCCCTCACATGCAGCGCGTGCCGATCTTATGATTGGCGCCATTTACATAATGCTGCAATTTTTTAAAGAAAAACATGCCAAAGTCCGAGGGTGTCAAGTTATGAGCGGTTGGGCTAAGTTAAGCGGCAGCGCGAGCGGGCAGTAGCAAGAGGCTGAACTGAAAGCCGCGGGTTAATTATTCAGATAGCAAATAATATCTTAGAAAAAATATGGCTGATGAACTACCTAAATAGCATGGAGTTGACGGATATTTAATGTTTATTATTATCTGTTTTTTTTCTTAGAATGAAATTATAAAGCGGAAAATACTTGCCTCCGTAGCTCAGTTGGCAGAGCGATGGGCACGTATCCCAGAGTCGCGGTTTCGAGTCTAGAGGTCAACTCGTTTTAGCCTTACTTCGTTGCATACGTTGCGTACCTACCTTACGTATTTGTGTAGCGGGACTAAGATGGTTATCCACGAATGTCATAAGATGATGCTATAAGTTGATAAACCGACAAGTTGCACGGATAGCGCGACGCAAGGCATTTGACAGAACTGTTTAAAATTGTCAGAAATTGTCAGAACGTGCCGACAAACTATCGTCGTATCCAGCAATTATCAGGATATCAGCTTGGCATCTTAGCCCTGTAGGTTCCTACGACACGATCAATTAGGTACATTTTACAGAATTTCCCAATTTCTACAAGACCAGGTTGTTCTTTCATCATTATTACCATTTCAGTAAGCTTTAGAAATGCTATTCTATTGTACACTTTGTACAATAGAATACTTTGTTGTTTCTAAATATTTACACATTTAAATGAGTCATAAATGATTTGTATTAAATTCCTTAGTCACATCAAGTCGTCTGCATATGCAGCTCATTACCATAATAGTCATTGTACCGGTTGGCGGTCACTTAAGCGAGTTGCCGACTTTCAACTCTAAAAAATATATGTTATAGACGAAAGCTTATTCTGATTTGTATACCAATACGTCAGAAATATATTCTATTTATTGAAAACAACTCAAAATCTGCTATCGTCCGTGTCAATATTTATAAAATTGGATTTGAGTGCAAAAGTAGTCAAAATGCCGGTTGGCGGTCACTTCGTGCCAGTTGGCGGCCAGCCAGTTTTAGGGAATTATATCTCAAATAAAACAACATAAATAATAAAATATCTATCGTTTATTATGTTATCTCCATATATTAGACTTCTTATATGGTAAACAATAGCAATTCTTTATATAAAATAAAATAAAAACTAATTTAACATCTTCTGATTCAATGTCAGTTGAAATTGAGCTTGTTTCAGGATTTTTCGGTTTCCGGACTTCCCTTAAAATAACTACCACGTAGATTTTTTTCTGCTTCAGAACTTTACAGGCGGTGGTCCTGTTGGTTGTAGTTTATCATTACGCTTAACTGCGCCGCGGTCATAGAGTGTTGACTAAGGGATTCCAAAAGCTTTAGCTGCTTCTCTCACTCTCTTGTCGTGTGTGCGAATTGTTAGTTGTTAATTGCTTTCGTTAGATCTGCATCGGTATATTTATCCTTATCCTTTTTTTTTGGAGGTGGCATCTAGAAAAATATAAAAAGAAATATAAACAGGGTTCAAATAAATATATGCAGCCGAACATAAACTATAACTTTCTAACTTAGAACTTCCTAGACTCGAGAACAATAAGAAGTATGAATTTCATTTTGGGTTATTAAATGTTGGCATTAACCAAAGACAATAATGCCATTTATCGGCAGATAAGCTTTCAAGTAGATTTCGACATTTAAAAATTCTATAATAATTTAGAAAAAATAAATAAACTGAATCAAAAGTGAATCATTAGGATGTTGATACTTATTGGTATATATTTGGAAAACGACTAAATATATTTTGATGGTATTCATAATCTTTCGTAAGTTACAGTAAATGTAAAGTAATAAAGAAATAATAATAACAATCGAAACGATACACAATATAATAGACTTCATATTGTGTATTTTGTTTTGGACACGTTCTCAGAAAACCCTACGTAAAAATCTTGCAATTTTTAAATAATATTGAATACACACGTATCCAGTTGAATACCTCCTTTTTGTGTCGGTTAAAATCACCTTGAATGTATGAAGACTCTATACACTATGACCCATCTTTATTACACCTCAAAAAACAAGAAAATAAATCTGCAATTTAAGTTTAAATCGTATTTTACCACGCGGAGAAGGTCATTGAGCAAACAGACTACACCTAATGGAATGACCGTGGTTGAGGTAGCGGTCTTTTAATACAAATTAATCAAAAATTAATCAGTTTCAACTTCTAAATAATCACACGTGTCCGGATAACTGAATGCATAATTCCGTTGTTTCAGTTTACCGGTCATCGGTTTTATGACTATGTTTGCGTAAATTTTACAAGATATTGTACACAAATAAGTGGTCGCCAACTAAAAATTTGCTTGTTTATACAATTATACAAACATATTGTGAATATTGAAGTTTTCTATTAATTACTTTTTACACAACGTGAAAAACAAAATTACCCAAGGTAATTCAGTTGGCGACAACCTGACCGCCAACCGGTGTAACTGATAAAATTGAACACCGGTTACTCGGTCACTCAAAAATTCATAAATTTAGTAAGTAAATTACAAAAAGTCGATGAAATTACCTTAAACAATTCATAACTCATGAAAATAAATCCATAACGCAAAAGTACAATGAATATAAATGCCACACTTACGTTTATGCTCCGAGCGGTGTCCTTATTTTTTTCGTTAGCTTATCGCACTTCCACTCACCCCCGCGTATTAACGTAAACTAACCAGCTTATCTCTGGTTAAGGGCTACACCCTTGGCTTTAATTGTGGTGCGGTTTTATCACTCATTTAGTTGAGAACCGCGTACCATGTTCATATTGTTATTTGATATTGTAGGGTTCTTATTTATTAGGTTTTAAGGAATGTTGTCGTAAATGTGACCGCCAACCGGTACTGACCGGCTAACCGGTGTAATGACCCTACTTACAGCTTTCATAAAATAGGGACGTGCGCATAGGCCTGTGTCTCTCAACATGCATCTCAATTTTTTATGTGGAAACTTGTTGCGTAAGGTGTGCGGGGTGCCCCGATTCGATCCGTTTGAAATGGTATGAATCATTTCAAACAGATCATAAATCCCATATAATAATAGTAGTCACCCTCTTATCACTTGGACCACACCCTGGGGTCAATAGCGGGTCGTGGCCCGTAATCGTAATGATATTATAATGTAATTTAATTGTGATTTGGTTGCAGGTAAGTAGGCCGCCGCACAGTAAGTAAACTTACTTTTAAACGTTTTACTTTAATTCACATTTTTGCACGAATACACAGAAATATAATACGTAGAAGTGAAGGAATATATCGTGAGCAAACCAAACTAATCCCGATAAGCGCTTGAGAACCGGTTTCGGAAAACTAGCGCCTTCGCCAAATCTTGGGGTATAGTTGCCAAAGTGGACCCCAAGAAAACGCTAGGAAGAAGATATCGAAATAGAGTTACACTATATTATCGCTGACATTAATAACACTTGCGCTGACATTTGTCAGAAGTGTGTCAGTCTTGGAAATAAACCGAAGATTTTAGAATAGTATCCTGAGCGTAGTGGGAGATATAAGCGTTAACGCCCGATATAAAAATGATTTTCCTCCCAGGTGACACATGCTGCTTTTCACAACACCTATGAGGATAAAACCGTATGAGTCACAACCCCTTGATCACTCCGTAAAACCCATATACCTCAACCCCCAACACTTTTACCCACAATCCGTCAATCCCTCACTCTGAACAATCAAACCCCTAACTTTTATGGGGGGACAAACAATGATCATGAGATAAGTGTAGTACAGTATACATACATGCGTAGGTTTTTCTTTTAAGGCGCATCTTGGATATGACTGTCATTCTACCTGATAGAGCTTTTGCTTACTGCATATTTTTTAACCATTTCCATTAGTTCAAAATCCCAGAATACAGCCCCAGCCATGCCGAAGGCAATTTCGATAGCGATCAACCTTATCGCCTCCGTGGCGTGTGTGAAATTGGCCAGCCACTCATTTTCAGATTCTGTCACGTTACTGCGACATGGCAATAAAAATTTTAACTGATTCTTGAAGCTTTGATTTAGTCAAATGTGATAGTTTTTAGAAAAAGGTACCACGCTGTCGGTAGCCGATCAGGCTGAAGGGCCATAAACACATTTAGAATTAAACCTTATCAACCACCGACAAAATGTTACCTTTCAGGCATGTTGCGGATGCAGACTTTTTGACATCCGCGGGTACGGATGTGAATGCGGATGTAAAATTAATACGTAAAAACCCATTTTTTTTTTCGAAAAATGAAATAATTGGACAAAAAGGACACAGACTTCTCATTTCTTGTCGCTAACCATCATGGACGTAAGAGCTTCATCGATGAATCTCGAGACGAGAACGTAAAAATATTGCTTTTGGTAATGGTGACATTACCTACTTTATCAAGCACGTGCGCCGTCGCCGAGACGTTTCTGTACCGATCTACTTGTTCTACATCCGCATCCGGATAAGCTCCGCATCGATTTGATGCGGAGGCGAATGCGGATGCGGATTTTGAAAATGATGCGGAAGATCCGCGGTTGCAGATGCGGATGCAAATATCCGCAACATCCATGGTATCTTTTACTAAAAACGATCACAAATAGAGCATGAAATGGCGTGTCTCGTACGAAAAGCTGCAGACTGCAGAAAAGCTAACGCGAATATCGAAATCAAAATGTTCAACCTGCATCTCTTTCGCTCGAATATTACCGATAGAGAGGGATATATAAGTCTTCTAGATGGATGGCAATCTTTCGGAAGATGGCGGATCTCTTCTGTATGGGATTAAAAAGTACCGGAAAAGAGTGGCATGCTTGAAATGAGGTCTATGCTGACAGTACGGTGATAAGGGGCTTCATTATATCAAAACGGTGGCCAACAAGCATACGGCCTGCCTGGTGGAAAATCGTCACCGTAGCTTATGAACGCCTGCAAGTCCAGGAGTGTCAGTGTGATACTCACGCGCGTTGCCGACCCATTCAAATCTTTCACACCCCTCTTTTGAAGGACTCCATACTGTAAGTGCAGTCTTTCGGGAAAACCTCAGCAAGGAGCTTATTCAACATTCAATGCGTCCCGCAGACTCTTCATGGGGCTGTAAATGGAATAGAAATAGAAATAGAAATAGAAAGTTCCAAAGTGTATACATATTTTTAGACGTGACTGTACTCACATCCAACGAATCCTCTCAATGTCTTAAGTCCATCTTGAAGGAGGTTTGTTTACTGTAGCCATCCATATACGTTCGGACAATCCGTTTGATTTCCATACTGGATATATCCGCCGGGCATCCGCCAGGCTAATTGACCATACATTGATTGACAGCGGCGGATATACCCGAACGTATTTGGCCGGCCAATGCTTGCGGTACCTACGCAGTCGTTACTTGCAGCCTGTTTCACCACGTTGACTTTGCGACCATAGTCATAGCGTTTCTATGAACTTTCGTATGCAACCGATATGTCGCCGGCATTCTCAACGTGTTGAAAGAAGTTGAAATTATAGAATATGTATAAAATAAAAATTAAACCTAGGAATGAAAATATAAATCTAAACTTTTCTATTTGGTATGGTGTGCAGATAGATTATCATACTGGTTTTTTTACGCACTTGCTAGTAATGAGGCTATTGTTATACCGCTTCTAGGCTCATATTCCAAGATAATCAAATCAAATATCATTTATTAAACAAAAAGAAAGTTACATGGTACGAGGTTATCCGACAGAGACCAAACTAGGCTGAGCCTGTATCTTGGCCTCTACGAGTGCGCTTAACAAAATAAGTTTAAGTAAAAGGCGTTTAAGAGCCAAGTAATTAAAACTAACGTTACAATTAAATTTGAAAATACTATTAACAAAATAAGGCTAAGGCTACAATTAAAACGAAACATTAAAATAGACATAAAACAATTTAAAAGCAATTTGGTCACCTACAATTTTAATTACTAATTTTTTTTTTCCACAATTGTGTTGAAAAACGTCGTATGAAATGAGTGTGCATCATCAGTTAGTGAAATATTCCGAAATCCACACTGTCCTCTTCCCCCGGACCTCCGCGATGAGTAGACGTGTGGTTTTACGTACGCTCTTTATAAATAAAATAAAATGTAATTAAATCCATAAAGTGAATAAACTTAAAT
This sequence comes from Lathronympha strigana, assembly GCA_949128165.1. Taxonomy (NCBI): domain Eukaryota; kingdom Metazoa; phylum Arthropoda; class Insecta; order Lepidoptera; family Tortricidae; genus Lathronympha; species Lathronympha strigana. The sequence goes on along the minus strand of OX421906.1, from coordinate 3,312,354 downwards.
AGTGTTAATTCGCTGCAACTACCAGGACCGCATAACAGCAGTGTAACTGTGAGTAATATCCGTGCATGAAAAAGAACAATACCATCGACTGTTGCGGGAAAGAGATAGCTATAATTATCTTACTTCGCCGCGCGAGTACTACGCGCCTTGGTCGGCGTGAGCGCATGCTGCATCGCTTCGCGTTCCTGCTCGCCTGGTACCTAACGCCTTAGCCGCCGTGAGTGCATGCTGCGTCGCCTCGCTCTCCTGCTCGTCTGGTACCTAGCGCCTTTACGTTGCCCGAGAATTGTTGAATCTCTAACGAACTCCTCATAATTGCTTCTCTCCTGGTTCCCACGACACAATAAAAATACGGCACGTAGCATAGCTCCGACTCATGATTAAAACACCTCTTAAAACTGCTGATTGCCTAGTATCTATAACGCCTAGAATGTCTGTTGTACAACGCACTCCTCCGCCGTCCCCGACCGCAGAAGGTACGTCACAGATGCCGAACCCGCACCTGGAGTCACAGGAGGCGGTGCCGCCTCCGCCGCCGCCGTCGTCGACTCTACAAAAACCAACAATACATGCACCGCTGAGCGGGAATGACTCTGAATCGAGCTTAACTGGCATGTCGGCGTCTGACCGTGACGAGCGCCGCCGTAATGTCGCTTATAGGCCAAAGCGCAAGAGAGACGACGAGCCTAGTATCTCAGACGTTATGGATCAAATGAGATCAATGTTTGCCGAACTCCAAGTTCGACAAGACAGTAAGTTAGACAACCTGCAAAGTTCTTTTAATGAATTAAAAGAGCAGAATAATACTATTAGCGAGTCTATTAAGTTTGTGTCCGCTCAATACGAGGACATGAAAGACAGGTTATCTTGCCTGGAAAATGAACGTCGTGCTGACCGAGAGTACATATACACCCTAGAAAACAAGTTGGAGGACCTGGAGCGAGCCAGCCGATCGGCAAGCTTTGAAATTAAAAATGTACCTGTCACCAAACAATCCGAAACTAAGGATGACTTAACGAAGTTAGTTCTAGAAACTGGAAAGGCTTTACAAGTTGACCTGCAACCTGACGACGTCTATGACGTGTTCCGCGTTAATACAAAAAATGCGAACAAACCTATTGTTGTGGAGCTTACCACAGTTACCAAAAAAGAAAAAATATTTACCGCAGTCAAAAGCTTTAATAAGCAAAACAAGGAAAACAAATTTAATACCAGTTGCATTGGCCTTAACTGCTCCCCAGCCCCTGTTTACATCTCTGAAAATCTGCCGCCGAAAACCAGAAGACTGCTTTACCTGGCACGCATGTTTGCCAATTCTAACAACTGTGCACACTGGTCCTACCGCGGTAAGGTCTACGTACGACTAACAGAGGGTGGCAAGCCTCTACTTATAGCATCTGAAACCGATCTCAAACTGGATATCCTTAAGTCTCGCTTAGTTTGACTAGACCGTGTGTATATAACATTTTGCATGGCTATTTTTTATATCTATCAATATTTTATATTTAAGCTAAGTCGAACATTGTTTTTGTATACCTTATGTGCATGTATTTCTTTAGCCCCGGTATTTAATAGAAATTATGTACACTATCTTAAGATAATATGCTTCCAACATACTTCTTACACGCTCATGTCATACCACACGCAAATCCCGTACCACACACAATATTTACACACTAAACAAACCCTATTCGTAAACACATTCACGCATGATCGCCTCATCTTGCTACAAATGCTACATTTACATCAAAAAGTTCTACTGCTTACTTTCTCATTAACAAATATTATAATTGACCACGTTTCTTTTGACTTGTATTCTGACATGATAAATTGTAATGGATGATGTCTCACAAATAATAAATGAGATTGACAGAATCTCCGCGGCCAGCTCATTCCTATGTGACCCTGAAGATTGCTTAAGTTACTTGGAACTGAAAACTGATTACCTAAAAGTTCTTCATCTAAATATTAGGAGCATAAAATGCAATTTTAATGGATTACAAGTACTACTCCACCGCGTTGGCTTTCAACTAGATGTAGTAATTCTCTCTGAATGCTGGTTGAGTTCTGTGAACGTAATACCTACTTTACCAGGTTATGTATCTTTCAAATCTAAGTATTTAAATCAGAACGATGGTGTTGTAATATATGTCAAACACACATATAATATATCGGTCGAGGAACCCATGTTACAGGACGCAAACTGTCTGATTTTAAAGATAAAAAATGAATTGGCTATTGTTGCAATCTATCGATCGCCATCAACGTATTCCACCAATCCATTTATAGAAAGCCTGGATACAGTTTTATCTAAATTATCTTCTTTTCGGTCCCTTGCTGTCATTGGTGACATAAATATTAATATATCTTCAAACTCGGCCGATCCTCGTTCAGACGATTATCTCCTCCTGGCAGCGTCACATGCTTTACTTCCGGCGCATACGCTTCCTACTCGAAATGAAAACTGTTTGGACCATGTAATGTTAAAGAATAATAATAAGAAGGCAATGGTTTTCATTCTAAATTCTTTTATTACTGACCATGCTCCTGTAGTCCTTTGCTTGGAACATAAATCTAAATCTTGCGCCTATCTTTCATCGGTTAAGGTAGACAAACCTGCAATATCCAAGGATATAATAAGTACCGATTTTTCAATTATACTAACACTACACGATTCGGACACAGCCGCTGAACTTTTTATTGGCATTCTTTCTTCTATTATTCTATCAAATACAATTAATGTGCCTCGACCAAGAAGATGCCGGATAATCAAACCTTGGATTACCCCTGGCCTTCTCCGCTGTATAAAACACCGTGACAGACTCCACATAAAAGCCAAAAAGGATCCGGATAATGCTATCTTAAAAAGTACCTATACGAGGTACAGAAATTTCTGTAATAACCTCTTAAAACAGGTTAAAATCACCTATGAAAAACAACAGATGGAGGACGCGAAGGGTAGGCCTAAAGATACTTGGAAAGTAATTAAGCAAATAGCCAACATTCAACAAGATACATCTTCACCAAACGAGTTGTTGACCATATGCTCAAACCCGATATCATCGGCGGATTCTGTAAATAACTATTTTGCGAGTGTTGGCAGTACTCTGGCACATGATATAATTCGTAATACACACAATCTGCAGCCTTCTAATTGCATCAACACACTGACTCGACCCTCTGTTTCGAACTCTATGGCTATCAGTTATGTCAATGATTCAGAGGTAGAGGAAACTATACTCAGTTAAAAAATTAATCTTCGGTTGGCTATGATGGGGTCTTTACAAATATTCTAAAGTCAAATCGCACGAAACTTGTACCAATTCTTACCTTCATATTTAACCTAAGCATTACTACGGGTAACTTCCCAAAAGTTTTTAAAAAGGCTCTTATTCACCCAATACACAAAAGTGGCAGCAAAAATAACGCTAGTAACTACCGTCCTATCTCCGTCCTCACATGTGTTTCAAAAGTTTTTGAAAAGATACTCAACAACCGCCTTATTAACTATCTTAACAAACATAATATCTTGGCACCTAACCAATATGGTTTTCGAAGAGGCAGATCTACAGAAGATGCTGTTATTAAACTTACGTCTCTAATTACCAAGAACTTTGAAGATAAAAATAAAACGATTGGTATATTTTTAGACCTCTCCAAGGCGTTCGACACAGTGTCTATACCGACTCTCCTAACCAAAATGGAAGCCATTGGTATTAGAGGAATCACTCTAGATATTTTTAAAAGTTATTTGACTGACAGGTCCCAGAGTGTAATTATAAATCAAATTCGAAGTAATGAAGTGCAACTAAATTATGGGGTACCACAGGGTAGTGTTTTGGGGCCAACCCTTTTCCTTATTTATATTAACGACCTGTGCTCTCTCCAGTTACAAAATTGCGAGATTGTTACGTACGCCGACGACACAGCACTAATCGTTTCTGGTAAAGATTGGTCTAGCACTAAAAAGGCATCGGAAAATGCATTACATGAAGTCTCTCAGTGGCTATCATCTAATCTTCTAACGCTAAACGTAGATAAATCGAAATTTTTAACTTTTTCGCCAAAGTCGGCTTCGCAGCCGGGAGCTGAGTTCTCGAATATTATAGCTCACACGTGCCCTAGTCAGTCAGTTCAATGTACTTGCTCCTCTTTATCGCGTACTAACAGTATTAAATATTTGGGTGTATTAGTTGACAGTTGCCTTCGTTGGGAATTACACATTGATACACTAAGTAAGAAAATTAGGAAATTAATTTATGTTTTTAAAAATCTTCGTTCAGTTGTCGACCAACAAACATTGAAGATGGTATACTTTGCCTTAGTCCAATCGCTGCTGACATATTGCATCAGTGTATGGGGAGGCGCTGCAAAAACCATGATTTTGCGCGTGGAACGGGCACAGCGTGCCGTCTTGAAGGTCATGAATAAGAAACCCTTCAGATATCCCACCGTTGACCTCTATAGGGAGAGTAAGGTACTATCAGTGCGAGGTCTATTTATCCGCCAAGTTATTATAAAAAAACACAAAACTCTCACTTTTGATAAAGAGCTCATGAAAAATAGGCGTCGAGTCCAAGTCTGTGTTGTACGGAGGTTTCGCCTAACAGTTTCTGGACGTCATGTTGATTACCTTGGTTCTAAATTGTACAATAAGGTAAACGAATGTACCGATATATATGCTCTCACACTAAGGGAATGTAAGCAGAAGATCACAAATTGGCTTCAAACGCTAACCTACGACGAAATTGAGGATTATCTAGCTTCTCATTAAATACTCAATATCCTTCTCGCAATTCTACACTAGACACACTTTACACTTGCACATTGATACACATATTAATCACATTTTTTACATACATGTGGTAATATTATTTATATTAGACTGTACAATGTATTTTTTGTTTTTCTGATTGTTCTTTTTTATCTTTGTTTTGTCTTACTCTATTTTTTGATTTATATACTATTTTCTCATTATTATCAGTTATGATGATAACTTGTATATTTAGTATAAGATTCTTGTTGATTGTTGTTCTTGTTGTTTTCTCCGGGGTGAGAGCCTGGTGATCTGTAATACAGGTTTACACCTAGTTCAGACTCCAGTCTCTCACAAAGGATCACAATACCTTGCCCATTATTATATTTACTGTGTACTTGTTACCAATTGTATCCTTTGTGAGCTGATAAATAAATAAATAAATATATTAAATATATATATTTTTAGACGTGACTGTACTCACATCCAACGAATCCTCTCAATGTCTTAAGTCCATCTTGAAGGAGGTTTGTTTACTGTAGCCATCCATATACGTTCGGACAATCCGTTTGATTTCCATACTGGATATATCCGCCGGGCATCCGCCAGGCTAATTGACCATACATTGATTGACAGCGGCGGATATACCCGAACGTATTTGGCCGGCCAATGCTTGCGGTACCTACGCAGTCGTTACTTGCAGCCTGTTTCACCACGTTGACTTTGCGACCATAGTCATAGCGTTTCTATGAACTTTCGTATGCAACCGATATGTCGCCGGCATTCTCAACGTGTTGAAAGAAGTCTCAGAAGTGTCAAATCGAAAAATCTATCCGTTTAGTCACAAGATTTGCTGTCATGCATGTCGTCTAAAAAAAGTTAATCATAATGATATACATATTGAAATTAAACACTCTAGAACGGTTGGAGCCCTTTACAGCACTCGTTTTCACAGGGTCATTAGATGATGATTGAGAGAACTTTCTCTCAGCCATCATATAATGAATAACAATCGCGGTAACAGAAGACACTATCATAATGATATAAATCGATAAATAGGCAACATAAATAGCTACCCCTAAAAGCTACTTATCAGAAAAAACAAACTTATCTTCATGATCAGACTATCTCCTGAGTCACGTCAAAAATCTCACAAAAACCCGTAGTAAAGCATAATCTTAAACCTTTGTTCCCCAGCCTCTATCCGTCACACTCGCACACACACGAATATAAGTGGGGGGGAGGGGGAGTTACAAACAGCAAAAGTTCACGTTCTTATCTCATCTGTTTGACGGATCCGTACCGACATCGCTACGTATTCATATTTTATGTAGAGTAACCTTGAGACAGAGGCTTAATTTATAAATTGATATTAAATCTATAAATTGAAAGAGATGTCATATACTACAGAAAAAATTACCAAGACGCCCCGGTGAGCAGGGCTGGGATCTAACCAGCGACCTCCTGCTTTCGCGGCAGACGCTTTGCAAACAAAGCTGGGTGTTGAAAGCAGGAGGTCGCTGGTTCGATCCCAGCCCTGCTCACCGGGGGCCTTGGTCACTTTTTCTGTCGTATATGACATCTCTTTCAATTTATGATTTATATACCTATAGTAGTGTGACTACTTAAAAAAAAAGAGAAAACATTTATTACATTTAATAATTGATTGGAGAAAATATATTTCAGATAAAATAAATAAATAAATATCATAGGACATTCTTACACGAATTGACTAAGTCCCGCAGTAAGCTCAGTAACACAGAATAAGTAATTCAGTAAGTTAGATAGTTGCTAGGACAGGGGGTAGAAAGATTTCTGACCAGGGTGCGTAGCCAAGATGCCAATCGCTCACGCTCAGTCGCTAACGAAACGCAACTGTCATTGTCACACTAATAAGGAAGAGTGATAGAGAGAGGTAGCTACGATACGAAACTAGAGAGAGTACGGCCAGAGAAGTTAACCTGTCGATATAGGGTAAGTAGTGAATTATTGGCCGTTTCGGAAATGATCATGAGTATAGGTCTAGTAATTCATATGAAAATGGTGATTAATAGAGACTTAAATTAAATACTGTTAAGCTCTTAAAGATGGCCCAGATGGCTATTTTCCAAACAGATGCTGTCCCAATCCAAGATTAACCAAACCAATCGTACCATGCAATACCTAAATAGAATATTTTGATTTTTGCCCTCTGAACTGAGCCATAAACCATATTTTTAACAGAAATATAAGGTAGAAATACAACATTATCTTACCCTAGTATCCTACTACTGCTGTTGCTTTATGATAATAAATCTATCTAGTACAGAAGTACTAGTGTTCGACGCTGCACTAGCGTTCGACTTTATGATAAAGTGACAAGGTTTAAATACGAATATATATAAATCTTCGTTGTTCAAATTTAACCTATATCACTTTGACATAAAGTGCCCATGTCGCATACTGGTGCAGCGTCGAGCCTAGTACTTCTACCTTATTCCATACCAAACGCCGAAAGGCTCTGTCCCGCCCTACTCTGCTGCCCAAGATCTCCTCCCGCTGATAACGCGCTATTTAATCACAGATAGCATCGGGCGGGCGGCGCAGACTGATAACGCTATCTCGCGAGTCTGTGTGGGTACGCACTACGGGCAAAATGGGTCAAAATGTTAGAATTATGGAGCTGTTTAAGATTATATACACATGTTTTTCGTAAGGGCTGTCTCGAACTTATTATAGACGAGTTATATAGGTAGTATATTGGAGACATATTTTTGATTTATTGGGTCTATTCGTATTTGGAACTACATCAAAGTAGAGTTTATTATACGATAAAAGTAATAAAATTATTCATATGGATGTACTCATACAAAACACAATCTTTGATTTATCTCAAATTGTTTTTTTTTTCATTTACGGAGGCCGCCATTGAGCTTTAGCAGGCTACATTGTATATTGTGCGTCTTATTCTGTCGCAATAAGTGTGAACAGTAAGATTACTGTTCGACAGATGTTTGTTTAGGAAAATAATGATGTATTATACAAGAGAATCAGTGTTGCCACTGTGATTTAGTTCAACTTTATTTCAATTTTACTTTTTTTCTGTCGCACTGTGACTTGTTTTACTTGCACATCTGCGGGTCCATGGCAACTTTTTATCGACTGCGTGTATGCGACTATAGATAGCTGTCACGTTCTAACGTTCACTGTATGCTAAGTGTGAAAGAGATGCACAATACGATAGACAGTAAAAGAACAACCATTTTATCCGTGAAGTAGACATTAGTAAATATTACTAACGGCATACGGTCTGTTTAAGATTTTGTAACAATCGTTGATTTGAATGTTCCACCTTCAGTTATCAAATTTCGCATTAAAACGCGTCTTAAAATCACATGTAACAACAATATTTATAAGTATAGACTGAAACCCCTCCCGCCCTACGCCGCCCAAGAGCCGCGTCGCTGATAAGGCGCTATTTAATCATAGAGCATCGGGCGGGCGGGACCACTGATAACGATATCGCGCGCACAAATTCTGATTGTTATCTAAACCTTCTGCTGAAAATGCTATTCATATTTTTTGGAAATATAGCGTCGGCTAAAGTTTGATTAAATTGTGCCGTTGAATAAATTTCGGTTGTAAGGTATACGAGTAACAAACCGTATGTCACCAATAACTTAAAACATAATTTTTAGGTGAATTGCATTCTTTCAAGTTTTCAAATTTCACAACTATATTCATCCGAACCCCACACATAATAAAAATAATTATAAGTATACATTGCCACCCTTCCCGCCCTACGCCGCCCAAGAGCCGCGTCGCTGATAAGGCGCTATTTAATCATAGATAGCATCGGGCGGGCGGTATCACTGATAACAGCATCGCGCGTATAAATTCTGATTGTTATCGGGGACTTCTGCTGAAAATGCTTTATGGGACTTTTTTTAAGAAATAAGCACAGCGGCTGCTTGATATTAATTTACTTATAACTAGTTGTAAATAATACTGGTTAAACCGTCTCTCACCGTTAAGGGATGATTCATACTAGAACGGGACGGGACGGGGCAGGACGGGACAATCTGTCAAATTCTATAGAAAAATCACTTCCGAGCTTGGAGCTCTTGGTGGTAATGAGACGTTTTCTATAGAAACTGATAGATCGGCCCCGGCCCGTAACGTCCCGGTCCGTTCTTGAATAAATCATCCTTTAAACGTTGACTATTTTACTGTACATGACAAATTTCATTGTTATCTAATAAGTTACTATATCATAATCAGTTCCTCATTTCAGTTACAGTCACGTCTATAAATATCTAAACACTTCGGAACTTTTACAGGGGACGAAGGGTCTAAATTGAATACAGATGCATATTAATTAAAAAAGCCTATTACAGACTGGACGACTACTCAACAGATAAATGCGTATGGATGAATTATCGGACGCTAAAACTATGTACTCCTAAGTTGTATCTACCCCTAGACTAAATTGTACCCATGAAGGTGAAGACATTACTTGTGTATTTGCTTTGTAATTTATGTTTAGTAGTGATTTAATTTATTATGTACCTGACCTTCAAAAAGTGTTCCATGTGAATCTACTTTGAATAAAAACATTATGATTATGATTATATATTAATGAAGCCGACCGTACATAACGTCAACAATAATCGCGGTTATGGTGATTTATATCAGCTTTTTTTGTTTGATTTCTATACGAATAACATTAAAATTAATATACTTAGACCGGGTTACTCACGTCTATAAAGTCGAAGATAGCTCGACATGTTTCGGGACGGTCCGCGCCCCATAATCATGAGTGAGAAGCGCTAGCCGCGATTGCTCTGCGCACACTGCGCGCGACAGCCCGTTGAGCACGCCGGCAGACCGGCGTGGGGGGCGCGGTCGGCGCAGGCTTTATAGACGTGAGTAACCCGGTCTAAGTATATTAATATGTCTAATACTCACGGGAGTTTTCTATTTAAACATTAAAATTACCTAATATTATGCATAGATTTTTAATTCAAAGCTTTTCTTCCAAGTGTTATCACACCTGCACGATAGCAAAAGTCATTTATACAGATTAAAAAGCGTTTAAATTCATGCTCGTAGGGCGGCTGGGCGGCCCCCCGCCCGCCTTATCGTATCTGATAAGGATCGCGACGTGACTTGGAGCACTGCTTCCAATTGTGTACTAAATGTATGACTTTTACATATAGATTTGCTATTTATTTGGTTTATTCCTAACGTAGAAAATATTTTGGTTCGTATTGAAACTCAAAGTTATTAAGTTAACTTAGTAAGAATACGTTTTTTAAACGTACTTAAACTAAGTTGATTTTAATTTATTTTAACAAAAGAGACATGTGAACATTAGAAACTAATTTCATTTTGAAAATGTTAGACTATTAAAGCTGACTGACTATTCAATAAGTCATGGACGAAATCTAGAGAACAATCAAAATAGCGTTCCCTCCAAATATAAGGGTAATTGTGGCTAATTCCACCATGGATAGGGTATAACCATCTAATGCTCGCCTATGTTCAATATAAGCACAGTTCGCAGCTGCCTGATTCTGACTCTTTGGATCAACCGCTTATACCACTGCCGTATAAACATAATTACACAAAAATCGATTTCAACAGAATTCGCAGTAACTAATTATAAACTTACGTATTACATATGTCTGGCCTGACCAAATTTCTTCATAGTAATTTGTATGGGAATTTCAGATGAAAATGGGCATGGGTTCCTTTTACAGGAATGACCTTTTTTCATGGTGGTCTGGGGTAATATAATTGGATAAATAAATATTAATAAAAATAAATATTATGGGACAATCTTACACAAATCGACCTAGTCCCACGGTAAGCTCAATAAGGCTTGTGTTGTGGGTACTAGGCGACGATATATATAATGGATAGATACATATACATACTTAAATACATAGAAAACATCCATAACTCAGGAACAAATACTCGTGATAAACACACAAATAAATGCCCTGACCAGGATTCGAACCCGGGACCTCCTGCTTCGTAGGCAGGGTCACTACCAACTAGGCTAGGAGGCCGTTAAGGATTTAGAGGGTATGCGTTATTAAATTTTATAATCGCAATATAAGCTTTTCTAAAATAATGGTCGCCGCTCGACCAAGAAAAATCGCGACATTGTATCTTCATTGTCAGTCCTAAAACTTCCTTTCATGATAAAAGTTCACTCTTTTTACAATCATTGTTTATGTACTGATACTTTGTACAACAGTCAGATACGAGTAAAAGTATTTACAGTCTTCCTATCGCAGATACCAGCGAGATAGAGTTTTACGAGCGAACAGGACAAACAGAGCGAAGGTCGAACAACAGCAGGTATCGGATTATCTGGACAGTAAATCTGGCTAATAAGGCTATCGGTTGATTAGAACATTGTTATGCTATCCAGAGCAAAGAAAACGGGTCATTTGTATGGACATTTTGGTTCGAAGTGGCAATATTTTTAATGTCATAGTTTTTTAAGTTTTCTGTTTTCATTCAATCAGAGGTATTGAGTCCAATTTCAATAGAATCATGACACTCGTTTTTCTCGCTTAAAAAAATCAAATAGTTTCCATTAAATAAAATTTCATTTAACATGAATTGATAAGGTCACTGGATGTTGACAAAACTTTAGCAAAATTACTTGTACTTATTATAAAAATTAATTTCTTTATTTAACTATTTTATAGAAATAGAAAATATTTATTTGGCGTATAAGTATTACCTTTACTATATATAGTATTATTACGTATAAGTGTTATTATAGCTAGGTACCCACACCAAATAGGATGTCATCATGATCATGAGTCGTGGAATAGCTATGTTGATATTGATTTGTGGTTTAGGTAGTCTCACTACACACGACTGTATAAATTATGAATTGAAATATAATGAGTATAAAGGTAACCAAGGCCTCAAGTGCCCAGGACACACACACACACACTACATAATTCCGAAAAAGTATATTCTGAATTATTAAATCCCGACGTAACAAAAGTCCGATCATCAAAATTCCGACTCATGGAAGCGCGAATATTTAAAATTACGATTAGCAAAAACCGATTTTTAAAGTTTCTAGTAACATAATACAAAATCAGTATTAGATTCGGGATTAATCGGAATTTTGAATACCTATTCGTGCTGTCACGAGGCAGAATTTTAATGATCGGAGTTTTGATGGGTCGGGATTACAAAATTCGGGATTTTGTTATATAGGATTTATCACAATTCGGAATTATAAAAAATCGGGATTGTGATAATCGGAATATAATAATTCGGAAAATTTGGGTGACCCCCCAAAAATCACTTCTGCACTGCACAGTGTCACGCGTCAGGTCAACAAGGTTAATTAAAATATTAGGTACGTTACTTCCTGTCGGCGACTTTAATTAGGGCACAATTATTTGTGGCTTATCGCGCAGACGGGGAAACTGGTGCGTACGCGCAGCGTCTAACGTGCCATCTTGGTTATGGACAATTTTAGCCCACATTATTATATGCCCAGTAGGTTTCGACCATTTAAAAAATAACTCTACTGTACTAATCCTACGACTCAGCTCAAAAACTATTTCGACGCATATACGGGTTAGAGTTTTCACTGTTGAGGGAATCCCTTTAAAGACGTTACTGATTACGTCGTATAAGAACACGAGACTGCGAAGAATTTATTTTATGAAATACATAAAGGCTTTTCATGTAATTTAAAGGCTAAAAAATAAGAATTAGTTAGTTTTTTTAACGTATTTAGACTTTAAATAACATTATTTTTATGAATTCCTAATTAAAATATGTATAAGTGTAAAAAATAAGTTTTATTAAGTATAATAAATTACGGATAACACTCATATTTTCAGATAAAAAATTGGGGAATTGTAAACTCAATAGAAACATGAATATTAGGAATGTTTTATATTCTCGAGACGAGTACAAAACAATATAAATTCAAAACAGAACAGAGAACACTGCTAATTAGAATAGAAGTAAACCACAAGTAATTTTATAACTAGAAGCGATATTTTCTAGACTAGTTCATTTTAAATAATATTATCGACATACTTGCAGTACTCTTAGCCAGCAGGACTTGGTTTTAGATTCTAACCTACTTTGATAAATTCATAGTAAATAACATAAACAGGATAAATAACAGGAAAACTGGGGCTGAAACGAACAGGTTGAAACATGATCGCATTAGTTAGTTGTGATGTGACTTATTTCTGATAAGACGAGCTTAAACCGGGTTGACACTCGGTACATACAAGTAAAGAAAATTACTCACTTGAGCAATCCATAGTTTTAAGTTTATATCAGTTACACAATTGAAACTATGGATTGCTTATTCACCGTGACCGTTAAAACCCGAAAGATTGTAACGGTGTACTTCTGACTGCATTTAAGGATTATAATGTCATATGAAATTTCAATTATAATTAGTTAAACTTTAGAAAAAACGCCCTAGGTCATAAATGCTTTTCCACCCGCTTCATATGTTAACAACGACCCGCTTACAGAGCATGATATATGAAAAAATTCTAAACGTCTTATCCTGCATTTTATCTTTTAAAGAAAGGTGAATAAGTATTATAAATTGAAAGAGATGTCATATACTAAAGAAAAAGTGACCAAGGTCCCCGGTGAGCAGGGCTGGGAACGAACCAGCGACCTCCTGCATGCTTTCGCGGCATACGCCCTAACCACTGGGCTACCCGATCACGGCTACTTAAAAAACACAAAAACATGAATCAAAACATTTATTACATTTAAATAAATAAATAATAAATGATTTAATTCGTGCTTTAAAAAATTGTGAATAAGTATGTTTTTTCTTCTTTCCTACAGTCTTTTACAACATAGTTCGGCATATGTCACAGACTTTAAATAACTATAATTACAGTTTCATTTCTTTATAAACGGGTGATACATAAAATTCACATTAGAAGTGCCATCAATTGCGCGGGGCAGCGTTTCGCGTAATATACAGCCCATAAAAATGTTAATACTGTATTGCAATTGCACATTTCTTTATGTGTGTAATTTGCCGACTTTGAAACGAAAAATGCCGCGTTAAGGGGTTGGCGCAAGATATGAGCGGTAGCTGAGTTAGCCAGTAGGTACCTACCTGAGGCCTTACCGTGACGTCTTATCGCGATTCAGTTTAGGTTCAGTTTAGGCTCAGTTGTATAGAAGCGACTCAGTTTAGGGCGTCAACTGAATCGCGTTTTGACGTCATGGTATCTGAGCTATCAGATGCAGAATTGTGTTCTGCTTGTGTTAATTTTATTGATTTTATTATAAGTAGTTACTGTGTATTTGTACCTACTGTGTGTTTTGCACCATGCAAATAAACATTTTATCTATATATCTATCTAATTGCAAGCTGAATTTATGATATTGGTTTTCTAATATGGGTCGGCACTTTAACAGCCTCAGCTACCTATTGTATAGATGCCGTGTCTTTACACTTTCTAAACAGAGTTTAATTAATATTTCTTGCATTAAAAAAAAAAGATTAGGCGAATTCATTCATTGTAATTCGGAATACAACAAAAAATATACATATGCAACTTAACAACGAACTAAACAGATATCAATCTATAAAGTATCGTTATCATCCCGGCAACACAACAAAAAATATTATCAAAATTCTTCCCTTATCAAAATTTTCCCCGGACTGAGTTTGTAAGCTGACAACCGGCAATTTTCGGTACCGGTACTGGATTTTTATAGAAAACCAGTACCAGGAAAACTCCCTAATCGCTACCTCTTATGACTTGAGCCGTACAAATCTGTCCAGTCGCATGCAGTATTCCCGGCTATTAAGCAAATGGGACATGTAAATGAAGTGAGCTAAGACCTCTGCAGCGGTTTAGGTTCGATTCCCCGATAGCAAATATAAAACGCTGATATAGTGGCCACGCGAACATACGTCACTGTTCTTTAGGCGTTTCTAACTTTTTATTTTTACAGCTCCTTCAAATACTCTTCGTTGTAGTGTAGGTACAATTTGGCGCCAAGCCAAGTGGCAATTTAATGACAAATAATCCATTGAAATGAGTTAATGAGAGATTATAAATTCACTAAAACGGGCCGACGACTGTTACAGTCTTTCTCCGGGACCACGGGGACAATGTAACCCTTGAAATGTCGGAACTTCGTTTTCAAAGTTTGTACACGATTAAGCCTCATTTTAGTAAATTTATAATGTGTGAAAATCGTGAAAGTTTAAATAGGTACCTACTTAATAATAAATAAATTAATATTAAATTGAAACTCAGTGCGTAACGACTGAGCTCAGTGGCGTGTGAGAGGAGAGACCTACGTCCAGCAGTGGAATTGCTTAGGTTGATGATGATGATGATAATGACTTGTAATCAGTCTGTATACAAAAACTTTTTGTTTTACATTCGTGGACACTTTTATAGGTCTGCTGGCGCCACACAATCGCCCTGATATCGTTATCAGTCAATTAATATGGGGTTAAATGGAATACCTTTTACCATCTTATCTTTCTCAGATCTTTGTAGTTTTTTTACATGTACATACAATGCAGGTTATATTGTGTAGTTTTGCTGTATTGTTTCAAAGTTGGATACTTATCTTTTTTTATATCGAGTTAAAACTGGTGTATTAATATTTAGGATTTAAAACTTGCGTGTTTTCTTTTATTTTTTCTTTTTGTGAAGTTTGGATTATCCAGAAGGTCTAGTATACAATTTTACTTGTAGTATTTGACATTAACTTCTCGATCGTGTTAGCGTATATCGAGAGTTCAAAATATGTTTGCCGTTTACATAATTATATAAATCTTCCCGATACTTTCATATTTTGAAGTAAATGTCAAATATGAGAAGTAAAAATGTATACTAGGCCTTCTGGCAAACAAAAGATACACAGTGCACGAAGTATAATTTATCGTAAACTTAAATAATTATACAAAATGCTTGTTAACAATGCTTTGGCTGAAGGTTCTAAATTCTAATGTGATGCGTGTAACTAAGTAATTTAGTAAGTCATTTTGACTTTAGTTTAAAGTATGGATTAGGTATTAAGCAAATGATACTTTAACTGTTGCCAGGGCACGATATTTTTATAATCATCATCATATTAGTCTCTAGCAGTAAGTAATTAGCGAAACGGAACCGGGGAAGTCGAAGGCCTTGCTTTGACCCTCAAGTTGAAAAAGGTTGGTGACTCCTGCAATGAAATGTGATTATTACAGTACGAATGGTTCGCATTCATAAACAACCCAGGACCACGATGAACAAAGTAACCAACGCTGTTCTTGCTTGGCCAAATAAGTCGTCAGCGTCTGAGCATATCGCAGTAAACCCAGACCATGCATTACCCCTTACCGTCCACTATCGTCTCGTATATTTAAACCAGTGTATTTGTAACCTTGGAGTTACGAACCGTGTATAAATCAGTGATACTGGTAACGCTGGTTCGGGTTTGCAATGGGAATGGCAAACCAGCTGCGTGCAGAATTATCACAGCGATGCGATAGCCTTGCAGGAGTTCTGTATAGTGCAGGATTAGATTGCTGATATGGACCCCCGTCGATGTTAAGCTACCAACTTCTTGTTTATTAACTAAGTAACATCCAGTGACAGCGTGTCCACATAACTCTATTCATAATTTTCACTTAGGGTCACCTGCGCCAACCAGGGTCACCAACTATCCCGGATTCAACAGATAAATTCCATATTTTAGAAACACTTAACTCCGGGTTAGTTGCTTAACCCTGGTTGCCTTTAGATTTTGAAATTCAGTATACACCGTGTTTATATCTGTTAAATTCGACACGTTGCTTTTTACGTTAATAGAAGCTGCTGAATATATCGCCTTTCGTAGATATCGCAATTTTTTTTTTCGTCTTTCATACAAAATGAATAAATATTACATTGTAAAAGGTCCTTTAGAGTTACACGAAAGTAAGTGTCCAGTATGACAAAGCTGAAACTGTAGACATGACAGCACATGCCATCGCACAGCTTAGTAGTAGATGGTTCAGTAACCCTTCGTCGTTTTAACCTGAAGAATACCCTCTAAAAGTTAATGTGTATAGGTAATACTGAAGAAGAGCGTTAGTGGCCCAGCGGTATGACGTGAGACTTTCAATCCGAAGTAAGGCCTAGTTTACCCTCTGGGTTGGAAGGTCAGATGGGAGTCGCTTTCGTAAAACTAGCGCCTCCGTCTTGGGATTACTTGCCAAAGTGGAACCGAGGTTTCCTGAGACATGGCATAAGCCGGAAAAACGCTGGGAAGAAGAAACTCAAGAAGAAAAGAAAGACAAATCAGCTCCGGCTTCCCTATTAATTATTTTGACACGCATCTAAAACCTTCTCAATAAAAAAGTGACGAGCAATCTTCGATCCAATCCTAATATGACGCTTCTGAAACGTTCGATTCTAACCAACTAAGTACTTTCGTGTGTTTTGAAAACTATGCATGAAAAAAGCATTCTCTCCCTTTTTCCTCAATGCATCGCTGAAGAACGGAATTTACTCAAGTAAGCAATACCTACTAACGGATGACTCATACTAGAACGGGCCATACGTGACCTCTGAGACCTCCAAGCTCAGACGTGATTATTTCTATATTTTATTTCTATAGAATTGAGATCGTCCCGTCCCGCCCCGGTCTAGTGTGTCATCCTTTACTGTATTTTACTGAAATAACACAGTTATTAGGTTAACGACCTCCTAGCCAAGTTGGTAGTGACCCTGCCTACGAAGCAGGAGGTCCCGGGTTCGAATCCTGGTCAGGGCATTTATATGTGTGTTTATCACGAATATTTGTTCCTGAGTTATGGATGTCTTATATGTATTTAAGTATTTATATGTATCTATCTAGTATATATATCGTCGTCTAGTACCCACAACACAAGCCTTATTGAGCTTACCGTGGGACTAGGTCGATTTGTGTAAAAAATAAAATAAAAAAAATTGGTAGTATTATTGTTGTTTCTCGCTGGGTAAGATTGAAATCAATACAATTACAGAGCACATCAGATTTAGATATTTAAAGTTATGTTTGCATTATTTTCTGAAAGACTAATACGTGTATAATTAAACCTCGTATGAAACAACGTAAATACTTGTCAAGTCACTCTCCCCTAAAATTTAATCCACAAAAAACGGCTGGCAGCACGTCACAGTCCGGTACAGTCGCGTCGTTAGCGATAAGATGGACTGATAGCGGGATTAATGGGCTGACTGTACATAACGATCTACCTGATAGAGCAAATATAATGTGGTCTTGGAGATACCGTCCGTCGGGTTTTGCGAGATTTGCTTTTGTGTTAGGTACTAGTAGATATTCATTTGTTTTTTAAAATTCTGGGTTATTACTTTTTTAGTTGCTAAAGTGTGTAGTTGAATTGAGAAAGGTAACAACGAGCCACTGGACATATCTATATAAATATAATAAAAAAGAATAACCAAAATGTATGTGATCCGCAAAACTTCCGATAGACTGGACCAATTTCGTTTATTTTGGTAGGTATTGAAATATTTGTGGAATTTCACCGGGTCAGCTAGTAGAATAAAATTGTCACTTTTGCGTCTTCATATCTATACTTAGCAATATAAAGTATAGTAGCCAAGCAATTTAAACATTCGTGAGTCATACTGACATTAAAGCTGGCTATTGTGATCAAAATATGTGAGTTTTAAAAGTTTTTTCAATATAGTTAGCAAAAATATATTTAGTAATCCAGCTCATCCCCACCGATCTCAAATATTTCTGGTCGAGATTATGATCTATTTGAGATCGCGAAGAACCGTTCGATATGCGACATACACGTAGCGCATGGCCGTAATATCGTCCACAAGTATCATAAATGTATGATCCTTGTGGACGTCTTTCAGCATACAAACATTCCGCATTTCCTTTTGATTCCAGATGAGTTAAGATAAGTTCCCTTAGAAATAATAATATATAATTTTTAGTCATTAGTTTTATGCGTAATTATTTATTATACTGTTAGGTACTATATTATGTTATGCAAGGCCTAAACTACAGCTCATTAAATTCAGCTGATGGTACCTAAAGATTATAAAATCTCTAAACCATTTCTTCTTTTGTATCTCAGCCCACTTATACAATTCGGGAATGTAACAATATGTCGGACATAACCAAGGAATTCCTATCACAAAATAATAGTGACAGCCTCCAGATTCCACGATACGTTTAAGGTTTCAACCGAAAACAATACGCCATTTGTTAACAAATACGACGGAGGAACAACAAAACTACGAGTTGTTTTTAATGCATCGGCGCTTTAACAAGCGCCGTCTGATGTAAACTTACTTGTAACACGTCAATGTATATCGCTTCATTGTAGTTCGACGAAGTTAACGAGAGATGGCGCTGGGAGGTGGCTGCGCCGGCGCGGGAGTCGACAGCTTTTTTTCTTTTCCCGTCTTTGTTGCTCTCGTTTGTGGAGTGGAGTGGTTTTATTATGATCCGATATTGTTTTAGTGGTTTTATGAGATTCCAATGTGAATCATGGCTAACAAGAATTTTATAGTGAATCAATTTGTGTTGACGAGGCGCTGAGAAGCTGTTTACCGTGTTAGTAATGACTCTATTTTTTTATCTGGGTGTTCTAATGTTTTATTTAAATATTCATGTCGGACTTCTCATAAGACATTTAACGAATAAAAATGTAAGCTACGGTTGATGGAATTTTTTAATAAAGTATCTACCTATATTTAAATAATGACACGAAAAGATAAAGCTACTTTGTTGGATAAACGGAAAACATTGAACACAACTTCGTTTTCTAAAGGGCACTTAAATCGGTAAAATAAAAGAAAATGTAAGAAATTGTTTCATAATTATTTAGTAGCATATAACTATACATTTAATTATTTCATTTACTACATTTAATAGAAAACTAATTTAGATGATGCAATATTCAAGGTTTGAAGATATTTATAAACAATTTATTTCAAATATTACTAAAAAAACAATATATACAGTCAGTTACAAGCTACCTACCTGAAATCTAAAATGGCACATTAAAAAAAACATGACCAAGTCATAATACTCTGATGAGTTCAGAAGAATTAAATGTACTATTGCGTTCAGAATTGCATGGCCAGTTTATCAATGAATTCATTCATAAATTGCCCATGCATTTTTGAACGCGTGTGTACTTCGGAAATATCCCTTTTGTTCCCACAATGGTAAAAAGTTCACCAAGAACTACTAAAGGATTAAAAATCCATACATTATAATACTTGCCCCTAATTATCAAAACCCACACACTGGGTGGCCTCACTCGTTTGTCACGTGCTACCACGATACGTCGTGCCGATACCATCGCTGTAACAATGGCCCGTGTATCTGCTAGGTGTTTAACACATTTATTATTCGGCCAAGACTTCATTTTGGTATTGGGTTTCATATTGGGCGTATGAATTTAAAAATGGAGAAAAAGGGTTTCTTTATCAAAGGCTTTACAAGAAACTGTAATGTCAAGGTTTTTATAGAATCAGTACAATACAAACACTCTTTACTGCACAACTCGAAATAAATTAGAACAGGGAAGAAATTAGAACAGAAAATACAGCAAACAAAAGAAGGAGTAAACAACAGGCACTCTTGTCACTAATGAGTGATATCTTTCAGACAACCTACATGCAAAATCTCTTCTTAGTAACGAACTTTATATAAGTACTATAATTGTATATGCCCAAGTTTAATAATGATGACCAAATAACTATTTACGACAGCTCTACCTACGTCATCAAGATTACGAAACCATTTAGTGACCATAGTTTTTTTTATATCATAAAGCATGCTAGAGAATACAACACAAGTCAAAAAAGTAAATAATATAGCTCGGACTGATTTTAAACTACATCGAAGGACAAAATCAGCATGATTATTTAAACACTTTTTGGGATCATCGTAATGGTAAGACCCAGGTTCGGCCACAGAATAGCGACAAGGATATACTACCGTTACTCTATTGCCAAAAAAGGCAAAACCCTGCGAGCTCCAATGCCTCTGATACCCGGAATTACATTGCGCGGTGGAGAGGATAAAGAAATAAAATAACAACATCCATATTAAATCATGAATAAGTTACTTTAAAATAGTCGAATCTCTTCATCGACCGACCTAAGCAGGACATTAAATCGTCCTTATTTTAAACGGTTTTGAAATTGATCACAATCGTTCGCATTTCAGTTTAGTATGAAAACCTACACTAACCAATTTTGTATAAGTATATTTTCAAAATATATACGTACAACAGTAAGTGTAAATTACCTTCCTACATCTACCTACCTTAAATCTAAAATAGGTCCTTGAGCCATTGTACCTAGGATGCTGGCGGCATTTCCTCGTTGTATCGCAATGCTGATACGTTGTGCGAGGAAGCGCGAGCGATTATTTGTGCAATTTTTAATTAATCTACTTTTGCTTACATTATAACTTAAGCTTAAATTAAGCGTAATTTTTGAGCTTTTACTGACTGACTATTGGTTCCAAACTCACAAATAAAACAAGTACCATTGTATCTCAAGATGAAGTTTTTTTAAATCTGATATCCGATTTTGTCACAGTTTATAAAGTTTGGTACAAAGTTTACTTAGCGAAATCGTTCTTCGCCCTTCCTTGCAATTTGCAATGCTGTATTTGTTTAGACTTTCATTAGACCTTATCTAGCAAATTTAACAAAGTTGACTCAGTGCCACCTCCAGGCTTTAGTCGTTCTATCATTTCATAGCGGCATATCGGTCGTCAGGCATCTTGTTTTAAATAATAGTATCGCGCGGTGATAGTGTACGGCCATTTTTCTTCCACAACAAAGGATGTAATCGGCCGTGTGTGCGACCCGTGGGTGTGCCGCAAGGGACAGACTTAGGTCCGCTTTTTTACCATCTAAACAATTTGTTTGGATCATTTTTTAGAATCGTTTCTGACAATGTGTATCGTCAGGTAATTTTGTCCATTATTTTAATGTTTACTACGTACGATTTCTTCATTTCTCTTTAAAGGGCTTAGTGAAACAGGCGATACTTTGCAGAAATCCACGTATACTCGTAAATCAACTCCTATAAAAACTGATTTTCATATAATATGGAAAGTATAGTTTTGTTGATCGTTAAACAAATTCTTCGCCAGAATTAGGATGCTTCATGAAGTAAATTAAAACACTTATGAATTCCGCATATTATTAAACCCATCCGTCACATATTTCTCCCATGTTTTGGAACTCTCAAACTGAAATTTACAAAAGTTTACATATCTTAAAACCCTCACACCCCGTTCCATTATAGGAAACCCATTTCGCCCATGCATCGTACTTATGCCCATAATACCTACACTATACCATATATTATCATATCTATGATCATAGATATATAATAATGTAATATGGGCCATGGCCAAAGATCATACATTATAATGTATATGGGCCACAGCTAAATCGCTACATCCTATGGCATGCGCCCGCGCCGCGGTGGCGGGCGTCACCTCCGCCCTCTATCGGCGCGTCTAATGAATCACTCCATGATTTCATACTGCGGTCGCGATAACGCTAAACCTCCTGTTTAAGCGCTACGAGAATGTTACCAGTTACAAGTAACTTTATTATACGGTTACGTTCAAAATAGTAATGAATGACAAATAAATTAATACTTTCCTGTTATTTTTCGTTTGTTTTTGCATATCAAAACGAGCATTTTGTATACATGATTTTACTGTATATGGTAATTGTTTGAAATTATAATGATTAATTATCTTTGAAAATACAGATGTAATATAAATTAAATAACTATGTGATAAATAAGGCTTATTGAAATTAAACACTTTAAAACGGATTAAGGGCATTTTTATAGGGTAACATTTTCGTTTTTTTTTTTATATAATATACACGGTGCTCGTGAGCATTGCGCGAGATTTTAACAGCGTATTCCTGAGGCTAAAAGAAACAAAAAATGTCATATTAAGTTCATTGGATTAGGGCTAGTTTCTGAGATAATTGCAATTTTTTTTAAAACATAATTTTACCGCCACTCGGTAAATTTCGCGTTTTGGAATGTGATAATGCTACTACGTGGTCTAGTTTAGATATGATTTTTGACAGGTTTCAAAGTGACACTGTTATGCCTTTGCAAAACTCGGCTCTACCAAAAAAACATATTTTTTTGTATTTTAAGTGGGCCTTTTCTAAATGAAACTTACTTACCATGTATCAAAGCGTATAAAAAAAGAAAAAAAAAAGTTTTTTTTTGTTTTTTTTTTTTGGTCGATATGACCAAAAATCATATGACCTTTTTTGTTTCTTTTAGCCTCAGAAATACGCTGTTAAAATCTCTCGCAATGCTCACGAGCACCGTGTATAGGAAGTTTTGGGGTTTTTATATCAGAATCACGAGTACTATTGATTTAAAAAAAGAAAAAGAGTGTACCGTTTTTTTTGGTCAGCTTTGTAACGCATTTTTTCATACATTTCGTATGGGCCGTTACAAAACTGGCAAAAAAATTTTGTATGGAAAATTGAGGACCCATTTTCAATAAAAGGGTGCACTTTTTTCTGAAAATGCCCTTAAAATTGCGTTTATGAACACCATGACCAGGGTCATCATCTTAGCCCTGTGAAAACAAGTGCTGTAAAGGGCTCGAAACGTAGGGTCGTAGTGTTAATAAACGCGATTAATCCGTTTTAAAGTGTTTGTTTGTAAGTGTGGTCCCGTTTTCTTTCTTGAAAAGATCTTAGATTTGAAAGGTACGTCACTACCCTTTTCTGTCGGACTGTAAACCTACTTAGGGTTCTGTACCTCAAAAGGAAAAAAACGGAACCTTTATTGGACACTTTGATGTCCGTCCGTCCGTCCATCCGTCCGTCCGTCTGTCTTACCCCTCTGGGCCCGTGGGCCGTGGGCTCGTGATAAAGGGTCTGTGTGACCCTTTATCACGAGAACGTAGAGAGCAAGTTGAAAGTAATGCCACATACACACACAGGTTTACGCCTACGGTCCCTTGAAGATGTGAAAGAACGAAACCTCTACGTCAACGCAATGAAAATATACGGCCGTTCATGTCGCATTTTCCATACATTTTCAATGGGAATCAAAATATATAGGGTACTTCCCGTTGACCTAGAATCATTAAATTTGCCAAAAAGCAAGAGCTTGCAGCACAAGTACAGTAAAAAATCCGAAAACCATAAAATTGCCGCACACTGAGAGTTCCGTGCTACCATATTTTGCTGCATACCTAATGTCATAAATGGGAGGGAGCATCCTTTGTGCGGAACCCTCGGCGGGCGAGTCCGACACACACTTGGCCGGTTTTCTGTCGCAGTGTACAGTCGCGATTAGATATCGGAGCGTCCGTGGTGTTCAAAATATCTGAACAAGCACTCTAAAGCCTTGACAATAGAGGCGGGTTCAGATATTTGTGAGCGCCTTAGATGCTCCGATATATCTGATGGCGACTGTTCGCAGCGTCAAAAAACTTGACCACAAAGTTGACAGTGACGACGTACAGGCTAGCCCTTGGCCCTGTGACGTCACAAGCTGCCAACTCCAGGGAATCGAGAGTGGAGGTTGATCGGGACCAATTTCGCAAAAACTACACTACACGATCCGTTGTACAGATCGCTGATAGGACGGTAGCGTGCGCAGCGACGGCTGTATGTTAAATAAGCCACTTATTTCATTTATGTTTTTATTTAAATAAAGTTTGTTAAAGGTTAGCACTGGTATTAAACTTAAAACGGTTAAAAAGTCACGTATTTTTATCTCTATAAACGTGACATGTTTCGACTGCACCTCCGCGGCACAGACAATATTATGATTGAGAATTAGTGATACCTGAGCCGTGGAGGTGACAACACCACTCTGTCTGACGCTGACTGCCCGATGCATGTCACGCCTATTGTGATAAAAATACGTGAGTTTTTAACCGTTTTTAGGGTTCCGTAGTTGACAGGGAGCCCGTATAGTTTCACCATGTCTGTCTGTCCATCCGTCCGTCCGTTTGCAGCTTAGCTCAGTGACCCTTACTAGTAGAAAGCTGTAATTTGGTATGAATATACCTATATATGAAACATGCCAACAAAGTGGTAAAATAAAAAGTGGGAAATAGTTAAAGTGGGGGGTGATGTTTTGCGTGAGGTATTGTTGGATAGGCATTTGAAAAAGAATAGCATTACATTTTTGATAAAGTGGATATTTTCGAAAATAATCCCCCCTCCGCTCCCCCGTCTCTAACGCCAAGTTAAAAGATTAAAAATATCATGAAAGTAGAGCTTTATAAAGACTCATGATCTCACTCAACATGGTGAATTAAGCCACTAACTAACTGACGAATTACAATTTATAAAAGCCGTAAGTGGTTTTGGGGCGGTAGCGTAAAGTTGCCCCCATATATATTTCTACTTAAATACCTATTCAAATCGCTCTGTATAAGAACCTCAAGTCTGTGTCCTTCATTGGCGCATCCACACAATCCCATCATAGGTACAAGATTATACCAAGCCACAACCCGTTGTCTGCTATCGCTACACACACGCCGCGAGCGCGTATCATACCATCTAATATTATTCTGGGAACGACCTTAATAAGTCACTACAGAATGTTATCTATTCCATTTTATCAGCAGCTGATAAGGATCTGAATCCAATTAGGCCCATTGCAATATGGACCGACTCGAGTTCAGTTATGACGGAATTCTGACTTCATGTTTAGTTTCATGCTCAGTGGATTCCTTGAAATTTGAATTGGATTAAGTATTATGTGTTTTTAGTTGGTTTTCTACGTTTTTGAAACTGTTTGTAGGCAAACTTTAATATCAACTTAATTACTTAGTATCCTAGCAGACATAGTCGACTAGGATACTTAGTAAGTATCCTAGTTCTCTTACCATACTTAGTCGGTAGTGAATAGTCCCTTCCTACGAAACAGGAGGTCCCGGGTTAGAATCAGGATATTTATCACGTTTGTTCGTATTTTTTCACCGGATGGGCTCATCGGAAGATCAGCGCTGGAAGTCGCCAGCATGCTGAGATGAATCCATTTCGTGGCACTTCTTTTATTATTGTTTCTGTTAATTGTACTGTATATTGTGTGTGTCTACGAATAAATTATTTCTCTTTCTATTTCTATTAATAAAGGATGACTCACACTAGGGTGGAACGCGAAGGGACGGGACGAGTCACGACGACGATCTGTGAATTTATATAGAAAGAATCACGTGATAGCTTGGAGCCCTCGGATGTCACGTGATTCTTTCTATAGATAGTTTATATGACAGATTTTCCCGTCCCGCCCCCTCCCGTCCCGTGCTAGTCATCTTTAGTCATCCTTTATGCAGCGTTATATGCACAGTTATACTTGTAAATTTCTACGATTCCAGGGTCGCCCTTAAAAAATAACTGTAAATCATTTTAATTTTTACCGGAAATTGTAAACGTGCATGGGTGCAACTGATAGAAGCGGTCGTGCTTCCATACTTAATTAGTATGGCGATTACAGGCTGTAACAAAAATGCTGGTGATCTGAAGGGCGTAATCAGTATCAAGGTCTGTTTAAAAAAAATGGAAAATAAATTACTGCGAAAAAAAATGTTTTAATGGGGCAAGACGTCTCAATAAGCCAGGCCAACCTCCCAACTCTTTTCGAGTCAAATGTTTTTTTCTAATAACGTGGACCGTGGTATCGTGATACATATTATGCCCTTAAACGGATCACCAGTATTTTTGTTACAGCCTGTAAGTTCGGTGACCGCGAGTCTTGGATCTTAGGGCTTTATCACATTTGGGCGATTTGAAAACGATTTTCATACAAAACTTGTTCGCGGCGAACTCGCGACGTATTCGCCATACAAAACTCGCTAGCAAATCGCAAGTGTGTTAACGCCCTTACGAGCTCCACTTCGCATTGCGACAATCGTGTATCAATAAAAACGTAATAAAATCAAGGATTCAGGGTTTTAACGAAATGAACTGCATCGTGACTAAACTCAGATAGTCATCGCACAAAAACTGCCCTGGTTATATAAACATCTTAAAGGATTAGGAACTTGTTGGCGCTTAAGTCCTTTATGGGATTAAGTAAATGTGCAAGAGTTAATTGGTAAAGATCGAGTTGGGAGATTGTGAAATCGTTGTCACGTCACCAGGTACCGATCTGGTTGCTCTCGGAACTAAAGGGTTTTTGGCAAGGCGACACGAATGTTGGGAATGTGGGTGTAAAGGGTGTACGGATGTGGGATCAGGTTGAAGACATCTGCTAAACGGCCGAATAGGTTAAACCAGTAAATTGATAGCCAGCAGCTTGTAGGATGGCTACAGAATTGCGCATTTCATACTATTGTACAATTTTGAAACAAACATAATCAAAAATTTTGTCTGGAGACTAAAAGATCACGCACTTTGAGGTTCCAGAGAAATTTCATTCCACGAATGCTCTTTTTGTGGAGTGTAAAGTCAACCAATTGGAACCTTAGGCCACTATAGAATCTTGTCAAAATGATAAGCAGTAAGAGATTTCTTCCAATCTGATTTATATAGAGTCACTATGACAAAGTCTTACAGTGGCTTAGGGTTCCAATTGGTTGACTGTAATCCCTTGTTCCCAATCCCACTCCTATGTTTTCTAGGGAAACTAACACAGAGTTGGCAATGCGGATGTGATAAGAAAACAAAAAAAAATCCTCGGGCGCACTACGTCGTTGTAGGATAGGTCACGAAAATGAGCGAAGGCGTCGTTATAACCGGACATAATTACAAAAAAAATTGCTTTAACAGCGTGCGTAGCCCAGATGCCAATCGCTCACGCTCAGAAGCGTATCGTAGTTATCTCTCTCTATCACTTATCCTTTATTAGTGTGACAATGACAGTTGCGTATCAATCGCAACTGAGCGTTAGCGATTGGCATCTTGGTTACGCACACAGTGTGCTTACCATGTGTTGTAAGTAACCTAGGCGTTAGCGACTGCGCGTTTCTAAAGTATGTCCATCTCGCTCCTGCCTGAGTAGTGTTAGGAGCGAGAAGCCTAGCGATAGCGAAACGTCAATATAAGCGAAGCCATTGTATCCGGCTTATCATAAATAATTTTCTATGAAAACTAACGTCACTACTGATTCTTTAGTATTTTTTCCTGTTATTCCATAAAAAAACTAGGTTAGGCTTTTCAACACATGGTAGGTAACCCAGTGGTCGTGATTGAAAACGTGCTAAGAGCCGCCGCGAACCACCGCGAGCGGTAATTTGATCGCGCGATTATCGCCGCCATCGCTCCAGTACACTTCGCTACTAATATGGCGAGCGAAATATTAGTACGCGGAATAGCGATATAGCGATGTTCGTCTCGCACACCTTTGTGGCATGATATGATAACAAAATTCTTCGTGTTTTGATTATACGCTGCAGCATCAGCGTTGACATATTAAGAAAATGTATTCATGCAAATAGCGCTAAGGCCGTGCGCAGAGCAGACTAGCGTTTGTGCGTAGTGTACAAAATGTACAAAAACGCTAACGCGAAACGCTCGTGTGAATACGCGGAGTAGCGTTGAAAAAATCGTAAGGTAAATGAGCCTAAGTTTGGCATCCGGATGCCAATAATTAAAAGTATGTTTAAAGTTTAAACAACTTAATAACTATTGGAGAAGTAAGATGTAAGTATCGGTATCGACTCCAAATATAGTTAATATAGTGAAGATAAAATTTATGTTAAATTATTGTTAATGAATTTTTTTTAGTGCAGTAGACTGTACTGAGTACGAAATACACCGAATTATAATTATTTTAAGTACTCGATCTTGTACTTTCTTATCACTTTTTGTAGCGGGTGTGCAGTTACGCTGTGTATTACAATACAAGCGACAGTATCATAATGACCTCACAAATACCTAAATATTATTAAAAAAAACCCAACGGTAACTGACTAGGGAATGCAATCGATTATCGATTTTCGTATGGGTAAATAAAACTCGGTTTTTAACCGAAATCACGGTATTTTGATACAAAATCGGTTAACCGTTGCAATCCCTCTAAAGGATGATTCACACTAGAACTATATATATATAGAAATTGGTAATTGTAACAGAGAATTAACATCTTAGATACCATACATGCCTGAGATCAATAACTTTAGAGTCTAGACCAACCACGAAGAATGTAAAACATGCTATTAAATACGATTACAAAATAGTAACTTGAGACCAACAAGGCCATAATAATCAGCTTTATGTTGTGACAATTAAAGTTAATTATTTAACCGGACATTTATGGTTTAACGAGCTTTTTATGGCACCCGTATAATTGCTGTACCACAGTTTGTGACAGTTTTGATTTGAGTGCAAAGTTTTGTGGTTTTCATGTAATTTTTCGACACATACCTACTCGTACGTGCTATTATGTGTGGCTATTTTTAAAAATAGGGTACCTTTTTCTTTTTCTTTTTTAAATATAGGAAGTTTTGGGTTTTTTACAACCAGAATCACGAGTACTATTGATTTTAAAAAAGAAAAAGAGTGTCCCGTAACGCATTTTTTCAAACATTTTGTATGGGTCGTTACTAAACTGAGATTTTTTTTGTATGTAAAATCGAGGACCCATTGTCATTAAAATAATGCACTTTTTTTCTAAAAATGTACCCTTAATGCGATTCAGTTTAGGTTCAGTTTACGCTCAGTTTTATGGAAGCGACTCAGTTTAGGTCGTCAACTGAACCGCGTTAAGACGTTATGGTAAGGGCCCTCCCTGTTCACGGTCTCGGCTTCTCGAATATTGAGTGTACTGCAGCCATTTATAAGATGTTTGTAGTTCTGTACCACAGTACCACCGACAACACTGTCTGGCTAATTGTAGGTCTTATTTCAACGGCGTAAGATCCAGCGGTGGTCAGTTATGTGTTGCTGGTTGTACGCGCCGTACATAATACACAGTTCGAGACGTCATATCAGGGCACGCATGCGTCGGGAAAGCTAAGTGTACCTACCGAGATACTATAGGGCTGCCTCTTACTATATTGACAGCACAGGTTGACAGATTCTGGCGAGTTTGACGTGTCTTTTCTTCTTCTTTTAAATAATGGCTTCTGTCCGAGAGTTGGACAATTTTGCCAGTGTCAAGTATTATCAATATTTCAATAAATTATATAAATAGAATAGTATATTCCAACTTGGGTGACGTTGTTCGGTAATTGGCCTCGCTATTTGTTAAGGTTATAGCCATAAGCCATAAATTTCATGTTTAAATCTTAGACCATAGACAATGGGAGTGCTTGTCTGACATTTTCTGTACAAAAATATTCTAGGGTGTTCGGTTATTTGTACGGTTGCATAGGAATAGACTTGTCAGCCCATACTTGATATGATTTTTCTGCACATTCTATTAACAGAGGGGAAATAATACGAAAACGTCTACATTGTATTGAACTTAGGCCCACTTGCATCACCCGGGGTTAGCCGTTAACCAGGAGTTAAGCTGCCAAATTCCATACAAAAAAACACTTAACTAGGGGTTGTGTGGGCTGTGTGGCTAACCCCGAATGGTGCAAGTAGCGTTTAATGGTTTAAATCGAGTCCTGCATTGCAGAAAATATGTAACAACAACAAACAGATAAGGAGAAACTATATCTTTTCAGATTTTAACAGATGAAGTAGACTTTAACTATAAAACTCTCGTGAGACTCGAACATATTAAATAATATTTACGTACGACTTGCCTCTGTCGCGAGTGGGCGCTCCTGATGACGTTCTTCGTAAAGAACGAAACATGTCGAGCGAAAATCGACTAAATTACGTGAGTGACCCGTTTTAAATATTATTTAATAGATGAAGTAGACATTTCCAAATCCTATCTGATATTTTTGTTAGACCCTGTGTCTCGTTCAAAAGGCCGAAACTAGCTAATTCGTGCGACAGAGAGGCTGATACCTATCAGTTTTTTTCCATGTTGGCACTGGGCCCTCAGGTTCAGAGCTGCGCAGACGCCGCCAGCCCTGCGCCGGCGCCACGCATCCCGCCAGATAAAGCTTATATAAATCAAACGGCCGATACCGCAGATACTGTATTAATCAGTTTCGTCACATTATCTGCCCGCCACCTAATGGATTCTTAATGCGACTGTAAAAATGTGGCCAGTGTTAATGTCCTGTTGTGATACTGGGAGATATGTGGGGGAAATTCGGTTTTAGGCTAGGTTCATACTTTCTTGCCTCCATCAGACTTATCGCAAGGTGCTCATAAACATCTGAACACACATATATTCTCAACAGTACAGATATTTTCGAACAATTTGGCCGCTTTTATATATCTGATGGTGATTGTGCTGCAATTTTCGGTTTGCATTTGTTGCAGGTGTATGAGTTGCAAAAAGTTCCATATTATTTATCGTACAAATATTATGATACCATTATAAGTATCCATTAAGTATTCGAATTTGGTAATTGGAACACTTTTTGCGCATAGGTATGTACACACGCGTTAAAAAGTGCATGGGCAATTTATGAATGAATGCAGTCATAAACTGCCCATGCAATTTTGAACGCGATAGTACATTAATGCTACGAGTATATGTGACAAATTTGTTTGTCAACCAATACCGAAATCGAGTCCTGCATAGCAGAAAACATATACATACGCGTTCAAAATTGCACTTTTAATGTCCTTTGTTTAAAAATATATTTACTATGTATTTGAAAACTTACTTAAATGGTTTGGGATATCTAGTTTATTTCCATTTTGGTTCTAATGTAGGATTATGTAACTTTGCATTATTTGCCATCTTGAGCTTGCATATGTTGCAAGCGTATGGGTTTCCAGACCCATGTCAGAAACATGTCGCGCATAGTGACAATACGTGAGTGTTATCCGTAATCTTATTATAATATTAATGTGTTGTAATGTTTTGTGTTGAGTATAGCGATCGTAACTGATATTAATTCAAAAATTACTAAAACCTATATTACTACACCCCCAAATTAATCTCAGGGACAGGGCGGGACGGGACGATCTATCAGTTTCTATAGAAATAATCACGTCATAGCTTGGATTGAAATTAAAAAATATTTGATTCTTAGTGCAAAATAAATTAAAAATAAATTAAATTATATTAAATTAAAATGGCTTAACTTACCCCGAAGAGCAGTGCAGGTAATTCCAGTGCTGCTGGATACGACTTTGGAACCAATGACCCAACGATGATGATGATGATGATGATGGATGGATGAATGGAATGAATGATTGGCAACGACCTTCGATTTGTACTTCTCAATTTTCGAGTATTTTTATGGCTTATTAGATTAACCCCAACGGCCTTAAGAAAATTACAATACAACAATACAATACAATAACTCTTTATTGCACCTCAAAACAACAAAAATAACACAAACTGGTATAGATTACACATGAAAAAGAGGCAAACAACAGGCGGTCTTATCGCTAAAGAGCGATCTCTTCCAGACAATCTTTGGGTAGAGGAGACACTACACTAAGAAAAGTATACATACAGTAGGTGGTGCAAAACTAGTTTATCATAATTAAAAAAATCATGAAAATTAGTTTATCATATTCACTTAAATATTAACTGTCTTCGAGATACAGGTACGTCATCAAATATTTCTCATATATAATAGCATAAACTTTTTTAGAATATTGAGAAATTTACTTTTTTATACATCGTTTTAAAAAATCATTAAAGTAACTATACACTTTTTCAAAATCCGTTTCTTGCAAGTGTAATTGTACTATTAGTATACATATTCAAAACTCTTAAATAACCGTCGATTACCGCGTGGATCCCCTCAAATTGTTAGCTACTACCAACGAGAACGAACTAAGTTTCAAACACATACAAGTATACATTCTATTATAAGTTATGAATTTTATAATTCCGTTTTTGCACTATCAATTTTTAATACATATTCCAGACTTTCTAATAAGGCTTATCGACCTTTTATCTAAGTCCAGCAAAAACTAGCGTAAAAATAAACCTTTGCGTGGCCTTTAAAACCAGTAACTCATAACCCATTATTATTTTAAAGTAACCGCTGATAGCATCACAAAAAGTTAATCGATGATAAAAGATAACTGGAAACATACGTGCAATGTAAATGAGCTTACGAGGAGGCTTTATACAGGGTGAAATATAAATGGAGATACAAAAATATACTTATTCTAGATTATTCTATAATATGAAGGCCTAGTTTATCAATAATATGCAATAATAGATTCGTATTGTTGATTTGGTAGATCAGCTAGGAAATCAACAATAAATACGAATTTTATTAAATTGCAACGGTTAACACTCAAGTATTTTTATCACAATAGGCGTGACATGTTTCGTTCGCGAGCCGTTACCTACGCCGGTCTCGGGCAGTGATGCCCTAGCCGCGAAGGTGATAACACCACTCTTTCTGTCCGACGATGTCTGCCCGACGCAGACGAAACATGTCACGCCTATTGAGATAAAAATGTATGTCTCACGAAAGTTTAAATTATATAAAAATACGAATTTATTATTGTACGCGTACATATATTACATGTTTAATTACGAAAGGTCTTGAAAACAAAAATCTAGTATGTAAAAGCGATTTTCCTGGCTTATGCCACGGATCAGGGAGCCTGGGGTCATCTTGGTAACTAATCCTTAGATTTAACGTAGGCGCTAGTTTTAATTACTTATATAATTATGTAAAAAAAACAGGAACGTGTTTTTTTTTGAAGTGTGTTAGAAAAATATGAGTTCGGTAAAAACATTAGAAAAATAAATAACGTCACGATTTAAACTTCATCCCGTATTCTTGTTGCGCGAGGGCACTCCGATTTTCGAATTAACCCATGTATAATGACTTCCATATACCTACATACTGTGTGTAATTGGAGAATATATTAACAGATAAGTAGCTACCTGAAAACTTACTTACTAGCCTTTCAGAGTTCCGTACTCAAACGCTAAAACGCGAACCTATTACTTAGATTCCGCTGTCCATCCGTCCATTTGCCACCAGGCTGTATCTCATGAACCGTGAGATACAGCCTGTTGTTAAGACAGTTGAAATTTTCACAGACGATGTATTTCTTCTTCATCCTAGCAATTTTTGTGGCACAGCACAGGAATTTTACAATTTTATAATTGAAAGAAAAATGCAACAATTGTTAAACAATTGTTGTTCATTTGCAGTAGATGTCGCTACGGTCTCGGGTCTCCTTAAGGCTTATAACCAAATGAAAGAAGTAGTGGAAACATTCGCCGGGGTCGATCGGGCGTCGATAGCTCAATTGGCAGAGCGGTCTGACCGGTGTTCAGAGAGGTCGTGGGTTCAAATCCCGCTCGACGCGGACAACTTTTCCGTTTTTCTTTCAATTATAAAATTGTAAATTTCGTTTGCAGACGCCTCTGCTTAATACAAAATTAATACAGCACAGGAAGCCTGGACCTCGGCAGGCACCAACGCTTCTGATGATGTATTTCTATAGCTCCTATAATGACAAATCCTAAAACACAGAATAAAATAAATATAAAAGGCTCCAATACAACAACAAACCTAAATTTTTGCGCTTGATATATTTACAGAATATTTAATTATACATACGCTTTAAAAATAAATATTTAAATAAAATAAAACAAATATTTAAGGGGGCTCCCAAACAACAAACGTGATTTTAATGGCCGTTTTTATAAATAATGTTACAGAACCCTTTGAGCGCGAGTCCAGCTGGCACTTGACTGTATTTTTATTATACTAATTACACTATGTATAGCTTGCACTAAGGGAAAAAATAGGAACTTACTTACGTAATATAAAAGATTATCATCTTAGCGATTCGAGTTAATTTTGCACATTGCTTTGACGTATGAATTCATGAATTAATTGCAGATCTAGCTTAATTAAGTAGGTAATTAGCGCTAATAAACTCGTCTTAACTAAAAATTGTGTTGGTAAAAACTTAAGTTCCTAAAGTCTACAAGACAAGAGTAAAGAGAACTCGACTCACATTTACGGAACTCTGAGCTTAAAAAACTTCTGAATCTTTGGATTCGTGACTCCAGTCTTTTTTCTAGTCTAAATCGAGTCCTATAGTCAGAACTCAAGCTTTAGAAAAGACTTAAGCTTTAATACATTGTATAGTCTTTCAATGTAGGTAGTTATTTGTCAATAAGACTCGAGTCTTATAAGGAAGACACACTTTTGAAGTTTATATACAAAATAAAAGATGAAAATGACACAATGGTGTCATGTTTCAGAAAAGGTTTGAAAGCTCGAAAGAAGAACTGATATCTTTTATAAACTTCAAAAGTGAATGTTCAAATGTAGAGTAAGTTTTCTTATCGAGTTACGGACAAAGCAGAAAATGAATAACACAAATAACGGTTACATAAATTACATGTCAAAAAGGAAATTACACTGTATAATCTCGTTCTGCGTCAAATAGTTAAAACTGTAAATAATAAAAATTGCGCTCACTTTCAAAGTGGAAACGACTTCAATAGTGTATGTTAAAGATCCGGCTCTTGCATAGGTACTCGTGTTTTTGCTTCTGTTTTTTTAAATATATTTTGTTATATTATATTGCAGTTTGAACACATTATACAAGACATTATAAAGCTTTGTTTTCCGAAATCAATCAAAATGGCGGTATTCGAAGATGCTATATTCGGATGGAACATCAATTCTTCATATTTCCAAAAAACGAGAGCAGATAATTGTTCATTAACAATAATTTGATTAGTCGAACTACAAAGTCCTTTCTAAAAGGTGGTAAAACCTTTTGAAATATTTTAGTATTAAAGAATTATCTCTATAACCTAAAATAGATATGTATGTACTTACCTACATATAATGTGTGTTATTTATTTGTCTTAAAATATTTCCCATGTAAGTAATTCTTTTTATTCCATACATTCATTGCGGTTTATTTTACGCTAGGTACCTATAATGGATTTTCCTCGAGAAAACCCCAGATAACGAACATTCCAAAGATATAAGCTTATTTCAATGTTTAGGGAGGGACTGTTATGTTATTTCTGTATTTCCTTAGCCTACTCACCTCCTTCTAAAATAATAGTCATGATAGGTAACAATTTATTTAGTTGGGTATGTTATTGAAAGAGTTAACAGACTTTTTTTTTTCAGGTAAGTCCCAGTTGACGCTTAGCCAAGCCTTGACATTTGGTGCAGACATCAGTTGCATCAAAAAAGCATCGACATCGTTCATCAAAGGGCAGTAATAAAAAGTTATACAACAAATACTTATGACAAGTACCTATAGTAAACAAGGTACATGCAAATACTTATTAAACTAAAACTTACAATTATTTTAATAATTAGAAGAAAAATGGAAAAATTACCCGCGTCGAGCAGGATTGAGCAGATCGCTCGGCCAATTTTTTTTTTGCAATTATAAAAATTGTAAATTTCGTTCGCAGACGTCTCTGCTTAATACAAAATTAATTTGGTATGGGGTAGCGCATTGTTATCGATGATTTCTAAAATGTCTTAGACATCGTACAAGTGTAAATGTCGCTACGCGTCTCCGTAAGGCGAGTAACTAAATGAAATAAATAGCCGGGGTCGTTCCGGCGTCGATAGCTCAATTGGCAGAGCGATTCGACCGGTGTTCAGAGAGGTCGTGGATTCGAAACCTGTTCGACGCGGGGAATCTTTCCATTTTTCTTTCAATTATAAAATTTGAAAATTTCATTCTTAGAATGTCTCTACATAACACAAAATTAAAACAAAATTAAACTTAAACTTAACTATAAAGACTTAAAAAAACTAAAAATGCACTTCCTCAAAATATTACAAAACAATATATAAATGCGTAAATGCTTTATCTCGTTTTTCTTCTAAAGCAGAATAATTTCATACCTCAGAAAAACCGCATTAAAATTCCCATTCCCAGCGAACTTCACAATCTTCACTTTTCTATCTGTCACTATCACAAATATCATAAGAGTTTATTTTAGCGCTTTTAAACCGCAGCCAGGCACCTGCCTGATATCGTGTCTAGCACTAATCAATTCGATCATAGATAATAGATAGAGATCACAGATAAAAACTGAAATAGATACAGTCGTCTCACGAAGAAACGAGACCGAGCACGATTTTACCTCATAGTCTACATTGTTTAAAAAAACGCAAGCAAAGTAGGTATATTACAATTACAAATGAATGGAAAGATTTTGTTCGTTGTTGGAGGGTTATAATAATATCTAGCAATGAAAACAACTGCAAACACAATATTCAGTTTAATTTCGACAACTTTTTTCTAGAAAAATCTAACAGCATATTTAAGCGTAAAAATCACCTCAAACGTTTCTAACTATACTCGTACCTATTCGACAAAACGTCAAAACTGTTCATACAACGGGCATCCGTCCTTCAAGCAACGCAGGAAGGTGAGTCGGCATACGTACCGTTACCCCTCTGTCTAAGTACAAGCCCAAATGGGCATACGCGGCTCTGTGTTGTCACTAGTCATCATCATCATCATTTCAGCCGAAAGACGTCCACTGCTGGACATAGGCCTCCCCCAAAGATTTCCACAATGACCGGTCCTGCGCCACCCGCATCCAGCGGACTCCTGCGACCTTCACCAGGTCATCAGTCCACCTTGCGGGGGGCCTACCCACGCTGCGCCTTCCGGTACGCGGTCGCCACTCGAGAACCTTTCCGCCCCAACGGCCATCGGTTCTACGTGCAATGTGCCCCGCCCACTGCGACTTAAGTTTAGCGATTCGGAGAGCTATATCGGTTACTAGTC
This sequence comes from Lathronympha strigana, assembly GCA_949128165.1. NCBI lineage: Eukaryota > Metazoa > Arthropoda > Insecta > Lepidoptera > Tortricidae > Lathronympha > Lathronympha strigana. Next base: position 3,274,846 of record OX421906.1, on the reverse strand, counting down.
CGTACACTTAAATATATCGAAGTGTGCAAGATTTGTTAGTGTAGTTGTATCATTTTCAATTTTTTTTAGTGTCATCATTACATTTTTTTTTGCATGTAATCTGTGAGAAGGAGAAGTGCGTCTGTGTGCATGTTTCCACTTTCCCCCCGAAAAAGGTGACAGAATATTTTTTACGGTAAGATGTGGCTTAGCCATCTCCCTTCCAACTCGTTGGAAGCCTTGCTCGAAGCATCCGTCATATTGATTTAAAAAAAAATATCAGAATTTTTAGTAAAATATAAATGGCTAACACTTATGTATGTATTGCACATTCAGGAGTCAGAACCCTAGGACACTGGCGCTGTAGGACTATGTCACAGCGACGCTTTAAATCAGATTGTAAGAAATCTCTTACTGTTTGTCATTTCGTCATGGTCTTAGTGTCCTAGCTAGGGTTCCAATTGGTTGACGTACCTAAGTCTATTTCTTTGGCACGGTTTTCTACACTTCTACTACGGAGTAATATTTTACCTTGGGGTAGCTAATAAAATGTCAACGCCATAATTAAAATTAAGTATTATAAAATGACTTTTTCATTAGATATATTTGGAAACCTTAGCCCGGAAGATCTTCCTGTTACTATTTATACTATGTAGTTATTTCGTTATTAGGTACCTACTATACTATACAGAGTGAATGTCACTATGATGTCATTTTGAGCAAATATGGATTTATCGGACATATTTTGTCATGGTTATTTTCCCGGTTGATTAAGATGAACCTCATTATGTTATATATTAGTATTTGTTGGTTCATTTTAAATCCCATTTAGATCAGTTTGGCAAAAAATTAATAATTCGGTTAATAGTAGTTTATGTTTTTGCAACAGTAATATAATAAGGGTTCTTAAAACTTGAGAGTCGCCATTACAAACCGAGACGAACTAGAGTTTTGTAATGATAGACCCGAGAGCTGTTGCATACGCTAGTTTTTCTACGACAGCTAAAATAGCGAAAAAAGCAAAATCTCGAAAGGTGGCAGAATTTAGAAAACGTATGCCAATGCCAACCACAAAAAAAAAGAACAACAGTGTTTATATATGGTATGAAAATACGGACGCCGTGGTCTTATGGAATACCACAGACGACGTAATAACTTATGTATACTTTTTTAATATCGCTGTCAGTCATCTGATAGAAGTACTGGAGTAAAAAAAAATAGCGATTGAGGATGACATACAGTAAATATGTATTGCGAGACTTGAAAGTGATATCAGTCAACGTTTGCCGATAGAGCTAGCGTAACAATGTCCGACCCACTCCATAAAACCCCCATTGTCTCTGCCCTATCTCTAAAAATCACCCATAGAGACATTTATGGCACGCAGCTTTTTTATTTGACATTTTATACAAGTTTATTCAAACATAATGATAGCATCACAGACGTTATCTTTCTATGCAGCGTTACCGCGAGCTCGGGTCTGATAGCATCTGGGGCCAGCCAATGCTAGTTAAACCAACCTGATAAGGAATCGGGTGCGCTAGTGTGCTTCCCCGTGCACACACGCCCCGCGCGGCTGTGTGCGCGGAGGGGAGACCGCTCGCCAGCCAGTCACTCAGTTTACTCGGGAAAAGCATGACGGTGCGAACGAATATTCGGTCTGTTAAAGACTATTTTAGTGTTTAAAAGTGTTTCTGTAGCTGCTGTGATGTTATTCTGGCTGAGGTACCTCAAACAGCTGGAACTAGCCTGCGCCGGTGCCCCGCCAGGCGGCGCTGTCGACGTCAAAACAATGTGTACGTGAACTTCCCTTGTTTACCTTTTTATTTAATCTATATTTTTATTGTTTCGCTTTGTCTATGGTCAAAATTTTGAATTTGGAACGCTTGTAAGATCTTCGCTTACTTTAAAATACTTTCGATATATTTTTAAATTGTAGTGCGTTCGAAAATTAAAATTTTAATCTGAATAAATGCGATCGTTTGTTTTTGAAAAACGTTTCGATATAAAGAGACCATTTATTTTTATTGCATATTCCGAGTTATATTTTGTATTTGGTCCTTAAAGAGATTTCACTGGAATCGCGATAAAGAATGTCGTTAAGAATGTTTGTTTTTTATCTTGTTTGGATGTCTGATAGCCGTAACAGTGGTACTGTAAATACGGGGATTTTTATTACGAGCCAAATTATCTTTGAGGTGGCAATAAATAACTGTTATCTGTTTTTAAAGTAACCCGATGAAAACAAATGTAACTGTAATTGGTTTTTTTTTAATACTAGTAAACAAGTATTCTGCGTAATGAAAAACATATTGAAGTAGAAAACAACTGATAATACCCAAATTAATTTATTGTACAATACAATACAATACAATACTCTTTATTGCACACCTCACACAGATGAAATACAGTTACAAGAAAAAAAAAATACAGAACAGTAACAGTAAGGGGTAATATTGTAATTATTATTGTAAACATTATTCCAGTCAAAAGGCAGTTTAGACAATTTTTCAAGTTTTGACTTAAAAGTTGAGTTAGCAAACTTTTTGTAGTTATGTAATTTCAATTAAACTTCGGTTCCTTTAAATATTTAAAAACGTATTCTAATTTATTTTATTATATTAAAAAAAACTTTCAATAACTGTATAAAGACACAAACTCAAAGATATAAACATCAAAAATGAATTCCACCACCACTGCCACTGAATTCGTGAATCGTGACCATACTGACATTGCCAGTGACATATCTCGTCAACCATCTAAATCATATTTCCACACACATAAGGACGCATATCGTATGCCACATACGATACAGACATGTTCACGTCCTGGCCGCCATGTTTAATATTTTGACAGGCGTCTCAACTGTCAATGTCAAACTTGTCAAACATGTGAAGAGCTGGATTTTTGTTACATTCGCTTGTTAATTGTTTTGTTCGCCTTGATTACTTTTGATAGCAGATAAATCTTGCTCGAGAGTAAATATTTTGTAATTAATATTGATACGCTTAATAGATAGCGCGTCTATTGTTCATAGCAACTGCCTATAATCTATTTTGTTATTAAGTGAAATGCGGAAGAAAACTTAGATACTTAGTAAGTTTAGTATATTGCGCCCGATTAATAAATTAAAGTCCATTTCGATTCTAATTGGAACACAATTAGATACCTACTTAAAAATAATTATAATAAATTACACACATGTGATGTATACAAAATGTGATTTCATAAACACTATAACAAGACCACATTTATGGTGATATTAACACCAGAAATTAAAGTTATTGTTATAAGATCTATGACACATGTACTGTGACGCCACGATGCGCAATGACACAAGGTGATCAAAAGGTTACATACAACTTACAATATTTTTACCAAGAATTTAAAAAACCGGCCAAGTGCGAGTCGGGCTCGCGCACAAAGGGTTCCGTAGCAGCAAATATAATAAACTTATTATGTCAATTTATACACCTGGTGAATGGAGCCTAAACTTATAAGGTTCAGCCATCGTTTTCAGTGTAAGCACAATAACTTAACCAAAATTACAGTTAAATCAACCTATCTCAAAAACTATAAGAGATACTTTGATCAAACCAAAAATCGTTGAAAGAGTTAATTAGCATGCATCACCTCTATTTTTTTTAGAATTTTATACCCCGTAGTTATAAAAATAGAGGGGGGGGGACATACTTTTTACGACTTTGAGAGCTGATATCTCAAAAACCGTTCACTTTAAGAAAAATGTTTTTTAGAAAACTTTATATCATTTTAAAAGACCTTTCCATTGATACCCCACACGGGTATGTACATCGAAAAAAAAATTTTCATCCCTCAGTTACATGTATGGGGGGCCCCACCCCCAATTCTTTTTTTTACTATTTAGTGTCATAATTTTGTAGCGGTTCATACAACACATATTCCCATCAAATTTCATCACTGTAGTACTTATAGTTTCCGAGTAAATCGGCTGTGACAGACGGACAGACGGACAGACGGACAGACGGACAGACGGACATGACGAAACTATAAGGGTTCCGTTTTTGCCATTTTGGCTACGGAACCCTAATAAGTAGCATTTTTCCATATAAAATTGATAAGCCTGCAACATCCTACCAGATTCTTATCTAACCCAGATGGGATCATATTAAAAAAAAGTTATTAATAAAAAAACAGACCACCTGCTTCTTGACGCGCCTGCGCGATATCACCCGCGGCCATCTTAAGGGTGTGAAAGGGACGAAAGATAGCCATGTGGTTATTGAGGAGGGATTTTGTTTTGTCTATGGTTGTAAGTATGTAGTTTTATTTTACTTAAGTAATAAATTCTTAAATTGTTAAATACTTACTGGTAATGATAGTGTTACTTAACTGTATTATAATTTTAGTTAGTTAACTACATTAGTTACGTTACGACTTAACTTTATAATTATGTTATACAACTCTAATAACTTGATTAAAAACTCCAATCCACTAAAATATGTCTACTTATACATAATATTTTTATCAAAGGCAAAATAAAAAAATATGTCAATAATATTCCAACTTTCCGTAAAATACAAGATTTTCAATGATAATTTCTGAAAAAGGATTATTTTAGATAAAATTCGACGATTCTTAAAATAGACTCCAATAAGAGTCCAACACAGCCATGCAACGAACTCTGCAATATTTTAAAATCCAAACGTACCTCCAACAGTCACATAACCTCAAAATTCGACACTCACTAAAACAGTCACCAACATTGGCCCCAACACACCAAACTCAGTTGATAATGAACGTGAAATCTCTGAGGAGATAACAGCCCCCCTCCTTATCAGATCGCCGCGCTCCGCCGCACGCTTCCATTCACTCTGCTTTTTATCACGGAGCCTGTACACGTTTGTTTTAAAACTATTTTGACAGTTAAAACGGTTAGGTTAGCAACTGTGCTCTTGAAAATATTGTAGTTCCCGCGTGCGTATTTTTTTTTCTTTTTTCAAAGCGCAAACGTTTGTGTTTTGGCAAACAGTGTGCGCTGAAAATATTATAATTTATAATTCCTCATGGCTAATTTTTTGGTGACCTCTTTGTTCATCATCGATGCTATTTTGTACGAGCTGTGTGTGTGATTATGGGTGCATATTTTAAAAAGTATTTTCCGTACAAAAAACCAACATGTGTAAGAAAACTCAGTTATCAATTTATTAGAATAACGCTTCATTGCCCTTCATTAAAATGTTTATTAATGTTATACTACAAGAAGTATCCGTTTCATACACGTGTATGATTTTGTAGTGTGTATAAAGTTCTTATAAAATTTATGATCATTAATAAATACAGGTGTTACAAAACACCCAGACGAAAAAATAAGAAAATAAGTTTGTTTTTCACTTCCATCACACCCAGGGTCATTGACCTTATCAGCTATTGAAGGCTGATCTTCGTATTTTGATATATCCTGTATAGTCAGGAAACGGATGAGGAAAAATTAGCAATCACATGGAAACGGCCATATTAGGAAATCAGTGGGTAGTTCCTAGAATAACTATGTTATGGCAAATCAAAGGCTGTGGCAATCATAATATATACCTACAGGAAAAATCAGGAGGAAGGATGAGATCAGAGAATGTAGGTAATATAGCAATAAAAGGCAAATTTGGATACCGGTATTCTCTCTTTACAAATATACCGGTATTATTTCAGTTGTGATATATCTTTTTTTTTTAATTTTCAAACAATACGAGTACACCGTGACTCTAAGCACAGCCCCTAATTTAGTTTAGCGGTACCAAAAAGTCTGATAAAGTAAAAAAAAACGAGATCTTCCGTGCAACTGTTGCCTCGATCTCACGGTTTAACGATACATTGGTGTATCGATACCAATGAATTATACTGTAGTTACATCAGTCGATCATGCGATAATATACCTACTTATTGCGGAAACATGCAATTTATATTATAGCTTTAGATGTTATAAGAATAGAGCCAAACGTGCTCATTCATTTGCGCGCATACCGGGTGTTGCCTGTAACAGGAGCAATCAATTTAATCGTAGGTAGTCCTCGACAAACTTGACATTTGCAACAGTGGCATAATAAGGGTTCTTAAAAATTGAGTTTTGTAATAATAGACCCTCAAGTTGTAAGAACCAATTATGAGCTGTTGCTGCTAGTTTTTGTACGACGGCTAAAATAGAGATAAAAGCAAAATCTCGAACGGTGGCAGAATGTGGAAGATATCGTATGTATAAAAAAAATTAACAGTGCTAATATATTGTTTGAAAATCCATAGGAGTATCGTTTAGCAGTGTTCTTATAGAATACCATAGACAACGTTAGAATGTATACTTTTTTAATCTCGCTGTCAGTCATCTAATTGACAGATAGAAGTGCGGGAGTTAAAAAAATATGTACACAGTATACGTGTAAGCAAGATATACCGGGTGGGACCCATAATAGGAGCAAATAATTTAGTCATAGGTCTTCACAATCTGAACAACGTTTGTTCAGCTACTTTTAAAAATAACGTGTGTTCTGATTTTTATTACACTTTACAAGTTTGGATGAAGACGCAATGTACTGCGAATTTTGTCATTTTTATACTATGACAAGAGACGTCCATCGAAAATACTATTTACTATGTTTAAAAAAGTAAAAACCTCCAGAGTATGTACATGATTTTTAAAAGTTGTTATACGAGAGTTGTTAAGTTTGAGGAGTACAACCTACGTTTTTTTTTGCTCCTTTTGTAAGGCCCACCCGGTGTAGTTATAATTATTCAGTTAAAACTGCGCCTATATGCTCGAAAGCGCCTGACACTTTAATTTAACATTTACATGCAATTAATTGTAATATAAATTTTTGAACTTAATGAAACAAAGCGAGTAGTCGCTTATAAAACTCTCAATCAATACTCTTATCCGACTTGATAACGTATGCCTTTAAAGCCTAATTAGTAACAAAGCTGGTTCCTTATCAGCCGTTATCTCCAGGAAACTACACCCACTGGAGTGATAACGCGATGCCTACTGCGAATCGATAAAAAAATTATAAAGTTTAGGTAGAGCGAAGGTTGGCTGGGAGAGCTTGTGATAAGGCGTACCTATTTTTCAAATAGATAGGATATCTGCAACGCTACTAAGTGACACAATAACCCAGAGTTAACCAATCAGTCCCATACTTTATATTAGCTTAACTCCGGGTTCGAGGTTAACTGCAAGTCTTGTCTTATCTTCCGACTTATCTTATTTAAGATCAGGGGCCCTAGCGGATACACTTCGACCCATGGGGATCTTTTGTTTAAACTCCCCCCTACCGCACTACTCAAGAGCTTGTACCATCTCCATGTGATATGATGGAGCTTAGGGGTGCTCTGAATTCCTTTGGCTCCAGGTATCCTGCATCAAAGTCCTTCATTATTTGTCTGGCGAGAGCGTGCCATTCACATATTAAATATAAACTAGAAGGATACGTGGCCTAATGTTTGTATAATTTTCAAGTGATGTATTGTTTCCAAGACTATGTTACGTATTTTATAAAGCTATAAGTAGCTAATTATGGCGTCCCTTTGTAACCATAAAATCAAACAGTAAAATTATAACTTGTAAATCATGGAAGAAAACAAATAGTAAAAATATAACTTGTGGCTTTATCAAACTGGACCCTCGCGTCACAATCTTATATTAAAATATGACACACTATGACGACACTTAGTTTATTGACACATACTTGATGACAGTAGATTTATTTGTGGACATTACTCGGATGATTTCAACAAAATATGATAAGGACAAAATATATTAAGTCCCACTGTGGTTTGGGATAATGATCCCAAACCACAGTGGGACTTAATACCAAGTTATTTCATCAATATCACAAAGGGGAATTCCTGTTTAAAACCTCTGTTTTTTAAATTTGGAGAACAATGTTGTTAGTGAACTGTCGCTTATTAAGGTTCACTACTTATTCACAAATGTAGCAACGCACACCATGAACCAATAGTAAAACGTTTTAATAACATTCATAAGTCTATAATGTCTTCTGTTACCGCGATTGCGTCTGAAGTGTTTAATTTCAATCATAAGTCTTCAAATCTCTAAAGTAACTAAGAAACAATTTCTGTAAATTCAACCCCGTTAGGGGTGAAAAGGGTAATTAAAAAGCGGAGCCTGGTAAGAATAACCAAAGAGTTGTAAAGTTTAGGAAACAATCCGCACAGATAAACGAGTTAATAATTATTTATTATACAATGGGGCAAAGTTGTTGTTTAACTCTCGGGCTTATATTGAGACCCGAGCAAGCGAAAGATTCCAAAATTGAGCCACGAGCGTAGCGAGTGGTTTAATAACTGGAATCTTGAGCTTTACGAGGGTCTCAAGGCATGAGAGTTGAACAAACTTTGCCGCCGAGTGTTAAAAAGCCCAAAAAAAATATTTTGGAATCTTTCGCTTGCTCGGGTCTCAATATAATCCCGAGAGTTAAACAACAACTTTGCCCCCTTGTATAATAAATAACTATTTTCGCTTTTAATCATCTTATTTTTTTTAAACCTCATATACATTTATTACGACGGTACATTGTAATACTTCCATACACAAAAGAAGAGATAAGAAATAAGAAAAGCATTTCATACATAAGAAATTACTTTGGCATTTCATAAAATAGCTGATTTGACTCATTAGGGAAGTAGCCAATTTGACAGCTTATTACTGTAACTCAAAAAACATCTACACAAAGGTGCTTCCGATCAGCAACACTCAAATAACACCGATAGTCTATTTGTTTTTTTAAAGCCGCTCAAATGACAGTCCATTTTTTTCGCCGTAACTTTTTAAACACATTACCATCTTATCAATCTACGTGGGTATCTTTTAATGTAACACCTAATCAATACGTCCATCGACCGAACTGCGACCTTTCGGCGCCCCTCCCTGATGGGGATCACATGCGCGTGAGTGGCACAGCCCACTGCGTATCTAGACCATTGTGTATGAAACGACGTAAGCGCCACACACGCCTATTCCACTTACGCCTTTTTATGCGTATTGGCGTCGGGAGTGGAAAGGACGTAAACGCCGCACGCGGGCTTTTTCTTAGGCCTTTTAAAATGTGGCTTTTAGAATTGGGTTCTCGTTATAGTGATAACGTATCGTTAATAATATCTTGGTAGCTATGCCAAATCGCTTTTGCAAACGTTGGATCTGTGAAATATCCAGTTTTTAATGACGTAATATTTCTGACTACACAATCAGGCATTCGCTGCTTAAATGCTGCGATTGCGTTAATTTTACAAAAAATAAAATAGAAATAGACTTAGGGAGGTATAATGTTATACCTACATAACATTTTTATTTATTTTTGTGCATTATCTTAGACAGAAAGTCTACTTCGCCAGTCAATTTCGTTTTTGTAAGATTTGAGAGCTCGCCCGATTACCATCTCATATCTAATCTGTTTTAAAAGTAGCTTATCTGTCAGTTATTTTTTTTCTTATAAATAGAAACAAGTAAACTGATTTCAATCTTCCTGGAGATGGCTGGAAACGTAAACATATTCGGCCGTTACGGTTATTTGAATTCAATGAAATAGAGACAGGTAGGTATAATTGGCTGTCAGGTAAAATAACAACTGGACTTAAGATTTTTTTTATAGCTTATTTAGCACCAATCTGCGAGAATGCCTCCAGATCGTCTCGCCATCTTCTTTTCGGTTTGCCTTCTACTCGAAAAATAAGCTAATTTTCATTAAGGGCTAATAAATTTCATTTAGAGGCATTATGACAAAACTATAGGTAATATTAATCAACTGTTTAATATATACAGGATGTAACAAAATCCCGGACGATAAATCAACAACCGATAAGGTCAATGACCCTGAGATGCAAGTGTAAAATTTCCGAAATTGAAAAAAAAACTTTGTGTGGAACAGCTGATCGAAATGTTACATCCTGTATGGTACTTTGATCTTAAAAGTCGAATTAAGATGTCTCAATAAAAAATCACTTAATTTCATGTCAATAGTTCATTAGACCACAAAACCGTTAAAGATAGTAAAAAGCAGATCACACCGAAAGTACTAAATGTATAAACATTTGTTTCGAAACAAGAACTCTTAAAGCATAATGAAATAAAGCAGAAAAAACTATTCAAATCATCAACGTTTCAATCTCATACAGTAATATAACATCATGACATGATTTAAATCTTCTTATTATACCTTAGGACGTACTCACTATCAAACAATCTTCACAAACCTTATAAATCAACATTTAAACAAAAATAAAGTAAATATAAGGCAATATACAATTTTGAACATCCTTTACTCAAACAAAAAACTTTGAAGATCCCACGATAAAGCGCGATGCTAAATAGAGATAGCTTGTTCGATTCCCGGCTGATGCGAAGATAAATTTTGTATTTTGTGAAAAAGTGCCTTAGAAACAATAGACTGTCATAATTGGAGGGGCCACAATGGCGGTGAACAGCACTCTGGTTGTAAAAACATTTTATAATATTCAATGAGTTTGTGTTGAAAATAATAATGTAAAAGTTTTGTAATTGTCGTGACCGGTAAACCGGTTGGCGTAGTTGATTTGATAGTGACCCTGCCTGCGAAGCCGATGGTTCTGGGTTCGAATCCCGGTAGGGTATTTATTTGTGTGGTGAACACAGATATTTGTTCCTGAGTCATGGATGTTTTCTATATATTTATGTATTTGTATATTATATACATCGTTGTCTGAGTACCCGTAACACAAGCCTTCTTAAGCTTACTGCGGGACTTAGTCAATTTGTGTAAGAATGTCCTATAATATTTATTTATTTAATGTAAGTAGTTAATTTACCTTCAACACAGTTGCATGTCTCATGGTCTCGGCTGAGATGATACATGAAACCTGTGTCGAAACGTCTTTGGCTAGGAATTAAGACTTATCGCAATTCCAGGGCATCATCAAGCACTGTTACATTGCCCTTATCATCTCCAGGTATCCCTGAGAAAGTAATCTCAAAAACAGCGGACCCCTCATAGCCGGGCGGTTATCGTTTATCACTATCGCGACGATGCGAGATGCGCGCGATAAGACGGGCGCGATTTACGCGCGCGATAGGATAGGATAGACGGCTCCGTGCATCATCTAGGAGTTTCACAAAACTTCGTCAGATAATATTGAGATAGACGAACAGTGTACACTACATACAGTGTGTAAACCTAATGCGGGCGAGCCTATAAATGGTGGTTAGGGCTCGTTCAAAAATCATGTGATACATAATGCGGGGATTGAGAAAAGATCACGGACGTTCAAAATCAGGCGAAAAAAGTACAAAAAAGATCACCAACAAGATCAAGGGAGAGGTAAAAAATCGGCCAAATATGATTTATGAACGAGCCCTTAGTATAGGACATAAGAAATGTAATTAAAATCGCTGTCAATGGATCTGTCGATCGTTTTGCCACTGTTTCTCCCTGCATTTTCACACTACCTCATCAAACACCACTGTAACCATCCACTACTGAAACGGTCGTACTATCGTAACATTCAAAACATGAGACAAATAAGTTAATCTTGGAGAGTACATTAAAAACTTAAAAGTTAGATTATTACGATACATTTTGTAGATTCAAAGTTTTCTTCGGCTTCTCTTTTAACAGATAGAAGACAAATATGTCGTCATGTTTACATACAAGAAAACTAAATGCTACCGTTAATTTAAAAAAATCAACTTAGTTTCGTTTTATTTTTTTACTATTTACCTACTTCCGGAAGAAAAGTGTGTAGGATTTTTCCATATAATATCATCTTTAAATATCCCATTCGAACGTAATTTGAAAAAAAATGGCTATTATAATTTAATCTCTGTCAAAATCGTATATTTCCTGGGTTATTAATGCTATTATATCGACGATAGTTTGAATACAATATACAGAGTTCCGCGGTTCAAAGGTTGTCTGGTTGAATTTAACTTTGTGACTTGTAACTACTAATGTTTAAAAGTTAGATGCAATAAAGAGGCGCGTAGTTTATTTTCTATATTGCTTGTCACACGGAGGATAAATTATAAATTGAAAGACGTTATATACATACTACAGAAAAAGTGACCAAAACCACTGCCTAGGGCTGGGATCGAAACAGCAGAAATAATAAAATGGTTTATGGTTTACAGTTGTATTAATAAAGGATACATTTTTCGTTACTCCATTTTTTTAAAACTCACGTACACCCGCTTGCTAAAGACACACACACACAGTAAAAAATAAAACCTCCACAGAAACCCCCTAGCCACCCTCCGGTATCGCGATGGCGCTATCACCATCTGATAACGGAATAAATGGCCGCGCCGTGACCGTCTGATACGACCGTGTGAGATGGTGAATTTGGCTTTACATAAAACTTGGATAATGCTTAGAAATAATGTGTCAAAAAAAATTGAGTCCGGGCACTAGAACTCACTTACCCTTGGGCGATGAGCGTGATAATAGATGGATTAGTAGATGTATTTATTTCCTAATGAAAATGACATAGTATTTAGCAATGTGATAATGAATTCACAATAACCACACAATTTATGCAACAATTGCGTAAAGCAGATGAGTTCGGTGAGTGTATAAGTCGACACGCATCGGAAAACCTATTTAAGCTCGTGTTTCATACAATGTTTTACTGCATTGTGCGCGTAAATAAAAAAATTATATCATGACAAAACTGTGTTCTCTGTGGAGTCAAATCGTGCGGAAAAATACTACTTTTCAAGCACGTGCATTGTAAAAATATAAATGTATGGCGAAGTCACAAGTTCGTGTAGGTACAATTAACATATGTTTTTAAGACAAAATTAAACATACCTACCTACGCAAACTCGGAGAAAATACAAGGATTCTCAAAAGGTGTACTTAGATTCAGCAACTTGTACCAAAAATTAAGAGGTTTAAGGATGACTCACACTAGAACGGGCCGGAACGTGACCGGCCCGGACCGATCTATCAGTTTCTATAGAAAACGTCAATGGTCCTTCGAGGGCTCACAGCTATCACGTGATTCTTTCTACAAAAATTGTCAAATCGTCCCGTCCCGTTCTATTATCTTATTGAGAGTAAAGTTCTCTATAAAAATTCAGTCGCAATGGTAGAGAACTAAAACACACGGCTTATCTAAACAACGCATGGGGGCGTTATCCGATGCGATAGCGCGCAATGGGGGGTGATACAATTTCAAGAGTTTACGGTCTTCGCACACTACAATATCATTTTCATAATTGTAAACGAACAAAACATTTAAAAAACTTAGTATGTTTGTATAGTATATAATATTTCAAAGTGAAGTCTATGGGTAAGTGGAAAGTACAACATGGTACCTAACCTTTTGGTGAAACATATACAATTAATTAAGTAAGTATATATGAACTTGTTATTAAAGTAGGAGGGTTCCGTACCGTCATACTATGAAAAAATTGTTCAAGCAAAAAGGCGTAAGTTGCGACCTTTTGTAAAAAATAGTTTTTTAGCAAATACGGCTGGACCAAATTTGTTCAAAATAATTTTCGTGGTAAGTTCGTCTTATATCCTATCCTATCTTCCTGTAATTTTTTACATTTTTTGGACCTGGCGTTCAAAAGTTAGAGGGGCGGGGGGGGGGGGGGGCACACGTTTTCAGAATTTGTAAGCGACTATTTCTGAAAATATTCAATTAATCAAATTTCTGCTTAAAATTAACTTTAATTTTATTTCTTAAGATCTATCAGATGATGTGCCACAAGTAGAAATTTACCAAAAAAAATGTTTTGCCCATTTCGTTACATGTATGGGGCGCCCCACTTAATTTTTTTTTATTCCCCGTGACCCTGTGGACCAAAAAGATGCATTTTTAACGCAGGCCATAAAATACAAAATTGTGTCATACTCACTAATTTCTACACGGGCACTGTGTGCCCACCATATATGTTTGTCTTAGAATAGAAAAATTGAAAATAAATTATCCAATTTCCCGTTTGTCAGAACAAATTGCACAATTATCGAATAATCGCAAAACAAAAGCTAGAACAAAACAATTGAAAAACCCACTTAAAACAAACGAAATATCCTTGTATATTTCACACCCACTCGCATCGCTCACGACTAACAAGCGCCAGCGCACATGATCGGATCGCGCGCCAATTTGTACGTGCGCCCGCGCAGGATTTATGGCGCGGGATAGGCGCATAGGTTTAGCGACAACGGGTAGATAAGGTTGGCATCGAGATTGTATGGGTGCTTTGGCAATTTGTGGCTCTTTATACACGGTGTTACATAAGTACCGAACGATACTTCAAGAGTGAAGTTCCCCTGTGTGTGAAGTCAGGGTCATTGACCTTATCAGCTGTGAAAAATGCAAGTGAACATTTTTCGAAAATCAAAATAACATTTTTAACTTTGTATGGAATAGCTGATCGTATATGCACCTATCTCCATACGAAGTAAAACATTTTATATCAGTTAAAAGATGAACCTTGCCCATGAATCTCCACAAACTTTGCATTGATTTAGCAATAATAATTTAGCTTTAACTTGAAAAAAATTACTCATCATGATTGATCAAACTTATCCGTTAAAAAATAACCGATCCAGAGGGCCTACCACGGGGTTTTACCGAGGGTTCGGGGCGTGCTAGACATTGATCAGCCCAATGCATAGACCGGTAGTGTAACAAATATTGCTAGGGACATCCAAATAAAATACAGTCAGTTACGTTGTGTGGAAGCCGCCAGCTCTTCGGTCACCAGTGACATCAACCTGACGTTTCGTGATTTCTACAAAAAAATTGCATGCGCTGGGACCCAATGGATCTGTGTGTCTAAATCAATTTCAATAATCTAACTGACGGACTAATTATGTAGAATGATCATTTTCAACCAGGTCGTCATCCCTAGTCAGACCTTCACTGTAGACATAAATTAATTACCAAACTATAGCAGGTGTAGTTATATAAGAGAAGCTATTATCATTAGTAGTAGGTATGGTCATTAATGTCATTATCTAGTGCGTCATTAAATGACATAAAATTTAATGGGAGTGTTATCTTGTCAGATCAATTTGTCTACGGATATAAGTATCCTCTTATAAATTAACACACATAAAATCTCGGTTGAAAAGCAACCAATCATGCGTAGGTACACAATATTCGGTGGGCCCTGGGCTTATACCACGAAAATCGAACGATTGCGGATTTGTATCTCCATCTCTGTCACACTTGCATAATGGAGTGACAAAGAGGTTCTCCGTCAATACCTATTTTTTGGCAATTGAGCAATTGCTTTAACTTCAAGGGCGCATTCGTTAGCTTAAATTAAGTTAATTTCTCAAAGACACTGGTATTCTAATTAGCTTCATTTAGAGGATTATCATTATCACTTTTGTTTTATCTCATATGGTATTTGCAAGTGCTAAAAGGAGTAGAGTCAAACCACGTTATCTTTTCTCAGCAAATGAACTGTTAAAATTGAAAGTGTTATTTTAAACGTCAAACTTCTATGGAATTATGACGTTTACTTACATTGACATTGGGTGTCACTGCATGCTTTAAAGTACCTAGATTGTAAATAAAATAAATAAGTTATTATTAGGATAGGATTAGGATAAACTAACATAAATATAAGTAGGTTTTATTGTAATTAACTAACAAATATGGACTGTAATTTGGCCTGAAATAAATATATATTGATTGATTGATTAATACTTTCACAGGCTGTGCTATCAAAATCTAGGAAACTTAGCATAGACTGACTCTATGAGTATTCGACATGACATTGGTATGTCATAGTTGTCACTTACTAGTAAAGTTAATTCTAATACCCGCTTTACATTAGCGGTTGAAGCAACATGTAATTATTTTGTGTGAAAAATTAAGAAAAAAAATTAGGAGTGCTGAGGCTCAATCGATTAGTGAGAAGGTGCGACGTGGCTACTACACGGTCACTTTGACTTTAATAAAGAAGTAAATTGAAAGAGATGTCGTATACTACAGAAAAAGTGACCATCAAGGTGAGCAGGGCTGGTATATGATATTTCTTTTAGTAAATGTATATATAGTAGATAGTAGTGTGACTACTTTAAAAAGCTCAATCAAAATTTTTATTACAAAAAATACTTGATTCGATTCGCGCTTTAAAATTGTTTAATAAAGAAGGTTAAAATCGAGCACCAGATATTTCGGCGATGTTGCAACCGCCATGTTCACGAGAAAACTGAAATATCGGGAGCTAGGTGCTAACAAAAATTCATGGTAAGAACCCGTGTTCATTATTTAGGATATCAAAAAACCGCGATAGTTTAAAAAAGTGTAAGAAGGCTAAAGTTACACCAGCGACAGTATCTCTCTTCTGTACCTACTGTCACCACCCGAAAAGCCCCTTTATTATCCCAGGGGGTATCTACAGTGGACAAAACATGGTAGATAACCTAAACTTTCTAAAATATTTCTAAAACACAAGAAAATAAAATAAGTCGCAGCACACACTAGCTGAATTCCTGGTGTTTCATGCAAAATAATAGGTGCCGCAGGCAATGTCTAAATTTATTCCGTGACGTGTAAAGCAGAAAACCAACTTAACATAGTCGCGTGCGCATCCAATAGAACCCTTCACTACAAGCCATATTTCACTCTCCAACAAAAGTAAAACATCGAAATATCTCACCTTTTCTAAAGGGCCCAATTAAAGTCCCGAGAAATATAAACGTTAACTCTATCGGAATATCGACATCGATAAAGGTTTTAAATGTAAATGAGACGTGCGAAAAACTTCTGATTATCTTGCTATTAGGTATAAATTAAGGTACTGGCAATGAGGTATGCCGGGCACTTTTGCAATCCCAAAAAGACTTAACTCCCCCAAAGCATCCGCACTTACGCCTTTTTAGACTCCAGTGAAAAAACGACTAATACAGCTTGTGATTTAATGGTGGTTACGTCTTTTTGTGCGGGGAGCGTGCAATTATATTGTCACGAAGCTCCGATCGGTCCTTGCGCAATCACCCGTGCGATCGGGGTGCGCGCACGCCACTTTTAGACCGTTTTTTTGTGTGAGTTTTGTTTAATTGAAGTGATTTTGAGGTTCTCATGATTGCTTTGCGTTTGCATGCGAATGCTACATGCTTGATCTTTTAGCTTGAGCATTTTTTTTTTAGTTTTTCATTACCACTCCTATGTTTTTCATCAAACCTTTATGCACAGCGCAGGGATAAAGCTTTTTCAATACAGTTGCTCAAAAAGTGCCCTTTTTTTGGCTGTTTTGCGTGCGCAAAGTTTGTTTTTGCGTACTAGTGCTTTTTACTTTTCCAATCTTTTTAAATTTAGTTATGTTCCAATTCATGACTGCTTACCGAAGACTTATTGTTCGTTAACTTTAGCGAGCCGTAATAAAACTAAATACCTACACTATTAACGCAATAATATTAAAGATATTGATATTTCATATTTCAATAATTACTTCTTCATCATACTAATGATCATTCATTAAAAATATTAACATTGAAAATAGTTCTTATAAATCTGTGTGTATGAAACGGAACAGAGCCTACGAAACGTCAGTCAAAGTAGAGGCGTTTTTCAATCAGGTAAACATGTTCGAAGGGCCTCTAAGACATGACGATACGATTTGTCACATGCGATTTATTATTTTGTTTATGAGAAATAATTATTATGAGATTGAAAATGAGAAAGTAAAGAAGATAAGATAAACATTTTGAAGATGTTCTTAATATACAAACTGTATTATAATCGTGTCACGGAAATAATAAAAAAACTTTAAATTCGTTCTTATGTATTTTAATTTTTTTCGCATCTGTATTGAAAAACGTCGTTCGATTCACGTGCGGATATGTCATTTTTCACTTGTCCCGAGTATTGCCACTCGCCTACGGCTCGTGGCAAGATACCTCGGGACTCGTGAAGTAATGACATACTTTCCGCACTAGCATCGAAATGTACTATTAATTTAGCAAGATTATTGAAAAAGTATGGATGCTTAAAAATTTTCTGTGCTTAGGTACTATTTTGTATCATTAAAATTAAGGACAGAATATAAGATTACTACATTATTTAAAACATGAAAAATATTTAAAAACCTTACGTACTAAAATCGAGTCTAAAATGGTAAAAGCAAATAATATCAACAGCATCCCATCTCTAATTAAATAAAATCGTGACAGCGCAACGATACGGATCACCTCATATTTTATTGGCAGCACTCGTTAACTTTTCCGGAAACTATATATCTTCATCTCACCGTTTTTAAGCTCGTTATAATATATTAACATCCTTAGCCATTCATCAAAAGAGACAAATGTGAGTACTGAAATATGGTCACTTTAAAATGTCGACTATTCGTATTCCTAACGCAAACTGTCGTGAAATTCGTGATTCAAGCCCAAGTAATTTAAGCAGAAATATCGACATTATCCCATCTCTAATTAAACAAAATCGTGTGCTGTAACCGATACCCCAGACGTACCAACTCACATATTTTATTGTTAGCCAATTAAAATTATTCCTTCCTTATTGATTGTGTTGCCAACTTAGTTTCTAACTATTTTACGATCGGAGGCAAACTGAACTTTAAAGGGTAGGCGGTAACGTTGAGAATAATTTGCGATGTTTGTAGTGTTGGTAACAAATTTGTCTTTTATAATAGTGAAGTACAATCATTGGGATTTATTGAATTGTTTAGAGTTTAAAGGTGGGTTTATACTATTGTTTTTTTAAGCCAGGGGTAAATAAATAATTGTTTAACGTGAAATTATTATTTCCTAAAAATTACTATTCAAATTGATGCATCAAATGCGTCAAGTTAGCGATCAACTCATCAATAAATTGGCTATGACTTAAAGGATCTTTAAATTCGTATTCAAGTCGATATAGCTGACCGTTGCGCTTGAAATAATATAGCAAAGTAGTTAGTAACAGCCATAACAGTGAATTAAATTATATTTTCTACCCTCTGGCCAGCAATCAGCCAATTGCAGGGCACTACGCTTATATTCAGCCCCATAATCCGGTTAGCGTTCGTAAGTTGTATGTATGTTAATTCTCACATGGTTTTTTATATATATTTTAATGGCATTGTAGACCAACCTTTATTTGTGTTTTTATTATTTTTAAAAATTTTGTATGTACCTACTCGTAGGTAGTTTGCACAAGTAACTTTTTGATTGACGGGGAGAATTCGTATTTTTACCCTGTGAAAAAAGTGCTGTAAAGGGCTCGAAACGTAGGGTCATGGTGTTAATAAACGCGATCAATCCGTTCTAAAGTGTTTAATTTCAATGAACAAACGCGGAAACAGAAGACAATATTATATTATATAATTATCGGTTATGTACCACTTTTCAGCTATTAATGCTTGCAATTTTCCAAGACTTCGTATGTCATCACTATTATCACACTAACTTTAACTTTGGCAACCGCCCGCCATCCTCATAGTGTAACAGTGTTGCCAACACTTACCAACAATTTCCAAACTTATTTTTCCAACATTGCACCGGGTCGGTCGATTTCACGCGACTAATGACTGCAACGATAACGATAACCGCTGATAACGCCCGATAACGGGCTGATAACGGTTCAATGGTAGCATAGCTACTGGATTGTATACAAATAACGCTGGCATGGAAGAAATCGGGTTGTGTAAGCGTTTTCCTTTTTAAAATTGAAACCCCATTGCTAAACTTGAATAATAATTCATATAAGGAAGATATTTTTCTAAATCCATCAGGAATCAAAAAGTACGTAGGTAATACGATAATATAATAAATCACTAGTATTGGGAATATTTGCCTGTTCCAGAAATCTATACAATTAATAAAACAACGCTTAAAGCAGGATTTTTTGTACAAAATTATTTACATTTTATATTGGTTTGTTTACGAGAGATATGCTGCAATTATAATTTAATATACAGTAGTTATAAAACAGAATTCAAATCAATAAAATAGAAATCTAGCTTTTTCCTTGGGACCCTTGACGCGCATCGAATTCCGTTACCATCTGATCGCGCGATAAAATCCGTCAGTCAACGCACGTGTGCACTGTGCCTTATGCAGAAATCAATCTCACGAAATTAAAAGGACACAACGGTCAACCACCGCAAAGCATTATGAACCTTAACTTTTGCTGTGGAGGTTGAAAATGGAATAGCGCTTGTTGGCGTTTCTAGAGAGTCGTGTGAATGGCTGATTTTCTTTTCTAATGCGTTCAAATTCAAAATTGGAATTCGAATGATTTGCGAACGTATCGGCCACCAGCGCCGCAATTAAATAGGAACTTTAATAGCTCGAGCATAAGATTTAAATTAGTTTACACAGTTTCTGTCCACGGCCGTTTGTTTAAAAGTTAGTGTTAGCACGGAAGGCTGCGTACGCGATAGCGTACTAGACGTTGCACCAGACGGTACGTGCGCGATGTGACTGGGAATGCAGTCGAGCCTTATACACTGTCTTAGTGATGTGAAAAAAAACGGTTAGGAGGCGATAATTCATTCCATAAAAGATGGCAAGCTTAAGGCAAGTCAACACTTCAGGGATTAAGGATATAAGTAAGTTCCCATATTGATCTATCCATATAAATCTATATGTGCAAGGTGTAATAAAATTAATGATGATCCGTATAAGGAAACTATTGGAATAATATCTCATTGAAATTTTTTCAACGCAAAAATGATTTTATTCTGTAATGGCTATAGATATGGCTGCCTACATTATAAGTACCATTTTTTTAAATACAAATAGATATTTAACGGCTTTCTCTACCAAACATAGAGCTTCGGCCTTAAAATATTTCTGAGGAATAGAGCATTTCTTCACGGTGCAGATTATTTTTACGTAGTACTGCGAAGTCCCAGTAATGTGTAGGTAGACTATATTTTCGAAATCTTAGGAATATAATATGGAATAAAATTAAATAGGTACCTAGATTGGCATATTTTTCAAAACATACTTCTGGAAACATTTGAAGGCATTAAAATATCTATTGACTCCGTTTCGACCGATACAACTTAAAATACAGTCAGCGTCAAAAATATCTATACGAATCAGACCTCATTAAAACGTAATAAGTTCTTAATTATTAGTTTAAAGCAGAAACGTCTGCGATACCAAACTTCTCAGAGGAGGGATAAGGTGGAGAAATTCGGGGCCGCGAGTGTGGTCTCGGTAGCTCAGTTGGAAGACCGATGAGCCACAGTCATGAATTTTTCCACTTTTCGATACTTCAACACTATAGATTTTTAATCTGACTAGGTAGGTGCACCCAACTTTAAACAACACAGTGCACGCACACCCTATAAACTCCATGTCCAAACATTACATTCACACCATAAAAATCACCACCCTCCGTAATAGAAAGATGGTTATCCTTATCCGCATATGACGTATGTAAATACGTTTAAACAGGCTATCGGGAGAGGTCAGATATTTCAATTCTCGGTCGGATATAGGGGACCAGCGTGTCGACGCAGGAGATCGGACGGTGTATGATGCCCTTATCTTAATATTGGAATCTTAGTTGAGTTATGTTGGCCATATTGTGCTGCCTTAGGCTTGCCAAATCTATGTTTATATGTAAAACTGTTTGGAACGGGTGTGGAAGAAAATTGTTTCTCGGTCCTTGAGAGTAAAAATGGCGGAGCGTTCATAGAACTCCCTCCCTGCTGCTTCCTTTACAGGATTCAAATATTTTTCCTTAACAACTCAAAGAAAAAACAGGCAAATTCAGCAACAGCTTGCAGAAAGACGCTCCGCCACTGATAGGTACTTACATATGTAATGCATAATGACCTCGTTATCTTTCAAGTGCCGTACCTTTGTCGTGAATCCCTTATAATCCTTAACTTCTGCGGGTTTTTGTTTCAAAGTTGAGAAAATTACAATAAGGATACAAGGCCTATACCACGAAAATCCCTCCATCTCTGTCACACTTGCATATTGTAGTGACAAAGAGGTTTTCCCGCGAAGGCCAATTTTCGATGTACGTGGTAGGCGTTCAAGCAGACCGACGGCGACCAAATCTAACTTTTTAAATCAGCCAGCATGCAACGTTAGCGATTCATCGAACAGCCAACATCAGCATTCGCGGCGCATCCACAGATCCACAGATACTGCATGTGGGCTATCGGTGCATGAATCACAACTGACTCACTATCTGTTATCTGTGAACGTTAACCTTTGTAAAAGCTGTACCACCTAGCACGCCGATATTAGTCGATTAATAACCGATCGTATGAGGTTTAATCTAGCTTTTCCGTGGGTGTTTTCAAGGATATTACACCTATTGGATGGTTCTTTGTCTCGTCTCGGATTGAATCGCGAAATATTGGTGTCTGAAACATCACATTGTAATTTGTCTCTTTCTTCAACTGCATTATTCATAGGGTTTAATGATTATGTTTTTTTTATGATAATGTCACTTTCTTTCACTCTTTATGATATACTTTAAAAATGTAGACTCGCTGTAATATTACGTGTACCTACAACTGATTTAATATTACTTAAACATACCCCCCGAATTGGCAAGTAACTCGTATTTTCAGTAGTACAAATTTTTACTTCAAGAAAGCATTTGGCGATATAGTTTTATAAAAATTTTACAACAGGAAAATTAAAAAACATAAGATGTTATAACACATTAATATGACTTAATTTATGATTAACGTAACATGTGTATATTAAAGTTTACCATAAAATTACAATATTATTATTTTCTTTGACCAAAACATTGTTTTTCCAAATAAATTGAACATGTAAATGACTAAAACACCCAGCAGCGCCATGACACGCCATGACAAGACGCGCGGTCCGCAATTTCCTACTCCGTCCGTCATGTTGGCACCAATGCTTATTTCATTCTTCCCGCGTTTTACTGTGCCATAGACTACATAGATCTGTATCGGGAAATTTGAAATTTTTTGTAATTGTTTTTATTAGTTTAAAAACGCAGAAACGCCGCGTATTTTGTTTCTTTTATATACTCGTATTACATTGTATTTTCTTCGGTTCGCGATTAGAACCTATAGTCTGACAAACAAAAGAAACGCAGTAACAGTAGAACAAAAATACTATATCTGTCCCTTTTTTTGGGGTGTGAATACTGCGTAAGAAAAAGACAGTATGCTGCTCTCTTACCTACTGTTAGCTTTCGTTTGCTTATCAGACTATATTACCTAATATATTTTTTTTATTACATTGAAATAAATATTTAAAAAATTAATTTAGATTTATAAATAGTTTAATCTTCAACATAACACTTAACACAAACTAATACAACTATTACAATTCATGTAATTAACTTTAAAACACTTTGGAAAAAAGAAACACGTTCACTCGCACCACCCACCGCAGAACTCCAAAAATACATAATGAAACAATGTAATTTAATATTACATTGTTTTGGTGTAAACTTTCTGAATTCGCTTATTTATTTAAGCATAGAATTAATGAACGTACTAAACACTACATACAGTGGTGATGGTGTATGTATATACATTGGCTTCATATAAATAAGTAAGTAGATAAAAAAAAACTTAAGGCACTACAATAATATCTTTATTTTATTCAAAAGGAAATGTATAAAATAATACGCAATCTAAATGAGGGTGAACATCGATACTAAAGTTATTATTAAAGAGCTACCAACCAAACAAACTCAATCACAATTTCGAAATCCGAACACCCGACACTAATTCTATCAGCATTTAAATTCAGAACAACTATCTAATCGAATAACAGAAACAAAGGGGCATCATTCAAAGAACGAACGAATGGTTTGAACAATATCTTATTTTGCTATAATCCCGCTACGGATG
The DNA here is from genome assembly GCA_949128165.1 of Lathronympha strigana. Lineage (NCBI taxonomy): Eukaryota > Metazoa > Arthropoda > Insecta > Lepidoptera > Tortricidae > Lathronympha > Lathronympha strigana. Next base: position 3,251,064 of record OX421906.1, on the reverse strand, counting down.
CTCTGCTAATTTCCTGAAAGAGATGGGACGGGTACCGTTCGCTTTACGGCGCGATTTACACCTAACGATCGAGATGTGTTTATTTAAAGGATTTGAAGCTTTGGTTTATGCGAGGTCATTCGTTGCTTTAATATTCAATTGTGAGTTTTGATTTGATTTTGGAAGAGATCGGGCGCTTCCAACTTTTCAGTTACCTACCTACGTTCTTCCGTAAAAATGCAACGCAGCGCTGCAAGTCAAGCTTAGTAGTGTGCAGTGGTGCCAGTGGTTCATGTAAATTCCTACTAATATTTTCCTATCCTATCCCTTTACAATACCAACTGTTTTACCCATCACCCATCCTCAATCCCCGTTCCAATCTAAAAGGTCACAAGTCACTATAAATGTCATACATATAGGTAACATTTTATTAATAACGCACGCGTCAACGACACGACTTTGTTTTATTAAATTCAAAGATGGCGTCGTACCTACGGTTGATTTGGCGCGTGCGTTTATCTCTTTAATAAGGAAACGCGAGCATAAATAGATTTTTAGTTGACTGCCTTTGTTGATTAAATATTGCTTGTTTGTTGGTATGTTGGATTTATTAGGAATGGTTTTTAATTAGAATACGGTTCGAGTTATTTTTGTTGTTCGACTTAGATATCGCTAGAAAGAATGTAAATAAACTAAAGTGTATTACGCCAGAAACATCAATGACTAAAGTATTCAAATATAGTATTTTATACTATTAGTTAGACTTTATATTTTAAAAAAATAGTGCTGTGACGTTATAATGAAGCTAGCTATAATTCTAGCGACTTAAATAAAAAATAACAACTTAGAATTGTGAATATTTCAAGCAGATTTATCTACCCGTGAGAAGCGGTTAAACAATAAATTTCTCAGCAAATGATATTTTTATCTCAACATTTATCTAGATGGCGATAAGATAACAAATGCAGGTGCAGTGACGCATCAGTCAATGCCGTTCGCTTGCGTGACCTAAAAGTCAACGCTCGGAACATTTTATAATGACCTTTGCCTGCCATTTAGCAGACTAATTTACCCACTGTGTTTTTATTTGACACGTGTCTTAACAACTATTTTTTTTCCTTTCTGCGTGATGCATTTTTGCAGACTAAATGCCCACTGGGTGTGATATTGACACGCGTTAACTTAGTCGCAATAGTTATGATTTATAGGTCTCGCGGAACGCATTATTTAAATCAAGTTGCATGCTAGGTTATGAAGAAGATAGTTGATTGATAAGTAGAACAGTAGAACCTCGATTAATCGAACCCTCAATTATCCGAACGCACTCGATACTTAGTTACTTACTACTGTTTTGTTTCATCGATCCGAATTTCAGACTGAAGTTTCAAACAAAATATTCAGATTTTTTCAAGTGCTTTCATTCAATGTTAATGCATACGTCCTATTTTAATGTAGATAAGTGTCTACATATTTTAATAATTAAAGGCGTGTTTTTTTACAGTCTTGTTCCAAAAAACCCAGATTTCGATTATCCGAGCTTATTTTTACAGAACCTCAATTATCTAATCGAGGTTCTGTAAAACGTTTTTTATTTGTTTTTATTTTATTATTTAGTTCGGTTGGTTGAAAAAGTTGTTAGCATTTATGAGTAGATTCAGAATATATAATTTAGTATCACGTAAAAGATTTCAGCCTGTAGAACTGCAACCTAAAGATTACTGGCATATAATTAACTGCTATAATTCGGAATACTTATAATACTTATTATTCTGAATTTGTAATTGAATTGTTGCCATTCTATCATTTTCATTAATTTATAATTTATTATAACTACAAAAGATTGTAGTACCTAAGCAAAATATACAAAATGGATCCCTCTATATTTCATTGCAACATTTGCAAAAATACATGTATGTTTTGTCATTTGACATTTTAGCAACTAGCTATACCTATAGCTATTAGTATCTATAGTGCATTCACAAGGTTACCTACCTAGATATGATAACTAATAAATATTCACTGTTGCTCAACTAAGAATTGATCACTGTGACTGATACGAGTAAGTAGGCTTAGAATAAATTATACACAAGTTGACTCAGCATAGAAATATTCCGATCCAATGTCACAGCACCGGACCACAAAACCGAGAGTATCATATCTTATAACCTCTGCTTAACACTTCCTTATAACCTATAGAAAAACAAACTTTTAATTCCACACAACTATAAGACTCTCTTGAGAGTTCTCTTGTCAAATATGTCATCATTTTCGTAAACAAACATCTGTCAAACATTAAACTTACTGCTCACACTTATGTGACAGAATGAGCTGCACAATCTTAGCACAATGTTGCCTGCTCAAACTCAGTGGCGCCCTCCGTAAATGTTTTTTTTCTATTGCACTGTATCTGTTAATAATGTTATACAATAAAAACATACATGTTTTTTATTGTAACATCAATATGTTGCAGTGGAATACACAGCACAAACACACATTTTGCATATTTTGACGACTATTTACAGATACACAAATATTGCAAGTAAGAAATACAATAATTAAACATGTATTTATTAATTAACTTAAAGAACTAACGCCGTGTGTCAATTTGTCACGAGTTAATAAAGCAAGAAGGCAGTTCTTTGTGCGCGGTATCTGAGCTCGGCTTCATTTCCTGGGCTCGCCTCTTGTCGAACTACCCGCTGCCTGAAGACACGCGAGGGAGCGGCCTAGGTTTGTTAGGTTGGTATTGAAAGAGGTTAACTTGTTGCAAAGTACTACGCAGTTGTGTTTTCTATGGAAGATGTGGTTAACTTGTTGTTACAAAGTAAAGCGAGAATGCACACACATGCTGGAGTAACTCTTAACGCTTAGTTTTGTTATGTTGGCACTGGATAGATGACGCAGTAGCATATATTTGTTATGTTTGCTATGATACTAAGATACAGGGTGGGAACGTACTTGCTAGAATGACATCGCGGCTAGTTTTTTGTTTTGTTGGTAATAAACGATGTGTTTTGCTGGGTAATAAGCAGATTAGTGAAATTAAAACTTACTGGCTAGAAGACGTGGCAGATAAGGTTTGTTATGTTGGCTATAAAAGAAGTACTTAGTTAATTTTAATTTGCTAAAAAAACAGCGACATGTCGTCGGCAATTTTTTATGTTGGCAATTGATGTACTGAACTGGCTTATTTATAAACATATTAGCAAAACGAAAATGCACTGTCGAGATGATTTGATATGTTAGATTTGTTATGCTTGCTATGAATCACCTCTTCAAAAGGTTTAGAAGTAAATTTAAGACCAAAAACCTATCAAGTTAGCCTAAGAGCACAAGAAAACAGACACCTGTCATTTTCTAAATGTTCGGATTTTAACAACGGCTATTGAACCCAGTTGACGGTGTGCCTAGGTACTTACTTATAGTGTTATGTTTTGTAGAAATGTGACGACATCCATAAGGTAATGCTGTATGCACCGTGCAAAGCATTTTACTCTCTCTTAAAGTGGTCCCCCACCTTTTTATAAAAATGAATAGTTTTTATGTAATTTGTACTCAGAATCGGGATCACTCATCCAATAGGAGACAAAAAATGTTTTAATTACATTCATACCGCCATACAAACTACATATATGAAAAAATGGTAACGGAAAAATCGTAGGATACTTTTTTTCTTCTATTAGGATCGAAAAAACTCCTGATTTGACCTCCACTTTCAAAAATACACAACAACAACCCTTGAAAAATACACAACTTTGAAAGATGTGGCCTCCACACACTAGTTCTCTCTCGCTCTTTTTTTATTTTACTCTTTCAAGCAACATTTTGCCGCCAAGCGCCCCTCGCTCGCACCACCACCCAAACAAGATGCGGGATTATCACATTGTTTTGTTTTTGATTCATTGCCATTTGTTCGAGGCGGCCACTTCGCGCCATCGGATGTTTTAATTTATACGTTTGTGTGAGTGTGGAATAAATTGTGTTAGTGTAGAAAGTTGACACTTACTCTGTTTATGTTGAAAATTGTTTTGTATTTATGTTGCTACTTTCACTGTCGTGTTGTAGGTAGGTTTTATCTTATCTTATTTAAGGTCAGGGGCTCTAGATACACTTCGATCTATGGGGATCTTTTGTATAATTACTCGACCATTTCCCTGTGACGGATTACGAGGGACGGCTTAGTAAGTGGTAGGTACTGTCAGGATGGCATAATTTCAATTTCGTTTTTTAAATACAGTCACCTGCATTGGTTTCTTTCCCTATGAAGGCCACATAACTACTAAGCGCACAGTACATAGCATACAGAAAAATATGCATATTTTCACATTGACTGACTAAAAAGAACAGTTAAATTTCTCATAAAAAGGTTTCTTCCACTCAGCACTGTATCAATAACCCCTCATACTCGTAAAGGTTGAGTCGTGGCGCGATACCATCTGGAGGGCCATCGGCGGGCGCCGCGCGCGGCCAATCTGCCTTCGCACGTCCATCTAGAGAGGATGATTATTGGCCAATTGTGGGAATTACAAGTGGAGGGTTTAGAGGCGCATGCGTATTTTACAAATAGATGAAGAGATCCAGACACTGAGTTTAGATTCTTGAAAATTTGTAGAACTCAGGTAACTAGAGTCAGTTTACGCCAAGTTTCCTAGATTTTGATAGCACATACTGTGAAAGTTTTAAGTATACGTAATAATTTCATAGAAGTTGGACGTTTAAAATAACACTTTAAACTTTGACGGTTAATTTGCTCGGCAGAAATAACGTTGTTTGACTCTAGTACTGCGTATTTTCTGAAACATCCGCCAGTATTTTTATATTATTTTGATGTAGATTTGGAGTCTGGGAACCTTAGCACTCGTTTTGATATCTAAGTCCTTTTAGGATTTAAATGGCTGAAGTATATAAGGTTTGCATTAGATTAGACCACACCGTAGCCTGTAAATAGGTTTTAAAGGATTTACTGTTAAAACGTACATATTAAAAATTTCAAGTGTCAAAACGTTTTTGTAACGTTGTTTTGAGATAACTATAAGACTTAGAGTATCAGGAGTTTGTCTTAGTACACATAGGTCACATAGGTGTTTATTATCTCTTTTTTCGCTATAAACAGTACATCCAACATTATAGAAAAAACATACTTACTTGAAAACATATACTTTTTGAACTCCTGCCCTTTAAATAATTAACACCAGGGGATTTACCATGACGTCTTAGCGCGATTCACTTTAGGTTCAGTTTAGGCTCAGTTGTATAGAAGCGACTCAGTTTATGTCGTCAACTTCGCGTTAAGACGTCATGGTAAGGGCTCAGGTATAAATATAGTCGTTCAAAAAAAGGGAAGCATATCAATTTAAAAAAAACTACTGTCAGTCTTGATGTACCGCACTATAACGTCCATAGCTTCGTGCTAAACAAGCACAGCTTCCGTCCGTGTGCTATCTCTCTCGCTCTGCGCAAAGTGAGCGAGTGGCTAATCTACCATCCGCCGTCGATGGTGCTCGCGCTCGAGTTATCTGGTCACAAGTGGAACGTTACTTTTGAACGCTGCGCTTTTCGTGCTCTTTTGTTTTATGGGACATTCAACTGAAAAAATCAGTAAAAGGGGTCAACTATGTATGATGTTTTTTTTGCGAATAAAATTGGAAAAATATCACGCGTCGTTTGGACTTCTTGTTCTTCCTAGCGTGTTTCATGCCACGGCTCAGGAAGCCTAGGGTCCGCTTTCCCAAGATTTGACGTAGGCACTAGTTTTAAGAAAGCGACTGCCAACTGACCTTCCAAACCAAAAGGGTAAACTAACGTACTTATATATCTGACCTTCCAAAACCAAAGGGTTAACTAACGTATATGGGGCAATATTTTCGACGATCTAACATTTGTCAACTGTCACTAGTTACTGTCGGGTGATTAAGGTGTTCTCTTTTCACCAGAGCGGCGCCGGAGTCACACAGAAATATATGATACTTGTAGCATTTTCATAGCCAATTTGTAGTACCAATATACAGCACATTTATCAAATAATCTTCAGTACAGCCGTGGGAACGTAGCCTTTGCGCCTGCGCGATAGTGCACTACATACAGACCTATCTTATCCACCATCGGTATTGCTAATGATACTCTAAAATGGAACCTGGATCTGGGGCATACTGAACAACATTTACGGGGGTATAAAAAAGGACAATGAAATATAAATAGAAACATGCATAGTTAAATTGTAAGTACATTTATCTGCAATAGTATCTTTCGCTATGAAGGGAGCATAAATATTTGAAATCTTATTTGTACAGCCATAAGAGCGAAAGATATAGGCTTGCAGGTGACTGTACAGTGTACACCGACTGTGCTGCATCGTTTGTCCCAAAGTCACTTGCACTAACGGGTTTATCCTGATGATCATAATCCCTAACGATCAATTGTCCTAACGATCGCTTGCCATAATCGATTATTGTCCATAAACTACTTCACACAAAACCGAATCGCTGTTAGAAAAATCGGTTAGGTTAGGTTAGAACTGTGACCTCACACAGAGTCAAATCGCTGCTAGAAAAGGTTAAAACGATGTTAGGGTAAACAATATTAGGACATATGAGTGTAGGACAAATGATCATTATGACAAACAGTATTAGGGAATCCAAAAATATGACAAAATACTTTAGGGATTCCGATATAAATCCGTTAACGCACTTTACTTTTTGCACAGAGATTCTCTTACACCGTAAATTGGTCAAAAAATACAGAAATAAACACGAATCGATCTTTTCCTTTTTAAGACTAAAACTAAGGTTGTATAGCAAACAAGCCAACACCTAATAAACAGTAATGAAACCAAAAGCTAGGCAGCGTGAGTGGGCGGGGCTACGCGCCGGCGTTAATGTCGGCGCGTAGATCATGCGCAAGATGCGATCGCCTGCGCAAGCGGATTATGAAATTCAGACATAAGGTGAAATTGCTAACAATAACCGCATTTGAAGTAACGTGAGACATACTCGTATTAATATTAGACATACTCGTACTTTAAGACTTGTTATGAAACACAAATTTGTAGTACATGCTAAGGTGAAACTACTAAATTCCTATAGGTACCTCGATATACCAAGCTGAACTAAAACTCCTGTTCAAACACGATCAAGATTCGTATAATCTTCTTTATTAGTTTACTGTAAAGTGTCCACAGACTATGCACAGTAAAATTAAAACCACACAGGCCTCTCCACGGTAAGATGGAAATGTAATTGACGTAATGGACATGTATCCAGACATATTACATGTATGCATGCATACAAACTCGAGCAAACTACGAAATCCAATAGATCATCCTGCCAATACTCGAGGTTACGTTTTACCCAAGCTTATCTCCAAATCGCCCACCCCGAACTATTAGGCTCCTCGCAAACAAGAGCTCTTAGACAATCGGCGTTATCTATGCAACTGTGAAGCTACAACCAGTTGACAAAGTGCACTACGTGATATTGCAGCCATTACTCCCAGTGATTCATATCACACCCCCCCAAAACCCCCACGAACCGAAAGCGGGGGCTTTCTAACAGATAACGGCGTACGTCCAGATACCTATTAAAGATGCAACCACGAAGCTAATGGTATTGACGAACGCGCCCATGCGGAGCGATACGAGAAAAAAAGGTAAATGTCAAAGTGACAGCGCTCCAAAACTAGTCACAAAGCACCGGCAAGGTGAAACAATCAACGAATTCGCATCATACTACCGGATCGGACATTTATTGTCTCCTATCGAAGCATTCCACCTCCGTTGTTTACAACAGAGACGCTCAATTTGCTCGGGAGACTTTTTATCTCATTTTTGCTAGCTTTTTTTCGAACAAAGAGTCGATATGACAGGTTGCGATGTATAACAGTTGGACGAAAAAGAGAAACGAGTAATCGCGGGCAATCGGACAAAAACAGAAGGAGCGGGCGGGCGCGCTAGCCCGTGACAATTGCATCTGCAGCCGCCATGTTGGATTATTGTGCCTCTATTCGATTAAGCGTCTCGACGTTGTTTTAGTTTGTCATGTCCCGATGTAATTGCTTCCGTTTTGGCGAGATAAGTTGGTTTTGGATTTATTGAAACGTCTATTGGTGCACCATTTGACAGGAGCCATTAAAACTTGTACGGACAAAACAGCGCTCATATGTTTGAAAGTTGAGTGACTGCTTCTATCAATAGTAATACAATTTTGTCTCATGAATTAGAAAGATGATTGAATGGTCCTTCGAGCCGGATTTCAAGATACTGGGTAAACAAATAGTTTTACTGGTGAGGTATGTAACGAACACGATACTTAGTTGCATTTTCCACACATTTGTCAAAAACGTGTAATTTATTTAATTACCGAATGTAATTAATCAAAACAGTTTCCAATACTGGAAATATTCTACAACATACATATTATTCGTAATATGCTCATTTCTCAACACATTTTTCTGAGAGATAGTGAAGTCACCTTCTCTTTAAACTTCTGAAATTCACCTTACATTACAACAGTGTTGTGCCTTAAAGTTTTCTTATTTTAATCGAGTATCGAGCTCGCTCGTGTGGAACGGCGATAGTGACGGACGGCGGACCCTCTCGATACGCCGCACACTGAATCTATTCATATTTTCAATTTTTACCCAATTTTAGATGCCTTTTAAACGTTTGCGAGAATTTCGGAGGCATTGAATTTGAATATGATTGGGATTATGTACGCGTATGAGTTTAAGAATCTTTTTGGTAAATGTTTCTGAAGTCGGTCGTGGGATATGGGTTTACGTATGTTATGGGCGATGGGCCAGCAGCAACCAATGTCATATTTTCGTTATCGTGAATCCTTTATAGGGCAAAGGTTGCTAAAAAAAGACTTGTTAGTGCTCCGTACCTCAAAAAGAAAAAACAGAATCCTTGTAGGAACACTTTGTTGTCCGTGTGGCGAAGCTTTCTATAGAACTTAACACAGCATAACAGCCCGGTTTAGTCCACTTTATTATTATTGTTTTATTTTATTAATTAGTAATTTACATTGTTACGTCCTTCATGTCTTACCACTTAAGAATTAAATCGATAAATTTATATTTTTTGTTTCACCTTTTAAATTTAAGGTATTGTACAAATTTAGCTTATAAGTGCATTGTGACTAACATCTGTGGTATCTGAAAATAAACAAATTTTATTTTATATAATATTATAAAACTTTAATTGCATGTTTTTTGGAGCAAATACTGTATGTTAAAATGTGAACCTAATCTACTTCATTAACTTGTATGTATTTCCCATTACGGACCAATTATTTATTTTAACAAATGTAAAAAAAATCTCATACAAGTAGGTAAAATGTAAATTTCTTCTTGAAATAAATTATTCATCCGAGCTTTAACCCAGTTCTCGCAAAACTGAGTTTGTACAGTCACGTCTATAAATATCTATACACTTCGGAACTAATTACAGGGGAAGAAGGGGTCAAAATTAAATACAGATGTAAGTAAGTATATATATTTATCGAGCCAACCGTATGCAGCCCGTGCCCGTGAGTGATTCAATAATTTCCTTCATCCACATATACAGATACTTTTCGGAACTTTAGCCTTACAAATTAGATCCTATGAGGTAAATTGAAACAAACGCACCCCCACAACAAAACCGCTTTATGAAACCCCAACAAAACGAGATAAACCCCAGTTTTTACCGAGTATGAACCGAGTTTGAATGGCAGCGCTATCTCTGGTAACATTCGTGAACTTTTTCAACTACCCTCGTACGCTCGCCGTACGGCTTAGGCTGACGAGTGAGCGACGACTCGACTTATACAGTCAAACCTAGGTAAATGAACTGAGACATATCTAAACCCACAGTATTCTGTTGCATTATTTGTAAAATGAGATGTGTGTAATGGTGCAAGTGGGTTTAGTCGATTTTAGAAGTTAATTAAATATTTTATATTTTATGGTTTGGACTGAATATTCCTCTCTTTTTTTACTATGACTTAAATCTCCAGAAAAGCACATTTTAGAGCACAAAACATTGGAATCTCTGTATCAAGTTTAATCCTGTTAAATTACATGTATATTACTTGCACTTCTATACATTAAATGACTATAACTGAGAGCTAAATGAACCTAAGCCAAATTTACTGTAGATATAGACCCTGCTTATATTTAAGTACACACTAATTAAGCACAGCCCCTGCTTTGCTGGATCAATAACAATTAAACTGCTGATTCCTCAAGATTCCATTAACCCAGGTTCCACTCTATATACGGCTCTATATAGGATACACATCGCCTGCCGCTCCCAGATACGTCACTCATGTAAGTTTTCTTCGCATTCAGAATTATCGCATTTTGCATGAGTCGACAACTTGAAATGGATTTTTGCTAAGCGTTTCTTTTTGACAGGCTGACGGTCGTTCGATTTTTGAAATTGCTTCTCCATCCGTTTAGCGGGTTACGCAAGAAAATTTCTAGAAATATATGCACCCTTTATTTACTTAGAAAACACTCTTATATCAAATAATTTTATACAAATTATTCCGGTTCTAAATAAAAACACTAAATTTGTGAGATTTCTTTTTATTTGCGTTAATAACTGCTTGATTACTGACTTAATAATAATCTAAGTTTTTTATATGATTGTACCTACGCAATAATTATGCTGAGCCTTATATATTGAAAATCTTAAGAAACAATCGGCACACACCATCTTTTGCATGACTTATGCAACTTTTCACAACCAGGCACACACCTAAGTACATCGATCTCATAAGAAAAAAAAACATACAGTCTTATGCATGTTTTATGGCATTGCGCAAAACCATGTATCACACTTTGATATAATTAATAAGATACATAGTGATTAAACCAAACTTCGAAATCAAAGTGCCCTCCAAAACAAAGCATAACATCCATAATCCTAAATAACCGGTTAATACCGCAATATAATATGCAAACCGATAATGGAGTCCTCACTCGATGGACTTTCATTTCCCACACGCCGTGATAACAAAGAACTGCTGACATATTTAGAACAAGCTGAAATCGAACTGGCTGGCTGTCAGCGACTAGCGAGATTTTAATTTTCGAACGTCGGGCGTCAGTTGTGACGTGGAGACGTCCCGATTGCTTCCTGCCTGTCAGTTTGACGTCTTGTGGTTTTTTGGAATTGGATTCGTGCGATGCGATTCTTAGTTTTGGAGAAAAATGCTGAACTGATTTTTCACACTGTAAATCAGTTAAGTAGAGTCATACATATACCACGTTAACTCTAAACAAATAAACTGTTAAACTTTAAAGTGTTATTTTAAACCTTAAACTTCTATTAAATTATGACGTTTACTTAACTCTCTCACAGTATGTAGTACGAGTACAAAATCTAGGAAACTTGGCATAGTCGGACAGTTGTTATTTTTTTCGAGGTAAAAAACGAGTGATTTATTATGAAATTTAAAATAGTAGCCTTAGGAAGAGATATATATTGTCTTATGGACGAATGTAACATAAACTGATATGGGCGTTTTTAAATTAAAGATGATGACGTGCGAGAGAAGTTGGGCATAAAAAAACTATGTCATTTCTAATATATGACTAAGTTAATTTTTGTAAGTAATTTTATACATTTCACTGCATTTACGTCTTAACTAGTATTTTTGATACACCTTGTATTTTCTTAATTTCACTTGGCAATTTTTATATTTCCGAGTCCATAGTCTAGGTACATTATAATTGAAGATTTCCGAGTCAAATTTAGAAAAAAGTGGTACTACTGTGCTAAATAGGTGTGCCTATTTTCTTTGAGTATAACTGTTGCTGGAGAATATTTAGGCAATATTTCCTAAAATTCTAACTCACCTAGTCTCAATCATATCATCAAAAATTGTAAAGGATTTGCGCCCAATGTATCGCCGCGTCACCTGTCCCCGATGCGATCTGCCATTATGTTTGCTCAATCGTCAAAAATTCTTTTGTCCGCGGCAGATAACGCTCGCACCACTGGGCAAGGTTAACTATGTGTGTTAACTTGTTATGGAGTACATTAAATACAGTTTTTAGAGATTTTGGCCAATTTTTTAAAGTAGAAAAAAATACGAAGGCTTAATCGGTCTTGGAGACCTATAGCTGGCCATATACGTTCGGGCATATCTGCCGGTTCTGTCAATAAATGTATGGTAAATTGTCTGGCGGATGCCCGGCGGATATATAATACCCACTATGAAGATCTGAGATCTGGCGGATTATCCGAACGTATATGAGTACCTATCTATACCTATGGTCACTTTTTCTTTAGTACCTATATGACAAGTGTTTCAGACAGTGAAGTCTCATCCACCGCGAGTATTGCAACCTAAAAAAACAGAACTACTGTAATGTCAGTATCTATTAAGGACTTTATATAGCATCTAGTAATTTCGTTCTGAAATAGTCTTATATATGGGTTCTGAAATGCTAATACGACCCAATATTGAGCATTAAGGAATTAATCAACTAGAACACGACAAAAATCGTACACGGAACAATCAAATTCGAAATTTATCGCAACCGATATCGGCTGAAAACTCAAGTCATTAAACCAGTGGCTTGTTTATATCAGCAAGTACATAGATCGCTATCAGACTGTGTAATCCGCCGTGTCCACTGATAATGTTGAATCGTAAAAATCGCACTTGATTAAAAACTTTATCGGTTTTTTCGATAAGCAACCGATATGGTCGAGCGGTTAGTGCTACGACGCGAGGCGAACTGTACGCTTGGCAGCGCTGTATTTTGAATTTCGAATACGAAGTGTGCTAGGTATTTTATTGGACAATCGAAGGAGGTGGTTTCTGGAGGTATGTTTTACCTTGTTTAGCCTTAAGGAACCTAAAACGAATTCGGTTAATAAACTTGGCTCGCTGGGCTTAGTTATATTTTATATTTGGAATACCTACGAAGTGTATGCTAGGATTCTTATTGGAAAATCGAAGGAGGTGGTTTTCGGATGTATGTGATTTAAAACTATACATTTGGGTTGCATTTTGGATTTTAAATACGGAGTGGGTGAGGTTTTTATTGGACAATCGAAGGAGATGATATTTGGATGTTGTTGACTTGTTTAGCTTGCTTATCTATAAATAACCTAATAAAGTCGATTCAAAACTATATGCGTGACCATATTTTGATTTGAATTTGTAATAGGCGTGTGAGTGTGCTGAGTTTTTTATTGGACTGTCGAAGGATGTGTTTTTTGGATGTGTTATTGAAAGAACCTAATGAAGTCGATTTAAAACTATACGCTTGAGTTGGCTGTATTGTGTAGTTCGAATAAGCAGTGCGCGCTAGGTTTTTTATTGGACACACGGAGTTGATTTTTGAAGTATATTTTTGAGTTATTGTTCAGCTTGCTTACTTACTCATATTCATCTAATTTATTTATATATTTAAAAAAAAAACCAAATACACAATTCACTTAAAGGATGACTCACAGTAGTCCGTTCCGTTTCCGATCCGATACGGGACGATCTGCCAGTTTCTATACAAAAAGTCACGTGACGTCCGAGGGCTCCGAGCTATCACGTGATACTTTCTATAGAAACTGACAGATCGTCCCGTATCGGATCGGAACGGAACGGACTACTGTGAGTCATCCTTAATACAAATTAAATTACAATTCCACACATTGAAAAATAATACAATTCATCTAATTGGTAATTTCGATTAAAATTCAACTAGCAGGACTTTCAACGCATCAATAATGGACGGCGTATGGGTAATGAGACGCTATATATGAAAAACACCACATTCAGTCATTTCTACTTTTTGGAAGCATTTCAATTATGCTTAAGATTGAGGTTTTTGGGATTTATTGTCTTAAAGGTTCGTGGCCACTATTTTGAAACCGATAAAATATCTTACATGAAACACTTTATAAATATAAAATTAGAGTAGGACTTTCAACTTTTAATAAATCTAACAGTACAACTTTTACAGGTATCAGAGAACTATCAAACATACTCCATATTCGCTAAATGTTCCATGACCGGTACAATTACTACTAATGATATTTAATTTACGTTTAAAGGAATTTTTAGCAAATTTTTTTTTCTGTGAAAAAAGCGCGATTTCTATGTTTATAATTTTACATTATGTACATAGACAAAGTGTTCGGTTATAACGGTTGTCAATAAAAACTTTGCCATTTTCAAGCAATATTGTGTTTCTGGTACCTATTACGTTACTTGGTCTTCAACGTCTCAATATGAAAGGAAAATAAAATCCAAACTTACCAATTTTCAAATGTTGCTAATACCAATATAAATACTGTATCTAATCACGAAGAAACGGTGTATGGTTTATAAAATAATGTTTGTGTGTCTACTAAACACACACACATTTTGTTGTCCTACACGACAACCACCAACGATGACGTTCTTTTTTTAAGGTTCATAAATGTAGAGAATAGTCCATTCAGAAATATACTTATACATTTTTTATTTAATAAAACCTAATATTGTCTGACAAACAGTAAAATGAATGCCTCACGCATAACCCTAAATTTTTCTTATAATAATTAATATGCCTTAAGGCATTAAGTCCGCCATTTGTGCCATTTGTATTGTGCAATAAAGTTTTAAATAAATAAATAAATATCCATTACTGGACCCTTGTCCATTACTAATACCATTTCCTATACAGATGGAGTGCATAATGTTCTCATATTTGCACGGAATCGCCTGAACATCTCATGCCATTTCAGTCACTGTCACTGCTAAAAGTACCTAGGTCGAAGCATGACAAATACGAACGGTCCCGAGAAAATACTAAATATTATTCTACATCTACCCTTTGACTTAAAGAACCAAAACAAAAATCAATTTGAATTTGGGACTGAAACAAACCGTTTTATTTACGGCGTTCTTATCGTGTGTGTGGCAGCACGCGCTATCACCGCGAAATCGTTCGGTGGCAATAGATAATTGTACGGGTACGTTATCGGGGCCAATGTTGGTGCAAATGTTGGATACAGGTAGGTAACTATTATAGTCTGACACACCAAGTCTAAACAGATTTAAAAAAACTTTATATTCTTTCGGAGTGGCGATACGAGCGTAAGGAAAACACAGTATGACTCTCTCTGACTATGCAACTAAGAGACGGCGCTTCATCTCACTTCTGAAAGACGTTCTTTGAAATGACGTGTCTAGTAAGTCAATGTAGCGAACCTAAGGACATGCAGTATTTATACACTGCATGTCATTAGGTTCTAGACCAACATTGGCCAAGCTTGGCCATCGTTGGCGCAGCGCCCGCATGCATTTTTCGATTCCCACTGCACTGATAAGCTATCAGCTCGTTGGCAATCAACGGTTATGGGGCTTGCATGAGGACGGTTTTTGGTTACTAGTTTTACGACTTATTAGCTGATGTACGAGTAACTTACTTAGTTTTCAGTACATTTTCTAACTGCGTTGTTTGTTTACGAAAATAATGACATATTTGACAATACAAGTGTTGCCACTGTGGTTTGCGTTTAGTTCCACTTTAATTGTTTTTCAACAATATAACTTTGCATGTGCGACGCCAATGCCGCAAGAAATAACTCAACTTTTCTAAAATAGATGGCGCTGCTAACCAAAGTAGGTATAGCCGAATCAAGCAGTTCATCTTGGGGAACGTAAAACTTTGTACGAACAGTCAAGTGGAAAAATTTAACGGCCTACTAGCCTAGTCGGCAGTGGCCCTGCCTACAAAGCAGGAGGTCCTGGGTTCGAATCTTGGTCAGGGTATTTATTTGTGTTTATCACGAATAAATTATTTATATGTTTCTATCTATTATAATATACATCGTCGTCTGGTACCCACAACACAAGCCTTACCGTGGGACTAGGTCGATTTGTGTAAGATTGTCCCACAATATATATTATTATTTTTAAAAAAACGTATGGATCGCCAAAATGGTCTCATAAATATGATACTACGCTTTTATTACACCGGAATAAGATGCTATGGGACACATTTTTAACCGACTGCAAAAAAGGATCTCAATTCGTCGGTTTTTTTTAGTAGAACGTGTGCGTCCTTATTATTACACTTCTTTGGACATTTTTAGGGTCAGTACATAAGTTTGAATTTTTGGGTCATGATTTTCAGTCAAGGACAATCCTACCAACAAAGTTTGAAACATGTACAGTCAGTCAGTCAGTCTTACCTTCAATAATAGCTTGCACACATGAAAGCGAGCAAAAATATTCTAGAAATTTTAGTAGTAGGTACCTACATACAGCGACGTTCGGAACTCGATAGTACCTAAATCTCATTATGGTGATTCATTTGCCCCGATGTTTCACTTATATTACTATACGTTTATAAAATAAATTTTAACAATAAGTATAGTATAGTACGCGTACGATAAACAAAAGAAAACTAAATGTTGACATATTTATTACGATGTCAAAGATAACCGCGATGTCAGTTATCACCGCTAATTACAGCTGTTATTAGTGTAATTACTCGATTACAGCCCGATAAGTATTGTAATGTGTAATCAAATTTCAGTTATCTGAAGATTTGTAGGTTTTGGTAACATTGGGTGACAACATTTTGTTAGCAAACGTTGGCAACATTTATGCTGAAATAAATAACTAAGTAATAAAAATCACAACTGTGTGTCATTTGAATAGAAGTACAGTAAAGTCTAATAATCAGTGATCGTAATGTAGCAATTTTTGTGCAGCATAGTACGATCGACTTCATAAATATATATGCACCTGTATTCAATTTTTACCCTTCATTTCCTACAATAAGTTTCAAAGTGTATAGATATTTATAGACGTGACTTTAGAAATCAAGGTATTTCTACAAAAAACTAGGGAGATGATAAGGTATAATACCTACTGTTATTAACTAATTAGTACTGTCCGACTGAAACACGTTGTTTTGCCGAAACCGAACAGAGAGGACGATATTGCGTGTCATATATTGTTGTGGCTTTTATTGTACAAGACAACATTGCAGGGAACTGTACCTACGTTAATTTCTAAATCGTCATCATTGAACGCTAGGAGGAGTACAGTGTGACAGAAAAAGGTCCTTAAAGATTTAATTAAATAGAACTAAACGCAAACCAGGGAATTCGATTTCCTATACCACGAAAATTGAACGATTGCGGATTTGTATCTCCATCTCTGTCACACTTGCATATTGGAGTGACAAAGAGGTTTTCCCGTCAATACCAATTTTGGATGTTCGTGGTAGGCGTGCTGAGGGGCAACACCAGTTCTCTTGTCAAATATGTCATTATTTTAGTAAACAAACATCCGTCAAACAGTAAACTTACTACTCGCACTTATGCGATAGAATGAGATGCACAATGAGTATACAACGTTGCCTGTTGCTTAGTGGCGTCCTCCGTAATGGTATATTGTGTATTAAGGGCGGTAAACAAGAAATTAACACGAGTTCATAATGCCTGTACCGCCCGTGTTACATACAAAGTTTTTCATCACATTTGCGAGGAAATAAATAAACTTACTAGGCAGATAAATAAACAATAATAATTAGCGGTAGTGTAGTAGCACAGTCAACAAGGCACGGCAAGGCAAGGTCAGTAAGGCAACATGCGGCGTGCCCTGCTCCGGGCGGGCGGTAAAATGTATGAAAATCCATTACAGCCATGGGCGTAATACAGCTCATTAATTCTAAGAATGCTTGAATTCAATATCACAATTTACGAGCAATTGCGATGAAAGTGACTGTTTTCTGTCGTATTATCGGGAACCAAAATTGAGTTGGGTTGTTATACGAGGATAGTTCTTTTATTCGTTACATATTTCTTAACACGAATTATAAGCAAGAAAGCGCTAAGGTAAGAAATATTTGAACTAGGACAATACTAATCACAAATCCACCACCACGTACACACACTCACGCAGGTCTACTTCTTCAAAAAATGAAGGCTTTAATGGATCGGTAGCGCGCATGACATTCCTGTAGTTTCAGACATCCATGGGCTATGGAGACTGATTTCCATAAGGCGGCCCGTATGCTTGTTTCCCACTGATGTGGTATTAAAAAAAGTATCTGATGTACTGTGAAAGCTTTCCTTAGTTATAAAACCATTTTTCTTCATTAAATTCGAATCACACGAGTCTAACATGGTAACACAACATTTTATAGCCCGCACATTTATGGCCCTAAATACTAATTTCCAACACATATTAACATACGACTAAACCAGATAACATCTATATGGCTAGTCGAACCATCTAGATTGTATCGGGGCTTATTCTCAAAGGTGCGTATTACTTATCTAAATGTAATCGAAAATGTATTGATTGCGTGAACGTATAGTCAACCAATTGGGACCATACCACTGTAGGACTATATAGTGACGCTATAAATCAGATTGTAAGCAATCTGTTACTGCTTGTCATTCTAACATGGTTCTAGAGTGGCCTAGGGTTCCAATTAGTTGACTGTACATACAAAACATGTTTGACCATCCTTAGACCTTATGTCGTTGTAATAGAGATTCCAAATGGTCAGTTAACAACATAAAGGTATGATACTTCGCTTTTCACTGCCCCTAATCATATCCGCACCGATCAGGCCTCAAATGCACCCACGCACC
This sequence comes from Lathronympha strigana, assembly GCA_949128165.1. Lineage (NCBI taxonomy): Eukaryota > Metazoa > Arthropoda > Insecta > Lepidoptera > Tortricidae > Lathronympha > Lathronympha strigana. The sequence continues at coordinate 3,232,490 of OX421906.1, read as the reverse complement.
GAGCAATACAAATTATAAATCCTTTCTCAACTATAATCCAAAATGCCGATATATTGTAACTTTGATGCTCTATAGGTTTCTTCTTAAATTTTAGTAAAATTGTAAAAGTAAAAATTAGGTATCTTCATTTTAGACAATCTAACTGACGGACTAATTAGAATTATAGTTTGTAAACCTAGTCGTCATCCCTATTGTCGGATTAACGAAAAGCACACCGAGCTAACCGTGTCCACTAAATCGTCACCACCCACATTCACGTTCATTTTAGGAAGCAGTATAATGTAAGTATTACTCACGAAAGTTAAAATTATATGACAATTGACATCTTTGCGCTTTTGGTCACGTTTAAAAAAATCTATATGTTATAGGACATTCTTACTCAAATTGACTAAGTCCCGTAGTAAGCTCAAGAAGGCTTGTGTTATGGGTACTCAGACATAAATATAGAAATAGAAAACATCCATGACTCTGGAACAAGTATCTGTGTTCATCACACAAATAAATGCCCTTACCGGAATTCGAACCCAGAACCATCGGCTTAGCAAGCAGGGTCACTACCAACTACGCCAACCGGCTGGTCAAAAACATTTTCAATGTTTGACAAGCATTCTTGTCATATTAGTTCTGTGGTTAACAGTGTTGCCGTTATACATAAACACGCATACGCAGTGGGTATGTGTGCAACTGTGCAAGCGAGAACGATACTCTTATTGAATTGGTATCCAATTTAAGTGTCAGAATACGCTCGGGAATCTAATATTATAATTTTATTGGAATGCGTCGGGATCAACTTACAAATGCGAGTTGTTTGATTGAGTTTAATTTACTCGTAAACGCCTACGGCTAATGAGCATGGTGTAAGTGTAAACCCCCCGTTTAGGCGCCGTTTCGAAAATGTAGGTTTCTAGTTACCTACGAATTAATGTGAGAAAATTCGAGATATAAAAGTCGTGTAATAGTCGTGTGTAGATTACGTACCGAGGCCTGTAAAGTAAGAAATGTCTCAGATCTCGTGTAATTGTCGGCCGAAGCGAAGCTGCGGTCAACAAACATGTAATATTTGGCTTTCTTACTCGTATTTACTGGTCAAGGTTTGTATACTATTTTTCTGCTCGACGTAGTCGGCAAGCGAATTTGTTTAGCGTAGCGACCTGCAATTGGCTGTTTTCCGGCCGGAGGGCAGAAAAATAAGATTTCAGTATATGAAATATATTAACTAAAACAAATCGAGGATCGACAGGTGAATGGGCATTTTCAAAAATAGGGTACCATTTTATTCTCTTTGCATAGTTAGTTTTGAGTTTATTATAATCAGAATTACGAGTACCATCGATTAGAAAAAAAAGAGTGTCCCGTTTTTTTTGGTAAGTTTCGTAACGCCTTTTTTCATACATTTTGTATTGGGCCGTTACAAAACTGCCAATTTTTTTTTGTATCGAAAATCGAATCGAATCTGAAAATGCCCGAACATAGCTTACCTTGGTCGACCGACTGATCGGCTAAAGTACCGCTGGATAGATGTGTTACCATGAGTTGTACACAAAACGTTTCTAAAATAACGCACAGTCGATAACTCCTACGGTTACGTACGAGTACAACCCATGGTAAGCACACTGGTGGAGACGGATCTGATCAAGACCTCGGAACCACAAACTGGCGACAGATTGCGCAGGATTGGGTGAAGTGGCAAGCTCTTGTGTGGTGTCGGAGGCTAAGACTCATTTTGATTCGCTGAGCCACCGCAGTTAGTTTATTCAAAGCTCGATCAACTCGGATTTGAAATAGAAGAAATCTAAATGTATGATTTGGGGCTCAATCAAAGTAGGCGCAGTACCTGAAATCATCTTGGTTCGGTAACTATGAAGGGTAACATTTACTCGAACAAAATTAAATAAGGATAAGTCCGAAGGTCGAGAATTCTTGATCAAAGATAAAACTATTCTAAGCCTGTTTATCTTATCAATCTTATTTCGATCGTATATTATTATACTTTACCTAGATATGTGGAGATAAGTTATCATTTAACACATAGGTACTCTAGTATATTTGTTTAAATATCAAGTTGAATAACACTGTTACGTACTTATTATTACTAAACATAATCGACCTTAAGATTTGTACCTACTTAAGTAGATAAACACGGCCTAACGGCCTATCACTCTCTTAAATAACACGTACTATTTGGTTATTTATATTTAAAAAAAGAATGACTAAATGTAAGAGATTTTTTGTCGTGTGCAAACTATTTTTTTTTAATACCCTGGTGGCAAAAAAGCATACGTCCCACCTAATGGAAAGCTATTACCGTAGCCTATAGACGCCTGCAACTCCAGGGGGGTCACATGCGCGTTGCCGACCCATTAAAATCTCCCCTCAGATGCCTTATTTCAATTTCATCCCTGGTAGCAGATCATGAGGAAACCTAAAGACAACAGGAAGGATGTAGTGCAATAGGACATGGTTCAGTGCAATATTTCCGTAGACGATGTTAAGGATGTTGAGTGGAGGATCATTTAAGGAAAGTTGACCCCAACATTATATCAAATTAATAGCTAGGAAAAGAGATAAAGTAAAGTGTGTTAAAGGCGTTTTTTTGATTGTCCATGACATAATGGTTCCAAGGACGAAAAGAAATGCTCTGAAATGTGGATTGCTCTCAAATGGTCTTCTGTTGGTCAATTGACCACATAAACAACAGAAACACGTCAATAAAATTAGCTTTCGTTACTCCAAATTCAGATCCAAACGATACGACCGTGACACGACACAATAAACTCACAGATAACACATCAAACAACCTCTACAGAATGCAAATGGCATCTTCAGTAAGTAGCCCCTAAATATGCCATTGGCCGTTAGAAAACCAATTTGTGTCGGCTATTTTGTTCAGCCCACCCAAATAAATCCGTTGTAATCGGAAAAATCGAAATTTAAATTTCGAATTATTAAATTATCGAACATCTACTCCCGTTAGAGGTGCCGACTGATTTATTGTAAATCGATAAGCGAATATACATTATTTGTTTTTATAATCGAATTTCGGTAATTAATTAAGTTTTTGACCCCACAACTAAGTATATTTTGAACTTTACTATTATAGTTTTACGTTATAAACTCCGTTGGATGTGGTGTGTTATCTAGGCGAAGTAATTCGTTCATGAGTAGTAAATCGTAGGATTGGAGTCGATGGTGAGATAGTCGATTTCTAAACGCATCTCTGAAACAATTAAGATGTTATCACGTTTTCTGTTTAGTGTTTTTCTGACAAAGAATAAGTTTTACTCTAAGTAAATTGAAAATGTTGTTTTACGTAAATATATATAAAAGTTATAATTGCCTGAGAAGAAAACGGAGAATCAAAGAGGTCGGCTTTCATTTTCTAAAATATGGTATTTTATGATACTTATGGTTCTAGACAAAGATATACATAGGTACTTAAATATACAATGCAGACAAATATATATATAAAACATTTTTTTCGTTTCTTCCAAATGAGTAAATATTATATTAGTTAATTCTAGTAGTTTGTTCCCTAACCCCTATAAGACAGTTTTACCTGGGTTAGGGCATATGATCAGAATATAGGCTTAACTTTCTATCAATCTTGAAGATAAATACATGAACAATCATGCAACAAGCTGTAATTGAGGTTCCCAAATCCATTTGTCATATTCATTCGAAATTGACACACAAAAAAATAATCCGAGACTACCAGCATAGACCTTGAACTGCATGTAGGTACCGATTAGGCTAATAAGGACAATCCTATTAGATTCGGTTTAGTCCATTTATAGGACTTAGGCTTATTTAATTGTTTATTAATACAAAATCTCTAGCATTAGAAGGAAGTGATGAGAGGCAACGCGTGCGCACCTCTTCACTCAAATGCTCTCGATCACTTCCTCCATACAACACGTGGCAGCTATAGGGGTATATATAAAAAAACATTTGAAACCATGTCACTATTAAATTAGAGACTAGTCATCTAGTAAGTTGTTTGTTACCTTTACCCTGACATGGTTCTCTTGATATAATAAGATGATTACATGTCATAATAAGTATTAGATACAATAGTTCAATTTAGATTCGACATTAAGAAACACTTATTTTGAATATATAATGTTATTAACGTTTTTTTCGATTTTTTTACGAACATCTCTGATAAAATATATAATGTTATTAACGTTTTTTTCGATTTTTTTACGAACATCTCTGATAAACAATGAAATTTGATGTGACCTTGATTCTAATAAGTATTAATAAGTATTCTAATATCAGTCGAGATGAAGTTTAGTTTGAAACGAAGTGTCAATTGCAAACAATGTCGCACGCAAGTCCCACGTTATTTGATATCGAGCGATATGAAAATTGTGGCCAATATGGTAATATTTTTGGGGCCAATAAATATTACCATATAAGTAAATTTTTATTAGCTATATAATAGCACATACATGGTATTCATAACATTATCTAAATGGTTATTTAAATACCCTGTTAGTTATAATTTAAATTAGCATCTTAGCTTAATGTCATTATATAGGCATAATTTATTTAAAATATAACATGTAACAATAAATTAACAATTTTTTTTTCCATTTCAGGTAAGTCGGAAGCGAAATCAGTGCAGCCAACATTAGGGCCCATTAACACGTAAGATGTATTGGGACATTAACCGCAACAAATCAAAACGTGTGTACACGCGTTAATATTAGGGTGTTTTACAATCGTTACCCGAGCCCGAGGCAGCCGCTCGGACAAGCATGCAGCATGTCTACCACCAACATCGAACATTGGTATTGACGGGAAAACCTCTTTGTCACTCCAATATGCAAGTGTGACAGAGATACAAATCCGCAATCGTTCGATTTTCGTGGTATAGGCCCAGTATAAGCTGAGCAATGATGTAACGTGTAGAGAATCATTGGTCATATACGTTCGGGCATAATTATGCACTGGATCTTCCAATTAATGCACGGTAGATTTGTCAGGCTAACAATTGTTATGGAAATCCGACGGATTGCTCGAACGTTTATCGCCGGCTAATGGCTTGGCATTAAGTTCCACTTTTGTTATATAGATTTAATAGATGTTTTTATGATTGATTTGTTGATACTTTTCTTTTTAATCTGTATAAACTGGTTAGCATGAAATGGTGCCAAACCAGGGAAATATAGATGGAACAGAGGGCTCCATAATTTGTTACTTAGGTATGATATTGTCTTCTGTTACCGCGATTGTTATTCATTGAAATTAAACACTTTAGAACGGATTAATCGCGTTTATTAACACCATGATCCTACGTTTCGAGCCCTTTACAGCACTCGTTTTCACAGGGTTAAGATGATGACTGTTGTTACTTATGATAAAAAAAACACAGACATGAACAGATACAAACTACATTGAATTAACAAACAGAAATAATCTGTGAAATGTATATAAAAATACATTTTAAGTCTTGTGGCTGTCCGGAAATAATAGGAATTAATAACTTTTTGTGTCAAATCGGAGCTAGAATACCTACTCCATACTCCTGGGTGCGTAGCCAAGATACCAATCGCTCACGCTCAGTCTCTAATTAAAGGCAACTGTCATTGTCACACTAATAAGGAAGAGTGATAGAGAGAGGTAGCTACGATACGTTATTAAGCGTGAGCGATTGGCATCTTGGCTACGCACGCTGTATCGTTTGACTCGCGAGGCCTAGGCCAGCAACGGGAATTGTATGTTGTGGTAATGTGCCGTGTGGGAACACCTTCCGTTTGATACTGTATCTGTGGTGAATTATTTAAAAGGTGTTTTAGAGTGCGACGAAAGGTATTTTATTTTGAAGCTATTTATATATTACGGTTTAGGTTAAACCGTTTTGGCTTTCCTCCTTGCTTCTTCTTGCTAACACTATGTACTTATGGCATAAACTACAACCATGATTTAAGTTAAATTTTTAATCAATTTAAGTTGACCGCATTTCACCAATTAAACACTTGGTGTATTTTATTTTCGTCACGCAAAAAAAAGTTCTCAAAACACTTTTTAACTCATCTAATTGTCCTCAAAACGTCTGCTAAGCCGATGTTAATCCGTCCAGATTAGCGAGCCCTTCATAATGATAGCCGTGGGATCACCGAGCGACGTCTTACATTGACCGTGTAATACGCTCGGAACTTTTTTATTCTTAATTTGAATTAGAGGCGTGTTTGTGAATTAACTTTTTAATTTTCTTGTTTTTAATGTTGTTACGACTACTCGGTTTTTTTTACCTTAAAAGCTCACCTATAGTCTGACAAACCAAGGCGGCAATAGATTTTTTTTTAAAAGGGACGCACATAATAAAAAAAAACTACTGCAGCCTTGGCTTGTCAGACTATAAATATTTTTATATGAGCAACGCAGAAAGGGGTCTACCGGAAATTTGCTACATAGGGGGATTACGACAATGAAATCACTATAATTTGGTGTAATGCATGAAAATCTCTTTTTTTTATTAAAAAATAAAACAGTACTTACCTACCTCTTGACCAACACTGTCACTTTTATGATTAGGTATATCTGAAATACCATCTCATTCCATTTCTCTATTCCAAGCATGGAACAAAAACGTAACCTTTGACCGTATTAAAAAAAAACTATCGCCCTAAAAGGACCCACATATCTTGTCACAAAGATAAAGCAGCCCACTCGCGGGCGAGAGAGACAAATCTGCACAATTACTTACCGCGCTAATGACGCGATACGATGGAGCGATTTATGGCCATCGATGCCGGGCTTTACATAGCATTATAATTTTGAGATAGAAAAAGAGTTGTTAGTGTTGTTTGGGCTAGAGATGGTTTTGACATCGACAGTGATTTGTGTTGAGGAAAATTTAACAAAATTAATTAATAACCTATTTCATATTCCTAATCTCACAAAAAAAAAAGCAAATGAGCATAGACAGGAAAGCGATCGAAATATCCCCACAATGTGTATTTGACGGAAAGTATGTGAGACGAGCGGCTTGACACCATAAATATTTCTTCTTATTCAAACATTAAAGCCGTTAAGAAAAAAACAAACATGAATAAACCACAGATACAAAACAGCTCCATTATCCCATTATTAATACTGGCCGCTTACTCAAACTTTACAAACAAGAACTGCCGTTTAGAAGAAAACAAAATTTAAACGTGGAACAAAAAATTCAAATTCGGAAGAGTCCATCACGAACACAGACAGGAGTGTGAAGTTTAAACTCAGCTTAGCGTATTATGGCTGTTTGGAACAGTTGGTATCTACAAACGAGTTTGCATTTTATTAAGTTGAGGTTTATTAAAACTCTTTTGACGCCGAATAAAGGAGACATAGGTCACAAATTGCAACATTTATGAGTGATTTATTTTTATTGTGATATAAGTGTGTAATTTTATATAATTTTAATAAATTTTATATAAATTTATAGTTAAATATTTGTATCAAAATAATAAAGGGACAGCAAGTGCCCATTTCCTTATTTCAGGTGTACGATATAAACCCGACATATATAATTTTTAATATGTAATAATAAAATATAAAATATGCAATATTTGGAGTCTAAATACTATTATGAACCTCCAAGTTTTACCGGAGAGGATAACGAATTAGAAAGAAATTGTGCAAAGTTATTCAGGTATAAATTTAAAGAGATCTCATATACCACAGATCGAACCAGCGACCTCCTGCCTTCGACATATTTTAATTAATTCGAATATGTATGGTTATAAACTTTAACGACTTTCACACATTGTAAATTTACTAAAACGGGACTTAATCATGTAAAACTTTGAAAACGGACCTTCGACGTTTCAAGGGCGACATTGCCCCCGTGATCCCATAGAAGACAATGTCGGCCTTGAAACTTCGGATGCTCGTTTTCGAAGTTTTACACGATTAGGCCCCGTTTTAGTAAATTTATAATATGTATCGTTACCTGTTAGTAAGGACATAGGCTCCTCCTACAGATTTTCAAAGGACAGGTTAATGAATGGGTTCAATTGAAACGGGAAAAATATGTTTTCAACTGTGTGTGGCTACCGGCGTCACTCTCTTTGTGAACTGTTTAACGTATAAACTTAGCTGAGCGCGAGTAATCGCGCGGTCATTTGTCGCGACGCAAAAAAGGGACAGCGATAGCGATAAGCACAATGTTGTGACCTTCTTCTATTTCAGACAAAATGGTAATTTTACATTGATATCATAACATTCTGAATAAAAACCTTCGTTGAAGATAATTCAACGCTTATAACATTCTTTTATTAAAAAAAACTCACATATTTATTTAAATGCCTATTTTGCCTATGAGCCTCATGTAAAACCAATCGTAAAGACTAAGGTTAATATTGTTACGGCTGGGACACCGGCGGTTCTGGAGCCGTCTGGCTTAGCACGCGACGACGGTAAAAGGCCGGACGGAATGACCCTTGTCCCCTGGAAGCTTGGACGGCCTTTAGTCTGGGATGCCACATGCGTGGATACCCTTGCGCCGTCCCATCTTCCAGGGACTTCAATCAGGGCTGGCGCTGCCGCTAATCGTGCTGAACACCTCAAGCGGCGCAAATACGCAGTAATCGATTCCGGTTACATGTTTGAGCCGTTTGGGGTGGAAACTCTTGGACCATGGGGCCCTGGCGCCCACATTATTTTTAAGGACTTGGCGAAGCGTCTCATAGAAGCTACGGGTGACAGGAGAGCTGGCTCGTACCTTGCGCAACGCATTGGACTTGCCGTCCAGCGCGGCAATGCCGCCAGCCTTCTTGGCACCCTGCCAGAAGGCACCGAGTTGGAGCCAGTTTTTTATTTGTAGGTTTAGTTTTAATTTTAGTTTTGATTGTATTTTTTCTTCTTGTTTTTATTTAATGTTTGTTTCTTTTAATAAATATTGTTACTAAATAATATGTGCGTCGTGCTTAATTCAAAGCATTAAGAAATTAGAAAAGAGCAAACATATTTCAAAAATCGGTATCGGTTTCAAAATGTAACCAGTAACTCCCAGGGATTTTGACAGCGTCCTCAACTTTTATTAACCTAACATAAAAAAGATACAAGATAAAAGTCCCCAAATCATGTCCACGGGGGCAATTACAAAGTTACCGGTGACAAATATCGTCTTTACAAATAGCTCCCGCGATTTTTTTTATCTCGACGCCTCAGGCGAGGCCCTTGATATACAATTTTTCAAGATATAAGTGAAGTGGAGTCTTTAAAAGTTTATCATGGCAGTCCGTGATATATAGGGGGGCATTACTCATTGTTGGCGGTTAAAAAGTAGTTAAGAGTGGAATAGAGTTAGAAATGGGAAAGTCTAATGTCGTATCGGTTGTAATTTTGGATATTTATTTTTTAGTTAGGTAATTTTAAATTAAATAGCTTTTTTGTTCTTCGTTAGGGTCTTAGTTTAAAGGTGGTTATATGACGTAAGTAAGTCTAACGTAGTGTCGGTTCTATAGTCTTACCTAAGTAAATTTTTAAATAGGTAGTTAATTTTTAGTTTGATTATTATAAACATTAGTTTTTTGGTCTTTGTTGAAGTCTTAGTTTAAAAGTTGAGAGTGGAAAAGAGATGTAGATGTAAAAAGAGAGTATGTGATGTTGTATCGGGTGAACTTTTAAATATTTAATTCATAGTATGGTTATTTTAAATTCATTTGAGCTCTTCGTTGGAGTTAGTTAGTTAAAAAAAGAGTGGAATTGAGTTAGAAAAGCAAATTAAGCCTAGTGTGGTATCAGTTGTTCTTTTTTATGCTTATTTCTAGATACCTATACGATATGCTCTGTTGTTCTCTAAAAACGTAATTCCTTTTTCTATAGATTATCAGGTAACTAACATTGGACTTAGTAGAAAATTACTATATTTAATTTTCTGTAAACTATTATGTAGTTTAAATAAAAAGCTAATTGAAAATATCAATTATCGAACTTATCTTCTGTAACCGATACATAAAACATATCATAAATAATGTAACTACATAAATCCTGTTTTAACGTAACCCTGTGTTAGTAACGGTCATGATGTATCATCGTTCTGAGATACGCTTTAAGTGCTGAATTAATTAACGAATGTAATTATAGCTACAGATTCTATTTTAGCACGTAAATTAGGTAATTAGTTAAATTAGCCGTGTAAATCAAACTAGGCTAGAAATTGGAGTAAAACTTTAAATATAGAATTACTTAATACTCCTAAAACTGGATTTTATAGATTTACCAATAACTATTATACTTTCGCCAGATGCTACTGCTAGTAAAATTATCTTTGAATTAGGATGCCTAAACTAAACCATGTCAATTCAAGTCAAATATAATTTATTTTAGTTGGCCTAGCAATAAACTATTTCGAATAAGTAGTCATTTACAAACAATATCTTTAGGTAATATTTAATTATATAAATTGATTTAATTACGCAAAAGACCGTGCTATATAAAAAGTATACATTATAACGTTGTCTATGGTATTCCATAAGAACACTGCTCCTATGGACTTTCATACAATATATATAAGCACTGTTGTTTTTTTTTTAAGTTTCTATAGTGGGCACAACATCTTCCCTATTCTGCCACGTTTCTAGATTTTGCTTTTTACGCTATTTTAGTTGTCGTAGAAAAACTAGGATATGCAACAGCTCACAATTGGTTCTTAAAACTCTCGGGTCTATCAACGAGAGACAAAGTGGTGGTACTTTTGACTAATAACAGGCATATCAACATTGATACAAACGTAGCTGGGGCTGACTCTAACAAAATTAGTTTGCCGACAAACCTAACTACATTTGATCATAAACAATCAAGTGCCCATACTGCATCCTAACCAATAAATTCCATAAAAACAATCCTTTCATACAGTAATCCGATCCCGAATTCGGCGTCACGATATGCTGTCTCCTCGTTTTATTTACGACCTAATATCCGGTACCCTGGTATCTGGTATCTACAACTAGCTATCTCGCTATCTAGATACCAGATACCGTTATTTATTTCTCGCCCACACTAGCCAATTTACATTCGCTGTTTACTGGACGCAGACGCATGGGGTTTTATTATTATTTATTATATTTTTGTGTAAATATAGAAAAATCATGGCAGTCAGAACTGTTTTGTTGTCTCTATATGTTTATAAGTACTTCAGGTTCCTACATGTTAATGTTCAAATCGTAAGTACTTAACTTATAGGTGTTTTTGCATGATGAAGAGTAAATGAAGATGAAGAAAATACATATGTATGTTTAATTTCACACGTTCAATTTCGAGTTTTCGTGTAGTATTTTTGTAGGTATGTGTGTTTGTTTTTAGTAAAGGTTATTTCTAAATAAATATTTTAGGACATTAGCGCCTTCTCGACAAGCAACAAAGTGATTTTGAATTTATATGCTTGCCTGTTGCTAGGTTTAAAAAGTTTAATTTAATTATCATGAGTCTTTCGAAAGGAATTCGTATAAGAGACAAAGTAGGTAATTATACAATTTTAGTATCCGTTATCCCAATTAATATAAATTAAGGTAAAAAATATAAAAATAATTCGTAATTATTACAACGCACTACGTGACATCCATACTGATAAATAAGTCGTAAAGGACAATTTAACACGCGTAATTGTGTCATTAATCCATACCTCGCATCCTTACGTAAAGCAATGTCAATTAACACGACAATGTCTGTTAAAAAAGGCTTTACTCGCACCAACTCATCCCGAATCTTAACCAAGGAAAAATAGACTTTTTGTCAATTGTTACAAGAGCTGATAAGTTGCACGATAAGTTGGTCGCACTGGTTCGTCCGTCTGTTACCTTACACGTCGACACAGAACATTCCGAACCGGAGACAAGAAAGTATCAAATATTAACGATCGAACACACCTGAAGCACGAACCCGTGGCATGCATATGAACAGGACGAACGCAACATCACAACATTACACATACATCATTAAAACTCACAGAAAAACTCAAACTCGAATGGGTTAAAGGCGATATTTGATCGGAACTCCGCGCGCGGACCCGCAGAACTTAATTTGCAAGGGTGCAAAAGATAGCATCAATTCGTATGTTAGCAAGAAACACATTTCAAGAGAAACATGGCCGATGCAGGGATGGGACCGAATCGAAACAAAGCGTTGTGACATCAAGATAAACATCGATTGGCTCGAAACGTCGCACCAAAACGAACCGAACAAATTATCGATTCATAAAAACATCGATTTTTAAAATATTGCTGCGCGGTTATCGTCATTGTTCCGATAGCCGGTTTTTTGCGACATTATGGTGCATTTACATGATTATGGCGTATCGGGCGCTGTAAAAATTGTGCCCATTTTTATTGGCGGCGCTGTGGTATTTTAACTAGTGGACACGCCATTATAAATACATACCACTGTTGTTATGAAATATCTAAACATAAATCTCCTTTATTGGGTTTTGTTTAAGCTTTGCTTAGTTTGGGATTAAGTCGATCTGTCTGAGATTGTCCTTAAATATGTTTTTATTTATAAATTTGAGGATGCTCTTAAAAATAATCATTATAATAAATTCAGACAACATAAAAGTAGATTATTTCGTTAAGATGTTGTATTATGAAATTAAAGGCAAACGAGCAGACGTATCGCCTGATGGTAAGAGACTATCGCGGCCCATGAACACTTGCAACACCGGGGGAGTGTGCCTTGCCGGCCTTTGAGATACGTGTACGCTCGTTCCTTGAAGGTTTCAAGGTCATATCGGTCCGAAATTACCGCTGGTGATAGTTCCCTATCATCGTCGCACTAAGGAAGAGTGATAGAGAAACATAACTACGATACGCTACGTAGTGTGACCGATTGGCATCTTAGCTACGCACCCTGGTCAACATGCAAACGAAATCGAAATAAGATGTACCTATATTAAGTTATTATATGCCCTATGCACCAAGATAGTCTTAACTTTCCTTAAATCCTATGAACTTACAAATTGTATCCATATCACATTTCGCTGTGAAAAGCTTCGTGCGTAAATCAGAACGTCGTATCGGCCACCCGCGCGTTTATCGCGGCCGTCCGTCACGAGATATCGCGTCATCGCTGCACTATCCACACTCGTTGACAGTTTACGTTAGATACCAGTGTTTTAGGTCGAATCAAATCTAATGTATCAAAGCTAATTTTCAGTTACTAGCTCGGAAAAACTACGTGAATCCTTAATATTTTAAAAAAAATTTGATGCTAGTTTTGACTCGTTACTGGTAGGATTAGCTTATGTTGAGTAGTATTAGTTAACGGTGGTGTTGAATATTAAATATCGTACATTTTTTGCCGCGAAGGCAGGAGCTTCGATTCCAGCGCTGGGCACTGGGGGTCTTGGTTACTTTATCTGTAGTATATGACATCTCTTTCAATTTATAATTTGTTAAATATCTGTTTACTTAAATTTGGATGATATATACAATAAAGCTTTTATTTTCCTCGTGATACTGAGATGAGAAAAATTAGTTCACCTTTCGTGCCATGAGACCCTCGCGACGCTCAAAATTCAACAACTTTGCTGCTGTATTATAACTTTTTCAAAGATACATAGGGACTATAGGGTACATATAAAAGATACTAACATACAGTTAGGTAATAACATAAATATTCACATTTCGTAGTGGAAACGCTACGTGCGTAAATCAGAAAGGCGTATCGGCCACCCGCGCGTTTTATCGCGGCCGTTTGTCACGCGATATCGCGCGATCGCCGGACGACACTGGTTGACGGCTTAAGGTATACTCAGTGCTGCATTACCGGTATACGAGCTTAAAATGTGTGTGACTATACTGTAATCATAGCGTTCAAGAAAATATATAAGTTCAATTAAATAACTGTTTTGAATTTAAATTTTAAAGTTAAAGAGGTGAGAGGCAGTAATCATACACAGGGTTGTCAGTGTAATAGTCGAATTTTCCAACCTTGTCCTTGCTGGTGTGGAGCTTCATGGCGTTTTCAGATTTCAAATTGTAGGTAAATCAAGGTTCTGTCTTGTGTGCTTGTCATGAGTTCAACCCACCATTTAAGAACGAGCAAGGTGCAATGGTGCAAATACCTACTCATGTGTACTTACTATGAGGTGTACGTATCCGGTAGGTGCTAGCGACTGCGCGTTTCTAAAGTATGTCCGTCTCGCTCCTGCCAGAGTAGTACGCCTTCGGTTACATACAACACATGGTACCGGAAAGTACTTACATTGAACGGTTTAGGCCATGCTGTATATCAGTCTCTACATGCGATACCATTCTAATCAACACTTAACTAACTATTTATTTATAGTCTGACAAGACTATACGACTATAACAGTTAAGCCAAAAAGCAATATCCATCCCATATAATTTAAACCATCGTGAGTCATACTGATATTAAATTGCAACGGTTCAAACTCATTTACTTTTATCACAATAGGACATGATGATGTATGATGCCCGAGCCGCGAAGGTGACAACACCACTCTGTCCGATGATGACCGCCCGATGCAGTCGAAACATGTCACGCTTATTGTGATAAAAATACGTGAGTGACCGGTGCAATTTAATATCCATCCCTTTTTTCGGGGTGGTAATACAAGCGTAAGAAAAAGACAATATGATGGTCTCTAACCTACTGTTACTGCCTTCGTTTGTTTGTCAGATTATATATTCCCTTACACAGTTTCAAATATAACCAATAACGTCAAAGTTTCACATCATGTTGCCACTCCCACCATTGACACTTGAACCATTCCAAAACATAAACTTTAACTGAAACTACCGCATTCTTACGTTACTGCGACAAAGTGCTAAGCACTACACCGTGTATACAGTATACATCGTGCGCCATCCGGTGTGAATGTATGTATATCTCTATCGCAACAGGTGCCGTAATTAGGTTAGCTTTAATGCGGACTGACATGAAACCTCGTGCTTAATAGACGATACAGTATAAGGTTTATGGGTAGATTTCTATTTGTAGGGAATTTGAGAGCTTAGGAGTAGTAAATAATATTAAATAAATAAATAACAACCAGGTATATCATACTATGTTCACTGTGACATACGTCACTTTTCGAACTGTGCCAGCGATGGTGATAAACAATAAAATATCATATTAGACTTGCAGATAAAAATTAATCAATTACTTAATTAAATGAAGAAGAAAAGGCTCTGCTGAATTAGAAAAAAAACTTTGTGAAAGTAGAGTGAGGGTTTAAAAATTAAATGTTCTGTTATTAATTACGGTCTGTAATCTATATTTTACCTTAAAGATATGTTTCATTAGATTGACCCCATCAGCGGAAATTTCATGTTAGTAATATGCTATCAGTTGGTTTTTTGTGTGTATTACTTATATATCTCTATTTCTGTATTCTATAAATATGTTGTATGTATGTTAGTTATTATGTCAGTCTGTGGGGTCGAGCCAAGACCTCAATTCTAGGAAGACAAATCTCGGGTCCTTCCATATTTACCATCATAATACTACGCTAGGATTTGGTAAATTAGCCCTTAATACTATAGCATAAAGTCCTATGCCTATGCCGAGTTTATACTTTCTTCCAGACTGGATGTGTGTTACACCGTAAAACTGTTAAAATAACTTTTGTGACCTTACGTGTTAAAATATTTCTCATTGTTTTTAAATATGACATTTAAAAAGTAAGGCATGATGTTAATTATATATTCATATATATGGTTTTGTAATTTTTTAAATATTTTGATAAAGATTTGAAAGGGATTTGTAATAATATAAGGTGCTACTTAAACAGATAAGATAATCAATTAATCAAGGATCAATTTTATCTATCTTGGAATTTCATGATTATATAAGAGAGCTCAATATTGTCTTATGTATAGGTAAAACAAGTTTGGGTCGACATATACACATGGTTACGGTATTAATTACCTAATGTTATAGATATATAAGTACGCAACAAAATCGAAACTTACAACTTACACTTAGCTAGCATACTAGTGTGTAACGTGCGTGCCACCTACTTCAATGCACATTTTTTTTTTTAATAAAAATAAATACGGACAGACCAACTTTACGATAGTGGATAGCCAATTTGTTCAAGAATCAGAGTGACTAATTGGTGGGAGCTTTGCTAACTTAATACAGACGCACCTCATCTACGCCAAAGAGTCGCCGTGGCTACGCACTGACTTGAGTCTTACATAGGTTTACATATTATGTATTTACATCTGATACTATCTTGCATACACAAAAAAGTGTCAAACGGAATCCGCGTCATTATATTACGCGTAAAACTATACCATATCACTTAAAACGCTTGCAAATATAAAAAACTAGATAGAGATATCTTCAGTCAGGCTTACCTAAGTTTTCATTCATCGTTTTAAAACGATAAACGTCTATAAATTTACAGCTTGTGCTATGTAACCATATCTCCCTCACCCTCGACTCCCTAGGTTACCTTTGGTTTATTACACAGGCCGACGCGACTGATTGGCATCGATGGAGCGCCGTCTAGTACTAGCAATAGTCACTACGCTCGCTCCGGTGTAAGAGCGGTCAGTATCGCGGGATCGCGCGCGGGGTGGCCGCGTCGCGCGATGGCCGCCGCGATTACCGCGCGCGATATTTCGCGACTGACACGACGAGTCGTGGCCCGCGCGGCTCGCGATGAATTGCGTTTTAATATCGTGCCCGTGAATGGGGCGCTTTAGGTTTGGCGTTTGTTTTGCGTTCCATTTTTAAAGGATTTGATAAGTAACGGTTTTTTTCTCGTCGTAGATTATGCCCGTTTCGTAGCTAACGGTTTAATTTTCTATCAAAGGGTAGGAATGGACTATTTAACAATGGTTTGAAGATACCGAGACCACACCCGTGGCCGTGTCGGGTTCGAGTCCCGCCCGAGGTCATAAAATTTTCCACTTTTCCTTTCTTTCTAAGAAATTGCTGATTAAAAATAATAGTTCCGTGGATTTGTTATTTACATAAATAACTGTTATTTATATAAAGTCTATATAAACAAATACATTATAAATTTACTAAAACGGGACTTAATAGTGTACAGACTTTGAAAACAAACCTCCGACGTTTCAAGGGCGACATTGCCCCCGTGGTCCCGGAGAAAGACTGTGGGAAAGTCTGTACACGATTAAGCCCCGTTTTAGTAAATTTATAATGTGTGAAAATCGTGAAAGTTTAAATAAAAAAAAAAACAACTCTAGGATAACACATTTCCGTGTTTACTGCGTAAATATGCTATGGATGCATATGTGTCCGAAATAAATAATTTTATTATGTATTATAATTATTTCTCCCTTTTTCAAACAGAGGATATGACGTGGATATCCCCTTCTCGCAAATTAGTTTAAATTAGTACTTCGAATGGCACTTCTATTGTCGAAAATTAAATGTGAAGTGAGGTAAGTGTAATCAATTTACCAGCACTAGCTTCCTCCAGCTATCACCGTCGGAAGTAAGGCAGGCTAACCGTGAATGCGGTTATTAGTAATTAGATAGCTCGCGCAGCCAGGCGGCAGACTATAGCGATACCACATCTCGTTGGACAGACTATAGTGCAATATTAGTGTTAGGTAATATCTGCAATATAATAAGGAAGTTTGCCAAAATTAATAACAGGCTAAGGTTTTTGAAGCCAGTTCACAAGTTTAATCAAATTGAAAAAAAGGATACTTTAGGCCAAAATAAATATTTATTATAGATATAAGTGTAACCCATAAAAAGACAGATTTAATAAAACACTAAGTACACCAAAGGTAAGTAGGTGCCTACCATTATTTTCAGGTCTTGAGCAGTCAATTTTCTCGAAATTTTCTTTTTTAAAGGCAAAGAAAGACAATCGGAAATCTAGAAGTGGATTTAAAAGGACAAATGTGCTTGTTTTTAATAAAAGGTACTACTGTGTCGGTTGTTGACAAAGCTTCTTTCCAAATGAACCTTTATGGCATTCACGCTTAAATTATAAACATAACTATTATTAACTAAATTCGCGATAGACCCGTTGTATGTTTATAATAATGTGTACACATCGCGAATGTTTGAAGTGTTGTATTAACGCCATATCGGCAACCGACAACCTTACCTTACCGGTACCTTTTACTAAAACCAATGAAATGAGGGTCAGCCATCTTGTTTTTTGTGTACGCTCAGGAAATTCATCAGATCTGCAGCCCCTCACACGATTGCTATTTTTTAATGACCTCTATTGTCTAGAAAATAAGGGTGACAGCTGGTAACTACAGTTACCACAATCATGTGAGTCGATAGCGGGTAAGTCCACCAGACATCCGCCGGACAAAATTGATTAGCAGATCCAGCGGAAAATAGTAACAGTAAGGAAACGAGCAGTGTCTCAATAGATGTTGAGATGATAAATAATAGTTTCCCTTTGAATGCTATGATTGTCTAGACTAAATTAAATTACCCATACAAATCCCCGGAGAGTCTGGTAACTATCTGAATCTTCAGAAATCCCAAAGGACAGAGAAAGATGGAGTGATTATTTACGTAGTTCAATTAATATTAACATGGTTTGGAGTAATGCTTTACAAATCTGTCCAACAATATAATTAAGGAGTGCAGGTTCCGCACATTCATTTCCTGGTCTACATTTTTTGTATTTACTTAATTACACTTCAGCCTTAGTGTACAGTTAACCAATTTGAACCCTAGGCCACTCTAGAACCATGTTCAAATGACAAGCAGTAAGAGATTTCTTATCATCTGATTTATAGCGTCACTATGACACAGTCCTACAGTGACAATTGGTTGACTGCACATTACAAGTCGTCTTTAAATATGAAATTGGTTAAAACTCACGAATGTTAATGGAACAGTTCCCTTTGTCCGTTCAAAGAATATTTTATATGTAGGTACTTATTTCCTTAATACTAATTATATAAGTTGGAACTTTACAAATCCAAACTGCAGACTGAAAAAAATTACAGAACACAGACTTCCTACCCGCAATAAAGTAAGTCTGATAAATTACAGACCTTAACTACAAGTTGGTAAAGATTAAAGCATCAAATTACAAGTGTGACAATGCATATTGACGCTCTTAAAATAAACAATTCATATTCATTCATTGATAAAAAAAACTAACACACCCAACCGGAAGCCAGAATAAAAACAAAAACTTGAAAAAACGAAAGATAAAGCTTTGCATTCAAAACAAACAGAATCCTTTTTGAACTTAGCGGTACAAAAAGACAATGTGTGGGCGATAGACCAGTTATAGGCGATAGCTGGGGCGGGCGATATCGCACCCGCCCAGGCGGACTAGGGCTGCCAGATTCTAAAAAATACTTACTAGGGCTGATCTAAAAGTTCTTACTCGTAGCTGCTCCGTCTGTATTCATGCAAATCTACTATTACGTACACCATTATGAGGGATATTTCAGTGCTAATTCACTTGTTATCGAATAGTTTTTATAAAACGATTAGTTTTCTTTTAAATATTAAGTTTAATTTTCTACTGAACAAAGCTAGTATTACAAAAAATAAATCACTGGTGACCGAAGAGCTGGTGGCTTCCTCGCACAACGTGCATTGCGATACAACGAGGAAATGCCGCCAGCATCCTAGGTACAATGCCTAAAGGACCTATTTTAGATTTAAGGTAGGTACCTACATGTAGGTAACTAGGTAAGTAACACGTACTGTATATATTTCGAAAATAAATGTATTAACCCAAACTTTAAAAAAATAGCAGGCATTTGTATTTTATATGATCTAAAAGTATAAAAAGATGTTTGTCGCCAGCGTCAACCCTAATGCAGCTATGATTCAAAGTGATAAAATAAGCGCTGTAAAATCGCGGCGTGCTTAGGAAATTGATATGGCAGTGTGGGGTTACGTGCGGGGTTAAACCGCCGAGACAAATTAGGTGACAGTTTCATATAGTTTCCTTTAAACAAATGGTTTGCTTGTTATATTGCCCTTATATTATAAAATGGATATGCCATTATTGGTTTACGAGCGACTTAACCGCAATTATTGCTCATGTTTCAATCTCTTATTTAATATACCACGACAGTGGCAAACAAGCATACGGCCCGCCTGATTGAAAGCGGTCACCGTAGCCTATGGACGCCTGTAACTCTAAGGGGGGGTCACATGCGCGTTGCCGACTCATTAAAATCGTGTACACTCCTTTTTTTGAAGAACACCATACTGTAATCTTTCGGGAAAACCTCGGCAGAAAGCTCATTCCACAGCCGGAGCGTCCGCGGGAGGAAATTCCTCTGAAACCGCACAGTGCGTGACCATTTTGGATGAGCACCTTGTCGATAGCGAGCGGTGCGATAACGGAGTAGACGTTGGCATCATGTCAAACAATTCTTCAGAACACAACCCACTATAAGCGATAGAACACACATAAGGAGGCAAAGTCACTGTCGCACTAATTGACTAGCACGTTTGTACGGAATAGCAAAGTGATTATTTGTCATTTAGGAACATAGAATAAAAACATTTATTCTCGGAATATATACAGTAAGTGTAACTTACCTAAGTACCTACCTCTACCTACCTTAAATCTAAAGTAGGTCCTTGAAGCATTGTACCTAGGATGCTGGCGGCATTTCCTCGTTGTATCGCAATGCTGATACGTTGTGCGAGGAAGCCACCAGCTCTTCGGTCACCAGTAACATTAGCAAAGTAACATTATTTTCGTTGAACTATCATCAAAAATCAAGGTCAAACAATTTTTCATTTAGTTAAAAAGACCACACAATATTTTCACGCTCACGCCTCTGGCCGTGGCAAAGTCGGCGTGAAATATCGTAGGGCGGGCGGGCGTTATCACGTTCGCGCAGCTATCGCTGATAAGATGCCAACTACTACATGTTCACGTTCCGCCAAGCACGATATAAAACCGCCCAAGTGAAGATTTACTCCAAAGTTGTCTACGACTGAAGGCCTCGTATAAAAGTTGTACGACACTTACTTCTCGATCGCGTATCGAGAGTTCAAATTATGTTTGCCGTTTATTTAAAATCATCCGGTAACTTTCATATTTTGACCCCTCGATACGCTAACGCGGTCGAGAAGTTAATGTCGTACAATTTTTATACTAGGCCTTCTGATCAATCTACGAAACGGAGACACGCTCCATACTAATAAATAGGAAAGTGTGTGTGTCTATTTGTCCGTCTTTCACGGCAAAACGGAGCGATGAATTGACGTGATTTTTAAGTGGAGATAGTTGAAGGGATGGAGAGTGACATTGGCTACTTTTTGTCTCTTTCCAACGCAAGCGAAGCCGCGGGCAAAAGCTAGTAAATAATAAATAAATTATTATTATTATAGGACATTTTTACACAAATTGACTAAGTCCCGCAGTAAGCTCAAGAAAGCTTGTGTTAACGGGTACTCAGACAACGATATATATAATATACAAATACATAAATACATAGAAAACATCCATCAAATATCTGTGTTCATCAAATAAATGCCCTCACCGGGATTCGAACCCAGGACCATCGGCTTAGCAAGCAGGGTCATTACCAACTACGCCAACCGGTCGCACCCTGTTACATGGCGTTAAAATTTAATTGGGTATTATCTTACTGACAGGTGACCAGAGGGCTGGTTAGTATTTCGCCCAACGAATAAGCATAGCCATTCAACGTGGCAATGGGGCCAGCGTTCTGGGCACGCTGCCCACTGGCGTCGATATGGGAGGCATTCTTTATTTATAGGTATTTATTTTAAGTTTTTTAAGATCATCAAACCTAACCTAGCTAGCGTCTAGTCCCAGGGTAAGCTTAATAGAACTAGACAACGCACATTCAACATATGTATAAATTGATTATGGTTATAATAAACACTATTTTTAACGATCTCATAGCCTAGTTAGTAGTGACGCTGCCTACGAAGCAGGATGTCCCTGGTTCGAATCCTAGTCACAGCATTCATTTGTGTGTTTATCACGAATATTTGTTCCTGAGTTGCTATGTATTTAAGTATTTATCTGATATATATATCGTCTTCCAGTACGCATAACACAAGCCCTACTGAGCTTACTGTGGGACTGTCGATTTGTGTAAGATTATCCCATAATATTTATTTATTTAATTAAAGCTTAGTTATCATAGTATAAGTTACAATATTACAATATTATTCTGACAGTTATTGATAACTTATCCTTATCAGAAGTATTAAAACATAATGTAATAAAAAGACACTTTTTAGTATAAACCCCCTTTTTGTAGCCATGTTTAGTTATGGTAAGGCGGGCGGCCTTATCACACTCGTTCAGCTATTGCTGATAAGATGCAACTACTCAATTTAACGATCTGCCGCCCAACGATAATAAGAACTCGCTTCGTTCTAAAGGTACCATGGTATCAATTTTATATATTTAAATATAGTAGGGCGGGCGTTTTTACGCCCGTGCGGGTATCACTGATAAGAATCTCGCAACTCTGTTGACGTTTTACCGCCCAAAAAAATATAATGCCACCAAAATGTTGTCTTTAAAACGAATACAATGATATTATTTTAGTTGAGAAAACCGGAAAACTAGGACAAAGTAGTTGAGAATAAAATTTTCTTCATGTAGATCACAAATATATTCACACTGTTACTATTTCAATAATTCACAGTGTAAATTAAAATCAGACGTACTCGTATTAAAAGTATGATTATGTATCATTGTAGTGTTTTGGCAACAAGGAGATTTTTTAAGACGTAGAAATCTTTCGATGTGTAAATATCAAATTGCATAGCATGAAACAAAGTCGCTTTCCGCTGTCTGTCTATATGTATGCTTATCTTTTAAACTATGCAACGGATTCTAATGCGGTATTTTTTAAAAAGATAAAATGTTTCAAGAGGATGGTTTATATCTATAATTACACCCGTGCGAAGCCGGGGTGGGTCGCTAGTTAAAATATAAACCAATTTAATTTTAATATAGACTCAAAGCCGTATTGATTTAAAAACCAGACAGCTAATAAAAGTCTAACAAAAAGGTGTTCTAATTCATAACAGTTGAACGCGCTGTAAATTCGCACACGTCGTTTAAAGAGCCTGGGCGGGCGGCGATAGCTGGGCGGGCGATAGCTGGGCGGCGCTGATAACGAGCAGACGCAGGCGATGCCCTTTAGTTCCTGGAAAAAACTAAATGCTGACTTAAAAGGAGAATGTGCAATTGCTACCTAAATTATTTTAGAACTTTGATGTTGTCATATTGTAGGTATGTACTTGTGTTATCAATATAAAAAAACTGAAACGAAATTTTAGGAACGAAGATTTATCTCAAATAATCCTATATCAGTAGGTAGTGTATTTTATGATCATAGTAACTAAATATTTATATTTTTATCATCATTCATGTTTTTATATTTGTATTTATAGTTACCTACTTTTATCATTTATCGCACAAACAAAATAACCATAACAATAAATAGAGTATTTAACCCTGCATATAGAATCACAAATAACCATCCACTTTGAAAGATTCCAATATACAGTTAAACCTGACATATCGTCACAAACATAACTCGACGGGTAGAGCGGGTAATTCATAATATTTTAAAGAGAAGGCGCCTGGGCGGGCGGATAGCGATACGGCTGGGCGGCGCTGATAACAGTGCATCTGCGAGACGCATACCGCAGGGATGCCACTTCCAACATTCACTAGTTAACGGATAGTAATAAAAAGTCCGTAAAAATACTAACCTATCCTTACCTATGAAATACTAAACGCACTGACTAAAATATCAACTTTGTGAATACTCCTTTACTTACGCACGGTATTTGATACAGGACAGTATTTTATTCGCACTTATAATTTTTCTGTGTACCGGTTTATTAATGTCCCTAGTTAACTAACATTAATGTTAGTTAGCTGTGGAGAAAAGGAGATTATGAGTGATTAAGAATTAATATTCTATAAATTGAAACAGATATATACTACAGAAAAAGTGACCAAGGTCCCCGGTGAGCAGAGCTGGGATCGAACCAGCGACCTCCTGCTTTCGCGGCAGAGGTCCTAACCACTGGGCTACCTGATCACGGCAAACAGAGTCCGAAATTTCCTAACGTATGAAAATATAAAGTTTCCTTAAGACTTTCATCGTATGTGGTATCAAAATCAATGCAAACGTAGCCTACTCGTACTCTATTCAGGAATGTTACTTTTCAAAATGAAATGAATTGAATAAGTGTGTTGTGGCAACCCTAGGTCGGTCGGTTATCGTCCGCCGCCACCCGCTCTATCGCGGCCGCACCAAATATTGTATCTCCAGGGTTTTGTCTCCGCGACACTCGGAATTGATATTGTGTGACTAGGGCCGGCTATGTGCTTCTAATAAATTACATTTTACATACACGACTTGTATACATGGTATGGAAATATAAGGAGAAACTCACTTAACGGTTACGGATAAAAATGCCTTAAAAACTCTTACCTTACCTTTAAAAATAAGTTCAAACTTTTTTTACTTATCAAAAGTAGTATTAGTCTATAGTATTAATTGCCGAACACTGAGCAATGCTTGGGTATATTTCTTTTATTAAAAACTTTCGAAATTGAAACGAATACAGTGCCTTTGCACGCTTTTTCTCTTACTTACTCATCATCAGGCCTTGGAATCACGAATATGAGAAAGTGAATTTTTTACATTTATTTTCGAACTGATCTGAAAGTATTTATAAGACACTTTTTGAAACACTTTTTTTCCTCTAGCCTAGCTTAGACGTGTTTCATTACTGGATAAAAGTCTTACTTATCACAGTTAATATTGTTCTTATGTTATAAGGTTTACTGCGTGCTCGTAGCCGGTTGAGACTATTTTCGTCAAACTTGTATATTTGTTTTATCTGTATTTTATTTATTATTTTAGTCATGATTATTCATTAATAAAAAAAATATTATAGGACATTTTTACACAAATTGACTAAGTCCCGCTGTTAGCTTAAGAAGACTCGTGGTATGGGGTACTTAGACAACGATATATATAATATACGAATACATAAATGCATAGAAAACATCCATGACTCAGGAAGAAATATCTGTGTTCATCACACAAATAAATGACCTTACCAGGATTCGAACCCAGAACCATCGGCTTAGCAGGCAGAGCCGCAGGGTCACTACCAACTACGCCACCGTGTCGTCAAAAAAATACACTTTAAGTATTGATTGGTATGCACTGCTTACGTGTTAGGTACCAGGTACATAACCATTGCTACTCCTTTTGTCATTTGTACACCAAATTGAAAGTTGAATGTAATGTACACGTTGTAAAGCGGGCCTGGGCGGCGCTGATAGCGATACAGCGCGCTTTGAAAATAAAAAACGAATCAAAACCAACTATAAAGCCAGAAGCTGGCAACAATGCGGTCGCGATCCGAGATATGGTAAGAAATTACTATTGACAATATTTTTTACAATACAGATTTTTCAGGTTAAATTATGCATGCGGAAATCCAACAGAAATAAACAATAATCCAGCTTATACAGGGCGTCTCAAGACTATGGGACATGAAGGGATCCTTAAATATCGTAGATAGGATATTTTGCTGAAAGAAGACTGCATTCAAAGATATTCTAAAAAAATACTTAATTGACTTCAGCAGTTTCATACATGTTTTTAAATTTGAATGAAATGATTAATTTCACGTTGTTCCTTTCTTTCAAAATACTTTGTTACATAGGTACGTCCAATAAGCAAATAAAAGTGGGTAAAATATGTGTTTAGCAAAGAATAATGGAAGTTTAAAATGGTACAAACTGTGAAGCAGGTTGTAAAGTTAGCGCTGGGCGGAGATAGCTGGGCGGCACTGATAACGCGGATAGCCGACTTGGGATAACTCCATACTATGTAAAACAACTGTCACTGTAAATTTTAAGTAGGTAAATATGTGAATGCTGAAGCTAAATAAAAATATATCAAATGTAAAATGTGTGTTTAGTATAGAATAATGGAGGTATAGTTCGCGCTGGGCGGAGATAACTGGGCGGCACTGATAAAGTAGATAGCCGATTTGGGATAACTTCATACTGTAAGTAACAATAGTGGCTGAAAACTATAGTTTGACAGACTGTTTTTATTTTACAAAAGAAAGTCTCGACGAATTTAACACAGGCGAAAATATGTGAAGTAGGCGAAAGACAGTGCACTTTATAAAAGTATATTCGTATCATAAATTGAAAAAAGATGTCATATAGGTACTAAAGAAAAAGACAAAAACCTTTGGAGGCCAAGCCGAGGATCGAACTCAGGTCTTCAGCTAACGCCATAATCACTAGACCAGATCTCAACGCATGCTGGCGAAATTCTCGAGTACCTATATGCAATCTCTGTAACAGGCAAGACACCCGTGACCAATTCAATCGTCAATTTATAATTTATATATTCGTGTAATTTATTTTATTTATAAAAGGCCTTTTGTACACACAAAATGCAAGGAATAAATGATATGATAAATATGATATGATAATTTTATTTGTTTTAACAAAGACTTATATTCTTATCCTTCTACGTCGTAACTAATATTCTTTGATAACTGATAACCCTGTATATACAACCTTAAGGCTCAACTGCAACCCGTAAGACCAAACTCGTGAAATGCTTATTATAAGTGCACGAAATCTGTATTACATCTCAATTGCGATACAATACTATCTATTCCCGAGACCACCTCCCTTTCAACAACCAAAAATAAACGCTAAGACAATTTAATAGGATTTCAATTCCTTTACACTAAAGCTGGAGGCAAGATAAAGTCTAACTACAAAAGATAGTATGTGCTGAATTCGATGCCCCAAAAACGAACTATATTGACTTGTAATAAGGTTTTTATTGCTTTGAGGGTAGTTTGAAAAGTTGTTTATGGGTAAGGGGTGGACGCCCCCACAATGCACTGGGTCTGAATGCAAGATTGTATCTCGAAACTAAATATGTGCAAAAGTTTGCTTTCTTGTTTATCTCGAGTCGAAGTTGATAAATGACTTTCGGAAAAGTAGTTTTTGGTTAACTAGGTTTATTTTCACATGACCTATATTTTACTAGTGAAAAGACTACACAAATACAAAAAATGTATATTATTGTACATGCTGTTGCATAAGTAAAAAACTGAGATTGTTGCATATTACTAAAAAAAATATATACAACAACAATAATACTAGAAAAATAATGTACCTATGTATTAATTATTTATGGCGTTTTCAGGCTAAACCACATTGTCAGTTATCGATAAGGCTCTACTGTCATAAATAATCACAGAAATCAACCTTACCAACAACCGACAATGTGAAACTTTTAGCATAAAAACGCCACAGTTGTTATTATAATTATGCCAATGCCAATCAAATTCACACAAGTGGATTGTGTATCACAAATCACAAATGATACGTTTAAAAGAAAAAAATAAAGGCAATCTTAAATGATAAAAATCATAACAATACCGGTTGCAATTCAAGATAGAACCAACCAATTTTCATAACAAAAACTATGCCAAGCGTATACAAATCTGCATTTTTCGCTATCTCGTTCTTTTGTTGCCGTATCTAGTGGTCGCTGGCGGCACATTGCTGCTAATGTATGGACGTAATTATGCGTCCGATAGCGGCCCGGCAGTGTACGACGCGACGCGTGGAAATGGTGAGAGTAAAGTGGCGGAAAAATTACACTGCAGTGACTTGAATCTTAGGACCACTAGCACCACCTGGTTAACCACATAACCTGGAGTTAAGCGTTTTATTGTATGGAATTTGACAGCTTAAGTGCAAGTGTGCCTTAGTGAATGCTACATAAAAATTACTTCAAGCCTCCTTCTATGTGACCAATTTTCTACTAGAAATCTGTATAAGCACATCTCGAGAAAGAGAAAATTACTCTTCAATGCAGGCTTCGTCAGGTAGGTACAAACATATCAGCAACAGGTGTCGTAATTTCTTAAACAGTAAAGCAATCTGCAATAGGCTTCGTCCTTTTCCCTTACGCTAGTCAATCTAGAACAAAAACAGTCAAAACGAAACGCCCCGAATTGTATCTGATGCTAAATTCCCATTACAGAAATTATGAAAGATATTCTGACTCCCACCCTAATCCTTCTTTAGAAACATAAAATAATGTTCACTTTCAGCAATTTGTGTTGTTTTTCCACGCAGCTCGTCATAACGCCTGTAAGCGTAGTTTACCCGCTGACCATACGCGCGATAAACGTGTGACGCGCTAAGCAAACGTCGTAACGCCGGAATAAATCGCGAGTGAGCGCGCCGCGCGATACGGCACGTAGTTACCGCTGTAGCGGGCTGGAAGCGGCACAAAATACATACAACATTTGTAAGAGTTGTTAACCCTTTTAGCAGAAATAACATATTCTCGGGATTAGCCATGGTATAAGCCAGAAAAACGCTAGGAAGAAGAAGTGTTTTGTACTCAAGTTTGATTGAAGTCCTTTATACCCTTTAAGCAGTAAGGTACATCCTAGGTACAATGCCTCAAGGACCTACTTTAGATTTAAGGTAGGTAGAGGTAGGTAGGTAAGTTACACTTACTGTATATATTTCGAAAATAAATGTTTTTTCAGCAGTAAGGTGTTGTTCCTTTAATGTCAAGAGACACTAGGTTTTTACGGATACGCAAAAAATTATACAGCTACAAGATATCCACGATGTTTCACCAAGGAATGGTAAACGGAAATGAATAGGAATGTTATTACGTATTTTCTGTACAGCTTCTGCATTGATAAGTTAGCACCTATTGATTTATGAAGTCCTTGTTTCGATGTAATCGACCAGTGTTTTTCGAATTAATTAATTTAACTAGCGATTTGCGGATAAGGTGAAAGCGTTTACCTACCTACCAATTTACTGCAAGTGCGCCGCATTAAATAGGTAGTACAGGTAGAAACCTATATAAATTTATCGGAAAAATACACACCGCACCTTGAAGTACTTTTGAAAGGTGATTGACATGAAACGTCGTCACATGGTGGATAAAACCCTCCTTGTGGAAATCCTCAACAATAATGTTGAGGGTCACATGCCCCCAACAGCTCCTCGCGATCTTGATCAGGCCCCTGTTTCACCACATTGATAATGTCAGCGGCTGGGAATACAAGTTCATAGAACAATAGTGACAATTGTCACTATGTCAGCGTGGTGAACAGGAGCCTGATCGTCATTGTTGTCCGACTTATTGGAGGTCTTCCAAAGCTGCGTATTCCGCTACGTTTCAAAGTTCCTGAGGATACGCAGTGATTACTAAGAGAAGCCTGTATTCTCCCGTAACCTGTCAAAATATTTATTCCTTGTACATGAGCTACAATTTCCTTTAGGGTCCCTCCCTTTACGCTTATTTACCAACATGTGGTATAAAATAGAACATGTTTTCAAATAATTACACTGATGTACATAGGTACATACCAGTGGCGCAGTGTCAAAATTTTCTTTAGGCAAGCCAGAGTGGATTTGCTTTGACTCTTTGAGATAAAGGTGCTGGATTTGCTCAAGCAGGGCTGGCAGAAATCTATTTCTATGAACGCCCGGCTACAACATACCAAAATTAGGTAGATATACTAAATGCACCAAACATTCCAAGAAAGTAATCAAAGAGGTCTCATCCAGTGTCCCTACAGCCGCGGCACTGGAAGCCCAAACAAACTGAAACACAGAATTATTAGTGTTTTCCGATTGTGGAAGGAGCAGCTACTGCTCAGTAAATGTTAGCTTTGCTGCCACTTGCTGATTAGACCTTAACCGCCGTTTAAATGCTAAATGTTGTTTTCGAGTGTAATCCTGAGATATCGACAAGTCCTTGAGCTTGGAAGGGGTTCATGTTTGATGGCTTTATAACGGGGATTCTTTTTGGTGACTAAGTGATAGGTAAGTTATGCCATTGATGTGATATATCGTTAAACAGCATTGGTTACCAAGCAATGACTAAGGTGCGACTTTCAATCCTAAGACCAGAGGTTAGATCCCCTCATACCAAAGAGTTCTTAATAACTTATGATTAAAATATCATTTGATATTTAAGTACCAATCGGTTCTGTGTGAAGAAAAACATCGCAAGAAATCCCGACTAATCGCAAGGCCTATTAGTTTACCCTCCGGGTCAAAATGGGCTTCGAATTATTCTAAGGATTATTGATTATAGTATAACAATAATCTCGCACAATATGAAGATATTTGTATAAAATCTTCAGCAAATTACCGATTAATCAAATCCTTCGTTTTTAGTAGGTATAGACACAATTAAAAACCCCTTTTATTGAAATTAAACACTTTAGAACGGATTAATCGCGTTTATTAACATCCCCCCCCCTACCCCTACCCCCCCCCCCCCCCTACCCTACGTTTCGAGCCCTTTACAGCACTCGTTTTCACAGGTTTAAGATGATGACTGCGAGAATGAGAATTCTCCCCGTCAATATTAACCCCTTTTATATTTCACATTTTTATATTTAAACGATTAATTTAGCATATTTTTTAACTCCTTCAATCTCCCTGGTCTTCACAAAGTGCACGTATTAAGCCATCCATTAAAGTAGGCAAATTTATTAAAAGTAAATGAGATGCCGGCTTGAGCCGCCAGGGGGCGCCGCGAGCACGCTCGGCTAAGTCTTAGAACTCACTTAACGGGGTAATATCTTTGTAAAATACCTCTAAATTATTATGTTTTTACCGCGGCTTTCTCCGCAAAACACAATACAGTCATGTAGCTAAAGAAGAAGAGTGACGCGAAAGTATCTCGTGGTCGAGAAAGACACATTATACGAAGACATAAGTTTCTGTAACACATGGTAACAAATTGAAATAAATACGGTTAAAAACTTCAAAATGTGTACCATAATTAGGTGTACATAATTGTATACACGCCATGATTTTCAACTTTTATCTCCACTTTCATTTAAAACACCACTTCGTGCTCTCCAAAAATTAAACATACAACATTAAAAGAAAACCCTTCACACACCGGAACACGTAAACATAAAGGCAGTGACCCACGTGGTCCATTCCGATTACGATCAGGAAACATATCGCGTAACACGAGAATAAATAAGTGCGGATGCATTAGGGCGGGCGGGCCGCCCGCCCAGGTGGCCAGGGCGCTCTCCCGCCCGCCCTGTATCGCTGATAACACCTTAACAGCCGCTAACAGCCGTTAGCGGCCGTAACGACGCCGTTAGAAGCGGCCACTTCCTCCAGCTTTGTGGTCCCCGGTACCGACTTTCAAAAAAGGCCGATTGTGTTTGGCCCGTAAATCTCGATCGCGATGTTGGGGGCTTAGATAATTTGTTGGCATTATGTTATTATGGTGGAATGGGATTATTATGCTAGATCACACTGAGCTGTGTTGATTCAGCGTGTTAGTTGATCAACGTCGTCGAGTTGTCTTGAAATTCAATCAAAATTATGTGCGTTTTTTTAAACTAAAACTCTAATCCGACCTTTATATAAATTTATGTTTAACATATTTTTCCTAAACCTACTAAAATATACTAAATATATATTTTTACAAAAATAATGCTATTCTTCATAACAACTACTGCCATCTTATGTGTAATTTTCTGATGACCTAGTTTGTAAATACTTAAATAACATTCAAGTTCATATAGACCGTTTGAAAAGGATTCAAAACATTTTCCTAAAATCATGAAGTTACAGAACAGGTACTTACTTCGAACATTCTGCATTGGCGGCAAAACATTTTTGTATCCCTTCTTTACTTAATCGTAGGCAATACTTAGATGTCATGTTTTTGTTTAAAATTCTTAAAGGCGTCATCAATTGTCCAGATCTTTTAAAATTAGTTTCTTTTAGCTATCCACATAGCTCTTTACGTCCTAGATCTTTGTTTCATATTAGTTTTTCTCGTAAGAATTATTCCAGACATACCTTTTTCAGACGAGTACCAAGTTACTATAATAAGCATCTTTTTGATATTGATCCCTTTTATAATTCGATGTTTAGTCTTAAAACGTTAGTTAAGCGTAAATTATTCTAGTATAACTTTTCGCTTTGTTTGATACTGTTTTGTTACTTACAACTACCTATACTTTCTTTGGTTAACAACATTTGATATTCTTTTATGAACCTCCAGGTCTTTTTTATTGTTGTTTCTATCTGTACACTATATGTACGTTATCTCATGTTTTTTATGACTGTTTGTGTTCTAAATAAAAAATAAAAATAAAATAAAATAAAAACATTAAAATATGACAGTTGAGAGAGCGATGGGCATGTATCCCAAAGTCGCGGGTTCAGGTCCTCCGAGGTCATGATTTTTTTCCATGACTTTCTAAGAAATTTGAAATGTGATTCCCATGATCATCTTACATCTAATCAAAAACCCATAATTTCTCCACCTGCATTTAAACATCTGTAATAGCGTAATTTAAAAAATGGCGGCGTTTAACACGGACACTATCTGCGCCATTACCAGCACCTGCCGTCGATATATATTCAATTAGGGCGGGCGGCGATGTTATCGCTGGGCGGATAGTTGTACACGCTTTAATTCCGTGCTAAATGCAGTGGAGGGTTAAATGTTGCTGATTTGATAATGGGGTTGGGTTACTTAGTTTGGTTAAGTAGGGTTTTAGTGTTTTTAATTGCGAAATATATACAGTAAGTGTAACTTACCTTCCTACTTAAATCTAAAATAGGTTCTAGGATGCTGGCGGCATTTCCTCGTTGTATCGCAATGCAATTATGCAATAGGTTACGTCTGATTTTGAATCAAGAATTCTCTATAAAAATCACTAATATAAATGCAAATAATTTGCATTAGACCACAAAACCCAGATCACAGAAATGATTATACTTTACGTTAAATCACACCTGAAAACAAAACGCAACTGTCTTTGTCGCATTTATAAGGAAGAGTGATAGAGAGAGAAAATGGAATGGCATCTTGGCTTCGCACCAACGACTCTTAAATTTCACAATGCAAATCCACTTATAATTATGTATCGCCTTCGAAACTACTCCCCACCTCGAGCCAACGGGCCTATGTCTATTCAACTCGGCTGTCACTTACGTCGCTTCATAAAAGTGGTATTGGCCATTAATGACGCTACTTTATCACGCTAAGCGAGCTTTTAGCGGGCTTATCTGGCTCCTTTGCATAAGCTGAGCGAAGATACATCTTACAAGCACTATATTGAGTTTGCAGTCACAATGACAGGAGAAAAGACTTGGATAAAAGCCGCCATTTTTAATTTTTCCGCATCCTCTCTACTTGACCTCGCCTAATTTTACCTAAGTATCAGGTAGTTTTTTTATGAAATAGGACGCAAACGAGTAGACGTATCGCCTCATGGTAAGCGACATTCGCCGCCCATGGACAATTGAAACACATGTGCGTTGCCAGCCTTTGAGATGGGAGTACGCTCTTTTCTTAAAGGGGTCATATCGGTCCGAAAATACCGCTGGCGACAGTTTATTCCACAGTTTAGCTGTGTGGGGTAAGGCATTTCTAGTGAAACGCATGGTTGAGGACTGCCAATCATCGAAATGGTAAGAAATGATGTCGCGTACAATGATAGCGGAAAGAAGCGGCAGGTATTCATAAGTGAGTACGTTTTTCTCAGTCTCCAGCACGCCTACCACGATCATCGAAAATTGCCATTAACGGAGAAACCTCTTTGTCACTCTAATATGCAATTATAACAGAAATGTATTCCTTGGTATTCATCTGATTCCGAAAGTTTCATTTTCGTGGCGAGACATTTATTTCTGTATATAGGTACATTAATATAATATTTTTTACCTCCTATGATGAAACGAAACGCTTTCCGTCTGCATTTTGCAGCCAGGAGCGAAGTGTAAGCAAATAATTAGCATCGCCGATACAATAAGAATGTGGCCGCTGTGGCGTCTCAATTTGTAACCACCGTTGTCTTTTTGCTCCGCGATAATGCACACCTTTTCTTTTTTAATTCGCAACTCCGACTGTTAGGATTTTCAATGTCTGTGTGCGCGTAAGCTGTTTGTATACCTACACTGTGTTTTGTTTATTACGTAGTTCGGCATACAGTAAGGTTTAGGTATGTTTCAGGGACGGAATCACATAGTTTTCTTAGATTTATTAAAAATCTCATCATCTTCCTAGCATCTTACATGTGGCATATGCCACGGCTTAGGGAGCCTGGGATCAAGTAATCCCAAGATTTCACGTA
Source organism: Lathronympha strigana (assembly GCA_949128165.1). Taxonomy (NCBI): domain Eukaryota; kingdom Metazoa; phylum Arthropoda; class Insecta; order Lepidoptera; family Tortricidae; genus Lathronympha; species Lathronympha strigana. The sequence goes on along the minus strand of OX421906.1, from coordinate 3,198,374 downwards.
GGCGCTAGTTTACGAAAGCAACTGCCATCTGACCAACCAGAAGGGATTAAGTAGTCCGGTTTCCTTACGCATTCTCCACTTTAAACTATGCCCTTTTTACCTTCAACAGAAGATTAGAATAAACACAACAACACACGAAATTGAAAAGCTTACAGACACCTCGCTGAAAGGCTTTTGAAGCTCCGAATGGCTAGGGCCACCCGCGGCACTAGGTCACCTGGCCCGAATGAAACAGGTCATCGTTCATTCATTCGGTCAACAGGGTTCAAGCGGTTATAAAAAGGTTACATAAGTCGAATCTAAACTATTGTGAAACATATTAATATCATAATGAATTATGGACACCACTCACGTTAGTCACCATGCGAGACATCCTTAACCGATTTTTTCTAGATAGCTGCGCGCGGGAAGCGAAATTCAGTCCGCCCGCACGCGTCGTTGCGCACAGTCCTCGGGGCTTGATAATGGCGTCCTAAGGAATCTGATATATTTCGCGAGTAGTCACTAAAAGTAGGTACGTGAGTGTTATCCGTACTTTATTATATAAATATTCTAACATTTCTTGAAACAAATCTCTTTTTACACATTCAAAAGTATTTCATTAAAGAAACTGAACAAACATGCATTCCTTTCCAAGATGAATGTTATTGAAAGTAGTATTTAATATTTCATAGTTCGCTATTAATGTCATGTAACACCCAATGGTCATATCACAAATTCCAAATTTTCTAAAGAAACATTGAACCCTATACTCATATTTTAAGAAAACTTCGCCACATAAAGCCCCAAACTGCACTGGAACATCTTATCTCGCGTCGTATGCGCAACATTTGCGGCACATTAGACGGCAGACGTGAAAACTAACATAACAGTTTAATTAGAACTGCATCTAAGGCGTATTAGATGGGAGGCGTGAAGTGTAAGCGGTTAGCGGAAAGCATTTACCTAAGTAAGGCTCCTTCTTCCTTCTGTATTGAGAATGGTGAGCAAATTTTTATAAATAAATAATTTTCCAAATTGAAAGAGATGTCATATACTACAGAAAAAGTGACCAAGGCCCCCGGTGAGCAGGGCTGGGATCGAACCAGCGACCTCCTGCTTTCGCAGCAGACGCCCTGACCACTGGGCTACCCGATCACAAAAACATTTAGAACATTTACAATTGTATAAATAATTTTTCATTTTTAGGGGCTTCCTTCAATCTCTGACAATCGCGAACTATCCTATAAATAATTGACCACGTTATACTAAAATGAATTCTGTGCTCGTGTGAACAAAGTTAATTTTTGGTATAAGGTGGTCATTTAGCTACTAGGGATTTCCTCTACTTAGGCCCACTTGCACCACCGAGAATTAGCCGCTAACCCTGAATTGAGCTGTCAAATTCCATACAAATAAACGCTTAACTCCGGGTTATGTGGCTAACCCCGGGTGGTGCAAGTGGCCCTTAGAAAAGTAGCGTCAGTCCTAACTTAGACTTTAATTTCTATGGGTAAACGAAACAAACTCATCATTAAGAACCATTTAAATCGCGTTTATGAATGCCGCTGCTTAAATTTTATTTTCAATAAAGGCATAATTATTAATTATAGTAGTTCAACTAGATACTTGACTAGATATTTTACGCCCATTGCGTACAGGGAGACAGAAAAACGATCTGGGGCCTTACAATGAGTACCAGGCCTTACCAAGCGACCAATTTAAGTCGTCAAGTGAATCCCGTTATGACGTCGATGATGATGATGGCGGGGAAACGTTTGATGGGGCTTTGTGCACAATCGAAAATTTTGGAAAACGTTAAACGTTTAGCAGTGGAAGTATTCTAGCTTATGAATACGCTACATCATGCAGCTTAGACCACGAACAAACTACAAACTTTCGGCAGTGTCTCGTATTGAATCTGCAAAGTTGGCCGTATCTACGTATCGAGATGTCTTGCTCGCTGTTCGGTTTGTTTCGGGTTACTCCGTGCTAATGTACTGCAACTTGGCTTTTGTTTTACGATTCATGGTCAATGGATATTAGTTTTAGACCAAACAGTAATTTTAGAGGTGGTACTGTTGGACTTACAAGTACCTATGTAAATCGTTTCTACTACAGTTGTAGTTTTGGCGTAGTAAACTGTAAATCAGCATGTGTTTCAATGAAATAAAAACCGGCCAAGTGCGAGTCGGACTCGCCCAAAATGGGTTTCGCAGAAAGGAGGCTCTCCCCCATTTATGACCTTAGGTATTCAAATATACTGGAGCCATTTTTTTAAGCCGTCCCCCCATTTATATCAGAAACATTTTTTTGAGGAGAAAAAAGTGTCTCAAGGTTTTTTTCCATCCGGTAACGGAATGGGAAGTTTGGAAAATGTATGGAAATTATGGAACCACCTTTTTCTCCTATTAAAATCGAAAAAGCTCGCGATTCTGAGTAGAAATAAAAAATACCCATGTTATAAAAAAGTGAGGTGGACATCTTTCAAAAAAATGGTGGACAATTAAAATCAAGTCAAAAGCTTCTGAAAATTGATTCGCGAGGAATCGTCTAGAAGAACTGCTATTTTCACAGCACCTTTTTATTGCAACTTAAGATAGTGGACTGCAGAAGGTATTTATGTATTTCGCTATCTCCCATCGGTGAAGTTAGGATGAAAAATGTAGCGTAGCTTTAAACCGGGGTAAAGTTTAAAATTCCGCCGGAAGAGATCGCCGTATCGTAAAGTTAGAGATAGCTATGTGTGATCGCTACCTACATTTTTGGAAAGATTGATGGATGGCTCTTGTTGAAGATAACAGCAAAGTCTGAAGAAGTTGAAGAAACTTGAGCCAATTTTGAGCGATAGTACAGACAGCATCAGTAGCAACATTCTCTAATATCAGTAAGATTCGATAGACGTTACGCTGTAAGGGCACAACCTAATGACAGGTAAAACAAGACATTTTGTATTTCAAACTTAAAAATACTACTTTGTCGCTTCTATACAAATCTTTAAGGATGGCTCACACTAGGACGGGACGGGAAAAACTATCAATTTCTATAGAAAGCGTCACGTGACATCCGAGGGCTCCGAGCTATCACGTGATTCTTTCTATAGTAATTGTCAGATTTTCCCGTCCCGCCTCGACCCTTCCCGTGCTAGTGTGAGTCATTCTTTATGGAACGAGTGAGCGAAGCGAGTGGGGTATCCGAATCTACTTGGACACTCCATCGTTTGTATGTATATAGGTTTTTATGACGATAACTCGAGTATTGTTGATCGGATCTTTATGAAATTTGGCAAATTTTAAGTTTGAATATGAGCTGAATCGATCAAGGGGTTGCCGAGATGTAGGGGTCGTGAGTTTTCGAGCTCGAGGCAAACCACTGGTATTAATTACAATCACAAATATCGTGTTTATGTACATAAATAAAATTTATGTTTTATAATTTAAACTTTCGTGAGTCATACTGATATTAAATTGCAATGGTTAACAGTCACGTATTTTTTATCACAATAGGCGTGACATGTTTCGACTGCATCGGACATTCACCGTCGGACAGACAGAGTGTTGTCACCTTCGCGGCTCGGGCATCACTGCCCGAGACCGGCGTAGGTAACGAAGTAGACTGATTCCATTAATAAAATTTATGTTTTAATACAACGCAAGGATACCATTTTATGATCATTCTGGAAGTGGAAAAAAGACTTACGATTTTTAAAGTTTAATTATCTTATTTTTATTATATCAATAGATACTATTTTAATATCATTTTTATTATATAAAAACAACACAGTTTTACAGTTTGCACAAAGCGCTGGAAAATTCAGATATTACAAATATATACAATTCAACATACAGTTTGATGTCAAAAAAAATTATAATTAGATATATCTTCGTTATTTCTAATTTTGAAAATCTCTCTATCAATTGAAGTAGATTTTGCTTTTAAAACTGTAATAACCTACGTCTAATGCAAGTAGCAAATGAATTAATAAGTATCTAATCAACTAAAAACTTGTAATATTTCCCCGGTTGAACTCCCAGGCACAGTTTATCTTAATAATATTCTTGTATGCCAAAGACCATACATATATATGGGCCATACATATGTAAGGCCGACATTCGTAGGCACTCATACGCGTGTAGATATCACGAGATTGCGTGGTCGTCGATAAGGGAGAGTGCTTTCTGAGATAACATATGATTTAAGGACGGACTAAAGTTCAAAATACTCATTATGACTGTGTTGAGATGCTTGTTTTTATTTATGATGATGTATCCAGTCTAGGGATATGCTAGGAATTTTTGCGTAGAAAACTTTTAAAATTCCATTTTGACTTGCTGCAAAACGAGTTTTGTGACGAATTGATCCTGCCCTAAATGTGAGTAAATACTTATTAAGGATGTTGTGTCAGATTCATTAAAACATCATCATCATCGCCGTCATCATAAGCTTCCACTGCTGATATATGCTTCTCCTATGACACGCTACTGAGCTCGGTCTTGAATCCTTTCAACCGCTGCCAGTCACTTTTCGCATTTACATGCAATTTGTACGAAAACTAGAGACTTAAGGATGACTCATACCAATCCGATCCGATCCGGGACGATATGTCAGTTTCTATATAAAGAATCACGTGATAGCTCGGAGCCTTCGGAGGTCACGTGACGTTTTCTATACAAACTGACAGATTGTCCCGGATCGGATCGGATTGGTGTGAATCATCCTTTGCTGTATGTATTTGGTTTAGAATTTGGTTAGTATCAAAGAGATGCATTTTTTTAATGTTAACTGTATGTAATGTCAACTGTAGGTATATAGTAAACACTTTCCACAAAACATCGGAAACCCGCGATTCTTATAAATCCCGACGCCCACAGCGTAAATTCTCTAATGATGTTTGCTCAACCGAACTACTTTAAACAACGTGTGTCGCTGCGGCGCAGAGATAACGATACGCGCCCTTTGCTGTAGGCCAGGAGGCCGTGGCGAGATTGTTACCTCACTATATACGTGAAAACAACGAGTGAAGCTGTTTAAAAACAACGTGTGTCACTGTGGTGGAGAGATAACGATACACGTGGCGAGATTGTTACGTCATACGTGGGAATAACGAGTGAGCTGTTTAAAAACAACTTGTGCTGCTGTAGTAGATAACGTTACGCTTACGCCCTTTGGTGTAGACTGGGAGACCGTGGTGAGATTATTAAGTACTGCATAAGTGACAACAATGTAAGCCTAACGAAAAGTGACTATTTAAAACAACGTAGTGCGAGGAAGATACAACAATCACGCTCTTTAGTGTACGCCGAGAGACCGTGTCGAAGTTGTTATGTCACTATATACGTGAAAACAACTAGTGAAGCAGAAAAAAACCACAACTGAATATTTGAAAAGCAAACTTAAAAACAACGTGTGTCGCTGTGGCGTCTAGATAACGCGCCGCGCCGCTGCAGCGTGTTTAGTGTAGGCCAGGAGACCGTAGCGACACTGACACGTCGTCAAAAGCTAATAAAAGCAACGAGTGAGTACTGAATGTAGATCGAATTGCGTTGGTCCGGCAGTGTGACTCGATTCGATGTAAGTTCTCTTTACTCTGACCCGAAATCCCGTTAACTATCTAACTACAGATCCAAAGTATAATTATTTTTAGGATTCCAGCGGAAACGTCTGCAAACGATATTCACGGTCCATTATTTCTAAGAGGTTTAATGTAAAAAAATACAATAATAAATAAATACAGCTATACAGAATTTCGAGTAAAGCAACTATGAAAATCGAACTTAGTTTTTAAAATATCAACACCAAGGTGCATTGGTTTTCAGTAATCAGTCCTTTAGCTTTGGAATAGCTCCGATACGTGCGATCCGTACGATCATATCGCGATCGGCGATGTCGCCTTTGAGTAGCTGGGCGGTGCGATAACGCTTGGACGGATGCTGCACGTATTGATACACTTGCAAACTTATTTGACTAGTTTAAAATATCGCTAGTTAAACAATACGTTGTAATAGACATGTCATTGACGACAGCCTATACACATGCCCATAAACATGCATGTTGAGATTTTAAAACTTCACATGTTTGTTTATGGTATACAAGATTGCACCGCCTTTTTCTTGAGCGAGAGTTGCACTACCAGTCGTGTCAGGATCATACCATAACAGAAACACGATAACGAAACCAGTTCAAATTTTAAAGTTAGAATCGGCCATGTACAGTCGGCAATAGTATTTGCCGCCATGAAAGCCGCAAAAATATGTGGACACGTTCTTCTGACTGTACAAATCAAACTGTTAAATATTTTTGCGGCTTTATGAAAATACTATGGTAACGGCCTCCTAGTCTAGTTGGTAGTAACCCTGCCCACCAAGTTTAAATCCTGGTCAGGGCATTTATTTGGTGTTTATCACGAATATTTCTTACTGAGTTATCGATGTTTTCTATGTGTTTATCATAAGTATTTATATGTATCTATCTATTATATATATCGTCATCTAGTACCTACAAAACAAGCCTTATTGAGCTTACCGTGGGCATTTATTTATATATTTTGGTGCAAGTTTTTTGGCCGAGAAGAAATTGTATAGAAAGTCTACTCCCATAAGTATTTGTTCTGAGTATGAGACTATGGTAATTTTTGAGTTGGCGTTATTTAAAAGGCTATCAAAGTGTCGCATCCATCACGTTAGCCTTATCTGCGGTGAACACGCCTCTCTTCTTCGCACTTTTTTAACATTTTAGTACTAGTTTTAGCTTCAAATTTGTGCTTAAAATGTATATTTATCTTTAAAATGTACAAATTATTAAATCTCAGTAGGAAGATAATGGAAAAAATGTGATTAAAAATTATTAGAGTTAAATTAAAATTTGTATAGGCACAATTAGGCCATTTACTCTGTAAAACAAATAAAACGCGTTGTAATTTCAAAAACAAAAACTGAAGTATAAACAAACCTTCGTAAAATGAAAATCACTAGAGCCAAATCACATTATCGCTTCCAAGCAAATAAACTATCATACATTTAAAGTATTATTTTATACGTCATAATTCTATGAAATTATGATGTTTCCTCAATTTCTTCACAGTCTGTGTATCAAAATCTATAAAAATTAGTTAAGACGACTTTTAACGTTTAAAAGAAAACTATTTTATAAAAAGATCGACTAAAAGCAATAACGACACTTTTATATAAGCAGGTGACTATTTCAAAAGACTTGATAATTTACTTGCGATGATCTTTTAATATCATCTTGTATTTATATCTACTACATATCCACTTTAAGCAGATTATATTAATACTTATTTGCTCGAAATATTAATACTCAGACGGTCTACTTTTAACGATTTTATCGATGTAATTCTAGAATCAGCCCAACATTCTTTAACCGTGTCTCCGCATCTTATCATATCGTTATAAAAAAACCTTTTAGATCTGAACCGAAGCCATTAACAGGCCCCAGAAACATCTGTTTATCAATACCGGTTTATATTTAAATATATAAATTGTTGAACAATAACCCTCTGTAATACTTAAAGAGATGAATAAAATCGTACTTGGAGTTTAGTGTTTGTGTCCGCTATCCTACGTCACACGATGCAAACAACTAGTGGAACATTACTAATGCTCTTTACTACTTATTCATACGTAAATAAGTCGTATAAACTAGACCAGATGTGGAGCATTAGTTATCAATCAGGTTCAGTTTCATCTTCATTATCAGCCAAAAGGTATCCACTGCTAAACATAGGCCTCCCCGAGAGAATGTCACATCAATCGGTCATGTACTGCATGAATCCAATGGGTTTCTGTGACCTCTAGTAGGTCATCAATCCATCTTGTGGGGGCTTTCCACGCTGCATGGTCGCCACTCAACAACTCGCTGGCCCCACGGTTATCAGTTCTAAGGGCAATATTCCCGGCCAGAATCGCCAAACTGAAGTGGCAGTACACTTCAGTTTGGCGATTCTTTGATAATTCTTCTCAATTTGATATCTTATTAAAATTTTGATTGTCATTCTATTGTTAAATATTTATTAAAGCGCCTGCAAGTTTTTGTGCAAAGAAATCATTGATTAGTTTTTAGGTATTTATATGTCTCAGCTTGTGACTCTTATTTAACGCTGACAAATTTTTATCGAGTACATAAGTGGTTTTTGAATATAGGTACCTAATTTGACTTCGAATTTAAACGGACCGTCATCATCGTAACAATGGACCCACGGACAGTCCAAACTCCAGATAACTACGCATTTGGCAGATAAGGGATCGATTAGCCGATAGATAGGCTATCGGCTTCTGCGTGAGAGTCTGCTATAGATCACTGGTACCACACGAGCAGGATCTAGAAGCTGCGCAGTGCCACGTGATGACCAAATGTCAAATTAAAATTTTGATAAAGATTTATGTTTAGGTACATTTAATAAGTTAAATGGGTATGTGGCGAAATAATTTAGTCACGAAGCGAGTTACGGTGCTACCCTAACCTAAAAAAATATAAAATTAAGGCTCACTTGCACCACCTAGGGTTAGCCGAAAACCCGGAGTTAAGCTGTCAAATCCCATAACTCCGGGTTATGTGGCTAAACCCGGGTGGTGCAAGTGGCCCTTAGTATATTTGACACACTGAATTGGGGTATTAATGTCGGCAACCGGTAGGAAGACGATATAGAAAAATTACAAAATGGACCACTTTAAAAAAACTCCTACTACGGCTCCTCAACAAAAAAAAAAGAAAAAAAGAAAAAAAAAAGAAAAAAAAATCCTCAGAAAAAAAAATCTTGCAGTAAGATTTTTGTAAAACGCGGAAAAAAATCTTATCTTATCGAATTTATCAACACCTAAGCCTTTAGTTATGTGACAAGTTCTGTCTGACTTTGTCAAGCGTTTATATGACAGCATTTTTGCATCTGTTTTATTTGCCGTCATCACATTGTGTAAATAATAGTTTTGACAACACAACAGGCCATAAGTTACCTAATCTCGCATCAAAATCTTAAAATATGACGGACAAAGCTACAAATTTCCTCACTTCAATCGGCGCGTGGGCACAATCGGCATCTCCCGAACGCGCCCGACGCGACCCGAGCGCCGCCGAACATTGTGGCTAGGGTTGTCAGTGTTGATAGATTAACCTTATGTAAAATTTACAATGAAGAAGGCCTCGACACCTGCATAATATATATGTATCGTCCGAGTGCTCGACACGCTAAGGCCCAATAGATGACACCCATTTGTCTATTGGCATTGAGATAAGTTCAAAGACATGTATTGAGACAACATCGAGCTCTAATATATTTACGTTAATATACCCTGACAAGCCAGCTTTTTCAGTAGAAGGTCACTCAAAATTCTAAATTTCTTTAGGCTTGTCAGTCCTGACCCATATTTATTTTATTTCGTGCGGTTTTCTACTAACAGAGCCGAAATGTTAGGGTACATAAATATTACTGTCTAGATCAAAGGCTTTCCCAAATAATCCACTGCGACCCTTTGCTACCCGGCAACCCTAATTATTGATAGTCTTCGTAGAGTATTAGAATGTGCGTCAATTCGGTTCGCCACTCTTTTGATTTTTCTAAATATGCTCAGAAGATTAGTTTTAGTTCGGTAAAAAGTTTAAGCCAAAACCACAGACTTACAATAATCCTTAATCGAGCTTTTAAATAGAAATATTTCCTCCCGCGGACGCTCCTGCCGAGCGCTGGAGCCTGCCAAGTTTTTCCTAAAGGACTAGAGAATGGGGTTCTGTTAAGTTTTGAATGGCTCGACAACGCGCATGTAACTCACCTGAAGTGGCCGCTTTCCGTAGGCCGTGGTCCGTAGGTATGCTTGTTTGCCACTGACGTGGTATAAAAAAAGTCGTTTAACAAACTTATTCAGCAACCCTGCGTCCCTTCTGCAATCGCTGACGTGGGTGGGATCAAAACAATGAGCAGTAAACGGAGAGGCATGAGGCATCGCGCAATCGCAGCTCAGCGATGTGTCGATACCGCGGGCATGCAGCTTTTTCAGAATACACCCCTATCTGATCCGTTTAGGTGCTCAAATATATGCGAATAGTTCCTTTTCTACGCTTTTGGAAGGTATCTGAGTAAAGTTGAAGAAAACACTTGAAATATCGAAATGTTTGCGAATACTAAAGGACTTGACTTTAAATGATGTATTTTTTTTTTGTTTTTACATTTCCCATTTCAATCGTGAAATCGCAAACAGGTGAAGTGTCGATAGCCCGGGAATCTAGCTTTTTCGGAATACACCCCTATCCGATCCGTTTAGGTGCCCAAATATATGCGAGTAGTTCATTTTCTACGCCAATTCCAATAATATCGTATCATGTGTTATTAGCAAGTTAGAACGTCGACCTGGTGAAAGTCGCGGGAAATCCCTGGATGCGGGCAGCATAAAACCAGTTGTTGTCGAGATTCCTGGGGAAGGTCTTTATCCAGCAGTGGACTTCCATACGCTGATACGATAATGGTGTGATATTTCTGGTATAATGTGCTATATGATTCAAAATTCTTTGACTTAGGTACCGCTACCATTATTAACGCCTTATCCGTAAGTTTTACTCTAAAACTTCACGCTTCCGATAAAATTTCCTATAGGTAGGTACATATTTACTTAAATCACATACAAATCTCAAATGCACATCCCAAACACGATTCCACCAAAGAAACAATAGCAACCCAAATGCAGCAATTAGGTCTTGCACGGATCTGATCGGCTATTGGCTGATAGCGCTGATTTATGCTATCTCCCTCTCTCTTAATTTACTACTGTAGCCGGCGTATCGGGGATTTTCCAATTGGATTATTGATTCGGGTTTCAGCTTTTGAAGATATTTTGCTAATAACGTATATTCCTAAGGTTTCATTGTATTTTCAAAAAAGTGGCCTTCTCAACATCTAAACATAAGAAAACCCGTTAAAATTTTAACGGAAAAATGGGTTATCAAACGCATACGTATATGTACTTTATTTTAGTCGTCTAGTACATACAACTTTTGCTTAGTTTGGGACTAGTGCGATTTGTGAAATTGTCGCCCAAATATTTATTTATTTATTTTAATGGGAAAACTCCAACAAAGCGAATGCTGACCATGGTCAAGATGGAAGGAAACCGAATGTGGATAGCACACAAAGAATGCTTAGGCATGCCTCAATTGTGCGCATTACCACATGAGAATAAATTGTTGATACCAGGCCCGTATTTAATCTCGGAGACAAGTGTGGAAATTGTCAGCATCATTGTTGCTGATATTGCAGGCGTCCCTGGGCTACCGACACCATGAAAAAAAAAACATCATGAAGAACTCTTGACAATTGTCACAAGTTGCACGACATATGTCACAAAAATTCGACACTAAAACAATGACATATCATTTTTGAAAATTCACCATAACGCCGTAAAGTATCTCGTGACATTTGTCATAATCATAATCTCTTCGCCATAAACTTACTTTTCAGTCCTCCCGCCGATAAGCGCCACTTTACGCAAAACTAAATTGCCGCCTGCCGGCTCCTTCGGGCTGAAAAATTGTATACAAACCTCGGCCGGTAAATGGGAAAGCCTCGGATCACATGTTAGTCGACCTCGGCTTCGCCTCGGCCGACAATTACATGGAATCCGAGGCATTTCCCACTTAAACGGCCTTGGTATGTAATCTACTATATTTACAGACGATACGTGACGATTTTATGTATAATCAAAGTGTTGACAATCAAGCACACACCCCGCCCGATAATAAGCAGTTTCCGTAGCCTTTAGACGCCTGAAACGCTAGTATTACCTGTAAGAATTGCCAACTTGAAAGTTTTTCAGCGTCCATTGTAAAAGCGCTATTTCCTACGCATAAAGTCTAACAAAAACGTTGCGTTTATGCGGGTAGTTAGCTTACATTTTCCAGGCCTATGATATGACAGGTATAAACAGTAAACACAGCCGTGGCGACACATAGATCGCTATCGACACGCATGGCTTCGTAAACGACTCGTGTACACTAGGCCTTATGGTAAATAGTTACTTACTTTAATAGTAGTTTATGCAACAGTGATAAAATAAGGACGAGAGTTTTAAGAACCAATTATGAGCTGTTGCATACGCTAGTTTTTCTACGACAGCTAAAATAGCGTAAAAAGCAAAATCTAGAAACATGGCAGAATAGGAAAGATGTTGTGCCGACTATATAAATTAAATAAAAAACAACAACAGTGCTCATGTATTGTATGAAAATCCATAGGAGCAGTGTTCTTATGGAATACCATAGACAACGTTATAATGTATACTTTTTGAATATCACTGTCAGTCATCTAATTGACAGATAGAAGTGCTGGAGTAGAAAAACTACTATTATCTAACTTGCAATGTATGTTATGGGTGTGTTTCTTAGGGTCAAATTTTGCTGAATTTGACTAAGTTCTCGTTAGTCGAATAATCTGAAACGTCACATGCTTATGCAGATATGCTCATGATAGTACAATGTGGTACCATCGAGCTGATCTGATGATGGAGACCGGAGGTGGCCATAGGAACTCTGTGATGAATAGAGTTGGGATGTTTGGTGAGCAAAGTGCAAGGGAGTCGTTGTTTTATATTTTGTTGATTGGCTCATGTTTGTACTCCAAACATGAGCCAATAAAGCAAATATTAAGATACGACCTTATCTAGTGTCATAAATCGAGATATCGCGTGATGGTCTCTCGATTTGCATTCCGTAGTTTCATCGATGACAGCGATATATGGATGAGGAAGTTTTTCTCTGCTTCGCATTCTTGAATCAATGAGGATTACCGCGAGTCAATTTTCCGCTAGGGGCGCTAGTGGAACGTGGGTCCTGCGGGAACATTTCAAACGTCACTTTCGCAATTCTCTCATATTGACACAGGACCCGCGCCTGACCGCCTGGTGAGCGATAATACGGTAGCTCCCATTGAAATGAGTCATTGTTTTAATCCCCTTTGCTTGGACGCCTGAATAAAATTTCTAAATATTCATTAATTAAAATGTTCTAAAAATTCATTAATATAAAAGGAAACTAATCCTGTCTTTTCCCAAAAAATATCAAGATTTAGGCCAATCCCCCACCCCTTCATATATGACAACGTCAACAGTAAGTCGCTACGTTAACAATCTAAATTTGACTACCTCTTATCTAACTTACCAAAATCACTGAAATAAGGACCTTAACTTTTACTCATTAAGGTTAAAAATCCAACAAACGCAAAAGCACTACACGCGCTTCTCACAATTACTACACATTCACATATTAAAACAATAAGAGCGTAAGCCTCATACATTGATATCGCCACATCAAAAATTTCTAACCAACTTTGCACCCTATCCCCTTATGATAAGGCTCAAAATACACACATATTTATATCGTCAACATATGAATATGTCATTACAGTTTGACGTTGACATAGTGTTTGTTGCGTGACAAGTTGATGGCGCGATAAGGCGATAAGACACGCGATGTGCACCAATGTTGTCATTTTGGGCGGAATTGGACTTATCTGCTATGAAGAATGGTGCCCTGAATAACTTAGGGGCACGGCATATATTTATTTTAAGCAGGGGTTCTAAACCGTTTTGCATTACCCCACCGTAAGAAAACTACCGTAGTCTACCCAACTACCGTAAGAAAAACACAGTATGATGCTCTCTTACCTACTTATACTGCGTTCGATTGTTTGTCAGACTATATAAATGTGGGTTAATTTATTTAGGTTTAGTAAATTAGTCAATATCATATATGAACAGTTTGTTTTTTAATTGACTTATCTTTCCGTAGCGCTACGCCGTAGTCCGTAGCGATGTAGAAAAAAATCGTAGCTGCTTGTAAGATATTGTTAGTGGGGTAAATAAAACAACTACATAATTAGGTAACTCGGGGCTATTGTAGTTATGGGGCGAAAGTAACAATTCAATAGGTTACTTAATCCCTTGTGAAAAGTTAAATCTCCAGAAAAAGTAGCAAAGATGCTAGAAAACATCCTAACTTATGACAGCCCTGTAATTTGAAATTTAAACTTTCTATATACTTCATCGTTTTCTCATGAAAATATTTTTGCTTGCAGGTAAGTCCACAATGCAGTCTAACGTCCGAGGTAATTTGTACAACGCAGGTGACGCCGCGGGACAGACTAAGCGACTGCTAATGCTCTGCTAATGTGCCTATCTTACTTTCCAAGTTTGTATGATGAATGAGGTACTGCGAGCTTAATATGCCTGGTTAGAGGTAAATCATTTCAGTCTATTCATATGTGTAAATAAATATGGGAAAAATTCAATTCCCCTAATGTGTTTGTTATCATCATAAATATTACCTGATTGAAGGGGGTGGGTTATATGTTCGTCTGATTTTGAATGTTTTTTAAAGCTTAAATAAATGCGCTCAAGAAAAAGTTAATTTTAAGTACGTCGGTCTCCATAGTCACCACATATTACTTTTGCCGCAGTAATATGACAGTTATTATACCAAACTATACTTTTTAAAGCTATTCAAGAATGTTAGAGAGTTTTGACGTGTAAGTAGTTATCTCATACGCCGCGATTTCTCCCTATTATTATAGACACTTAATAGTGAACAGGAATTCAACAAACAAAGCCACCGCCGTCAATTTTAACCGTAAACCAAATAAAATGCGCATAAAAACTATAAAGGAACGAAAACATCGATTCATAACACAATACAATCTATAATCGAATAAAAAGGGCCACTGGCCACACATCGAGTCATTGTGGCGTTATCGGCGATCCGACTCGCGAAGACAACTCAAAAAGTACTGGCCAGATAGATATCGGAGAGTAATTTGTATGATATTTGTGGAATTACTGGATTCGAGGTTAGATTTTGAGGTAAAATTGCATTTCTGCAACGGAGAATGGATTAAATCTATAACAGAAACGAGAGGTTTCTAGGTGAATTAATACCGTTGAATATGAATACGCGGTAGAGATTTTATATATGTGTATATTTCGTATGAGAGTTAAATAATGCCACTCAATCCTGATTTGATCCTAATTGGATATAACATTGAATTATATTTTTTAACTTTCAAGATGCTTAGCGTGATTGTACACTTCTATCGGAGTTACTGCGGAAACTAGGCTAAATATATTCTTAATGTCATTAATGTAATGTTTTTAATACTTCTATGTCGGTTTGTTCTTTATTTGAATTTGATGCACGTTTGGTGAAAGAGATTATGTAAAAAATGCAGCTAGAATATAGCCTGTCATTCTTAACGTTATTATTAATGCATATATATAGAAGTGTCGCATCACGGCGATTTAAGCAATAGTCTAGGTTAGTTTTCTATTACCGTCTCGTCCATAAAGCTTTTTGCCAAAGCGACAACATGATGCATTCACTTCGATATCGCTTCGCTATTAATTCAGCATCGCTTTCGGCCGGCACCTAATTGCCCCCGCGAAATATCGTTGACATTTCTACGCCACTACAAACCCATGGTCTTTACACAAAAAATAGAACAATCTGGACTTTATGCTTATAAACATAAGAATGTATACAGCTGATTTTATAAGATTGTACGGCGGCATTCACGCGCAAAGCGTTTACAGTTGAAGTAAACTAATTTGGACGTTATTTTTATCAGTATAAGGTTGTGGATGATCGTGTTTCTAAATTGGTAAGTCTGTGTTCGGATTTATAAGCCCGCCTGTTCAGACGCGTGCTAAGATATTTATGTGAAGAATGCGCTTTTGTTGGGAATTTGTAGTCGATTTGTTAACGAATGGCCGGGTTTATTACCTACAGTACAGTTTCGATAAGAGATATAAAGTTAAGTATCAAATTAAAATAAAATGGAGTTGTATTAAAGGACGGATCTAGTAGGTTTAGGACGACAGTGGTATGGCACCAATCACTATAAAATATCCCTAAAGATAAATCAAAGTAACCATTTTGCCTTCAAGAGTAATAAAAATCTTAACAAATAGAAAACTATCTATACTTACCCAGTTTTCTACCTATACAGTACCTTTTTGTATTTTTTGTACGTAATATTTTGCCCTTTTGCAAAAGAGGGCATGCAATGTAAATTAGCTTTACCTGAGGTCAGTTTGTAATAACAGTGTACGTACATTATTTTTAACAACAAATTTTGATTATTTTTATTTTGATGAATTGCACGGATCTATTGGGCGCGCGCATCTGCATACAATGCGCCGGCGCATCGTTAGGACGATCGACGCGACGTATCCGCGCCATCTTGACGCGAATAATTTGCTCCACCTGTTGCCAGACGTATATGGAAACTACACTTGTATGGACAGACTACCGAAATTAACTAGGTAGCGGATAGGGTTACAGATTTTAATATTATACGATTTTAATAGCAAGCTACTTTTCTAGCGCTGTGATCATGCTTAAAGTATCTATTAGCCCCTTTTTTAAACTAGTCCACAGTACATTTATGACGGATTAATTTACGACGTTTTAGTATTCATTCAATTCATTTACGGCATATCTTTATAAAATACTTCTCATTTGACTATTAACTAGTTAAAATAGATTTATCCCTACACTATGGAGCCTTTTGTACTCAAACATGTCCTTTAAAAAACAAAAACCCACTGATGAAACTACGGCGCGTAGAAGACAATCGTCTATTCCACAGATAAGTAAAACATGGCTACCGGACAAAATCGAGATAGTGCCGCGATCTGATCGGACAATGCTAGCCTCATTAGCCGAGTCGATACCGCGGGAAATTGTGCAATTCCAGAATCGAGCGAATCGATACCGAGTCGGCGATCGATTGCGATGTCACTGGCTGTTTATATGTTACAGTGATGAAAAAAGTTTATTTTTTCTTCATGGCCAGTATTCAATGTGAATAAATCAGAATACAGTTTTATGATTATGAAACCACGTTTGATAACGTCGGTACTTATTAAAAAGCTCGCTACGATTTGTGAATTAGAATAATTGAAGCCTGACTCACAGTACTCTGTTGTACCTACTTTGCAGTTACTAAAAAGTAATTCTAGTATCAAAATACCTAGTGTAACTGTAAGCTCTGCTAATGTGAATCGGAGAATAACATAGAGTTCAACGGTTTGTTGAAATCCACAACCTCTTAGTCTCTGTGCCAAAAAGCAAAACCTTTTTAAATAACGGTGTGTTTACAATTATTACGCCAAATGTGCGTTGCATTAACGCATAATTCGCAAGCAATAAAATTTATGGAGTATTAGATTGTACTTTCATTTCCTTGCCAGTAAACCGTTAGCAATCCAATACAGTACGATTTTATAGGCTATAGAAATGCATTGGTGATTCACGTCTTTCGAGGTGCTAAATGCCGAGTGAGTCATCTCGTAGGTGTGAACTGTTGTGTCTTATTCCTGTTTAGAGGGGCTACCACGAACCATTTCGATTGTTCTTTCGTCTATTTCTATCTCTATTGCACCCTTATATTCGAGCGGATAAGGCAAATAGACGAACGATCGAACGATGTGGTTCATGGTAAGCTCTCTTGTTGCTTTTAGATTTGCGTAGCGTTTTGTTCTGACTATCAGGTTTCAAATCTAATTTCGATCAAGTTACAAGTGTAATACGATGTTTCGAATCGGATGATAATCAATAATATAGTGGAACTAAATAATATCAACGGATTTTTTCGGGTTTTGATAAGAATCGGTTTTGAGTGGGGCAGATTTACGTAAAGCAACCGTAAATTACAAGGTGAATTTAAAAAACACAAATCAGATTCCTCTTTGGAGGCGAAATCTTGAAAACTTTAATGGTTCCCAAACTTTGGACGCCAATAGTAGATTTTATATACCATACTACGCGTATCTCTACCAAACCACTTTTAAGTAAGTAAATAAACCTTACCGAAATCATTTTATTTTATTTACTTGGTTATCAATGTCATCATTGCTTTACATCTACCAAATCTAAAATGTCATCGATAATCATTTGTCCCTACCTCAGTATGTGTCAGAAAGCATAACAGTTCAGTTTTTTGAGATGTATTTTTTTCATCATAATATATGTGGTGTAAAAATCAGTAAACCATGTAAATTTATCGAACCCATTTCCCTATTATCTCCAATTACCTCCCAATCACATGAAACTTTTAACAAATTTTCCGCGATCGCCGATCATAAGTTCAAATGTGGTCACGATATCCCCGGTTTCGTCCTGATCCTCCGAGCGGCCTCGTAATCTGCGCGCGCATTAAAAAAACAACCCTATCTCTCGCTACATTGTGTTCATAATCCTCCGTCCCTTTGTTAGTTATATGACGTTCTGTCAACGAATTAACAGATTACTTTCACGTAAATGCCAAGCGTTCTGCGAACCATTTTCCACCCAAAGTTTCACATGTTAAGCTTGAGTTTCAGTTGTTTGCTGAAGCTCCATAGGACTTTTTGGGTTTGTTGCGTAGTTGGCGCTATCGGCATCACCTTAATGATGTCTCGATGGTGGATAGCCATTGTGTTGGATGTAAATTTGTAGCCGTCGGCGCGGGGTAATGATGTGAGAACAAACTGAGATCCAGATAGCCTGATCGGGATCGGCTTGTGTTCCAATTTTGAATCGCGGCCTTTTTTAATATTCCGTTTGGTTCTGGAATATGACGGCATAAATAGCGGCTGCTTTGGTAATGTAAATAAAGGAATGGGATGTTTTAGATACAACAAATTGAATGTGGAAGGTTTTAAAAAGGCCGTTTTTCGTTGGTCGTCGTTTCAACATGAAATAAGCTGTAGATGGGTACATATACTAGTGGATATTTTCAGGTAATTAAAGAAGTTTTATAAGTCGAAATTAAACACTTTAGAACGGATTAATCGCGTTTATTAACACCATGATCCTACGTTTCGAGCCCTTTACAATATTAAGTTTTATATTATAAGGCCTGCGAATATGATGAACTGACCCCACGTCCACTCCGGTTCAGTTAAATAGGTATAAACCCGATTAGCTCAGCCTGGCTATAGTCGCCGCGTTTCAATATCCAATCCACCCAAGGTAGGCCTTGAAATATAATAATCTAGAGAGACAGACGACTTTATCTCTTCCAAACAAATGAGCTGACAAACATTAAAGTGATATTTTATACTTCAAACTTCTATGAAATTATGACATTTACTTAACACTTTCGCAGTCTGTGTTATCAAAATATATGTAAACTTAAGCGTAGTCTATAAGTAACTCATGAACGAATTTTCAGCAAATTTCAGATTTATTTACACACTACAAAACCATTTCATAATTTGATAATAGCTCATATTCTCATTAGTGTAATTTCGTTAATCACACAACAAACTGCCCAACTCCTAACGAGAACCATCTATCTTAACTCATTAGGAACTATTTAGCAAACCTTTTTGCCAAACTCTATTCAACTAAACGCAAAAACCGAGCACAAACAAAACGCGTCAGAAACAAAATGGCCGCTAAAATGGCGGCCATCATGGCGTCATTAGCTTTCGTTATCGCACTATTTTGTCGAATAGACAAAATTTTCAGTCTTTCACCGTGTCACGTAATGAGGGTAAATGAGGTTTCGGCGTAAATATAGGAACATAAAGTAAGCAAGGTTTTGGCTGAGATAATTTATAAAGCGTTAAATTGTGAAATAATATTGAGGTTTTCCTGAATGTCCTCGTATTAATTAGGAAAACATTCAGATCCCCAGTCTATTTCTCTATTCGTATGATAAAACAAAACTACATTTTAATTTCTAAATTACGTATACGTTTAGGTCTACCGGTTAACGAAAAGTTGACAAAAAGTTTGTATGGTCACCTCCGGACTTGGCTGTAAGAATATGATTTTTATTAAGTAAGAAAAAATGTAATAATAGACTAAATTTAGCCCTCAAACTATAAAGACTACGTAGTAAAAGATGCATTCCATCTTATTTTTACTAAACTCTAAGAATCACCTTCCAACTTTACAAACCGCCTCAGTTCAGCGCCTATAACGCGTAGACCTATATTAGCTACTCGTCGTAGAACCTAAAGGACCAATTCGCAAGCAGCAAGTTATTAGAAACTATAGAACTATGTTTTATAAATGTATAGGTACCACACTTGGACATAGCACTCCCGCAATACAATCTTTGGACAAAAAAGACTTTATCGATGAACGATTCTTTTTTATCGATTAATCGAGCCTGGCGCCATCCGAGCTGTTTTATCGATAAATTATCGGACGCTAGCTTTTAGCCGCAGCTCTAATCGCGTGGAATACTCCGCTTATACGCGGAAATAAATTATGCATATTAGTTGTTTGGGACAGTTTCAGTTTTACGTAAGTGATAGAACGTCATTATTACGTGGAAGAAATGCTTCCTACAGCTTTGGCTAAGTTATATTTGCATTGAATTGGAAAAAATATGTAACAAGATGTCTTGTACCTACGATATTCACTTTGAACAAAAGGTATGACTGGAAAGGTATGAGGGACTATATTAAAAAGTGAGCATTTACTTGGTGTTTTCTTTAAAAAGGCATTTCAACTCTATTTTTACAAACTTATTAGCTACAAACCACAAAAACACTCTCCATCAGCAAGAAAATAACATTGGAAATCCTATAAACGTTGAACCGTAAATTACCTACTGTACAATTTTAAAGCACGAATCGAATCGTTTATTATTCATAATAAATGTTTTTAAGTAGTCACATTAGAGTCCATCTATGCTAAGTTTCCTAGATTTTTATGGCCTCCTAGCCTAGTCGGTAGTGACCCTGCCTACGAAGCGGGAGGTCCCGGGTTCGAATCCTGGTCAGGGCATTTATTTGTGTGTTAATCACGAATATTTGTTCCTGAGTTATGGATGTTTTCTATGTATTTAAGTATTTATATGTATCTATCTATTATATATATCGTCGTCTAGTACCCACATCACAAGCCTTATTGAGCTTACCGTGGGACTAGGTCGATTTGTGTAAGATTGTCCCATAATATTTATTTATTTATTATTATTTATTTATTATTTTATAGCACAAAATGTGAAAGTGTTTAATAAACGTCATATTTTCATAGAAGTTTGACGTTTAAAATAACACTTCAAAGTTTTTTTGTTTGCTCGGAGATAACGTGGTTTGACTCTACTATATAACATCTCTTTCTGATTATAATTTAATTTAATTTATATATAGTAGTGTGACTACTTAAAAACATACCTACTGAGAAAGTGACTACCGTACCGTTGCACTGAGGGCGTTGGTCACTTATTGTTTACCAGTTAATTAGCAATCTCTAAGAATATCTCACGTATCAAATAGATAATTCCTCAGTCATCATTCAACCTAGTGACAACGAGTACATACGATGCGAGTGTAGTTAATGTACACGATTAATTCGTTTAAAATCGTATAATTTTAAATAGAGAAAGTCATGTAAACAAACCCCAAAACAAAACCAACAAATGTTCAATTACACCAGAATTAAGTCGCTCCCAACCAAAACATCTTTATCGATTATCGATTTTTTTTCGAATCGACTAATCTGAGCCGAGTGCGGCGCCGGCCGATCGGTTTATCTCGGAATTATCGACGACTAATGCACTGCGCACGATAACGCGCATAAGAGCGGGTGCAGATAACCGTGGTAAAAATAGTTTACACGCATAGTTTGTCTGTGGTAGGGTTGCCAGGACACCTGTTTCAGGTGACTGTAAATATGTTTTTTGAAAAAATATTGCGCGGGTTTGTTGTAAAACACCTGTTATGTTTTAGTTAGGTAGGTGTCAGTTTCTGTCCTGTTTAAAAATTAGACTTAAGGGCGAAATAAAGGTCGCAATATGCACGGTAAACGTAAACGTGTCTTTTCTAGTCTTAGCTTAAAATTCAATTTTACCTAGTTTTAAAAATACTATTTTTGGTAGTCCGCTTATACTAGTGTTTTATATCTTCGATAAAGTTAATAAATTTTCAAGTTTTAAAACATCATATGCGAGAAACACTTCATCTCACAACCCTAATGACATTCTTAAAAACGGAATACCTCCGAATTCCAAATTCAAATTCAAACTTATCGACCGCCGAAAGGAAATACATCTTCCTTATTTAAATTGTCATTACGAACTCTTTCGTTTATCCGAGCGAGATGGCAATAATAAAAATTATCTGTACAAATGGGCTGGGATTATTCGACAGCATAAATTTGGATTGGACCAATGGTTGAAGAGATAGGGCAACGGTTTTTAGCTTTGTACTAGATAGGGTTACCGACTTTTTGGTTTTTCTTAGTTTAACGGTTCCACAAAAACACAATTTCATCACGTCGCTACGTACATTGTAGTGATCTATGTATTGGTAAATGTTGTTTTCTATAGTTTTAGTTGAATATGGAATGCGAAACCACTTAAAATAACAATTTTCACGACGGACTGATAAGCATTGATGTATTAACGGAAGTTGTGTAACTTTCTAAGATAAAATTAAAAACTTACCACATACAGACACTATAATATTTTGCTACTTACATCAACTACCCTACGATTTTTAACAAACTAAGCCTAACAATAGAACAGTCCAGTAGTAAACAGGTTTAAAAAATAATAATTAAAAACATTACTCTTAGATGGTATCTTGGATACATAGTACTTACTTATATTTATAACTACATATGGTTAGATGTTAATGTAAGCTCCATCTCACGAAAGCAACTAAGCATTGGCAACAAGTTTGGATACTTACAAGTGAGCATTGTAAGTGTATAATTTAATTTAATTTAGTACTTACCAACATAAATAATACTGTACAATGTACGAGTAGGTATACCAAAAAAATTGTTATTTTATTAAGAGCGCACTATTCGCCAACAAACTGTCCTCAGTTTGGCGAAGGAATATGTATACTTAGCCACGTAAGTTTTCTTTTGAAACAATAATAAAAAAAAAACATCATTCGATTGTTTCACCAGTTAAAGTTTAAAAATATATATACCTACCTTTAATTTACATATGAGTCGCTTAACATCAAACTCTGGTAAATCCATATGTCAGATTATGCGATTTTGGTATTAAGAAAAGGTAATAAGGTAGATATTTGCTGAGAGGGTCGAATGGATTTACCCGAGTTTAAAGTTCAGCGACACAAATAAACTTGTGTATTTCCTTATTAAAAATTGGATAGGAATGTAGCTTTCGCAAATAATGTCTGTTAGAGTAATGACCCTAAGTCCCTTACTGAACATCCCTATTAATTACAAATCTCACCCCTTTCACCGACGGCGAATAGAGAAATATTTTAAAGTCCAATCCTTAAAAAAGGAAAGCCCAGTATCGGCACAGACTCAGCAGAGTTATTGCACAAAAATGCTAATGCTCAAATCTCGGCGCTTGCAATCGGTCGCCACTTTTTACACCGCCATCCGATTTTTAGGGACCCGATGTCTGACATTTGAATTCGCAAATCTAAAAAAATGTACACGTATCTAGTTAATATTTAGGGATAGTTGGAAGTAGGTAGCGTACGACCTGTCGTGAATATCCGTAGGAGACCTATCAATTCAGTAGGGAACGCCTTTCGGACGATAATCATATCATCGGCTTTACAATAAGCATCAAAACTTTTTGTTGTTATGAACTTATCCATAATTACATATCAAAGACTATAGTACTCGTAGAGTATCTACACTACACTAGTCTACTATATTGATTAATAGAACTCGTAGGAAACACGAGGGAACCAACACCACAGAATCCCTATTTTAGAACCAGCACGCACTTGCCAACTGCACTTCATCCTTGCCACATATTACCTTGGTTTATTTTCAACTCGTGTGTTATCGATATAACGGCCATGTTTCTCGATTAACATCGTAGCTCGATCCCAATCGCCGCAGTTTTCTTTAATTATACAATTTAAATTGCGGCCACCAGTATCAGCGCCATCTTACTGCCGCGCTAGCAATTTTTCAAGATGGCGAACACCGATTAAAAAGTGAATTTATTAATACATACCGTGTACGTTTCTCGCGCTTATGAAACTTGTAAAAAATATGTCGCCACAGGTTTATGCGATTTATTCATTAATTCAATTGATTTCTTCCATCGCCGCTTTATGACATGGAGCAATAAAATAAATAAGATACTTCATGAAAGTCGTAATAGGGAGCATCGTTAGATCGATCCATCATTGGCTCGTTAACACGTCCGCTTTGTTTTTTTAAACCGGCTAGTGTTGTAGCTACGGCGTTTTTATTGAATACAGATTCGACGTCGGTAGTAATTGGTCGGGAGTCGGTGTTAACACGGTGTTTGACGACGAGACGGCTAATTATTTTCGTGTCGTAGGCGTTCGGAGATCGTATCGCGGCCACAAAAGAAAACGGATCGTTTTGACGCGATTGTTTCATTCGAACAATGACTTGTTGGTTTAAACGCTATCTGCTCTAGATACAAGCATGTAAGATGCCGTTTTTAATTTCCGATTTCGTAACGTATTGTTAATTTGTAAAGTATCTTAGGATGCAAATGACTCCATTATCAAGATTGAGATTGGGCGATATCGTTCGTGGAATGTCGTGATTTCTGCAAATCAAATTACGAATTCCATAATTTGTGTCAAAGCGCCCGCTATCGGGGCTTGCGCAATCGGATATTAATATTCGATCTTCGGCTTTCGATTCGTATAATTAAAATCGAGATCGATTCGATTGGTGCGGATGCCATCACGTAGTACATCAGAGGCGCCGCCCACTTTTGACGTGGCGTGTACGCAGCGTTTATTACCAATGCTTTGTAAATCGCCTGCTCAAATGACCATTACAAGTCCGGCTTCACAGGCGTTCTTGACTTATTAATTTGTCACAAAAACAGATTGAATAAAGATACAAAGTTATCTTTGTAAGGCCAATGTACCTTTACTACAATGCATCATGTATAGGTAGGATACCTATTTTAACAAACATTTGCGTCCTTAAGAGTGTAATGTTGTGATATATAATTTAGTAAAGTGTCATGCATATCATGATGTCATCCTTGGCTAATGCTATCGATAATAATTCTAAGAATGTCTTTGATTTGACCGGTAGTTTCCAACCAAGACAAACTAAATGTCAATAAATAACAATATTCATAACTATACCCAAGGTCTTTGTTAAAATGGTTTTCCTGAGCGCTTGACTGTGTAAGCAAAGAAAACAGCCTTTCTTGTTTATTTATCGCACGATTATCAATCGTTTCGCGCCATATTGGCAGCCATTTTGTCGAAACGGCAATTATAATAAGTGGTTGAATTTATTGTCCGATACGGCGAAACCTCAAACATGTGTTGAGGTTATGTTGCTACTCGATGCTTGCTTACCGGCTTTTGGATATTGCCTATATATAAAAAATCTATTCAAATATCTGTCAATAAAAAAAATTACAGTAAATTTCAAACCCATGGTAAGCACGAATAAACTAAGAGATGTAGATATAGACGTAATTGCATAATGATTTTTCCTCGTATTTTCACGGAAATGCACGACGTGTCATGCTATTTCAATCAGTATCAGTACTAAAAGTACAGAGGTCGATTGAAGTAGCATGATAAATACGAGCGTCTCCGTGTAAAGAGGGAAAATCATTATGCACTATGTCTGTACCTACTCTAAAACGAACTTAAATTGCCGTCAATAAATAAAATAAATAAATAAATATTATGGGACAATCTTACACAAATCGACCTAGTCCCACAGTAAGCTCAACAAAGCTTGTGTTGTGGGTACAAAACGACGATATATATATACAATATATAGATTGCTACACTTTAAGTACATTTGCTGACTATTTATCACCACACACATAACCAAACATAAGATATCATAGCTCTGACAACCCTTAACTAACCTAACACACATTTTATATAGATACATATAAAAAAATTAATACATAGAAAACAACCATAACTCAGGAACATTCGTGATGAACACACAAATAAATGGCCTGAGCAGCATTCGAACCCGGGACCTCCTCCTTCGTAGGCAGGGTCACTACAAACTACGCTAGGAGGCAATGGAACTTCCCTTCCCCTTATCCCTTAAAGGGATAAGTTCGCCTTTGTACAAACTTTGTATTTCTTTTTTATCCAGTTTTTGTTTATCTTGCATTTGTACAATAAAGTGTTCTACTACTACTACTACTACTACTACTTCCTAACAATCGAAACAAAACGCGTTACATGTTTTGTCACTGTTTCTCCTTGTATTTTCATATTACCTCATAAAACACCACTGAAACCATTCACTACTGAAACGGTCGCATTATCGTAACATACAAAACATAAGATAAATAAATTAATCTTGGAAATTTTCTTAAAAACTTAAAAGTTAGGTTATACTATCAATATGGCGCTTTTTTTACATTGTCAAGAAGTTCATTGACAACGATCTTATATAAAATATCGGAATTACAACTCTCTGACCTAAATAATACTTGAAAACTAAAAGGGTTCTTAATTATAATAAGTAATACAAATTCCTGTACAATATCCTGAGTTATTAATCAAAGGCAGTCGCATGTGTTCGCAGCGTATCGCGCGTTTTGCATAGATTTAAAAAGTCGATAGCCATGCTAATGTCGTGCTGTTTGCTCGCTCCTAACTTAGTAGTAAAGGACCCTTGGACATTCGTTTGTACATTGTTGCTCAGTTAAAAGCTTGGTTAATGGTGTAATGTCAAAGATTTTAACTTTAAGAGCACTGTAGGTTCTTCAAAAGGCCTGTTTATCATTTCCTTGGTTGCTGTTCCTGTAACTACATATTATTGTGAACAGAACGGGTCTATCGCGACTGTAGTTAATTTAGCTTAATATACCGACGTTTCGACACACGAACAACTGCATATTATTGTTTTCCTTTAATTGTTTGACTGTATAATCTGCATCATTTCGCTAAATTAGTTTGTATTTATTTGTTGTAATAATTACAGAAATCACAAAAAATACAAGTCAACGACAATACAGTTATTGTATTGTCGTTGACTTGTATTTTCTGTTTGTGAGCTTTTTCCAAAAAAATCTCCAAATGTTGATTCTTCCAGATCCGGACTTGCATGGTCTGGTTCGAATCAGAACCACGAGCTAAGTCGATCCAGATATTTAAAAAAAAACAGTCCCAAAATTTCCATATAAAATTTTAGTTGTCATTATGTCACGCTCATGCTCATAAGTAGTAAGTTAATTAATACCAAAAATGTAACGCGGGAATTTTTCTGAAATAGATCTGAAAAAAAATCAGGTATTCGGGTTCTTTTTTGGACATAAAGTTGTCTGAAAAAGATTGTTCTTTAGGCCGTAGAGATCTGGTGTTTACCTCTTTTTCACTGGTATGCCAATTGTGCAATAAATAATTATTGTATTGCACACGATCGCAGTATTGAACACTGCCAGTGCAGCCCGTGAGCTTCAAGAAGCGCTCAGAAGGTTCTTCTTAAGGTGCTCAGTCTATACACAACTTTTTTCAATACTACCAGTATTCAAAGGTAGTCTAAGAGAGAAAGAGGGAGAAATTAAATAAAGTGGAGCTAAAAACAAACCAAAGTGGCAACACCAGTTCCCTTTTCATATATGTCATTATTTTCGTAAAAGAATATGTGTCAAAGAGTTAACTTACCTACTGCTCCCACTCATGCGACAGAATGAGATGCACATATACAATATACAATGTTGCCTCCAAGCAATCAGTGTTGCCCTCCGTAAATGACTACATTTTTTGTCGCACTGTCTTCAACCACACATACTTCCCTAAAATATCTAGAGATGCCAAAATGAAAAATTCGTTTTTTTATTAATGCATAAATCTATGAATACTTAGCATGCAAAGTGCTACTTGTAGACTTTTCTTCCATATGGACGATTGCGTGCGAGGTGGAAGTATGAATCAAATTTTTCAGGAAATTAAGCAAAGTGACACGAAAGTACTGCAAGGGAAGGACACAAGAAAGTACAGACCAATTTGAGGTATTAACCGGTTTGATTTTCTATAAAAATAAATCGCTGTTGGTTTTGTATTGAAATTTCGATATTTTTATGTACTTTCTATGGGATTTCTTTGTTGTTCCTCTGTAACGTAAGAACCTAATTATTTTAATTATATTATCAAATTGAAAATTAAAAATCTTCCACTCTTTCCTTTATAAAAAAAAATATGTTTACAGAGTTGTTTTAATTGATAATTAAATTATTCTTACGTGGTTTCAATAATCTGTGGACGTGCGCAGTAACCTCAAGGGCATTATTAAAAAAATCATAAACATTTCACTATTATGTAATCGTGAAAGCACCAAAATAACTGAAAAGTATTCAAACTTTTACGAATCCCTTGTATACCCATCTGTAAATTTTACGTGTCACAGAAGGAACGCCTATGACATAGTACATGTGACACACCTACTCACAGACAGACATAGCCCACCGCGTACAAAAGTCCTCCGTCCAAATGTTAATATATAGAACCCTAAAAAAACTAATTTGCAGCATTTTTCATAAAATGTCGTATTTAGCCAGTCAAGTACTAAAACAGCATGAGTTGTGAGAGCAATCGTTCTTTCTTTAATACGACCACGCCCCGTCGCGCGCCTTATGACTTCGTTTTTAAATAAAGTGCTAATGTGCCAACGTCAGTATTGCCAACTTAGCACATTAGTTGCTAAATTAGCATTTATTGAAATCGATAGGTGATTGAAAGAGTCGTAAGGATTTAACTTTACGTGTTTCTGTGGATATCGGCGAAGTTAAGGACATTCAATTCTATTTTTTTGGGTACATTGGTAGTGACCCTGCTTACGAAGCAGGAGGTCCCGGATTCGAATCCTGGTCAGGGCATTTATTTGTGTGTTTATCACGAATATTTGTTCCTGAGTTATGGATGTTTGCTATGTATTTAAGTATTTATATGTATATAATAGTATTTATATGATTTAAGTATTCATATGTAACTATATATTATATATATCGTCGTCTAGTACCCACAATACAAGCCTTATTGAGCTTACCGTGGGACTAGGTCGATTTATGTACGATTGTCCAACAATATTTATTTATATTTGTTTATTTATAATTAGATAAACCTTAAATATAATCTAACATAACAAAGCACTAGATGGTTATAGAAAATTTTACCTTTTATCAGAACACAATTTCTATTTGATCAATGATCAATCTAAAATAAATTCAAGTTATTTGACCGTGTGACTTCACATGTCTGTTTTATATAACATCAGCTTACATCACATAGTAAGTAGATAAAGTAGATTTAAAAAACTGAAGTCAAATGACCCATATATATTGACATCAATAATTAATAATTAAGTATTAATATGCAGAGGCAGACCAAAGAAGAGATGGCGGGACGACCTGGATGCCTTTTGTAGCGACTGGCGGAGACATGCACTAAGCCGTGACAGGTGGAGAAAGAGAGAGGAGGCTTTTGCCCAGCAGTGGGACACAAAATAGGCTATTAAAAAAAATGCGTACAATTTTGTACATTTATCTGAAATAAAATTCTCATGCTACTTTTACCACCATACAACCTAACACTATTAATGAAGGTCTAAATACAAAAGCTATTATCAAAAGCGGTTTAATTTCCCGTTATCTCGGCATCGCACGTGTTGTTTCTTTTTTTAATTACGAGTATGTTACTACTGTGATGAATTACCCGGCCTAGAGAAAGTGGGAGCGGATGCGGCATTTCCTTTTTTTTCTTTTTGATAGGCAAATAAATAATTTTGTCAGGCAGTGGATAAGAAGAAATTTTCGTTTTATCGTTTCTTATTTCTATAAAGTTAGTTACTATTTAAGATCATGTCCTGACTACAAAAAACTTAGTTTTTGTAAGATAAGAAAAATTGTGCGATTTTTAGGATGATTTAAAAACTGGCATATTTTTGTCGTACTTTCTTCGTTGAATCATAATGGATATTTATCTTAATTTAATATTTTCCAGAGATGGCTGAGATAATTGAAGAAACGTAGGCAAAGTCGGCCACGACTTTCCTACTCCTAAAAAATACTATAAAAGAAGGGTGGCTCTTTGATTGAAGGTGTTAAACTAAATTGACGATTACTATAACTCCTAAGATCAGGGTCACGACTTTAGGTTATAATCGTTCGAGAAAACCAGCGTATTTTCTCGTGTATACAATTCTTAGAGCGGTTTACTAATATATCTCCGAAAATTGTATGGCAAATTATCACGTCCGAAATAACTTCCTATATTTTCATTTCGCCGAAAGATCATTTGCAAACTGTAACGTTTCGTAGACGTATCTTTGGCATATTATCATATTGCAACCTAATCTAACCCAGTTGGCAAGTGGCGAAAAGAAATACTGCGAAAAGGGATTACCATATTATTACTATGTGTAGGAAATCATAACTATGAACTCTAATTCTGATTTTGTGCTACGTATAGTACGTGTAGGTGATTTATGTGTTGTCGAGGGACAACCGCGGTCAAATAAGCACCACTGCGCCAGTTTTACAATAAAATTATAAAAGCCAGTATCAATCCAGCTCCTTAAGGACTCAAAATTACCGACCCCGCACAGCTTAAAAAACAGTTTGAAATATAATATATTTTTGGTAAAATTATAAAAACTAGACAAACACCTGAAGACCATAGAATTTTAAATATAGAAACAAATTGCCGCATCCACGTTTCCGCACTCCCAAACCCACAAGTACATTTAGCAAGACTTCATGAATATTAACTTTTTCTACATCAATCATACCGCATTACGGCATTAAATCAAAAACGCCTCAAGCACCCACTTGTCAAGCAACTTAATGACCTCTTTAACTTGGCAGGGTAGCGATCAGACGATTGCAAATTTGACGAAACAAAACGTCGCAAGCGCCGTGGTTTTAACTGTAGTTGAGACCTTTTAGATTGGAATCACGGAAAGGGTTAATAAGAAAGTGGGTTAATTTTTTGTTAGCATTTTTTGTTAATTTCCCTCCGTTTTTACGGTGATTAGGGGATGTTAATTAGTTACGGATAAGGGTAGTTTGGGTTTTGTTTAGTGCGATGTATTTTTTTACAAGTCTACAGTATCCTGACGCTCTAGCCTCTTGCGGCTATACAAAAAAAATATTTTTAAATTTGGAATCAATAGAGTTGGAAATAAGATTGAGTCTCTTTTGTTTTTAAATCAAATGTAGCCAACTAAATGCAAGTATGTTCCAATTAGAAATAGTTTAAATTTAATTTAACGGATTAGTCCTATGGGTAGGACATTAAGTTCTATACATGGAGATGGCATCGTACTATTTCATCTCTGCCAAAAGAATATGCAGAAAAATCATATCATTGTATAGATAGACTGACAATTTCTACTGTACGAATAGCCATATTAGCCATACACTTAAACAGTTGAGAGAGTAGACTTACTAAAAATTTGTTAACATTAGACAACTTTAATTTTAACACGCTTTTATTAGCTTCACTTGTAACTATGTATGTAATAAAATCTTGGAATCTTAATTTGACCCACTTCCCGGTCTCTGATTATGATGAAATTTTGCACATGCTCTGAGTTCTGATGACAATACATGACTAGCTAAGAAACGTCATTACAAATCCAATATGGCGGCCTCCCCAAGATGGCGGACAGGCAATTTGAAATGCACCCCCATGATATGGGTATCAAATGAAAGGGTTTGCTGTCAGGAATACGAAAAAAGTAGTCTTGTGACTTAAATCCAACATGGCGGACATCCAAGATGGCGGACAGGGAATTTGAAATGCACCCCCATGATATGGGTATCAAATGAAAGGGTTTGCTGTCAGGAATACGAAAAAAATAGTCTCGTGACTTAAATCCAACATGGCGGACATCCAAGATAGCGGACAAGCAATTTAAAATGCACCCCCATGATATGGGTATCAACTGAAAGGGTTTGCTGTCAGGAATACGAAAAAAATAGTCTCGTGACTTAAATCCAACATGGCGGATATCCAAGATGGTGGACAGGCAATTTGAAATGCACCCCCATGATATCGGTATCAAATGAAAGGGTTTGCTGTCAGGAATACGAAAAAAATAGTATCGTGACTTAAATCCAACATGGCGGACATCCAAGATGGTGGACAGGCAATTTGAAATGCACCCCCATGATACGGGTATCAAATGAAAGGGTTTGCTGTCAGGAACACGAAAAAAATAGTCTCGTGACTTAAATCCAACATGGCGGACATCCAAGATGGCGGACAGGCAATTTGAAATGCACCCCCATGATATGGGTATCAAATGAAAGGGTTTGCTGTCAGGAACACGAAAAAAATAGTCTCGTGACTTAAATCCAACTTGGCGGACATCCAAGATGGTGGACAGGCAATTTGAAATGCACCCCCATGATATGGGTATCAAATGAAAGGGTTTACTGTCAGGAATACGAAAAAAATAGTCTCGTGACTTAAATCCAACATGGCGGACATCCAAGATGGCGGACAGGCAATTTGAAATGCACCCCCATGGGTATCAAATGAAAGGGTTTGCTGTCAGGAACACGAAAAAAATAGTCTCGTGACTTAAATCCAACATGGTGGACATTCAAGATGGCGGACAGGCAATTTGAAATGCACCCCCATGATATGGGTATCAAATGAAAGGGTTTGCTGTCAGGAACGCGAAAAAAATAGTCTCGTGACTTAAATCTAACATGGCGGACATCCAAGATGGCGGACAGGCAATTTGAAATGCACCCCCATGATATGGGTATCAAATGAAAGAGTTTGCTTTCAGGAATACGAAAAAATAGTCTCGTGACTTAAATCCAACATGGCGGACATCCAAGATGGCGGACAGGTAATTTGAAATGCACCCCCATGATATGGGTATCAAATGAAAGGGTTTGCTGAATACGATACGAAATAAGTTTGAATAATAATTGACTGAGCGAGCGAAGCATCTCTGCTTCAGCTTGGACAAAAATGCTTTCGGGTGTCTGTCCATTTGTTCTCCTCTGCAGGTCGCATTTATCAACCAATTCTTGTGAAATGTTGTAACCCAGTTCATTCATTACATATTTTTTTGTCGATACGGTTTTTGGAAATAATGGCGGGAATTGGCATAAAGGGCCTAAGCGACTTCTGAGTTTATGGCGCTTAGGAACATTGAGAGTTCGTTGTGATAACGGAGCAATAAAGGAAGTATTTTCTTAGTTTTACACGTGTAGTGATTATAATTCTATCCTGATGATGGTACTCGTGGGGAATTGAGAGAACTCCTCAAACTCTTACGGCACAAGCGTTATGATTAAAGGGCTTTCCTAAGAAACTTGAACATTCACTAATACCATAATTTGATTGGAGCAGACTTTGATGATGCAGACCAAGGACGGCAAAGCGGAACTGCTCGATAAGCCTAACTCTAAATATCATCAGATTTGTGACATTCATCTTTTTGATTTGATTTCTATTCTGATGATGGAATTCTTGAGGAATTGAGAGAATTCCTTAAATTTTAACGGCACATGCACTATGGTTTGAGGGATACCTTAAGTAACTTAATTTTTTCTTTACGGAAACCATCATTTAGGTGGAGTAAACCTAATGATGAAAACCAGGGTTGACAAAGTAGAACTGCTCGATAATTTCCAAACCTATCAATCGATTTGAAGCATTCTTATTTTGTTTCCTTCAATCTCCAAGGTATTTTCGTTTCATTTTAATTCAAATGTAATGATGGAATCCATGAGACGTTAATAAAGACCCTTATTTTTATGGTGATTTCGAAATTTTATACTCAAACTAACTCAAACTTTAACTTTGACCAGGAAGTAGTTTTTTTTCTTTAAAGATTATATTTAATTTAAGTAAGATGAATTGATAAGCCATATAATCTGTTTCCTATACTAACTACAAGTATCATAAAATAAATAAATTCTTTGATAGTGCCTGCCTACCAAATCGAGTAAATCCAAAGAGTCCAAAAAGAGTAAATATTACATAAACGCTCCACGCTTTTTTTCAAAATAAATCATAGTAAATATTTAATAAAGATGATTACCTACTTATAGCCATTTGGCATACATAATTATTTATCGTTCGTCACGAACTGAAGTTGTTTACGTTTACCTGCGATCTAATGAAGATTTGGCAAAGGGAAAACTCTTGAGTCATCAAACTAAATGTCCGAATTATTTTGTAATTTTTAGTGCGTGCTAAAAGCGTGTGTTTTAGTTTTTTAAACTATTAATTTTATTTAGTAACATTTTCAATTAACTGTCGTCCATATTTCCGAAAAGAATATGAAACCTTCTCCCACTTTACTAAAAACATTCTTTATAGCTTTCCCATCCCTAATCTCCTATTTAGTAAGTATATAATCAGATGGATGAAGTGGCGGACGGCGTGCGTCACGATCGGACCGGCATTAACATATCGCGGGTTCGATTCCGCTATCGCCCGTGTCGCGCGGCCCGAGTGCCCATTGTCATACCACACGGTACAATGCAAAATGTTCATTAATTTGGTAGACTTCTTTTTTGACGGTTAAAGCCTTATAATATAAGGATATCTATTGTAAATGATGTTTATTATAAATATATAAGCCCATTTGATTCACAACCTTACCTAAACTACCAAATCTGTATTTGTCACTTTTTTCAAGAACTGGGCCCCATTTCTCGACAGGTTGTAACTTGTAATGCATGTGGAAACTCTGTCTAACGAAAGAAGTTAAACAGATACTTTCGCTTGTATTACAAAGTTTCAAGAAACGGGCCTCTGCTAGTGTGAATGCAAATTGGTCCTTCGAGACAGATTTTGTGTATTTGTTAAAGAATCCAACGAATTTTCATAAGGAATAATCGCGAAGTTGCTCACAAAGAGCAACTTAAAATTTACACAGTCTAAAAGACGTTCCATTATTGTCTTCTGTTATCGTGATTATTATTCATTAGAATGAAACACTTTTAAATTGATTTATCGCGTTTATTAACACCATGACCCTACATGTGCATGTGATAACAAAGTGCTGTAAAAGGCTCTTAATAAACAATCAATCAGTTTTAAAGTGTCTCATTGAATAACATCCACAATCTTCCAGCTACGTACAACCTCTGGAAGCTTTATATTCATAAATATAAATAAACAAAACTCAAATATTGTGGGAAAATCTTACACAAATCGACCTCGTCCCACGGTAAGCTCAATAAGGCTTGTGTAGTGGGTATTTCTAGACGATACATATAATAGATAGATGCATATCGACGCTTGAAAGGCGAAATGGTCTAAGCGACATTTTTTGCAAAATTAAGTTATATATACCGTTGAAATCAGCTGATTTTTTTGCGTCGAATGTGCTGGGTCTCGTGTCCATATGACTACTTCCATGTCGCTTATCCCATCGGTGATTTTTCAAATCATGACCTATTTTAGTTACTAAACGACGTCTTTTTCTTCAAATTTTTGAATATTGGACAAAAGATAAAATGTATTTTTACAAAACGCTACTTAGACTGTTTGACTTTATTACGACTTTCTATTCATTAGTCGGTTATCTTGTTTTACTTTACCGTATAACACAGTTTTACTTCAGTTATATAACTTTACTTATAACTAAAATAACACAAAAAATGGCTTAGATCAAATAGCCTAAACGGTTTTATCAGCACTGTTGTTGGTTATCACCTTTTACTTGATTTAGGTATCGAGAGTGATGTCGCTTATCCCTATTAACCTGCAATAATGTATATAACCGCTGTCGCTTATTTCTCTTTCTTGGAAATAAATTCGGTGTTGACGGTCGAATATATAATTTTAAACACATTGTTTTTATATACGAGCTGGTTGGTTAGACAGTTTCAGCTACAATATTTTATAAAACAGACCGTCTTTAACTAATACTGCGTGTATTTGTAAAGTCGGTTATTACCAATACAACATATTTAAAGTGCCGCATACGCACTGTCCACGGAGGAGTTCGCGATACGCAAGCGCCATCGAACCAAATTCAGTACGCTTCGAGACGCTCTCTAAGTAACGCGTGTGTCAATTTCTCCGTGTAGGTACTCAAATCGATCGAACTGCACTACAATATCGTAAGTGATTTTACACATAAAAGTTAAATCATAAACGGTAGTACAATTTATAACAGTACTTTCGTTGTTTACTAATGCAAACACGTTTACTTTTAGGTGTATAATGCATAGAAAAGGGCGAATTCTGGACATGGCCTTGAAAAACGCCGGGATATTACATTCGCGATCACGCAGGAAATTAAGCTTTGATGTCATGGTAAGTTAAGTGTTATTGAATAGTTAGTATGTAATTATTTTGATAATAAACATAATGTATTAGGCAACGCAAGCTTTGGATAGTCGGTGACAGAATAGTATCTATTATCAGAGGTTAAAATGTCATTGTCGATTCTTGTCATTTTTGTGTATATACCTACTTACGAAGAAAAATTCGTGACTAGTAATTATAATAAGTAATTTTATTTAATCGTATGGCAGAGTTACACGTCGAATACAATTCACAAATCAATTTTCAGACCCATTAGCCATTTGATGGCATCGTCGTTGAGGTTGATGAGATCCTCGGAAGAGTTACCAGCGTAGCGAGTAAGAGGACAGTCCTCGATGATGTGCTGTATGGTTTGCACTTCGGCACCGCAGTCGCAAGCAGGAGAGGCAGTCCAACCGCAGCGATGCCTGTATTGAGCACTGCGCCCATGGCCAGTACGGAGTCTGTTGAGAGTGCACCAGTCTCGTCTTGGGAGTTCGGCGCCGCTGATTTTGTCACCAGGAACTATCCCCGAACCCAATTTGCCCATCATCAAGGAACTCCAAGACGCACCCATTCCTGCTTAACATTAAAGTCGCCTTCGGGCAGGTTTTTAGCGATGTCCTATGGTGCATTTCTGGATTTAAGACGGCGTGTGGCTGGACTTAAAAATTCCGAATGCATGGGAAGACATGGGTCATTTCGGATCTTATTTACTTCTCTTAACAGAGCTCCTTTCCTTCTCAAGTCAGGCGGGAGAATTCGACAGAGCACCGGTAACCAATGGCACGGGGTTGACTGGAGTGTACCGGAGATCAATCGCATGGCCCTATTCAGCTCAACGTCTACTTTAGGCGTATGGGCGCTTCCCAGCCAAATCGGAGCACAATACTCGGCTGTAGAGTACACCAATGATAACGCTGAAGTGCGCAATCCCTCCGCACCAGCTCCCCAAGACGTTCCACTCAGCTTCTGGATGATGTTGTTTCTGGTTTTCACGGTGGGCTAGTTGGTTGTTCAGATGAAAACAGCACGATTCTGTTTTGCTGGCACTAGGTGTTAAACGCCAAGCTCTGAAGTACCCGGATAGTGTCCCCATGTCACCTGACAGTGTTGATTCCAGACTCTGATAATAAGTAATAGTTAATAGGTACTTATCCATCGAAGTGGTTTAATAGTACATTACGTACCCAGGGCGGTGAACAAAGAATGGCTCAGATTGCGGGTATTTGTGGCCCGAACCGGAGGTGTAAACAAGCGATCTAAGGCCTTCTTTATTACCGTCCGTGGTACGTACATAATTTTTCACTTCTCATGCTCATAAAGTGTTTCAGTTTCTTTTAATAAAGACCCATCGGTTTTCAAACCAATTGTTTCATTTTTATATCACTAACTAGAAATTTAATAAAGGTTTTAACTATTTATAAGTAAAGGATCAAAAGGGTCAATTTTAACATAGATAAAATAGTTCCATGTTAAAAGTAGTCGCACCTAGCCATAGACTATTTGTCTTGACTTAATCTGTGGCTTATAATGACCTTGTACAATCTGACCTTACTATTTATTTGACATTTTTTTGTAGTTGGATAGTTTATCCTAGTACTTTCGCAGATTATTTTTCCACTTAGACTCTTTTACTTTAAACATTTTTTATCGCAAATGTTGGTTAGATTATTTTACCTCTAACAAAATTTGAGATCATTTTGCGTAAGCGACACTAAATCCTCAAATAATATTGTATTGGGTAATATATTGAATACAGTGTATAAAAAACATTACTATAATCTTGTACAAAGTTGTTTGTTTTAAATCGTACAATAAAATAAATTATAATGATTTTTTTTCAAAAAATTGCGCGGTTTTTTGGCTCTCCTGTAAAGTTACCATTTTGTCGCTTAGACCATTTCGCCTTTCAAGCGTCGATATAAATACTTAGATACATAAAAAACATCCATAACTCAGGAACAAATATTCGTGATAACCACACAAATACATTTATTGACCCTGACCAGGATTCGAACCCGGGACCTCCCGCTTCGTAGGCAGGGCCACTACCACCTAAGCTAGGCGGCCGAACAAATCCTTAAGCCTTTCTAAAGAAGCTACATCTGAATTAATCATAACTTCGTGTTGTTATTTCAGTCTCTCTTCAGTGCAATAAAGTTTACTTTTAAAATCTCGTGCGTTGACAGTGGGAACGCACAGCAAAAACGTTGGTAAGCGAGGTAGATAAACATTTCCTTGTAGTGGGCATGTCCCGCGCATGACGAATAAATCTTGATGTCGTCGCCGCTGATAGCTGTAATGTATGGAATATTGTGCGCCACTCATTTGCTAGGTACGAATGTTTTTATACGTACTATTTTGGTGGAAAAACATTTAAAAGAATAATTTTAGTTTTGAATTTGAGCGGAAATAGCCGCGTTTTTAACCATCAATTGATCGCCCGTTGCATAAAATCATATAAAATAGCACATTGTGTAGTGTATTAAGGGTTTAAGGGCAGTAAACACGAAATTACGAATGAGTGTGAATTTAGTTTATTTATTTTAACACGAGTTCGTAATTAATGTACCGCCCGTCGTACATACAATGTTTTTCGTCACTTTTGCGAGGAAATAAATAAACTTACTAGGCAGATAAATAAACAATAATTACTGGCGGTAGTGTAGTAGCACAGTCCACACAGTACTCCGGGGTGAGCGGCGGCTACGTGCGGCGAGAGCGTGGGCGGTAAAATAGTATAAAAATCGATTACGGTCATGGTCAGCTGTATTAACTCAATAAGTCTTATTATGCTTGCATATACTAATATCACCATTTACGAGCAAATGTGATAAAAAAAAAATATTTCTGGTTCGTCTTTGCTTGTCGGGATTACGGTACCTTTAATGCCGACTGTACAGCCGGCTCTCGCGAGACGAGAGCTCCCAGTTCATTCGCGATCTCCGCTTCTCGAATGTTTAGTGTACAGCTGGCATGAGTAACGATAACCCGATGTTGTATTTTTTTTTAATTTTTCCTTTATATCCATACATTAAAGTGATTGAAGCAGAATATATTCACTAGCATATCAAATGATCTGGTTTCTCCAAGGTAACGCTTGTTAACCACAAACAAAAAACACCGTTACACAAAACAAAACCAAAACAGGAGCGATTGTGTTTCAAACATTCTTCATTCAAATTAAACACCCTGTCTTTACCGCATGACAGATGGACTAACACACAACATCAAGATGCCAACATCGATAATCTACAGTCCGTCAACCTTTGTCTATGGTCTATTTTTAACTGGCAACACCGCTAATGGCGGACGCTGTAGTGACGCTAAGTTGACAGGGTGTAGATTCTAGATGGTAGCACTGATAAATAGTTTTTGAGTTGAAAAGTTTAGTTGCTTCAATTTTGATTTACCAAAGACAAAGTCCGACCGGAGATTTAATGTTTTAGTCCTAAACAAGACAAGGCAATAACAATAATACAAAAATCAAACGGTCTTATTAATCCATAAATGAACTTTTACAATAGGTTTGATAGCGTTAATTTCATTTACTCGGTTTTGATTGTTGTCTGCTACTAAAAAGTCCTAATTACGATCGATTCTTCTCCTCCTTCACCAACTTGAAGGGGAATAAACGCTGACGCGACAAAATTACGTAGATTGTTTAGATATAGGTAGTATGTTGTCAAACATGTTTAACGCCTATTCTAATTAGTCGTATTGCTTACATTCTGTCACTCTTAGCCGCACAAGTGTTTCAATTCTAATCTATAGTTAAACCCTTTGTTTAGTTTTTTGATCATTTTAAATAAAACTTAGGTTACTTACATAAACAGCCAGGATCTTAACGAGCTGTGGAGCTGTCTTATACTAAATATTGCTCTCTTTTCGGCGCCGCATGGCCCGCATGGTCATTTATTTAGTTCCTATAATTACGTACAGTATAGATCTGCCGATACACGAAGACTGGCAAGTCAATGCTGACGCTAACTTGTGCACCGATCACTAACCCATTAGTGTGTTACTTATCGATTTTATTACATATTTATAAAATTTTACATGCATACAGTAATCGTAAGCTATCTGAAATGGTGGGGGAACTTATATATACCCTGACAAACCAAGTCTGATAGATTAAAAATAACTATAAGCCTCCCTTTTTTCCGAGGGGTAATATCGGACGGCGGATTTGAACGGCCTCTTAGTCTAGTTGGTAGTGGCCCTGCCTACGAAGCAGGAGGTCCCGGGTTCGAATCCTGGTCAGGGCAATTATTTGTGTGTTTATCACGAATATTTGTTCCTGAGTTATGGATGTTTTCTATGTATTTAAGTATTTATATGTATCTGTCTATTATATATATCGTCGCCTAGTACCCACAACACAAGCCTTATTGAGCTTACCGTGGGACTAGGTCGATTTGTGTAAGATTGTCCCACAATATTTATTATTATTTTATTATTTATTATTAATATCAGCGTAAGAAAAATACAGTGTGACTCTCTCTAACTAAGCACAGATGAAACCAGATCGTTGTCAGACTATACATATAATATACATATAATATATTAAAATTTCAACGGGTACTGAAATATTACAGCAGACAGAATACATGCCTCTTGCTATGTATAATTCGATACATTTGTCGTAACGAAGTCAATCGCATGACGTACTAGTAATTTTGTACAATTATTAGAAATTTTCTCAGGACTTTTTTAAACCCTAAATCAGTTAGTTTTTGCGTCATAGCGCAGAGGCAAAACTTCATTCGCGTTTTGCGACTGGCTCTCAGTTTGTATATTTTATAGGGTTCTATAGCCCTTTGATACCCTAAAAAGGGCATTTACACTGACTAATGACAGTTATGAAAGCGGCGACATGCAGAGATCAATCACAATGGCATGCATAATGTATGTTATGTTTTATTTATGAACTTTATCACTGTGATACGAGATCGATTTCATGCTCGAGCGAGTCGCATTTGACATTTGAACGAATTACCATTGGTTTGGTTCTTACTTTTTTTCGTTTATTCATTCTGACAACACTAACTGAGACGACAAGCGACACGTAAGCGACAAAGATCACCAGCTACATTTTGCTAATGCTTGTCAAATGGGTAAGAAAGAAAAAACAATGTTAAATAAGCAAAAGGGTTTTCAGATAATTTTACCTTTGCCCGCTTCCTACCTGCACAATACAAAAGTTTTCAACAAAGTTGCCAAGAAAAAAAAATAGTAACTTTAACCAATATATTAAATACACTCAAGCAAAGCATATCCGTTATTAGAAAAAGACAGCACAGCAGAAAACCGGGAAATTTTAAAGGTAAAGGGTTGTCTATAACCACAGACAATTTAAATTTCGCGCTTTTTATGACAAATTGTTTGTCAGGCTTTGCGAATGCTAACTTGATTCTAGGCATATGACCGAGCATTATATTTCTTATCGATGGAATTGTGGATGGGAAAAAAAAGATTATATATAACTTACTTAATATGTGATTCGAGTATGACCAATCTGATCTCAACCAAAACATTCGTACTTACTATTCGATGATGGATCATGGTAGCGGTTATCATAAAGTTGGTGATCGCTCACGGTGCGATGGCTATCGGCAGATTCTGACGCGGCCGATGCACGACTATTTTAATTGGGCTCGATGCCACAGATAAAACTAAAGATGGCCGCGACACGTGTTTGGTAGTTCGACATGTCTGAACGGATCAAGTTTGAAACAGTTGAAATATATTTTAGTGAATTACGCTTTGTTATGCTGTCATCGTCAGATTTGAAAGTGGTAAATAAATAGACTATGGATATTTTCAATAATTGTTGGTGCTGTTGTTATACGCCGTTATACGTAACGTATGTACGTGTTATATGTATAAAATTACGTACAAACATTAAGGTATTCACCCTGGCTTGTATGTTACAGTAAAATAAAATGAAATTTTGTCGTTTCATTTTAAAACTTTTACATTTCAAATAAATATAAGTGCGTACCCACAATTTGTAGTGGCAGGTAACAACTACATTTTACAGCCTCACAAATCTCTGGAATAACCTTTACATTATTCTATAATTCAGAATAACGCTCGTACTTGAACGCTGAGTTATTGCGATTGCAAACATGTCTGCTCCCACGAGATGCATGGCGCAACAAAGCCTTTGATAATTCTATGACTAGCCAAACTATGCGGGCGAATTATGCATCGCATGCTTCTCTCATTTAAAGCCTTCGCTGACATGTTTATAAAGACAAAGGTTACAGATGAATATCATTTTAACGTTAACGAAACGAGCTGCAGCGCGCGGCTAAACGACGCCCAGTCACGCCATCTATCTGATTCCACGTACAACCTTTCACCAAACAATCGCTTTATAACTTATTTAGCAAACGCTAACGAACTCTGATAACTCCAGTATGACGGCGCATACTCTAACGGCCAATCGCGCGTCACTAAACATCGGCCGGCCAATCAGCGCGCGCTAGGATAGCGTGACCCGAACGCAATCCGATTCGAGTCGTATTCGTTACCGAGAGATGGCGCGCGCCCAATCGTCGCGTCCATCGCGCTGTCGTGCCCATATAATGATCTTCACAGGGCCAGGAGAATGAAGTTGAGCCTCTCATTAATTGGCGTTTTGAGAGATCGCTGCGCGAAAGATAGGTTAATTCCTCGCTCGGTCGAGATCCTTGTCGCTGAAAAAGGAAGGTGAGCGAGCATTTTCTGGAAATCAGATCCAATTACATGTGCCCGTTAAGGTTTTGTTCTGTTTGCGCGCGATATTGATGGACTAGCTAGCTATTATCGGGGAACATTTCTCGCATTTGTTAACATGTACTGCCCCACCCACGCCGCGGCATTTACATAGCGCGGGCACGTCTCAATTAGGAGCGTAATGTATGCCTCGACTCGGGCCTGGATCTGACTGACGCCGACTGATAGCGCGAAACGTGACGGGTGACGACTATCACCCGCTTCCCCGACACTAATAGGAGCGGATATTGGGCCCGATACTTTTTGTTTGCATATCCATTAGCGTCTATTTGCCCGCTGACTCCTTAATAAATTATGTAAATCTAAATTCTATTTTTCTTATTTCAGGTGAGGACGAGGAATGGGGAAACGAGAGCGAGGCGATGCCAGGAGAACCTCGCACGCCGAGCTCGGGGGGAGAGCGGGCTGTGTCGAGCGGCGGCGCGTCGCCCGCGTCGGCGTCAGCGGGCTCTCCGGCCGCGTCGCCGCCGCGGCTGCGCCTGAACACGAGCCTCGCCACTGACCCTGCGCTGGCGCCTTCCGCTACGCCCGTCAAGCGCGAGCTGCCTTCTCCTTCGCCCCCGCCGCCGCCGACGACAACTCAAGCGCAAGCCAGAGACTACCTCGCTCTAACAGCGGCGGCATTCCCTGCGCTCTTTCCTGTCGCACCGACGGGCTACATGTGTCAGCCATGCGGCATCCGCTATTCTTCGCTAAGTACGCTGCAAGCGCATCAGGAGCACTACTGCTCGAACAGACGACCAAAACCTTCCGAATCGGTGGAACCAGGCGCTGACGCCGCTGGAGATGAATCCAGCAGTGATGCGAAGACTCCGAGACGTACAGGAAAGCAATATGCTTGTACCTACTGCTCGTACAGTGCTGACAAGAAAGTCAGTCTTAATAGACATATGCGCATGCATTCTTCATCTCCAGTCAGCAGTGGGACTCCGGCACCAACCCCAACTTCGAACGGAGAAGCAACCGAAGGTCAACCGTCGCCAGATCGGTACTGCACTGACTGTGATATAAGGTTCAGCTCGATCCAAACTTTTAGAGCCCATAAAACTCATTACTGCAGCACGAGACAGGTAGTGAAGCCTGCTTTAGCTTCAGCAAGAGGAAGTTCAGTGACGTCAGGTTCCGCACCGCCGTCGCCAGGGGCCACCCCGCCAGCTCAAAATCAATATGCGCTAGCCCTGCCTACTAACCCTATACTCATCGTCCCGTACTCACTGTTACGGGGTGCAAGCACTCTCCCGGGTACGACTCTACCAGACCCCGATACGCCATGTTTTTTACTGCCAAACGGCACTTTTCAACCACTCAGCCGAGCTATACCAAATATGAATTCTGATGGAAAGGAAGCTGAAGTTTTAAAGTCAGCTAATCGGCCTCGAGAGACTTTGAAAGATGGCGGTACCCCTTTGGATCTAAGCGTGCGGCGGACTCCTGAATCAGTCGGTACTGATGAGCATGAAAAAGAAAACAGGTTGCGGTCTGCCACGCCAGAACAGATTGTCTGCGCACCCTCGCTCCCAGGGTCCCCAGGCACACCGTCGCCGCAGCGTCGATCTTCGTCACCCAGCGGTGAGAGCTCACCAAAGCGCAGACGACGTGACTCCAGAGGGCCAACGCCAAAGCCTCCAAGTGTCCCCTCCCCGCCCGAGAGCAAGTTCACCCCTGTACCGCCAGTAATCCTGCCGACAGCTCTGGCTGTGCGTCTAGCCTCAGAACTGCCCCTAGCGGCCGCTTCCCCTCAAGTTCTAGTCAAGCAAGGCGTTTCAAAATGCAAAGAATGCAACATTGTCTTCTGCAAATACGAGAACTATCGCGTGCATAAGCAGCACTATTGTTCAGCCGGCGGGGAGGAGCGGGCAAGCCCGGCGCCCCCGGAGCCGGGTCCACCGCCACAATACCGTCAGCTATACTGCCTCGCCTGCGGGATACACTTCAGTTCTTTGGACAACTTGACGACGCA
Organism: Lathronympha strigana; assembly: GCA_949128165.1. Taxonomy (NCBI): domain Eukaryota; kingdom Metazoa; phylum Arthropoda; class Insecta; order Lepidoptera; family Tortricidae; genus Lathronympha; species Lathronympha strigana. The sequence continues at coordinate 3,153,440 of OX421906.1, read as the reverse complement.
TCAAAGCTTTTACTGCACAAAGCGAGAGACGCGTTCGCCGCGGACAGTGCCCGAGGCGCCCAGGCCATCATCAGGCTCAGAGGGGGGCTGGAAGTGTCCGTGCTGCGACGTGGTGTCGCCGACAGCGGCGGCGGCGCAGCGCCACATGGAGGCGCACGCGGGCGTCAAGGCGTTCCGCTGCACCATCTGCCGCTACCGAGGGAACACGCTGCGCGGGATGCGCACGCACATACGAATGCACTTCCCGAAGAAGCCTGCTGATTTGCAGGTTAGTTGACTTTTCACAACCTTTTTACCTTTAAAGTAGAGATTTATTGAAAATTATATGAAAAGTGATCTAAAAACGATCTTCAGTTGTAGGTACTATCACAATAGGCACAAATACAACTTACCTACAGAATACTTAAGTGTTTTAAGAAGTGTGCACGCTTCTATTTAATAGCACGTTCAACTTGACTACTTTAATAGTTTAATCCTAACTATCAAGTCCGTGAGCTTACCTGGATAAAATAGTATTTCATGATAAAATCATTGTATAGTCTGACAACCACGGGCTGCAGTAGTTTTTTTTTGTGCGTCCCTTTTCTTCGGAGTGAAAAAAATAGGGAGGCATATAAATATTTAAAAATATCTACTGCGGCCTGTGGTTGTCACGCTATACTGCCTGCTCGTTATCAAACTCCCAAACCATTCATTGTCATCTCTATACGACACAATCTATAACTACTATTCTGCAATTCCAGGAGGAGAGCTACATAGCCTGCGTGCTCGAGGAAGACAGCCGCGAGACCACCTCCCCCTCCCCGGCGGTAGGGGAACGCATGCACCGCCGTACCTCGTGCGCCTACACCTCCACCTACCGCGGCAACGTCGTTCGCCACGCCCGCCTCGTCCACGCTACCGATGACCCCGAACCAGAGGAAACATCCCCTCCCATCCCCGTCGTCGACATAAAAAAGGAACCAGAAACCGAAATGGAAGAAACCCCTAACTACTGCAAGTCTTGTGATATCTCCTTCAAATATGTAAACACCTATAAGGCGCACAAGCAGTTTTATTGCACGGCCAATAACCAGGATGCCGCGGCAAACAATAACGTACCACCGGCGCTGCCAACCGCGCGGGTTAACGAAGTGCTATGAACGTTACGTTCGAAATTTGAATTTCGAGCCAGTTTTGATTTACAACGCTGGCCGATTGAGAATAAAGATAATAATGTATGGATTAGAATAGACCAGTCATAGATAGGTCTTTGAAAATTAAGTAGTAATGAATCATTATCGGGTAGCGACTCATTTTTGACGCAATTTCTAGTTAAACGGAGAATTCAGTACTTATATCTCTTTTTAACTTATAACGTCTTCTCTACTGAGTTGCAACTCGAATGCGCTTGGTTATAAAAATAAGTGAATCGTATAAAACTTTTGGATCTATATTAAATCATGTGCAATAATTGAATTAATCGATATACATATACCGCATATCAACGCCAAATTAACGGTTTGAATTTAACGGTTTAAATTTAATTTGATTTGACATAACGGCTTCTGTAAATAGCTCTCAATATATAGTTTTTTGTTATTGTTATGTAAAATTAAAGTTAATCGTGTATGTATTAGTTAACGTTAAAAACTACCAAATTGTAAATATTATAGTATGTGTAAAGATATTATTACTTCATAACGAAATTTTATTACCATTTGTTCTAAGCAATTGTTCTTAATTTGTTGTTAATTTTGTTTAATATTATTATTAGGAAACTGAGTATTTAAAGTCGTACTCAATACAGGTACTTTACTTACAGTGCTATAGCTATCAGTAAATTTAATAATGGTTTCTAGAATGAAAATGTGATGTGCAAGCATGAATTTCGCAGATAATATTTGTTAAAGTGAGATATTACTACATGTTGATATTACTGTCTCCCTCTCACACTTTCTAGCAGATAACGATCTATCGTTCCTGCATGAAACAAAACCTTAAGTACTAGGTTTAATAAAAAACGGATTTATTTTTCTTCTTTATGAATTTTGAATTCAGCGCCAGAAGTTATTTTCTAAATGGCGTGCTTTCAAACATTTTGGTCCTAAATATTAATATCCACATCATAAAAAACGTTCTAACATGTGCTAAAGAGTTTTTCTAAAGCAGGCACCACACATAGCGGGTTTGCGTTTTGCCTCTCACTCGCAGTAAAAAAAAATTACTGGTGCGGGCGAGAGGCAAAACGCAAATACCCGCAGTGTGGAGCGTCTATAATGTAATAATTTACGAGTAAATAGACATGAAATTCGTGCATGAGGTCACATTTTTGCCGAGTTTTCATACTGTATTATACGTTTCTATATACTTTACAGATAAAATATTATCTGAATAATTTCCTAATTTACGAACGTACTTTACAAAGTTGGCACGATCCGTTACACACATAATAGATTAAAGCATTTGAATTATAAATAAGGAGTTAAGATAAAATACCATGTTTTGTCAATGCCAAAGCATCGCTAGCGTATCATAATGCATTTATAGCTATCTCACTAATGTAATTATAGTTATAATAAACACAAGACTTATCTTTAGACGTATTGTAAATTGTCACTGTGTTGTCTCGAACTATGTTTGCGTTCAAGTAAATAAAGCATACGATTACTAGCCAAGCTTCAAACAATATAATTTCAATAATAAAAATGGCAAACGTCAATTTCAGAAAAGAAAACTGGCAACATTGGTGGTAAACTCCGGGACTGATTTCCTGTATTGCCAGTTTAATTCTTTAAAAATCGTCGTTAGAGTCAAACCACGTTATCTCTTCCAAACAAATGAACCGTAAAATTTTAAATTGTTATTTTAAACGTCAAGTTTAGTTAATACTTTCACAGCCTGTGCTATGAAAATCCAGGAAACTAAGCATAGACTACTAATGATATTTGTTAGTAAGGAGGCAACAAACGTGTTTGTTTTTAGTAAACTTTCACTTTGTTGATTGTTGATAGTTCATTTCCTATTAAATTTAATGGGATTAGCGCCATATCGTTAGCCGATTTAACTAAATACCTACCTACACACATATGTATAGTAGGTTTTGAAAACGCGACCCCGGTCTCACAAATCCCTTTCAATCCACAACCTTGGCTAGTATCATATGATTTGATTACTTTTATTATTATTATATAATCGAATTTAGTCCACTCGGTAACTATCAACCGGAATTCATAGTTAGTTTACATTTAAAATAACGGAATTTTGAATTTAAACTCCATTATTTTCTTGTTATCGTAATCTTCCGTCAATATAATTATATTGGTACTGTCAATTAATGTTTATTTGTTCTTGTTTGATGTATGTAGGTATTTTGATATGAGTTTTCGTAAAAGCTGGATTTAATTATAAAAAAGCGACATTAAAAAATATACTTTTGTTAGTCTTCAACATTCATATTTAAAAACGGGTAAAACTCGCGTATTTTATCACTATTGGTGTGACATGTTTCGATTTTAGCTGGCAATCATCATCGGACTAAATGTCATGTCACGCACGACATGTACAATCTAAACATGTCACGCTAATAGCGATAAAAATACGTGAGTTATAGTATAAACCTTTGTTTTAATATGAATATAGATACAACGTAACCCCACGTACCCCGTGCCTTTTCTTTGAAAATCGGCCAATATTTTATTGATATTTCTTTAATGTTCCATACGTAAAACTATATGATTCAAGTAAGAACAAATAAGCAAATCAGTTTACTGTTGATGTACTTAGCAAGTTCCTTGTAAAAACACCTTATATACGTTGGAATAGTTTACATGCGCGTGTTTCGCTGGTCACAGAGTAACGTATCATGACATTGTTACGAATTTCATCTGACAACGTGCCATAATGCGGTTTTAATCAAATGAGGATCCGCAATCCGTTCCGGCGTGCGAGGGAGACACCGCTATATAAGTGTATACTTATATAGTGCTGGCTTGCTTGCACATAGGAGCGGTGCGGTTCGGCGTAAATGAAACTGCTTAATCTGTGTTCTCAGAAATAGTTGTAATTAGACATCTCGAATAACTGAAATCTGTGCCTTGTGTTTCTGTTAAAAAAATACAAATAAATACTTTACTAAAAAAATATGTATAGATATATATAAACTAAAGTAAATTAAAACGATAAGGCCTGGAAGTTATGTACCTACTGGCCACCTAAGGAAGGCATTTATATAAAGGCCATACATTTAACTAAATAACTATTAAGTGCAGTGCTATCTAGAAATATACTTCTAAGCCTTATTATCTTAAGTTCTGAGCAGAATTTTGACTTTAAATAACAACAAAAAAAGAAGCATTTCTTAAAATACAAAATGTAAGTACGTCAATAATTTGTGTATTTTTTTCGTTTTTGTTAAATTCATCAAATCATAATTAATGTTTTTTGAAATAATTATTCCCAAATAGCTAATCTAAACGAAACTATTTATTATTAGACACATTAAACACAAGGTATCAGAAAGTAAGCTGTATTTAAACTAAAATAGACCAATTTATTTCACAATTCCACTTGCAATGAAAATTGAACATTGAGGCATTGCAATAGGCTATATTTTCGAGTGTCATTGTGAAATGAGTTATTAGTTTTGGCGGGGGTACTGCCGTGCCCCCAGATAAGATATTCTTAAGATGTTGATTGAGAGTGGTTCTACGGAGATTTTATATAAATGATTATCTTTCACAAAGAATAACTATCATTTTGTTTAAGTTTTATGCAGGGAGCTATCAGGGGCTTATAGAAGTACACAGAAATTAAATAATATATTTAACCCTGAGCCACCAAATGGTCCCACCTAAGCATGATGCCGGCATATTGGCCAGCGCTGATCTTCCGTCGGGGCCATCTGGTGAAACCACGGACGACCCAATAACAATAAAAAAATACAATATAAAATACCTACCCTACCCTCCCTGCAAAGAAAGATCAGAGGTTGGTTCTGGGTTCGACTCCCAGTAATGGCATTTGTTTGTGTGGTCCCGAATAGTTGTTTTTAAGTTATGGACCATTTATGTTTAAGGTGTTTTATGTTAATCGTCGCCTAGTACGCAATGTTTTTCTTTGCTTAATCTGACACTAGATTAACCTGTGTCCTCCAATCATTTTTGTATTATTTTTAATAATTAAAAAACTACGATTGTGAAAGATAATTATTAATATCAAATAGTGTAGAAACACCCTAACGTGATAATACGTGTAATTATGAATCATTAACGTGAGTAGGCCTATAATGATATTGTAAAATACGCCAGACAATAAATTATTTATCACATATTAATGACTTGTTTCCTTTTTACCTTGAAAATCAACAATTATTGAAATAATGACAAAAAAACCGCCCAAGTGCGAGTCAGACTCGCCCACCGAGGGTTCCGTACATCATAAAAATGATTAAAAATAAAACACTAAAAAACGCTAAATACACTTTTCTTGTGTAGTATCAAAGAGTCTAACGAAGTTTAAGTCTGCAAACTGAATAACGATTCACACCTCATACAAACTTTCAACCCCCTTTCTTATCCCTTACGAGATAAATTTCGGAAAACTCGGAATACGGTTTCAAGGGACCGTAGACCTTAGTATATTGTTTAAATTTCAACTCGATACCTCCACGCACTCTTGTCTTGACGGACGGGAGGGTCTTGACGGACTTTCAACCCCCTTTTTTATCCCTTAGGGGATGAATTTCGGAAAACACGAAATATGGTTTCAAGGGACCGTAATAGAACATAGTATATATAGTTTAAAATTCAACTCGATACCTTAATGCACTCCCGAGACAAAGGGTCTAGACGGACAGACGGACGGACGGACGGATGGACAACAAAGTGATCCGATAAGGGTTCCGTTTTTTCCTTTTGAGATACGGAACCCTAAAAAGTAGCTAATAAGCGAGGCTGCATCGAATCACAGTATAATTCCTATATGCTAGTGCTTACTCTATGTATAATTCCTTTATGATCGAATATAAGCACAGTAGTACATATTTCCCTTTTAAACTGAACCTCTACCAAATCGCCTTTGTTTATTGTTAGCAAACCGCAAGTGCTACTGCATGCATAAAAAAACGGTTCAGTCACAATAAGCGTTTCTTGAATTACGACTCTATGGCTATGGTAATAAGATTCAATATGAACTTGTGTGAACTGTGTATGTTGGTAAAATTTACCTGGCAGAAATATGGCACATGAGAAATAATGTATATTTAATCTTTTTTTCTTAACCGTTTCAACGCTTTTTCACTCGCGTTAAAATGTGTCCTACGCGCCAATATCTCGATTAGTGAATAACGAATATAAACCCTTATCTGTCAGCAGGACAGTAGCTTTGAAAGCGCCCGCCATGACACTTTTAAGTGTCGATGGCGTGGTAGGCACGGCAGTGCATGGCACCTTTAGGTGTTCTTGGCCTTGAAAAGGTTAAGGAATAGAGTATGATAATGGCAATTTTGCATATTCTGCGTCGGTGCCTCGTAGACAGATAATGCCATTGTTGAACACAATGGGAGCTACCGTATTGTAGCTCACCAGGCGGCGCCACTCATGCGTGGGTCCTGTGTCAAATTGACGTTTGAAATGTTCCCGCAGGACCCACGTTCCACTAGCGCCCCTAGCGGAAAAACGACTCGCGGTAGTCCTCATTTCTTTGTTGTACGCTAATTCGTAAGGGCTCAGCTGGAAAGAGACGTAACTATACGCAGCTATCGACTCAGGCGATAAGCAGCAAGCTATCCAGAGTTCATCAGCTGAGTCGGCACTCGGCAGCTACGTACTATGCATATATTCGACGCAGCCAAGCTTTCGATGGAATAGTCCCTTTTTTATACCACGATAGTGGTAAACAAGCATACGGCCCGCCTGATGGAAAGCGGTCACCGTAGCCTATGTACGCCTGCAAGTCCAAGAGGGGGTCACATGCGCGTTGCCGACCCATTTAAATCTTGTCGCTATGACCAAATTAGCCACATTGCCCTTATTCAAAATGATCGCAATTTTCTCTTTTAATATTATAATGTTATTCAAAAGTACGTGCCGTGATTATATTATATAATTTAAACTTTCGTGAGTCATACTGACATTAAATTGCAACGTTTAAAACTCACGTATTTTTATCACAATTGGCGTGACATGTTTTGACTGCATCGGGCAGTCATCGTCGGACAGACAGAGTGGTGTTGTCACTGCCCGAGACCTAAAAGATGTCACGCCTATTGATATAAAAATACGTTTAACCGTTGCAATTTAATGCCTGATTATATTCTATAGTTTGTCTACATTTTACATTCTAATCCATAGACTGAGTTAAGAAGGTACATAGGTTCAGAAAGGCAATCTAAAACTAAAAAAGGTTAAAATCACTACATTCAATGAATGCTTAATATTACGTTAGTAATGGAGATAATGTAGGTAATTACTAAGGTGTTTTATCTAAAACCACCAACAACAGGAACAAATAAAACAACAAGTCTATCACAACTCGCTTATATTCACATAACTTACAGCTAACCTATCATGACCGGTTCAATCCGGTTCGTCAGAGGAGTACTGCTCTCTGAACTGCTCAGAGTCCTGCTCCTGACCGTAGTAGAACCCGTCGTCACTGTCGTCCTTGTAGCCCTGGACGAAGTCTGTGTCCTTCCCATCCTTTAATATAATAAAAATAAGTTTAAAAACTGGCCAAGTGCGCCTACCGAGGATTCCGCACAAGGGCAGCTCCCCCCCACACTCATATAGGCACGGAAGTCTCAGTGCGCGACAATTATACGGTTTTCAGATTTTTTCCCGTACAGTCAAGTGCAAAAATATGGTACTACGCTCTTATTACACCGGCATAAGGTGCTATGGGACATATTTTTGAGTAAGATGTGCTCCACCATATTTTTACACTTGACTGTACTTGTGCCACAATCTCTTGCTTTTTGCCTTTCGTGGTTCTAGGTCAACGGGAAGTACCATATACATATTGATTACCACGGGATCCAAATGGTGGCACGGAACTCTCGGTGCGCGGAAATTATACGGTTTTCGGATTTTTCCCGTACTTGAGCCACAAGCTCTTGCTTTTTGCCTTTCGTGGTTCTAGGTCAACGGTAGGTATCCTATACATTTTGATTACCATGGGATAAAATTGGTGGCACGGAACCCTCGGCGCGCGGTAATTACATTAATTACTATACGGTATTCGGATTTTTTCCTGTACTTGTGTACGGAAGCCCAAAAGGTAGTAAACTCACCATGTAAAGCGATAATAAATAATGTTTTTCCGTCGGAACAATTCGTTTTTCCTTGCTGCCTCAATTGTCTTGCTTTCTTCTACTACTACTACGGGTACTAAAGCTAATTGAGTTAGAAAGATGGATTCAGGCATTGCCGTCAAAAAAACGATCAGCACGTATTTCGAAACCCCCGCCGTCTAACAGATGGCGCTGCTTTCCGTCAATATTCAGACAGAGCGCCATCTTTTGAACAGATGTTGCATTACTAAGAAATGAATGTCGGCGAGACCTGCCTTAGCTAGATGACGCTTAGCGTTTACCCGGTTAGGGGAACACAATTTTTTAGGTACTCACTTGAATATCTCTGCAGTACGCAAACTCCTCTTTTCCTGGCTCTTCCCCGAGCACCCTGGCCTTGTATTCTGCATACGCCTTCCCATATCTAAGCACGTCTTCATTACTTATGTCCGCGGGGCCGTCATATATGCGGTCTTCGCCGGCGTCGCTTGAGAGATCAGATTCTGTAATATCGACATACATGTTAACTTCATTTTTGCTTGAATGCCGAAGGGTTTTCGAACATATGTGTACGATTATTTAGCAAGCCCAAGAAGTCAAAGCAAGTCAGAGTTTTAGCGTTTCAACACGTGGTTCAAAAAGGTCAATAAATGGGCATATTTTTATTTTGTTGTCGTTTTTTTTTCGCGTCAGATTTGAATGAAATTTGGTGGGTAGGTAGAGTTCCTTATCCTCTTCAAGATAGACCTAATTTCAAAGTATGTCCCACAATTTTTTCCACTGAGTTACGAAATCGTATGGAATTTTCGTAACTCAGTGGAAAATTTCATACAATTTTTTTGTCGCACATTGAGATTTTGTATCTATCTAGCGTAGAATAAGGAACTCTACCTACCCACCAAATTTCATTCAAATCTGACGAGAAAAATAAAACGACAACAAAATAAAAATATGCCCAAACTCGTCTTAGTTGAGGGAGTAAACTTTTTCTTCCTATCGTTTTCCCGGCCTATGCCCCGGGTCAGGAAGTCTGAAGTCCATGTTAAGCCGAAGCATTCAAAATGTTAATGTACTGGTATTGGCGTAGGCTCTATTTTTACGAAAGTGACTGCGATTGCAGCTGACTTTCCAAGCCAGAGGGTAAACCAGGCCTTATCGGGATTAGTCCGGTTTCCTTACAATTTTGCTCACCAATAAGCGGTCGGTAAATATCAAATGATATTTCGTACACAAGTTCCAAAATAATTAATTGGTACGAGCCGGCAGGATTTGAACCCACGACCTCCTGCTTTCTGCTTTTTGCCGCGAAAGCAGGTCGCTGGTTCGATCCCAGCTCTGCTCACCGGGGACCTTGGTCACTTTTTCTGTAGTATATGACATCTCTTTCAATTTATAATCCCCTACTGACCTCCTTTATAAATCATGTGAAGTATTAACTGTTCGTCAATTATATATATTAAGCACAACGCTAAAGCAGCCTCAAAACTCCTTTCCACACTGAATATAGAAAAAAAGACGCAAAGATATTATAGGAATTCAACCAATACAAAAAAAACATGTATTTTTATGTAGATTTTTTGTATTTTCGGGCCCGTTTTTATACAATAGGTTAAATGCAATACTAGACCCACTAAGCTATGCCTGTTGTAAAAATACTCTACAACGAGCCCTTCAAAAAATGACGCACGATGAGACAGAGAACTTACTAACAGTCGTAAAATGATTACCTAGTGTACTTTGATATTTAATACTTAAGAACCAACTTTATCGTGTACTACTTATAGTTTATAATTAAGTGAATAATTAATAATAACAATAATATTGTCCTTTTGCTGCCTGAAACACAGGGAATCCTAGTTCAGGCTTTTGTAAACCACTTTGTCGTATTTGTATTTGTATAATACCTATTCCAATTCTCTCCACAGCGCGCACCATATCCTCCTCATCTATGCTGCTCGCCTCTTCGTCGGGGTAGTCGTTACGCCAGTTGTTCTCGTCGTTGGAGTCGTCGTCTTCATCCTCAGACGACGGCTCGCCGTTGTCGCGGTATGAGCCGAATATTAGGTCTGTCTCATAGTGCTCTATACTGCAATTTGATGAATTGGGATTTTAGCATACCGTCGATTTTAGGTTCAATTAGGGAAAATGATTGGGATTTACATGTCTCTTACCCTAAATTGAACCTACGGTCCACAAATCCACAATTCGTTTTTGTTTCTGGTACACTAGCTCCCGCATTTTGGTTTTAACTAGTTATAGTCTTAAGTCTTTTTTTTTTCCTTGGATTGGAAGTTTAGATTGTAGTTGCATTAGTAAAATCTAGGATCTATGCCGAATCTGGGGATGATACCAAATAGATAATGGTATCATAAAAACTACGAAAATCTCTATTGACACATTTTTCGATAAATAAAAAGTATTGCAATTAAACAGATACACACATGAAGCATGAATGCTTAACCAGTTAAAATATTGAATTAATGAATGAATGAATGAAATGAATTATTTCAGTCAAAAGTTCCATAAGATTTTGTTAATAGCATTAACATTACTAATCTTATACTAAAGTTAGTAGGTACTTAAAAATGATAAAAATAAAGTGCATGGGCAGTTTTGAACGCGTGTGTACGTACACCAAAACTAAAAACAGAAAACTCAAAATCAGCCACAGTACCTACATACATACATACATACATACATAGATACATAGTTTTGACAACATGCAATGTCGACAACCTAGCCAACATGGGGTTGTCCCAGCGGTTCGCAAACACGGTCAGCAGGATGCGGTCGGGACCGCGAAGACGAGACAGGAGTGACGGGCATCTTTTATTCATGACGGCAGCAAAGCCGCCTGACTGCGCCTCGGCAAATATGCCCGACGCGCTACAATATCGCGGCGGTCCCACCGTCACCCGTAACGCGTTATTGTATTGGACGCATAGGTCGCTGCACGCTATGTATAATTAGATTTGTGATTAATTTAAATAAATTAGCCCAAATACCAAATATTACCTAATTTAAATAAATTAGCCCAAATACCAAATATTACCTGACTAAATTATCCAGCATGGAAATATCAAAGTCCTGCTTAGCAGCGGTATACAGATCATAGGCATATTGCTCATTATCATTTTGGTCTTTCCGAGCCAGGTCTACAAGGTCAAACTCGTCAGTGGCTTCTTTCAGGCCTCGGTGGCAGTTTACCACTTCATATCTGGAATACACAAGAAAGAAATATTAAAAATTACACATTTTATTTCGTTTCAAGCCTAAAGTGTGAGTTATTGTTGGAATGGTATTTGAAAAAGAATAGAGGTTTGCTAGAAACATTTTTTGCTAAAGTTAATGTGAGTAAAAAAACTGTGCCCACCCTCTAAATTTCGAACCACAAGTCCAAATACTATGACAAAATTTCATGAAAATAGAGCTTTATGAAGACTTTAAAAAATTACTTGTCTGTTAAGCCATTACCATTTTTGATTTTTTGCAAAAAAAAACATATCTTTTCAAAAGGGCATATAGGTAAGAGCTGTGAATATACTCCTTTTTTATTGTTATGAGCATGATATATATTAAAACCCTTTTTTAATTTGCCAATTGTGTCGAATGGTAGATGATAAACTATGGAACAAGTTTAAAATAAATTTTCTAAATTTAAAATCATATAATAGCAGAAACGTGGTAGGAAGGTTATTCAAAGCTATTTGTAAACCTAGCTGTAAAGCTATTTTTTTTGTTGTACAAATTGATACAAGTCTTTTAAAAACATTTATTGATAAAAATAAATTTAAAAAGGCCTTCTTTTTTGTGGCTAGAAAATAAGTTTCATTTTCTTTGGAATGTTTTCGGTCAACTTTTTTGAACAATCTTTATAAATTCCTTGGAAACACAATATTTGCAGAATAGTATGCCTATAGGCATTTTTATTTATTTATTTATTTATTTATGCCTATAGGCATTCACTTAAGAGCGCAGCAGGAGGCTGCTGGACAGCAGTGGCGAGAGATAGAGATGAATGGAGGGAATTGGGGGAGGCCTTTGCCTACAAAAGGCATACAGATACAAGTTAGATTTAAAATATTAGGTTAACAGTATCGAAAATGGAACTCACAAAACTTGTCTGAAATAAAGGCTATTTTATTATTATATAGGCATTCACAATGTATGGCTAGCAATCTTAATTGAAAATAGTGTCCATCAATGTGTTAATGATGACAGTAATATTGCTTTACTATTGGCAACTAGTACATGTACAACTTAGTACATGGTATAAACCATAAGTAACATATTAGTAATTTGTCATCATAAGATTATGACATAAAATTATAATTGAGACTTGCGGTTTTGTTTATTAGCATACCTGTTTTCAGATGAAGCCACCTTCCTTTCTTTTCGGAGTTTCTCAATAATATCAGTGACATTGTGTGTAGAGGTTAACTTCACATCTGTTTTAGGTACTACACCTTTTACATTTGCTGTTTCCTATTAAACAAAATATACATACATTGCTTAAGTATGGTTCCCCTTGTCTTCACACCATTTTCGTTTGTATAATTCTATTTGGCATAATCAATACAGTAATAATTGGTTTTACGCATAAACTGTTATGGCATTGAGTTTAGCATCATTTGATTTGGTCAAATTGAATATGTCCAAATATTCAGACACAGTCCGAACTTAACCTAACCCACTTACTACTATAGTATGCCAATATATTTTCAAACAAAATAGTATTCAACTTATTGTGCATTATGCCAAATTATGTTTCTGCTACATTAAGATTCGGCGAAAATCGATTACTTATGACAAAACAAATTATGCCAAATAGAGTGCATCTCTTAAGTACTGTTCAGTAAAGATATTAGCCAAAGGACAGATAAATAATGCCGTAGAATGTGTGATACATTGAGAAAGATTATCCTGTGCTTGCATTGCCTGATCTCTACTAGTAAGCCTTCTTACTCCAGAATTATTAAGCTAAACACGTTACCTGATTATTAACTGTGCCTCTAAACACAAACAGTGAAGGTGAAACCTCCTCAGCATCAGTTTTCATGCGTTTGCACATAAGAACCAATGCATCCTGTGGGCTATCTTCTAACCGGCGTTTTACACGCAATATTGTAGAAGTAGCCATTGTTCTGCGCTTATAGAAATAATTAAGGCAAAACGGGTAACTATTCAGTATTAGAGATTTATATAAACATGTTTAAAATGTGAGAAAACTGAGAAATGGATTTTAATGTGCACACACCCGCGAACGAATCGCAATCAGGGTTGCCAACTCAAATTTTTATTTACCACTAAAGCACAAACTGAAATCCCCTAAAACTGTAGTGACTTTTCGGAAAACCCCCTAAATAAAAAAATTATCGACATATCGACATTATTCAGTATCTCATAACATAAAGTCATTAACGCACGACCGTTTACGCCACAGATTTAGTATTTTTGGTCAGAAAGGTTGAATGATGGCCTGTCCAGACGGGACTACTAAATGCAATTTGATAGATTGGGAGAAAATTTCGTCCCCGTTAGGATGCCTATTCTCTTACACATCACTGTAGCGTAAATCGGAGTTCCGGTCGTATATTTCTTTTTCAATCGCACACTTGTGAGTTCGATTCGAGCAACTGAGAGTGGAATGGACTGCAGTGCAGTATCATTTCATTTTCAGTAATAATTTCGCTTCTCATTTCATTTTTCGCTGTCACACATACATGGAATGGGAAAATCAAATATCCCTAAATTTACCCCTAGAAATATTTCACCCCTAAAAAAACCTCACGCGTCTTGTTTACCCCCTAAATCTAGGGGGAAAACCCCTAAGTTGGCACCCCTGATCGCAATATTTTGCAAATGTCAATGTCAAAACTGCCAAAATTGTCAAATGCTATAGTGAGGCGCTTAGTCATCTCACGATTTAAAGCTTTATTTACACAGTGAGAAAATGTTGAACTTGTTTTATATTTCCCTTTTCTAATGTCTCAAAAACTTAAGTTGAATAAAATAATTTATCAAAATTTTATGGCCATAAAAAAAGAAAAACTACATATCAATTCAAACTCCTAGTCAATATATTTCCATCAGATGCTTAAACCGTAATTGTACCGATTCGTTTTGGCTCGTGTATGTAATACCTTACGCCACTTGCTCTATGCTCCAATAATTAAAAAAAGTTAGTATATGTCATGGCAGTTCATTGAGCTGCGCCGTAAGGAAAATTTCATCAAAATAATAATAAAATCTAAGTCACTCTAACAAAACTTTCTGCAGAAAACTGCAGAGATGAATAACATGGATAACTTGAAGTTATTTAGCTCGATGGGGTCGGAGGAAAATTGGAGAACGCCAAGCTTCAGACAAAGCGTTGTTTCGAAGATGTAAGTTACAAGATAGTATATTTTTACTCTATTCTAATAGCGATTTTGTACAAAGATTTTAACTGTATAGCTTCCTGAAGCCTTCACACTCAGCGTCGTAAGATATACGTATATACTTTATGATTAAAGTGCATGATTTGTATCAACAACTGGTCATTATGTTTTCAGTGAAGAAGTGATCCAGCGCTCCGGCATGCAAGTGGCCAGGAACAGCAGTGAGATGGAGAACCACGTGTTCAATAAGGCCAAGACACGGGAGGAATACATGAACATGGTGGCCAAGCTCATATTGCATGTTCGGGAGATGTGTAAGTGTTACTGGATTTCTTATATAAGTGTAATTAATTGTTATTCCAGCATTAGGAGAACTGTTATGTGTAAATTAGTCAGTATCAATATTAGTTTTTTTTTCAATGGCATAAATTGCCAGGTGACAAGCAAAGTCGCTAAGTTATATCTATTATAACGAGGTTGATTTTTGTTTAATTATTTTATAGTAATTAGTGAGTTTTGCTTGTCATCTGACAAAATAAAATCACATTCAGAAAAACCCTTTAAACTGCTCTCACTATCTTTCAAGTCCATTTTTTTCTAATTAATTGTATGCAGGGATCATTTCTTGATTATGTTTCATTTGTGCCAATACTTTGCCAACTTTTTTTTTACAAATCCCATACTATAGTTGCTTGAGAAACCTTCAGTAAAAGTGCAGTCCTATCTGTATGAAATTTTTACAAATATCTTTCAGCTGCCCAACCAAAACAGAACCAAGGTCAGGCCATGCAAGGTCCCAACCAGAATCAGCCAGGTCCTAACCCTCAGCAGAACCAGCAGCCCAACCAACAAGGGCCGAATCAGCCTGGCCTGGCTCCGGACCCTATTAATGCTCTACAGAATCTCGCCTCACAGGGCACAAGGAATCAGATGATGAATATTGGACCACAAGGTAAGCCATAAACTGAAATTTACATAAACTTTAAATGAAAAAAGCTTATATACAGTTCTCCAGGTGTCAGGTTTTTAGGGTCCTTTCTTGCTGAATTTGCATGTTTTCCCTTTTTTACAGATTATGAATTCATGACAGCATATATTGTCACACCATCAGCATCACACAGGAATAGTCTTTTTAGCACAGCACTTAGTTTGGGTTTATGATCAAAATATCCAGCATTTTTCACCAAGATATCCTGTTCTTTCAGTTTAATCCCTGGCAACTCTATTTACAGTTTTCATCAGATTAAGAATTGGGTACCTCATATTATTTTAACATTTTTTGCCCTGTTTTTGCTCTTTGAGTGAGACTGAACAACAACTTTCCCAGGTCAAATGCAACAACAGGGCGTAATGGGCCCCAACCCAGGCATGATGCAGGGCCAAATGGGACAGCAGACCATAGTGTCCCAGGGCCAACCTCAGACGGCAACCAACTTGCTGCAAACACTGAACCAGCGGCCGCAATTGAACATGCTGCAGGGAAAACTTCAAAACGCTATGGGGATGGTAAGTGTTGCTGTTATGTATCAATCAGGGTAGACTTGACATTTGTGAAAAATGAGGTAGCTGAATAGCCAGTCTGTCATCATGAATTCTAACCTAAGTATATGCTAGGACCATTGACTTATTAAAATAGACACACAAAGCAGAATAAAAACGTCAAAAAATGTGGGTCAGAATGACATTAGCGAACTAATAATGATACAAACGTTAAATATTTCTTACGAAAAAGAGCTGAAGTAAGCGTTAAGTGTCAAATTCATACACTTTAAAAAGTTTAGATTTAGGCTGTTTGACACTTAACGAAACATCTCGTTCTAAACAAGACTATATGAAAAAGAGTCTTAACTGCCGCACTTTTACGGCTTCATTTTTCTCGGCTGATTGGGTATCTAGTTATTTTATCCTATACGAGTATCTATAGCTAGGCCCCTAAACCGTGAGTATATTAATTACAAATGATGCAATGCCAAATGGGACAGGAGACCGTAATGTACCAGGGCCTTTACGGCCAATCTCAGATAGCAACCAAGCAAAAGAATTAGTAGCCACAATAAAATTGACCGTACTGCAGGGTAAACTACAAATCACATTGGGGATGGTATGTGTTATAAATTATTTTTGTTATTAAGTGGACACCCAGCATGATGCAAGACCCAGGGCTAACCTCAGGGGGCAACCAACCTGCAGGCCATATGGCCGGACGGTGATAAAAAAATATCTAAATGATGTACAGTCATACAAACAGAAAAAGTAGTAATTTACGGAGGGCGCAGCTTTAACAGGCTACATATAAATTACATTACACATAATTGTGCATCTCATTCTGTCACATAAGTGTGAACAGACACACAGACAGTTTTGCACACAGTGAGTTTTTGACAGGCAGTGTTTGACAGATGTTTGTTTACTAGAATAATGACATATTTGACAAGAGACCAGTTTGTGTTGCCATTGTGTTTTGCGGATGGTTCCGCTTTATTTAATTTCTACCTTTTTCTGTCGCCTTGGTGCGCCGTGTCCTTGATACTTAAGTGAGACCTTTGATTTTGTCTACCATTTCATTTAACAGGGTATATTAGAAAAAATTGTTTCCTAGTAAGTGTACATAGTTGCTTAAGAAGCTACTTTAATGGCAGGCAACAGTGCACTCAGATTTAAGTATTACTTATTTTGTGGTTTAAGCATGGCTGCAATGGTGTACCACAGGGACACATTCTAGGCCCACAACTTTTTTGTACTCAAACTACTGATTATGCTAGTTATTCAAATCAAATAATAATTACAGGTCCCAAACCAGCCTCAAATGGGTATGGGTATGTCAGGCATGAACCCAATGGGCAACCAGATGCAGAACCAACTCGGGCCAGGCATGCAGGGCCAGATGATGTCCAACATGCCAATGGGCTCTGGCATGCAGGCCATGGGGGGCAACATGCAATGCAATCAGGTGCCCGGCATGCAGATGCAGCAGGGCATGCAGGGGCAGATGCAAGGGCAAATGCAAGGGCAAATGCAAGGGCAGATGGGTAAGTGTTTAGTTGACTTTTTACAGGAGGTTTTTAATAAGATGCACGGCATTTATTTGCCACGAAACAATGGTAGGTAGCCTTGCGCTGAGTACTGCGACAGTATACCGCTGTAGATATTGTCGCAGACAGGACATCTGTCATTGTCAGAGGTCGGCGGGATAAGCTTTTCTCCTAATACTTATAACGTGTGTGTGTATACACGGTGCCCGTAAGCATTGCGAGAGATTTTAACAGCGTATTTTATTTAAAAGAAACAAAAAATGTCATGATTTTTCGTCATTTTGACCAAAAAAAAAAAACTTTTTTTTTCTTTTTTTATATGCTTTGATACTTGGTAAGAAAATTTCATTTAGAAAAGGCCCACTTAAAATACAAAAAACAATTTTTTTTGAGATCCTGTCGCAGCACTTTTGTGCTAGGACTACTGGAAGGGATTTTCAGTTAAATAAGATGTAATCAATACTACCTTAAGATTAATTTCTCAATTGTATATTATGTACAAATTGACCAGCAATTGGTTCTAGTCATCTGCTGCCGTAAGAAAAAGGATGTGTTTCCCTGTTTTTGTGACAGTTGAGTTACCAATTTAGAATCAATGAAAAAGACTCTTCTTTTGGTGTTTTTAATTTAGATGTCTAATTTTAATGTAGATGGGCATTTTCAAAAATAGGGCACCATTTTCTTTTTTTTTGTAAATATAGGAAGTTTTGGGTTTTTTATAACCAGAATCACGAGCACTATTGATTTAAACAAAGAAAAAGAGTGTCCCGTTTTTTTTGGTCAGCTTTGTAACGCATTTTTTCATACATTTCGTATGGGCCGTTACAAAACTGACCATTTTTTTTTGTATGGAAAATCGAGGACCAATTTCGTTGAAAAAGGTGCACTTTTTTCTGAAAATGCCCAGATACGCCCTTTTCCCTTACGGCGGCGGTCTTCATTCAGTAGGCAACGAAAAGTTTATATATTTTAACGTATTTTTTCTGGTTGTGTACCATCACGTTTTTATTTGTTACAGTAGGTGGCATGGGTAACAACCCAATGGTGAACTCCCACATGCTGCACATGCGGCCGAAGCAAGACGTGGGCATGGTGGGCTACCGCCAGCCTCCGGGACAGTTCCTCCGGCAGAGCCCCTCGCCATCAGCTCCCAGCCCCAACATGCCGCAACCCAGTCCA
This sequence comes from Lathronympha strigana, assembly GCA_949128165.1. NCBI lineage: Eukaryota > Metazoa > Arthropoda > Insecta > Lepidoptera > Tortricidae > Lathronympha > Lathronympha strigana. The sequence continues at coordinate 3,134,580 of OX421906.1, read as the reverse complement.
GTCGGCATGCAAGGTCAGTGTCAAGTTTGTAAAATATAGTTTGTAGTAGCATTACATTCGTTCTAGAAAATTCGGCTCATACACATTATCATCGTCTTATTTTATGATAAATAATCAAAGAGGTTAGACCTGACTCAGAGAGTTAGCTGCATGATATTTTTCTGAGGGGGTTTCGAAGGTTCAATGGAATTATTTATTTGTACGTTTATAACGACGTGCTTTCTGTAAAATAAGGGGTATCAATTATGTAACTTCACCAATATATCACCCAATCAGCAACGGGTTTGCCGAATGTGCAGTGCGTAATTGTAAAAAAATGATTAAATCAATTGTAGAACAAGAGTCTCAATGTTCAAGTCAATTAAATTGTAAGTTACAGAGTTATTTGTTCGAATATCGCACCACAGTACATTGTACAACAAAACAAACACCAGCCAAATTGATGTTTGGTCGTGAGTTGCGTTCTAGATTAGACCTCATAGTGCCGCCGCGGGGCAAATTTGCTGATGTTGCGCATTCCTCGCCGCAAGCGCAGGATGGTAAACAAACGCGTTCGTTCAGTAATAAACGAGCTCTCATCGCACTCCCGTGTTTCATTGCTACATATTTATCAGAGATCTTGTTCCTGAGTTATGGATGTTTTCCATGTATTTAAGTATTTATATGTATTTATCTTATAAATACACACACATACACACACACATACACACACACTACAAACACACACACACACACGCGCACGCACGCGCCCTAAAGATAGTTCATCTAAAATGTAGCCGAGGAAATGTTTTCTATTAGACTTCTTCATTTGTTAAATTTGTTTTGTTTCTTTTTTTCTTTGTATAACTGATAAAAAAATATATATATACAGGGTGCTCGCGAGGAAGCCGCATAACTTAACTAGCGTATAGCTGAGGTCGTAATGATTAAAAAACGTTATATTAACATAGGTCGAAATAGGATTTTTAACTTTTTTTAACTTTTCATACAAAATAAATAAATTATTTTTCGTTCACCAGTAACACAATGCCTTAGGACGAGCTGGCAACGTTTGTTATTGTTATCTCTTTCCATTGGAACGGCAAGTCAGAGTCACAAAGACATTTCTTGTCAAACAGAAATTATTTCAAACCAGGATGTACATATTGTGCAATCGGATCTCTTTACTTATGTTTAAGTATTTAAAGCTTGCACACACTAGGCGTGTTTCCGCTCGCAGGATTATGATCAACCTCCTTCGATTCAAATCGTAGTTGTACCTACTGATCAAATATCAAAATGCTAATGATAAATTACTATTAAGTGTAAATGTCAAAAAACGATTAATGCTGCCCCTCCACAGTTCTTATTTTCAATATTGTAGGGAGAAAGGAAAACTAAATTCATTAAAAGGATAAGAACATACATACTGGCCACTTGGAAATTTCCTTCGAGTGTCGAGTGTGTATTTTAAATAATGACATCAGTCACTTGGACGATGGGTGACATTGTTGTTATTGATTCTAACGGTGTAGCAAATGTAATTAAGATAAAAATAATCTTTGTAATAAAACTTGAAGAAATTGTGAGTGTTCTGACGGTCAACCTAACAGCTAAAAAAATGTTGCCGAGTGTTGTTGGTCCATGATGCAAAATATCACTCAGATCCTGAGAAACGTGGGAGTGCCATTACGGATTTTGAGGATTCCAGCTCGGCTTCCAGTCCCCGGATTTCAACGCAAGTCCCGACTTTGCACGTAGCTGATACAGTGATTTACAATTAATAGGGTACTAGGGTATTCATGTATTGTCATATAATAATAAATGAACAAATTGATTAATGATTGTGTATTTTTACTTAAAAAAACAAATAACAAGACTCTTATCATAAACTTTAATAAAACCAAATAGGTAATTACAAAGTTAACATAAATTTACATCCACGATAGATTACAAATCATAATGTTCTTAGCTATTGCACAAATGGTGCGGTTTAACTTAGACGGTTGATGTCGCTAGTCGAAAAAAGAGTAAATAAATTGGTCTTTAAGTGCTGCAAGGTGAAAAGTATTAAGCATACAGTAAAAGTAAATACTGGAAGTACTAATACTGTTGTAGTTTCTACTTAAGTGGTCACGGAGACATTGATTTCAATGAAGTGCAAGTGGCCGACCTAGCTAATTGCAATTCCTGACAGTGTAATAAATGAATAGTCCCATTAAAATTTGTTTTGAGTCATTTAATTTATTAAAATTTTATACAATCATACAATAACAATATGCACATAACATAGTTATGGGTAATAAAACACAACGAAGTATTTAGTTTCATGTGTAGTTTCATGAATTTAAGTGAATATCCAATTTCCCCCCCTTGCCAAATCTAAGCATTTTCATAAGAAATCAATCGATTTTACAAATAACACTGTTTTTTAAGTAATAGTAATTTAATATTCTACGTATTTATTTTCAATGACACATAAACAGTGATGACAGTGACGGGAACGAACTTCTGCAATTTACGTCAGTCAGATAATATGACGCGGTCTTGCAACGTCGCTATCATAAAGGTGCATTATATTGGTTTCTATTTAAAACAAAAAATATTAATTACTCGCAAACTAAGCCGAATCCAGCTTACTTTATACGACATTTTATTTTCTAAACATGGTCAGGAACACGGTGGCAAAGTTATGCGGGTTCCTCGCGAGCACGTTGTATATACATATTATTATACATAAATTTAAACTTAAGATAAAGTTGTACGAAATTTGTAACCACCTCAGGAAGAGCGGTGTCTCTTGACACAAGTGTCGTGTACGCTTAAAAAGAGGCACCTGCCCAGTTAATGTTATATTTTTGTGTCAACTCAATAAACATTTTATTTATTTATTTTTATTTATCTTATATCGTCGTGTAGTACCCACATCACAAGTCTTATTGAGCTTACCGTGGGACTAGGTCGCTTTGTGTAAGATTGTCCCACAATATTTATATATTTAAAAAAAAATGTTTTACATAATAAAGATTAACTCATGGTCTCGGGCGAGCTCTATCCATCAAAGCTACGGCGACACACTCGGTGGCCCTGAATATCTCCAACATATTCCACGCATGCGCCATACTTCGCGCGGACTTCGAGTCTCGCCCGAGGTCATCTGATTTTCCACAAATCCTTTCTATCTAAGAAACATGGTATCATTCGGTATCTAATTGAAAGATGTATGTTGGCAGGAGTGATGGGCGGAGCCCTGCCGTCGCCGCTGGGGCTGAGCGGGCTGGCGGCCTGCGGCGGCGGCGGCGGCGCCGGCTCGCCCTCCGCCTCGCACATGCAGCACCACGCTCCGCAACAAAGGTACATTAATATGATGATGATGTGAGATAATCATAATTGATAAAATTTCCAATTTATTAAAATAAAATAATTTTTACTGACATTATTATTAATTCTCATTATATTTTTGACATACAATGTACCTACCTATATTTTATATATTTTGTCGAAAATCATTAATTTAATCAATATTGTAAAATGAATTATCTTAAAATTGGTTTAACCTAAACATTAAGCGAATTAGTACTAACATTAAGATATTTCTAGGTAGGGGAGAGTGGGGTAAAAGCGGGACCTTAAGGGAAATATTAAATAAAAAAATCCCTTTTAGAAATATAAACGAATTTTACTAGCCTCTGTTTAATTTACTTAATTACCAACATATTTAATACGTGAGATCACTGTTTTCATTATCACACGTGGAAAAAATAATCAACTTTGAAATCTTACTTTTTTACGGTTCTGCCCCATAGGTAGTCCAAAGCCGGGTGTACCCGGTTTTGGACCAGATGCTATACCCGATTTGGCCCTTAGCAACGATAGCAATGGAATTCGTTAAGTTTTTCCAAGTTCCCAACCAGTATAGTCTTCATGGGCCCATTTTTTACACTTGAGACATTGTACCTATGCATCGCTTTTCCGTGTATTTCCGTGTATTTTTCTTGCAAACCCACCAACAGAGAAAAAAACTAACACATTCACTCTGTTGAAGTGCATCGCGCGTGCAACGGACGTAGGCTCAGGGAGGCGTAATGATTATTCAGGATGACGACGTAAAAATCCATATAGCTAGTCCATACCATTGTGTTTTTGTTAAAATTGTGATCAACACCATTTTTCTCCGCCATTTCCATGTCGAAAATCCCTGTATGTGAGTCTAAATAATTGTGCTTCCAGGTCTTTTGTGTTTTGGCACATTAAACTCTATTGCTCAGCTGTAAAAATAGTCTTGATACGCCCTAGACACTTTTTGGAAGTATCCTTAGCATTGTCATTAATTTCATTTTTTTTCCTTAATCTTCTAATGTCGACTATACAATCGAGTACTTTCGAGAAGCGAGACAATATGCACTCTTTTGACCGATGACTTCTAGGATGGCATTTTTTATACACCTAGTGTTCACTCCAAGATTGTAGTGTTGTAGTACTTTTGTAATTACGAGGCACTTTCTTTAAAACTAAAACAATAATTCAAATAAAATATCATTAAAACAATCGACTATGTTACTTGTACAAAATCGGGTACTACCCGATATTACCCCGTACGGTTTTGACCCAAGCGCACCAACGAGAAACTAAAAAATCCAGTAATCTAAAAACATGATGCAATAACAATCAAAATCATGTTTATACAAGCTCAAAACATACTTAATCGTATTAAAAATACAAATGTTACTTACCTCAACAAACAAAAGTTTGATATGGTTATGAATTACATGGAAAATATTACATCAAACACCGCTAAAAACTTTATTCTCGATTTATATCTATACGTCGGCACGCACGCCTTCTAATTTTTGTTGACAAACTAACCAAGATGGCTGACAGCTGTGACCACAGCGCGCGTAAATTTGAAACTGCCTAAGAAGCCAAACTACCATGTCCTGGTTTTACCCCCATACCCGGTTTTGGACTAATCTCCCCTATATATAAGTAGATATTAAGAAAATTGCTATACCCTACACAGGGTCCATGTGGTTCCGATTATTGTTAACAGCTGTTGTACCATGGATTGCAATAAATAAATGAAATGAATATTTCCTCTTCTCTTGCTCGAAAAGTTCGCCTTTGTATCGTGGCTAGGCGACACAAAATCGCTATTCATGCACTAGGGCATAAAGTAACATCGCAGGTGGCGCGCGCTCGCCGCGGCCTCGCCCCCGCGCGCCCGGCCGCCTGCAGGCGGCGAGAACCCAAGCGCAAGAGTATGGATGTTACATTTTCAACGATTTAAAGTGAAATAAAACCTTATATTTCCCTACAATCGAAGTGAAAAGCAGAGTGTATACCTCAGGCATAAATACCCATTTCATCCTCGACTACTATATTGGTCCTCGTTGCACTCGGACCAATAAATAGCCTCGTCTAAAATGGGTTACTTTATGCCCTTGATCTTGATATACAATCTATTATTTAAACTTTTGCGTTTTGTACACATTATTACGATAAATTTATTCTTATTCTATTCTTAGTTATTACAGTAAAGATACGTACATCATAATCACTGAAATGTGTACTATAAAGATTATAACAAAAACGCACCTTAGATTCGTTATATAGAACGTCAAATAAACAAATACATAATGGCGGCCGTTCCTTGCAAGTTTTACCTCAAACTTATTTTAAAGAAACTGTTAGATCCTTAGATACCGATTTTTATCAGGATCGGATCAACAATAAAAAAATTCAAGATGCCGGCCGTTTCTCGCAATTATCACTTCAGATTCATTATAAAGAACCTCTCGGATCCTCAAATATCGATTTTTATCACGATCGGATCAAAACTGAACAAATTCAAGATGGCAGCCATTTTTTAAGGATTTTGACCTATTCGTTATGAGTAACCTCTCAAATCCTCAATAATCGATTTTTATCGAATCAAAAAGAGTATTTTAATGTAGCACTCATTTTCACGAAACCCCATTAAGTAAGCCCCATTTTGGTTTAAAAATGAAGTTTGATATACTTATTGTAGGGTAAGCATGGGCATGGTGGCGTCCCCGTCGTCGTCTCTGAACACGCCGGTGGGCGCGTCCGTGGCGTCCCCCAGCAACGAGGACGCGGCGTACCGCGACAAGGTACGCCAGCTCAGCAAGTACATCGAGCCTCTGAGGAGAATGGTGCATCGGATGGTCAGCGAGGGCGAAAGTAAGTCGTATTATTAAAGGAAGAAGTCGTACTAACATAGATTATATAATAATTCTTTACATTTATTAATCTAAAAAAATGTTACTTTGCTTTTCCGCCAAACGTGCTAGTTAATTAGTGCCAACTCGTTATACCTACTTGCGTATTTTTGCATGCAATTAATGTTCCCACCCTCCCACCACAAAAAATAAATACGCAAATAGATATAACAAACCACCACCAATTATATAAACCTCGACACGTGTTTCGCCTCTACGAGGCATCCTCAGGAGATGCAGGAGATCTTGTTGTACTGGCGTCCGACAGAATGGATTGAATTTATTATTAAAACCAAAAAGTAATCTGTACAAATATGTAAAGACAAAAAGGATCAAAATAGACAAATCCTGTAAAGTACAATTTCGCACGGCGTATTTCTTCGCCGTCAGTCGTTCGAATAGTGAACAACGAACAACTTTCAGACGTGGAGAAGCTAACGAAGATGAAGAACCTCCTGGACATCCTGTCCAACCCGAACAAGAGGATGCCGCTCGAAACGCTCATCAAATGCGAGGTGGTGCTTGAGAAGCTGGACTTCAAGCGTGGCGACGGACTCGGAGTGCCGGCCTCTGGAAAGGTACTTCATGTTTAATTTAGTTTTCTTTTTAGGTTAGTTTATTTATTTATCTCACAATATACAAAGTCACTTAAAACTACACATGGTACATTCTCAGGATTTTATATTGTGATTGTCGGTTACTTTAATTAAGATTGCAATACATTCGAAATGTCAAAATTCATTAAACTTGTATTAAAATAATAAGTTATATAATCAAATGAAACAAGATAATTTTTAAGAAAAAAAAACCGACTTCATTTGGTTCCCGGTAAAAGTGAAATTAAGAATTTGTTTGAGTTAGCCAGTTTACTTTTCAAATATCCAATACACCGCACGTGTACGATTGAAAATTGAGGAGCTTTCTTAATGTCCTAGGGCTTCCATCATTACATTTGAAGTATAATCAAACGGAACTCCCTTGTAGACCTTTAAACAAACAAAATAACAATGTGTTAAATTGGATGACAGACTGTAAATTAACGAGCATATTCATTATGCCATCCCTGGTTATCAACATCAGGTCCACTCCAGCAAAATGATGGCCACAGTAAGAAAATGCCTAAGCTAATTATGAACACCCTCTAATCACAATTAACCTGCCGTTCAAATTTGAAGAGTTCTCTGAATTTTTCTTGAACTCCATCATCAGAATATAAATCAAATCAAAAAGATGAATGTCACAACTAGGATAATAAGTAGAGCTAGGTTTATTAACCAGTTCCACTTTGCGATCCCTGGTCTTCATCATCAGATCAAGTTCATCAAAATTTTGGCTCCGCCAAAACACTGTTTTAGTTACTTAAGGAAACCCTCAAATCAGAATGCATGTGCCGTTAAAATTTGAGTTCTCTCCCTCATGAAGCCCATCATCAAAATAGAACTATAATCAAATAGGACTATCTTGAAGGTATTTCTTTACAAAGAAAAGATGAATGTCTCAAATCGGATGATAGAGCTGGGAATTAACAAGCAGTTCCACTTTGCCATCCCTGGTCTTCATCATCAGGTCCACTCCACCAAATTGATGATGTTCGTAAAGAAATGCTCGAGTGTCTTAAGAAACTACCCAAATCATCATGCATGTGCCTTTCAAATTTGAGGAGTTCCCTCAGTTCCTCATGGATCCCATCATCAGAAATTGATTTTGAAAAAAACGGAACAAATCTGGAACCATCTATTTTCAGAAAAAAAAATATTTTTTAAAATCGGACTATAGTCCTGGGAATTACCAAGCAGTTCCACTTTGACATCCCTGGTCTTCATCATCAGGTCCACTCCACCAAATTGATGATGTTCGTAAAGAAATGCTCGAGTGTCTTAAGAAACTACCCAAATCATCATGCATGTGCCTTTCAAATTTGAGGAGTTCCCTCAGTTCCTCATGGATCCCATCATCAGAAATTGATTTTGAAAAAAAAGGGACAATCCTGAAACCATCTATATACAGACAAAAAAATATTTTTTAAAATCGGATCATAGTCCTGAGAATTACGAAGCAGTTCCACTTTGCCATCCCTGGTCTTCATCATCAGGTCCACTCCACCAAATTGATGATTTTCGTAAAGAAATGCTCGAGTTTCTTAAGAAATCACCCAAATCAGCATGCATGTGCCTTTCAAATTTGAGGAGTTCCCTCAGTTCCTCATGGATCCCATCATCAGAAATGGATTTTGAAAAAAACGGGACCAACCAGGAACCGTCTACTTTTAGAAAACAAAAAAAAAATTCAAATCGGTTCAGTAATGACGGAGTTATGAGTGAACATCCATTAAAAAAAAAAAATAAAATAAAAAAAAAAATTCAGTCGAATTGAGAACCTCCTCCTTTTGAAATATTGAAGTCGGTTGAAAATAAAAAATATTATCAAAAAATAGAATACTTATATCACCATAAAAGGTTCGTCACTACCTAATAATACTTAATAATTAATCAAAATATAACTAATAATTAGCCTATGGCCGTAGCCTATGGACGCCTGCAACTCCAGGGGTGTTACATGCGCGTTGCCGACCCTTTTGCAATGCACTTATCTTATCAACGTCAAAAAAAAGCTACTACCGGTTCTATCCCTACACCACAGCCTGAGAAGATTATTACCATGACATGACATCTTTATTGTCAGCTTCGTCAGCGACTTCGTTCAATACAGTCAAGCAATGAAGATTACCGCGAGTCGATTTTCCGCCAGGGGCGCTAGTTGAACGTGGGTCCTGTGAGAACATTTCAAACGTCACTTTGACAGTTCTCTCATGTTGACACAGGACCCATGCATGAGTGGCGCCGCCTGGTGAGCGACAATACGGTAGCTCCCATAGTAATTTAATTATAGTAACATAAGTATAGTAATTTGATTTGTTTCAACAAAAAGTTGTATTGATGACAGCGCCATCTCTCTCGCCATACCGGAACCCCTAAGTGGTTTTGATGGAAGTACAAAAGCAACGTCGCTTGGACTTAGAAAAAAGCTACGGGCGCCTTGCCTGTAACTAAAATTGCATATACTCGAGAAATTCGCCGACATTCGGTGAGACAAGTTGGCATAGTGGTTAGGCGTTAGCCGCATAAGCTGAAGACCCGAGTTCGATTCTCGGATTGGCCTCAAATCAAAAAAATATTAAATTAAATAATTTGATTTGTTTCACGAAAAGTTGTGTACAATATTTTTTAATAAACTAAAAGATGGACTAAATAGATTTTTTGGTCGTCTACCCTATTGGCGATGATCCCAAACTCACAGTCGGTATTGAACCCTTAAGTCTATGGAGAGACTTTTGCCCCTTTATGTGAGTTTTAGCGCCTACACAATGGGTTTTGTTACTTGTGTTCTGAAGAATTGTTAGACATAATGCCAACGTCCACTTTTTGCCATCGCACCGCTCGCCATCGACAGGGCGCTCATCCACACGTTGCAACCAAAATGGTCGCGCACTGTGCGGTTTCAGAGGAATTTCCTCCCGCAGACGCTTCGGCTGTCGAATGAGCTCTCTGCCGAGGATTTCCTGAAAGATCACAGTATGGGGTTCTTCAAAAAAGAGATTACAGTATGGTGTTCTTCAAAAAAGGAGTGTACAAGATTTTGAGTCGGCAACGCGCATGTGACCCCCCTGGAGTTGCAGGCGTCCACGGTGACCGCTTCCATCAGGCCGTATGCTTGTTTACCACCAGCGTGGTATAAAAAAATCTTGGACTTTAGTAGCACTACAATAGGGATGACTACTAGGTTAAAAAACTATAAGAAATACTATAACTATAACTATAAGAAAAAATACGTGTACAATATTTTTTTATAATCTAAAAGACGGACTAAATAGATTTTTTCAGTTGTCTAGCTTATTCACTTCATGAAGGGGCTACTCAATAGAGAGTCATAATCATTAGGTTTATTAAGTATTTATATTTTCAGGAGCAAATCTTCAATCCTCTGCTGGAGGTGGTAAACAACTGCCTGTCATCTCCACTCGCTAACCACACGCTCAAGCGGACGTTCGGTTCCACGCTGGACGCCCTCAACGGCCCTGAGATCAAGTGAGTATGGATACATTAATGGTTTGTCGTGTCTCCGTGTTTAGATCGGAACCGCGTCGGATATCCGTGTCATTCGTCTAAAAATTGTGTTACATTTCTTTCCTTGTTATATAGCACCCTCATTGTTAGTATTTAAACTAAAGTTTACACATAATAAACTAGAAAAAACAATACACGTAATTTAAAAATAACCAGGCTTACAAAAACTACGCCTATACACTTACGCTAGGGCTTAAGCTAGGGCCGTCAGGTTTAAACAGAGATTGAATATCTGATTATATTTGACATAGGCTTTTGAGATTTTGTCATGATAGTTTTCTCATTTCCACTTAAACAACGGCTTCTTAAAAAGTTAAATAAACCTCAATTATGACACTACGTTAACTGTTTCATCACATGTATAATATTTTTTTGTTTTGCAGAAACTTACCGCCTCCTTTAAAAGTGCCAAAAATAGAAGAACCCGCCATGGAAATTCCAGATGTATTACAGGGAGAAATCGCCAGGCTAGACTCAAGGTTTAAGGTACGTACAAACAATGAATGATTTTAATAGCAATATCTCAGTTGCATAAAAGTCATCATCAGACTGTCTAAATAGGCCATAAAGCTTTGTTTTAGACTTCTGTTACAAACTTGTATGCGATTTCAGTTACAATGTAAATTACTAAGGTGTAAGAAATTTAAACAATGCATCAATACCCCAATGTATTCCGTATACCGCCAACAACCTGTACTGCAGTTTGGCGGAATGTTTTAAGGTACTTGTATGTAATTGTAAGATTGTTTTTAAATAAAAAAATTAAAATAACATGTAAGTTTTTGTATAGTAAAAATGGGAGTTTGAGTTTGTCAGGACAAATAGTATGAACTAGGATGGTGTAAGAATTACGTTAAGGTTAGTTACAAATTGAAAGAGATGTCATATACTACAGAAAAAGTGACCAAAGCCCCGGTGAGCAGGGCTGGAATTGAACCAGCGACCTTCTGTTTTCGCGGCAGATGCCCTAACCCAGTAACAACAATGTTTAGTTACGTTGTGACATCGGTTAGTTCTATAAAATCCTGCAATGTATAGATAATCGTATGCGAGTTCTCGTTGAATGAATTCATAATTCATTTATTTGCATAAAAGGAGTTACATAATGATGTTAAATTTCTAAGTTTAAAGTACATCCTATTAGCCGTTTATGTACAGCATGCAAATTTGATACTTGCTTAAACACTACGGATCCTAGCCTTTGATTGGCCTTTCTTAATGTTTGTTTTCGTTTGAAGGTGTCTCTAGAAACGATGCAGCTGGCGGGCGGCAACGGCGCCATCTCCCTGGTGGCCATGCTGGACGACGCGCGCCTGCCGTGCGTGCCGTCCGTGCTGCTGTCCGTGCCCCGCGGGTACCCGGCGCGGCCGCCGGCGCGGCTCCGGCCCCGCCACGGGAAACACGACAAGCACGAGTTCTTGGCGCGAGTGGAGCAGGCGATGGATGCGAGGGTTGCTAGGTAAGAACACTGAATGGAAAACGTGTAATGGTCAAGTTTTGAGTGCCGTCCGTGCCGCACGATACTCGGCGCGGCCGGCGGTCCAAGCACGGAAACCACGATAAATACGAGTTACTGGCCACGGATCCTGGACGCGAGAGTTGCTAGCTAAGTTTATAGAATGAGTATTATACCGCGTCCTTACATAATTAACGATGCGTCTATATTCCGTTCGTCGAGTTCCTCGCGAGAGTTGCTTAGTAAGGACACTGATATCAGTATTCCGGTCCGTATCCCAATGTAACGCGTCATGCGGCATCAGTCATCAGTATAAGATTTTAAGCTAACATGGTCATTTACACTATAATTACTATTTAAAACGAGATATTTACCATGTACATTTGCTTTTGGGAGCTCATGAAAACAAATGTACATGGTAAATATCTCGTTTTAAATAGTAATTATAGTATCAGTCATCAGGTTAAATTTAGCAAAGCAGCAAAACTTTGCCGTTTTTTACAGTCTATTTCGCACTTAACTGGTTTTATATTCAATTGAAGTTTCTGATTAACAACTCACATGGTTATATTTGTCCACAGATTACCAAAGAGCTGCTCAGTAGGCCAATTACTGGACGCGTGGGAGATGTCAGTCCGCCAAGCGTGCGCGCCCAACCCCGTCGCGTACACGCCGGTGCCCGCGCTCGGACTGTAAGAACACGGACAGCGGGCAGCGGAGCGGGCAGCGGAGCGGGTAGCGTCGAGCGACAACGTGCAGTGAGGCCGGCTGCATACTACACCATATGTAACATTACGCCTCACGGTTGCTTGAGCATCCACACAGTTTTACATTAGTGTCAACTGCATCTACATAATGATACGCTACGTTTTGAGCGTTCAGAGGTAAATAAGGAATTTTTTTCAGTGTCAGCGAGAATCGAGATTAGAAAAATGTACTTTTAAAAAAGATGCCGTATACTACTTCACGACAAACCCGTCTCAGTAAACTTCATATAGTTTATCATCACTGTAAATAATTAAGTAACTTGTAATTTTTGAAATGTTTCTAAGAGACACATTCAGATTTCTCAATATACTGTCACGCTCTCACATTTTAGTGACAGCTATGTTGTATTTCCACCAACCTTAGTTAGTTCTATACCGGGTACTCGGCACATGAATCTTCAAGATTTTTTGGCGTGCTAATAGGGTCATTTCCTACCTTTCCACCCTTGGACCCAGGGTCCAACGGGGTAAGGTAGGAAGTGACCCTATCAGCACGCAACAAAAATTTGACGGTTCATGTGCCGAACATCCTATATATATTTTTAATTTGTCCTTGACTAATTTTAAGAAACCTATAGAAAATATTTTAAATTAAATTATAACGTAATGTGGTAATGTTATTAATATTAGGGATCCTCTTATTTTTTAATCCTGATAAAACTTATCTGTAGTTGTGATAAGTATCTGTGATAATTTAATATTTATAATAACAACAATTACAGTTTTTATACAAAAAATAAACATTGAAACCAATTTTTATATATTTATATCTTTTCATTGTCAAAAGTGTTTAAAAGTTACCCATTTGTAATCACATTATTTAAGTGATTTATATTTTATCGGAGCCGTTCCGTGTTACTCGCCGAGTAACACGGAACAGACGTACCGTGTAATACGGATCCGAGCTGTCGGGTTATTACGGATCAACAAAATTAACGAATTGACAATAAAGCCGTATTCAGATATCTAAGAGCAAGTTTGTCGCTTCGTTACAACTGATGGCGACTGTACTTCTATTTGTCGGTTATCCTATTTAAAAAAATGGAGACGAAGATGTCAAGTCACTTTTCCCCTCCTATCTTCCACTTCTGTGCCCCTTCCACTTACTTGCAGTTTTTGATGACCTCTTCATTGTTAATTTACAAAATTAATTAAATGGGATCAAGATAAAAATAAATCATGTTTTGATTATGTGTCTATTTTAAGAGGTCCCTGAAGTCTTCGAATTGATGTTGTAATGTTTTAAAGCAATAATTGTTTTAAATAAAGTTCTAAACTAAAAATGTATTTTTTTATTGTCTTATTCTACACTTATCCATTTTATACAGTGAAGACAGGTGGGCATAATATTTTTTCAGTCCTCCAGCTGGTAAGCGCCACTTTACGCAAAACTAAATTGCCGCCTGCCGGCTCCGTCGGGCTGAAAAATAGTATACAACCCTCGGCCGGTAAATGGGAAAGCCTCGGATCACATGTTAGTCGACCTCGGCTTCGCCTCGGCCGACAATTACATGCAATCCGAGGCATTTCCCACTTAAACGGCCTTGGTATGTAATGTACTATACCCTTAAATGCATGAATTAACAGTATTGATCCTAAAACTTCCTAGTGACAACCAAATTAATTTCAAATTAAGAACTTACGACGATATGACAAAGTCTACATTCCAAGAGAACTTGATTGTCACTTGTCTCGTTTCTGTGTCATAAATCCATCATCATGCATTTAAGGGTTCATTTTGAAGCTCGCTGTAGACGCGACGGAATTCAGGATGGGAAATTATCAGACAAATCTTGGTGCCTACCGTTGACCTCGAAATTCTACATCCGCAGGACCACGAAATTATAGTACATTATTGCAGAGGCCGGGAAACCGAATTTCGTGGATGAGTATTTTTTGTCGGACGAAGCGAAGCTGAGTCTGACAATTACATACGAATCCACGAAATTCTATTTCCGTCCGAGGCATATATAGTGCTTTTCTCCAAACATGAAAGGAAATAAAATGTATTCTTGCATAAGATTTGAAAGGAAAAATAAGGTTCCCGCCTAAACTTTCTTTTAATGCACGGTTGTGTTCATAAAAAAAGTTGAAATGTCTTTAGTTGTATTAAGCCGTATCTACACGACCTTGCACAGTGAGCCGTATGCAACTCGCGATAGAACGAGACAACCAAGCATTTGATCTCCTTCTCTCTAGAACTACTACACTACTACAAAGCCAGCCCAGGCGGGGCATTTTTAAGCACGATATGATCAGATTGACAATTTGATGTCAATCAGATTGTCTCGTCTCGTTTGGTCGCGGCTAAAGTATATTTGGCTGTTTGCAATAATGATAGTCCTAATATTTATTTAAAAAGTAAAAAACAATACAGTAATGGATTTTAGTACAACTTCCTGGCCGCTAAAACCGTAAAATAATGAATTCGATTTTTTTTAATTTGAGTCGGTACATAAGGAGGTTCTTTTCGTACCAATTTTGCTACATTAATGTGAACATTTCCGAGCATATTGGAGAAAATGTAATTTAATTTAATATATTCGAAGCACCACATTGAATGAACACTCGTTACCTAGTTTGCGTTAGTAACAGCGACATCTATGGAGAAATTCGAACAACAAACTAAACAGTAATGAAGGGTATAAAAAGAAGACAACAATACAGTAATGCAGTATATTCACAAAGAGAACTGATACAGGCTGGCGCGCTCGCACGGGCCGCGGCGCGCCGTGCTGCCGCAGCACGACCAGTGGCGCGTGCCCGGGTGGCCAGCGTGCCCGTGCCCGCATCCTGCATTCAAAACACCATTTTTGAACCAACAAGGTTCGTCGTGAATCTCGACATTTGTGGGTGTTTAACGCATTCACTGCCACTTTGCTGTGTGCCCCAATCGCACATGTGAGTTCAACCTACTATTACTCAGTGCCTCCATCGCACATGTGAGTCCATACTAATTTGATGTTTACATAAAAAATTCAGGACTCCCATGTGCGTCGAAGGCACTGGATGAAAGTAACGAAAACGCGTACATGCGTTGGTGGCAGTGAATGCATTAACCTCAATAGTTTGCCACCGTTAAAAACCTTCACTTCATTGCGGCTCCACACAATGGGCCATGATGGGCGATGATAAGGGACGCAGTAATAAGTAAGAGGGGTTACGCACTACTGCCTTCCCGTTCTGCTATATAGCTACGTCCCGTATAATGTATGGAGCGGCCATTACGTTTAATTGATTTGAACTTAGTGCATTTAACCAACCGGACTGTTAATTGACGGGTTTGTCTCTCTGCCGAAAGCATATGACCATGACCAACGATCATATTCATTGTATGGACTGAAGTTTATCAGACGGCAATTATTTTTTATTTTTTTTATGCTATAGGTGGTAAACGAGCAAACGAATCGCCTGGTGGTAAGGGATTAACGTCGTCCATGGACACCCGCAACACCAGAGGTGTCGCAAGTGCGTTGCCGGCCTTTAAGGTGGGAGTACGCTCTTTTCTTGAAGGTTTGAAGGTCGTATCGGTCCGGAAACACCGCTGGCGACAGTTCGTTCCACAGTTTAGCTGTGCGAGGCAGGAAGTTTCGGGAAAAGCGCACAGCTATTTGTATGTTTCGTACGAATAGCCATACATTTGAAGTCGTATATTTCCATCGGATTGGTTAAATGGTCTAAGGATTTTAAAGGCAACTTTTGACTACTAAAAAGTCGCTGGAATATGAGTTGTCAGCTCACCATAGACGTAACGGAATTCCGGACTATAGTGACAGAAATCTTACAGACAAGTATAGGCAACTACCGCGGACATCGATAATTAAAATTTTGTGATATTACTTTTTTGAAATGTTTTAAAGATAAATTGAGGAAATATACACTATTCAATGTTCACAGTAGCCGCTCTAATAAATTTTAGTGTTCAATTTGTTGCTTGTATGGCTACCCTCCTGATTTTTTATGACCTCTCCACACAATGGGCCATGATGGGCGATGATAAGGGACGCAGTTATGAGTCAGAGGGGTTACGCAAACGCAATACAGCCATCTCTTTCTGCTGTGTAGCTACGTCCCGTGTAATCGCCCATGATGGCCCATTGTGAGGAGCGGCCATTAGGGTTCAAAACATTTATTAGCTTCGATTTAAGCTAGTATTACACGGCGCGATCCATCAGGGCCGATCATCGGGAGTACCTGCCCCCTCAAAGCGACCAATTGGCCCAGACGCATCGCGCCGTATACTAGCATATGTCTTACCTCTGTATCCAGGCATGTGGCCCGGGCAGGCGCAGTGCGCGTCGCGTCGGCCGCCGGAGGAGCAGAAGGAGCAACAATGGAACTGCCCCGAGTGCGGCTGGCAGGCTCGCGCGGCGCATTGGAACGGACTACCCTGTGGGACACCAAAAAATTAATACCAATGTGCTGGTCAATATTTTGTATGAAAATTACCGATTATTTCTATACAATTTATTACCGGTTTGAATTGTCTAGATATAGTCTACTTTTATATCTGAGCCTTAACTTACAAAGGCATTGTATTAACACAAAGACATTGTATTAATAACATAGTATTACCTACTTTTGTTTTCATAAGCGCCAAGTATAACAGGTGTGCCGGCTAGGCTCGGATATTGCATTTTTATTATTCAAATTTCAAATTCAAATTTATTTATTAAAAAATTACACATATGTTTACAGTACTCCAACCAAAACACTTATATGCTAGTATAATTCCAAATATTAAAATACATACTAAACAAAATAACAGCAGACGAAAAAAAGATTAAATAAGTACGGTCAGCTGCAGAGTAAAGTGACCCCCCCTGCATACAAACTTTCTATGCAGGGGGGGGTCACTTTACTCTGCAGCTGACCGTACCTAAATAAAATCACAAATGTAGGTACATATTAGCTATTGTGAACTCAGTCACAAGTAATTAAATCAATGCTACGAGTAAAGCTTTTCTGTAAATACACAATCCGCAAATATGTCTACGTCGTCAGCGATTGTTTAGAATGTTTAGAACGGGATAAAGTAAAAAACGCAATAAGCAATCAAAGTACTTTTAACCTCTTTTGCAAGTACCTAATTGGCGCTTAAAAAAACAAAAGTACCTACATAATAGTATTCTATTAATACAATGCCTTTGTAAGTCAGATGAGATATTCTTATATACACCCTGTTTTTATTGATTTCCGTTAACTTTTAGGGGACTTCACGTTCCAAACGAAACTACCTACTCGTATATGAAAAAGAGTCGCAACTGCTGCACTTTTATGGCGTATTTTTTTTCGGCCGATTGGGTTATGTTTACAAGTATCCAATTATTTTACTATCCCGTCATTTGAAATAATTTCAATCAATGAATCTCTCCGTTTTATGGCTCGATGAAGGTCTTGCTTGATGATTCTGCAATTCATTTACTTCTGGTGAGAACTATACCTTGACAGGTTTATTGTTGACAGTGACAGCCAGCAGATACGCGCCGGGGCTAGGCGGCGTGACGGTGAGGGAATAGAGGCCGTCGCCCCTGTCGGTGACTCGAGCGTTTTGAGGCCGCGCGCTCGAGTCGCTGCGGCGGAAGTAACCGGCTACCTGCAAGAACAGCGCTGGATTAACACTAGTTTTGTGTAATTACTAGGGAATGCAAATCGGTAAAATATTATATTGAAATTACCATTTGCATTTTCTATTTAAAAAGTCTTCTGATTTATGCGGGGGAGGGGCAACTCAAATGTATGGCTACTCGTACGTGACGTACAAATACTATATCAGATAAACGACAGTGCGTAGAATGTACGTGATCGTTGGTCATATGCTTTCGGCAGAGGGGAACACATGTCAATTGTCGGTACGGTTGGATAAATGGTCTACATAATAAACATCGTAGTGTCGCCCTTCTACTATATTTTACTAAGCTGTAGGTATCTAAAGGACTTCCATGACCACCGTGGTACAGTCAGCTACAAATATATGACAAAATAACAAAAGTATGTACACGCCAGCGAGTGCACTAACAGTAGTAACTAAAACTATATCCATCACTTTTTTCGGGTGGTAATACTAGCGTAAGAAAAAATACAGTACGATGCTCTCTATCCTATTGTTACTGTGCTCGTTGGCTTGGCTATAGAGGCGCAGGCAATCAATTCAGTTGTGTCTGGTTGCCTTGAATATCTTAAGTTTATCCGCAATCTTTACCTGCTCTCCTCCGCACCAGATGCGTTCCCCGCTGCTGTCTCGTAACTCTAGCACAGCCTCATGAGGACAGTCCACTCGAAGATCTTGGAACCCTGGTAAAAGTATTCAGATTTTTTTTATTCAAAGTTTAGTTATTCTGTTATTCGTTTTACCTAATTCCAAAACCTTTGCCGCTCTTACAGCTGATAGCCTGTCAATCGTTTCACTTACTAACCTGTCCATTAAAATATTTTTAAACAAAAAATAAGCAACTAAAAACTAAATAATAGCTTCTCTAACACATTAAGTAACTAGGTGTACCTTACCTTCAGTGTTTACAATGCAACGTTCAGGATCCGCCGCCTGCGTTAGCAGCCGCCCCACCAGCGTAAGGTCATGCGTGGCCGGCGCAGTCGGTGCCAGACGCAGCTCGAGTCTTGGCGGTGCCGATGGTAGCTCCGTCAGCTTCTCCAGCCGCCGTAGTACTGAGCCGTGGAGGGAGAGCAGCTCGTGCGATCGCCCGGATGACAGCAACTGCAGTCAGTGAAGATGTTTATTTTTAAAAATATGAGTGCAGTGTAAGTACTACTTTATGTGCTAAAACGTTATGTGCTAAATTAATTTTCTTTTTAAGCAGAATTATCTGCAAACGATACCAATTTGTAAGTAAGAAACGAAAACTAAAACTAAACATTAAAAAATCATGGTCTTGGGTGAAACTCAAATACGCACCCACCACCCTTCCATCTGAGCTACCGAAGCACACCCGGTGGCCGCTAATTTCTCCACTATGTCCCTCGTATGCGCCTTATGGCCGCTCCACACAATGGGCCATGATGGGCGATGATAAGGGACGCAGTTATGAGTAAGAAGAGGGGTTACGCAATACTGCCATTCCGTTCTGCTGTATTGCTACGTCCCGTATAATGGCTCATGATGACCCATTGTGTGGAGGCAAGTGGAGATTCAAGTTATATTGAGAATTCACCACTAACAAAAAAAATAGCCCGTGCGTAGTATTAAAAGAAATTCAGAAATGTGTATCAAAACTTTAAGAGACCGTAGATATTCCGATTTAAATAGACGGAATTCAGAATCTGATTTCGGATATCGTGAGCAATCATGATATTATTTTCGAACGTAGCCCGGGTGAATGACATATCATCTGTCAATGTCATTTCTTAGAAAGACATATACGCCAAAAACTTCTATAACAATATTAAATTTGTTTTATGTGTAATATTTGTTTGGTGTTGACTGTCGTGAATTGAATTAAATAGTTGTATAAAATGAGAAATTGTGTTTTGTAAATCTTAAATTGAAGGCCATTGTATTATTTATACTCTTGTAAAGTTCTTAATAATTGCAACCTGAGACAGTCTTGTTACGGTATGGGAATTGCTTTACCCAATCAAAACAAGTCTTGATCATGGATATGGAAGAAAGACTATTCAAGTTTGAAACAGAATATATACAGAATAAAACGCTACAAATCAAAGAGGAACCAATACTGAAATACCGTGGGAAGTCAGGCTTTGATGAAAATGTAAAGGGCGAAATGGCAGCAAAAACTGAAGTGGTATATGTAAAGGCAGACCCAATAGCTGTTCCAGTGGAGACTGAGACTGGAAATCAGCAAGTCCAGTATGAAACTCAGTTGGAACCAAGCATGTTTACGCGTTTGGGGGCACCTGGTAAGCATTCCCTTATATTAATGAGTTTAGAAGTGCAGTAGTTATCAGAAATATTGGTGTGGCCAAGATGCTCACAAATACCTAAGTCAGGGGTTCCCAATCTGTGCGCCGCGGCGCCCCGGACTAGGGCGTGCAAATCGCTTTTTAATTGTTTGGGAAAACCGGTTAATAACCGGTTATTAACCAAAGTTTCATACAAATAAAAACCGGTTTGCACACCCTACCCTTATATCTTGAATAGCGTAGCTAAGTTGGGGTGCAGTGACAAAATTTTAAAGTTAAAAGTGTGCCCCCCTGATCTACGTCTTTTTAGCTGGTTAACAATTTTCTGATGGAGAGAGATTGCATAAACACTCAACTTCAGCCAAAAGATTTATTAGTAAACAAGAACATAATATGTCTGCTTGTTGATAAGGTTCATTTTAAAACAAATCTTTATGACATTTGCACTTTATCAGCAACCAACAAAGTGATACCTTTTATTAAAAACAAGTGTGTTGTGGGACTTGTGGGTAATCATTTGACAACATAATCTTACACATTATGAGTCATAATCATAACCTCTTTGTTTAATACTTACATATTTATTTATTTATTTATAGCCTTATTTTAGAATCAGAAGCTAATTTTATTTTTTTAATTATGGTTGCAGTTTTTCTTAGTCTGTGAGCCTTTGGGTGAAGGTCTCCCCCATTCTTCTCCTCTCTTTCTTGTTGTGTGTGTACTAGTCTGGTCCATGTTTTTGTCTTTCCAGCCATGTCTGTGAATACTTACATATACATCTAATACCTTAAAATTGATGTTTTGTACAAGAGATTATGAGTAAATTTTAATTTGAAGATTTTATATTTTTAATAAAAATTTATATTGTGTAATAAATGAGTAACTGTGGCATATCTAATAAATTTGTTTGTGAAACAATTTCAGTTTTATCACTATTGGACATGGGTCAGATGTTAAACAATTCTGATTATGAAGATGACTCTTCAAGTGAAGATTCTGACACCAAAGTTCTTGAACATGAAACTGATGGTTCTGATGAGGAGTCTGATGAAGACCAGGATGAGGGAATGGAAGAATGCAATGATCTTCAGAGGGGATATGGCTTGGATGAAGACTTAGGCCATAAAGAATATGAGGCAAATGGATCAAGGATACCTGTATTTTCCGGAAACTGGCTTAGAACAAGTTTTACAAAGACAAAGCCAAACCTGCATTACCCAGCATACCTGCCTAATATATGTTCTAATTCCAAGGATGCTTTAGAATATTTCACTGAATACTTTGATGATACACTCTTTGATATAATAGTTAAGAAAACAAACCAAACCGCCTTACAAAAACAAGAGAAACAACTAAATTTTACAAAAGTTGAGTGTAAGACATTTTTCGGCATAATAATGACCATGTCTTGCACAAATTATCCTAATATAAGGATGTATTGGAACCGAAAATGGGCTATAGATCTTATAGCAAAAGCTATGACACGGGACCGCTTCTTAACATTGAGGCAGTTATTAAAATTAGTACATGATGATGATATTACTAAGGAAATGAGAGATGCTGATCACCTATGGAAAGTAAGGCCAATGATTAACAGAGTTTTAGAGGGATGCCATAAGCAGGAGAGACAACAGGATATTTCTGTTAATGAATTGATAATTCCGTTAAAAGGAACCTCCCCAATCAAGGAATACTGCCCTGACAAACCAAACCCAACTGGCATTAAAATAGTAGCTCTAGTAAATCCTAGTGGTATGATTTGTGACTTTGTCACTTACCAAGGCAAAGATAATTTAGCTGAAGAAATAGTTCTGTTTTTAACAAGATCTCTAGTGCCAGGACATATACTTTATTTTAATAAGTATTTCACAACTATTGTATTGGCTAAGAAATTAAACTATAATGGATTTAAGTGTGTTGGAGCTCTTATGAAGAGTCGCTTGCCAGAAGAAGTAAAACCTAATCTCATAAGCGATAAACTGTTATCTAAAAATCAGGGACGTTACGATGTCCTCGTCAGTTCAGATGGTGAAATAGCCATAACAAAGTGGTTCAATAATAAGTCGTTATTATTTCTCTCAACGCTATATGCAGCTGAAACTATTGGTGTTTGTAAACAGTATGACAGAAAGCGTCGCCGAACTGTAAGCGTTCGAAGACCAGACGTAGCGAAGGAATACAAAAGCAACATGTCTGGTGTCAGCCTCACCGAGAGACTACTAGCCTCCTGTTACTCTAAAACCAGAATGAATAAGTGGACTCTGCGTGCCATACATCACTTCATTGACTTGGCTGTGTCTAATTCTTGGATTAAATATAAAAGAGATATGCAAACGCTACAGCTTTCTGTTCACAAAATATATCAATTATGGGAATTTAAAAGACTTATTGGCGAGCAATTGATAGAGTTGAGCTTGAACACAGATTCTGTTGTAGACGAAGAGAGTTCTGTCAACAGAAGAGCAAGGTGCCCTCTAGCACCAATGCCTTCTAAAGTGAAAAGGACTCGTGGAAACGAGCATTTGCCAGAAGTAGGAACAGTGCAACGCTGCAGAAATAGGGGTTGTGATATGAAAACCACTGTGAGTTGCACAACATGTGAATTGCATCTCTGTCTGACTCGTAAGAGAAATTGTTTTAAACAATTCCATACAGACATGAGCTATTAAATGATCTCATTATTATCTCTTGTTATTGCGTTTTTAGTTTCGGTTAAGAAATGGACAATATTTTGTTTTTAAGCTTGTTATTGCGTTTTTAGTTTCGGTTAAAGGAATGTAAAATATTTCGTTTTTAAGAGAACTTTTTATATGTAACAGTTTTCAGAAAAATTAATACTGTAACAAATGTGCCACAGTCTAACAATTGTAATAAATGGTTTACGTTAACTTTTTTATTCCATCAAAGGAAAGGACCCATTTCTAAGAAGGAAAGTTCGCCCTTTCACAACAAAGGAGATAAGCCATACCATACTCGTGCGAAGTATGTAAAAATGAGAACAAGTTTCCTTATATTTGCATGGGGGTAAAAATAGGTATTTATTCTAAAATAAACTACTTTAAATACCGTCATTAGCGTGAGTTGCATAATTTTATAAAGACGTCACATGCCACTCACCGTCAAAGGGCTAATCGGTAGTGACCCTACAAAGGGATGGACATTTCCTGTGTATACATGTATGTATTTATCTATATAAGTATGTACCTACTCGTATATCGTTGTCTAGTACCCACAGTACAAGCTTTGCTTAGTTTGGGACTACCTAGGTCGATGTGAGTGAGATTGTTCACAATTTTTTTAAGTAATCGAGTTCTGTCTTCGTGTAAAAAATCGGCAATTTACAATGGCTTAACCCGTTCTGCTGCTGCTGCAATCTAATCGGGAAGTACGAGTAAGTAGGTATTTGGTTTAACTATTTCGGCGCCAAGTCGCTGGCCCTGAATGGGTTAAACAGCAAAATATTCTTAATTTCGGTTGTTCGGTGAGTTTGTTTAGTACAACTTCCGGTTAGTACGACGTCTCTGTCGTCGGTCCCTTGGACGTTGTTATTCTACTATAATCCCAAGATTTGGCGTAGGCGCTAGTTTTACGAAAGCGACTGACCTTCCAACCCAGAGGGTAAACTTATAGGCCTTATTGGGATTAGATTTAGTCCGGTTTCCTAGCCATGTTTTCCTTCACCGAAAAGCGATTTCGTAAATGAGCAGTTTAATTTTAACTTGTACTTGAAAGCCCGACTTAAGTTATGTTTAAGTCATGCCTGACTGTCAGTTTTGTGACGAAACATATAGTGTTTAACATTGACCGTCCGTCAGTTATGTTAACTGGCAGCTAAAAGTACAGAGTTAAGTGAAACCGCCCAAATATCAAATGACATTTGGTACATAAGTTCCGAAAAACTCATTGGTAACTCACTTAAAATAAATCAAGCCAGGATTAACCGGTAACCATTAGTTAAGTTTTCAAATGCCATATAAAGAAACGCTTAGCTCTGTGTTACATCGCTATACCCAGGTGGTGCAAGTGGCCCTTAGCAATAAAGAAACAACTTCGAAAAATCTTATTAAAGAAAACTCTTAAAATTACATGAAGAAATAAAATTTAATTTTGGTAACTGCTGTTGGAATGAATAATATCACTTATAGAATGGCACTATAACGTTTATGATTTGTATCTTCCTCCTTTTTTGGCTCGTCCTGGTGCTGAAATCAAAAACAAATAAACATATTGAAAAAAAACCGACCAACAGCATGTCGGGCCATGCTCAGTGTAAAGGTTCGTTGTTTACCATCCGCCACAATAGACAAACTTAAAAAGGATTTTAATGGATCCTTTTTAATCCAGGCTCGTTACAAAAAAAGAGTATCTTTGTAGCACAAAATCAAAAATAGCTTAACTGACCAAGCTCAAAATAGTTTTCCATGAAAGTCTTCTTAAAGTTCTATTTAATGATGTTTTCATATTTTTTAGACTAGCGGTTCAAAAGTAAGAGATGGCGGGGGACACTTTTTAAATTTCGGAGCGATTATTTCGGAAAATATTTAGGTACTTTATCAAAAATCTTTTCATCACATCTACCAAGAATCATATTCTTTTTCAAATACCTATTCATCAATAGGTACAGTCGAGTTCATAATTATATGAGCATTTTCAAGGTTTAAAAAATATCTGTACACCCTTAGGACGTTGACAATAAGATAGTTGTGTTTACATATTACGCATTCAGCAGCACAGATATTTATGAACTCGACTGTACAGCACTAGGAATGAAACGAAAAAAAGTCACCCCCACTTTATGTATTTCGACTTTTTATTTTATCACTTTGTCGGCATGATTAATATGTATATTCATACAAAATTACAGCTCTCTAGTACCAACGGTCACTGACCTAAACTGCAGAGGGACATAGCTAAACTATAAGGGTTCCTAGTTGACTATGAAACCCTAAAAATAAGGCAAATCATTTAGAATTCCTTATTGCTGATGGCTTTAAATATGGTTGAGGTCAGTACCAGATAACTAAGTATCAATAAATACTATCTTTAGGTTGATAAGATTTAGTCTACACATAGGCATTTGTAAAAGATCATTGGTTTTAAGGTAGATGTGCACAGGTGCATTTTTAGCATTTTTAATACAAGTGGTTATATTTTTTAACCTAACCTGTTAGGTTGAGGATATAATTTGATCATCATCATCATCATCATCATTTCAGCCGAAAGACGTCCACTGCTGGACATAGGCCTCCCCCAAAGATTTCCACAATGACCGGTCCTGCGCCACCCGCATCCAGCGGACTCCTGCGACCTTCACCAGGTCATCAGTCCACCTTGCGGGGGGCCTACCGACGCTGCGCCTTCCGGTACGCGGTCGCCACTCGAGAACCTTTCCGCCCCAACGGCCATCGGTTCTACGTGCAATGTGCCCCGCCCACTGCCACTTAAGTTTAGCGATTCGGAGAGCTATATCGGTTACTTTGGTTCTGCTGTGGATGGTCTCATTTCTGATACGATCTCGCAGAGAGACTCCTAGCATAGCTCTCTCCATTGCCCTTTGAGTGACTTTGAGCCTTCTTATGAGGCCCATTGTAAGCGACCACGTTTCAGTACCGTATGTCATCACTGGCAACACACACTGATCGAAGACTTTCGTCTTCAGACACTGCGGAATATTGGACGAAAAGATGTGTCGCAGCTTCCCGAACGCTGCCCAACCGAGTCGGATTCGACGATTAACCTCTTTCTCGAAATTGGACCTACCTAACTGGACAGTTTGTCCTAGGTATATATAATCGTCTACAACTTCGAGTGTAAAGTCTCCGATTGTCACTGGAGTTGGTGCTACATGGATATTTGACATGATTTTCGTCTTATCCATGTTCATCTTAAGACCAACTCGCCCGGAGGCTCTACTGAGGCTAACAAGCATCGTACTTAAATCCTCCATGGTCTCAGCCAAGACTACTATATCGTCAGCAAATCGAAGGTGAGTGAGGTACTCACCGTTTACATAGATGCCTAGCCTTCTCCAGTCCAGAGTCTTGAAAACGTCCTCCAGTGCAGCGGTAAACAGCTTAGGAGAGATGACATCTCCCTGCCTGACTCCCCGCTGCAGCGGAATAGGCTTCGAGTTCTGGTCTTGGAGTCGGACTGACATAGTGGCGCTCTCATACAAACACTTCAACACTTCGATATAGCGGTAGTCTACTTGGCACCGTTGGAGAGATTGTAGTACCGCCCAGGTTTCGATCGAATCAAAGGCTTTCTCGTAGTCCACAAACGCTAAACAGAGGGGCAGATTATACTCCTCGGTCTTCTGTATAACCTGACGAAGCGTATGAATGTGGTCTACGGTACTAAAGCCTCTTCTTTCTTATAATTTGATGACAGCAAGTAAAATAATAAATTTTGTGCAACATACCATGTGCTCGCATATAATGTATCAGCTTGGCAATCATCTTTATGTATTCTTCTTGATCATTCGCCCTAGTGTACACAAGATGCTCCAAAACTGTACAAGGTTTGCATTTCAGTCTAGTTTTCCGGACTACTTCTTCACTGGAAACATTCAATTTCATAGTTAGTTGTTTTAATTCAGTGTCAGACGGTATCAAAATTTCGTCTTGGGCGTTAATGCTTAAATTCTAAATGAAGTGATGGATTCTAAAGTAGAATCCAGAATGTAATTAGGGATTCAAAGTACACCCTCGCCAGAAATATATCATTTTGCTCCCTGGTAACACAATCTACTATTTCCAGTTCTAAAGGGAATAGGGAGACTAATATTCAGAGATTAGCGGACAACAGTAGATGTAGCTAAGTGGCAATACCAGTGATGGAGCGCAAATGTTCTTTTGGTAAGCCAGAGCTGATTTGGCTGGCTTTTTGTTTAAGTCTAAAGAAAAATTTGCTGGAAGCGGGCAGGAATCAAGTTTTTTGGACTCCCTGCCACTGAACAATACATAAATATAGTTTGGCAAAGGGTTTTTTTTTTCACTGGACCATATACAGATCACCACTCTGCCCGTTTCTTGTTTTTTTTTTTAATTTATTTTTGTTGGAGCCCATAACAGTATATGGTTATAATTGCTTAATGTACTTAACCACAGCTACTGCAGACTGTGCCTGGAACATAATATTTCTTTTCTTAGGATCGAATGTATCATAAAGTAGATGTAACTTACATTTTTGTGACCACTTTGTGCCTAAAACTCGCAGCTTTCCATATTTCTTCAGACTTCAAAATTAATGCTGGCATTGTGACCAGACCAGTGATATTATTCCAAATTACCACACATTTAGTATTAAACTAAAGCTTACGAAGAGACACGTTGAGAATTATTATGTTATGACTAATAATTTACCACGAAGTGTTTATTTTTTTTTCGGAAAAACCAGTGTTGCCTGGGTCCGGCTCCGTTTTGATTTTGACATTTAACTTGACGTAACGAAGTGTTGCAAGGTATGAAAACTGACTTATTGATCTCAAGGAGAGGACCTACCGCGAAATATCGAAAATAAGAAATTGCGTATTTGCATTTCTTCCACGCGAATTAGTTAATGACATAGAAAGGGAGAGACATATTTTCGATCGCTACATGTAGACGGTAGTAGGCAAAGTTCCCAGAGTACCGATTTTTTCAGATTTTTAATTTCTTAGATTGATCTGATTCCGGCTGTATGGCCGGCAAACCGGGATCAGAGACGGAATTCATACTCTGATTCCGAACATGGGTAGCGATCCTAATCAAATCCTAATACTAGCAAGTAGCATTAAATGTCTCGTGTCACCGCAGTCGCCACTCTCGTCTCGACTCGTACGAGAGTGAAGAGCCGGGGTTTAGTTGAAGATAGGTTCTGTCACACTATCGTCTCCCGCCGACGCTCACGTCGGCGTATAACTAAATATATGGCTGTCGTCCGACGCAACGCTTTTAAACACAGGGTGCATAGCCAAGATGCCAATCGCTCACGCTCAGTCGCTAACGAAACGCAACTGTCATTGTCACACTAATAAGGAAGAGTGATAGAGAGAGGTAGCTACGATACGTTACACGCAGATTTGAGTAGGCACCGACACTCGGGCGACGAAAAACCGTGTTAAAGTACTGACCTCTTCAGCGAACTCAACAGCCTCAAGCGCGTGTTGTTCCCGCAGTGCAAGTATCTGTGCCTGCTCGTCCACGCGCTGCGCGTGCCGAGCACGTGCGCGTGCCGCAGCGCCCGCCAGTGCGCGTACGTGCGCGTCCACCGCCGCCACGTACTGCGCGCCCCAGGTCTGGACCTCTTCTTCTACGCGGCTGGCTTGGCTCTGAAGAAAAAAAGTATAATCTGTAACAGGGTCAGCCAGCGCGCCATAATTACCCGATCTCTATTTTAAGGGCGCGGTCTGTTGACTTGCTGAGCTTTCAGATTCAGCATCGTCGTCGAGCAGCAACTTGATCAGTATGGCTAGGCTGCTAGACTAGCTCCTGAAGAAGTCCGTTTAAATAAGAACAAAAGGGTAATACCTACCTATACTCGCACTGACGGCCGTGACCTGTGGCGAGTATCATGTTTACGTAGGTGGGTAGTTAGATACTCACATCAACCTGCTGTGCCTGCAGATTCAACATCCTGGTTGCCCGGTCCACGTTCTCAGGGACCAGCTTAGCTCGGTCGCAGGCATCCTGTAGGAGCCTCGCGCGCTCCGTTGCCGCTCGAGCTGCGTTGGCCAGCGCGTGCCCAGAGTGGGAGATCAGGCAGCAATCACGACAGACTACCTGCCGGTGAAAATAATAAGGTTACTTCAGTCAGCATTTTATGTAGTTTTCTGGTAAAGAAGTTTCCCATGCAACCTACAACTTCACCTATTCGAGTTTTTCCTAATCTGCTGACAAGAGTTTGCCAAAGCCGCTGAAGAGGCAACAGATCGTTTAATAAGTAGCGCAGTACACGCACAGGTCTGCAAGATGCTGGCGATAGAGCGTAGCAGTGTAGAGAGCGGTCTTCTGGCGGCATGGTGGGCCTCGCAGCTGGTTTCACATCTGACGATGCTACTGGTATTCTATTGGGTGTGGGCCCCGGGTCTCGCATACGCTGACTTAGCGGCGCACTACACGCAGAGCTCTGCATGATGCTGGTTGCAGAGCAAAGCAGGCCCCTGCAGTGCCTGTAGAAAGTGCCGTGACGTGGTCTTCTGGCGCCTGTAACCCACGTGGAGGCAATAGCTGAATTGTTCCGTACCTGCCCACAAGCAGCGCAGTATACGCAGAGCTCTGCATGATGCTGGCCGCATAGCATGCATAGCAGGCCGCTGCAGCGGCTGTAGAGAGTGCCGTGACTTCGTTTTCTGGCGGCTGTGACCCACATGGAGGCAATAGCCGGCTTGTTCCGTACCTGCTGACAAGCAGCGCAGTACACGCAGAGCTCTGCATGATGCTGGTTGCAGAGTGTAGCAGGCCCCTGCAGTGGCTGTAGAGAGTGCCGTGACTTGATCTTCTGGCGGCTGTGACCCAAATGGAGCTGGCTTGTTCCCGTACCTGCTGGCAAGTGGCGCAGTACACGCAGAGCTCTGCATGATGCTGGCTGCAGAGCGTAGCAGGTCCCTGCAGCGGCTGTAGATAGTGCCGTGAGGTGGTCTTCTGGCGGCTGTGACCCACATGGAGCTGGCTTGTTCCGTACCTGCTGACAAGTGGCGCAGTACACGCAAAGCTCGGCATGATGCTGGCTGCAGAGCGTAGCAGGTCCCTGCAGCGGCTGTAGAGAGTGCCGTGACGTGGTCTTCTGGCGGCTGTGGGCTTCACCGCAGGTCTCGCATACGCTAACGAGGCACTGGTCGCAGCGGCTTTGGGCCTGTCATTAGTTGAGGGCAATATGATGACACAATTAATTCGAAAATATATATAATTTAACGTAAATGTAAACATAAACTGCCCATGCACTTTTGAACGCGTGTGTACCTACTTGTTAAGACCGTTGGTGGAGTAACCCAGCCGTAAGAGCGTGCGACTTTCAATCTGTGGGTCGCGGGTTCAAATACTGGCAGCTCACACCAATGAATTTTTTGGAACTTATTTACCAATCGCTTTTTGGTGAAGGAAAACATCGTGAGGAAACCGGTCTAATCCCAATAAGGCCTAGTTTATCCTCTGGGTTGGAAGCTCAGTTGCCAAAGCGGGCCCCAGGCTCCCTTTATGAGCCGGTAAAACGCTAGGAAGGAAGTTACCTTACCTAGAAATACCTAAAATTGTTAATATTTTTTGGTTTTGTTTAGAATTACGAATTCTCGAATTAACCTAGAAAACATCGTATCTATAACCTAGGTAGCGGTAGTTTTCAAAATTAATATGTAAGTTCCTTATCTCACACACTGTACGAGTAGTAACCACTAAGAAAACAAAACATTATGTTTCCTTCCTTTCCTTCGACATAACAAAAGATGACACAGCGAATGACAATTTCCCAAAATAAATTTCAACAAAGCATGTAAATCTCTCCACAGATTTCTAAGGAACCGAGTTAAATGTAGCATGTCGTTACAAATGCTGACTTTTCGGCAATTATTTCGTATCGGAATCGAAGCGAATTGATGCGCCTGAGTTGACACATGTGTTGTTTCTTAAAATAACCGGATTCTCTTTAAGTTTGTGTACACTTTTATACTTAGTTTGGAGATGACATATAGTTTTTGTAAATTTTATTTTATACTTTGCAGGAACAATAAATAATACTTACACGCTAATCGTGATTGACTTTAAGATTATGGCAAGTTAGAAATAGAAAAAATGTAACTAACAGACGTCGTCAGAGCGTTGTTACCAAAAAATATTATAGGTAGTTTTTCACTTAGGCATCAACATTTTTAGACTCTGGGGCGGGTAGTCCATATCGTCATTGCTGTAAAACCAGAGAGAGGCTGGACTGTAAACAATTTGGTTGGACAGCGTGCATAGCCAAGATGCCAATCGCTCACGCTTGATAATGTATCGTAGCTACCTCTCTCTATCACTCTTCCTTATTAGTGTGACAATGACAGTTGCGTTTCGTTAGCGACTGAGCGTGAGCGATTGGCATCTTGGCTACGCACCCAGGGCCATAATGCTGTCGGAGCTGTGGAGGTGACAACATCACTCTGTCCGACGATGACTGCCCAATGCAGTCGAAACTGCAGTCACGCTTAACTAAGCTTGGACTGGACCCTGGCAATACTCTAAGTCTAGTCCTTACACTCCTTACCTTATTGTCACAGTTGCACAGGTCACACAGAACGCTAGTGCGCCCATCGCCCGTCATTTTCCGCAGCAGCACATAGTTGAGAGGTAAAGCCGACACCCCTCCTAGTGGTAGCTGGGTCTCTTGTGTGCATGTTGGGCAGATTATCAGCTGGACGCTCTTGCCTGATATCTGAAAGACAAATACCTGTATAAGCAATTATGAAACGTTGACCCGGCTAAGAGTAAAATACATGTAGGTACATTCGGATTTCTATAATTTATTTTCATCCTGAAAATATATGTGGAGTTTTCAGGCTAAAGTTACCACATTGTCGGTTGTTGATAAGGTTGACTTCTACGTGGTTATTTATGACAGTAGAGCCTTATCAATAACCGACAATGTGGTACCTTTAGCCTGAAAACGCTACATATATCGTGTACCTTTCTTGTAAATATTCCGTATTTCCTCTGTTTTTGCTCCCAGCTTGCATCGGAGCCAGAGCGCCGTGGATCACTCTCGTACCCTGACCCTGCCGATCCCCCAGACGATCCAGGATCCAACTGGATTGAACCTGCAACATGGTGCAATGTCAGTCTTCCATATAAAATCAAAGTTGCACAGATAATTATATTCTTCTAAGAGCCGAGGCATAGTGAAGTGGAGTAAACGTACTCTATAGACATGCATAGGGAAAAATGTCTTAATCCGGCACTGAGAGCAGATTTTTAAACTCTCTCTCTCTTCATATATCTGCAGATCTAAATCAATTTTTGATTTTTTTTTCTTCTGGATAGTGGGTAGTTATATCTTGCTCCCAACGATTCCTTATCGTATATTATCTAGGAACTGCATTAAATTTATTAAAGTTGGTACGCTTAAAATTAACATCGCTTTATTATCTTGGCTCTTTTCTGGTTACATGATAAAGGCATTCGTTTTTACGCAAGTGTCTGGCGTCTGCTATCGGATCCGAGAGGGGAAGCTAGCTAGACCTTATTGAGCCGATTTATTCGCGATGTTTTCCTTCATCCAAAAGCAGTGGTAATATTTCGCACGTAAAGATATAGAACAAACATCATTCGGTGGATCGGCCACCTAGAGCGAATGGGAGGCTATCGGGCGGTGAAAAGAGCCTTTGATGTTGTGGACGAGGACCTCCCAAGCTCCAGGTTGGAGACTCACGAGAAATCGCACAGGACCATCAAGAACCAAGGAGGATTGTGTTGGAGACCACAACTTATCTTATCCGGTGCCAGGGGATGCACTTCGACCCATGGGGATCTTTTGTGTAAGAGACCACAACTTACTTTGGGTCTTTGCACAGCCGTTGCACCAGAGGAGTAAGTAAGTAAAGATATAGACGACACATCATGATCCTCATTAGCAATAAAGTGTGGCGTGTCAGCCTCGTTGCGTTGGTGGATTTAAATCTAGTAATGAATAAGTTATGCAAACGAAGCCCTGTAAGTGACTGTAAGGCGTCGGCTCAGAGCCAATCTCTGCTTACACTGTATATTGAGTTAGATAACCGGACAGATGCGGTTTAATGGGGACTCGATTGCAAAAATAATATTCTACTCTTACGAATAGAGTTGCTAATCAAACGATTTTAGCTGAAAGGCGTCCACTGGGGGGCCAACACCTGTCTCAACGATGATTGCAATATTCCAAGTGATCAGAGATTTTGACCTTTCAGGTCTACTACCGCGTACACCAAAATTTCGAAATTTTCGAGCTGCATCTCTTTCGCACGAATGTAAGAGCGATGAGGATGGAGATACAATTTTTCGATCCTTCGCTTCGTGGTACTAGGCCAGATCAATAGATCATTAGTCCAGCTTCTAGCTTTACTATGGTTTCACATCTAGATAAGAAATGTAGGTACAGTCAACCAATTGGAACCCTAGGCCACTATAGAACCATGTCAAAATGACAAGCAGTAAGAGATTTCTTACAATCTGATTTCTAGCGTCACTATGACATAGTCCTACAGTGGCCTAGGGTTCCAATTGGTTGACTGTACAGTTCGATGGGCCCAACATATATAGTTTCATCTCTGAGTTTACTAAAGTTATCAACAATAACGAAGGAACGTTCTCTATCTCCGAAAAATACGAGTGTTACGTACGAGTCCTAACTAAAACCAGAAATAGGTAGTTATACCTACCCGTAAGTACTAGATTTTTTGCATTGACCGCACAAATAAGCGTTACTGTGACTGCATTAGTTATTATTCTTTCTCATCCAAATGACACAATCCGTGCCAATTTTAGCCGCGTATTATTAGCGCATGATTCAGTGAAGGTCAACGTATTTAGGTGTCCCACATCCGCCAGTGTTGCCAACTCTAACTCAGTACGGAAGTCATTTCTTCAAATGCCAGATTTTAACGAGATGGGGTGGAATAAGAAACAAAATATCAAATCAAGAGTGAGCAGTAGCATCCTCTGGAAGGGGTGTTGGACGCTGCTATTTCTCGGGATCTTTCCTCAAGGCTGTGTAATAACAGTTAATATATAAATAAATGAATATTGTGTCGTACTCAAATTATAGAAATAGAAATTATTTATTTGATTCCCAGAAAAAAAACTTTATCTATTTACATATTGTACAAAATATCAGAGAGAACCAAAATGGATGCCACTCAGCATATGCCGATAGCTAGGATACGAGATACTTAGCCATGGCGCTGGTTTTCAGGACACCCAAAAAAGGAAAACAGAAAGATATATCACATAAACTTAAAGTTAACATGTTGGGGAAAAGACCGCTAGTGAATTCACTGATTGATTACCTATAGAATAATTTAAATTACAAAGTATACAAGAGCCCATGCTTGGAAATTTACTACAAACTACGAGTAAGTATCTTAAAATAACAACACTATTTACTAAGAAGCACAGTACGCTGATCATGACCTAGTCCGACAGTAAGCTCAATAAGGCTTGTGTTGTGGGTAGAAGACGACGATATACATACATAATATATAATAGATAGATACATATAAATACTTAAATACATAGAAAACATCCATAACTCAGGAACAAAATATATTCGTGATAAACACACAAATAAATACCCTAAGTACGTTCAATTAAATCTGTAAAAGCCTGGTACATAATGTTTGTTACATCCTACATCGCAATAGAAGCTTAATGCATATGAAATCAGCAAGATAAATTACCTACACTCATTCTGCAACACAAGTGCTTTCCAATCAGTTATGGCAGTCTGCGTGTTTTAAATGAGGCATGAGAGCGTGATTCATAGAAACAGTGGGAATATAAGAGAAACAGATGACCAGATGAGCTTGTTTGTGTTATTATATCCTTTGAAGAAGTTAAAAGTGCTAAAAGTGGACTAATGGAAATTGTTTAGATAACGATTTACCTTTCTCAGAATTATTTATAATTGTAAAGTAGAATTTTTATTTGTAATTCTAACTTAAATGTCGTAATCCCTATGTATTTTTAAGGTCCCGTACCTCAAAAGGAAAAAATGGAAACCTTATATTCACTTTGTTGTCCGTCCGCCCGTCTGTCTGTTTACGCGTGCCTGAGATAAAGGGTATTAACCCTTTATCTCACGCACGCGTAAAGGTACTTAACAAATTGGAATTAATACCACATATACAGGTCTGCAATCCCCCGAAGCTGTGAAAAAATAAAAGCTCTACATCAACGCAATCAAAATACACCTACGGCAGTTAATGTCGCATTTCCCATACATTTGCAATGGGATTCAGAATGTACTTCCAGTTGACATAGAATTTCGAAATTTGACAAAAAGCTAGACTTTGTAGGTAGCACAAGTAGAGGGAAAAGTCCGAAAATCGCAAAATTGACGCACACTGAGAGTTCCGTGCCACCAGTAAGATCTTAAATGGGGGGGGGGGTGGGGGGGGGGGGGGTAATCCTTTGTGCGGAAACCTCGGTGGGCGAGTACGACTCGCACTTGGCCTGTTTTTTTTTCTTTATGTGTAATCTATTAAAACATGTTCGCAGAAACAGCGATGTTTATAAGTTTCACGAAAGTCGAAAAGTATTCAGACAAAGTTACTGATTTAGGAAGCATTTTTGAGTCCAAGAGAACGTTGTTATGTATATAGGTATATAACGAATTATTCGTCAAATATTTACGGTAAAACGGTTTTGCCCCACGACCGTTACAAATCAGTTAAATATTCCATCAAGAAACTCCACGGGACCAGTTGAATGGACATTCATCAGCAAATTACGCAACCGTAACATAAACAAATGGAGCGGGACTTTCTATTTGTTTACGTGCCGTTCACTACGTGTCACCCGGGAGGGTATTTATGGAACACATTAGCATGTTCCGGTGATCCCGCAAGGTGTTGTTACACTGTCCGCACGCGAAATGTTAAGCATTGACATACAACATAGAATGAATCCATCAGAAAATTACACAAATCACTACATAGTATAAAACAAAGTCGTTACCTGCTGCGCTGTATGTAGGCAGGTATGCTCAAATCTTTAAAACTACGCAACGGATTTTGATGCGGTTTCTTTTAATAGATAGAGTGATTCAATAGAAAGGTTTATGTGTATATGTATAATAATAACCCGTGTGAAGCCGGCGGGGCGGGTCACTAGTGTAACATAAACAAATTAAACGGGACTATTTGTTTATGTGTAAGTACTACGTCCGCGTGTCACCCGGTAGGGTATTATTTATGGAACACACTATAGCTTCGCACAGCGCGAAATGTAAAGCCATTCTCACATTGGTTCCGAACGCCAGTATGTAAGCAGGACAACGTTATGCACGTATACCGAGGTCCTGACCGCACTCCACTCCGGCGGGACTTTTTATTTGTTTACATGTACCTACTGCGTGTCACCCAGTGGTATTTATAGAATAGATTAGTACGTTCCGGTTATTCCGGAGATCCAGTGAGGAGTTGTTACACTGTAAGTTTTGCTGTAACACTGACCGTGCGTTTACATGCTCGGGCTCTCGGCCGAATGTTTCGGCCATGTTAGTACACGATGATTCGAGACAGACTATATAGAGAAAACTTAAGCCAGACCAGAGACAATTTAAGTACTTTTTCAGGTAGTTTGGTTGAGTTAAAAGGTGTCTTAAATAATTTCACTTCGGGTGAAGCTATTTAAAAAGTGTCTTAAATGTTTTCAATAACCAAAGCTATTTAAAACACAGTTTAACTCACTGAAACTACCTGAAAAAGCTTAAATTGTCTATGGTCTGGCTTAAACTTAATCTATATAGTCTGTCTCGAATGAGCGTGTACTAGGGTGGGCCGAATCATTCGGCCGAGAGCCCGAACATGTAAACGCACCATGAGGAGTTGTTGGCCTGGCTGGAACAGCGTGAAATATAAGGCGATTCTTACATTCGATCCGTACAATTAGGGCGGTGTAGAAGCGAAAAAACTGCGTTCTATTTAATTTACATAAAAACTTCACTGATTACGGGCTTCGTCGATTAGTATAGCCGTACGCTATGTACTCGTTGTTATAACTATGGTGTGTGTGTGCGTGATCTTGTTTAACCCGGGAAGCTAGGTCGCGGCATAGGGCTTCATTCCTCCCGCTACGGTTTTTCTATTTCACTGTAGCGGTTTTAGGCGGGCCAGAATGCGTATACGTAACCAAGATGCCAATCGCTCACGCTCGCGTATCGTAGTTATCTCTCTCTCTAACTCTTCCTTATTAGTGCGACAATGACAGTTGCGTTTCGTTCGCGACCGGCCATATACGTTCGGGCATATGTGCTGGATCTGCCAACGAATGTATGGGAAATTTGTCTGGCGGATGACCGGTGGACCTACCCATTATGGAGATCTGGGCCTATACCACGAAAATCGATCGATTGCGGATTCGTATCTCCATCTCTGTCACACTTACATATTGGAGTGACAAAGAGGTTTTCCCGTCAATGCCAATTTTCGATGTTCGTGGTGTTGTCCCTTATTCTGAGCTAAAATTCGGCTCTGAACTTGATTCCGGGAGTTCGGTAATATCTCACACTCACACACTCACTCACTCCTCTGGCGCAGCGACCCAAAGTGTGTCTTGGCCTCCAATACGAGTGCACGCCACTGATCCCGATCCTGTGCAACTTCTCTCCACGTAACAACCTGGAGCTCGCGTAGTTCTGCCTCCACCACGTCGGCCCAGCGGTACCTGGGGCGGCCAACCGGGCGTCTACCTACAGGTTTACCCTGGTAGGCTCTTTTAACGGCCCGATCGACTCCAAATTATAAATTATTAATTGTTCAATTAGTTACTTAACAAAATAATGGACTTAAATTGTTTTAAATTATTATAATCTCGAATATTATATAAAAATTATTTATTTTTCAAAAAAAAAACTGTTTTTCAAAAATAGACAGACGGAGGGTCGGAAAGAGAGACAAACAAACAGAATGACAGATGAAACAGAAATGGTGAAACTGTGACGGTTCTTTACTTAGTTAATTACAGTACCCTTCTAAACGCAACGGATCCCTTCTCCTACTATTTTTTTCACTTGTTCATATATTTTACATTTGTTCGAAAATCCCGGAATAAGAGACGTGCGTAGTTTACTTAATTGCGGGAGTCGAAAAAATGCCCTCATTGAATAGTTAAGATGCCTATTAGATTACTGTACTGACTTAAGATATTGGAAGGAAATATAACAAATATAAGCATAACATCGATATAAAAACCTTTCTGAATATTCAGCTAAGCGAGCAGTCCTGGACCCAAGCATCCGCAAAATTTCGAGTGTCGCGTTGCCAGCCTTTTTGTCGTCAGCCCACAGCTCATTCAGTCTCATAGGAAAAATCCTACGCTCAAACTGTGAGACTACGGGCTTGGCTGACGCCAAAAATGCTTGGTCAATTGCTTGTCCTGGTCAAAATTTTCCTAAACATCCAAAATCTCAAAGGAGCTGGGACGACATTGCTTGTAAACTCCCCAAACACTGGTACTTTTTTAGATCAGAAAACTCTACAAATTTCAGTTAGCCTCCACCTCTTGGTCCCGGTCTGCGCCCCACATCGTTGCCCCTGCGGAACCTTGGGCACCACGGTCTTTCCTGCCAACGAAGCGTGGGCCATTTTTCGAGACATGTTGCCCTAAATGACATAATCCGTCGGTCTCTTGCGTCAATTGGTGTGCCGGCTCTATTAGAGCCGACCGGCATATCCAGAACTGACGGCAAGAGGCCGGATGGTATGTCTCTGGTTCCGTGGAGTTTGGGACGGGTGCTGGTGTGGGATGCAACCTGTGTAGACACACTAGCCCCGTCGCATCCCCACCGAACTTCTGCGAGGGCAGCGGCAGTGGCAGAGGCGGCGGAGAAAGCAAAGGTGGGAAAGTACAGTGGTCTCGGCGCTGAATATAATTTGGTTCCTTTCGGCGTCGAGACCTTTGGTCCGTGGGACCCTAGCGCTCTGAGTCTCTTCAAAGACCTATCGAAGAGACTCAGAGACGCTATAGGAGACCCAAGAGCTGGCAGCTTCCTCGCTCAACGGACCAGTTTAGCAATCCAGCGAGGAAATGTTGCCAGCGTCCTCGGTAACATGCCGCAGGGGCCTGTTTTAGATTTATTTTAGTTTTATTTTAGTTTTTATCTAGTTTTATTTTAGTTTTTAGTTTAGTTATACTTCTAGATTTAAATTTGTGTTGTAATATGTTTTAGTTTAGTATATTTTCCAATAAATATATCCAGTCATTTCGACGCAAAAAAACCTTTTGTGCTTATTGAAATTAAACACTTTAGACCGGATTAATCGCGTTTATTAACACCATGACCCTACGTTTAATTTCAATGAATAACAATCGCGGTAACAGAAGACAATATAAATTTTGTGCTTAGTTTTGTGTTAGTGCTTTTAACTATTTTAATGTTGATGCTATACCCTTTATTTCGCTTATAATATGACGTAACAGGTTATCATTTTGGACTCCATTATATAACTCAATTTAAAGGAAAATCATATACCGTAATTACCTCACAATAATCTGTGGTCATTAATAAATGCATTTACTTACTTGAAACATAAATATGTTTAAGCTCAGATATAAATAAAAGATT
Source organism: Lathronympha strigana (assembly GCA_949128165.1). NCBI lineage: Eukaryota > Metazoa > Arthropoda > Insecta > Lepidoptera > Tortricidae > Lathronympha > Lathronympha strigana. The sequence goes on along the minus strand of OX421906.1, from coordinate 3,094,868 downwards.
AAAAACCGACCAAGAGCATGTCAGGCCATGCTCAGTGTAGGGTTCCGTAGTTTACCGTCCGTCACAATAGGCAACCTTAAAAGTGTTTTAATATACCATGCTTATAATATTAACAATTCGATGATACTTTTGATCACACCCGTCCCGACCCCATCAACTCCGGAAAAATCTCAAAAGCGCGAAGTAGAGCGGGAAATTGGGTTACTAATTTATACAAACTAGACATGTTATGTATATTGGGTTTTCGGGGGTAACTTTTGATCGCGTGAATGGATTGAATCATTTTTTTTTATTAGAACTTAATTCAGAAATTATTTTATACAATTTTTCAAAAATCCTTTAACCAATCAAGTTTAAAATAGTTTTTTAATAAAGTTCGTATTAAGTTCTACTTTTGTAATTTTTTTCATATTTTTGAACTCATAGTTCAAAAGTTAGAGGGGGGACACATTTTTTAAACTTCTGGAGCGATTATTTCCGAAAATATTAACTTTATCAAAAACTGTTTTTAGAAAACCCTCATTACTTTTAAAATAGCTATCCAATGATATGTCATACTCTAGGTTTGAAACGGAAAACAACACCCCCCCTTTACGTGTACGGGAGGTGCCCTAAAAAAATATTACAACAACTTTTTATTTTACCACTTTGTTGGCGTGACCGATATACATATTCGTACAAAATTACAGCTTTCTAGTAGGTAGTACTTAGATACAGTCACTGAGATTTTCCGCGGACGGACGGACAGACAGCAGACTTGGCGATACTATAAGGGTTCCTAGTTGACTACGGAACCCTAAAAAGTGGCAGACTGAATTTCCCTTATTCCGTGATACTCCCGGAATTAGGTTCGTCGCGTCAGATTTGTGAACATAATTACGAAATGACTATTTTTAAAATCGTTTTAAAAAAATCTTGAAATGGCGATAAAATTTTCTGTTAATTACTACAATTCAATAATTTTATAAAGTTAGTATAAATAAACTTATCAGCATAACACCAAATCCTTACAAAGTTTCCACTGGCACCTTAGGCTCATCGGCAACCATGTCCATACTAACTACTGTGTGGTTACAACTGATGCTTTTGGAAGTACGTCACGGCTACATAATTTATTAAATTTAATCAAAAAATATAATTTTCGGTAGTATTTAAACTGTAGATGTATTATATTATTTTATAATTTCAACAAGGAAACTACTTATCAGTTCCTTATTTTACGTCAAAAACTAACATGCCACGGCATAATATTAGTTACTATCCGGGAATAATGTACTTTTACTTTACCATCAGACAATATTTACGTCTGCTTGTTTGCCGGACCCCTAAGCATAAAAAATAATCAATCAATCAAGCGACCGGCTATCATTTGTCTACTATCACGCGTGATAACGAAACCAAGATTAACTTGCAGCTTGAAATAATCAGACGATTTTTTATAGGCATCGGTTTATCAAATAAAGTCGTAACTAAAATCTAAAAGACATTATTATAAGACATGAACAACATGATCGTGCACGGTGAGGGAGATGTGTTGGTTCCAGTACATTTAAATTTTGGCAAATTTATTTTGGACAAACTACGGAAAGCAGATCATGATCGTGCATATTTGGTAAGAAATACACATTTTTCTTCCTATTGCATACTTTTATTTAACTTGCAAGATGCGAGATACTCTCATTTAACGACTTCTCATTCGACGATTCTACGACCCATTTACTAAGCAGCAGTCAACACAATGGGTGTTTGAAGAAAATACTTTGCCTACGAAAGTTCGTGGGAGGACAGTAAAAAAAAATGATAGCCGTTTTTTGACGACGCAGTGGTCCTGTGTCAGTAATTCCCCTCGAAGACAGAAGAACTGTCACTAGTCAATGGTATACGGAAGAATGCCTGCCGAGCTGTCTTCGCCGAGCTGCTCGAGACCATCCGAGGAGCGGTACCTGCGGCATTATTTTTCACCAGGATAATGCCCCCGCTCACACTGCTGCTCGGACCCTTGAATTTCTACATACCTCCGGTGTTCAATTATTGCCACACCCACCATACAGCCCCGACCTAGCCCAGTGCGATTTTTTTTTATTCCCACCATAAAAAGAAACCTGCAAGGACGAAGTTTCAACAACGCAACCGACTTTCCGCAGGATCAGGTTTTTTCGACCTTCCGCAGGATCGATTTTTTTCTTGTTTCGAAAGCTGCTTGGACGAATAAAAAGTGTATCGATGTTGCAGGCGAGTAGGTACTTTGAAAAATTGTAAATAAATAATAACCATAACTTTGAGTAGCTAGAAATTTTCAGAACAACCCTCGTATCAGCATTTAGCCGGCAGGAGGCTATGATAGTTTGAGAGAAATTTAATGACTAAATGGTGATTTGAGTACCAAATCAACGAACTACAAGCTCAAGCATTTGCTTTCGTATAACACCCACTTGACAACAGAACGTGAAATTCATTGCAGTATAATTGTACAACGGGAGGCAAGCTGACATACAAACAGTTCTCGCAGTATGCTGTGAGGCTGGCGGCAGCTCTGAAGCACCTCGGTGTTGGAAGGGGAGACATTGTAGTTGTAGGGGGTATGCCTGAGTTCACCTTCCTGCCGACTGGACTGGCTGTTACACTGACGGGCGCAGCTTTTACTCCGATAGAGTTACGCTGCGGCAAAGGTACCTTATTACCCTTTGGAGTTACATCATCAACATCATCATTATCAGTCAATCTTCCCGCGTCCAATAGATTCCTGTGACTACTACCAGGTCATCAGTTTATCTTGTGGGGCCTCACAATGCTGCGTAGAAGGGCGAGTGGTCGCCGCTCAAGAAATCGCTGGTGACAACGGCCATCAGTTCTCCGGCAATATGTTCAGCCGACTGCCAAGTTGCCACTTCAGTTTGGCGATTTTTTGAGCTACGTCGGTGACTTTTGTTCTTTTGCGGATCTCTTCATTTCTGATTCGATCATGCAGAGTGTAGTAATGTAGCTATTGTAAATTAAAATATTTGTTGATTTACACTGTCCGTTAGACGATGGCTTTTCAATCAGATGGTCGCGGGTTCAAGCGTCGGTTGACACCGGTCACTGAGTTTTTCGGGAATTAAGTACCAAAGCAATACATCGCGAGAAAACCTGAGGGCCCACTACGAACATCGAAATTAGAAAATTGTAAGCATTTTTCAATTTTACTCCAATTAAAACGTAACCAGAGTGACAGGGACAGTTGTCTCGTGCAAGAGAGAAGGAATGTTAATTTGTAAGTCAAACGTTATCTTCTTTGCAATCAATCAATAAATTGTAAACTTTGTCATCTTTGCTGAGTTACTGAAGAATCAATCAATTTTATTTTCAGCTATCCTGTCCCATAAGTTAAATCTAACAAAGCCAAAGTATATCATCTGCACTCGTCCATTCTGGGAGGAGTACAAAGGCATACTAAAGAGCTTAGATTTCATCAAAACCTTCATATGTTTCGATGATATCGAAGACATAGAGTTGTCTGTGGAAGCAATGATGTTCTCCTTGGATTTGAACATGGAGACGTTTGAGCCCGATATTGTGAAAGGAGATGATTTGGCGTTCATCCTATATTCATCTGGCACCACTGGGATGTCCAAAGGAATCCTCCTGACACATGTCAACTGCATAGTGCAGGCCAGTATGTTTTCTCAGTGGTAAGTTCTCGTTTAAAGTAAGTTCGTAAGTTGCCAATAATTTTTCTAAATAAGTCTGTTCTGGCGTTTGGTCACGGCCAGCCTAACACGCTCCTCTTCGATTCGCAAGTTATCGCAGTCGCACCTATCTTGATAGATAATTAACAACTAATAAACACTAAGGTACAGAAAGGTCAAATGGAGGGATTTACTAAGATTTCAATATACTTTTTTCTACTCCAGCACTTCTATCTGTCAATTAGATGACTGACAGCGATATTAAAATAGTAGTTTAGGTAACAGTGATATAATAGGGGTTCTTAAAACTTAAGGGTCGCCGTTACAAAACGAGGCGAAGCCGACAACAACAACTTTGGTCCCTTGTACAATAAATAACTATTTTTATATTTTTTATTATGGTACGATTTTTTTATATATGGTATGGCTCTTCTATCCGCACTGCAAAGGGTGACTTCGCGGCGCATTGCTAACACTTCTCGAACTTGAACTCAATATATATCAATATGCTTTCAGGTATTATGACTACGATTCTTTGCACAGTTCTCAACCTTTGCGAACCAGCTTCTTCGAAGACCGTGATCATACTTCTGCTTATGACGTGTTTATGATGAGTGCCGCTATCTGCGCTGGTAAAACAATTGTATTCACTGAAACTGAGTTTAATTTGAAGGTTGTCCAAGATTTCCAGGTGAGGGTTCAACATCTTACTGTCTAAGGGTTCTGTACCTCAATAGGAAAAAATCCATTTGAAAGATAAAACTAGGGCTATTTTGTTTTTTGACATTTTAAGTATACGGGATGTATCTTTTACAACCGGCAATATTTTCTGGGTACGATGAGCTGAGAGATGAGATTAACATCAAATATCATATTTCGTTCAATTTTACCCACCCGTGCATTCTGTCTCAAAAAAATAAAACGCGTGCGCACTGTGCACACGCTGCCGCTGTGTATAGTGACGTCACGCGCGGGGCGAGTTGATCGGGAGATTCGGGCGACACATTCATAACAAAAACACCGATTTAATATCTGAATCTAATTTTTCCTTCATACTTTTCGGCCTGAGGACTGACAAAACTACGGATTATTACTAGGGTGTGCAAACCGGTTAACCGGTTAACAGAAAAACCGGTTAACCGAGGCTTTTTGGGCTCGTTTGAAAACCGGTTATCGAATCCAATAACCGGTTAATAACCGAAATCATATTTAAACCATTTTACAGCGTATTTTGTCGTGTTACGATCCTTGGCACCGATGACCTTGATCGATCGCATCGGATGAAGAACTTAATGTATTAACCTTGAAATGTAATGTATTAACAAAAAAATATTGTACATTTCGGTACCATGGGTTACTCTCGCTTTTGAATTGCTATCGACTGTGCGATTCGAAGGTATATACATCTTGCTCGTTCTTAAATGTGTGCTTACCATGAGTTGTAAGTCACCGTCGTCGATAGCAACTGCGCCATTCGAAAGTATGTCCGTCTCGCTCCTAGCACTACTTTGGCAGGTACGACTACGTACCGATACTGGGCGGAACGAGCTAAAAATACTTTCGAATCATGCAGGCGCTATCGACTCGTGATTAAGTAAAATTCATAGAAAGCACACTCGTTATTGAATTCCGTTGTGATAATATCTCACAAAATGTGAAACGCTTTTACTCTAAATCATAAGAAAACGAATCTTATAAAGAGTTATACATACATCCATTCTATAATTTGAGGTAAACACTCTTTTGGTAGTTTATATTATTCTTTATGAAATAGTTTGGCATGGAAACCTCTTAGATGTTATTGTTATCAATCAAGGTGTCTGTTGGATTAGAAATAAGACATAGAAGTTAACTAATAAGGTAGCTTTATTGATCTTACTGGTTGTCTTATCTAGATGATAGGCAATATAGTTTCGATAATTAAATAATAAATTGCAATATCTAAGATAGTATGAAGTATTGGTATTGAAAAATAAAACAGTTTTATAAATATATTCTTAAATTTTCTAAATGTTTCTAACCTACTCGAAAAAAATATACGAAAGTGGAAAAAAGTGTTTCATTTATTCCTTAGACGACTCATTTTCCAACACATATGTATAACTTATATACCAACTAACAGAATTCTTGTTAGTTGCTCCAATATAGTATCAAAAAGTTGAGCAAAATCGTAAAAAAAGTATACTCCACACTTAAAGGGCTAGTTGGCCAGCCCATAATACTCAAAAAGTAATAGTTTCGATAGTAGTTGTAATTATCTGTGACGAAACTAGATAAACAAACTAATATTTTTTTTTTCTCGCTGACTTTAATCTGCCAATTGCGAGTACATAGACAAAACTATAAGCTCATACTTTTCGATATTAGACAGTCCAACTCAACTATAATATTTCATTTCGATACGCTGTAGAACTTCATACAAATTCGATACTTATTTGCGATGCCGCCGGGGACTTTGCCGACCGCGCGCCCCACGCCTGCGCCGACCGCGCCGGCCTGCCGGCCATCTTTTTGTGTTACATCCTTGTTAAGTCAATGAAATTGAATGATGAAATTGTTCCTCTATAGATGATGATGATGATGACTCGTAGAAAAAGTATTGTATACAATCGTAATATAATTAAGTTTTTCAATCTCGTACCTTACTTAGGCCACTCAGCAAGCTTCGTGGCCTAAACACGGTACTCGACTGAAAAACTCTTCATTATATCACGATTGTATACTATTATATCTCAAAAGTCTTAAAATATAAGTCAAAGAAATAATTTATATCACGCGTGCAATTATTAAACCACGATAACATTGCTAAGAATAACTTATTCTTAAATTAAAAAGTCGAATTATGGCATAATAGCGAAATACATAAAAACCGGTGAAAAACCGGTTAACCGGTTTTGGAGATCTCTAGGCGGTTAATAACCGGTTTTCTATTTTCACCGGTTATTGCACACCCTTATTACGTTATTGAGAAGTTGAAAATAAACTTTTTTTGCATCTAAAAAGTTGTCTTGTAAAAATGTATTTTTGGCGTTTTTAAAAAATTTGAATCTAAAATGTACAGCGATTTTAAAAATCAGCCTAATTAGACGTTAAATCTAAGTTACCTTAACGCTCGGTGTCCATGATTTATAGAAAATTTAGGAAAATTTTGGGTTAAATTAAGGTACACTAGTTTTTATTGATTTGGGTTCTGTATCAGCTATTTAACCAACTCCTTAAATATTGCCGGTTGCAAAAGATACACCCTGTATAACTAATATTGTTCGCCAGGTCGAGATGATTCCCATCGTGCCCTCAATAGTGGAGATGATGGTCAAGGCTGAGAAAGACGAGTACGATCTAAGTTCGCTGAAGATTGTGTGTACGGCTGGTTCGCCACTTAACCCTCGGACTGCAAAAACACTTCTCGAAAGGTACACTATTTTTATTGGAGTTTATTAAGAGTCCTTCTTTTAAAAACGCTCATGTATTTAGTAGGTAGGTACACTTTCGGTGTGATTTAACGTAAATAGTAAATCGTACACATAGAATTGAATTTTGTTTGTAATTATTTTCTTAGTTAATACAATATTTGGAGTATAATAGAAAAATCCCGTCGCTTATTATATACTGTATTCCTCCCCAAAGAGGGTAGCCCTTTGGGAAGGAATATCAATAAGCGCTGAAATATTTTTTCTTGTTATACAATAAGCAGTCAATAGACGAACTTTCAAGACTCTCAGTTTAGAAATCGGACAATCTCCATACAATATTTATCCCTGTTTTAAGCCCCTTAATAGATTAATTAAAAAAAACCATGAAATTACTTTTTATGTTTTTAATAATAAATGTAAACAAAAACTTTAAAATCGCTCAGCTAAAGTTTTACGTCATCCCCATACAAATTATAAACCCCCCCTTTAATTTTAAAGGGCCTGATTTTTTTTATCGTTTTCTTTTTACTGTGTTGGTTATTTAAGTAGCCCGCTTCGCAAATTTTAAATTTCTAGCCACAGCAGTTTTGACTGCACCAATACAAACTTTCAACCCCTTTTTATCCCCTTTGGAGAGGTATATCAATAAACGGTGACATAAGTTTTATTGTTACAAAATCACATAAACTTCATACAATCTCTAAGCTCGTTTTTAACCCCTTTAAGATATGAACGTAAAAAAAATTTTTTAATTACAAATCTGTACACAAAGTTTTAAGTCTCACACTCGAAATTTAACGCTATCCCTATACAAATATTCAACCCCTTTTAACCCATCAGGAAATGCATAAAAAATAGCTTTTCGTTATGCTGTTCTTGTTATAAGTCGCCTGGTCTGCGAATTTCATTTTTCTAGCATCAGTAGTTTTGGACCTGTGATAATACAAACTTTCAAGCATTTTAACCCCTTGTGGTATGAATTCCAAAAAACCCTAGAATCACTTTTCTTGTAATTTATTTAATAATAAATTTAAAGACAAGTCTCTTACTTAAAATTTTACACTATACCCCTACAAACTTTCAATCAGCTTGTTTCAACTTTCAGTTAACCTTTTAGGGGTTGAACATTTTAAACTCGCTTCTAATTATGTGTACACGTTGTATAAGTAGCCCGCTGTGGAAATTCATACTAGTTGACTCTACGTTAACAAAAACTTTCAACCCTATTTTATCCCCGCTGGTGAGGAATATCAAAAAACGCTGAATTGTTTTCTTGTTTTACAATCAGTAGTCATAATCAAACATTATTAGAGATGAATCTAAGGATGTTACTCACGCTGAAATTTTTTTCATTTACGTTTACAATGCAATGGGTATTACAAAATTAAATTTGCAGGTATCCCCATATCAAACTGGTGCATCTATACGGAACATCCGAATCGGGTGCTATCACCACAACACAAACTAAATCGTTTGTGTTTGATTTTTCTAATGAAGGCACGAATGCAGAGGTTACTTGTGTAGGCCGCGCCACTCCTGGTGTTACTATAAAGGTAAAGATACCTATGTCCGGGATTTTCAATTATGTAAAGATATTCACACTTGTATCATTTTGTCGTATCGTTTCACCGTCGCGTAGCACCGACGCGTATCATGATCGTTGCTTACCTACAAGTGTGGACCCATCTTACGCTAGCTTTATGGCCGCTCCACACAATGGGCCATATGGGCCATTATACGGGACGCAGCTATACAGCAGAACGGGATGGCAGTATTGCGTAACCCCTCTTACACATAACTGCGTCCCCTCCCCTAAGCTATCATCGCCCATCAAGGCCCATTGTGTGGATCGGCCATTACATAAGTAAAGGATGGATCACACCAATCCGATCCGATCCGGGACATACTGTCAATTTCTATAGAAATAATCACGTGACAGACCAGAGCCCTCGGAGCTCACGTGACGTTTTCTATAGAAAAAACTGACAGGTCGGATCGGATAGGTGTGAGTCACCCTTAAGGGGTGACTCACACTAGCACGAGACGGGACGGGACGGGATGGGACGGGACGGGACGGGAAACTCTGTCAATTTCTATAGAAATAATCATGTGATAGCGCCCTCGGATGTCACGTGACGCTTTCTATAGAAATTGACAGATTTTCCCGTCCCGCCCCGTCCCGTCCCGTTCTAGTGTGAGCCATCCTTAATACGGTACTTATTTAGTAAATTATGTTTTATTTAGAAATTAATAATCGAAGGACTTGGAATTCGTTTAGTTTTTATTTGTAGTATAAGAACTGTAAGAAAATACAAGTATATTAAAATTTCAGGTTGTAGATGTAGAAACCAGAGCAATTCTAGGTCCAAACCAGCGTGGGGAGATCTGTGTCCGTAGCTACCGTCTAATGAAGGGCTACCTGGGTTCTACCACGCCCTACCTGGACGAGCAGGGTTTCTACCTGACAGGCGACCTTGGGTACTACGATGAAGAAAAGCGCTTCTACTTGGTGGATAGGCTGAAGGACTCTATTTGTTATTTGGGATACAAGGTGATTTATTTTGTTTTTGGCACTTTTTGGAAGTATGTTTTGTGTAGGGTTGTCATTTCGTACGATCTGCAAGCTACCGCTAGACAGCAGAATCCAGCCACCATACGTTCCTGATGTGGTACTCAAACTACTCCATGAATTTACGTTCAAATATTGAGTGAAAAATGTTTTGCGTTTATTAGAGTCGTTACGAAATTGGCTTATTTAAAAAAAAATATGTCTTAATTTCGTCTAACCTGTAGGAACGGTTATTTATGTTTTGCTCGTAGTTTGTTACATTTTGGAATTATTGATTTTTGGCAATATGGAAAAAACTTTTTACGGTCTTTTTGGGCCCACTGCATGAAGTTCCATAGCGGGAACAGGAAAAAAAAATACAACAACAAGCAATTTTTAAGAAAAATTTTTGTTTTTGTATTTTATTCCTGAACGCAATCCTGCTTTTTTATGTCATGCAGAGAAGGGTTAATGGATAAATGCTTGGTGCTAAATATCGCGACCAGATTGAATCTTTTTAATTTGATTTTTTTTCTACATAAGATTGCCTGTGGAGATGTGGAGTCCGCGCTGCTTCAACACCCGGCAGTGCTCGAAACAGCGGTAGTAGGGAAACTAAACGTGGAGGGGGAGGAGCTCCCTACAGCCTTCGTGGTGCTACGGCCCGGCTCCGCTGCCACCGAGACAGAGCTCGTTGAACACGTAGCTCAGCAGGTATCCTCAAAGCCACAGATTACATAATAGTTCTTAGAACAGATATTTGTCTTTATACAAACCTTTTTGAACACCACGCAAAAAACAATTGTTAACCGAGAAATGCTAACAAGAAAAGAAGAAAGGTGCTCTTACACATAGAGACGTCCGATCTCGTACAAAAACCCTCGTCCAAAGACGCCTTACCCAAAGTCTTTTCTCGATGTTGTAGGAGATGCAAGCATTCAAGACGTGTGCCATTCATTTCGTTTCAAAAGAGAAATAAACCAGCATACGTAGACATATGTGGAGAATTTCGGAGCCACAGGTGTGGTCTCGTTAGCTCAGTTGTCCAAGCGATTGGCGTGTATCCCAGGGTCACGGGTTCGACTCCCACCCGAGTTCATAAATTTTTCCAATTATCCTTTCTTTCTTAGAAACATCAATATGGTTTATGTCCGCAGGTAACTTGGTACATGCAGCTTCGCGGTGGAGTAAGGTTCGTGTCAGAACTGCCGAGAAACTCGCGGCGGAAGATCCTACGGCAGCAGCTCAAGGAGATCCTGGCACAAGAATAGTCGGAGTCCAAACACTACTTGACAAATATGAAAAACGTGACGAAAAACGCAATACCTATTGTCAAGTCTCAATGGGGGCACTAAAAATGAAATAAATATGTAATTATGAGCGAATTCCTTTCCTTTTAAGGATGACTCACACTAGAACGGGACGGGACGATCTGTTAATATCTATAGAAATAATCACCTGATAGCTCTCGGATGTCACGTGACTATTTTTATAGACACTGACAAATCGGCCCGGCCCAGCCGGGTAACGTTCTAAAATGATGTCCATTATGGCATACAATTTCCTGAGCTCTTCCTACGTATTTTCAAGTCCCATATGCTTGTATTCTGGTGTCATCATTATTACCAAACGAGTTAGACGCTGCTTCTGACTTAGTTCAAAATAATGGGTAAATTTTTTGACGAGCCAGCGTAGACAGGTTTCCCGATTAGGTTGAAGCTCTGGAGTAGCTAAGTTTGTATCTGCTATTAATTTCCAACAACTATATTTAACAGCTCTTGACTCAGAGCTTCATTGTATTCTAATAGCTCGTATTATTTTAATGGCCGTTCCAGATGCGTTAGGCTAGTCACTGCTATAAGCATCTTTTATTATCATTAAATCATTACCAGTTTGAGATAACCTCTTAAATTTCCTCAGTTCACGTCTTTAGCTAAGAGGTAACAATTACGAAAGGGGTCTACGTATGATGGTTGATTCGGAAGAGCTTAAATTGTTAATGTTTCGGTATGATTTCGTGGTTTCGTTGTTTGGAAAAATTATCATAAAATGGGATATGGAGTCTTCTGGAAAATTTAGTCGCAATTTGTGAAGTGGATCTTTTTTAAGAATCTTTTATATCGCTCTTTTATTGGAACGTAAATGTAATAACATGTTCCAATAAAAGTAGATCATCGTATTTTATATGTTTTTTTCTTGCTAATTATAATAATTGATTGCGGATTTCTTACTCTAGTTGTCCATATATCTTATTAATCGTTCGATCTGGAATATGATTGTTTGTGTACGATTGAAAAATGCAAGAATGCCATTTACCCATAGGCCGAGGACCCCGCCATCCTGTCTCTATCTCTGTCGCTGTAAATAACTTAAGTGCGACAGAGCAATAAAAAAGAGTTGAATGATTTACCTCCATCGATCTCGCTCCATCCTTCTGCCTCTCCTTCTTGCGGCAGTCCCTGGAGACAGCGGGTGCAGAAACTGTGAAGACAGGCTAGGAGTCGCGGTTCTGCTAGCTCCTTACGGCACAGGCCGCAGTTCCATTGTTTCACCTCATGTCTCTTTCTTTCCTGGAGAAATGAAAGAGCAATAAATAAATAGAGATTTAAGGAATCATTGCATTAATTTGATGGCTATGAAAACGAATGACTTCTCTTTACGCAGAGAATCAATCAATCGGCATCGGATAAACCGCCTGGTGAGCAAAAATACGGTAGTCCTCATTGACTTCGGCAGTTTAATGTAGGTATGCTTTTAATTTGATTAAAATGATTAATTTCACGTTGTTTCTTTCTTTTAAAATACTATACGTAAAGTGGGGGTGCTTTTTTTTCGTATAAACCCTAGAGTGTGACATATCATTGGATCATCATAATCATCATTTGAAAATTAACGAGGGTTTTCTAAAAACAGTTTTTGATAACGTTAATATTTTCGGAAATAATCGCCCCACAAGTTTAAAAAAATGTATCGCTCCCTCTACCTTTTGAACTATGTGTTAAAAAAATATGAAAAACATCACAAAAGTAGAACTTAATAAGAGTTTTATTGAAAAATTATTTTGAACTTGATTGAATTTCTGAATTAAGTTTGTAATTTAAACGTAAACGCAAAAAAAAATATCTTGAGTACCTACTTAATTTATCATCCCGCACGAATTTTCATTCCAATAAAAAAAGAATGATTCAAATCGATTCACGCGATCAAAAGTTACCCCGAAAACCCAACATAACCCGTCTAGTTTGTATAAATTGCTAACCCAATTTCCCGAGAGATGGCGCTGTACCGTGGTCTACTTAGCGCTGTTTAGATTTTTCCGGAGTTGATGGGGTCGGGACGGGTTTGATCGAAACTATCATCGAATTGTTAATTATTATAAGCATACTGAGCATGATATCTATTAAAACACTTTTTAAGGTTGCCTATTGTGACGGACGGTAAACCACGGAACCCTTCACTAGGTTTTTTAGCTATTCTTTCAATTGGCATCGTAAAAATAGGGAGGGTTGCTTTCTCACGTTTAAGTCGGTTCCACTCCCAGACGAAGTAAATCAATCAAATCAATTTTAGAAAATTTTTGAATGCAGAATTACTAATTTTTAAAAAATAAAATTAGCAAAATATCTACGATATTTAAGGTTTCCCTTCATGTCCCAAAGTTTTGGGACGACCTGTATATGGCAAAGTTGGCATCTATCTATTATTTTGATATTTTTTTAAATAGTGTGTGCAGTACGAAATCATGCAGTTTTAATTAATTTAGCTCAATTAACGAGGTCCGTGAAATAAGATTAACCAAACTTAGTCTCTCACCTTTACATCTTTAACATCGTCATAAGCTGAAGTCCTCGGGGCGATGCTGTTCGGTCTTCGTAGAGGACTGTTCCCCGCACTAATAGAAGACTGTTCCAACGATTTACGCTTGTCCTTCTTCCTCGTAAAGCTGCCGAAGATGTACAGAATACGATCCACTTCCATTTCATGTGTGTATAGTTTACAAAAAAAGATTTTTTATTTGTAACATTGCGAAAATGCCCGTGAAGTCGAATAAAACACTTTTTTTTTATTATATTTTTGTTTTTAATTTATGTGCTTGAAGTTTAATATTCATACATTTAATTTATTGTAATAATTTTGAATATGTGTTCACGTTTCAACGCGGGAGGTTTAAACTCTGCGTACCTAACTTTTATAAAAACTTTTTCAATTTCCTTCGAAATTACTGTTTCTTGTTCCCGGACAAAATTGGTAAAAACACACTTATTCAAACTTTGGCCGTAATTTAGACTATTTCCGATCTATTTGTACTAAAAATAGCACGGCGCGTGTTTACCAGCGGCGCGTTGGGGGTAAACTAAATCCAACCGTACACGACGTTGACTGCGTGTGTCCAGAATTGATTGATGTCTTCAAATTTATGGACTGTGTGAGCTCGTGAAACTGTGTTTAAACATTGCTGATGCACAGAACTGACAAAGTTTTGAGATTTATTTAGTACTAGCTGATGCCCGCGACTTGGTCCGCGGATAATCATTTTTTTAGCCTAACAAGAGATCTCCTTAACGTGCCAGTAAACGTTGCAACTACAGACAAACAGGCAAAAATGATAAAAATCATTAAAATGTGTTCTGTTATCAATTATAATAAGAGCTCCTAACTCATTTTGTTTTCACATATCTTCAATGTATACAGAGTTTTGACCTTACTCTGCTTTTTCATGTGCACCTAAATACATAGATAGATTTGAAATCTTTCACGGAATGATGGATGCGTCAGTTTTGGTATGACCAATCGCACCATTGAAGTTATGATGAAGTACCTACATCTTTAAACTACCTAAAACTTAAAAAAAAACCTAAAAAGAATTATTTGGCGGAAAATTCAAATTGAATTGATGCCTCCCTTATAAGATATGATAGTGTCAAAAAAATGTAAATACTTAATACAGTTTTCGCGACTTAACGTAGGTACTCTAATCGTTAGCAAATAAAAAATGGACTAGTAAATTGTGTTAATTTTTTGTGTTTGTGCGTATGAAAATCTAAAATTTAAACTACCTCTTTAAAAAAAAATATATTTATCAAATTTAAGAAAAGTTAAGATTTTTTTCGGAATTGAGCAATAACATTGAGTGATAAATTAAGTCTTAATAACGGCATATCCCCTATCTCCTCTGCGGGTAAAATATGAGCGTAAAACTGGTAATTACAAGCAGTTTATTTTCGTACAATCAACCGCCCCTGTCATTCCTCATTTCCGTGACAATTGAGGGGTTGTTTAAGATAGATGCGGTTCGGTTGGAGATATTGTGTAAAAATATAACCATTCGGTTGAAGGTCACTTATGTGCGTACCATGAGTTGCATTCGATTGCGACTGCGGCATTCGAAAGTATGTCCGTCTCGCTCCTACCACTAACTAGGGTGTGCAAACCGGTTTTTAAATGTATGGAAGAACCGGTTAATAACCGGTTATTAACCGAAACTCCATACGACGATGTAGCGAGACGGAAATACTGTCGAATGCCGCAGTCGCAATCGAATGCAACTCATGGTACGCACATTAAGCTGTTACGACGTAGTATGTTATTTATGGGTAAAACTTTAGACATGTCCTAATTGTAGACTGCCATTGGCAGTGACATTGTATAAAAATGCCATATTTACTTCACGTAAAACTTGGCATGGTCCAACGTGACAACTACCTATACAGTTTTTTTTTGTTGCCCAGAAATTATATTGTGCCAAACTGGAAGTTGTCACTTGTTTGCTATTCAGTATCGCTGTATTCGCCGTTATTGATATTGATCGAGTTAGAGAACCCTGGGGGCATATTCAGATTTAAAACTTCGCACTTAGGGTTTGGAAACATACTTAAACTATTTTATCTTAATACGCATTATCACTGCAAGACAGACAAGGTATAAAAAGGCGCAAAATACAAAAACAATGTGGAAGATCGAACTTTCGTACTTAGGGCTCGAAAGCGGGCAAGGGGTAGGGGTTTCACGAAAAGATCACGGCTAATGCCGTTTGGAGACCTTAATTTGGAGTAGGGGTAAAAAAATAGCCGAAAAAACCTCGCGTGATTTATGCACGATAAGAATAGATTTGTCACCTCCGTTAGTAAGTAGAGAGGTTGATATGATAACTATATATTCTAAATTATAGCCTTTATTTCCAGTATAGCTTCTGGTATCCCTAATGTTACATCGGACACATTTAGACTCGATTTTAGAGTTTGCACGTGCGAAGCTCAAAGAGCTCAAAAGGAAATCAACTCTGTATTGATCGTAAACTTGCTTGCACGAATGTTTGTATTTCGCAGGTATTTCCGCACTGGAATTAACCTTATGAGTCAAGTTAAGTCTATACACTTAGGTACAGTGTGTCTTGAAAACATTTAAAACAAAAACCCGCCCCAGTGAAATCGACCCTTTATTTCGAGCAACTGCTAAATGCAAATACCGACTCCACTTACTCTTAGTTTCCACTTATACCTTATAGTCTGACCACTACAGCCTAACAATAGTTTTTTTTAAATGTATGACTCCCTTTTTTGACTCCGAAAAAAGCGCGACATACCTTTAAAAAACTACTGTCGGACATGGGTTTCATCTTTTAAAAAAGCGAATTTCGTAATTATTATGAAATTGTTTCCATAAACAAAAGAAAAACATAACACCCACAGACAAGAAATGGAAGCATTAATCAGAACCAAAACAATAAATCACAACACTATTTGTTTACCAATGAAAAGACATCCTGCTATAAATAGTAATAAATACCGCGCCATTACATAACGCGATAAATATTTAGGTGTAATTCTTTTGTTGAAATAAATAGAGCGCTGCCCTAGTTGCAATGGCGGGTGGAATTGGCGGGAAAACTAATGTCAGTGCTATTTCGCGCGCGCGGCCGCGGTGCGTGATGGCGGCTTCGGAACTAAAATTCGGACGTTGCGATTTACCTTTTAACGGTAAATTAGGCGAAGCATAAATTTGTTTTGTGGCGATTTTTGTTACTTTGTAACAAAATATAATTGTGTTGAGGTCTTACAACACCATTGGATTAGGATCTCCACAATCGAAGGTTACCTCTCCGGTTGTGGATGTCTACATCAAAGAATATAATACTAAGAGTCTACATGGGCTACTCGAAAGTAAATCGAACGATTGTGGATTTGAATCTCCCTCTCTCTCACACTTGCGTATTAGAGTTACAAAGAGGGTTTTCCATTACAATTTTCGATGTTCGTGGTTGGCGTGCTGGTCAGGGGCCTTATCAGAGACCCGATGGCCTTATAAAACCTTTTGAGGGTTTTCCATTAATGCCAACTTTCGATGTTCGTGGTTGACGTGCTGATCAGGGGCCTTATCAGAGAGACCCGATGGCCTTATATAACCTTTTGAGAAGGGCTTCCACAGCTGAAGGTTGACTCTTCGGTTGTGGATGTCTACATGGCCAGGGACATCACCAGGTAGGCGCGAAGATCTTATAAAACCGTTGGAAAAGGGTCTTCACAACCAAAGGTTAACTCTCCGGTTGTGGAGGCCCTTAAGAATGACGGCTACTTCGCCGGGACGTGACTGGCCCGGGCCGATCCGTCAGTTTCAAACAAAACGTCACGTGACCTCCGAGGGCTCCGAACTATGACGTGATTCTTTCTATAGAAATAGACAGATCGTCCCGTCCCCTTCTAGTGTGCTCAAGTACCCAAGAGCGCAAAAAAACATGTACGTATTTTGTATGTTTACGTTCAGTGTACTAACCATGAGTTGCACGCAACGAAACGAAACGAAAGTGTGTCCGTCTCGCTCCTAACATTACTCTGGCAGGATCGAGACGGACATATCCCCGAACGCCGCAGGCGCTATCGAATACGGTTTCGCAACTCATGATAAGCACAAAGATCACAACCATTAGATAGAGTCCGTCTATACTAAGTCTTCTAGATTTTGATAGCACAGACTGATAAGTAAACGTCATAATTTGATAGAAGTTTGACGTTCAAAATTACACTTTAAGTTTGACAGTTAATTTGCTTGGAACAGAAGGCCTACCACGAACCACGAACGAAGTTTCACCTCTCTGTCGCACTTGAGTGAGAAATCACAAGTGCGAAAGGGAGGTATACTTTCGTTCGCGGTTCGTGGTAGGCGCTCAGATATCGTGGTTTCACTCTTGTCTCAAGTATGATTGCAATATTATGTCGTGCGCCGCATCTAATGGTTCGCATCGCCTTGACCGAGTCTACTACCTACACCGGAATTTTCGAGATGCATCTCTTTCGCACGAATATACATGCGATGGGGAGGGAGATACATTTTTTTTGACTTCAATATTCGCGTTACCAGGGCAGATCATTAGTTCACCTTCTAACCTATGATATCCCATAAGTCATACCATACCAGATATCGTGGTTTGACTCTAGTGCACAAAAAACGACCGAGTTGCAGTGAAACCTACATACCTATAGGGAATCTATACAAAGTAGTCTACGAGCCAGAGAAGCCAAATTCACGGTGAATTAATGGGATTAGCCCCGCTTGGCTTACCGTGCGTTTATTGTTTGTGGACGGAACCGCGGATCACGTCCGCAATCGATTTATTTGTATAGGTTGGTATAAACATGCGTGATGTGGTAATGTCGATTCAGCCAGTACCTACCGTGAATAGGAAAAACTACATTATACCTACTTCGTATAAAGGTGCTGAATACTTACACGTGGATTACTAGCACGCTTCGAGCTTATTAGCATGAAATGAAATGAATTGAAATGATTTATTCATGTATGTGGAAAATGGGTTACATTAGCCGTTATCGATGCAATTCAAGTAGTCCCACCAAATTCTACCTTCTCAGGCGTACATACATTTAAATGTCACTTACACACTATCATACTATATACTATTGATTATTTTATAACTAAGTTAAATTAATATTAATAATAATTATACCTAAATACATATGTCAAAGTTTAAAATTATAAATTAATAAAAGGGATCATTCAAATAGTCGTTTAACTGCATAATAACATTTGTCACATCCTAAATTTTAATACATTATGGTTCTTAAAAGTATCTGGTAACTTATTATAAATTGTTATGCACATGGTATACGCATTTTTTTCGGAAAGTGCTAAGTTTAATGCTTAATAGCAAGAGGGGATGAGAGCGGGGCTCCTCCCACTTTCCCTTTCCACCTTTAAACTTGTTCAAGAAGCACTTTGTTCGCACTGTTATAAATCAGTTACAGGCCGACTAAACTTAAGTATCCATCATTTTTGATAGCACAGAAGGCCTAGTAAAAAATTGTACGACAATAACTTCTCGACCGTGTTAGCGTATCAAGGGGTCAAAATATGAAAGTTGCCGGATGATTTTAAATAAACGGCAAACATAATTTGAACTCTCGATACGCTAACGTGATCGAGAAGTAAGTGTCGTACAACTTTTATACTAGTAGCAGTACCATGAGTTGCCAAAAATTCGTTAGTCGCTAGAGACTAACGCTTTCTAAAGTATTTGCAACTCGCTCGCACCAATAAGAAAGAGCAGGATGCAAAATACTCTGGATTCTAAACCAGCTATAGAAACGTCACTGTCAAATGAGCACTTAATTTGGTACCATAGGTTTTTATTAGCGCTGGCGAAGGCGTGAGAAGCTCTGGCTACGCGATCGAGCCTAGGGTTGCCATATGGACAAATTGAATTTCCCGACAAAAATTCCCTACAATCTTCACAGAATGTCGGTAATGACAATTTTTCATGTGGTGTTTTTGGTCAATTTTGAAATAACAAGGTAGAGAGCCCAGTAAAGTGATGTGCAAAATTTGTAGCAGTTACTTTAGCATAAAATATAAAGGTGCAACAGACATTCAGAACCATATTTAGACTGGCAAGCATCAGAACAGAACATCAAAACAGTGATTAAAAATACAAAACTCGACGCATTTATTAAACCCCAAAAATCAGAGAGCTCTTCTGGAGCTACGCAAGCCGCCTATGCTACTTCCACAGTCCACACTATAAAACACCATCAATAATTTAATTCCATGAATTGCACATCGTATTTGATGCCAACAAATGCTGCGAAATATCCTATTTCAAATTGCTACGAAAGGAATATTATTGTTTTGTTGATTACTGTTTGCTTATATTTGTCTTTTAATTCATAATGTTTATACTGTAAAGATTTGTGTAAGATCCAAGAAGATTATCCAAGATGGTGGACTAGTTATTTTTTCTGCACTACCACAATATGAATATCAAATGAAAAGTGTTGCCGAGGAGAACACTAAAATATGCCCAATAATAACTAAAAAAATAAAGTGACTGTAAAAAAAACTTTTTAAAACGAGCTTTTTTGAAGTGGTCCAAAAAAGATGAAAATAAACTTTTAGTTAAATCAAAGTAACAAATTTAGTTTTAAAAGTTTTTTTACAGGTAATTTGTTCTTGGCTTGTACAAAATCGCATGATTATAATAAAATTTTCCCAGCAGAGAGGGGACCGATTTTTGAGATTCGATCGTTCGAATACAAAAATGAGTGATCGAAAATAATCGCACGTGAAAATTTGTCACGATTATTTTCGTATGATACCAATATTGTGGCCAGATGCTCCGCATTCCGCATTTTCGTCTATAGATCCGCAATCCGCTCTATGGTGAAACGGATCCGCATTTTTAAATCATGCAATTTTCATATTGGGAAATTACATAAAATCATAAAAATCCCGAGCTCTGATTTAGGGCCATATTTCACTATACCGTATACGGTTACTACCCGAAAGCCGAAAGTAAACGAGACGACGACGTAGAAGATGTTTTTTCTTTTCATTTAAGTAAAAAACAGTTTAAAATTATATTCCGCTTTTTTATTTATAAATACGCATTTTTGAAGCTTCTTGTTTTTGCATTTCAGTATCTGGCAACACTGTGTCTCATTGACTTTTGACGGGTGCCACTAATCCGCATCCCGCGAAAAGGCAGCCCAATAATCGGCGACCCAATAATTGGCGACCACGATGTACATGGATTATTGGGTCGCCGATTATTGGGCTGCCTTTTCTTGGGTCGAGCAATCTCGAAGCGGGCCAATAATCGGCAGCTCAATAATCCATGTACATCGTGGTCGCCAATTATTGGGTCGCCGATTATTGGGCTGCCTTTTATCGGGTCGAACAAGCTCGGTAGCGGGTCAATAATCCGAAGCCACAGTTTTAACAGTACACTAATCAGCAACCCAATAATCCAAAACCAAAACAATGGACACGAATTATTGGGCTGCCGATTATTTGTCTGCTTTTTATACAGACTCCTTAGATCGAATGTTAAGGCAGGTCGGTTTAGGTACGATGACGAGCGAAGCGAGGAGGATTGTTAGGTAGAACTGCGAACTAACAGCGCGCGAGCCGAGCGAGCTAAGCGAGCGTGCCGCGGCAGCGGCCGGCGAAGCGCCAGAACCGACTTCTTTCGCATCTCGCGAAAAGGCGCCCCAATATTTGGCGCCCACGATGTACATGGATTATTGGGTCGCCGATTATTGGGTTGCCTTTTTTTGGGTCGAGCAATCTCGAAGCAGGCCAATAATCAGCAACACAATAATCCGCAACCAAAAAAATGGACACGAACAATGGGGCTGCCGATTATTTGGCTGCCTTTTATGCGGACTCACTTTTTTTGACTTGAGTTTATCTGTGGAATGTGTTTTGAAGTTTTGATATTATCAAATTGATAATCAGTTTTCTTTTACGTATCCCTGTGATTTCTAATAACCTGTGACTACCATGGCGTCTCCGAAGCCCTATGCTTCTGAATCCGAAGAGTCGAGTGCTACGGCCTCCTTCCTCTTCTGGTGTTGTGTTGTGTCGCCTTCTAGTGCGTCAGTGTTGGACTCTTTAGAGCCGCCTACGCATGCAAAACGTGCGCTGTGGGCTAACAACCTCAAGATACCTCGTGTCAAGCAGCCCCCTCGTGTGAAGACACCGACAGTTGAGCGTAAGCCTGCTGTTTTGCTTTTTGTCAGAGGAGTTACGGACAGGATCAGCCACATCTTGAGGCGTGCTTCAATCAAGACCTATTTCAAGCTGTTGAAGAAGATATCACAATTCCTAAGGCCTGTAAAGTCTAACTTGCCGCTACAAGATGCTGGGGTCTACAGGCTTGACTGAGAAGGGATACATTCCCAGGTTGCTGCGCGAGGCTATTGAAATCAAGAAGGTTCCTAATTTCAATAGAGAGGATGGCTTTTCAGTACCACCAGTTTGGGATCCTGTATTACATCTCATTAAGGATCAAGCACGACACAGCGCTGGAAGACCTTAGTGTGGACTTTGTTTTGAAAAGATTGAAAAGGGAAAAATAGGCAAAATAGGGTAGTTTTCTTGTCGCTACTTTCTGTCCTATAAGCCAGTTAGGCGAAGCGTTCGTAAGTTGTATGTATGTTAATCCTCACAGGGTTTTAATAATTTTTAATTTTAATTATAGAATGCCCTTCAGGCAATGTATGTATACTAGTCTAGCTTTATAAGCCCCTCTGGGCATTGTAGACCAACCTTTGTTTTTGTATTTAATTATTTCTATATTTTTGTATATAGGTAGTTTGCACAAGATAACTTTGTTGATTGACGGGGAGAATTCGCATTCTCTCAGTCATCATCTTAACCCTGTGAAAACTAGTGCTGTAAAGGGCTCGATACTTTGGGTCATGGTGTTAATAAATGCAATTAATCCGTTCTAAATTGTCTATAAACTTTAACCATGAATATCTCCATAACCATGGGGTTACACAGGGTGCGGGTGGTATTGGGGGTAGCCCTCCTCCCATAATTCATATTTTAGTTTATATAGATATCAGATATATGTGCACTAGAAAAGAAAAACAAACAAGTCAAGTGATATTATGAAAATTTTATAGAAATGTTAAGTAGAAATATGGAATAAATCACTGACTGTATTGTTGTTATTTTAGATTTAAAATTGTTTTGTCTATATAAGACAACATATCTTCTATTAGCATATCATTATTATCATTATTAATGAATTTATAGAAAAGTTTTAGTTAAGTGTACAATTTTATCAAAGTAATAATTTATTATACTATGTTATTCTATACTGTAAAAATGGGAGTAGGATCTTGTTAGCTCTTTTAAAGTTGTTAGTTAAGTTTGATCACTGTGTACAGTCAAGTGCAAAAATATGGTTCGACATAATCGACTCATAAATATAGTACTACGCTCTTATTACACCGGCATAAGGTGCTATGGGACATATTTTTGAATAAGATGTACACCACCATATTTTTACACTTGACTGTACCCATGAACATTGTTGATTTTTATATCTGTCACATAAGAACTGAGTGCAATGATTGTTCATTATGATGATAAAAATAAAACTAAAAATCAAATATCATGTTGAATTTTATTTCTCTGTCTGTCCTTACACACAGACTGACTGACTGTTTCGAGTTTTCATCGTGATCGGAGTGGAGAAGGTAGCTGTCACCCAAGGGAAAATTCATAAGAGTACTGTAATAACAAAGTACACTGAATTTTTTGGACTGAGAGTTGAAAAAAGTGGACTCCACATTTCAGAACAGTCACCATTACTGGCAGCATTACCAGATAGTCTCCTAGGTCACTAGGAGACTATCTGGTAGACACTGTCATTGAAGTGAAATGCCCTTACGCTGCCAGGTACATGCCTGTTACTGCTGTGTGTGACAGTTCCATACCTTGAACCATACAATTTGAAATATACATTTATTTTGCCTTAATTTCATCATGGTCAAAAAGAACTGATCTTCCGTACCTAACAGAATAACAGAACTAGAATAATACTGTATTTTATCTGCCACAGGACTTAAAGTTGAGTATACAAAAAATAACTTCTTGTAACACTAAAAAAATTTACTGTTTATTTCAAAATATAAATTATCTTCTTACATGGTAGAGCTCAGTTACAATCTCGAAGTTTGGAGATTCTATTAACTGAGTTCAGCCTAAAATGATTGTATGTAGTTAGTGCTCATGTATTGATTTAACGTTAGTTCTTATTAAGCTCAACCAGGGCTTTCTTAAATGTATTCTTTACTTTAATCAGGGTAATTATCTAAAGTTTCTATTACTTATTTGGGTAAGCTGTTCAGGGTGCGAGGTAGGTATGAGAACCAGCGCCGTCTACCTTTGTCATTGTTACTCTTAGGTATCTTAAAGTGTGGTTCATTGGTTAATATCCCGCAGGTGGGATGGCCTATTGTACCTGTCGAGCAGACCCATCAAGTGTTCATGTTCTAACACAACAGCTAGTTTTACTTTATCATATACACTAAAAGTTCTACAATAATTAAATAGTTTGTGATAGTTATTTTTATACTGAAGTTTTATTTTCAAGGGAACTATGGTTTTTAATAATCTTATTTGGATAATAAAAATTTTTTGTAGATATGTATTATATGTTCGCCCATAGCTTATTACAGAGTCAGCCAACGCCAGGTATAACATACAAAGTATAGTACCTGAATGGCATTTTGTTGTAATATACTAAAGTTGCTTAGGATTGTCCTAAGTTTTTGGCACACATGGTCAACATGATTGTGCCCCCAGTTAAATTTGGTATCTATTGTGAGGTCTAAATAGGTATATTGATCAACAATTTCTAGTTTTTCACAGTTGCAGCTTGTTGACCATGTGTGCATGCATACATGCTCGTGAGCTACAACGCTAGGTATGTTATGTAGTTTAAACTATAATACATTATTGCTATGCCGATGGTCCTGGGCTCGAATCCCGGTAAGGGCATTTATTTGTGTGATGAACACAGATATTTGTTCCTGAGTCATGGATGTTTTCTATGTATTTATGTATTTGTATATTATATATATCGTTGCCTGAGTACCCGTAACACAAGCCTTATTGGGCTTACTGCGGGACTTAGTCAATTTGTGTAAGAATGTCCTGTAATATTTATTATTATTATTTTAGTTTTTTTATAGTTTCAGGATAATCCTGCGTCATGCACCCATTTACATAAGATATCAAATTCACTTTGCATCTGACTCTCCGTTGTCCTGACATCTTTGTTGGCTGTTATTCAGCTTGTGTCATCACTTCATCAGCAAATTGGTACACAGGGGCGGTCTTGAATAAGTTACACATAACATTGGCATAAATTAAGTACTTTGTCGGGCCGTGCCATAATTAGATTTTCTTAGATCACTCTCCGGCAATACTGACTGCATTGTATCTATTGTGATGGTAATCTTTGAACCAGTTTAATGTTGGCCCCTGTATACCATTTTGCTGAAGTTCAAAGAATCAGATGCTTTACTGAAACCAATCATAATGACTATTACATGTTTTCTATTAGTGAAATGACCATTAACTTCTGTCTGTAAATTATTGAGCTAGTAGCTGTGAGGTATTTTTTCCTTTTTGAAAATGAAACTGTCTCAGGGATAAAATGTCACTCAAAGCCTGTATAAAATTGAATAGCTTTGTCATCATTTTTAAATCGATGACTTGTCCCAAACACATGTTCCATATCAATTTGCATTCCTTTTGATGAGAATTCTTGATTATCTACAACAGGCACTGTACAGTCTTTTATTTTAGCACTGGCAGCAATTTCTATTTCACTGTCCACTTCCATGTCTACTTCCATGGCATTTGGAGGTATTTCCTCTTCATGCTTGCTGTTGCAGTTATATTATCTTCAAATTGTAATTTTCTCTGAGACGTCGTCTCAAGTCGCTGCTGGCGGGCGATTGGACTTGGTGGTACTTACACCAAGGGCAAGGGTGGGCCACCAACCTATAAAATGTTGAATGAGAATATAGTAGGTACAGCAGTTTTTCTCAGGAATCTTGCTTTCGGTGCGTAATCTGAAAGAGAGCTACGATTGTTTAAAAGCTTTAAGAGATGATTAAATGCAGGATAAGTAAAAATAATAAGAGAAACTTACTTGTGTATATACTTTGACCGTAATAGTCTGATGTAAAATGCATCGAACATAAACGGGATGAATGTTTTGTTTTGAAGTTTATGATACGTAACGAACGGTCCCAAGCCTTTCGACGCTTGTGGTCTTTTAGAAATGCGTGAATGCCTTGATTTTTGCAGTTTAGAGCACTACAGTGAGTCATTTTGTAGTAGAAATATCTTAATTATTGCGAATGCGCAATGTTATTTACATATGTTTATGTAATTTTATTGTATTGTATGGGATTTGACAGATGACAAGTAGACATTAAGGAACGTCGATTTTGCTGACACGTGGCGGGATAAAAGGCAGCTTTTCTCCTCATTTGTGTAGTTTTTATAATTTATAATACAGGCGGCTAAGGTTCGATTGCGATGTACAATCCATAATGTTGGTTCCCGTTGCTACAAATACTATTTACACAGCCAACCGTCGTTCGTTCTAAAAAATAGTTTATCATTTCCGAACGCACCCGTCACTGTTAACCAATAAATGAACACTTTAAAATGCAAAATACACGATAATCCGAAATTTGCCAATATATGTTGTCGACTCAAAACTCTTATTTTTTTACGTTCTTTCATTTGAGTATAGTTTCATTCAGTTCCGTGTAATTTTGTAACTGACAGTAGGTTTAGAATTAGAATGTACTGACGCCATTATGCGTTTGTCACG
Source organism: Lathronympha strigana (assembly GCA_949128165.1). Classification (NCBI taxonomy): domain Eukaryota; kingdom Metazoa; phylum Arthropoda; class Insecta; order Lepidoptera; family Tortricidae; genus Lathronympha; species Lathronympha strigana. Next base: position 3,068,579 of record OX421906.1, on the reverse strand, counting down.
CACGACTTTGGCGGTGAGAGTCGTAGCTACAGAAGCTAACGCCTTTTTCTAAACCGATTGTCAAACTTGAAACTCATGGTACCGCAATTAACAAAATTGTATGGGTTTGACATGGGTTTGACAGTTGAGCGTTAGACGCTCACGCACATTTTCTACAGACGCTTTCGATATCTACACCAGCTCACGCCTCGTTAACTATGTAACTCATGGTAAGGGTACAGGCCTTCAGAATGTAAAAGTGTGACGTTTAACGCAACTTGCACCATCCGGAGTCAGCAAACTAATCCGGAGTTAAACGTTTTTAGGATTCCGTAACCAAAGGGTAAAACGGGACCCTATTACTAAGGCTCCGCCGTCCGTCTGTCCGTCCGTCCGTCTGTCACGCCTGTCACGAACATCGAAAATTGGCATCGACGGGAAAACCTCTTTATCACTCCAATATGCAAGTGTGACAGAGATGGAGATACGAATCCGAAATTGTTCGACTTTTGTGGTGGGCATGCTGGACTGAAGCGAGTTTTTAAACATTCACTAAGTTTAACCATAAACAAGAGCCTAGTACCACTGTATTTAGATCTCTTTGATTCCCGTATCCTCTCCTCGGTTACACATACATTTTCCATTCATCCCTCGCATAATTTCGCAAGACTGGTATAGGTATACGCCACCTTAATTGTTCAGGCAATAAAGTCCTGTATACATATCTTTGGCACTTTGGCTGTATTCATATCTTTCTAGTTGACTGTACCTACCGAGCAAGTGCTTACGTCGGTGCTTTACCGGTACCATGAGTTGCTGTAGAACGACTATCACTAGCGACTACACGATTCGAAAGAATTTGCAAATACTTTCGAATCGCGCAGTAGCTACAGTCTCGTGGCTACGTAAAACTGATGGTAAGCACACGTATTAGTAAATCCAGCAATGGAGTCGATTAAAGTGATCACAAAAATAAAAGCAATTAGTACCTACACATACATGCACTACACCTACCTACATGCATGGTCATTCAAAATAAAATAACTTCTGCTTTTCTTTTTTTTTAAGAAAACAAGTGGTGGTATACTTTTTTTTCGCCAAACTGAGGACAGTTTGTTGGCGAATTACTTTGCTTACTGTACGTAAATAATTGCACTCGACAAAACGCACTACCTATTTATTTGAGCTACAGAATAGGATTCGACATAACGAATTGGGCCAGTCTGTTTTTTTACAAAATTTGTGTGTCAAATGATGAATCTGAATTTGATAGTTATTTTCATGTCGGTGAGGTATTTTTCATTTAGTGGTTTTCTAGAAAACATCGTGACAGAGTGGCCCTTTTCAGCGAAGACAGCCTTACGATTAACCACTCTGTCACGGTTTATGAGTTAAATAATGTGGGTAAGTTTACAGTCACTAACCAGGCAAATAACAAGTATTTAAGTTTTAAGAAGTAAACAAATAACAAGTATTTATGTAAGGGCATTTACCTCAACGGTTATCATATCAACTGATTTTAATTTAATTTTTATGTGTAGTAGTATGGCAACATTACTATGCACGCATTCTAGGGCTGGGACTTTAGAAATAAAAAGTCGATTTCTTGTAGTCGGCTTCTCAAAAGTCGACTCTTGTACGATTGATTTTTGTATCATCATCACTACATAGTATAAAAAAGTCGCTTCCTGCTGTCTGTATGTATGCTTACATCTTTAAAACTAAGCAACGCAACGGATTTCAATGCGATTTTTCTAATAGAGTGATTCAAGAGGAAGGTTTATATGTATAATTATGACCTGTGCGAAGCCGGGGTGTTTAGTTTTTTGGATTTAAAATATTCAATTTTATATTCGTATAAAAAAATGGCCTATTCAATTTTAAAAACTCGTATGATAATCCCAAACTTCACAAAAATTCTCTTGCCAATCCCATCATTAGAAATACCCTACCCGTTGATAACGATCTGAGTCAAAGTTATTATGTTTAATGTATATTTTTCAAGTAGTACGACTAAACTAAACTATAGTCTGCCAAGCCAAGGCTGCAGTAGATTTTTATTTATTTTTATGCTTCCCTATTTTTTTCATACTGAAAAAATGGATACCCTTAATAAATAAGAAATGGCTTACTTTTAATTAAATAATTAAATAATAAATTAATAAAAAATTAAATAATATGTTAGAAATAAATTTATCGTCACACAAATCGGACATTCTTGATCGATTATTTTTTCCCAACCCTAGCTTAGCTGTCATATTTGTGGAATGGAATGTGACTTTTGTGACAGTTTGCGACTGGTAGGTAGTGTAGTGTACATAGTCTGCATTAAAAATAGAAATTTACTGTTTTTATTGGTATTAAATCCGGATCAAACTATGCTAGTTAGATCCCGTCTTGTCTAGTGTCCGTTCCGCACTCAGTGTCCCTCCAAACATGTTGAATGTGCACAAATTTTGGCTGATATCATGTCTCTGCCTTATAGCAATAGTAATTTTATATTTCCAGACAGAAATAGCTCGTTTGGAAGACAGTTATCGCCGTCTAGGTATGTTATAATCATTCTATTTAAATTTACGAGTATCCAGCTCGCTCAAAACTTAAGTTTTCATTATCTTTTCACAGAATACAAGTTATCGGAATCGCATGTTGATTCGCGTCAGTTTTTCCCGAAAACTGTGGCGAATGACGACGAAGACTTGGTAGTGATATATAACAGGGTCCCGAAGACTGGTTCGACGAGTTTCGTGGGTGTGGCGTATGATTTGTGCAAGAAGAACCGCTTCAAAGTGCTGCATATAAACATTACTGCCAACATGCATGTAATGTCGTTGAATAACCAGTACAAATTTGCGCAGAATGTTAGTAAATGGCAGGAAGTGAAGCCAGCACTGTACCATGGGCATATGGCGTTCCTCAACTTTGAGAGGTCAGTAATGTCTTTAAGATATTATGTTAAATTCATAGTTGTGTTTATTTATTTTGTATAGTAAAAAATGTTTGTTAAGGTTATTTATTCTATTTGTTTCTCAGTGTAGTAAATGCTGACATTTAAAATTTAACACTTTAGATCATAATTTGAATTTTATTGAGATAATTTACATGTGGGCTCTTCTCTAGTTGTAAATTACAGGGAAAATAGTCTCCCATGCATGCATGTTTGTTTTATTGAGCATCCAATATTTCGACACTGTTACAAGCGCCATGTTCACGGAGTAAACATGTCAGTTTACATGGTAATTATCCTATTTTAGATATTAGTTATAATGGAAATGACCATGTTAGTTTATAATCGCATGCATGAGTTGCCATAAACAACAGGCAAAATGTTAAAAAATTCAGACATTTAATTGGAATAGTATTTTCTCCCTGGACAATAAAGAAAACAACTTTTAATTTAGCAGTATTTATTTTGCTAGGGATTGACCAAATGTGTATGGGTTTCCCCTGAATTGTTTTAAAAATCCAGCCCGGACAGTCCCCAGACGGGCTCCAAACTAGGAAAAATCCATGGAAATCTGGATAATGGTAGCCCTAACCATGTTTCATGAAAAAAGACACAAAATAATAAATTATCGCCCAATCAATGGCGGTTTTACAGCCCTTGTTTTTGACAATTAAGAAAATAAATACTCCAAATTGACAACAAATCGGAAACATGGAATTTATGTCACTAGAGACAGGAAAGTTAATTAGTTTGACTGATAAACTGTACTAGTAAACAATTTGATTAATCTATGTATAAACTATGTATTGTAATGATACAGTAAGTCGAATTGGCCTGATTTGTTATCATGATCTAACTACAAGGTCATTTCTACAATAATTGCCAATATTGTAAATAATTTATTATGTCATTAGTTATTAACATATATTGTATACATTGTATTGAATACTATGCAATCTTGATTAATACAATTGTTGTATCAATAAGTAATAGTTAATTTAACAACTTTTAAAAGTTGAGTTTCAAAGTGGATGGTAAAGTTGAAAGAATGTGTCAAATAAATGAAAATGATTTTAAAAGTGAGCTCGCAATACTTTAATTTTTAAATAAAATACTAACATGATTCATTCAATTTGTATTTATTTAAAATATTAGTAACTTATTTATGTATATCATAAGTCTGCCTTCACGATTCAATGTTTTGCTTTGCAGGTTGGGTGCAACATCAAATCCAGTGTTCATTAATCTAATAAGGCGGCCGCTGGACCGGCTGGTCTCCTACTACTACTTCTTACGGAATGGGGACAACTTCAGACCACATCTAGTTAGAAAGAAACATGGAGATAAAATGGTCAGTATTACTGCATAATAATAAGCTCTTCTTATTCCAGGTCGGAGACTCTTAGAGGATGTTTTTAAACTTGACATGTCGGTTGGCAAAGGTCTCCTCCAGCTCTTTTCACTGAGGTCTGTCCTGCGTGACCCTTCTCCAGTTTGGACCAACAGTCGGCATAAGCTCGTCTTCCCTCCTGGTAAACTTATGTCCTTGCATTCTATAGCAGTCCCTGGAGTACCATTCCAGCTCCTTTTACTGCACATAGCAGGCATTTTAGGAGGGGGATTTAATTTAAGGGAGTGCTGGAGCGTGGAGAGTGAGTTGCGAGTCATAGGACTGAGTTGGAGCAAAGCCAAGAAGGTTGCTTAAGATAAAAAGGAGAAATTAAAAAAAAAAATCAACAGTGCTAATATTATGTATGAAAATCCATAGCAGCAGTGTTCTCATGGCATACCGTAGACAATAGTTATGTATACTTTTTTAATATATCATTGTAAGTCATATAATTGACAGATACGTGCTAGAGTAGAAAAATACTATTAAGATGCGCTTAAGATATATTAACAGTCTTAAAAACGTCACGCACGATTGTTGGTTTAATCGTAAAAAAAGTACAGCAACATTTTATGTCGACATTTGGGACAATAAAAAAAGTAATTTAGAAATGGAATATTTATTATAGTTTGGATCACGTTTACATTATGAATTTATTATGTTTCTTTTTATTACACTTTACATTTCTTTATGTCCTTCAACTTTTGTTTGATGATGATTATTAAACCTACACTTTTTCTGGAACCACCACAAATCTACAGTTAAGGGATACATTCTTTTAATCTATAGTACAGTAAAAGGTATACATGATTACATATCGCTCTTATTTTGAACCCAGCATATTGAAAATGTAACAGTGACTACCAACATTTATTATTGATACCGTATTTTTTATTCACAGACGTTCGACGAGTGCGTGGAGCGCGGCCAGCCGGATTGCGACCCTAATAACATGTGGCTTCAAGTACCATTTTTCTGTGGCCACGCCGCGCAGTGCTGGTGAGTTATGATTGGCTAATATCGACGCGTGGATATTTAAAAATAGTATTAAATCATTTATGAGTGAATAATAAATAAATATTATGGGATTATGGGCCCGTTTAATAATTATGTTTAAATATTATGGGACCATCTTACACAAATCGACCTGGTCCCACGGTAAGCTCAATAAGGCTTGTGTTATGGGTACTAGACGACGATATGTATAATAGATAGATACATATAAATACATAGAAAACATCCATAACTCAGGAACAAATATTCATGATAAACACACAAATAAATGCCCTGACCAGAATTCGAACCCGGGACCTCCTGCTTCATAGGCCCCCGCCTATCACTACCGATAAAGCTAGGAGGCTGTTATATATTCGTTTATCCTCATCTTAATTATTTTAATTCCTTACAGGAAACCAGGCAACCGCTGGGCTCTAGAACAAGCCAAACACAACCTCATGAACCACTTCCTCCTAGTAGGGGTCACCGAAGAAATGTTAGACTTCATCACAGTTCTAGAAGCTGTCCTACCACGCTTCTTCAAAGGAGCCACAGAACACTATCTAAACAGCAACAAATCTCACCTTAGACAAACCAGTTCAAAAATAGAACCCACAAATAAAACAAAAGACATCATACGAAACTCTATGGTTTGGAAAATGGAGAACGAACTCTATGACTTTGCGCACGAGCATTTCAAATTTGTGAAAAGAAAAATATTGCTGCGTGAAACGAATAGCGTCGATCAGATTTTCTTCTACGAGAAAATACGACCGAAATGAGACTCTAATACTAAGCAATTATAGATCAATTTCTCTTGTAGTCTTCTGACAAATTTATATTTGCCGGCGGCGGCGGCGTTTACAAGACTGTTGCGGTGAAGATTGTTTGAGACAGCGTTGATTCGTGATTTGCGCGGCCGCTCAGGTAACTTTGTAATGCTTTATTAAGTACCACGTTTATAAGACTCGTGTAGAAATCTCTACTGGAACTAGGGAAAGCGGTCAGTTATTTTTTTGTATGGAAAAAACTCGATTTTTAATCGAAACCTCAGTTTTTTATACAGAATCGGTTAACCGCTGCATTATAACTGGAACTAAGTAGTTATATATAGGTACTTAACTACAGTCTGAGTAATTGTTAAAACTGTCTCGAATAAACAAACTGACAGCGATATTAAAAAAGTATACATTATAACGCTGTCTATGGTTGTCCTTTGAATTTTTCATACAATATAATTAACACTTTTTTTTTTCTAAATACATGGGCATACAACATCTTCCTCATTCTGCCACCATTCAAAATTTAGTGTATGCAACAGCTCATAATTGGCTCTTAAAATTCTCAGGACGACCCTTGAATTTTAAGAACCCTTATATACTATATCACTGTTGCTACTGTATTACTACTGTTACTACTAGTGGCTCTGAGAGTCGTAAGCGCCTTTGGGGTCTATGGGACTTAGGACCTTTGTAATTTGTTCGCCATTTGTGTAATTCGCCATTATGAAAATTGAAGCGACAATAAAACATTATGTAATGAACAAGCATTATGTAGTGAAAATAGTTTCGCGATTTCGAATCTTGTCCTAGGCCGTATTTCCACTTTTCCTTTATTTCTTGGCATTAATTTGTCTTTCTAATCGATAATATAAATTAACAAGTCTGATAAGTGTGGTACTGTTATGTTTTGTCTATTTTTGTACTGTCAATAATTAGAGATTAATACAAATGTATATAATATATATAACATTCCATGTCATTGGACAAAGACAGCATAAAGTTATCGTAAAATTAAAAAATTACGTATTTCTATTTAAGTTCAAAAATACAGGTTTAATTTGTTTAATATGAAAAGTAGGTGGTTTTAGTATCTTTCTAGTAAACCGTAAAAAAGTCGACTTGAGTCGATTTTCCATAAAAAAATGTAATAAACTTTTATTACTTGCGTACTACATATACTAACTTGCAGTTAGTATATCTGACATTAAAAATTTACTAAAACGGGGCTTAATCATGTAAAAAAATTAAGTTAACCTCCGACGTTGCAAGGGCGACATTGTCCCAAAGACTGGCAGCTAGAAGATGTTGACATCAACATCTTCTAGCTGCGCGGGTTTTACGACCTACCCGCACTTGGTCTTGATTATCACTTTGAACATTTTGCGCACTAGGGATGTGACTCTGTCGACTCACGAGGTCACGATGTCCGATTTTTGAGCCGGCGATATTCGCTTACGCTTACATTTATTATTGACCGGATTCCATTCTAAAATGTATAGCTCTAAAGTTTGTATAACTGTTTATTCGTATAATTTGTATTGTCGTGTGCTTAGTCATATTCATTTTGAGAAAAAATGGTGACGCAGTCGTTAGGAGGAAATGGAGGGATCATCTTTACCTTTCTAAGCCTACTATGTGAACAAAACATTACACTGCATAATACGATAAAATAGTTTCTAGATCGAAATTCCATTTGTAGTTAAGACTATAACTTAAATATTAAAGCTATGTTATTATTTTTGCTGCATCTGTTCTGAAAAGTAAAATGGGGTTAATGTGACACGGGGCTATTGGGAACATTTCATTTAATCATTAGTCCAACACTTGTAATTTGTTCAGTGTTTAAGCCGCCTCTTTTATAGGCACATTTTGCCTAATTTGGCTGTAGTTTTTATGGTATTTTTGGTTATTTGGTAGTCATGAACTACTTACTAGGTAACAGAAAATATTATATACTGGCACTTCTACAGAAACTTTCCAAAAAAACAATTCGAAACGCACACTCGAATGACAATCTAAGTAACTAGATTAGTGCGGTATTTAACTACTATAATTAAATTGGTCCATACGTCAATAGTATTTTTTCGTGTCAACCAACCTTAGAGTACGGGTAAGCTAAATTTGGATAGATTTTGACAGCACAGACTGTAAGTGTTATGTAAACGTTATAATTTCGTTAAAGTTTGACGTTTAAAAGAACACTTGCGCAGTCTCTAATATCAAAATCAAGGCAAACTAAGCTTGGTCTGACTCCAGCCAATTAGGGTGTCCTATTGCTTTTCTAATTGCAATGACCCCGCGACTTGCCTCGGTCGCACTAATGACGATCTTCGTAACTAGTCGACCGAAATCCCACAATTATTACTTGAATTTTATAGTTGCAATGGTTTGCAATGACCCCATGTTCACATTCGCCCCATTTACCCACAATTTGTCTCGTACATATAATTAAATATACTATAGTTTAAGCTGCTTGTGATAATTTATCCATCCAACGATTTTGTTGACTTAGTTTTATATTAACTATTTTCTCGTTGTAATTTTGATATTATCGATATTTTTAATTGTTATTTTTATATGTAGTTAAGTTAACTCTCAATAATTTGAATCTACCAATAATATAGTTATATTTTATATTGCTTCGAACGGCACAGAGTTGAATAGGCTATAAAAATAGTATACTTAGGTATTAGGTTAGGTAGTGTTGTGTTTCTGTTGGTGAGTAAGGTCGCCAGAGCTCCAAGAGGATTCGCTGTGTTGACAGCTGAGGACCCACGGAGCAAAGCCCTTGGCCCGTTTGGCTGTCAACACAGCGAATCCTCCTTTTTTTTTTAAAGGGTCGGCAACGCGCATGTAACACCCCTGGTGTTGCAGACGTCCATAGGCTACGGTGGCCGCTTACCATCAGGCGGGCCGTATGCTTGTTTGTCACCGTCGTAGTATAAAAAAAAAAAAATCAATACACAGCGCTATACAAATTATATGGGCCAATACAGGCCTTGATGCGTTCTTCTAAACATTTTAAAAATATATCGTTGTCAATATTTTTTTAAATATCTGACTCTACATTGTAATGTCACAACTATAATGTTTTTTCAATTCTACTTTCGGGAATATCCACCAATCAATGTATGGAATTTTTTTCCGGCGGATGCCCGGTGTGCCCTTATGGAGATCCGACGGATTGTTATGTTAGATAAGATAGAAGAACTAGTGCTCGACGCTGTACTAGTATTCGACATGGGCACTTTATGTCAAAGTAATATAGGTTAAATTAGAACAACGAAGATTTTTCGATCATCATCATCATCATTTCAGCCGAAAGACGTCCACTGCTGGACATAGGCCTCCCCCAAAGATTTCCACAATGACCGGTCCTGCGCCACCCGCATCCGGCGGACTCCTACGACCTTCACCAGGTCATCAGTCCACCTTGTGGGGGCCTACCCACGCTGCGCCTTCCGGTACGCGGTCGCCACTCGATTTTTCGATATTCGAATTTAAACCATGTCACTTTGACAAAGTTCCCATGTTGAATACTGGTGCAGCGTCGAGCAGTTACTTCTACCTTACATACAGACTCACAAAATCATATCAGACCTTTCCCGAAATATCTCATTTTTAAATTATCTAGTGTTAGGGCATTTTTATTTTTTGTTGTAGAAAAAAAACTTTTTTTGCTAAATTGGAATTTTTTATCTCTATTCTACTCAGAATCACTAGCTCTTTCAATCCTAGTAAGAGAAAAAAAGTCTTAAATTTTCCATACATATTTCAAACTTTCCATTGCGCTACCGCCATACTAAATCTATGAAATGATGGTGGCGAAATGGAAAACAAATCTTGGGACACTTTTTTTCTCCTCCTAGGATTGAAAGAGCTCGCGATTCTGAATAGAAAACAATTAAACATTTTCAAATTTTCAAAAAATGATTTTTCTACAAAAAAAACGCTCGTTACGCTTTTGCCCACCATCCACTACGACTATAAAAAGGTGTGATACTATAAAAAATACTGAATTAATTCCTACTAATGAAGCGAAATTACCAATTGTTAATTTTACGGTTGTCTAATTTTGCACAATCATAAGAGTACTGCGATAGTATCTCGCGGTGAAGAAAGACAACTAGGCCTGTCCGTTTTAGGGTTCCGTGCTTCAAAAGTAAAAAACCGAACCCTTGTAAGATCACTTTGTGGTCAAGAGCCTTTATCTGTTCTTATTCTATTAAGTTTGACGTTTAAAATAACCCTTTAAATGTCTGACAGTTAATTTGCTCGGAAGAGATAATGTGTACTGACTTTATAACAATCGGGCGATTTGTAAGTCTGGTATTTTTAGTAACTAGACCATTCATCAAGGTCCCAAAAACTAAAAATACTACCTTGCTTTACAGAATCGAGGTTTTTAGGATAAACATTGACTTATAACAATTATTGGCCATCTTTCTTCATCAAGCGGCCTTGTCAAACGGCACTGTAAATTTATTTTACTTCGTCAACCTTGTTTTAAAGGCCTAACTACGAAACGACGTAACTACTGAACAATACGTTTACTTTTGATACCTTTTGACATGTAATGGCAAACCTTACCCTACTTTATAGAACAAATACGTTCTATTATTCCAGAATTTTCTACAGTTTGTTGTTGGAAAATCGACCTTGTGTTTATGGTTGTAGGGTTGTTAAAGCGTTTTTTAATACTTGAAATCGATAGTGGGTTGAAGTAAGTTATTATTTTGGCTTAATATTTAATTAGCTGTAGCGTACGCTTGCTTCAAGATTAGTTGTTTTATTCAAATAGCATTGAAAATGAGGTTATGATGGCCTACGGCTAGGGGGAGAGGGTCCATAAAGTTTCCCTCTCGGAAAATCGTGGCAAATCTAACGTAATGGAGAAGGAAAATCTCGGCAACAATCACAAATCTAAAATTGGTACAAGCACTCAGATTTGGGCGAATTTCAAAATGTTTGTACCTACATTCTTACTTTTTTTATAAATGCAAAATAAATAATATTTAATTAAGCAATCCTTAGCCTAGTTGGTAGTGACCCTGCCTTCGAAGCTGGAGGTCCCAGGTTCGAATCCTGGTAAAGGCATTTATTTGTATATTTCTGATTTATCATGAATATTTATTTCTGAGTTGTGGACGTTTTCTATGTATGTATTTCTCTATATATATCGTCAACTAGTACCTATAACAGCTTTGCTTAGTTTGGGGCTAGATTAATTTATCTGATTGCCCCCCTTAGATTGACGTATTATCATTAAATTAAAAATATATATCGCACTAGGTTTCGGGGTAGGGAAGTCGAGTTAATACTCACAAAATCTCACCAGAGGTTTAAACCCGGTAAAAAATCGCTAAAATACTGAAGTAACGGTCGCCCTCATCGTATTTGTGAGGTTACACTGGTGACAGTAATAATATTTGACCGTAGATCGCTTTATATCGTAACGCTTGTAAACAGAAGACTGACCGATAGCTTCGATATTGACAGTCAAAACAAACAGTAACTTGTGATGTTATTATTATCGGGAAAAGTGTTACGCATTACGTTCCTTGTATACACTATAGTGTCTACGTACGAGTATCATATCTATGTTTACAATTCGAAATATATCTGTTGATATTGTTTAGCTTTCTTGGAAGAATAATAGAGAATCAAACGGACTTAACTGTAAGTGATGAACCCTCCCTAACTAAATTGAATGTACTACTGCTTACAAAGTGAAGGACACAGTTCACGAGATAATTCATATTGAATGTTTGTGCATATCGTGTAAAACCGTTATTTTTAATTTAATTTTAATTTTATTGATATTCAGGATAACAACAGCCGTAGATATAAACGAAGACATAGTAATGCTTACATAAAACAAGGCCAATAACAGTCATCCATTAGAATAATTAACTTAATGATTATAACAAAAATTTACGTAAATGTTAGTATGTTCAATACTTACAAATGCTCGTTATAATACATGTGTTACATATTGACGTTAAAAGAGAAAAAAAAAAGTTAAATTTATACAAAGTACAAAATCAAGACAATTAATCCAATACCCAACATGTTTAGCACCAATAAAAACCTTGCGAGATTACACAACCTACTCGTAGTACCCGGAAATACTTTTCATTTTAATGAACTGAAATGTTATATTTAGTTTATTCTTATATTTTCTATTTGTGTTCTATTATATGGTTTCTTGTAGAACCACATATTGTAAATATTTTTTAACGTTTAAAGTTTGTTTTGGAAAAATAAGTCGCTGAGTTTTTTGCCAGTAATAATCTCGGCCTGTGGTGTTGGGTCAGAATCGGTAGTAGCTTTTTGACGTTCATAAGTGCATTGTAATGTGCCTAAATTGAAAAATAAAGATATTTATCATTTTTATAACCCTTTCGGATCTGTGTCCGTATTTTGCCCATTAAACACGAAGTAGCATACTGATGGCATTTAGCAGGCAAACGTGTATGAATATCGAGGCAACACGTGGGTAGATTGCAATGTCTGCGGAAATATCTACCTACAATTTGAGTGGCATGTATTTTTATTAAAAATCCCATTCTAAATGTGTAGGTACATGGTATACCTACGTCAATTCGCGTCTACTACTCATTTATAATATGTTAATCACTCGGAAAATGTGCGGAAGTTTAATTTTGCTGACATATTGCTGATACCATTTTTTTTTGTTTATCAGTTAAGGTGTTTCAATTATTAGTCTTATCGCGTATACTATTGGATTACCAGTAATCGTACCTATATGTCATATCATATTAAAATAGTCTTTGTTATTAGGAATATAGTCGAAAAACGTTTAGTGGCTTTTAATAGTGTTTTGATGAGAAGACCCTATTTCTTATCATTTTGTTCAGTTTTAATATTGTTTACTAAATAAATTGGTTCTATATATTTCATGTGTACATAAACTAGATCGGTAAGAGACTTAAATATGTTTGTATATATGCTTAATACTAAGAAACTGTTCTTCCATACATCTAAGTAATTATGATAGAAACTTTTGTAAACAATCAATTGGTTACACTAAAGTTGAAAATAAGTATCAAAATTTTAATTATATTAAAATAAAAATTACATGACAGAACACACAATGAGATCTATATTAAAACTAATACTAAATAAAACTGAAACTTAAAATAAAACTTTACATAGAAATATACTTTCGTAGCTTATGGTGCCGTAGGCTGGTAGGGTTGCCTCTTTTGACAGCTTTCTTTCTTCCAGCTGAAATAGCAGTAAATAGCTTCAAACAACACGGGCTTTTTCAACACGTTGGAAGGGAGACGTAAAATTTTACCGTACTACAAATTAATCTGCAATTTGCGGGGGAAAACGTGCACACAAGACTTACTTACAAATTACAAACAAAAGACATCATGATGACACTAACACATACAAAATGACAAAGCAAAGCGCTGCGATGGCAGGATCGCCATATGAGGATGGCAGGCGGGAGGTGTATTGATACAACCAGATTCTAAATAAGACTACATTTTAAAATTCTCATAGCGGGTTACTCACGTCAATAAAGTCGAAAATAGCTCGACATGTTTCGGAACAGTCCGTGTCCCTTATTCATGAGTCATGCGTGTAGCCGCGGCGACTGCTCTACGCACACTGCGAGCCCCAGCGCGGTCAGCTCTCGACTGATGTCTGACTTATGTCTAATATAGTTCTATACACTATACAACTACACTAACAAATCTTGCACACTTATCTATTTTTGTGCACGGACTAGTCACAGCACAACGGCGTATGTCCATTTGGGTTGGTTTTTATTTCGGCAGAGGGGAAACGACATACCTACGGTCGGCTTCATAAATATATATGCACCTGTATTCAATTTTGAACCTTCATCCTCTGTAATAAGTTCCGAGGTGTATAGACATTTATAGACGTGACTGTACGTATGCTGACTGCCCTATGCTGCTTGAAGGCTGCCAGCCTTCTGGTCAGCACGCCTACCACGAACATCGAAAATTGGCATTGGCGGGAATACCTCTTTGTCACTCCAATACGCAAGTGCGACAGAGATAGAGATACAAATCCGCAATCGTTCAATTTTCGTGGTATAGGTTCAGTATCTAAATAGTTTCAAGACAGTTATGTTGTTATCTTATTAAAATTGATTATTGAATATGTCTTATAATTTACATAAATGGAATCTTTAAGTAAATCAGGGAACAGTTCATTTTCCGATTACAAGTGCTCAGTAAATTTGGTTTAAATATTATACGTACTATCGCGTCCAAAATTGCATGGACAGTTTATGGATTAATTCATTCATAAATTTCCCATGCACTTTTGAACGCGTGTGTACTTGTGTACCCTTTTGACTGTAATTGGTGTTTTTTCAACTTTTGGCCGCACTGCGAGTAGAATAATGTATGGGACCAACATCGAAAACTCAAAAAATAGCTGATCCACAAAAACATTACTATTTAAGCCGCAAAAATGTTTAAAAAAGCTATTTTCGGCCACTGTTGAAAACGCACTTAAAATATTTTGTATGAATAATAAAACGATAATGTGTCTCTAAATGTATAGGTAGGTACTTACGAAAAAAATCAATTTATACCTTTCAGAATGTATGAGTATTTTATTTAATAAAAAACTTAAAAAAAGCAAATAGTAAAATGTACTTATCATATATTGTAATGAGCAAAATGTTGTTAGATTTAGTCAATTAGACGCAATGACATAATCATATATTTTATTGTTTTTAAGTTTAATATTTTTTACGTTTATAATTAATATAATTATTATCATTAAAATTCGATGTAATAGTAAAATGTATTGTTTGATAAGTAAGTATACATAATGTTATATGTAAATAGTGAAGTTTAGTTAAAGACATGATATATTGATATTCCAAGGCTTTTTTCATGTCTTTCAGTATACTTTTCTACTACCTAAATCAACTTAATAGATATAAGCATAAAGTTGTCGTTAATTTAGCGAATTATTTATTGTTTTTAGTAGCTTTTTTGTATATTTGGAATCTCCGCACATAGTTGTTCACGCAAGTTATTATAAATAAACTGACATTTAGTTGAACTCTATTTTTCATTTGGTCCTTTGAACCGGATTTTTAATCTATAGTACTCAAAAAACTTATATTTTTAGTCCGAATACAGAGTAAAGGATACAATTTTTTTTTACAAATTTGATTTCATTATCTAGACACGTCTTGTTTATTTTGCGGTTAACTGATTAATTACACATTCACCGCTAAGGAATTTTCGTGGTGCTACCCCGTAGCCGATGCATGCATTTCCTGCTTTGTAGCGAAAATGGCGCGTAGAGGGGTGACGACAACGTGTCGTCAATAGCAGTGAATGGGTTAAATAATTGTAAAGTATAGTATAAAATAGCGTAAGTGTAACTTGCGTATCAATTGTCTTTATGGACAACCGTTCATCTGGTTCACCTTTATCGTTCCCCGGAGGTCCTTCACATGCCATTCAAGATCAAATACTCTCAATAATTCATTTTCGGAGTAAAACACGGCACATGTCACACAATGACTAATTTTCCCATAACACAATCCAGCTCCAAGAAATATACCCAATCGAAACTTAAGGTAATTACATCAAACTTTCAAGGATCGCTATTTACCGGCATCATACTTTAATAGTTTCCCAGGACTACTAAAACTTGTCCACTATTCATGTCGTCTGAATTAAAGATGGCGGCCCCGATCTGAAAAATGTTGGCCCTAATTTTCTTGGCAAATACATTAGTCACTTGCAGCCTTGCATTTTATACGATAATTACCCACGCACTAGCTTCATTCTTGACGATTGCTCAATTATTCAATCGATCTCCCGTCCTGTTCCAACTTTAACAACTGGTTACATGTAAGTGGGACAGGTATAGATTCACGTGTAGCGCGCGAAGCGAAACTTTAAACAGTCGCGACTCAGGCTTCGAAGAGGGTGGTCGCACGCGATGCCTGCTCAGTCCGCGTTAAGAAATGCTCTCACGGTTTCTAAACTTGAAAATAAATATCACCTTAAAGGTGGCAAACTGAAGATGAGATAAAGCTATAGTCCTATGTATGTTATTTATTATTTATTTCTGCGAAGGCCGCGTTAAATCGATAAACGATTAATTGTAACGTGATTGTCCGCGCGCTATCGCGTTTTCTATATATTTTATTCTAAGTGCCAATTAAAATAGTTTTGGTGGACAGTGTTTCGAGTGAGAGATTGTTTTTAATCTGTATCTTCATGGAATATGGGCATCTGCTTAGATACTGGTAAGTAACAAACATAAAATATAAATGTAAGGTTACCTTTTAAATCTTAACCCATAGGCGTATAAATTGGTAGGTATAGAATATATAAGTCAGAACATTTTAGCCTGTTTCACGCTATTGTCTTACTTTGAACTATTTGAGTACGATTTACATAAGGATGATATTTAAATAAATTTCACAATGTTTATCTAAGTCCCAAGTTGGGCGCCACTCTAATAAGTCTCGCAAAGTTTACTTGCCAACTAACTCTCGCGAACTTAGCACGAAGTTTGGCGGTAAAAGTTGCGCGAAAAGTACACGTGTACAATCATAGATGGAACAGATTTGTTACATATTGTTAGATTTGATGGTCATCATATAGAAATATTAGCGTTCGGGCTTATCTGCCAAATAATGTGTGGGAAATTTTTTCGGCGGATTCCCGGCGGGCATACCCACTATAAAGATCCGACGAATTGCTCGGACTTATATTTGTATTTATTTATTTGTATCATATAAGTTTACAGCAGTTTACAACCAGCCAATTCGCTTACATGTAATATATCTGATTTGAAACTATTCCACATGTAATAATTGTTTATCATAACTAGAACCAATATACACGGTGCCCGTGAGCATTGCGAGTGATTTCAACAACGTATTCCTGAGGCTAAAAGAAACAAAAAATGTCATATGATTTTTTGGTCATTTCGACCAAAAAAAAAACCAACAAAATCCTTGTTTTTTCTTTTTTTATATGCTTTGATGCATGGTAAGTAAATTTCATTTCGAAAATCCCCACTTAAAATACAAAAAAATAGTTTTTTCGTTAGAGAAGAGTTTTGCAAAGACATCACAGTGTCACTTTGAAGTCTGTCAAAAATCATGTCTAGACTAGACCACGTAGTAGCATTATCACATTCCAAAACGCGTTATTAACCGAGTGGCGGTAAAATTATGTTTAAATAAAAATTGCAATTATCTCAGAAACTACCCCTAATCCAATGAACTTAATATGAAAGTTTTTATTTCTTTTAGCCTCAGGAATACGCTGTTAAAATCTCTCGCAATGCTCACGGGCACCGTGTATAATATAGGGTATTAAATTTAAAAATTAGAGTGTAGAATAATATTATATGGCCAGCAAATTACTTTAAACCGTTTTAAATTATTTTTAAAATTCAAATTTAATTATATTATATCTTTATTCTAGTTATTAATCGCGTTTATTAACGCCGCGTGCTTATTTAACGTGGGGTCATGGTATTAGTAAACGCGATTATCTATTTTAAAGTGTTTCATTGGGATCTTGCCTTTTGCCTTGCTTCCAAATTATTTTTTGCCTACCCACATTTGGCCGATTTTAATTTGACAACTAGGTTAGGAAGGTCGGAATAATATTCCGCGAAAGATACGGTTGCGGAATGATTAGTTGGGTTAATATTAAACATGTGTTCTGGGATACATTGTTTGGGAAAAAATTTAGCAAACATTTTTTGGCGATAACCCGTAATCCGTTTCATTTCAATTATGTTCACCAGTTAGGGAACTGTTCTATTTGATAACAATCGAATTTATGCAGAAGACCTCCCTTCAGGGATTGGATAAATAAAGAAATGATATGGGACAATCTCACACAAATCGACCTAGTCCCACGGTAAACTCAATAAGAATTTAAGCTAACATGGTCATTTGCATTAGTTACACTACTTATAACTTCTAACACGGGATATTTACCATGTACGTTTGTTTTATTTAGCAAATATTGGCTTCCTTGGAAGGAATACCTTAGTGTGGAGTTTGTTTGAAAAGATTGAAAACAGATGAAAGAGGCAAAATGGGGAAGTTTTCTTGTCGCTTCTTTCTGCCCCATAAGTCAGTTAGGGAAGCGTTCGTAAGTTGTATGTATATTAATCCTCACAGGGTTTTTTTACAATTTATAATTTTTTTATTTTAATTATAGAATGCCCTACAGGCAATGTATTACTAGCTTTATAAGCCCCTCTGGGCATTGTAGACCAACCTTTGTTTTTAATATTTTTATATGTAGGTAGTTTGCACAAGTAACTTTTTTGATTGTCGGGGAGAATGCGCATTCTCTCAGTCATCATCTTAACCCTGTGAAAATGAGTGATGTAAAGGGCTCGAAACTTAGGGTCATGGTGTTAATAAACGTGATTAATCCGTTCTAAAGTATTTAATTTCAATGAATAACAATCGGGGTAACAGAAGACAATAGGTCAGTTTAGCCATTTTTGTTTTTTTGCAAGAACTCATATCCTCATATCTATAAATATCCTCTTGGTAAACAGCGTATATGAGTTGTAGAGTGCAGTGAAGATACCTTTTGCTAGTTATGATCATAGTATCTACTAAAACTCCCTTTAGGTTCGCTTATTGTTTACTACGGAACCCTAAATTGAGCGTGGCTCGATATGCTCTCGGCCGGTTTTTGTTTAATACAGCGCGACCGTCGTAATCCCGAGAGATGCTTGCTACACGGCGTAAGCTACGATCTACGGCGTAGCTCTTGTAACGTATACAATAGTACATTAGTAATTAGAATAATTATATAAATTATGTCATAAATTGAAAGAGATGTCATATAGTACCAAAAAGTGACCTAGGTCCCCGGTCAGCAGGGTTGGGATCGAACCAGCGACCTCCTGCTTTCACGGCAGACGCCCTAACCACTGGGCTACCCGATAACGGCAACCAGTCCGAAATGTCCTAAGTATATGCAATCCTTTCTTATTTTAAACGTTTTAAGTTTAAGGTGCGTTCCGCCCATCCTACAGCTCAGACTTACGTGACGTGTGCTGCCTTCTAGATAATATAACTTAAAAACATGAATCAAAACATTTATTATAAATAATAAATGATTTAATTCATGCTTTAAAATTGTATATAAATTATGATTTTATTGAAAAAACGTCATACAGAACAAAAACTCATAATGGGGTGTGAAATTTTCTACTTTATTTCTCGAAAAATGGTTTAACCCGAACGTGAATTCGCGACCCCATATATCATGGCAACCCCTTGACCGATTTGGTTCATATTTATAATTAAAATTACCTGCCAATTTCACGGCGATCCGACCAATTATACTCGAGTAATCGTCTAACAAACATACATGCAGTACCAGCTTCTCCCTCTAGACCGCATCCAACGGAGAGCAGCGCAAATTGTCAACTGCCAACGTATTTCTGATCGGCTTGATCCCTTGGCGCTGCGTGGCGAGATGTGGCCTCGCTCTGCATTTTCTATCGCATACTGTATGGATCGGATGCTCATAACGGCGGAATCTGCTGACAGGCTTGCCACGATCTCAAGATGAACTGCTCGTGTCGTCATGCAGGTAAAGAGGGCTACCCATCGCTTTTCTCGTCGGCGGCCGATTGATACGTCGACTGGGCCAAAATAATCTAAACCGGTGTTGGTAAACGGTCGTTTGTGGTGCTCTAAGCGTACGTTCGGCAGGTCATCCAGATTCCGGGAGTGTTCCGAGGAATTGTTCGGATTAATCCCTGCCGCTTCTTTCCGCCATCGCCCTACGCGACATTATTTCCACTCTCACCATTTAGATGGTTGGCAGTCCTCAACTGTGCGCCTTTCCCGAAACTTCCTGCCTCGCACAGCTAAACTGTGGAACGAACTGTCGCCAGCGGTGTTTCCGGACCGATACGACCTTCAAGAAAAGAGCGTACTCCCACCTTAAAGGCCGGCAACGCACTTGCGACACCCCTGGTGTTGCGGGTGTCCATGGACGACGTTAATCGCTTACCATCAGGCGATTCGTTTGCTCGTTTGCCACCTATAGCATAAAAAAACAACATGCAAACGACGGATTGTTATAATTTAAATAACTCACAAGCTTGATTTTTTAGTCTGTTTTGTACCGTTTTGTGACAATTTGTTGCTAAAGTTACCTTAGGCTAGGTCAGCGCTCACCTACAAGCTTAAATAGCATGACATTACCCACCCACTGGCTATAGGACGCCTTTATCTGCGGAACGTCACGCATACGTAAAAATATTAATTATTCACAATTTGCATAAAATATGATGTTTTTTGTTTAAAGGATGTAGTGGGTAGATGTACGTCTTAAAATAAATAATTCACGTAATCACATATTTATATCGATTTCAATGTTCTCAATGACAATTGACACCTTTGCGTCACGCTTTCAATGTTTGACAAGCATTTTTGTCAAATTAGTTCTGGGTCACAAACATATAGAAAGAAAAGAAAGAAAGAAAGAAAAAACGTTTATTCGGGACGCTTCAGTGTACAAAAATATAAAAGACAGTACGGTACGCCTCCAGTCGCTGTCTAGGCCAAGAAAATTAGACAATTTCCAGGAATTCATTGCCAGCTAGCTGGATATCGCTTTAACACCTTCATTGGGCCCTTAAGACGTGTCAACCGAGTTTGCACAATTCCAGGAGTTGAGCTTGACTTTTGAGAGCCAATTGAGAACCTTACTGTCAAATTTTCGGTTAAGTTCCGTTTTTAGCGCCTAGTTCGAAAATGGTACGTCGGACGGAAAAGTAATTCAGGTAGGTGAAGAGAGTAAAATTCTACTCCTTAAACATTAAAATTGGTTTAGTGGTTTGGTTTACCTATAGCCAAAAATGTTTTGTTTTGATTTTTTTGCATTTATCATGTACTTGTGTCGCATCATCTTTAAAATAACTATGATGTTTTTTGAACATGAATTTGATTATTCGAATATTTTCAAAAATTAATCGCACTGAAAGACAAAAAAATTGTCTGAACCAAACTCGGTACTAAACCACACTTGAAATTATATAATTTAAACTTTCGTGAGTCATACTGATATTATATTGCAACGGTTAACACTCACGTATTTTTATCACAATAGGCGTGACATGTTTCGACTGCATCGGGCAGTTATCATCGGACAGACAGAGTGGCGTTGTCACCTTCGCGGCTCGGCCAGCTTTTACATACCATTTTTACTCGTATAAGCTCGTCTTTTGAGACAGACAGGATTTTACGGAACCCTACTCTGACCATGGATTATTTTATGTAAATTAAAGCCATTACATTTAAGGGTACATTACCTACACGTGTAAATTAGTTTACATATTTTGTCGGACAAGTACGAAAGTAACTTACAAAGTAAATGTACTCGCCGTGTACACCTAAATCTTGTAAAAACACTGTGTTAACTGAACACCAGTTTTAGCACGGTGATCCTTACCGCAAACAAACACATCCGGGTATTTCATGCAACTAGCTATACAGAATGATTAAAGAAACGGAATAAAATGATTACAATTAGGTATTTCATTATAAATATTTTTATTTAACTTTGCTTAAGTCATTCAGTGCTAATGACGACAGGTTGTCGTCACGCTTCTACGAGCCAATTTTGCTACAAAGCGGGAAATGCATGTGATCGGCAACGGCGTAGTGCTACGGAAAATTCTAGGACGTGAATGATTAGTAATTCATAATTTATTTATTTATTTAATTCATTAATTTATTTATTTTAGTGTCTATCTACATATTATTTATATGTATCTATCTATTGTATATATATATAGTCGTCTAGTACCCACAACACAAGCCTTATTGAGCTTACCGTGGGACTAGGTCGATTTTAAATTAACCTGTATTTTGGACAATAAAGAGTTTACATACATTACGAGTACATATAGCGCTGGAAGTCGCCAGCATTATGCTGAGATGAGTCCATTTCGTGGCACTTATTTAATCTTGGAAATGTTTCTGTTAATTGTAATTGTACTGTATATTTTGTGTGTCCACGAATAAATTATTTCTATTCTATTCTATTCTATATATGGTTGACTGGTAGAGAATGCCTAAAGGCGTTAAGTCCGCCATTTGTACTTTAATATAATTGTGCAATAAAGTTTAAATAAATATATAAGACGAACTTACCACACATATTTTGTCAAGACGTTTTTAAGTTTTTCTCAAAAAACTATTAATTAGAAAAAGACGTAAGTGCTTCGAAATTTGAAGGCACTTACGAGTTATCTTGAATTTTTTTTTCATCGTATGCCGGCACCGAACCGTCAATTATGCGTACGCACTTGGCCGGTTTTTTATTCCTAACCTCGTCCATTATTTTGATCACGTCTACTGAACTATCCTGTATACGGTGAAAGGTCAAACAGGGCTGAAAGCTTTATACCTGCCGTTATCGCTAACGGGGTTACTACTCGTAATGGGACAGGTGAAGTTATTATCCATGTGCGAAACTTGAGGTTACACTCGACGTAGGTACAGTCAACCAATGGGGTCAAACTCTAAACGACTGACTACTAACTATTAAAAAGTTAAGGGCTATAAAGCCCGCGCGTGCAGGGCCGTGTCGAGACATGCCGCGCGTACCAGGGCCATGTCTAGACATGGCCCTGGGTTGCGTGCATACGCATAAACAAATAAACCATAAACTTTATGATCAGAAATTTGGCTCGGTTCATTCTTACAATCCAAAATTGACGACGACGACGACGATGAATTCAGTGGCTAAGAGACCAAGATTTTTTATAGGTTCCTAGTGCCCCTGTCCTTTTTAGGGTTCCATAGTCAACTAGTTAGGGTTCCGTAGTCAACTAGGAACTCTTATAGTTTCTCCATGTCTGTCCGTCCGTCTGCGGCTTAGTTCAGTGACCGTTAGTACTAGAAAGCTGTAATTTGGTATGAATATACATATAGGTACACTTTTTTAAATAAAAAGTCAATTTTTTTAATTTTAGGGTACAAGTAAAGTAATATTCTTTTTTCGTTTCAACCCTAAAGTGTGAGGTATCGCAAGTCCCGCAAGTCCAAAAATTTTGAATACAATCATGAAAATAGAGCTTTAGAATACTTTCAAGCAAAATTATTTTGAACGTGGTCGGTTAAGCCAGTTTAGTATTTTGGAAAAAAAGGTCATGTAAGTTGTAAGAGCAGCGAAGACACCCCTTAATTATTGTTATGAGCATGGTATTTATTAAAACTCTTTTTAAGTTCGCCTATTGTGACGGACGGTAAGCCACGGAACCCTACACTGAGCATGCTCTTGGCCGGTTTTAATTTGTCTCCGCAGGGGCATTATCGTGTACCCAGCAAGAACCGCGTGTGGCGATTTTTCGTTTTAACTTTTCATCATGCTTTTGTTATCCAGAACAAAACAATGAAGAGGTGGAGACAACCGGCGCTAACACGCGGCGCGAGAGCACCTGGGCGGGGCACGCCACCCCCCCTGCCGCCGCCTTCCCCATGCAGAACTCCAGCCACGTCAAGTTTGAGCCGCCGTCCGTTCCCGTCATATTCATATTGGGTGAGTGAGACCAGTTATAAGAATCACTTTAAGCACACTGGAAGGCTGACGCAGCTGGAAAGACATCGCGCTCCCAGCTTTTAGAAAAGTTTCGTGAGAAGAGGTCGAATGAACTTTTTAAAATAAGTAAATTTTATGTTTTTCGATCCTACTGAGAGAAAAAAAGCGCCCCAAATCTTGTTTTTTCAATCCGTTATTATTTTTCAAACGCTTTGTACAGCGGGAACACATTTTTTTCTCCTACTTTTTTGTCTTAAGTAGAAAGAGATCATTATTCTCAGTGAACGGAAATCCGCGTTCACTGATTATTCTGAGTAGGAAAAATATAAAATTTATCTACCTTACAAAAAAAAACTTAATTTGGTCTCTTCTCACGAAAATGTCCTATAACTAAATACCTTTGGGTAGCCACTAAACAATATACATAACTACTCTTCGCTCAGGTGTTTAAAACTCGGTCTGCACATACATTTTAGTCTTTGGTGGGTTTAAATCTAAAATTCCGTTCGTGATTCATATTCTACTTTATGTTAGATCAAATACCGCCTAAACCCCGTATTCTTTGTAAAGGCTTCATACCCTTTGGATTAATGCGATGTCTGGGTGCGTGTTTGGCAGAAAAATACAAAACTTTTGTTGACTTTTATAAATACTCCGTTTGCTAATTATTGTTTTTTTTTCATAGGCGGCCCGGGAAGCGGGAAGGTGACACACTGCGATAACCTGATGCAAGAGCGACGCGGCCTCGTCCACGTCAACATGACGGATCTGTTGCAGCAGTACGCCATCGGCAATGGTGCGTCACATCTGTTGTCTTACAGGCGGGTGGTAGGAAGGTGACACACTGCGGCTGATGCAGGAGCGACGTGGCCCCGTCCACGTCAACATGGCGGATCTGTTGCAGCAGTACGCCATCGGCAATGGTGCGTCACATCTGTTGTCTTACAGGCGGGTGGTAGGAAGGTGACACACTGCGGCTGATGCAGGAGCGACGTGGCCCCGTCCACGTCAACATGACGGATCTGTTGCAGCTGTACGCCATCGGCAATGGTGCGTCACATCTGTTGTCTTACAGGCGGGTGGTAGGAAGGTGACACACTGCGGCTGATGCAGGAGCGACGTGGCCTCGTCCAGGTCAACATGACGGATCTGTTGCAGCAGTACGCCATCGCAATGGTGCGTCACATCTGTTGTCTTACAGGCGGGTGGTAGGAAGGTGACACACTGCGGCTGATGCAGGAGCGACGTGGCCCCGTCCACGTCAACATGGCGGATCTGTTGCAGCAGTACGCCATCGGCAATGGTGCGTCACATCTGTTGTCTTACAGGCGGGTGGTAGGAAGGTGACACACTGCGGCTGATGCAGGAGCTACGTGGCTCCACACACGTCAACATGACGGATCTGTTGCAGCAGTACGCCATTGGCAATGGTGCGTCACATCTGTTGTCTTACAGGCGGGTGGTATGAAGGTGACACACTGCGGCTGATGCAGGAGCGACGTGGCCCCGTCCACGTCAACATGACGGATCTGTTGCAGCTGTACGCCATCGGCAATGGTGCGTCACATCTGTTGTCTTACAGGCGGGTGGTAGGAAGGTGACACACTGCGGCTGATGCAGGAGCGACGTGGCCCCGTCCACGTCAACATGACGGATCTGTTGCAGCTGTACGCCATCGGCAATGGTGCGTCACATCTGTTGTCTTACAGGCGGGTGGTAGGAAGGTGACACACTGCGGCTGATGCAGGAGCGACGTGGCCTCGTCCAGGTCAACATGACGGATCTGTTGCAGCAGTACGCCATCGCAATGGTGCGTCACATCTGTTGTCTTACAGGCGGGTGGTAGGAAGGTGACACACTGCGGCTGATGCAGAAGCGACATGGTCCACGTCAACATGATGCGTCTGTTGCAGCAGTACGCCATCAGCAATGGTGCGTCACATCTGTTGTCTTACAGGCGGGTAGTAGGAAGGTGACACACTGCGGCTGATGCAGGAGCGACGTGGCCCCGCCCACGTCAACATGGCGGATTTGTTGCAGCAGTACGCCATCGGCAATGGTGCGTCACATCTGTTGTCTTACAGGCGGGTGGTAGGAAGGTGACACACTGCGGCTGATGCAGGAGCGACGTGGCCCCGTCCACGTCAACATGGCGGATCTGTTGCAGCAGTACGCCATCGGCAATGGTGCGTCACATCTGTTGTCTTACAGGCGGGTGGTAGGAAGGTGACACACTGCGGCTGATGCAGGAGCTACGTGGCTCCACACACGTCAACATGACGGATCTGTTGCAGCAGTACGCCATTGGCAATGGTGCGTCACATCTGTTGTCTTACAGGCGGGTGGTATGAAGGTGACACACTGCGGCTGATGCAGGAGCGACGTGGCCCCGTCCACGTCAACATGACGGATCTGTTGCAGCTGTACGCCATCGGCAATGGTGCGTCACATCTGTTGTCTTACAGGCGGGTGGTAGGAAGGTGACACACTGCGGCTGATGCAGGAGCGACGTGGCCTCGTCCAGGTCAACATGACGGATCTGTTGCAGCAGTACGCCATCGCAATGGTGCGTCACATCTGTTGTCTTACAGGCGGGTGGTAGGAAGGTGACACACTGCGGCTGATGCAGAAGCGACATGGTCCACGTCAACATGATGCGTCTGTTGCAGCAGTACGCCATCAGCAATGGTGCGTCACATCTGTTGTCTTACAGGCGGGTAGTAGGAAGGTGACACACTGCGGCTGATGCAGGAGCGACGTGGCCCCGCCCACGTCAACATGGCGGATTTGTTGCAGCAGTACGCCATCGGCAATGGTGCGTCACATCTGTTGTCTTACACATCTGATCTCTTGCCATTTTGGAGGTTTTTAATCATCGATCGATTTTGATGGTGCGAAACTTTGACTCTAGTTAAAATATTATTTCGAACAAACCTACCTTGAGAGAAATTAGCACAAAATCAATGCATTGCGCTCAAAGTCACGTAACTAAACATTGTAATATGATTATATGAACTTGCATATTATCGCAAACTACTTAATATTTTTCTCCCAACGGAAGAGAGATGTGTTAATTTAAGAGGTAATATGAGCATGGACTGTGCGCTCCCTCCATACGAAAAGTCACCTGTAGGTATCCTCTTCCAATATCGAACCTATATGAACATTTTTTACTTACGAAGAGTATAGCTGGAGTCGAACCACGTCTATATCTCTTCTAAGCACATGAATCGTCAAACTTCAAATTAAATACAGGGCCCGTAATTTTCATGCCGATGACAGAAAACATCCTGTGTTTATATACGTCATTATGACGAAACCGTAATGAAAATTACGGGCCCTGAGCGCCTACCACGAACCGCGAACGAAAGTATACCTCCCTTTTGCACTTGTGGTTTCTCACTCAAGTGCGACAGAGAGGTGAAACTTCGTTCGTGGTTCGTGGTAGGCCTTCTGGTTATTTAAAACGTCAAACTTCAATGAAATTATGACGTTAACTTATCAAAATCTAGGAAACGTAGCATAGGCGGACTCTATGCCTCTATGTTTATTATTTGTTATGGTAACTGAATTAGAAACGCTTGTAAATGTCTGAAAAATTACTAACTTTACTACCGTCTATACAGGGTTTAACAAATATATGCTGGTGATCCTTTATCAACGTTTAGCAACGGTATGCGCGGTTATAATTTAGTGTCTGACCGAAAAATGTCTTTCTTCCGAAATCGATGGTTTGGTATTGATTCTAGTTTCGGCCGAAACCAAACCCTTGATAAATGTGATTAAGACGCTGAACAGGCTGAACATATGAATAACGAAACATCTCTCCATGGTCCGATTTCACCTTATGATGTCATATTGCCAGCTGTGCCGAGCTCACCTGACGTCAGTCGAACGCGACCCGAAAGTACGATATTGTAAGTTTCGGCGCGGCTGAAAGGTGCGGCTGGTTTTTGGCTGAAATCGAACCTTTGGCCGAAAAATGATTTTTAGGCCCAAATCAAAACTTGGGTCGGAGACTATCATCATGTATTGGGTGTGCATCCTTTGTTTGAAACCCCCGGCACTTCGCACTTGCCCGATTTTTTTCTCGTTATCTCCTTTAATTTATTTATTGATCTTATTATCTCAATGATTTAAATATATTTTTTACAAATATTTTGTTTTGTTAATTCGCCGTGCTTTAATACTAGACAAGTCCTAAAACACACTACAACATGAGGAAGCTCGTAAGAAAATGAATATAATTTCAACTTAACCCTACAAAGGTAAGAAATTGCCAGGCGGCAAACAACTTGTGCCTCTTTATGCCAATTCCTGTGTGTATGTCTCTGAATAATACATACTATCCTTTTTTGTTTATGACCTTTCTTGGACCTTATGGAATTGTGATAAGGTTGACGATAGCTCACTTAGTTTGACATCGATCGAGTGACGGTCATGGGTGAGGGTTTGCTGTAATGTTGTCTGAGTTTCTTTTGTAACAAGTTAAGAGCGCGTCCGAACCTCCAGTGGCGCACTCGTTGGGCCGATTGTATAGGGATTATGTGTGTGGGATCTATGCCCCAAAATAAGATCATTGTAGTCATTGTAGTCGTGTGGCATATGCCAAGAAAACGCTGGGAAGAAGAAGTATATAGTACGCTTACACAGTCGCTAATAATTCCGGTCCTGTTTAAGTGACCTTTTCGTTGGGTAGTTACACAAATCTCTGTTTTGACATTTTGCTGGGACATCAGTCAGCCGCGACCATGACCAGTGAAACCTGTGTCCAAACGTCGGTAAATAAGGTAAACAAATTAATTCGCGTTAGACCCGTTTAATAATTATGTTTAAATACGTGTTTAAGTGTCCTTATTCCTTGAAAAACGCTCATGAGTTTACATTTTCTGTGATTCAACGTAAATCATACTATTATCTTCCTTTTACTTTAGTTTATTTGTATTTTAGTGATTTTTTATTGATAAATCTTATTTCAATAATCACTTCAAAATAACCAAATTTTAGCAAAATATCCATTGTTTTCCGAATATATATTAATTAGTACACGAAACAATTTCGAGTTTAGGCTCTTTTAGTACCTAAAATTTTGTCCAGAGTAGGTATACAGGGCGTCCCACGCCAATGCCACATGGAGAGAAAGTACCTTAAATATTATAGATAGGTAGTTAGCATATTTTGCTGAAAGAAGACTTTTTTATTTTTAAAACTTAGTAAAACTTCATTCAAAGATTTTTTTCGGACAACAATGTCGGGTTTTCCTGGAGCTCGCATCTGAAAATCACATAAATTACATTTTTCTACTCCAGCACTTCTATCTGTCAATTAGATGACTGACAGCGATATTAAAAAAGTATACATTATAACGTTGTCTATGGTATTCCATAAGAACACTGCTCCTATGGATTTTTATACAATATATGAGCACTATTGTTGTTTTTTTTTTCATTTATACTGGGCAAGACATCTTCCCTATTCTGCCACTTTTCTAGATTTTGCTTTTTACGCTATTTTAGCTGTTGAAGAAAAACTAGCGTATGCAACAGCTCATAACTGGTTCTCAAAACTGTTACAAAACGAGACGAAGTCGAGTTTTGTAATAATAGACCCGAGAGAGAGAGAAGGGTCAAAATTGAATACAGATGCATATATATTTATGAAGGACTTAGTCAATTTGTTTAAGAATTTCCTATAATATATTAAAATATTTATTTATAATTGAAGACAACGGGAATGAAAGGTTTAACGATACCTACGACCTACGCTAGGTAACGGAATTCGCTACATATTATAATAATCTCTAAAGAGTCTACAAGTACCTACAAAATTAAAATGTGGTATTAATTCGCTAATATAGTCATCAATTACACAAAACACCGATTAAACAATGATTACCTATGTTATTCATGAAAAAAGCAATGAATTCTGACGTTTACTACAGTGTGGCACGAAAAGTTGAAATACGTCCACGTCCTTACATCCCAGCCCTGGGCACCGGGGGCCTTGGTCACTTTTTCTGTTGTATATGACATTTCTTTCAATTACAATCGTATAAAATCTGCATTATTCACTGACATATATATTACAAATTATAGCTACTAAAAATCTTTTACAATCAGTTTTAATCAGCTTAAAAAAATACAAAAAAACTTTAAACATATTGGGAAAAGAGTGCCCGCATTATCCTGCGCGCTTTGCCTTTTTATGCGAGATAAATCTTATTTCAAAGTATTGAAAAATGTGGAAATGTGGTTTAATGCACGGATAATATATTAATGACTAACAAGCATTAATGATATGATAGCATTGCAAAGATCAAATTGAGAGGACACATAACTTGATATATTTTTCAAAAAACAATTAAAATGTTTTTTGGGCGTAGCGTGTAACAGCGTGCTCGCTGGTAAGGGGTAAGCCAGAGGAATGACGCGAAGTGCGCGCGGGTAACGGGGAGTACTATCGCGTGTTTCGACCTCGCTATTATTTGAAACGACAATGTCAGGACCTCTGCCCTCTTTGAGCACGATGCCCGATTTAGTCCTCTTTCCCTATGCCTAACAGTTTCGCAAGGAACGAGCCAGCTCTACTGTCCCCTAAGTACTTATAAATATTCAATATTGAGAATATCGACTCCAGAATCAATTTTACTTAATATTGCTGTCCGTCTTCGACAATTTCAATTACTTCAAATTATGTTTTATTTAGGCCACTGAAATATGAAACGAGTATTGAACTGGTTCACTAGTTTAAAATAGTTGGCTAAGCGAGGGAATGGACACGTGGAACCAAATAAGTACTAATAACTCTCAAGGTAACAACAAATTAAATAATTAGTACCGTTTATATCAATTTTGACATAATATAGAAACTTATAATATCGCCTCTAATATTATAATAATTTTAACGACCTCTTAGCTTAGTTGGTAGTGACCCTGCCTATGAAGCAGAAGGACCCGGGTTCGAATCCTGGTCAGGGCATTTATTAGTGTGTTTATCACGAATATTTCTTCCTGAGTTATGGATGTTTTCTATGTATTTAAATATTATATGTATCTATCTATTATATATATCGTCGTATAGTACCCATAACACAAGCCTTATTGATCTTACCGTGGGACTAGGTCGATTTGTGTAAGATTGTCCCACAAATATTTATTTAAATTTATTTATTTATTTATAATTAACTAGTGATTCTACGAGTATAATATACGAGTGGTTTGCCCCGAAGTTGAACTCGCGAGTCAAGTGACCCTATACGAGTATCTCGGCAATCCCTTGACCGATTTGGTTCATATTTTAACTTTACAATTCTATTTATATTATCTAATTACTTGCTAAATTTCACGAGGATCCGACCAACGATAATCGAATTATCGTCGAAGAAAATTACATACAGACAACGGCTTGTCCAAGTAGACTGGGAGAAGTCACTCGCTTCGCTCGCTTGTTCGAAAATTAATATTAATATTTATTTATTTAATCTTTATTGCACAAAAAGAAAATTCCAATTTTAAATAAGGCGGATTTATGAAGATGCTATGAAGCATTCTCTACCAGTCAACCTTCGGGCAAAGCAGAGAATATGTAGGCGGTGCAATATCAAGTTGTAAATAACTACAAATAAAGTAGGTACTATAATTTCAGAATTGCACAATAACTGTTTTGACTACGGCTTTTGTATTTGTACCGTTCGTTAGGCAGGGAACAAAAGGACCCATAATTATACCGGTCATTAGTGCGGTCACACACGTAATACCGACATGATATTCAACATTTTACCGGGAACGGGGTACACAGTGCATTGAACTTTTATGCATTGTTTATTGACTGTAAACAAATTAAACTGATTAAAACAAATACCACTGACACTTTTGCAAAAGCGTGAGTGGTATTTTGGTACCAACTGTGTGGCGGTTGTGCGGAGACCATGCAGGCAGAACCGGTTATGATTTGTATGAAAAAAACCGGTTATAACCAGTTATTTCTGTACAAAGTAAACGGTTTTGCTAAATGCAGGTTAAATTGTGTCACTTGCGGCACGTCACTCCGTTTCTACAGGAGCCTTACCATGACGTCTTAACGTGATTTAGTTTAGGTTCTTAACTTTGCTCTGGGGCCTTACCATGACGCCTTAACGCGATTCAGTTTAGGTCCTCAACTGAATCGCGTAAAGACGTCATGGTACGGGCCCAGTTGTATGGCAGCGATTTAGTTTAGGTTCTAAACTAAATCGCGTTAAGACGTCATGGTAAGGCTCCTGTAGAAACGGAGTGACGTGCCGCAAGTGACACAATTTAATTTACGTATTTTGAGCAGTGATTTATTTTTTATCTGGCTAAAAAATCTTCTCTGAACCATATTTTTTTTATTATTATCCCAGAATGTGGTTTACGAAGCACTTAGAGGATTATTTTGGCGCCCTTTAGGAGCGTTTTTTTATACCTATATTTTAACTTGTCATTCTCTTAAATTTGAAATTTAACTGTTTTTTTGTGTTCGCAGACATGCAAGACTTCGGCACACTGTCCAGCAAGACGGTGACGGAGGTCCTGATGCTGGAAATGAAGATGGCGCCCACAGCCAAGACTTACCTGGTCTCCGGGTACCCCAGGTCGATGAGAGATGTCGCAGAATACTCGGATAAGGTAAGGACCTAGCGTTGGAAAAGTTGATTTTCATAGCCAATACTAGTTTGATTTGGTATCAAAGGATGACGCAAATTTCTGGAATAAGGTAAGGACCTCCATTTTTTTTAATCTTGTAAAGTGGAGTCAAATCACGTTATCACTTCCAAGCAAATTAACTTACAATCTGTTATTTTAAACGTCTAACTTATAAAAAATGATGATATTTACTTAACACTTTTACAGTCTATGCTATGAAAATCTAGGAAACTTAGTTTATTTGGACTCTAGTAAAGTAGGCACTGAGAACTGAGATACTTGAAATTTATGAAGACACCGATTCTGCCGTTAGCGGTCATGTGTCTGATTAATAAATAGTAATTCAATTCGTAATGACCTTAAATAAACTAATGGCTCTGTGAGCTGCAGACCTCGCGAGATGGAACTGGTATTGGCACAAAGGTCGTAAGCGCCTTTGGCGTCTATGGCGCTTAGGACCTTTATACCAGCTCCCGCCATTTTGAAAATTTCCAAAAACAAAATCTACAAAAAATGTATGTAATCAACAAACTTTTTTGCGAAATTTCACAAATAAATAGTTGATAAATGCGACCTGTGGAGAAGAACAAATGGACAGACACACGAAAGCATTTCTGCCCAAGTTGAAACGGAGACCCTTCCCTCGACTCGGTTAATAGGCTTAACAAATTTCACAATCTCCAGTATTTTTTTTTAATCTCGAAATGTAGACAACAGCAGTATGAAGACACCGACTCCACGGTAGCGGTGATGTGTCAGACTTATAAATTGTAGTTTAATCCGTAGTGACCTTAACGCGTTCGATTTTTGTTACCGGCGGAGGCACGCATGTCCGAATATTAATGCCTTCCCTAATTCAATAGTGTTTTGTACTTGACTTCGATGTTAGTACATTATCTTCCTAATAAGTTGGAGTGGTTAAAGTACCTAATGTGAGAAAGTTGGAAGTTTCCGATGACTTGTGAATTGATTGAAATGGGATTGATTATCAATTATAGTCGCGAAATCACCCGGTACCGACTAGGTATAATAACTGACTTTTTTGAACATTACATTGCAAAACTTGTTTGCAGCATAACTGCGGAGCGAGACTTGCGTCTTTTTCCATGTAATGTTCTTGATGGGATTTATTGTTTATATACAGTACAGTAAGTACCATAGAGAAGCTCTACTGCTAAAATAGAAGCATTTTTTAAAGTAAAATTGCATTATACTGTGACCTCGCGCTCTTTATAAACGCTAGGTAGGTACCTAATGCGACGTCTATTATGCTCCCTGTGAGCAAAATTGATGATATGACTCATTGCACCATAATCTGTTACTGTACCAACATTTTGCAACATCACACCATGAATCACTAATAATGTTTGATGGTTTATCATTTGCCTGCCTGAGTCAATGTTCTGGTACGGTAAGCTACATAAATATGTATAGGTACACATGTATTCCAATTTGAACCTCCTTCCGCAGTAATAAGTTCCGAGGTGTATACATATATATAGCCGTGACTGTACCTGTTGTATTCGCAACGATTCTTGTGATGAAAAGTGTAATTTTAGCTACTGGTATTCACAGCTGATGACGTCAGAAGCGAAATCTATTAAGTTGCGAATCATGAGTATTTTATCCAGTGGACTACTGGGGCGAAAGAAAACGGTGGCGGCGCGGTGCGGTCCGGCGCGAAAAAACAAATGTTTAATATGTATGGATGTGTCCTACGTGGGTAATCGTTACGCGCAGGCAAACCGAAACAGCGCGGCGCTCCTCTAGGACACTCCCGTATGTTTCAACGGTTTGTTACTTGACATTTATGACATTTCCGCCCATACAGTACACGGCCTTACCCTTAATATGATTGAGGCAGACAATGTAAAACATGTTTAATATACTTATATCGGGTTACTCACGTCTATAAAGTCGAAAATAGCTCGACATGTTTCGGAACGGTCCGCGTCCCATATTCATCAGTGAGAAGCGCTAGCGGCGATTGCTCTGCGCACACGTTTGTTGTTATGTTGTTTTATATTAACTTTCGCACCCGCACTAAATATTGGAAAATACGCCAGAAGCCTTTGAGCAACACCGGCTTACAACACGTTCCTTGCGTTGCTTAAAGCCGGAAGCAGACTTTCGAATCACGCAGTTGTTATAGACTCGTTGCTAAGCAAAACTCATGGTAAGGACACTAGTAGGTTGGGACCGTGCAACGGAGCGGAACCAGGGGCTAACCATGAAGTCTTAACGCGATTCAGTTGACGATCTAAACTGAGTCGCTTCCATACAACTGAAGGCCTAGTATAAAAGTTGTACGACATTAACTCCTCGACCGCGTTAGCGTATCGGGAGTTCAAATTATGTTTGCCGATTATTTAAATCATCCGGCAACTTTCATATTTTGACCCCTCGATACGCTAACGCGGTAGAGGAGTTAATGTCGTACAACTTTTATACTAAGCCCTCTGAGCCTAAACTGAACCTACACTGAATCGCGTTAAGACGTCATGGTAAGAGTCCTGAGCAAATGTTACGTGCGCCTAGGC
The DNA here is from genome assembly GCA_949128165.1 of Lathronympha strigana. NCBI lineage: Eukaryota > Metazoa > Arthropoda > Insecta > Lepidoptera > Tortricidae > Lathronympha > Lathronympha strigana. The sequence continues at coordinate 3,033,691 of OX421906.1, read as the reverse complement.
GGGTTGTTCGTGAAAGTGTTAACCCTTTGACCGCCAAGAACGCCTAAAGGCATCGTGTACTGTCGACGCCAGCAACGCCTAAATTTGTCTCAGTTAAGGTGTACTTCGATCATGAATAAAATCTATTTAGAATCGTTTTACACAGCACTACGCGATTCGTCATTTTTGGTTATCGTAACGTGCGTCTGACTGATCACTTCATTCAAATATGAAAGCGGTCAAAGGGTTAAAAGGGTAGTTGTTGTAGCATAATAATGTCTTCTTCTTCCTAGCGTTTTTACCGACTTATGCTACGGCTTTACGGCGCTAGTTTTACGAAAGCGACTCGACTGTCAATTGACCTCCCAACCCAGAGGTTAAACCAAAAATCCTCGGGATTAGTCCGGTTTGATGTTTTCCTCCACGGGAAAGCGATTGGTAAATATCAAATGATATTTCGTACATAAGTTCCGAAAACCTCATTGATACGAGCCGGCTGGATTTGAATACGCGACCTTCTGTTTATCAGTCGCACGCATTACCGTTGGACCAGCAACGCTTAATAATAATGTACCGCTTTAAAATTCAGCTAATGAACACTCAAACAACTGACGACCCGGTATCTTGATGTAAATGAAATGGTAATAGCCAGTAATAGGTAAGTATTCCATGTTAAAATTTATGAAACACAAATATGCGCACTTTACAACGTGTAATCTGACCTCGACCAAATATATATTTTAAAAAATAACTTCAAATCGAGAAGGCTAGTGCATCCCAGGGGTCTTACCATGATGTCTTAACGCGATTCAGTTTAGGTCCTGTTTAGGTTCAGTTGTATGGCAGCGACTCAGTTTAGGTCCTAAACTGAATCGCGTTAAGACGTCATGGCAAGGCCCCAGTTCTTATAGGTGTCAGCTTGCTTTACGAATTAGTGTTTTTTTTTTAATATATACTTGAAGTAAGGATCTAACGCTTAGGAGGACAGAATCGGGTTAATAATGCATATTTTTACAGTTCTTCGTGTCCTTAAACTAAAATGAAATTAAACTGTTTTTTTTTTTCGTTTTCGTTTGTCAATCCTCGCAGAGCAAAAATTCGTGACAAGCTACAATTTTCAATTATCATGGTGCGTCATGTCAAAAAAAATAGACGTAACGAACGTAACCAATATTTTTTTAAGCAGAAATGTCTGCGAACTAGTCCACAGTATGCTTAGAAATAAAGAGATAATGGGGAGTGGTCGGAGATCATTAAAATTTTCCACTTTTCGTTTACTAACCGAGCGTAACTGAAGGTAATAAAGTTGAATTATTATATAAGTCTGACATTTAATTACAAATACATTAATTAGGAAAACCATGTAAAGTATTAACTTTGTACATATTTTTTGTTTTAGTTATTATAGTTTTAAGTTTATGTGTACATTTGCATACCTGCTATGGTTAAACATGGAAACCTACCACTCTTTGTATGAGCACCTATTGTACCTGGTAATGTTTAAAGCAAATAAATATTCTTATTCTTATTCTTAAAGGTCGCCGTTTTTAGCTCAGGGCAAAAATGCTTTCGTATGTCCGGTTGTTCTCCTCTACAGGTCGTATTTCCCAACCGATTCTTCTGAAATTTTGTAAGCAGGTTTTATATGTACTTATTGACATTTCGTTTTTTGAAGTGTTTGGAATTGTCAAGAACTTGCAGTGCAAGTACAGGAAAAAATCCGGAAACCCGTAATTAATTGCCGCATACTGATAGTTTCCTGCCGTTTTGTGCGGAACTCTCGGTGGGCGAGTCCGCCTCGCACTTGGCCGGTTTTTTTATTCCTTAGTTTGCTCAATTTTGATATCGAGCGATATCAAATAACGTGCGACTTGCGTGCCACATTGTTTGCATTTGACACTCCGTTTCGTAATAAACTTCATCTCGACTGTTTTCCAGAGATGTTCTAAATTTGAAAATACTAAACTTGACATTATCACAGATAAGAAATTTGTCGTAACAAAAACAAAAGTTTATCATTATGGTTTTAAATTGGCTTATAATATGCGGTATTTGAATGCATCATATAGTGCTAGTGATATGTGGGTATATAAACTATTAAACATTACCGGTAACGGCCTCTCTAGTCTAGTCGGTAGTGACCCTGCCTACGAAGCTGGAGGTCCCGGGTTCGAAACCTGGTAAGAGCATTATTTGTGTGCTTATCACGAATATTTGTTTCTGAGTTATGGACGTTTTCTATGTATACATGTTATGTATTTATCTGTATAAGTATGTATATCGTCGTCTACCCATAGTAGCTTTTTTTAGTTTGAGACTAGTTCGCTCTGTATGAGATTGTCATCAAATATTGATTATTATTTTATTTTATGCATTATTGGATGCTAATTAATCCTTCAGTTCGATAGAACCCACAGTAACTATCATAATAATTTCAGATCCAGACTATAAGCGGCGTGGTGCTAGTAAGCTGGCGCCAGCGGGTGCTTGAGCGCCAGATCGAGTATGGCGCCCGCCTCGGCCACGTGGTGCTCAGCTTGGCGCGGATGGAGCTCAACAACTTCTACAGAAGCGTCATGCCTGTGGCGGAGTACTTTGACCAGAGCGGGATGCTGATAGCGGTGAGTGAGATAGAAAATTTGTAAGTAGGTATTTGTTAACGACCTCCTTGCCTAGTTGGAAGTGACCCTGCCTACGAAGGAGGTCCCGGGTTCGAATCCTGGTCAGGGCATTTATTTGTGTGTTTATCACGTTGTTCCTGAGTTATGGATGTTTTCTATGTATTTAATTATTTATATCGTCGTCTAGTACCCACATCACAAGCCTTATTGAGCTTACCGTGGGACCAGGTCGATTTGTGTAAGATTGTCCAATAATATTTATTATTTATTTGTACTGATCTAAATGACTATGGCTTTACACATTTCTTGTCACATTGGATGGAGGATTGCAGGCGTCATATACCAATCATTGCAGGCATTTGTATCCGCCTAAGGTATAGACCTTAAATTAATATGGTGCTAGTACTAGAACCAGCGGGTTCTAAAGTAGACGCAGTTTATCGAAAAGGAGCCATTCTCTAAAAAAATAATTAAGATAGATGACGGCTTATACCAATAAGTATGGGCATTTGTATCCACCTAAGGTAGACCTTAAATTAATATGGTGCTAGTACTAGAACCAGCGGGTTCTAAAATAGACGTAGTTTATCGAAAAGGATCCATTCTGTAAAAAAATTCATTGTGTTAGATGACGTCTTATACCAATTAGTGTTGGTATTTCTACCTGTCTATAGTTACCTTATTATGGTTCCAGTACTAGAACTAGAACCAGCGGGTTCTAAAGTCTCAAATCGAGAATGCCGCGCGTGTCGGCCACGTGGGGCTCAGTTTAGTTATAGTGATTTGCGCCTTATTTATTTTTGTGTTTTGAAATTTCCATACAAAACGTAAAATACGAAAATATATTCTAAATTCTGACAAAAAAGCATATGTTTTGGTATTTACGCAAATTGCACGATTGGTTATATTAGTCAATAATAATAATATGAAAAAGTTTCCTAAATATCCAAAAAAAGGAACTTTAGTATGAAAATGTACTTGTGCAATACCTAGTTTACTTTACTATAAGGGTGAATTAACTATTTCTTATTATTATTCTGTCCCGTCAGGGGACGACCAGGGGACAAATGAACCCAGTTTGTTAGGAGAAACGTTGTAGTTTATTCTACTGGCATACTTGGTAAATAGGTAGTCTACCATGGAAAGGGAATATGACTACCAAAAAAAAATCATGTTTAAAAATATAACCGTGATTTGAAAAGTGACGTAGGAAACCGTAACCAGGCAACTAGTGACAAGAGTTAGTTGTCACTAGTTGATTAACCCATAAACACTGCCTGCGCTACGCCGTAGCCCGCTACGGTTCGTAGCAGCTACATTGTCTACGACGCTGACGCTACGCAGTGATGTCACGCATGTGTTTAGCTCACTAGGCAATTAACGGCAACCCGTGGGCGTGGGCGAGAACTTGTGGTCAATAGCTTTGTTGATTACGCTGCCGTCCACAAACTAAAAGGCCGCTAAATGCGTGAGTACTGTTTTGAGTTATGAGCGAAAAACGCGCCGAATCATGCCTCTAGATATATTTAGGCGATCAACGTATATTTTTATGATATTACTGTAGATCATAATATAAACAATTTTTTAAGTAAATTAAATTTTTTTTTATTGATTATTTTATAGGTATAATCTTCAGTTTTCCTTTTTTGTTTTGTGTTGGAAGAATAAAAAATTAATAATTACATAGCTATAAAGCCGTTAAGGTATGTGTAGCTGCCTTTTAACCTAGTAGTTCAGATTAAAGTGTAATGAGTTGTACAAGTGATACAAAGTTAAATTAAAAAACAAGCCTAAAAGGCGGCTAAGTACTTATAGCTGCTTTTTTATATGTATTTTATAACCATAATATGAATACATTCAAGTTTGAAAGGTGGTTACTTGTGTTTAGCTGCCTTTTAGTTTTTGAAAAGCTGGTATATTTGCATATTATTAGTACGTTTCATAACTTTACCTAGACAAAAAAACAGTTATTTGCAAAACATTATCCAATAACCGCTTTTTAATTTGGTATTGTGTTTATAGAATCGAAGCATTTACAATTATATTTGGAAATTACCAAAAACAATGGAAGTTTGAAAAATAAAAAGGCAAGAAATATTGAATTTTAAAGTTTAATCAAATGAGGTAGGTCCGTAAGTAGTTAGTAAAAAATTAACAAAAGCTGAAAATAAAAAAAAAACAATTAAGAAGTCTTAACTGAAGACGTTTTGCGAAATTCATATTTAAATAAGTACCTACCCAATGAGCACAAACGCTGTATTATACACGTCGTTTCAACCCTTTTAAAACTTTAAACTGTAAAAAGTATATTAGAGAGTAGTTTCTGTAGGTAAAGGCTCTGTAATATTTAGTTTATTTTATAGCTTTTAGCATTATAGCTGTATTATATTGTATTATAGTTGCATTGGAAGAGAAAAGCTTGTTAATTGTCTACATCAAGTCTCTTTTGCAGATTTCAGATGCATAATGAAGGATATTCCGACGCTGTTATGCAGCCGAAGGTGTTTAAACTGATTACTTGATTACTGCTCTTAAAACAAATACACCATTACCGAAGCCAACTGATTTGAGTAAAATGAAAAATTTGATGTAATATAAATCACAAATATCATATATTGATCATTTTACTGGTTAAGTATACATAATTGGGAAAAATAAACACCAACATCAAAGGTTTTGGCATAAAATATCACAAAATTAATAATGAATGCGTTTTGAGACATTTTATTTTAAGCGGATTATTGCAAAAATCTTATTACGAGTATATCCATGACTCGTGGAAAAATCAACAATAAAACTATACACGTATACATATAACGGCCTCCTAGCCTAGTCGGTAGTGACCCTGCCTACGAAGCAGGAGGTCCCGGGTTCGAATCCTGGTCAGGGCATTTATTTGTGTGTTTATCACGAATATTTGTTCCTGAGTTATGGATGTTTTCTATTTATTTAAGTATTTATATGTATCTATCTATTATATATATCGTCGTCTAGTACCCACATCACAAGCCTTATTGAGCTTACCGTGGGACTAGGTCGATTTGTGAAAAATTGTCGCACAATATTTATTTATTTATTATACACATTCACAATAAACTTGCCGCCGCACATCAAATTGATATAAAAATACTTATGTTGTAATAAGTTTCTTATTTCTGAGTTCGCAATTAACATATTTAGGAAACAGTATACGTATTTCTGTAATGCTGTTGAAATACGTGCTATTTTGGAACTAAGAAAATATCCCAACATTATTTTAAGAATCACACTAGTAACTATTTTAAGAATCACAGTTATATCAAATATGACACGTGATTATGAGATTCCTATTTTAGCCTATAGGATCTTTACTTACTCAAGGACAATGAAAGCGGGTCACATTGTACTTATAGAGATTACTGTAAAACCTACTAGTGAGTTTATGCTGCGGTATGTTGGTATTAGCAGGAAACGGCGCAGGCACTGCGCGTCACGGCTACCCTCGCTAAAATCTTTTGTGCAACAAATTGTGTTCCTCGAAGCGATGATAAAATAGCCGCCTTTTTAATATGCAATGTCGAGTAACCGCGATTTGACTAATGATTGGTGTAGTTTTGGTTCCGTCTTTGCCTAGTTATAAAGCCGTGACCGTCTCTAAATCATGGATTTTGATTAATTTATTTTCAGAAATACAAATTAAAAGGCGGCTTACGGACTTTAACTGTCTTTTAATTTTGTATGTAAGTAGACTAGAATGCAGTTACACTACAATAGCCGCCTTTTAATCGTGTAAATTAAAATTACTGCTTTTAAGACTTGTACATTACATCAGGTTTCATTAAGAAAAAAGCGGTTATAGACTTTTGACGGCCTTTTTGTTAGTTTTCTGTTTCTTAACGGCCTTTTCGCTAGTAAAAGTCTCAAAATCGTGTACTTAGCCGCTAACGATAGTTCTGTATCTCAGTTGTTTATAAAGATATGGCCTTGAAACCTAGATAGGTCGATAGAGAATTTTTCGCTGTATTGCGCTGTGATATTAACTCCAAAACGTCGTAAGAGCCTTTAACGGCCTTTTAGTTTGTGGACGGCAGTACGATATTTAATTTTCAATTATACGCAGTATGTTAACAGTATGTGTATTGTATGATTTAAATTTTGAGAGAATTGTGTTTGTTATATTTAAAAAAGAAAGAATTAGCGAGTTGAAATACCACATACGTTACACACATACATTAATACCGCATTGACGGGTGGAAATCTGTTCTGACGTTTAATAGTGCGAGGAAACATTAAAACTAATTTTACATTTAGACATCGATAAAAATAACGTACCTATACCCGTTATGTAACTTTAAGAATTTGAATTAAGAAGAAAACGACACACTAAAATAAACATTTTGAGGGATAAACTTCTTTAAAGTTGAAATGAAAAACTTAGTCATTAGTTATGATAATGCTTAAAAAATTCCTTTTTATCGATGTCGATGATAAATCCTTTGGACCTGAACTAGATGACATCAAAACCAGAAATCCGAAAAAAAATGTTATGTTGTTTTTGTATATATTTACATACAAAATTACAAGATCAATCAATAAATTCATTTACAGAATATAATAATCAGCCATCTGAATCAAACAATCTTTATGTAAACATTCCTTCAACTAGACATATGTCTGGTAACCTTACTTATTTGTAATCGCTTGATAATGCGCGGTTTGTGGCCAAAAGTCTTCTCGACATAAGTCTTAAATAAGATAGATTCAAACATTTCCCATTTTAAAATACCTATAATTCAAAAAATAACTCTTCAGTCGCTTGATTTGCCATAAAACATTGATCACAAAAACAACGCATTTCAGATTTTTACCCCTGTAAATTCAACCTTATCACTGTTGGAATAAGACTCGGGAACTCTATTATTATCTTCTCAATATGAAACAGCGGCCGTGGCGCGAAGATAACCTGAAAACGTATTTCGCACATTCGTTCATCGGCCCATTAGCTCAGTTGGTTAGAGCGTCGTGCTAATAACGCGAAGGTCGCGGGTTCGATCCCCTCATGGACCACTTATTTTTTGCATTTTTTTTAATATTAATGTTTATAGTAAATATTTTTACTCTTATCTCTCATTATTTATCTTAAATAATTGATACGATATGAAACATATAGTCTGTTTAATTTTGTCTTTATTCAATCCTGTTTACGGGGAAATCAATGTAAATGACCTGTATTTATGGATAAAATTGTTTGTCCGTTTTCTTTTTGTTTATAATTATGTTTTTTACAAAAATAGTACAAAAGCGATGGAAAAGTCATATTTGCCTTCCGAGAATCATAATCAATTTAATAATTAATCACATTAGTAGGCGAGAGTTTCTCACGTAATGTTAACAGTTACCGCAATAAATACTCGACATTCTTGGCGACGATAATATTATGAGATTTTATAATACCCACATATCATTAGCCCTCAATAATGCTTTCAAAAACCGAATATAAAGGCATACGTATACAATTTAAAAATAAAATTGTTACAACAAATTTCTTATCTGTGAAAATGTTATTATAGCTAAATAATATTATCGATTTCGATAATCTAAAAAAATCTCAAATTTCGAACATCTGTGACTCAAGGAAATATCGATTTGACCTCTATTCTAATATAAGTCGAGATGACGTTTAGTTTGAAACGAATTGTCAATTGCATACAATGACGCACGCAAGTCGCGCCGTATTTGATATCGAATGATATGAAAATGTGGGCCAACTCTAGTTTGTCTCTGAATTTTAAAAATATGAATGTCTAAACTTGAATTTCAGAAAAGTTTTCATTCATGAAAGTCGAAATGGCGGTCGATATATATGCCCTTTAAACGCATCATGGAGAGCTCATGATATGTGTGTATGTAAAGCAGTGTATGTAATTGTAAATAATTAAGTATTAAAAACTCGTATGACGTTATTATGAAACTCGGCTGACGCATCGTTTCCTACACACTCGAGTTTTAATGCCTTTCTTTATACACAATCACATAAACTATTATTTCGCAATCGCTGTGTTCTTGGCATTAAGGCCTACCCTGGCCTATGTTTTTCCTCTCTATCGCACTTGCGTAAGAAATTACAAGCTAGACAAGAAGGTACAGCTTCGTTTGCGGTTCACGATTGGCCCTCTGAACCCCTAGGGTAAATTCTTAAAGTTTTACGTCATCCCTCTTACAATAGGCTCCATTCACGAATGCAATGACGTGCGTCCAATCCAAACGGTTTGTTAAAGAATACAGCTATTTCCAGTCGGCTATTTCGGCCACTGGTTACGTAAAGTGAATTGTAGTTTTGTTTTGCACACTATTAAAAAGTCGAGAGAGCGCGTGCATGACGAGTTTAATCTAATTTCAACCGTTAGGTTGAGCATTTTGCTAACTCAAATTCTCTTTAGACGTTAGTCTAAAGAGAATTTGAGTTAGCAAAATGCTATAGGTACTTAAACGAATAAAAATCTATAAATCCGTAAACAGGTACCGTAAACCCGAGCTAAATACTTTAGCCCCAGAGGTAACATTGTCCACTGTTAAAAACACTAGTTATTAGATTTTTAAGGTCTTACAAACAACTCTTAAAGAAAAAACCGGTTTTTTTAATAGTTTTTTAATGTTTTTATGAATTTGGTAATTTAAGAACCAGTGTTTTTATAGGTGGGAAATGTTACCTCTTATGGCCATAGTAATCCGGGTTTACGATACAAAAGAGTATGAATATTGATTTAGTTAATTATTTTGTTAAAAATATTGTGCTCGGTTACCGCGACAGCTATTTGGCAATAAATCTGTTAAAATTGCGCGCGAACTGGTTAGAGCGCGATGACAAATGGTTTCAAGAGCTGGTTAATGTACACGAATGAGTAATCCTATAATTGCCAGGTCGTAACCATAACAAATCAAGATTTTAAAATCCTAATGTATCTCCTATACGCATACCTTAAATTAACGGGCTGACATCACCTTAAACATGTTTTTAAAGCGGTTTCTTAAAAAAAACTATTTATTTTAATAAAGTAAAAAATATATAATTTTCATCATGTTTTAAAGACCGTAGACGGAGCCAATTGTTAATTTAACGGAATCGGCTCAATATAAAATAATTACACATATTGTGGTCTTTCATCATTAAACGGTTCTATGTCTTTATTTTTTTGATTTAGGCGTCTGCAGTTAAAATACCAATTTGATCATACTTATGTATATCTATACCACGATCGAGTCACATTTCACAAACAGTCCACGGTTTTCTTTATTTTAATAGTTTTCGTGTTTTTCCTAAAACTCCAATACAAATAGACAGTGTGTGCTTACTTGGCTGTAGTCAGCCCCTTAACTACAGCTGTAATCTTAAGCTTTTAATGCAGCTGCTTGTACTGACATGCTGATACGAGCAAGATTAACTCACAATGAGATTACACTCCCTAAGGTTTGAATTACAAAAAAATCATTTGTTCGAAAATTTTATTCCATCTTCAACGGTTTGTCTAACCGAGCCTTAAATTCATCTTAATTTTCGTTTCAAGTTTCGAGCTCATTGTGATGCTTAATCTTAAACAAAACGGATAACTGTGAGAAGTTAAATCTTTTCTAAATCTCAAAACGATAGTCACAGATTGTGACATAAGACGACCATTCACGTTCGAGCTGCTGGATCTGCCAATCAATTTATGGTAAATTTGTACTTTAGTTTTTTATGTTGTGGTTGTAAAATATGCGTTTGATTAGGTCAGGTTACTTATGTCCTTGAACGTGACAATCAACTGGTACGATTACCGCCCACCTCGAATGTGACCCCAACGACATACAAACAAAATTAAGTTAAATATCTTATAGGTAAACCGGCGAACAGAACACATATGCACAGAATGATGATTAAGTACATAGAATTACAGAGGGTATCTCTATATAAATGTTGTTTCATGTAACTATACTAAATTAATTTATTATTTTACCATAAACTTCTAAACAGTAGGTTATTCTCTTCTAAACAGCATATGGGGTAGATTGGGTTTGTTTGCATTTAATAACAAAAATTTAAAGAAAAAAGACGTTGGAAGTAAACGCCACATGTATATTTTTTTCAAATTAATACAAAAGTTAAAACTGTACCTTATATTATGAATAATAATTACAGAGCATAAGAATAAGTAAATATTACTACGAGTATTGTGGATAATAGAAGGGCGGGGTCTGAGAGAAGGTTCTTGTTTACCTACTATGAAATATCAACGTATCATGAATCATTTTCATGTTGACACTTTTTATAGAAGTTTACTATATTTATGTTTACTTTAAGATATAAAACTTCTGTACAAATCTTGGAAAAATTGGAATACCGACAGGTTTTGATTTAACATTTGATATTTTTTATGACAGAAATCATGCCTGATAGGCGTAAATAAAAATAAATAAATGTGTCGTGAGACAAATCATTTGATACTATTACTATAATAGTATTCCTGCTCAGTTTTGCTACGCAATATTATTTATTTCAAATAACAACAAGGCAGGTCGAAAAAAAATTTATCATAAAATATTATACCTATAAATGACAAAATACAAAAGATAAAGAGAGATAATATAATTTATAATTATAATATGTAGTACTGTTTCTTCTTTAAATATATAAGAAACATAATTACTAACATAATTTCGTTAGTTATGAAATAGGTACGCAAATCTATCTTTAAAAGTCAACATTTATACTTAATTTAATGCGTCGATAGCCATTTTACGTGGCTTTTATTTTTAAACCGCAAAAATACAGTCCTTCTATGCTAAGTCCTAGATTTTGATAACACAGACTGTGAAAATGCTAAGTAATAATCATAATTACATAGAAGTTTGAAGTTTAAAATAGCACTTCAAAAATTGACAGTTCATGTGCTTGGATAACGTGGTTTGAACTATCGCTTTGAGATTTTAAAAAAAGCTCATAATTTGACTTCTCAGTAATCTATATCGTTTAAAATTAAGCATAATAATGAGCTCGACAAGCTGAGTTTAAGGCTCGGTTAGATAGAGACTGGTAGACAACACACAGCCTAAACTCTTTCATAAAAATTTGACGTTTAATATAAAATTTTAAAGTTTGACAGTTAATTTTCTTAGAAGAGAAGATGTGGTTTAACTATAACCCTGCGAACCTCAATCAACTGTTTATATATTGGTTGAAAAACAAAATTACAGTCTTTTTAAAGAGCGATAAAGTCACTAACTTGCGACTACACAAGTGCATTTAGTATTAAAAAAATAATAAGCAGTCAGAAGGAGGCGAGGGTGGTCGTTTTGTCATTTAATATGTATGGGCGGGGCCTTCTAGAAATTACTACGTTTATTCACGTTTTCTACGGACTATTGATTACTGGTATTGATCACGTGATTTCTTTTATGTAGAATAACACGTTATTAAGCGATAATTTGCATATACAGTTTATAAACAGCAAAAAATTTGAGTCAAGTCGTATAAGTTTTATTTTGTGATTTTTAAATTTCTTTTTGTGATATAGTGTAATCATAGGATTTTAAACACTACAATAGACACGGCCTGATACAAATAATGAGTTTCATCGGATTATTTTTAAACAAGCCCGTGACTTCGACCACATGGACGGTGTCCATATTCCTTATTCACATCATGTCAAAAACCTAGGCATAATTATGGATCGTACTTTATCCTGGGTCCCTCAGATCAGCGAAGTCAGTAGAAGGATGTTTGCTGCTGTAGGATCCTTAAGACGGCTTGGTAACTTCTTACCGCTCGCCACCAAGACTGCGTTAGCTCAAGCCCTTCTTCTCCCCATTTTGGATTATGCAGATATCTGCTATCTCGATCTCTCTCAAGAGCAGCTGAATAAACTAGATCGCCTTCAAAATCTGTGTATCCGGTTCATATTTGGCTTGCGTAAATATGACCACGTCTCGTTTTACCGTTCTCAGCTCAAATGGCTACCCATTCGCTTGCGTCGCAACTTTCATATTCTAGCTCTTCTTTATAGTATTCTCTTCAACCCCATTACTCCTTTTTACCTTAAAGAGCGCTTTAATTACCTCTCCTCTCTAAGATGCTCACAGAATCTTCTTCTTGCCCAAACAACTTCCTCTTCAAAATTCTATAGTGACTCCTTTACCTTTCAAGCGATACGGTTATGGAATGCTTTGCCGGTTGATTTAAAACGTGCCAAATCTCTATCCATTTTTAAGATTAAACTTAAACAACACTATCTGTCACTTCCTTAAGTTGTTGGTCTATTTTATCTATAGGATATGTGTAGTTGTATATTTATGGTTTATGTATGTATATTTTAATCATACGTATTTATGTATGTATATTGGTATGGTATATATATTGTGTGCTGATGTGCAACCAGTTCATCTACATATTTGTGCCACCTTTACGGGTTTCTCCTAAGTAATCTCTACTACCCTAAGGTTGTCTGGAAGAGATCGCTTTGTAGCGATAAGACCGCCTGTTGTTGCTTAACTCTTTATGTTTTTATTTATTTTGTTGTATTTTTCTTTCTGTTATGCACAATAAAGAATATATTATTATTATTATTATTATAACCGTTTTCAGTCTCAAGTAGTTTCAGCCATTGTTTAGTATAATAATTGGTAGTTGTCGTTTTATTTCTTATAAAATTATCGTGTAAGTACCTATATTCTCTCATTACCTTATTCTACCTAAATTGTAATTTCTCCCTCTTTGATTGACCTTGGATGGGCTTAAAATCAGCTAAGCTGTGCCCATACCTCTTTCCTTTGTCAGTGCCTAATTTTGTATCCTATGTTCATTGTTTTGTTCAAAGAAATAAATTATTAGTTTGTATTTGTATTTTTTTTATAAAATTGCAAAATTTCCTAATTTCACCGACTTAGGCAAAAAATTAGGGAGTACCTATAAATTATTCTTAATAGAAAACTCCCGTGATTATATTACATATTTAAATTATTATTAGACATAATTGCGAAGTTATGTCTAGAGCCAATTCTATCAAGTACCTTGGTATACAAATAGATAACAAACTCACTTTTAGAGAACATCTGGTTGCTGTCTCGGGAAGAGTACGAAAATTGATGTTTACTATGAAAATACTCCGCGTGTCAGCCAGCCCCTGCCTTTTAAAAACAATCTATCTGGCCCTCGGTCAATCAATTATAAACTATTGTATCCTGGCCTGGGGAGGCACCACATCTACCATCCTCCTAAAACTGGAACGGGCACAAAGAGCAGTCTTAAAAGTAGCCATGAAAAAGCCAATTAGAGACCCGACATATAACTTGTACAATGAAGCTCAGGTGCTCAGTGTCAGAAAGCTGTACTTAATTAGGGCAGCGTTACACATACATAAATCTGTTCTACACCTCCCTGAATATAATTCCATTCTGACGAACCGATTATTCAAAATACCTGTGACTTCTGCTAAGACCTCATTTTCACGCCGTTTCGCAACATTCTTATTTCCCCGTATTTACTTTACAATCGACTAGTCCGTCTTTACCAAATCCAAAAATGTTCAGTTAATGAAGCAAAGAAAAAACTACTAAAGAGCATTATGCACCTACCAAGAGTCAGAGAACCTCGTAAAGATCATGTATTAACACAGCCTTGCATACACACACACGCACACAAATACACACACAACGTCCACTAGAAGACCTATTTTTATTTCAATTGCTTTTATTTTTGTTGTTTTGATTTTATTTTTGTTTAAGTTTATTGAAGTTCAAAAATGCTTGATTTGTTTTGTTTTCTTCTTCAACATTAATTTCCATTTTATGATCTCAATTTTTTTTATAATTGTTTTTTTTTTAGTTTATTAGATGTCACAAATTGTGTACTCATGTTTAATAATTAGTAACTAGTAACTTTTCCTCCACGGGACAGGCATTGCCAAGTGTGGAGGACAGGATAATCTGTAAAACTGTATATTTTCTCTGAAATAAACAATTTTCATTTTCAAATATTGGAATAGTAGTATTGCGATTATGTTATGATTACTTAATATGGGCGTAAGATAACTGTCGCGGGAGCATCTCTGGATTAAGGGACACGAATTGTTCCGAAACATGTAGGTAGAGCTATTTCAACTTTAGTGGCATGAGTAACCCGATACTTATAAGTTTTTTAATAAGTATAATTTTGTCCCTTGCTCCTGTGCCATTCTATTCTGTTCAGCTATTGCGCGAAGGCGAAACAAACATATAAATTCACAAATTTAGAATATGTATGTACTATATAGAGAATGGGACTGTAAGCACTATTAATGAATAGAATATAATAAAACCGTCGCGTCAAGTTAGCTCCAAAGACAAGAGGACATAGTAAGAGTTAAATATAAATTAATACTGTTATACGTACCTAGATTACGTACATAAATAACTAAAAAACAAACAATATTGTCTTCTGTTACCGCGTTTATTGTTCATTGAAATTAAATACTTTAGAACGAATTTATCGCGTTTATTAACACCATGAATCTTAATAAAAGTGTAAATCAACGTGATTAATCCGTTCTAAAGTGTTTAATTTCAATAAAAACATTATTGTTTTTAATTTAAACAAACTTATAAAGCGGTAGAGTACGTCCGCCAGAAGACCAGCTACAAGCTGAGGGTGCACCAGCTGCGGCCGCGTCACTACGTTCACTTCAGCTCACTCGTTTGTGTTGCGCGTGCCGCGGCCGCTGATGGAGACCATCGCGAACTCAGACTTCTGGCCGAAGGGTGTCGTGTTTCGGCGGTTCCGGGGCAACCTGCCGAATACTACATTTGATCAGGATATGCAACGGAACCACGCAGTTACGCCGCCTAAATTAAATTATAAGTAGCGGTTAGTTGGATGGATGGATGGTGTTTTTGAAATAAATAAATAAATAAAATAATTATGAGATTCGAACCTATTCGGAGGCAGAGTCAGTATACTGCGCTAGAAGCCTGCTGACATAATATACAACGATGGCATCGTATACAGACACGTGACTGCAATTAAGGTTTCTGTTTTATCAAGAAGCCGCTGGATGGCCGCTTCCTGGCCTGTCCGAGTCATGGGCGGTGACGCGACATTCGAAGGGCATCAATAAAGCAGCGCGATCGATCGACGGTCAACGTACAATGTCACCATTGGTCGCTAAACGAATGCCGACAACTATTTACATACACTTACATGGAGGTTGTTTATAAGCCGAATGGCATGCTTTTGATTTGAAAGTGTCCTTTGATAGGTATGGATGGAGAAAGAGATGTTAGAAATTATTAATGTTTAATTTCTTGATATTTTCATTATATTTTTTAGTAAATAAGAGTTTACTAGACCAAATGGCATGATTTTTATTTAATTGCATTCTTTGATAGATACGAAGTATATTATGATAACGTCCTTTGTTTTATGAAAAAGCTGCTTTAATAAAATATCAATAAATGTATCAAGTTTTATTTCGAGTCTGTTTTAATAGGGTCACAAATTGTACTACTCAAACACAATGGTTGAAAGGTTAATAACCGGTGTGAAGTTAGCAGCCAAAGTTAGCAGCCGCCTATAACCTGACCAAATTAAGAAGTCAAATATTCCACAAGGATGAATCGCTTAAAAAACGATATAAAACTAAACAAAACACTCCAATATAAATATTAAACATGCAAACTTGAGTATTTAAGTGAAAATAGGGACGTAGTCATAGCTGAAGGAAAATCCACAATACTTTCGATTTGATTTGGCTGCTGGCCCCGTGATGCTAAAATACGAATAAGAGATGCTTTTTGATAAATAAATCATATTGCCTGAACAAAAAGCTACTAGAAAATGGAAAAACACCCTTGACCACTAGTCATAAGGGTGAGTTTTATCATTGACACCAAATATAAAAAATATTTTCTTAAAAACTTCATTCTGCCTTCAAAAACGCTTAGTTAAACGGCAAAACTGCGATTTTCGAGACATGTCACAATTAGCTTATTACTCAAGCTAAAAGATTGCCTGAAACTCCGAGTGACAACAGATCGCTAACTGGGTAAAACGGAAGACCTTGTAATAAATAAAGGAAAATTCACGAAATTTCCGGTTTGATTTAGCTACTAGCCCAGTGATGCTAAAATACGATAAATAGGTCTTCTTTGATAGCTGAATCATGGTGCTTGACCAACACGCTACTAGAAAATGGTAAAACACCCTTGACAACTAGTCATAAGGGTGAGTTTTATCACTGAAACAAAATATTAAAAATATATTTTTTTAAAACTTCATTCTGCCTTCAATAAGCCTTAGTTAAACGGCAAGACCAAGATTTTCGAGACATGCCACACTTAGCTTATTACTCAAGCTAAAAGGCTACAAGAAATTTGAAGTGACAACAGATCGCTAACTGGGTAAAACGGAAGACCTTGTCATGAAAAAAGGAAAATTCACGAAATTTCCGGTTTGATTTGGCTGCTGGCCCAGTGATGCTAAAATACGATAAAAAGGTGTTTTTTGATGGCTGAATCATGTTGCTTGACCAAAGCGCTACTAGAAAATGGTAAAACACTCTTGACAACTAGTCAAAAGGGTAAGTTTTATCACTGAAACAAAATATTAAAAATATATTTTTTTTAAACTTCATTCTGCCTTCAATAACCCTAAGTTAAACGGCAAGACCAAGATTTTCGAAACATGTCACACTTAGCTTATTTCTCAAGCTAAAAGGCTACAAGAAATTTGAAGTGACAACAGATCGATAACTGGGTAAAACGGAAGACCTTGTCATGAAAAAAGGAAAATTCACGAAATTTCCGGTTTGATTTGGCTGCTGGCCCTGTGATGCTAAAATACGATGAAGAGGTGTTTTTTGATGGCTGAATCATGTTGCTTGACCAAAGCGCTACTAGAAAATGGTAAAACACTCTTGACAACTAGTCAAAAGGGTAAGTTTTATCACTGAAACAAAATATTAAAAATATATTTTTTAAAAACTTCATTCTGCCTTCAATAACCCTTAGTTAAACGGCAAAACCAAGAGTTTCGAGACATGTCACAATTAGCTTATTACTCAAGCTAAAAGGTTACAAGAAATTTGAAGTGACAACAGATCGCTAACTGGGTAAAACGGAAGACCTTGTCATGAAAAAAGGAAAATTCACGAAATTTCCGGTTTGATTTGGCTGCTGGCCCAGTGATGCTAAAATACGATAAAGAGGTGTTTTTTGATAGCTGAATCTTGGTGTTTGACGAACACGTTACTAGAAAATGGTAAAACACCCTTGACAACTAGTCATAAGGGTGAGTTTTATCACTGAAACAAAATATTAAAAATATTTTTTTTTAAAACTTCATTCTGCCTTCAATAACCCTTAGTTAAACGGCAAAATTGAGATTTTCGAGACATGTCACACTTAGCTTATTACTCAAGCTAAAAGGCTACAAGAAATTTGAAGTGACAACAGATCGCTAACTGGGTAAAACGGAAGACCTTGTCATGAAAAAAGGAAAATTCACGAAATTTCCGGTTTGATTTGGCTGCTGGCCCAGTGATGCTAAAATACGATAAAGAGGTGTTTTTTGATAGCTGAATCTTGGTGTTTGACGAACACGTTACTAGAAAATGGTAAAACACCCTTGACAACTAGTCATAAGGGTGAGTTTTATCACTGAAACAAAATATTAAAAATATTTTTTTTTAAAACTTCATTCTGCCTTCAATAACGCTTCGTTAAACGGCAAAACTGCGATTTTCGAGACATGTCACACTTAGCTTATTACTCAAGCTAAAAGGCTACAAGAAATTTGAAGTGACAACAGATCGCTTACTGGGTAAAACGGAAGACCTTGTCATGAATAAAGGAAAATTCACGAAATTTCCGGATTGATTTGGCTGCTGGCCCAGTGATGCTAAAATACGATAAAGAGGTGTTTTTTGATGGCTGAATCATGTTGCTTGACTAAAGCGCTACTAGAAAATGGTAAAACACCCTTGACAACTAGTCATAAGGGTGAGTTTTATCATTGACACAAAATATAAAAATATTTTCTTAAAAACTTCATTCTGCCTTCAATAACCCTTAGTTAAACGGCAAAACCAAGATTTTCGAGACATGTCACACTTAGCTTATTACTCAAGCTAAAAGACTACAAGAAATTTGAAGTGACAACAGATCGCTAACTGGGTAAAACGGAAGACCTTGTCACGAACAAAGGAAAATTTACGAAATTTCCGGTTTGATTTGGCTGCTGGCCCAGTGATGCTAAAATACGATAAAGAGGTGTTTTTTGATAGCTGAATCATGGTGTTTGACGAACACGTTACTAGAAAATGGTAAAACACCCTTGACAACTAGTCATAAGGGTGAGTTTTATCACTGAAACAAAATATTAAAAATATATTTTTTTTAAACTTCATTCTGCCTTCAATAACCCTTAGTTAAACGGCAAAACCAAGATTTTCGAGACATGTCACACTTAGCTTATTACTCAAGCTAAAAGGCTACAAGAAATTTGAAGTGACAACAGATCGCTTACTGGGTAAAACGGAAGACCTTGTCATGAATAAAGGAAAATTCACGAAATTTCCGGATTGATTTGGCTGCTGGCCCAGTGATGCTAAAATACGATAAAGAGGTGTTTTTTGATGGCTGAATCATGTTGCTTGACTAAAGCGCTACTAGAAAATGGTAAAACACACTTGACAACTAGTCATAAGGGTGAGTTTTATCACTGAAACAAAATTTTAAAAATATATTTTTTAAAAACTTCATTCTGCCTTCAATAACCCTTAGTTAAACGGCAAAACCGAGATTTTCGAGACATGTCACACTTAGCTTATTACTCAAGCTAAAAGGCTACAAGAAATTTGAAGTGACAACAGATCGCTTACTGGGTAAAACGGAAGACCTTGTCACGAACAAAGGAAAATTCACAAAATTTCCGGTTTGATTTGGCTGCTGGCCCAGTGATGCTAAAATACGATAAAGAGGTGTTTTTTGATGGCTGAATCATGTTGCTTGACTAAAGCGCTACTAGAAAATGGTAAAACACCCTTGACAACTAGTCATAAGGGTGAGTTTTATCATTGACACAAAATATAAAAATATTTTCTTAAAAACTTCATTCTGCCTTCAATAACCGTTAGTTAAACGGCAAAATTGAAATTTTCGAGACATGTCACACTTAGCTTATTACTCAAGCTAAAAGGCTACAAGAAATTTGAAGTGACAACAGATCGCTTACTGGGTAAAACGGAAGACCTTGTCATGAATAAAGGAAAATTCACGAAATTTCCGGTTTGATTTGGCTGCTGGCCCAGTGATGCTAAAATACGATAAAGAGGTATTTTTTGATGGCTGAATCATGTTGCTTGACCAAAGCGCTACTAGAAAATGGTAAAATACTTTTGACAACTAGTCATAAGGGTGAGTTTTATCACTGAATTTTAAAAATTTATTTTTTTAAAACTTCATTCTGCCTTCAATAACCCTTAGTTAAACGGCAAAACCAAGATTTTCAAGACATGTCACACTTAGCTTATTACTCAAGCTAAAAGACTACAAGAAATTTGAAGTGACAACAGATCGCTAACTGGGTAAAACGGAAGACCTTGTCACGAACAAAGGAAAATTCACAAAATTTCCGGTTTGATTTGGCTGCTGGCCCAGTGATGCTAAAATACGATAAAGAAGTATTTTTTGATGGCTGAATCATGTTGCTTGACCAACACGCTACTAGAAAATGGTAAAACACCCTTGACAACTAGTCATAAGGGTAAGTTTTATCACTGAAACAAAATATTAAAAATATGTTTTTTTTAAACTTCATTCTGCCTTCAATAACCCTTAATTAAACGGCAAAACCAAGATTTTCGACTCATGTCCCACTTAGCTTATTACTCAAGCTAAAAGGTTACAAGAAATTTGAAGTGACAACAGATCGCTAACTGGGTAAAACGGAAGACCTTGTCATGAATAAAGGAAAACTCACGAAATTTCCGGTTTGATTTGGCTGCTGGCCCAGTGATGCTGAAATACGATAAAGAGGTGTTTTTTGATGGCTGAATCATGTTGCTTGACCAAAGCGCTACTAGAAAATGGTAAAATACTTTTGACAACTAGTCATAAGGGTAAGTTTTATCACTGAAACAAAATTTTAAAAAATTATTTTTTTAAAACTTCATCCTGCCTTCAATAACCCTAAGTTAAACGGCAAAACCAAGATCTTCAAGACATGTCACACTTAGCTTATTACTCAAGCTAAAAGACTACAAGAAATTTGAAGTGACAACAGATCGCTAACTGGGTAAAACGGAAGACCTTGTCATGAATAAAGGAAAATTCACGAAATTTCCGGTTTGATTTGGCTGCTGGCCCAGTGATGCTGAAATACGATAAAGAGGTCTTCTTTGATGGCTGAATCATGTTGCTTGACCAAAGCGCTACTAGAAAATGGTAAAATACTTTTGACAACTAGTCATAAGGGTGAGTTTTATCACTGAAACAAAATTTTAAAAATATATTTTTTAAAAACTTCATTCTGCCTTCAATAACCCTTAGTTAAACGGCAAAACCGAGATTTTCGAGACATGTCACACTTAGCTTATTACTCAAGCTAAAAGGCTACAAGAAATTTGAAGTGACAACAGATCGCTTACTGGGTAAAACGGAAGACCTTGTCACGAACAAAGGAAAATTCACAAAATTTCCGGTTTGATTTGGCTGCTGGCCCAGTGATGCTAAAATACGATAAAGAGGTATTTTTTGATGGCTGAATCATGTTGTTTGACCAAAGCGCTACTAGAAAATGGTAAAATACTTTTGACAACTAGTCATAAGGGTAAGTTTTATCACTGAAACAAAATTTTAAAAATACATTTTTTTTAAACTTCATTCTGCCTTCAATAACCCTTAGTTAAACGGCAAAACCAAAATTTTCGACTCATGTCCCACTTAGCTTATTACTCAAGCTAAAAGGCTACAAGAAATTTGAAGTGACAGCAGATCGCTAACTGGGTAAAACGGAAGACCTTGTCATGAAAAAAGGAAAATTCACGAAATTTCCGGTTTGATTTGGCTGCTGGCCCAGTGATGCTAAAATACGATAAAGAGGTGTTTTTTGATGGCTGAATCATGTTGCTTGACTAAAGCGCTACTAGAAAATGGTAAAACACCCTTGACAACTAGTCATAAGGGTGAGTTTTATCATTGACACAAAATATAAAAATATTTTCTTAAAAACTTCATTCTGCTTTCAATAACCCTTAGTTAAACGGCAAAACCAAGATTTTCAAGACATGTTACACTTAGCTTATTACTCAAGCTAAAAGACTACAAGAAATTTGAAGTGACAACAGATCGCTAACTGGGTAAAACGGAAGACCTTGTCATGAATAAAGGAAAATTCACGAAATTTCCGGTTTGATTTGGCTGCTGGCCCAGTGATGCTGAAATACGATAAAGAGGTCTTCTTTGATGGCTGAATCATGTTGCTTGACCAAAGCGCTACTAGAAAATGGTAAAATACTTTTGACAACTAGTCATAAGGGTAAGTTTTATCACTGAATTTTAAAAATTTATTTTTTTAAAACTTCATTCTGCCTTCAATAACCCTTAGTTAAACGGCAAAACCAAGATTTTCAAGACATGTCACACTTAGCTTATTACTCAAGCTAAAAGACTACAAGAAATTTGAAGTGACAACAGATCGCTAACTGGGTAAAACGGAAGACCTTGTCACGAACAAAGGAAAATTCACAAAATTTCCGGTTTGATTTGGCTGCTGGCCCAGTGATGCTAAAATACGATAAAGAAGTATTTTTTGATGGCTGAATCATGTTGCTTGACCAACACGCTACTAGAAAATGGTAAAACACCCTTGACAACTAGTCATAAGGGTAAGTTTTATCACTGAAACAAAATATTAAAAATATGTTTTTTTTAAACTTCATTCTGCCTTCAATAACCCTTAATTAAACGGCAAAACCAAGATTTTCGACTCATGTCCCACTTAGCTTATTACTCAAGCTAAAAGGTTACAAGAAATTTGAAGTGACAACAGATCGCTAACTGGGTAAAACGGAAGACCTTGTCATGAATAAAGGAAAACTCACGAAATTTCCGGTTTGATTTGGCTGCTGGCCCAGTGATGCTGAAATACGATAAAGAGGTGTTTTTTGATGGCTGAATCATGTTGCTTGACCAAAGCGCTACTAGAAAATGGTAAAATACTTTTGACAACTAGTCATAAGGGTAAGTTTTATCACTGAAACAAAATTTTAAAAAAAAATTTTTTTAAAACTTCATCCTGCCTTCAATAACCCTAAGTTAAACGGCAAAACCAAGATTTTCAAGACATGTCACACTTAGCTTATTACTCAAGCTAAAAGACTACAAGAAATTTGAAGTGACAACAGATCGCTAACTGGGTAAAACGGAAGACCTTGTCATGAATAAAGGAAAATTCACGAAATTTCCGGTTTGATTTGGCTGCTGGCCCAGTGATGCTGAAATACGATAAAGAGGTCTTCTTTGATGGCTGAATCATGTTGCTTGACCAAAGCGCTACTAGAAAATGGTAAAATACTTTTGACAACTAGTCATAAGGGTAAGTTTTATCACTGAAACAAAATTTTAAAAATTTATTTTTTTAAAACTTCATTCTGCCTTCAATAACCCTTAGTTAAACGGCAAAACCAAGATTTTCAAGACATGTCACACTTAGCTTATTACTCAAGCTAAAAGACTACAAGAAATTTGAAGTGACAACAGATCGCTAACTGGGTAAAACGGAAGACCTTGTCACGAACAAAGGAAAATTCACAAAATTTCCGGTTTGATTTGGCTGCTGGCCCAGTGATGCTAAAATACGATAAAGAAGTATTTTTTGATGGCTGAATCATGTTGCTTGACCAACACGCTACTAGAAAATGGTAAAACACCCTTGACAACTAGTCATAAGGGTAAGTTTTATCACTGAAACAAAATATTAAAAATATATTTTTTTTAAACTTCATTCTGCCTTCAATAACCCTTAATTAAACGGCAAAACCAAGATTTTCGACTCATGTCCCACTTAGCTTATTACTCAAGCTAAAAGGTTACAAGAAATTTGAAGTGACAACAGATCGCTAACTGGGTAAAACGGAAGACCTTGTCATGAAAAAAGGAAAATTCACGAAATTTCCGGATTGATTTGGCTGCTGGCCCAGTGATGCTAAAATACGATAAAGAGGTGTTTTTTGATGGCTGAATCATGTTGCTTGACCAAAGCGCTACTAGAAAATGGTAAAACATCCTTGACAACTAGTCATAAGGGTGAGTTTTATCATTTGGTTTTCATAGAGAATTACATTTCCGAAAAAAATCTTAGCATTTTTAGTCCCGTTTCTAGACTATTTTAGCTTCAAATAGTTCAGTATTTCTTAAAATATTTATTTGGGTAGCGTTGGCTGTCAAATGAAACGATAATCGACCAATTAAAAAAAAAACCTTACCTGAGAAGTTAACGTAATTGATGAAGATTTTTCAAATCTAGTGTTTTTCTGAATACTAATCTGTGCTATTTCTACTATTTTTTGGTCTTGTTTGAATTGGCTTGGTATCCGCTTATTTTTAAAACAAAATTCATAGATATCTATAAGCTACTTTTTGTGATTTTGGACAATATTTGGTTTTCATAGAGAATTACATTTCCGAAAAAAATCTTAGCATTTTTAGTCCCGTTTCTAGACTATTTTAGCTTCAAATAGTTCAGTATTTCTTAAAATATTTATTTGGGTTGCGTTGGCTGTCAAATGGAACGATAATCGACAAATTAAAAAAAAACCTTACCTGAGAAGTTAACGTAATTGATGAAGATTTTTCAAATCTAGTGTTTTTCTGAATACTAATCTGTGCTATTTCTACTATTTTTTGGTCTTGTTTGAATTGGCTTGGTATCCGCTTATTTTTAATACAAAATTCATAGATATCTGTTAGCTACTTTTTGTGATTTTTGACAATATTTGGTTTTCATAGAGAATTACATTTCTTTCAATTCTGGTTCGGAACGGTCGGACATTTCGCAGAGCTCGTTATGTGAAATAATTGATCACCGTGAAAATGGTTTATTCAGAAATTCTGACTTATATGACTACCTACCGAATAAACGAGGCTACATAGTTACACGAATGACTATTCCGAACCAGATTATACGAGAAATCCTTATAGAAGATTTCAAAGGTTTGGATCCTGGTGAGTAATTGTCGAATTTCATAGTAGACCACTTGCTTCACACCTACAATGGTAATAAATTCAACGTCATTAGTGTGGCAAAATCGAGTATAATATTCGGTGACGTGAAAAAACTACCGGGATTTGTAAACTCGGTGAGCCTAAGTTGGGAAAAAAATAACGTGTTTCCACTATGCCTACACCGCCACTTTACAATGGCAATTCTGTCACTAACAAATCAAACATTGACCATCATTGATCCTTTTTGTCTAGAAACAAAACTAAAATCTTTGTACATGAAGAAAATAAACGAATTCCTGACAATGAAAGGTATAACAAACCATGTCAGGCAAGTGATATCATATAAACATGTTTTGCAGAAAGATCACTATAACTGCGGCCCGATTCTCGTCTATCTATTCAGCCTTCTCGTCCAAAACAAACCTCTCACACAAGAGATAGACTTTGATGAGTATAGAAAAGAATTGAAAAATCGCTTGCTGGATTACAGCGAAAATTTAGAAAAAGTGTGCCTTTTTTGTGCTGGGGACTTAAAAACACCAGGATTTAAGTGCAGATGCTGCAAAAGGGGTATTCACAAGTTATGTTACGTAAGCCGCGATGATAGGAGACAAGGGTTGAAATACAAAAAGAAAGTAAGGGATTTTCAACACATGTGCGACCTATGCTATAAAATACTAAAACCAAATAACAATTCACTTTAAAAGTTCACTCATCAAAAAACACCTATTTTGTGAATTTTCCTTTAGTCATGACAAGGTCTTCCGTTTTACCTAGTTAGCGATCTGTTGTCACTTCAAATTTCTTGTAGCCTTTTAGCTTGAGTAATAAGCTAAGTGTGACATGTCTCGAAAATCTCAATTTTGCCGTTTAACTAAGGGTTATTGAAGGCAGAATGAAGTTTTTAAGAAAATATTTTTATATTTTGTGTCAATGATAAAACTCACCCTTATGACTAGTTGTCAAGGATGTTTTACCATTTTCTAGTAGCGTGTTGGTCAAGCAACATGATTAAGCCATCATAAAACACCTCTTTATCGTATTTTAGCATCACTGGGCCAGCAGCCAAATCAAACCGGAAATTTCGTGAATTTTCCTTTGTTCGTGACAAGGTCTTCCGTTTTACCCAGTTAGCGATCTGTTGTCACTTCAAATTTCTTGTAGCCTTTTAGCTTGAGTAATAAGCTAAGTGTGACATGTCTCGAAAATCTCAATTTTGCCGTTTAAGGGTGGATTTTTAAAATGTGATTTTTGCATCATTTTCCTGGGCAATTTTTTTTTTTAGATTTTGAGCAAAATGACATTGGATTATGAAACTCTATTAATAATGAAGTAAAATGGTACATTAGGCACCTCTTTGATCTTAATAGTTTTGAAGTAATGAGCGATTGAAATAACTTGATCCAGGAAATGACGCCCATGCCAGGAAATGACGTATACTGTATAAGAAACAGTGGCATTCTGATGAAATAAAATTCTGGTTGCTTCACAAATAAGTGACTGAGTTTAGTAAAACGTCCCACTTTGTCGATTCTACATATTTACGGAGTTACTGGCAGTTTAGTGAAATATGGCAAAACCTACCGAAAATCGGCCTTCAATAAAAACTGACGAAACATACTGTAATGAACCTTTTTAAGCCCCCAAGTTTAATGCCCAGCATCTCACTTTGTCGAATACCTAAAAAAAAGTCGATATCATATTTGTGACTGTTTTTAAAAAAAATATCTACCTTATCGATGTGGAGTTATGAGTAGTGAGGTGTGATGTCTCTAGGTGCTATAGTTTTTTTTTAATTTCAATTTTACAAAAGCGAATAAGCGATAG
Source organism: Lathronympha strigana (assembly GCA_949128165.1). NCBI lineage: Eukaryota > Metazoa > Arthropoda > Insecta > Lepidoptera > Tortricidae > Lathronympha > Lathronympha strigana. The sequence continues at coordinate 3,007,055 of OX421906.1, read as the reverse complement.
GTAACTGAGAAAACGATGGCTGGATCTGAAAAATGCCTACTTTTCGAAAATAACTGATAATTTTTTTAGTTTTGGTAAGGTAGTTACTATTGAACATAAATTAGATTCAACGCTTATATAATTATCAGCATTCAGGGCACGAGTCACCCAATGAAACTTATTTCAATTTGATACGACATAGTCCACGATCTCTTCCCAAATCTCCCTAGTCATGGTTTAAGTCTCATTTATAAATTACGATATTGAACAAATGTTTAACACTCTTTTCACCCCCTTTGCACACCTTTTTCGAAAACGATAAAAACACTTATTTTTGTATTTTGACCAAAAACCTCGCATAAATTAATGTCTCTAGCTAAAAAAAAAACATTCTTCCGCCATAAAAACTTTCAACACCCTATTTACTTTTTAGGGGTGAAACTTTCCAAAACACTATAACAACACTTATTATTGTCTTTTGAAAAGATACCTTTCAACCAAAATTAAAGTCTCTAGCAAAATCAGAAAACCTTACTTAAACAAAAATACAAAAATTCAACATCCTTTACACCACTTTAGGGGTGGAATTTTCTAAATCGTTGAAATCACTTTAATTAAATTCGGATTTATTAGTGTAAGGATTTTTTTCATAGAGTTTGAAGTCCATAACATAAACGGAAAGCCTTCCGCATTACAAACTTTTAAGACATATTTCACCCCTTTTGGGGTTGATTTTTCCAAAACGCAAAAATTACTTTTTTTGTATATTAATAATAAACCTTTGTTCTAAGTTTTAAGTTTTTATCTAAAAAAACTTTCTCCCATACAAACTTTCAACCCCATTTTTACCCCCTTAGGAGATGAAATTTTCAAAATCCCTTCTTATTCCTTATCTTCGCTAAACACTTAACGTACTGTGAAAAATTCAGGGTCTTACGTTTAGTAGTTAATCAGTCAATCAGGAGTTTTCCGTTTACATGTATAGAAGATTTTGATATCATCAGACGAAAGACGTAATTTCCTGGTAGATTCGTCATTTTCCTGGGTCGGATACCAGGAAATGACGTACAATTAATATATTTTACGATAACTGCAAAATTTTAAACAAAATGAATACGTGATCTAAACATATATAAATACAACCAAAAAAGCTAGTCGACATCAAAAAATAATAAGATTTTAATTAATTTTAAATGCTTAAATAACTTTCCAAACATATGACGTTATGGGAGGACGAAAACGGATCGTGTTAAAGACTTACCTCGCAAGTCGCTTAACATTCGCCAATTACACGTCCAATCGCTATGATACCTACGAGCAACTATCTTACTTTATCCTAGTATCGCAAACATGGCCTCAGTACCTTCGATTAATCACTTATTAGCAGGTGTTTGCGTGAAGTCGTTTTCTGGCTAAACGTGTGACACATATATCATGGCCGCCTGGCTTTCAAATAATATGTTTTTGACAGCATATTGTATATAATATAATGCGCAATTAATCTAGCTTTCTAATGATGTCAAAAGTTTGAATGTAGGGTGTACAGATGTAAGGCAAAGCTACATTGTTCGAAGAAATCCGCAAGTGTGACACACCTCACAGACTTAGTGCGCCTAGTAATGAGAATTTTTGATATTTTTTATTAAGGTTCTGTTTATAATAACAATAAAGATTATATTGTGCCTCGTTATGTTTTCTTGTGTTAAACACATAGAAAATAAATTTGAAGTAATTTTGTAATAAATTTAGCGGTAACAGGCGTGTGACACCTAAAAATCGCTCTTTGAAAATCCATTATTCATGACAAGGTCTTCCGTTTTACCCAGTTAGCGATCTGTTGTCACTTCAAATTTCTTGTAGCCTTTTAGCTTAAGTAATAAGCTAAGTGTGACATGTCTCGAAAATCTTGGTTTTGCCGTTTAACTAAGGGTTATTGAAGGAAAAATGAAGTTTTAAAAAAATAAATTTTTAAAATTTTGTTTCAGTGATAAAATTTACCCTTATGACTAGTTGTCAAAAGTATTTTACCATTTTCTAGTAGCGCTTTGGTCAAGCAACATGATTCAGCCATCAAAAAACACCTCTTTATCGTATTTTAGCATCACTGGGCCAGCAGCCAAATCAATCCGGAAATTTCGTGAATTTTCCTTTATTCATGACAAGGTCTTCCGTTTTACCCAGTTAGCGATCTGTTGTCACTTCAAATTTCTTGTAGCCTTTTAGCTTGAGTAATAAGCTAAGTGTGACATGTCTCGAAAATCTCAATTTTGCCGTTTAACTAAGGGTTATTGAAGGCAGAATGAAGTTTAAAAAAAATATATTTTTAAAATTTTGTTTCAGTGATAAAACTCACCGTTATGACTAGTTGTCAAAGGTGTTTTACCATTTTCTAGTAGCGTGTTCGTCAAACACCATGATTCAGCTATCAAAGAAGACCTCTTTATCGTATTTTAGCATCACTGGGCTAGTAGCTAAATCAAAGCGGAAATTTTGTGAATTTTCCTTTATTCATGACAAGGTCTTCCGTTTTACCCAGTAAGCGATCTGTTGTCACTTCAAATTTCTTGTAGCCTTTTAGCTTGAGTAATAAGCTAAGTGTGACATGTCTCGAAAATCGCAGTTTTGCCGTTTAACGAAGCGTTATTGAAGGCAGAATGAAGTTTTTAAGAAAATATTTTTATATTTTGTGTCAATGATAAAACTCACCCTTATGACTAGTTGTCAAGGATGTTTTACCATTTTCTAGTAGCGCTTTGGTCAAGCAACATGATTCAGCCATCAAAAAACACCTTTTTATCGTATTTTAGCATCACTGGGCCAGCAGCCAAATCAAACCGGAAATTTCGTGAATTTTCCTTTGTTCGTGACAAGGTCTTCCGTTTTACCCAGTTAGCGATCTGTTGTCACTTCAAATTTCTTGTAGCCTTTTAGCTTGAGTAATAAGCTAAGTGTGACATGTCTCGAAAATCTCAATTTTGCCGTTTAACTAAGGGTTATTGAAGGCAGAATAAAGTTTAAAAAAAATATATTTTTAATATTGTGTTTCAGTGATAAAACTCACCCTTATGACTAGTTGTCAAGGGTGTTTTACCATTTTCTAGTAGCGTGTTTGTCAAGCATCATGATTCAGCTATCACAGAAGACCTCTTTATCGTATTTTAGCATCACTGGGCCAGCAGCCAAATCAAACCGGAAATTTCGTGAATTTTCCTTTATTCATGACAAGGTCTTCCGTTTTACCCAGTTAGCGATCTGTTGTCACTTCAAATTTCTTGTAGCCTTTTAGCTTGAGTAATAAGCTAAGTGTGACATGTCTCGAAAATCTCAATTTTGCCGTTTAACTAAGGGTTATTGAAGGCAGAATGAAGTTTAAAAAAAATATATTTTTAAAATTTTGTTTCAGTGATAAAACTCACCGTTATGACTAGTTGTCAAAGGTGTTTTACCATTTTCTAGTAGCGTGTTCGTCAAACACCATGATTCAGCTATCAAAGAAGACCTCTTTATCGTATTTTAGCATCACTGGGCTAGTAGCTAAATCAAACCGGAAATTTCGTGAATTTTCCTTTATTCATGACAAGGTCTTCCGTTTTACCCAGTAAGCGATCTGTTGTCACTTCAAATTTCTAGTAGCCTTTTAGTTTGAGTAATAAGCTAAGTGTGACTTGTCTCGAAAATCTTGGTCTTGCCGTTTAACTAAGGGTTATTGAAGGCAGAATGAAGTTTTAAATAAATATATTTTTAATATTTTGTTTCAGTGATAAAACTCACCCTTATGACTAGTTGTCAAGGGTGTTTCACCATTTTCTAGTAGCGCTTTAGTCAAGCAACATGATTCAGCCATCAAAAAACACCTCTTTATCGTATTTTAGCATCACTGGGCCAGCAGCCAAATCAAACCGGAAATTTCGTGAATTTTCCTTTTTTCATGACAAGGTCTTCCGTTTTACCCAGTTAGCGATCTGTTGTCACTTCAAATTTCTTGTAGCCTTTTAGCTTGAGTAATAAGCTAAGTGTGGCATGTCTCGAAAATCTTAGTCTTGCCGTTTAACTTAGGGTTATTGAAGGCAGAATGAAGTTTTAAAAAAATATATTTTTAAAATTTTTTTTTTTCAGTGATAAAACTCACCCTTATGACTAGTTGTCAAAAGTATTTTACCATTTTCTAGTAGCGCTTTGGTCAAGCAACATGATTCAGCCATCAAAAAATACCTCTTTATCGTATTTTAGCATCACTGGGCCAGCAGCCAAATCAAACCGGAAATTTCGTGAATTTTCCTTTTTTCATGACAAGGTCTTCCGTTTTACCCAGTTAGCGATCTGTTGTCACTTCAAATTTCTTGTAGCCTTTTAGCTTGAGTAATAAGCTAAGTGGTACATGAGTCGAAAATCTTGGTTTTGCCGTTTAACTAAGGGTTATTGAAGGCAGAATGAAGTTTAAAAAAAATAAATTTTTAAAATTTTGTTTCAGTGATAAAACTTACCCTTATGACTAGTTGTCAAAAGTATTTTACCATTTTCTAGTAGCGCTTTGGTCAAGCAACATGATTCAGCCATCAAAAAACACCTTTTTATCGTATTTTAGCATCACTGGGCCAGCAGCCAAATCAAACCGGAAATTTCGTGAATTTTCCTTTATTCATGACAAGGTCTTCCGTTTTACCCAGTAAGCGATCTGTTGTCACTTCAAATTTCTAGTAGCCTTTTAGTTTGAGTAATAAGCTAAGTGTGACTTGTCTCGAAAATCTTGGTCTTGCCGTTTAACTAAGGGTTATTGAAGGCAGAATGAAGTTTTAAATAAATATATTTTTAATATTTTGTTTCAGTGATAAAACTCACCCTTATGACTAGTTGTCAAGGGTGTTTCACCATTTTCTAGTAGCGCTTTAGTCAAGCAACATGATTCAGCCATCAAAAAACACCTCTTTATCGTATTTTAGCATCACTGGGCCAGCAGCCAAATCAAACCGGAAATTTCGTGAATTTTCCTTTTTTCATGACAAGGTCTTCCGTTTTACCCAGTTAGCGATCTGTTGTCACTTCAAATTTCTTGTAGCCTTTTAGCTTGAGTAATAAGCTAAGTGTGGCATGTCTCGAAAATCTTGGTCTTGCCGTTTAACTTAGGGTTATTGAAGGCAGAATGAAGTTTTAAAAAAATATATTTTTAATATTTTGTTTCAGTGATAAAACTCACCCTTATGACTAGTTGTCAAAAGTATTTTACCATTTTCTAGTAGCGCTTTGGTCAAGCAACATGATTCAGCGATCAAAAAATACCTCTTTATCGTATTTTAGCATCACTGGGCCAGCAGCCAAATCAAACCGGAAATTTCGTGAATTTTCCTTTTTTCATGACAAGGTCTTCCGTTTTACCCAGTTAGCGATCTGTTGTCACTTCAAATTTCTTGTAGCCTTTTAGATTGAGTAATAAGCTAAGTGGTACATGAGTCGAAAATCTTGGTTTTGCCGTTTAACTAAGGGTTATTGAAGGCAGAATGAAGTTTAAAAAAAAAAAATTTTTAAAATTTTGTTTCAGTGATAAAACTTACCCTTATGACTAGTTGTCAAAAGTATTTTACCATTTTCTAGTAGCGCTTTGGTCAAGCAACATGATTCAGCCATCAAAAAACACCTTTTTATCGTATTTTAGCATCACTGGGCCAGCAGCCAAATCAAACCGGAAATTTCGTGAATTTTCCTTTATTCATGACAAGGTCTTCCGTTTTACCCAGTTAGCGATCTGTTGTCACTTCAAATTTCTTGTAGCCTTTTAGCTTGAGTAATTAGCTAAGTGTGACATGTCCTAAAAAACTTGGTTTTGCCGTTTAACTAAGGGTTATTGAAGGCAGAATGAAGTTTTAAAAAAATTAATTTTTAAAATTTTTTTTTCAGTGATAAAACTTACCCTTATGACTAGTTGTCAAAAGTATTTTACCATTTTCTAGTAGCGCTTTGGTCAAGCAACATGATTCAGCCATCAAAGAAGACCTCTTTATCGTATTTCAGCATCACTGGGCCAGCAGCCAAATCAAACCGGAAATTTCGTGAATTTTCCTTTATTCATGACAAGGTCTTCCGTTTTACCCAGTTAGCGATCTGTTGTCACTTAAAATTTCTTGTAGTCTTTTAGCTTGAGTAATAAGCTAAGTGTGACATGTCTCGAAAATCTTGGTTTTGCCGTTTAACTAAGGGTTATTGAAGGCAGAATGAAGTTTTAAAAAAATAAATTTTTAAAATTTTGTTTCAGTGATAAAACTTACCCTTATGACTAGTTGTCAAAAGTATTTTACCATTTTCTAGTAGCTCTTTGGTCAAGCAACATGATTCAGCCATCAAGGAAGACCTCTTTATCGTATTTCAGCATCACTGGGCCAGCAGCCAAATCAAACCGGAAATTTCGTGAATTTTCCTTTATTCATGACAAGGTCTTCCGTTTTACCCAGTTAGCGATCTGTTGTCACTTCAAATTTCTTGTAGCCTTTTAGCTTAAGTAATAAGCTAAGTGTGACATGTCTCGAAAATCTTGGTTTTGCCGTTTAACTAAGGGTTATTGAAGGAAAAATGAAGTTTTAAAAAAATAAATTTTTAAAATTTTGTTTCAGTGATAAAATTTACCCTTATGACTAGTTGTCAAAAGTATTTTACCATTTTCTAGTAGCGCTTTGGTCAAGCAACATGATTCAGCCATCAAAGAAGACCTCTTTATCGTATTTCAGCATCACTGGGCCAGCAGCCAAATCAAACCGGAAATTTCGTGAATTTTCCTTTATTCATGACAAGGTCTTCCGTTTTACCCAGTTAGCGATCTGTTGTCACTTCAAATTTCTTGTAGCCTTTTAGCTTAAGTAATAAGCTAAGTGTGACATGTCTCGAAAATCTTGGTTTTGCCGTTTAACTAAGGGTTATTGAAGGAAAAATGAAGTTTTAAAAAAATAAATTTTTAAAATTTTGTTTCAGTGATAAAACTTACCCTTATGACTAGTTGTTAAAAGTATTTTACCATTTTCTAGTAGCGCTTTGGTCAAGCAACATGATTCAGCCATCAAAGAAGACCTCTTTATCGTATTTCAGCATCACTGGACCAGCAGCCAAATCAAACCGGAAATTTCGTGAATTTTCCTTTGTTCGTGACAAGGTCTTCCGTTTTACCCAGTTAGCGATCTGTTGTCACTTCAAATTTCTTGTAGCCTTTTAGCTTGAGTAATAAGCTAAGTGTGACATGTCTCGAAAATCTCAATTTTGCCGTTTAACTAGGGGTTATTGAAGGCAGAATGAAGTTTTTAAGAAAATATTTTTATATTTTGTGTCAATGATAAAACTCACCCTTATGACTAGTTGTCAAGGATGTTTTACCATTTTCTAGTAGTGCTTTGGTCAAGCAACATGATTCAGCCATCAAAAAACACCTCTTCATCGTATTTTAGCATCACTGGGCCAGCAGCCAAATCAAACCGGAAATTTCGTGAATTTTCCTTTGTTCGTGACAAGGTCTTCCGTTTTACTCAGTTAGCGATCTGTTGTCACTTCAAATTTCTTGTAACCTTTTAGTTTGAGTAATTAGCTAAGTGTGACATGTCCTAAAAAACTTGGTTTTGCCGTTTAACTAAGGGTTATTGAAGGCAGAATGAAGTTTTAAAAAAATTAATTTTTAAAATTTTGTTTCAGTGATAAAACTTACCCTTATGACTAGTTGTCAAAAGTATTTTACCATTTTCTAGTAGCGCTTTGGTCAAGCAACATGATTCAGCCATCAAAAAACACCTCTTTATCGTATTTTAGCATCACTGGGCCAGCAGCCAAATCAAACCGGAAATTTCGTGAATTTTCCTTTATTCATGACAAGGTCTTCCGTTTTACCCAGTTAGCGATCTGTTGTCACTTCAAATTTCTTGTAGCCTTTTAGCTTGAGTAATAAGCTAAGTGTGACATGTCTCGAAACTCTTGGTTTTGCCGTTTAACTAAGGGTTATTGAAGGCAGAATGAAGTTTTAAAAAAATATATTTTTAATATTTTGTTTCAGTGATAAAACTCACCCTTATGACTAGTTGTCAAGGGTGTTTTACCATTTTCTAGTAGCGTGTTCGTCAAGCACCATGATTCAGCTATCACAGAAGACCTCTTTATCGTATTTTAGCATCACTGGGCTAGTAGCTAAATCAAACCGGAAATTTCGTGAATTTTCCTTTATTCATGACAAGGTCTTCCGTTTTACCCAGTAAGCGATCTGTTGTCACTTCAAATTTCTAGTAGCCTTTTAGTTTGAGTAATAAGCTAAGTGTGACATGTCTCGAAAATCTTGGTCTTGCCGTTTAACTAAGGGTTATTGAAGGCAGAATGAAGTTTTAAATAAATATATTTTTAATATTTTGTTTCAGTGATAAAACTCACCCTTATGACTAGTTGTCAAAGGTGTTTTACCATTTTCTGGTAGCGCTTTAGTCAAGCAACATGATTCAGCCATCAAAAAACACCTCTTTATTGTATTTTAGCATCACTGGGCCAGCAGCCAAATCAAACCGGAAATTTCGTGAATTTTCCTTTTTTCATGACAAGGTCTTCCGTTTTACCCAGTTAGCGATCTGTTGTCACTTCAAATTTCTTGTAGCCTTTTAGCTTGAGTAATAAGCTAAGTGTGGCATGTCTCGAAAATCTTGGTCTTGCCGTTTAACTAAGGCTTATTGAAGGCAGAATGAAGTTTTAAAAAAATATATTTTTAATATTTTGTTTCAGTGATCAAACTCACCCTTATGACTAGTTGTCAAGGGTGTTTTACCATTTTCTGGTAGCGTGTTGGTCAAGCACCATGATTCAGCTATCAAAGAAGACCTATTTATCGTATTTTAGCATCACTGGGCTAGTAGCTAAATCAAACCGGAAATTTCGTGAATTTTCCTTTATTCATGACAAGGTCTTCCGTTTTACCCAGTAAGCGATCTGTTGTCACTTCAAATTTCTAGTAGCCTTTTAGTTTGAGTAATAAGCTAAGTGTGACATGTCTCGAAAATCTTGGTCTTGCCGTTTAACTAAGGGTTATTGAAGGCAGAATGAAGTTTTAAATAAATATATTTTTAATATTTTGTTTCAGTGATAAAACTCACCCTTATGACTAGTTGTCAAGGGTGTTTTGACATTTTCTAGTAGCCCTTTGGTCAAGCAACATGATTCAGCCATCAAAAAATACCTCTTTATCGTATTTTAGCATCACTGGGCCAGCAGCCAAATCAAACCGGAAATTTCGTGAATTTTCCTTTTTTCATGACAAGGTCTTCCGTTTTACCCAGTTAGCGATCTGTTGTCACTTCAAATTTCTTGTAGCCTTTTAGCTTGAGTAATAAGCTAAGTGTGGCATGTCTCGAAAATCTTGGTCTTGCCGTTTAACTAAGGCTTATTGAAGGCAGAATGAAGTTTTAAAAAAATATATTTTTAATATTTTGTTTCAGTGATAAAACTCACCCTTATGACTAGTTGTCAAGGGTGTTTTACCATTTTCTGGTAGCGTGTTGGTCAAGCACCATGATTCAGCTATCAAAGAAGACCTATTTATCGTATTTTAGCATCACTGGGCTAGTAGCTAAATCAAACCGGAAATTTCGTGAATTTTCCTTTATTCATGACAAGGTCTTCCGTTTTACCCAGTTAGCGATCTGTTGTCACTTCAAATTTCTTGTAGCCTTTTAGCTTGAGTAATAAGCTAAGTGTGGCATGTCTCGAAAATCTTGGTCTTGCCGTTTAACTAAGGCTTATTGAAGGCAGAATGAAGTTTTAAAAAAATATATTTTTAATATTTTGTTTCAGTGATCAAACTCACCCTTATGACTAGTTGTCAAGGGTGTTTTACCATTTTCTGGTAGCGTGTTGGTCAAGCACCATGATTCAGCTATCAAAGAAGACCTATTTATCGTATTTTAGCATCACTGGGCTAGTAGCTAAATCAAACCGGAAATTTCGTGAATTTTCCTTTATTCATGACAAGGTCTTCCGTTTTACCCAGTAAGCGATCTGTTGTCACTTCAAATTTCTAGTAGCCTTTTAGTTTGAGTAATAAGCTAAGTGTGACATGTCTCGAAAATCTTGGTCTTGCCGTTTAACTAAGGGTTATTGAAGGCAGAATGAAGTTTTAAATAAATATATTTTTAATATTTTGTTTCAGTGATAAAACTCACCCTTATGACTAGTTGTCAAGGGTGTTTTGACATTTTCTAGTAGCCCTTTGGTCAAGCAACATGATTCAGCCATCAAAAAATACCTCTTTATCGTATTTTAGCATCACTGGGCCAGCAGCCAAATCAAACCGGAAATTTCGTGAATTTTCCTTTTTTCATGACAAGGTCTTCCGTTTTACCCAGTTAGCGATCTGTTGTCACTTCAAATTTCTTGTAGCCTTTTAGCTTGAGTAATAAGCTAAGTGTGGCATGTCTCGAAAATCTTGGTCTTGCCGTTTAACTAAGGCTTATTGAAGGCAGAATGAAGTTTTAAAAAAAATTATTTTAAATATTTTGTTTCAGTGATAAAACTCACCCTTATGACTAGTTGTCAAGGGTGTTTTACCATTTTCTGGTAGCGTGTTGGTCAAGCACCATGATTCAGCTATCAAAGAAGACCTATTTATCGTATTTTAGCATCACTGGGCTAGTAGCTAAATCAAACCGGAAATTTCGTGAATTTTCCTTTATTCATTACAAGGTCTTCCGTTTTACCCAGTTAGCGATCTGTTGTCACTTGGAGTTTCATGCAATCTTTTAGCTTGAGTAATAAGCTAATTGTGACATGTCTCGAAAATCGCAGTTTTGCCGTTTAACTAAGCGTTTTTGAAGGCAGAATGAAGTTTTTAAGAAAATATTTTTTATATTTGGTGTCAATGATAAAACTCACCCTTATGACTAGTGGTCAAGGGTGTTTTTCCATTTTCTAGTAGCTTTTTGTTCAGGCAATATGATTTATTTATCAAAAAGCATCTCTTATTCGTATTTTAGCATCACGGGGCCAGCAGCCAAATCAAATCGAAAGTATTGTGGATTTTCCTTCAGCTATGACTACGTCCCTATTTTCACTTAAATACTCAAGTTTGCATGTTTAATATTTATATTGGAGTGTCTTGTTTAGTTTTATATCGTTTTTTAAGCGATTCATCCTTGTGGAATATTTGACTTCTTAATTTGGTCAGGTTATAGGCGGCTGCTAACTTTGGCTGCTAACTTCACACCGGTAGGTTAATACACTATACAAATGTATACTTAACATTAGAATCTCCTCGATTTGCTGTTTCAAAAATTGGTGATATTAAGGTGGATATTATTATTAGCTTTAACATGGTGAATGCTTTATCAACACCATCGCACAAGATATAAAAACGATTCAATCATATTTTTATAGAATATAATAAAATTATTCATACCTGTTGCATTTCTATTAGACTTAAAAAAGGTATTTCCATTAGTTCTAGAGAATAAAAAAAAACTTATTTCCTAAGATGAAATCACCAGCCAAGTACGTTGTTTTGTTACAGTAACTTTACAAAGCGGGAAAAAGATAAGAATAGCGATAGGCACATTAGGATCGCACATACATAGGGTCGTGTTAATGCTACTTTTTTACGTTTGTTAATTCACTTAGTAACATCAGCATAATTTTGCTGCAGTGGCTTGTCAAGGTTTTGTTGAATTATTATTAGCTTAATTCAAACTAATTACAAAAAACGCCGGGCGAATCCGGGCTGTTATCTCATAATTACAAATAAATCGGTATTTGACAGCAACTGGTAGCAAAAAGCTTATATATAGCTTGGAGTTAAAATAGTGTTTTGTAGAGGTTTGGTCACAATGACCAGACTGAAAGACAATCTATTTACATCGTCTTGTTATGATCGAAAATTCATAAGAAACAAACAACTGCGTAGATTCAAGTCCACCAACTACATAAATATCCAATAAATTCGACGTTTGCTCTCTCTGTCTACAAAACATTAAGTCATCGATAATCATATTAATGCCGCTTTGACACTTATTCATTACAAAGTAAAGTCTAATATGGCTTCACATGACCAGCTAACGGACATTCTCATTAATGTTGTACGTGAAAATTGTATGCTTTAAAGCCAGTCACGAATTTATGTTTGTATTCAAATTAACGATGGTTTATAAGTTTCGGGACAGTTTTTATTAAATGATAATTTAGTCAAGGGTTACGTAATTGAAATCCCTGGAAAAAACCGGGAGTTGACAATCGAGAGAGAGAGAAATTATCTTTTAAGATTAATTGTCATATAAGTACTCTTAAATTATGATGAATTAGTAACTAGTGCGCATATTATTAAGACACCCGACCGGATCTAACAAACAAAGATAGATGATTTTAAAACTATCACGTGTCGTGACAGTATCCCGCACGCGTGAGAGACACCTGTCATTGTCTAATCCGAATAGTTGGAAAGTGTCAGATGTCTATCTTGAACGCGAGGTAATGTCGCGACACCCTTGAGATAGGGCTACTTATTTAAAAATTAACTGATAACTGAGTGTACTTTTTCCAGCTCTATTTATAATTTTAATCTTCATTCGTTTATTTAGAACAATCTTGCCAGTAAGATTGGTACTGATAATATTTCTAGTTTTCTCCAGTACAGTCAAACTGATCTGCTGCCCTAAAGCAATCGCATTTCGACCGCTTTAAAAAATTCGATATTAGGACGACGGCACCAATTATAAAAAGTTTAAACTGACAAGCACTAGTGATGGAGACTTCATTCTTAATTCAAATATAATATGGTTGTCAATTGATTGTCATAAAATAAATTCATGCACCTTATTTTCTGTTAATAAAAGTGAATGTATAGTACTAATCCCATGTCCACATGAGAAGAAATTTGTGTGTTGGAAGCTCTTGAGTTTCCAGAAGCTCAATCGTATTTAAATGGTTTTCACGGCTGTGTCTTTGTACTGTTTTTTCCCAGGTGAGGTTAATGTAAGAAGAACCGTCAGCATTAACTATGCGAACGTCAAAAAACGCTTTCCATGCAGGTTCCCAAACACGGTTCAATAATAAATCGCCTATAACGGCTGGCTGGGTTGCACTGGATTCGATTGTACCAGTACCCCGAGCTAGTTCAGCCCAAACTATACTGATTATTGCGACCGAAGCCATTTAAACAAAAGTGTAGTCGTCGATAAAAGTTTTTATCTATATTTTATTCCAAAGCTTGTTCAGCTTGATAATAAGCATGTGTGGCTAGGCGTGTTTTGACTAAATACAGCGTAGCTGGTCGTGGCATATAGCCATTGTTTACACAATTATAGCGTCATTTCTTGCAACCCGCGTCGAAATGGTCGCCCGATAACACTTATCCTACGTCACGCGATTGCTTTGTTGACATAGTTCACGTTTCTATAAAACACTGCTAAATAAATTTCTGACAAAAACTGGTATTGATACATTAAATTTTTGTTGTAGACTGTACTTATTAGAACAAAAAATTGCTAGAGAATCACGATTAATTAATATAATAAATTGTGTTCTTTGCATCTTTATCGTGACATATTGGGAATTATTGAATAATTCGGAGATTCCTCTTCAAATTATTCTACTTTATTGACAATATGACTTTCGATAGTCTAACTTACTTATTGATTATACAAGAAGCAAAGGTTTTGTTTAACTCTCCTACTTATATTGAGACCTGAGCAAGCAATACATTCCAAAAAAAACTGGAATCTTGAGCTATTATCATTTATTTTAATTATTATCCATTTAAATTTTAACAATGGCGTTGTTCCGCGTAATGGTAGAAAATGGCGTGCTGTTTCTTGAACACGAATAAATACCACTAAAGGCTTTCAGTTTTAGAACTGCATAATTATAAACTTACGCGCGCAATGTTTTTCATTTAAATCAATCAATAGCAAGAAGACTCTTGGCGCTTTAAAAATAGTTTTGGTTTTCTAATCACTTTGAGGTGTTAGATATTATTTCAATTATAGGTACCTAAATTTTGTTATACTTGTTTTGACAGAACACGTACACCTCGAGCCTTACCATGACGTCTTAATGCGTCAGTTTAAGCTCAGTTGTATAGAAGCGACTCAGTTTAGGTCGTCAACTGGATCGAGTTAAGACGTCATGTTAAGTAAGGCCTCAGAAGCGATATATCTTACTTATAAACAAAAGTGAACTTATCTATTCATAAATTATTTATCTCTTTATAATATATACCTAATTTAAATGGAATTTTTGTAGAGTTTTGATATAGCAAAATTTCATTCGAAGCCTTACCACAGTCGGATTTATTAATATTAACTAATATTAATAAAGTTAATTCGACTTGTCGAAAAATATATTTATTCAAGAATACTATTCTTACGGTTTTTCCGTGTCTGAAAATACGGAAAAAGTCTTATTTAAATACACGTTTAATTTAACCAGAATAATAATAGCTTAGCAAAATAACAAAAGTTAACTAGTAATTTAATACGACCGACATAAACGAAGCATGTAAAACGAGCCGTGGGACCAAGCACGTGCACAAGATATATGTCTCTTAAATATTAAATGGACGCCGCAGTATACGTGTCTTCATAAAATATTAGGTTCTTTACAGGGTAATGGCAGCCTGCATTTCTTGGACATTTGTTTTTTGCGATAATAGGTATCGTTGCATTGTAAATGCATGAGGCCGGTGAAGACATTTGCCTTGTGACGCGAATGGTGAAGTAGATTCGGAAACATATTAATAGATTCAGCTTAAAAAACAAAAATGAATTCATAACATGGCTAAAATGCCTTTAATAGTAGATTACGTAAAGAAGCCTGTCAAAGAAATGTGTCAGATTTCGTGTAATTGTCGTCAGAAGCGAAGCTGAGGTGGACAAATACATGATCTGAGGTTTTCTTATTTACTAGCCAAAGTCTGTCTGTATACTACTCTTCTGCTGGACGCAGTCGGCAAGCAATTTGGTTGCTTGTCTGCGGGAGGACAGAAAAAAGTATTTTTCGGTTGTTTTTCTTTAAATATACCCTTGCAAATTAAGGTTCTATAAATGTATCTATGTATACTATTCATATATCAATTTATTATTACAAATAGCATTAGACTTAAAAATATGGGAATGACTAGAGTCTAAACAATTTTAATTTAACATAATAATGCATAATTGCAAAAAAATAACGATCAAATCTCTCTAGCCGTTTTCGAGAAATCGGAGAACGTTAAGAAATACAGGCGTTTTAGATATCTCGAAACCGCAAGTAATAATGAGATATTGTTTTTATATTACATTGCACGCTCGAGAATAAGGTATCCCTTAGGTAACGTTGCCTTTGAAGTAAGGGTGAATTTGGTATAATGATGGTCTTATATGACCTATGTATTTTGAAAAACTCGTTATTATGGTTTTCCGTATACGAGATAATAGTTTCAGTGGTAGGTATGGCTCGGCAATGTCAAGCTTATTTGTGATTCTATTTTATTTCGTTTAGGTGGTTCAGGCAAGTTCAATGTGATATAAGCACTTACATTGCGTATTGCTATCATCATTTCGCTTAATTAGTTTGTATTTGTATATATGTATTTATATATTTATTTATTTTGGTATGAACATATATATATGTATGTATATGTAATTGTGTGTGTGTTTGTTTTCTTTTTTTTTGTAGATTTGTTTTTTCTGTTTATGTCATATATTTTGGTTCTCACATAATACTTTTTCCAGTTTTGCACCACCTACTGTATGTATACTTTTCTTAGTGTAGTGTCTCCTCTACCCAAAGGTTGTCTGGAAGAGATCGCTCTTTAGCTCTTTTTCATGTGTAATCTATACCAGTTTGTGTTATTTTTGTTGTTTTGAGGTGCAATAAAGAGTTATTGTATTGTATTGTATTGTTGTATTAATAGTCTGTTTTGAAATAGATAGGTTCAGTAAATGGAGGAAGCGTTACAACTATTAGCATACATTAAATAAATTAAAATGCCCTTAATCGATTATGGAGGTACAATTGCGCTGACGCTTAAAATGTGACAAAGTGAGCATATGTATACTAGCTGTTCCCCGCGACTTCGTACGGGGTTGCGTGCGATTTCTTTAAAACTGCTTCTTTTTATTTATACACGATGTATATAGTATAGGTATAGCTTCAGTATTTTTGACTTTACGTCAATATAAACTTTCAACCCTGTGTTATCCCCGCTGAGAAAAAATATCAAAAAACACTGAAAATTCATTTTCTTGTTTTGACTTTGAAGAGCCTCACTTGAAAAATGCCATAACCTCCATACATAATTTTAACCCATTTCTAACCATCTTAGGGGATGAATTTCGAAAAATCCTAAAATAGGTTTTCTTGTATTTTAAAGAAGAATTTTTTACACAAAGTTTCAAGTCGCTCACTAAATATTTTACGCCATCCCCATACAAACTTTCAACACCCTTTTTATCCTTTAGGGATTAAATTTTTCACTTCTTATTACCTGTACGAATACACATTATAAATGAAACCTGGTGTGCAAATTTCAATTTTCTCACTTCAGTAGTTTTGGCTCTGCGTTGATTAGTCAGTCAGTGAGTGAGTCATTTCATTCAGGACACACACATTTCTATATATACTCGTATAAATGCGTAAATGCGTCAACAATTTCGCCTATCAAATAAGCTGTCACGTTTAAAGCTGTAATTTTTTTAAATGTAATTATGTTGCCAGGTACGGTTTTTTATTTAATTTACATGATATTTTCAGTCTCATCTTTCATTAGCCAGAGTCTAGGCGTGCAGATCGTTGTCAGACTATATAGGTATCAATTTCTTATAATTACATATAACCGAACAAATGTAACCCTTCAATTAGCCGGTATTTTCTTTGTAGAGTTGTCTAAGTTTACTTATCTGAAAAAAAGAATTATATGACTAAGACTCATATTGATATGACACTTCGACTCGCTCAGGAATTCATAGGCGTGGTACCTACTGGCCAGAACGTGGCGTATATGAATTTTTAGGTAGGTTGAACGAGTTGTATGACCTAAATACGATGATCCGTTATGCTGCAATTAATTCTATTGATTAGTGTCTTTAATAGAAGGTAAAATTGGAGTGATTAAAAGCGTTTAAGAATAATTATGTTTCCTTGGAACATAATTATTCTCCGGTTCCGGTAATTGAGTCCGGTTGGTCTAAATAAGTTGAGCCAACTTGTAAAAAAAATAATTGGAGTTGGATAAAAATATCTATCTAGTCTATAAAGATAACAAGATAGCACTAACTCGTTTTATTGAAATGCCTGCGATGTTTTCCGTTCCGTTGTTATATTCGTTTTAGAATTAGATCATTATTATCACACATTTTTTATTTTAAATACATAGAGCACACCGAAATTATCGGAAATCGTATATTTTAAACCTAGTACAAAACTTTTTTTTTGCGTGATCACTGGCCTTTTAGAATAGCAAACGGCATTTTTTTTTAAATTTTGATTTGTCTTTCATAGGCGTATTTGAATGTGGCAGATCGTTAATCAAAATGGAACTCTCGCGTAAAAATTTTCGTGCGTTAATTTACCATAACTTTTGTCGATAGTTATCTCAGCTCACTGTTTCTATTAAAATGTTGAAGAAACTCCCTAAACAACAATATATAGACGATATATGCGGAGTTTCGTCGAGATCTTGGGTACCGTACCTTCTACAGGTCGGCCAAAACCTCGCGGTTGTAGAAAATAATATGATTTATGAAAGATGATCAGCATGTTACACAAGAGCAAATCCGGACAAGCTTTGAAAGAAGTTGACCGTGTCAGCTATTTTAATATATTTTGAGACTTTTGACTGTTTTCTGTCCGGCCTAGCCTACCATCACTCTGTTTACATAATTAATTTCCTCGCAGGTAAACGGCGAGCGGAACCCCGAGGAAGTCTACAAAGACTTCCGAGCCGCGGTCCTCCAGATCCTAGGCTCTGTGGAAGACCAGTCCACCATGAACGGCGTGAGCGGCGTCGGCGTCGGCGCCGGCGGGATTCCCGGCGAGATCGTTGGCGTGGAGCCGGCGCCGCAGACTGGGATGCGAGAGAGGGTCAGGGCGGAGGTGCTGCCTGTATTGCCGGTCAATGGGGATGCTAGGACTACCAGCCCAAAGGTAGGAAGCGTAGATTTATACTTTCACATATTTTACACATTGTTAAAGACTTTAAATAGCGACCACACTGCCCTAAATACTGTGCGCAATCGCAGTAACGAAACTTGTACGCGTCATGCTTCTACGGCATGAAAAAGAGCAGCGACCGTCTTGCGTCTTTTGTTTCGCATGGATTTAATCTTATGGCTCGTCTTCATGATCGGCGATGATGGGCGATTATAGGCACGCGCCATTGTGAAGAGAGCATAATCGTCCGTGAGTGGCCATCATTGCCAGTAATCGTGGACAATCGGGGAGTTGCCGGTACATCAAAGGAATTTGTGCCGATGATCGAGTGCGCATCCTCACAATCGCTAACAATCGTCACGCGGTAACCGTCGAGTTAGTCAAGTATAGAAAAATACTGAAGGACATTTGTGTTTAGGCGAGGAATGTGGTTGAATAGACGAAAGCAGAAATTTTAATTTTATAAAATTTTACCAAAATGAGCCATTTGATAACGGAGATGATGGCGACTTATTTGATCGCCCATCATGCGCCAATGTGTGGACGCGTACTCACGGTTATGAAGAGAGTAAGCCATGCTGGCGGCGACCATGGCCACTTTTTTAATCGCTTATCATGGACCATTGTGTGGAGAGGACATTAGATTTGAATGCGTTTACGATGCCTCAGCTTATTTGAGCAGCGGTTTGGACACTTTGGACATCATGCGATAAAATCGTAACGCGTGAGGCACGGCAGTGCGATTTTGCACCATCACCGTGCGATTTTGCATCATTGTAAACAGTAATATGATCTTTTATAACAAAAACGGAGCGTAATCGTGTATAAATTTGATAATTACCTCGTTTAGCCCCGTAGTCTTGAAGAAAGACGCCGGGACCACTTTATTTTACATCTATCAACGATCACAAAGATCGGGCGCTTGCTGTCGGGCGATATTCGTGTTTACAGGGTTGTTTTGCACTGTTGTCGATAGATTTATAAATTCTAGTAATTAATGTTGATGATATCCTTGGCTAGATGGGTCTGCAACGAGCACCTCTACCCACCCAGAGGCCTGACGAACCCGGCCCCGAAGTTCTGCCCTTAGCGCACATTGGCAACGGAGATATCCCTAGAATGGTCAGCCCTAAGGTTTGTCTCCCACTGGTGTGAACTCTTCTCTATATTTCTGTATTTTTATTCTTCTGTGTGGCGCTTTATCAGTTTTATCACTGTGGCTGTGTGAGTTTTTTTCTGCTATTTTATATTCTATATCTTTGTCGTGCCATCACATTCCTTATCGTTCTTCCGTCCGCCAACACTGTTAACTTACCATTTGTAACCTTTGTGTATTAAACCAGACAGTGTAGCAATGAGGACTACCGTATTTTTGCTCACCAGGCGGCGCCACTTTGGCGCGGATCCTTGTCAAGCGCCGTTAGCATGAGTTTGTATGGCGCAAAACCAATATTAGCATTGATTATTTTTTATTAATTTACACTTTAAAAGACGTTCATTCATTTTTAACTATTTTTAGTGATGTGTGGATGGTGTGTTTTCGAAAATGAGAGAGGTATTACTATTTTGTGTGATAATATTTGATAAAACAGTTAAATAGTAATGCGCGCTATTTTTACAAAGCAATATACTTCTTTAATATTTTAAAGCCAATAGTCAACCTCTGGGTGATTATAAATCTACTAAAACTTTGAAAACTAAGTTTTCAAAGGTTTACACGACTAAGCCCCGTTTTAGTTAATTTATTATCATGATATTTATGTTTCAAATTTAAGGAATGGAAGGTATTTTGTTGACCAGAAGGAACATTTTTTCAAAGTTGTCTCCCCCACTATTTTTTGAGAAAAAAGTGTTTCTTAGATGTTTTTCCCATTCCGTTACCATTTTTTCGTAGACTTTGTATGTACGAATGGAAAGTTTGAAAAATGTATGGAATATTTTGGGACAAATTTAGTGTTTTAGGATCGAAAGAGCTTGCAATTTTGAGTAGAAATCACATACCCATGTTAATAAAAGTAAACGGGACAACATTAAATTAAATAGTCTATTTATTAACGTCTAACATATTAAGATTATTTAAATAATTTCATATAGTAACGAATCTTTGTAGGACATACTCGTACTGTCTAGTATTCGGAAACATGTGTTTTGGAGGTCAGGCCTTGACCCACTCACGCTTTACACCTGCTTCCCACTGTCTGACTTATCGATGTTTACCGTATTCATTATCTTATGAGTAGTTAGTTGTAGAACGATTTATACGCGTGGTCGCCTTCGAAAAAAAATATGACCCGATCAAAACAATCTAGTGACGACGCAATGAGAGAATGACAGACCGCAAAATGTTTTGTAATTCGTCTACCTACTAATACTCTCGACATTATTTGAAGCCATGTTTCCGCGAGCGCTCACGGTCCTGTCATTCAGTACCCCGCCCCTTTCCCGTCCCCCTTTACTCTGCTAAAGACTCGCTGCGCGCGCTTACGACGATGACGTGATCTTTTGAATATATCCACATTTTTTGGACCCCCTGTTCTAAAAATAGAGAAATACAAACCCTGTTTTAGACTTTCACGGCGATGATTTCTGAAAATATTCAACTAATAAAATTTTTGATCACAAAAATGGTTGGCAACTTCTGTTAATTTGATATCTAGGATCTATACAATATAAGTCAAAATGAGGTGCACTATTTTTGCAAATTAACATCTCGTTGGAACTCTAGATGCCGGGAAGCAAATTTTGAATTTCGAACAAGAATTATAAAATGTACGAAATTGGACTACTAGAGTCAGACCAAGCTAATTTTGCCACAATTTTGGTATTAGACACTGCGCAAGTGTTATTTTAAAGTAGTCTTTACTTAACTTTCATAGTCTGTGTTATCAAAATAGATGCAACCTGAGCTTAGTCTAAAAAAGACACCATACTTATACTGTTCTCGCTAGGCAGTTACCTAGTTAGCCTTAGTTAAAATATAATCTGGCAAGCCAAGTCTGTTTAGGTCTTTTTTTAATCATACCTGAGCCTGACCTTTTTAACAAACAAACTTTGGGTAAAGTCACTTGTACCAACCGAACTATTTTAAAGTTTCAGACAATCTAAATACCTAATGCAGGAAAGTTCTTAGGTTTCCAAAACTTGTAGGATAATTGGAAGCAACTTTGTATTCAGTTTTATTATCTTTGTATTAAACTTTTTTCAAGGAATAAAACACAGATTTCTCCTTTCTTACTGTTTTAAAAAAATCAAAAAGAGGAGGTTCTCAATTCGTCAGAATATTTTTGTTTGAAACGTATTTTATGGTCCTGATTTATCATTATCAATAAAATTTAATAACAACATTTTTCTACTTCAGTACTTCTATCTGTCAATTAGATGACTGACAGCGATATTTAAAAAGAATACATTATAACGTTGTCTATGGTATTCCATAAGAACATTGCTCCTATGGATTTTCATGCAATAAATGAGCACTGTTGTTTTTTTTTAATTTCTATAGTGGGCACAACATGTTTCCTATTCTGCCACGTTTCTAGATTTTGCTTTTTATGCTATTTTAGCTGTCGTACAAAAACTAGGGTAGGCAACAGCTCATAATTGGTTCTTAAAACTAGAGGGTCGCCGTTACAAAACGAGACGAAGCCTAGTTTTGTAATAATAGACCCGAGAGTTATTATATCACTGTTGCATAAACTACTATTAATTTTCTTAAATGTATTACATTCCCGTAAACCATAACGATTTCCTAATGTATGTAGGCCGCCTTTTGTATTCTTCGCTGTCCCAATTCTACAACAATGGCTGAAGTTCTTTTTTGTAAAAAACGTCTTCAGACAGTACAACAATAGGAATCATTTATCACTTCCCAAAGTCGACTCGGTAAGGTTATCGGGAACAATTATAAGTCTAATACAGGCGAATCCGTCAGACTGCGGTGAATCCCATAAGTACCTATATGATTTTATTTCCTTGGAACTTTCAGTCCCAAGGTTGGACATTTAAAATCCATCACATATACATATATATATCAATAGCATTACGTAACTTTGCGGTGAATTAGATCCAGCATTTTCTCGTAGTGTTGGTGTCCGCTCCTATTATTTAAAGTATCGTATTGCCTTTTACTTTCCTTTTCGGCTTGCTGGTCATTACTCATGTCATATCTCTTTCTCTATTATTTTCGGTTCTTCTTGTTTCTTTCAATCTTGCATATTCCTCCAGGATTCGTTCCTCTTTCTTATTGAAAGTATTTCTGCTTTTCTTTTCGACTTGCTACTCGTTTTGTCCTTTATTCTCCCTCTCTTTTTAAATCTTCTTTTCAAGGTATGCTTAAAATTATTTTCTCACTTGTTTTTCAAACTCTCTCTTATTCTTAGCCTTACCTTTGTATTTCATTTTTCAGGCTGAAGTGATACGAGTGCGAGGAGCGTCGACAACACCAGCCATCCTGTGGGTGGTGGGTGGACCTGGTAGCAACAAAGCAGCGCTGTGTCAGCGATGTGTGTCGCTGCGACCGGGATGGACGCACTTCAGGTACTGTAATATACTTCAAGGCTCTTATTTATTTCATTAGCTTGTACGCGTACAGTTACAGTTTGGTGCCGTGACCAGGATACTTTTAAATTTTGCATATTGTTAAGTTTTCGATCGAATAAATAAAACAGATTATATATTTGAGAGTTATCTACATTCATTATCTAATATTTATATTGGCTCTTTATATCCATTAATAATTTAGTTAAAAAATGAACTTAGATAAAATAAAATCAAGAATGTACTGAACCTCCTAAAAGTTCTCACTTTATAGGAGTAGAGTAAGTCTGAGTAAGAGTAAGAGTCCTCACTTTGACTTCAATAATCATGTTGCCCTCCCTCACACCTGACACGTTCTCTTTACTTCAAGCGGTTCAGTGACGTACGAGGTTCTCTTTTCCAGTCTCGGTCAACGCTTAAGATCCCTCGCTGACGCGGGTGGTGGGCCGGCGTCAGATGGCGCGCTGGCCCGCACCGCCATCAGTGGCGGTGAGCTGGCTCCGCGTGACTTGGTCACGCAGTTGGTGCGGACGGCTGTGGTTGAGGCTGGCCGCGGGACCGGGTTGCTGCTGGATGGCTATCCGAGGGACTTAGAGCAAATGGAACAGTTCCAGAATGTGGTGCGTATACCAAGCCAAATAACAGAGGTTAAAAGTCGTTGACGATCATGTTGTTAACATTCTCCATACCAGGCCTGACAGCGGTCGGCCGAACAAGTCGTTAACATTTTTCAATACAGATGAACAAAGAGAGTGCAAATTCGAAAAGATTGGCGTCTTGTGATGAAATTCACTAAACTTGATTTCACGGCCACCATCTCTTTTTCAGGTATGAATGCCATAACGAGATACCAACCTTTGATATATACTTTAACATACTCGAACAATCAGTAGATCAACACAATCGTCTTGATGCCAAGTAGTTGTCTATACTAAAAAAAATATTTACATGTTTACCTCAAATCACTGTAGGTTAGTCTTTCCTTCCATTGGTCTACTCGTATTGTCGGATGGCCGCCTATGGTCAAGGTTGCGATTGGTCAAAATACGCTTTTTTGTCAAAGGCTCCCTTCTACATTGTGATCACACAAACTAACTTTAAATCTCCTTTCATCAGTTTCGCGTGTCACCCCGCATGGTTCTCCTGGACTGCTCGAAGCTGCAGCTGGGCCGGGGTCGGCGAGACGACTCGGTGGCAGCGTTCAGACGGCGCCTGGAAGTGTTCAGAGAGCTCAGCCTGCCCATGCTGAAAACTCTGGACCAGCACCATCGGCTTGTCATTGTATGTTCCAATTCACATAATAAGAAAAAAAACTAGTTTTCATTGGCTGATATCACACCATGATGGCTGTGTTTAAGGACGTATAGGAACTAAGTGTTTAAGAAACATAAGTACATCACTATTATTATTAAAACACTTTCCTAATACTGAACTTATTAACTCTAATTATTTGAATGTGTCACTTACTGTATTGTACACTTAACTATATTCCTTTCATTATTTATTTAATCGTATGGCAAATTTACACATTGTAGGCAAGTTATTATAAGTCGACATCCAGTTATTTAGGTACAGTCAACACCCAATGAGGATTACCGCGAGTCGATTTTCCTTTAAGGGCGCTTGTGGAACGTGGGACCTGCGGGAACATTTCAAACGTCACTTTGACAATTATCTCATACTGACACAGGACCCACGCATGAGCGGCGCCGCCTGGTGAGCGACAGTACGGTAGCTCCCATTGGGATCCTAGAACCATGTCAAAATGACAAGTAGTAAGAGATTTCTTACAATCTGATTTATAACGTCACTATAACATACTACAGTGGCCCAGGATTCCAATTGGTTGACTGTACTTTCCCAATAATCTTTATTATGTCTTCTTAACATCAGTAATCATTTTGCGCAGGTTGATGGTGATACGGACTCCCCCGACGTGCAAGCGGAGTTCATGAAGGTAGTTCAAGAAGAGATGGAGAAGGCAGAGGCTATAGCAGCGATGCCTCCGGAGCCGACGGAGATGCCAGCGACGCCTAAATCAGGTAATGTAGAATCACTGACTACACACTGCATTATGAAGCGCTTACAAACAGAACGAGGTCACCTCAGAAATGCAGTATTTTACTGATACAATTCTACGATTCTATCAGCAATCTAGTACCACCCTGCTTACAAAGCAGGAGGTCCCGAGTTTGAATCCTGGTCAGAGCATTCATTTGTGTGTTTATCATGAATATTTGTTCCTGGGTTATGGATGTTTTTTTATGTATTTAAGGATTTATATGTATATATCTATTTTATATATCATCGTTTATTACCTATAGGAGAAGCTTTATTGAGTTTACTGTGTTAGTAGAGTCAAACCTCTTTATCTCTTCCAACTCTTCCAAGCAAATGCACTGTCAAACACCTCCTGCTTCGTAGGCAGCTAAATCACAAACTGGGCTAGGAAGACTAGGGAACCGTTAAAAAGACTCAGTTACCTCTGCCTCTCAGCTAACTTTGTTTCATGTTCTGTTCACAGACATGTCGTCAGTGCAGCAGTTCGCCCACTCCATGTCACGGATGGGGAACGGGTTCGCCAACGGAGGCCTACGGAACAGCAACATGGGCAATGGGACAATACCCAACGGGAACGTGGGCAATGGGTTCATTGGGATGGCCAATAATAAGGTATGTCTGAGTTTCTTCAAAAATATGACAATGCAACAGTTTGCCCACCTGGCGGATGGGCGGAGATCTAGCCAATGGGTTGACCAGCGGAGACCTACGAAACGGAAACGTGGGCAATAGGTTCATTGGCATAGCCAATAATAAGCTAGGTCTGGATATCGGGTCTTAAGAGTCCTTATTCCTTTTAAAACGCTCATCAATTTAGCACTTTAAGGAGGAGGTGTGATTATAATATAGATTAAACAGGCGGCACTACGTGTCCTTCTGTTTTTTTTTCTGCATTGTCATATTTGGATTGATGTTTACATTTTATCGTTCAAGACAAACTATTGCATTATTTAACATCGAACCAAGATTATTTTTTTCTGATGATGATTTATATTACAAATAAGAATATATTTTGTTTTGTAGAATAACAATAGTTATATCTACTTGTAGAATAAAATGGAACTTTGTGCACAAGATTGCTGCCTATCTATGACTGTTTTTTTTTTCAGGTAAAACCAATAATAAACAACGTATCAAAAATCCCCACTGTATCACAAATGACGCATGAAGAGGTGAGAAGACTCTACGAACAGAGTTCAGGAGAAGTGATGACCCTCAACACGCATATGTAAACGTCCCACACATGCAGGATCTAACGAAAATGCTGGTGATCCGTTTAAGGGGTTACTGAGTACCGTGTGTTATTTGTAACAAATAGATCAACATTTTTTTGGGACGACCTTTTTTTGTATGAGGCTGGACGTTAAACTCCATATGGAGTACTTCTGTTAGCTTTCGGTAGGAGTACCTGGATACCAGCTTTGACCCAGTGACGCTGCGCGCTGTACGAATTTTCGAAGATCCCAAACTCACAGGCGGCATTATACCCTTAAGTCTATGGAGAACCTTTGCCTCCTGATGTGTGTTCTATCGCTTGGATAATTAGTTATTTTCTGAAGAATTGTTTGACATGATGCCAACGTCCACTTCTTACCATAACACCGCTCGCCAACGACAGGGCGCAACCTTAATGGTCGCGCACTGTGCGGTTTAAGAGGAATTTCCTCTCGTGGGCGCTCCGGCTATGAAATAAGCTCCCTGCCCAGGTTATCCCGGGGAATTTTTTTCTTTATTTTTTCCTAACTACACCTCGATACTGAACACCCCCTTAAACAGATCAGCACCATTTTTGTTACACCGTGTATACATTTTATAGTAACAAAACCTGGAAGTTGATACAAACACGTCCTCAACTGACCATTCGGAAGACCTGATGACATTGCGTTTACAAATGACATTTTAAACTTTTGCGTTTTCTACACATTATTATAAACATAAAACGGGTATATCGCGAATTTAGTTAATTTTCCTTAATAAACCGACGGTTCGACACAGTATCATGTCATCATGGTCTCGGCTTGACTGATGAATCTAGCAAGATCGCCGGTGACACTTCGCTGATTCATCAGTCAAAACGAGACCATGACAGATGAAGCTGTGTCGAAACGTCGGTATATCAAGGTAAATTAATTAAATTCGCAATAGACCCGTTCTAATGGAATAATTTTTAATACAGTCTTTAATAAATCAAAATACAAAATATTAGTCATACAATAATTACAAAAACTGTCATAAAATAAAAATTAAATTAGAATCTACAAAAGGTACATAAATGCAAATTAAGTTCTAATATAAATTAAAAAAAAAATCCCCGTTCTATATTTATAAATAACATTTACAAATGGCCAGTTAAAAGTGTCGGCGATGGTCATTGGGCCGTGCTGTCAATATTAGAAGCCAAAACACAGACATGTATTTGTCTTTCTCGCTCTTATCATAATTGTGTAGTGGAGGATAGTAATACACACACTTCACCTTACTTTTACTAGTTTCACTTTTCATAACTTTTTAGGTTTTGTTACTTTAAACCGATCCCCACGCAGTAGGTATATAATACCAGTGCAGAACTCGCAAGAGGTGAAGTGCCGAATATGTATTAGAAGTAAGATTGTAAGTAATTTAAGGGATTTTGAAAAGATTTTACTAATGTAAGGTAAATTATGTGTTAGTTTGTAAACTTAACTTTTAAGTGGCAACTTTGTTATTTATTTGTTTTTATTTTAATAGTTTGTTTATACGATTTTTAAGTAGGTACATAATCATCATCATCATCATCATTTCAGCCGAAAGACGTCCACTGCTGGACATAGGCCTCCCCCAAAGATTTCCACAATGACCGGTACATAATGAATACAATATATTTTACATTATTATTGCGTTGTAGACCTTATTATCAAAATCAATAAATTCGATGAAAATCCATTAAGACAGAATTATGTAAATTAATTTTAGTTGATGACTTCCGAAAATTGCGTTTATTTGTTCAAAATTCTATTAAGTGCCTATAGTTTGACCACGACTGTTCTCATGCGTGCATATGCAGAGAGATTCATGCTATCTTTTTCTTACACTTGTAATACCTCTGTGAAGAAAAGGGAGGGATATAGATTTTTTCAATCTACTGCCCCATTTGGTTTATCAGACTATATACTCGTAGTTACTTATAATTTTGCTAAAATATGTCATTCCAAATTTTTATAGCACTTTATCACTTTTACTTATAAGTATTAAGTAGGTACCTTGTACTTTTAGGTATTAAAAAAAAACAAAACACGTGAATTGGTAATTTGACCAATGACATCATTCCATACGATGACATTGAAATAACGGATATGAAATGTTTTTACTTACCTCGCGTGATTTTGTTTGTTACATTTTTCAATACCTAAAAGTACAGACGACAATGTAACAACAACAGACAACAGATGTAAAATCAAAATCACGATTTATTTTCCAACATTCAAGATTCTGAAGTAAGTTGACCAAAATATTGATTAAATAATGCTAGGTATTAGGTATGTTATATTTTATGTAATGATATATTAGTAGTTAAATGTTGACTTATTTTAGCTATTTATATTTAGTTGTGTACGTTAGTGTAAATTGTGGAACAGTCTACTAATTTTTTTATACTATTATTATAACATAATTAAGTAAAACGCACACTTAACTATTATGTATACGAGTAAGTGCCTTAGCGCAAGTCTATTTTTTAGATTTTAAATAATTAAGTAGGTATAATTACATCGGGTACTATAAGGGGTCAAAATTGGGTTAGGCTTTAAAAAGTAATATTAAAAGTATAATTATGAGTCAAATAATTTTTTTTAAATATATTTTTTTAAGTCTACGTGTATACAGGGTGACAACTGGAAACAGAGTTGAATAAAATACTTTGAACTTTCGCGTTTGTAATGTACACATTATTTTTTTAAACTGATGATGGGTCTTCCACGAATTTAGATAATTTACCTTGTTATACCGACGTTACGACTCAAATTAACTTAATTCGCGATAGACCCGTTGTCAGTTTATAATAATGGTGTTTATAAGTTTTTATTTAATTTTGTAATCTATGTATAAAATTTCCGATACAGAACAAATTTTATGTCAACAGTAAAAAATTGTTATGTCTAATAATTTGATCAAATGTTGGTTTTATTGTGTATTTTATTTTTACATTATAAACATAAATTTGATATATATATATTTAACGTTGTATACATTAAAAAATATAAAGAATTAACTACCTATTAATATTTGACTAAAATTGTTGGTAACTGTTGTCAATATTACTATATAGCTTAGGTAACATGTCAACTTAACATTTCTAGTAGTCTAAAATGGTCGGGTAAGTGCGAAAGTGACGCATAGTGTGATAGGCGATAAAATAGCAACAGGCTCTGGTTATCGCTCGGATGTCACCCTGTATAAACAACGAAGTCTGTGTAATTCTTACGAGTGTGATAATATTCTAAATATCTTTATCATGAAATCCTAAAAACATATCATCTCACACATACTAGTTTCATGCAACGAAAGTCTACTAATGGTTTAATATATCTATAACAAAACCTGTCAAATATGGTGACTTCAATAATATTATTTATTTATTTATGGTCCCATAAGCTTAGATCGGTAGTGCAGGATCTCTACCGGCTAGCCTTATGGAGCTAAAGGTCCTGAGTTCGAATCCCTGAAAGTGTTTTATTTCACATGATCACTGATATTTCTTTCTTGATTATGGAAATTTAGTATTCTTAAGTATTTAAGTTTTAATTTATTACATTGATTATAATTTAGCAGCCACAGGAGCTTACTATGCGATGTGATATATATATGCAAGATGCCACATAATATTAATTTAATGTAAAGTTCACACAACATATATAAAAAAATCATATCAAATGAACCACAATATGTGAAGCGATACGTATAATAATTAATTTAAAATAAACATGCAACACCGAAGCAAGATTGTGTGTAATTGCAATAAAATCTGTTTTAAATAATACCCAAAAGAATGTCTGTTTACAATAAGAACGAGTTTTGTTTGTAAAATTAAATTGATTAATCGATTTATATTTATCAACCGACTTCAAAGTTTCAAACGTAGGTTTTTTAAACCGTGTAATTTTTTTATATAATTTTTTTATTCAGTTAGTATTCACGGCTTACTAAATCTAAGTTTGTTAATCCCTATTCTTATTTACAGTGCG
Source organism: Lathronympha strigana (assembly GCA_949128165.1). Taxonomy (NCBI): domain Eukaryota; kingdom Metazoa; phylum Arthropoda; class Insecta; order Lepidoptera; family Tortricidae; genus Lathronympha; species Lathronympha strigana. The sequence continues at coordinate 2,977,140 of OX421906.1, read as the reverse complement.
ACAAAAAAAGTAGAAATTGAATGTTAAAACTGGCAACATCATAGTGTCATCCCGTTTTATTATAGCGCCTGTACACTCTCGGCTGAATGTCTCGGGCGAATGCAACCCCTGTACACACTCATTCGAGAACCTCGGGCGACAGAGTATATAGAGACAATTTAAGCGTAGTTTTAACAGTATAAAGCATTGTCTTACACCCCTAAAATACAGGTAATTGAAATTAAATATGTAAATGCGACTGTCTTCTGCTTGTACTGTTTACTAAACGGCTTCGCGGCATCAAACAGTTGTATTATTAGTTTTAGTTTCATTAGCGAGGAAAACAGAAATATAGTCACTTTTGCCCACATATTACTTTTAGTTTAAATTTAATAGATAGTTGTATTATAATATGTAATTTTTGTATTAACATTCTTTTTTAAACCGCTTGTGACAAACAAGCTTGCATATCAACACCACAATGACACTAGTTAATGCCCGAAAGCGTAAAAATGTTTAGTCCTTGAACAGAAAAGTGTCACTTTGATCCCTCCTAGCATGAACAAAAAAAACTTTTTTATGAATAGGTGGTGTGAAAATTAAATTCCTTCACTGTACGAGTACCTATACATAGTGTATTGACAGAACAAAAGTTACACTTACAGCTAACATCAATACAATACATCCTCATGGCAGTCATTGCAATACCTACCAAATTGATATCGAAAATCCTGTATCTATAAATCTGTAATCTGTGTAAATCTGTATGGTTAGCTTAATGTGGAGATTTAGTATATGATATAATTAAAATAGTAATAAGTAAATATCACGTAGTTAGAAAAATAAGTACACAAAGGGGCCAATATAGATTAGAAATAGAAATTATAGATAGTTTAAGTAGATCAAATGATATCACGATTGTTAAGTGACGCATCTGGGAATGAATTCATAAAAAAAGTCTAAGAAAAAAACATGTCTCAAGTTTTACAGGCAATTATATGGTGTTAGGTATCATATTTTGTAGTAACTAATCATTCAATCGACAACTTGGCTACCAAAGTTACCAAGAAATTTTACCGCATTGCGTCATCTATGTATAGTCAAGTGCATAGACAAAAGACGATTTTCTCGATACATATTTTTGCACTTTACATAAGCTGTCAAATTTTAAGAACGGTTTTATTAATTATTTTTTACTTTTCTACGATTACACGGTACTGTTTGGTAATAGCCAGAGGCCTATTCGAACATTACTTACTAACGAAAGAATCGATTTGTTTTCTTCGGAATTTATGTTCGCCAGGGTGACTCTTTAATCTATGACCTAAGTTTGGTGCCAGTGGTTTCCGAAATATCCACCTCCTGTTGGGACCAGTCACAGGATGTCACACTATACACAGTGCTCGTGAGTATCCCAAAATATTTAACGGTGCATTCCTTATCAACAGAAGCAAAAACGATTTTTTGGGAAATTGGCCAAAAAACTAAATTTCGTTTGTTATTTTGAACACTTTTATACTTGCATATAGAAATGTACATTTCATTGGTAAAACCATCGCCTAAAATTAACTAAAAAGGTTTTTAATTTTATTTGGGGGTAGTCTTTCGGTTTTATTTTTTCGATGTCGGTCAATAGATATGCCCAGACTAGGCCGAAAAGTGGCAACATCGCAGTCAAAAAGGTGTTTTGTACCGACTTATGACGAATAAAATATTTCATAAAACATTTAAACATGTCTGAAAGAAGGTCTGAAAAAATAAATATAACATTTAATTTCTAAATATTAACAGGAATGCACCGTTTAAATGTTTTGGTATGCTCTCGAGCCCCGTGTATAGAATCTACCTATTATATACCCACCGAATTTTAGTTGTCCTAACAGTTTTAGTAGCATTTTATATTTCAATGTAATCAGGGATCATTTAATTTATGATTTATGATTTTTAACATTGAGATGATCTGACATAGGAATCCGCAGGGCATTTTGTTTTCGTAGGGAGTTCCTATTTCGATAAACTCAATTATCGATGCTAGTTCCATATACTTAAACTATTACTCAATTTTCTTCTTCTTTTTTCAAAACGAATAAATAATCTTACTAGTCACATTTTTTTATCATTAATGTCATATCTACTATTGTTAATGTAAATTAAAATATGCTATGTTGAACAACAGTTACAACACACACAATGTTGGGGGCGATCACCGTTATATAGAACGAGCATCGATAGTTTTATCGATATAGGAAGTCCCTACCTGTCAAGCAAATTTGTCCCACGGATTTGTATGTCTGAATAATAGTTAATAGACTTCATTATTAGGCTGTACAAAATGTATTAATTGTAGCTCTTATCATGCGCATGAGTGCTACGATAGCTACGCCGTAGCGCGTAGCATTGTGCGACGAATGCGTCGCATTGCCATCCCCTTTGGTAGTATAATAAAAGTGCCTAAGAAGCTGGAGGTCTGTAGTTCAAATCCTGGTTAGGAAAATTTCCAATAACGACTAAATAAATAATCATAGTGTATGTTATGAATATTTATTTCGTTGTTATAGGTTTTGTAATTTATTTCAATTAGCTGCGTCGCGAGATAAATAAATAAAATATGCACTACAACTCGTGTTGTCTGGCTTCATCAGTTGCTAGCTTAAGTTCGCCTTTATTGGTTTCTACATTACAACAAAAATATTTACTACAACGCCTATCCATTCTCAGTTGAGTCGCCTAATAATAAAATAATGCACTATTTTATATGAAACGTTCACAAATTAAATGTAAACTATCAAAATGCTCTAACAAACGCTGTGACGAATAAAACACACTCAATAATCTGATGTAACTAGTTTATAAAATGTAAACACATTTTAATATTTATTTAAAGATAAGTAAGTATTTCGAACCAGGGATCGGGTACTTGTATTTTCTCCATATAAAAATAAGTTTGTTTTCATACTTTGGCTTGTTAGTTCATTGTTAGTGGGGAAATCTAATAATACGACCTTGTTTCTTAAATAAAAAGATTGAACCCTACAAAAAAAGCATAACATATTTTGAAGTATTAGGCTATACAATTCATTTATAAATCAATCAATCATTTATTATTTGTAATAAATGTGTTGATTGATGTTTTTTTTGTTTTGTTTGTGAGCGGGTGACCAGTGGTAAGGGCGTCTGCCGCGATAGCAGGTCACTGGTCCGATCCCAGCCTTGCTTCCTGGGGGCCTTGGTCACTTTTTCTGTAGTATATGACATCTCTTTCAATTTATAATATTAGGCTATTTCGAAGTTTAAAAAACCGGTTCCGATCCCTGTTTCAAACCAATCAAAAGGATTTAGTTGTTTTTGTAAGAAATTAAAAATAAAATATCGAACACAACAAGAACCATAAGTAAAGTATTAATGTTAAAAATATATAAACAGCTAGGTCTTGCCGTTTAACTTTGGCGGTTCATAAGAGGTAAGTTCTTATGGCCAACTCCGTACTTATTCAAGGTACGTGAAGCGAGGTATTCAAGGTGTGTAACGCTAGCTTGCATTGATTTAAGTTAAATAAATTGTAATTCTTAAAGTGGATCTGCACTGGAGGTTTATAGAATATTTAGGAAAATGTTCATATTATTATTGACGAATTCAACTAATCGTGCTCGTTCATTTGCGCAAATTTAAGAAGAGTATATTTTCGTATTTTTCGTTTTGTATGGAAATATAAAAACACAAAAATAAGGTATTAATCACGATTTATTCATTTGATTAACTCAATAACTTACTGTAATCGATTAAATGAAATAATAATATTACACATACCTAGCACAATAAGCATATAATGTTGTACTTAATGTAATGAAATAAACGCATTTGTATTTGTAACAAAAATAGTTAGCAAAATCGTCATAAACCTGCAACCACTTTTGTATAAATTACCTGGAGACCTATTCGAACATGCTAAACTGATATTTGACATATCCACTTCATATTCCCCACGTCATTATCATGTCATATTGATCATTGCCACGGAAGTTCGCGCATCGAATTCGAAATGTCACCTAAACGCGAGCGAATAGGTCTCCTAGATTTAGCTTAAAACTTAGTAACCAACCGCGCAACTTTACCAACTGCCTCAGTTAAACGGTAAACGTATAGACCTGACTATAGCTATTATAGTTTACCTATTATAGTTTATTATACATAAAATGGTATTTTTTTTTTGTCAAAGAATATAGTTTTCATGTCCAACCCTGACCGTTAAAAAAATGGCAGCATATTTATATTCATAAAAAGCATTATGTTTACATTTACATAAGTCAGATACATTAGTTGATACGTTGTTGGGCTGTTCTTCCTTTTTACCGACAGTTTAACGCGATTTACTCCATTATGAAAACGGTAAAAATTTATACTACATACGCATTAAAAGTAGACTATTTGATAGTTATTTTCATGTAGGTAAAGTATTTTTCTTTTCAGTGGTTTTCTAGAAAACACCGTGACAGAGTGGCCCTTTTCAGCAAAGACAGCTTTCCGATTGACCACTCTGTCACGGTGCTTAATGTAGGTAAGTTTACAGTCATTAACCAAGGAAAAACAAGTGTACTGTAGTGATAAGTTAAACTTAAATTTCAGGCATTTAATTCCTCTAGGCATTCTAAATCGGACTGTTTTTTCGGTAAAAAAGAAAAACGGCCCTGTCATGCTCCAGTGTACAATTAAAAATAAAATATAATTTATTTGTTTTATCCAGTGCTAGGTAGCAACTATTGTGTAAAGCACTGTGATGTCTAAGTGCCGTTAATTTAGAAGTTAAACACCGTTGTGTTAGCATTATTTATCTAAGTATTTCAAATATATAAGCACTTTTTTATGTACCATGCAGTTTTATTTAACCTAATGGTGGCAATAACTGGGTCCCCGGAGGAACCGGGTAAGTATGTACTCGCACGGACTAAAACCCTGAGGTGTCCCATCTTTACGCTTTTGGGTGGGGTCTTGGGAACGCGATTGCACAGCCTCCGATATCCTCTTAAGTACCTAGATGGTAGTGACTCTGCCTACAAAGCAGAAGGTCCCAGGTTCAAATCCTGGTCAGGACATTTATTTGTGTGTTTATTACTAATATTTGTTGATCTATTTATTTAAGTATTTGTGCTTATTAATTATTTATACGTATCTATACATACATACACACATACACATATACATATACACATACATATACATATACATATACATATATACATATATCGTCGTCTAGTACCCATAACACAAGCTTTATTGAGCTTACTGTGGGATTTTATTTATTTATTTTCCTATTTACCCGACTATCGAAGATTAGGTAAGTCTCTAGAGTTAATGTTCAATCCAATTTAGTTGATTCCATTAGAATAAAAATAAGTATATCACTTTTGGGCATTAAACAATAACATGAACAGCTTGTCATACTAAGCTGTTCTCATTCGTGCATAGTCAGAGAGAGTACCTACTGCTTGTCTTTTTCTTGCTCTTGTGTTGCCACTCCAAAAAAGGGACGCACATAGTTTTTTTAAATGCCGGACTTTTTTTTCAGACTACGCTTATTATGATTCCTTCTATTTTTGGTCCATTGACTAGTAAAGCATCCTTTACCCAAACGATATGTATTTATTTAGGTATGCATTTTTAATTATTTGACACGACCTACATTTTTAACAAAGTAAGATTACTATATGCGTGTCAGTTTCACACGGCTACGGTGATCCGACTACGGATACACAAAACCCGGATGCGACCGCAAGCCCTATTGTAAACTAACCGCAGTCGGGTTATTTATATTACCTTAATTCGACCCTGAAATCAAATAAATACCTAAATAATAAAGGTCAGTAATACTCACACACAATCATTTGCCACAAGTATTTTCGCATGGTATCAATAATTTCTTATTGATTGAATATCTTAAATCATTATCCCTGGTAATTCGATATCAATTTGTTACTGACAGACTATTAAATAACACAGTTAAGTTTTCTAAATTAAATTCTGAATCTATCCCCTTATTTTCTCTAGTTTTTAAATAAAAACTAAAAAAAGCGCCGTCTCTTAAGGGTGGTGTTTTCAGCAGTTCCCGCGCTGTCAAATGTAGCATTGGCTGTTTGGCACAGTTTCCACGGCCTTGACCGCACTCGCTGCCGCAGTCGCCCCGCATCGCTCGCGGCACACGGACGTTGGCGCGCCGCCATTTTGAAAAAGAACGCGGTGAATTCAAAATTATAAATGGTAAGTAATTTTGGATAATCATGAAATAAAGTTATTTCTTTGGTTAATGTAGATTTAAATTAGAGTGGTTTTGGTGGACAAAATAAGGATATGTGTAAATAATAATATATACGATTGTATAACAGTGGATTTGAAGAATTATCAGGAGCTTAGTAGATCGTACTGTGACGTAACCTATTATGCTAATGTAGAAAATAAAATAAACTCTATAGAAATGCACGTATTTTTAAAACAAGACTAGGATAAGCGTTATGACGATAAACAAATTCAATTTAGTATAGGTACAAATAGATGCTTAATCTGTCATGTAACTCCATATTTCTGTACACTTCTGCCAAATTATTGCCAATTACTGCCAATCATTAGCCCTTTAAGGTGAACCTCGAGTATCAACATTTTTCCTTCCCAAATAAGGTGCTAGGACCCATACAAAAAAATTATAAGTGAGAAACTACAATATAGGTGAAACTCGTTTCATGAAAACGTCTCTTCTGTTAAGAATACACTGATAATTTTGTATTTGAAAAAAAAATCGCGACGAGCAAGATTTGAACTTGCGATCTCTTATACACCGGTCAATTCGCTGGGATCGGATAATTGAAACATTGCTGTTAATATATTTGTGATTAGTGGATAGGTTCACTATTTACCAGTAGAGGAATGGAGGGTATTTTGCTGTTGACAACATTCTGTCCTTGTTGTCGGTTAGAAGTTAATCCGTAGAAATAAAAACTTGTAGTTATGAAAGTTTCTCGTACAAACTATCATCGTTTTAAATAATATCAAACACATAATTTTTCTATCATATATATGATATTTATATAAATGAAACATTTATTTATTATCTTTCTTATGATTATGACCTGTCGAATTAATTACTTACTTAGATCGAAACTTCTGTACTTCTCCCTACAGAGAGCATTTCTCTATAATAGAAACGAGATCGTTTTAAATCTATGTAATTGGCCAAGATCTGCTTAAGAGGAAAACCTGGTTAATTGACAGTAAACTGCCGGTCCCTTGAAATTTCAATTATACAGGTTTCGCTGTATTTTGTATGCAATAAATAAAATAAAATACAAAATAAATCACATTTTTATAATATTTAATTTTATTGTCACTTTAGTACATAAGGTGGAATATACTTGATTGAGCTACTGCTCTATCTTAAAATTAGCATAATCTATAATCGAGTGCATCTAGATTGCCTGCGTTGCGATAAGATTGCTTCACCGTGTATAATCGATTCTTATGACGTGGATATTTCTATTTATTTGTACTACGTTAAGAAGTTGTTAACAGAAATTTAGTCCGTTTGTTTACGCAGTTTTTCAATGCCTAATATTAAATTATAACTGACTGGATATTTTAATCCTCGTTGACACTGTTAGAATATCCGGCTGGTTATGTTTTATTTTCATTTTATTATTTTAATTAGAAAACTCCCGTGAGTATCAGACTATCATTTCATTTTATTAATTGAAAAAGTGCGTAACGAAATTTAAAAAAAGGTACAACGAAAAATGGAAATAATATAAAAGTCAGATATAAAAGTCGTGTATTAACAATTGGCTTTAAACTCAAACTCTTCTAAATATGTCAAATGTCACGTCTAATAATCATAGTCCAGGTCTTATCTCAGTATAGGTCCTAAAAGTATGTACTAGTTAATTCATCATCATCATCATCATCATTTCAGCCGAAAGACGTCCACTGCTGGACATAGGCCTCCCCCAAAGATTTCCACAATGACCGGTCCTGCGCCACCCGCATCCAGCGGACTCCTGCGACCTTCACCAGGTCATCAGTACTCAAACTCTTCTAAATATGTCAAATGTCACGTCTAATAATCATAGTCCAGGTCTTATCTCAGTTAGGTCCTAAAAGTATGTACTAGTTAATTAATTAATGTATATTGAAATTAAACACTTTAGAACGGATTAATCGCGTTTATTAATACCATGATCCTACGTTTCGAGCCCTTTACAGCACTCGTTTTCACAGGGTTAAGATGATGACTGAGAGAATGCGAATTCTCCCCGTCAATCAAAAAAGTTACTTGTGCAAACTACCTACATACAAAAATATAAAAATAATATGTAAAGGGCTCCAAACGTAGGATCATGGTGTTAATAAACGCGATTAATCCGTTCTAAAGTGTTTAATTTCAATGAATAACAATCGCGGTAACAGAAGACAATATTTTATTTATTTAATCGTATGGCTTTATACAAGAATAGGCAGATACATAAATGTCAATTAAAATTAAATGTTTATATTCAGTATTAATGTATACTTTTATCCGAAAGATTACATCGGTATTTAAGGAGCGCAGCGTCATAAAGCATCAAAGGAATATTATCACATTAAGCCACGCCTTTGAATAATACTTCAACTCAAATTATGACAATTGTATAGACAATTTTAATCAAATGTTAAATGTATGATCTTAAATTTAGGTAGTAAAATTGCCAAAACTTTTTTTTTAAGTTTTTCTAAATATTGATCAATTTTGAGAGATTTCTAAAGTAAGATTTATCAATAAAAGTCACTAAAACATATATTGTGTGCTTTTCAAGTTACAATAGCCTTGTTTAAGCCCTGTTTAATAAAAGGAAGAAAATACTATGATTAACGTTAAATCGCACCGAAAATGTACTAAAATTATAAGCGTTTTCAAAGGAATAAGGACTCTTAAGTATCCTACAGTCACAACTAAAGTCGAACTAAATTGTCCTCTAGTCAGTCTGTACATTATAACATTTAAAACTTTCGCGATTTAAACACATATTTAAACATAATTATTAAACGGGTCTAACGGGTCGGGGGGGGGGGGGGTCGGGGGGGTCGGGTTAAAGGTAAACCAATTAATTCGCGTTAGACCCGTTTAATAATTATGTTTAAATAATAGTCTGTACATTACTGTCAACTGTTAAAATAAAACAGATCTCACAGAGAAGATAAAACAGATCTATTTATTCACCAACTAGGTTCAAAGTACTTTCAACCTTCCAAATTCTATGCGAGTTTCATGACCATCGTCCCACCGAATTTCTCCAAAATAATCCAGTTCAAAACGTGTCTGTATCACACCCGTACGTCTGCCAACTGGCACAAAATCTGTTTATTTACAGAATTTCTATGCCCTTCAATGTAATCCAAACAATATAAGAAGTCGCACGATTTAAACAGTTGATCCAAGACAATGAAAACTTTCGAATTTATCTAGACTAACACTAGTCAGTGTAAATGAAAACTAGGATAGACTTCGTGAAAGAAGTGTTGTGTGTTTTTGTTTTTATGATAACGGTGTGGTTCGATGTCGAATACTCTAAGCTTCGTTGCAAGGTAGGAGTATTATTAGAAGCTATCATTATGAAATACTAGAATAGTTTCAGGGTGAGACATGTTGCGTCTGCAATGATTTGAATCTACATATAGTGACAAGGTGGTCCCAAATATTTGATCGCACGTTTGTTGGTAAGGCCATAGAACGCTTGTTCAAATATTTATGAGCACTTTGACGCCGATTTATCTGATGGCGATAGTGTGAGGCTGCACTAGAATAGGTGTGTGCACGTGCGATGACATTCTAAATTTCCTTGAGAACTCACTCGCGGTACTAAAAATAATATCGTTAGTTTTTAGGGTTCCGTACCAAAATGGTAATTATGGTGCGACTCAGTCTGTCTGTCTGTCTGTCACATCGTTAAATATCTCGAGGACTACTTAAGGTAGCGATTGAAAAATTTGGAATAGTTATAAATAAGGTTTACAAAATGTTAACATTATTATAAATATTGCAGAAAAAATATAAATTGACGCTAATGTTCATTAATTTTTTTTAATTAAAGATGAGATTTAACTGCCTTACTTTTTATTTTATTGACACAGGAGCAATTATCTTTTGTTGTTTTGTTTTGTTGATTAACTAATTGGGACCAAGACTAGTTCACATAATCAAAATATGGGTATTTTGGGACGAAATCAAACAAAAACATCACCTTTTTGGCTTTTCAGTTCAGTTCAAATATATTTATTTCTCTAAGATTACAAATCACTTAAGCGAGAAACAAACAAAACTTTAGTAATAACATAAATTACAAGTAATCCATAAGCGAGCATAACATTTTCACATCATAAAAGTGTATGTCGGTAATTTTAAATTCAATTCGTAACAATAACAACTTAATAACTTTTGCACTCTTATCTACCTACATTTAACTCGTAAGCCGAGCGCAGCTGGTGACGCGCGGCCAGCATGCATTGAACCGGTTTCACCAACTATTGTAAGGCGGGGTACACATTTCGCTTGCAAATCATACAGGCTAAAATAATATTTTAATTTTATTACTTAAATCTAACTTGCGTTTGTGTTAATTGATATTTGTTAATATATACTCGTACATACACATGCACATACACACAAAAATATATATCTAAATATATAAATTCGATTGGGATTATATTATTTAAAAAAGACCCAACCGAGCCATTCATAAAAATGAATTAATTGTATTATAAATAGTTTAGTAGTACGTTGAAGATTGCTTATCTTGTTATTTTTAAGGATGTCTGAAAATATTATTAAATTTATATTTGAGGTATATCATTACATTTTAATAATTTTATAATATTTTTCCTTTGTTTATTAGTTTTATTACAGTTAACCATGACCTACACGGGGCCTTTTAAAATGTGGCATTTAAGTTTCTTTTTAAAAATCGGGAGTGTTTTAGCATTCGTTATTTCCTTGGGTAGAGAATTATACAATAACATTATATACATAAAAACCAACCTCGTCTGCCGCTTACTAACCTAAATAAAAATATTGTATGTAATGTTCTTTAAATATCTCAGATATTTAGTTTTTTCGTCGATTTAACGTCAGTAACACACGGTGCACGGTGGTACACTGGTACACTGTGGAACGACCGATTAAATTTGTGACACGCTGCAGCATAAACGACAACTCTCACTCTGTCAAACATAGAGCTACATCAGCTACATGGCGTCGCATCACGAGAGCAGCGACAGCGTAAGACTGAACCGAGACATGACAACGAACACAGCCAAGAGTGTCCGGCTAAGAAGAAGAGGGTGTCAGTAAGCGACAACATTAACGACAACGTTCGGTTTATTCATAAACTAAGTCAGCTTTCGGATAATAGAGCTCGTACTGTACTCAGAAAAAGAAAGTCACGCAAAAAAGGCACAATGGATGTCGATTTGCGGAAAAAGCCCAGGAAAACTAACTGTACTCAGAAACAACTTACTATTTCGTGGCCATCGGTTCTGAAAATTCTTTCGTCTCGTCTCGCCTCGTTGCCGACCCTTTAAAAAAAGGAGGATTCGCTGTGTTGTCAGCTAAAGGGGCAAGCTTTGCTCCGTGGATCCCCAGGTATCAACACAGTGAATCCTCTTGGAGCTCTAGCGACCTTACTCGCCAACAGAAACACAACACTATGAGTAAATAGGGGTCTAGTGTTATTAAACTGCGGTTTTCTGTAAGGTGGAGGTACTTCCCCAGATGGGCTCTACTCCAGGTTTGAGCGAGACGACATTCGTTGTGCTGTGCCCTACAACACTAAACGATATGCATCCGCTGTGCCCATACCTCTTTTAAAATATTGTAGTACCTACTTTATTTGTCGTTAGCTAGCTTCTCGTAATTTCCCTTTGGATCAATACCAATTTGTCCTTCATGGAACCATAATCAATAAGTGGATAACATGGTGTCCTGAGAATTTACAGTGGTTAGCTGTGATTAATAGTAATTGTCGTTTAACTACTATCGATTGAGCTGTTTTAGGTCTATTTACGAGTATAGCCCGTGCACTTGAAAAAACCTTCAGATTTTGAATCAATATAGTTGTCGACCGAATATTATCTATAAATTATTCCATTAAAATACATTGTAAGTTAATATGAAACTAGTAAAGTACGTGAGTCATACTGACATTGACATTAAATATTAACTTCTCTCCAATCAACAATTCAACACCATTCTGACCGACAACAACTCTGGCGACGACATCACTCTGACCAAAGATGCCCGAAGCTTTATTTTATTTTTATTTATTCAGGTTTTTTTTTTATTGTTATTATTTTAGTTTAGTGATTTTATGTACATTGCATTTGTATGTATTTTAATAAATGATTATTCTCTTCAGGATTACAACAGCTTACAATAATTACATGTGCAATTTTAAATTTAAAAATAAACATTTCACGCCAGTTGTAATGAAAATACGTAAATTCTAACCGTATTTTCAATATAGCTGTATCATCTTCGCGACTAACCGCCGAATTTCCAAATATCTTTATAAAATCCATTACTTCAAACTCACGGACTGTGACAAATATCATTCCGAGCGCTCAATATCCAAAAATTGCCTCTCAGTAGTCACACAATGTAGGGGCCCTCTATTTGGCATAATTTGTTTTTTCCGAAAGGCTTTTATCATAACATTCTTGGCATAGGTAATAAGGATAAGGATTTTCGCCGAATCTTAATGTAGCAGAAACATAATTTGGCATACTGCACAATATGTCGAATACTATTTTGTCCAGAAATATATTGGCATACTAAAAAGTGGGTTAGGTTAGGTTAAGATATTCGGACAACTTAAATTCGCCGAAATCAAATTATGCTAAATTCGACTACGCCATAACAGTTTATGCCACCAAATAAAGACTACACGGACTATGCCAACCAGAATTATGCATACAAAAATTATGCATCTGCCTATCTATCTATTAAGGTCTTTATTCTGGAATTAGAGTATGTATCTTATTACAGTGTGCCGCTTGGCAAAGGCCTCCTCTAGCTCTTTCCAGTGTAATCGGTCTTGGGCCATTCTCCTCCAACGAGGGCCCACTGTGAGTACAAGTTCGTCCTCAAATCGTCTTAAAGGTTTACCCTGACTTCGTTTGGATCGCTTGGGTACCAATCAGTCACTATTTTGCTCCATTTTTCTTGTTTTTCCCACAGCATGTGACCAGTCCTCCATTTCACACCTACTATTGCATACCTTTTAATAATTTTAACTACCTAGCTCAAGATGGTTAAGTACGTTGTTTGTTATCACCAATTACAAAATGACACGTCAACAACATGACAAATTGCTTGAAATTATCACATTGAAGATAAACATAGACAAACTTAAATTTAATAAGCATATATCATGTTTCTCACATAATAAATACAAAATACAACCATGGTTACACCTGCTGGTATACTAACGCCACAAAATAATAAAGATACATAGTTCATTAACTGTATCACCTTCGTCATGAATCGTAAGGAATACCATATGTTTGGCGAGCGTAATGATATTTCGGGCCGTTGCCGTGACAAATGAATTACGGACGACGTGCAAATGTATTTACTGACTATTTAGTTGCAACAATTTGGCTGCGTTACAAGCTTTATATTCAAAACGGTCCTGTAGAGTTTTTGTAAGTGTATTTTCTCAAACACGCAATGAAATGTCGTCATTATGCTGGGTATAATAGGCTTCAAAGTCTCACGTTGCCGGCGGAGCAACTCGAGAGACCTGTAATGGAATTTAATACAAAATTGAAGGCTTAGGCCGGGAAGTAATATTTATTTTATTTTATTCCACATGGATTTGTGACACAGCAACATGGCTTTTAGCCATTATGACATTTTGCCTATTAAAAAAAAACAACAAATTATATTTTGTAGTTTTATTAAAATAAAATCGATATCGACATGAATAATATTACAAATAACACATTATAGATTTCAAATTTAACAAATAACACATTAAGTATTAATTTAAGATTTTCTTTCTTATGTATGGAGTTAATTACTTGAATTGACGCTTGCATAACTGAACCGTTTTCTTTAGTCTCCCATCAACACCTCTTTATAGCTCAGAGATGAGATGCCATTTTTAGGCAGAAAAATAAAATGTCTATCACCTCGTGTTGTATATCCAATATATCAATATACCTACTTAAATCTGCAGCTCAAGGTTTTCCCATGCCCCATTAAAACAACTCTTTCGATCCAACTGTCATTAAAACGTTGGCTGTCATCGAGGCCTTGGTTCCGCTCAGTAACATTGTGACATGACAACCTGACTGGGAAGCGACGGTCATTGTCAATGCGTGCGCCGAAAACAAACCATAGTATTCTAGGACTGGTTTTTAGTTTCACTGTGCGCTGCGATTGTTCACGTTACCATTAAATTCAAATATTCAATACAAGGAAATGGCATCGTACTATTTCCCTGGCAAAACAATATGCAGAACAATTATATCATATGGGCTGACAAGCCTAATACTAAAACCGTACGAATAGCCATATTTTTGTATATGAAATGTCAGTGAAGAGTACTCCTGTTACGACAGGAGTATGACACACACACACCGTATAAGCACGTAATACCGTGAAGGCAAAAACTACTGTGTTTGCTTGATGTGCCAATTTCCTCGTCTTTATAAACTGCACGCATACACACCTACTGGTGATTCAAATTTAATTCAAGAAGTGTGTACAAAAAAGTCGCTTATAATATATATGGGATTAAGACCTTTTTTTTAGGTCCACGGCCTGTCATTAAAAAGTTGGCTGTCAACGAGGCTACAGTTATGCTCATTTGTGACATTGTGATCACTGTGACGTGACAGGGAAGCGACTGTGATTGTCAATGCGCGCGCGCCGAAAATAGATCATGTCGCGCGCTACTCGATTACCGTGGGAATTCAGTGATTGGACAAGGTCTATAAACGGTAACGATCACCAATAAATTGATTTTGTAGGAAGCGTTTGGTAACGAAATTGTTATTTTGAAACATCTTCAATAAACATATGAAGGACCCGGCTCGAAGGACCATTCATGTAAGATTACTTGCTAACTCTTACATTTACTTTAGATTCGTGATAGCACGTACGTGTGGAAATCGAAAGACGATTTTTTGAGATAAAATTAACCATCAAAAAGTAAAAAGACGCAAGGCTCACTCCACAGTTTTTTTTACCTAATATTAAAAGAAGTCGGTTATTTTATTCTGTACCGGGGAAAGTCCATAGAACGCGACTGCCCTATTTTATTTGAACCCTGTGTTCTTCTATAATTTGAAAATAGTACACACTTACTTAGGTACTTATGCAGTTGGTATGTCTGACTACGCTTTAAACTGCTTATGTTTAAAATCTGGAGCTTCTTGGCCTGCTAGAAGTACCTTAGAGTTTTTATGATCAGTGAGTGAGTGAGTGACCAAACTAAGGAACTTTGACGTTCGATAGTTCTTAAACTACAAGTTCAAATAAAATGTTATTGAGAATATATCGATTTCATGTTAACATGCCACTCAAAATGGCCTGAACTGCTTCGAGAAAAGGATGGTACGGTCGTGCCTTTGTTTTGCTTGACTTGTTGGGGGCCCCGCTGTGCCCCCAGATTTGTACGTTTGTACTTTTGTGGTGGTGGTACGTTTTACTAAAAACAATCACATAGAAGTAGTTCACTCATAGAACCGATCATCAGATCGAAATCCTATTCAATCACAATCGGTGCAGGTATTTTTTTTTCAATTTCAATTTAATTTTCAATTTATTTATTCATGATCATAACACAAAAAAAAATACAAATAAAAAACAGATATAACATACAACACATGTTTTTATTTTTTATTGAGGAATAGGTAAGCATCTATAGGATGGAGCAGGCTTGCCTAAAAGATGTCTATTTATTAAGATGTTTATTTGTGATGTTTGTAAAAAGATCTAAGTTATAGTAATTATTATAACACGAACGATGTAAAATTGTCTTCTGTTACCGCGATTGTTATTCATTGAAATTAAACACTCTAGAACGGATTAATCATCATCTTAACCCTGTGAAAACGAGTGCTGTAAAGGTCTCGAAACGTAGGGTCATGGTGTTAATACGGGCATTTTTTTAAAAGTGTACCATTTTATTTTTTTGTGAAAATATAGGAAGTTTTGGGTTTTTTATAACCAGAATCACGAGTGCTATTGATTTAACAAATTTAAAAAAAGAATGTCCCTTTTTTGGTCAGTTTAGTAACGCATTTTTCATACATTTTGTATGGGCCGGCCGTTACGAAACTGACAATTTTTTTGTATGGAAAATCGAGAACCCATGTTCTTTAAAATTGTGCACTTTTTTCTGAAAATGCCCATAAACTCGATTGATTCGTTCTAGAGTGTTTAATTTCTAGGATGTAAAATTAGACAGCCATAAATGTTATTATTTTTAGTAAAAGATACCACTTTGTTGCTTATTAATAAAGTTCATTTCTGAATTAATCTTTATGGCATTAGCGCCTTATTGGCAGGCGCCTTCCGCTAAAAATACTCACAAATTTTGAAAACACGTAATTAACGTGACCAACTAGATAGGCATGTCATCTTAAGTGAATAGACACTACTAATACTGCATTATTAATAACATCAATGTCCAAAATATATTGTAAACAATGTCAGGATCGAAATCAACCAGCTTGTTCTCAGCTAAGTGCTTCACGAGCTAAAGAAAAAAAGGTACTAATATAAAGTTATCTATACCATCCTCCACCTTAAGTCGGTCCCTCAATGCGGAGGCTCGTGGCTATGTCGGGAATTTTGCAATAGGCTTCTCCATCTTGATGGAGCCTGTGACATCGACTTCTGTAGCTCTTCGGATACCTGGTCGGACCACCGTCTGGGACTACGACCTCTCGGCCGCTTGCCATCCACCTTGCCGGTTAATATTAGCTTCTCTTAGCACTGCGGCGTGCTATGTGGCTAAAGTAATGCAGTATCCGGTGAAGATGCAGTAGATGCGGCCTGCGCCAAATCTTGGGATTAGTGGATTCCAGTCTTACCAAGCCGTGGCTTAAGCCGGGAAAACGATAGGAAAAAAAGTTAACGTACATTTAAAATACTATCCCCGGAACCAGTAGCCTGGAAGAAGAGTTTTGAACAGCTAGGCGTATATGCATGGCTAGCATAGCATTAAAGACGCAAGTCGCTCGATATTGTTAGCGTTTCCCGTTCTCTTGCACGATACAATTAGAAAAGTATAAGGGAGTGTCTTGCGCGTGACTATACAGTAACACAATATCACAAGACAAACAAAATTTTCCGGGACAGATATCACTACACAACATACCTATAACATATGGGAACTACGAATAAACTGATCGTGCCGCGTTTCCGTTGATAGAACCCCAGGTGGAGGTTTAGCCTCCCGGCGCTCCCGTTTAGGGAGCTCCCGTGATACAACAATACGTATGGCCGTCATGACGTCTCAGAGTCTTTGGCATTCTCTTCTTTCTTTGGCAGAGAGATTTTGGCATGTGCGAATAAGACAACTATCTGTCAGAGCGCCGTCGTTATTGGGAACACCATGGGATGGACTCACGTTTCCACCATAGGCAGCTCCGAGCTGAGTCGGCCATGCTGTCATGGGTTTTACTAGCAGTATGAGCAGTATCCTCTACTTCTAAGGCCCACTTGCACCACCCACGTTTTACTGTTAAACCGGAGTTAATCTGTCTAATTTGATACTAAAAAACGCTTAACTATGGGTTATGTTACTAACCCTGGGTGGTGCAAGTGGCCCTAAAAAAACTCTTTAGCTTACCTCTTTAAAATCCATCGAAGGTGCCACACACACGATTTTAATAAGACTTTTCTTGTCCTAATATACAAATTGGTTTACTAATTAGTTCTTTAATGGTTCTGATTTCGTTCTACGGAGACCACGGAGACCAAACTACTCGTCAAACGGACACTGACAGATTTCCTCAGCCAGGGATAAGATGTTCTTAAATCCATCTATAGACAAATGGATCATGTCTGCATCGTCTTGTGTACGTGCAGCTTGCTTTAGTGTGCAGCAACAACAGTGTGCACAACGCTTAATAAATGACATGTTTAATAATTATTTGACATTTACTTTGGCGTTTCTTAAAAGGTACGGCAAAATACTTAGATAATAATATAATAATGCCTTCGCCCTGCGTATGTTGTCGTAATTATTCAATCTTAGTTAATGTAGGTGCGTCTATATAGGTACTTAGATATAATAGGTATTTAAGAGACACTAGTAATATTTGCTCTATTCACAGGCCCCCATCGACAAGCCGATAGTGTGGGTGCTTGGAGGCCCGGGCTCCGGGAAAGGCACGCAATGCGACAAAATCATTGCCAAATATGGCTTCACCCATCTGTCCTCTGGAGACCTGCTGCGCGCCGAGGTGAAGAGTGGCTCCGAGAGGGGGAAGAGCCTCACAGCTATCATGGAGCGAGGTGAGAAAATAAATATTAAATAAATAATATAAATATTATGAGACAATCTTATACCAACCGACCTAGTCCCACGGCAAGCTCAATGAGGCTTGTGATATGGTTCGACCAAGATATATATGTATGATAGAAAGATACATATGAATACTTAAATACATGGAAAACATCTATAAACTCAGGAATATTCGTGACAAACACAAAAATGGCCTGACCGGTTCGAACCTGAGACCTCCTGCTTCGTAGGCAGGCTCACTACCAATTAGGCTAGGAGGCCGTTAGAAAAGGATTGACGCTTATAATAATAATGCCAGAATATACACGTCTACTTAAGCTTGTTAAAAAAAGAAGCAGTGGCAATATTCGCCGCGTCGAATAAAATAACAAATAATTCGATATTTCAATTGGCAGAGCGATCTGACCTGTGTTCTTAAAGATCGTCAGTTCGAGTCTTGTTCGCCGCGAGAAATTTATCAATTTTTATTTCAAAATTCGTTTTTCTTTGCAGTGTTTTCTAATTTCTAACGCAGTGAAGCCAATGAAAACTGACAATATGTCACAGTTTCAATATATTGCAGTATAAACTCTGTATTCGGTTAATGCAATAGCGAATGAGAGGGACTTGAGAGGGAGGGAATGGGGACAGACCAATTAAACTTCACTTTTTAAAATACTCGCTTTATAAAACTAAGTTTTTGGTTATTCGAAGGATCGACATACAACTTCCTTAGATACAGAGATTTCTTTGTTTTGTTTAGAGGAGGTTTCAAGGCTCAGGATCAATTTCATCAATAATTTGTTAGCTCCGACCGAGACCGGGATTAAATTCTCGGCCGAGATCGAGACCGATACGAATAATTTAATAGATACGAAAAACGCGCATTTTCCACAAAAAACATGTATTAGTGAAGAATTAAACTGTTGTTTAATACACTAAAACACCAGTCAAAGCTTAGAAAAAAGAGTGATAATTTGCATTACGGTAAACTATAATTGCTTAAAATACCCACCAAAATCGCAAAAAGTGTCAAGATGGAAGATTCGGCCAAGGCCGAGAATCTCGGCCCTTTTTGGCCGAGAGCCGAAGCCGAGATCTCGGCTCGAATTTTGGCCAAGACTGCCGAGACCGAGATATCGGTCGAACCTTAATAACTTGCTCATTAGTACCTAATTAACGATAATGTGTGCAAAAGACGATTCGTCATACTTGTGCTTAGTACTTGAATGTTTGAACTTAAACTAAGTTTCACTCATTCCAGGTGAACTAGTTCCTAACGATCTGGTTCTGGCGCTACTCAAAGACGCCATCGTGGCGAACCTCGCGGAATCCAAGGGTTTCCTGATCGACGGTTACCCTCGCGAGAAGAGCCAGGGCGAAGCCTTCGAGAAGACCATCGCTCCATGCACTGTGAGTAAAATTTTCGTTACGGGTTCTCTGGCAATTTTCTGTTATTTATTATACAAGGGGGCAAAGTTGTTGTTTAACTCTCGGGCTTATATTGAGACCCGAGCAAGTGAAAGATTCCAAAATTGAGCCACGAGCGTAGCGAGTGGTTCAATAACTGGAATCTTGAGCTTTACGAGGGTCTCAAGGCACGAGAGTTGAACAAACTTTGCCGCCGAGTGTAATACAACATTTTTCCCCTCACTATTGCGAGGAAAATACAGACTAAATACGATTATAAATCTTATCCACATGTAAGTTATCTTGAAGAAACCATCAAAAATCAATTTCAAAATTTGTCATAGAGTAGGTACGCTTCTCGTACTTAGATATTGCCAACAGCTTACCAAGTGCGGGATAAGACATGATCACATGACAAATTTAAGGTGTGACCTCCGATTGCGCATATTTATTATGGGCATATAGGACTCACTTATACTGGACTGGGGTAAGTGATAGGAATTAGATTACTTTGCCCCACATGTGGATAAAATGCGTTTTTCCACGCTAGTTTTAAAGGACAAAACAGCGCTTTCCGAGCTAGTGAGGGGAAAACGCTCTTTTTTATCATTGTCGTGTTGCAATGAGGATTACCGCGAGTTGATTTTCCGCTAGGGGTGCTAGTGGAACGTGGGTCCTGCGGGAACATTTCAAACGTCACTTTGACAATTCTCTCATACTGACACAGGAGCCACGCATGAGTGGCGCCACCTGGTGAGCGACAATACGGTAGCTCATATTAGATTTAGGAAGCATCATCGCTTGTTACACTACTTGCCGAGACGATAATAACGAAACAAAAACGCCGTAAACGAAAGTAAAAGACGAGAAGAAAGAAAACAACTCCGCGTTCTCGAAACACGTTAGCGGAAAAAGGCGGTGGGTCAAACACATAACGATATTATAAAAAGGCGGTGGGTCAAACACATAACGATATTATAAAAAGGCGGTGGGTCAAACACATAACGATATTATAAAAAGGCGGTGGGTCAAACACATAACGATATTATAAAAAGGCGGTGGGTCAAACACATAACGATATTATAAAAAGGCGGTGGGTCAAACACATAACGATATTATAAAAAGGCGGTGGGTCAAACACATAACGATATTATAAAAAGGCGGTGGGTCAAACACATAACGATATTATAAAAAGGCGGTGGGTCAAACACATAACGATATTATAAAAAGGCGGTGGGTCAAACACATAACGATATTATAAAAAGGCGGTGGGTCAAACACATAACGATATTATAAAAAGGCGGTGGGTCAAACACATAACGATATTATAAAAAGGCGGTGGGTCAAACACATAACGATATTATAAAAAGGCGGTGGGTCAAACACATAACGATATTATAAAAAGGCGGTGGGTCAAACACATAACGATGTTCGGAGTCTTTCCTTTTCGGTGGACTATTCAAAAGTTAAAGGCTATAAAGCTTGATTTACTTATTTAAGCCTTATCTACATTAAGGGGTACTCCCTTTCTATTGCATTGTATGATAAAAATCATTACTGCATGTCCACAAGCTGTTAACTATTGAGCACAGGAAAGAAAAAGTCTAATAGTTAACAGCTTGTGTACATGTAGTCGTAATTTTTATCATACAATTCAATAGAATAGGACTTTTTAATATGGATAAGGGTTCAATAAGAAAATCAACCTTCATAGCCTAACATAGGCATAGCATACTCGTAGGTGGACTTTTGAAAAGTCGACCGGAAATATTCCGAAAATCGTTTTGTGTTTGACCCCGGTAGTTTTGTCAGATTTTTTTCCGGTTATTAGGTACCTGTTTATTGAAATAAAACACTTTAAGACGGCTTAAGTCGCGTATGTAGTATCCCTCAATTGGCGATCGAAAACATTACCGAAAAATTCCAGATTACTAACAAACTTGTCTGTTACCTATAGTGTGGTAGTTACCTACTTATAAATGGTGTTTTTACATCTTTTAAAATAGTTAAGTGATTTCAATAATTGGAGCATATTTTGGTGCAAAGTAGGAACGTTTTAGTAAATAAAAAATAAATAAATATTATGGGACAATCTTACACAAATCGACCTAGTCCCACGGTAAGCTCAATAAGGCTTGTGTTGTGGGTACTAGGCGACGATATATATAATAGATGACGAATTGACGATACATATAAATAGAAAACATCCATAACTCAGGAACAAATATTCGTGATAAACACACAAATAAATGCCCTGACCAGGATTCGAACCCGGGACCTCCTGCTTTGTAGGCAGGGTCACTACCGATACCGACTGGGCTAGGAGGCCGTTGCAATGAGTAACAATCTGTACCAACCACATCAGGTGATCCTGTACTTCGAAGCCACGCCAGAGACCCTCACAAAGCGCCTCCTCGGGCGCGCCGAGAGCTCAGGCCGCGCTGATGACAACGAGGACACCATCAAGTTGAGACTCAAGACTTTCGTCGAGAACAACGAGCTGGTACTAGCGCAGTACCCTGACAAGTTGAAGAGGGTAAGTGTTCAGCGGTTGACGCGCTGATCGATGTTGGTCACTCTAGTGGGGCATTTTCGCGAGAAGAGATCCAAAAAAATGTTTTTTTCAATGTACGTAAATTTAATGTTTTTCCCACTCAGAGTAACGAGCTGTTTCAATTTAGGAGAAAAATCTATGAGAAAAAAACGGTCTCAAAATTTTCGTTTTACTTATAACCGCTGTACAGTCAAGTGTAAAAATATGGGTGAACACATCTTACTCAAAAATATGTCCCATAGCATTTTATTCCATTGTAATAAGAGCGTAGTACCATATTTATGAGACGATTTTGTCGATACGTATTTTTGCACTTGACTGTAAGTACAAAGTGTTTGAAAAATGGTAAAGGAATGGAAAAATGGGTCTTTTTTTCTCCTAGTAGGTTCTAAATAGCTCGAGGTTCTGAGTAGGTTACCTGTTTTTGGCCAAAAATATGTAGAAAGATCATATCATTGTATGTTTTTACTTACAAGTCTGTTACTACGCGTACGAATAGCCATATATATAGAATATAAATTTTACCATTTTCCACGCCAAACACGTATATATTATATTGGCACCGCAAGTTCAACGCCAAAGATTAATCAGTCACAGACCACAGAGCAACATATACCTTATACTAATAAAGTTCAACTTCAGTTTTGAGTTCAGCTTTTGACACATCGGTGATGTGGCGTCTGAGTGACAGCGTTTGTTTTTAACATGGCGTCGAAAAGGTCAAACTAGCGAAGCAAGTAAATATTAAACTGGCGAGTAATTGACGATGTAATTTTCAATTGCAGATAGACGCCGAAAGGAGCGTCGACGTCATCTTCGACGAGGTGGTCAGCATCCTGGATAGCATCGTGAAGGCCTAACGTCCCCCACCAGCTTTGTACATACACGCCCTTATTTATAAACATTTGTTGAACAATAAATATGTTTTTATTCTGTTATAAAAGCTGTTTTTTTTTCTGGTAAATTCGACGAATTTAAATCAAAATTCAATGTCTGGTGCCTAGATGACGAACAGGAGGCGACGTGAATGATGTCTCATATTAAAACTTGTTTCAAAAATATTGTTTTGGAACTGTATTTCGCAAAATGTGATCTCTTCATTCAAAAATTCTTTTGCGCCAACTATCACAATTTGAAACATAATAATTCCTAAAAAGAACAAAAAATGTACAATGTCAACCTAAAAAACTTCACAAAGTTTCGTGCGATCGGTTGAGAAATGCGACTTGTGACATACGAACGAATTTTTGCCCAAGCTGTAACGGAGAACTTCGTCCACGCTCGTTCAAAAAAAGAATGCTTCCATTTTATTTTATATGTATACTTTATTGTATTCTATTATTTCAGAACATTTGCATTAGTGTTACCAAATTCTTTGACAAGATAATTAAGCACTCTGCAATGCGGCTATCGGGTCAAGGATGGCCCCCACATCTTTAAAAACTTCATCGACAGTTCTTTCGGCATTTATCTGGAATAAATAATCATATAAAAGTTTTCGATATAAAAGTTTAAATAAATTGTTTTTTATAACGATAATGGTGTTTTCCTAACGATATATCATGAATATCATGATACAACAAAACTAGGTATGGCGGTGACGACGTCATTGGAGACACCACTTTTGTTGGACTGAGAAAGAAATATGTAGGTAATTTTGCAAGCGGGAATCTGACAACTAGCTGTCAGTGACTTCGTCGTTAGTGGGAGGCGGTCTCGCCTTGTTTTTTCCACTATAAGTGTGATCAAAAAATATATATTTATTATACTCGCCAGCAAAGTTTGTTCGCCTCTCCCTTTAGACTATAGACAACTGGACACGCCTTGTCTGTCATTTTCTATACAACATATTCTGCCGATATTGGCGGGGGTGGAAGGTTATGGCTATTCCTCAGCCCATACAAAACACTTGCACAGTTACGAATATGTATTGAAAGGCGTGTCCAGTTGTCCATGGTCTACGCCTTCATGCAACACGGAGAGGAATCGCCATACGTATCGTTTCCCCCACAAGTACAACCTCGAATGGGCATACGTGGGTCTGTGTTGTCACTAGTCCGTACACGAGAATAGATCTAAAATTTGTTAGTGTAGTTGTGTCGTTTTCTATGTGTTTTGTGTTTATGTCGTCATTTCAGATTGTTTTTTGTATGTAATGTGTGAGAAGTGCGTCTGTGTGTACGTTTCCCCCCGCAAAAAGTGACAGTAATTTGTACGGTAAGACATCGTTTTGGCGTCGCCTTTCGAACGTGTTCGAACGTGTTTGTTGATGGAAGGGTCTCTAAGCCTCTCCTGCCTAGAGGTAAATCTACCTCAACTCACCACTCGCATAATTTTATAGTACATTATGGGCGAGGAACGGAAAGTAAGGGATTGACCGACGAGGTGGTTGCTGGGGCGAGGCTTGCCAAGGCCCGGCATAGCCGAGCTCAGGCAAGCCCTGTTTCTGCAGAGGCAGATATAGTGCTTTTCTCAAACATTCGAGGCCACCGGCTACCGGCGGCGAGTGTGACGAGGTCCTCGGGGCAAGGAGGCCATTTTTTCCCTACGAGTAAGATGAACCATAAACATTCCATTATTGTCGCGGCCTCCTTAGAGAATTATATAGATACTTTACGTATTCTATTTGCGAACAAAATGCGACCATTTTTGAGCATGTTGGAGAAAAGTTCTTGCTCTGTTTATCTTTATATGCCTTATCTTAGGTAATGTACCTTATTAAACTTAGAGGGATACTGAGCCAGAACTTGTTCATTGTTTTCCATGAAGGTCTTCAGTCTGTTCTGGATGGTTTCCTCAGTGTCGTCCATACGTTTTTCCTTAGCGTTGGCCGCGCGGTGCAGGATACGCTGCCTCATCGTGTCGTTCGAGGCTTCGAAGTAGAGGATTGTCTGAAGGAAATTGGGTGTTCCATAAACTATCATAGACGGACGAACGACAAAGAAGCATAGTCGTCCTGAAGTTGCCAAATAGACAGTATGACAAACAGCGGGAGATGTATTGACATGACGTAAAATAGATTAATTACATTTCGCTTTCGTGTTTTGGCTACAGGCAACAAACATATCATCATATCATTTATTCCTTGCATTGTGTGTGTGTACAAAAGGCCTTATATAAATGATATGTCTCAACACAACTCTTAGCTAACTTAAACTAGATTTTAAAACTAAAACTTCGGTACATAAAGACGAATATATAAACGCCCAAACCGCCTCCTTCGAAGTCGGTTAATAATATTGCAGTATTTACAATAAACAACTTTAAACCACCGTACACTGTCTGTTCGAATGACAGTGAAAGTTCACTGTGGCTCCATTCATATCTACATTGTGTGCATGATAGAATATTGTAAGCTAAGTACAATATATAGGTATATATAAAACTCTCGTGAAACTCGAACACATTAAATAATATTTAAAAAGGGTCACTCACGTAATTTAGTCGATTTTCGCTCGACATGTTGCAGAGCGTCATCAGGAGCGACCACTCGCGACAGAGGCAAGTCGTACACTGCAGGCTAATGCTCTATCTGTCCTGCTACTTGCACCTGACGTTCTTCGTAAAGAAAGAAACATGACGAGCGAAAATCGACTAAATTACGTGAGTGACCCGTTTTAAATATTATTTAATATAGGTACATAATCCGAGAGCGCTCTTCAGCTTGCAAAATCATGACGGGACATCTGTTCTTTCTACATCTCCTGCATTTGTTTCCGAGTCCTAGTGGAAGGTGGAAGATAGCTGTGGGAACTCACATTTGGATGCGCTATGACCTTCTCAAAGGCTTCGCCTTGAGTCTTCTCTCGTGGGTATCCGTCGATAAGGAAACCTTTGGCGGTCGCCTGGTTCTTGTCGATGGCTTGTTTGAGAAGGCCCAAGACTATGTCGTTGGATACCAGTTCACCTGGAAGGACACCAGATTTCAGATTCTAAATTGTAAGATGTACGATGGACTAAATTGCTACTAGGACTTAATTGCATACAACGCGAATGGTAGTACGTGACTTTTGATAAGATATACTGCTTTATTAACACTAGAATAGCCGCGCTCTAGTTTCGAACACTTTTAGTCCCTACAGTAAACGCTTTTACTTTCAATTTCAGATTACTTTTCATACTTAGGTAGTTTGTTTTTAAAGTTTGAAACCTTTCTATGACTAATCCCTATGACCCTATTAGTAACTATATTTTATGCTAGAAAAAAGAAAAGAGAAAACCGTTTAAAATATTGTGAAATACAAATCACGAATTTAGTTGCTACTGGGTCCAGTGGACCCAGAACTAATACATTTTCGCTTGTGTAAATGGTCGCTATTGGGTCTACTCAGGGTCTACTGAACCCATACACACTTACGACGTCCTTCATTTTTTAAGACAACACCCTAGCGGACAGGCGGCCTTGTCGTACAATACCTAACGAATAAATTAAAGATCTAAATGCAGGCCAGTGGGTCCGGCAGACCCCGTAGCGTTAGTAACCAAGTCCCATTTTGGTCACATATGGACTTCCAATATTAACATCCTAAAACCCGTGCAGAAGACGGTGATACAATACAATACAATAACTCTTTATTGCACCTCAAAACAACAAAAATAACACAAACTGGTATAGATTACACATGAAAAAGAGGCAAACAACAGGCGGTCTCGGCGGTCGGGCGGGTCGGTGATGTGATGTTAACAGAAGCCAGTTTTCTCCGGGACCAATATCGCCTCCGAAACGTTGAAGATAAAGTTTGTTTTTAGTGAAGGGTCCACTTGGTCGCTAGTTAATAAGGTTTATTTCTAAATGAATCTTCATAGCATTAGCGCCTTATCGGAAAGCGACAAAGTAGTACCTTGGACTAAAATTAGTCACGAAGTATTTGAAGTTTATACAGCAACAATGAGTGATAATTCTGAAAGTTTAAAATATGCTGCTGTGGCAGTCAACTGCAACACCCTACTGACCATCGGTAAACCATACGCCGTCTTAATAGCGATTACAAATGGTCACTTAACAGTGTCGGCGACGGTTCTTCCAATCTCACCATGCTTGATGATGCCAGCAATATGCTTCCCAAGCTCCGAGCCGCTCAACACCTCGTCACGAAGCAGGTCTCCAGTAGAGAGGTGGGTGAACCCGTACTTGGCTACGATCTTGTGGCACTGCGTGCCCTTGCCCACACCCGGCCCGCCGAGGATCCACACTATCGGCTTTTGTTTTGGAGGCTGCAAAACATTGGGGTACATGTTTAGAACAACCAATACCTTTTCGGGTTAACACTCACGTATTTTTATCACAATGGCGTGACATGTTTCAAACATGTCACGCCTATTGTGATAAAAATACGTGAAAGTTAACCGTGTTGCGTGTGTTTAGATCAGTATGGCTCACGAAAGTTTAAATTATAGGATAGCAAACTAATTAAATTGTTTTCGTTGGTTTCCAAATCGTTCAGAGCTCTTATGGTGGTCATAC
Source organism: Lathronympha strigana (assembly GCA_949128165.1). NCBI lineage: Eukaryota > Metazoa > Arthropoda > Insecta > Lepidoptera > Tortricidae > Lathronympha > Lathronympha strigana. The sequence continues at coordinate 2,949,200 of OX421906.1, read as the reverse complement.
ACCATCCTTTCCGGAGACGCTATGGCTTATGACTAGTGTTTAAACTAATTGTGTGTGGTGTATATAGGACGTACTGCAGATGTGGGGGCCCTTGGTTTGTAGGATGTTTGTAGGACATGTTGTCTGGTCGAATGATTACCTACCAGATGGGGATGAGTGGCTAGATGGCAGAAGATGTTGCACCCAGGTGGTTCTTCTTTGGCTCTTTCATCTTCTTGTTTAGGTATTTGATTAATCTTCTTAGGCGGCATTTTTAAATTTTTTGGTTTGAATTTCTTAGATCTTTTTTCTGGTTAACTACAGATGACAGATGACAAATCGATATATTCCACAGATAAAATATTATTTTAAAGTAAAGAAATATAAAGCCGTGTCCGCTGCCACGTGTTTTCAACCGACTTCAATATTTCTAAAGGAGGAGGTTCTCAATTCGTCTGAATTTTTTTTATTTTTTTTTTTAATGTATGTTACCTCAGAACTCCGTCATTACTGAACCGATTGAAAAAATTTTTTTGTTTTCTGAAAGTAGATGGTTCCAGATTGGTCCCATTTTTTTCAAAATCGATTTCTGATGATGGGATCCATGAGGAACTGAGGGAACTCCTCAAATTTGAAAGGCACATGCATGCTGATTTGGGTGATTTCTTAAGAAACTCGATCATTTCTTTACGAAAATAATTAATTTGGTGGAGTGGATCTGATAATGGAGACCAGGGATGGCAAAGTGGAACTGCTTGGTAATTCCCAGGACTATCATCCGATTAAAAAAAAATTGTTTTGGCTGAAAATAGATGGTTCCAGGTTTGTCCCGTTTTTTTCAAAATCAATTTCTGATGATGGGATCCATGAGGAACTGAGGGAACTCCTCAAATTTGAAAGGCACATGCATGATGATTTGGGTAGTTTCTTAAGACACTCGAGCATTTCTTTACGAACATCATCAATTTGGTGGAGTGGACCTGATGATGAAGACCAGGGCTGACAAAGTGGAACTGCTTGGTAATTTCCAGCTCTATCATCCGATTTGAGACATTCATCTTTTCTTTGTAAAGAAATACCTTCAAGATAGTCCTATTTGATTATAGTTCTATTTTGATGATGGAATTCATGAGGGATTGAGAGAACTCCTCAAATTTTAACGGCACATGCATTCTGATTTAAGGGTTTCCTTAAGTAACTAAAACATTGTTTTGGGGGAGCCAACATTTTGATGAAGTGGACCTGATGATGAAGACCAGGGATGGCAAAGTGGAACTGGTCGATAAACCTAGCTCTACTTATTATCCTAGTTGTGTCATTCATCTTTTTGATTTGATTTCTATTCTGATGATGGAGTTCTTGAAGAATTCAGAGAACTCCTCAAATTTGAACGGCACGTTGATTGTGATTAGAGGGTGTTCATAATTAGCTAAGGCATTTTCTTACTGTGGCCATCATTTTGCTGGAGTGGACATGATGTTGATAATCAGGGATGGCATATTGAAACTGCTCGATAATTTACAGTCTGTCATCCAATTTAACACATTGTTATTTTGTTTGTTTTATTATACAAGGGAGTTCCGTTTGATTATACTTCACATGTAATGATGGAAGCTCTGGGACATTAAGAAAGTTCCTCAATTTTCAATCGTACACGTGCGGTGTATTGGATATTTGTGAAGTAAACTGGCTAATTCAAACAAATTCAAAATTTCACTTTTACCGGGAACCAAATGAAGTCGGTTTTTTTTTCTTAAAAATTATGTGTTTTTGTAACATCTAACAAGTTATTCTCACTTGTTACCGTGCGTTTACATGCTCGGGCTCTCGGCCGAATGTTTCGGCCATGTTAGTACACGATGATTCGAGACAGACTATATAGAGAAAACTTAAGCCAGACCAGAGACAATTTAAGTACTTTTTCAGGTAGTTTGGTTGAGTTAAAAGGTGTCTTAAATAATTTCACTTCGGGTAAAGCTATTTAAAAAGTGTCTTAAATAGTTTCAATAACCAAAGCTATTTAAAACACCGTTTAACTCACCGAAACTACCTGAAAAAGCTTAAATTGTCTATGGTCTGGCTTAAATTTTATCTATATAGTCTGTCTCGAATGAGCGTGTACTAGGGTGGGCCGAATCATTCGGCCGAGAGCCCGAGCATGTAAAAGCACCATTAGACCATTTAATTTGCCCAAAAGCATGTTTTTCCTATAGCGTTTTTTCCATACGCATTTTTTCCCACTCTTGAGTGTTACCACACGCATTTATTCTTGTTTTGATTTTTCCAATCGCATATTTTCCCACATCTGTTTTTATCTGAAGCTGATTGTAATGACGGCATAATTTTCTACATTTGTATATTTTCTATAAGCGTAATATTTCATCGATGCTTTTTTTGACAAACGTTTAATTACCTCCTTCGTTAAATTAATCAGTAAATAAAATTTGGTTCAAAATTGATTTTTTGTCAGTCACCGCGGTATTTTTGTATGTTTGATTTAATTTTTTATTTTTTTTCCATACGAAAATATTACTTATAAAAATAAATAAATCAGCGCAACGTAAAATAGACCAGCCTAAGATGAAAAAACAGACCAAGTACGAGTCGGACTCGCCCACCGAGGGTTCCATACACGGCACAGAGGGTGCTCTTAAACATTTATTTTCCGATACTTTGAAGACAGGGCAGGTATACAATTATGACTGCCCATGCCGGTGCTTAACCTTGACTGATTCGTAGGTAAGGTACATACTTAAAAATACTGGTGGCACGGAACTCTCAGTGCGCGTTAAATATACATTCACATTATTTCTTGTACTTGTGCTAAAAGCTCTTGTTGTCGCCAAATTTCGTGATTCTAGATCAACGGGAAGTAGCCTATACATTTTGATTCCCATTACAAATGTATGGGAAATGCGACATAAACGGCCGTATCGATTTATTTATTTATTTAAACTTTATTGCACAAAATACAAAAACAAATGTACAAATGGCGGACTTAATGCCCAATGGCATTCTCTACCAGTCAACCATAGGGCCAAACAGAGACTTGAATAAAATGGTGCAAAGGGAGAATTAAGGTAATAATATCGAAATAATTGCAAAGCAAACTGAAGAGCATTATATATATATTATTATATATAATACACAGATAAAATAATATAATATACTACTACATATTTCCAACATGCACACTATACAATAATGATGGACACTATGGAAACTCTTCTTTCAGCAGGTGCTTACGCAGCATCCGCTTAAACGCACTCTTACTTGAGGCTTGTCTTATATAAAGAGGAAGCGAATTCCAATGACGACTTGCCTGGATGGCGTAGGAATTACCCATGAAACCAGTACGGTGAGCAGGAATCTTAAGTTTGAGAATACGGGAGGTACGCAGCTCACAACCTGGCCAAGGGGTTTCAAACATGAACATACTTTTTAGGTATCCAGGAGTAGAAGGTTCGAATAGAATAGAAAAAAGAGTGCTTAGAATCCTGAGGACTCTCCGGCGACGGATGGAAAGCCAGTTAAGTTGACGCCGGTAAAAGGAAACGTGATCGTATTTCCGGAGCCCGAATATGAATCTTATGCCATTGTTGAGCAGACGTTCGAGTTTATTAAGACTCTATTGAGTGACATTAGTCGTGCACACATCACCATAATCAATAATTGGCAGGACCAGAGCCTGGACTAACATTTTTTTTGTACTTACTGGAAGAAAGTTTCTAAATTTATAAAGGGTTCTCAGTGTTCCAGAGACCTTTCGACTTATGTCTGCCAAGTGGACATTCCAGGAAAGGTGAGAATCAAAAAATAACCCCAGGTTTCTAACTTTGTTAAGTAAAGGAATAACATCCTGATCATAAACGATTGGCTCAATCGAGACTGTGCTAAGCTTAGTGACGTGCCACTGGCTTCCCATAATTATGGCTTGACACTTGGCTGGATTAACACATAAACCAAAACAACTGGACCATTCGGCGATGTGATCCAGATCTGCATTTAACATCTTGATGGCGGTGTTGATGTCATTCACATCCGCATGAACGTATAGCTGCAAATCGTCTGGATACAAATGGTAAGAGCTACGAATGTTTGCGGTAATCAAGTTGATGAACACAGAAAACAGAAGAGGTGAAAGTATGCCACCTTGAGGAACACCATTATTCAGCTCACACCAGTCGGATAGTGAGCGACTGGCACGGACAGCCTGAACACGATCGGACAGATACGACGAAAACCACTCTGTTGCCTTTAAGGAAACCCGCAAATGAGTCAGAGTAGCGAGAAGTAGGTCATGGTCAACCATATTGAAGGCATTTGAAAAGTCTATAAGCACCATCACCGTGACTTTGGATGCTTCCATCCCAGCCGAATGTCTTCTGTAACTTTAAGTAGTGCGGTGGTGGTGCTATGACCGTATCGGAAGCCAGATTGAAAGGGTGACAGGAGATTATGCCGGTGAACAAATTGCGAGATTTTTCTGATTTCGTTGACATAGAGGTTTGGTTTTTTCAGAGGTTTAAGGGACCCCCGCAGATCTGGTACCTGTTACTATCAACTTGCTACCTCTACGGGTTCCCGAGATAATGGGACTTGGCAGACATACGAACGGATGGACAACAAAGTGATCCTATAAGGGTTCCATTTTTGCCTATTGAAGTACGGAACCTACACGTGAAATGAACATGTGTAACAGTACCTTAAGTAGTCTTGATTACCTCTTTAGATCTAGATTTTATTTTAGAAAACAAGAATGTTTAAAAACCGTGTAGAAATGTCAACATCTTGACGCACTGTCACATCATTCATACGTCCAAAACACCAAATTTATTTTTATAACATATACTGACGTATACACTGCTTATAAGCAAATCTGACCAACCAAAACCGATTCCAAAAATCATGAACGATAAAGAACCCTGCTGGCCATGTGATGAAGATGTGATCGAAAAACTTCCACCTTGCCCTTTACAATGTAGATCCGAAAAATGCAAATCTTTTAAAAGGATCTCTTTAGAGGGCATACCGCTAGTGTGGGTGCTGGGCGGCCCAGGTTCAGGAAAGGGCACACAGTGTGGTAAAATCGTGACCAAGTACGGGTTCACACTTTTGTTGACTGATCCGTTGGTTCGCGAGGAGGTTAAGTCTGGATCCGTGCGGGGAAAGTGCTTATCCAAGATTTTGGAGAGAAGTGAGTGATTTATTTAAGACTATGTATTATTTGAATACCCTTCAAACCTTCGTGAGGGGCTGAAACATTCAAATTCATGCCCTGGCTCTGCTGATGACGCGCTTAGCTTTAGATTTAGCGCTTATGTGGAAGCCAAAGCCACGACTCTTCTCTTCCCACACACACTCCGTTATGATATGCCTTACCTAACCAAGCAATAGTAGGTAGATTGTGAGTGACAGAACCAAGGGGTGAAAAGCGGTTTTGTCAACAGTCCGAGACTGAAATAGTGGTTTCTACCCTAGTTAAACACACTCCACTTTTCATATCGAATACGAGGAAAAAAATAAAGGTCTATTTATAAAATATTTATAAACGTTACCTTGTAGTACGAGACTCTTGAAAAGTTTCTTCAAAAAATCGATTTAATGCCGTCATTTATGGATTCGGAAAATTAATATCAGAATGGAATTCGTCCAATGCATCCTTTCTAAACGGATTTTTAATTGAAATTAGTAAAACGCATTTAGAAAGGAAAATGGTTTAGGGCAGATCCTATCTCCCCCATCTCTAATTAATTATCTAAATCTAATAATTAAGTATTTTTCACGTAGGTTTCAGGTCTACATTTGCGATCTTATTTATCTTGTTAACTAGTGTTTAAAAGTTATGGATATGAATATGACCAATCATCATTTAAAAGGATAATTAAGTAAAGTGTCCATCCATCGACTTGAGCATCTCTAAGTCCTTTCTTATGTTTTCTTCCTTGGAATTCGAATTGTGTGGTAATCATTAGTTCTCCAAGAAGCTTTTACTTGCTTTTAGATGATACAGCACCAACTGATGTGCTCGTGGACCTGCTGAAAGATGCCATCTACAAAACCGCCAGGACGGCCAAGGGGTTCCTGTTCGACGGGTTCCCGAAAGAGAAGAGCCAGGCCGTCATGTTTGAAAAAAGAATTAGACCCTGCACGGTAATTATACTAATTATATTTTAACCCATTAACCGCTTAGAATTTTTTATTGAGCGTGCTCGTGTCGCCGCGTCACCCGAAATTACACGAAGATTTGTCGTATTTATCAGACTTCGGCGAAATGAGCTGGAAAACGTTTGTCTCTTATATATCGGACTATGGCGGTTAAAAGGTTAAAGAAAATTTTTATTGTGCAGGAAGGTAAATAAATGACATTGATTACATCTGGGTGGCTTTACAGGCACTGCCTTACAAACTAATAAGTTAACTAAACCAATTTTGTACTGAAATAAGCTATCGCGCTCCTATTATAAATTACTACCAGAAGAGCTATGTCTGGTGACTGTGATTTTCTAGTAATCTTCGTCAAATGGTCTCAACTCACAAAGTCAGTACCACGTCCAGACAATAAGAAACCGGACTCAAACTTTTATTCCCTCAGGTAATCTTCTACCTCGAAGCATCATCAGACACCCTGACAAAACGTCTGATGGCACGTGACCCCAACGCCAGCGAGCAAGCCGTCAAGCAGAAGGTTAAAGCCACGTTTGAGACCGACGAGCTGGTTCTAGCTGCGTACTCTGATAGAGCGTTCAGAGTAAGTTGTGAGGGTCTACTGCGAACTACGAGAGGTTTTGTGTCTTTGTCGCACTAAAAGCATATAGGCTGCATTTCCATCAGAGGTGAGCAAGGATGCGTTGAGAGAGATGTGTTTTTAAGAACCAATAAGATCACTTGCGCTGAGCAACGGCAGGCAAATTAAACGATTCTATTGGTTCTTATCCCTTGCAGTGCATCCTCGCTCATCTCTGGTGGAAACGCAGCGTAAAGGCAAAAGTAAGCGACCACGTGTGGTAAGTTACTGCAACCAGAAGCGGTGTGACCTAGAACTAAATGCTCAGCCACCCAAAATGAGTCTTTGCCTCCGACACGAGAGCTCGCCACTTTACCTGATACTGCGCAGTTTGTGGCTCCGATCTCACGTAGATCTATCTACACCATTATTTTTTCAGCGGTACTTTAACCGACCGACCGTCCGGACGAAGTCCAGTCAGTCGACGAAGGTATGCTTTCTTCACCTTCCGATTCTCTCCCATTCGCTCAAGGTGACCGAGTCAGCGATGACGATAAGCCTTGGTCTCGCCAATGGCAGTTGTTTCGACTACCAGTTCCTGTATTTCGGTATTTTTGAGGATTACCATCGTCCGTTTTGACAGGTCCCAGGATTTTTCTGAACACCTTACTCTCCGCTACTAAAAAGCTATGCTCCCCCTTATGAGTTAGCGTCCAAGCATGACAACACCCATACATAACCTGACCTAGCCTTATCTATAACTGACTCAAAATAAGCAAGCTGGTAGTAATCAACTATATGGACTACCCTTCACTGTTAGACTGACCTGGCATAGCTAATTGATGGGCTCATGATGGGTTTAGATTGATTTTTAGGTTATGCCTGACTTTCTAGATAGCACCGTTCGTTCGTAATATTAGAGACGTGGCGCAAAGGCCATAAAATGTACTGGCTTTATATCAAATCGAAGGCGGTGAAAAGGTTAATTTTATGTTATAACCTACAGATAAATGCAGAAAATAACCCAGATCAGATGTTCCGCGAGCTGTCAGATATCCTTGACGCTTTCATTCCAAAGAAGACCGCAACACCAGCCGCAGCGCCAGCAGCGGTCACACCAAAATAAATTAATAAATAAACCAGTTAATAAACTATTTAGAAATGCTCTGTATTTTATGGTATACGTACAAGATTTAGGTCCACTAACACCGGTTCCACTTACAGCTCCGAAGTTAACTAGACGTTTATTTCATGTGGAATTTGACAGAGATAACACCGGGTTAGCCAACTAACCCGGGGTTAAGGGGGTGGTGCCAGTAGCCCTTAGGGTCACAAGGGCATAGAGTAGTAGATTGTGTCACAAGGCAGAATTGCGTATTTTCGGTCTGAAGGAGACTAAATAGAAGCCTAAGAGTAGGTAGTGGGGATACAAGATTAAAAATAATTTTGCCAACAAATGACACATGCTAGTTAGTTTTGCTGGGCTCTTTTCGCAACTCACATCCATTGCGCCTTTTGCGTGATAACGAGGTAGCCCTTTTCCAACCGCCCTAGCAGCTCCTCTACGAATCTAGCATAGGTTTTAGGCTGCCAACTGCCTCCTTAATGACACATGCTGCTTATCTCACCATTTATGAGGATCCCATTTATGAACATTACATTTTAATATCTTACCTATCGTAAAAGTGGTAAACAGCAACTTTGCTCCCTAACCAACAGATGTATGTCCGGAAACTTGTCATATATGAGCAGATGTGATGAAAAATAAAACTAATTATTATAGGTAAAACTCATACTTGATAGAAGTCGTGGCGACACGCACGAAACGTACTCGTACAGTCTTGATATCAAGTGAATGGCGGCTTAAAGTAAAAAGTGAAATAAAACATTGAAATACAAAACTCGTGCAATAAATTATATAATTTAAAAACAATGACAATCCTGATACCCTAACTAGCCGCGATCTCAACAGCGCACGGCTCTTCCAGTTGCCCTTGACTTTCTTGATTTTCTGGGTCTTCTTGATTATCTTGGCTTCCTTCTGCGTCCCGCTCTTCTTTAGGCTCGGGGGTCTCCAGCATGTCAGACAGGATTTCTTCGAGAGTAGACGCTAGCGCTTTCGGGTTACTGTTGCTGTCCAGCTGAAATATTTGAGAGAAGTTAGGAAAAGTCAATATCGATTATTACTTTATAACTAAAACAGTACTATTTTTCACTCGAACGCCACGTCACCGAAGCGTCAAAACTTTATGAGTGTTCATTTCTATGTTGATTTGTGGTCTGTGACTGATTAATCCATCTTTGGTGTTAAGAGTTATGGTGCGGATATATCGGTCATGGGCTTCTAAAAAATTAACCGTGAATGTATTCTAGATTTCTTCAGATATTATAGAATCAAAAATTACATCCGATAATTTTGAGAGAAATATTTGCCGGCCATATACCTACGTTCGGGCATTCTGTCGGATCTCCATAGTGGATATACCCACTATACAAATTACCCACCAGACAAAATATGTGTAAATCAGTCAAGTTTCAGACAGTATTCTCCTCTATTATATGCAACACGATTATTGGTGTTTTCTGAAGTCTCTGGGCTACGCAATGAGGATTACCACGAGTCGATTTTCCGCTAGGGGCACCTGTGGAACGTGGTTCCTGCGGGAACATTTCACACGTCACTTCGACAATTCTCTCATATTGACACAGGACCCACGCATGATTGGCGACAATAGGGTAGCTTCCATTGGCGTGATATTAGCATGCCTCCTCCGTGTAACAGTGAGGACTTTTCCTGATCATATGACTCTAAAGGTACTCGTATATTCTCACCGTGACGACGTGACCTCCGAGTCGTTTGTGCACGCTCTTGACTTTGTGCGCCGCTTCCCTGACTATCTGCCTCGCGGAATTGAGGTCAGACTCTGGTCTGCCCAATTCAGACAGTTTGGCCTGGAGTCTCGTCGCTGCGACCTGTGAATGAAAAATACATTGTGCATCTCCTTAAATATTCTGGGAACATTTCCTTATCTTCTAGCTGGACATTTCTTGTCATTAGTAAGATAGCCCAAGCAAGCGGTTTATTTCGGGTTAACGAAACTGTTTATGAACAGATACGAACGACTATAATTGCAAAACGTGTCATGCAATACTAGCTAAGGGTATTAAAGATACCTTTCCTTACCGAAGCTATTTAAGACACCTTTTGACTCACCCAAACTTAAAATACGGGCTAAAATTGTCTCTGGTCCGAGCCTCGCCCGAGGTTCTCGAACGAGTGTGTAGTACACACTCGTTCGAGAACCTCGGGCGAGGCTGCATTCGTCCGAGACATTCAGCCTAGACATTCAGCCAAGAGTCTACAAGCGCCATGAAAGGGAAAATGATCATTGATGGTCATCACAGCCAGTGAGTCATCATCATCTTCCCAGCTGTTCTACTTCTTCCTAGCGTTTTCCCGGCATATACCACGGCTCAGGGAGCCAGGGGTCCGCTTTGGCAACTAATCCCTTAAGACTTGGCGTAGGCGTTAGTATTACGAATGCGATTGCTATCTGACCTTCACACTCAGAGGGCCAACTAGGCCTTATCGGGAATAGTATGGTTTTCTCACGATGCTTCCCTGGTAAATATCAAATGATATTTTGTACATAAGTTCATGAGCCGGAGTTTGAACCTGGGACCTTCAAATTGACGGAGTCACACGCTCTTACTGCAGGGCCACCAAACCTTCCCATCATCATCTTCCCAGGATGCAACGTTTACCGGCTTCGCCACAGCTCAAGGAACCTAAGGTCCACTTGGCAAATTAACCTAATAAGTATTTGAATTCAAACAGAGACCCACCTCATTGTCCACTTCTAACGCGACGACCTTCTCCGGCCACTTGACCTGACGGTGGAACATGCAAGACATGCGGGAGCTCTTCGGGAACCCGACGAGGATGAAACCCTTAGAGTCCTGCTGCTGGAGCATTTCTTCTTTTATCAGGTCCACTGTCAATTGCTGAAAAAAGTACTTAATGCAGTTCTCAAACTATGTTTAAAAAACCAGCCAAGTGCGAGTCACACTCGCCCACCGAGAGTTCCGCACAAAGGAGGCTCCGCTCATTTATGACCTTAATTTATAGCCAAATTTCGAGATTCTAGGTCAGCGGGAAGTACTACATTTCCCACTGAGTTACGAAAATCCCATACGATTTCGTAACTCAGTGGAAAAAATTGTGGGACATACTGGGAAATTGGGTCTATCTTGAAGAGAATAACGAACTCTTCCTACCTACCAAATTTCATCAAAATGTGACGCGAAAAAAAAACGACAACAAAATAAAAATCCGCCCATGAAACATATTGATAGCTGTGGCACTTCCAACAGCTACATCCCCTTTTTGAATCGCTAATTGCTGGAGTGGCATCTGTCGAGTATGAATCCAGACTGAGCTACCACCAGATGCGTGGTCGCCTTTTGGTGATCCATCTGCCGACTTGCAAGGTTACGTCTACCGACGTCCGCGGACGCGTCTGTCTATGTGTAGTGGAGGCCTTTACCTCTGGGACTTCATCTTGCGCCTTCAGCCGGTCAGCTATCAGCCGGCCTCTCGCCGTATCCTTTTCGGCCTCGGCCCGCACCAGATCACCAGGCCTGATCATCGTGTAGCCAGTAATGTTGGAGATGGTCTGCGCCACGGTCTGGTTACCGGCGCCAGGGACGCCGTTCACGAAGATGACTGGTAGGTTTCTGATTGGCGACATATCGTAAACGCCTTCTTCCTGAAAGTATAATAGTGTTTTCAGAAAAAAGTATACATTGAAAGGTTAAAATACAAGTGCATGAAAACTACTCAAGATATATGGTAGCGCCATTATTCAGGTATGTAAAAATATCGTAGGTAATCTGTACACTTTTTTAATTTCTGGTTTAGTTTATCTAACTTCGCATTTCCCCTAAAAGGGCAGAAGAAAAAAATATCCAAGCAATATTTATGAGACGATTCTGTGCACTTGACTGTTCCATTAAGTGTTTAAAAAACTATATCCACTATAATTAAAAATGTGTATCAATTATAAACCACAGACAAAAACTGAAACATTTAGTGTGCGCAGAAATGGACAGCATTATTTCCCGTTGCTGGCTTTGGTATCGATCCAGTCAAACAATTGGAACCCTAGGACACTGTAGGACTAAGTCATAGTAACGCTATAAATCAGATTGCAAGACTTCTAGTACTGCTTGTCATTTTCACATGGTTCTACAGTGGCCTAGGGTTCCAATTGGTAGACTGTATAAATACCCTATAGCCACATGATCCTTATAAAAATACGGACAGATTGGCATAAATTTCTAAGTTTATGGCACTAATGTTGATCTTATTTCAAATGGACCAAGGGATTAAGTATTAAGTATACGGTATTCATAACAGCTGGTCAAGCCTAATGTCACTGACCACCATTACCCAGACCTCACGTAAAAAATAAGAAAACATACCTCATCTCCGTCATTCTTCGAATATAAACAACCCATCACGGCTACAAACTAATTACAAGTACAATTGTAAAATAATAAGTAATATTAATATCCAATAAAGTTTGTGAAGTATAATGACATTTCCAATACGGGTGACACAATTTTGAAATGGATAACGTCTAGATTGGTGACGGTTTTCGAATTATGGTCGTTACTGGCCAGTTAGGACAACTTTTTTGACGTATTTCGACCTCTTTTTACGGTTCTACAATCTGCACCGTAGGTTTGGGAGCAATCCATTTAATCGTAGGTAGTACAGTCAACTACAAATATATGAATACAGCCAAAGTGCCAAAAATATGTATACATGACCTTAATGTTTAGGCAATTAATAAAGTCCTGTTTTTTGGCATATTTGTAGTTGGCTGTACCTACTCCCCAAATTGAACGACGTTCAACGTTTGCTCGGCGACTTTTAAAAATGACGTTTGTTTTGAATTTTTTTATACTTTAAGTTTGTTAGAAGATGCAATGTTCTATGAATTTTGTCATTTTTGTACTATATATAGACTTCAATTAGGCTGATGTTAACGTACATTGAAAATACTATGAACAAATGAAAATCTACGTACATCATTTTTAAAAGTGGTTGAACAAAAGTTGTTAGGTTTGAGAAGTAGGTCTTCGTTTCAATTTATCGCTCCTATTATGGGCCACCACTCGTATATACTGTCACCTGATATAAAAAGTTTAAACGCCCACATACAGTAGGTTCCTATTTTTTGGAGTAAATTCTAGGGTGGCCTTTTCATGAAACGGAAACCTGCAGTTCTGCACTATAGCAGGTAGTCCAAGTGATTTTATTCATTATGTACTTAACATTAAAATAAAAATTTAAAAAAATGCTTTGTGATTCTTTATAACTGTCATTCAAACTTCGTCAATCATCGTTTTGTGGTACCAGTGTTTCTGTATCTGAAAAAAATATAAAGAAAATTATGTTTTTTGTACAGTCAACAGAGAATCCCACGCTCAGCTAGAGGCGATGGGGTGGATGCGAACGGAGCGGGACGGGACGATCTGTCAATTTCTATAGAAAGAACCATTATCATTCGTTCGGAGCCCTCGGATGTCGCGTGACGTTATCTATAGAAACTGATAGATCGTCCCGTTGACCCCGTCCCTTATTCATAAACGTCAAATCTATAAGTACCTACCTGCAAAAAACTCAAACGTCATTTGACGATTTTTTCATATACACATGACCCACGCATGAGTGCGTCGCCTGGCCACAATATCACCACGTTGGCAAGTCTGACAATTCCTAAAATGACCGAATTACTTGCGTTTAGGCGTCCATAGGCTACAGAAAGAGCTCACCATCGTGTGGGCGGTGTGCTTGTTTGCCACCATTTCGATAATTTAATAAAAATTGTAATGAGATTAGACTGGACTTCTTGGTGGATACTTTATGACAATTGTCAATCAATGACTAGAGGTAAATCACCGGGTCACGATGGTCTCAGCGTCGAGCACCTCCAGAACGCTGGCCCTCACATATCGAGAGTGTTGGCAATGTTTTTTACGCTATGTGTAAGACATTCTTTTCTGCCTGATGACATGATGCGTACGATTGTTGTGCCTGTAGTTAAAAATAAAACTGGTGACTTAGCAGATAGAAATAACTACAGGCCGATATCATTAGCAACGATTATTGCAAAGGTATTTGACAGTGTGCTTAATTCTCAGTTAAGTAAATGTGTAAAATTGCATGACAATCAATTTGGTTTCCGGCCACATCTTTCTACTGAAACAGCTATAGGTACTGTGTCTTAAGCATACTGTCAATTATTACGTGCAACATAACACTCCAGTAATTGCCTGTTTCTTGGACCTATCTAAGGCTTTTGACCTGGTTTCCTATGATATACTATGGAACAAGCTAGAAAAAACCAATATACCACCAGAAACGGTGCGTATATTTAGGTACTGGTATGGGAACCAGGTCAACAGCGTTAGATGGGCAAATGTAATGTCTGATGAGTACAGGTTGGAATGCGGGGTGAGACAGGGGGGTTTAAGCTCACCAACGCTTTTCAATCTGTACGTGAACGGATTAATCGAGGCGCTCAGCAGCATTCATGTCGGATGTCATGTTGATGACGTTTGTGTCAACAACATAAGTTATGCGGATGACATGGTGCTGTTGAGCGCGTCGGTTTGTGGTATGCGCCGGTTGCTTCATGTGTGTGAGGAATATGCATTAAGTCATGGCAATACAATGAAAAGAAGAGCCAGTACATGATTTTTGAGAGCAGTCGCAACCGGGTATGTGAGTTTCCGCCTATCCACCTCAATGGTGTCTTGATGGATCGAGTCGACCATTTTAAATATCTAAGTCATATCGTTGCGGCTGATCTCAAAGATAACCTGGACATGGAGAGGGAGAGGAGAGCCTTATCGGTGAGGGCGAATATGATAGCCCGCAGGTTTTCCAGATGTTCTAAAGAGGTTAAGGTCACTTTGTTTAGGGCATTCTGCACCTCCCTCTATACGTGCAGCCTGTGGGTGAAGTATTCGCAACGGGCCTTTGGGGCTCTCCGAATCCAATATAATAACGCGTTCCGGGTTCTGATGGGACTGCCTCGCTTCTGTAGCGCATCAGGGATGTTTGCGGAGGCGCGCGTCAGCTGTTTCTATGCGACCATGCGCGGGCGCGCGGCATCCCTGGTGCGCCGGGTGCGGGACAGTCCCAACAGAATTCTTAGGATGATAGCGGATAAACCCGATTGTGCTATTTTGTTGCACTGTGAGGGGCTGCACTCTCCCACCAGTGCTATAAAATGGTGGGTTTGTTTGTATAATGTAGAATATATAGGTTTAATATTTCTTTTTTTTTTATGTGATGAGTACTTGTAAAATATGTGTCCAGTTACACGAAATAAATAATTTTGATTTGATTTTGATTTGATTGTCACGAAATGGCTGTTTTGAAATCGGAATGATACTGTGTCGGAATTTCGTGACATACGTATGTCGTGTTTTTTGACTTTTTTGTAACAAATCTCAAGAGTTTTTCACAAAAGTATTATTTTTTAATGATGATAATAATGATGTTTTACTAACTAAACTAATATAAACCAAAACTAAAAAAATTACGAAAACGGGGCTTAATCGTGTAGAAACTTTGAAAACAAACCTCCGACGTTTCAAGGGTGACATTGTCCCCGTGGTGGAAAGAGTAAAGACTGAGTCTTTCCCCGGAACCACCTTCTTTATGTGTGAAGACCGTGAAAGTTTAAATGACATGTAGGCGGCAAACAAGCATACAGCCCTTACAATAGTAAGTGGCACTCGTAGCCCATAGACGCCTGTAATACCAGTAAAAATGATGCTGACAGTTGTCACACCTGTCGCCGTGGTGAAATTGGGGCCTAAGCGACAATACGGTAGCCCCATTGAGTTGAACAAGCGATGACCCAGAACGGGGCCCAATTCTTAGAATAGCTCACGTGCCTCCTGAATGAAATACTCACTGTTAGGAGGCACCAACGAAGCAAATATAGAGCCCCGTTTATAAGGCCCGCCAGGGTTCAGCTCACACAGTGCCTGATACTTCTTCTTGCACGACGTGGACCTCCACGTCTTCTGGCGCGTTACCAACACGCAGTTGAACTTGTCGTGGTGACGGCGAGGGTGACCGGGGGCCCAGGCGCGGTACGTCGTGCAATCTAGGGAATCACCTGTGAAGAGGTAGACACAAACCATATTATCTCTTCCATTATCCTTTCATGCATGCCCATATTACATTATCATAATATATATTTGATCATCATAGCCATATGCCTTCCTTTTTATCCAACGTGAAAAAAAATACGGCACATAATCCATGAGACATGATCATATAATATGGTAGCTATAGTGTAAGTATGGATATTTGGAGTATGATCAAGTTTTTTTAATGCCATTTGGTCTCAAAGACGCAGATGCATGTTTGTGCTAGTAAGACTAGGTACTAGCTGCGTGATCAGTTAGTAATCACACCGAAGTAGAACGTTGCCAAAAGACGCAACCCAAGCGAGCAAAGCCAGACCCTAAAAATACGTAATTCACATTACCATTAACTCCTATAAACGCGCTGTTGCTAGCGTTGCTTCTCCGCAATGCCACCAGCGCGACGTCAACTCCTGCGCCGGCCAACAGCTGCGCGAGCGCATCAGTCCGCTGCTCGCTCGCCGTGTCAGCTAGTACACCGCTCATGTTTCTGCAGGCAGTGCGCGCTTCGGTATAGTTCAGTTTAGATGCGGTCAAGTAGAACATTCCAGTTGCTGGGATACACGTCGAGTTTATGTGTACTGGGAAAAATATGAAGGATTAATTTCGAAGATATGTGCAGAGGGGCACGAGGAGAGCTGACCATCTACGTTCGGGCATATCCGCCGGATCTGCAAAATTGAGAGCCGGCATAAGAATTTCATCAAGCATACGTGTATTCAATAGGTATTATGGATCCAGCTACGCGTATTCCTCGCGGAGACTGGATAAGGGAAACCAAAGCAAGAAAAATAAGGAAATAAACTATTGGTATATTAGTTATGGAGGACTTGGATATGGTATTCTTTCCAAGGAGTTAAAAACATTCTTCCTACGTCTCTTGGCCAGAAGACGAAGTGTTATTTTGTGCTCGCAAAGTCACATTAGTTAGGTACTTACGTACGGGCTTAGCGTAAATGCTGTAATAGTCATATCTCGAATCATTGACCAATGATAAACCACCATCCACCTCCGCACACTTGAGCACCTCACAAGTATACTCAATAGGTTCTGTCTCATTGTCCTTCTTCTTCTTTCTCCCCGTCTCTTTCAGCACTTCAGGTGGCACGAAGTTTAATGCCAACGCTTTCTTCTCGATGCCAAGACGCTGGCAACTGGTTAGAGAAGTGTAGTTGGCTTTTGCAGCAATACCGAGTTTAGATCTTTGGCATTTTTCCATTTTGTAATATTTGGGGACAACCGGAGTGGATTCGCCGGAGCATTTTGTGTTTGCATTGGTTGTTACGATTAGCGTGGGCAAAAATATTAGAAGCAATATAGCAGACACCCGCTTCATTTCTTCTCTTAGCGTCCTGCTCTCGCCTCGTGGCTCTCAATTTGTTTTTTCCACTAAATCGAATCGTTCACGCCACAGATACAAAAACTAGGTACCTAAGTACAGATGTAGTGCATAATGATTTTCCCTCGTAGGTATCTTCTTGGAACCACTCGTATTTGTCATGCTACTTCAATGGGAGCTACCGTATTGTCGCTCACCAGGCGGCGCCACTTATGCGTGGGTCCTGTGTCAGTAAGAGAGAATTGTCAAAGTGACGTTTGAAAAGTTCCCGCAGGACCAACGTTCCACTAGCGCCTACTGACTACTGACATTGACTGAAAATAGCATGACACGTACGAGAGTCGTGTTTCCGTGAAAATACGAGGGAAAGTCATTATGCACTACATCTGTATCACATGTACAACATCCTCTTTTGGCAGCTGGATAAATGTGTGACCTGTACCGTACTTGAACTTGTTATCGGACATTGAGCCCCTTTTATACTCGGGCGTGGCTATATACGACACTTTTTGTATGGGAAACGATCACTATACCTAAGTATAAAAGCGTCTGCACGACACAATCATATCTTGTTGTGGAAATCCACGGTCGAGTATTAATCCTTAAATGCATGATGATGCATTTATCACATAGAACGAGACAAGTGACAATCAAGTTCTCTTGGAATGTAGATTTTGTCATATCGTCGTAAGTTCTTAATTTAAAATGAATTTGGTAGTCACTTACGACGTTTTAGGATACTGTTAATTCATACATTTAAAGCAACTATTGTTTTATTAAGTTACTGTAAAACTTCGAATAGATGCATAAATTACCTCAACCTATTTCACAATTACGCCCACTTACTTTTTTCCACACATTTTTTCAATTTATAATTTTCCGACCTTTAAACACATACGGTAGATTCAAAAAACTAAGCTAGACTGATGTCAGGGAAGGCAACAGTAATTACTGAGTTCAGCAGTAACTTGACAAATAAATTGGTGCAATACAATAGCGTCAACGTAACTGACAATGATTATTGTGTAAGTTGATCTGATGATTGTTTTGACCTATTTGTATCTAACAGTGGCATGTAAAAATGGAGGGTTTGTTAAAAAAATGCACCCAAGAATCTCGCTCGCACCGATATATAATTTAAGGTGTGTTGGGGGGGCTTTATTTTCATTTCATGGGCAAAGACTATGTACCTATTTTAAATGATATAAATTAGCCACAACTTATCAAAGAGACCTTTCAACATGGCTTGCACGTCTGCAATGGTTTTATAGACCACCTATTCGAAAACCTAGCCTTTCGGCCAGTATCAGGCTGAGGCGAGACCATTTCCTGATAAATATTGTAATGTAGGTAATTGTCGTTTTGTTTTGCTTTCGAAATTCTGTATTTACTATTACGAATCAATGTTTTGTATTTGTATTTTGAAAGGCTTTTTTCTTCCCTACTAGGCTCAAAGTGGCACGTTTAATATGTTCAAGGACCACACATATGTAGGTTTTCGGACATTATCTGGTGGCATCGTTGTGTTGGTATAGTTAATGCCATTTTTTGTTTTTACAGGTCTTGTTTATTTTCCTCTTAGTTGGTGTAAAAAGCAGTAGGTATGTGACACACGGTATCAAATGATTTTCATCTTGGGCGTTAACGCTTGAATCCCTTATTACCTACGTTCAAAACTTTACTGTAGACTCATTCGGGATTAAATGAACGCCCAGAAATATATCATTTTGATCCGTTGTGACTTGTGACACAATCTACTATTAATTATTTGGATATTCGCTGTATTTCGCATCGCATATGTATTTCGAAAATAAAGTTCTACAGCTGAATTCAGGCCACAAGCCAAATTCATCCAATCGAATTGATTGTGCGTAAAATTGCTGCGTCTGGACACCCTATACTAGTGCAACATTTGTCATGTTTTTTACCATAATAGCGTTAATCCGACTGTACAACAAACAAACCGAGAACGCAAATTGGTACGGTTTGATCTTAACCAAATCTTTAAATCTTAACTACAGACAACGATAGACAACGCCTTTTTAAAGAATTTTTTTATTACAACTCGATACTTTTTATAAATAAATTGGTTATCGATTAAAAATATTTTTTATGTATTACAATAGCAACATTATTCATATGTCACTGTCAAAACTGACATGACATGACACACCCGACGTGTGGAGAGTGGAGACTGGGAGAGTGATGAATAGTTTGTTTATACATACAATAAAGGGTACAGTATCGTAAATTTAGCTGTTCACGTAAACAAATCTTATCCAAGAACAAAGAATACCCCTTCGGACTGCTGTCCTCTCCAAAATGGGCCAGGGCAAGAGCCAATTCACTGAAGAGGAACTTCAAGATTATGAGGTAAAAATTAAATCACCTTGCTTTTTGTATTTAGGCCAATTGCTTCTATGAATCAGAATTGTACGGTGCTTTCCTTAGTTAAAAGTTCTTTAACCTACTGGAAATGATGTACATGTGCTTTTAACGCCTTTCCAAGGTAAATTAAAAAAAAAACCTGTTTAAAAACTTTTTTTTCTTTTCTAGGACCTCACTTACTTTACGAAGAAAGAAGTGCTATAGTAAGTATAAAAATGTATTTATTTATTTTACTCCAAAAGTATATAGGTTCTTTAGAGCTCTGATAAGCTCTGATAGTTTGCTTATATGAGGAATGATCACATGTTAAAGCAAAATTGTATTTTTAAGCAGCATTATAAGATTGCCATTACAATAGTAGGTATACTGGAGCATTAGTGCCGAATCACTCTGAAGCCAGCTAAGAATCCTAAGCAAGTGATGTTACATGTGTACTTCCCTGATCTTGAGTGTAAGCTTCTAAAAATAGAATACCAGTTTCAAATACTGTATACTTAATAATCCTGCAGTAAGCTCTAAAAGGCTTGTGTCACAGGTAGAATAAAATAGATCCTCATTTAGACTACATTCCGTTTCAGTGCCCACACCCGATTCAAAGTCTTAGCCCCTGAAAAGGTGGGCCACAACAAGAATGCGAAACTCCCGATGGCCAAGATTCTTCAGTATCCCGAGCTCCGAGTCAACCCATTCAGAGACCGGATTTGCAAAGTGTTCAGCTCAAGCAGTGATGGGGACTGCACATTTGAAGACTTTTTGGACATGATGTCGGTGTTTAGTGATAATGCACCAAAGGCTGTCAAGGCCGAGCATGCTTTTAGGATTTTTGGTAATTATTTGTTTACATTTATCTATTCACACAAGAATTACATAAATTACCATTGGCATGTTAAACATAGTTTGCAAACCCCTACCTGCACTAACATTGCGACCCCCAATATAAAGGTTTTGTGAGCACCCAGAGGAATACGACCCAAACTTTGAAATACACTGGGGTCTTTGAATGGGGATCATCAAGTGAAAACCATTATGTGACTTATTAATTTCTCAAATGAGACATTTGTCGAGTACACTTCTTTCGGCTGAAATTATGCTGATGATTAGGTGTTAAGCCTGCTACTTTTTGAGTTAACTAATGAAGTTAAAATACAATTCCAACTTCCAGATTTCGACGGCGACGATATGATTGGCGTGTCTGACCTGCGAGAAGTGATTGAGCGGCTCTGTGGTCCAGATCTTACGCTAAGCGAGTCAGAACTGCAACAGCTGGTGCAGAACGTACTAGAAGAAGCGGATTTGGATGACGACGGTGCACTCAGCTTTGCGGAGTTTGAGCATATTATTGATAAGAGCTCGGATTTCACAGAGTGAGTTAAAGTATAGATATCAGTATGTGGGAAAGTGACGAATCGTAATTAAAAATTGGTTCCATTGAGGTGCAATTAAATACGATAACATATTAAGGCGTGACTGTGGTCATATTATTTAGTATTTAGCAAAGTGTGTGAAAAGCCGAGTAGACGAGGGTAAGCCTTCTGCACTATATTCATCTAGTTGTAACGAACCTTGGCAACCTCCCGGTTAGTGTACTTACCTCATATGCCGAAAGCTTGGGGCGTATTCCACCGAGGTAAATCGAGTGCCGCAATACGGGCTGGCGGAAGTTTACTAAAGGGCAGCCTGTGAACTGTCACCAACGGCATTTCTGAAATAAAAAAAAAGAGCGAACTCACATCACAAAGGCTGGCAGGTGCAAGGTTGCAAGTGTCCGTGGGCGGCGATAGTCATTTATCATCAGGCGATACGTCTGCTCGTTCATCGTTCTGCCCTCATAAAAAGAGACATGTTATATGGGGGCAGGGAGGAGTACAGAAACAAAGTGGATTAGGTTACATTAGTTTGATAAGCATAGGGAGTAGTGACTAGTGCCAGATTGACGGTGACTGAGAGCCGGAGTTGCAGGCGTCCATAGACTACGGTGACCACTTTCCATCAGGCAGATTGTATGCTTGTTGCAAATAAATTAGCGGAGGTCCCCAGCAAGCTAGTTTTAGTATCTCCCATCTCCTTATTCATGTAACGTCCACATATTATATTGATCTTCCATCACTTTTGAACCAATCTCGAAATCTGACTACCTATACAAATGTTATGATTTATTCTGTGATTTCATCTGTTTTCAGGACGTTCCGGATACGACTGTAAGAAGGAACTGGAAAAGAAGTTTCCCTCAAAACAAACTAAATCTAAGCATAATTCACTTGTTTAACTTTAAATTTGGTTATGTTATACCACAATTTTAAAATATTTCATAATTAGATATATCCAAGCTTGAAGTTAAGCGACTGAATTAGATAAACAATATTATTAAAATGATTTAAAACCGAACGCATTTTAACAGGCGATCGTTTGTATAACAGTATTAGGCTAGTTGGTAGAATAGATCTTGTAATACTTTCAATTTACATGACATTCTGAATCTCAAACTTTATCTAGTTTTTAAGGGATTTGTTTAAGTGTGTCGCCGCGTCTAGTTGTCAGTGGTTGGTTACAAGTGAAGTTAATTTCTGCCATGCAATTGTTTTGTGTAGGCGTTGTTTTAGACCAACCAAAACCAACTCATATATGTAGTCACACTCAGAATAACTTGTAGGTAATAAAGAAATGTAAAGGTGCATCAAACCTCCTATGTAGGATTTGTAATACTGCGTTTTTTAGGAAATTGGTGTAAAACCTGCTATATCTGTTTCTTATATTCTTCATCCTAACATTAATAATGGAAATAAGTGAAAGTGAAGAAACATGTCTCATGTCATGCCAAATATAGTTTAAAAAATATTGTCAATGTTTATTGCCATCATTTCCATTTAGTAAGACTTATAATTTCATTTCATAAATGATTATTATAGGGCTGCCCTTGGTTATAAAAATTCCAAAGTGACAATAATCAAACCAGAGAAATTATTGGTATAAAGCCTGTTTGTTTTTGATGTGCACCTCTCAAGTCCCACCACCATGCTGGGACACGAGCTGTGTACGCTTTTTTACGTGAAGCCTTTAGATCTGATATAACTTCCGATTCAAAATTAACAGAAACGGAACCATAGCAGATGTGTAATATTCCATTGGAATATTACAACAGAAGTTCCAACTTAACGGTACCAGAACCAGAGCTCCCTAACATCCCTGCTTCTAACCGCCACCATTATAAATATAAAACTCAGATTAATAAAAAAAAAATTTATTTGACTTAGAATACAGACTAAGTAAATATAAAAGATTTCATTTATAAAAGTTGATCTTATTGCTAATCTAGTTCTGAAGGTATCCAGGTAGCTTCATCCTCATGAAAATCCAGGTTGTGAAGAACGAGACCAGAATACACAGGAATGCAACTGAGATGAGCAGGATTCTGTTCAGTTTAGGAGTAGATGGGTTATGTGTCCGATCCAGGATGATGAATCCAAGTCCTCCCATTGAGAAGAGGAAACTGGAAGCAAGGCCTTCCATGATGTACTGGCCGTTCACTCTGTTCGGCATGAATGCTACGGGCCGGCTGTGACCGTGCTCGTCAGTCGTTGAGCCGACGCTGGGCGGTTCCACTATCACATCATAGATTATACCTAAAACAAAGAGAATATTGTTCATAAATTTTGCAGACAAATGTAGGAACTTTTTAGATAAATAATCAATATTATATACAGTTTGATTCAGTAACTTCGTCATCCGAAAGATAACGAATTTATTGGGATGTTGATAAGCTAATAGCGTCCATACCGACATTTCAACGATTTGACAATGAAATGTTTAGTAGTTAGTTACTATAAAAAAATAAGCTGTTACTAAGACAAACTACTGGGCAAAAGACTGACTAGGGATTGAATACGAGTTTATCTTAATATTATAATCTTATTAGAAAATAAACAGAAAACAAGACGCCGCTAACCTCCAGTCACCAAAAAGTATGAGAGTAGCACCAATGAGAATGTGGTCATCGCCGACGGAGCTTGAAGCCATGACGGTTTTTTAATTTTAATATTAGGGATTTCTAGTACCGAGAACGGTATTGCGAATAGACTTTCCATTTTGAATATTTGTGACTAAAATAGAAAACGGGCCAAGCAAACTGTAACCGTTGACGTAGCCGACAGCAGCGCGATCGGATCGCGTCACTGTGATGGATGGGAAGTTAAATGTGGAAAGAAACGTAAATAATCTTTAGCTTTTGTTATTTCCTTGAATTTTAAAAGTAAGGATACAGTGAAATTATGTATTTTGATAGAGCTTTATTTACTGATATAGTAAATATGATTTCAATAAAAAAGATTCATTTTATTTTATTTGTGTTTTCTCCATAGCTCAAGATTACATGCGTGTAAAGAAGTGTTGATAGTATTGTGCCCAATCACAACGAGGCACTGGCATTAAATGTCAGTTTCTTATTGGGCGAGCATGTTCAATCGATAATCCGATTGCAAAACAACCAATCAAATAATTTAGAATTCGTAAAATTGACAGACGAATGAAGTATTCAATGAGTATTCAGAAAAAAAAACACAACTGTCAAAATTATTCGATTGCAGTAAAATTGGTTGAACAAATGTTCGTCCCCATTTTATTTCGACGGAACGTACCCTACCGCGGCAGCTGGCCCTTATATTATTATTGAAAACCGTACAATGTGTGAAATCTATTATTAAAAGTGTATGTGTCTTGTGAACTTCTGTTAGTGCAATATAGTGTTAAAATTTGTAGCGATGGCTAAGTGAGAATTTTTCGCACAAAATGAACTGGACTCTTGATTTCTCACTGATATTAAGATGAAGGGCGGCTTGTGTGTTATTTACACGTCGCTGCTGACAATTTCAGTGCTATCGAGGTTAGTTTTGGATTGATTTTCGGTGCTTGCGTAACATAATTCGTGGTTTTGGTTGTTACCTTGGTTTTTTGTTCTCAGTTGCGCGTTGTTTATGCTGGTGGTGTCCGAGGGTCACCTGGGGGATGAGAGTGTGGACCTCTCTGGGCTGCACAACGTCAGTCAGAAGCGCAGTGCTGTAAGTGAAGAGGACCAGGCTCCAGACCCTGGGCTGCGGGATGAGGCACCAGATGAGAACTTGGAGATGCTGATCGCTGATTCGTTGTCCTTGAATTCGGTGACAACAGATGGGTAAGTGCCTTTAAGTTAAAATTCAGATAAAAACTACAGTGCAGTTTTTGGATTGTGGAAAACTTAAATGAAACATCATATAAATTCGGAACACCCACATGTCCGACTTTACTGTATTGATTTGTGAAGTTATGAATGGAACAAACATTGAACTTAACATGTGTCTATGGAATTTGTACAAATATGGTTTATACCTAGTGATTCATTGAAGCACAGGAAATACCCACCTTGGAATGGTAATAACTAATTGCTTAGTAAAAGTAATGTTTGTTACGATTTCAAACCTTATTTATTAATAGGAGGGCTTTATTTTCAAATATAATTAGAACATGTATAAACAATATTCAGAACACACTTACATATTTTGAAAGGCAGTTAACTATTGTCAGTCTCAATGTTTAACAACCCTATCATAACTGAATTAATGTGTCAAGCTAACTTGATAGAATATGAAGTAGTCAATATTTGAAGGAAATTAAATGTCACATAAAAAAAAATTAGATATATTTTAATTTTTTTCAATTTATTTAACTAACATTACAATTAGATTAGATGGGGAGGATCCCCGTTCTGAGTCATTTCTGGTGCAAAGATTGTCTTTGGCCATTCAGCGTGGGAATGCCACCAGTATTATGGGTACGTTTGCGCCAGGAATGGCAAAGGATGGGTTGTATATAGGATAGAATTGTAATTTTGATTTGTAGTGTAGGTTTATTTTAGTAACTGACATTGTTTAAATTGTGTGCATTAATTATATAATAAATAAATAAATATTAGATACCTATATAAAAACAAGAAATAAAAGAAAATTAATCCTAAAAGTAAAACTAATCCTATAAATAAAAAATGGCCAAGTATTAAATTATAGTATATAAAATCTTTTTATTCTATAAACTCAGAAAATGTGTCCTGGAAATCAAAGTGTCTGATTTACCCTGGATGCTTCTGAAAAACATTAAAAAATTCCCTAGGTGTTTAAAAAAATAGTAAGTGACTGGGTTTTCCCCATCAATTTTGAAAATCCCACCTAGTAAAGGGGTTGTTCCTCCATTCCAAATATGTAGTAACCTCCCTCAAGCCATATAGCTGGACTTCCAATACTCTGGGTTTCCCACAATTTTAGAAAATATGAGCGAGAATTGGCAGTCCTAAGTCACGCCAAAAATTAAACAAATATTATTTTTGTTGCAGTCATGTTTCTCAATGTACATTTGTACAGTCACCATCAGATATATCGTAGTAGCCAAAGTGCTCACAGTTATCTGAGTACACCCCTATTGTGAAGGCAATAGAGAGCATGTTCAGATATTGTGAGCACCTGTGATGGCGACTGTACATGTATTTTAAAACAATACAAATTAGAAAATCCATTTTCTTCATATTCTCAAGACCTTGAACTGACCGAAACCGAGCGTACTCTTATTTCACAATTGTTTCAATAACCAACCAAGGTCAACCCAACACCATTGTATACCTATTTATAGTCCATTGTAATCTCTGTTCAATTTTAATGGTTGAACGGATATCCCGCGAGTGGCGACAATGGCGACGATGATTAATAGGTTTGTCAGAAAGCCATGTTGTAAGAAAACAGCAGTCAGCCGAGTTTGCTGAAACAGACGTGGACTATTTAACCCCCCCCCCCTCTCTCTCTCTCCCTCTCTCTCTCTCTCTCTCTCTCTCTCTCTCTCTCTCTCTCTCTCTCTCTCGCTGTTCCCTCATGCCCTCACATACACGGTTGCATATGGGTGGTTGATACTTATGTGAGGGCACCGAGTGTACGTAAGTTCCGAAAAACTCATTTGTAGGTACGAGCCGGCAGGATTTGAACCCGAGACCTTCGGATTGAAAGTCTCGCGTCATACCGCTGGGCCACCAATGCTCATAACATAACGTTGACAGTCTAATGCGTTAGTTCCAAACCATGGGATTGATGGGTGACCCCTGTAACAGAGTTAATAGGTACAGAATGACTTACGAAAGCTGGCGCGAAGTGTCTATGAAATGAATGACAGTTAAATACATTTTCCTCACCACATTCGTGAATCGATCTGGACCTAAGGCATCCCTCTCATATTGTATACATTATGAAAGGGATGGCACTTTCCGTTTCTACAGAATTTCTTCTGTCTGGCTACTTCCCATTTACTTAGGGTCGGTCCTTCTAATCATGCGTCGCCAAGCCGGTCGGTCCTGTCCTGAGTCGTCTTTGGTCTTATTTTATTGTTCTTTATGTCTTTTCTTACAACTGCCAAACTGCCATCCAGGTTTTTGGGGATTACCTGATCTTCGAGCTGCAACAGCTATCTCTTATATCTCTATGACCTCCAGGTCTAGGTCTGCGTTCTGGAGGTACCTCCATTGTAACTGCTAGAATTATTTTGAACTACCTCTAAAACCAGTATTCCTAAGCATAAAGGGTAACAATGAAATGAATTGTTACATAAAATCGAACAGAAAAACGTAATCACGAGTTTGGCGCCACGCCACAGTTCCAACTAACGGCCTCCAGGTATTTTAACTGCCTTGCCTGTTAAATATTGAACGCAATGTTGTTCAACTCACTTGTCTGTGGGCGGCGTCTGACGTTACGCAGTTTGACGTGAGTTCGCGTTTTATCTCGCTTGAGTTCATATGCCTACTGACCTAGTACGATTTAAGTTCGTTTTAAACCACGCCCTCCTGTAAGAGACGTTTATAGAGGATCGAACGAATGAAGTGGTCAAACTACACCGGTTGCATCTTCCGCTGCGGCTCCTATAAAAAGACCGCAGCGCCATGATGCTTACACAGTCCGCGATCGGAACTAGCTGAGTTTCTTGCTGGAATCTTTTCGGCTAGGTTAGGGGTAGCGAACCAGCAATAAACTCCCAGTTGCTCTATTTCTTACACACACCTCAGAATTGGTTGGACTCAATCCAACCGATCTCTCTGGAGCGCAAAACTCAGTAGGAGCATTCCTGAGTAGTAAATATCGTGTGATGTCGTGGAAAGATCCTGGATTTTTCCATCCCACTTCACAGTCGGTACGCTCCAAAGCGCAGTGCATGGTGCCGCTGTCAGGTTCACACAAAAAAAAATGCATACAGATGCAGTGTGCGTCGGCCTACTGTACCCAACATACCCCGACATACGGAAGTGCGTAGTGTGACTGTTCTACCAGCAGAAGTTGTAAAACAGCATTACACATCTACGATCTTACGATGAAAGCAAAACATTGGATTATTTTCTCAAATATTTCGTTTTCTGAATGCGTCTAACGAATGTGACGAACTTGTAGTATCGTACAGACCACTGTCTGTCAAATCATCGGCCTTAACACACCTCTATTCAAGCGAGACTGCATATTTAGATATCTTGTACCCATTAGCCGCATCAATATAATTTGAATTGTTGAATTGAATTGCTGACGGACCAAGCCAAACCTTTGGAGCTTTGAGTGAGTGATCACATCCAATCAGTACTATGTGGACTCGCTGTTTTATTACTGTGACAACGTGCTATACCTACTTAAATGTTCTGGCTGAATTGAGGCTAATTAATGGGTATGCTGACTTGTTATCTCAAAAAGTTGTATGTGTGTAAGTGACGATTTCAGGCTAAATGTATCACATTGTCGATGTGTACTGTTGATAAGCTATTGCCATAAGAAATATAAACTCATCTACAACCAACAATATGGCACCTCTAGCTTGAAATAGTCAGATTTCTTGGTCTATTAAGTAAGCTGTTTGGCACTTAAAAAATAAAATAAAAAAATAAAATGTCATTTATTTCAGGTACCATATAACACCCATATAACATACACATACATTTATTTAGCCTAGATTAATACATAATTATAGAGAAAAGACCAGGAAGGATTACCTATATACTACTACTACTACTACTTACTACTACTACTACTACTACTACTACTTAGCCATAATAACCAACTTCGAAAATAAAATGCTAATTTCCTAAGTATGTTTTATGGGCAATAACCAGGGCGGACATTGTAGCCAGTTTGGCTCCTTTTCTCTATTTTTCAGCGAAGAATATTTTATAGAGGAAAATCTATGGAATTCCATTAATTATGCCACCTATCAAATGTGACAGATGAATGCATTTCTTTAAATTAGTAACAGAAAGAGATTTTTTATCCATTTTTAAGTTAAATACCATACATTATTTGCAGATCTGACGGATTTGCCAGAACGTATATAGACAGCAAATTCCTTATAGATTCACATAATTAACACTTCTGATTTTGTCCCTTCTTGTCACCACATTATTATTTGAGTCTTTTTACAATTCGATAGTGAAGTTAGAACAACTTCGATAGTCATAGTGCCCAATCAATGCTCACAGAGAATAAAGAGTTGTAATAGCCTTGAGTGCGCAGTTTTTGTGCGCACTGTTTCGCTACCCGCTGGTATTTCTGTATTAAGGGGCCTCTTGTTAGTTAGGTATTCATTTGTTTAGTTATTCTGTATTGCACGGAAATGTTATCATGCAAAAGGCGGAAAAAAATTGTGGCATTTTCTACTATATTATTTGCGCATTTAAATCAAACAGTAAATATCATTAATTTACAAAAATAAAAGATAATACGTAACAAACAAGAAAATAATACAAAAACATAAGTAGTGAGTAAGACTGGGACGTTAGTCAGTGAAGAGGATGGATTAAACTATCTCTGCTACTGTCGATATGATTTGCAATATGAAGGACTGTAGATTGTTAAAAGATAAGTCAGTGCACTGCGAGCTGCGGAGACAATCTTGTTGTTTTTATAACCGATTTCGCTAAATTAAATCTTTGGTAACACTAACACATTGGTATACAATGTTTTCCTAAATTGTTTTAGATACGTATTTAAATAAAATTAAGACATGCGAATGAAATGGATTATCATACACCGTGTTTATTTATTTCAGTTTAATTCAACACGTTGCTTTGTACGTTAATAGAAGCTGATTTAGCTTTCCGTAAATAAAAAAAAAACAAAAATTTTTTTTCGTCTTTCGTACTAAATAAATGAATATTACATTCTAAAAGGTCCTTTAGAGTTACACGAAACGAACTTTCATGTATGACAAAGCTGAAACTAGACATGACGGCACATGCCAAAACACAGCTTAGTAGTCGATGGTTTAGTAACCCTTTACACTGGTTCAACTAATACATTTATTTTTTGATTATCTCAAAAACTGTAATAGTTAAGACACAAGTTTCCTTGAGAAATTACCTCGATCAACCTGAAAAATATCCGCTTAAAGTTAACGGAAATCAATAAAAAAGACAGTAAACAAACGGATAGGTTAGGTTAGGTCAGTTAATATTATTCCTAGTCAATTTATAAACTATCGGTTCACAATTTAACGGTGACATATACAGCACAAAAAAAATCGTTACTTCAAGAAAATAAACCCAATCTAACACTCTTCTTATCTGCCAAACTTTAAGACAGTTTGTTGGCAACAATAAACATAA
This sequence comes from Lathronympha strigana, assembly GCA_949128165.1. NCBI lineage: Eukaryota > Metazoa > Arthropoda > Insecta > Lepidoptera > Tortricidae > Lathronympha > Lathronympha strigana. The sequence goes on along the minus strand of OX421906.1, from coordinate 2,918,891 downwards.
TAGTTCGTAATTCAGCATTTAAAACGTTGATGCCCCCTTAACAGTTGAAAAGCGAAATAAACTGATAGAAATTGAAAGTGAAGTTAAAAATACTGGCCGCTTAAACGGCAATGTTGGTTTACTGTTACTTTTGTTCGGTCATTTGTGTTAATTGTGATATAATATAATCTACAGTAAAAGGTGATCAATCTTTTACACAACATGATGAACTATATGGTGCATATGTAGTATAAGACATCTCTTTCAAATTATAGAGCTGCACTATTTTCACATGTTGTTCTAGCTTATGTTGCATCATTGGCTGACTGGTTATTAATTAGCAGCTAATTAGCTTCCTGATGAGATGGGACGTTCGAAAGCGGGCGGGCTGTCTGGCGCTTCTGGCGTTCATTAAACCTAAATATAACGTAGGTCACAATCAGTTCTTGTAAAGTCTAGTAAAATAAAAATAACAATCATAAATATTGCAGATCATATGCGCTAATATTTCGGGTTGTTTGGCTTTGATCCGTACAGAGAAAAATGTTTTCATAAGATCTATGTTCACGTTCAAATAATTAATTTTTAGAATTTCATACTCGCAATGGCTATAAATTTATAAAATCATCGTAACCAATAATAATCCTATAAATATCGTAATAAATACCAAACAGCTGAAGTATTGGTCTTTGCCAATGTTCTGCCACTGTTCCAGCTCGGTTCCATGTAGATGTAATGAAGAATGACGAGGAAGTTTGTTTCCTAAACTATGTTGTGCAAATGCACTAAACATTTATGAACAGGTGCTATTTATTTTCTATTAAATTTTGAGCTTTATCTGAATGAGAATTACCGCGAGTCTATTTTCCGCTAGGGGCGCTAGTGGAACGTAGATCCTGCGGGAACACTTCAAATGTCACTTTGACAATTCTCTCATACCGACACAAGACCCACGCATAAGTGCGCCGCCTAGTAAGCGACAATACGGTAGCTCCCATTGAAGTGCACTAATTTCACTTCATTTTGAACATGAACTCCGAGGAATTCTGGGGTGCTCCGTTTAACCCTAAGTACCCTAACCCTGCTTGGCTCACACTGAGACCTCATAAATATGGAAGTAAAATTCTCCAAAGCTAACTCCGGAAAATGGTTAAATATTTAGAGAGCAACGGAACTAAGACAAATTACTATACTATCCTTATTACTAGATCCAGACGTGTGGCTCCCGTTTTACGAGGGTTGTACGTGTATAGAATGTTAAGAGAGGACTAATAGAGATATCTCTCCAGGCAGATGTTATGCCTGCGGACCAAAGAGAGAAAATTGGAACTTATATTTGATGTAACTGACATTTGGAACTTCGATAGCGCGATGTAGGATTTGTATGGCCCTTTACAAGTGACACTCGTTGTATGGGGAGTGGCCGTTGTGTCGCCATCTGTTAGTGTTGTGGTGCGACATGGAAATTGATAGCAGCTGCCAGATGAGACGCCACATACGAGTTACAGGCCAGGAAAACTTTTCAAAAAGCATTGCCAAGCGACGTGTTAAGTGCCGAAGTTGTCTCAGAGGGGCAAAGAAAAGATGGCAGGCCTTATATTGTTTGTATAAAAACTTTGGGAGAAATACCTTTGGTGTTGAATTGTTGACTATGAATAATGTTAGGCGTCTCCCGAATACCGTTTCACAAGTCTTGCAAGTTTAATATTCGGGTTGTTAAACACACAGCGGCGGACCCAGCCAGAATTACAGACGCCAGTACTAATGACGTATCCACGTGCGAGCACACATGCCACGTTCATGCTGTTCGTCCAATCGATCCGGCATTCATTTAAGAACAAGCATTAAACGTGATATCCGTTAAGTACCAACTGTAGGTTTAATATAACAGCAAAAGGCATTCCGACTATAGTGCAATACGCCCAACTCGATCCTGCCAAAATCCAGATGCCATTATTAATGACGTCCCCACGTGCGACCACACCTGTCATGCGCTTGTTCTTCCACTCGACTTGGCATTCGCTTAAGAACCAACATTATAATGACCGCTACTCACACGTAATACTGTAGGTTTATCATGTTGAACCTTTCGACTGCAATGCGCACCACTGGTCCTTATGAATCTTCATCAGACGCCATTAAGAATGACTTATCCACATGCGACCACACTTCTTCCAATCGACTCGACAGTCGCTTAAGAACCAGCATTAAATGTGATGAACACTAAACCTATCTGCTGTAGGTTTAATATGGTTAACCTTTCGTCTGCAATGCGCACCACTAGACATCATTCATCAGACGCCATTATGAAGCCTTATTGCAACTACACTTTGGTTACACCTGCTTCTACATCGTGTAGAAACTAATTGCGATAGTCTGCTCAAATTTGGAACTAGTTTCAGGATCTTAGACACTGTTGAAGTATACCTCCCAAATGTAGTTTATTAGTAACATTGTGTCTCTTTACAAGGCCACAGGAACATACTTAAGTGACCTTTTTTTACCCTATCTCTTTGTAATAAGGTATGAATAATCAGTGACTTCATCCTCAGCTCAGACTAACGCTGGCTTCGCTTCTGGTTCGCAGCCGTTTGGAATACGGGGCCAGGAATAACAGGTTATTTTGGAAACGCGACAATTGCGTTTTGCTCAGTGTCATTAGCGGTGCCAAAGCAAATTTCAGGTATTATATTCATGTAAATAATATTTTAGAGGGCGTTTTGAGCATTGCACGTGGTTTCCTAGCTTAACAAGATTTAAATTGTCTGGTCCAGTGGTCCTATTAAGGGCTTCTTTCGTCTGTCATCTTGATTTTCGCGTTCAAGAAGGTACCATTCCAAACCCGTACTGAAAAACCAAATCAAAAGTCTGATGGGCTCTGAAGGAAAGCAAAGCTTCCAACAGCGGTTGACTTAACTATTATTTTAACCATCGCGGGTTCTTATTTTGAAATTGACGTAATGCAGCTGAGATCTACAGCGTAAAATAAATGCCAACAATGGCGCCGAAGCAATACCCTGGGCTGGGTACCTAGATGTTATTCCGTCCACGATTTGAAGTTGAACAGACAATAAGTAAACACCTTTCGTTTTCTCGATGCTCTCTCCACTACATTTCAACTAGAACTAACCCATGTCAACTATGCACCGGTCCCATAAAATTTCTAATTGTGCTAAATTTATGGCGGTCCCCTTATTTACGGTGTATTCAAATAATATGTTGACGGTAACTGACGCAGGCTCGTTATGAAAGTACTTCGTTTGTCGCCGTGGGCTGATATCGGTCATTTGGACGTCCTGGGTTAGGGCTACCATTGGTTCCCGGTTGAGCTGTGTGATAATGGATCGAGAATAATAGAAATTCGAATTGAGTTAAATAATATGTTGACGGTAACTGACGCAGGTTCGTAATGAAAATTGTTCGTTTGTCGCCGTGTGCCGACATCATTCATATGCACGTCCTGGGTTAGGGCTAGGTACCATTGGTTCTTATATAGTTGAGCTGTGTGATAATGGATCGAAAACTAGAATATTCTTAGATCAATTCAAACGACTAAATCTTTTTTCGCAGGTATTTAACGCGTTTCCACCTGAGTCCAGTTTTGTTTTGGTTAATTCTTCTTCAAAGATTCTTCTTCTTCTTCTTTCCTTAATATTATCGATGTACTCGTGTATGTCTTTATTTAAATAAAAAATCGTATGTGGATACATCACAAAATACAGTGGCGGGACATCCATAGAACTCGATTTTGACCGGCTTACCTAATTTCAAGACAGATCACCTTTTCCTCTTATTTTAAATCGAAAAAAACAATTTGACAACGAATCATATCTAAGGACGCACCGTCAGCACCACAATGCAATTTTGTTCGATAAGCTTATCACTTATCAATTTTGATTTTGTCCAATGCTTCATAGAAATTTCTGGCATTGACCTTAAGATAATCTACTATTTCATCAGAAATACCAATGAGCTTATCTTTTTATCTTAAGAGTCTCGATAAGAAAAACCTAAGCGTCTGGCTACGTATGATAGATAATTACTTTTACAAATCGTGTTATTCGACCATTGGTTTACAATATAGCTCTGATTAATTTCGCCGTGGGGCATTGACGTCAAACTTTAATGATAAGTATTGTTTTTATCTGTGCGTACAGTCAGCTACTAAGATATGAATACAAAGTGGCAAAAATATGTATACTTACAGGACTTTATTGCCTGAACATTCAGGTCGTGTATATATTTTTGGCATTTTGGCTGTACTCTTATCTTTATTGCTGACTGTACAAATTATGGTGTATATTTAAATGAGTTTGATAACAGCGGGAATGTTGTTTGTTAATTCAGGGTAATTTGTTTTTGTGGTGTTAAAAAACATAATTAATTAATTGTGTTGACAGTTGACACCCTAACGGGGCTAGGGTGTCAACACTGTCAACTGTCAACACAGTTAATTCACATCTTCGCATATCAAGAATATTATCGAGTTACGTTCGAGAACACTTAGTAGCTCCACCTTAGACGTACTAGATCTAGACTTAATCGAACAAACACTTCCAATCCAGCTCAGCTGGTGTCCAGGGAAAGTCATAATTTACCTGCACAACACTTGCATTATTCACCGCAACGCAATCAAAACTGCACTCTCACCAAACGGGTTAAGGATCAATTTACATTTGATACCATGTATCGTAGTAAAATTATTCACGCTAATGTAAACGATTTTGCGCTCTCTCCAAACAAGCTAGAGATCAATTTACATTAAACGTGATAATAATATGTCTATCGTACTTCTAGAACGCGCCAAATGTATGCGACGCACATTGATCGTTGCCGTCTTTTGTTTTTGAGCAACAGCTTTAAAACTACTTGTAACCATAAAGTCATTAGTCCATATTGCGTTATTGAATATTGAACTTTATTGCCTTTACGACAGAGTTGATTTTGGTTTTCGGATCTCTAGTAATATATGAGGTTTTGTTAGTATGTTTTCATTGTATTGAATTACCCGCGGCGGTGCAGTCAATAGATTTTTCACGTAAATTTTCTTCGGTTTTCCCTGACGTCATGAATTAAACAATAGCCTTAACAAGCACCTGTTTGTTCCGCCGAAAGTTGTGGTTCTACTTGAAGTTATTTACTCTACTACTCTCTCTCTAGTTATTTACTACGATTTTGATTTTGTTTGTAAGTTGCCGTTCTAGACCGTTCGCGCTATAGACTAAAAGCGACGTGGTCCTGTTTACGGGCCTTGTCATTTCACGATTTAAGCATTCTTATTCGAAGGTATGTCCTTCTAGCTCCTGCCAGTGGTAGGAGCGAGACGGATATACTTAAGAAACGCGCAGTCGCTAGCGCCTACGGCTACGTACAACTCATGGTACTGATACTGGTGGTTGTGGAGACCAATGAGTGAGCATGACGTTTGTGATTTGTGGGAGAGAAAACTTGCACCAGTGCTTGTTGCTGGAAGCTTCAGTCTCCATTTGGTGTCTGCGCCACCTTTTACGCTAGTCACTGAAGGGCCTATACCACGAAAATCGAACGATTGCGGATTTGTATCTCCATCTCTGTCACACTTGCATATTGGAGTGACAAAGAGGTTTTCGCGTCAATGCCAATTTTTGATGTTCGTGGTAGGCGTGCAGGCTTCGTCCACCGTCGGTGACGCATTTACGCCAACCATCTCTGTCTGTGGCAAGAGTTTCCCAGTCTCGATATACAGCCATACCTCGCTTTTTACAAACTAACCCGGAGTTAGCATATTCACTTGTTCAAAAGAATTGGCAGATTCAGAAGTGGGATAGACGTGGAGAAAGCGGTCAATCAGCACTCCCACGCAGCTCAAGCCAACTGGCTCGTTTGTGGCAATAAATCTAGATGTCGCTGCTATTGTTGTGACGGGAGGATTTATGCCACATTTACTCTGGGTACTGTCGACGACAGACGCGTCGGACGAGCATTGCTACGGATGCTTATAAACGGTAAATTGTTTTCGACGAAAGGTAGGCGAAGTTTGGTTATGGTCTAAATACAGTGCAACAGAAAAAAGTAGATATTTAAGGAGGGCACCACTGAGCTTAAGGCAATCGTTTGGTATATTGTGCATCTCATTCTGTCGCATAAGTGCGAGCAGTAGATAAGTTTACTGTTTGACAGATGTTTGTTTACGAAAATAGTGATGTATTTGACAATAGAACTGGTGTTGCCACTTTGATTCGTGTTTAATTCCATTTTATTTTATTTCTACCCTTTTTCTGTCGCTCTGAAAAGTTGTGACTTATCATAAACGGCTTCCTAGTGGGTTGGAAGTAGGTATTTAATAAATGTATAAGAGTCGAGAGTCACGGTAAAAAACACACGAACATACAAGTAACAAAAGTACCGAACGATACTTCAACAGCTGATGAGGTCAATGACCCTGAGTACGATGCAAATTGAAAAAAAAAATCGCTTTCTATGGAACAGCTGATCAAAAATGCACCTATCTCCATACAAAGTAAAAATGTTCAAATTTCGAGATATCTGTATTATAAATTAGGGGATCTGTAGCCATATCCCGGTTCGAATAAAGCTAATAAATTTCTAACCACGCCTCTGTTATTCGCAATTTGTTTTTTTTAGTTAGCGGTATGTTTATTGACCACCAACTGTTGCAACGGATGCGTCCTATAATGATTTTGAAGTGTTTCTGTGGATCGCACGCTTCGGCCGTCTCAGAGCTTTCTAGTTAAGAGCTTACAGATTGAAACTACAGTCACGTCTAAATAATCTTTACACTTCGGAACTTATTACAGAGGAAGAAGGGTCAACATTGTATACAGATGCATATATATTTATGAAGCCGACCGTACAACATTAGCACTAAACACGCAGCTTAAATAAATGTAGAGGGATTACTATGCTTACTCATCATTTAATTTAATAGTTACCAATCGCTTCGGTGAAGGAAAACATCGTGAGGCAACCGAACTAAAATGAATTGAATTATTTGTTAGTTTAAATACTTACCCAAATAAACATCTGTCTCATGAATCATGAATCATAAGCCATTTAGAAGAAGCTCAGTGAGCTTATCAGATCGAGAAGTATTTCACGCCGCCTACCGCCTGCAATTTGACAAAGCTCAGTTTCTGCCACCAATGGAATACTGTTTTATTTGTGAGCAGGGGCACCACAGTACTAGCTTCTCCCTCTGGACCGCATACAGTGAAGAACAACTGGAATTTTCGACAGCCAGACTTTAGATAAGCTTGACTCCTTGGCTCTGCGTAGAGATAAAGCCTCACTCTGCAATATCTATCAGATTTGCTACGGCAAGTACTCCGAGGAATTGTTCAGATAAATCCCTGCTGCTTCTCTCCGGTATCGTTCTACGCGTACAGGATATAATTTTCACCGTCACTTATTTGGCAATCATCAACCGTGTGTTTCTCAAGAAATTTCGTGCGCTAAAAAAACGTTGGACGGATTTGTAGCCGGACGGTCTCATCTCTTTAGGGATCGGTGAACCAAAGCTGACCTCCAAGGGTCATCGGTCAGGGAGATTTTTGTTATCACCAAATCTTCACGTTACTTCTGTGCAGGATTCACGGCGCAAGCTTTTCGACGACAAGCGGCGGCGCGGCGCGGGCCACTATAAAGTACTTATTAATTTTCTACACTAAGCCGCATTAATTAAATGAGTATTAATAGCGTAGGATTTAATTAAAACATACTCGTAAAACCATTTCATTACCTACTTGTTTATTATATCATTAACACCAAGTCATTTTATTACTTTGAGTTTTAAACCAGAAGGAGAAGCAAGTAACTGGCCTACCGAACGGGTATGACGTATCATACTCATTGTATGGAGTGACGTTTATCTGAAATATATATTTATACGTTACGTACGAATAGCTGTACGTTTCACGTGCCCCTCCCCCGCAAAAAATGGCAGACTTGTAGGAAACGACAGACGCTGCCAGTCCGCCTGATAAAAAGTCGAAGTTTCATCATTACATCCTGCAATCAACTCTAGCTCAAGTAATTCATCTTACAATTACGTAAGCTATAGCGAAATGCATTTTGTACTGATTATTAATATTGGAAAGTAGAAAGTTCATCCATCATTTTATATTATTTAGAGTGCGCCGATAAATGGTCCGTCTCCGCTGAAGACAATCTGAATTTATCGTGAAGTCGTTAACGATAACTCGTAACATGTACACGAGGAAAACTCACTTTACTTACAGGATGGTTCAGAAATTTGTTGGCAAATGTTTATATAATTATTTCTTTAGCGTAACACGAATTTTACTGTATATTCTTAAAATTTTAAACCGCAATAATTTTTGACTTAATGAATCGAATCGTTTTCAAAATATCCGCGTTTATAAAAAAATAACAATTTGCTGCAGGTCTTCTAATATTGATGTTTTTCTAAATACAACAACTACATTTTGCTTTTAAAATGTCTCGAATTTGTGAATAATACAAACTGCAGATTTTTGAGATCACAAACTATAATGTAGAGTGGATTTGGTTGAGTAGGTTGAATACATATAGTTTATGATATGAAACTTCATGTACTTTTGTCGGCGCGCCCGCAAATCGCCCTTCGGGTTGTTGCAAATTGATAACATTTATCAATTAATCGAATCGATCTGCTGACAAGCGAAAATTTTAAATGAAATGTGGATTCGATAAATCGCTGAACCGATTTTTAAAAACTTCGAATATCGATTAGTAAAAAAAAAAACGTAAAAAACGGTCAGCATTTATTTACAATATGCAAATTTCATTGAAAGTACGAGGAAAATTAATAGGGTCGGGGATAATTATACAGGATGGCACATGGAATAGGGCAATAAATGTTCTTAAGCGAGGACGGAATTAATGCAATATAAATTTATCGGCAATTAAATGCAAGGAAAATTATCTTACCTCTCACAATCATTAAATGGCCTAATCTGAATATATATGTTATGTTGGGTTGTCTTACTTGTCTTACTACACAAAAAATGTTTTAAATTTAGTCGGAACCACCAGAAACGGAATCGGAACCTAAAACGGAACCGGAAATAGAATCGGAACCCGAGTGAGAGGTAGACGAGATGTTAAGGATATTTATAGGCTTATTAAAAATAAAAAAATACGAATAAAACAAGACAACTAATTGGCGCAGCACGCGGTAAACGGGGAGATAAATAAATAAATATTAATATTAATGGACATTTTTACACAAATCGAATAAATGGTAAAAACCTCTTTGATTTTGATGTCTGCCGCTCACGTCTCGCCGTCGTGCTAAGCTTCGACATCCGATATAACTTCCGATTCAAAAGTAACCTTAATCGGAAGTTCCGACTTAACGGAACCAGAAACAGAGCTCCGTAACATCCCTGGTTCAATTCTAATATATGTATTTCCAATTTCAAATAGCAATAGATACCCCATAAAATTGGCACTGTTAGCGAACGGTATGGCCATAAAAGCGAAATATGGCGTCGTAGAACGAGTGAAGGAAGTTCATGGTCATATTTGTTGGCATTGGCAGTGACTAAGGTCATGGGTTCGAAGCCTAGTAGTAAGCAAAACATAGACGCATAGTAGCACTCTTTGTTATTCTGTATGTAAAAAAAAACATTCATATATTATTTCTATATTTTAAATAACTTCACTTAACCTGAAAATTATATTTTGAAGTCAGTTATGTGAAAATTAAAATCAGTATAATGTTATTTATTTAGTTCCTGGGTACTTAATAAAAGACAATCATTGCGGCGTAACTTACGGTGTAATTGAGGTATAAAATTAGAAAGACACCGTAAATCTTAATTTACGATGTCATATTTACATTTAACATTAGCTACGGCTAGCTATACTAGCTGTATTACTATGTTCTTAAGGTATGATCTCAGGGTTATACCAAATTTTATCTGATATGAAGAGGTTTTACATTTTTTTTTCATTTTCATTTTCCGTTTTCAATCTTTTCAAACAAAGGGCTTCCAGTCCTGTGTCGTGCTTGATCCTTGATGAGATGTAAAACAGGATCCCAAGCTGGTTGTACCGAAAAGCCATCCTCTCTATTGAAATTAGGAACCTTCTTGATTTTCTTGATTTCAATAGCCTCTCGCAGCATCCTGGGATATCGCTCCTCCTTGGCGAGGACCAGAGGTTTGTCAAACTTAATTGAATGATTAGGCTTATCAGAGACATGTTCCCAGACCGCAGACCTTGTCCGACGATGCTTGACATCGGCTATATGTTCCTTCACCCTGGTCGATATGCTACGCTTTGTTTGCCCAACATATGATAGACCACATTCACAGTCAAGCCTGTAGACCCCAGCATCTTGTAGAGGCAAGTTACACTTTACAGTCACAATTTTAATCCTTTCTTATTTTAAACGTTTAAGGTGCGTTCCGCCAATCCTACAGCTCAGACTTACGTCTAGTGCATGCCTTCTAGATAATCTTTACAGATTATTTTCGACTAGGAGCGAGGGTGACGCTGACGTCACCATACTATACAATTGTAATTCGTGCTTTACAATTGTACAGATGTTAACACTTTGTGTGGGGTACTATGTGGTCAGCAAATTTCTTTTTCGCGATCTCAGGGTTGTCCCATAGTGAAAGAGGCTCAGGAGCTTGGAGAGCAAAATAAAACCCTGTATTTAAAGTCCCTCAGTCGGAGACACCAGTATACATATAAAACTTATTATATAGGGCAGTTTATGTTCTAATTCTGTGCAGACGAAGTCGCGCGCAAAAGCAAGTACTTAAATAATACTTTTAGGAGAGAAACTTAAATGCATAGAAAACATCCATAGGTAATAAGGGTCGGATACTAAAAACGAGTGGGGTTTTATAGACGGTAAATAGGTAGCTTTCAGTTATATTGCAACAGGTATTTATATGAAGGTACAATATAATTAACACGCTACGGCATGTTAACAGCACAATTAACCAGGATCGGGTCAAATAGATTTCCCGTGGGCTGGGTATTGCAATTTCTATGTCATTTGCATATGCTTACTTTTAAAGGTTATGCAACCTTATATAGGTTACGGAGCCTTAGTAGGATCCCGTTTTTACCCAAATTGTAAAAACGGGACCCTATTAAGTCTCCGCTGTCCGTCTGTCTGTCCGTCCGTATGTGTGTCTGTCTGCCTCCAGGCTGTATTTATCTCTCTATGGCGCTTAGGACGTTTGTACCAATTCCTTTTGAAAATTACCAAAAACTGAATCGACAAAAAAAATTGTAATTAACGAACTTGTTAACAAAATTTCACAAGGATTGGTTGATTGATACGTGACCTGTAGAGGAGAACAAATGGACAGACAAACGAAAGCATTTTTTCCCAAGCTGAAACGGAGACTCTTCGCTCACTTCAACTAGGCTAACTGTTGTCCGTGTTTGATATATTTTTAAACCGATAGCATTTCTTTAGACCTAGACTGATGTCTGAATGTAAGATCAATACGAAACTGCAGTGACCCGAAGTGCTGGCCGAATGCCAGACTATCGATCTCGGCGCGGACACACCCCCAATCGCATTTACTAACGCGTTGCGCTACGGACAAACAAAAAGATACACTCCCGGAGTAGATAATAGTACATACTTATCAGTAAAAGCAGCGTTGTTCTGTTTTTTATTTATATTGTTGCGCCAAGACATATTTCCCCATCGCCCCTGCAAACGCCCCCGTCAGATGACAGCCCCGTCCGGATTACAGGCTGTTCGGATTAGCGAGGCTCTCGTAAAGAGAAGCAGTTCTCACTGTCACGTCACTCATTGTGTTGTCTTGTCCCTCGCACTGTTGCGTCCCTAAAAAGAGACAATACATGTATAATGATGGGATCCTTAACACATACGAGTATAGTCCATGGGCCTGCCAAGAAACCGGCATAATTTGCAGGTACAAAATTTCCTTTATACTCGTACAGTAAGTAGACATGTTTATTAGGATGTTAAAAAACCATGATGGCCGTCTCAAAGTGGTAGCTAATAAAAATGGCAGCCAATCCAAGATGGCGCAATAGGGGTAAAATTTGGAGGTACTTATTTTCCTTCTCACGGCAGTCAGGTAAGCTTGTTAGCTACCACTTAAAGTTAGCAATTGTAGTTTTTTAAGGTTCTTATTACCACTTCGAGATGGGCATCATGGTTTTTTCAGCATCCTAATTAACATGTTTAACTGCTGTATAAAGGAAATTTGGTACCCCCAAATTATACCCTTTTCGACCTGCTGGCCCATGGACTAGTCTTATGTATAGTTCTCACTGACTAAACTAATTACTACTATTTACTTCAACCGGTCAGATGTAATTCAACAAGTATTAAGCCCTCTTTTATTACGAGGAAAGTGCATTAAAAATATTTTTATTACTACTTAAAGAGCATTAAAATGAACGGAGTTATTAATTATCTTGGGAGTAAAACTAATCAATTTTAATGTGTTATGTTAGTAAACCTACTTTGTTATTGATATGTCGAGTCGCTACTGTAGTACCGACCTAATCCCATCATGCCCTGATTTCCTCTTTGCGAAATTGCGATAAAACAACAGTAAGCTGTCGGTTTTGTAAAATAATCAAATTGGCTTCATGATAGTGAAGGCGAGGAGCAGAGATCGGGCACTTGTGGTATTTTACTTGGCTAGTTTTTACCGCAGTAATTTAGGGAACATTTGACGGTATCTATAGGCCTACTGTTCAACTGAGGCGCCTCGTTAGGTATGCGAGGATAGGGGGATGGGGTTACAGTTATGTCAGTAGAATGTGTCCTCTAACAAACGGTGCTGCATTCGTCCCCTGGCTGAAAGAATAACAATAAGAACTAGTTGGTTCACCCATATACATTTCACACTAAGTCTTATCTTATCGCTCAATCCTAGCGCCTCAGTTAAACGGTAGGCCTAAAATTGTAACCATCATTCCACAGTACAGCTACTCCACCTACGTCATTCGGTTGGTGTACAGTTTTTGCGCCAGACAGACGAAAGTGAAAGCGGGATTTAATCATACGATCACTCGAAGCTTAGACATTTTATTACTTCCATTGAGCTTCGCACGCCGAATGGACATGATACAACAATGATCGTCATTAGTTTTTTCGTTCGTAAGACACCATGGGACGGTCTCGTCTAGTTTTCTATCCGCGATGTACCATTGATGAATGATGCAATACTAATGATGGATTATCGGTAACTGATGGACTTCTCCATACGTCTGTGATGATGGTCCTCCTGATCGATTTCGGCTATAGCAAATGCTTGTTCTAGTATCTATATCGGAATGCCTTTAGTTTTTTATACTATTTTTACATTCCCTAATAACTACTGTTTGGTAATTAGGTTCTTTATGGTGTAGTTTTTGGACAATCATTAAATTATGGCAAATAAAAGTTATGACAATTGAACGTTACGGATTATGATCATATATAAGGGCAAAACAGATGGGGCAAATGATTTTAGGACAAACGTTATTAGGGATTTCAAGGGGGAGACCCCTGCTTAGGGAAAGGGCGGTTTTTGAAACTTACTTCCATATTTATATTATAGGTATATAAGCGTGAAAGTAACTTTCCTGTTTGTTATGGCTAAACCTTTATATTAATGATTTCCGACGGAGGAAAAATTTCATAGAATTATTTAGTCGAATAACTTTTTTTTTTCATTGCAGGTAAGTCGAGCGACCAATTAGTTTGAGTGAGTTCTTTCAATTCTTTCAGTTTGAGTAAGTAGTCAATGTAATTAAACGATTAACGATTTTTCGTGACGTGAGCTGGACAGTTTTTGCTGGTCATATACGTTCGGGCATATCCCCCGGAGCTGCTAATCTATTTATGGGACATTTGTCTGGCGGATGCCCGGCCGACATACCCACTGGCCGGTGGTACGGAAAAGCAGAATATCAAATGGTCATCTTGAATTCGATATGGCTGGTTTTTGACGTGAACAAAAACCGTTTGCGTTTTGAAACATCCTCTGAAAACTGGGGACATTGTTTAAGTGACAGTATCAAGTAAATTTAGTTTCAAATTGTGAAGGGGGCCTTTTTTAGGGTCCTGTACGTAGGGCTACAGTCAAACCCCTATTACTTAGCTTACGCTATCTGTCTGTCACATGGCTCCATCTGGCCCTAACTCAGAAACAAGAGTCTTTTCTTAGCATGTGAATGTTTTTAACAACAAATTTTTTTGACATTAGAAAGTAAGGGAGGCTTGCATACGATTATATTTATTTTAGACCGGAAAGTATTTACTTAAATTGAATACGAGCAATTTTAGTCAACACTGTGTAATAAATGTGTACAAAGAACAAAAGATAAACAACGCTCGATTTCATAAATATATATATATACATTTACAAAGGGACGGGCATTTATATTATACACAAGTGAGTATATATCATACGTACTGTCAAGCGTAATGGTTATTAATATTTACACAGCTTATTTCGACTAAAACAAAGAAAATACATGAATCGCTAAGTAAAATATTGAACATTCGAAAGCGTATGCAATCATTGGAACACAAGGTGACAATGACATTATATGAAAAATCACATAACCGAAAGAGAATCCATTACAAAAATGTCCGTAAAGTCCTTATTTACTTATCTTAAGGTTCAAAATTGAACGAGTGTACGTTACGATGGTATGACAAGATTAACAAGCTATCAACACGAAGAATGTAAACACACGTGTTTGCCAAATCAAAGATAAATGTAATAGCGATTAGATTGGCTATGAGACTGTGACTAATTGGCCTTGTTAAATGGCTTGAGGCGCCTGTGTCAATGTTTTGGGTATATTTTCCCGTCACCGACGAATTGTAGAGTATGTAGAAAGTTTAAAACATTTAGGTTTGGGTTTTTATAAATATGTATCTCCCTTCTTCCTAACGTTTTTCCCGGCTATGCCATGGCTCAGGGAGCCTGGGGTCCGCTTCGGCAACTAATCCCAAGATTTGCCGTAGGCGCTAGTTTTTACGAAAGCGACTGCCTTCTAACCTTTCAACCCATAAGGTAAACTAGGCTTCATTGGGATTAGTCCGGTTTCCTCCGGTTGGTTCTCTGCATTGCCAACGAGACTACGTCACTGATTTCAATTAATTTCATACACTTTCATCGCCGCCCGCGCATCTTTCCTGTCTAAAAACAAAACGTTACATCTCTCATTTAATACGCAATGTAATTTTAATCTAAATAGCTCGTAATAGAGTTGCAATTTCTACGAACTTTTATGACGTTTGAAATGAATTGGTTTTGTGTGGTCTGTAAACAAGTCATTATTAATATTGATTTTGTCTGGGAATGGCATAAACAGTACTCACATTAATGTATGTCAGGATATTATGTATATGTTTTGGCTAAATACGTTTCGTCACTACCAGTTGCAGTGCAGTTTCGAAGTTTCGGTTTATGAAGAAACCCTCATAAATTTATAACTTGCAACCATTTCACTTAGCAATAACAAATACTCTCATATTATAGACGACATATGTTAAACCAATCTTACTCGTAATATTGAAAGACGTAAATACCAATTTCCACCTATCATTGTTATCTACGTATAACGTGTGTAAAATACATTAAAGTAAGTACTTAATTAATGCAATTATGTATGACTGTTTGTGTAATTGTGTATCATGCATCGAATTACTATGTATCTGAGTCGGTTTCCGTATGTGATATTGATATCCAATTAACCATGTGCAATCGTTTGGTTCTGTTTGTAATCATTTAAATAATTGTGTATTAAACTGTATAAAAAAATGTTCTTCCATAAAACAGAATGTAAAAAAGTCCTCATCTATCTAAAATTTAATCAAGCCGGTGAATTTAGAGTTGTATGGAGGCCTCCCCATCAATTCGAGCAAAACAAAGTTACCATCACTCGAAGTTAAATTTACACTCGACGATACATACATTTTTTTTTCACACCACCTATCCATAAAAGGAATTTTTCTGTTCAAGCTAAAGTAATGTAAAGTGGCACTTTTCGGTTCAAGAACTAGACATTTTTACGTTTTCGAGCATTAATTAGTGGCATCGTGGTGTTGGTATGATGCTGTTTTCGGTTTTGTTGATTTCCTCTTAGTGGGTGTGAAAAGCAGTATGTGTAACACGGTATCAAAATTATGTTCGTCTTGGGCGTTAACGCTTGAATCCCTGATTACTCTCAGGATTCTACTTTAGATTGTAGAATCCATCGCTTCATCTGGAATTCAATGTACGCCCTCGCTGGAAATATATCATTTCCATCCCTTGTAATACAATCTACTATTTCCAAAAAAAGTATTGCTTCAATAGAGCGTGTAATTGCGATGTTCAGCCGTGAGGCGCTAAGATACTAGACGTACTAATACTAAAAATGGCTAACGTTAGAGACAAGTAAAAAATACTAGACTTTCTTGATGACAAAGTTACATGTTAGGCCTGTTAGCAGGCATTTTATCGTCTATAGTGTCGTGCATCCCTCTCGCACTTGGGCCATTCTCTATTTTTAGCGACAATGATACGTCTCCTCGCTCAAAAATGTCTAATTTATAATTTTATTTTGATGTTTTTTATAGGATATAAATGCCCAAAATGTTAGTTTACGTTATCAGTACAGTATAATTGTTACTACCATGGTTAGTGACTGTAAACTTACCTGCATTAAGCACAGTGACAGAGTGGTCAATCGGAAAGCTGTCTTCGCTGAAAAGGGCCACTCTGTCACGGTGTTTTCTAGAAATTTACTGAAATGAAAAATACGTTACCTACATGAAAATAACTATCATTTAGTCTACTTCAAACTTATATGTTGGTTTTTAAATATTTTCTACCGTTAACATTTTATATATGTTATAAATTGAAAGAGATGTCATATACTAAAGAAAAAGTGACCAAGGTCCCCGGTGAGCAGGGCTGGGATCGAACCAGCGACCTCCCCCGGAGGAGGTCGCTGGTTCGATCCCAGCCCTGCTCACCGGGGACCTTGGTCACTTTTTCTTTAGTATATGACATCTCTTTCAATTTATATATAGTAGTGTGACTACTTAAAAAACACCAAAACATGAATCAAAAACATTTATTACATTTAATAAATGATTTGATTCGTGCTTTAAAATTGTATTTTATATATGATCAAATATCCTAAAAATCGAGAAAATCGCATTTCATTGTCGCTAAAAATGGAGAACGAAGAACTTACATATTTGTTAGACTTTCATAGCCATTGTGACAGTCGATTAGAACGAGATCTTCTTAGGCTAACATATTAAAATCACTTATATTAATATAACTTTAAGGAGGGTTTTTAATAGGTTGACAAAGTCGTAATAATATAAGTGTCTTAAGCATGTGTGTATACCTCTAAAAGCTGGAGCACACCGGATACGGATTTGACAGATCCATCACGCATCTGCACTAAAAAACACTTTTTCTACTCCAGTACTTCTGTCCGTCAATTAGATGACTGACAGCGATATTAGAAAAGTATAAATTATAACGTTGTCTATGGTATTCCATAAGAACACTGCTCCTATGGATTGTCATAAAATATATGAGCACTGTTGTTTTTTTTTTCTATAGTCGGCACAGCATCTTCCCTGTTCTGCCACGTTTCTAGATTTTGCTTTTTATGCTATTTTAACTGTCGTAGAAAAACTAGTGTATGCAACAGCTAATAATTGGTTCTTCAAACTTGAGGGTCCTTCAAGTTTTAAGAACCCTTATTATATCACTGTTGCATTAACTACTATAGTACTATTACTTATAACATATTGGTGCATTCGCATCCGAGATACTTCAACCGATTCACATCTTAAGTCTAACATCAAAGTGTAATTTAATACGAAGCGCCTTTTACTCAAGCGCCATTTAAATTTGTCTTTAAACTACTGACCGGCATTATCGTAATTCGCTGGGCAAAGTGAATTTCTAAACGCCTTCTCGTTGTCAAATGAAACAGTGTCTATTGCCAATTTATTCTCGGCCTGGGCGGGATTCCTGGCCGCTGTGATTCCTAAACACCCAAGTCGAATAGTAAGCTTAACTAGAGTAAAGGTCGATCAACAGCTGTAGTTTATTGCATAGAGGTATGATGGATGGTTTCACGAAAGCGACTGCCATCTGATTTTCCAACCCAGAGCGCCTACCACGAACCGCGAACGAAAGTATACCTCCCTTTCGCACTTGTGATTTCTCACTCAAGTGCGACAGAGAGGTGAAACTTCGTTCGTGGTTCGTGGTAGGCCTTCTGAGAGTAAAGGAGAGCCTTATTAGGATTATTCCGGTTTCCTCACGATGTTTTCCTTCACCGAAATGTACCTAATTGGTAATATCAAATTATACTTCGTACATAAGGGGGTGGGCCCCACAAGGTGGACTTATGACCTGGTGAAGGTCGCAGGAGTCCGCTGGATGCGGGTGGCGCAGGGCCGGTCATTGTAGAAATCTTTGGGGGCCTATGTCCAGCGGTGGACGTCTTTCGGCTGAATTGATGATGATGATGATGATGACACAAGTTCCGAAAAACTCTTTTCTACGAGCCGGGCTTATACCCGATCTTCGAATTGATAGCCACACGCTCTTCCCGCTGGGCCACCAGCGCTCCATCATCCACCTACAAGTACTCTATACTTAAGGTACCTACTTGTGCTGGTTCGCTTGGGCGTTCGAGCGTTCGACTAGCACTTTGTAAGGGACTAACATCCAAAACCTGCCAAGACCAGAACGATCTGGCCCCACCATCCCTGACAGCCTAATTTGCATCTTATTCATAAGACCTAAAGGTTAACTATTGTCTCTATGATAAACTAAAGAAACGCTCTTGTTAAATGTAGGCGACACCTGAAACAATGTAGTTCTGTCGCAAAGCGCCGCATTTATGAATACCATTGAACTGGTATGACTGTGACTAATAAATAGTTTCTTTATGGCTGACATGGAGTAATGTGAGTTCTGTTTTCAACTATCTACCGACATGTTTTCATTTGTTTAGTAATTGGCAACTTTTACTAGTCTGATAGCAAACAAATTCCGCGTGCGGTTTTATATGACGAGCTGTTAATCCTTTAATACCTTTTTCTTACTCAATTATTGTTTTGGTCCTCTTCTTTGAATTGGATGGAATCGAAGTCTACCCCATGCGGCGACAGGAACGTTGGAGTGGCCAGGTTTCAAGGATGGAGGGTCGGGTGGCTAAGCGCATCTTTTACTCTGAGTTGGGAAGGCAAGCGAAAGCAAGGCAAGCAACTCCTCAGGTGGAACCACTGCAGTGGAATGCAGGCCGCCAGCAGCCCGGGATGGAGATCTTTGGTCAGGGAACAGGCTAATAATTTAGAATCCCGTCGTCGTAAAGAACTTGACAAGAGGGATAAGCTTAAAGGAGATCAGTTATAATTGTGTTAGTGTGTTCTCTCGCGCGTTATGCACACGTGCTACGTTAGCCATTCAAGAGCGTATGAACGCCACCATAGGTGTTGAAGTAGTCGCCGTGGCCGCAAACGGCTCTTCTTTGAGTCAATTTGGTTTGGACAATGCGATTAGGATTTTTTTAAACATTTGTACAAATGCTGTATTTCCCTTCCCTTACCAACTTAGCTACGGCTTGTCTGGGATAGACACCTTACCAAACAATCTTGGTAAACATAGTAAAATACTCACACATTCAATGAATTGTTAATTTTATCCGGTCCTATATCATGAGGTCCGGTATTTAAGACTCTTCGGAGAAGAAAGGGATGTATTAGACAGTCTCAAAATAATTTCCTATATCTCCATACGACAAACGCATTGTACTAATACAACAAACAAACGAAGTTTGGTCTCGGATCACTAACGTTCGTTCCCGTTGGCATGTATTTTTAGATACGGCGGTGCATCGGGTGCAGTGTGTGTCATATTATGCTTTCTTGTCTGCCAGATCCTAATGCAATGACGCAGCACTGCTGAAGTTCATTTACCTAAGTGTTTATGGATTCAATCAGTGTAAAATCTCTACTTATAGACAAGATCTGAGATTTGGATCCTTTGAGTGATTTGCACTAGCATGCACTCACAATGCGCATTAATACTTTTTCTTCTCTGGATTATAGATTTTATTCCTTGCAGAGTAGATTTGCCCAAGTCTTAAGATTTTTAAAGGCGGAGAGTTCAACATATAACGTTATTTTAGTGAGATCGAACTTAAAACAAACTATTTTATTGTATTGAGTATTTGTATTGTATTGTATTGTATTTTGTAGTTCGGTCAAGCCCAAGTAGTAGGCAATAATTAAGCAAAATCATAATAAATCGAAATTACCTAAACGTCATTCTTACTGATAGTAGCGGGTCTTCCCTTTCTAGTCCATTTCGTGACACTTCTCGTATAATTATGTTTTTCTTATATGTTAATTGGCTGTGTCCTCTCTAGCCTAGTTGATAGTGACTCTGCCTACGAAGCTGGACCTGGGTTCGAACCCCGGAAAGGGCATTTATTTGTGTGTTAATAACGAATATTTGTTCCTGAGTTATGGACGTTTTCTATGTTTATCGTCGTCTAGTGTCCACAGTATAAGCTTTTCTTAGTTTGGGGCTAGTTCGATCTGTGCTGTGTGAGATTGTTCCCAAATATTTATTTGTATTGTGTTTTGTGTGTCTTCGAATAAACTATTTATTTTCTATTATATTGTAACTCCGGGACTTATTCTGTTTATAAAAGCGTGAATCAAATTGTTTCAATAGCAACGAAAACAGAACTAACTCCAGCATCGAAGCCGTGTTTATCAATAGTTGCTGCCACCCCCATTTTAGACTACTTAACCGAGTTATCTTTATTTTGTAGCAACGACCTCAACTCAGGAAGATACTGGAACGGAGTGATAAAACCGTTTTTATTACCAATGAGGATGTTGACATTGTTGAAACATGGTTTTTTTTAAAATAGTAATTTAGGGAAATTGTTTCGCCGAGGTTTAAGGATCTATGAAGGCCCTGAGGCTGGGGAAGAATTCTGTTAATGTACACATCTGAATGTTTATACAAACTTGGAATTCTTCCCCGTTTCTTCTCTACCTTAAACGACTGACGCAATAACGGACGTCCCCAGAAGGCCTAGGATTATTTTTTAGTTGACAATGACATTTATTTATCGGTCGCATTAGCGTATCGAGAGTCCAAATTATGTTCGGCTTTTATATAATGATCCGGCTATTTTCATACTTTGACCTCTCGATACGCTAAAGCGGTCGAGAAGTAAATGTCAAATATGACAAGTAAAAATGTATACTAGGCCCATAAGAAAGACGCGTGCTTAGAGAGTGTACAGTCGACGTCAAATATGTTTACATTTTTGTTACTCCCTCTTAATAAATAAATAAATATTACAGGACATTCTTACACAAATTGACTAAGTCCCGCAGTAAGCTCGAGAAGGCTGGTGTTACGGGTACTCGGGCAACGATGTATACTTATAACATACAAATACATAGAAAACATCCATGACTCAAGAACAAATATCTGTGTTCATCACACAAACAAATGCCCTTACCTGGATTCGAACCCAGGACCATCGGCTTAGCAGACAAGGTCACTAGCAACTGTGCCAACAACTACATTGTACAAAACTGCGTCTTAGCGGGTTCTATCTAGACTTACAGTAACACAGGCAAGGGCTAACAAGATCTTGGGCACGTGAGAGTGGGCTTCATAGATGCGTTGATGTACACGTGTTTCCGTCTTTGTTTACCGTCTAACAATGGTGGTGCATTGTGCACTCAAATTAGTTGGGATATGTCTAAGGGTTGCAGTAAAGTGCAAAAATATATATCTAAAGAATGATCTCACCTTATGGTGTTACTAATATCAAATATGTAGTGGTGATGTTTTCTTACTACATAACAGATACAATATACTTACTAATTACTCACTTACTTACTTATTACTTTTTTTTAACGGCCTCCTAGCCTAGTTGGTAGTGACCTTGCCTACGAAGCAGGAGGTCCCGGGTTCGAATCCTGGTCAGGGCATTTATTTGTGTTTATCACGAATATTTGTTCCTGAGTTATGGATGTTTTCTATGTATTTAAGTATTAATATGTATCTATCTATTATATATATCGTCGCCTAGTACCCACAACACAAGCCTTATTGAGCTTACCGTGGGACTAGGTGGATTTGTGTAAGATTGTCCCATAATATTTATTTATTTATATTTAAAAAAATATTCCGACTTAATAACTTCCGACTATATTTTTATTACTCTTGACTGTACTAATATCTTCGTCTGCGTAAAAATCGTTAAAACTTGTTACTCCATCATCACCCCATTTATAGGTTGAATTCCGAATACCTGATTCTTTAATATTGAGACTTCCAATGTTAAAAAAAACATAAGTTCTAACTATAAAACATTCAACGGTTTAGGTTGTGCTTTGTCTGTTAGTTTCTGTATACAGCTACTACTTTATATACTCACATGTATAACTGGGAGTCTAATTATATGTTTTTTTTGTTACAGGTATGTATCCTGAGCGGAATCGTGATAATGATAAGTATTAAGTATACCCACGTATGAATTTTGAGACATCATAGATTCATAGGACAGCGTTATGCATGTATGTGCATAGCTATGTTATGCTTTCACATATCGATGTTAGAGTGAATATAAAATAAGTTTATAGTAAAAATTAAGCATTAGAGAGTAAACTATGACCCTGGATTACAGCTCCAAAAAAAAACATTGACGTGTTTGAGTTTGAGTTTAAATGATTAGGTCTACACTAGTTTCTAGTAAACTAGTGCACTAGTTTTGAGCAAATAAAGGTAAACGGGCCGTTCTACTTTTTTACCCACAATGAAACGCGAGTTTCTAACTTTTTTGTATTTTTGATCATGTGTAATGATAACGGTAGAAATTATTTATAATAACAACATATGTGTTTCAAGTAGACTACTTGATAGTTACTTTCATGTGAGATTTTCTTTTCAGTGGTTTTCTAGAAAACTCCATGGCAAAGGCCACTCTGAAAGGGCCACCTTTTCAGCGAAGAGAGCCTTCCGAATGACGACTATGTAACGGTGTGTTAAGTTTCACTAACCAGGAAAGTAACATGCATACTGTACTGATACGGTAAACTAAAATTTCGGGCATTTAACTCCTAAAGAAAACAATAATTAAATTATAAAACAGTAATTCTTCAGCGCGGATGATCATTGTTGGTAAAAAAGAACGGCCCAAACATGTTTAGTATTGGAATGTGTAAGGAGACGGATATGATGAAACTATGAGGGTTCCATTTCATGCTAGTTTGGCTCCAGCTGGAACCATTAAAACGAACCAAAAGTCTTCTTCTTTTAAATAATGGCTTCTGTCCGAGTGTTGGACAATTTTGCCAGTGTTACGTATTATAATATTAGAGTATATTATATAAATAGAATAGTAAAATACCACGTTGTTAGGTAATTGGCCTCGCTATATGTTAAGTTTATAGCTATAAGACTTAAAATATAGTTTCTCTTGGGGCTAAGATCCTAGGATTGCCGCTTGATGACTAAAGGAGTGACTGAACTCGTTTCAGGATTAACTCTTCATTAGCTGTATATTGCTTCGTTAGTTTACTGCACAATTAGCTATCAATATTACACATTTAACAACATTTGCAAACAAAAAAACAAAAACCTATTCCAGACGCTATCGCCATCTTGAGTAACAAACGACAAACTCGAACCAAAAGTCAATAACGGCAAATAACATTACCAAGGTAAATAGCACGTAGGTAGATCATATAAATGTCTCCTGAATCGTAAACATTAGGCGACACCAACAACTCAACAATGCCATGGTTGTACGCTCGTTAAAGTACTGTTATGAGTTATCCGTTATTTGCAGCGCGAGCCGCTACTGAGCGGTTTGGGGTTTTGTAGTTACGGATTATGTACGCCAATAAAATAATGAACTAGTGTTACCGGTGTACAGTCAAGTGTAAAAATATGGTGGTGCACATCTTACTCAAAAATATATCCCATAGCACCTTATGCCGGTGTAATAAGAGCGTAGTACCATATTTATGAGTCGATTATGTCGAACCATATTTTTGCACCTGATTGTACACTGGCGTTGATTAGTCGCCCGATTACTTTGGTACCTACTTCTGTTTTGACCTGTTGTTAAATTTTTCTGTATGGTTTAACTATACGGTGATATTTTCAACCGATATCAAGAGGTGAGACCCCGTATATTCTTTTGTAGGTATGTTTAGTCTACCAGTTATGAATCGATTTTTATTCAATGGTGGATACCTTTTGGCCGAATTTGGTTTTATTTTAACGAAAAAGGCCTATAGTACAGTCCGCTTGTGTTATGAGTTTCAAAAAATAATTACGTTTACACCCTAAATAGGTTCTTTCATTCCAAAACAGTCTGAAAGTAAATATCAGGCCAATACTGTAACTGCAACTAGTGCCGACTTTCATACGATTTTCCCATACAATGTATGAAAAGACAAAAAAAGTTTTTTCCTTGATGTTTTTTTTCCATTATACTTATACTGTAAACATAATTAATTACACAAAAAAAACTCGATTCCAACAGAAATCCAGAAAGTAAATAATAATGAACTTACTGTCTGACCAAATTTCTTCATAGTAATTTGTATGTAAATTTCAGATGAAAATCGACACGGGTTCTTGTTACAGTAATGACCTTTTTTCAACCGACTTCAATATTTCAAAAGGAGGAGGTTCTCAATTCGACTGAATTTTTTTTTTATTTTTTTTTTTAATGGATGTTCACTCATAACTCCGTCATTACTGAACCGATTTGAATTTTTTTTTTGTTTTCTAAAAGTAGACGGTTCCTGGTTGGTCCCGTTTTTTTCAAAATCCATTTCTGATGATGGGATCCATGAGGAACTGAGGGAACTCCTCAAATTTGAAAGGCACATGCATGCTGATTTGGGTGATTTCTTAAGAAACTCGAGCATTTCTTTACGAAAATCATCAATTTGGTGGAGTGGACCTGATGATGAAGACCAGGGATGGCAAAGTGGAACTGCTTCGTAATTCTCAGGACTATGATCCGATTTTAAAAAATATTTTTTTGTCTGTATATAGATGGTTTCAGGATTGTCCCGTTTTTTTCAAAATCAATTTCTGATGATGGGATCCATGAGGAACTGAGGGAACTCCTCAAATTTGAAAGGCACATGCATGATGATTTGGGTAGTTTCTTAAGATACTCGAGCATTTCTTTACGAACATCATCAATTTGGTGGAGTGGACCTGATGATGAAGACCAGGGATGTCAAAGTGGAACTGCTTGGTAATTCCCAGGACTATCGTCCAATTTAAAAAAAAAAAATTTTTCTGAAAATAGATGGTTCCAGATTTGTTCCGTTTTTTTCAAAATCAATTTCTGATGATGGGATCCATGAGGAACTGAGGGAACTCCTCAAATTTGAAAGGCACATGCATGATGATTTGGGTAGTTTCTTAAGACACTCGAGCATTTCTTTACGAACATCATCAATTTGGTGGAGTGGACCTGATGATGAAGACCAGGGATGGCAAAGTGGAACTGCTTGTTAATTCCCAGCTCTATCATCCGATTTGAGACATTCATCTTTTCTTTGTAAAGAAATACCTTCAAGATAGTCCTATTTGATTATAGTTCTATTTTGATGATGGGCTTCATGAGGGATTGAGAGAACTCCTCAAATTTTAACGGCACATGCATTCTGATTTGAGGGTTTCCTTAAGTAACCAAAACTGTGTTTTGGCGGAGCCAAAATTTTGATGAACTTGATCTGATGATGAAGACCAGGGATCGCAAAGTGGAACTGGTTAATAAACCTAGCTCTACTTATTATCCTAGTTGTGACATTCATCTTTTTGATTTGATTTATATTCTGATGATGGAGTTCTAGAAGAATTCAGAGAACTCTTCAAATTTGAACGGCAGGTTAATTGTGATTAGAGGGTGTTCATAATTAGCTTAGGCATTTTCTTACTGTGGCCATCATTTTGCTGGAGTGGACCTGATGTTGATAATCAGGGATGGCATAATGAATATGCTCGTTAATTTACAGTCTGTCATCCAATTTAACACATTGTTATTTTGTTTGTTTAAAGGTCTACAAGGGAGTTCCGTTTGATTATACTTCAAATGTAATGATGGAAGCCCTAGGACATTAAGAAAGCTCCTCAATTTTCACACACGTATTTTCGTACACGTGCGGTGTATTGGATATTTGTGAAGTAAACTGGCTAACTCAAACAAATTCTTAATTTCACGTTTACCGGGAACCAAATGAAGTCGGTTTTTTTTTCTTAAAAATTATTTCAGGGTGGTTTGGGGTAATATCATTGGATTTATCTAATTTTAAAATCGCTATATAAGAGACACCCTAGCCTATAGTCTTCGATCCGTCTTACTGTGTTACTTCTTACATCTCATGTGAGAACGAAGGGCTACCACGAACACTTCGTTAGTTCGTAAATTTTCCTCTATTGCTCTCGCATAAGCTATCGCTCGCCTCGAGATGATATATTTATTTGTCTCTTTATCAAGAGGCAAAGAGATGAACGAACAAAAGAAATGGTTGTTGATAAGCCCTCTATGATGACACACAGACTTGCTCACTTTACCGGGGATAAACAGGTCAGGTCACCCAAAACGAACCTATCCAAGAGACCATTAAATTGTATTCCACTGCTTCTATCTGTCAATTAACGGCCTCCTAGCCTAGTTGATAGTGACCCTGCCTACGAAGCAGGAGGTCCCGGGTTTGAATCCTGGTCAGGGCATTTATTTTTGTGTTTATCACGAATATTTGTTCCTGAGCTATGGATGTTTTCTATGTATTTAAGTATTTATATGTCTCTGTCTATTATCTATATCGTCGCCTAGTACGCAAAATACAAGCCTTATTGAGCTTACCTTATTGAGGACTAGGTCGATGTGTGTAAGATTTTCCCATAATATTTAGTATATTTTTTAATATTTAATCAGAAGATTGACAGCGATGTTAAAAAAGTAAACTAAATAGTATGTATTTATCTTTCATACAAAAAGTGAATACTTTCCGTTTTGAACTCCACGCGTAAAACAATTGACGTTCGGCCCTATTCACCGCCGCACAACGCTAGGGTTTCCTACGTCTAGAAACATTATATAACACCGGCGGTGGCACCGGGCACGGTATGTTTCTGCAGCCCGGACTGCCCGGAGGTCTGTACCGACAAGACAAAAGACTATCGATTCGAATTCACGCGGATAGCTACAAAAGCCTGGTTGTTAGTAGACCAGATTTTTCTCCTACATTTTTATATGCGACCGATATCTGCGCACATAACGATAGGTGAA
Organism: Lathronympha strigana; assembly: GCA_949128165.1. Taxonomy (NCBI): domain Eukaryota; kingdom Metazoa; phylum Arthropoda; class Insecta; order Lepidoptera; family Tortricidae; genus Lathronympha; species Lathronympha strigana. Next base: position 2,891,579 of record OX421906.1, on the reverse strand, counting down.
AAATTTCACAGGAAATCAAACGTGATAAGTGATAACATGAAAAGGGTTTTACTGTGCATAATTAAGTTTTGTATGGGCATCCCATATCTAGTGCTCCAGATAATGTTATCTCTGTTTTATGACGCAGCTGGATTATAGGAATGAGCGACCGATAAGGTTGCTCTATGGGAGGTCTGGTTTAGGTCAAATAACTCTGTTATCAGGAGAATGTTGTTAATCATGCATTTGTTATTTTGTACCCATGATAGAAAAAGGGGCGTGTAATAAGTTTAATATTTGTTTCTGTGTGTCTGTTTGAGGCGTCGTAGTTCCGGTTTTTAAATCGAAAAACTTGTTGGTCGAAGTCTTAGCTGTACTGGTGGACATAAAAGCAGTGGTCTGCAAGATAATATATTCAACTGTCAAACTGTCACAGTATATTTGATATTATTCTTAGTATATATAATTACCATGACGTGGCTGCTTCTATTAACTTCATTGATTATATACACATGTCGACAGTAAAAAAAAATTAGTCAAACATTAAATATTGGCAGTTTTTGTAGTGTCTCTCTCGACGTTCCCCGGAAAGCCTAGAGAGAGTCATAATGCCTGGAAAAGAAGGCAAGAGACCGAGGGACCCTATCCTACTAGATGGTGCTCCCAAATATGTCGCTGTCGCATCGGTCTATTCAGCTATCAAAAGCGATCTTGCACGTTGTAAAAATTATCTTCTGATATAGACGCTGAGACCAGTATAATAATATGTAGAGTAGGTATTCCTTTCTTTTCGTATGTTAAAAATTCTAATTTGTAAGTATGTACGCCTATTTCTATTTCATCATGATCTCATCGATCTGTTCTGTTCTGTGATAGCCTTAGTTCAATTCGCAAACTTATGAGCCAGGACTTCTCTGATAACTCGTAAGTAGGCAACTTTGATTTATCGCATTTCTTTAGTTAACCGGTTTGTTTAATGTATCTTTGTTTTATGTATCTTTCGTTAACTAGTATATTTTCTCTCCACTGTTAGTATCATATGCAAACAAGCTGCGCACGCTTTGTACCTTAAGTGGTTTCTATCTGTGGAAACTTGTAATTGGCTTACTGTTTCTATGTCACTACCTTTCTTGTTAACTTAGCTGTAAGTTTTCCGTTGAAATAAAATAAAAATAAAATAAAATAAAATTTGTTTTCAAGTGTGAGACCGGAGCCAGAACTAATGCAGGCCATAAAATTATTGCCAATCGAATCGATTCGCATCGGAAAGTTGTTATATTCAACACCCTCGATATGTTTGGCATAACTTTTAAAACATTTATATTGTATGTTAAATATGTATAATTTGCATTACGATTAAATATTTATTTTTTAGGTGATAAATAGGGAAACTGCCTTTTTAAAATAAAAATAAAATAAAATTCATTTATTTCGGAAGACCATGTTCCATAGAAATATTATTTTACAATTACATTACAAAAATTACAATTAACATTATAAAAATTAAAAAATTGAAATTAAAATTAAAATTGATTTCCTAAGATTTAAATTAAATGTCATACGAATTAAAATGTGAAAATTTAAAACAAAATAAATACCAAAATAAATTAAATTAAAAATTAAAATATTAAATAAAATATTAGTATAATGATTTACAATTTATTAAAAATAGAATTGGGGCTTACATGTAGGGAGGACCAGCGCCGTAGTAGGCCACTGTCCCACCTGTTCCCCACGACGGGCAGGAGGCCGTTGGGGCTGCCACGCACTCTGCAGAGTTTTTGCTGGATAAGCTGGTCATATACACGTTCCGGTAAGCCGTCGGATCTGCATAGCTTGAATGTCCGCCAGTTAAATCTACCATACATTGACTAGCAGTTACGGCGGATATGACCGGCTAAAATCACCTTATTGTTACTTTTAAGATATCGCGCGTTGCCTAGTTACCTGACTGAAGATTATTTGACAGTCGCCAGAAAAATTAATGCCTGCGCCACTTAATGGGATACGGTTGCCGAGTAGACTCCAGGCTTCCGGATTCGCAAAATCATTGCGGTCTTCGTTTTAGTGATTAATATATTTACGCCACTTTAAACGGTTATTCTCATAATTATATACGGTTCACTCTACACAATGCATTGTCACAACCATGTGAACTATGTCCTCATTGTTTCAACTAATCGGGTATTCTTGGCGTTATCACCGTTTCTACTAAATGCAAGAAATAAAATTTAATTAGTTAATTTCCCTAAGTTCATAAGAAAGAAGAGTTCGGACAAAAAACTGGTTTTACGATGTGAAAATAGTCCAATACCATTTTTACATGCAAATCTTTAGTGAATCTCAAGACATCAATAGCGTTATTCATAAAGGCCTTAATTAATCATTGTTTTTCCTTATCTGTAACTTAGATAATTGTATTTAGAAGGAGACAAAACATGAATTAACTAATGTATGTAAGCCCTAACGAGTAAGCAAACACATATCTGTATAATTTGAAGTCGAAAATTGTCGAACAGAACAATATGTGCTTGTTTTTTACGACGTTATTTGAAAAGTGCCACTTTGTCGCTTGTTCATTTCGAAATAAACCTAAGATTTATTTCGAAATGAATCTTAGTGGCATTAGTGACATCTCTTTCAATTTATAAGTGATACTTGTAATTATATCATTATTCCATCATTACATTTACGATATACCTCGTATCGATCACTGTTATCTTTGGTAGAAAGTGGATAGGGTTAGATTTAGTACTAAACGGATCGGTAAATCATTCCGAGCACGTTACAGAGTAAAAGCGTGTAAAACGTAGCCTTTGCTGCACAATGCACTTAATGGATAACTTGTACGAGATAATATGAGACGGTTTCCTTTACTCTTATTCTCGGTTTAGCCAAAACCCCTGGGTTTACATCACAGACTACACTAACACAGCACAGGGTGGCCCGAAAATACGTTGACATAACATAGCAAGACGTCGAAATTAATCATAATAAGATAGCTATCTAAAAGATGTTCATAAGGCTGCCATCATCAGCATCATATCAGCCATAAGACGTCCACTGCTGAACATAGGCCTTCCCTTTGGACCTCCATATGTAACGGTTGGAAGCGACCTTCATTCAGAAAATTGCTTGTTTGAACGCATAGTATGATATACCTAAGCGAAATTTTAAATTGAAGTTTAAATGTCTTGGGTAAATTAGTGCAGGTTTACCTACAAGTTGATTATATTATTGCATGGTCCCAATTTATCTACGTACAAAAACGTACATTACTTACAATTTCATCTCCCTAGTCACGGCTGTGACTCGCGTCACAACGCAGACTAGACGCAAATTTACATTTCACGGTCACGCTTCATCTGTAACGAGATGTATGCAAATTGCTTGTCCTGTTTATTGCCAGCGCTTATCCTGCGTATTATCTTTTACGTCCTCTCATATATCAGCTTTCTCGAATTAAGACACTCGCCAGTACTTACGGTGAAATAGGTGTCATTTGACGAGCTTCTGAGTAGAAGATACGTATAGTGTCACTGTTAGGGCCAACGCTAGCTGGCGGCCTGGCGCGCGTGCACCCGGCGGGTGGATTTATTATGGCGCACCCGCTCCGTGGGCCTGCTTTACTTAGCGACAATTTCTTATTAGACGGGCGTCCGTTCCGGGTAATCCGCGTCAGCTAGCGGAGGCCCTTAGGCCGCTCCAAATTTCAGGGCCTGTCGCGAAAATCGAAAAATCTATAGTTCGTATCTCCCTCTCTTTTGTACTTGCATTTTAGCGAAAAAGGGATAGACATTTTGATTTTTTGATGTACACGGTAAGCCCTCAAAGCGAAAATTACATTAAGCCTGTACTTACTTACTTACTTAGCGATGGATTAATTTTAACAGGGGGTTACTATGACTTCTTAACGCGATAATTTAAGTTATTTCATAATACATATTTGTTTACCGAATCTACGTTGATATTGACGTTACACCGGGCTCTTTTCTTGAATAGGCTCATTAATAAATGTTTAACAAGCAAACTCAACAACATCTGTCTCTACGTCATTCGGTTTCTGGTGTTTTCCTGAAAAGATAAGTCTCGTACGTGACTGTTCGTATAATTTTCGGTCAAAAGGTTAACTACCAGTCATTTGTCGGTAAACGCGATTTCTAATTGAAATTTAAACCAGCCTCTGGTCGTTAGGGTCTTATTAATAGCGACTAAGTGGTGCATGTTGCTTATGGATGAGTCATGCAGAGGAAATTATACCATGTTAACCCTCAGTTGACCTTCGGGGTCCTTTACCGCTTTCCCATACAAATTATACATTGTGGAAGTACCTTCAATATTTTCCGTAACTTCCAACGGCAGAATTTTATTCTACGTTAATAGGAATCAGTCTGTCTTGTCAAAGCTGCCGCCAATTACCGACGGTTGTTACGAATGCTGCTTGCTCGCCATATAAAGACTCGCGATAAAATCTGGGCATGGACGATCCGGTCTATTTCCAAAACCACCGCTGATTATAAAGCCGTAATGCACCAGCAAACTAAATATATAATACTAAAGAAAAACAATGCAACCGTAGTAGTATCATAAGGTGTGAGTAAGTTTTCACCATGTATTTTGTTCATTGTATTTTTCAACAATTTTCTTTGATGTAATATACCATGGTGTACCCTAATAAATTGTGTTTGCAAAAAGGCCAATATTTATATATGAGTGCGTGTTTCCGTTAATTAGAAGGTAAATTTAACATGATTATAAATCGAGTTTCAATCTTCGCCTGACAACGCTGCTCGTACAGTTATTTTAATATGACGTGTCTGCTATGTAAATTTTGTTCGTTAATCGTTATCATATGGACGAAGGTTATTGATCCGAGAAAATTACATTGATTTTGCATTAACTTCGCCGCATGTTGTTTTTAAGATGATGGATTCGTGTAGAATGTATAGCTGGGTGAATAGCATTTTTATAAGCTTTTAGCTATCGTTGTATATCATGTTAACAACTTGAACTGTACTGTGTGTGACTGATTGAGCTGGAATTTAGTACCTATTCCTATTTTTTTTTGCGTAATTTCAAAATCAACCGTTGCGGTATAATAATATATACTAAATTTATTAAATTACAAGAAAAACTATAATTATATTTAGGTAACTTCGCCTGAGGCTTTTGTCCTTTTTAACCTTACTAAAATCACTCAAGTTGTGATCACGAACTATCATATACTCACAGTGGTAGAGTGACGGTCTGTTATCTCTATAAAAATCACTTATTTTCAAAATATATACAGTAAGTATAACTTATCTAGCTACCTACCTCTATCTTTCTTAACTCTAAAATAGGTCCTTGAGGCATTGTACCTAGGATGCTGGCAGCATTTCCTCGTTGTATCGCAATGCTGATACGATGTGCAAGGAAGCCACCAGCTCTTCGGTCACCGGTAACATCAACCAGACGTTTCGCGATTTCTACAAAACACTTGCGTGCGCTGGGACCCCATGGACCTAGAGCATCATCCCTTAATGTTACAAAATGATACTCTCTGCCCAGACTTTTATATTTATTACACTCTTATCTTATCTCTTTTAATGTCGTAAAATGGACTATCATCGTCTTTCGTCTCCCTCCTGCACAGATAGGCTGGTTCTCATATTATTGTAGGTATATTACGGAATGCGTCACTCTTGCGTTGCTATATTCTTAAGAAGTACTAGAACGTGACACTTATGGCAACAGGCTATGAAAATCAGACCACCTCTTCATTTATTATAGCCGTGTTTATATATTCGTACTAAAATTCGAATATATAGCCTTTAAAAGTAGTTTAACTCCCCTATAAACCTATATAATGCCATGTGCAAAAGGTAAGCTTTTCACGATAATCCGGCTATGTCGATAAAACGATTTGGTACGCAGGAAATTGAAGAAATATATATTAAAGTAACTGGAAAACTGGTTCCTTGCTTATTAGATTAACACAGGTGCTATAACTGGTGTATTCAGTTTATTGCATATTTATCTTCATAAGTTACTATGCGGGACCTTTGTAGTTACACACATTTATTACTTATTAAAACTGATCGACGGAAGGAAGATGGCCTTTCTATACTTCAGTCTACCGGTAAGTAAATATCCTTGTAACCTCATTAAAACTGAGCTAGTTAAATATTCTTGAAGGCCTACCTGTATTGAAAACATGCAATTCGACCACTAGCTATAATTAACCTGACGAGACTACTTGCACGTTCAAGGCTGCCAAACTCAGCAGAAACGGTAAATCGTCAATACAGAACCTATGTGTCAACTTCCTACATTGCTGATTTCTCGTGCTCAACCTGTTTGCACTTAGAAAAAAAATCAAGAGCAACTAATCTAAACTAAATCATATCGACATACGTATAAAGTTCAAATTCTGTTGATGCAACTATAGTGTTCGGAAAACAATTTCGCTCTCAACTGCCAGCCAGTACTTGTATTTGTAATTCAGTAAGGCGCATGACCGCGGGCGCGAAAGACGTGTGTCTACCGTGGCAAAAAATAGCCGGTCGCGTCCGTGAATGTTTCAAATTTCGAACGAAGAATTTTTTGAATTTGGAATATTGTTTTCACGGTTTGTTCAGAAATTTGTTGTGGTTTAAACGTGTTTTGGAATTAAATAACGGTGGTTTGTTTGCGTGATTAGTGCTTAGAGTGTCTGGATGTATGACCTTAGTATTTCAGGCGGTTTCGGAAATAGGTCACTTGCAACGGGACGTCTGTGTTTGTTAAGTGACCCGTTGAGTTTACGTAAAAGCCTAATCTTGGCTGTTTCATCAGACTTTCGTAGTCAATGTTTTAAAAATTAAAGTTCCGGTAATCACCATAATGATTACAATTATATTTGTTACATAGGGATAACTTATCAACATCAATTACTTTTTTAAATAGTCTCATGGACAAGTTTCAAAAAAATCTTGTCTCAAGTTTACTTTTAAGAGATTCGACAAGGTCCTATTTTAAGTACTATGACTATATAATACTATATAATCTTATCACTATCATCCAAATACATATTTACGTTAATTAAAATGAGAAACATCACTAATCACACGTAAGTAACTATCTTAAATGATATAAGCAAAACCAACATCATAAACCTATCAACTTTCCATATTTAACTTTCTCAATTCATAGTCATTTATTGACATTGACTTGCGAATCTGAAGAAGATTAACTCCGTGGTTATATAATGGAGTTGTAATAGTCATTAACAGTTTATTGACTAACGTTGATATGGCCATGTCAAGACTTTATTGCAATAATTTGCGTAATTATCTTATTCTATGTACTGAGTCAGTGTTATACATTTAACTGACGTGGCTTATGTTCATTCGATGTGATAATGTTTTCATGTGACGTTTGCGTGGGTTATTTTCTCATTTTCTGTATATTCAAGGCTCGAGGCCTAAACTTATAATTCAGAAAATCTTTATCATGTATCGCGTCTGACGTTAGCGTGGGTTATTTACTCTCATTTTCTGTCTATTCAAGGCTGGATGCCTATATAATAGTACATGACTATAACTAAGTTATATCTGAGAAAATCTTTACTTAATTTGTTTTTGATATGACATAAACTTGATACGACTTGCAGCTCATCTTAGGCGAGCTTAAATAGTGGTTTTAAATTAAACAAATGAAAATGATAATTAATGTTTTGAATGACATACGCTACAGGTCTACGAAGTAGGTATTTTGGCTGCGAATCAGGGTACTACGGCGTAGCACTCGTAGCGATTCCTGAACTCTTAATGAGTCAGTGATATTTGTGACACGAAAATGTCGATATTCACGTCACAGCTAAATTCAAACTATTCGATGATCTTGTTTCTCTATCTGTATCACTGTTATATAATTTGAATGACAGAGAAACCTATAAAATTCTGTCTTCGATGTCGCAGCTTCTGTTAACTCAATCTCGTTTTCAAGCTAAGAGTTGATAAAACACCCTGTATACTTACTAAGATAAAATTTAAATATTTGTGAATTTGTTTCTGTTTAATAATACATGACCTATGAATTCTGAGATGACCTATGTACCTATGTTTCTGACAAAAGTATATAGGATATATTTTATGTGAGAGTTCCAGTTGCATTTACTAAACTGATAATTAATTGTCTTATTTCATTATCCAGTTTTTCTTGTGGGACTATTATACAGTATGGTAAGTGTGAAGCCCGTTATTCATAAAACTTAACAAACCTCTGTAAGATTTTTTTTAAACGTAAAAAACTTTGTTGACTGTGATTAATTGTATAACTAACCATTATAACTAAAACTAAAGTTAAAATAAAACTAGTTGCCTTAAATGAAACTAAATACATTTAAAATAAAACCCCGCCTCAATAATAAACTACCTTAAAAATAACCAGGCCAAATTAGGAGCTCTAGGCATGGTGCCTACCACGCAGGCGGTATTCCCGCACTGAATTGCTATTGTTATTATATCTGTTAAATCTTGTTTCTTTCAAACAAACGCATGTGTCAGAAACAACGTATATTAGATCTGACAGACATCTGACATTTATTAATAACGACAATTGGTACTATCACGCTGTCACTTTATTAGTGCTACCATCATATAGGTACCTATATGTAAGATTTTTAATTGTCTGTCAGTGGCACCGCGCATATAAAACCTAGCAGGGAGAAGTAAGCTTCCATGGCTATGGTAACGGATTACTCGATAGTAATCCGTATCTATTACCCTTGTTTGCCACCGTCGTTTAGTTCAGTTAGAGTGAAGGAAAACTGCATTACACTATTTCACACATAATCTACATTCTACTCTCGAGCCGTAAATTACATTCACAAATAATAAATTGACACATTTAGCTATCCACCCTGTATTACTATATTTACAACGCAATCACGAATTGCAATCGGCTTTCCAACGCAATAAATGGTAAAAGTTACAAGACGATAAATATAATTGTCACCGATAACTGTCATAGTGATGTCTGTTACTTTGACAGTTCCGCCGCCCGTTTTATGATATTCAGTGTGAGAATACTGTTTTATAGTATTTTAATTTATTTGACAGCTTTACACACTACGGAGAAATGGATCATGATACCTAGTGAAATCTAATAGGCGTGTCTTACGCAGTGTTACGTGAAAGGACAAACGCGGCGGGGACGCGGTGTGGTGCGAAAGAAACAAATCGTTGATATGTATGGAAGCGTTCTAAGTGGCGGTATTAAGCGAAAACGCGGCGTGGCACTCACATAGAACACTGCCGTAGGTATCAACGGTTTGAGTGTATTACGTGAACGAACAAACGCGGTGGGGACGCGCCTGTGGTGCGAAAGAAACAAATCTTTGAAATGTATGTAAGTGTCCTACGTCGGCGGTATTAAGCGAAAGCGAGGCGTGATCAATACAAACAATGTTCTGATACATATTTGGTTCCTATTTATACGTTTATACAAATTGTTGCACCACTATACGCATCTGACAGCATCGTGACAACCTTAATGGTTATGTCATCTTCACATTTGCATGCTTGATAAGCTAAACGTCTAATGTAGGAAAGAGAAGCTTCTGTATTTTAGTAGATGATTTAGTAGGTGGTGTGAGTGTAGGCTGCCTCTTTCACCGGAGGAGGGGACATATGAAAAGGTTTTACCTTTACAGCCGCCTTGGTTTGTTGAAAGGACTGGCTTTATGAGTATTTCAAATTGAGAACTCTAGCCAGTGCTGTCACACCAAGGGGGCGATTGTTCATGATTAATTCCATGCGTGGCAGCCTACTCGTACACGTAAAGGTCCTGTGTTCGATAATATATTAATAAAAAGGTTATTAACCATCCATACAATGTGTATTGCTTCTCACCAGTAGGCCGAACCCTTTACAGTACTTATTGTGCTGACACCGCACTCGCAAATATCGGTTCTATATTAAAGTTACAGTTAATAAAACAAAACCACATACTGCTGACGGCAACATTCACAAGCCGGCTCGTGCGTGACTATCGGTGGAAAGAGTAGATACCTAACTAACTGCAGATAATACAGTGCTGATAGGCGGGTAACTATAATTTCAAATACGAATGAATAATTCAAGAAATCCTAATAAATGATGGTTGGTTGGTATTATTTCGTATGAAGCTCATCCATTCCAGAGAGTTCGCGGACGGAAATTCCTCATTCTAGTCAACCCAATAGCGACTATTCTTTCATTTTTAACGGACTCTTGGGTGTTCTTGAGCATTTGCTTTAAATTCGTCATATGTCTTGGTATAATTAAGGAAATAGAATGACATAGCTATTTTTATTAAATACGTTAATTTTTATTTTTTTAATTTCTCATACAAAATAATTACATGTTGCAGCAACCACTAATGTAAAACGGGCATTAGAATTAATTTTACCAATTAAGTGACAACCAAGACATATCAATGTCATGTCGAATACTCATACTCCGTTTACACACTTGCAAATACCATAAGAGATAAAATTAAATTATTTATTATTTTCTAAATGGAGTTAATTAGAATACCAGTGTCTTTGAGAAATTTACTTAATTTAAACTAAAAACGCACTCTTGAATTTAAAGTAATTGCTCAAAAACACGTTGTATATATAGTCGTTTAGTACCCAAAACACAAGCCTTATTGAGCTCACTGTCGGACTAGGTCGATTTGTGTAAGATTGTCCCATAAAAAATATTTATTTATTTTGTGACTCTTTTATATTCTGTCCAATTTGTGTAATATCACAATGAAGCATGCGAATTCGACAATCAGCAACACAATAACTAAGCAAAATTCTTCAAAATAATCATGGCACGAATTTAATATTATGACAATAAAAGTGCGTCGAAATAATTTTGATCACCTTTCCAGTTTCGGTACTTGTGCTGCCGACTGTACTCGCGGATGATTTCCTATGAGGAATCCGCACAAACGCTATTTCTCCGCCACTCAATCTCGGAGACACGGATATGTGGGCAAAAACTCGGAGAACTTGGAAAAAAGTGAAATGTAAATATCAATCCATGATAGTGGAAGTGTCGAGTGGTTTGTGCACGCTCTAGTTCCTTCGTTTCTTCAATGAATACTGTTGAAGCCATATTAATTAGACTTTGTTAAGAGCTCGTGGCTGACACTACGTATGACCAGTGTCTACGATGAGTTGCTATAGATTTCTAAAGATACATTTTGACAAGTTATCTACAGTTGCATCCAGCTTCCATCCGCGAGTGCGGCAACATGCACTGACAGTGTGTCACTACGACTATAGATATCTACAGTAGATTTCAAACTCGCGGTAAACATATGCATAATAATATTAATGATCTCTGTAGTGGACGTGATAGATGAAAAGAACATCGTTTTAAATACCCAATCATATAAGTTATGGGGCTTTATAACTTCTGCACTTTTATTATTTCATTGTTCTTTTATCTTAACGCGCATGCATAAATTATACACGTGTTTCATGTGTTTTCAATACTAACCCTTGTCACAAGTGCATTAAAGTATATTTTTATTTGGAAGTCATATTATTAGTTGTAATTAGTAATAAAAGTAAGGAGTAAAAGTGGAAAATTCACGGGCTTGAGGCTTTGTATTCGAGTATGTGAATTATTGCACTTTTATTTTATTGGTAAGCATTTTTGTTGCACGTATTATAAACTAGGTTAAAACTTTTTTAAAGGCAGTGTGTATTGTTTGCTTTATGTCAAACGTTCATGTAGTGAACATTCGTTGTTTAGCTTCATAACATATTACATAGGTGTATACAAAAGTCATCGAATAACAAATGTCTTACTTATTACATTTCTTCGTTGCGCTTTCCAAATCTGATATGTGCTCGATTTTTGACAATTAAAGTCACCTAGCAATTAAACACATAAGGTTTTAATTCATTTAATTATAATCACACACATATCAGATTTGGTAAGCGCAACGACGATTTATTGTTTTTACGTCTCCTACTTTTGTTATTGAAAAGAAGACTGTTAGTTCTAGTATCTACTGATCGATCTAGTTTTCAAGTTTTATACATAAAGCGTTTACGACTTACAAGAAACATAAAAACATCATTAAATTCGCCAAGCGAAATATGCACATCTGTGTGCATGCCTGCTGTACCTACTCGTAAACATACATCTGAAATCTGGGTCAATGTATTCGTTTAGAGCGATTCTTTATTTAGTTCTTTATCTCACATTTTTGATTATATGCAGTCCCCTGTTCAGGTGATTGCAAACAGTTTCGACTTTGACATATCTTTCAAATATGAAATGATTCTGCGAGTCAGTCACCCGTCTCAGTCTGTTATGTTTTCTTTTCTTATCATTTTCTGTTACCCGCGTTTCAAGAAACGTTTCTTTCATTGGCAGAGCGAGCGCGAAGCGTCTCAATTTCAGCTTCAGCAAACAATGCAGCAAATCAACGACATCACGAACTATCACAATCAGACCAAAAAAGATCACCACGATAAATAAATAGGTGAAACGTTAACGCGCAAATGGATGCACAAGCGCCATATTCGCTTAAAAGAAAATAGGTAGTATGCAAAATCCTAAACCATAGACAACAAGTCTGTAAATTCAACTAATTCCTAAAAAGTAACCTATTTTATCTCTTTGTTTGAACTGCTTAACTAAGAGTCAAACCAAATTATCTCTTCCAAACAAAGTACCTGGCAAACTTTAAAGTGTTTGTTTACCTATTACGTCAAACTTCTATGAAACCATGACGTTTACTTAACACTTTTCATAGACGGACTCTATCTGTATATCCTTTTTAATTCAAAGCTACCGACATAGTCGTCTTTAAGTCAGGGTCAACGCCCTCAAGTAACGTATGAAGATATTTTTCGTATAAATAGATTAGATACGCCGGCCGGATACATCCCACTGAATAGAATGTGTCTCCTGTTACATCCTTTTCTATTTGTCCATCTTTTTTCTACTCAGCTTTAACGGTTATTTTAAGAGACGCCACTATTAGGCCACCAGGGCCTACCGTGAATGTTGGAGAAACAAATGTTTGTGTCTCGCTCTCTATTGCTCTTGCATTATTCGAGCGAAAAAGACGAATTTCAAATGTTTCGATATACGCCGTAGTTTGTAGTAAATTGGTGTAAGTAGTAGCCACTAGCCACTTGCACTACCTAGGGTGCTAACCGGCCACGCTAACCCGGAGTTAAGTTGTCAAATTCCATACAAAACGGTTACCTCGGGGTTATGTGGCTAACCCCGGGCGGTGCAAGTGAGATAAAATATGAAACTCGCTCTCAAATCTTAAGTGTGAGTGAGACGTACTGATATTGTAAAACTTGGTATCATTATTTAGCGTAACCAGGTCGGTGTAACCCCGCGTTTTACGTTGACACAATATCTTCCGCCTATGGGCGGCATAAAATGTCAGGGTTCGCGCAACGCGCACTACCTGACGGGTGCGTTCAGATCTATTTATATTTCAAACACCGCATAATACCTTTATACCAATTAATTTAGACAAATTAATACCAATAAATAATCAATAAAAACGTGTCCTTGTAATACAAATAATGTTCCGATACATATTTTATTCCTATTTGTTGTACCACCATACGATCCTGACAGCATAGTCACAACCCTTATGTTAATGTCATCTTCACACTTACATGCTTGACAAGCTAAACTTCAAATGTAGGAAAGATAAGCTTCTGTACTTTAGTATTACTTGTGGCGTAACCGAATATCGCTGATATGCGTGAGCCGTCACCCAACAACAATCGGGTTGAGGTAGGTCAGGCTCGGTTCACCGAGTTGGCCTTTGTCTGTTTGGATAGTCGGCCAAAGTAGGACTTTGCTTGTCTTTGCAATGGATCATCGGTAATTATTGCTTGAATAGCCATTGTCAATATTGTGATACATTTGCTTTATTAGTCACTGCTTTGTAGTTAAAGTATTTTTATAGTTCTGACTAATCTAAGTTATAACTTTTATTATAGACCTTCGATATTTTGAGGATATTTTTATTATTTGTCTGAATGAGATCAGGATATTCCAATGAAACCGGTTATTATTTTTTAGTATAAGAATTACCAGTTACCTGTCATGTCCCATACAATTTTTTTACCCATTTCCATGCCCTGGCATATTTATGTGGATAACAATGTACTTTCATTCATTTCATGTTTCATTCGTTCATTTGAAGTGACGGACGTTGTTATTATCTTGTTATTTTAGATAATTTTATCCGAATAGAGTTTAACACAATTAAGTGTCGAAAATGGTCATCAATCTTACAAATTAAAATGAGTATTGATATTATGTTACGAAATTGATATCGCTACGTTTTTATATGTAAACTAGTAGCTACTAATAATAAGCTGTAGGTACTATTGCGGTCAAAATTGCATAAGCGGTTTATGAATAATATATCATAAATTGCCCATGCACTATTGAACGTGTCAGTGCAATGAGGATTACCGCGAGTGAATTTGCCGCTAGCCTAGGAGCTCTAGTGGAACGTACACTCAACCAATTGGAACCCTAGGCCACTCTCTAGAACCATGTCAAAATGACAATACAATCTGATTTATAGCGTCACTATGACATAGACCTACAATGGTTCCAATGATTATTACCGCGAGTCGATTTTCCGCTAGGGGCGCTAGTGGAACGTGGGTCCTGCGGGAATATTTCAAACGTCACTTTGACGGTTCTCTCATACTGACACAGGACCCACGCAACAAGAGTGGCGCCGCCTGGTGAGCGACAATACGATAGCTCCCATTGGTTGACTGTACGTGGCTTTGTCGTAAAACTTAAACGTCATTTGTGTTTTCCACAAATGAAGCTTATATTTTGTCATAAGACCCACGCATCAGTGGCGCCGCCTTGGTGAGCAATAATACGATAGCCCATTGCATTAATCATTCATAATGTGAGTTGGCACTTTTACAGTCTACCGTACCCGTCGGATACATTTAATGTATCGACAGTCTAATGACTGTTACATTACTGTTGATATATTACTATTTATAGCAGCTAATAAATACAAGGTACTCTCGGCTATAGGATTATTAATATCCATTACATTTTATAACTGCCATCAGTGTCAGATATTTTGACACGTTATGTAACTCGTGAAAGGGGGAAGAAATAATAAGTATATTGATTGATTATGAATTTGCTAATAAGTAGTCATTAAAGTGTATACTAAATATAGCACCTAAGTATTTTAGTATTGTTTTCATAATTATGTTGCAATCCAATGGGGATTACCGCGAGTCATTTCGCGTACCTACATAAATAATTATTGTATTTATTGTTGCTAGAAATACCTATCTAAACAGTCGATTAACTTGCAATCACAAACTACAATGTATTTAATTGTGTCTCACTTCTGTCTATAAACAGTCCCTATTACACCTACTATCACATTTGTAATAACAATAAAATATGTCTATTACTTCTTACTGACTCATTCAATAATACTTTCCGTATATCCAACATAAATATACCTTAAACTCCACAACTTTCAGAGCATTCTAGCCTTTATTAACTTAGATATTAGCACTATAATGGCATGTAATTTAAATGAGTTAAGGCATGTTGATAGAGATAGAAACAAAACAATGTCATAACAGATTCTAGTCGATAAATCTGCATTTCTCTTAATTGGTTTGCCCTAGGTTGTTCCCATGGCTCGCTGAATACGGGCTTCTTGGTATCCAGCCAGTAATGCGATATTGAGTATGTAAGAAATCATGGGTGTAGTCTCACCGAAGTGGGAGTTCGTTAGTCCTGATTTCTTTCAGAAAAATTTCTTTCTGAAAATATGTCCAGATACCCGGACATATTTCTTTAAAGATGATATCTTAAATTCAATCTTTAAGCTTGACTTTCGTGAGTCGCGGCCGATGCGACAGACGCACGCGATTGTAGCATTGCTTTTACTACACAGGATTTTTACAAAAAACGTCGGTACCTTATACGCTAACATGTGTTTCAAGTCAAAATGTACATAATTTTTCTCAGGGTACTAACCTTTTCTCTGTAGATAGATCTACCTTAATATTGTACCCTAGTAACTGTACCGCGTACATCCCGAGGCAACATTGTATAAGGAGACAATGTCTAATAAATAATTAAAATGGCGGTCCTAAGTTCGTTATATTTCGCCCACCTACCCGTGGGTGGCTGTGGGTTTGATCTAATACCGGCCCCGACTGGTATCGGGTGCCAGATTGGTGTAATCGTTGTCTGTTTGTCATAAGATACGGTTGAATAGGTTCCGATAGTGGATTAAAGGAATGATTGTTCGGTTTGTGAGAAACACACAGGTCATCTAGCAGTCTAAGAGAAACCCACTCGTACATAATCTATAGCCGAGCCGGCCATGTAGGTTCGGGCAATCCGCCGGATCTGAATAGCGGGAATTTTTTTCTAACAATGTAAGTATGGCCTAAATTTAAACACCCTATCTTCAACCGTTTCTCCATACATTTTTTAATCTGTTTTCTAGAAATCCTTAACATCCTTATTTTTACTAACCTCACCTATAATATCCGGCCATCACACATTCACACATGTATCCTCAAGTGTAACGGTCTGTTAGTATGCGCCAGACATAACACCTGTCCGGTTTTAGCACCATCCGTCCTTTTCTCCCACTGCCGAGTGGCACATTGACTAGAGAGAGATGGTCAATTTTATATACACTTGTTCCGTTATAGGTTTTCAGAATCCCTTCGCGTTCTGTAGACGTTGGTTTCTAATAAGTTTTATTTGTTTGTGGTTATTTATAACTATTAAGACTAAAAGTAATTGCCAACATTTAATTTTTTTTACATCCGTAAATCGAAAACCATTTTGAGATAAAAATAAGATCAGAAAAAGATACATATTTTTTACAGTATTTTACTAAAAATACTTAAGAATAGTTAGCGTGACGAAGCTGATTCAGTCTATTGTCTTCAACAGGTCATGGATATGTTTAGCCATCTTCATAAATGTAGTTGCTCAATTAAAATGATTAGACTAATTAAAAAATATCCTCCATTGATGCTTTAGAATCTGGTGGAGACGAGAACGAAATAATGTTCTCAAATAATTTAATCATAATCACATTTCGAGTGCTTTTGCTATTGTAATTCATGAGAATCAAACTTGTATGTTGTTAGTTAGGTTAAAATATCGTGCAAACGTTCTCGCATCGTACGTTTTGGACAGAAATACATTAGATTTAACGTTGAGACTATGTAACCTATGTAACGGAGAGGTGGGCTAATATATCTATCAATTGGATGCCGCAAAATGGACGACGAGAACGAGGCAGGCCCAGGCGGAGAGGGCGAGACAATCTGGACGTCTTCCTCAGTAGTTGGTCGGACGAAGCTCGGTCACGGGAATTGTGGAAATCATGGGGAGCCTTTGCCTAACAGTAGGACACTCATAGGCTAGAAAAACTTACGTTGCCGGTACAGAATACGAGTTAGCACTGTTACCACACATTTTCCTCCCCCATTCTCAAACATGGTAGGTACCACTAAAACCCAGAAACTATACGTTAAGCCCATTCTCCGCAAACGTGACGTCACGACTTTATAATTGTGTTATCCAATAGATTTAATCAGTGTCGCCTTACATGTTCACCAGCCAGGCGCCATTATAAACTCCCTATACGGACACATAATTACGAAATGCTAGATCAGACTTCCAGGTGTGACTTGGTTCAAGATAACCTGTAACGGTGAATTTATAAATGTCGTATTTCGTTATTAAGTTGGATATAGAACCTTATTCAGAAGGGGGTACGGTTGGATGCATGGGTGACTTAATTAATGATTTTAAGTACAGATCACCTATCACCCAATAGACGAAACACGTAACTATGTAGTAAATAACGCACTCAGGTCGTAAACATCATTAATATTTGAAATTATAGCTTTCTCTTGACCAAATGTAAAACTTGATTTATTTAATCAACAACAAGCTCTGTATGTTACTGCAATGGGAATACTAAAGAACTCGCGCTTAATTGTCACCACGCTTAAATATTTCACTCAATAGCTGGCCATATACGATACCCATATCCTGAGATGTTACTACGGCTGTATTGTTTTTCTTTAGTATTATACATTCCGTTTGTTGGTGTAAAATTATGACATTACAATCAGCAGTGGTTTTACAAACGATCGTGCATGCCCAGATTTTATCGTGTACAGTCTTTACGTTCGGCCATATCCGCCGGATCTGGAGATCTGACGGAAAATAAAAAATAGACTGGAAATAAAGTACGAGTATTAACAAGTGTACTGATTATTGATCCAAACTTTTTTAATCTGTCTTCTAGATAATCGCGATCAGCTATATTTTTATATAGCGGCTTAGTTATTTTGATTGAAATTCTCCACTTTCATAATGCGGAGTCTCATGGAGAGTAGTCTGTGTCGAAACGGTTAAATGACATCGGTATATCACGGGCGGGAACTCGTTTGGTATTAGAAATGATATTAAGCTGCTTAAAAGCCTCCCAGGCAGGTTTTGAAACGTTTCAGGAATATGTTCGTGATGTTGAGTAATAATTCCTTTGCAATGGACATCTATTGATGTCAAAATACTAAGTCATGTTGGTTTATAGGTACCTACCTCATATAATTCGGATCACCTGTGGTAGGGACCTGATTGTAACCTGTTATATTTGGATACCCCTACGGAGTAACTAGTGTTCTTCTGATATGTGCGACCCCCCTGGAAAATAATGCTAATCTGTAAAATGTGGTGGTATTTACCCATGATTCCCATGAAACACTACATTTGATGGAGAGCTATCCCTGGATAATGGTTAACAATTTGTAGACAGAGATCCACCTACGAACAGATGCCATGTGCCCATCTAGAACAGATTGCCTGCTGCCAGGTGTCCACCTCGCACATGGCGACATACTTGTTAAATCAATAGGTATACTCGTAGCATAGCAAAGTAGACAGGCTTCGTTTCTTTACAAATCGTGCCGTTTTTTATATATTTTCAATGAGGATTACCGCGAGTCGATTTTCCGCTGGGGGCGCTAGTGGAACGTGAGTCCTGCCTGTCCTGGGAACATTTCAAACGTCACTTTAACATTTCTCTTATACTGACACAGGACCCACGCATGAGTGGCGCCGCCTGGTGAACGACAATACGGTAGCTCCCATTATTTATGATAACTAAGTATATTACGATTGTGCAACGTGCATGCCAAACCTACTCATACGATTCCCACGCAAGGACAGTGCACAGTTTACACAACAAGTGCACAATGTAATCGAATCAATTAACAATCCATCAAAAGCTATAAATACACTTTAAAAAAAGTGGTAATCTTAGAGCAGATTATAAAAAGTAAGTATACTTAAATCAGTTATTACTTTAGTTTTCATTTGCAATATACTATATTAATAGTCCAGTTAATAATCTTTGGATCACCATTCGTTATCCGTCTACACGGGTCCGTAGACGGAATGCGAACAACATTTCTCCTCTCTGTCATACTTGCCTACAAAATAACAAGTGCGATAGAGGCAAAACACTGATTAATAATTTAATATGTATTGAGGCTACGGTAAAGATTAGCTATAAATTGTATAAGATAGGTTCAATTGGCTTGTAAAGTATGTTACTAGTAAACTGTGTACGCCCTTTGGTCGAGTAGAATAACCGTAAATTCTTGTCCTGTACATACAAGTAACACTTAAGTGTATGGGCGGAACTTCTGAAATAAAGATATAAATAATAGTAAAAAAATGCTCTTATGCTTCCAAAAACTGACCCGATGTCAGTATAAATATTGAGATTAATTATAGGTACATATGTTCCATAAAATAAAATTGTAAAATGCTCTCGCCATATTGACTGAAACACTCAACCAGAGCGAATGACGTCAGAACTTTGAACTTTTTTTTTCATTTTTCGACCGCCTGTTGCATCTGTGACACAAGACACAACAGACGGCCGAACCTTCGAAAGATGTGAAGAAGCTGTAAATTATTCGAGTTTCAGATACCAAAAAGATTTTAAAATATTCCAACATCTTGACGCTTACTTAGATTATAAACATAGTTTTACAATTAATATCTTGTGTATCTCCATTGGGTTCCGCTTTAGCCGCACATCGATAAAGCTAGGACACTTTCTAAGCTATAATATATTATTTACGACTCGGTACTTGTTGTCAAAATCCGGATACGATCTATTAATTTGCAGTAATTTACCTACACTACAACATGCACCTCATTGCCCTTTTCGACACCGAGTTCGGATTTCTAATCTTCCGTCTTAACTCTCTATGCCGTCAAATCTGGAATTATGAATTCGGTTTAAATATATATGAAATGAAGATATGAAACCGATTTAAGTATCTATCCTGGAAACATAAAAATAGTCGTTTGTGCCCAAGTGTTGGCGACCCAGCAGTAAAGACGTGCGACTTTCAATCCCAATGTTGCGGGTTCTAATCCTGCCGGCTCGTACCAATGAGTTTCTCGGAAGTTATATACTTACGAAATATAATTTGATATTTACATGATAATAGTTTTTGGCACAGTAAATCATAATTGCGGAGGTTCGTTAACTAGCCTGAGGCGAAATTGAAATTTCTATTAAACTTTATTGCACAGGATTAAATGTATACCTAGGTGGCATTTTCGATCGTTTTTTAGCTTTTATGACCTAGGTTTATCTTTTTTCTTTAATCGATCTCCATTGTGTTACGAAAATCGTCAACGTAAATGTATGAATCATTTTCATAACAATGTCATCCACCACCAACGATGAAGTCTTAAGTAAGGCCTGCAAATTGCAAGTTCGCCCTAAGCCTAAAACAGATATTTGGTTAGTCTCTAACTCCAGTCAAATCAGGAGAGAAAATCTTGACGGAATCTACCTTATTATTTGTCAATGCATGTATTAGTGAGACGTTTGTAGCGCACGATTTATTGCCTCCAAGAATTCCCATTCACATGTCACTGCGATTGGACTGCGTCTGACAATGAACTGCCACGGCGGCCATAATTGGCTCGCGCCAATTGGCCGATAGTGGGCCCTAGGCAGACCTGTCTGCCCACGGAGGCCGTTGACTCGAGAAAGCTGCTGATATGACAATATGGCGATAGTTGCGAGTTGTTGAGGGTTAGATTGGGTTTCTCTGGTACAGTCACCATCAGATTTATCGGAGCGGGCATGGTGCTAACAAATATCTGAATACGACCTGATAGAATCAAGGTGTTATATGTGTGTTTAGATGTTTTGACCGTATCTGATATCGACACATCGAGTATACTCTCTCTCTGGTAGTACCTATGGTTTTACCTCCTTTTTTCCTATACATTGCTTTTCGAAAATTAGTCGCTTAATTTTATTACATTTGTGTCTTTCCCATCACGGAACAATGGTATTCCGGAGCTTTGGGAGGCGTACGCGGAGCTGAAGCCAACACGCAGAGGTACGGTGACTCCACATAAGATGGCCCCCCACAAAAAGCGACATCTAAGATGGCCGAAGGGCCGGTATGAGGGCTGGGGGTAGAGAGGTATCACTGGACTTTAAGCATACACTACCCTCCACTCTGGACGGCTGGTTAAGGCAAGCTACAGAGTTCCGAGATCTTTCAACTGTAAAATTTTTGGAAGATCTTCTGATTTTTGTATTAGGACTAACATTGTTGGTTCTTTTTTATTTTTATGTTTTTGTTCTGAAATAATCCAGAACTTTTACTATTTTCCTGTTTCCGAAACTTGCTCGTCGGTAAAACTTGTAAGAGTAGATCGTTAACAGTCGAAATCGTCAGTAAACTTGGTTTATAGCCCGTCCAGACTCGCCGAGTACCGCTTAATCGCGAAGGAAAGTCCCGAGTTTTTCATAAACGTCTGCTAATCTAATATTGTGTAACATTTGCGTTATAAATTGTAACAACATATGCGTGTGTTAATAACACGATATGCAAATAAATCAACCTAAAAAAATAACGTAAGACCATTACGAGTATATGTCCCCTTAATCCCGTGACTAGGTTACGTGAGGACGAGTTTACGGCTAGCCGTCGTTTGCTAAGTGAACGTAACTCATTAGCGCTTTAAACTTAATTACGTAGGCCTTGCATGCTTGTGGCTAATTAAGGCGTCCTGTCCTAGTGTTCGGCCTAGTTGACAGCCTGTTTGTCAGTTTTATTGCTTGGAAATAACGTGCGACTGAAAAAAGTTGATAATTACGTAGCTGAGCTTGCAGCAACATTGTGTGTTGTGCATCTCATTCTGTCGCATAAGTCCGAGCAGTAAGTTAACTGTTTGACAGATGTTTGTTTACAAAAATAATGACATATTTGACAAGAGAACTCTTGTTGCCACTCTGGTTTGCGTTTAGTTTCGCTTTATTTAATTTCTACCTTTTTCTGTCGCACAAAAAAGTGTCTGGAAATGCGACCTGTAGCAGCCGTGCATTCTTGTCCAAGCTGAGACGGAGACCTTTGATATCACTCGGTCAATTACGGTATTATTAAATATTACTTATTATTAAATATTATTTAATACGGTAAAAAAATAACGAAATTAAAAATGGTACATTATTGGCGAGGGACGAAAAGTAAGGAATTGACTGACGAGGTAGTTGGTGGCTTGACTGGCTTGCCTGGGCCGGGGCGAGGCTTGCCGAGGCCCGGCATAGCGGAGCTCAGGTAAGCCCTGTTTCCGCTGAGGCAGATATATATACATAGTGCTTTTCTCCAACATGCGCGGCGACCGGCGGCGTGTGGGGCGAGGTCCCGGGGGCCATTTTTTCCTTAAGAGTAAAATGAACCATACAAATTCCATTATTGTCCAACAGGCTGCGGTCGCAGCGGTTAGAGAATTGGATACTTTAGGTCTTCTATTTACGAACAAACTGCGACCATTTCTGAGCATATTTGAGAATTTTATTTTATTTCAAGAGTATGAATTGATTGGTAATTAAGCTGAGTAAAATATATGCCCTAAAATACAGATTTGTAACTGCTTACAAAACAAGAAAGTTAAAACTCTTGTAAAAAGTTAATCAAATAATCGTTAATCACATATTTAACTGAGTACTGGTCATTATTATAATCACCATATCGGCATGCGAGTGTAATAACCATTATTGCAATTATCTTATGTTATCGCCATTACTAACAATACTTAATTCTTGCTTGTTGGATGCAAATTAATTTGATTAGTAGTGGCACCAGCTCCACGTGCGTAGCATTGATACAATTATTAGCCTTAGACCTGTGACTCGTAATTCTAAATGACAAAACTAAATGAGACTGCGTAATCTGCGTATTGCACATAAACTTCTTTAAAACCGAAAAAATACCATGGAACAAAAACACGCACAGGTCCCTTTGAAATCCATTTTCATGGTGAAAACTTCCCTACGAGTAAGTCAAAAAAATCCATTCAATTACGTCACGTTTTTGTATGAATTTCCTATGAGTGTGTTATAGAAAATGAAATTTTATATGGAAATTTTGGGACATTTGTTTTTGAGTATCAGGATCGAATCAGCTCGTGATTCTGATTCGAATTAGCCCAAACAAGTCCAGATCTGGAGGAATCAGGTTTTCAGGTTTTTTTTTTGAGAAGGTTCACCTTATCTTACGTAGTAAAGCTTCGCGGCATAAGTTCCGAATTTCAGGGATTTCCCTTCAAATATTGTATGTCTGTAGAACGCTGTACCTACTCTTATTTTCAAACTAACTTTCCCATTTCACCCTCCCGCCTTCTGCCCGTTCTCCTTTTATTTAGGCCTTCCTCATTTGTATCTTCAGATTCTCAACAAGTAAGTAGGTAATTCCCCTTTCCTCTTATCAGTGACGCTGTTTTAAATATAGCAAGATATTGCGTAACCTCAAGCCATGCGCAGGAGTCAATGCGCGCACGAGTACTGCGACGTCGTACTCTGACATGTGTATAGTGTAAACAATATCATGCACGTTGCAAATACATACGAATGTTGATAGAGCAATTTCTTATGTCACAGTTGGAATTCAATTTAATTTTATTTTTATTTTAATTTTTTTTTAATTTTTTCAATTTTTTTTTATTTTTTTTATTCAATTTTTTTATTTTTACGGGGTGAGAGCCGGAGTGGGGTATAATTAGTTTATGATAGTTGTTAGCTTGTGTGTTATTTTTAGTTTTATTTTTAGGCTTAGTTAGTATTCATTTGTAATTAGTATATTAGTTGTGTCCTGACATTCATTTGTAGTATTTTTAAAATAAAGTTAAGTATAATTTATCATCCCTCACGTATCTTCCTTCATTTAATTTTAGGATAACCTATAATACTAGTGTCTCTGTGAGCTGAAGACCAAGCGAGATGTTATGGTATTGACATGACATCGGTATATGGCGCTTAGGACCTTTGTACCAATTCCCGCCATTTTGAATATTTCCAGAAACTGAATCGAATTTGTCTATGTAATCAACAAACTTGTTAACATAATTTCACAAGAATTGGTTGATAATTTGATAAATGCGACCTGTAGAGGAGAACAAATGGACAGACAGACACACGAAAGAATTTTTGCCTAAGTTAAAACAGAGACGCTTCGCTCTCTTTGCTCACTCGGTCAATGATATTCCTCTAAGCTTCACTTGCACCACCCACGGTTAGCCGCTAACCCGGAGTTAAGCGGTCAAATTCCATACAAGAAAACGATTAACTCGGGGTTATGTGGCAAAACCTGGTTGGCGCAATATCCGCTATGTGTCCTTCAAGCTTATTCATTGATGTTACAAGGATTTAAAAGTCTGTTGTATCGATCCAATAACTTTATTATACGCTCTATATGCTTAATGTCTTCGTGACTTGCAAAATTATCGTTTTTGCTGCCTGGAAAACAACGTATCTAGACAACCAATTGGAACCCTAGGTCACTCTAGAACCATGTCAAAATGACTAGCAGTAAGAGATTTCTTATACAATTTTATTTATAGCGTCACTACGACATAGTCCTACAGTGGCCTAGGGTTCCAATTGGTTGACTGTATATTTCGGAAGCACGAAACCCCTGTAATAGGTTTGCATTACTTTCCATATCACTGGAGCTTCTGATGGCGTTCTAGCATAACTTCGCGCGAGAGATGCGTCCGGTACACCAAGCCATGCCGTGATGCAAATGCATTTGTCGCAAATCTTGTTTAAAAACAAGTTATGCTGAGGAGGCTGATCGTTCTATCGGTTGAGGCCTTGAAATTAAAAAGTTTATTGGGATCTTCTTAAAATTTTCCTAAAACATTTTTTTAAACGGGTATTGTAGCTATTCTTGTATTGTATAGCATATGCAGATTAATGCATAATATCTCGTAGATGGAAATGTAATATCAAGTAAGTAGAATGAAAGTAGTGATTCAATCCAAAAATCGAACGCAATTAAATTCTTAATTATTTCAAATTAACCGTTATATTATGAAGTTACGTCATTGTAGTAAACTTTCGCCGTTTACATAATCTTCATTTTATTGAAATTGAACCACGTTTGAATTGCATTTCTCAAAGGCTTTTCGGCACAGTCAAAGCCATTTATCTATTAGACAGCGACCGACCAACCAAGAATATACCCACCGGGAGTTTAGATACTTAAACAAGCTACACAACTTTCAGTAAATCTTCTTCCCCCAAAGTACAGTACAGTTTGCCGTAGAAAACGAGGTCGACAATTTTTTTCGCGAATCAAATGATCGCGACAAAAATTACGCGGTAAACAAACAAGCTGTGCCTAAATATAGGTATGATAATTACCGATCTTATTGGATTTGAGATTGAAAATAGATGTCATATACTCCATCTGAAGCCAAGCTTACGCGGCTTAATCATAATCATAATATTTATTGATAATATAAAAATTACATGTCAGATCTACGCTACGTAGCTATGATATACCTACATAACAACTGTAGGCTTTACTTAAATTATTATCTTAACCACTTACGTAGTAAGCAGAGCTGAAGACCAGGGTTCGATCTTCTTTAGATATGAAATCTCTCTCAGTGTTACTGCTTTAATAAATCAAATTATTGAAATGAATAATTTTATTTGTTTCAACAAAAAGTTGGGTGTTAGATGTTTAATGGCGCTCGCGTCAGCTTCATGGATATAGATGCATTCAATATTACTTTTCTTTACTATTAGGCCATACTTACACGCTGCGATCGTGGCCCAAAAATGGTCTTGCCGGAAGAACAGCGTCGCGTCGACTTTCGGGTCGACATTATGCTGAGGCGAGACCATTTCGTGGTAATTTTTTGTATATTTGTCTCTTATATGTAATTGTATCTTAAATTTGCCACGAATAAATGATTTGTATTTGTATTTATAATATCTTATAGTTTTTGAGGTCCGGCCTGACGTGACTGACTTTCCAATAAGTATCATTATTTAAAAAAATTGAACGACGATTTAATAAATTAATCCGAACTAAATAAATATATGTTATATTATCTGCATGGATATTCCACGTTATTCTATCTAGAGCTTAGGAAACACAGACAATAATTAATCGTTACAATCAATTCCATTGAATCTATCCATTTACGCAACAAACGGTATATAAAGTAAAATGTCTTAAAGGCGATGTTACTAATGCATTTATTTATCAACTTTATCACGAAGGTGTAAAACTGCCTTTGTATTTGCGCCACTTAAGCCTGTTAGTGCACGATGTGATTGGACCAATGAAGTCAACAATTGAATACGACGTGCAATCAGTTCATTCATTCACCTACAAGTTAATAAATAGACGACTGTGCCTATTGAGACGCGATTCTTTGGCACTTGTTTAAAAAAAGAATTGCGCATCGCGAGTTGGTCTAACGTGCTAAAAGACCTGGTTTTTAGGTTTTACCACTTAAGACCTGTTTAATTTTAATAGAGTACATATTTGAGTTCGTCGTCTCGTCGTTCGTCGCAGTATATTATACTTATTATATTGGCGCACTCCATAGTCTAGTCTATAGTCGTTATACTGTGAGCCACTCCACTTTACATTATTAGTTTGGTTCTCGTACCAGAATCTCAACAGCCTCACCATACCAGGCGATGTTCCTTACGCAAATAGTTTCTTTCACAGCAAATCATTGTTGACTAGGTCAAAAGCTAAGATCTAAAAAGCACGCGTATACTGACGTCTCTCTTTTGACATAGTGATATACCGTGTATTAATTCTAATATGGCTGAGTCTGACATACTGCGTTTATTAAATCTAAGTTGAGAGTCCTGGTCGAAAACCAAACTGGGCTTTATCTATTTAAAAATGTCTAGTTAATTCGGGATGTAACAGTCGGCACTTTGGCGATTATTGTAGCTAAAGAGATAGGCTTATAGTTATTGAGACTAGAGAGGTCTCCGTTTTTTATTTTAAACTATAGGGATCACCAGTGTTTTCATCATGTCAGGAAGAAGACAACAATGAGCCAGGCATGCATTGAAAAAATGTGGTCTCTGTTATTCCTTTTATTAGACGGGGATTCCCATTTGTTTTACAAGTTAAAAGCTTTTGATAAACAGGACAGCCGTTACTTGTATATGCCTGAAGCATTCTTTCTTTTTCTAACTATTAGATAAGTGTGAGAGACTGTCGCGTTCATTAAAACAAAGAGGCGTTGATCGCCACACTGACACATTGTTCACCTGCCGATGAATGAATGAGTGAGTGTTACAAACAACCACCGCATTGTTCCGAACACGTCCGTGGAATCACAAGTTTGTTCCCACAGTGTAACTCTACAACGTGAAACACATTTTTATATTATTCACAAAACTGTGTTTTGAAAACTTCGTCGGTCAATCGCCGAAACGTGATAATTAAATGTTAAATATATGTATCGACTCATGACAATAAGTGAATTCAAGAAGAGGAAACGCTTGAAAAACACGTGAAGTGGTTATGTTAAAAACGAACGTGAAGGTAATTTTAATAGAAAACGCACGCAAGAAAATTATTCACAAACTTGAGGTCAAATTACGAACTGGCGACCGTGAAACTGGCGTCGAGTGACGTCTACCTGAAGAGCATTGTACTCTGTGACACCCACACATCCGCAAAATCTCAAAAGACCGGATTACATTCTGACACAGACGAGTTGATTACCGATAGGCTACATACGATATCAAGAAGGAAATAGAGGCCCTACCGAAACTAAACCACCGTCATCAAGTGCCTAAGATCATATTGCTTCGATCATCGGCCTCCCTAAAGGACCATCGAGAGAAGTATAGTGGTCTTAATTACCATATATTTGTGACTAATTTGTGACAGTTCAGTGAAGACTACGGATCATCGAGGATACCTCGTCGCGAGCGCTCATATTTTGCTCAAAACCGTCAATTTGTGACATAGATCACTCAACATCGCCGTCGTAACGCCCTAAGACCACGGACCGTCGAGGATACGCAGTCGGTTGTGTCAGGCGATAGGTGCGCGGTGGCGCCAATGCGGCGGCGGCGTGCCGGCGATGTCGCCGCCGCGGGCACTGCTGGCGGGCCTGCTGGTGTGCCAGCTGCTCTCCTACGGCGGACACCAGGGGCTCACCAAGATATTCTACACGTAAGAATTGCTCTAGTTCCCTTTTTCTGGGCCCTGCTAAGATGTGCTCTCAGGTTGTAGCAAAAGTCCCAACAGCTGATAAGGTCACTGACCCTGAGTACGATGCAAATTGTGGTCAGCTGTCCCATACCAATTGAATTTATTATACTTTCGAAATTTTTTCACTTGCTTCGTACTCAGAGTCATTGACCTTATCAACTGTTGAAGTATCGTTCGGGTCTTATGTCAGAATATATAAGGCCACTCTGGCTGCCACCAACTATTTAATGTTGAGTGGGTACAATTGTAGCAACATGGGTAAGTACCTATAGATCTAACTACCAGATAATCCATGATACCAGATAGATAATGTAACAGATAACTTATGGACGGGTCTTTACAGAGAATGTAGATTGGTGAATTTATCCTCAGGTGAATGCACTTAGTAAATTAGTGTATTGCGTGACATTGTTCGCGGAATCGTTTTATGTAGTGTTTGTGTCTTGTTAGTTATTTTAATTGATGTATTTCTTAAATTAATATCTTCGATCATGTTGTACTTTCACACTCTGATTTACATGACTGTGTGTCATAATTATGTGAAAAAATTGCGAGGAAACCGTACTTATCCCAATAAGGCCTAGTTTACCCTCTGGGTTGGAAGGTCAGATGGCGGTCGCTTTCGTAAAACTAGCACTTACGCCAAATCTTGGGGTAGTTGCAAAAGCGGACCCCAGGTTTACGAACCCTTGCTAAGTTGTAAGGATTCATATTAAGGCCGTCCCCTATCCCAATGACCTCGGCGATTTGAGCTTTCTTCCCCTACCGCTTCCTTTCCTCACCGGTTATACAATACCGGTTATAAGCATAAGTCGTCACCTAGGAAGAGCTGCTTGTACTAGGACGCAACCCTATAAACTACTAATGCCATCTTATACGACTGGCCCCCGTCGCCCGCGCAGGCATCTCGAGCCGGCGTTTTCGGAAAAATGCGTGTAATAGCTTTTTTCTCGAAAAGTACAAAACCTATCCAAAAATCAGTAGATGCGTTTAAAGTAAACATAAATATAAAATGCTTGTCTTAGTTTCTTGTACTTACGACGCATAATAAGGGAGTAGATACAGATTTAAGGTAGAAAAAAGGGTTTACGGTTATTTTTTTTTCTCTTGATGTATTATGTTTTTCGACAATTTAGTGGAACCAAATGTAGACCATTTGACCTAGCTACATTATATTTTTTTTTTCAAGCGTTGTGCTTGGAGCTGAACAAAGCCTATTCACTTTAAAAACAGTGAAATAGCCCCGGTAGCCGGGTAGCCCCTTAAATCGTGAAATCACTGTTTTTAGAATCGCCTTCAAAATCGTGCAAACGTAGAAACAATTAGAAATTGACGAGCAATTAGTTTTGTTTGAAATATCCTCATAACGCAAACTCGCGTGGCTAAAAATAGGCGTTTTGCATAATTGCCGACACGGTAGATTAGGTTTGGGACATGAGCCATTACCTCCCTAATTTAGAGTTGCGTTACTGTTGCGTTTGGTCTTGCATAATGTTCGTCATCCCCTTGTCTAAGGCCTGAGCGGTCGCTCGAGCGGGGCGGAGCGTGCGGCGTTCATAAATAAATGTTGTGGGACAATCTTACACAAATCGACCTAGTCCCACGGTAAGCTCAATGGGGCTTGTGATGTGGGTACTAGGCGACGATATACATAATAGATAGATACGTATAAATACTTAGAAGACATCCATAACTCAGGAAAACATATTCGTGATAAACACAAAAATAAATGCCCTGACAAGGATTCGAACCCAGGAACCTCCTGCTTTGCAAGCATAAAGCAAATAGATGCTGCACGCTTCACGCTCGCCACTCAATGCTAGTATTATTTGACGCGATCCGTCGGGGCCAATCAGAAAGGGAACCTAGGGACTCGAGGGATACACGAAGGGGTAACCCCGATAATCGCGTCATGTAATACTAGCATTACACTAAGTGTTGGAGTGGATCAACAATCTTGTTTATGTTAGACGCTGAGGCGCGTCCGGAGTTCTCGCGCTTGTAAACAAATGTTACCGCTGTTAGCATGCATGCATGTCAACAAAGTTGATGTTGTCATAGTGTATTGGAATCAGAGATCGTATACTGGTATTTTGTCCATACAAAAATAACTTTTTTTTTTCGTTTTAATTATTAATTCATTGTTAATGAGCAGTGATCACTCTATTATGCCCCCTTGCGAAGAATAGGTATTTTAGCTCGCCTAATTTCGATCACCGATAATGGGGTAATTTAATATTACGTCGTCGTTACCTAAATACAAGTTTGGGTCCTACATAAAGAGCATTGTCTTAGGTTAATTTATGATTTGATGTTTTTTATGATTGTATTTTATGTTTTATTAGTAATAAAAATTGTAAGTACCATATTTTAAATAAAACCCATTCCATTAAGTTACAAATATAAAGAGCATACTAGTAACATAGTTTAGAATATTCGGTTATTTTTAGGTTTCTAAAACATAACGGTTTCTATCTCTGAGTTGAACGTTCGACGAGTAAACAAAAGTGAGGCCACATGTCAGGAAAGTAAGAACCTAACTGAGACAGATTTTGAGTCTATTTACGAGTACAAATATCTCAATAGGGATATAAAATGCCCAATTGGGATCATTTTATACGAGCTTCTTAGAAACAAAGGAAAGGTGGAAAAATTCATGACCTTGGGCGGGACTCGAACCCGTGACTGGGATACACGCCCAATTGTGGCATTCAATTTCTCTACCATATCCCTCATATGCGCCTCGGGGGGCGCTTTCAACTTTTCCTTTAATTCTAAGAAATTTAGAATCGTTCGCTGACGTTTTTGCTCAAAAACGATAGTGTTTTGTTCATCTTCAATACAGAGCAAATCACCTCACAAAAAGAGTTAAAGCAAGGAGCACCAGCGAATAGATTCATCTTCAAGGTTGTAAAAGAGATGCATAATTCATAGGATATAATGTCTTTGCATTGTGTGGATAAATATGCGCTTGAATTTAGTAAAAGGATATGGTTATCTTCAACAATGAATCTTTATGGTATGTATGCCTTATCAACAACCATTATACTACTTTTACCTTTAGCCTAAAACATCACATGTACCTTCTTCGATGTAGACCGGTTACTCGTATGGGACAAACCAGTTCTTCAATATTTTAGTTGGGCCACGAAAACGCGTCCATGCGTACACAGTGCAACGTAATTCTATGTGCATGTTCGTCCACAATCCGCGAGGAATGCACGGTCATGACTTCCCCTTGGTCGTTAACCTCTGCAACAGCCACAAAGCTACGAGACCGTTACTAGACTGATAACTTCATAAATAATCCTTCTGCGTGACATGGCTGTGGCTCGATGGGGCTTAAATTGTAAAACGGCAGGACATTGAGAAGTTTCTAAAATGTAAAAGCATCAGAAGGCTCTCCCTCGAAAATGATAGTTTCTGAGTAAAGTTTTTGCCGAAGAAAAATCAGAATTATCAGAACAAGGCCATTTGGTTTTTAAAGTTATTTGCATGCATATTTTTTTGATGAGTCTAAATAACGGTGTTAGCGTATCAGAATAGGTACCCATTAGGAATTTAGTCTCACTGTTCTTATAGCTGTTAGGATAAGGTGCTAAACTTTCTGAAATTAATTAGGAAGTCTAGTTCTATGAACGCCTTGCCGTTAATTGTCTTTCTTTTTGACAGACATCAAGTTTTCTTTAGTATTTTATGTATATTCACTAATTACTCGGACATGACCCAATTTTAGAAAACTTAAGAATTTAGAAAGATTTCCGAAATTCGTGGCTAACCTGCTCTATCAATAATCTTCTAATTCTGCTGACTGGTTTACATGTCCAACTAGTTTCCAGTTTTAAGTCAATAGGTAACCAAGGCAATAGAATCGCCGGACGGTAGAAATGCTAAACATTCTTGAGAGCTGTCTAACTAGTTCTAAACTAGATTCTGATTTTGGTTTTTGTGGGACTGCCTATATCTGCTTAAGTACCTATCTAAAGTCAGTCGTACATATCTCTGAAATCTGATGTTTAAAATCGGTTACACCTTAGTAGTAAAATTCTGTTGGTACAAGAATGCGAGGCGGTTCATTGCTTTTGACTCTTTTTCGTCCTTTTTGAAACTGTGAATATTGCAGACAACTTTTCAGAGCACCACTTATGGTACATTTCGCAATTTCCATTCCTTTTATCACTGGCAGGGCACTAAATACTAAAAGTGCAGAGGGTTCTACCACGACTATCGAGATTTGAAAATCGATTGTAAGATATTTTCATCGCAGCCGAGCTTGCAATATTAAAACGATAGACCGCTTGATTCGACATGTTGTCCCTTTCACACTTGTCTGTTTCCTAGTAGGAATGATTTGAAATAGACACGACTGTGTCACAGACAGAACTCAACTCAAGCGACATTATAATAGCCCGGACGTTGACTCCCACAGGATCTAAATAAATTGTCTGTCTACATGAATATGGATGTGATTGTCTCAATTGGCTCCAACTGTTTGCTTTCGTTGTTGCGTGGCGTTATTTAATAGATTGCTAACACGAATTCTGTTATTGGTGACGTGATTGCAAGTCAATTGAAGATATTCAGACACATTTTGTTTGTGTGGGAAATAAATGGACAGGCAAATAACTGGGTAATGACCAATTATGCAGAATTATGAAAGTTAGAAGGACCGTATTACTAAGTTAAACGTTGGCCTTTATATCCCCAACTGCGAAAGGAGGATTATGTATGTGTTTGGATCCCATGTCTTTGTATGTATCTAAATGTCTATGTACTGTTGACGGATTACGTACGTATGAAGTGTCATTCAATTTGTCACTATCATAGGTTCTACTTAATTGGGGTGACAAATCGTAGTTTTAGTTTCTAATCCTAATCTGGATAGTTATTACCTATTAAAACAAAATAAAACATATTTCTATTTGAAAATTCATCTAATATACAGGTCGATTTTATAATGAAAGTCAAACTCTTAAGTAATGAAAGTGTAGGGCATACTGAACAACTTTTGTAATGGGAGAATGGGACCATGACAAAATCGGAAAAACAATTTTAACATTTCAACGATTCGTGCATCACACATGCCGCCAATTTGCATGGCACAGACGATTTTTTTGGCGATCTTGGCATTGGCATTCACTACTTAGAGTTTGGCCAGTGATTAAAAAATCACCTTGTATGTCTCGAAACTTAACATCCTGTTAAATCAGAGAGAAAAGCTGACGCTAATCGTAGACTAAGTGCTTCCTTGTTTCTCTATGCCCAAGCCGAAGAAGGATAGCGTTCGTAAACGCCACTGCTGGAATGTTCCTGTAACTGTCACAAGAATATACATTGTTTTGTCACTCCGCTCTGTCTAGACTAACTAACTGCATATTCAACACTTTTGTGTGGAAAGTGTATGTAGTGTCACAAGATGTCTATTTTAGAAATTTGCTGCTTTCAGTTCTATATTGTATGTTACGAGAGCCATTGGAGAATTGTCTTCAAGTTTCTCTCATCTCTTATTTAGAGACACAACTGCAGAAGGTACAGCTAAATGCGTACAGTCGCTAACATTATATAATCATGTTGGTTTTACGCCAAGGGAAAGAGAGTAAAAATCTCTGAAAGTTTTATATTTATATAACATTAAATTGTATGCATAACTTATAATCGATTATAGTAACTCTGTGCTGATATCTTAATGTACAATAATGTGCAACGAATCGTGTCAACGTTTTCTACCATACCACCCTCTACAAACCTATTGAAGTCAACCGTCACGGATAAAAAGCTAAACGTATAACAACGCCAGTTATAAATACTTTACTCACGACAATGGTTTCCGCGTGGTATAATATTTCGATATAGTTAACTTATCGCCCGCATTAACCAATCAAATCCCCAATTAAAATGATGCCGGTATCCGTCTCGAGGGACCATAACTGTATTATTCATAGATATCACTTCCAGCGATCGATAATTCTTTCCGAATTTAAAAGAGGACGTTCTAAACGCTTAAAATCCTGCTACCAGTAGTATTTTTTAACATATCAATAATGTTTTTTCATTTTGTTTCAGATTACCTGACACTGGACAACCTCCGATACTCATCTCGCTAGCGGACAACGCTAAACTAGACTTGAAAACTCCTGAAGAACTATTGTTCGTTAACGATTCTGAACAGCACAACGAAACAAAGACTTTCACCATCATCGATGGTAGCGAAGTCTTAGAAGTGAAGGAAAAGGAAGTAGAGAAGGATGCCACGGAATCACACCTTGTCGTCAAAGCGAAACCTATGCACGAGGTGCGGCAGACAGAAGATGCATTTCAGACCACACCATCCCCTGAGGAACCTGCAGAATCTCAAACAGAAGACAATGAGGAAAAACCAAACATTCCAGTCAAACCAGAAATGCCACAAGAGGACATACCCTCGTTCTCTGAGTGGGCGCAGAAACAGCTCGCAGAGGCGGAAAAGAAAGACACTGTCCTGAACCACTCCAGTCAACCTAGTCATAGCAGTACTAACTTTAGCAGTAAGAGCACAAAGCTGCGGTCGAAGAACTACGCTTCGCCGTCGTGCGCGGCCAAGATCGTGGCCTGCAACCCCGAGGCTGGCTCTGCCAGCTCGATCCTGTCCCCCAACAGGGATGAATACATGCTCAATTCTTGCAATAGCCGCATATGGTTCGTGGTAGAGCTCTGCGAAGCTGTTCAAGCGCAAAAAATAGAAATAGCCAACTTCGAATTGTTTTCGTCGACCCCTAAAGACTTTGCAGTGTACTTCAGTGATCGATTTCCAACGCGCGATTGGGCCAGCGTTGGACAATTTACAGCCAAAGACTTAAGGGACGTACAAAGTTTTGATTTGTACCCTCACCTGTTTGGAAAATTTATAAAAGTTGAGTTGCTGTCGCACCATGGCTCCGAGCATTACTGCCCCATTTCGCTGTTCAAAGTGTACGGGACCTCGGAGTTTGAAGTTTTAGAGAAGGAGAGCTCACAACACGCCGCCCACATAGATGATGACGACGACGATGATGAATCCATTGACGTTCCCACTGTTCCAGTAGTAGAAACTGAACCGACTAAAAACCTTTTTGGTTCCGCCAGAGACGCGGTCATGTCTATAATGAAGAAAGCCGCACAAGCGTTAGTCAAAACAGAAGTTCCTAAAAACGTATCAAGTGAACACAACGATACTTCGACGGACAAAATGTACAAAAGGTGTTGCTCCCCAAGCCATATAATAGTTTGTGATAATTGTAGTGAATCACTCTACAATGAAGTGTTTGAACTGGTTAGTTGTAGTTCAGAT
This sequence comes from Lathronympha strigana, assembly GCA_949128165.1. NCBI lineage: Eukaryota > Metazoa > Arthropoda > Insecta > Lepidoptera > Tortricidae > Lathronympha > Lathronympha strigana. The sequence goes on along the minus strand of OX421906.1, from coordinate 2,855,667 downwards.
AAACTAACTAATTTAGTGCGTCAAGTGTTCCTCCGCGAGACTCTAAAGTGCACGGGCATATGCCAGCCATTCGGCTTGGACTTCAAAAGTACAAAGACTATCGAGTTTTCCGAAGAGCGCGTGGCATATATGAATGCATTGTTTCCTCCTAAATATTTAGCCGCGTTGTGTAATATTCTCGCTATTAAAGAGAAAAAAGTAGTTTTAAACACTAGTTTCGAAACCGAACTGAATGTTACCTCTAATCTGACCGTTGACGAATCGCCGCAGAACGTCAGCAGTGAAACGAATTCCGAACAAGACGTGCAATTAGTATCGCTCAACAACGCTTCGTCGGACGAGGCTAATGAAACGGTAAAATCTGAAGAAAAACCTGTCGTAGTCGAAGAAACGGTTGAAAACCCTGTGCCAGTTGAAATACCAAAAGAGGAAAAAAGTGAAAACGAGCCGGTAGTCACCGATGATAAAATCATCCAAGAGAAAGTAGAAGATAAGCCAATAGAGAACGTCGAAATCAAAGTTGAAGAGAAGGACTCTTCCATAGACAGCAAAAACAAAATTGAAGTGACTACTGAGAAGCCTAAAGACGTGTTAATTCTGCCCGAAGACGGGAACGACCAGATGTTGACAGACGAGGCGCTGTCGGACTTCGACCAGATAGCCGTGGACCCCACGCCGGGGCCCGCGTCGCAGAACCAACCGCAGACCACGTTCCAGAAGGAATCCGTGTTCCTGCGGCTTTCTAATAGAGTCAAGGTGGGTTAATGCCTTTTTATTACTTAGCCAGTTGTAAACAATCGTGTGGCCTTGGTTTCTGTTTAAAGTCGTACGCCAGAGGCAGCGTCACGTTCTATTGCGAGTCATTACTTTAAAAAACCGACAAACTATGATGCAATGCAAATGCACTTTGGTTGAAAGCAGATAATAAACTTGGTAACCTTTTTGTTTATCAGTAACAAGAGAGAAAAGATTTATTTAAATGTGACATTCCAAATCTAATGAGCTTTGCATGTTTACACATTTTATAATAGCATGATCTATGTCTGATACATGTGCTTCTTTTAGATTTATCTGTATCTATTTTTCGTCTGGTGTCAACCTAGTAAGAGTAATCAAGACAACGCAAGATTTCATAGGTACCTAGTCGGTCACGCCGTTGTTACTGGGATTTTGACTATAGAAATAGGATTTTTTAAATTATTTACACATATAGTTTGAAAGCTAGTTTAATATTGAAAATCTTGCAATATAATTTAATTAAAGTTGTAAGTATGGCTTTCTAAATAAGATTGTGTCAGATATTTATGCGGTCTACTAAAATGGTCACGTTTATTGACAGAATCAGAGGCCTTTGATAAACACGTCAAAACAAAATATTACCTTCTGTTAATAAGCGCGATTAATCTGTTCTGAAGTGTTTAATTTCAAACGTCAAAACAAATTAAGGCCAAAATATAGGCAACTTCAACCAACTGTTGCATATACATTATGTTATATTCTCATCTTATTTTTAGGTAGTACACGAGCCACAAAAAAAAGGTTTTTTTGCTAAAATTTGGTTAACTTAGAGTAATTATTTTAAGGGAAATTATTCAATAGAAATTCATGAGCGTTTTTAAAGGAATAAGGACTATTAAAGACAACAAAATATATGAAGGTTCCTTTATCGTGAACACTTTAACTACTTTAAGTAACAATATAATCAGCGGTGCTAATTTGATATTTTTCAATTACAGACGTTGGAGCGCAACATGTCCTTGTCCGGACAATACCTAGAGGAACTAAGTAGGCGATACAAGAAGCAAGTCGAAGAAATGCAGAGATCTTTCGAGAAGACTATGCTCCAGATGTCAGAGGAGCGCAGAAAGAGCAACGAGATCGAACAGAAGTATCTAGAACAGATGACCAACCTGCAGGACCAGCTAGCGCAGATGACGATAGCCATGAAAATCCTAATGGAAGAAAGAGACAGCTGGTTCGGTAACATGACCGTCTTCAAATTCATCATCTACCAAGCGATTCTCATCGCTGCCGTATTGTATTACTTCAACAAAACACGACCGGAACCCGTGGTTGTACACGTTCCAAGGAAGGTTAATAAGAAAAAAGATAAACTAAGAAGAAAATCGGTTGAAGGCGTCAGCGGACATCAAACTCCATCTGCAAAGAAAAGACGCCCGAGCGAAGAGGCATTGCAAATAACCAGACAAGCTGTAGAAGAAGCCCATGACGAAGAAGGCGAATGGCAAGTTGCTAGAAAGAACAGGAGACGAAAGACCTCAATCATACACAGAGCTTTAGAGGACTCTAAAGCTCAATACTGCAGACAGGACAGCATGGGGATGCTCCAAGAAAACCCAATACCATTGGACGAGGAAGAATTCACTGCTCCCGTACCAGAGCCTGTCAAATTCAACGAAGTAGTTCACTCGAGACATAAAGTCAACGGGTCTATATTCAACAATCTAAAGAAATCCAGTAAACGGAGACTATCATCTCCAGCTTTCCTAAAATCCTTATCCAGACAGAGCACTAGAAGCACACCCAGTCCCGTACTGAGAAACGAACCGATATTTAACGGTATAGTAAAAGTATCTGTGTCGGAATCCCCGACGGGTAGCATATGGTCGGAGTCTACGGAGGTGTCACAGAACGGCCAAGAAGGCGGTGCCAAGAAGAAGAAAAGTTTGAAGAACATAATTAAGAAGTTGTTTTGAAACTGCTTAAGCGGCGGGTCGGTTTCAGATTTGTGATGCGATTTGATTATGGGAAATGGTTGAATGTGTAAAGGTGTATGTAAATTATACATAAGCTATGTAGGTAATGTTATTAATGAATTATATACGCGGATATTTAATATGCCTATACCAAAAAGCCCGAAACACTAGATGGTGGTATATTTTGTTTAGGTTTTGTTCTGCCGCCTATAACAATTCAAAAATGAATGTTTGTTAAATTTGAATTTGTAGGCGATAATTTTTTATGTCATGAAATATATTGTTTGTATTGCTTATTAGTTTATATAATAAACTTTAGGGAATTGTTGTTAGCATGACAATAGATTTTATAATTTTATTAGTGACGTCACATATAACTATGTGGATTGCAACATCACAACTTTGAAACCAAATCGCCTAATTGTGTATATTTTATTGCTATGAATCAGCTATTGTAATTTATTTCCTCGCATTGTTTTTAAATTATTGTTAGACCTCGATAAGGTGCCAATGTGATAAAATTAGGAGCCTAATATACCTTTAGCCTGTTGCTATATGATGCTTGTATCGTGTTATGGTTGATTCTAGTAGTTACCACCATGATTTAAAAAAATGTTAACAGTCCGAAAAACGATCCTTTCTTACATAACAGGGTTTTTTAATTTATTATTGACATTCTGTTCAGAATCGTTAGCTTTTCGAAAGTGTTTCATTCTTTATATCTCGCTCCGTTTAACTTTGCTCATAATCTTGCATGACAGTAACGGAGAAGTTACATGAAAACTATAATTTTAAGTTGCCTTGCCTAACTTTATCCTTCAAATTCCTACCTTAAGTACTACTTGTTCAATGGCATTTCAATTATTAAATTGGAGGGACCTCTATTTTAATATAAATTGATTTCAAATTGAACTACCTGTTTTTCTTGTATAGCTAAGGGTTTCCAAAATCACTTTTACCGTACTTTTTTAGAGCTTATGATTCTGAGTTGTATATCAAACATCAAAAAAACGGTGAGTGTTTTAAAAAATGCTCTTATACCAAGGGCATAGAGTTGACAGTCGGTATCGCATGTCGGTGGTCACTACTGGATCAACTAGTGTTGATTGTTTGGACAATAATGAGTGAGCTAGTCGCATGATTGGAGTTCGGTAAACAAAGAAACTGCATTAAATGCATTAACTTTAGTGCTGTTGTTTTATTTCCTAGGTATTTAAGAAATTATGGAACCCGTATATCTAATACATACTCCGGATTGTCGGGGGCAAAAATGTACCAGATTAATTAGACTGTTTATCGACATCGATAAAAAGCAATTTTTACCATCATTATCATAACTAATGAATAAGTTTTTCATTTCAACTTTAAAACATTAAATGTTTTGGTATCCGGTAAAGAAATAAAACTGCATCATACAGAAAAAAATTATCAGTACCTATCGATAAGTACTATAAATTATTTGAATTTGTTACAATCACTACAGTTCGCCAACAAAAATCATTTTTCTAGTAGGCTAAAATGGATATTACATGACGCGACTAGGCGACGAAGATTAAAGTCTGAGAATTAAAAAAAAATGTTAGAAATATTATGAAAATTATATAAAATATTATAGTAGTTTACGTCATTGTATATAATGAAAGGCATTAAAACTCGAGTATGGGTTTATGAAACGAGGCGTCAGCAGTATAATATCAATTACATACACTGCTTTATCTACACACATGTCATGAGCTCTCAATGATGAGTTCAAAGCGCATATTTTTTAATTTTTTTTATAGTCTGAAAAGCCAGCGAGCGCAGTAACAGTAGGATAGAGAGCATCATACTGTCTTTTTCTTACGCTAGTATTACCAGCCCGAAAAAAAGGGATGAAAGGGATTACAAAGAGCTCGCGATTTTGTTTTATACTTGTTGCCATTTATGAACAGTTTACAAAAGTAGTTTTTACATTCGTGCCAAGGGCTCGCGAACAATTTGAAATGAGAAACAAATAAATTGCATTAAATGCATTCGCTTTATTAATTATACTTATATTTACAGTAACAATTGTAAAATAAATCATCGACAGTTTGCAAGTTGAAATCATAAATGCCTAACTGCCAAGTACTTTTAATAAAAATAAAATCGCTAGTTTTATCTTCACAACGTTGTAGAACGAGTGATAAAATAGAATCGGTAGTTTTAACTTAACAACGTAACAGAACGAGGCGCCATCTTTTGGAAATAACTTACACTATAGATAGTTTCTTATTTCCTAATCTCCTCACACAGATGTCGCTAGTTGTGCATACGTATTTTCACTTATCATAGAACGAGGCGCCATCTTTTGGAAATAACTTACACTATAGATAGTTTCTTATTTCCTAATATACTCCCACAGATGTCGCTAGTTGTGCATACACAACTTACATGTATTTTCAAAGTTTCGATTATTAACAGACTTGAATGCCAACGTTACGAAACAATATTAATAGACTGCAAAAAGTCCTTCAAATCCACGCACTTAATATTATTCAACCCCTTCTGCCTCACCGCGGCGTTCAACCCTTTCGCCGCCGCCTCCAACTTGTCGACCGTGTAGGGTTCCCCGTTGGTCGCGAACACGATTTCATTGACTTCCTCGTAGAGTTTCACTGTGACGAGGTGTGTGAAGTGCTGCTTGAGGGCCTGGATGGTGGAGTCGTGGAGGGCGTTGTCGCGGCAGACCAAGTTGAGGATGAACTGGCCTGTGGAAGGTTTGTATAAATGGTAAGTTTACTAAACTACCGGAAAACGCAAGTTTAGCAGTAGAGTTGACGATTAGGTTGAAAAACTATTATTCTAATTAGTCCTTCAGAACGATTATCCAAAATTAAACACGTATTTTTTCCTTTTGCAAGATAACTAAAATTGACGAATATGAAAAGCGTCAAAGTTCCGTGGTGGGGACTGGTGACGTCACCTGTGAGTAAAAATCGTACTCAATTGTGACGTCACGCGAAACTTCAAACCGCTGTATTTCCGTCGTTTTTCATTTGACGAAGAAAATAAAAAATACGTGTCGAATATTTTTTAATTATCTAGCAGACGGGTTTAATTAGTTTTTTGTTTGTCGTCTAGCCTGTTAGTGGCATAGAAATAGCGAATACAAATATTATATAATTTATATAATACTGGCGAGCGTGGGCTGCGTGGGGAGCCCGTTGATAATATGTCGTTACAGAATACAGACACAAGACAAAAGACAATAATTTTAACCATTAGAGGAATTTTAACTCTTATAGGCCTGTCGCGACGGGATCGGGGTGACCCGAGACGCAGGCTCCGGTTAATATTATTTGTTGTTTGTGGTCGTTTTGTTTAATTATAATTGTAAGCTGTATTTTGTTATTTGTTATTAGCTTTATATGGAATCATTCATTCATTCATTCATAGGGATTAGGAAGCTTTAGTGGCTCAGAAGAGCCTTTCAATCCGAAGGTCGCGGGTTCAAATAGCAGCTTGTACTAATAAGTTTTCGCAACTTAACCCTTTCCACGCCAAAGGCATATATATTGGCACCGCATGTTCAACGCCAATGGCCGATATATCGGTCACAGGTCACAGACCACAGAGTAAAATAAACCTACACTGGTAAAGCATAAAGTTCAACTTAAGTTTTGACATTTCAAGACGTGGCGTCTGCGTGATAGCTTGTGCGTTCGAGATGGCGTCGAAAAGGTTAAGTGCGAAATATTAATTATATTTACCAATCAATTTTCGGTGAAGGAATACATCGTGAGGAAACCGTGATCCCAATAAGGCCCAGTTTACGCAAAATTTTTGGATTAGTTGCCAAATCAAACCGCTGGCTCCATGAGCCGGGAAAACGCTGGGACGAAGGATTTTTTAATGATTTAGAGATGGATGCTTTCACGAATAAATAAAGAGTTTAGTTACCGTCAGTGGTAAGTATCTCCTTGACGCGGGCCAGCTGCTCTTGGTGGAGGAACTGCCGCGGCGGACACGAGAGCCCTACTGTCCTGTCCTTGCTGTCCATGTCGAACATTACTGCTGAGTATTGGACACCTGAAAAATGTGTAACATGATGAAAATTACATTACACCATAGACCAACAAGACAAAGCATACAAGACAACTCTTACTGCACATATGTTGACGACCGGTTAGCGTAGTTGGTAGTGACCCTGCCTGCTAAGCCGATGGTCCTGGGTTCGAATCCCGGTAAGGGCATTTATTTGTGTGATGAACACAGATATATATGTAGTCGGGTACTAATTTAGTATGAACGCGCGACCGCTTTTTTCAGTTACTCTCACGATCTGTTCTCGTGAAAATGAACAGTAGTTTATGCGACTGTACATAATGAAGGGCATTACAACACGAGTGTTTATTGCCTAATAATGTATAAATAAATAAATATTACAGGACATTCTTACACAAATTGACTAAGTCCCGCAGTAAGCTCAATAAGGCTTGTGTTACGGGTACTCAGACAACGATATACATAATATACAAATACATAGAAAACATCCATGACTCAGGAACAAATATCTGTGTTCATCACACAAATAAATGCGCTTACCGGGATTCGAACCCAGGACCATCGGCTTAGCAGGCAGGGTCAATACCAACCGGTCGTCGAATTCATGTATAGTTGCATACACTATACTTTCTATACACATATCATATGTGCTCTAAGATGGGTTCAGAAACCGTAGAGAAATTACATTCATTGTTACTAGTGCTACCTACTTGTAAAATGTCTATAGATTATAAAGTATCTACAATCGCCACCATGCAGTATATAAGTAGTATATACATATTAGCGGCCAAGGTGCTAATAAATATCTGAACACGCCTTCGTTACGTTAACCCTTAATGGAATGTCAAAATTTATTCGATTTTAAAACATTTCAAACAAAGTTAAAGTTCTAAATAGGATGGGTAATATACTCCTAGCACCCTTTAAGGGTTAAAGTCATGTTCCGATACTTTTGATCACCTTGGCCGCTCCAATATATGAGCCTGTAACAATGTGAATCTATTCATATGTGTGGGTTTGTCTCACACATAATTATAGATACAATCGGATAGATTAATTTAAATGTTATGTTCATATTGTATATCTATCAGCACTCACATCTAAGAACATAATATTCACAAAATCATTCTACTAATATTTTATTTAATATTTTAATTTATAATTTAATTTATTTTGGTATTTATTTTGTTTTAAATTTTCAAATTTTAATTCGTATGACATTTAATTTAAATCTTAGGAAATCAATTTTAATTTTAATTTCAATTTTTTAATTTTTATAATGTTAATTGTAATTTTAATTGTAGTACCTACTTAATATAGATTTAATGATAATATTTCTATGGAACATGGTCTTCCGAAATAAATGGATTTTATTTATTTATTTTTATTATTTGTAACAAAGTAATTTAAAAATACCTTTCTCAGCTTCATCCTTCAAAAAATCGACGCCATCTTTGATTTCCACCTTCATCCCGTCATCCAGCTTCAGTTCAAAATGGTCCTTCGCGATCTCCAACATGCTGGGATCGAGTTCCACCGCCGTCACGTCAGTCCCGAAGCACTTCCTCAGGAACATGCAGAGCCCCCCCCCTCCCAGCCCGAGCACGGCCGCGGCGGCCATCTTGGGCGCGAGCTGCGCGCCGACGCACATGAACGAGTGGTATGGGGATATGTGACCGAAGTCGATCACTAGTTTGGTTTTGTTCTTCTTTTTTACTGTAATAGAATTTATGCACTAGTAATGTCGGTAAAAATCAAGTTCTCAGTTCATCAAGATATTTTTTCAAGTTCTAAGATGTCTCGAAAATGGAAACTATTGTCATCGAGGACATACAAAATGAGAGTGATTCTGCATATTTTCTATAATTTTTACAGAACAATGAATACTATAACGGCGTATATGAAATTAAACCTTGTTTTAGTTATCATAGAATTATATGGCGCATGTCATATCGATCTGAATCTGGAATATAACAATGCTGAGACCCTGTACTTCACTTTAAATTTACTATCATATATATATTGGTTTATAGGTTTTTATTTATTTATCAACAAACATTTGTGAAATTGGATGTTGAAAATGTATGTAGAATTATTTTGTTATGAAATTCTTAGTTACAATTGTTTTGATTATTTATTTGTAAAATAGGCAAATAGGTTGCTTTATTTGTACATATGTAAGGTAATTGCAATGCCCTAACATGGTACCTAGCTATCATGTACTTAAGTTGTAACATTTTACATCTCGTAACCATGAACATGATCGCAATAAATACAGGTTGATTCATGAGTCGTGAGCAGGATTAACCTTACGGTTTCAGTGAACGATAAGCTATTATTTCATACTAGACTTAACGAAATTCATCCTGTATATAAATATGAATATTAAAACAATATATGGGACATGAAGGGAAAGGACCTTAAATATCGTAGATAGGATATTTTGCTGAAAGAAGACTTTATGCTATTTTTAAAAGTTAGTAATACTGCATTCAAAAATATTCTAAAAATGACTTGCTTCGCCTGGAAATCGAACTGACTTAAGTGTGAAAAAAAAAACACCCCTATTTTTATGATGCCAATCGAAAGAATGGACAAAAAATTATAATTCTTCTTGAGTAACATAGTATTGTAAAAGAAAGGAACAAGTGAAAGTTAATCATTTTAATCAAATTAAAAACATACCTACATGAAACTGCCGAAGACAACTCAGTATTTTTCTGCCGAAAACAATTCAGTATTTTTTTAGAATATCTTTGAATGCACTATTACTAACATTCAAAAATATCATAAAGTCTTTTTTCAGTAAAATATCCTATCTACGATATTTAAGGTACTTTCCCTTCATGTCCCATAGTCTTGGGAGGCCCTGTATACACTAACCAGATTTGAGTTTAGCCTCGCTCTGCACCAGAAACTGGTTGTCCATGAACACGAGCCGGCGGTAGGGGACGCCGTCGACCTCCACGTCCTCGACCACGAAGTCCCCGGAGACCTTGGAGGAGCCCGAGTGTACCGTCACCCGGCTGCCCACGTCGCTGCCCAGCGAGAGGAACGGAATCTGAAATATTTCAACAACAACAACATTTTAACACTAAATTGTACATGTAATTTTCTTCCACCATGTAGTGAAACACAAGATACTAGGTCAAACACTGATTTATTCAGGTACCCACATATGTAGGTATACTTAATTCTATAACTACCTACATATTGTTATAGTATATCTACAAAATCTTTCTTCTCATAGAAAAGGTTTTTGTTAGCCTATTCTAAAGTAAGTACATTACAAACTAATGAGTATAGGTATATAAGGTTACACTTATAATCAGTTTACTTTAACAATATCTACTATTATCTTCTTCTATTCTATTTTTAACAATAAAAAAAAACAAATCATCATGAAATAAATGAACTAAACTAAACTAAACAAAAAACAAATGACTTACCTCTTCAAGCAACACAGGGACCCCTCCCTCGAGGCAACAAGGCAGACAAATCTACATAGAATGGCCGGCTAAAGCTTACAAAAGGAAATGAAATACCTGTCCACTAAAACCATATGGTAACAACATCTTGGCCGAATGCGCTAGCTCCTCCTTCACAGCGTCGAGACTGTCGAAGGTGTGACCACGACGCAGTACTGCCACCACCAGTCTTCCGAAGCGCGCCGAGTCTTGGAGCTGCCGTCTGCCTTGGGGAGTGCCGAACAGCCACTCAGATTCCCTGGAAAATATAAATATTGTGGGACAATCTTACACAGATCGGTGTAGTTTACATTCAGCACAATAAGGATAACGACTAGGCAGAAAAACTATCATAGACAATTCAATAAAAACTGATAAATAAATAAATATTGTGGGACAATTTTACAAAAATCAGCCTAGTCCCACGATAAGCTCAATAAGGCTTGTGTTGTAGACGACGATACATATAATAGATAGATGCATATAAATACTTAAATACATAGAAAACATCCATAACTCAGGAACAAATATTCGTGATAAACACACAAAAAATGCCCTGACCGAATTCGAATTCGATTTTTGATTTGAATTCGATTTGATGATTGTTGTTATGTATTTTTTAAGCTATTGCATAGCTTCTATCGCGGGCCTTGAGCGCGGGGACCGAATCCAGAAATTCCGTAACGAAAAAAAACCTGACGCTCCCCACTCCGACGGACCGAAACCGACTTTATTCACTTTGTTACAAAGTTCTTTATCGGGGAAAGGATATATCTCCATACGAATGTCGCTAAGTGTCATATTCTATACAAAATATTGAGGACAGTAGCCCTTATTACCAGAGATACGGCGATGTCAAATGTCAAAATAAACACTATTATTTTTTCCCGCCAGAATCAAATATGTTAAATCGATTTTGTAATCGATGCATAATATACTGGCTGGATCGAATTAAAGGCAAAAGGCGCCTAATTTTTTATTTAGACTGCGAATCGTTTTGTTTTTTTAATCGATACCTTAGTGCAAATGCAAAGTCGTACTAAGTACCATTTTAAATTTGTGAATTTAGCACGTTAGTGCACAACGGAATAAAGTGGAAATTTCATTGGCATAAGAAATATTAGTACCTACAAAGAAGTAGAGTATCGAAATATGCCTTTGTCTTGTTTATCAAATATTTTCTATTGGTATATTAGATTTGTTCCTTATTGTGATAATCACAAAGGTGATATTGCTGCGTGCTGTAAATATTTTGTTTGTGGTGTTCGAAGACGATGATCACCGTATGTTTTCCGCCTATAAAAAAGCTCTCTTTCACTGCAGACGAAAATGTACCCAAATTTATTTTAAGTTTGTTTTGTTCAGTAGTGTCATAAACAAACAGAAATTAAACTTAAGTAGGTACATATTTGTCACTACTGACGAAAGTGCACAAAAAATACAAAACTGTGTTTTTAGGAAATGAGTTGAAAAGTGACCAATGTGCCGGGATCCATTAAATCTATGTAAATATGATATGTTTAATGCTGTGATAAATTTGATAATAAATAAAATCACTAATAATGGTAACTTTGTAGCAGCCCGCTGTCTCCACAACCAAAGGCATGAACATGTATTGTATCCATGTCCTATAGACCTAAGTTGCTTATCCACGAATGTCATCTGATAATGATAATGCTATAAGTTCATGAAAAGACAAGTTGCATGGATAGTGCGACGGTGATTGCTGTCAAATGTGAGTAACTGTATAGAATTATCAGAAATTGTCATACAAAGGTGACAAACTGTTGTCTTATTACGTTACGCTATCCGTTTGGGATCTTATCCCAGAAGGGAGCGCACACTTTTGCCGCTTCGCCACCGCTAGAGTTTCGGCAGAGGGCTCCTGCTACGTGGGAAGTGCGAGTAATATGGGTGGTCGAAATTGTGCTAACGCATGTAACATCCCACACTGAACACCGCCCCGTTTTCCACAGCACCAGGGTCACTCCATCTTGCTATCAGTGCGGCTAAACCCAGTGGCTCCAGAACGGAATGAACACCCGCTGACTGAAGAGACCTCAGGACAATATCATTGAGGTCTTAGTGACGCGGAATCCAACCACTACAAATACGGCAACTCAATGTATATATGGCTGTCAACACCCACCATGCATTGTACAAGCGGATGACATACATACCTCATAGCGGGCCCAGGGGAGTACAATGGCCAAACGCAACGATTTTGCCTTTGCGCAAAGAACAATGTCACAAAGCCAGTACGGTTTTTATATTAAATATTGGACAAGGATAGTTTATAAATAAACTCAGATTTTTTTGTACGATTACTTTACTAAAACGGCTTATTACTGAATATGCACAACTTGATGGATTAGGATGGCACTTATTACAGTTCTATCTATATGTCACTAATGGAACTAGGTATCGCCTATATCCCCGTTAAATTGATTTGATTAAAATTATTTTAACTTTGCGCAAAAACATTCTTAGATCATGGCATGCCATTAGTCTCATTAGATACATTTTACTTAATAATGGCATCTATTTTATTTTTGTTGTCTAGCAAACTGATCTTGCGTAGCGATGTTGTCACAAAACCAGCACGGTTTCTTCAATTACATTTTGGACAAATTTCCATGCGATGCTAATATTGTAAATTTGATGAACTATTATCTGTTACCAATTCACACTAAATTAAAAACGCTGAACGGATTAAGGTGAAAGGCATGGGGATGTTTTGACTCCTAGGAAAGGACAGAATAGTTTTTGTTATGAAAATCATCCTAAATAGAGGTGCAAAGGGGAAGGAAGCAAGTGAAATAGTCAAATCTATAATTGCATGGGCAGTTTATGAATGAATTCTTTCATAAATTGCTCATGCACTTTTGAACGCCTGTGTAAATGCGAATAAAGGCCTCTGCCGATCCTATCATAAGATCGTCCTTGGTTGAGATGAGACATAATATATACTTACCTACCTAATGAAAGTTTATAATTATAATATGCGTGACGTAATTATTTTGGTATCCTCGCAATGTTTTTCTTCACTGGGAAGTTAGTTGTAATCAGGTACCGACTGACATTCTGTGGGTTAAATTCAGTGAGCTTAAGGCAGTGTTGTAAACCGTGATCAAAAACACTCGGCCTTGATTACTTATTTCATTGAAAGATAATTTATGTCAACTTGGACGTACTTTTTAGCATATCTACAGCGTATCCAGCCACTGAAAGATTAATATGTGGTCAAAGATACATACAGCTGTCACAAAAATGCTGGTGATTCGATTAAATGTGTAATCACTAATCAGTATCGAATTGTGGTTAGGAGAATAAATAAACAAAAAATGTTTGACAAAAAAAACATTTAGTCCTATTTTTTCCAAATCAGATTACAATATTGATCACCAGCATTTTTGGTATATCCTGAATTATTAACGAGAACAAAGAATAACAGGTTACTGTAGTTGCAAGTTAGTTGTTTGTTTTATACGGCCCCGGAATTTAATTAGCAATTTACAGTTCAAGTCAATTTGGTATTTAATACTTATGGTAATAAAAATACACTACCAAACATTATAATACTACGCAGACGAAGTCGCGGGTAACAGCTAGTAATTGCATAAGTTGATACAAAATGATATGCAATAGCTTTACCGCGGCAGTCCCCGAGTGCCACACGTATTTTTACCTTATTTCTTTGTAATCTTCCCAGTAACTACTTAGAACATAGTCAACATAGAAGAGGTAAGTCAACCTTACCACAGACACGGGGAAAGTTGACTCGTTTTCCCCGTTCTATTAGATAAAGTGCGAGTATGTAAGCTAATAGGCTATATTATCCTTGATTCAAAGTTTTTTCCTATTTATTTCCAAAGCCTGATAGTGTGATTATCAGTTGAATAAATATACAAATGTTTAAGTTGAAAATAAGCTCAACTATCCCCGGTCTCTCCTAAGATAATTTTTTTACTAATTCATGCTTAAAGAACACAGAAATGGGGGTGATAGTTCTATCAACTTCTAAGCGTACGAAGTCGCAAGCTACATTATCATATATCATATAGGCAAGACTATTATCATATCATAAATTATGTCAAAGCACCGACGAACCCAGCGACAAAAACAAAACACTTAAAGAAGTTTACAAGAAAACATGATGCGTAAAATCATATCCTTTCTATAATTAGCCGTTGCAAATTTGTGTCAATAATTCATGTTTACGAGGCGGGCCATCACATTTGGACGCGGCGTCATATTTTAGTCCGGCTCCGAAATAGACGGACTTAGATAAATTGGACAATTAATCTTCCAGTTATCAGGTGAGACCACCTCGACATATTTAAATAGATCAGGTAGCTCTAGAATAAGAGCGGTATCTCGCGGTCCAATTGAATTGAATTGGATTGGGACAGCACAGAACAGAGAGCTATGGAGAGAGCTGGAGGAGGCCTATGCCAAGAAGGCAGACTAAATCATTAATAAAAAGAAATGTTATTAAAATATATTTATTAAAATTATTTAAGAGAAATAGAAAAATTAATATAAATGACATGTAAACTAATTTAATATGTAATGAAATATTATCTGGTCAATAAAGGCTATTCTTATCTTATCTTATCTTATCTCGCGGTCCAGGCCCCAATTTCACCGCGGCGACAGGTGCCACATTATTACATTTATTACTGATATTTCAGGCATCTATACGCTATCGCTATGGGCGTTGCTTACTATTGTGCGGGCTGTATGCTTGTTTGCCGCCAACATATCATTTATAAATAAAATCATAGTCATTACCATTAATAACGAATACTTTTGTGAAGAGCTCTTGACACTTGTCACAAGATCATTCTCAAGTCTTCATCAAGAAATTATCTATTTACTGACGATACATTACGACTTTATTTAAATTATATGAATGGTGGCAAACAAGCACACAACCCGTTTTTACCGACAGTGAAGCGCGATTTTCTCCATTGCTCGGATTTTTGATCTTGAGCAAAATGATAACGATCGAAATGATTTATAAAAACAACATATTTCTAAGTAGTAGTAGACAATTTTATAGTCCCTTTCATTTAGTATTTTTTTCATACAGTTTTTTTTTTGTGGTTTTCTAGAAAACTCAGTAACAGGAGTACCCCTTTTCAGCGAAGACAGCCTTTCGTTCAGCCACTCTGACCCGGTGTTTTGAGTTAAATAATGTAAGCAAGTTAACAGTTACTAGCCGGGGAAGTAAGGGCCTACGCTAGCTGACGCGGATTATCCGGAACGGACGCCCTTTTAATAATAAATTGTATGTACAGCGCTAAGTGAAGCGGGCGCAAGGAGCGGGTACGCCATACTAAATCCACCCGCCGCGTGTACCCTCGTCAGCTAGCGTAGGCCCTGACAAGTAAACTGTACTGATAAGGTATACTAAAACCGCGAGATACAGTCACGGCACTCTTGTGCTAGGGCTGCTGGGGCCCATTTCTCGAACGGTATTAGTCTAATATTATTACCCCCTTAAATCCCAAAGTAAACAAAACAAACACATCCGCCGCCTCTCTTCACTTCGTCCTAGCTATTATAAGAGTGTATTCAGTGCACAAAATGAGTGTGACGCCGCGATAATTATAAAAAAGTTGACAGACGTTTTCGATCAATTATGTTTCTCGCTTTCTAACAAAGACAAATGTGAAACTGACAGAAAAGGACAAACAATCATTTAACTAAACTGTGTTTGCAGTGCGTTTATGAATAACGCCATTAGTGTGTTGCCTTGGAAACCCATACGACAGTTCGCGCACTAATAATATTAGGGTAGGCGGTAGTAATATTGCCCCTTCCTTTTAGTTATTTTCACGAATTGGTATTAATATGCGTTTAAATGTCAAAAATCTAAAATCACTTGCTCGTTTGCCCCCTATAGCATAAAAACTAGAACAAGAACATGCACATATTAGAACAACAAACACGTTCAAAATTGTAAACACTTCACATATAATATAGAGGGATTTTTCATAGGCCACTATGACCGTATTTTTTTTTGCACATAATGGCATACTTTTTAAAGTTACTTACTTATTATTTCAGATTTGTGAAAACCGTTAGGAAAAGTAAAATAAACTACCTACTTACTAATTCGAACTGCTACGGATATTCAAAAATATTTTAAAACTTTTCCGATGTTCTTTTCTTAAAACAAAACTACCATATATATTTTTTAAATATGAAATCCACGTGCATAGGTGTTTTGATATGGAAGAACTAAATCCGACTGGCGGTTCAACCGCACAACGCATATTATATTGGATGCAGGATACGCGTCTGCGTCAGTGCGATATGCTAAGGCCCTGTACACATGTTCAGTTCAGTTCTTTTATTCGTAAAAAATATATATTTACAAGATATCATTTTCTTAACAAAATAAAAGTTGGGTTGGCAAATCCACCTTGCTTTGATCAGCAAGGAGTAAAAGCCAGAGATGAAAAAAAGGATTCGTTCAGCTGTTTGTTGCTCTGTGGCCTGTGACTGATTAATCAGTCTGGCGTTGGTGATATGGTGCGGATATATCGGGATTTGACATAACAAGCAACAAGACATATACTCCTCTAAGTTATGCTTGGTAAGGGAAGCAATGGAGAGGACTCGGTGGAGGCAAATCATTCCTCCAAGTGCAAGCCATCCAATGATGATCACGATCCTCATCAGTCATGAGGGAACCACAAGAGAGAGAGAGAGATCAGCCTTTGGAGTCGAAATGTTAATCCCGCACTTTTTGCATAAGGCTGTAATAAAAATGCTGATGGTCCAGTCCACGATACTGATTACGCTCTTAAGCGAATCACTAGTTTTTCATTACATCTTGTACATATAACGAATTGATAGTTTCATCGAAATCGGATCGGAAAACGAGCATATGAAAAGGGCCTAGTAGTAGATAAATACTCCAGGTGTAAACACTAGTGGTCACGGGGCGTTGTCCGTATGCGCGTCTGGCAACAGTCCAATTCTCGTAAAAACATTACCTAAAAATATTTTGCAGCAGTTTGTAAACAAACGAAACTACGGAAAACGGAAACAACTCGGTGTCAACACTAAAAGGTTGTATGTGACGTTCGGCTGCAGATGGAGCGGTTGAGATTAGTTTCATCGTATATTGGTGTTATAGATCAGGGATGTTGCGGATAATCTCATCCGTATCCGCAACCGCTGATCTCACGACAGAAGATGTCACGACAAAAGTCAGAAGCCCAGCAGGAACCAGTGATGAATTCCATGTGAAAGTCGGTGTCCACCAGGGTTCAGCAATGAGCCCTTTACTCTTCAATAGTATTAGACCACTTTACGGCAAACATACAGCGCCGCCATGGAACATACTGTACGCGGATGACATAGATCTGATCTCAGAGGAAATTGAGGATCTGCAGAATATATTTGAAACGTGGAGAGCAGCACTGGAGAACGGCGGGCTGCGAGTGAGTCGACAGAAAACGGAAATAATGCACTGCAACTTTGGAGACAACAGTAACCAGGGAACTATAAAACTACAGGATACCGCACTAACAGAGGTTTAAATATCTTGATTCAACTATCCAACACGACGGAACTGTTGACGCAGACGTCACAAACGGCATCAATACATGGTGGCTTAAATGGCGGGAGTTATCCGGAGTTCTCTGTGACAAAAGAATGCCGATCCCTATTAAGGGAAAAGTCTTTAAAGTTGCAGTGCGTTCTGCCATGTTGTACGGATCTGAATGCTGGCCACTAATAAAGACCCACTGAACTGCAACCTTGTGAGATACACAACATTACAGCCCAAAGAATTTGGAACTTTCTGGACTCAACGGGAATCAGTAATGAATTATAAAGCGCTGCCACAATAGATCACAACTGGTCGACGCGGCATCTTCACTAGCCCAAAACAACAATAATAATAATAATAAAATAAAGACCCAAGAAAATAAATTACACGTTCCCGAGATGCGGATGCTCAGATGGGCCGGCGGAGTTACAATGCTGGACCGCGTCAAAAATACCCACATACGAGGCACTTTCAAAGTCGGACCGATCCAAGAAAAACTCACTAAAACCAGACGGCCCATCATGCGGCGACAATTAGACCACATGACCAGACAAGTCCTAGAGATGAGCACGCAGCCCAGAGGCCGTGGCAGACCCAAACGAACATGGATGGGGCTTAGAAACAGCGACATAAAAAACGCCCAAATTTCTACGCAGACGACCCAGGACAGAATATCCTGGCGACGCCATACTAGGAGAGCCGACCCCAAGTAGATGGGATAAAGCCTAGGCAGAAGAAGAATGACTCGCCTCCATCAGTGCCGGTCTTTAGCTTCATGGAGAGTATCATGCAGCTTGGTGTTCAGCGTTGAACGAACTTGGTCGGACCACCTGATAGGGCTTCGACCTCTCGGCCTTCTTCCATCTTCCCAAGAACTATGAGTTGTTCGAGGATGTGTCCGGCTTTCCGTGCAATGTGGCCAAATAATTCAAGGACCCAGGCAGATGGATGGTTTTCTTACTATACCTAAGGTCCTTTTTCTGAGATAGGTACACATACGCTCTTTGGCAATCGGCGAATACGTCAACGTATTTACTTAAGAAGCGTATTTTTGTAACAGTTATTTCTATGAAAATATTTTGATAGTGTTGTGTAAATTATACCGTTTGAGTGGGCGCGGGAAGTAAACAAGATTTGGGTGGAATGAGTTGGCACTCTGATAGGGTTCCGTATTTTACTTCCACAGGTATCAGTTTTTTTTCGTGATGCGTGGATCGTATCGCCATCACGTGGCTACGATAGTCCGTCACCGGTTGAAGACTCGCGAGAAATTGCACATTATCGGAGTCAATGGCGAGCAATAGTGTTGGAGGCCAAGACACACTTTGGGAGATTAAAGTCTTGGGCCTTACCATGACGTCTTAACCCGATTCAGTTTAGGTCCTTAGCTATGCTGAGTTACAACTCCGCATAGTTAAGGACCTAAACTGAATCGGGGCCACACGGGGCCTTGGTAATTTTTTTGTAGTATATGACATCTTTTTCAATTCTTTATAAATAGTAATTTGTTAATTTCCTCGGAACCGATTGTTATGATACTTTGTGTTCTGGTTCTAAACACCGTAACGCATATGTACGTTTCGGCTTCGTCCAATGGCTAAGGACATGCTGCATAGTTTGGGGTAAAGTGAGATTAGCGTTACCTGCCCTGTGGCACAATGAACACGGCATATTTGTTGACGGCCTGCGAACGTTTCTGGTCCACCACGTAGAGTGTATAGCGTGGGGAGTCATTGCCTGGCTGCATGAGGTCTAGCGTCACCTAAGATAGGCAGGAAACATATTAGACATTGTACAATTATAAGGCCTTGCGAGTCAACTGTAACATATACTACAATCGAGTTTTGATCATTGGCGAAACATTTATTATTATTAAAAAATGGATCTTAACAATCAAACAGGCTCCGAATTGAAAAATATGCCCAAATAAAATAAAGCTTTTTTCCTGCCGAGTTGAATTGTTGTCAGCTCATTGAACATTTTCATTGTTCATAAGTTTTTTGCTGAATTTTGTGTTTCGTTATCCATCTTAAATGTTCTTTTGTTTTAATTAAACTTATTTTTATTACTTGAAGTATTAGACAAATTGCATTATGCAAGGAAATTTTTTTTGCTTGCTTTCTGAAAAATGTGCCCACAAGTGACTTCTAATAAACACTCAATATTTTAAATATTTACCTCATCATCTTCCAGACTAGTTTTTGCTAAACCATTGGTCACAAAAGCTGTATCCTGCACAGACTTGATGCACTCTCGGAGCTCCTCAGCTGTCTTCAATCGCAGCATCTTGTCTCCTGCTAGGCATACCTCTGCTATCTAAAATGTGTGTTAAAAATGTATAGGTGTATATATTATAAAACTGTATGAAATAAATTTATGGGGATTTCTTATTTCTTAGTTCTCAAAAAAAATTATCTAAAAGACAATGAATGTTGTTGAACAATAAAAGGAACATGACAATGTCAAAGATTTTTGTCATTGCCATATGTTCCCATGATTTTTGAAAAAGCTGTTACATCCAATTATGAATATTTATTAGATTTAAAAATAAAACAGGAACTTACCAACTGTGGCATTTCTTTAAACTTTGTAGCAATTACAACAAATACAGGCAAAGTGGTTCCATCTCCATTTTCTGCATTTTTCTCTTCTGCTTCATGGCATCTCACTATTCTGAACATCCAAGACCTATCACAGAAAGTTGCCAGCAACTTATTCAAAATATGGCTTTGCAGCAAAGATATACAAATAAACCGACCTCCAAGCTTTAAAACTCTTTTTATCTCACTAAAGTACTTGTCTATGGTCTCATTTGTTTCTTTTGAATTATCAGGCATGAGCGCGTCTAGAGTTCCTTTATCTACAACCACATTAAATTCCTCATTTTGAAAACTAGTGTTAAGTGCATTCATGCAAAGGAATTTCATCTTTGTTCTCTGCGCATTGATGTTGTTCATTTGCTTTATGACGACTTCAGAAACGTCGATATTGATAATGTTCGTAAAACCAACGTCGTACAAATCGGCGCTGAGACTCGAGTTACCGCATCCTGTTATAAGGATATTATCAGTTTGTTTCATGTACTTGTGCAGGTGTGAGCACAGTTCCAGATATTCGCCGTACCTGGAGATTACAAAAAAATATATTTTAAATACTTTCTCTAAAAATCTGGATGAAATTCTGCAAAACTGTAAATCCTAATACATATAACCTACCATTCAAATGCTTTGTTTCCGCGTTTCTTGAAAAATTTATTCCAGTAATCCTTTTCACTGAATTCTTTATGGCTTTTAGGTAATAAATTCATTTTTATATGTAGTTTTACAGCGAAATATAAGAAGAAATACTGCATGCACGAGTTGATATTTTTGTTTATCTGTCAAAGTGACAACTACCTACGGGCTGCAAGCTGCATAGACGAGTTTAGGGTATGTTCTGAAATATAGTCCTAAAAAATTATTATACTAAATATGAAAGAAACGTATACATACTGTTGTTATAACTTCTAAAATGATGTTTTTTGTAAAAAGCAAGTTGGCAGGTATTAAATCTTAGCTCATTTTTAAGAATCAGCTGTTAACAATTAACAATTTCCTTATCTGTGCATAAAAAAAAACAAATGAAATTCAATAAAAACTCTATGATTAGTGTCATCATGAAATTATTATGTAGTTAGTGCATTTGTGTGAATTTGTTTGTGTTTTGTTATAATCTACCTTGGATAAAACAATGCCTGCTAGCAAAAACTTATAGTTTTTGCCATAAAATGGTATTCTTCTGCTTCAAACGAAAACCTTACAATTACCACTTAGAACATAGAACTAATACAAAATGGAAAGTAAAAAGGATAAATGGGAGGCTCTCGCGACCGTAAAAGCCTTCGATTTAGGTAAGGAACACTTATTAAAAGTAATAAAAGCATCTTTCGTTTCGAGTGACATCAATATGTACTTTTAAAACGCATTTAATTAACCTTGAAAGTTCAGGTTGACGGTACCTATAAATATTCTAACGTTAATCCCTCAAAGATAACAAAATAAATAAACTACGCTTAATTTTCTACATTTTTTTCCGTACAATAAAGTGTAATTCTTAAATAATTCTGTCTGCATGTTCCTTAATCCTGGGTATCCCTTGTATTGTTGATCCTGTATTCTAGTAGTTTCCATCATGACACATGGTAAGATGTAGTTATATGTATATTTGAGAAGTGTTTCATGAATTTTATGTCTTAACTTAAAGGTTAATCAAAATCATTATAAATCTGCAGATTTGAAAAATACCCAGGGTTGCCACCCATACTATTATACATAGTATCATGGTATATTTTACTCAACTGTACTATATAATATGCCAAAACAATATAGTACTAAAAATACTATATATTGATCACATCACCCGATTTAAAAAATCGGTGACATTTGTAAACTCCTTAACCAGTGCAGCAGGAGGCGTACCACGAACCACTTCTTTCGTTTGTACGTCTATTTGGCTCTTTAATAAAGAACCAAAGAGCCTTTATCACTCCTATATGCAAAAGTGAATATGTATACAATATTTGTTAATAATCTAAAAGACAGATTTTTTTAGTCATCTTGACTATTTTTCTACACTTTCTTAAACTATCACCGTAACTTGGATGAGCAATTCTTCTGTTCTTAGAAAAAGTTCAATTTATTTGAGCTAATGGTTCAGAATGGTATTTGATTAAATTTTGAGAAAATAACTGGTTAGGCAATGCAAGTTTTTAATTCAAGCAAAGAGCTTATCGAACTATGCAAGGTGTCTGACTTGCTTAAATTTAAATTTAGTCAATAAACTACAGATCTATGTTAGTAAATTACACTCTGAAATAAATAAAAATAAAATATTTTTTTATTTTTATATTTTATTTTATTTAATTAAAATGATTTTCTTTCTTGTCTCCAATCCCGTGAGTTCTGCGTTCATGCAACAAATTTACTCCATAATGAACCTAAATTGGAAAGAAGAAAGGAACCGCGCATCAATACATTTAATCTAAGGAAAATTATAGGTATTGATTGATCAATTCCTATAATTAATCAATTAAATTATAAGTATGGATTCATACAGTATTTTCAAGAAAGATATTTTGATAAAGCTTTAATGGTGAAAGTAAAAAAAAACAAGTTTAGCTAAATAAATTTAAAAAAATGGTGTTCTATTTTTTTCCTCATTTTCCCAGTATGTACTATATTCAAAAATACTATTTTACCGTAGAAAAAGGTAGCAACCCTATTACTAACTTACATTATTAAAGATTTTTTTTATCTTTATCAGATATCAATCATAGATAAATAAACATGTCTTATCTTTGTAATTTATCTAATTTTGGGTTACTGTAATACAGTCCATCAATTTCATCACCCTTATCTCTTTTCAGGTGTAAATCAAAACAGCCAGCATGAGTATATATTGCACCAGAGTATGCAACAGGTAGAAATAGTGCATTCTGCTGCTACTACTCCCATCAGTCTACTTATCCAGTCCCTCGTCAAACAACTATGTGCGCTCCTCGAGAAGGACACAACCAGGGCCAACCAGCTATACAACACCATATGTGAAAAACTACACAGCATGCATCTAATCGATGACTCCTACGCCATGGGAGAGTTTGAGGCCATGAGGAGCCAGTATCAACGGGCTCTCTACCAGTTGGTTACCGTTGCAAATGGCTCAGAAATACCAATAACAATACCAGCGACATGGCCTATCCAACAACCGTCATGCTTAGAATGGTCCCGATATCATAGAGAATTTGAAGAATTATACTACATTGCTGGTGGAGGATTCGGAAGCGTTTTTAAAGCCAAACATAGATTGGACGGAGTTGAATATGCTGTAAAGAAAGTGTTTATCAAATCTTCTGATGTCGATACTATAATGACTCATTTATCAGAAGTTAAAACGCTGGCTAGCTTGAACCATCCTAATATAGTTAACTACAAAGCAGCCTGGTTAGAACCGATGATAGAATCAACGGTAACAAAGAAGAAACGCAAATACCAAATGGACATGGACATGGAGAGTGATGAATTCTCAGCACTCAACTCCAGTTTGCTGTCGTCAAACCTTAATTTAATAAAGTCTTTTAAAACTCATAATTCTAAGGAACTTATCAAGCAGCAGAGTCAGTCCGATTTCGTTATTTCCTTTAAAAACTCAAGCAGTCAAGAGCAATCAGACAATTCAATAGAAGATTTTGATGAATCTGAGAGTGATGAAGATTCAGATACCCCAGAAGACAAGCATGCTGTTTGCAAGCAACTTTTCCACAGCAAAGAATATGAAAACTGCTCCCGAGTTAACTTAAAATGGGCCACACTGTACATACAAATGACATACTGCAAGCAAACATTGAAGCAATGGCTTGACGACCGCAACAATATCATGTCAACATCCCGAAAGAGCTCTACTAGTGATGACTCCTTTGACATGACACCGGACACAAAATACCCTATAGCGTGGACACATATTGATGTTCTCATAGATATGTATATGCAGTTGGTTAAGGGCTTGAATTACATACACTCTAAAGGTATTATTCACCATGACGTGAAGCCGTCAAATGTGTTTGTGGCCCAGAGTGAGACAGGTATATTGGTGCAGCTTGGAGACTTCGGGTTAGCATGTCCGCTGCAGCAGTCGCACAGTGGTCTGGCACTGGGCACGCACCTGTATGCAGCACCTGAGCAGTTGGAGGGCCAGTGTAACCCTAAGGTAAGTAATTTTACATTAAGTATATACTATTGCCCATATCCAGTGTCAAGTTTTAAAAGGGTAGGAAATTTAACGCGGAAAGGAACAAAGCAAATTCGAAATTTGGGAGAAAGCGATCAATGCAGGTATTTAACTTAACCTATGGATAAAGGGTTTACAAAACCAATAGGCCCCATTTGCATTTCGCTTTATACATAGAAATTTGTAACTTCGCGCGGTTTTCTTCTGACACAGCTAGCTGGCTAGGGTATACATAAAATTCAATTAATGGCAATCAGGAAGCCTCAAATCTTTGTCTGCAAGACGGAATTTAGCTCCTATGGTGTAGATGACGCTTGCACAAAACATGCGAATATATCTCTAGCACACGGCCAAACGACAGTGGCCTTGGCGATTTTAAAACGCTTATCAGAAAACATGGAGTAAGCCACATTATAAATTTACTAAAACGGGGCTTAATCGTGTATAAACTTTGGAAACAAACCTCCGACGTTTCAAGGGCGACATTGCCCCCGTGGTCCCGGAGAAAGACTCACCCAAAGTTCCAAAGTTTGTTTCCAAAGTTTATACACGATTAAGCCCCGTTTTAGTAAATTTATAATGTGTGAAAATCGTGAAAGTTTAAATAAGTGTTATGGAGTAAGCCAATTCGATTTAACGCTCAACCTATAAAATCCAACAGTGCGCGATAAATAGCGCCGCGTTGTAAAACAACCCCCGTCGATTATACGATTTTTTAACGCACGTTGAAAAAGCGCTCATGCAAATGGGGCAATAGAGTTAATGTTTCGTTGTATTTGGGATATAGGGACCACCATCGGGATTGTGAGATAGTTTTGCGCGTTTATCCTATAGGTATTTATTGTTTTCCCTAATGACGTGTAGGATGGTGGTGGTGGTGGTAATGGTGTGGTGGCGGGTAGGATTCAAGAAGCGCAGCTCGCAGAGGTCCCATAGTCCCATGTCACTGTAAAATTGGCTGGTTGACCTGGCTCTGAAAGACGTAGTTTAAAAAATGCAATGTTACTTGATTTTTTATAACAATCTGACTCAGCGCCGGAATCTGTAACCGAGGCCATGACTGATTGGTTGATAGACGATTCTGGTAGTTACGTTATTTTCATTAGGTGAACGTGTGTACATTTTGCTATCGATCATGCTTCAAAGGTCATACCCGCATACCTTGAACGTGCGTTACCTGTTGTTTTACCAGCAATTAATAGCTGGTCCAAGGTTGGTAAATACAATGTTCTTATATGTATAACAACGTAGAATGTAAAGATGAATTTTGAAGATGAAAGTCGACGTATTATAGAGACATATCATTGAATAGGGATTTGAAAATCATTAGGGCTTATGCACACCGTTAGTGCGAAAAATTAGTTAACAACATTGAAATTCTTCAAGCCTTATAAAATTGCAATTTTTTAAATTATTAATTAAATTGTTCCAGAGCGACATGTACAGCCTCGGCATCATCCTCCTCGAAATGATAGAGCCTTTCAGCACAGACATGGAACGAGTGAAGACTATCACAGACCTCCGGAAAGGCCAGATCCCTGCACACCTCACCGCCAACTACCCAAAGATAGCCCACATCATCGGTAAGCTGGTCCAACGACGACCCACCAAGCGGCTTGATACTAGACAACTCTTGGAGGAACTCAAAAATTTATCAGAGAATAAAGATGAAACTATCAAGTCGTTGAGGGAAGAATTAGCAGCGAAAGATGATGAAATAGCGAAACTGAAGATGATGCTGGCTAAGTTCAGTCGCAAATCTTAAAGCAAAATGCAAGAAAAGTGTACTTAAGTGTGTGTGTGTGTGTTATATAGGGTCTCCTTCGACACCCCTAATATCGTTTGTCCTAAAGTCATTTGCCCTAACTGCTATTTCCTAATGATCATAATCCCCAATGATAATTGTTTTATAGATTATTTGCCATAATCGAATTATTTCCAAAAGATTACTTCATACAGAGTCGAATCGCTGCTAGAAAAGTAGTTTAAAACGAAGTTAGGTTAAAAAAATTTAAGACATATGAGTTAGGACAAGTGATCATTACGTCAAACAGTTTTAGGGAATATAAAAATAGCAAAAACAACTAGGGATCCGATATAGATCCGTTATAGATTATATGATGCAAGATCGGAGTGGGTGTTTAGACATTGTAACGATAGATTCTGAGATCTGGGAAGCCATTTTTGACATTGCAGCCCTGGAAATCAAAGAAAAAGGTCGAAAATAGTGGCTAGCAGAAGATTGTGACAGATGAAGTGCATAATGCTATGCCCTCGTATTTTTAACGCCCGTACGTACTAATTGTACAGGGTTGGATGAAGTAGTATGACAAATACAAGCGAGGGCAAATCATAATGCACATCTGTACAGTTATTTTCATATGAAATTATTGTATTCAATCACCCTTATCCACGTATCAAATATATCACTTGTATTTCTAGAAACTTCCTTCATAATTTCGAGTGCTTGAATGTCAAGAATTGCTCCATGTACATTCTTTCTACACCTTTGAAATATTTTTATACGGATCAATGGCGGGGCGTTTATAGAATTCATTCCCACTGGCTTATCATATTATCAGACAGTAGACCACTTTTATACTGTTCATGAAGAAAGAAAAGCTGAATTAGCTCCGATTTGTCTACGAATATTATTCATGTGCCGCTATTGATACAGATACATGGTTCTTACTCGGTCACAATAAGACTCAAATTGGTGTAACAAGAAAGCAAACTTTGATCAGTATTGTATGCTAAACGTGCGTGCGAACTTATTGATATGTGTATAAAGCTTCATTTAGAATTGTTCGCTTACTTTCATGACATTCGTTGCAATGTCTTCGCTTACTACAGAATAAAACTAAAGTATGTACTATACATAATCCCTAATTAGTCACAATACCTATAAATATATATTTTCATTTGTTTATTCTTGGAGATTATTTGATGATATTTAATCAAATGCTAATGTTAATAATTTGTAAACATAATATTTCATAACAATTGTACTTGCTCCAATCATGGATATTTTTAGGACATTTTCTTTGTAACAACAAATAAAACAATAAAGCTTTAAGTTATTGATTTTATTTACAGAAAACAATACCGCATGTTTATAAATTATTTCCTTATTCTAGTTATATTTACAGTCTTAAAATAATTCGAATATGGGTGATCTGAAAGTACCAGATATTAGAAATTTAAATGCTTTTTTTATCAAATACTTCACTGCCTGCATTTTGCAGTTTTCAATGTTAATTTTAGTTTATGTTATTTAGAAGTAATCCAGTTTTCTAATACTTTCGGTACTCATACTTTAATGAAAAGCCGTAGCTCATTAGTGCCTATGGCTTAAATATTTTTTTAATAAGTTAAAACTATGATATTTGGCAGAGCGCGTTACGCCACTTATCATTCGTTTCAACAATTATATTTATTTCATAAGTACCTAAAACATTTTAAGTGTACCTATGCGAATCTTCCAACTCATAGACAACATATGAGCCATTTTTTTTAATCAAGACGAAGGCTAAGCTTCACTGAAGCTATTTTTGGCGGGTAAACACCTCAAATTTATCTGCTCGTAGCCATTTAAAAGTAATTCTAACAAACCATCTACCAATCATAAAACCACGTTACTGGGTGCAAACAGGTCAATTACCCGATTTGTTACTAATTACCGAACAAGAATTTTGATTTCATGTCGAAACTTATTGTATAAAAGTTACGAAATGAAAAGTATTTTTTGCACATCCCAGCTGCACTATACGCACATTACCGTTTATTACATGAATCATTTGTCACTATTTGTTTGAAAAAAAGAGACAAATGCTCAAATTAGGTTTAGCCCCTCATTCACGGCAGTCCGCCGGCATCTCCGGCACGTAATATAGCATCGTGAATGTCATTGCCGGATGCGTGCCGTACGGCAACATCCTGCTAGCTCCGCCCACCTCCTTGCAGTCCGAATTGCACTAAATTACGGTAATAAACAATTGAGCAATGCGGCAATGCAAAAAATATTAATTATTAATTATTAAAAATGACATAAGAGATGGCGGCATTTTTTTAATTCGAGTACAGTGTATGCGCTACAACGCAGCGCTGCGCATCTTTCAACGAATAAGTGCGAGTTGGACTGCCAGGCTGGGCCACTTGCACACCGTGTGTGCGCTACATCCAGCCATGCCGGAGTGCCGGCGGACTGCCGTGAATGACTGGCTTTTAATAAATGGTATAATGCTGTCCTCTTCACGTAGTCCCTCGCCCAGTGACGTTCGAGTAGACTCATTGTCTATGGTCTTACTGGAGCCACAAAACAGGGCCTATACCACGAAAATCGAACGATTGCGGATTTGTATCTCCATCTCTGTCACACTTGCATATTGGAGTGACAGACGTTTTCCCGTCAATGCCAGTTTTTGATGTTCGTGGTAGGCATGCAGATAATTTGGGGTTCAAGATGGCGGCTACAGGAGGGTGTCCACCGCATGGATGACGCCGTTGGTTGCCGGGATGTTGTGCGTTATCACTTGCGCGTTGTTCACCTTTATGCGACCTGCGGACAGAAGAAACAGTCATGATTGAATAATAAATTTAAAAATAGGCGTTTTATTGGTCGCCGTGGAGTTCTTAAGCTGATAATACCGCGTGCCAGCACTGTACAACGTTCCTGGTAACACTACCATGCTACTTACCACAACCACTGAGAGCAATAGGGACAGGTTTAGAATAAAGCCAGGACTCACCAGCATTCTTCTGTAGCGTGAGCGGCGTCGCCTCTTCCATGGAGTTCCTAAGCTGATAATACCGCATGCCAGCGCTGTACAACGTCCCCGGCAACACATGCCGTGCCACTAGCGTCCGCGCAGCGCTCTTTTCCGAGTAGCGTGCAAGTTCGGTTGGAGAGACGCGGGCAAATGCAGCGTCGGTTGGCGCGAAAACCGTGTAGGTTTTGCTTTCTGGAAGGTAAAGAAGATATTCAGACGGTGACATGGGTAACTAGGTAAGTGGTCGGTTTTGATGCTTGATGCTTATTAGGTACAGAAAACGCACAGCAGAAATAGAACAGCAATTTATAAAAAGGTAAGAAAAACAAATATTCACTTCTCTTCCAAAACAGCTCACTTGTTACAGTTAACTAAAGTAAGTGAGTGTTGCAAGTACCTAAGTTCCCTGGAACCTAATTTCTATAGCTTATATCAGCCAAATGGTCCCCCGATATTGTTCATCATCATCATCATCATTTCAGCCGAAAGACGTCCACTGCTGGACATAGGCCTCCCCCAAATATTTCCACAATGACCGGTCCTGCGCCACCCGCATCCAGCGGACTCCTGCGACCTTCACCAGGTCATCAGGTTTTGATATTGTTATGGTTTACAATTTATTAGATTGATAGAACGAATATCTCATTGGAGCCCGCTCTAAGACACATGTCTTTTAAAAGTCTTACAATAGAGATATTTACCTGAAAGCGTATCCGCAAAGCCACTCGCATGTATGGCCTTAAGGAACGTCGTGAAACGCCTGTCTCTGTCAGCTTGTAGGGTCTGCACTAGATCTCCAACAGGCAACGGGAACATCACTCGGTCAACTGCGTGCGCGATACCCTGAAACGGAGAGAGGATGAGTTAATTAGATGTTTCTCAGTAGGTCCTGGGATATTAAAGTCACTCTTCGAAGTTGTAAATCGTCATGCATTGGGCTCTGTCAGGTACCTAAACAGAATTGATAGCCTAATAATGTCGAGACTTTCGTTCCCTCTTCGCACTATGTGGCCGAAATACGAAAGAATTCGCTGGTGGGATATTGTAGACAGGCGGGTTACATAGGTAACTGGATAGACTCAAATCGTTTTCACGTTGTTCATTTCAGTCTCATAATAAGTACCTCTTATGTCTTAAAGATAATGTTTTACCTACAGATGGCAACACATTCATACTTGCGGCGTGTGGCATATGTACATATATCCTTTTTCTCATCCAGCACTCTTGCTCCATTGATAGTCGTCACTCGATTTTCGTACCACTCAAAATCGTGCATGTTGTACTGGCAGTTAGACCTTGAGTTGGGTACCCACGATTAACTCGATGATCTCACCATAAAGAGAACTATAGATTGGTTTACAGATAATTACATACCTGTGGTATATGTATATCCTTCTTCTCATCCAGCACTCTCGCTCCATTAATCGTCGTCACCCGAACTTCGTTCCACTCGACATCGTGCATGTCGTATTGGTTGACCCGGAGTTGGGTGCCAGCAAGGGAAACGCCAGTCATCTCGTCTTGGAGGGAGCCGATGTCGAACGCTCCGGGGATCACGTGGTGTAGAAGGAGCTGAGGAAGCGCAATGAAAATTACTTGGTTTCGCTGTTTACGAAGGCCATTTGATTGTTTGCCACCTAACTTAAGAATTATCCTTGTGTCTTGGTAAGTTTTTATTGTTGGTCGGTGCTTTAATTAAATACATTTTGGTCGTGTGTCTTTCAAAAACCGAACAACAACTGGGTAGGATTCGGAAACCCCCAAAATTATTTCAGGAAATAAAATAATATGTCTAATAACTTTCGAAATGGGCTCAAAATCACTTGCTTTTATTTTACTTGAAGGAGTTAAAGTTAAAGTACCTAAATAATATAAATACACAACGGCTTTTAAATAAGAATTAAAAAAATAATATGATTACTTACGCCACTCAGTAGCCTAGGGTTGTCGCGGAACTTCTCCTCGGCTCGGTCAGGACCTCCGAGCTGTACCAACAGCGTCCTGAAAGCCTTATCGGTTGGCGCAAATATCGTGTAAGGCCCCGTCTCATTCAAGATTGTATCCAACCCTGATTGCTTCAAGTACTTCGCAGTAGCGAAGAGCCCGTTTTCTTTCAGAATGTCTACAAGACCAGGGTTCGCTTGCCTGGTGAATTGGAGATGTGAACTACCCTCGTCCACGCTTGGCGGTAGTGAGCTTGATCCTATGACAACCAAATCTTCGCCTCTGTAGGACGGTGTGGAACTAACGTAAGCTGGAGTTGAGCTGGGGAAGGTGTTCCTTGCTGATGGGCTAAAGCTGTTTCTTGTGTATGATGGCGTCGTCGATTTGGCGACATATCTCTCCGTTGTGCTTACACTGCGAGTTGTGGGCGTGTAAGTCTGAGGTTGAGTATTTCTCGTTGTCTGAGTAGTACTCCTATAAGGTGTAGGTGTTGTGTGTATGATTGGGTTCGTATGCCCTGATGTTCCATAGTTCGAAGTGGTGACGAAGCTGGAGTAGCTTGAAGGGTGATGGGATGACTCGGCAACGTAATCTGTAGCGTCGGTGACCGGATTAGATGTGGTGGAACTGAAGATTGAGTTGGATATTTTTGTTGGTCCTGGTAGTTGGATTTCGCCTTTCTTTATCTTGTTCAAGATGTTTTCTACTTCAGGACCTTCTTCAGTTTGTTGTCCGTTAGCTTTTACTCCTTTCACTTTGTATGAACCATCATCTTGTTCTTCAAGGAATACGAAGGTCACCTTCTTCTTGTTTTGAATAGTACTCGGTATTTTAGAAACTTCTTCAAGTTTTCCGCTGTCGGATTGTCGGATTAGCTCGAAATCGGCACCAGGTGGCAACACACCTTTCGTAAGGTCCTCGAAATTGATTCTGCTCTCTTTTTGAGGTGCAGGCGAGGCCATGATGTGCACGTTTGATCCATCTGCAGCTATCGCTCCTTTGGGAATCAGGTTTGGGTTTGTCGTTCTAATCACTTCGAATTTCTGCCCGTTCAAAGATATCTCTCGAGACGTAAAGTTTTTTTCATTGAAGTCCTCAGGATTCTCAGCTAAAGCAACTTTTAATTGTTTGAGGATGTCGGGTTTTTGAAGCAGCGCTACACTTTTAGCTCTTAAGCTGTCGTCAAAACCTTTAGTTTCGCTTTCTTCCAGAAGATTTTTGATTTCGTTGTAAAGTTTCTGCTTCTCCCGGTCTTGGGGAGGAGCTCTTGTTTTAGTTTGAGGTTTAGCTCTGGTCCTGAACCTGCTGGGGGCTGGTGTCGTAGTTGTAGTAGTTGTTGTTGTAGTGGTGGTGGTAGTGGGGTGCTGCTTCTCATACATTTCGACAGCTTTCCTAAATAAATCCGTCTCATGAGCGAGAATTGGTCTGCGCTTTTCCTGATTTCTGTTGTAGAAATCGTCGTAGCGTTCCGTGGTCGGAAAAGTGGGCAAAGTCTTTGTTGCTTGTTTGCTAACAAATTCCTCGTGAAGTTTTTCTACTTTCTCCTGTTGCTTTTGTTGTTGTTTTTGTACAAATTCTTGATGTTTCTGGATGATTCGCTGTCGCTCTTGAAGCTCTTTTAGTTTTTCCAGATTCTCTTGCGATTGTTGTTCGAAGAAATTTTGAATTTGTGATGTTTGTCCGTTTGAGAACAGTGGGGTTTGGCCTATGGATTGTTGGAAGGGAATCTGAGCATTGTTTAAATTTAGGTTTTGTGGAGCGAGATTAGGCGCTTGTTGGATGGTGATGGGGCTCTGTTGGAATGACTGGCTCTGTGTTGGAGGCAGAGTTGGCAAGAAAGCAGCTTGAGTCGGCCTCTGTTGTCCGATGTTCACTGTGTTACCTTGCAGGGGGTTGTTAAAACCAGAGTTCTGCTGGACAGGCAGGTTATTCTGGAAGGTGGACAGCGTTGGGGCTTGTTGTAAAAGGTTATTTTGGGGGAGAGGTGCCAAGTTTTGTTGTTGGAAGGAATTTTGAATCGGCAGAGCCGGCGCTTGGTTGAAGAATCCATTGTTGTTTAGAGGCAAGTTTTGTGCGTTAGGGATGTTGGTGGGAATGATGTTGTTGAATTGAGGCACATATGGCTGTTGCTGGAATAATGGTTGCTGGAACTGTAGGTTCGGGGACGGGCTGCTGACCAGGCCTTGCTGGAAGTTCTGGAGAGGCGAGCTGAGGCCGAATCTGGTTTGGTGCTCGTTGAAGCCGGGATGGCCGAGCTGCGTTTGTCTTCTTCTATCGAAGTCATTTTCGATCTGGAAAGAGCAAAAAAGATCTGATAAATATTTCTGAATGCTTAGCTCCACTTGAATGTCTACATAGGATATATCCGTAACGTTTTCTAAAATAGCTATGAAATGCTTAGGTATTACACATTTGATTATTACCTTTCGCAAATCTATAGAAGAACGTAATTAGCTTTTATTATTTATAAGACAATGGTCACTATGGGTTTGATCATTTACATCAGTCATGATATAAGGTGTAAAAACTATAATAATTGAATACCTACACTTGTATTAATGGCTTGGTTGATCGTTATCGATGGAGAGCGATACCAGTTAAAGTGACACTGCGGTAGTGTCTAATTAAAATGATTTATAATCAAACGACACGACATATGTAATTTCTATTCCACATTATTGAGATTGGTGATGATAGTGTAATCATTAATTTTAGCTGCATGACGCATGTCATGAAAAACCCATTTTTAGGGTTCTGTACCTAAAAAAGAAAAAATGGACCTTTACTTATAGGATTACTTTGTTGTCCTTCCGTCCGTCTGCTGAGACCCTTTCTTTATCAGGGCCTATGCTAACTGACGCGGATTACCCGGAACGGACGCCCTTCTAAAAAGAAATTGTATGAACAGCGCTAAGTGAAGCGGGCGCACGGAGCGTCCACCCGCCGCGTGCACCCGCTCCGTGCACCCGCGTCAGCTAGCGTAGGCCCTCACATGGAGGTAGCAAGTTGAAATGAGTACAACACCACATACCTATATTTCCCAGAAATAAAGGAAAAGTGGAAGAGTCATGACCTCGGTTGGGATTCAAACCACCACCGCCACAGACACCACACCCGTGTCCCGAATTTCTGTGAGCCTTAACCTTACGAGGCGCTTAGCAACATCTACCATAAGCAAGTACTTTTTAATTGGCAAGTGGAGTCTCAAGTTATATTGAGCGGTGGGCTAGTATCCCTGAGTCGCCGGTTCGAGTATCGCCCGAGGTTATGAATTTTTCCACTTTTTTCTTTCTGAGTAATTTGGTATCGTTCGCAAACGTTACCTGTTACCGTTACGTGAACGGCCTCCTAGACTAGTTGGTAGTGACCCTGCCTACGAAGCAGGTCCCGGGTTCGAATCCTGGTCAGGGCATTTATTTGTGTGTTTATCACGAATATTTGTTCCTGAGTTATGGATGTTTTCTATGTATCTAAGTATTTATATGTATCTGTCTATTATATATATCGTCGCCTAGTACCCACAACACAAGCTTTATTGAGCTTACCGTGGGACTAGGTCGATTTGTGTAAGATTGTCCCATAATATTTATATTTTTTTTATATTTTTGTTTTTTAATAAATATCACATAAGTACACAACGTAGGTACTCTCTTAAAGCTGTGAAAAATTCATACCTTTACGTCAACGCATTCAAAAGATACGGCCATTTATGTCTAGGGTTTGCAATTCGAATATTCGAATTATTCGCCATAAATATTATTCGAATACTACCACACTCATTATTCGAATAAAACGAATATTTCGAATAGTGCAGATTTTATTCAGAAATTATTATTTTTTACGAAGACCTGTAATAAAATGTCTGTTTTAATTGTATTAATAACTCCGTGGAAACAGATTTTAATTCGAAGTAAAAAAAAGCCTAAAATTAAATCTTCTAAAACTACCCAAATATCGTACTATAATTGGTAAAAGGATTGAGAATTCGGCTACTTGCTACGTAATTTGTTATATAGGTCGTCCCACTAGGGTTAAGTTAGCACACAACAACATTGTCCTGTAATGAGATAGAGATTTTGAAATTAAGCACTGTTCTTTTTTCGTACCGATGGCAACAATGAATACAGTGAATTGTAAAATAGACTAAAAAGTTTTTATACCAATGAAAATATATCTAGTAGTATTTTCATTGACACTAACGTTCATTTCATTCATTAACTTTTTTTGTAATCAGTACTTTATGTAGCTGTGTGTGAAATCATTCAATTCAACTCTCGTGAAACTACCTATACTGAAATAAACAGAAACCCTAAAAGGTCAATAAGCCAACCATTACCTGTGTGCGTACCATGAGTTGTTTTCGATTGCGACTGCGGCACCACTACTCTGGCAAGAGCGAGATGGATTGTCGAATACCGCAGTCGCAATTGAATACAACCCATGGTAAGCAGTAAGCACACTGCATAAGAAATAGATCCTGCTCTTAGTTTAAATTTTTCGTGCATGCTGTAATTATACACCCAGTGCCTTATTTCTATGACATGTATATTATATTGACTTGACTTAATCGGTAAATACTATTTGGTTTTACACAGTACAGTCGGTATGCACCAATTTTTGATTGAGTTTACACTCTCTTCAGACCATATCTTTATTACTTTTAGAGATATCATATCAGCGATTTATAGTGAACCAATTATTCTACGTCAACTTGAGCTAAGCCGCGTCAGTTAAAATTTAATTAGCCGCCTAAGCATTGTTACTTGTTACCATACCATTTTATATTTTGCAGTCTTAACAAGTATCAATACAAAAATGATTCAAATAAAAATATACTTTATTCATTTGCTTAACTCAAACATTTGGATAAGGTTAAGGTTGAAAAGGATCGGAAGTGTTGCGGGTAGTCTGTAGAGTAGTGTTTTACAAAAAAATCCGTAAACCTGATTCTTCCAGATCTTGACTCGCTTGTGCCCATTCGAATCAGAATCACGATCTGATTGAATCTTGATAGTTAAAAAAAATACCACAAAAAATCCTTTCTATTTCGCCACATTTTTGTATGCACTTACTTTGAGCATGGCGTAATGAAAACTTAAATTTTATATGGAAATTTAGGG
Organism: Lathronympha strigana; assembly: GCA_949128165.1. Taxonomy (NCBI): domain Eukaryota; kingdom Metazoa; phylum Arthropoda; class Insecta; order Lepidoptera; family Tortricidae; genus Lathronympha; species Lathronympha strigana. The sequence continues at coordinate 2,819,292 of OX421906.1, read as the reverse complement.
TCATTTTTTTATTATCAGGATCGAATCAGCTCGTGATTCTGATTTGAATGAGCCCATGAAGGTCCAGATCTGGAAGCATTAGGTGTTCGGGATTTTTTTTGGGAAAAGCTTAGATACCAACATTAGGAATAGTCAACCAATCGCTCTTGTTCCTGTAACAATGTTAAAGGAATAAAGCATACCTACATATTTAACAATTAAACTACTTAAAATCATTATTTTGACTTATTTTTCAAAAATATTCGTTTTATTCGAAAAATTCGAATATTCGAATATTGAAAATCGAAGTATTCGAATTATTCGAATACTAAAATTGGACGAATAATGCAAACCCTATTTATGTCGCATTTGCAAAAGGAATCAAAATGTAGTATAGGGTACTTCCGGTTGACCGAGAATCATGAGATTTAGCAAAATGCAAGAGCTTCTAGCACAAATACAGGAAAAATATCATTTTTTTTTTTATAATTGCCGCACACTTATTTTTTCCTGAGAGTTCCGTACTAGTGCAGCGTGTGGAGCATCATTTATGCGGAATCTCTGGTGGGTCCGACTCACACTTGGCCGGTTTTTTGCTACCCCTTCACCGATAAGCACCCCTAGTGTTTTAATACTGACGCTAAAAGTCAAAATAATAATCCTAGAAAACCGAAACGAATAATTGAGAGGTGTTAAGCGCTAGACAATTTTAAAACACTGACGTAATCTTGGTTTAAGTAAATTGACTGTGAAATACTATAATACGCATGCAAAACGCGCTTAATGAGATTTGATTTAAATCGGCTTTAAAACTATGACTTAATTAAGTTACTGTAAGTACATAATTTTACATTAAAAATAATGTTATTATTAGGAATAACTAGAGGTGAGGTAATAATGGCATAAGAGAATATACAGCGGGGCTAAGATGCCAAGGTGATATCCTGATAATTGCTGGATAAGACGATAGTTTGTCGGCATGTTCTGACAATTTCTGATAATTTTAAACAGTTCTGTCAAATGTCTTTGCATTTGGCAGCTGTCACCGTCGCGCTATCCGCAGTTTATCAACTTATAGCATTATCCTATGACATTCGTGGATAACCATCTTAGGCCCGCAGGTGTTCTTGAGAATTTGCTTTAACTTCATCATGTGCTCATGTGGCTTGGTATAATGAAGGAAACAGAATGGCATAGTTAGTTTTATTAAATTCGTTAACTTATTTATTTTATTCATCATACAAAATAATTAATTGTTGCCGATTGACGGTAATGTTAAACGGGCATTAGAATTGACTTTACTAATTAGGTAAGTGACAACTATGACATATCAATATCATGTCGAATACTCATCCGTTTACACACATGCAAAATGCAAAATATGAGATAAAATTAGATTATTAGTTGTTTTCTACCTGGAGCTAATTAGAATACGAGTACGTGTCTATGAGAAATTAAATTAATTTAAGCTAAATAATGCACCAGTGAATTGAAAGCCATTGCACCATGAACGAGCCAAGGCAGTTTTTACACACTTATATTTAAATAGTCTTGTCATGTACACTATAAGATGCTGCATTGCATACTCAATTAATGAATTAATTAATTCATAATGTACCTACCTATGCATATCGAGTAATAAACATTGTTTCTGAGCTATAAATCCAAATCCCCTGTTCATATCACTGGAATTACCCCATAGGAGAAGACCCTAGCTTAAGTTTTATGCGACATATCCATAATACGCCATTCAGACTGTATTCGAAGAATAAACGTTATGTAGTCTCCTCAAGAAATATGCAAACTTAAGTATTTTGTCACGTACAGTATTTGCTTGTTTTTTTTTTAAATTACACTTCTTATCAACATCGCTTCCTTGTGTATGGTTATATTTAATGTCTAATAATTTACCTTTATCTCCTACATTACAAAATTGAATGAATTGGTAGACCGATAAATTATTCAATTGAAGCCATTGTACTAATGCTGTACTAGTATTATTTATTTAACTATTGTATTGTGTTTCGTCATAACAAATATATCTAGTATACATATCTTATTTTCCTTTTATCCCAAAAAATCCTTAATCAATATGTAGGTATATGCAGATGCACACGTACAACAGATATGGCGTTGGCGACCTAAATACTACAGACGTGCCGCTCCAGTGAGATGAAAGTGCATTCCGCGCGCGGAGAGATGCGCAGTAATGGACGACCTCGCGCCATGACGATTATGGCCAGTGTGTGAGGATTAAAAAAAGTTTAGTTAAGTTTTTTTTTATGGCCGGGATCTCATTCGTGCATAGAGGCAGAGACTGACAAGGAATGGTACCCAAAAGACTACCTACCCAAAAGTTAAGGGAAATAAAAGTTGATTTTAACATATAAAAGGATGTTCCTTTCCTATTGAGCTGTATAATAAAAAACCAGATGAGTGCGAGTTGAACTCGCCCACCGAGGGTTCCGCACAAATAATGCTCCCCTACCCGATTTATGACCTTAGGTAGGTACTTGAAAATACTGGTGGCATGGAACTCTTTATGTGCGGCAATTATACGGTTTTCGGA